>JAHKQU010000014.1:10000000-20000000 GCA_020383195.1 Neomicropteryx cornuta
GACCTTTTAAATGATGTGCTATTTACTTGATTTAAAAATAATTCTGTGATTACAAAAATTGTATGTACTCAAACACGCTGGGTGTCTTGATTTTTTATGTTTGTGTGAAAAGGCAGAAAGGCCACTACATAATAAATATTTTTAAGAACCGCATACCATCTCTTTCATTAGTTCCTGATTTGGTGGCTTCTATATATTTTTGAGCCAGTTCTGATAAACCATCGACAGTAAGATTTTTATCAGCAAATTGAGCTCGCAATTCTCGAGATGGAATCACAGACAAATGTCCCAGTGAGCTGAAATATAATGGGAAAAATTGTATTGTGTATAAAAAAGTGTATATAACCATAGTGCAATAATTTCAATAAATGTAATACGCAATATGTGTATGAATTTTTGCCTTGAAACTATATTTTAAAATTCACCTTAATGAAGTGCATGAGGTAAATGAGTTACTTATACTTACGTCAGTTAAATTAATTAGACTTCTTGATGAAAAAGGATTAACACAATGAGTACTAAGATATAATCAAATTAATTCACTATGGTTATACTATGGTACCTGGATTAGTAAAGTGTATAGAAAATTATAGTAAGTATATATACACTTACTCGGTGAATGAAGGCCTCTAATTCATAAAAGATACCAGCTTCAAGGCAATCATCTTCTTACCCTGAACAAATAAAAACCATCGCACCCAAAAAGATACTTAACTTTATCTACGGTAAAGGACTAGAGAGCGAACTCTAGGTGGATGATAAAAGTACATACGTTCTGTAAAGGATGCGGTACACAATAAGTGAATAGCACCCTATATCCACAACCGAGCATAACATAACCTAAGCACTATACAAATGTTATGGGTATAATAAAGTAAGTATACCAAAAATAAGACCTATCATAACCTAGTTTGTGGCAATCAAAAAACAGTGTTCCTCCCAACTTTATCATAATAAATAAATACAACTGCAAAATATTTTTTCTATTATATATACCATTATTATTCTTCCGCCAGTTTCGGTTTTGAACCGGTTTACTTTGAAAAGTACTGGTTTTGAACCGGTACTAAAAAAGGACTGGTTTGAATAGAAAGAAAATAGAAAGTTTTACTTGAAATCTATCGCAATCTCGTAGATTACCAAACAATATAAGTAACAGACTACATATTGCATAAATGGACATTATTTTTATATGAATACCAAAACATTACAAAAATATAAGTCATTTCTCACAAATATATAAGTTTTGAACTAACCTTGATAAATTAATGACCCTTCCTCCTTTGTTTACTATAGGGAGTAATGTATTACACACATTTAATAGACTAAAATAATTCACATTCAACGTAACTTCCGCTTGAACCTCCACTGGCTCAATGGCCCGACTCTTGAATGCAATTGCAGCGTTGTTTATCAGAATATTAATGCCCTCATGATTTGCTTTGATGTAGTCGCGGAAAGAATCAATGCTTTTTGGGTCAGTTACATCTAGTTGGTGAAATTTTGGATGAAGTCCGAGAGATTCTAATTTCTTTACAGCTTGAGTACCTCGCCCAATGTCTCTGGATGTGAGGTAAACAATGCCTTTGTAATTCTCACACAAACCTGAAAATAAAAAAAGATTGGCAGATTCAGATTAACTTAATTGGCACAACTCATCATGAACGGTAGTAGTTTAGGAACGGATTCAAGATTTGTAATCATTAAAACTAAATATGAAAAAGTTACACATTTAGTTTGCAGGAACAGAGGGAAGGTTGACAGCTTCCAAAGTAGTCATCAATCATCAGAAATAGCAAAAAAGCTATCAACATTCTGATTGTCGGTTATCAATTCAAATATAACAATACTACTTGACCACACCCGTTACTCAAAATACCAGCTTCTCAGGCCATCTACAAATTCAATGTTCAAGTTAAAACAAAAAAAAAATCTGCATCATGGTTTGGTTGTGCAAGGGCTAATGGTTACAGACCCATGAGGTCAAGGGAGCAGCTACCGCTGTATCAGCCGTATCATTGATATGGCCCCGAATATGAAAGTTTTTTATTACAATGGCAAGTAGAAATCAAAGTTATTTACAGCTGCATTATTAAGAACTTTCGCACCTTAAAAATACCTTATTCATAAATGGACATATTGTTTCGCTATCCTTTGAGTGGTCATCTGTTGATAAACGTTCCAATAATCGACGTTTTACTGTATTTGTGCATAATTATATTATTATGTGAAAAAAATGAGTGAAAGAAAAGGAAGGTACCTACCCCAGTGGAACTTGAAAAAAAATAAACAAGAGGAGAATATTTTAAAGGAATTGCCCAAATATTTTTTTTCAGCATTCCGATATTGTGACTGATTTAGATCGTAATGGCAAGTATCCACAGAGAAAAAAAATCGAATAAACTTTGTTCACGATATAAAGAAAAAAAAAAAAAATAAATAAATAAAGGGTGGGTCTTATGTCGCACGTCATGTGTTATATAAAAAATCACTTTCCCCAATAAATTCAAATAAGTTTTCCTACATAACACGAAATAATATGTTTTAAATTTCATTTTGCGAACTTTGTGTGACCTAAACGGAGAGTAAAGTTGTAAAAATATTTTCGATTGTTTCTAGGTTCGTGCTTTTATTATACAACTATAATTGTTTAAAAAACATTAAAAATGTATGTACAGCATTTATAGTACTTATTTTGTAAATGAGTTTTTGTTTATTTTCAAAAAAAAATTACCCTCCTTTTGGGTTTCGCTACAGTCGGGTAAAAAAGGCCTCCCAACAAATTTTGATACAGGACCCATTTAGGACTAGCTACGCTACTACATGAGATCATTTATGAGAATGACCAAACTGGGATTGAAAAAAAGTCTAGTCTGCGAGACCGATGTTTTGGTATAGGGTTAAGAATTCTTTACGGTACCATAAAACACTATATAATCAATGACGGTACCTACGTTCACCATACTGATCATATCCTTTTTTCCATATACAGATGTGGCGGGTTTAAAACTAAGTTAGGTATAATGAATATTTTTACTTTTTTTAATTTATAGTATTAAATTATATAAAGTCGAAGGGCAACTTATATTGCATTTGATGAATATAGTAGATATGAAAAAAAAATCAAAATCATTATTTATCATCATTTTTAACTTGGAAAATGAATATTATAAACCTACAAACGGCAATTCTAGTCAGTTTTTTTTAAAGAAAAGTGATAGGTATTTGATAATAATAAATTGTGAATCGTCAGCTATTTAATAAATGTAGGTAGAATGGTACAACATGAAATGCAAACACTCACCTTTAACAACATAAAATCCAATGCCTTTATTTCCACCAGTGACCACTGCAACCTTGGACATCTTTTATTTATTTAGGAATATTTTTTTTCACAGTATAAATTACAACTTAAATGAATAAACACCATCAAAGGGAACCGCGAAAGAAAGGAATAAGAACGAAGCACCAGACGAAAATGGTTCCCGCCCAGCCGAATCGATTGCGACAAGTGAGCACGTGAGCAAAACTAGGGTTTACCGGTAATCGGAATAACGATATTTTATGGACGATATATCGGTATTTTCTTATCGATATTTATTTAGCGATAATATCGTTCCACAATACTAACTAGGGACCGAGCCAGCCATAATCCTGTAAATTCTTGTAGGGCGTAAGTGTCGCTGCGGGACTAGTCGAAGCCGAAGCTGGCTCGCCAATCGCTCGCTGTCAGTTTGAAGTTTGTCTAATTCAATAGGTAGGTAATGGATTAACCAACCAAACGTCAATCTGACAGCGAGCGAGTGGCGAGTCGGCTTCAGACAAGTATAAACGCGTTCTATCACTGATAGAATGTCAAAAGTTTGCAATGCTGTAGTAGGTACATCTTAAAGCATCCTGGAAGTCCTGGAACGCAAATGGAATTACAGATTTTAGGCAATACTAAACTGCCTCCTTTCTTTTAGGCAGAATCACGTTTACTTTCTTTTTTCCAATGGCAGTTGAATTTGAGACTAGTGATAAATAGATAATAAATCAATATTGGAATTTCGATATTTTTTTCAATATACCGATTCGACTATATTTTTAAATATAGGTATTTGATATATCGATATTTTTTCCAAAATCATAACCCTAGAGCAAAGGTGTCCAAACTACGGCCCGCGGGCCAAACCCGGCCCGGCAGGCGATTGTATCCGGCCCGCCAAGGATTTTGAAAAATTTCGTTGCAAATTTCGTTAAAGCAATTGGCTGGTAAATTTATTTCTATGTATGGCACTACCTATATGTGCGAACAAACTTTTTCCAGGATGAAGTATCTGAAATCTAAATATAGGGCAAATTTATCGGATGATCATTTGCAATCATTGCTAATAATTGGTGTTTCCGATTTGAATCCCAACTTTGAAGAAACTCTCCAGGAAAAAACCCAGTTCCACCATTCCCATTAAAAATTGCATGAAATAATTTTATAATAATATAATTTAGACATGTTTGTTTAGTATTGTTATATCTGTAATTTACTATAAAAAAAAATTATAGTATATATATGTGGCAACAATAAAAAAATTCAATGCTGCTTTACTTGTAATAAGGTTTTTTAATTCACATATTTACAATGCTTGGCCCCCGCTAATGAATTTAAACACCAAACTGGCCCTCGCAGCAAAAAGTTTGGACGCCTCTGCCCTAGAGCAGCAAGCAGATAACACCGCCTAGGTATTTTACTAAAGGGGACCATTCATGCTGAGACTGTTGCTACGACAGTCGTACTCTTCTTACGAACAAAGGGGTATCGGGCCCTGTCTACAGACAGGTCTTATCATGAATGCAACATTCATGTCGGCTCATGTGACCATGGTCCGGTCGCAGGCTCGTTAAATCGATAAACGGACCATCAGGGCTAGTTACTGACCAGTATTATGCCGACTCACCACTCGCTCGCTGTCAGCTTGACGTGAGCGATCGGCGAGTCAACTTTAGGCTAGCCCTACATGCAACGAGACTCGCGAACGCCCGACAGGTTCAAAAGTGAAGGTTTTTTAAGAGTAGATGGCTCCTTTGTAGTAGAATTTCACGGTGTAGAAGAGTACACCATGCAGTAAATTATTAATAAATGTGCGACAAACAATTTCTTTTCAGTTGCTAACAATCCATTCATGTTCTTTTTTCCCCCTCATTGCACGTTAAAAGGCCGTTCAGCCTTCTTTCGGCTATCGTGGTACAAGTTTCAACGTCAACCGCCCGACGACCAAAACGACCGTCCTACGAAATACTAACCATCTCATAATGAATGGCATACTTTAGAAAGTGTTGGACAGACAGTAGTCTTCTTCTTTTTTCAAATTAATGGCCTACATAAAAAATGATTTTGATCAGTGTCAAAAAAACAATTATAGATAAAACAACAAAAATATCTAAAAATAAACAGGTCATTAACTATGGCAATAAATAATTTAAAAAAAGAAAAAAATACAATAAAAGAAATACATTAAAATAAAAGAAGAGAAAAAATACAATAAAAAATATTTGAAGCTTACAAATCGTACGAAAATAAAACGAATTTTCGCGAAAAGAACCCAACATGAAAAAAAAACAAAAATTGTTATATACCTATTATTGTATAATTTTTAAAAATAATATTGTTATAATTGCTAAGTAGGTATTGTCATGTTTGTAATTTTTATTTTTTAAATTACTTTTTTCCCCGCCACGCCTATTATTATTACGCGGGTTTGGGGACATTTAAATATTTATTTTATCTATTTTTTGGTCGTTATTTGTTTTCATTAAATGATTGAATCCAACGCCATGCTCGACCCAAAAAGAACACGATTCGTTTAATTTCTAAAAAAAAATACTGCTTTAAGGCGCCACCAGTCCCTAAAACGTGTTTTGTAAAGTATTTTGGTGCATTTTGTTGAAGTTATTCCCAACAAATGGCTAAAACTAAAAATACCACAATATTCTACATATATTAATTTAGTCCTTTGCTTAAAAAAAAAACGAAATACACCTTATTATAGTAATGAAAATAAATAAATAAGAAAGTGTTGTTTTTTTCTTGCAACGATTTTCTTTTAAATTGTGTAAGTGACGCGAACCTAATTTTTCTTTCTAAAGATAGACAATATAATAATCTAGGCCATTACATAAAAAAAAACACTTTTTTCAAAAAATAATAATTATTTAAATACAAAAAACATGTTTCATCGATTCCAAATGTAACGAATTCGCGGTCGGCGAGTCTATCCGTCTCTTTTCTACACGTCAATGTTCGAATAAAGCCTACTCTTTCAAATCTCAAGGACAAATGCGTCCCGGAGCGCCTTAAGGGAAAGCCACTTGCTTGGCTCATATATGACTCCAGTAGATCACTAGATACTATATGATCAATGGTATGGCATGGTCAATCAATTTTTGTATGCTTAAGCCATTTATTACACACCTGCAACAGGCGCCCAATCCTAATCAAATTCAAATATTTATTTCCATTAACACAAAACGTATGTAGGAATGACAATACAAAATTAAAAAGATTATAAAAAAAACTATGACAAGCAAAACAAACAAATCATCAACAACAATAAATATTCATAAAAAAGTAAACCATAGAGCAAGCGATAATTAAAAATACAATCAAAACATTAAACTGATAAAAAATAAATAAAACAAAAGTCAAAGAAACATTAAGAGAATTATTTGAATTAATTCAAACTATAATCAAGAACATCCCATTCTAAATTTCTAAAGTCATTACACATTCCGAAAAACATTTTCGGTACTCAAAAATTTTTTTAATTTTATTTATTTCTGTGATGAATAACAGCGATTGAGTCATATTTAATCTTATCTAATTATACACTGTTACAATAGATATCTTATACATCATACTTTTATATTTTTAATGGGCTTCTTGATGATCATAATAATATTGCTGCGGCAGTACCATATTATACCATTGAGCCATCTCCGGTATAATCCATACTTTAATGAGAGCAGCCAGAACCCTTACGGCTTTAATTTCTTCTAGGTAAAACATATCTTCGTATGAAATAAATACAAAATCTCCAAATGCCAGTTTCCCTTTCTGCTTAAATAGTAATTTAAGAGTATTATTATAAAATCACTCAAAACTATTCTTTTTGATGGTGCAAGTGCTCTTAGCTTCTATACATACATTCATGTATGAGAAGCTACTATCCCCATCCTTTGTCCATCTGTCCATCCGTTCATCTTGCTCTTTCAACTCAAAAGTACAAAAACGAAAGAGTTGATTTTTTGTGTGTAAATTGATGCTCTTGAAATAAAACATTGCCATTTAGATTACGTCAACGAATTTTTAGTACTTATTTAACAGTTCAATATAGCGCTCATCAGAGCGCGATCATATTTGAATTACAAAAATATGACAGCACGGCTGTTGGAACGTTTTATGTATTACTGGCCAGTTAAAATGAATATAAACTCATCTATGAGCGCAGACAGAAACATGTTAAAGAATGTTCAGTGCCACATTATACCTATTATAAATTTAAATATTATGTCAGTGTTTATTTATTTATTTATTGTGGTTACCCAATAGAAGTTGTACATAATACAGATAATGACGTAAAGACAATATTAATTAAGGTACATTCCTAAGCTAGGGTAGCACAGCTGACTAATAAAGATGTTAGGGGTAAAAAGAAAATCTTAAAATAAATTAAACAAATTTAAATAAGATAAAATAAATTAAAAAAAAAATGATTTTCAATTTATACCAAAATACAAAAAAAAAGAGCATGAACTACACCAGTTTAAGCTTCGATTATTTATATATATATATATAGACAGAAAGACAGCATTGAGAAACTTATGCCAAGTTATTAAAAAACGTCATTTTGGTAGAAGTTAGTATTAAAGAAATCACAAATTCAGTAAATAGAGGGGAGGAGAGTTGTTTCATTACTACAAAATCAACAAAAAAATTACAAAAAAAATTAAACGATATTAAAATTTATAATGATGATATTTGAAGTTTTGAAAGAATGTCATGTAATGTAAGGTACCACAGGCAGGAGTAGCCTGAGGAAAGATGACATGATAAGTATATTAATTGATACGTATGTCAATTCGGTGGTAATGCTACTTAAATATTGTCAATTTAGTGGATCAAATAACATGTATATAAATAAATAAATATTACATGTGCAATCAAAATACCTATAAAAAAAACACTGAAATTACTATAGGATAATTTATTAAGAAACATAATAATGCTATGCATATATATTAGGTCAATGTTGAAGAAAATTAAAAATATAATAATTTTAAACTTAATACAAAAGAAAACAACCACCGTAATTCCTTCCAGTAAGCTCATTTCAAAGCCACACTGCCTGAACTAAGAAATATCCATTACGATCCTGAGGAAATTTCTTGTTGAAACCAGTACCACAAATGGGTTCTAACAGCAATCCATAGATCAATGATAAGAATGCGGTGGGGATGAGCCATACCAGTTGACGACTGTGTTATTATCCCATATAAAGGCACCTTTTATAGTATCTGGAGCATCCAAAGCTAAGAAAAGAGTCGACTGGGCCCCTCTTTCTGGAGTTAAACAACCTTTTTGAGCAGTCATATCAGTTTTTACATATCCTGGATGTACTGCATTCACGATGATACCTGCATCAATACAAGAGATAATATTAAAAAATATAGATAGCAAGAAGTTTGATTGTATGAAACCGGCGGTTGTTTTGCAAAAAGGGCTCGAAAGCTCGACAGACTAAATCGATTCATCTATCTTTTTACACAAAGTGCTTTCTCTCTTAGTACGAGATGTGAGATTAGGGTACTTATGTTTATTTTTTTTTTCAATCCTCTTGTTTCATAATAAATAGTTTCGGAAATAGAAAAGGGATTTTTGATAATCTGCTTAAAATTTATTCTTTCATGGTTGCGGAGTTTTTATTGAAAATTGCAACTTCGTGAGCGACGAAATACGTGAAGCCAAACTTGCAAATGTGCATTCTTACTGAATAGATTTTATATATATATATATATATATATGCCTTCAGAAATTATTATTCTTACAAACTACGAAGGTTGTCCGATAAGTACTTAGCCTTCAAATGAAAAACGAAAATTTTGGAAAAGTGGCGATTTATTTCTCAACATAGTCTCCTTTTAGCTCGATACACTTGATCCATCGATGCTCCAACTTCTTTAACCCTCCTGAAAATTTTTTTTTCTTGAGGTCTGCAAAGCAAGCCTCAGTGGGTGGCGATGACCTCTTCATTCGAGTCAAATTTCTGCTCGGAGAGTGACTTTTTCAAGTTTGGAAACAAAAAGAAATCGCATGGGGCCAAATCTGGAGAATACCTGGATAAATCTGGATGGGGCAGCAGTTCGTAGCCCAATTCGACCAATTTGGCCGTGGCGATGGCGGAGGTGTGACCCGGTGCGTTGTCATGGTGAAAGGGCACTTTTTCTTCTCCAAATGGGGCCGTTTTTTCTGCAATTCGGCATCGAATCGGCCCAATAATTTGGTATAGTAGAGCCCTGTGACCGTTTTGCCCTTCTCCAGGTAGTTGATGTAGATCACACCTTGTGAATCCCAGAAAACGGTGGCCATCACCTTTGGCCATATATACCATAATAATTTGGTCGGAGCCACGAAAAGGCACAACCTTTTGCTTTTGTATAGAACAGGACCAGGAACCTTTTGCTTTTGTTAGGAGCTCAACATCAATGGATGTCAAAGAGTGCTCTAAGAACCGTATACGACCTATTAAGGTATAGCCTACTTCATATATATGAAAGAGATAACATCAATCACCACGCTCAATTTTCAATTATTAAAACCATCAAAATTCAAAAATTTTAATGAATGTTTTCCTGATGAAATTTTCAATAATTTCCAAATATATACGAAGATAAATTCAACCTCATCAGACTTATAAACGAATTAAAAACTGAAATCCATATCAATTAGTTCAATTTTGTTATGAGAAACAGTTAAACCAACCTTTTTCGCAATGAGAAATGCATTCAAGCACTTAAATAAAAGTTTGTTTTTAAAAATGTATTTTTACTATTAATTTTTATTTCATATATAATACTTAACACCAACTTACATTACACTTATATTAAAACAATATATTGTAAATTTTAAATTAAAAAGTATTTGCTTTAGGCTTATTATAATTTATATAAAAATTACCTCGTGGCTCCCATTCTCTTTGATATATAAAGGAGAGCGTACTGACGGCTACCTTTGAAACAGTATAAGAACTTTCGCCCCAGCCTAAAAAATAAAAATGATTAGTTAAAATTAAATAGTTCATACCAATACTTTACTGCCACCGCCACGCATTATGTCATAGACCAGAATCTTAGTGGTCCTCAATCTTTGTGGACTGTTAATTTATGATAATGATAACTTTATCAAAATTCAAGTAAAATCTATTATTCTAATTAAGTGTATCGATATAATTTCACACCCAAATGTTGACAATGATATAATAGGTATAAAAACAATAGGTACAGTATAATTTACTGAAGTCTACATAAGCGCAACAGAGAAATCAAAGTTTCATTCTTAGGATGTGAGCAGTTCTACTGAATTAGTTGTCAAATAATTTATCTTTTTAGTAGGGTGTTGATCAATTAGAGAAAAATAAAGGAATACTTTTTAAGTACCTTCCTTTAGATGAGTCCCATTTCTCGTAGAGTTTATATAATTATTGACTATCTCAGTCAACTTATTAATTGTTAAATTTTTGTCACCAAACTGATTGCGAATACTTTCCGAAGGAATCCGCCCCAACAGTCCAGCTGAGCTGTAATGAAAATAATCATCATGTGGAATTATTCTTACCCTATTATTAGAAAAACATATGAGTGGGGTACAACAAAAAACAAAATTAAATAGAAGGATCATAGAGAAAAAAACCAAGAGGTTAAAAGACCTGAAATAAAACATTTCTTCGACTTGATATTTTTTTTTTTTGAAGAATGTTAGTCAGTATCAAATTTAGATTACAGGATGACTGCATTTTTGTATGACTCAATGTGCGTGTTAACAGCGAATTGCCTTTCACAGAGTAACTATACAAGTTAACTAATGTTAACAGAGTCAAAACGAGATGGTTGTGTATGAAATTGACTTATACGCCAATCTTATAAATGCTCAAATTTTTGCTGATGATGAAAAATTTCCATGAGTTACTTTCTCTTTAAATGGGTATCTACCTATACTAAGTTTTTAACGTCAACAGGCTTTCCTGGGCAAGAGACCTTCTCCTATTAAATACATGTCTTGCTTGAATAGACAATAGTACTTTTAAATTATGACTATATCGTGTTTTTTTTTTCATCATCTAATCGTAACTTCCAAGAGGCTAATCAAAGAACTACATATCTATAGTACAAATGCTAATTATTCCTTATAATAATAATAAAAAAACTTATAACTGTTCACATACAAAAGTGCATTTAATACACATTATTAAATAACTGTCTTTTTACCCTAAGGGCGCTAGTTAATGAACAGTTTTTAGCAGAACTTACATGTGGCCAATCGACCGCGTTTACGCAGGGTCAATCGACCGGATTCAAATTTGATCACAAATATTGAAATATAACCTTGATAAGTTGATAACTCTTGCACCATTTTTCAAGATTGGTGATAGAATATTACAAATGTTCACCAAAGCGAAGTAATTTACTTTCATGGTAATTTCTGCTTGTAGATCCACCGTTTCAGTCGAATCATTCCTGTAGGCAATGGCAGCATTATTAATCAAAATGTCCAGACCACCATGATTGTCCTTGATATAATCTCGAAAGTTGCTAATGCTCTCAGTGTCGGTTATTTCCAACTGGTGAAACTTTGGCCTGAGGTTCAAATCATTCAAAGATTGAACCGCATTCATGCCTTTCCCCACATTTCTAGATGTTAGGTATACAGTACCATCATATTTTTCACAAAGGCCTGTAATAAAATAAAGTAGAGTTAAATACATTATTCTATTGTCAATAAAAGCACGCATACCCCCATCTAAAGACAAGTATTTCTCTTTTTTTAATGTTAAATATTACCACATAATTAGCAAATAATACATACAATATAATAAAAAATAAGAGTGTGTGTGTGTGGTTACATAGTTGATTAAATTTGTCATCAACTGCATAATAAAGTACCAAAACCAACCTTCTAGTATACCTACTTTGTCTCGTGCACGCTAGACACGCTCACTTAAAAGCTACCTGCAAATGACAGAAAATGATAGTAATTTTGTGCTTTTAATCTAAGTGATGATTTAGGAAGGACAGAAAAAATGTAACGAACTACATTTTTCTTTAATTTGAGTCAGTGTCAGACTGTTGACAATTGCCGAGGATCCACGGGCCCAGGGTGCCCAATAACAACTAATAATGAAGTTATATAATAAAAAAAATGCAAGTAACTACATAAAACAAAAAAAAAATGTAACGAACTACATTTAAGATGCATGATAAATCTCATTCAGTGAGTGAGATTTACCTTTTACGCAGCCTATTTATTTTACCGAGGGGCAGGAATCTTCAGGTCTTGAAAATTTAAAAGAAAACCACACTAACAGCTTGATTTAAGCTCAATGTAAGCGATCCTCTTGCTCACCAATATTTATATACAGAGATTCCCAACCATTATGTTTTTATTAGTCACGGTAGAAAATGGATTAAAAGGAGTAAATGTGTTACAATTCCTAAAATGTATACTGTCAGCCTTGCAGTGTTGAAAGATCTTATTTGCATTTGTTATTGTTGCATGCCCGAGGTGCTACCTGTTTTGAAGATATTAAAGCAGTTAATGGTATTTTTAACTCCCGATGCAAACAGAGGGGTGTATTTTAACATATCTATCTGTGGCATCGTAACGCCCAAACGGATCAACCGATTTCAATATATTCTTTATTTTAAAGGAAATTTGATCAAGAGTGTTCTTAGTTATGGTTCAAGAAACTCCTTTCAGACATTTGTGTCGGGGTTTTTTTAATTTGTATTTTATAATCCTATGTTTAAGAAGCAGTTGTCGCTAGAAATTAAATTTTTAATGATGAGGAATGGGATACCGCAATCGTCATATAGTGAAATGCCCGGCCAATTACAGAGTTTATTTAACGTTATTTGTATTTTTTGTAATTTCTCAAATATTCCTCCTTATGACTCTCTTTCAAATGATTACATTTATAATAGGGTTAATAAATCCACATATTAAAGTAAGTATTAACTGATATTCCGCATATTTGGGGAAATTACGAAAAACAATGTTCAGATGTTAAAAAAATATCCAAATTTTTCAGAAAATGATACCTACCATAATAGATTTTGAAGTTAACATAGAAAAAGAACACTTTCTGTTAATAAATCTAAATTCAAAACTGAACAAAAGTTCGTCTTCGATGAAGTACAATGAATAAAACTTCAACAAACAATAATTTACAATTTATTGATGGTCCTGGTGGCACTGGGAAATCCTTTTTGTGCAACACATTACTTTTATGTCGGATTACGACATATGCATTGCTAGAGGGGGTTAGGTTAGGTCTAATTCATACACGTCAAATGCTCAGTCCTGAATTAATAAGTCCGTGGTAATAATGGGCATAATACTTTTATATACCTGCCGCCTACCGCTACTTCACCTCTTACAATGATGCTAAATATGGCTCAATTGATTTTAAAACAACCTTTCTGATGAAAATGGCACTTAGTGAATATTGTGGCTAACTTAATTTGGTTGGTATAATTTGTACTTTTGTATTAAAAAGGTAAGGTGTAATGACATAACGAAATCCAGTTAGGATTCAGAAAAACATTTGGTTTAAAATATGTATAACACATCTAAAACTTTGCGTCAGTTATCTCTCTGAAATGTTGGCAATGTTGTTTAATAAATTTCTTTACAGCACTGATGACCAGCTAACTGGAAGAATTGTAGAGTTATACTTATACACAAAAAAGAGATAAAAAAAATATATGCCGATACAGTATCATATCAATGGTACTGGAATCATGGTATGGGGGTGATGGTGGAATGGTACGGTATTCTCAAAAATATAATTAATCAAATATATATTGATTGATTGATTAAATATATATTGCAATCAAAACTCGTATCAACCAATAGAACAAGCTAGGTTAGGTTACTATGGAATTTAACACGTTGACTGCCAACTACGAGATAACTCGTAAAATGCGTTCTTTTCTAGAACGCCAACTACGAGTTATCTCGTTCTGTGTTTATTGCCATTTTTGTGCAGCTACGATTAAACTCGAAATATATCAGAGCCAATATCAATAGATGGCTTCTGGGAAAAGAACAAAAAATATAATTATAAAAAAGAAAATGAGTTTTTAATTAAATCAAATTGTCATTTTAGGCCAGATTTCTGAAAATTGCCATGGCAGTCACGTGTTGAGTAACTCCGTAATGGGTGATACATTCTAGATCTATCTCAATCTGGCCTGTTATTAATGGGCATCCAATCTCGTGTATAGTAATATATAAAAGGTCTGTGATAATATAACAGGTAATGAAAACATGCATATTGAATTTGTGGGACGGTTTAAGGCCTTCTAAATGGATT
This sequence comes from Neomicropteryx cornuta, assembly GCA_020383195.1. NCBI lineage: Eukaryota > Metazoa > Arthropoda > Insecta > Lepidoptera > Micropterigidae > Neomicropteryx > Neomicropteryx cornuta. Next base: position 10,014,625 of record JAHKQU010000014.1, read on the forward strand.
TGAGAATTATTTACGGTATCAAGGTTACCCAACTGTCTAGTTTCCCTTTTCCAGTATCTAAATACAGTGTAATTCCGGCAGTGTAACGGCTTTAGAAGTTTGTTCAAGTTTTTTTTTTTTCTGGGTACGAAAATGTGTGCTGGAATATGTTAAAGTAACTATGAATATTTCTGCAGACAAGTTGTGTACATTTACTTTCCAATGGGCACATTTTATTACATTATAAAGTACCGCGTTACTCTTTAAAAATATTTTGTACTAGGATATCCAATTATAATAAAAAAATGCACAGAGCCTCGGGCCACTAAGTTGAATTGAAAAACACAAAGTTAAAAGTACTGACGAGGATTTAATTTTATTTTAAAAGGGTTTTGTTATACTAAGCGTATTTAGATTTCGTTGGCTTAGTATATATACTTGCAGTCATAAATCATAAGTGAACAAGTAAAATTCATACTCTATCATACTAACAGACTTGTTATGTACTATGTACGTACGTACATAGCAAAACAAACATGTCAAATAAAAACGTTCGCAAATCATGTCCAAAAATAAGCGTAAGTAATAGTTATGGGGCGCGTAGCAAGCGGTCGTGAATAAAGCAACTACGGTCAATTGGCTGTAAATAGGTGGGGCATATTTCGAACGCCTGATAGATTCTCTAGTAATTTGTAATAACTCAATTGTATTGTATTTCTGCATTGGCGATACGAATATTAAATGATTGTTATACCAACCTTTGACTACGGCATATCCAATTCCCTTATTTCCTCCTGTGACTGCTGCTATCTTCGACATTTCAAATTTTCACCTGAAAGCCGAACCGCTCGCGTCTATGTACTTTTTTTTTATTAAAAGTAGGTCGAATAAAAATATAGCGCCTCACTTGTCATCGTCAAACAGAACATTTTGCAATATAGAAGCTACACAAGATAATATGTAATGGGCAGAAGAGTGATATTTACTTTTTATAGTGGAATTCGTTTACAATTTATACCTATTTGAAAGCAATAAATTATTAGTATAATAGGCATTTCATTTCAAAATTACATACAGAAATCACTTTTTGGCGCTAATACAAGTGTCAAATCACAAATGTCAATTTTCACGATTTCTAACATTAGACCAGTGCTTCACGTTGAAAAGACGAAATGCTGATATAAGTTTTCGCAAATTAGAAAAAAAAAATATCACTCGAAAAAGGAAAACATAATTAAAAACACATTGATATAATGTAGGTACTTTCGTAATTAAAATTTAAATATTTTACACAAACCAGCCAAATGTATAAAAAACTTTGTAATAAAAATATTGAACAAAAAGCTTAATTTGCTTGTTTAAACTAAATTCCTTTATAATAATTAGATTAATTTTATCAAATCTAAATTAATTAAAACACTATATTTCAATTAATTCGACAGGCGGATATAATTTGTTTTTCAAATTCTCGTTTAAACGTTGCATTTGCTTAAATAGCTCCTGATAGAAATTTCAATGACAATAAAATTGTACTATTATTATATTATATTAAACAATATATTATACTACAATAGGCCGGAAAAAAACATATTTGGCTAATCAAATGGGGCTTATTAGAGTCATCCCATTGACTGGCAAACCCATAAAATATTGGATAATATTAAGGTCCCAATGAAAAAAATATTAAAATGTATAGCCTCAATTTTAAAAAAATATATTAATTAGTAGTAAACATGTTTGGTCGCTGCATTAATTGCCCTGGTAACTCAGCGGTTATCAAATCCTGCCCTGAACTATCGAGGCAATAAAAATATAAAAGTTATGATGTCAGAGCGAAATATTCAGTGGGTTCAGAGGGTACATGGAGTGGGTACATGAAATTGATTTTTCTTTCTGTAAGACGATCGTATGCTAACGTTACGTCTCATAAGCCGACCCCTTCTTCTGGTTTGTCCAATGACAAATATCCTCCTAATTGATCTTACAAGAGATCAATTGACACAAAACCTCATTATCGCGGGTAATTGTTCTCTGGCTTTAACCAGGAGGCCTACAAAACTGCCCGAGGTACCAACCCAATTTCGAATAGCATGCCAAATGGTTGTGCTCTTCCTCGAAATATCCTTATTCAGCCTAAATCCAGTGCTGATTTCAGTATTGTTCAAACAGTGTTTTTTGTTTCCGTTATATCTTGCACTCTCAATTATAAATAACTCAAATTCTTTCTCTCCATCCTGCCGTAAGAAACACACAATGGCGAAGGTTTTGCAGTGGAATAGCCATAGCGTTATTGCCAATAAAACAGACCTTCGTCTCCTTCTTAATTATTTTTCTCCCTCTATCGTTACCATCTTGGTCGGAGACATGGTTAAAACCTGAACTCCAATTCACGGTTCAGGGTTATGCCTGTCTGTCATCTGATCTATCTCCGTGACGATAGATCAGATGAGAAGGCGGGTAGCGCCTTTCTCATCAAAACCCTTTCCTATTCATGCGTTTCCCTTGGCTCTCAGGTTAGCTGTTTTAATGCAGTTGATGTGAGAGTGAAGGAAATTTATTTTGTAAAATTGTTTATACTCCATCTTTGTCATGTTGCTGCCCGTTAGCTTCATTCTATTCTTTCTCTACTTTCTCCTTTTATTATGTTGGAGGATTATAATGGTCATCATATATCATGGCGCTCCAAGTCTAGCGATTCCTTTGTTAAAAAAAAAATGTTGATCTACAGGCTGATCCAAATTTTGTCCTTATAAACGATGGCTCTCCTACTCGACGAACTGGCCTTAATCAAAAACCCAGTGTGTTGGATTTAACCTTTTGCTTTATCAATTAGCTTCTAAAATCACTTGGGATATTCCCATGGCAGAGATCATTTCCCTATAGTCTTCTCTTTCTAATCATAACATGGCTTTTCAAAGTCTGCCTCCTTTACTCTCGTATAGTGTTCATCGAGCAGACTGGTCTAAATTTTCCTCGTTATTAGAAGAATCTATTACTGATCACCCTGTTATCAATCCCATTGATTTGGGATATTATTACTATATGAAAAATCAAACATTAATCAGCAAAATATATTGGAAAAATGTTTTCTAATTACGAGAAAAACTAATTCGAAATCTAATACAAATCGTTTCAATGTTTGAGAACACGATTGAACTCATGGCGCGTAAGGTCCGACCGAACCACCCTTTTAATCTCGGCCGAGACCGAGACTTCTACTCAAAGGCAAACAGATTAAATAGGCTATGGAAATTAAATAAATTAAAAATACATATTTCTTTATAAAAGGAATTAATAGGTAGTTCGTGCAAATCAATAGCATTAATAATAACTTCTTGACCTTGCATTTTATCGTCATCAGCCAATTTTCAATCATGAGCCGCCTATAGACTAGTCTCTCCTGCAATTTTTCGTGAAGATAAATTTCTTGGCGTTGGCGGAGTAGGTATTTGGTTTGACTGCAAGGTGGTTGTTATTGTTTTTATAATTTGTTTCTTTGTTAAAGAAATCTCATTTTCTGTTAAATATTTTGATTTAAACCTGGGGTCTTTATGTGTTGCTATAATCAAAGTCACAGAATATTCTAAGTAGGATCGCCGATTAAGTGCGCAAAGCAAATTGATTTTCATGGTTTCTAAAGATTTTCATAATTTATGTCATCATTCTCAGTCTCACTTGTATGTGGAAGACTTCAGACATGACGATGACAGTCGACTTGATATTATTATGACGGTACGTACTGGTACTAGGTCTCATCAGCCGCTCGGTCCAGTAGGCCCCGGCCGCTCAAAGCGATAATCCGCCCCTCTATGACATATGCAAGCCCGGTCTGGGGCTACGCAGCGAAAACACACATCCAAAAGCTTCAACGCACACAGAATCACGTTCTCCGACAGATGACAAACGCCCCGTGGTTCGTGAGAAATGCCCAGCTTCACAGAGATCTCCACATAAAACCCTTGACGGAGGTCTTCGATAAACAGTCCTTAAACTTCCACAATAGAAGCAAAAATCACTACAACACCCTCATCGCCTCTATAGGTAACGGAGATCAGATCACAAAGACCCACAAAGGGCCGATAGACCTCCTCAGACGGGCAGAAAACGCCCAAACTTTAACCCAAAAATAACAACTAATTAAAAAGAATAAATCGGGACCAAAAGTCGTCCCCCATACAGACGACCGTATTTAGGCGTTAGGTCGCCGAGGTATACGAGTTAAGCGGTCAGCTAAAAGCTAAAAAAAGCTTCGAAGAAAAAGAAATTGTTTAGTTTTATTATATTATATTTAATATAGTTGTTTTAGTTTTTTTTGTGAAACCGATTTAGTTGTAAATCAACTTACTAAAAGAACATAAATACATTCTGTATATAGGTCATCGTTACGGTATAATATTTTAGTATAGGCCCCGTTAGTTGAAAATCTAGGTAATTTGACATCTATCGATGCGGCAAATAGTTGGTAGTACTCGCAACCTGAGCCGTGCCGTGCCCAGCACTATTTCCGCAAACAACACGACCGACGCATCCATCTCACGTTGCGGTCACTCGCCGTCTAATTGGTCAATGTCCTCTGTGACCGGTGGTGGCAATGGCGGTGTCAAATGTCGCACAAGCTTTCTTCAATTCGCTAATATATCACTTTTCATTTGAGTTTCTATTTTAACTACATTATGACTCTCAATTTAGAGCCAATTTTGCTGAGCTTTGGTTGTCGTTGAAGAAAAGTGGTGGATGTCGTTCTGATCTATTTTTGAGAGAAGTTGCTTTTCGACGTACAAATACATAATATTATAAAATATTATTTTTAAATAAAGATAATTAAATTGTTCATATGCTACCACATTTCATATATTCAAATAATCATATAAAATATTTTCATATTTATGATTAATACCGTATATTTTGTTTATAAAATTAGTGCATGAGTCTATATTCCATAAGCGTACCTTAAAAAAATAATCTATTTTATTGAATTAAAAAAATATGCATATAACATGTTGTTTTTTCGGGTGTATTACGAATATATGTCACGGTACTGTAGAAGAAAAAAGAACAAAAAAATCTATATTGAAAAATGTAAAACAAATATAAATGATCAGTAGTTTTGATAAGCATTTTTCAATAAAAGGACTGCTCAGCTGCCCTCTTTTCTGAGATAGGAGGGTGCTGATTTTCAGCACATCATGATTACTTTAAATATGTAATAATATATGTTTATGCATACATTTACACTATTACGCATAAATATATTATTAATATATATATATATATATATATATATATATATATATATTATTTTATTTTTTAGTTTAAAATGCGATTTTCGAATTTATGAAGGTTGCATTTTAAACGTCATATCTCATATATTTTCTGACGACGCCGAATGGCGAAAGCTTAAAAAATATTATATCATCAAATCTATATATATATATATATATATATATAGAGACGCAACTTACACACACTCCCTCGCACGGTCTAATATAGGTACATAAACTTTGAGTAAAACTTATTAAATAATAATAGGATGTCATGCGTATGTACTTGCAAACTTTTGGTCAAGAAAGGAGCAATCTTATACAGAATGTCCCAAGACTATTCTCGAAGACTTAAGGGGGATTTTGTGTAACATACTATGAGTAAGTAATGATATAACAAAATGTGATAAAAAAAAAGTGTGTCAGCGCAAGAATTCCGATGCCGCGTCGGTCGATAATAGCCTTGTCACCGTTACGGCGTACGGCGACAGCTGAGCGCACACTATAAAGCCATTATTACATGATCCTTTTACTATTTTTACGTAAAGTTTACATTTTTTTCTCGGTAACCACGATGAATTTTTATATAGTTTCTTAATAAATAACACTAAGAATCGCAGGACTTATTAACTGTTTCGTTTTATCGGGAATGGCCTTGGGACACGGTGTATACCTAAATATATATATTTAAACTCGGTTTGTAAAGTCCACGCCATAAAACACTAGTCTATAGTCTAACTAAAATTATAACAATATCATTATGCATGTTCAAGGAAAGAAAAATAACGAATATAGGCGTGGGTTTTAAGGTTACACATTTTTATTAATAGACTATCCGATATAAATTAAAAATTTTGTTAAAAACACAATGTTTATTTCCATTTATATAAATACACTAAAACTTCGCTTGGATAAATGAAACTATTTGAAAATAATTGTCTGTCTATTAAAGATTCCCATAGAATCCTTCCCGCATCATCAGATCGTTCGCTTATCCCATATCGGAAGTTGCGCAATGGCGCGGGCGTCCGCGTCCAGTCCCCCGTAGTTGGGGCGCTTCGTCATGCGCACTTTTTGTCTGCGCGCAATAAGGACATGCCGCCGGTATATCAACCGCCTGGTGCATGCCATACCGGCTACCGGCTGGCATGGCCTTAAAAGCCACCAAGCCATCTCGACAGAGATCGTGTAGCCTGTCATGTTCAATTTAAATTCCGATGCGGAGCGTACAAGCGACAAAGAACGCACCAAAGAGGTTTCCACAAAAACTATCATTGCTAGTTACTTCCTCGGTGAGCCTAACTAACCACCCCTCCCCACCTCCTACATCCTGTCGTTTAAAGTGGGTTTCTTAAATAAATTAGGTAGTTTTAAACATTCAAAATGTATTTTCGCTATTTTCCTGGCTCCGTAACTCAAAAGAAAAAAACGGAACCCCTAAGCGTCTCAAAAATGACGTGCGTGGGCAATTGAAATTTGGCATATTGTTCGTTACGCACACTTATTTCGACATTAAAGATTATATTTTTTTTTTAATGGGGGTGAGTTGGGAATTGGAAAGGCTACTTTTAGGGGCTCTTAAAATATATTTTTAGTAAATTGGTTTAAAATATATATACTCGTAATTAAGATGTACGAAACGTTATACTACTCCTCTCCCTCAAGATTCTAAAGCTAATATCATATTAGTTACCTTATGCATTTAGTGCTTAACCGATAAACATCGTATTTCAACTCACTCTTAGCGTTAAGTCGAACATAAAAGTCCGCCTTAGCTAAGAATCAAAACAACTAATATTTAAGCCTCAAGTCAAACTTAAGTCAGTGTAAAAAAACCGCGGCTAGGAGCGATTTCAGTACATTAACGGCGCTACAGTCGCCGTGACCCGTGTTCGAGTGTATTGTCGTCTGTGGTTTTCGTCTCGTACTTGATTTTATATTTTCTAACTAATTAAAATTGACTGAATTTGCATATTTTGAACATCTTCAATTCAAGCAAACACGCATGACGCGTTATATGTCAAAATTTATGCGACAGCGGCGAGAGATATTGTATAAACAAACCATAGCGGCGAGTAGCGAACTAATCACGAGTGCGAAAACATATTCATAACAAAGTCGAACTTAAAAAGTAACTGAAATTCACTATTCAATTTAAGTCATGCTTAAAAGTTAAGTTGATCCTAACTATGAACGACTGAAATTTCAGCCCTTGGTTACGCCCGATGCATTCACATACTAATGTCCCAAGTTTCCGTGGGATTCGATTACTGAAACCGCATGACCCCCCCCCCTCACCTTTTTGGTCTATTTTTGCCTTTGTCCTCAAAAACTACACCTTTCACAACTATAAAAAAAATGTTTGAAAAACTTATTATGACAATAAGGATGTTCAGTAATATACTTTTATCTAAGAGAAATATGAATTAATAAATAAAATACCTACTGTTTTAACGTAAGTTTCTATTTATTTATTTATTAACATGTAAGCATACAGCGTACTAATACTATATACATTACTACGATACTACATTATTTACTACGATTATTATACGAGTTAACCACCCTACCTTATTGACCACATTATACCGCGGAAAAGATCTCCATTTCAAACGGGAAATGTCATAAATCTTACAAAGTCGTAGCGCGGCGCAACCAGAATAAAAAGCGATCATTGGATGTCCTACTGTGGGACTAGAGGAGGCAGTCGGAGAGAATAGTTCTATTTAAAAACAATATTGATTTCGTGGTTCAAAAACTGTGCATATCCAAATAAAAAAACAGATTTAAAACTTTTCAATGAGTTTCTTTATAGCTCTGTTGACAAATTTACCTGCTCGGCGGAAAAAATAATGTTTTGTGGATTCTCAGCAACTCCCTCTGCATCACACTGTGACAGCGCGGTGCCGTGTAAACGACAACTGTCTCCCGCAAGTTGCTGGAACGTTCCAACCGAACCTATCCGGCAGAGCTTTGGGCATCAGTGTCATTACAGGTAATGACGCATTATCATAATGTTTATTATAAGCAACAGTAATTCTTCAAATTGATCTGGTGTTCGCCTCATTACAGCTACCTATGTATAAAGCTGTAATGAGGCGTCATTGTCATGAATTATTGTTCTGGTTGCTCCCAAATTCTTTTTATTCGTCTAATCTCGTATCCATGTTTCTGTTTCTTTCTTTTGTAGCTCGTGGGTATATATTTACAAAAGCTTTTCACACAATTATTGTTCCAGTGGCTGGCACTGTGTGCGTCATTAAACTGCGGCAAGAGTCAGTAAACTGGAATTACTTTCGTTGCGTGTCCACTGGCCTCCAGTCAATTTGGCAGCTAGCACGCCAACCACTGGCAACGTGTTAATAAGCCTTATGGTTCATAATTCAATTGAAATAAAACGTGTATGCAAGACATTACAGCAAAATGATTACGCGAGTAAGTAATTAAGCAACTAAGAGGTAAACAAAACACTAAATGAAAAAAAATACTCCCTGCTAAAAACGAAGGTCTTTAATAAATTGTGATCCTGTAATTTTATAAAGGTGGTGAAAACGTTGTTGTCTGTCGCACTGCTGACTTGCCGAACAGTTTCGTTCGTTTGGTAGTAAATAAAACGTAGACTTTCCCGCCTTCAGATATTGGGATTGCGACATTGCAAATGCGCAATAAAACAGACACACTGGCGAAATTCTTTTTTATTTCGTGATTTTAAGGGTCTTCAGGGGAAATTACGTTTCACAATAAATAAAATACTCGTAAATAAGAAAGTTATAGTATATTGTATAAAGAATATTTATTATGAAATGTCCAACGTGACACAACGTGGTAATATGATCAATAATGGTCATAATGATAGTAAAATGAATGTCACGGAAAAAAACATGTGCCCTTGACGAAATCTTATGGATTTTCTTATATTCCGTACTGAAACTGTACATTTTTTCTTCTCTTGAAAATTAACAAAATATGACAAATACATATGTGATTATAATTATTGTTTATTGGATATTTAAATAATCAAAGACAACAAATAAATAATAAAGTTATAAGCGAAAATGTGAAAAATAATAATATAAAAAGTGCACAAGTTTAGATGGACAAAAAACCCAAAAGTACTGTAATTACTTTTGAACAATTAAAAAAAGCTATTTAAATAAAATATATAGGTATGACGTCATTGTTTTTATTGCACTTAAACGTACCTACGGTCTTTAGATACAAAGTCTTTATACATTGTTTGAAGAATAATAACCGTTTGCGATCAACATTTTCCCGTTTTACCTACTTATGTTCCGCATTTTGAACCGTCGAAATCTTTGACGAGTCGGTTAATCGAATGGCGGATAATCAAGTGCCACTTAATAAGTCGAGTGGTATTTATTTCGTAGAAGGAGCGCAAAGCTCGTTCCAGCGGCCATTTTAGAGCATGACGTCTTTAAGTTGTTGCATCGCTGAGCGTCGCGGTGTTCTGATAAAAACTCACTCATTCTCTGCCATTCCTGTGCGAAATCATCAACAGTTTTTGCAAAGCGCCATTTAATGAAGACTCTCGGCCCGATTGTGGAAAAATTTCTAAGGGCATTTGGTTCTAAGGCACTTTGTCACGGTTAGAAACACTTCCATCGGGCCTTCATATTTTTTTTCTTTTACCTAAAATTAATTATTGAATGAGTTGTTAAGTTAAAATTAGTTAATGAAACATAGCACTTTTGAGTAAGTGGGTCCAATGCAATTTTTTCGAGTTTTGTAATATTTTTTTTTTCTAATTTTAGTCTGTTCCTTTATATCCGTTGTCTTAACCCTCCTCTAGCATATTATCTTTTCATATAAGACATTGTATGTGTTACTGTAGTACACCTGCTTTGATAAATGAATGAGAATGAGAAGTAAGCTATCGGGGGGACTTCAATAACGATAAATAAAGGATATTTTAATTGATACCCCTTTCAAATTATTATGAGAGCGATTTAGAGCAAACATATACAGGATGTCCAGAAATTCACAAAAATGTTTCAGAAAACACTAGTTGAGATATAACATCATATAAAAAATAATTAAAAAAAATAATTAAATATCGACCAAATTGATATTTTTATTACATTAAAAAAATACAATATACCACAAAAAATATTTAATTTGTTAGTTTTTAGTGTCTCATAAAAATTCATTGCTTTTGGTATACCTGGAGAAACGATCTTTTAAAACATATAGATACGGCATGTCTGATATACAAATCGTAATCGTGAAAACCTGACAGCACCGCCATGCTGGTTAGAGACTTATCGCGATGACATATGCGAGCAAGTGAGTTGTATAATACGCGCGGAGTGTACTTGACGCAAGTGGCGTACTTGGGCGTGGTGCGTTTTTCACCCTCAGTTGCCGTATCTATATGTTTTAAAAGATCGATTGTTTATATGCCAATTTTGTCTTTTGGTTTTGCGTCGCTTTCGAATGGGCGTCTATAAAACTATAAAACTTGATACGCCATTGGGCAATACATAACAATATTGTTCGTAATGTGTCAGTCATGAAGTGCATCCGAGGTGCAGCAATCTGAGCAATCTGAGCTGGACATGCAAAACGCGTGGTCGTCCGTTTATAGGCAAATGCCGGCTGAGCAAAGTGCTAAATTTCCGATGTCATGTTTATGAATCCGATTGCAATTCGACCCGCTCGACGCGGAACAAGAGCTTGCCTGTGATGGGATAAGTACGCCTTCGCGGTAGTCTCTCTTATGAAGTACAATAACCATAAAAGTATTTTTTCGATCAACCACAACATGGTTTCCGCCAAGTCAATACGAGTAAGAGGTATCATAACCTTACCATACAAAAAGCTCACAATCGATATTTCCATTTCAATTGGATGCTTGAATTGAATAATTTGGTTTTGAAGTGAAACAGGAGAGATTAGATGCCGGTATTGGCGATAAATTTTGAAATATAGATTAATACATTATGCAGTTGATCTAAAAAATCAATTTCCTTCAGTATAGAAGTTTTACTGCTAACCCGCGTGGTGTATGCGTTTTTTTTATTTACATATGTTGTATAGAACAGCGTTTACACTACATACCCCTTCTTAATTATTTGATCCGTCGCAACTACGAAGCAGCAGGCATCCTACGATCCTACATAATGGCAACAAACTACCTTGTCAGTATCTGGTGGCAGTACATGTTAGCAACAAATTACCACGCGATGTATCTCATATATGAGTAAAATATATCGCACGGTAATTTGTCGCCCGTGTGCAGCCGCGCATAGAGTTGCTTAAGCACGCTGCGGTTTATTTGCCGCAGGAAATTCTCGAGAAAACCCGCACGTGAAGTATATTTATTTTAGAAGAAAATGTGGAGCTATTAAGGTACGGCGAGTATTGCTAATTAAAGTTTATTAGTATTAATCATTAAAAAGTTTATTCGAAATTGTATCTCCTCAGGTTAGCATAATATGAAATGTTGAGAATCAAACAAATATTGTCTGCAAATGTCTGAACTCCGACATTCAATGATAGAATATTGTATATATGGAATATATTTATATATTTAAAGTATTTTTTCTTACAAATAGGCACACTTTCATATTTCTTTATAGGTGCATTGACAGTTTGACATTCTTAGTTGTAGCACAATAAAACACTGCCTTCCTTAATACAGACATAGTTTTTAGTAAAGAAGGCACAAAATGTAACAGGTCTAACCGCTCCCTATGCATGTGAATAAGAAATACATTTGTAACTGTTATTTGTTTTACTACATTCGATTTTTGTCAAATTAAATATGTCACAATAAATAAATAAAAAATACCTTGAACCACGTTAAATGAATAATCAGTCGATTCATGTATTTGGCCAAATTATTGTAAGTATGTGTTTTTTGTTTTCTAAATAGTTACTATATTAGGCAAATAAATTAAAGTCATTATTTATTAATGTTTATGTCTTTGTTAGTTTGTTTCCTCGAAGCAAGGTAGGTACTACTACACCGATTTTTCAGATAGATGGACATAGGTCACAAAGTCCCATCATCATCATCATCATGGAGCAGGGTGAGGTCCGAAACCCAACACATGACACCCGGAAGGCAGAAATGGCGCACCTAAGCCCTTATGAGGCCTAACTGTTGAGCCAAACCAAAGCCTGGCGTTGAACAGTTTATAATAAAGCTTTCTGCCAGGTAAAATATTTTATTCACCAATGTACTGGTAGTTAATATACCTTCTAAAAAAAGTACAATTTTCTCAATGTATGCTTCAACAGATGTAATTACAGCGCGGGCACAAGAGCCCTTACTTCTAGGAATGTCATCTATTTGCTTACGAGGAAATCGACGAAGAAATGACGAGTGACAGCGATGACTGGGCATCCGTCATCTGCGTCTCACCTTTTTCTCGTCATCTATTGCGACTATGTGATGCGTTTTTGTAACAGGCATACGCGGAAGAACCTCTCCCAGCGCCATTTCATAGGAGAAAAATTAACCTTGTATAAAAACGTTGTATTGAGCGAGCCGGGCGCGCCAGTGCGCCACATACTAACCGTAGAGCGATGACGTCTTGTAAGGGAATTAAAAAGTGAAGGGAATGAAAAAATATAGGTAACGCTAAGTAAAAACCCTCGTGATGCTTTATTATCATGAATATTTTATGAAGTTTCGTAACCTAGAAAAATATTTACAAATCCGATGTAAGTATGTCGACATATTTTATTTATAGAACAGATTTTCAGCTCACGTTTAAAACATAGTCATAGTCATTTATTTCTCATGGAAACATCAAGACTTAAACAGATAAATCTAAACTGCCGATGTGGTGCTGTCATGCTGTGGGTTCCGTTGCTATTCAGCAGCAGCAGAGCCATGATGTACCATAATTCAGAGATATTATTACTTCACCAATGATACAAATACCACTACGGTCATAAACAATAAAATTAAGACAGCCTTTATAGCTGTCTTTATTTTATAGCTATATTTTAATATTTTATGATCCTTTTGGCCACCATTAATGTATGGACACTTAAATTGCTATCGTAAACAGGAGCGGCTGAATGTAAATCCATGATTTTAATAACACATAAAGTGACTTTATTGCCATTTTACTGAATTAATGATGATTTTAAACATAAATAAATATGTATGCATTGTTATGATAAAACTCGTGGCAGTTGTATTGTATTTATAGTCTAAACATTGTGAAATGTGAGTTTCGGAATAATATTTTTTTTGTTGAAATTTTCAATAGCTGTTCTATCGTTAGTCATTACTTAAGGTACCTTAAGATATATCTATTCCACGTAACTATATCGTAAATATATAATATAAGGTCTCTGCGAATGAACTTTGATTATTTTAAAACGGTAGCTCATTCGCTATTCAACATGTCGATATCATTACGCTGATAAACACAATTATTGAACTATTTCTGCGTGAACCCGTAGTTTTTATATATTATTATATGTATTACTTTGTGTCATTAAAATTAGGTTGTTAAATAGTAAAAAAAAAATGTATTAATTGTATTCAATAGTTGTATAAAATTGTATTGTGTAAGTACATGATTAAGATTATAATTCTGAGTTTCTGGAAGCCAAAACTCTGTTTTTGCCAGGACAATTATAATGTTGTATTAATAAATGAAATAAATAGATTAAAAAAAAAGAATCCTCATGAGCTTTTTCATTTTTAAAGTGCTATTATTTAAACATTGGTATCATATACATGATTGTTATGGCACAGAATTAAAAAGTGTGTTCTAGGCGACGCTAGTGACAAAATAATTAAATTGTATAATTCTATCTATTGTACAATCAATGATCATATGATGCGATTCATATGATAAGGTGAAAAGGCAATTGATATGGTTTTTTATTTTGTTTATCCTAAACTATATGCAGAATGATTCAATTGTATTGTTTTGCAGTTTAGAATAATTATTACAATAAGTCTATACAACACAATTACTACGGATCACGTACTTTACGATATTTAATCCTCAAACTATTCAATGAGCTAGAAAATGACATTAAAACATTTAAAAACGAGAAGACTTTAAAATAAGACATAAAAATTACACTTATGTCAAAATTATAATTTATAAATTATTACGTTACGTTGTCGTTTATGTTGTTTATGCTGTTTTGTTTATGTTGTTTGTTTATTATGTATGTTTATTATGTTGAGTGATTACCCAACAACTTTAGTATACAAAAACATTTGTATACGAGATTATATTGTATAAAGGAAGGATTACTTGGGATTGCTGTCAGCGCGCAGTGTTTTAATTTTAATTTAATATGTGTTAAACAATGTGTCAATATGTTGAGACGTTTAATTGTTGAATTTGTAAGCTAAGATACCCACGGAAAAGGCACTAGCCTTCGTGGAGTTGTATATGGTGCATTACTCTAATAAAAAAAAATAAAAATAAGACTATACAAAACAAAAGGGCATCATATTTTAGGTTATATATACCTAGACAAAATAAAATGTGTTTTTATCACAGGGTTAGACAAAGTCTGCGACAGGGATTTCTAAAGCAATAATTGCCCGAATTTTGTTAAACGCATATTTTGTCATGTTTGGTTTTTTTGCGTTTTATAATTGATCATACAATAAAATTAACATAAATATATTTTGTTAATTAAGTATGCATATATACACTCTTATGTACGTATATATAAAGTACTTTTTAAATATAATTAGAAGTGTAATCCTAATTTTCAAAATTATTAAATTATATTAATATAATATATATAACACATATGAAAATATTAAATAGGCTGTTCAAGATTTTAACATTAATAATAGGTAGACTAAAGGTAAATAAGGGTAAGGGTAAGGGTAGGTAGGTAAATAAATTATCCTAAACTAAATCTGAACCCCAAATGTTACTTATAACGTGTTCCTAAAGTAACGTAATCCTACACGCCCACTAAATCAATTCTCAACATTTCGCGGTTTATTTCGTAATGAAAAGACATTGCTCCTCAGCCGTACATACATATTTATTTATTTATTATTAAGGTAAATTTTATTATTAATTCATGACAAAACTGTATTATATTTATTTATTAATAAAAAAAATCGTGGTAGTCTAGTGGTTGAGGCGCTGATCTATCGTCCCAAATGTCTCGTGTTCAAATCCGCACATTTTCATACCATTTTTAACGCTTCATTACCACCATCTCCCCTGACTCTAGCACAGGCACATTTGGCCTAGTTAAGTAGGGCCCAGTAGTTGAGTAGGGACCTAGGTCATAGCAATTCTTTTAAAAAAAAATAGCGTATTTTATATGATTATTATTTTATTCACTCATCGTTCTCATTCATTTTACATCATAATGATTATTACATTTACATCGTTTTTAATAGTTTCATTTCTAAATCATTTTTTTATTACTATAATGAAAGTTTGAACTTTCATGAGACACATGAATGGTATAGGTGAAAGTTAAAATGTTTTCATAAAATGCAGCGCTGTATTTAAACCAGCATGCATTAAACTCAAGCGATACAACTATTTTTGCGTATTAGTATTAAATCTATTTTCTTTTAAACATTCTGTCTCTAGAAATATAAAAAAAACGAATTTTCCAAATGTCAATATGCTGTCAGACTTTCATATAATGTAAGCTTATGGCGCTTGCCTATTATATATCAATATGTATATATATATATATGTGTGTGTGTGTTTGTTTTGTACTTGTACATCGCGCAACTTACTTATATTGATTTCTATAAACGCGAACTAAAATGGTATTGTTAGCCAAGGGTCGACGGTCGAGGCATTATTTATTCCCTTGAGCTGTGTGAAAAAGCCCTCAAACGACTCGCCGCAGCAGCCAAGAACCAGAGGAATTATCCGAGGTCGAGTGTGACGAGCTAATGGCCCTAGTTGCCCTAACCCGGAACCCCGCGCTCGCGCTGAGGAATCACGTTAGACGACATCGACTGTGATGTCGCCGAGAGCCTGGCCTCGCCGTCTAAGACAATTATCTGCACTGTTTACCGTAAGTGCACGATATTTACTTTAGTACCTATGTTCTTACTTAAACGGGTAAACCATTTGAGTAAGTACTCCCTACCATAACTAGGGGTTTTCGTCAGGTTTTCAATTAAATTTGTCTTCGCGTTTCAAACGACGTACGACGACGGATTCCATAAAAATGGCACGCCCGAATGTTTGTTGAAGTAAGACTACACAATTTTTCTTAGGACAAGGAGTCTAATTAGGACACGCTGATTCTGGTAAACTCAATGGGACGCACGGAGCCTCATTCGGCTAAAGCCGTTGCGCTGAGCTGTCATGTTGATTTTCTCCTTATTGAAATAAATTGGGGTGCGGAAATATTATTGAATGTGCTCATCTTGTCGTAAGGTACTACCGGTCCTATATTTTCGATTTCGATAGTTTGGGGTATAAAGGTCGAAAATACTGATTCGACTGCCTCATGAGTTACGGTTTTTTATTTCGAATCGACATCTCCCAAAGTCAAAACTAATTATTTGTATCCAAAAACGTTGCACAATGCCACATAGAGCGAGATAGCGATACTACTAATCGTGCAGTGCATCCAGCATTATAGGTGCCATATTCATTTATTTATTCAGAAAATTATCAGTTCCAAATTACAGTACAGAAAATAATAAATAGCAATAGAGTAAGAAACAATGGTTACCCTAATACGGAATGTATAAACTAAAAACAATCAAGCATTTTCGCAAATTGAGTTTACACTTTATTATAAACATCACTAAAATTAAAAATATACATATTTTTCTATTTGATATACATATGTAAGTACGTGATAGGATAAAAACGATCGTCTTGTTTAGACCTACCTGGGTGATAGAATCCAGAATATTAAACCGCATTCGATAGAATCATCAATTCACATTAAAAATTATTGGAATCAATAAACGAAAAAATAGGCCGTTCATATGTATTTCAAAGCTACCTTTCTTTTACGAATATTCAAATAGAAACATACTTATTTTGTATTTTTTATTAGTATTAATGAAAGATACGCAGGGAAGCCCTATTAAGTTAAGTATTTTGCGTCTACTTTGGGTAAGCACAGGAAGCATGCAATTAGGTTGAGAACGTTAAAACATGTGCTCTGCTAATTACGAAACTTTTTCTGCAGCTATGTGAATTTTAATGTCAGCCCTGCGCATTTAACAGGAAAGTCAGTTGTGTCTAAAGTTTATTAGAGTTTATTGAATTTCTATAGTGACATTATAATTACACGGTATATTGTCAATCGCCTTCATTTCTTACAATTTATTGGCTTAACTTCAGTGTCATTGTAATTTCACGGGGTCACTATAGTGAAATTGCGCATTCTTGTACTTTCACTATAGCGCCTTCGGTGTACGACTCGAATAGCTAGTTTTGTACATAAATATTTTAGACCCTGCTCAAGCAAGCTAAATTTACTTGTCACGAGAGCAGGTTGTGATGAAGTCTTAAAATTAGGTATGATTTTATGTATATTTTAATGAATATATGTAGTGATTACTCAAGCAAGTCTAGTATAATATTTGCTCTGGCCTTTGCGTTTTTCCACGAAACATCGACGAATCGGAATAAAAAGAATGATCTATAGATCAGGATACCGGCAAAATGTGGTTTTGTTACTTCACGGTTCGAAAGTTATTGTGAATTATTTAAAATTTCTCTAGTTATAATAATTCTCTATTGATCTAATATCTGTATAATTCTAATATATAACACCTTAAGTAATTACATAAATTAGAACAAGTAAATAATTTATAGATTTGCGGCAACTGGCCAAAAATATTAAGGTTGGATATGGCATGGCATTGATCCAATATTTTTTTTTTAAGAGATATGTTACATTAAATGGGTTTTGGCAAAATATGGTTTTACCTGCCAGAATCTCTACTTTATAGCAAGTCTTACAAAATTGTATATATTTTTTTACACAAGATAAAAAAAAGATTAAAAACAAAAAATAGATTAAACTAACACAAATAAAAATACTTTAAAAAACAAGTAAAAGTTAATTTAGAAAAGTGCTTAATAAGTATATTACAGTTAGTATATTTATTATGATGTATCCTTATTTTGTATACTTAACGATGGCCTGTGGATCGAATCGCCCCACTAAACACTCCCTGTCTCGGGGTGTAGAGTTCGTTTGTATATTATTTTCAATAGCGGATATCTCTACATACTATATGCATGCTAATTAAATAATTATACATAATTCTAAATTGTGTATCCATAGACTGTCTGCAGATAAGATCCCGTTAAACGTTGTCGTATTTATAAGCTTATTTAAAAAAAAATGCATTGTAGAAAAGTAAAATTCAAATACGGGTCCACATAGTCTTGTTTAGTAGCGGAGTGTGTGAAATTACAATTCTCTGTAAATTCCATTAAAAGTTAGTCTAACAGACTAACTTTCTGCCTTGTTTCAGTTTCGAAATTCCCCGGGTAATAAACATTCGGAGACAACTTCATGATCAATTCATGTTTACAGGAGTACAGATGAGGAAATAAATTCTCATAGCATTTGAGGCGGCTGCTGTTATATTTTTTCATGTGAGATACGGCCGTCGAAAGTGTGATGGAAATAATTATAGTAACAGGCTTTTATTTTAGTATTTGACAATTGCATTTACATAATAATGGAGGCCTAACTAGGCAATGCTCGTCCTAAGGTAGACTTCTTTAGTAGCATTAATACTTTTTATTATTTTGTGTTGATTCACCTCGCACTAAATACTCGTATATATGCAAGCTTACATTCATGCTTATCGTATATTGTTTAAATGATATGATATACTTACAGTATATTCTTAAGAAAAAAAATAAATGAAAAATTGAATACAGCCATTTAACCTACACAGTTTTAAACTGTTTAAGGGCTTGTAAGGCCTTCTTTTTACCTACACACGGCATCATTGATATGTGACCACTTTGGACTATACCCCTTTGAGGTAGAAGCAAAGAAACATGAAAAAAGGAGATAGGTAGATAGTAGTTTTTTCTCGTTATATTTCTATGCGCGTGAGTGAGGAGCCAAATTTATGTGGTCGTGTGTATATTTTTCCCTTGTCCCTAAAATGAATTTTTTTAGCCGTTCATCCCCCACTCAAACCTTCAGGATGATTTTCTATTTTTCACAAATGATGTCAGCTTATTATTCGATTTCTTTTAGGGGCCATACAACGGTTGCATGATTTCGCATCAGGCCGGAGTTAGGCGGAGTTCCTGTGAACATATATTTAGACAATAAATTTAACTGGCAAGAGCATTTTCAATATGTAAAAACTAGCTACTCTTAGCATGTTATGCTCTTTCACGCTTAATAAAATATATGCCATCGGTTTATTGCGGTCTCGTTGAATCACATCTTAGACATGGTATAATCGCTTAAGGCACAGATTGTATGTGAATGATAGCTTTTGACTCCAGCAACGATCTATCAAAGAAAATTCCAGAAAATAAAAGATAATATTAAAATATTAAAAACAAGTTTTCTTGCGATGTCTGTTCTCATTATATTAGAGACGCAGCCATCGTATTAGCTCCGTACAAAAGTTTTGCTGTGACCTTTCTTTTTGTAGTTAAACACAACACTGCATATAAAAAAATAACACTGCATATAAGAAAAATAACACTGCATATAAAAAAATAATACTGCATATAAAAAATAAAACTGCATATAAGAAAAATAAGACTGAATATCCTTTCATCTCATAATTTATCTGGGTTTACAAAGAATGAGGAGAGTACTTTTCTACTTTGTGTAAAAGTTAAAAGCCTCGAAAGTCTGATTTTTTCTATACATTTTATGAAAACTTAGACGTAAATATGTTATAAATAAAATAAAATTACAGAGCCATAGTGATTTCATAAAGATGTAAATTCAAGATGAAAGATGTATGTAAATACATTGATTCTGTTTCTCGTGATTATCCTATTATAAAGAGAATTTGATTTATCATTTTGCGAGGCAATTTTTTTTTAAATGTCGCCCATCAAGCTTAGCTAAACCATTGATTTATAATCAATGCCTAAACTAAACAGCCGTGAGATGATATAGAGTGATTTATGACCACGCCCTACAAAAACAAAAGCTTGCTGATAGTCTGACCCTAGGAGTAATTTATAACTCACTATTGGCACTCTCTGTTGCTTCATTTTTAATATTGGACAAAAAATAAAAATACACTCTCACAGAGCGTACAGTTTTGTATTTTTCTCTAAATTTATTTATTCAATAGTATATGAGTTCTAAATAGGACGTTTTTTGTATTTTTGCGGCTCTTTTTAAACATAAAACATAAATTATATATTTTTAATTTTATCCAATTACTGCAATTACTCTTACTAAGCCGGTTGTATCGATAGTAAAAAGGATGAAAGATAGGGCCGAATTAGGTAATTTAAAAGCCGCCCTTTCGAACAACGCTCTATTTAAAATGATATGAGAAATAAACAGATCTTTATGTAAGTGCATTTCCTCATTACGATTAAAATACGTGAACACTACGTTTCTTAACCAATAAAATGCCGGCCATCTTGCGAATGTGTGCCGCTCCGGATGAAGACATTCTTTGGATGGAAGAACTTTCTCCTGGATGACGTCTTAAGAGTGCAATGGAATGGTGCTTTAATGATAAATATCCGGATTTGGAATATAACCTAAATTACTAAACAACATAACTTTCTAAAATTAACAAATCTAAATTAACTTCCTAGTTTATGGCTCATTAGACTTTGTCTTTCAAAAACAAACATTATCTAGAGGGGTGATAAAAGAGAATAATGCTTATTCAGAATATTTTTAATATTTAATATTTTTATTAATATAACTCTAATTAATAAAACTACTCAAAGTTGTATACATTTTTTCGAAAAATAATTTCTTAATTTATTTTAAAAATTTTAAATGTAGAAATTACTCTGGTTTTACTGGTAACTTGTTATAAAAATATGTGGCTAGATAATTATTGTTTTTTTTATTTATATTTAACTGACTTGCAAAGACCATTGGTACATAATTGCCCTTATTGCGAGTGTCGTAATCATGAATCTCGTAAAACTCACACAAACACTCAGGAATATACAAGGAATAGATCAGAATTCCAAGTCGTTTAAACAATGGTCTATATCACACGTATTGGTTTACCCCAACAATAGCTCTGACTGATCGTTTCTGGTGTCAAAAGATATCACTCACATACAGATCTGTGACCCAAGAGATTATACCATATCTAAGGTGTGATTTAACGAGACCATAATTGCAGATTTGTCCATATATTTTCTTATGCGTGAAAGAGCATAACACGTCGAGGAAAGCTTAGATTCCACATATTGAAGATGCTCTTGCCAGTTAAGTTTATGACTAAATATGTTCATAGGAATTTAACGCTGTTTTAACCTCAACGGCTGTGGCTTACGCGTTAAACTCGGAGCATTGCTGAAGTTGACTAAAAACTTATAAACTGTCTTTGGCATATTTAATGACAGCCTTGAACCAATTGACAAGCTCGTTGAGTGTGATACATATTTTAGTAGCAAGCTCAGTCATTTTGTTGTTTACAAATCACCCCACTTGTGTCGTCACAAACTGAAGAATTTTCACACTTGATATGTTGGCCATCCATGGCAAAAGTGCCCCAATAAGAAATTATTATATCTTTTCCGCTTCGGCCAGGAGAAATGTTTTTTTTAAGTTTCTAATATTTATTTAATTCCAGCAAATATTATAAAAACAATGTTACAATGTAAAATATCTTGTAAATATACTAGGCTTTCGTCATTTCTAAGGAAGACATTTTGACTAATAATTATTAAATATTGTTGCCGCGTCTAAACCTTTGAAGGATCCACATACATTATAACATAAATAGATATGGATATATACGGAATATATCTGAAAGCATACAAACAAACATACATACTATAAGTCGGAACTTCGATAACATACGGCCACTCATAATAATAATAATCAAGTAGGAGCGCTTCGGATTTCTAAGAACCACTTAAGAACCTACTATGCCGACGCTTCTAATAATGATAGCGCCACTCTAGTAATCAACGAGGTAAAAAAAATATATACTTAAATGTTTTTTTTTATGAAGAAATAAATTATTTAAGAGCTTTATATTTATTTACAGACTAGGCTACGACAAATTACTTTTTTTTTCAAGTTGACATAAAATATATACTTTTATTCGTGTTAAATAAAATGATTAAAGTTTCTTTTTGCTCTTTCTATAAATCCTAATTAAATAAAAAAGTAACAAAACAATATTAAATACTGGATAGACCAGGTTAACATAAAACAAATAAAGATTTCTTCACGTCAGTATTTCTTGTTCGTAATCGTAAGTTGTTTTCATGACATAAATAAATGTTTTACGTTTATTTCGTTGATAATCAAACGACGGTCGGTGTATTGGGGAAAAGGCGTGGAAACTGTCGCGCAGTTCAATGTCTTACAAGCAACTAGATTTATTCAATTGCGCTTGATTGTTTCATTATATTATACTAACTACATCATCGCTGTGATCGTAGTCTTAGCGTCAGTGACATGCAAATTTAATATTCACTTTCAAATAGATTTCATAAACAGAATGTTACTCATAACTGATTATGTCAGCATTCTGAAAGTGGTGCTTCGTACGCTCGGAGTCTCTTGTCCCGGAGCATCAATAACGAGCACAATAAACTGGCTAAAAGCCGTGATAGTTCAATCAATATAAAACAGAGGAAGAATAAAACTCCTTATCAAAACAAAATAATATAAATCTATGATTTTCATTTTTCATTCAGTGATATTTATTACCGTGCTATTAGAAGTTATATTATTTTTATAAAAAACGAAAAGATAAATAAAGACGACGTTTTTTTTATTCTTGTTATATGATTTTTCATTGTTAATAAAACCTTAAGCTTTGAGTAAACGAGCGTTAAACGTGGGTAAAATTTAAGTAGAATTACAATAATAATTTCCTGTGATAATTCTATTAATGGTAATGCATTTGTTGCCTTAGCATCGAATGTGACGATAAGGTATGCTCGTATGATAGAATATACGATTTATATAGATTTTATATAAGTTACTTTTAAGCTGAGAAAACCTTCCAGTATTTTTTTTCAGTCAGGTGATACATAAGTAGTTACATCGTCGGATTAACTATGTGACGTCACTACTGCTTCGAGTTTTGAAAAGAATAGCAAAAAAAAATTTAATTTTACAGTCAAATGTTCCAACGTAAGGGCAATTACTACGACACTAATTCCAAGAACAAAATTCTATGATTGGTGGTTTGAGGTACAAATTATAATTTATTTAATCTATATAAAGTAAGCCTTCGCTTTTTTTTCTTTTATAATCTTTTTAATTTTGTATTGTCATTCCTACATAAATTTTGTATAAATGGAAATAAATATTTGAATTTTGAATTTTGGATTCAATTAAGTTGCGATCATGTTATTATCTGCTCTAAAAAAATCTGTCTAATTTTTCTAAATGATTATAGCCTCGACATAAAAAAATAATTCCTTAACATGAAATAATAATACATTTTTTTATTGCGATAATTTTAATACGATTATTAATCAAATAAACTTTTTATTACGTAATAAAAACCGTTTAATATATATTTACATCGAAAAGTAATTGTTTTGTTATTAAATAAAAAATAAATGAACTTTAGGGTTAACCTAAGGTGAAATTCGATATAACTAAAAATAATAAAATCATAAAATAATGAAAGCATATTAAAATATAATATTGCCTCTGGCTCTC
This sequence comes from Neomicropteryx cornuta, assembly GCA_020383195.1. Classification (NCBI taxonomy): domain Eukaryota; kingdom Metazoa; phylum Arthropoda; class Insecta; order Lepidoptera; family Micropterigidae; genus Neomicropteryx; species Neomicropteryx cornuta. The sequence goes on from JAHKQU010000014.1 coordinate 10,038,663, forward strand.
AGGTTAGTAGTCATTTTTCCGCGTAATTTATATGCGACTCGCTTATTATGTAGTTCCGGTTTCGAGGCAAAGAATCTCATTTCCCATCACTTTCCACGACATTTAGAAAAAATCAAAGAAGTTATTAATATGAGAACTTATGATTATACTGAGCTTCGGCTTTTTCTTAATAGTATAATTATAATCATTTTGTCACGTAATTACACCTTTCCAGGTTTAAAAAAATATTTATCAATGGTGAATTGATCACATGAATAAACCGCTTTAATCGTTAAGTGAGATTACAAACTGGTAATGTCTTGACGAATCATCTTCATCCTGGAAGTGCCGCAGGGTCTAGATTAATCAAAAATGCGAAAAGATGACGATATTTATCCGGAATGAGTGTTGTTGTTGTAGCCGTGTTGTAAAATGAGGGGATCAAATTAATAAGGTTAAAAGGAGTCAAATAAATACGGTTAAAATGCAGAAATGGTGCAAACGTGTGTATTGTTTGGGGTCCCATAAATAATATCACAACTTAATTATACCTAAAGATTCATAAAAAAAACTCTGAATACATGAATGTTAAGATTTCCTTTGTTCCATGCTAAAATGGTCTGAAGTAAACACTAACATTTATAATTAAAGGCCAAGAAAAGTAAGGTTTAAATTCACAACCGCGATTTTTTTTATTTCTTCGAAGGTACATCTAATTACAATACTTTTAGGTCATATGTCCAACAAAATATGTGTGTGCACTTTTTTATATTATTATTTTACACATTTTCACCTATATTTCGTCGGGTAAATTCAGACCAGATTTTTTTTATTTAATCGAAAGTACGTATACCTAATTACAATACTTTTGGGTTATTTGTCCAACAAATTTTGTATGTGTATTTTGTATATTAGTATTTAAACGTGAAAAATAATAACATAAAAATCGCTCGCTAATCGCGCTCGCATTTTGAGACTAGCCCTGCTGATCTGTCGTATTGTTTTTTTCTTTCTAAAATCCCCAATTTTATGCACGAGTTAAACTCTTCTAAAACTACATTTAGGAAACTATTAATCTACATTATTGATTATAACAATTGATTATACAATCGATTTCGAACGATTTTGCCTTTTTGTTCCATTTACGGTGTTCGATGGTTTCCTTCCATAGAGGTAAACTTACAAACTCGTGTTGAGAATACTATAATAATGCATTATTATGATAAATAGCTATCGACAATCGCAAGTCGCTAAGCATGAGCGAGAGGTCATTGAAATTATATGAATCTAAAGGCATAAAGAGAAACGCACTGCGCGTTCGGACTTCGAGCTAGTATCGATGGATCGTAATAAATAATTTAATTATTTTATTGGAACCATCCACGTGGAAACGTCGCGTCGACATATTTGTAATGCAGGCGAGGCGTTAGATGTGCAACAGATAACCTTTTAAATACAGTTGATTATAATCTCTACAAGGTTTTGTCGACGAATTAGTTGGTTGATTCATCTGGTTCCTTTCGTCAGGAGCAATACGGCTTTCGCAAAGGGTTTTCACGCGAGCCGCTTACTACTTTTAAGCTATTGCTAACGCCTTAGATGGCGGACTTGGGTTTCATACTATATTTTTAGACTCTAGATCCTAAAGTGGTTTCTTGGATTAAGTCATTCTTGACTAAAAGGAATCTACAGGTTTCTGTTAAAAAAGCTTTATCCCATCCGAAGTGCCTTAAGGTAGTTGTTCTTGACCCTATCTTATTTCTTTTATTTATAAATGACCTTATGAGTATTAAATCACTCATGCAACTTTTTGCAGATGATAGTGTCATATTTGGGACAATTATGAATTAATCAAATTGTGGAACATTGCCAAAGGATCTAGGTGCAGTTGTTTAAGAAGAACTATCTGGTAAATCACTGTCAAAATGCTTTAGCATGAAGCATCTAGGAATTACCCTGTCATCTAATCTCCATTGGGAACTCGTAATACTCACAGATAATTCGGTTTGTTATGCGAAGCTCTAATTTTATATCACGATCATTAGCACATACAAAACGTTGATTCGTTCTACCCTTGTATATTGCTCGTGGGATCCTTTTAAACGCCATTCTTTCGAGATTAAACCTTTATTAAGAAAATGAAACACGCTTAAAAACCGACTTGAAACAAGAAAAGTGTCAAATAATGACCTATGAAGAGCATTCCACTGGAGAATTGTTTTGGTAAGAAAAGAATTGAACCCAATGTTCCGTTTTCTCAATAGGTTTTATCTTGGAAGAATGGTTAAACGACCAATTTAAGAAGGCACCTAGACATAGCTTATCAGTTTTTTCTATATGTATAAATAATTCGTGTTATTTTTTCTAAATTTTTATTTAAATTTAAAACCGTTTATCCTATTTCTTTTATCTTATTTATTTTTTTTAATATTATTCCTTATTACCTTAAACTATCTTGATTAGTAAGTCGGGCTACCCTAGTTAGAAATATGTACCTGTATTGCGTATAATTTTTGTTCGATACCAAAATAAATAAATAAACAGGGACATAATATTTAAATTCTTAATAATTATAACGTGATACTGATTTTTTTTTATCAAGGATGATCTTAGGAAACGGTGTATAGAATAAAGTTATTTTTATATAAATATTATTGTCATACCCGCCATACTAGCATACCACCTACGAAAATACCTAGATAATACTGGTGAAACCTTCGTTTGTTTGAACGAAATGCGCATGCAATGGGTTTAGAGTTATTAAGTGTTAAAAAAGAATCGAGAAGATATTTATCTTGCGGCGGATATGTGTGTGCTCGCATAAATCACTTTCTTATGGCAACATTGAAGTGTGAGTAAGTCGTTCGGTGTCTTTCAAAACATAATAATTTATTTTAATCTTAAATACGTATGAATAATAAAATATATGAAATTTTACATAATTAATAAATACGGATATAAAATAAATTCTCATGTTATAGGTGCTCGTACGTTGTTCCTTGGCACAGGCAATGCCTAATTAGGTAAGTAGTGTTCTCCAATGAAAATTTTAGTTTTTCAAAGTGAAAAAATTAATTAACGGATTATATAAATAAAAAGAAAGCCATTTTGACATTCTAGTCCCCCTAGCGCCTGTTCTGAAACGCGCTCGCATACACACTTCATGCGTACGGCCGCGGCTAGCGTGTAAGCACGCCAAGAATCTTCCACAATAGCGACGCATATTGAAAATGAATTTTCATGAGTGAATTCATTATTACTGATAATTAATCGCGTCTCATTCAATGGTGTGAAACTAAAGAACTGAGAAAACGTTTTTAAGCTATTCTATACATTATTTAATACATATTGTGAACCTCGACTTTCTAAAAGTATTATTTTGTGTATACGTTTTAGCGCCATCAACATCATAGGTAGGCATTTTATGGTATATAAACGGTAACTTAAAACCCACTACCATTTTCTGCCAAACTTTTAGTTTGATAATTGACCCAGTGCAGCGCAGTTAAAATCGTTTAAATTTAAATTCGTTTATTATATTTGGATATTGTTCTATTTTATCTCTAATTATCTTTATTAGTTAATTATTAGTTAATTAATTGTGCCACCCTAGTTTAAGGATTGTATACTTCAATTTAGATTGCAATTGATAACAATTGATTTCAGATTTCTGTGGAATCTCTAAACCTGCGACCGATTCTTACTAGTATCTAATATGCTAATGAGCTGTTGCTGTAGTTTGACCCCGTGATTTCAGTATTTAGAGCGATTGCTTAATTGATTAGCGTAATGTTTAAATATAGTTTTCATAACAACCTACAAATGTAGGCAAAGTCAAGCTTCGACATTATTGATCATTGTTGTAAAGTTACAAAATAATATAACAATTAGTATTTTAATTTTTTAAGTAAGATAATAATTTTATTTTAACACAATTTATTTTATTTTCATATATTGTTTTCCTTTTTAAACATTACTTAGAGTGTAAAGGGGTGCTGTAAAAGGGGTTACATCATTTATTATATAAATTTAGTATTTATTTATTTATTAAACAGGTTTCCCCGTGTACGCAAGTTAACTTACACCTATATTTAATTTATATATTTGTGTATACGAAAATGTTATATTAAGCAAACAAACACAAACTGCTTGCCTTAGTACAGATTCGTCTGGTTAGGGAGGCAGGAAACATCTGTATAATGTGACAGTCGCTTTTCGCTTAAATTAAGCTATTTAATAGTACTTATGTGCTACGTAGTTATGTTGTACTTCTTAAGAGTTGTAATAATATATTTTCAATAAAAATAAATAAATCTGTATTTGAGCTGCATGAACAATAATTTACAAATTAGGTATTATCATTTTCGTGATAATACCGAAACTATAATAATCAACTTTATTCACAAATGTATGTACCATTTACTTATATATTGTACTTTTAGTTTTCCAAATAAATAAGAAATAATAAAATGTGTAAAATCAAATGATTCAGTTTGACCAAATACTCGATTGACCAAATACTTAAAACGTTGTTGCACATATTGCACAATGAATGTGCTATGTATGTAGGTAAATAAATTCAAAAAAATACTAAATATTTATCATTAAAATAGTGTATTGAGTACTTTATGAATGAGAAGCACAGAATGAGCAGCGAGCAGTTCGAATCGATCGTCTTAGTCTACTTGTGCAAAGAAGAAAGTACAGAAAATTTATTCAAGGTCTAGTCGAATTATAGTAACTATTCTGTATCTAAAATTCAACAATTTCATTTAGAAGGAATAATATTTTTGGTTAGGTACGCATTTTATCAACTGTGGGTGACATTTATGGTAGTACCCCCCCCCCCCCTCTACCATCTACCGACGCACAGTGGATGAAAGCGGGACTAATATTTTGTTAAATATTATATAAAATGTCAAATAAGTATAAAATTTCCCTTATTAAGTACACACGAAATTAGTTCAAAAACTACTATGGAAAAAGAAAGTATCAGTGCCGGGTCTCACGGTTAAGATATACGTAAATATCAAGGTTCGTCTGTGAATGCAATGGAAGGATCAACAATTCAAGTAAAATAAATATTTATTGATAATTAATTTATTTTGATTCCAATAAATAAATGTCAGTTACTTAGTTATTGAATACTTAGTTATTGGACCCTTCTAGTCCAGTTTCTCTTTCACTATGAGATAGGCCTTTACAACCGACTGAGTGTTACTGTTACCTTATTAATAAAAACCAATCGCTTATATTTTTGATCTTTATATATTATCAGTAAAGAGAACTCATCAAAATGAGTTAGTTCATTAGCATTTCATAGTTACAAGCGTTTAAAATTGTCCGTTGCATCAAAACAAGTATAGATTCTCCATTACAAAGTGAGATAAGTTCTTGTTAACCAATCACAGTGCTCATAGCTTGTAGTTATTTTACTTTTAATATTATTATTTGTAGTCCTCTCAACCAAGCTAAATTTCACTAGATTTAAAGAAACTGGTGGTGATGAAGCGTTTGAAACAGTATGACGTGAGGTCGAATAAAATTGTTTCAAAATCCAAAATCTACTGTCATAAAAATATTATTTTTATGATCGGGGTTAACAACTATTAGATTATTTTTTTTACTGGTTTCCATGTTCACATTTTCTTTAGCTAGTTAGGGCTTAGGATTCCTACTCGGGTTTACCCATACGATTACACCATCCCTACTTTGTGCCTTCTTGGACTATGTAACTTTCCTAACAACAATTTATTACTAAAATGAATTTTCCTTAGATTTCAGGGATGCCAACATTTTAATGTTTTCAGAATTTTTTGGCCAATGCCGCTTTACGGTATAGTCGCCACTAGCTAGCCCTTCCGATGTGAAACGATATATGTTGCGAACACCTCATACGCGATATAGACCAAAAACTTATTCTTGTTAACCGTTAAACGTCGCGAAATATTTAAAAATAATTACGTCGCGTCTTTTTAAATACTTTGAAGTCAGCGTACGCTAACCATCGTAAGCACAGAGAAGTATAGAGCAAATTGCTACGGCCGAGGTTTGGCTTTCGTTAATTTACCTCGCGAAAATTGCATCAAATCGATTGGACGCTGGCGTGTTGTTGAATTAGACCAAAGACGACATCCATTAAATGGGGGGGGAGCACATTTAAGTCGAATGTGGATTTAAGTGTTCAAATTTATATACTTATTTTGGTTACACAACAGAAATTGTACCCATACAAAACAGGCCATGACATAAAGACATCTATAATAAACAAATTTAAATTAGAGAATGATTACATACTATATTAACAAAAAATACTCAGGCTTTTATATTTAAAAAAATATATAATATCGAACTATGCGAGGTGTTGAAATGGGATCAATTTAAAAGAAATTAGTATTAAATAAATCACAAATCCGATAAATATAAAGCTAATTATTCTATTCAATGCTTATCTGTATATATTTATGAAAGTAATAACAAAATACCATATGATTAGTAGGTCTCTAATATAAACCTCGTATTATTTTGTTAAATAGGTGTTTCAAACACCTCGTGCAGGCATTTGCCTAGTGAGGTGTTACTAAACCAAACAAACTGTGCATTTTTCCTTCTCCTGAGAATCGATAAAATATGACATGCTAATATATATGTAATAGTAAATTGTATATTGGATATTTAATAAATAAATGAATATGATAGAAGTATGATACTGCATAAATGTCACAACCGCTAGCAAGGACAAAAAAGGGGGGTAAAAAATATGAAATTTAATGTGACGTAATTCAATTTCTCATATAAAAATGATAATATATCCTATATTTGCAACTATAATACGAAAGTATCACAACGGCTTTCGAAAATAAAAACGCCTATAATAGATAGGCCTTTGAGATTCTGTTGATTGATTATCCGGGTTACATAAGATTAGGTTTGTGGCATGATAAAATATATCCTTTCAGGGTCATCTACATTCTTCAGTTATCAATTTCAATTATGTGCGTCTTAGGCAAATGGTTAAGCTTACTTGCTTATAAGTCCGTAATTGAACTACAAATTTGTAGTTCACCTAGCTTGGTACTAGATTTATAGTATTTTATAGCATCCTCTGTGATACCAACATAAAATCATAAAAGTAGGTAAGGCAGGAACAATAGCCCATTGAGCATTGTCCTAGTGCTTGCACAAGCTAGCCAGGCCTTTGTTTTGTGTCACAAGTCAAGTCAAGTCAAGTATCTTCTGCAGATTGCGCCAAAGAACATTGTTCCAGGTCCGTGAACTGTGAAATTGGTCTCATTTCAATAAGTCCCTGTCCCGACCGAGTTGCAACAACCTAAGTATTGTCTGTCGGGCACAACAGGAAATCACGGATTACGTACTCTGGTCAATTGAACCGTTGCCTACCTGAAATAAATGCTAAACTGACCAGAGCAAATATCAAACGAATAAAGCAATTTGATAACGTAATACATGAAAGGTGTTTTTTTTGCAAGTATAGCAAACTACATAACATAACGAAACGATCTATTGATTGCCTCCATAATAATAATATTTAACATTAATATAATTGCTACAAAAAAAAGGCTACCTCCAAGAAAGAAAAAACTAAACTTATCACCCAGATAACTTATCACCCAGGTGGTTTCAATCGAAAAAACTATCCAAAAATGGAAAAGAAACAGCGAACAAACAGAAAAGAAACTATACTAGAACGAATCAAGTATCGACGATAAAGCGAAATTAAACACTTGTTGAGTCCAAAATCCAGCAGTTAAAGAAAGTTTGGAAAAGAGACCGTCCTTTTAAGAAATTTATGGAGCGATTTATTTATTTATAAAACAAACAACCCTTAAATTAGATTCAATTTCTTAATGAAAAAAAAAAAAAAAATAATTACAAACCATATTTATTTTATTCAAACAATTTGGGGTAGCAAGAACCTCGAGACTAAAATTCGCCTCAAACCTTGGGAAAACAAAAATCCAACGGATTAAAAAAAACAAACTGCTACAGTACCTAAATCAGTATGATAACATGAGCTTAAGGGCAAAAACAAACATGAAAATTGGTAGTGTGTGTTGGTAATTTGTGTCGAGTACACTCCTCGCGTATCATACGTCTCGCTTGCTCGCACATGTCATCGCGATAAGTCTCTATCCAGCATGTTTTTTTTATATTTTATATTAATATAATATTTTTTTGGTAAGACTAATATATGAAGTTAACTATTACAGTTCAAAGGCAAACCCTAATTACCTACAACAATAAATAATATACCTCACATTAAAACAGGTAAATGTATTTAACTATTATAGTGATCATTATTCAAAAAAAAACTACGTTAAAAAAAATGCTTTTTAGTGTGTAATTTCTAAAAAATACACTATGATGCAAAAATATTGTTTGGGACTGTTTATTTGAGATCGAGACAAATTGACTAAACTTAAAATAATAATAGTCTTAGTATATTGTGGTCTCGCCCTAATACTCGGAAACAGTGCTATTGCAACTAATAGCACATGCCATTCTGCACAGCTGACGACGCGACGTGGCGAGATTAAATAAGATTCTTGCGTGTCTGGCGACACAATATGGTTGCGGTGTGTAGTTATGACGAAGAAATGACGACAAGAGGGACAGAGATTTCATCTCCGTTGGCACGGGTCTCATCTCCTTCGGTGCCTCATATCGGTTCTCCGGACCTCTTGTGTTTCATATCCTTCAACGTTTCATATATTCTTTTTGAAATTTAACTCATTTTATTTTACTTTTCTGGTCAAACGGCGTACCTACCAAAAAAGTAAATAGGTACAGATATATCTATCGAGTTCATTTTCATTTATTAAGGCATTATATAAATTCAATACAAAAATTTAAATACAATAATAATATCCCAATAAATAGGTTGTGCTCACCTGCTTTTCTCATTGCGAAAGAAGAAGGCACTGGTTTTTATCACAGCCCTTACAAAAATATTTTAATTAATTAACAATAACAAAGGAGTAGGTACCTAAACAATATCAATGTTATGGAGTCAATCAGCATTTAAGCACAATATTTTGGTTGGCTTATAACTTTAAATTGGAACAATAAATATAATTAAGAAAAATAAAAATATAAAATAAAGGTATAAACATAGCAAAGGTATAGCAAAGATACATTGCGAATATTATAATATATTTAAAAAAAAGGGTGTGTTTGGCTACCACACGCGTGAAAGTAAACTTTTTGAAGGATTTTAATTAAATTTATCATTAACTGTAAATTAATCATAATCTAAAATACAAAATGATCTAAAAATATGCTGGCATGCTACAATGATTCCGCACGCCTTTTTATAAAAAAAGAAAATCAACGCGATACAATCGATTTTAGCCGAATGAGCGCATCACCTTCGAGCGTCCTCCCGAGTTTAGCCGAATAAGCGTGTCGCGTTAAATTCATTCACTGCCTGGGGAAAATTGTGTAAGGTAGAAGAAATTTTACTTCAAAAATCAGTGATAAATAAAGATCATTATACAGACAAACCGACTTCACATTCTCTTTTCTCTTTTTTTTAAACACTAAAACATGTGAAATTATATATGTAGTTTGTAAGTTTTATGCTCTAAACTGCACAATATTGCAATGTTTTTATTACTCGTATATACGAGTACATGGTGTATTTTTGTTCACTTCGCATCTTACTTTGATTATATACAACTAACATTAATGTTTATAAAATATTGCTGAAATGATTCCCAATTACTAGAAAAACGAATTCAAAATTTAATCGAAATCGTTTTAATGTTTGAGAACGCTGCTTCGCGGAGACGGCACCCCCCCCCCCCCACCTCCCGGACTGACAATTGCGTGGCGCACAAAAAATTAACAGGTTTATAATCATAATATTATTTTATCGTGATGCCGGTTTAGTTGTCGATATTCTTATCTTAGGTTTATGTTTCTTCGCTTTTTAGGACTAATTTGCTGCAGCCATTTTTGCACTGGTTTTTTTGGTGGTGCCTTTATCTTAGCTAGGGATGCTTTGGTCGGTCTCCGATCGATGCTTGGCTTTCCATCTCTTGTTTACTTATAAAAAAATAAATAAATAAGTATGTTAAGTTTTAGAATCATTTGTTTTAACCCTTTCTACGTGTTGGGGGAGGGGGTTTAATTTTGTTGGGTTCCTCGGCAATTATACCCACGCGAGCTAGCTACATCAGTAAATTAAAATTTTGAATTAGTACCTATTCAATTTAATCTTGCAATATTATTTAAATAAAAGTTTTTTTGGGCAGCTCTTCATAGATCTATTTTAGGTATGTATTTTGTTTGAAACTCCAGCTAAAAAAGCTAGGTTAGTAACTAGTATTATCACTGGTGACTAGCAAGGGTTCGACTCGTCCGCGTCGAGTCGACTCAACCGAGCGACCAACTCGCTTCGCTCGCGACGTTTTGGTTCTTTCTTTTCTTCCTTCTCCCTCGTGCGCTCGCAGCCCCTCTCGCTCCCTCTCGCTCGGCCGATCGGCTCGCGGCTAGCGCTCGCTCGCTCGCTCACGAGCAGAGCTTCATTCGGTTCACGTCCGGCGCCGCGGGAGCGCTCGTCTTCGGTTGCGCTGCGGTGTTTTGTTATCTACGCGTGTTTATTTTTCGAAATATTTCATCTAGGCAACAGTGATATTTAAACCTATGTTACATCAGTGTATCTTATCTGTTTACAATAGTGCGAATGTTACTAACAGTGTGAATTAATTAAGAAGTTGGTTTTTAATAAACTCGAGTAACTGCTAAGCTTAATTAAAAAAAAAATTGTTTGATTTTACATTATTTTTATTCTATGACATTGGACTGTAACTAGTGTGGAAAGTTATTTTGACATTTCGACTAGATACCCAATAATCTTTAAGTTCGACTACTGGTTCCTACTCTATATCTTTACCTTCGGCGACATCTGTAAGTTACTAGCATTTAATTCAATTATTTATCTACCTATACCTATTTCGTTAAGTTGACATTATTAAAAAAAATAATAAACCCTGCCAGCTCAATCTGAATTGATTTTATGTTGAATAACATTCGATTTCTGGTTATTTATTAAGTATCTGATATTTAAGAAAATATTTCTCTTTTGAAACAAAAACAAAACCCCAATTTTTTTAGGGTTTTGTATAAAATCGTATTGACATAATAAAAGACAAACATATTTTGAAACGATCTAAATTGTTTACAATTTTACCTAAATTCTAAATACTTAATTAATTGTTGTAGAAATTATTTGCCTCCTATGGTAATGTCTCTCGATGAGACAAAAATAAGTAAAACCTTGAGGTTTTAAGTTCACGGGTTGATGTTAAAGGTCCAAATTTTAATTATAGTGCCAACTTAACACAAACGTTAATAAGTAAAAGTTATGTACCTAGACATTTAAATAATATTTGTTGACCAATTGCAGGGTAGGTGCATTTTTAAATAAATAAAAAAATATTTTTTTTATTATAATCACTAAGCGCTTTTAGTAAACATCGTGTTTCATGTTTGTTGAACTCATTAAATTAATGCAGATATATATAATTTTATTTTAAATATTATTGTCAGTATAATATTATGTGGTTATTTTGATCAATTCGTTTGATCATCTAAACCTCTCAAGTTTTATGTCAATAAATGCTTAAGATCGATTTACGAACCATATTGTCAAAAATAATAATTTTGTTTGATTATATGAATTATATATAAAGCTCTTTATCGAGTATTCGCTTCACCAGAAAATCCTATAAAATTTTTCCTATATCTGATATTAGCCATTCTCCGTGGAATTGCAATACCAAAAATACACAAGAGTTTCTAAAATGACGTCAAAGGATCGGAATAAAAAGTATAAAATATAAAAAAGTAAGGGGTGTAAATGTAGTATGCTCCGAACATCAGTCGTGAGGTGCTAAATTGAATAATTATGCTGAAAGAAATGACTAGCTTATTCTCGAAGTTTTGTTGAATAGCGTTTGCCAGTTGAAAATATTTTTCGTGATTTTGGTGACCAAATTTTACTACTTGAATTTGTTCTTTGGTTGTTGAGGGTAGAGTTTAGAGAGTTGTAAAATGTTTGAGAAGAGGGGAGGTAGAGGCGAATCTCTTTTTATAAATAAGAACATTTTATTCACGGCACTTTGGCCATTTATCATTTATCATATAGGAAAACGCTACCAAATGCAAAGAACAAATTAGTAAAACAACTATAAAACTATTTTAAGACTATTACTAATGCACAATGCCAATATAGAAATCTGTTTATTGATGTTATGCAAGTAAGGCTAGATGTGTCGTGCACTTAAATAATCGATTGAATGTTAGGACAAACAACAAATTAAATAACAGCTCAATTACGCCTTAAAACGATAATTTTCGCATAATATAAATTAACATCATTAAAAACTGCTTTCTCTTCGAATAAAATCTAACAACAATCTTGATTAATGGGTAAAAGTGACTCAGATAAAGGCAGAACATTAATTTCTCCGTTCATTGGCAAGGTCATAAATGTATTTATTATTTATTAGTCCACGCTTAACTAATAAAATCAACTAAGTAATGGCGATATTATTATTTACCTAATGAATTATCCTCAAAATAGAAATTAATTTAAAATCGCCAAAAGCAATACCAAGTTCTCGCGAAAAAAAACTAAATTCAATTCATTCATTAGGAATATCTCCTGAACTGCTGACACTAAGTTTCCTTATTAATTTATAGAAAAAAAATATCATTATTACCAGGATTCTGCCAATATCTCTAAAATATATACAGATTAAAATTAATAAATAAAAATAAAAAGCAACTAAGTATAATAGATGCAGTACGACAAGAAGAAAAGTCTTCGAAAATGATAAGACCCGCGATAGTAGCCAACACTCAACAGACGCGTATGTCGAGTAAGTACCTACCTTCTCACCGTGACAGGAATGCTTGTTAAGGTTTACAAACTAATGACTTTGTTAATTGCTGATAATATTATGTATACCAACAATTGTGGTGTACCTAAATATTGTTTGTCCTGATCTATTTCTGTTTAAAATAAATGCCAGAACGAGTATTTCTAATGACTCCAAATAATTAATTAATTACCTACCCTAAAACACAGTCCCAGCGATGGCAGTTTATTGAGTGCGGTTTGACAGTTTAAATTAGATGTCAATTAATGTTTCTTTGATTTTTTTGTACATTTTATTAGCGTCATGGTTTTAAGAAGCAATATTAAATTTACAAAAGGTCAATCTATTCTTTACATTTATTCGAAATTCAGCATATTAATAATTGTGCACATGCACATTACAAATTTAATATTAATTCATTAACCATAATCTTGAAGCAATAATATATTAAAAATAAAATCAATATTAACAAAATATACAATCCCTAGAAAATGGACGTATTATTGCCGACGTGTCTTTCCTTCATATTACCCATAATCAACTTGATAGTCCACATTTGGTCTCTGAGGGAGCCACATTACCCCAAACACCCTCCATGTGCTAGGTGCCTGCTAAACATGCTCAGAATGCAACGTTGTACGGAGTTATGAAAACTTATATAATTAATATCAACTTTGGTAACGCTGACGTATTTCATGAAAGAATCTATTTATTTAAAGGGATAAAAAAAATGTATGTCAAACATCCACAAGGAACTTACACGCAAACAAAAACCTCATTCATATATAATGTTTTTATTCTTCAAATTCTCCCATTTTTTTTATTTCGTTGTCTTTTTAACGCCGTTCAGTGTCTGCTAGATTTATAGTTTCTCTGACGAATTTTCCACGTCTTGTTTCGCGCCATTGTTGCAGATTACCGTTTTATTTGGTGACATATTTATTTTGTAGTCGTTATGGTATCTTACCTTCAAAGAGAATTTACAGGGAAGCGAGCGACACGGGCCACATGCCACTCCTCCTGTTCTTGTATGTAGCGAGTGGAAAGCTAAGCTTTCCTCAATGTTTACTTATCATTGTTGTGGTTCTAGATAGATATGCTGAAACCGCTCGGTCGCCTTGAAAGTGTGAATATAAGTCTACTAAGAGAGTCTCTGATCAGTCGTCTCTAAAAATCGGTGCTGACTTATAGATGTGCAGACAAACACAATGAACAGTAAAAAAATGTGGGGTGGATTATGACATAAAGGAAATTAGACAAACTACACATTTAAGGTATCTTTTATATTATTAAATTTGGCGAGGCATACCATGACTTATCAATCGCTGGATTGCCGGATGCATCTGGTATCAGTTGAAACACTCGGGTGTTCTGAGCCGATTTTCGGTTCTGTGGTAAAAATATAATATTCAAAGATGGCACTAAACTGCGTGCAACTACTCGACACATTTATGTCCCGCTTATCACGACGAGGTCATTCAGGTATCGATGGCGACAAAAGAAAGCGGACGAGCTGTTCAGGTAAGATGCTATAGCATGCCTATGATCGGCCCAGTACTGGCCTATGGCATAGCACTACCGGCAGACTGTTAAAAATCTGGGCTAGAAACCAAAGCCTAATAATTTACTGGCAAGAATTACCCGGACAAAAGCAAGCAAATGACCTCAAAGGATTCTCGCAAAAAAAAAACTCAGAGCTACTAAAATTAAATCAGAACCAATAAAGGATTATATCCATAACTGTAATATACCACTGCGAGCTAAACAAACACCTGCACTTATTTAGTATATCAGCCAATGACCAGTCCAGGTTCTGATGAAATAGTGAACGTGGGCCTCTAATTCACAAAAGTGAAAAGATTTTAAAATTCATCGTTTATAAGTTACATATACGTCAGAAAAATTAATTAAACTTTTTTACGAAAAAGGATCTACAGTTCAAAAGTACTAAAATATAATCAAATCAATGCACTATCGTTACTGACGTATGTATTAGTAAAGTGTAAGCATTATACGAGTATAAATAATAGAAATTTATAGTAAGCACTAACTCTGTGAATAAGGGTCTCTAATTCACAAAAGATACAATCTTCTAGGCAATCATCTTCTTAACCCTGAAGAGATACAAACCATCGAACCCAAAGATATACTTAACTTTATCTAGTGCGTGCGATAATAAAAGTACAATATTTACTTTGTAAAATGCTATCATAATAATATGGAATCAGATAGAACGTTATGGAATTATTCAAAATCTAAATTTGAAGTCGTAGGTTAAAGATGTGGAGCGAAGCTACCCTTACCGGGGTGTCACTGGTGGCACTTGTAGTCAAAAGGACCCCTCTAAAACGGCATGTAGAATTTTGTTTCTTTTTTACGGAATCGCTACTGGGGACCGTTCGAAGAGCTCAATAGATTTTGGGATCTGTACCTACCTCAAAAATGTTAAGGTACGTACCTGCCATAAAAAAACGTTACTCTGTGCCATTACTTTGTACTTGAATTTCGTTTGGATTATGAATAATTGTCAGGATAAGACTATGTTGTCATGTTCTATCTTGGTATCGCATACCCGAAACACTTTAACAATATTGCTAAACAATAAACACGCTAAACATAGAAAAAGAATTGGTTGAATCTATTAACTCGCGGAACCTCGACATTTCTTTGATTTACCAATAGATATTGTGACGACATAGCTTCTGGGATGAATTTGATGTTTTATATTTGGCATTAGAAGAATTATAGTGGTGTTCATATATTCGCATTTGAATAAAAAACGTAATTCTTTTAATATGTCAGAGGATGAAAAATAAAACATAAAAAAAGACTCTCAACGTTTTGGTATTTATCTTATAAAGTTTTATTCGTAAGTTTTTATTGTAAAGTTCTTTTTGTATTGTATGCGACTAGAAACCATCAATATAGAAAAGGACAAACAATCTGCATTTTGGTCCTGTGAATCACCTTGCTATAAGTACAAAGATCTACTATCCTACAATATGATCAAAAAAGCTTCGTATTTTAAATATTTAGATTAAAGTGGATTCTCTATCGTATGAAACAATTAGAAAATTGTAGGGTTTACATCCTCAGATTTGCCTCGGATTTATTCCGATGGAATATTGTATTAAAAGCGCGAGCTCATTTACTCTTTTACATACATTATTGATTAATTTTTTTTTTTTTATTAACAATCAATTATTTTTTTATATATTAATATTTTGACTATTAGTTTAGTTTTTATTTTTTCCTCGGTAGGATCTCTTTCAAGGAAGTCGTTATTTTTACGTAATTCGAATGTAACTTTCTGGTTTAACTAATCCTACCAAAAACCTGGTTAATTTTCAGTCTTGAGAGGTTTTTATACTTGCTTGTGCGTTTGAATTGCCTTTTAGCTAATTAGTAGTCATAAGCAGTATCAATAAAGAAGAGCATTTTGAAATCATTAGGAATATCAATAGACTGCCGCGCCGCTCGGTGAAAGCTACCTAAATCTCTCAAAAGTAGTCATCCGATGAGTGTATTTCTATATTTTATAGTGACACCTAGACGACAGTGTTTTTTTTAATCGATGGACAGTACTTCAAATACAAAACACTTTGCTTAAATTAGCCACCATAACCACACCTGAAATTTACCAAAACAGTAAAGGGTTATTTTGTACCTGACTGTATTGTATGTATGATCAAAGATTATATATTAGAATCTGTGTTTCTAAATAAAAAATATAAATGAATTAAATCTTTTTTATACTTCTTCATTCAGGTGTGATTATGTTCTAACCCTTTGGATCGAAGGCGGTTTATATTCCATTGTGGTTGAGCAAATACCTACTATATAAATATGTCGCCACGTTCAACCGACTGAGGCTATATTTAGAATTCCTGGGTTAAAGAGTCTGGTGAAAAAGTTTCTTTCTACTTAGCACCTTGCGCGACTTAACATGAATTTCAGAGAAATTATATCGTTATTTATTTCAGGAAATTTCATAAAATATCATGAATACACTTTTAAATTGTGCATTCAATTATTTAAAATGTCGCTTGCCCGGAATGTGATCGTTATATCTGCATTTATTTTGTTGCGTGGCTTTGTCGCCGAAATGACAGCGACCTTGTGGCATACGGGAAGAGTATAAGGCCTTATATAGTAACTCTTTACAGAGTTTCCGTTTCATATTTATAGGCAACATCTCAAAGTGACCTAAATACAATGGAGCTACAAATTTTCCTTTAATCTATCCAAGATCGATGTTTCTAATCATTTTCACCGACCCGCAGATAATATGTTAGGAATGTTAAACGATCTTTGTTTATGGCTATAACTTAATTGCCTTCGGTAACAATAAATAACCATAAAATTAGTGGTAAGTAGCGCGCGCTGCGACTGCAGTAACCATAATAAAATGCATCGCTGTCACTGTGCAGTGATTTTCCGCGAATATGCATAAGGCCACTCATGTTTATATGCTTATATACCAACCCTGGCAACGCTCGTCAGTTTCTATGTAGATCTGGACCTACTTCTGGTTTCTTACGAACTACGATTCTGTGAATAATCACTGTATCTCCGACTTGTGAGGCAGGTATATCTCAGGCCAAAGCCCCAGCACGCCCCAGGCAGGTGTAATAGATGGGGCATTTTAGGTACGAACCCCGCGAACGGCAATGTGATTCAAAATACAATTTTATTCATTTTAGTAGGTTCTTATTTTTGTTATCTTTTTTTCTTAAATCTATCATACCTTTGGGGCTAATCACTAATGGATAATCGAAGTTTATACTGTATAAGCATATTACTACACTAAGTATAATGTCGATATTTCAACTTTGTTTTAAATATCCCTGATTACCTTAGCTATAGTTTGTAATAAAATATCTAACTTCAAATATCTAATTCCATAATGCTTTGACAAGTTAAGCAATTTTTACGATATTTATCTATGCAAATTTATTTCATCTAATTCAATTTGCATTTCAGATGTGTTCTTATTGGTTACTTATTCTCTCGGATTATTTTTATCTACATTTTGATGTAAAACTAACACGCTTATGGCCCACGCTAAGAGCAATGTGAATCATCAAAATAGAATGTTGGGACGGTTAATATTCCAGTTTTAGTGAGGATTCGAGACAAGTGTTAATGCAATAAACACGCGCTTCGAGATAACAGATCAGTTGAAGCCGTGGTCCATGCGCACAGCCGCGAGATGCTGCTCTCCTCGTTTTAAATGCCTGTGAGCACATGTTTCCAATCGCTTGTTGCAATTAGCATCGGCGACCACTACATTTTCTTCATTATATTCTCAATTTTTTCTAATCATTAGATAGATATGGATATCTTTTCTACCATTAACCGTAAGTGTCCGTTGTTTAAGTATTTTTAGTACAATTTAATTTATGAATTAATTAAACCTTTCTGGGTCTTTAAACATAAAATCCTTGAAGTAAACTATTTTTAAAAGCTCTCTAAAAGCATTAGCTCATACGTGTTACTCGTAGTACCTACAATAACGTCTTCTGTAATATTCTTATAATTGCTAGATCTCTAGATCTGCTAGAAGTGGATTTTGGACAGCCACCAGTAAAGTAGGAATTAAACAGACGAAAGGCTCTAATTAATCATTTTATCTTATTCAACTGTTAATTTATCAATTATATTCCATTTAAATACTCAGTACAAATACTCCATACTCCAAATAAAAATGCTCCAAATAAAATATTGAGTGCCTCGAATATTTATCACTTCGATACAGGCATTACGTCTAGTGAAGTGATTATAATCCAATATGCCTGAACCTCTTTTCTATAGCTAATTATATTTAAGACCTTGAAATTTTTATTTAAAAAAAAGGAATTATGTATGTACTGTATTGTTATATGGATAAATAAATAAATTTCTTTTCTAATTCATTATTTTTTTCTCTTCATTTGAAACCAGTTTACACTATATGTATGTTATTAACTAATTTATTTATTTCACAATACTTTCATACATTTTATATTAATAGTAAACGTCCTAAATAAAAATTAATACGAAGCAGTGGTAGTCTAGTGTTTAAGGTGTTTGATCCAGCGATCGCGGGTTCGAATCCTTACATGGTCATACCATTTTTAACACTATTACCACCATCTTATCTGACTCGAGTAAACTAAATAACTTAACTAAAATATATAACCAAGGTCAAAGTTAACAATAATTGAAGCCATTGCTTTGTGTTCGAACGCAACTTGTACCCGAGACTACCAGCATCCTCGTGGAACGTGGATGCTGGTATCTCGTCCGTTTATGGAGATGTAATCTCGGGAGCCGCGCGGATCGGCTCCTGCGCCGCGGCCGCCTCCTCGCCTCGGGCCCCCGCGTCCCGTCCTGCGGCCCCCGGCGCTCCGCTAATGGCCAACCTAACCTAACCTTATTGTTCCTTAGTATGTTTGTCATGTTGATCGCGATTCTTTTTTATATCTTCCATGATAAATTTAAACTTTTACATTTTTATTATGATATTTTTTAAAGGTGCTAATTTTAAAAAAAACACTAATGCTTATTATTATAATAATAAAATACTACCTTCTTTATTACAGACATAATCTAGGCAGGGGAGGCAGGAAATAAAACCGAGTGCCAGCCGCTTGTACAAATTTGCGGTACCATTATTCTTTTTTGCTATACTATAATATTATTATGGTCAAAATGTATTGTGAATATAAATAAAAAAATAAATACATACGAATACGCAAGAGAATACATGCATTCAAATATACAATTATTTTATTATATAGGTTAAAGCAATTACACAATAAACTAAGATACTTAAATACTTGTTAAATATTATTATTTATATAAATGTATTTAAATTAATACGCTACTGATTTAATGTCTGGTACCAGCGCACTCGCAAACCATGGACGTTATTTTGAGAACATATAAAAAATTCAATTTATCTTAATTTCTATAAGTATACATACAACAAAAAAATATTGCATGTGGTTCAAGCTATAATGCGTACATAATAGTGTTTGTGATAACATAAACATCGAGTTCTCATAAACTACACATGGTAAGATTCATTTCAAAATAGGTTTTTTTTTGTTTTTCTATAATAACCAATTATTATAAAACCTATAACTGGGACGTAGATATTTTTGTGATTTAACGAGTGGGTAAACACACACATATCAAATTATATATTTTTATGAGTGATACCTCGATCATGTGTGTTTGCGAGGTTTGTGTGAGATAGGACAATACTTTAACTTGCTACAAAACAATAAATTATCTTTTTTTTTGGAACGTCGTCCGTTGAAATACTCGTATATATTTTTTATATTTTAATTTCGATAAATAAATTATTTCACTTTAACCATACTATAAATTAGATTATTTTGGTACTAAAAGATATTATGATTTTTATCGCTACGAATGGCTGATGAAAAGGCGATGTTGCTCTCGTAGTTCGAGATGCGCGCGTCACGCGACCGTGAATTGTGTGTCGTTGGCCCAGATAATCAGCAGGCAGTGTCATGTCTCGGTCGATAGGTTGAGCATAAGATAGGTTGAGCTCTTGAAGTATATTATATTGTCTGCGTGTGTCCGCAGGCCCACCCTACCGATAATATTATTCATCTGGTATGCATACGTGATCGAACACATGTCATATTCAACAAGAATGTTATTACTAATACGCAGATTACTAATTACGTCCTAATTTAATCAATATATTATTGCGTATAATAATATAGAAGAGAAGCTCAGATAACAGACGATTGAAAGTACCATTGAAGTATCTGCGTGAAGAAAAATCTTCCCGATATATTTTTTGTGGGTTTATATTTAATGGGATATATTTGTTTTGTTTAATTCTGCCATTTCATCGTCAAGTTTAAGTTTTAGCCACACATATTAAGAATATAATATTTTACCAAATTTAAGTTGTCACACTCCCTCTCCCCCTAATAAATAAACCTTCAGATGGCTTTCTGTTGAAAGATCTCGCGAAGTGGCAATCTCCACCCCTTGAGATCCCGAGCAGCCCCTTCTAGCTCCACGATTGTATCCTTAGAGTAGTAAAGAGTAACCAGTTCCCAGTCAAGGTAATAAGATTGCAGTCTGGCCTATCCAGACAAGCCAAGAACGACACATTCTGCGTCGATTCGACCCCGTTTACCGTAGTCGCGCGAATGAGACGAGGCGCGAATGCGTGACGTCACGTGGGGGACCCTTCTGGCGCCCTGGTTTCTTTTCCAAGTTCCTTCAGCCTTTCTGGTGAAAAGGAGCGGTTAGATTGTTTATACTAATTGAATTGTACGGTAATATTACAACTGAAGGGTAACCCGATCGAGTCACTGTTCGCTCCTCGAGGTCCGAGTCTCCGGCGAACCGGTTGAACCCATCGAAAGAAAAAATGGTACTATAGAGCCATAGTTGATTTCATAAAAATGCAAATTCGACCAAGTTTTTAAAAATATATTGATTCTGTTTTTTTCTGATTAACCAATAACGGCACGGAATATTTCTGTTTTTCAAGCCCTCGGACGGGACACGATTTAAAAGCACGCGCAAGACAGAGGAAATCGCTCTCGGGAAGAGTCCCCTTGAGCCCGCATTTACTTATTTCAGTCGTAACAGCATAATCAGTTGGTTGCCGCTACTGCCGTTATCAAAATATAACAAATTTATTTAGTTTTTAAGAAATAAATAGATTTACAGTCACAAATTTTCATACGAAAACGATGCGATGCTTTTCTTGTCTTTGTCTTAATTTTTAAGTAAGTAACTGTAAACGAGTGTATGAATGTGTTAAAAAAATATTAAGATAATCAACTCGCTTCGAGTCGTTCTTCGAGCGGACGATGCATTAAAAGCATTATCTTCGTTATTGAAGCTGGAAACTCTTCGCTTGACGCGAGTCGATTGAGGCGCGATCTGTGGCTGAGGGAGGCAGACGCCAAGGACAATCATTCGATCTAGGTAATTCACATGTCAATAGTCACATGATCTAGATAATTCACAGTACAAATGTTTTAATAGTTACATTACAATTTTTTACCAGAAATAGAACTGTTTTCAGTGCCCCCCTCCACCTTTATGTAAGAGCGAGCTACTTACTGGTTTTTAGCATATCCTTTTTAATATTCAGGATGTATTTAAAATTAGCGTATTTAATTTAATATGAAACTTAACTTAATTTCGTGAGACTGGTTTAGTTGTTGATACAGATCAACCGCCTAAATAGTGGTGATTTTAGATATATTCTGTATATTCTATACAGGTTGTCCCAGAACGATTGAGCATTTTTAAAAGGGGTGAAATGGCGGCTTCGAATATATATCAACAACTAAACGTGTCTAACTAAATATAAATTAAAAAATTAGGTTATTACATGCAACAAACAAGCACTCACCTTTTATCATCAACTCGCCGCGCAGAGTCCGAAGTTCCACGTCACTCAACAGCTTACTGGCAGACACTGAGGAGAGTCTGTTCCAACGAAGTTAAATTAATATACACTGGTTAATATTGTGTAATTAAGAATATACTGGAACAAATCATTTATAACCGAAATTCATCACTTTATTAAACACGGGCCCTGCACGAAGTGATTCGAATGGGGTTTTACTGTTGGATAGCGTAGATAGATCTTCGGGAAGGCAGATCTTCGGTTGTAATAAAATCGTAAAACTACTTTTCTTGTGCAAGATATCCTGACCTCATTTTTTGTGGAGCGAAATATTCGAAATTCAAATATAATGGCGTGACAAGATTTGGGTAATGTAACCACAGTGTGACAATGGTAATTGCGTAGTTAAACTTCAGTATTTTTATAAGATATCATCAGTCTTAAGTCAATACAGCTCGAACAAAAAATCGGCGATTGACTCGCAACAATGAGTCAGAAGAGGAGAGAGATACACGTTTGTCATCGCAAAGGGACAGAAGAAACAAACCACTTGTGGATCAATGCTTCAATTGATTCGCGTTATAAACTAAGGAATTCCCATACGAAATTTTATGAAGCCACATGAAACGTGTTAATTAACTTTACTCCTTAATACGTATCGTTATCTCGTGAGATTTTTACAGTGTAGTACTTACGTGCATAATGGTAAGTTTAATTAATAAAATCCCCTCCGTACCGGTTTGTCATGTAATTATAGGTCTTATTAAATCGATTTAACGTCTTGGACAGTTAAAAGTTATCAGGTGGCGAGGCCGAGCCAGTCTTCTTTCCATGCGAAGGGCAGCTGCATTCAATCAACAATCAAGAGGATGCTCTCATCTCCGCCCTAAAACAGTAGAGCCAGCGTCCATGGGCGGAGTGACATTGAATATTCATTAGTTTGCATGGAAATCGTTAGAATTGTTATTTTCCCTGTCGGGTTGACTTTAGTTTTAATGCAGAATTAGCTGCATAGAAGCTGTGGGATTTATTTATTTATTTTCACATTAAGAGGAATGCTATAATTTTGTATGCCGGCCCATAGAAGTGGAAATTTTGGGGTATACATTTACCTAGCTCATTACTTAGAATTTGTAATTTCCCATTATAAAACGTTGCTGATTGTGCTTGTCACATATTTGAGATGAAATAAACTTGTAAATACACATTATTCGAAAATAATTATTTATAAATTCTAGTTTTTACTGAAGCGAAATAAAATATTAACTAGTTGCATAATTGACGAACGAGGATTTGTAATAATGTTTTTATAGCGACTATCTACTACTTATTCGTCAACCTGGTTGTGTTAGAAACCTCGTTCATAATTTATTAGTTTCTTCTTGACCTAACGGCTTCACAATAATAATAATTAATCTTAATTTATATAATATGTGGTTAGTTTGCTAATTGTATGATACTGTTATAAACACCACATTAATTGAGTATACTTATATCTGTATAGTTGGATGTGTATATTCTATTATCCTATGATTTGATCATTTGAGTTTTTATTTCTAAGCTGCACAAAAAACTGGCTTACTATTTTTTTAAAAAACAAATTTATCACATCAAATATGTTTTTTTTTTGTTTTCGTTGATTGTTTTATCGCCTTTATAGTGCAATATTTATGATCTTATATTTAATTAGTTTTAGTTCAAACGTCCATCATTATTATATTTGTAACTCCTCTGCAGATATCAAACTGATTTATCACAGCTCCCATGGATCGACTCCGATAGCGAAATGTTTGTGATGTAAGATCTCAATGATTTCACCACCGATTTTAGAATTTTAGGGTTTATCGAATCTACATGAGTACATGAGGTCGTGACGGAGCCAGATTTTATTTATGGGAAATCCCATATTAGGATGGAATCGCGCTTTATGTTCGAATTTTAGAAAAAGAATCATTTATTATGTTTGCATTTTTTCGCTCCAATGCTGTTTAATATAGGTTTTACCTTTGAGACTGAGGTTATCTAATATTTTGTAAGAATTCTAGATTATTTATCTGTTTTGATATACAATATCTATAATCATTAGAAGTAATTTCAGATGTACAATTTTGTAATTTTTAATGCCCCAAAGAGTAGCAATTGCTAATAGAAAGCATGTGCGCGAGTGCGACACGAACAGAATCACTTTATTTGTCCTTTCTAAAATTCGTCGTCGTCGTGAGTCGAATTTATGAATGTTTAGACTTTATTGTGTTTTTTTTTTATTTAAAAGTATAGATTTATAAATATTTACATGAACCCAGATAACATGTTATTCGCCAGAGCGGTATAGCTTTTTTAAGGTGAAGCGAAGTGAAACGAAATAAGTACAGGCGGGCAAAGAAAGCTGCACAGCTGACTAACGCTGTCTCTTATACAATTTCTTCGCACTGGTGCGTATGCGTAACTTGACCAAGTGATCGATTCCGGAGGGCCCAAACCTTTCTAAACCCGCTGCTGAGACCGGCCGAGGTCTTCGTGGTGCAGGACGGCGCGTTGGCATGGCATGCGTGTGGCTCCGAATGCCAAAGACGCGACGCGACGGTCTATTTGCGGTGCATTCTGACTAAATTATGTATAACCAAACGCGCTCTGCCTATAAACGCATTACTGCGGGGTACTTGAACTTGTGCGATGCGATGACAGCCGGTCATCTTCAGCGGCCTGACGATTATTACATGAACGCATGACTTTCTCAGTAATACGCAGTGATAGGAATCGTATTGTCGTCGGGAACTGGTTTTCGTTGCATGGCTTTGTCAGATGAATTCAAAGTCATTTGTACCGCACGTATTGACAACAGAATAAATGTTTAATCTATTGTCCTTCAATAATAAAGAATGAATACAAAAGTATACCTATATTGCAACCAATTTTACCAATTTTTTAGAAACCAGTTTTTTTTCCTTGATCATTTGTTCGTTTTTCAAAAACATTTATTGTATTGACATAAAATATGTTTATGTGGCTTTTATTGAAATTTTCGGTATTTGCATGGACCTCATAGAGTCTTTTCTCCGTTATTGGAATCAAATATCTCATGGCAACGTGGCAACATCGTGTAATTACAGACGTTACAATTTGTCGGATCCAGCTTCCAACAAAACCGATAAATTGTAAAGTTCGTAAGTTAGTTATTATTATTACCCACGGATTATTACCAAATATTTTCGGTTGGATGGGCCGACCCTCCAACTTGACCCCATCGTCCGATAAATTGTAACGTGTGAAGCTTTTCTGTTTTCTATTGTAAGTAAGAGAATGGTATGAGCGAAAACATATTTTATGTCAACGTTTTTAAAGAATAAGACAAATCTGTTGTGTCTGTGGGCTTTCTCAGATTTGTTGGACACAATGAATTGTCCCCGTTGATCCCGAAAGATTGTGTCGCCTGTAAGTTCCATAAGGAATACAAAGATAACGAGTCGTATGTAGAACTCCGAGCAAATTATGTCCATCAAATAATCAGAATGCCAAGCGTCGAGTTTTCGTTTGAAGACAACGAACAGCGGAAAGCACGTTTGGAATAGCAACGAACTCGTTAAACGCTTCTCATAGCCAATAGATCACGGTTTTTTTTTACCGAAACTCAACGAAAGATGAACTTCGTCCACGTTCGTTGTCAAAAGGACCTTCATTTGTTGTGGTTATTTTTGTTTTGTAGTTCGTAAAGGAACATGCATAACGTACTAATAGCTTTTACAAAAAAAAGCGTTTGTATTTTGTGTCTTATTTCATTTAAGCCTTGTTCCCATAGTCTTTATTTGCATAGGCAGGAGAAGACTGCAAATTGATATGTAGCATCATATAATGAATATTACTGGTCAAGTGGTAATGCTCTTTAGGAAAGCTACCTATTGAAATGGGTACCTTGTCATGACTTCCAGAAAATTTCCACATCTCCTAGAACCCAAAAGTTTATATATAAGTCACTTTCTTGTAGACACGATAACGGCCATAATTTTACATCAATCACTTTCAAATTAATACATAAAATTTAAGGGCACAAAATCTCCGTAAGTTTGTTAGTGGGCAAAATCAGACCAGGGAGTGGGAATGGGGGGGTTTCGAAAAAGTGAAGTGTTCCTATAACTTTCTTAGTATATGAGATATCGAATTCATTTAAAATTTATATTATTTCTTAGATAAGGGCCTAAAACTTATCTTAGTATATTTTGGTTGGTCCCTTGGGATGGAAAAATTGGTTTTTCAAAATTCAAAATATCATACGTATGATTTTTAATGGTATGGTGGTAAGGGTGGTAGGAGAGTTGTTTTAGGAGTATCAAGAATTGTTTTAAACAAAACTTGTACGGAAATTATAGGCTTACAATTAACATTTTGAACTGATTTAATCCTATGATCATATCCCAAACCAAAAACTAAAACAGACATTAATTAACACCAGACGATTACTAATTAAGACGTTTGGACTAGTATCGTCTTTAATATGCAATTAAACTAAGATCCCATCTCGTTAGCTGCCGAGCAGTAAATTTTATTTGATAATCTTTCCTTCATCAAACCTACGAAATGTTTCTAAAGTAAGTTAAGCATAAAATGTAGCCCGTGTTGGTTAATTTTACATTTGTTGTAAAGTGTATTTAGATACTGGCATTATCGTCCTGTGGCCCTGCGTCATGAGGTGTGGTGCACCTGTGCGGACGCATTGTTATGATGCAATGTATTAAAATGTATAAATAAGCCTTTCATCCGCTTGGCACAATGCTAAGGGCACGTCGTAATGTGAACGTGCCGTCAAATCAAAGTCCGAACGGTGTATGGGATGCATGCTACGTCATATCAGCGGTCATTGCACTGTGTGTTAGATGCCGAACGTATCTTACATATGATGTGTAAACATTTATACCGGGACCTAGAGAGTTTTACCGGTGTGTCACAAGGCAATACTGGAATAGGAGTCTGGTATTAAATTACCTACTAACGCAGTGGTTTTACAGACTTTAACACACTCGAGTCCATACATTATTCTAGTTTTTTAAAGTTATTCGCGGTTTCATCGAGAATCCCGTAATACTCAGAGATATTGGTTTCTTTGTTCCGGACCGTTTGGCTAGAGCGCGGAAGCACATGCTATTTAGGCGATTAGCGTGTCTTACCGACGTAAGTATAAAAGTATAGTCCGATTGGGAGAGCAGTCTAAATTTCGGTAAAGATTGATATCTTTCTCTGTTCGCCCGATAGGATTAAAAATCTGCTTTCTATTACACTGTTGTAAGATCAACTTAATGATTTATTTTTAATATATTTTTCCTAATTAATTCTAGTTATTTTTTGTCTTTAATGAAGTTTTTTTCTTTTAGTAGTTTATTTTTTTTTACTTTAATTGTAATGTGCACATGGATAAACCTGTTTAATAAATAAAAACACTCACTCATTCAGTTACAGACTCGCGAGATGTTGTTTGCCTGTAATGAACGGGCTCGCATCATGAAACAATAATAAGGTAGTCGAAACTGCGTCTAATAGCGCCTCCCCGACAACACCAGCCATACGAATAAAGAATGAACCCACTAACGGTTACGCATTAATAAGATTGGTATCAAAATAAATTAAATATTTCATTAAATTTAAGTTCTCAAACCTCCCATTGCAATCACAGGCGGACGTCGATGGTTACACATCTTAACGGCGAGTCCCGGCACTCACACATTTTTATTTATAGTACATACTTCACTAAAATGTTGATTGAGACGTTGTTGGTCAAACAGGGAGT
Source organism: Neomicropteryx cornuta (assembly GCA_020383195.1). NCBI lineage: Eukaryota > Metazoa > Arthropoda > Insecta > Lepidoptera > Micropterigidae > Neomicropteryx > Neomicropteryx cornuta. Next base: position 10,066,726 of record JAHKQU010000014.1, read on the forward strand.
TAGTTTTGCGTTCACTATTTTGACGATTCTGTGTAGTTTCATATGCTGTTCTGCGTATTTTATTGTTGCATTTTCTTTGGGATGTAGCGGGTTTTTACGAGTGCACAATGCACAATGTATGCACAAATATGCAAATGTATTGTATTGTAATGTATTGACCTAGATAGGTCATGTCAATTATTAAAAAAAAAAGCCCTTAGTGCGTAAAGGAATGTATTTCCCGCGGCGCAGCGTTTTAGTCACCTGCCACTGCAGTTGCGCTGCGCCGCCGGAAGTTGGCGCTATTTTTAACTCGATCTCTCTCTCTCTCCCTCTTTCCTTATCTGGGTGTCTCTTTCGTGCGCGAGATAAGCAAAGCCGGGTCCGTCGCGTTGAATGCGTGTAATCAGGATGTTATCCAACGCATTCAAAAAAAAAATATAAAAACTTCTATGTGCTCTCTTCTAAATCTTTTAGGTTAAATTTTGTTCGTTTGTGGAATCAATGAGATTCTAGTATTATACAGGGTGTCCCGTAAGTCGTAGGTCAAACGAAAAGAGGAGATGGGGGGGGGGGCATTTCCAATCAAATAAACTAAATTGGTCTTAATCCCATTTTTGATAGTTAAAAAGTTATGGCATTTAAAAAAAATGGATATGCCAATTACGTCGTCTAAAAAAATTTTCATAAAAAAAATACAATTAATCGAAATGTTATTTTTTATTTGTTATACTCGTGAATAGTGCTTCTTTCTAATAAAGGTATTTTCGTATATTAAACTAGTAAAACTTTATTTTTCTAAAAAAAAATATTTACTTAAAAATAAAACATGGGATTCGAATGAAGCAGATATAAAAAAATTTACTAAAGAAAATTACCCCATTATTGGAAAAACTTCTACATTTCATGCTGCTTCTAACAAGGTATAACTCATCAGCCTTTCTTGAATACAACATTATATTTTAGGTGAATATTTAAAAGAAGTTAATGTTTGGTATAAAATGCATTTTACAAATTCAACTTTTTTACAAGTCAGCACTCGGTAAATAATAAAAATAAATAAATAAAATGTGTGTATTTATTACATTAAAGGTTCAAATGTCTCCCACCAGCCCTAATACACATACGACATCTTTGTAAAAAAATGTTTTCAAAGCTCTTAAAGCACGGCGATTGTTATTAACTATAATTGTAGTGACCCGTATTTATTGGCGAAGATCCTGCTCGTTCCGGATTTCCTTCTCATACACTAATTCTCTTGAATAACTCATTAGACATTATACGAAATATTTTTATTCTATCGAGCATTAAACGAATTTATTTAGTCCGTGTACGGATTGTAATTAATTAATCTGCTAAGTAATTAATTATCGCAGCGAAGGCATTATTATATGTTTAACAGATGTAATATTTTCCTAGATAATTTCTGTTGTGAGTGACCTCTGTGCAGTTGAGGAAAAAAAAAGCATTTATTACAATACATGTTAGTTTTTTTTTTTACACTTATCCAAAAGTCCACAAACTCAGGGACAATAGTTTTACGTAATATCCAGACGCAATAGGATGAAAAGAAAAAATAAATGATTGCGATAATGATTGTGTCTATTAGTTAACCCCTAATATTTTTTTCGGGGGTACTTATCTTAAAATACTTGCTTTTATGTAAATTTAATTGGGAAAGCTATCTATTGCAATGAGTAATGACTTCTGAAAAAAATCGATATATATTTGCGTTTCACATTCCCTAAAACGCAAAACCACCCTCAATTTAAAAGTTTATATATAGGTTTATGTATCTACCTACCTATTTATATCAATTTCTTGTGGACACGATAACTGCCGTAATTTTACACCAATCATTTTCAAATTGATACATAAAATATAAGGGCACAAAATCTCGGTCAAGTTCGTTAATGGGAAAAATCATTGAAAATGGGGAGGGTTTTTTCGAAAAAGAGAAATTTTGCTTTAACTGCCTTAGTATATAGGATATCGAATTCATTTAAATTTTATATTATTCCTCAGAAAAGGGCCTAAAATTTATTCAGTAAACTTTTTTGATAGCACCGACCATTGGTCCCAGGGGTGGGAAAAATTGTTTTTTCAAAATTCAAAAAATCATACCTACCTTAATAGGCACCGGACTAAATCAGTTCAAAATATTAATCGTAGGCCTATAGTTTCCAATTTTTTGGTATGAGCAACCCTTACGGCACAGTATAAAGAGAGGTTGAGGTGCGCGAGCTGCCGCGCGGGGAGTGGATCGCACGGCAGCAAGGGATTTTTCTAACTTTATGAAACCAATACCTTCAAAGAAAAACCCAGAAATAAATGCTACTATACAACCAACATGTCCCTACTTTGTAAGCGGATAGTGGTAGTAGTTGTTGCCAATTTACAGACTCATGCATGACAATTGTCGCGCAAAGTGAGAGCATTAGGCTAATGAGACGTTAGGTTGACTCGGGGCGCGGCGCGGCGCTGTCTGACCTGCTAGCACTGCTCCCTCAGAACCACTTCACAAACTTTTCACTAATAAGTTGAAATTAAATTGAGATTGTTCGCTACTGCAGCATTTTTCACGCTTCACGGTTGATTAGGATTGATTTCAACTTAGATTACGTACATGGGCTTCATTTGAAGATGTTTGCTTCAGTTTCACGTAGGGGTCGGAGTTTACAAAATAAAAAAACAATAATATATCTTTCTAAAGGTTTAAAAAGTTTAATTACAGAGTTACCTAATCGAAAATAATCCATTGTAGATAAATACGTTTTGTATATGTTTCAAACAGTCAACCAATGTCAAGTTTTAAGTCATTGTTATTTTATTAAAAATTAACAATTAACACAAATTACAAAAACAAACAAAAGTGCTTACACTATACTATGAATTAATTATTTGTAAAGAAAGTTAAAGAAAGTTTTATATCTAATTTTAAAACATCATTATGATATTTACTAAAAGTAAGGAATTTGATATTCTGTACTCTTGGGATATTTATCCTTCCTTTTATCGTATAATGAATTACATTTTAGTATATTTAAAAAAAAAGAAACTTTTAACCTACATACTAATTCTCAGCTCGCAATCATCAATCACATTGATATTTTGGTGTGTTTTTCTTATACGAAGTGTATTTAAATTTACTGAAGTCCTCTTAGAGGGTTGATCTGTATCAACAACTAAACCGGTGTCAGGAAAGAAACAAAAATTTTGAAAAAAAAATTGAACATACTAAAATAATTATGTAAATTATTAAAAAACTTTGTTTTTCGCGAACCGTGCGGTCGCGAGGCGTTCAACCACCTTCTCAAACATTAAAACAATTTATTTATTTCTAATTCGTTTTTCTCGTAATTGGGAAATATTTATCCAATACTTTTGCTCATTAATGTTTAATTATTGATCTATATCAACCCCCTAAAATGACATCAGTGAATATAAATACAACCTGTATATAATATTGCGTGATTCAAATGGAAGGTTTCATACAGTATTTCTATAATATAATATCTGTATGTTATTGTCATTAATTTGAGGTTCATAAATTTTTGTACACAAATAATAAAAATTGGTTTTCGATGTTTTAAAATCATAGATTCTAAAAATTTCTTATTAGGTTAGTTACGCTAATGTGTTTCTCTTGAAAAGCCTTTGTTATTAATATTGTTAAACGCAATATAGGCACTTAAAACCCACATTTACTATTTTCACTCACATATCTACACGCACACTCCCGTATGTAACAGAATTTTATAGCATATTTATTTATTTTTATGTTTGAGAAATTTGAAAATGAATGCATATTGTTTGTTTTAAGAACTATTTTACTAATGAGAGTTTTGCACTTAAGTCGTGTCCTTGTAGGCGTTGAGGTTACTTTACTGTGTTATAAGAAGCGAGGTGCGAAGGTATAGCTGTCGCTAATGACATTACATTGACATGTTAAGGCTTCGTTCTACCCAGGCCTGGTTGCATTCTCTATCCGGGGCGATGAATGGCCTCTGCGCCTGTCCGGATTAGTGACGCTACTCCTCGAGAACCTCACTGCTGTTCATCAGTTGGCTGAATTAGGTCAAAAGCGCTTGCCGCTGCATACCCAGCTTCTACATTATTTTTATGTGTGAGCATGTTCTAGCCAAGTCCCGGCTTCGCGCGGTGTTTTTTTAATCATAAAATCAGTAAAAGTTTCTTGCTCGTCCTTCCATCGTAATGAATAACAAAATGTGCACACCACACAAGAGTGCTGCGCAAGAGTGCAAGAGTGTGTCGAGTGCTACGAGATCGTTCTTGTTATCAAGAAAAGGGCGGTAATTTAAAAGCACAGATGGTTTGTTTCTTCTGTCCTTCGGTTTCTTTTTGTTTAAATATTATAACCGCCGCTGCGATCAGTTATTTATTTAATAAAATAATTATAAACAGCGAAATAGAACATGATTACAATTAATAGTATATATAACATATGCCCAACAAGTATAATTCGCAGATTATTATTGTGTAATTGCTATAAATAATATATTTAAAAATGCATTAAATGGGTGTGTGAGAGAAGTGTGTAGGTAGGAGAGTGGAATGAAAAACTGATGTGTTAGATGTGTGACAAGCGCACATTGCAAAGTAATATAAGTATTTATGATTTCAGAAATCAAAAGCGGCATATAGTTCTAAACAAAATCACAAACATCCTTAATAAATTGGTTACGGCTAAGATGGAATAATCAATGCTTTGAAACTCTTATAAACATTAAACTGCTTTTTTATAAACATTAAAATATTTGTGTCTATTCGAACAAAGGTTTAGTCATCAATTAATAAAACAATAAAATAACAATTTACCTATAAAGTAACTAACGATGGGTATATTTTAATTGGCTAGAAATAATATCATAAATAATTATAATGACAGTTACCAAACACGCAAAAAATAATAATAATACAGATTCGGACTGAGGGCAATTCAACAGACTCTAAATCAGGGTGCTCAAACTTGAACTGCTGGCGATCTACCTCAATATTTTTAGACTACTTACGATCGACTCTGAGAGACTGCAAGGGTGTGTGATGTAGGGTTGTCGTACATACACGATACACCCTACCTACCTAGGTAGGGCGTACCGTAGCATATATAGATATTAGCTTTCTGCACGGTGCTCAAACGGTCGATCGCGATTGAAGAGAATGGACGTTGAATGTGTCAGATTAGGTAAGAGAGTATGGGCTGTTATGAGTTTTGTTTTGAGCATTTTGCTATTCCCGCTTATTAAAGAACAGTTTAAAAAAGCAGCTCTTATATACCTTTATCTTTATCTTTATCTTTATCGACTCCTTTGTCTGAATGTATAGTATGAAATAAGTGTCAAGCGGTCTCGGTGCCATCCATTCTTTAGTTTTGATATATTTTCGTTTGATTAATGCATTTAATGAAGTTACTTAGCTATAACAACAAAATTATTGTTTTCATTTGACGAAAATATTTTATATTCTATTTGTAAATAAAAATTGCACAAAAAAAAAACCTATCAATTTATTATAAAGAAACTCGACGCCCGTATAATATTTTTCCGGAATGAATCATATTCGATCAAGCTCAAGCTGTTCCCCTGATAGGTTTCATTCAGCTGAATAGCCGTTTCATAAGAACTTGGATTTTGTCAAAGACTATCCTGTTTGTAGTCTGAACAGATTCAAAGAGCTGTTATCTCGTCAACACTCTATTTTGGCTGTTTCACGAACACGCATAATCTGTTATAAATATTCTCGTCAAAAATACAATTTCTAATCATATTCATGGGTAAAACGCAAAGCACATTCATGCCGCAAACCACTTCTGAACTTCTGATAAAGGTGAAGACGTCGGAAGGTGATAGCATCCCAGATATAAAATAAGCCGACTTGAGGGTTAAAACAAAAACAATAACCATCAGCTCCTTCTGCATAATTGCCGTTGTTTACGACCTTCCCGAGCATTGCTTTGTAAATAAAGAACATTAACGCCGCAGTGTACCGTATCTTTCATAACATCTCAAAGTGAGAATTGGCTGGAGATGTCACGGATAAGGGTATGTGCATACTAGTATTAAAGAAAATTTTAGGATCTTACGATGTCATTTTATTTTCTAAAAAAAAATATTTTTCGCAGTAGATAGTAAGATGCACCTGACGGGGATGGATAGTAGCTTCTTATGCATGAATGTATGTAGGTATAGAAGCCGCCTTATGACAGCGCGGCGACAGGCATGCCGCATGACAGATTACTGCTACTTGCTGTCTCTTTCTCAGCCGATGTGCGCACTCTGTCCGATGAATTTGTATTAGGCCGGCTAGCATTACAATCCTAAGCCAAGAATGTAAGTGTAGAGATATATATATATATTAAATGTAATTATTCTGACACATTTCCTTAGTAATGTAACAATCGGATTATTGAATTTTACGTCGAAATCGTGGTGTAAGTCTGTCCTTACCCTAAAACTAATTAGGAGATTCTCTTATAACGAAGACTACGCCATCAAAGTGATGACAACTTATAGAATGACTTTTACCGGTATTTACACACTGTTATAACGTCCCGCCTATACCATCTCCCAACCCGTGTTCTGTAGAACTGCAGACAGTTCATCTGCAGTCAGATATGACCATTGCCGTAAACCACCGTAAAGTAATTATAAAATTCAATAGTCTGCAACTTTGTCGTCTCATAAGGATGAGCGTACTTACGAAATGTATTTCTTTATTACCTAATGTATGCTTTCACGGGCATTCGCGGTCCTTTATTAACGTCAAATTTGCCGAAGATGGTCTCAACTCTCCAGATGGGATGTGGATCATCTCAAAAACGTCGGTATTCATTCTTTTCTATTCGGCATGTAATAGTCCGAAAATTTAATATTTTAAACGTTTATTTAGTTATGTAGATCCGATGTCGACAGAGTGGAACAAGTTCTGACGCTTGCATAAATATAAACACGAGTGGCTATGACACCCTGTATCTACCATATAATATGAACTGCTTCTATAAATTGTTTAGTAGTAGTAAATTATTTAAACCGAACCTGGCGTCTTACGGATAGGCCCTACAGGCGCCATTAACGTCATCTACCCCTAGACTTCTGGCGTGTGTAGTTCCAATTTGCGATGGGTTGCTTCATTTACTATCTCCATTTGTTCCTGTGGCACATTTAGCTCATTCGATGTGCGTTTTGGTTGGCCATAGAGACATTAGGTGACAGTAAATTATTCTTTAGGTCTAAATTAAAAAAAAACACAATGCCAAAATTAATTTTAACTGGCCAGTAATAAATAAAACGTTTCAATACGCAATGCAGTCATAATTTTGAAATTCGAAAATGATGCGCTGTGTTGAACTGTCAAAGTTACATCTAGTTGTACTGGATTTTTTTACTTTAATTTTATGTATCTATACTATTCGGACAGCACGGCTATGATTGTTTTTCAAGAGCATCACAAAAATTACTTCTTATTTTTACTAAATTTTTGGATTGCTTTGAAGAATTACCCCAGTAATCAAAAATTTTCCCCTATATGGTTAAAAAATATGTATTAAAACTATAAATAGATACAATCTCACTGAACCCATAAAGAAGGGAAAATAAACTCACATCTCCCGTAGATTACTAACATCTTAAAATAACATATGGCAAAATTGGTTTATCAATTTGCGAGAATTACATACTTCGTTTCTGCGATCAATATAATAACTTTTTAATACCAAGAAGAGGGCGGTGCGTATATGGTTGTGTTTCATATTATTTGTTTCTTTATTTCTTTGAAGCCAATCTTGTTTTCCTTTCCTCATTGTGATCCATCAGGTTGGTGTTTCTGTGTAGTTAAGGGCATTTCTAGGAGGTCCTTTACATTCAGCTCGAAGAATATACGCTATATCCTTTGCAGTTATACATTACTTTTGTTATTAGTTTAGGTCTGTTACGTTTATTATAAAAGTTCAACCGTCGAATTTTCTAGGGTCATCTTCCCCTATCTCCACCAGTTGTGTTTCAATATAATACGTCAAAGGTTTTCTTCGACATTTTATTTTCAAACCTGATTTCATCGCCGAAAACCGAAGATGTGATACTTCTGTCTTGCTCTTTGCCTTGAGAGCGAGCAAGAAAAACCTTTGGTTTTTGGTAATACCAAATATACAAGACCATTCTAGATAAACAATCCAGTTAATTGGTCCTGCGATTTCAAACATAATTTGTTTTGACGTCATATCAAAATTCATGTATGCTAAAACTTTTTATTATGTGTGCTGTTGATTTAAAATTGCTCAAAAAAATATTTCAGCACTTTCGAAATATCATAATTTCGGTTTATAACGGTATCAACGGTATTAGCGACATAAATAAACTAACATGTATTTGACACAATGGATTTGAAAGTCATTAGGGCGACAATCCAGCGAAGTCTGTCGGCAATTAATTTGCGTTCCGGGAGAAAGGGCAGTCCCAGCATCCATAAATTAGTTTCCGCCGTACATTCGCAGAATTCCTCCGCGTGACGGATCGCGAATTCGGTGTAAAATTACTAAAATTTGCGGTTTTAATTAACCGATCTTAATTTTGCGGTTAATGTCATTCTTCGATTTTAACTATAATTAATGTCCGCGGTTACACAGAGAAAAAATCCGCTACAAACTTAATTGTCGGATATATCAAAAGAATATCTGGATTTAACTAGCCACGAGTAGCGTTCGGCGCTACGGGACTCCAAAATCGTTCAGTCAAGTCTAGCTATTAAATGTTAATAGCATAACCATTTTAAATGCCGAGAAATGCATATCTAAAAAACCAAGTTTGGTAGTCGGAGAACCACGATAAGAATTTACTTTAATTCTTTATTTTATATTTGGAGTTGTCTGTACTTATACTATAAAATATAACATTCCCAACTAAAACATAACATAATCATAATTTCAATATTTTCCGTGATTTTGTTAGTTTGCTGCTATGCTTATATACTTATGGAATTTAGATTCTTAGATACTAAACTTTTCCCGATCACCCTCCATTTTAAACAATCCGACCGATGAATTTACAAAATATGATATTTGTTTTTTATTATCCCATTATTATTTTGTCTCTTACTAAGAAAGTCAGGAGTTTATTGGCATTCGGTAAAACTAAAACTAAAACTAGCATTATTTAGCATGTTCACGTTGGCGTAAAAATAGTTATAGATTACAATAAAACGTGTAATTAATCATATTGGGTAGGTACCTATATTATGTACAAAGTTGTAATGTCAAATTTACAGAAATAACATTTCTATTACGTAGTACGTAGGTGCATGTGCATTTTGCATGTGTGCTGTAACCAATGGGTTTTCGGTTTATATAATATATATGTATATATAATTTTACAATGAGTTAGTTACATACAAAAAAAGTGTTAAGACCACTATTGTTCTATCCTTTGCCGGAAACATAACCGCGCCAATGAACGCACGGCCCGCATCATTTTTTACTATGATTTTTTATGGTTTTTTAACGTAAAATGTTGATTAATAAATGTCATATTTTATATTATATTTATTTTTGACTGGTTTCAAATTATTTCAAATTCAAATTATATGGTATTTTCCAAACTAAACTCAGCATAAATCTTTGGCATACACAGACATATTCTAGAGGCAGTGACGCTTTGCAAGCGGCGCACGCGTGCGCCAACGCGCGTGAATACAGCAACAAAGCGAGTGCGTGCGACTTTCCTCAGCGACCCCACTTAGCTCAGAGCTATCGTCACAAATCATAACTTAAATATTTTTAGGCATTTATTGAGCATGTAATAATAATAAAATAGCGCAGGATAAAATTTGTGCTTAAACGCTTGCAACGTATGCACTAGTAGATACTAGTGCGATAAGTTCTTCATTCAAACTTTATATTTATTTTTTTAGCATATTTTATCATACAACATTACAGAAAATCTATTACATTATTGTATTTAAAAAAAACCAGTTGACCATTACCAAATATTATAACTTGTGACCCTACAAGCGTGTAGCTATAGTGGTGTAAAAAAGTAAAACATATTTTATTGTACCTTTATTTTTCTTACATTATCAAACTCAAGGTGTAAGTTAGAACCTCTTATTGATGAAAATGACTTAGTTTAAATATTCAACCCACCCATAAGACGTTTAAATAACACCCATTTAAATTCATAATCAATTTAGAAAGTGCCTAACTTTTTTTGACATTGACATTTTTGATATTGACATTTAAATATAAGCGTAGTTATATAAAAGTTATTTTTTATATATTTTTCCTTAATTTGAGTTGAAAATATCATTAAATTTCAATTAAACCTACCATTAGGCTTGTATTCGGAAAAGAATAAAGATAATAATAATAATAATTATTATTATTATTATTATTATTAAAATAAATTAAATCTGTATTTAACCGATAACGGACTTAAAAGTGACAAGGATTGGCTGTCACTTTAGCAGCGAACTCACGCGAGCGCATAATGAATTACTTTTTGCTGGTTCGCTTTTTTTTGCATACTTTTTTATTGTGCACACGACGCCCTGACTTCGGTTATGTTTTGGAAATGGCCCGTTTGGCATCCGCCATCATGGCGCACCATAAAATCACAATAAAGTTTAGCTTCCGTCTCCCAGCGGCTCGCCCTCTTCATTGTTCGCTGTGACAGGTTCTTTGCCTTGATTTTTGGCGGCAAAATCGCATATGGTACCTGACATAACGGGCATCTACTTGTATTTTTTTTAGGTACGTGCTAAGTAAAATCACAGGTGTCTATTGCTCTCCAACGTGTTGAAAACGACCAGAAGACGTTCCAATACAACGATACATTTTTTAATTTCAAGCAGTTTCTTTAAATCTAATCTCCTCATCACCTAAAAATTAATCATTAGAATGAGATGCATTATGACATTGATAAAATAGTTACTATAGAGTAACTATTTTATCAATGTCATAATGCATGCATGCAAAAAAAAATATAGGTATATAGATACCTATATTTTTTTTTGTGAATGAGAATGAAAACCTTAGATTACACAACCCGCAGGTCTAGTATCTGGCGCACTCGCGTCTCGCTCGCTGGCCGTTTGAACTCCTCATTTTCATTGTATTTGAGGCATTAATTGACTTCTATTCTTTCTTTTTAATAGACTAATAAATACGTGAATACTTGACCTAAATTACCTTCCCTCCCGCTTTTCAACAGGAATTTAATTTTTTAATAATTCAGCTTTGTGTCGCACCTTGCGTAAACTAATTTTCCTGAACAAACACATTTTGTATGATAATAGATTACAATAATTAAGTATTTTTTTTTATCTTTTCAGAATACATGGCGATGTGTTGGCGACTACTTGAAGAACTCAATATTTAAAAGTGAAATCACGTAAGTTCAATTTTATAGTAATTCCTAAATCGAATGCAATTAGTTTAAATTGGATTAACTCTGAAACTTAACCCTGAGAAGCAGCATACATTTCGTCCGGCTGTGCTACTAATACCCCCCCCCCCCCCAGTGCTATCACGTAAAAGTAAGCTTGTTAGAAAGCATTTAATATGAATATGATGTCGAATTTTTGATTGCTTAAAATAGATAATAAAACATCGACTCTCCGTCCATGAGTCTGTGATGGAATGCGCATTGTGTGAGTCGCCCGGCAGAATGACAAATACGATGTAATTTCACGCGACGAAAGGTTCAAATGCCGGGACGCGAACGCTTCTGACCATATTTCTCTCGCTTCTGACCATATTTCCCTCGCTCGCAATAACCCCCCCACCCCACCCCACGGAGAGGGAAAGGAATGCCAATGAATAGACCCTCTCGTTGGGCATAATTTGCGGACATCGGTCGTCTTAAGTGGTCTTAATGGGAGACGACACGACGATCACTCTCTCCTTTTAAATAGGGTTGCCAGATGATAATTTGAAACGGGAGGACTGATGGGTCTAAAAAGGACTTTCACAATTAAACAAGAGTTTTATATAATTTACTTTGTTTTAATCATATAGAGGGGAGGACAAATCACAGAACAGAAGGACAATCCTACTTCTAACTTGCATCACTCTATGTTAATTACTGCTATTTATTTTGTTGGTACACTTATCTGGAAATAAGGGGCTTAATATGCATGCGGTGAAGAGTGATCTTATATAGGCTTCTCCGTTTTGCTAACCAGTATTTCAAGTGCTGGAAATATGAAGGACTTCAGCGGTCCCAGAGTTTAACCCGGTGAAACTTCCAGTACCGAGTAAAGAATTGATTAGGGAAGTGAATGCGGGCGTTTCTTCGCCATAAAGACCTGCTGCCTTTGTAATGGTTTTTCCCCACGTGTGATAATGAGTCGTATCGTGCCTGGGTGTACCATGAATGAAAATACATTATAGGTGCACGCAGTGGCGGTACTTCTATAGAAGCCGAAAAGTCGGGCTTACCTAGATTTTTTTAACAAAAATTACTAGGTATTTAAAAAAAAACGTCTCTGGCGATTAGAATGGGCTCCCACCGCTACCCGTCGCGATATGGCTTGCCTACTATATAAATTCTGGGATAAGTATAATGTTTTCAAAATTAAATATTTTTTTTTCGACAATTGCTTAGATTTTACACTTATGCTAAATGTAAATAGAAAGTCGTTGGTACATAAAATCAATGATGAGTTTCAATTCTATTGTGGTATATATTCTTCGTTTGAACGTGGTTTTGTATGAATGCAGACAAGTGATAATGCTATGGCCGAAAGCTTTCGTCTCTATAATAGAAAATCATATAGACACCGTATGCAGGCTCCATACGTTGATTATTTTGTCGCGGGTTCATCTCCCGCCTGATTAAGTGGCCAGTCATGCTTCTGCCTAGTAATTACTCACATCTAGATTAATAATGCACATTCAAGAATAGATTTCAATAGAAGATGAGTATTGAGCGCAACGCTCGAACGCTTATGTAGCGAAGATAATAATAGACTTTCAATCGTGCGATTGTGCCTACTTTTTACTTCATTTCATGATGGTCATGATGGTTCATGATGGTTGATGGTTTCTTCAATTATTCTACTTTAATCCATTCAGCAAAAAAAACTTTTAATGCGAGTTTAAGAGCCAAATAATTTGATATATTGTCTATAATAAAAATACCTTTTATTTCGTTTCTTTCGTAGGTAAGTTAATGATTCATACCTTTCACGCTTGATGTATTATTTTTATCTTTATCGCTGTGATTATTAAAAATTTTACTTTCAATTACTGACTCAGAATAGGTTTATTATACTAGGCGTATTTATGCAAAAATCATACAACCATAAAAACACAATAAATTTAGCTTAAAATAATAGAGTGCAAAAAGTATAATTTAATATGTTTTAGACAAATGTAAAAGCCAATTTGCAAAACTATATTCTCATTTTAAAATATGAAGTTATATAAATAATTGAAAAAAGTATTTTTGGAGAAAATTATTCAATAACTATCCTACGAATTCTTTGTATGTTTTGATTTATTAAAGTGCCGAAAAAAATTAGTTAAAAATATTAAACAATAATTTTGAACATCCATTGTTTATTTTAATAATAACTAAAGGGCCTAAAACTTATCTCAGTACACTTTTTTGATCCACCATTGGTCCTAGGGGTGAGAAAAAGTGGTTACCTTACGGCACATTATAAAGAGCCTCCTTCTTTCGGCGTGCCGAAAGTGATTTTTAAAACGTGTCTGATCCGATTTAGTTGCATTTTCGTTCTGTTCAAGAAGTATATTCGCTAAATCCACTCATTTTAACTTTACCTCTTGACATCGACTGTTTTAACCTTTTCCTCCTTTATTCTTTTTTGAATGAAATCAACAGTCTTACAAACAATTGGTATTAATGATAAGTTTACATTTTTAAAAAATATTTGTAAAACTAATAAAAGATTTCTATTAACACTAAAAACTGAGTTAGAAACTAAAAATGTTTAATTTAATTATCCTTTTAACTCTTAATCGTATCAAAATGGCTTGAATTCACATGATATATAGTATAATAAATCGATTTAAATATATATAATAATTAGTCGTATATTGTATTTTGTATTGTATTGCCTAGTGATAAATGGCGGCTGACTTCTTAGCGAACAGAGTGTCAAAACAAATGCCCGTTGCGCCCTTGCACACCAATAATATAATATATGTTATTAACCATAAAATTAAATAAATTTAGAATATAGTGACGATTATGTAAACATTTTTTTAATCTTTCGTTACTTCCGCGTCAAGTAAAACTGCCAAGTAAGTCGTCGCGGCGCCGCATTGGACTCGCCTCGTGTGTTCGTTGCCTAATGAATAAACGGCGATCCGATTTACTGTTTAGTCTGCACTTTCGAGCCTCAAGTGCAAGGCGCGGTCGAGGTCGCCTTTGCCCACTTTGCCCGCTTTGCCCACTTTGCCCGCTTTGCCCACTTTGCCCGCTTTGCCCGCCCGTCGAAATGTTTGCAGATAAGATTGCGATTGTTTGTTCGACGGATTCCGAAGAATCTACTCACCGCTTTTAGTTTATTTTACAGTAAGCTGCTACCGGCGTTTGCACGACGTAATTAACCACGCACGTTCTTATTATTTTTTCCTACACGTTAGACATAATTAAAACATACAATATACAACAACACCATTGCCGTTAAAAAACCAGCAATTGCTTTTGCGATTTCAAATATTATTTGTAAAAACGATATATCAAAATCATCATGGTTTCCAAGAAAAAGTGATAATATTATACGTATCTTGTAACAATTGATCGACACGTCATAAACGGTTTTGTCCGGTCACTCACCAAGCGGCGATCAATCATTTCGGGGTCAGCGTACGCAAACGCGGTCAAGGTCACCTTATCGAACGATATTGTATCCTAAAGTCTTCAGGAATGGTCTTGGGAAAAATCAATGATTTGTCTACAAGAATTAAGGCAAGCACATAAATACTTACAGATGATTAGTAAATAATCAAATTTCATTCGTACCTTGTTTATATAAAGTGAGTGCTCCAACCGAGAAGGGGTAATGTTTTCTATCTATTGTTTTGTGGTCAGATTTAAAAAATGTAATAAAACGTTTCTTATTTTATTATATTTAACGTTTTATTTTTTTAAATAGCCGATAAACGTAAAGAGCATACATTATTATGATTGTGCCGCAAAGTACTGGCAATTTAGTCAACGCCGCGGAAATCTCAACACTATCTGCCGCTCTCGCTCTCTCATTTGTTTCCCTCCTCTTCTTATAGGTACATATCTTGCTCTTCTTTCCCCACTCCCCCAACCCGCCCTCATCCGAAGGGAAAGCTACGATAACATTAAGAACAATGCAGGCGCGCGGTCATTGTTTCAGCGACCAGTTCTTAAGATTACTTCATCATCATCATCACCAGCTTTGCACTCGTCAGACAATCGGAGATGAAAAACGCAATGCACTCACCATCTCACGCTTCAAAGACGAGTAATTGCATCGTTAAATAAATCTGATATTTATTTGTCAAACTGATTGCGACACTAGAATCGAAGAAGTGCTGAACATTGCTCGCAGAATGTCGATATTTCCCTTTCACTGATTTTAGTTAGTTTAATTATTCAATGGACAAATTACAACCTAAGATCGTAAAGATCGTATCGTATCTAAATACGTGAGAGATTTTATATAAGAGTCGTAATTCATTTTAAGCTAGTTTAGATGTTAGATGTTTATTGGTGGATGCACGTGTACCTGTAACTAATCTTATCGTTCTATGACTCCTCTAGGCACCTCTTGATATTTCTCAATAATTGCGATACTCGTAACCCTGAAAAAAATAATAGTTTTTATTCCATTTTACTAAATCAATATTGTATATGTTTTACCGTCTCATTATCTGTCTCATTTGCCTGTGATAACTACATTAATGAATAACCTACGCGTTGTGAATACCCCGGATCACTGAAGTACAGTTAGTACGTGTAATTGGAAAAAAAAGGTATTTCGATAAACACCTAGATTTTAATTAAAAACAATTGTTTCAATTCTATTAGACAAATCAATAACATATGTATTATTATATTCGCAAAATGAATATTAGAAATGCTTAAAAAATAATTGTACGGTTACTGTCTTGGCTAATTGTCTACGGAGATATTAGGCCTCGCAAAATATGTGATAATGATGCTGTCTTAAAATGCAGCGTTAGATCCCGAAGAGGTAATGGTATGAAGGAAACAATGGGATCATGGCTGGCATTTCCTGTACTGCGACCGTCGAGAATTCTGTTCTATATCCGGGATATCGAATAATGTCGCCGCAATACCGTTATGCACTGAATTGCAAGCGAAGCTATATTATGTCGATTAAGAAACACGCCGGATACATAAATTTAGCACTAGATAGTCGTCATTATATGATTAAATATCTTTGACACCAAATGCTCTGTTTACTAATATTTTTGGGATACCACAATATACTCGTAGTCAATTTATAAAATGCATACATTGTTTTTATTTGTCACTTGTCCCAACATATCAACATTACACTTCCCAATTTCCTAAACACTTTATTCACACGCGCACTTATCTCACAATTTACACTTCTTAACAATTCATTCCACGATTCTTTAAATGTATTACAATTACGCAATAATAAGATGTTAATCTTGGAATTATACTTGTATATGATATGTACAATATTAACAGTAAAAATTGTTAATTTGTCTGTTCATTATTCTTTAATAAATAAATAAATAAATACGATTTTCCAAGTCTCGATCCTTCGATATTCGATGTATATATTTTTTTGTTTCTAATGAGCGTTATTTATGGTATTATTTAGTAAAATATTTTGTGTGGACTCCTTTAATTGGTTGTGTATTTTTATTAATTTTCTCTGTAATGTATATAATAATGACTACCGGTTTACCTAATAAAATAAAATAATAAAATAAGTATATAAATCCTTTTGTAGGCAACTTATTCTTTATAGTTTAAATATAAAAACATAATATTATAATAATACAAATTGTACATGCAATAACACAAATCAATAAACGGATGAATGAATACACTAATAAATACTACTATGAAGATGATTTTGGTTTTTTTTTATGTTTTAAAATAATTTTAATGTGTTCTGTTTTATCCTTCCATCTACGCGCTATGACTTTTGATTCGGCACTTTGCCCCACAAATATTTTGTTTCGTTTCTCCGTCGCACTGGCAAAGTGCACCCGATAACGCATTGGTGGTGGTCAGTTATGCTGTTATTTATTTATTATTTTTCTTTTATTTAAACATTGTATATTATGCAAAATCCAACCAAGCCCAAGGCTTATCAGTTGGAAATCATTGAGCGAAGCATGTTTTGTAGGTTCCATGATTGAGTAGGTCTGTACAGAGCATGCTTCACATTCACAATTTATTATTTTTGTTGTTTTACTTATATCTAAAACATTATTTGAGACTAGCAAATTAGTATAATATAATAATATATTACCATAGAGATATTTTTACAATAAGATTTTGTACATTTTAAATTTATTTTTTAATAATTTTAAGTAGAGATAAATGTCTTACGTAACTAAATTTTTTCGCTTATTTATCAAGTGTCCAATCTCGGTATTATTCGTTATCGAATTCATAGCATTTCGATTTTAGGTCATTTTGGACTAACGTTTTTTCAATGTTTCCATGAAAATGGCAACTTGTTAAATATAGTTGGAATTAAATAAGGAAGTTTTCTTTTACCGTAGCAATTAATGTACGAAGGTATGAATAATCTTTCATTTTCTATCTTTCTAAGCGTATTCTACAATTATTTTATAAGTGTCCAATTCGAAGAAGTGGAGAACTATTCTATATGAAAATAAAGCATGAACTGGAAGGATATTGCCGTGTCTAAAAAGGCCGATTTCATTGCCATGGTATTTTTGTTTTATTATTTTAGGTACTATTATTTTTAATATTCGATATTGATTTTTTTTAATTTTGTCTAAATATGGTCTGAAGGTGTTTCCGTAAGTCATAATTCCGTAGCCTATAATAGATTCAATTAGTGCACAGTAAAGCATCATGAATTCGTTATATTATGGTCGAGCAGAATGGCTACCGTCTGACTACGTCCGCCCCACGGCGGCCACTGCAGCCTCACTTCTTCCTACTCTTCGCTGATTAATGTGAGAACCTTCGCGCCGAAGTACTTCGTCGCGGACAAGGGGACGCGACGGAGCCGGTCGATTGGTCGAGGCGTGAGAGCCTACTTTACGACTTTCATTACTTGCTTCAATTTCACGAACGACTGCGACGGCGCTGAGGAGAGGAACTAATGACTCCATGCATCTCGGATGAATCCCAGGCCGCGAGTCGTGTATTGCGGAAATGCCGGGAGGTACCGGGATTGTACAGGCCATCAATTTCCGTAACATCATCATAAGCATTAATACACACTATTCCATTCATACTTAAACCAGATAAACACAACATGCTTAGTTTGAATAACCCATATACTTGTGTGAAACGGTGGATTTATCTAGGACATAGAAGTTCAATCTTAGCACTTAAATCTAATAATAATAAAGAACGCAAACAGAGAGGTGGATTGTTACTAAATAAGTATTTTAAACAAGAATTCTAGGGTAAGATCTTGATGTTATTGATTGATTTATAGGTTAAATGTACTACGTATAAGGAAATCTTTTAAAACCCGAAGTTACTGGAAATATTCTTATATGATTTTTTAACTTATAACACGGTGCGATTATAGGAAACATTGTGTTTGCGGTTTAGTCGACAGCTTGCCAGTTCCATCCTGCTATCATCACCCCATTTCACACATCTTCGTCTGAAATCTGACCAAACATCAAGGCCTGTCTCGGTAAGTAGGTACAACGCGTTACTTTAGAATATCTTACGTTCACCAATACCTACTTGCTGATTTACAGTTGGCCGCTTATTTATCAAACTCAGTAAACCTAACCTAACCTATCATTTTTGAGCACTTATAATAAGGATCTTTTAAAAAACATATAGATACGGCAACTGAGGGTGTAAAACGCACCACGCCCAAGTATGTAATCGCGATAAGTCTCTATCCAGCTGGCGGCGTGTTGCGACGCGCGGAACAGCGGTAGGAAACTACCGGTGTCGGGTGTTCACAAGGACGATTTGTATGGCCTGCCGTATCTATATGCTTTGAAAGATCGTTGACTCATTATGGTGACAAGGTGGATGACATTTGCACTGCCATATTGTGTCGGTCATCTTGCGAGCGTCATGCGCCATTTTGAAAGCCGTCGCCGCGCCGTCACCAGTCTGTTGTGCAGGACGATCGCATTATTAACGCCGCGTGAAGCTGACAGCCCCGATGGATGGGTCCTGGCTTCGATTCCATGCTCAGCCGTGTGGAATCATTTGATAATCGATGTTTCGTTCGACGAACTTGGGTAGGTGCCCTCTTTCTCCACTCGTACCTCCTTAACCTTTTCACAACACAAATATTAATTTTAGAATTTCATTATTATTATTAATTCAGTATAATATTTTGCAGCTAGCTCCAATGATGTAGTTTAGTAGGTGAGGAAAAATAAATGTTTAACAACTCGCAGCCTACGCTTAAAAACTGAAAAGGTCAAATTCTGACCATCCGCGAAATTGTCCCGAACAGAAAAGAATTGAGCGCGTGTTCCGTTTTCTCAATGTAGGTTTTATCCTGGAAGAATGGTCATTACAACCGATATAAGAATAGACCTAGGAAATTGGGCGCTAATATCAGCCCATGCAGGTTTATTCTTTGTAGTCTATTATAATTATTAAAATAATCTAAATTCAAAAAGCTTTCTGGTTAGTTGCTCTTAATTAACGAAGTGTTGTGTAATTTTTCAAACAAAATCTTCTATTTTGTTCCCCAAAAAAATGTAAAGATATTCAGATATCAGAAGAATATCAAAAAGGACGGATTCAAACCGCCTCGGTGACCGAGGTGACAGCATAACTATTTAATATGACGTAATTTAAAATTTAAATAAATACTTCTTAATACATTCAAAAATTCAACTTTTTACTAGATTATTATTAGTATTTATATATTAAAAACGTTCTAATTCATAAACATTTTTATATTTGTTGACATCTAGTCATTTTCTTTAATTTTTCAAAAGAGTTCGATCGTGTACACTTCAAATAGTATTTTATATATTTTTATACTTAAATATGATTAAAAAACTTACACATGAGACGATTTTGAGTTTTATGCCTTATTGTAAATGCCAATATCCACGTCGGTAAATCGACCGTTCTCCATCTGACTGTGTCGGTATTATTATTTCAACTCGAATACTCATAACCGTCAATATCAAGTCAGATGATAGTCGGGTTTATTAGATAAGTGATAATAAAGAACGTAAACATTCCTGTGTTCACAATTATAGGTAATTAATTAGGATAGGTAATCAATCGACGTAAATAAAGTAGGTACTTAAAACATTCCTGGTTCATATTTTGTTGTGTATTAATGAAAGTCTGTTCGAGATGTTATCATGTCGGTAGGAAGTCCACGTGGCGGTCCATAGTAAAACAAAAAGGACGGGTCCAGACGCGGTCGGACGTTCAACATCCAAAATCTCTGGGAACGACGCAATGCGGAAACCATTTATCCGCCCGAGGGGTTAGGGTTGGGGGAGGGGGGAGGAGCACAGACTATAAACAGACTCCCTGCTTTTAATCTCGCACAGAGCCGCAAAATAACACCAAACAACGCCAACGCCAATAAATAAGGATTCGCGCCGAGAAATAGCACCACTTTTGTTTGCACCGTCCCTCTTCCCTTTTAGGGGAAACCGAGTTCTATGGTTCTAGTCCTTCGCCCGCTGGTAATCGCCAGCAGTCAATAGTATTAAGTGTTAGAATAAGTAATATTATTGTAAATAATTATAACAAATTTAAATTAGAAAAATTTAATAAACGATGGCTATACCTTGTTCGGGCAGACATAAAGATTTTAATCTTTTTAACTGCCCGCAACAGCGGCTAGTCTGTAAATAAGGATTCGCATAAGGATGGAATAAAGACCTTCGTTGCAAACATCGATTGAGTCAGGCGTCTAAGCTCGAGAATTAGGACGTCAGCAATACAAAATTTTCAGAGATTCATTCCAACTTGAATATACTTTATTTTTATAGTGCCTACACAGTTTATAATTATTTAAAGTATTGTTTAACTTTCGTAGAAAATTAGGTTACTATTTCAACAAAATAGTAAACAATCCTTATGCGCTCGTCAGATATATTTACATTATGGAATCCTAGTTGGAAAATTGAGGTGTAAGTAGATGTAGCAATTTTACCCCATAAAGCCGGCCTGAAAGACGTATTCAGAGTGCCAGGTTACCAGCAGGGCTAGTCGGGACCGCGAGCGAGAGGTTCACGTATCCATATTGTATATTTATGATGGTATTGGTGCCAAACGCTCGGCGATTCTAACCAACACCACCAAAGAGCCAGCGAGCGATTCGCGAGTGGGTTTGTGACTAGAGCCACAGCTTATTTGTTCCTACGATGGACAGCATCCTACGGAATAAACATAATATCGATGACTCCTTCCGCAGATATTTGCGATCTCTCCGCTGCGTGTCAAATCGGCCTGGGTTCTATTTGTATTTACCGCGAAGTTGGCGACCTACGTTTCGGTCTGCGGCGCACGCGCCATGCTCCTATATTTTATCCATATGCGAGTCGTGCAATGCTCCGTCCGGATGTCGTAAGCGCCAGAAACCTTCTTCTTCCTGCCCACTCAGCGGAAAATGTGAGCACGTTGTGACCGAGCGAGCGCATGTCAAATTTGTGCTTGTCACCGTGAAAAGAATGTGCCCGCAAAATCAACAAATTTCACTGCTCGTTGCGACGTCAGTCTTGAAGTGTGTCGTGATATAAACCAATTTTAATGAAGACGATTCGTGATAATTTACAAACGGCGGAAATGCTCGTTCACAGCGGATATCTCTGAAATTAGTGTGATGAGCGAAGTGGTCATCTAGTAGTGGTAATAACAGTAAATAATCACGTATCAGTTATTTTATTTTATTTAGTAATGTTGCACGATATTCATTTCAGATTAAACCATGTTTCGCGTTGAAAAATGTAATTTAACAAAAAACTTTACATAAAAAATCCATAGGACACAAAATCCTAGGAAAAAAAACATTCATTGAAAAATTTCCTCAATTACTCTTTTGAATAGAAGAAATATTTATCTATTGTATTAGAAAATAGCAAAAGATTTTTTTAAACAACTGTTAGCACGATGCATCTATTTATCAATATGTGCTAAAATAAAAATATTGGTTTAAACTTTAATTTATCAGATTGGAGCACAGTTTAAACGTAGACTTTCGACGTTTTCTATGGCTAGATTGTATCTCTTATGAATAGGCAGTGTAGTAATACATAATATATACATAGTGGCACGTCATACGCAACCCACATCCGACTTGGTAGCGTAACTCGGCATTGGGATGTCAGTTTTCGATTCACGGCGTATAGGCTGTATGATTTCACTCGTATTTTTAAAATACATCAGTAATTAAATTGATAATTATTCTTGTTTGAAATAAAGAATATTATTCCCACGGTCGCAGTTTCCTATTTTAGAGTAATGCAAATTCTAGCAAATATTGACGGGGATGTTAAGGCCTTGGGATTGTCGATTGCGGCAAATATGTTTGTAGCTTGTTGAGTTTTGAGAATGTCGCTCAGTCGGTGTCGAAAGCTGTTCAGTCCATTGAACGCTTGCTATTAAGCACAGCAAGTGAATAAAATACAATATAGACACTGCACTGCACTGCACACCAGGCTTGTAACATGACAGATATTATTTTAATTGTATTTAATTCTTAAAAATGTTTACAGCTACACATAAAGTGCATCACTTAAAAAATATCTCTATATTTAAATGAACAAGTAAAATAATATAGTGCCTTAAATATTAAGGTTACAATTGGTTACAATAAGGTTACAATAGTTAAAGAGAACAAATGTAATTAGGTATACATGTTTAATGTGTAAATATTTTAATGTCTAATTATATTCTAATGTGAATATAGAGAGTGTTAATGTGTATTTATATAGAATGGTGTATATGTATTTATATGTGGTGGTGATGAAAATACTAATACTTAATATTATTTCTGTTGTTTGAGAGTTTCTTTGATGTTGAGTTTAAAGTCGCCTTTATGCAAATGAAGAATTCAATTCAGAATTCTCGATGAACTAAATTTCCTGCGTAATTTTTCTTTTATTTTAGGTTTGTCCAATTTCTTCTGACCTTATTATTACACACACACGCATAGATAGATATAGCTTACTTAAGGAAAATCAATTAATATAAAGTATTCACGAAGCCCTCAAAGGTCCAGCAGAGGCACTAACCCAATTTGTTCTTTATCTTTATTTAAATAATATCAAAGTTATTACATCCAAGAAATCTTTCAAATGTATTTTTTAGCAATCATTTAAAAGATACCTTTATAATCTCATTTTAAATTCTCAGCCCCTAATATTATTTACCTTTCTTAAAAAAAAAATTATCAGAGGTAAAAAAATATCATTTTAGTTACGTTATAATATTATTTTTGCCAGAGTGCCTGTACCAGCCAATCGTTTGTTGATAACAAACATGTTTAGAATGTTAAATAATTCAATAAAGTTTTTGATAAATGCCTACTTTATTTTGTGAACACCAAATAGAAATAAATATATTTATAAATATAGATTTCAATTACTTTCATAATTTCACATAACAAGTTATAATCTTATCCGTGTGTATTGTGTTGAAATCTTCATGGTGACTTATTGCGATCAAACTGTTAATAAAAGATACATTAAAGTGGTAGTTATTGCTCGCATTGCCATTGTAGAAGAGAAGCAAGCCAGAAGAGATTAGAACCATCGCATCCAAAAAGATACTTAACTTTATCTCCAGTACGGGACTAGAAATGGATTTAAAAGTACAATAGTTCTGCAAAGGACACGGTACACGCGGGACAAATAAACCCCCATATCCACTAACATAGTTCAGTTATGTGAAATTTTGCATAAGTATGTACCTAGTTTAGATTTTCCTAGGCCTGAAACCTGAACCTGACTTTAAACCTGAATGCACTTATATATTTTTTTATTTTAAATTACTTTTTGCCTCTATATAAAGAAAATTTTATAACGTAATATAATTTACTTGATATTTCTAATTTAGCTGTTGAGGAAAGGCGGTTCATTAGACGATTTTCATTATAACTATGTTCGACTGACCTAGCAATCATTGAAATAAGTAGGTTCATATGAAAGAACATAAGAAAGAGTCTTTTCAGTAATGTGTATTGCTGTAACTAATGTGCTCATTTATTATGAATTAGAAACAATAATAATTATAATATATTCATCCTCATATACAGAAATAATATTAGGTTTTTAAATTTTCATCACTACTACACGTTTACCATTATATATACATATACGTAA
Source organism: Neomicropteryx cornuta (assembly GCA_020383195.1). NCBI lineage: Eukaryota > Metazoa > Arthropoda > Insecta > Lepidoptera > Micropterigidae > Neomicropteryx > Neomicropteryx cornuta. The sequence continues at coordinate 10,091,210 of JAHKQU010000014.1, forward strand.
CCATTCACTTGAACCAATTGCAACCAGTCGATGTGTGCAAATATTTCAAATTACCTGTTACCTTCATTTAAATATAGATGTTAAATTAGATACGCCTGTAGTCGGCTTTAGTTGCTGATTAATGTATTTATTTTGAAATCTGTAAGCATTTTAAAGAATTAAATTAATAAGTAATTACATAGGATTTAAAAGTTCTTATGTGGTTGTGTGAACCCTGCAAGTGATACGCTTGAACGTTTCGTTACGTGCTCGAAAAGTGCTGCTCTTTCCGAGACGCGAGCTAGACGAATTTTATCGATTTTCTCCCGCCGCGCCATCTCGCCATCTCGCCATCTCGCCATCGCGCCATGGGGGTGCCAGCATCATCTGCGCTCGTGCCCACATTGTCTTTATTCACTCACCACTCTCTATTGTGACAACGGTGTCATCACCGAAGGAGAAACTACCTAAAAACATGTCATATGCCGCATAAATTAATACTCGCGGATGTGGTAAAAGCAAGCAAATGTGGAAATTCATGGAGAATTCACGGAGAAAACATTCAGAGTGGTCTTATATGGTTTTCATATTTTCATTTTGAGACACGGAAACCTTAACAACGAGGTTTTCTAAATATTAATTAGTGCAGCTGAAGATTTTTATGGAGACACGCAGTGGAAAAAGGAATACGAAACTACACAGATATTAATTTATTAACACGTATATGCCTTCGCATATACTTGCATATGTGAATAAATTTGGGATGGGGGGGTTAACCCCCCCCCCCCCCCCCCCCTTCCTACAGTGATTTCATAAAAAACAACTTATACATTAAATATATTTTTATTCATGGACATTTTTTTTTAAATAATTGCTTTGACGTGTCATATACAATTATTTTAAGCCCTACTCAACTAAGCTAAATGTGCTTGTGCTAGTATAGAAAGATGGTGGTAATAAATCTTCAAAAATGGGAAGGCATATGTGCGGATTCGAACCTGCGACCTTTGGGTCAATAGTCCAATCAAAATCAATAATAATATTAGTATCAACAATAATTTTTTTTCTTTGCATGTTAAAACAATACAAAAAAGTAAAAAATGAAAAAGAAAGATACCTTTATTATGTTTAGTTGTTACATTATTTATTATATCACAAATGTCATATTTTATTTATTTATTTATTGTACATAATTAATTTGACAGAAAAAATAGAAATGTAGTAGTATAAATCACAGTTATAAAAGAATATTGCAAATGCACACAAATATGTATTGTATGTACCTATAAGTTCACCTTCCAACAAAAACACGTTGGTATATGGATGTCTAATTTTAAATTGTGACAAATAATAGTTTAAATCTCATAAATGAGAGTTTCCGAACGAACCTTTACAAAATCTCCGTCAAACGCATTACGTACTTACACATGCCTTAGCCGCACGAGGATATGCCTTCCGCATCAATCCCATCTCGACAATGGCTCGCTGCACATGACTAATGTCCGGGTGGTTCGCAATTCGCTCCCAAAGGACAGCAGATTGTTGACATGTTCATAGTATTGTGCCGCTTTACATATGAATACGTATACAGGATGTCCCAAGGTTCCACGCATTAAAAAAAACAGCTAATAGGTCTTACGATTCCTAGTGTTATTTGTTAAGAAACTATATCAAAATTCATTATGCTATTCGAGAAAAAAAATGTATTCGTGTAAAACAGATATTTTTCAAAGGCTCCTCCCTTGGATAAGTACGTCACTAGGTCAGTAGGCCGCGGTCGTTCAAAATTGAGGTTAATGCCCTGCCGCGTTGTTCGAAACGCCCCATTAGGGCGGAGCTAAATGATCGCTGCCTGGTGTTACTGGTCGACAGAGGTCGGTCTAAGAAGTAGGGGTAACTCCTTACCCCTAATCTGGGGTTGTAAGAGGGATGATATTGGTCGACAGATAATATTGATTTATCGATTGATTAGATCGATTTACACCAATTTTATTACAAAAATAATAAATTTGGTGATGAAAATTTTTCGCATTTTGTTACATAATTTCTTACTCTTAATAGGGAACTTAAACACCCCCTAAAGTTTGTGGGATTGACCTTGGTACTCCCTGTATATTTAGCGATAGATGTGTATATGTAGGCACACAGTGACAGCGCCTGCGGTGAAAAATCTTTACGATACATTTTAAAAATGTAATTTTAGATTGACACTATTTTTCTTGCAGTGAGCAGTTTGTATGATAAAATCTTTATGCATATCTGCAATAACAAGGGATAGGCTACAGTTTATAAAAACCAATTCACACAAATAATTACAAAAATAGCAAAACGCCCATAAAATTAAATATCATATTGTTTTTATACGATATTAAAAAAAAACAATTGGAAACTCTTCAGAGAATAAATAAATTTGTTTTTTTAGCACGCTAATATAATTACATTTAATTTAGAATAATTTAGAAGCGATATTATAGCTAAAGCCAGCCCGCCCGCCCTACGTATCCCATTTGAATTCACACATTCTTCAATATAAACGTGACAGGATTTTTATGTACGCATTGGTCAATTTTATTAAAGATACCATATATTGTTTCTCTATGCTATGGGAGAGAAATAACCTCGAAAATCACATGCTTCCTTCAGTAACGTAATCATAAAAGTTATATGTTGTGTAGACTTTGGGTTGCTCTTGAGGACTCAATTTCACTGAACTCTGCAGGGTTTTATTTACATACAGGACTTTTTCACGTTGAGTAGTTGACAGAAGAGAGGGAGTTCCTTTTTCCGTATTGTATTGTCACCTAGATTAAATTACAGCTGTCATGGGTTTATTGGGACTACGTTATTTCCTACCTTACTTTTACAAATAAATAGATACTATTCCACAATATTTTATTGATTCCTATATATTCTTTTAGGAGATAAAATTTATTTTATTGGTAGTTATTAGTTTATAGGGATCCAATAATTGGCAAAACAAAGATTAGAATTCGTCTGTATCCTCCCTGCAATACGGCTTTACTAAAATAGAATTAAACATTTTCAGAAGCGTTTCGTCAAACAGCTGAATTATCGAGAACTCGTTCACTTTAGTGAATATAAAGAAGCATTCGATATGATATTTTGAGTTTAGAATACAGGAGAACTATTGTTGACATGACTTTATAACAAATATTAATAAGTTATAAGTATATACTATTGTATATAGGACTATTTAATAATACTTATATTCTTTATGTTAAACTAATGTTAAAAAACGTACTATTATAAAAATATCAACTTTTGGACGGGAATTGCCCAGTTAAGTAGAATTTTGGTAAATTAATATTTAAAATAATTAAGTCAATAAATAAGTATTATATAGTTCTATTTCAGTCAAACTTACATCTGGTAAACGGTATCCCTTTGAGTTCCGTCTCATCACCCTCAAAACCAAGATACTTTCGATGTGCAATACAAATTAGGCTATGAATTTAGTTTTGAATCGTATGCATTAGTAAAACGTCAATTCAACACGATTGCTATATTATTTTCATTTTAGCAGAAAAAAACACAAATACACACTCTCTCTCTCTAATGTCTACACATTCAAACACCTTTATAACACTTGCATACTAAGCTTACCACTCACACCACGAACACTCGCACCTTCTCCAAATCCTAGAATAATAATATGCCGTAGTAATATTTTTGTTTGTAACTTATGTTGTTTAATATCCTGAATGACCTAATATGAATACGTATAGTTTAGTTATATATTTTTAACAGCTCACATGTTAGAAAATAATGTAATATTACAATAAGGTAATACATTTTTTTTTCTGTTTGGCTATGATAATCTTTTAGATTTATCAAATGAATAATGCAGTTATAAGAAAAAAATATCTAACTTAAATAAATGTATTATAAACTCAAAAATCAAATTGGTTATTGATTGGTATTTTATAGTGAGGGGTTCAAGGGTTTTACAGTGTTTATCGTTTATTTGTGCGTGTCTCTACTGTGTCCAATCTATCAAGATATTATTCCATATTCTTTATACAGATTTGTATTATAATTACAATTATAGCCGAACACTATCATAATGTTATTTTGTAGTCATTGTTCCAGCGAGTTGTAAAAAATACACGTATTAGCCACGATTGCTGATACATTTATTTATTTTAAGTAGTTATACGCATTTTTGGTTACGATTGTAGTTTGGTTGTAGTATATGCCCCGCTTACTTTATTACCTTCCTAATTTCTATCAACTCGTTGCAGCTTTCTGAAAACGGTGTTTAAATCCTTCGTAAGATTTCCATGGACGTGTATCTTTATCACCGCGGCAATAAACCCGCGTGTTTTATGTTCATTATTCGGAGCTGAAAAAGCACAAGAGAAGGTTCCGTACATTGTAAGCACGTGTCAACATACCGACGAAATATACCCAGATTATCTGTGGGAGAGGAAAACAAAATACAACATCCTTTCTTCAGTACACCGCGCGCTATGCAGCTTCCAAACACGATTACGGCCATGAATTATAAAGTCACACTTTTATGATGTTTATCCGAGATTCAGAGCTTTTCGTCTAACTCCGTTCATCTTTACGATATGCAGTAAATCTAGATATAGTTATCATATTATGTATGGATGGCTCGTTATCTTTGACCTAGCGTGTATATACATTTATGAGCGTCAAACAATTTATGTCATACAAAGTCAAAATCACACACTGCATTTTAAAGATCCGTTCAATAATAGACTTTGACTATGATAGGCCAGTTTTTGATTTAGATTAACGATTATCGCTATATTATATTTAAACGTTCTTTATAACAAAAAAAAAAAAATTTACCGGTAAAATAAATATATGTGTAAATATAAATAACTTTAAAAAATAAAACAATATATGGAATTGCCGCCTAAACTCGAGTGTGTTAAAGCCTAACATCCCTAATACAAATGCTGATAGAAACGTATTGGGAAAAAAACATCTTGGGTATCTTAAACATCTTAAAAACACGTATTGGGTATCTTAGGAACCTCCTCTGAATAACCTCGAGAATATTACAGTAAGTAATTTTATGAAGTCTCCAGATTTTTATTTTATTTATTTATTTTTATTCAAAAAAAGACATAATACAATAAATGGGTTCTGGCAAAAACATGGTTTTGGCTGCCAGAAACTCAATTTGATGACAAGTCTTAGAAACTATACGAACTAAATTTACATAAACTAATTTTAATTAGATAAAATAGAACAAAAAGAAAAAAAAAGAATTAGGCAACATTTAACACAGAAAAAAAAGAGTACATGAAAAATAAGTAACTAACTTACAATCACTATACAATAATCCTATTGATATTTAATCAATCAGTCACAGCGTGTATAGGTACTCTTTGAGAGAGATTTTATAATGGAACTGGTTGGGTTTGACGAGCTGTTCGATATTAAATTCAAATTTAAGTGTGGTGGTCGAATGGTTTCGTCACTTGAGGGCAGCGATGGACAGGCAGGTTCCGTTTGACCTTCGTTAAACTGCCAAAAACGATATGTTATTTATTACGTCATGGTGCGTTCTATTCTCAAAGAGCGCATAAGCTTGTTGCTAATTTGCAGCAACAGCTATAAATTCGATTGAGTGAGCGCATTCCCCTGATATGAGGTTGCAGACCAGTCGCCTCATTCGCAATCGTTTCAAAACCTAACGGAAGACTCGGATTAGCCAATCGCCTTCATTGGCCATTTTCGAAATTATCCGTCATCAGCGCGCGCATGCGCCGCGCCGGCATGCCAGGAAGCGAGCGTCACGTCATGGCGTCAGTCGGCGGCTGGAACTGAGACCGACAAGTGCCATTTTCGCTCTGAATATAAAGTTAACTAGTTACCTACAAAACTATGATGTTTACAAGTAACCTACAATAAGAGTTTTAGCAAAATTTATAAAATACATTTTAGTGTGCGGAATGGTATAACACTAATAATTATTGTCATTTTTTGGATAGTTGCTTTCTACGAAATGCGGCTCACGAAGTCGTTCGCCTATTTCTTATTTATTTCAAATTCTAGAATTTAGGTAATCTGCTATCTGCTAGTTGCAGTGGAGCGAGCGTAGCGAGCGAAGCTCTCATGTGGTGACTCAAATGTCACTCTGTTCACGGACTAAGGCTCTAGAACTACAAGACCGATTTTGATAATTATTTTTTTAAAATGACCATGACAATGTCTTCTGTGCATAGATACCATAAAACATATACGTACATTTGATTGCGCAAAGAATTATAAAAAATTAAATGGTAATCCCTATGGAGAAATACATTTATACTATACTAAACTCCGCTCCAATGTATTCCGCAGCGAAGCAAAGCGGCGCCCTAGTATTAAATCAGAGAAATCCGAATCATAGTTAGAAACACAGGCTCATAAACGCCATTAGATTCATAAACTCTATCACACGCACACACCAAGTACCAGTGCGTCACAGAAGAGCGAGAGAGCATTATACACTGGCTATCTCTCGCTCTTCTGTGACGGAGTCTAGCAGGTTGGGTTAACGGCTAGTACCGAATCGCCATTAGATTCATAAACTCTATCACACCCACACACCAAGTACCACTCAGTGAGTCACAGAAGAGCGAGAGAGCATTATACACTGGCTATCTCTCGCTCTTATGTGACGGAGTCTAGCAGGTTGGGTTAACGGCTACTACCGAATCACCATTAGATTCATAAACTCTATCACACGCACACACCAAGTACCACTCAGTGAGTTACAAAAGAGCGAGAAAACATTATGCACTGGCTATCTATCTCTTGCTCTTCTGTGACAGAATCTAGCAGATTGGGTTAACGGTCAGTATTATGGTATCATATTACATATTAATAGTGCCTATATGGGTTCGTGATATTATTTTGTATGCGTCCGCGTCAGACCGCAAGCAGTTGCATCGAATGCGTCTGTTGTCGCTATTTATGGCTATTTACGACTTGATTCTTGATGATTGTGTCGCATCCAGATCGTATAATTTGTTCGTCCGCCTCGCTTCACTGAACCGTCGATGGACTGACACACTGCACTTGTTTTCAACATTTAGTAGAAATATTATATTTATATAATACTGACCTTATAATTTACAGAAGCATTCACTTCCTATTGCACAACATATTTTTTAAAATGTACCTAATTTGAAATTGATTAATAATCATTAAAGAAACGTTTATGCAAATAATGTAATATATTAAAATGAAAATAGTTACGACATGAGCAGATAGAGGTTTGAATAAATTTATGCTTATACAGAGTTTATGTGTTTCGGGTTCTTCAGTGATATCAGTTTTGCGATCCACTTGTCTCCTGTAACATCGCGCAAACTCCTAAATTTCGAATGCAGGGTTTTTTAAGTTTCTCTTTTCTTTCTAGTTTTTTGTTTACCTAAGAAGAACATAATGAAAAAAAAATAATTCGCTGCAGCTATATTTCCAAACAATAATTAAAAACACTGCTTTTCTTTTTTTTTTATGGGGTACTTAATACGAATGAAAACGAAATAAAACTATTTTTCTCTCGCTAAATGACCTACTTAGCAGGATTTTTTTTTGTCAACAAAATTACTTTAAAACAGATTTTTTATTATTTTTTAAATTTGTTTTTCACTTTCTTTTTATTTATTTTTTATTGTTTGCAGCTCGTTCGCGTTGTACCATTTATTTATTCATTTATTTATAGTAGTCACAAAAATCGACCTCATTATTTACTAGTGGGCCGAAAACAAAAAACTTGTTCTTAAGTTCTAAAATGTTTATAATCATATTGTATCTTTCTTAATAATGTAATTATTTTCGGAGCATCTAACCAATAATTAAACCAGCAATTATAAACTACGCCAGTCTCAGTTCCAATACAAATAGCATGTAACGATAATCGTAAATCAGATTACGATAATTATCTCTGAGAACTTCGATTGGTTTCCTCCGGATTTCCGTGTGATCTGGACATTATCAACTTTGTTATAATTCAAAATGAAGTGATTTAACAGCGTCTAATCCGTTTATTTCCCGTCGTTATGTTTCTCATCGTCGAACGGCTCACGAAGCCTTACTCCGCTGAGCTTACTGCGATTAGATCTCGTTGCGATCAGTTCCAACACGGTTTGTAAAACAACGGAGTATTCTTTATATTAATACTGTATGTTTTTGAAAATATTAAGAAGCACTGTTAATACATTTGGTAGCCATTTTTTGGTAAAAAACCACTCGCACTCGCACAATGGGTTTCAATATTAAGAAATGTAAAACGAACGCGTCAAAATTCCTTGCCTGCAATTCCGATTCACATAAAGAAGCTAAATTACATGTTTCTTTTTAAATCCATAAGAAAAAAGAGTGACTTTATCGCTTTTTAAGAGGAAAATGACACAGCTAATACCTAATTAACGATTTCCTGTTTCCTTTTTTTTACGAGATTAGAGAAAATGAAATGTTTTATAATATATGACATAATAAACAATTTATAACGGGTTATTTAAACATATCACTAAAGCATTATCACTATGATACTATAAAATTGAGAGTTTGCAAAATGTCTTACTTAGTAATTTTCCCAATATGTTGACAACATTCGCGGTTCCGAAGTTCCAATATCTGCGACGTTGCCAGTTTTCTCACAACTAATTAATACTTGATGCGGCGAAATTGATTTCCTTTGCTCGTGTTTTGTCAGCAGTCGCACAATGACGTGTCTATAATTCGATCGGAATTGCTAAATTTGCACATTGTTTCGAAGGAAATGGCCGCGCGGAATGCGTTCGCCGAGCGCGGTTTGTTCGCGACGCCGCCGCCATGTTGGCCCGTTCGCGCATTGGCATTGGCGCATTCTCCATTTTGCGTAATTTACGAAATCACTTTCAATGCGTTCTTTTACTTCCTATTTTCTTCTATTCATTGGTGGATCTTCATTTGAATTGGAATAAAAAATCTGAAATTTACATTGCACATACTCTAAAACCATCATAATTATAATCAGGGAAACTAAGAAAAAAAACCTTTTAAGGTAAAGTTAAAGTTAACTACTACTTAAAGTAATAAGAAAAATGTATAACATAATTATTTTGTAAGTGTTCACGTGTTTCCCCTAATAGTGCAATGCCCTCGTTTTAACATTAAATTTCTTTTGAAAGATATTAGATTATTATTGAAATTACTAACATCCTCAAACATATCATTGTACATATTGAGTATTATGGAATGTATCTGAATACCACACACCTACAATACCTATACAGTACCTGTACAGTACCTGTACAGTACCCGTACAGTACCTATAATTATAATAGATGTCTTATGTCATAATACCTAATGTCTCTTTGAAACTTTTTCACGAACAAATAATTGATAAAAATAATATCCTAATAAAGATTAACCGATTGATATGAATAACAAAAAAACAAGAATGGTTATGATACCTTGAAGTATCATAACATTATTAACTACTTATATAACATTGTTTAGTACTAATAAATTATTTAACCAGAACCTGAAGTCTTACAGCCATGCCTTACAGGCGTCTTTAAAGGCATCTCCTACCCAGACTACTCGCACCGATGGGTCGCTTCATTTCCTATCTTCATTTGTGCCTGCGGCACGATGTACGTTTGGATGACCATAGAGGCGACAATGATTAATATTACAGGTCTGAGTACATGAAAATAAACAAAACATACAATGGTATCATGACATTCTTTCAATTTAACATATTTTTTTCAACACCATGTTAATGTTTATTTGTAAAATTTTGTGGCGCGCCTAGTAATAAAACAGCACAGACGAAATATTTCAAATTATTTTATAAGTTATTATAATGTGGCACTGAACATTCTTCTACATATTTCTGTTTGCGTACATAGATAGTTATATATTTTTTTAACTGGCCAGTAATAAATAATTCGTTTCAACAGCCGTGCTGTCATATTTTCGAAGTTCAAATATAATATTTGAGTGCTCTATCGAAATGTCAATGTTTCATTAGTGTTTCACTATTAATCTTTATTATTCGACCAGCCTCCGATATGATCTAACGGCGACGTTTGATTTTCAAGAGCATCAATCTACACACAAGAATTCAGCTCTTTCGCATTTGTACTGAAAGAAAGTATTTGCGCTATAATCTATTTCAGGTGTTTGTTGACCAAAGCCATTGACCAAAGCCATTGACCATAGCCATTGACCATAGCCATTGACCAATGGCGTTTTGGTAACGTTTCGTATTTTGACCATGACATAGTATGTTAAATTTCCAAATGGTGGTGTGGAGCGTAGCACTGCAATTTTCTTGTATCCTGTCCTGTACATTCGAAAATATGCACTTTTCTTTTTAGTTTTTTTATTTCATTTATAGCACTAAGTACGCAGGTTTGTAAAGTACCTAAATAAGTTCCTTCTGTGCATTAACAACATACACATTTGACCGTTTTCTTGTAGACCTACTAACACGCATGATGTCAAATATGATAAAACATTAAATAAATAATGTATTTTACAAATATCTTTTCCTTTTTCATCAGGTTCCAACGACAAACCTGCGAAGACGAACTAAGTTGAAGAGAAGTACCCTCGCTTATTAAGGTTTCTTTCTTTTATATACCTCATTAATTTTTTTAATTTTTTTCCCATACATTTTTGGTGTGTAAATATTTTTTATCTGTCCCCCGAGGTGGATTGAATTTCTATTTGGTTCGGACCTGTCAGTGATGCTCGCCGTCACATTACGAGCTTTCACGGCGGACAGAAAAATTAGTATCAATTACTAAGCAACTGACATTAATTATCTAAATATAGCGTGGTCAGTTGCGTTTTAATTAGAGAATGGTTAATTACTTATTAACTGCTATATATTAATCTTAATCAAAATAAATGAAATATAGAAAAAAAGTATTTAGGTTATTTAAATATTTAGGTACCTATTATTAAAAAACAATCCTCTAAATATTGCATATCTTAACCATGAGTCCCGGCACCCATACGATTTTTTTGATAGGCAAAACACTTGACAAAATAATACATAATATTTGACAGTATTACAAAAAAATGAAGTTTTGTTTAGCTAGTTGTTGCTAGGTAAGCTAGTTTTATTTAAGCTAGTTGTTGCTAGATAAGCTAGTTTTATTTAAGCTAGTTGTTGCTAGGTAAGCTAGTTTTATTTAAGAAAAAAATACGCAAATAGCAAGTAGTGTTCATATTATTTGTAGATTTATATTTAGCATAATTCGCAATCCGCATCTCCGGGTCAGGTTTACCCTCATAACGTTATGCTTACCTCGATAAACCGTAAAGTGATTGGTATTTAAGTACATGTAGGTATAAGGTTACTTCTTTGTTACCTGGAGTATGACAATATTGGTCTGGTGCATTGGTGAAAACTATTATTTATAGAAAAAAATATATAAATAAAGAATTTAATAATAATCGTTTCATTAATCTAATTGTATTATTTATTTTATGTCTCATATATTTTTCCCTATTATTAATTCCAATTTAATTTTTAAATTTAAATTCATTAGTTTTTAGAAAACATTTAAAATTTTAATCGTAAATTACCTAAATTAATATTAACAATGTTTACAATTATAATTAATATAAATTTATGAAAGTTAATAATAAAATAAAATAATTAATATTATATAGTTTAGAATATAGTTTTCAACATTTTTTTATTAATATTAATATACGTAATTAAACTAATTCAAATAGTTAATATAATTAACGTAAATTAAATTTGATCATAACTAATATTAAAATATAAATGATGAAAATTTAAAATATTAGTATCATAAGTTATATAACCAATTATATAAATTAATAAAATTACATTTAATATATGTAAATTATTTAATTCAGCCAATTCACAGTTTATAGAATAAGCTTACTTTTTTAAGGGAATATGGATAAATTTCTTTAAAAAAGTAGTATGTTTCATGAAAGTTCTTTATTTTTAACCCCCGACGCAAATCTGTGGCATCATAGCACCCAAACGGATGAAAATTGTTTGAAGGTGACTTGAAGTTATGATTCAAGAAAATCTTTTGAATTGTGTGTAGGTTTTTTGAATTTTCTGTATTTGTTTTTATCTCTCCGATTTCCTGGTTATTTACGAGTATTTGTCGTTTGAATTCGGTCTCTGAAGAAGCTAGACATATTTTAATTATTTGAAACTTATGCAATAAAATATATGTTACATTATACTCATCTAAATACGATATTGTTTTGTAAATATTTAACTGAAATTAATTTTTGTTACTTTTATTTAACATATTTAAAATTACCAATGAGCTTCCTGGCCATAATTCTTTACAGTTTAATATTCTAGTCGCGTAATATGACGTTTACCGTAAGAAGCTATTATTTTTAACTGCTAAACCAAACTCGGCTTACGACGGCTGTCGCCTCTTTAGTCTGCTGTACTCGTATAAATTAACGTCCCACCGCGCTAACTCACTCACATTACCTCTCCTCTCACATTGTTAGATTATTATTGACGTTTATTTGAATCATAACTACGCTATGAGACGTGATTTGCGGTTTCTTCAAAAACCGTGTATGTTTCTGCAGTTTCTTTGCAACATGTCCCATGACTTAAAAATGTCCCATGACTATCGAATTACTATATCAACTGCTTCTAAAAAATGCAAACTAGATTTCTATGAAAACATTCCGGTGAGCAAAACATCTTCGATTGTGCATAACAATTCCTTTCTTGAATAGGTAATAAGATGATAAAAAACTTTTTATGATTGTTTCCAATCTTCTAGGCATATTATGCATTACTAGGCATATTATGTCTTTAATAATAGCTGTCTTTAGTGCCGTATTGATAGCAAAGAAAGCAGCAGTCCGTGACCCGAAATTCTTTTTTTTTTACCTGAACTCAAATTTCTAGAAATTTACTCCAGTACTGAGACACTTTAGAGGCGTTTTCATGACGGTAAAAAATCATCGAATAACTTTGGTTCGATTCTGCTCTCATTCTAATCAGTATATAGTTCCTTTCCCCCCCCCCAAAATATGTTTTTTTTTTATTTATTTGGTACTTGTGGGAGAGGATACTTGTTTGGTATATTTTATAAAATTAGATAGGAAAATGTCATAAATAAAATAGAAATATTTTTTTGCACCCTTTTATAATGATATACCAAATGGCATACCAACATGATAAAAAAATAAAATAAATATTTTTCAATTCTTCGCTTCAGTAAATACATATTTTTAAAAAGAATGACTCGACGAGCCCAACCAACGCTTTATATACATTCTTAATTATAGCATTTAGTTAATTAATAATTGATGTTGCTCTGGTTCCTGGTTTTTGCCATTTTCATTCGGAACCCTGATGATTTATCTTAAACGATTCGCACACTGAAAAACATATTTTAGGTAAACGTTTGGTTGTTTGCACCCACAGCAAGAAATTTGCTAATCGAACATTAGTGTAAACAAATCGTATAGTTCTACGTACAGACTGATTATTGTTAAATAATTTTTGGTTAGATTTACCATATTTCTTGCTATGACAACAAGAGATGTAGTTAAAAAACATTTTACCATGATTACAAAACAATGTGATCAAAATGATTACAAAACGTCGTAGGTGAATAGCTGACGAAATAAAACGCCATTACATGAAATTTTGGTAGTCGCAACCATATATTTTGTTATTTACTCTTGTTACCATTTAATTTTGCTATGATTCAAATCAAAATGGCGGTCTGACCGAACAGATTGAGAAATTTGTTAGAAAATTGTGGTGTTTGCAACCAAGTAATGTAATCCCAACAAAAATTTTTGCTGTCACTTGCTTGGCTTTGTTGCCATTATCATATTTTTTTTTCAGTGCATGGGCACTTTGAGGAAATGAAAGTAATTTTAAACAAACAATCCTATACGTAACTATAACCATACATAATTGTATAATTGAGTTGTAAAGTTATTTGACTTATATTTGATGATTGTTTTTTAATAGCGGCAAATCGCCTGAAAAGATAAATGACACAATCTTTGACAATATTGAAAAATGTAGTAAAGTTAATTATTTTTTTTGATAAAGCTAAGGATAGATGTACTAAATAATGACCTGTATACTTGAGAGCGCAGGATGTCGGTTCAAACCAGCGCTGAGTTTTATAAAAATGCATTTTTAACTCTCACCTGTCCTCTTTAGTGTAAAATATTGTTAAAGATTATATAACCACAGGACCTCTTTAGAACCTTTATAAATATTATGCTATCCTGCACTTTATCAAATAATTAAAAACTTTTTCAACATTTTTCAATATTGTCAAAGATTGTGTCATTTATCTATTCAAGCGATTTGCCGCTATTAAAAAACAATCACCAAATAAAGGTCAAATAACTTTACAACTCAATTATATAAATAATACGCACACAAATCATGTGCTATAGCACATGATTTGTGTGCGTAAAATTAAAATTTTAAACTTTTTCATATCCATTATTTTTATTTTCTTCAACTTCATACATAAATCACTCATAAAATCATCTCATTTCACCACCATCCTTCATCGTAATCACATAACCATACATACCTATACATATCCATTTCAATGACTTGGAATGCAGGAGAATCGACCCTGACAACAGCTGGCGAACTAATCTAAGCGGTTCGTGTGGTTGTGGTTTTATCCATAAAAGCGGCAAGCGCCGCGTCTTAGCAGGTCTGCGGCGCCGCGCGCTTTGAGCTTTGGGCGGTCGAGCGTCGGTCGAACTGATTAGAGAAACCCGCCGACCGGTAGCACGCTTTATTATATTGTTTTAACGGCGAGGGCGCCGCGGGCGCCGGGGGCGCTGGGGGCGTGCCTGACTGATCCGGCGGCCGCCTCGCGAACCGCGCGAGAGCCTCCTCAATTGGCCGCCCAATTAGGGAGCAGGCTTACATCTCTTCAGTTCGATTCTAATACCGTAATTACGGGATGTTGCGCCGCAACTTACGGCCGTGTTGATTATAGATGTTCACATTTATTCTTCTATATAAAAGGGGCTGACTGAGAGGCCGTAACTTCAGCGAGAGCTAATTTAACGACGATAGTAAAACCATCAAACGTTCGATACTATCAGCCATCGAAACTAGGAATATTTCGAACAAGAACGAGCTGCTTTTGGGTTTATTTTGGCTACAGTTTACTGTCCCAGAGGTGACTTTCGTCAAATGTTTTGAAGATCACATTACGTAAGCTCGATCTATCTGAAATCAGATAGATCAATTCTGTCATTTCTACAGTAGATTTTAAAACCAGTAGATCTGCTAGATAGTTCTTTGAAAGGGGTTAGGTTCTCAGTGATAGCGAAACATCAATTTGGTTTGATTCGATCGGTTGTGAATGTAGCTGTGAATCTTTACATTAAATATTAGAATATCTGGCACAAATCAGTGAATATTGTCAAATATTATGCTAATGTATGCAAATTATCATTATTTGGTTTTTGTTTATTAAATGTTTTATTTTTATCCCTTAAAACTTTCAGCACAACTTATAAGCCAATAAATTAAATTAAAGTGTTTTATAAAGTTACTACCTATAAGCTCTCTTAGCAATGTGCATTGTCGTGTTGTAATTAAAAATGAACTTTGTATGTTTATGGTGAAGGTTTCACTGACAATTATTACAAATATTTTTTTATTCGTCACTGTTCGAAGTCCGGGGACATTGATTACAAAGTATCGATTTCCCTCTGGCATATATCGGTCATACGTCACACCCCCGCGAGGCACTTGGAGACCTTTTAATTCCAGCGCAGTCTGACAAACTATGATTACTCCTCTGACAGATAGAGATAGATGGCTGCAATGTAACAGAATGGCGGATTATGAATATGCATGCGTTCCTCGTAAAGCCGAGACCATACGGATTTATTCCTTGAAAATATCAGATTTATTTTAAAATATACACACAATATTTCATGCCAGCGCTTTCTGCATGATTCATCTTTCTAAAAAAAAAACGAATCATTGTTTGTGCTGAGATGAATCACAAAACCAACACAATTTTTCACGATATTATAAGTCATCATCAGCGATTCCAATGTCATTTCGCCCTGGCGGACTTTATTTATGTTTAAGAAATAATAAATGTCAAATAAACGAGCTAATTGCATCGTATATCTTCCACTTTCGTTAGCAAATGCAGCCGCGACGTACCTATATTGTTTTAAATCCGCCGTTAAAATTATACCGGGCAATTTAATGGACGAGGCGTCCTTAGGTAGTAAATCTTGCGGCTGGATTTAGCTTAGTTCGCGGATGGATAACCTTTCCAAGGTAAAAGATCGCACCGCAAAAAGAACCAGAAATTGAAGCCATTTATTATCCTCCTCCTCCCCCCCCCCCCCCCTCTCTCCCACCGCCGCATTCCTCGTCTGATCTCTCAGCCTACCAAAGAGACCTGTCGGCGTGGAGTTCCTCAACCACCTGACGCGTCCAATTGGTTAAATGCAAAATCCACACCGGTTCTGCAGTCACTAAAGTTTGGCCTCATGCGGTTCCAAAAGAATTTCTCATATTGTTTAACGTTGGTATATATTAAAGTGTTTGTCTATGAATTTAATTAGTAAATTTCATTGGAAGTAAATAATTCACATTTACGGGCTGTTTTATTGGATATTACTAAAATGACTCTTAAACACATAATATTTTAAATAATAAACATGCAATAGTAAAAAAAACAAATGTAAAATGTTTTAAAACAATAAAATTTAATCAAATATCAAAGTTATCTGGACAAAAAAGCTTTAATTGATAGCTACTCCAGTTAAAAGCTAAAGGCACTTCACACACGAATATTGCAGTAGGTATAAGTCAATTATAAAAAACGGTTTTGTGTATCAATATTTATTTAAATACTCTCACAATATATTAATATTTTTGGATATACATTTTAATAGGTACTACAATAAATTAAATTGTACAATTATTGATAATTTGAATCATTCGTCGCGAAGGGTTTGTTATCAAACCAAACTTAAAAGAAACTGACCAATGAAAAAAAAAACAACTCGCGATTTATGTCGCAGTGGAACTAGGTTCAATTTACAATACGATTTTCCAATATTTTTTCCATAAAGGGCAAAATAAACTCCATACGAAATTTAATTTTTCTATAACATCGCTTCTTTTAAAATATCATATCATAGCTTTAACACTTTGATATGCATCTTACTCGGATTTCGATAAAATTATGCAGGTAAATAAAGGCCACCAAATAAAAAATTTAGAAAATCTAATTTCACTTTGAGAGGGGGTGACAATTATTATTAGGCAATGAATTCGCGCACAAGCCGCGTTATCCTTACTCGCCCGCGTGTAGAAAACGTAGTGTGGCGAAAAACAAGGCAGACTATTTTGTTCCTGCATATTCTTCGGGTTTTAGGTTATCTTTCTACATAAATAGTGATATCTAATCATCTAAAAAGTCTAATACAAACATTCTGTATATAATTTTCAAATATTTTTTGAAACATCGTGAATAAACTTTCGCTCATAACGTTAAAAATGCGGTAGTGGGTATAGGACTCGCTATCTAGACCTTATCCTCTTAATAAAGTTCAGTATATTTTTAGGTGCGATATGCATTAAATATGAACTGTCATATTAGTATATACATATATACTATATATTTATGTATCTTACTTTAAACTATTTCTTTCTGCGGAACCCTAAAACCGATACTTCACTATCACGCAACGAACACCGGCAAGAATATCTTATAGAACACGGTAGGACTGAAGCTGGGGAACTAAACTGTTTATAAATTTCCCTTATAATTTCCGATTCAAGTCCCAAGCGACACGGGTTTCGAATGGATCCTATCTTTATATAATAGATATATAATACATAGTCGCAATAGTTCCCTGCTAAAGTGACTGCGCAGGCATGTTACTATTAGTAGTGTGCTGCGACTATACATACGGTCTAAAGTCTTTTAACAATACTTAATACTCAAACCATACCATAATTTATAATAAATACAAAATGTTTGCGGTATATATGTAATACAAAAGTTGATCAGTTTGAAGTAAATAATTGAATTGTCCCATAAAAGGATGTGCGTGTGAAAAATTTCCAACCTGAAGCGCAGACCTCTGTGTTGGTCTAGATTTGAGTTCATTTTGATTGAATTAGCGTACACTTTGTTGAACAAATAAGTCCATCCGCAGTAGTATCACTTGAATTATTGTCGCCGGGGTCTTTAATTAATTTCTTCGAAGCCCTGGCCAGGTATTCCATCGGCGTGGATTCAGGCGCCGATGCTCACTGCGCAATCATTCCATGTCACATTAAAATGCCTTCGCTTCATTGATTAATCCGTTTCTTGGCGACATGACGGGTCGTTCATTCGGGAGGCCCCGGGATGTCACGGCCCACAGGGTGCCACGGGGTGTGCAATTTCTCTATTCTCCACTGCTGTTTTTTTCCTACTTAACCTAAAACCGTAAACCTTAAACGCTCGTCTATTAGATAGAATATGTCATAAATGATGATTTCGTTATTAATTTAGCAATCGAAGAATCGGAGTTGCCTTCATGTAATATATAAAAGAATCTAAAGTATTAATTAGTTACAAATCAAAGAACGTCGCGCAAGCTTATTATATTAGCATTTGGCATTAAAATCCTTCGCTGTATTTAAAATTTAAATGTTAATAGCCACTATGGTGCCGTGGAATTCGGCCTAATGGCGCAGTGGATACAAACATCATTTCTAAATCAAAGGTCTGATTTCCAGCTTCTTTAAACCCACGGTAAATTTATCAGCATTTTAAGCATACAAGACGCAAATACAATTTCAGACTTACTGTCTGTAACTTCACTCCAAAAAGGTAACAACAAAGTAGTTGGAAACTGCAACGTTGACACTGCAATAGACGATTTTAATACTAGCGGGGGTAGCTAACCGTATCTCATTACGTAGGTATGTAGTTACCTATATAAACTATAGAAACATACATTATAAATCACACCTAATCTTGACAAAACATTTTTAGAACTTTTAATCTCTATAAGTGTTCTTAAACCACATGTTTGTACTTTTTAAGTTTGACCATTTTTTGACCATTCTTTTACTGAAAAGAAAGAAAAAAATACTTGCAGTTTAAAAAACTCTTGCTAAGTTTTTGATAAATAATAAAAAAATAATTTGAAATTTAATAAGGACAAAATATACTTTGTTGAAACTTTACTATTTATTTTATTTGCTTATTTACGGAATCCTAAAGAAATCTTAAGTTGTTTTACTGTAAAAGTCCCACGATTTTTGGTATCTCGCGCATTTATCGTTATTTTTCTTGCTTTGTGGTTTTCTTATCGCATTCTTTTATTTGATTTCAATTACAATGTTCTGCCTTGATCTTGCTTGAAACCTGAATTACCCGTGTCTCGTGAATTTATGCTATGCGTTATCTTAATTAAGTAGCAGAGACTTTCTGATGTCAACACTTATAATGAGATAAAGCTTATCTATCATCTTTAAACGTATTTAGTTGTTTTTCTTTGCCCCGTTCTTCGCTGCTTCTGTGGTACGTATCTTTTAATATATGGACTTGTTATGCTATTCGTTTTATACCCGTTAAATCTATTTTTTTATCCCTAAAGTTCCTCAGATTATAAATCACTTTTATACATAAGTTATATTTCAAAGTTATAACCCCATTCTGGCATTTACATTCTACGTATGTATTAATATTTCTCCACACCCATTTAAATAGAAATAAAGTTAGCGGTTGTCACGTGGGCGCAACGGCTTTAGCCGAATGAGCATCTCATCTCCCGAGTTGAATCGAATGAGCGTGTCGCATTAGATTCATTCACTGCCTAGAAAAAATTGTGCCTAGAGAAAAAAAACCTTGGCTTTGTACAATTTGAAGTAAATAAAATTTACAGTAGCAGCAGTTATACACATACGAAACCTCTCGCCGTTATTATAATTACATAATATATAAATCAGGATCTCATAAATCTCAAATAGCTATTGTAAAAATCTAATTGCCAGCCGTGAGCATGCGCTGTCGTTATTACCTACCTATCATCGCTCGTAATATTGAGTTGTGATCACGTACTCGTGTGTCCATTAAAATCATCAAATTGCAGAAGTGCCTTCCAGCACCGCGATCGGGACTTATCCTACCCCCCCCCCCTCCCCCCGTTCTTCAATCTCCCCCGCCACCCCATCCACTGGGACATGCTAAGCGCTCTTAGTCTCTTCAACTTCAATTTTAATCCAACTCCACAGGAACTTTGCTGGTCATTATTTTATTTTTATGTATGTAAAATTTTACCGGTATTATGCTTACTTGTTAGAAAATTTACTTATTTTTTCATTAGCATTAGATATTAAATAAATCATTCTATCACAACTCAATATTACGAGCGTTCAATAATGTTCATTTATTTATTTAATTACGGAAAAACAACGGGTACAAGAGGTGAAAAGGAATCCTAAAAAAAACATATAATCTAGGTTAGTCTTGCAAGACTAAACAAAACTTTTTAAATAATAGACAAAATGTCTTCCTTAGAACAGATGATAGCCTAGTTAGGCAAGATATTTTACATTATGCATACTTCTTTATAACATTTGCAAGAATTAAATAAATAAATAATTAGATCGTAGATCAAGGACCTTTAGTTGCAGACTGTCGACAGATCCAATTCATTTTATTATATACAATACATTATTTTATAAGGTAATATATTTATTCCTACTACATTTAAAATTACCACTATACATATAAAACATTTTACATTAATTAATTATTAATTTACACATTCAACTTTTAAAACATATTCGATTAAAATAGATAAGGTGAACTTCAATTATTATTATTTTTTGTGGTACTGTAGTTAGTACAAGTGAATTGAATAGTTACTTCCCGATATGCTTTGCTGAATACACTGCATTTCATTACTAGCTGTGACTAACCGCTTGCAATATTTTTGAAACTCGTTTCCTAAACTTCAAAATTTCTTATTTAACCATAATCATTCATCTTAATCACGTATCTATATATTATTTTTTTATATATAAATTTTGTTTTTAATATTATTCGTTTCTTATTTCATCTAATTAGATGGTTACATAATATTTGACAATATTTTACACTAAAGAGGACTAAGGTGAGAGTTAAAAATGCATTTTTTTAAAACTCAGCGCTGAGTTTAAACCGTATTTAGGGTCCATATTTAGTACATCTATCCTACGCTTTATCAAAAAAAATAAATCATTTTTTTACATTTTTCAATATTGTCAAAGGTTGTGTCATTTATCTTTTCGGGCGATTTGCCGCTATTAAGAAACAAGAATCAATATAAATAAAGGTCAAATTTCAATATTGGTTAATATTTTACTTAATTATGCCTACAGCCGTAATGACATTTTCAATTTTTTAAAGGGAGGAAAAGTTAGTTGTATATAAAAGATGTATTTATGCTATATTTGTAGATTATAATTTAAAGACTGGTAAAGCAATATTACATACTAATATAACTTCTCTGATAAAACTGGCAGCTACTAGTAAAATTAAAAAAAAAATGTTGCTCATATTTTACTATGAACTATTAGAATAGGATGTAGAACGCATATTTTTCTTGTCCCGACTTAAAAGATACTTTCTTCCTATATTTTCTACCTAGAATGCCAGATTTATTGTCGGTAATAAAATAAATATTCAATTAAACAAAACCTATAAGAGATATGCCTTTGGTGCGGCGTTCGTATTTTTAAAGTTTCTGTCGACTTAAATGTCAGTGACAAATAAACGAACGACCTTGAACTGTTGTATCTGGTTTCATTTTTTAGATCGGATAGAACATTTATAACAGTATAAATTAAAGCTTTTATTCATAAAATTAAGTTGTTCAATTTATATATATTCAAAAAATATATTCTATTTTTAAGTAATTTACAGCGGTTGGTTAATTTCGATGTGTATATGTGTAAATCTGTTCGTACGCGTGTGCACCACGTCATAATAATAGGGTTATTTTATTTCGTTGATACGTAAATGTTATTCGGAGAACTGTTCTTTGCGTATATTTGTAAAGAGATTATTATGTTTCCTTTATGGAAATATTCGTCGAATTTTTGTCGGACAGTTGATCCGTCCGAACAAAATGATCGCCGCTCTGAGCGGGAATCCGACGTATTTCCTGCGCGGGCGCACTTTTTATACTCGCAGCGTTGCTCGTTGTGATAGCAGCCACTATCGGCCCTCGGCCGGCATTCATCAGCACCGAGGAAGGCCTTCGCCGTTAAGTCCCTTTTAAAATGCTGATGCCGCAATAAATATTCTACAATTTTGTTATGACTTTTTTTCAACGTTCCTTCGCCAGTCTCCGTGGCGATTTGTATTCATTAAAACCCTGACCCGGAATTTTAATTATAAAATAATAAATAGTTTTATCTTATAGGCAAATCGCCTGAAAGTTAAATGTCACAAACCTTGACAATATTGAAATATGTATGTAATAATAAGAGCCTTCCATATTTTACATGTAATATTCAGCTTTATACCTAACAAAATGCGAGTTTGATATATTTTTTAAAATTGCTTTTCGAGTTATTAAATAATCTCTCAGCTTAAGATACCATTAGCCGCATTATGTTTCAAGTAATTTCTAAGCCCGACGGGATTTTCGTAACTAACGATCGTGCCATTACTAACTACTGCCGCACTGTCGTCGGTTTATAAAACATGACAATGAGCGACTGCGACTGCGACCCGTGCGCTGCGCGATTGGGGCCTCGTGGCTATGCGAGTGCTATGCGCAACGCGCCTGACCGACTGACTTCCTGGTGTATCTTCACTGTAATGGGGCGGGACCCAGGAGTAGGCACGCAATAATATTAATTACGACTGTTGAAAAGAAGCTCTATCGGAAGTGGAACGGCCACACAGTTTCCGCTCAACCATTTTACTGGCAAACTTTAAACTGACCTCCGAATGTATTATCGGCGAACGGTGCCACTGTTTACAAATAAATATCTCATTATAAAAATAATAGTGTTAATATCTTTACTGTTACTGTCACCCTGTTGTAACTTTCACTCCCGAGATTAATAGCTTAAAGCTATGGATATCTACTTCTAAATAGCTCCTAGCTGTAAACAGTTTTATGTATAATCGCGACAATCTCTGCGAATCTTAAAAATCACTACTAAACTATAAGAATATGCATGGACTGTCACTTTAGCATCGGACTAACGCGACTATGCATAAGTAAAGTAAAAGTTTATTTCCAGGAACAACTTAATGCATAGGAATGACAATTTTCCATTTTCAATTGGTTCACAAAAATTGATATAATGCAATATATAGATACATCATGCCTAGAGTGTTATAGTTATGCTAAAATATACTATTTTAGAATTAGTATGAAGAATAACTGCCACATCCTTACTTCCTTTCAATTATAGGTCTTTGAATTCATACA
Source organism: Neomicropteryx cornuta (assembly GCA_020383195.1). Lineage (NCBI taxonomy): Eukaryota > Metazoa > Arthropoda > Insecta > Lepidoptera > Micropterigidae > Neomicropteryx > Neomicropteryx cornuta. Next base: position 10,114,664 of record JAHKQU010000014.1, read on the forward strand.
GATTTTTTTTAATTAAATATGTTTTGATGGCTTTTTTGAAAATAAATATATTTTTTATGTTTTTATATTCTCCCGGTAATTTATAAGGTATAAGGTTTTTATATTCTCCCGGTATAAGGGTGCAAGTACAGTACAGAAGTACATTTTAGTAAACGGGAGTAGAATTAAAACCAACTCGAAGATAATGAACTAAACATGCAATTATATACTTACCTAATTTTTCCATTCCAGCAATTGCGAATCAAGTTGTAAATGCCTTTAGATAAACTGGAATCCTAAAATGTAGACAATCTATTATTTCATCGAGGCCAATCAACCTCAATATTAAGCCTTGGATTGATCGACGATTGTAATAACTGATTGATATCGCTAATATTTATATGGCCGTTCTAACAGCAATAGCACGCGATAGCAGCCCATGACCGATTCTTATGAATGTTCATTTTAATGAAATGGTAGACATTCCAATTAATTAATGTCGATAGAAATATTTGCGGAGCCATCTTTCACAACAACGAACCTTTTTAATTTCATTAGTTTAATGCAATATAATTTAAAGGCAGTCGATTGCCTCCAATGCCGTGACTTGCCTGATCGACATGGAGCTATGAACAAACAGTTCAGCGATTCTGGCAACTTAATTTTTAAAGGATGAGGTTCTCAATTTAAGTCAATTCTTATAGGTGTATAATTTCACACCTCACAGTCCTAATTGAAAAACGGTCAGATATACACGGAACAGAATCAAATAATCATATGGAGGCCATTTTATTTCGACCTCTTAGATTGAGAGTGATGACTATAATAATAGAAAGATAATACTGTAAGCGGAGAGATACCAACGAGTGGACAAAGCATTTAGATTTAGACTGCGATACCACTCACTTAGTAGGTCCACTTGCTCCGGCAAACGAAACGGAAACATTCGAAATTCATCCGATCGCCAGATTTGCTTGTCCGAGATGAGTAAGTGGGACGATAGGCCGATGAGACGTGGAAACAGGCTGAAAATGTTAAAATAAAAACACTTGGACTTCCTCGGAGCCAGAATTCTAGTTTTACGTAACCACCCGACCAGAGCAGCAATTATTGAATCGTGCTCTTCAATTACAACGTTTAAGTAATTTCTGCAGAGTTCATGGAAAGCCTTTTGCACAAAATACGACAGGCTGAAATGGATATGTTCACATTTGCTGATGCTCTTATTGCAAGAATTTATAATTTTGATGCGAAAACATTACACGAATGCTTACTAGATAATTTTACTTTTGAGAACTGTTTCTAGGAATGCTAATTTTATTGTTTCAGTCCGCGCGGGAATAAATCATAGTTTAATTAGGTGTTAACAGTCTCTAAGCTACACAATTCGCAGCCCTGGTAGTTTCAGAGATTAATATCTACATATTAAAATGCCATCCTTCCTCGGTCTAAATTATAATTTAACTTTGTATTCCAAATTTAATAGAATTTCGTTATTTTTTAAAGAATCCGATCCTGCCACTTTACATTAGAAACTCTGGAAAATTTTATTCACACTAAACGTTATAATTACACAAAAAGCATTCATACTATTTTAAGTGAGTAATATTACACGCCGAGAGTTGCGTGTCGATTTTTTTTTCTTTTACGAGTAAATTATGCATTTAATATAAATTGTTTCTGTAAAAAGTTGGGGAAGGGGGATGTTTCGCATTGAAATATGTTCATCGCAACAAAAGAAAAATACAATAAGCAATATCTGCAACCATTATGTCTTCTACCCTGTTTTTTGAGTATAAATACCCATTTCTTTAATTTATTTTTGTAACCATTATGAACTTATAACTTTAAAGTTGATAATGTAAGAGAAAACATAAATACAGTATGAAAAGTATGATTTTCAACTCATTTTAATAGGTCAAGACTAAGAGTGCTGAGGTGAGTAGTATCGTTAAGGTTTAATTTATGTTGTAGCTCGGTAATGATTTGCAATGAAACAGTTTAGGCGGTTGCATTATGACAGTCGTTACAGAATTAACGAAGTACCTTAAAAAAACACCTATTAGTACATTTTGACCCTAAAAAAGCCAATATTGGTAGATACTAGGAAATGAGGGCTATTTAAAGATATATTTTAACTTTTTAACTATTTGAACTTTTTTTAGCTCCAGTAGTTTGAGCAGTAGTTTTTAAACCCGTATATGAAATATCTACTTACCAAGATTGTGCTATTTATTTATTTTATTTACTTAGTTTATTCAACAAATTTACAATATCATAATTTTATGTACCAGCAAAGCCCAAGGCTTATCTTCTGGAAACCAGGTGTGTAAAATACAGATATTAATAATTGTGAAACTTGTTCAAATAATTTTGTTCTGTATTTTACACGTCCTTTACAACATACATATACACATTAATTATATACATTTTTATAGCTTAGTAGTATTTACAATCAAAAAATAAGTATACTTATAATAACATTTAAAATAATATTTATCTACAAACAATTAAATAGAGTGTTTTTGTGAGATTTCATAGCAATATTTCTAATTTCTAATTGTAACTACACTACCCCTGGCAATTTTTTAATGCCTGCGGTATTTTTTTATTAATTAATTTAATTAATTTTATTAATTAATTGCCTTAATACTAAAAAGGTCGTCGCTACTGATAATTAAAGAGGATTAATCAAGTAAAAACTAAAAATAGAGACACAATAAATTGCGCAATATTTCTATATTTATTGTACATACCTAATTTGAAACGGGCATTGAGCCTCCCATACTTTGCTGCATAAAAGTATGAAAAATGTAGCAGGGATACCATTTGCATTATGCGTTAGTTTTATATCTCTTATATTTTTGTTTATTTCTTGCCGTTTTATAATAATTTACGGTCTGGCATTTTGCACCTAACATTTTGCCAGATCTGCAGCCACCCATAAAATTTGTTATATTATATTTCAAAATTATTATCCTATACTAGCATCTACTACATTCAACAGTATTTCTGCACGCCTATTTATATAACAAGAAAATCAATTTGTAGTTAACCAAAAAATTGTCATCAACTGCATAATGTATTTTTTCAAAATAATCACCCCATACTGGGTACACATTATCAGCAACCTATTTATTTAACGTGACAGCTCGGCTCAATAACTTTAACCGAATCAGATATGACGTCACCTCCATGCGTTCACCGAGCAAGCGGAAGCGTGTCGCATCCGGGTTTCCTACGGAGCTACCCGAATGAGCGTGTCGCAATTAGATTAATTTCACTGCCTATATGAAAAAAAAATGTGTAAATTGCGCGTAAAGAAATTTTACTTCAATAATGTACTTAGTTATTTTGTGTATACCACAATATATGGAAAAATGTTGTTTAGTCCGATTTGCGCGTTGGAGCGTTCGGAGTGGCGTGTGCCTAGTTGCGTGGTTGGCGTCGCATTCCGCGCAAAAGTGAAATTACTTATTGTTTTCATATCTTATGCGCGTCGCTCTCTGACTTTCCCACGACCCATCGCCGCCCGTCGAAGCTGTCACTGTTGCCTTATCTCCTCTGTTTGCCTGTCAATGCTGCCACAGATGCTTTAATTGCATACTCGTGTGTTGCAGGCAGTACGGACCCTTCTAATTTTAAGTAATCTACCGATCTTCTTTACCAGTTGTCTAATGGAATCCTTTTTTTCTTCTTTGCCCCTGGTTGGCCGCCGAGCGCCGAGGATTTATTCTGTGGCCAAAGCCAGATTACTCGTGACCGCGGTACTCGGAATGGGTTTCTTTGGGTACTCTCAGGTACTTCGCTAAAATTCGGGATGTTTGGTGGCCTATGCACATCCCCCATGCAACATTTGAAATGGGTCCGTCGGCTTGTGGTGCATGATAAACTCACATTCACACCGTGTCTTATCTTTTAGGAGTTCATATAAAAGAGGTCTAACATAAGTTTTATTTATTTATTATATATTTTAAACACAGGTTTTGGATACACTGCCATTTAATATTTATTAAACGATTGACAGGCAACCAGGCAGACGATATTGTGTATATATTTAGGTATTTACTTATACAATATTGGGCTGTTTTTGTGGCAACCTTGGACAAACCATTTCGGATAAAAATCTTTTTTATAATAGTTGTTTTACCTAAGTATGAAAAAGACGTCATTTTTTTTTATCTTTTAGGGGTAGGCGCTAAAAATAGTCGATCATTACCTGTGATTCCGTAAATTTCACATCCGTAAATTAAATTACACTGAGGAAAAAATCCTGTACACTCTACAAGAACTTCCTGTAGATATAGTGACAGCTAAACGTTTTATCGAGCACAAACGAACGAATCTAGTAATTAAAAGACTATTTGGTTGCTGTTACTAAAATGTTTAGTAGACTCCACCAACGTTTCGTACGCCTGACTGAACTCCGGTACACATAAACAAACTGCTTTGTAAGCACTACTGAACTGTTCGGTAGAGAAACAAAATGGCGGAATAGGCGAGAAGCGCGAGGCGTGTTTGCGAGTCTACTACTGACCGTTCAGTTGACGTAACAAAACAGTCTTGTAATGTGTACGCAATTTTTCATTTAAAATCCCATCTGCGTTTATCAATCTACATGAATTGGTTTGTAGATCAAACAGATTTTATACACTACAATATACGGCTGTTGAGCCTACTAGAAATCAGTAGCCATAACAAAGTATACTGAACTTTTCGGTTAACTCGATATTTTTTTCAGTGTAAGTGTATTTTCCTAGAACCTTCCGTAACCATTTTCTCCGTCTGCCGGGTCTGCACCTAATTTTACTAGCATGTCATTGGAAAAAGTTTTGGACGAAATCTCTACGAGATTTGCCCCTCGGCGCGGCAAATTTATTCATTGAATTGCACCAAATTTTATTCATCTCATAACCCAAATGATGGTCACGTGGTCCAGATCCTATTTTCCATATCTTCCTTATTTCGAATAAATTATATACCTTCGTAATAACATCTTATAAAAAGTTTCTATAACATACTAATGGATTTAATATTGATTTATATTTAACCATATCCAACAAAGCTGTCTCAAGGTAGACTATATTTGCTTTTGCTACAGGTTATATGCAAGTATTAGTCAACATACAAAATATATATATTTATAAATAAACTATGATAAAACATAAATATTTCAATATTAATATAAATTAAAATAATTATTAAATATAAATAATTCAAAAATAAATGTCTCAAGTTTAATAATACTTAATAATAAGCACACGATCAGAACCAGGATCAATCGATATTTCCCTAATTAGACATCAGATGCTTTACTTTACACTGCTCATAATATATGTCAATACAATAAATTAAACCTTCCAAAAGTTGTTTAAAATAAAATATATTAAAAACATAGATCTTTTGAATTTTCGATCTTATATCATCTCTCAGTAGAATTCTTCATCACGTAACATTTCAAATCGTCTATAAAAGTATAGGCGTCCCAAGAAAGTCTCAGGTAATTTATGCAACAATTGTAACTGAATTTTTTGTTGATTTTATTTTTTTTAAAATATATCCATTGGATATAGACGATTAAGATTCTATCTCACAATTACATATTTCACAGAAGAATGCACCTTTTAACTTCTGCATTCCTTTTAATTTGCAGTCCTTTTAAATTCTGGAGTTATAGTCAACCCATTATAGTCTTACCCATTATAAATAACTTTTTTTTATAATTAAACATTGCCAAAAATACGTACGTAAGTGCTTAGTTTTACTTATGTGTGAGCGAACATAGCGCTAAAACTTCCGTCTTGGCAGTAGTTGGAAGTGTCTAGGGCCGGGGTGCTCAAACGGTCGATCGCGATCGACCGTTTGAGCACCGTGCAGAAAGCTAATATCTATATATGCTACGGTACGCCCTACCTAGGTAGGTAGGGTGTATCGTGTATGTACGACAACCCTGCATCAAACACACTTGCAGCCTCCAGAGTCGATCGTAAGTAGTCTAAAAATATTGAGGTAGATCGCCAGCAGTTCAAGTTTGAGTACCCCTGGTCTAGGGCAACCATACTCAATCTTTTTTGTCTTCGGGCCACATACATATATTTATAAAGCCTCGCGGGCCGCAACACTATACTGGTATGACGAAAAAAATATGAAACGACAATCCTCTTTGGGTGTCACTATTGGTACGTCAAAGTCAAAATTAATCTCAAGATATACGAAATATAGAATGCCAGATTTTGTAAATCATGTCCCTGAAAATATATGAGTTTGGGGCCGCACAAAAAAGCTAGGCGGGCGGCATGCGGCCCGCGGGCCACAGGTTGAGTATCGCAGGTCTAAGGCATTCATCGGACTAAATACTAAGTTGGTACCTGACCTAAAGTATTTCTTTGGCGAAGGCGCGGTGTGCCTAAAACCTGTAAACCTTCATGAAGCTTTACATTTTAGAGTTCTTCTGGTTTTCCTAGAGTAGCATCCTAAAATATTCAAACTATAAAATACGTTATTCATAATAAAAATTATTGATTTTAAAACAAACGTTGCTATGTTATGTCTTTTTGGTTATTTCGTTATTCATATTTCTTAAGGAATGTGTAGGTTATCTATTAGCATTGATATAGCTTATGAGCATCTAGTTCTTTCGGCCAATGAGAGCGTTGAAAATTTTTCACTCCGCTTGCGCGCGCAACTAATTTAAATAACGTTCGTGATTATATTCAAAGGACGCAGAATAACAAAACTATTATTTTAGTGATTTATCTAATATGTTTAGGGTTTAGGGTCTTATAGAAAGTATAACATAACAAAGTTAGCGAGAAAATGATAGGTTCCTACACACACGGGTCCGATCTCACTCTTAGTTTGTCCATCTGGACGCTTCAAGTGAAAAACTATAATAACTAAAAGCTAGATTTAGCAATATTTTATTCTTGTTTTATTACTAATGAACCGAAATATGTCACGTCTTGAATACGATTTGAATGTAATTAAATTAATGGCGACGTAGTATAAGTAGGTTTGGTTTGAACATGTGAATCGTTAAATTCACAAAACATGTCGCCTCGAAATCGACAACCCTCACTCGCAAGGCGAATTGCATTATGGCAAGAGACGCGAATCGCAAATCGATTATTACGGATCGGAAGAAGGGATCGTGATCGACTCGAAGCAGATCAGCAGATCGTGATCGAGACGAACGAAAATGAAACTGGGCCGCAATGCGATGGCAGAGTCGAGGCTGCCGCAGTTGACTTTTGACTTTCAAGGGCGACGATCCAGTTTAAAGCTCTCCACTTCACTCGAGAATCCAAACGAGCGGAAGCAAGGCATCATTAAAAAAAATATTATTTTTTAATTCACATTAACACTTACATCTATATTAAAACAATCATAATTTATAATAACGTCATCCAATTAAAAGTATTTCTCAATAAAACAACATCTATAAGTTACGAACAAAAACATTAAGGATATTTGTTAATTTTCTTCCTATAAGCAGGTGTGCGTATGTGTTTTTAAAGTCACATATAGGTGTAAAATATAAGGGAAGTTTGTGTGCATGTGTAAATGTTAGAGGGAGAGAGTATAATTAATTATAAAACGTCGTGTATAAAAAAATTCTTTTGTAAGTTGATATATATCAACCGTGTTAAATTAACTGGCTATTTTTGAGTGCATAGCATAATTCGTATTGCACGTGGTAATATCAAAAGTATTTGGGTTTGAAGGGATTTGCCATTGGATTTGACGAAATGGAGGGATTTGCCACTTACCAGATTTAAGCAGTCCAGTTGACTCTGTGATATCATGTGCCGGTCGCTTGTTGGTTACATTAATTGCCATTGAACTGTTACTACTGTTCTATACATACATGTATTTTGGTTGGTTGGTTTTGGTAAAAAAAAACAAAATATATATATATATATTATTTATTATTTTTTTAGGTATTACATTGTATGTATTTTATATCAATCCCACCTCCCCACTACGACCACTAACAGGTAAAGCAACGTGTAGATACTTCAGGTGACAGATGATGTACCTAGACCAGTCTTCGTTTAGCTGTTGAAGAAGCGGCCACGGAGTTCCGAAACGTCCAGCAGAGGTACTCACCTAATCTATATCTTCTTCTACTTTTTCTCCAACTGTTTACTAACAATAATAAGTGTTTAAACCACCGAAAAATCTAATGCTAATGCGAGTCTAATTTAATTTAATTTTAATCATTATATGTATCTCTGTACTTTTGCAAAAACCTATCATCAGTTAATTTTACAAACAACTGTATGTACCATTCTTTTTTCATATATTGTACTGTTGGTTTTCCGAATAAACAATAAATAAATAAGAATAAAATAAATAAAAATGTCACGTAAAATCAGCAAAATATCTCTTGTCTTCTACACCGTATATTGCCACGCTTTTGATATTGTAACGCTTCCATAAAATAATGCTTCCGCTGTAAATAATTCCATACCCTATTTCATCCTCTTAGGTTTTGTTTTTTTTTAAAGTAGTGTATGTCCTTCCCTAGGGTTCAAGATATTTTTACCAAATTTCATCAAAATTGGTTCAGCGGTTTAGCTGTGAAAACGTGTCAAACAGATTTTCGCTTTTATAATATTAGTATGGATTTTCAATTGAATGCCGCAGAAGCTCTTAAAACGCAACAAAGACGTTCCTAATGTATCCCCTGTATCAGTTACAAAACAGCTTTCGAGAAGAGAGTATCAACTTCGTCCTAGATTGACCTTTTAACGATGATAACGATGGTCTAGTTTTGGAAACATCCTTTAGTATAAAAACTAATGGCTTTAGCTTTTAATACTTTCTTAACCCTTGAATAATACTTTATAAAGAAGAATAAAATGCAATAACCCTCTGTTAGCTTTAAGGACCTTACAAAATGTAATATTAAATCTAAAAGAATTAAATATGATTTTCGAAATGTTTGTTACGAAATCTCTGAAAAACATTGTCTTTAATTGTTTTTAAATAAATTAACTTAGCTTTTTATTTATTGTTTTACAATGTTATTATAATTATACTTATTTATTGTTTGTAAGTTCTTCTAAGTTATAAAAAAGTTATATAAGATTATCATATTTATCTTGTAAAGGTCGTGTAAAATACAGAATCAAATAATGTGAACAAATATCAACACAAATATTAATATCTGTATATTACACACCTGGTTTCTAACAGATAAGCCTAGGGCTTGGCTGGTACATAGGAAAAAAATGTAAATTTAATGAATTTATTTTTTTTAAGTGAATAAATAAACATGACCATAATTAAAAGTACGTTCGTTTACAACAGGCATGTTTTATCTTCTTTTCGTTTTCTTCAATCGGTAAGTTTAATGTGGGGAATCATCTCGTGCTTTTCACTAGAATGGTACTAGGTGTTTAGCTCGCGTCTATTACTATAAATAGTGAGCCAATAGCGACCGTTATACTTGTCACATTTTATTTACCGGTGACTGACTTCCTCGTGGTCTGCGATCCTCGTCTGCTTCTGGCGTTCAAGCTTCATCCACTCGTCCATATATTGTTTGATTCAGTTCAATCGCTTTCGATACATTTAGCTTTGATCTTCTTGCACGGTTCGTTCGATTTGCTGCTGGTGACAGCCATATTGGTGAGGCCATATTCGTGCACAACGCTCATCGATATATACTCGTATATTTATATATGCAACGACACATAACAGCACTCCAACGCCGGGGCTACTCTGTAACTTAAATTCAACAAATTGATCACTTCATTATTTCATACAAGTACATTTATGTTTAAGAGCGGTTATGCGTATGTTTGAAATTATATTAATAATTAATATGCATTGCATCTATTCTGCACCAGCTTTTAGCTTTATAGTTTAATACATAGTGCGACGCCGATCAACATGCTTAAATTAGAAAGGCAAATCATTTTCTGTTTAACAATTTTCGAGTTATATTTAAATATTTTTAAGGTTTTGCTATCATTAAATTTTCCCCGAAACTATTAAAATTTAAAAAAACAATATTAAAAGACGTTTAAACGAAAAACCATTTATGTAAGTAATTTAACGAAAAAATGCAAAATATTATTTTGAATATGTAACTTTTTTTTTATTACTCTTAATTCTTTATATGAAAGCATATTTTTATTATATTATTTTTTTTATTTATCTGTTATTATATATTATATTATATCTGTTATTATATTGTTATGTATTATATCTGTCCTAGCTATATACAAAAAGTTTGGCATTTATAATAAGAAAAACAAAAGATTAACTAACATCTTGAACACGTTTATGTGTTTATGCGAACTGCGTTTATTAGATTCCACAATTTGGTTAATTAATTTGATGTTATGACACTGCTCTTTTTTCGTTTAGAGATTAAAATTGTTTTGAATAGATTGAATAGGTTATTTATTTACTAGTACGAAGAAACTTTTATGGAAATAATTCACATTTAGATAATAAAATCGTGATTTCAATAGTGCTGTCTCAGTGATGTAGTTACACGGGGTTAAAATTAAATGTAGCAAGGAACATAAAGTCCATCCGAGTGAATTACACGATATTCCTTGTCGGATCACTTTGTTCAATGTTATGTTAATGGTTGGCAACGTAATATTTGTGATGGCCGTCTGTCGCTTGACGCTCTACTTTACGGCTATAAAATGCTCTATCTGCAATCTACGATCGACATTTGTGACCGATATTTTAGGAAATAAATTTTCTTTTAATTAAATTGAGCGTCATTAGGAATGTCTTTGATAGCTTGTTTTAAATAAATAGATTTTTTTAACATTTCTTTTGACGCAAAGCATGTTTTCTGGCAAAACCACAAAAGTAGTCTTGTGACGCTATTTAGACGCAAGTTTTACATGTTTGTTATGTACTAACATATATATAAATAAACACCTGATGAACATCAACACACCCTATGATCGGCAAAAAGCATCCCAATATACGAACAAACGTATTCCGATATCACATTCACCCGTCAAATTCCAATATGCTGGACTTCATTCGACAAAGAATCTGGAGACTCATCAATGTCCTTCAGACATCAATGTGGAGACAGCCCTTTAGATCCTAGGTAGCTTATTTTGTGGTAATTTACGACTTACCTGTACGGTTTAGGCCCGCTTTATAAGTCACTGTACGGCTCTTTCGAAATATTCGCCCTTTTTGTTTTTCCTTCCCGTTGAGGTAATGAAGATAGGGCACTGCAATATTCGAATTACGGTCCAAATCCGAGAGAAAGAGAGACGGGCTGCGGCAGGTGAGACACACTGAAGTGGGTGGGGTAGGGTGTAGGAACTCCAATCGGGTAATGAGTAAACCATAATGAGAGCGTTATTGTTCCTTCTACATAGGTAACATCCATCCGTCGTTTCTCCCATCGACATCAGATGTTGATTTTGAACACGATGTTGTCATCAGATTTCTTATATTAAGATGTTCCAGACTCTCAGACGTCAGCGTATTCCAGACTACCTGAATACACATTTTCCCAATATTTTGATAGGGTCTTTAAATGAAGAATAAGTCGTCTGTGTTAGTTAGGTTAATACCCATTTAAAATCGCTGTCAGGTTAGCTGGTCTTACGTTCGTTTGGACGTCAATATTATTTGTGTTGTTGTTATATATAGGATATTATTAGTTATACATAGAATATTATATTATTTATTTTACCTACTACTTATCGATTATATTTTATGTGAATTTATTTACTTTCAAAACTGTGTGTGTATCTCAGTAACAAAAAATAAATGTTGGACGAACGAACACGTGGTGGATGGGAAGAGGTTGTCTTAGCAATACATGCCAATATATAAGCTGTTTCTATTTGTGCGTGACAATTAATTCTATTATAATGAAAATTTTCCATTTATTTGTAGTCTTCATCAATGACTTATATAGTATTAGTCATTAATACTAATATGGTAAAATCCGGCAATATAAGTAATCATAATTATGACTTATTATAATTACTTATTTGTACTTATAGTCCTTTTGTGCATAGTTAAACAAAACAACATGTATTATATCTAGAATTACTCTTTGCATTGCATAATGCTTCAAAAAAAGGAGGCCAATGAATGTATTGCATTTAATCACGTCCTCTATGAAATGTCTATGACGGCAATTTGGGAGTTGTAAAGCAGGCAGTTACGAAGTGATTTGATCAGTTAATTACCGAAGAAACTAGCGCGTAGCGCCTCAAAAAAATTCACTATAATTATGACAAGTTGAGCCCGCTTTATTATTCTTTGTATTCATTGTGGTATCACATATACATAATTAAGTTTGAATGTATTCAGATTTGAAGTCGTTATTCGTCTAATTTGTTTCTTTGAAGCTGATATTATAACTGACTACTCAGATATTAACACATCATTACTATTTTATTGTTTTAGCATTTTTTGAATGCTCTTTCAACACAAATTCACCTCAACCATTAACTATATTTAGTTTTCCGTTTCATAAATCTTACACAATATTTGAAAGTCGTTAAAAGGTACTAACTATAGTTAAATTTGTAGGCCATCATTATTCAACTTATGCGATTGTTCATTTTATCGTTTTAATGTTTATAACAGTTGCTATGGCAACAGATATAGTGACAATATTTCGGCAACAATTATTTTCAAAAGCTGTTCACTTAAAACCCAGATCGATGCGTTTGAAAAGACTGATGTACAAAATTAGATGAAATAATAAAGAACAGTGCGTCATAGCTGCGTACGTCGCAGTTGAAGATCAAAATATTGTGGCATCTTTTCAGAGATTCCTGAAAGGCAGCCTGAAAATATGTTAGATTAAAAGGCGCAGTCAGAGCTTAATGCACTTAATGCAATGAGATTTGACTCGGTTGAACTCTTAGGGGTGATGTGAGTAAATGTTAATTGTAACTTCTCAAAATGACACAATTAACTTTATTAGATTAAAATGTGAGAGTTAAATATTATTTAAAAATGAATTTAAGAAATAACTTATTGTGGGTATTCTGAACGGCGATTCCACTTTACTTAAGACTTTAAATTGTTTCCCGATATTGTCAATATTTCTAGTAAGACAACGGTCTTAAATTCCCAATAAATAATTTCTCTGGATATGATTTTAAATATAATTATAATTCTTTATGGATCACGTTCTGGCAGCATTCTTGACTAAGTCTGAGTCGCTTATATCTGATAACTAAGATTATGTTCGCTCATGGAGCGGCCGAAATACAAAAATAAAGTTTCATTTTATAGCGGCGAAATTCAGACATGGAATCAGAAATCTTCCAGCCTCGAGTTAACAACGATTTCTTTTATTAATTATTGCTTTTATAGCATTAGGTGAGATTTGCCTTTTGGAGTAAAGTTCTTCATTTACACATTTTTTCCTAGGTGACTAATTGCGACATACGTTCGTTCGGCTAAGCTCGGCTTAAGAGGACGCTCGCAATACGACACGTTTATTCGGACTCAGGAGGACGCGTGGAGGTGATGTACGGCTAAAGTCATTGCGCCGAGCTGTCGCGTCGATTTTTGGTTATCTATCACGTTGATTTTCTTCTTAAATAAATAGGCGTGCGAAAGCAATGTTAAATGTAGATGCCAGTATTGGATGATAATTTTGAAATATGTCAAATTTAATCAACTAGCTTACAGAAGTTTTACTTTTAACGTGCGTGTTATATTTCGCTTAGAAGCGTATTTAATTAAATTTACAAAATAATGAAAAAACATTTAAATTAATCGTGTTTTCCTACTGAGAACCTTATCAAAAAATTTGCCAATATAAATCTGTTTTTTTTTTCAAGAATTTGAGATGCTTACACAAACAAACTTACAGAAAAAGATTATCGGGTTTTAGGAACAAAATTGGAAAAATAGTTTTCATATTTTATCTCTCAAACAACCAGTAATACGAGTATATCACGGAAAAGAAATACAGGTTTCCACTTCTCATTTTTTCGATAAAAAATATAATTAGGTTATGGAATCGCTGACAACCTATTTCAAGGACGATCTACCTATACAATAAAGAAATATTAATTAATATTATTAAATTAAACACAGAGCAAAGAAATATAAAAGCTTATATCGTATGAACCAAAGACGGCAATTAAAAAGAACCCCCAAATGAGTTATTATTGGTATCGGAAGTTTGAGGCATAATCAAAAAGAATAAGCAAAAATATCGTTTTTCGGTTTAGTATTGAGTTTAAGGAAGGATAAATTAAAATTGTACCTGCGTTTATGTGTGCAAATTATGATTCGTAAATGAATCGCAATCAGTATTATAAATTTTAAGAAAAATACTTTTAAACCCTCATTAAAAATCGTTGTCTTATTTCGCCTATTATTTTAGGCTATTCGCCGCCCCAGTCACGTTTTGAGACCGTGCGAATCCTTCCTTGCCTTTCCTACAAATGACGCAGCAAATCCCTTATAAAGCCATTCCCTTTTTCTCCAGCCATCACCAGAATATCTTATCTCATTTGAATCGAGGATTTTATATATTTTACATTAGTTGTTCACATTATAGTATTATAGCCGAGTTATATGCTACAGTCGCTTAAATTATCGATGTTTATTATATTAACACTTTTTATTAATTTGAAATCGAAATCCATACAGGACCACATTTTACAACATCTAATAAATAACGTCACTATTCACATAACTGATCTAAATTCGCATTTAGTGGCATGTCGGAATATTAACACCTGTCCTAAGATGGACTATCTATCGGTATCCATCAAAAGAGCAGAGACATCTCATTTTATCGTCCAAGAGTTAAGAAATCTGATGAAATTTGATTCTCAATCCTTGTACCAAGAACTAGTGGAAGTGATCTCGCCGAAAGTAGCGCTTTTTGCCAACTGGTTCAACCGACATATTTTCAGGTGATAATTTTTTCACCACTTTCTTGCTATTCCATCACATATACGAATTTCATTCTTGCATGGTAGCGCGCTTTGGAATTTGGTTTCGCCTGAATTTTTACGCCATTCCCTTCTATTCGTGAGAATGCCCAAGTCCGCATACAGCTACATTAATTAATTAGTTAGCCTCAAATGGAAACTATTGGTTTCATCTGAAACAACGGCCTTATTCTCTAACCGTATTCCTTAGTCATATGACTAAGCATTCGGCTGCCTGCATTGTTATGTCTAAAAGTTTTAGAGAAAAAACTTTTTTCATTTGATATATCAAATATTAAGATTTTTTCGTTTTTCTTCCCCTTTTCCTTGATTACAACCATTGAATATTACAATATTGTACCTAGGTCGTTGCTGACTTTTAGGATATATGTCTCGGGCCTTGACTATCCTCAGACATAATATTATGTATTAACGAGAGAATAAATTAATTCTATTACCACGACAAGTGAAAATTTGTTGTTTTACCAAAGTTTTCCTATGATCTTTATTAGCAAGAATAATACAGAAAATTAGTGTCGTTTAAACGTTTAAAGTTAAATCGGTCTTGTAAGATATACCCTTAAAAGTATTTTCAATGGCACTTAACTCGATATTTCAAAACGGTTACATAAAATTTGCATGACAACTCCGGCCAAGTCCACCTTTTACTACTGTTGGCAAGGTTATCCACACTATACCAAGTGCCGGCCCGATTCTGGTCTCTCCTATAATTCAACACCTACTCTCGAGCCAAGAGCGTAGAGGCATCCATCATAGCATTAGTCTCGATTTGCGTTTACTGCAACTAAATGCCTACTTGAAGTTGCGAAACATTACTCGTATACTCCCACCCTTTTCCGCTGCAGTGCTTGTAAGAGGAAACTGGGATTGCTAATTAAATTGCTATGTAATTTGATGCTAGCTTCCGCCCACACGGCGTTTCGCAAAAAAATGCCAAGAATAGTGTCCAAATTACTGTGTCAAAATTCTACTGTGAAGAAATAATAAAAACAAATATTTTTTAAGTTAAGTACTGTCTTCCGTAGTTCTCTTTCTTCTAAGTTAAGCTTAACTTTTCTTCTGCTGATGGCTTAGATTCGATGCTACCTTCAAGTCGGTCTTGAAGCAGTGGGTCATTGACTGCTTCTTCGGTTACCCATGCCCGTGAGGGCAAAATTACATAGAAGACTCATTTAAATTTAACCCTTATTTTTCAAAAATGTTGATTTTGATTCGTTTGATATAACGATTTCATGAATGAATAAGTTGGAATTTCACAATAGAATCAATTGTAAGGGTACTTAAAATACGTTATATGATTTGTGATCACTTTTAACGTTAGGAACATACGAATGCCGTATTACGTTGGAGATTGTTGTAACGGTGCCATATTTTTACGTTATCATTATTGATAATCACCTATTAAATAGAGCCTCTTTCTACTTTAAAGTCACGCTTCCCCCAGACACCCAGGTTGTACCTACTCATGCCCAAATAATTCTACGAAGAACCTCTGACAAGCTTTTTTCATTCAATTGAAAGACACCATTTAACCCATACGCTTCCGCAGTTCGTGCGAATCAAGCAACAAGGGAGTTTCCTTGTCGTTTGGTTCATTGGATTAATTCTGCATTTGGAGCTAAGTGGTCTCGACACACTTACAACAAGGACCTTGTCTTTGAACATTTGCATAATAATACTTTCATTGAATATCCCGCATTTTAACGCTAGAAAAGAGTTGTCGTATATTTAGTAGTAGGCGTGTAAGGCTGTTATGGTAAAGTCGCATTGATGGTCATCATAGATACGACAAACGCAAAATGACATGAAGTCAAGGCCGGTAATACAATGCAATATATTTATTTTAATCTTGTAAGGAATTTTGACGACCCACTATTTTATCGATGTAACAATGTCAGGTCAGCCTTCGATTCGGTAATATTGCATCATAATCCCTCTTTATGGCTTTTCGTCCAACTGAATGGTGACATTTACGAGAAAAAGTTTGTTTTTAAATGTTTTACTACCAATACAACTGAATATTTACAGCATCTGAAGATTTTATTTTTTTACGAGAAGGGACGATTATTTAACATCTTATATATACATTTAATTCGTAATATTAATAATATATAATTACAAAAATATTTCCATTACAAAAACATAATTTGAAATAGTTGCATAATTTAGTGTATTTAGTGTATTATTAATGTAATTAATGTATTAGTTTGCTATTGCCCGTAAATTCTCATTGAATTTCCTACTGAATTGAAGATAAGATGTATCTACCAAAACGGCTACTGAAGATCAAAAAAAAATATGTATTTTACACAGAAGTGAAACTTATTTACGCAAAATTAAACCCACGCGACGTAGTGAACAGCTTAATTCTCAATGGGTAGACATAATTTATATTGAATATTACGATTTAAGCACGAAGCAATATCAAAACATAAATCCGAGTACGTTATTATGTTAGAACGAATACTATTACCCCCTAAAAAGATAACGATAAACTCAGTTTATGTTTTTATAGCACGGCATACGTATTTATACACCCAAGCTACAAGTTTCGTTACACATTAAATCGCATAAATCCAAGTTTCTCTACACTATGCACCCAATGGCGTAAATAAGTCTCAGTTCCAAAATGAAGATGTTTATCGCGAAGGTGGAGATCAGACGATGGCTTACGAAACAAACTCACTTTTGAGCGACGAACACAAGGCGTTTTTAGCCCGCTCGCGCCGGGAAAATTTACCTCCGAGAAGACTGCGTTGACTGTTTGACTTATTAAACTTGTAAATAATTATTTATTTTTTATTTATTAATGTACAAAACAGCTATACAAGAAGATAATTCTCTAATACTACATTATACAACATACTAATACTAATACTACATTATACAACGTTTAAAATAGAGATTGGCCTATAATTTTCTATAAGATCATTAGGGCCGCTTTTATGAATCAGTACGACATATTCTTCCTTCCATTTGGATGGAAAGGCACCTTCGCCTAAAGACCGATTGAAGATGATCATCAGCGGCGCGGCTAATTTGGATGCACATTTACTGATAAATATAGGTCGAACGTAACGGAACGGATTTATTATAAAATTAATATTGTTTTACATTTAAACAATATTGCCGTCACGTAAAAGGTTCAACGACTCCAAGAAAGACCGCCACGCGGTCTATGCTGGCCCGCATCCAAATCCCTCCATTTAAATAAATACCATAATTCTACCTTGCATATTGTATGCAACCGTGTAGTAACCGCGAACTGGCTCCAAGTGCTACCCGTTCACGATAAGTATTGAGTTATCTTCGATTTTCATCTTTTATCCATTGTTCTCGACCAACAGATTTAAACATGCGATAAAGTTCGGGTTCATCGAAATCTTATGGGCGTAATAAAACGTCTTCAAATTCGTAACACGACATGAATCACAACGAAAATCTTTGTTTTTTAACACCTGACTTTGCCCACTAACGTAACGCCCCCACTGTGACTTTGTCCCTGATCGCTGAGCTGTCAAAAGCAAAGCATGCACTTTGCGAATTGCTTCTGATAGGTGAGAACAACCCACTGAAATCATGTCATAATATTTAAACTCCTAAAAAAACTTTCGTTTCTGAAATAGATTTTTATCGAGACCTTAGTGTTTGCACTTCTGCAAATATTACTCAAATAACCCATATGAATAAGGTCGAAATTATCTATTTATTTTATTTCTATTTATTTTTATTTATCCATCCATATAACAATACAGTATGAACAACATACATAATTCTCCTTTTTTTTAAATATAAATTTCAAGGTCTTAAATATAATTAGCTATAGAAAAGAGGTTCAGGCGTATTGGATTATAATCACTTCACTAAGCGTAATGCCTGTATCGAAGTGATAAATATTCGAGGCACTAGGGTGTTACGGGTGTTAGGGTGGGCACTATCTAGGGTGTTACGTCTCTTTATTTTAACTTCTATACATACATTCATGTATAAGAAGCTACTATCCCGTCCTTTGGCCGTCTGTCTGTTTAATGAAACATTGACAGAACGGCTGCTACTTAACGTATTATTTATTACTGGTCAGTTTAAATTAATACAAACTGATCTATGTGCCTAAAAATAATGTTCAGTCGTACATTATAATTATTATAAAATGATTACCTACTATTAAATTAGTATTATTATTATTTAATTGAAATATTATATCCGTGTTTTTTCATTACTAGCCGTGCGTTAAAATTTACGAAAAAACCGAAATTTATGATGAATTAAAAGAATGTCATGATTCTATTGTATTTTTTTTATTTAAATTTACTCAGGCCTAAAAAATATCCAACTGTCGCCTCTATGGCCATCCGAAACTTACATCGAACGGGCTAAAAGTACCTCGGGCACAAATGGAGATAGGAAATGAAGCATCCCATCCCAATTTAATACCACAGGTGCGAGTAGTCTGCGTGGGAGATCCCTTTAATGATGGCTGTAATGCCTAGCTGTTAAACGTCAGGTTCTGGTTAAATAATTTACTATTAATAACAATATTTAGAAGCAGTCAATCGATACGCGTAGTAAAACTAATATTGTTTCATTTATTATTGGATTGGTACGCGATGAAGTTTTCGTTATGTCTTGCATTTGCTTGCCGCGCACGATTGCGCGTTGAGACGATGAGTATTGAGTATTGAGTATTGAGTATTGAGTGTTGAGTATTGAGAGTGCGCCGGCGCGTCGCGCTATGATTTCGTTGTCCGCGTCGTCGGATTGATCGCCAGCACTAACCATTAGCGGCGAGCGATGCGGCACCAATCCGCAGCGCAACGCATTATCATACGAATTCGAACGAGACGAGAAACCGTGAAAGTCGATCACTATAATAATCTTTATTTATTTTATGTTACAATATCAATGGCCATTCTTACACCTACTTTCAACTAATGGACCGAACATAACGGAAAAATGACGTTTAAATTCATCTATTTGTGAATTGTGACGAGGGAAAAAATATAAAATCAAATTTCGCTCATTTGTTGTCAGGAACTGACGAAGGGAAAGGGAGGGTAAGAAAGGGAAATTCTGTAGTATTATAAGCCTAGATAATCATTATGAGATAAAATGATATCCAATACAATTTTTCCTCTATTTCTACAAATCTTGAATCACAACAGTACAACGTTTGTATGAAGAAATGACCTGGTTGAACCCTTCGCATCTTACTTCATCGTGGCTGTTTTGACAATGTTCGTATTTTAATACATACTTAAAAAAACATTATACCTACGTAATCTCAGTTGGAGGATGTTTTTGAGTTTTGGAGTTTAAATAGTTTTTAAAATATAATACGTCATTAAAGATACAGTTTAACCCCATTAGGTAAAGACATTTCTAGTAAATCTATGATAATAAAGTTCTTTAATTATTTACAGTAATGGCTAAATATATTATGTACATTTAAGTAAAGTTAACAATAATGGGTTACATGGGTTGTATTGATTGAACAAAAATGTTAAAATCTAAAGGTTTACCCATGCTTATCAAATGCACTGTATTTCTTTGTTTATGAAAGAAAGGGGCGTCGAGAAGTCAACCGCGCACCTGTGAGCTCAGACACGTGCTAATTAGTAAATTCGCTACACGCCTGCTCGCCTCTTAAGAATAATGTCCGCTAATTGCAGCTGACTCTTAGTACCTTCGGCATAGAGTATTGAGATACTCCATACGAGGCCCCAATGAATCATACATTTATTTATTTATTTATTCTGGTTACCCATCAGAAATTGTACACAGTACAGGCAATGACGTCAAGACAATATAAATTAAAGTATACCAGGGGAACCCAATTGACTAATAAAGATAATTAGAAATAAAAAAGATTAATATCAAAATATAACAAACGAATTTAAGTAAAATTTAATTTTAAACATAAATACAAAAAGAATATAATGTCCATTAGTTTGGTCCGTGCTTTTGTGCATTGGTTCTAAGACAGCGTTGAGAAACTTTTGCTGAGTTATTGAAAATATATCAATTTGGGAGAAGTTAGCATTAAATGAATCAGAAATTCGGTAAATAGGGGAAGCTAAACCTGAATTTGTGCGCGTTTTCGTTAGATCTTGTGGTTCTGCTTGGAATTCGTAGAGGAATCGACTGTAGAAGGGCTGAGCAATCTGTTGTTTGAGAGTATTTTATGCAAAAATGACATATCATTTCTAGAAAACTGCCCCAGAAAATCTGCCAGACTTAGTCATTCGTGGAAGGCAAGGAATTCAGAATAATTTTTGACTTTTGAACCTGTTCTATAACTGATAGCTCTCATAAACCTTTTTTGGACGGCTTCGATCTGGATCTGGAAATGGGTTCGAGGACTGAACAGCATATTCGAGTTGACTGCGAACCAAGCTTTCAAAGAGTAGTCTTTGAATGGTTTTGTCATTCGCAATATAAATCCTAATGTACGATAATGTTAGAAAATAAATATACATGACAGCTGTCTAGCTGTTTATCTGTCTCACCTGCTGGCACTGTGTCTCATATTGCCCCCCCCCCCACCGCCTAGCAGCCGAGATTTGACGGTAGCTATGCGCAGACTCAGCGCACCAGCGAGATATTAATTAATCACCCACCTACAGTATAGAAAAGAGTTCAATTCTGTCTGCACATTTAAATAGTATAACAAAGGAAAGTGTATCGACATATCAAGAGTTTTACTTTGTATTATTTCGGATCTTAAATAGCCATAGATAATATAATTTACAATAATTTACAAATATAATTTTAACGAATAAATTTGATCAAAGGTTCATCCGCATACATGTTTTTTTACAGTGTATTTTGCTTTGAAATGATAACTGAAACTCGTGCTGGCGGCACTCGGCATAAGTCGCTTCGCGAGTCCATCTGCGTCTAATTCTGTTTTGTTATAATAACGCCTTCGTCCGACAACTCGTACCCGCGGCACCCGCGAAAACAACCTAGAAATTCCGAGAGCTTGTTATGTAACCTAGCATGTTACCTAAATAATTTCCATAAAATATCTCGTCCCCTCTTCCATCCTCTTGAGGTTTGTTTTATGCCTATGACCATGTTCTTCGGGGTTAAGGCTATCTCAATACCAAATTTAATCAATATCAGCGGTTCAGCGGTTTAGCCCTCAAAACGTAACAGACAGACATACTTTCGCATATATAATATGAGTATGGATATAGTAAAGTAATAATGTACATAAAGTAGTATAGTAAAGTAATAGTGTAGATTGGATATGGATAATATAATAAGAAGGTATAATATGTTTTTTGTGTTTTTGTCTATTTCTTAGTTTATACAAACATATAAATCTAGAAAAACAAACTTAAAAACGTTACTAACAGATGTCTGTTTTAATATTCGTGATGCAACAGAAAATATCAATTCAAAGAAATACAAGGGGGAATTTTTGGATGGTATGTAGATCTTGAGAACGCCTGAAAAATTTGGTCACCGCAGTATCAAAGTCACAAGACGCGAATTGAAAAGGTGCAGAAATGTTTTATTAAACATCTAAATTTTAGAGAATTTGTTACCTTAAAATCATATGGGACAGCTTTAAACTATTTATTCTATTCAGACTTTGAAGATAGGCGAATGATTACAGACATGGTTTTTTTTAAACAACTTTGTAGACTGCCCTAATTTACTGTCAAACTAAAAGTCCATCTCGCCGAACTAGAGACCTTCGTACATTTGAAATACCCAAATTTAAGACCAATTACGCTGAGAAATCCTTTTTATGAAGAGCAATAAGCATGTTTAATATTAATTTTAAAGACGTAGATATATTTTACTTAACAGACAAATTAATAAATTGCATTCGGGACATTGCCGAAAAACGGTTTTTTCAGCAACATGACATCGGACTGACGTAAAAAACGGGAATTTTCCTATTATCTATATTTCATCGAGCATCGATATTTTGTGGTACAACAACCAATTTAGGGCGACCTTCTTTAAATTCGTCCGTGACCATAGACCGCCCACAATTAAACACACCGAACCAGTGATACACAGAGGTTTTCAATGGTGCTTCATCCCCAAAAGTCGAAGTGAGTTGATCGATGCACTGTTTTTGAGTTAGCCCACGCCGAAAATCGTAATAAATCGTCGCACGAAATTTTTAAAGAGTTAAATCCATGGCGACGAAGACACAATTTTCAAAATGACGCCACAATGGAAAAGCAATTGACAGTTACACGAAACAAAATGTATTATACGGCCATTTTTAAATGTAGTAATTACCTTTTAAATCTTTCTATAACTGGCCACTTCCGGATTCATAAATAGTAGCCCTCGTATCTATGGTTCAATACCTACTAACCCTGATGCACGTAATCCTAACTTTGTGCCAAATTTCGAATTGCTACTTCACATAGTTTTCGAAAAGATCCACTGTCATACGCAAGCCTGATCTTATAGTGGTTCCGTTTTTTCCTTTCGAATTACGGAACCCTTAAAACAACAACCATTGACAGTTTATTTCATCGCGGACCTTACTCCGTTTATTTACCTTTAGACATCATTATAATAAGCCCCTCCGGTTAAGTTTAGCTGGAGCTGAGTTACGTTGGCCGTTTGTGTGGCGAAAGCGATGGCGGCTCCCGGAAAGGCGCAACCCGTCATTATGAGACCTCCACTCCGTTGATTACGTCATTAATCTCCGGGCCGTTCTTATAAAGTCGTTCGCTGGACCCGGATGTCTGTCCTCGTCCTCGTCACCACCGTTATCATAAATATAATTCCTAGACACCGCGGGCGTGGTTTTTAAATCATACGCACAGACAATATCTTCGTGCCGAGAATTGAACCTGGCAACTCGTGAGATTCGCACAGTTTTGAGAATGTCCTCTGTTGTAATAATAATTCAAAAATATTTTATTAAACCAAGCACCTAGGTGTTTAATGACGTTCGCCTTTTGCGATTTGTTTTCAGTTTGTCATGTTTTCTTGAAACTAATTGTTTGCTAGCGTTGTGACTTTAACTTTAAAATGCGGACCAGTGCGGACTTCTTACCAACTAGACTACCACGATCTCACGCTACCATTGTCCCCTACTTTAGTTAGCTTAGTTGAATCACACCCCGTATAATTTAAGAGTAATTTAATGTTAAGGACCTAACTTATGAATATGAATTTATAAACATTTTAACGTCATAATTTGAACTTTGCTTAATTTCCATTGTGAAATAGATAAAATAAATTAAATATTTTGACATTCGATTTAAATTATTTCTAAATACCTACTCTTATTATAACTATGGTCATGCTTGTGCGTTTAATTAAAATTTAACCATTTTTATTTACTTGTGGAAAATCATAATTAAATTAAAAATCTGTGGGAAACGCTTTAGTACCTATATATTTTAAACTAAAGTCCGTCGTATATTTCATCTAAAATGTTTAAAAATATCATATATTGCTTTAGTGACACAACAATACGGTCCAAAAGTCGTGTGTTTAGATTTATCCGCTAGCTCTGTCCCACTCTGGCTAGTCGAACCGAACTCTATCGCATTCATTAGCCAAGTTGCCACTTCAGACATCGCCAAAGTTGTTACATAATTAGAAGCAATTGCCGCCCTTCCTGGAGAATCGCCGTATCATCAGGTCGGCGGTCCTCGTGGTAGCAATTGCGGTCCTCCCGGTGATCCATTTCAAATAATCACTAGTCGTTTGCCACTAATCATAGTTTGTTTTAAGATATACAGCATAACCGGTGTCAAATGGATGAGATCTGTTTCCTGTCGCGTGCATTTACTACCTACTGCTACTAATACTAATACTTTTTTTTATAGTTTATGATCTAAGATTCTATCTTGTTTATGTTTGTAATATGAATGCGAACTATCAATTTCAACACAATAGTGCGAAATTGAGCGAGTTTAATAAAGAATATATATATATATATATGTATAATGAGGGTATAAATAAATAAAATTTACGCGACTTATATTATATTGTATATATTATACGAACAAAGAAAATACAGATAATGTGGAATTTTGGTACCCCACCGGACATCGTCTATTCTGGGGTAATAATACCTTAAATCTTTGTTGGACTTTGGTGCGTTTCTTTATTTCTATTTATACTTTCATATATATTTTATTTTTTATATTGATCGTTTGCTAAAATGTTATTGTATGTTATTCATAAGTACAAGATCCACTTAAAATATCATAGATATTTGTATTAGTAATATTACATTTTATTAAACATATAATAATAATATTCCACACAGTCTATATTAATAAAACATGATATTGTTGATTTTAAGCTAAGAAAAAAGACTTTTGAGTAATGCCTCTCTTTTTATTCAATAACCAATTGCAGACTTCTCGCTTAAAATTTTCATGATGCACTGGAATGTTCCTTAAGGTAGAGCAATGTGTATTTATCATATAACCTCGGAGCAAGGAACAAATAATGCCTCTGACCGAAGGTTGTCTTCATTGTTGGGATTGTGTGCCTTGGTCTATTTCTTGTTTGGTGTATATGCCCTATTGTGTGATGAATTGTATTTCTGTGGAAGAATGTTAAATTGTCTTTGTGTATAACTGTCAAGCACTTTAAAATCACCAAAAAGCTGGTCCGATGTTAATCACTCTGAGAGTGCCTTTTGGGCTTCGATCACAGACTACAAATGTCGATTTGGCCCCACTGTACTAGGGCGCAGTATTCCCTATATTCCTCATATTTCAAAATATATATATATATATTAATCTACGTATTCTCTCAGCGACCTCTTCTGTTTGCAAGTTCTACCGCAAGTGTTCACCACAAGATATTTGATTCATATACACATAACGATCTTTTAAAACTTATAGATACGGCAACTGAGGGTGAAAAACGCACCATGCCCAAGTCCACTTCGCGTCGAGTACACTCCTCGCGTATCAAACGTCTCGATTGCTCGCATATGTCATCACGATAAGTCTCTATCCAGCATGGTAAAGTGTAACGGCGCGCGGAACGGATCTACCGGCGTCGGGTTTTTACAAGGACGATTTGTATGACATGTCGTATCTATATATTTTAAAAGATCGTTGGTTTTTCACCCTCAGTTACCGTATCTATAAGTTGTAAGAGGTCGTTGGAGGCACATTCATGTAGCTTGAGTTCATTTCCGGGAGTGGGGGGCTGCCTTGAATCAATTGAATACCCTTGTAGAACAAAACGTGTTCAGTTTGGTGTGTAGAATAACCCATAGAAGGATGTACTTGGAAAAAAGTTCATCGTGTATACTATATATAAATGTACGTTCAGATATAAATTGTAGAATTATTAGGTTTGCCAAGAAAGCTGGTTTACCACCTAGCTAGGTGTAAACCATCTGATCTAGGTAGGCTTTGGTTAAGGTTCATGTGCCAATGCTTATGGTAGGGTTCGACCAAATATCTACATAGTACAAAGATGAATCTATATTTTGTACTGATACAATAAATAGGTACTTTATAATATTATTTCCACTATTCTGCATTTTCAAGTTATTTATTATTAAATGTAAAAAAATAATATATTTATATTTTTTGTAATTTGACTTTGCTTCAGGCACAACCGGTCGCAGCATGAGCATCGGGCGCGCGCGGTAGGCCGAGCAGCCGGAGGAGACGGCCGTCGGGAGGAGGAGAGGAGAGGAGCATGCGCTTGTTCAGGGCGCGACGCAGCGCGAGCGGCGACTTGGACGGGGCGCGAACGACGTCCCCGGGCGGTGCCTCGGGCGCGTCTCGCGAGGGAGACGCGGCGGCCGGAGGGCGCGCGCGGGGCGGCGCCGACGGCGACACGGCGGTCCCTTCTGCCGACTACCACGTCGTCACCGCCGTGCCAGCCATGGTTCTGGAGGATGACACCACCAAAGAGAAAGAAATGAAGAAGGGTGAGCATTAAAAACCTCGTACCGAGCCCCAAAAGCAATGTTTATTTGTTTAAAGCCAGTTTACGAATTCGATTATTGAAAATGATGTTGCCATTATATTACAAGCACAAAATTTGTAGTTTTTAGACTTCACTCATGATTTTTTTTTTCAAAAGTAGAGTATGATTATAGACAGGTGATAGGTCTTATGAATTTAATTTTCCCTTTCAGTTTAAATAACATTGAATCTAATAAAAAATATAATTGGAAATAATGAAGAGAAAAGAATGCAAAGTAAATAATTGTAAGAGCTTCAAAATATGCCTTATAAACACATGCCTAAATATTAATTATGCTTGATTTTTTTTAATGAAAATTAACAGCAATATATGAAGATTTTATTCAATTAATTTAATCAAGTGAAAAAAACTCCAGATTTGGTGCATTTTCAAGGCCTAAAATAAAAATATGCACGCTTTATTATCACATAAATAAACATATCAGGCTATATATGTAATTAATACTTACCCTACAGGTACTGTTATAAATTTCAAGACAGCAATTGAAGATCTTCAAATTTATAATATTTTGTGTAATATTAAATCTGGTTATCTCCGATTTAAATAGTATAATAATGTTGTTAAATAATTGTTTATGAAGAAGATAATTTTGCTTTTCAGTTTTTACAACATGGGGACGACGCATGGGTAAAAAGCTGGACCTCCTTCGAAGGCCGGATTCAAAGGAGATTGTTTCTGAGGAAACCCCACCTGGCAGCACATTAAAACCTAAGCAGTCACCAAACAGTAACATAGGCACATTTAAGAAACGACAAAATGCATGGAAAATGGGTAGAAGCCAATCAGAGAGTCAGTCCTTTACAAGTGAAAGTGACACTGATTACATGAGACATGGTTCACGGGACAGATCACCGAGTCCATTCAAGAACTTGTTCCATCGCATGGGATCCACTGGAATGCTAAATTCATCAAAAGTGTCTCTAAATGGTGTTCCAAAAAGTTTGAGTAATGCCAACTCTAATAATTCCACATTATACCGCAGTTGTTCTACGTCTCATTTGTCTACTTACGTAAAAGCTGATGATCCAACAGAGGGTTTAGACCTTCAAAATGATAATGATAGCCCTCGCCGACATTCTGTAAATTCGCCAAATAATAATAATTTCAGAATCGACGATAACTTTATTACAGTCACAACTAAAGCAATTAGTTGCGATAATATATCTAGTTTAGATACTAATACAAACGTAAGCAATTCAATTGGAAAGAAACCAAATTTTCCTTACGCTTTTCTGAGATCCAAACTTACTGTTCTACCAGAAGAAAGTGGAGCCAATATTGCTAATCAAAGAACCGCTCATTCAAGGCACAGTCTTTCAGAGAAAATTGATGGCCGAGAATCAGGTTTAAGTATAAGATCCGAAAAACTTTTTGATAAAACATTCAATTACTCAGATAGCGTATCAGTTCATGAAAACATGATGTTTAGTCCCATTAATTCAACTAAAATGGAAGAACCTCAAACTAACCCCTATTCTAGATACTCAAGAGTTTCCGACAAAAGTTTCAATTTTGAGAATTCCCAACATCCCATAATTAATATGCATTCCAGGAGATCGTCATTAAATCTTCCTACTGTTGGAGTACAAAGTGATCTTCCTGAAAATTTTGGCACTGATAACCATTTTTACAAAGTGAATCTTAGAAGAGCATGTGCTTTAGAAAATTCAACTAAAAACAATTGCTTCAATGGCAATGGCACTGAAGGTGATGGAATCATTAATCACAGGTTGAGCAATTATGTCAGTTCAAATGAATCTGGTTACGACAGCGATGGTCGACCAACTGATGATCACAGCAATCATTCTCCTCCTGATAACATTTCGATACTGAATCACGAATCTGATCTAGTGGAGGGGGATCCAACAGATTCTAATGGTCAATTGAATTTTATAACTAGACGCTATCCTATTGTTAGTAGTACATTTTCAAGACAGTTCAGCCTTAATCACAGAGTGACTGAGAAATCCATTTCAAAATCCAACATTCAACCAAGACGCAGCTCTACACCCTGTGCTCTATTATCAGAAAATAATGAAAGGTGTGAGTCAGAATATCAAAATATTAATTCAGAAGATTCTATGAGTAAAAGCAATTTTACGACTGATAAAAATTCACAACTATTATCTGATGCAGATATTTCCTGCAGACCGACATCTACAACACAGGGATCTATAATAAAGAAAATTAATTATGAGAAGATTGAAACACTTCCCAGTACAGTCAACGTACCATTTGCATTCAAAACTATAACATTAGATGAAAGAGTACAGACAAAAAAATATAAATTCTTAAGATCACAATTGCTTGAGGTTGAACCGAAATCACAAGCGAATACATCCCCAAAATTTGAGTTAAATTCAGTCGAAAGTCAATTAACGGTCACTCCGACTGTTGATTTCAATATGTTTGGTAGAGGCCATTATACGAAAAAATTTCGAAGAATAAGACTAGTAAAGTCAAGTATTGAAGAAAGCCTCGGGGTATATCTTGCACAGAACCGTGTACCTCTAGATGGCCACGGAGTTAATTTTGACATTCGTTATATAGTTGTTAAATTGGACACAGATGGAATCGCTCATAGAGATGGACGATTAAGACTTGGCGATGAAATAGTCAATGTCAATGGAAAAGTCTTAAGAGGGCTTTCGTCTCTGCAACAAGTTCAATATATAGTTAATAGTTGTTCATCGCAGACCATGGAGCAGCAAGGAGCTTTATTCCAAAGATACCAGGTGGACCTTATAATGGCACATGATGAATATGCACCTGTAGCTCATACTGTAAGTAGTAGAGTGGTAACTACATCAGTGGTGCAAAATCTACCTATAATCACTCCTTCTTACTTTGCTTCTTCTTTGACATCTCCGAAACCTATCAATAATCTACAATTAGGAATACCACATTTTGATAACAACCACACAATCAAAATGTTGAATATAGAAGAAGATAAAAAAGTTTCAAACAATTTTTCCTTGAATGAAAGTTACAATTACAATAATTTAAGAGAGTCAGTGAATGTAATAAGGACAAATCAAAGCCAAATGTGCGAAATTGGAGTTCAAGTAACGGATGGTCAAATAGGAGCTTCTTCCCATAAAAGTGACGATGAAAAATTATTAGAAAGAGGTGCCATACCATATAATATTGACGCTAACATTGAATCCAACATTAGCAACATCACATCAGAATATCGAAGGCCAACCTATAGACCAATTTCAGTGGCAGGTCAAAGAAGTAGCAGCAGCTTAGTTAGAACTGTTGAACAAATATCTCAATGTCATATGTCAAATGATAACCCTCAATATGATGCACCTCCTCCTTTACAGCCTAGAGCAGCTCCACCTATTTACCAACATAGATCTTTCGAAAGTATACCTCATCAGTTATCACAAGCAAATGCATATCAACCTTTTCAAAGAATTGGATCCCAGAGAGTAGCTTCTAATGTAACGCACCACAATTCTATTCAGCAAAAAGCACCAAACCAAAGAATAACCTTACCACGTGAATCTCAGTTGTGTTCAAATTATGGTACTGCACACAATACATTCCATAGGGTATCGTTTACTAAAGGGCCTGGCAAAAAAAGCCTCGGTTTCAGCATTGTTGGAGGAACAGATTCACCAAAGGGTCGCATGGGTATATTCGTCAAGACAGTTTTCCCATCTGGACAAGCTGCAGATCAAGGAACTGTATTGGAAGGTTTGCATATTTTTTTTTTTATTTGGTCACCGAAAAAATGTATAGATATGTTTTTCGGTCAAAACTTTTCACAAATTCCCTGTAAGCGTTAGCAGCAACTTCATTTTATTTATTAATTTTATTTGAAAGAAATAAACAGATTTACCTAAGTTATTTGGTAATATGCAAAAAAGGAATAAACCCACGAAATACTACTACTACTTTTAAGTATACTTAGCTTAATTCAGTTGGGGATTATCATAAACACGTTAGTATGCTACCTTGTTAGCTAAAAAATTACCACTAACCATAATAAAATGCATGGACTGTCACTAGCAGCAAATTTAAGACCTTCTATTGAACATACACACACGCAACCACTGATCATAATAATAATTTGATTTCTACAATAATTTCTAACCCAGCATAAACCCAATCTGATTATAAAACCCTGCATAATCAATACCAGAAGTTATTACCTAAAAGATTGACCACAAACCTGTTGCCTAAAATTTAGTGGTTAAAAACACTAAGAGTGAATTTGGAGATGAAAATCGTTGGAAAATTTATCTTGGATTTTCAATTACAATCTTAATATTTTAGTTAGAAATGTCATTTTAGAATCAATAAAATAAAATTATCTGCACAATAAAAAACAGACTTATTAGCCAATTAAAATTTAATTAATTTATGAATTAACTTACTTGATAAATTTAAAAAATATTTGTAATTAATTACAATTTACTTATTTTTTTCACTTGCGCCTGACATTGTTCAATAGTGGACCTTGCTTGACTCTAATCCTTTCCTTGCTAGGGTTGCAGACTCTCAAGATAAAAAACGAACTCCAAACATACCGAAGGAGTTTGGGAGCAATGGTGCAATTTTAGGCCACCTTTAGAGAAAATAAATTGTAAAAACCTGCATAAATTCTCTACAATAATTTGAAATGTCACTGCTTTTAGCACAAACAGTGGGTACGTTAAATCAGTATTAACATCTTCAAAACTTAGAGATTTAACATTAAACTATAAACAAAAAATATAAGAATTTTAGAATATCTTGCATACAAACAATATTTATCTTTAATAATGTAAATATTATCATAAAGTAGGCTGATTTGAGTAAGATTGCCATCTGAAATTGATTTTAAAAGCTGCTTTTACTGACACAAAAAAACTAATTGACAGTGCACACCGCACCAGGCCACCGGCCAGGCGACTAGGAGTGTGCAGTGTCACTCATACAGCTAAACAAGTGTAAGTGATTTACACGGTACACTACTTGGTGATGTAGTGTAGTGTTTTAGGTGTGGTGATTTGTATGTCTTCTCATTTAGGAAATCTCTTGCGAATTAGATGCTCACATTAGCTAAAGAATATTTATTGAGGTTTCTCAGGACTCCATGGCAAAAAGCATTATGTCATTTTTTGATACTTTGATCAATAGGTGTGTAGATTGTAGTTCTAAGCTCTTAATTGGTTTTGGCTTAATTTTAGCTCATATACTAAATGGTCACTCTAAGGGATTTTTTTTTATTTTTTGCGAGAATCCTATAATTATGTCTTTTGCATATTATGGCTAGGGTAGGAACGAATAAGGGAAAATAAAATGAATTCAGTTTTACCTTTAAGGTAATGGGACCGAGGGATTATGTGTGCTGCAATATAAAGATACTCTTTTAAGCCTGTTACTCTCATAAGGCAAGTTTTACATTAGACATGTCAACACCTTTTAAAATACTACTGATCATGTCTGAACCTTAAAGCCATTTTACTTTATACATATTTCTTGTATTTGCAGGTGATGAAATTGTTTCCATCAATGGCATTATAACTAGAGGACTGAGCCACGCCGGCGCTATTTCACTATTTAAACAAGTTAAAGAAGGTCATATTGATTTGACTCTATCCAGAAGAAGGTATTTATATAGTTTTAAAATCCCTCTTTCCCTTATATAATAAAACTAATTAAAAGCAAAATAATCATGTTTTTAACACATAAAAAGTAACAATATACAGAATGTATTTTTATTCACTTTGCTCCTTTCAAAGGGGTTAATTTACGTAAATCAATAACTAAACTGGTCTAATAAAAAAAGAAAGTGTATAGTGAAAAAAAAATTACATCATTAGCTTCCAAAGATTGTGCACCGTGTGGTCCAGCATCTTAATCCGCTTCTCTCCGTGATCAAATGTGTAACTAGTTCTCAAGCATTAAAATGATTTTGATTGAATTATGAATTTGTTGTTCTTCTCGTAATTGGAAAACATTTTTACAATATTTTTTGCGGAAAACTGAGCAAGGTGATTTAAAATACAACCTGTATATTCCTTAATATATATAAAAATATGCTAGCATTAGTTAACAGTTATTACAGTGAAATTCAAATAACATCCTGGGGTTAACTTTGTGGTATATACGTGTCTGGAATTAGGATATTGCGGTAAACGATAATGAAAATTACGCATTATTTTCCAGCAGATTTTATGACAAGCAGTCTGCATAGTGGATATGCTGAAATTTTGCAACTGCTACATAATTACATTGTTTTCCACTTGAGATCTTTTTATTTGTTTTTTTTTTTATACATGTTATTTGAATCTCACTGTACTCTAGTACCAACTTGAAATCTTTTTAGTTTTTACAAATGTATTGTTTTTGTTTGTAAGAGAAAACCTTAATAATACGTAATAAAATAATACGGGATATAATAATACGTGAGAATATATTAATCCAACATTGCCTGTAACTGAAACTGAGCAAAACTGACTTGAATCTGTTTTAAAAAATTATTTATTTACGTTGCTTTTTACTTTTTGCAATATTGTAAAAGTATTGCTTTAAGCCATTTTATGTATTATTTTTTTATACCTACATTTTCACACCGTCACCGTCAGTGTCTTAAAGTACATTTGTACAAGTATGAATCGCTTTCTTTCCAAACAACGCAAGTTAAATTTTGTTTTCTAAAGAACACATATTTGTAAATTCAAAAATACCATAATATATACTTGCTTTTATTTTATTACGAATAAAATACATATTTTTTATAAACCATTGAATCCTAACTTAAACATTTTAGTTGAACCGTAATTAAATTTTTTCTCTCCTGGAAAATTAGGTTTTTGGAAATGTGTTGTTTAGAAAGAAAGCAATTCATATATTTTCATTCAGAAAACTATGATGGTTTTCATTTCATTTCAAGCAGTTCTTTGTGTGATGGGCTTGACCTCCTTCGCCGAGTTCCAAGCCACCTGTGCCGCTATCATTATACATTGTGCAACAGTTTTGTTTTCATTATTAATTATTAATTAATGTTTCTCGATTTGCCCAATCTCTAACAGCTAGTTTTAGACCAGCTGCCAATTTGGTAGTGGTTGTTAAATTCGAACCCCCTAAGGCCTAACTTAACTTGATAGTGACTTTATAGATTTTAACATTATTATCAATATTTCTCTTATTTTTCAGAGCCCCTCGGTCACGATCTGTTGAGCCTCTTGGAAACGTCCATTCTGGAAAATAGTTTTCTTTGGATCCTGCCAATTTTCTCTGAAATAAAATTTCAACAAGGCAAAATGAATGTACCCTATAGAATGTTTCTTTTGAAAACCATTATTAGAAAATTATCTAATGTTCCTTTGTATTTTACTTAAACCAAATATTTTATATTCATAAGTTAATGTACTAATTTATTTGGCCTTTGTCATTTAATTACATTATCATAATAATTTAATCATATGAATATAATCATACATTATACTTTTATATTTATTTGCAAATCCCATTTGATTTTAAACCGTTAATATTTTAACACATTTCTTACACAATTTCCATTTAGAATCAATATTTGTTTTTACAGAATTTAATTATAGTAAAACGTAAAATAGTTCTTTTTATCAACACATGTTTGAAATTTGAACTTAATTTATAAAGGCTTAATTTATACTTTGTGATTATGACACCTAAACAATTATTATTTTGTTGAAAAACAAAGGCTAAAAGGTTCAATATTATTAGTACTTTTGCACATCTTTGGAACAGTTCCATTTTTTTCAGAACTATGTTTGACCCATTATTGACTTAATATTTTAAATAGTTTACAAGTTTAAATATTTTTATCTTACTTTTAAAAATTAATATTTAACAAAGAATTAGTTTATCCTTTTTTTTAAATTAAATATTGTCATACTTGAAATATAAATTTAGGTGAGAACCATTTATTTTATTTATTTTGACAAATTTGTCAAATTATAAAAATATTAATTTAAAAATTAGGGAAAACATTTTATATCATATGTCTGGATTTAGATTATTTTAACAATGAATGGGTTAAAAACAATGTTTTAAAACTAAATCAAACATTGACAATAAACATTTTTAAACGTGCTGAAATCTTCAATACAGTTCGTTAATTCTAAAAAAAAAAAATAGCTTCACCATACGTATTTTATATAATTAGAAAACTCTCATAGCTCTATGTTTGCATCAACGATCTCTTAAAACATATAGATACGGCAACTGAGGCTGAAAACAAACCACGCCAAGTATGCCACTTTGCGAGACATTGCATGGCAGAGTGTTGCGGCGCGCGGAACGTAGGGGTGAATCATCGGTGTCAGTTTTTCACAACGACAATTTATATGACATGCCGTATCTACATGTTTTAAAAGATCGTTGGTTTGCATAATCGGTCGAACTGACACCTTGTCCATTCTCATGGGTTAAAAGGTCAGTCGAAGCAGTTTTTATTAATCATTCGATGTTTAAAAACATTTTTTTAAGTAAGATTAGTTGAAACTTTTACATTCAGTTTTATTTTGCTAGTTCTCAATCCTCAAAAAATATGAGTGACAAACATTTGTTTTTTTATTAAAACACTATAATGTTAGTTATCTTGTTTTGAAACAGGTATTTAAGAAATATTTATTAATTATGAAAAATGTGCAAATAGTACTCCATTACGAAAATAATAATAATAAATAAAATAATATAAAAGGGCCAAAGTCGTATTTTTTTTCAAGGATCACCAATATAATGTCTTCTTGACAAGTGGTGCCTAATGTCAGGTGGTGTCAAGTGGGTGGCATTTTGTTCATACCAGAATGATCAAATTAGAAAATATATTTTTATGCAATTACGGCATTTCATTATTTTTATTTGATATTGCATTGACCATTCTCCCAACGAAAGGTTAAATTTAATAAATATGATATATATAAATATTTTTTAGTTACAATTTTATTATATTAAATTATTAAATCAGTTAATTATTAAAAAAAGTAATAAAAACACATAATTACAATCAAAAACAAAAACTTGCAATATTTTGTTTTTTAGCGGTAATTTCACCTTTCACCTTCATTCATTCAAAATGATTTTGTTCAGTATAAACATTCGTTTGTATGAATAATTTTGTAAATTTTGTATTAGATATGCATATTTGTGTATAATGTAAATTGTAAATAAATAGGCTATGTTTCTATACCTATACATTTGACACACTGCCCTTTTTATCTCCAAATGTTAATACCTAACTATTTTAATCTTAGATCTTTAAGTGTTCTAGTCACATTACAATTAGTACCTATTCTCACTTGATTTACTACTTGAATAATGGTTAAATTTGAAATGAAATATCAGTGTAGAAAAAACTGTTATAAATCTACTAAAATAGATGAAAATAATCATCATTAATTAATAAAGTTATACAAGTAACATAATCATACGTTTATTATTTCTTCATAAGCACATTTGTAGAACTGGCATCTTGCTACAAATAGCATCAAACAGCGATAGAAGTAAATGAAAGGAAAGGAAATGAGGATGCCTACATCCAGGAGTGGATGAAAATAGGCTGAGGAAGAACAGATATTATTCATCTGCTGAACAGAAATATTTATTTATTTTTTTAGCAAAATCATTTGCAATTTTTCTTGAGAAAAATTTGGTGTGCGAATTTTTCAGTACAATCTTTTGGCTCCGGAAATAAGCCAGCCTCATACGATGGTTTGGACTGTATTTTTTCTCAGGTTCTCCTACAATTTTTCTTTTAGCCTCCGTTTTGTGCTTCTTTTTATCCACTGGAGTTCTTTCTGACTAAGATTATATTATATTTTTTAAATGCTGCTATTTTTGTTTGTGGCTGATTTAAAAAAAAACGGTATTATGATTAAACTCATAAAAAATCATAGTAGCGTCATTGTAGCGTTTTCTTGGCCTAAAGAGCCAAACTTAATGATTCAGAAATCTGAGCCACTCCACGCTGAGCTCATTGGTACGTTTAAATTTGTTTTTATTTTGAATAGTTACTTGACAAATGTACTACATTCCCAGAAATCCCTAATAAAGCACGCTTTTTGCAGAGAAACGGCAATGAGGATCATTATATTACTATTATTATTAATTAATAAAAATATTTAGGAGCTAGCTCTGGTAACGGTATTGAGATAGATTGGATAAGCTGGTATTGAAAGGTATAGGAATGATTAGACCACAATACCTTCTGTCAACCTGACATTCAATTTGGGGTTACTAAAAAAAAATACATTGTTACATGGACACTTCGTTTTTTACCGCATAAAAAAAGGAAAGTGTGGTTCATGGTTCACTCAAAACAAATTGTGAATGCAAGAAGCTGCTCAAAAATAAAATTATATGAACAAACTATAGCCAATTGATCACCGTTTATTAAGTTTAATGCTGGTTATCTGTAGGGTTGCAATAATATGTTAGAATTAAGTCGGTGATAAAACCGTAAAACCGATGATGAGGCATTTTTATTTTTTTGTAATTAAATTTCAATATCGTGGGAAAACTAAGAGTAAAACTACAGAAGAGTGTGAAGAAGAGGTGAGGTAGGTTAGGTTAAGTCAGTATATGTCAGTAAATAAAAATCTCAAAATCAACATAATATGTATTTATTTAAATTTAAAAATTATGTTTATGTACTTATTATTATATAAATGCTTACTAAGTCCATCTTCATCTCTAGCTTTATTTTCATGTCTTTGTTTGGCTCCTAATTCTGGATACCATTCGTATTTTTCAGTGCAAGTCGATTATTAAAATCCGGACGTAATTACGAGTCCGGACAAAAGTCCGGACATGGTTACCAAATCCAGACGTACGGCAAGGCTAGTTATTTGGCACTTGTTTGAATTTCAATGTGCAAAATTAGTTTATTAAAATTATTACACCAGAATATATTTCTACAGGTTTGTCTTTTTAACAGAGGAGAGAAGGTTTTTTATTTTTTAACTATTTTTCTTTTATTTCAAAAGTAGGTACTTGTCAATTTTAAAAAAGAAATATGTTATTTGTTATTGTATATTTTGCAAATTATTGTAATTCAAAGGTTCAGAATGTAAAAGTAGAGTTTATTTTTATTAATTTGAAATGTAAGTTCTTTTTAGAAATATTTGTAACACAAATTATTTCAGTTAGGCCTCTAATTGCAGTGCAAAGCTTGACAAAACAAGAATAGCTACGACACCTGTAGCTATCAGTTAATATCAACTGCATCTGTACATTGTTTAGTAGTAGTAAATTATTTAACCAGAACCTGGAATCCTACAGGTGTCATTAAAGGCATCTTCTCCGCTTGTGACCTCAACTTCCAACTTGTGATGGGTTGAGTAGTTAAAATAAAATAAAACAGGTACAATGGTATGATGACATTCTTTCAATTCGTCAACAATTTTAATACTATTTTAGTTTTTTTCGTAAATTTGAAGGCACGTCTAGTAATGAAACAACCCTCCTTTCTATTTACTAAATTTTTGATTTATTTAATACTCACTTCTCCCAAACTGACCTTTTTTTAGTAACTCGGCAAAAGTTTCATAACGCTGTCCAACACCAATGGATTCACAACCCGTCCTAGATGGGATTTCAGGTTTTCCTGACTCTGGCATATACTACTCCGAACAAATTACTATAGGATATATCACATCATCTCATGTTCTATTCAGTTAACTCTGTCTAGAATCATTAAGTTGCCTTTTGGTCATCCACATCGAGGACTGTATCCAGCTGATATAAGGGATTTCCCCCTGTTTTGAACGTTTCATCATCTAATTACCATGGATCAGCATTACCCAGGTTGCTGGTTAGTGACTGAGGATTGAGGATTTGTTTTGGTGCCTTAGTAAAATTCACAAAAATACTAAAATCCAAAAAAACCTGCGCTAATGTAAAATATTCACTCGTAAAATAATATTTAATTTGACTAAATAAGAATTCAAAATAACATCAAATAGTAGAAATAATAATGAACAAATATACTATAATCAGGATAAAAATTAAACAGGCTGACGTAGAGAGTATATACATACAAAAATAACACATAAATAAAGATCTAAACAAGATATAAATAAATACATAAATGTTAACTAACTGTGCACTAATAAACAATATCAATGTGCCCTATTCATAAAAACTAGTAGCTTTAGAATGGGGATAAATGAAATAATAACATATACATAAGATAAACCATATTTGAATAGACAAAATAAAATTTATTAAATATGTTGACGTACCTGTAATTACCTTTTGATACATTACATTCACATTACGTTCATGACTAAACAAATTATAAAATTAACTGCATGTTTTGGTTTAATTTTTTTGATAAAGCAGGTAAATTTGGATCTTAATCATCGGGATTACAGTAATCGTTCTGTGTCGAGTGACACAGTCATTAGAAGACCATCAACGTCCCATTAAATTGGTACTTAAAAAATATTTATAATTTTCAGAGATTATGTAAATCTACCACATTATAAGTAATAATATGATTTTTATGATTTATTTTTAAATGTAAGGTAATAACATGTCCTTTGAGACATTAATC
Organism: Neomicropteryx cornuta; assembly: GCA_020383195.1. NCBI lineage: Eukaryota > Metazoa > Arthropoda > Insecta > Lepidoptera > Micropterigidae > Neomicropteryx > Neomicropteryx cornuta. The sequence continues at coordinate 10,154,078 of JAHKQU010000014.1, forward strand.
TAACTATAACAATTAAATTAAACTTCATTACTTAAGCATTCTACTTGGATTAGGAAGGGAAAGCGGAGGCTTAGCCGATTTGTTAAGGGATGACCTCTCTACTTGATTCAAGGGAAGATTTATCCTCTTTGATGTGCACTGGGTTTATCTCAAACAGACCGACAAATGGCCAAAGGACTGGGATAGTACCTTCTTATACATTAATGTATAGAAGCTAAAAGAGGAAAGTCAAAATTTATAATACAACATTGAGTTTGTTAAATGGTTCTTTTATTTCTTTCTTATTTATTGATACCTATTTATTTACATCAGCTATTATTAGTTTTAATAGAAATAAGCAACTATAAACAATACCAAAGATAATGATATTTGGCAAATATTTGACATATTTTACTTAATATTCCAAAATGAAACCTGACTGGATTTTGTTATGTCGTTCACATATGAACTTTTAGTTTTCATATATTTTTTTTGTTTTGTTACTCTTTTAATTAATAATGTACATTGCTCACAAATATCTATAAAATTAATTTAGCCATATAATATTAACTTTGCAACTAAAAGCTATAATCAAAAATAACTATATTTTTTTAACAGATTGTTTAGTTTCGCATTTAGTTTTTACTTAATATTGCGCACGCTGAAGTGCGATACGTCATACAAATATACTATTTCATGCTGAGTAAATTTACAATCCTGTAACATCGTCGAAATATTCGCTTTCTTACTTGGTGTGAGTGCTGCATCCCATTTTGTTATGAATCTGCATGTATTTTGCTCCGGCGAAATTTTACAAAATGGCTTAAAACCGGACGTTTAGTAGAATGCTTATTTTAGAAAAACTATGAATGTTAAGTTAAGAACCTACACCATTTTGTATAGCTAATAAAATTCTCTAGAAATGGTTTTACTATAAAATTTATAAAAAAAAATATTTTCCTATTTGCAAAATATTTCTTTTATGCAAAATTTTAATTTTGATACCTAATAGAAGAAAATATAAAGCGATGACACGTTTTTTTTTATTTTTTTTACGTTTCTATCTAGAAAAATACCTAATGATATCTATCATTAGGTATTTTTCTTTTTATCATTGACACTTCATAAGTTATTCTCCTATTTATTAATTTTATTTTTCACTAAAATGAATTATTCTTTTTACAATATGAAAGAAATGAAGGTACGTTAGAAAAAATATATATTTTTAAAATGTATTTTTTTTTTCATAACGAAAAATATGTAATATCTCCTCTCTTGCCGTCCCCAGGCTTTTATATAACGCGAAAAAACTACAATTTTTAACACTATCATTTAGAACTAGCTGTTAGGAGCACATAAAACGACAGAAACTCGATTAGAAACGACAAGATATAATAATATGATTTATAATTAAATGTAATAATATTAATAATTAAATGTAATTTTTTAATATCATCTATTATGAGTGCTTAAAGCGTATAATTTTTAGCAATGGTCAGCAAATCATTTTGCGCTTATGTCGATGTTGTGACAAATTAGTATAATTTATTTGAAGATAACTAGACTACTGATTGTACTAAATATAGCCTCTTAACTGAATACAATGTATTATTAGTAGCAAAGAATGAATGAGGAGTAGAAGTATTTCACGTTTTATGTTATTTGAATGTTTCTGTGATATTTACAAACAAATTATAAATTATGATATCATTGAGTTTTTTATATACATACTTACATATTATATAAAAATGAAATTAAATTGTCTGTGATTTCGAAATAAATCCTTCCTTCTAAGTTCATATGATTCGCATGCAACCTTTTTTGTTTGTTTACCCGGTCTAAAATTTCTGAAATGACTCAACAGATTTAACGAGACTTTCATTATCAATCTAGGCTTCCTATGCATTTCGTATGCATTCCAATTCCTATGCAGAATTTGAAAAAAATCTAGAAATTATCGCCTCAAAAAATGTGCGGGCGGCTTTGATGGTCGTCAAAGCCGCCTGCATAGAATACGACGGTAGGCACGTAATGGCCCGAAGGTCTAGAGATGGGGAGCGAAGTGACCTTATCTCAAGTGCCGCAAGCACGAGTTATCGCGCGCTGAATGCGTCGTCAAAGCCACCTGCAGGGCTTAGCTGCCAACCCGGGGTGAAGCCCGGAGTTGTTCACTTAGTTGTCAATAAGTAGGTTTACCAAAATAGAATGCGGTTGAAAGCAAATAACCTTCTTTAATTATGTTAGAGAATTTTTGAGCGATTTTTAACCAGTATTAATGTATCAAACGAAAGAGCAGACTTTTTTATCTACCTGATGGCGTACCGTACCGTATTTTCGCAAAAAATGAACTCTCCTATTCAACATGTAACTTCAATAAACCTTAAATAAATCTCAAAATGAAGACATGCTCGCCAAATGAAACAACAGCAATAAGATAAAGTAGTCTGGCATTAGTGGAGGGCGACTCCAAGATTTTGGGAGTTAACTCCGCACTCGACTCTTGAGCTGGCATCCGTCATCCGTAAGTATGAGATAAGCAAGCACCTACAAATTTCGAAAACTTGAAATTGTTTAGGGACGCCGCGGGCAAACACGTTTTGAGTGATGTTATTTTTTTCGATCAGTGAACTGCTCCGCTAGCTATCTTCGTAATAATGACGCATCGTAATACTAATAATTATTGCGTGGATCGATGCCGAAATAAACAAAAGGACTTGAAGTTTTTTGGAATATTAGTTACCGAAAGGCTGTGAAAGGTAAGTACCTAATTAAGGTTTATTTCCTAATACATAATATGTTGTAGCAAAGAAGCTATACCCTAACGAGGTACCTACCTATTTTGAGCCAAATCGAATTAATATGCTTACCAATATAAGATTCCTCATTAAATTTGGTATAAAAATATTGGTACAAAATGTATGCCTTACCTTGTAGATTTATTTATATATCGCAGGAACTCTGAATAATTCGTTTTAGTAAACTAAAATTAGATTATTTATATTATTGAAAATAGGTGCATTGTTATGAAATATTACAAATTCTTTCATATATATATTGTTTTTACTGGGTATTTTTAACACCCAACGCAAACCTCTGTTTTCGACGGAGGTTAAAAGGTGGTATAAGTTAACCGCGCCTGTGTGCTGCTGTAACATCGTCGCTCCCAAACGGATAAACCGATTTAATTTTTTAAGGGGTTAACTACAGAGTCTACTCACTAACCCATTTAACTGAAACTAGAAATAAATTTGACTAAACCTATGGTATTATTTATTTAAAAAAAACATACTTTAAAGAAGACTGTGTTAGAATAAATGTTTAATTACGGTATTTTATTTTTCGTTGACTGTGAAAGTTTATTTGACGCAGGTAGCTAAAGAATCGGAATTATATCGGCAAAGCAATAACAACTCTTTGCGTCTCTCCACGCGCATCGATAAGGAACAATTTTGCATGCGCGCTATCAATTTTGTAGGCGGCTTTCTTCAAAAAGGAGTGCAACTTCTGTGTCAACTATTAATTATTCTGTGTCTGAATTCGACTCTTAAACTGTCTTTTACAAGTTAAAACCAAATTATTTCTAACGATTAAATTTTTATTTATTTATTTACATAATAAATGATTGATTGTTATTTTGTTGGCACATATTTACTACGCTTTTACTGATTAAATAACCTATTAAGATTTTATATTAATTGATAGAGTGGGTATTAAAAAAACATTATGTATTAGAATATTTTAAATTAATTTTATATATTGAAATTTAAACATTTAAAAAAGGATTCCCTGAAAAATAAATGACGCCAGCGGACCTGCGCGGATCTGCGCGCGGCGAGAGTCGACACCGTTCGACGTGTCCACCTTAGAATCGAGTACTCTATTCTTTGGAGTCGACTCTCCACCACTATCGGCCACTATCTATGTGTAATGTCTGTTTATTTTACTTGTCAGTGTTTACCTGCTGCCTATCTGTCAGAGTATATACCCAACGAGATACCGACCGCGATTTGAATTCATTTTATATTTTTTACCAACTACACTAATACTGTGTACCTACAAACCGTCAATAAATAGTTAATGTTTGAAATTGTCTGTCTTATGTGTTGGATTGTGGTCGGTCGTTTATGTTTTAGTTTGTGCGCTGGGATCAGCAGTGTTAGTCTTACAATATTTAAATTAGTCTGCTAACAAAATACAATATTTATGGCATTATCAAACGCAATGTTACTTTGATGTTGACAATATGGTTTGAAGGTGCGTGCGTAGTGAATTCAAACACAAAGTAGAATTGCTTGTATGGCAACAAAAAGTAAAATATGCATCATATAAGCTAGTAATGTTTTTTTGAAGAAATATAATAAACTATAGCTACTGTGCTACAGGGCCTCTAATCAACCTCCAGGCAGTGTAATATTTAATTGCCCTTAAAAACACTATTGGCTGCAAAATAGCAATGCATATGCTCAAATAACCTAAAGACCACGAAGAGCTCAAATGGCTTTGTTTATTAAATATTTAAATTGATGTTAAAAATTGGCTTCTAAGGGTTAAATTATAGTAGCTACACCCTAGTATATTATACCTAAAGGTAATTTATTATCATCATCTTTGTCGATACAGTGTTAATATTGGTCCAGGCTTTCTCAAACAGTTGTCGCCATTCTGTCTAATTAAAATTAATCTCAAGATATACGAAATACAGAATGCCAGATTATGTAAATCATGTCCCTGATAATAAATGTGTTTGGGGCCACACAAAAAAGCTAGGCGGGCCGGCCGCATGCGGCCCGCGGGCCACAGGTTGAGTATGGCAGTTCTAGAGCCTTAGTCTGTGAACAGAGTGATATTTGAGTCACCACATGGGAGCTTCGCTCCAATGAAAGTTTTTGATGTAATTTTGTGTAGATTTAATCGATTTAAGTACAATTTAAGTATCATCGGTTACTTTATTAGATACCTCAACTTGAGCAGCTCTAGTTTTAATTTCAGCTGCCAAGGAAAAGTAAGATAGAGCAGAAGTAGAGCATCTTGTCATTGATCCGTTTTACAAACCTATGGTGTTATTTTCAAGAAGCTGACTAGAATGTAACCATTAATGCTGACATTGCATAACTGTAAGTATTTAATTTGTATTCATAAATTTTATGTAATAATATAATTATTAAGTACTAGCAACGAAAGCAATATCATGAAAAGATTACTAATGATTAAAATTGATTCCTTTGAATTACAGTTAAATTAATTCATCTGTTTTTACTATTTTTTGTATAATTTAAAAAAAAAGGACTAAGTAAAATTGCATTTAATTTTAATTCTTGACACGGCATTCCACAAAATATACAAACTCCTTACCTCCCAATATGATTATCCAAAGGGGAAACTTTAATTTGTTAAAAAACAAATGCAATCATAACCTGAACTGAAGAGTAGTAAACATTACAGATTTTTATTTTTTTCTGTACAAACGTTTAGTTAGTACATTTAATACTATTTATTATAAACTGGTTTGCAAATTTCTTAACTTCTAAGAAGAAATTGGAAACCGATCTTTAGTAACTAAATTAAGTTGCTATGTCACATCAAGTCTCAAACATCCTTAAAACATCGTAATTTATTGAAAAAGCAATTTCATAACCTCAATGACGAATGACAATAATATTCTGTAGGTCTATATTAAAAAATATTTACAAAACAGTGTGCCATCACAGGATAAGCATTTCTAAACTGAAATTATTTATGCTTCTATGCGGTTTGCGTCTGGGCCAACGAAATATGATTTTTTATGCGCCTATTAATCGTATGAGGTTGAGGTGCGAGGTTGTTGAGCTACTTACTTAAAACCACAAAAAAAATCAATGGTTATGCTATTTTTATTGACCAGGGGTTTACTGACTTAGTACGGGGAACTATTTTTACCTTTTTGGAAAAACAAACACTGATTTGTTATTACTTACCAAATTGAGAAAGGACATGTAGTGCAAAATATTGCTTCAATGATTTTTTAAACAAATAGAATCAGAAATATCATTAATCAATTTCTAAAAGGTATTTTCTCAAAATTAAAAACTCATTTTAATGTTTTTAAATTTGAGTGAGAAAACTTTACCCAAAAATAAAAAAAAATGGGTTTAGGTAGAAAAAAACTGAAAATAATTGCAGAGTTATGAAATACTTTTATGGAATCAGGAATGTCATTAATCAATTTCTAAAGGGAATTTTCTCAAAATTAAAAACTCATTTTAATTTTCTTAATGTTCAAAGAGTTATGAAATACTTTTATGTCCGACTCAAATGAAATTATCTCCATAAAATTATGTAACGAGTTCCATAGCGAAGGCGGTAGTATCATTTATACCAATGATACTCAACCTTTTTTTGTCTTCGGGCCACATACATATATTTGTAAAGCTACGCGGGCTGCAACACTATACTGGTATGACGAAAAAAATATGAAATGACAATCCTCTTTGGGTGTCACTATTTGTACATCAAAGTCAAAATTAATCTCAAGATATACGAAATACAGAATGACAGATTTTGTAAATCATGTCCCTGAAAATAAATGTGTTTGGGGCCGCACAAAAAAGCTAGACGAAGCAGGTTGAATATGGTTGATTTATACAGACAAAACTACATCCGTTTTATGCATATATAATCATGATCTGATGGTACTAATAACAGCTTTTAGATGTCAATTACTAAAGGTAATCGGCTTATATTGATAGAAGCCGGACCTAAGTATGATATTTCGTCTGAGGACAGCGACAGTGCTAATTGGCGAAAATTAACTTTCAATTAATTTTCAGAAATAACTAATAGGTACCTAGTTATAATAATTGAAACCTAACAGTTTGAGATAATTATTCCATATTATCTAATGGATACATTAATAGTGCAGTGTAATTACGATCGCAGTGTAATTATTCTCAATATATATTACATAATATCAATCATACATAATTTGCATAATTTCTATGCAATTTCTGTAATTAAAAACTGCTATTATTTGGGTATAGCAACGTGATGTCCATAATTTTACATAAATGCAGATATTAAAAATATTTTGCCGATACTGACATTTTTAACACATATATATTACAAACATATATATTACAACGCACACAAACGTCCGATAAGGTTCCACTGAGGAATATCATTTAATACTTGTGGAAATTTTATAACTGCCCAATATTGGGTTCAGTTTGAGTTTTATTATTATTTAGATAGATTAATATGAAACATATATTATGCAATGTAAAGAGAATATTAGATTAATTTACAAAGTAAATTAAAAAATCTATTCATTTTTATATTTTCGATTATTTAAATTTATTATTTTTATGTTTGTGGTGGAGACCTTTTTTTTTTGAGTTTGAATTTTTTTGAAACAATATTGCTTGTGATTTTTGGTAGAAACATCTCAAAGAATTATCTAAAAAAGTAAGAGGAAACTTAATATTTTCCATATAAGTACTCCCAAGTAAGCTAATAATTTTTTTATATAATGTAATGGAATTAAAATTTGGTTTGTATAGATTAAAAAAAAAATAATACATATTTCTGTATTTTTTTGCAAAATATGTATATTTTGATATGATCTACTTATGATTTTTGTAATTATCACAAATTTTACTTTTAAACAATTAAAATAATGATAAATCTATCACTTTCCGAATCTTTCTTTTCTTTCTTTCTTCGAATAAACCTGTACCGGTCGCCGGTGACCGGCTTGTAAATCAATGTATTAAACTTAAATACTGAGATATACTATGTATTTCTTAAAAGGTCTAATTATTAATAGGTATATTTCTAAAATTTAATTTTTTTAAATACCAAATTTACTTTAACCGATATTATAGATGTTATAAATGACTAGATAGTTAAGTCATCTTTTTTTTTCAGGCCAATTATCAAAATGGACAGAGTTATCAGAAGGTGGCTTAATATAATATTACTTTTTATTACTAGTACATTTTTTATATATTCTTACACCCGCGTAGATGAATTAAAATATCTCGTCAAATCGCCAAATTTTTCTTTAGTTTATCCTGATTCCAAAATCGAATTGCCATACAAGCTAAAATCTTTACCATCTTTAGACTATAATACTCTCATAGATATTAAAAATTTCAAATTTCTGATCAACAATTTTCCATGTAATAAATCTCAACCACAACTCTTAATACTTGTATCGTCAGCACCGAAAAACTACGACCTCAGAATAACGGTTAGAAATACTTGGGGAAAAAGCAACGACCAAGTGAAGTTACTTTTTCTATTTGGTGAGACTCAGGATGATTTAAAAACACACCTCAAAATGGAAAATGAAAAACACAAAGATCTTATCCAAGGAAACTTTTGGGATGCCTATAGAAATATGACCTATAAACAAACGATGGGACTTAAATGGACGACCTACTTTTGCCAAGGTGCCAGGTTTATCCTCAAGACTGATGATGATGTATTTGTGAACATTAAAGGACTGCAGGATTTTTTAGTGACCGAATTGTCTCCGTGGGGAGCGAGGAATCTCATAATGTGTGATATTTATTATAAGAGCAAAGTTTTCCGATCATTCAGATCAAAATGGAGAGTGACTGTCGAGGAATACAGTGATGATTACTATCCGCCATATTGTGCCGGCTATGCCATTCTTTATTCTCCCGATGTAGTCTTCAAACTGTATAAGAAGGCGCAAGAAAATAAGTATTTTTGGATTGATGATGTTCATGTGAGTGGCATTTTGAGGGAGAAAATAAATGTTGATTTAACTCAGTCAGCTCCGTTGACTTTGTCTTATGGCCAAATGTTTATTTTCTCATCTCTTTTAAAAATATTTATTAACATGGGAAAATATTTGTATGGTGCCCCAAATATATCTCATAGCATGATAAATGCATTTTGGGAGTTTACTGAAGGTTTTTCATGACTTGTCATTAAGCAAAATTTTGGTTTGGTTAAATATTATTTTATTTTTACAAAATGTTATGCATTTTATATGATTATTTTAGTATTTTAAGGTTGATACTGTTTTTTGATACTTAAGGTTGATACTATTGATACTGTTAAGCCAACAATCACATGGGGCATCATAAAGAGAATTGTGTATTTAAGTGGTATTTACTGATAGTAGGATGCATTGTGGTATTCTAGTGGTTTAAGGTATTTGACTTAATATTAACTCACATTTGTGGGGTCAAATCTGCACATTATAGTCAAAACCATTTTTAATGCTAACAATTATTTTGTAAATTATTTCCTTATTGCAATTTTTTGACAATTGCATTATTTATTTATTTTTTTTGCGTTTGTCCTTCAAATTTTAGATTTTGTTAAAATTATTTTTTCTTTGTCAATATGGTTTTCGCATAGACAACAGGTTTTCATGAAACAATGGGTGAATTTTTGGAACCTTATGATTCTCTCATGTCTGCATATTTTTTAATGAATCTAAATAAAATGAAATTTGAAAGTTTTCGCAATGTACAAAAACACTTTTTTCAATAAATTTACTTATTTAAATAATATTTGCTCTAATACCACAATTTTAGTTTTTTTTTTTGCAGTAACGATCTTTAGCCGTTTAACATACAGAAAAATACCTACATATTAAAGGTTTGTTTTTGATGCTGCTACGACCGCTAGAGTTCTGTGTGAACCGAGAAGGGTTTTTTACTTTAATATTCCCAAAAGATTTAGACTATGAGCCATTTAGCGGGGTTTGATAATAATATGAAATTGTACACCCAGGCGGTGCCGGGTAGACTCATTAATGGTTTACGGTTTAACCACTCTTACCAACAAATATTTTAATATATTTACATCCTGGGTCAACGACTTGAATGAGATTTAGCAAGACTTTCTTTTTAAAAAAAAAAATAAATATTTTATTTAAACGACAACATTGCCATAATGTATAAAACTATTAATAATACACAGAATTACATCTTGACTGTATGAGCATAGATAGTTTAAAATATTTCAGCTCAAATTCCTAGTTCTATATCAATTTAATTAACAAGCATAACTGTAAGGTAAGAATTACTTACTTTTGTCTGTCGAGAAGAAAACATTATTTTTCATTATTATTAATTTACAATATATAGAAGGTAGATCCAGTGATACTTAAGAAAATTAAGGTAAAGAAACCTTAACAAGTTAGTTAACTTCTGAAAATTTACTTTTGTTGACTGTTTGAAAAATTTGAATGATGGAAAGATTTATACTTATCAACATCTGCATTTTTACTACTTACAGTAATTTCTATGGCCACCGGCAAGATGGCCACTTAAACCATCAAACACGTAAATATCCAAGGACTTTCATAATCAGATAGAGGAATTTTCAGAGATTAATCTAGGCTACTTTTTATCGCGGAAATATTCAGGGTTCCTGTGTAGAAATTGAAAAAATGTAAAAATGATGGTCTCAAAGGACATTTGGGCGGCTTTGATAGTCGTGGAAGCCGCCTGTATAGAATCGGTTGGTAGGCACGTGATGGCCCAATTGAGATGGGGAGCAAAGCGACCCATCCCGAGTGCTGCATGAGTTGTTGTGCGCCAAAGGCTAAAAGCCGCTCGCAGGGCCTTACTGCCTTCCCGGGGCGAACTACAAAGTATCAGGAGCGCAGAATGAATAAGGTTTTAATTATTTAATGTTTAGGTGATTTGAATGTAACTGCAATTTATATTACAAATTATAATTATAATATATTTCGTTTTTTCTATACATACATAAAATTGAGGTGTGTGTGATTTTGAAATAAATCCTTTCTTGTTCATATGATTTTACTCACACGTAACCAAAACCTTAACACGCATTTTGTTTTGTTTGTCTGTCCAGGCTAATCTCCGAAATGGGCTAAATCGATTTTAATGAGACTTTCATTATGAGGTAGAGGACTTTTATATTACAAAAAATCATGTGAAACTACATCAATCCGTAGGACCTAGTACATACTGCAATAACTTAAAGTTGGTATTATAAAAATTATGAGTTGAATTATTTTTACTAGAAATTATATGTATATTTTCAACATACCAACATATAATTTTAACATGATTTGTTATGTAACTACAATCGAATTTTCCCAAGAAAGTTTGTAATACTACACACCCACACACTAGTAGTGTAGTTTGTACACTAGTTATCATAATTAAATTTGATGATAATAATTCGGTGCACTCTATAAACATTTTGATTATTTTGCGGTTGACTCAACCGAGGTACTAAACTGATCGATTTCACTCTTTTTTTGTTGGGATAAAACTAACTCTTGTCACAGTCTTTGTTTCTGTTTCTGTTAGATCTCTTTTTTTTTGAGTGGTGAATATATCTACCTCTAAGCCAGGCTTGATAGTTTAATATGAGCATCTCATATTAAACTGATCATATGAGTTTAAGCATCTCATTCGCCCGTTGATTTTGAGAAACCGCTATTGTGCCTTTAGTCAGTAAGAACTAGTCTATAGATTACATTTCAAAGTTATATAAATTTATTTTTGTGCAATGAAAATAATAAAGTCACTAAAGAACACTCATGAGATTTTTACTTTCTGAAATTATTAACCTAGCACTCGATTGTCCTCGTGACACACCCGAAACGTCGGTTCCTGATAACTAAAAATCTGAAAATTTGTATTTATTTAGACTAATAATTATTTCAATTTCAAATTATATTAAGAGTATTCTATTAATTTATTTTTTAAATATGTAAATTGTATAATCATACAAAATAGACAGATAGAAAAAAGTAATGGCATACTTAAAAAGAAAACTCATGACTAAAAAAATTTAAGATATATTTATTATATTGAGAAATAATTATATTTTTTGTTAGGTGCTACATGGAAGAGCTGGCAGTTTTAAATCCTTAGATTAGATTAATTTGATTTTAATGGACAAAATATTAGTGAGTCTTTTGTGATGTTACATTCCAAATAAAATCTTTTTCTACAAAAATCAACTTATCAATTGAAAAAAAAATATCGTCTATATAAATTTAAATTACCTTATATAAAATAAATACTAACGTATAAAACTTAATTAAAATTAATTATACCAACTCTAATGTCATTAGTAGAATAAAACACAAAGCATTTTTAAAATTATTTGACATCACACAGCATGGCCGCCCCGCGTAAAATCCAATGATCTGGCGACTTGTTTGTAGTCAACCACAAAGGAGTTATGAAAGTCAAATCTGTTCGCCTGGCTTTCTTGTAAACTGGACACTAAAATAATACAAAGACATTATTTTATGTTAATGATTTCAATTATTCCAGAAATGCATTCAGCACAACTATGACTGAGCAAGTTTGCTATGACAAGAACAGCTCTCTAGGACAGCCCAGCCTTATAGGCCTGAATATAAGACAACACTTTTAGCGAAGTGTTAAGAGTGATCCAGGATCGTGTTCACACATTGAGAACAATTTTGTCTATAAAGTTGTGTCGGACACTGGTCTAGTTGTAGTCTAGTAATTTAGAGTGCTTATACACAACAGAGCAATAATAGAATGTTGCATCACAACAGACGCTGCTGCAATTGCTATTGCAATTATAATAAAAAACGTAAATAAAAAAAATTATAAAATATTGGGTTAAAGAGTGCGTAAATAATAGAAACGAATTGGGTACAACACTTTTTGTTTGTTTTTTTTTATGTGAAGAATCCTATAGTGTATAAATAACTGGAATAACTCTAGTGTAAATCAAAGTAGAAGTTTCCTCATATATCTTGGTCACCAGTCTCTTTTAAAAATTTCAGCCTGGCTTATACGTCCTGTTTAGACGGCTTATAAGGCGACACCGGAGCGATCTTAAAGCATATATTTGATCTAGGCAACTCGCTCTATGATTTGTTTACATTGGCACACTCAAGCGACTAAGTGTTAGTTGTGTTTTTGGGCCTTTTGTTCTCTGGCCTGAATGGTAAGAGCGGACTTGTCCTTTTGTAGAGTTAGTCTTGATTTCTCAGTTTACCATCATTGATGCAACACACACAATTATAAATAGACCATAGATTTATTTATCGGGACAGAAATTGTATCTGATTAATATTCAATTATGCATTGAAGAATTTGCATTTGCATTTGCATTTGTGAATTATTATGTTTTGCATTGGAAAGTAATTCTACAAAAAAAAACCTAATCCAGTCTCACACTTCCCATCATCATCATCATCATCTAAGCATCATCTCTGCAAAACAATTTCCTATTATCGCTGTACCCGGGACATTATATTCCAGAATGCCTACTTAGTTAAAAAATTTACTTTATATTGTACAATTAATATTTTATTTGCATTTTTTGAATTTAAATGCATTAAGGATTGGTCTAAAATTACCTGCGGTTACCCCCTAGCTTCCCGAGCACTCTGGCATGCCTTACACAATAACTCCAGTTAAGCAACCTTGTTTTCAAAACAATCCAACAGCTTCTTGTCTTAAAGCAAACACAGAGATCCTATAACGAATACTAATAGAATTTTTAAAAATTCCCAAATCATAAACAAAAATGAAACATACCATTTGTTTGGGTCGAGTTATGCTTTGAGGAAAATGTTAATTAATTAATTAATCATTAACACTTTATTTGACACGCATAAAAAAAAGAGAGTTAATTGATACAAATTGCAGGGAAGTACCTGATATAGTTTAGGATCTTTAGGTGCAGTTGAGTTGATGGCATAGACATGAACCACTGGCATATTGGCATACAATACTTTAGTAGCTGATTCGCAAAGCCTGTTGTTGCGCCGATCCCATCCAGCCCCGTCCAAGTACAGACCATGGACGTATACTCCTTCCTGATAACATAAACCCAAATACATGCTTAATTTTGATATTAGACTAAAACAAAATTTAAAACTGAGTATTCCTGATATTTTTATATAAGAGTACATACAGTAAATTCTCTATGCACTATGGATAAAGTGCAGTAATGAAATTTTGCAGTGCAAAAATATGCAGGCGTTTTCGTCACACCAGTCTGCGTGCCATAGCTGACTGGATTAGTTGTCAATTTCATTAGTACGAGGCTGCGATTGTTGCGACAGAAGCGTGTGTATGAGCTCTTTATAAAGTTAACTCACGAATAAGAAATAATTTTGCAAATTGTATTACGAAATACATTATTTGTATGTCCTATAGTTTACTTTTCGAGAATCTTTTGTACTGCCAAACAGTAATACTTAAAGTCTTTATAAATCAAATAATTTTATGAAATAGCCAATAGCAAGTATTTTATCGAATTGAATGCTTCCAAATGAAGTACTGGGAAATGTTAGTTATGGAACGGAAGGAAATAAAAGAGGGTTAGATTTTTTTTTAAAAAGATGGACGTCGAAAATTTCAGATAGCTGGGCTTAAAACCCGTTGGAACAAATCTAAAATATACAGTTTTGGTTTTCGGTGAATAACAACAATCACACCGGAGAGTTGGCTAGCAGATAATTGCGATGTAGGCGACAATTTAAAGGACTAGTGAATTTTGGCAAAGATTAATCAATTTTTGTTGCGTATGGCGGAAAACCGTGGACGTTGAGAACCAATTTCACGACCGGCGGATTGTTGATCCGAATTTGAGCCGTCAATTGAAGATGATTCACATACAGCGCGAGGGCGTGACTGATTGAGATACACCACCAAACCAGCTTGATTAGCCCCTGATGAGTACAGCGCGGTTTTAGAAAATATTATTTGGAGACCAACGCTGAATAAAGGCGATGGGCGTCTCACAATGTGACGCCCTGAAGCGTAGAAGAATCTTGGTGGTGGTAGCGGTAGTCGACCTGTGCGTTGTTTGCAAGCACGGCATATCGACAAGGAAGTGGCCACGTTTGAGAGTTTTCAGGGAGCCGCAATTCAAGTAGGCCAATTCCTAGTAGGCAAGTATTCAAGCCTAGTATTCAAGTAGGTCCTTCTGTACCAATTTTCTTTCATAAATCTGTTTTCCTTATTGAGTCTTATTGTTTTCCTTATTGAAAACTATAAGCTCTATATAAATTTGTATGATTTGATTATTAAATTTATTGAATTTGCCGGGCTATTTGAGCAATTAAATATAATGTTTTGTCTTGCAATGTAGTTGACGAAGATTTACTTAGCATTTGGAGAAATAACCTCGAAACAGACAACAAATCTGCTATAGATTGTTGTTTAGCATGAAACCCAAATAATTAGGTGATCTCAAGTATCATAAAACAATATTATTACTATTTTAACAAATAGTAATAGTTTAGTAATAGTAACAAACAAGTAAATAGTCTAGTAACTCATAAATGATTATTTATTTTACAAATTAATTGCAAATAAAAAAAAAACCTTTATAATATTACGTATTTTTTGTTGAATATAACTACATTTCAATTCCTCCCCCCCTCCCCGTCCCAAACGCAACGGCGCTCAGTTGCCAGACTGCCATAATATTAGTCCAGAAACACGTCAAAACATAACTAAAGTAACCCTATATGTTATAAAATCGTGCGAGATTTTTGCTGCCAGCTCTTAGGCTAAAAGGATTATAGCTACTAGGTTTAATACTAACGTAATGAATATATTATATAGTCAAATACGAACTTGGGGTGAACTTTTCAGATCTTCATACATAAATTTAGTGACGTCATTATGAAGCGCCACCATGTCCAAGGCCCAGCCTTTGTGAGCTCTGGTCACCTCCTGGCGCATTGCAGTTAGGAAACCTTCAAAAATGACTTTATTAATTCATGTACACTAGGGTGCACCAAGATCTTAACTGTGAGACTGTATGTGTGCCGAGCTTACATCTACATGGATCGCGCGCGGTGCGTCGGCGGTGAGATTGTATTGTGTGCGTAGCGAGCGTCACAGGGTAAACCGGTTTCAACTAGTTAAAGCCTGGGATGCAATTGGCAAAATAAAGTTTTTTTTCATCAAATCCTTTCGTTTTTTCCGTCAAGCGTGTGGAAGCCATGTTTGTTAAATAAATATGCTTACTTAGTGGCGGCGCATTTTGATATTAAAATTTGTAAATGGCGAAAAAAAAAATATTTTAATCGTCTATTCCTTATACACTTTTTTCGGTAAATTCCACTACGTCGAGTAATAAAGCACACAAAATGTACTTTTAGGTAGATTTCATTAGAAAAGCTACCTATTGCAATCGGTACTATGTCATGGCTTCCGGAAAATTCTTCCACGGATACTGCGACAATTTCATATCCGTGCAAGGCATTTATTTCATGTGCGGCGGAGTGGCCCTCTGTCGAACAGCCTTTTCATAGTAAAGATCAAATTGCCCTCGATTGTACCATTTGGGGTTACCATAATTTAGGATGAAAGTAATATCAATAAACATTTATTCTTTGTTAAAAATATCAATATATTTTTACCTTGTGGATTAAAAAATCCAGTCATCCAAAATGAGATTGGCCGGCCACTGAAACACCACTGCAAAAATTGTGTGTTTCTCTCGAGAAGTTCCGTGAACCAAAAGCCTAGAGTTGATGATTCCCAAGAACTCTTCTTCCAAAGAACAGGAATGCGGGCATCGAATATGTTATCCAATGCATCACGTAAACTCTAATTGTAATAAAATTATATTTTATTCATGATGCAATTATATTGGAGTTCAATGATTGTATTTATAAAGCGTTGGATATGAATGCAAATAGAAAAATTGTATAAAAGGTACTAAAGACTTCCTGGATGCAAATTGCAGGATGTTGGTTTAAACTCAGCCAGGGTCCGTCACTTCGGCAGAAGGTATGAGATAATCACTTACAGATTTTGACAACTCGGAGTTGTTTAAATCAGTAGGGCTGCCGCCACAACTGCCACGCGCTCGGCCCTTTGAGTGATTTGAGTGACACGTATTATGAGTGATACGTAATACTAATAATTATTGCTTGGATGAATGTCAAAATAAACAAAAGCACTCAAAAGTTTTCTTTTTACAAGTTACCATAAAATTGTGAAAGATCAGTACCTAATTAAAATTTATTTCTTAATACTTAACATGGTGTAATTTACTTAGTAGAGAAGGTATTATACCCACTTGAAACTTAACGAAGTACCTACCTATTCTGTGCCGTGTGGCCGTGCTGTGATCTCATAAGTAGGTATGTACTCATTAAACCACTTGTCTGTGTGACAATTGAACGAGGGTCGATTTAAGATTTATTTGAGGTTATTTTTTCCGCACCTAAATACCAGGTGATTCACTTTGATTGAATATGCTTACCACCATGAGATTCCTCATTGAATTTGGTATAAAAAATATTTATACAAAATGTATGTCTTACCTTGTAGATTTATATGTCCCAGGAACTTTGAATAATCCGTTGACCACACATCAGATTATTTAAAATAGGTGCATTATTAATTGTTATGCAATATTACTATTTGTTTTTTTTAAACATATTGTTTTTGATGTGTATTATTAACCTCCGACGCAAACAGAGGGTTGTTATAAGTTTAACCTATCTATGTGTCTGTCTGTGGTATCGTAGCTCCACAAAATGAATAAACCGTTATTTTTTTTGTTTAAAAGGTTACTTGATACAGTGTTCTTAGCTATGATTCAAGAAAATCTGTTTAGCCGTTTGTGTCAGTGGTTTTTAAATTTTTTAATAATTTATAATTTTATTTGCTTGCTTTATAACTGTTTACTTTTGTTATATAGTTTTGGATTATTTGATATGAATTGTTAGATTTTATTTATTTTTGCTTTTATATAATATTGAAAACAATTAAAGTTGTTTTTCTTGTTTATATATAAATAAGTATTTTTAAAAATGGTAAATATTACCATTAATTAAATATATTTTTGAGGTGTATTTATATTTTTTATTTTTTACTATTAGTTGCTGCTCTTACCTTGTAATATATTCATTATATTTTTTCTCCGTTTTTCATTTTTTTATATTTATATTATTTTTCCTGCTTATGTAAGATTTTATATGTTTTTATTAATTTGTTAACCTAACGTGTTAACCTTTTGCTAACCTAACGTGTATTTACTATTTATGTCCTTCCTATAAAATGTACCTTTTTTTGTATTTATGGTAAGATGAAATGAAACTAGATAAGTGTTAAAAACATATAGGTATTATAATTTATTTAAAAATGTTTTGCAAAATGTTTCGTCGACTATACTGAGTCCACTCGCAACCCATTTAACTGAAGCTAGAAATAAATTTGATTAAATTTATGGTATTATTTATTTAAGAAAAAACACCAACAACTTAGGTTTATTTTTAAATCTTTGATTTTAAAAAAAACTGCAATAGTGTGTCTCCAGTACTCATAATTTGAAATAGGGTTTAACTACAGTATTTTATTTTTCTTTGACACCCCTGCAAGAGTTTATTTGATGCAGGGCAGAAAGATGTCGGCAAGCCAAAAACAACTCATTGTGCGTTTCCACGAGCATCGATAAATTACAATTTTGGGTAAGAATTTTTTTTAAGATTTTTGGGTAAGAAAGCGAGGTATAAGAAATTTTGTAGGCATTTAAAAAGGTGGCTTTCTTCAAAATCAAAGGAGTGCAACTGTTGGGCTTCTTTATTCTTAGACTCAGCACTGTGAACATTTAATATCCCGGTTATTCCATCCCAGTTGAAGACAACTTTTCAAAAGATATATGTCGTAGATGGCCACCATCGAAGAAAAAAAAGTACTCTTACCTACGAGTAAGCTCGTATATTTTTTGTTTAAAATGTTCTCATTTTGGTTAAATTTTCATTTGAAAATTTATTCTTTTTCTAGTTTTTAACAAAGAATCCTAGTTTTTTTTCTCTCGTTTTATTTAAGATGCCAATCTATTATAAAAAGTCGTTCATACAATGCCATCTCATTTCCATTTCATATGATATCTAATTGAACTACTATGAATTTGCTCGTAGTCGGGGCACCATACTAGATGACTACTATGAAATAACTTGTACTTGGCATTCAATAGGTTTAATTTACCATTTACTATCAGTACTAACACCACAAATGAAGTACAATCAGCCTTATTTCAAAATTGAAATACCACTTTGGCAAATGCCAAAGTAGTATGTAATCTTCTTTTACCATTAATTTGTAAAAGGACGAGGGATCAGTCTGTCTCAGAAACTTGTCGCAACAAGTAGCAACAGTTGGCTTGGTTGTCGAATATTTAATTGTTTTATGGAGTTATTTGGTTTTTTTATTGGTTGGATTGTTTTGGGATATTTTGCATTTAAACATTTTGTAAAAAAAAATAAAACGTGTCCTTAATTTTGCACTAATTAGTTGTTTAGGAAGGAGTAAATTAAATCAAATCAAGGATTAAGAGGTTTGACAATAGAGGATGGAAATTTTAATGTTTAAGAAAAAGTTAGTTGCATATATTCTAATATTAAATTTTGAATTAAAAGTACATTTTTTCTTAGTTACAATAAAAAATAAAATAAAATGTTTTAATGAATTAAAAGATAAAATACCTCATTCATGATAATAGTTCCTTCAATAGCCAATAATAAATCCTTCAATGTTTCCCGCACCAAAGACAGTACTTTTTGCATCCTGTCGATTTCTTGTCTTAGAAAAATGGTCATAGAATTTAGCAAGCCCATCAAGCGTAACCTAAAAGACAACATGTTCATTTCAAAGAAATAAAGGTATAGTTTTTTTTACTTCAATATTTGGTAAATAATCTTATTTTATGTACATACAGGTTGTCCCAGCGATGGTGGATCAAAGCAAGCAAGGTAATAGAGGACCTCAATACCAATATAAAAAAAAATACAATGTAACCAGAATAAACATGGCGGGCAGGACACCGGGTATTCGTGCCCGTTACCGCGAGTCGAATTGGTGATGCTCGGGGGCTATAGTTTGGAGACCCCTGGACTAGGTGATTTTTTTAAAAACAAATACACTAAAGATTAAAAATATGAGAATCAGCTTGAAGTTCCTCACTCATTTTAACCTATCGTGCGCCCGAGCACTATAAATCAAAACAACCCTCGAGTGCCCCGCGATTTTTTTCAAAATTGCGGTAATTACGGGGGCTTGCTAAAATAGTCATTTTAGAAAAACTATGTGTCATGTTGAAAAACTACACTATTTTGAATAGCTTATGAAATTCTCTACAATATGGTATCATTAATGACTATAGATATTGTAACTTAGATAGATACCTAACGGAGATCGTCACTGGTGCCGTATTATTTTTTTTTAAATAGTTTCAATTACATATTTATTTTATTTGTTTTAATTGTCACTTTATAAGTTATTATTCTGATTTTTTTTTCACTAAAATTATATATAGTTTTTAAAATATAAAATAAAAACTAAAGAGTGTCAGTAAAAAAATTACATTATGTTCAAAAAAATTTTTTTTTTGTAAAGTAATAGGAAACGGAATATTTCTTCTATTTATCAATATTGATAAACGATAATATTTCTAAATGAAATCAGTCACACAGATGTTATAATATATATTTAATAATTTATACAAAAAAAAATGTTGATTGTGTGTCAATAGTACCCCTAAACACGTCAACAAAGTGACAACCGTTCTGTTGTGACAAATTTACGACATCAACATCTTGAAGTATGTCCATGTTAGAATACACATGTTATTCGCAATAAAATTTCATACGGAATACAATATTCAATTGTTTTTAAATACAAATGTAATAAAAGATACAAATTATCTAAATGTTGTGAAAAAACATGGTGGCTTGCTCAAACAACATATTTAATTTTTCACTTTTGTGACAAATATAAAAACACTTTTAAATTACTTAAAAACACTATATTTATGTAATATTATGAAGAAAGAATAGCTTCCGATCTCTTCTAAACGCTAAAAAACAATCGTAAACACAGACCAAAACGAAGCTTCGTATACTGGACGAACGGAAGATGTTTGAGAATTATTTTGATATTTTAAAGCAGAGAAAACTGTTTTTGTTCCTAAAATCAGGTGTAAAATTTAACGGAGATTATTATAGAATTGGAAACGAAAAGATCGATGCTACCAACATTCAAGAAACAAAAAAAGCAAATGGACGGAACTTAGGCCGTTGTTTAGCAACCTGGGCAATCTACGGATGTTTTTCAGACCGCTAAATAACCACTTGGGCGCTGGTCAGGATAATATAATAATGTTTTAGTTTAATATTGTTTTATATTTAATATTGTTTTATAATATTATTTTTTTATTGTTAATTTTATTTTAGAAAATATTTAAAAAAAAAATTACGATTGCATAATTTAAAAAAAATCTATAAACCAGTTTCTATTTATCTATATTTCATGATTAGTAGATAAGGGATTCTTGGTTATTGATTTCGTAATTTCGTGACACCAATGCCAATTGTGTGCCAATGACAGCAAATGCAAATAAAAGTGTAATAAACAGTAAAATATTGATCAACATTCTACAAAACAAACAATAACAAACAAAGCTACAAAAACATGCAATATTTTAGTGGTTTGCCTGTAGTAATATTTTGAAATGTTTTTCGAAATTTTTGTCAAAATGGCATACAATGTTTTAACGGGAAAGAATTAAATTGTCCATAAATATGAGATTTCCTTTTTAATTAAATTATGAATTATAATTTTATACAAATTTGACTATAATTAATCATTGTTTTTACCAAGCGCAAAAAAACAAGTCAAACAAAAAATAATAATAGTCAAAAGTACTTTTTTTTAATGTAAATTTTTAGGGTACCAACTTTTCTCTGACTTCATGCGGATCGAACTGGGAAGGTAGCTTGTCTAACATTTCCTGCGTTTGCCTTGAAACTTTTGACTCCCTTGTTTCGCCCCCTGCGGCAGCCGCCTCCTTCGGTTGTATTGACAAAATTGTATCCAACATTTCCTGCGTTGTGTTCCGTTGACAACTAAAAATAATACAATGACGTAGGTATGTATTATTTCTATCATATTTAAATAGCTTTTATTATAATTATTATTTATTCCACTTTATCTAAAGTAACTTTATATTATTATTGGTCAATTAAATTTAATGATTATTTAACGAAAAAATAAAGTAAGATTTAAATGTATTTTTTTTAAAACCTGTAATTTCGATAAAAAGCAATCTATTCTAATATACGCAAGAAAAACTATATCTTACGTAATATTAGCATTCGAATGTAGGCCATAAACTTGGGGTGGATCTGCGGTTCTCATCCTTTCTATTTCAGCAACATATTCATGCGTGTTCTTGAACTTCATAATACCATATCCACGATAAAATTGAAATTCTTCCGAAAAGATTGTGTCTGAAAACCACACTTTTGCGAATGTATTTAATAATCGCTTATCAAAATCATCAGTCACTCGGCCGCCGTAATGCACTTCACCAATCATATATCTAAAAAGAATATTCAAATAAGATTAAAGTACACCATTGATTTTTATTTGTGATTAAATGTGATATATCCTAATTTTCATTGTTTTATCACATATTCATTAGTGTATCCCCTGTGCAGTAGCGACCTGCCCTAACGTGCATTCGTGCACTGCACTACCATCGTTTTTGATCCACAAGATAAAAACGTTTAGGGGTGATAACAAATAAATATTAATACAACCAATCAAGTCGCTTATGCAACAGAGAGTCTCGTAGCTTGTCAGCTGTGCTCAGCGTCGATCAGGGTTTAGTTAACAGGCGTGCATTATCGAATTTGCACAAATTTCCCCAGTACAGTTTGTATGAAATCCGTCAAAAACGTGGAGCGAAAGAGACAGCTAGAGAAATGATGTGTAAGTATTGTGGTTAGAAAGAGACTGCACTGCACCTTTCGCAACCATTATGAGAAAGCTAGCCTCTGCTAATCGGTGGTGTTTGGCTAGCGTGGCATTTCATTGTTTATATTATAATTTACATGATGAATTGCATGCATCTTTCGGAAAAAATAAAATAAAGTTCATTTGAAGCCTGTGTAGGCTCTTCTCCAAGTTTCTTCTAACTTTCCCGATTAGACTAATGAATCTATTTGTAAAGACAACTGAGCTGAAATTTTAACATATTTAATGGGTCTCGCTGTAACAGTGGCGGCTTCTTTATAAAAGGAATTTTGTAATCTCTGAACGTGTTTACCAATGATTGATTGGCTCCCAGCTTCTTCAACCTTGCCCAGTAATAACTCAGATGACCTCCCTAAAAAGTTTTGCCAAAATCATCATCAACGCTGTTACGCCTTAAAATCTGACTTAACCAATCTTTTTCCTGTACCTCTTTCAGCGACTGGCTGACTTCTGAAAGCCCTTTCATTGCTTCTGCTCTGTCCGGAAAAAGACATTTGGGCTCAAAACAGCTGAAAATAATAATTATAATTTTGGTAAAAACCAGGGTGGGTTTGCTAGATTTGCATATTTTGCTTGACAACCCCGGAACCCATTTGAGACCCTGTAATCCTAGGTGCCGATCCAGAAGGCTGATTGTACCTCTCACGTGCCTTTCATCTGGATAAAAACATTTTCCTACTCCACCTATCATCTGCAGATGGCCGTAAGTAACTCAGGTTCAAATAGTTGTGAAACAGTGGGAGGGATTTTTTGAAAAATCTCCCAGTCATATCTATTTTTTGTATTATACAAAATGCGATTCCTTCGTATACTTCAAACCCCCATTACCCCCCTTAATGGTTTAATTTCATGTTTTTTTCAATTCATAAACCTAATCGGGTGGTTCACGACAACTTCTCAAACTCGTCATCGCAATCGGACCGAAGGTCTAGGAATGCATAAAGGACAAAGAAAGAAAGTAATTATTATGTATATATAGATAGGTAGGCACATTCGACTCTCATTATAGTAAGTATATTAATAATAGTGGATACACATACATTTCAAAAGGCATTATATCGTTTGTCATTTTAATTTTGCGTAGGGTAATGTTTATTATTAAAATATAAAGGTCGTGTGTGATCAAAATTTGAATCATTGATTATCTCTGCCCTTTTTTCGAATAGCAGTTGTAAAACGTGCTTGGACTTTTCATTGTATTTGCTGTTATTACAAAAAATTGTATATTTTTTTCAATCAAATCCAGATCTTTAAACCCTGGATTCGTTAAATAAAATGTTTGAGCTAGTGCTCTCACCTCACTATCTTTCTTACCTCTCAATCTCTTCTTTTTTGAAATTCATCTCCTTCTCAGCGACTTCACTCATGAATTACAAGATGAATCGGTTTGCGATGTCAATGTTTTTGGTAAACAATGTCTTCTTTTTTTACTTATCTTCTTTTTCTCCACTTTAACACTCATATCACTCGCGATTTTCTCAATTTCACTACCCATCTTCTAGAAATAACCAAATTATCTCCCAAAAATTGAGTACAATCCCACTTTTTAAGTTTTTAATCAAACGCGCTATACTCTCACAGCCACTGAGTAAAATATTATATATTATAGACAATAAACTTCTTCACTTTATGCACCTGGTTAAATATGTAAATGCATTCTTACACGATTCTTTTGTCAGAAACAACAATTCTATTATTCTTTTGCCCATAAATTTTTGCGTTGTCGCTCACAAAAAAAAACTAACATTAATGAAATAATGTTGTAACACACGAAATGCCAGTGAAGCTTCGAAAGAGTACCGCTAGATGGAGAGCAAGAGAGCCTTAAGTGGGAATATTGCTACCTTGTTTTGGAAGGAAAAGGACTCTACTCTCCTTAATATTGTGTTGGACAAGGTACAGTGCAGCATAATATCGTTATTTATTTATTTATTGTTTATTCGGAAAACCAACAGTATAATTTAAGAAGAAAGAATGGTACATACAGTTGTTTGTAAAATTAACTGATGACAAGTTTTCGCAAAAGTACAGAGATACATGTAAAGATTAAAATTAAATTAAATTACACTCGCATTAGAAACTCGCACTCTAAATACAGAAAAATATATATTTTGTTGTTTTTTTTTTAACATATATTATTTTGAAATAATGGTATGTTTAAAGATAGTCAGAGGCCAAAGAAAAGAAACTGAAAATGATGTCCAAAGATTACTATTTTATTATTATTTTTATTTTTGTTTTGCTAATTTTTTTATATGTTCAAACCATACAAACCTGGTTGTAGTCCAACTTATTCCTTTCCCTACTTCCAGGTCATCTAAGTGGTTTTGTAAAAACATGCAGGATGAAAGCCAATCAGCCGAATTGAACTCATATGGAATGTTCCAACCAAGCGGCCCAAACTTTCTGCGTTCCTACTCAGAGAATAAATATATTTTTTTTTGTTTTTTCAAATTTCAATAATCAATATATTAAATCAGATATGGCTTGTTATATATACAAGGTTCTTCCTCCTCACAATTAAACCATTCTGTAATACATCATCACTCGGATAAAATTATCTTTTTTTTATTATTGGGTCAACTGAGCTACACACATTTCTTTACATACATACAGGTTACATACATTTTATATGAATTTAAATAATAGTTTAGTATTATTGCCTACCCTGTTAATCCAGCGAAGCTAGAAAAAACAGTTTTACATAGTTTTTTATCGATCCATCAAATGTATTTTTTTATTTTATATGTACTGTGTAAAATTGTTGGTTTCTCCAATAAAGATAAATAAAATAAATAAAAACGAAAGTGGCTGGATACTTTCCGGCGCCATAGGGATTTTTTAAAAAAAATAAAATTGGAATTGGAAATTGGTGAAATTGGAATATGAATAAACGTTCTAGGCATAAATTATCTACATATTGAATACTACATACACTATATTAAAATTAATGCACCATAGTTATTTATGCATATCCATATGCGGTTACTGTTTATAATTTATGTAAAATCTTTAAAAAGTTAATGGGAAAGTTACACAAACCTCACCTAAAACCTAACCTAGACTACAAAACTAATATTCAAAGTTGATTTTTGAAGTTTATAGGAGTACAGTAGATTATACGGCCATTATGTGATGAGGGTGGCTATTGGTGTCCTTTTTGACAATCACAATCATATAATAATCATATAATGATATAACAATCATATAATTTGTCAATGAAAGAGATTTTGAAGAAAGTTGAGTTTTCAAAGGTAATTTTTTGCCAGGATATATATTTGAATGGAGTATCAGGGCTTATTTTGCCGTTGGGTGCCATCAAAGGTTAGATTTAAGTTATTGGAAGTGAGTAGTAGTTCAGCTACGGAAAATGCCAGGCTGAGGCACTTGAGCAATTTTGTTTTGTGGCAAAAAGTCCAGCTCCAAAACATCACTCATTGTAATCGCTAAGAGCTAACTAAATTTTAGAACTTATGAATTACTTATGTTGGAAACCTTGCAACCTGACTTGACAGATGGATGAATGTTTTAAAGAGTGTATCGGAATTGAAAATCTGAACCACCCTAATTTAAGGGTTTTTTGAGATATAAATACTAGACATTACAATAATTAATTTAATTTAATGATTATTAATTAACAAAAAGTGTTACCTGAACCACAGTGTGGAGAAAAGACATCCCATAAACTGTTGGTAAATAAAAAGGTGAATCGCTATAATCCAAAAAATCTTGAGACATTGATGTATAAGTTCGCATAAGACCCGCACGAACACCTGGAATATGATGAGTCGATAATTATTTGTTGCTTAGGCAAAATAGTGCTTCAGGAAATTTTCATAAAGGTTTTATTCCATGTAAAATATATTATTTAGAAATATATTTCATATTTTATTTTGGTATTAAAATTTATTTAAAAAAATATATTACTTTTTTTCATTCAATAGTAAGTATTATTTTTGAATAATGGGATAGTCACCACTCTGACTTTTGTATAGGAAAAAGATTGGAAAAAGGTGAAAAAAGAACTTTTTCAATAATTTATATTTTGGGGAAAAGCTGGATAATTTATTTATAAAAGAGATTAATGTGCAATACATGGAGTCAATGGCAGAACTGGAAACAGACTCAAATATACACATATTTGAGAAATTGCATGTGTAAATATCTTTATTTTTCTTATATTTTTAAAAAATGTCTAAATTTTGGTTGAAAATGAACTAAAACTGCAATAACAAATTACTTTTATTGAAGTATGGTAATATATTTTATTTATTTACTTACATACAGACCTTATATTTAAAACTCTTAAACCCTGGGAAAATATTATATACTTCAGGGCTTTTAATTTTTTTTTTAAATATTCAATTATGAATTAACAAACTGTTTTATGCTAAAATATCTACATGTTTCCTGTTTTCTTATTTCTATATTTTTTTTAATTTTTTTACAATACATTGGTTAAATGTTCTTAACATTCAAAATTAATGCTGTTTTAAATGCATTTGCCTGGTTTAGTGTTGCATAATAAATAAAAATGCATATTTAATCGGACTATCGTAATTATTTAATTCATACCTGATGGAGGTTCGCTGGTAAATTTAATAGAAGCCTGTAGTAACGAAATTGAAAACTTAGGATGCACTTCTGTAGTTATCCATATTCTGAAAAAAAATATATAAGAAATTCTAATTAAAAAATTTCATTATAATGACAATATTAAATAAGTATAATATTAAACTTGAATTCGTAAGAAGAAGAAAGTACTACTAACTTTAACTTTCGTGAATTTATGAAAGTAAATGTGAAACAAAGACCCATTTTCTCATGACGTAGCTATACAGTCCATTTTGTTTACTCTGACGGTATTGGTTTTGTTCTGACCAATTCCTTCCAAATTTATTATCGGAAATATATATTTATTACCAGGCACACCCAAAAATCCTGTTTAGTTAGATTTAATAATAGTTTGCAAAGCAGTTTCATTGATGATTTCTGCAAGAGACTTTACAAAATGTCATTTGCCTTTTTGTTCTGCAGCTGCATTTTAGAATTATTTTTGTTGAATTTGCAATTGAAATACTAATGAATCTTTGTTAATATTATATTAAAATGCTGTGAAAAGTACTAATTACAAGTAATTCTTTGCATGCACATAGTCTCTAAATAATTTGCACAATCATACTCATCCGAAATACACTTTTAGTGAGTTCTTAAGAAAATTCTCTAACAAATATCAGAATTTAAATTCATATTATCATATTATTAGGTTTCATCACCAGAATTTTACTCGACAGTCCTAAATATGAACTGCATAGGTAAGAACCAATATTAAAAAAAATTATTTAGAGTACCTGAAATTGGCATGAACTCTGTGAATCTCCTTTTCAAGATCAACCAAAAAATGTAGCAATTCAGACATGTAGTCTAATCCCAAATGACAATTTTGAAGAAGAACCCATTCACCCTGAAAATATAATTAAAAATAAATTTACAGAAGGGACCTTAATTACCCAAAGGGTGCTATAGATAATTGCAAGAGTTCACTGGGTTGGATGGTACGATAGGGGATTTCAAATGTCGGCACAAGTGCTTACCCCACAGTAACCCATCAAAATCTGATAGTGCTACTGTTTTTTATTAACTTTTTTTTATATTGGATTTTTATTAACTCACACATGGCTCTACTACTAGACAACTTTCACACAATAAAACAATTTCAAATATTTAAATGCATACATATTGTATTATAATATTTTTTAACCTCTGTAAGAGCATTCTCCAGGAGTTTTCTAGCATGCACTTCCTGTCCTTGGCCCATTGACATGGAACTACATTTAAATTCCATTCTCTTAGCCGTTATTTCGATAGACGGAGTTGGATCGGATCCCATAGCCAAGAAGCCAATAAGTGGGACCAGAGGACGTGCTTCCAATACCATAACCTAAAATATAGGAAAACACCTCATAATTTCATATCAGTAATGACATTCATATGATTACAAAAAACTATACAAAAATCAAGCAGATAATATATGGTGTTACCAAAGAAAATAAAAAAATGTTATATAGACAAAAATACATCGCTAAACAGTTTAATATTAGAACCTAATAAAAAAAAGAATCACCTCATAATTTGCAAGGACTGGTTCACCATATCGTTGTCCCATTGAACTCATTACATATTTTCTGTAATACATATAATCAGTAAATTAGTTCATTAAAAAATATTACATAATTCTAATGTCTAAAACTTAATGTCTTACATAATTAATGTAACCATTTATCTAGAAATAATTTTAATGTACCACATACTTTCACTATTAAATATTGAAACTCAGGTTATTAAAATTAATGTATTATATTATTACGTAATTAATTAAATTATTGTAATTGTTTTCTTTCGATTCATGACCTAATTGTAAGTAAATAGTTGTCAATAAGCTTTATTTAAATTTTTAAACAATTAAACATCACATTATAATTAAATACTTTAAAATATAATTAAAATGAAGTATTTTGATAATTAGTTAAAAATAAGATTAAAATATAAAGGAGATCGTTTTAGATTGCTTTGTATAGTTAATAACTAGATATATTCATTGTTTTATGGTATTTCACGTGTATTGTTTTAGATGAATAAATTTCAAAAAATTAAACTAATTCCCTATTAGTTCTGGTTTTAAAAGTACTGTTTTACTAGTAAATAATAATAAAAAATTTACACTTAAAATTTTTTAGTTTAAATTTGGAAATTGTCTAAGGGAAATATTAGCTAACACAATCCGCTCTGAATGAAAAACCCGTGGACAAAGCAATGTCGACGTTCTGCGAAGGTCGTTTGGCGAACGGAATAGCTCATGAAATTGCAAACAACACATGTGGAGTTGCCACCAGTTTGGGCTTCTATACTTTCATATAAGAAGCTACCATCTCCATCCTTTGGCCGTCTGTCTGAAAGAATGTCATGATTCTATTGTATGTTTTTTTTATTTTAATCTACTCAGACCTTAAAAAAACCCATTGTCATGGTCATCCAAAAAGCATATCAAATAAGCTAAAAGTGCGGCAGGTACAAATAAATGGAGATAGGAGATGAAGCAACCCATCACAAGTTGGTACCACAGGTGCAAGTAGTCCGGGTGGAAATGCCATTAATGACTCCTGTAGGATGTAACTGGTAATGTCAGGTTCTGGTTAAATAATTTACTGCTACTAAACAATGTATAGAAGCAGCTGATATTATATGATAGCTACAGGTGTCATAGACATTCTTGTTTTTTTAAAAATAATAATAGGTACAAAACTATGAAAATATTTGTTTTTTTATTTAATATTTTATGGATATACCCTTTGTAAATAAAACTCGAACTATTTACCACCAAATCTGCCAAAACCACTTTTAATTCACTCGCATACTTTTTACTCAAACAATCCCAGTGGTCGTCTAAACCGAACTGAGATGAAAAAAAAATTATGATTAGGTATAGTCGACATGCCAACATTTTAAATTTAATAGAAATGCAGTAAGACGATGACACAATATCGCATGCACAGCATCTGGCGATATACAGTAATGACACGATTTCGTGTCTTCGGTGTCGAGTGCTTTAAGTGGATAATATACTTTTTTTTTTTTTTTTTTTTTTTTTTGTTTCTTTAAGAAACATACTTTTAAGATTTATACTATGAAATAAATTCAAAATATCCAAAGGCACATCACCATCACAGTTAAGGCACTTAAATATGAAGCAAACGCATTCTAAAAATAGATTGGAGTAGATATATAAAAAATATTGCATGTGCTAACAAAAAAGTAGAGCCCCAGGTAGAATATGCTACTTTTCCGATTTACCTGCTCTGTGCCAAAGTTCTGTCGGGACACCATGCCCTTATTATTAATAGCTTCCTGAAGACATCCAGGGTGTTATATCCATCAGGAATTACTTCTTCCTCTGGGGCCTCTTTATCAAACCTACATAACAAAATTAAATTTTATCAATTGTTTATTTTCATTCCGGTATTTTCTTTGATGTGAAAAAGGGTACAAACCCATCTCAACTAATTCCAATTACATCAGGAATGTGCCCAACTATTATCTTATGTTAGTATATACAATTTCTTAATAGTAAGTCTGTCTATTTTCAACCAGATTTGTTATTAATACCGTGTATGAAAAGAAACATAGACAATAATATTATTATTATTATTATTAGATGATTTTTTTAAGTAGCTTACCAAACTTTCCAAGCTTTATCGTTATTTCCAATTTGAGCAAGAATATTCTGATACTGTTTTAAAAAGGACAGTTGCACCAAGTTCAACCATGTTATATCAGATATCCATTTGGAAGGCTTTGGAGGGCAAGTATTCAGATTTAATGCTGCACCACCTGATTTGGTAAAAAACAAAGTCTTAATAGTTGTACATAAATACATAGGTTCTAAAATAAGATTAATAATACTCTGCTCAGTAAAGACAAGTTGCTTGTGAATTAACAAATCAATTTTCTAAGGAGAATGTAATTATTACTTAAGTATCCTAAATATAAATAATAAGATTATTCAAATAAAAAAAAAAAAACCTTTGATAAACGTTTGACACTCTTCATAAGAAATGTATTCTTTTTGAAGGTCGATTTGCAAAGTCATCAATAGAGTGAATAGATATTTGTGGGTCTCATAGAAGCCACGACAGATGTACTTGAATACATCAAAAGTCTAAAAAAAAAATATTATTCATTAGCAAAATATAATAGGTTTTATGTATTGAAATTAAAATTGAAATTACCTAAAACCTACATTGTGGAGGGGGGGGGGGGTGAATATTGTTAAGGGTGGAAGGCTGTAGACTATCATGGTGCATTCAAATAAAAACAATCCATTAATAGCGAAAATTACAGAATATTAAAAAATTAAAATTGTATTAACAAATTAAAAAGATTTGATGGTGACTTAGGAAAATAAATGGTTTATAATTGGAGAATATCAGATGCCAGGATGGCATAGTTATATAACTTGTATATAACATCTACTGCTTCTATATAATAATATTTAGTATTTTTTTATATTCTAATTTTGCAACAGGTACCAATACTTTATATGCGTTAAGGTCAGGCAAAAGTTATAAAAGAATTCATGTTTTCTTTTGCATACTCACTTCCGTTAACATAAAATATTAAATTAACCAGAAGTACCTATAAGCTACAGTGTGGTGACTGCATAAATTAAACATTCAGTAAAACACCTCAGGGTGGGGGGAGAATTAGGGTAGAAACAGACCCTCACAGCTGCAGGATTATTTAAAAAAAATAAACCTAAAATAAAAAGGATATATGTCTAATTACATAAACAAAATTAAATATAATTTCCTACTCAATTAGGCAAAATGTATTTGCGAACATCATTAAATCAAATTGTTATAGGCTCTAAAACTGTATTTTCATTGCGTTTTTTTAAAAAAAGGCAACGAAAATAAAGTAGTTCAAAGAACAGAGAAAATAAGGTATGAAGATTGTAAGAATTTTTACCAAGTACTCTATAATGAAGTGTAAACGTCGAAGGGTGACGGGACTCTTCTCGGAACGTTCCATAGAGATATCAAATCTCTCAAGAAACTGTGCGAGCGAGGTCTGGTACATGGAGCACACCATTGTCATGTTACATATTAAGAAATATAAGACAGAGCCACGGGTGGCAACTGGTCGGAACTCCTCACGTGCTGCATTTATTTTTATTTCTGTCTCACGTGCAATATCCAACTTTTCCTTGACCTGAAAAAGAAGCATATTCATTTTTCTTTTAGGAACAAAGAACAAAGAAACAAAGGAACCCATTGATTTAAAAAAATACAGATCGTTAACGGGTAACTTTTTTAATTTAAACTTGGAGACCAATTTGTATGGCTATAAATAAAAAAATAAAGTCATCTAGATATCAAAAGCTCCCCTCTAGAGCCTCTAATTACCAACCTGAGTCTAAAGATTTCATTCATTTGGTATTTGGTATAGTATTCTGAAAATTAAATTGATTCAAATAGCGAATCACCCAGAATTTTCAACTTAGAATAATAAATAAGTATGCTTTATTGGATTCACCATTTTGTAAAATAAAATTATCCAAATAAGTAAACCATACTCACCTCCATTGCAGTTGCTTTTGTAACATTCAATACTTGTATGACAGTGACGTCTTCGACAAGCGAGCCCTTTGTGGTTGTGAGCTTGTGAAGAAGATTTGACTCCAGTTCTTGCATTTTCCTCTTGTTAGCCGTGACGTCAGTGATGAGCTGAGTACGTTCAACCTCTAGCTCAGCCTTTTCAGTTAAGATAACACGGCCTAAAAGCTGATCTTCCAGCCCTGGAAAATTTATTATCCTCAGTATATTAGTAATTCAAATATTTAAAATGTCAAATTAAATATATTTTAATTCGATGTTGGAGAAAATTATCCATTTTTTGACATTAGGGAAATTACACTACACTGACTCTTGTTCTATGCCTATTCAAGCATTGTAACATATAATTAAAAAAATATATATTTTTAATTATATACATTATAATAATAGATTGTTTAAGAAATTATTTTTTTTTTTTTTATTATTAAAACCACAGATTGGCATAGGTAAATTCTGGTAATCAACCAGACTTCCAATTTTAAGAATTGTCCTCTAAGCAAAAATATTTTAATATGGCAAATTGAAAATTTTATCGGGAAGTATTATTAAGTTCAGGATTGTCAATTCTCATTTTAAGACCATTGAGTTTTATAAACTCGGTATACTTATTTTGTACTTCAAATATGGTGAACTATTCGTCCAGTTGAAAGCACTCACCCATCTAGTTTTTACACGTTTTTGATACAAAAGTTGGCGTTTTGAAAAGTAGATAATCGTACAATCTGATAACTTTCAAAATAGATCTTGAACTGCAAGTTGTATTTTTTTATATCTGCCAAATTTGCTTTCTTTGGACGGGTAATGCAGCTTCTATAAAACTTAATCCGTCCATGTGTGTGACGATGCCATATTAGTAATTAAGAAATATAAGACACCTGATGATTTCCTTAAGTATATTATATTAGGTATGCACCCTGTAATGAGTTTGAGTTGACTGATGACTGCACGTCTCAAGCTTCATCCCTAGCTCGCAGCCGTATCCAGCACGGCATTGTAGCATTTAATAATGCGTGTTTTACAAAATGCGAAAATGGAAACTTTAAAAATTCATACCTCCGAAAATAAACCCCTACAGAAAAATATGTATGAAGTCTTTTTTGTCGCTAATAATTTGCTTCATTTCTACGGGTCAGGTCAGAATCACCTGTAAGCTTAACTTTGTCAATAGAGATTAGAAGGAAGTTGTTGTTGGATTTTATTTTTCTGGCCAGAAAATGCAAAAGCAATGTGTTGTGATGGACAAGAGTAAACAAGCTTAAGAGTACATAGACCACTGCTAAAAAGGAATTAGAATCAAAAGTATTGAAGTTAATCAATTGGGAAATACGGTGGAACATACCACAATCAAGTTTTAAAAAATATGTAAGATGTATAATTAGTAGAATTTTGAAGAGCTAAATACCAAACTAATTAAAATACAAGTTAAGACAAGTCAAGATTAATTTACGGTGGTAAGGTCAAAGAAATGGTGAAAAAAATTATTGGACGAAAAAAAACTACATTTTAAAAAAAAAAAAACAAAACAAATTGACATACCCAAAATAGTAACAGTAAAATCTATAATGGATGTACGAGCAAATATTTCTGGCGTATAAGAGGGATTCGGAAGTTTTGTTGTAAAATAAACTCTGAAAGTTGTCATTACATCCACCTCTTTATCACCTATTTTTACCTGGAAAAAGATTAAATAATGTTTTTTTTTTAAATAAAAATCAAGACGTTTCGTAGAGACATCTACACTTCTGCACAAAATCGGAAAGTTTAACAAATTTTGCTAACCACGGTAACGAGTCAATCGTGTTTAAAAATTACATAAATGGAGTCATATTAAGTTTTTTTATATTTCAACACTTACAAATAATTAAATACAAGAACTATTTCTTATGTAAATTTAAAAAGTAAAATTTATACAATTAAGTTTTTTTATATTTCAACACTTACAAATAATTAAATACAAGAACTATTTCTTATGTAAATTTAAAAAGTAAAATTTATACAATTAAGTTTTTTTATATTTCAACACTTACAAATAATTAAATACAAGAACTATTTCTTATGTAAATTTAAAAAGTAAAATTTATACATACATGTACCAAAAACATGGTACATTTCCGATCTAATTCAGATCAAGTATGATCTGCCAAATTAGAGACACTAATATTATATAATAAATTTAATTTTATACTTAAAATATGTGCGTGTTTATGTTTTTTAGGTATTTTGTGTTTTGTGTATAAGTGTTTTTTTTTATAAAAGTAAGAAATGCCTCTTAATTCTGTTGGTTGATCAGTAATTGATCTGGTTCTTCCCCTTTTACTCTACTAATCCTACAATAACATCGAATGACAAAAAATGATACAATGACAAACTAGGTAACTATTGAAAAACATTTAAAAAACCCAGTAACCTGCAGTTTCGTGTGGAAATAACAATACAATAGTGTAATTACTGCAAAACATGCGTGCATTAGTGCTAGCACTCTAATTTGCAGCTTATCAATTTGCCGATAAGTGTGGCGATTTTTTGTAAGACTAATAAAAAAAATCAACATCAAAAATGTTAAAAAATAATATTATGTAGCAGCAATGTAACACAATATATAAAAATAAATTTAAACAAATTGTAACGGTAAAATTAGTAGAAAAATGTATGGAAAAAACTGTATACCTACTCCCATTCAAAAAGAGTAAGGGTCGAAACGTCAGCCCTTGCTTAAAAGTCGTTCTTAGTTAGGATTAACTTAACTTTTAAGCATGGCTTAAATTGAATTGAGTATTTCAGTTACTTTTTAAGTTTGGTTTTGTTAAGAATACAATAGTGCAATCATGATTAGTTCACTAGTCACCGCTATGGTATGTGTATACAATATCTGTCGCCACTGTTACATCACTTTTGACATATAACGAATGATCTAACGTTTTGAGGTTATGCTGTTAGCTGTAGGATTACTAGAATTTTGTCATGCGTGATTGCTTGAATCCAAGATGTTCAAAATATACTAATTCAGTAAATTTTAATTAATTGGAAAAAAACAAGCACGAAATGAGAACCATAAATGACAAAACACTCACATATGGGCCACGGCGATTGCAGCGCCGTTAATGTACTAAAATAGCTCCTAGCAGTGTATTTTAAAACTGACTTAAGCTCGACTCAAGGCTTAAGTCGTGGTTGCTCTGATTCTTAGCTAAGGCGGACTTTAAGTTCGGCCTAACGCTAAAAGTTAGCTGAAATGCGACGTTCATCGGTTAAGTCTGACTTAAAACTAAGGTTAGTCCTTAAATGGGACATGAAATTTCGGCCCTAAGTTAGATAAGGATAAAGAATAGTGTGCAATTTTATTATATTTTTTTATTATTTTTGATAGTTTATTTTTAAACTAAATTAACAACCACATTAATATTTTTTTGTTGTTAATGTTTCTGCAGACTATTATCTTTTTTTTGTTCTTCTGCCTTTTATAAGCAACAGACAAGCTTATTGAGACTTACTGTGTATAAAGCAAAGGTGCTTTTTAGTTTATTTTATTTTTCTTAATATTAATTTATTAAAATATTATTTATTCATTATGGTACAATAGGAAATCACAAAAATAAATGATATAATAACACTGAAAAAGGAATTAAATTATTATAATATAGACAAATGAAACATCGGTCATTTATTGTTGCTATGAAATAAAATGGCTACTCTAACTAGGTTAAAAAACCTGTTCTAAGAGTGCCCAGAAGGCCTATAGGAGGGATTATTTGATAAGTTTAAACTTTACTTTGTAAGACGATCCTATTTTAATAAAGTTCTTTTCAAGGACATTGTCCAATGCAGGATCTAATTCCTCTCCAATATCCATTATTAAAATAGGCAGACCCAGTGACACAGCATCTTCAATATGATTCCTAAAAAAAAAAACAAAGATATGTAACCTAGAGAAGTCATATTTTTATGCAACCTTTTTTGTAGGATCATCTTTATCATAATATCGTTATCGGAGTTTTTTAAAAGCTGTTGCTAATATAATAATATATAATATAATTATAAAATAATAAACTGTCTACAGCCCAAGTGACCTTACGCACCTTGTGCCTTCATAGTGCCCGGCGAAATCTTCAAAAATGGTGGTCATACTGGCCATACTTAGAAAAACTATGTATGCTATGTTGATAGTCTGCACTATTTTGAATAGCTTATGAAATTCTCTAGAATATGGTTTTGTTACTAATTATACAAAACAAAGGTCAAAGTTGCAAAATATTTTTTTTTAATTACGAAAAAAGCAATAAAATTCGATTAAAAATTATTATAGTATTTTTATTCAATTTCATACCTAAGATAGTGAATAAAAACACCCCTTCAATTATATGCATAAGGTTGTAAGACACGGTGTATAGATTTTAGAATTCCTACATGATTAGTGTTAAAATATTCTTATGTTTTTACATACAAATATATAAAAAGATAGGAACTACCATATTTTCTTTGATGTTGACATACTCACAACAATGGCCGACACTGTCATGTTTACGTATAATAAAACATTAGTTTTTCATTCCTTTAACACACTGATGCACAAAAAAACTTTCGTCACTAATATTAAAGTAATAATATTATAATATAGTATAAGTATAAGTGTAAGTATAGTATAAGTAGTAATATTATAAAAAAATAAAGCTAGATAAAAAAACACTTTATTTAGTCTAAAATTTAGAAAAGACAACAGTAAATGGCTATGAATGGCTCTAGACTAAAAAATATAGAAATGGACAAGTACCATTTTGACAAAGTATTTCAGATTATTTTCGTATGAATGATATAGTGTTGAACGGATTCGAATGATGTATATTTTTGTCTATGTTTTTATCCCAGCACTTGTAACAATTTAATATTTATTTATTACATGGTCTATGGCCGATCTCGCGATGACGCGTGGTGGGCAGTTGACGGAACGCTCGAGGAGCGTGCGTATACATACGCAGGGTTGGCCAAGGACAGGTTAATTTTACCACATATTAGTGCAGTTTGAGTATCAAGGCCATCTGATTAAAACTGAATATAATTCTGAACTGATTAGCTATGTAATAATAAAAACTTACCTGAAATATTTGTGTCCTAGGGTAGTGACCAAGAGACCATTAGCCTGTTCCATGTTTCTGATCCAGATTTTGCCCTGAATCTGTGGGTCGATTAGCAATGGAAAGCGTGACGACTTTGTTACAATAATTCCGTTTTGAATGGATAACTCATCATTCGGGAGACCGTTAAGATTCCATTCACTCATCTAAAAATATATATTTTTTTATTAAAACTGAAAAGTTTAATAGTTAGTATTTTAACATAATAAAACTACAAAATAGCATATTGTCATAAATTACCGTTGGAGAATCAGTTAGCTGATCAGATATATTCAAATTCATGGAAACTGGTATTTTTCGGCGCAGGAGTTGAGTAATCCAACTATTTTGAAGAAAAGTACGAAATTCTTGATTGAATGGACCAGCGTAGGAGAGGAAACTGAAATTAAAAAACAAAGTTTATTCACTTTATTTACCTTTAAATGATTGAGCATCGTTTAAGGGGCTGATGAAGCAGTTAAAAGTTTATATATTGTATTATTTTTCTATACAAAGTGAACTTTTTCCCATGTACATCCTTTTATGGGTGTAAGTTTTCTTAATTTTGACACAATTTTTTCCATACAAAATAAATAATATCCCAGGAAACATTTGGTTCGCTCGCCGCGCACCAACTAAACCCTTCAGTTGAAAAAATATTATTTGTTAGTTTAATCACTTTTAAGGAATTACCTAAGTGTCGGGATTAAATTAAGTCATGTGGTAAGAGCATAGCTCCCATGGAAATCACTGAAATCACAGTCAGCCCCATCGTGAAAGGTTGAAAGGACGTTGTAAAGAAATAGGTATAGGATTTATAGTCCTTAGAATAAATTAACAGTGAAATTAAATGGGTTTAAGGGAAGACATGAGAAGGACTGAAGAACAGCTGAAGGATTTACAATCTCCTAATAGGGTTTAAGAACTCTTTACGTCAGTAACCTCCAGTTTCCTATAATGCTGCCAGAGCGGTTTTAGAAGTACATTCAATGTACTTCTAAAGAATGAAGTAGAATTTATTTCAATATAATTCCTAGAACCGGTTTCAAAGTTTATATAAATACCAAATTATAATGGAATGAATGTAGATCTAAGCTACTATTACTTTATAATCTGTATTAACCCAGTGAGCAGTAGTACATCACCGATCAGCCTCTCAATTTCTGATCGAAAGAGGGTAGACTGCTCGGTCCAGCGAACTCTCTCTCCGCTTAGTCCCCCTATGAGTGCCATAGCTGCGTCCATCTTTTCTTGACACTTTCGTGCATCTTCTAGGACAGTGGTCTTAAGGAGCATAGCGGCATCGAATTCCTGTTGCACTCCGGCCAATTCTGCCTAATTTACATAATTATATTTTTATTTCTTGGTTGATCAATAAGTTCTGTTGTTAAAGTTACTTTTGTTTAGAGCCTACTACATCATTATTGGTAGATTCAGCATACATCACTTCCGCTTGATCTTGATCAGCAACTAACTTACCCACACAAATTAAAGAGGCCTATTACTCGGTAACATCCAATATAAATAGTGTTATTTATTTCATTATTATTCCAACTTTGTTAAGCATTCACTATTTTAAAATCATTTCTGTTAATTGACATACACTTTATCTTTACCTAAATATTGTTTATCTATTTTTGGATTTATTCATTTTATTTTCCACTTAAATACTTTTCAATCTGTCATTGGTTTTGCCATGAATGTCTTTTATTTTCAATACCTTTTCAAATTATCGTGAACCAGCAACCCATATTAATTTCTTATTTCTATTTTGTCAGTTATGTATGTGTGCCATGCAAGTGCACATATTTTAACAATGTTTTTGTGCAAATATTACTTTTAAATACTGTCGGCGACAGTAGGGCCAAAAGCTAGGTGTAAAATTTAATTAAATTAAAGATATGCTGGCAATGTAATAATAATTAAAACCACCAAGTGAACGTATCAAAAAGACTGTGATCTCGAAGACAAATAAAATACCTCTTTATCGGCTAATTGAGACTCGGCAGCATCCAGTTCTTTTTTGGCAGCTATGTATTTTGCCTGTTGAATTGCTAGATTGGCTTTCAGCGGGAGGACATCTTTATTTACTCCGTAAAACTGCTCCATAGCAAGGGTCCATGAAATCAAACCGGCAACATTGCCACAGGCTGACTTTGCGGCTTCAAATGTGTACATTCTGTGGACATTCATTTAATTGTAATTATTATAATCCACATTAACTTTATTATTTATAATTCAAAACGTATAAAATACAAAATATGAACATGGGCAAAGTTTATTATCAAAATGGATGAATACAAATAAATTGTCAATAAATCTAGATTTGAGAGTACTTACCCAAAAAAAATAAATTCATTACTTTATTAGCTCTAAATGTTTTAAAGATGAACAATTTGTTATTAAAACTGATTTGCAATAATATTTGCATGTTAATATTTTATCACCAATTCAGCAAGAACAAGATAAAAATACATAATTATATAATTTACAACAATTACTTCTCATTGCCCTAGTTGACGACAGTTTCTAAAGAAAGAGCTGTGTCCAACCCCTAGAATAAAAATGTTTCAACCATGAAACATACTCAACGCTCAAGTTGTATTTCAACATATTAACCATTATCAGTTTGGTACTGGACGATGGAGTGATAGCTGGAACAGCTAGCGAAGTCTTACAGGATCTTGAGTCTCTAATTAGCGAATTCAAACCTGGCTCTTGAACTAAATCTATTTAGAAAATCTTCACCCTCATGTAGCTTTCTTCCTTCTCTGTCTTTGTTTTTGCATTCCGTGAATAATGTACTTTTTAAAATGCTCATCACCTTAGTCTAAACAAATTTCTTTCCACGATTCTGATATTAGGCATCGCCTTGAAAACATTTTAAATAGATATCAATCAATCCGTAATAAGTAATTAAATAGATTTGTAACAAATAAATGTTAAATATGAGCCAAGCCTATAACTATAAACCCCCTTAATTTGTTGTTTAATAATTATTATTACATCTTTAATGAAAAATTTGATATGTTTGTAACCTTGTATATTTTGACTTACGGATAATTAAAATATGGATAAAGAAGATCGCACGTTTCTCCATTTATCTCATCTTTAGGGTAATTAACCAAGTTTGACATAAATTTTGAATCTCCCATAACCTGGAATATTAGAAAAATCAGTAATAGTTTCTCAAAGTAAAATAAAATACAATAATTCTTTTGAGAATTTTTTCATGTTTATTTAGACCATGGAAATATACTTATATCTGATCAATATAAGTATAAACTAAAAGATTATAGCGCAAACTATAATCAAACTTATGCCCTCCTCTGGATATGCATCACAATGACCAGTTCTATTTTTGTACTCTTTTGAACACGTCACATTTAGTTTCACTAAGTTTGTGAGATAAAAAATAGTTCATAATTCTGAGCCCATATAAAAGTTGTTACAAAAATTCTACAGCGTGCGGAATTATTTTGATTAAATTTGACCATAAGTTTAAAGTACTTCATAAGTTTTAGGCTATTAAATAATAAATTATAACTTTAAATGACAGACTGACAGGTTTATGTTTTTTTTTTATTATCCACCACAGAGTCGGTAACATCATTACGTTCACGGACGATGCTTCCTCTATGTTCAGTGAGATTTTAAAATGCAGTACTTAAAACGGCACCCAAAATTCCTAAAGTAGCAAACCCATTTTTAAAAAAAAAATGTTAAATAAAGAGAAATAAATA
Organism: Neomicropteryx cornuta; assembly: GCA_020383195.1. NCBI lineage: Eukaryota > Metazoa > Arthropoda > Insecta > Lepidoptera > Micropterigidae > Neomicropteryx > Neomicropteryx cornuta. The sequence continues at coordinate 10,195,861 of JAHKQU010000014.1, forward strand.
AATAAAATAAATATGCTCAACAAAAAATTGTTTGCATTAAATGGCTCAAAAACAAAATTAATTACGCTATAAATGTACCCAATATTCCCAGATAGTTCGGGGCATATCTAGGGATGTGAAGAATCACTGACTAAGGTCAGGCCTATTGTGAAAAGATATAAGTTTAAGGGTTTTTAGGATCAAAACTTATTGAGTTTGTGGTGACTAGAGGGAGACTGTAAAACAGGTGGAGGACTTGAGAAAATAGCACTTGAATGATGAAAAAGTTAAAGATTATATAATCACTGATAAGAAAAATAACCGTAGCAGTCTATATGGAGTGGTCAGCACATTACCTATTTTTTTATGGTATTGTTCGAGGCAATTACGTTGAATCAATCCCTTTGATATGGATCAAAATGCAATCCTAGGACCTATCAGAAAGTCCATATGTAGTATCCCTAAACTGTCCAATAAACTCTTAAAGTCTTAAGATTTATTTGCCTACTACGAGTATACTCGCTCTTACACAATAAAAATGTTATAATATACAGGTGTCTCAGTTTACTTTGACACTATTTCTTTCTTGACAAAAATTGTATTTTTTACTGTCCTTAGGTTTCAGTTAGCATTAATTTTCAATACTAAAGTTGTAGCTATATTTTTCAAAAACTTCTTGTTCCAGGTTGAGATAAATTTAAACGTGGTTTAGTTGTACTACAACCTTAAAAATATTAAACACAAACTTACTTTGAGTGATTCGTTCCAAGAAGGTAAGAGAAATTCTTTCTCAAAATCTGGTTTAACAGGTTCCACTCTCTTCCTAAACAGAAGACACACACAGTCCATAATGAGAGTGATAAGGAACGGAGGCTTTCCCAACTTGCGCACTGTGGCTATATCTGCTGCTTTAATGGTCTGAAATAAAATATTAATTGAAACTACGAATATTGAATGAATGAAATACTTTACAATATTATTCTTTATCAAATTTAGGCAAAAATGTATCGGAGGATAAATATACTAAATTCTATTTTCTTGTTTAATAATATATTCTAGTCAAAAGACATTAATAATTATATATTGTAAAATCATTCAATTTATTTTTTTTTTATTTTTCAAGTTTCTGTGGAGCAAATACGATTTAATCTGACAGTATACAGAATTTAATTTAATCCAATAGTCTTAATTTAAGTAAGTTTTTTGAAAATTTAGAATAAATATAAAAAGTTTTGTGTAGCAACCAGTAAAGCTGCCTCAGCCGCCTGCAATGCGGGTTCAGCTGCTTCTAGTTTTAGAGTGGCAACGGCCTGGTCAGCCTCTATTTCCGTCACAAGTTTCACGGCCCTGTCTTTTACATCCAACACTTCTTTTTTGACAACCTCGGCAGCAGCTGCCGATACCGCTACACTAGCCAAAACCTGAAACATATTAACATTTATAATATTATGTAACATTAAATAATAAAACATTTGAAAAAGATTTTATAAAAACAGTAAACTTTGAAAAAGTTCAAGTAGAATAGTTCTGCAAAGGACGCGGTGCACGGGGATTAAATAAAACCCTATTCCACTATTGAAGATTTGGATAAACATATTTGCATAGAACCTTTTTACGTGAGATGGACGAATAGCTCACAAAAAATATAGGTTTGCATAGGGTAAAAAATACATTTTCATATACATAAACGGGTGGGTCTGGGAGTGGGGAGGAGAGTCAATTGAGAGGGAAGGAAATTGATGTGCGGTGGATGAGAGCTCAGATTTGGCGCTATAAGCAAAATATTCAAAATTATCATAAAAATGATAACTGCCTTTTGGGCTTAAGATTGGGGTGCACTTACCTCCACTGGCTGTTATCAGGGCCATGGAGTACAGTAGAATAATTGATGGAGTCAAATTTTTCTTTAATTTTATGTAAAATGTATAATTTAGTTTAATTTCATTACTTTAATGTTCCGTTAGTGTCAAAGTTGAATATTTTAAAAATATCTTTAAAAAAAAATTGTTGTTTATTAAAATTTGGTTCATACCGCTTCTGCTTTAACTGTGGCTATTTTTATTTCTTTCTCCTTAACTTCCAATTCTTTCCTCAAAACGTCAACGCTCGCGGCAGCCTCTACTAACTTCGTAAGACCAGTTGACATTCTGAAAGTCATAACATAACATTTGCAAAAATATTTGGAATGGTACTAATATATTAAATATAACAAATAATAGCTCATGCTAATCATTTTAACATTTCTTTTCACAATATTATCTCTGTGTGTATATATTTTTAATTTATTATTTGCCGGTAAAAACATTTAAAAAAATATTTAATTTTAAAATGCACAATCGTGGCTTTCCATTGGCTTGTTTTTTGTTACCAAAACCAAGTGTTTATTCCGCCGTTACTCAAAATCACCTCGAAAGATACAAATAAAATTCGGTACATGTGCATATATCAAGTATTGCTTTATTCGGGTTGTTTTTATTTAATTTGGAACTGACCTAAAGGCCTAGAAACGGGGATGGAAAGTATCTATCCTGGTGTCGCAGGTAAGGGTCAGTTTTAACAACCAAAGGTTAAATAGCTAGTATATTGCAGTAAAATTAGTATTTAGTAATAGATTTAAATTTTATTAAACTGTGTCCGCATCATATAGCCGTGATATACCGTTTGTTTACACCGTAGTTTAAACTTTTGGTTGAGAATATTGGGGTTGAAAAATTATAAAAGAATGATAGATATTAAAACTGGTACGTACCTCATTGCCATTAAATTAATGTTTTCAAATTTTTGACCATATATTATTTTGTAGCCATCCACAAAAGACAAATATGATTTTGGAGTCACGTAAGTCTGCCTCCGGAATCTATCAAAATATTGGATACAGAGATCAGACACGCTGTCCTGAACTTCGCCCATTGCCTCGATTAGTTGAGATTTTACTTCTTTAGTGCCAACCAGCTGAAAAATATTTGGTAGTAACTATAAAAAGAGTACAATGTCAGTCATATAATCTCCACATGTTTTTTCCACTTATTTCTGACTAATAGATGAGTGTAGTCCTTTTGAGACGACCACAATATCAAGTCCTTACATTATCATTATTATTATTAACAACATTTTATACTGCGTAGTTATTAAGTCTTGTAATAATAACATACGTGCTTATACCGATTAACAAATATCATCTCTCTATAATCTATTCATCGCAAGCAAGAGACTAAATGTTATAATGTTCACTCATTACTCAGGGGTGATTTTAAGTATTGATAGTGATTTTAAATATTGTTTTTGCGAATCATACCGAAGTGCCGAAAGTTTGTTTCATTAAAGTTTTATTATAAAGTTGTAAGGCTTAAATAAAAAAAAAACTTAACAAAATTAATACAAGTATTATTTAAAAAATATAATAAAAACAAATAATACAAAACAAGTGGACAAGTTTATCAGAGACGATACAAGTGCAGATTTAGGCTTATCAGCATAAGCTGCCTGCCTAAAACTAATAAAACTAATAATAATAATAATAAACGTGTAGTGGCGCTACATAATTGGACTGCGGCTGGCAGCGTCGTTTTGGCCGGCGACATGCGATCGGCGCCGGGCGCATCTGATTGATCAGCACCTGCGCAGGCTCACGGGTGATTCACTAGCGGCGCAGGCAGTCAGTCGGGTCGACAGGCTCGCAAGCCGCATTACACCCCGGCGATATCAATAATTGTACCTGACTATTTATATCTTTGTCTAGACAAATACAGACCATTCTTGGTTGCGTAATTTTAAGTAAGGACCATAAAATATAATGAAATGCAACAGCATTATACAAAATTCCGTTGATACTTGAATTTTAAAAATAAAAAAAAATAATGAAAAAAATACTTGTAGTGATTTAATAGTAGTGAAAGTTGATAGTATAAAGATTCCTTCTTCCAGATGACAGTACTTACGTGAAAACTTTGCAAGTAATAACTGGCCACCGCTGCCAAAGCATCCTTTGGCCACTTCTGAAACCAATCCATTGTGCAGCCAGAAATCAGACCGGGAAACTTGAGCGCCCGGTTTCTAAACTTTTCCCCTACCTGTGGAATATTATTTAACTAAAACAAGAAGCAGCATAATTCAAACCACACTTGCACATCCTGCTATTTTTTTTATATTTTAGCTTTTTCAAAAATTAAGAGCTTTAGAAACAAAATAATATTGTAGTATAAGTATTTGGCGCATAATTGTAACCATGCTATTGAAAAACCTAGGCTATTTAAAAAAACCATAAATAACAATTAAAATGACACACAAACTAACACCAACAGCTATAGGTGCAACTCCAGTTAATTATAAATATTTGAATGGATTTTTATTTTAAATTATGAGTATGTAACTAATTTTAATATATTTTTTTTTGTTTGAAAGGTGACTTGATAAATCTGTTCAGCTATTTGTGTGTCGGTGGTTTTTTAAATTTTCTGATTTGACTTATTATATCATGCTTTTTTTATATTTTATGTGGCTTTAAGTTATTAAATATTATAAGCATTGATAACTTTAATTTTTGTTAGTCCATAGAAATTATTGGATTTGGTGACAATACAAATTAGGCTTTAAAATTTAACATGACAAATTCGATGCAAACTGCGAGTATTCATAGTGCAAAATGCATAATATACAACCCTGCCCTCAATAGTATTAATATTGTCAAACCGGTGAAAAGCAAAGCACAACGTGGAGGTTCGATCTTGATCTCATAATAAAGTATTCATACAATACATCTGGTGTAGGAATTCGTCTTGGGGCTTTCTTTCTCATAATTGGGGTGAGCTCAGCCAAGATTTCATCTGAAATTGTTTAGTCACAAGTACTTTTATTTCATCTCGCTTATTTGTAAATCCTCGCCTACCTAACTTTTTTAGATATAAGAAATGCTACGGAATTTCTTTAATAAACAGTGATTTCTTTAATAATTTCTTTTATACATAGTCCGCTGTCACTTTAGCAGTGAACCAACACGAATATGTATGAAGCCGTGCGTATGTCAATTTAAGTCTAATTTACTGGTGCAATACATAAGGTAAAAAACAAGCAGCAAATGACATACAAAATGATTTAGACCATTTACCTAACTCATCTTTTGCAAACAGGTTTGCTATTTCTCCAGAGCTGAGGATGTTATTTAGGAACTCCAAAAAAGCTTCATCTTTGATATCATTATCAGTAAATATAAATGATATGCCAAGGCCCTCCAGACCCGCCACCTTGTATAAATATTTAATGTCATCCATAAAATTATTAACATTATACGATCTGAAAACAAAAAAAAAAAATTGCGAAGAGTCATTGTATATTAAGTAATTACAAACTATACATTGATTTTCATTTCCTATTTTAATTTATTACTTTTTGTGATATATACAAGTGCAGTTTAGGCTTATCAGCATAAACTGCCTGCCTAAAAGTAATAATAATAATAATAATAATATACCTACATACATTGTAATGTAGGTACCCACAGAGTGTTTTATTTCGCTCCCGCGGCTAACCGCCGTACACCGAGATACATATATCACACTTTTTTAATTATAATAAAAACATTTCATTGCATTATAATTCTCAAATAAATACAACCATTCCAAAAACCTTATGACAAATTAAACATTTAAACGCACCTTGATAATGTTATTTGATAGAAGACAAAGCCCGCTATGAATGAAGATAGTTTAGTTAAACTTTGTTTTCCTGATCCACCGACGCCAACTAATAAAGCATTGCCTCTGTGAAATATTGTTTTTGTTATTTGTTATATTGTACTATATAATAAAATCTGATAAGAATAATAAAATTTTGAATTGTATTAACTTTCAGATATTGGGATAAAAGAAATTAATAAAATACGTAATTCACAAATATTCCAAGAATATTTTTAAATCTATAGGATTTTCATGTATTTATTTTATTGGATACATATTATTAAAAAAATATTAATCATAGTAAATATTAGCATATTCTCTTGGTATTTTAACAGAGAACAGCGAGGTGTTAGTTTAATGCACAACAACTTTCAATAAATGCTGGCACCAAAAAGACTAGACCAGCAAATAGCAGCAGTAGATGTTTTAATAATTTAATTTTAATAAACATCAAAAACGGTAAAGTTTGTTATCAACAGCTGGCTGAAAATTGAGAAGACATTTAGTCTTAAGAGGACTCTTCCAGCTTGGACTTGGGCGTGAGGGGTGTGGTTAATATCATGGGTGTGGTCTATTTCTTTTAACAGCTGCGTAGAAAGAGAACCCTCTGCAATGAAAGAGACAAAAACATTCTCGCAGCGACACAAGGGCACACAGTCGTTGGGAATAATTATTATTCATGTAAAAAACTTAAAACACGTGCGCTTCATCCCATGAAGAGGCGGAGATTGGCAAAGCTTGATGAGAAGCAAGATCATTTCAAACAAAAACAGTGTGTCGCAAAATGATGTAACAACTTCTCGTAGTTTATAAATCATAAGAAACAAAATCAACATGTTTCTAAAAACTTTGTTGAATTTGTATCTTTATGAAATGAACTATACTTTTGTCGTTTTATTTTCTCGATTTTGTATTCAGGCAATAAGATATTTACGACTAAAGTTTTGATAAAATGTATGGAAAAATGCAGACTTTTCGAGGCTCTTAATTTTTAAACAAAGTAAAAATTTATTGTTTCAATTCGATAGAAGTCTAAATAATTAGGAGATAAAACAATATCCAGTATTATTTTTCTTATATTAATATATATTATCAGATGTTACAATGCGGATACGCAATGCCATGTAATCATTCAGGAGGAATTATTGGAACCATTCACTATCATAGCAGGGAGTAGGTCTAGCAAGCTTGCTTTTTAACATATCATTGGAAAAAGTGATTCGCGATTCAGAAATTAACACAACCGGAACGATCTTCTTCAAATGGTGACCTAAGAGGAACCGATGGAGGACTTTGCTTGAGCAGGCCAATGCCCACTCTGGGCAGTATGGGCCAGATTATGATGATATTTCTTTTATTACGAGAGTCAGAACATTACAGCGTTTGTATGGAGAAATGACCGGAAAGAGGCCCCTTAAGATCGATGTCTCAAACAGTTGACTCCAAATACAATCACAGATACATTTTATCAGCGTAAACTGCCTGTCAAAACAAAATAATCATAACAAAAACTATTGATAGTATTCATTACAAAAACTAATACTAAATATTTTACATACAATTTTAATCAGATATAACTTATACAGAGCTTATAGACGATTTGTAAGAGTATAATCATATAAATTTGTATATTATACCTCGGAGTATTGAGTATACGTGAAATGACAAAAAGATGAACCATGGCATCGTGAAAAAAGACCAGATTGACACTTTGTCCTCTGACAGAGTCATTGAATGTGGCCATATAGCTCTTGAGTTTTGCTTCCACAACATCCCAACTAAAAAGAAACCGTTTTAATAAAAAAGCTTGAACACATTTTTAATGATACATAAGAGGTTATTACCGAAATAATGGATAAGTAAATTAGTTTAGTAATACATAAAGCAGCCTGAAAATGAAATATATTACATCCATTTTTTCTCTTAATTAAAAAAAATAATAACGATTTCAAAAGCTTTAAGCGATATCAAAAGCTTTTAACGATTTCAAATCTCAAAACGATTTCAAAACGCTAAAAAACAATTTCATGCTTTCAAAACGATTGAGATTGATTGAACATTACAGTAATAAAATTATTCACCTGGGTATTTCTTCGTATACTTTGGGTGCTTCAGCTTGAACATAATCCTCTTCTTCATCGTCTCCTTTATCAGCTTCGCGCATGAAATTTACAAAAAATGTCTCTCCTTCAGGAAACTCATTCCAGTCTTCTTCACTTAGTATCATTTGAACAGTTCTACGTAAATTCGCCATAAACCAATGGCGATCTTCCGCATTTGTAAATCTGCATAAAATATATTTGTTTTACATCTCTTTTTGAATCATTACTTTCGGTCAACATAATATTTTCATATTTATATTATCTAAAAGCTATGCGATCGAGTTTGTAAGCTTCCAACGCCAGGGCCTATGTTGAAAACAAAGATTGTGTGTGCATTACACAATAAAGATTTTTATAATCGTAAATTTTATTTAAAAAGTGTCATTTTGTTGTATAATTGTATTAATAAACATAAATGCCAAAGATTATGATGGAAGAATTTCAACACATATTGTGGAAAATGAGATTCAAAATGTAATAATATAAAAAAAAATGTAATTGTAAAGGTCCGTTTGTGTGTGGCCCGTGGGATAATAGTAATAACTTGAGTCTGTTAGGTTATGGCAATAGGAGTAATAGCTTTGTGAATTAAGAGCAGGACATTGTGATGGTAATTATTAAATAATTATAATTATAATATTGTTATACCCACTCCCCAGGCCCGGTCAGTTTAATTAAAACTTAACCAAACAAAAATATGTAAAAAAATTGGAGATAAAAAACGTTTAAATTTGTGCCATAATTAAAATGATGGGCAATGTAAAACCAAAATGAAAAACTGTTCTTCATTTTTGCGGACAGTAAAACACTCCCACATGTCCTCTAACTATGCAGCCGGTGCAAATAAGCTTTATCAGTGATGCAAGGAGCCAATGCTGCCAACCTGCCGCTAATTACTTTCATCTCTGTCATTACAATTTATTTATGTGCAACTCAGTATGTTCGTTTTATTGCTTAATTTACTTTGTATTTGACATTTTCATACAAATATGCAATCCTCTAATATTTACAATAGGTCTTAGTTAGCTGTTAGATATGACAATATATACAGATAAGGTAAAATATTACCGGTCTACGATGACTCTGGTGCATTCGTGGAACCATAATTTCAAGGCAACCTTGATATTTGGTAATTCTGGTGCTTCTATATTTAAGATACCTTCCCAAATTCGAGACAAATCCCGTAGATTGAAAACATAGTGAAACTTGGCAGGTGTCGGCAGCATTTTAACCTGTGTGATTATTAAAAAAAAAGACTATAAATAAATTTAAAAAAAGGATTCTCCTGGGTAACTGAGATGGTAAATACAAAAATCCTTGATTTCAATGAACTGATGAAGTCACTAAAAGTATGTTCTCAATAGACCCACAAAAACTAACATCTCTCAGGAAATAAATATATATCAACTTCAAATAAAAAATGTAGGGGATTACAAGAAACTTATAGGTAGAAATCCTTCCAAAATTTCTCCAACTGATGTATTGCTACACCCCCTAAATAATATTTGCAGTACGGAAACATACAAGACTGGAGATCTGGCCTACCGATCTTAATAAAAAAAGTCCTTCCCACATTCAAAGTGCAACAAAGACAAGCTGTTCTAGTGTTATTTCTTCAGATAGCAGTTCAGTCATAAGTTCTATCACCTCAAATGTTCAATGTGATGACCCAACAGCTGAATTTCCACAATCCTATATCTCGAATATCTTTTCATCACCAGGCTCCCGTTCAAGTGGTAAAGGTCTAATAAGATCCTAAAATTGTTAAATTATTCTAACATTATTATAGTCATTATTATAATTATTATCATTTGAGCCCTAAAATTATATCATTATTTACTTTAATTAACACTACCATAGGCATCTCGAATTAATGATTAAATAATCAGCTTTAAATTAATGAGTTGCGTCATTCAATTTGTTTTAAATATAATATTAAAAAGTTTTTGAAATTTAATGTAGTTTATTTCCTTGGGTTTGAATGAAAGTAAGTCGGTGTTTGACAATTTCATTTAACAAGCACACAAGTTAGCATTCTTATTTGATATTAGTAATGGACTCATTAAAGCAAAATATATTCTAATAATACCTATAAAAGTGAAATACCTTAGTCTGTTGCCAAACAACCCTTGTTAACTCAACTAATTTTGGCATAAAGTTGACAATCAATGGTGGAAAACGGCTGCTACAAAAGTAACCATTGGCGATGGCACCTACAAACAAAACGAAGTAAGTACACTTATTGAGATTCAAACAATTGTTTCGAATATTTCATAGCAGTCAGACAATATTAAAATTAATAGCTATACTATTATAATGACTTTGACAAGTTCATTTAATTTATGTTAAAATTAAAATTATATTTTATTCAAGATATTAATTAATTTTTTCATTTAAAATTAGGTTTGACTTCTAGGTTAGTCTAGAATGACAGACTAGGCCCGAGGAATCAAGAACTATAGAAATAGAAACATTCTGAAAATTCTGGTAATCCCCAATGCAACTACCTTCCAAATCACACATTTAAGCCCAGTGTGTCTTGAGACTCTTTGATACAGCGTCATTTTATGAAATAACTGTGGGAATGGAGATAGTTAGATTGGTTCCCCACATCTTGTCCATCTTGTGCGTTAGGTTAAGATATTAAGTATCTCATCTTTTTTGTCAGTCTTTTTACCCCCACAGTCATGTCCGTAATAAGCGATCTTATAATGGTTTTTTCTATTTTTTGCAGTTGCCTCAAACAGAAAGGTAACTCTGCAGTGATTGTTGAACTCCTTTGAATAAGTCAATGCCTTTGCAAAACACCAATAATTACAAACGTTACAATAGTGTATGTGATACATAATACAATAGACAATTAATGAATAACATAAAAAATAGACTAAAAGTAATATTTCTCTATTAATATTTCTTACCAAAAATCTTGTCCATAGAGGCATTACTTGGAAGTGTACAATTAAAAATATTAAAATGTCGTTTCAGTCTAGGGGGGATGTCATTTCTTCCACCGCCTACAATAAAAACAAAACTTCGAATCAGTTACTGTTATTATTAACTGTATTCATTGTAGTATTTCATATTTAAAGAAGTGAAGTACCTGGATGAATCATAGCACCAAAGACCTGGATATCAACTATGGTAGTAAAATCACCAGGTTTATCAAGCGAGAAAAACCCTATACACTCCATGAGTTGACGCACAATTTCATTTGTAACCTAAAAATAATTATAATACAAATTCAACAAATCAGTCATATGTCTGTCCGCCCCTTGTGCATCTTTAACTTCAAAAATACATATTTCAGAAACATGAATTTGTATATATTATATGTGTATATTTTATATATAACATAAAAAGGAAAAATCTGAAATCATGGTCATGAGATTATGACCTTAAAATCTGCACATTTCATGGACAAATCATGCAATAATTAATAACAATTATTTTTATAGACCAAAAATTCAACCTTGATATTTTAAAATACTGTATACAATTGTTTTAAATATATTGCTGTGACTACAAAAAATATAATAACTGGACTTAGATTTAAAATACTTGCATACAGTAAAAACAATTAAATTGCATTCCATACTTACTTGATCACCCCACTCATTGATTACAGGCATGTTAATATCATCAATAAATACTGTCATTCTCCTCCCACCGGGAGGACCAAATGTGGTTCCAACTCTCTTTTCTACATATGACTCAATTATACGCTGAAATATTAAAAAAATGTATTACACAATTTTAGAAAAGCCTTATACTAGTATGGATTGTTTTTAATATATCTATTCTCTACCTATCAGATGAAATGACATCTTAGGAACTGGAACAGTTTATATAAAAATGATATTAACTTCTACCTCTGTGATTAGTTTCGAGTAAAGAAATAACAAAAGGTGTAGAGATTAAATATAAAACATTCCTAGTTTCAAAATAAGTTTAATTTTTATTTCCAATGATTATTTTTTTTTTTTACAATATTTGAATTCATTTTTTACATGTTTGTAGTGTTTTTTTAGTGTTTTGAAGTATTTATCAAATCTTTATTCATTATGGTCATAAATATTAGAATGCAAAATACCTGAAATAAATTAGGCGTTGTGGCAGAGGAGAAATTGATACATTTGAATAGCTGCACCTCGGGATCATATTTTGCCATGTAACATTTAATCATGACCGTTTTAGCTGTGCCCTGTTCGCCAATAAGCAGCACCGACTTTTTTTGTTTCGCTATATTGTCAATGAGGAACGCAGTTCTGACATTGTCTACGTTGGGTACAAGAATACTCGCATATTCTGGTACTGTATCTGATGGATAAATAAACTCTTCCAGACGTTCAGACCTATTACAAAACAAAAATAAAATACTAAAAAATATGCTCATTTACTCTAAAGCCACCAGCGTTGTATCTTTACTTTTTTTTATTTCAATAAAATACAACCAAACTTTAAGTAAAACATTTATTTTGAAAATAAATTAGTATAATGTTTACAATTAATCATATAACTTTAATCTAATGCAAATAATAATAATTAAAATGTAATATCTCTCTCTAGTGTAGTTAGCCCCCAAATAGTAGAATGAAAGGAAATTTAATTTTAAATTTTGATATGGAATCCTACAAAATAACATCTTTATAATTAATAATATCGATAATAGAGATCGTGGTAGTGTAGTGCGTTGGACTATTGAACCAAAGGTCGCGTTTTCGAATCCGCACATGGTCATTCCATTTTTAACACTTCATTACCATCTCACCTGACTCTAGGACAGGCACATTTGATCTAGTTGAGTAAGACTAAAAATAATTGTATATGACTATAAAAAAGTAAAATAGCATTAATATTAACATCTATTTCAGACTGAAGTTAAAAAATTCCTATTAATTTCCCAGCCGTAAGGTGATGGATGACAGAAAGAACCTGTTATGGGAAAGTAAATGGCAGGTGGTGGTACTGCCAGAGGCTACATTTTCATAAAAAATATAACATATGTAAAGCAACATTGTTTTAGTATGATTGTTTTTCTCTAGAAATGAGCAAGGTGTGTAGAAAAAAATGTTTTTTTTTGATGCTTGGTAACGGAAACATTATGAAACTATATTATTCAAAAATAATTAATGCATGAAAACTATGACACTAAAATTTTTTACCAATGTTGCCAAATGCCTGTGTCCGTCACGCAATAATCGAAGATGGACTCGCCTCCTCTCACTTTTGGCCAGTCCAGTTTCGCTGGAAGCTTGGTCACAAACTCAACCATTTTAGCCCTGTCTTCGTGCTCCAAGACGGCTCCAAGAGACCACATCAAAGTGAAAATAAATAGTCTTTCAATGTGTCGATCACTGAGGGATTCTTAAATTTATCGACAATATCAACATTAGATAATTATATTTAAGGCATTTTATTGCAATAGTTTTTTGTATTACATTATTGTTAAAAAAAAACAAGTGCAAATTAATTTTAATATGTACTTAAAAAAAACTAGAATTTTTAAATTTTATGTAAGGCAAATAAACGTAACATAGGTACACAATTTTAATTATTGTAAATTTGGTTTCTAAATAAATATCATGTAAATAAAAAAAAATGATTCCACATAGCCAGAATATTTAACCGACTTCAAAAAAAGTGGACGTTCTCAATTCGATCGCTTTTTCAGTTAACCTTTGCCAAATGTAAAATGTAACATTTTGGTATAAAGGACATTTAATAAGGGACAGACAATAGACTTTTGATTAGGCCTTTGCAACTTTTTTAAAGTTAAAAATAAAAAATAATCAGTAAATTACTAACTTCCAGTAGGATTCTCTATCAATAAAAGGCCACTTAACATGTCACATGCTTGTCTGTAAAATATAATTAGGATATAACTTGTGAGTTTTTACCACAAAAAATAGTAATTAAACATTTTCTGAAAATATCATAATACAAAAGTTTACCTTATATATAAAGCTTCTAATATTTTCATTTTAGGAACAAGCTTTTGCTGGTTAAAAGCTAAGAGCTCAACAAATATTTTATTAAAACAAGTTCGAAGAACATCCACTTCTCGGCCTTGCCGTTTTTTTAACCATCCCTGAAAACAAATATTTTTTCAGGAGATAAAAAACTAATGAAAATGAGCATCTTTACAGAATAGAATCTAAGTTATTGAGCTGGAATTCTAGTAAAGAACTGTCAAGTATCTAATTAAGAACTATGAAGTGTTATGGCTGTTTCCTTTGCTGCACGTGGACAAATAAGGGACTAAGTAAGTTTGACTAGAGTGATGAGTGAAATTTCGGTAATATTCTTTTTATCTTACTATTTACCTATTTTTTTTTTGACAATTCAAAGATTTTTTTTGTACCGCAACCAAAACCTCAATTTAACATGTTTTTGTTACTATTGCCTTAAAAATGCTTTATGCTTTTTGTGAAGTATGAAATTATGCACCGGCCCCTTTGACAATCACGATAGTCTCCGAGCATCAAGTCAAGCATAAAACAAAGCAAAGCAAGCAAGTGAAGTCAGAGCATTCATTTTCATAGTCCTAAATGATAAGTAACTTATTGTTATTGGAGAATTTTAAACTCTAATATCTACATTTAACTAAATTACATATAAAAATATGAAAACATGAATTTCAAATTTGAATTTGTTATTGAGCAGGCATAAAACCATATGTATTTATTGCTTTATAAGTTTTTCTGTGATCATAAAATCTAAAATACAAATAAAAACTTTTTAATAATAAATTTTGAAACTTACAACTTTCTCAATAAATATTATACAATTAAAATTTGAATATAAACCAACATGAAATTAAACCAACAAATTGTGTCATCCAGCTAGGAAGTATATTTATTAAGTCCCCTAATTAGACATAAAAACACAAAAATAGCTACCTCAAGAATTGGCTGCCAGCCCATGACTGAAGATGACATAAAAGTCATCCCCACACGGCTAATAGTCGCAGGCGAGGCATTGTCAACGTTGTCTGGCTCAATGACTAGCTTGCAATTTGCAGCCATAACAATGCGATCACCGTTGGCTAGTGTCAGCGTTTTGTTATCATCTAGTACAGAATTAAGATTTTCAATCCATACGGCATCTACTGGACCATCTGCAATCAAAAAGAATCATCAAAGATTACTGTGGGTGAATTTGTTATAAACTGGCACACCATTGGAAAATAATTCTATATAACTGGTCTCCGGAAACACACACATTTTATTTAAAATTCTTCGATTAAAAAGTTTCAACAGCTATTGAAATAGTTGCAAAGCTATTTATTTTATATTACCCAAAAATACTTTGTCATAATAAAAACCCCTCACTACATATGAACTCACTTGAAAATAACAAATGCTCCATCTCATTTTAGTTTCTCCTTTATTATTTTAATAAGAAAAGCTAAAAAAAATAAAGACAGGATTACTATGCTAAACGACACATGGAGTTTCCTCAATACTAATTGCAGTGTAGATAACGCTCCCTTTATATAAATCCTTACAAATGTGTAGGAATCCACTTCCAATTAAAACCCCACCTGGTATGACTCCGTTTACAGAGGTCGGGCGCCAAGTTTGACTGGGTGCAGTTTGTAACGGCTAATAGATAAGGAGTTATATGAGGTAAGCTTCGATTTACATAAAATAACTCATGCAACTGCAGAATAACATTTTTTCATATCAAATTTGATAATATACTTAATCATACCCAAGACTATCCAAGAAAATTCTGTCTTCTTTATTTTATGGGCTCTTCTCCAAAGAGTTGAGAAAATGCCATCTGTCCAGTCATTAGTAGCGAAATCTAGTCTTCCAAACATTTGGGGTGCTGTAATTGCCTAAATTAAAAATTTAAAATGTTACAGCTATTTGCATTATAACAGACGAATGAAATGCAACTTACTATCAACTTTATTACCCTCGTTGACAAAATATAATTATTTAATTACCTAACATTTACTTATTTCAGATAAATTTTTGAGAAAGGACATCTAATTTAAATATAAAACAGATTTGACCTTTCACGCAGTCACCAATACAATATCATTTACTATACTCAAAAACTATAATAGCTATAGATTTGAGATTTGGCATACCTAGATGTTGGGGCAAAAAAAACCTCAGCTCTTAGCCAAAGGGCTTTTCCGTAATCATGCATATGCATGATTACGGAAAAACAACAAAGTAGCTTCCGTTTCCAACAACACGTGTACGCAAACTGAATGGCAAAGCAAAACAAAAGAGTTTTCCTTCGACTTGTGAGGATTTAAACTATCCACCCCATGTGGCTCACTTTGTCTTTATGATCTCGTTTTTAAATAGCCACACCTCGTACAATACCACATCCAACTGGGCATCGCAATCCCTGATTTGTCAATAGGCCGTATAGGCCATGGCCTAGGGCGACAGATAACAGAGGATGATTTTACTTTTCAATTCCTACCTAACCTACCTTTTGGGAAGGAGGAAGGGGCGCCCGAAATAAAGTGGCCTATCCTTAGGAAAAGTATGAATCTAGCACTGTGGAATTGCCCGTACTAAGGGAGGCTAGTTTTTGATAAGTAATGATTCAAATTTAATTTAATTTAATACACACTAAATACACATACATACATACATACGTACATATTACACTAAATATTGTCATTCTTTGTTATAGAATTCATCCTCATTTCTTTATGTGGTCATCTCATCTGATATTGTATATAAAAATATATTGGGGAAATATCAAAACAAAGTTGGGTTAGTTACACCATTTATAACTCAAGAACGGCTGGATCGATTTTTATAATCTCTGATTTGTTGGATTTGTCTCTGCCCCGAATAGCAGAATAACTATTAAAATATAAGAAAAAAAGTAAAAAAAAAAATTATAAAGAAAATTCATTTTCTCATACATTTTGTATTGAAAGGCTTTTGAAACGGTAAATTGCTTCAAAGATATTCACTTTGTGAAGTTATCATATTTGTCATTGTGCACTCATCGATAATTGCTTCCTTATGTAATTTTGAATTGTGTGAAAACATTTATTGAACTTAAATTTTATTGAACTAAAATAAATTTCTTATTTATTTATTTTAGTATTCTTAATTAAAAAACTGAATTTTATTTAACAAATAAGTTAACACAATATTTATTGATTCTGAGGCGGAACGAAGTTCGTCGGGTCAGTTTGAAATATATAAAATAGGATAAGAGATTAAATAAATTTATCTATATAATAAATTAAAAATGATTATTAGGGAATATAATTAACTAAAAGACTTAATGTCTTTTCTACCAAGATCAATTAACGACTCAGTGCCTTTTTTACTATGATCAACATATTATAATATTATGCATTGCCAAATTTTCCAAATAACTTTTTGTTATACCTTCGGATTCATTCTCATTTCTTTATGTGGTCGTCCCATCTGCGTGAAGGCATTGAGGAGCGTATGTATACATTTGGTCTTCCCGGCTCCCGTTGGTCCAAGTGTCATGAGACCATGACGCACCAGCGAAGTCTCATACAACTGAATCACTTTTAAGTTCCAGTCTGGGTGGTTGATCAGCCCAAATTGAGTGCATGCGTTTAATATGGCTTTTTGCAGATCCCTTTTTCAACATACATATTAGATTATATTGCATTTAAAAGTAGATAAACTTGAACGTTGTTATTTGGCACTAAATCAGTTAGCAATTTTGACTTTCAAAGTATCAAACTTTAAAGTGGCAGGTCAGCGCCATTTAACAAGTATAATTTAAAATGTTAACATGCTACATAGCATTCACCATATTATTAAGATTTATAATTTTCTCAAAATTAATTTTAGATTTCTGCATCTAAAGTAACAAAAAGTATTTATTAATCATAAGACTGTTCCAATGTTTAAAAAGTAGTATGCAACAAACCACACCTGGTTTGCTAATAATGTTCCGTTGTGGTTGGTACCTATGGGTCAGTGACAATAACCATAACCCGAAAAAATAGACATCTTCTATAGAATGTCGCCCTTCATTACAAATAAGATGCACGTAAGGTTTTCCATGGCGGTATGAAGCATATGGGGGACTCCCTCATGGCATTAGAGAGCCTCCAATATTGCCATTTTCAAACATTATCTTACTTCCTCCTAATTCTACATCCTTATACCCGATCCAATCCTATCCTTGCTTGGGCATAATAATTAACTAAAGTTATGTAAATATTTCATGTCTAAATAATTTAATTTCCCCATTATTTTTATTTATTTTTTTTCCTTCCCTGACACACAATCAATAAAAATACTACCTTTCAGGGTTAGCTAGTAGAGGTTATCTTGCAGAAATAAGCTCGCCCTTTTGTTACATACTATGTGAGTCAAATAAAATATTATTATTATGACTGGCAAATTTGAGGAAGCTTTGCCAGCCTTGTTGAACTTTAGCACTATTGGCCTTAATTTCAATTCGCAAATGATTTTCTGACACATAGTACATTTATTATTAACAAATTTATACAAAATAACATTACTTAATCTTATAGATCTAAGATTAAGATCTCTTTATTTAAGATTTTATTCATTTGGTTCAAGAATTTGTTGGATCTTAAAAGAGTGATGTTGTTTTGGATTTAAAGAGGATTCAAGAGTCTTCAATAAAATTAATCTTTCATCAAGCACCATTAAAGCATTTTTTAGATAACTTTTACAAGTATTGTAGTAGTTGATGGTTGAAAATTAATATTTATTAAAAAGACTTACTTGTAAGATGAAGAGCCTAGCTTGATACCAGGAAACAGGTCGTCAATCAATGAGAGGAAAAGAGGCTCGTCTTCATCCACCAGCTTAGAGACATTCATGTCCCTCAGCACCCGCATGACAATGGTCTCTTCGGTGCTCTCCGGGTTGGCTCGCTTCTGAGCCCCGAGAGTTCGCAACACAGATAAAATGTTTCTCAAACCAAAGTCATAGTGGACCTGTTTTGACAATTGCTCTTCGCAAAGTTTGTATAGAGTGAAGAATTTTCTTGCTATGAGGATTAAAAAAAACATATAACATAAATTATTTTATTATTAATATAAAACTGAATGATCAAATTGTATCTAAGCATAAAATAATTCAACTGCACTATAATTAATTATACAACTTTATTCTTGTCATCCCTCTCAAGAGAATCCACAAATAGAAAAAGAATCTGTAGCGGCGGCAATGCCATACGCACAGCACTCAAATGTCCCCAGTGTAGATTATTGTCTATGGTCGGCGCGAGGCCGCACGGCGGTCAAGGCGCCATGTACTCACAAGTCGTCATTAATCATACAACCCGCAGCTACGTGTTTCATTACTTACTTACTCGGTCGTGGGCCAAATGAGTGAGCACCGAATGTGACCTTCGGAGAAGTCACATTCCACTCGAACAAAATGGGATAGATATAAATCATATAAAATTATCCTAAATCTTAATAGCTGGTTCAAATCTATTATGATTTACTTAATAAGACAAATTAGAAAATTTAGATAGAACATCAATACACTATTTGACTATTAGTAAAGTTAACATTCATGAAATAACTAATGATAATGGTATAGATTCAAGTTTTTCCTCATTTCACAAGGCTATCGGAACTACGCCTAATAGCAGCTGCTAACAACAAAAGAAATAGAATCTATAATGACCATAAGAATATTAGTAACAACTTAAGTAAGATGCATCAGTCAGGAACAGAAACACCGGTTGAGCATCGTGGATCAAAAAAAGAAGACCCGAAAGTCGCCAGATAAGAGTCAGTCAAAAAAAAAAGTTTTCAATGGTCTAAAATATATGGATAACACAATAACAATAAACTATTATTGAAGTTTTTTAACAAGACCAAACCACTCAAATTCTTATAAATAAAAATTCTAATAAATAAATTTGAGTTATTTTAAAAATATTTAATTTATTCTTTTAAAATGTTGACTTTGAAAAATGTGATATCTACGTCCGATTGCTATAATAGTCCGAGCCCAAAGTGCTCCAACAAAGCTGTATCACAAAAAAGTCATAGTACTCCACACTGCCTGACCAGAAACTTACCCAAACCTCTCTCCCCATCTTTACAAACATATAATTGGATTTATAAAATGGATGTCATGTCTGGTAATATACATTTCTTACAGCCAATTCTGGTGTAATTGGTGAGAAAAAGTCTTAGTAGTCTTATTAACCATCCAATGGGCAAATCCATAAATACCATTGAATAAGACCAAATCAAATAAATTAAATAGTGCCACAAAAAAAAAACAGCTTTAAATCCAAATAATTTAAAAATAGAGGTCTGGTAGCACGGAGTCTATACACAGGAGGAGCAACTCGATAGGAAGATAGTAAGCCGAAAAACGTCTGCTTGGGTTTGAGCCGCGCAGTGGGGTCTGCGCACTTTTGAGCCGCACAGTAGGGGTCTGCACACGGAGTCTATACAACTTTTGGTATGCGCAACTCGCGAGTACTAAGTTGAACCAATGGCCGAACCGAACGAAAGTTACAGTTCGCTTGTGTGTTTGAGCGTTCTGTTGGGGCTGAGTTTCACCTCCTGTTAATATATACTCCATGTCTGGTAGCATAATCAAACATCTGAATATGGAAACAGGGAGACTATTGTTTAGCAGTACATGAATTTTACACTATTACTATTTTTTAATGGAGGATTAGGTTTTTTCCATGATATTCGCCATCAACCCTCATGTAAGGGTTATAACCTCGGTCAGCGATTTCCATGGCAGTTGTGATCTTACCTATCTTGTTCTTGTGTTACTGAAAAATAAAATTACTGAAAAATAATGTCATAGATAAGAATCTATGACATTATTTTTCAGTAATTCTAGTTTCATAAGTTTATTTAAATTAATGCTGTATTGATGAATACAAAATGTATCAACTTTTTTTACATTTGTTATGCTTCAATGCAATGTTGATTTATGTAAAATATAATCTTTCTCCTTATCCTGAAATCAACATAAAATGAAACTAATTGTGTACCCAAAACAACATTATCTTTAAATCCACAGCTGGCCAATTTGACACGCATGATTATTTGCCTATCCGGAACCATCATAGCCACACTTCGAAACTGTATCTTCAAATTTTCTGGTAATTCTTGACGACCAGCATAGCCGGGATTCATTGTAATGAAGAATCCAAACTCAGGGTTAAGAGGAACAACATCACCATCGCTGACAAAAGAACAAATATGAATATTAATTTCTCATCCATTAACAAGCGGTAAAACATTACAAAGAAAAATTATTCTAAGTAGTTTTGTTTAGACAAGACCATTACGAAAATAAAATAAAATAAAAAGCAATATTAAGTTTAAATGGGCACTTTTTAATCCATTTAATTTTAAGTATAAAATTTATATACATATATGACTTGGATTTTTTTCCAGATTCAATAATTGAGAGGTGCATGAAACATGAACAATCTAGAGATTGAGTGAGATTCCAAGATTAAGTGGTTAAAATGCTGGAATCCTGTTTGGATTCACATTTCTTTGCTCCGTTTTCCTGGTTATGTTCTAATGCAAGGTAAATCTACTCCGTGGTACTGTACCCATCGAAAATAACAGGCTGGTTGTTTGTGCCCTCACATACTCAAATAATAAATAACAGGTTACTAAGAGGGACAGTCTCAGTCTTGAGTAGTCAGTCATTTGTCATTATTAATGCTACCATTTTTTTTTTGTGTTGGATATTACTCATCTAACATTGTAGTCAACATTATCACAACCTAACCTATTGCACAAATAATTGAATTACTTGAAAATTATACCTAAAAATGAAGGATGCTTTCCTCTCCTTCCTCGCTGTCAAACAAATGTAAATCTGTTGTGCAGCCACTGACAAGACTGGCAATTCAATCCGATTGAACTCATCAAAACATCCCCAACTTCCAGACTGTGCTAGGCCCTTATATATTCGACCAAGCCCTGGAAAAACAATTTAATTCAGCTTTTTCAGAAGGCATATTATGTAATACATTCATATTATGTCATATTTACATAAATGTATAAGAAAATATTAAGCACAAATTATTTATACTATTGTTATTGTAATCTCATAATAATGATTATAGATCATTTACATATTATGTAAAAAGTAGGTCAATTAGGTTGTCAGTTTTTTTTAAATTTTAAATACGAAATGAATTCGCAACTATTTTTAAATATTCAGTATAAAAAAATAAAAATAGTGTTTGTTTCATACAGGGGTTTGGCAGTGCGGTAGAAAGTTTTTAAGGGATAACAGAAGAGGACAATTCGAACTAATTTGACCACATATATACCCATATTCAATGTGTCACGGTTTTCGAGAATTTAGCATTTTTGCCTTGTTTTGTAATTTTCATATACCGCATTTATTCTTATGAAATCGTCCCGGTTACGTATTTCTACTTCATAAACAATTTCCTTTGCTCGTCCCCAAATGTAGAATGTACCAAAACAATTAGGATGATTAAAGATTACAATTAAAGGAGCGTAAATCTGCCATTATTCCAAATGTTAATTTTGTAAAATTTATTAGGAATTTATTAAGGATATCATTATAAATAAATTTAATTTATCCTGTATTTTACCATTTTGAGAGTAAAATTAGTTTTTAAAACAAATCCGATGGCAGTATGGAACAACCAAGTTCAATAGGGTCAAATGCCGCCCAATGGAAAATTGTCAAATTAGGCACATGTTAAAAATACTCAATTTTTGCAAGAACTGACCTCTGAAATCCATCTGATCTGAACAGTTGAAAACAACCACCAACTTTCCAAGACATCGTCCCATATCTTTAGTGGTTTCTGTTTTGCCAGTACCAGCAGGCCCTGCTGGTGCTCCGCCCATATTAAGGCCCATAGCTTGAGCCAGAGTTATGTAGCAGCGATCAGTCAATGGAGTGATGGCTAATCTCTCCGTGACGCCCAGATATTCATTCTTGATGTTTAAAAAGACAGATTATTCATAACACAAATTCTTTTAGTCCTACGTTTTTATTACACATTATATTAGAATAGACCAAAATTACGAACTTCACTTAATCAAATATCTCTGGCTCTGTGCATTGTTATAAATGGACAAAATTTATATTAATGCACAGAGCCAGATCCAAAATTATCTCAGTAAATACTATATAACAGTTCCATAAAAACCCAAAACCCATAAATAATAAACCCATATTAATGAAACTTTAATTTATTGAGCTACTTTTTTCAGATTAAGGCATATTTATCAAGTTACTTCACTAAAAGCAGCGAGCAAATATGTACGTAAGTGAAATAGGCAAATTGTTAGTTTGATGTACAGCAGTGCCAATAACTAGAATAAATTATGTCAGTAATGTTTCTCCTTGAGGTAAATAAATTCAAAATTTAAGGAGTCGATTCAGTCATGTATTTTTTTTCCATGCCTGAATAAAATTGATGACATTTGTTTATTTACAAAACAAAGTTTTGCAATAACTCTCAGCCTTCGAAAAAAAATGTGGAGTTTTTGTTTATTTTACACATTTTGAAACAAACCTGATATAGAAAGTTGACATCTGTGATGCTGACAGTTACTTCGTCTGAGTCTTCATTGTAATAAAAGCGGCATTGCTTTTGCCATTCAAAGTCAGTCAGTAAACGAACTCGTAATTTCACCAAGTCATCGAATATGTCTCTGAAATTTTAACCAGCTTCTGTAGTATTAATTTGCAATAAAGCAAGTAATTGTATACCCATTCTAAATAACACGAATCTAAATTAGTATGTCATGTCTAATTAGTTTATTTAATAGTATTTTTATTAGACTGTAAAGGTCATTCTCAATCTTGTAAAAAAAAAGAAATTAGACATATAAAAAATATTTACGCTTGCTACATTATAGAATTCTTACATTAGAGAGGTTATTTCTACTCCTCTAAGCCATAAAAGAAATTGCTAACAGGCAAATCTCTCTCATCAGCATATGGTTTTGACCCCTTTCATGCCAGTGAGGCCCAGTTTAGAAACTATGTAATAATTAAACTAAATAATAATATATACTAAATAATATTTAATATTCTATATGATTTTATTGTTATCTGCATTTTGTTATTTTCATTTTTATTATTGAATTTGTCAAATGCATACTTTTATGATGAAAAATGTCTCATTTGGGCTATATAAAACACCTAAATATTTATTTTTGAAACCTAAAAACAGCACACACACCTTTGGTGGACATGGATTGTGACCATGGTTTCAAACCGGATTCTTTCTAGTTTGGTCAGATCTTTGACAGTTAATTCAATAAACTCATTTAGCAGGTCCAAAAATGACTGGTTTGTAGTGCGCATCACAAACTTGTCAACCTTGCACTTTTTTAATGCATATTCAGAATTCTTAGTCCAGAGCAGCTGCACGCCGAGTAGCCCTGCCTGGAAAAATATGAGGTTCGTAATAGAAAGCACATCCACTTTGAGTTAGCTTTATTATATATATTTGTGTATTGTAATAATTACAAGTATTCTAAAGTGTTTGAAAAACTTCTGTCATAAAACAGCAAAAAATATGTAGGCACAAATGAAAAACTTCAAATTTTACATTTTTTATGTGACTTGCCACAAATAAAAAAAGTAAATTTTCTCAGAAATATTCTCAGCTAATAAATTTAGAATAAACTTTTAGTTAAATTTGGTGTAATAAAATATTCGGATAAAATCCTAATCAGAAGTGCCAATCGGAATAAACGTAATTCCATTGTTCTGAAAATTGTACATCTCAGGGTCAAGTCAGAATTCTAAAATCATAATTTTAGCGAATACCATAGTGGCTGTAAAATTTGCAAATCTGCTGCGCAAACAATAATTATTTGCAAAATTGGCATTGGTTAACACACTCAGCGCCGATGCATCAAATTTGATAATTGCTATATATAGCAAGATGCAGTGATATTGTTATTGATTCATCATCTTACTGCATTTCTATTAATATTTAAAATGGTGGCATGTTATGTATACCTTTATTCATGAAAGGCGTAGATAAGTTGACGTTTTTTTTCTTCATCTCCGTTCGGTTTTAACGGCCATTGGAATTTTGTGGAATATTTCGTTCTACAAACAACCTTTGCAGAACGTCGATATTGTATTGTCTACGCATTTTTCATTCGGAGCGGAATGTGTTATGAGATTGATAGCTTCACGAATTAAGAGCAGAGGATATCGTCATATTAGCACCTACCTTATTTGAGTGCGTTTTTATAATTGGACAAGAGTTGTTGGATGTTTGTTTTGATGAAAAAGGTTAATTGAAACTGGGATAGTATTGTGAAGTAGAAGTGTGGTAGTATTTCTCCATTTAATTTGTAAAAATAAAGTTATATTAAAGTGAGGAGACTTGGCTGAAGTGAAGTTGTTTTTATAGTAGGACATTTCTTTACCTGTCCACAGAATGGTATGAAAGCTTGAATAAAATTGAACGCCGGTTCACTCATCATTTGAGCCAGTTGAGCAATTACATTTCTGAGAGCTTCCACCATCCCGTCGAGTAGAACATTCAACCATATCTGAAATTATTTTAAGAGAAAATTATACTCTCAATAAATTACCAAAAATATAAAGACATACAGGTTTAAAAGTTTAAAAGACATACAGGTTGTTTTAAATTTAGGGCACTCCTTTTAGGATGTTGATATCGACAATCAAACATTAATCAGCAAAAAATATTAGAAAAATGTTTCTCAATTGCGAAAAAAACAACTTCAATTTTTAGAGGTTAAAGTAATGAATTTTGCTCTATTGTGAGATGTTGAAAAAATCATAATAAAACAGATGTAATACTTGTACTTTTTTAACTCAGGTTAATTGTCAGTAATAATGACGAACCAGTCACCTTCAGTAAACATATTCAATAGAGTTGGCAGTCCATCTTAGAATGACAATTAATTTTACAGGGCAAAATCAGTCACAAGTAAGTTCGTACCAGTCTCTTGAGTGCTGCATGGAAATTAGGGTGACTACAAGATATCACAATATGACACATTTGCAGCACATTTTGTTTGCACATCACAACTTTCCTAGAGCCTCCTCTTCCTATGTAATGGTTCTATTTCAAGCTTACTATTGTCACGGATATTCACTTAAATGATATATTAACCCTTTTTCAACGAATTCATATATAAAAGAAATACCTTTGAAAGTCCCAGCGGACGGAGGTAACGGCTCTATATCATGGGAAAACTAATTATTACCAGAGGATGTTAATCATCGCAATAGATTTTTATCCATTATTATTTGATTTTATTCAAATTAAGTAGATGCGGCATAAAACAGCAAATGAGACCATGACACTATCATACCACGATTACTGTCCAACAAAAGTGATGTACATTTTGGAATTGTTTCGATTTTCGACCTAAACATGGTGTACTCCTGCTTTGCTCTGTAAATACGATAGTACGGCAATATCAAGAAAGAAAGACTTCAGATAATTCGTACCAATACCGTTATGATGTCAGTTTTACCTGAGTTTAGGTAAGAGCTATTCTACCTAATTCAACTGTTCTGTAGTTGTGGTGCTATTGTGGTATCTATGCATGATGTATGTACATACATAGGTATACCAATAATGATGATTATAATACAATAAATAATAAATTACCTCAACACCCCCAATGCATGAAACTGGTCTCTCCAGTCTAATATTTTCTCCATTATCCGAGTTGAGAGCTACAATACGATCCTTTTCATCAAAGTCCACAGTGGCGACAGCATCAAAAACGCTTAACAAATGCGGCTGAAATAATAATAGGTAATTTATTATTACAATTAGTTAGATATACAGTAATAATAATAATAATAATATAATAGACCAAGCAGCACCTATTCTATTTCAAGACATTTTTTAATAAATTTTAAAAATAAACAGAATTTGCCTTTATAATATTTTATTTATTTATTGTGACATTAATTTGATAAAAAAATCGAAATGTAGTAGAATAAATCACATTTACAAATGTATAACCTATTAAAAATGCACAGGGAGTGATAAGATAAAATACATTATGATACTAATAATGATCATGCTAACGTTGCAAACAAAAGATTGCATATTTGAGTCTGTTTTTGGTAAATTTAGACTATATACAAACATACATTATTATTTTTTTATATATACATTTCTATATATAATTTATGCACCTCTTTAAATACATTGTTATTTATAATTAGGATACTATATATGAATATAATATGAGTCTAGATTTTTCACAATACATTTAAAGTCTTTTAGTAGGTAGACATTAGATTTGAAATTTGTAAATATTAAAAAAAAAACTATTTTTACGACATTCTTTTTTTATTTTACTTGCTTGCAATTTAGATTTATTCTTATTGATAAAAGTTTATGGCGTATTTGTTTTAGGAAATTGATGCTTAATGTGTGAGATGCAGGAAAAAAATATGTGACTATGTTAAATGTAAAAAATCTTTTGCTGCGCGGTTAGAGGCTGGGTAAAGTAACATGCCGCTTCCCACACTTATCGCTGTTGCTTCCCGCGCCAACCGAATACATTCATCGACCGTGACCGGTATCCGAAGTGTTGGCCATTGAAGCGAACTGAGATTTCTATATGATGCACCGTGTAAAAACAAATATTTGAAATATAGCAAATGTACACACCTGAATGGTTCGTGGATCTGACGATTGTCCAAGAATTTCCAACAGTACGGGATCGGAAACGAAGAAGAACCTCGGAAAGACCAGCCGCTTAGTTTCCAAGTAGCCTGTTAATGACTTCTGGCAGGCCTCAAGCTGTTCAAACAAATGTGGCAGCATTTCTTTCATTGTGTTGTCGCATGTACAGCAATCAACAGCATTTGGGTTATCACGCGCCCTGTACACGATCTTAACGTACGACTTATCAATACCCTGAAATTTCAAATATTTTAATAATGGTCGCAGACTAGACTATCCTAACTATTTAGAAAAGTAATTGTTGCCTACTTATCTTCACAGAACCAGACACAGGTCGGATTACATCAACATATCATGATTAGAAATCTATACCTATAATTGGCAACAACTCTACTAAAATATAAAAGTATAAACTTTCCATTATGACTTCCCCTTTGTCCTTATTACCATGAGCATCAGATCACCAAGTGCATTAAGCACCATTTATTCATCTCAACTAAAAGAATGACAATTTTGAAATTATAATTTCAAAATAATATGTAAATTACTATTAAGCATGCTATTTTAAGATCAGCCGAAACTCTAACATGTTCAATTTATAATTTGGTTACTTTATCTTATCTCCGCATGGAAGCAGAAGCCATCTCTGATTCAAAGATTGATACAAAATTGAAATTATTTTCCCTTTTACATTTTATTGTTATACAGAAAAAGTACAAACATTAATAGCGAAAAAATAATAAATCAAATAAATTAAGATTGCAAAAACCATTACCAACTAACAACCAGTGGTAGCCCCTAAATATTAAAGCGTAATTGTAGAAATAAGGGAGGTTTATCTTGTTGTTAAATATTTGATGATTTTATATTCATTTGCGTACCGCAAAACGTTTTGCTTCATTCGGCAGTTGCTTAGCAATATCACCTCCAACGAAAACAGCTTCCAAATACATCCATAAGTTTTGCACTTGAAGCCACTTTTCCAAGATTTCACTTGTACTTACAAGCTTTGATACCCACAGAAGAATGTCCTTCTTAAACGGAGCATTGTATCTGTTAAAAATGAAATTAATACTTTACAGAAATAATTTAACAACATTAATATTCCAAAATTTTACGACCTTTCAGTGGATAAGTTTATATATATTATAGAAAAACTATATTTCTTCATATTTTAACTGGAAAACAAATTTTTGGATTTTTGTGTATGTATTGAAACATTTGAGAAAAGCTCAAAGCTGTAAAGTTCATGTCTTAGAATTGCCTGTGTCTCAAACGGATTCAGACCTACCCTGGCTCAAGTGGAGCTGTCGCAGGAGACGGTACATTACGTCGTCAAATTAAATATTGTATTACTAAAATAACTAATCAAAAGTAACTATTTATTATGCAGAAAATAGCAACATTACTTGAAAATAGTAACAATAACATATTACTATCAGTTACATAATTTTATATATTACTATTAGTTACTTAGTGATTTATTAGTTTATAAGTATTTATTAATTTATTAGTAAGATTACTTTAAATTTTCATCAGAATATTAAGGACGGCACCAACCTTAAGACTGGGCCTGGTCCCAATATATGTATATGACCACAACAATCCAGGCACAAAAACATATTAATTATTGAAATATACATTTGGTTTCATCTTTAAGGCAAAAACCCGAAATTCCGGCAAAAAATACACATTCAATGATCGTAATTGACATTATTAGTGGCAATTTGTTTCACTATCGTTAAACATTTACTTTTTATTTGTATATTTGAAATATATTTGTTTCATAAACCGAGAAACATATTTTTTATTATATTAAATAATTATTTTTAAATAAATAAAACATATTCTCCAATTTATTAGGAAATTTGGCAGTTTAATGATACAAAATTGCTAGGAAAATAAGTTATGAAGATTTCCCAAGTGGTTGTCCAAGTTTCACATGCACACACCCTGAAAGTACTAACGCAATGATTCCAGAGAAATTGCAGTTTGTATAAAAAAAACAAAGCTTCCTCATCTCCCTTGATATTTACAAAAGTATATTTTATATTAACAGGAATATAGAGGAATATATTTGGAGCAATAAAATCTGTGCATGAGAAAACAAAATATTCTGCACTCAGTTTATGGATGTCCATTTTATTTTGGTACAGTTTGAGTAAATTTGGCTGTGAATTTTAATTCCGTATTAGAAGTCTCCTTCTTTGCTTTAATGCTTTGATGAGACCTCAGCTCTCAAATATTTATAAGCCCTATATCACCATTTATTTTCGCCTCATTAAGATTTAAGAACTTATTTTCGGTGATACATTTTTCTAAATTAAAAAAAAAAGAAAATTAATTTCAATACAACATGACAATTATGAATTTTATGGCTACTAGAATAGAATATTTATGAAATATATTACATTGTGGAGGTCACAAGTCCACATGACGACCATTCCAGGTTTACGCTGACGACTACATCACACCACCCGCACACAGTCAGCCGACCGAGAGTGACTTCAACCGAACGCACCGAATGCACCACGGCTGAGGTAGAGGGTTTCCCCTCCGACGCAGTCTATAAGAGCGGAGGTTGACCCCTAACCTAGCCTATTCCACCTGAGTCCTCGCGCCGCCGATACCTACGCGTCTGCCTGACGTCACGCCGGTCCGTGCCCATACACAGTGGAGTCAGACACTACATTGCATATCGGAATACTTATGTAATCAGTGGATCAGTAATAAACGCTTTAACAAGTTCTCGAGTTATTACCTTTATCCCACGGGACCCACTCTGTGGGGGTTCCGTTACAAAATTAATCTTTACTTTTCAATTTTGCAATTTTAATAATGCAGAAAAAGATATAATTATATAACTTATTATAAAACCAAAAACATACAGTTAATATTGGCATATATTTATTTACCTATTCGATGCCAGAGAGTTCAACACCATCAGACTGTCTTCCAGGAAAGTAATAATCTCAGCAGCATCACCAGCTTTTATCAGTAGCTCACCTCTGGCTTTAAAATTTTGGAATGACAGGTCTATAACTGCCCAATCAGCTATTACCTGCAAATTGACATTATTTTATAATAAATAAACTTGCTGTAATGAAAAATGATTGGGTTTATAATAAATAAACTAACTTGTTTTAATTTAGCTTCAATATCCTTTTCCTTGACTGCACTGACACATATATCCTAGGACAAGTAAAAAACTGTATTTTTTATTTTAAAAATGACTACATTAAAACTTTATCAACAGAACAACTAAATTTACATTAAAATCAATTCCAAAATTGATTTTAAAAATCATCACACTGAAGTAACTCTTCTGATTCCGCGACTTTTAGCACTACTGAACTTAATGTAACTAGATCAGGTTTGTTATGTTTCGGACATGCACTTGCGCAACAGATTGCCAAATTTTAGTTAGCGTTTAAATGCATTATTTAATGCGTTTTTTTATTTAATTAAAAAAAAATATCATAATTATAGTTTTCGACTTTCACTTTCAAGTTACATAATAATGGAAAGTTTTTGATTGTGTCGATAATCAACATTAGTCCTCTACGAAAGCCACATTAGCTTATACTGTCTGGACGTGGTCTGGGTGTGTGTCCAGTTCTTTTGCTCCAATTAAATAATCATTTTATCAGCATCTTGTTTAACTATTTTTTTTTATTTAAATTGAAATATTTATTTATTTGTAACGTTCTATTTTTTTTTCGCCTTTCTGCCAATTCTTATGTTGCATTTTATTTGTTGTTTATTTTTATAATAAATGTTGTATATTTCTCCATCATAGTTTGATTTCTGAACCTATATGAGGTGTCTGACCTAGTATTAAAAATAATCTTAATCAGCAGGTCTCTACGGCTGTCCGAAATTAAACCATAGGTGGCATCCCTGATTCTCATTTAGTGGTCGGTTTAGTAATTATCTCCCTCTCATCAAATAAATCGCCACAAACGCACAACTCACACACATGACAATCATTCTAAAATAGTTCGAAATAAAGAAATAAAAAAATATTTTAAGATAATAATTATGCAAAATAACCTCAACATCTTCTTTGTGCTGCAGCAGTGGAGCTTCCATTACTTTTTTCAGGATAAAGTTTTCAGAATCGGTATCAAACTCACATCCTAACATGGAATAAATTAAAAAAACATAAAATTAAATAGATATAGGATGATTTTTTGACTAATATTGAACATATTTTTTTGGTATATAATTGTAAATTTATACAGAGAAAATAAGGAAGAAAATATAAACAGATAAAATAAGTTTTATCTGTCAAACTAAAGGACTCTCTTTAACAAAAGAGAGTTTTCCAAAATTAATCAGTTGCCATAATCACTCACCGAGGTCAGACCCAGTGAAAGGATAGAAAGAACATAGTATGGGAATACGTTCAGGATTTGTATTGCTTAGAATTAATTAACAAATATAAAATACATTGGGTTTCCAGGGAAACACAGGGGAGACTGAAGAACAGCTGCAGGATTTACGACCTAAATGGGTTTAAAAGTAAATTATGGTACCAACGTTCACCCTACTGACCGGTATCCCTATTCCATATCCAGAGCGCTTCTAGAAAAACATTTAAAAGCTTTCGGGTCATCCCTAGATCTATAAGTCAGTGGAGAGATTTGGCAGGGACACCTCAACTGCGTAAAATAATTCCATGTAGCCATTTCTACTAAAACCTGAAGCGAGGTCATTAAATTTATTTGACTTGAAAAAGTGGTCATTCGGATAGTTGTCTTCCTACGGAACTGTTAACTCAATTTCAGAGACAAGGGATTAGAGTACAGAATATTGGGGCATTATGTTGCGGGGCAGAGATCTTAAGGAAAGTGATATTGCCGGTCATATGTGTCCATTTTGATAGGTCAAAATTTGCAAATGGGTCTTATATTAGTTTTACTACATAAAAAAAATATTTGTGCAAGCGGAATGATTTATAGTTACTTGTTGAGCATGTACCAACATTGCTTCCGACTTGCAAATATAACATAAATAAACTACTCAACATTATCAACGGCATAGTTATAATTCACCGACGAACAAACTATTGCCATATTGAAAGGTATTTCGAATATTTAACTAACCCATCAAGGCCTCTAGTCTTCGCCAATGGCGGTCTTTCATGGCTTTATTGGCCATCAGTTCCAATAGAGGACAAGTCTCGTTGAAGTCATCAATCTTCTTCTTTAACTCAATGAAAGCGGGCCAGTCCTTCATTCCTTTGGGTAGTTTCTTACATCTTAACGAAATAATTTTAAATAGTTATTTTTTATACATTCATATATGAAAGGTTACTGTTTCATATTTTGTTTAAAAGGTGCTTAAGTTATACAGTAGGACCTTGGTGTTTCAAACTCCAGGTAATTCGGATGACGCGGTAATGAGGGCAGCCTAACCTAACCTAACCCTTAATGTGCATGTAGTAGGCGAATAAAATGTTTTGTTGAAGTACCTAAAAAAAAACCCTAATAAAAAAGTAAAAAATACCTAATGATTTGACTGTTATGACATGTCAAAAAAATGGCTCCGCGTAAGCGCTCCACGTTAGCATTGAAGAAGGACAAAGCGAGCATTCTCCAGTTGTTTGTTTGACAAAAGCGAAAGCTATCCTGCGATCTCGAAGAGTTATGGAATCGGAAAATGAACAGCAGGCGATATAAAGAAAAATATAGACAAAATAATTTTAATAATTAATAAAAAGTTTTTTCGCAAAATGCTAAAGAAGACAATCCAATTTTAGAAGACATTCTTTTTCGAAAAAGCTACACTAAATCTAACATACATAGGTTTCAATGCTAGTAAAGGCTGGTTGAATAACTTTAAAAAGCGTCAAAGAATTGGATGCCTAAAAACTAAACCGCACGTGCCTTGTTTCAAACCAATTCGGATTATCAAGGTCCTACTATATGTGCATTCATTAAGATTCGTTCGTAATGCATTATATCTTACACATCTTATCTTATAGCTACACACACACAGCTATGTGTCGAACAGTAGGTTACATTTCCAAATTGCAAATGTGACAAACTTATAAAATATTAAAGCTATTCTTTAATTCAGTTGAAAGTAAACAGTTCTTATCGATTTTAGAAGAGCGAAAAAGATATCTCTTGTTCACCTACCCCTCGTTTAGGACGCCACTATCCTATTCTTTAATAGTCTGATTGTCCGTGCACATGTCTGCCGTTTTAGAGCTAGCTCTGGTAATATTGCTAGTGCCAATACCAGCAATACATACCATGTTTTTCACATAAATTTAATCTACACTTTAAAAATGTCTTTGTTTGGAAAAAAATATCCTAAAAATGGTTTCATTTTAGTTTATTTATCTATTTATCGTTTATTCGGAAAACCAACAGTACAGTTCAACAGTAGTTGAATGATCATTGATCATGCCGTCCGACATATGTTGGCTTAAGCTTTGAGCTAATTTCAAACCAAGCAAGTCAACTTATAGAATGCCTCATACTAAGTGATTCCCATTTAGTCTGTGACATTAATTCTGAGGGACTATTGAATAGGTCAAATCATTTGAAGAGATGTCTACATGACTTTAATTGGATTGCCTATAGTTCGGTTGAAGGACACTAGGTTCGGGCCTTACATTGATGTGCTATATTCAAGGTACTTTAGACCAATGACTTATATGCTTAAAGCTCGGGACTTTTAGATCTTGTATTACAAATCTAAGTTACCTATTTGCATATAATCAAGTTACCAATATACCCCAGTACACGTTGGGCGACAGGGTTAGCTCGAGATAGGTTTTTTTTCAACAATTTTAACCAGCTAACTTGTACGCAAAGTCAACTTGAAAAAAAGCGAACATTATTAAAGATGGCTTACCTGCATTCCACCACATTCCATTGTGGTCACACCAATTGATGATTGCTTCCAAATCAGCTTTATCTGCGATCGTATAAGTTATTTGGCTAATACGAAAGCAGAATTTCCTTCAAATATCCCATATAGAAAACAGGTTTTAAGTAAAATATTTTTAAGCTAAAGTTTAATAGATGTTAAGAAATTATTTAGTTTAATAATCACGAATATTTAAAAAAAAAACCATTTTTCAGTTTCAATGCTTTTAGAAACAGCAATTATATTTTTTTTATTGATTACAACCAATATAAGCAAGGACCCTTTAGAAAAAGACTGTCAACAGGTTCTTTCGATAAATTTTCCAATATTATTACATAATAAGCAGCTATCAAATTTTAAATATAGCTAAAATTATAGCTAATAATAAAAATTGCCATTAGCTCTTACTTATTATCAAAGTCTGCTAACTGAGAAACAATGATATCCGTATCGATTTCACTCCATTTAAGTTCATAATAGCCATCTATTGCATTCATTACTGCCAAATACAAGCCATATCTAAAAGATATAAAAAGTAGTGAAGGACTTGCATCAGGACTAATTTTAGCAAATAATTTATTTAATTTGTAAAAGTATTATAATATAAAATAATAATCTTTTCCATAACACAATTGGGAATATTCCTTGCATCATAGCTATGTATGTTCAAGTCATATGGTACCTAGTAAATTGAGGAGGGGGTGTGGAAATAATTCCAAAAAATTCTGTTTCTTCTGAAATATTTTCAATATTCTGATCAATCAAAACGGAATTTTACAAAAATGCTTAGAGATTAACTCTGCGAAAATAAGGGGATACCTGGAATAGTGGAGGAGAGGGTGACAGGTCTCACATATGTAATGTATTGTGTTCTTTAAGTGTTTCATTTACAGGTAAATTGTGTGAGTCATACAGCTGTTGTTTTAAAGATGATCGCTTAGCATTCCATTGGATACCAACGCAAGTTTTTAGATCATGCCGATGAGATATATGCGAAGTTTATTAGTCAATAACATTCACAAATCTAAAATATATAGAACTAAATGAGTTATTGTTTGGTTTATGCATTGCTTTTTAATATATACTATAATATAATTTGTAAGAAATTATAAATTGCTTAGGAGTCTTACCTTGTATTTTAATAAACTTATATAATATATGTGAACAGTAAAAATAAAAAAACTATAATAAAAAAGCCTAAGGGTTGCACTAGAGGTCAATTTTGTCATGTGACCCTTAACAACTTTATATGTATTTTTTGTACAAATTTTTTTCAAAACTAAATGACCTTATGAAAATTAAAATAATCATATTTTTATTTATTCTAATTTATGAAACTATACCCACTGATTATTGAAATAAAAAAATATTAAAAAGCGTTGAATATATACAGGGATATGTTAAGATATGAGGGCTGCTATTTATGAATCCGGAATAACATAAAGGAACAAATATATATCATTTAATATGGTTTTATCGCTTTTCAAAATATTCACCATAATGATTCTGATTGAGGTATTTCCAAAACATGCATTTTGAACTCATCAACGGCCAAAAGCAGTCATTACTTTTTAAATGTTGTTCTGTAAGTGGCCAGTTCCGGATACATAAATAGCAGCCCTCGTATATGCGGAAATAAATTAAGGTATATATATCTAGCTCTTGAGGATTTATTTCCACTCATTTATAGATTGAGCTCCTCAAAGCTTTGACTCTGCAAATTATCGAAAGTTACATTAAGTTTAATGTGGAAGGAAGAGAGCAAAGGGGAAAAAGGAATGCCTTTTCTTATCAGAACCCAAAATTGCAATTACTTACTGACTAGAAGGGTAAAATATGGTACCCTGGAAAAGGGGATGAGGAGGAGTCGGCCCAATAGTTCCTATAATATATTATATAGGGTCTATATTTTAGAGGCGTGGTTTTCAAGAAGAGATAAAACGCATATAATTTGATGTTATGGCTAAGAATTTAGTTTTATTATAAAGATAAGGGTTTGCCATTATGTTTTAAAAATGATTTCGGGTAAGTGGCCGCCGCGGCTGACTCGAACAAATTCCAACCGAGAGGCCCAATTTTCAACCACTTTTTGCAGCAAGTTGGGCAGTATGTCAGCAATAACGCGCCGAATATTCTCTTCCAAGGCGTTAATCATGTCCGGCTTATCTGCGTAGACAAGCGACTTCACATAACCCCACAAAAAATAGTCCAGCGGTGTTAAATCGCACGATCTTGGAGGCCACGCCACAGGCCCACGACGCGATTTTTACTTTATTTTAGAGTGATTTTAAAAAAATTTAGAGTGATTTTTTCTAAATTTGCACTATTTGCAAATGTTGTTCAGGAGTAAGTCTATTCATTATGAAATGGCAAACCAAACTGAGCATAAATCAAGTGACAGCTGTCAAAAACACGCCTCTAAAAAAAACACCTTTACATCGAGTTATTGATTCGAGACCATAGAGCTACTTTCTAAAAGTTGAAACATTAATTATGCGGCCGAAAGGAATAAAAGCTATACAGTAGAGAGTGAAGCTACCCATCTTACCAATCCACAGGAAAAAGTTTTTATGGTGAAAACTTCATAGACCTTCAATATAAATATTTGAGCGGATATGAGACAATGAGCAGGTAACATCGATGACGAAAAACTTCCCAAACAGCTTGTCCATATTATGATGGACAGTATTGTATGTGGGGTAATAAAGTGAGAGTCGGTTTATCATCTCACCATATTGAGCCTAAATTTACTATTCCACCTATCTAATATATGCCATGAGAAGCATTAGCTCTCTTGTAAAACTTTTTACATTCAAAATGATGAAATAATTCAATTCAGATGATTTATTTTCAAAACAAACTAACAGTTTACTTAGCAGAGCAAACTCCTTCTTCCTATGATGCAGCTGAGGGTAATCGTTAACCTTCATTCCAAACAGTTTCTCGCCACTTGAATACATTTCGAAACGTCTCCACAAGTCATCGAATCGTGCTTGAAACACTATCACTCTAAAAACAGAAAAAATAGTTTTGATAGGCCTTCACAGGGTTCACAAAGGTGAACTTCTAGTAGAGAGCGTTCAAACCAACAACAGAAAATAATGCAGATAAAATTGAAAGAAATATTGATACCATGCATATTTTAGTAAATGGATAGAGTTTTAATCTGTCAATAAAGTCAAGCTTGATCTACTAAAAAGTTTGCAACACAAAGTGCAAGATGTTCGAATGCTAAAACCCAAAATAATAAATAAGTCAAAAAATAATAATTGTGCAGACCTATCGCTAGCTTCTCTAGCGGCTAGACCAGGCATCATGGGGCCATTAGCTTCATAGTCCCTTTCAAATTTTTCAATATCATCAATAAAAGTCGATACTCCTTGAGTTAGTTCCTGCTGGAGAGGCTCTTGAAGATCATTTATCTTTTCTTGAACATTCTGTCCCTGGATAGATTTCAATATGGTAATATTTGAATATCTTGCATATGAAAAACATTATAAACTTAACAACACAGTAATTTAATGCTTATTTTACCTTGACGAAAAGCAAAAAATATCTTAGTTGTATTATATTAAAAATCTATTCTGAAATTATGTGAAACAGGCTGGTAACGTAGTAAAGAACCTACCTGCCTTCTTTTGGTAGTGAGCCCGCTTCTAACACTCAAATTTTATGAGCACTCTTACCCTCTCAAAACATTTATTTAACGTAAACCTTATTTATATTTTAACCATGTTACAGATTTTAAAGGAAACATTTACATACCGTTTCAAGCATATTCTGGAAATTAAACCGTAATGAGTCGATGACATCGGTGTCCTCTTTTTTGACTGGTACGTTGAACGATGAAAACATTCCATAAGTTTCTTCAACCAAATCTAGCTCCATATCCATACTAAAAACAAGACATGATCAAAAAAACTGTAATAGCGGCAACAAATATCTTGACTTTAGGAGGATAAAAGATTGATGTGTAAAGTCTTATTTGTAATCATTTTTACATATGATACAATACACGGAAACAGACAACATATGAAATTTGGCATCACTTGATGGAAAAATGTGTTAAGAAAAATTGTAAGTTTTTTTTATTTAACAAATTATAATAGTGATATTTTACTCATTTGGTAAGATGGAGAGAAATAGATGGAATGTAATAGATTTTTATGTGTGTTCATATGAGGTTTCAACTACTGCAAATTACGGCAATAGGTTACTAAAAAAACGTGCTCCAAATATGGAATATAATCATTAGCATTGTAAAAACTTATATGAAAAATGAGCAAAATTAAATTATATACTGAGATTACCCAATGAAGTCTTCGCGGATTATTTCCATGCAGTTCATTGCTAGCCTCACATCATCAAGATCTTTAATTTTCTTCCCTAAGGTTTTCATCCGGTCATTTATGAAAGTTACAATTGCCTGCATCCTCTCTCTGTAAGTAGAGCTTAAAGCCTTCCCCAGTATTCCCTTCCACGCTATGGATTCAGTGTGGAGTGCGATTTTTATGCTATCTGGAAAACAGCACATTATGCTTTTATTAAATACTTAGTAAGTTGAATTAAAAATAACTACTAACATTTTATAATTTTACATTTGGTTATGTTAAAACTGACACTTTTAGAGTAACCCAAAATACTCAACTTACTATACTACTTATGACTTACTTAACTTACTTATGAATCTAGAGAACTTTTTAAAGTATAGTCGAGCTATCTCCATTCCAAATATACTCAGACTAAAAAATCTGAGGCTAAAACTCATGTCTTGATTTTGGGAAAAATATATAGGCATATTGTTAAATATTGAATATTGAAATTAGCAAGATTGGGATCAATTTTCAAGTAATTGGTTTTAAGCTTTCACAGTTGTCATTCATTGTAAACATATGAATGTTATGATACACAGTAGTAAAATCTGGGGAAAAAATATAATTACAAAATCTAATATGAAATAATATACCGAAATCAAGTAATTTTTATAAATTAAAGCAGCTAATCTTTTCTTATATTCAGAAACGTTACATGGGAGATAAAAGATGGTTTTCTTGTATAAAACTTTTATTTTGATTTAGTGTTTTTTTTATAAATATGAAAAATATTTATTTATAAAAGAAGTAAATATATGAAAAAAGTATTATTATTGTGGTTTATATTATTATGAAGTATGCTCACATGCAAATTTTTTGTAGTATAGAGAATCTCGTGTTTTATTTATAAATTATATTGGCAAAATAAATCTAGATAACATGGGTCAATGGTAAAAAGTATTATACAAATGACACTAACCCATATTGATCTGGACTGAACCTATGATATGTTTGTCTGGAATGGCTAATACTTCTTCGGATTGACGGTCGTATTTAGCAAACTCCTCTTTAATACTGATGACCAGGGGATGAGATTCCACAAAGCTTTGAATGATCTGATTTCGATCTTCTAACCAGAGGTAAGAGAAGCTTAAATATTTCTATGGATAAAAACATTAAAATAATGTTAATCCTCTTTTAAATAATATTGCTTAGATATTAAGACTAAAATATTATAGTTTTGGTTAATCTGCTGGGTAAACCATAGATTAAAAATAAGAAAAATTATATTAATCAAAATGGTGAATCTCTTTCAAACTTCCTCCGAAATTAATTTCTTAAAAATTGTAAATTTTATGAATTCCATTAAAACGGCATTATTTATGAATACACTATTGGCTGATATATAATTACTATTAAAAAGTTGCTATATCAGGTGTTCAGACAAATATAGACAAAATAATCAAATAAAAATGGTATGACCATGTGCAGATTCGAACCCACGACCTTTGAGTCAACGCCTTAACCACTATACTACCACGATCACGAATTAAGTAGCTTAAATAAACAATTTATTATTGTTTTCTAATATTACATAAATACAGTGTCATAAGTATTATACAAGTGTATTTGTGCACCAGTGTCAAAGAATGAAAAAATATTTTTTTTTGAGCTGTTTACCACGACATGGCCGCTATTTTTTGAGAATATCATAAGGAATAGGTAATAAGATATTTCATT
This sequence comes from Neomicropteryx cornuta, assembly GCA_020383195.1. NCBI lineage: Eukaryota > Metazoa > Arthropoda > Insecta > Lepidoptera > Micropterigidae > Neomicropteryx > Neomicropteryx cornuta. The sequence continues at coordinate 10,236,205 of JAHKQU010000014.1, forward strand.
TCTTTTTATATATGTGTATGTAAAAACATTCGGCTAAAGTATTACCAATAAAATTTTATCGCAAATCACATAGGGATTCTAAAATGTATGAATTTCTTATTTTCGCCACCATTGTCAATTTTTTGTCTAATTGGTGTTGTGGTTTTAAATATAAATATTTAGGTATATATTATAACAACTTTCTGTTTCTATTTAGAAATGTCATTGTTTATCGAAATAATAGAAAAGACATTTAATTTTTTATTATTTTATCAAACAATTACTTATTAAATATATGTATAATTTTTCCCCTGTAAATCTATCTACGAATCTTTTTTTAATTATATTTTGTGCAAAAAATATAAATTACTTTTATTTAGTTTTAATCGACATCTAAAAACATATATTTTTTTGTGTAGTTAGTAATAAAATAGTATGTGTGTGTAGTGGGTGTGTGTGTGTTTGTCAGTTTTACAAGTACTTTTTAAGAATGTAAACCTATCATTAATACCAATTGTTTGTAAGACTGTTGATTTCTCTTAATAAAGAATAAAACCATATTCTAGAGAAGTTTATAAGCTATTCAAAATAGTGCATACATTTTACTAAGCGCACAGTTTTACACTATTTATGAAAATTTCGCCGAGCAACAAGAGTGCGGGTGCGTAAAGTCGCTCGGGCAATAGAAAGGTTAATTCTGTACGTATCCTTATCCTTCTGGTTTCCTCTTCAACTGGAGATTAAACAGCATCATGGAAATCTAAATATTAGATGTGCTGCACTAACCCCTCTTACACATTTTTGAAACATGATTTTTTTTCTATATGCATTTCTTTCTTGTATCTTATTTATAATAATCAATTCTCAAATCTCCACCTTCAAATAGGTAATTATTTAATGATTAAAGCATTACTTAAAAAATATTTATAATATGCTAGTTTTGTTACATATTAATCTCTAAAAAATATATTTATTGTTATTTTTTTCACAAAAAAATATTATTCGTAAATACTAATAAGACCTATATAATTAAGTACAATTTATATAATATTTTATATATTTTTAAGTAACGATTTAATGAGTACATGATGCGGTCTTTGTCCATAGTATAAGATAGATATCTATATACTGTATACTTATGTATTCATATATATTTATATGATATAAAATTCTGGCATTAAGGGTTCCATTAGTGTTAAATATTTCTGTGATGTAAATGATAGCCTAAAACTATGCCAGAATATTTACAACTCCTGAATGAAGAAATTGCTGCAGGATCATAAACGAACAACTAAGACAATATAGTTATATCATGACACATCAAGACAACAACCACAATGAAGAAAATGTGGGGGAAAAAACGGATGACCTGCAGAAAATATGAGGAATTCAATTTAAAATAACCTTAAGCAATTTGTCGACATCTGGCTTATACATCATTATGGAACCCTGGAGTGCCATCACACCTCTCACAATGTCCTTGTGTTCAGAAACTTGACGAAAATAGCTCTTCACTCCAATCAAAGTAGAGCCGGACCTACGAACTAAAACAGGATGTCCATTAAGAAGGTCTCAAACAAGCACTGTCTTGGCATTTTGCATCTTATTCTAAAAAAAATATCTGTTACAATACTTGTTACGACGTAAATGTACCAGGTTTAAGTGCATTTATGGTTTCGATGCATTGTTTTGATTTATTTTCTGTTTTATTATGTAATATTTACTTTTAGGATTGTGATTTTACACCCAAATATAGACTTATTTTAATTTCATTTTGTTTTTATTATTTAGTTTTTCATCCCTATTTTTTTAGATCACAACTGTCACCTTCATGTTTAATTTTAAATGGGTAACTCTTAAACATCCTTGTAAATGATAATATTTTAATTTTTATATGTGTTACGTTGTGAGTTTACCAATGAATAAATAAATAAGAATAAAAAATGAATACCAACATAATCAGTGAAATTCCTGTCTAAATCGATTCAACGTTTTTTTTTTCATATGTTTAACAAAACCTTTTTTTATTATATTTTAAATAGGGATTGTTAGTCTATGTACCATGTTTTCTAGACATAGAAAACAAATTTGTTATTATTTATTTTGCAAGTAAGTCCAATTACAAAAGAATCTAAAAGAGCTGCCATTTTGCCATTAATCTTTTGCCATTTTGTTTCCAATATATGATCAAAGGAGTTAGTTTTAATTTTTTTGTCCCTGCATATCAAATGATATAAGAACATATAAAGATGTCATTTGTGATATATGTAGCTCTTAACATAGGAAGTTAGTTTACTAAATCTAGATCCCAAATTAAATTATGTCTACTTCTCATTACTTTTATATTAAACAAACACAATAATTTTCTTATCGAGGAGTTCAGTTTTTTCAATATTTATTTATTTTAATACAATGTTTTTTTAATATTTTCTGAATATGCTTAACAAATTAACTTACGCTTCTTTTCATCTTCTGCGCTCATTCTTATTGATTCCCTATTTGCTTTTCCTTTTTTTATTTCCTCAGTTTGTGCCCATAAAAATGCAGAACGGTTTGTGTCCAATATCACATTTAAAATTACCTAAATTACAAAACATGTGTAAACATCTCAATAACTAAGCTGGTTCAGAATTTTCGAAAGAGTATATCAAGGAATTATCAAAATAACTAAATACAGAGTAAACTAGGCCCTACCATCCGAACTGTATAATATATTAGTAGTTTAGCCATTCATTTTTTATTTGTATGGCGACCACATTCTAAATGGTATAATTTGAAACTTAATGAAGCTTTTGTATTCTTAATACATTTTTAGAAAGTAACCTGAACTGTAAAAGAGCAAAAGGGTGTAAGTACATATGAAAGTTTGCTGTAGCTTTTATGTTTCATAATGTATTAAGAATTTGAGTACTCTTGTCTATAGAAGCACTGGTAATATGCCAATATGCAGTGGTCGTTTTTTCTATAGAAGCCGAAAAGCTTGGCTTGCCTAGATTTTTTAACAGAAAAACTGCAAATATTTAAACAATCCCAACCCCAGGAAGCAACCCCAGGAAGAACTTCATCAGTAACAGAGTCGTGGAAGCATGGAATGGACTACCAGAAAGTGTCATAGAATCAAAGACAGTCAACCACTTTAACCCCTGGAGGGCGTACGACGTGAGGGGACGTCATGCCGCGCGGACATTTCTGTGTCCGTTGAGAGCGTATGACGTGAGTAGACGTCATGAATACCTGCTTGATTTTGATTATTTTTGGTATTATTTCAGTATTATTTACCTTGACGTTTTTTTCATTGAAAATCTTAACGAAACAATTTTGTTTTTTTTTTTTTTTCATTTTAATGTAGTTTCTACTACTATTTATAAATTTGTATTGAAAATACACTAATGTTCTACGATTCCAATATCTATAACTTTTTTTTAACTTTTTTTTTTTCCGAAAAATGTACATATTTTGGAAGACTTTTAAATTGTAATGTATAGTTATAAATATATGAAAATGTAAAAAAAAGTGTTGATTTTGTTTATTTCGTAATTTAAAAAAAAAAAAAAAAAAATGGCAAAATTTTTATTTTTTTCTTCTTTAATTTACGAGACAAACATAATCAAAGTGATATGGTGTAATAGAAAATTTTACGGTGAATCCGATGATACCAGATTTGTAAATATTGAACGACTCATGCCTGCACTATGAATTTTATAGTAGATGAGTGAGTTTCAAGGTCAATAACCATGGTCTCAACGGGTTTTGGCGCCAAAATAAACTACGCTCTCCAGGGGTTAAAAACAATCTAGACGAACATTTAAGAAAAATAAAAACAAAGAAAAAATAATAACAATTTTGATATGGAATAAGATATAGGCTTATCAGCTATGCTGCCTGCCTATTACGAAATAATAATAATAATAATAATAAACTTTATTCCACAATTGTCCAAACGTCGTGTCGCTCGTAAAGTATACCCTACTCACTATTTAGAATACAGCCGCATGACGTCCGTTGGTACCTATGTCCAGCCATATATATCGTACAAGCAAAAGCGAGTATAGCTATCTTACTTATTCTTCAGGGCTTCAAATGTGGATTCGATTATCCCATTCGCATATATAACCAAAACAAATATATATATATAAGACCATACGTATGTATAGCATTTTGTAGATTGCAAGCTGGCTTACGAACTGATTTTACTTTCGAATTCCAAAATTCACAATGTCCGAATTGTTTTCGTCTGACAGAGCAGAGGTTATCTTGTTAAATCGTGTTATTTCTTGTTTTCTTGCATGAATTCGGTTGAGTCCAATATTGTGTCTTGCGTGGAAATATATGAATACAACTAATTTTTAAAAGAGTTTTATTCAAATAATTGATAACATATCTTCTGAAATTAACGATAGCTATTCCGTAAGATGGTACTATCGTCATCAGCTTAGTTCGTAGTTCGACAGAAGGTCAATAAGTATTACACATAATAGTTCAATTTCTATTGGCTACTTTTCTAAAATTATTTTTTTAATTTCATAATTAACTGTTATTATCATAACTAAAAAAATACTAAGAGATCTAAATATTAACCTGTGAGAATGCAGACTGCATGTCTTCAATGGTAGGTTTAATTATGGAGATGGGTATTTGTAAAAACATGGTGGTGTACAATAGTGGCTTTTGGTAGGAGTGTCCAGTCATTGTCAATAACCTATGGATAGAAACAGTTTTTGGTTACAAAATGAAGTTAAAAGTGTAAGGATGAAAGTAAAGCTTCAACAACATTGTTATCATTCCATTCATCATTATCTCAAGTATAGATAAGATTACAAACAAAATCTCTTTAAATTCAATATCCACAGAAGCATAGGTTTGTGTGATAATATTTAATTATTAAAATATGTACATCAATATAAAGCATTTTAGAACAAATACATTAAATACCTTTTACCTTTTTTGGTTTATAAGAATAAATAAATAAAAATAAATAAATAAATAAAACCAATAAATGATTACTGAACCTAATAATAATCACTTTTTAATAATAATAATACACAGTGGCGTAGCTCTTGGAGTGCTAGCAGTGCCCCTGGGCCCCAAGCTCAGGGGGAAGGACTTATTCAAATATTCTAATCGATGACCTCCCCTGAGTCCCTGGCTAGCAAACCTCGAACGGCTCGAACTGACCTCACGAAAATTTCTCTCAACTTCAGAACATAAATGCAACAGATTGCAACACGGCTTTAAGCAACTTAGTTGAAAGAAATTAGAAAGTTGTAGGGAATTCCCCTAAACGAATGATCACATACTAACCATAGATCCACACCATAGATTCCATAGATCTACATACTAACGTAATTGGTTGTATAATCCTCCTTCAGGGTCGCAGCCCCGGCTAGAGTAGAATAGTAAAAACGAGTTGGGGGGGGGCACTCTAACTTCTATAAATACACAGAAATCTCACACACGCACACGTCTAACTATGATATGTCACCAGGTATATATAAATAAATAAAAATATTTGACTTATATTTGATGACTGTTTTTTAATAACGGTAAATCGCCTAAAAAGATAAATGACACAATCTTTGACAATATTGAAAAATTTTGAATATTTTTTTTAATTTTTTGATAAATAAATAAAAATATACATTTAGAAAGTTATACAATATCTACGTATATAAAAACCAAAAATTGAAGAAAAGAGCTCACGTAGAAACAACGGATCTTTTCTTAAGCACTTCTAGGCTCGTCCGAGTCGCTTTCACGAGGGCTTCTGCCATTTTCTGATTGAAATATGCAAAAAGCTCATTGCATTCATTATGGATCTGATTGACATCATAAAAATCTGGTCGTTCAATTTCCATGAAAGCTAAAACAAAAAATACACCTCTTAAAAAATTGTCAAAAAAGTATATTTACAAATTGTAAATATATTTTTTGTAATTTTATATATTTTCTTTGTGTAGTTTTTCTGTTTATTGTATGTAATATATAGATAATAATATGCACTATTTATTGTGTGTATTATGTTTTTTAATTATGATATTAATCCTATGATCTTTTTTTTATTAGTAACGTCTCACGTACGTAATAAGTACCTATTGTATTTTTTTGCAACCTTCTTATGGCCACTATTAGAACAGGTTTTTTTAACCTAGTTAGAGTAGACATGTAACTCCGAGCAACAATAAATGAGTGGTGTTTAATTTGTCTATATTATAATCATTTAATTCCTTTTTCAGTGTTATTATATCATTTATTGTTGTGAATTCCTATTGTACTATAATGAACAAATAAATAAATTTAAAAAACTGCATTTCAAATTTAAGGTATTGTCATATTATAACCGGCATATAAATAACTTAAATAAAAGAAAAACTAGATTGATGCTAGCTTCACAAAGGAGTAATAATGTAATAAGGTTAATAATTTAATCTAATCACAGTAAATTGTACCTATCTTTTGTATATTATAATATAGGTAGTAGGTAGTAACTTTACATTTTCAGAAAAAATATATTTTTAAATACATTTTATTTTCAGTAGATTTTGTTGTCAAATAAATGGATTATATTATAATTCGTTGAGAATGTGGTAGTCTAGTGGTTAAGGCGTTGGACTATTGGCCCAAAGGTTATGAGTTCAAATCCGCACATAGTCATACCATTTTTAACGCTTCATTATCACCATCTTCCCTGACTTTAGCGCAGGCACATTTGGCCTAGTTGAGTAGGGCCTAAAATAACTGTATATGACCTAGGCCATACATAGCAAATGAAAAGTAACTACTAAGTAAGTAAAAAGATACAACTTAAAATAAATTAAAATAAAACCTGCATTAGCTGGTAAAATTTTCGTAGCCGAAGTGACTTGTTTCATTGCTTTTTCTGAATCATACCTACAACAAAAAAAATGTAACTGTTAATAGAATGAATTTTCTGAGGTGCACATATCTTTACAAATTTTATGTAACTTAATTACAGAGCAGGAATATTATATAGGTACATCCTTAAATAATACCATTTTATCTACAGCATATGTACGGTATACTATTTCATCTTAAACTTTTATTACAGTCATATTGACAAATGTTGTACAAAGTCATATTGAAGTGATATTGGCAAATAGGCTGTCAATTACATTACTTTTTCAGCCGTATCCGGCATATTTTGACACTTGGTTTGCACTTGTCAATGTAACTTACCTGTACAAAATATCTACCCCCACTCTCTCGGAAACTGTCCTTTGTGGATGTGTGCGCCATGCTTTAGTTTTCTGCTTGAAATCAGGCTTTTTATTCCCCAAGAAGAAAATAACACACTCGTCGGGATAATGCATTTTACGACTACTACAAGGGAGACATTTGTGTTGGCGAAAACTAAGATAAGGCACATCTGGTGTCAGAAAAATCGTGCATGCGGGGAACCTGAGTTCCAATGTCCAAGTTTAATTCAGTAATTTACAGCCAAACCCATTAAAAAAACCTTTTCTCCTAAAAGAGCATTGTTGTCACCCAAGGTGGAAATCTATAACATATTTTTTTGTACTTTATACAAGTGTATATTAATATTTTAAAAAATTGTCACAAGGAGTGTTTAATATTATAAACACTCTTTGTGACAATGTCCATTTAATATTATAGTAGAAACAACAGTTTTCACTTAAATATAAAGGAATCACACAAGCTTTGAGCTCTCCAGAGAGTAAAGGACAAAAATGTGTACAAATTGTGTATTTCTAATCAATTTTATGGCAATCACATAGGTATTCTAAAAAAATATACTCAAATATTAATATGTAGTAAAAAACTTTGCAGTTCAAACTGCGGCCTCCAGATTTATTTACAAATCCATGTGTGTTTACATATTTGGACCGACAATTTATTTTATAATTTAAATGTTTTCATATTTAGGGCACTTCTTTACCGGATAAAATCATATTATACAGAAGTTTATAAGCTTTTTAACATAACATACATATGGTTTAGCTAGGACAGAATATGTGGAAATTTGATACGTCACTCGGACATTAGACAGGTTGTATGTGACAGAAGAAAGCTTTTTTGCAAGGTAGGATAGATAGTGAAGAAATGTTGACAGATGGATGTTAAAGACAGGAAAGTGAATGAAATGGCTACAATTGTCGTTTTATATATGACAAAAAAGTTAAAACTTCATGAACTGTGTGAAAGGGGTAAATTTTTGTGGCTCACCAATTATTTTTACTTTTCTGGACTTCCTCGGAAGGTATGCTTTCGTAAAACTTTTGAATGAGCTCTAATGTAGCTATCTCTGCATTAGCAGACTTTTGCTGAATTTCAGGGACTGAAAATCGATAGGAAATTATAAAACAATAACTTTATGAAAGTAGATATTTTTAAATTAAATGTTCGTTGCACAGATATGAGGCTTGTTCAAAAAGTAAGTGTACTAGATCTTTCGTCCTTTTCAGAACTATTGTACTTGACACTACGACGTGAGTTTACATGCTACCGTGTTCCTGCGATTCTCGCTCGGTCAGGAGATTCCGCTCAACCACTTAGCGTTGCCAACCATCAAAAAACAAAAAAACCTCAGCCCATTATGGACACTTACTTTCTGAATATGCCTCGTATTATGATATTCAGGTGATAAATTATTGCGACAGCTTAAAATCTAGATAACGAAGATACAACAAACTTAAAATATATCTCTCTAAGAGCAAATATTTTATTGCTGTATTTCAAATTTAAAAAAGTTTTAAAACACTAAGTAGATCGCAAGTTGATAATTTTAGAAATACACATCAATCAAACAAAACTTTTAGAGTTGATGTTTATTAAATTGAGAGTTATTTTGTTTGAGTCACCATACTGAACCATGTAAGTTATCAACTTTGAAACACCCTGTAATTATTACATACTGTACATAACTGTGCTGGTGCGAACGGTAAGTTCTCATTGCGTAATGTCAAAATATAAAATTACTACCTCCATTTTATATCTTATTTTAGTTAAAAAACCTACATATATTGGTAGTTTTTGTAATGTGATAAAGTAGCGATACATGAGTTATATTTAGAGTTGTTTTTCATTGCCCGATAAACCTGAAGCTGGGTTTGTGCTGGCATGTATTCAAATGTATTGTTTTTTAAAATAAAAGTTGTTATGGGATATGATAAAAATATATACTTATTTCTTCTCTATGCTTGATATTCCCATCTAAGAAATCCTCTGGACTTTCAGGTTCTTCTGGTAAATAGACAAATGACATGGATGCTATTGCCTTGAATATAACATCGATTCTCGCTTCCTTTATATCAATTACCTGAAATTAATTGATTATAATTAAGGATGTTTTATAACTGATGATTAAATGGTTCAGAAATAAAAATCTTTGCGCTTGTATCTTTGCACAATGATGGCTTAGTCGGTTCTATTGGCTCCGACCAAGGTTTAAAACCTTCTATTGATTACCACTTACTTCCAGTGTTCTAATTTGGTTAAGACATAAAAAGATTTCCATGAGAAATTGAAAATTCTCATGCTTGTGTTAGGTGATCGTGATTTTCTCGTGACTTTAATATTTTTTATATAGATAGGGTGGTCTCTAGCTGTAATATATTTTAAATACGAAGCAAGCAAAGTGGAGATTTCTGCGATTGACCATCTTTAGAATATTGTTTTTGTTTAATGTGCTTGATATGTGGGTTTGCCTAGGGATACGAAAACCAAAATGTGTGCAGGAACCAAAAATAATATGGTTCAAATACCACACATTGCTTCCAATTTCCGATTACATACACAACGATGAAGTGACAAATTCCCACAGACGGCGGTAGAGGTTTGAAGCTGCCTGAAAGATTTTTAGAAATTGACAAATTTACCAATCGGCTGACTAACTTCCTTAAAGGTTAAATATGCATATTTTTTAGTTCGCAGAAAAGCAAAAACAGGCAGCATAGATGGGTCATTTGGATGGTCAGGCTGATGACCAAATGCATTTAAGAACAGTAGGATCTTTTTTGATGAAGTTTTCAGAATAACATAAAGGTGTTCTCGAGAGTGTTTAATCGGACATGAAATGAATAAACATTCATATCAGCTCTTCAGGCGCCTAAAACAAGACTGATCTGCCTAAATATGACAGTTATACAAACCTCTTTAACAAATAAATCAACTTCATCCAGAACTTTGTTGATATTAGCACAATATTCTGGTATTTCTAAGGAAACCCATGTGATCGTTGACAAACCCGGCTGTAGAGCTTTCTCAATCTTTACCAGATGAGCCTTAAGGAGTGGTAAATAGAGCTTTGGCATCATACTGCGAAAAGATTAATTTTAAAAAATAAATAAAGTATAACAGCTGTAATATACATAATCGAGTAATCAACCAACTAAATTGACATTGTATAAATTTTAGTATGGTCAGTGGTAACTTTTAATTTTAGCAGCGTACTTAACACATTCAGCTCCGTACGTCAAACGCGCGCGGACCACGCGTTGCCGCCCGGAATATCCCACGTGGGGCTACCACCCGTTTTTTAGTTTAAGTTATAATTTCCTATAATTGGCAAAAACATGTAAAAAACTATGAAAATGTTTCTTTTTATACTTAATATTATTTTGACATAGCTCTTGTAAATAAAACTCGAATTATCTATCACCAAAACCATCAAAAGCAGTTTCAATTCACTCGTGCATCCCGTTATCGGCGCTGTGTTGAATGACTGTACCGTAAGCCATAAGGCAATAATTCTTTAATATTTACAACTGCCAATCTTAAAGCTAATAGTTAAGAAAGGTAGGAATTATACGCACATGTGGAGGGCACAGATTGAAAAAGAGAATGGAACTGGAATTACTGTTACTCATATTTGATCCATAGTGGAGGATCAACATTTTAAATCATTATTTGCATGTGGTGCAAAGTATAACCTATTGTTTGTGAAAACTTTAGAGGGCGTCGAAAGCTTTACAACACAAGTCGTACGATAAAAATAAGGGATGGGACAAGAAGTGAAAAAGAAACTACATCTTGTCTATATCAGCAAGTACTTTTATTCAATCCTTATTTATATTTAATATTTATTGTTATATTTTATTATTCAGTATTATATATCTTAATATATATAAATCTCGTGTCACAATGTTTGTCTTCAATGGACGGCTGAACCACTTAACCGATTATAATAAAAATTTGAACACCATGTGCAGTTCGATGTGCACTTGAGAGATAGGATAGTTTAAATCTCAAATTATAGTCTCAATTTTAATTTATCGCTAATTTTTTGTCCGTTATTATTTGGCAGTCATAAAACTGACAGATGTCGATACCTTTTTATTTTATGGGCGATTGTGAAGAGCGCGTGACGACTCGGTGCCTGTATAATTTTATTGAACAAGCAGAGGAAAGAGCAATTGTGATATTATTGGAAAATTTTTTAGAAGATCACAATCAACTAATTCAATTGATCAAAAGAGTTTCGCCACGACTGCAAAATGACAATTATCAAATCGTCATAAAAGCCGACAAAGTACCATTAGGTGAACATGCTGGTAGATTCAACGCTCCAACTGTTGATGAGGTTGCTGTTATCATGGTTGGTGATCCAGTTGACAAAAGATCTATAAACATTACACGGCGAGACAACACTGTCAGTACGATTTAGGATCTACACCGTTCATATGACGCACTACAATATCCATTGATATTTTGGCAAGGACAAGATGAATATCACCTTAATATCAATCAGTATGATCCAAATACCGGTAAATTTGACAATTATCTATTTACTTTCTTACTGTATGTATAGATTTTAATTTCGTATTGCATTTTATTATTTATTTTTTTAGGTGATTACAGAAATAATAAAGTTAGCTCAATGAACTACTACGCACACCGAATAATGGTTAGACAACATCAAGACAATTATATCCTTCGATATCGTCAGCTGTTCCATCAATACATTGTTGATATGTATGCTAAGGTCGAAAGCGAACGCTTGCGATTCCTTCGATTCAACCAGGCAAAACTACGATCGGAAGAATATATTCACTTACGAGATGCTGTTGCTGGAAACATCGATGGAAATTTAAATCCCAATGACATCGGTAATGCTTTCATTTTACCTTCAAGCTACATCGGCAGTCCACGGAACATGCAGGAATACATACAAGATGCGATGACTTACGTACGTCATTACGGCCGACCGGATTTATTTATTACATTCACATGTAATCCGAATTGGGAAGAGATACAAACTTTACTATTGCCAGGACAACAAGCCATTCATCGTCATGATTTAACTGCACGTGTGTTTAAACAAAAATTGAAATCCTTAATTGATTTTATTGTTAAATATACAATTTTTGGTATCACACGTTGTTGGCTGTATACGATAGAGTGGCAAAAGCGAGGTTTGCCTCATGCCCACATTTTGGTTTGGCTTAAAGATAGAATCCGTCCTGAAGAAATCGATCAAATAATTTCAGCCGAAATTCCAGACCCATTAATTGATCAAGAATTATTTGATATTGTCACCAAACACATGATCCATGGGCCATGCGGTGTTTTCAACATGACGTCACCGTGCATGGAAAATGGAAAATGTAAAAAAAACTTCCCAAAGCCGCATACGAATGACACGATCACGGATATTGATGGTTATCCAATGTATCGCCGCAGAAGTACTGAGAATGGTGGCCACACATTTACAATGCGACTGCCGAACTTTCCAAATCAAGTTGAGTTTGATAATCAGTGGGTGGTACCATACTCACCACTACTTTCAAAAACTTACAAAGCTCATATCAATGTTGAGCTTTGCAGTTCTGTTAAATCAATTAAGTATATTTGTAAATATGTAAACAAAGGCAGTGATTTGGCCATATTTGAAGTAAAAAACATAAATAAAAATGACGAAATAGCACGATACCAAATGGGCAGATACATTAGCAGCAATGAAGCTATTTGGCATATTCTCAGCTTTCCCATCCACGAAAGAGATCCTGCTGTCCAACATCTGGCAATACATCTTGAAAACGGTCAACGTGTATACTTCACTGAAGAAAATGTTCTCCAAAGAGCGTTCGAAGCTCCGAAAACGACTCTAACTGAATTTTTTACATTGTGTCAAAAACCTGATGTTTTTGGCCAATTCGCGAAGACATTGGTGTATGGTGATGTTCCACGTTATTTCACATGGAACAAATCCAGTAAAAAATGGGAGCCACGGAAACAAGGAAAACCACATCCTTCCATTACAGGCATATTCAAAGCTAAGACATTGGGGAGACTTTACACGGTACATCCAAAGCAACGTGAGTGCTTCTATTTACGTTTGTTATTGGTGAATGTTCCCGGACCAACGTCTTTTGAATTTTTACGAACAGCTAATGGTCGAGTATTCAATACATACCAGGATGCATGTCGTGAACTGCAATTGCTAGAAGACGATAACCATTGGGACTTAACGCTTGCTGATGCTGCGTTGACATCAACACCGAATAACATTCGTCAGTTGTTTGCAATTATTTTGGCGACATGTTATCCCTCGCAAGCACAAACTTTGTGGGAAAAATATAAAAATTGTATGACAGAAGACATCTTGCACCGAATTAGACAAACAAATCAATGCCAAAACATAGATTATACACCAGAGATGTACAATGAAGCATTGGTCTTGATCGAGGATTTATGTGTTCTTATTTCAAATTTACCACTTAATCATTATGGTATGCCATCACCTAATCGTCCAGCCACCGACTTAGTCAATACCGATTTACAACGAGAAAATCAATATGACCATGGAAGTTTAGCAACAATTATCATGAACAGTGAACCATTACTGACAGCAGAACAAAAAAATATTTATGATCGGATTATGCTGGCTGTTGCTGCTGAACAAGGCGGTTTTTTTTTCTTGGATGCACCCGGTGGAACCGGTAAGACATTTTTAATATCGTTGATTCTTGCCAAAATACGGTCGCAACAAAAAATCGCATTAGCATTAGCATCGTCAGGCATTGCGGCTACTTTACTGGATGGTGGGCGAACAGCACATTCAACATTCAAGCTGCCATTGGACGTTCATAATAAACCAGATGCAATGTGTAACATCAAAAAGAATAGTGGAATAGCTGCAGTGTTGCGGAAGAGTTCTATAATAATTTGGGATGAGTGCACAATGGCACACAAATATTCACTTGAAGCATTAAACAGAACTATGCAAGATTTAAACAGCAATAATAAACTTTTCGGTGGTGCTATCTTACTTTTGTCTGGTGACTTCCGGCAGACCTTACCGGTTATACCTCGCTCTACTTTCGCGGATGAGATTAATGCATGTTTGAAACAATCATTCTTATGGCGAAGTGTTGAAACACTTCGATTGACCATAAATATGCGAGTACAATTGCAAAATGATCCATCAGCACTAATATTTTCCGAACAACTACTAGATATTGGGAACGGTAAAATAAAACTGCAACCAAATACGCAATGCATTAAACTACCAGACAATTTTTGCACTGTTGTTCAGGATAAAACTGAATTGATTCAGAGTATTTTCCCGGATATACAGAATAATTATTTGAATCATGAATGGCTTAGTCAACGGGCGATTTTGGCAGCCAAAAACGTTGATGTTGACGAAATTAACTTCCAGATACAACAGTTGTTACCAGGCGATCTGATGTCTTTTAAATCAATCGATACTGTTGTTGATGAAAATGAAAGTGTAAATTTTCCGATTGAATTTTTAAATTCATTAGATATCCCTGGAATGCCACCACATAATCTTCGATTAAAGATTGGTTCCCCTATTATTCTCCTCCGTAATTTGAATCCACCTCAATTATGTAACGGTACGCGTTTGGTCATCAAAAAGATCACCGGAAACATTCTTGAAGCAACCATTTTGGCTGGGAAGTTTAAAGGAAAAGTGGTCCTGCTGCCACGTATTCCGATGATACCATCAGATTCTACCATACCCTTCAAAAGGCTACAGTTTCCAATTCGTTTAGCTTTCGCCATGTCTATAAATAAATCTCAAGGTCAAACAATGTCCATTTGTGGTTTAGATTTGGAAAATCCATGTTTTTCTCATGGGCAACTATATGTTGCGTGTTCACGTGTTGGGAAACCGTCGAATCTATTTGTGTTAGCTAAAGACAGGTTAACCAAAAACATTGTGCACCGATTGGTGTTAAATTAAATTGAAATTGAAAGTATTTATAATTCAAAAAAAAAGATATTAATGTTTAAAAGTTTAAGACTGTCTGCCTTGCCTACCTCATTCATGAGTTTAAGCGTCACATGTTATTTACTGTATTATACTGTAATATACTTATATTTGTTATAAAATTAAATGGAAATAATAAATCTGATAAATTTTTATTTTTTACCTATTGATTTCTGCTTAGTATCAAGTGTAAGAACATTTTAATTAATTGTGTTCAACGTACTTCCCCTTCAAATCAATCTCAATCCAGTGAATTTGTATACCAACATCATCATTGTCGTCTTTGTTCGTAAATAATTTCATTGTACTAAAGGGTTATAGTAGTAGAAAGTCAAATAAGGAGATCAGCATATTTTTTTACAAATACCATCTGTGTGAAAAAGCATAGTGGACTCCGTGACTGATGTTCTCTTATTGTTCCTCTTAGATTGTTTACTATAATGTAATATAACAAAAACTTTAGCCACAGCAACGCGTGGCCGGGTCAGCTAGTAATATATATAAGTTATTATCTACTTACGTTCTTATTTTATTATTACGTTCAATTATAGCCTTAACAATTTCGTAATATCCAAGGATCTTATCTTTACAATACGCTATTATCTGGGCCACATCAGGAATATCTGTCATAATTATTAAAATGTTAGATGATTGCAAGAAATCATAAAAAAAAAACAATAATCTAATTTTATTTATTAAATACATTTTTAAAATGTATGCATAAAAAATTTAACTAAAATAGAATTGTAAATTATAAATATATTTCATTTCTGAAGGAAAGAAAAATTACATTTTACGCACCTAATTTTAGCTGCCACATATACTCAACCTCACGAATACACTCCGGGATGTAAAGATTGAAGTTCACAATAAACATATGAGTTGTGGGATGACGAATGAGGAGTGGTGCCGTTAAACCAATTTTCACCTAAAAATTAGGTAAAATTTAGAAATAATTCTTTAAGCCGTGGACAAAATGCAATTTTTTTAGCTTTGCAAATTTTTTATACAATAATTTTTACTTATTACTAGGAAAATATTATATATGTAGTTTTTTTTTTAATCAATGCTACTAAATGGTGTTTATTAGTTATTACTATACATCAACAAATTTACGTTCTGGCAAAGTTTTACAGTTAGCCTACAAAAAATAACCTTATTTAACTGAAGTATATTCAGAGAGTAAATTAAAAAAGCGCTTTAAATGTAAATTTCACTTTAAAATATTTAGAAATTAAATTGTAGGATCACTAATGGACACATAGTGGTGCACCTAGTACACACAACTGCGCGCACAAATTACACATGTGTATTGTATCGAATTGGAATAATAATTAGTTTAATGGATACCATGACACAAGTATGCGAGTATGCGGCGCACACTCCGAGTCTCTTCTGGTTGTCAGATTTTATTCAAATGTTGGCTTTTATACTGTATCTATCAGATAAACGTCAAAATGTCACTTATGGTGCCATTGAACTGAACTGAACTATCAAATCATATTTAATATAAATTTAATTAATTATTATTAACTATTTAAGTACAAAGTTATTTAATTTTGTGAGTTTTATTACATCGCTAAAATATAAGTACAAATTCAATACACTGTTAAAACCAATTGTATATATTTAAAATTGCTACCTGAGAACTATTGTCACTCCAAGCTCTGTGATATATTTGTTCAAATTCTGTAAACACCAATAGCAAAATATTGTAAAGCTTTATGCACTTCTGTGAACTCTGAAACATAAAATTAGGACTTTAGTTTTTATAAGATTTGGATTATTTTTACTCCTTTATTGGTACATATTAATTAGGTATAGCCCTACATAAATGTGTGCCATTTCAATAGAATTGAGAATTCACTCAGACATTCACCATCTCACAAATCAAATGACAATCCCTTGCAACCCATTTTACTTCTCTATTTGATCGCTCGTGTACCTTTTCCCTTCTTGCACTTATATTTTGCCCAATTTTATAATTTACTCAAAATCACACATATGTTATGTGAAATGATTAAGTACAATAACCTTTCCTATTTTGTAATCCACTTTGACTATCGCAATTTAACTTATTGTGTAAATTATTATTCTAACAAAAAAAATAATATTCGATTCAATCGCAAGGGGTTTGCCCAAAGCACGCTTCCTTAACAAGGGGGTTGTTGTATCCCCTCTCTAACTTGCGCGGATATTTTAAGTTGGAACTAATGACGTATTTTAATTTATTTCCCCAAATCTGACTAAAATGTGGAGGTAAATTTTGAAACAAACGAAAGAGTAAGGGAATTTACAGCAGTGTTTTGATAATGTTAATAAATTTAGGCATGAATTATTTTTGCACTTTTTTATACAATTTATTACACATAGTAGGGAAAATAAACACACCCAAGTCTTCAGGAATGGTCTTGGGACACCTGTATATGAGATAATTTACTATGAAAGCTGATACTTTTATTAATGACTTAGTTTAATACATGTGGTGGAATTAAAGTAGTAAAAGTACTGGGCAAAAATGAGGGGGGGGAGGGGGATGGGGTAGAAAAATACCAAAGTTGTGATACTTTTTTTTTTTTATTTTTATCCATAAAAAGCAATACAAAGTACAAAATATATACTACATTTATGACAATAACTCAAACTAGAGAAATTAAAAAAAATATATAAGGTAAAAAACACCTAAAAATATATCCTATGAAATAATTTATTACAAACATAAATTTTGGCTTTATCTAATAATAAGTGACTCGCCCCAATACACAGATTTTTTTAGCCATTTCTTGACATTGCGTATAGTATTTGTAAAAGAAGCTGAGAGAATCAACTGTCCAAGTTGAATGATAATAAGCTAATTTGCAGAATATAAGCTAAAAGCAATACTTTTACCAAATTGTCAATGACATCATCGTGCTTCTGTATTCTGGTCATGGGAACGAGTATTCGCTTGTAGTAGAATCTAATCCACATTATTCGCCCAGCAAATGGTGGCATATTCCTTGAGATCTCCGGATGCTGGCGTTCTTCGTTATATCTAGAAAAATAATATTTACTCATAAGACTATTAGTTAGCTTGCCATTTATTATACCTAAAGTTTGTTGTCTATGGTGAATTTTGCTTTATTAAAATATGAATTTAATATGATCTTGTGAGGAGTAAATTATTACCTAATTAAATTTAACAGAATTTACCCAAAAAACATTAAGTAGGTAAAATGATACAATGGTCTACCTCCGGGGTGCTCAAACGGTCGATCGCGTTCGACTGGTCGATCGCGATCGACCGTTTGAGCACCGTGCAGAAAGCTAATATCTATATATGCTACGGTACGCCCTACCTAGGTAGGTAGGGTGTATCGTGTATGTACGACAACCCTGCATAACACACTTGCAGTCTTTTAGAGTCGATCGTAAGTAGTCTAAAAATATTGAGGTAGATCGCCAGCAGTTCAAGTTTGAGCACCCCTGGTCTACCTTATTAGCATTTTTTTTTTTGTCCTATAATCATAAATGATTTTTTTAAGAACTTTAAAGACATGAGAAAGGGGTGAGTCATACATTAATCAAGATTATTTAAGATTTTGCCAATCACATTAAATTATTAAATCATAATAATTGTATTAAATGTATTAAGCGCATTTACAATGGGCTTATTAATGAAATCTAGGTTTCAAAAATGTTCTTTAACGTAGGAAACAAAATATAATTAACAAAAATACATAAAGAGGGATATAGAAGGAGAAAAGGTAAAACCATAGTTTATTATAAATACAATTATATGGAAAGGGAAAGGGTAACATCATAGTTACTTGACAATTAAAAAGAATATATAAAAATAGATGGAAGGGTAAGAAGTAACATTGTAGTTAAAATTCAAAAGAATTGATTAACAATTATACGGAAGGAAAAAGAGTAACACTACAGGTATTTCAAAATTTAACAGATGTAACCCCACACTTATTTAAATGCAAAAGGAATTATTTAAGTGATATGGGAGAAGAAAGGGATACCATAGTTACTTAAAAAATAAAATGAAAGATTAAAATGACAAGAGCAAGAAAATTAAAACGAAATATCAAAATTATTTAAGCATGTCAGACCTATCTCTCAAATTCTCCATTTCCAATGTGAAGACTTTCACCAATTCATAATATTGATCTTTGATGTAAAGGCAGTCCAATTGAAGGTGAGCGAAGCGTTCCAATAAGCTCAAACCAACTTCCGACGTAGGACACTCTGCTAGGTTCTGGTAGGTACAGAAGGTTTATAATATTTATTCGGATATTTTACCACTGAGAAGGAGGAAAGGGGTAAAAGAGTTATTGAAAGTTTGGCAATCTATTGAGTCAAATCCGGCCAGATCATTTTTAAGCTCGACTGTTTCTAAGACTTATAGACTTATAGTTATAGACTTGCAAGATGTTTTTGACAGTAATGAAAGACCTGCTCTGTGAATACATCAAGGTAGTGTGAACTGAACTTAACAGTGCCAAACATACAATTACAATTACAATTCCTATTACAGGTTACAATTCCTATTTTTTTTTTTGTTATGTATTTAATTAATTTTTTGAATAATGTTATCATAACATCTGAGTAAGAACTGATTACCAAAATCTTTTAATTCTTTGTTCCTTAAAACAAAGCTATTTGCTAAAAATATAGGCCCGAATTCAGAGACGTTTTGCTCCCCTTAAGGGTGCCCTTAAGTGTGCCCTCAAGTGTATACTTCGCAAGTTAGAACTAGGGTAGTCACTATTCGCACTTTTGGAATTTATATTATTATTCTTATTATATTATTCTTTAGTGCTGCTGTTTTTTAATAAATTTGAATAGAAATAATGTGCCAAATTCAGAGTCGTCACTTTCGTTTTTACGATTATATTGGTATTCAAAGTTCATTTTAAGGGCCGCTGAATGACGATCCGAGATTAGCAACACTTAGCAGGAATAAATATTTTCGGCCAATCAGCGTGCGACTCACGAAATGAGCGAACGAACGAAGCTAGCTAGCAGACGGCCGGCGACGTGAAGTTTGTCTGACATTTTTGTAGAGCAAGCATCAGCTGACAGTGACACGCGTTTTATTTTGTTTTCTATTTTCGTTGTATTGAATTTAAAATGAGTTCTAAAAAAATTACCTACACAGTAGAAGAAAGACAGTTAATAAAAGAATTAATGTTAAATAAATACAAAGAATTCCTAGAATGCAAAAAATCTGATGTCGCCTCGCTGCAAATCAAGCGACAAAAATGGATTGAGTTCGCGAATGATTTTAACGCAGCTGAAACCAATCGACCTGTGAGTACCGTGTGATTATTATATGAGTTTCATTCGACCTGTTGTATTAACTTCCTGTTTATATTTTTTTCTTGTGAAATGCTTTCAGCGTACTGTAGTACAACTTAAAAAGTGTTGGGAGAACATGAAATCCAAGCACAAGGATGATTTGTGCAGAGAGAGAAAAGAAAGGATTCATTTTATACTTGAATAGTTGATTAGTAATTGAACAGTTTTAAACGTAGGATCTTGATGTCTTAATATATATGCTGTTACTAAAAACTAGTATATGTATAGAGATTGTCGATTGTTATTTACTATATTTATTTAATGCTTCGATTGGAAAATTGTCAATGTTTTAATACCAATTATGTTTTAGAAAATGATCAAAATATGGCCAACACAGTATTTTTGAGCCATTCAGATCCATCAGCGGCTGGGTTCGAGCCTTCCCAACACTCGGAGGTTGCAATAGTTCATTCTGAGGCCATCGATCTAGCAGGTAATTCTTGATATATTATGTAAAAAGTTCAAGTGAGAATAGTGTTATCAACATTATATGTTTGAAGTTTACCTCCCATCTAAAACCTAAATAACTACTCACTAGTTTAAGTTTTGAACGTAATGAAGTTTTAAAACCTAACCTAACTTTCAAAATACCTTTTGGTGTGGCGCTATTGTAAAACAATTCTACATGCTCTAACTTTGACTTTTTGATTTATAAGTATACGTATAAGGATATTTTTTTACAAGAAAAGTGGCACTGTATGTAGTTCTGATGTGAGAACCAATAATTAACTAGATTCCATAGGAAATGATTATGCATCACATCTTCAGGTGATAGTTCACAACTCACTGGGAATACAATTTCATTTAATTGTAAAACATAGTCTTTGATTAGTGTCTGTTTCCATACAAACGCTTGTTACTTATATAAATAGGTAAAATGTGTCTTTATGTATTGTTAGACACATTATTTCTATTCAAATTTATTAAAAAACAGCAGCACTAAAGAATAATATTCATTCAATCCACAGCGTAAAGGAGAAAAAAGAATTCAATCATTTATCTGTATTGTTGGCCAACCGGTCGACTAAAATATTATTTCCTGTTATAAAATATTTAAAATATTATCCGTGTGTTTTACTTTTTCAGATATTTTACCATATAATGATTACGTTGAAGGAATCGACCCATCGGTACTGTCTCCAAGTTGTAAGAACTATTAAATCTATGAGAATCCCGCCCCGGCAGCAAGAGGTAAACCATAAAAAAACACATAAAAGCATTTTACTATTCGTTTATTAAACAGATTTATTCCTAATATTTAGTTTAAAATTTCTTGATTTTATTAAACCCATTTCTTTATATTACTTTAACTAGCTATCGGACAAAAGTTTGTCGGACAGAGGTGTGAAAATTGTTGTAATCTAGGACATTGTAAACACTCAGAAAAAACACAACTGCACCGGGAATCTCGAATCTCATGGCTATCTATGACCTGGGTGCAATATATTAACTTCGCTTAATTTAAATTATAGTGTAACACTCGATACTTAATATTTGAAACAAATGTGTTTTTTTTTATAAGAGTAAAGTCACAATACATATATTGTGCCATATAAGTCAAGCCTGCTACTAAAGTATTATAATTTTTAAAAAAATAAAGACAATGTATTTTTAAACGTTGACAGCTAAACTCAGCATTTATTCTCAAAAAACAAATACAGCGAATGAGACGAAACGACAGACTGTATGTGGATTGTTGAACCCGTAAAGGAAGCTTCACTAACAAAATGCAAATGTATACATTCAAGTAACTATAATATAATTATTATAACGGTAGTTTACTTATTTACAGGTCAACGCAAACGGCTCTATAGTAGGGCCGATGCAATAGAAAAAGAGGCGGAATTAAGAATAGACAGAACAAAAAAATTAATGGAGCAAGACGTTGAAATTCACCGCATGATGATCCTAGTAGGTCCGGAAACATTTCTCTCAGGCAAATACTGCTGCAGCTTTTCATCTCAAACACGATTATTGCATAATAAATAGAAATTACATACAGTGATTTTAAAAATATTTATAATAAACTTTTTAAAGAATAACTGCTTTTCATTTAATAACCTAACCAGAGAGAGTAGAATTGGAGACTATGGGGTGATCTTTGTTATTCTGATAAGTTGGAGTTTGGAAAGTTAACTTTTAGAAACCTTTATTTTAGTAATTAGGAATTTATTTTAAAATTTACAAAATGTCTACCCAATATTGATTGATTTGACATATCGAACATAACTTCTTGTATAGTTTAAAAACATTGCACAAATCATGATTAAAAACAATAATAGTTTTAGCTTATATGCATTTATTTTTTTAATAATAATACTAAAATGAGAATGTTGTCAATGGCCATGATAGAATATAATAGATCCTTAGTATGTGTATGATAAGATAAGATAAGATAATTTATTTCCAAAAACAAACATAAATTGTATAGGAATGACATATGCAATTGAAAACAGTACAGCGGTTAAAACATGTGAAAAAGCATTAGCAAAGGTATAGGTACATATATAAACTAGTAACATATTATAGATACACGTAGATAAGGTAGTACAGATTCGTCTAGTTAGATAAGATAAGATGAGAATCTTTATTTCCATCACATGTATAAATGTATAGGAATGTCTTTACAATAAATACCTAAAATACAATAAAAAATTAGAATACAATGTAATGCAGCAATATTAAATTTTACATTAAAAGAAAGAATCATTGATTAAAAATAAGATCACAAAGTTTTAAATATTAATATAAATTTTATTACAAAGTATGTTTTAAAAAGTAATTTATTTTAATCAAATGAGGTACAATTCAAGGCCGGTATTCATAAAACTATTATCTTTAAATATAAAGATTATTTTAAAGGATTAAAAAAATATTCCTTTGTAAAGATGCACTCAAGTGTGCCCCCCTGTTCCCTTAAGGGTTTACCGGTGTGAAGTTAGCCCCCCCATGTCGGAACATTGCACTTTCTTTAATGCCAATCGTTTGGGAATCGTTAGGGAGGGTTAGGGAGTTAATTCCCGACGTTAGGGAGTTTCAAATAAAAAAGATACAGAGTGTTCAATTTTAGGAGTAAAAATTTCGCTCAGCCCCCCCATGTCGCAATCTAGAGCTACTTTTATTTGCATTTAATAGAGCCTTGTCTGAAAAGGTTAGGGAGTAAAATCTCTGCGTTTGGGAGTTGAAGGAAAATACTAAAAAAAAAGATTGAATATGACTTTTGGCATCCCCTGAAATAAATAATTGCCACTTCCTGTCCGCAAATTACATTTTCTTTAATGCCAATCGTTTGGGAATCGTTAGGGAGGATTAAAAAAATAAATGTCGTCGTTAGGGAGTTACAAATAAAAAAGATACAGAGTGTTCAATTTTAGGAGTAAACCCCAATAGTTCAGCCCCCCCATGTCAGAATTTTAGGTTATTCAAATACGCAAATGATAGAGCATGGTTTAAAAAGGTTAGGGAGTTAAAGCTCGTCGTTAGGGAGTTGAAGGAACATACTAAAACGTCGGGAATTGACTCCCTAACCCTCCCTAACGATTCCCAAACGATTGGCATTAAAGAAAGTGTAATGTTCCGACATGGGGGGGCTAACTTCACACCGGTTAAGGGTTTGCTTAGCATTTTGACAGCTGAACTGTTGCCGCGTTGGTCGAGTGTGATTTTGTTTCTGTTTTGATACTAAAAAATATGGATATATTAATAGAACGTGACTTTTTAGATTATATTGATTACGTTAACAACCACGAACGATATTTAGTACCTAGAATTATGTTTCGAGGGCAAGAAGAAAGAGTAATGGCGTATTATAGCGACAATGAATTTTTAAGAAGGTTTCGTTTTCCGAAAACACTTGTTTGTCAAACGTTATTACCCAAAATAAAGCCTTCTCTGCCAAGTACAAGAGGCTTGCCTATATCGCCGTTGTTAAAATTACTTTGCGCTTTGCGATTTTATGCTTCTGGGAGCTATCAAGTAAGTACTTATCTACTGAATTATTTAACACCATTTAATGATAAAATGACCTGCTTAAATAAAATTTATATACAATAAATATTTTTTAGACCGTCCTTGGAGATTCTCTGAAGTTAAGCCAAACTACAATAGGCAGGGCAATCAAAGATGTGAGCTTTGATTTATCATTGTGTTTGAAGGAATTCATCAAATTTCCTATGGAAGGAAATAACCTCACAACAAATAAGCAGCTGTTTTATAATATGGCAAAATTTCCAGGTGTTGTAGGTACGATTGATTGTACCCACATCCATATTTCAAATCCTAATGGCGACTTGGCTGAAGTATTCAGAAATAGAAAAGGTTGGATGTCCATAAATGTCCAGGTAAATTACAATAAGTCATTATTATTTCCACACTTTGTTTTCCGAATCATATTAAAAAAGTAAGATCCAATACGTAACATCAAATTGAAGTTAAATAATTACAAAGACTTGATTGTAGTATTGAAGGCAGTTTTTTTTTATATATTCTTACTTATTTATTTTACAGATAGTTGGTGGCCCTCAACTAGAAATATTAGATATAATAGCAAGATTTCCGGGATCCATGCACGACAGCAGAATTTTTAACAACAGTGCGATAAAAGAAAAATTTGATCGAAGAGATATCACAGGCATTATACTTGGTGATAATGGATACTCTCAATCATTCTATTTATTTACACCAATCTTAAATCCAATAGGACCACGCCAGGAGAAATATAACAAAGCACACAAAAGCACTAGAAATTCTATAGAACGCCTAAATGGCTTACTAAAAGGCAGATTTAGGTGTTTACAAAAAAAATTAAACTATAAGCCATCAGCAGCTAGCCACATAATTACTGCATGTGCCGTATTACATAATATTGCCATTTTTAATAATATTAATTATCACGATGATGAAGTGACAACCACAGGCAATCCGTTGGAAGTGCCCGATACAGTTACGGTGCAAGGCGCTCGAGCCCTTGCATCCACATGGAGGAATCCCTTCATAGAAAGACATTTTTAGTTTTTAAAACTCAATATTTAATTTAATGTAATTTATCGCATGGACACACATATATGTATTTTAACACCATAATGAAATTAAAAAAGCATTTTTTTTTAATTTATATCGAATTTCAAAGAATATAATTGTGCTTACTCGTTATTTGCTAGTGAATAGTTTACTTTAAGATGTATAAATTTATTATTTTTGGGGTCACATTTATTTGTTATTTGGCTTCCTGTTTTATATTTTTAAATTCATATATAAATTATTATTTTTTCTCTGTAAGGGTATACAGAATTAAACTAGTAGTACTAGACTACTCTTGGTATAGTTAATGCCTAGCTATATAAATTGACATTGACTATGATGATGAAACAAGAGCTATTTTTAATGATCAGTTTGCATAAAAAAGGGTTGCCCGCAGCCCCTGAGCAAGCTTATGGCTGTAACGCCAACGGCTCACTGCATTCAGCTCAATTAATTTTAACAGGGGCATTTAAAACTATTCAGTCATTCAACACTGTACAACTCGTTTAACGTTAACGGTTCAAAACGCACAGCTCACAGTTCAATAATTTTAAATGCATTACAATTTTAGGTTCGATTTTTAGTTGCAGTGTGGTGAGCGCTAATTAGTTATAGCTATCAATTTAGAGCGCTAATTCTAATAAATTTTACATTTTCAAGCTTTAATTTCAAACCAGTTCTAACGATATCGATGAACTCCTCTCTGAAAATTCAATGTGAGGTCATCTTCGAAACATCAGGATTGAGATACTTGATAATCCTAAACATAATATTATGAATACTCATGTACTCATTATAATCTTTATTTCATCCGGTAATATATAAAAATTGAGGCCATAAGAAAAGAAAATAAATTTGATAAATATATCCAGTTGTTTTAATAATCTAAACCCAACCAAAGGTTAATGTGATAACGTTGACAATCTCAATTTATTTTATTATTTTTAAAGAAAAAGTAGCAAAAGTTTTGATTTTTTAATGGGGAATAAATTTGATTTTTGATGCCGATTATAAAATAGTTTAAAATTATTATGCTTCACCCAAAAAAATATACAATTATTGCCTTGCAATTTGAATGTTTATTGCACAGTAGGTGGCAATTTTGCTTTTTTTCTAATACTATTTATGTAAATTCATAGTAAATTCATATTTATGAAGTTATGTTCGATATGTCAAATCAATCAATATTGGGTAGACATTTTGTAAATTTTAAAATAAATTCCTAATTACTAAAATAAAGGTTTCTAAAAGTTAACTTTCCAAACTCCAACTTATCAGAATAACAAAGATCACCCCATAGTCTCCAATTCTACTCTCTCTGGTTAGGTTATTAAATGAAAAGCAGTTATTCTTTAAAAAGTTTATTATAAATATTTTTAAAATCACTGTATGTAATTTCTATTTATTATGCAATAATCGTGTTTGAGATGAAAAGCTGCAGCAGTATTTGCCTGAGAGAAATGTTTCCGGACCTACTAGGATCATCATGCGGTGAATTTCAACGTCTTGCTCCATTAATTTTTTTGTTCTGTCTATTCTTAATTCCGCCTCTTTTTCTATTGCATCGGCCCTACTATAGAGCCGTTTGCGTTGACCTGTAAATAAGTAAACTACCGTTATAATAATTATATTATAGTTACTTGAATGTATACATTTGCATTTTGTTAGTGAAGCTTCCTTTACGGGTTCAACAATCCACATACAGTCTGTCGTTTCGTCTCATTCGCTGTATTTGTTTTTTGAGAATAAATGCTGAGTTTAGCTGTCAACGTTTAAAAATACATTGTCTTTATTTTTTTAAAAATTATAATACTTTAGTAGCAGGCTTGACTTATATGGCACAATATATGTATTGTGACTTTACTCTTATAAAAAAAAACACATTTGTTTCAAATATTAAGTATCGAGTGTTACACTATAATTTAAATTAAGCGAAGTTAATATATTGCACCCAGGTCATAGATAGCCATGAGATTCGAGATTCCCGGTGCAGTTGTGTTTTTTCTGAGTGTTTACAATGTCCTAGATTACAACAATTTTCACACCTCTGTCCGACAAACTTTTGTCCGATAGCTAGTTAAAGTAATATAAAGAAATGGGTTTAATAAAATCAAGAAATTTTAAACTAAATATTAGGAATAAATCTGTTTAATAAACGAATAGTAAAATGCTTTTATGTGTTTTTTTATGGTTTACCTCTTGCTGCCGGGGCGGGATTCTCATAGATTTAATAGTTCTTACAACTTGGAGACAGTACCGATGGGTCGATTCCTTCAACGTAATCATTATATGGTAAAATATCTGAAAAAGTAAAACACACGGATAATATTTTAAATATTTTATAACAGGAAATAATATTTTAGTCGACCGGTTGGCCAACAATACAGATAAATGATTGAATTCTTTTTTCTCCTTTACGCTGTGGATTGAATGAATATTATTCTTTAGTGCTGCTGTTTTTTAATAAATTTGAATAGAAATAATGTGTCTAACAATACATAAAGACACATTTTACCTATTTATATAAGTAACAAGCGTTTGTATGGAAACAGACACTAATCAAAGACTATGTTTTACAATTAAATGAAATTGTATTCCCAGTGAGTTGTGAACTATCACCTGAAGATGTGATGCATAATCATTTCCTATGGAATCTAGTTAATTATTGGTTCTCACATCAGAACTACATACAGTGCCACTTTTCTTGTAAAAAAATATCCTTATACGTATACTTATAAATCAAAAAGTCAAAGTTAGAGCATGTAGAATTGTTTTACAATAGCGCCACACCAAAAGGTATTTTGAAAGTTAGGTTAGGTTTTAAAACTTCATTACGTTCAAAACTTAAACTAGTGAGTAGTTATTTAGGTTTTAGATGGGAGGTAAACTTCAAACATATAATGTTGATAACACTATTCTCACTTGAACTTTTTACATAATATATCAAGAATTACCTGCTAGATCGATGGCCTCAGAATGAACTATTGCAACCTCCGAGTGTTGGGAAGGCTCGAACCCAGCCGCTGATGGATCTGAATGGCTCAAAAATACTGTGTTGGCCATATTTTGATCATTTTCTAAAACATAATTGGTATTAAAACATTGACAATTTTCCAATCGAAGCATTAAATAAATATAGTAAATAACAATCGACAATCTCTATACATATACTAGTTTTTAGTAACAGCATATATATTAAGACATCAAGATCCTACGTTTAAAACTGTTCAATTACTAATCAACTATTCAAGTATAAAATGAATCCTTTCTTTTCTCTCTCTGCACAAATCATCCTTGTGCTTGGATTTCATGTTCTCCCAACACTTTTTAAGTTGTACTACAGTACGCTGAAAGCATTTCACAAGAAAAAAATATAAACAGGAAGTTAATACAACAGGTCGAATGAAACTCATATAATAATCACACGGTACTCACAGGTCGATTGGTTTCAGCTGCGTTAAAATCATTCGTGAACTCAATCCATTTCTGTCGCTTCATTTGCAGCGAGGCGACATCAGATTTTTTGCATTCTAGGAATTCTTTGTATTTATTTAACATTAGTTCTTTTCTTAGCTGTCTTTCTTCTACTGTGTAGGTAATTTTTTTAGAACTCATTTTAAATTCAACACAACGAAAATAGAAAACAAAATAAAACGCGTGTCACTGTCAGCTGACGTTTGCTCTACAGAAACGTCAGACAAACTTCACGTCGCCGGCCGTCTGCTTCGTTCGTTCGCTCATTTCGTGAGTTACTCATTTCGTGAGTGGAATATTAACTCCAAAAGTGCGAATAGTGACTACCGCTAGTTCTAACGCTTGATGGCACACTTGAGGGCACACTTGAGGGCACCCTTAAGGGGAGCAAAACGTCTCTGAATTCGGGCCATAGTCTCACAAAGAGAAAAAATATAATCAGATCATTAAGGCACTCGCCTGAGGACTGGGTGTGTGACCATCTCCGAAACGCTAGGATTAAATAGTCTTGTACACACGGTATGTATAAATCCATAGAATTATACTGTTTCAATATTGTTCCACCGGAGTGTGACATTTATTTGATTACAATATTATGCCTCGTATGTGTAAGTAATGTATCAGCGGCCAACTAGTTAGCCACTGATACATTAGAGACAGAGGGTAGATATTGTAAGATTTTCTTTGACAACTGTGTGTGTGCTACATAAGCAAATAAGTAACAAAAGAACAGTAGAATAACAAAAAGTATTTTATTTAGTTCATCCTGATGCCCACTTTATAATAATTAAGAATTATTGAAAAAGTTCCTTTATATTTTTGTTATCATACTAACCAACCCATTTAATAAAGAAGGTATCAAATATTTATTAAAATTGAAATACTCTAATGCGAGAAAACTACTAACATTGATCATAAAAGTCTCCAAAGCTGCTTCTTGAACAGCAACAGCTTCCTTGTAGATGAGGTAGTCATTTTCAAAATCAGGTCGCCTGCAAGTAAATAATTTCAGGATTACAAATAGACAGCTAGCCATAGACAAATAGACCAAATAAATACCGTTAAGTGATGGTATTCGTGTAATAATAATTGTGAAAGCCATTAGTGTGAAATCAGATCTAGAACCGGGGAAACCGAGTTCAATGGTTCTGGTCCTTCGCCCGCTGGTAATCGCCAGCAATTAATAGTTAAGTTTTAGAATAAGTAATATTATTGTAAATAGTTATAAGAAATGTAATTAGTAGAATTTAATAAACGATGGCTATACCTTGTTCGGGCAGAAATAAAGATTTTATTCTTTTTAACTGCCCACAGCAGCGGCTAGTCTGTATGACCTGATTTTAGTTTTCTATTACTTTCATCAATACTATTAATCGAGACATAAATCGAAGATTTTAAAAAAGTGAAGGAAGTATCATAAGAATATTGAGGAAATAGAAAATATAAAACAAAACCTACTTTACATAAATAATAACTTATTATTTAACAATATATATTATTGAATAATTGAAATATTCATTCTTCATATAGGTACATTACTATATTTATTTTAGAGATGAGAGAATAAGAATGAAACAGAACTATACATATATAATAAAATTCATAGCGTTGCTTTGTGTGCGAATGTTGAGATTTACCTGTGATCAAGAGGATCATATGACTTTGTTGATATTGTTTTATACAATTTATTAAATACTGTTGCAAACTCTTCTATTCCGTTTATAGTAGTTTTGTTAAGGACATCATACTTAATATAATTTTCAAAGAAATCAATAATCTGAAACCACACAATTAATTTACTTAATAGTAAGACACCACCTAAGTTTTTATTTTATTTCAAAAGCTTTGATAGTAAAAACATTATGTTTACTATCAAATTAAATAAAGTAATTAATTAACACAGGTTCAAATTAATTCAATAAATTCAATAGTATCATGGATATTACATACCTTATCTATCACTTAATAATAATAATTAGATAAAACAGTTAAAAGTGTCTTGATTAAACAACTTTTGTTTATTTATAGTCTAATACGAGACATATTGGCCACAATAAGTTAAAATCATGACAGTTTGGGTGTCAGTAAAATAATTTATAACATCCACAATTTGATTCCAGGTGTGGTATTGATATTATATTGAGCATGATTATGATTTCTCAATTAACTAGGTAAATTGATTAAAAATAAATTAAGATCTTATTTTCAGTATTATACGTTATTTTGAAAACCTATGGAAACTTAAAACTACATCCATGCTATCTGTACACTTTAATAATATCCTTATCAACAATTGTTAATTTTAAAGTAAATATTCAAAATAAATTAATTAGATGTCCTTTAATTTCATGACAATTAATACCTGCAGAAGCCGTTTCTTAAAAGTTTCAAATTTTCCAAATATGAACATTTCCGAACAGTTAAAAGGATGTTCACTAGGGGCGTTGACCATCGCCAATTGAGTGTCGTCATACACTACATGATAATGGTCATATAATTCGATGCATGACTGAAAAGAAGATATTAAGTACTTAGAAATAAAAAAAATCACACTATTTTAAAAAAATTGAAAAAATATTTTATTTAAAAAAAAATAAGAAAAGATAAGTGAATACAAAAAACTGAAAAAAATAGTATCTGTTTTTAAAATGAAAATAAACATGCAGCCTTATAATGACTCGTTCATAGATGCAATCTCTACAAACAAAGGAGATATGAAACATTGTCTCATGGGTGATAAGTTTTATCCTATATATCAGGGGTGCAACCGTGCAACCGTGGGTTTCAACCGTGCAGAAAGCTAATATCTATATATGCTACGGTACGCCCTACCTAGGTAGGTAGGGTGTATCGTGTATGTACGACAACCCTGCATCACACACACTTGCAGTCTCTCAGAGTCGATCGTAAGTAGTCTAAAAATATTGAGGTAGATCGCCAGCAGTTCAAGTTTGAGCACCCCTGCTATATATAAAGCGAATAGGACTAATTATTATTATTGTTGTTTTAATATGCTATTAAAATTACGCCGTTTGTATTTTCTGTAATTGCATTTTCTTATAAATGGGATAGTTTTAATGTTTTCAGATTCATAAAAATTGAACCACCTTGGATAATTTTGTTTATTTTAACTCTTTATTGAAATCTATGCATGCTCTTTTATATTCTTAAACATTGGATTGATTTTTACATCGTATTATACAGAGGAGCGTAATTGATAATGTGCATTGTACGGTGTATTGGCATTTTTCTTTTTTTTTTAAATCTGAACTTTTATAAAAAATCTGACAGTTACTGCTTCCTCAGCAGAAGAAAAAAAAATTTTGTTTTTACTAATGTTTTTTTAGCAGGTTATGTTGGCAAATTCTTTATGAAAATTATATCTCCCGTATAAAGTCTGACATGTCACAACATAGAGAAGATTAGTCCTACTAGTAGTAACAAAAATAAAATAAGTGAAATATTTTTCTCCTATTTGCAGGGATTTAGTCACGTAAGTTTAATATAAGGTGCCACTACACCAGCTTGATCGGCATAACCAATTGACTGTGCCGATTTAGTATGGTAGAAAAATATAGTGCTATATCGGTCTCCATTGTTTGGGTCAGGGACATGAAAATCGGCAGGAGATGCTCTGTTTACAAGCAAGAATCCGGCATACATCCTGCGGCTTGTAATGGAGACAGATTGGCTGCAGAAGCTTTAGATTCAAAGCTGCACTACGGAAATGTACTACACAATGGGCTCCGAAAATGTGGCCTAAGTGTAGCGGCCATTTGGCTGCCCTCCATTCATAATCATCATGTTTACTAATGTTAGATTTCCTGATTTTCTTAGGCTGCTGTACTGTTTTCCTGTAGGACATCTGACCAATTTAAAGTTGGTAGGGAATATTGAGCTTGTCTAGCCCGATCGATGACGATCAGGGCTGTCCGACGCCTATTGAAACCGTTCAATACCAATCGAGAACTATCGAACAGGTGTAGTAGTTGCGGATGATAGAGTTTATCGATCGTGATGATTTGTTTTTATAAGATAGGCCGATAGAGCAGGTGTAGTGGCACCTTTAGATACTACTAATGTAGGTTTTTCATGCATGCTTTAATCACACCTTTATATAATAAACCAATGTAATGCACATACCTTGGCCTTTCGAATGAAGTCTTTCTTCGTCTGATTCCATATTTTCTTCTTTCCGTTGTTTGTCAGATAGGCCATGCAGGCATTTAGCATTTGGTTAGTAACTTTAACAAGGAGCGTTGCAATTCTCCGTGTTGTGTTGTAGTAGCAAGAAGTGGCGAATATCATTCGAATGGTGTACATCAACCCGGCCAAGTGGCCCACCATATTCACTGGATCACATCTTAATAAATACTTGTTAAATCATTATAGCATGTGCTTATTACTTTTATAGTTTCTATATAGTCTTTTAGTCACCTTACAGAACTAATAGCGGCAGGGAATTCCTTAAGTCTTAAGTCAAGTCTTTCGTATTTAAATTTACTGAGCACGTAAGTAAAACTAGCTAGGAAAGAAATGATGGAAAGCTGCCAATAAATTTTTACAATATGATAATAGTTTATTGAGTTTTATTATTATTATTATTATTATTAGGTAATTACAATATTTAGGAGCTAGCTCTGGTGATACTGTTGAGTTTAAAATTTAATAAAGTTTAAATCTATATTACTCTATTAACCTAATATATCATGTTGTATAGGTGTATAAGATAGTAATTGTATAAAATAAGGAGTAAATATTTACTTATTATATTTGCATACTTTTTCATAAAGTAATATTGTATAATATTGGTCAATGATTCATTTTGTTTCCTACCTAGCTCAAACAGCCAAAAGGAAATATTTTTTTTGTATGAAAACAAAGAATTTCATTTATTGAGTGAATTTTTACTATATCGTAAATCACAGTGCAATCTTTCGCACCTGCAAATCGGCCTTTGAGCAAATCTTGTCTTTATTTTTGGTTTGTAATTATTTTATACATTAGTATATAGAGATACATCGTGTCCGAAGACCATTCCCGGAAAAAAAAACAGCTAATAGGTCCTGCGATTTGTAGTGTTATTTTCAAGAAACTATATCAAAATTCACCATGGTTACCGAGAAAAAAAATGTAAAGTTCACGTGATAATAGTAAAAGGATCATGTGGTAATGTATTTGTTGTGAGAGCACAGCTGTCGCCGTGTGCCGTAACAGTGTCAAGGCCATTATCGATCGGCGTGGCATCGGAATTCGCATACTGACCGAAAAGACACCATCTGTTAAAAAATATAATAAATTTGAGATTTTTTGCATTCTTTTATATCATTTCTTACCCATAAAAGGTTACACAACACCTCCCTTAAGTCTTCGGAAATGGTCTTGGGACATTCTGTATAAAAAAAATCATTTAATGATGTCCAACCTAGTATTGGTTGAAACAGTGAAAATTGACATTACCTGTAGAGTGGCTCACAGTATCTCTCCAGTGAGTAAATATACTTTACATTGTCACCAGCTTCGTTGCAGTAATTTGTCACTGCGCTGTCCAACACTTTCCATTTCTGTATTAAAAGGATTTTTTTTATTATGTTTATTTAAATTTACAATGTTATTTTAAGATTAATTATTTATTAACTATGTAACTAAAACAATAACCATAGCTATAACATTCACTGAAGTCAAATTGCGTTTAAAGGAACTAAATGAACATAAAAGTCCGGGTCCGGACTTGATTCCTCCCTTTTTTATAAAAACTGTGCTTATGAGCTATTTCTTCCTCTTTTTATGATATTTAATAAATTCTTACAAGAGGGCATTTTTCCTGACGTATGGAAAGTAGCTAACATCGTTCCAATATACAAAAGTGGCGACAACTCCTTTGTTGATAGACCGATTAGTTTGATATCATGTTTTGCTAAAGTGTTCGAGTCTTCAATTTATGAGCCATTAGATAGACGTTTTAAGCGCATCACAACACGGGTTTGTTCCGAAAAGGTCTATAACTTCAAATCTCTTGGAATACACTGAATATATATGTTCATCTTTTAATAAAAGAGTACAAGTAGATGCCGTGTACGCTGACTTTCAAAAAGCATTTGATAAAGTTAATCATCAAATATTATTAAAGAAGCTAAAGAGTATCTCCATACATGGTAGCCTTATGAGGTGATTAAAATCATACATCTCGAACCGCTCTCAGTTGGTAACGATAAACGGCTTCAAATCTTCGTCCGGAGCCATAGCATCGGGAGTTCCACAAGGTTCTAACCTAGGGCCACTCCTGTTTCTTATTTTTATTAATGACCTCTGCAAAGAACTGAAATGTATTTTATGCTGATGACCTGAAAATATTTAATGCCATATCCAGTAGTCTTGACAGCGATACAATTCAACGAGATCTTGATACCCTTAATAGCTGGTGTAAAAAAATTTATATGGAACTTAATGTATCCAACTGCCATACTATTACATTTACAAGGAATAGAAATATGATGAGTGATTATTCCATAGATTGTGTAAATATTGCAAGAGTTGATCATATTAGAGACCTTGGAATCATTTTCGATTGGCGCTACATTTTTAATGTCTACGTTGTTTTTTTTTACGTTGACTATGTCTGTGAAAAAACCAATAGACTTTTGGGATTTATTTTTAGAATTATGAAACATTTTCGTAACATACAGTCAATTACAATGGTTTACCATTCATTAGTGAGATCATTGTTGGAGTTTGGCTCAGTAATTTGGAATCCAAATTACAATAATCATAGTCAACGAATTGAATCAATTCAATAGAAATTTTCAAGAATGCTGTGGTTCAAATGTGTAATGGATAAAACGAGAACGACTACATTGTTTCAAATTAATGCCACTTTACCAATGTTGGATCATAGCTGATATTTTGTGCCTCCGCAATTTACTACATTGCAAGCTTGACAGTTCGAACAGTGTTTCAAATTAGTGTAGTGTTTTAAATTAATTGTGTTAAGTGTTAGTGTGTTAAATTAAGTGTTTCAGGCATTAAGGTGCCTTCTCGGACTACTCGAAGTAACGATTGCTTCAATTAAAAATCACTTGATTATATTGTTTAAACACTAATAATTGTATAACATCAAAGAAAATTAATAATTATCATTTTGAAATTACTTTATTATTTACTTCACATAAATTTATTAGAACAGAAATATTATTAAATTTATATTTTATATTTAATACACGTGTAGAAAATTGTATATTATATTATCTATATTTTTTATATTTTTATTTTTATATGTATATATTTTACAAATAATTTTATATTACTTTATATCTCTTAAATGGTACCTACTTGTTATTATCAAATATCTTTTTTTTTCCTCTATGGTAATTTTTTTTCTCAAATTCTAATGTTAAAAATGAATCTCAAATGTATTATTTTTTTATGTATAAATAACTTAAGTTTATATCAAATGCATATGCATGTTTTGTAGTCATGAAATTGGAGAGTATCGAGTGCTGGCAACCTGTGTATGAAATATTTGAAAATGATTACGGTTACTTTCTATATGTTTACTTTATAAAATAAAATAAAAAATAGTTGTTGTAACAGAGGTTTTTTAATTTTTTGATAAGATCAGTTCAAAAAGTCTTCATTACCAATCTTCTAACATTGACGTTATATAAATATGTTTCGACTACTATACTTATAGTTTAGTAATCCTAATTAAATTGTTAATTTTAACATTAATAGGTGACCAGGTTTGCAGCAGTTTTGGATGGTTGGGTTCGGCGGCCGTACGCTATTCATGTGTAAATACAATAATGATAATAATAATAATAATAGGTGATATCAAACTCTGTCTTGAAGGCTTGCAAAATGTAAAACATTAAGATTAATAATTTACTGACAGTATATAATAATCCATAGATTTAATTTTTAGATGATATTGAGAGCTTTTATTTTAAATTCACTTTTTTACAACAGAACTTCTTGAGAATTTTTATAATGTGTAAAAGGGGAAAATTAATCTCTCAGACCAGATAGTTTTGTAACTAGAAAAAAATATAAAATTTTCCCAAAAACAGTCGGGCACCATTAGGAATCTAACTAAAGCACCCCCCAATTTTGCATTTGTATGTTTGGTGGTGTGGCTGTATGTTTTTCTGGAAACATCTAATATTTTTTTCAAAATACTCTATAAATGATCATACTTTGATAAGTTTGGACTTGGCCTGCATTAGAGTATAAATGTACATGCGACATGGTTCACTCTTGATATGCTCAACTATGGAAGTGAATTTAGTGAGTTGTCGTCGCCAGTGCTCCAACTCGGCTAGTGGTCCCGTCTCGGGCGACTCCTTGCGAAGTTGTTGACTTTGAACCAAAACCTGGAAACCAAAATCAAAACATTTTGTTAATATTAATTATATAATAAAATGCTGATTAAAAATACACTTAAATTGTAGGTATTCCATTCTTCTTTGATAATTTATTTCAATATAACTTTGCAATTGTTATTTATATAGCATTAAAAGAAGAATAATTATAGTTTTGGTGGGTAGGCAGATTGTGTCATTTAAAGGACCTTCTAGGTTAGGTAGATAAATAAACCAAATTAGAAGAAAAATAAATATATTGAAATCTTTATAAGAATTTTTTACACCATCTTCTTCAATAGAAATGCAACATCGCTGAAAGAATTTTTTTTTCAAACATCTAATTGAGTTTTAAAGAATTTAATTGTTAATGTCTTTAAACTGTGATATTCTGTTGACTAAATAAGTAGAAAAAGATTAGGTCCGGGTCAAGGGATCTCGGAGGCCAGGCAATGGGTCCTCCACGACCAATCCAGACATGAATTAATTTATACTTGTGTAGATATTACAAAAAGCTTATTTACTGAAAAGAATTTCAGAGTTTGGAGGAAAAAAATGATAAAACTGGGAGAAGCCAAAGAAAACATCAAAAATAATTGAAAGTCTTCTAGTCGCTGGTAAGAGAATTTCTTCACGCTTCTAAACTTGCATTATTAAAAAGGGCAATCGTTCTGAAAACTTCCTGTATATTGTTTTTAATAAGTATTTCTGGTGACATCCTGTGTATTTAATACAAATAATACAAATATATTCATATCTTTATTCATGATTATTAGCTTTATCAGCATCCATATCATTTCTTTTGGTCATTTTTACAATGTGAACGTCTGTCTGGGTGTTTTCGATATATATTTATTTTTTTAGTAAAATATAAGCACTTTTTGTAAGCCAACAGATTTTTTGTATTTTATAATTATTGATAGCAAAATTTATCAAAAAAGTAATCTCAACTAAATTTATAACACAAATAACTTAAACTTGTATTACGTTGCTCCATTCTGTGACCAGAAAACACAGCTTATAAAAATAAATGTAGACAGTTATTAATTTTACTTTATTAACATTATTAAATCCAAAACATTATAAAATATTAAAAACACAGAACAATTTTTAATAAAATCCTTAATAATATACCCCCCTTACCGCCCCATTCCGTTACCACACGGTCCAAATGCACCGCAAACTTTCTTTTTTGTAGCTAAACGTAACAATCTTTGCATTTTATTCATTTTTATAGTGGAATAATTAAATTAACTTAATTTTATCAGTAATAATATTCAGTTGTTCTGTGTAATATTAAAGTTTTCTTGTCTAGTGTCCGAGCACTTTGCGTAATCTAACTTCAAAAAATGGTCTAATTATGAGTACTTACTAAAATCCTTATATTAGATAAACTTTGTATGTAATATTCATAACTAGCACTGTTTTGAATAGCTTATGAAATTCTCTAAAATATGGTTTTATTACTAACTACAAAATGTTAAAAAAAATGTCAAAACTGTAAAATGTTATTTGTACAAAATTTTAGTTCTGACACTTGATAAAAACAAAAGTTATGTTATGTCATGTTTCTAGTTAACATAATAATATAATAATAATAATAGGTTTGATATAAATATTTTACCATGAACAAAAAATTAAAAAAAAAAATAACTGGATTAAAAAAGGATACTCTGTCACTTGTGGAGTAATCATTATTTTGAAATAATTGAAGTGGTTGAAGGTGCTAACAAATTCATGTTTCTGAGATAAATGCATTTAAAGTTTTGAAAATTCAAATTATTTATCATACATAGTTATACACTTTACTAATTAAATTAATATAGAAATGTATAGGTATTGAATTGGTATTTTAATTACATTTACTTTTTTATAGAATATAAATTATTTTTCATATATTTTAACTAAAAACTACATATATAACATTCTTCCACATGAGAAAAACAAATTCAAAATTTAACAGAAATCGTTTTAATGTTTGAGAATGCGGTTGAATGCGTGGCGCGAGGTTGGGTAGCGACCTCGCGCTATGCGTAGAAGTACTTTGAAGAAAACCAAAGTTTTGCAAATAATTGCTGTCAAATTCTATTAAGTGTGGCAAAGTAAAACTAATAAAAATCTATTTCATAAATATTTCATCTGCAACGATGCTAAAATTGTGGTTTCGAAATAGAAATTCCACTAATTTAAATATCCTTGAACAAACTACAAAAAGTTTTTAGACTTTTTTAGAACTTTTTTAAAATAGTTGACTAAATAGCAGGCAATTCAATTCTCGCAACTTGAGCTCAAAAATATATCAAATTTAACAAAAGTATGATTTAAAATGAGGATGGGAGATAGTGAAATGTCATTTTGAATAAAAAAAAATAATTATTAATTGCGATACATGCTTATTATTGATAAAACTAAAAACAATACATCGTGTGTCACGACTTTAAGTATTTATTACAGAATTTGGTAGATATTTTATTTACTGCGATTTACTTACCATATAATTCAAAATTCTGGCGATTTGTCTTCGGACGATGCCTGTCCTTTCAACTTGTTCACCGTGCAGCCGAAGGCAAACATATAAGTATACTCTCCGTATAAAAATACCATAATACTGAAGAACTAAAATATGGCGGAGCATTTTAACTCCCTGACACAATAAACGAGAAAATAAAAGTAACATGCCAGAGGCTCGCGCGACCCACTCATTGCCTCAGCTTCAGCAAACCAAAATAAACTGTTGCTGCCAAGGTCAATGATTAGCTCTTCGCACAACCCCCCACCCCGCAGCGGGTCGCAAAAAACTGACTGCGAATAACCTTGACCTTGAACTGTACTCGGCAAATTTACTTCAAATCTTCCCGTTAAACGATCACTTCATTATAAATACCTAAAGTTTACAAAATAATTTCTTTAAAACCACGATAAGTATTAATATACTGTCTTTAATATTACCCTCGCGACCAAAAACGGGCAACTTTGACGGCTTAACCTGCTTTTATTTTGTGTTATATTTTAAATAAATATATCACATTATATAAAATGTATACTATAGAACAATTTACCAGGAGGTTTTTTTATTTTATATTATATTAAATCCTACAGCGTGTGTCGAAGTAGCGCCATTTCTCAAAATCAACACTTTTCCGAGCTCTATTTCGGCTAAAATTCGAGTGCTACTCTTACAGATAAATAACAAAATCATAGCTTTATTCACTATAAACAATCTCTCTTCGCGGTTTTTAGTTTTATTGCTAAATAAAGCTAAAAACAAATTATTAGATTGGCTACTAATTGCTGCAAAATTCATCAACTTTAATATTTTTTTACGGCCAGAATGACTATTTCTAATATGTAACATTAATACCATCATAATGCCACACTCGTAGTTAGTAGATGGGCACGAGGTCGTGGGACACGGTGTATGCAAGCATTAATTTAGAGGTAACAACTATACAGAAATAGGATAAAAACATTAAAATCTTGGGTCAACCAAAATGCCGTCAAAGTTTACCCCAGAACAGCATGAATATAAATTTACCATAGAAATTTGCTTCTCCCAAGTCCGGACATAATTACAAATTTCTTGAAGGACAGTGGCATCCTTGATAG
Source organism: Neomicropteryx cornuta (assembly GCA_020383195.1). Classification (NCBI taxonomy): domain Eukaryota; kingdom Metazoa; phylum Arthropoda; class Insecta; order Lepidoptera; family Micropterigidae; genus Neomicropteryx; species Neomicropteryx cornuta. The sequence goes on from JAHKQU010000014.1 coordinate 10,277,203, forward strand.
CAACAGCCAGAGCTTCCTCCGAAGACAGGTGAGTGGCGAAGAGAATCATGTCGACCTTGAAACGGGGACATGAGTTCAGGTCTAAATTTGTTTCTGAAACAAATAACTTTATGAGAGTCCACCGTTTCAGAATATAGAGAACCCATCTATTTTACCATGTTGACAACAACTACCTCAATATCGGCTCATATGGGCAGGGGAAAGGTCTGTTCAAGGTTAGTTTTAGTTGCACATTCAAAGGTGTGTTCCTTGTAAGCCCCAGGTCTTAAAAGATTTGGTGGAGGGATTACACCAAGTGCCAGCGGAATAATTGACCAGATAGGATAACTTTTTAATTTTTTAAAAAAGAATTGCTATGACCTAGGTCATATACAACTATTTTGGGCCTTACTCAACTGAGCCAAATATGCATATTCTAGAGTCAGAAAAGATAGTGCGTTACGAATGAAGTGACTGGTATGACTATAGGTCTGAATCCGCGACCTCTGGCTCACAATTCAATCGCATTAATCACTATACTAACACGATCTCAATTAAAACCAATATTCTTGTTTTAAATATAAATAGCTGCATTGCACACGAATGAACTTCATTCACTGCAATTAATAATTGACTTGTTGAATTTGTGTCGGTTTTTAATAATTATTGATTGGCTTGTTGAAGTTGTGTCGGTTTTAATAATTATTGATTGACTTGTTGAAGTTGTGTCGGTTTTTAATAATTATTGATCACATGCATATATTCCAATAAGTTAGTTTCGGTAAAGAGCTTTTATTGTGTTGTATAAATACAAAATGGCCCTCATGATACAAAGTAATAATATTGATTGTTGTTCCGCGGATTACGTATTGAAGGTTAGTTTTACAAAATTGAAATGTTCAGATAAACGAGACATTATTAATAAAGGTAGGTGTAAAAATTTATGTTTAATTGGAAGAATGTCATGATATTATTGTTTTTTTTATTTATTTTAATCTTCCTCTGACCTAAAACATAACCCACTCTCACCTCTATGGCCATTCAAAACGCACATCGAATGGCTAAAAATGCCGCAGGCACAAATGGAGATAGGAAATGATGCAACCCGTCACAACTTAGTACCACTGGCGCGAGTAGTCTGCGTGTGCCCCACCCAGTCGCCTTTAGGGCCTAGTTGTAAGATGTCAGATTCTGGTTAAATAATTTACTGCTATTAAACAATCTATAGAAGCAGTTGATATACGATAGCTTCAGGGTGTCATAGTCATTCATCTTTTGTTATACACCGCTTTTGTCAATTTCTTACTAAACTTTCTATGTACAAATATCAAGCCAGTGGACCCTAGGGTCCTAGACAATTGACATTCGAGGCAGCATTAAAGTCGCTGAATATCCTCTTGCAGTCTGAGACTGATTTTATAAAAGTAACGACTATTATTTTACTTACTTTCTACGAATTCCATAAAGAGTCCCAAGTTCGACAAAAATCGACTGATCAAGAAGGTACTATTCGGGTTTGGAGGGTTGATGTCACCCCAGTCATTGGTTTCGCGCACGGATGGAATATACACATCAGTCAGTAGCTTGTGAAGGGAACCAACCACGTTCATCGTCTGCGGGTCAACTTTGAAATATCCATAGTAGAAGTCCTTGGAGTACAATAATTATATGGAGTAAGTAAAAATTTAGTGTAGATACAATATTAAATAAAAAGAGTAGGGATAGTTTTGAACCTACCTGCTATCTAACCTAACCTAATTCATTTTATAAGAGTTTATGCTACCATGGAAATATTTGACTAAAATTATACCCATAGTAAAGGGTAGGTTTACGGCATGAATCATTTCTGAACACTGACTTTTCGTTAAGGCTTGAAGGAAGCCGTCAGATATAAATTTGTGCAAGCCGTGAGACCTCAGACAACGAATTATAAAAATACCACTTTATAAATGGGTTTACTATTTCAATAAACTTCCTGACAGAATTAAAGTATGTAATCAATGATTAAAGTAAATTTTAAAATAGCTCTAAAGGAGTACCTGGTCAGTAAAAATCGGAGTTCACTACTTTCGAAATGTCCCAACATTGCTTACTCTGATTTCTTTTTTGTTTTATTTTGCTGTCTTATTATTGTTAAATATGTTCATATTGTCATTCTTATACATGCAAAGTGTGAATGGAAAATAAATAAATATAATAATAGAATATATACTTAAATAATATAAAAAGTAAATATATAAATAAGAACTGACGACCGCCGTTATGAGGTAATTTTATCAGTCTCTATACTGAGAGGTATACCTCTTTGAAAGACCCCTTTTCAAAAAACCTTCATCTTTTGACTGGCCGCTTCTGGGGAGGACAGGTGTTACAAGGTGAAGAAATAAAATGTGTTTGGGGAATTTAACCAAGACACGTTATACTGTAAATAAAATGCCGGCGAGTATGGCGTGAATGGTCCTCTGGTTTTCGTGGAAAACGTAACTATTTCAAATTTATTTATTTTTTTGACATGTTTTTAGCATTTTTTTGCATGGAGTTTTTATAATGATCCGTGTCATAAATACACTTGTACCTACTGTCAAAAAGGGCACGGCTATAAAAATTGATATTTTTATGTAGTAATAATTGATACTGGCAACGGTTTTCCACCGAGCCATCGACCTGGTATTTTTTTCTTTAACGGAGAAACGGAGATTCCTGGCGGTTGTCGTGAATGGATGAAAAATGTCTCTTGAAAGCGTTTTATATTTATTATAATCTCATGTTCTTACATCGGCAGCATTTTTGGCGTCGACAGCTTTGCTTTTGAGCCGATAGACGGCCACGCAATCGCCGTGAGTCGCAATAGAGCTCGCGTCCGAGATGAAAATTCTTTTAGCTCTATATGAAGTTGGCAGGTTTGGTACGAATCTTCCAGATTCTGAAATATTAAACATTTATTTTTAACTAAATCATATGACAATAAATCACAACAATACGTGGCACAATATAACAAAATATCACATTCCGAAGCATTTCCGAACCGATTTAGATGCGGTCTTTTAGAGCACAGTTCTCGTTCAATCCTACGGAAAACAATTCGAAACTTTGAACACTGCTCCGGCAGGAACATCTTGCCAAACGGGGGTGAAGTTTTCAATTTATTGAAGGTAAACGACAAGTTGGTAAAGAAATCTATCGAGGAATACGATCTAACTGTCGAAGATAATTACGGAATATAGAACTAAATTTAATAAAACACATTAAATCTCGGTGGAGCTGAAACATTAAATAAGATACAGTTTCCTTTTTTCAGGCAAAAACACGCTTTTACAGCCATACGATCAGACACTCCATTTTCCAATTTATTTCCAGATACAAAGCATCTACAAACACACATCATATAAAGAAGTATAAGTAGGTGATACCTTATTAGATGTAAAATAATATAAATTAAAAAAAATGTTTTTTTATTTAATGAACAGCTGTGAATCCGCTTGATGGCGCTGGTTTAAATTATTATTATTTTTTATTTTTGTTTACTTTCATTTTTCATCCAACGTGTGTTGTCATCGAAGGCAATTATTGGAGTATTGGAAGTGGTTGAAAAAATAAACAAAAGAGATAAACTTTTAAAAAGGTTTCAATATAACACTGCAATGTATCTTCCGCGAACTTTCATGCACTGTCATCTGTGGATGTTAAATATAGAAAAAAAAACTATTAAAATAAACCGTTGAGACATTGTCGGCATAACAACGCCACCAAAACCCAAAATAATATATAACACCACAAAAATACAATTCTAAATATTGACACTATAAATTAAAATACTTTATACATTAATAAATTGTATTGTGTCCTTTCGACAATATAATGACGGGACAATTTTATAATAATAAAGCCATAACTTACCCATAAGAGGCGCTGGTAGCAAAGCATAGCAAACGACGATGCCTTGATGACCGCCGTCCGATATAAAACTATCGAGTAGGTGAATATGCGACTCGCTGTCATATACGCCTTCCTGCAATATATGTAACATGTTATGTTATGTATGTTAGTGGATGTGGGGGTTTGCCCCCCGTGTACCGCGTCCCTTTCAGAACTATTGTACTTTTAAATCCACTTATAGTTCGCCCTCTAGTCCCGTACTGTAGATAAAGTTGAGTATCTTTTTAGGTGCGATGGTTCTAGGTAACATAGTTATATTCTTTTTCGGGGCTGATCACAATTTCGTAACTTTCAATGGGTTAGGGTTGGTAGTTTGCGAGTGTTAGGGTCTTTTCTCGAAGGCGAGGGTGCTTATTGGAAAATACCTTATTTTGTTGCTGGTGCACGTGATCATTTCTAATTATCTTTAAAGTACCTACCTAATTAAAAAATATTTCTTTTTGGACATTTTCCCTTTTTGACATTTCGATCTCCGTCGCGCCGCTCGCACACCGTGCTCTTTGTTTTTATGTATCCGCATTCCATATCAAATTTGAAATCATAACCTTTTTACTTCATAGTAAAAAGGTTATTCATATATTTTATTACAAATTATAAATACCAGTGGAAAAGATGTTTTTTTTTTTGTTTTGTCACAATGTATAACTTACATGCCTAGTATCTATTTTCCATATTCTAGGAAAAACGCATCACAGGGCGGGCGGCACACCAAACGATTAAGTATAGTTTTTATTGTTCCACTTTGTAGCGTTTAAAAACGGGAATATTTCCCTGTTTTATTTTATTACTTAATGCTATTTAGTCAGTAATTAAATATTTTTCTGACAACTTGATATGCCATCGAATTCTGGCAGTATTGCACGGTCGAGGGCAAATGAAACTTTACTTCGAAAGGCGATTCGACAGTGTGTAGGTATGAACGGGTATATGTAACTATTAACGTCATCTACGCTCATCGGAGATGCCAAACGGTGGATAGATACAGTATCTGCTATCTCTTTCTTTACGTGTTTCAGTTTTTTAAACTTTAAATGCTCGGCGAGTGCCTTTGATGGTATAAAAAACTTTTCTAATAACAATTCTTCTCTTCTAATTAAGATACGATACTTGGTAGTTTTATATGTGTGTTAAATCCATATTCCTCCAAGAACTTTACTTATTCTCCGTATATCGACGGCCTGTGTTCTAATGCATAGTCCTGAAGTGACTATGCCGCCAAGCATACAAAAATGCATATTTCAAGAACGAAATGTCACTTCCTTGTGTTGTCTCTTTTCCCAAGCTAACAACTTATCAAGCCGTGATCGACACTCTGTGAAAGTAACTACGTAAGTTCTTAATTACCTGTTCTATCTTAATTACATTACCTATATTCCTTTCACAGTCTACTATTATTAATTCTAAATTTCCCTTGGCGACGTCAGTACCGGTAAAATGAAAGAAATCACTCAAAAGTAGCAAGTTATTACCAGGACATCGGTAATGTCTACGTTGAGAATAGCAGCGACCGTTTCCAGAATAAATCTCTGTTGTGATTTTATCGACGCCGCCCTAGACTGACGCCCGTCTTTAGCTTTGGCCTGAAAAAGTGCAATTAATCATGAAACGGAACTACAAATAACAAATAATACATTTAAATTGCATATAATTAGCATTCCTTCCATGAATTCTGCACATTCCGCCTTATATATACTCGTATGTGGACGGGTAGCCCTTATAGTGCGTTGTATTGTTTAGAAGCGCATTTTTTTACTTCGCAGCCCGAGTTGCGGACGATAGAAAGAGAGCAAAAGACATCTATCTATCGCTCTGGACCACCCACAGTAATCCCCAAAGATCCCGGGCATTCGGGATACGTGGCTAAAATGTAAACCCACTAAAACACCTATAAAAGCACATATGTAATTCCTGAACCTTAACACTTGGCTATTAAAAATTAGCTAAGTGTGTAAGTAACAAAGAAAAAAAAAACTACTTGTATATTCTATTAATAACCAGAATTTTCAAGCCAACTTTTCAATATATATATATTACTAGCTGTTCAACCACGAGTGTTGCCCCAGATTGGCAGCTAAGCCCTGCAGGCGGATTTCACGACGCCTTCGGCGCGCGACGTCTCGTGCACTCGGGAGAACTAAAAATAGTTGCGTTTTATCTCCACACCTGAAATATCTAAAAACCTAATCTCATCAAAATCAGTTCAGCAGCTTAACCGTGAAAACATAACGACAATAAACTTTCGCATTTGCGATGGATAAAATACCTACGAAAAATAAATGATTAATAAACCAACGTTATTGATAGTTTGTACCTATATAGGGTATACAGGGTGTCCCAAGACCAATCCTACAAACTTTAGGGGGTGTTTAAGTTCCCTATTAAGAGTAAGAAATTATGTAACAAAATGCGAAAAATTTTAATCACCAAATTTATTATTTTTGTAATAAAATTGGTGTAAATCACCAATCATCAATCGATAAATCAATTTTATCTGTCGACCAATAGCATCCCTCTTACAACCCCAGAGAAGGGGAAAGGAGTTACCCCTTGTTTTTAGACCGACCTCTGTTCGACCAGTTTAGTTCCGTCCTAATAGGGCGTTTCGAACAACGCGGCGGGTCATTAACCTCGATCTTGGCTGACCGCGGCCCAGTGACCCAGTGACGTAGTTATCCGAGGGAGGAGCCATTGGAAAAATATCTGTTTTACATGATTTAAAATAGAAACTTCAACATTTTTTTTCGCGAAACCATAATGAATTTTGACCAGTTTTTTTTTTTGCTTTCTTTATAACAACCTGTCTCTCTTTATAACCCTCCGACTGAACCAACGTAATGTGACTCTTGGACACTCCGCGCTTCCTGACAGTCCTGGGCCTATCGCGCTTTCTTCGCTGCGGCCGTTCATCCATCTCAAGGCTAAACTGATGTTCCAGATCCTCAAGGTCATCATCGTTAACACGTTCTTCAACTTCATCATCTGGCCAACCCGTGTCAGGATCAGACCGTTCTTCTTCGTTTGCGTCGCCATATATCACTGAAATTTATAAGCGTTTGTGATAAAGGCTTGCTCTGTTAAAACATGGTCTAAACTTAACGTATTTAGGCTAATGTGGATTAAAAAAATAAATATTACCTTCAAGCGGTTGATCAGTGTCAGCATCAGAAACTTCAGTTTCGGTTGGTGTGCCCGCTGGTAAATCCTCGATTCCATTAGCTGGATTCTCAATAATATTAGATCTAGGACTGTCCTCATCGGTTTCAGTTATATCTTCAGGAAGTTCTTCAGGAACTTCGTCTTCAGGAGGAGCAACGGACCTATCGGCATTATCTGGAGTCGTTTCGTCGTCTGCCATTTTAGCTACAAACGTTTCTCAACAAAGTTTGGTTTACAGGATGACTTGGCCTTTAAACTCAATTTATTTATTACACTGATTTTGATATTTAATACTGCAGTTTATATAGATACTTCAGTAAAATTCCATATGTCAAAGCAACTCGACACAAACTGCCAAGATCGATAACTATAGGTAACAAAATCAGTTAGGTATAAAAATCTTCTTTCAAAATGAGTAGGTACTAAATTTAAAAATGAACTTTTTCATTTAAAGTATTTTACAACTATGATACTCGAAATTATGTTGTGAAGACAATTTTTTCTTCAGTAATATTTTAATTCCACTAGATTTTTACTAGATGATAATTTGTGAATAAATTATATGAATAAAAGTAACATACTTTATAACAATCATTATTTCATTAGATTGAACAATTTTCAATGGTTATATTATTCTTTTATTTTTAAAATCTAATCTAAAAATCGTAATAAGCTGATTTCTCTTCTTAAATATTAAATACCGTGTTCTTTACTAAGTTTAAAAAAAAAACAAATATCTGATCGTGGAAGATTCCTTCCGTGGAAAAGATTTTCTTTTGATTGATAAATGAGAGTTATTCAAAAATAAATAATAGATGAAAATATGAATAGGCAAAGATATTATTATTGCTGCTAAGGAAGTACTTAACGCAAACATCATAATATTTCAGTGGATATAATATTTATACTCCAGAAAGTATAAGCATGAGACCACCAGCTCTCATCTAATTAACCACTTATTTAAGTAAAGCTTGTATTTTCAGAATGACAACAATGACCGCCAAAAATAAGACTTGATTATATTACACGCATAGCTCAGCATATGCGTGTAGTACGGAACCTTCCATAGGGACATATGCTGAGGAACGGTAGGAAAGTTCCTTCCGTTCCTTCCTTCCATAGGGAAGGAACGGTAGGAAAGTAGTATAGGATAATATAGAAAAGGAAGAAACAGAGCCATTAATACCGAAACAAATAATTCACATCATTCGGACGCCACGAATTATAGAACTAACAGTAGGAACGTCTCAGGGGAATGATTTTAGGAATTCCTGAGACATAAAGTCAAGAATTCTTATATCGGAGAACTACAATTATTGTATATATAACGGAGGAACAAATAACAAAGCAAGCAGACGAGTATATTAGATAACACATCAATTTGAAAATCATCAAAATATAAATTAAGTTAATTAATTGTACTAGGATTAGATGTCAAAGTAGGAAACTGAGAGCGATGAATATAACGACAAATCCACATGTCACAAGAACAAAAAAAAAACAGGAATAATACAGCAAAATCACTGAAATGGATATAGAGATAGATAAAATGCAAGAACGACACTACAAAGGTAGTTTTAAAGCAAGAATAAAAGTGCTAAAGCGGTAGAAATTATTATTGACACTTTCTTCCATTTGCCCGCGTCGAAAGTCTCACTCGCCGCGGCGCCAGCAACCATTGTTTGACTGATCGACGCATCTCGTCTATGGTAGGGTTGCATACGTCTCGGTACACCAGGACACGTCACCGGCTTTGAGCCTCGGTCCCGGTTGTCCCGTTTGACCCACCATGTATCCCGGTAAACGGGTAATCATGCTTTTATATTATTGCTAAAATTATGCCAATCACGTTGGCTGGCGGTGAAAGTGTGGGGTCAAGGGATGTACTGACATTTTACAAATATTTTTCCTTATTTTCAGCACGGAATAAAAGACTGAAATAATTTTTGTGAGAGAGCTGATGTAATTCATGGTAATTTACAATCTCACTCAAAAACTAGGTGGTTTCTTTTTTCACAAACCAGATTGCGGCACATGGGGGCCGGTACCCCCCCTCCCCCACTCCTCCAAAAACTCCCCTATATTTCCACCTAAATGATATCAGTCCCGGTCAGAGCCAAACCATTTATGGCAACCTTAGTCTATGGGCACTCGTGCGCTCGCTCGCATGCATTCTGTGAAACCACCGCCGCCATTTTGTGAAACGCAAATGCAGGGATAGTTATGCAGAAACCAACCAACCCACAACATGTCAAAATCGATTTTGGTATCGTTTCGACTAGATAAATGCATTTTTTACGATTTTCAAAATCAAACCGTGCGTAATAATTACCGAGATATTAGTATGTCAACCATTAAAAAAAAAATAAAATCTCTTTATGGCGCAGGCACCCTTTATGAAAGGTTTTTTAGAAATTCCTCGTCTAAGGGGGTAAAAAGAGGGTGTAAACATTTTTATATTAAAACCAAAGATGTGTCAGAATTAAAAATTAATTGTAATTACTTGTAATCATCCGTTTACGCGAAAAAAATGTCAAACGCGCTTTACTGATTTTCATGTTTTTTGGATTGGTTGGTTTCTGCATAACTACATCCAATTGTAGAAACCATAAAACATTGCAAGGGTAAAATTGCAAACTCTAACGGTAGAATCTATCTGAATAGTGAAAATATAAAGAGTGAAAATATAATATGATAGTGATCGACGAAAGACATAAAAAATATAAACAATAATTGCTAACTGGTACAAGAATCATGACTTTTAGATAGTAAGAGAATGAAAATGAAGGAATGTTAAAAAGCTATGATAAATATTTCAATAAAACAAATTTTGTTGTAAAAATAAATTTATTTTCATATTATAACAAACAATATATTTTCCTCTTCATATACCCATGAAATTAATAAAAATGAATCTATATGTAACACAGTTAATATACTCTAACTAATAATCATATCGATACAAAAACATTATGCACTAATATTTTATCGTGATATCACTATAAAGACTCACATTTCATACCCTTCCAATTCCTTATAAAACAATAAAATATATATTTCTTTTTTCTTAATTTGATCGTTATTATTGTGTCATCATTAAAATAAATTTTATATGTGTGCAAAATCATTCGTCATGTGGTATACTCGTACATGCATAATATAAGTCGATAGCAAAGAAATTGTTATAAATAAATAAAATTCAGTTTCAAACATAAATCTATCAGCTATTTAATAAATCTACTAAAATATATTGATACCCTCGTTTCTTCAGTCAATCTAGTATCTATAACTAATAATTAAAACCTTTAAGATTCTACGAGTATGTTTGTAATATTTTATTATTTTGTGACATTTTATTTGTTTCCTTCACCATCGCAAATCATTGTTTGTTAGAAAGCAGCGGGCTGGGGAGGGGGGGGGGGAGGAAAGGGGGAAAAGGAAAGTTGTATTATAACTATTGTGGCCCATAATACCTAGTCAGATAAATTAATTAGAATGACAAAATATGATTAGTCGGAGACCCAAATTCACTTGACCACGTGCGCCCGAGTTGTGTTAATATAGTAGGTACTATAGGCTATTAACACCGGGCTTTGCCTTAGGTTGTAGAACTAGAGTAACTTTCAGCAACTATATGAGTCAGGCCTGCGGCACTAGATATGGTCGGTAAATGCAGCATTTAAATATATACTAGCATAATCTATACAAATTATTAACATAGTTTTATTGAAATGTAGTCAGCAGTTTTAGTCATGGTGGAGCAGTCATTAAAACAAAGAATTAATTTAGCAATTTTCAAAATAATCTAATATATTAAAATTGTAAGAAACGCCTTCCCGCGGAACAAGTATATACTTTTGTTTTTAATAATAAACCTATTCTACCTATTCTAAGAGCATAGATTGAAATTAATTCGTCAATATACAGGATGTCCCAAGGTCAAACCCAATTAAAGAGACAGCTAATTGGTCCTACGATTCCTAGTGTTATTTGTTAAGAAACTATATCAAAATTCATTATGGTATTCGAGAAAAAAAATGTTGAAGTTACTATTCTAAATCGTGTAAAACAGATATTTTTCAATGGCTCCTCCCTCGGATAACTACGTCACTGGGTCACTGGGCCGCGGTCAGTCAAGATCGAGGTTAATGACCCGCCGCGTTGTTCGAAACGCCCTATTAGGACGGAGCTAAATGATTGCTGTCAGATGCCACTGGTCGAACAGAGGTCGGTCTAAGAACAAGGGGTAACTCCTTTCCCCTTCTCTGGGGTTGTAAGAGGGATGCTATTGGTCGACGGATAATATTGATTTATCGATTGATAAGATCGATTTCCACCAATTTTATTACAAAAATAATAAATTTGGTGATGAAAATTTTTCGCATTTTGTTACATAATTTCTTACTCTTAATAAGGAACTTAAACACCCCCTAAAGTTTGTGGGATTGGTCTTGGGACACCCTGTATATGGATGCATTGGGCTGTTTTCAGGCATAGGTAATGTTCATGTACTAAGAAATTATCTTAGTTTTGACAATTTAATTAAAGAAATCAAAATATCACTTGACCAACTTGAAAAATATACTAATTACCATATTTTTAAAATCATATTACTGAAAGAGTGTAAATTATTATAATTTTTTCGTATGGCTCGTGTTGTCGGGGAGTCACAGTTCCGACTGCCTTATTGTTGTTTTCATGATGCGAGGCCGTTCATTACAGGCAAACAACATCTCGCAAGTCTGTAACTGAATGGGTGGTATAGCAGGGCTAGTATAGTGGTATAGTGGTATAGTAGGAACACATACAACGGCTGCGATAAGGAAAAGCAAAGCAAAAACGCATTCACAAAATAAAATAGAATATTCGTAAATGAGATAGATTATTGGAGTTATTTCATTTGAGCAAATTGTTGTGCAAATTAAAAACAAACACTTTCATTCATTATAACAACAATCTAAAGTACATTTTTTTATTCGTTACGCAAAGTAATAACATTGATTATATAGTATTTAAAACATTAGAATTATATTATATTATTGATTATATAGTGTTTAAAACACTATATAATCAATGGTAATAATCTATTTTATGAATCTAATTACTGCATTCCATATTTGCTGGACACATTGAGATTAACAAATTGTTAAAAAAACCGATGATCAGTATTTTTATCTTCAGAGGCGAAAGAAGACTTTCTTCCCTATTGGATTGAACATAATGTGGACCAGAGAAGCCAGTCTGCAGTTCACTCGCCAACGATCTTCAAAAACATATAGATACGGCCACTGAGGGTGAAAAACGCACCACGCCCAAGTACGCCACTCGCGTCGAGTACACTCCTCGCGAATGTCATCGCGATAAGTCTCTATCCAGTGATGCGGAACGGCGGGGGAATCTACCGGTGTCGGGTTTTTACAAGGACGATTTGTATGACATGTTTTAAAAGATCGTTGCTTTTCGCGTCTAGATTTGAAGTTTATACTAAATTGTTACACATTTTAATAGCAAATTGTCATTCCACCGCATCTCACTTAGCTGTAGATCGATTTTCTTACACTATCTTTATTTTGAGTTACATATCTAATATTATAAATATCAAAATAATTAAAGCCAGACTTTTAAAGATATTAGGAACTAATATAAAATATAATAAATGTTATTGTCTTATATTTTATTATTCTTATTTTCCGTGGCATCCACCACCGCCTTCTTCATTTGCTCATAAATAATCCACATGAAGATGTTCCATGAGACCAGACGGGTAAATGATGGGAAAAACCTGAAATATAAGTAAAATCTTTATATATTGATTTGCGAACATATTAAAAATCCTATATAATGTTAATCTCAACATTTCTTTAAAATTAGTTCATAAATAAAATATACATTTTTAGGTTAACGCGAACAATATTCATAATTAATAATTCCTCAAAAATATGCTAAATAAGATGTGCTTTTAGTTAAATAAATGCATTTCGCTAGGTCGATGACCCGTGTAAAGTTTCATGTGAAATACGCTAACTGAGGCACTCAATACGCTCTTAATAGAGACGAGGTGACGTGATGATGAGGCGGTTTACCCTTTATAGAAGGCTTTGGGGCCTTCCTGGAGGGCCGTCCTCACGGCGCAGTCCACGGCGCCCCGGTACGTCCCCGGCGCGGCGTTCATGTAACGAGTCTTCACCACGTCCACTGGAGAAGCCACGACGGTCGCGCTCAGGCCTAAGAACAAAAAGAAAACAGCTTTATATATACAGGGTGTCCCAAGACCAATCCTACAAACTTTAGGGGGTGTTTAAGTTCCCTATTGAGAGTAAGAAATTATGTAACAAAATGCGAAAAATTTATTATTTTTGTAATAAAATTGGTGTAAATCGATCTTATCAATCGATAAATCAATATCATCCCTCTTACAACCCCAGAGAAGGGGAAAGGAGTATCCCCTTCTTCTTAGACCGACCTCTGTTCGACCAGTGGCATATGACAGCAATCATTTAGCTCCACCCTAACAGGGCATTTCGAACAACGCGGCAGGTCATTAACCTCGATCTTGACTGATCGCGGCCTAGTGACCCAGTGACGTAGTTATCCGAGGGAGGAGCCATTGAAAAATATCTGTTTTACATGATTTAGAATAGAAACTTCAACATTTTTTTTCTCGAATACCATAATGAATTTTGATATAGTTTCCTAATAAATAACACTAGGAATCGTAGGACCTATTAGCTGTTTTTTTTATTGGGAATGACCTTGGGACACCCTGTATATTATAAATTATAGTAAACGCTTGCTAAAACCGTCGATAGACCGACACCCAATTGCATTCGTCCCTTAACTTTTCCTCTGGGAGGTCCGTCCGTCGAAAATTTTATTCATTCGGGTCAATTAGAAAAACACTTTTACCTAAATTGGGAAAACTCTGTGGCGCTGTTTGCTAAGTTTTTAATTAAATATGTACCGATAATTTATCTCGCGTAACACATTTTAAAATCTTTCATAAGACCCCCCCCCCCCCCGGCTGAAAATCCCCCGAAAGTCACTCAATCGTTAATTCCAAGGATTACAACAAAAAAGTTTTCCTTCGCAAATTCGATAAATTTACGAAAAACATGGAGCCAGCTGCTTTTACACGTCCAAAAATTGAAGCGCGTAACTTTTACACGCGTATAGGAAATAAAAGGATCACTGTTAAAAAGTAACTAAAGTCAAACGGAGCATAATACCGCGTAGAAAGTGACAGTAGGTCCTAGCCGAAACATCTCGTTCGCCCTATTATCTAAACAGCAATCGAAATATTTATAAAGTACCTGCAACCAGTGCCGAAACAAAGTGGCACGGAATGCTGTCCTCCAGCAATTGCCTCACCAAAATGGCTTCTTTGACGACGTCATAGCAGACGATCTCGGCCACGTTTATGATTGCGTTGCGAGCCACATTTGGCAGAATTCCTAGGAATAGAAAACATTTTGACAGGTTGTAAAGTTATCATTCATTAGGCACATATTTGACAGATGATTTCATCTAAACGACGCGACGCATAAACGAAAATGTCATAATAATATGAAGCACATAATTTATCAGCGGATACAGGGAGGGGGGCAATTGGTGCAATGGCCCCTCCCCCTACGCCCCCCACCCCCCACCCCCCTGAGCCACGACCAAAATACTTTATTTTGACCAATTACAAAGCCTCTTCAAAAAACCGGTCGCTTACGCTGATGATTTCGTGAGCGACAATTTGACGCTGGTTTTAAGGTGCAATTAAAATAAACGCAATTCCTTAAGGATCCTTTCAGCTTTTAAAAAAAAGCAAAAAATGTACACATGGATGAATACATGGACACACACACACACACACGACGCCACACATGAACATGGAGTATTACAAATGGATATTATCCTAAACAAATTGATTGGAAAAATCACAAATAAATTGCGGCCCCTGAGCGAAATCACACATAAATTGCCGCCCCCTGAGCGAAATCACACATATATTGCCGCCCCCTGAGCGAAATCACACATAAATTACCGCCCCCTGAGCGAAATCACACATAAATTGCCGCCCCCTGAGCGAAATCACACATATATTGCCGCCCCCTGAGCGAAATCACACATAAATTGCCGCCCCCTGAGTGAAATCCTGAACGACTTCCACGAGTAGATTCATGAAATTATTTTACTATTTTACAAATTAATATCTCTTAATGAGTCTAGAAAAATACCTAAAAATAATAAGCCTAATATAAAGTTTGGATGAAAATAAATATAATTTGAATTTTGTAAAACAACACCGAACGGTTCTAAGGCGAATTGCACCTCTTTGTATCTTTGAAATTATATACTGCCAACGAAAGTCAAATTACGGTCTTTTGAAATTATTAAAAGTTACCGCAGTACATGCATTCCTTGGCTCCTCATAACTCCACTATCCCAGTGAAATATTAAACATTTTTAATCTATCAAAAGGTGTTACTTCCTATAAATAAGAAATAAACTAAAATAGCAAACATATTAAAATATGCTATTCAAATTAAATTCTATATTAATTTTAATAGTACCTACTCGTAAAAATAAATATTGGAAACATCAGAACCTAGCGTTTAGCCTTTTTCAGGTGACCAACAAAGTAAGCGTTTCTAAGTATTATAGTCAAAATCTCAATTGGTGTAATTAATACCTCTCCAAAGACCATGAAAACCTTCTTTAGCAGCAATATGGCGATATGCTTGGAATGTGGATTTATATCTGAAACCCAAAGTTAACGAAAATATAATATCATCATAATTTACTTAAAAGGTTTAAGTAATGGAGCTATGAAGGGTTTTAGTAAAATCGTAAATTGTAAAGTTTATATTAACAATAATTATTGTTACAATGTGTGCAGATAATCATAGACAACAAGAATAATAGTAATCGCCTCAGAAAGTGTATAAACATATTTTTATGCAAAAAAAAAATCAAACAATAAACATTATAAATTAATATAAATCTGATCTTGAGTTATTTTTTTCCGTTTGCTGAACTAAAGATGATGATGAGTAGTCAACAAGTGTACCTCTTCGCTGGGTTTGTCTCTGCCTGGAAGCGGATCTTGACCACATCCGTCGGCTGCCCCACGAAGACGGCCATGGCGCCCGTGGTCAGCCCTGCGGCTACTTTAGTGCCGACTCCAATACTAACGCCGCTTCTATTCTTGCCTGCGAAGTACAATTAATACTCTTATTTGTGTTTATCATTTTTAATTCTGTGTTCGTTTATTTCAAAGACTTAAAAAGTATAATTACAAATATATAATTAACATTTCGTTTATCTAAATGACTAAGCTTCAGCACTGTAAAGTTGATAAGCTATAAAAAACTATAGAATGGTCTGTTTTGAACAAATACTTATGTAGACCAAACTGAAAATTATTTATTTCGCCAATTTAGGTGTATCGCCCGCCTCCGGCCCTGGTTAAGATAGAGCTACCCACATCCACCTGCTACATAACCTATTGTTACGAGTGGAGGAGGGAGCGTGCGGGCGGGCGAGGAATAGTGCGAGCGGGAGAGGAGTGGTGCGAGCGGGCGGGGAGTGGTGCGGGCGAGCGAGAAGTAGAGGAGTAGTGCGGGCGAGCGAGGAGTAGAGGAGTAGTGCGGGCGAGTGAGGGGTAGAGGAGTAGTGCGGGCGAGCGAGGAGTAGAGGAGTAGTGCGGGCGAGCGAGGAGTAGAGGAGTAGTGCGGGCGAGCGAGGAGTAGAGGAGTAGTGCGGGCGAGCGAGGAGTAGAGGAGTGGTGCGGGCGAGCGGGCGAGAGGCGGGTTGCCAATAGCTGCAACGGGAGGACAGTGGCATTACCACGCAGAGCGGACGCAGCGGTAGGCTGGTCGTTAGTGCGAGCGAGCGAGCGTTAATGTTATATTTGGTTGTACACAAGTGAAGTGGATTGGAGTGTGAATTGAGACAATAAACGATTATATTAAGAAGAAACTATTTTATTCCGTAACACTATATTTGAACTACAATAATAAGCCAAGCTTTATAGCAATCGCCTCGGATGTGATAACTAGATGGATGTTTTTTTTATTTTCAGAAATATAATCTCCTTAAAAGACTATTAGATTTTTAAAAGTATTATTTTGATGGAAAATTATATAAAAATAAAAAATACTTTTTTGAAAAATTTAGCTATGCCTAATAACATTATGCAGCTTATAGAATAGAAAATTCTTAGTCCCGTACTCGTCACATAATTTGTATGAAAGTTCTCCAGTATATATAATAAAGTCGGGTTAGTTACAGCATTTGTAATTCGGGAACGGCTGGACCGATTTTTATGATCTTTGATTTGTTGGATTTCTCTCCGCCCCGAATAGCAGAATAACTATAAAACATCACAACATTCACAAAAAAAAAAACGGTAAAGTTGCCTTCGAAGTTCACTTTGTGAGGTTATCACATTTGTCATTGTGCGCGCATCGATAATTAAAATACATATCATTTTGATTTTTGTACATTTATTGAATATAATTCATTTTGAGTGTTATTAATATAAAATTAAATTTAATTCAGCTAATAATTTAACAAAACATTTATTGGTTACGAAATTCGTCGGGTCAACTTGTATATATTATTTGATATATGGTATTTTCGATTATTTTTTACCTTCAGTCTTTCAGACAATAATTAATGCTCCTCGCAGAACAGGAATTTCCTTGTGGGCGGAGCAGCGATATATAAACAAAGTCCTGAGCATTAAGTCTTAAGTTTCAGTTATTATAGTAAATATTACACATGTTTTGCACTTTGTATATAGAAGTATATATGAATATAGAAGTAAAAAAGGCGTACCGTCGAGAACAGGTTGGTACAAAGCCTTGACCGAGTCATAGACGCCAAGACGCACGGAGGCGAAGGCCATCTGCCGCTGGAGTCCGGCGGAGAGGCCGTTGTACAGGGCTCTGGAAACAATCCTGCATTTTACCCACCCAAAGAAGTTCCTAATACTAATATACAGGATGTCCCAAGGTCAATTCCAATAAAAAAAATAGCTAATAGGTCCTATGATTCCTAGTGTTATTTGTTAAGAAACCATATCAAAATTCATTATGGTATTCGAGAAAAAAAAATTGAAGTTTCTATTTAAAACCTAATATATTTGTGTAAAACGAGTTTACGTCCGCTCGACCTTGAGTTGCATTCAAGATGTGGCGCCCGACGTGTTTTCAGCGGGTTTAGTATGCCTGGCAAACGCTGCCGTAATATTATGATTGTTTTACACAAATTTAGTTTAAAAAATAATCAATTTGGGTATCAAATATTTTTGCATTTTTTTTATATAATTTCTTACTCGTAACAGGGAACATATACACCCCCTTAAATTTACGGGAATGATCTTGGGACACCCTGTATACCTATATAAAATCTAACTTGAGACTTTGCTAAAAGTTGCTAATTGTAGTAAAGAAGTGTGAGGAGACTTATGTAAGGTACTAAACAATTGAATAATCAATGTGCAAGTAAGGAGTAACGCCTGCCTACACAAGCTTGATAGCAAGACAAATTGTACGCGAATATATTAGGGAAAAGGGAATATATCCTTCGACTTATTATTTGTCCTAAGGCTCTTTTAGTCCTCAATACAGACGGAAATCGTTTTTGAAAAGCAGACGTTTTTACCAATACGCTACTGGTAAGGGAACAAGACCAGGACCATTCAACAAGACCAGGAACGTAACGCGACGTTTCTCGTTATACCCAAGCTATATCGAGAACTCGTTTAGAATGCGCTAAGAATACGCTTAGAAACCTAATATTATTTTCTTTTTCCTTCGTAGCGTTTTTGTAGTCACACAAGACCCGGTGAGGACATTATTATTCATCTATAAACGCTTCTGTTACGATAGGGCCGACCGGATTATGAAAGTGACTAAAAATGGCGTCGCCTTATGACGGTCGTTTAATATGCTGCGTAACATTTACTTACACCAACAAGTTGACGATTTCATATTTTGGCTGACATATTAAGCGAAGAATGTTTTTGATATTGAACTGCAGAATAAGAGCAATTTAGTTGTAACTCTCACGTTAAAACTTCGAGTATTTGTAGGAATGTATTTTTTGTTAAACTTAAATCAAGCGGTTTGTATTATTCGAGACACAAATATTGAAATTGCAGTCCAATGACAGCAACAGTATCGAATTGATAACCTCCTCCTTTTTTTTGAAGTTGATTAAAAATGGGCAGAATTGAATTAAGTTTAAGTATATTCGTAAGTAGTCTTGTCTTTAACGGCTATTTAATGAAGCAGTTAAAAATCTTACTTAGGTCCTTCTTTTTTCGCGATGGTTATAATCGTGCCGAAGAGACCGCTGTACTGGACCTGGAGACCGTTGGCTGATGCCGTCCGGAAAGCAGCTCCGCTGTTTGAAGCCAGCGCTGTCTCCACGATCGCTTTACCTTTGTCGTGAGGAAGACGAGTTATAACTCTGAATTGAACTGTATTATTTAAAAATCTGGATGGTCAGCAATTTATGATCAAAGCAAAATGGCCTTTCAGATAGGTTATCAAGCCATCACCTACCCTTGCGGGACTATTATTATAGAGGGGAATTATTATTGTTCTTTCAGTGGATTCATCTATATGAATCCCCTGAAAAAACAATAGTATTTAATTTTGATTATTTTAGTCATTTATTATTTTATTCTATGTCCTAATTATTTAATAAAGTAACTAATACTATTAAAATATTTTTTTGGAAACGAAAAAAGTAACCTGCGTATCGCGTAGCATTAAAAAAGGACGAAACATTGCCTTCTTTAGTACAGACGATAATCTACCTCTACACGGACAGTATGAGTCAATCGCGTGTACGAATTTCCTCTTTCATTATTCATTGTTGCTATACTAACATTGTAAAAATGAATTATGTACCTAAATAAATAAATAATTAATAAATAACTTTATTTGATAATCTATTATCTACCTATTTTAAACCAAATAGGACAGGGTTCGATATAGATCGACAGCTAAACAGGTCTCATGGAAAATATAAAAAAAATCGAAATAAAAAGTTTAGTAGTCGATTATTTTTTTTTAAATTCTTTTTAAGAAAAAAAAAATCTTTATATATTTTGAGCCTACCGAACTAGCTTGGATTTCGCTTGAGCAAAATACTTATGCTTGTAAGGGGCGCTGATAGTAACGAAGCGTTAAAAATGACCCTGCATTGTGCGAGTTCATAATCCGCGACAGCTGGATCAATAGTCAAATTACTACCAACATCTTCAAAGTGATAAATGATGTGAAGTGTTAAATGATAAAATATGAAGCTTGTCAACAAATGCAGCTCCTCCGACACTCCATCAAGTGGACCACGGCTGGCCTCGGTTAGTGACAGGTAGTTTAGGCCTGACACCTGCGTCAACAGTTTTTCGTTGTTTGTTTTTCGAGTGGTCAGTTTAACACCTAACCTAAATGTGTTTTGATCTAGTCCAAATCGCAAATGCATCGTTTACTGTCAATTCTTGCAATTTCTTAGTATAAAAATGCAGCGTTTGCGTCTCGGAATGGCCCGAGAGTAGCTCTGGTGATGCCGATTCGTTGACTATAGTGCCCTGAACCTAGGTTAGTGTTTGTTTTGATTTCTGCACGGTCCATAAACGCGGATTTAGCCATATCGTCCGGGTAATGTTTTAAGTTCGCGATTATTTTATTTATTTATTTATAAACATTCCATTTTTCCTGTCAAACCACAGTTTTGGCTGTCAGAAACATTAGGCATATAACTTATCCATGTGGAGTTGTAAAGATATTTGACTTATAGTTGGTGATTGTTTTTTTAATAGCGGAAAATCATCTGGACCTCTTTAGTACCTTTATAAATATTTTGTTATCCTACGCTTTATTAAAAAAAATATTAACTTTTCAAAATTTTTCAATGTTGTCAAAGATTGGATCATTTATCTTTTCATGCGATTTCCCGTTATTAAAAAAAACAATCATCAAATATAACTTATCTAAGTAGATACACACACAATACAGTTTTATTTAAATATTCAAATATTAAATGCATGTGATAACGAATAACTATAGTAATCTCACTATGACGATGTCTAAAAGCACAATTACATAACTGTTCATCGAAATTTTACATAAAATTTTATAAAATTGCCTAATACAGTCAACGACATTAAATGGCAGAATTTTGTTGGAGTTAAAAAATAAATAAGGTGATATAATTTAAAAACGTTCACTCTTTATTAGTTTAGAAAATTATCATTATAGTTTGTTGGGTTAATTACTAACCTTCTCCTTGGATCTGAAAAATAAAGAAACATGTATTAAGCAACACTATTTTTATATAAAATAAAATCGGTTTTGCATAAATACACATTCAGTTGTAGATATCCAACCCATAATCGCTAACACAATAACTAAGGTTAACAAAACAATGGGCTTCGTAAAAATATGCAATGTTGTGATTTTACTGTAAATATTAAAAATAAAATAAACTAGTTACACAAATAAAATAATATATGTAGAGCGGCCCTAACGGCTTCACCATCAATATAACTTGTTATAAAGTAGTGCCTACCTGCAACCTCACTTTGGCCGTGTCGAGGGGAAAGGTCAGGAAGTCAGCGATGCATCCGGAAGTTCCAGCCGTCAGCATTTTGACCCCGATCGGAATGTCGTCGTAGAGGAGCGTTTGGCGGGCCGCCATTTTAGTGGAATAGTTTCACCCACGCTTTATAGACTATT
This sequence comes from Neomicropteryx cornuta, assembly GCA_020383195.1. NCBI lineage: Eukaryota > Metazoa > Arthropoda > Insecta > Lepidoptera > Micropterigidae > Neomicropteryx > Neomicropteryx cornuta. The sequence continues at coordinate 10,299,018 of JAHKQU010000014.1, forward strand.
AGACTATTATCACAGCCTTTGAAAGCTCCTAGTTCAGGCTTCGGCGAAGGTCGAGCCTCTGAAAATATTTGGTTAAAGTTTACTTTTGTGTTTGTGAGCTTAAAATAGGAAATAATTGGTTAGAGTGGGCGACCCTCCGAAAGTGGCTTCGTAACAACTGAAACTGTTAAACATGGTGATGATGTCACGTCGAATAGAGAAATCAATAATAGAATCAAAGGGATGGTATGGAGGCAAGCTTGTACAGGACATGTCAATAGGAAATTATGGTGGAGAATATCAGAAATCGGTTAATGGAAAATAGCTGAAAAGGTGAAAGGTAAATTAATAAAATAAAATATAATATTAAATAGTTCACCTATCCCTAATCTTACCCAACCAACTAGTAAATTCCTATATTTCCTACTGGTTCAATTAGGTTGGTCGATGATTATTCGCAGTCCTTGGCTTGCAGGAGTCCAATCCAAAACCGGCTCCGTCCGGCTTGCCAAGTCATGAGAACTCTCGACTGGGTGGTATAAATCTTTTTATTCATTGATGTTCACAAAGTTATTATGAATATTTATCTTATTTTTGTTTAAAACATTGCATATTTTATAACACAGTTAAAAGTAAGTGATTATTAAAACGGTCAGTAGGACAGCTAAAATCGCAAAGTATACTTTTTTAAATACCTTTATACTCGACCAACTAACTAAATATAATCCTTTTAGTAAACACCCTAAGAGGGTTAATTCATTCTCAGGCAGTAAAAATAAAACTTAGTTGACTTATAGTTTGGCTATTTTTTCCGGTTAACTAATACATTTATTTGACATTTGTATCATGTTTTGAGGCATATATAGTTTTTAATTTATTTCATTGTGTGGTTACAGTTATTTAATGACATGATATGATTTTATTTTAAAATATATCTGAATATTTGTTGTACACGGTTGTATGCAATTTTAACACAAATAATCACGCGAATTGTCGATTACTCTTATCGAAAAAGCAGCTCTCCATAATATAGGTAATAAAAATATACAATAAAATATCATAATCGCTGTAGTTCAAGATATTAATATTTTTCCCTTATTGGATTTATTGTAAGTAATACCTAACGACAAATCGCCAGACAAACTAAGACCTATTTTTTTGTTAATATTGTAAAATTTTAAATTTTGTAATATAAATTACCTAATAGTGGCATCACGAATGTCCAGATTATTCATTAATAAAAATTATGATAATATCCGAACTACACTAGCAAAAAATGCATAAATCTAAAAAAAAATATATTGGCTTGATTGGGATATATGTACTACTCAATCCAGAGGAAACAGAAAAAAACTTTTTTTTGTTATCAGTATCAGCACCTAAATAGAAAAACTTAGCTCGATTCCAACGATCGGCTTAGCCTAGAAATCTTCACATTCTGCGTCCTTCGAGTCAAGTATTTAGTCGAGAACATTCTTGACGCCTCTAGTAAAAAACTATACATTCTGACGATAAATTTAACTATATAGGTACATCGATTTCTTTTTTGAAACCTTTGAGTTCCTGGGCCAGCTCTGAAGGTCAAAACCGGTTGAAAAAGCTAGATATTAGAACATCAGAATAATAATTATGCACGCATATAATGCCAACAAAATTGAAACAATGTCATGAAGTTTGACGGGCAAGGTAGGCAGGGTGTGAATATTCAAGTAAGATCAAGCTTGCAGTAAAATTTCTTGGCTTCACCTGTTCCTTACTTCTGCAGTCCAGTCAATCAGTCTTCTCTTCTCTTCGGTGTCGACTAAGTCCAAGCCTCTGTGCCACTAGCATGCTAGTCGAACTGCAAAGAGGGCAATGACATTGAGTACAACCATTACAATGCATTCCAAAAAATTAGCCGTAGGCGTGCATGCGTACAAATTTGCATGACATGGCTGAAATCAAAACCAAATATGTATGTACTACGTAGTTATACTGTTGTTATTTTTGTGGTCATTTTTGGTATGTTATATATTTTTTTCTTACTCTCCGTCTTCGTATTATGGCTAGCTATACTCTATTTCTTCGTTCTCTAATACCAGTGAATTTGACTGTTTAGGGAACCTTTAAATAGTCTTTAAAATTTACTTTTGGACCATCTCTAAGGGATTCAAACTAGTTGTAACGCAGTTCCCCCAACCAATTATCCCATAAGTGACTCACAAGGAGCCAACCGCACAGTTTTATACAGACATCCACACGCACAAACATTATGTGAAATTATCATTTAAGTGTGTAATATCATATGTTATACATTTATGAGTACATATCAATCTAGCAACAACACGTTTATCAGGCATTAGCCATTGTTACGAATATTTTAAGTACCTATTTTGACATTGCGAAACGGCGCGGCCATTGGCCGCCAAAATGACGCATTTAATTATTTTCGTAAATGCTAAAGTGTGCATTGTAATATATCTTCAAATTTTTACTTAAGAAAAATTTGTCTATCCCCCAACGAAATAACAAAAAAAAAATAAATGATATCTAAAATCAATGTAAAAATTAACATATATTTACACCGGTAGAAAGCAAAAATAAAAGTAAATTATTACTATAAGGAAATTCATTTAAAATGTGAGTAGTCTGACCCCTACCCCCCCCCCCCCCTCCTGCAGTCACGGTTAAAAAAACGTTTTTTGATCCAGAGATATAGTCAAATACCGAAAAATGCTCATACTACAAATAATTGCCATGTTTAAATTGATAAGCAGTCATACAAATATTAAAAAAAAAACCCTAATTAGAAATGTTAAATATGGACACATTTTTTTTTATTTTACTCTGGATGGTCATGGCTAAGGCTTGATAAGGCCTTTATTCAGCAATGAAAGATTTATTTTAAAATTCGTTCAGTTTTAGTTTAAACGGTATTCCAAATACTTATACTGATAAAATACTTTATAACACAAAGGCACTCATGTTATCAAGGCATGTTGTAGTAAAAAGGTGAAAAGCTTACTGCAATTCTATCCTTCTCTTTTGCAGACGAATAAATGAACGGTTTTGTGTCTTAAAACATGCAAATCTTCGACCTCTTCTGAGGCGCTACGCAACGCCACTCTTAACTTTATTCACAAACGAAATAAGTGCTGCACTACCCTCATTTAGCACTATATTTTAAAAAGTGCTTTGAGTTTTAAATCTTAAATCACGGCCCGCGCACTTCAGCACCTCGCACTATGTGCCATGAAATCGGGCAACAACTTAGATAAGACCATCGCTGGAGATTTTCACGTCTGTTAATTAAAAAAAGAAATGATAGATTAAAAAAAAAATAAATAAATTTTTAGTTAAAACTGGTAATAAAACAAATTGATGCGATAATAACAAGCGACTTCTTATGTATAACTTTAGCATTGATACGAGTATATTTCTTGATACGCCGGTTGACTTCGTGATAATACAATACAATCTATCTTGCAACGATCATGCATGGCCAAATTGGTGATCATTTGTGCTCTAAACATTATTTCGTGATAGAATCGTATTTTTATCAAGAGCAGTTTTTTTATCATGGTCGAGTTTTAGAGTACCAAAAACTTGAGAATTACTATTTTGTCTATTCTTGTGGATTTGACCATCCATCTTTACCGGGCCTATAACTTGTAAACGGTTAGTAGTTGGGAGTCATAGTTTTGTGTGCAGATAGTAAAGTGGAGATACTTTAATGTCTTATTGATAAAACTAATGTGTTTTCAATTTTTTGGTAGCAAGACTAAAAAAATATAAAACTAAATAATAAATACAATTTATTTAATATCGATGAAAGGATTTACCAATAAAAGTTATTTTTGCTTCATTTAATGATGTTTTTAAAAGCTAACCTAAGCTAGCCTGTAGAGTAGAGTACCCAGGCTAGGCATGGGTTATCTGGCCTCGAAGGCGAGAACAACTCATTAAAGTTTCGAATGGTATAGGAGTTTATATATGTGACAAAAAAACATACTTTCATTCATTTTTATACATATAGAATAGAATAGATTTTTATATATGTGTATATATTTACTAGATTTAGTATTTTATCTTTTTGTAGGTCCTTGAATAATTCAGTGACTGCATCATTTTTATTAACCTTAATTAAAGTCAATTTACACCGCATAAAATTATAAACACGGAATGACTCATTTCCATCCATAAATTAATTTCACGAAGGATCAGCGAAATCTTGTGCTTGCTAGGACTTTTAACTTTGATAATATAAACTTAATGCGACTGAGGATAAAAACTTAAGTTTATTGTTTTTTCTCTGATATATAAAATATGAAAACAAGATTTACTTGGTCACTTAAAAAAAGTTTATTTGGTCTTTTTTCAAGTTCACTCGTAAGCTATGCCTAAAAGGCATAATAATAAATCATAATAATAATTGACAGTAATAATGATAAATAATTATAACATAATGACCTAAATTATTATTTATTATATTTTTTTATCGTTAATAGCGTCAATACTTTTCTTTATTGTCTTTTTTTTTAGAGTGGGTATGACTTTCTTATCGGAACCGCGCAAGGGGTTTTTTTTTCATATTAATGATTTAAATCAGTTTTAGATAGAGTTAAAATAGTTTATTCGCAAAAATACAAATGCAAGTCCTATAATTCAATGTTATGTGCCGTGCTAGTAAATTCCTTTTATCGTTGTGCAGATTACGCACGCCATCTATAAATCCCGTATTGCCATATTTACCAGCGACAAGATTAACTTCTTATTTGGTTTCTCATTGCTTACCATAGTTTTAATTTATTCCGATCCTTCGTGTTAATTATCCCACTTTCTGTTTTGGTCACTGAAATACCAGAGAAAAACAAAAAAAAAATGTAGGTATTATATTATGAGGCAGTTTTTCTGTCGCTACAGCGCAAAACATTAGTTTCGCAATGTATTTAATCTTTAAAACTGTATGTGTTAATTCACAATAACTTTTTTGTATTTTTTGAGGCGATTACTCTTTTATATTAACTAAGCATTATAGCAATATAGGTAGGTTAGGTTATCCATATTCTGACGGACGTAAAAAGATATCGATTCTATTTATGGCAAAAGAAGTTGGTGAGATTAATATTACATATTGTTACTGTCGAGAATAGGGCGATATTTTTTTACGGCATGTTTATTTTCTCAGTTTCTACCTACGAAAACAAAGTCGTGTTATTCATTTTGTCCTGATAAGATATAATTCTTTAAAAAATACTAGGCTACATAGATATAGTAATTGTATGTATAAATTTATAAGCATAAGCGTCAAAAACATTATGGTAAGACTCAATTTAGGTACTGACTGTCTCTGTTAAACTCTAAAGTTGGCATTTGTCATGCGGATAGAGTTATGGCGGATATTCCAAAATTTAATAAAAAAAAACATGACCAATTAAGCCAATTCATTGAAATGAAAATATTAATATAAAATTATGGGTGATCAAATTAAAAATAATACTTTTTTGAAAGTCTAAACAAGAAAATTAATAACTAAATACTTTTAAAACCTATTCTTTTTAGTAAAAAAAAAATATTTTATTAATATATCTAACGAATATAATTTAGAATAATGACTAAAATGTGTACATTTCATAGATACAATAAACATTGGTATTTAAAGAAAAAAAATAAGTTCACCGAGTTTAAAATAAACGGTCAAAATTTGCTATTGAATCAACTTTCAGTATTTGTTTTTTTAACCTCGCTTTCTTAACTTTTGTTTTAAACTTTTGGGTTTTCGTTTAATCATAAAACATCTATAAAATAATAATATTACTCTTAAAATTATTATTATTATTTCCATAAAAGTTTATTATTCACTCATCTAATTTATTTCAATTAAATATTTTCAGTTCAATTAAATTAAATATTAATCAATTCGATTAAGATTTACTACGCATATCTACATTTTATACTGATTACCTTACTTTATATTTGTTTGAATCTAAAATAAATATATTGAGTTATTGACAAAATCTATTCTTATTGGATTGGAAAAATCAGAGTGAAACAAATTCGAAATTTATCACTCACCACAGATTTAAATATTTTATAATACATAAATTACAGTACATAAGAAATTACAGTTTTATAGTGCATAAATTATTGTATTTGTTGGATAGGGTACGTTTTTATACACGCCAAATTAACTCGCGAAAATATCATGAGATGTCTTCAGGTAATATTTCCTCACAGTTGTAATATTTTACCACTGCAATCGAAAAATATAAAATTAAAAGATAAAAAAATCCTCATTACTCATTATATTATATTGTTACGATGCGGCCGATACGAGCAGTGAGAGCAGAGCGGATCATGGAGAGAGAGAGAGAGAGAGAGAGACCGGGCACCTGCACAGCCAAAAGAATGGACCACAGTTGGAAGCTGTTTTTTACAGTTGAAGATGATGTAGGGCGTTGAAACTTATACCCGCTAAACACAGCCTGTTAGTCTAGCTAGACCGTACTAGTACGGCAAAAAGATCTATCGTGTCTATCAATAAAGTATGACAAATATTGCAGTCTTGCGAAACAATAGGATATATATATGATGATGGTACCATTAACTGATAAAATAGACAAATCAATTCACAATAATACAAGGTCCAAAGATCGATGACTCTGATCGGCGTGTCAAAATCAAGTGGCATTTCATTAGTCGTGTATCCAGTCGGACTTTGGTGGGTACAGTCAACTGCATAAGTGTAACAGCTGCCACTTAGGATGACAACGAGAATGAGAATAGACGACCTTAGAGAATGAGAATGACAAAATACCTTCTCTTGAAGGTATTTTGTCCTCAGTATAAGAGGTCAGTAAAACTTTAGTAACATTAAGCGAGACAGCTGATTTACTATTTATACGCTGCATGGTACTTATCTGATAACGTCAGTTTATTGCATTCTGCATTCTGCATTCCGCTGCGGCGTTCTGGAGTTATGGGCGTTCAAATGTGCGTTAAGTACAAAAAACATCGATAAGCGCGAAGACTTCATTTTGCGCACTTATTTTTTAGAATGCAAGAAAATATCACGTTTTGTTCTCATTGTGACCTCAACTTAACTCAATGGTAATGAAGAGGAATAAACTAAACTCGGCGCAAACGTCCAAATATTTTAAGAGCATTTTAAGAGATTGAAGACAAACCAGCTATTTTGGAAATTGTGTTTGTATTATTCAGTTGACTGTGCACTCAAATTGTTTTAACATTCAAAGTATTTCACCTAAATTACAATTACTGTCTTATTTATTTTGATTCAAAAATACGCTTACGGCATTCATACGAGTGTTAAAACTCATTAACTATTAGTGACTATTTTTAATCGAATAAGATGAAGTTAATCGAATAAGAAGAAGAAGAAAAAATATATTATTATTATTATTTTATTCTCCTCCGCAATTCGCAGCCTCTTTTGCGAACAGATGCCATTGATACATTTTTTCTGACTGTACTTTGTAATACTTTGATAATAAATAGCACAACGGAAGTAATATATTCAAGATTACACGCGTAAAAACGTAATTAAAAATACTACCTAATATGATTCAATTTATTGATAAAGGTGAATGCTTAGATAATATCGTAATAATTCTTCCAACTCGTTCAAAATAATAAAAAAACAATAATAAACCAGTGGGTGGGTATTGTTTTCCATTAATTCCATATGATATGTAGGTGATACATATAAATTAATTCTATTGAAATGTTCCCTCTTTCACAGATTTAGAAATAGAGGATAAGTGCTTTCAAGTGATCTGTATTAATTTACTGGGATTTATTTGACCACTTTCATAACTAGAATAATAAAATTCTATATTTAGAAGTTATTGTTTTAAGACAAAATGTAGGTTTCAATTTAGCTAAGCGCTTATAGTGGGTCCGAACCAAATATTAGTGTTATCAGATAATCTTACAGTTTAAATTGAAAGTGAATTTATACAGAGGTAAAAGTGTAAATAAAAGTACATAAAAAGAGAGTAAATGAAAGAAAATTTTAACACTAAAGGAAAATTATGTAATTTTCGCTAATTTTTTTTATGTTTTAATATGATTTATTTAAACATTGATCGCGCTAGCGTCGTTGAATTATATACAGTGTAAGTATATTTACATTTAAACTCGCAGTTGCGCCGTCATACACTGCAATTCCATACACTCGCACGCTGTAGTGCCTACTCTTTTGTGTATAAGTGGATTTAACGAGAAATTCAGTGTCCATAAATTATCATTAATTATTAATTAACATCCTGCACATCAAAATAATTGGCATAATCAGTTCAACTTTTTTGGATCCATACCGTACCGTGTGTAGGTGATATTCAACTAAAATTAAAGGATAGCGCATATCCGTTTAACGCTATACCGTAGCATATACACGATGATTTTATCCTTTTTTTTAGAATTTTTTTAGCCGCTTAACCTCATTTAAATTAAGAAATAACAGCTATATAATAATCATTGTGTTGTACGTAGTACCTATGGTTTTTTTTTAATTTTTTTAAAAGCTATGTTAATTAATTACATTTTTGTTGAATTACGACTATTAAAACTTAAAAAATGTGATTGCCATTCATAAGATTTTCCGGATTTCTTTATTTCGTGTTTTCACTCAACTTCCTTACTAGTTAAACGAGCAAGGCACTGGTATTCAGCACAACCCTTACAAATGCAATATTATTTTATTTATTTAAAAATTGCTTATACTTTGGAGGTACATATTCCTCCGGTGGTATAGGTGATTGGCAGGTGATGCAACGAAGTTATTTTAAAGCCAAGTTCTTTATCTTTTTTCTTAGCTGGGAAGGGGTTTAGGGAACGGTTTGAAGACGTTGCAGTTGAGACGATAGAAATAATTAAAAATAGAAATCATTTTAAAAAATAGATAAAAATAGGAAACAAAATAAGATTTAGAGGGACGTATGTAAAAAAACAAATACAAGATAAAACAATGCAAACATGAAAATAAAGCTGTTCAAAAATATTAAACTATTAAACTATTAAGAACTATTCTGGAATTGCAAAAATCATTTATGACATCTGCCTATAAATGAAACCACGGCCGTTGTTACGCATGTTATTTTTATTGAATACATCAACTATTACTCAATTTTTTTTTTTTTTTAAATAGCAGAGAGAGCAGGGTCCAGCTGGTAGAGATTGTCATGCGGTAAGAAGCTCGCCTTTGTAACTTATTTACAGGTGTCAAATAAAGTGTTCATTATTATTATATATTTCATGATAATCTAATTTCTTTTTTATATTACACGCTTTGCTAATAATTACACATGTTTTACAGAGATCTGAAATTTAAAAAATCAAAATTCATAACGTTTATTATAATTTATTTATGAAACTGAGGTACATTTTTTTAGAACTAATTAAGTATATATTTCTTTCAAATATAATTCTATATATCTCTATAACATATAATTTTCTAACAGATTAGCAAGCGCACGCAATTTAAGATGACCTGGTGCATGGCGTTTTCTACCCTTTCATAACATAGTCGTATTAGTGCACTCAAATATGGAGTAATAATGTTTTAGACACTATCGCGTCCACAGACACACACACACGCACACACACACACTCCAAAAATGGATTCGGGTGACCCCAAAAGTCTGATAACAATACTTTCCCTACCTATAGTGTTCGGAAAGTCAGGTCAGGTCGGGTGACCTCAAAACGTGACATCTGTCGGAACGAGGGCGGGGAGGAGGTCAACTTTGAAGTATTTCCTCATATATGCGGTTTGGAAGCGACGAAGCGAAGTACGTCAAAGGCCTTACGTTGAGGGCCCGAAATTTTTAATGTTTTTCAATTTTTTAATTTTTAAGATAAGACGGCTATATAAAATTAATATAAATATATTCAAGTTCACGTGACATTCGACAATGTTAACAATGCATTTTACAACCATAGAATTCCATGTTTTATTTGGTTTGCTGTTTATTAAACGACTGATTGATAACCTTATTGTGCGGTGAGATCCTCATTGTTTTATTTTGATGACATATACTTAGGGTATTTTTGAAATTATGTGGCTTTTGTAGTTTTTTTTTTTTACAAATTTCAGAGGTACACGTCACTACATTACTATAGACGAGAGTAATAATCTTCGAACCACTATTTCGAAATAAACAATTAAATGATTGATAAGGCTTCTAATTGCAGTTTGATCATTTAGGTAATATATATACTCGTAGGTAATTTAGTAAAACCGGTATAAGATTGTTACCTATGTTTCATTTTTGGACTAAAGTCAACTCTGTAACAAGTACCTAACAAGTTGTTACATATTTAAACTAATTTGATGTGCCATAATATGATTATTTTATAAAATGAATTTTTGAAACCGGATTTTTGTTTGTTTAAGAATATAACCGCAAAAATTCACTGAGCAAAAATGAGTTTTTGCAGGATTCTATTTTTAATAACTTGACTTATTGAATTGGAATATTTTCAAAATAAGTTCTATTTTTTTTTTTTAATTAATAAGTGAGTTTATCTAGAAGGGGACCTTATTTTACATAGACTGGTAATAAAAACTAATTTTCCTCAAAAACTAACCCGCGGGATTGTGCAGGGAACCGAGCGGTATGTTGTATGCAAGGTTGTATAAATTATGTTGGTTTTTCGTTTACGATTGCAAACACCTGCTTTACATACTTTTTTTCTTAAGGCAACTTTTTTTGTATGTAGTAAATTAGAAAATAAACTGTATATTGTGGTCGATGATTGTAGCATGCAAGGTCATTTACCCGTATCAAGTATTTCTGGGTAACTAACAAGAATTCATGAACATCGTCGCAGGTGCCAAAAATTCTTATGGAGATATTTTTATTCAGCGCGTGTAAGCATCATCTCTTGGAGCCATTGGCCATTAGACCCAAAGTCCATTTCCTAGTCGGGTGGACTTTTCCGAACTTTTAACTTTAATCGTATGGCGCCGGCGCACATCGACTTTTTCAATTTTCTAACCCTGTCACGGTCAAAAAACACTGTCTTATATAAATGCGTAATATGAACGTTTATTTGTGATGCATTTAATCTGTTATTGTAAGCTTAGAATATTTCGTTAACAATAATTGTAAGGATGATGTCAATTTGGCAATGACCCCCCCCCCCCCGTCCCTCCTACGTCATATGTCCATCATCCGCAGACCAGAAGCCCCCTTCCCCTAATTTCAAATGACGTAATGTAACCCAACGCGATTTCCAGTTTTCTTGTTTGCACATGGAAAGGTAAAGGACTGGTATTAGTTTTCTACGGCTGATGTCGTTAGCAATATATAAAAAGTGAGATTTATGTTAAAATGTGTTCAAGTTGATGTCGTATCATGGTTGTATATATTTTTCGTTTATTTTCTATATTTCTTTTGACATTCTGATCTGCGAAAAAATACTCCTTACTAACGAAACATAGCTTTGTCTATCATTTTTCGGAAATTCTAAACTTTCCAATAAACATGCTCCAAATAAACATTGGGCATCATAATATAATTGTATTGTTTATCATATGTTACTTTATTGATATAGAATTGCATACCTATATTTAAAAAAATAATGTATCAACTGAGTGATTTTTTTTTTTTTCTTATACTTCAATTATGGTACATGCGTTTTATTTGCATACATATTTATTTAATTTTTATTACAATCTGACCGTTCGTCTTTGAATTCTACCATCCTTCTCATGTATTTTCGGTCCCACTCATTAAAATCGTTTGAACTCAAAAAGCCCTGTTCAAAGGCGCCATTATCTATTTGCTGACTGGTCTAAAATCGAAACCTGGTATCGTTTTCTTTCCAACCTCCATCATTAACGAAGAAGTAGACCCTCAATATAAACACCTTGACCGGAAATACTACTTTCCCACTAAACTATAACTAACGACTATTGCAGAAGCTTCAAGAAAGGGTAATTAATGATATATATACACACATAGGTATCCCACTAAGCATAAAATAACCATGTAACATCCTATAATCATAGGAATGGTTCTAATTTCTCTACCAAAAAATAACACGGTTAGGTTACCATAAAATAATCGTATATACCCTAAGCGAGTGTCGTTACAAATAAGTAATATTAATAAATTATATATCGAATATTTTAATATGTAAGTTTAAATATATTTTTAATTGTTGATCTCACATAACAAAATGATAAAATGGTTTTTTTACATAAAAAATATTGAAACATCTAGAAAACAATATTCAAGACTTCGTCGCGGAAACGTGAATACTGATTTGATGTAAACAAAGGAAGTTGAATTTGTCACTCACCCGACGGCCATTAGCGACGAACACAGCGGAGCGACTGAAAAATATTTTGCATTTTCTGCGCCGGTCGGCGTTTGCCGCCAATAAAACGGAGTTTAAAGTCCGGCCGCCAATCATAGACAACGAAGCGCGGTATCGACTATCGAGCGACGCGGCAGGTGAAGGCGACTGAACCTGGCAACTAGAATAGACCATAGACAACAGCGCGTCAACTGTCAACTGTCAACTGTCAAGCTGTTTACGTTCGTCATGCAAGGCTGCACTCTTACTTCCGAGTTCCGATTCTAATACGAGCTGCGCTGCGAACGCGGGCCGCAGAGACAACGTCTTCTCTCTTGACTGCTGTCGACCTCCAAACCTTTGTTCTTCTAAATGCCTAACTTGAAATCAACGACGGCTAATTTAATTAAATATCAAAAGTCAAGGGTGAGCTCGCCAACTTTTCGCAAGGGTTTGTTTGATAAACAATACTGTGGTGTGGAAGAGCTTTTGAATTAACCAAATTAATCTCAATTAAATCTTTAAATTAAAGAAATCTCTCAATTGAAAAAAATGCAGTTTTAGCTTTTGTTATTTTTTACTAACTCGAACGCAAACATTTAGTTTGTACCTAAGAATGTAGTCAAGCATAAAAATGAGGTCAGCCTCGAGGTCAATTAATGGCAGTGTGCGTGACTGAAGGCAAAAAAAATCCGCGAAATTAATGGAAAAAAGATTAACGCCAAATATTATTATTATAAAATCTATGCATATATTAGCGACTTTAGACTAAATAAAAACAAATGATGGACTGAAAAAATTCACCGTGAAATTCACTGTCGTTAAATCTTAAGCGAAAAAAATCAATAATATAATATTAAGATGCTATATGCAACCCGTAAAATAAAGCTACATGTAAAATTGTTAAGTACGTATAGTTAGAAAGTGGCCCTAAAAAGGTAGATTATATTGTAATTATAAAAATGCTGAAATCTATTTTATACAGCACATATAATATGCAAAACTAACAGTAGCTGATGATTTGATTTAAAGTGGGTAAAATGATTTGTTAAGTATTGTCCAAAATCAAAGTTCAAAGGTAAAACACAAACCGGTGGACAATCTATCGGTTAAAACTTCTCACAGATTCACAGCGCTGAGTTGAGTATTCGATAGGGGGAAAAAAGTCACTGCCCTGCATGAAGAGGTCACGGAGGTGGGCGGGTGGCCGGTGCTTCATTGCCATAGCCAAGCCGTGTCGACATAGCGGAGGCTCTACTCCGGCTGAGGTTTAGTCGGTGGTTCAGCCGGATGGCCAAGGAGGCTGTAAATAACCATGTAAACCTAACCTATCCGGGTCGTTCAGCAAGAAGAGGTGGATTTTACACAATTGATTAGGTACAAGAATACATACAGGTAATAGAGATTAATACAGATATAATTTAGAGTGAGCAGGAATAAATTCAAGTGTATCTTACCGCATTACTTCAGCGCCGAGATTCAGAGGTACAGAGATATCGTTTTAGGAGTCGTAACAAAACGAATTCAGATCTCTTGTTTGTTGCGAGGAGAATTTCGGAAAAGAGTGCGAGATCTGTTTTGGCGCCAAACGAAGGCGACCTGTAGGGGCCGATGACATTCCGTCTTGGCGGGAAAACTTCACACGCGCGTTATTGGTGCGTTCGACTTCATTGGCGCAAGCGCAGAAATATTATAAATATTCTAACATGAGTTTTCATATAATAGAATTACGTACTAATAATAAATACGCATTTATTAGAGTTTAAACTAAATAATAATAATAAAGTGTCATTAAGTTACTTCGTATTTCTGGTGTAAATTGCACTATATGGTAGCAGTAGTAGTAGTAGTAAAGTATAGTAGAATGCTGTAATCGTAATAGCATCACACGAAAAAGCGCTGTGCCGGGTTTGTAAGCTTTCAGATGAAATGTCACTTTTGTTTACATAATATTTACACATAAAACCTTTAAAATATGACATTAAAATGCTTACTTATGGAATACAATTCCGTTTTTCACTAAACTTGACTTAGTGGTACTGTTTTGGCAACTTTTTACAGCACATTTGGGCATGTAGATAATACAAAATATGAATTTGAAGAAACTAAAAAAAGTGACAGTCTTTTGATGAACCTGATATACTGTGCATCGATTAAATAAAATAGCCTGGAAGCCATGATATCTAAGGATTGTAAATAAACAACAAAGTAATTAAATTAATTTATATATATTTTTCATAATTTCCAAAGTAGTTACTCACAAATAATCAGTCCGTCAATAAACAAATACTGATGACATGCTTAAAGGTAAAAACCTACCTACTATGGTAAAAAAGCATGTTTCAGAGTATAAGTATTTGGACAAATAAAATAAAGTACAAGTTTATGGATAAACAAAGTAATATATTTTGTAATCTACATAAAACAATATCAAACCAACTACAGTTGACATAATACATAAATGCATAATTATTAATTTAATATTGCCACATACATTTTTTATTATGATTATATAATTATAAATTTTAAAATATAAATGTGAATTAATTATTATAATATAATCTAGTACTAAATCATAATAGCTTGCAATATTGATAAACAAATTAAATAAACAAAAAATAGTAAATTTAACATAAAAAACAAAACATTAGAAAAGAATCAAACAATTCCCAGATAGGTAAGTCTTTATAGTTTTAAGACCAAAAATTACTAAAATTATGTTAAAAGTGAAAAGTAGCAACCGGAATAGATTAACGATTATTTTCTGTTATGATTTTCATAAAAATAAACAAATAAAAAGAATTATGTTATTAATTAATTCATATTAAAGAGAAATCTGTTATGAAAAATTGCATCATTCAAATAACAAATTAATAATTTGTAATATCAAAAATATGTAATCAAAAGTTTCTTATCAGCTATAGATACATTTGTAAAAAAATACACCCACCACATCAGTTTAAAGTACTAAAATTAATAATCAATAAAAAGCCTATAATAAATAAATCCATTATTGATGTTGATTTTTACAAAATATGCTAATTTACCTGTTATTGTTATTTTAACCCTATTTTTAGGAGGGTTTATCAATAAAGCAAACCAATATATTTTATATATAATCTATATTATCCAGATAATGTTACAGGATTTTTCCTACATAATATATTTTTTTGGGTTAAGGGATAAAAGTTATATTTCGTAGAAGCCTTTTTTTTTAAACATTCTTTAAAAAATCATAATTCGCTAAGGCAAATTAAGCAATAACTTTTGGCTAGTATTTATTTTAATTTTTTAAATGTCACTTCCCTAGAAATTTTAATTATTTTTATAATATTTACCTATACTTATTTGGTAAGTGACGATATTATAAATATCTTCAACTGCAAAAATATAATACCCTAACTAAAAAAGCTGTTGAAAGTTTTAGTCAAATAAATAAGAAATAAATAATGTTTTAAGAACATTAGGATGGGTTTATCTTAACAATAATGTGTAACATTCAAATAATTATAAATTTATCATTGTCTTTTTTATATTTATCATTACTGCAATTACTTACATTTTTTAACCTAATTATAAAATATAACACGGACAAGGTGTGTGACCTTAATTTCATCAAATTCTGTTAATTTCTCTTCTGTAGCATTAGTGCAACGAGAGAGTATTATTGAATATGAGCAACTGCTTTGCAACTGCTTTTAGTGAATATCTAATTACCGATGACAGCTGCATTACAATCTTAAGGCCTTAGATGTGTAAAATATTACATATAAGTCAATATGTGTTGCAGGCTGATGCTCACAATTCCAGCATGGATGACAAATGCAAAACATTAGTCCTGTGACCCAGTAATGAGAGTTGATCTAAGTGTGTCAGTATTCACATATTTAAATTCCACATAAACAATACAAGTATTTATTTTACCTGAATTTTAACAGTTGCTGAAAGTAGCACTAAAAAATGTTACTGAGGTATAACTTTGCCTTTTTATCTTTGCCGTGTAATACCTGTCTTTCTCATGTGTAGAAATAAAGTGCAGTGGCAAGCCGTACAGACTATTGTGTCCTGCTACCCGCTGCCTATTTCACACCCGCCTTGGTGAATTTGGACATATTTATTTTTGATAATCCTCTCCATTATACAGGTGTATTTAAATTTACTAATGTCCTTTCAGGGGGTTGATCTATATCAAAAATCAAACATTAATTAGCAAAAAATATTGGAAAAGTAATAATAATAATGGAAAAACTAAACCAAAATTTAATACAAATCGTTTTAATGTTTGGGATGCAGTCGAACGCATGGTGCGAGGGCGGCTCAGGCGATGACAACCCGAACTCGCGGCTCGTGAAGTACTTCAAAGACAATTTTTTAATATAATTATTTTAGTATGGTTTTTTTTTTTCATCGGCTAGCTATCAATATAGATCGGCGGTTTAGCTATCAATATAGATCCACCCCCTAAAATGACATCAGTGAATTTAAATACATCCTGTATACTGTCACTCAATCCTGTATACTCAATCTACTTATACTGCAATATTTTCCTTATTTCCACGTTTGGTATAAACCTAACCTCTTAAAAGGAACTCCATATTGAATTTTACAATACGAAAAGCATTTTTTCAAATGAAATTTACCAAAAAATAATGATATATAAGCTATTTGATTTTGTTAAGCGAATGCAAAGGTTTCCTCGGGGCGGCTTGCCTCTGCCTAGCCAGGAAGCTCTGCCCTGAACTGAGCAATGCGAGTTTCTGATCGACAGCGTCTCTATGGCAAGCCGTGCCAAGTTTGAAAAAAGCCGATGCCATCAGCCTCTCCTCTCCCTCCCTCATGACATCCTGTGATAACTGTGAGCCCACCGTTCGGCTCGACGATGGTTGACTCGCCGTTTGGTTGATGCCTAATGTTTTCTCTCCAGACAGCCGGCCTTGGACTAATGTTGTCTCTAATGATTGCTGACCTGTTTGCAGAAAATAAGTGATATATAACCTAACCAAGTCATAATTCAGTAATTATTCCAAATCCACATTAAGAAAAATAGCACTAATGAATATATGATTTCAATTTTAATTATATACATTTTCTTTCTATTATAACAAAACAGCAATGCAAAATCGATGGATTCCGATCGCTAGGTTCTTATGACTTTTTAAACCTAACCTAAGGCATTAATTCTTTGTACTGATCACCCGATGCATTACGGGTCACCGTGGTGCGTGGTTACCCGATGCATTACGTTTGCTGAAAAAGTTAGAAAATTATTAAGAGAGAAGTTGTAAGATTCGCATGGGAGATCCTGCTTCAAGCAGCAAGCCAATTTGGAGGTGGTGAGTGGTAACGCAGCTAGTGTCCTCGGCACGCTCACTGCGTCCGACGTCCTCGATGAAATTTTCTATTTAGTTTAAAATGTAATATTCGTAATGTAATTCAAATTGTATTTAATAAAGATAGTTTTGATGTACTATATATTTATAATATATTAATTTGTAAAAAAAGAATGGCTAAATTGAAAATATGCCATAAAATACAAAAACCAAGTTACCTGTTGTTCGGGGATTCAGAGTTTTGATGACTTCTTTAGCCTTGTCTATACATTTTTTATATTTTTCTTCCATTGCTACAATATCAGCTTCTTTTTGAGTCAAGCTTTCTTGAAGAGCAATGCTTTTTTGTTTTTGTGTTTGTAGAGCAGCCATCGTATCATCGAGCTGGATTGCTAAATCGTTAAAATTAATTAATATATGTCAAAAAATATGATTTAGTTTACCATTTAGGTCTAAAGGCCAATATTTGCATATTTTATATTAACCGAATGTTTGAAACAATAATCGGGTAATTTGAGGACATCATTTAAATTTTCATAATTTAAGGTATGTAAATAATTATATTTCCGACCACTATAAATTTAAATCACTATTATTTTTTTTACCAGCTTTGAATTCGCAAGGCAACATTGATGCACAAATGTGTGGAAGTGTTTTTTAACCAACGTCCTCACCTCTAAGAAGGTCTCCAATAAATTAATTTAAAAGACCTATAGACTATAGGCACAGTTTTTACTATATGGACAACTTAACCCCTTAAGGGCCAGCGTCAAGATCCCGTGCCCGTATCTGTAGTGCCCGTGTCGAGACCCGTCGACATTAAGCAGCAGCAATTAGTATATATTTTTTTATGCTGGTAGCATTGGTCTATATTTTTGGCAACGCCATAATATCTCCATTAAATTCTACTCCCGATTTTAAAGAAGTAAAAATGTTTTTGTAGTATAAAAAGTCATAAAAAAAATGGATGAATTATAAAATATGGATATGCTCTAAGCATGTGGTCAGAGTGTGACCACCAATGCCAAACTTGTCAACTCACTCCTGTCCATATATAATTTATTAATCATTTTAAATGTGTTACTTAGTTCCTAGAGTAGACCCTGTACTTATTGTAACACATGAATCAGTATTATGAAATACTTTATCGGCGCTAATATATTATATCCCTTAAAACCCATCAATATGATAAATCATCCAACCGATAATTACTTTGTGAAATTGATGCAAACAATTATTGAAAAATATGTTGATATTAGATTTCATTTTTTACTAAACAAATAAATACATCTATTACTACAAATAGGCAATTTTATAATAAATTTACGTTATTCAGGGATCAATAATAACATTTGAGATGGATAAATTATATTATTATTTTG
This sequence comes from Neomicropteryx cornuta, assembly GCA_020383195.1. Taxonomy (NCBI): domain Eukaryota; kingdom Metazoa; phylum Arthropoda; class Insecta; order Lepidoptera; family Micropterigidae; genus Neomicropteryx; species Neomicropteryx cornuta. The sequence goes on from JAHKQU010000014.1 coordinate 10,318,015, forward strand.
CCAGTAAGGTAAAGGTGCCGAATACTTCCTTGCAACAGGTTTATTTTTTAAATTACATTTATTTATGTATAAGATCCAGTGAATAAATAAGAAAACCATTCAAAACAGCCTCTTGATCATCGCTTATTAAAGATCTCTCGTTCAACTCTTTTAACAGGTTTTGTTTGGAAATCAACCACTTCTCGTATCGTCGATTAGAAGTTACTATTGGTTGATTTTTTATTTTTGAAAAATATATTGTTTATATTATCCCGTCTTTAATTTCCGGATTTTCATTTTTAATTTTTTTTTTACATAGAGTATCTGATGAAAAAAAAATAATAATCATGTTAGCAGCCAGGGCAGTAAATATTGATAGTTCACACAAGTATCACGGCTGGCATTACAATTGAAAATAGAGGGGACAACAACTAAAAATAATCTTCCGTCTTCCCAATGCGCTAATATCAAAATCTTCTTCAAAATGTGAAGAGTTAATGATAATCTTATCTATAGGCTGCCAATTAAAATGGTCAATAACTGTAATCCAGCTTTCTAACATGTGGTTGATTTTAGGTAGCTTTATTTCAATAGTCGTGGATTGCCGCATCAGAGCGATCCCTACTTTGGTACCTACATTAAAAAATTTAATTCACATTTTACACATTTTAATTAATTGAAATTTCAAATATTTTGATATTCCAAACTAATCTTGTTAATTCCAAAATTAGGATAAAATATAAAGTAGAAGATATCATTCATATAAATAAAAATATATATTTTTTCTTTTTAAAAATATATTTTATGTAAACCATTTACGCATAAAGAAACCATAATTTTTTAACAGTTTTTTAGCATCTCCGTTTTCCAAGCAACTGGGCGCCAATTTTAGTTCATTTTTTAAAATTATTAAAATTAAATAGAGGCTTCTGGTAATACGGACTTTTATCTTGATTGAATTTGTTTTTATCGCTTTTTAAGTCTGTATTTAGCACTTTTTAAGGTTGCCCTGTATTTAGCGTGTTTTTGTTAATAATTATAACGAGGTTGTTTTAAATAAATTTAATAAAATATGTAACACAAACATATATTAGGTAAAATATTGGGACTTACTTAATTACACTTGAATTATGAAAACTAAGATAAATAGCCTACCTTTTCGTTGGTTCTCTTCTAAAGCCTGAACAAGTCTAATTTCAGTTTGGTTAATTCCCTTAGTGGCCTCAGTTGGTGCAGTCATGGTTTTATGGTCTTTTGCCTCTTCTAAATTGACCTCTAACTGCATGATTTTCTGATTTGCCTCCCTGTTTAAGTTCCTCAGTTTCTCAAGTCGCTGAACATAGTCCTCCAATAAAGCCTGTTTTTAGAAAGAACAGTATGTAGAAATTAATTTCAAATTTTTTGAATAAAAATTAAAACATTGCACACCGAACCACAAAAAAGTAAGTAAGCGCTAAATAGTAAAATTTACATTAAATGGTGACATACTAAATGAGTCATTCGATAAGACAATCTGGTTATCGTTCATTTAAATTAGTATTTAAAATGAAGTTGTAATATGCACTCAAAAAACAAATAATATGACAAAAAAAAATATAAAACATATTATTTTGTTAAATCTAACGCGATCTAATGCGAAATCTAATCTAACCTTTTGTTTATTTTAAAATCTTCTTGGTTATATAATAAAATAATTTATATTATTGGAATTAAATAATTATTTTTTTGTACATAAATTTTCAGATTTGTCACTACGGTATAATATGCCTAGTTACAAGTTAATTTATTTACACAAAATGTTGATTTAAGCATGCATCATACTAAAATATTTAATCATGTGTGGTTGGTTGAGTACTGTGTGGTTGAGTGTCATAGCTACAAATTATAAAGTTAATTTTTTAAAATTAGTTTCAAAATATTGCCTATATAAAACAGTTAATACAATACACACAAAATTAAAAATGATTATAAAATTGTGTATTGTCCAGATTTATATTAAGTGTATAAAATAAAATAGTAATTAGAGGTATTATTTGGCTAAATATCAAGGTCAAGTGAAGGTACCTAGTTTTGGATTAAACAGTTTTGAAGTTTAGCTTTCTAAACTGTGTCATATTCTAATGACAGGTGTCAGTTTTTCAGTTGCAGTTCCGAAACCTACCTCGATAAGTGTTGTTAGTGCTGAGGTGATCACAATACATTACATTACAATAGATGAAGCCAGATTGGATGGCTGCATCCGCATCAGGTTAAAACTGTCAATAAAAAAGTTCTCACAACCTTAATAAGTGCATTCGTAGCTCCATAGTTACAGATTTATTAAAAATTAATGCTAACCTGCACAGATGCATGATCCGATTGAGTGCCCTGATTTTGTCTTAAAATTTTGTTCTCGTGTTCTAACCTTATCAGTTTTTCTTTAACATCGTTTGGTATTAGCTCTCTTGATACACTGTCCTCACTCGCACCTACAGTATGACAAAAATATTCTTTATTGTATGATTAAATACTTTGTTAACAGTTTCGAAGTAATCCAGAGTGTCTTGAACAACATAACACTTTCATAGTTTTGTAAACATAAAAATAAATATTTTCATAGTTTTGAACACATTATTTGCCAATTATAAGAAATTATAATTTAAATTAAAAAATTGGTGGCATCCCCTGAATGGGATATTCCGTTCAATCAACGAACTTCACCGATCGGGCGGATACGCGTGGTCCGCGCGTTTTGCGTACAGAGCAGAATATGTCAAACAACCTCACACCAAATGCTATTGATTGGATATATTCTCTGGGTATACGTCGAATAGCCGAATCACGAAATTTACAAATAATTAGACATGTCAATTAATCAATCTAAAGTAACGAATTAATTATTAACAAAGAATGTCACTTGACAATAAGAGAATATTAAAAATAAAATGAAGTCTTATTAACTAACTAGAGAAAAAGATGTAAAGAAACGAAATTTTAAAAATGTAGACCAAGGTATAAAGTACTTTTGTTGGAATGTATTTGTTCGAGTTTGAAATGATTGAACAAATCTATCTTCGTGCCTTGTGTGAATCATCATATCCTTTTTTGGGAATTGGAATCACTTTAGCAACTATATATCAATTTAAGAAAACTCCAGATCTTAAGCTCCGATTAAAAAGGTACACTAATGGTATCATGGTCCCTCTTTAATAGTTCTTAAAAGGTAAAGCTAGCCAAAGCTAAAGATTTTTTATTGATGAAGTATTTATACATTTTTCTCTCTTCTTTTGACGTATCAAATAAGATATACTTATCGTTTATTTTATCAGCAGCTGATCATTTGCAGTGTGATTATCAGATTATTTCATTTCATTTATTTATTTACCATTCACACTTTGCATGTACAGGAATGACAATATATACATATTGAAGTATAAAAAAAAACAAATCCGAGGAACCAATGTTGGGACATTCCGAAAATGGTGAAAATATTTTTAGAAAGTTTTAAAAAAGTATAGTAAATAAATAAAATATTCAGTTAAATTTGTCTTTTGGTCAATTTGCCTTTTTACAAAGCACTATTTCATAAAGCACGTGAGATTAAGGAATACCTGTTTGGACATTGGAACACCTCAATTCTTCACAAGCTTCCTTGAGAGTATCTCTTTCTTGTAGCAGGTTATCTCTTTCACGCTGCAAAGACAGTAGCTTAGTTTTGACCTTCTTGTTGTCAATTTCCAACTTGTCTGCCTTAGTGATCTCCTCGTCTAGCTTTTCATGTAAATCAGCAACCTGATTTTTGTATATGTCTAATTGGCCTTTGAGAGTGTTGCACTTCTTTGCCTCCTCCTCATATTCAATGTTCCTCTGAACATACTCAATATTTTTGAGCTCCAGATGCTTTACTTGCTTTTTCAAATCAACAAACTCTTCCATTCTCTTTTTATATGACTCTATAGTCATTTCATAATTCAAAACTTTATCGGCTGATTCGCGCAGGGCATCTACTTCATCTTTTAGCCTGGGCACTTCTGCAGCTGCAATCTGAAGTAAATGTATATTAAATGATGTACTTATTGCAAATGCATATTTTCTTATTTCAGAAAGTATTTAATTTACCGTTTCATCCAAACTTGTTAAGGTAAAATTTAAACAAAAAATATGTAGGATAGAAATTTTTCAAGTGTTCAAAATTATATAACATCGTAAGTATTAGCATTGTAGTTTAGAAGTAGTATATATTCAAAAAACTAAAAAGAAGACAAAAAATCTAGAATTTCAGACTTCTAGTAAGATGATATTATGGAGACCCAATATACTTGTGGGTGGAGACCTTACTAAAGTTGTTTCTAAAATTTTGTGCCAGTAACTAAAAAATATGAAACGTAGTTAGCACACTTAGGACATTTTAGAGTAGTATCCCAGAAATCTTGGATTCAAATCTGGAATGAGAGATTTACGGCCTTATGCAGTCGAATTAATACTCTGTTAAGCTTAAAAGTGACCACTATCTATACCTTACAATGAGTGTATGTCACTGTGAATGACAAGACCACCCAAACCCCCAACCCACCACCCCCACCTACACATAAGACCACCTACGTATAAGAAATACAAATGGATGCTGCATATGTGTGGCACGGGTCCTGCTCTGATACTTTTTTGTGCCGCGCAAACACGGCACAGACGCTAATCAGGTTAGGTGCAATTTTGGCACATTACTATAAAAGGTAATAGTGTATTTAACTTGCAATATTTTTGAAAGACTTATTTTGAAGACGTTGCTGTTGATGGCTGATATGACGGGCTGTTACTTACGATGTTTTACCAAGCAGTGTAAAAAGCGAAAGCACAACATTCTACAACTAAACGATAATTTATGTTTTGCTTTTTAGGGCATGAATGTGTTTTTTCTCACTTATTGGTTGACTTTGCCTTTACCATTTAGCTGAATGTTATTTTCTCTACATAAATAAAATATTACCTGTAATTCTTCAATACGCGATCTTGAACTTTGCAATTCTTTATCTTGTGCGATTAGTTTAGCTTTATAGTCATCACGAAATGTTTCCATTTTGAATAAATCATCCTTAAGCAAATCGACTTGCCTTCTCATGTCATTATAGCGCACTGTACCTGACAAGACCGGGCCCAATGAATCACCATATTCATTTACAATCGGTGTAGCATCTGATTGCATTTGTGATATTAGTTTCTGATTTTCTTGTAAAATAGTTGCTTTTTCTTCAGTTAGCACTTTGACCTACAAATTCAAAGTGAGTTCTGTAATTCTTTAAAAGAAAGCTCACAGGTCTCGATAAGGGTGCCTCATTATGGGGTGAGACTCTTATGAAAAAGGACAAAAAAGGTGGAGGGGAGGACCCTAACCTTCATTACAAGCATTATTTCTTGTAGAAGATATGAGCACATCATCTGACAATTGCTTGTATACTAATAACATGGTAAGACCATAGCTGCCATTGAAACCAATGACAGAGGTCAGGGCCATCATAGAAGGAATGAAAGGACGCAGTTTAAGAGTAAATTAAGAATTTGGATCCCAAAAATTAGATTTAAAAACAATGTATTGAGAAGATAGAGAATTTACCTCATAAATGGATTTAAGAATTCTTTGTGGTACTAATGTTCACCTATTGACAGCCTCCCTTTATATTTTAAGTGTTTTCAAGGAGGTGGTATATGTTTTCTGGTCAGCCTTAGATCTTTAAGGAGGCGGTGAAGGGATTTGGTAGGAAAACTGCATTAACCTACCTCTCCTTGTAATAATACTTTAAAACCATTTTTTCCACAAACCTCACACAATTTTTCCTAAATAGTAAATTAATCTAATATAAAATGCTAATTATATACATACTTACATAGTACATTCGCGGTAACACGCTTCCGATACGACACGCATTCCTCGGATGATTTCGACTATAATAAAGTTCATTGTGCCGGGCGACAGAACGATGTAATAACGTTATTTTTTCTCATATTTCAATAAATAGGGAAATATTGTTGAATGTCAGTGCTATGGGGTGGTCATTTTGAAATATAAAATGACCAATTTAATTAACTTCAACAAAATAATATAAGAACTGTTTTATACTCTCTCTCTACTCCTTGGAACAAACAAAAATATTATTTCTTTCTTTCATAAGTTTGTATGATGAATAAATTCATTCATATTAATTATTCAAGCAAAAATGGTACATAAGTAACAAAATTATTGAAAATTGGACTAAAAAACTGGACTAACACTCATAATAAGGCTCATTGAACAGTTATTTTAGGCAACTCTACTTCTATGCGAGTAGGTACGATTGTACTATTGATAAACTATTATATTAGAATTTAAATAAAATTGAGAATCGAAACAATAAATTCGCATGAGATAATTAGGATAATAGGAGGTAGTAAATATAAAATAAAAATATTATTAGAAAAAAATATATTTTATTCTTTTTTTTTATTATTTGTGATGCTACAACTACAGCAACTTATTACAAGCTAATTACAATTACAATTACAAGCAATTACAAGGTAAAAGCCACATTACTCAAAAAAAAAAGTAGAATGTAATGTTTGATATATTCTTAAGATTGATTGTAAACATTTTCAAAAATATTATGCTGTTTAATATTATGTTTTATAGTTTTATCTCTGCAATGCAAAGATAAAACAATAGTTTGAGTTTAGGTATAATAATACCTAAATTATCTGATTGCCAGATAAAAATAGGAATTTAAAAAATAATATTGAATTGTACTCAAGGGAATATATTTTTAGTATTCTAGGAAAATTAGAATTGAAAATTATAATGTAAGTACCTAGTTTAAAATATAAATTAGATGCATAGAAAGTATACATTAGTTAACTTTCCAAATAAATGTTAATTTTGAAAATTCTAATGAATTTTCAAAATTACACACAGTTAATACTGTGAATCCATTTCTGACCCCGTAATAAAACTTGTTTTTTTTTTAATATATCAATTTTTAATTCAAAATGAAAGAAATGTAAAAAAATATTTTAAAATGAAAAATGTTTTGAAACCAGAAAAATCAAAAATTAATTTCAAAGAAAAAATAATGTATTGAGTACCTGCAAATCAAGTTCGTGACATCTTTGTGCCAACATTTCCATCTGCAATCGAACAGAAGGGTCCATAGTCAAACTGGTACGATTCCTGCCGTGCGTAAAATTTTCTATTTCCTAAAAATAAATTATGAAATTTCCTTAAAATGCAAAATCACAGACAATTTAGTGGCAATCTAACATTACTAACATCCAGAATTCTCTGACGTCGAACTTATGACAAGGTCAGTACTACTTACAAATGCTTACATGCATATTCCACTAGTCATGTTTAAATACAATGACTGCATTAAAATGTGTGGATGTGATGAAAAAGGGCAGGTCAGAGGGTCAGAGAACAAAATGTTATTTTTCCTTGGTTGAAAAGGGTCATAAAAGGCAGCGAACACGAGCTAACAAACTACAGTATTTTTAATAATAGGAATAGATACCAAGTTGGGCTGGCTGATCTTAGATCAAGTTGAGTTGCATAATTGACTACAAAATAGGTGAGAAAATGTGGAAAGCTATTTTATTGGAGGGCCAGTCAAACATCTCGTCTTTAATGCATCCTTGTTACTGACCTGAATAGCCTGCATTATGGAACACTGACAAGACTCCTCAAGGCCTCTTATATTTGTGATGTACTCTTGTTTCCGGTCACAATTTACTGCACAACCTGTAAATGATCTTATTTAAAATTATATTCACGTTATTTTAATAAAAATTTCAAATTTAAATATAAAGTCACCCAAAATTAACTGTAATAATCTGAGTAATTCTCCTTCATCGGCTTCTTCGGCTATTTTGTGGAGATCAGGTTTGACAAAGTCACTTAAATTCATGAGCAGTATATCTCTATAGTATTCTGAAAAGAAAACATTTATTTAGTTCATATTTCTCATCGTCTCCATTCTAGATTGCGAAAAATTCGCACAACAAGAGTCGAGGATTGACATCTGTAATAAACAAAATCAAAATGGCTTTAATGATCGCTGCTGTGAGTGAATGTTTTATTAATTAATAATGTTTAACCTGATTATCTTAAAGACAAGGACTATTTTACGCACATTTCAAAAAGAGAAACTGGCAGCTTTGAAACTAAATTTAGCAGCAGGACGAGTGCTAACTAGCAAAAGCAAGACGAATAAGACACCGATTCCGCAATTTTGTTATTTTGGTAATCAGCTTAGGCAGTAGAAGATGTGGAAATAAACATCCATCATAAAGGTAGAAGCTGCTTTTGCACAGATTTTAGTTGGGAAATAAAATATAATACATTCTGAACAGATACCAACTAAGATATCTTGACAAAATTTATTTCTTTATTTAGTAGTCAGTAGGTTTACTAGACGCAAATGGTTTTTAATAACCGTTAATAATCATAGGAAATATGCTGAAAGATTTATTTCTATGCCACAAGTAAATTTTCAAAGGACACTAATTTTAGTTAGGTAGTTAAGCCTACCGAAATATAAAGGATCTTACCTGTAACTCCGTCAAATATTTTCTTTAGGTTGCTGACCTTTAATCGCCAATTTCCAGAAACCCCTTTCTTTATTTTAGAAACCCAAGGAAGAAAAAATTCGGGTGCAATTTGAGTCAAAGCCTCTGCCATCGCGACACCGTCTGACAAATCTGTAACATATGTTTTATTTATATACACTTTACACTTTAAAACGCTTTTACTGCTTGTTGTATAATAAATGAAACCTTTGGCATTGCAATGAGGCGCCTGTAGATTTAAAGTTTTGATCCATTTTATCAAATTTTTGTAGAGAGTAGCCTTACTAGATTCCATTATTTCATGCGTCCAAATATAGCGTAAACGGAATTCTAATAAAATACATTCATACTTAAACAAAAATCTAACACTGTCAGGTACTGCGACGGAAATAAGACAATAAAATTTAATAAATAATAATTTTAATGTAAACGACTAAACTCTGGACGCATCCAAACACTATCTACTTTGATTGAATGAAAGTTCAACTCTACACAGTTCACTCAGTGACAGTGATATTGACAGATCCAACCATTTTATTTTCTAATTAAGTTTTCTTCTTTGGCAAGTATGGCAAATTTTTTTTTTTTTGCACACTCGTTAGATGATCTTTACGAGTACGACTAAAGTTAGACATGATATTTACAGATTTACTAAATATCCAAGCCGATGAATTTAAGGATGATTTTGAAATATTGAATATTTTTGTACTATTTAGACAAAAAATCAGCGAGGAGAGATTCCAGACACGCAAAAATATATGGTCAACTGATCCTACTTCCAAACAAACATAGGATCAACTGATTTATTTTATTATTTTATTATTTATTTTGCAATCGTTTGATGGTTGTTTGACGGTTTAAAATGGGCTATTATAAACGTTTGACGGTACGCGTTTGACAATAAACAAATATCTGTAAAAAATAGATATTAGCATCCACACAGGAAACAATTTTCATTTTCTTTATATAATTCGATGTATAATCGTATAAAGGTAATTAACGGTTTCTTACTAGTGACTAAATATGAATACTTTCGGCGTAGTTAAATATTCATTGTAAGGTATTCACAGTGCAATTCAACTTAGATTTATAAAAGCACGAAAATGATACTTTATTTTAATTAGATTTTAATGTTATTATATATCTCTTTTTTTATATAATTCTATGCAGAATCGTTTGATGGGTTTTGATTGGTTATTAAGAACGTTTACCGGCTAGCCATTTAATTATAAACCAATAAAGAAGTTATTACTGGCCACTTAAAATGAATACAAACTCATCTATGTGCGCAAATATGTAAACACATATAAAAGAATGTTCAGTACACATTATAAATATAATAGTTATTATTTTTAATAATAAATTGAAATATTATTTCCGAGTTTCATTGCAAGACAAAATTTACAAAAAAAAAACATGGGGAAGATCTAGTAAATGTTGGTTAATGACGCCTGTAGGGCCTAGCTGTAAGATGTCAGGTTCTGGCTGAATTATTTACCACTACTAAACAATATATTGAAGCAGTTTATTAACATCAACTGCTCCAATAATAATGATAGGTAACTACGGGGTGCCAGAGCCATTTTATTTATTTTGTGTTTCGTGCTTTCTTTGTTCATTAACAATGTTCACTATTGCTGTATTGAGGAGTTGAAAGCATATTTTTTATTCCACTTCATTGACTACCGATAAGGAGAACAATACGCTAGTAATTTGATCTGATAGATTTACAGCACCTTTGGCTCTATTGTAATTCAAGACGATCGTTGGTGTAGTTTTATTGCTTTTTGACTTGCTTGAACTTGGCAGTGTTTCATTGATAAAAGCAATAAATATACTTGTAACATCTCAGCAAGTTGACATATTTTTGCAAATTGTAGCAACTGACCATGAGTCCAACTGAGTAAAAGAAGGTCGTAACTAGTGTTGCCAGATTGGGAAAATAGAAAATGTGCCGATGCTTGAAAAACGCGGATTTTGAACAAAAAATCGGAATTTTATGTGTTTCAACTAGACTTGCTAATTTTTCATCTTGAGAGGGGGTGGGAAATGCAAAAAATCTGTAGCGATTAGATATTCATTATTATTTTCATAAAGTACCTATATCCGTGAGACATTTTTTTTATATTTTTTTTCGATTATTTTTCTTTTGTATAACTTCTCATTTTTTAGTGCTGAAAGTATTCACGAAGGTAAATGATAATGAAAAATTGTGTAACCACTTTTACTGATAAAGAGAATATTGTTTTTTTTTTAAATTTGACTTTGAATAGAAGTCAATGCACAGATTGTGAATTTTGCTACTAAAATAATAAAAATGTGAATGAAAAATCCACACCATGATAAAAAATATATTTGAATTCTAAGAGAAATGAAAAATGCGGAACCGCATTGGTCTAAAGCGGATCCATTGTCGAAAAGGCGGGGGGAAAGAAGCGGAAAAGTAGTGGCAACACTGAAATCAAATTCAAAATTTCTAGGTCCAGATCGAGGCTGGTGTAGCCTGTGTGGGTACCGTACCAGTTATCTGAAATATCTTTTAATTTCGTTCTCGTTTGTAGGAAACCATTAATTAGAAATCCCTGAAGACTTTTTTATAATTAGATTTTATAATCTGCACTACAAAAGGGTTTGTTTCATCAGTAATATGATGAAATAAGAATGTCAGAAACTAGTAAAGAGTACAAATCATCAGACTCGAAGTTTATCATTGTATATTGTATGCAAAACGGTATAACCCTGTCTCGTAAAAAGAAATAACACTACGTTGTTTTCCTGTGAGCAAACTCAATCAATCACCCTATTACCACCCTGTTTCTCTATCTTCTATAGTTTGGTTAGAATTGATATTTCCATCATCACTGTCATTACCTAACGAATTAGAGCTCCTTTTTTTGGTTGTAAGCAACATGACTTACCAACCTCTATCACTAGAAACACAAAGTTTCTTTTGATTTTCATTGCACATTATTTTTTTAATATCTATTTCAAAGTTTTTTTGCTTAAAAATAAAATCATTGAATCATCAAAATGAAAGTCAAATAACATAATCAAAAATGTTATTGTCATAAAACTATGATAAAATAATAAATTTGAAGAGTAAATAATATTGGTAACTTTTCAGTCATGTTTAATGTTTCGACAGCGTTTAACAATCGAGAGTTGCCCTTCTCGAGATAATCGAAATTTATGTTTGCTTCTCAAGAGGTTTTTACATCTTGAGTGATTTTGATCTCTCACTAGGCCGTTGCTCGCTTCAACGGCATTCCGAGTAGTTTTCACTTCTTAAGTAATTTCATCCCTTGCTCGGCCATCGCTCGATTCAACAGTATATCTCGTTCGTACTTGAGTGGTTCTTCACTCCTCGAATGATTTTATCTTTCGCCCGGCCATTGCTCGCTTCAACAGCATCTGAGGTTTGCACTGGAGTGGCTTTTCATTTCTCGAGTGATTTTATCTAAAATAATGCTATTGGATCGTTTTGGGATCAAACTTATTTCTGCGTTCATTTATAACATGCCTTCCTTGGAAATTCATGCTAATAAAATAATAAACGATCGGGGTGACGTGATTAAAACGGGCGATGCGAGGTGTTTAAAATATCTCACATTTGAGAATACAATCACTCGATTGTATAAAACCTCTCGAGTTCTTTTAAATTGAGATGAAAAATTCAACAATCGCTGATTCTAAACTGTATGTTCTATTTTGAACGGACTGTAGTTTCCTAATTACTTTGCGTGAGTGGAAAAAATAAAGCCGTGAAAGGAATGATGACCTGCATGACCGCCAGGCCTGGTAAAGCCTCATATCCGCATTTTTTATAAATTAAAAAAACATTCAAAAATGCATATTTTTAAATTATAATTTTTAATTTATGTCATAAAAATTTGACTATTTGCTATCATATATAGCGCGTTGATGGCGTTCAATGTGTTAACAAAACAGAACAGATGTAACACAAAGGTAGTAAAAAGGTTTATAAAAATTAAAACAAAAATTATCAGAATGGAATTACTATATTCCTTTTACTTTACATATTCATCGAGAGTAATAACCTGCATATTAAATTTTAAATTTAAAATTATAACTAACTTATGAACGTGCAAATCATTACAAATACTATTTACATATAAACTATATTTACAAATATTTACCTTATTCTACGGGGTATGTTTTTTTTCTAAAAATTTATTGCATAATAGGAAAAATCAATTGTAATGGATAATTAAACTCCAAACAGATAAGAAAATACACTAAATTATTAGAAAGTCAATAATAGTTTAATATAAACATAATTATAATTAAGCGAAAGAATTATTTTGAAAAATCATATAGTATATCTAATAATATAAATGAGTAAGATCCAGTGGTTTTGTTGCTGGGTTGGTGGAAAGTTGCAACCTTCTTGACAACTTTGGAAACAGGAAAGGTACTACATAAATACAAATGATGTAGCATTACATTTGTGAATTGCTTGGTAAAGATGTTAATTTGAACCTTTTTCTTTCTTCTTTCTTTTTTTCATTAAATTCTTTCTCTAAATATTTCCACTGAAACACCTACATTTTAGAAAAAAAAACTGATAATTGCATCATAGAAATACATATTATTTCAATTTTAATCTCTTCCAGAGAAATGTTACCCGACTGTAATGTGCATTGAGATATAACATTTGAGTTCTCAATGTTTAAAAAGAAAGAAACTGGCGACAAAATCAATGCAGAAAGAGTTTATACAAAAAAAGGTCTAAAATAACTAAAAATATAATTATGTGATAACAAAATCACATAAAAAAACAATGGAAATAGTTATATGTCACTAGCTGGTTAAAAAAAAATAATAACATCGGTACAGTTATGTAGCTAAATTTCATCGTTCAATGGCTTCTTGAATACCAAGTGCATATTATTTAAAAAATGGCAATGAAGACAGTAAATCATTTTTAGTGTTTTCGAAGAGAAAAAAAACTACGTAATAATATTAAAACCATTCTTGTAATACGGCTTTGTTTACTCATCTTAAACGGTAGGTAAGTTGACGGGAAGCGGGGTTAGCGAGTGAGTGCAACTGTGGTGTACCGCTCGTTGCGAGGTCAAGGTTAAGGAGTTTGTTATGGATTTCACCAAAATAAGGTTGCGCACTTATCTTGTTAATGGTTATTGGGCCCGTGAGAAAAATGTGAATGTTTATAATACGGTGAATAATATTATTAGAGTGCCAATATTAAGGTACTTTGCGTTTGTATCATCAGCGGTTCCCAATAGATGACATCCTTATTTGTTTTCGGTTGCATGCTGCACGGTGGAACAATTTGAGTAGACATAGCCGAAGACATCATTGTTAGCATTTTTAAACGGTAAGTAAATTGCAGTTAACAAAATATTTACTATATAATATGCAGTTAACATAATATTTTCTGCTATTTAAGCCTTGCGTCGCAATTCACTTTACTCACTAACCAAGACTGGTAATTTAGACGATTTTGTTGAAAAAATATAAATTTGAACATGAATTATTTTTGCATTTTTCCAAATAATTTCTTTCTCATAATAAAGAACACATACACCCCGTAAAGTCTTCGGGGAAATGTCTTAGCTTCCGTCACAGTGCAATTTCCTATTGCAAGCGATTAAGAAAATACCTAATAATAAAGTATAAGTAAATTAAAAGAGTGGCACCATTGTTGTGTGTGGGTACAGTATCGTCGATCCGAACATAACCGCTTAAGGTCCAGAACACACGGAGTGGTTTTCATCATATCATTTATTTTAATTTTTCGTTAAAATCATTCTATGGGTAAACGAAATACCTATTATTACTATAATTTTAATTGTATTTTTGGGGTATATATTATTTATTGCATTATCTTTGTACAGGTACATATATTTGGTGTGTTCAATAAAGATAGATTTGTGTAGTTCAAAATGTCTTAGATAACTGTTACGTCCGATATTAAATTTGGTAGAGGCGCAAACCGTTATCATCTCAATCGAAACAGGTAAAATAAAAAAATTATATGTACTTTTTGGCAGAGAACAAAAAATTTAAGTTCTTTAGTAACTAACCATTACAGATTTTACCTATAAACCGATAAACGTGACTGGAATTTCTAAGGATTGCTTTATTTTTTTATTATTTTTTTTTAATAAAATAATTGCTATGACCTAGGTCATATACAATTATTTTGGACCCAACTCAACTAGGCCAAATATGCCTGTCTTAGAGTCAAGGGAGATGGTGGTAATGAAGCATTAAAATGCTCGTGCCATCTGGCTCTAACTATTAATTTGAATTGGGTAATTTGTGAGCCGAAATTAAATTAAATCACATTTAAACTGCCATTTGGATGTAATATAAAAATCATCATCACTATCTTATGAATAACTAGAATTTACAAGTTTACAAAAACAATGTTTTATTGTATTATTTTCAAATTTGCATTTCATTTTTACTTTAACTTGTTTTGATATTGTTTAAAACATTTTAATTAATAAACATACCTAAATATAAAAAAAAATATATAATTTGTGATTTTTTAATATCCATCATATTTTGTTTTTGTGCATGAACCGCACCTTGCATTCTGGGTCACATTCAAATTGCACATTCAAAGTGTGCCATTCGATATTAATTTACCTGTACTTCCACATTTGAGCTCTATTAAACCATCTTGACTTAGATTTGGTTTACCATATAGTATTTTTATTCTTGCTGGTCCTATATACTGGTAACGAAGTAATGGCAACATGGAAAAGTATTCAATACGTGTGATACAAATGGTATGTCACTTAATTTTATTGTTGTTTTCTGGCTAAAAGAGAGGAAATAACTGAACATAGTTTAAGTTTTATAAAAAAAATGTTACTTGTATAGAGAACCAACTTCATTCAATACACTTCTAAAAAAGATTGAATGGTTCACTAAAAAACATATTATGTCAATATATTCCTACTAAAATATAGTTATCAAAAACAAAATGGTTTTCATGATTTCACATACATATTTTGAAATAATTCTGACTACCTTCTAATTAAATTGTATCAGATGAAAAGTTTATTAAAATGCCAAAGTAGAGTTATAGACTGGATAAATTTCTTAGTCATAATATACGAGTAACTATATGTTAAGATCTTCATAGGGAAAACCATACGGATTATTCATTGAAAAATATTTTGTAGGTATTAAAATATTATTAAATAATATTTTAATACCTACAAAATATATTTTAAATAAAAAATAAATTTTATTCAAATTATTATGACATAGAAATTGATACAAATATTACAAATTGAAAAACAAAATGTAATATAATCGATTTCTAGACATTTTTATTTCAAGGAGTTGATCTGAATCCACCAGTCTCTCGAAAAAAAAATGAGTTCATTTTTTTCTAATCACCGTGTTGTTCAGCGGTTGTTCTGCTCTCCATGACCAGGTGCGTAACTCGGTCAAGTTAAGCTTTGTTCTAAACATCTTTTCAAACATTAAAATAGTTTTGATATATTTTGAAATTGTTTTTCTCGTAATTAAAAGCATATTTCCAATATTTTTTGCTGATTAATGTTTGATTGTAAACATAGATCAACCCCTGAAAGGAGATATGTAAGAAAAATTCTTTATTTATATTATATTCATTTGAAATAAAAAGTTTTACACACATTATGACAATAAAATTAGTTATTTAAAATGTTTGGTGCATCTGAGAAAAGAACACTCATTATAAAATCATTCAAAATTTAATTTAAGTGCATAAAAAACCTAATTTAAAAATGTACATTCTGTAAATTATAATGATTGTAATATTTGTACTTTTAGAAAAATGACAATTAGTTACATGAAGACAAAAGTTTCGCATTTAAAAAAAAGAAATTAAAATGGTTTTTTGAAAATATCTGCTTGTTTTTCTAAAATATCTGGTTTCATTAAAACTTAAGTGACATACAAATTTAGTAATATAGCAACTAGCAATCAGCAATATAGCAACTGGCGATATGTAATGATAAAACAAGAATGGCCATGACATCCTGTATCTAGCTTCTAAACATTGTTTAGCACTAGTAGATTATTTAACCAGAACCTGCTGTCTCACAGTTGTCCTTACAGGCATCATTAAAGGCATCTCCCACCCAAACTACAAGCGCCTATGGTACCAACTTGTGATGGGTTGCCGCCTCATTTCCTATCTCTACTTGTACGTCTGGCACTTTTAGCCCATTCGATGTGTGTTTTGGATGGCCATAGAGTGGATTATATTTAAGGTCTGAGTAGATTAAAATGCAAAGAATAAACAATGGTATCATGACATTCTTTCAATTCATTATAAATTTTAACATCATTTAAGATCCATGCTCTCTTAAATTTATTTCTTTTGCATAATAAATTGAATACGACAAATTACAACAATCTTAGAAACAATCGAACTCTGAAATCTATGAAATATGTAAAGTTTTCAATAGAAAAAAAAACGAAATGGGTTATTACAGTACATATTTATATTATGACCTTTACGGTTGGCTATAAGATTTTCTTGAGACATATGTCCATACATACAAAATAATTACTTCCTGCTATTTTTAATTTATATGTAGGTTAAAACATCCGAACGGAGATGACGATGCAACAATTGCATTTGTGGTCATCAAACAGAAAAATAAATGCAGCCAACGCAACAAACTAGTATCTACTCTTTAGTAGTGATATTATAACACATAATATTGTAATAGGAATTTATCGTCAAATATAGCCATCAAGTTATTGACTAATCAGAAAATATCCCAACAGACCAAAATTTAGACGAGCAAAATAATGATTTGACGAAAATAATGATTGAACAACTTAGACTCAATTCAAACGAATTAAACAGCAAATCATAGATTTTTCTCGGTAAGATTTAATATTTTTTCAAAAAATGTTTAACTTCTAATTCCATAATTTATTAAATTAGTTTTAAATAGGTACAATTGAATGCAAAATAACCACTCTGTTTTGTCAGTACTAGATGGGCATTTGAATTGCACTGTTTGACGCATTCACGTTGGTTTCATATTTCGGTGGCGAAACCTACTGTGGAAATATAAATCAAAAAAACATTTGGGTGGTTATTTTGATTGATTATATTTGACTTGTCTGTACATTATTATGGCAGAAAAATGCTTGTTCCTTACATTTGCAAGAAGTCATTTTTTTGTAAGTAAATTTAAATTATAGTGTTAATTGGTATAAAAACCAAATTAAACTTAAAACAAAATTTGTATTTTATGTCATAGAGTGTATCATAGTTTTTTTATTGTTAAACCATTTTTTTCTAATTAAAAAAAAACTGAATACAACTTCAATATGTTATCATTATGTCTTTTTGACAATCACAAATTAAAAAATCAGCATTGATAAATTTCACTATTATAATACCGTGTCCTTAAGTATGAACATGATTTATTACCAAAAAATATTTTAAAAACGCAAAAAAAATCTTGAAAACTAATGACATTTAAATTAATTATGCTAATTACTTTCCATAATCTAACTAAACCAAGGAATATCTTACAGGAAACTTACAAAATATAATGAATAGTTTTTTTGGCGGATAATTTACATTATGTTCCAGCACAATTGGTTTTTTTTAAAGAAATTATGGCTTACATGATCAACACCGTTCAGTTAAATGAATGTGCTCTGAAGTTGAGAAGGTTCAAACTAGGTATGTCTAAATTATAGGTTCAGAAACGACCTAATGAGTGCTTAATCTAAATAGATGAAAGATATCTCATTTTGGAATACATACAAAATTTTCATAGACCACAAAAAATGATGCATATTTCATAATGAAATGCACCCTAGTTTTAGAAATGTATTTTTTTTTTACCTTAAAATAAAAATGAATTAATTACTCAAATTTAAATAGACACTTAATATTAAGACCTTCTAAGAAAACATATAATTTATCTACAACTTTGGATGTACGGAATCGGTTTGATTCTGTAATTATTTATAAAATTCTAATTATATAATAGTTTTATAATATGAATATTGAATAAACAGCATATTAAATTGGACAAAAAATATAGTATTAAATAAATAAATTATAATTACACATTAATTATAAAAGTAATTAGAAGCATTTTATCGTCCATCCTGCCTCCTCCGAAAAATGGAATAAAAACACAGGTGTGCAGGCTATAATTGTTTAATTACGGGCTAATCAAAAGGTCGAATGAAGAATATATTATAAAATATGGTGCGGTGCCATAGTTTTCAAAGTCCACTAATTCACTGGTGTGAAGTAAGCGTACGTGCATGCATGGCACTTGAACCTACACCAATATAATAATTGTATTGATATTATTTTCATAATTTGGCTTATAATGTTAATGTAAATATAAATTTATTAAATGAATCAATGAATTGAGCCTTAGTAGTCAAAAGCATCCAATGTGACACTAATTCCGGTTACATTCTCAGCTGAACTACTTTTTACTGGAAGTATCATTATCCTTAGTTCTTGTCTAGGTACACTGTAACAAGTTGTTCATTCAATGTCATATTTCAACATAATATTAATAAAATATAATGACTGAGTGTTTCAAATTATTTGTAAAATCTACTGGGAGACTATATATCGTTTTCTTGGCCGGGAGGCGGTGGCTGACTAAGATTTCTGTAAGTGGGTTGGTACTTGGTACCTTCTAAATCTGGAGTTATCCTTGGAGGAGGAGGCGGTTGGGGTATGAAAACACTTTTGGGAGCTGATGGAGCAATAGCTTCATCTGGTACCATACTCAAAAGTTCTTCATCGCTTAGCATGGAAAGCTTACTCGTACCTTTAGGATTTTCGATAGCAGGGGGAAAATAGGATGGGGGAGGTATAGAGAAGTCAGCCAAGGGCAAGGGTGGTTGTACACTCAAGACCCTCATGTCTACATCGGCGACGGGGGGAGGAGGTATAACTGACGGGACGTACTCTTCGACTGACGGCGGTTGTGTATTTTTTTGAATGTTCGCAAGTATTTCTTGGAGATTCGAAGGTAGTGAAATATCAGCCAAGGTGCCGAGTGAAGCTCCAGAATTAGACACTGGAGCTGGTGTCATTGGCCGTGATGGTGAATAGGGTTCATCCTAGGAAAAATAAACAGAAATGTGAACAAACAAACATGACTTGACCTCTTCATATTTTCACCCGTATTTCAAGCATCAATTGCAAATAAGTGAAGTCACTTGAAGTTAGATCTAAAATGTACATAGTGGTAGGTGTTTACTTTATTAAACCACATGCATTGAGCAAAAGCACTACGTACAAAAATATTGTTGTTATGCATGACCAGGACACAACGAATGAGTTCCCTATTATATTTTTATATAAGATTTTGGGGATAATAATCCCCAAAAATAAAGGAGAGTAGTGTTTTGCGTTTATGGTGGTGTCACATTCTTTAAAACTCATTAGTAAAATTTCCTATAAATTATCAATGCATGATAGTTTTAGCTTCTATAGATTCATATATAAGAAGCTACTATACCCGTCCTTTGGCCATCTGTCTATCCGTCCATCCATTGCATCTTTTAACTCGAAAATTACAAATGTGAAACAATTATTTTTAAAAATATCTTTTTTTTTTTGTTAAAATCATGTGTTGTATTTTACCAGTTCTGGAGAAGGCTTGATACTCTTGCTGATGCTTATAATTTTCTTTCTTTCCTCGGCAATTTCTCTCTCGAGTTCTTCCATCTTGCGAGAGAGGAGATCTTCATGAACAGCAATTGGTGGGGTTTGAACCACTGCTGATAAATGTGTTTCAGAGCCCTTGCTGCTATCACTGCCACCAGGGCTGTAAGGTTCATTATCGTTATCTGCAGCCGCTAAAACACAAAACACTAAATCAAGTTCTACAATCAAAAAAATACCACTTAAGATATTGCAAATACCGCAAAATAATTTTATGCTAGCAATTGTGGCGTCTACAATATTACCATCATAATTTGTTATGTGTTGTGAGGCTAAGAACAGAGACAAAGAATTCCACTCACTGAACGTTAATCTTCACCAGGCCTTGTGGGGTACAAGTGGAAAGTGCAATTACTTTTGAAGAGACCAAGGTTATAGGTTTATACGGAGAACAGTTGTGCAAGCAACGCACTGCAAGCCCTATTGATGCTAACCAAAGGGCATTGTTTAAACGGCAAATGGATTTGATAAAATATGCATCTGAAAATGACTCACCAAGACTAGCTGCTATTTTGTCCTTTACTGTCGAGGAGAGAGCTGGCAACGGTGGCAAAATGGGCAACTTGGATAGGCTTGAAGAGATGTTCGTCACACGTGGGCTCGTGGGCGGTGTGTATGAACCATCTTTTCCTAATATCGAATTACTTATTACACTTTTAACATCGATTTTTGGTACCTAGTAAAAAAAGATAAATGCAATAAAACAACAATGCTAATAAATGCAATAAAACAACAATGCTATAGGGAAGTTTTGTGCATGAATGTGACAGAGAATAGTAAAAATAGTTTTCCGTTTTACATATACCACGAAAGGTAAAAAACTAATAAATTTAGTATCTTGATATATTGTAAAAACATTTGATTAAACTATTTGCGGTGAAATTTTATTGCAAACCACACAGGTATTCTAAAATGTATTTACTCCAATATGCTGATGTTGTAAATTTCACATTTTCGCGCTGTCGATAGATTTATTTACTCTTATTTCTTTTTTAGAATTGTAATTGTTTATCAACATAAATAGAAGAGATATTCCGTTTTTTGTTACTTTATGAACATAAAAAAATAAACAAATGTATTTTTTTTTCTAACGCTCCATAGCTTTTTTTATATTTTAATAATTATACATAATTTTAGTGAAAAAAATAAATTATAAAGCGACAACAAATATCAAAACTAATATTTTATAATAAAAATTATTTAAAAAAATATTACAGCACCAGTAACGAGCCCCCATAGGTATTTTTTGGTATAGTTTTTATACCCCATTTGGGTATAGTTTTTCTACATTAAGCCTTATAATATGAACCCATAATTAAGCAATTTTTTTGAAAATCTGCCAGGGAAAATCGTATCACTTTCCGAAATTAAGCTTGGGCGCCAGTTAGGTTGAAATGTAAAAATGTTTAGTACTTTATACTTATATACTTCCTAGATATCAGTTAAAACTATTTATATAATTGAACAGAAAATTTAAGAAATACTCATAGATACATAATTTAAAAATGTAATTTTTTTCATAAGGTGATAAAAAATATAATATCTCTTCATTTTGATAAACAATGACATTTCTAAACATCGGAAAAAAGGTATAAATTAGGAATTTATAGCTTAACTATTTAAATATTTTAAAAAATTAACAGTGATTATTTGTAATCAAGTCAAAGATTACACATTGTACATTTTTACATCAAAGATTGTATATTTTTATAGTGTTATTTAACGTTTATTTATAAATAAATAAAGAATGTATTAAAGTTAGACATACCTTGGTAGGAACAGGTGGAAGTATAATTTCATGCGGTCGTTTCTTCCTTTGTCTCAAAAGAACCCCAATTAATAAATGAGGCCTGAAGTCTTCAAAACCCGGTCCGTTAAAGGGCAAGAGAACAGTAGGAATCGGGGCATGGGATGACAAGGGCACTATGTAGAAATCTTTTACTGACATTGTATTCGAAACTTTAATCACTCCTAGTCTGTGAACATAATAATACAATAATACGGTTAATACATAATAATACGGTTGGAGGTCAAACAATTAAAAATAGCAGCTATAAGACAGCAAAAAAACTACTTAATAAGTACTACCTATTATAAGGTTTTGGTGTAGTACTTGAATTGTATAGACACAATATCATGCACAAACTATTTCATTATCTAAATTTATAGACCCTTTGTGCAACTGGAGCATAAAGCAGCAGCAGATTTCTGTACCTCAGAGGCAAAGGGTCCTATGTCCACGTTTGTTGAAATTGACTCCAGTACACAGTATAATAAAATCTTAAAAAACATTTTTTTTAACAGTTGAGTTTTGTTAAGAGGAAAAATGTCCTACGCGTCTTACTCACAGAGAAAGCAGTTGTATAAAATATAAAAGGTCATATCCATTCTATAACAATAGGTAATATGAGTTTGAGTGTATATATGTGTACTATTACTATATTATATTATAATAAATAAATTATTATTTAATATTTATTAGTGGTATCTTTATGAATTATTATGTTTTTATATTTTTATATGGATATAAATAATATGTATGGGATAATACCCATTTGAAGGAAGAAAGAGGCCTTTTATTTATACATTTACTCATCATACTTATCTATGCGGACCGAGGAGATATGTAAGCCTTAGGATGGACAGCTATAATGTGAAGAATGTTGAGAATATAACCAACACCCATCACAACTAGCAATAAGTCACTGAACTAACTTTAAAAACAGTATTGAGTTTTCATTAAAATATAGCCTAGAAATAATCAATTAGCTCACATCTAAACCATATAATTTTTACCTGTTGCGACTACTCAGATAACTGTACAGTGCTATATATTGCATTCTCTCTTCATCGTTGGCTGCTGTAAGGCGAAGTACTAAAAGGTCTTTGTTGCCGGCTTTCTTCATTTTAACAATATAGTCCCAGACAGTGTCTGGATTGATTCTTCCCACTATATCAAGTTCTGAGGTTAAATCTTGGCTTAAGTCCGAACAATTACCAGACACCTGAAACAACATTTGAGAAGATAAACATAAATTGGTAATTACTATACACATTTAAATAAGTTAGATTTTTTTGAGGTGCACATGTTGCTTGTATGGCATAACTAAGGGAACGGATGTGACATATTCAATATTTATATGTAAATAACTAATCATGATTTTAATAAAGTAAATAATAGTAAAGTATATTTGCATTGAATCATCTTTGCATTTAAATGACATTTTATTAATAATTACTACAAATAAAGATTAAGTGTAATCTCTCCAACAAGAGTTATTATACTCTAGCTTTTTCAATTGGCTCCTCTTCCTATAGATACATTTTTTATTTGTATAGTTTTTTTCATAGAATGGTGATAAATCTTACTGGATGAAAAAAAAAAAGCACGTATAAAGTTTATGGACAGTTAAGAATTGAAATTAATTCAAATGGACTATCAGATCGACTAAAAACGCCCCTAAAGTTGCTTGCTTTCCTCTGAACTGCTTCTAGTTCATCTTTAAGACATTGGGTGTAAGGATCCCATAACGATGAGCAGTGTTCAGATAGGACGAACCAGTTTCGTATTATTACTGGAATGTTATGAAAAACAAAAACATGTATTTAAAAATATTTTTTAGGCAATATGAGATCATTTATTTTATAAAAAAAATTGCAGAAGAGTACTAGTCTAACTGTTCTATGAATGTATTTTTGTTATTTGTCTAAAATTAGAAATTAAACAGTGTGTCAAAAATGAGGATAAAATTACTTCGTGGGTAGATTTTCTCTTAATACGCTGTATTTTATCACAATACAATTATCTCAAAACAAATATTATAAATAATTAATAACATTTTATGGCAACTTTAAATTTCATAGGTAACACAATTATTAGAATTATATATTTAATAAATGTATATTGTATGTAATATATATATTTATATATTTGTATATATATACGTATATAATATTATGCACTATTTATTATATGTATTATATTTTGGATTTATGATATTTATCCTATGATCCCCTTTGTTATTGGTAACATCTCGCGTACGTAACAAGTATTGTATTTTTTATGCAACCTTCTTCTGGCCGCTCTTAGAACAGGTTTTTTAACCTAGTTAGAGTAGCCATGTTACTTCAGAGCAACAATAAATGACTGGTGTTTAATTTGTCTATATTATATTAATTTAATTCATTCAGTGTTATATATCATTTATTGTGGTAACTTCTTATTGTACCATATTGTATAGATAAATAGATCTGCATATATATATATTATAGATATATAAGTGATTTTTAATACATAAGTATATATGGAAACAGTTTATGAAACCTGTTTCACAAATCAACCACTGTTTTTGGGCTATCCATAAAAAAATTTTTTATCAAAAAACAAACCTCTTGAGCTGTGACCAAAAATCTTGCAACATCAACCATGTTTATGCAACCGTTCCATACAGAAACTGGTATGGAATCAACAGTACTGCTTGGTTCTTGGTCGCTTTCAGTCCCTGTAAACGTACATTTTCAATTTATTATTATTATATAATAGGCAAGCAGCATAGCTGATAGGCCTATATCTTATTCCGTATCAAAAATGTTATTATTTCTTCCTTGTTTTTTTTTCCTTTATTTCCTTAAATTTAAAATATATTTAATCAAAAAATTACTCCTTTCACAAAGGTCTCCTTTCAGTCTAAAAATAAAATAAAAGTTGTAAAGCCATTCCACTACAAATAATAGCAAAAACAATATTAGACCAAGATGACACCAAACACTGAAAGGCCCCAATAATCAAATAGACCTAACCTAACCTAACCTTTACCTTATTGACTAAATCTCATATTTTTTTTACTTCAAATCAAACGTAAAATCGTAAAAAGTTGAGTATAGTAATATATTTAGGAAAATCTACAGACTTCTTTACTAACATAGTCTGCTTTTTTAAAAGATCTCATGAAAATGGTGAAAATATTTTTTACTCCTGGCATTTTTTAAAAATTTTGTTTTATGTATAGTTATACATATTATAAAGAATTTCATAAGCTATTCAAAACAGTATAGGTTATCAACAGAACATACATAATTTTCCTAAACTAAGCATTCCACTAAGCGCCCGGGTTTTAATTTAGATAGTGGTAGTCTAGTGGTTAAGCCGTTCGAATATTGGCCCAAAGGTCGCAGGTTCGATTCTGCACATGGTCATACCATTTTTAACGCTTCATTACCACCATCCTCCATGACTCTAGTACTGGCATATTTGGGCTAGTTGAGTAGGGCCCAAAATAAATATATGTGACCTAGATCATAGCAATTATTTTAATAAAAAAAAAATGTTCAGTTGTTTGTGTACTATGTATTTCATATTAAGGTAGAAAACTTTTGGTATACCTGATGATAATCTGTGAAGAGGCCTAGAGATGGATGTGTCAGCCAATATAGGCGTTGATGACACAATATTGTAATTGCCTGATTTTGCAGGATCATATTCTTCATGAGGAAGTGCATAAGCTAAAGAAGAATCCAACATGTCAGAGGAATCATCAAAGCTGTCATCTTTCGATCTCCTCAGATCTTCCTCAGAAAGGGCAGAAGTCACCATAGCCACGTGTGGGTCATATTCAGGATGAACATCTGCCATATAAGATTTTGACTTATCACTGGAGTCCTGCGAGACAGATCGCTCGTGACCATTCTTTGGTGATCTTTTCTTGCGGCCTTCCTTCGAAGACGAAGACAAATCTGAAGAATCGATATCCTTGGAGATAGATCGATGTTTTTGATCAACTTTGGAATGGGAGCGTAGTTTGGATCTTCCTCTATGTTTGGAGTGAGTCTTGGAACGGGTTCTGTGCTTAGAACGATCTCTTGAATGTGATCTAAATCTCGATCTACCTCTCGAAGGAGATAAGTGAGAGCGATGCCTCGAATGACCCCGAGATCTAGATCTTCGGTTGAGTTCGTCCAATGAAATTGAACTATTTAGTGTATCATCAATCGAAGTTACTTTTTTATTGCTCTCCTTGTCATATATTTCAACTTTTTCTTTTGATTTTGATCTAATGCTAGAGCGACCCCTTGAATGAGATCTCCGTCTAGAAGGAGATCTGTAAGAGCGATGCCTCGATCGACCTCGCGATCTAGACCTTCGTTTATGTTCCTCTAGTGAACTTGACTTATTCATTGTGTCATCTATTGGCGATACTTTTTTCAATTCTTCTTTAACAAATACTTCTGCTCTTTCCTTCGACTTTGATCTTATGTGATGTTTATCTTCTGATTTATCTTTGCGTTTGTCTTTACGTGATGATTTCCTGATGCTATTATGTCGTATTGTATCATCTTTCTTGCTACTTCCTTTTGACTTGTGTTTGTGTGACTTTTTATGAAGTTTTTCATTTTTTGATTTATGCCGGTTATCTTTATGGCTTGATGAATGTTCTCCTTTGGACTTTTTGTGGTGACTTTTGTTCCTGTAATAATTTGAAAATAATTACTAATAAAACTTAAATTAAAAGAATATACAAAGAGTTCAATTCTACACAACACGAGGCAAAAGAATGTTATCACATTAAAATTAAACAAATAATTGAAGGCAAAAGTGTCCATTAAATAGTTTAATTGGACAAAAGAAGATAAGCAATACTTATTAACCAAATAACTATGTATGCCCGTACTTTTTTATTGATTACATAGTGAATTTTATTTAGGTATGTTTACGTAATTTTGTGCCTGCCATTAAGCACTACAGCGCTGCGTCCGTGAGAACAATACGACGTGCGACGGTGGCTTTCATTTAACAAAGTCTTTAAAACTATTGTGGGATCTTTAAAAGTGAAATTCACAAAAACATGTGCAGCATGGATGCCAAAGATGCGAGCAAGACAATGAACACACATTATGCATTGCATCAATGTGCAATCAGGATGCAGCTATAAGGCGCAAGGGTTCGAGCATTGTAAAATAAAGGTTTTTTATGGTAAATACGATGTGACACTGAGTGAAAATTGGGATAGTGCTGCCTGCGTTCGAGTTCTAGCCATGCGGATTTTAGAAGTGATATTTTCAAATATTTTTTTTTCAAAAATCAAAACCGCATTTGGGAAAAACCCGATTAGCGATGGATTACTGTGATATAATAAACTATCCAGCCCTTGTTACAGATATTCTTTTAGGCAGATTTTACATTAGGAGTACGGTCCCGATATTTATGTATTCACAAAAAGCGCTGCGTCTATACCGCTGCATACAATCCGTTGTCCTTCCTCCTCCCCACAACCACCAATCCGCCTCATAATCAAAGAAAAATCATAGGAACTACAATAAACAAATACATGCATATGTATTGTTTTTCTAACGTACCTTCATTTTTTCAATATATTTAAAAAAAATATACATAATTTTAGTGAAAAAAAAAATAAGTAGAAGAATAACTTATTAAGCGATAATAAAAATTTAATTTATTACTTTTCATACAATAATTATTTAAAAATAATTATCACGGCTCGAGTATCTATGGGTTTTTTTTTTTTTAATTTTCTACTCATATAAAAAAATATAAACTAGTTAGTAGTATAACTAGTTTTATTTGATATCTAAAAACATAAATAAAAATATAAAACAGGTGTCATTAAACTAAAAATATTACTACTAACTAAAAATATTTAAAAAGAAATCTAAAAATGTTTTTATAAGCGAAACCGTCCCGTATAATTTATTCAGTGCTCGCCTAGTGACCGAGCCGTTTAGAAGTGTGGTGTGTTGCTCGTTTTGTTTAATACCTCTCACTCTAATGGATGCCTCTTGCTCGAAGGCCTTTTCATTGTTTTCATTGTTGACACAATTGACGCGTAGCAAAAAGTTGTTCTACCTTACTTATATTTTGTTATGAATAATTAGTTTTGTATTATATTATAGGATAAAAAAAACATATCCTTGCAGAGTAAATAGAAGACAAATGTTTAAGTAATGAAAGTAAATAGAATTCAAAAATAAATTTATTTCTTCTTTCTATTCCGTTTCTTCTAAGGGTTCTGTTTGTTTACGAAAAAGTTGGTAGATTTGTTATTTTTACAGGTCAGCTACTTTTCTTCTTCTGTTTATGTTTTATTTTTTAGGTACCTAATAATTTTTGCGTAATAATAAAATCAAAACGAAAGAATGAAGATGTGTAACCCATGCGAACAATGTAGATGGCATCTTCTTCAGAACATCGAGCGTGAGATATACCCTCTGTAGCTTTAGAAAAAGCTGTTTTCGTGCTGAAGAAGTTAAGTTTGTTACTTTTATTATTGATTTTTATCCCAAATGAAACGCATAGCTTTTTTTTCTATGGTTATCATGAGAAACATATGAGAGTTCGGTAAGTCGACCTTTCTAACAGACCAAAATGGTTGGCCCTTTGATCAAATTTTATATGAATTGTCATCTACCTAAATTGATCGACTCGCACCTTATTCGTTCGATGCCAATAAAGGACCCCATGGTTTCATATATTATTGAAGCCATAAGGAAAAAGTAAAAAAAAAATGATATTAACATCCGTGTCGATATTACATCAGTTGAGTGATAGGACAGGATAAGATAACACCATACTCTTTCAGACTTCTTGAATAACTTGTACAAATATTGTTTGGGAAGCTTTTCAGATGGGATATTGTGCGAAGTAATGACAGGAATTTATCAGTTCTTGAGTGAAAAAAGAATAACCATAGAATGGATAACTGGATTTATAAATTAAGTTTTTTTTTAAACTGTGTACTAACTTCATATTTTCAGAATTTGATCTATTAAAAAAATACCAAATAAATATGTACTTAGAATGTTTATTGTGATCCAGATTGCGAGATTGATTGGTAGGTGGTGTGGTCTTAGATAATGTGAGTGTACCACTCGGATCATTCAATGCAGTTACCAGATCTTCTACAGACACATTAGGATCTACTCCAGTAGTTGTAGAAGCGCTGCTTTCCATTACCTGAAATTTTTTTGTTTAATTTAAGCAATAATCCTATACCAAAAAATAAATATTTTTGTACATCCAAACAAAGTTAATCTTATAAGTTAATTATAATATAAATTATAATCTTATAAATTCTAATAACCTTCCTTAGAACAGGTAACTCTTACCTAGTTAGGAAGGTTATAGACTTGTACTCATCGGCCAACTTGATTTCTCAATAAAAAAAAAAAATCGAAAACGCTTCTATTTCCCATTCCAAGACAGTTAATATTCATATTAAATTATTATGTCAAAATAGAGCCTGCAATAATCAATAAGAATTATATACTTATATAAGAAACTAGGAAATCTGACCTATTTTGCAGGGTATCACAGCTAGACTACGAGTCGTCATTTAGGCATGTCACTTGGCATTTTACAAAAAAAAATGGTAAACTCAGGTATCTTTTTTTCAAAATTTTTAATAAGTTATATTTTTTTTAGGTACCCTTATAAGTTTTACGATTTAGACATCAATCTTCCAGTAATTTAATTGGCATTAAAAAAATTATGAAGTTATTTAAATATCCATTTAACTAAAATTTGAACAGAAAACTAAACAAAAATATGAATATAATATATTCTTTTAAACACACTGTAGCTCCGAAAAAAAAAACCCTTTTAATTCCGCCCCTTTGACTTTTTAACCTGTATATTTTTTGGAATATTGAATATTGAAGTAACAATTAACATACGTATCGTGTATATATATAATTAATGCTGGTCTGGAATATTTGAGGCTAACATTCTAAGTCAATACACTTTTTTCAATAAGCTCTAACCTCTGTAACACTAAAAAGTAGTTGGCATCTTGGTATGAAAATAGGCATCTACGGATGCGATAACCTCCTCGTTTAATGAAAATCTCTATCCTCCAAGCCAAATCGCTGGGCCCAGATCTAGTAAATAAGGTGGGTAGTCAGTCAATCAATTCGAACTCCAACTCGTGAATTTTGGACATTGCAACCGCCGAAGTGTGAACAGGTACGTTGTCCTGATGGAAAAGCATGTTAAACACGGTTGTTTTTTTCACAATTTCTACTCTCAGCTGGTCAAGTAATAATGAGTGTACACCTCGATTTTTAATCTATCCTTTTCGAGATAGTCGGTAAACACAATACCATGACTATCCCAAGTGTCTTGATCTTGATCTCCACAAAAAATCGGACTCATTTGGTTTAACCGTTCCAACAGGACCTTGGACATGATCATTCCAAAGTGTTTTTGGTCGTAAGTGAGGTAGAGTGGCATCCAACCCGTGGATAGTGTACGTATGCCCAATTCTTCAGAGATATGCATGCAATCTCTGCTATCTTGAGTTGGTTAGTACCAGTAACAACTGCCGATAACTTTTTCATGTTATCGGCAGTTGTCACAGTGGTTGCAGCCTGAACGATTATCATTGGCCAAGCTGGTACGGCCATGTTTAAATTGGGTTACACATCTTATGAGTGGTAAATGATGGGGCAGACGCCTCATAAACAGCGTCCAATTCAGCTTTAAAAACAATGACGTTGACTAAAACAAAAAAATAAGCATCCAAAATTGCTGAAATTTTGACAGATATCTTTTAAAGCATGTACATTTGAAGTATTAAAATGATTTTAAAGAGTAATGCCTTCTTCATGTTGCGGTTAATCTTCAAGTTGAGGCTCAAAATTTTTCAGAGCACTTATAACAAAAAAAATATAGATTTTTTATTACCCATAATTCACATTAATTTTTATATATTTATTATTAGAATTTCAAACTCAAAATAAGAGATAAAATGTAGGTTTATGACCATTCGTTAGACTAACCTCTTCGCCTTTATGAGTTTTTAAAACATAGGTTTTGGCACAAGTCAATAGGTCTATCTCGGATTTCTTGATTAATTCCAGCTGATACTTTGCTTCTTTATCTCGCCACTGAGCCAACTCTTGGCTGGCCAGTTCCTCTGGAGATAATCTCACCTAAAAAAATATTTAATCAATATGAATGCAAAATTAAGATAATAATCAGTCAGGTTCTAAACAGACAACTGCGCTGTAATGCTGAGTTTGATTATAATGCTTTTTTTGCATCATAGCACATAATTAATTATTTCCACCAATCATATGGTTTGAGTTCTTATTTAAATGCAATATTGAAAAAAATGTAAATACAAACATCCTTAAGATATATAACTCTATAATAAGCGGACAGGGTTGCGACGTCTTGGCGTATAATCACCCGGATTCTTTTAAGATTGCTGGCCGGCCGACTGATAAACCCATCCACGCTTAAGCAAGGAATACGATGGCATTCAAGTCTACGGGGGGACATATAAATAAAGCTTATAAAAGGAAATGAAGCCCTAAAATGTATTACTTACCAGTTGTTTGGGAGTTACAGTACGGTCACAGATTTTTTGCCATAAAGATTTATTCTTCTTGTCACCTATATTGAAGATTAGTGATCTATATTTGGCCTTGTACTTGGCAGTATCCTTGAAGACTTCATACATTTCAGATTCCGTGTCATTGACAAACTTCTTAATATGATCGCTAGTCATTTTGGACTCATTTTCATCAGCCATTCGCAAGGTCATCTGATCCAGCAAAGATTTCCTCACCGTACTTCTTTGCAGGGCTGTAACATCTTTGCTAGAGTCCGGAGTTTCTGACTTTAGTTTATATTCCTCTTTTCTTTTATTTGGCGGGGGTGATTTCAAAGATGGTGACTGAAACAAAGAAACTAATGTCTCAAATATTTTTTGTTTACATTTATGAGTTGTTGATAAAAGTAGCACTGTTATTTATGTACACATGGCCAATCACAAAGTAAGTCCTAATTCTTCAGTAAAGTAGAAGTGATCAACATTTTTGTAAGAGCAGCCGTTGACCAGTTTTAGAGGAAAAAATGTGGAGTCAAGAAAGTTAATGAGGTTTTATAGAACTGATGGAGAGAAAAGATAAACGCACTGAGATGCATAGTGCCTTAGGTATATTCAGGTTATTAGAGTGAAAAGTGGATACCAAAAAAGGGTACATTGATAGGGAATAGTTGGAATTTTATAGAAGTGTGTAGCTATTCATATTAAATAGAAATGAACCTTCGTACTAGGACCGGGACTTGAATAGAAGGAAGCGATCGAAATCTCAAAAACCCAAAATATAACTGGGAAAACAGTTTTAAATTTTTGTTGAATTGGCGTCCAATGCTCACGCAAAGAATCTCCCATAATGCTGAGACAGTGAATACATAATATTACCGAGA
Source organism: Neomicropteryx cornuta (assembly GCA_020383195.1). Taxonomy (NCBI): domain Eukaryota; kingdom Metazoa; phylum Arthropoda; class Insecta; order Lepidoptera; family Micropterigidae; genus Neomicropteryx; species Neomicropteryx cornuta. The sequence continues at coordinate 10,350,510 of JAHKQU010000014.1, forward strand.
TTTTAAAGTTTTGTGTGATGGCAATTAAATACTGAGATCGGTTGTGAGACTACCTACCTTTAAGAACTCAAACTAAGAAACCAAACGAAACATTGCATTAGTCCTGTCATTAGTTCGTATCGGATGGAAGTATCGAACACTTCCTTGAGGGCGGGATGTATGATCATTTTCAAAACTTCTGGATTAAATAGTTTTGCACATGCGGTATGTAAAAATTCACAAACTGATTAAAATCAGTTAAAGCATAATGTTATGATATGTCATATCAAGCAAATTACCTATAACTTGCACTAGGAAAATAACGTTCAAGGCTATAATTATAATTTTATCCTCCAAAAATCACAGAACTTATAATAAATATGTGAGCCAAATGCAAATATTTGTGTGTAATTCATTATTTATTGTCCCTATATTGCGTCAAAACGCATAACATACACCGTACACCATTCCAGATAAAAATACAGTTTATTGGCCCCGTGATTTCAAACAAAACTTGTTTTGACCTCTAAAAATTCATCATGGTTTCCGATGAAATTGCGACAGTTCGGCCGCTAACGAGGCCACGCCATGCTTGGTCATTGACTAATTTCGCCGAGCGTTTACGAGTAAAAAGGGAATTACACGAGTGCTTTGATAAAATTAAAAAATTTGGGCATGAATTTTTTTTTTTTACAATTTTTTACATCTAATAAGGAACACAAAGACCCGCTTAAGTCTTCGGGAATGGTCTTTATAGTGGAGAAACTATTGCAAATTTTATTACAGCCTTAAGTCGCTTGTTTTATTCGTATTTGTGTTCGAAGCTGAGATACTGTATTTCTATTTGTTGTATTAGTGTAGGCGAGTTACTTTTACATTGACTTTGACAACTGCTAACTGCATGCGTGTCGAAATATGCCAGATACAGTCGTGAACATACTAGGTATAATTGACAGCCCATTTATCAATACAAACGCAATACTAACACCATAGAAACAGACACTAAACATGAATATTAATAAAAAAAAAAAAATAAGATCAAGTAATTATGATTTTTTTTTTATTTATTATGAATCAAGTAACAATCATTATGTCCACAAACAATTTAATAGCCGTGAGATTCTTAATTATTATTTCACTGTTTTTATGGAAATTATTAGTTTTGTTATATATTTTGTTAATGGTAATGATCAATTTAATCAATTGCTTAAAATTAACCTATCAACTAGTTAAGAACATACCTGTTGAGAAGGGGTTCTCACAAGCAATTTTGGTGGTTGCTTGTTTTGGATTACTTTCGGAGACTTGGGTGTAACTTGTAATTTTGTAATATTTTGAGATTTCGGAGTGGTCTGGGAAGGCACATCCTTTTTCACCGGAGTAGTTTCTTGATTGGTGACTTTAATGTTTTGAGGCCTAACAGCGATTCCAGGCTGCTTAGAGGGAGGTGATGTTAGAATTATTTGTTTCTGCAAACCAGGTTTCTGTGTTCCAGACCTCTGTGATCCGGCCTTTAAGGTAGGTTGTACTTTTGTCTTTTGGGCTGGTGATTTTGGTAATGCTACAGATTTCCTCCCGGCATTGAGTCCGCTCGGTCGGACCACTTCAAAGGTAGGATGCTGTTGAAGCCACGTCTTGAGATTGGCAGCAGTTGGTGCACTTGAACCAGCAAGGCATCTGCCAGACTCACGCTCATACACGATTACCTAAAAATATATTATATTAAAAACAATCAACAGCAACAGCAAATAGTTTTACCATTTTCTGACCATTCCCGAAGACTACTACAGAGAGTGTTTATGTTTCCTATTACGAGTAAGAAATTATACTAAAAAAAACGAAAAAAAAAAATTCACCTAATTTATTAATTTTATTAAAGCGCTGGTGTGAATTCCCTTAAGTGTCATAAATGCACCTGATATCTCGTCTTCATCGGTATAGGGAACCTGCATCGCGGACACATGACATTTAACAGTTTGTTATTATCACATAAAGTTTACAATTTTTTTTCGGAAACCATGCTGAATTTTAAACTACTAAATATCTTTATCACATTACATTGGTATTATCTCACCACTACAAACTTGAAACTAATTATCTATGTATAGAAATGATCATATTTAGTTTTGTATGTAATAAATATTTAACTGGCTAACCTAAAAGGTTCTACAATGTTACAACCTACCTACCAAACAGGGTCACATTGATCTAATGATCGCTATTAAAGACGTCAATAGCTAACATATTGCAGAGTGAGAATTCAATTGTTCGCCTTAACCACATAAGTGATTCGCCCGAGCATGGTTCAGGTGAGAGAATCTGAATTATTTCAATTTGCCCGTATGACGCTCACTTCAACTATCCATTTTTATTATGAGATGGATAGTCTGCTGCTCTCTTAGCGAGAAAAAAAATAAAAAAGGGGGTTGTTACTACAACTTATTTATTCTGTGCTACAATAGTAGCAGTAGCAAAGACTGTCATGTTGGGCTGTGTATTAATTACATCCTTCGAAACGTATTATCAAAAAAGACATCTAATCAAAGTCAAAGTCTATTTTTTCCCCATTTTGTTTCTGATTCTTGATAACTGTACTTTTTTCTGAAATTTATTTAACCCATTCCACCACTAATAATATGACATAATTTGTTAATTAAAAACACTATTTAATTATTACAACTTTTATTACGGCTATTTTGGACTGTTAGTTGTCAAAATACAAATTAATAATAATACGTAAAAAACAATAGTAATTATATTTTTTCATCGAAATATAATTCGTAATTATTTTATCCACGATATTTACACGAATAAAGTTGTTTTTAATTTTTTATGCATAAAATGATTACGAACAGATAGATTGGTGTTTCGCCGGCTTAGTGCTTTAATACCATAATATAGTTAACCGGCGATTCGCCGGCTTCGTGTGTCAATGGGTTAAAAGTAGTAGGCTCTTAGTAGTAGTAACTCTTTACTACATATTATATTATTCACTCTTTAAAATATAAAGATGTTTAATGGGTTATACCCAAGGAGACACTCGTTCAATGTCATGCTTTTTTCACATATTTTTGCCCCCCACCCGACCCCCTCATCCCACTTTATCACACTCTGTCTCTCCCCCCTGAAAAATATGTAACGCTTGAACTTCTGAAAACCATCTTTCAATACACAAAAAAACCTTTGCAATACTACCAATAAAAAAATACTATTATCCTATTGTCCTTTATTATCTTCTCTAGCGTCCGTGCTGAGACAAACGACATTGGATAGCAGCCTTTAGTATTATTTTTTTTTATACTGGTCTATGTCTTTTCCAAAGCCATAAATATCTCCATTAAATTCTGTACCCGCTTTTAAAAAAGAAAAACATTTTTGCCTTATTGAACTAAATAAAATGCCAAACATCTTACAATACTTACTGTGAGGTCAGTGTGAAATTGTGAAAGGATTTTTATTATAATGTTACAGTAATAAAGTGATTGTATTTTACAATAGTCTTTTTATATTATTCGGCCAGCCTATGTTGTATAATCTAAACCGTTGTGTAAATATGTTGTGTAATAGATGTAATTTAAACACCTATAATCATAGGTGTTTAAATTACAACAAATATTAAAAAAAAACTCGACAAAAAAATTTCTAACAAATATTCAACTCTTTTGCATTTGCACTTTACGAGTTGAAAGATGCGACAGACAGATGGCCAAAGAACGGGGATAGTTTGTCATCATAATTAGTGACATAATATTTTCATTAGCTGTACTTAAAAAAACATAAGAAAAAATATTATGTACATAAAACAAATCATGTGGTCACTAAAACCTATATTTTTATTCTATAACCTAGATTTACCCTCCTTAAAAATAGTTTTATGGTAAAAGGGTAAAAACTTAATGCATTTATCTACTAAATCTAGGTTTATCTAATTGTTAGTATTGAAGGAACGATACAGAAACTGGAGCTGAGTCCTTCATAATAAACTTTTTTCAATATGAATTGTAATAACTAAGTAAAAATATTGAAATACCCTTGTGTCATATATGGACCCGGTGTTAGTTTGCTTAGGTGATTCTTTTGGAGAGGTGATGACAGGGGTCGTAGGCTGCGATCCACTTGATGATTCTTGGGCATGTTTCAAGATGCATACATCACTACAATATATACTGCTAGCTCTCGCCGCCTTTTTGCAAACTATGCATGTGGTATTTACCGATTGCAATTTTACTTTAGAGCTGGGATCCTTAACAGATAAAATGACTCTTTGGCTTGAAGGCACCTGAAAAAAAAATTAGAAATTCATTTTAATATAAAATCAAATTACTGTTTGCAAATAATTTTTTTAACTTTATATTTTGTTTTTTTCCTGATGTAAAGCAATAGTATATTATAAAATAGAATCATTAAGTATAAATTGCAATGTAAAACAAAGCTTTATAGGTGAAATTCAATGTCATCAAAACTGAGATTCGATTATTAAATATTTTGAGAAAATGTTTTTTTTTATTTAATACCTACTGTAAAACTGAATTTGTTTTGTTATCAAAAATAATCAATTATTATGGGTGGTATATGGTATCTTAATTATTACATATTAGAAACTTAGAGAGGACTAAACATCACTTTAGTGTAGGTTCTGTTTAATATATTTTAGTTATAATAGGAGAAATAGAGTGCCACATCCTAAATATGAAAAACAACGGCTTCTTAAAAAACATCCAGTTCTCAGAGTACAGTAAGATTTTTATTTTCATCATGCCAAATTAACACGAAAATATGACAAGTATATCGGAATTTTAAAAAGACAGTGTCATAATATGTAAAAACCTATAATTACTTTAAAATAAAAATATAGATGTATTAGTATAATGTTTTGTTACGAATAGTTAAAAAAAAATCTAAATACATTTTTCTTCCCACTGAACTGTATATTTATGCCGGTTATGATTTTTTGGCTTATTCGGCTAGAGAGTGATGACAGTAATAAGTAAATTAAATTTAAAACATTGAAAGACTTAATCTGTCCTTTTCCCGTTGTCGTCAATTTTAATTTGTCATTGTTTCTTATTACAACAATTTATCACGGTAATCGTTATAAAATAAGTACCCACCGAGTTCTTTAAAAAGTGATGTTAATCCGTAAAACAATAACAATTGCCTATTGATATTTTTGTATTCTTTGCAGGCATAAATAATGTGACTAGCTGATTCTGCTACAAAATTTCACAAATAATTAAATAAATAAATAACTATTTAAAACCATACTCTAATAAAACATGGAAAATCACCTCTCCCTTGAAGCCAGGTGGTAAGGAGTTTTTGAGTGGTTTTTGGAACAAGTTCCCAATTACTAAAAGATTTAATCGACAAATATTTAATTATAAATTACACTTTAATGCATACATATATTTATGCATATACACAGTAGGCTTGCTTCCGAAATTAATTGTAAAACAAAGGATTTTGAGAGCCTACAATATAAATATTGGTCTTTTTGCCGAAATAATCCAATGACATTATTACCGCTTAAAATTAAATGTCCCTCACTGTCTTTTTTCCCAGATCACTTTTTAATGCAAACATGTAAACTTTTCAAAATGATTTATTCTTATTATATAGCTTCAACAAAATCAGTTAATTGCCTCTTCTTTTTTTAATCATCGTTTAATAACTTATTCATTCACACCAATCATTGTGGGTGTCATCACACAATAACAAATGGGCTGGTATTTCAAGAGGCAACAGTCTATACCAAAGAATTTAAAATTTCATTAAAAAAACTGGTAACCTAACTACTGGGTGCTTAAATAGTACCCCTAACAGACAAGGTCTATCTCCTTACTTGAATTCTCACACCAACTGACATTTGAATGAAGGTTTGATCAAAAAAAACAACGAACAAAGGCTAAGAACGTCAATTTCCTTTCAGACATTAGATTCAATTTAAAAGAACCATGTTTTTACAGAGCAATCGGAGCACCTCTACAGACAGCACAAAACATCTCCGCACAAATGAAGAGTGGAAAACCTGCAGAACCTTGAATTGACTGAGAATGGATATTAGACCTAAAATATCCTTTCCGAAGAACCGAAAAAATCAGAGCAACTTCAAGTTTGGCAACCGAGACAATATATAAGCTACCTATTTTACTGTACCTTAAAGCCCATTGTGCAGAAACTACGTTTGATCGATGAAATCTAACCAATCAAATACAATTTGTAATTTTTAAGTGAAAATGGTGTGATGTGAATCTCCGTGATAAGATCATTTGATATTTATCAATTTGTTAGAGATTTTGTTTATTATTTAAAGATAAAATGACGGTAATACCCCAAACAAGTACATGTACCCCATACATGTGACTTGAAAAGATTCACAATTTATGTGGGACACAGAAAGTAATGATTTTTATAAAAACCATCACATTTCATTGGAAATTATAACTTAATGATTTCATAAACAGTAATCTGTCAAAAACCGGACTGGTGAAAGTAATAATTTAAATAATGTGATTCCTAGAAAACATGGCAGAATGTAGTTTTAAAATAAAACAAGGTGTTAGCAAATCTTTATCTTTATTCATGAATCTTTATTCATGAAGAAAGGGTCAATCACTTCCTTAATACTAAGAACTTTTTGACTTAAATTATGTAATTAAATGTAAGTCAATTGTACATGGTTTAATGATGTATTTTTATTAGTATTACTTAAAGGTTTAATTAACGAATTTACATTATTCTTTAAGAATACTAAGACATAGGGATGTGCTGTTTTTCTCCTCACATGTTATTAAAAGATTAAGTAACTATAATTTATTGGGATTATTATAAATTGAATAACGATAACTCGTTTCTTAGGAAAAACAATTGCCAAGATTAATTTGATGAATAGTCTAATATTAGGAGTTTCAAACCACAGACCGTAATTATTGATATGGCACTGTATCATGGTTGAACAACTGTAGCATCGTCTTTAATATTCAGCAGACGAGCTATTCTAGATAAATTTGTTCATAAGTAAACTTATATATTACCGAATATATTAATTTTTACTTGTACACATTTAGTTGAAAATTAACAGTTTTATTCCGCATTTCAATAATATTGTTTTATTTGGATAGAAAAACTTACACAATTTATTTTTCTTTTACAGTAGTAACAGTTTTGGGTTTGAATTTGATATTATAGTAAAGCGTCAATAATCCGGATTAATTGTGACCGGACCCCGTCCGGATTATCAAAATGTTCAGATTTTCGAAAAGAACCAAAAAAGGTCATTTGAGTTCATAACAAAAAGAAAACTTACTAAAACTGTTATTAATTCACTTTAGTGGTTAAATATATAATTGGACCGCTCCAATACGCTGCTGCTGTATTCTTTCATTAAAATACATTATAAGTTCATATTTAAAAACTTATTTTAAAACATATTTTAATGAAAGAATATACATATTTATACATTGTCATAGCTTTTATTTCCCCCACCTAAATTTTGATCTACTGTGCATCCGACGGTTGCAACTAGCCAAATTTCATGAGTTGTATGTATTCACTTCAACATTTTTTTTCACCGGAACTGAATTCGGATTATCGACGGTCTACTGTATATAATTTACTATTAAAGAATATTAAATTATAAAAATTTATACACCGTTGTAAATACAGGGGTTCTCAAGTGTAAATAGAAATAAAAAAACTTCTCATAAAAATTAGGTGAAATTAGGTGAAAACAAAATAAATATTGCCAATCCTTAATATAACACACGCTAAATAACAAGTTTCATTTCCTTGTTTACAATAGGATAAAAAAAATCTCAAAACATTTACAAAAAATCCTTCCACTAGTGAAATTACAAAAGATCTGATTGATATAATACTAAAAAATTGCAATATTATCCAGAATAAACAATGTAAATATATTATTAGTAAGAATATTTAGGATTTGAAAAATAGGCTAAAAATATTGTGCAGCTTTAAAACCACACTAAATTGTCCTGAATTATAGTACTAAAAATGAGGTTGAGGCAGGATTTTTCAGTTCATTCCATATTTTTCTTTAAACAGATCTAGGTAATAAAATGTTTTATTATAAGCATTTTTCTTTGAGTATATCTGTAATTGTTTTAAGTTGTTGTTTTAATGTAAGGAGTGGAGCAAGGAAACAGGTTATATAAAAATCACAACTAATTTCATAATTTATTTTTATAAACAAAAAAATAATAAAACAATAATCTCGTCTACAGCCTATACACACCTTGGCACTAGCTTTAGCTGAGTCAGCCTTTTTCTTAAGGCATGTTGGGCAATTCCATTCAATTCCACGTTCTTCCATCTGGTGGCCCATTGCCTTTGTGATGTTAACACACTTTCCATGAAACCAGTCTTCACAGGTATCACAACAAATCATAAATCTGTTATTGTGAGGCTTTTTGCAAATACACCACAGCCTGTAATTATTATTTAAATAAATTAATAATATTTATTTATATGAATTTGTTAAATTTTATTGACTGAAACTTCAGAGGTTGGGAAAAGTATATATGTCAATAATTGAGTTCTATAATCAAATAAAAAAATTATTATTAAAAATATTAATTTAAAAAAAAAAGAAATTATAGAACACATGCAGTGGCGTGCCCAGAAGTCAAATTTCTGAGGACCGTTGTCCCGTAACGCCCTGAGGCATCATGGGTAGTAGTGTAATTAATTTTTAATCCTGGAAATATAGATGTTATTATTTTTCAACACCATAATTATCACTATTAAATTCTACACTGATTTTAAAGAAGAAAAACTGTTTTTGTCATATTGAAACATCATAAAAAAATGCCAAATGTCTAATATACTTTTTCGGTGATTATTGAGAGGTTAGTATGGAATTGTGCTCTATTTTAAAAGGATTTTTAGCCATAAAAAGTTAGTACAACTATTATTATTATTATAATATTACAGAAACATGGTGAGGATGTATTTTACAAGTGTTTTGCATCGGCCGTGCCACAGTATTGAAAAAATGTTTAGCGTTTTGTTTTTATCTGACAGTGCGGCCGCAGACAATTTTAAGATTATTTTATCTTTTGTGTTTGTTTATATGCATATATTTCCAACACTGCCCTAAGAACGGGACGTGTGATCTCCGAAACATCGGAAATTAACTTTTATACACGGTATGTAATTATCCATTGCCTTTATTTTAAAACATTTTTAATTTAATTATTTTGTTAAAAATTTAGTATAACCCAAAACTATAACCCAAAAAAGAAGTTATTGTATATCTTTTGCGAATTCCATGTAAATTTTAACGGACAGCGTCCATCGTTATTGAGTATTTTTAGTTCTGAAGTCTGCGCCGCACCTTAGCATGAATGAGTATGAACGTCATATTGTACAGCGTCCCCTTCCCCCCCTATACCGCAAAATAAAACGTTATTTACCAACAAGCACAGGAACGTTTTTTTTAATATAAATGTTTTGGTATGAATTATAACATCGTTCTAACTGATTTAATTTAGAAATGACATTCGTTATCAAAATAAATAGAAGAGATATTACATTTTTTATTACATTATAAATGTGTCTTTGTTTCTAATGTACCTTTATTTTTTTATATATCTATTTTAAAATTTTTAGTGAAAAATATATATAAATAAATAGAAGAATAATTTATATTGTGACAATATATATATTTTTAATTTACCTTATACTATTTACAGTATTTTTTTTTATTGCCTGTTTATAGTAAAAAAAATATATTACTTATAAAAAGTTTTAAATGATATCAAGAACATAATTAATAAATAAAAAACGGATGTTACCGCTTTATTTTTTTTATTAAGTATAAAAAATAAAATTTTGCAAAAAAAAAACATTTTGACATTTCTTTTTTTTATATAATTAGTAATAATACCATATTCTAGAGAATATTATAAGCTATTCAAAATAGTACAGATGATCAACATAACATACTTGATTTTGCTAAACTAAGCATTTTACTAAGCGCCCGTAATTAGGCTATTTTTTTAAATTACCATGGACAGTCGGGAGACGGGTTTCGTCAACACATCAAATGCATCAGACGGGTTAATATTCTAAAGGCTTTGGGGCAAGAAGAATGTAAAAATATGGTGTCATAGATATTCTTAAAAAAAAATATCTGATAAGGTTAATTCGAGGTGTGGCAAACTAGAAAATAATAATTTATTTGCACTTTCTATTTACTTGCAATATAAATTACAGTGAAATTTTGAAAGACAGAGTATAATCTGAGATTCTACTATTAATCGAATCAACATACGCTTCACCCTTCAGACTAAAAAATCAAAAATTGCAGTCAACAAATTTGTTTAGATGCTGAATAAATATAATTGTAATTTCTTAATTCTTATTTTGTGTTGATTGTTTGTGTTTTATGTTGTCTACTGTAAAACAATAGAATTTGGCAGCACTGGAAACAGTCTCCTTTGTTCCAAATGATGGAAGCTGATTGATAACACTATATTTTTAACAATGAAATATTTTTTAATAATAAAATAGAAAATTTAAAATCCAATTCCACTTTACAAACATTTGTCTACGCTAAAGGATGGCCAGTTGTAAAGTGTGAAAAGGATCATAGAACTTTTCACAGCAAATGTGTAATTGTGTTAAAAATTATTTTTTGCTTCGTTTATATAATAAAATAGAACCATAATGTAGCAACAAATTCAGTAATATTTACTATACCAAGTTTTCATAGAAGATTACTTCTATACCTCTTCTATATTCTTCTTTGCATGGATTACCATGCAAATGATTTTTTAATAAAAGATGCATAATTATAAATAATGTTTTTTTTCGTGGGACAATCGGGCAGCAGACAGTTTAGCTGATATACTCCTGTTTTAGCCGCTTGTGACACTCAAGCAAAAATTTACCTTGAGTCCCCCGCAAATTGAATTCACACAATTAGAATTACAATTATTGTCCACTTGGTCAGAAATTTTCATGGCACTTACACATTTATTATAAATTTAAAAATAAACATTATTGACAGTCAGTATTGTTGTTATTAGTATCGACATAGACTTACAAATGGATGCTTATGTTTTAAAAATGTGAACCTTCTGCGATTCAGACACCAACTTGTTTTCCAAACTTAATCAAATTGAGTCAGTGACATATTTCCAATGTTTCAAATCCATCGCCACTATGTAATAATTATATATTTTTTAAGTTTTGCTATGACCTAGGTCAAATACAATTATTTAGAGCCCCCACTCAACTAAGTTATTTTTTTTTGTACAGGAGTCAGGGGAAAAGATGGTAATAAAGAGTTAAAAATGTATGATTATGTGCGGTTTCAAATAAGCGACCGCTGGGTCAATAGTCAAACGCCTTAACCATAATACCATGATAAAAGTATGTTTTATTTTCTCACCTGTTTGGATCATCTTCTGAATTCCAGCTTCCAACAGATTCAGTAATCTCATCACCATCCTGTGTCCTGATATCTCGTTCAGGTGATAAGGAAGGCGATTTTTTTGAAGTGAGTTTTTTATTAGTATATTGTTTGGGCGTATTCTGTGACACACTCACTTGGACATTTGGAGTAGCCGGATCATTAGGAGCATCCGGCAATGGAATGTCGGCATCTGCGTGAGGCACATTGAGACTTTTTCTTTTGGAAGATCTTGTCGCTGGAGCTTCAATGGGCGGTAAAGTAATAACCCGACCGTCGCTTCGTACTACTTGTATGGAAGTCTTTTGCAAATCAGCGACAGTTACCAATTTTGGTATGTGGTAAGATGATGCTGCAGATGTTCGATTTATATGAGGTTCTGTGAGAGTTTTGTTTAAAATAACAGGAACCGACTCTGAGGGTATTGATGAAGAAACCTTGGTAGATACACTATCAGATACTTTACCCAGAACTTGCTTGTCAATAACCTCTTGAAGATTTTCATTGTTTTCAACTAAATGGGCTACGTGCATGAGAAGATCTTCAGTCAAGCCTTCTTCTTCGGGTTGCAAACTGGCTAACAGATCCAGAGAGGGAGAAAGAGGGCCTGAGAGACCAGTTGCATTCAGGGCATTAGGGATAATAAGAACTTCCTTAGCTGTATTTGTAGGTACTTTAGAGTGGTCTACTGCGGCTGACAATGAACTAACATTAGTATCAGTCAATAATTGTACTAATGCGGTTTCATCAGGTGGTGTTATTTCTTCCATTGGTACTTTGATAACCTTATCAAGAGTTTCTATCTTTTTAGTGCCTTCCTTCATTTGTGATCTTGATAATTTGACGTCACTGGTAGAATATGTCTTAATTTTAGGATTAGTTTTGATCACAAATTTATCATCTGCACTGGGGTTGCCCATAACTTTTTCAGTTTCATCTGTTTGTAAAATTTTCACTGCATTTGTGTTTGGTTTTTCAATATTTTTATGAGACTTGGAATCTGTGGACACTCTTCTAATTACATCAGGGGTAGAAAATAAAGATGTCATGTCACTCAATAATGCTGTTACATGCGCTGCTCTTTTCTTATCCTTTTTCAATACCTTTTGAGCTTTCTGCGTTTCTGGTTTAGTCTCTGGTTTCAAATCTTGAGCTTTTACTTCCTCACAGACTTCAGCTTTAGGAACATTTTTCAATTTTTCAACATCAGGTTCAGTAGAAATGTCAGGAGTAAGTTTGAAAGTTTTTTTGTTAAATGTTCTTTGATATTTTCTCTGTGGTATTTTTTTCACATTAAAAACGATGGGTTTTTGAGTATTTTTTCGATTTAAATTTTTACCATGTAACACTTTCCTAGGTTTAAGGGATGCACTAGCTATAGCAGTTTCTTGAAGATTTTGAATATTTTTGTTTACAATTTTCTTAGCACTCTTACACTTAGCATGTTGTTTAGGTTTAGATTTTACAATAAGCATCCGATCTGACGAATCCTTGTAATCTGAATCAGAGTCATGGTCATACGTTGCACTTTCACTAGAGCTTTCAGAAGACTCATCTTTGTCAGTTTTAATTGCATTATTCTCAACTTCATGCCTCTTTAGCTCGATTTTAATTTGCTTGTCTAGGATGGCTTTCGATAAGATAACCTGTTTTACAGGTTTAGGAACTTTATGAACAAATCCTGATAAAGAACTTCTTAGAGCTTCTGCACCTTTTAGAATGACTTGAGCATCGGATGCGCTGACATTTATTAAAGTCTTTCCTTTGGGAATAATCCTCTGTTCTAATATAGTAATTTTCTTTGAAGTAGGAATTTGAGGTTTGGCAATAGAATGACATAAAATATCACTTTCTAAATCAACATTAGCAGAAGAACTTTCAGAAGATTGATGACTTTGACTTGGAGATACTAGGGGCGTGTAACAGTGGTCATTTCTAAATGCTTCTAAACAATGTTCCTTTGTATTAATATGCAGTGGTGAAAGCAGTTCAATGACAGCATCTGGAATGAAATATTTTGGAATATTTGATACAAATAAATAATAAATAACAATGTTTTTAGGGTCACTTAAAACATTTTAGGGCATATTGACAGTCTATCTTTAAACTATTATTTACAAGAATAATCTTATCATTAGCACCATTTTTCAAATTAAAATATTTTTTATTTTGCTTTTATTTAACTTTGAGTAAAAAAAAGTATGTTAAAAAATTGTGATTCAAAAAAAAAAATATCTGCCTATAATAATTTTTAACACAAATTAATAATTTAAAAATGTTATACCTTCGTTAAATACTTCTGAAGAATCAAAGAAAGCATCTACAGTCAAATTAATATGCGGTGCTGTGCCATCATCCGAGCTATGATCACTATGTTCTTCTAATTTGCCGTCATCATTAATTCGGACGAAACTTAACAATGTGGAATCAGTAGGCTGGGCTGCAAAAAAAACAACAAAATACTATTTAAACATGAGTGTATCCCATAAGTTAATAACAATAATTATGAGGTAAATACGATTCACGTTTTGTAAGATCGTTTTTATGGTTTTTTTTTTTGTTTATTAGGGTACTGATTACATTCACTATTGCTTGTTCAGTTTAATATTGATAGTGTGTTTTAACCATTGTTCCAAAGTTGATCATATAAGATTTGTATTGGGTCTGGCCGCTGGTCCTTTCTTAGCAACAAGGCCCATACGGTTAGTTAACGTCATTAACCATCTTCGTGTTATCGTATGTAAATGTAAATTGTATGTTATGTTCTCAAAATGAAAGGGTTTCAAATCAAGTAAAACTCTAGGCTGGCCTTGATCACTAAAAAGTTTGGTTACAGTGGCTCGGATGTGATATTTTTTGTTTAATAAATATTATAGAGAAATCTGAATTTTGTTGGATTGCTGGCTATGGTCTTACATATAAAAATTAATTTTGACACAGAAATCAACAGGTTGTCAGTGCTAGGACTTCAAACAGTATGACTTGTTAACCAATAGTGTATCGCGGGATCAGCAATCTGCCAGAGCATACAGCAGACAGGTTTAACCATAGCAGTGATCCTCCCATTTTAGATCCTTAATAAACCTGAAATCTTTTGGCTTTTTTATCTATATAACTGTCAGTCTTATTGGTCTCCATTTAGATTTATTAGTCACACCTTTATCAATATGTAGATAAGATCATTCTGTAATCACTGTGAAACAAAAATACAAAAAAAACAAGATTTAAAAAACCTTTTGACCACTTTTTTTATCTTTCAGTTTTATTCTGCTTGATGATACTGTAGACAAAATATGTTTGGTGCAATGATAGAACCCTGGAGTGCATGTACAACTCACAACGTTTAAAAAGTTGGAATATTGTAATTTATAACAATTCATTTGACGACACTTTGAGAAGTTATACTTAGACCTAAAGGAAATATTAGCAGGGGAATAGTAGTTTGGGAAACCTGAAGGCCATAAGATATTCACACGTCTGAAGATAACATGGTTTGGGAATAAGACAAGGGTATCACATGAACATCACCATAATACCACCATAGAGCAAAAACAAAAGCCTATAGTCATTTTCTGCAGTCTCATTGTTCCATTCAGGCTCCTGAGCGCCAATAAGATACAGTCAGGGATGAAGATTGTTTACTTTTTGCCTATCTAATTAAGAGACTGACAAACTGATTCACAATCCTTAAAATCTTAAATTTACGTCGTTTTACAGCTTTTTTTTTGTTTTAAGCAGAATATGCGCATTATATCGCATCTACGAGAAATCTTATTATATAAATCTATGGCATCATTCTCGATATCCCGAGAAAAAAAAAATAATTTGGTTTCAACTACCTGAAAGTATTGCATTTTTCAGTAAAGAGTGATTTTATTTATTAAGGTGCTAAATTCTTTTTAAATTTCTCATTTATATCTTTAACGGTAAAAAGATAGGAAACTACTTGTGAAAATTTACTCCTGTGTAAGGCAAGAAATATCAGGATATCGACATAGAAATTATTTTTTTATTACCCAAGAGCCCGCCACATTGATTCAGTGAATGTCCTGTCTATATGGGTACTCGCCTGGGTTGAGGAATGGATCCTGCACCAATCAAATTAATTCTCTGCAAATTAAGGAGCAATCAATGGACTTTATGGATTTTCAGAAAGCATTTGACAGGGACTTTATTTTGGAAAGTATTGGAATTGAAATTCAACACTGACAGTCAAAGGACTGTCAACATCAAATGGTTGACGTACAATGGTCAACCCTGTAATGATAATCGTTTGATAGAATGGTAAGTGACCGATGACATTGAGGTCATCACCAGAGTAAATCAGGGTTGTTTACTCTCCATGATTATATATACTTTTACTATACTTATACTTTTGGCACAGTTAACAAAATAACAGCAAATAAGCCATAAGTAAAAATGCATATGATGCTCCTGTAATAGTTTTCCCTTTTTGAAGATAATCGATTAGGATAACTCCTTGACAAAATCTTAGCAAACAGTTGCCATCACTTTCCCAACGGAAGAAACAGCTTTTGCCTTTTTGGAGTAGATTCCCACTTCGCAGTCCGTTCTTTTGACTGCATTTTTGTTTCTGGAGTGTAATAGTGTATCTAAGTTTCGTCTACAGGAATCGACGTCAAAACTCTAATTTATTGCGCCTAAACTATACCAACGAAATGTTCATTTGAACATGTTTTCGGTCCAAAGTGAGCAAACCCGGCACCCAACGAGCAGACAGCACACTCATGCCTAAATCTTGATTTAATATGTGACAAATATAACGTGGATAGAGGTCCAGAGCATTATAACGAAACCCCTAATTCCTCAGCATCTCTATGCACTGCAGTGGAATTTTAGAAAATGAAAAAATATTATTTGCATGTATTAAAATATTATTAGCTAGTACACAAATTATTATAGCTGAAATTAGCAAATTATTATTATTTTTATAGCTTATGAAATGTGTAATCTAAGTTGTTTCCGAAAATCTTATATTATAGCAATAATATTTCAACAAAAATTGAAATGAAACGAAATGTATTTTATTAGTTGGCAGTCAAAAGTTGGCGAAGTGGTAACACATCCAGATAGCTTTAGTTACTTTTTGTGTAATGTTACAGATGTGTGAGTTCCACGTGAGCTTGTCACCAGAAGCTTGTGAGCATATCATCAGTGTGACCTTGTGTATCAACATAGGCTTCATCCAGTTAGCTGGGTGTCAAAAAAAGGCAATAGAACGTCTATTTTAAGCTTTTGATGATGATAACTGTTGAGGCATTGTCGAATGCTCCCTCATTTGTCTAGAAAGGTGCTCAGGGCAATTTCTTCGTCCTCTAGGGCCTTTTGTATTTTATCTGTCAGTTCAAGTATTACTGACTCACTAGACTTGCGTTTAAGATAGGCATATTGTTTCTCATATAGGGGTTGTGGCTTAGTACTCCTTTTTTCATGTAGAATCTAGTACTTTTTCCATTAGTTTTAGCATGATTAGTTTAATTAGACTTATAGGTCATTATAATTTTGGCAGATTGCTGTCTTTGGCAGATTGCTTTTGGGATGTAGGCCACTCACCCAGGGCATATAATGTAAAATTATATCACCTTTTATTGTTCGATTCGCTTACGGCTAATGACGAAGATAATATAATGTATTTAAGTAAGCGTTTGGGGAATATAAAGTTATTAGCAGTATGGACTAACACAAGGTGGATGGGGGTTATTCTCTATAGCAATAAAAGATAATAAAATTGCAATTGTATCTTTTAACAGGGTGGGATAAAATTTGACCTAACTATCAAAACATTCACCAATTTCATGTTTAAACATTATATTAGATTGGCCATTTTGGGGACATACAGGCTGTCCCGAGACCATTCCCGATAAAAATCCAGCTAATTGGCCCTGCAATTTCAAACATGATTTGTTACCATGACATATCAAAATTCTCCATGTTCTCCGAGAACAAAATGTGAACTGTACGTGATAATATCAAATCGCTGTTGTCATACGTTGGCAGCTGATCGTCCGCTCGCAAAGTGTAGGTTTGAACATGCTCAATTAAGGCTTTGCCATGGCAAAGACAATTTACACCAGTAAAAATAATAATTTTGGAGATGAATTATTTTCACATATTTTTATATAATTTCTTCCTCGTAATAGGGAACATAAACACCCCCTTAAGTCTTTGGGAATGGTCTAGGATACCCAGTATAACGGACAAAAAGAGAAGTTAATTAAACTTTATTTCGTTAATAGCTTTAAATTTGCAGAGGGAAATTATTTTTTTTTCAAGTGTGAAGAGTTATTAGACATTTTAAAAAAATTTAATATTATTTGGAGGCTATTTTTGGTATGCTAATATTCTACCGCCGCTTAAAAGTTTCCTTTAAAATTAGCCCAATTTAAATAATAAGAAGACAAGGGCAAATATTTATATCAATACTCCTCCCATACCTTATGCGTATGATAGATGTGAAGATTTATCAAACTATCGCATCTATCAATATTTACTATAAAGAAAAATATTGAACTAAACGCTGAAGTAGGCTCCGCTGTTTCAGTACAATGTTTCTGCTTCCTATTATAAATGTTTTGATAGATAGAATTAGTTAGTATTAATAGATATTGTAATTTCCAGGGACACTTTCTCAAATTAGACAGGTAACAACTGAAAGATACAAAACAACTGGTTCCAGATATCTGCTTTATAGGCACCAACCACTGGGAGCTAGGCATAAGTCGCAGAAAACTTTATAAGGTCTCATGATATGCTCCAGCAGACACCTGAGCAGACTCAGATAAACCTTTAAGAAAAGACAGTTCCACAACCTCTAAATGGATGCCGCCAAAAAAGTATCTATTGACTGACTAAGAACAATCCTGACCAGTTTGGACATCCTTGATCTGACTTCGAACAAATATAGATAAAAGACAACATGTAAAAGTTTGTAGAAATGTGATGCTAAAGAAACATGGCCTATCTGCTTGACTGCTTAATATGCCCTATTTCATGCACAAAAAATGACTTAACAAAAACCATTTATGATAATGTTATATAAGTAGAGTAAAATTTCATAAATATTTATTATTTTTGGTTATTTAAAAATTGAATGTGATTTAGGAAATGATCATTATATCACATTTTCTGAGTTACAGATTTTGCATGGCATACAAGGTGTGTTCATAAATAAACATGTCAATCACATTTAAAGTACTCTTTTTCCTGTTGTATACACTTCTCATCCTCTCGATGTTCCTTCAACTTCCTAAAATTGCCCTGAAATTAAATCTGGAATTTTGATTGAAAAAATCTAATTGATCTCAACATCGACAATTACCCCAGAATTGCCATTAGTAAATGAAGATGAATGAGTTAAATTCGGTGCACAAACTAAAAGTTATTTATCAAATGTGCGATCAAGAAGTAGAAAGATTATGCAGATCTAGTTATGATTCCTTTAACCTGTGGCTATCCATGTCGGTGAGAGAAGAATGGTCCAGTCTTTAAGTCTGTGTATTTTGTACCGTCTACAAACCACACTTCTTTATAATTCTCTCTCTAGACCATCATTGTCAGATAATCCTATGCATTAGGGTCTATACATGCATATTTATTATCAGTTGTCTTAGGGATGAAAAAAATCAACCCAACATTTCACTCTCTGTCTACTTACAAACGAATGGAAACGCGAGCTCTTGGAGTGGACGTTGGTAATAAATAAAACCCATAAAAACTATTTTATTGCGACCAATAGATATAGTGTTTAAATTATTAGAAGCTAAATGGATAATGTTTAAACTTACATATAAGTGTCTGAAGAGTTTCTCTATCCAAATTTAGTGTTCCATCTTTATTAAAAACCACAACCAACGAATTGTCAGCTTTTACAGTGGGATGCAAATCACTGTAGCTTTTTACAATCGTATGGGCCATTATGTTTCCATTGAGAGAACATTTCCAAGTATCTGAAGAACCACAAAATAAACAAAATTTATCAGAGCTTTTTTGCAACACTTATGTACGAAAATTTATAGATAAAATTTTACAAATAAATGTGTTATTAAAATGAAATTGACAAAATATACAGTGGACTAACCGAAATGCTAGTCTTACGAGAGTACTAATATTTTGGCGGTACAATATTATAACAACCAACAATGGCCGCCATCATAGCAAGAAAGAAAAGTTGTCTAGAAAAGAAGTTGCTTACGATATTCTGAACGTCACAAAAACATAGAGCAAACTCGCATGTATCTATAAGTTACGTATAAAAGGTTAACATTGAGGTTTTGTTTAAAAATCGAAATAATTAGGTACACACTTAAACAGCGTGGGATCAGAACGAAAATCATAAATAACAATAGACTACAGAGCAGAGAATTAAATTAGAGTAGGTAAGATTAGTTAGTATCATCATTTGACGAAAATGCGTATTCAAACCGGACTACAATATGCCATCTTCAAGTTATTTAATAATTAAAACGATTGTGACTGAAAAATAAAACATATCAAAAAAACTTAATCAGTAAGTGTTATTAAAATTAAAAAAAAAATGGTAATGGATACAAAAAAAAATGAAAAATTATAACAGTTGATTATAGTATTTAGAAACATCATCAAAAAAGCCGAAAAAAACCTCGATTACTGCGAAATATTCACCAACTCTCAAGGTGTTTACTACACATGCAGTAACTACCGCGCGAGCTATTTTGTGTAAATACGGTACATTCCCAAGTCTTACGGTACGGCAGCGTGTCGAGAAACGAAGCAATGCAAATATTTTCTATCTTTCTTTTCTAGCGTTTAATGCGTTCTTTTAATGCTCAGGGTAAAGCTCTGAGTGCCTCCGACTGAAAAAACTTGATTTTAATTTTATTTACTGAAATAAACTTCTTTAAAAATATAATTAATATGAATGTAATTATGAGATAATAAGTATGAATTATGTACAGGAAAACAAATTTTAATAGTAGATATTATCTTTTGACCCACGACCAATTTTACGACATCCAGCGACCAATTTTGATGTCTCATAGTGTTACAGTAAAAGCCGTAGATTGAATAGATTCGGTGATGCTTAACCCAAAAATGCTAATTTCAGAAATTAAACACGTAGCATCTGACCAGAACCCACTTCAAAAATGACAACACATTACACTGTATCATTGTATTTTTAGAGAAAATGTTTTCAAATCTTTAAGATCCTTGTATTCTCCTATTCTATTCTCCTTCTATTTTTGTATTTTGTCTGATTTTCGGAATGTAGTAAAATGATAATTCTGAGAACACGTTTTTCAGACGCCGATAGCGTATCGCACACCTAGGAGAACACATTAAAAAAAGGGGTAATTAAGCTATAGTATACCACCTGAAAATCATAATTATTTATAAATTTGGGACACTTGTACAAAAAAAAAAAATATTTTCAAAAATAACTGAGCAACTTACATTTTGTTAGAATTTTTTAACTGTTAACCAATTTTTACCGATAATTATCAAAGCATTCCGTCTGAAAACTGTTGGGCATAATAAAATAAGTTGCCCAGATGTAGAAAGTAGACAAATTGAGCAACTCAACAGACATCATTTGTATGATATCGACAACATGTGACTGCATTCAAAAATTTTAATTCTTTTTAATCTCGGTCACCATATAAAATATTTAAAAAATAATGAACCGGGTTGCAATGATACAGTTCTGTTATTTTTTCTGAAAATGCGTTACGGTAAATGCTACCTGCAAAATATTTGATAACAAAAAATTGTAGTAAATAACAAAACCTATGCACATTTTCAATATCGGACGGAATGTGATAATACCATCTTTTAATTTTTCATCTATAATCACCAAATTCTACTCTATCGATTTTATACGGTTCCAATCGCATATTACATATGGTTTTGGCTATCATACTAATTGAAATGAAATGCAACGCTTTCTATCTTATGGAAATTCAGCTGCGAGAAAGAAATATTTGCTGATATAACATTCCAGGGCCTCCCGCATGGATATATATACATTAAGAGCGCCCTATCTCCGATGATATTTTTTCCACAAAACGTCTTCAAGTTTTATTCTTCCTTTGCCCACTCCTTAAAAAGGAAGCGTTACATAGTTATCAAAATACGTATATGGGTACAAATATTTTATAATTATTTTTAGGGTCAGATGGTATTGCTATATTAAAGCTATTTTAATTACACTTGATAAGAGTAACAAATATGTAAGTGTAAAAATCACTCTATTACCAAAATGGACACTTTAAAAACAAAAGTGTAACTAAAAGTCACTGTAGAACCAAAATTCTTTTTTTCCATAGTTATAATGTCATTTTTAATCATTCAAATATATCGAACTTGTTTTTGTGTTTTTTTTTAAGTATGTACTTTTTTAAGTATGTATTCCTCATAAATAAATTTAGAAAAATCACTGTTTTGAGATAACAGTAATGCATTATTTGAATTGTCTACATTTTGTACATTAAAATAGAGTTAATATATCCAGAAAAATAAATAAGTAAACTATTGGTAATGACGAAACAAACTATTTTCTTATTTTTTATTGTTAGTTTTATAGTATCTTCAGATTGATTTATTAACACGATTTGCTATTTATTTTTTACACTTTTTTCTAAATAAAAACTTATCTTATACAATGAAAGAAGAATATTGATTACTAATATATCCCTTATATTACGGAATCCACCTATAGCAATCCACTTGCCATGACTCGGGTCAACTCACGCTTCTTATTTTTTTATCTCCGGAGGGGAAGGGGCTACTGCCCCAGTGCCCCCTCTCTGGATCCGCCCTGGATATGCGGTGATAGGCTGATAGCCCAACTCTGTATAGGTCGACGCCAAACAATCATCGACATTTCAAAAAGTCAACAAGCCGAAACTTTGCAGATCAAAAATCGACATACTATGAAAACGTTGAATATTCGGTAGGTAGACGAGTGACAAAATGTTTAATAGTTTTTAGCCATTTTATTTTATTACTAGACGTATTCCCATTATACGCTCGCATGCCGTACCTTACGGTCTTCCCAGTGTATGTTTTGTATTTTACGGCACGATTCATATATATATATATACACACATACACACCCAACACACATGCGCAACCAGCCAGGCGCAGAATGTGTTTGTGTTTACAAGGTCATGTTTATAATGGAAAATAATATTTTTGTGGTACTTGTCATCTCAACTCGATAAACTACGAAAAAAACACGAAATTAAAGTTTTAATTTGCGTCTAGAAAATAAATGGTAAGCTATGAATGAATTGCATTACAATGGAAGTACAACATATTTTATTCAAGGATTGTTTTTGTGAAACGCAATAAGGAAATTTTATCGGCAAGTACACCCTCAATATGGTGGTGTTGAAACCTTTTAATTAAATTTGAATGTATCGGATCGCCCCTTTTATTTTAAATTCTTCTATTTAACTTTCTTTTAGAATTTTATGTGGTTGATCATAAATTATAATAGGTTCGCGGTCTCAACCATTTAATTATTTTTGTGGCGGCCCAAGGATGCGAGCCGGTCTCTTGAAACATATGTAGGTACATGCGAATGATTGTTGAACATAGATTTACGTACCTTACCTAGGTAGATATATTAGAATTAAAAATTAATTTGTGCCTTTATAAACAGTGTAACAAGGAGGAACATATTCTCATTTGACTCGGCTCAGCAGGCTCAATCAGACGTACTTTGTACCGTTGACAAGTCAGCTGTCAGCTGTAGTGGCTGTAGAGATAAAGACGTAGAGGTTATTCAATTCATTTTACTTCACACGCGCTTTTCATTCACACTTCTTCGTCAAGAACAAATTCACCTTATTTTTATTTCTTGGTATAAACATATATCGAAAATCCTTATATAAGGGGTTGGAAATCCATTAAACTCACCTTTAAATACTGTACTATATTTTTTTTATTACATGCTAATTTTATTTTTCAAATGATTGTGGTGCACTGTACGCTTTATAGCTCGACCAGGAGCTTGGGTGTGAACAATGGCTGGAGTGTCAAACTTTATTTCTTAAAATCATGATACAAATTGTAAGTAAAATGATAATATAATCCCCCCTAATAATATAATCCCTAAAATAATCTCCAGTTTTAGTACATATTAAGGACAGCATTATAAACAAACACGATCAATATGATAGTATTTATTATTTCATCTGCTCACCTCAAAAGTAAAATGTAAAAAACCATGATTGTAAGAATTCAAATTTGCATCAAGTTTTATGCGTTTCATCATTCTCTACCTATATTATTAACCGAATCTTACTCAAGAATTAACCCAAAATAAGTGCTTAACCAGCAATTATTTTAAATATAAAGTGAAAAATAATGTAATTACTTAGCTCTTTACAGTTGCTTAAAATCAGTGTGCATTTTCAAGTCAATTCTTGTATACAATTGCCGAAAAAACACTATACACGAAAAACATAATTCCATCAATTATCTCAAACGGGCTCATTCGTAGACCATAGAATGAATGATTTGTTTCATAAGCAGTCTTTTCTAAAAACACAAATCAGAGGATATATTTCTCTCCGGTAGTGATATATTGGCGGGCCTTGATGGTGATAGATTGCTCCGTTCATAGAAATCTCACATAGTTGCGTGTGTAGCCTGCCGCAAAGAGGAATAAGTACGCTATAATCTGTTTTATTTTTGGATAAAATTTTCATAATATTTAATAAAATATAAAGAAACTTAAATCATTTAACGAAGCTGAGATTATCCACCACAAATTTGTAAAAAAAAATTTTCAGGCGCAAAATGAGTTAAGATTTAAGCAGGGTTATTGCAATCAAATATTTTTGACTAACACTTCTCATATTATAGATAATAATGTTATAAATTAGGTAAAAAAAGATAATTTTTCAAATATAAGCATTAAGTTGCTAATGCGATATAGACTTCGAACTCATTACATTTTTGTAACAATCTGAGGTAAAACTGGCATTTCAATACATTAGAAATACCAATGTGTTCAAACTAAATCCTACCTAAAATCAGACGTTATAATTTTTTTTTTCTATTGTTTGCTCCAATTTGAATCTTCCCTAGTATTTTTTTTTTTTTGAAAGTGCTTAGTCTATGCTAACACTAAGTAATTTGTATCAATGACTGCTCTGGTAAAATTTCCCTATATCAGAAAAGCTTGTGACTGAAAATGATACAACCTTTTAAATAGAAAAACGAAATATACATTAGTCGATAGGTTTAATAGTGATGAATCTGGATAAAATTACAACTACAACTATGGTGGACAAAACAAAGCAAACAACAAATACATAAAAAGTCTCTTCCGTAAATACATCTGTGAAAGCGGGTATATGTTTGTAGAGTTCTTCAATAACATAAACATTTCCTTTCTTTGGATTCATATTTTCTACTTTTTCTTTTGGGCCTTCGTTTGAACAATAGGAGCTTCTTCCTCTTTTGGCGCTAGTTTTGTTATATATTTGTTGGTGAGCTGCAACAGTTGCAGGCAGGTTAAGTTCCCCCCCTTCAACACTATTTTTTCTAATCCTTCAGTTTCTGAAAAATAATAATGCAAAGTATATTTTAATTGAAATTGTGCGTAACCTACTGAAAAGAAAGGAAAAACAGTTTGACTTTTGTCAAATGAAACAGTACAAAACACAAATGTATGTCAACTGTTCTCACATGACCTATTAAATTTCTATTAGTAGATATTTTTCTAGTGACAGGTATCTGCCGGTACAAAACAAAAAAGGTTCTAGCTGCTTTCACGGTTTTTAGAATTATTATTGGTCATCAGGTAGTTCTTGAAAACACAGGGTTTCGAACCTGTCAACATCTACAATTACAAAGTCAACAAAACACTAACATTTGTTCTAGTTGCTTCAAACTTTAGCTGGAAGTGGCCAATAGGCTATTAAGAAGACGTTAAATTAATAGTAATTGTTAGTATTGAAACCGTTCATGACTGTTATGTTGAAAATGTAGTAGCACTGACTCAGGGATGTGATACTAACATGGCAATGGATTTAAATGTTAGTTTAGTAAATCCTATTTATATCGCTGTTTTTTTTTTAATTTGAGAAGTTAAATAAGCACACTTTCATACAAGAGTTGCAAATATTCAAGTTACTAAAATTTTAACATACCTAAAGTCTACCTTAGTCTGGTGCAGCCTAGTTAGATATAACTTTTACATTATTTTTTTATTGAATTCTTTACTAAATAGATAAATAAATAAAAATAAAATACCCACTTAGATTAAAAAAAACCAAGAATAACTGACACCTGTAGCTATCATATAATATCAACTGCTTCTATACGTTGTTTATTAGTAGTAAATTATTTAACCAGAACCTGACGTCTTACATAAAGTCCTTAGAGGCGTCATTAATGGCATCTTCCCCCGACTACACGCTCCTGTGTGCACTTGCTATGAGTTGCTTCATTTCCTATCTCCACTTGTGCTTGCGGCACAGTCCATTCAATATGCGTTATGGATGGCCATAGAGGTGACAGTCGGTTATTTTTTAGGTGTGAGTAGATTAAAATAAAATAAAAACTCCTCAAAAGCAAACTGATTAAGTTTAATCTTTAAGCCATTAAAAAATCAAAGGATAGGGCTTGAAAGTAATTCAGTACTATTGTAAAATATTTTCATCAGAAATGGAATACAAATGGAATCCTTTAGAATATTTAAGGATTAAAAGTATTTTTTATTTAATGTGTTTTATATTAAGTATACAGTTGATACTTACCAACGTATGCAGGTAGAAGATTGAATATTACCAAAGGTTCAGTTCTATCACAGAGTATTTCAGTTTTGAATGAACAGTTTGGATTAGTATTTGCAATTTTTGGTGAACTTATGAAGTGCGCCAGATCCCTAAAAAAACAGATCATAAATAAATCCTTCACAACTAGACATTTTTTTTTCTAACGTTAAAGTAAAGATTTTGTGGTTTCATATTTGTTATAATATAATAAGAGATAATTTTAAAAATAAAACTACCAAATAATCAAGTGTTTGGCCAAGAAAACAAAATGTGTATTAATCAAACATGTATTCATTTTAATGATGCAGCAAACATTCGGTAATTACATATTCATATTCAGCATGGTTTTATAATTTTTTTTTTGTGAAAGTTTGTGAAAAAAGAAAAATAAATAGAAAAGAAGAAAAGAGAGGTTCACATTATAATGAGCTGAAAATATATCTTTTAACCTTCCTTGAGATTGATTTCAAACCTAAAATTGTCTACATAACTAAATTATAATATGGCGCCTAGAAAAAATAAGTTCAATTTAATATTAAGTTAATGATTTATAAATAAAGACGTTTACATAGACTAATTTAAAAGAGTAGGCATAATATATTCAGTTATTGTCATATCTATCAAAATAACTTAGGTGTCTTGCATCAGAATCGGTATTAAAATAATCAAAATTAATCTGAGGTTTGTCATTTTAAATCAATAATTAAACATTAAAAAATATGATGTATTCTTTTCAGTCTTATGGACTAATTAAAATTTTCGCCAGGTATTTTCTAAGGACTAAACTTCCTTTAACAACAGTCGCCTCAAACACTTGCCTTCCCAAAGTTTTAAAAAACTCAATAGCACTGAGGTAACATTGGTATAATAGAAGAATTTGTTGAAAAGGTTAGGTTAGGATAATTCTTTCGTTTGATCTATCAGGACTAAACTTTGTTACCCTGCTTCACTGGTGAGAGTTCCTCTCTGTCTTGTGCGTAGTCTGAAATCATTCTTCTTCATCAACAGCTTATAGACAAAAAAACACTTTTGACATTATTGGATAATCTTGAAAAACAGAATCAATGTATTTAAAAAAAACTTTGTTGAATTTGCATTTTTATGAAAGCATTACTATGGCTCTCTACTTGTATTCAGTCAATAAATATATTTACGTCTAAAATTTTTATAAAATGTAGGGAAAAATACAGACTTCAAGGCTCGTAACATTTAAACAAAGCAGAAATTTAACGTTTTAATTCTATATAAGCCCACTTAATTATGAGAAAAACGATATCCAGTATTATTTTTTACCTTTATTTATAAATAAGAGTCATGTTTGTATGGAGAAATAACCAGGTTGAGTCCTCTTAAGATTTTCTTCATAAATGCAATTAAATAAAAAAAGAATAAATAAAGAATTTGTTTATAAATAAATAATATAAAAAAAAATAATAATAAATGCTAGGTCTTGATCATTAGCCAGAATCTGATATCTTACAGCTAGGCCCTACAGGCGCTAATGAAAGCATTATCTCCCTAGATCACACGTTCCTGTGGTACTAATTTGCTATGGTTGCTTCATTTCCTATCTCCACTTGTGCTTGTGGCACTTTTAACCGATAGGCATAGAGGCTACGATGGATTATTTTTTAGGTCTGAGTAGATTAAAATAAAAAAAAACCCTTTTGGCATTCCGTAAGGCGGAGGCAGGCTTCAACGGATCAAAGTAGGGAATAGGAGAACTCCAATTGTAAGAAGTTGTATTAAACATTTCGGGAGCTGCCGTGCAATAGTTTGCACACCTCAACCCTTGCGCAGTGAGAGTGCTTATACTGAATCCCTCTTTATTCTGTGCCGTAAGGGTTGCTCATGTGAAAAATTGTAGAGAAATTATAGGGGTACAATTAATATTTTGAACTGATTTGATCCTGTGCCTGTCAAGGGAGATATGACTATTTTAATTTTGAAAAAGCAATGTTTCTTACCCCTAGGGCCAATGGTTGGTACAATCAAAAAAGTTTATCTGAGAAATAATACAAAATTTAAATGAATTTGATATCTTATATTCTAAAAAAGTTATAGCAAAATTTCACTTTTTCGAAAAATCCCCCATTCCCGCCCCCTGGTTTGATTTTGCCCATTAACAAACTTGACCGAGATTTTGTGCACTTAAATTTTATGTATCAATTTGAAATTATTAAATTTAAAAAAAAATGAAAATATCTATGATTGTGTCCATAAGAATGTGATATAGAAAGATAGTTATATAAACTTTTAAACTGAGGGTGGTTTTGGGTTCTAGGGAATGGGAAACTCGAAAATATGTCAACATTTTCCGGAAGTCATGGTACACATTGCAATAGTTGCTTCCTAATGAAATCTACTTAAAACATAGGTACAATGATATCAATTCATCATAAATTTTCAGACCATTTTAGACATTTTTTTGTAAATTTACTGTAATGAAATAAAGTGGACAAAATATTTTAATTTAAAATAATTATAATGTGGCACTGAACATTATTTTACATGTTTCTATTTGCGCAGAGCAGAGCATAGAACATAGAACATAGAACATAGAAGAGCAGCTTGTATTAATTTTAACTGGCCAGTAATAAATAATACATCCTCATGTTCCCAGCGGCAGTGCTGCCATATTTTTGAAATTCGAATATGATATTTGGACTTTCTATGGAACTGTCAATGTTTCATTTATTAATACTAAAAACTTGTTAACTTTAATGTTATATATCTATATTATTCGTCCAACCTCCAAAGTGATCTAAATGGCTATGGTTGTTTTTTAAGAGAATCTACTCACAAGAATTCAACTATTTCACATTTGTACTTTTCGCGGTGAAAGATGCAACGGACGAACGGACAGACGGTCAAAGAACGGGTACAGTAACTTCTTATACATCAAATGCAAGCATGGCCTAAAAAATATTAACATAATATAAATAGGTCTCCTTAAAAACCAAGAAATGTTAGCATGCAGCAGTCATAAATAATATTTGTCAAGGAAACAGAACTTATGACAAAAATACATGTTTTCTTTCTCGCAGAATCAATGAAGAATGTCTACTGAGGGGCTTCCCGTGTCAGTCCCGCTACCGATCGCACCATTTTCCATAACAGAATTGGCAGTGGGATTCAAATCTGCAGTTAATTTGTTAGGAAACTCATACAAATGTGCACAGTACAATGGTAAGTAACATAATAAAGTACTTCATTGTTTACCATCTCTAGTTATTTCATTTGGGTTTTTAGCAATAATTTAAAACTGGAACTAAAAAAAAAAGTTTACATAAGACACCTCATCTCTTATTTATTTTATAATATCTCTTATAAATATTATATGTAAATTTACTTATGTTTATATCATTTCCAACACTATATTCTATTATTTATCAAAAATTTATTCCGAAAATTAGCGATAAAGTGAACTTTCCGTTATTATACGCAGTAGGGTCAAACTTACAATACTAAACCAAACCTGAAATGTGGAACTAAAGATAAAAACCTTCAATTCTTGCTGTTAAAACAACATTTTGTTTTAAAATATAAATGAAAATAGTTTTATTTTGAAATGAAAATAATTTTATACAGATGTATTTAAATTTACTGTTGTCGTAAGGGGGTTGACCTATATTGACAACTAAACTGGTCTTTATATCTAAAAAATACATATTAAAACAATTGTATTATTAAAAAACTTCATTTTTATTTAAGTACTTCGCGATCCAGGGGGTCCATGCTCCATGCGTTCAACCGCATTCTCACATTAAAACGGTTTCTATTAAATTTTGAATTCGTTTTACTCGTAAATGGGCAATATTTTTTGCTAATTAGTGAGCTAAAAGAGGTTAGTTACTACACAAGAAATGGTCGTTAAAATCCATAGTTTAGTAATTGACGATCAACGAGTTATGATGTGCAAGATTGCTGAGGCTGTAGGCATATCACGTGAATTAGTGGAGAATATATTGCATGAATATTTGAGTTGCTTAGCGGAAGAGTGGCCCTATTAGCTTTGTAAAGAGTAAAAGGGCAAATTAAAATTACAATTTTTGTGTGTATTATTGGTTTTAATATTATTATTTCAAAAACCTTACATTTCTTTTACAAATCATATTAAGTATCAGAAATGTTTACCTTTGTAGGGAAAGTAAATGAAAAATCCTTGAGTGGGTTAGCCCATTATGATTCTAAAATCTTGCTATTAAACTGAAGTTGGGTCCTGTAAGGATTTTAGATAATGTGATCTATCCACCTGGAGTCGCTATATGTGTTCTAAAATTATTGTAAAATGCGTGGGGAATGTATGAAAGTAATGATTGAAGATCAGTGAATTAATTTTTATCAATTGGTCGACCCTTTTTGAATGTCAATGTCCTTTCTTTCTAATTCAATAACAAGTCTTATATTTTCATATTGAAGTTGTCACACTTTTTACATCACTGTAAATTGAATATTTTACTAAATATAAATTTAGAAACAGCATCTTCCGCTCTAGCCCGTATATTTGATATTTTTTATGAACTCACATACTAGATTATTAGCGGGCTCACTCATTTTATTAAAAGATAATTGCTGTTCCCTTTTATCTAAAGGGGCAGTAATTTCAGAAGTACAACCCGCCATTTTATCAAAATTAATTAAACAAAATCAACTAGCATGCATTAGCCAATAGAAGTTTAAAAATAATAATACTATTATCACTTAAACTGTTATGACTAATCATAACTGTTAAAAATAATTTCGGCCCAAAAAATATTGAGACCCTCTTCAATTTAATTCATCATCATATAATTTCAATGGAAAAATTACTCTTTGAGGGGTTTATATTTGATATGAAAGAAGTGAGGTTGGGCCATTGTAATTTTCATAGAACGTTTTACATGGAAACTAATTAACATTAAAACATTTTGCGATAGTTTGTGGGTTAGACCACTTTTCCGCTGAGGAAAAGGAATGAGGAAGCTCGCGGCCAGCGTACAGCATTTGCTCTCTATTGACAAGCGCAATCGTGTGATCATTTTAAAGAAGTTTTACCGATGATCAACTAGTGTGATAAGGTGTTATTGGACAGTTTCATAACCGTGGACGAATATGGATCCACAGACACATCAGAGACCAAGGAACTGGTTTCTCTTGACGAATCGAAGCTGAAAAAGACCAAGATGAGTCTGTCGGTTAAAAAAGTTATGGCCACAGGTTTTTTGGATGCACCAGGTATCAATCACATCGATTACCTTAAAAATAATGATCCCTGGCGTATATTATGCAGGCCTGTTGGATCGAATCGACATTTCAAGTGAAAGCGACCGCATTTGGCGAAGAAAAAAGTTCTCTTCCACTAAAACAATGCATAGAAACAAAGAGCATAGTCACAACGGCAAAATAACATGAATTGTGCAATTAATTAGTTCACATCCAAGATTTGTCAAGATTTGGCCCCCTGCGACTATTATCTATTTTCAAACTTGAAGAACTGAGTCGGTGGAATGAGATTCGGTTCAAATGAGGAAGTCATCACTGAAGCAGAGTTCATTTTGAGGGTGTTGATGAGAATGTACTATTCGATGGGTATAAAAAAATTGAAGAAATCAAGCTAAAAAGAGACTACGTTAAGAAATGTAGTTTTGCCAAAAAAAAAGTTGTTATATGACTGTTAATTTGTTATTATTATTAATGAAATTACATTTTTTTATTAAATATTTTTTATTGTTTAAAAAACAGTATTGTACAAATTAAAAACATGTAAAACAATATAAAAGAAATTACCATATTAAAAAGAAGCATCACAAAGAATATAATTAGCTTATATTGAGAATGATAATCACAATATGGTTGAGAGATTACCACACTGCCCACGATATCTAAGAAATTGAAGATTTAATTCCTGGTGTAGTGTGTTTTTAGAGTTTTCAATTTTTTGTATTGTTATGTCAATTATGATTGTATTGTTTAGTCATACAAGGTTTGCATACATGCAGTTTTGAAATTAAGTCACTCTCTTGGAAGACGAGAATACGGCCCTATGCATAAATGTGTTAGTCCACTGCTAACTATAATAATAAGAAGATGCATGGGTTGTCACTTGAGCAGCGAACAAACGAGACCATACATAAAACCATTGTCATAATGTGATGTGCAAGCTAGCCAGCTGTAAATATCACGTATGTGACGTCAGTCGTTATTGCTAAGATATGCGGACATTTTTATGTTGATAAGGTACCACAGATTCACTGAAACTTATTTGAGAAATCGAAACGTGCAAGCACTACAAATTAGTGCTGCTGCTTTATCAAATTATACAGAAAAAATATATTTTAGGCAGAAGGAACTAATTAAAAACAGGCTGAATTTTTATGTACTGAAAAAGCAGGCACACATTGAAAGAATGGGTTAGTTGTGAAATGGGAACTTACCTAAAGTATCTACCCAAATTTAAGCATTATTTATGCTGTGGCAATATACTTGATTTATTGGTATTGCATTATTCTTGACTTATTCTATGGCATTAAACCGATAAGCAGTGGCTTTGACTATTTATTTTATATAGAAGTCTGAAAAGATTCCCCGCCATAGCTCTTAATCAGGATAGAGCAAAATTGTCTTTCGGCGCCCAATGAGAAATTTCACATCGCATAAATTACATTTCAGTTTATTAATTACCAACTTTTATACAAATCAAAAGTTATTGCAAAAATCAACACTTATTGAATCTAAATTAAATTAAGTAGCTTTAATTATTTCACTCCTGCTTCTTTAAGATAAACAAAGTTCCTATCGCTCTACTCCAGGGCCGCTACTGCTTGTAAGTTTTGCACCATTAGTAGGTTTGCCATATGTACGTATTTTGTATGGACGGTTTGTATTTTACAAAGGAAAAAAGAAATGGCCGAAATTTGAAAACTTCGTAAAACGTAACGTACAGTCTTGAGTGTGAGAGTGGTGTACCATGTAAATAACTTACACTCACTTACAGTGAGCTATAAGAGGACACACCTCAGGTGCCTGGAAAATGGGTTCGCCTGTCCAATGGCCTAGAGTGGAGTGAGTGCGCTGTGTCAGAATTGTTTTGTGTTATTAAATTCAATTTTTAAAAACAATTGTAGGTGGCAATCTTACTCAATTTAGCCTACTTCATAACAATTTACATTTTTAAAAAAATACGTATATTTTTGAAATTTAGTTTCATGTTAAATCTCTAGGTTTTGAAGGTGTTAATACCGATTATAATGGTATCCAATTTTTGTACTAAAAGTTGTGACATTTTAAATTATTATCTAGAACTAATACAATAGACTTGCTCTAATAGCCTAACATTGCACCATTACAAGGATAGGTTTAAAAAAAAATCTGGGAGAGGACCACAGTGTGTTTGGAATTCGTTTTTACCTTGAGAATCTATGGCAACCTAACCATTGGATATATTATGGGTAATTTTGGTGGGTAAGCGGTGGTACCTACGAGTATTTCCATATTATTGGCACATCAAAAATATCCCCGCAAAAGCGAGGTAGACATTTGAAATTCATCACTTATTTCAAGACAAGGAAGACACGTTTAACCAGCAGACTTTAATACGTCCTTATGTACGTCCTTAAAATTCGCTCAACAGAAAAGTCACTAATTTCTGATGTCTGGTCACATTGATTACTATAAACGTACGATGTTCTTTAGGTAGCAGAACCTAGAACATAACGACGAAGCGCCTGATGTTTTTTTAAACGTTAAACCATCAAGCTTACTCGCAAAAGTAATATGCCTGACTACAACTAAAGAAATCCTTTACAAACTTACCGAGCGTGTTTGACGTTTTCACTAAAAGGGTCAAATTTTACAGTAACTTTCTTCACAGCCTTAAAATTAAGAAGTCTAAGCTGTTTCCCTATTGCTGCAATTTCTCCCGTAGAGCGCTTAATCGTCCCACTGTAATATATAGACATATTTTTATTTTAGTTATCCAGTCAGAACCAGTGAGCGAATACGCGGAAGGTCCGAGGCAAGCATGCGCAACTCGCGGTAGCTATGGGCATAAAATCGCATCGCAGCGATCTTATCGATTGCTACTTGCGAGTCATATGACTCGTAGCAATCGCAGACAGTGAAAGAGCATTTGGAAGCTGTGATTGCACCGGGGCCCCCGCGACTACGATATAATCACATTCCACTTAGCTCTAGTGTTGCCAGATGGGAAGATAGAAAATGCGGTACCAGCGCCTAAAAAACGCGGATTTTGAACAAAAAAGCAGAATTTCATGTGTTTCACTAGGTTTGCTGATTTGTCATCCTGGGGGGGAGGGGGGTGCAAATCAAGTAGGAATTGAAACCTCCCTACGAAACAAATCTTACAGCAAATCAACCAACTTGGTAAATTTTTTGACTTAGAATGGAAGACGATGCACGGATTGTGAATTTAAACCACATTACTACTAAAATAGTAAAAATGTGTGAGTGTACTTATTACTCACCATAAAGAAAAAATGTTATCATTTAAAAATCTTGAATTGTTCGAGCAGATTCGAAAAAACGGATCCGCATTGGTCCAAAGCGAAAAGCGGATCCATTGTCAAAAAGCGGTGTATCTGGCAACACTGCTTATCTCTGTCAAACGACAGTCGCGTAAAACTTATTAGCAGCCAACTTCCATGCAATCATTGGCAATCGCAAAATTCACAGACTATGACAGGTCACTTGGAAAATTCTGAAAACGTACCTATCTGACTGACTGCTATTACTCAAGTAGGTTTTATGTTCCGAATTACAAAAATTGATATATCTATGAAATGGATAGTCTTGCTGCGCCGAATATTCCATTTCTTTTAATGCCATTTTTTGTTTTGACTATCTGGTAATACAATTATGACAGACACAATTATTGAAAAAAAATATTCTTAAATAATATATTTTTTGTTAGTTGTTTTTTAAGTAGTTCAATAAAAAGAAATTTAAATTAAATACCAATTGCGTAAAAGTTTTATTTAATTAAGCATTTATACATTATTATTATTATTAACTTATCAATAAATTCAAAATTTACATTTAAAAAATGTTTTTTTTTTTAAATTCTCTGCCTTAAGTCGCGATCGACGTTCCTGTAAAGTCGAATTCCATTTATGTCACCCAGCAAAAATTTTTACTCTGCTTCGATAGTTTTTGAACGTCAGACGTCAAACTGTGTAAAATCGGAATATTATGTCGCTGTGACGAGCGGAGCAGTCGCAAAGTAGCAATGCTCCGCCTAAATCGCAATCATTACTCGTAAATGGCGCTGGCTCGTGTCTCGCGAACAATGTTGCCAGTGCTACATACAAACAACAGAATGGAAATCGCCATTTTTCAACTAGAAAGTCCCTAGATATATATACATAATTACAAAAAAAAGTATACGCATTTAAAAATTATAACATAATACTAAATTAAATGATATATCGCAAAATTGAAATTGATAATTACAGCAATAAAAACAAATAAATTTGGGGAGGATTAATTTTACACCTTTTTTTATATAATTTCTTACTCAGAATAGTGAACAAAAACACCCCTTTCGGGAATGGTCCTAGGACGACTCACTAGCAAATATTTTTTTGATTCGTCTTATACCATCATTTAACATTTATTATCAAAATCTAAAAGCTATCAAGTTCCCCAAAAATTAAATTATGTTTTACTTTTTTTTATTACATATGGAACATTGAGCCCAATACCTAATGCCTAACCTAGTTTTTCATTTTTATTATTATTCAAATCGCATATTTTTAGTACTCACATAGGAAATGAGTTATTTCAAAAAAAATAGTAAATCTTGTCTAAATAAGTAGGTTTGGTCTCCCGTAAAAGATGTTAACAATACCTTCGGGACACAGTCCGTGCCTGCGGCATTCTTTTTTATGTTTCATTATTCAAATGCATTTAAAATCACTGTTTTTGTAGGTAAGTTAATCTATATCGATAACAAAACTGATTTCACCAAAAAAATAATAATTTTAAAAAAAAATATATGAACCTATCCTGAAAATAATTATATTATTAAAAGAAAAAATAGTTTTTCGAAACACTTCGCGGGCCGTGCGGTCGGGAAGTTCCCCAGCCGACTTTCTATTAAAGCACCGTACATTCTATTAAATTTTGAATTTGTTTTCCTCCTAATTGGGAAACTTAATGTACCTAATATTTTTTCTCATTTTAGTGTTGATTATTTATATTTAAAATATAGATTATAGTACTTCAACCTTCTGAAAATTTTAAATACATCTGTATATTTTACATCTCAGTAACTTGACATAACATTTATTTATATTCAGTGCAGGTAATATTATTAAAATTGACCAGGTTATCATGTATGACTTTTTCACTGCTTATTTACTAACAATTCCCTCCGTAACTAAAAAAATATTAAAAATTTAGTTTTCTAGCTACCAGAAAATATCACTATCCAAGCAAGCCTAGCAAGCAGTACGAACTGCGAAGCACTTCAGACTGGTATAGGTCGTTGATCGTTTCTCGCCGCTCCTTCACGCAATACGCGTGCATGCTCGGTCGGTCTGCGGTCACTTGGCTGCTCGCGCGCGTGTGTGTGTGGCTCGCCCGTCGGTGTCGTTTGGTTGGGTTTTCCTTCAAACATGGCGTCTGTGTAGCGATGGCTTAGGTGATATCAGTGTTTTTAATTTTAACTTTTGCCACTCTCTGTGCCTGTACTACGAAGTGTCTTAAACAATAAGCCATTACAACAATGTTTCCCGTAGGACAACGTAAGTAACTGGATTGCTACGCTTTATTAGTACATAAAACTAATCAGCGACCTAAATTTGTGATAACTTTAGTAACGATGCCCTTTGTTTGATATTATATCTCCACTAGTACCTCGTGGTTTTATTAGGTGGTGCTTTTGTGAAGTCTTTTTTTGAGAAGGTAAAGGATCGTAAAATAATACCTTTTCCGAAATGACATTTATGTATGAGTTGTAAGCTTTATTTAGATACTACGTTAGATTAAAAACTTTTCCAGATTGCACCCATGCACACTTTATATATTTTTGTATCCGCTTTTTATTGCGTACAAAGGTTCAAGACAGATATTTTAGTATCTAGTGTGAAATTGTGCTTTAGGTCTGACTTTAGGAAATATTTTTTTATCAATTATTTAATATTATTTTTTACAAATCAATAATTTAAAATATAAAAATAATCCTCAGGGTTAGTTATATGCTGAGACTCGTCTAAAACCTATTCGCCTAAATTATGTGTATTCTGATTAGTTCAGTTAACCAGCCTAACATCCGTGCCGAAACCCCTCGACGCAAAAAAACATTCGTAATGTGTCCATTTCGAGAGACTTCGATATTAAGCAATGGCCATTAATAAATATTTTTTTATCCTGACAGCTCCATTAAATTCTACGCCCATTTTTAAAGGAGAACAACTGTTTTGTTTTAATGAAATGTCAAAAAAATGATCTATTATACTTTTTCAGTGTTTACTTACCTGAAGGTAGTTTTGGAATTGTGCTTTATTTTGAAATGATTTTTAGCCCTAAAAACTTAGTACAACTATTATTTTTATTATAAATTACAGAAACATAGTGAGGATGTATTTTAAAAAATTTTTTCGTTCAGCCTGGCCACAGTATTGAAAAAAAATAATGTTTAGCGTTTTGTTTTTTTTTTTGACAGCGGTCAGCTATTATGACAACGGTGGATAACACAAGAAACTAATATATTTCTCATCATTTGATATATTTTGTATGTAACAAAACTTGGATAAAGTACTTATTTAATATAAAATTTAATTGTGAATCACATATGTATTCGAAAATATAAATACTCCAAAATATTGATATGTAAACATTGCAATTTAGTACGGCCTGAAGGATTTGTTGATAAACAAATGATGCATAAAGAAATAAACACAGGCATTTGATTTTTAAAATATAAATGTTTATTTATAAATTATAACATCTTGCTATCTGATTTTAATTAAATGTCATTTTAATTTAATTTATGTGATTTAATCAAATGACATTGTTTATGACCTAAATAGTAAAGATATTCCGTTTTTTATTACTTACAGAAAAAAAATAAACATGTATTTTTTTGACACTATATTTATTTTATATTTTAAAAATTATTCATAATTTTAGTGAAAAAGAATATAATATGGTCATGGTAAATATAATATATAAAACATGGTAAATATAAATACATATTTTTTTAATTTTCTGTTCATGGTAAAAAGTATACAATAAGTAAATAATTTTACTTGATATCTAGAAAAATAATTATAAATAAAATTTTGCAAAAAAGAATTTTTTGTTTTTATTTTATACATTTTGTATAGTTAGTAATAAAACCATATTCTAAAGAACTTCATAAGCTATTTAAAATAGTTCAGGTTATCAAAATAACATACATAGTTTTTTCTAAAATAAGCATTTTTAGTGAGCATCTGTAATTATGCCATTTTATAAAATCTCACCGGGCAATCTGCGTTCATTTTGCATAAAAAGGCTTAGACGCTAGACAGGTTAATTGATTGTTATTCTATCATAAAAAGGTATCATATTGTATCATTATATAAGTAAATTACAAAAAAAAATTATAAAATACTTAAACTATAAAACAGGAAAATATGCACACAATCATAAGGCTGCGATTTTAGAATATGCTATTGAACCACTAAATGATCGACGAATTATTAGAGATACCATATTTTTATACGATACAATTAATAATAATATCGATAACATCGATTTTCTCCAAAATGTGTCATTCAACGTCCCTTCACGTAGAACGCGAGAATACTGTCTTTTTTCAGTCCCGCGATACAAAACAAACGCTAACACGGCGGTCGCTCGATTGTGTCGGCAATACGATGATTTATTCTCATCGACAGATATATTTCTATTAAACAAATATTCTTTTCATTGCGAGTTGCGAAAAACCTTAAATGCAAAAAATGAACTAAATTAGCTATACAATAAAAATAAATAAAAAATAATAATAAAATAGTAATCTTTTGACATCATTTTCAGTTTCTTTTCTTTGGCCTCTGACTATTTCTAAAACATACCATATTTCAACATAATTATATATTAAAAATAAATATATATATTTCTGTATTTAGAGTGCTAATGCGAGTGTGATTGAATTTAATTTTAATCTCTAGATGTATCTCTGTACTTTTGCGAAAACCTGTCATCGGTTAATTTTACAAACAATTGTATGTACCATTTTTTCATATGTTGGTTTTCCAAATAAACGATAAATAAATAAATAAATAAATTACAAAGAACTTAAAAATGATTACTACAATATCTTATTATATTATAATATAACCTATCTGCAATGAAGTCATTATAGACGCAAAGCAATGAACTGTGTTAAGTTAAAAATTGAATAAACAATAGATTTTAATGTTTTCCATATTTGATCTTTAGTTTAAAAATGATTCACTATTAACAAATTGACTATTGGAGATTTAGCAGAATCTTTGCAGAGAAAAAAATATAAAATTAATAGTAAAACTTATATATGTGGAGGATTTTTTAATATTAAAATTTTAGTGAAAAACAATTTCTCCTAGTGGCGTGCGAACACGTAACTTATAACTTCTATTCCCACTTACTTATTTTATTCTATTTCAAAATGTGTTTAAAATATTAAAAATAATGATCAATCATTAAAGAACAAGGCACTGGGCACTAGTCCATTTAATTATTGCATTATCATCAGGTCAGTTAATGAAATTCTACACATATTGTGATAATATTCCTGAATGTCAAAATTCCTTAGGTTTTCGAGAAACCGGGCATTAATCCGTGGAAATGGCCCACATCTTCCACAGTATTATAGATATTCTCAGCTCAAAGATTCTGTTAAGGAAATAACACTTAATACTCAGTTCAGATTATGATTTCGTTTCTTAAATTGGAATTTAACATTGCATTTACCAATGTTCTTTTGTACTTTTTTTGGATTTATATAAATTGCAATAAAGAACCAGTTATGATTGAGGATCATAAGGTGTAGAGATTTATGAAAGTGATTCAACTTATACTGCAACCGTAAAGAGACTTTATGCAGCTTTAAAAAATCTACATTATTATTAATAATTTTCCGTGGTCACAAAACAAAATTAAGTGGCTTTGTGAAATGGCTAATGTCAGTCCAAAAAAATAATAAGTACATAAATTTCATTATCATTCAAGCAATACTTAACATCTCATAACAACGGTCATAATATACTCATTGCCTATTGTCCAATAATGACTTAGGTCTTGCTCAATTATTTTATAAGAAATCGTTGTATGAAATCAGGCAGAATGTGTTCTGAAATCTTAGATAATTATTATGGAATGGCCTATAATCTATAACATTCCTAAGATCCCAATGGTAAAATATATACATACAGTTAATTTAACAAAAATTATATTTCTATTATTTGTTACCCTGATGTTGGCTGATTGATAGTAAAAGATTTTGGGAAAGTGGTACATCAATGGTAGTGAGTCATATTTTTGATAAAGGCTACCCTGAAATATGAAGGATACTAAAATAAACAGGTATTATAATTTATATCAAAAATAATAATTAATAATTATTACCAATTCTATTAATAAGCTGCATGTTGAAAGGGGTGGGTTGCTACTTCCGTAAGGCTCCCAGCTTTTATATAAACAGCTGTTATAAGGTTTTAGGTATTTTATGAAAATTTACCATTTTTGTCTATTATTTTATTGCTTTCATTTATTTCTTTTCAGCACCCCCAGCAGGCAATGCGGGCGGCGCAGGCGTAGTAGGCACCACGAGCACTACCCCTGTGGCAGGGGCTGTAGGGTCGGGAGCAGTGGGGTCAACGGGAGGATCTATGGGACTTGTATCCCCATCTACTACCACCCCTGCCACACCCACTCCCACTGCGCTACCACCGCCCGACCTACCCACCTTCGCCTGTCCCCGCAGACCTGGCCTTGGCCATGAGGGACGACCTATTCGACTAAGAGCTAACCATTTTCAAATATCCATGCCAAGGGGGTTTGTGCATCATTATGACATCAATATACAACCTGACAAATGTCCTAGAAAGGTATAAATCAATTATAATAGCTTTTATTGTGTACTTATTTTTACTATTCATTTGTATTGTATTATAACGTTAGGGTCTGCATGTATTGTGCCGTAAATTCATCTTTGGACATGATAAATGGTAGGCGTCAGCTATCGGTCTGCTTTGCATGACGTGTGCCGACAATTGGGTTGGCAGTTTTTGTCCAACACTTACAACTTAAATTTTTGTGCTACGTATTGACAATGAATCTAACTAACTTTGTGTTTCATCTTCTATTTTGGATATGGGCTGGGCTTTTGAAGTTCATACAATATAACAAAACCAGGCATAGAATAATAAAATTTAGGATCTTCACGAAATACATTTTAAAATAATACTATTCAATTTATTTAAATTTAAACAATATATCAATTATCTATTGAATTATGTTGGTTTTCTACAATAATTAAAAAAAAAACTGATTTCAATGTGTTTCAAAATTCAGGTGTGCCACCTGTAAAGGCATAAAAAAATATAATCTAAATAGGTAAAATATATTTCATACTAACCAGATAAAACTGTATAAAAAAATCTCTTAAATACATCGCGCGTTCGCACTACATGATCCGGAGTCGAAATCGGAATCAAGTTGAGTTAAAATTCAGTCCAAAAGTTGCAACACCCATAGGCACAACTGCCCCAGTGCCTTTTCAGTTAGTATGCCAGCTACAGAAAGAAATATATGTCAAAAGGTCATTGAACCAATTATTTGGCTGAGGCATTGAAAGAACTGAAAGAGAGTCTGTCTCGACCTGTGAAAGGTTTTGCCTTTACTAAAAGAGATGACATTAATCTCTGCCCCCTTACCCGCGCATCCGTTTCACGGTAAACAACGTCTTGAACGTTTCAACACATGGCGACTGCCATGAAAGTCGTCATCAATTGTTTTCGCAATTTAAGCGATAGATGGCCAAATATCAACCTTCTGTTCATGAGGACACAACACGGATTGCCAATAATTGCTATTGTAAAAAGTATATAAGTGACGTTGGAATTAAACATTGAATTTAGATTATAATTCAGTTGTGTTTTCGTAATTTACATTTTATTATTGTAATATGGAATGTTTTATGCCATTTTGTTATGCATGCATTTAATTATTGAATCATTTTCAAGTTAAACATTTCACGAAACTGTTGATAATAAAAGATGGCCATGACATGACCACGAGTCGACTTCCGAATTAGATATTATTCAAGAAAATCAGAAAACTATATGGTACTTTAGAAAATCAATATATTCTAGTTATTCGTGGATATCTGGTTACATTTACACAAATAAATTATACTGTTTTAAATGTGATTATTTTGTACAAATAAAAAAAGGTTTGAAATTCAATGGGATAATACAACGACCTAAATAATTTAAATAATGCTGTGAAAAAACATGATAAATACAACATTCGTTTAAAAAGCGTAGTGTCGGCTAGGATGTTTGGGTCTAATCGCATAGAAGTTAGTTTATCACAACAAAAACGTCAGGAATTAAAATGCTATAATGCAAAAGTAAATAGAAATATACATATTTTAAATATCGACGAACATGTTTTTTAGCTAAGCAGGAATTGCTATTTAGTGGTCATGATAAAAAATCGTGAAAATTTCTGGAATGCGTACAACTTTTTGTAAAATATGATGTCATTTTAGAAGAGCATTTAGAAACAAGTAAAATTTTTATCGGTCTCTAACCACATTCAAAATTATTTAATATCCTTCATATCTGCAGTTTTAATGAAAAATATTTGATTATAAATTGATCAGACGAAGAGATGTGTTAGAGCAGGCAGGAATTGTACCCCGATAGTAATTATAACAAACAATATTTATTTGATTACACATTACGTTACAGTAGGTAGTTACAGAACAAAATATAGTAAGTAACTGAGAATGAGATATGACCATATCAGCTAAATAACTGCTTGCTCTACAAACAATAATAATAATAAATTTATACATATTTAAATCTAAGATAATAATAATAATAAGACTATACATATTTAAATCTTACACTTTGTAGAGAAATAAAAATGACCTGTTGTTATTTTAGGTCAATAGAGAAATAGTTGAAACAATGGTCCACGCGTACAACAAACTTTTTGGCACTTTGAAACCTGTGTTTGATGGGCGAAATAACCTATACACTAGAGACCCATTGCCTATAGGCAATGACAAACTTGAATTGGAAGTAATATTACCCGGTGAGGGCAAGGACCGAGTCTTCAGAGTAGCAATCAAATGGGTCGCTCAAGTATCTTTATTTGCTCTGGAAGAAGCACTTGAAGGAAGAACCAGACAAATCCCTTACGATGCCATTCTAGCATTGGATGTAGTCATGCGTCATTTGCCATCCATGACTTACACTCCCGTTGGAAGATCGTTCTTCTCATCTCCAGAGGGCTACTATCACCCTCTCGGAGGTGGCAGAGAAGTCTGGTTTGGATTTCATCAGTCGGTCCGACCTAGTCAATGGAAAATGATGTTAAACATTGACGGTACGTATTTGATTAATTTTTTATCATCTTGTGTAATTATAACATAAACTTTGCGATAATTACGACTTAATGAGATGGATAATTATTATTCCATCTGCTATCTACCTTTCTTGTCTTTGTTTAGATTAAAAGATGGGTTTTCTTTTATATGAAAAGAGGGGTATCTTAAGAGTGTCGATATTTTAAGTGGGGGTTAAAATAGTGAGAGGAAGCAAATGAGGGGGAAAAAAGAGTGATATAAGTGTATGGCCCCTTTGTTTAACCTGACGAGCACCCAAGTCGCTAAATCGAGTCCTAAAAAAACATCAGTTGATTGATCAGGTTGCTAAATAGCGGCCTAAGT
Source organism: Neomicropteryx cornuta (assembly GCA_020383195.1). Taxonomy (NCBI): domain Eukaryota; kingdom Metazoa; phylum Arthropoda; class Insecta; order Lepidoptera; family Micropterigidae; genus Neomicropteryx; species Neomicropteryx cornuta. Next base: position 10,394,647 of record JAHKQU010000014.1, read on the forward strand.
TGCATCTATTTACTTTTTATTGTATTTTAAATGTTGTTAGCATCGATCTTTTCATTTCTAATCCTATAATAATCTCCGTTAAATTCTAAACCTGATGTTTAGTAAGTAAAACAGTTTCCCTCTGCTTTTAAATGTCAAAATAATTCTCAAACATCTTCCGTCACAGCAGTGAAAAATTAAATATGTTTATGCCTAACCTCCGCTGAGCCAGCCGCCATGTTTTCACAAAGGAAAGTAAGAACATTTAGATAATTTGTATCTTTTATTACATTTATATTTAAAAACAATTGAATATAATATTCCATATGAAATTTTATTGCAAATAACATGTGTATTCTAAAATGTTATGTACTCCAAGATGTTGATGTCATAAATTTTGCAGTTCGGAACGGTTGTCGCTTTGTTTATCTGTTTATGGTAACGATACTCAACCTGCGGCACTTCTAGCTTTTTTGTGCGGCTCTAAACACATTTATTATTAGGGACATGGTTTACAAAATCTAGCATTCTATATTTCGTATATCTTGAGATTAATTTTGACTTTGACGTACATATTTTTTTTGTCATACCAGTATAGTGTTGCGGCCCGCGTAGCTTTATAAATATATGTATGTGGCCCGAAGACAAAAAAGGTTGAGTATCGTTGGTTTATGGGTACTATTAACACACGAACAATCAACATTTTTTTTTATATATAAATTTTTAAATATATATTATAACTGATTTCATTTAGAAATATCATCATTTATCAAAGTAAATAGAAGAAATATTCCATTTCTTATTACTTTACGAAAAAAAATAATTGAACATAATGTAATTTTTTTTACCTACACTCTAGGTTTTCTTTTGTATTTATTTAACTATACTTAATTTTAGTGTAAAAAAATTAATCAGTAGAAGAATAACTCATAAAGCGACAATTAAAACAAATAAAATAAATATGTAATTAAAATTATTTAAAAAAAATATACCGCACCAGTGACGATCTCCTACCATTTTTTTTAGAAGAGTTTATACCACTTGTAAACTTTTTTTTACTTAAAGTACTCACCGTATGCCACTGTCAACATTTCAAGAGTTTTAGTCTAAGAGTAGAGTCTTGATTCCATTTTTTACACAAAATTTAATGCTAACTCTTTGATCCATGTTTTTCGACAGTAGAAAATCGCAGAGCATGCAAAACACTTCTAACCTTAATGCCTCTCACAGACAAACAAAAAATGCTATACTCTTGAAACTTTTCACAGATGTTAAAAACAAGTGTACCAACATAACAAAAAAAAATTTGAAGATAGAACGGACGTAGCCCGTCACACCTTACTTTTTGATCACACCTCGTATATATTTATTTTAATTTTCTTTTCATAGTAAAAAATATAATTTACTTATAAACAGTTTTATATATCCAGGAAGATAAGTAAATAATAAAATTTTACACAAAAATATATTTTTTCTAGTAAAACCATATTGTAGAGAATTTCATAAGCTATTCAAAATAGTGTATAAATAATAAAATTTTACACAAAAATATATTTTTTCTAGTTTGACATTTTTTATTTTTTTATATACCATATCTATAGTTATTAATAAAACCATATTGTAGAGAATTTCATAAGCTATTCAAAATAGTGTAGTTTATCAACATGACCTATATAGTTTTTCTAAAGTGAGGCAAGCGCCCGTAATTAGCAATTTTGAAAAATACTGCGGGGCTCTCCAGGTTTGTTTTGATTTATATTGCCCGACAGATTCATTTGCAACCAAAAGTTAATAGTGGAATTGGTGTCTACTTTCGCCATGATATGCTTTAATCTATGTAGAAATTTATTGTATTACCTAACCTAAATTTTTGGTGAAATCTGTCAAAAGCTTTTTAAGAGTATAAATGGTCCGTGGCAAATTATAGTGAGCTGAAGTTTTATGCTTCAATACCTTACAATCTGGGTATTAAATCACAAATTAAAAAGTATATATATTTTAAATTTCAGTGTCTGCCACTGCCTTTTATAAAGCACAACCTGTGATAGAATTCATGTGTGAGGTATTAGATATCAGAGATATAAAAGAACAGAGGAAGCCATTGACGGACTCACAAAGAGTGAAGTTTACAAAGGAAATAAAGGGATTGAAAATAGAAATCACACATTGTGGAACTATGAAGAGGAAATACAGAGTTTGCAATGTCACTAGAAGACCAGCACAAATGCAATCGTAAGTTTATTGTAGTAAAATTATCTTATTGTGAAGTTTACAACTATAGATTTTTCTTATAACTTGAATGTATAGAAGCTACTATTAAATGTTACTTTTTATCTAAATTCTACTACTGTCTAAAAACAATCATTTTAATTAAACAACACAAGCTAAAAAGAAGGAAATACAGAATACCGAGTAAACTCTTTTATTGTTATAATAATTAATTAGTTCTCAAATACACATAGGTAACTTATTCCTTCCAATCACACTTAACAAGTTAGGGTGCCGAAAGACCATCATTTTAAAAACAAATGTGTATTTTAAAAAAAAAACTACATTTCTATAGGCACTGGTAAATTGTACTATTTATATGTATATAATTTATACACAATAATCAGTTAAGTTTTACAGTTTTTCCCACTGGTTATTACCAGTTTGAAGAACCCATGCATTTACCAACTTCTGCAATGTTCTCGAAAAACAATAAATGATTTGATAGAACAGACTGATGAGAGGTTTCATCCGAAATAGTAGTATAAAAATGTTATATTTTCTGGTTGAACATTTATAGCATTATCAATTACCCCTAAACATTGCCACCAAACTGGCAACGACATTGGAAGACAAAAACTGTCTAATAAGTGATCAATTTTCACTGTAAATTATATATTAAAAAGATTTTTTTTTTTCAGGTAAATATAAAGAAATAATTTACAGAAAATGTCCATATTACAAACAATGCTGGTTGTAACATGGACATAGACAATGATTTTTATGACAGCTGTGAGCTCCTAATAACATACCTTTAGCTGTATAATTTTATTTATAAAATTGTCTTAATTTCAGATTTCCCCTTCAGTTGGAAAATGGCCAAACAGTGGAATGTACGGTTGCAAAGTATTTCTTGGACAAATACAAAATGAAATTGTTGTTTCCTCATCTCCCGTGCCTTCAAGTGGGCCAGGAGCACAAACACACCTACCTCCCCCTCGAGGTCTGCAACATAGTGCCCGGACAGAGGTGCATTAAAAAGCTCACTGACATGCAAACCTCCACTATGATTAAAGCAACTGCAAGAAGCGCTCCCGACAGGTATTACTTAAATATATTCGTCTTAAAAGTAAAAATTTACGCTGTGATTCCATTAAATTTGAACAGGTACAAGATTTTATAAAATAATTTATCATGTCATCCTTGCTCAGTTCTCCAATTTAACACATGGGTTACATTGTAGTGTTTACGGGACACCAATGGTTTTATGGATTTTAGACAAATTAAAGTAATTACAAACCAGTGAATCAATCAGCCAGCCAGTCAGTGAGCCAGATTTCAAATCAATCGATTAGAAATTTATAAATTAGTAGACAAATGATTTTCTTCTCTTTTCTGATTCTCTCCTTTAGTTACTATCTTGCAACTAAAACATAAAAAAAATAATTACTTTTCAGAGAGCGAGAAATTAACAATTTGGTGCAGCGTGCTGACTTCAATATGGATTCTTATGTTCAAGAGTTTGGTCTGACTATCTCCAACAGCATGATGGAAGTTCGGGGTCGTGTTTTGCCTCCGCCAAAGTTGCAGTATGGCGGAAGAGTTTCCTCTCTCGGCGGGCAGGTGAAGTAACTGTTCATACAACTGTTTCTATAATAATATCTGTATATGATATCTTATCATACCCACCCAAAGGCACTGCTAAATATCATGCATATCACCTTTTCTGTGTACAGCCACTCCAACACTTGATTACAATTAGATTACACTTGGTTCTTCTCAAATTCATCACTATCTGGACACGTCTATATCTCCCGACGTTCTCTTTAGTTTATTTTCATTGATGGAATTTTATTGTCCTTACGGACTTTCGGCGGTCTCCTAAATTAGTAAACACAAACATAAAAAAACATACCTTTTTTAACCACCATCTACTCCCCTGACTCCAGCACAATTAAATTTAGCTTAGTTGAGTAAGTTCCAAAATAATTGTATGTGACCTACAAATCAGTTTAATAAAATTTTTGATCGGCCTTTCGACTTAGAAGTACTTGTTTCTCATTTTGACATTTTGCAATATTCTTTCGTCTTCTAACCCTTTAAAACAAGAATAATCCAAAACAATTACTTCGTGTTTAACAAAAACTTTATGGGTAATCACTCAATCATGCGTAATCACTCCAGAGCAAGGCACATTTAATCATTTACCAAACTGTATTTAATTCTGATACAAGCAAAATGTTAAATGACTTAAAATTTAGTACTACACTATTTAGTTCAAGTAATGCGCAATAGAGGGAAATAAAAAGCAATTTTGATTACTTTAATGCGTAGACTGTGTATAATGGTAGTATGCAGTTGAGGCCTTAAGAAGATGTCAATTAAACCAAATCCCTCTAAAATATTTAAATATACTTAAGAACCAAGTTTTACATCTTACTAGATTTGATAGAAAATATGGTAAATTACATCCATTGAACTTATTGCGAAATGATGTATGAAGAGACAACAAAAGCCGGGTTCAGTTTTTGTGTGACTTTACAGGTATCATCACCTCTGCAGCAAGCGCTTCCCAACCAAGGTGTGTGGGACATGAGAGGTAAACAGTTCTTTACGGGTGTAGAGATAAGAGTTTGGGCAATCGCTTGCTTTGCGCCTCAAAGGACCGTCAGAGAGGATGCACTCAAGTTAGTATTGTATTAAATAAATAGTATACTAAGTGAATATGACTTTCCTTCATTATTGTTTTGATGGTTTTGTAACTCAACAGAAACTTCACTCAACAACTCCAAAAAATCTCTAACGATGCTGGCATGCCTATCATTGGACAACCTTGTTTTTGTAAATATGCAACTGGACCTGATCAAGTTGAGCCCATGTTTAAATATCTTAAATCTACTTTTATTTCTCTCCAATTGGTTGTTGTGGTCTTGCCAGGAAAAACTCCGGTTTATGGTAATTATTTTAATATCATAAATATTTATTTTTTGAATATATAATTTTCAATTTGTGTAGAGGCTGATTTGTGTACAATTAAACAAATACAATTTGTGTACACAGTTAAACGATTTGCGCCCTTCCAAATAAGTTTAAGAAACTAGCTAGTTTCTCTTCTTTTTTTTATAGATGTAAAACTTGAATTTAAAATGCAAAATATTTTTCTCAAATACTGCAAGATTTGAATTTATGTAGGTGCTAGAAAAAAGGGTTACGCTACATCTTAGCTTATATCTTAATAAACCTCAATATGTAAACAGTTTCAAATCAAAAGTAATAATCAAGTTTCAAATCAAAAGTAATGGGAGTAAATAACTTTATATGTGAAAATTAAACGAGATTTGAAAATAAACACTTCAGTGAACTATGAACATACTTGAGTTTTTGTAGATCGCATAAAACTTTAGGTAAAAAAATCCTATTATAAACTTAGTTGAATAAATAAAAAAACACACCTAAATATTTTAGTAGGCTTCTTAAGTACTAATCCAGACTAAAATGTATGAAATTTATATGAGAGTTTTGTAAACTCATACCAATGTTATTGAAATAATATTTTTGTCAATATTGCTGTGAAAAATAGTATATTTTTAATCCTTATTCAATCATCATTTTATGTATGCCACTTTTTACGAGATTCCATAAATTAAGTAGATATTCAAATTAGCTTATTTTGTGTATATATTAAGTTTCATCTTAACATTAAGAACTGCTCAAACTTTAAAAAATATGCATATGGCTTTGGCATAGCTTCATAATAGTAGGCAATTTTCTAATGTATGTTTATTTATTTTAAGTCATGTATGATTTTAAAATCACTCTAATATAATTGGTTTACAAACTATCATAATAATATGTAATATATTATAGGCCAAAAATAAAATCGCATAATTGCAGTTCTGGAATATCAGTTCTCATGTGAATATTCTAAAGACATTATGTAGGATCATTTTAGAAAGTCGAAGAGTAAAAGTAGAATAAGTAGTAGTAGAGTAAAGTGAAATTGGAGTAAAAGAGTGACTAGTATGAATGGAATCAATCCTAACATAGAAAATGGTAGAGGGCCATATATAACCATTACAAATGTGTTATCACATTAGCAGCCTAGCGTTCTAGGAATCTCTAGTAACCAAAGGTAAGTAAAATTAGTAAGATCATATCACGTCACCAATAATACTAATGCAAAGGCGAGATCTTATTGATAAGCCCTTTGTAATATTTTATGTTATATAAAAAAAAAACTAGTAAAAAACATTCATAAAGTTTAATAATCATCCACGGAATGTCACTTAGCAGACAGCGGTGTTTTATTATCGGTTTTGAATAGTCTTGACTGTTTCTAGTTGCTTTGAATTTTTATAGAAATATCTATTAAAAGGCAGAGAATACTAGTTCTTCAATTAATTAACCCAGAAGTCCTATTCCCAATAACGTATTTACACCTTATCATAGGGTTTTCGATAAGTGAGCCACGTCATGACCCTACAGTTTCAAAGTTTTTGTTAAGATAATATATAAAAATTAATCACACTTAAAAAAAAAAGTAAAGTTTCTATTCTAATAGTCAATTTGCTTTTGTGAAATCTGCCATAAACTAATAGCACAAAGAACGTGTGGTGTTCGGTTTTTTGGGTTTAACCTTTATTTACAAGTTTTCAAGACCAAAATTGTATCACCAATTACTTTTCTAAAATAATACTTACAAGATCTCCAAAATCTTGAAGCTGATGGCAAGTTCAAAACGCCACATACCGCACTTATTTTTTTTTTTATAGAACTTAAGAGTATTTATAACCAGGTGGTTTGTTTATTTGTGTGTGCTTAGTTCTGTTTTTATTAATCGATACAACAATGCATTCGTTTTAGATAAAAACCTACAAAATATATGCAAAGGCAAGTCCTAATAACTTTATTTCCAAATAGCGGCCATTTTAAAGATTTGATTGCTTGCCGCGCCCACTAATAATATGCATATTTAAAGGTCTTTCCTTTGTTTCCAACAGCTGAGGTGAAGCGCGTTGGTGACACTGTCTTGGGCATGGCCACACAATGTGTGCAGGCAAAAAATGTCAACAAGACATCCCCACAGACACTGAGCAATTTATGCTTGAAGATAAATGTTAAACTCGGAGGCATCAATTCTATTCTCGTACCCTCTTTGCGACCCAAGGTAGGATACATTTTTTTATCATTCTTATTTGTAATTTTGTTTCTGCCAGGTTTCATACACCACTAACTACCCACCTCTTTACTCTTTATCACTTATGTGTCGGAGTGATTTTTTTAAATATTCTTTATTGCCTCTGGTAGCATATTATAATATTTTAAGCTTACATAGCTGTAAGTTTTTTAAATTAAATTAAAAACATATAAAGTAAAAATTAAAACAAATTGTCATTTATTTTTAATTTCAATAAGGTTTAAAATATATCTTGTGTTGTGTACATATGTCAGTAATTATGCCCAAGTTTTAAGATTAAGATAATATAAATATAAAAGGTAATATAAATACGAGTACAAGCTGTGGTTAACGTACTTGTGTAATAGAGAACATTGAGCCTAGAAAATAAAAGTATTCATGCTTTACATAAAGCTACCAACGGGTCCACAACACCAAATTTTATCAAGATTTTTATTTTATAAATTTACTGATTTATTTCAGTAAATTTTGTTATAATTTTTTTTTTCGGTTCTTCTTTTTCTAACTTGGCAAACTTGTAGCTAAAGTTTGCCAAGCTTCTAGCTTGTAAAACAATGTTTCTGTGCTAAAAGTAGACTTTATTTATCTAGCCTAATCTAATCTAATACCAAAATAATCTTATTTACTGTATCTTATTTATGTAATCTTATTTACTTATTTATGAAAGGTTAACGACTACTGCCGTGGGGCTGCATGGCTTTTTCATCCATCGAGCCATGTGCAGCGAGCGCCTGCTGATAACCCCCTGCGTGCGTCCTGCTGCTGCACTACCTTTATATAATAATTAAAATTTATTACCATTGTTTTTTAACAATTATAGATAATTATGATCCTGTTATTTCTTATTAGACATTTTCTAATCATAAAACGTAGGTGTGTATTTTTTTTAAATATATATATTTGTTTTTTGTCTTTAGGTCTTTAACGAGCCTGTAATATTCCTGGGTGTGGATGTAACTCATCCGCCTGCTGGTGATAATAAGAAGCCAAGTATTGCGGCTGTGGTGGGATCCATGGATGCCCATCCTTCTCGTTACGCAGCTACTGTTCGAGTTCAGCAACACAGGTGCAGTGCAAACGATATATTATAAGTTATATGTTATGAAGGAAAAAAATATTAATTTTCATTGTCTGCTAATTGGGTAGTTTTTAATATCCTTAGAAGATACTGATGATCTTTCCCTAACATTATAAATTTTATGTCCCTCTTTAACACTACTTTGTACATTTAATGGTAATTAGCTATAAACTTCTACATTTCATAATTATTTATGTTCTAAAAATGTGTGTTAGTGAGTTTGGTAGGTCAAAGAAACCTTTTAAAAGCTGATATAAGACGTTTTTTAGAATATATTAAGCCATAGTTACCTCAGTACAAAGTTTTACGATTAAGGAAATATTTACCATTTTTAACTTTTTTCAAATAATTCCAAAAAACAAGCAGTTACATTCCAATTACACAATAATTAAAGGTAGTACCTTGTTTAGTTTTTCAAAAAAAAAAAAATAGTATCATGGGAAGGTTTGATTTTTTTAGTAAATTTAGATAAAAAAATTACAGCATCCTTAGGTGTTCAAATACTTAAAAAGCTTCTGTAACTTTTTCGAATCACCTTTTTGTAGAAAAAGAAAATTAGGAGAGTATTACATTCAAAAACCTTAATGTACCTGGCGGTAATGTGATATAATAAATATCAAAGATCGGTTATTTAATTTTCTCAAAATTTGAACTTTACTTCATTTTACCTGTTCACATTGTGGACCTACCTTTCTTCACCTCTAAACTGAAATTTTGAATAAACCTGAAATATTTAGACATTTTTTTATTTTATTCTACTTTTTTGTTTTTTAGGCAAGAGGTAATCCAAGAGATGAGCAGTATGGTTCGAGAGTTACTAATCATGTTCTACAAAAGTACCGGTGGATACAAGCCTCACCGAATCATTGTATATCGTGATGGAGTAAGTGAAGGACAGTTTCTTCATGTGCTACAGCACGAACTTACTGCTCTGAGGGAGGCTTGCATCAAACTTGAAGCTGACTATCGGCCGGGCATCACTTTTATTGTGGTGCAGAAGCGACACCACACTCGTCTCTTTTGCGCAGACAAGAAAGAACAATCCGGCAAGTCTGGAAACATTCCTGCTGGTACGACAGTCGATGTCGGCATTACCCACCCCACTGAGTTCGACTTCTACCTCTGCAGTCATCAGGGCATCCAAGGTACATCCCGCCCGTCTCATTACCACGTACTGTGGGATGACAATCATTTCGACGCAGACGAACTGCAATGTCTCACTTATCAGCTGTGCCACACTTATGTTCGGTGTACACGTTCGGTCTCAATCCCTGCACCCGCTTACTATGCCCATCTTGTAGCCTTCAGAGCCAGATATCACCTAGTAGAGAAAGAGCACGATTCGGGCGAAGGCTCCCATCAGTCCACATGTAGTGAAGACCGTACTCCAGGGGCGATGGCACGGGCCATCACTGTGCATGCTGACACCAAAAAAGTCATGTATTTCGCTTAGATATCAAGTAGTTATAATTTTGTACATAATATTATATTATCATCTATGCAAGTAATATAAGCTCATTTTGATACAAATGTGTCTTATAAAATGAATTTACCAATTTTTGCAAGATGCGATTTCATGAAATTTTAAGTTTATAAATGACATCATTCTTGTTGTCACATTAAATCATTAAAATATGTTCAAAGCAACACATTAAAAAAAAAAATTACTAAACTAGTCAAATTACTTATATACAAAATACGCGGGATCCACTGCATAATTGGGTTTGTTAATTTTATAATAGTAGGTTCTTTATATACCATTTTTATATTACAAATACGCCAATTATGATAAATAAATTGCGACAGATTAGTAGCTTTATATTAACATGTTAGGCCACAATTTTTGGGTTTGTCTAAAAAAATGTTTTAGCGGGAACTGTAGATTATGGGCAATGTAGTAGTTGAAACGTGTTTTTATCCTTTAATGAAGTTGCAATTATTATTAATGGGAATTGGGAGGAATATAAAAATGAGGCTTATTAAGATTACTGCATTTTAAAAGAATCTGCCATGTGGTATTAAAGTAAATATCAGAAGCTCGGTAGGAAAAGTACTAAGCATTTGTGATCCTTAGAATTGAAGAACAGCTGAAGAATTTGGAATTTCGTAGTTCTACATTTTTTTTCTCCCCAAATTTATCGTTACTTTTATCAGCATCAATAAAATATGTTGAATGTTGATGCCAGAGCTTTTGTTTAAGCATTTTCCAGAAACAAATGTATTTCTTCTGCTAGATAAAACATGCACTTCTTTAGATTTTCTATCTTTCTTCAGTTGTTCCATTGCCCATATCCGCTTTCTGTCTTTCATTCATTTCCGTATTGGTCGGTTCCCTCTACATTTCCATAATTCCAAATTTCCTTTTTATTATTGTGGTCAGGAGTTTTCGAAGCTAAAAGAACCAATTGAATGTTACATTTTCATTTTACAAGCTGCATCACTCTTTTTAGTGTAACAATGACATTTTGACACTTGTAATATGAAGTATTATTCAAGATTAAGTTTTTTTTTAAAAATCAATAACTTTCAGAGAATATTGTAAGTGACTAATACATTCTGTATAGGATTGTATGCAACCAGATATGACACGTGCGGAAACATGAGAATCAAAAATTATATATATGTTAATAAAGGGTCAAAAATTACTTTTTTGGGCCTAGTATGTTTTTTTACTCGCTCACCACAGACAATATCCCTCCATTTTTTATCATTTGTGATTTTAATAGTTTGAATAACCATGTAACCAAATATAACTATCAAAAAAATTATTAAACAGTTACTATAATACAAACAAATCCAGCTATTTTTGTTTCATGGTGTTTTGATATTTTATTTCTATGTATTTATATTTTTTTTCGTAACCAACTGCCTTTTAACATGTCCTTAATACAAAAGCTACATAATATTACGTATTCATACATCGTGGTCATAGAACAAAAAGTGAACAAGTGTAATTTTTTCTGAAATTGAGTTTATTTTACCAAACTACATATTTTAATGTCCTCTATCTATCTGATAAGTGCCTAAGTCTGAGAGCAAACTATCATGGTTATATAGGTGTTTTTTTTAGAGGCGTGGTTTTCAATCTGACACTACTTTTTTCGTAGTTGGTGTTTTTGACAGCTGTCACTTGATTTATGCTCAGTTTGGTTTGCCATTTCATAATGAATAGACTTACTCCTGAACAACGTTTGCAAATAGTGCAAATTTAGAAAAAAATCACTCTAAATTTTTTTAAAATCACTCTGAAATAAAGTAAAAATCGCGTCGTGGGCCTGTGGCGTGGCCTCCAAGATCGTGCGATTTAACACCACTGGACTATTTTTTGTGGGGTTATGTGAAGTCGCTTGTCTACGCAGATAAGCCGGACACGATTAACGCCTTGGAAGAGAATATTCGGCGCGTTATTGCTGACATACGGCCCAACTTGCTGCAAAAAGTGGTTGAAAATTGGGCCTCTCGGCTGGAATTTGTTCGACTCAGCCGCAGCGGCCACTTACCCGAAATCATTTTTAAAACATAATGGCAAACCCTTATCTTTATAATAAAACTAAATTCTTAGCCATAACATCAAATTATATGCGTTTTATCTCTTCTTGAAAACCACGCCTCTAAAATCATCACCCTATATTTACTGCTGTATATGATGAAGTGCATTTCTAGTTCAATAATAAAATGCGAAAACTTACTAAATAATATGTAAGTGTTTGTTATTTTTAAATGTATTCTTGTTTGTATGCGTCGTGGTATTTTATTTCAATGTCTAAAAATATAAATATAGTCTAATAATTGCTAATATTTTTTTACATATTTCAACATGTCTGAACCAAAACTAAAAGTGGCATCATCTCTGAAGTACTGTTTTGTTATTTAACCACTTTTCGCTCTATGATCACAATATTTATTTTTTTTTAACGATCGACCAATTCTAATATTTAATCTTAAGTTTTAAATTTAATTATAACAATGGCTCTTTAAAAAATGTCAACTATTTTTGGAGATATTCATATTTTCTACTGGCTTGAGACTTTTTCAGGTAAATGCTAAGCAATGTGACTCGACCTTTAATGATGCTTTTATTGACTAGAATATGAAAGCTTATGTGGCGGGACTGAGTGGTTAGTGTATTTGACTGGGCTACTACACACCTCATAAAAAATATTAACCTATTTTTTTTTTTGCAGTTGTATGTTTATATTGTACTATTTTCACTTTAATTGTACTATTTTTTTATGTCAAAATTTGCAAAAAAACGGTTTTGACATGCTCCTCGTATAACAATTAACATGTAACAGCCTTAGGCATACTCGAGTTTAGTGGCCAATGAGTTCTTAAAAGTATCAAATGAACACGGTACTACTGAAATCGTATACACAGACATTCAAAGTATACTAATATTAAAAGTTGACTGCTAAAACCATAATAATTTTTTCAAATATTAATGACAAATTAATATGAGAACTAGGAAAATCATTTTCACAAAACTTAAAAGCATTTTAACTGTAGTTTTAATCTTTTAAATTTTATTGGACAGGTACACCCCACCCCATCTCTAGATGATTTTAATGTAACATCTAATATTTTAGGTAAATCATTTTGTGAAATGTATTTCAATTTCAATAATATATTTTTTTGTTAGATTTTATTAATCAAATTATATACTGCTAATTTTGTAAAGGTTTCTCAATGATTTCTACGGGTAAGTAATGTTGCGATTTATAGGTGTTATGCCATTTGGAAGATCTAACCGTCAATGATAGACATTAGAAGGGTTATTTTGCATTTCTTACCAAGAGGTGCAATGGTAGTGGAGGTTAGCGGATTTATAGCTTCAGTATCTTATCTTTCCTCTTGCAACTCTTTTTTTTTTTGTCACACTACTGCTCCATCACATCGATGTGGTACCTGAAAATACAAGCTCAATTGCACCTTAAAATAAAAATGTTCTGTTGGAATTTAAGATTAGTTCAATAATATAAGGTATTCAGGACATATATAATTTGTATTTTTTGACGGACGTGACCTTTCTCGGGGCATTATGGACATCAACTCAGACATTTATTTTGATTAGCACTAAAAATCACATTTTTCTTTGTCAGTATAACAAACTTTGTGGTATTTATAGGCAAATCATATTCTAATCTTTCACGAAATGTAATTTCAATAAATTAACTATTTTAGTTCATTAAAGATTAGAGTATTCCTTTAAAGAAGCACTTACAGATTTCTTTACAATAGAGTAAGTTGCTAAATACATAACTGGAAAGTTTCGCCTCAAAATAAAACTTGTATTTTGTTCCCTAACCTTATTTAAAACCAGCATCTTCGTTTATGGCTTATCTATCCATATATATGTACCACTAACACGGCTGTAAATTCCCCATCTGTCACCCGAAGGTAGCATGCATTCTTTATGGTCGCAACAAATGACATTGTGACCTTCTGCAGACCAATGCATAGAACTAATTTCCTTAACTTTTATTTTCAATAAATAATTGCTATTTCAATATGCTAATCTAAAGTAATTCACATTATTAAAAAAAGTTTTCATTAATTTATAAATAATTTATGAAAGCCCACCACTACCACTTTCTTGCAGGATTCGCATTTTAAATAATAATAATAATACTTCTGCTGTCCTCTGGTTGCCCGCGTATCCTTCAAAAATATTGAATTCTTTAAAATTTGTTTGCTTTATTCTGTAAGTATAATCATTTTGTTTAACATTAAAAAGTTAAGTTTACTTTTTTCTTGAATATTTTTTTAATAGAAATAATTGACAAACATGCAAAATAAATTAAATTAGAAAAATGGATCATCATTCTAATTAAATTAAACCAGTAAAATAAACCTCAATCCCAAAAACCCTACAATACATTTTTTTGGGGACCCCTCCCCAGAGGGAAATCATTGGTTAGGCTAAAATATATTATTTCTTAGTATTCCATAATAATGATTTACTGTATGCTGGTATAACATTGCTACACTTTATAGTCTAAAGTTAAATTGTCTAATTTATATTTGTGCGGTTGTTACTTCCCCAACTTATTAATTTGGCGTTAATGTTTGATATACATACAAAAATAGTTCTGCAATGTCAATAAAAAACTACTGCAATTGCTGACATTTAGTTTATTTCAGGTCCATATTGCTCCACGGGTGTTTTTAAAGTACAAAAATAAAAATTAAATATCAATAATCTGATTAGTGCATGTATATATCCTCGAGTAAAATTAAGATATAGAATGTAATAACTTTGTGACGCACCTTTGATTTCGTGCATTTGCCTCTTTTAACACGCCGACTTCGAGGGATCGAAACCCAATTTAATAGCTGCAAATCCTGACAAATATTGAAATAGTGCAGAAAAAAGTTAATAAACAAATCAGTAAATACATAAAATGTTTGAAATATAGGTACCTTGACTGTAGCGTTATCTGCATTGGATGAGATTGTAAAAAACATGAGTAAAAATTTATAGGAGTGTAATAATCTTACTCTTTGCTTAGGGCATGGTCCATCAATGTAATTATCTTAATTTTAGAGTTTTTTTTTATATCATTGCGCTTTACCTTGTTTCTAGAAAAATTCATTTTAAATATTGAACACTATTTTTAAATAGAAATAGTTTTCTTTTATTTACTATGAATAATTATTGTATTTAAAATCATGACAAAATACCAAATGTCAAAAACTTGATTCATCATGAATAATTGACTATTTTGCCACAATTAAAATTACATATTTCTTATATATACATTAATAACGCAGTAGGTATAGTAAGAATAATTGCTGATGTTGCAAATAATATTATTTTGTAATGTAATTAAATAAACCCCACCTATTTTTTGATCTCATTCTAACTCGCTCATAAAATTGTGAGTAATAAAATATTAGAACCTCAACAGAGATCGCACGCACACTGGTGATAAATGACTTGAGACTTTGTCGTCAAATTTCCACCCGTTGTAGCTTTACCGCTTTACCGGGGGGTCCGGAGTGTTGTTTTGTTGGACTAAGTGCACGCGTGCTGGGTTTTTGTGTAATGGTCACGCCACGTCAAAATCCCACCTAAACTCCTTATTGCTGTGTACTTACACAGCAAGCAATGAGACCGCACGCTTGTGTGAAATCACACCAGGCCCTTATTCACCAACCTTTAATTTTATACAGACAGCATAGCAGATGGGTCTGTTTCCGTTTATGTTACTGAGATAGTTGAATATCAAGACAGGTCTTAAATTGGTTGATGCTGTTTGCGCTAACGATCGAATCCTGCAGTTGATTCCACGCGTCCACCACTATATTGCCAATTGTGTTTTCTAGGATTCGTTTGAAAGCTTGTTTTTCTGAGGTACTTTGATCCGGTTCGTAATAGATAGTGTCAAAATTGAATTATTAATCAAGGAAGTGGAACTTCGGCTTGTTTTATGAAAAAACCACATTAGAGGAATACAAAGATAGAGAAAAAAATGACTCACCTGGGAAGATGTTTGTAAAATACTTTTAGAGATAAGGACAAAAATACTATAGGTGAGTTTATTTTTATTTACATATTTATATTTTCATTTCTATCTAGTAAAGGGTCGTTTTGGACAATTTAAGGGCCAATTTCAGAGTCGTTTTACATGCTCTACTTAGTGTTTACTTCGTATGTCCGAACTTGACGGTAATCAGAAACGTCACTATTTGCATACTTAGGCGCCCCTACACAGCAAAAGTGTATCCCTCAAGTGTGGTCCCCTGCCCACTTAAGGATTTGCTTAGCTTATTTTGACAGCTGAACCGTTGGTCGAGTTTGTGATTTTGTTTTAAAAAGTTGTTTCTATTTGGAAACATAAAAATATGGATCTATTAACAGAACGTGACTTTTTAGATTACATTGATTGCGTTAACAATTATGAACGATATTTAGTATCTAGAATTATGTTTGAGTGAGGCCACATCTTATTTATTGTATTCAAACCGTTCTCTATATTTATTCAACATTAATTAATTTATCGTCTGTTTTCTTCGACTGAATATGTTTCTTTTTAGAGTTCATATTAAATTTAACACTATAAAAAAAACAACAAACACAACATAACCTACAAAACATGTGACACTGTCAGCTGATGCTTGGTCTAAAGAAACGTCAGGCAAACACACGCCACCGGCCATCCGCAACCTAACTTAGCTAGCTTCGTTCGTTCACTCATTTCGTGAGTCCCACCCTGATTGGCCGAAAATATTTATTCCTGCTAAGTGTTGCTAATCTCGTATTGTCGCCCGGCTGCCCTGAAAATGAACTTTGAATACCAATATAATGGTAAGTGTCCATTTACACTTTTGTTTCCCTTAGTACAGGAAAAGTCAAGGGAAGACAAAATATACCCTTAGTAAAACGCAAGTGACGACTCTGAATTTGGCCCCTAAACTCTGTTTTATAATCACCATTGTCCAGAAAATTAACCTACGTACAAATATATTATAACATTTTATTTATACCAAATAAAAAATACATTGAAATTTATTAAATCAATATTTGATTATTGCAATATATGCAAAATACGTATATATTAAAAATATGTATGTATTATATATTAAAAAATATGTATTCAGCGTATTGGCCGTTCGAGGACAACTCGAGAGTGTCTTTGTACTCACTATAAACGCCTTGTATACGGGCGATGGTTTTTTATTGCGCGAGTTCTTGATTTCAGAGTCTCGTGTGAATCTATGCCAGTGTGCGGGCGGGGCTGTAAAATATCAGTTGGCTAAGCAAACAAATGAATAATTATGACCGGTTTTAGCTATGCTATGCAGCCACCTTAAAGCTAACAAACTAAATAAAACAGTGATTAGTATCAAGCCATCACCAGTTTTTATTGCCTTTGTTATTCTAGTTGTAATGATGTCTTCATATTTATATTACTAACGTAAATGTACATATTTTGTCCTGTTTTCTAATAATTTTCCATATTTCGAGCTTAATTTATATTTATGATTTTATATTTTAATTAACAATGCGATTCCTAAAAAAAGTGTATAATCATTGTAAGCCTACATTTGTACACTGGTAAAAAAAACAAAGTGAGGGATTTCAAGAAATATTTTATTTTTTTATTGATTTATCCACAATTAAACTTCTGTCAAACATAAAACAGCCCTATGCATGATTGAGTTATTGGCCACTATGTTCATAAAGTATATATCTTGACCCTTCAGTCGCCACCGTCGAATATACTTTACAGCTCTTTGATGAGTACTTTTTCATAATCCGTGTACCTTAACTAAAATATTTCTTGTTGCTATTATATGAGGCCAGACCCATGTATTAAGGCCGCAAAATGCCTAAAACAGAGTTGCAGCAGGTAGTAGAAAACCTGTCTCAACCTCACCTCAACCTTTTTTTACGACAATCTATGTTGCATCTCGGCGACCATTCTTCATTCTTACTTGATATATTACTTATATTTTTTTGTTATTTTATAAAACGCAACAGATAACCTCCAATGCAATGAGTGCGTGTGGCATGTCTGACACTTGACTTGTGAATGATGCGCACAGTGAAACGTGGATTAAACGCAGTTCAAATCGGTCGTATTGGTGGACATAATACGTTATGCACGGTTTATACATTTTTGACTATCCGTTTCTACGGGTTGTAATGATATTTGAAGCAATTTATTTTCGCTATTATGAAGAGCTAGCTTGGTGAGAAGTTTCGAAAACTGCAACAAAATGAAATTTGACCATTTGTGGCTAAATGCGTTTTTTAAATGCCCTGAACAATATTATCTATGGTCTCTTAGATATGCATTTTTTGCGTGGAAATGTAGTTTTTGTGAAATGCTAGAAGGTCTTTTTGAGCTTGCTGAATCAAGCTCCAGGGGTCATCACACGACTGATGTTGAATGCCTTTGTAAGAGCCTTTTCCAGCAATAATGGTTAACTGATTGGTTGACCTTCACTTAGTTTCTGCTTAAACCACTCTAAACTGCATGTACTAATTCTTTTTCCCTTTGAGTGTTTTTTATAGTGTAAATTTATTTTATTCACGAGTTCACTTTTTTTCATTCTCAATGATTTTTAACTTAGCTTCTACTATCAGCACTTTACATGTCCTTTTTTCTGCTTTGACAAGTTTACTAAAAAGGTGAAAAAATCTAATCTAAAATCTATCTATTGAAAAAAAACTGTAATTATATTTTCTTTAATCTTTAAGGTAAAATTGATGATATTTTTTTTTTTTATAATATCCGAAAAAGTGTTATTGTTATGTAGTAATAGATAATTATGCCAAAAATGTGATTTATTTAAGATTTGTAATAATCTGAAGCTGTCATTTTCTAAAATTGGTAAATTTTCACTACTATTAATTAATTTCTCTTAATCTAACTTGTAACAGCAGCGGAGTTTTTTTATTTAATCAATATTGAAGTTTTTTATCATTACCTTTTAACATTTAGTGTTTTTTTTTATTTCGTATTGCATGTATTATCTTTATGAGTTGAGTATTGTGATCCAAAAAGAAATATTATGCAACTAAATTATGTCATTATTAGGTTTTTAATATTAATCACTTCTTTTTATATTTTTCCTTTTACCACTTCATTCATCCTCTTAAGATGAGAATCAGTTATAACATTATTATCTTCAGTCCGGAATAAAAAATATCTCCAATGACCAACTGACATGTTGTAATCTAATAGGTCTACCTTGGATACGACTAAGTAACTATTTAGCGCAATAGAGTTGGATTCATTATATCGACTTTCATGCCCTAACTAATTTTAGTGGTCGAACTATTCCAGGCTTTTTAAATATAATTTTATCCCGCTTAATATGTGATTAGTATATAGAAGAAATTGAAATCTAATATTTTTGCCTTTTTCTAAATACATAGATGCAAGGTAATTGTATCTTTGTAGTGGAGTGCAAGTGAATCGACTGTGGTAATTAACAACCCTCTCGAAGAATGTTGTCACAGCTGTCTGTGTTTTGTCTATTTATTTATAGGTCAGTAAAAGCACATTCTTTTTAACTTTAATTCGGATTAGCATTTTTTTTTATCTAATCGAAAATATATCTTATTACAATATTTATGGGTTAGTTATCCACATTTTTGCATCATATCTGCGTATTATGATTTTTACCTGATGCGAAAATGCGCAAAATAATAATATAAAATGGTTTACAAACAAATTTGTTGGATAAACAACATAAAAGTATTATTTTTTTACTTTACCCACTTTATATTATTATCTTACACATTTTCGCCAAGTCATAATAATAAGCAGAATTGGTGCAAAAATGTGAATAATAATATAAAAAAATAAAAAAACAAAATTTGTTGGATAAATAACCTACACATATTGTAATTTAACAATAATTAATAATTAAACATGCTTTCGATTTAATAAAAAAAATCACTGGTCTAATTAAATCATCCTCAAACCTTATTTTACTGGCTTATTACTTAATTTTCTGTTGGTGAAAAAATTAAGTTTTTTTGCATGAAAGTATTCATAATAATAGTATTGACACCACAAGTACCTCTCATTAGGCAATCCTAATTTATGCTAATTTCGGATTTTGCTAATTTTAAAGTTTAAAAGAAGGTTTTTTTCTACGGCCTAGGTTTTACAAGTTTTTTGGGTTTTGTTGCCCATTTAATCTAAACTACCTGTACAAGATTCAGGGGAGATAGGTGCGAATTTCATCATTAATAAGAGCACCACAATCTCTTTCCTTTTATATTTAACTTTATTTTTTCCACATTTATGTTATTTATGTAAATATATGAAGTAGGTAACATCAAACAATTTCACACGATGATGCCATTGCCATCTATTGTTCCAAGAACATAACAATATTGGATATAAATGTGTCTTATTATAAATGTCTAAAATAATTAGATATATATTTAGTGTCGCTGTGTAAATTTGCAATAATTTAGATTTAAAATAAAAATTTAGTGTTATGTGTTTTGAAAACGGGAGGCCACTCAAAAAATGAATATGGAAAAACTAGAATTTAAGAATTTCAATGTAATTATTATTTATACATGTGAGGGAAACATATACAAGGGATTCTTCATAAATGCTATTTATGTGTATTAGACCTAGATGATGAACTAATTGCTATTATTATTGTTATAATACATACATTGTGCTTAATTACATATACATATTATGTAGGTACATGTCTTGTGTATTAAACTGATTTTTACTTACTGGTGATGGATATTGTAAATTACATTGGAAACTATATTTATTATTATTATACTATATTAGTTTTTTTAATTAAAACTTATGACTACTGCAATTTGTGCAACATTTTAAACGTGAGCATAAAATGACTAATGCTCACGCAGGAACGGTCAGCACCGCCTTGAGGTTGTTAATTGTTCTGTTAAATCCAATCTGAACATTTAACGTTATTACTTTACACAAAAATATTGCTTTTGACTTTATCTACTGATGTTTTATGACTTGACTTGGAGGGAGGAGGGGAATTAGAAAACATCTGTTTCTTTTCTTCTTTCCTAGTCAAGTTTGCTTACTTTTTTGAGATGATAATCATCTACATTTTTATTATGACAGAACTTTGATTGGCAATGACAAAGCAATATTTGCTGCTGTTTATGATGCGAATCATCACTATAGAAAATAATTATCAGTTTGTTATAGGTTTGTGTGAGCAAATAGCTTATGGCTTGTGAATCAGGTAAACGGTTTTATGAAGTCTGCAAATAATTAACATGTTAACATCAATTCTACTTTAATGTGTTTGAAAATATCTATGTTACTCATTCCAAACAAAAAAAATTGACAAAAATGTCAATGGTATCTGCATTCAATTCTGTATTTTCAATTAAAATGCTATTTAACCTTTTTGGTTTGTAATCGTTTAAATAAAACAGCAAAAGGAACAAATAATATACACGTTAAACAGATTATTATTAACAGACAGATTATTGACAGATTTCTTAAAGATAGTATTAGCAGATCTTGTCAAAATTCTTACTACAATCACAGTATAAAGAGGGTACTGCGGGTTGAGGTTGAGGAAAATAAAGATTTCTACAATTTTAGTGCCACAATGACATCTTTCTGAAATGTTAAAATGATAGACTAATATTTGGTAAATAGATACCTTTTTATATTGATGATTATTTTTAAATGCTGGAAGATTATAAAATAAAATAATTTGAAAAAAAAAACGCTAATTTAGCTACGATTTAGTTCAATTATACGGCTATAATCTTCAATGCCTAAACATAAAACTAAGGTATTTAGCCTATGCGCAAAGTAGACATATTTGGAAGTACAGATCTTAGCTTAACTTACCTAAACTTTAACTTAAACATAAACTTGTATTTATGAAACAATGTAAGCCTTAAACCTATTTGTATTTTTTTATTTTATATGATAATTTATAATTTAAATTGCATTCCTATTAAGTTGGTGTATATACTATCAACTTTTTTTTTACTAAAAGGTTTCTTTTTTACAAAAATG
The DNA here is from genome assembly GCA_020383195.1 of Neomicropteryx cornuta. Classification (NCBI taxonomy): domain Eukaryota; kingdom Metazoa; phylum Arthropoda; class Insecta; order Lepidoptera; family Micropterigidae; genus Neomicropteryx; species Neomicropteryx cornuta. The sequence continues at coordinate 10,416,614 of JAHKQU010000014.1, forward strand.
AAATCTAAAGAATGCTAATCAATCGCAACTGATTGAGTTTGAAATACTTAAACCACTTTTTAAAAAATATTTATATTATCAATAGTTCCAGAGAAGTATTTGCCACTGCCGTGATATGATAGTGGACTAAATAGTGTAAACACGTGCCAATCATCGAATATTTTTTGTACCAGCCCTGATGACATCGCCCCTCGCATTCTTCGATTCGTGTTTTTGTCCTAAGATGACTTACTGTATAATCTTTATGCTGTACAATATAGTAAGCAAAAGTGGATAAATCCAGTCTCAAATGATTTTTTTTTATATTACTATTTCATGTACTTTTTCTTAAATAATAATATCCGATTAAAGGAAAGGAAATCTATAAAATAGTGTTTGGTGGCTTCACCTCCAACTATTATAGTATGCACAGTAAAAGTAATATCTATCTCAAAGCCAATTAATATCCATTGCCTAGTATGTTTGTATTCACTTTAATATTAGTTTTTTTAAACATAACCAATCTTTCCATGATATTTACAAACATGTTAATTATCATTATGAAAAATGTGAGTCTCGCATAAATGTTTTGGAAGTGTCAAAAGTTTCTTATTTATTTTCAGTGCCATCATTTTACACAACTATGGTCCAAAATCACTTAGTAATTTTATTGCTTCATTTTAGTTTATTTTAATTTAAAAAAGAAAATGAACTACACTATAATAATAACCAAAGAGATTTGAACTTAGTGTGTCTGTTGCCGTTATCAAGAGTTTGTTCACTGCAGTGTTGTATAGGAACTGTTCATGAATAAGCCATCTCTCTGGCATTTCTAAAATAGACGGCTGTTTAGAAATGGTCACACCAGCTCAATATTAAAATTGCTTTAATTCTATCAATGTGTCAGACAAACACAAATTACAAACTCCGGTTATGGTCTATAATAGACCACAAAATCAGTTATAAGACTATATATTATAGGACATTCAAAAATCAAAGAATATATGTCACTGAAAGAAGTAATTATTTTGTAAGCACAAAAAAAAACAACTAAATAAATTAAATTCCATCTTAAAAATCATTAAGTCCACCAAAGTGATAAAATCCGTGATAGTAAATACAAAAAGGTGGTGTGTGTGTCACTCAAATCTATAACGTTTACATGACCTTATCATTTAGATGTTATACTTATGTTAATATTATTTGTGACGTGGAAACATTTTTGTATTTTAAGATAAAAAGACCTAAATAGACAAAAGAAAACTCGACAACTAATAGATTTGATTGTATATTGTATTGTTTTCGTTTATAAAAAAAAAACATTTAATCACGCTCACTATTTAAACATAATAATATAAATTAATTATTTCGATTTTACTTTGAGACAAATAATGAAATTTCAAGGCTTCGCCGATCATCATTATATAAAGCTTTCTTTATGAAGTGAGACATATTTTCCCGGCAGCCGTTTTGCTACTGTAGGTTTATATACATTCCTAGAGATAATGTTTAAGTTCTACGTAATTTCTGTAACATAATGTTTAAATTCCACGTTACTGTCTGCAAAAAAAATTTAAAACGTTTTTATTTGGCACTTTAATAATTTATGAATGTTTTGCTTTACTAAAATTTAATGGATGATCATTTTATTAGACTTAAAAAAATGTATCAAGAACAATTAGGTACCTGTGCACATCTTTAGTATGTATAGAAAATTATTACAATAAATAATAAGCAACACATTTTATTTAATGAAATATAATAGTTTTGTTATTGTTACTTACTAATCAAAAATGGTCAATATTCTGTTATTCCACCATTCAGTTTTGTAAGGTTACTTCCGGCATACAAGTTTGTTTATGAATTGTGGAATTAGTGGTTTAACAACCCATTTCAATAAACTGGCTTTATTTAGTTTCGCTCAGAGGGATATATATATTCTATCAGGCGGGACTCGCTGACTCAGTGACTAGTGAAGAAATGTTATCTGTAGATTACGACTAGATTGTTGCGAGATTAGTGAGTTATGAGAACTCGCCCTAAGTGCATCATTAAAATTATATGTTAAAATGGCTTTTAATGGCATCCAAACATATTATTATTATTATTATTGTTTGTAGAGCAAGCAGCTATTTAGCTGATATCTTATTCACAGTTACTAGTGATTTGCCTAGATTCAAGAAATTTATCAAGGCGGTTCTTGAACTGGTTACACATCAACATATAAACATATGGCATATGACATTATAACATCTAAATATATGGCTGTGGGCTGCTAATTTGCCTTCCTGTATTATATTTGCTTTGTGAATTATTGATTTAATTGTAAGTATTAATTATAACTAAGTAATATTCAATTATTGGAAAGCTCTGCCAAATATTATCTCAAACTTACATATTTCAAATTAATTTTTTAAAAATAATATAAAAATGTCACGTTTTTGTTTTTTTTTTCCATTAATCTAAAGAATGCAATCAGAGTTGTCATAAGTACTTTTAAAAATCAAATATTAGATTGTAAGTTTCAAGGTAAATGCAAACCGTTTTTTACTTTCTGAAGAATTTATTTTTAACTAACAGTGAGTAATAAAAGTCTCTAAACAAAAACAATTGAAATCATGCAAAACATTACTTTTATAATAATTGATGCATTGTAATTATTTTGGTTGTTTGAATAAATTTTATTTAGTGTCTCCAGTTTTTATTTTTGTATAGATGATGGTGACCGTTATTAATCCTTGACCGAAATAAGGTTCATTATAAAATAGGCGATAGGGTCATAATAGAAGAATTTTACCTACCATTAAACCTTATGTTTATGCATACTTATCTAGTCCGAAACACTACTTTAATGGATCACCCTTTTCCCTGTGGAAGATGCTGCATGCTCTATCACCCACAGCCGTAAACTTTCGGACGAGGCCAGTTTAGTTATGACATCCGAAATTGGTCGTAAATCATCATTTAACTCAAGTTCTTTAAACCCCGGTCTAAAACGGAACTGTTTTTAAACTTTCGTGTATCTCACATTACACCAACCTTCTGTACCAAAATGCCGCAAACTCTAATAATTTTAACTTCTCTTCGCCCGCTTTAGCTATTTTGGACTCCGCTAACGTTGTGGACAGAATATCGAAATTATTAACATATGTTGACCATTATTTATTTCAGTTTCCACAGACAACATAATTCTCATCTGAAAAATATGTGTCCCCGATGTCTCGAGATATAACCGAGTTAGGTACTCGATTTTTACCAAAATTTTTGTAGGTTAACTCCTCTTAATACCATCGGCGGAACAATCGTCAAAACCGCATGCATAGAATAGTGCGTAATACGGTAGGCACGTAAATAGCCCGAAGGGTGTAGAGATGGGAAATGAAGAAACCCGTCCTAAGTGCCACAGGCACCAGTTGTGCGCCTAAGGCGCCCTGAAGGCCTAGCTCAGTCTAATATAAAAATTAAAGATTTTTCTTCTCTTTGGCATGTTGCGCTTTAAACCCATAGAATAAGTCTTAGGCATTTATAGATCAACATCCTAAAATGGCACATTCTAAAATATAGATAACTTTCTTATAAATTAAAACACAATTATTCAATTTTACATTTTATTTTAAATATGATCAACTTAAACACAATGCCATGCAATAATGCCATTTGATCACCAGACATTTAAGGATTTCCTGCAATAACAATGTTGCTAAGCAAAATATGAAGACCATCATATCGGAAAACTTGCAAGAAACTTAAAAATATTAAAAACTAATTAAAAATATAATGAACCAGCACACAATGTTCTTGATATTTGAACCTTGGTATATTCTTGGTTAGTGAACCCTCAAAAATATGTGTATCTTTTTGTATAACAATAAAATATTTTTATTATATTGCAAACATTAATATAATCCAAATTTGGCTTAAGGCATCGAGTTACTAATATTATGAAGCAGCTTACAAAATGTCATAAGAGAGTTAAAAAATATATTCTTTAGTTATAGCAAATGTAGTAGATTTGAATATTAAAATATTGGATTCCTAAATCTCATCGCCAAAGTTATTTGCAGTAAATTTAAAAAACAGTCAAAATTGCATTAAGGATGCGTATGACTTATACACAAAAAAGAATTAATAAGGATGTTTTTTGTACACCGGTAGCATAAAAATATAGCAAAATTATAAATTATTGCCTGATTTTGTTGAATGAAATGAATTCTTCAAAGTATTAATGTTTAAACTTATAACATAATGTTTTTTAAGTTTTCTTTTATTGAATAAGTGTCTAAAACACATTTTTGCTATTATTTACAAATTATAAAAATATGCATTTGCAAGTCGCTTTTCGCAAGATCTTTTATTTGAAATAACTTTTCCATGTTTTTTTTAACAAAAATAAAAGAAGTGAACAAATATTTCAAAATAAGTGTGTAAATGACATTAAGCTCTTATCATATAATTATATTTTATTTTATAAAATAAGCTTTGAAATAAATTATTTTGAAATATTTTCACAATATTTTATTTGATGTGTGTCAGTCTATTGCAGGGGCTTGTTTTCTGGTATGGTTGGCGAGGTGACTGTGGAGGGACTGGTGGCTCTGTTGACTTCTCTCAATGCTTCATCAAAACTCTGAACAGAGCCTGAACGAGAACCCACTTTTCCCTGCATTATCAAAACCAATAAAATTAATATTATATCTACCTTTAAAGTTTCATATGTACGAGGGTAGTCCGATAAGTACTTAGCCTCACCGCCCGATAGGGCCACTGTCGCAAGAGAAATTTACTATCATGTAATACATTCTCGTAGACGACTACCGTCAAAATTTTAGCTGAATCGGGAAGCAGACGTGTCAGCGGATTTTAGAAAAATGGAAAAAGAGCAATATTGGTCGGTGATTCGATTCTTGTTTCTGTTAGGGAAGTCCGCAGTGAAATCAAAGAGCGCTTGGATGCTGTGTACGGTGACTTCCCCTTCGATGGCGACCGTCAAAAATTGGTTTAACGAGTTTCAACGTGGTCGTGCGTCAGTTTTTGATGAGCCACGCCCAGGTACCCCGAAAACGGCTAGCACGGAGGATAACAAAACACAAATCCACGATCTCGTGTTGGCAGACTGCCGATTGAAGGTGAGCGAGATGGCTAAGACAGTAGGCATCATAAAAGATCGCGTGGGTCATATCCTGCATGAAATTTTGGGCATGAGAAAGCTGTTGGCGCGATGGGTGCCGCGTTTGCTCTCTCCGGACAAGAAGCGCAACCATGACACCACTTCAGAGCAGTATTTGACGCTGTTTAAGCGCAATTCGAACGAGTTTCCTTGTTGTTTCGTAACCGTCGACGAAACATGGATCCACTGGTATGCATTAGAGACCAAGGAACAGTCGAATCAGTGGACTTTACCCGGCGAAAGTGCTCTGAAGAAGGCGAAGACTGTCCTATCGGCCGGAAAGGTGATGGCCATCGTTTTCTGGGATTCACAAGGTGTGATCTACATCGACTACCTGAAGATGGGCAAAACGGTCACAGGGCTCTACTATAACTGAATTATTGGGCTGATTCGACTCCGAATTGCAGAAAAAACGGCCCCATTTGGCGAAGAAAAATATGTTCTTCCACCATTAAAACCACTGGCTCATACCTCCGCTGACGACACGGCCAAATTGGGCTACGACCTGCTGTCCCATCCACCGTATTCTACAGATTTGGCCGTTTTTTTCCAAACTTTTCTTTGTTTCCAAACTTGAAAAAATCACTCGCCGGGCAGAAATTTGAGTCAAATGAGGAGGTCATCGCCACCACGGAGGCCTACTTTGCAGGCCTCGAGAAAAGGTATTTTTCAGACGGGTTAAAGAAGTTAAAGCATCGATGGGTCAATTGTATCGAGCTAAAAGGAGACTATGTTGAGAAATAAATCGCCACTTTTCCAAAATTTTCGTTTTTCATTTGTAGGCTAAGTACTTATCGGACAACCCTCGTATGTGTCAATTAATTTAAAAGTTAAATTTCACACTACTTCGTAGTTTGTTGGTCCTCACCTTTGAAAGATGTATTTCAAAAGTTGAGGAGCTTGAATTTGTCAACGAAGTATATTGAAAAAGATTTTTCTTTAAAAACCAAATATCTGATTTACGGGCTTCGATCGGGGGTTGTTGTGAATATCAGAATCAGCGGATTATCAGCATCGGCATTAATCGATTCTGATTTTATTGCCCATATATAGGTCGTGACCGTTGAAAGCGGGGCTTAGCGCTAACCATATGCGCTCACGAGAGATTTTGGCCAATCAAAGATCTTAAATCCAAACAAATCGTCACTTGTTTGCTCCAATGTGTAAACAAACAAATTTGTCTCAAAACTGCAGACATTGCCTGTGTAAGTGAATCAAAAGTGATTTAATACTCAGTTTTATAAAGCTTTCGCCATTAAAAAATGAAATATGGAAGTATTTGTGAAAAGGTTATTTTCGCAAAGGACGTACTAATATACATCATAATTATTATATCAGCTGATAATAATTTCAAACAATCCGCATCCGCTGATATTAAAAAAAACCTGCATCAGCAACAACCCTGGATCAAACGATGTCCGTGTACCTCAGTAATGTTAGTTCATCAAGTTCAAACAAACATACAAAAGTATTATTAACATGAAGTAAACATAATATGAACCTTTACATTCTCGTAAGCGTATCCAACTCTTTCTTCTATAGAGCGAAATGATTCAGAATTCCTCATTTGACCAAGTTTAGAGGTGATTCCGCCTGTGATGCCTCCAAGAAGAGATGTGGTCTTTTCAGCTGTAGTTTTTATAGCAGATTCTGTTTTTTGATAGCTGAAATAATATTAACAAATTATCAAAATCAAATAAAAAAAAAAAAACAATACACATAAAAAGTATAACAATAATTCTGCAACTGCACAGTTGCAGTTTTTCAGACGCCAGGTCTATGACCCTTCCAAAATTCACTCTCCCCCTTTACTGTAGCTGTCAAGTTCAGTGTTAACTGGCCAGTCGTAGCACCAACAACTCACTCCTAGCACTTGTTGAAGCTAGCAAAAAAAAACATGTGGATTTGTGTGAAATTTCAGCGTTCTGAATTCCACGATCCAGCTTACAAAATTTCTAGCACCTATATGCTCGACCATTAGGTAAGTGATTTGGGATTCATTTACGAATTTTGCCGCATTTCCTACACACTAATTGCACATCATTTACTGCAACATTGTCTAAATGTAAATGTCGTTGCATTAATTCAACTAAGGGCAAGAGGCCCCTTGAGTGTTAATCTCTGCTGAAATGAATAAATTTTACTCACATTGGAGCTTCAGTGACAGCTCTTGCTATTTGTCCAACATGTGACTCAACATTTTGATAACTAAAGAAAAGCAAAACAAAATAAAAAATGCATGCCATCCATCAAGTATGAAGCTTAAAGCAAAGAGGAAACGTGTCTGTCCTATTCAGTCGCACTTGAATCGTAAATTGTCCAATATATCACTGTGAATATCGCTTTTTAATACTTGCAACACCAAAAAATAGCTAAGGCTTTGTGGGCGGGTCCAGCAATGGAATATTTGAGAAAAAATACAAGTGATTTGTAATAGCCTGCTTTTTTTAATGGGTGTTATCGAATGTAACCTAAAAAATATTTTCTAATACTACATAAAAACAGTGTAGGTTTGAAGAATCGTTAACATTGTCAAAATTTGTCAGTTTTTAGTGTTTTATCATATTTTTTTCAAATCCGAATAAAAAAAATAGGCATTAGCTTCTAATATATAATTTATCTAAGTTTCTAATATCTAATAATTTCTAAATAGGCATAGTGTTACTTGTGACTGACTTTCAAACTTGCAAGGTTAAATATTTCTTTTTAATTTCATATAAAAAAAATATATGTATACATAACTAGTTTTCCATGATATCTAGCAATATAAATTAAAATCAAATGTCATCACTTTTTAAATTTTGAATAATCCAATAGATTTTAGATAATTTCCTAAGCTGTATTTTAAAATAAGCATAACATAATAAATTTACATACGAGGGATGCTATTTATGTATCCAGAATAACAAAAGAAAACAACATATCATTTAATATGGTTTTATTGATTTTCATCATATTCGCCATGGCGATCGATGCACTTTTGCATACGTTGAAAACAATTTTCATAGCACTTTTTCCATTCTGATTGAGGTATCTCCAAAACGTGCATTTTCAATGCATCAATTTTTCGCAGTTCGAAAAGCGTTGACCATGTAATTTTTTCTTCAAGTTTGGAAATAAATAGAAATTGTTGGGTACCAAATCAGGGCTGTACGGCTGATGGCTAATGACCCGTCAATTTTATCTTTTGACCTTCCAAAAACTGAGTTGTATTGGCCGAAGTGTGACAGCTAGGATTGTCATGATGCAGAATGATTCTTCTTTCTTATTTTTTCAAAACTTCTGGCAATCAAATGGTCATATACCATTCCGAATTAACCGTTGTTCCTTTTTTGTAGTGGCACTGTAGGCTTCAAAGTGCTTTTTCGCATGAATAACTTTTGTTGGGTTCGAGCTCATCTTGGAACACCCACACCGTTGATAGTTGTTTAGTTTTGGGGTCATAGGCATAGATCCACGATTCATCTTCCTCCTAGAAGAAGATCCTGCGTAGATATTATAAACAGCTTTTGACGCACCACAATTGTATTTTTTTTGCACCAATCAACACAAGCCTGTTTTTGATCAATTCTCAAGTTGGGCAGAATCCAACACAATTTTTTTTTACAGCTAAATGTTTGTGTAATATCTTATGTATGCTCGTAATATTATGTCCTGGGACGCCTTTATCTCGCGATGTGTAACATGATGATCTTGCATGATTAGTTCCCACACAGCATCAATATTTTGTGGTACAACAATCGATTTAGGGCGACCTTTTTTAAATTTGTTCGTGAGCATAGACCGTCCATGATTAAACTTACTGAACCAGTGATACACAGTAGTTTTCGATGGTGCTTCGTCCCCAAAAGTTGAAGTGAGTTGATCGATGCACTGTTTTTAAGTTAGCCCACACTAAAAATCGTAATTAATCATTGCACGAAAATTTTCACGAGTGGCGATGAAGACATGCAATTTTGAAAATGACGCCACAATGGAAAAATAATTGACAGTTAAATGAAAAAATGTATTATACAGCCAAAAAGTTCCAGTTTCGGATTCATAAATAGCAGCCCTCGTACATACAGTTTTCCAAAATAAGCATATTAGCAAACGCGCATAATTTACGCCACTTTTAAAAGTGAGCGAAAGTTAGGGCAATCTACATATTTATTTAAGATGGAGTAATTTATTTAATTATTTTTTTTATTCAATTAGAAGATAAACAATAATAGGCCAGACAAAAAAAGCTAAATTGTCTTTTTTTCAACTTAAATTATTTTTTTAAATAATTGCTATGTATCCAATTTATTTAGCTACGCTATATATGCTAGTACTAGAGTCAGGAGAGACAATGGTAATAAAACGTTATAAATGGTATGACTACTACGTGTAAATTTGAACTGCGGCCACTGGGTCAATATTGAAATGCCCCAACTAGACTACCACGATAATGTTTTTGTTTTAGGTGTTTTTAGAGGTTTGAGTTTAATTATTAAAATACCTTCATTTTTTTATTGGGTTTTAAAAAAAAATATTCAAATATTTAATCAAAGTTTAGGTTGTTTTAAAAAAAAAAATGTTAAAAAAATAATCTCAAATACAAGAAAAAATATTTAAAAAAAAACCACTCCTTATAAAAAAAAATCTATAACCTATTAAAAATATGTGCCATGCCTACACATAATGTCCTTTCTAAAAACCTATGAATTATATTATGGCAGAAATAAGACTAAGCAACTTACACATGGCTTTCCTTAACATTTTTGATACCCTGATTGACATCCTCCGTCAACTCTTTCCATACAGTTATTCCGAGTTTCCTTTTTAATTCAGAGCTTAAACGTATCTGAAAATAAAATAAGCCTATTTTATAATCAAACAAATTTTTGTTACATAAAATTGACATGAAATGCAACGGAAAATGACCAATTATTTAGTAACATAACTTAACTACTAGCAAAGCAATAAAACCATTTACTCTAAATACTAAAAAGTAACATCAATCATACTTTACAACTCTTAGAAATTTGTAACAATCATGTTCAAGGTACTTGTCATACAATTCCATAAATAACATCTGTACAAATATATAATAGGATGGATCTAGGTTCCTCAAAATCGAATCATATCTTTTCACCATTATAGGAAGCTTATAAGCTTTAGGCAAATAGCAAAAAAAAATCTGCAATCAATTGGATAAGACATTTCACCCTCCAAAAAATCATTTTAAAGTATACTTACGTACAGAATATAAAAAGAAGTACCTGATTCTGCAATATGAATACAATTGTATTATAAAATTGAGTTTTAAATTTAAATAACTTTAGATAACAAATTAAGATTACACATTTTGTTTACTTTTTTAAAATCAGTGTTTCCATTTATTGTTATGTAGGTATACAGAATGTACTAAAAATGACTTAAATATTCAACTTATCAGATAGGTATTAATTTAGAAATTATTATCCTACAAGTGTTATTTATTACAAATCCGTTGGTTTATTGTAAACTTCACTATTAATAATATATTTACATTGCAAATTCATGAGATTTTTTAGGACTCTTTTTTTCTTCATTTTCACGGGGTAGAGGTAAAAAGAACCAAACCGCTCAGGTAATATAAACGTCTAGATTGCTTGAGCCGTCCCTTATCATCCTTCTCGTCAGAATACCAGTAGTCGAGTCTAGTCCCCGACTTAATGCTACAATGAGATCAGAGGTTCAGTAAAGTAACCACTTTTACAATTAATCTACGTTACCACAATAAGTTTTATTTGACGACTTTAGGTGTCTGATCTTTCAGGGCCAAACCAAAAAAGGTAACATGAAAAGTAACTTGTAATCAGTGCCAGACCTAGCGATAGAAACATCATGATGTATTTTATCCTTTTGTTCACTACCAGTCAAATTATTTGCCAAAGGATCTTACACTATGTTAATTTTGACCAATTATAGTAGGACAACGCTACCTTAGCCGCTAAGACCGTTCTCAAAGTAGCAATCTCATCCTCCGTGGTAGCTAGCTGGGCCCTCCACTCGGCCCTTATGCGTTCAGCCTCTTCGGTTGGAAGATCTTTAAGCTCATCGTCAGAGGAAACATGGTAGCCATCGCCGATTGGAGATGATAGGCTACTGCCTAAAGCATCCTCTCCTGAAAGAAAGTCACTGAGATAAGTTAAATTACCTAAACAGTGTATCAAAATGGTTAAAATTATATAGGATTTCATTTTATCTGTTAGTTAATTATAATTAAATAGATAACAACAAAAACTGCACATTTACAATTACATTATTTTAGTATTCTTTTAGCTCAGACTTTGAGTTTACGAAAAGCGAGAGAGATAATGGGGTTATAATTGTTCTTTTTTTTTTCATAAATAATACATTACTTCGGTCTGCGCATAACAGGGTTATTTATGTCAAAATCTTTAATGACATCATCAAAAGAAATGTTGGTAGCTTCTAAGAACTTTAACTGGAAATAATAGATGAAGAACTTTATTTGCTAAATACGCGTATTTCCCAAGTTGAAACATGCACGCTGACAGCTAATTATGTTCCAGAATAATTTAAGTTATGATTATATTTTTTTCTATTAGATATTTAGCATATTAATTATTTAATCTTACTAATTTTATTAACTGATATTTTTAAAATAACTTATATATCCCCGTCCTTTGGCTGTCTGTCCGTCCGTCTGTTGCAACTTCAAACTCGAAAATAACAAATGCAAAACAGTTGAATTTTTGTGTGTAGATTGATGCTCTTGAAAAACAACAATAGCCGTTTACATTGGAGGCTCTCAGGATAATATAGGTACATCATAACATTAGCTGTTGGAACGTTCTATTTATTACTGGCCAGTTAAAATTAATATAAACGCATAAATAGAAACATGTCAATAGATCATGAAGATCGTGGTAGTCTAGTGGTTAAGGCGAACTATTAGCCTAAAGGTCGCAGATTTGAATCCTCACATGGTCGTACCATTTTTAATACTTCATTACCACCATCTCCCCTGACTCAAGCGCAGGCATATTTGACCTAGTTGAGTAGGTCATAGCAATTATTTAAAAAAAAATGTAAAAGAATGTTCAGTGTTACATTATAATTACTACGAATTGAAATATTATATCCGTGTTTATTAATTTATTTATTGTGGTTACCCAATAGAAATTGTACACAATACAGGTAACAATGTGAAGACAATATAAATTGAAGTACCTATCCATTCCTAAACTAGGGTAGACTAAATGACTAATAAAGATAGAGGTAAAAAAGCATATTAAAATATATTATACGTATTTTAGGAAAAAATAAAACTGTGCTAAAACTTATGATGAATTGAAAGAATGTTATGATACCATTTCTTTTATTTTAATCTACTTATACCTAAAAAATAACCCATCTTCGCCTCTATGGCCATCCAAAACGCAAATCGAATAGGATAAAAGTGCCGCAGCCACAAGTGGAAATAGAAAATGAAGCAACCCAAAATCTATCACAAGTTGGTACCACAGGAGTGAGTAGTCTGGGGGAAAGATGCCGTTAATGGCGTCTATAGGGCCTAACCGTGAGATGAGGTTCTGGTTAAATAATTTACTACTGCTAAATACTGTATAGGAGTTGATATTAAATGATAGCTACAGGGTGTCATATCCATTCTTGTTTTTATATTAATTTATATTAAAATACACATTTAAAAAATCCGACTTAGTCAGAATTAGTTTAATAGTTACCCTTTATAAACTATTTTATTGTGTGGTGGTCTTTGCATACATACTTTAAATGTCATTTGACTTTGAATGCCATTATTTTGCCCAAAATTGGAAGACCTACCCTTAAAAAATGTATTTTTTTTTGTGTGCTAGTTATTATTTTAACAGCCTTTAAGTGCAGACCAATATTACAAAAAAGTCAATGACAAATAGCTATAAACGATTTAAAAAAACGATAACAATAATTATATTTGATGTAACAGCTGCTTTAATAATGTTAATCAGCTGATAACAAACAGAAGACATTAAATTTTGTGACTTTTGATGGAAATTGGTTATTATTAAAGTCAAAAAACATTTGTTGAGATATGAGATGCCATTGTACAAATAGATGAGAAATACCTACCTAAGAGAGATAGTAAATAATATGTGGCACGTTAGCTGATGTGAAATTGATTGGGTTTGATTGGTTCCGAAATTATCAAATCTACAGAATGGCGCAGGACTCCCTTTGTGGTTGCTTTTAGTAGGAGATTGAAAAAAAATAACAGAACTAGAATAAAAATGCAACGGGTGGTCTGAGAGACCGAATCATTAAAATAGTTTTAGGAATAATCTATCTCTACACGCAATTCAGAATGCACCAGTCCTTGACATAAACGTTCAGTCCTTGGATTGAAGGTTATATTATGTTCAATTCATTATGATTATTTTATTGTAAAATCTCTTTATTAACCGTAATAAATAAACATTGGCACTACAAAGAAAATATTTATCAAACGCCTTGATGTTAAATTAAATAAAATGAACTTTGAGGTCATAATATAATCTAAATAATATGCAATCTTGCTGCGCGAGTCCGATTCTCTTATTTTATGTAAAATCCATTATAGGTAACCGTTACCCATGACTGTATTGAAATTTGACATGTTGGTCCAGTCCGATGATAATGCATTTTTATGGTAAGCATGACCTGATTCTACACCCGGGAATGGCTCCAGACGAAGTAACTTCTTGACGGTCAACAGCACAGACACAAAATTTTGTATACGCATCGAAGCATTTAAATAAAAGCTTGTTTCTAAAAATGTATTTTTACTATTAATCTTTTCTGGGGATGATGACTGATGATTAATTACTAATAATTGAGGACCTATGCACGTTTTATATTATTTATTTACACTCTTTGGTCCAGACCGATAAAAGTACGGAAGATATCCACATAGACAAATTTATGTATATGATGATGATCATAGAGTAAGCCTCAACACAAATATATTGTAAAAAAAATACTGTAAACATAAAACATATATTTTGTCGTGAAAACTTCTTCAAGTGCGGTGTAAACACTGAGTGTTATTCTGATTAATATGAGCGAAAGTGAAATGAAGTTTAAAATGACTGATACTCGAAGACTGCAGGAGGGGTCGCAGCGGTGGAATGGGTGTATTTGACCGACGCATTGCAAGGGAGATACTTCAACGTCGAGTGCCTTATAGTAAAAACTCTCATGGCAGACATTATGTTAGGGTTACGATTCCTACGGAAGCATAGTTCCATATCAATTGCTGAAGGGGAAATCTTACAATTCCACATATATGTAGAAAAAACAGAAGGCGGCTGGCAGTAATGGCAGATTATAAGCCAATTAATGACAAAGTTGTAAAAACTCTAAAATATAGTTCAATGAACACATTCGAACCGTTTTATGAATATGAATAATATGCCCGCTCGAGATAAGAGGGAATTATCTCGGGAGGAGCGATGCATTAAAGACGAATTAGTTTATGTATTTTTTATGGACGACCTATATTTTCCTGAGAACTTATTGTACTATAATGATTTCCCTAAAATACCTAACTTCCATTAACAAATTATGTTGGATCAGTTGTGAAACATATTGTTTATGGATAATACTACCTGCTTGCGAAGGTTTTATAAGCGAACCAATTAGTGTATTGAATGAACAACTTTATTAAGTGGACTAAAGTCTCATTAAACCCCGTTGCCATAAACGAAACATATTCATGCCAATCCCTCGACTGTGCGTTTAATCACAGTCATACAGTTTTTTTTTTAATCTGTTATTGTAATTCCGATAAAATAATTATTCAAATAACTTAAGTTGTACTCTACAAAGTATGTCAAGCAGATAAAAATCTCGTCATAGCCAATGTACCGCAGTTTGAATTTAGAGAACTCTTCCTTATATTTAAAAAAAAATCCTGATTAGTACTTTGCTTATAGACACCAAAGTAAAATGTGTCATTAAATATAGCATTTTGACAGGTTTTGTGGAGATTAGCAGGATACAAAAATACTAACATTTTTAGGACCAGAGTCTTAGAGTATAGAGACGATCATAGAGTCTTTGTCTAAATTATGAACCTTAACCCATAGGATAATTATTTTGACCTCTACCAGAATCAACTTTGCATCGTTATTCGTTATAATGCACTTATCATTTTAGGTAGGAAACCTGCTTATTGCAATAGGTATCATGCGTTTCACATCCCCTAGAGCCCAAACCCACCCTCAGTTTAAAATTTTATATATCTATATCACTTTCTTGTGGACACGATAACTGCCGTAATTTTACACCAATCACTTTCAAATTGATACATAAAGTTTAAGAGGAGCACAAAATCTCAGTCAAGTCCGTTAATGGGCAAAATTAGACCGGGGGGCGGGAATGAGGAGGGGGGGTTGAAAAAGTGAAATTTTGCTACAACTGTAAACCAGTTCAAGAACCGCCTTGATAAATTTCTTGAATCTAGGCAAATCGCTAGTAACTGTGAATGAGAATATCAGCTAAATAGCTGCTTGCTCAACAAATAATAATAATAATAATAATAACTTTCTTAGTATATAAGATATCGAATTCAATTAAATTTTATATTATTCCTCAGATAAGAGCCTAAAACTTATCTAAGGAAACTTTTTTAATAGCACCAACCATTTGTTTTAAGAGTGGAAAAATTGGTTTTTCAAAATTAAAAAAATCATATCCCTTAATAGGCAAACTTCGGATCAAATCAGTTCAAAATGTTAATTGTGGTCCTATAATTCCCACAATTTTTGTTTTGGGCGACTCTTGTGGCACAGTATAAAGAGGGATTTAGTATACGCGCTCTCGCTGCGTAAGGGTGGTTGAGGTGCGCGAGCTGCCGCGCGGGGAGCGAATGGCGCGGAAGCTAGCGCAATGTTTGATACAAGTTCGTACATTTGGAGCTAGTTCGCCTTTGATGCGGTGAAATCTACCTCCGCCTTCCGGAGAAAAAATAAATACATATGCATGCAAAATGGCAGGTAAACGACAGGCTTTGTTGCGTCCTACAATCGACTGGAAATAAAATTATAATTATTTACAAAAGTCCCCTTTCACGTGTAAGCGAAAGGCGGGTATCGAAAGTGACATGTCGCGGTTAAGGCGCCCCGGGACGCATTTGTCCTTGAGATTAGAAAGAGTAGGCTTTATTCGAACATTGACGCGTAGAAAAGAGACGGATATACTCGCCGACCGCGAATTCGTTATATTTGGAATCGATGAAACATGTTTTTTGTATTTAAATAATTATTATCATTTGAAAAAAATGTTTTTTTTTAAGTAATGTCCTAGATTATTATATTGTCTATCTTTAGAAAGAAAAATTAGGTTCGCGTCACTTACACAACTTAAAAGAAAATCGTTGCAAGAAAAAAACAACACTATCTTATTTATTTATTTCATTACTATAATAAGGTGTATTTCGTTTTTTTTAAGCAAAGTACTAAATTAATATATGTAGAATATTGTGGTATTTTTAGTTTTAGCCATTTGTTGGGAATAACTTCAACAAAATGCACCAAAATACCTTAAAAACACGTTTTAGGGACTGGTGGCGCCTTAACTAAAACTTTAACCGCATTTATTTCTCACTTTCTATTTCTTTCGAGGCATCGTCGCTAAGATTAAGTTTGCGAAAAAACTAGGCTTAAGTAGTAAACGTGTTATTTTCGCCAAATTTTGAAACAGACAAATGCGAACATTAAATGGCGATCGTTAATTAAGTAGGATATACCTACTACATATTCAGGCTTCGAGAATAAAATTGTCTATGGACAATTGTCTATGGAATTGTCTATGTCTATGGTTGATTAATAAACCTTCAATGGCTTTCGAGTGTGGTGGTTAAACTGCAATTAATTTATCTGTACTTGAAATCCAGTTTGTACATTATTAAGGAATAAATATAAATGTGTATAATTAAACCACTATAGAGTTTTTATTTTGTTTTATCAAAAATATTATACGGCGCTGGGCTTTTGCTCACATATGCTGCGGTGAAAACTAAACAAACTTTGGTGAAAACAATAGACAACAAATTGGGCACCTAATAACTCTATGGAACGATGCACGCGAGTA
Source organism: Neomicropteryx cornuta (assembly GCA_020383195.1). NCBI lineage: Eukaryota > Metazoa > Arthropoda > Insecta > Lepidoptera > Micropterigidae > Neomicropteryx > Neomicropteryx cornuta. The sequence continues at coordinate 10,433,865 of JAHKQU010000014.1, forward strand.
CGCAAGTAGGTTTGCGTAGGTTTAGGTAGTACTGTTGATCTCAAAAACGAATGCTAAACCAATAAATATTATGTTTATAACATGAAAATGAGTACATTTTAATATATATTCATACAGTTAAAACGATTTAAAGTCCAGTCATTTCTCCACACAAACGCTTTGTTGTGGATATAGACGAAAAATAAAACAAGGTATCGTTTTATCTTCTAAATATCTAGACTTCTGTTGATCTCGTTATTAAGTAAAATTTCCATTTAGTCTCAAAGTTAAGACCCTCAAAACGTCTGTATTTTTATATACATTTTATCAAAAGTTTAGACGTATTTATCTTGTCTGAATATAAGATCGAGAAAATAAAACTGCAGAAGCATAGTTTATTTTATAAAGATACAAATTCAAATAAGTTTTAAACATAAGTTGATTGTTTTTAATAATTAACCAACGGTAAAGAGTGTTAACGCGTTAGATGAGACAGAACGATTTAAAAGCACGCGCAAGACAGCGAAGAGCGTCATTGTAATCAACAGATTCCTCATATTTTACAATACAATTCAGCATTCTGTCTCTCTTGTTTGTCGAAACTGCCTGTTAACCTTTTTTTACCATACTACCATCAGATTAGTCATTTTCGTGTAACTTTTAGATAAGGAGATTTGCAAGGGTTATTAACAGAACTGTTATTTTATTCGTGAAATTATAATCAAATTATTAATAAACATCCATAATCATTCTGATCATGTTTATGGTTATGAGGCGTATATAAAGTACGTGGCTAGTATATGGCTAAATTTTAAAAGGCTTAAATAAATAATATGACTTAAATAAAGATTAGTTCGATTATCTTAGTTAATAAAGTAAATTACCCGCGGATAAGGCTCGGGCACATTTGTAACAAAGCATTCATATTTTATAATTTAATCGGTGAGAAAAAGTAAGTTGAAACGGTAAAACTAGACGAGAGTAGGCGACCGGTTCCCAAATTGATGATCTTTTATCCGCAATCACCAAAATATAAATGGTCACCGCGGCTGCTTAAAGGAACCTCCACTGCAGGAAAATATTTACAAGTTTTTTTTACTTTTTATTTTTTGCTTCCTACTAACTTAACACTAAGGTAATAAGTATTAAGATAAAAGGAAACGCATAAAAAATAGCGAATCTGGCAAAATACCTTCGGGCGTTAATCCGAGAAACTTCTTGTAGTGAGAGTTACTGGTCATTCTGGCAAGGTACGGTTTGGACAGATCCTGGAAAGTCACGCGAACATCTTTAAGTTTTCGCCTGAATATCCTCAGGGTGCGCTTGCGGTTGTCCACGTAGAATTCAGTTTCGATGCAGAGGCCCTCGTCCTCGACGGTCGTGAGCGGGGGCCCGACGCGCAGGGCCTCGATCTCGCGGTCGAGCCGCACTCCGTCCGAACTCGTCCAGCAGTGAAGCGTGTCTTCGGCGTCGGGGTCCACCTCGTCGAGGCTGGGGGTCGCGTCGCCGTCCAGCCGAATAAAGTAAGGGTCCTCCATGTACTCGAGGCTGTGATGCTCCACTTCGCCCCCTGCCTCCGCCGGTGCTTCGTCCTCGTCATCCATGTTTGAGTCTTCGCCGAGTGTGGCGCGACATATCTCCGATGCGCTCTATCGCGTCCGGCGGCCGAGGTCCGACCTGACCCCGAACATAGCACTGCTCGACTCGACTGACTGAACCTAACTGAGCACCTTACTGCCAGCCAGAGAGTGGTGAGCGCTGACTGCTGCTGACTCATTCCATTCGGTCCACTCGCGGGCAGTGAGAGGTATTGCTTTTGCGATAAGTTACCGCGCAGCAGAGAATGCTAGCGACGTGCAACCGTTCGTTGCGTTGCGTCGTACGATAACCAGAAAGTGATAGGAAATTTCTTCATTATAAACTAAAATGTATCTGTTTCATCCGCAACAGATAAATCCATTTAACATTTTCAAAAGCTCGACCTGTCGCGGGCGTCGTGGCCATAAAACTGGTAACTGTGATTGAGGGATGCCTAGATAAAGTGTTAATACTTGATTCTTCAAAAACAAATTTAATTCATATCTGTTCGAAGCATACTCCCCTTATAATTTATCATTTTGGGTAGAGGGTATGGTGTCGAACCCTTAAGACGGCCTGACACCTGAACGCCGTTGGGTTTGTGAGAGGACGGGGTTGAAATATAGTTAAATTAAGAAAAACGGTAAACATGTATGTTTTGTATATCTGCATTAAAGGTCGAAAAACAACATTGAATTTGATTGCAACGTGCGATTTATCCATATATTGTACAAGATATAAGGCTTTAGCTACCCGGACACTTCCTACCTCCATGGTAATCTTTTAATGGTAGTGTTGAAATGGGTTTGTATAAAAGTACTATCGATATTTTGATACGCGTTGGGCTACCGCCGAATCCATGATACAGGCCCTCCGAGCTACAGGGTCCCGATGTGTACAAGCAAAAAGTTTAATTTTCCAACAAAAAACACTTACGATAATGTCTTTATTATAAAATCTCTTTATTACAATGGCGAGTAGGAATCAAAGTTATTTCCAACTGCATATCTAAGAACTTTCGTCATCTTAAAAAGAGTTTATTCATAAATAGACGAAGTACCTGTTATTTCGGTATGCGTATTAAATTCTGCGAATTGCTCAGTTGGGAATATGTCAGTTAATCTCTATGAACAATTAATTGCTTTGAAAACCTGTTTAAAATCTGAAATTCAGAAAATGTATTCCATTAAGGAATCCACAGACTTATGTTGATAAAATTCAATAGCCTTGTCTCCAGTTTTCCAGAGGTAATAACAACATGCTTACTATTTTTGATCCTTCCTGTCGATACAGGGCCCTTTTCATAGACATTTAAGTATTAATTAATATATGATTTGTGTGGAATAATGTTAAATACGCGGCGGGAAAGTAACACCAGGTTAATGAATGCAAAGGATTTTAACGGTTATCGTATTTAAATAAAATAAAAAAACAGCCGACACATTGTACGGCAATATAAATGGAAATGATCGCACGCGCACGACCCTCGGCCGGCAGACAGCATAGCTGGAGAGGAAGAGGAAGGGCAGGTGGAGACGTCAGCGTCGGGCACAGCAGACGAGCGACGGACCACGAGTCATGGAGTCATCGAGTCGTCGAGGTCGACGACCTCACGCCGAAATAAAGAATGTTTGCCTGGCATACGATTATTACGCCCCAAAAACATTCTGAAAGAAGGCTTGTAGAAAATAAATAAAGGTGTTTAACACGATCATAATACAGTCTTATTTACAATAAATACTTATATGAATAGTATAAATTTTTTTCTGTGTTACAGTAACAAGATCATACGGCAAGATTTATTTATTTTGGAATTTAACAGTTTCTAAAATGTTACCAAATTGTACAAAAATGATAGGTCAGATAAGAAATAACAGCTAAACAAAGCGCAACTTAGAAATTCCAACCTAAAATAGGTATATAATAAGTAGGTAATGAAATCCAAAATATTTAAATTTACAAAATAAATCGCCAAATAAATCAGAAGGTATTTCGGTTTTATGCATTTTTAGTTTTGTTTTTTAAATAGATATATTAATTTTACGAAAAATAAAAGCACGCTATTTAACGCGCGGCATAGAATAAATAATACATAGCGCGGCCAGTAATTAAACAACACGGACATAATATATCAATTTACTAATAATAATAATTTATATTTTGTATAATAATTTATTATTATTAATAATAAACCGGTGCGTGTAGTCATGATGAGTTTTTTTTCTAAATTTTTACGCGCGCACAGAATAAATAACAGATTGCGCGGCCAGCAATGAAACACGGATATAACCATCAAGTTAATAACCATTTATTATTAATATTAATACACGGGTACTTGTAGTCTAAAATCCCAAAATGCCGTTAATGACACCCGTAGGGCCTAGCTGTAATCGTCAGGTTCTGGGTAAATAATTGACTACATCTAAACGATGTATAGAAAAGCATTTGATATTATATGATAGCTACAGGTGCCATAGCCATTCTTGTTACTTTATAGGCCACTTTTCCGCGTCTGTGAACTTAGCAGATACGATATGATTTTGAAGGAGATAAAAGTCATATGGATGCATTGGGTGTATTTGTCACTGAATGCTCATGACCATGACAATCAGCTAATGACCAAACCGCACCTGTGCTCTCTCTAACACACATAGCTGTCGTAAAAAAATAAATACTCAAAATAAGAGGAAAAGGTACCATGTACCAATACAAAAAAAACCGAGATAGTACCATTTTTGAACCAGTACAATACACCGATACCAGAGCGTGCTATAGCAAAAATATTTTTGGAAATTGTAAAAAAAAACGTTGAAAAGTAACATTTCGTTGACAATGGTAGCACGAAGGAAGGGTCATCAGATATTGAGACTACCTTAATATATTATGTTCTGAACCTAATCAAACTAATGCGGAGATAACATTAAAAGAAGAGTTAGGAAAAACATTGAAAATCCTAAATTGGACGAAAGCGTTATTATGTTAATTAAGGAAGCAGCTAATTAAGGATAACACTAATTCAAGCAAGATATTAAATTTTATGTTCATTGTTTAAATATACTTATTTCAGTATAACTTTTTGTATTTATTTTTTTATATAAAAACTGTAATTTGAAATAAACTTAAATTAAAATATCTTTAATGGCTTATGATGATGACAACCATATTTGTTAATTGTTAAGTCGTTATTCCTCAGGCCAAGCTTTATTGCTTTTAATGACACTTTGAATTTCTTTTTTCGTCTCCTATACAAGTTGTACAGAACTTATAGTCATTATTTTTTTTTAACAAATGAACTTTCAGCACAATTTAATTAACAATACCAATATTTTTACATTCTGGTGAAATGGAAACACATAGATACAATTTATTATTCGCTCTCATAATCGTTGCTATCAACACTACTTGAATTGAAATCTATCACAAGTAATTAAATAAGTGCCGAATGCAGATGTTTTATGGACCATCGATTATTATATTTTTGACGTGAATACATCTATAAAATTGTTGAGAGGCCTTAGTTGCACTAAGGCAGGGCGCAGCGCCCCATATGGAAACTTCTGGGCAGTATAACATTTGACTCGGAAAAGCTGCAGTGCTTGTTTTGATTTTAATTGAAAGCTTTTGTCAGGGTCTATCAATTTGTTATAAAAATATACAATAACGAGTAGTAATAGTGAAGTTGTATGAAGTTGAAGATGAAAATTATCAAAATACAGACTATATTGGTTAAAACGCCAAGCCGAAATATAGAAATCGTACTATTATTACCCACTTAATAAAAACTAGGAATCTGTTTCTAGTAATATTCTTTTTTTTTTATTCGCATGTCACCCTACCACTACCTAAATCTGTAGATTTCTTTAAAATTAAATAAAATAAAAATTACAAAAATATTCAGCGCTTAGAATGATTAATCTAAATTAAAGGCCATCTTGTGATTTTTCTCGTCTATTAATACATTTTATAATACAATTACAGTGTGTGCATACAAGTACATTTTATAATAGTAATTGTTTTGTGTGAACAATATTTATAAAAAATATTTTAATCTAAAACAATAATCCTAAAGTTGTTTAAAAGCTTATTTCAAAAAGTTGTTTTAAAAAGTGGCAACATTGCTTTGCAGGTGCGGTGTAAAAAAAGGCAGTTCGATGACAAAGAACAAGATGAACTTATTCAGAATCAAGAAAATAAATTTAGAGTAGATTTTTTTAATAGTTTAATAATAATTTCATGTGCATAAAAGAAAGAAAAAAAAAGTAAAAGTAAAAGAAAGGTTTGTCTTGATATTTGAACACAATAACATATTTCGATTTCTTTATAATATTAGCGACGTTGTTACAGTGATATTTTCCAGACAATATTTTGTTAGAAAATTGTGAAACCTTAGATTAGGCTTTATGCCATAATTGTAATGGAAAGACACACAGGAAGCCGGAGATTTTCCCCGAGCATTTAAAGTTGAACTAAACGCGTAAAAAAACAGATAGTACGCGTGTACTGTATCTATGAGAACCACAGCTTTCGCATCTTTTTATTATTATTATTATTAAGTTACAGACAGGCAGCTAATAGCTAATTGTGTCTGTATCGGTGCTAAACTTTGTGAATTCATTTGTGAATATTTCATTTTAGCAGGGAAATAAGCAGAGTTAGTGTTCACTGCAGTAGACGCAATAACTTCTGACGGCAGGTGATTCCATGCTTCTACAACTCGGTTCGGCAAGTGCTTCCTTGGATTTTTTGAGAATGAAGTACGGTTTAATTTAAGACAGTGTCCACGAAGATTCTAATTCTTGTTGAAGAATGAAGAATGTGGGCAATCATAGTTAGTTACTTAATATTTTGTGAGTCTCAATTAAATCGCCTCTCTCTCTCCTTTCCGTGAGTGATGTGAGCTTCAAGATTTCTAAACACTCATGAGTCTTATTTTTTATAATTTGTGGGATTTTGGTTATTCGTCTTTGAACTTTCTCCAACAAATTAATGTCTTTGACGAAAGTAAGGACTTCATACATGGAATCCATATTCCAGAATTGGTCTCATATGTGACTTGTATACTTTTAAAAGGAGATCAGGCTCGATGTAATGGAAAGCATTTTTTATCAATTATACCAGTCTATTGGCGGTTTTGGTAACAGCAATTATGTGAGCTTTCCACTTCAGGTCACACGATATGGTGATACCCAGATCCTTCTGGCTTTTTACTACTGGTAACTGAGTTCCATCAATATGATATTGGTATTGAGGGTTGTTTTTTGCCAATATGGAGTACTGTACACTTGTCGACATTGAGACCTACTTTTTTTTGACCATCCGTTATACAATTCAGGTCTTGTTGTATTACACCCCTACACAGTACCGGATCTGCAAATAACATGGTATCATCTACAAATAGATTTGAATGAGATTTGTGACAAAGACCATGTCGTTGACATAAATTGTGAAAAGGACGGATCCAATCGCTGACCCCTGCACCACTCCGCTAATCCGACATTTTAGAAAAATGTTCCATTATAGTCCCGTTTTATGATATGCAGTTCACTAATTTGGCCCAAGACCTGTGATTTGCTTGTGAATAAGTTACAGACGCAGGGGGATACTACCTCCCGCACGCTGATCGAACTCCCCGTGCCCGTCAGTACATCCAATACCATCACCGTCAGGTCAGTCGATTGATTCAATCAGTTAGTAGTCGTTAGCTTTCAGTCGCAAGCATATACTTTTCATGAAACATAAGAAACCTTAATATACATTTCGTTCTAAGTTCCACGTGCAAATAATATTTTGTAAAATTTGCCTGTGATGTGTAAGAAAGAAGAAACGCAGACATGGAGGGAATAAGGGGTTTTGTTATAGTGTCCCATTCCGGATCTCAACATTTATGGCCATGTTAGTTATAACCCACCCAAATATGCTGTGGAGTGTAAAAGGGTCACCTGGACCAACTTGAAAAGGGTGATTATTTTATAAAACAAATCTACCGCAATAAAGAAGTCAATTGTTAAGAGCTGATCAAAATGAGTGTCCATTGGTGGAAATGTCCACTCGGAAATTTGAACGGAAAATGACGTAAGTAAATTTCATCTAGGTACAAGTTCATATACTGAGTGATCTGATGTAGTTTATGAGTTTGAGTTTATGGGTTTACTGAGTTTACGGAACGCAGCCAATGAATGGGAATGGGGGGAATTTCAAGTGAATGGGATTTTTTGTTTGGTTGTGAGAGGCGTAAAGGTTATAAGTGTTTTGCGTGCTCCGCGATTATTTGCTATCGAAAAATATGGATCAAAGGATTTGCATCAAATTTTGTGTAAAAAATAAAATTAAGTGCTCCGTAATACTTGAAATGTTGACAGTGGCATACGGTGAAACTGTTCTGAGTAAAAAAAATGTTTACAAGAGGTACAAACTCTTCCAAGATGGCCGGGAAGATGCCAATGACGAGCCTCGCTCTGGACGCCCAAGCACGTCAACAACTGATGAAAACGTTGAAACAGTGAAGAAAATTGTCGAATCACTATCAGAGAAGTTGCTGAGGATGTCGGTATATCGCTTGGCTTGTGCCATGAAATTTTTTCTAACGTTTTGGGCATGAGACGTGTGTCAGCGAAGTTTGTTCCGAAATTGCTAAATTTTGACAAAAAGAACCGTTGCACGAGCATCGCTCAAGAGCTGTTGAATGACATCAATGTCGACCCAGATTTACTCAAAAGGGTCATAACTGGTGACGAATCATGGGTATATGGTTATGATATCGAAACCAAAGCCCAATTGTCCCAATGGAAGCGGCTAGAAGAGCCAAGACCGAAAAAAGCACGTCAAGTTCGATCAAATGTCAAAGTTTTGCTCACTGTTTTCTTCGATTACCATGGAGTGGTGCATCAGGAGTTCTTACCATATGGTCGTACGGTCAATAAACAGTATTATCTGGAAGTTATGCGCCGTTTGCGAGAAGGAATACGAAGAAAACGTCCAGAATTGTGGAAAAACAATTCATTGCTTTTGCATCACGATAATGCCCCTGCTCACTTATCTTTGCTTGTGGGAGATTTTTTGGCCAAAAACAACACCACAATCATGCCTCAGCCACCATATTCACCGGATTTGGCCCCATGTGACTTTTTCTTGTTCCCAAAACTAAAGAGACCTATGAAAGGACGGAGATTTGCAACGATTGAAGAGATAAAGACTGCATCGCTGGAAGAGCTCAAGGCTATACCGAAAAGTGCTTATGAGAAGTGCTTTGAGGATTGGGAAAACCGTTGGCATAAGTGTATTGTATCTGAGGGGGATTACTTTGAAGGGGACAACATAAATATTGATGAATAAATAAATATTTTTTCTTAACAATCAAAGTCACCTTACTTTTTGTACTCACGATGTATATGAGTTGTATATCAAATCATGTGAGCGGAAGTGAGTTATTGAATATCAACGCATAGATTATTTATTGAAACATTATCAGTGTATATTTTAGCATTAATAAAAAACCATTACGTCATGGCACTCATTCACTTGTTTTTAGTTAGTTTAGAAATTAGCTCAATCTTTGTTATTGTTATCAGTAAGCGGCCTACCGGTAAAGACAACGTTTAAGGTTTATATCGTAATTTATGTCGTAGGTCGTATCGGCAATATCGTAATTCTAATCAAACAGTCACGAATCACGATTTCAAGTTAACATTATAAAGAAAATTAGAAATACTTAGGTACTTACTTAGGTAGGTATCTAGCGTTTGCCTAAAGGTATACAAATTACAAAACAACAAAGACGATTTCTAGTAGAAATAAAATCATATTCTCGTGTACAGCCGATTATAAAAGTTCGGCTTATTATTATGTAGCTGAATACAACATAATAAAAATTATGATGAAATATCAAAGAAAGATGAAATCTATAAAAATAAATTCAGATGTATACTTACGTACAGCCGAGTGTATATGTTTGTTTGGCCAACAAATGTGTACAAGGCTGTGTCAGCAGAAACTAAAATCTATAGTTCACTTACAAACTTTTAGCAGAAAAATAATTATTTTGCAACCACTTACCGGTAGGGACTGAAGTCATGTTTTTTCGAAGTATCGGAAAAATCAGAATCAATCTAAACAACGACTAAATTAATAGTAAATTACACACAAACTAGTCACAAAGAGAACACTCACCGCTGCACACAAATTGAAAATGAGACACTTGAATGAAAGTAATTGAACGTCGCAAACCGCGCAACGCCTGGCAGCGAGCTCTGAACTACTTGAGCCTGAGCAGTGAGCACCCGTGACGTCGCTGACGTGTAGTAACTAGTAGACGACAGACGTCGCTTGGTCTGTTTCGTTCGCAGACACAACACTTTTTCCTTTCACAGTTGTTTGCTGTGACTTCGCCCACCACCGTTGAAAATTTCGACAACATGAAGTCACGAAATTGATAAACAAATTATACCTACATAGAAGGAGATTGCCAAGTGAGCGAAAATATTTGAATCAGAGGAATAATTAAGGGTATTTTAATAAAAGGCTATTACCTATATTCGCAATAGTTGTAAGCTGTAATTATTTTAATGGCAATTGTAATCTGAATACATTTATTTGTTTTACAGGTTTCGTCGTATAGGTAATAACAAACTATATAGTGTTCTTTATAAAGAAAAATCACAAAAACATTACTGTTACGTTGATATTATGTACTCGTGTGCTGTTTTATGGGTGTACAAAAAAAACTTAAAATCTTCCTACAATCAACAAATGCAGAATGAAGTACGTTAGAGAAGAGCTAAAATCATTTTTATCCGATTTCAAAAGGAGGTCTCAATTCGATCTGCGTTTCTATCTTTATATATGTTCAACAGCCCCGGATCTAGGGGCGAGGGGGGGAGATTCCCTCCGCCATGCTAGATAGAGACTTATCGCGATGACATATGCGAGCAGGCGATACGTATGATAAAACGCGAGAAGTGTGCTCGACGCAGTGGTGTGCTTGGGCGTGGAGGTTTTTCACTCTCAGTTGCCGTATCTATATGTTTTTAAATAATCGTTGATCCGGGACTGATGCTCACTCCGAAACGGCTCAAGTGATTTCGATATTTTTTCTTGCATAGATAAGGAATTTTTCAGGGGTTGAAATAAAAACTCAGTGTAAGGCTACTAAAAATATTAAAATAAAAAACCCCCGACGTCGAAATTAATCTGCAACCAAAGTACTAAAAAATAACAGGTACACAAAAAAACTTATTGTTAGTAAACAATAAAAAACAGATCCACAAAAACGTCGAAGTCGGCGCAGAAACATGATTTACTAAATTTGCATAGGTGTGTTTCTGGGCCGATTTCGACGTTTTGGTGGAGCCTTTTTCAAAACGTTTTCATATTATGATGTTTGTCTTACTGAAATATCAAAATATTTTACCTGATTTTCAATAAATAAAAAACGACTGCCACATTCAAACCGTGCACACCCACCATATTTTTTTTTAATTGGATTTAAAGGTATAAAATTTTGTGAACGATATAATTATGCATATACAACTATGTATATACTAATTATGTATCTAATTAACTTAATTTTAATACCATTAGGAAATGCGAGTAACATTTCTACCATTTTTAATAATTTACGCATTCAGTTTTTTTTTTTGTTATTAATGTTAATATATTTTTTTCTCCGTTTTTACATTAAAACTATTAATTTTCAGTGTTTTATTTTATTATTTATAATCGATTACTATGTATTTTGAGATAACACAGGGGGTTTTAGCAACCTAATAGTTTTGGGGATTTTGTCAATTGACTTTGGGTTACCGTTACACTAGCTCTTGGCTGGACTACTGTGAGTGAAAAGCAACATCATCCATGAGAGTGACTGCCCAGCTCTGGAATTCACTGGACTGCGGCAAACTGCGAAGGAAATTAGATCATTTCTATTAGTTTTGTTCTAATAAGATTGTTTCGGGCGTTCTTTTATTCCTTTCACTGTCTACTAGTCTACTTCAAGTCTCAGGTTTCATTTAAGATCATATTTACATTAAATTTAATTTTGTCCATAAAATTTACAATGACATTGCGTTATTTCTTTCCCAGAATGACTTCAAGTGCTTTGTTTGCGAGTACAAGTGCTCACGGTGGAAGTACTGGAAATTCAAAGCATTTGGTTGAATTCCGCGCTGGTAGAATGACTTTAAAAGGCAGAATGGTATATCCGGATAAGCGCAAAGGATTTTTATACGTTTACCAAAGCGACGATTCCCTCATGCACTTTTGCTGGAAAGATCGAGTCAGCGGCGCCGTAGAGGATGATCTTATCATATTTCCCGATGATTGTGAATTTCTAAAAGTTCATCAGTGTAGCACAGGCCGCGTTTTTGTGTTGAAATTTAAGTCTTCCTCTAGGAAGTTATTCTTCTGGATGCAGGTAAATATGCTAAGAAATTGTCCCAAAATTTCCGTTTAGTTTCTCGTGCTCATAGATTGTTCCATTATGTGATTGAGCAAAATAAGTAATTTAGTGAAACTTCGATAGTATTTTACTCAATATGTTTATTTTTATAAACTTTTAATATGTATTTTATCATGTGCACCGTATTAAAACGACTCAATATTTTGAGAGGGAGGAAGTTATTTTGGAAAACTCTATGTACGAGGGCTGCTATTTATGAATCTGAAACTAGCTACTTACAGAACAACATTTAAAAAGTAATTACTACATTTTAAAATGGAACTCTTTGGCTGTATAATACATTTTGTTTCATGTAACTGTCAATTGTTATTTCATTGTGGCGTCATTAAGAAAATTGGGTGTCTTCATCGTCATGGATTTAACTCGGGAAAATTTTTGTGCCATGATTTATTACAATTTTCGGCATAAGCTAAATCAAAAACAGTGTATCGATAAACTCACTTAGGCTTTTGGCAATGTAGCACTATCGAAAACCACTGTCTAGTTCAGTGAGTTTAATCGTGGGTAGTCTATGCTTACGCGATATTACACAAACATTTAGCTGTAAAAAAAAATTGTTCGCGTTTAATTCCGTACAATTTGAGAATTGATCAAAAACAGGCTCGTGTCGATTAGTGTAAAAAAATGTTAAAAAAAATACAATCATGGTGCATCAAAAGCTATTTATAATATCTACACAGGTGATGAATCAGGTGATTTATGCCTATGACCCCGAACCAAACAAAAGTTATTCGTCCAAAAAGCACTTTGAGGCAATTGGTCTCCTGATTTTTTTTTTTGTATAAATGGACATGTGGCTATAGTGCCACTAAAAAATCGTAAAACGGTTAATTTGGAATGGTACATGACCATTTATTTGCCAGAAGTCTTTGAAGAAAAAGAAAGAAGAACTGACAACCCAGAATCGTTCTGTATCATGACAATGCTAGCTGTCGCACGTCGGCCAATACAACTCAGTTTTTGGAAGGTTAAAAAATAAAATTTGGCACCCAACGATTTGTATTTATTTACAAACGTGAAGAATAAAATTACGTGTTTAACGTTTTTCGAGCCGCGAAGAGGCATGATGCATTCTAAATGCACGTTTTAAAGATACCTCAATCAGAATGACAAAAGTGCTATGAAAATTGGTTTCAACGTATGCAAAAGTGCATCGATCATCATGACGAATATTTTGAAAAGCAATTAACCATATTAAATTATATATGTTTGTTTCTTTTTGTTATTCCGGGTTCATAAATAGCAGCCCTCGTACTGAGATAGTAACAGGAACGAGTAATTTGATCATTTTCATATAATATTTATTATGGCACAAGTGACTTGAGTATCTATGGGTATTTTTTTTTTCTCATGGTAAAAAATATAACATATTTGTAATTTGTTTAATTTGATATTTAGGAACATAAGTATAAAGTATAAATAAAAAATATTTTTTAAAAACAAGATTTTATTTTTCGAAATGAAGTTTTGTTAGTCTGAGGTTAGCGTAGCCTTGGGGTGAGGTGACATCCTTGAGCGATAGAGTTTCAATAGATCTGCATGTTTTGCTAGTTGCTGCCATCACTCATGATTTTAAACTGCAAGTAAAAGGTGTCGTCACCTTTAAACCTGTAAATAAAGATAAAGTGCATATTATACTTCATTGGCGTGCGCATTTTCAGTAGGATTGTAATGGAGCCGAGAGCCAGATGTCAATATATAAATTATGCTGATGTTCAATATGAAACAAAGAATAAAGGCACTTGTTTAATCTTTTTAAAATTACAATTAAATCTAATAATAATATAATTGAAAGTAAATGAGTAAAAAATAATGTTTATAATCTGCAAATTATGAAATAGAACAGCCACAAGTGAAATGATTTTAAAATTGAGATCATGGTAGTCTAGTGGTTAAGGCGTTGGACTGTTGGCCTGAAGGTCGCGGGTTCGAATCCGCACATGGTCATACCATTTTTAATGCATCATTACCACCATCTCCCCTGACTCTAGCACAGGCACATTTGGCCTAGTTGAGTAGAGCCCAAAATAATTGTATATGACCTAGGTCACAGAAATTATCTTTTAAAAAAAAAAAAATACAATTAAACTTTATTCTCTTCTACTCTTTCCCTTTCTCTCTACGCAACGATTCTCTGCTACTTCAAAATCGTTGATTTCATCTGACTATCTGGCTACTTGTGCACCAAGAATTATTGTAGTTTTATGAATCAGTAGCTAATAAGCATAGTTAACATTAAATTTCATTTATTTTATGCTTTATAGGAGCCAAAGACAGATAAAGACGAGGAGTTCTGCCGGCGTATAAATGAGGTACTAAACAATCCGCCGACGGTTGGCGGAGGACGTGGCGGTAATAGCAGTAATGCGCCAGATGGTGATTTGCAAAACTTGCTAAGTAGCATGTCTCAACAACAGCTCATGCAGCTGTTTGGTAATGTGGGCCAAATGAGTGGTCTTTCTTCTTTGCTTGGAACGATAAGGTTTGCATATAATTCAGTTCTTATTATATAGTTCATTGACTAATTAAATACTAAACTATAATATGTGTTTCTTGAACGTATAATTTACAGGCACCGTTATACAAAAATATATATTCTATGATTTAAATTCTCTTATTTTATATGCATATGCCAAAAATCACTTTATTTTGTTTTACTGCAAAATCACTGTTTTTCAGTCGTCCTTCGACGGGAGCCAGCTCTCGAGGGAGCAGTGCAACCCCTGGCTCAAGAACAACTGAATCGAGGGCCCCTTCGCGACCCCCTCGAGTTGATGCCCCTCTTGCCCCCACAACATCTCTCACAGGCTCTGCAGGCATTACTGTTCCAAGTTCCGCTACTACGAAGCCCACCACACAACCGACGCAGGCTCAGCCAAAGTGTAAATATTATTTATTTATTTGTCGATATTCTTTTACAAAAATAAATCACAATATAACCTCACTAGTTCATGCTAGAGCACAAATAGGCCTTTCATGCTTATCCACGAGGAAAGGATAGAAGAAAAATAAAGTTTAAAGGTCAAAGCAAACCAGGATCTGACAACCAGGCCTTTAACAGGTGTCGCGAACCTTATATTTCTTTGAGAATAAAGCTAAAAAGGAATGAAGTTTAATTGCTCAAAGCAGAGTGGGACTTCACAATTTGAGGTCCTTCGTGGATGTGATTGTCCTTATCACCCACAAGGATATGACCAAGAAGTAATAAAGTTATTAACTCAGTGCAGAAGAGAAATTCAGACAGAGGCTTTAACATGGACGTCACAATCCTCATTCATTCATAAGGAGTTTTTTGTAGGACCTCACAGGCTGGGCCAAGAAAACTAAGGGGTTCTTAATTTTAGTTTTCTTAGGGAGTGGTAGTGTTGACATTTAACTTCTATTTACACTGTTTGATAAGAACTCTGTTGTATTTTTTTTTTTTATTAAAGTAAAAATACAAAATACAAATATATAAAATTGAGTACCTGGGTACCAGTCATGTTGGCCGGTGAGTACAAGGATTTTACCTATTTAATCACTCACTTTTAAAAAGGTATATTACCTTTGGACTGGCAAATAGCCTTCGCAGTCCCTCTTCCAAAAACTGACAATCCTCCTAGTTCTGTGAAAGACTTTTTACTCGTTCTCTCAAAATTTAGACAATAAATCCTTCACAATCTTGATTCTAACCAGGTCACAGTAACAATACGGCTCTAGTTAAGGTTGCTAATCAATTAAGTCACTATAAATCATTTATTTATAAATTGTTAATATCAGTGACAGTATAAACCAATATACTCAATAAATAAATAACAATAAAATGAGGGGATTTCCACACTAACAGTGTGTGACCACCTTGAATGAAAAAAAATACTTATTTCAATACATTTATTACAAACTTGTATTAAATTTTCAGCTGGGCAAGCAATTCATCTGTCCGATTTGCAACGGTACCTCTCCCGACTGTCAGTACCAGGTTCTGCTTCTGGATCAATGACAGTCGACAGTGGTGGTTCTGGGTCCCAGCTAGCATCTGCCCTTGTTTCACCGACAGCCGTCGCAGCTATCACAACCCATGCAGCCACATTGGTCAACCATTTACCCAAGCAAGTGGAAAAGGATGTAGATCCGCAATCAGAAGTAAAAGCTAATTTACTTTCTCCACAATTCGCACAGGTTCGTTTACTATTTCATCATCGGTCTTGATTTGTATTATACTTTAAGTTACATTTACATTCATCAATAAATTTATAATTACTGTTGCATGTTTATCAAAAACCCCACTAGCCTATATTTTCGTAACTTTTTTATATATTTCTGACTGCTGTTACATTCGAAAGTAACAGCTGTCAGAAATTAATTAGAAATAAAAATGAATTCTGGCCTGACCGTTTCTCCAATGTTTACCAATCTGAAGCATCAATTTCTTAAATTTTTACAAAAACACATTAGAGAAATAAATATTCACGCCAACTGCAAGAACTAACTTGACACTGAAAATAAAAAAGGCAGCTAAATACTGTGATCGAAAAACCTGAATATTCTCCAAAACAGGAATCAAAAATGTTTAAATAAACAAAAGTAACAAACTAATAGTGTAAAATAATTTTTGAATTAAATGTGACAAAGATCATTTTGTTTCGATAATTTAATACGTCAGTACAAAAATGTATGTGATATTGCCTCTTTTTAAGTAGGACTGTAATTTTTGTGGCAGTACATGTGACAATAATACTTTTGTTGCATTTGGTATGTTTTGAGCGCCAAAACATACACAAAGGAGAGGACTTGCTGCTATATCTTTGGATTAAATGATATCCAAAACTTGACATATATCCATTTGGACCAAATTGTGACATTGTTACTCTGATTCAGAAGGACTCGAATATTTAATTAAAGAAATAAGGGAAAAAAAGTTTGAACAAATGAATTGCCTAGAAGCCAAATCCGCTATCTCAAAGCACCTACTTTCGCTGATCATAATTAGCTTTTAAAAGTCATTTTTTCTGTAGGCGATTTTTAAATATTATAAATTCAGTCAATAAATAGGAAAAACGTAACACTGTTTAATGCGTAGTAAAACAATATTATTATCAATTATTTCGATTTCTGTAGGTACTCATCAAAAGGTCTGCCAGAATATTCAACGTTTAATTATAATAATGAAACTTTTAAAATAGTAATATTCTAAAAATTGCGACATTGTGTAATTTCAGACAAACAAGTTAATTTCATATTAAAATTTGCGCTACAATGAAATCGAAGAAAGAGGCAATGAGATCACGAGGAAAAGAACTACGAACGAAAGTTTTATTTTATATTATACGTACACACATCACTCACACAATGCATACCATTAAAAAACCTGTAAAAATTGAGTTTCAATTATTAAACTGTCTAATGTTTACAGGGGTCAACAATGATTGTCACCCTACAACACGAACGTCAGAATTTGACAGATCTAACTGCAAAATAAACTGATAAAACTCAAAATCGTCCCGTGAGGATTTAGCGCATTTTGCATCTATACGACTCAAATTACTTACTTGTCTGTGGATAAACCGCAAATAATATCTTTTTTTTTTTGTTTCAGGCTGCTAAACTTTTCTCAAATGCTCTGTCTTCTGGTCAATTGGGTCCAGTAATTTCTCAGTTTGGCTTGGGAGAGGACATTGTCAATGCTGCTGCGAAAGGAGATGTAGATGAATTCATTAAAGCTTTAGAAAAATCTGAAAATAAAAGTGGTGCTAAGGGGGGCGATGATGAAAAAATGCTACTCGATTAGCGAATTGTGTTCTTTGTCTTAAACGCTTTTGTTTTCATAATAAAAAGAAAATTTATGCATACTGCCTTGGTTTTTTGCTCAGCCACTACAACTTTTTTTATGTTAATTTCACAGATAAATTTATTAAATTCCAGTAAGGAGTATATTATTTTTATTATTTCAAAAAGATTATATGCTTTTAGTTTTTATTTTAATAAAATAAATCTCGATGCAATGCGTGTGTTAATGGTATTTGGTATTCTTACAGATGCATTGATTTACGGTACAAACACATGTTTTACATGTGATACGGGTAACTTCACTAAACCCTATTTTTATGCTTCTATAATATTAGTATGCGAAATAAATTTAATGAATTAAATATTTTTTTCTTAGAATTTAAATTTCATGCTTTTCTAATCAACCAAATATTTGCGATCTCTTCAATGTAACAATATTGTCTTGATTAAGCGATCATTTGATCGCTGCCTGAATCAATATTTACACTAGCCTATTCTATTGTAAACTCTGTGGTGCAGCATCCATTAAAATAACAATTTAATTAAGGATTGCCTTTAGGCTTGTTTGGATGTTGGTAATTATGAAGACTATTAATTAGTTTCTACTTGCGGAGAAGTTCATTGGTAATTTTTCAGAACTAAAAACAGATAAAAGTTATCAATCTTTAAAAATAGTGCTGACTTATAATAATAGGCATCTTTTATTCAACCCCATATTTTAGTCTCCTTTTGTAAGTCTCGTTAAGATTGGTCCTAACAAGGTCTAACAAACCGATTTTGCAACATGAAAGGAGTGAAATAGCGGCCTAAAGTAAGCATATTGTCATTATTTATTTATTTACTTTTAAAGAAATCTTATATATTAACATAGTGGTTTAAATTTACATATAAGGAAAAAAGTAGATACTACATGAATTGATTCCTATTTTATACTACGTAGATTTTAATGAAATTAACATAATATATCGTCTAAATAATACATTGATATTACAAATAAACTAAATACTAATTATGAATTACAAAAACCTAAATTTTATCATATTTTTCATTATACTGGTTTAACCCAAAAAACATCAAAAGATTGAAAAATAACTCGAATACACCGTTAGAAAAATCTTTTAAGTTCACTGAGGGTAAAACCCACTAAACGGTGTTCTCTCCGTTACAAAGTTAGGTTGGACCTTGTTCGTTGTTTTAATTCCATCTTAGGTTCATTTGCTAAGATGATTTATGTTATCCCCTACCCGAAAAATACTTGAAACCTGTAATTAATTAAGTAATGGGTGCTAATTAATAATGCAACAAAAAAAAATTTGCTTGTTTAGGTTTTGAGCTACATTTCTTATTCGGAGCTTTTAGCAAATCATCTACTGCTTTAACATATTACCTTACAAAAGATCATTTATGTAGTCAATTTTTTTTGTTAGTACAGAGCTGTATCCAATTTCTTAAAAACCCCACAATTTATGTTAAGTAAAGAGTGTTATGTTAATTGTGTGTGTCTATAAACTAATAATAAGTCAATATGCAGATATTGACTCAACATTAACATTTGAACAAAATAAAATCATTATAAACAAGAATGGCTATGACACCTGTAACTGTCATAATATCAACTGCTTCTATACGTTGTTTAGTAGTTGTAAATTTTTTACCCAGAACCTGATGTCTTACAGCTAGGCCTTACAGGGCACAGAAGTCATTAACGGCATCATCAATATGAAAGATGTTACAAAATAAAACCGTTTTAACAGTTTTGGTAAGTTTTATGCATTTAAGCAGTCCCATTATATGTGGAAACTTTAACGCATTTAGTGCTGCATTGAGCGTTATACGAAGTATTGTAACTAGATCGGAAATATTACACGTCAATTATTCGTTCTGGGGTATACGTAAATAGTTGATTACAACAAAATTAGTTCTAGCACCTTTTCTTAAAGTTTTATTTGGAGATTTTAGGGTACTATTTATTTCGTTTCATTTTAGGGAACCTAGCAGCCAATACATAACAAAATTAAATATTACCGCTTAAACATTATTATCTTACAGCGAAAAACAAGATCAGCTAATCAATATGAGTGCATAAGTTTATTATGGATATCAGATTGTGCATGGATTGGCGAGTGAATATAATGAGGAGTATGCTCGTGTTTATATATCAGTAGTTTCTTATTATGAACTTAGAAATAAACTGACATAATTAGAATGACAATATTATTGTGTTCTAAATTACTGATTTATCTATTCAGAATAGCGCCAATATTGGAAAAGTTTTTACACATTTTTAAAATCCATACATTTACCTAGTTTTATTTGTTGTGTTGTCAATGTGGCGGTCAAAAGTGAGCTTTTTACCTAAACATACATTTAAAACCATTGTAAATGTAAATGTAGTGTAAAAATGATTAATATTAGTGGCACAAGCCACAGTATGGAACCTTGCAGGACGCCTAATGGAATACGAACCAGCCAGAACCACCAATAAAACCATTACGATTGACTCCTATTGAAGCATGTGTACTACCGATTTCAGCGATTTTTACTTTGCTAATTATACTTTACTCATACGAATAAAAAATATTTAAAAAAAATAAGAATTTTTACAATTATTAAAAAAACTATACATTTTTTATCATTCCGTTTTTATTACACTGAGTACATATACCTAGTTATTTTCTTACAGAAATATTTTTCGCAACCCTTGTTGCTCTAGTAATAGGTAAAAATGCATTTGTACGCGTGTTTTTGGGGTGTGTCAAAGGGGTTGGGAGTAGAGCGGCCGTTTTTCCTCGGCGTAAGTCGATTTTCACGATACCGTCAAACGTGGCAACTATGCCTAATTTTTAGAAATTGCCTCTTTAGTGGAAGATTTTATTCTTAAAAAAATGTTTGAAATTGTGCATCATAGGTGTTCAAAAGTAGTATTTTCTACGTTGGTCATAATTATATATACTTATTTTATATTTTAGATACCGGAATCGTTGAAAATATATTTAGGCAAACTTGACGAGAAATTTGGTGAAATTGCCTTTTACAGTTACAACTCTTCCGTCGTACGAACACCTTCCTAGTAAATGAAATGTTCATATATTCAAAGAAGACTATAATTCAAATATAAAATTTTATCCAAAAAATGGCAACACTACATGTCACCAGCAAAAAGGCAAAATTGACCGCTGATGTATTGTCGTTTCCATGCTAGGGTTGTCAAAAACAAACAATATTTAGTTTTTCTTTAAACCTATAGAAATATAGAAAGTATATTTTACAAACAAAATGCGAACCTACCACGCAAACACGCAGGTCACAAAAATATTTCAAAAACTTTTAATGAATTTGTATTTTGATGTGAATAATGTATTTTCATGAATTTTTATGAATGTGTTATTGACATCTCTGAATCAAGGTAAAGTTGCCACCTCTAAAGACACGCAGTGTCGAGTAACTATGCCTCTTTGTAAATAACTGTATTTATACAAAAAAAAAAAAAATGTCTATATTGATCTATTGCCAAGTTCATACGGATCTAAATAGATGATAGGTAGACATATTTATGTATGATTTGGTGTAGGCAAAGCTAACCTTCAATAGGCAATCTTGCCAGGTTTGACGGTACCATGCTATTGTGACTCTTAAATAACATGCGACAAGTATTGTGATAAGTCGCATTATAATTAGGTATTCTGTAACTTGCCAATTCATAATATATTATTAAATTACATTCGAGGTTCTTTCGATTAGGTGCTGGGCATTTTTCTGGCAATTTTAACACTGTTAAATGCACGTGTAAAATGACATTTGGAGCAGCGGCGTACCCAAATCAAAAAACCTTTAAGGCGGTTGCCCAATAACGCGTTTGCTCGTTGTAATAACTTCATTTAAATAATTTAAGTAAGCTTAGTGAAAAAAAATCTTATAAAATATACCAAGATGTTTACATTAATTGTTTATAATAATATAATAGGTGATTAGCTGAAAAAACTATTACCTATATTTGTATATTTTTTCACGGGTCTTAATAGAGTGTGATCTCCCGTTGTTGGACAGTAATTTGCGACTACATTACTGACTGTCGCAAATTACTAATCGCATTACATGTACGTTATTCAGCCCTGGTCTAGCTGACTTGTTTTACGTGTTGCTTTATAAAGGTCCGAGGGGGAGCGGAGGCAGACGAGTTCGGCCTGACATCAACCCGCAGCTACGGGTGATCGCTCGCTCGCACTCGCTAGCTTCACCGTGGTGTCGTACGTGCCTACACAAAATATAATAATGTATATTATTCACCCACCGGATAGCAGCTTCGCTAGCTTGTCGGTAGCGCAGAGTAGTGTGTATAAAGCTAGCTAGCTCGCTCACTCCTCTTATTCGTTTCATTCACTGATCACTTCACTTCACTCCAAATGCGTCCGTAGACCCGTAGTGTGCACGCGCGCCGTTGCCGGTAGCGATTAGCTTTATAATTACGTTTAAATAAAAAATCTGTGCTTAAATTATTGTTTAGTTGCTTGTGGTGTTTATTACTTGCTATGGTGTATTTTTATTGCGATGCGACCGTGCGGTGCTTATAATATTATTTTTGTTTATGTGTGTATTTAATAAGTGTTTATTTTTTTGCTAAATGCATGAATAAAATCGTTTTCCAAAGAACTCCTGTCCAAGGAGACACAAGAAGCAACTCTGGCGGCTGAGGAGATGGCTCGTCGGAAAGTAATCACTTCAAATACCGGAAAAAATAGTAAGTTTTTATTTTTACATAATTTAAATTGCACTTTACAGCATTAATTAAAATTCATATTTTGTTATGATTAATACAGCATTCATTTACTCGTGAAATATTAGCTAGGTAGGTACTAACCATTAAATCTAATCTGGCTACGCTATTATTCTTTGCATGGAGACATGTGTAAATGAATGGATTTACGTCATTGTGATAAAATAATGTATGTCAATAAGCTGAGAGTTGCGATGACTCAATGAGCAGTCATTCCACACTCCCCCCTCCGTCTCCCTCCCTCCCTCCCACTTTTCAATCGTTCGTGTATCTCCGTATATAATATGCACTGTGAATGTATTGGAATTTGAGCGGCCCGTGCGCTCAGCTCG
This sequence comes from Neomicropteryx cornuta, assembly GCA_020383195.1. NCBI lineage: Eukaryota > Metazoa > Arthropoda > Insecta > Lepidoptera > Micropterigidae > Neomicropteryx > Neomicropteryx cornuta. The sequence goes on from JAHKQU010000014.1 coordinate 10,456,747, forward strand.
GTAATAGAAGCGGTACGAGACCTTCACGGATTTCTCAGTAGCAGAGGAGATTCCGCCAACGAGGAATCCCCACGCCCTCCCCTGTCCCCCACTCCGACTGTGACCCTCCTCACCGCTCTCCAATGCTGGCCGTGTTTATACCTAGCATTAGCCCTCGTTCGCACGGCGTTTTTCTAACGCGCCATATGCGATGTCATTACATATTATTGTTCACACTTTGCGTTTTAACTAAAGCGGGTTTAAAAATATGAATTTAGTTTCATTTTCTACTTCGAGCGTTAAACGATGACAATGAATACTAGGATAGAAGGTTACGAGGATACGAGCGCTAGAAATTATGAGATCCATCAGCCCAGCCCAGCCCAGCAGACGAGCGGCGAGCAGTGCGACCGCTTCGACTGCTCTTCTTCCACGATCCAACGATTGATTTTAGAAGAACAGGTTAGGCCAGCGCCGTATGATAAAGGGGCTACTCACGGCAATCCTGATACAGGGCATTAAACTGGCCTTTATTAGTGGATTACTTTAGAAATTTATTTTTCTTTCAAAGTACAAGAACTAATCTCATCGAAATCCATATAAAGGTCTTAGCAGAACTGACACACAATACGAAGATTAACAAACAACTGCGAAAGACGTCTAACTTTACGTAAATTAAAATTTCAATAAAAAAGAAGTTTCAAACTAAAGTTTGATACATTTTATAATTAGGTTTAATAATGTAGTTATATGAAGCCAGGCGCGGATCCGAGGGGGGTAAAGGGTGTAATATCCCCCACAAGAATTTTACATAATACTACACACACACATTTTATAGTGTTCGTTTGTTTTCATAGTGTTCCATATTATAAGTCCACCATAAATATATTTTTAGTATTTAAAAAAGATTTTTTTCCATTGCCCCTCTAATACGCGGACTAATAAACCCGTGCTCTAATACGTACGATATTTTTTTAAAGCGGGATAAATTCGATGGTTAATGTTATTAATTATGAAAAACAGAATCCATTTATGTCTAAAAACTTTTTTAAATCTGCATCGTTATAAAATAAACTATGCCTCTGTAGGTTTATTTTCCTGATTCTTGTTTTCAGATAATAAGATATTTACGCCTAAACTTTTGATAAAATGTATAGAAAAATACAGACTTTTTGAGGATCTTTCTAGACGAAATAACAATTTAATTTATTAATTCAATAGGAGCTTATATTTAGAAGATAAAACTATAACTAGAATTATTTTTCTTCAACATCTACAAAAAAGAGAGTCACAACACTACAGCGTTTGTATGGAGAAATAATCGGGTTGAGTCTTCATCATTTTTTTTCCGATTTAATTAAAGTTAACTAAAGTTATTTAGTCTCTTGACAATATGTTAACCATTACGGGTTACTATTGCCTATATTTTATGTAATTGCCGAAGCTACTTGCCTATTGGTCATTTTTAACTTGGATTAGATTGATTTGGCGTCGGATTCATGCGAAGGTCCTCGAGAGAGGAAAATTTGGAAATGTTCAGTAAGTAAGTACTTACCCTTTTTAAAACTAAGGTCCGCTCAAGAAAACTATTCTTTTAAATCATTTTTAGTAAGGAATATCATATTGAGATGTAATATTTTTAAGTAGACCCCCTTTATTGGTACATTTTTAAATAATAGAAACCACAAGTAATATTAATATTTAATAAAATTGTAATTCTAACATTCGCATTTAGATAGTTATCTGAGATAAGTAATAATCAATTATTAACAAAAATGCGATCGATTATCTAATCTATTTTTTTTATTTTGTATTATACAAATACATTTAACGGCGATTGTAGCTATCTGATAATGAAATGTCGCATTCTGAGTATGGAGCCATAGAACAGCTGTGTCGCCCCCTCCCGACCTGCCCCCGTTCCCCTGCCTTCAGCTCCGGTTGCTGGAGTTGGAGTTGGAGTTGGAGTCGGACAGGTTTTGCACTTCGCTCTCGGGACAGCTCGCTCGCTCGCACTTGACATGACATTCCCCAGCCGTGCTGCCCGTCTACTTCTGCATTCGCATTCCTCGTCAGCGAAAGGAGTCGCGAGGTTTCGACACCAGCGAATGTGAAGTCGCACATTCACTAACGATAGCGCAACTCAAAGTTTGCTGTTTTGAGGGCTTTCAGGTCTTGATTTTGATGACGAGAGGCTGGAATTATTAATATTTTATTAAAGAATCGATCTTATGAGGCTACACAAAATAACGAAAAGATACAACTAAAATGAGCCAAAATTGACAAATGCTTATATTTTTTATTTACAGGTTCGTTGAGGGTACATTTTGGATTACTTTACCGTTCAAATTTGAGTTGTTTTGAAGAATATTTAAAAAGCCTTTTTTTATAACCATTAAAATTACTAAAAGATTTGTGTCTAAATCGTAAAACTAAGATTAAGACACTTAAAAAATATAAAAAAAAACTAAAACCCAACTTTGAAGCATTTTTTTATGGGATTTATTGGCATAAATATTTTTTTTACTATTTGGATTGTTTATTTAATAGTCTACAAAAAATTGAAATAAATTATAGTTATATAGTAAAACGTGTAAAAGCTACCACCCATACCTCCGCTCCCCTTACCCCGTTTCTGTTCCCAAATCCTGTAAAAAATGTTTGGTATTTTTGTTACATTTTTATCAAGAGGTCTTACGAGAGGAATAAAAAATATATGGTCATCCACTTTAAGTGATAGAATGACGCAATATGTCTGCAACTACCCAAATTTGAAAAACCACAATGTTTTTATTACTCTGCGTGTAATGGAATTAATTGAAATTATAAAAAAAAAAAATATCTCGTGAAAACTATCTAGTAAAAGATGTGTCCGCAAAAAGGAAACTTGTAATTACTTAATTACTTACTGTAATTAAAAGTAAGTTAATTGAGTAGGTACAATGAAACAATTACAAAACATTTATGTTTATCGTATTTCAATGACTTTCCAATTCCACATTTTTGTAAAAATCAAATAGGTAACTATCGCTCGACTACCGAACGCAGCAATGACGTCCCTAGTATAAGGTTGCCATACGTCTCGGTACACCAGGACACGTCACCGGTTTAGAGCCTCTGTCCCGGTTGTCCCGTTGGACCCACCATGTGTCCCGGTAAACGGGTAATCATGGTTTTATATTATTGCTAAAATTATGCCAATAATTCCTGTGATGCTGTTAAATCACGTTGGCTGGCGGTGAAAGTGTGGGGTCGAGGGATGTACTGACATTTTACAAATATTTTTCCATATTTACAGTACGGAATGAAAGACTGAAATACCTCTGTGAGGGAGCTGATGTAATTCATATCAGTCCCGGTGGGAACCAAACCGTTTATGGCAACCCTAATGTAGACACGACAGCGACAATCCTCGACATCAAAGTCAAAATTAATCTCAAGATATACGAAATATAGAATGGCAGATTTTGTAAATCATGTCCCTGATAGTAAATGTGCTTAGGGCCGCACAAAAAAGCTAGGCGCTCTATACTAGGTTGCTCTAACTAAGCGAAGCGATGCGCCATTGTTTGCGAGCGGCTGAGGAGGCGGCGGGGCGCGGGGGGCGCTGGGGAATCCTTCTGGCGCCAGGCCGACGGCGACGGCCTGCCGTCTGCGCGCTCCGTCCCGCTCGCCCGCGCTCGCCGGCGCCGTTCGTCTCGCTCGCACTCGCACTCGCACTCCCACTCGCATGCCAGCTCGTGTTCCCGCTCACCTCGTCTTTTGCCAAGAGAGCAGATCGTTCGACAGACTATTTTCAGATTCAAATTTAGATGATTCCGAAAATATATCAAGTCCACATATTTTGTAAATCTGGCGATCCGCGCCATCTTGCTTCCCGCTAAAAACAATTATCGCATTACCAAAGTTCGCTTTTTTTATTTACCCTCGTCTATTTAAGATGCACTGTTTTAACGGCCGTTCACTTTTGTGGCGTTGGTCGTTCGTAATTAATTAAAACTGTTTTCCAAGTTAATTAATTACAAAACATAAAACTGTGACTTTATTATTGGAGACGGCCATGTCATTTTTTATCCTATACATCCGTGTCTATATTTACTAGTCTTAATTAAAAATAATGACATCGACATATGATGACCATCTTTTTTTCAATTGATATATTGAATAATCAGTTTATTATACCACAGAGTAAAACTGAATGTGTCGTGAGATATGCGAGTACTATCTTAACAATACGGAAAAGAGGTAAAAAAATAAATTAAAACGCACATATTTATTCCTTTTTAATCTATCGTAAAAACTAAATATACGGGATGTCCCAAGACCAATCCCACAAACTTTAGGGGGAGTTTAAGTTCTCTATTAAGAGTAAGAAATTATGTAACAAAATGCGAAAAATTTTCATCACCAAATTTATTATTTTTGTAATAAAATTGGTGTAAATCGATCTTAATCAATCGATACATCAATATTATCTGTCGACCAATAGCATCCCTCTTACAACCCCAGAGAAGGGGAAAGGAGTTACCCCTTCTTCTTAGACCGACCTCTGTTCGACCAGTGGCATCTGACAGCAATCATTTAGCTCCACCCTAATAGAGCGGGTCGAACAACGCGGCAGGTCATTAACCTCGATCTTGACTGACCGCAGCCTAGTGACCCAGTGACGTAGTTATCCGAGGGAGGAGCCATTGAGAAATATCTGTTTTACATGATTTAGAATAGAAACTTCAACATTTTTTTTTCTCGAATACCATATTAAATTTTGATATAGTTTTTTAACAAATAACACTAGGAATCGTAGGACCTATTAGATGTTTTTTTTATTAAGATTGACCTTGGGACAACCTGTATATAGAATGAAGCAAGGTATATAGCAACCACCACAAATAAAGTCCACTTTAACATGGCTCAGTTAGGTTAGGCTTTGTAATGTTATTATAATTAGTGTCTATGATACTTGTAACCAAAATACAGGTAGTGGAATGGTGTGGAACCCTCGCTCACTTCTGCTCAGTGGCTTTTCGACCGTCACAAACCAAGTCATTCTTCGTGCCACCTCACCCGAAGTTCTCTTGCAACCTATTTCGCATTTTAGCGATAGGATAGTGATCATTATAATATCATTTGCTTTTATTTCTCAAATAATAACATTCCTATTTTAAGGATGAATATTTCGTGTGAGGATAGTGACTATAATGCACGCGGTACTAATTGGCACAAATGAACATTCCGAGGTGATCATTTCTAAAGGGCCCTACAGATACAACCGATTTGTCATATTCAAGGGAGTCATTTTCATCATACCTCGAATCTTTCAAACGTCAAAAATATGGTGCCGCTTTGAGTGTTTTAGCTCTAAGCTATAGAAATTAAAAAAAAGAGGAAAACACGATGAAAACTCCATATAAAAAGATCAATCTTCTACTGTGCTCAAAAGACAGTAGTTGATGTAACGTTAGTTGGCAACACCGTTCCACACTTTACAATTATCGGACTGGAAATAATAATTAAGTTGGATAACCAACCTAAGTACAGACATTACAATTTATCAGTTTTGTTGGAAGTTGGTTCCGACAAATTGTGTCGTCTTTAAGGCCGTAAAAAGTTAACGGATACATTTACCTAGCTTCCTTTGAACCGTATTATTTACAGAGTGAATTGTTGACAGGTAATATGTTAGGAGTTGATATCATAACTAAAGCATAGCAAATAATACTATGGAAGGGACCATCTATAAGGGCTATGTAGTTATTTGCATATGTCTAGAAGTATTTCTGCAACGCTCACGAATGTCTAAAAATCTGTAACTACGCGTTATCAGCGAATTGCCATCTCGGGTCCATAGTTCACAGTTACGAGTATTACACACACTATGTTTATGGCAGATAGTGATTGTGAGTAACTATTAAATTGTTATCAGCGATGACAGAACTTTAAGTTCATTTTGTATCCTAATTGAGTGAGTGCGCTATAATTTAAGATTTATTAAGTGATGAAATAAATGATGTCATTCTCTATAGCTATGGTTGTTTATTTAAGTTTAATGTCAATAGCAGCACATGGCTCATGACTCATGGAAAGCAACCGTTCAAACATACGTAATGAATGCTTGATATTGTTAAGTTATTATACAAGTCATACGAGAACTATGTCCGTACTGTTTGTATGCTAAGTTACAGGCCCATAAAAATACCACTAAGTTTAGCATTAGCAGATTTTCATTAGTTTTCAACAAACATGGTTAAGTATTTTATATCTCTTTACGTCCTGCATTGAAACTTGTATCCTTCGACCTGTCGATTTAAAATGTGATCTACATAAAAACTCAGCGTGTCAATATGATTCAAGGTGGGTGGATTAATAATGCGCTGAAGTATTTTTTTTAAAACACACTTTCACACTCTAAAGTAACTTTAAGAATATGTTTAAAACAAAACACAAAAGTCGACATTTTGGCATTTCTTTGTCACTACTCGGTCCTTCAATTCGTCTTTCGACAAATTCACTGTTTTACCTTTAGTGTGGGTATATTTCGTCTGTTTTTAATTTTTGACATGTCAGCCATTGCTGAATAAATATGTCGTATAATTTGACGAATGGCATAGATGAAAAATATAAAACTAATGAGTTTAAATTTAAAGTTATTTTGGGTTGGAAATATGAAATGTCCGAGTGTGTTGTGTAAAAACAGTCATTGAGACTCGACAAAGATTTCCCTGTCTCAAATTATCAATGTTTCAAAATTAACTTTAATGTGCTTAATTTCAACCCGAAATGATTAAGATTTGTAATATACTTGTTAAAACTGGTTTTACAAATTCTCCATGACATTTCTTTAATTATGGTCAAATTATCCCCTCATTATGCCCTTTCAAAATTATAATTTTAGATATTATTTGATTGCCCTTTTAATAACAGCACAACATAATGAAGCTTACATTTAAAACCTTCATTTACTTATAACACTATATAATCAATGCTTATACTATATTAATAGTCTTCCATAATTAAAAAAAATGTCTATTAAATCGTATTTACTATTTCCCAATAATATTTCGTATGATTTATGTAATGAAAATGTTTTTTACTCATATTATTTATTAACCAAGTACATTTATTTCTGTAATAATATATATTTTCATTTGTATCCCCGCTTGTATTAATTGAAATAAACTAAAACAAATTTGAAACAAAATTTTGTTGTGTTTCTCGGCCACAATCGTTATCAGTACATATTACTCGTATTAGCATGACGTGGGACGTGCAACCTTCAGAAGATAGGCAATAGCATTAATATAAATAAATAACTTTATTTATAGTTATAAGGCGTATGATATAAAACAAGTATGGCTATAGCATTCTGATATCAACTGCTTCCTATACATTGTTTAGTAGTAGTAAATTATTTGCCCAGAACCTGAAGGCTTTAAAACCACGTTAGTTTTTTATGTTAATTTTGACCCGCAGCTATTCATTAAACAAACCCCTCCTACTAACTAAATTTGTGATTTATTTATTACTAACTTTCCCACATTGATAGTTTTTCAATAACTCTAAAAAGTTTGACAAAACCACCGACATAATGCCTAGTTTAGTTCTGTATTGAATCATTTTCATTTTTAAAATCGAAATTTGTATATTTCATGTTCTTTTTTTTAATATTTTTATTTTTTTTTTAACTATATTTGTTAGTGAGTTGGGCTATAAATAAATAAATGCACAATAAATAAATAAATACATAGTATTTCAATCTATAATAATTATAATATGGCACTGAACATTCTTTTCCATGTTTCTATTTGCGCACATACTTAGATGAGTTTGTATTCATTGCTGGTCAGCAATAAATAATACGTTTTAACAGCCGTGCTGTCATATTTTTGAAATACCAATATGTTATTTGAACGTCTATCGAACTGTCAATGTTTCATCTGTTATTACTAAAAAAATATTGACTATAATGTTATGTATCTATATTATCCGGCATCCTTCGATGTGATCTTCTTAAAGGTCTATGGTAGTTTTTCAAGAGCATCACAAACTTTTCATGTATTTTCCGAGTTAAAAGATGCAACGGATTATCGACAGACGAAGGGCGGGGATAGTAGCTTCTTAGAAATGATTGTATTTAAAGAAGTTAACAAAACAATATATAATCTCTATAATTCAAAAAAACTTTCTATCTGTAGGAAAACCAGGCGCCAGTTATTTATAAAACTTACCGAGATTTCTTAGTTTGAAAATATTGGTTTTTTATTTCACCCAAAATAACGAAATAATTTCGTTTCGTTTCCTAAATGTTATGATAGCTTGATATAAATATTATAGCGGCAATCAAATGACTTGCTAGTGTTGAAATGTGCAGTAATGAAATGCAATGTGCCAGTAATACGATATGGTAGTAGGTGATTGTAATGAACGTTGCTATCTAGGCCTGCCTGCTAACGCTTTGTTATTCAAGCAAGTCAAGTCAAGTCAAGCAAGTCAAGTCAAGCATTGATTGTGTCATTTTGGTCGCTGATGACTTCAGAGTCGTGCGCAAAACGAGGCGATTGTCGAAAGAATGCGCGGAAGGCATTCTTTTTAGTACGCAACCTTTTCTGACCTCTCTGCCCCCTGGCCTATCGCTTTCTTTTCAAATCGCACCGAATATTAATTACCACTCATTACCTCTAATGAGCGAAGTACCTAAAACGTTTTAATAGTACTATTTATATATACTATTTTATAATTCGCTACTTAGGATCTACATATGAATTCAGACGAGTTGTTAACTTAATTACCTTTATTTCGGCCTGAACATTAACGTCATTTATTTGAACATTTTCAAAAACGTCGACACGCCTTCACCTTTTTGCTTATTACTTAAGATTTAGTATAAAATAATGTGCCTACGCCGCATATATAGGAAATACAAAAATGTTAATATATTTAAAAGAATAAAAACCGTTCTTGGGGTACCTTTGGGGTGCAGGAAAATTATCTAGTGGTCGTTGGATGATTGTGTCAATGTAAATTACAATATGAGTCAGCCAAATTGAACTCTGTGAGCACATTTAATATTTTTAAATAGAACCACTTAAAGATTCACATATTTTCCTAGATCCATGTGTTCCCAATATATTTCTAAGGGCGGAACTCACTCCGTCCAACATTATTACGGCTCGCTTTGATTTTCTCTTCTAAAATCACGAGCCAAATCTTTCCTTATTCCTTGTAGCAAACTAGCAGTTGACAACTGGATGAGACATCTATTCCGCAATGATTTTTATTTTCTTGTCCTTGTGTCCTTGGCCAAGAAACGCTAGTTATAACTAACTATAAGTAAAGACTATCGATACATTTTATTGTTTATAATTTTATGCCGATCCTCTTCCCAAAAATCAGCGGTTTTATAGGTCCACATATAAAAGCATAAATCGTCTTCTTCGCACAAAACGATAACGTTCTTTATTTGTGGCCATTATGCATTTGGTTTGGCAAGAGTGGCAGGCAGGCACCTGCTTGCTTGGCGGAGGCAGGTGGAGGTGCTGGAGAACCTGCTGCCCGCCACCTTGCCTTGCCTTGCCGCAGCAGGCTATCAGGGCCGGATGAAGGTTTTCTTTCGGCGATATGGAAAGTCAAACATTGCCCAATTAAAAATTGAAAACTAGTAACCATCTCAGAATCATAACATACATAATGGCTATTATCCCAGATGACCAGTCATCCATTGTCGAATAACGTTGCAGAATAATAGAATTGCCATGTAATTTAGTAATGCTCAGAATGATCGTGCATTTTGGATGCTGCAAATGGGCTTGATTTTCACGAATGTGTGCGACGACGTTTCTCCATGTCAACGGGATCCAAGATCTAGGCTATTTTTTGTACCAAACTAAAAAAGATAATAAATGTTAATATCTGAATCTTGGAATTCTGTGCGAATTATTTTCATTGTCCCCAATCTGCGTTTCATATAAACTCATAGCTAAAAGGCTGAAAGCTGTAAACGATTGAGACCTTTATTATGACACAAATTAAACCCACTCTTTTTTCAGCAGAATAATATTAATAAAAATATATCTTTACTGATAAAAATACAACTAAGCAATTCCTTTACAGCATTTTATGTAATGTTATCTTGCAATAAAAATAAATATTTATTAGTCATTGTGAATCAGTCATATTAAAATCCAACTTTTATTGTCCTCGAGTGCTAATAGTTTAATAATTCGTTTCCTATTGCTCTGCTCACTTAATAACGCTTAGTAACATTATTCCGAACCTCATTCTTTAGAATTTAGTACACTTAATTTTAAAAATATTAATTATATTTGCTTTAAATTTTACAATACCTTATTTCTTCAGTGTGTTTTTATTTATATAAATTAAAAGTATTATAAGCAATTTGACAAACGATACTTTTGTATAATTAAAACTCTATAGTTTATAACTCTCTAGACAATGTGTAGATATATCTATGCCTGAATTACGTATTAAGTGCTTTTTATTTATATTTATTGTCATTAAAGCATATATATATTAATATATTTCAGTAATGGTTAGAACTACGAATAATTATTTCCGGAGTTTGAGTTACTTATAAAATTTCGCCTAAATGTTCATATGCCATTCGCAGCTTAAAATCTATTATAAACGCTTTAAGATCAGTAAGCCCAGAATAGCAGGGATTGCATTGCTCTTTATGTTAATTATAGGTATTTTAACGTGATGAAACGTGTTTTAAATTTAAAGAATACCTTTATTATAATAAGACGTCCCGTGATATATTTTGTTTTATATATAATATACATTTTTATTTAATGCTATGCAACTGGTGTGTTTATTATAAACCTATTTTAAATTAAATTATCGACACTAAGTCTATTATTACACAAAAAAAACGGTGCAATTTAATCTAATATTTTACTATAATCATCTTCTTAGTTGTCGCTGCAATTGTAGCGAATGCTCTGTCTATAGTAATAGAGTTTTAATTGAATAACCAATTTATTTATTTTTTATTCACATAGTTTTATAAAAACAACTTTAGCGATGCTACTTATAAATCGAATTACAAATTATTACGCGCCATTTCTCAGCATTAATGCCAAAATTAACTCAACTACACAACTTAAGTAGGTATTTAATTTTTAACTATATTTAAATATTTATCTTTGCTCTTATGGAGTAGTGGGTAAGATTTCATTCCGTAATCCGACGGACCGCGCGCGTCCGACGAAACTGAACGGCTGAACGGCACAGTTCCAATGATGGAACCAGTTTCGGTGCAATTCGATGAAATGAAGGCATCGAGTCGCCGTTTAAACGTTTGCTGAGTCACTTCACGATCATTCTTCTAAAACGGACAAGATTTGGCCGCTTTCGAAACATTTCAAAATCATGTCCACAACTATTCCTAGAGAATAGAGAAAATAAGTATGAATACATATGCATGCTCGATTTATTCTATAAATGTTGCTCTTATTTACAATTTATCGCTGGTAAAAAAAAAAACGGAAGCGCTTGTCTGTCAAGTTGGTCGAATGTGTACTAATACCCTCGCAGGGCCAAAATAGTTAATTTTATACTTAGCAAAAAATCTATGGCTATCCGGGCGTAATTTTCAAAATTGATATTCAAAAGGTCGATATGTTTTATTTTTATTTAAAATGGCCTCATCGGAGGAAAGCAGCGCCTGACGCCTGCGCCGCGACCGGCGACTCGTGTCTGAATCCGAGCGGCAGACATGGCGGCAAGCCGCGGCGCCGTCGCCCCCCCGCCCCTCTCCCTCCCCCCCCCCCTCTTCCCGCGGCGGCGCAAATAGCAGTCGCCGCCAGCGCGACGCCAACCAGTCCACCGGCCAGTGCCAGATAATAATAATAATAAATAATGCTCCCAGGCCGTCAGTCGCCCAACATATTGGGTCGCACCATAATAATACAACAATACTAGAAGACACATCAAAACATACGGCTATCAACCTACTTTAAAACAGTAGAGTTTTTTTAATTGGTTGAGTTTAAGAGCGGGCTAAGGTAAAGAAATGGAAAAAGTCTTCACTTTCCGAATTATCAAATAAAAAACGAGATACCGATAATCTAGAATCTAAAATAATAATTTTTGAAATTTTAAAATCAATTTTTCAATAACCCACTCATTTAGGTATATTTAAATAATTATTGACAATATCGAATAACTTTTTTTTATCAATCTGTTGTGTAGTTTTTTTTATTGTTACTAAACTTTATTTTATAAAATAAATAGTACAAAGGCTACCCTATTGTAATACACATTTAAACCTCGATGGGAGAAAAAAAATCAAGACAAAGAATATCTTTGCCTTTTCCTCTGCCATCGAAACGATTTTTCGCGCCATGAAATCCTGACATTTTATGTTTTTTGTATAATTTTATTACAGATAGATGGCGCATTAAAATCTCATTTAAATGCATTAGTCTTGTTTTAAGACATTTTCTGACTGTTCTTTATTTTATGACAATTGCAGCAATGATTTTTCCTTTAGTTTAATTTAAAATATATTTTATTTCTGCCCAATTAGTTTTAGCCTTCGTGTTTATAAAAGAAATTTCAGTGATATTATTTTAATTGAAATGCTGAAATGACCTTTGCTCCAGTTTATCACTGCTTCAACTTTTCAGCGGCCCAGTGAGGTAGTGGTATTACCGCGGATCAAACTGCAACTTTTCAAACTTACACAGCCAGTCCAACATCTGCAAGTTTTTATTCACTTTAAGCCATTCGCCTTCTGAGTACCTAATTGTAATCTCTACATTGTTATAATAAAGTACCCTTTTCTCCAGAACCCAATAGATTATTTCAATGGATGTTCGCTATTTTACAGAGCATCGTTCGAGGTAGGTTTGAGTGCGCTATGTTATGTGGGAGGTTATATACCACGTCCTTTGCAGAATTATTGTACTTTCTATAGTTAGAGTCAGGGGAGATAATGGTAATGCTGCGTAAAAATGGTATGACCATGTGCAGATTCGAACCCGCGACCTTTGGGCCAATATTACAACGCTTTAACTACTAGACTACTGCGATCTCAATCAAGAAGAATGTTGCCTAGAAGCTGGTACCTTTATTGAAATAGAGACCCGCATTCACCGAGTAAGTGTATTGGGTTTCTGGGCTCTCTTCGCAGAACCAGCACCTGTCACAGGTCTACAAACTCATTAATTGCAGGTGTGTGCCCCAGGCCTGGTCTGAGCCAATCATGGGCACCTTTTCTGGTCAACTTGACCGCTTTTTCGTTGCCATCAATACCTGAATGACCTGGTTCTGGCGAAGTTATATTCGATAGTCAGATCGTCTGTGATCATCCTCATTACTGGGTTGAACATTGTTTGGTCCTTAAGTCTTCCAACTGTACTGGAGAGCCAATTCTTTGAACCATTCGACGTGCTTGTTCGCATCATGCCCGCCATCGCCTCTTTTTTCACTTGAAAGTAGAGACGTCTTAAGTTTAGTAGGGCTTCATGTGTAGCAGTCGGGGTTGAGCACATGGCTCCGGGGCTCCTTGAGCATGCAACAACTGCATATGTGATGATACGACTTATTACTTATTAGGGCCTTTTTGAGTTTTATACCCCAGGTTTTACCTGCAAAGCGGTATATTCAGATTGCTTTGGTTGCCTTTTGTGTGGTTATTGCAGATGTGTGGTTCCATGTGAGCTTTACTGTCTAGATTAACTCCAAGATATTTTTTGACTTCTGTGGAGAAGGCTCTGTCCATGTTGAAAAAGTACAGCATTTTTAGTTTGCCTTTTGGTGAACGGTACTATAATAGTTTTGTTAGTTTTATAGTCTATACAACTTGGCTACTATATTAAGTGCTTTTTGTAATAAACCAGAGGTAGTGTAGATGTAATGGCGTCAGCATAACCTAGCGCATCAAACTGGGCTTTTTAATTAGCTTTAGTAGGGTTTCCGATCTTCTTGTGCCTTAACCTCGAAAGTTACATTCAGGATGGTTGTTCTAACATATCTATTAATGAGCATGTATTCGATCCATCTAATTGTGGATGCCTATATAAGATTAGGTGATATAGAAACTGACTGTTTCCTTCGATTAGCTGTTTAATTTTGAATGAGTCCATTTTCCAATTAACGGCTGCTTTGGTTTGACGACGAGGAAGATTTTTTTTTGTTTAAAAGAAAATATATCCCTGTGCGAAGCCGGGACGAATATGGATAGTCATTACATATTTATATATAGATTTTCAAAATTGCAAATCTGGGTAATGTAGCGGTTTAGTAATGATCGTTTGTATAATATAATAAAACTACTTGGTAACGTGGTAACGAATGCTGTGGTAGCGGGCTGAAGATCTTATCCGCGGGGTTACCGCAGGGGTTACAGCCCTGCCTGCGCAGGTGAATGAAACGAGCGATTTCTTTTCCGAGTTCATCTTACAAGTTGGCCAATTTTTATTTCATTTATTATTTTTCTGGCATAAACACGATTTTACCTGCCAGAATCTCAAAATTGTATATCATAACTAATCCTGTAACAATTTTATATAACTATTGAATACCCTAAACATATATAAATAAAATAATATATGTCATGTAGTTGTACGTATATCATATCTAAGTATAACAAAATAAAACTACTTAAATACAAAAAGCCCTAATGTTTTTTAAATAATATTGATATGTATAGATTATAAAACTGATAGCAAACATATCCTTAATTCGTTTTTAAAATGTCTACTAGACGTTGAATTGTTTTTTTACCCAAAGTAAATTGAAACTTATTTACCCTAAATTTACGAGTACATACGCACAAGGTAGGTAGGTAACTGGTTAAGTTTATTAGGTAATTTGCAAGGGGTATACAATATTTATTGAATTATATTATTACGAAGTTTATTATTATTCCAGAAAAAAAGACAAATTGGCTTAGGCAAGAAATTAATGAATTTGTTTGTTATTTATTTGTAAGTATCTAACAAAAAGCGCGCCTATTGAATTATCCGCTTTAGCGGTGGATAAATCGTTGATCTAAAAACTGCAACACTTTCCAGCGTTCCATCGAAGCTTTCGTTTCAAAGTTACTCTACTGTGCCTAGAGAAGTTTCACTTCAAAAACTATTGAGATTGGCTTCTGCATCATTCTGACGAGATTTTACTATTGAGCTGAGCTGGCTCGCTACAGTGCCCGAGCGCTGATTACCATCAGCGTACAAAATGATAAGTACCCGTAGCTTTGTATAGAAAGAATGTTGCCGCTATGACCCGGGGTAGCCTTGCCAGTTGCCGCCTGATGACGTCACAGCTTCTCATGCTCGGCCGCCATTGTGTCAATTACCCGTTCGAATGTTTGTTTTCAAGCGGACTGCTTCAGATTTCCCTGCGGCTGCGGCCTGAAAGTGTTTGTTATTCGTTCGCGGAAAATTGCATGCACCGCTTCGAAGAATTTTCCATTACCCATGATTAATTTGGTCCTTTGAACGACGAGGTATTTGTGGTATTCGTTTTGACATAAAGTATTCTTTGTTTTTTTTTTTGTTACAATTGGTGCCCCATATATTTTTTTTTAACTGAGCGCATACAAAACAATCTCTTCTCGTGTCTTATCGTCGCGAATTACATCGCGAAAAATATGTAACCAAGATAAGGAAGGCCTGCTTTATCTGCGGAGCGTTTCATTAGAATCGTACGTCGCTTCCACGAAACACAAAACGACTCATCGAACGCGAACCGTGTGTGCCGGGCGCGGCGGGGGGCGGAGGGCGGGGGGCGGGCCCCGTCCCCCGTCCCCCGCTCGCGCCTACGTCACGTCACACGCACACACTATTCTTAGCGTGTAACGTTTTTATTTGGCGACGGACTTTCGACTGCTTATTTGTAGGTTATGCGTTTCTCCACAAAATGTGCAAAAATAATTCTAGGGCCGGATGGGTGATCTTATTTTTTTGACACATATTTAAATAATATTAGGTGCGAGTGAATGTCCGCTCAAACCAAAACACATAAATTTATTGGTAAATAACATACACATTGCAGAGACGAATCTGAGTAAGTTTGTCATTGCAAAACATCTTTATAATACACAATTAAAATAAATATATTTAAAAAATTAGGTATTTTCTGATTAAATCTCATCACTCTGTAGTATGTATTTGAGAGTATTCCACAGTATAAACAGTGATATTTATACTGTGGTATTATAGACAGACACGCGTCTTGTCAGGAACAAAATGTCCCTAGAGGCGGCGCTTTCTCGAAAACAATATTCTTTAAAAATCCTAATTTAATATTCTTTACACTCCGAAATAAAACATTCTAAAGTCGACTTTCTCTAAATTGAATTCCACTATCGCTTTAGTTGTTATTTTATTTGTATGCATGTTAAATATTACTGTTTTTATTTGTGCTTATTCATGATTTCATCGTTAATAAAAAGTGTTTATTTTTTCATAGACACGAACCGAGCGATAATTTCGCTCCATTCAAAGAGAGGATTTGTCGTACGTCGTATGTCGCTCGTATAAGTATACTATAATGTCTGTAGTACGAATGGAGGTAGGTGGGCACGCAGAATGCAGAGAAGGAACGCGGCTCTTCGGGGAACTCGGCGGCCGGCGGATTGATCCCCCCGCCCCCCTCCCCCCATGCCCCCCCCACCGGTTATACGCCTTTGTGATACAAAATGCACTTGAATGAAGTTCCGAGAAGCCACCTCGCGCGCTGTATGCACGAGCGCGTTGTATTGTTGTATTCTCCGCGTCTCAGGCCGACACTATACGATACATATGGAAATATTACTTACTATACGCGGAGTCTATACGATTAGGGAGGTACCGACCTTCGTACGATATAATCAAATTGGCATCTTTCATCTGGTCGCGACAGTTTTGTCAAAATTGGGAATAATAGATTTAATAAAATATTAACATTTATCGCCCGTGCGCAGACGCGCTTGCGTATAACATATTATTCGGTGCATACCTTTTTGAAGTTATACTTCTTTGCGCCCGTTGTACTCATTGGGATCGGATGTTGGTCGAGAAACCGCGTCACGCGTTAGGAGTAAAATCCGTAGAGTGCCTTTTTATACGTTCTCTACCAAAGACACCTTAAGAGTCGTTTCATAAATTATACAAATATACGAACTTAATAATCATAATGTATAAGTGTATAGTATAATAATGAAGTGACTTTAACATATTGAATAACAGAGAAAAATGTCTTATATTTCATTTATATATCCTGCAGGTTTGTGCGAATGGCCAAAAAAGTATAATTTTTCTTTATTTAGTAGATCAATGATACAATGGCTTGAAAAAAATTAAAAACTAACATTATAAACTAAAATGGATTTCTTTTAAAAAACAATAGTGTTTCGTGTACATAATTAATTCTTTTAGCATCTACACATTGATCTCTTGAAAAACTACCACAACCGTTTAGATCACATCGGAGGCTGTTCGGCTGTTATAGATATACTCAAACAAATGTTTAGTACTAATAAATAAGACGTTGACAGTTCGATAAACGGCGCAAATATCATAATCGACAGCACGGCTGTTAGGAAACTTGACGTATTATTTATTATTGTCCGGTTAAAATTTAATGAGCGCAAATAAAAATGCGTAAAAGAATGTTTCGTTACTATAAACAATTATTTTGTCCCTACTAAATTGCGTGTGCCTGTGCAGTCAAACACCCTAACCACTGGACTATCACGATCATGTAATTTACTATCTACTATCAATAATTGACACTTTTATTAACTGTGTTTTAAGATAGTTTGGGCACGGGAGGAGGAGAGGGTTATAGAAATATCACTATTAGATAAAGAGCTACCCCTCAAACTTGTGTGTGAAATTTCAAGCCAATCGGCGAAGGTGTTTACAAATACCTCTGGAGAAATGGTATTTGACTTTGTAACTGAAATATATTTATTTGTATGTAATCATATAATATCCATATTTATAGTGTAGGTATTATTATTAGGCCGGGTTTTAATTTATAGTGCACGGTAGAACGGCGTTTGTTGTACCGGCGTCGGGTTTTCACAAGGACGATTTGTATGACATGCCGTATCTATATGTTTTAAAAGATCGTTTCTTACAGCATTTACAAACACCCACAACCGGCATATTTTAGTTTGTTCACTGTTCAGTGCCCAGGAATGGGCAGGGGTAGCAAAATCGTGATTGCCGCCCTAAAATCCTCCATATTGGAAATGTTAAGTAGCCACACTTTTCTATGATAATATTATATTATCATAAAAATAACATTTAATAGTCAAATGTTCCATACAACGTTATTATTTAGGCATCGAATAAAAAATATGATCAATAATTTATCAGCATATAAAGGTTTTATTTGCGATAATAAATTAAGTAGGTATTGGCGGTTTTGTAATGAGTCATTTTTCTAGAAGTATCTCTTTTATCTCTGGTCGATTTCGTTCTGCGCCCCCCCCCCCCCTCCGCCACAATTAATATCATTATTATCGCAACCGCAAACATTATTTTTTGTCAGAATAAAAAAATGATTTTATTATTTGCTTGATATTGACTTTAATTAAATACACATCTCGCCATAATTCATATATTAGTGTTTGATAACTATGTTTTACTCAATTTCATATGAATATTGGTTTATTATTGGGTAATGGAAACATAAAATGTATTTAAATAAATAAATTATATGTTTTTTTTTTCTTTTTTGATTTACTGTATTTATCTTACGTTATATTTATATAGCTTTTATATGTTATTACAACATTAATCAGATGACGAAAGTGGCACATTAAGCAAACCAAACCAAACTATTTCCCTTAGTACAGATCGTCTAGTTGGGAGGCAGGAAACATCTGTACAGTATAACGGTTGTTTGTCGCTTTAATTAAGATAATAGTCGCTTTATTGTACAATTTAAGAGTTGTAATATTATATTTTCAATAATTATTTATTGCAATCTTTATAGATTGCAATTTTTGTTTGTACATTGATGCTCTTGAAAAACAACCAAAGCCGTTTAAATCACATCGGAAGCTGGTCGTCAACGAAAGCCCAAATATCATATTCGAATTTCAAAAATATGGCAGCACGGCTGTTGGAAACTTGACGTATTCATTATTATTGGCCAGTTAAAATTAATATAAGCTTATCTATGTATGCAAAGAACAATTTTTAGTGCCACATTATATTTACTATTAAAAATTAAAATATTATATCCGTATTATTTCATTACTAGCCACGCGTCAATATTAAAAAAAAAAAACTATAATGGTGGTCCACAGGCGTTAGTAGTCTGGGGGGAAGATGCCCTTAATGGCGCCTATAGGGCCTAACCTTAAAATAGTTAAATAATTTACTACTACTAAACGATATTTATCTGTATAGAAGCGATTGATATTATATGATAGCCATTCTTGTTTATCCAGTCGAAAAGCCAAATAAAACCTTAATAAAAAGTGTCATCATCTACCCTTTTAATTAATTAAAATTCCCTGCCTCCCCCTCCCCAACCCCGAGTAAAAAGTATTTAAAAATCTTTTTAGTAGATGGAGCTGTTTTCATAATTTAAAAAAAAAACATTTCATAATGTGTGATTGTTTTCCGTCCTATAATAATCATCTAGGCAAGTATTATTGGCAATACATATTTTAGAAATCTGATTAAGTTCTAGAATTTTAGTATTTTATTTTAGACGCTTTTTCTGAAAGCCAGGTTCCAGCAAACGCACCCGAAGAGTGTGGGTATATCTAATCTATACTCTATGGGCAAGTCGTTAGCCGGTTGTTTGTCGTCGCCATTTTCGTATCGAGAACGTTTTCCGAGAACGGCGCGTCGCCATGGTTACCGAGCGCCAGCGCGGCGACTCCAAATTGCTTCCTCGACGGTCCCGCGGGAGGGGCGGGGAGGGGGGCGCGGAGCCGGTTGACGAAATGCACATTCGGCGGGCGCTGCGGCGCCAGCGCGTCGCGCTCCGTAGACGATTCTCGACTTGACCGACCTCCATAGGTGGCGCTGCCTGTGAGTAGATATAGACCTGCTGTAGAGAGAGAGAGATGGGCGATTCGCTCATCGGCGTTCGAACTGCGACGAACCTGTTGATATATTATACGAGTATGCGGTACTCGTTCCATGTTTCGTTTCATGCGATATTTGGCATCTACCTACATACCAATTATTATAGCATTTTAAGGGTATTAGTTTGGCACATATTCTACATATGCAGGGTTGATGAAAAATACAAACTTAGTTTATTTAAATTTACAATAACAACATTTAGTATAACAACAAAGAATAATGGACAAGCAAATACGTAGAAGCGGCATTCCACGCTGTTCAAGTTATATTAATACTACACTAAACCAAAATTCAAGATATTAGGTAGGACGTTATATAAATATATAAAAGTCCTAAAAAAAGTGCACACACGTTTTCCGTGACAAAGCTATATTTATACAGTGGTAAAGTATAAAAAAAATCAAGATCACCATAAAAAAAAAGGTTTTTCAACTAACATTTTATCAGCTCAACATCTGCTTCAAACCGGTCAAATTTCGGGTCAGTCGAAAAAAAAATGATACAAAACATAAACACATCCGGTCACAACTTCTCTAAATATTTAACTATTGTATTACTTAGATATTTTACTTTTAATTATTGCAAGTTGTCTGATAATATTTAACATTGTTTATTTTTTTTAAATATTAAACAATAAAAAACGGATCAACCATTGATTTTAATCTATTTTCACATGTACATATCGATATATCAATCAATTTCAATTCAATTTAATTTAATTTCAATGTTGTCAGAAGCAACTTTTATTATTCAAATATATACAATTTCAATTTAACTAGATTCAGCTAAGACATTGTCTTATCTGCCGGTTTCTTAATCTTAACTAAAAACAATTTATTTAAACATATATCAAATATAATACAAAATACTTAAAAATTACGTTACCGTAACTCATGTGATTTACAAACAAAATTACCTTAATTTAACTAACACCTAAATAATTTTTAAAAACAACGAATCGACATAACGATTTTTTGTAATCTAGTTTGGAAAACCTGCCATTATGTAATTTGTAAAGTAATAAAAATGCTAAAAAAAAACCATAATTATTCTTTCAGCCCTCTAATAAAAGTTAAATATTAGCAAATATACAAAAACACAATTTTTGGCGTCCTTATCCAATTATTATATTTAGGTACCTATACAATTTATTAATTAAATGTTGTGAATAAGGTGAATCCCATATATAATTTAAAAAATATGTAAAATAGATAATTTACAAAGAAAAAAAAACATATCGGAACAATTTACAATATATATTTTTGTACCTACAGTGTAATAAAACTTGGGTTCTAGAAGAGGGTTGTCAGACTGTTTTAATTGAGCTGATATTTTTGTACATATCTAGAATGACCTTCAAGTATCTTTCTATAACTATTCCAAAAAGAGGTGTGAAAAAAAAATCCCGGTACATCGAGGCCATCTAAGCTGTCCCCAAAAAAAATATAATAAAAATAAGAGTTGTATTTCTTAAGTGGTTTTCCGATTTATACAATTTCAATGTTGCTAGAAGCAACTTTTATCCGTTAAATATATACAAATACACTGTAAATAGATCCAGCTGAGATGAAACACTGTCTTCTTAATCTTAACTAATATTTACACATGCATAAATGTGACACTTCTGCTACTGACTGTTAAAATAACGATCATTCAGCGCTTTTATTTTCATTGTCATAACAATAGATTCTGTTCCGCGCACTGCGATAACGTTCCAGAAGAGCCAATAAAATCGCGCCCATAATCGATCTTCTTTCTCTCTCTCTCTATCGTCTTCCTTTTCTTCTCACTCTGACGCTCGTAAATTTTAAATCGGTCGCTTTACTTTATTATGCGATTTCACCATTGACCTATGTTGGTATTTCGTCTGTTTCCTTTATAGTACATATTTTGCCACTTCTGTGGGCTAATTCTTGAAAGCAAGCCAAATCAAGCGTTTTTAGACCGGTTTTGATGCAAAACCGAACGAAAATCGGCAAGTTTTTAGATTGCTCACATGAATTACCCCCCCGGTGGCGCAGTGGCATAAGCGCCTGCTCCTAAATCCAGAGGTCCTGGGTTAGGCTAGGCTATTATAAAAATCCGGCTCGGTTATTTTTCGCCGCTGAGGATATTCAACGGCGCTTTTCTCAACACTAAAACACTCGACCTACGAGATGTTGTTTGACTGTAATGATCAATGCCTCGCCTCATGAAAACAACAATAAGGTAGTCGGAACCAATATAATCCAAATACCAACTCTCTTATTCAGACTTCTTTCCTTCAACTGACGACGCTATAATAAATGCATGGCAGAAATCCTCAAGAATCAAACAGTCAATACTATGCTGAAATTGAACCTAATATTAAAATAAGCATTTAAAGAGAAAGTAAATAGTATCCTTGTCACACACGCGAATTGGCCACAGGTCCATCCCTTCTCCCTTATTTCGAAAATTATGCAGAACATCAAATACATGTTTGTCATCAGCGTGATGAAGGAACTGTAAAATATTTATTCTTTGCTTTACCCACTTCTTCATAAATATTCAAATCAAACCAGCGACCGCGCTGAACTCAAAGCCCGCTTCCCACTAATATGAACACCCTATTAGCATCAAGGTCCATCAAAATATATAAAATTATTCTAAAGTTTATCTCCCTTGAACTTTCAATCTAAACCCAGCTCGCTAATTCCCCAAAACAACCCTTTTCCACGTCATATGCAATATGGAATAGTATAATACGCAAGCTTATATTAAATAATATATTTTATTATTTATCTATTACTTGTTCCCTCTAAATTATTTATTTTATTTTAGATACACGTTTATACGGTAGTTATAAATTACCTATAGTTACGAATTGTCTTTACTAACTAAAATAGGTATATAAAAAAAGATAACACAAGAGGGAAACACAACACCTGGCGCCAAATCACAGCTCAGCGTGGAATCGCCAAGAAAATAAAAGAAGATGAGTCCCTAATATTATAAAATGTGAGTGGGGAAGAATAGGGTCATTGCGGATAGGGAGGGAAAATAATAATTTTGTTTTTTTTTTTCTATTATGGATTTCTGAATGATATGTTGATATATACCCACAATTTAAAAGTAAATCTATTTTTTTTATTAAATATTATTATTTATTTCAGGAGCTGTCTCAGTCGCCCTGCATTCTGTACAAGATGAAGTTCAACACAATTCAAAAAAAATCAACAACCGCCTGCACACTGGTAAGAAACAATTTTTTGTATCAATCAACCGTGTTAACCATATAAACCATAACCGTTTCTTTTAACATGAACTTTAGGATTTTACATAACCCGTAGGCCATTTTACACATTAAAGTTGGTTTTCTCAAGCAATATATGAACTCTGTTAGAGATAATGATCCAGGAAGCTGTTATTTTCAACAGTTTCCCAATCTTTCCCTTTTTAAAGTCCAGGCCATTGCCATTATTTCCATTAACAAAATTTGCTTTTCTTAACCAATCTTTGGCCATTATTTTGCAGTTGGGGCGTTGTCACTTATTAAAAGTGTAGCTATCACGAAAGTCCCTGGCCTACCATGAAAAGGTAATGAAAAAATGGTATAGGTAGGAGGATATGGGATTTGTGATCCTTAAATATGGTTTTTAACCGTCTGATAAAGCTAGAAAATTGAAAATGATTTCTGGCAATAAAACATTTTTTTATGTTTCTCATGAACATTCAGCATTCTAATGAGCGTATGGATACAATATGGTATGGAGATAGCTTAACTCCTGGGCATGGAGGTGCTACTTAAAAAAACCCCTTCTAAGAGGGTGAAATAGGGGATGAAAGATTATATGGGAATTATTTAAGTAACACGCTAGGAAGGTGTTTTTGGACATTTTGGAAAGCTCTCGGAATTTCTAGGTCTACGTAATTAATTTCAGGTTTCCTAAGTGCCGCAGACATGTATTGTCGCGTGCCGAAATCGCCGTTACACTAAACCAAATTTAGGTTGATGAGTTGCAAAAGGTTAAAACAGCTAATTCTTTATGTATGTATGGCTTCAGTTATATGTTATATGCGGGTGTGAGTGAGTATTTAGTGACACATAGGTAACCACTTATCCTACTTTTATTTCTGTAGATCTTGAGGAGCCCTTCTTTTTAGTCTTTTGAACCTGGTATTACTATTCATAAGGTTTCTCGTTTTCTTCGTTTCTGATGTACCAGTGTATATTTACATAAAAAAAAAGAATGCCTATTACCTACTATATACAATTATTTTTTGGGCCCTACTCAAATAAGCTAAATGTCAGGAGAGATGATGGCAATCGAGCGCTAAAAATTGTCTGTCTAATGTGCGGATTAGTTTTAAACTTCCGTTTTTTTATTTTGTTTCAGAAAACACCCAAATTCCTGTTTCATCACAAGAAAAAGCACATTTTGAGTTCAGGTTCAACAATAACGATCACAAATACCTACATAAAAAGTTTAAGAAAATGGCTTTCGCTGTGACACAACAAGTCGACGACATTGCCCAGCCCATTTCGCAGAGCACGTCTATTAATTTCATAAAAGTTCCTTCACCAAAGAGAGCGGACCCTCAATCCGAAATAGCCATCTCAATTAATAATCATATAAAGTACTCAAACATATTGATCGATAGAGAATTAGAAAATAATGTACAAATTAAGTTTAAGAATGCTAACGATAACACCAGTGACAATTATGGCTTGAATTCGGTATCAGATTGCAATGAAGCCATAACTAGAGATAACAAAATATCGGAAAAGACTGATAGCACTGAAATAGATACTCATAGTAATAAAGAAACTATGAACGGGATGAGCAACGGTAGATATGTCTGTCCCTATTGTAAGCTCAGCTGTGCCAAACCTTCCGTTTTACAGAAGCATATTCGAGCGCATACGAATGAACGACCATACCCTTGCACACCGTGTGGATTTGCATTTAAAACCAAGTCCAATCTCTACAAGCATTGCAGGTCCAGAGCACATGCACTTCGACTACAGGGAACGGACAGTGTGCCCTCGGCTAATGAAGATGAGTGGTCTTTGGGTTCTGAAAGTGACGTTTCGCTGTCTGCTACTTCATTGTCAGAGAATTCATTGAGAGTGGACAATTTAAGCGGAAATGAAAATTCCTCACCCGACATTGTATATCAAAATGAGCGTGTTTCTCCTACCACAACTCATAGTAGTGGCACTTCTCAGACTGAATTTAAACCTAAATCTATTTACAAACCAAAGTTTCATAAGGCTAGTATGTATCGAGATAACGGTATAGTTAAACAAGAACTATCTCCATCTGCCGTTTTTTTAAATCAACATATCGCAAAAATTATATCAGATAATGAAGCGGTCGTAGACACTTTAGATTCCCCATTGCAGAAGAAATTTAGTAAAATAAGTACAATTCAAAGGCAAATAGGGGAAAACCCCAACAAGACTATATTAGTTGAAACAAAGGAACTTCAGCCTTTGAATCTAACCAAGGAAAATGCAGAAAGTGAAACGAATATGAGAAAAAGATGTTTTTCTGATAGTTTTGCTCATCAAGAAGCACCGAAAGCATCACAGCATCCTTTAAATCCGGAAGGTTCCATTATTAAAGATTTGTTGTTGAAAGCCCGGGCTCAAGCAACGGGACTTTTACCAGTAACCAGTGAAGATTACGATGGCACCGAGACATTGTATGTGTGCCCTTTGTGCCAAATTTCATATAGGAGTGCAGATAATTTAGAAATACATAGATTATATTACTGTAAAGGAAATTCAGTCAATAACAGGATAGCAAATTTACGACCAGAAAATATTTATTTACGAAGCAATTCTATCCATGTGACACTGCCTGAAACTTATAATCCAAATACCTTAGCAAAGCTGGCCACTTCAACATTGAAGTCGCCATCAGCCAGGGTTGCTAAACCAGATGACTTGATCATTAAGCATGATAGCAATGATATAATATCCACACCGCTTCCTTCTCCAGGACCACTACTCGGAAACACGAGGCTTGTTGATTCCAAATATTCATCTGAAAATCGATTTCAAGTTTATGAAAATGATCATAACCAAGTTACCAATATTGCTCAAGATGTATTGTTTCCCGAGTCTAAAGTTAGTGCTGATTTACCACACAGGAGTGATGTATATACTCCTCCCAGTAAAAAGAAATGTTTGGAAAATGATGATTTACCGCATGGCAATTTATTTACTCCACCCAGTAAAAAGAGGGCTTTGGAAAGTGATGACTTACAACACAGGAGCGATTTATGTACTCCACCCAGTAAAAAGAGGGGTTTGGAGAATAATCCTACAACATTAAGATCATTAGAAGAATTATCATTGTCTCCTATGCGTCAAAGTAGCTCTTCATTGCAGATGTTTGGAGGTGAAGTAAAAATAGTGGATAATTCTGGTACTACCACCACACTACGAATTGAACCAACTCGTTCTCAATTGTCGCCATCGCATGTGCCACAAAGTCTTGCATCGCCTAGGCATCAATCGCAATCTGAAACAAGCAGTATTGTTGTTAGATCCGGAATACATTCAGGCGGGACGCTTGTTCATAATCCTCCAACTCCCAAAGAAATTATGCCATCACCATTACCTCAAACTCCCAGGTTAAAAGTGTCTATTGCTCCAAACATTTCAACTCCAAATTTATCAGTAGCAGGAATACCCCCACCCAACATGAGTCACTTTCAATTTCCACCTATAGGATCGATAACTGCTTACAATCCATTGACGTTACCGCCCCTTAGTCCCATTCCATCGCCAAATGGACCGTCTACAATTCTACATGGAGGCAAAATGATACCATATGTGCCCGGAATGCCTGGACCTAATACTCCAACAACATATTTACCTACACACCATTCAGTTGGATTAAAGTTCCCAACATTAGAGCGTATCACAGATTCTCCTGGCAAGGAAGACAAACAAACCTTTTCATCCGTAGGACTAGCCCAGCTAGCAGAAAGGACATTAAAGACTCAAAATGACAAAAAAGAAAGTAACATAAGGCTTCAACATTTAAGAGCAAATTTAAATAGCCCCGATATTAATACTAAACAGAACAATACTGCAAAATGGGTAAATAATAATTGTGATAATACAAAAATTAACAGCAGTCAGAGCATATCATCCACGGGTCTGAAGAATCACAACATGTCCAATATTGTTATACATTCTAATGATATTGTTCAAATTAATTTTGGAATAATGACATCTGTTACAGAGAACATAAAAAGAGAAGATTTATTAAAAAATAGTACTGAGATTTTGCAACCTGATATGCAAAGAGATATATCAAGAAGAGAAGTGAAAATAGTAACAACTTACGCTTCGAGTGAATCTGTAAATATAAATTCTCAAGATCCACAGAAAGAAATGCACCATTTAAATTTTGAAAATTTAATTTCCAAATCAGAAATCATAAATAATTCAACGGCAGATCACCATGAAATGGATCAATCTATTACTTTCATTGATCTCACTTCTACACCATCAAACCAGGAAAGATCAAAAACATCATACTTCAAGAAAAATATAGCTTCAACAGCGGTTGGTGTAGCTGATCAAAAAACTAAATTTCTGAGACCATCTTCCTTACCTCTAAAGCCTGGTACTTTTATTCCTAAGAAGCATCATGGCATAACGCCTAATGCGAATACAACATCTTTGATCTCACCAGAAACACCGCGGCCTGCCAAAGCTTTTGGTCAATTATACTTGAATGGGCATGCATACACATACTTAGGCCTGAAATGTTCTACAAAAGTCTATTACTGCACGCTGAACAGACCACAGCCGACTTATGTTCCTAATCAGCATTCATTATCTATGTACAGCAATTGGCAGGTTGGTTTCCTCGTATTTTTTTTTATAAATACTTTTTACACACTTTTTTTACTTTTTAAACAGAACTGGTTGCAAGAACTAGCAGACCAAAATTGCCTTCCCAGAATAAACTGTAATACACTAAACTGTACCCTAACATTAACACTACACAACTGTACACTAACTGTAATAATACTAAATAAACTGTTTATAAACAATATAGGTTTTTATTCTATTGTATTTTACCTACTTGACATTTTAGTATGTAAATTTATAACTATTTTTATTGTCATAATGATTTTGACTATTTTTTTTTTAACACATTCACCTCCGAACGTAAATTGTGCGGACGCAAGATGCTGACGTTTGGCGCTTTCGCCAAACTTTATATGAATGACTTTTCATTCAATAAGAAAGCAAATATTAAGTACAAAACTATCAAAATTTTTGTTTTTTAATATTATATTCAAATTATTTATCGCTAAATCATACTACTAATCAAACCACAAATCCACAAACCACCACAAATCATACCGCTAAATCAAACCATAAACACTTTCAATTCTTGCACCCACTTTTCACACAATCTGAACTGTTAAACCAGCTGACAAAACCAAACTTAGATGGAAAAAAAACTATAATTCATAGTTTTCATATAAGTCTTATATGACTTTCATGATAAGACGATTTATCAAAGTCGATATATCGGTTTTGAGTGTGTTAATATCAAAAATGATTATAAAAATACAATATAAAAAAATGTTCATTAAATTAAAGATTTTTTCACTTAGTTTTCATTTTCTTGTAAAGGTAATTTATGCCAGATTTATGAACAATTTGAAATAACGTAAGTCCAGTTAACCTGTCCACATATTTAATGAATATGTAGCAAAATTTTATCTCATTTTTACTTCATTTTAATATATTAACGCCTCATATTTTGCAGGTCTGCTTGGAAGCAACGCCTCACCCATTAGGTCTGAACCCATGTAAGGCAATGTCAATATATGATTCAAGACATCGTCCACAAAATGTATCAACGGCAAGACTCAAGCAAGAGCAAATAATTACGCATTCATCCAAGTGGCGAACAAACCAGGAAATAAAAAAGGTATCACACATACTTATAATAAAAATATATGATATATCATTTAAAAACCCCAACCCTCTAAATCTTGCGTGTTTGAACGGTTTTTAATTTGGAGAATGTTTTTGTCCTTCACTATCCTCCCACTTCCTCATATTTTATGCTTTTACGCTTTTCTTTATTTTTAGTCTCGCATTGTTTATTATATTTGTAGCTTTCATTAAATTAGTTCCAGACATAAAAAATATTACTATAAGTACAGGGTAATCATAGTCAAATGAATACAAAATATAAGATATTTTTAATGAGAAAAAATATGAACTTATAAGCTAATGCCCACAAATTTTATTTATCTATATATATAAAAATGAATAAATGTTTGCCCTGTATGGTCTCCTTAATAACATTCTTCTAATTGCGATAAAACTTTGGCGATTTGTTTTCCGCACGTATGTGAAACACGTATGTAATAGTACTATTTTTTTTTAGATTAAAAAAACATTTCTGTGCTAAGCCGGGATGAAACAGTCAGTATTTTATATGAAAGATTAAGTCATTGCTATAACTGCACATATTTTACAGGTGTATTCTCAAGATGAATCTGATGAGCGAAAAACAGACAGTTGCGGCAATAAAAACAAAGAGTTGGCCGGAGGCTTTGAAAGTAACGAAGAGTATATTTATGTACGTGGCCGGGGAAGGGGACGATACGTATGTTCCGAATGTGGTATTAGATGTAAGAAACCTTCTATGCTTAAAAAACACATACGGACGCATACAGATGTCAGGCCGTACACTTGTAAACATTGTGCTTTCAGGTATGCTAAATCATCTTTTTTGATTGGTTTTAGTAAAATATTGAAAAAGTTAATTAAGTTTTAATGTAAGAGTATCTGTAAAATATTATTAGTGTTACTTTTTCCTTTAGCATAGTTTCATAGTCCATTTGGACTTGCTTGACAGGTTCATGCCAATAAAACTCGGGATTGGTCACAATGCTTTCCATTTATGTGGTTTGGTAGAAACATCCAACTGCCTGACATAAATCTAAAATATAGAAAGTTCCATGAAAATGCTTGGTAATGTTTTGTTATCCTTTTGGCTTCAATACATATATTCATGTATAAGAAGCTACTATATCCGTTCTTTTGCCGTCTGTCGGTCCATCCGTTGCATCTTTCAACTCGAAAAATACAAATGCAAAAGATTTGAATTTCTGTGTGTTTATTGATGTTTAGAATGACGGACACAATAAACGTAAGAGAAAATAACAAAGTTTATTTATAATATCTCTTTATTTTAAATGATTTTTTTTTTTTGAAAATCACAAAATGAAAATCAAATATATATATTTTTTGTGAGACCAGTTTTATTGATTAGATCAACCCCCTAGAACAGGGGTGCTCAAACTTGAACTGCTGGCGATCTACCTCAATATTTTTAGACTACTTACGATCGACTCTGAGAGACTGCAAGTGTGTGTGATGCAGGGTTGTCGTACATACACGATACACCCTACCTACCTAGGTAGGGCGTACCGTAGCATATATAGATATTAGCTTTCTGCACAATCATTTCTGCGGTCGATCGCGATCGACCGTTTGAGCACCCCGGCCCTAGAAGGATAGAGTAATTTTAAATACATGCTGTAGTGAAGTCAGCATTTATTATTAAAAAAAATAATTGCAACCAAATAATTTTATTAAAACCAATAAAACCTAACCTAACCTGTTATAGACCATCCACAGTAAGTTTTTTTTTGTTAAAAAATGATTGTTGGCAGTATTATATGCATCGAAAAGATTCCCCTAATCTGAAATTTCATTTTTTGCAGTTTTAAAACAAAGGGTAATCTTACAAAGCATATGAAGAGCAAATCTCATTATCAAAAATGCAGAGATCTTGGAATAAATCCTTTTGAAGAAATTGAAGCAAGTGAAGCATCACAAGGATCATTAGAAACAGATGAAGGCTCCGATTCTGATGAAGATGATGGCAATGAAGGAGAAACCGAATCAAGTGGTTTGTATTAACATTAATTTTAATTTCTGAAACTATTGAGGAGAGAAAATCCTTGTTGTTTTTAGAAACTTTGATACACATATTTAAGAATCTCTTTATGGAAGCACATTAATATAATATATAATTAATTAATAATTATTATTATATTAAATTAAGTGTAAGTAATTTTATTTTTTTTTATCTGTCATGACACAAACTTAAATTCAAAGTTTTGGGTTATTTCATTGTTTTTTTAGACATTTTTACCCTTATAGACATCCCCTAAAAATGGTCAAATTTTTGTGTTTAGATTGATGCTCTTGAAAAACCATAGCGGTTTAGATCACATCGGATGCAGGTCAGGTAATATAGATATAAAGGCCCCTTTCCATTCCAAGACCATTCCCGAAAACTTAAGGGGTTGTTCCCTATTATGTGTAAGAAATTGTATAAAAATAATTCATACCCAAATTTATTAATGTTATCAAAGCGCTCGTCTAAATTCACTTTTAGCTCGCAGGCGCTAGGTAAGGCCGATCAATGACCCGGCGCGGCCTCGCTAGCGTCCGAACAAGAGCAATTTCATATTATCACGTAAAGTTTACAAATTTTTTTACCCTGAAACCATGATGAATTTTGATATATGAAAAAAAATCATGTTTGAAATCGTAGGCCAACAAGCTGGATTTTTTTTTATCAGGAATGGTCTTGGAACACGGTATATAACATTAGTCAACAAATTTTTAAATTAATAAAAAAAACAAAGACAACTAGTTCAATAGAAAGCCCAAATATCATATTCAAATTTCAAAAAATGGCAGCAATGACCATTGGAAACATGAAGTATTAATTATTATTGACCAGTTAAAATGAATACAAACTTAATTATGTGTGCAAATAGAAACATGTACAAGCATGTTCATTATCACATTATAATTAACTCGACATGTGGTGCGGCCACTTTTACGTAAAAGTCGCAAAGTGGTGATTTTTTTTTGCTTGGAAAAATGCTAGGTTGCATTTAACACATTAACACGTCAAACCAGACCGTCCTGAGACGAGTTATAAATTCCTTTCTCACAGTTAAGTTTTCATAATCGAAGACGGAACTTTTACTCAACGCGCTCCCGGACTAGACACCTTCCTAGGTAGTCGAACTAACATACAAGTCTTAAACTTACAAGTATCGAGTCAAAGTAGTCAAAGTTGGTCATTCTGACCATAAGATCAAGTAATAATAGGGTAATTTACAAATAACATTGTTTGAATAGATTTTTAAGATAGATGAAAATTTGATAACAAAGTCAAATAAAAATGCTCACCAGTTTTTGATTTGCAGTGGTAATTCCGTTTGCTTCTTATTAGTTATTTTTCCCCTATTATTAAGAACCATTTCTGATCTTCATTTCTTCCATTCATTCATTCATTTATTCTTTCATTTCTGATTTCACATTTTAATTTCACTACCTTAAATTTGTTTATATCTTTATTTAACAGATACCGATTCATGGAAATCCCGTTTACCTGAACATGAAGCTGCACAAAGTTTGCTGTCATTGTGGGATGGCGGAAATACCACAACCATTACTCCAGGGCTACTGACTTCAGCTCGACCCACCACCTATCCATATGCTCCTCAACAAGCAGACGAAATAGCAATCACAGATGCCTCAGTAGTGCCCACTGACTTCCCTACCAAGCCATACAAGGAGGAAATGTCTAGAATGGAACGTGATGAACCCATGGATCTAAGTAAAGTAGAACCTAAACTGCCAATGGTTACAGAGATTGTAATGGCAACACAAGAACATACTGTTATAGCATCATTAGCTCAGAATGCGTCTAGATTTCCACAGAATCAAAATCAATGGCCTGGTGGCGAACCGATGCTTCATGCATATCTTACTGAGAAAGCTTTAAGAGACTCAAAAATAAAACAGAGTCAATATACGTATAATAAATTACGAAGCATTGAAGACCAAATTGATAGTATCAATATTAAAATGGAGAAAGCAGATTTAGTTAGTTCAGGTAGCCATGAAAGAGTACACTCAAATGCTGTCAGCAATCAAGCGGAATGGTTAAACTCGACTGGAACCCAAAACAATATCCAGGACATAAATGTCATTGAATCGACAGCTGATCAAACCTCAGATAAATGTAATATGCTTACGTTGGCCAATGCTGCCGTTCTATCTTTGCAGTCCTCAACCCCTCAAGTGTACACGTGGACCCAGGTTTCAACAGGATACACAGACTCCAGAAGTAATGAAAATGCAAAATTTGTTGCTTCAGAATACTTGAAAATGACCTCTGGTAAAACAAATGAACCGCAAGATAGGCAGTTTCATCCGCATGCTGACAGTATTGTAGAACATACAGAAGAAAATGGAGGTAATATAAGATCCATGCGGGAAAATTTAGACAAAAACGAAGATGACAAACAAATATTTTCTGATCATCTGGGAACGGCTAGGAAAGTTGTTGTGGGCGCTTGGGGAATGAGCTTCAAGGTAGGATCCGCTTCCAATGAATTCCCTTCCGCTTCCAACTTTGCCACAGGTCGATTGACAGAAGACGGAAGATCAGTTTGTGTAGCATGCAATAAAAGTTTTTCAAAGCCATCTCAACTACGATTGCACATCAATATACACTACATGGAGAGACCTTTTAGATGCAGTGCCTGTGCTGTCAGCTTTCGTACGCGAGGTCATTTGCAAAAACATGAACGCTCCGGTTCCCATCACAATAAAGTTTCAATGACTTCTACTTTTGGAGCAGCCACTACAGCAAATCCTAGACCTTTCAAATGTTCAGACTGCAAGATTGCATTTAGGATTCACGGGCATTTAGCTAAACATTTGCGAAGTAAAATGCATGTGATGAGATTAGAGTGTTTGGGAAAACTACCTTTTGGAACTTTTGCAGAAATAGAAAGAGCTGGTGTCAGTTTGACTGATATTGATACTACCGATTGTGACAATTCATTAGCCAGCTTGCAGATTCTAGCACAAAAATTACATGAAAAAGATCCCACAAAACTGGAATCTTGGGATCCGGTAACGATGGTTCCCCCTCTCCTTCCCGCTGGCCGGGAATCGTCCGACGAGGAGGACATTTCAGGACCTGATATCAAAAGTGACTCTAATGAAACTAGAAGTGCTTATAAAAGGACAGAAAGTACTGACTTTGTGAAAGCCCAGTATAGTGCCACAAATACTTAGTGCCAAAATCATTAACATTTATTATATTTTTTATTTCAATTGTCATAAAATGCTTATTATGACATGACCGAAATATAACGAGCGTTGAGACTATGGAATCAGGAAATTTAATTAAAATGTAGCTGGAAGAGCTGCCCAAATAATTTTAACCCTCCTTTATTTTGTAAAAAACTTTTTGTACATGGGCCATATTTTATAAACTGTGATTTTAATTAATGCTTGAGTGGATGGAATTATTTTAACACAGGAATGTCTGGGAGGGACGACTTATCCCGGTTGTCGCTCAGGGCTGTGCAATACTGTGCTTTGCATACAAGCATCTTCCAGCTATTTCTTAGTTCTGGAATCCAGATTAACTCGTGAATTTTTTTAGGTGATTCTTTTCTCTGTCTGTTGCAATCATTACTATTTTACTATCATGCTTATATACTTACTATATTCTAGAATAATGTTTCTACAAACCACTGTGAGACTAATTTTTGTTACATATTATGAAAACAATACTGTAAATAGATAAGCAATGAAATTTTGTTAAATGAATACAAAATTAAGTTTTATTTTATAAAATGACTTCAGTGAAGTTCGAGGCAGCAAATTGACTTAATAGTCTGTTTACAAGGAATTTGGTTCCAACATTTTAGTTAGGATTGTGCAATCATATTGATTAAAAATAGTTATTTATAAAATTCTTCCCAAAAATGTGTTGCATGAATGCTACCACATACATATTAAATTGAATGTATTTTAACGTACTGTGACCAACATAAAAATCATATATCAATGAAACATATTAAAAAGTAGCTTGAATTTTAAGAAAAAGACAAAAGTCATATATATGTATATTTCTTGGTATTTTTATATGTATATCTTTCAACCGTTGCCGTTGTATATTGTGGCATATCACATATTTTACAGCTGAGATATTATATTTTACATTTACAAGAACATTTTGTGTCTTCCATATCAATTAGGTAATTTTATATAAAAGATTGTGTTTGTAAAAGTCAGGTTTTAATTCTACTTTTTATTTATTGGTTAATTATTGTGTATATTTTATAGGAATAAGATTTATTAAAGAAATCCATTTAAAGTTAAACCTTGTTTTCTTCTTGAGTGCTTGTTCTTCATCTTGCATCAAAGACAACCACTGAAGTATGTCAGTCAAGGAAATAATTGCTTCAAAATAAGTTTAATATGATTTATTCCCTGAAGTTCAAAAACTTCAAGAGATAAAACATTTTTTTCTGTAAAGGAAATGCATTACTTTCATAGAACTAAAATATATTATTTTGTTTACAATAACATAAAAATATTTACACCCCTAATATTCTCTCATAATTCTCATATTTTGTTTATAATGGTAAATTCAGGTAAGTTCGGAGTAAACTATTTTAGAACCTAAAACCTTAACACTCCACAAACATACCATCTACACAAATTATGGAATGTGAATCTGAAATTTGAGTAGCTACTAATATGCCCTGTATGTCACGGAGTCTTTATGGAAAAGTAAGTAAAACTGTGTATGAATGTTCAAAGAGATGGCAATTGAAGAGATGCGTTATGCTGGAGTTAAAGAAATTAATTTGGAAATGGACAATGACAGTTCACCAATGATCACAGTCATAGCTGACGGTGCTGGTCTAAAAGGTCGTACTGTAATAATTATTCAGCTTTTTCTGGTATAGTAGCAATAATTGGTGCGTACACGTGTAAAATTTTATACCTTTGTAAAAAATAAATACAGCATGATTTGAGCAAGGAATTAAAAATACTCTTAACCTTTTAACCGCCAGCCCAGGTATAAAGTACTGTACCGCCTTACCGCCGCAGTTGACGAAGACGAAATGTACTCCCAGCGCCAGGCCTGTTTTTGAAGAAATGAGTCTTTCGGCGAGACCTCTGCGCCGATTCATTTGTATTATTTCGCATTTACTTTATGTTTAACATTTAAAATGACGAGCAACGGAAAACACAACCAATATCTATGTATATTGTTTTGGACAATGGATGTAAATGATACGCGATGACAAATATTATAGTTATTCTTTTGAAATATCTGAAAAATAAATAACTACTTTGGTTTACCCAAATATGACTGTTTGGTAGAATAACTGTTGTGTATTTTTAATAACAAACGTTTTACGATAATTCGTTTTTTTTAATAATGATCTAAACAAATAATCGCACATATGGCACAAGTCAAATAATCAACTTACCTACATTTTTTTTTTTTTTTTTTTTTAAAATAATAATTGCTATGACCTAGGTCATATACAATTATTTTTGGGCCCTACTCAACTAGGCCAAATGTGCCTGTGCTAGAGTCAGGGGAGATGGACTATATAACTGGGGGGGATTTACTATATAACTTGGCTTAATAATATGTGATTACGATAATTATATTAAAAGGATATGTGATTATATAATATATATAAAACATTACCGTATTACAAAATATTTCATAACATAAATACAATATTCATAGATAGTGAATTTATTATCTGGTTTGGTAATAATAGAATAACAAATACGTTCCGAAAATCTTTTGTTGTATTGGAATTTAAATAATTCCAATACAACGTTAAAATAAATAAAGATTTATCACACAGCCTTATCTATATATAAGGCATGATCGAAATATTACAAAAATAATATCGTTATTAATATTTATTCAGAATATCGACGCATGGCTCCAGACCACAAAATGGCCGACAATGGCACATAAACTGGTCGCTGGCGGTGAGAACACCGCTAAATTGTTGCTTAGCCGAGATGTGAATCGAAGTTTGCAAATTACGTGATTTTACATGTTTATTTGTATGATAGCCTACAGATTGCAGTACAGTTCTGTAGAACTGTTATCTATGAACCAATTTCTCCATTATTGAAGTACAAAATCTATTGATACGTCGCCGAAATTTGAATGCGGCTTGGCATGTAAACGTGACGGCGGCCGACCGGGCCATTATAATTTCGGAGCTTCGGTGGTACCTAACATGCCGCTGGCTCGGCGGTATGGTATAAATTTAAGCTAGCGCTGGCATGTTAACATGCCCGTGGCGGTGAAAAGGTTAAAATATAATAAATAGCAACCCATATAAAAACATAAAGGTAGACAACATTGAATGTCGTTGCCATTTCTAAGGAATCTGTGCAATAAATTGAGACCGCTTATCGAAGGTCTCCCTCCCCTAACAACAAAAGAAAGTACTGACAAACCCAGAAATAATGAAATTGCGCAGATACACTGTAAATCAATAAATGATTACATTCGGTACGAAATTTTAAACTCATACCATACTTTTGGCTTTTGCTTTTGGCCATTCTAATTACGTTGAATTAGTTTGTCCTGTGACTGTCAGACTCGATAAAAACAGCACGATGTTATTGACAAAAATGAGTCAAATTGTCTCATTCCTGGCCTCAAATGCAAAAAGCCATCTGTTCCGTGTTTTTGTTGAAACGTTTAATTCAACAATTGCTAAATATACTGGAGGTAAACGAATAAATTATACCATAAGAAATTCGTACCAAGAAAAGATGTTCACCTACGGCCATTCTTATAACTCCAAAGGCCCATTTATGCTATCCATAAAGAAATATTTAGTAAACCAACTGGTAAATACACTAATATGTATGAGGTACAAAAAGTAAAGAGAAAAATATAAAAAAGGTTTCGAAAAAAATAAAATAACAAGAAATATGATCCCGATTATGGGCAAAATACTCAAAGAAAAAGAAAAAGATTGGAAAAGAAAAATGAAAAAGATTTCAAAATTTTAAAACAAATGAAACTTTCTGATCAACAAAGGGGTGAAATTCAGGAACAGAGGATACGCTAGAAGTTGCAGTGAAAGTGCATAAAGCAGAGAAAAAATAGACTAACTATGTCTATATTTGGATAGATATATAAACAGAGAGAATATCAGTTGGTAAAATCGATTTTGAAACTGAAGGACCTTTCAAGTATTTCATCGAAAGCATTTTATAGAAAGAAAGAAAAAGTTTCTTTATTGAAAAATGTAAAACAAAAGTAAATGGTAGTTACATAACTTTCAATAGCATTTTTCAATAAAAGGCCTGAGCTCATCTGCCCTCCTTTCTGAGATAGGAGAATGCTCTGTTCGGCACGTCTTGTTTTATTATAATATATAAATGCAAACATTACATATAA
The DNA here is from genome assembly GCA_020383195.1 of Neomicropteryx cornuta. Lineage (NCBI taxonomy): Eukaryota > Metazoa > Arthropoda > Insecta > Lepidoptera > Micropterigidae > Neomicropteryx > Neomicropteryx cornuta. The sequence goes on from JAHKQU010000014.1 coordinate 10,495,103, forward strand.
ACATACTATTATTATTTATAGTAAATCGTAAACCGCACATGCTCTTATGTAAAATATATCACTTGTATACAAAATGTATATATATATTTTATATGACAAATATAGAAAGTTATATAGAAGTGTTGGTAGTTTGCAGTTTTAACAGCCATTGTCGACACCTAACCCTAAAGAAGGCTGGGCTTGTCTTGCTCCTTAGAGGTGGAACCTTCTTAGAGGTGAAACTCGTAATTTAAAGGAACCTTTACAAATTGTCAGCCTATGGTGAGGAATGATTAAAAGATGATCTCACGGACGTTTTAAATGATTTTCTTGTGATTTTACTAGTTTTTTATATAGGTAGGATGGTCTTTCGCTATAATATATTTTAAATACGAAGCAAGCATAATGGAGATTTCTGCGATTGACCATATTAAGGATATTGTCTTTGTTTAATGTGCTTGATATAGATTCCCCTAGGGATCCAAAAACAAAAATGTGTGCAGGCATTTTAGTAGTTGGTTTTTTTTTGTATTTTTTTAGATAAGCATGGGCCATATACTACATCATCATAGTCCAAAACTGGAAGAATTAGTGAGTCAGTTTGCTTTACGGGAGTAGATAAATATTCCCCAATTTAAAGTGCAAAGAGCACCATTATTTTGTTAAAGCGCCTAGTTTTGCCTCCTGAAAGTAAAATGTCCAATTTAAAGTAAAAACATGGATCCTGAAGAAGCTATCGAACAGAATAAAACTAAATTTTGAAAATACAAAAAAAAAAAATTAGCAGTCGTTCTAGTAGTCAAAAATGGAAAATATAACCTTAAAAAAGTGAAGTGGCTGGGAGAGTATTGCATAAACTTATAAATTGCATCGCTGTAATTGTAATATCGTTCGTGAAGGGCAGAAACAGAGCCTAATATATATATTGTCCGGCATTGAATATCCTAAATAGGGAAAAAATATATATAAAAAAGGATACATCTCTTTGTCCTTTTTTTGTACATTATTCGGTAACCACATTCTCGGCATCTTATTGGATCACGGGGCTTGATTTCGTTTTCTTTGTGGCACTCTAAAAATATAAAATAAAACGCTTATGTACTGTGATTAAAAATAATACAGTAACAATGTAATTCAAAGGTAAACTCACCTCCACAAACATAAATCATTGGATTTTTTGTCGGCGGCTGGTCCTTATTTGCATCTGCCATTGTAATACGTAAATTGTAGAATTACTTTGACTTTAGTTATGTCGTTTCGTTCCGACAGGTGTGGAAAATTACAAAAAAAAATAACAAGACTACTGCCGGTTGACGTCTGGAATTATAATGTCCATGTTTTTCTTCTTCGTTTATCATGATGTATGAATCTAGACTGTATGCTAGAAACCACTTTCATTTTCAATTACAATAATAACGAAAAAAACCGAACGGGTGGGAAATAATAAAGAGAAAAAAAAAACGAATATATTTGCAAAAGCGAGAAACAAGATCATATCAAAAACTTGCTCGTTGAACGAACCGGCGCGCAGGGCCAATCTAGGCTGGCAACATCTTTTTTTTAATAATTTTAAACCTACGGTCAAGAACTACGATAAAATTTCCTAGTCGCACGAGCGTTGTTTTAACGGCCAAACACTTCCATAGAAAACAATAAATTGCCCCATTTAAATCAAATGCGCTCGGGCGAACTAGGCCTTCAGGTAGAGAGCCGGAATATCTCTTTCTTACGCTCCTTAAGAAAGAGATATTCTTTCTTATCTCTTGTATAAACAGTGTTGCTATAGCCCGAAACTTTGGCCGTCTGCTGCCATTGTTTCATTAATTACCACCTACTAAAAAACAGTTGAATTATAATGTTATATTTATATTATTCGACCAGCCTCCGATGCGATCTAAACGGCTTTAGTGTTTTTCAAGAGCGTCAATCTACAATCATCTCTTTCGCAATCATTGTTTTTTTGTATATTTTTAGTGCCAGGCCCGGACCTACCCAGTAACTATTTTTTTAAAACATAGATACGGTATGTCATACAAATCGTCCTTGTGAAAACCCGACACCGATAGATTCCCCCCGCCCTATAGAGACTTATCACGATGACATATGCGAACAAGCGAGCCAGATACGCGAGGAGTGTACTCGGCGCAAGTGGCGTACTTGGGTGTGGTGCGTTTTTCACCCTCAGTTGCCGTATCTATATGTTAAAAGATTGTTACTACCGAGGCTCAAATGTCGCAATCGCGCCAGGGTGCATCACTTCCAGGGCTTATTGCTTTCAAGTTAAAGTACAAATTAGGTGACCGAAATTTAAAATCAAAATATTGGTAAAACAATTTATCAAAAGTATATAATATGTACATAAAAGTAATTTTTTTGGACAAAGTATCAAAAACATACTAATAATTTTATAAGATTTATTAATAATTTAAAGGCTCATTTTCGGTTTTTTTTCGCAGATCGCCTTGCCGAAAAAAAGCTTTTTATATTATTTCCAATGTCTCTCTCGCCCACGGTTTTTATAGACGGCACTTCATTAAGTCAGTCTAAATAAATTAAGTGCCATTATTTCCTTATGTCATATATTATACTTATATTATAAGCGTAAAAACAATTTAAAAATTATTATATCTTTTCATTAACATTTTAAAATGCGGTAATTAAAATAAGTTTTATTTAGCACATTGAGTTTTGTTTAAGTCATATAGGTATCTACTTAACCCTTCTTTTAAAATGTCTTTCTATAGTTCCTATTCCGTCAATTAATATACCGTGAGAGACCTTTTAGATGCAGTGCCTGTGCTGTCAGCCTTCGTACACGAGGTCATTTGCAAAAACATGAACGCTCCGGCTCCCATCACAATAAAGTTTCATTGATTTCTACTTTTGGAGCAGCCACTACAGCAAATCCTAGACCTTTCAAATGTTCAGACTGCAAGATTGCATTTAGGATTCACGGGCATTTAGCTAAACATTTGCGAAGTAAAATGCATGTGATGAGATTAGAGTGTTTGGGAAAACTACCTTTCGGAACTTTTGCAGAAATAGAAAGAGCTGGTGTCAGTTTGACTGATATTGATACTACCGATTGTGACAATTCATTAGCCAGCTTGCAGATTCTAGCACAAAAATTACATGAAAAAGATCCCACAAAACTGGAATCTTGGGATCCGGTAACGATGGTTCCCCCTCTCCTTCCCGCTGGCCGGGAATCGTCCGACGAGGAGGACATTTCAGGACCTGATAACAAAAGTGACTCTAATGAAACTAGAAGTGCTTATAAAAGGACAGAAAGTACTGACTTTGTGAAAGCCCAGTATAGTGCCACAAATACTTAGTGCCAAAATCATTAACATTTATTATATTTTTTATTTCAATTGTCATCAAATGGTTATTAAAATTATTTAGAATGTAGCTGGAAGAGCCTTTAGAAAACCACTAGTGCTGCCCAAATAATTTTAATTCTCTTTTATTTTGTTAAAAACTCTTTGTACATCGGCCATATTTTATAAACTGTGATTTTAATTAATGCTTGAGTGGACGGAACTATTTTAACATAGAAATGTCTGGGAGGGACGACTTATCCCGGTTGTCGCTCAGGGCTGTGCAATACTGTGCTTTGCATACAAGCATCTTCCAGCTATTTCTCAGTTCTGGAATCCAGAGTGAACCGTGAATTTTTTAAGTGATTTTCTCTGTCTGTTGCAATTATTACTATTTAACTATCATGCTTATATACTTACTATATTCTAGAATAATGTTTCTACAAACCACTGTGAGACTAATTTTTGTTACATATTATGAAAACAATACTGTAAATAGATAAGCAATGAAATTTTGTTAAATTAATACAGAATTAAGTTTTATTTTATAAAATGACTTCAGTGAAGTTCGAGGCAGCAAATTGACTTAATAGTCTGTTTACAAGGAATTTGGTTCCAACATTTTAGTCAGGATTGTGCAATCATATTGATTAAAAATAGTTATTTATAAAATTCTTCCCAAAAATATGTTGCATAAAAATCAAAATATTGATAAAACAATTTGTCGAAAGTAATTGTACATAAAAGTATTTTTTTTGGACAAAGTAACAATAACATACTAATAATTTTAAATAAACTAATAATTTATCTACTTAACTCAATAATATAAGATTCCTTTTAAAATGTAGGTATTTTTAATATAAAATAATTTTTCTGAAAATTATAGTTCTTATTCTGTCAATTAGTGTATCGTACCAACAACGTTTTTAAGAGAATTATTTGTGTTATTTGCGCCTGAAAGCTTTATTTTTAATTATATGCTATCATGATTATGGCCTAATTTGACACAGAAAAAACTGTTGCATGTGTGCATGTTCAAGTTTATCTTGAGAGAAAATCTTCCACTCACTTTCGAAGATCAATTCCTGGAGTGCTAACATTTGGAATCTGCTGTATTTAATATCTCATTGAAACTGTCATGATATTGAAGTGGTAGAAACAGGGAAATATTTTGGGCACATTATCAATAAAAGATTCCACAGGTGGCACTACACCACATAAAGCAGTTGTTTTCAAAACTTAGAATATGTTTATAGAAATGTCATCATCTGTGAAATAAAACACTTCCTTTAACGATTATTACCGAAAATGCATGACGTGACCAACTTAAAAATTTAAGTCAATCTTAGGATTTGTTGGTATTTCTAAGACCAAAATAGTTAATCTCATTGTAATTAAATAAAAAACACACACGTCACAAAGTTACAAAAAATAACTCTTTGACTTAAACAAATTATATTAATATGTATTTATTTATTTCACGTTTTAAATTATAAATATAAAATAAGAAAGATTTACTAAAATATGTATCTATAGAAAATTAACAATATTTAAAAATAAAACAGAAACATAAATAAACAATCACATACTGACAAAAAAAATAATAAGAAAATAATGAAACAAGTTGTAGTAAAAATACTATCTGGCATTTTTTTAATAAACATTTAAATCTTTAAATAAAACAACCATATTATCTTAATTACCTTGGGGGTGAAGGTATTTTATAGTTCTTAATTTCTTTGAAAAATGGCTTTGCTTTGCTTACTAGAATCTTACGAAGAGTTGGCAGGACTGATAAAGATGATGCCACCTCGGGTGACATATTTGGACAACTTTGCACATCTAACGTTTTCAAGGATTTGCACTCATTTCTTATTGCTTCCAAAGTGACGTCAGTAAGTTGCGAACAACCCTAAAAAAAGTTATGTATCAACGGAAAAAATAATAACATAATTTTAATGATAGGAACATAAAATTTTATCTACTTACTTTCAAGTTGAGATATTTCAGGCGGGATAATTTCGTTACCAGATGTACGGTTCCATCATCTCGCATATTGTTACAGTGTGAGAGATCTAAAGTATCAATACTTGGACAATGTTTGGATACATAATACATGCCTCCGTGAGTAATTTGCTGACAATTGCTCAAATTCAAAACTCGTAAGTCCCTAAAATTGAATGCGAACATCAAGCTAACATCACTCATACGATTGCAGCCACGAACGTTCAGTTCTCTTAATCCTTTTAATCGTGCCAAAGAATATCCCTGGAAGGAAATGAGCTCCATATCTTCACACATTTTCATTACATCTAATTTTCTTTGCGTATCTTTCACAATTTCTTCCTCAGCGCGTGATCCCAGCGATATCCTAGGAGTTGGATTGTACATCATCCTGTCCGAATAATTGTTTGTATTTAAGTTTTCAGTGACCACTTCTGACTTTTCACCTTGATTTCCCTGAGTGGAAAACTTCTGCAAATCCATTCCCGTAAATCCAACATCAGAAATTTTATCACAATGGCACATATATAATGCTTTTAGACAGATTAGATTCTTGAAAATGGATTGTACCGAGACATCCGTTACTGCATTAAAACAGTAACTTACATCTAATAAAGTCAAGTTTGGTAACATTTCAGATATAATTGTTATTATGCGCTCATCTAAGCACAGTGAGCTAAGTTTTAGTTCTAATAAAGTACCATTTTTTTCTTTACAAATTCCATTTTCAATTCCTGCACTAGTTAAAGATTCACATTGGGAAATATTTAAATTTGTTATTTTTTTTAGTTTGAATAATTCTGATAGACCCATATCAGTAACAGCTCTACAATGTTCAATATTTAAGACTTCGAGGTTTACCAAACCGTTACATATTGAGATTAGGGATTCATCAGTAACCCTAGAACATGCACTTATATCTAGTACTTTTAAATTCGTTTGGGTCATAGTCAATGCCACAATTCCTAAATTTCTAAGTTGCATACAAGCCTTTAGCTCCAATACCTTCAAATTTAAATTAGGTATTTGTGAAATAGATAGTAGTGCATTCCCATCGAACAAAGTTTCAGAGAACGAGAGCTTCTTTAAATGGTTTGCTTGAGAAATGAGGAATTGTAATATGTTATGAAACGTTAACACGGTTTTAGAAGCTGTCATCACCCCATTACTGATTACACTACGTGGATAAAATCTCTGGTAAAGACCGAGATGAAAAGAAACGGGGCATTCAGATAAACATAATTCTTCAAGCAGCGGTGACATTGAAACAAATCTGTTGAATATTGCATCTGATAGATAGCGGTTTCCTGTGAGACTTAGGCGTTTCAAATTTTTTAAGTTTTTATTTGAGGTGCAATCATTTTCCTCTTCCAACAGTCTACCCGACATAAATAATTCTTTACATGAGTTCACTGTCAGTGATTCCAAATTGACACACTCATTGATTATATCCGAAAATACCTTTTCAGGAATGTCACAAGCATCAAATGTGAGACTTTTTATGGAACTCCCATGCTCTACCCAAAAATTTCCTTTTATAGTCCCTACTTCTATTTCTTGGAAAACAATATTACAAAGGGAGTTGAATGGGTTCTTCAAAACTTTTGAAATTGGAGAGTCATCTTCGAAAATATCTTTACAAAGGCATAATAGCTTCTTATTGACAAATTCTTTGTTATTTGCAGCATTGTACCAAAGTCTACAAGTATGGCTGGCAGCGAGTTTATCAAAAAAGGGTAAAAATTTGAATATGTAGATCAGTATCTGAAAAGAAAAAGAAATTTATTGAAATTAAAATTAACAGAATTTTCTTCATTGTACCACTATTGTTCTGTAAAAGGGGCTGGACTAAAGGGACTTACCTGGACCATTATAGAGGTATATAACTACTGCCACTTCTGTGCTTATTTTATATAGCAATATTCATTGTATTCAATATTTAGTCCTTCTAGATTTTAAGTGCTTTTAATATGTAATTTAAAAAAAGGACAAGCAATTTCTTAAAAGGGAGTAAAATGCATGTATCATAATGCCATCTAATAAGAGGCCTGAGCAGTAACAGTAAAGAGTTTCAGAGAATTTATATATATTACCAATTAAAAGGAAATATTTTGCATATAACATATTGAGCCAACCCAGAGAGAACATTGTAACCAACAAATACCAAACTTTTCAGAAGGAAGAAAAAAAAAAACCTTTCCTATTTACTATTTAGAAATTTTAATTGCATTTTACTATAAACAAAAATATTTTTAAAACCAAATAAAAATATTTTCTCTTTGTTTAAGTTTTAAGTAAATTCTTTGGTTACAATTGTTATGGTGGTCACAAAATATTCATCAACATGTTCATCAATAATGGTTTATATTAACCATTTCAGGCAGAACTTTAATTAATAAATTCTATTTATAAAAAGTGATATTGAGGTTCATCAGTATCCTGCACCGATCAAATAAGAATAATTAGGCAAATCAATGAACTGGGTCTCTATCTCTAGGCCTGGGCCTGGTGAAGGCGTGGACTCACCAGTTTTAATAAAGTTTAATGATTTGTGATGAACAGAATTGTAGGATGACAGCTGGACAAACGTTTTACCTGCCAAATGGATTTTACAGACCTTATCTAGTCTCATTTTAGTACTTATCTATATGTGGAAGAACTGGTAGAACGGTCTTTGAAGGACTTTCGAGGGATGGATATATCTTTTGGGCGATATTTTTTCATCAGACAGTTATCTCCACTATAAATGCTGTTATCACAGAAAAAAACAGTAAAATATTTGGGTGTAATCAGCAGTGTGTACTAGAGGGCTAGCAGGAAATTTGAAATATTTCCATTTCAGAGTACCGTACCTAGCTAGACAGTATAAAAACTAGTAATGAAAACCTTTTGTTGTTTTCTAATGAAAAACGAAACGAATTACAGGTGAGTGCTTTAGTATGGGGGTTTGTTATTTAACCTCAGCAAAAATATGGAGGATGCCGAAACAAGGAAGAATCACACATTTTGATTAATACTTGGGGATAGGGGTCCTCCAAAATTGGTAATTTTTCAAATACCGTCAAAAATTGTCTTAGGTAGGTACTACTAACATGTATATTTTCACATAATAAACCTTTAATAGATGCCGAAAAAATGTTATTCTAGAAAAAAAAAAATACTTGGATGGTTAGTGTGACCACCAGTTTCAATGGAGCAGGAATGCCAGTACACTGCACAGGCACATATTACGAGTTATATATTATTTCTTTCGAGTTAATCACTGCTTGTAGAAAAAATCGAGTCATTAAACAATAATAAAAAAATAAACATCGTAAGTAAAAAACATGTTGTTTTGTTCATATTTTGTTAAAACTTCTAAAAATATTTTTTTTACATTGTTTTAATATCGACTAAAAAAAAGTTTCCATGAAAATATAAATCGGCGCCAAACACCCAATATACAAAGTTATGAAATTGACAGTTTACCTCTATTGGGAGATCCAAAGCCATCTTGCTCAGCTCAGTTTAAAGTGTTTTTCACATTGGGTATTTTTTATAAATGTATCAAAAACAATCAGCAGTTATATTAACAATTAAACATTGCAATCTGAACCAACTGAACAAACGACAAGTGCTCGAGTGATCGAGCGAGACAGAAGACAGCTCGCGTGATCGCAGACCGACTGAATCAACTTGGCGACCGAGCGACCGAGCGACCGAGTTGGAAGCGACCGAGTGGTCGCTGACGTCACTGTCGACTCTCGACTGCTGCTAAAAGTTAATTTTATATTTTATTGAGCATTTACGCTTTTCTTGAAGACTAGAGCTAAAAACTCTATCGGCACCTAAGTTCTAATTATACAAAACAAAAATGGTAATAGATATAAAAGAATATTATGAAGGTATTTAAAAAAAAATATTTATAACTTTTTCATCATATTATTATTATTATCAATTATGACACGCGAATTTTATTTTATATTATTATTTTCACACAAATCGTTAGTGGTGTTGTTAGATCAATCGGGTGCTTCGCTTCAACTATACACAAATATATTTTTAGATGGTTCTTAATAAAAAAGAAATAGTACCGAGCCATTTCTTTTTTAAATTTTAAATAGGATAATTATATTTATTTTTCAAAGTTTTATATTGTTTTCCTTTAAAACAGTTCAGGCTTTAGAATCTCATTATACCTATGTATTACAGTAATTTAATAATTCACTACAACGTTTATTCACATTAAAAAGTTGTTCCGCGAGATATGATTACTGTCGTTTATGAAATTGTTAAATCAAGATTATTATAAGTAGAATTGATTTATAAATAAGTACGATAAATTGTCATGATTAAAGTTATAAATTTATTCATAAGCTTAAAGCGCGTAAAACATAAACTTATAATAATGTAACAAGACCTAAAGTGGTCTTAAATTAGGGCAGTAAAATAATTTTTTTGAAATACTTAGTAGATCGGTAGATACGATTTTTTAAAATCAATGCGGAACTGAAAATTATAAGAGGAAGATAAATCAACATAGTATTGCTTAGCTGGCAATACGTATAATGCATCGAAGAATAGAACAAAAATAAATATGTGAATTAAGAGTTTGTAAATCTGGAGCAGCATTGATACTCTTAGTTAAATTTTGCAATTTTTGTACTAAGAAAATATAAGTTTGCGATCTAGCTAGAAGCACCGCAGATATTTTTTATTTGCATATTTAAAAATGTTAAAGTTTCATAATTTAATAAGCTCAAGCAACTTAAAAAACTTAAGATATATGTTCGCATTCTAATATTTTGTGAATCTAGGATTATTTCTTTTTAAATAAATTTATATTTTATTCTCTTGAATTACTTTTGCATTGCATGCCTAAGTTTGATTAATTAAATATTCCTTATATCTAAAATGAGTTTTTTGATAAAAAAATATTGTTAAAAATTCATCCAACACATACTTATAAATACCTATGTATACCCTGGTATATTAATCAAAATTGACGATGCAAGACATTGTAAAATATGAGAGTTTTGCTAAGCATTAAAATACATTGGAGTCACGAAATTATAGAATAAGTGACAACCTATGAGCTGCAAGTAAATGCCATTCAATGTCTTTACAAGCAGCTATAAAACAATATTAGTAGCAAAAATAAAATAATACTTTAAAATGATAATATAATAGCACAATGCACAATAAACGCACGACCAATTTAGCGCATTTTATTATACGTCAAGCTGTTAAATAAAAGTAAACTACTAAAAAAATTAAAATGACAGTGCAAATTTATCAGTACACTCTTTTTTTCCGATTGGTATATTCAGTATTTATAATGGCAGTTGCATTTTCATGATTTCTACGATTGGCAGTGAAACATTGAACTAATCATCGTTCAATTTTCTCAACTACGATCCTGTATATTTTTGTAATGTGAATTAGTTGCTGCTCTATTAATAATTTTACTCTTTTAATAGATTTGGAGCTGCGCGACTGGCGTTTACGGTTTATTTACTGCTCAGTGTGCCGAGAATGATTTTATATTGCGTGCAGTGATAAGTGCCGGAAATGTAAACGAATTTAAGAACAGATTGGACAAGTTTATCAGAGACGATACAAGTACAGATTTAGGCTTACCAGCATAAGCTGCCTGCCTAAAACTAATAATAATAATAATAATAACATACTTTACCGCTTGTATTTTAAAGTAAATAACAAATAAATAATAAACTACACACACATATATATATATATAATTTTAGCTGATTATTCTAGTTGATCCAAATTGTAAATATCAAAGTAAATTACTTCCGTTAAAAATTGTATCAAAAAGTCATTCTAAATTACCTTAAATTCCCTTACCTTAATTAATTAATTTAACTAAATTCTTAAGTAAGACTGAACTTAACTTAAACGTTATACTAAACAAGTAATGTAAATTCTTATATTTTTTCTTGTATTTCTTATAATTATTCTAATATTTATATAATGCTGCACACTACTGGCAGCATGCTATTTTGTTTTTTTAAAAGAAGAAAAAGTTAGATTAGTTTGTACTTACTACTTTGTAGCTGTCTAGCCGAAAATCCTATCCGGCTTATTTTTTACTCGCGACGTTCATATCAATAAACCTACTTTATAAATGGCAAACTGATAATATTCCTATCGCCAATACAGAAGTACAATACAAGATTCTATACTAATGAAAATGAGTGTGTGCTGCTGTGTTCTGTGAATCTTCTCCGTTGATCCTTTTTTTATTCATAATTTTATTCGTAAGTATTCATTTGCCACTTGCTTATCCGAAAAGTCTATATAAAGTTTAGCAAATTATTTCAACAGCAAATAATTGGCGTAATTAAGCCAAATTACATGTCTGTTGATTGATTACATTGTTTGGTGCATTTGTTGGTTACATTGATGTATGCATGCTCCAAGAATGAAGCTTGTAATGCCAATTTATTCTGTAAGTGTTGTTTCATACATGTTACTTTTTTGAGGTTATTATGCACGTTTAATACCGCGAACACATTTATTATTTTAGGAATAATAAATCGGAGATTTCCTGCGATGGCCACGAGAGCCCTCACTAAGAAGGAGCTCGACGACCAAAGAAAGAAAGAAGAAGAAGAAGCAGCAGCTCATGTAAATACCATGATTATCTTATTTATAGTCTTCTATATTTTTTAAACGTTTCTAAATCATCTTCATATGCCTTAGGTTTTCCAAGAGTTTGTAGAAACATTTCAAGAAGCTCCCAGCAAGACTTCTAAAGTTTGGGTTAAAGCTGGAACTTATGATGCCGGTGCAAGAAGTTAGTATTCCCTTAATTTATTTGGTATATGCAACTCTGTAAAACTATTATGTTAGTTTTTAAACTCATCTTTGTGATTGGATATTATCTGAACATTAGAATTAAAGATATTTTACGAGCAGCAATTCTTTTGTGTTGCACATTTTGCCTATATCAATGTTACTGAGGCGTTTCTTTAAGTTACAAATTATACAACTTAAAGAATTGACAACATATATAAAGCTTATTAAGCATTAATTTTCCAACTGTCATTATTTTTCAGAGGAAGATACATCCGAACGAGGGAAAATCTACAAACCCCAATCTAAACTTTCGGATGCGATTGAAAAACAAACGTCAGCAGAAAGAGCACAGGAATATGCACGTCTTCTCTCTTCTAAATCTGATAAACCTTCGAAAAGACGAGATAAGGACAAAAAAAAAAGTAATCTAGAGTTATTTAAGGAGGAATTGAGACAGTAAGTACTTTTGTTAATTTTAATTATAATATTGTTACTCTATGTAGTTGAAGATTAACAATTATTTAGTAGTTTGTATTCATTATCACCAGGCGCTGATGATATTAGAAAATACTCCGTTTAGCAATGATGGTAGTTACCCAATCAGATTGATATTGTATTGGATATTGAGATTGTATTGTATTGTTGCTTTTGTCAGTGGCTTCCCAAATTTCAGGTAACTTCAGGATCTTTTATAGCACGGAGCTTTGCAGGGGTTGAGTCAGTGAAACACCAGTTTGGTCCCATTTTCTTTTTTCAAGGCTTCTTAGGAGTATACAATTCAATAAGAATTGTACAGTAAGAATTTATATGTGAAAATATATAAGCGTTGAGCAGTTTTCTAAATCAATTTTTAACACCACTCTTTTATTTTATATTTTGACAATTTTCAAATATGAATATATTGAACACAAATATAATTCTTCTAATGCCAAATATAAAAAATTAAATCATTTTCGAATCTTAACACATTTTTTCAGAATTCAAGAAGAAAGAGAAGAAAGACACAAGTACAAGGGAGTGCTACGTGGAGCTATCACAGAAAGTACAGACTTCCCAAAATTTTTAGGCGATGATAATTTAGTTGGGTCATATGATAATGGAGATCCAACTACTACCAATTTATACCTTGGAAATTTAAACCCAAAGGTTTGTGTCATACATTTCTGTTTGTATATGTGAGTGGGTAGCTTAGGTTTTAAAAAGTTACACTTCCGTGGCCTGTTTGAAAAAAACAATTGGCGTTGAGGTAATCAATGGCCTCTTGTCGCTTAAAGTTAAAGTCACATTTTAGTATTTAGGTCACAACATTCCTTGCAGTAGCTGAGAAATGGTCGCCATACACTACTTTTATTGGCAATGCACCTTTTTTCTCAAATGTTTTCAATATAAGATTATCAAAATGGCGATATTATTACCTATGCCTAAAATGCATGATTGCAATTGGAATAATGAATATTGTTTTTTTTAATGTGCTAATTTTAGATAACTGAACAACAGCTGATGGAGATATTTGGCCGCTATGGACCTCTCGCCAGCATTAAGATAATGTGGCCTCGCTCTGATGAGGAGAAGGCTAGAGGCAGAAATTGTGGCTTTGTTGCTTTCATGTCAAGGAAGGATGGAGAGAGAGCACTTCGCTGTTTAAATGGTGAGAACATTTGTCTAGTCATCCCAGTTGAATTCTACTCAGCTAGTCGTTTGAATCTTTAGACTTAATTCATCGTATTTTATAAAACATTCTGTATCAAAACAGAGTTTCTTTGATAATGTTATGAATTGTCTCATGCTAGATAAGGAATTAAGGTTATATCTAACAAAGGAATATTGAATATCTGTATGCTTAGATGATTTAGAATTAAGCTCTACTACAATAGAACCTAGTTTGTCTAAATACTTCTGGATAATAATAAGTCTGGATATCCGAATTTATTTCATCCTTCCTTCCTACAACCTTTATTGTCTTACAGAAAGGGTCTACCAGGCAAACCACATATTCTTAAATTTAAAATTGTATTGTTTTGATACAGGCAAGGAAGTACTTAACTATGAGATGAAAATGGGATGGGGTAAAGCGCTTTGTATTCCACCACATCCTATCTACATCCCGCCCACTATGCAGCAGCCGTCGCTCCCCCCACCCCCCTCAGGACTCCCCTTCAATGCCCAGCCGCCTAAGCACATGGCACACAAGGTATTACATAGAAATGAATGGAACATGTTCAACCATAAAAGACTCATTAGTTTATATTGTGTTTTCTATTTTATTCTCAGTGACATGTGTTTGAAGTGGTCTCATGTATTTTACAAAATACATTTATCGCGAGATGATTATGCTTTTATTGTTGAGGGTGTTTTCTGCAATCTTAAATATCGCAATAAAATCTTTCCTCATACTTCCCATAAAGTGAGAATACATGTTTCCAACTGTATATTTAAAATAGATAACTTCCCAGAAATCAGTTTGAGATTATTTATTAAATATTTTTTTAGTTTCAATTTTTAGCATTTAAATTTTTTAGACCGTTACTCTTTTCTTGTAGAACAATAAATCTCAAACTGGTACGGGTAATATTTTGCAAATTTTACCAATAATACCAAATTGAAATTAACAATTTAATATTTCTATAGACAATTATTTTTATAATTTAGTTTGTTTATATGTATTGTTGTTTATTCCGTATGTTCTAATATATAAATAATTGAAGTTTATTGTGTGTATGTATGAGATATGCTCTAAAACTTCTCACCCAATTTTTATGAATATATTTTTTTACTGGACATTCCTTAGAATGTCATGAGTATGTGTTGTAATTCGTTCACGAGACTGCGTTTGCCTGAGAAAACAGCTATTTGCATACAATTCTTATAAAAATATTTATTTATTAGTTCCTAACAAAAAGTCTTAAGTAAATAAAGTTATTGGCAAAAAAAGCATTTCAACCAAGGTTTTCATATAGTACCGCCTCAATTTACTATTATGGAAATATGTTACATACAACATTCAAACTATTGAATCCTTACAAATTAAACACTAAAATCACTTGATTTCTTAAATGATATATCCAGGTCACCAACTTGCAAACATATAAGGTGACTTCATTTCCTTAACTATTGTTGTAGTATGTCGTTTATTTTTTTTATAACACGTATTACATAAATATCCGGTACATAATCCTAGTTAGGTTGCAAAATTTAAAGTTTGATAGTTTTAAAATAGGCTTTTTTGTCCGATTCGGTCCTGTCTGTTTCAAAAGTCCTCGAGATGCGGAGTCGATTGACTCATAGTAAGTACCGCGCAAAATGCTTTTTTATCGCCACCCATAATAAATCTATAAGGATAAGTATTTTTGTTTTTTAAGAAGGCAGTCGGAACTGCACTCAGCAGTGTCTCTTTAACAACACAAACTGCTACACCATAAATAAAGAAATGCTATGAATTACTGTTTCGTAGCATCATATTCCTAGACCTAGATCAAAAGCGTGATTATCTGGTTCTGATTCTATGCTGACATAGAATTCAGTTTGCGTTTTTATCAATTCAGTTGTTCCATAGGTTTAGAAAAGAAAAATTAATAAATACATACTAAAACATAATTCCTATAAAAGCTGTAAAGATTTTTTTTATCTAGGGCTAAGATATGGTCAATTGGAACCAGAATTAAATATTAGTGTAGTTAAAATGTTACAATTTTTCATTGTTTTGTTTATTTAATTGATTATAACTTATTGATTATTGATGTTTTTGTTTTCGATTGAGTATGAATTCTTTATATGCTATCATTTAAATTATTTGCATTTAATAAATTTTAAAACATAGCCGCTGAATTTTAGATTCCGCGACTCAGGGCAGGCGAAGCGTGTCCTACCGAACCCGAAGACAAGGCACTATTTGATCAGGTATAGTATACTAACATTGTACAGATATTTTGTAAAAATATTTATTGTATTTACAGTGATAAATTTGTGTTTAAACTTTTCGGAACATTTAAATTATTGGGCCACCAATATAAGCTGATAACGAAGACACCACTGGCAGTATTTTCTGGGTGCCCATCAGGGATTCCTGATCTTTATTGTAGGGTCCTCCAATGATTAATTTGGATTTTGTAAATATCTGCGCAGATCATTTATTAGTATTATATATTTATTTACTTATTTATACACATTCAAGATTAATAACAAATTCTGACCTAATGCCATGACCCTAACCATTGATTATCAATAGTCGAACTAAGCTACTTTAGTGTAATTTATGTTATTTTTTCTCGGAATTTGTATTTTACAAATGTGATGCCATTTGCAATTGGCGACTTATTAATATAATAGTGCAAAATATTTATTTTACTAATTAAATAATAATTAAAATATTATAATAAAATGAAGGTTTATATAACATGAATCCATACAATTTTGGTCATATATCATGACATCCATTTATGTTTAAATTTATACCTGTATAAACATACAGGTAAAATTTTAATATTTTTGGTTTCTTTCCCACCTAATTTCAGTTAATTCCTTCAAATTCGGTTGCTTTTTATACCCAGAACATTTTCGTACAGAATCTGGTAGTTTGTTGAATAATCAGGAGCTAGTAAACTAATAAAAAGTTATGCAAAAATGGTTTTGGTTTAAGAAATGACGAGTTTTGAGTAATAGTTAAAAAGAACTGTTAGCATTGTAGGTTAATACAGGGTGTCCCAAGACCATTTTCGAAGATTTGAGGCAGTATTTATATTCCTTATTACTTGTAAGAAATTGTATAAAAAAAATTTGAAAATTTTAAAATTGCAGGGCCAATTTGCTGATTTTTTTATCGGGAATGGTCTTGGGACACAGTGTATATTTCAAAGTATCTCATTGTTATTAATTAGTTTGTCTTACATAAAACCTTTACATAAAAAATTATGATTTCCCATTTTATTATGAAATATTAGTTTATTAACAGTTTTTTTTATTAATTTTAGTTTCATTACATACAAATTTATTGCTATATAGCAAATATTTTTTGGAGATCGTGGTAGTCTAGGGTTTAAAGTGTTTGACTATTAGCACAGTGGTTGCGGGTTAGGATCTGCACTCAGTCATACCATTTTTAACGCTTCATTACCACCATCTTGGCTCTAGTACAAGCGCTTTTAGCTTAGAGCCCAGAGTAGGGCCTTAAATAATTACACATGACCTAGGTCAAAGCAATTCTTTAAAAAAAAAAACTAGTTTTAGTCTAATATATCCGAGCTTTATCCTTAAAAACCTTCTTTTTTATTTAAATGAAATATTTAGAATATGTATTAATGAATGAAATTGTGTTTGTTGGGTGCATCGTGCAACATTCAACAGATTTTGTCGCAGTCTATAGTCAAGGTGGTTATTCCGACTGAGAGGTAATTCATATTTTTATTCTTTCTATTTATATTATTAAGTAATCTGAATTCTTTTAACATTTGCAAATATCATAATTTGATTAAATTTTATATTTAATATAAAAATCTATGTATGTATTTAATTATTTACCCGCAACAATTTAGGACTATATTGATGCTTATTCATCGAATGGTGGAATTTGTTATCCGGGAGGGTCCAATGTTTGAGGCCATGATCATGAACAAGGAAATCAACAACCCAATGTTTAGGTGAGCAAAATATATATAAAGTAAATAGAAAACATTCCTTACAACATTGAGAACAGCTTGAACTTTAATTCAGAGCCCATTCAAACTGAAACAAACTGTCCACAAAATTAAATCCTCTAAGACAAAATCTAACAGTAAAATTATGCCCTTTGGTGGAAACTTAAAGTGAAATGTTTGGGGAATAGCTTCCAAATACACCAACATCATCTATTAGCATATTCTGCATCCATCTTAATGAATTCAGAAAATGGGTTCTGGAAAAAAGGAAGTTTCCTTTGACAAAATATTTAAATATGCAATTGTTTGCTAATTAATGGACACTAGTGGATAGCTGACCAATAAAGATATTTTGTGGCCATTTAATACTAAACATGAGTAAAAAAGTAAGATGATCATTATTAGTTAGCTTAATGTCAATTTATAGCCATTATAAGGTTTTTGCTAAAAAATAATGATTCTAGGAAAACTATACTATGCACCATTTTAAATAGCCCAAAAAATATAATGCTACTCTTAATTTTTAGAACTCATGAATATATAAAAAATATGAAAAATTATTTATGTAAAATTAAAATTTTTCAATATGATCAAGCGAAATTTAACTGGTTATAACTTTCATATTTTTTTACAGCATGAATATATTATTTAAAAATATATAAAATCCACCAATGCTTTTTGCAATTTCTTGCAGGTGCCATAATTATTATTTCCACCAAAATTTTAGGCACCTACGATTTTTAAATAATTGTCACTTTTATACTTCTATTTCACATTTAATTTTTCACTATCTGAAAATATTTACAATTTAAAAAAATGTAAGGAAAGGAAGAAATACAATGTTTTTAAATTGCATAATTGAAAAAAAGCATTGTTTTGATAAAAAAAATGTAAAAGTTTACTTTTGTTCAGACAAATGTTATGTTTTGTTACGGAATTATCTTTAATATGCAAATTTAACATTTTTTTTTGCCTTTTGTTCTATTATCTTTTCATCAATTTACCACAACTGTAAATGCTACTTTTTGTTCCGTAGTTCCTCATTTAATAAACAGAAACTAAGATAATTTTTCATCCGCCTAAAATCCACATCACCACAATTCATAATTTGAGTCATCAAATATAGGTTAAACACCCATAAAAAATAAGTGGGTCACAAATATTCCATTTATCAGAGGCGCTATTAAGCACAGCTTCGACTGCATTTTTATTGTCATAATGCGAGGCCATTCATAAGAGGGCAATATCTTGTAAGCCTCTAATTAAATATGTATTGTGTAAGTCTTGTTACTTAACTCAGTCGACGGTGTTGCAAAAGGCTTCGTGAAATATTCTCAAATGAGAAAACTGGGACCTCTTTATCAGAAACAGGTCATTAATTCACCCTGGGATGCTACTTTATTAGGATTTATGTAAATGTAAGTACCTAAAAATAGAAAATAGGTATGAAAGAAAATTATAAAGGTTAAGGAAGGAGATTGGTCTTCATCAGACATTTCGAAATTCCTCAAGCAGTGAACTGACTCTTGTGATTTCCGAAAACACCTACCTTGTGGCTGTTTGTGGCATTACAACTGTTTCCGTCGCCGTTTTACCCAACATAAATTGAATTTCATTGCCCACTCAAATTTGCTGTTGCTATAATTGACGAATATATATATGAGAAGCATCTCAGAAAAAAAATCTCTATGCATCTTTACAACTCCATCCAACCTAACTCGCGGCGGAAGCATTTACTTCAAATATTGGTCTACCTCCATGAAAATTATTTTGGTATTTTTTGGTATCCATCCTTGTAATATGTAAAAACTGCATTTAATTATAATGCAACTCAATTCGGAAGCTCTATTCAATGTTGTAAGGGTGTCTCGTGGATAACTTGAACAGTATGAAAGTCTACAAAATTTCTCATTTTTTTTACAGGTTTCTATTTGAAAATCAAAGCCCTGTTCATGTTTACTATAGATGGAAATTATTTTCACTCTTACAAGGAGACGTTCAAAGACAATGGAGCATTAAAGAATTTCGGATGTTTAAAGGTTATGATCTTTAATTTACTTTTTACATTATTCTTAGTCATCAATATGTTCTTTGCTTTTAGCTTGTGGTATAAAAGCCTTTTGTTAATATTGTGGACTTTTAAAATGCAACTTGGCATGAGAAATAATGTTTGCTTGTTGATTTACAGGTGTATAATAAAAACTTTTTATACTACAGTATTACATGCTTTCTCTCGCTATTATATTATAAAATTAAATTTCATATTATCAAACTAATAAAATTGTCTAGTAATTTCTTGATAATTTTTTTTATTTATTCATAGAGTTTTTCTGATAAAACTGGCTTTAAGTTTGATCATACCAATATGTAAATTGCATAAGGTGATGTAGACGGGCAATTAAAATTGCTCAATATTCGGCAACTCGCGGCGATTTTGACGTTCCAGAAACTTACGGCAAATAGTATTAGACTATATATATGGCACCTATTGAGCAATGGTTGCCCTATATTCGTTCTCAAATATAAATCAACATGAGCAATATGGCGATAAGTGCTTATACGAGTAACGCAGTACAGCAATAGTTGCCAGCTATGGAGGATGTCGACATCCCAGCTGTCGCTTAAAGCACTTTTATAATAAATCATCCACGTAAATAAAAAAAAAAGCAACAAATGTGGATGCCGATACTTAGAAAAACGTCATTCGATATTGTCATTATCGGGAGAATTAAAAGTGCATGTTTTTTTTTTACACAACACTTTTTTTACACTTTTATACACTGTAATAAATTACAACATACTTGAAAACCTTACAATACAATAATCTAATTTACAATAGTAGTTCTTTTTTAACAATTTCAAAGGTAGCTGTGAATATGATTTTTGAATAAAATCATTTTTTAAAATTTATTTTAATGACAGTGAGTTTTTGACACCAATATTACACATATTATGCAGTAGTCCTGGATTTGTCAATAGGGTCGTATAGGACGGCAGATAACAGAGGGCGCTATCAATTCCTAAGTAACCTACCTTTTGGGAAGGAGGAAGGGGCAGTTCGAATGAAGTGGCCTATACTTATGAAAAGTATGAATCCAGCACTGTTAGACAGGTGTCCAGTAAATAAATAGTGAATAAAATTTGAGGAGGTGGTAGAAGGAGTCATTTGCAACAAAAAGTTTGTCAATGATGAATTTTGATATTTATTTATTTATTTTTATTGGAATAACCAACAATTTTACACTGTACACACAACAAAAAAATACATTTGATTGATCGATAAAAAACTATGTAAAACTAAAAATAGGTTTCTACTAACAAAAAGTATTAAAGTTAATAACAAAAGTAACAAAACCATTACAAATCTTGATATATCGTCTTTACAAAATATATTTCAAATCGCAGGGTCAATTAAATGTTTTTATTTATCGGGAACTGTCTTGGGTACACATTGTATACTTTGATAAAAAAATTTAAAAAAACGGTGAATATGATGGATTCAATCGCTTCTACTGAAAATCTATTCTTCCACTCGTTTTCAAAAAGGAATATATATATTTTTTTAGGAGGTTCAGTATGGAGGCCACCAGTTATGAATGTATACACTCAAGGAATGCCAGATGAACTGGTGGAAGAGGAAACCATCAGTAAAGGATCACTCAGCAAAACGTAATTATTCTACATGTTTTTATGTGCTTGTATATGTGTTGTCATATAGAGGGGTGCTGAGTTCATAAAAAAATCCATTTTCTATATGAACTCTCATTAATAATTACTAATTTCTTTTAAATACGAAAATTAGTTGCATGAATATTCTAATGAAAGCAAAAAAGAACCCTATAAAAAAAAATGTAAATGTTAATCATGTAGCTTATTAAATTTGCTATACATAGTCTATTTTCATATAAGAGTTTTGGTATGTGATATATTAAAAGTAACACCACACGACAATTACTTCATGGATCAATAATATCAAATTCACTTGATATTAATTATACGAGGGTTGATCAAAATATACACAGAAATTATGTATAATTTAATCTTTATTTATTCCTTAGTATTAATATGGTACTTCAAAGTAATACCTGTCGATTTAGTACACTTCTACCAGCATTTTTTCCAATTTTGAAAACATTTCTGGAACGCACTTTTTGATTTGGCTTTCAGTTATTCCAGTGATTCGGTCTTTTTTTTCTCTATGGTCGTGAAACGTCATCCTATCATGGTTCTCTTCATCGTGAGCGGGCGCTTTATCATGGTGCAATTGGTTATCCACGAGTTATCCACCCACAATCTTTCGATCGAATTTGACTTGCTTTTTTGGGCTTTGGCTCTCCTGGAGTCTTCCATTGAGATGATTGTACCTATGTTTCAATGTCATATCCATCCGGCTATGACCCGTTTAAGCAATTCTGAGTGGTTAGCAACTTCATCCAAAATTTCTTGGGCCACCATATTTTTGCCATACAGCTTTTGTTGAATATTTAATAATTTTGGCATAAATTTGGCGCTCTCTCGAGATATGCCCAAAATACTAGTGATAATTAATTCATAAGATATGTAAGAGACGCCAACTTCTTTTACAACCTCTCTTATAGTGATTCGGCGATTGGAAAGCATAATTTCTTTGATTTTGTTGATGATATCATCAGTGGTCGATGTTTTTGGTTGCCCATATCTCTTGTCATCTCAAAGAACAGACATATAGAGAAAATAAACTACTTAGTTTAGTAAGATTTTTTTAAGTATGAAAAAACATCCCCGTCTGAAGCCAGGACGGAGTCTTGTATGATTTTATTAAACCTATGATTCTAATTTGATTTCACGAATGACTGTTTTTTACTGAAATTGGAAGTAGTAATGTTTGTTCCGCCTTCGCCCTTGTCTCAGCTCGTACAGGGCCGTTGACGGAGCACCGGTTCACTACGGTCACTCCTGAATGAGGCGGAGTTCACCTCGGTTTCCATCCGCTCATTGCCACGGTCGACGCTTGCGTTGTCTCCCTTTCGCAGGGCCTTGGCCAGCTGACTTGCCAGATTTATCGGACCGCAAGGGACAAACCATGACTGGTCAGAAACCGCGTCAACTACAGATCGAAATAAAATAGATGAAGAGTGTTGGGTGCAATATGGCGCGTCCAAGCAGTGTCACGGGTTGCCCCTTATTCCGCTCTCATGGCTCCGCCGACCGGGCTGATCTATGAGGTCGCTTTGACTTATTCCCGTTACATGGCAGGTCTGTCTAGTCCAAACCGCAACTTAACAATATTAACTGGTCACTCTTATGATAACTTTACGCTGCCATTACAGATTGCAGCAGATTTGCTCGTAAATGCCGGCTTTCTATTTTAGGTAATTCGAGGCCCAATTACTATCTATTTTATTGCTTTTGCATTTTATTATATTGTTTTTTTGTTTGTCCTTTTCTTATTGATGTAACCTATTGAAACTTTTATACTGTAATAAAATGTTATTTTTTTTCACCCACAGAAAAGGCACCGTCTTTGTGGGGAAATGTAAAGGTGTTTTGTAAAAATAATAATAAAGTTTTAATAAAAAAAAAAAAAAAAAAAAATGCATTATTCCGGAAAAAAACTTGGGTCTGGTATCAGATACAACTTAGTTATAATACCAAGAAAAAATATTTTAGTGTAGGTGCACATATTATTATCTTTAATGTGCTGTAATGATACTTTACAGTGGCGTTGAATACATTTTTGACGTGTAAAGATATTTTTATGCTAGCGATCAAAAGGTTAAATAAAAAATTTCAAAACTCCAATCGATAAATTGATAAAATTTCACAATTTCCACATTAAAAAATAGATGTTAATAATAATGACAATTATAATAGAATTTCCTTTTTTTAATTAAATTATAGCCAAAGAGAAAGACTAGAGGATTTGATCAGACAGTTGACTCCAGAGAGGCAAAAGATCGCTGAGGCAATGGTGTTCTGCATGGAACATGCCGATGCAGCGGAAGAGATAGCAGACTGTGTTGCCGAATCTCTTTCGATGGTTTCAACGGCAATACATAAGAAAATTGCCAGGTTGTACTTAATCTCGGATATACTACATAATTGTGGAATCAAACTATCTAACGCCAGCTATTTTAGGAAAGCGTAAGTCACTTTAATTTTTCTTAATTGTATTTGATTGTTTACAGATTAAAGTATCTTGAATTAATTAAATAAATAAAACTAAATTACATAGTTGATGTTTGGGATAAGCGAGGTCAGAGTTAAAGATTTTCATTTTATCTAGAAGTTATGTTTGCTTATTCTTATGTTGCAACATTATTAAAGTGGTAGGAACATATATTTCAATAAGTTTTATGTCATTTAAAATTTACGGTGAATTACTTGTATTTTTATGTTTTTATTAATTATATATTTATTAATTATCTATTTATTTCTTGAATAACCTCAATTTTCAAGAATTGAAAACTGACATACATCTTTGAATACAACTAAAAAATATAAAAAAAAGATAATTTTTATATATTACGTAGATTAAATAAATAAACTTGATAAACAAAAAATGTTGGCTATAATAGATGTGATTTAGCACCTGCTATTACATCCCTTACCCTCATTGGCATTGGCACCTGCCAATGTGGATGACGATTTAACTTTATACTTACTCTCTTTATTTTTTCGAATTTGAATTGTATGGGGCAAACATCACAAAAGATCTCTTTAAAATCACCTTACGTTTTGAGCACATATATAAAATAGTTTTATACTATTGGAATATGTATATAAAACGCATGCATAATATGAGTCACGTGTTTTTTTTCTCTTAGATTTCAACAGAGACTCGAACAGATATTCCGGGATGCAAGACTCTCATGGGAGAGCTTAGACAGCCGACTCCAAGCTGAGGGCTTCAGAGCTCGTGTGGGTCGAGTGATGGCTGCGTGGGAAGACTGGGCTGTCTATCCGAAGGAGCTGTTAATGCGCTTAAATAATCTATTCAACGGGATAGAAGCTAAGGAGTCATCCCCTGTTAGAGAAGTACGTCTGAATTAGTGGTTTTTGAACACCATGTGTGTGTATCGGCTTACCTTTTCTCTTCCCTAAATTCTCCGTTCCATGGATCCTTTAGCAATTGAACGGGGCCTCTCCTAAATTATATCACATGTGGTTCATTCATTGCCACTCCCTAATCTAAAGCAGCGGCTCCATTTTGTCCAGAGAATGTTCTCAATCCCTGTGTTTAATATCATTTGAAATTACATATTGTTTAATAGTGAGTATGCCTTGACTGAAGAGAAGCTATACAATAAATCAAATCTACAGCAAGTTGTTGCTTATGAAAGGTGTGACCATTTTAGACAACAGAATCAACACATAATCAGTAGTTGTGGGTACGATCTGTAAATTGATGCATGGTCATGTGCCCTATAATCATGAAATAAATTACATACCCAACCTTAAATTAACTGCGCATGTGTAATACTTTTCTAAAGTAGATTTTTTTTTAATGTGTTATGAACACAATATTTTTCTATAATCTATAATCACGGCCATTAACTGTGTTGTATTTTCATATGATTTACTAAAAAAAGAGTGCATTTATTCAGGTTCCATCTCAGGCTGATTCGCATCCAACCGATGAATCAGCAGGCTCCGACGACGATGCAGACTCTGCCTCTGGTGGGCCTTTAGATGGGGCAGCACTGCGACGACTCGCGGGGGCCGGAGTCGTTGCGGCTGCCAATGTAACGCCTATCCAAAAAAATATCTCAAAAAATATTGATGATGATATTGATGGAGTCCCCCGTAAGTTGTCACTTAGATTTTCTTTTTCACACAACTCAGCTTCAAACTCTCAATGCTGATTGAATGTTCCAAAAATATAATGGCTCAATTACATGAGACAATTTTTTATATAATTTTTAATACAAATATTCATGTGAGTTTTAACGCGTAACCTTTATTGTTTCATCAATTTGACAAGCAAATTTAACATCATAAAATTTAATTTCATTTTTTCAAGTTTCAGAAATTATTTTCAGGAATATATATTTTTTTAAATATCCATGATATTGTGGGCAAATGTACAACCAAGTTTCAACCATTACAGATGAATGCTGTTTATTAACTTTTCAGGAAATTACAATTGTTGTCTGAAAAATTTCGAACCTAACAAAGATATTTTTTTTTTTCAAAGTTATTTTTGTTATCTGGGTAATCAATCTCCTTTCCTTGTAAGTCTATACACTTCTCCCAGCGATGCTCCCATCTCTTCAAGCCAACCAAATAGTACTCTGCGTCTTTCTCTGCAAAATAATTGTTTACGGACATGATGGCCTCTTCATTCGACGAAAATCTCTGTCCTTCGAGCGCCACATAGTGTCATTTACAGTTTCATTTACAGTAATTAATCGACACCAAAACTCTGATTTATTGCGCCTAAACTGTGCCAACAATGCTTGGAAATGTTCATTCGAACACGTTTTTGATCTAAAGGGAGTGAGTGAGGATAGGAGGAAGTGGTCCTAATTCAGCTTGCAAGATTTGACCTAAACAAACTAACAAACATCGCAAGTTTAAATAAAAGCTTGTAAAAAAGCAATAGTACAATAGGATATTTATTTACAGTGGATGAAGATATTGATGGCATACCCTTGGCAGATGAGGAACAAGATAATCTATTGCAAGCACCAGGTCCTGGTTTCATTCCGTCCCGATGGGAATCAGTGGACCCAGCCGACGTAGAGGCCCAGGCCGTGACAACATCTCAATGGCAAAGGGTCGTCGGGGTTGATGATGATGTAGTGTCTGGATCAGGCACCGATGGAGGTGGAGTCGGTGGCGATACTCCCCCCGCTCCCTCACCACCCCGCTACAACACTATTATGCAGCCCAGCCCACCACCGGTCCCTAGTCCCCCAGAGAATAATGACTCCAGGTATATATCGTTCTTATTTTAATGTAGCATACAGCCTATACAATATTTCTCACACTACCTAATTAATCCTACTGTTCTTCAGTTTCCCTCCAATTTCAATGAGTACATTTTACTTAAAAAGTGTTTTGATCAGATGAAATATGAATTAGTTAACCTTCTGACCACCAGTATTTTAAAGTAAAAATTCCCTGGTCACCAGGCACGGTATTATCCACTGTCCATTTTTAACCGCCTGCTTCACGCAAGGGTACCTAGTTATTATTGTTATCAATTTTTGTTCGCTATTATATTTTTTATAAATGTGTTTTTGATTTATTTTGTTGCATTATTTTATTTTCAATTCAAACTCGATCCAGTTGATAAGCCGAGGATGCACAGGGGAGCCTTTTTTGAACCATTGGTCAAAAATTGGAGAACTTTGTACTTTCAACTATTGAATAAAGGTCTCACTAGAGATTGCGTTTGCGTTGTTTCATCACAAAAGCGACAAATGAAATTTCATTTGTTTTGCAATGCTCTTTGTTAAGTAAACCATGCTTGATGAGATCGATGACCAGCCAAACTGTCATTTCAATGATATTACCTATTTATTTGGATTGATTTGAATGAATAAAACAATATAAAAATGAATCGACAGAGCGCACGCTCCGAACAGCATTGCCGGACAATTAGCTGTTGAATAACCAATCTAGTATTACCAGTATAATGTGTAGGTATTTTTGTAAATGTAAATATATTTACAGGTGAATATATATTTAGAGGTAATATATATTTTATGATAGATATATATTTTATGAAAAATATATATTTTAAACTCTGGTTTAAATAAATCTTTACGTTCGCACAGATTGCAGCAGGTTTGCTTGTAACTGCTGGCTTTCTATTATAGGCATTTTGAGGCCTAATTACTTTATTATTATGGGAAAAGAATGGGGTCTGGTGTCACATACACAATACTTACAAGAAATATTCCATTCTAGGTACTGTATTACGAAAAAAAATGTCATCAAAGTGCTGTAAACTTTACAGTGGCGCTGAGTGCATTTTTGACTCGTAAACATATCTTTACAGTGGCGGTCAAAAGGGGGTGACCATACATTCTGAAATAATTTGAAGGAATATCCTTGATTCGAATACAAGCATGGCGAAGATCACAGCTAAACGTGAAGGAAACCCGCTAAGTGCAACTGGGATAAATACATTTCCCAAAACTACTTAGTTTACGCATCCGCACATTGCTTGGCAGTCCTCATAATGTACCTTTTGACACTTGCATTGCAAATCTTAGTACCTGGGAATATTGTTGTTAATATTATCTAATAAACATTGATCAGAAGTTGGGGGCTTGGTTATAGATATATATTAAGTTATTTAATTTAAACTGTCTAGCATTCATGAAAACCTAAAAAGTTATTAAAATGGTTATATATATTTCATTCTTATTTTTAATTCTGAACCGAACGCATTTTCTAAGTTGAGTCAACATCAGAAAACTCTTTTTTGATCAACAATTTTATAATCTTGAAATAGGCTGTTGTTATGTTTGATAGTGAATATACGGTGTTATTTACTCCCCGTATACAATGTCCTTTACAGTACTATTGTACTTTAACATCCACTTAGAGTTCGCCCTCTAGTCCTGTATTGTATCATCATCAGATTATGATGAATGGAGGGCAGCCAAATGACTGCTACACTTAGGCCACTACTAGTCTGTACTGTAGATGAAGTTAAGTATCTTTTTGGGTGCAGTGGTTTGTATCTCTTTGGGGCTGAAAAGCTGATTGCCTAGGAGCTGGTACCTTTTCTGAATTAGAGGCCCGTATTCACTGAGTACGTACGTAGGTGTAATTTAGTTTGCAGTGGCCTGTTAAGTTTCTGTGTACGTAGGCTAAAAGCACAAGTTGTGGATTACTTAAAAAAAAGAAAGATAGTACATAATGTCAGGTTAATGTAAAAACTTTTTTCATTATATTTAATTTAATTTTATAGTGATCTGTCAGTGGAACGGAGAGCACTTCTTCGAAATGTGGAACTGAAGGCTCTGAGCTATCAGGACGAGTTAGAGGCTGGCAGGAAGCCACTCAAGTCCGGTTGGACATTACAGCAACAAGTTCAGCACTATCGAAAGAAACTCATCAAGAAAGTAATATACTTTTTCAATTCTAAAATGGTATCACTAACAGTTTTCTTATTTAGTATGCTCGTTTTGTAGTATTTGTGATAAATTGTAGAATATGTCCATTTTTGTTTATTAACACATACCGCTCTGTACGTAAAACGCGCAGACCACAACATATTGCCGCCCGATCGGCGAAAGTCGTTGACCGAACAAAATATCGCATGTTGGGCTTCACCCGTTTTTTAGTTACATATTATTGGCAAATAATTATAGTACAAAACTATGAAAATGTTTTTTTTCCTTTCATGAATTCAGGTATAATCTAAATGTCATGCTTTTAAATATTAATATAAATGCAGTGAGCCGATGATGCTTTTAAGCGCACACGGCAACTGGCGTATACATCGATGACGAAATATGTCATCATCTGCATTGACTATTAAAAAAATGACATATTTATCTTTTTCTTTTTCTTGAGTATGGTCTAGAAATTTTGAGTAAACTTTTTATTTGCTCTTTGAAATAGGCTGAAAGAGAAGCAGCCAAAGAAAAAGAGGCTGAACCAGATTCACCTGATTCGAGAAAATCTGAAAGGAGATCTTACAGGGAGAAGGACAGAGACAAGGAGAGAGAACGAGAGAGGGAGAGCCGAACTGTCAGAAGCGGATCCTCCGATGATGGCTTCAGCAGGTCAATATCGTAACTTTTATTTACACAATATAAATTATAGTTTGGGACATAGTACTTCCTCCGGTGGTAGTGGAGCTGTTTGGTATGGGGATTCATCTGAGATTATTTTGTTAGGTTTTGTTTTGTTTTTTTGTTTATTGCGTTTAAACTGTGATAAGTTCTTATGGAAAGGTTTAAACACATCACCAATAAGGTTAATCCATAATCTGATGGTGCATATGACAAAATAATTTGAAATTTGAAAATTGGTGTGCAATCGAGGGCGATTTTCCAATAATGGCTTCGGTAATTCTGTTTTAAGGAAAAGTTTTTCTTTTTATTAGATTTTTTTTCCGGGATATAATATAAATAATAATATTAAACAAGGTAAAGAGGATCAGGAAAATACAAATAAGCACTACATTTTATAACAGCATGAAGGTTTAGCATGCCCGGTTATAACTGTGCAATCTGAAAATCAACTTATCAACCAAGATAACATCCGTCTTTTATTTTTTACTAGAGATCGTCAGTGGTGCCATATTATTTTTTTTAAATAATTTTAATTACATATTTATTTTATTTGTTTTAATTGTCCCTTTATGTTATTCTTTTTAAGTTATTTTTTTTTTTCGTAAAGTAATAAGAAACGGAATATTTCTTCTATTTATCTTGATAAACGATAATATTTCTAAATGAAATCAGTTAGAAAGATATTATAATATATATTTAAAACTATTACATTGTGTTATTAACAAGAGCGAGATTAATGTTTGATTTGTAAAATGTAATTTTGTATTTACGGATTATGATGAAAGTTGTAAATCCTTCAACTAACTATTTTCCTGTCTCCCTTATTCCAGGACGTCTTCAAAGAAGTCATCCAAAAGAGTAAGGGAAATTTCTTTATCACCTCCACCTAAGAGGTCTCGGCATAGGTAAGTTGAGTTATTGTATTTTATTAGTACGTAATTCTGAAATTTTCCATAAAAAAATATCGATTCAAAACAATATTAACATTTTATAAATGAAAAATGTCCACATCTTACCATTTTGAGATAGGACTCAACCTTTCAGACATTTTTAAAAGTCGAATGGCAACGACAATATACGGTTTTATATAGAGATAAGACAAATCTGTCTTATATTAAAAATTATATTAAATACTAGATATTAAAAATTGTTTCGCCATGGAGACCGACAGAACTGACAATGATTTATTTTGTTACCCTTTCATTTAAAGCTTTAAATAACTGCTCATAAGCTTTTAGCTATTATACTCAAGGTACTATATATTATTATATAAACATACACTGCAAAAAGATTCCCACTGATAACCTTTGGGTTGGGAGTATTAAGATGTAACTATTTATTGTTACTGAACTGACATCAGCATTACTCTATATAACATAAGATATTTCATATGTGAATATGAATATTGTAAAACATTTTTTAGGTCTCGATCGAGTTCCAGAGGTCGGAATTCGCGCCGCCGTCAAGTCACTCCTCCGACTCCGCCCTCTCTATCACCAGTTCGATCACATCATCGGGATCATTCCAGACACTCGCGAGAGTCCAGGCGTGATTCTTCACCTCCCATGATCTCTACTTCAAGGAAACACAGACATAAACATAAATACTAAATACAATTTAGTTATAGAGATCTTATTTGTGATCGAATAGACATTTTTAATAAATCCCTAAAAACATTTTATCTCCTTTTCCTAATATAATATTTCTAAATAATATAATCACCTCAATTTAACCCGACAAGTGTCAACAAGTGACAAGAAAGATCAGCCGATTGCCCATAGAGATTTTAAAAAATGCCATAATTCAGGGCGCTTACTAAAATGATTTTTAGAAAAATTGAATGTTATGTCTATTTATTTCGATAAACATTTCTAAATAAAATCGATTAGAAATATATATATCTAAACATTTATATTTTAAAAATATTGTCAGTGTTTAATTTGTAAACATGTCACAAATTAGAAGTAAACAAATGTGTCAAGTGATGCAGAACTACAAAAACTGCCGCAT
The DNA here is from genome assembly GCA_020383195.1 of Neomicropteryx cornuta. NCBI lineage: Eukaryota > Metazoa > Arthropoda > Insecta > Lepidoptera > Micropterigidae > Neomicropteryx > Neomicropteryx cornuta. Next base: position 10,526,585 of record JAHKQU010000014.1, read on the forward strand.
TAGTATATGTAGTAGTACTTATGTGTAGAATAATTATTGCGATAAAATTTCATCCTTAATAGTTTGGCCAAATGTTTTTTTTTTAATTTTCCATACCTACTTATTTATTTTGTTTGTGACAAATCGTGGTAAAGATAGAATTGATTTTTTATTAGTTTTCAATGGAATTTTTGAGTAAAATAATAAACATTTTGTGAAATTTTATTTAAATAAATGTTATTACAATAACTATAAAAAAAAACAAATTTTTGTAAATAAATTTACTTTTGGAAAATACATACACTAAATAAAATGTATTTGTGTGTAAATATAATGACACTGTAAAAAAATACAAAATATTAGATTTAAGCCTATGAATAGTAAAAAAAAAATAAAATAAAAATGCCAATATAAAATAAAACAAAGCTTCACTAGACCAACAGCGGTCAGCGTAATTTCTCGTAATTAAAATATCAATCATAAAATCAAATGCAATCAAAACTTAATAATGAAAGTGAGAATTAGTTTCCGGGAACAGTATCATTTCTTATGTTTTTTTTCCTTTTTCCTTGGTGGCGGTACTGGGGTTTCGCTCGCTTTATTCTCTTGCTTTCCAGAAACGTTTGGAGCAGAACTTGACTGACTGTCAACTTTGGGTGGGGAAGGTTTAGTTGGTAATTTCTTTGGCGATTGCTTAGAGTGGTCATCAATTTTGATATCATTTTTTTTAGTCTCTTCAACCTTGGTTTCTGTCTGTGTGTCTTCTTTCTTTTCTAAATCAGTCTCTGTTGCCTTTCCAGATGTTGTTTCCCCCTTAGCCTCTTCCTTTTGTAGTGGATTCAATGCTTTAGTATTATTCTCATTTGCTCGTATTAAAGGACTAGAATCGGCTTGTTCTTGATTAGCTGCTACAATGACAGTCGATATTTTTGTATCTATGACTTCAGAACCTGGTTTTGTATTACTAGATTCGGGTTCATTAACTATATCAACCGACTGATCTTTTAATTTTTCACTTTGTTGTGTTGGCTGATCAGGTTCGGATACACTTTCCAAATCCAAAGTAATTGATTTGGCAACATTATCTTCTGTGGTAGGTTGAACAATTTCATTTCTTTCAATGTTTCCAGGTACTATACCAATTTGTACTAACGATACCGGCCCCCTAACCGGGGGTGTTTCAGGCACTCTGGTATCTATGCAAAGATCCTTTTGACATTGAGGTGCTGCTGGTGTAGCTTCAGCCGGGGCGATGGGAGGAGTTGCGGAAGTAATGATCGGAGATGAAATTGCTTGCTCACTGGCAATAATACTTTGTGCAATAGTGGCAGCATCTTCCAGTTCGCTATCCGGTGTTAGAATGCTTTCTTGTTCTGGGGCCGGTTTGAGAAAGACCAATTTTTCTTTTGGTGTGAATTTTTTCATGTCTGGAATTACGTTTTGTTCTTGCTTTTTGTTCTTAGGATCTTCTTCTCTTTCGGCTGTATAGGACGGCATAACATTTATTGACAGATTTTAATGTTGCAATCCAATACAGAATTGATTAGCTAAGCATTTCGTAGTGTTTTAGTCGTTCACATTAGAGAGCAAACACGGTTAGGGCCTGGAACAGAGTTAAAGGAAAAAGGCAGCAAATGTTAATAGAAAAATTGTTATATAAGGGAAGATATATGTTATTTTAATAATTATGAAGCAAGAAGGAAGAAAGTTTCGCCAAAGATGTAGAAACAAATCTTTATTTTCAATTTTCTTTTTAATATATATATCATAAAATTTCATTTATACGTGCAAGTTGATATAAATTATATGCGTGAATGAATTGCAGAATGTATCGGCCATTTAGTGGAAAGTATCAATCTTACAAATGTTTTAATGTAGATGATCTACGTTAAAACCAACAAAATCTGTAATAGGCAAGCAAAAACATAGATCTATCTCAAATGCTTAAAATCTTGCTTATTTTTACAGAAGAATATTTTTTTTAAAGTATAAAATAAACATCTATGAGAATGCTCTCCCAGACCGAGTTACCCTTCTTCCTCCTCAAAACAACTTAAGTTGAATTTGCTCCCCTTCCCCCGCTGCACACTATACTGCTAAATTTAAGTATGGCGAAGGATTGCTATAGCTATATATTATATATAGCTATATATATATATATAGCTATATATAATATCTATAGCTATCGCTATAGCATAGCAATATTGCTATGCTATAGCGATAGCTATAGACACATTTGATTTATACATTTGCTCGCTTTGATCTGCCGGATGTGCGTAGAATGAGTCAGATTATCTTTCGTTGTTATACGAAATTATAATGAAGATTAGAATTTAGAAAATTTAACAAATATTAACATTTTATATAAACAATAAAATAAAATGTGAATATGTTACAATATTCAACTCCTCCTTCTTTGGCCTAAACCGAGATACTATATATATATAATTTCAATCTATATTTCATTTCATATGATTTTTGAACATTTTCTTATTTTTTGGATAATTTTATATTACTAAATATAGATTGTTCATTCATCTTTGGCTGAAACACAATAAGCAACGAGAAAATACAAAATATAACTGAGCATGCGATTACAAGACTAGAAAGCGTGAAATCTCAAGCCATACATGTCAAACATGCACCACCACCTTTAGAACTTTGATTGAAGGTATGTGAAGACACAGGGACATATTTATACTTTTGAGGAAGATCACCTCACCTCTCGCAAGAAATAAAGATATTAAACTTTTGTAAAAAATATACAAAATACTCTGATTTGTAAAACTTCATAAATTTGAGACAATTATTTTATCAAGGAATTTATTTTAATAATCCACGTTTGACACTTTCTTTATAACTAGCTGGGAAAATCTTTGTCATAAACTAATAAACTTTGTCATAAATTATAAACTAATTTTGAGTATAAACTAAAAGTACCCACAATAAGGATGCATTCACTAGTAATATACTTTTTGTTGTATTATTTTATGATCATAGTTGGCGTGTTAAAAATGTAACCTTTATTTTTTTGGCTTACACTATTTTGGAATTTTCTTTGTTGATTTAGGTGTTTCTGTATAATTAAAAAAATATATGTTTTGCAATAATTCAAATCGAATATTCAACTTTGAAAATAAAAATAAAATTAAGTAATAAAATAATATATCTAATAATGGTGAAATCCTGCAGATTTGCTAGCACTGTTTTAAATACTCGGGCTGTGCTCAAGTGCTCAAATTTGTATCTACATAATCGTTTTACATAACCATGATTCTTTAGTGTTCATATAAAGAGACTATAAACTGTGGGACCAGTCGTCTGGTTAAATCTAGAGCATCCTATGCGAATTCGGACCCAAGAGCTGTTTTGAAATTCAAAACCTTGGCAAACCCCCTTGGCCCTTGGAAAACCTTGGCCACTAAACCATCAATAGGTTAAGTATGTACAGAAAGTAGTAAAATTTAAAAATAATTATTGTCACTAATGTAAAATTTCTCAATTGTAGCATAATCAATAAAATTTATTTTAATATAACAAATTATAATTACATCTGCTGGGAAGATTGAGAAGCTATGACAGTGGTTTAGCTTGGAATACAGAAAGTGACCATTTATTAGATAGAATGCAATATAGTTGATTTGAAATGAAATGAAAAGAAGGGGTTAGCAAGTAGACCTGGAGTACATAAGTATAAAGGTGCCCTTTAGTCAGCTTTACCTTTCAATCGTTAAAAAGGTTACCTGGGCTATCATAGTCTCGTCTCCTGCTCGGCTTCCTGTTGCGCTGGATGGAATAATTAAACCATAATTGTTTTAGTTGCTACTTTAATAATTTTGCATTAACTATTTGTGAAACGTATTATAATATTTCAAACTTCGAGTTATAAGATAAAAGAAATTTGAAACGTCTGTAGAAATGGCTTTCAAACTTCAAACTACTCAAAGACCCCGCAATACCAATAATTGATGACTGTGTTTAGTTTTTTGTTTTTTTATTATTATTTTAATAATAATAATATACTGCTAACATAGGTATTTGAATGATTCAAATATATTCAAAATACTAAAAAAATGCAAAGTAATTGAACAAAATAAAAAATATAGGTATATTTAATAATGTTCATAAATAAAATTTGCCGCCCTGTGCAGGTGCACACATTGCACATTCGGAAATCCGGCCCTGGCTGTTCTACAACTTTGTAACGTGCCTGGTGAGTGTTAAAACATTTAAAAATAAACTATTATTATATTTATTATGGTAATAAATATTAGTCAAGTAACATAATGAACGGAAATTTTAACCATTTCTCTCATAAAATGCCATTAGGATAATTTTTTCAGTGTCTATATAATGTTTAGGATTCAAAAACCTATCAGCCTTCGCAGGAAAGTTGATAAGAATCTAAAAATAAAAGTGTTGATATTTGTTGGTTGAAACCAATGCAACATCTAACACGAATTAACCCTTCACGCGATGAGGCCACTTTTAGGTGAAACGCGAGTTGATATGGCCTGATTACAAACTCTTACTAAAATGCTTATTTCAAAAAAACTATGTATGTTATCATGATAACCTGCACTATTTTGAATAGCTTATAAAATTCTTTAGAATATGGTTTTATTACTTATTTTTTGTGCAAAATTTTATTTTTGATACTCAATATAAGTAAATATAAGGCGATGACATGCATTTATTATTTATTTATTTATTTATTCATTTAATCAAGGAAAACAACGGGTACAAGAGGAGATGAAATCCTAAAAAAACCTAAATATATAAAAAAGTAATATATATATTTTACAATTAACAGGTATGAGAACTATCAAAAGTTATTCTTCTATTTATGTTATTTTCTCTTTAATTGTTTAACTTTTAAAATATATAAAAAATGAAGGTACGTTAAAACAAAAACATTTTTGAAAATGTCATTTCTTTGATAAAGTAATAAAAAATAGAATACCTCTTATATTTATTTCGGTAAACAGTGTCACCTTAATAAAGTCAATTAGAAACATGTTATAATTTATATCTAAACAATTATATTTTAAAAAAGAATTGCCTTTGAATGTTACAAACCGCCAAACGCTGATGAACTTCAAAATTTACGACATCGGTATGTTTGAGTATACACATATTAGAATACCTATACGATTCGCAACTAAATTTTATACGGAATACTTTATCCAAATGTTTTTACATACAAAATATTAGTTTCTTACATTTATGACTGTTGTCATTATGGCGGCCGATGCAAAAAAAACAATTTTAAAATACATTCTCACTATGTTTCTGTAATCTATCTACCTATATATATATAAAAAAAATGACTGTTTGTTTCTTTGTCCTTTATGCATTCCTAAACCGAATGGGCCGATTGCGATGACGAGTTTGGGAAGTTGTCGTGAGCACACCCAATTAGGTTTGTGAATTAAAAAAACATGAAATTCAACCATTAAGGGTGGGTAATGGGGGTTACAAATTTGATGGAACTTATAAACCGTCGGGTCTAGAAACTCGAAAATTGCATGTAGCTTCTATACATAACATAGGCATCGAATGAGAAATGAACAATCAAATTTAGGCATGTGAATGGCCCGAAGGGCCTAGAGATGGGGAGCGAAGCGACCCATCCCAAGTGCCCCGAGTGCCAAGTATCCCGAGTGCAGTTGTCGTGCGCCGAAGGCGCCACCACATAAAATCAAATTAAGGGGAGCGAATGGCCCGAAGGACCTAGAGAGCCGCAGGCACGAGTTGTCGCGCGCTGAAAGTGCCGTCAAAGTCGCCTGCAGGGCCTAGCTGCCAACCCGGGGTTGAACAGCTAGTATTATAATAAAAATAATAGCTTTGCTCACTTTTTATGGCTAAAAATCTTTTAAAAACTCTGCACAATTTCATACTAACCTCACAGTAAACACCGAAAAACTATACTAGTATATTATAAGAAGTTTGTCAATTTTTTTTGAGATTTATAAAATGACAAAAAATTGTTTTCTTTTAAAATCGGTTGTACCATTTAATAGAGATTTTTATGGCGTTGAAAGTATCAAAACCTCGAAATTGCCAGTATTAAAAACGAATTTAATAAATACCCTATGCCAGAGGGCTTTCATGAGAGCTTCCAGTCATATGATGACATTTTTATGAGGGCCCTCATAAGAACCCTCCACGTGTGACGGGTTAATCTTTGGTTTCGAATATTTTTTTGCAGTTCTCCCAAAATATTATTTTTACTTAAGATGTCTGAAAAATGTGAAATAAATATATTAATAGATAATCTTCCATAAAGGGTTAAAATTTGACATTGTACAAAATTGAGTGGGTTATACCTATTTCGAAAAGTGTGTAGCTCATCTCAATCATCAATAATTTTATCATGGCAAGAAGAAAATGTGCAAAATTAAAGTTTTAATCAACTAGAGATATTAATTTCTCATTTGAATAGAGATATTATTTTTATAAATGTCTTATAAGTACAACTCGAAATTTCTAATTGTGGTAGGTAAAATGATAAAACTCATGATTAAAATCAGGTATTTAATGATGGTCAAAACTAAAAAAAAAAACATGCAAATTGCACATCAAAACTATTTATGTTAAAAGAGACAAATGTTAGGAGCAACACTGAAGTTATTCCAAAGCTATTTTTGGTCATTGTGTTTTTTAATTATTAAGAACTGGAATTGCATTACTGGTCATTACTTACATTTGGGCTCAGGACTCTTTGATTCACTCCCGATCGGAGGCTCTGCATCAGATGATGGAGGTATTCCATCGTCACCCTCAGACGCTGCGGGAGCTTCCTCCTTAACACTGATCTGGGTCGGGGGTGGTGACACAGCAGTTTTATCATCCAATTCTTGTTTGGTGGTATCTACAGCTACACTTGCCAATGGTTCAGCTGAAATGGCTTCCGTAGGAGGTTCTGGTGCAGGTTCCTCTTTTGGAGGCAAAGTTTCTGCGGGAAGAATAGATTCAGAATGGGTTGATTCAGTTACAGGAGCCGGAGCTTCGGTTGCTGGAGCATTTTCAGGTAAAGATTCACTTGGAGGGGATGTCTCCTCTGTTTGCGCCGCAGGTGAGGGCTGAGATAGTGTTTCTGATATTTTTGCCCAGATATTGAGGAAGGAGTCTGCTCCCAGATAGTCTATATTTCCGGCTTCCCAGCCTTGTCGACGTTGACTCTCATCGATCGCGGCATGTTGCCCTTCGGCTCCCAACGTTATCTGCGAGAATGTTCCCGCAATACCAGCCTGCGAAATAAAGAAAAGCTTTTATAAATTATCATGGAGCATTCTTGTTTTTAATGTCTTATGTGATCAAATACCAGTTTCATTACTCGTTACATCCAAACTTGTTAGTTATTTAGAAGAACTACTACTAAATACTTTGCATGCGAAACAAACACAATTCCAATTACTACTGAAACAACTCGATTACTTTTAAATAAAAAGTGTCCGCATAAAGAAAAACTGAAAAACATAAAACAAAACCGAAAATAAAATATTAAGCAATTTACACTAATGAATAGCTATTAAATTTAATTTCAGAATAACTTAAGTTTTTCAAATTTAAATGTACATGTTTACAGTACTTGTACAATATACTATTCCTTTGTTATAAACAATTTTGGTTATTTCGGTATTGGCCAAAAAGTTTATAGACTTTTGTTTAGAATGACAATGCTCTAAAGTTTCTAAATACTATTTTATAATAGTTGCATTCTAAGATTGCAACATAAATAGCGGACCAAGTTGTTTATTGCGACTCAACTTAGATATATTTTTAAAGATAATATTCGGACTTAAAATTGATATAAGGTACCCACCCTTGCTAAACTTCTCCCTCATGTAAAAGTTTCTTTATACAGTGTACCCAGCAAACATTTTAGGTTGACATAATGTAGTTTTAAGTCTAGTAGTTTGGTGACCTCTTTAAGATTCGTGGATTGAACGTTAATTTCACCTAAGTGGGGAAAATAGTAATGTTGATTCAACATCACCTCCCTGTGATGTTGAATCAACATTACTATTTGTAGTTCAACCTCAAGGTTGAAAGCTAGGTGATCCATTCGATGTTGAGTCGACGTGATAATGACGTGTTATATATTTATAATTACTTTTGCCAATCCCAACTAGACGTGCGCATTATAAGGCGACACCGTTTAAATAACCCTATTAATCTAGCGCAATGAATTACCCACGTTACTGTAGCTGGCTCAAATTGGTGATGAAATCGCGTTCATTCACAGCCATAGCTACAAAATCGAGTTCTACGAAGCGATTACGATCTCAATACAAGTGACACCAGAGCATTTGATTGCCATAGATAGCTACACAGTATCAACAAAGTGGAGAGAAGGCTGGTTCAGTGACACAGAAATCTCGTTACAAGTGACACCATGACATTGTAGCACGGTGACGAGTTCAGCTACAAATCACGCAGTTATCTAGTAGACCTTTATTTTTAAATTGCGTTTAACGTAAACTCAGTTATATGATTATCGCGATAACGCCCACTGCTAATCACAACCACAATTCAATGTTGATTTGGCTTAAATATTACTTATAAATTACCTATAGAGGTCTAAATTACCAATGGCTTTATCAAAAATATTTATGATTTTCAAACCCGTTAATAAAATTGTTTTAACAGTGGCGACTAAAATATTTATCCTAACAAATTAACACACGTACATATATCATTGATTTCGAGTGAATATACAGTATTAAATGTAATTATTACAGAATGAATATATCTTAGTTTCACAATTGAACAACATATATGAGTGTTAAAAAACAAAATTCCAACATAATTTGTTCACATATTCAATCTCAGCAATGAAAATGGCGCCTCAATTGACAATTGATTTTGATGTGGCTACGACTTATTGGTTTCATTTCGGAGTAAATCTGACCAGAAAGTTAGTTTAAGTTGTGCTGATCGGGACTTAATGGTGTTGCTATGGACAACCAAGTTATCATGACTTATTGGTTGATTATTTGTATTAATTACTTATAAGGACACGTAATTTCAACTGATTAGTAACATCGACCTAATGGTGTATAAAAGCATGCATAATGATATTGCCCTTAACATAACACTGTAAAATTCTGTGTATCTAATAAAACTAGCTAAACTCTGAATTAACTGTTCGGACGTAAGTTACCACTTTTTAAAAGAACATTTTTTTAGTGCATCATGTTTTGTATCCGTCATTCTGTGCTGGTTTCAATCGCCTGACGAATGAAACACTAATTACTACTCAGCTGCGATCAAATTAAAAGTTACGAATTTAGAGGGATAGAATAAGAGCAGAGAATGCTCCACCCACCTGCTCATTATAATGCTGGTCATCTTCAATCTGCTGGGCGACTGCTTCCAGAGGGGGAGGGGGGCTTGGTGATCGGGGTGGTGTGGGGGAAAGGGCCTCATGAGAACAACGCTTACAGCCATATTTGTCTATGATGGGAAAATGTAAAAGGTAATAGTTGTCATAAGGATGCCTCGGCTTAACTTCTTCAACGTGTACCTCTTCGGGTGATTCTTCTAAAACCGTCTGAGTATCTGTTACCATGTTGGCATCATTGTCAATGCTAAAGTTTTCAATTGTAGTTGACAAATTATCGATGCAAGATGTTAAATTGTGTTGTTGTTGCTGAGGGCTAAACGTTTGAGAAGGCTCTGACATGTTTTCAAATGTTTTTGACTCTAAATTCAAGTGATAAACATTGTTCAATGGATTATTGTCATTATCATTTGAGAAATATTTATATTGTATAAAGTCTGTATTTGTATGTTGATTTTTTGAATTAAACGAGGTGTTTTCTAACTGTACGCTTTGAGGTAGGGTATATTCACATTGATGAATTGTTTCGCAAGAAATAGTGTCATCATTACTGAAGGATTTTTGTTGTTCATTTTGGTGATCATCTTGCTGATCAAAGATATCATAAATTTGATCATAGGCGATGTTACTTATAGCTGTGTTCTGATTAAAATTAATCTGAGTCTGAATATTGTCTGCAACATTACATTCAAATAAATTAAATACATTTTCTACATGTTTCATATTGTCAACATGCCCTTTATAGTTCTCCCATGGATCGTGGAATTCGGATAAGCCTTTGAGGACATTTGTTTGTTCCGTATTCGTCATCCTTTGTGAAGGTTGGTGCCAGGAGAATGGAGATTCAGAATCCACCGGAGCAGTATACCTTCGTCCTTCTAAAGCACGGTGTTCCTCCTCTTCTATACTCCACATCTCGATTGGAGCCTAGTAGACACGAATGCTTGTTCTTTGTGGTGCAAAACAAACAAAAAACAAAGTGCATGCTCGCGCTTACAACAAAAAGATTTCTGTATGCCAGTACTTCCCCGAATCTTTGCAAATTTTAATGTATTTACTAATATAATTATTTTCAATTAAAATAAGTTTTTTTTTACAACAAGATTTGAAAGATCTGCCATACAGTTTGATTGTAAATAAATCTACTAAAGTGCTATTAATTTTAGGAATCGGTCATAAATAAGCTCTGCAAGGATGTTTTTTGTAAGAAAAGCAGAAGTTATGAGATAAATGCAAAATATATACAAAAGCTTAAAGGAGGGATCAAAATAATTTATTAGAAAGGTTTTAAAATTTCAAACACTACCAAACATCAAGTATACAAAGCGGGATTAACTACATACTATTAATCGACGGAGTTTTGGACACTTACCTCTGTAAAGAGAGTTTCTTCTTTAGGCTGCATGTAAAAGATTATCAAATACAAGTGAAACAAAAATACCGCTGACCTAAGAGATATCCAAGTAGTTTGGTCGACTTTTTTAGCCACATTTAATAATTTAACTTTTTTAATTATTTTATTATAAAGGGATTGTGAAGGGGCTGATCAAAAAATACATGGAATATTTGAATTTCAAATTTAAATACCTCATTGTAAGAGCCTATTTTGTTTCTTCGTACACATGTTTATAATTAAAATGTTAATATACCCATTTTGGATGGGTAGTTGGTTTATGATAGACAAACTAGTAATAAACGTTTTATTGTGATCACTGAATTTTCAAGATTTTTCTAAAGTGAGAATGACAGAGCAAAGAATTTGTATTAAATTTTGTGTTAAAACAAAATGAAATGCATGCAACCGGTGGTAAATCATGAATGTATAGATATGTAGTTGAAACAAAGGTGCAATCGTCCCAATGAAAGAGTACAGAAGAGCCAATGCCTAATAAACCATTTTAAGTTCGATAGAAAGTCAAGGTTCTCATTACTGTTTTCTTCGATTACAATGGGATTGTACACCACAAATTCCTACCACCAGATTGCATGGTCGACAAGGAGTATATTACCTAGATGTATTACGCCATTTGCGTGAGGCTATCCGCAAAAAAGACTAGAATGTGGAAGAACAATTTGTTCCGATTGCACCATGATAATGCTCCCGTCCTCGGCTTGTTCGCGATTTTTTGACAAAAAACCAGACCGCAGAAGTGTATTTTATATCTGACGGTGATTACTTTGAAGGGGAACCATATTAATATTAAGGAATAAATAAGTTTTTTTTTAAATTATATACAATTTCTGTGTCGTTTTTTCTGATCAGCCCTCGTATATTTATCAACCTGTTTTGAGAACATTGTCAAAATGCCTATACACTACTTTCTACTAAATGATGTTTCCTCACGTAATATTTTATTTTAGTCTATGAAGCTAGTAATAGATCTTGCGGGGTTCAAACACCCATGGGGTGCAATTACATTCAAATGCATGAAGCGAGCAAGCGAGGTGGTATATGAATTTGCAAACACTTTGGTATATGAGACAAGTTCAAAATGGTGTCTCTGAGTAAGCGGGCAGTGCAGATCTCTTCCTAGCTTCATGTAGTATATATTATTTTTTATATTTCTAACTAAGCAAACATGACATTAGTCATGGTATGGATAAAAATTTTACCAGCTGAATTTCCCTATCTAAATTCAGTTTGAGTTAGAAGTGTAGATTAAGTATGAGCTGTGATTGAGTTTTCCGTCATAAAGTAAATTTGAGTTCATGAATCAATTGGTCTTAGTGTGACCAAAAAAAACTTCAAAGAAAACTGTTCGCCAAATAAAACTTTAAAGAAATTTATGTTATTTTTTTCCAATTACGTGGCTGCCTATAGAGACAATTCAAAATGATGTCTTCAAAAATTCAAAGTTCATTTAGGAATTAAAACATTAGTATATGTTATTTCGAGAATAACCTGATATTACATTTTTAAATTATGTTGTTTATATATTGTTTTAATGTATTGTATTTTTTAAAAGAGAAATCTATACTGAAATTCTGCATTCTCTTCAGTCTGCATTCTGATATAGTTTGCAATTATATTTGTTGAGAAAAAAATGAGAAATTTATAAACAGAATACAAAATATAAATGTAGGTCATAAGCTAATATTAAAATGAGATTATTTATGCAAGTTTTAAAACCCTCAATCCTAATTTCAACTTTTTTTATTTTTATTTAGTCACGTATGTATATGTATTTTTTTTAACAGACAATATAGGCCATTATTTTGAACCTAATTTTAAACATAAAAACGCAAAACAGATGAATAAAAAAAAACACCAAAGCCATATTACGATAAGTAAAATTACAATATTATTTGTATTTTTTTTAAACATATAAAAATAAATATATCACGCGTAAAAAACAAATAAATTCAAAACATTAAAAAGTGAAATTTATCACTTACCATTGAGGCATCTAAACTGGAGTGAACGTTGGAACAGAAAATATCCCACCAGAGTTGGAGAGCGGGCTGCAAGTGTGCGGTATCGCTGGATACGGATCGCGTTTCCCAGTTAAAAACTTGTAGCCATGGTTTGGCATTTCCGATAAAGTGAATAATCTTCGCATTTCCACCAAACCTAGACAGACAAAGTCGTTTATTTTTGTGAGATTATGTGAGAGCAATGAGTTTGTTGATTTTGGGATATATTCAGAATATACAGAAAGTAATGAACATGTATAGTAAAGGTAATTAATAGTAAAAATAATTGTATATGACCTAGGCAATAGCAATTCTTTAAAGAAAAAGTCTGTCTAAACATATACCTACGCATATGTGAAAATTCATCTACTATGACAGTGTTGATGTAATTATTTACTTTGGTCAAGGTGTTTGCCGTTTGCCTTGTTTACTCGTATTTTGGACAGTATGCTGAGGTGCGAGATTGTCCGATCTGTTGTTAATGTCTTTGCTGAGAAAATCTCTCTCGTGAAGCTTACATAAATTAGTTGTGAATGAGGTAAGTTCACTTAGAAATTTTTTTCTTAATTAGAAATCTCTTGTTTTTTTCCATCCACACCAGGTGATTTTTTCAGTTTATAATACTAAGCTTCTCACCAGGAGCAGTAGGTAAAGTGGTATGAAGTTGGAAATGAGAAGCTTTGGTCAAAGTAAGTGGTTTTTATATCCTGATAAATAAACAAAATAAATAATAATGTTTTAATAAATAAAATAATGTAACATATTGAAATGCAAAGGTTAAAAATATGAGCCTGTTTTAACTGTAAAGTATTAAAAGTTATTTGAACAATCAGGGAACAACAGCTTTTTTTAGTAGGGGATCGAACTTTTAATTGTGTTGACCAGTCTCGCTCCAGCACTTTAATAGTCATTGGTGAAGTTAAGTATTCGTTTTATCATCATTGACTGAAGGCACATTTTTACCAGTGTCATTTTATGATCTATGCTGCAGCCCTTATGATATTACCATTTTAATTTTAGTATATTGCAGATTTTTATCTTGTTCATAAAGTACTTTTATTTGGAAATTTTGAATAATTAAAGAAATATATAGTACAGTAGGTCTGATAATAATACGTATAGAAGGGGGAGAAAGAAATCTGATTTATGCAGAAATTCCAAGAAAATTACCTTATATTTTTGATGGGTACCTCTCTTTGTCAAAAATATGGTTAATCCTAACTGCAATAAATTTGAGGAGTGTAAAGCAGACAAATATCTAGACTCATCTGTATAGGCCCATAATATGGGTAATATTAATAATGTTTTTAAAAACTAAAGTTTTTGTAAACACTCCTATAAATCCTGCAAAATGAACTACAATTTTGATAGTTAATATAATGCCACAGGTACATAATATTGATTAGGTTATTAAAATATTGAAGAATTTGTTAAAAGATAATTATTAACTTACTGTTTCAAGGCCGGCAAATATGAATAGAACGCTACCGAAGAAATGTTGTAGAGGAAGGGCAAGTGCTTTGCAATGTCTCCATGAGCCCAGTCAGAGAAGAACGTATTCAAGAGGCCTTGGTCGCCACCTGCAATACCAATAATAGCGTTTATCTAATCACAGTTTATATTATGAACAAAATTGTTTTGTTATTTAATCATATTTTTTTTAAACAATTGCTATGACCTTGGTCTTATACAATTATTTTGAGCCTTACTCAACTAGGCCAAATGTGCCCGTGCTAGAGTTAGGGGAGATGGTGGTAATGAAGCGTTAAAAATGATATGAACATGTGCGGATTCAAACCTGAGACCTATGGGTCTATAGTCCAACACCTTAACCACTAGACTACCACGATCTCTAAAACCCATTCTAACCATTTTTTTTAATTAAATTTTATAATTTCTTCTTAATAAATGTGTTTAATAAAATAAACGTTATTAGAAGCATAAAAGTTATTTACCTATTTATTTTCCATATGAATTATGTGTATGAATTTAGCTTGGTTTGTGTAGATGAATTTAGTATGTGTGAATTAGCTTGAGCATTTTTATAATTGTTTAAGAAAATATTACCATGTCAACTCGTCGTAGAAGGAAATATAACTATGCTTTCTATAGGAACTTGAAGATTTTAGGACTCATGATATTTAAAAACTACTTAGGAATCAAACTACAAAATAATAATTTAGTATCATATTATGTACCATCAAAGCTGCCCCTCACTCGAGCATGTTCCAAGAGGGCCTGGAAAGTCTCCTGTGAAGGTCGATACACAAATACTCCGGAATTAAAGCAATCCGGCCAGCCTATGTCCGGAGCGGCGGAAAGTTCTTCTCGGTCGAAAAGCTCGTCACAATTTTGTAAAACCTATAATATAACAAAAAAAAATAGTTTTAAAAATTGGTAAAACAACTATGATACCCCACATGACCGTTAATTCATGTTACTTTACTCAACGTTCGTAGGCTGTCAAATTTTCTAAAAAAAATGAAAACTATTAAATTTTTCAGAAGGGAAAATTACATCCGTTATTATAGTGCTATTATCAAATTTAGTGATCATCAAAATCAAACATTTTTACATTCAATTAAATCATTATCTTTAAAATCTTTAAATTATTATATTATGAATGTAGGTAGGTATATGTTGTTATTCTGTGGTTATTTCTATTAATTTATCATATTATTATTAAATAATGTGACGTTGACAAATTCTTTTGTTATGATTTAAAAATAAACATATTAATTCTTTATTTTCGTTTGTTTTTACTGTTAATTATTCATCATCATCGCCTGTATCTGTCCACCGCAGAGCACAGACCTTCCCAAGTACTTTCCAATCTTCGCGGTTTTGCCCCTTTTGCATCCAGTCGTGGCCTGCAAAGCGTTTGATGTGATCACACGAAAGCATTGGTGCTCACCCTTTCTGTCGGTGTGGTTCTAGGACGCCATTGCCACAATTTTTGATCCAATGCTCTTTCGCTGTTCTTTTAATGTTTCCTGCCCAGTTCCAATATGTCCACAGTATATTGGGTATAAAATCAATATAAGTTTTCATTAATAGGCAGAAAAAACAAACCTCGTTTACCTCGGAACAGTCAAAGTCGTAATCATCTTCCTACTATATATACATACATTGTCTAGTTACATTAATACAGTGATGTCTATGTTTATCTTCAATCTGAATTCTAGACGAAATCTGAATATATTTTTATAAACTATTATAATTAATTGAAAAATAATAAATTCCATCAGTGTAGGTAATTAATTGTTACATAAGTCTGAATAGTTTTATATAAATGAATTTCCTGCCTCTGACTTGTTCCTGATCATCCAAATTTATACTGATAAGAACAATGTACGTAGAGATTTTAAGTTCAACCTTGAACTTTAGCTTCGGACTATATTTGAAAACACAAATCAATATCTATAATTTGTGTAGATAATTTGTTGAAATGTCATGACAGCCACGTCACTCCTAACGGAAACCATTGAACCGGTGTGATTTAATTAAACTAATTCTAATTCTTTTCTAGCGTTTTACTTCGATGGCGAAGCATGCTTTGTGAATAAATAATAAAAAAAATGTTTTCTCACAATGTCTCCTTTCTGCAAATTGTATTTAAAATTACATCTCGGAATGATGTTCAGATATTTGTGTGAATTTTTGTTTATTTCACAGACCATTTCCTCCGGAAACTTAGTATAAATCTTACCCTAACTGGTAACCAGTGCTCCTAAATTAGTAAATCTTAATCAAATAATTAAAAAAAAATCAACATGACCCGTAAGCGTAATGTGCTCTTGCACCCACTTTGTAATATCTAGAGTACTAGATTCTGTCTGCTTATGAGTAAGTAAGACCGAAGAGGCCATCTTGTGAAACGTTATTTGTAGCGTACAAAAGTTGCACAATTGCATAAATATTAATAATAAACTCACTAAAGTGTCCGCATCGAGGAAGACACATTTCTCATATTGTGTCAAGGTCCAGCAGTGGAGTTTGGTAAATGTGATTCCGAGTTCTGGTCTTGCTAGAAGAGTCAAATGAGCAGCGTCTCCCGAATCCAGCACATCCACAGTTATCACTTCGGCGAAGACAGACTGTAGGCGTTCTCTAGAATAAATACAATAAATTTGGCCTTAAAATTCAAAGCAGTGGCACTAAGAGTGGGGGGGGGGGGGAGAGTTTTTAGTGCCTAGGTTAGGACACCGTGCATGCGGTCTCTTATTTGACAGTTCTTTAATTCTAACCGACTTCAAAAAAAGGAGGAGGTTCCTCAATTCAGTCTGTACTTGGACTTGGAATCATTACTATCCCTTGTCCTAGGCTGAATATTTTGCCGTGTATAGGGACCGACTGGCCCTTTGTACAAGAATTCTGGTGGAGCAGCAGCTGTTGGGACTGCTCTGCTCGAGGTGTTCGCGTTTGATGGTGGTGGGGTATCAGGTAAATATGTACCAATGCTTTTTCAACAATAAAATTCGAAAGACATTTTTAAAATATTGATTTCAGAATATGTAGGTAATGCATAACTCTACATCATTTATCTGAAGTTATTGCTTACATTTTGATATTTAAAATTATTATTATTATTATATTTATAATGATTGTGACTTTATTGCTTATATTGAAAACGTTTCTTGTATAAAATTAGATTTTTAAATAACCATTAATTTAATTCAAAGTCTTTTTTACAAAAATAAATACTGAAATCGTATAACCACCGATTGTGGGTCATTCAAGCTCCGTGAAATTAGCCCCTAGCACATTCGAAAAATAAGTCAGGAAAAAAAATTGTTTGAGGCTAACTTCACTGAAAAGTTATCCAATATTTTGTAATGATAATAAAAGTTCAAGTTCTCAGTTCAACGAGTTCAAGTCATTGACTGATTGATTCGTAGATTCCCAGTTTCGTAAATTTGCTCGAAACGAAATTAGGTCTCGAACGAACGACATAACCTCAAAACGTGCGGCCGTTGCCCGTTGCTATCCGCGGTCGCGCCTGTGGGGGGGGCGGGAGGGAGGGAGGGAAGGGCACGCAAATAGATCTCAAAGAGGAACGGCGGGAGGAAATCGCCTCCAGCCTCCGAGCCACGAGGATGTCACGCCGATGAATATAAATATTAATAACTTATCAGAGAAACCGGAGCGAATTAACAAAGAAGATACACACTTAAATACATATTTATGTTCATACTATATATTTATATACACAAATATGTATTTATTTTTATGTAATCATATAATATCCCTATTTCTAGTGTATATATTATTATATAGAATATAATTTATATTTAGTATAATATGTGTTTTATCTTTTATATGCATGTGGTGTTCTCTTTTTATATAAATATTGATAAGGATTTTCTTACTTAAGTGTCTAAAATTAATGTAAACGTGTTATGTATTTAATATTTTATTGGAGTACCGTATAAAAATAAAATAAATATATTTTTTCACGGTAGTATAAAGAATAAAATGTATCTACTTAATACATTTTCTCGTCCTGGCAACATGTCTGATACCTACTCAATCAAAACATGCATTAATATCGGTAGGTAGGTACCAAAAATAATTCTACCTAAAAGTATAATTAATAAACTACAAAATATTAGAACATCGTCATCGACAAAAGATTACTGAGGTCCGGCGATTTGTCTAAAATCTATCTATAATTATTTTCTTATATTTGTCTAAAATCTATCTATAAATTTACGTAACTCTTTCAGATGACATTCATCATTAAAATTATTAATTTTAAATTCATTTATTCATTCATAAATGAAATTGATTAATTTTATTACGGTTTATCGGATTATACGTACTCGTATATAGCCAATGAATAAATGTCTTGTAACTGAATTTTACCTACATAATTATGTGAGCCTATATCTCGCTTCTCACATACATTTGAACTTAGCTCTTATGATAAGAATTGATCCACAAAATGAGACCTTCAGACAATGCTGTTGGTGGTATAGACCAAAACGCTCATTGCCCTTTATCCATGGTTTTGTTCATGGGGTCGTACTTTTGGATCATTTAGACTAAACAAACAAAAAAATCTGAATCAACCCATATCTATTAAAAGAAACAAAAAATAATTTATTAACTTAGATATGTTTTGTTACATGCACTAATAATAATTAAGTGACAAAGCAATTTAGGAATATTTTAATTTTGATCGCTAAAACTAATACTCACAAAAAAATTATAATAACATATTTTTGCAAATAAGAATACTTTATAAAACTAGTAAAATGTATTTGAAGCAAAGGATCTACATGATACTAATTACTTTCTTTAATATTATTTTTAAAATGTAAAGCAAGTGGCAATCTCATTTCATTATATTAAATACTTATAAAAAAAAAATGTAATTTGCCGAGGAACATTTGTTTAATTTAACTCGTAAACAAATAAATACATTCTAATCTGTCGACACTTCTTTTCACGACGATCACTAATAAAATAAAATACTATTTTGGGAAAAAGATTTTGAAATTTAATAAACACGATCTAGTCTTTATAAACCCAAGCAAAGTGGAAATCTATTGAATGCAGATGGAAAGGTTTTGATTTATAGGCGCCCCGTAAATTATATTTTAGCCATATTATGTTGCGATACGTAACTAAAAATATAGTTTTGACTTCATATTAAATGTTTCTTTAATATTTTTATTTGATAAATCATCTGTTAAAATTTATTATAATTAATGGAAAAAGCATTAATTTCTATCAAAATATATGATGAAACTATCTCATTCTAAAATCTGTGCAGTAGAGATAGATTGACGAATATTTAGAAAATGAGTACCTCGCAAAATTTGCACCTTTAGTGGCTGTAGTCAGTAATAGAAATAAAAGTGTCTATGATATCCCGTAGCTATCATATAATATCAAATGCTTCTATAGTTGGTTAGTAGTAGTAAATTATTTAACCAAAACCTGACATCAGCTAGGTTCATTAAACATTAAAGGCATCTCTCAGCGCCTGGCGACAACTTGTGATGGGTTGCTTCATTTCCTTGTGCCTGCGGCACTTTTAGCACATTGGATGACCATAGAGGCGACAGTTGGTTATTTTTTAGGTCTCAGTAGATTGAAATAAAAACAAAACACATTGGTATCATGACATTATTTGAAATCATCATAAATTTTAACACCTTTGTTTTGTAGTGTACCAACACTGACATAATATTTCAATTAAATAATAATAAATATTTCATGATAATTATAATGTGGCACTGAAAATTCTTTTAGGTGTTTCTATCCATTTGTGCCCATTTTAACTTAACTTAAAAATATAACAGCGCGACGTAAATTTTTGAAATTCAAATATGATGTTTGCGCTTTCTATTAAACTGTCAATGTTTTATTTGTTAGAACTAAACATTTGTTGACTTTAATGTTATATATCTATATTATTCGACCAGCCTCTGATGATCTAAACGGCTATGGTTGTTTTTCAAGAGCATCGATCTACACACAAAAAATCAACTCGACGCCGCCGCCGTCGCCGGTAAAAATAAAACGCCGCAAGCACCTACTATAGAACGCCGCAGGCGCATATAGAGATAGGTCTGAGCACTCGAAAGCGTTTTCTGGTCGACGAACCTGCCTCTCTTCGCAACCAAATAGTAACCGGTAAGACGGTAAACATTACCAGTTCCAAGAATAACATTATTATTTTTACCGAACTTTTTTGGAAATTATTTATTCATTGGTTTTAATAATGCTTCAAAATACAATGTACGTACAAAAATACACATATAAAATTTTTAAAGAGAAAAATATATTAAATAATTTCTAAATTAAATAATTTTGAGATCACCGCCCATAATAATTATACCTAAACCATAACTAGGTAGATGTTAAAATAGGAAGATGATAAAATAGCAATAAATAAATCGAATAACACGATCGAGGCATTTTTGCATATGTAGAGTAGTTATAGCTTTTTTAGGACATTGTAAAAACCTTCTTTACGGGGTTCGACGAAATGTCACCAGATCATAATATGGAATGGCTGCTTTAATTCGAGTACAGGGCAAAATATCAACCAACCATTCTATGCTAACAGCCTATCGCAATACTATAACCTCATGTTTATCCATCTGACCGTTCATCTCAGATGGCTAATGCATTAGTTCTCTCAATAGAGACTTTTCTGGAACTAGTAAATAAATTATATATAACTGTATATAATCTTTACTACATATTTTATACCTACCTAACTAGGTTATTAGCGAGTAAAACATAAAACCTAAGCATTTGAGAAGCCATATCGTCACAATATCCGGAGTTTATTTATTTTTTCTTTAATATATCTATAAATGATATTTATTATCATTTATTTTTTCTGTTCATGACCTCAACGACACTGAGGATTTTCCGAATGGCCTGCAAGGCAAAGGTGAAATAGATTGAAGTAAAAAATGGAAAATTTGATTTCTGTAAAGCTTTGACTTTTTTTTATAAATAAACATGGAATAAGCAGCTATGCAATTACCGATTTGATTTCGAGACGGTATTTTAAACCAGGATTTTATTGTTATATTATACTATATTATATTATATATATATATATATATAATTAACCAGTTATTATATATTGTTCTTAACCTACTGTTTTTATGTCAATAGAGTAAATAACCTACATTAACATACTCGTATAAGCACATTTCTAACGAAACATGCGCTTCACTTTTTGACTGTATTTTTAACTGTTATGTTTGAACAACGTTTGTTTATTTAAAGATTTACAATTGTTTATTTATGATTTACAATTGCTATTGATGTTGCCCAAATTCTACTTTAACTTCTTTACAAAAAGCGAATTAGTAAGGTCTAGATTATTTAATGAAGAAATCCCGGACTCTTAATTAATCCCCCCCTCCCAGGATTAATCTGCAATTATACAACTCCAGTGAGTGAAAAGTAAACAAACGTGAAAGTAAAATAAATGTTGATTATAAAACAAACTAATTTTTTGATTAAAATGTTTTATATCGACAAAACAAAACATAACTACATTTTTTTTTTGCTATACCTACAAAGTAAACAAATAAAAACTACGATTTTTTTTATATAAAATGAATTTTTTAGGACAAACGACAAAATAATACCGCGTGGATATTAAAAATGGGCGGTTTTATAATAATCGTATTTCGGAAGTCGAATAAATCAGTTATTTCCTGAGGGAGAGGGAGGAGAGGGAGGGCGCCCATCTGTCACCCACAGGGGTGGCAAATAAGCGCATTTATGGGGCAATTTTAGGATTCAAGGATTAATATCTTTATTCCTGTTTGTCTTAGTAGACAGGTACATAATATGGAAAAAAGTTTCGCACTAAAAAGAAAACGCCCTTACATAACATTCAGCGCTTTATTTAAATTGAAACAATGTAAAAATCGTAGTGGTTTAAATTCAATGACTTTTTCATTCTTTTCTTTATTTTTGCTTAATATCCAAAGCTATAAAAAAAAATTATTTTAAATTATGTCTATAGTTAGGTAGGTAATCATGCCACGCGAGTTGCTCTTATATATACAATGTAATAGCATTTTATTAATTTACTAGCAATGATGAAAAATGAACTTCCCATACTGACCTCATAATATCTGTGACTCCCGGCGTGATCAGGATGACTGCGGGGTGTGCGGAAGCAACCCTCCTGAGGGAGTGCACCAGCACCAACGCGCCCAGGCAGTAGGAGTCGTTCGTCGCGAGCGTCACCCACGCGTGCCCTGCACATACAAAAAAAACAATATTTCTTGGGTTGACTTTTGTCCGAAAGACTTTGATGATTGTTCTAAGAAAGGCCGAGGAAGTGCGTGAGACCAGCTTAGAGCCAAAATATATCCATAAAAATAAACGTAATAAAGAAGTTATTAATATTAATAAGAAGGATCATAAGAAACAAGATAAATGTCATATATACAATACATGACGGATACATAATAGTACATATAATTATATTTGTATTACATGCAATATACATTTATATTTATAAATATAAATTTCTAATTGCGTTACGTATAATTTACTTTTTCTAAAGCCTATATCAGCTATAGGCTATTCTATCATAACTAAGCGACATTTAGATAAAAAATCATTAAAATATTTTTTAAGACCTTACCTACATCATAAAACAAATCGTCGATGACACCATTGTATTTTTACAAATAAATAAGGTAAAAGTAGAATAAAAAACATGGATTTCGATTAAAATAATCATAAATCTTTTCTAGGGTCTACAAACTATACACATAGTCAAGTGGACACGAATATCTAAAGTTTGTGGAAATAATGATACCTCTATCATATAGTTGCGCAAGAAAACAATTCTGCCATTAACTGCACAGTAATAAACATTGAAGTAATAAAAACTACTCGAATATTCAGTTAATATTTATGTGCATGGAATATACTTCAATATCTTTTTAAGAAAATCCTCTTAAAATTGCCTCGTTTAAATAAAGCATGTTTGAATATGCTCAGATTATTGGGCACACTGTAAAACTATAAATAAAACCGCGAATGGTCCCCCTCCCCCTATATTATATATAAAAAAAAATGAGGCAAGTCAATCAATCAGCAGAAGATGGGCGTATTCAATACCAGTACGTTTAAACATTTTACTATAAATAAAAGGTTTTAATACGAAAATAAACATATAATTTTAAATATTATGAGACCAGTGGGTAACCCCACCACGTTGAGTGGTTCAACCGAGAGCACATTGCCCGTTGCGGCGGGGGTTCCGTCGTCGCCCGCACAAGTTCAACGGACAAATAAAAAACTAGTTTTGAGTCTGGTATTAGATTACCGTTGCTTAGTACTTCGTCATCGGCGTCGTCGTCATCAAAGGCGATGCCGCACTATGCTTACAATATTATAAAACTTTCTATGATAAATAATATATATTTCTCTATAAATTGCATTTAATTTTTCTGTATCGTTTTTTAATATGAAAACAGTCGCTTCTTCAGCCATTTATTTGAAATGGGATAATTTGGCCTCAGGGTAGTCAATTGTGACGGAAGACCGAATTAATCGTTGACGCTTCATTTTATCCCGTTTAACCGTATTTAAATATATTTAGAAATAACCACGAGTAGCTACTAAAATTGAAATTTATCGTGTATTTACTTATGTATCTTATATTTTTACTTTTTCCTCAGCTCCTAGACGTGGTCTGTAGCTGAAATATATAAAAGTATAATTCGTTTTTTTCCGCAACAAACTGAGTTACGTTTTTATTTCACCGAATAAACAATAAATGCCGTATTTAAAAACGGTTAAAATTACGTACTTATGTAGTTTTAAAGTTATTAGCGCGAAAACAAGCCTAACTATTTATTACTATTGAATAGCAAAAGTCAAATCACCCATCCGACGACTTGGCGCGCCTGCCGATGCTCAAATTTATCAAATCAAATGAAAAATATAAAAAATAAGGTTGAATCAAAAATTATTGTTTCAATTAAATTAAATTAAAAGACGATTAGTGACCGAACTGGTCTTCAAAAAATTTTTTTTTATGACAAACGAAAACATGTTTTTTATTTACGCGTTTTATTTTACTTATGCTTAAATTGACAATTTAATTTGTTCACAAAAGTTCCAAGACAAAATTTGGAAAATCCACTCTTTGGCTGCCATATTAGGCCATAGTTTGGAATTTATGTTGATTTATTTTCAGAAAAATAATCTTTCAAAAATTTCTCTATCTTTCAAAAGTCTAATAACATAGGTAATGTCTCTGCTTCGGTTTGTATCATCTGATATCGGTGTGATGATGAGTGTTGATCTGATTTAATACCATTTGGAGCATCTTCTACTTGGAGAAAGCATCTTCTGTGGGGCGGACGTTGATTTAGGAAAAGTAAAATCATTCCCATGATAGGAAATGTGGAAAGCGCAGATTATATTGTCCAATGCGAAGAAGAAATCTTAAAACTCCTTTAGATTTAGGGAACATGAAAGACTGCTCACTCAAAGCAAGTCTTTACGGACATCGCTCACACTTTCAATGGTGGAGTGGGAAGAGAATTCTTAAAAAAGTAAGCAAAAGTAAGTATTAAGGCCATCCTTAATCTGTCTGAAGACACGTCTTTGGTGTCGCGTCACGTCGCGTGTGTTTTTGGGTGAGTTAATTTAGACAGATTCCCGCGAAGCTGGGTGCAGTTTAAAGTTAAGATTCACGCCACGCTAGACGCGTTTATTTTTAGTACATTGAGCGACACGAAACTGCTATAAGCTACTTTTAAAGGTCTTGAAGAGACGAATGCCGCCACTTTCGTCGCGTGGCGCAGACGAAATACCTGTCAATATTAAAACAAAGAAAGCGATTGGAACTATTAGGTGGACAGTTCTCAATCGAATACAATACAATTACATATTAATTTTTTGATCGATCACGATTTCAACTACACAAAAATATTTTCTCTTTACTATTTAACGAAACGAAGACTGCCATACAACTGACGGTTACGAATATAAAGTAGAAGAAATCTGCTAATAAAATATGCATCTATTTTGAATCTGACAGGGGATGCGTTATAATGTATTTTTATAAAATACAGGCGAGAATTTAGTTTTACTTTTTATCGTACTGTGATATATTTTTTTTACTATTTAATAACTAATATTACTAACAGAATATCGTTGTAATATTGGACATTGTTTACAACACCGTTGCATATCACGCGAAAGAACATTTAGTTTTATTATTAGCTGATTCACATTCATGATATGATTGGATATATATTATAAATATTATAGCACTATTAATGTATAGCAGGCAATTTGATATTAAATAAATTGAAGTCTTCTTATAATTTTAATACATTCTTACTTTAGTTTCATGTATCCAGCTATGTATTTATATAATTTAAGGCATATAATTAAACATTTACAATAAAACATACGATATCTAAAAAAAAAGAATAAAAGGCTGATTGTATATTTTTAAAATACGAGCCACTAACGTTTCAACAAAACACTTTCAAAGGCTAAATTTTGCTTTGTCGAGTAGGGCCTAAAATAATTGTATATAACATAGGTCACAGTAATTAATAAAGAAAAAAATCGTGGAGATAATGCTTTTCTCTGCACTAAACCGTGTATTTTCTTGAGTGTTTTGGGAGATTGCGTTAATGAAGTATTAAATAATGTATGAATACAATGTGAGAACTCTAAGCATCATGCACTGGTTCAATAGTCAAACACCTTGGACCAATTCTAATAACAAACTGATGACGTTTTCTTAGTCTAATAGAGGCGTTCCGCCCAACAAAATTGCAATGAAAACGTTCGACGCCTCGTCATTGCTTTGTTATTGAAATTGGTTTTTAAAAGTACACTATTGAGACATACTAAGCTTCAGGCGTCTAGAGACCTTAGGAAGACCCCGCTCCAAAATATGAGTATCCATTCAGGACTCGCGTCATGCTAAAAATATTGATAAAATACGAGAGGAGAATGGCGATTGTTCTTAGACAGAAATAAACGAGAACCTACCTAAGTAGTGCATCAAACTATAAACACATTTCTAAATGTAGATCGGATCATTTTCATTAGAAAACATGTTTTTTTTAAATGCCAAAAAATATTTAGGTAATCACGGTCGTATACAAATATGTAATATTAAATACCAGAGAGTCTAGATTTAGATCTGTCACAAATTGGGTTTCCTTACTGAGTTTGCTTCAAAAAATGCTGAATGTTTTTGGTTCTGAAATTAAATGGGGCTTTATGTGTTGAAAAAAAAAACGTATTACTTAATGAAATGACTTACTAATGTTTTGATACTGGAACGAACTAGGAAAAAAAACGATAAAATAACATTTTATACAATATAATAAATCTGTATTAAACATACCTATGTACGACGATAAGGCAAATTGTATGTTTTATGACTAAATATATGTATTTATTTATTCATTCGAGTAAGTGTTAATCACATTCATTACTTTACCGTCATTCTATCTGCAGGTAGCAACTTCTTGCAAAGCCTGTAATATCATGGGTGTGTGTGTAATATCTTGGTGTAAACGACAGTGCTGAAAAATGATCCATTGAATATTCTTATCGGAAAAAAATGATATTTTGATGCAGGCACTGATGCAGCCATTGCATATAATATAATTATTGTGTGCATTTAATCGGAATAATAATCAATTATGTATTAAATGTAATAAATTAACACTTGGGCATGCATGCTTTACTGCTACGAAACATATGTAAGATATTATGATAATGAATTTGTGGGCGACCGTCTTGCACAGGGAGTGTCGTCGACCCATTCATGTGGCAAATTGAACCCATTCTATTCAAATCGTGTACCGCGGTAAAGCGCATAAATTTATTTATGGTGTTGTCTACTACCGATGTCAGGCAGATGTGATGGCAAGTCGTGAAAGCCTACTCAAATGCTGACGCAGACTCTTCCTTCCGTGATTTGTTTGCTGTGCCTTATCACTCCTATTTCAGCTTTTCTTGGACTTGCGTGGTCTTCTAGTAGGACAACGGGTCAAGTCTGTCCATTGGTTAGAAACGCTTCGTAGCTGTTCATCTGCGATCTTCAACTCAAACTGCAATTCAATGCAACTAAATATTTTCTTTTCCGATTCTGTTTTCTAACTCAAAGGGTAAACAAAAAGGTTGAAGATTTTTATTTTCTATACAGCACGTGTATTATATCTACATACTGTAATTAACGGTTAAATTTTGACCACTTTTAACGTTAAAGTTTCTCAACAATAATTTGTCCATTGATCCAAAACTGAGCATTGAAATAGGCACGTTCTTTTCTAAAAACAGTTCGTTTTACGACAACATACTGTCGATTGAAATCCCGGAAGTCGGTTCAGTACGCGACGAACCGACTTCCGGAACTCGAGCTATCAAATTTCGGTCTAGGGTACGGTACCCTAAAAACGCCCTAGTGCGAATTAATTCTCGAAGTAATTTACCTGTAAGTACGAGGTAATTCGCGTTACATTTAATAGTTATTCTGTACTCATTTAAAAAATATAGATTTCATTATTTTCTACGTCCTTAGCTTTTAAAAATGCCCTCCACTTGAACCTATATATCAATATTCGTCCATTTTGAGACTAAAGAAAATGTTACAATTAGATTTGTCTATAGGTAACCATAGTTTTTACAATTTTTGGTTATGAAGATTATAATACTTAAAATATATTAAATATTATTATACAGTCAAAAAAAGAGAAAGTGTGCATATGTACTGTGTCTATGAGAACCACCGCTTTCGCATCTACGTATGAGCGAGATAAGGTTAATATTTACATATACTTACAAACCTACACACTCTATCCAATCGCCTTTAGAGGTAAAGCTATATTTGCTATATTTGCTATAGACACAAATATTGCAATAAACCATTGCTTATACAAACAATATAGTAATTTTAAAAAATACTAATCGCTGTTATAGATTTAATATAAATATTTTTTATAATAATCATTTTATTAACCAAGATTTTTTTTTTATTAAAACTTAGATTACGATTATTTTTCTGTTTTAACGCTATTGATTGTGTACTTAAAGGACACGTAATTCTTTGGGCGATTTTTATTTTTTATATTGTGAAATCATAATTAATATATATTTACTATTCGGAAATATACTATACAGGGTGTTTGGTGCATCGTTTGTCAAAATGAATTGGCCAAAAGAGGGGGTCATTTGCTATGTCTTGAGGCACAATATTTTTTTTTAGCCCCATGGTTTTTTTTATTTTAACATTTTATTATTTTTTTGAAAAATTCCAGAATCCAGCATATAAATTTAGATTAAAAAAAAAGTTTTTGGTATAGCACCCCGATTTAATTTTTATTTGTATGTGCACTGTTGTATGGTTCTATGAAATTCAGTATTACTTGCGAATACTGTCTAGTTTTATTTTTATTAAATCATAAATTTTTTGACAGAGGTAAAAATAATTTTAAGACTCAGGTTTACATCGCAATTAAAAAAAAACTTAAAGCGATCATGATCTTCGAATTCTTTAAAAAACTTCTTCTGTTTATCCCCTTTCCAACGGTATGCATTATGCCATAGAAACCTGCTAATAACTTTACTAATTTACTAAATTTGTGTATCGGGACACTTCGGGTTGATATTCGATATTCAGGATGAAAACTTGTTTTTGCGGAAATAACACGGGCGAGATAGGTAGAAAGTACTATCTCACTCTTGCGCTGTAAAATCTATCTATCTTCTTCTTACATAGGGTACTGATGTACCTCGAATTTGAAATTAAAAAAACAAAATTCCCTTATTATTCTTAATGTCACAAATCTTGCTCGAATTGGTGACCTCTGTTGTGTATGCATGCACGACTTCTGACAGATACATTGCATACAGATGTGGATGATCCCGACTTTTTAAGAAGTATTCTCTGGACGGATGAGTCCAAATTTACTAAAGAGGGAATTCTTAGTTTACACAACCTTCACCACTGGTCGCCGAAAGATCAGAACCCACATGTGAAAAGACAAAGGGCATTCCAGAGAAGGTTTAGCATAAATATTTGGGCAGGAGTTATAGGAAATCATGTAATTGGCCCACACTACTTACCTAATCATCTCAACGGGGATAATTACCTTGAATTTTTACATAATGACTTGCCCGAATTGTTAGCTGCGGTGCCAATTTTCCATCAAGAGAGACGTATTTTGTTTCAAAATGACGGTTGTCCCGCACACTGGAGATTATCCGTTAGGGATTACCTTAATAATGTATTCCCTAATTCATGGATTGGGAGGGGTGGCCCTATTCCATGGCCTCCACGTTCCCCAGACCTAACTCCATTAGATTTTTACGTGTGGGGACGGGCCTAAGAACTTATATACGCCACAGAAGTTGAAACTAGGGATGATTTAGTTCAACGCATTGAGCAGGCTTTCGTCGTTATTAAAGAAGAAATGCGTTTATACACCACTACAGTGGAAATAAGGCGAAGATGTCGCGCATGCATACACAACAGAGGTCACCAATTCGAGCAAGATTTGTGACATTAAGAATAATAAGGGAATTTTGTTTTTTAATTTTAAATTCGAGGTATGTAAGAAGAGGTATGTATGTACCCTATGTAAGAAGAAGATAGATAGATTTTACAGCGCAAGAGTGAGATAGTACTTTCTACCTGTCTCGCCCGTGTTATTTCCGCAAAAACAACTTTTCATCCTGAATATCGAATATCAACCCGATGTGTCCCGATACGCAAATTTAGTAAATTAGTAAAGTTATTAGCAGGTTTCTATGGCATAATGCATACCGTTGGAAAGGGGATAAACAGAAGAAGTTTTTTAAATAATTCGAAGATCATCATCGATTTAAGTTTTTTTTTAATTGCAATGTAAAGCTGAGTCTTAAAATTATTTTTACCTCTGTCAAAAAATTTATGATTTAATAAAAATAAAACTAGACAGTATTCGCAAGTAATACTGAATTTCATAGAACCATACAACAGTGCACATACAAATAAAAATTAAATCGGGGTGCTATACCAAAAACTTTTTTTTTAATCTAAATTTATATGCTGAATTCTGGAATTTTTCAAAAAAATAATAAAATGTTAAAATAAAAAAAAACCATGGGGTTAAAAAAAAGTTATTGCGCCTCAAGACATAGCAAATGACCCCCTCTATCGGCCAATTCATTTTGACAAACGATGCACCAAACACCCTGTATATCAAGACGTCATTAATTCTTCCGAGCGTTTTAGTTTTATTTCAAGGTGATTAAAAATATAAACTTACAGTTAAGTATAAAATAATTGAGATTCCTTTAATTTCATTACGCCAAATTGAAAATGCAGATGAATACACATTTTCTGTTGTCATTTCTTTATAATTTCGAGTGATAACGTTTGTCATCGCGGATTCTAGTATAAATATAAATATTTAGTGAATTGCAGAGCTCTTTAGAACGACTATTGCGACCGATGGCCGTTTTGCGTCGCGACGCCCACGCGAGCGTCGCGACGGCGGCTGTTATTTGCGTCGATCGCACTGCGCGGCTAATAAAAAGCTTTGCCAGATTGAAGACTTTATTTCTGTTTAGCTTCCTTTGACCAAACGCCTTACATTTAAATCAAAACGCTGCTTCGGCAGGCTAAAAAGACGTCGTGATATCGGACGATATTGGGACGACTTCTTTTTTTCTCGATTGAATCATATTGGTAGGGCATTATATTTTAAGGTGTTTTGTAGAACAAGAGGACCTATATATGGAATACTATAGAATAGGTACCTCATTTGTTTTGCTTCTAAAAACTTTCAAAGTTTTGGGAATTTTCGACATTTCGAGATACGCGTCGAAAAAGAGCCTTATAACTATAAGAGCAATAGCGTTTTTCCGATTGGCCATTTAATCATACGCTGGCTGATTATCTTGAAAAGGGTTACTTTTGAAATATTGATGTAAAAAGTTATTTTATTGGGTTTTTTTTTGGTTCTTTCCGGTATTTAAAACATCGATACGCCATTTCACTGAGTAATTAATGCGTTATTTTCCGACACATAAAACCCCGAATAATAAGCCAGAACTAAAAAAATCTGCATTTTTTGAAGCAAACTTAATAAGGATTGCCAATTTATGGCAGATCTAAATCTAGACTCCCTGGTGTTTAATAATATTATAAAGGGTACTCATATCTTCGTTGGATTCATATAAGACCGCGATTACCTAAATTTTTTTTTTTTTTTAAAAAAAAAAACTACTACAGAAAAGATCTGAATCCGATCCGCTTACTAAAGAAAATGATCCGATCTACATTTAGAATCAAAATACATATATTTTGATTACACTACTAATTGCAATATTTTCAGGATTACGCGACACTTGAAAGGATGAACATGTTTAGGAGTGAAGAGTTCGTGGTCATATGATGATTATGATTAATAATTTCTTTAATTTCTGATAAGAAAAAATACCTTAAAACTGTTTGATAACCCCGATACTCGATACCGGGATAACGTTATGGTAATTTACTGTTTTTCACAAAAACTAACTATCCACATTTTTATAAGATAAAACAATACGTGTTACATATCGTGTTGATTTTTCACCGAAACCAACTCCACAAATAGAGAGAGAGAGGAAGGGGTTGGGAAGGAGGGGGGGGGGGGTCGCGAGTTAATCCCCTCATCGACCATAAGGAATTCTACACAATGGCCAGCCAAGGGAATATTTTTAGTAGTTATTCCTCTATGCCTCCAGCCACTTGAGCTCGTTAAAACTGATTAAGCCCAAAAATGATTTAAACACTATTTTATGGGGGTTTATAGATCTTTGCTATCGCCATGGACCCACGAAGAATGCGCGGTTTTATTGTCAAATGTTAAGGCATATTTGAAAATGTATGCATACGAGTATGTTTACTGAATTATGCACTACATAGTAATCGTAATATTATTAAGCACACCTTCAACAGCTTCACATCAATTTAGCTGAAACAAGAAATTTACCAGGTATATGAATTTTTGTAATTTGTTAAACCCATGACCTACGACACCCCTTACAAGGGGCCGTTATTGCACATTACACTGTTACACTGTTTTGTTTTTTTTTGTTTTAGCTTCTTGTAATTTTTAAACTCTAAAATCGTGATTTGTTTAATTAGCGACCTTACCATAATAAAATCATAACTTTGTATGATTTCATTTTAGGATACGGAACCATAAAAAGGTTAGATTGCTCTTTGAAGTGAATAATAATAGTGAAAAAGTACGTTTGAAGATCGATCGAAAAGCAACTTACTTATCCATTACACGTGAGATGTAAATTGAACAAAGTCAACCAATTCGTTACGCGAATACACATTGAATATAGTATAATCGTAATTCAAACAAAAGCAAATGTGTCCACGGATGTGTGCTTAGATGATACTACGTGGAGGTTCTTGCATTTTGATCAGTTTAAAATTTTACAGATGTAACAAGATTGCTTTGATCTTCCAATCGATTTAGCGACCTTTTGGGGCTTAACTCTTCCTTGTTTATTTGGAGGTATGTATAAATCAGGTAGTATCGTCATTTAAGATTTTGTAAACATTGTAAATTCAAATGGGACCACCCCTGAAAATTATAAACAAAAAAAAAACATCGAAATCGCTTAAGGCGTTTCGGCCGTTAAAATTATTATAATAAAAGAAAACACACATCTAAATAAGAACCTCGAAGAAGAGGAAAAAGTAGACAGAATCTGTGGTATTATCCAAAAATATCACAATACAATCAATTAATATGCGCTAGGAAATGTGAATCTGCGTGTGTAAATATGATCAAAATATTAGTTTTTATGGTATTCATTAGAAATAATTATATTTAAGTGCGTTTGTATTGTGTAAATTAAGTATTAAGATGATATTTATTTACCTTAATTATTTGTTTGTTTGCATGTTACTTTACGTACTCGCATGTGTTGATTTCTTTAACAATAATGAAATAAATAAAAATAACGAAACTCCGTAGAGATACGCGAAATGTGTTTCAAAAGAAAATGTCCTTCCGAAAGATTTTACCCGCTCGAATTACGATAAGGCCTACTTACTCTATTTAGCCCAATAAAGAATAATGTTTTAATAAAGCGCTCCACGTGACTATTATTACCACATGGCCCTCGTAAAATATAGTAAAACGCGTTATCGAGCAGATAAAATACTTAACGTGGACATAATTATACACGCGGAAGGATCACTCATTCACTCTTTATCTTCATACAAGAATAATATGATGTTATCACGAATTACGACAATAATAACCTAATTTATGAAATTTAGACCGAATTTTAGAGTTAGCTGGGTCTGAAGAACTGATGACAAAATCGCGCATGTGGTCTCGTTTACACACATCACAACAACCCTCTTTACTGTATACTTATTCCATAATAATATATTAACTAAGTTTTACTTATTTGTAGAATTAACTAAAATCTAAATATCTCTGATACATATTTTTGATATATATCTAACAGATGGTACGTAATTTGGACTGTCTGCGGCACTTCTCAGTGCTCAGCCCGCTGATCTCAGAACTCATTTATTTTTATCTGGCCTCTTGCTAAGACAAATACAAACTTAAATCCAAAATTTGGAGGATTTTTCTGGCTGCGTTTCGACGCCATCGTGTTTACAGCAAACTCACATGCGTATAACAGAAGTCATTCCTAAAATGAGCAAAATGAATTCCGGTAACATCAACTCTCGAAAAAGTGGTTAAATTTCGTCCCATAACAATACTTTCTTTCCTATGGGCATTGGGGTTTGAAATGAAAAAATACAATTAAATAGCAAACGTTTTTACGCGTACGCAAAATTTTATTTTAACTATAAGTATGTCATATGTCTAGGAAAATCTTCAAAATATGTGTTTTTCATTTTAATATTAGTGACACGAGAAATATTTTTGCATCTATGCTAATATACCTATTGATGTCAGTTTCTATGTTTAAAAACATATAATATTAGAATTTATAAATGATATTTCTCACTAATTTAGAAATAAATATAAGAGTATTTTGCACACACAAATAAATAACCGATTGCACGACCACATTTTGTTTTAGGCAGGCACATTAAAGTGCCACCAATTTTTTCCACTTAAAATTATAAATAAAGCTACCAGGGTTAATCAGAAATGCTGGTTTAAATTACTTTCGACGGATAAATATTCCTGGCATGGTTTGAATATATTTGTGCGGGTTACAAAGATAACAGGCGACATTCTATCGACAAGCCTACCACAATTGATGACAAGTTTTTACTACTTATTGCCGACAGGTTACCTAATTATTATTGCAATTGAGCCGTACTGAATGGCCGAGAGTACGCGTAATGTGAAACAGGTGAAGACATCGGACTCTCAGAGGGTCTTGTTTACAAGCAGCATACTCGCATACTTGGCCAAGCTCGCCACAAAAGCCATACAAACGCGTAATTTTCTCCAGTTAAAACTACCTACAGCACGATGGGAGAAGAATAATTTAGTATGTCACACACAACTCTCCCATAACTTTTTTTTCAT
The DNA here is from genome assembly GCA_020383195.1 of Neomicropteryx cornuta. NCBI lineage: Eukaryota > Metazoa > Arthropoda > Insecta > Lepidoptera > Micropterigidae > Neomicropteryx > Neomicropteryx cornuta. The sequence goes on from JAHKQU010000014.1 coordinate 10,561,388, forward strand.
ATCGATAAGTATGTGAAATTAACACGGACCTATAGGTAGATATATTTATTTATTGACAAAATCAGTCGGTATCTTTAGATTAATAGTAATTAATTATACTGAACAATAAATGCGAAATGTTTAATCATTGATCATTGGTAAAAATTTTGGACATGGAATGTGAAAATTTATTTGACGATTCATTGAGGAAAAACAACATTTTTTGTAATTAGTGCCGTTAAACTGTACAACAGCGTCATTCAAATGCCTCTATTTACAAAACCTTACACAAACTTTTTTTAACTATTTTATATAGAACATTACCGCCACTATATACCACTGATTTTCATATTCTTTGATGGCCAAATAGCAAAAGGTCCATCCATAGATGGATCAAGCGTTACAATAGAAAAATTAAGTTTTTGCAAGGACAAAACACAGTAAATGGCACTTGAAAAAAGCCAGCATTGCAGATCACTAAAATACTCGTATTTCATTTTTTTTTGCTTATCATTGCTGATGCTAAACTTCCTAAAATTATACGTAGTTGTATCACATATAAGTATCATGGATATATTCATGGTAAGTATATTGATATAAATGTCAAAAGAAAAATAATTTGAAAGTTGCTTTTACTGAATCTAAACTATGTTTTTATCTAAACAATATAAAATCAAATGTTTACGTCTAAACTCTTGGATACAGTCAAGTTTGACCCTTTTCATATATTTTTTTAAAAGTATATTTTATGTGGCTTATTATATAGGTGCTATAAAGGTTAAGTAAGAACTCTTTACATAATATCTACCCAGAGACAAGCAAACAAACTTCAATCATGCGCTGTATTATTTTCGAAGAAGCCTTTAGAAATGTCGAAGAAATTAGTCGAGGTACATAGAAACTAATTCAATTCAAGAGACACGTTTTAACTAGGACAAAAATAGCGTGAGATGAATCGTAGACTAGGCTAATGTGAGACTACCCTTCTACTTAGGCATTGTACCGAGAAATAATTCCGGCGAGCATAAAATAATATAAGGTTGATCGTCTACAACCAGCAGAATGAGGTATTAAAACTATTACAAATTCCACTATTTAATCAATGATGTATCGGGAATTAAAACTATTACAAACTCCACTATTTAATCAATGATGTATCAGGTATTGAAACTATTACAAACTCCACTATTTAATCAATGATGTATCTCACTGATCCATATTGTAATCCAAATTTTATAATTTCCTCTAAGTACTAAAAACTGTTTTAGGTTTTACCTGTTTTAGCTCGACAAATGGATATAAATTTAATAGTCGGTTATCACCATCATAATCATTATAAGGTTTCGAACTACACTTATAAAATTAAATAGAAATACCTATAACAAAAAAAAAATAAAATTTCAAAATTATAATGCGTAAGTACACATGCAAAACGCTGAATGGTATCATTATCAATATGTCAAATATATAGATAACCTTGAATATAATCCACAAATCAATTCCGTAAACTACATAGCTTTTGAATTTCAAATAAATATCAGTTACACACACAATTTTGAAGGTTATCAGGTCAAAATAATGTACGCGGCTATATGCTAAATGAAAGAAGAAAAATATTATTACCGCTCATCGTAATAAGAAGATTCCGCAGGCCGACAAAAATAAATTAAACAGCTCCAAACTAAACCGCTTAGTTGAGCTACACCCTACACGACAGGGACCCACTTGTGAGCACCGCGAGACTGACCTCGCTGAAACTGAAACGGTTAGTGAGTGCGAGACGCGAGTAGGTTGAACACCACTTGACTGTTTGCGATGGAAAATAAAAATCAGCACAGAGTAGAAAGGGCAGCATTTGTGTGGCGGGAATCTCAGAGCAGTCAGTTTTATCGCTGTCGAACCAGATATTTATATTAAGCGCTACATCCACTTGCCGATGTGTAATGTGAAGCCATGCTGAGCTAGCTTCTTCAACCATCTTTATTCTTTTAGTCAGCAGCATCCACGATTTAAAAATCTCATCACTCTCCCTCTATCCATTGCACGTTGCACGATAGCCTGTGTTGATAGTTCAGAACTGTAGTACTACTTATATGTGTATAAAATAGGTTTTAAAATTTATCCCTACAAATAGACTTCTAGAATTACGCGTAGTAACACTCGGTTTTGAGCATGTGCTAACGTCTATGACTAATTTGAAGTTTTATTGAATTATAAACGCGTACTGTGCGACCTAATTGAGTTTTTTTTTTATAAATTTTAACAAAATTTTAAAATGAAAGATCCGGTAAAAAGTTCGGGAGTATTTCGGCTTTCAAATGCATACGAGATTATTTATTTTGTTTTATTTTTGCCCGTATCATCACGTTTAATTCTTAGTTTTGCTATTCACCTTTAATTCCCTACTAGCATTTTTTTTAAATATAACCTTAGTTGCATATTTAAATTGCACTTTTTACGATCTTCCGGGTAGACTGGTGCCTTTAGATATTTGTTATAGGTTTTTTGTTTTTAATGTAAATATATTTTTACAGAGATATTTTGCACAGATTTATTTCCACTCTGAATACATATTACACGTAAAATATATTTTTTTATAATATTATATTAATAAATTTACTTTATAAATAAAATAATTACAATTTTTCAAATTTAAATAGTTATATTTATTTATGATCAATTATTTTCTGCCCTGATATTCAAAATGTACATTGAACGTGTAACCATTTGAACAATAAAATGCTGAGTTTCGTTATGTATATTTTTTCCTTTATTCGGTCGTTAATTATTCCATACTGACGTAATTTCTGTAACTATATTACCTATATAAGTTGGAAAAATAATGAAAGAAAGCGTTTCAGATATCAGATGTCAGATATCATATAAGAAATAAGAAAAGGGCAAGGGGAAGGGTATTTTACAATGAAACATTGTCAATTTTTATTTATTTAATGCCTCCATACATACTTGCGTCAAATGTACGCGTGACATATTCTGAAATAAATATGTCAATGGATTACTGACCACTAACTAGTAAATATAACATTTGACGTGTACATGTGTTGTAATTACTATCTAATAAATTTATCTTTTACAAATTAAATAGGGGAATTTTGTTTGTAAAACAATAAAATAAAAAATAAAAGAATACCGAAGAGACTTATCTACGACACAAACATCTGCCTACAGTATATAATATTGATTTCATCATATTATTTATCATATAAGTATTTCAAGAAATAAAAGCATAGAATGTTTACTTTTTGCTCTAAATCAAATAATTTGATCTAGAGGGCAAATTTCGGCGTGGTTTTGGTTATAAACTAAGCTATGGCAAACACTGCAGCAGTTGATGAACACTACACTTAAGACCTATATGTCGTCTTCTTTTATTCATGCGTAATTTTTTAAATAATAATTAGGTATTATATTTATATAAACTTTTTACTTCATTTTATTAATTGAGGTTCTATGTAGTCAGTTAATTTATATTGTGTAGAACATAAAATAATATTATTGTAATATTTTAACATACCTAAAAAAATATAGATTTATGTACTACCAGATTTACTAGCCTTTCACTAATTAAAAACGAGATTTAAATTCATAACAATATCAATTTAATTTAATTTTAGAATACAAATTTAATATTTTAAACTATTTGAAGTGCAACCTATCAGCGGATAGTACAACTGCAAGAGCGGAGGTGGCAGAACGAATAATATTTTTATACAGTGCTGCCATTTACATCATTCTTTGAGACAAAATGAAGTTATCACATACAATTTTAATTATTATTGGAATTTCCGTGCGTAGTATTTTATTTCAGAAATCATGATATCAGTAAAATTAGAGTAATTCTGAAGGCCAGAACTGCAAATCCGCATAGATTGTATGTAAATAGTACTTTCACTTGAGGGAAGATTGCCGCTAAAAAAATGTAAGTAGTTAGTAGGAGATTTTATTTAAAGAAAAATAATGTAATTTTTACTACAAACTTAAATTCTTTATGTAGCTCGCCGGCCAGTGGGCGACGTAAGTGTTGGCTCTGGAATTTGTGCTAGAGTGGTCAGAAACATATATGATATAATGTTTTATTAGTTAGAGAGGGATAAGTGATGTTCGCCGCCAGTTCGCCGTAGCCCCGAATATGTGTAATCTGTATACACATAGGTTTGATGCTGATATTAAATTGTCGCCCAGGCTGCGGACGGATGGCACAACTCCGATGGAACGATCTGAGCGAGCTTTGGGTGACAGTTCGACGTTTGGCTCGCACCCGCTTCACGCCGTTCCGCTCGCTAAAATATTTTTTTTATAATGCCAAACAAACAAGGAACGGTGGCTTGTCTCTTCCTCTCTTTGCTGTGGTGGTGCGAAGCGAATACCTAGTTCTTCACGGGTCGCTACTTATCGCTCTGTCGTTTAATAAAAGAGTATTCCTAGACTAGGCTACATGCATTAATATAATAATTGAAAGCTTTTCGTTGTTCAATGGCAAGTTCGGTAGAAAAAGCTCGTGTATTGCTCGCTGTGATAATAGATAAAAGTAGACGAAAGGGTTGTGAGAAGAATAGCGTGTACTTATTCAGTGCGTTGTTTTAAATTATGGCTAATTCGCCGATGAATATTGAGACACAAATCGATAGCTTTTTAGAGCAGTTCAAACGCAGTGCGTCGAAAGCGACGGAGGAACGCGTAGAATGGCAGGGCCAAGAGAGTGCTGCTGTCAATTCCATTGTCAAATCTAGGAGCAGCTGTTTCAACCTAGATAATGCTTTCGGTGAGTTATTTTACTTAATATATTCGAATAGGGAATTCGTCAAATAGTAACGAGTTCTAATTTCAAGTCTTAATATTTATACGTCTTTTGTAAATCGAACGATTTAATTTTATTTAATTTACCCACGGTATCGATTCCTCCGGTTTGTCCGTAGTAAATTATTTAAATATTAAATTATTCAGTCCTGCTAAACATTATTATAAAAAAATGGTATTAAAATAACTATATAAATTAGGAAAACATCCCAGATAAAAACGGCCCTTTTACGCAATGCATTTGTTGACAGGTACATACTTTCAGGTTTTTAGTTGTACCTACCACCTGTGCTACCATAGTAACATCGAGTAACATATGAGTAACATTGGTTAGCATTATTTTCGGTTTTTTTTTTCTAAATTTGTTTTTATATTCATTTTTCATAAAGCGAATAAAAATATGCAAAAATTGTGCAGTTTTGGCGGTAAAATTTCTCACGGCGCGCGCGCGGACGGCGCTGGGTGGGCCTGGGTGCAAATTATTAATTTCGAAAATATGCGTTTACCTGCTAGATACCTACGCATGTATTATTATTAATAATAATATATAAAGTGGATTGGTTGTGTAAGACTTGCGTTTATATGAACATAAATACACAAATCAGTAAGTAGAAAGGCACAATTATTTTTTTATACTATTTATTATTTAACCACATAGCTATGTGGTTAAATAATAATAGGGGTTTAAATTTATTAAACCGGTCAATTGGTCGAGCTTCCGGAAGCGATATGAAGTTTAGCTTTATCCCAACGTGTTACTTCCGTTCACACTGCATCATATTATTATCTGATTATTATTAATAATATGATCTATAAATTTTAAAAATTCCTGAAGTATCCAAGTCTAATAAAAGAGTTAACCTTAACTCTAGACAAAGAGCTCTGGCAGCGTAAATCGCACATGATTTTGTTACATATAGGGATCAACGGCCTTTTAAAACATAGAACGCATCACGCCAAGTACGCCACTTCGCGCCGAGTACACTCCTCGCGCATCGAACGTTTCGCTTGTTCGCATATGTCATCGCAATAATCCTCTGCCCAACATGGCGGAGTGTTGCGATTTGATGACATGATATGACATGCCGGTTCTATGTTTTAAAAGATCGTTTCTCTCGACCAACTAAATCTACAGTGCCTCACAACACTATCTGTAATTCCTATCTGGTTGAATCAGCAAAATTAGAAGCTAGTTGGATTTCATGTGTCCCAATGCACATACTTAGTGTAACTGAACCATTTCAGAAGTAGCTGTAATGGCATGACATTCATAATCTTGGATTAAAGATCGAAGCGACCCATTCCGAAGAGATCAAATACATTTGAGTACTAAGGCTGCTAGTTATGTTTTTATTGGTCTGTAATTACTTGAAAAATGCTTTATTTACTTAAATACTTTAACTTTAGATACACTAACTAGCGAAAGAATGTTCAAAGGCTAATGTTCTACTTTCTTGTCCTTCCTGTCATAACAATAATTAATATGAAAGCCCGTACGGCCGGATATTTAAGTTCCAACGTTTTTTATAATTAAATACCTTCTTGCGGCGAGAAAGAATAAATATGTGACTACACTCGGATGCATAATAACAACTCACAAATCGACCTAAATTCCCGTAGCCGGCGACAGCTGTCCGCGCCGCGACGTCCTATAAAGCTTGATTGGCGCGAACCCCAGGAATACCATAAGCGACAGTCGTGCCATAACCGTCCTAAAAGTTATTTTTTTTAAACTAAAAGGCGTTATAATAAATATTATGCAATTTTAAAGAAAATCTGGCGTTATTCAACACGGTCAATAATTTATAAAATTAAAAATTCCTCTGGGTCTAACCTAACTAACTGTATTACCTATTAATGGGTAAGTAGATACATTAAATTGCCAGTTCATTTTTAGGACATCGGGTGCAAGAATCTCACCGCTTTGTGTGCCTTGCTGATACTCGTGATTTAAAATCAGCACTTTTAAAGCTTCGCATGAGAAACCGTGTCTGCGAGCCTTTTACCTGCATCACCAGCATGTGTTCCCCAATGGAGATTAGACGGCAGGGTAATCCCGAAATGCTTCATGGTAGAGGATGTTTAGAATCATGGATGAAACCATTTAATTTTATATATCTAAATTATTTTTACCAGCCTCCAATGTGATCTAAATGACTAATAAGTATTTGTTTTTCAAGAACTTCATTTTACACACACTCACACACTTTTTTACACACTCTTTCGCATTTGTATTTTTCGAGTTCAAAGATGTGACGGACTGACGGATAGACGGACAGACAGACGCCCAAAGGACGGGGATAGTAGCTTCTTATCCACGACTGTATAGAAGCCAAAAAGTTTTGCGAAAGCCGTATGCTCTCGACGAAAGAAACCAGATGAATCAACTACTTTAGCAGTACCGTTTCATGATTTTGAAGATTAAACAAGTCAAACTTATTGGTTGGTGGGATCATTTCTGGATTCTGGAACCACTTTTGATTTTGTCTATTCGACTATTAACCCGTATTTATTTTTTTTTTTAACCTTAAATTATGCTCATATTATATTATATTATTATCGATTTTTGCCTAATTAAATACTTTATTGTATATATGCCATTGAATAACGAAAAAAAAATGAAATTTCAAAATTTTTATTATTTTATGACATGTAAAATTTAATAGTTTTTCAAATATGTACTTATACATGATACTAAACAAAGATTAAAATTGAAGTAGGTGAAACGGTAGCTCAAAATAAGCTTATAAGTGGGCTAAAATAAGATAATATTGATATTTAAGCTCAAAACATAAATAAAAAGCAATCATGCGACTATTTATTGACTATATTATATAAAAAATAATTTTAATATATTTAATATAAACATAATATATTATATAAATAAAATAATAATAAAAAAATATGATGTTATTTGATTATTTTTTAATTCCTAACAAATATACACAGATATGTATTTTATTAAAAACAAGTTATTTCGAAAAAACGAAATTTAATAAATATATTATAAATAAATCTATTCAATACGCGGAACGATGCACACGTTTTTGGCTACCGTTTTAAACTAGGTAAAAATAAATAATATGGTAACATAAAAAAAATATGAAGATTATCCTGATCTTTTATTCAAAAATCTCAGTAATCGGTTACTTATAACTCTTAAAAGTGTAATATGATTATGTCCGCTATAAAAAAAAAAACTTTTAACTTGTTATTTATTATTGCCGTCTCGCTGTGAAAGCATTTTTCTCATTAGTTTTTCTAAAGCAATAAATAGCAATAAATGAGTATTTTGTTAGTTATCGCTTTTTCGGAGTCAGGCAAAACAACCGATGAACTTGCCTGGCGGTCGTTCCTAACTTTTTCATAACTCGAGGCAAATATTGATAAAAAGGCAACATATTTGAGGCCAATTGTGAGTTTCTTTGCCTCGTCGCTCTGATATTTATTCTAAGGTGTTTTTTTCAGAGGCGTGGTTTTCAATCTAGCACTACTTTTTTCGTAGTTGGTGTTTTTGACAGCTGTCACTTGATTTATGTTCAGTTTGGTTTGGCATTTCATAATGAAATAGACTTACTCCTGAACAACGTGGCGTGGCCTCCAAGATCGTGCGATTTAACACCGCTGGACTATTTTTTGTGAAGTCGCTTGTCTACGCAGATAAGCCGGACACGATTAACGCCTTGGAAGAGAATATTCGGCGCGTCATTGCTGACATACGGCCCAACTTGCTGCAAAAGGTGGTTGAAAATTGGGCCTCTCGGCTGGAATTTGTTCGAGTCAGCCGCGGCGGCCACTTACCCGAAATCATTTTTAAAACATAATGGCAAACCCTTATCTTTATAATAAAACTAAATTCTTAGCCATAACATCAAATTATATGCGTTTTATCTCTTCTTGAAAACCACGCCTCTAAAATATAGACCCTTTGAGGTTAAAATAAAATAATATTAGCAGGTACAAGAGATAACTTATAACATTCGCTCAGACGCATTATTGATTCCCTGCTCTAAGCGGCAAAGTCAAATACTGCGAAAGGAGACCAATTTAAAAAACTATTTACCAAATGGCTACATTTCCAAAGCAGATTAAAAATTGGGGGCTGTTACATTATAAAATTCTTGGATGATGTTTACATAAAAATGAGATGATTTTCGAAACTACCTTTATTAATAATTAAATACTTACAAACCATTATCGATTGTGGTATAAAAAACTGTCCAAAAGTCCATAATTTGGTTCCCCCGCCCCTTTCTCATATCGTTTTTCTGAACTCTTGCTTTTTTTCCAACAAAGAAGGCATAATACTTATACATATTGATACAGTATAGTATAGTTTATTACCGACTGTATTGCGGTGAATGCGGTTTGCTTAATCAGGAATAACGAGGGGACAACTTAATCACGGAACTAATTTATTCATTTTGAGGGGACAAAGTGGGAGGAGCTTTTGCAACATTTTATTTATTTATTTATGAAAAGAATTATAAACGGCGAAATAAAACAAGATTACAATTCATATTATACATAAAATATGGCCAACAAGTGTAATTCCCAGATTTTCATAACTAAAAACAAAAGCGAGTGTATTAATTAGTATTTCCTAATTATTATTAACATTTAGTTATTCCATTGGATATACTAACTTCGATTTCTTTTGTTGGTAATTTAATTTACGTTGAGCTATTTCTTGAATATTATTTGTCTTACCATTTGAAAATTAATCAATGGTATTTCTTCTCATATAAATATACATGTTTTGAGAGTATTTTATGTTTTAAATATGAACAAAGCTAATAGTGGAAAAATTAAGTTTATTATTATTAAGATTAATTAAGGTTATTACTGTCATATATACGAACTTCGTTAGGTCAACATTTTGTGCACGAATGCAAGACAAACTATTTGCAACTAAAAATGAAAAAAAAAACTCAAATTTTACAACAAATTCAAAGTTTACCGCGAGTCGTCGCCAAGGCCCTGCGGCGAGTAGATCAACTAGCTTTCGTCGAGTAGTTCGTCCGCCTGCCGGCAGCTCTCGCCTCTCGTGTGGCGTCGGATTTTATCGAATGGTTTCTGTATCGCCATATTTGCATCGTGCGATTGCGGCTTATTTCTTTCTCTGTCTAATTCGGAATGCTTGTAATGTCCCCGAAATATAGTGTAATCGATAGAGTTTTTATCGTTCTTTAACGTGTATGTGTTTTGGATGCCATTTATCAATTGTTTGGCCGTATAAAGGTAAGTGTTTTCGTTCTTTCCCCGATGTCTATATGGTTCAATATTCTTTGGTTCTTGTCGATGCGTACGCGATAATGAAACTTACATCTGGTCGTTAAGGCCAAGAATTGCATGATTTTTCTTAAGAGTATTTTGTCGTCATTTCAAATTCGTTGTTATCATCGTTTAAGTTGTATTAAGTTTTTTGACATAAATCATCCACACCTTACTGCTATATATCAACCGTTGTATTTTTAGATATTTAGATCTTCATTAAAAGTAGGGGGTATAATCAAGGGAATGTGGAATGGCGACGACAATTATAGGATTATTTTAACTAGGAAGTTGACATAGGTAGTATTTTTATAAAAACCTGGCAGGCTATTGGGTGAGTAATGTTAGTGTACTTTTTTTATAAAACATTTTTATTTCATTAAATTATATCGATTAAATTTTATATTTAGGTTTACACTATCAACATTCATTTTATGGGTAGGTTACCAATAACCTACAATTAGTTAGCTTTGTGGCTATGGTAATCACATTCTACTATTGGTCAGGAACTACAGACTCCTACCATATCTATATCGATGATTAAGTTTTATATATCATTTTGGAATATATATCTCTCTACAGAGAGCATTTGAAATAAACCTCAATCTAAAATCAGTTATATTATTGCCTATTTATTTCACATATTAAGTTAATGCAAGAAGAGAATAAATATTAAATAAAATGGAATATTTCTAGACATGTTACTATTAGCAATCATTAGCTTTTGGCTCTGTTACTGGGTTTGAGTGAGAAAAAGATATGTATTTATTTACATCATTTATAAATTACTAATATGTCTTAACTATTTCAATCACAAATAATAGGTATTAAGGAAAGAAAGAGAGAGGGGATGGGGTTTATAGATTCTTTTGGGCCTTTTAAAAAAACAAAAATTCACACACATTATCCCCCAACAATCCACACTACTTCCATAATAATATGGCAAAATGGCAAAAAATATACTATCGGTTTATCAGATTCTTTACTCTTCCTACATAATATATACTTCGCACAACAACTGAAGTGAATACACAAGTATTTTTTTATTTGCTGGCATAATCTATCTCTCGTTACGCATTATCCAAAGAAAAATACTAGTCCTTTGGATCCGTGTGTCAACTTTTATTATCCGCTTGACTGAATTCATTGATAAAATGGTTACGTTTGTATATATTAAATATATATAAAATGATTTAGAATCAATGCAGCTATCATATGCTTATTAAGTAAAACTTAAGTTGACATATTTTGTTATTATTAACAAATCTCAGCGTCTACAATTTTTCAGTTCATAATTAAAATAATTAATGTTTTTTAAAGCTAATGCTGTTGAGATGAATCTTGTAATCACTTTAAAATGTCAGCTATGGAATCAACAAGTGCCTACCTAGTTTTACAACATAAGAATGAGTTTTAAATTATGTATTTTATATTTTTAAAATAAAATATGAATAATGTATTAATCTCACATTAATAGATTGCTGAAAATGATGTCATACAATGAGCAGGAACATCAACCCGAGCAGGTGAATAAAATGATCTATTAATGTAGCTAAATTTTTTAAGTCACAATAATACTTACAGCTAAAGATTTCATTATTAAAACAATACAATATTTTAAAACATTACCCAATTAAAAGTATTTTTCTAATACATGTTATAAACCATTTGAGGGCATTTTTAATTTTGATACTGAGGTGTGCCTTTAAAATAAATTTTAAAAAAAAAACATGTTTTGAATCCAGAAATATATTTAATTATTTACTTACTGGTATTAGGTACTCAAAAAAATACCTATTGGCTATCAATTTCACTATAACTTATAGAAAATAATATGCTATTTAATTTTTCAATCTTGTGGAAGTTTTGCACATTTTTAATACATTCAATTGAAAAATATTTATTGACATTTTATAAATAAATTACTTTATTATATTTCATATTATCAATTTGTCTTTTGACCATTTCTTAATATTTGATATAATTACAGGTACAGAGCATACTCTATAAGATGAACATAGTAAATCAAGATGAAAAGGAGGCAAGTGAAGTTCTCCACTCGCTGCTGTCGGTAGAGCGAAGGGCTCTGGACATTAAAGATGAGATCATAGTGGAGATTCCTACTGGAGCGCACGGCGACCCTACTCAGTGGCAGACTCCCGTTCTTTCTCAGCATTCTGTCTTTGATATCTCTGACGTACAGCAACAGGAATTTCAGCAAGACCACCAAACTGAGCAGGTAGTTACTCCCTTTATTTTGGACAGATGGTCTTCTCATCAGCCAGTGCCTGTCCTTATATCCTTTTATTTACAGACTGACCGACTATTCGAAGATCAGTCGTAGAGGTCGTATTCATTATAAAAATTTTTTTACTTTCTCTAGTTATTCCCCGAACGGTGCTCCGCTTACCATCCCTTTGCACAGCACTTCATTCTTCACAGGTTCATTCACTGTCCGCGCTGCCCGCCTGTGGAACCAACTCGAGGAATATCTTACATATTTAAATCATTACTTAGAAAGGCATTATTGTATGCATAACTTAGCTTTATTCCCTGCCCCGTTTTCTGATTTCTATGCCTCATCAGTGAGTATGCAAAACTTCATTTGCTTGTATTTCAAAAGTCACTTTTTGCACATTGGTGATTGGCATGGAGGGGAGATATGACTTAAGTCAATTTCCTATACTTAATACCTTCGTATTATGATTTTATTTATATTTCTACAAATTTGTATTCCTAACGATGGCTCATCTCTGTTTAATATTAAACTTTCATTGCAGGATATTTGGCAAGGTCATACTATACAGATAGCCGTACCTGATGAAATAACGGATAGTGCTGAGCTCCTTCAGGGTATCTATCAGGATACAACCGATCACTCGGATAACAGCGAACCAGAGCTAGAAGTCGTTGATAGGAAACCAAGTATCGGGAAGAAATTTCGAAAGATTAATAAAAAAAAGATCAAGTTCAAAAAGATTAACGGAGGCCCTGAAGCCGGAGAAGATGACCATCGAACAATTGAAGATAATATTCAACAGGTTATTCTTTTTTAAGATATTTTTTAAATACAGTATATATCAAGAGATTCTGGAAATTTTGTGCAAAAATGTATAAATGATATATGATAACCTTAAATGACAAAACATGGAGTGGTAAACTCAAGAGACACTTCAAAATAATTGATAAATAGGAGGATTTAATTTGACAGAAACTAAGAAATATGAATTAAAATAAAAGAAATGTGTTTCTCTGCTTATATCTGATTCCTAAGTATAAATATCTTTTTTAATTTAGTTCCCAAAAATGTCTTAGTCTTTACAGATAATATAACACTGTGTCTCTTTAGGATTTATAAAACATATTTATTTCGGGCAACTACCATACATAGTTAACAAACGAAATGAGAGCATTGCTCTATTTTTTATGAAGCATAAAGGTATGTTTATTAGCATTTTAAAATATTATTAATTATATTTTTACAATTCTATAATAAAAAAAATCCTTTTCTGTACGGCGGAAGGGGGAGGTAGATTTCACGGGATCAAAGTAGGGGATAGGCGAACTCCAATTATACGAACTTGTATCAAACATTGCGCGATCCACTCCCCTCGCGGCAACTCGCTCACCCAACCCGCAGCGCCATACTTACCCCTGCACAGCGAGATTGCGTGTACTGAATCCCTCTTTATACTTTGAATCTTGTAGATTGACACATCCACTGAAGGCACCGAGCGCTGTAGTCATTATGTTTATTTTAAGCGACTTTTTCACCCTCTTAAATTATTGGAAACCCTTTTTGTTTCGTCCTAAATATATAAAATGTAACCTTGAAGAAATAGGTTTGGGTATACTGAATTGTCAGTTTTTTTTTATAGAGTAAAGTTGGAACCGTAGATACCCTTAACCATGCAGATGGCTTCACCTCTTCCCAACTGATCTTCAATCTCTCCCCTATTATAGTTACTCTTTTTCTACTGTCTCTACAGTGGTTCTTTGAAATCATAAATTTTTTCTGATTTATTTAGGATCAATTTGTAAGTTTTGTAGTAGCAGACCTGTTTGTTATCAGATTTTATTTATATTGTTTTTTATTTTAGGTGGCGGCACGTTTAAAGAAAGGTTGCGATTGCCAAATTAGCTGTTATAAAGGATTAAATTCTGAAAACGTCTACAAACATCGCCTCAATATAGCCGAACTTACAAAAAGTGAACACGATATGTATTTGATGGGAGTAACAATGGCTCGTATGGCAAATCCTCTAGAAACATGTCGGCGTAAAGAGAGAGTCAGGCTAAGAGCGTCTTATGTCTACCAGGGCCTGAGGGTGTGTCTTGAAGCCTTTCTTTATCTTGAAAATGTAACCCATTACCAATTGAAACGCATTAGACGTCACGTTATGACGCATGGTGTGGCGCCACGTGTTCATGGAAATCTGGGAAAGAAACCACACAATACATTTTCTCTTGATATATACAAACATGCCACAGGTTTCATGAAACATTACCTCACTGAATATATAAAAGCCAGTGAAGGCAATAATAATCCTATCGTCACAAAGAAGTCTGGCAGCAATTCAAACAGCAAAATTCTAATCTACGGTGATTCAAGGAGGGGGATGTATGACGCCTACAAGCAATATGGAGAAGTATTACATCCCAGTTTGAAACTAATGGGTTTTTCTACATTTAGGCATTTTGTTAAAGAGCAGTTTCCCCATGTCAAGTTCTGCCCTAAGAAACCGGAGCCGAAGGAACCGAACGTACCGTTCAAGAGTGGCAAATGCATGACATATGACAAGAACAAAGATCCTGCCAGATTAGAGCAGGAGAAAAACAAAGCCGACCAGAGGAAAGTCGCAGCCGATCAAAAGAACGAGAAAAAGGAAAAGGAATTAGTAGTACAGCAAGTGCAGGCTGCACACATTCAGGTGTCGCAACAACCTCAGCATCATCAAATGCAGATTCAACATCATCATCATCATCATCAGCAGGTACAGCCTCAGATCATTATTCAGCAGCAGCCTCATCATCAAATTCAAGCGCAGGTTTCATCCCATCAACCTCAATTACAACAGCAGCAAGTGCAGACAGTCCAACATCAAATAGTCCAACAGATGAATGTTCAGACGGTGGGCGATGACTCTCAAACTCAAATAACGCAGCAGATGATTCCTGTGGCCGTCGTTCAGCAATCGCAGCCCGCTTACATTGTGACTCCCGTTTCTCACCTTCAGACGGCTACCATGCAGGGCACCTGGTATCGAAGACACTGACCCGAGGATGAAGGGCTGTTGACTAACATCAGTCTGGTGCTCAATTGACATTGATGAATGTTTAATTAATATTGTTGAAGTGTGTGATGATATTCATCATGAGAAACTGCTAGTCTGTGAAAGTGAATAGTGTCAACGCGTGGTCTGACAGCTTACTTTATTTTGTATATATTATATACTAACTGCTATAGTTTCCATTGCAATGACTGCAATGCCATATATTATGTTGTCATTTAATAATATGCGAACACTTAATGATCTCTTATTAGAAAATATTGTAAAAAATAAATATATAGGTACTAGGTTTTTTTGAATCTCAAGTCAGCTATTGTAATGTAAATATTTTTTGTCTTACTAATAATTAAGTAATTTATTATTTATTTATTGTTGTCTTTGTATAATGGCATCTATAGATTTAGAGTGTGTTATTTTGGCTGTTAATAAATTTTTTGTAAATATTATTTTTACAAATATTAAATTATAATTTTGAAGACTCGAGTACTTTTATTTAAATACTTTGCGATTGTACTAGCCCGAATACTTCACAGGCCTGGGTTTTGAAAAATGTTCTTGACATGATTTGTTTCGCTTGGTTTTTAAGATGTTGTCGGTTTATCATCGTTTAAAACCTCGTATATGAAGAACAGGGTCAGGCTATCTTTATCGTCATTACCGGGTTTTGGAATTTTTCCAGCATGGCCCTATAATGCTCTTAATGTAGTATTCGAATCACGGGCCGATTCATAAACTGCATCTTATAACTCAAATAACAACGTATTTAAAGAGGTGCATAAATACTTTGTTAACAGTTTACAAAGCGCTGGTGGAATCCATTATACTGATAATGCATTCGACCAGTGCGCCCTACCCTCTACCCTACCCTTTACCGTAAACTCTTCCTGTACCGTCTCTCTTTTATACCTAAGTAAAATACAATCTCTACAGTTTTGTATACTTAAAACAATTGTACCCAACAAATTAAAAACGATGTTGGAGGGATGTTGGAATTCTGCAAGGTGTTCACGGTATCTCAAATGTTTAATTATAAAATATTTATGGAGTATTTCTCACGCGAAGAATTCAAAGAGTCTTTTTACATAAGTACTCGACAATGCAATTAGCATCAGAGATACTTATGATACCGAAATGTAAAAATATATATGGAGAAAGGCAAACGAAAGTTGTGCTGGCACGATTATGGAATAAGGTACCTCTAGAAATAAAGAAATTTAAAAAAAATATGTTATGTAAAAAAGAGCTAAAATTATACTTATATTCTTCACTTCATTCTTCTTGTATAATGTAATGTCTTTAAAAATAGGTTAATGTGTGTAATTAAAAAAAAATGTAAAATGTTGCCAGATATAAGGTTTATACGAGTGAGTATCTGGTAGACGAGTCGGGAGACTCTTCCAGGACATGTTAACTGCTTACCTTTATATATATGAAATAAAGGTTGGGATAACGACATTGAATTTGAATTGAGATTATATATAGAAATTTATGTATAGGTGATGATTTTAGAGGCGTGGTTTTCAAGAAGAGATAAAACGCATGTAATTTGATGTTATGGCTAAGAATTTAGTTTTATTATAAAGATAAGGGTTTGCCATTATGTTTTAAAAATGATTTCGGGTAAGTCGCCGCCGCGGCTGACTCGAACAAATTCCAGCCGAGAGGCCCAATTTTCAACCACTTTTTGCAGCAAGTTGGGCCGTATGTCAGCAATAACGCGCCGAATATTCTCTTCCAAGGCGTTAATCGTGTCCGGCTTATCTGCGTAGACAAGCGATTTCACATAACCCCACAAAAAATAGTCCAGCGGTGTTAAATCGCACGATCTTGGAGGCCACGCCACAGGCCCACGACGCGACTTTTACTTTATTTTAGAGTGGTTTTTTCTAAATTTGCACTATTTGCAAACGTTGTTCAGGAGTAAGTCTATTCATTATGAAATGGCAAACCAAACTGAGCATAAATCAAGTGACAGCTGTCAAAAACACCAACTACGAAAAAAGTTGTGCCAGATTGAAAACCACGCCTCTAAAAAAAACACCTATATAAAAAAAATAATATTGTATGTGTGTAATATAGTGTAAATTTACCAAAAACCTATTAAAACGTGCAATTTGTTTGATACTTCAGCATAAGGATTATTAGTGTATATTTAAGAGGTTTTTTTTTTAATTTAACTATAAAAATAGATATATTTGTCTGAACATGAATATTCTATGCGACAACATTTTATATATTTTTATATTTTGAATTAGTTTTTCTAACAAATAGACAAACTTTTCTTATTTCTCTATAGGTGCTATATAAATTTAATTTAGGCCAAAATATATTGAAAGGCGGAAAAGAGCACCGTGGCTGGAGTGTAACTCCTCTAGAAGAGACAAACCTGACGACAGTCAACTTCAGGCAAGAAGTACAAATCTCCCAGTCACTTTTGCCTGATCACTGAAGGTGATTACTTCCCAAGATTTCTTCACAGTAGGACATAAAATTCTATGAAACCAGTTGAAGTACATTTTTGGCCTGTATTTTAGATTGTTTTAACCACACTGTTTTGTTTTGTTTGTTGTTTTAATTTGTTTTGTATTGACAATACTTTGATATTTGAATTGTTAAATGCCTGGTCCTATGACAAGGAGCAGTAGCCAATGACTGCCACTAGCATTAGCTCATGCCCTCAGTGTATTTTGCGCCCTCGGAGAAGATGCCAGAATTTCCTGTCAAGAGGTTATTAAATACAATTATTGTACATAATGAGATAGCTTCCTTCCCCTAATAAGGGACTGATTTTTCGTTGAAATAAACAGCAATTACATCACTTTTTACCATCAATATTTAGCCGGCTAGTGACATGAATATATCCATCCAGATTCTTCCCGAAAGCTCTTCTCTGACGTGCACGTGGTTTAAAATTATTCCATTTCATCTAAACTAAAGCATTTGTAGAAAGAGATGGTGATCTAGGATAAACAAAAACAAAAATGTTGAATATGCATCATTTTATAAAAACTATTCGTCCGTAGTTTTATTTTCTTAATTCTCATATTCAGTCAGTAAGATATTCCAAGGCTCTTAACATTCTATATCTTCAAAAAATCACAGCACTACACTTTTGTATGGAGAAATGACTAACTGACTAAATTAATAACTTTTGAACTATGGTTGCATATTATTTATTTTTTTTATATTATTAATGTCAACAGGTTTCAGACTTCCCTCCCTTCCCAGCAATTCCAATTTGAATACGCCATATTACATGCGTATGTTATCCAAATCACTTAATTTTAATAAGTAACATGAAAACTATATTGAATGAAAAACTACGAAACTGTAGTATACCTATATTAAACTATATTTATATTTATATATATAAATTATATGGAATGGTTTGACCCAATCTTGACTTGTTCTTAATTAAAAAACAAACACTACTACTTTTTGAATTGTTTACCACAATAACAATCTTTTTAACACGGTGGTTGATTTATAACTTTATTACAGAAGGGATACCGAGGGACTTTTGATGTCGGTACATTTGCCGCCTTTGAACAAAGAAAGTTAGCTTTGAAGAGATTACATAATGTTGCTAATGTTTAGAGAGAAAATAACTATTAGCAACAATCTAATGAATCCCATCTGAGAGCTCTGAGCCTGGATGAAAAGTGATAACTATCCTGCTATTTCACTTGCATGTAGCGTCTGAGCATTTTCGTGCCGACTGCCATGATTTCTTATTGCTTTAGTTGGTGCTCTTTATACCCTTTTCAAGACACTAAATTAAATTAGAAGATTTAGAGTAGCTATCAGACGTCCTTAATTTGGTCGACCACTCATACCTAACTCGATTCAAAATCGCGTGTCGGACGATAGTTGCGCTTCACCGCCGCGCCACAAAACTTGACTGGCGCGAACCTCGAAAATGCCGTAAGCGACAGTCGCGCCGTGACTCTTTTGCACTTGACTGTTTCGCTTAAGGCGACTACAGAAGCAAAACAAAATCCCGAATCTGCCCGTTTTCCACCCCCCGACTCCCTTCCTCAAACCCCGCAGAGCGAAAATGTTTGGCCAATAGGATTCATTCTGATAAAACGGTCCCGACGCGGCAAGGCAAGAAATGTCGCCGCGCAGCGCCCGAGGCTCGGTCACCGATATTTGACAAAATGTACCCTGTTTCAGCATTCAATACCTGTTTCAATATCTGCCCTTTTATTATATAAAGTTTTGAAACACTCTTATTATTACATGGAGTACATTATACACGTTACACAATATTCTACTTCTATTTACAAAGTATGGAACAACGATGTCATTACAAAATATAAGTACATTATTCACATTATATTCATAATTATTAAATGAGTTTAATAAAAAATCGGTAAATGTTACAATACGGCTCATGAATAAATAAAAATAGTTCATCAGATAATACAATTAATTTAAGTTATCTTAAATGTGTTAGAATAACGTAAGCTTCAATATGACTTTCTCTATAGAGTAGATGAAATATAGTACAATATAAATTCAGTAAATTTAGACGGTAAAACGATTACTTATAGTGCCTACCTTTGACTAAACCACCACCACCAAAATCTAACAAATTTAGGCAGTGTAACAAAATTATTAAATTTTGAAACACAAATTTCAAAACTGTAGCAGAAAACAAAACTTAGCAATTATTAAGAATTGTAATGTAAGTGATAAGTAATTTACACTTATTAAGTGTAAATAATAAGTAAGAAAGATATACTTACCAAAAACAAATAAAAATTCGTTATTTATAGGAGCGTTGCTCAAACAATGTACGAATTGATAATTGCATCATGCAATAATTAAAACGTATTATAATGCCCCACAACGCCTGAGTTGGAATCAGGGGTGCAACGATGGTTTGTTTGCAAATTAATTATTTGGATAGTATTTAATATGCACAAGGTAATATAAAAATATTTGTTACAGTTATAAAACAAACACAAGCCCAAAACAACAAACAAAGCAAAAACTACAAAGCATGAAAATAATAATATAATAAGAAAAATATTGCAAACAAATGGTCACTACAATAATTTAATAGAAAAAATCAGTAATAAATATTTATTTCGGTTACTATTTTAAGTAACAATAAAAATAAAAAAGATTTTTCTTATCTTGTTTTTTCATAATCTCTAAATCACTATAAAATAAATTTGAAACGCAGTTTTCCATGTGGACCTTGAGGTAACGCGTTAATTAGTGGCAAAATAATATATGTCTTTTAATATATTTTTCTTTAATATACAAACATACTATACAGTAAAAAAACAAGCAGAGTTACTGCTTTTGCATTAGTATAATAATTATAACATGACTGACATAACAAATAAAACCACTAATTCCACTCGTTTTTACAGGTTTCCCCATAAACATGCAATACATGGAAACTAGTACATATTTTAATACCACATTAAAGAATTTTGGAATTTTATGCACTCTAGAACAAATATTTAATAAAAAAATCCTTATAATTAGACAAATATAAAAATACTTTCGTAAACATGTACGCATTGCTCATAGGCCTAATCCTCTAAAACTGCTAGTATGTTTTGATTAAATGTAAAAATGACAACCACCACTTAAAATATTAAAATAAAGATACTTAATTAATTGTTGTTTCAAACTTAACTAGACAAACATGAAATATTATAACGAAATACAATTTTTGGACATAACACTTTTTAACAAAGGATGGAAAACCGTTCCAAATGCAAGCTTGACAGAACGCTTCGAGAAAACTTCGTATGCGAGAATGTTTCGTTTCAATTGTATCAATTGTTCCATAGAAATTAAATTTATCAAATAAAAACATTCGATGGTAGGCCCTTCGGGCCTTATTTAGTTTGTCGCCGTATGTAAATGGTATTCGAGTCATTTCTATGTATTTCACGTAACAGTCCTTCCAATTCTTTCTATAGAAATTAAATTTATCAAATGATAACACTAGATGCTAGGCCCTTCGGGCCTTATTTAGTTTGTCGCCGTATGTAAATGCTATTCGAGTCATTTCTATGTATTTCACGTAACAGTCCTTCTAATTATTTCTATAGAAATTAAATTTATCAAATGATAACACTCGATGCTAGGCCCTTCGGGCATTATTAACTAATTCGTCGACATTATTAACTAATAGACTATGGTCACTTTTATATAGTGTTTATTTTTAAATTGTCCACTGGATTGCCTTATTAGGAATCAAACGGGAAGTTATTATAGATAATGAGAATCCGAAGCAATTCGTGGTTAATAGTAGGAATGGTGCTAGAGGCCGAAAATATGTACATCCCAAAGGTAGATAAAGCTTTGGCCGCTTTTTATTGTTAAAGATAATAAAAATAGATGTTTGAACCTCCACCTCATATTCGCATTCAAGAACATTTGGAGTAGTTTCAGATTCAGCCAATCCTCTAGCCTCTTCATTGGTGAAATCAGAGTGATTGTGGTTTTCCTAAAATAAAAAAAAATATATATAAAATAGAATCATTCAACTTAAATTTTATGTGTGTAAGAATATTTGGAATAAATATTAAATTAAATTAACTCACTATCGTTGTGGCGTTGGCCGAAGAATCATTAGAAGACATCAATGTAATGTACTCTCCTGGTTTTCTCTACATTGGGATTGCATTCGTAATCTGCAACATTTGAAAATATAATAAATCAATCATCGTTTTCAAATCGCTTGTTTTTACATTATTTATATAGCATAACATCGATACAAATGCTGAAGTAAAGCTCGTTTAATGCGTTTAAAAAGGAACTTGTTTAATTTTTAAAAATTATTTAGATTATATAGTATAATAATTTCATTAAAATAAATAATATTATGTCATAAAAGTATCTAAAATAAAGGCAAAGTACACTACAGATATGTTGTTTTGAAGTACCTATCTAGATAACTATAATGTATTTAGATAATATGATCACATTATAATAATGTCTTTCGCTCGAGATGTGCCAACCCTGAATCAGTCAGTCGCTCGCAAAATTCCGAGAATTTGAATCGTCAAATTGTTCGACGCATCGGCCAACTTTCACCTGACGACAATATTTTATAAATATCACATCAGCCGTGGCATGGCCTTGACTAAAACTACTTCTTAGGAATAATGGTTTTTTTCGCGCGAAAATGAATTTCAAAATAGGTATAAAGTGTAGTAAATCTATATATATTTGTATAATAGTTACACCATTTATAGCTCAAGCACGACTGAATCGATTTTTATGATTTTTGATTTGTTGGATTTGTCTCCGCCCCGAATAGCAGAATAACTATTAAAACATCAGAAAAAAATCACAACAAAAAAATATAAAGAATGCACATTTGTTAATAATTTAATGCACATAATAAAATATCATAACATGTATTGATTACGAGGCGGTACAAAGTTCGCCGGGTCAGGATAATTATATTAAAATAAAAAATTGTAAATTAAAAAAATAATCAAGTACCAGCAAGTTACCAGTTATGTTGACCTAAAACTAGATATTTCAAAGGTCGTTAGCTTTCTAACAAGGTTAGAGTTCTAAGAAGGTTTGTTTATATTATATACTAATTTTAAAAATTCTCATTACAAAATATGATAATAATACATTATTTATATTCTCTTGATCTACATAGGAAGTTTTTTTTTACTATTTTGGTAAATAGGTATGTACATATATAGTAAATAGCTTTGAACTTTTCATTCACATTACGAAATTAGTAAAAAAATAAAATGGTAATAATTACAAATACATACCTATTTTCCTGTAAGAGTAATCCTTGTTTTTTTCTAATTGCTGACTTTGTGAATGAACAACGCCGCTTCGTCTTGACAACTTTATTTTTACGTAAATAAATAGGCAACGAAAATTGAAAAACAAACGAGCGCAGAAACAACGTCTAGTCACTGGAGCGGCCAAAACCGCACTGATTGGATTACTAAGAAAATAATCTGAGCTGCAATGCGCGGTCAGCAAAAAACGCCCGTGCACAAAGAACAGAAAGGTGTAAACTCTATAGCGGACATGAATGGCGTTTATAACATAAACCACGGCCTACCATTTTGTATGAAATATTGATAGCATTTAGTTTTTTTTTTAGAAAAATAACGAATACATTTTTTCAATTTTTTCTTTTTCCATTAATAATACAAGAACATATATTTTCCGAAAATCTAAATAATTTTGGCATTTAATTTCATTTTCATATATCAAATCTAAAACAAAAATCACCCATTTTAGGCCAACTTTGTTATTTTATTTCTAAGTTGTTATACCATATATCGCAAATTCGACAGGTAACTCCCTCCGCGACTCGATTCTCTTCAATAAAATATTTTTATTATATATGAGATGATTCTGGATTCAGAGATAGTCGACATCAAAAAATGATGTTTCAAAAACATTGTGGATTTGTTTTTTTTTTTATGTTTTTTTGACAATGTTTAAAGAAGTTTTCTATAGCTATTTCCCTAGAATAATAAATGATATTTAATATAAGTAAAGTAGATTAGTGGTATTTCTTCTGAATACGCACGCAACATACTTTGAAAACCTGCAAAATTCGCATTTTGATAACATTCAGGTATGTAGGCGCCTTAAGGTTTATAGATATCAATTATTGAGGTTTTGCTCTACGGTACGTTTCTTTTGCGAATTGACCAGTAATTATTGTCAAGACTTTATCACCACCATCTCCCCTCATTTTAGTACAAGTAAATATGGCATAGTTGAGCAGGGTCTAATTACCCTTGAAAGTAGTACGAGCGTAATGCGTATTGGCTGCAAAAGAATTTAAACATTACCCAATACCACTTGACCACATTTAGAGGAAGGGTCACCGGGTTCCATGTACTGCGAATTGTCTCGCGCTTAATGAATTATTCCGACAGCTGGTCAACATCATCACTTGGAGCGCACTCTGCGCTCGGAGAGTTTGTTTATTGTTCACTGTGGGTTTTGGGGACAAAATGTGGAAATTCTTCAGTCTACCCGCGAAACGAATCATGTTGTTAGGTAAGTTTTCTATTCCTTTTAGTAACTACGTTTCACTGATTTTATTATAGTTTAAAATAAACACCAAAACTATATTTTTCTGTAGTAAAAAACGTATAAATTATATCTCTGATATTGTGTATCGAAGTGATTAATACACATGACATTCTCAAACAACTGTTGTGTGGAATTTCAAGAACATATCTACTTAAAAGCATAATATGTACCTATAAAAATGCATATTGCACACTTATATGTTATTTTTTTATTTTTTATCACAGTTACATTTGGCCGGTTGCATTTGGTGTAAAAAATAAAAAAAAATAAGACTTATTGCATTTTCATTTACTGCCCGGCGCAGACTAAGTTAGAGTAAGTACTTTGCATATTATTTATTATGCAAAAAGTAGGTGAACTTTGTTTAGTTTAGTTGAAGATTATTGTCTTTCGACCATTATTTTGTTATATATTTTTGAATACATCTGTCAATGCGTGTCTTAGATAATATGTGCCCGTTTGAAAATCCAAAATGCCATTGCCATAATTCGGTGGCTAGATGGGAATCCATTGCAAATTGTTAAATCTGAGACATTTAATTAATGCTCTTTCTATTTTTTTACATTACCGTTTTAACGCATCTTTTATAATATACGAAATTATATTAATTTTAGTGTGTGTGGAAAGGTGTGGCATTTTTTGTTTTTATTCCGTTTTAAATTACGAATGATATTTTATATCATCATTCGTGAATTTGTCCATTGTCTGCCGAACAAAATAATAGCTTTCAAAGATCTGGAATCATAATATATTACAGTTTTGGATGTTTTGAGCTGAGATGTTTTGAGGTTTACCAGCATCGATAAGTATGCAACAGGTTTCTAGCCCGTAAGGTAAATCAAATTCTCCCATTTCGAGATTTTACAATTATTATTGTCCGGTGGACTCCGGAGTATAGTAATGCTCCCCCCATTAACGCTCTAATTATTGAAATCATTCACTGGCTCAGTTAAAAGAGTAATGATCTACTGGCGTTAATTTGAGAGAGATATTTATTTTAACAAGTTCGTTCACCGACAAGCGCACAACGGCATATTTTATTTTATTTTCTTAGGCTGTGATAAAATAAAACGCCTCATAATCGTAATCAATGTTATTTGCCATGCTGGATGCATGCTAAAAATAAATATTTATACTTTATAGCGGTGATACTTTTGCGACTTTTTTTGAATTATTCGCCCACCTTATAATTGACCATAGCCGGCATTTTTGATACCTTCCTTAGTGTGGAATCGGATATTTCATCTAAATGGATTACTCAGTTATTGAATCAAGTGATAGTATTAAGTGATTGTTTCAATTATAATTTTAAAAAAAAATGCTTTTTAGTAAGAATTTTTTGTTTTATTTTATTTATTTATTTATCTTTATTGGAGAAACCAACAATTTTACACAGTACATACAACAAAAAAATACATTTAATTGATCGATAAAAAACTATGTAAAACTAAAAATAGGTTTCTACTAACAAAAAGTATGGAAGTTAATAACAAAAATAACAAAACCATTTTATATCTTCTAATCATTTTATATCTACTTGCACGAATTTAGAACAGCTAATTTTTTTTTTTTTTGTGGGAGTAACGATCGATTTTAAATAGCTTTAAGCTTATTCTCTAATTTGGAAAGATCGGTATATCCAAAACTATGGAAAAATCATTTTAAAAATGCAAAATTACAAAAATAAACAGCGGCGGGCTAATAATATATTTTAACCTTACAATCAGCACTAACTATTAATAATAGTAATATGAAGCTTGAAAGTATTATAATAAAAAATAATAAAAGAAAACAAAGTGTATTTGGTTGGATAAAATATATTTATGTAGATATATTATATGTAGTTTTCAATCCTTCAAACAATCGAATAAGTAGGTTAGCACTGTTATAAGTAGGTATGTGGGTAGATAGTTTGCACATGTGCTCGCCGCGGCCGTTTAGACGGTCTCTGCTAAGTGCTGTTTATGCTATAACAATTTGAGCATATACTATAACACTTTGCACTGACATTTTAATTGGTAACATCCGTCTGTTCAGAGTTACAAGTAAGCTATTTGACTGTATGTAACTTGTAAGCAAAATTGAATATAAATATTCGATAAATAAATAAACTTTTGTATCTGTTAAAAATACAATTTCTTTGTAACTTTGTACGAGTATATCAGGGCACACAAAATGTTTGAATATAATATTACCTTAGTTTTGAAGGTATGTTTTTATTTTTATGAGACCGGTTTAGTTATTAATATAAATCAATCTCCTAAACGGACAGTAGGAATTTTAAATACATCCTGGATATAATGTGCCTATCACGAGTTGACCAAACTTCAGGAGCTGAACCTACAAAAAATATTAAATCAATGTCTAAAGTGGTTGACCATCATCATGCAAGTCACATGCTAAAATTGACATGTGGCATCATAATAAGTCTTGCCATACGTCAAACTTGCTGTTTGTCAAGCCAAGTTGGAAGACTTGGCACGATGTAAGTCAGAAAAGATCGTTGGAGTCAACCACTTAGCGTAATTTGTAGATATCTTTTAATAATTACTGGTCTTTAGTGCTCGATAAAGTGGGCAAGTTGAGCATCCAATAACGAAAGGAAACATCCATACAGATTATGCATTCACCTCGTTTTAATCTATTTTAACGTTTACGATAAATTATTATAATAAAATTTTACAGTAATAATAATGCAAATTACAGGTAAGATTGCATGATATTTTGAGTGTTATATCCACACGATCTTGCCTAAATTGCTTAGAGACGGTCTTGCCCAAATTGGTCATAACGGTATAATATTAAACATATTATTATTATAAGTAAGCATACGAG
The DNA here is from genome assembly GCA_020383195.1 of Neomicropteryx cornuta. Lineage (NCBI taxonomy): Eukaryota > Metazoa > Arthropoda > Insecta > Lepidoptera > Micropterigidae > Neomicropteryx > Neomicropteryx cornuta. The sequence continues at coordinate 10,588,651 of JAHKQU010000014.1, forward strand.
TGACGAGTGCAACGAATATCGGGTTGAGCGAGAGAACGGTAGAGAGCCGAGGATCGACGAGCGGGCGCTCGGCTACGTTCGGCGGCGCGCGCGAGAGAGAGAGAGACGATGGGTCGGTCGGCGGTAGAGCGATCGAGAGTTCAGTCCCTAAAACGTGTTTTGTAACGTATTTTGGTGCATTTTGTTGAAGTTATTCCCAACGAATGGCTAAAACTAAAAATACCACAATATTCTACATATATTAATTTAGTACTTTGCTTAAAAAAAAAAACGAAATACACCTTTATTATAGTAATAAAAAAAAAAATAAATAAATAAGAAAGTATTGTTTTTTTCTTGCAACGATTTTCTTTTAAGTTGTGTAAGGGAGCCAAACCTATTTTTTTTTTTCTAAAGATAGACAATATAATAATCTAGGCCATTACATAAAAAAAAACACTAAATGATAATAATTATTTAAATACAAAAAACATGTTTCATTGATTCCAAATGTAACGAATTCGCGGTCGATATATCCGTCTCTTTTCTACACGTCCAATGTTCGAATAAAGCCTACTCTTTCAAATCTCAAGGACAAATGCGACCAGGGGCGCCTTAACGATAATAATATGTATTTGTTTAAAGAAGTATTAGTAATAATAAAGAAGATACTATCCACCCTCGCATTATCATTACAACTGTAAATATCTATCGATAAATAATCCATATTAATTTGAAAATTTGATTAGCTATTGATCCGTTTTGTCAGCCAATACGATAGCGTTGCGTTGTCTATTCCCACGTCGGCGTCGCGTCGCGTCGCGTCATTCGCTTCGTACAATGACTGATTGTCAAGTCATGTCGTTTTCGTTATGCAACGTTAGCATTAGCGATAGGCTGAGGTATTACTTTGTTCACCTTGGCAGTTCGGTCGGCGGCGTCCGGGGGGAGGCGCGGCGCGGTGTCGGTCGCGTCTGCCTACTATTTTAAAAGCATTACTCCGATCGAGCGCTCAATGGCGACTGTTCGCCGCCGGAAGTCGGCGTTCTACGTCCGCGGCAAGTTCGCCGGCGTCACTCCCGCGGCCGCTCGCGCCGCCCAGCGGATGAGCCGACTCGCGTGTGAACAGGACACCCGGGAGGTGATGCTGTGCTTCGCGCGCGAAAGATCACTATTATTGTGTATGTAAATCTGCACACCTACCGTGTTTTAATTCTCTGACATATTCTTTGACGTGAGATAATATAAAATTTTGGGCGAAAAACAAACACGATTCGAGGGACCTCTTCGTTTTTAAATAAACATTTACCTGATATCTATCTACTGGGTACGCGATAAAGTGATTTGAGTTTTCACTGAACAAAGCAGCGATGTTGTGTTTCTATCCTACTAAGAAACCGAGTGCGTAATTAAAGCCATTTCTTCACTATTAAATAAAAAAAAATATTATATATGCTTTTTGCACTAACATACTTCAGTACCTACTCAACTCAGCTTATCCGTAAATTAATCAGACGATAGTGTTAGACTAGAGAGTAGATATCAATCTAACATTGATCCGTCCAAATAATGCAATTTGTAATAATAAACAGACATCTTTTTATCCTACCATTTCCAACTAATTGTATAAGCTTTAAAAGATACTAATTTACCGATTCGTACAATATTTTATTTACACGAATACATAATTATTTGCGCTAAAATCGATCGCGTGACACATTGATTCACATTTTTTATGGAACCTTGAAAATTCCGAGCCATAAATCCGCGTTTTCCACGAGGTCCTTCGCGGGTGGGCGGAGACGCGGGGAAAATCGTTGGGACCACAATCACCGGTGGAAATTCCGCCAAATAACTCGAGTCTTTTGATTTTAATTCATCGAATTGCCTGTTTTATGGGTAGTTAGCAATGTCGCATGAATTCATGTTCATGAGTCTGAGGTGCTTGCCTAAATATATGGTAATCGTGTGTTTTAATAATTGTAATTTTTTTGTTATTCACAAAAAAAATATATATATATTGAAAATGATCTATGCTTTAGGTATTTATGAGCTATGTTGAATCAATTAAATTAAATTACACAGAATTAAATCCTGATAAAAGCGTTTTGTACACGATAAACTAACAGAAAATTGGTTCTGTGTGAGTTAACCGCCGGTTATCATTAACTAACCGCTTATTATATCTGACTGTACTTAGTCACGAATTTGTTTGACAACATTCAAGGCTTCTTACTTGAGTTATTTCGTTGCTGGTGATGGCTAACGGGACCTATTCTAACAAAGAGTAACAAAAAAGGATTTTTTAACCGTATTCATGAGCTCAATAACTAATAATAATAAAATACGATCGCTTCCTTAAACATGCAACCCCACGTGGGTGGTTCATGGTAATAACATAAATATATATTGGAGTTAACATCTTTACGTTTCGTGTTTGTTTAATTTATTATTTACTATTGTTTACATTAGGCATTTATTTTATAGCTAAACGACTATGTTTTGTTTTTTCGCTCTTCATACACTTCTTTCAGGAAAGTGATTAAAAACTTATCACAAAAAGATAACAACAACATTGGTACGTAACCGTAAAAACGTTTTTTCCTCAATATTGTCGTACAGCTATACCCTGTACCTTTAGAACGTCGGCGCATGTTACTAAAAGTAAATATAACCAATCTCAAATCTATACATATATTCATACGTCAGTGAACCAAATCTCAATGAAAATGCGTAAGAACCACAAATGGCGCTATAGGTTAGTCACGTGGCAAGAGGACCAACAAAAGATGGCCAAAGCGGATTGTTCTGCTGAGACCCAGGACAACCAAGCGAAGAGTCGGAAGATCACACCTGATGTGGATGGATGACATCCGTAGGACTGCAGGGGAGTAACATCCGACTATAAACAGTATCGAATAAAGGTACATGGAGGAAACGGATACATCCAGTAGTAAATGGCGATAGGCTGAGGAAAAAGGAAGAAATTGAAACATTTCGACAGACAGCAGTATTTCTAGAACACGACAGTCTACGAAGAGCTGATCGTTATAATTATTTTTTGTATTTAAGTATATAACATACGAACGCTCAAAGCGGTACTTAGGTATATCTATATAATAATATGTGTATCAATTTAATTAAATAAATAACATTATATTATATTTATACATATATTTATTTGACATTAAATTTTATAATAATTTTGAATCAATTTTTAAAAAAAAATTTTTTAGCTACGTTTTCGCCCATGTTATGCTTGCCGTCTTGTTTAAATATAGCTCTTATTGTTATAAGGTATGCAAATATTATATCTGAGATAAAAAAAAATAATGTCGATCTCAATGTTGAACACCTTGGCCTAAATTTAAAATAGTCATTGTTTTTAGGTTCAAAAATATTTAGGCATATGTAAAACATATGCCTGGTTTTAGTACTGAACATTTATAAAGTCTATTTATATAAAATGATTAATTAGTTTTAAGTCACAACGCCGTCAAAACATGATATGTTATTTGACATTATAACGTTTACAAATTTTGAATGTATGAAAACAAGAATGTAGCTATCATATAATATCAACTGGTTCTATACATGGTTTAGTAGTAGTAGTACTAAATTATTTAACCAGAACCTGACGTCTTACAGCTGGGCCCTACATGGTCCTGGTTGCTACGTTTTCTATCTCTACTAGTGCATGTGGCACTTTTACCCATTTGTGCGTTTTGGATGGCCATAGAGGCGAGGATGGTTTTTTTTTGGGATTAAATTAAAAAAACACAGGTACCTGTCATGCAATTCATCATAAATCCGAACACCATTTAAGTTCTTTTTAGTAATTTTTGACGCGCGGCTAGTAATAAAACAATACGGACATATTAATGAATTTTTAATATAATAATATTTTAATTTTAGCTATAATGTGGCACTGAACATTCTTTTATATATTTCTATCACTCTCAATGTTACATTTATTAGTACTGACAATTTGTTCACTTTAATTTTATATCTATATTATTCAACTAGCCTCCGATGGTTACACGGCTATGGTTGATTTTTAAGAGCATCAATCTACATACTAAGATTCAACTCTTGCATTTGTACTTTTCGAATTGAGAGAAGGCTAAATCTTCTTTTACATAATGGATGTATAGAAGCTAATAAAAGCATATTTTTTTTAGAATAGTTTGAATTACCCCTCGTTGTCTGCAAACACACTCGCAAACACCATTTATGAGCAAATAGTGGTTTAAAGAATATCTTAAATCAAGTTACTCACAAGTTTTATTATAGTTGTATTTTTCTTCATATATATAAGAAAAGTTATGACCTGGGTTATTTTTATATATTACTGGAGTTTCAATATAAAACAAAAACAAAGTTAGATTATCAACGATTGTTTGACTATTAAAATATAGCAATTTTCCACATGTTTTGTTTTTGTTTGCGTTTCTACGAAAATCGTAATTATTTGTAAAACTTTCAGTTATTTTTTGTTATGGGTCTGATTTTCAGTTACTTCTACACAATGCCCCTCTAGTTATTTAAGAATCTATAAAATTTACGTAATTATTAAACTTAAAAATACTAGATGAATACTGCAGACACAAAAATAAGAGTATTTATATAATGTTTAAATTGATAAAAACTGGAACATCAACAAACATCAGGTTATATGTTGCTTCAATAGATTATACGATTTCTTACGACCTATATATACTTAGGTTATTAGCGTCATTACATCTCAAATACAATGATAATTATTGGAATGCGATGTTTCATGGCACTAATGAAATATTGATGGAATGGTTTCATTACGACCAAATATCATTTCATCGGAATAATGATATTTATTTATTTGCGTGCAAAATGTAAATTACAAATTCCAGAATGTAAATTTTCTGCATTTGACAGATTTTAAGAATATTTATATTAAGAGGTTTAGTTACACAGGACAGTGCCCCAAAAAGCTGTCAATGAGAAAAACATTCTCCGATTAGTTCAATTTCTAAAACTCTGTGATCCGTCCAGCCGTTTTGAATATTGGATAATCTTTATTTTGACAAGTAGCTGTAAATTTTGACAAGTAGCTGTAAATGAGTAGTAGTGATTTAATACTAGAGGTTAGTCCATTCTGAAACACAGACTATTATTTACGTGAATTAAACAAAACAAAACAAAAACAAAATTGTAGTTAGAATAAACGCCAACATTTTGCGTATGCCATATTTGCACAGGCTAAATCGGATCCGAGCGCTATTCAAAATAAACTACTCTTTTTTTAATATATTTTGTCGTATTTAAAATGTAGAAATAATTGTACAAATTTCCGGCTGATTTATTTATTTATTACAATGGCCAAAAAAAAAAAAAATCACAACAAATAATGATATAATAAAATTGAACAAATTTATTATCATTAACTATGGCCATTCTGACTATGTAATTACTGATTGTTTAATTTGCTGCCAAAGCGGTTTGTCCGCAAATTGAGCGTTTTGTGGTCCTCAATATTTGTGTTTCAAGAATTCAAGAATTTCGAATATATTTGTATATTTGTTTTTTTTATTTTCTCAAAAAATATTTGAAGAAATTACGATTGCAGTGATATTTTTCGATTAAATTAAAAATGGACGAAGTTTTAGTCTCAAAATTGCAAGAAAACATTTTTAAGAGAAAATTTAAAAAAAAAAATGTTTTTTTTATATCATACTGATTTGAGAACATATTATGTATGACGTGGTGGCCCGCAATGACGTCATAACTTTACGAACTTGGTATAATTACCGTGTATTATAAAGTGGTAACATTTTATTGATTGGTGTATTTAATTTGAGCGTTTGAATTTTTGTGTTGTATCTTCTACACTTTTTTGTGTACACACGATTCACATTTTCACATTTTATTTTCATTTCACATACACACGATTCACATTTTCACATTTTATTTTCATTTCACATACACATGATTCACATTTTCACATTTTATTTTCATTTCACATACACATGATTCACATTTTCACATTTTATTTTCATTTCACATACACATGATTCACATTTTCACATTTTATTTTCATTTCACATACACATGATTCACATTTACGTTGACATGAGCCGTTATTCGAAAACGCCAAATATAGGTACCTAAGCCAATGTAGCGGCTAGTTTTACTTAGCTTAATTAATCAAGTCAGTTATTAGGAATTTTATAGGAATTTTGTTTTATAATACAAATATGATTCAATAAGTTATTTAATAAAGTTGACATTTGAAATATAGATTTTCAATAATTCAAAGCATTTTTTTGACATTAACATGTAAAACTTAAATTAATTTTAAAATGTAAAATAAAAATATCTATATTTTACTATGATTGACTTCCCTGCTATTTGTAGAATGATGACAAATAGACCAGAAGTCACAGGCACGATTTCTTAATAAGTGTTTAATATTGTCTTCTCTACAAATTGCCGATAGCGTACCAAATAAACTGTCGATTTTTGCGTACTTGGTAACTGCTGGTGTATCTCGCTATTATAACAATATAATAATAATATTATAACAATGATTTTTTTTTTCAAACAAAAGGGTGACAGAGAGTTTGTTATCTTTCCAGACACGGACGGCGATGCGTGCAGCGTTGACGGCGGCGGCCCTGCGGAGGGCAGCGAAGGCCGAGGGGTGGCCGAGCTGCTCCTGCCGCAGTTCGCCCTCCTCACCGGCGGCCGCTCGAGGGACGGATGCCCCTTCATTACCTTCCCGGACCACTCCAACTTTCACACGATCTCATCGCAGGAATACCAGAGACTCCTGCTTTACTTGACATCTGTTCCATCGTGAGTATTCCTCATAGTAATTTATATAATACAGTGACATGACATGACCACTTTTTTTGTCCTAGTGCCGTTCCAAGTTTGACACTAAATAAAAGACACATTGTTTGAATATTGTTGCATGTGTTGCAATTCAACTTGGAAGAGCTTGAACTGCTCATATGCATACTCTAGGCTGATGCAGGATGACATGCTCATTTTTTTTATTGAGAATTTGCAATATTTGGCAGATAAGCGATAAGGTTTCTATCAATAGGGTAGATACAAGATCTTTTAAAACATAAATACTGCATGTCATACAAATCGTCCTTGTGAAAACGTGACGCCGACGATTCCCCCCGCCATTCCGCGCGCCGCAACACTCCGCCATGCATAGCAATCGAGACTCATGATGGACGTATGGAGACTAATTATGTGCTTAAAAGATTAAAATGTTTGATTATGAGTATTTATGTTTAAGTATTGGATTTTTTATTTTGTGTAAAAAAAAATAAATAAAATACAAATATTTTTATAATATTTTCATAAAGCGAAAACTATATTATAAACTATAAGCGATAGAGATAAGAATGTTAAGCCAACCAACTATATCTGATGGCATTTTTTAGCCGAATGAGGACTGATAGTGGTTAGATAGTAAATAGTAGATAGGTATAATTCTTACATTTTTGTGTATATTTGATATAAATGTGTTTTTTTTCAGCTTACAAGAGGTAGACATGGGGTTTCATTTGGTGATTGACAGACGCAAGGATCGCTGGAATTCTGTGAAGACAGTACTTATGAGGATTTCAGTAAGTTAATAATAACAATTATTATTATGTTAAAGATCCATGAATATCTGTCTTTTTCTCCATACTAAAGTCGTCATAGGTAGTGGTTACCATGGCACATATATATTCCATATTCGTATATTCCAAAATATCTAAAACTACTTTTATTTCACAAATGATATGAAGGCTATTTACAAAAAATATTTGAACAAAGCGCTGGTGTGAATTGGCTTTGGCCTCGCGATCGATATTCGTAGCTTGACCGGAGCACGGTCTATGACCCGGCGTCGTGAGTGGCCGATCAGCTGGACATATTACAACAGTTTGTTTTTTTTACGTAAAGTTTACAGGTTTTTTTTCTCGGAAACAGATGAAACTTGATATGCCGCCTTTACAAATCATATTTGAAATCGCAGGGCCAATTAGTACGAAACTCTTAAATTACCTATAATATGGTAATCATAATTATAACCAGCGGCATAGCGCAAAAAGCGGTGGCGGCAAGAAGTTCTTGATGTTTTTTTTTTTTTAATTTGTGATGCATGTGTTGTTTGTTAACCTAATTCGGTCTTATTTTTTCTTTTGTGTATTTGCAAGATATCGGATTTTAAAAGAAATTCAATCATCTAAATAATAGTCAAATGCTTTATAACCACGCTTAAGGATAGTATAACCTCTAGTTCATAATAAAATTATAAGTTAAATTAAATATTTTATAAGTATTGTTTAATTTTCAGGAATATTTTCCGGGTGTTATTCACTCTGCATATGTTTTAAGGCCTGCGGGTTTCCTTCAAAAGGCACTTTCCGAAGTGAGCAGCAAACTATTTAAAGAAGAATTCAAATTTAAAGTTATTGTATGTTCTTCTGTTGATGAGCTTTACGATTACATAGATAAATCACAGTTGACCATAGATTTGGGAGGAGTTTTACAGTACAGTCATTCTGATTGGATTCAGCAAAGAATTGTGAGTATTAAATATTAATTATTAATTATACACATTTTAATGTTCAATGTGGCTTTACATCTATCACTGACAAAATTGAATTCTGTGGCCCTTAGCAAAAAAACATCCTCAAGAATTTCAAAATTGGTTTTTTTATTTGTTGCAATGATAGTTTAAAACATATAAATATGGCATGTGCACCGCAACACTCCGCCATGATGGATAGAGACTTATCGCAATGACATATGCGAGAAAGCGATACATTTGATATGCGAGGAGTGTACTCGACGCAAGGTGGCGTACTTGGGCGTGGTGCGTTTTTTACCCTCAGTTGCCGTATCTATATGTTTTAAAAGATCGTTGATTTATTGTCTATGTCAATGATGTGATCTCGATATTTTCCCATTACACATCTTACTTACCGAGTTACTTTTTGAAGGTCTTGACCATCCAATGCTCTTGTAATCCTAAATATTTACTATGAATTTTCGGACCTAACTATTTGTAGAAGTCGACATAGCATATTATGTGTCTCAAGACCATCAACATCATTTTTTAATATTACTTTAACAATTTGGCTTTGTTGATAGCTTGTCATAATGTAACTTATTAAAATGCAATATAGTTATACAAAATTTAGTTTTTTCTTCATTCGTATGGCTTGTGTTATCGGGGGAGGCGCTATTGGGCGTGTTCCGGCTGCCTTATTGTTGTTTTCATGATGCGAGGCCATTCATTACAGGCAAACAACATCGTATAAATCCGCAAAGTCTGATTAAATTTATTTTTTTGTGTATGTCTTATTACTTAACTCAGTCGACAGTGTTGAAAAAAGCGCCGTTGAATATTCTCAACGGCGAAAAATGACTTGGCCAGATTTGACCCACTGTGGATTCGAACACGGGACCTCTGAATTTAGAAGTAGGTGCTTATACCACTGCACCACCAGGCTGTTAGTTAAGGCAGATATACTAGTTTAAATTATTCATTTTGAAATGTAATCTTCCAATGGCCTTGTTATCTGAGGGCATTTTTTCGGTAACATTATTTATTATTTTTGCAGGCTTTAGAGAAATTTTCTGCCTTGATGCGAGATGTTTCGGCTCATTTAGATGTTTTCATGCGAGAAATAGTTGACTGCGATTTGGGAAATGATCCACAGCAAACAAGAAGTTTACTAGAAACTCAAGGAAATAGGTATTCATGATTTTAAACTTTTGCAGTGATTAGACCTTAATGGTTTTATTGCCAATCAGCATCTCGACCTTACTACCCCCAAACACTTGATGACACTGATCAGACGTTGCTCCTCAATGTTGAACTCTCATAGGCGAACTTAAGTACAGAAACTACTCACAGTTAGGATATGCAAAGCACGACCCGCAATCAAGGAGCAACATCTTGTTAGCTCTTGTCACTTGTTAACAATGTGAAAAATATCAGTCTCACAATGTGAGATTACCGATGGTGAATGGAAAGTAAAAAAAATTACAAATAATGCCAAAATACTCGGCATCAAAAGATGGTTAGGAAAACTAATCCTAATTAAATTAATACTGCTATAGTTCGACTTAATTCCAATGACTGAAATGACACCATATCACATTTAATTAATTGATTCATGAATAATGATAAAATATTGATATTTAATAAAATGTTTGTTAAAATTTAATTAAAAATAATATTAATTACAAATATTTCAAATATAGCTTAAGTTAAATTGTAACTTGTCAACACACTGCGAGCCAGTTTGAGGAAAGCTAGTAATATATTTTAGTAGACAATGAATTTAAAAATAAAATCCTCTGCATTACTTAGTGGTTTGACCACACTTAAAAACAGGCTATACTGCACCTTTATATAATATAATGTTTTATTATATACCATAATATAACATTCTAAATCTATTGTTTTACTCATACAGAAAAATAATCTTTATTGGCTTTGCTTTGATTGCCAAATTTATGAGAACGCTTACGGCTTAAAGTAAAAATTAATATAATTAATAATTAAGTTGAGCAAAAAAATATTATATAGAAAAAATACAAATTCTTGAAACATAAAAATGAATTTTTGGAGTTTCTGACTTTGAGTATTTTTTTTGTACAATATATTTTTAGATACGCACTTTTGAAAGAGGAAATTTTGAGTGCAGCGACACATGGCGAGCAACTGCTCAAAGAAATGAAACTTCAAAACTTTCCAGAAAACACAATAGGGCATGTCGCTGCTGTTGAAAGGTATGTATATTATTTTTATTTTTCAATTATACGTAATATTAAAAATTAAAGCTCCTTTAAAAATTGGTCTATTAACTCCTTAAATGAGTATAATATTTCAACTTTCAGGTGTAAAATATGTGTTGATTTTCCTGAAGTTGAAGGAAATGTGAGAGATATTCCTGTCAAATGAAACATACATAGATAAAAAGCAAAAAAAAAAAAGAATTAACATAAGTATAATATAATTTAGCTAACATGGCTTACTTTAGCGTCAACCCTTTGATGTAATAGTTTAACCTATAGTCTGTGATGGCCATAAAATCCTAGGTTCAAATTTTTCGTTAATATTTTTTAGATTATTTAATTTGTTAACTGATCAATTTTTAATTTCGGTATGTTATGGTGTGATATAATGGAAATACTATATATTTGAAATATTTCGTTTTTATTATATGATGACTAATCCTTGCGCACTGAAGTTATTTGTAACTTTTGTAGACCAAACTAAAAATAATATTTATTTTTACTGATTAGAGGTATGATTTTATTTCGGTTATTTTACAAAGTATGAAAGTTTAATATTTATTTTATATGTTTAAACAGGTTACTCGTCCAGCTAGATGAAACAGAAAGACAATTTGATGAATTCTGGGAAAGGCATTCTGCTAAATTAAATCACTGGCTGTTATTTAAAATATTTTTACTTAATTTCAAGGAAATGCAGGTAGGTATTTCTTTTTATTCGTAATTTGTATAATTTTAAAAATATAAAGACATTTAGTCGGAAGTAAATCTTTAAACTTTATAATATTTGCTAATCTACATTTATTTTTTTTATAAATTTTGATTAAAATTGGGTTAATATACAAATGTACAGTTTTGAATGGTAGGTACACTTCAATGGTCATATTATTTTTATCGATCAAATTTTATTGGTACAATATTGTGGTACGCTTGTATTTTTTAAATAAAAAAGCTCAGAGCTATGAGCTATGATCCGTTTAAGGCAGCACTTTTTGAAGACATCTCTTTCAATAAATGAAAAGCGATCATTCTAGATATATGAGGTCTCATCCATTAGACGACCGACTTCCATATTGCTCAAACTTTACCTGATTGCAGCATAACAGCTATGAATTGCCAACTCAAAATTATCACTTAATTTATTCAATTCTTACTTTAATATACAAATAACAAAAATAAAAAAAATATTTTATTCATAAAAGTTTTTTGCATTAAACAGTATCACTTTTCCGAGGTTACTCCTGGCGTGTTAGTGTTTTATTTTGCAAGATTTCAATTTAGTTTTTTAATTAACTAAATATCAAAATAGTATTTACAATAAATTTAATTTTTTAATATTATTTACTTTGAAATAAATCTTAATTTGTAACTGATTGTATACAAAATAAATATGCCAAGTTAAATGTAATTTTTAGGCTAGATAAAATGAAAATATATTTTAAATTCAATAAACTTCTCATTTTAAATTAAAATGTAAATTATTTGCTTTGATCTTATTATTAATTTGTAATACCTGCTGAGGTAGGTGGGTCTGTAATGAAATTATTTTTATTTAAAACTTATCTGCATAAAAATCATAAACTAAACATAAATAGTTAAACAAAATACATATAAATTTTGTTTAACTATTTATCTACATTTTTCTTATCGGTAATATTATGAAATTAAATGCTAAACTAAAATATTAAAGCTATTTTTAAATTTTCTTAGGTTCTTCTAATCATAATTGTTTTTTGTCATTGCCGGTTTAAAGATAAACGAGTCGTTTTTATTTCTCATAACATTTGGAGAGCAATAACCTGGGTCTCTAAATGCACTTCTTAAATGACGAGCAGGTTCAAATATAAAGTCCCGTGGAGATTGGTGTCTGTTAGCTACAATATTTAAAATATTTTGTCTGTTTTCAGAGTCAGGATCCTCTTTGTTTATAATCAAAGTTTTTCGTTTCAGCGAATCTAATTGAAATGTTAGTTTTTGTATTTTTCGATTTCTTTCTTCTAGGGCTGCTGTTAATTCCTCTGATTGCTTTTTCTTTTTGTTAAACTCTAATTGAATAGCTTCATTCTTTCGTTTACTCGCCTGGAGTTCGGCTTTTAATTTATGGACATTTAAATTGTGGAGTTCTTCTACACATTGAACACGTTCACGAGCATGCTTTGCAATATTTTCTTGATATCGTGTTTCTTGTTCTATTTGATAAGACCAGAAAGACATTGCACGCATAGCAATATCCATAATCATTTCCGGCTTCATGCCTGCTAATACTATAGATTTAAAGGCTTCGGAAGGATTTAAATCTGCTTGAATAACGTCAAACTTGTCTTTTAAAATTGAATCACAAGCCGGACACTGAAATGTATCTGGAGACGTTTTGGTAAACTCCCTCATTCCATGCTCAACACAAAATGCATGGGAACAACTTGTCACCCACGCAATTATATTTAATGTTTTCCTGCATTTTTTGAAGTTGCACACCATATCTACAGACATTATAAATGAATAGCAATTATAAATCGCAATAAATGAAGAACTAGGATCATATATTTAAAAGCACAGCTAACCCTATCAATCATTGCTTGTAATATTTGACATTTATATTCTTCTTCCTCCTTTACTAAGAAATAAATCAATTTGATGTTATGTACCAGCACTTAACTGTAAATGAAGAATCATCAGATAAAATTATTAAAAATTTCTGGATGGTTTACAAACCATGTTTACAGATTTAAATTTTATTTTATGTACTTTTTTGTTTTAATTATTAATATTACTTTTTTAAAAGAGTATCAAAGCATTTTGACATATTATTTCAAATTTAGAACACTTTTTAAGAAATAAAATTCGCCTGCCACTACTTTTTTAAATGCCTACTATGTTATTATAATTTATAAATATATTACCTAAGATATTTTTATAGATTTTACTTCATACAATTTAAAATATATTTTGTTATTATTCTCTGCACTATCTTTTTGTATAAAGCTATGTTAAAGAAGAAAAATAAATAATTGGTGCATTATTTGAAAAAAGAGGCAGATGCAGCCCTTAACAGGCATTGCAGAAATTTTCAAAATTCAAAAAAGTGTCAGCCACCTAGTGTCGAACATCAAACTAGAGCAACTTCTTTCTTTTCTTTCTTTCTTTAGATATCTTTTTATTAAAATTTTTCACGTATTTAGCATTTTAGCTGCTTATTTACTAGATAAAATGGCGTTGAAAGGTAGGTATGCTAGCTCAATCGCCTGCCACAAAAGTAATATATTTTCGCAAAAAGATAGTAAAATAGGAAATGCAAGCTCTAATACAATTTTTTTTATTGGAAATATTTCATAAATTGATATACTGGATGGAGGTCGATGATATTAATTCATAAATAATTTCACCTTAAATGTTATTTTTCGGTATAACTGATATATTAAGTATTAATCATGTACCTACTTTATAATTACTTAATATTTTATATATTTAGAGGAAATAAAAGTTGTTTTTTTTTTCTTTTTGTTTTGATTAGGGAAATCTCGATGCACATCTGAAGACTGCCTGTGATATGACAGAAGTTGGTGAGACAGCATGTCGTGTTGAAGAACTGATTAGGGAAATAAATAATTTTGAAAATATTTGTATAGCTGATTTAGACCAAACTGAAGAAATCATTCAAGCAGGTTCGTTAACCAGGTCAATGTATATTTTTCAACAATACTCTTAAAATCAATTTGGCTTTGCATCCTTAAAACAAGTCAAAATAAGTATAATGGTAAATATCCAATAAAAAAATATCAATAGAAATGAGGTAAAATTCTTTTTTTTATATTACGTGGAAAGATGCGATGAGGATGGGTGAAGTGGTGGGCGGTCAAAACTAAATATTTAATAATAATAATGAAATATTTTCTAGTTAAAAACATTTAATACAATACAATAAAATTGTTTTGCGTTTGTTCTATTTGTTGTTGTTGTTTGTTGAAAATTTGAAAATTTCACAACCTAATTTTTTTGTTCTCAGCCGCGAACATCGCAAATGTTATTTATTATATCAGTGGTACTTCAAAATAAATTTCCTAATATTAATTTGCCAGCATAATGAATAATATTTATCTTAATTTCATTAATCTTCAATAGCAATAGACATCATTGAGAGCTTACTCACACAGGGCATATCCGCACCTGCGCTTAAAGTACGGCAACACTTCTCATGCAATGTGCGACTATCAAGTAAACTTTGGATTTATTTTAACATTAAGTATTTGAGGACTTTATTTTGTACAAATGAGAGCTGATTTGTTACAGATGTCGGTTGGATTAACTTTTAGTATATAAGTTTATCTTTATTAGTTTAATGAACAGTTATAATCTTACCTTTCATAAGCAAAACAATATATTACTTAATATTACAATATTCATTATTATTAAATTATAATGATTTTTTTAAAAAATAAGCTTTTAATAAGGTTGTTTATTTAGAAGACATTCACTTTAGCCTGTTTTAGGGTAGGGAAAGAATGCCAAACAGGTTTCATTTAAAACTATATACAATAATTATAATATTTTAGTGTACGATTAAGACGAGATATTTTCTAAAATATAATGAAATTGTGCAATAATTTTGCATTGCAGGTGAAGAGCTTATATTAAATCCTTTGAGTTCGGTGGACAGCATCCAATCAAAATGCGACGAGTTAAAGAGAAGTAGAAATCTTTTGAATGACAAAATTCAAAAGAGACAACATTTGCTCACCAAAGCTCGGGATTTGATGGACAAAGTGGACAAGGTTATTAATAGTAATATATTATAGCATCAAAACCTATCTATGATTAAAGCTGTCGTCTGTAGGCTTATGTTTTATGGAACACAAGAAATAAGGGGTTTAAGATTTATATGAATATTTGTGGCAAGGGTCGTGTCGGTATGGAGTCAAGGCCGGATTTGCATTGGCCAGAAAATTTAATAATAAAAAAAATATGTTTAGCTCTAAAAATGAAATATTTTACAGAATTTTTGCCCTTTGTTTTCATACTAATAATTTTTCGAACTTAAAACACATACAACCTCTACATTATATGTAGTTTAATACCCCCATCAAATGCTTAACATTTGTAAGATACTTAGACCCAAATGCAAACACAAAATTTAATGTTAGAAAAGTTACTAATATTTATAACGACAAATGCGAAGCTCTGATAAAATGTCATGTAATTTCGGGTTACCTAAAATTTCTTCGGAAATGTGACAACACAATTGGCGGTAATACTATTGACCTAATTTCTTAACCGAAGTTTACTTCTCTTAAACTAGGCATAAAATCATTTTTCACTTTTATATTGTCTATGTACTTTCTAGCAGTTAACGTTGGTACAAATGGCTCCAAGTATTACTAACTAAAAAAAAAAATAAATATGTTGATGCACTTGTATTTATTTTTTCTCAGGCAAACCAGTGGTGTGCTTCCGGCGTGGAGCTGCTATCTAGTCAAGGTGGTCAACCATCCCAAGCAGCGTCTGAACTTTTGGCTCTGGAGGCATTTGTCCAAGGAGCGCATTGTTTTGGCCTCTCTACACCGCTGGAGTTCAGGGAGACCCTCATTAAGTCTGCTACTCAGGAAACCAAAGCCATTGTTACTCAAGTAAGTTCAAGCTATCAAAATTATATTTCATATAGTTAACGTTTATAGAAATTCAATCACAATATCTGATCAAAGTTTGAGAACATTCAGAGAGGCTGGTATTCAATTACTAAGTAGCTGACATTAGGAATCAAAATAAATAAATTATTAATTCATATTTTGTTTTATATTTCATTTCATTTAATTTTTTCAACTCTCATTACATTCACAGACGAATGCTGATGGTCTTAACTTTGAGTGCCGGCACTCGCACATTTTTTATATATACAGGATTCCTGCTTTTTTGCTTACTTTCTCATAAAATATAGTCTCATAATTACTCATCATATATATAATATATACCTGATACAGTCTAAATTTAATAAGCCTCATCACACATCGGTGCACATTGCTTCTCTAAACCAAGAAAGTAGACCATTGTAGCTTCATGGGTTCTGTTATACCTCAACTAATGATTTTTACAAAAGCCTTATACATAAGCCTTAAACCGGCGTTACATGTGCAGTTAATGATAACTTAATAAGTACACATTGTGCAACTATCAGTCCTGATTAGGAAAAAGAAAATGTGCAATAATGAATTCTGTAAACTGTCTACGTGAATGCCATTAATCATAATTCTTTTTGTAGGTTTTACAAAGAGTGGATGATGTATGGTTGATGTGCAGTGCAAAAAGAACATCGCTGCTACGTGCCGCTGCCAAATTGCAAAGGCCTGTTCAGCAAGTTACTCCTCACGTGCCTGATACTGTGTTCTCATCACCACCTGGCACACTTCCAAGCAGATATAAGGTCAGATTCTATTCAATATTTGCATATTTTTATTGATGACCAAAAAGCATGGTCTATGTTGTGTCTTTATTGCTAAATTTGATCAAATGAACTACTGTAAGTGAGGGCATTTCCATGGGAGGGCATTTGGTCTCCGGAAATTTTCGAAACTCTCTTATTTGCACTGTGCAAGTGTAACAGCGTCAAATATGGAGTTTCGGTATCTGAAATTGTATATGATTACATTTAGTGATTGTGATAATATATGTGTTAAGGTCTTTCGTAAATAGATTCGAATGTGCACATTAAAGTCATACTGTTTTTAACGCTTTATTTTCACCATTTCCCCTGACTAATACAAGCAAATTTAACGTAGTAAATTAGTGCCCTAAATAATTCTATATGATGTAGCTAGGTAATAGCAATTAAAAATCATATCTAATACTCACGGTTCTCAGATTGTTAATTTTTTAAAAATTTTAATTTGTTGAAATGTTAAATTTTCATTTTCAATACCAATATTTTGAAATAAATGTAAATAAATATAAATAGTGCTGATTTTTTTGCATAAGGCCGTTTATTTTTATGTTCAAGGGCCCAAAGTTAAAATTACGCTTCCCTTATACACAAGGTTGTTTATTTGATAAAGAAACCTTTGTTTAAATAACTAAAAGATTACTTTATATAAAACTAGTAAAATATCCACTTGACCACTTCATATATTTGATGAAATAGTATTGACCTTTGTGATATTACTCTCACCATCATATCACCATGTATGCAGTACAACTGGCGAGTCCTGGTCTCTTCAAGGACTTATTGCTATTCTGCTCTTTTCACTACTTTGTTATGCAAATAAATTAAGTTTTATGGGGAATGTAACCAAAAAATAAAAGTAAAAAAAAATAATAATAAAAATTTGTGTAAATATTTTTCTCTTATTTCAAAAATTGTTTAGATATTATATAGAAAGTTTTAAAATGTGTCGGTTCACAAAAACGGAAAAGATGCATCAGGCAGTTTTATGTCACGTTCCAAGAACGGTTTTACCACTGTTTTTCGCGGAATTTCAATTTTATTTATTTTAAATAAATACAACATAATGTCTATAGGAATAAAGTATATAAGAAATATCTAGGAACTCTGAAGATGAAGTCATGAAACATTGTGCGTCTAATCGAAAGATTATTTTTGTGCCAATTTTGGAAGACCATAACTCAGATACAGTAAATTTTAGTAATATTTAAAAACAACTTAACAAACATAAATTACTTATTTTCAGTATAAATTATAGATTTTTGAAATAGTGCGGTTTCTCATTGAAAAATCACTTATGGAGGAGATGTCAACATATTTAACCCAATGTTTGAGCATTTCAGTAAATTGATATAATAAACACTATATGACATTATTACAGTACGAGTTAACCATCTTAGTTATGACGAGCGAGTTACTGAAAGAAATATATTCAGTAAAACATATAGTTACCTCTAGGAATTGACCATAACTTTGAAAGTCTCTAGAAGTGGCTGTACGTTTTACTGTAAAATATAAGTTATAAAGGTTACTACACTAATACATATTTAGTTGTTAGTTTCAACCTAGTCTTTCGGTCACAGTGATCTTCCTGTGTAAATGTCCGTCTGTTGTGTGCATGTTTCTCATTGAAAACTAAAAATGCCAGAACGTTTAATTTGTAGATGTAGATTCTCTTCAAAATATCGTATTATTCTAATATTTGTGTGTGATTTTAAGCTATATTATATTTAAAGGCGCCGCGATATTTCTTTTTTTAGGGGTTTATGTGTAATATAAAAAATTGATATGTCCCTTCAGAACACTTCTGTGCTTCATAACAAGAACAATTCTAAGTAAGCCCTGCAGGCAGGTCATATTATGATACAGGTGTCCCAGGGTATTGGTTTCCTTATAAAACAACAAACTGACCGTATGATTCTACAATGTTTTTTATTTTTAAGTGTCCGCATATTGAGAGATATGTTTTGAAGATAATTGATTTTTTTTTGTTACATAACATTCAAGCTTCTTATGATTATTTCATTTTTTAAATTATAAAAATGAAAAAAAAAATATTAAAACAATACAATATTTGATTATGTTATCTTTTTTAATGAAAGCTCAAATAAATGATATATACAGGGTAAACTTTTTCTCATGAATATCCTTTTATGGGTCATTCTATAGTTCAAACTGATCAGCTTTTGTTCTCTAAGTTTTTCAATGTGTCAAAAAAAGCAAATAGAAAACAGAATCCTATTAGCGTTTAAACGCATAGTTACTCCTCCTGACTGGGGTGGCCGAAGCGGCGCGCCGCGCGATCTTGATCTTCTAAAAAAATCCTGATATATTATTTATTTTGTATGGAAAAAATGTCAAACTTAAGAAAACCTGTCCAATTTGGTGTGTAGAATTGATGTGCATAAGAAAAAAATCACTCTGTATATTGGGTTTTCCTTTTTTCGAAATTGCATTCATTTGTTTGTAAATCTTAAAGCAAATTATACCGATATTGGTCCAGTATAATTTGTCCAGTAAAACGGTAAAAGGATATTCTATTCATTAGCTTCTGCTACCAATATTTCTTTCGAAAGCAGGTCGTAAACATTGCTCGGAACTGTTCTAAGTATGGAGTTCCATGCAAAACCTGGTGCTTTTCTACCTCCCTCGTAATCGCGGCCGGAATTCGCTCGCAGTACCGAATCAAAATGTTTTGCCTCCGGACGTCTAACGTCCGGATCCGGGTGTTGTTTCAAGGAAATCATTTTCTATCAAAAATATGGAATGAATTGTACTATTTGCTGGATCATTATTTATCGGTTATTTGGCAGTATTCTGCATGTGAAGTTAGCAATATCTTCCATAGCCGATCGTCACCTGGCGAAACAGCTTTCTTGCGCTTTACTAGCGCATGCGTACGCTGGTAGTATAACTGCGCTGAGAAATAACGGGTCTGCGCATGCGTCATCGCTATTATTTTATTACTATAAGTTATAAGGCCACATTCCTACTGGTTGCCACTCACTGATCCAAACGGCGCAATAGAGTATTAAAAAAACGTTTTTTAGGTCTTAGAAGTTATAAGGTCGCGTTAGTTCGCATTTAAGTTTAAGTTCAAGTTATTTATTTCCACAATATATTATAATATACAGGAATATCATATATAGTTATAATCCATCATAAACGTGAAAATAACGACGATTAAAAATTCAAGAGAAGGTAATAATATAAAGTTAAATTACCTACAAGTTTAACAACGATAAAAAACCAAGAATAATAACCTAACTACTAAGCTTATCAGCGCACTAACGCGACTATGCATAAGGCTGATTGTGTTTAATTTCTAATAATATTAATTAAAATACACGGATTCAAGCTGTTCAAGATTCAAGAGTAATGACTAATCAACTTTCTTGGAAAAGTTTTAATTCTAACGCGCGTGGTGTAATCACACTGTATTATTATTTATAAAAGTAGATCGTCAGAACTTCAACGTGTAAATTGTGTGAAAACATTTATTGAACCTAATTCATTTTGAGTATTCTTATTAAAAAACTAAATTTAATTCAGCTAATAAGTTAACACAACATTTATTGGCTCTGAAGTGGTACGTAGGTCGTTGGGTCAGTTTGTTGAATTACTGCCTTTTTTTTCGATGTTTTTACTTTGGATAATGACCACTTTATTACAGTGCGATTTTGGATGCTCACTCCGAATCAGTTTATCGGCCAGGGTCTGTTTTCTGAGGACCGATTCCTATGCCATTTATATTAAAACATTCGAGCTCAGGGGGGTAGTTCCTGAAAGCAATCCAAAAATTTAGTATGCCAAATCAGGTGTTTACCGATTTTGCATCAAAACCAGGCTAAAAACGCTTGATTTGACATACTAAATTTTTGGATTGCTTTCAGGAACTATCCCCTGATCCGAGGTACAATTCCTGGTGCGTTAGCGTAATATTCTGCACAATTACCATTTCTTAGTTTTTATATTCAATAAATAAATCGTTATTTTGACTTTGATGATTCGTATAATCGTCATTAGATAACGACATATCGTTTCTCAAGCATGTCTTCTTCGGTAAAAATCTGTGTTACCTTGTCCTGCATACGAGAGTGCATGTGGTCGACTGGTCCAGCTCGTATTGCAAGTCAAGTTCTCCGTTAGGCGAGGAACAGCTCGTACTCGTCCCGCTACCAAACTAATCACTTTCGTCGATAATCAAATGCTCGAACGTCAATTCCATCATACCATAATCATTTCTAGCACTACACAGTGCCGCAGCCACGCAGACTATAATTTACTGCCTCGATAATCGTATAGTCGAGTAACGATAAACTGACCGTATTTCAATTAGGACGGAGGTGTAAAATACGAACAGCCGAAATGAATTATGGTAACAAAAAAAATCCCTTTCAATAATATATATAATGTTTCTTACTTAAAATGTTAACCAAAAATACATTTAGTTACTTTTTATACAGGAAAAAGTATATTTTTTATTATTTTTATTACTTTTCTGTTACCATATTCATATTCTGTTGACATTAAAAAAAAAACGGCTAGGTTTTCGTGGTTACTCGACTATGTGTAATTCACCGGACGACTCTAATTCTTAAAAAATATCCGCACTTTTTTTTATGGTTATGGTTTTATGGTTACTTTAATTTTTGTTTATGGTTTTTTTTGTGTTTCTTGCTAATATTCCTATTTTGATTTTATTTGTTTATTTATAATTTTGATGTCATTTATAAATACTACATGTATTTCAAAGATTGTTTTATTGTAACCCAAAAAAAAAAATATTTTTTTAGGTTAGTGACAGTAAAAAAGCCGTTAAAAACATTGCCTTTTTTTTCTTATTACACGACGTTCAGGACCCATTCCAACCTCCCGTGCACTAATAATATATGTTAATCAGCAAATTAATTTAAAATTTTAATCTTTGTACTGTACTGTTCTTAAAGAGAAAAAATACCAATGAATCATAATGAATGTTTTTTTTTTCATATCTTATGATTTGTTGAAAAGGGAATATGGTTGATTCAATTTTTTAAACCCTACTAAACTATTTTTTTTAAGCAAGTTCTTACTAAGTACCCACAATGTACTGATAGTGATGTTGGGAGAAACAGTACAGAGAGCAGGACAAAGAGTGCTAATTTTTTATTATTATTATGCGCGTGTGAATTGTTGCCTCGTTCCTTTCTCTCCGATAAAAATAAATAACAAATAAAACTATGATATTTACCAATTGGACCTAAACGTACGATTGCTTGTCAGTGGCTAAGTTACAAAAACAAAAACAAATAACATAATATAGGTTAAAGCATTACTCAATCTCTCGTATATATGTACAAAAGATTCCCGTACGAGTGGTTTGAGTATCTCCTCGTTCTGCAATGTCATCTCCGCCCACGTCTTCCTTAATGCCCATTATAAACAACCTCATCTTATTCGTGTCTGCCAATTTGTCCAAATTGTCCGTGACTTGGGCACGCCTTCCATAGAGTAACTAAGCCATATACGAGTAGGTTCTAAACGTACTTTCAATATGGAGCTGTGAGCTGTTTGCCAACAATTTAACAAATTGCATCGCGGAAAAAATACCATCGACGAGAATAATTGGAGAAAGTCGTGAATGTATTTTTTTATATTTTTACAATTTTCAATTTAGATTCCATTTCTACTAGAAAAGTTACCTAATACATTTCTTTGGATATATGGTTGTTGTGTTGTGTTTTTTTTTAATACACATACTAGCAGGGTAAAAAGCCCTACAGCGAGACAGAAATAAATATAGTGTTTTTCGTAAACTTATATAAAGTATTTTAAAATATTTTTTTTTATCAGAATCTATTCTATAGTCTTGTCTCGCACTAGGGTACCAATGTTCACCAGTGAGATATATCTCAGGATTCCCAACACTAAACCACACCAATGTATGTTAAATATAATCGGTATATGAAATGCTTACTAATGACAGTTACATAGAAATAGATAAATAACAACCTAAGCCGACTACAGGCATTCCTCATCATTTCCATCATCATCATTTCCTCTAAATGATTTCAAATTATCAAATAAAATATACCTCTACTTTTGGGAATTGGGAAAATGGAAAAAGAACGTCTGGTTTGGCACATTATCGTACGCGCGATGCAGCAGCAGTGAGTTGCACTTTCGACTGATTTTTTCTCGGTCAGGTCATTTGCGTGCAACCGATTTAATGCTTTAATAGCCTCCATGTAGTCGATCTGCGAATCAGTATCGTATGATGTCTGTCCGACAGTTATTGAGATCACTTAACTACGACTCCATGTTATGTTGACCGCTCGAACGCCATCTTGCTTCCGAGGTCGGGATTCATTGAATACATCCAACAGAATGGATCATAAAAATAATGATAAGCGATCTCAAAAAAAATAAAATTAAACGAACGTTTAACCCAGAATTACGTTTATAGCTTCGTTAGACGAGGTACGCGCGCAAACCAACCGAAAATACATATCACCTCACTTTAAATTATGACGTGTTTATAAAGGAAGATAGTAAGACTAGCTAGGCATAAACTTTATTTATACTATGACTAGGCACTGGCCAGAGTTAGGCAGGGCACGGTTAGCTATATCTTCCGAAACATGACTGCTCTAAAATCTAAATAGTTGAACCACAAACGACGCTAAACCATGATTGAGTTGAAATAGACAGTGTTCCAAAAAAAATAAATATATTGAAGGTAAACAGTTTTACTCCGAACTCTGAGTGAAGAGTGCCGCATATCAGACTGAAGAACTCTTCAAGCGTTACAAGATAGACTCATTGAAGTACGCGTCGAAAGTCAATGAGGTTTTAAGAGGTGGAAGGAAGGTGGTTCTCAACTCAATCTGTGTTCATTTGTTCGAATAGCACGCGTTTTTCCAAACGCGTTCCTACCACGACTTTGTTTTATGGATAAGACTTTTAGGAAGATAATATGAAGATACATAATATCTACATATAAGACTCCATATATTATATGGAGTTTGATATACACTTTGTAATCGTTTACCTAATACATATTTCGTGCTAAAATCTTACTTTTTAAGTGGGTATACTATTACTTTATTATTTATTTATTTTATTATTATTTTTTTAATTAAAAAAAAAGACATATAATACATTAAATGGGTTCAGGCAAAAACATGGTTTTGGCTGCCAGAAACTCAATTTGATGACAAGTCTTAGAAACTATACATACTAAATTTACATACATTTTTTAATTAGATAAAACAGAACCAAAAAAAAAAAATTAAGCAACATTTAACACAGAAAAAAAAGAGTACATGAAAAATAAATAACTAACTTTACAACATAACATTTACACAAGGAGAACACAATCACTATCAATAAACCTATCGATATTTAATCAATCAGTCATAACGTGTATAGCTATAGGTAATCTTTGAGAGAGATTTTATAATGTTTATTGATTTTGGTTACCTCTTTCAAATGCTTTGGCATTTTGTTAAATAGGCGTGCTATAATAATTTTTAATGATCACCAGAGTATTACCAGAGTTTTATTTTGTTTTTGACGAGTTATATACCGGTTCTGAAATAACTTATTACTTGTTAATATGTATTCATTTTTCATACATATTTTTTAAGTCAGTTTTTTCATTTTTTTTTTCAAATCGTATACAATATTTCTGATTAAGTCTGTGCCTATTTGAATTGTTAAAACTTAGTTTTAGCTTCTATACATTCATGTATAAGAAACTACTATTCTCGTTCTTTGGCCGTCTGTCTTTTGCAACTTTAAACTCGAAAAGTACAAATGCGAAAGAGTTTAATTTTGTGTGTAGATTGAAACACTTGAAAAACGACCATAGCCGTTTAGACCACACCCAAAGCTGATCGGATAATATAGATATTCAACATTAAAATCAACAATTTTTAGTATGAAATTGATATATGACAACAATATGACAGCGCTCGGTTGATCACGCGTAGATATGTTTAATTAACTTAACTTTTAAGGCGCCTACATACCTGAAAGCTAAAAAAAACGAATTTTACGTGTTTTTGAGGCGTTAGAAGACATCCACACGAGAAATGAGTAATCTAGTTTATTTAAATTAAAGATAATTGATTATTCTAGGGAATTACCTAAGAAAATTTCTTTAAATATTATGTAAAACCACCATGTTTTTGAAATAGCATTTTTTAAAGCCACCCGCTTCTGAAACCAGAAACATCTTATATAGATTGAATATATTTTTTTTTATGTCAATAGAGTCAAGGAGGATTTACCTAAGCGATTTGAGATATGTCGTATAACAACTGGGAAATAAAATAACAAAATTTGCCTAAACTTGGAGATTTTTGTTTCGGTTTTTATTAAAATCTTGAGAAGCGATATGTTTTTGTGGTATTATAAAAAAAAATGGGTTTAAAAAACGTATCCGTTATTTAAAAAAAAAATCTAAATGTTATCAATATTTCATACAAAATGATAGGCCGCGGTTTGTGTTACAAGCGCCGCGTCCGTTTACTAAAACTTTACGTTCATCCTGCAAGGTTTCCTTTTGCAGGCAACGATTGTCAGAATCGTTTAAGATTGCTCTTCGTTCACGTTTTTTTTACTGTTTTCAACAATTCACTTATTTTCAATGCTCGGTAAATTTTATAACTGTTCACGGTAATAAAAGCAAACAGCATATTTGATATTTGAATTCTTCTTCCGTATAATTTTCGCATGGCATTAGTGGTTAGTTCTTCCTCCGCATTGACGTTTGTTTGCCTTTTTACTATTTGGGCATTGACTCCAACTCTAACTCCCACCACTTTAGTCAGTCGCTCACCCACGCCACTCAGACTGTTGACCTTTTGCGAGTGCACATTACCTTTATCCCCCCCCCCCCTCCACCAGTACCTACGATCAATTGCGATCATCAAATTCGTTGATTCGACTCTCATTTGATTAGCCAACTACGTCAACTCGTATATTGTTTGAATTGATTAACATTGAGTCAATTTAAAACTGATCGCCGAGAGTGTACTTACTCTGCTCTCTCAGGAAGGATCTGTAGATTTGGTTAAATATATTTTTGACAACATAAGATGCATAAAATATTATAACGACGCATTCATCTGATTTCGCGCAGTATTATAAATTTACACTAAAATTAAGTTATAAAAAAAAAGATGTTTAAAAGAATAGAATGTGTACTGAGAATCCTAGTGCTTCAAGAAGCACCTATAGAAGAATACCTATTAGAACTGGCAAGCTATCAGCGCGTTAAATTGTTAGACGGAAAGAAATAATAAAGGTGGATTAAATGAAGTTCCATACTCGTTTGCCAAAATAAATTGTTAGGTTGTATCGCTTTGTTGCAGATCGCTAATAAACACGAGAGTATCTCAATTATAAAACTATGTTTGTTATTATTTTGGCTACTGACTCGATGTAACGCGAAACCTTGGCGAGATATGACCATTGTGATGAAGTATGGCAATGACACTTGCCTATGGTCATAATAAAACTCAACACATTTATTTGTGTTGACATGTGCATTTGTGTCTTAAATAACGTCATCTGCTTTGAAGTGCAGCAAAAACGTTTAGAATATACGAGTAAGGAAAATTAATATTTTGCAGTCTAGAACAGAACATTTTAAAAATTGTGATACTTTACCTACATAAAATCATAACTTTATTGGAACGAATTGTATAGTTTCGTTATTGTTTATTAAATTGGCAACCTTGTACGGGGATAACATGAAATCTGTAATAATGTTAACTCAATATTGTGACAATAGAGTTTATATACCTAGAGCACCATCTATTTCATAGCGTCGCCATTGGTTTTGCTAATGAATGTTGCATTAGTTCTACAATTCGCCCGCATATCTCTCTACAAAGTTGCAAATTCAAAGGCGTAATAACTAAACGATACACTTCGTTCCCATAAAGTTTTGAAATGCCCTGTTTGACCTGTTAAACTCATTTTGACTGGAGTGGACTATAGCTGCGTATGCAGACTCTTACTCATGTCATATCGTTTGTCCCACTTTTCGTTGTATGCGAGACGAGCAACGAAATAGGTCGTCAGAACAGTGGGAAATATAGGAATGAGGTTTCCATTTAGCTTTCCAAAGTGCGTGATGTTTAAAGCGCTCGACTGTTAAACTTTATCAATGTTTTGAACACAGAGTTTTTTTTATTCGTGGGTAATTTATGACAACAATCCCACCATTTATTTATATAGGTTCGTATTTTAAATAAATATGTAATGTGCAATAGGCAAATAATGATGTCAACGTGCTATTTTTTAAACAAAATAGGTTTATAAAGCATTTGATTTATGATTCTACTTGGCCACATTTAAGCGTATTTCTATTTTTACCCAACATTAAACCTATGTAAATATAATATTATAAATCCAATTAAGCAGTAGATATCTTTACAGATCACATTCCTGAGTCATAATTAACAGCCGCGATTAAATTAAATGTTGCATTGTTTGAACCCCGTTTAGTACGAGGACATTGCTAAAATGCCGCAAGTCTAATCTCTGCCGCCATGCAAATGTGACACACATTGCGAGCGCTGTCCCAACCAATCGTTTAAATTTATATTTTAAAGTAAATTTTAACGTTAAAAATGATTGAAACTTGACAAAAAACGCCTTTCTCAATAAGAATTAGACTTAACGAGGGGCTTTGACTTGTAAATACATGTATTAGTACGTTGATAAGCTTAAAAGTGACCACTAACTATAAGA
Source organism: Neomicropteryx cornuta (assembly GCA_020383195.1). Taxonomy (NCBI): domain Eukaryota; kingdom Metazoa; phylum Arthropoda; class Insecta; order Lepidoptera; family Micropterigidae; genus Neomicropteryx; species Neomicropteryx cornuta. The sequence continues at coordinate 10,616,603 of JAHKQU010000014.1, forward strand.
AAATTATTTTATCTGAAACCCGACCACGGCTAAGCTGTGATTCCATCCCGGACTTGACTTGTTCCAGTTTTGTGGACCCAAAGTACATTTTCGAATTTTTGGTTGACTTTAAATATAATATTTATATTTATTGTATTTATATTTTTTTCATTAATATATATGTTCGTACAATCATGCTATAAAATAAAATTAATACAGCAGATAGAAGTATAAATGAAAACAAAATTAAATGACGACATTTCACATACGCATACAATGCTTTTTTAAATGCGTTTATGGTAAGTTTGAATACATAAATACAATAAAGTAGTCTCAGATAAATACATACTGATTTTTAGTATAATTAATATTCAACCGAAGTACACGGGACAAGAAGGACTATTATTTTTGTTATTAGACTAGCTACTGCTGCGGGTAGTTTAGAGATTAAAATCTTTATATCTGTCTGAACAAGGGTATATAGCTACACTCTCTTTAATGTTCCAATAATTTATATTTTTCTTCAAATTTAATTTACAATATTCTAAAATATTGAGATGCAAAAAGCGCACCTAGGCAAGAGTGTAAAACCCCCAGAAAGAGCAAAATAAGGGTCATCAACTCGATTAGTGAAGTATATTTTGAAGGAGTTTGTGCAGCGGCCTAACTCAGTTGATATAGGGCTAAGAATGCTGCCTCCGCCGGCGAAAGATGGCCCGGCTGTATGACCCAACGGGACCTCAAAGTCGGAACTTCGGAAGCAGGCATTCTTCGCCAAGTCGCCAAGTCGAAGTCAGTCACTTTAAAAAGTCCCATTAAGGAGGGACCGTTATTTTTAAAGCAGGTATAATGATTGCGGTATTATATTGAGGACAAGATAATAACTTTGGTGTTTTATTGAGCCTTACTTGCATCATTTGCACTATGGAGCATGTTTGAAGCCGTATAGACAATTACTCTCCTAGTTAGCCAATTAATGACATTTTTCTAAATATTCGCAACGGTATAATACACACCTGCCACGGATGACAGTGTCCACTCCATGGCAGAATGCTTGTATTGAGCACTATGGCATACTCTACATGTACTATATCAACCTGTATATTTCATTATACATGCTCAGAATAAATGACGTCACTTTTAATCGCGATAAACTCGTTTTTGCTAAGTCGACGATCTTTTAAAACATATAGATACGGCAACTGAGGGTGGAAAACGCACCGCGCCCAAGTACGCCACTTTGCGTCGAGTACACTCCTTGGGTATCACACGTCTCTGTCCAGCATGCCGGAGTGCTGCAACGCGCGGAACGGGGGGGGGGGGAATCTACCGGTGTCGGGTTTCGAAGTTGTAGAAAAAAAAAACATAGCTTAGCAATCATAATTTGTTTTTCTTCCACGTTTTGCGAAATGCTATTGAATACCAAAACATTTGAAAAATCACAAAATTATTTTTACGCAAGCTTCCCGCCATGAATTATTAGTCGTATGTGATCATTGTATATCAGCCGAATGATTTATACTATGATGCTTAAATCTGCCATTTAGAATTCAATATTTATTAGCGGATCATTTTTATTTAAATGACATGGATATTTTATTCTTGATGGCGTGTTCATACTCATAAAGCAGTCTATTTCATCAAACAACTAAAGATGGAGACACACTCAGTTTGTAATAAGAGGGGAAGCAAAACTAGCTAAGATTTTTGATGGTTGTTCTCTAATGAAACAGTTGAAGAATAATAAAAACAATTATGGTTACATAGAATTAATGTAATAATTAAAGTATTATTTTTAACCGAATTCAAAAAAAGGAGAGTCCTTAATTAGATCTATATGTTTTTTTTTAATGTGTATTCACTCATTACTCTGGATTGGCTTAAGCGATTTTGATGTTTTTTTTTTGCTTGGGAATTTCACAGGATGGTCCCATTTTAGGTTTACCCAGGAAATTTATAATTGCAATATATTTAAAAAAGATCTTAAAAGGCATATTATTGAAAAAACTATTTACAGTTTGAATGAATTTAAATAATTCTCTTATTGTTTCTTTGTTTTTTATTTTATTTAATTTTTGACAGTTTAATGTTTTGATTGTATTTTAAATTATTACTTGTTCTATGGTTACTTTCTTATGAATACTTGTTGTTAATGATTTGTTTGTTTTGCGTGTCATAAATTTGTAAACTCTTTTTAATATAAAGTTTAGATGTAATCAGCGACAACGTTCGCTCGGAATAGGTGAGATTAGAAATCATCTGTCGTTATCGTTATTTGAATGTACCAAATTAAACTTGCAATAGATATTATAACGCTATAGCGTGATAAAAAAAAAAAAATAACCAGTCAGACCTAGATTTTTTTGGAACATCAGAAAAATGCCACAAAGGTAAAGCTTCACGGGTGGGCCGTATACAGGTTGTTCCAAGACCAGTCTCAAAAACTTAGGAGGGTGTTTATGTTCCCTATTACGTCTTAAGAAAATGCGAAAATAATTCATGCCCAAATTTACTTTTATCAGAGCGCACGTGTAAATTCCCTTTTTGCTCGTGACCCGGCGCGGCGCGGCCTCGCTAGCGACCGAACAAGAGAACAAGAGCGATTTCATATTATCACGTAAAGTTTACAAATTTTTTACTCTGAAACCATGATATGATTTTGATATGACGTCAAAACAAATCATGTTTGAAATCGCAGGTCCAATAAGCAGGATTTTTTATCGAAAGTGGTCGTGGAACACGGTGTATATACAAATTATGTATTCTACTTAGAAATATAGAGGTACTACAGCATCTTGTAAACTATAAACTCGAATTGCAAAATAGATTTTTTATGATTTATAAAATAATAATAGCCTCTGTGCATATTAATCACAATGCTGCTTTCATGATATTACTTTAATCATATTATTAAAGTATATTTTATATAAATGCGCATAAAGAGCTCTTTTTAAAAGTCAGAGAAATATGATCATGTCCTATTATCTTATACGAAAGATAACAAACAATTCCGATTGGCTTTTCATTTCCGAATTCTCTGCTTTCGGATTATATGGCATGTTTTTTTGATATATAATATATGCAAGGTATGTTAAAAAAATGTATTGAAATGTGTCAATGTTACCATACCTAGTACGGATTTGGCTTAGTTGAGCATTTTGTGTGTCACGACACGACCTTACGAGGATCCGCGTGAGGACGCTCTTTGCATTCGAAATTCGAATGGGCCTCGTTTAAGATTTCTTTTTATTTTGATTTTTGTATAGAGGTCAAAAGAGTATTTTCACTTTTTTGACCTCTTTACAACAGTTACTTTCCAGTTACAGCAGCGCTGTGATTTTAAAATTTACATTAGAATTCGTGCTTCTATCTGGATTCCTTACAACCCAGTACATTTTAACAGATATCACTTATATTTAGGGTTGATTTATGTACCACTCTACTGAACCGGTATCGCGAAAAAAAGTTTTATCTTAAATAAAAGATATAATAAATTAAGACAAAAAATATCTGCGTCAAATCCTTGGCCGTGCTATGGCCAAGTCGGGATTTCTTTTTTCTTTTTTTTTTATTTGAGTAATGCTCCATATTCATTCAAAAGTTTCTCAATTACGAGAAAAACAAATACGAAATTTAAAAGAAATCATTTTAACGTTTGAGAGAACGCATTAGTTAATTTCTATTAAGATTTTTATATTTATATTTTATTTTTCTTATAACGTCGACATCGTAAGCGTTTTGAGTTCGCAATCGCCCTCCATTGCGAACGTTGAGCGTTTTTCTTATGTGAAATAACCTATGCTGATAATATTTTATTGCGTTTAACTCCCCATCTAATATTCTATACATACTGACCTATAGGCTTTATGGTTTATTAACGGCAAGTCAAATTAGGTATTATTTATCCGTGCGAGTATATTTTGCAACATCCTGATTTATCTCTATATTTTTTTTAAAAATTTGAATAACAATAGTCAAAGGAGCTTCCTGAAATGATAAAACAGGCTTTGGGCACATTTTTGGATAATAATTCTGATTGCGATATTATCTTTATTCGGGTACAGGTCACAACACGCTCATCTTCAAGGTATTCATAAATGGTATCATGGTAAATTAGAACTGGCTTCGGCTAATTTCTGTAGTCTCTCAAAAAATAGGGCTTCGTCGGGTCTACAGAGAAGTAAAGAAATAAAAGTAGGCAAGAAATACTCTATCCGTCGAATTCGAACTTGTTAACTAGGTGTCGCTTGATTTTAGCAGTTTTACTATCCTCGATTGTTTAAAAGTCTACCCTACCAGGCATTCCGAAACGGCAAAGCGAGTGGCGACTGGCGCACTCGCACGTCCGTGGGCGACCACTGTTTTGCTTCAGCACCGGTTTGACCAGCTTATTTCGCATTCCCTTAGATGGACGCATCTTTAAGGCCACCTAAGTTTTTTTATTCTCTATTAACTATATGTTTATCGTCAAATGTCTACTTCAACTTTTTATAGTACATTTTTATACTTAATTTTATTTTAAAATAGTTTCTGTCCACCTTTCCGGTTTCCAATGATAGGACTATATAAATGATAGGTTTGGAAATGATCATGATTAAATTTTCACGCCAAACTAACAGTTTGTTATCGAGAATATTGTCCCACTGACAAGGTTACCTCAATCCTGGCTTATTCTCTGGCAGTGATGAGTCCTTAGGCCTGGATCGTGGTGGATTGCCCGTCGCATCGGTAGATAGGTTCTAGGTTGAGTTGTGTGTCGACAGAATTCCATTACCACTAGCAAATTGAAAATTCCTGACAATTTGTAAATAGTTCAGTATACGACGTCAAAAATATCTGTCGTATTGAAGCAATTATACTCAGTTTTATTGAAAAGACCTTTTTTTTATAAACTAAGTGAACGATTCCAGAATAATATTGTAATAATTTTAAACATATACGTAAATTGGAGATGACTGTAGTCGGCTTAAGTTGTTGATAAATGTTTTTTTATATAACTGTCATTACGTATAGCTGTAAGCATTTCTAGAATCAAATAAATTATAACAGTTTATTATCTCTGCGAAATGAATATTTCCCATTTAACGCGTGTGCCAAATTAGAAAAAAAAAGATTCCTGTATAACATATATTTACATATTTCAATTATGTGCACATTACAAAGTTACAAAAAATATCGTGCATTATCAAGCACCCACACATTCGCCTTTTTTACTACAGACACCGTGTGTTTATTACACACCAGGAAACAATCGATTAAATTTCTTAAGTAGAGGTTTAGAGGTTTTCTCAAATTTACTAGTAATATTATGAAAGTAACTTTTCAGTCATCCACTGATCAGGTTTATCAGATAATTCTTTCTCAGCTGCGCCACTCTTGAACTAATCCAAAATAGAAACGCATTGTTTAACTGCTACTTCTTGCAATTTTTATACATTTTTTTTTCTTTAAGATTTACTTTTCGTGTGTTGTAATTAAAATTTTTATTGTAATTAGTTATAATGCCTACAGTTGAGTAATTGTCTGTAACCGGTTGCGAAGCGGTCACTAGTTGTGCAAACAATAGCACGTGACGTAATGTTTACACTTTTCATTTCGATGACTTCATAATATTAGGTATTACCCTAACGAAAACGAATTTATATTTTATGCATAATAATTGGATTGGCACCTATTAAATTATTAGAGCACATCGATTATAAATAATTAATTAGATAAGCTATGAAATAATACTAATTAAATAACTAAAATTTGCTATTTTATTTTGTATAGTATGAAAAAAATATGACACATTTTGAAGAAAGCGTTAAAATATATACGTGTATTTTTAAGTCGTTGAAATTTTATGTCTATAAATTTATTTAGTATGTGTTTGAATTTAATTAAATTAAGACCATAATCATTCATACATTTAAAACAAGTTTTCCTTAGCAATGCTTAGTTAAGAAGAACATAGCATAATCTTAAATAATTTTAAAGAAGTTACTCACTTATTCAGAAATAATTAATTATTACGAGCATTATTTATAAGAACATACGATTTTATTATATAGCAAAAAATAATGTCCTTTCGTTGAAATCATATTCTCTAAAATTTCGCGCCATTCTCATCCCTTCCAATGATTCTGTGCGCAATGCGAATGTCAGAATCGGCTAAGGGGGGGGGGGGGGGGGTTCGCTCCTAATAACCCTAAATAATAACATGTCTGTAATTGTTTTTTTTGTATAGCTAACCTTTTAAAAGCTCTCAAAATAGGTATTCTTTAATGGTAATGGTCATTGTATCAACTATTTATATTGATTTTGTTGTTATAATTAAGCATGCGAATAACAAAACATACCAACATATGAAAAATCTGCTGTATAGAATAAAATAAATTGAATTTGACCTCCCCCCCCCCCCCAATAATCACGTTCCAACGGTACGAGCATGTCCTGACCAACTTGAGCGAGTTTACTGAACACGTTCTGACGAAAATGGACAAGCGGGCTCAAGTTGATGTCATATACACAGATTTCTCTAAGGCGTTTGACAGAGTCAATCACCATATTCTAATTGCCAAGCTGGAAGCATTAGGTATACACGGTGATCTCCTTAGATGGTTCAAATCCTATATAAGCAATCGGAGCCAGGCAGTCGTCGTTAGTGGTCACCGTTCAAGTTTTGTAATAATTCCATCTGGTGTTCCTCAAGGAACTCACTTAGGGCCTTTACTGTTTAATGCATATATCAGCGATATTGGTAACTGTTTTTACACTTCTGAGCACAATCTCTACGCTGATGACATGACAATTTATTCAGTAATCTCTAATTTGGACGATTGCATTAATATGCAGCAAGACCTCGACCGTTTATCTGTGTACTGCACAAATAATAATATTGACATAAATTCAACTAAGTGCAACAAGATCTCCTATACGCGAAATGTTATAAAAACCGATTTCACTTATGCCATCGGTACGACTAAAGACGACATAATTGAAACTACATGTGTCCGCGATCTGGGCATACATTTAGATCATAAATTAATCGGCGATCAACATATATCTTATATTGTTGATAAAGCATGCAAAACACTTGGCTTCATATTTAGGTCATGTAAGTCTTTTTCGGGGTCACAGGCACACATAACTCTATACTTTGCGTACGTTCGCAGTCTGTTAGAGTTTGCATCTCCTGTCTGGTCTCCGCAATATGACGTGTACAAGAACAGAGTGGAACGCATTCAAAAAAGATTTATTAGACATATCGCGCGCCGCGAGCACCTGGAATTCAGCACATATGACGAGATGACTTATTATTTTCATATGCAGACTCTCGAGGACCGACGTACCACAGCGGATATGGCACTTCTACACGATCTACTGCATAACAGAATAGACAGTCCATATCTGGTATCAGGTATCAACCTGCGAGTGCCTTCTCGCACCACGCGCGCATCTACTCTGTTCCAGGTGCCAAGGCGCAGTGCAAACTATGCCAGAAACTCTGTTCTGTACCGTTTACTTAATACCTACAACACGAAATTCGGCGAGGTTGATGTACTTGCCCTAAATCGTGGCGAGTTTCTTTCAAAAATCCGGAGTATTTCATGCCAATCTGACTCAAAATAAAAGCGTTGCATAATAAAATTAATTATCTATGCGCAACACATATGATGTTCATACATACAAACATGCACACACACAACCACACACCATCTCACACAACCACACACCCTCACTGACACTTTTACACCGTACACACATACACCTTCTAAAGTAGCGTTAAGCTCAGAATATTTTGTACAAAGGCGTAAGCTTTAATTGGCCTTATAATTAACCCTTTGTAAAATGTATATACTAATATTGTTACGCTGTATGCTTACATGTCAATAATAAATAAATAAATAAATAAATAAATATGTTCGTTCGTAGCTCGTGTAGCGACTAATTGCTAGCGATTCTTGACTGATCTGCTCCGAGCTGTGCGTTCGATGAGGCGTTGCAGAGCGCTGCACCGCGGCGTCGCGTCGGTCGCGGTCGGATGTACCCGAAGCGACCCGAAGTGACCCGAAGCGACCCGAAGCGACCCGAAGCGACCCGAAGCGAATGTCGCCCGCCGCGTCCGACGCACACTTCACTCGATTGGAGCCTCGGCCGAGTCGCGAACGTTCCTCCGGCCGGCTCGACCGTCGACGACCTGCGCCCGGTTTCCCGCGCTCTGTATCGACCGATGCGATGCGTACAAAGTAACATTACATTGTTTTGATTGATTCTTAGTGATTTTTTTTGGTGACACAGTGGTTACGAAACGGAATGATCCAACTAACAACATTCTGCTTACTATAAAAATTGTGTGAAAAACAAATAACTATGTAAAAATAAAATTATAATTTTATATTGACCTATGTCTGCGATAAGGAATATTAACATATATACTGAAATTTCTAGTTATATCGTCCGTATTTTGCTTAAAATAAATAATTTTGTTTAATTAAAATAAATTGTCAATATAACTTCATATTATATTGTCATACTTATTGTTCTAAAAAACTCTAAGATGTGTTTTTATGGACTGTTCATTTCCTAACATAAATGATTTAAATCTTGATATCTTTTTCACCGTCAACAGATTAACTGACTCATTGACTTGACTTTACTGATGTATGGTAGGTAGGTAGTATTTATTTATGATATCCATCGTCAATCAAAGTGTTGATTTTAAAAGAAATTAATTTCTCCGTGATATTAACATGCGCTACAAGTACTATGCCAAAACGAGCAATGAGAAAGTTCATGCTCTAGAGAGACAGCAGCCGTACCAGACTGGTTCTCCGCTCGCGTGTGATCAGGCCTGTGACAGGACCTGAGCCTCGGACTTGCCCCGCTGCGGCAGGGTGTTGTCTGGCTGAGAAACCTCCGAATACGACAGCTCTGGCTTGTGATGCGAAAACATTGGAACTGCTTCGGCGTGTGATGTGAAACCATGTTCGTGAACCCGTCCCTGTGGCTCGAGATCGAGAAGGAAGCGCGCGGGGGCACCCGCCCCGGCGCCTCTCCCGGCGGCCCGGGCGCCCGCTGGCTCGGATGCAACGGCGAAATCTTCTGGAACAACTGCGCAGAGTGCGACTGCGCGTATTGCAATCCTGAATATGTGTGCGTCTGCAGCGACAAGGTAAATAATATTCTAGTACCTATTTCAGGTGCGTTACCGATAAAAATTAAACGTTTTTCCAAAATAGTTTAGGTTTAATTGAATATAAAACACCCATATTTTTTACAACCACCTACTTACTAATGATGTAGATATGCTGAATTTCACGTTCTGTAATATAAACTGAAACTGGTTCTTATATAATAATAAAGCTATATGTGTGTCTCTTATATGCTATTTATTTTTGGCCAACTTTGAATTTACACAAAATAAAAACATAATGTCAAAGCGGCCTAAACTGTCATAATTGTTTATGTGGCATTGAATTCCTCCCCGTAACCCCCACTCCCCCAACGTCAATAGACCGTGCTGTCTGTCAAAATAACGACGGCGATTCGCTGGCAATTTATGTATCATCTTAAGGTGTTATATTTTAAATTTTTACTATTAATACGTACAATTATTACCAGTTAATGTAATGATAACAGCATTTGTGGTCATTTTAAGCGTGGTTTATCATTCGTTCGTTGTTAATATAGTGCAATATTCAACGTTTTGGATTCTCTGTATCGGGAGATAATTTTTTTTTTTCCAAGTTATTTTACGGTTGCGGTGAAATATTCGTGCAGATTATGAATAAGCACGATGGATTTAGTGTAAAAAAAAAAACATCAAAATCGGGCGTGTGTGCAACATTCCCGACTTATGCCAAAAAAACATTTAGGGACAATTGTATTTCATTCGTGGAGAATTTAGTATATATAAATGGCTGTTTCTTTGTCCTTTAGGCATTCCTAAAGCGTTGGTCCGATTGCGATGACAATTTGGGAAGTTATCGTGAGCACACCCGATTAGGTTTATGCTCGAATTAAGGGGGGTCAATGGGGGTTTGAAGTCAGTATGGACCTTATAAAGCGATGGTTATAAAATTTTAAAAATTGGCAAAAATAGGTCCTTTATATAACACAGACATCGAATGAGAAAGATTTTTTTTTAATATTCAACCAATGGGTGGGGGATGAATATTTTTATGGAAAAATATATACTTAGATCTAGAGACTTGAAATTTTACAAATAACTTCTTGACTTAATATAGGCACACACCAACACTGGATTTTGCGAAATTCAACCATTAAGGGAGGGTAATGGGGGTTCGAAGTTTGCATGGTGCTTACAAACCTTCAGGTCTAGAAACTCGAAAAATGGCATGTAGCTTCTTTACATAACATAGAAATCGAATGAGAAACGAAAAATCAAATTTAGGCACGTGGATGACCGTGCCGCAGGCACGAGTTGCCGCGCGCCGAAGTCGCCGTCAAAGCTGCCAACTCGGGGGGGCAAAGCCCGGAGTTGAACAGTTATTACCTTACCAGCGTTTAACTAAATTGTATTTTTTTAGGTACAAACAACGCCAGTCATTTATGAAGACTAAATTTCTACTAAATGCTATGAATGAGACTACCGTTTGTCGCTTTTAGGCATGAAGCCGTGCAGATGTTTATTTTTTTATGAATATGCTTTTGCATGTTTGATAGATGACAATATTATGTAATTTAATTATTTACTCTTCCGTATCGTTTATTTATAGACGTTTATTCTTATAACTTACTTATTTTTAATCAAGTCTACAAAATTAAGTGCCATACCCCACTAGCCTTGTTCCAATGTATCATTATTGTGGAAAGTAGCTTAAAACTACAATTCTATACAACCTTCGAGTGGGCATTCTGGCGTGTCGTGTTGTCCTTAATTACCTTCCTAAGTTTGAGTTGTCGACGAAGGCGAAGGAAGGCTCTACGGCACTCTACGCAGACTATTGCAACGGCAATTAATCGTAATCAACGATAATTCCTCGTTTCTCATAACCCTGAGCACTGAATATCTATCTAGGCCAACTGCCGTGAATGACAATATTACCTATTCAAATTTAATGCAAACTTAACGACGTCAAAATATGTATTTTTAATCTATTTAACTTTTGATTGTAATACATTAATACGTATTTCGCTGAGCAATACAAAAATTCGATTTTGAATTCATTTTTCTCGTAATTAGGAAAAAATCCTATCTATATAGATCGACCTCCTCTGAAAGGAGAAAATTGAATAAAAATAAATCTTGACTTGATGACTGGATTGTCGGATAAATCATGACTGTAGTAGGTAGGTAGTTACCTACTTTTAGTTGTTATCAAAAAAGAAAACACCAGTAGACGGCAATTGTTGGATGTGAACACGTGAGATGGAACCTAACCGAGGCATTGTTGTTTTACGATTTGCGCAAACCCGCTTGGGAAATCTCACCTTTACTATTTTCGCACTAACTTTATTATAATTAGGATATTAAACACGAAATATCGTGAAAGTGATGTTCTGTTAGTTTCACATTAAAAAGAAACTCTTTTTCCACTTTTCACGTCGCAGCAACTGCATTTGTTTGTTGGAAAGTGGGAACCGTAACTACAATGCTACGAAACTTCGAACATATATCCAATTAAGCACCCTAAAGCCTTTTCGTATATGCCTCCCCGGTTTAAATGCCTTACAAGATATATTTTCTTCTACGAAAGACGACGTGATGAGAGGTGCACCTCTTCATCATCAAAAAATGAGAACGTATTGTCAAAATATATTTGGCTGTCCTTGCGGACTACAGGCAAAATAAAGACGGTTCAGTTTGCCTGTGCAACGTTGTACAAACAATTTAAATTTATTTATTAACAAAAATATAATATTATAATTATCAAAAATGCAATCGGACCTACATTTACATAGGTAATAATAATATGAGGCCCTTTGACTGTTGGACGTCTGAAGATCAAAACCGCTGAAAATGTTTATCTATGGTATAATACGGTATATGGTACACGGTGTATGGTGTATGGTATACGGTATATGGTATATGGTATGGTATGGTATGGTTATTATTACTAATTTTAATTAATAATAATATTACTATGATAACAAGACAATTGTTAAGCTAATTCGCTGTTCAAAAAAAACCTGTTTTATGTTTGCGGGATGACATTTGTTTCTCGGGTTATAAATACAAGCAAGATATGCGTTTTATGCGCTTATTTGACGTATTTATTTGATTTATTTATTTATTGTACATAATTAATTTTACAAAAAATAATATAAATGTAGTAGTAGAAATCACAGTTATAAATGAATATTATAAATGCACCGGGAGCGATTAGCACTCCTACATTTTGTGCCCTGCCTTCTTTACTAGACTATGTCTGTACTAAGGAAGGCAGTGTTGTATTGTGCTACAACTGAAATTGTCAAACCGTCAATGCACCTATAGAGAAATATGAAAATGTATATTTGTAAGAAAATAAATATCTATTAGTACTTTACGGTAATCTTTTTTGTGAAGTGGTTGGTGTACCTGCATAATACAACCTTCAATTATAAGTTAATTTATGACTAATAAGAATTATGTCAATCCCAAATAAAAATACATGGTCATATAATAACCTAACTTAATTAAGATTTATCATGTGGCAAGATGCGAGTCCGTCAAAACTTATCGCTAAAGAAATATGAAAAATAATTACGTAATAATCTTCCATATGACTTAATTATTAATTTAATTTAATTCTAAGGCTAGCAACTCTGGCCGTTCCTCAATTGATTTAATAAAAAAAAATCATATGAATTTATTGCCAAATTAAAAAGTAGCCACGTTTTTTTTATATTTTTTTTATAATTGGCAACAATAAGCAGTGACTTCAATTAGTTTAAGTCGTTATAGAATGACCTGATAAAATTTAGCATAATTTTATTTAAAAACATTTCACTATCATTTTTATTAATTGCTCGTAGCATGAGTTTAAAATACTTTTTTTCAATTAATGATAAATTTTCAAATCTAACCGTGTGTTGAAAGGCCACAGTTGCGATCCAGTAATTTAGAAGCTAGGCTCTACGGGCAGTTGTCCCAGGGCGAGACGACTCGTGGCTGCGGCACTCGGGATGGGTCTCTTCCCTCCCCATCTCTAAGCTCTTCGGGCTACTTACGTGCCTACCGTGCTATTTTTAAACGCTCCAGCTAGGCCCTGCTTTTTATTTATGAGATATAGTATCCACTGGAAATAATCATCCTTCCCCCCTCATTAACCATCCTTTAACTGGATTTTCGAAAAATGGTGAATCACGTGTTTTTTAATTTTTAAAAATTATCTTCAAAATGTTCACGCCCTCTTTTTACTCCCTTAAGGAAGGAATTTCTAAAAATCCTATCTTAAAGGGAGCCTACGTCATAAGAATGTACTTTTGAAATTAAATATTCCTAGCTAAGCGTTTGAGCTGGGTGATGATGATCAGTCAGCCAGGACTTATTTTATATATCCTACAGGGTGAACTTAAAGTCAGCAGTATCCTTTTAAGGGGTGATATCCTTTTAAGTGTATGAATCTGAACAACAGTTGTTTAGCAGTTTTCATGTAGCTAACAAAAAAAAACATATATTAATATAAATACTATAAATACTATATAGTACGTTTAGTGTGCGTATTGTTGTATTTTTGACCGATCCAATAATTGCACGCGGGAAACTACCCATCGGTCACTGTCGTTTATATATTTGTAAATACGGTTACTTGGTTGCCACGTCGTGATGCCGCGTGTTCTAGTATTTTGTTAGGTAAAATGTTTTTAGGACTTTTAGACCAGTTTTTTTCTTTATTTACAAAGTTGTTGAATAAAATTTGCTCAATTTCATGGGCTGCTAGAACTGCTAGGTATAAAGTTTTTCGATTTAACGGCTTCTAAAAAAATAAAATGGGCATCTTATTATTGTGTTTTAGAATTTACGAATAGGCTGTAGCATTATCACTCCCAATAGTCGCTTTATAGTCTGTAGTTTAAAGGAACCTCTCAGTTATCTGGTTGTGCCCAATCAAGAGTTTTATAATTAATGTGATGATGATCGCGAACCATCATAATAGCATAAAGAATGCTAAAATAAATTAAAGCTTTTAGAGATGTGTTTTGATTATGGTTGTATGGAGTAAAGTAAAACTACATTGTAATTCCATTCATCCTTTTTTTCTACAGCATGTTAGACACTGCTGATAGCAGCAGGGATCCATAGGGATAGGCATTGAATTAGTTTGGGCGTTGGTTAATGTTTGCTCATCCGATTTATAGCTGGACGCGGTTGCAGCACTACAACCGACTAGCGGTGGGCGTTGCCGCTTTTCTTCAAAAGTGCTTCTAAAAGCGCTTTTGAGAAACGCTTGAAGTGTCATGTGGTTTTTGTTAGGTGACAATTAAAGAATATATTGAAGAATCGTCATATTCAAGTATTCAAAAAAAATACAATTTAAAAACAATTATAGCCTCTTACATACTTCTCCGTTTGTATTCAGAAATGCGAATTATTTAGCCTAACCTAACATCAAGAGAATGTTCCGTGGTTGATCGTGGCCTAGTTGGGCCCTACCCAAATAGGTCAAATGTGCCCGTCCTAGAGTCAGAGGAGATGGTGGTAATGAAGAGTTAAAAATGGTATGATCATGTGCGGATTCGAACCCGCGACCTTTGCCTCAACAGTCTTAACCAATAGACTAAGCTTGGGTGATTTGTACGTATATTATTTCAAAATGGCTTTAGATTGTTGATATTTTTTGTATACCTAGTAAAAAAATCTTCCTCCGTATAAACCGAGTGTCGCTCGTTAGTGCTTAAGGCCAAAAAGACCATATGCTCGTATATGCTGATGATGCCTTTCTCGATAATACGGCGTTTTAACTGATGAACTCGAACGCATACAAAACTGTTGCAAACGGTTCATTGATGGCCTACTTAACGACGAAAATATAAACGTAATGCATCGATTTGGCTGGATTCTGTCCGTTACTAGTTTTTGATATGAGTAAAAATGTAAGACATTTTTTAAGTGGATCAGAACAGCGATCTTTTAAAACAAATGAGGGTGAAAAACGCACCGCGCCCAAGTACGCCACTTTGCGTCGAGTACCTCGCTTGCTCGCATATATCACCGCGATAAGTCTCTATCCAGCATGGCGGAGCGTTGCGGCGCGCGGAAGGGCGGGAGGAATATACCGGTGTCGGGTTTTCACAAGGACAATTTTCATGACATGCCGAATCTATGTTTTAAAACAGGGGTGCTCAAACTTGAACTGCTGGCGATCTACCTCAATATTTTTAGACTACTTACGATCGACTCTGAGAGACTGCAAGGGTGTGTGATGCAGGGTTGTCGTACATACACGATACACCCTACCTACCTAGGTAGGGCGTACCGTAGCATATATAGATATTAGCTTTCTGCACAATATAGGTACATTTGTAACGCTTGTCCTGCGATGTCCTGACTCATGACTTCAATACGCCTTGTTACAGTCGGACGAGATAACTGAAGTTCTCTAATAGCAGACATGATTTCTGTTTTATTTTCCGCTAGTCCCTGCAAACAGGACTAGAAATTCCTGCAGGCGCAACATTTATATCGGCGTGAACGAAAGTCTCGAATGTTCCCGTCAAACGCGCCGCCCGAAACTAGACTGTACTTTCTCTCGTTGTTTCTAGACTAGACTGTACTGTGTACTGACTATTCTAGAAACAACACGGCTTTTCTTTGAAAAGTGCCGCGCGTTCCTTTGATAAAGCCACCTTTTGTCGCAAGCAGTGTTATTTTATTACGTAATACATTTTTGTAGTTTAGTTACCTACCTACTTATTAAAAAAAAAAATCTTCTCGAGATCTACTCAAAAAGCACTCGCGATCGACCAGTCGATCGCGATCGACCGTTTGAGCACTCCTGTTTTAAAAGATCGTTCGGTTAGAAGGTATCCATATTTTTTTTTAGAAATAGTTAAAAAATCATAAGTTTATTCTTACATACATATCCATTAAATACTCATAGTAATTTTGACGCTAGTAGCCTTATCGACAGATTTGCCATCGTAAACAAGGAACACTCGAAATATAGTATGTTGGTTGTTGGCTATTGTTAAAGATAAGATGATAAGTCATTGGTATTCTCTCCCTTATTTTATTTTTAATCTTTATTATTATTTTTTACAAAACACCTTTACATTTCCCCACAAAGACGGTGCCTTTTCTGTGGGTGAAAAAAAACATTTTATATTACATTACAAAAGTTTCAAAAGGGTTACATCAATAAGAAAAAGGAAAAACAAAAAAACAATATAATAAAATGCAAAAGCAATAAATAGATAACAACCAAAAAAAGTAAAAACCTATCAAAAGCAAATTTAAAGAAAAAAGTAGACAAACACTATATTTTTATATTTATATATATGTGTGTTTTCCGTAGATCTATAGCCTATACTTACTTCACTAACCTACTCTCTTTCCATCTATTATCTTTATTCGTTTTATGGATAACGAGGTGTAGTTTATAACCAGGATTGATCGTTATTGAGGTTCTTATACACCTCTATATGTATAATTGCTTATACATTGTTTTTAATTTTGTCGTATGATGTCAGCTGCGAGCGTGTAAAAATACGTCATTAGCGTGTGTTGTTTGCCTTAATTCCCTGCAATACCAATAAAATTTAAAATGTAATTAGTAACAGGTGAAAAAAAAAACACAATTACAGCTTATATTTGTATTTATTTTTTGATATATTTTTTTTAATGTTTCACTTTCAGTAAATTTCAGTAATTTTTTCATGTAAAAATGAGATGAAGTTTAAGATGGCATTAATAATATGTTTTTCTTGACACACTACATCGACATTGAAATCATACAAAATTCATAGCTCGAAGCTCATATTGTTAATCAGTTGTCAGTAGTATGAACGTTTTATTTTATTTAATTTCATTTGTTATAAATAAATTTTAGCTTTCTGCCTTCTTTCTCCATATAAACTTTTGCTATGCCAAATCTCACAGTCCCTCCGCGCGCGCGATGTGCTTAAAAAGGATTACAAACTGGTGTTGGCTCGTTCTAGCGAATTGTCCTTATTGTCTAACTAAGGTATCGCTTGTCTCCATATTGAAAATTATGTAATGCAGAGTTTATTTCGCCTTTATGCCGCTTATAAAAGAGGAAATAACGTTTCGCCTGAATAAATCAAACGGCCATGAATGAAAGGAATGTCAATTATTGGATGATGTTTGTAAACGTGCGATGCGTCGGCTTATTATTGTTTTTCGTTCGTGCGAAGTTCGCTAATAAGCATTTCCCTGTTGAGGCTGATTTTTAAACCATTTGCGCAACGAAAAGAAAGTCAAATCAAACATTAACCAGATGTGCGTACTATAAATAAACTGCGTAATTCTTAAAATGCAACATTTAATTCCATATTCACTATGTATTTTATTTATTTATTGTGACATATTTAATTCGACAACAAAATCGAAATATAGTAAAACAAATCACAGTGTCAAATGCACAGGGAGCGATTACCACTCCTACATTTTGTGCTCTGCCTTCTTTACTAGACTATGTCTGTACTAAGGAAGGCAGTGTTATATTGTGCTACGACTAAGAATGTCAAACTAAAAATGTAAGAAAAACTTTAAAATATATAAATATCTATGTATGTTTTTTTACAATTAAAATGCATTTTCTTGAAAGTTTTAACATTTATTAAGGCGCCCCGGGACGCATTTGTCCTTGAGATTAGAAAGAGTAGGCTTTATTCGAACATTGACGTGTAGAAAAGAGACGGATATACTCGCCGACCGCGAATTCGTTACATTTGGAGTCGATGAAACATGTTTTTTGTATCTAAATAATTATTATCATTTGAAAAAAATGGTTTTTTTTAAGTAATGTCCTAGATTATTATATTGTCTATCTTTAGAAAGAAAAATTAGGTTCGCGTCACTTACACAACTTAAAAGAAAATCGTTGCAAGAAAAAAACAACACTTTCTTATTTATTTATTTTCATTACTATAATAAGGTGTATTTCGTTTTTTTTAAGCAAAGTACTAAATTAATATATGTTTAATATTGTGGTATTTTTAGTTTTAGCCATTTGTTGGGAATAACTTCAACAAAATGCACCAAAATACCTTACAAAACACGTTTTAGGGACTGGTGGCGCCTTAATTGAAAATCGGTCACTTTGCAATCGACGTCGTCAGAGGCGGATTTTCCATAGGCCGACGAGGCCCGGTCCTAGGGCGGCCAGATATTAGGGCGGCCGTGCGGACTGCTGATGATCTTGTCTGATCTTAAACATTGCTTTTTTTTTTAATCTAACCACTTATTCATTTGACCGTGGATGCCTGCTGGAAGGCCTGGAAGGTGAAATGCTTGCCATTTCCGCTTGTAACAAATAACATATTTGATCTCAAATCAGTATATAATGGAGTTGTGAAACATAAATCCCCTGAACTATGAAGTAAATATTTTCTGACGGGTGCAAATTGAGTTGAACGCAATTTTGTTTTCGAAGGTAGGTACTTTGCATTAGTAGAAAAGGGCGGCTTCTACTAAACGGCCAAGGTCAGCCCGCGACTCTTGCAAAAAAAAAACATTACATCACATCACATCAAATAAAGACACATTGAAGTTGTTTTATATAGTGACGTTTTACACGTTAATAATTTCATTATTTAAAAGTACCTACTTGAGCTATCCATTTTCGTTGTACTATAAAATGTTATCTTTCTAAAACATTTATTATGTTGATGATGATGATGAATTCATATAATGTAGTAAATGTTATATTGCAAGATTCAGTCGGGGTCAATATTAGCATAGTTGCATTTATAGGAAGTAACGTCATTGATGCGAGTTTTTATTACGACGTTATTAATAAATAATTAATTATACAACGTTTTGTTTTGTGTGGAAGTGTGATAGTAAAAACGAGGGAACGCTGGTGACACAGATCGTCATCATCATCATCATCATCCGTAATCGTTCCACCATTTTATCTCCGCTTCCGCTTCGCGTTTCTTGTTTGTCGCTTCTTCAGTTTACCTTTACAACATCCTCGAGCCGTCTCGGTCGCGGAGAGGAACTCCATCGCTGATAACCTGAACCGTTCGCGCGCTGAACTAAGTAAAACTAAGCCCTCAATTCAGGCTGTAGTATGTCTAATGACAATTCTTATGGGTTGTTTATCCACAAATGTTGTGTGTATTTTTTATATTATTAATTTTCTCATTTAAGAAGCATCGGGTAAAAACCATAATAGGTGGATCGCTTTTCTAAAAAATAAAAGAATAAAAAAGACAGCCTAAAATGATATCTACCACTCAAAAGAACAACTCTCTCTTTGTTTGATGCAAGAACGAACATTCTTATGATATTCTTTCGTTTTTTATAAGACCTTTAATAACCACGGTGTACATTTGTTGCTTTTATTTTTGTAATGATACATTTTTATTTTTTAAATAAAAACTTAAATTAAGCCTCGTTCGAAGTTAGTCGTTATTATAGTTTATTATTATTAGTATAGATCATAAGTAACAAACATGTTTTTCATGAGACACAATAAACATAATTTAGTAAAAAAGTTTACTTTTTTATACACACTCTTATCTATCCCCATTGTTTTGGCACATACTAAAGATCTACTACCCATAGTATCGCACAGAAAAAATAAGTTTATTTGTAGAATAAATATTGTTAATCGCATTTGTTATTGTTAAATCAACAAGAAATAATTGAAAAATAGACAATACACGTCATTTATCCAACTCTACTAAAGTGACTTTGTTACTGATATTAGCTTTAGTTTGGAAATAACTGTTAAAATTATGGATAGCGAACTATCGAACGCGTCCAACAATTTTCCACTGTGAACAATCGCATGTTATTTTTTCTTTGTGAACACAGAAGATTGTATATGTATAGTCTATTCATTATTTCCAATTGTTGACGCTATAAATTCAAACTTAAATATTTTCATAGCACTCGCGATCACAGAGCAGTGTTTAGATATTCGCGGATCAATTGAATAATATGCCGCTGTGAGAAAATTCAATATTGCTTCAGTTACGAAAAAACGATCATAATACAGAATAGAATCTATGGCAAGTGTGTGTGAGAGTCTATTTTTTATTTATATACACACTATACTACCCAGTCTATTTTAGTGTAGCTAGTCTATTTATATGTAGACTTTGAGAGTATTTACTAAAAATACATTATGCATCTCTATCGGCAAGTTTATTTTTATGGGCTTAGTACTCGAGCGTAAATTTTTCTACAAATATTAAAGGCTACGTAATCAACGCTATCACATAAAAATCATGAGCAGTTAAATAAATCATACTTTTCTTCTAGATAGGGAACCAATTAAAAAAATAATATATAAGGATCGGGACTCACGGTTACGATGTGTAAACATCAGCGTTCGTCTGTAAAAGCATTACATTACAATTTTATTCTGATGATATGCAATTCCATGGTTCCTGACATTGGCTGGTTCGTCGTATATTTTGTTCATATAAAGCAAACTAGAATTTAAATCCAAAATATCAGGCGGGCGCTAATTCGATTTGACACATTTTGTACGATGTCATCGACTTATTCGATGAAGTCAGAGTGTCGCTGAATATAAAATCAAAATTCACACTACCTTGGGGGGGGGGGGGGGGGGTGAGTCCGCGTATAAATGTTTATACATCAAAAACAACGCAGAAACAGGTTGGATTCTTCTGTAAAAAAACTCTTGAAGTCCATTTACGATTTTGTTTGCTTAAGAAATTTGTATGGCTAATTATTTGTACAAATTTTATAAAGATACTAGCTGATAACTCCGGGTTTCGCCCCGGGTATCGACTAGGCCCTGCAGGCGGTTCAGCAGGCGCCTTCGACGCGCGACGACTCGTGCCTGTGGCACGAAGTTGGGAAGTTCTTCTTCTTCTCCAACTAAAATGGCAATTAACCAAAAGTTATATTTACAATAATTATAAAAATAAGTACGAAGAACCGAGCTTAACTGGTGGGAAATAGTACTTAAAATTTTAACTTTCAGCGCGATAATGTGCACTGTACATTGACGTTGATAGATAAACAGTTTTTGTACTCCTTGAAATAAATAAAATAAAATAAGTGTAACGCAAATCTACGCACTAATAAACAAATAGTGTAACAATTCATGATATTTTATTGCAACTGGATCTTAAACGCTTTCTGAATCTAACTAACTTAGGAAAAAGCATGGGATATATGGGTGTTCAAACTTCATTCCGCTAATTCATAATTTTCAGTTATGCCTTTTCGATTTTTATTTAATAATATTATATAATCAATGTTAATTATAATGCTAGTTGGCAATTGTGATCCATTCTTGATAATATACAAAAAAAAAATATATGATAAGGAGTAGCACGTTCATAAGTCTTCAGTGATTGGTTTTCTTCTCATTGGTAATATCGGCTGATTTCTATAAACGCGTGGTGCAATAATATGTTTTTAATCAAACAAAGTGGTTGCTGCGACTTACATTAAATTTAGCTTTGCGAAATTTACTTTATCCTTTCCCTCTACTCCTTACTCTATCCTTTACTTTATCCTTTTACTCTATCCTCTATTTTTTTCCTGCCCATGCCGATGCTTTTGCAATTTGTTTCCTTGAAAGTATTTTAAACTCATCCTTTGGTTTTAAAATATGCGACCACATGGAATATCGTTAGATTCTCGCAACGCGACCTCATCGTTTTTACTATTAATCTACGGCCGTTTTTAAATGGTTTTTCTAAGGTTAATTGATGTCCTGAATGAAGAAGTGTTGAAAGAATTGTTCGTTCTAACAAAAACTAGCTTGTTATTTGAGTTTGTTGAGAACCAAAGACGGTTAGAACTTCTTGTTTGACAATTCTTGTACACGCGTACATTCATGCCACTCCAATAATTGCCGCGGGAACCATTATCTTCTAAATGTCAATTCATAACGATATGAGACAAGAACTACTTTAAAATGTGTGTCACGAGAACAGACGTGCTCAGACAGACGATCAGCTCACGACATTTAAATCATTACCCAAATAAAAATACTGAAACTGTCAAAAAAAATAATCCTACATGTTATATACTTATATTTTTTGTAAGGTGTAAGAAAATAAACATGAAACCTTACTGGATTTTGCTACTATGTATAATGAAAATAGTAAAGTGGAGTTGTATCAAATATTTCAAAACTCATCGTAGCTTGCATACGTCGACTGTTAGTTTATGGGTCTTGTTAGAATAATATTATCAGCATAGACACATTCCTGCTGCACTCGTCCATTATGTTCTGGATTTAGAGGCACTTCCTGTTCTATCATTGAATCTTCTTTGCCAGCAGGCATATTAAGGAGGTCAACATCACGTCTTACGTCGACTTTCGGTTCGTTAAGATGACGTTTACGCAAGACGTATTGAAAATCAGGAGGAGCTACGGGGGACCTTCCGATCAAAGAGTCAACCAATGAGCTTAGTTGGTGAGCGGGAGTTTCTTCGCCCGGAAGACCCCTGTATTTGTTTCGTCCTTCCCCCGCGGGGGAGTTACACCTCGGTTACCCTCGACTGCCGCCACCTATAATATCCGACCGTATGAGTTCTTCTCACATTATTTATGTTATTTTCGCTGTTTATTGTGAGGGTTTTTTTAATATTTCTTTTATCAATGATGGATACTAATGTTCGGTACATAAAGATTTAATCTTCGAAACGGCTCGCAACAGGGTATGTGTGTAGCTCTAATATGAAATGCTTTTACATTCTATTATAATGATCGTTTTTCTATTGAATTTGCGTCAGTATTAATCGAAGTCCACCTATTAGATCGAAGACTCGTTAATGAGTGGACTTGCGGCGACGCATCACGACATCTTCAAAGATGACAGCCTACAAAAAGATCAAACGCAACTCAGTGAAAGTGTCTTTATGTATTTTTTATGCTTTAAAGCGTGCCCATAATCGTATGCTTATACGACTAGGCATAGTAGTCAGCGGCGTGATCCGGAACGCGACCGGTCGACGAACTGACTTTTTTGCTTGACCCGGCAAAGTTTCCGTCGAGTTTTTTTCGACCGTGTGAAAACAACAATGATTGAGTTAAGTAACGAATACGCAAATATTGAGGTTTTGTTTTCGTTTTCATCTCCATAGCAAGTGGCGTGTCTCCGTCTTCCTTGATCGGATCTTTGCAATCCGATTGATTGCTCATCTGTTGAATCTTATTGTTGTGTCAATCATGTTTCTTCGTTGATACTTTTTTCTAAACCTGCGGCTGCTGTGTCGGTCTTATTACATCTAGTGCATCTGTAAAGCCTTCTTGAATACATTCCGTTCGTCTCTTCACAATAAAAGAGGTCATAAATATCAAATAAGTTTATTTGTTGATATTCTTATTATTCATTTTTCGAGAACGAGAAATTTTAGCTGGAACCGCCTCATTAGCAGACTTACTCTGTTGTTTATCTTTGCTCTAAGCTGAATATAAATATTAGATTGCATCCAGCCTGAAGTTGTCGAGAATTAAACTAAGGAACCATCGTGAAAGTTTTATTAAAAAAATATTGATCGACCCACCACTGTCACCAGCTTCATAGTTGCGATTTCGGGTCGAGGACGTCTCCGCGTGCAGACAATTTTTGGCACACTCGTACCCTCATTTCGCCCGGGCGCTTTATATCTTATTATATGTGCGTAGTTTTTGCATTATCTCGTCAGTTCGGCGAAGATCTTTAACTAAAGCAAAACTTTAGATCTTTTTATTCAGATTTGCAGCCTAATTGAGAGCATCCAAAATGTCTAATTTCCTTGGCATTTTGTGTTTTCATTAATTCAATGTCATTTTAAAACCCATTTAATTTTAATTAATACATAATTCGTTCATTATACACGAATACCTAATATATTTGCATTTCTAAATGTCGATTTCAATTTTAAAAATAGGTATTTTTTTTTTTAAAACACATTTTGTTTGTATTACTTTTGATTTTATTTTTGAAATGCAGTAGGCTGTTCAATTCTATTTTAGACCTTACGGGTTGAATTTTTGAAACCGATATTTTTCAAAACTAACACTTTTCGACTTTTCGACTAGGGTTCGTTGGGTTGGATAGATAGATAGATAGATAGGTACACACTATTCACCGTGCCGTTTCACTATTTTACGCTACGGAAACTGAAACATCTCACCGAATGAACATTCTAAATACTTTATGCTGACTATATGTTGAGATATTACTCATATAGATATTGAGGTATTAATAATTACTTTAGACACACTAAAAACGTTAGTAAAAGGATGTCAAGTTAATTGAGGTTTCTTTTCGATAATTTCAATCCAATTCAGTAGTTCGTATATCTTGCTTATCCTATTTTATTAGGAGGAATGCATTTTGGTTGCATAAATTTCGTATGTATACGATCTATATATATATTTAATCGGTTTTAACTGGCTGTGAGCTGTGGGTTAAAAAAGGAGAGCAGAGTTGCTGGCCTTCTAGTTAGGCTTTAAAAATTACGACACGTTTAACATTCCAGTGCATACGGATCGTAAATCGTATGACCTTCGGTATTTCTTTTTTAATATTAGGCGTGGGTTTCAGTCGAGTGACCAATAGACTCGAAATATTTTATTTATGAAAGTATTCTTGGATATAGTAATTAATCAAGGTCCATAGGCTTATGTGTGTACATAGTAAATATTATTTATTACTGTGGCTATATTGATACCTAATTTATTCTAATTTCCAATGGTTTACCTAGTTTTGTATTATTTTAAATTTGGTCAATTATATTATAAATGCAATATTAAAGCATCGAAATACTTTATTCTGCGAAACTAATACAAATTAATCGCGACAGTACCGACTAAATCGAAAGATTTCATGCAGACTTTTTATTTTTAACAGATACCATAAATAAAAGATGCATATAAATAAACAAGAATGGCTATGACATATGTAGCTATCATTTAATATCAATTGCTTCTATACACTGTCTATGCCCCTACAGGCGTCATTAAAGGCATCTTCTCCCCAGACTGCACGCGCCTAACTGTGGTTTCAACTTCTGATGGGTTGAGTGAATTTAAATTTAAAAAAAAAACTAACTACAATGGTATTACGACATTCTTTCAATTCATCATACACCATTTCCGTTTTTTTTTTTAAATTTTGAAGTGCGGTTATTAATGAAACAATCCCCTTAAATGAGCAAAAGGTGGAAGTGGCCCAAAGTACTTCCGCCGTCACAAAGTTCACTTATTCCACTGTGGTTATTTTTATGGTTACCTAATTTTATATCTTTGCTTGAACCGAGAACGTCTGATGTGCCGTAATTGAGGCACGCGGCGGGCAGTTTGAAGTGCGGCCGCTAGACGGCGCCTCGAGCGCAACTGGAACGCGTGATTGTAGGCTTGCAGTCGGTCAGAGCCGTAAATCTTGGATCGATGTTGGTAATTTTATTTAGTCTTTATCTTGTAAATTCGCTCTATTATTCAATCGAGATAAATCATTTTTTAATACGAGTATATATGAACGTTTGGGGCGCTAAGCTGTTATGTAATATTTTTTTGTATCGGATAAAAGCTGTAACGTCTTCATTAGTGAGCAATAAAAATTATTTTTATTGCTCACTAATGAAGTCGTTCGTGACGTGAAATGTATGGCAATATATTTTTTTACTATTTTGCATCTTTTTTACTCCGTCTGTTTACTAATACTTATTTAAAGGGGATACATATTATATAGGTACACACAAAGAAATATATTCTTTCGACAGGTAGTTTACTAGTAAGTGTTGAGCTTAGTTAATTAAGAGCTGAATTGGTTGACGGCTTTCCGATCGTCCATATTTTGGGCGGATCCAACAACTGGTGCTCGTTATCTAAGTGCATATTGAATTATACTATTATATGACCATATTCGACAGTACTTTATTTGGTTTCGCAGCAGGCGCCATACGTTAACTGTTCGGGCCTTTTTTTTTTGCACTTTACCGCTATAGAAATAAGTAATAATTATTTAAAACTGTTGTAAATATTATTGGTTAATTTTTCATCTACTTCTTCAGCCTTGGTCGTATTAGAGTAATACTGCGATACAAATCCGTTGTCCAAACTAGAAGCGAGCTATTTAACAGCTAAATTAGCCCAGCGGTTATCATATATTCGTTACATTTCATCGTTTTTGTCATTATTGTTTCCATTTTAAATATTTTTTTACTACTATAATGAAAGTGTGACCGTATTTCGTAAAACGCACAAATAGCTAGGTGAGAGTAGAGAGCATTAAGAAATACAGCGCTGTATTTAAACCAGCTTGCATTACACTCAAGCGATGCAACTAATTGTGCATTTCGGTACTAATTTTTCTATACATTCTGATTATATAATTTGTATGAAAAAATTCAATACTAAAAATATAATTTGAATTTTCCAAATGTCAATTTACTGGTAGACTCGCATAAGGTCACGGCGTTTGCCTATTTTAACGTAAAAATCATCTAAATGCGGTATTTGAGAAATACATTTTACAATTTTACTATATCTTAAGATATCATGAAAGTACTCTTGGCGTGTCAAACACAATTGTATTTATAATGAAGTGTCGTTAGCGACGTTAATTTATTCCGATCCATTATTAGCATGCATTCGTCATTACACCGTTGCTTCGGTTGATCAGCTGTTATGCGTCCATCCGGGGAAAGTTGTGATCAAATAACAATTTTAAATATTTATATATTATATTTTCGATTAAACTTTTAATGCCGTTTAAAATCATATTACATCACTTCAATGCTATAATAACGAATAAGCGAACAGTAAAATGTCGACTGTTGAAATATACACTACATATAATAAATAGTGTCTTCCGGAATTGCATGTTTTAGCTGTACGGAAAATGAATGAAAATGGGTGATTCAGAGAGCGCCTCGGTCATTCATGGAAGCCATAGTCAGATTTTATTCTATACTTATTTAATTATGCAACTATAAAGATAGCGCACGCTCTTTAGGAGGGTTTATAGGGATAAGTATTAATAATAGTTTCGATAGGCCTATAGCCTGTTGCAACCGCCGTCCTCGGCATTCTTAGGCAAATTATAGATTGCCTACGCATAGATAATCTGAAATTATTGTTTTTTTTTTCCCCCGCAAATTCGATGTAGTAAGGTTATAGTTATTTACATTAATTTGGTAATTCTGCGCATGACACCTCCGTAGATTAGAAGTAATCAGTCAGATGTGCTGTCAGTGTGCGATTGCACTATGGCCATGATTGCTGGGCTGCTATTGCGCTTTAAGCTGAGCGACTGTCGCTGGGCTGGGTGGAATATGATTATATCGCAGCAATCGCAGAATTCCCAAATGCTCTGCTGTCACAGTCTGCGACTGCTACTTGCGAGTCATGTGATAAAATCGCTGCGATGCGATTTTATGGCCATAGCTACTTCATGCGACATAACACTAGATAGCTACGAAAATTGACCCACTTCATAGGCAATAATATTTATTTTGGAAGACTTCCGATACCAATCAAATCTTTATTATCTAACCTACATTATAACATTTATAAGAGTTGTTGTTATAGTATTACCTAATCATCCGTAACATTTAAAGCTGTCATTAATGTCGCTTGACGAAAGTTTTATTACCAATACAACATTACAATATTACATGGAACCTTCTATACCACAGTAAAATATTAACCCTGTAAACGTTCAAGTACAAGTTATTAGTTTGGTGTCAATGATATATATTTAAACGAAATACGGTTTGTCCGAAGGCATGTTTCGCCATTGCCGGTGGCACCAATTATAAACAGTAATCGGGTCCCGGTGCTCGACAGGCCGTTAGCTGCCGTTGGACTGGAACAGGTCCTGTCGAGGCTATGATAAGGAAGGACCGGTCAACCGGCCGCCGTAAGAGAGGGAGTACCGTTCGACTTGCTTCATCTTACCCCTCGATCGTAATAACAGTAAAGTCGGAGGAATTGCTTCAAAGTTCGATGGAATCAATAAAAGTTAATCCAAGTTGATTCATCGATCCACTCGTTCATTTATTTAACAGTCTTATATAACGAAAAACGCCTAATTCTACTAACTTAAGGTTAGAAGAACAGACAAAAATATTCGCTTTTCCTGTTTACAGTAGTGTGTAATTTTGAATATTGCACAAACCGTCAAATGCATAAATAAAAGTAAACAAAATGCATGTGTTCATTTCCGCTTTAATAAATCTAAAAGGTCGCAAGTGACACTATCCTTTTAAAAGCATAATTAACATTTAAATCATATGGCCAATCGCGGAAAGTTGATGCATTATGCTACATTCAAATACAAAATGTTTCATAGCCAACGAAAATGTGTCAAGTGCCTAAAGCAGCCGTGCATATCCCAGAAGAAGCAAACAATATTTTTTTCAGAGGTTCTCTAAACGACAATGTGACTGATACCGCTAGAAAACAAAAAGCAAGCGTAGTTTAGCTGAACCAGATGTCAAAAGTGTCTATTGCAGTTACAAAATCATTCTAAAAGCACACCCAATTAATTTCCAAAGTGACGTCAAATGGAAGTCTTGTTTGTAAGAGTTATGCTGAAAATCAGCGCATTGCCTATTTAACTAGTAAGAAAGCTAAGCATAAATGGATTATTGGAACAAACAAATGTAATCCTACAAAATTGTTAAATTCTATGTAGGTGTTCTCAATAAATGAACTAAGAATTAGAATTTTGTTTTGATATACCACATAGATACTTTAAATACTCGGAGCTTTACACCGAGCATTTAAAATTGAACTGAAACGTGTAAAAAAAGAGATACTGTATCTATGAGAACCACCGCTTTCGCATCTCCGTATGAGCGTAGACGATGATGGAATGATGATGTATATATACCTACACACTCTGTCGAATCGCCTTTCAAGGTCAAGCTTCATTTGCCCTCGACCATGCATAAACTTTACGAAACTAGACCTCCACTATGAAATTTCATATCAATGCAAAAAAAAAAAAAAATGTTTAGCCGACATGCAATAATGAACAAAAATAAGAATACATTTGGAATTGAGAACTTTTTTTTAAAATTGGTTGATAGGAAAGTCATAATGTCATTGTGAAAAAGCCATTAAAAGTGGGTTTCAAATTCGACCAAAGAACATACGGTTAGTTTAAAACCTATGTGCAATTAAAATTAGGTTTTTTTTTCAGTAAAAAATAAATATACTAAGAATTCTAAAAGCCGTTTATACCTTTACCACAGTATTTATACTGTACTTTTTTTACTTCTCTTGTAGTGAAAATATCTACCTGAATCTTTATCAATAATCCTGTTGATAATCACAGAATTAAAATCATCGTAAGTATTAAACGCCTGAATTTGACATTAAATTTTAGTTATCGCAACATTTAACAATCAAACTAATTCACATTTCTAGTTTATGGTATCGTCGTCAAATGTATGCAGATATTTGTTATGTTAAATAATGTTCAATCTGTTTACTGATTTCGTCTTAGTCTTCCTTTGATTTCAATAGGCGGCAAAGTTGTTGGCAAAACATCGATCTGGTAATGGAGACATCGACGGTTTTTTGTAAGCAATAAACAAACAATAGTTGTGTCAGTAATAGAAACATTTAGGAACGAATAATTATTTTTAAATATGCGTATTTGTTATCGATGAGGTTTAATTACTGTTTAAACATGGATTGTATATTTTGTAATACTCTATTTTTGACTTTGATATAAACGTGGTTATTTTCTCACGTGTAGAAATGAAGGATATAGAATTATATTACTTAATATATTTAGTTAAATAAAAATTATTCTCGAAGGACAATTTTTTTTTTATTAAATAAAATTATAGCTAAGATCTTAAAGAGGCTACTCTATTTGCAACGTTTCTGTGACTACTAACGTTTAGTTACCGGACTGTGACTTGACAGGCAGACGACGATAGGAGAACGAAATCTCGTTTTAATGGTAGGTACTCTGAACATTTCATGTGCTTCTGTAAAATTATAAAAATAATATTCCTTTTTATGGGTAGTTTATGATATGACGACCAAATACCCCACAAATCTTCAATCCATGTTATCGCATTTTCGGAACATTTAATATCTGTGTGGTTTTTTGCCGACTAAACCAATATTGATTTTAGATCGAACTTTCCCTGTTGCAAAGATTATCAGTTATGTGTTAAAGTTTATCGGATGTAAATCAATATTCTGATATGTATGTTTTCCAGTTTTTTGCCTTAAATTGCGCCATCTAAGTCCATACATATCATTTACTGATCAATTTTAATATTGTCTATGCTTATTATTAATTTTGCTAGGTTTATTTTACCTGCTTCCTGTATCCTGTGGTTTTATTTCGATTTAATACGTTACCTATGAATTATGGTACCGATTTTGTATGGCTGACATATTCATACGTTGTTAATGGATTGACGATATGCTTTGATAATCGTATATCTAATCATAAGAGGATTACATACCTTTTTTATTAAGTACCGCCATGTTTCAAACCGTTAAGTTAGTTTTTTCTGCAAAGTCAGATCGCATATTCGACTTGTTGAAATTAGTTTTATCCGTTGTATCAGTATTGTCAAAAAATCTTTCTTAATGGCTCGGCGGTCATCAATCATACATTAAAAGAAAGGAATGAAACTGTAAAATTAGATTAGTCAGATGATCCCGCTCGTTACTCGGAAGCTGGCGAACAGTTCTCGCAACGTTATTGCTCTCAGATAATTAGTCGGGTACAGCGTTACATCTGGCGGTTCAGTTTACAGCTATTCTTGTTTCGCCTTTTCGTCTCATGCCTCTCTCTCTCTCAATGGGAAAATGTTCACAGTTTCAGAAATACTTTTGTTATGGGTAAAAAAAATATTGGATGTTATCCAGGGTTCCGTCTCACACTTATCGCTGGGTTAATATAATCAAACACTTTAACGCCTAACCTAACCCAGTGTGTTAATGTGTGTTTTGTGTATTTCGTTAATATCATATTTACGTAAATCAGTAATACATGCCGCATATGTATAGGTAATAGTATTTTAACTCTTTATAATTTTTGTTTATTTAAATCTGGTAGTCTACTAGCACGATCGCTCAGATTTAAATAAACAAAAGTTATAAAGAGTTAAAATACGATTACCTATAAATATGCGGCATGTATTACTGATTTACGTAAATATGATATTAACGAAATACACAAAACACACATTAAATATTCCATCTAATACAGTATAAAGCAAAATGCACACCTAGAGAAGTAAAGAAACCAACAATCCTGTAAATTCTTTACAGTTAGTTTCCTACCATTTATATTATCCTGAAGTGACAGAATATGTCTTTATACAATCAATGCTATGGATACATTTCATCTTCGCAAAAAATAAACACATACATCATAAATAACACGCCCCTTCTGTAACACACATCCAAACACTATAATAAGATAAACATTTACGTTTACACACATTTACAGCACATACGCATGCCCTACCGGCAAACGCTTTTATAAATTGCATTTTTATAATATTGTAGGTTTTATATGTTTAGCTGCCTCTAAGTATTTATATAATATAAAATAGAGATGTACATGTATTAAACTATTCTATAGTTATCTCTAATAATGTCGTATTGTATCGACTCGGCGAGGTGGGGCGAGCGTATTCTTTTTAATTCGATTCTGCTAAAAAGTGTTCTATTTATCTTTCACACATATCGATTGCATTGTTATTGGTTGCTGTGAGAATATTCAACCATTACATTGCAGGTACTCAACAATTTGCATAAATCGTAACTAATCTAAACAATTAAGTTTTTCTGTAATAATACGCGACGCACTACATATCCAAATGCGTGTTTTCAGGTATCAACATTACCGTTGTTTTGTTTATTGCATATCGTAAGGTAACCAACTATGTAGGTATATGGTTCATTGATTTGTGTATGTGACACTTAAAGAGATTTGATATTAATAATTCCGAACTCTTTGGTGGCACTACAAGTAGATAAAATTTAAGTCTTTCACGTGTATCTTTTATATTCAGACCATGGTTAAACGCTATCTTCCTCTGTCGCCACCCACTCCTGGATGGTAGGCCTCTTCTATTTTCTTCGACGTATTTCTATTTGTTGCTATTTGAAATCAGCTCCACTTCAGCTGTGGTTTTCCGATAATCCCGTTGATTGTTCCTGGTCTCTACTGGACGATCTTCTTTGGCCACCTTATGTCGGTTTGTCTTACTATGTGACCTGCCCGGCGATTCGTAGCAAGATGTCAGTGATCGTAGTACGACTTTAAATTTCCTTATTGCGCGTTCTGTCCCTGAGGCTGATCCTCAACATTGCCCTTTCCATGGCTCTCTGACAAATCCTTAGCCGATTAGTGCTTTGTCAGTGCCACTGTCGCCAAGTCGTATGAAGTTACTGGTAGCACGCGGGACTGATACACGTTCTGTTACAGATTGATGGGTATTGTTGGTTTCTTGAGGATAAACCCGAGCTTCTCGATTACCGCCCACGTAAGACCCACCCACCTGGTAACCTTTGTGGTCTGATTATCCTTTCCTAGCTTCACGCTGTGGTCTAGGTAGACATAGTGGTTCATTACTTCCAAGGGCTGATTCTCCACCAAGATTTGAACTGAGTCTGATTTTTTTTGTCTTCTGCAGATTTATCTTCAGGCCGAGTTGTTTGAGTATGGACTTCAGTTCTTATTGAGCACTGATGATTATGACGATGTCATCTACGAACGTTAGGTGGTTTAGATAGGTGCCGTCGACGTTAATGCCCTTTCCTTCCCATTCCAGGTTCTGAAAGATGTCCTGCAGTGTCAGGGTGAAGAGTTTAGGTGAAATCGTATCCCTTTGTCGGACGCTTCTCTTGATCGGAATGTTCTCCGACACCATGTTTTCTTCGATCTTAACTTGAAGCGTAGCGTTAACTTTGATGTGTTATATAGATAAGGTTGGAATAGTGAGGTCAAATCTCGCCTCATTTATTGCTCAAGTTTCGATGGAGTCGAATGCTTTCATATAATCAACAAACGCCAGTTGGAGAGTTGTGTTGTTGTGTTGTATGTTGTATAGTGACTTAGAGGTTTATAGTGCTGTATGTTCTTCTAAATCTTGCTTGCTCAACCGACTGATAAAAGTCAAATTTGTTTGTTAGGCGGTCCGTAACTATTTTCGTTAACAGCTTGTAGAAAACAGAGAAGCTGATAAGCCTGTAGTTTTCCACGTTTGCTTTGCCTTTTGTTTGAATAACAGGATGACCTCAGCATTTCTCCACGATGATGGAATCCGTTGCTCCTGCAGGCATTTGTTCAAGAGAACGAGCAGTGCTTTCTCTAGTGACTTCCCTACCATCTTCAGCATCTCACTGGTGACTCTGTTTTCTTCGGGGCCTTCTTGTTTTTCATCCTTTTCAGTGCCGCTTGCAACTTGCTTTCTTCCATCTCTGGAATATTTTTTTAGGTCTACATTTAGGATGCGTTGTCTCGCCCCTTCCCCCATGTCGTTGGGTTTCGGAACTGCCATGCTGTACAACTTGCGGTAGAGGTTCTGGATGATGTTTAAATGCCATATTACCAAATTTTAATATAATACATTGTAAAATATGCGATGCTAAAAATTAAAACAAAAATAATCATTTGATTAATGGGGAGCCAGATAAATTTTAATTTTGATTTTTTGTCATAAATACTATATTTTGTGAACATTTTCTAATAATATTTTGTACGTATTTTTAGAGCTGATATATTTTTTTAATGTCAAGTTGCACAAGAAGAAACAATTAAAAAAATAATTTGCTATACGTATATTATATTATAATCTAAAACTATTTTATTTTATAGATATATTTTATAGGTTAGATATTAAAAAAAAAAAACAGAAAAAAAGCTAAGCTACATCCTAGCTTCTCTCTTCATTATCAGTTATTCCGTGGGTCAATTTGGTTTATTAATCCTTACTCGATAACTTTATCAGCATTTTTCAGATATTTAATATGATGAAAATATAATGAGCATAATAATTTTTGATTTTATTCTAATTTTCTGAAACAGTACAGATAATTGAAAACCTATATTTTGTCATGAGACTCGGCTGGCATACGAAGTCTCCCCCAACGTCAACGATACCTCTATTAATGTATTTTATTTTTCAATATTTTTGAAAATCCCCTCGTAGATTTTCTTTTGGGGGTAGGGATTCGACCTAAATATAATTTGCCCCCGCCTCCTCCTCGGCTCTCTATACATATCATTAATAAAATTAATTGCTAATTCCATTTTTGCCAATGGTGACTCTTGGCAGTTGTAGTGCTTCTCAGTGCATTCATCGATTGCACTTACACGAGAGTACGGACTAATCGGTCACGTCAGCGAACTAAAGTGTTCATTGTCACTGCTATGTCCAACCAGCTAAGCCGCGTCTTGACGGTTTTTAGTTCCATTTGAGGCATCGACGCAAGGCACCGACCACTGTTACGGCTTCGTAGGAATGACTGGCGTTCAAGCCAATGACCGACTTAGTTAATAGCTATGATTTGACTATAAACTACGTGCATGTATGAATCTATGCAATTAACTCCATAATTGAAATTAAAGCTCATCGAATGCAACTGTTGCCCGCACAGGTCATGGCGCTTAGGTTTTTAATTAACCAGATTAGCCAGTTGGTTCTGCGTCGAACATAGTTGATTTTACAATAATATTGTTAAATATTTCTATGACTGATCTACCTTTACTTTATGTTTAATTTAACCCGAGCTCTAGTAAATTCTGTCAGATACGCTTTTACCAAAAATGGAAAACTTTGCAATTCGTTTTTCTGTTGCAACCTATTTTTTAGTTATTTCTACTAAAATATGGTTGTTTCACCTAGATAGCATTTAACTAAAAGGTTTTTTCTTAGTGTGTAAGAAAACATTGCTTAAAGCTGTGCCTTTCGATGTTTCAAGGCTTCCTCACCCACACCCTCTAAAATTTAAACCCGAAACTGAACTGGGGGTTTGAACTGCCTTATTTTATAATAACAATTTTGTTTTAATACATTAAATCTAATAAGTGTCTTTATTCCATCAGGTGATTTAACTATTATTTACATATTATATGACACCTTATGTATGTCACAGATAAAAAAAAAATATATAATATTAGTATTAGTATAGGTAAAAAAAATGTTTGTAAAATTAGTATTGCCTTCATTATGATGCATACACTAATAAAAAAAACAATTAGGTATATATTTTTTAATTAGTGTATGCATCATAATAAAGGCAATACTAATTTTATTATATTCCGATTGGGTACATAAATATTTAAAAAAATATATCTAAAGAAGCGTCATGTATAGTCCTGTCGCAGAATAGCTTCTGTGACAATGTGTAACAGCTTCCGTGTTGTACACTTTAAAGTATGCAACAATACATATAAAAATACTCATCGTACCTCATCTTTGTTTAAAGGCTATTTTAAGGTTAACAGGTGGCTCTGATATTTCGTCGAGATTTATTTTTTGAAGAGCAAAACAGGAATGTAAAGAAAGCGAGCTTTTTCTGTGGAGACCCGTATAATCATCATCAACGTGCTGCGCACACCGACATACGAGTAGACTCCTATCCGTACACAATACGCATTTATGAACCTCTTGCGGCTGTGTGCGTTTCGCTCCTTCATTCCGTGAGAAGGGATGTGTACAGTAAAATCAAATAAGAATTGTGCTCTACATCCTGGAGAGGATTCGAATAACGACATTTAAAAATTTTAATAATTTCGAATTTAAAATCATAACATTATTAATCTACATTGTTGTGCCATCACAAGGTCTAACTCTCATTTTTTTTGTATCCTATTTGTGATCTTTGGTTTTAGTAGCTCTAGACAACATCGACAGCATATTACCAGTTGATGAAAATAATCATAATTTATGAGGGTTATTTATCGGCTGAATTTCATTACTGCACAGAAACTCTCGTTTTTAACTTTAACCTCGATATAAATATTAAAGTATTGTTTATTTGTAAGAAAAATATCCAAAATATTTTGAGAAAACTAAGCATAAGCATGATACGTGAAATAAACGTAATTTAGTATATCCGAAAGCTCATAAAACCATTTTCCAGAAAGGTCCTTTATACTTATTCATCTATATAAAATTATAACTATATAAAAATGAATTTTTACGAATTTATTATTTAGTTTAATATCTTTAGAAATCAATTTAAAAAAATGGTTACTATATCAAACATTTTATAATATTGGAGAATATTTTAATTTTAAAACTGTAGTATAAAAAATAAATAAATAAAAACTTGGAAACACATTTATTTAACAACACAGAATTAAATAGTGGATGTTTGCTTAAGTATATTAAAGATATATGTGTAATATATTAAATATCTACTGTGTACTATGTAAATTATATGTTTACTGGAAATTATTATATCATTTTATGTGTATGTTTAAGCGATGTCTTATTTAAGCTTTCTGAACAAATTGTGGAGTGCTTACTCTTAATATTTGTAAAACCTATTTTAACCACAGTTAAACAATAAAATATTTATAAAATATTTTTAATTTGAATATACGAGTTGGCAGCTAGGCCTTGGGGTCGCTCGTATGACGGCCCACACTAGAAATGGTCACCTCTCGTGACTGGATATTTTGAAACTGTTAAAACGCGATTTTATTTCTTATTTGCGCGACTTTGATATTAAACCCAACTGAACGCATAAATAAGCATATTAAACACTTCAAACAATATAATTGTAGTAATCTTTTTTCTTATACTCTATTTATTCTTATTAGTATATTTCCTTAAAATACTAATAATAAAAAAATAGAAAATTTGAATTAATAGTTTACAGGTGAATGATGTTAAAAAAATTATTATCATGTATTATGATTTGGCTTTATAAATATATAGGTGTAAACGACTTTTTATGAAACATAATACATAACTATGTGCAATAAACATAGTTTCAAAAGGATAATAAAAAAATATGTCGGTTAAATGCCGACAGTGCTAATAGAGCACACTTATGTGATCCGCGCAATTCAAACGAAACGCGCACAGCTGGCTGTTCTTTCTTTACGTAGGGACCCGCCGACTGGCCATCCAACTGTCTTCCTTGATAAAGAAGCAGTTTTATATGGCGCGCCTTTCAACTTTGCCGGGGACGAGCGCCGGAAAGGACCCAGGCAGCAGGCAGGCAGGCAGGCAGGCCAAGGGCG
Organism: Neomicropteryx cornuta; assembly: GCA_020383195.1. Taxonomy (NCBI): domain Eukaryota; kingdom Metazoa; phylum Arthropoda; class Insecta; order Lepidoptera; family Micropterigidae; genus Neomicropteryx; species Neomicropteryx cornuta. The sequence goes on from JAHKQU010000014.1 coordinate 10,653,878, forward strand.
ACAGAAGGCGACAGACATAATGCGCCGGCTTCTCGAGAAGTGCAGCCGCTGCGTTAGGAATGCGTCCTACTCATCTTTCGAGTGTGAATGCGAGTTCGAGTGATTAGTAGGTGATAAAGTTATTGCTAATTCACTTGTATACACGTGTGTAGTTTTCATTTGAGTGCACTTATCAATGGTGTGAAATTGTTTCCATTTTAGACACTTATTGCAAGTGCGACGGCGCGCACCTAACTATTTCAATTAGGTAATTATTACGCAAGTAAAACGGCTAATAGTCGGCCGAAATGTTTTCATATGACTACCAATGGTCTGCAGCTACTGGTCTGAAAACGGATGACTAAAGTGATACGAGTGATGGATGAACGTGCGAGAAAAGTGAATCTCCGGAATTATGCGCGCGCTTCGAAATCCGCGCTTTTGATGGGTCAGCTGGATGGCATCCCGTGTACTCGTATATGTCGGATAATGGCGCCAATTATTTAAACATGCTCTTTTCTTGTTTGCTGAATGGCAGGGAATCTCACATAACTCTGCAGGTGTGTATTGAAAACAATATGTACGCAATATCGTAATCTGATACTATCTGGTAAACTGGGACTGCCAATCGCAGTCGGCTTAATTTCTTGCCGACTGGACTATATATCCTGTCCGTAGTGTATACTCAAATACACAATAATCATAGTCTAAAGCCTGGTTTACACGGGTATAGTAATCAGGAGAGTAGAGTTCACTCTACTAGCTACTCTACCACTTTTGATTTTTTTTCGTTTAAACAAGTATGGAACAGTAGTACTATACTATAGTGTTTCAAGTACTTTTATCATTAAATGTAATGTACCCTTTCAACAATATAATATTTTGTAACTTACCACTGAACAGTCAGTTTTTTTCCTCCTTTTGCCAATTTCATTATTTTGTCAAATGCATCAAACCATTTTATATTTGGAATGTAGATATCATCTGCTCCTGCTCCTGATTTAGGTACCCATATAGATTTTCACTGATCCGATGTATTAGCGCTCTGGTGGCCCGAAGGGTCTACAGATGAGGGGTGAAGTAAACTGTAGTTGAATATATACTCCGCGCAAAAGCTCCTGTGCCGTGGAAGTTAGTATGTTGTTCGGCACTCTAATGCTGAATAATATGTTAGACCCGGAGAATATTGCGTACCAAGCGAACTCAAAAATAATGAAACATAAAAACCTCAGACCGCAAAGTCTAAAATTATCTGTTATATTTAGATCCGGAGAAAATCTATTTATGTGCAAAGAGTGCTAAAATCCGACACAAAGGCGAAACCAAACTGCGCGCCCATTGGCCATAGTAAATGTTATTAGAATTAATATTCTTACCGAACTTGGAATAACTTATTTTGTGAACCAGAAACAACGAATACACAAAGAATTATTAGATCATCGAAATGTACCACAAGCTGTTCTCATACCTCCTGCGGATCGATCATTCTCACATATGGGTGTAGTTATCTGACAAGAGCAGCTTAGTCCATTGGAGTTTTTATCTTTTAATATATTTTATAGGTATGCGATGCGCGGGATGCTCACATCCCGTCTTTGACAGCACGTGCGGACCAGAACGACAAACAGGATATCTCGTGTTCCCTCTCCAACCTCTGCTACAAAGTGTATTTATTTATTAGGGGAGGCGAGGGGGGCAAAGTCTCAGCACCCTAATAAATAATCCCGCGTGGAGATGACACGGAACTCAACCGTACCTTTTTAATAACATAATTTACAAGGAAATTTAAATTATAATACATAACAAAGATAATAATATTAATAATTATATTATTAATAATAATACTTTCGTTTTAAAAGGTTGTTCCTCTATTTACTACAAAAAAAATGTACTTTAATGGATTACCAATATACACAGCTCTAGAAGTCAAATAATCTACTATAATCGAGTTGAAAAATGTAAATAACTTTGTTGTGGGAAACCATTATAAGATTTAGAAAGTTCAGTGAAGTTTTACTTTGACGAGACACGTTTACTTGCTCAAAACGTAACGCGCAGTAAGATTTTGTGTCATCTTCTATAGCTCAATGCGGACAGAGGTTTCTAAGCCTCACAAACGCAACTGTTCTAAATTCGCATTTAGTGGCATGTCGAAATATTCACTGTGTCCATCCATCAACTAGGTGCTGTCGTTTTCGATGGTGGATATGGGGTGTTATTTACTCCCCGTGCACTGCGTCTTTGCAGAACAATTGTACTTAAACGTTTGTCATCTATCTGTTTCCATTTAAAATGTATCTGATGTATGTGTGTATATTTTAAACATATATTGTTTTGTAACGTATTTTGGTGTATTTTGTTGAAGTTATTCCCAACAAATGGCTAAAACTAAAAATACCACAATATTCTACATATATTAATTTAGTCCTTTGCTTAAAAAAAAACGAAATAAGTACACCTTATTATAGTAATGAAAATAAATAAATAAAAAAGTGTTGTTTTTTTTTTGCAACGATTTTCTTTTAAGTTGTGTAAGTGACGCGAACCTAATTTTTCTTTCTAAAGATAGACAATATAATAATCTAGGACATTACTTAAAAAAAAACATTTTTTTCAAATGATAATAATTATTTAAATACAAAAAACATGTTTCATCGATTCCAAATGTAACGAATTCGCGGTCGCCGAGTATATCCGTCTCTTTTCTACACGTCAATGTTCGAATAAAGCCTACTCTTTCAAATCTCAAGGACAAATGCGTCCCGAGAGCTAACGGTTTCTTCAGGTGCCTATAACTGTGGCAGGAAGTTACCGTAAATTAAATCTCGCATTGCGATGCCATGATTTTTATCTGTACTTTTAACGATTGTATTGTTGGTTTGTCCTCAGATGGAGACATCGGCCAGTTCGGAGAGCTCGGTTACGTCTACTGAAGACAGTGAAGCGCGCAAAGCCAAAAGAGGTCACGTCCTGGCAGAACTTCTTCAAACCGAGAGGGTCTACGTCCAAGAACTCGGATCTATATTGAAGGTAAGCTATTCGCTTTAATTTTGCATATCTACTTAGTTTATATGAAAGACGGTATAATTCGCTGTATATTAATTATTACGTACCATGTCAATGCCTCGTACGAAGGAATCCTATTGACGTTCGAGTTTTGACAATTGGTTTTGTTTTTCTAAATTATACATAACTGATGTTTTCGTCTTCTCAATTTCCAATTACCTTCAGATATGAGATATACGAGTATATACGAAAACCTTCGTAATAATTACCACGCAAGTTTATTACTGTAAATGTATATATATACATATATATATTATGATTTGCCTTAAAGCTTTCTAAGTAATATAAAATAATAAAAAATATATTGAGGTAAACATTTAACATTGACAACAAAAACTACTATGTTTATAACGTTACTATAGTATTCACAAATTTTATTATGCAGAGGAAAATAATATTGACGTACGGTTGAGGGTAAATGGAGCATTATCCAGAAAGGCGATTCAACAGTGTGTAGTATATATATATATAATATATGTATATAGTATATGTATATGTAATATATGTATATATGTAAATATTAACCTCATTTGCGCTCATACGGTGATGCAAAAGCGGCGGTTCTCATAGATACAGTACCCACACACGTACTATCTCTTTTTTTACGCGTTTCAGTTCAACTTTAAATGCTCGGGGTAAAGCTCCGAATGCCGTTGACATATGTACATTAATAATATTAATATGAGAAAATCCATGCCTTCAGACTGAATATTTATTTCGCAAAAATAATTGTTGTAAAAATTGGTAATTTAGATTTGAATATATGTATTAATTAAACTTTACACTCGGCAATTAAAATTCCAAATAATATCTATCATAACATTCATAAGTACCTACATATGTATATGTAACAACCTGTATGTACGAGTATATTTTGCGATGCATGCAAGGCGCTTGCGAAAACATTCCTTGGAATATAATCTCGTGACAAATTTCACTTCTGTTGGTTTGTGGTGCTGAAAAATTCATCTTGCTCTTGTGCAAATCGTAGAAAGTGAATCGCCACGCGGCGTGATACTTTAATCTGTTTCTCGATGCTTATGTTAGGTTTACATATAGATTTAGAAAAGATGATCTATCCCGGGGCGAACAGTGAGCTGCTGACCACAGCAGAATACATTACCGATATAATTTATTCTATTAGCGTGTTAAACAGAGTGTGTAAATAGTTTAGCATGGCGCGCGAAGCAGCGGCATTCTGGCAGTGTGAGTTCGGTCTCGTTCGTGCCATGTTGGCGTCTCGTTCGTCAACATGAAGTACGGCAAATATGACCTGCGCAAGTTCTCGAACAATGTCAGCATCGGCACATCCTACTCGTGGTACTACAGGGGCAACAGGGCCAACGACGCCAAGAAGGCCAAACGGAAAAAGCTGACGAGGACCTCTTCGGACTCGACCTTGTTCAGTGACTACGCGAACCAAGTTAAAATATTCGACAAAAGCGCTTCGGACAAGCGCGCTTCCAAAGTGAGTAATCGTGTTAACAAGGCCTCAAACGCCAACGCTGATAATGTGCCTTGTTCGTTTCCCTTGAAGCATATCCTCGAATGCGAACCGCGTTCTTCGTACAACGAAAATGTCACTTACGGCCTTCCCACTCTGGACAGGAAATTCTACAACAAAGGGGGCGTTTTCAGCGAGCTCAGCTTTAAGAGCGATTTGGAAACGTGCTCGACCGGAACTGCCGCGTGCTCCGTGCCCGAGAACGAGCTGGACCTCTATGTGAAGAACCCTCTCTACAGCTACTCCAGTGACAAATCTGCGTACGCATCTCTTGCGAACCTGGAGCCCGCCGTCAGAACCGCTACGAAGACTTGCAAGAAGAAATTGCCGCCTTCGAAGTCCCGCTCTAGAAATGCAAGAAGAAACTCGACCGAGGAGCTGCGCTCGTCCATACTCAAAGATTACACTAGAAAAATGTACGAATGGAATAATACATTGTCGGATTATTATTGCACGCTCCCATATGCTAATGGCGAGGCTGACGGCGCGAACACAAGCAGCGATTATGCCAAGACAATGCATTCATCTTTTTCATGCAGAAAGCTGCGTAAAAAATCCTACTGCATTTCGCAAGCCGACCGTAAAATCAACTGCGACAATCATGACTATTACTCCTATTGTACTAAATACCGAAGACCCAAATTAGATACCCCGACGAGTCATAGCGTTGTGGACAAATCCAAATCCCTTCCAAACATGCGAGAAACGAAGGGTTCGTCGGGTTATTATTCCTTGCATGGAAGTGGTTCCTTGAAAAGGAACACTTCTTACTCGACTTTGATGACCCTCAAAAGGAAAGCTCAGTTCTGGAAGAAGCACGAGGACAACGCGGGCGAATGCCCGTCCATCTGCGAGTGTCTGCACTCGCTCTACGACTCGTACGACCGCCGGCTGAAGGAGTGGTGCGACAACATTAGCGATTCGTCACTTTATACTATGGTACGTCAATGGCTCCCATTTTATTTCTTTAAATTTTCTGATACTTTTTTCATTTATCAATAATTATTAGTAAAAAAAAATGTACACAAGAATCTAAGAAATTTCCAATTAAACTTAGATCTATGAAGCGCAGTTCCGACTGCCTTGCCTTCATAATGCGAGGCTGTTATTACAGTCAGACTTCTCAGAAGTCAGTAATTGAATGAGTGTCGATTTATAACAAAAAAATAATTTAAAAATATTTACCATATTTATAACCTCTCTTTCATACTCAAACACAGGTTTCTTTACGATGAGTCCCTTATATTGTGCCTGTTTCGCGAAAAATCTGTATATTTCACTATTCTTTAATTATGTCGATTTATGTAGATAGTTTTTTAGAGGCGAGTGTCCGCTTCGCATCCGAAAACGGCCATCTTTGGCGGCCTGTTCTGATCTTATTTTGTCGTATTTTCTTAATAAATCTCAGCGTGCGTCTAATGTCATTTCTCGAAATCATTTCCGAGCTCTGTTTCAGCTAAAATCTCTGTGCTGCACATGCAGACAAATAACTAAATCATAGCTTTAAACAATCGCTCAATGTAATGCTTTCGTTTCCTTTCTAAATAAAGCTAAAAATAAAATGATAGATTAGGTACTAAATGCCTTAGAATTCATCAACATTAATATTATTTTACAACCAGTATGGCTATTTCTAACGTGAAATATTAATACCATCATATTACCACATTTGTAAATAGTAGAATAAAATATATTTATTTTATAAAATGTATCAATATCTTACAATAATATCGATTTCAAATCAAATTAATATCGCTCGTTTAGTTCTTCGATCTTCATAGCTCAGGTCTAAATTTCACCTTATGAGCTAGTATATCGAGAGGTGACCTTGAAGTTCGGCCTTTGCAAATGGTGTCGGCCACGTGCACTTCGAGCGTCCGTCGACAACATCAAAGAATAAACATTTGTCAGATTTTTATTTATATTAAAAATATAAGGCAATTTAAAAAAATCTAAGTTTAAGGTTTTCTGTAGAATTTTATTGCGGACATTTTTATGTATAAATTAGGCTTACGTCACATATGTAGTTTGGTTTATGAGAATTCTAAAAAATGAAACTTACCAATTTCAATATTTTTTTATGTAAACATAGGATTATTTATTTAAAAAACCAGCTTAAAGGTTTGCTAGAAAAATGTTCAGTTAATCTGATTATATTTTTTATATATGCCTGGTATAAAAAGTTATCTTTGCAATAGACCTCAAAAACATGCATAAAATGCAATTCGGGTGCGTTATGGCTCTTAAATACATAAATTACATTTTGTGGTTACATAAATTCTGGCACAGGGGAAGGAGTACTCTTAACCGACTTCAAAAAAGGCGGAGCTTCTCAATTCGATCTGTAAGCTTTTTTACAAGATATTACACTAAACTTAAAGCGTAAGCTTTTACAAGTTTTTTACAATGTTTATATCTCGGTTTAGGCCAAATCTTGCTAGCTGAATTAGAACCACTTCCTCTTACTCTACGGAGTTGAAATTTAAGATGATGGTTTAGTTTCGATGACAATGCGTTTATATGGTAAGCATGACCTGATCCTACATCCAGGAATGGCTCCAAACGTAAGAACTCCTCAACGGTCAACAGCACAGACACGAAATTTTGTATACGCGTTCAAGTACACAAGTTTTGTTTTAAAATGTATTTTTGCTATTAATTTTTTTTATGTATTTTCATTCCTTACTCCGTATTGGCGTTTATAATTGGCGGGTTTTTTTCAGGAGTGGTCCGGCATTACATTACATTAAGTTGCTTCAAGTGTTGCAAAAATAAAAAAATACGTTAGCCGTTCAAAAATAAAAATCATTTGATTGGTTTAGGGGATTGGTATAATATTGTAGGTGACTGCTTGAGGATTATTCTATTAAAGTGTGATTTAAAAACAATAGTGTATGACTTCAAAGTAAACCTACGGCAAAAAAACTGTAAAATAATAGGTACCTTCTTATCTTTAGTAAACAATAAAAAAATGGATCCTATAAAAACGTTGAAATCGGCGCAGTTACATGGTTTAACCTACTGAAGTTACATACATAATAATAATATGGTGTGCTGACTTCGACGTTTTGGTGGATCCGTTTTTTACTAACAATAAGATTGTTCCTATAATTTCTTAGTAGATTTTAGATTTAAAATCTATAGATTTCTTTAAAATTAAAATAAATGAAAACCATACTTCTCACATTGCATTTTTATACACTTAAGTATATGCATACTAATCCAAAATTATTAAATTATTTCAACTTTTATCATATTTCGCGGACGCTATTTCAATTCATCAGCTTTTGAAAAAAAAATAAGTGTTAAATAATTTAAATAAATAGCCATTTCAGCCCCTTCTAGGATGTCGAATCGTTCTGGGACACGTCACAGATTTTTAATGGCAATTTTAAACACGTGACGATTTTCATTTTGATTTGTACAAATGGCTTAATTTAATAATTAAATAATAAAAAAATAATAATTAAATAATTAATTGGTGTACCAATAATTAAATGACTTCGATTAACAAAAAAACATTTTTTTTATTTGGCGTGTACTCCTTTGAGTCGTTTTTAAACGAAGTTACCAACATTCCAGTGAACTGAAATTTGGTACACAAATTCTACGAATGGAATGCTTTAGTACCTATATTGGGCCATCTTTATGTCTTTATGAAAAATTTTTTTCGAAAAAATATTTTTGTTAATAATTTAATATCGGTACGAACGATGGTTTGATCTCTCTCGTCTCTTTGAATTTTGTGAATATTTTTTTTTCGTAAAAACCATGATAATATGTGTAAATAATGTTGCTTAGCTTAAATGTGACCACTATCCGTAAGAAAATTTGCTGTTACCTTATGGTCCAAAAAGATCGCGGCCTTGTGCATAATCTCATTAGTGGCGATTTAGGGGTTAACTAACGTGACATCGCATACAGCCGTAAAAGTTCCACGGTTATTAGCATTAGGCCCTATATATTTAAATACATATAGATGCGGTACTGAGGGTGAAAAACGCACAGGTCCAAGTACGCCACTTCGCGTCGAGTGCACTCCTCGCGTATCATACGTCTCGCTTGCTCGCATATGTCATCGCGATAAGTCTCTATCCAGCATGGCGGAGTGTTGCGGCGCGCGGAACGGCGGGGAAAATCTACTGGTGTTGGGTTTTTACAAGGGCGATTTGTATGACATACCGTATCTATATATTTTAAAAGTTCGTTGCTTGATATCGCTGACAATTGCGGCTCGTCTATTTTGTTTTTATATTATGTTTCCCTTATTTGCAGGGTTACAAAGAGGAGATCGAGAATCCCGATAATGCGGCTTTGGTTCCGCCAGGTCTAATTGGCAAAGCTGACGTTTTATTTGGAAACCTGCACGAGCTGTTCACCTTTCACTCGGATGTCTTTCTAAAGGACCTTGAGAGCTCAATATCGACCACAGAACTGGTCGCTCTGTGCTTTGTACAAAAGGTAATATTTATAATATAGTTTCAGAGAAGAAAGTATTTTTTTGGCCAAGGTTAAAACAGAATCTGGTTAAGAAAAATATGCTTTATCTTTGTGAATTTTCTGGTTTAATGTGTGGTATAATTCATTTTTTAATGTTTTTGATTGTGAATAACTGCACTTTCAAAAAATTTCCATTCCAAAAATATAAATCCAGTAAAGTATGCCTTTCTTATTTAATCAAAATTATTTAATTTTGGAAATAACAATAAATATATCATTTTTCATTGAGTTATGGAAGGGTAAACGTTTAAAAAGAATAACTGACTATTAGATACTATTATATCATTATTATTTTGAAATATCAACAAAATTAATGCCATGAATTATTATAGCAAAAAAAAAATCCATTAATATTGTGGAAATTGAGATCAGAAGAGAGAAAAGTGGTTTATAAATTTGTTTTCGTGTTCTCCTATAATGTTTTATAAATCATACTTAATTTTTTTTCACCTGAGCTCCAGATATAAGTAATTACATATCAAACCTATTATCCTAACTCATAAAGAAATAATTTACTCTTTTTACCATAGATAATTAAATGTAAAAAAATAATTATTGGTTCAACAACCCTATGATCTTAGTATCTTGCTCCAACCTCATGTGTAAGAATAATTGTAATGGACGTATATCATTTTATGTATTTTTTCAGAGAGAGACTTTTTTCCGCTTATACAGTTATTACTGTCAAAATATTCCTCGCTCTGAGAGACTTCGCGAAGCTCTTGTGGATACCCACCTCTTTCTGCAGGCCTGTCAACTGAAACTTGGTCACAAACTGCCACTCGCTGCGTACCTTTTAAAACCAGTACAGAGAATAACTAAATATCAATTATTATTAAAGGTGAAATATTTTTTTAACTTTTCCCTTATTTTTATAGTTGTTTGGATTAATTCACATACAAACATTAAATAAAAAAATCAAACGATAAGATTTGGAAAAAGAAAAGATTTGGTTAGTAGTTATGTAATTAAAGATATTATTTATGCTAGAAACAGGCCAATTTTTTTAAACGTGCTTTCAAAAACACTACACCAATTTTGACTAAAATTACATTATAGGATATCAGATAATCTTTAGGGATATTAAACGCTATGTAGAAGATTATCATATTATCCTAATTAATAGTGTCTGTCCTAGAGAACAAACGTGTTATACAAATCCGAGAAAACACCTACAGGCTATGTATCAAAATATTTTTAAGATATATCAGTTTTATGTTTAAAAGAAATAAAGCAATTAATCGGTTCTATAAATAATAACTTTACAAGCGGCATTTACCTAATCTTATAAATTACTTACAATCCGCCTTGAAGGCCTTACAGTATAAGCGAGATAGATATAAACCTTGAGTATGCCATGTCGCTCACTATGACTGTGGCATGTAGTGCGCGACGTTTGTTTCTACTTTAAATCATAGATAGTGCCTAGCGACATGGCGCCTGTACATAAATCGCTCAGTTAATATTAAAAAATTTAAGCATATATTTGGAGTTTTTTTTGTTAAAAAATCTAGGCGAGCCCAGTTTTTCAGCTTCTATGGAAATATACTACTATAGTTATAGGAAGTATACTACTATATACTATAGCAGTACTGGAAGTACTGGTATAAGTAAAAACTAACAATTTGATGTTTTCAGGACCTTCTGCGCTATAGTGAATGTGGGACGGTACAAACTGGACTTCAAGAAGCTTTAGATTGCATGCTTGTGGTACTGAAATGTGTTAATGATTCTATGCATCAAATTGCCATTACTGGATTCCCAGTAAGTGTTACGGTAACATTTTAATAATTACGAATAGATTTCATAAAAAATATTGTTCCATGCTATAATGCACATCAAGGAAATTTAGGTTCAAAATTGAAATATTTCCCGCATTGAAAATCTTTTGAATTCTAAATTAACAAATATCGGTCTAATGGTAAATGGGATAGTGCAGTAGAAATCACTCAGTAAAAATTACTATAAGGTGAGTAGTATTTTATAAATTGTAGTACTTTGTGCCCAAAAGAAATATTTTTGGTATTTTTTGTTTTGTTCGATTACAGGTACCTATTTTTTGCACTCAATTAATAGTGTTCATTACATATTTTCCTACAGTTGCTCCTAAATATATATTAAATATATGTTTTACTTTATTTTCAGTAATAAAAAAAAATATCCTAAAAAATGGTGACATAATATTTGGCCCATGATTTTTCTTCACTGACCACATTGAAAAATACAAGAAAATATTAATAATAAAAAAAACCAAATCTTACATATAAAAACATATTTTTTTTATTTTAGTGAGTTTTCGTAAAAAAAAACTTTACACTTAAAGTGGTTTATTATATATTTTGATAAGGCTAGTCCTGATACCGTGGAGAAAAAATATGTAACTTTTTTTTCTAGAACAGTTTTGGTAATACACATGAATAAATTCAAATAATAAAAAAAGATCAGTTTTGGCAGATACCTATAAAAATGAATCCCTCCTTTATATTTTTTTTTTGATCTTTCCTAAGATAAACATTAATTTGACTAAATTGATTTCTTTCAAAACGGCTTTTTACAAAATATTTTGTCATAATGAAAAAACTTATACCATAGAACTCATAGTTAATATTGAACACCAAATTTAATTGTGCGTTTACTCTTAAAGAATATTAAAATTCTTCAATTCTTCAGAATACTTCTATCAATTTAGCTGACTTGTCTTCCTTTATCGATTAGTTGTTTATTTATTTTTAAATTACCTACATATTATATCCTTAACATAATCCGGAAGGTTTTTGTAAATTTTGTGACCTAGAACTACCAAAAGTTGTGAACACTTGGTATTTCAAATAAATCTACTTGGTGCTCTTGTTTCATGACTATGTTCAATTTTTTATATTCATTATTTTTTTATGGGAGTTCAATATATGTATTTGTTATAAAGGATTTCTTATATCTAATACCTCGTAGTCAGTGATTTGATGGGAATTGTTTATGGCAACTTTGAATAGCCTTAGAACTAACTTTTGGTCCATTGCACATATTTTCAATAAAACTTTTTGTCGTTTTAGGTTGATCTCAGCCAGCAAGGTGAACTTTTAATGCAGGGATCATTCTCAGTTGTCACAGATAGTAAACGTGATATTAGGCTTAGATTAAAAACTAGACAACGCCACATATTCCTATACCAAAAAGCTATGCTTTTCTGCAAGCCTGCCGCAAAGAATAATCACAATAAGGCCACATACCACTTCAAACATTACTTACAGGTAATTTAACTGACCTCCAATATAATTACACATTTATGATCATTTCATTTTCTTGGCGATTGGACATTATTTTAAAAAGGATAATCACGATGAATTGTGATTTCAAAGTAGTCAAGTCGAACATGAGTCTCATTCGGGTTTCGGGTAAGATGTAAGAATCCACAGGATTAAAGTTATTTTAAAAGTGCAGCAGAAGATGTGGAAATACATCACAAGCTGTTTTTACACAGCTCTGCAATAACTAGTTTCTTCTTCTGCAAAACCAAATTGCTCATCTTCACTAGAGTGTAGTTTTTTCTTCCAAATTCTTGTTTGGTCTTGCCAGAAGGTATTGGTTCCCACAAGGTTGACGACAGAAAGGACGGCCAAAAGTCGCTATAAAAGGACCAGTTCTTTAGATGCAAAGATTGTTAGAATGTCCTGGTAGCAAACAAAGGCCGACACAGCAGACCGTGTAAAAACTGTAAAATATAGAACCTCATCGTGAACATTATTAGAACCTTAACTTGAACTTCAATTGTGACCTTGGCTTCAGGAAGAAGATCCTGAGCTACTAGTTGAAACCCTTAATAACTAGATCACTAATATACTTGTATACCCACCGAGGTGTAAGAACGAGAGGTGTAATGTACAAAAGAGATATTTGAAGGCCTTACAGTATAAGCGAGATAGATATAAACCTTGAGTATGTCGCTCACTATGACTGTGGCATGTAGTGAGCGACGTTAGTTCCTACTTTAAATCATAGATAGTGCCTAGCGGCATGGCACCTGTACATAAATCGTTATGAATCAGTGGGACAGCAATAAAATAAAATCTATATTTTTTATTTAATAAAAATACAAGTGACTCCTAGAATTGGTAAAAAACAAACTTTCAGGGAGTGTTCGATTGTCTATTGTCTATTATTCTAACTGTAGCATTCCTCCTGGAAGTACCAAAGTGATCATGGTAAACCATTTCTACTTTATGATTATAATTTTAATTTGCAAAAGGTACAATTTATTTATGATTTTTTTACTATTTTTATTTATTGTTAAAACTTTTGCCATATATATTTTCTTAGAAAATTACTGCTCCTATATCTGTGGGATAACATCCGTATTTTGTATACATACATACATATTTTAGAATACTTAATTAAAATATAACCAATTTTATAAAATCATAATTAAATGAGAACAATTAAAAGTGATCAATGCCATTTCATTATGCAGTACTTGCCAATAAAAAGTAACACATTTACAATTCCAAAAAGATAATGAATGATAATATAATTTATGTAAGTATTCTTATCAAGATAAAGGTCATTAAAATAAGATGCTAATATCAATTAAGTTATTACATTTCTTTAAAATATATCTGAAAAAATTTATTACCATCATATATTTTTTTAAATAAACAAAAGTACATTGTTAAATTGAAAATTTATACAAATTAATTTAGCTACATTTGTAGGGGGAAATATTTCAGTTGAAAATATCTTTGAATTATATCTACTATTTTTTAATTTTTTAGCCTGTTTAATTTTTATAATATTTATTGATGTCTCAAATAACCTAACTAAGAAATTTTTATATTTCCTTTACAGATGTCGCAAATAGGTTTAACAGAATCAGTGAAAGGTGATGGGCGACGATTTGAGGTGTGGCTTCAGGGCCGTGCTGAAGTTCATACAATAAGTGCTCCTAATGTGGCCACCAAGCAAGCCTGGGTAGCCAAGATCAAGAGAGTCTTGCTAGACCAGCTTGAGGAGTTGAAAGGAGAAAGAGTTAGGCAGTATGCAAGTGGACAAATACATAGGTAACATCAGTGACACAATACGAATATTTAAAAAATAATATAATAAATAACTGCCTCATTCTAAGATGCGAAGCTGGTTGTTCATGCATGTCATATTAATATGTAAAAGCATTAATAAATTCGGCGTCATGTATAGATCCTTCGCCAACTTTGGTGCCTCATATGGATCACGAAGGGTCTCATGTGTCGGATCGTCAACCCTATGGGTCTTATCAAAACATGGTCAATAGCTTTGGTGCCTCATATTGACACTAGTCTCATGTGACGGCCCTTCCTCACCTTGCTGGTGATGATGCTTATGATAGCCTATGTCCATCGGGAAAATCGGCCCAGTCCTTCTTGAAACAAACTTTTTAAACTCCAAAAAAGAGCGATCAGAGTTATTATAGGCTTAGAAGCCCATATGAATCATGTAGGCTACACTTTAAATATCTGTACAATCATAATACTACAAAAAAGGAAAATTATGTTCCACCAATGGCAGCTCGCAGCAGTGCAGCCATACATATTTTAGAAAAAAAAATATATAGTTTTAAGGACTATGAAAACAACCTAGTCATAGGTTTAAATTACAGCTCCCTAAGCCCGTTTTAGTGAAGTGTTATTTAATTAATTCTGGTTTTCGCTTAAAAATTATGTCCTAATTTCTGTTATTGTTGTATTAAACATTATATGTTGTTATTAAACATGGATGATTATGTATACCACACCACTATATTAACCTCAAAATATTGTACCTAAATTAAAATGTCATTTCTATATGCATTTATCTAGTGTTTATGGAATAAAATAATGTTAATTTGAATTTGACTATCTTGAGTCACAAACTTTATAAGTAAAGACGATGACTCTAATAGCCAATGTCCAAGATGGCCCCATGTATGGTTCCCATTTTAGGAAGTGATCAAAATCGGATCTGTTGTTCCAGAGATTCCCTCGTCCAAACCAATATACTTTATTGCATTTTAATATTAGTATAAATACAGT
This sequence comes from Neomicropteryx cornuta, assembly GCA_020383195.1. Classification (NCBI taxonomy): domain Eukaryota; kingdom Metazoa; phylum Arthropoda; class Insecta; order Lepidoptera; family Micropterigidae; genus Neomicropteryx; species Neomicropteryx cornuta. The sequence goes on from JAHKQU010000014.1 coordinate 10,668,965, forward strand.
TTTAAATATGTTTTTTTATCCATAAAACTTGATGATATTTCTTTCCAAAGGCCATTAAGACAAGCCGCATCATGGGAAGCCAATTCAGCCACTGACGTGGTTGGGAGGGCTGGTATGCGGGCGTTGAGTTGTGATACAGGCCACGAAGGTGTCACTATCGGAATGGCTACCAGCGAACGCCCATCTAATGGTGCTGGGCACCATCCAGATGATGCCTGCTGGTCATCAGACTGTTCCAATAGCGACGAGGAAGATACGTACTCCAATGAGCACCAAACTCCCCCTGTAAGTTTGTTGTTTAACTTTCGTTTTTTAAACATTTAATAAGTCACACTTTATTCAAGTTCAAAAATTAACTTTATGTATTCAATTACTACTATTATTATTTATGTGCTGAAATTAAATTTTGATTTACTCTTAATATTTTTGTTATATGGGGGCCAAATAAAATAAAATACTAAATTGGGGTAAATTTTCTAAATTAGATGGAACAGTTAGGTCAACGTATTTGTCCTTCATTTCTTTTCTGATTTGGCTGCAAGTCTGCATTGAATGAATAGGCTCTGTAACTCACCAGCCCCTCAAATAACCCAGTCTCGATTTCACAACAATTAATATATTTTTATTATAGAATTTCTATTTTATAAAATACAGAAAACGTTTGTTACTTTAAACTGACTTTTTTGTTCAAATTTTGACAAATTTGTTTTTTGTTCCATATTATTAATAATATTTTAATATGTTATTGAAATAGTATTATTTAATTATTATTGTTTAATACTTTAATTAACCTAACTAGGTTTCAGGTTGCACCTCAGATAGTTCACTTTAAAATTAGGACTGTATTGATGACCCCTTTTAATCTTACTTATTAAAACTTAACTTATTAAAATTTACTTAATAGCTATTAATATGTTGTAGCAATCCACTTAATATAACTACTGAAACTCTTACTTATGAATATGAGGTGTGTTCAAAAAGTATCGCGAATTTTGTGTTTTTTCAAAAATTATTTATTTATTCATGAATATCTATTTTGTCCCATTCAAAGTAATCCCCATGAGATATTATACACTTGTGCCAACGGTTTTTCCAATCTTCGAAGCACTTCAAAAAATCATTTTTTTTTATCTTGTTCAGCTCCTCCTTCGATGCCGTCTTTATCTCGTCAAGCGTAGCGTAACGTCAAGCGTAGCAGCTTCCATTGAGATGATTGAGCTTTAGTTTCCACGTCATAACCATAAACCCACGATTCGTCACCAGTTATGACCCTCTGGAGCAAATTTGGGTCGTCGCGGACAGAGTTTAACATCTCATTAGCAATGTTCATGCGACGCTGTTTTTGGTCGCAATTGAGCAATTTTGGTACGAATTTCGCGGCGACCCGTCTCATGCCCAAATCATTGATAAAAATCGAATGGCACGAGCCAATCGATATGTTTAGGTCCTCAGCAACTTCTCTAACGGTGATTCGACGATTGGCCAATACCATTTTCTCCACTTCATTAATTTTTTCGTCTGTTGTTGAAGTGCTCGGGCGTCCGGCACGCTCTTCGTCGTTCACATCTTCTCGGCCTTTTGAGAACATTTTGTACCACCGATAAACGTTGCTTTGGTCCAAGGTAGCTTCTCCGTATGCCACAGTCAACATTCGGAATGCATCCGCGCACTTAATTTCGTTTTTCACACAAAATTTGATACAGGTTCTGTGATCCATTTTTTTGAATAGGTAAAAATCGAAGACGATCCAAAACACGTGCAAGCAAAGCAGCTGTCAACAATTAAGTGAACATTCAAAATGGCCGAGCTTGTCGGCATAAGTGAGAGACATGAGTACCAACATAACGCCACAAAAAAATCGAAATTCGAATATACGTAACCCGCGAAAATTCAAAATTCGCGATACTTTTTGAACACACCTCGTATGTACCCCCCTCCTCTATACTTTAGGCTATCCAAATAATAGAAATATTTCTAAAAATATATTATGATATTATGAATCTGATGTTTCAATTCATCTCATTATTAGCCAAAATAATGCTGTCATGTCCATTATCAAATTAATATTATCCATTAAAGGTGGTTGGTGGTGTTTTTTTTTTAAAAAAATTAAATCCATAACTTCTCATGATACTAACTGTTTTTGCGTAATTATAATAACATTATTGTATACTTTATATTTAGTAATCGAAATATTAAAGCAATAGAAAAAAAATAATGATCAAAATACTACCCCTCATTCTTGTGTAATTAGGTTATGATTACTTGTTTTTGGAATTATTTGAAAAAAAAAACGAAAACTGGCAAATAACTTCTAAACCGTAAGACTTTGTACTAAGGTAAGTATGACTAAATATGTTCTAAATGACGTCTTCTATCGGCTCCTAAAGCATCTACCTCCCAAACATACTGTGTAAATGTCTCAGTTTTGGCTGCAGTTATGTTCATTTTTCTTCCATAAATATGTTAAAAATTTCCCCAAAACTTTCTATTAATACTTAACCTAATTTACCTAATTTATAAAAGGATTTATAAAATAGAATCATTTACATTGCATGATACATTTGAAAATTACCAATAAAGATATGCCTAATAATTGTAAAACATACATAAATGCTTCATAAATATTTTTTTCAAGAAATATGACATAATATGATAAAATCGTAGCCAAGATAAACTTTGTTTGACATTCCCGAAAATTGTCTGTAATTATTAAAATATTAATTATCATCCCCTGTAGGAGAAGATAGGAGGGGCTCATTATTATCGGTCGGATCTACAAAAAAAAAAAAAGAATAAAAAATAAAATGGGAATTATGTGTTCTTGGTGTCCATAATTTAACCATAATTTTTATTTGTATTGTATTGTGATGATGTATTTGGGCTTCTAATGGTTAAGGTCTTTATGAGTGACGCTGATTATAATCTAGAATAAAGCAAACGTAACAGTTTTAATTCATTACGGAACAATGGTTTCTATGCTGTTTCATTATTCCATTCCCAGTTTGCAAATTTATGTCCTCATTTATCATTAAAATTTTAATTGCATGTATCATTGCTTTATTTATTTTAGGAACTGCCTCAGTGCACATTGAGTAAGATATCAATGTGAGTTAAAAAAATAAAATTTCAAAATATATTAAACATTTTGATGCGGTAAACGGTTCTCATATCCAATCCAATTTCTAAATTTTATACCAAAGATACTTTATATACAAGTTTTCTAGAGGAAAAATATTTAAAATTTAACAACTTTATCTTAGGACATATTTCAAAATACTTACGTTGTACTTATAAAATGATGACATTTGTTTAAAATCCTTATTTTATTGTGTTTATATCATCTACAGCTTCTAGTACAAAATATAACATCTTTGTTGAAAAGGGTACAAATATTTTTTGCCTAACTTTGTCATCACAATATAAAAAAATGTATAATCAAATTACAATTAAATTCAATTAAATTCATTACAACCAACAGTCAATAGTTTTAAATTTCATAATTTGTTCTAGTTTCTATGATTTTTAGATTAAATTATTTAATGTGATTAAATTAGGTATATTTAAAAGTTTAAATAAAAGAACAATGTGTTTGCAGTTACTATACTCTTACATCCCTACAATCTATGAACCTATTACTCGTAATTGTTTTTCGATAATGAGCGACTTTAGGAGATACATCAACATGACATAAGTACCTAATTATTTAGTATAAGCTATAAGTAATACTTTTATTTGAAATTTCTGACAACCGCGAAACTTTTATAATTTAATATTTTTTGTGTATTATGATCGGTGGTAATAATTCAAGATTAGATTCTATGTATTATTTGACAGGTGAACGAGCCTGTCAGCGTCAACGGCACAATGCATCGAATGGTTCAATTCTTTGTTGGCAATACAGAAAAAACGTCAACATTTTACGTTTCGCAGTACTGAATGTGTCATAAACATAAACAGCTTACATGCCACCGATCACTATTGTACATATTATATTCAAATATCAAAATTAAATTTATCTGTCATTGCTTAAAATTATATTTAAATTTAATGCCGAAGAATCGCTATGTTTGATGTCCGAAATGTGTCGTAACCGCCCCCTACCGTTCAGTACGACCACTCGATATAAGTAAGTTTTCGTTTATTTTTAAGTGTGATTTTTATTTGTTGCTGTATTTTATGTTTTTTTTGATCACTTTAGTATTAAATGTATTGGTTCTTTTTGAACCAGCTTTGTGCACATCATTCTGTTTTAATAATTATTTTTAAAACTCATGATGATGCATTTGATTGCTCAATCTGCCTGCATTTTATGGAATGTAGTATTCTTATTCTTAATGTGTCCAAAAATGAAAACTTTTACATGTATGAGTATGGTGTACTTTTCTTTTCGATTGATCTTTCAGTTAAATTGACAAAAAACAAACATTTTTCTCTCAAGATTTGACATTCTTATATGTAAATATTTTTTTCGGTGCATGCGTTAACTTGCTTTGGAACAACTATTTGGTTTCTCCTAACATATCACAAAGAAAAGTTATTGAAATTATTTAAAATTTGCTCAAAATCATCAGAGCAACGTTAATAACATTAATGCATTCTTTATTTCATTTTGTACACATATATAAATGTATGTATAGCACATAAGCATGGATGACATTCTGTGTTGACATTATTTATTTTTTAACAAATCTGAGTTTCTAACATCAGTATAACAATAAAATTTTGCATGTACATTTCTTAAAATAAATTCCATTGATAATTTAATATTAAAACAAAATAACAATAAAATGTCTATGGCTTAAGGTAAAAGCAAAATGTCAGTCAGCAGCTTATCAGCACGGGTGTGATACTTAACAGGGCTCGGTGGGGAACATTATTTTTAACTGCACATAACTCAAAATATTATTGATAACTCTCTTTCCCCAACTCACTAAAATTACCAAATTTTGTCATTGATATCCACGCTTACAAAATGTAGATATCTCCGATTAACAAAAAAGAAAATGGTTCACGTAGGCGCCTCCTTACCAAACCCTCCACCTCCAAAACATCCTTGAACATAATGGATATGAAAAAAGGAAAACTGTTCAGTAGCGTGAATGTTGGTACTAAAAAGAATTCTTAAACGCATTGAGGATTCATTAACCGTCCAGCTGCTCTTCAATCTCTCCCGTGTCCCTTGAAAACTCAATTAATTTCTTGTTCAGTTACTTAAATGTAAGGACTACAAATCCTAAACCTACCTTTTTACAATGGCCTGACCTCGGTCAGTAATTTCTATGACAGCCTGTCGTGGCTTACTGTGATTAAATAATGTGTCCTCTTCGGCCAGGCTTTTTTCATTTTCTTTCTCTCATTGTTGTGTATATACTCCATTACCCCATCCTGCCTCACTTGTTTGCTTGTATTCAAAGGTAAATACCATACTCATTTTCTTTTTCTTTTAGTCAGCAGATATCTAATGATTTGGTTGGTTAACAATTTTATAATTTTTGGTAAAAAATATTATGTATTATAAAGACAACCTAACCTAATGCTTAATTAGCGTATAACAGTAATACTACCCTACCGTTGCCATCTTTCGAGCACAATACTAACCTTGCTATTGTATTGTTTAGTTTATTTGAAATGTTACTGCTCATCTATTTGAGCAGCAAATATTTTTTAAAATTAAGAATTTTAGTTAAATATAATATTCTCACAATAATTTTATTTTTTGAATACCTAGCGACCTGGAACATCGCTAATTGCTCTGGCTGACTATTGTGCTGTTGGTCCCAGTGAAGTCTCTCTTCACGAAGGAGAAGTAGCTGAACTGCTGAAGGTCGGATGCGCTGGTTGGTGGTTCGTCAGACTATCTGGTATGTGTTATTATTTGAAATATTTATTATTAACTGTTATATGTTTGGGTTAAAATGAAGATTATGAATTGTTGGAATGAATACACAAAGAGTAGAAAGGAACATACAAGTTGATAAAAGCCAAGGGCAGAAATTCATCATAATGTTTGGGTGCTACAGCAACTAATCAAAAGCAACTTGAATTCATCTCATTTGATTGATTAATTAATTTCATTATTTGACATCTATAAATTTAATGATTCTGCTAATGTAAAAAATAATTCCTACACATGTGGTGCAAAAAAAGAATCTTAAGTTATCTTATCAACTTAAAGTTCTGGGTTCATCTGCACTGTACATATATTTGCACCACCTGCCTAGTTTTGTGGAATGAAGGAAGGGCAAGGAAGCAGTGTTCGTCGGCCGTTTTATGACGCAAATCCTGCTTGAGCAGTTTTGGCTGGAACAGTGAACCCGATGTACCACCCACCCGAGGTGAGTGAGTTCTCTCCAGGAAGTAGGTAGAAGCTTTGCATTAGTAAGTTCCACCTTCTTTCAAGAACGAGGGTGTGCGACAGATTCTTATTACCTTCATGGTGTTAAGATATTTTGGTGTATATATGGTGTAGATTTGCATCAATGGTGCGGCTGAGAGAATAAGTGATAAGTCTGAAAGAAAAGATGGAATAAAAATCTACGCCAATCCTCAAGTAGTAACGTGATAGCTCAACCAATGATTCATCAGAAGATTTCGCTACCTCGCCCAAACGGTACCTGGGAAACAAAAACCATGTCATATGACCTGAAATCTGGCTTACTGATAGTCATGCCAAAGAAAGCCCTCTTCAATATCAACCTGACTCACATTCAAAGTGCTGTGGATCCGTAAAGAGCAAACTGGTTTCCGCAAAAAATGGTACAACAGAAATCAAAAAAATTATGTTCGAGTTGTCAATGCAGTAGTGCTCTCCCAAAGCAAAAGTTACAAATGAATCTAGTAATCTCAAAAAAAAAAAAAACTACCTTTGAACAACTGCGATAAAATCTATTATGGAAGATGCGTTGCCAACTTGCTTAAGGAGCGCTCCACTAATCGCTTGAACAGTAACATGGGCAAGCCGAGCATAACACTTATGTTATCGGCATGCACAGCAATGTTACGGTCAAAAGTGTCAATAAAAATATATGATTATTTTTAACTTACTATAATTTGATTATTTTTAATTACAGGTGGCAGCAGTAGTGGTGAGGGTTGGGCCCCCGCAGCTTATTTGGATCATCGTAAGACATCAAGATCATCAAGCCGATCTCAAGATAGACTTATTGAGCATTAAAACCTCAATAACTAAGATTCATTTATTACCAAATATCATTATCACAAAAGTTAAAAGGGGCTTAATTTTTCAGATGTTTTGTTCTCAGAAAAAAAAAATATACATATTTTAAAAAACTTGTTGCAATTTAAAGGTAGGAGAGAGAGGAAGAGATGGATGATCGATTAAAATGTGACCCTGGCGGAGCAGGGTAACTGCTATGGTAAATAACTGCTCTTAAAAATTAATATAAAACAGAAATCTAAACGTAATTAAAATTAACACTAAAATTAATAACATTTCTGGGTTACAATAAAATTATTTCTTATTTTATTCAATAAAATTAATAAATCTAGTAATTTTATGATAACCTTACAGGCAGGTATTTGAAAGGCAAAAGATTTTTGCCCGTTTTGAACTTAATAGTAAGAATGTGTAACATTATAACATTATTGTATCATTTCATATACCTAGTCTAGGCCAGTTTTGTTTATGTAAAAATATTTCAGTTTTTGAGCTTGCTTTTCAGTATTCAATAAACTCATACTTGCCTACTCAGTAGGCAACTATGAAATTTATATTTCTAAGAAATTTGCAATTACTCCCCGCAATTATTTTGCATAAGTAATTTTTATGTGAAGGTAAATATTTTAATATTCCTATTATTGTGGTTCTCAATGTTCATAGTAAATAATATATTATTATAGTGAATATTTAAAAAACTTACTACTTTTAACATTTAAATTGTTACGGACGATGTAGAATTTGATATGAGCTTGTGTTACTTCGGGTACTTATTATAAAACACCAAAATTTTAGTAATGTAGTTAATACATAAAAATCCCATAATAATATACATTTTTCACATTTTATATGAACTAACAACAATACTAAGTGTTTTAATGACATATTTCATACTATCCAGTCCTATAACATAAAACTTAATAACCCAAAGTCTCTATTATTTGTTGTAACTTTAAAATAACAGTAGGTACCTACTTTGATAATCTCTAAAATTATAGTGAACCTGTAAAAATGTAGAATTTTGATTCTTAGTCACTAAAGTAATACTGAATAAGCAAATAATCTGACATTTTAAAAATATCTTAACACCATGAAGGTAATAAGAATCTGACGCACACCCTCATTCTTGAAAGAAGGTGGAACTTACTAATGCAAAACTTCGTTGATAGAGTTTCCAAAACCACTTCTTTCCATGCAGATTTACTACAGTCGACATATTATTTCCTTCCCTGATAGCCCGATCTATGTACAGAAGATTCAAACTGTAATTAATACTTATTTATAATTCATCGTAGCATATGGCAGTATAGCGTATATAGTATAATGCATATTGTCGGAGACCCACCCCGCTTCTTAACGTCAGTGTTTAGTGGCGCCGTAAGAATCGGTCGGGTCCGAGTAGCTCGTGTGTCTCGTCCTAAACACGTACCAAGGGCTGTGAAAGGAAAGACAGTGTAGTTGAAGACTATGCCTCTTCTAATGATTGGATCAAATTGTACGTTTAGCACCGTTGTGTCTATTTGCAATGTCGTCTATCCTCTTCTAATGATTGGATCAAATCGTACGTTTTGAGAACGATTGCGTCTGAGAAAGAACACTTGGTAATTCGTCGTTGGGTTGATGATATGAAAAGTTAAAAATAATAACCCAATAAGTGCAGTCCTACGTCCTTGCTGTGCTCCCGTCGACTGACCGTCCGTCCTGTCGCTCGTAGTGTAGTGGCGCGTCCTGTCGCCCCGCCGCTCTCCCGCCGACTGACTCGTTCCGCCGCTCGCAGAGAAGTGGCGCGTCCTGTCGTCTCGCTGCTCTCTCGCTGACTGCTCGTTCCGCCGGTCCCGTCGCTCCCAGGGTAGCAGCGCGTCCTGTCCGTCTGGCCGCTCACCCGCTGACTGCTCGTTCCGCCGGTCCCGTCGCTCCCAGGGTAGCAGCGCGTCCTGTCCGGCCGCTCACCCGCTGACTGCTCGTTCCGCCGATCCCGTCGCTCCCAGAGTAGCAGCGCGTCCTCGCAGAGTAGCTCGTCCTGTCACCTGACCGCTCCCGCTGGCTCCTCGCCGCCGACTGACTCAAACCTTTGCTTTTGCTTTTGTGGTCAATTCCTGCATGATGCTAGGAATTTTGACTCCGATACCAGGCGCTGGGCCTTTGGTCGGTGCATCGGATGGGCTAGCCCTTCTGGCTAGCCTGCCTAACCCTAAAACGGGTTTGTAGGTGGCAATTTGCACAGAGTGCAAATAGGGAAATAGGGGGGACGATGAGGGTTTGGGGGGCCGAAGACTAGGGACTGTCCAGCTGGGCGCGAGGATGCGCCTTCCTGACGTCCGGGGGTCTGGAGTGAAGCGGGGCCAGGTTCTGCAGGTGGACCTGCTCAGAGTTGTCGGCTCTTTCGAACATGTTGCGGGCGAGTGTTCTCACGAACTTGTCGACCGTTTCCGTCTTGAGGTCGCGCCTCAAGGTTTCGTTCCTGACGAAGTACGGAGCGCCCGTGATCGTTCGCAAGCCGACACTCTGGACTGCTTCCATGGCCTTCTGGTTCGTGGCGGACGAGAGGTGCTTCCAGGCTGGGGCGGAGCGCCGCGCTCCGTTTTTTTCGCGCGCGGCGCTCCGTTCCCGCTAGGCGCGTCGCTCGCTGTTTCTTCCGCGCGCGCTTTTTAGCCTAGCGTTTTTCTCTTTCGCGCTTTTTGCGCACTTCAATTTTCTTTGCGTCGGCGACACATATTATACTTCTTGAAGTAAAATTTACGGATTATTTCATACTGTGTGTAAAAAGTTAAACCAGATGTTTCGGTTCCCTTCAATAGTTAAGACGGACATGTTGAACTCTACCCTGAGACAGGGATGTGTGATAATCTCTGAAATGTTGGGATTGACCTTTTACATGTGATATGTAATTATCTGTAAATTTTACTTTGGGATGACTGAAAGCTAAATTGTAAAAGCTTGAATGTAATCAAATCACCTTTTCCCGTTGCTTTGTTACCTCATCAGATACATTTTTTTTCATTTTCTAGTCATTTTAAGCTATAGTATTTAAAACTTTCTGGTTATGTGTGAGATTAATTTTTAACCATCTGTATAGTGTATTCCTGGTGACTACTAATTTGTCATGTCTGGGAAAACAAATATTTTGATTTTAATTGTAGGTATCCTAAGTTTTAAAGTGGCTTATGAAAAGCATTTTATTGTGCATTATATTATTTTTACCTGTTTCTGTATGTATTCGTATATTAAAATTAGAATAATATTTAAAAGCTGGTAAATGTATTAGAAAATATTTCTGCAACTTCGAAGTTTAAATTCTTAACCAGCTTAAATTAAATTAAACCAGCTTTAAATTCTTAATTCAGTGCCAGTAAACATTTGAAAGAAATAAAAAACATGTTTTCAAATTTTCACTTCGAGTAGTTTTTGGTGAAATCACATTATTTTTCAAAACCCTTAAAGCATTATCATTCCAAATGTTAATTTATTTGTGGTAAAATTGAACAATTTATAGACCTTCTAATGAAACAAAATTTCAAAATTGTTTCATTTATCTATCAAATTTACATGGTATTTGTTGATAGATTGAATGAGTGAAATTAATCCTATGAGATCTGTGTTGATTTTTCAAAATTAAAATAATAATTTTAAAAAAATAAAAAAATATTGCAAGAATGCCAAAGAATAATATCTAGGAATGCGAAAGTGAAAGTGCACAGAATAATAAAAGATACCTGGAATTACATTTTTTTTTTAATTTATTAACGCAACACTTGCTACCTTATTTGCAGTTGCGATAGTATGCTGTTAAGCTTGAGTAATAATTTAAATTTATTTTTATGGGCCATACTCAATTAAACTACGATATTTGCTGTACCAGTCTGGGGCATGCGAACAATTGGGTCAGCATTGACTAAACTAAACTAGTTTGCATATAGCTTTTGACATCTAAATATTAAATTTCTTATTCATATTTTATTGAAAATTCTGAAGTGAAATTCACTTATTTTATTAATTTATTTGAGTTTAAAATGTTACGATTTAGTCACATTTTTTTTTTTTGTAACGCAACTGGTGGCTCGTTTACAATTCAATGCCAAAAACATACCAAGTTCAGTTGGCCGAAAAATAACATATTCAATATATTATTATAAATCAAGGAATCAACCTTTGCACATAATTTTTAGTTTAAACGTTAATTAAATGTGTACTGATTAGTATTTTTTTTTATTTAAGATGTTTTGTTATGTATTTTAGATGTTATTTAATTTATATTTATAAGGAGTCTTATTATTATAATCACTTGGGTGTAAGCATTTAAAATAGTTTTGTGTTGAAAGTACAAATAGGTGATTTAGTTATTATGTAATCTGAAGCTTTATTACCTATATTTTAATACTATGCATAAATCAGTATGAACATCATCCATTTTAATTGCTAAGATTGAATTTAGGTTTTTAGATGATAATAAAGAAAAGGTAATTACAATGATATATGTATAAACATTTCACATTAGTGACTTAGATGCACGTCTGTGATGTCTGAAATTTAGTACTTTTATTAAATATTGTTGTTTTAACCCTATTATTTACCTATGAAGATATCATTCCTTTTATTATTAAAACAGGATTTCACCACTTCAAGTCATTTTATTTCAGTATGTTTAAATATACTGGTATACGTATACTGGTGAGATATTTAGTCATTCTGAACTCTTTCAGTGATTTTTATACATTTTTATTCTAAAGTTGTTGATAAATTATTAAATGTAATGGGAAAATATATACATACGTAAAATAGTAAATAATATTTGGTTTTAATGCCGAGCTTCATGTTGGTTTCTTGTTTCTTCTCGGATGTGGACCTCTAAGACTATTTTTTTTTTAAATATATATCCTGATTATGTTTAATTACAATACTCTACTCCAGTTTAAGTACTTGCGCCTACTGTGGTTGGATCTAACTTTTTAACTAATTTACTAATATATAAATTTAATATGTATTGATCACATCATATCATATTATTTTTATCTCAATACTTTTATAATAAAAATTCAACAAACACAGGATCTTCAATACTAACATTTTTTCTTATACACCATTTTTCAGAACCATGCATTTCTAAAGTTGTCTAAGAGCTAAATTAAATTAGCTGTAGTTTTCACAATTTCATCTTATTCTCGGATTAAAAATATTTTTATTTTCATAAAATACAGCGAGGAATCAATTTATTTTAGCACATATTGCTAGTTATTCATTCCAGTCTAAAGTTTATTTGGAGAAAATCTTTTTGATGGGAAGATTACCTTAAGTACTTGTCAATCCTTACCGTTACACCAGTATTTCATGGATATGTAATTAAACAACACAATGTTTAGGTTTTTTAAACTGATTTAAATCTGCGCTTATTCGTTATTTATTGTATACTTTTATAAATATCCATAGTGTTTGTTAATGCTTCATAGAATAAAATGAATATATGCCCGAATATTGTCTTTTTACAATCTTTTATTTAACTTGCAATGTTTGTTTGTTTGTTTGTTATGTTTGTTGCAAGCTGAATTAGAGCCATTTCCTCTTATCCTACGGAGTTAAAATTTGACACGTTGGTTCAGTTCCGATGACACTGCATTTTTGTGTAAGCAGGACCTGATTCTACACGCAGAACTGGCTCCTAATGAAGGAACTCCACAATGGTCGAATTTTGTATAAATTTAAAACTTCTTTTAAAATCTTTTTTTTACTATTAATTTATTTGTTATTAGTATTAACATTATTTGTAGTAAGTCTTTCCCTTCAAGCGGTTTTCGGTAACTTCCAGCTCGCGAGAGGTCACAACTGGAGTGATGGTTGAGAAGCCCCTAGGGGGTGCACATCCTGTCCAAACTCTTTCTGCCATATCATTCTTGGTGATTGATAATTCTTTGTCTATTACGCTTGGCTCCATAATACAAACTTCTTCACTGCCTTGTGGTGAGTTTCTGCAAGCACACAGACCCATTTCGTTTGGACTTTGCGTTCCTTGTTGCTTTGTTTTACTTAGTGACATAATAGCATAGATTATTACTGGTTAATTTATCAATATTGTAATGCATCTAAAAAAATGGTATTGAAGCTGTTACTTTATTTTTGAATACAATTCAAAGTGTCACCTGTGACAGTTAGTTTGATTTTTTTTTTTATTTAAATGGCAAATGGTAGTGGTGAGGAGTCGACGCTAAATGAATGGAGTACTCGGCTCTGACATTGAGTCGAAGAAAGTCGACTCTCACTTAAACCGGGAAATCCATGGTGTAAAGGCAAGAATCAAAATCAACATCTGGATGAAGAAAATGTCAGGGTTTTAACTTTTCAAATTAAAGTTCAGGGTTTAAGTAGGAATAATACATATGGACGCTCTAGTGAGCAGTGATGTGTTAGTATAATAAAGAGAGCATCATAATTGATGTAATTATTTTTTCATGATGTTTGATGTAAATATTTTTGAAGAACACAATTATAGATTGTTAAGGTAGATTATGCATCGTGCATCCTAAAAGTCTGGCCATAACCTTTGCCTTCTTCGGCGTCGTCCATTTTAATTTTTTTTTTAGGTGAGTATTTAGCACCTACTAAGATTTATGCATTTTAGCTGGTGAAAACTTATTAGACTAAATATTACTTTACTTTATGCTTACTACTGATAAATGAAATCAGAACAAAAGACAGTTAACAGAATCTGTAACAAAATGACAAAAAACTGAAAATGTTTTGAATACATAGTCTGTCTATGGAGAATAAATAATCCGTAGAAACAACACTTCATTCTTATTTTTATCTGCCAGCATTGCAAAGTGAGCGGCAGACTATGTTCTCTCAAAGGCTTTCTTTTTTATGTGCCATTTTATTATAGGGACTCACAATTTTCTGTAGATGCGAGGAACCATCTTGAGAAGCTTCCGTGGCCTTTATAGTGAGATTTTGTCATTGATCTTACTGTAGGATTTTAATGTTGTACACAGCACTTTCACATTTTTAGCAGTTTACACAAAAGTTCTTTTTTTGCAGGATAGGAAGTAAAAATGGAATCATTCAAAATAGTACATTTCTCATGGTGAATCGGGTTAAAGTTTATTAGATTGCATGCAGCATAATCTACATTAAGTACCTTGAAAAGTGAAAAACGATTACTGGCGAAAATTATTTCAAGTCATTGCATTATAATGACTCTTCGTCATGGCAAAAATGCGTAAATTTCAGTAAAAATTGCTTTCTCATCCTCAATGTTGTCCAGATTTAGCCCCCTGTCACTATTTCTTTTTTGTGTTTGTTGAAATAGCTCAGAGTAAAGAGATTTGCCTCTAATAATGACATCATGAAACATATGCCTATTTGAAGGGTTGAAAAAAATTATATTTGGATGGGATTAAAAAGTTGGAATAAGTAGGATTAAGTATCAAGCTAAAAGACAACTTGTATGTAGAATAATATTCCTTGTTTTTAGCAGACTTATTATACTGCTCTTGTGGACTAAATTATTTTTTTCTGTGCTGGTTACTCCTGTTGTAAATTTGAAAATGGCCATTATGATCTTATTATTTCTCTTAAGAATCTGTGTTTTGGTGTGTTAAAGCAGCTTTGATATAGGATACATTTCTAGTAAAAAGCTAATAAGCCACAATTTGGTACTTAAGGGGTTTTTACAGCACGGTTTTTAATAGATAAATACAAGACTACAGACATCAGAAGTATGTTGACAACAAGACTTTTATTTCTATAAAAATAGAAAATATAGTAGTTTATGTAACAACTTTAGTAACTATTTCATTCTAAAAATTAAAAAAATCTTTTAGGAAAGAATTTAGTGTACTTATTAATATTATTATCACTGGGCGATGCGGGTGAAATCTGCACGCCTAAATATACTATCGATTCTTCCGAAAACTTTATCGGCAGATTTTGAAGCATCGACTCTGTAGTGAAGGCCCTTAGCGGCGTAGTAATCGACCAAAGGTTTTGTCTGAATATGATATGTCTCCAAGCGTTTCTTGAGCGCATCCACATTGTCATCAGACCTTTTGATGAGCGGCTCACCGGTCACATCATCTGTCATCGGTTTACGCGGCGGGTGAAACTCTTCATGGTAACTTCTCCCGCTGCTTGGATGAATCAAGCGACCTGTGATCCTTTTCACCAAAAGCGAATCCTCAATGCCAAATTCAATGACTGCATCTAAAACAGTTTTGCGCTTCTCCAGTAATTGGTCCAGCTGAAAAAAAAATATCCAATAATTCAAATTTAGAATTCATAGAGTTCACAAATTAGAATCCGGACGGCTGTGGCTGGCAGTGCGATCATCTTGCATGAACGTGTTTACTCTAATTGTGCATTTTGGAGAAGTATGTATAACATGAAGTATACCTAGATGACAACTTTTGTGACTTGTTTAATGAAGAAATGGCCCATCATAAGCACTCAACGTTAGCATTGAAGGACAAAGTGGGATTTTTTTAGCTTATTGACAGTGGCGAAAGCTATCCTGCAATCACAAGGAGGTATAGAATTGTAAAACTGAAATAAAGAAAAATGTTTTTTTACGTATACAGAAGATGGCACTAGTATTCGCAAAACGCTAAGAAGCCAAACAATCTGATTTATAATACAGAGAATCCATCATGTGTATCATCGGAGAGTTAATTTGCAATAAAAACTAGATAATTTAATCGTTAAACCGCTAAATATAACGTATGTTTTAATGCTAGAGTCTAGCCCTCTGACAGCTACGCCACTGCAGCCGTGCCTTGTTTCATATCCATCCAGATTATCGTGATCCTACTGTAATTAAATTACACTCCTTTTAGCCAAAAGCAGGATGTGGAAAAATTTAATTTGTAAAATTTATTTAGGGGGAAAACATATAAGGTCAACTATGGAGGAAAGTGGAGAAATAAATCTATACAAAATGTAGAGAAGCCTCTTAGTCACCAAAGCGTAGAAACACATGAATGAACTAATAAATAAAAATATATATATTATTGTTTTTGAAAGAGCCTATAGAATAATGACAAAGTAAGAAAAGCATGTAATACCTTTTCTGCCTGAGGTACGGTCCTAGGAAATCCATCTAATACAAAACCATTTCTACATTCAGGTTTGTCCAGATTGCCATCAATCAAATTAACGACCAATTCATCGCTGACAAGTTTTCCTTCGTCCATAACCTTTTTCAGCTTTCTGCCAAGATCTGATCCCGAAGATACTTCAGCGCGAAGCATATCCCCAGTAGACAGATGACAGATGCAATACCTTTCCTTCAAAAGCGGTGCCTTGAAGAGAAAAAATAATAAATTAATTAAATACGAATATGAAATAACTTGTGAAGGAAACTTATTATGTACCACAATCTTCAAACCTGCGTTCCTTTTCCAGAACCAGGTGGGCCGAGTAGGACTGCGTTGATTCCTTGGTGGTCTTCCACGTATTTATGCGCAGATACTGGTGGCATCTTGTTAATATAGGATACAGATTCGAAAACTCTGGTTTTGTGAAAGGGCTAACCCTGCATTATCTAATCTAAACGCAAATTAACAGAACGAACACGCACACGCTCGCTTGAGACTCAGGGGTTGTGACCTGCTCCCGCAAAAAATAAAGTTAAATGTCACATTCTTTTCTTCTAAAAAAAATTTTCACGATGCTTTTTTTAAAATATACTTATATTTGATGATTGTATTTTAATAGCGGCAAATCCCCTGAACAGATAATCTTTGATATTATTGAAAAATTTTGAACATTTTTTTAATTTTAATCCGTCCTCCATCCTTAATATAGCGTGGAATAGCATTATTTGCAGGGATGTGTTTTAGGAAATAAATTTATAATGTATTTATTAAACCATTATTTTTTAGGATATTCAAACGTTTTCTTTGATGCATTTACTTGAAGTATGGTTGATTTTAAGTTATTTTGTGGTGAATGGAAACGAAAGATCGGGTTATTAGAAACGAGTATTGAGGTGATTAAAAACAATCGTAGGGGCGGCCAACTATTGTTACTAGTGATAATTTTGTAGGGAAAATTTGTCAACGTGATAATGATAATCTATGGTAATTTTATATTCTTTGTTATTTGTAGGAACACTCGATAATCATGCCACGTACATATATACCAAATCCGAGGGAAAAACGCGACGTAAAATATGATTCAGAAAATATAGCTAAGGCCTTAAATGACATAGAAAAGTTAACTATATCGTACCGCACTGCAGCTGAAAAATATGGGATTAATTATTTTGTTTTATACAGACACAAAAACCGAAATTTAAAAAAGCTTTGTGGACAGACGGTATTAAATGAAAATGTTGAAAGATATATTGTTGAAAATATCAACAATATATAATCAAACGTCAACGTCAAAATAATATGGCAATTTTTTTTTGCCAAAACTCCAAGACGTACACTCGTAAATATAAAAGCTCACGGTTTCAATGTCAAGTTTGCAAGAATCGTATTGTGGGTCATGCAAGAGAATCTTTTCCAGTTAGCGACTTAATTTGCAATGTTTCCTTTGGTTATGACATCGACCATAGCTTGGTTGATTGATTGATTGAACCATTTTTTTTACCACTAGGGCGCCGCTTTGCTTGGCTGCGGCATACATTGGAACGGAGTTTAGTATTTAAATGTATTTCTCTATAGGGATTACCATTAATTTTTTTATATTTTTTTGCGGAATCAAATGTATATGTTTTTTGTATCTATGCACAGAAGACATTGTCATGGTCATTTTAAAAAAAATAATGATCAAAATCGGTCTTGTAGTTCTAGAGCCTTAGTCCGTGAACAGAGTGACATTTGGGCAACCACATGGGAGCTTCGCTCCAACAATATAAAATTTTCTTTTAGGTGAAACATTCTAATTCTTCTTCATTTCGTAATTTATAGTATTCATAATAAAAAAAACCTTGCTGTTTAAACTTCTTGTTTTATTAAAATATATTATTATAGGTCCTGTTACTGAATAATAGTATGTTAGGTATAATATTTATAATAGTTAGATACTGATTTAAAAGTAGGTAGGTAACCCTATCTTGTATATTTTCTAAACACCCAATTTTACGTTTCGATTGACCCCATCACTCGTTTCCATTCACCGCGTTTGGAATACTAATAGAAACAAGGTAGGTACAAAACAAAAACAAAAAATAGTTATGAAACACTTCTTTCATTGCAACACTTCGAATAAAAATAGGTAGACTAGCATGGGCCTATTGAAAATATTCAATCCATAAAGTGTTTGTGCTCCGCAAAATTGTTGATGGTTTGAATGTAGACATTTGTTTCTGTTCACCCCCATCTACGGTACCAGTTTTCACGCCTTTAACTTCTTTTGTTTATGGGAAATACCTAAAAGCTTTTCAAGTTCAAGTTCAATGCCGTCAACAACGGCGTTTATTTCATCTTTTTTTTTATTACAATAAAATAAGCAAGGACCCATTAGACTGTCGACAGGTCCTTTTGTTAAGTTTCTTGACTAATAATATTGCATACATAATTAAAAGGTATAAGTACATGCATTTTTGGACAAGGTAGATTTTGGCATAACAAAGATAGAACATGAAAAACAAAAACAGAACAGCAGAAATAATTTAAAACCTAACATGACCTTGTTATTATTTTAATTCTTTTTTTTTCTCTCTCTCAAATTGTAAGTCAAATGTATCAAATTTTGTATGTATAACTAACTTAAGTTTATACACATGCATGTTTTGTAAATTGGACATGTATCGAGTGTTGGCAACCTGTGTATAAAATATGTAAGAATGTTTACGATTACTCTCTGTATGTTTACTTTATAAAAATAAATAAATAAATAAATGACACATATCACAGACGTTATTTTCAAATTTTTACTTTAGTGGTACATATTATATCATAATAATTATTTTTTACATGTGTTTCTAAGAGGTATTTTTTAAATTTATTTTTGAGATGTAGGTATCCTCTAGAAATAATCATCTCCCACTCTTTACTCCTCCTTTAACTGGATTTTTGGATAATGGTGAAACATGTGTTTCTTTATTTTTGAAGAAAAGTTTCAACATAAATTTTCAACTCAGTAACACCTATTGTTTGTAAGTGTCCTTTTGAAAAAATCACCCCTTCCCTTCTTTTCACTTCCCTTAATTGGATTTTCGAAAAATTGCGAAACGCGTGTTTGTTTATTATTTAAGAAGTATATAAATAATAATTTTCAACTTTGTGACACCTTGCGTTTGTGAGATGTAAGTATGCATTTGAAAAAATCACCCCACTCTTTTCACATCCCTTAACTGGATTTTCAACTCTGTAACATCTTCGGTTTCTAAGTTATTGGTTTCAACATAATGCTCACATCCTTTTATTACCCCACTTAAGAAGGGGGGGGGGGGGGCGATTTTAAATATTTTTTTTCTTAGTGTATGCATAAAGAGAACGTAACGAACATAACGAGAACTGAGGTAAAATAATAAGATTGAGTTTTTATATGAGTTAGGTATTATTTTTTTCAATTTGGTGATTATTATAAAATTTTAATAATGTGAATATTTAATATTAACATTTTCCTCTTCTTCATGTCATTATTAGAACTTCTTCTCAATTTATCTTCTCAACTATTTTAAAAATTTATTAAGACAAATTCATTAGGCACTCTAACCAGCTCTTAAATTATACTTTTTTTTTAAAATATACTCGTTTCATCTTTCTTTATTTTTTTTCATTCATCCAAGTTTCTTGCTTTTTTAAATATATTTTGAAATAAATGTTATCTCCTACGTTTTGTTATTTTACATATTTAAATACCTACATAAAACCGTGCTTACTGGTAAACAGTTTAATTAGGAGCTAAATGTTAAAAAAAGTTTAACTAAACGTCAGTGTCAACCATCAAATAAAACGGTTGCCCGCGTTCCGTCCTGTCTGTACCCATGGATGGTTAAAAAAATGCAAAAAACATTTAGATCCGAAAGAAAGAGATTACTAGCTTGTGCGATTTATTAAATTTTTAGTAATTACATTTCTGTCCTACAAAATAATGTGTACTAATCGCAACGTTAGGTAGGAATGTAAAACCTATCTGATTAATTATGGTTTGCTATAACTTATACTTTAATATAATAATTGTATCTATTGTAGTTTTTGGAAGCAACTTTGGCGAACAACCAATGGTAATAGTTCTACTTCTGAAGATGTCATAAAGAAACTGAAGAACGTCGCTTTGGAATTAGAATTGGGACTACTTTATTTTCAACCTGCAACCGCAGATTCTTTAAGTAATCTCCGTAGAAAATACAGTGAAGAATCAAACATTCTACCAGTTGCAGAGTCGTTGTCAAAATTATTGGTGAGTACTTAAATTGACAACAATCAAAACAATCTTTGCCAAACAGCTACGATAACATACCGGAGGTGACACGTTATTTTCGGCACTGTGATAAAATTGACTAAGTCGTTATTACCGAATAACTAAAGAATAAGGCCGGAAGCTATTATGTAACTAAACATACTTATTTATATCTAGTTAAATAGTAGATCATGATAATAAAAAAAAACGGAGTGGTAAATGATTTAAAAAAAGATTAAAACAAAAATCAATGAAATATTCACAGTAAAATTTCACATTATTTACAACACTTCCACGTTATCACACATTCCATCTAACGTTATTAACATTAAAACATGAGATTTTCTGAGATTTAAAAGTAGATTTGGGAATACCTAAAGAATATGGGCTTAAATTTCACGAACATTTGCAACGACGCATAAAATTTGGCCAGTGGCATATTTGACAAACGGGCTCATCGCCTTGTTATTCTCTAATTACAATGTTGTTTATTTTATATCTTCTTAATTATAAGTTGCCACATTTTTTTTATTTTTAGAGTGTTTTTCATTTTAAAATGTCTATCATTTATTTATTTTTTGGAAGAAACAGCTTTACCCATATTCTTTAGGTATTCCGTTATTACTTAATTGCGTGAGTTATTTGCATTTTTATAGATTTACTTTATCATATTGTTTAACCCTTGTGCCTAACCAAAAAGCGGGTTTGCAAATATCTAATAAGTAGGTTGATGATAATTATAATCTTTTTAATTTATAAAAAAGTGCCACTGGCAGTGGGAGGTAGGGACATTTTAAATGATATAGCATCCCCAACTACAGCAACATTATTTTTTGTAGTTCTACGTCATCTGTTTTTTTAGTTCTCCACATACGTAAATTCAGACTTTATTATTTTTTTCGTTTTGAAAGATTTAACTTTTAGAGAAAATATCAATTATTAAGTGATATTATTTTTGGGTCTTGATCAACTTGCCTAGCATCCATCTTCCCTCCGTTATGTGATGTAACGCTAAATTGATTCCCCTTTCCTTTTATATGAGCGATTCGTTATTTAATATATTTATATTTTTTTATGAATTTTTTATCAGGGAATCGATGCATTTCAAGCTTGGGATGTAATGCTGCATTATCTATCGAATGAATACCACGGTTCTCCTCAAAACGCTCTGAGGAATTTCAGTATATCCGAAGGACGAGTCAATCAATTACTCATTGATATTTGGACGTTTCACAATTCTGAAAGACTTTTTATGTTGAAGCTATTAAAAGTCATACTGGAATATAAAGCAGATGGCAGTCATATTTACCATAGGGAATATTCAGAAATCATAAACATTATCGATGTAGTGAAGTTGAAATCATCTCTGTTAAATCAGTTTGACTTTCTTCAGAAAGAATCAGCGCCAACTAAAAAAGACAATGGTAATTTTTATTCCTTTTTTTATTGTATATATTACATAAGTCACTACCATATTCAGGACTAAAAATAAGCAAATATTAACTTTTAGATTGTTTAAAATATTTTTGTATACTTATTCAACCTATTATTATTTTTTTATAGGTTATTTTGTCGACAAGATTATCCAAAAACAATGGATCGAGAGAAATCTGCGGGAGCAGATTGAAATACTTCAGTTACTTTTGCTAACTTTGGCTGAAATATCTTTAAACGTTCGAGACTTCAAACAGCTCTTTGGCCTTTTCAGAGTCCATGCATTTGGAAAGTCACCAACTTACTTTAAACATTTGGAAGGAAGTCATCATGAACTTATTAGAAAAATTACATATAGTGAAATTGCAATATTTCTCAAATGTATAGATCACTTTCGATGGTATGTATTCTTTCTATTGGCTGTCATACAAAGTGGTTGACAGCCCATAACTAAATCTCACCTCGTCTCATCTGAAGTCACTTTCATACCTGAAATATGGTTTTGTTTTGTTGTTGGTTGCTTATAATGTTAGTATGAATACGCTGCGGAGCGCTGACACAAGGCTGGGCACTTTCATTAATACTTAGGCAAAATATGCATAACACTTTAAATCACTGTTATTTACATTATAAGAACATACAATAAATAAATTTATGGGTATAAATTAAATTTGGCTTTGTAATTTGATGCCCTGCATTTAAAGCCTCCTGGAATGGCTGCTCCATTTGTGCCATGAAAGGTACAAACCTAATAGGAAGTTTTACCCGTTTATAGTAATATCAATTTGTATAATTGTAAAAATTACATATTAAGATTTCAAGGAAAGCTTAACACTATAAATTATAGGTCACAATTGTATGTATATAAGTGAATCATACAGAAAAATCCCACTTTTAAGTGACTATCGATCGAAAATATAGATTTAGACTAACATATTATGTTGTTTCTTGGATTCCTTTAATCCCAGGTTCTAGAAGTCTTCTGTAGACCAAATGACCCATATATTAGGATGGCATGGGACTAAAAATGTTTTTTTTTGTGAAAAATTAGACAAGTGTCTCTATTAACAACTGTGACCTTATCTCTGGCAATTATTTACCAGAGATAAGGGTATAAGTGACATGCCACCATTTTAAATATTAAAGCGCCCCGGGACGCATTTGTCCTTGAGATTTGAAAGAGTAGGCTTTATTCGAACATTGACGTGTAGAAAAGAGACGGATATACTCGCCGACCGCGAAATCGTTACATTTGGAATCGATGAAACATGTTTTTTGTATTTAAATAATTATTATCATTTGAAAAAAATGTTTTTTTTTAAGTAATGTCCTAGATTATTATATTGTCTATCTTTAGAAAGAAAAATTAGGTTCGCGTCACTTACACAACTTAAAAGAAAATCGTTGCAAGAATAAAACAACACTTATTTATTTATTTTCATTACTATAATAAGGTGTATTTCGTTTTTTTTTTAAGCAAAGTACTAAATTAATATATGTAGAATATTGTGGTATTTTTAGTTTTAGCTATTTGTTGGGAATAACTTCAACAAAATGCACCAAAATACGTTACAAAACACGTTTTAGGGACTGGTGACGCCTTAATAGAAATGCAGTAAGACGACACAATATCAGCCGCACGGCAACTGGCGCTATACAGCAATGACACAATTTCGTGACATCGGAGCAGAGTGACTTGATCAGAATCAGATAATCAAATATTTATATGACAGTGATGGGTTTATTTGCTAAACATGGGCACAAACTTTGTTCCCAATCATCCATCATAGCTATATTTCATTTCAACTCTTCTGAGTATACCAGTTTCATAAAGTTTTTTTTACATATTAAACCTAGTTCAGGGAATATAATTATTCAATAATGATATTTATTGTAGCGCCAATATTCATAACTGGATAGAAAGTATAAAAGACGATATAGAAGAAGAGGTTATAAGGCTACAACATAGTGAAGAGCATAGCGTTATTCTCTTAGCCTGGATGCTTCTTTCGTTGCAGGTAAACATTTTTATATATTTATGTTTCACGAAATATATTTTCTGATACTGCATTAAAAGACGTGGCTGTGAATCTATAAGTATATTATGAGCATTAGGTATTTTTATAAAGATATCTCAGGATGACACATTAATAACCGCTTTTAAAAATATGTTAAAAACAAACAAAACTGATTTCCTATAATTAAAATATTTTCCTTATAATTAACATGATATTTGGAGATTAAAAGGACGTTAACTATTGCTTCCATTGGAAAATTTAGTTTAAAAAAAAGTTATAAATTGATAAAAGAAAGACAAATAATATTTTATATTTAATATTATTAGACTATATTTAATATTATTAGACTTTTGTTTATAATGATTAGTCTGTGTGTTAATATTATTTGTGTAGATTTTTGACCATTAAAAAATCTTTGTAGTGATTACTCAATTTGATCTCTTCCTCTTTTTTACTATAGAACAGTCGTGGACATCAATTATTTTAATATCAATGAGCCGCCATTAGTCACAATTCTTGACAATATATATATTTTTTTAAATAATTTTTAAAAATTAAAAAAAATATTATTTCCACATACTGGAGTCAGGGAAAATAACACATTAAAAACTGTGACATTCCACAAGCCAAATTTTTGGTCACTATCACAATCTCAAAATTTAATGTGATAAAAAAGTTTCATAGTTTGCATAAAAATAATAATATTTATTAGATCATCCTCAATCCAAGTAAAAGAAATAATTGTTTTAATATGCTTGCCAAGGATTTGTTATTTTATAATATAATTGCATATAATATCCATTTATATGGTATAAGGGACTGTTCATTAACTATATGGTTATACTACTGTTTATTGGTTATATGAACACAGAATAATATCAAGAATCCAAATCCAATGAATGACAATGAATTATTTTTTAACTTAGATTAAGGATACTCCCTACCACATGAATCATTAAATTTCTGTTACAGGACCCCCAGGAATTGGATAGATATTCAAGTCATTATCAGCAGTTTGGAAATAAAGCACTTAAAATGAATGTTTTTGATTACCTTCATAAAATGATAACTCATTCAATGTTCAAGGTATATTGACAGACTTTTTTTTATATAGATGTTTTCGTATATTTTTTTCACTTATTCACTGTGTTTTGCTCATTGAGAAATTGAATTAAAGGATTATTTTTAATTGTTTTTTTAAGAGAATTGCTATGACCTACATCATATACAATTATTTTGGGCCGTACTCAACTAAGCTAAATGTGCTTGTACTAGAGTCAGGGGAGATGGTGGTAATGAAGCGTTAAAAATGGTTTGACCGAGTGCAGATTCTAACCTTTGATCTCTGGGCTCTGCGCTCTATTAAGCTCTAATTTCAATTATTAGCATTGTTAGTCCTTGAACTTAAGAATATATGTACCCCTACATTTAAAAAAATATTTATAAATTAATTTAGAATTTAGACTCTCCGTACGAACTCCCTTGTTAGATTCTCTTATTTCTCCATACAATCGTTGTAGTGTTGTGACTCTTCTATTTGTAGATGTAAAAGAAAAATAATATTTTATATTGATTTATCTCATATAGAATTAAAGACGATTTCATACAAATCCAAATTCAAGTTTTTTTAAAATATATTGATTCTGTTTTTCAAGATTTTTCTATAATGTACTAGAGTGTTTCTCTTCTTACAAGCCGTTAGATGAGATAAAATGATTTAAGACCAAGCGCAATTTATCACTTTTTTATTTAGTAAGATCTACAAAATTACAATAACTTTCTCTGCTTACATATGTTATGTTATGTTATGTATATTAGTGGATGTGGGGAGTCCGCCCCCCGCGTACCGCGTCCTTTCCAGAACTATTGTACTTTTTAATCCACTTATAGCTCGCCCTCTAGTCCCGTACTGTAGATAAAGTTCAGTAACTTTTTGGGTGCGATGGTTCTAATCTCTCCTGGCTTGAGGAGATGGTTGCCTAGAAGCTGGTACCTTTTGTACCTTACATATGTTAATCATGTTGTTATTATTTCACAGGTTCAAGATAAGTGCTCTATAATAGTACGTCAGAGTGTTTATGATCTTCTTGGGCTTATGTGCGATAAATTTAACGGCGATGGCATAGTGGGTCAAGAATTCTGTGCTTTTGAACTTTGTGGAGAACTTCTTAGCTCACCTAAGATAGCTGAGAATTTTTGGGAAAAACTTCAAGGAAATAATGAGGCCGGAGTGACATCTATGTGGAATAGCGGTCTTGAATACTTCGGCTATAATATCAAAATGGTGTCTCTACTTGGAACTGGATTAGCTAAAGCGAGCAACGGCAGTTGTGATAATGTAATTAGCTATTATTATACAGTAATATATATATATTTAATTTAATTATATATATATATATTATTAAATTCTTATTTAAATTCAATGCTTTTTAAATTTAGTAAAAAAGGGCAATATATTTTATTATGTATTTTATTGACAGTAGCGAAAGCTATTCTGCGATTGCAGAGGTATGGAATTAGAAAATCGTCTGTTAGTGATATAAAGAAGAGTAAAGAAAAAATAGTGAAGTTTGATACGGTCCTAGGATTCGCAAAACACTAAAGTAGTCAAAGAATTATTTTATCGTTAAATCACTAAATCTAACGTAGGTTTTAATGCTAGTAAAGGCATGTAGATAACTTTAAAAAGCGTCACAGAATTAGACGCCTAAAAACTACAGCATACTATAATCCGGTGATTATGTGGTATGTGCCTTGTTTCATATCCGTCCGGATTATTAAGGCCCGAATGTGTCATTATAAAATTGATACAATTATATCCACAATAATTTACTTATGTATCTAATTAGCTTACCCAATAAACTTAAAAATATATTTAGCTGTCAATGCCCAAAACTGGCTAATTGCGAATTACGAAAACATCATCTATTTTTTAGATTTCATCCCGAGGACCACCATTATCAATCATCATCATTTCATTATTTTAAGATTTTGTAAATTTTTAAAAATATTTTTTCAGCTGATGAAAGAATTGGGAAATATGCCTGTCTATACCCAAATTTACAATCCAGACCTTGTTCCAGTTGTCTCAAAAGTATCATCAGACACAGATGATGTAGCACTTTTGAATGATTACTACCCTCTGTCAAACAAATCGTACTCCGTGAAGGCTAATTCTCTCGCTACAATCATTGAACGCAAAGATAATACGTTCATTCATTATCGCACACCTGTATCATATTGGATTGTACTCTATGATGATATGAGCTTGATACTCAATCACAATTCATACAGTTGCTTTGACATTTTCCAATACATTGAGAGAGTGACTTGCGGAGTAACGCTATTAAACTGTGTGCTGACTTCTGAACTGCCGAATGGAGCTCTTCCCGAGTCTTTGATTAACGTTTGCGAGGCTGTCTTTGATATTCTCAATAGGTTTATCAAAGCTGAGCAGCCTCCGATGGATCTCCTTATAGGTTGCATGGAAACATGCGCTATATTGGTGCCAAGATTTAGTCAAGAAATTTTTTCAAGGTATGAAGCCATTCATTTTTTGTTATGAAAAGTTTGTTATAAAACTTAGTGGTTGCAATTTATCGATATGAATAATAATAACTGAAGTTCAACTGTTACAATAGCACCACAAATTTTATGAATCGAACATGCGGAATCAAAGCACCCTTTAATGTTCACATATTACGATCATTTTGTGACACTGGGATTTATTTTTGTTATTACACAGGTGTGTCGCTTAAATAAACGAGAATAGCTATTACACTCTGTAGCTATCATAAAATATCAACTACTTCTATACATTGTTTAGTAGTAGTAACTTATTTAACCAAAACCTGACATCTTATAGTTAGACCCTACAGACAGATTAAAGGCATCTCCCACCAAGACTACTCGTGCTTGAGGTACCAACTAGTGATGGGTCTTCATTCCTATCTTTATTTGTGGCTGC
Source organism: Neomicropteryx cornuta (assembly GCA_020383195.1). Taxonomy (NCBI): domain Eukaryota; kingdom Metazoa; phylum Arthropoda; class Insecta; order Lepidoptera; family Micropterigidae; genus Neomicropteryx; species Neomicropteryx cornuta. Next base: position 10,696,905 of record JAHKQU010000014.1, read on the forward strand.
GGCACTTTTAGTCCATTCGATGCGTTTTGGATGGCCATAGAGGCGACAGTGGTTTACTTTTAGTTCTGAATAGAATAAATAAAAAATACAATAGAATCATTATATTCCTTCAATTTATCATAATTTTTTACACCATTTTAGTTTTTTTTTGTAAATTTTGACGCTCGGCTAGTAATGAAACAACCGGACATAATATTTCAATTCATAATAATTATAATGCGGCACTGAATGTTCTTTTACATGTTTCTATTGAGTTTGTGTGAGTTGTTTGTTCGTTTGTTATGAGTTGGTTTTAATTTTAACTGGCCAGTACTATAAATACTATGTTCCAGAAACTGTGCCGTCATATTTTTTAATTTCAAATATGATATTTGAGGGTTCTATGTCAATGTTTTATTAATTAATACTAAAAATTTGTTGACTTTAACGTTATATATCTATATTATTCGGCCAGCCTCCAATGGCTAAACGGCTATGGTTATTTTTCAAGAGCATCTATCGATCTACACACAACAATTCAACTCTTTTGCATTCGTACTTTTCGAGTTGAAAGACAGACGGCTAAAAAACGGAAGATGTAGCTTCTTATAAATGTATAAAAACTAAAAAGCACATTTGTTAATAGTTTTTACATGTAAATCTAAATAAGTAAAAATCTGTTTTTAATAATTACATACAAATATAATTGCTCTCAAATCTCCTTCTTTAAACTTGGCGAGGTTTGATAAATTGAGAATAAAATAAATGGCTTCCAATGTGATCGTAAATTTATATCTGATTCTACAAATGGAATTTTGCTCTTTTTTTGCGTAAGTACAATGCGTTTGTGTTGTTTTCATCTTCGATTGTGAGGTTGGATCGGATTTAATTGTAAAAGAGAGTCTTTAGGCATCATTTTTATTGTTAAAAGATTTTTTGTCTAGTTGATGAACTATATATAGTTTTATCCATATTTTTTTATGTTTAGATATTGTATAAAAAAAATGAAAAATATTATTGGAAAAGTTAAAATAGCATATGAAAACAAAATATGAAATAGCATAATAAATTAAGAGTATGACAATTTAATTTGCTTGCACTTGGCTTTAACTGTTAAGTATGTAGGTGTATATATCACAATTAACATTCTGTGTTAAGATTTATGTTTTAATGTGAAACATTTTTTAATATTTTTTTTTCCATAGATTGAGTAATACGGGCATCCTTCCATTCATCGCCAATAATAATTTAACATTTAGCGATTATTCCAATGGCGTCACTTTCAACTCTGCTTTAATTGGCCTCTACTTGGTGAATATTGAACAAATCACTGCTGATTATAAGTTCCTTGAAGCCTACATCGATATATTGACTTCGTACCTGAATGTAAGTGTTTTTTGATTGTTGTACTTTTTATTTGAGACAATTTGATTTTTATACAATTTCAGTTATGCCACAAATTCAAGCTCTGCTAAAAATAACAAGCTAAAAAAATGACTTCAACCAAAAATTTTACACTTAAAGTTCTTTTAAAGAAAAAAAAAATATATTCTGCATGCCCATCTTCTAAGCTTAAGATTCTAAACACAAATAGAGGTACCGTTTTCTCCTAGACCGAACATTTTTAGTAGAAATTTAAAAAAAAATGTGAAGTTTATTGAAATTAATAATTAGTTCTATGTTTGTTGTCGGTGTAGATATTGACTTTTACATATTAAATCTCAATCATCATCTTCCACATATTTTTCATACAAAACAATATAATACAATACCAGTCCAATTAAACCATCCCAAACCCAGAAGGTTGAAATAACGCATTCTGATTTTTATGTTCTATTTTTATTTGTGTTCAGTATTATTGTGATACTGACAAATGGGCTGTCATTTTTTTTTTGACATTGCTTTTTTGGCCGTATCTGACATGTTTTGATTTGGTTTACGGTTGTCAAAGTAACTCGTCTACCCTCACTCTCTTTTGACGACTGCTTGCTGTGTGGATGTGTGGACTGCAGTACACTCCTCGGGACTAAGCTCGTACTGCGAGGGAGCCGTCAAATCTGTTTTGATGAGAAGCGAGAAAATGCACATCTGTGCGTCAGAAAAAAACGTGTTTGCAGAGTGAAATGTCTCTATATTTAAAAGAGTAATTTACAGCCCAATTTCAATTAATTTACTGTATAAAAACCAAAGAATGGCACTATATTGTGACAATATCAAGATATTTGTTAATGTGCTAATTGTATTTACAGTGTCGTTGCAGTGATAATATATCCTTGAATTTGGTTTTGCCGGGCTTGATATTTCTTCTGCGTGAGGTCTTTCCTCATCTTCTGTCCTGGCGTTACAAAACTAATGACGGAAGGCAAAACCTCATAGAAAAGTGTGTCAATTTCATTTTTGCAGTATTGGAAGTATCGCCAAGTGAGAAGTTGAGCAAGGCTGATAACCTTGTGCGTCAAACATGCATTTACACTTTTCTTAATATGGAAAATGGAGTATCGCTGCTTCGAATTGTTTCTACCGGTAAGATTATTTAGCAATAATTAATTTATGCCAGTTTGCTTATAAATTGCATATTTTACCATTTTGTGGTAAGAGCTATGGAAATACTGACCGAAGTTAAGCATTTTATAAAAGGGTAGAAAGGAGATGGTATAGGAATAGGTTTAGGATTTGTAGTTCTTACAATTGATTACTGGATGTAAAATTGGGGAGACTAAGAACGTTAGAGAATATATGATCTAAATGGGTTAAACTGCCAAGTGCCTGGTCGAAAAACAAAATAACTGCCCGATGAAATAAATCCGCTAAAATTATGATTTTGTGAAAACTATGTATTAATACTTCGAATATATGGACTATTAAATTTTGTATAGCTTATGAATTTCTCTAAAATATAGGGCTATTTTATAATTCTATAAACTTTATGATTAGATTTTAAAAAATATCATATCTCATAAATTAATTACGGCTAAAATTCCACAATATTTTTTTTTACAAAAAATAAGTTTATTCAATATTTAAACCTTACCTGCTATTTAACAATAGTAACATAACTTTACACAGTATTTGGATGAAAATAAATTAGACAATTAGGTCCCGATGACGACAATGTGGCGGCATTATTTGTCCTTGACGCTAACATGGTGTAAATGGCGCCAGGCAGTTAAAGAAGTGGCGTTAAAGAAGTTTTTATGGTACCAACGTTACGGTACCAAAAGATACTATCCGACCCCCAAAAAAATACGCTAATAATAGTCACAGCTCACTTTATTTTCAATTTTTCTGATACAAATCACCTGATGCGACGTTTGTTAACAAACATGGAATTGTTGTAATTAATGGGTGAGTCCAAAATGGTTACCGACGACTTCTGTTCTGACAAGTCAGCCGTCAGTCAAACTGCTAATTTTTGCTTGCGACTGAACAGAAGTTTGTGAGTGCTGCTTTTCACTACAAATTCAAAATAGAAGTAGACTCTGCATTGATTGTAATAAATCCGAAGTACTGATTGGCTTATCATAATTTCAATAGTACCAACGTCCATGCAGTAAAAACGCCCGAATCGTCAGCGGGAATATCGAATGAGGCGGAGGTCGCCATGTTGCTCTGATGGGCATATCCGCCTTTGGAATTGAGCGAAGTTAGACTGCTTGTTTCCTGAGACGAATATGTTCATCAGGAGGATAAGGGAAATAATTTTTAATCTTGATAAATAGCCATTGTTTGATTTTCATGTTTTGTAACTTTAAGTTAAGAATCAATGTAAAATAAAAATAAAATATCATTTTTACAAGTATTGCTTACAAAACTTTGTAAAGATTTCTTAATGTGTCATACAGGTGAAGCACAGATTAAAATAATTATGGAACAAGAAACTAATTGGATAAAAGGAGGAGGAAGTAAATACATAAAAATAATTCAGATGGCTATGGCCATTTTGATGAGGGTCTTGCGTTCAAAGCACTATGTGAGCGACAAAAGCAACATGGAGCCACTCGAACAACTGATCTACACCCAGCCAAGACAGAAGGACGCCATGAGAATAGTTCCTACCGTGACGGGATATATGAACCACGTCTTCAACCCACATCTGCCCATCCTCGCTTGCAGGCTTCTTCGACTCTTTGCTCAGGTATCCCATATGAACGTACACAAAAATACAATATTATTGAGGAAATAATAATCAAAGCATTAATTCCATTGCATCAGCTTGCAAAGCCCATAGAATTTAAACAGAATGTATTGTAGAATTTCTTTTCAGAGTGTTGATCTATATCGACAACTAAACTGAAAAATTCGAAAAATGGAAGAAAAATAAATACTAAAATAATTATATTATTAAAAAAACTTGGTTTTTTCGAAGTATTTTACTGTCTCCGCCTGACCTTGCGCCATGCGTTCAACCCAGCAGGGCTAGTCGGAATCCGCGAGTGAAGGGTCCCGTATCCATATGTATATTTATGATGGTATTGGTGCCAAACGCTGAAGCGACGGATAGCCGAAGCTTGTTCCGCTCGCTACTTCCAATATTTAGTACTAAATTGGTAGTCTGCAAGTCCCAATCGCGTCTCGCTCGCTCGCCAATCGCCGCAAAATCGCTGATTTTGCAGCGAGTGGTGTCCTCGCTCTCGCGACGCAATCACTGGTTTTTGTTTCGTATTTTGTAAACCATATAATACTTTCTGCGCATTGTAGCATTGAAAACCATTGAAATTCAGAACTATAGACAAAGAATTAATGTTTATAGATTTTTATTATGATGTCTTTGGATACCTAATTCAATTGTTTCTGAAATTATTTTATTCTTTAATTCCGTCAACAATAATATTTAACTAACACTTCACATATACTATTTTGTAAAACTGATATAATCACATATTACATACTTTTATGAAAATGTAAAAACAAAATTAATTTAATTTCATAATTTTTAAGATGTTTAATGTTATTTTTTTTTGTTTTCGAATAAAATAAATATAAGGACTTAGGTAAATTAATTTTGTACATACAAATATAGTCAAAATAATACTATTGGTTTTATAATATTTTGATATGATTATTCATATCTAGCGCTATCTGTAAGTTGCTAGTATAACTTTTTCGGTCTATTTTAAGGGACTTTACAACCTCATCACTAAATGGCGATATCAGAGTATGTATATTTCCTTACGGAGTATGAAAAAATCGTGAAGAAAAACCTAAAAAAACACACATAATTTAACTTTTGCAATGGAAACATTTTACTATGCAATCTATTAACATTAACGACTAGCAGCGAATGGAAAAGCTTTTGCTACTACGGCATCGTCAATTCTAACCAACACCACGAAAGAGCAGCGAGCGATTCGCGAGTGGTTTGTGACTGGAGCCGCTGTTCTTAAGCATTAAAACGATTTCTATCAAATTTTGAATTCATTTATCTTGTAATTGGGAAATATTTTTTGCTGATTAATGGTTGATTGTTGATATAGATCAACCCCCTAAAAATACACCATTGATTTTAAATACAACTTGTATAGTTATCATATGGCTTGTGTTGTAAGATAAGTGTTACATATATTTCAAATCTTTATTTTTTGGCTTTATGCATAGTCACATTCATTCACATGGTCTGCGCTGCTAATCTTAAAGCTCTAATCATATTAAATTGCTTGCAACATCAGTTTAGTTGGTTGCTGATTTGATTATGCATACTATTTCTGGTTACTTTCAAATGAGCAAAAACATTTTTTAAGTTTTTAAGTTGATAAATTTAACAAATAATTATTCAAAAAGAAAGTTAATATGTGTTTTAGACACTGGACTTGTTCTACGGTTTTAAAGGAACAAATATGCATCAGTCTGCAAAAGTTTAAAGGTTTCTTTTATAATTTTTCAGAAATTTCAATTGTCATTGCTCGTTTGTCTGGATATGTCACCGCACCAGATAAGAATCATGTTCTTGGAAAGGCTCCGCGATAGATTTGAATCATCGGATCTGAAAATAGATATTTTGCAGTTTGTCATCGCCTGCGTAGAGAAGCAGCCGGGTCTCACGGAGGCTTTCTTCAAAGTTGGATGTGCTCATGAGAATAGGTTATCGAAAAAGGATGAAAAAACTGTCGAACTTGCCGATGGAATGTTGGCCTATATGGCTCAGTACTTGGATGCAGTTTCAAATGTATGACTTTTGTATGAATTATTTATTTATTTATCTATTTATCGTTTATTCGGAAAACCAACAGTATAATTGAAAAAATGGTACATACAATTGTTTGTAAAATTAACCGATGACAGGTTTTCGCAAAAGTACAGAATACATCTAAAGATTAAAATTAAATTAAATTACACTCGCATTAGCACTCTAAATACAGAAATACATATATATATATATATATATATATATTTTTTAATATATATTATTTTGAAATATGGTATGTTTTAGAAATAGTCAAAGGCCAAAGAAAAGAAACTGAAAATGAAGTCCAAAGATTACTATTTTATTATTATTTTTTTATTTATTTGTTTTTGTTTAGAATTTGTATTAGTACGAGAGTTGTCCGATAAGTACTAAACCTTCAAATGAAAAGCGAAAATTTTGGAAAAGTGGCAATTTATTTCTCAATGTAGTCTCCTTTTAGCTCGATACACTTGACCCATCGATGCTTCCACTTCTTTAACCCGTCCGAATTTTTTTTTCTTGAGGTCTGCAAAGTAGGCCACCGTGGCGGCGATGACCTCCTCATGTCATGTCATAGTGGAAGAGCACTTTTTTCTTCCCCAAATGGGGTCATTTTTTCTGCAATTCGGCATCGAATCGGCCCAATAATTCGGTATAGTAGAGTCCTATGATCATTTTGCCCTTCTCCAGGTAGTCGATGTAGATCACACCTTGTGAATCCCAGAAAACGGTGGCCATCACCTTTCCAGCCGATAGAACAGTCTTGGCCTTCGGAGCACGTTCGCCGGGTAAAGTCCACTGTTTCGGCTGTTCCTTGGTCTCTGGTGTGTACCAGTGGATCCATGTTTCGTCGACGGTCACGAAACGACTCAGAAATTCCTTCGGATTACGCTTAAACATTGCTCTGAAGTGGTCTCACGGTTGCACTTGTTGTCAAAACGGTGCACAAACGCGGCACCCATCGCGCCGACAGCTTTCTCATGCCCAAAATTTCATGCAGGATATGACCCACGCGGTCTTTTGAGATGCCTACTGTCTTAGCGCACCTTCAATCGGTGGTCTGCCAACACGAGATTGTGGATTTGTGTTATGTTATCCTCCGTGGTAGCCGTTTTCGAGGCACCTGGGCGTGGCTCATCAAAAACCGACGTGGGGCCACGTTGAAACTCGTTAAACCATTTTTTTACGGTTGCTATCGAAGGGGAAGAGTTAACGTACACAGCATCCAAGCGCTCTTTGATTTCGCTGAGTGATTTCCCTACCAGAAACAAGAATCGAATCACCGACCGATATTGCACACGTCCGTTTCCACATGCTGTCAAAACAAAATTATCAGTCCGATTTGGCTGAAATTTTGACAGTGGCCGTCTACGAGAATGTACTACACGATAGTAAATTTCTCTTGCAATAGTGGCGTTATCGGGCGGTGAGGCTAAGTACTTATCGGACAACCCTCGTAAATAATAAAACAACAAAAGCTCTTGGATTAACTATAAGATTTTTACTAAGGTCAATTTAAAATTGTCCTAATATTATTCTTGTTAGTCATGAGCTGGCCTATGAGTTGGCTTTGACTTTCTTATTAAGAGTAAGAAATTACATAAAAAAATGCAAAAATAATTCATCCCCGAATTAATCCTCTTTGACCAGCTATCACAAAAAAAAACAACTATGTGCTACCTGCTATAGAAATGAAGTCATTATAAATAGAACTGTTTTTGGTCCTAACTGACCACGAAATACCATTGATAATTGTTATTGATGTGACAAATAAGTAGGACAGGTTTATTGTTGATAAATTGTTGATGTGTGTTTTTGAAAGCCAAATTTACAATGCAAACTGCGCTGTGGCAAATAATTAATTTAAAAATTGGTAATAATTTTCACTTTCTAGTAAAAAAATATAAATTCATATTCAAATATAATTAACACATACTTCAATGTATTTAATTTATAGAAAAATTGAAATTCAAAATGAGTTATTGTGGTTAAATTAGTCCCATGTATACCAAATTGTTAATTCAACATGTACTTACTATGTGACAAAACTATTAAAAAAAAATATATTCATTGTTTTTGTGGAGTTCACTAAAAAAGTGATTACAAACTATTATTTTTTCATAATATTACATAAATATAGTGTCAAAAGTAGTATACAAATGTTTTTGTACATCAAAGTATCATAGAATTGAAAAAAAATATTACGGCACAAGTGAATATCCTCCTTATGTATCTTTCGGTTGTTTTTTTATTTTTTTTTTCATGGTAAAAAATATATATTACTCATAAATAGTTTTGTATGATATATAGAAACATAATTACAGAATAAAAATGAATAGTAAAAATACATTTACAAAAAAAAAAGCTTTTATTTAAGCGTATAACTGGGTATACAAAATTTCGTGTCTGTGCTATTGACCGCTGAGGAGTTCCTTCATCTGGAGCCATTTCTAGATGTAGAATCGGTCATGCTTAGCATAAAAATGCATTGTCATTGAAATTGAACCAACATGTCAAATTTCAACTTCGTAAGATAAGAGGAAGTGTTCTTATTCAGCTTGCAAGATTTGACCTAAACCGACATACAAACATTCCAATCTAAATAAAAGCTTGTTAAAATTGGTGTTACTTCTTTATATTTTCTTTTATTGAATATCATGAATAAAATTTTGCCCAAAAAAAATTTTTCAATTTTCTTTTTTTATACATTTTGTTTAGTTAGTAATAAAACCATATTCTAGAGAATTTCATAAGCTATTTAATAATAGTGCAGGTTATATATATAATATATAGGCAGGTTATATATATGGGTAAAGGAGTCTGGCAATAGAAAGGTTATTGCCGATCAAAATATAAATTAATATTATTACAAAAGAAAAAGTAATCAGTATTTTAACTCTACTCAAAACAACACTTGTGTACCGAATATTGGCAGCGACAATGTGTGTAAGTAGTGTATTTTGTGATTCAATATTTTCCATAAATGTTTTATATAATTTTCAGAATACTTCATCCTTGTACAGTCCAATACTTGGCCAAATTATGGGTCTCTTTCATGCTCTCTGGAAAAACAACATGCAGGCTCTTGTAAAAGACTTGCGAGATAAACCAAAGTTTTGGGAAAATTTGTGCAGTCCGCTATTTAATCCCATTCTTCCTGATGTCAAGGCATATTCACAAATATTAAATATGGTCGGCCTGGAGTTATACATGTTTGAAGGAAAAGTGGACAAAAGTTTGCAAGAATCTTTAGAGAATTTTTTTGATGTGGACAAGAAATTTTTCGCTAAATGGACAGAGCATATATTTTCATTCCAAGGACGTCAGGAGTCTGTTGAGACTGAAGACGAAGTGCCAAGTTGGCTTAGCATACTCACATCGTGGAAAGACTTTATCATGATTTTTGTTAAATATCTTCCCATACCGTTAAACATTAGTCACAAATCATCTATGGTCGGCCCATGTCTGGAAGCATTGATGAAAGAACTCGAAACCATGTCTGATATGAGAACTATTGCTGCTATATCTGAACTATTTGTTATTATGATTTCAAATTGGAAAGATGATTGTTTCAACGACAAGCAAACGAGCTTAACACATATTAAGAACATTTTATGTTTTACCGCTCAGTCATATGAACTTTTGCACCCCAGAGCAAAGCGAGCAATCATCGCCATTGGCACAATATCAATAAATCTAAGTTCGTATGATTTAAAGCATGATCAAATTGTGGCACAAAGTATAGTTAGATCTGCAAGCACTATAATATCGCTTGAGTTAGACAAATTACAATCAGAAAAAGAAAATACTAACTTCACGGAAGACAAAATTATGTTTACAAACGGTAATGTGAATGAGGATTTGCAACCGATTGTCTTAGGTTTGAAACTTTTGGAACAGTGTTTGGACATATACAGAGAAGGCTTTTCTGGCTTAGATCACTGGCTCAAGTCTACATATTTCATCAATAAGCTATTAAGCTGTTTAACTGTGTCATGTCAGAAAAAAACAAGATATCACTTGACTGTGGCCGCGTTTGACTGCCTGTCGGCTTATTCAAGAGGAGTGTTATCTGAAGACTTGTTGTACAGCGATTTGGGTGATTATTTGTGGCTTCAGCTGTTACCTCCCAAGGAGTTATTGAAAACAGTACAGATGAAGCCAAACGAAGTCGGTAAAGTTTGGTCGGTTGGCGAATGGTGGAAAGTTTATTGCCATGCGATAGATTTTGTTACGGAAATGTTGATGAAGCACAAAGCTTTCTTCTGTAATGAGGCATTGACATTCGTCGGAATACATGAAGATTATTTGACTGAGGCTGTTCTTTTAGTGAAGCAAACATTAGACGAAGGTGCTTTGAATCTGTCATCTTCTGTCTTAAGCTTGGTTGGTCAACTTGTTTGTTATGAGGCCAAATGGAGGCAGCATCATCTTCACTCGTTATCTTCGCTGATGGTGAGCTTGTTCAACTATTTTTTTAATTAATATTATATAATAATAATAATAACAATAGGCTTCTTCCATGTTTTTGGTAAAACACCATTAGAGAAGGAGACATCCATGATATGCGACAACGGAAGACTTAAAGCTGAGACACATTTTTTTAAAACTATTATTGGAATATTGTCTGGTCCGGCGGCTCTGTCTTCGTGAAGTTCTTTCAAGTGCTTCTCAATAATATCTTGGGAAAAACTAATATCACAAATAGAAGTTTTGACTCTTAGATTTGGATCAATAGGGCTCTGTGGTTGAGCAACAAAAGTTTTTTCAAATTGCGCTGCAAAGGCAATGTCAATTTCATTGTTTAACAGCATTCCAGCGGGATCTCTTATTGTGGATGATAACTGCTTACGAATATATCCATAAAATGGTTAACTTCCACTGTTGGCTAGCATCGATCTTTTCGTTTCTAATCCTATAATAATCTCCGTTACATTTTACACCTGATTTTAGGAACAAAAACAGTTTCTCTGCTTTTAAATGTCAAAATAATTCTCAAACATCTTCCGTTAGTCCAGTATACGTTTTTTAGCGTTTAAAAGTAATTAGAAGCTATTATTTCTTTATAGTATTACATAAATATAATGTTTTAAGTGTTTTAAATGTGTTTTTGTGTGTAAAAGTGTCACAGCAGTGAAAAATTAAATATGTTTATGCCTAACCTCCGCTGAGCCAGCCGCCATGTTTTCACAAAGGCAAGTAAGAACATTTAGATAATTTGTATCTTTTATTATATTTATATTTAAAAACAATTGAATATAATATTCCGTATGAAATTTTATTGCAAATAACATGTGTATTCTAAAATGTATATGCTCCAACATGTTGATGTAATAAATTTGGCATTTGTCGCTTTGTTTATCTGTTTATGGGTACTATAGACACACAATCAACATTTTTTTTTATATAAATTTTTAAATATATATTATAAAATCTTTCTAACTGATTTCATTTAGAAATATCATCGTTTATCAACATAAATAGATGAATTACTCCGTTTCTTATTACTTTACGAAAAAAAAGCATTTAAACTTTATGTAATTTTTTTTTACTAACACTCTTAAGGTTTTCTTTTATATTTTAAAAACTATACATAATTTTAGTAAAAAAAAAATACATCAGTAAAAGAATAACTTATAAAGCGACAATTAAAACAAATATAATAAATATATAATTAAAATTATTTAAAAAAAAAATATACGAGTATATACGGCACCAGTGACGATCTCCGTTAAGTATCTATAGGTATATATATTTTTTTGAATTTTCTTTTCATGCTAAAAAATATATTTTACTTATAAATAGTTTTATATGATATTTAGGAACAAAAGTAAAAAATAGAAGACGGGTGTCCTCTTTTATTGGTTATCAAAAATAAAATTTTAAACAAATATATTTTTTCAAGTTTATCATTTTTTTTTATATACATTATCTATAGTTATTAATAAAACTATATTGTAGAGAATTCCTTAAGCTATTCAAAACAGCGTAGTTTATCAACATGACATACATAGTTTTTCTAAAATGAGTATTTTAGCAAGCTCCCGTAATTACGCAATTTTGAAAAATATTGTGGGGCACTCGAGGGTTGTTTTGATTTATATTACTCAGGTGCCCGACAGTTTAATTGATTTTAAGAATCTAACGTCTAACAAAATAACCAATAATTTTAGTAGAGCAACCATGTTTTTTTTAAATATCTTATCTTAACAAAATTATAATCCATAGTTTTTGCCAAACTGCAAGACAGTTTGTTGGCAAGTTGGAGCTCCGGTATGGGTACATATTTTATTAAATTAATTATAAAAAAATAACTTTCAAACATAATTTCACAAGGTGAAAAAGCGTATGAAATTTATTGCACGTACATAAAGCATTTTTATATTTTAGACTCTATTTGTCCCAAGTATAGTTAGTGTGAGGTTGATGTCTTTAAATCTAAGACAGAGTCTAGTGGTTAACTATGTGGTTTGTTTTTAGCGCAATATCTGTATTTGTTTTCATCACTGCATTACGTTGGTGCTGAGGCCACGTTTGGTGCGGACGATTGTTGAGGGGACAGGTAGGACTTCCCCAGTGCATGACGAAGTGGAGGCTTCCACACCTTCGGCTAAAATGGTTTTCACATTAAACAAGTAAGTGTTCTGTACATTTTTTTTAAATATTAATATTGCCACTTTCAGTGTCCATTAATTTCTATCATGTTATATCATATTTTATGAGCAAGCACTAATAGGTACTCCTATTTTGACGTCAATGGTATTTATTACTAAAAGTTTATATTTTGATAAACCAACTCCTACCTGTTATAATTCTATTAATAAATTTAAAATAACAATAAATAATATACTGAAAGGTGTCAGAAATAAAAGTTAATGATACGAGGGCTGATATTTATGCATCCAGAATAACAACAAAAAGAGAGAAACATATATGGTACATTTAGTAACCATATTAAATGTAATATGGTTTTATTGCTTTTTAAAATATTTGCCATCGGTGCACTATTGCATACGTTAAAACCAATTTTCATAGCACTTTTTTCATACTGATTGAAGTTTCTCCAATACGTGCATTTTGAACGCATAAACAGGCGAAAAACGTTGACCGCGTATTTTTTCTTCACGTTTGAAAATAAATAGAATTAGTTGGTTGCCAAATCGGGGTTGTACGGCGGATGACCCGTCAATTTTATCTTTTGACCTTCCAAAAACTAAATTGTATCGGCCGACGTGTGACAGCTAGCATTATGATGATGCAGAATGATTCTGTGTTTGGGTTCTTCTTTCTTATTTCTTCAAAGACTTTCCACAAACACACGATTTTAGCAAGGTTTTTTCACTGTAGCGAATGTCCTCGCATTGTCAATGGAACTACAAGGCATACGGAATTGGTAATGTGACACAGCACATTAATAATGGTATAAAAAATAGACGCAAAAATAATTCTGGGTAAGATCATTTTAAATAGCAGTTGGGATATTTGAACATATCTTTTTGCTGTAATCATTAACAATGGCATTTAAAAAAGTTTACTAGTTGAATGAATCACTTTTTTTTTTAAACCAGTGTATATTATATTATTAATACATTATTATACACTATTATTATATTATTATTATTATTACTTATGCATATTTAAATATGCGATTTTATTGATGAGTAAAGCCACCAAAAATTGTACCATAACAATTGTGAACCAGCTACACACTTTTAGTCGGTAAGATTAAAGGCTAGAAGTAACATGTGAACTTTTTAAAGAAATATCTACATTGGGACGGTAGGTGATACTACTTCAAAAATACGTTGATCAGTTCCAAAACAAAATTTATTCAGAAAATTTTCATATTTATTGTCATGTCCATACACATTTGTCTATATATATTGTAATTATGACATACATATATACTTTTTGTCTTATGGAATACTTTAACTCAGTTATATAGCCGGAGCTGCTTTCCCCATAGTAGCTTATCGTAGAATATCTAATTTTCAGAGCCAATATAATTACAGAGACATATATGCAAGTGTATTCAGGAATTTACTAACATAGCATTAATGAAATAGAGGTAGCTCTAAGAAATAGTACAAAATTTCAAACAGATTGAAAATAAAACCTAACTATTTAAAATGGGGTATCATTTCCTTAACCAATAAATTACAAGGCAGCAGTAGATTTGCGTGAACTGTTGATATTTTACTTTGATTAACTTTTGGGGTCCATTTAACATTTGTGAAGGGGTTATAAAACGGACAATTTTGTCCATTTTATCAATGACCAAAGGGGGTTGACATAATATATAATTACTCTAATTAAACAATTAATCAAGCTCATGTAGGAACTTTACTTATCAGATAATCATAATCCGTAATGTTTAATTTTTATTGTCATTGCAATAAATATGTACTTTGCTCAACAACCAGTCACGAATGTCACCTAACACACGGAATAAAAAGAATAGCAAACGGTAACATTTGTGAAGAAAAAACACTGGCGACGTAATATAAAAATATTTTCCTTTGAAAATGTATAGGGTATAATGATTACTTTGCCTTATTAAATAAAATATTAGCAAAATCTATTTGGAAACAATGAGAAATATACAAAATCTATATAAATACTTAAAAAATTCCGATCAAAAAATGAAATAAATTTGGATGATAAATCAACGACTATTAAACAGGAACAGCTCTCGGCGAAATTAACATTCTGCATATTCCCTCGTGGTGATGAAAAAATATTTAGATAACGTAACATACGTTAAGTAACATTCATAAACAAAAAAAGAGACATTATGAAACTATTTATACATTTTTTATCGTGGGGTATTTTTATTCAGCCTTCATTAAAATAAAATAATTAGTTAATACAGATTGTAATTGAAATTAAAAAAGTCTGAGCTACATTTTTTGTGTTTCCACAAAAACATTAGGAAGGTCACATGTGTACAATTAGTTTATCTAATGAAACACAAAGTAGAACTTGATTATTTGTTTTAAAAATAAAACAAAAGCAACACGAAATATATTATTAAGAGCGTATATTATATTAAAAATAAGTTTCTTAATTAGCTTAAATTAAACTGAGTGTAGTAACAATATCATATTGATTTTTATGAAAAACAAATGGAACATAAAAAAAATGCTTCCTAAGCTAACCCCGGGGCCGCTATTACTAGCAACTTGCCCCGGAGCCGGGGCGAGATGCTAGTAATAAATAAAACTATTAGAGTATATTCTGCAAAGTATTTGGGTAACTGAGGTTGAAGTGTTTGCTCTCACTTTTGATTTCAGGTTGTTGGAGCTTATACATAAATGTGCTGTTTGCCTGTTGGCGTTCAGTCCCGATTTACTGTCACTCCTGGCTGAACCGTGTGCCGACTTCTCCAGATGGCAGCCATTGGTAGAATTGCATTTTGGAGCTCCTAAGATATCGCACGATCCATTGCCTGCTCTTACTTTTGGTACGGTTATGTCAGCTGTGGGCTTGTTAACAAAATCACTGTCACATGTGAGTTATAATTTCAATACTTTTTTAAATGTTTATGTAAATATTTATTTATTAGTTATGTATTTTAATTTAAAAAATACTTTTTTAAATTTTTATTTTAGATTAATGCAAAGCATTTTTTTTTTTTTATTTTAGATTAATGCAAAGCATTTTTTTTTTTTTATTAACGGATACTCTTTACATATGTACTGAATAATTTTGACATTATCATTGCCAATTTATGGTAATGTTCAATTGGCTGTGTTGTGTCTTAATTTAGCATTTTTAAGACAAGTCCCGAACAAGAAAATATATTTTTTTTTATTTTGATAAGCATAATTTTACCTATTTTACAAAATTACTTACACCAAAATATCAGATATTATGTTAAAAGCATTTATAGGTGGGGCCCAGTGTAGCTGTCCATTAAAATTTAAACTTGCGTTAAAATGCTTTTTTTTAAGTTTGGTCTGTTTCAATAGTATGATTTCAATTGTTCTCTTTTGAATTCGACAAATTAATATCTGAAAATATTATTATTATGGTTTTAGCGGTCAACTAACAATATAAATATACTATTAAAGTGTTCCTAGCGGTACTGTGGCTACAGATTCGACGCACAATATTAGGTGATTGACTCGGTGCAGTGCGCACAACGTCGCGCACTCGTTCCAGTTCGGCCGGTGTCGGGTCAGACCACGATAGCCGAGGTCGTCCGAGCACCGGGTGCCTGCGTAAAACGAAGCGAGCCGAGGAGAGAAACGACCGGCGGCTCGACCGACACAAGCAAGCCAGATCGCGAGATTTTGTTCCAGACTACTTGAATATTATTATTTTGACCTTTGGTATTGTTACCTGTTGTCTAGTTTTAATTCATTGTTATATTTATGCAACTAAATTATTGAAATGTCTCTCCATTCCGGTGAGGCATGTACATGAAGGAATACCGCCAAGCAATAAACGGCTTCAATGTTCATCTTGGGATTTCATCATTTACTTCCCCACACCTCAACATGGAGCCAAATATTCCTGGTGTATATGTCTATGCATACAATTGTACTAGTAGCTTGTTAATATGATACTATAGAACAATAGCCACTAACTCCACTATGCATAGAGCTGCATTCCTTTATAAAACAGGCTCTTCTTAATTATTGAAATGACTATTTGAAATTAATCTTGTTTTAAAATTTGTAATATATAGCGCCTTTTGCATATTTTTGCAGACATACTACCCTGATGATTTTCTATCGAACACAATGAGAAGTCCTCGTTCCAGAACCCCCATTAGGAGACGCTCATCGTGCGGAAGCCCCGGAGAAGGTTTATCGCTTCGCTCTACAATAAGAAGTGACAGTGTCACAAGTGTCATATCTATGACTAGCACTGCAGCCCCACAATGGCTCGGAGTATTTGAGCGCAGACCCACGATTGCCTGCTTGGAGACGGTATTGGCGCTGCTGGCATCACAGTCTCTGTTGGCCATCAAAGACGTATCCCTGTCGAACCGAGAGAAGCAGCTTGTAAGAAGAGAGCTCGCAGCCGAAATGATAATTTTTCACGATTTTGTGCGTAAGAGAATATTTGAGGGGTCCATGTCCAAGAACTATTTATTGAGAAAAAAAATAGGTACATATCCTTTAATTTCCGATGAAGATGAGCAGAAGCAATTGTCTAATGCCAGATCAAACAATCAGACTGAGTTGGACGATTCAGGTCCTTCGACCTCTGCACCACCACCACCGAAACGCATTTCGCATGATTCTTTGCGAGATTCTGTTCTGAGAAGATTGCACCGAGACAAAGCTAAAAGTGTCCTGTCGCCCGAAAACACCTCCACACCCATGAAGTCCAGCCCGCAGTCAGGGCTTACAGTTTCCTGTCCAGATCAGTCTTCATCGTCGGGCCGACAAAAGGCTTCTAAACGAGTTTCTTTTGCCGATGACAGCAGCGATGATGATGTGATTTTACTTCCACCTGAAGATGGATCCTCCTACACAAATCTCACCAGAGTCGACTTGGCTGAAGAAGATTACTTTCATTTTATGTCCAATTTATTTTTATTTATATGTGAAACCGAGTTATGAGTATTTAAAATAGTAAAGTAATATCTTTTTGAAAAATAATTTTTATTTTTACCCTATTAAACATTTAAATCAAAGGCATATAACCGCCGTTTTACGCGCCCCGCTGTGCCCAAGCAGATACTCGTATATACGTCCGTCTGCTCCTTCAATGTTTACGTTCTACTATTAATTAACGATGCGGTTGGCATCTCCGAAAAACATATGTACTGAATCTAAATAAACCAAGCAGCAGCTTTGAATTTTTACAAGTCAATCGATGGGTTGGCAATATTATTTTTTCCCACCAATTATGCCGTGTCAATGGCGGCTACTTTATCGCCGTTTTTACTGTCCTCCTCCTTTCGCTTCCTGTTCGCGCATCGGTTCGACATACTGATAGTTTCGCTTCAAAAATTACGACTCCCAATAACAAAATTATTTCACAAACAATATACAAAACATTTATAGTATACTCAAAATGTGTATCCGACGTAGAATTTCATGGTGATTATGCCAATATATGAAGAAATAACCTTTTCGTCGTCATAACGCATTTATGCAGTTTGAATGTGATAAAATATATGAAACTGCATTTTTATAAAGTTACATTTTGATTCAAAAAATTATACACATGATTATGATCTAACAAAAAATAAGAAATCGATGTAGAATTTTATAGGAAAAAAACTATATAAATATTTATCATTATCACCGTCATCAACCAAAAATGTGATATTGTGGTCATCGCCCTTTTTTGGCCTTTTTTAAAAGTTTTTTTTCACAATTGGGAAAGAAAACAATTGTTAGATGTTTTTAAAATGTGTCAAAAGTAGTTTTTATTGATATTAGTATATAATATCTTCAAAAATTATAAAAAAAGTTATCCAAAGTGAATAAAAATTTCTGTAACGAATGAAAATTTCTTTATATTCAAATTTGACTATTTTTAATAAATACAAAATTACTATCTATGAAAACTTAGTGCATTGCATCCCAAATTTCATGGAGATTACGAGGATAGTGAAACTGTTCCGACAGGATGTAAAACGACTTCAAAACGAATTTTTTAATGCATCGGTAAGTTTCTGCATTATTACTTTATAAATGCTGGGCATTAAAAATTGAGATATTTTAATATTGTGTTTCAATAACACACCTAAGTATGTTATTTCTATACGTATTGAGTAGCTTTTTTCGTTGAAAATATAGCGCTTTATATCCTACTAAAAAATACAAAACAACTGAGAATATTGTGTTAACTGGAAGTTTTTTGTTTAAAGTCACTATAGTATAAATTTTACTTTAATTTTAACTATGTTAACATTTCAAATCTAAAATATTCACAAAATTTATTTTTATTATCTAAATGTTAAAAAAATATTTTTAGTTCTGCATTCAATCTGAATTCAAACTAAACAAGAATGGCTATGACACCCTATAGCTATCATATAATATCAACTGCTTCTATACATTGATAGTAAATTATTTAACCAGAACTTGACTTCTTACAGCTGGGTTCTACAGACATCATCAAAAACATGTCCCACCCGGACTACTCGCGCCTGTGATACCAACTTGTGATGGGTTGCTTCATTTCCTATCTCCACTTGTGCCTGCGGCACTTTTAGCCCATTCGATGCCGGTTTGGATGGCCATAGAGGCAACAATAGGTTATTTTTAGGTCTGAGTAGATAAAAATTAAAAAAACATTCAATGGTATCATATCATTCTTTCAAAAGTGATCATGAATTTTAACACAATTTTTTTTTGTGAATTTTAAATGTATGTAATTATTGTAAATTGACATTATATTTCAACATAAAATAATTATAGTGTGGCACGAACATTCTTTTACATGTCTCTATTTGCGCACATAAGTGAGTTTGTATTAATTTTAACTGGTCCTCAAGGTTTCCTAACAGTCGTGCTGTTGAATATAATATTTAAGCGCTCTATTGAACTGTCAAAGTTTCATCTATTAGTAAAAAAAAATTGATTAGTGTTATGTATGTATATTATCTGGACAGCCTCCGATGGTTACGGTTGTTTTTCAAGAGCTTTAATCTACATACAAGAATTCAACTCTTTCGCATTTGTACTTTTCAAGTTGAAAGATGCAACAGACGGCCAAAGGACGGGTATAAGCTTCTTATACATGAAGCTAAAAACCAATTAAAAAATTGATTAATTATAAATTAAATAATTACAAAACAGTAAACAAAAGCTTTACCGCACTAAGAATTGGATCTCGGATTTCTTGGGTAGCTGTAATACGTACTGATTATACTAGTACAAATCATTTTCCTCGATAAATACATTTTTGCGTCATTTGAAAATGTAAATAAATTTAAAAAATACTAAATTAGTAAGTAGTTTTAACTGTTATAGGAACGAATAAAATTGATTTTTCAATAAAAAATATTCATGTTGAGAGGTTATTAATGAATGCTTGATGGAAAAGGGCAATGGTTGGGTGGTTCAGTCACAGGATGTAGTAATAGGCAATTGCATTTTGTACCTAGGCTGACATCAAAAGTTGAAAATAAAGATTCTACACGCAAATATATTTGTAACAAAATGCAATATAAATATAGTGTATAAGGTAAGTTAAAAAAAATACTTATCGAGTTAGGAACCTCGACTCGTTTTGAAGTCTTACTTGAAAGAAGTTTTACTTTTCACTCGAGACAGTGCCACAAATAGCTGTCATGAGAAAAACTCCGATTAGTTCAATTTCAACCATACACATGCGTTAAAACCTTAACTTTATTTATCGTCATATCAAAGGAGACTCTAATTGGGAATTGGAATTGTTTGAAAATTAACGGTAAATCTGGTTGAATTAGAGATGCCCTAAAGCTACCATCAAGGATGTTCTATAAAATAGTGAAAACCAGGTAAGTATGTGATCACTATTGGCGGTAATTTTTTTTTTATTTTTCGACATTCATCAATCTGTTTTCCTAATAAAATGTATGGTATGTTTGATAACAGATACCTTTAACTAAGATATTGACAGATGATGTTACAGACGGTGTAGCATAAATAAATTTATGCTTAAACTATATGTATGTAAATTTATAACCTATAATTTATTTCGTAATTTACGAGTAAAAGAGATACTATGTAATTATTATATTACCATTAGCCAATGAAGTCGAACGCACCAAAACGGAATGTCATCGGTCCCGCAGGTCGCCGCCGTTTGGCGCCAAAAGATCTCGCGCTCATTTCCATAATCGACCCGCGATGAGAACAAGAAATCATGAATTGTTCAGCTAAGACTCCTACGAACGAGATCTCCGTATCCCTGAATCTCGGAGCTGAAATAATGCGCTAAGACAAACTTGAGTTTATTTCTGCTTTCGCTAAATTGTATCTGTATTAATCTCTCTGTATTTCTGTATGTATTCTCACTTGTGTAACAATTCCTTGGCCACCTACCGAACTTTCTCGACCCTAAGAAATCATCACCATCGCACCACCGCCCGCTGGCGGCCTACCTCTAAAGACCTCATCGCTCGGGGAAGGGGTTTTTCCCCCTCTATCGGACACATAAACTGTGAAACTAATCCGTAAACCTGCCCACGACTGTGTTCCCTCTGTGCGTGCACTCATCATTTGGACAAATTTTTACTTTACTCGTAATTCTCTAGACAACCCACTAGTATAAAGTATCACTGCAAATCGTTTTATCCATTCTATACTTTTAGGTATTTTTTTTGTGTCCAAGTCATCAAAACAAATATTTACATATATTTTACTCAATTTATTCTACTCATACTTACTATATTGTTTTATGACGTGTCCTTTTGCCTAATATAAAATTATTACTTTGCCAAGCCTACTCCCCAGTCATACCCTTATCCAGCGAATGTCATAAAAATTGTCCTTTTGAAAACCCGACACCGGTATATTCCCCCCGCCGTTCCGCGCGCCGCAGCACTCCGCCATGCTGGATAGAGACTTATCGCGATGACATATGCGAGCAAGCGAGACGTGTGATACGCGAGGAGTGTACTCGACGCAAAGTGGCGTACTTGGGCGCGGTGCGTTTTTCACCCTCAGTCGCCGTATCTATGTTTTAAAAGTTCGTTGAATAAAACTGCATTAGCTGTGAGGATATTTTGAATTTCGAATATTATAATGAATGTTGACGTTTGGCGTCGCTTCATACAAATTTCAAGGTCAGGACTCAAAACCTTAGTCCAAAACCCCATTCGACCCCATTTAGTGATTTAGTGGTTTTTAAGAAAAGTAACATCGCGGAAAAGCAACTCTCATTTTATAAGTAGTAGTGATGTTAGTGATACCTATCTATTATTTATGTATGTAATCATTTATTTATAGGGTAAAACGAGGTAAATGCGGTATAAAAATTGTAAAGCTAAACCAAAACTAGTCTAAATTTGTCTGGGTTATGAATTGATAAATAGTAATTATGCACATACCTAGCAATTTTGAAGCATACTTAATTAAGTGTAATTACTTGAGTATTAAAAAAAAGTATAAAAAAACCATTACAATCAACCGTTACATTTTAAAACATGCGGATAGTTACCAAAATTAAATTCCTTTAACCGCGTTTTCACGGTACAATTTGGTCTTCTGTAACCAGTCCCATTTACCTTTTTCGAAACAAATTTATTTCGCGATGGGTCGTGGAATCTCCATATTTCTTTTATTCTTTAGTTATTATCAATCGGCAATGAAACTTTACATATTCACACGTACCTACTCGATTAAAAAATGACGTTGAGGTTTGTGGACAAAAAAAAAACACCTCTTCATAACATCGGCATAACTCGGCCTCGGCATAATTTTTTTCGGACTATTTTCTTAAATATCTCGCGATGGTAAAAATGATTTACGCAACGAGACCTTTCCAACGAAATATGTTTCGATTCTGCATAAGGTGGTACCAAAATGTCCAAATCTCCTTTATTTCCGTTTGTCACGGCCCTCAACCTTCGATAAAGTGATCTGAAGAACGGAATATTTGTTTATCCTAATATTATTTTCTATATCGGAATCAAATAAAAGAGCACGTCTTGCCCTAAGTGGCTAATAAGTTAGATTTTTGTATGAGATTATAACAATCAATTAGGTTTACGGTGATCAAGTAAAATGTTTTTTAAAAAAATCACCCTATTTATGTGGTCTCGCAGCTATGCCTTGAGGGTGGCTTATTGCCATCGGAGTAAATATTAATCCCAGACATTTGGAACAAATTACATCATCATGACGATTTGCAGTTAAACCCCTAAAATGTAAAGTTACGGTAAATTTTAGGCCGGCAAGCCAATCGCTTGTGGGTCCATGAATTGCGCAGTTATTCCAGGGTTATTGCCAGTCAGTCAGTGAGATATGTGTTTCCCAAGAAGAGCGTTAAACGAAGTCAATTGGATGATTACCCTGACCGATCTTAAGTTTAATTTCGCGCAATTGGTTTAATTAGAACAGCTGCTATGAGCGAAAACGTGTTCTTGGTTCGTTCGTGACTTTTCTCTTTTAAGAAGTAGGTACTTGAGTCGTATAGGGTCAAAAGCAGCAATCTGTAGTAAATGTGATTTGTGGCAATTTAATAAAAACAATTTACATCTAGAATATCATAAATATTTTTTTATTTGTTATTTGTTAATGCTGTTTTTAAAACTGAATCTTGTAAATTGCTGTTTTGTTTCCAACATATTGCTAATGATGTCAGAATAAAACACAGAGGTGTAGGTAAGTAATCCTAATTTAATATCAGAACATGAGTAACTCTAACATGGCTACATATTGCTTGTTTTGATTTCAACCTAATATTTTAAAGACGTTTTTAGGAGATCAGATTGCTGGTTTAGATTATATTTTTTGTTTCAATTTGTGGTAAAGATGAAGAAATTTCAAAATCGATACAAAATCTTATAATGATAATATTGGCAGATTGCTTCTTTTGATTCTATACGACTCATAGTAGATACATACTTAATAGCAAGCCGCCTATGGATGGAGGAACAGCATCCAAAGATCGCAGAATTTTTAAAATATACAAGAGAATGCCACACTTCTTAAATATTAGTTAGCCTGTCAATCTCGCATTGTCTTTCATTAAACATAATATTCTTATTATGAATATTTCTTTAAACTTTTGCCCTTATGTGGTACGAGTGGCTTCCTTTTGCGTACAGGTCTTGCATTCTTTACTTTTAATTATTGGCCTCTGTACCTCCTGTTAGTTTATTTATTAAAGCAAAGAAAGTATCCAATGGTATTTTTTTAAATCCACTTAATACTGGGTCATTCAGGTTGTGGTTATGTAAGTTAGTTAATGTTCAACTACTAATATTTTTTTGATAATAATAAACTTTATAATTCCGTCTCCTCGTTTTATAAATTAAATAACTGCGCTTGCATTGTCTCTCAATGATTATTGTCTTTCTGACCCTTCTTATCAGCTACTGAATAATGTTTGTGTCTTATCGGCAGTAGACGCGAAGTAGGTATGTAGCCAGCCACACGAACGTCGAACACTGTTCTTGGGTGGCGCGAGCATCGACCAGCTGATAAAGATAATTCATTAGAAAAGGGAATGTCTTAAGTTTTAGTTCTTTTTTAGTGCATTTTTGTATGAAACATAATAATAATTATAATATTAGTTAATTTACACATCAAATTACAATGCTATGAGGTACCTATTACATGCTTTGAACCTGGTACAGATATTCAGTACATAGAACTAAATTTACCAATGCATCACTTTTACAGTTCAAGCCAAGTATATGTATAATGTCTGTTTTTTTTTACTGTATAGATAGATAACGTCGAATGAATTAAGAGGCAGTTTCAGGTGGAATTGTATCTAGATTTGATCTACACCGAATTGATCACGATCGATTCGGTGTAGATCCTTTAGTTATTGTTTTGTCAATAATGGAAGGCTGATGTGGTAAGCTAAGTAATATTAGGTTGGCTGTGGCTACTTTTAGAGTCAGCCACCGCGCTGTTACTTTTCTTTTTTCTTTTTTTGCATTCGCTCCGTTGAGCTCGGTAGGTTAGTTTTCATCGGGTTCAACCTTTTCTCTGATTATTAAGGAAATTAATAAATACGCAAAGCAGTGTTTTTTTTTAAATTATGAAAATATTACAAAACACGATGAAACGTAATTCCTAATAGACTCCACTTAATGCCAAACATTTTACGAAAAGAATAATAAAATAAAACGAAATATTTTCACTGACGAGTAAGGGTTGGGTTATATTTAAATTAAATAAGACTTCTTCACGTGACTTTTAATAGGTACTTACGTTGCTCCCCAAGGGTTAATTTTAAAACGAATACGTGGTTAAATAGTTTATATTGCCATTTTGTAAATAGGTTTATAATATAAATCAATAAATTTTGTTTGCTGTTAAAAAATCTAGAAAGAACCTTGATATAACTTCATCTACTTACAATTCCATGTTAGTCGATAATACATATATTTGATTACTAATAAATACTTTAAAGACATCCGTGCAGTAACCAAGCTTTCTAGTATTTGCCAACCACTTATTTTAAAGGAATTAAAATTACAGAGCAGCGGTGATGATATGAAAAAAATGGCATGTAATGTTAATGTCAGGTACCACAGGAATGAGTATTTAGGAGAAAGATGCCGTTAATGACGCCTGTAGGGCTTAGGTGTAAAACGTCAGGTTCTGGTTAAATAATTTAATACTACTAAATAATGTATAGAAGCAGTGGATATTATATGATAACTACAGGTTGCCACAAACATTCTTGTTTAGAGCGTTACATCTAGATTTTAAAAATCTACCAAAAAAACTAAAACCGAAAAACACAAGAACTGAAATCAAAAGACACTTAGATTAAATAGTAAAGTTTCACAAACCTAAAAACAAAGAAAACAACAAAAAACAAAGAAAAAATAATAACAATTTTGAAACTGTATAAGATATAGGCTTATCAGCTATGCTGCCTGCCTATTACAAAATAATAATAATAAACCCGGTAGTAGCGATCGCGGATACAAATCTGCACTCACACCATTAAACCGATTCATTACCATCTACCCTGTGTCTCTAGCACAAGCAGATTTAGCTTAGTCGATTAGGGTCCAAAATATTCTATTAAAAGTCATTTTTCTACCTTTATGACTTTCTTCCCAAAGGATGTTGTTATATTTAGTTCTACCCTTAAGAAGATTCAAAATGGAATAATTTTTTACGTAGATACTTGTATTTTTTAAAAAAATATCCAAAATATTGTTGGATTTATCAGGTCCAAGGCAAAACCATGTTTTATGAGGTTTTATTTATTTATCGTATGGCAACGATGTACTATGGTGTTTATGAAGTAAAACGTGCTCTAATAAAATCTTTGTTTTGAATTTCACTAAGCATCAGCCGAGAACGTGACTAAACGCGATTTCATGAAAACTTGCTCAAAGCGCTTTGTAATTAGATAAGTGTCTTTTTTTTATTTCTCACCAGGGCAGTACCGCCAGGTATCAAAATATGTTTATATAGCAAGTTCAAAATTGCAAAAATAGTACTTATCTGTATATCTATCGAGCCAATGCAATATGGGCCCTTTGCGAGACCAATATTGTCTCGAGACCAATTTTAGGTCGCCTAACAAAAAAAAAGCTACACGCCCAATAAGCGCGTAAATTTTCTAATGTTTTTTTTCGGAAAGTTAGTTAAATTTGATTCGTTTTTTTTGCCAAAGATTTCTTAAATGATATTGTAGTTATCACGAAATGTATTTTTTTTCAGCGTCGTATGCGTTCATGTAACTTCGCTATGTTTCATCCATTTTTAATGACAATTTTATTTTTAATATAAGAAATGCTTATTCCTGGTATATTACTTAACATTATTATTTTTAATTAGGATCGGGTTAAGATCATAAAAATAGTACACGCTAAATTCTGAATAAAATATTGTTTATTGTTTTTGTATGCTCATTTGACATTTTGTTAATACGTGAGTATTAATATGTGCTACTTTCTATATATTAAAAGGAAAAGAGCCGTTGAGGTGAGTTAGCTTTGGTTTGCCTAAAATTACGTAAAATTAGTCGTGCGGGATTCAAATGATCACTTCTGGATCAGCCCAGGAAAAACAACTGCAATTATTCATTCCCGCAACCACTTTAGTTCGGTTTTATGCTGGTACTTATTTTGTATTTCGCTCTCTTTCTCTTAGTATCCATTCCCGTTCATTATAATCATTCGTATTTCCATTCTACCCCCAATATCCGCTGTTTAATCCCAAAATGACTACGTGCGTATAATGACCAAAAAAGATAACGAAATAAACGAGAACCCACTCGTATTAAATCCTAATAATATTTACAGATACTCCTAATTAAAATTAAGTATGCCTAGTAGTTGTGGGGCGACGCGACTTTGTCTAGCTAGGCAAATTGACAGATCCATTGTTGATAGTGCGTCGTCAGACAACAATCGCATGCATATCGCACTGTTCTTTCGTTCGATAAAAAGAAACAGTATTTTGACATCGGCAGTGATCAAGTCAGTCTCAATTAATGAACCGCAGCGAGAGGTCGGCGGCGTCCGTCCCCACAGATCCACCTTCTCAATTGGAACTGATTAATAATTAAGTGGGAGCCATCCTGTGGAGATTTCTGGTGCCTCCCGACGCGCGCGGGCCCGAATAAAATCAGTGTTATACTTTTAATTTATCTCAAAATGCACTAAATTTCCAATAAACAATGGCGTTTTATTTTGAAAGTGAATAGGTTTGGTTGAGTTGTGTTTGGTGTCTGAAGGAAAACTTACTCTGCACTCCGGGATTTCAAGAAAAATACGAGTAACGGCCGGTTTCCAACCTGGTTTTTGAATGCCGAATAAGTTCTGGATTGGCAAGGTAATCAACATAAAATATTTCTTAATTGTATTTTAATTGATATTACCAGCCGGAGACGATGTCAATTCGTTTTTAGGGCGTGTTTTGCTTTAAAAAATCTTTTTTTATTTTTGTATGTTCCTATATCTTTGTATTCTAAATTAAAGTATCTATTTGAAATACAGTTTACCTGGTTCCGAAAATGTTCTTTGTCCCCAAAATCCCTCCAATTTGAGGTTTATGTACCTTGTTAGGCACAGATTATTACACTTACACATTATTACAATTACTGTTTCCTAAAATAGTTTAACGCACTACTTATGATTTGCTACCCTAACAAGTCATTTCATAACAATGAAGACGGGTCACGCGGTGGGCCTGTAATCACATGTAGGTAGGTACTTATCTAATTGAAATACTTTCCGTAGAAAAAAATAAACCATTTAACGAGAATCGTATGCCGGCCTGTAGTATCCTACCCCCTGCTTGGTAAATGATTTTTTTTACAACGCAAACATTTCAAACACAGCCAATATATTTAAAAATATTAACTGATGCTAAAAAATATCTTAGGCCACGTTCTACAAACCTAATTTACTTGTATTAGGGTAAAGAGTGACGATGCGATAATTTGAAACAATGACCAGTAGTCATCATACCCACAAGCAACTAGATGAAATGGCTCTTGGTAACTTAATATAAGACGTGCTATCTAAGCACTCTTTCGTTTGGCTAACTGGACATAACAATTAACATTGCCTGTAATTGCGAGGCATACCCGGTAATAAACAATAGCTATACCTAATCAGTTTGAAAAGTGCCATTTCAGTCATCACAATTTTGCGAAATGGATGCGCCATTTTTATAAATACTAAACGTATTTATCGGTAGGATTATTAATTAGTCTTAATCGCTTAATTTGTTATCGAATTTAAAGAATCATCTGCAAAAATTTCGTGGGAATAGATTCGTAATTTTCGGCGTAGAGTGTGATAAAGAGAATTATCAGAAAAGAAGGCCGACGCATAAATAATAACGGGCTTTCTCGGCACCTGATATCTGTTTTTTTTTTGTAAAATAATAATGACTTTAAATCAATTCTGATCTGCGTGGCGGGCGACAGCTGCGCGCCGCCGCCCGCCATAAAACTTAACTGACACGAACCGCGAAATTGCCATAAGTGAGAGTCAAACCATCACCCTTGAGGGCTGAGTGGCTCTTTTACACTCGACCGTAGCAAACACTGTTTGTAAGTAAATCGCGTTTGAAAATCGGTCATAAAATGTTTTCCATGAAATTATAAGGGTTATCATATTTTTTTATATCTATCTTTCTTCATAACACATATCTTTTGTGTTATGGGATTACATTTATTAGTGATCATTATGAAGTTTTTCATATGTTAAAACAATAAAAGTCGAAATTTGACCAATTTTTCCTTTTTTTAAAATAACTTGTAACTTCGAATGTGGAAAAAATGTACTGCGAAAAATTGTAACATGAGTTTTAAAAACTTTTGCTATTCATGCTAATTTCAGCAATTTACGAGTATGAACATATGATTTGATAGTGTTAGTAGTTGTATAATAAGTGGGGTCAGAAAATAGTAAAACAAAAGTATGTGTCTTCTTATATTTATATACTAAATATCTAAACAGTTTGGTTAATAATACCCACTGGGTAGTACCCAGCACCCATCCATCGGCCATCCGCGTACCCGTTTGCATTTGTTTTGGCAATGATAGAATATTACTCTCTTCGTCTACATAGAGATATCTATATGTAGTATGTGTATATCATAGTTATCTATACAAATTTAAAATGAGATAGTTAATTTGACTGCCCAAGAGATTTAAATCACAAATTTCTTATTTAGGTGTATAACTTTATCGTTGAGATTTTCTCTGTTAATATTATTATTATTATTTTTTATGTAACTATTTTGTAGTGTTTTTTTTTTATAATTTATAATTTAACTATGTGCATGTTAATACATTGTTTATATAACTGTCATATTAAAATTTCTCTCAATTTTATTTCAATAAATGAAATAAAAATAAAATAACATATGGCGATATTTTCTGGTTCACAGACGGTCTTATATTCATAGTGTGTCAATTCATATGTAAAATTCTTCTCTAACGCAAAACGGTAGTTGAATGCTCTACCAATAAAAAAAAACAATAAAGCAATCAATTTTAATCGAATGAATTGAGAAACTTG
Source organism: Neomicropteryx cornuta (assembly GCA_020383195.1). Taxonomy (NCBI): domain Eukaryota; kingdom Metazoa; phylum Arthropoda; class Insecta; order Lepidoptera; family Micropterigidae; genus Neomicropteryx; species Neomicropteryx cornuta. The sequence continues at coordinate 10,726,683 of JAHKQU010000014.1, forward strand.
TGACTTAGTGCCTGCATTCCGCGTACGAAGAACTATTTAGGACCCTACTTTAGGGGTATTTGTATATCAGCTTCTCTAAAATAAAAACTCACTATCCAATCTCGTGTAAATGTCATACGATATTCATATGTACGCAATTTTGTAACCTTAATTTCATAATAAGTACATTATTATTTCATTTCCTATCATTTGTTTATTATACTTAATAATAACAATTAGTTACAAGTCTTCAAGTCGAAATATTTACAGTGTGCATTCTAATTTCTTAAGCTCATCGCTTAGGATATAACAGGTAGACTTAAAAAAATACATTATTGTTAATATTATAAAGTAGGTTGGATTTATTTACATTCACTTTTCTTTAAATTTCTGATAAGAGAACTTCATAAAAAATAAAAAAATATATTATATTTTATCATACACGAGTTCGAGCATATAGAGTAAAAATTTATTTGAAATATTCACCTCTAAAATATGTATTAATTATTATTGTTCACATGTAAATAAATTACTTAGTCATTCTCATCCTTATTATCCAAACATTCATTACTTTATAAATTTATAAGTTAAATATTTATAAACAATAATACGTTATTAAGAATTAAAGCATAAGTATAGTAAAGATTGCATATTATTTTCGTTAAATTAAGTTAATATATAAACTAATTATCCATTAAAGCCAATTCGGTTCGAAGAAATTTTGCAAGAAATTAAGTAAATATACAGGATGTATTAATGCTATCCTTTTAGGGGGTTGATATAGATCAATAATCAATCATCAATCAATTCAGCAAAAAATATTGGGAAAAAGTTTCCCTATTACGAGAAAAACGTTTGAGAAGGTGGTTGAACGCACGGCTCGAGATCGGGGAATGACCTCCCGCCCGCGCGATCCGCGAAACAAGAAAAACTAATCAATTATATAACTTAATAATATATATATATTTTTTTTGAGACTGGTTTAGTAGTCGATATAGATTAACCCCCTAAAAGGACATCTGTGAATATAAATGCACCATATATACTAAGGTCTATCAATTTGATAAACTATCCCGAAAAAAGTTATCAATTCAATTTAATTTTATCATTTTATTTTATTGAGTTTATTTTTTGTAGTACTTTTAAAATTCATTTTTGTTTTAAATTCTGAAATATTGCGAAACAAAAAAATAAAAGAGCATATATTTTAAGAAACTCGCCGCAAAGTCGAGAGACTAGGCGAGAGTTTTTTTAAATAAATTAAAAAATATATTTATAACTACCCTTTAGCTGCCGCACTAATAATTTTATAAATTAACGACCTCGCAAGGCCCACATCCATTAAAAAAATCCCTTTCGGCACGCCGGTAGGCGGAGGTAGATTTCACGGGATCAAAGTGGGAGATATGCGAACTCCAATTGTACGAAATTGGCCCCCCCGCCCCCGGCGCCCCGCCGCGCCGTACTAACCCTTGCGCAGCGAGAGTGCGTATTCTGGTTCCCTCTTTATACTCTGCCGTAAGAGTTGCTCATATCAAAAATTGTTTTAAACAAAAGTTGCAGGGAAATTACAGGCTTACAATTAACATTTTGAACTGGTTTGTTCCTGTACCTGTCCTGAGGGAGATATGATTTTTCTAGAATTTTTAAAAACCAATTTTTCCCACCCCTAGGACCAATGGCTGGTGCTATAAAACAGCAAAATTTCACTCATTCCCGCCTGAGATTTTATGCACTTAAATTTTATGTTTCACAAGAAATTGATATAGATACATAGATAGATATATAAACTTTAAAACTGAGGGTGGTTTTCAGTTGAGTTTGAGTTTTGAGTAACAGTTATATACACTTAGATTTCGTTGCCCTTGATAACCGATAATAATATTTTTTATTTATTGTGTTTTAAGGTACTAACATGTTTTACAAAACAGCAGCGCCTGTACTAAGGTAGTCCTAATCGTTGTAAGTTATTAAATAATTCAGGTCGAGCAACGAACAATTATACTCAGTCTAAGTATTACTATTTAAAAAAATCTTACATTACTATTAATGTTTTGAAAATATTACGTACGAAGCAACTAGTATCTTGAAAAAGTTGATTCAAACAAAAGAATCGACTTGATTACTATGAAATAATCATGAATTACCCCCAATAAATAACGAAAACCTGGTACAAGTATAGTTTTGTGATTTCAATCAAACGTCTTCGTCATGAAATGTGATGACCTTAAGCAACTCACTGATAACAATGATCAAGAGCGACAAGTGATAAAAGATATTAGTCACATTTTTATGTTTTTTTTTGTTGAATTAAATAATGTACGGTTCGATAAATTAGTGTCTTATATCTGCATGGTAGAGTTAGAGATGAATATGTTTGTGCTATTTATGTAGAGGTAGGGTTTGTATATGAATACGACATTGGTTTGTTATATTTGGATTCCTTTAGATTTTTATATTTTAAAAATCACTGGTTACATTATTTTTGCAAAACAAAACAAAAGGGTTAATGCCAATGTTGTGTTTATAAAATATAAATGAAACTACTCAAAAAACCTTTTTTGATTATTTTCCATTCTTTTCCTTTATTTGTGTAATACCTTATATAGGTGCATCACAATAACCGCCGAAGAAAACAAAATAAAATACGATATTATTTCCGGGTAAAAATATTTATTGTTTATTTTAAAAATCAATATTAAGATTAGGCAAATTTTTATTAGAGAAATAAAATATATGATATAAAATTACTCTAGGGGATGAGACAGCGGTATAGGTGTCGTGAGTCCCAAGCTCAGGCAAAACCTGTTTTTCTGACCTGAATTTTTCTACCATAACTTTTCTTTAAAACCTGTTGTCATGGTGAATTTTCTATATAGGATGCTTTTCCCCCGACCATATCTCTAAGAAGCAATTTAACCTAAAAATAAAATAATGTCTTCATATATAAACTTAGGTTTCACAACCTTTGTTGATTATATCAATTCTTCAAAGCTAGCCGAAATTCAAGTAAGTTCTCTTTCTTGAAGTATTCTTTTGGTCCGTATTGATTGGTTTTTTTTTGAATAGGTACCTAAATCAAACTTATTTATTAGTTCATATAAAAATAAGCAGAAATAAATGGTTCCCATCGAGCAATAATATCGTTCGAAGTTGAAGTCAAAACATCTTGCAGTGAAACATAGTCGAAGCAGGTAAAAGGGGGGGGGGCGTGCCATGAAAGGGGGAATAAGGGAGGAAAAGCCTTGCGTGAGTTTTTTACTCGCGTAAAATATTTTACGCGAGTAAAAAAGGAAGAAAGCTCAGATTCGATGCCTCAGAGACTGGCCTAGCCGCTTGAACATATTTATTTGTTCTCGAATTTCCGAGGTGGATTATTATTTCTTTTTATTTTAAAAATAATATTGAATAGTGATGAAAGTTGGACGCGTTTTTCCGAGCTCACACATTTGGTGGGGGAGGGAAGGATTCGAATGTTTCTATGAATGACAGTTATTTTATTCCTAGTTTATGACGAAAGTCAGAAAGGAGCGTACGGTTAAATTACTTTCAGAGATCATGCATGATCAGTTTATATCGACGAGTTTATTCTTGTAGAAAAGGCTGAGAATGCCAAGAAGCTGAAAATCGTATTGATTGATTGAGGGACTTTGGTTGGGTGATTTGATTAAAAGAGTGTATTTTCCATTATATTTAGTTGTCGTTTTTATTTCGCTATTCAGTTTAAGTACCTGACATTGGTAAACGCATACAATCCATTACGCGATTGTCATTTAACACGCCCACGAAACTCAATTGAGTAAGATAATCGAAAAGCGAACAAATCCACAATGATACCAAACTGTGTGCATGTTCTATTTTATCATTGACAATAAACAGATTACAAACAATCATCAAAGCGATAGCAGTTTGCTTTTCGACGAATATAATACAATTTATGTCAATAAAATTAATGGATGGCTGTAATTATGATTCTCTCTTTACGAGTCTAACTTCACAGAGTTAAACCGTAATACGCATAACACCTTGTTAGTTGGATTGTTAGAATAAAACTCGTCTTCTAACGCGACTCGTCGATGTCGCTAGGCCTTGCGAATAGCACTAACTAGCCACTCGGCAACTAGACAATGGCGGCACATGGGATAGGTCGCTTCGTTCCCCATATCTAGTTCTTTTTGGCTCCAAGCATGCCTGTTTTCACCCTCTGCGCTCGGGGCCGCTACGCCCGCGTTGCGAGGTGTTTGTTATACGAAGGTGTGACGAACCCACCGAAAGTATTCTTTAAGCTCAAATCATGCCTAGGAATAGTCCTACAAACCAAAATAACATACCGTATATGAACGCATACAAACGTGTTCGGGTTTCGAGGCAATCCGGTATCGAGGAGGTAATCCGCATGGCTTGGGTAGGTTAAGGACAAACAAGGGAAAACTCCACATAGTATATATACCTAATCGTATATAAATAGTTACTTATACTATATAAAATGTTCACTTTATATTTTATATGTACTTTATATTTTATTGTAAAGAAAACTTTCAAATTACCAATTATCTTGGGTATATCTTTTTACAAATGAAATGTGTCACAATGTTTTCCTTTTGCCATAGTTTATTAATGATTTCTCCAATGATTATGGTTGTCAAAAATATAGTGGCTGATTAATAATCAGACACGTCTTGCCGTCCGCCATCTTGTTCATACGAGTCCGTAACTACGAGGGTATGCAATGGTCAATCGTTGCTACTCATCGATCAAACTCAATCAACGAAGTCCTCATACAAACCATTATCGAAGTACTCATCGATTTAATGGCCTTGCCAAGCGAACCGGAACGTTTAGAATGGGAACAAAGGAGAGGTGACGGTGACGCCCGGGTGCAGGGCGCGGCGCTCTCGACCCACTAAAAACCTCAACCATGGAGATGAACTCACTCACGATATAACTTTTACTTAATCTCTGTACTATCTGTTCCATCCCTATCGCCGTGCAACATCGCTAGCAAATAATAGTTTCTTTATTCTTTGCGAGAATTAATTCCATTTAAAACTAGAAATGGCAGCAAAATAGTACAGAAATAGAGTCCCTTCGGCTAAAACACAAGACACACTCTCACTCCTCAGGAGATTTGATTTCTCTGCATTGAATATTGCATAGCAGTAACTATTAGAGGGAACGCCTTTTCATATTTCCTTGATTCGGTTTATGTCTAGCAGTTCAAAGCGGTTGTACCTGCTTCGCCCAGAATATCAACCAGGTTCAGGAAGCTGCCATGGTTGCTTCGCCATCGTCATCTCCAAGTCTGTCTGTTCTCACTGACCGACCCGGAATCTGGGTCGTGGGTATATGGGTCTTGGTAGTGGGTATAAGCAGAAAAGGCTTCAATGGACTGCTTACCGCTTTATCACAATATTTATATGAATATTGAAAAAATAAAGCATGGAATTCGATAAAATGTATCATTTGATACAACCACTAATGAAATGATTCAGCTTACTTAAAGCCCAATATTTCTTAAATAGAGGCAAATTATATTATGCTAATACTTTTTTTTATTTCTTTCTATTTTATTTCTACTCTGTTCATGAAATTTCTTTTTAAGATCATGGATATGGCCAAATTAGAGATAGCGTTTGAAGCTGAAGCCGTTACGCACGCTTGCTTCAGAAGCGTGCAAAACTTTTTTTCTTGATCCTTTTAATTTTCGGCATATTTTGATCTTAATATCCATGAATCCACTAGAAGACACAACCAGTTAAAACATTTTTAACTACTTTAGGGTGGTCAAATGACTATCGTGGTCAAACTAATTATAAAATTATAGTCACAAAATATTCTCTTTTTTTCACAAATATGATGGCGGTCTACTTTTAAAAATATTGGATTAATGGAATACGTTTTGTATTAATGGAAATAAAATATTCGAATTTGAATAAATGATATTAAAATAACTTAATTAAAAAAAATATTGTCTTTATCATTTAATATTAGACAATGTTAAAATGTTATTTAAGCAAAAATATGACTAAATCAAGCGGCATTTATCAGACTGATAGCGATAATAAATAGAATGTTCATAATAAACATTAAACACACACATACCCACATACCCATTGTTAAGCGTGTAAACAATATCTCACGTGATTCTTTGTGCTGTCAAATTCTATCGTTGAAAATAATAAGAACCAGAAAAAAGATAAGGCTCACATTTTATATTCGTTTAAATATAATTTTATGTGGGGCAATAACCTTGACGAAGCGACATATGGAATAAATTGAGAACGATATACTCGCATTAATTGTTGTAAATTATTAATGGACCCATTTATTTATTCTTAAAGAGAAATTTTTAACGGCATTCGCTATTTCAGAGTAAACACGAAATATTAACCACTATTGGAACATAACATCTATTTTTTAAGGCAAATTAAATCCGCTGCTGAATATTTTCTATTTGGTATAGAAGTGTAAGTAACACAATTTATAAATATTGTTATCTGCCTAGTACAACAGTCACAACCTTATATAATATATGTATATTTTTTAATTTTAACATTATTCCACCCGTTTCTTAGAAATGATTTTTAATTTACTATTTATTTTGCTATAGATGTCTGCTTTATACAAGCTGTATTCTGTTTTCTTTAGTATTTAATAATAAAAATAATTTGAATTCTTATTAACTTAAGTCGAAAAAATATTTTAGAATAAAGTTATAATTCGACAATTTTTTAAATGTTTTTGACAGTTTTTTTCTGATATGCCTATATTAGGAAGTAAATGAAGCGAAGCCATCTTTTTCTAACGAATTAGAAGCGACTTACTCGAAATACCCAGGACATTCATTTCGCTGAAAGACTTCATATACGAAGAAATATTTCCACGCTGGTTCGCGGATATGATTTGTAATCCATAAATTAATAAATGTTAGCAATTGCGAATTGTTCGCCCAGCAATCATTTTCGGTACGGTGTGCAATTATTTAACACGTACTACGTTTTTATAAAAGTATATATTATTATGTGTAGAGTGTATAATGTAAGATAGTTAATGATATCTAGTTGACGGTTGCTATCGTTAGCAACCGTCCGAACCGCCTCGTGTACGAACGAGGCGATTCTGTTCACCATAATATAAAATTTTAGAACGATGTCATATAATGTCGTCAAAATTCCTATGTTGATGCGTTGGTATATTTTATTTTTATTATTTTATATTGGTATGTTATATTTTTAAATATTCACACCAATTCACTAATACCGGCGCCGATTATTTAACAAATAAAGAAGTATTACTAATATTATTAATATTAAGAAGTATTATTAATAAAGTAGTAGTAGAAGTTTTGGCACCTCTCGAAAGGTCCATTTGTGACCACCGGAAGGGCCGATAAATGAGACGTCGAAGTCGCCGAACGAAGCCTGTAAGAAGTGTGTTACTGAGAATATTCAACGGCGCTTTTCCTAATTCTATCGATCGAGGAGTTAAGTTACACAAAATACAACATGTATTCTATTACACAATCACCTCGCATCATGAATACATATAATCTAAACTCTTAGCACATGTCATGACATCTACATGAAAACATTTTGAACAGAAAATTTACTTTTTGTTTTTTTTTACTACCTTACGTTAGACATAACTTAACGAAAAACTTAAAATGTAGAATAATTCTATTGATATTGAAAAAGGTAAACAAGCACTATTACAAGTTAAAATATAATAATATCAGTTTAATAAGTATTTTGTAAGATATCTTAAAATCGAAACGCATGGTCAACGCATGGTTCGTGCAGTAATCGTTCTCAGAATATAATAGTTCTTATACCCATAGGGTCGCAGAATTGACCTAGGTTCTGCCTGCTCGTTCTTTTTATAAATTGCATTGACTTTTTGAGGTCATCCTTAAAGTCTATGATTAGATATCATCCATCCTGTGAATTTTATACACATACAAATAAGTATTCTCTTCCGGTGAAGGTTGTCCGTGTAATTAAATTAATATCTAACACTCGAATAAAGGGCATTTATTAAATTGCAGATTATCTAGTGCAACCAGTACTGCAATATAATTTGGTGGGTTGTATCTGTTTGTTGAACTTCCGCCTCTGCAGATTTATTAAATTTGGTTCCTTGTAAATGCTAATCTGAAAATATTTCCTATTTTTGTTGAATCGCTCGGATATTTTGTGTAAATTAAATAAAAACCTTAGGCCCTTTAGTCCCAGTGTGCCCTCCCCGACAAAGACTTCTGGATCCACCATCTGCCTAAAATGAATGGGAGACGTATTGATGCTTTCAATACCGTCACGCAAATAAAATAAAAAGCAATATAATATAGTGTTAAATAATTTAATTTAAAAAAAAATATGGGCTTTGATATTCATTTAATTCTACGAAACAATAATCAATCTATTAAAACTCACTGTAAATGTAAATTAAATATTTCTTAAGGTTGTGAAGTGATAGATTGACGATAGATAGAAAAATATACAAATATTACAAAAAATGTCCATAACAAAAAAAGAACGAAACAATACCTGTTTATCTCGCTTGCACGGGAAATTTATTTATCTCACTTATATAGGACAAATTTGAGATTTAAAACAGAAAATTCAGAGTAAAACAATATTTCAACAAGAAAATAAAATCAAGGAACAAGCAACGATCACCTGTGAAAACACTATTAAAGCGATGTACATAAAATTAAAACTCTTATCTTACGTAGGCATTGAAAAATAGCTATACCGTGTGTAAATTTAGCATTTATTCATTAGAGAGTATAATTTGGGATTCCTCGAATTTATGAAAAGAAAATTTCATGAGAATCGGCTACTTAAGAGTATATATTTATTTTTTTACATTATTTTTCACTTTATTTTTTTTACATCTAGCTATGAAAAAAATCTGCTCGTGTGAATATTATATTTGGAAAAGTAGAAAATATCTACAAGAAAATAGTAAATTTTATAGTAACATATAAAAAAGAAATTATGCTGAATAAAATACTAACCCACCTGGAATTGAACTTAATTCTATCGCGGAGAGCACGCTAACCATTTTCAATTGACTTATATATCAATATGGTATTTAGATTTATTAAAAAATGAAATAAAATAAGCATAAGAAACCAAATAAAAAAAAAAGATAAGAAATAAATTGATGTCTTGCAGATCCACTTCTTCAATAATGTCAACGTTAGTTTTATTATTTAAGGAGCTCGAATAAAAAATAACAAGTATAAAAATAATGTATGCATTTAATTGAATTTTATTCTACCAAAGGTACCAAAAAGGTATAAATTCAATCGAAAGAATTAGAAACCTGGAGGTGCCAAGGTAAAACATATAGGTACACCACAATATCTGCAGGTCAGATTTACTTCCAACCTCCGCCCGATCGTTCAGCATAAACTAGAAATAAAAGCAACGTGATTTTTTATACGTATAATGAGTTTATTGAGAACAGTACCCCCTATATCTAGCATTTATTAACATAACAAAAATAGTTGCTTAAATTGTTTATAGTTTTTAACATATCTAATATTTTAAAAAAATCTAATGATTAAATAACATTCTTAAAAACTGTCAGTGTTGATTGTAAACAAAATATGGTCTATTTTAATATATGCACGCGTCTTACCTATTTTATAGTAATTTCGAGATGGTTCGAGCCTGACCTCCTATTAATTTTTAGGCGCTTTTTTATGGGATAAATATCCCTTGGGACCCCAGGGCCGCGCCCGGCTAAGCTGTCCCTGAACTAGTACATGAAGATTGATTGTTGCAGAAACTCGTTGTAAATGGAGATCCGAGGTTGGATCCGCCTGCTGATGATGACGGCACTGGTGGCTGCAACTCTCAGCCAATTGACGTTCGAAACCGACAGACCAAAACGATGCTCATACCAGAGGGCATATCGTATGCTCGGCGCCTATTGCGTGGGACTCAACTTGCACGTGCTCCCGACCACCTTGAAGTCTGACATTGAGGTTTGTTTCGCGTAAAAGCACCATGTTGTTCAGCAGGCGATTTTTTTGGAGTGAAAACTTCTATAGGCAAGGTTGGGAAAATTGTGTGTGGGGAAAAAGTAAAGAGGTCGCGTTACGACATGCAGCCGGGGGAACATTTTTGGCATCAACTCGTTCTACGATTCAATTGGTCACGGGAGCCATCTTGGCTTCAATAATAATATTATTACGCTATTCTTGTGGCTCCCTGGTTCAATAACGGGCGTAAAATTTGAAATGTTTATTTTTTATTTAAAAGCCAATAAAAGGTTTTGTTTAAATCGTAAAACTTAGATTTATAAGTTTGTATGCCCGTAAAAACATTTTTATAATAATTGTGATAAACAGCTAAACATATATTTTTTTAATGGCTCATTTACATAGTGTTTTTTTTTATTAATACCTTATTGATACCCCTATCACATAAAGCGAGGGAGCAGAGTGATATATGATGTCTGCGAAACGTTCAACTGAATAACTTTAAAACATACTTATGTTACAACTATGTTTGAAATATTTGCAGTTTATAAAATAGATAATAGTAAAAATAGAACAATATGAAACAACCATTAAAAAAAAGTTTTAGAGTTAGATTTTAGTCTTCATTCCACCTTATTTTTTGCAGATAACTTTCGAAGTTTATATATTATTATTTGGACATCAATCTCTTCGTAATGTAATAACATTACATATTTAAATAAAGGTAAAATTATTCAAAAATCTTGTAACACACAAGGTGAACGAAAAACGAAAGCTAGGTGTAAAAGCAAGAGTTAAACTCATAGATTCATTTATGTTATAATTTGACATTGAAATAGATTAATAAATATCACATTTGTGCATTTGCACAAACATCTGTGATATTATGAAACAGCTTGTTTCAAAAACATTTTTTTTTGTTTCGACTGAGGGCAATAAACAGAACTTATTTTAAAATCGATTTTTTTTTTTTATTTATGTATTCAGTAAGCTATCGTTGTAAGACACTATCTACGAGACACTAAATATATGAATATTTTTTGTTTACTTTTTAAAAATTTTATGTCACACCTCGGATTTCTAAGAAAGTCATAAAGAACATTTCTGAGAAATGCAAAACTGCCGAGATAATATCCATTGAGATAATATTCATTGAAACCAAAATGTCGCCATCATAAAGATTTTATCCGAAGCTGCTGAGCAAGGCCTAAACGGCTGCTCAGAAAACCTCGATGCTATCCAAAAAAAAAAAATCAAGTTCCAAGTCGGCCTTCAGAAAATCCTCACATTTATGCGTCGAAGTCCTCTTTATAAATTTAAAACTTCACTTTTAATTTAAATTTAAAAGTTCACTTCATAAATTTAAAACCATTTTTAATTTCAGATTTTGGATGCCTCCTTCAATCGCATTCGCGATCTTCGAAACTCAACATTTGAGTGGTATACGTCGATACGTTTTCTCTACCTTGGAGACAACATGATCCAGAACATTGAGCCTCTTGCGTTTGAGCCCCTGACTTCTCTCGAAGTCCTGGACCTTAGTATCAACGCTCTTACAACCATACCATACTCAGTTCTTAATTTAATCTCGCTAAGAAAGTTGTACATGACAGATAATAGTCTCACAAACATCCATTCGGATTTGGCGCAATATGAAAAACCATTCAAAGCACCATTATCATTTTTAAACCTTGCTTATTGCCACTTAAACTCCATGCCCGATTTTGGGGTCTTATCGGAGTTGGAGCATTTGAACGTGTCTGGGAATCGATTCTTCGAGTTGCGCCCCATGGACTTTGCGAAGCTCTGCAGTATTAAGTTTATAGATTTGAATGAGAGCTACTTTTCCAAAGATTCGTGTGAGGTCCAGCTATTGGTCAGTTGGTTTGAAGAGCATCAAATCGAAGCTGTCCCTTTGACTGTCTACGCTACTGATAACAATTCTAATACAGGTATGTAAAGCCTTATTGTTTCATTTTTCTGGTAAGTGTACGCGTTTAACCTTTAATAAGATAGATGTCTTCTTTAAAAGTTAAATAATTTTCCAGAACAGGATCTTACTTCCTGGCCACCCCACTAAAAAAGCCCCGGGGGCGGTTTGTTCCTCCTATGGCTTCCCTATGCTTTAAAACGAACTTAACAATTTTGTTGGAGGGTAGTTTTATGTTTTTCAGAACAGGTTCTTACATTTACCCAGGAACACAATTTACCTACTGCAGTCCCATGTCTTTGGCACTGGAAGCATATTTGGACATCATTTTCTTTTTGTTATAAGTACACAACTTTATACCTTACGTTATAATAAGCGTTCGCCGATAGTTTACATTACTTATATAAAAGTCTGATAGTAGGTATATTGTCATTTGGAAAATTCTAATGCTTTTTAATATTTTTACAGATTGAACATTTTCAAACAAATTATATAACCAGAATGTTCAAAGAAAAATTAATACCGAAAGCACAGATAGTTGCATCGCTTGAGGTAATGCGCGCTGGTTTAAATACAGGCCTGTATTTTATGAAAGCTTTTCACTCTCACCTATCTATCTGTGCGCTTATGCAATACGGTCAAACTTTTATTAGTGTTAAAAAAATGAGCGTAGTCGGAGGTGTAGACTAATAATTGGGTCTTTCAATATAATTTAGGTTATACTGAAATGTTTTAATATATTTAACATTTTACACATCGATTGATATTAGGTATAACCCTTACCTATTGTATTATAACTGAAAGTTTTGTCTCCCTCATGGTTGACTGCTTAGTCAGTTCTCCGGTTCACTGGACTCTGGTACAGTGGGTACCCAATACGAGTAGATAACATTTCTTCTAAATCCTAGATGCTCTAACAATAATTAGCAGGAAAACACATTAAACTCTGGTCAGCTGTCTCATCATCCACAAGAATGATACTACCATGATCAAATACTACCATTTTTGACCAGCTAATAATAATAGTCCAATAATCAATGCCTCGTTTTTCACTTACGGCACAGAAGAGGAGAGCTTAGAAAACCTATCTTTTTTCTGTGCTTATCTATGGTAAAATATCTTCAGTTTCTCTATAGGTTGATTGTGAATCTCGACATCCGTTACTTTTTAATAAACTGTAATCATATTTGAAGTTTAAAGTTGAGTAAACGGCGGCTTTGATTAAGTTATAAAATATCTCCTATAAAGTGCTGTTATTTCCACCTCGTTAGGGGTTATTTTAGGAAAAACATAAGTACGCCTATCTCTATTGTGATGGAAATTGCAAATGTTTAAACTCATGGATTAGCCGTAATTTTACTCGGGGAAAAATGTCACCGGGGGAAGCCAGTCGAAATCTATGAATACCCTGGCTCTATCGTATGCCATTGGCACTCTCCAACTCCGTATACAGTTCACAAATTAGGTATTTATTCCAACAAACCCCTTTCCAAAGATTTCAAGTATTAAACTCTTTATTGTCGGTCTTATTTTTTATTAGTATACTTTTCAGTTAAATTTGAAGTTACCCATATATTTTGTAGCAGTGATCTTTCACATAATTTTACTTTTTGCTGGGATGTTTGCTTTCCACGCAATAAAGAAACGCGCACAGCAGGCAGTGGCAGGTCACGACAACTACAACTACATGGCCTACATGGGGCATTTTTCTGTTGCTTATCTTACTTTCATTTGGTTAATAAATACTGTGCAACCTACATAAGTAACATGATAATTATTTCTAATATTTATCAATTTAGCAAATAATATCAAAAATTGCATAATTCTAATTAGGTTTTTTTTTTAATTTTAGGAGTTTTTTTGGCTCAAAATTGTCCAACTGCATATGACGAGGTGACTACAAAAACTCACGCTGAATGTAAAGCAGCTGTTAAAACCAATCAACTGTCGAAGAGCGTCAAGAAAACTTGGATCACAATTGGTGCGAGTGTAGGAGGGTTTCTCTTTGCGTTTATGGTGCTGCTCTATTGGCTCCACCGTAGGAATGTCAAACAGATGATGGGAACAAACAAAAATCAAAATAATGCCATTGCCAACAATGACCCTTCAAGAACTGCAAATGCTCTGTTAAGTGACTCTGTGTAAATGTCATTTCCAAATGAATTTGAGTAAATATTACTTGGTGATTAGGTACTGACATAAAAAAATCAGTTTTATTTACTGAGTAAACTTAATGTGCCATTTAGTAGTCAAGTGACTACAATGTGAGACTGGAACGTATAATAATAGCAATATAAATTATTTCCATGACGTTTTTTTAAGTGTCTAAACAAACCAAAGATGGTCCAAAAATGTAGGTACATTTCTAAGTACAAAGTGACACCTGCTTTATTAAGTAAAGACACAAAGAAATGCTACCTACTCAATCAAGCTGTGCTATGTTTAATCTTTTAATATCATTAGGTACTTGACTAGAATAATAATATTATTACAAACTCAAGGTGCAAGTAAACTTTACCAGCCAAGCAAATTCTATACTGACAAATTGTGTAAAATAATAATTATTGTGCCATAATAAAGATTCAGTCAATTGCCAAACATCAAACTGAGCATTAGAACCACCAAATATTAGAATCTAATTTTCATGCATGTTTTTTTTTCTCATAATTTTTTGTGCGCCAGCATTTAACTTTAATTTAATTTTAATTAAACATTTAATAATTAGTTCTAACAGTGTATAGAAAGATACATAGAATTAAAAAGCAAACACATGCTCGATGGTACTCAATCTTGCGATAATTAAAACGAGAATTTTTAATAATAAATAAATGGATGAATAGCAGATATGCATGAACGCATACTCTTAGTCGTTTCAACTTTGATTACTATGTCATCTGTAACAAAGGATGTCATCCTTCCTTTTTAGTTCCATTCCATTATTAAAAATGAGACATTTCACATGATCATATTTTGAAGAAGTTTAGTAATCATAAATTGAATTTCTGGTGCTACCCATGGCAAAATGAAGTATAGGTTACACATACGAGGGTTGTCTGATAAGTACTTAGCCTTCAAATGAAAAACGAAAATTTTTAAGTGACGATTTATTTCTCAACATAGTCTCCTTTTACCTCGATACACTTGACCCATCGATGCTCCAACTTCTTTAACCCGACTGAAAAAATATTTTTCTTGAGGTCTGCAAAGTAGGCCTCTGTGGCGGCGATGACCTCCTCATTCGATTCAAATTTCTCCCCGGCGAGTGACTTTTTCAAGTTTGGAAACAAAAAGAAGTCGCATGGGGCCAAATCTGGAGAATACGGTGTGTTGTCATGGTGGAAGAGCACTTTTGTCTTCCCCAAATGGGGCCGTTTTTTCTGCAATACGTCGTCGAATCGGCCCAATAACTCTATAGTAGAGCTCTATGATCGTTTTGCCCTTCTCAAGGTGGTCCATGTAGATCACACGTTGTGAATCCCAGAAAACAGTGGCCATCACCTTTCCGGCCGATAGGACAGTCTTCGCCTTCTTTGGAGCACGTTTGCCTGGTAAAGTCCACTGTTTCGACTGTTCCTTGGTCTCTGGTATGTACCAGTGGATCCATGTTTCGTCGACGGACACGAAACGACGCAAAAACTCCTTCGGATTTCGCTTAAACAGCGTCAAACACTGCTTTGAAGTGGTCTCACGGTCCTACTGTTTTAGCCGGCGGTCTGCCAACACGAGATCGTGGATTTGTGTTGTTATCCTCCGTAGTAGCCGTTTTCGGGGCACCTGGGCGTGGCTCATCAAAAACTGACATGCAACCACGTTGAAACTCGTTAAACTATTTTTTGACGGTCGCCATCGAAAGGGAAGAGTCACCGTACACAGCATCCAAGCGCTCTTTGATTTCGCTGCGCGATTTCCCTACCAGAAACAAGAATCGAATCACTGACCGATATTGCTCTTTTTCCATTTTTCTAAAATCTGCTGACACGTCCACTTCCACATGCGGTCAAAACAAAACAACGAGTCCGATTCAGCTGAAATTTTGACAGTAGCCGTCTACGAGAATGTACTACACGATAGTAAATTTCTCTTGCTATAGTGGCACCATTGGGCGGTGAGGCCAAGTACTTATCGGACAACCCTCGTATGTGTAGAGATCACTGCAACTGACTGGACATGGAGGTCCGAGTAATGGTAAACTCCATTAATATTGCCTTTGGGCCATATTATATCACCATATACTTATTATTAAATGTTGTAATTTTGTAGTAAAGAAATAAATGCATCAGTATAAAAATAGGCCTATAGACAAAGAGGTAGGAATTGTGCAGTGTTTATTTGTTTTGTATAAACTATGGACAAGTTCATGTCCGATGGGCAATGAAACCATACTGAGGTATAATATCGTTGAAATAGTAAAAAATATTTTATGATATGACATATACCTACTTATGTTATGTAATATTTAGGGTATGGCTCATAAAAACATAAACAAAATGTTTACCTAAAAATGTATAATGTATTTTTAATCACTAATATGTAATATACACAAATCTTTGCGATAAAAGTAAAATAAAATGAAAAAAGATAAATTCACACGTCAATTCAGTTCAAGTCAATTAACAAGTTTAACTGTATCACAAACAAAAAACAAAAAGTATTATTTCTACTTTTTAATATATTTTTGTCAGCTAAATAAAAAAAGATACATTAGTAATGTAAATGGAAAGATGATTAGTAAATATTTATTAAATTAAAGTAAATTATTGTTAAAATACATGCATTTTGTGACAATATGTATTTAATAGTTGTATAAAATTGTACATAGATTAAATTACTATTAGAATTTAAGAATTTATTCTATTAAAAATAATTACTAATGGATTAATTAGAAAAAAAGGCAACTTGTCAATAGGTTAAAATGGGGATGATAATGAAGGGTAGAATGCGATAGTGGCAAAGTTATTTATGATAATTTAATACAGCTCAGGTGCACCTGATAAGCCTGACATCCTAGCAAACTTACCTAAACTAAACTTAAATCAATTGAAATATATTATTTAAAAAAATCTGACAATGAAAAGAACAATATTACGCTGAAGTGATTGAAGTAAGGAGAAAATATGAATATTTATTGATTGATGGATTGATTGATTTATTGTACGTTTGCATATAATTTCTATGGAAATAAACATAAGCCACTCTGGCTTTTCTGATACTCACCAACACAACCTTTAATGTCATTTTGTGAACGAAAAGCTAGTACACCGTAGATTAGCTTTAGATATTACAAAAATTACACGGAGAAAGTTACTTTCTTCTAAAGGGATGCTAAATTAAATAAATGAAATTCGGAATTGCAACAATGAAACCGTCCTTGAGATGTTTATTTACATTTTGACAATGTAATCTAACCTAAATCAATAGTTAAGTTCCTAAAATAAAAAAAGCTAATATAATTCAGACTGTCATTTGCAATAAATTTATTTAAAAAATATATTTTTTAATTGTTGTCTATATTTTTATCTTTTGATCTAACTTGACGACCATTATCCCACCACCCATTTATAAATTGGTTGTCGAGTAAACTGATGTTTTTGTCAAAGATTTTTTCTTTTCCAGACTAATAATATATGGATAATCCTAAAAGTATAGAATTTGAATTAAGAATTAAGGCAAATGATAGTTTGCAGTGTTGAGTGAAATGACCCATCCCGAGTGCTGCAGGCACAAGCCACAGGAAGATATTGCTAAAGCCGCCCGCAGGGCCAAGCTGTCAACCCAGGGCATTGTACAGCTAGTTAAATATAAAGTATATATATATAACGCAAAAATAACAATTTTGAAGACTATCGTTCAGAACTAGCTACCGGGAGCACATAAAGCGATAGAAATGCGACGCGAAGGAATACCCGATTTTAAAGTTAATAATTAAATGTATTTCTTAGGTGATTTAAATGTAATTGTGATTTATTTTACAAATTATAATATAATTTAGTTTTTTTCTACACACATATATAAATAAAATTGGAGTATCTTCTTGTGATTTCAAAATAAATCCTTATAAGTTCATATAATTACTCACACGCAACCAAAACCTAAAAATCCATAACTTTGAAGACTATCATTTAGAATTAGCTACCAGGAGCATAAAGCGAAAGAAACGCGACGCAAAGAGATACGTAATTTAAAAGGTAATAATTAAATGTATTTTATTAATATCATCTATCAGGAGTACATACACCCTAAAACGTCAGCAAACCATTTTGAGCTTATGTCGATATTGTGACAAATTAGTAGTATAATTTACTTAATGAAATGTAGCCTCTTGTTTTCAATTTCAATGTTGTCAGAAGCTACCAACCAGCTAGCTGCTAGAAGTTGCCAATGAGCTAGTAAGTATTTAATGTTTAGGTGATTTAAATGTAATTGTGATTTATTTTACAAATTATGATATAATTTAGGTTTTTCTATACATACCTACAAATAAATCAAATTGAATATTTCGAAACCAAAGGCAATCGCCTTTGGTTTCAAAATAAAATATTTTTTCTTAGTTCATATAATTATTTGCACGCAACCAAAACCTAAATATATACATATTTTTTTGTGAACCCTTCATATACATTATAGGTTTTTGATGGTACTTCTCCAAGTCGTACCAGACTTAAATAGTAAGCTAGTTGGAGACTGTGTGTAGTATATTAAAATGTGAAAAAAAAAATGATAATTTCATAAAGAAATCCTTTAGAAATGGGATGACAAAAAAAGAAACATAGTTTTTTGGTTAGTGTTTTAACTTCGATTTAATGCAATGAATTAGTGGATTGTATAGGGTGTTTTTTTTAGAGGCGTGGTTTTCAATCTGGCACTACTTTTTTCGTAGTTGGTGTTTTTGACAGCTGTCAATTGATTTATGCTCAGTTTGGTTTGCCATTTCATAATGAATAGACTTACTCCTGAACAACGTTTGCAAATAGTGCAAATTTAGAAAAACTCACTCTAAATTTTTTTAAAATCACTCTAAAATAAAGTAAAAATCGCGTCGTGGGCCTGTGGCGTGGCCTCCAAGATCGTGCGATTTAACACCGCTGGACTATTTTTTGTGGGGTTATGTGAAGTCGCTTGTCTACGCAGATAAGCCGGACACGATTAACGCCTTGGAAGAGAATATTCGGCGCGTTATTGCTGACATACTGACATAAACACATTTATTATCAGGGACATGATTTACAAAATCTAGCATTCTATATTTCATATATCTTGAGATTCATTTTGACTTTGGCGTACAAATAGTGACACCCAAAGAGGATTGTCGTTTCATATTTGTTTCGTCATACCAGAATAGTGTTGCGGCCCGCGTACAAATATATGTATGTGGCCCGAAGACAAAAAAGGTTGAGTACGAATTATGCACAGAATTCATATATACATCGAGCATGTAAGCTTTACAACAGCATGTTCAGCACCATCAATATATTTAACACTACTTTCCCGGCATTCAAGAGAGTGTCTATTCTAGCCCTTGAATAGTATATTTATATTCATATATATATGTTGAATTTATTATATTTATATTATATTGTGTTTTATATTATATTCTGGCGATTGTCCCCAACCCCTATCCCCTCCTACTTCCTGGTCACAACCTCGCTCCCGAATGGGTTTTCTATTTTTTTAAGTTTGGAGGAAACTATTATTAGCTTTGTGTTTTAATTGTTTTTTTGTTTATTGTAATTACTTTGTAAGCTGTTGTTTCCTGAAATAAATAAATAAATAGTTAGGTACATATCAAAAGTATTGATTTTAGAACATTTGATTCTCATGGGGATGGTTATGTTATATGTTATGTTATGTATGTTAGTGGATGTGGGGGTTTGCCCCCCGTGTACCGAGTCCTTCTCAGAACTATTGTACTTTTAAATCCACTTATAGTTCGCCCTCTAGTCCCGTACTGTTGATAAAGTGAAGTATCTTTTTGGGTGCGATGGTTCTAATCTCTTCTGGCTTGAGGAGATGGTTGCCTGGAAGCTGGTACATTTTGTAAATGAGGGGCCCAGATGCCCCCAGTAGGTGTAACGGGGTTTCTGGGCTCTCTTGACAAAGTCTGCACCTGTCGCCGGTCGATAGGCTTAATTTGTGCAGATGTTTATTCAGCTTGCAGTAGCCTGTTAAGGTTCTGGTTAGGATCCTTAGTTGGTTTCGGCTTAACTTCAATAGCTCCGAGAGTCTTTTTTGCAAGAATCCTACTATGAGTTCTTTGGCTGGCTTTTGTCCGGGCAATTCTTGCCAGTACTTTTGGCTTTGTTTCCAAGCCCAGATTTTTAGCAGTCTGCTGGTAGTGGTTTTAGCTATACCGCAGGCCGGTTCTGGGCCTATCATAGTCATGCAAGCACCTTTTTTGGCCAGTTTGTCTGCTGTTTCGTTGCCATCAATGCCCGAGTGGCCTGGTACCCACATAAGTGTGACCCTGTTGTGTGTTGCAAGGGTGTTGAGTATTTGTACACAGTTTAGCACTAGCTTTGAATTGATAGCATTTGAGTTGATAGCCTTCAGAGCTGCTTGGCTGTCTGAAAGTATGTATATGTTTTTATTCTTGTAGGATCTTTCGACGCTTTCATGCGCAGTCTCAATGATGGCATATAGCTCTGCCTGGAATATAGTGGAGTGCAATCCCAGGTTGATCGATTTCTCGAGTCTGGGCATCGCCCCACAAATGCCTGATCCTATATTGTTTCCGTTCTTGGGCCATCGGTGTACCATACAATTGCTTCATTTTTGAAGCTCTGACGAAGTTGTATTCAGTTGTCAGATTGTCTGTGATCATTTCCATTACTGGGTTGAGCATTGTTTGGTTCTTGAGTCTTTTGACAGTACTCGAGAGCCAATTTTTTGCACCGCTCGACGTGTCAGCTCGCAACATGCCCGTGATTGCGTCTTTTTCCACTTGTAAGTGGAGCGGCGTCAGGTTTAGCAGGGCTTCCAGTGCCGCAGTCATGGCTCCGGTTATAATTCTGTAGGCTAGTCCTTGTAGACTATTCAGTTTTTTCCTGCAGATATGTTGTAAGATTTTCGAGCACCAGACAGCAGCTGCATATGTGATGATAGGTTTAATCATGGGGATGGTACATAAAGACATAACTCTTTCGTCCTGGGCGTGAAGGGCCTGGTTATTGTAAACTAGGATGGAATATAAAAAAAAAACACTGCTGATAAACTTTCTTAAACGTATCCATTTTCTGTTTAGGTGAATTTTACGCATAGATTGCCCCGGATGCTCAAAACCAATGTTTGCCGCAGCCATGGTACAAGGGACCACTATTATATGATATATGATTAATTACAATATCAAATCCGTATAAAAGCCAAATTCCTCTAATGGCATTTATAAATGTTTTAGCATATACTGTAAATAAATATGTACGATTAGGTATATAGTAAAAATGTTGGAATCTACTCGGATAGGAATATGGAGATTAAAGGAGCTTATAAAATAATTAAAAAAAAATCCAACATGAGGTTCATTCATTTCATGATAATTTATGAACTATTAGGTTTATGTTTCAATGTTTTCAATTACAATATGATAAAGTAAGAAAAAAAGAGATGAAAATCAAACACCCGTAAGGACTAGTAAATAATAATTGTATTAGATCTGAACACACAAAACAGTGTCCTAAGGGCATGCCATGAAGGTTTTAACATCACATCACAAAATAAAGACTTGAAAAAATAAAAATATAAACAGTGTACTTCACAACATTAACTCTTTGTAGCTATCATTGCGTATCTGCGCGCGCTCAGTAATATGAATGGTTCAAGGTAGGTTCATATATTTTAGTCAATATATCTAAACATTACATTTATTTCTTTCTTTATAGAATGCCACTTTATATAGTAGGTACTTATCAATTTACTCCAGATTTCAAATATAACCTTTGTCCGACCAACCTAAAGTTTTATAGCAGTGTTGCTGAAATTGCATTACATTTATTTTAGGTAGGTCAATTGACGCCGATCACATTATTTCAAGTTGATTTTTCATCACGAACCGCCCAGATTTCAATACCAATAGCTCAGAAGCTTAGTTGTGCAAGCGCTCTCAAGTCCAAGGAACTCCTGAAAGATGAAATATTACAAAAATATACAGTTTTGAAATAATAAACACTTATACTTAATATGGACAAATTGACTGTTTAGGTATGAAGTACACTTATAGCCCATTCATTTGAAAATTAAAGAATGTTAACCAACACTGGTTAAAAAATAATCAAAGTTTGTGGTAAAACAATTGTGGTTTGTAAGAAATTGCCTTTGCATTTATATAAAAAAAAAATATCAAAATTTCAAAACAATAAGTACACAACTAAACTCGCAATTCTTTCGTAACTGACTGAACTCAATCGAGCGGTATTGGCTTATATACGGATTGTGATTTCTGGACAGTTCTTTTCGCGGATAGAACTTTCTGGAATTTTCTTTCTTTTCTGGATAGACATTTGGCTTTAAGTTGATCAGACGCAGCTTAGTTCATCCTCCTACATATAGATGGCACTATTTGATAATTACTTGGTTCATTTGTAAACGGTCGTGATACATGTATGGATTTGTTGCAGCGCGCGCGTTTTCAAAAACGGTTATTAACACACTTGCAGCTGTTTTCAAAATTGATTCGGGTTACGAGCGTGTAAAGTCTTATAGAAAAAGTTTTATCTCAGGTTTTATTGACATAATACTTGGTAAGTGTTGGTTTCATATGTTTTTAGGATTGTTCATTTATTTGATTAATGCATTTTGGTTATGTTTTAGTATTTATTAAATTTTGTATGAGCAGTCAATAAATCTAACCTAAAAATATTACTTTAATAGATATGGGAAAGCGTGCAGATCTCACACCAAGGAAGAAAGCGAAGATATCGAAGATGTTACAGCAATGTAAATTTACTCAGCGTCAAATAACTGATATGCTTGATGTATCGCAATCCAGCGTGCAATATTAAGCAAAAACTGGATGCGGAAATAACGATCGAGGCTGATCGAGTAGACACATGCGGCCGAAAACGCATCACACCTCAAACTGAACGCAAAATTCGCCTTATAACAGTAAAAAACCGTCGAAAGCCTCAGAAGCTTATAAAAACAATACTAAGTGACTCTGGAGTTAAATATCGAATAGAACGCTCAGGCGCAGGTTTGCAAATGTTGTCGACCAGTAAAGAAACCGAAACTCACACCTGCTATGAAAGCTAAACGTCTGGCCTGGGCTATAAATACCGGCAATGGACACATGAAGACTGGAGCAAGGGTTGCAGAACTAAAATACAAGAATAAACATGTTTACGTATCCATATTTCTATAAATTTATATGAAAAATTTTCCTTACAGGTTTGCAAGGATGAGTCGTCCATACAGATTCTCCAGGACAAAATTGAGTTTGTACGGCGAAAGACAGATGAAAAATATAACAAAGACTGTATTGTAGGACGAGTCAAACATCCACCTTTATATATCTGATATCAGCAGCAAAGGGACTGGGAGGTTGTATATCGTCACCGTCATCGTTGTATATCAACCATGCGTCAGGACCAGTATAAGAAGATTTTGAAGGAAAAGCTGGTCCCACAAACAGCAGAATGCTTCCCAAACAGGGATTTCATATTTATGAATGACTCTGCTCCCTAAAGCCTAAAGTCATAAAGCTAATTCTATAACACAATACATAAAAATAAAAATGTATCAGCACTCTTGACTGGTCGAGAAATTAACCTGACTTGAACCCGATAATAGCAGTGCAGCAGATGGGCAGTGCTGAAAACTGAAATTTCAAGAGATAAAATCATGACAAACAAACGAGAACTAATTGAGAATATCATCAGAGATTGGCACAAAATACTCCAAAACCGCAAGGCAAGATGTAGCAATATCATGCATTGAAAGCAAGCCACGTCGCATCCAAGCCGTTATAGAAGCTAACTAAGCCACTAAATATTGATTTTTTTATTATTCCTTCAATATATATTTTTTTGATATATGAAAATGTGTTTAATTTTTATTCCTAAATAAATGTACTATCATAAAAAAATATATTACAACATAATAAATCATGTATCTCTTCCATTTCGTGGCTTAAACTTTCAAAATAAATGAAAAAAATTATTGAGTATAATAATTTGGCCACCCACTGTATATACAAAAAAGCTATTAAAATTAGTATTACAGACAGGTAAAGACTGTATAGTCCAAAATTGAGAAAAGTATAGAGAAAAGTTGTGTATAACTTAAAAGGGCACATTGAGGCATGGGTTTTACTAGCGAGGAAACACACCATACAACGTCGCGTTACAATTACGTTCCAAATAATATGAGACAAACACAATGTGCCATGCTTGTGAATGTGAAGCTGAGAGAGGCGTGGTGACTGAATCTCAATAAAGTAGAAAATAACACGGCCGCTTGGGGTTTTATTTATTTAAGACTGGACTCATCTCATCACTGGACCGTGCCACAAAAAGAAATATTGTACGCTTCAGATGATTCTCCTTACGTCTCGCCTTTATGAAAGGAAACTTTTCTGAATTCGGTAAGGACAATAAAATCTGAAAGTAAAATGGCTCCGAGGTAAACATTGCTGTGTAATGTTGGATAATAAATGGTAGTTTTTTCCAGCAAATAAAAATACAAAATACATTATCAATTAGGCCAGTATGACCAATTTATGTGGGTTTACTGACAATATCACAAAAAACCCCCTCCATTTCACAGACTATAATAAAATAGAAAAAGTAATTTTCAAATGGCTTTTACCGTGAAATGAGATCACTCTCGTAGGTCATATAACAGTCACCAAGTATTAGGGTTAATTTTCCTTGAGTTCTGTTGATTGTTTGGAAGATTCCTTATCTTTCGTGATCCGGTGCTTACTGAATTTACCCATTCCAGGTTGATATATGACCAAGCTCGGGCGGTCCTGAAACGAATCAATAGATTTTAGATCATGCCTTAATTTATATAATGTATTTTGACAACACAACTGGTAACCGGTGTACCTTATTTCTTATTCTTCTTTCAACCCTAGGGTCAGATTGTTCATCATTTTTAGAAGCACCCTCTACCTCACTTTCTTCTCGCTCTTCAGATTTTGATTTTTTATCCTCCAAAGATTTATGCCGTCTAAAAATGTTTTCTTCCTTATTAATAAATTTTCCTGATTCAAGACTGTTTCGTCGAATTTCTCCTTTTTTAGCGATTATTGACTGATCTTGTGTCTTATCACAGTCCTTTTTTACTTCCCTTCTCTCTACTACCTTTTCATCCTTCTTATCTTTAGAATCACTATTATTTTCAAAGGGTTTTCTGCTTGACTTGTTGAAAGGTTTAATGTTCAATCTACATTCCATATTTGCATTTTTTGTAATGATTTCAGTTAAAGATTCAATATTTTTAGAGGTAAGTGGTTCAACAGAATTATTGCCTTCTAGTTTTAATCTGTTCACATTTTTATCTATTTCATCGATAACTCGAGACAAATCTTCTAAATTCATTACAGGAAGCTGAGTAACAGGAATAATGTCACTGCCAAATTTAAGTATTTTATTGTCACTTTTAATTTCTAGATTGGTTGTAAATTTACTTTCAGTCAAATGTGTATCAATGTCATCAATTGTACTTTTATCTGCTATTTCTTCTCTTGAGTCGCTTTTAGAAGCATACTTATATTTATCCCTTTCTTTTCTCGTATCGCTGTATTTCTTTACTTCCTTACTTCGTTCTTTTGGAAAATCACGTTTGTCTTTACGATCTTTGCGTAAATTTTTCCCTCCGTCTAAATCGCGAGGGAAAATTTCTTTAGATTTGTAAGATTCCCTCTTATCTACATCTCTGCGTTTATCTTCTGATCTTCTTTGCTCTTTATAGCTCTTGGATGATTTACCGAATGGTTTGACATCTTTCATGTCAGAATAACTAGAAGAATTTCTCGATGGTGGAAATTCATCTCTCTTTTTACCGGTTAGTTTATCGTTGTCTGCATCTCGGGGTTTAATTTTTTTAACATCTTCATCCTGATTATCATCCTAGAGAAAATATGAAAGTCGAATCAAAGAAGTAAGTAACTCTTATTATAGTAAAATTAACTACTTTGAAATGAGTCTGGTACCTCACTGAAATGAATATCAGTTAAACTGTTGGATGTATCCATTTTGTCTCCCTTAATTTTTAAATCACCTTTGATTGAACTGGTATTAGAAGTGTAAGCATTGTTGATTCCAAGAGGCAAAACAGGAAAATGGCTCTCCCAGTATTCGTCATCACAAAAGTAATTTTTGGAGATTTGCGGACTCCATTTGTTAGAATTATTTTGTTGCTTTTCATTACCGGTGTTTGCTTTATGAATAAGATGGTCCCTTAAGCTATTGTTAAATACTGAAAGGTCCTTATCCCGATTGTACTTCTTGGGGAAGCCCATGTAGTTATTTGATAGGACAAAGGTAAAATCCGGATCAGAAGGAGTAGGAGAGGTCTGAAACAAAGTTGTAGGAAAATGGATACATGTTATAATTAATATTTTTAACCAATTATAACATTCAAATACATTTTAATACATAGTAAAATATCATTTTCTCTGTCTGCTCTTTACCTTATAATATGGAGATCTCATGATTTTCAAGTCCGCATTATTAATAATGAGGAGATTTTCACATATTTATTTTGTTATTTCACAAATTGATAGTATTCTACTTAATATGATTTTTATGTATAAAAGTTATGTGTGATAACAGTGAATTCTGAAAACATCTATACAATACAGATGCGAATTACAAAATACTAAATAGACATGCTGAGAGATGCTCCCAAAAAGTTTGCAGGAAGGACAGGAAGTTCTGTTGGTCAGGTTGCTAAGCGACAAACCTATTCACGATGTTTATAATAGCGATAGCATTGACTATTGTCCAATATCCGTCAGGTGCATAACCATAAGATGAAAAATTGTTCCATTTTTATTTGCGCCTACAGCTTCCAATTATATTATTTAATTATATGTGAGTAGCGTACCTACCCTAAACGTTTCTTGGTTTTATTTATCAACAACCTGTAGGTAAGATTTCCGATTTGTTTCCATAATAATTTTACTTTGACTCTTTAGGTTAAATTCTCAACAGCATTTATTCATCATCTTACAACACAACACAACCACACCCGATCCGCACAACCAAACCGCTTCATACTCATTTTTGCACAAACCAAAAATATAGGTTTATGCTTTTAAATTTAACTTTCTAGCAATCTCTGGGCTGACCAGAAAGCATACAAACATGTTCCTTGAACATATTTCGAAGACCACTATGGAAAACATTCTTCTTAATTTTTTGAAAAATTCTTTCACATACATAGTTAACAAAGATGCAGAGAATAAAAAAATATATAAAACATATTATTATCTATGTAAAATTAAAATAGATTTTTACTAAAAATCAACTACTTAAGTACTAATATTTTGTTTTTTGTGTATGTCATTAATTATTACTTTATTTTTTCCATTTATCTTAAATGTTTACTTTATTATTTATTTATAGAAATATAATTAACATAATGAATGATACGGAAAAGGGTTAGATGACCATAGATAGAATGAACATTGGTACCGTAAATAATTATTAAAGCTATTTGGAAGGTTGTGAATAATCTAGTTATTCTTCATCAATTATTGTAATTATTGTGATCACTTATTGTAAGGACCTATACTATTTTCTCTCTGCCAATTTATAATGGATCTAACCTGACTTCTATAGTATCCATGCACTTACCATACTTTCTCTGAGTGAGGTGTAACTTAAGTGGCATGTGTGTATAGTACTGAAAAAGTCTACAAATAAATTATGTTCTTAATATAAAATTTGAATATGAATAATTGCTACTACTAATCATGTACAGCTACTACAAAAATGTTCGACAAGTCTCAAACAATCAAGAGGTAATCATCTTCTTACATCCCCTATTTATTTAAATTGCATTAAAATAAATTCATACTTTAGTTGGAACATCTTTAAATTTTTTTTCCGAGATATTTTTAGGTTTTCTGCGTTCGGCATCCCTCAAACGTCGTTCTTCACGTGCCCGAGCCTTTTCTGCACGGCGCGCTGCCAAGAACTCGAGCAATGGGGTCGATTGAGGGGTTGGTTTTTCATCTGAAATTAATATTTTATAAGTAATTTAAACAAGACTATTTATTATGGTGATCCTTGAACAAATTGTAAATCATATTATAAATCTACTATGGATATTCCTAAATTTTCAAATTTCAAGTTTATTTATTAAACACAAAGATTTTGAATATATATATATATTTTTAATGTGTTTTAATAAATGGATCAATATCAATATTTATTGATATTGATCCATTTATTAAAACCTTCCTTACTTTTTAAACAAGGTGGTATACTCTTAGAAAATATTTTGTAACTGCAATAACCACATTCGACATCTGGCTTAAAATGAAACTACGCTCGATTTTTGTTTTAGGGGTGGCTGTAAGTCGTTTCATAGTTAAAAAGGCAGCAAATTTAAGAAACTTTTTGAAGCTAGACAATTTCATGTCATGGAAGGTGGGATATGCTCTTTGGTACTTGTGGGGGTATGCATGAGTGTCTTGGGTTCTTGACGGCATATCATAAAGATAGAGGGCGTTGCAGCTTTCTGTGATTGGCCATATTTAAGATTTTATGCTGGTTAAGAAATGGTGTTACATGCAACCTTTTAGGTATAGCAAAAGTGAGCAAATGGATTATGGACTCACTGTATTTTCTTTTGTCTTCTTTGCAAGAGAAGGACCATAAATATTAATATTTTGAACCTAAATCCTGCCCACAGAACTGAAAAGGCATATCTGACTGAAACCTGGGTTGAGGCTAAAGTAATACATAATTAAATAGCTTATAAACATATACATATATAAAACTAGTTGTTAAACCTTAGCATAGGCAGATACTTAGGTTATAATGAGTGTGGAACATAAGAAAATATAAATATGAAATGGCAGTTAATATGGCAATGTTTTAAATTAAGAGCTTATTTATCACCTAATTAATTTTATCAGTTAATATTACAAACCTTCCATTGGTTGATAAGAGAATTCTAATTTGGGTTCTTTCGATTCTTTATCAGTTTCTTTCGTGTTCTCAATAAACTCAATAAAAGTTGGATCACTCTCAATTGTACCACATTTTGGATCTTTCTTTCTCCTCTTTTTAGGGATCCTTTGAAAAGGGGCGTACTCAACGATGCCTGGATACTCAACTCCTACAATTACACAAGTTTTTAAACAATATTTGATGGATTCAGTAAAATGGCAGTAGAATGGTAGTAATTGGTGGATAGAGCATAATAAAGTAGAGGATTTTAGGTATGCAATACGGATTGAAAGATATATAGTAGGTAAACCATTGATCTGCTAACCACAAAAGGCCAATTTCAGGCTACACAGTTCCGCTAGAAACTAACTTATTTCAGCCATCCAGAAATAGTTTTGGGGTACCTATATCCTTATTCAAACCAAATTAATAGATTATTAGTACTTGATAAAAACCGGACCCAGCCAGGAATGGTGTCGAATCTCTGTGAACAGAGTCATAGCAGAGGGGGTATAGGTGGTTTGGAGACATATGAAAGAATTTAGATAGACAATGGGTTTTGAAAGTGTACCTGGTAACGACACGTTAATTAGCACTGTGGGATTTAAGATATTGCACTAACTTGTACTATATCAGAGTAGATGGTGACCCATTCAATTTTGCCACTCATCTAAAAATTTTAATTGGTTTTTAACGTGCATAACCTTTTTTAGGTGTGAGATACACATAACTTTAATCATTTGAAGCAGGGACTCAAACTAGCTGGAATTATTATCCAGGAATGGAGTACCAACTGGCAGTTGCAATATTACTACTTAGTTTAAATGTGGTCATATGAGACCACAACAAATTACAAGAAATGCAAGAATACAAGATATTGTGTTTTGACCTGAGAAAATAATTGAAAATAATCCATAGTATGTTGCAAAAAGTGAATGTGGGCGCGATTGTAAGTTTGTAAAAGAAACGGCAAAGCCATTTGCTTGATGAGTAATGTGGCTACTGACTGTAGGTCAAAAACTGAATCTAACGAAAACTTCCAAGCAGCACTTAGGAAACGATCTCAATAAGAATATTTTTGCGATAATTCGCGTTTTGGAAGAGACTTGTATCCATCACTACACTCCCCAATCGAAAAAGCAGTTAAAACAGTGCACATTACCAGGTGAATCAGCACCAAAGAAGGTAAAGTTGTTAATTTCGGCTAGCAAGATTATGGTGACTGTTTTCTGGGAGGGATCACCATGATTAGGTACTTCATGAAAACCTCATTACAAAATTGGCAAGAGCAATCAAAGAAGCATATTATGCCGCATTATAAGACAAATTGAAGGAAAACAGACAAGGTCAGCATTGTATTTTACGAACTTTGGCCTATGCAACTTTTCTTGTTCCCGAAACGTGGGTTGCTTCTCTATAACTGCTATATTTTTTCTCTATTTTTAAATATTGATGTACAGATAAACAATAAATGAGTATAAACTCTCAATACAACAACAATAAACACAACACAGTGATAAGTGTATGGAGAGCTGTGTCTATCTAGAAACTATAAATATGAATCTGCTTTAACTCTGCTAATAAACAAAATATCAATGGATAAAAACATGACTCAGGCATGATATATGAGGTGTGATCAAAAAGTAAGTTGACTTTTTATTTTTATTAAAAAATATTTATTCATTCATCAATATTTATTTGGTCCCCTTCAAAGTAACCCCCGCAGATACAATACACTTGTGCCAACGCTTTTTCCAATCCTCAAAGCACTTCTGATGAGCACTTTTCGGTATAGGCTTCAGCTCATCCAGCGATGCGGTCTTTATGTCCTCAATTGTTGCAAAACGCCTTCCTTTGATGGGTTTCTTGAGTTTCGGGAACAGGAAAAAGTCACAGGGGGCTAAATCCGGTGAATACGGTGGCTGCGGCATGATTACGGTGTTGTTCTTGGCAAAAAAATTAAGAACAAGCAATGACATGTGAGCTGGCGCATTATCGTGGTGCAATAACCATGACTGATTTTTCCACAATTACGGGCATTTTTTTTGTATCGCTTCACGAAAACGGCTCATAACCTCAAGGTAATACTCCTTATTAACTGTACGATCTTGTGGTAAGAACTCCTGATGCGCTACACCATAATAATCAAAGAAAACAGTGAGCAACACCTTGACATTTGACCGAATTTAGTGTGCTTTTTTCGGTCTTGGCTCGTGTGACTGCTTCCACTGGGACGATTGAGCCTGAGTTTCAACGTCATAACTGTATACTCATGTTTCGTCACCTGTTATGACCCTTTTGAGTAAATCTGGGTCGACGTTGACGTCATTCAACAGCTCTTGAGCGATGCTCATGCGACGGTTCTTTTGGTCAAAATTTAGCAATTTGGGAACAAACTTCGCTGCCACAAGTCTCATGCCTAAAACATCCGTTAAAATTGCTTGGCACGAACCAAATGAAATGCCGATATTATCAGCAACTTCTCTTATGGTAATTCGACGATTCCTCAACACTATTTTCTTCACTTCGTCAACGTTCTCATCAGTTAATGATGTGCTTGGGCGTCCAGAACGAAGTTCGCCATTAGTGTATTATCGGCCTTCTTGGAAGAGTTTACATTCATAATTGTAAACTTTTTTTTTACTTAAAGTAGACTCACCGTATGCCACTGTCAACATTTCAAGAGTTTTAGAGCACTTGATTCCATTTTTACACAAAATTTAATGCAAACTCTTTGATCCATATTTTTTGACAGTAGAAAATCGCCGAGCATGCAAAACATTTCTAAACTTAATGCCTCTCACAAACAAACAAAAAATGCTTTAATCTTGAAACTTTTCACAGATGTTAAAAACAAGTGTACCAACATAACAAAAAAAAAAGATCGAACGGACGTAGCCCGCGAAATTTTAAAAGTCACCTTACTTTTTGATCACAACTCGTATTACATTTAAAAATTATTTTAAATTAACCTTTCTCATCCAAAAATATGTAGCCATCAAATTTATCTCTAAAAACAAAAATGTCATCTACATTAACAAAATTAATGTAAGCCCTTGCAAATGCACAGGAGCCAAGGGTTGGATCAGGTTTGACAAAGTAGAAATAGTCATAATCTGGTATAGGGGATATTTGCTCCAGAAAGGCATCTTCTTCCATGGACGGCGGCAATCTTCGAATGATGATCTGGAAGAGAAGATTAGGTAGCTGGTCAAAAACCTCAAGTAAGAGCATATTGGACTACGGTAAGGTACGGAATGTTGGTTACCTTTGTCAAGGGTTTATTTTTATCTCGATGTTCCCTTGACTTGCTTGACGCACTTTTCGCCTTGGCTTCTGCTGGCTGGGCTTCTTTGCTATCTTCTGTCATTTTATCTTTACATGACGGTTGATAACCTATTTTGTATATACTAGGCTCAAAAGTATTTCCTCAAATCCATCAGCTAACGGACTAGTCAAAAACAGTTGACTTGTGTCAATAACTGTAAGTAACAATATTTAACAATTCTTGGAAGTATCAGCTATTTATTCTTCATTGTAAAAACGTAAAGAAATGGATTATGGATGACAGACAACAAAACAAAATGACAGACAGCATCTGTGAATCTGACTAACTTGTCTTTGGTTGGTCGGTTTGTAGTCTATGAAAAATGAAAGATGAAAAATATATTTTAATAAATTGCAAAAATAAAATCGAAACTCCCTTAAAGATAAAATTTGACTTATTTTGTTTAGGTAATTGAAGTCTTTTACCGTCAGTAGCGTATCCTAATTGAAAAAAGCTCTTATTAAAAAGAAATAGTCATAAAAAAATATTTATTTAACAGTTTTCCCTATGTACACATTTCAATTCGTAACATACAAGCAAAAAAATATAATACGAAAAGAAAAAAACAACATTAAAAACAAAAACCAAACAATAAAAAAAAAATCAAAACTACACCTGTGTGAACCTAACGTTTTATTTTTCCTGAAAAATAAAACGTTAAAAATTAAAAATAACGCTCCCAGGCGAACAATAAAAAATCAATAATTCACATTGATCGCACAAAGGTGTAATAGAAAGCAGATTATTAATCATATTGGGTGAACAGATAAATATATCAGTCTCCGCTGAAATGGAATTTGATAATTCGACTGCTCTCCCAATCGGTCTATACTTGTATACGTCGTCGATACGACATGCTAATCGCCTAAATAGCGATCTGGTCAAACGGTCCTGAATAAAGAAATCAACCTCTCCGAGTATTATGGGTTTCTCGATGAATCCGCGAATAACTTTAAAAAATTGAACAATGTATGGACATCCCGCCTCAACTCGAGTGTGTTAAAGAATAAAGTGCTAAAATAAATACTAATGGGGATACGTGTTGGGAAAAAACAGAATAATATTCATACCTACAGAGATAAAGGTATCTTAGGAACCTCCTCTAACTAACCTCTAAAATAATACATTAAGTAATTTCATGACGACTATGCTCATACTCCTCACAAACGTGCAGTATAAAAGCGAGGTTAATTTAAGCTTACACAAAGACCAGCTACTTTGAAGCACAATCCCAACATTTTATTCCAGCATCGTAACTGTGCGTGCTATGATTCGCATGTGCAAATGAAATGTTAGACGCGAGTAAACCTAAGCCCCAGGTCGCGAATTTCGTCGCTTCTGCGAATAATCTCATTGTCCAAAGAGTACTCAAAACTTACTTTTTTGCACAAGGTTCGTGAGAAATGTACCGATACACATTTGTGGATGTCAGAGTTTCTGCGCTCGAGAGTAATGCGGACACTATCTCTAGGCCCTTTTCCAGCGAGAGGCTTGTTAGGCCCAGGCCCCCTTGGTCTAGGGGTTCGGGTGAGTCACCCCGGGGGCCGACTTGCTCTGGGGATGACAGGTCTTCCTGTCTTCCGGATGAGCTGAGGGGATCGTCGACAATGGCAATGGGTGCGGTGTCAGAGTGGCCTCCGCGCAGTGTGGACTTACTTGTGGATTTATTAAAAACCTACGAAACTAGTTTGGTTATCTAGGACTAATAAATAAATAAATCAGTTTTCTTAATTGAAGCGATAGAGAACTCATACTTCACAAGTAAAACATGCAAAAGTATGCACTCTTATTATTGCCTTACCTACCATAGAGTTGATCCTCATAGAACTATACGATACATGTTGGACAGTTCCTCTTTATTTTTGTAGCTCTTTCAATTCATTTCAATCTCATCCACTAAACGACGAGCCGGCTACCGAAGAAGAAGAAGTGTTTCCACAACAAACTGTTGAAATATAAATCTTTTCCTGGTTATGTTTTAATATTACTTCTGCCCCTTCACCCCACCCCCTCTCCTCTCTCTTCAACCGTCATAATAAACCTATTAAACTTGAAAAACAAATAATAAAACTGTTTCTAAATGTGTTTTTGCGATGCAAAGACTAATAAAGCAAAAAAAAAATAACTAATATAACGCCATACGTTGGTTAGTTAAGCTTTATTCAACGTCTTTCTTCTTATTATTTTGTAGGTTCCCTAACCCAAATTGAAAGCCAAATTCGAGTTTTACTGTATGAACTTTCGACAAAAAATATATCTATATCTATTGTCTGAATCCCAGGTCACTCGAGAATTTCGGGAAATGAACGAGCGAACTTTGTTGCTCGGTCAGCTCGCAATCTAGGATCTAGTGGCAACTTTTTATTACCGATTTCAGATATTATTTTTTTACATATTGAACATATTGTATGACAGTTGGACGGTCACTTGGAAGTTAAATTTCTAATTAATTAATTTTTTCTCGTTCACCTAATATTCACTGTCCAAATGTTATCCTTAAACTCTTGTTCCTTAAAATGCAACTTCATCTCAATTTATCACATTTGTTAGCATCAAATAATATAAAAAAAAAGTTATTTTAAAATTATCATTTTTAAACAGTTTTAAATGATTTTTTAAATATTTATTCTAATTTTTTTTTTAATTTCCTTTATTTTATAATAAATAAAAAAAACATAAAATGTTTTTCTGGCACACAATGTAAATTTAAAGGTTAATTGCCATATTAGATGAAGAAGAATAGCCCTGTATTAAAGATCGTCCGCCCGTCAGACGTCATATTGTATTTGTGGTTATAGACGAAGTGGCAGTTTACTTTTGTTTCACGAAGGAGTATTAATACGTGGATTTTATAAATTATACCTTAACGCAGATATGTTATCTACGTTTCGCCCTTTCAACGTGTTGTATGTCGTTCGGTTTTCTGGTATAAATATAGCTTCCTCTTGCAGACATCTAACTGACAAAACTACAACATATGCTGAGCCTTCGATAGACGAAGAACCTAAGAAAATCGGAGGTTTCGCCAAAGCCTTTGAGAAATATACCGCGCCGATAGTGGAACTTCCACCTGTACCCGAAAAATATACTTTTGCTTCACTATTGCGAAACTCCAGTTTCATAGACGTAAGAGCACATATTATTTGGTAATGCTTATAATATGGTTTGTGTTGTCTGATAGGTATTACTATAGCTTTGTCTCCCTGGCGTTACAAAGTCTGTAAGTGGTTGTAGTGTGTATCTGTTATTTAGGTAAATTGAGTTTTAAAAAGGTCATTGGTCAAATCAGAAAAATCTCATTGGTGAAAGATGACCAGGCCAGGTTGGTCCTACAGAGGTATTTTTGTGTCCGAGGCAAGCATTCATAATACTCCACCACCAGTTGTTTCTAATAAACGAGCAGTAGCAGTAAAGATTTGGCCACACCACAGCCACATCAAATACTTGAAATATATAAAACTACTAGCCGAAAGGCCTAAAGTAATGCATTGATAATTTTTTATAAAAATATGTTTTGTTAATCGAATTTAAAAAAAGGAGATTCCCAAGTATATTTTTGTTTGGTTTTATCTGTTCACTTTGGAGTGACTCAAGCGATTTAAATTATTTATTCGCATATTTAAGGAATCAGGGGTGGTTCTAGTTGAGTTTCATTAAGTAGTGTAAGGTAGAAAAACCAAAACCTATGTTTTCTGCTTAAAATGTTAACCCGTCAAATGTCCAATCCCTATAAGTAAACAAGACTGTCTACGGAGATTTAAAAAAAATGGCCTAATTACAGGCGCTTAGTAAAATACTTATTTTATAAAAACTATGTACGATATCTTGATAACCTGTACTATTTGGAATAGCTTATGAAATTCTCTAGAACATAGTTATATTACTAACTTTAAATAATGTATTACTAACTTTAACTAAAAATAAATAAATAAATCATCAACCGTTCCGAAATGCCTAATTTGTGACATCAGTATCTTAAAGTAAATACATTTTAGAATACATATGTTATTCACAATAAAATTCACACGGAATAGTTTATCTAAATTTATTTGCATACAAATCTATCGAAATATAAGAAATATATAAGATTCTTGTGGTATCTGCCATTCTTGTTATGGTGGCCGCTGTCAGACAAAAACAAGATGCTAAACATTTATTTTTTCAATCTTGTGGCACGGCCGGTGCAAAAAAACTATTGTAAAATACGTTCTCACTATAATTCTGTAATATTGTAATGAAAATAATTGGTTGTACTCACTTTTTATGGCCAAAAATCCTTCCAAACTATAGCACAATATCACACTAACCTCACCGTAAACATCGAAAAAGTGAACTAGTACTAACGTAGTACTAGTTCACTTTTTCACTAGTAGTACTAGTAAGACGTTTGGCATTTTTTTCTTGACGTTTTAATACAGCAAACCTGTTTTTTTTTTAAAAACGGGAGTAGAATTTAATAGAGATATTTATGGTGTTGGTAAAAGCGAAGACCAATCCTACCAGCATTAAAGAAAAAATAATAAATTGGATGTATGCTGCCGCATTGGTGCGGGACGACCAGTTAGCTAATACATTTTTGCTGCCGCACCGGTGCGGGATGACCGGTAGTGGGGTTAATGTGATATATCATGTGCTTAATTTTTAGTTAGAATGTATTTTCATTATTTTCATTAGGTAAGTCGGGGTTATTATTTTGAAATCTTTTTTTTTTGATAGGTATATTTTTATTTTTATTTTGCAGCTTGGGGACCCTGATGGCAAAGTTGTTCTGGGTGAAATATTTCATGTTGTAGAAGATGATCTGTATATAGACTTTGGCTGGAAATTCCACTGTGTATGTGTAAGACCTCATAAACGAAAAGATGAATATGTGCGTGGTGCTAAAGTAAGGCTTGCCATTAGAGAACTTGAAATGTCAACTAGATTTCTGGGAGCCACAACAGATCTAACTTTGCTAGAAGCGGATTGCAAACTATTGGGTCTAGTATCATCGCCTGTGAAAACCGCCTTCAAAAATGATCCTCCAGAAATATGACAAATTCAATATAAAATATATCAATCCCTTTTTCATTGATTCATTGTTAAATTAAGGTATATTTTATTAATTATGACTTAGTAAGTACGGAATAAAAGTATGTAATATAAGGGATGTTTTTTTTTTTATTGATAGAACCAGACTGACAATTTACTGTGACCGAATGCTGACAAATCCCACCAGCATGGTCGGCCCGAGGACTGTGCGCCCCGCACTGGACCTTCGATTGGCAGGAGCGCCAAACTGAGTCGTACCGGCCAATGGCCATTGCCATTTCCACGCTCGTCACTTCTACTGTCGTTTGTCAGCAGTCAGTACTCACTACTGTCTACACTAACAGACTGTATTCATGCATGCGCTTCAAAACAAGCCTATGCTTCTTTAAGTTTGTTTTTTATGCAGTGTTTTTGATGTCAGAAAAAAAACCAACTAAATTTTTCTATAGAAAA
Source organism: Neomicropteryx cornuta (assembly GCA_020383195.1). Lineage (NCBI taxonomy): Eukaryota > Metazoa > Arthropoda > Insecta > Lepidoptera > Micropterigidae > Neomicropteryx > Neomicropteryx cornuta. The sequence continues at coordinate 10,764,512 of JAHKQU010000014.1, forward strand.
AGGAAAGCTTTGCAAACCATGCAGAAATATTTATGGGAAGACTGTTGACCAAGTTTCAAGACATACACAAACCGCCTCCAATTACAGCTTACGAGATGCCTAACTAGAATGGCCTTGCAACATGAAGACAATAACAAAGTATTTGGAACTGCACCTAATAACGCTTTTCTGTCAATACAAGCAAGTATACGTTAAATATATCATTAAAACTGACCAGTTTGTGTATCTTGCATAATAGTTTTTTTTTGTCATAAATCGTCATTAATATGGACTATTAAGTACTTCACAATGTTTAGATATACCATTTGTGAATATCATTTTTTATTTAAAATTTTGTATAATTTTCGTTAACATATGGTTTTATTAGCGGATTATGAAATTGAAATATTTTTATGTGAGCTCGAGTACTTATGTACTCGAGCTCACATTCATAAACCATTCATAAATCTGTTCGGAGTCTTTCACCGTATCATGACTCTTTTGCACTTGGGAACATTAGGTAGGTATTAAAAAACAACAAACAATTGTTTTTTTTATTTTATTTTCAGTTACTTAATAAAATCTTTCTTACTTGAAAACATTAAAAGATTCATAAAAAGAAGTACCTGTGTAGGTACTTCTATTAATGACAATTACACATTAATGACAATGAAACACACGCACAATGAAAGTGACAAAAGCACGATTTTATTTTGAGATCACCACTTTTAATTAGCAAATAATATCAGTACTAATAAGAAATAAATGTATTATAATAAGAATTAAATCTATTATTGTCTGTATTGCATTTAATTGCTCTATTATTTTTTTAAATAATATTTAATTAAAACATTTAAGTAACAAATATTTATTTTTCATATTAACTTTCAATTTGCTACTATTTTTTTATTACCGGATGAAATATTTCATCAGTGTTTAAATGTAAAAATCTTTAATAATTATAAGACTGTTAATAGTGTCATCGTCGATATATATTTCTATACCGATGAGTGTCATGAGCATTTCAACTGTTGCTACGTTTTATTGTAGTTTAAATAACAACATTCAAAATGTTCCATTAGAGCGAGAAGGCTCAAAAGACATTTTTTTTTTCTTAAATTTACTTACTTATGTCACCAAATTTTGTTCAACTTTATTGCTACTATCTCCCCTGAATTTAGGTAAAAGAAATAAGCTTAGTTGACAGACAGTATATAGTTTTTGATATATTTCTTACTAGCTGTTCAACCCCGGGGTTTGCTCTGGATTGGCAGCCCAGCGGGTGGCTTTATGGGGGTCTTCGAGTCATGACCACTCGTGCCTGCGGCACTCGGGATAGGTCGCTTTGCTCCCTATCTCTAGGGTCTTCAGGTCATTACGTGCCTACTATCCTATTCTGTTTGACAATTGTTCCACCGATATAAAATACACTTTTTACCAAATTTTCCTATTTTTTAGGTAACATTTTTTTTTTTTCCTAAAAACCAGGTTCAAACTATCATAAACGTTTAAAAAACACATTGTTTTTAAAGTAGGTTTATGAATGAATATGCTAAAATGTTGAAAAATAAGATGTTTTCCTTTTTTACCTTCAAGTTTTTTTACATTTACTTTTTTTGTCTTCAGGCTAGCCATTAGCTAGAACTATTTATTAATTAATAAGCCAATTTAAGTAAATAATTTAAAAATAATTTTATCGATCAACATTAAAAATAACCTGTTAATTCATTAAAAAAAATTTAGTAAAATGATAAAATGTGTAAAACAGCCTAAACCATGGCTCAAACTGTAAAAACTCTTAGGACCATCGACCCAATTAAGGCACAACTTTAATCTCAACCTAAAGCTTCAATCGCTGCTGTGCATCAACTATATAACAAAACAGGCTTTTATTAAGTCAAAAGACCCATTCAAATCCAGCTCACACTTTTGAGGATACCTAGAGATTACTAGATCCTTTAAATTACAAAAGTTATGATCTTTGTACCAAACTTATTAATTGTAATAAACAAAATGATAGTTCCAGTCCTCTTTGTAATCTCCTACCCTACCGAACTAGATATATATTGTCTGGGTGCAACAAGATAGATATTGCATATACAATTATAAAGTTATTAGCAGAACTCTAAAGGGCATCTCCACTACAAATGAAAACGGTTAATTTTTTACCGACTGCAAAAAAGAAATGGAATGAAAGTAATATTATTTGCAGTCGAAGCAAAATTTTTCATCAGGCTGACCAGGAAAAATGTAAAAGACACTTTTATTGAACACTCTGGAAGCACAATGCCATGTCTAGGATTAGGGAAAGGAAGGCCGCCAATATTCTGAGGATTTGGAAGACAAATTCCTAAGTAGGTTTTTAAAATTACTTATGGAAAAATATAATGTGGAATTTTATATACCCGTTTTAATATGTATTATCCATAAATAAGCCACAACATTTCATTTATTTATTCACATGAAGACATTTAAAACGTGCTCATAGAGCCACCGCTAGAACAGGTTGTTGCCTTGGACTCCTGGGGAGTGGGTGGAGGATCATTCGAAGATTTTCATCGATAGTGAGAGCAACTAAAAATGCAATCCTTTAAAAGTATTTCAAAATTTAAAAGCGAAAAGGAATTGGGGGATTCTTATACTTCTTCCTTTTAGAAATACATTTTTAGTTGTTTATGTAACTTTGTGTTTATAAAGATATGTTTTTACTATTTTACCATTTTACTGGGCACCTTATAAAATGATCTGGACATAGTCACGGGAGTTAATGGACATAGTCACGGGAATATTAATGGATCTGATAGCTGGGGAACACAGTGAGAACTAAAGTGACCACACACTGAGTTCAATCTGAGGCCAGGCGATCCAAAATCAGACTGAAGAAGATGGCTGAACGGATTGAATGAAAATCATTATAGGTCAGACAAAAATACAAAAATAGAGAATGGTCATAGATAGCCAAAACCCACCAAGGGTTGTATTACTACAGAATCATTATGCACTTTTTATCTAACGCTGTGCGGCCCATGATTTCAGATCATGGTCTTTGTTTAGAAAATGATTTAATTCATATCCTCAGAAAAAAAATAATATTTGAGTAATAAAAATTATTTTTACTTACTAAAAAATATATACCAGCCAGCATTGTAATATTGCTTCTGAAGTTTATTCAAACTACCCTACAATTGACTTTTAAATATTATTATTATTTGTTACCGTTCTGTCTCGGCTCTCCAATTATTTCATTAACGTGATTACTCTTCTCTTCCACTTTTATATTGTCTTTGACTTTCATGATCTCTTCAACGGTGGTATCTTTTATGTTGACAGTATCGGACGGGGGATATTTTTGTTGCCATGCCTTCAAATATTCCCAAATGGCCTTGTGGCCGAAGGTTTCAGCTTCATTGAGCGGTGTACTTCCCCATCTATCTTTGGGATCAAGCGGCACGCTGCACTGCGCCACCAGGAACTCAACGCAGGGGAGATGGCCCTCTGCAGCCGACAGATGTAAAGCTGTCCTCCCATCATAGTCGGACAACGTCATGTCCATGCCTGACAAACGATGCCTTAAAAAAACACAGTTAATTAATTATTACATTGAAATTATAAAATATTTATTTATATTTGACAGGTATGTCTATTACACGTACGATAATAAAGATCTAAATATTAAATAAACATAATATAGTCATTTGAATTTCGCAAAACGTTTTATTATCATGGGAAGTTTTGAGTTTTCGGGTAAATTTAGATAAAAAAATAATACTGCAACCTTAGGTGGTCAAATACTTCTGTCTTTAAAATACTTCATGTTATGATATCGGATACGTACAGTGTTTATTTTGCAGTATAGTATATCATTAAAAAAAAATATGTTACTCTTTTTTTTTCTGGATTTATTTTTTTCTTTATTACGATATTACATACTCTCTTTTCTCTCTCTCTCTCTCTCTTATTCAATGTTCAATGTTAGCATAAAAGAGTATTAAATTATTCAAGATCGAGAATTGATGTATCGTTTTCTTATTTTATCCTAGAAATAATGGGTTAAAAAAAGTATCACGATAATACCTCCTACTACACTATTAATATTTAGTTACCTACGGTTAAATGTAAAATAGCTACTCAATATTTTCGCCCATAATAACCCATTCTTAGTATGCCCATTATTAGTATGTGGCCTCGGCACAACCTGTTGCCAATACGAGAGCAGCGAATAGTGCGACAACCAAAAAATAAGTGGTTGTTTTGTACATGACTGTACCTACAAATGTTGAACAGACAATACGTTATATGTAGGTACCTTCTAAGGGCACTAAGATCACCGCTAGCTGCAGAGAAGAGTAAGTTCACAATGCTGAGTCCAGTTGTTTCGAATTTATATCTTCGGGGGTCCTTTTTGTTGGCTGCGTAACGCAAGTTGTCATATCGATGAAAGTTGAATCTGTTCACCAGTTCCTGTAAAATATAGTATTAATCCATTTGTTAGAGCCAATTTGGGAATTATCTATTATTTGATGTAAAATTTGCTGCAATAAAACTCATGCATTCTGAGGGATCAAAATTTTTTTTTGAAATAAAGTATGCAAATCATAAATTTCAAAAGGAATAAAATAACACGTAGCTTATGATTATGATCAAATTAGCACTCATGTCATGTTTTATTCTAGAAATAATTTACAAAAAGTTTCGTTTTATCATAACGAAACAATATTTATGTTTCTTATTATGAGTAAGAAATTAGATAAAAGAATGCGAAAATAATTCAGTGGAAAACAACCGCGAGTAGACAAAGCTGTGTATGACGCGTCAATAAGATATTAGAAATTGGCTAATTAGTAAATTAGGTATTTTTAAAGATAGTATATCAAACCCATCATGGTTTTTGAGGAAAAAAAATGTAAACTGTGTGATAATATTAAACGGTCCTTGTAATAGGTATGACTTATGTGCCAGATATTTATGTCACGGTAGGTAGGTTGGTTGAGTGGAAGCAGGGTTGCTGCAATACCCGCATCGGCCAGGTTTATTCGAGGTGAATGTTGTCAGCTGTTTATTGTTGATATCACCAAACGAAACGTCACGGTATGTGGCGCCACATCATAAAAACCTGGTGGCTCAAACCATCTCGTTGAAAAGGATAATGAATGAAATCACTTTATTTGCAATTTTTTTCATACACAAACTTCCCATTAAATCTTATCATTCCCCAGGAATGGTCTTAGGACAACCTGTATATTTATAAGGTATTCCGTATTTTCGCAGGTTTACCTCACAGAACTGCAAGCCTCTGCAGCTGTTGCCGAGAGGGTCAAGGGGTGGAGACCATGTGCATATTCCCATTACATTCGGGACCACAATCAGCATCGCTCCTGACACACCGGATTTGGCTGGTAGGCCAACTTTGAAAGCAAACTGCCCAGAGTAGTCGTACATGCCTGAAAGCAAGGTGTTTCAATGTAATTGTAATTTTGCCAATTTTATATACATAAGCAAAAGTACCTAGTTACTATTATGAAAGACCCCTCAAAACCCACAGTTTAGTTTTTACCTTTTTAGTTTTTTTTATACACGCATTTCAACATTATTATTATATTATTTAAATCTCAATCATAATCTTTGCAAGCTGGTGGGGTAAAGGTAATAATAATCTTTCTACAGGTTGTCCAGTAAATAGTTGATAAAATTTAAAGGACGTGGTAGAAGGGACCATTTGCATCAAAAAGTATTTGTTTAATTCTCAACCATTTAGGAGTTTTTTTTATATGATACTCTTCGTTTATTATGAAATTATTCTAGCAACATCGCTTTATATTTTATTTATTTTTGTCTTGTTGTTAAGATGTGTCTTCCAAACCCTTGGAATATTAACGGTGTTTGGTATACTCGTATATGTACAAGAAGCCCTTTGCGAATTTATCCGAACTAAGGAAGATATTAACACCCATACATTGGTTCATTCCCACAACACAAGGAACAAAGATAATTTTATTCAGCCGGTACCTCCTCGTACGTCCACATTTCAAAGAACTAGTTTATATAAAGGAATAGAGGAATGTTCAATAAATTACCGGGACAATATAAAAACATAAAAAATATAATTATTTTCAAAAAAGCCATCAAACATATTTAATTAAAAAAAATCTGTATGAATTCAAAGACCTATAATTGAAAGGAAGACATGTTGTGCCAGTTATTCTTCATACTAATTCTAAAATAGTATATTTAAGCATAATTATAATACTTCTATTTACAATTTATATATATATATATATATAACTTATATTTGATGATTGTTTTTTAATAGCGGCAAATCGCCTGAAAAGATAAATCCTTGACAATATTGAAAAATTTTAAATATTTTTTTAATAAAGTGCTGGATAGCATAATATTTATAAAGGTTCTAAAGAGGTCCTGTACTTGAGAGCGCAGGTGTATCACATATATTATGTGATGTATTTTAGCTATGTAATACGAGTACGAGTAGTATAAATGTCGAACACTCTAGGCATGATGTATTGCATTATATCAATTTTTGTAAACCAATTGAAAATTAAAAATTGTCATTCCTATGCATTAAGTTGTTCTTGGAAATAAACTTTTACTTTACTTTATATTTAATAACAACTATATTTTTACTTAATAAAAATGAAAATTTAACCAGCGCAAGCGTCATCCTTACAATTTTGTTCAGAAATAAATGGCGAGTAATGCAAGAAATGTGCTCAGCCCGAATGTTCAAAAAGGTAAAAATATTATAATGAAAACGTTAATTACCGCAGCTATGCATCAAGCTGAGAACATTCCTCACTGAATCAGCCGTGAGGATCTTCTCGTCCGTTACAGGGCAAATTCCTCCATTGGCAAGGGTAGCTGCCATAATTGACATTATATCACAAGTTGCTTCAATTGAACAACACTGAAATAAATTATAAGTAATAAAGTACCAACCACAATTCCGATACACGTATGAAATGATATAAAATAAAGACTCTTTTTTAGAGAAGATAATCTTATGTGCATTTCAACGTGTCTATCTATATTGGGGTTCCAATAACAGGATAATATCAATTGAATGAACCATTATGGAAAATAACTGGACAAGAATAAATCCACATTCAAATGTGTACGGAATGAAGTGAAAATAGATGGAGCACACCTTACAATTTGGAATAATTTATTTAAATATTTAATATTTAAAATGTAAAATAATAAATATTTAAATTTCGCAGTGATTAAATGGGTATAAAAGCACCTACATAAGTACACCGTAGACAGTGAACAAAAATGTGGGAAAGTCCGAATTCGTTTAACAAAACGCTCCCGGGCTATCATATAAGTATAAATTTTGTATAAATAGAAAGCTGCTATGATATACAATCGCCAATTGCAACGTAATAAATACTACATTATTATTTTATTATTATAATAAATTCCTTAAAAAAATGCGTTTTTAGCTGTTCGCCACAAACAGCGTTGTAAAGTGTGACGTATTTATATACGAGTACACCGTTGTGGGTGTCAAAGCAATGACTTTCTCACCTGAAAGTAAAAGTCCATACATTCTCTTAAATTTGTCTTCTCGGGGTAGCATTTATGTTCCCTCATATAGAAACCGAGCGCATAGTTGCGATCCGCGGCTTCCCTCTCCGATAGGAAGACGGCGTTGTTGAAGCCCAGGGTCTCTTGACCTGCCATTCCTTTAAAGAACGCCATCACATAGTCAAACTTCTCAGCCAGTGTCATCTCAGGCTTAACGAGCGTGTTCAGAAGAGAACAGGCTAGGATTGCACCGGCGTTTATCATAGGGTTGTGTGGTTTCACTGGAAAGAGTACGGTTACAAGTTAATTGCTACATCACACTGAACTAGACAAGGAAATAACCTATATTGTTATTAAAAGGTAAAATGTAAGCAATTTTTGAAAGCTATAAATTAAGCAGATAAAATTGTGGTTCTCCATAACCAAAACCTGGTGATTTCTGTTTTACATCGAATCTCCATTAAAAAATAATTCGCACAAATAATCTCCATATTATATAAATTCTATTTAAAAGCATACCAGGGCTCAATCTCAGACCCAAGCAACCTTGTTGGTGCAACACACAACAGTGTCACGTTTATGTGGGTACCAGGCCACTCGGGCATTGATGGCAACGAAAAAGCAGACGAACTGGCCAAGAAAGGTGCTAGCATGACTATGATAGGTCCAGAACCGGTCTGCGGCATAGCAAAAAGCACTACCAGCAGATTGCTAAAAATTTGGGTTAGAAACCAAAGCCAAAAACATTGGCAAGAATTGCGCGGACAAAAGCAAGCTAAAGAACTCATAGTAGGATTCTCGCAAAAAAGACTCTCTGCGCTATTGAAGTTAAGCCTGAATCAACTAAGGACCCTGACCAGAACCTTAACAGATCATTGCGAGCTATAAAAACACATGCGCAAATTGAGCCCATCGATCGATGACAGGTGCAGATTCGCCAAAAGAGCCAAGAAACCCCTATACACATACTGGGTGAATGTGGGCCCCTCATCTACAAAAGATACCAGCTTCTAGGCAACCATCTCCTCAAGCCAGAAGAGATTAGAACCATCGCACTCAAAAAGATACTTAACTTTATCTACAGTACGGGACTAGAGGGCGAACTATAAGTGGATTTGAAAGTACAATAGTTCTGCAAAGGACACAGTACAAGAGGGGTAAATAAACTCCCATATCCGCTAACATACATAACATAACCTTGTTGGTCGAAAAGAACCATTTGACAGCTCTTGTCTTCATTATAATCTGCCATCGTATTTGGATATAAGTTTTTCGTCATCTTGTTATCCACAGCCTTACTCTAAGATCTAGAAATTTCTATTCATAACATAAAGTTTTTCACTAAAACATTCTGAAATCCCAAATAAAAATGAGAAGTCATGGAAAAAATATATGTTATTATTCCCGTGATGCCCAAACTGCTGACAAATGAAAGTCGAAGTGGAATGATGGCCGAAGTAAGAAACTTACTATTGTAATCCAAGACGAGTTCATTGAAATTCCGTCCACTTGGCTCTGTTCCTACATATTGATGAACAACATCCGAGCTCAGATACTCCAAAGCCATGGCATACGTCAACGGCTTGCTGCAAGATTGCATGGTGAAAGGAATGTTTACATCGCCCAACGAAAACCTCTGTCCATCAATGGTGCAGACGCTGACCCCCCAATAATCAGGGTTGACGCGAGCCAACTGGGGAATGTAACTGGCTACTTTTCCATCGGAGTTGCTTTTAGCCATCCAGTACATTTCTTCAATATCCTTGATGAAATCCTGAAACCGATCGAGTAATTTTATAAAAATCTGAGTAAGGTACCTACTATCGATCTAAGTCCATTAATTTACGCATGAGCGGAAATATATGGAATTAATTTTATATTAATGAAAGTTAAATCTGATAAACTTTTAAATAGCAAATTTGTCAATTATTATCTACCGATTTTGCACTTTTTGAAAGCAAGTGCAGATCAATATAGGCATTTCTTCGAGTATACACTAGAACCATTTGGAAGGTAACGGAAGACACTGGAGCAAATTAATCAGAGTAGGATTCTTTTGTCACACGTCGCGTCGCCTGAATAACCAACCTTTAATCTTCCGGTATCTGTCAGATCGTAGTAGGACATGTTATATTAGGACCACGAATCGCCATCTCGCCAGCGTGATCGATTAGGGTGGAGCGAATCTCTGTAAATGGAAGCTCAGTTGTTAGAGTTCTAGAGAGGAACAAGTTCAAGTATGGCTGTTTAATTTAAGTACTTTGAGCCATATCTCAAGTCAAAATAATATTCTATAGTACATAACAAAGTAAACATCTGGAGTGGCCTCTAAAACAACTTTTACTATGATACCCCGTCGCTATTATATATGATTTTTATTTAATTATTCCATTTTAAAGAGATCTACAGATTTACATGTGGATAACATTTTAAAGAAATCTACAGATTTACATGTGGATAACATTTGAAAAAAAAGCCGAATACTACATTAATTTTGAATGTTGATACTTAAAAAAATAAATAAAATATGAATCTAAACTTCTTCTATCCATTGTTACGTGAATGAGACAGAGATGAAGTTAAATCTCCCACTAGTGGAAGCTGTAACTGTGAAGTGTAAATGTGAAGTCGCTTGTCTACGGAGATAAGCCGGACACGATTAACGCCTTGGAAGAGAATATTCGGCGCGTTATTGCTGCAAAAAGTGGTTGAAAATTGGGCCTCTCGGCTGGAATTTGTTCGAGTCAGCCGCGGCGGCCACTTACCCGAAATCATTTTTAAAACATAATGGCAAACCCTTATCTTTATAATAAAACTAAATTCTTAGCCATAACATCAAATTATATGCGTATTATCTCTTCTTGAAAACCACGCCTCTAAAATCATCATCCTATATATCGCTTAGATGACACTTTTTTTATTTATTATTCTTTTACTTATTTTATCATATTTTTTTTGGTCCAGCTAATCCCGCAGCTTATCTGCTTGATACCGTGAGTGTAAAATGCATTACATAGGTATTATTGTATATTGCTATAATTTAAACTTAGCGAAGTAAATAAAATGTTGGGCGCCATGTACAGAATTTTGTTTTAATGTAATGGTGAATTTGAGATTATATTCATAAGGTGTCTTCTATATGGCTAGGAGCATTTCTTGAGGTCGTCAAAGAACTTAATAAGATACAAAAATACAAATTCCTGACATGTTTTAGTTTTTAATTCGAAAGAAATTGATTTTCCCTATAAAAAAATCATCGATGCCTAACGAGTTAAGAGAAGCTAGCCAAGTTGTGCTATTATCACTTTTCTCGATTGCTTGGTGTTGAGCTGAAGTGTTGAGCAAAATCGTCGCGCGGAAGGAAACGACTAACCCAACCCAATAAACAAATAGGTCTTACCTGAAAGTCGGGTATGACGAACTGGCTGCGGAATGCCCTCGTGATCAGTACTATATTGGGGGCTATGATTTGCTTGAAAACGTCTCGATCCAATTTCTGTGTCTCGGGAGAGCCACCTTCGAAGCCAGACTTGCGATGGACGTCATATAGGTTCTGCATCACTTCTTTTATTCGGTGGTCTGTCTTGCGGATTCCAGTGGTCCTTAAAGCCTTATAAAACATATTGTTAACTTAAAATCAAATAGAAACCTAGTATATACAATCAACACCGTCTAGGTGTTGATACAATGTGCTAAGCACCCCTTACGCCCAACCTTTTTTTTTACAATCTCAGTAATTAGTCCGGTTAGGTCTTAATGGTTTATAGGAAAGCGTCGCGAAATCATATGTAATCATAAAACTTTATTCGCGGAGTTGCATTTATTGTACTTGTACCTATAAAACACACTTGTGTAAAAATTGTGATGATTATTGATGTGGTTAATGATTGTAAATATAAGTAGGTAATAAATTACAATTTAATGCCTCTAAATCTGTAGCAGTATCTTTCTCGCGAGCCTTGGGTGAAAAAGTAAGTTTTGAGTACTCTCTGGGCAGTAAGATAATTCGCAGATGCGACGAAATTCGCGACCTGGGGGTTTTGTTTGACTCGCGTCTAACCCCACGAAACACCCACCCCGCGATTCGTCCTTCGAACCAGTCGATCTTTGAGTAAGCCGAAGTCGATCTCATTTTATACTGCCCGTTCGTGAGGAGTATATTAGAGTATAGTTCCATTATCTGGAGTCCTCATGAAATTACATACTGTAATATCCTGGAGGTTAGAGGAGGTTCCTAAGATACCTTTATCTCCGTAGGTATGGATATTAACCTGAAAATTTTTCCTAAAACGTATCCATCAGCATTTGTATTAGGGATGTTAGGTTTTAACACACTCGAGTGTAGGTGACAAGTCCATATATTATTCTATTTTTTTAAAGTTATTCGCGGTTTCATCGAGAATCCCGTAATACTCAGATATATTAGTTTCTTCATTCCGGACCGTTTGACTAGATCGCGGAAGCACACGCTATTTAGGCGATTAGCGTGTCGTACCGACTTATACAAGTATAGTCTGATTGGGAGAGCAGTCGAATTATTAAACTCCATTTCCGCGGAGATTGATATCTTTGTCTGTTCGCCCAACAGGATTAAAACTCTATTTTCTATTACACCTTTGTAAGATCAGCGTGAATTATTTATTTGTTAATGTTTGCCTGGAAGCATTATTTTAATTTTTAACGTGGAAGATGTTCTAGTTATTTTTTGTTTTTTTTTATTGTTATTGTTTTTTGTTTTTAATGTTGTTTTTTATTTTAGTAGTTAATTAAACACATTACAATTAAAGTAAAAACTTTAATTGTAATGTGTACTTGGGGAAAATTATTTAATAAATAAATAAATAAGTAATATTTTATAAATGCTTACTTATTTTTGCAAATATTTTTCTCGTAGTTAGTTGTCATTAAATATTTAATCTTGTTGGATGCTGGATGGAATTCCAGATAAGTTGGTATTCAAAAAAAGAATCATTGGATTTTAGACTGACGCTAACGATATTTTGAAATACCGTTAGCGACAGTTAGGTCACAACCCTCAGGGGTGAGTGATTGTTTTGTACTTGACTTGGAGAATAAGAAAAAAGAGAATCTGTTGTGAATGTTTTGAGTGAAATATCGCCCCAGTAAATTTACCTACGTATATTAGGCGTGTTATGTACAGATATGAGTGTTTCTTCGGGTTTCACAGCTAGGTTCTGAAAAAAAAACACCCCAGCGATCCTCGTTATTTCACATTAGAAGCCGGTCATAATGTGAAGTTAAACCCCTTTTCACACTATCATTAGTTTTTAAATATTGCACTTGGCGAAAGCTACTAAGCGGGTCGTATTTTTATGGTTAGTAAAGGCATTCAATTGCAGGTCCATTGACAGTTGCATGCCTGAAATTTAACAAAAACCTCGTTAGGAAATTCGTGGGAAGCTGACAACACACAAGCAAAAGGTTACAAGCTGCTTTCTGACATTCTTCGATAGTAGGTATGTATGTAGGTATCCATATCATCACAGACTTCGATACGTCAGAGTTTTCCATCCAGAGTTTTCGTTGAAGTTCAAAATCCCAGGGTTGCAAAGTTATAGAAGAAAACAGCGATTTATTTGATTTACTTTTGCTGTTATAAAGTGTAAATATCTAAATAAAATGTGCTCAGAGATTTACTTACTGCCAAAAACTTGCCAACGGGCAGCAATCCGGTTTCCTCGTTTTTAAACATGTCGAACAAAACATCCTCGGCATTTTTTTGATCTTGTTCTCGGGACCTGTTTTTGAGATATTTCATTTTCAATAAATATTATATAGTCTAGTTTTAGGTTTCTCGTCGGTACTTTTTTAATCTAATTACCTATAAATCATGCTTTCCATCGAAAAAAATACCCAAAAACTTTTAACTTCATGTTACTTTTAATTAGGAAGAAAATACGCTCGTTTACTTGAATAACTCAAACATTTAATCAACTGATTGTGTGTCCTAGGATAACAGAAAGGCGTCATTGATGATGGGAAACTGAGAATACATGAGTAATATAAGCGTAATCGGATCTGTGGTATTTTTTATATTTTAAATAGCCCTTACAGAAAAGGCATCAGTCTTTGGAGGGGAGTTGTAAAAGATATAACTCAATGCACATAAAGAAATATTTAAAAAAATATATGAATGAACACCATATATACCATGGTTTAAAATAATATAATAAATACAAATACGCAGGTATTTTTAATTTTATACAACGGATAGTGAAAACTTTGTGACGATCGATATGCAAAAAGGTATAAGCTAAAAGCTCATTGAAAACTTTTACGGATAAACCGATGAATTTTCAATTAATACATACAATCAAGTCGTTATTTGTTGTTGAAAAAATTACGGTTTATAACGATCACTTTGCGGTCAAGATTCGACGCGACTTTTTTTATATTCATAAAATAAAAAAATACTTGGTACTTTAAATTAAGTAACTACCACTGTGTAAATATAAAAAGGTATGAATAAATACGGCAATATATACTATTAGACATACATACATATTACAACTATTCATATATGTATTTCTCTTTTTCCGTTCTCTTTTTTGCCAATAAGCAAACTTCAAAAACATACACGGACATAATACTCGTTAGAAGGAACATTATGTTCAATCAGTACTAGCCCATACATGTATGTTCCGAAACAATTGCCAATACATAGGTTTAAAATATTTCGATATGTTGCCCGCAAATCTAAAGGAAATTGATGACGGGAATACATTCAAAAGGGATTAAATTTTATAAAAAAATGTATCAAATTATACATAATATTACTAGCGAAATACTTCGTAGGGTTAAACAAAAAAATCTTTCAAATATTATTATAACATGACCACAGTAGCGATTTCAGATTTTTCCTGAGAGCTAAGACATCAATTTAAGTACTCATGACTGACATAAGTGACTCCACACCCCAAGGGGCAAAATTACGATAAGATTAGAAAAAAATAGTGGGTTTAGACTCCTCATGAGGCCTCGTAAAGGAGGTCGGAGCCCCTTAGTATTTTTTTTCGTTTCTTTTCTCTTTCTTTCTTTGAAATATGTTTTTATTTTACAATGAACTCTTGAGGAGGGTCACCGAGCCCCAAATTCTCCCTCTGAATCCGCCACTGATGGCAATAAGTATATGTAACATCGTTCGCACGGGGTCATGAAATTACACTTTATGTGGCGACAATGAAACAGTCAGTAATTGTCAGTAAAACTAGGTTTGGAAAATAATGCAACTTTCTAACGTTTCTATAAGTAAAAACTACAGGAGAAAAAATAAAGAAAAGTGTATGCCAACATCGCTTTACCTTCCCTGGTAACTAAGGTGGGCAGTGTAAACGTGCTAGGTAGATTCCTACTTCTATAAAAATCGTGCAGGATAATAAAATTGTCACATGCAAACTCAAAATTAAAACGACAATTTTAATGGGCTCCAAGGGTCGATCTTCCTATGGCATCTTTATTGTACTCATATTAAGAAAGGTTTTAAATACATTCGCAGCAATTATCCCATACTTTTATCCATCCAAATAGTTCGGACATCAATAACAGTCTGTTAGAAAAAAATACGATTAAAAGATCGACTCCTAGGTTTCTAACTAAAAAAAAAAACTTCGATTGATAACCGAAAAATAATGCAACCAAACAGCAATGTGCAAGTAACTGAAACAAGAAAAGTGTAAGAACTTACACATCCTTCAGCGTCAAATCATGGAAGAAAGACAAGCTTCTTCTTCTGGGTAAGTTGAAAAAAAAGAGAAAATATATGTTAAGATCTTACCCGATAAATCTCGCGAGCAATTTAACGAATCTATCGCTTTTATGGTTGGAAACAAGATGGTGGCGATAGGAATCCTCGGGAATTTCACGTTTTCCCATTCTCTCGATAACACGAAGATATGGACTCTGTTTTATGTGTAAAAAAAATAACCACCAGAAAATAGAAAAACTGCTGACCGTGTGGCGTCTGCTTTTCGAATGATAGGTAATGATACTGAATGTATAAACGCCTTCAAAGATGTCCGGCCATATCATTTCATTTAGCACCTTACCTGTGACGAGTGTTTGCAAATTACACGAAGGCGCCATGTTGACATCAATAATGTGAACAGTGCCTATTTTACCTACCAATCGGATTCCACACATACCTAAAGATAAGTACATTTCAATTAGTACCATGCCTTCTGCCCATCGCAGCCTGACACTGTATGCTTACACTAACCGAGCATAAATATTAACTCATTTGCAATCTATAAATAATATCCCATTATTATTAAATATAAACTGATCGATAAATCATCTAGAACTCGCGTGTTTTAAATATAAGCCCTAGGTGAAAATGAATAAGCCCGACCATATGCTATGGCATAACAGTATCACCTATGCAAATGTAATTAAATGTAAAAATACCACTCTGGTGATTATATAAAAAAATACAAAATGATACTTTCGTAACCAACACGGTGAAAAGTTCGGTTTTTTTAAAGAACCATCTTGGTAAAATGGTACAAGTAAATGATTAACATAATAATAATAATGATTATTATTGTTAAATTAAAATATGACTGTAATAAGTATGTGTAATTTCATGAAATGTTTTCCTAGCACTTCCAGTAGGTAATCAATTCTAATTACACTATCCGACGTTCTCAACCGCTCAAAAATGGAAGAAATTAAAAATTTTCCACGCCTGACTGCAACTTCACAAATATATGTCAATTCATCTGTTTAACACAGGACCTGCGGGCGGCAATCCTCACTTTGGGCACAGAAGAGCCCAGCTAGCAGTAGCTCCATCTCGCTCTTCTGTGCATCGCCTCGTTGGGCCCCTAAGATGATTAATTATTGGTCTTGCGGGTCTTATGTGTCAGCCCTTTGGTCCTCACCAGATATGTTCACTCTCTTAAAATGTACTCTTCGCCAACTTCCTCTTTTTCAGGCTTCTTAACAGATGTTTCGAGCAATGGTAAAAAAAATATCTTTTTTATAGAACCTCTATATAGCAATGTTCACATATGTAAAATCTTCACCGTTGTATTTTTGTGTCTCCTTATCTAAATTACTCTTTGGCATCCTCTAGGCACAAATTTTCCAAAAAATCTTTTTGACTATAAACCTGTTTTATATTTTTAATGCTTACGTCATAAAACCAATATAACCATATATGTATATTTACTTTCCAACTTTCATGTTTCTAGGTTAAACGATCTGAGCTGCAATGAATCAGGTTGTCGGGACTTTTGTTGACCTTACAAGTCCCTATTATTATTATTACCTATTATAGTAATAGGCAGACAAACCCAAGAATAATTAATATATAAAACAATACAAGTTACGATTGTAATCGTTAGGACATATTATTAACATTTTCTTTTGAACACACACAAATTACACACTCACACACCCTCGCCATATCTCTCACACATACGCCAGTCCACCAATGTAAACGGACATAAATAAAAAAATTATAAATATAAAAAAATATATGTTTTTGTTTTCTCTACTATTTACATAGCGTTCGAATATTTTATCTACACTCTTTCTTCCTCTCACTTCAATTTTCTTGTAGGTAGCTAATATTCTTTGTAAAACATGGAAAAATCAACGTAAATTGCAGATCCAGTTAAAATACTGTATTTTGTATTAATAAAATAAAGGTTAAAATACTTAAGACTTGATTAGGTAGTTTTATAGGTAGTTAGGTAGTTTTCTAAAAACTTTAAAGAAAATATCGTATAGCTTGAATATTTTACGAGTGTTATATCTACAAGATGGACGTAACGAGAGGCATCAATTGAAACAATGGAACAAAATGTATTTGTTGATTTGCGAATTAAACTTTGGTCTGACGTGCAAGTCGACAAACGTTTCTATCGCGAAATAATTACGTATCGTTACATCATCTGGTTGATCCACTGGAATATTAGTAGGTAGCGATAGTCATAGCTTTACTACATGGCTACAGTTGATAGCTTAAGGGCGCCTGAATGATGTTTTTAGGGATCGATAAACCCAGATTATTTTTTGTAACCATAGCCAGCCTAACCTCAGTTGCTATAGTGAAATGTAGAACACTATGTCACTGTACCACGCATCAGTTTAATTACTTATTTATTTAATGAATAATAAAAATAATTTCGAGCAGACATCTTACATTTGATTTGCTGCCACTGTTCCGACGTCACCCTATAAATTACGATTGTATATTTGATATTGTATTATAATAATATTTATTCCATAAATGTATTTGTTTATTACGTATATTGCAATATGCTCATTCCTCAATTTCCCCAATTTTATTACTAGCAACATTTCCTTAACCAGAGCTGTCAGTCTTGAAAATAAATTAAAGAGCTATCCGTTACCGGGCGTGCAAGCGATTCGTCTTTCGACGGGAACGGAGTGTGTAATCCACGCACAATAACTATTCATGCGATCCACGACATTTGGTCTTCTCTTCCACCACGCTGGTGGAGAACAACCACCAACACCTGACAACTACCAGGTAACAGTCATAAACGGTAAAAGGCAGACGAACCACATGCGGTTCTAATCATCGCACAGCGAAGGTTTGCCTTTTGTTTTCCTGTTAATGGCTATTTATTCTCAGATGTAAACCTTCCTGTTCATCAAACTGAACAGTCCGCATCCTTGTACAGAAATTCTTATATGCAAAAAATAAAGTTTTGCTTATATGCAAAAATAACACCCTATCGCCTTTATGGCCATCTAAAACGCACATCGAATGAGATGAACACAAATCACATAAATATGATAATGGAAGGTAGGTATAACGTTTTAAATCTCACCCGATACCTTTATGCCCTTGATTGATATTTTTGGTATATACTTGATATTTCTTTAATGTTAGATGCCTGAGTTATTTTTGTAAAATTAACTATTATCTTGGTGAGTTTAGCTCACCAAGGAGTACGGAAGTACAGGACTCACTTACTTTATTATTTTTGCCTTTATTCCTGTGATTTCCTAAAACCAGTGTTAGGTAAATTAATTTATTACAATTAACTATTTAACATTGTCCATCCTTTAATTAGACAAATACGTTGAAATTAGTTGAAGGAAGGAATATTGACACACTTCCGAGTCTCTGGCCTGACCTTGTGACAAATATAGCAGAGCTGCGGCGCGTCAGGCCGCAAGAAAACGCTGAACGAACGCGACTTGCCTGATGCTGTAATAATTCAGTCAGGCTCATTTTATCATATCAAAATGTAAATTAAAAGACGACTAAATGGCTAAACGTTACAAATTACAAAGTGAAATAAAATTTACACAAAATGATAAGATTAATTAATATTCTGTATCAAAAGAAACGTGTCGCTGCAATAAAGACATGTGCTTTACTGAATTTTTAATGTATTTATTTATAGTTGTATAGTAAACAAACTATTTTAAATATATATTCTTTCTGCCATTTTATAAATTACAATACAGTAAAATTCGCTCGTGAAATCTGTGTACTAATAAATAATACTGTTTAATAATTTTTAAATTAAATCTTTTGAATTAGAGCTCAGAATAGTTTAAAGGATTATACACAATAATTAGTTTAATACTAGGTAATTTGCAAGGTAATTAGAAACAATTTAACATTTTTAAAAATGGTAAAGTAAAGTAAAATAACATCATTTTTTAGGATACTGCAAATTTATAGACAAAATATTTATAATAGTAATTATCACATTCGTTTAACGATAATATGAACGTGGAGGTGCAATTAGCGCAGAAGACTTCTGTAAACACACCTGTGTCACTAAGATTAAATTTTAATAACTGGTCAGCTGTTTTCCGATATTTGTAGAATGTTAGAGAACTAACTCACTTGTCCAGAAATGATGATGTGTAGAAGTCAGCAGTGTCTGTGTGCTTGAAGCGATGCCATTCGGCGAAAGAGGCGAGCCTGTGTCGACCGGCGGGGCGCGTCGAGAGCACCCGGCGACACGTCTCTTGAGGGGACCCCGGAGGAGGCCTCGCGGGCTTCTTGATCAGACGGAGTTCTGCTCGTATCGTCGCCCACATGTCGATTGGCGCCGCCCGGCAGTCCGCAGCCGCCGCCCGCCGCGCCGTCTGCCGCGCAGCCGCCGCCGCCCGTCGCCCGGCGCGCCGGCGCCCAGCCGCCGCCGCCCGTCACCGCCGCCCGTCGCCCGGCGCGCCGGCGTCCAGCCGCCGCCGCCCTATCCCCGCGCGCGACTCCTTGACTTTCACTCGCGAATCGCCTGTGACATTTGAAGTCACGGTCCAGTTCAACGTCCTTACCTCAAAGTGCCAATAACCTAATTCTATATCGACAAAATATAATATGCATAATAAAATAATATACGAAAGCGGCCCCCGACTTTAGTTACAAACGACAATGTTTTGCGGTCGAATCACTTCCTGATTTGGTTTAACATTACCATTGAGCACGGGAATAATATTTTTAAGCCACAATGAATTTGTAATTATTTTCTACCGCTAAAAATACCGCCTATAGTAATTTTTCCCTGAGACAAATAATCTTACTACACATATTGATAACACACGTCACAATTATTTATGACATTTTCTTGCCTTGGGCTTCTTTTTTTCCTAGATTGAATAGAATGACTCGTTTTTTAAACATCTTCGCCAGGATTAATAATCACACTGAAACTGAGAAAATGAAAAACGTCAAACAATAAGCTAGCGCTGAAAAAAATATGCCTACTCAGGCCTATCGTTAAGTATTAGTGTTATGCAAACTTTCGCTGCTTTCCAGATACTATAAGGATACAATATCTGAAAAAAGACTTATTTAACGTCAACGGGAGTTAAAAAATATTATATTTCACAAATAAATATTTAGAATTATTCACTTATTTTTATCTACATACTATGTAGATATGTCATTGTATTTTCTTACCAGGCCAGGAAAAGCAGCGAATCTTCGGGCAAAGTTCAACCAAAAGCGAGGAAACATTAGCCCAAAGGTATGCAAGAACGAACCCACCAATATTTTTAACCGGTGAGAGCCATGAAAGCGTATTATGAGGTCATACTGAGATTTTTTTAAATAAAAAGTAGGTATTTTTCTACCTACTTCCCCCCTCACCCCGAAGCTAGCAATGCAAAAATAACTAATGTTTTGGACCTTATTCTTAGCAAGTTTTAGGCGCGTTGCTCGCTGCTCTCGCCAACCAAGGGAAACCTGCCAAGGGAAATTGACCAAAACATTGAGTGGTATTGTACTTGATTGTAGTAAATTTAAGTAAGACACATTTTCCTTCTTTTCTATATTTTCCAGCATTTTTCGAAATATCGAGTGAACATTTTGTGCTCTGTGGGCAACGATCTTTTAAACATCTTTTAAAAAATACGGCAACTGAGGGTGGAAAACGCACCACGTCAAGTACGCCACTTCGCGTCGAGTACACTCCTCGCGTATCGCACGTCTCGCTTGCTCGCATGTCATCGCGATAAGTCTCTATCCAGCATGGCGGAGTGCTGCGGCGCGCGGAACGGCGGGGGGGAATATACCGGTGTCGGGTTTTCACAAGGACGATTTGTACGATATGCTGTTGCCTAGTAGGCCAGTAAAAGTTGTAGAAAAAGAGGCTAAAAATTCAATGTAATTAATCAATGTAAATGTAAATGTAAATCCACGTAAAACTGTATCAATTTTCTTGGATTTACTTATAGGTTAAGAACACGCTCTTTAATGTGATTTTTTAGTGTGATATTTCTCGATGCGAAAATTTTATACTTTAAAATATAAAAAAGGCACAACAAAATTGTGGAATAAACAGCCCTTAAGTACCCATTGTAATGTAATTTAGACATAGGTAAAGCAAGCGCCCGCGCCCCGTGCGTGTTACAGAGGGGGCGGGGTTGGGGAGGGGGAGGATATCCTAAAGCACCGCCATTTAAGCTTTCTAATAAACTAGCTTTTGTTCACTCCACGGGTATCTGCGTGTATATTTCCCATATCTCCATTTTTTACTCAGGATTCTACGCGTAGTACCTACGTTAAATCATTGATTATATAGTGTTTAATATAATCAATGGTTAAATATACAAATTTGGCCGCATGTCGAACAGAAAAAATATTTCTGAATAAGATCCTACGCAGCGAACTTATATTACAAATGTTGAAACGAACATTTCTTTTTCGAAAATAAGATGAAGTCTGTAGGAACAGAGGTTAATACATATTACAATAAAGTTACATAAAGCTTAAATACACGTCCATTAAAATCAAATTAAAATTATTAGGTATTTATATAGGTACAGTATTTTTAATTTTATTTACTTACTATACTTATATAATAACTATAGTATACTATACTTATTATAGTATACTATAGTATATATTATAGTATAGTATAGTATAGTATACTATCGTTTAGTTTAGTAACTATACGAATTGATTTTATTGTACATGCTTATATAAGTACATATTTATTTTCAGATGAAAAGAAAAATAAGAAGAAAAAATAATAAAAAACAACCACAACCACAAAACTGACCCACATGAATTTGTGTAAGCACAAGAATGCTACATGAAAGCTACGGATTTTTACTTCAGAATTGTAGAAAGTAGTAAAAGTATTGGTACTTTATTTTCTTTAACTTTTGGCCTAATTAGCTTTTTCACTGGCGTTATCATTTTCTTTTTTGTTGCGAATTTATCTATAAGTTATGCTATTTTTCGTACAAATATGAATGTTAAAAAGTAACTATAAAAAAAAACTAAATAAATAATATTGCACGATCAGTTGATAATAGGAAATGTTGCCACTTTTATGACATTGTCGCTAGCGCTAACGACTATAAGTGCATAAGGTCTACAAAACAACAAATATACAATCTGACCCAGTTTCAAGTGACCCGCCGTTGTCATGTCAAAAGAAAGAAGAAACGTGTCTGGACAAAGGAAAGGCCGGAAAAACCAGCACAATACACGAATGTAAAATTGCTAATTTAAAAAGGATTATAAATTCCCCCCAAAAGAGTTTATTGTCGTCGAAAGACAATATTTAAATGTATGTATGTATGTTTGACTGACTGACTGGCGTTAGTCTAGTTGACGATCGACACTCGAAAATCGACTCCACTGTACGCGCCATTTCTTTTTTCTTACGACCGTGTCGGCAGCGAGGGAAAGAGATGCCAGGGTCGATTCGATTATCGATTGGCATCCAGACTAAGGCCCTGGGCTACCAGTGTCGAGGACGCCCATCGTGCCCCACGTGCGGATCCGCTTGGCTCTGCGTGGGTCCGGCGAGCGCTCACGTGTCCACAGCGGACCCGCGAGCCCGACCCCGATTCGAAGACGGCTGTTGTTAAAAATCGATACAGATTTGATTAACATCGACATTTCAAAACTATTTAATCCATCTCGCAATTTAATCTTCACATGTGAGAAATCAGCCAGCCTAGTTAAAACATGAAATTCCGCTTTTTTGTTCAAAATCCACGATTTTCAAGCACTGGTACCGCATATTCTATTTTCCCATCTGGCAACACTCGGTTCTAAACTCTATACAAATATGTCAGAAATGACGTAGACGTGCGTCCGTCGCGCTGCGCGTCTTCCGTTGTGAGGGTGGAGGTCTCGGACTGTTTGTTTTACGTTTTATATATTTTGATGTAAACAAACAAAATATTTACTCTTGAATATTAAAATTAGGCTGATAAATATGAATGCTACAAGTTTATTTATTTCAACTACTCGTCTTATTTTGTTAGCTGACATAACGGATGACGAGTCTTGGGCAGATTTGTATCGTTTGTTACCATATTTACGACAGTCCATATCATGCGCGGTTTGCGAAAAGTTATTGAAAGATCCCTTAACACCGTCCGATACACATTGCCAGCATAATGTTTGTAATAAGTGTAAAGGTGGCAAGAAAAAAATTAAACCGCCGTGTAATTCGTGCAAAGACTATAGTGGTTACAGTGAGAACTTACAACTAAGGATACAGTTACAAAGTTATAAGAAATTATGTGAATACGCAATGCATAGCGAAATTTATAATAAAATAGTGGAACGTTCCCAATCTCCTGAAACTTTAAATAACGAGACAGCCGCAAGCGTTCGCTTAAAAGAACTAATCCAAGAGGGTGTAAAATACTGCGATGAATATGAAAGTATCAGTAATTTAACAAAGTCTACGTATAGTAAGCTACCTAGTGTTTTTTCTACCACTCAGAACGCTACCCCTACTACGACAAGTTCTACAGATTCCAGGTCTGCTTCAAATGCTGTGAAAACTATATCCAATGGTACCGAACTGTATTCTGTTTCCTACGCTGGTTCTGGCAATAAAATAACAATAAAGCGTAAAGCACCTGAAGAAATTGATTCGGATGGAACAGTGAGAGAAAATTCGGTAAATATTGTTTTTGTGAATTTATTGTTGAATAATAATATAATATTCTTTGTTTCTAAAAATCATTCTATTACTGAAAAATCAGTTATTGGGGGAAATATAGTTCATATGAGCAATATATTAGTATCATCTAGCAGAACCGTATCTCTCGAGCAGTCATAAAAGACGTTGATGCAGATTTTTCCGCTTTCTAAATTTCGTACAATGATCAACATTAGTGCAGTGCACATGTTCACAATAAACATAAAAAAAATTCGAGCATCATTGTTCAGGTTATTATTTTATTGCAGCGTTCTAAATTTTATGGAACGAACAAATGTTTGAAATGTTCTAGCGTAAACAAATATAACCTCTTCCTGATTATAACAACATAGCTAGTAGACAAAAGTAAGTAAAGTAAGTAAACCTAGGTCTAACTGTAGACAAAAGCCTAAACTGGGGAGGTAGCTCATATATCTTTGATCTCCGATAAAATGAGATTCTTCCTAAAAACTTTGTACCATATTCGAAATGTTTTGAATTATAATACAAAAAGAATAATTTACGTATCACTAATCGAGTCTATTATGTCGTACGGAGTCCGAGTCTGGGGTACTACCTTCGACAGCTATATGGACAGAGTACATGATTTACAGCGACGAATTTTGAAACTAGTGGTACCCGCTAATATTAGGGCTAAAAGTAGAAGAAATCCGTCGTTGCTATTTGCGCACTGTAAGGTGTTACCTGCTAAATATCTAGCTCATTATAAAATATTACTCGATCACCTACATAGCGAATTAGTGGTACCTAGGTATAAAAATTATTACGGCAAACGCACTCTTGGTTTTCTTATACCTACTCTTTTTAATAAGAATCTTTCCAATGTACCTAAATATAAGGTTAAAGACACGATAAAAAAAAATATAATAGAAAAATTCTCTGAAAAAGGTGTGTGAGTAAGTTGTATACCTACTCCTTCTCTATCTGCTTGAGATGGAAAGAGAGTAGGTTAGTTAACTACTTGTAGTGTATAGATCGGTACGAAAAACATATATATAAATATAAGAATATATTGTTTATCTATTTCCTCTAAATCTGCGTCTGTCCCTGTTCCATACTTGTTTTATTTTGAATCATACGGTACTTTTACACTGTTAGTCCACAGTGTAAATCCTGAGTTAAGATACTATATTATGGCACATTTCAAATAGAATTCAGGCACATACAGCTACTCTACGACTTTGTCAAACATAATTTAAAATAAAAATATCTGGAAAAAAAATTACCATATCTACCACAAATACACAAACCCCCACATAAAACAGAAACATGCAATATTCTCGATTTGACATTTAGTGCTCATACAACATACAATTACCATACATATTTATTGTGTTTGGCAATATCTGGAGACCCACGTTCCACAGATATAAGTCGCCTGGTTGCTGTATAACATTCCCCTCCCGCCTGTCTTCCTAGCTACTAACCCGTATAAATATATAACAGGTTTCCCATGCGCTTACCACTGATAAAAGTTTCGTATTTATAAATTTCAATAAACGGTTATAAAATAGTTGATACATTATTATGACAATTACACCTAAATACAACCTTCAAGCTTTAATTTGACCTTTAAATGATAATGATAATATTTTCAGACGGGATCTCCAATTTTCAAGAAGCCCCGAGGGCATTCTAAGAGTTTACTAGGCAAAAGAAAAGGCTGCCGATGTGGGAATGCCACGGCTACTCCTGGAAAACTAACCTGCTGTGGTCAAAGGTGCCCCTGCTACGTCGAAAGCAAGCCTTGTATCAGTTGCAAATGCAAAGGCTGTCGGAATCCACATAAAAGTGTAGGCTTTAAGGTAGCACATGCTTGTCATTTTGTATACTATACAACTAAGCCAATTTTATTACTCAAGGTACTTGAGTAGATAGTACTGATTCAAACGTCATAAACAAACCTAATAACTCTTTAACCATTTTACTAAGTGTTTAATTACCCCATAAAAACAATTGCTCAAGACAAAGAATTGTAGTAAATTAAAAACTTGCTAAACCAAAGTAATTAAAATAACAATAAGTTACTTATTTGTTCTTAGTTTATATTTTTAGCTAACCTGAGGAACTTTTCCATAATAAAAGTAAATACCTATCATGATAATAATTATCAGTTTTTTTTTACCTAAATAAATTATAAATAAAACTGTAATGGTAAAATTACATATTAACTTGTACATAAAGATAGAAAACACATGTATGAAATTAAGGGAAATCATACAGAATTATTGTTGTTTTTGCAGGCCACGGCCACGGCCACTTCTACTTTCATTTTTAATTTATAAAGCACTCTTGTCATTTCATAAAAGACTCTGTGACTTCCAACCAACCGCAAGTGCCAAGCAAGCATGATCCCTTTCTTTGTTTTCTCATCAGTTATACCAGAAATGGGTATTTCCTTTGTAATTAAATTTATAATTTGTTTCAGATATGTCCCATTATAAATCTTGATCTCAATAAAACAAATTATGCTTCGATACCTTTAAATTTACCTCAAGATTCTAGTACTTCTTCGGTGGACTCTGTGAATAATTTGGCTCCTAATCTCAATATGGCATCTGACTTATCATTTAACCAGGTCAATTTCAATACTGGTAATATTAGAGGTGAGGGTGTTTTATTTTATTTTTTGTTTGAAGTTTTAATTCTGCTAGTAATTTTAGAGTTTGAAATTTCCACAATATTATTTGAACCATGAAAGTTAATATCGAAGAAGAAAGATAGATTTTTTTTTTTTGCATTATGAATTTATAGGAATAGCATGTTTAACATAAAATATATATTTTATTTCTTTGCTTGTAATTTATTGTGATTTCTTTAAATCAAAAAACATTTTATACAACTCTGAATCACAATATGTTTAAACATGTTTTTTTTCTTATGTAGGTTGGGTTTTGTAGACCAAAGGAACTTTTAGCCAACAATGCAAAATTGAGTTGGTTGAGTTTTATATAAATGCATTGGTTTTGTCTTCCTTTAGTATAATATTTCGTAAAATATTCCTGTCTGCTATCTTAAAATGATAACAGGATGGGCTGTGTCTTTCATTTTGTGAGGCAATTTGCCATTATTATTACTAAAGTAACAATTATACAAGTTGTCAAAAACCATTCCCCCAAAAACTTAAGGGGGTGTTTATGTTATTATGAGTTATATAAAAAATATGATAAATAATTCATCACTAAATTTATTAATTTTATTAAACTGCTGGTGTAAATTCTGATGGAAAACATCAATCGCGTTTTGAGATGCTAATTCGCGCTCGACCTTGACCCATAGCGCGGTCATTCAACTGTGTAACAGCCGGCGACGCATGACAAAAATGGTTTATTATTATCGCGTAAAGTTTTTTTTTTCTTCGAAAACCATGATGAATTTTGATGACGTCAATACAAATCATGTTTAATATCCCTGGGTCAATTAGCTGTTTTTTTTTTATTTGGAATGGTCCTGGGGTCTATATTCAGAATGTATCTATATGCGTAACATGACCTTATTTTCTGAATATTTGTCCATTCTATATGCAAGCTTTTCTATGTGTGGAAATACCAAAATGCAGCATGTTTGAGACCACTTCTAAAATCAACATAAAACTTACTTTTGAATGTTTGTTTTTAGTGTTTACGCCATCACAACTTAAACAGGTGACCAGTATACCGAGCACGACCATATCGGAAAGGTTAATGGCGCAACCAGTGATGACTGCTTCTATTATCAAATTACCACCAATGTCCAGTGCGACTTTACCTATTTTTACGAGCAATACTAATTAATTAAACTTGGCAAGTATGATTTCTTTATATGTGATTTAGCAGATAGATCATGTTTTCCACTAATATTTTGCTAATATTTTGGGATTTAATCATCTGAAATACTTCTTGAAATATTCGAGGTTTTGTAATTATTTATTTTGGCTAATTATAACTATGTTTTTTCTCTCTATTAGTAAAAAATACCCTGCCATTTGATTTATAGTTTAATTTTAAAAACATCACCCCCTATTCTTTCTAAGGCAATATTCACTCTTTACTGATTGAAGGGAAGTCATTCCTTCGACTAAACTGCGGCTTGCTAACACTGCAAAATTTAGATCCTAATGCTGTGGAGGGCAGTAGCATATCCTTGAGTTATTATTTAATCTCACTTAGCGACTTTACTTAGATAGGTACTTTTTACTCCGTATAAACCTTAAGTTCCATTCCTTATTTTTGTATAAGACCTTCGGGCTCCTCAATGAAAATGCAACTAGATAATACCCCGGAGAGTGGTTTTGAAGTGAACCAGCGATCTGCTAGATTAGCAAAACAATCCAACAGACGGAAGGAACCCCTTTTCTTAAAATTAACTTATTTATCTAATTAAATTACTTTATTTAATTAATTTATTCAATTTTTATCTTGTTCTACATTGTTTACTATAATTAATAATGTTCGAAATTATATTACCTACTTATTTATATTCGCTAAAATGTTTGCACGGATGACCTAATAATATTTGCACACATGGTAAATTATTACTTATGAATGACCTAATTTGTAAATACGTAAGGCACCTTGACCTAAATTATTATCATTACCTATTTGTTAAAAATTTGCATATCGACCTATTTCCATACTTAACCTTGACCTACTAAAATTCGCAATTGCCTTACTAAATTTCGTACACTTCAAACACCTTAATTTTACTTACATAAACTCAATTTTAACACATTCTAACTTAATAAATAATAACTGAAATCACAAAATAATTAAAATTCACATATGACACAATTAAAGGTATATCAAACAATTTCCTAAAACACATAAAAACACAATTAAATAATAGTTATTGAAACACATATCACACTTATCTTGACTTCATCTTCTGCACCCGGCTGGATTTTGCTAATTTATCAAATTAGAACATTCAGGACATCTTCTATATTTCATTTTGTACAATGAAATCCTGGATCTAGGAATACACGTATAAAGAAAGTTCCTCTTTCATTCAATATCAGTGTTTTACAATCTTGTATTTGTGTTTTTATCTCTCAATGAAGTAAAACAACCCGTGCTTGTATAAATGCATGTGTATATATTTATATATATATATATATATATTTAGGGGGAATTTAATTGTAAAGGCCTCCCAACACCCCATATAGCCTTTCCCTTTTCGACCACCAAAACCAAGATCTTAGAGCATTAGTTTAAACGGTTGAGTATAAAATATAGTATTTATATGTCGAACTATCAAATTCGTCCATTAATATGAAATAAAAATGACTCTTTCAATTTTTCATTTTATGTACAATTATGGTCTATGATTAGACCCTCAGTTGGGAATTATGAAGAATTTTCACTTCGTTCCAATCACGGTTGCACATAATCAACTGTTTACAATTTGAATTCTTTCAAATTGACAATTCAACTGGTTATAAGTAGTAGATATTTGAATTGTGTCTTCAAACAAAAAATATCAGAGACATGTCATTTCCTGCCAATTGGACATTCTTAAACGTTCTCCATATTATTATATGTGTAAAATTTCAAAAATAATGTTTGATTATGTACAAATTACGTGATGGTGATGAAACACAATTTGTGTTAATTTGAGATATTATTTCAATCTCCAACGGTTTTAGTAACCATAAAATTAGGTATTCAATTGAGTTTTAGGTATCTTTCCTTAATCATATTTATAATTAAATATAATTTAATTTGATTTGTGTAAAAAAAATTGAGATTAAATCTCATTCAATAATCCACCCTTTGGTAGTACAATTCATATGTACTCCTCATGCGAATTCAAAATTATAAACTAAACAACAAATCAATCAAATGTTCCTTTCGGGATTAACCATATGCAATAAGCATATCTAAATATGTATATATCTTTAACGCGACTTGCTCTGATCAGTATGAAAAACGAATTCTGTTACCAGAATGAAAAGTTGGAACATATATTTACATATAGTAATTATAACAAATAAATATGTGTATATGTATAGCATTTATTTTAATTGACTTCAAATTTATTTGTGTTTTATTCTTCGTTCACACAAATATCTGAATAGGTTAACTCAAATTTCAAGTGACGGATGTAATTTTCATTTCGTAGTAACATACAGGATGTTGTTTTCTTTACAATTTATGTGTGTTTCAAATTCTGCAAAAAAATAATAAAAAATTATAAATCATCTGCAAACGACACATGACGTTCGCGTTTTAGATTCATAATATCAACCACAAAGCCCTTCAATCGTGACAACAAAGGTCGATGACGTTCTGTAACTTCATCTGTTTGCATTTCCTGATTTTGAAATTGCGGATTTAAATTCACGGGGCGTCGATCATCGGGACTCTTATTCCTACGTCTTATCGGCATCACCTTATAAGCACAAATCTTGATTAAACAATTATCCCCGTAAAGAAATAGACGATTAAATCGCGAAAATCGTCTTCCTCGATCACGGAGAACAAAAATAAAATCTTGCAAAACGCAATCGGATCGCACTAAGGGAAAAAATCAAATGATTGTCACCACGCCATTTGCAATTTTCGTAATCCATGTTGGGATTTGAACCCGATGCGGCGGCATAGTCTTCTGGCATCGTTTCTGTATTGACGTCATCATTTGTATTGAATTTAATTTGATTTGTGTAAAAAAAATTGAGATTAAATCTCATTCAATAATCCACCCTTTGGTAGTACAATTCATATGTACTCCTCATGCGAATTCAAAATTATAAACTAAACAACAAATCAATCAAATGTTCCTTTCGGGATTAACCATATGCAATAAGCATATCTAAATATGTATATATCTTTAACGCGACTTGCTCTGATCAGTATGAAAAACGAATTCTGTTACCAGAATGAAAAGTTGGAACATATATTTACATATAGTAATTATAACAAATAAATATGTGTATATGTATAGCATTTATTTTAATTGACTTCAAATTTATTTGTGTTTTATTCTTCGTCCACACAAATATCTGAATAGGTTAACTCAAATTTCAAGTGACGGATGTAATTTTCATTTCGTAGTAACATACAGGATGTTGTTTTCTTTACAATTTATGTGTGTTTCAAATTCTGCAAAAAAATAATAAAAAATTATAAATCATCTGCAAACGACACATGACGTTCGCGTTTTAGATTCATAATATCAACCACAAAGCCCTTCAATCGTGACAACAAAGGTCGATGACGTTCTGTAACTTCATCTGTTTGCATTTCCTGATTTTGAAATTGCGGATTTAAATTCACGGGGCGTCGATCATCGGGACTCTTATTCCTACGTCTTATCGGCATCACCTTATAAGCACAAATCTTGATTAAACAATTATCCCCGTAAAGAAATAGACGATTAAATCGCGAAAATCGTCTTCCTCGATCACGGAGAACAAAAATAAAATCTTGCAAAACGCAATCGGATCGCACTAAGGGAAAAAATCAAATGATTGTCACCACGCCATTTGCAATTTTCGTAATCCATGTTGGGATTTGAACCCGATGCGGCGGCATAGTCTTCTGGCATCGTTTCTGTATCCCAAGAAGGATCGGCGTCAACGAGTCGCTGAATTAGCTCCACTTTCGACCCGACGGTATTTAATGCTTTAGAGCGTAAAATGTCTCTAAGTTCGGCAACCGTACACTCACTGGCGTATTTTCGAGTTTTCTCTTGATCTTCCATTATTGGTGATTCTTTGACACAAGCGGGCACTTGTTTCACACTAAACTCGCAATGATAAAAATGTGGTCAGGCACTTCCTTCAATGGTGGCAATTTTTACACAATAGTTATCAATTGATATCCTAACCATCCAATCCCACTTCTGAGAAGCTGTGGTGTCAGGATGGGCGAAATAAAATTTCTTATTTCGTTCCACAGCTCTTTTATTTCCTTAGTCACACAGACTTTATAAACTTATTAAATCGAGACAAGCACACAGCCAGTCCTTTCAGTTCACACAGAACTATCACAATGGCCGATGATGAACAGGATGTCAGCCATCTCACTCACTCATTCAAGTTGACAACTTGCCAGTAAATCAAATAGACAAGATAGTTGTCAGAGTGACCAATCTAGAGGTTGTTACCAATAGTAGGCGGCAAATTTGAAAATATTGACTACAATACTACTTTTGAATATATATATTTTTCTAATTTTTTTATAAACTTAAGTTTTATGTATCAATTCCGGTTTTTTTATACCTTTCTGATTTCGTATCTGAAACTGACTTTAAAATTATATTTTATAATAATTTTGTGTACGGAATCGAACCTAAGTCCCTTCGCTTCTAGTGCAAAAATTCCATCGTACGTTTGATTTTATTTCACGGATTATGATTTGCAATCATTATCCGAATTTGTAATTTCAGGAAAACTTTGTAATCGTTTTATTTAAAATTTTCCTTAAAATATCTTAATTTTTTATATATGTCAAAATTAATTAATTTTTAGATTCCTGGATTCAGTTTCGAAAACTGGTTCCAAAAATATATAGTTTTAGATTTGTTATATCCGGATTTGAACTCAAAATCTAACGATTTAAGTGCAGGATTTCGTTTATCGCGTCTGATAAGATACAATTGCGTATCGCGTAAGTTCTTAGAATTACTTTATACGAATATAATTGTAATTAATTATATATATATTTATATATAGTTTTAAGTATATATTTTTAAATAATATTATTTAAATAATTATATATATATTCTTTAATTTAAACACACACCGAGTTTACAAGGAGTCTTCGGGTGACTTCCACTTGTATTATTAACACAAAATATTAGTAAAGTAAAAAAACTTTAACAAAAATTTAATTCCCGGACTTCGAAATACTTCTATTCGTCACACGACCCTGACAAAACTTTCTTCACTCGCGATCCCGACCAAAACTCCCTGATTTCCCCTTCGTCATTCCTTTTATAACCTTTGTTCTCCCACTAAATCCAGGCGTGCCTTTATAATCGTTTCTCATCTCTAACCAATAGAATTTTAGCAATTACCATCTGATTTATCGTATAAACAGACTTGGATGTACTCTGCTAAACCCGTTAATTTTAATTAGAAGTCTTAAAAATTAATCGATTTTTAAACCCACTATCCCATAGGGCTGATTGACCATAGATCAAATCTGTAATGGGTTTTGACATAATTAAGATGCAGATGTTTTGACGATAAAAAGCTTTTACGGTAACCAGGTGTCGCAAACCATTTTTTACACACTAAATTCATTGTTATTAGACCCTTGCCTCCCTATCCAACACTACAATGTCTCGCTCTTAACCTTTGACAGTTATCGTTTAAGCAATCAAAGCGTCCGGACGCCCAGCTTCATCCTTCTATTGGGTACACCATTTTGGTTTGAATCAAAACCCTTCCCCTGAAGGCGTGGTTTCGTTTCTTGTCTCTCTCTGTACAGTCACTTTTCTATGTGCTATCTCTATCATTCGGCAAAGCTATAAAATAACCATAAAATTCGACGTAACTCAGTTAATGATGTACGGCAGACTCCTATGGAAAATAACCGGTATCTGCTCCAGTAGCGAATACATTTTTGATCAGTTACCTAAGTATCAGTAGTTATAATTCGTATGGAGAATAACGTACCCGTTCTATTCGGTTACGTTGCGTCAGTTCTCTTCGGTTTACTTGTGGTATTTGAATGTAACCCATTACTGCAGGGACGCCAACAACCGCTCATCCATACGTCTCTGTTTATAAAATCATTAAGCCTAATTACTCTCGTTCAGCTGCGCTTAACAGTTGGTTTGTCGCTCCTCTTTCGTATTTTAAATCATTTTATTTGAATTATTCTGGAATATCCCATAAAATGTCCAATAATTTCTAAACTATTTTTCTTCGGAATTTGATATGATATCCATTCACCTTACTACTGTAAAGATTTAACAGTCGTATCTAAACTCCTTCTATAAAAAAACACAGTTTTAGAGTAAAAAAACCGGTATTTCGCTTTTAGTTTAATCAACTATGACATTTTTGTCTTAATTTCAACTAAAGTTTCCATCCAGCTGCTTCAGCTATCCATTCCCGTTAATTTTGTTTTAATTGGTGTCGATAGAATTTCTGTAATAATATAATTATTTTACATATTTTTTTCATTTAACTTTTTATAATTTTTCCTTAATGTAGGTCTTCATCTGACCTCCTTGTGACATCGTTTCCAAATTTCCAAAGAAATCGTAACTTCCGAATTTTCGTATTGTATTTATCTATTTATACAATATTATGTTATTAAAGTAGTCAGATCGATTTCCTTAATGTAACAGCTTCTGTATTACATTATTTTAAGCTTATCTATCTTAATAACATCTTTATATATATTCTTATTAGGGTAGGGTTGAGACCATCACAGTTTGTTGCTTATATATGTGCATCTGGCCACACGATAAATAACAGCCTGTAGATAAATTACCTGTATGGAGAACGGGAACAAACTCTTTATAATATGCTGGTTCTTCCTTCAAACACTAGCCCCTTGGATTTCAGTTCATAAGTTTTCTTTTACTTTGAGGGACTATGAATTTAAAAAATTGAATAATGAGATTTTAAAATTTTAATTGTTAATGGCTAACCTGAAAATTTCACATCTAACTAAATCCTGAATCCTTTATTTGCTACAAAAAAAAACTCATTATTTTATTTAAAATTGTATAATCCGTTTTAAAAAAAGACCACTAAGAATGAACTGGGTTTTAAATGGCTAGTTTGGTATATAAAATAGGAACTATGTAAAACCAATGAAAGTTTTAAAAATTAGCGCCTAAAACCTCAGATATCTCCTTAAGTATGTTAGATCCCAAAATACATAGTGGCAGGCAAATATGGTTGATGTGAGACACCTGTATATTTTATTAAGGTAATATGATTTATATGTAAATATTGTGATTTAATAAAGTTGTGGTTTTGTTACCCACCCTTGCAATAATATTGACTTTTTAATGATAAGACAAAATAATATGTTGTTTATAGGAACCATAAACATGTTAAACCCGACTAGTACCAGGCGTGTCAAATTACTGTCCACAGTGATTTGACAGTGCCCACTGGCGCATGGGAGACACGGGAGGGGTTTTATAATGCAAGCACTACGTTTTGAGACTTCCAATGCCATAAAAATCTCCATTAAATTCTAAGCTAAATTCTAAACATAATTTTATTAAAAAAATTGTATTAGTAGAAGAATAACTTATAGTGTCAGTAAAAATAAAATCTGATAGTTCTCATATAATAATTAAAAAGAAAAAAAGGCACACGTGATGATCCCCCTTATGTATTAATGGGTATTTTTTTTCTGTTCATGGTAAAAAATACATATTACTTATATATGATTTATATGATATCTAGGATCATAAGTTAAAGATTATAAAAAACAGGTGTCCTTGCTTCATTTTTTTTTTAAATTTCGTATAGTTAGTAATGATACCACCCCGTAGAGAATTTCATAAGCTATTCAAAATAGTACAGGTTATCAATATGACATTCATAGTTTTGCTTTAATAATCATTTTAGTAAGAGCCTGTAATTACGCTATGTTTTGAAAATCCCTGGCGGGCAATCGACTGACCTTTCGTAAATGTGGGGTGGACGCATGTCAGGCTAACAAAGAAATTGCACGTGAATAATATTTCAATAATCTCAATAACCACATCATGCATTTTCAGTTACACTTATTAACACATTCATTGCCGGCGCCTTGTCCACGGCTCTGCTTAGGTCACCTGTGACTTTAGGAAGACTTCATTTTTACGGCGCCGGTTACTATTTCTGCATATTTATCATTGCAAAGATGGATTTTAGGATTCTCTATGTAAAGTGAAAGAAACAAATGAAGTAAAACACACTTTACAAATCATTACACAGATATTATATTTTCACTTCATCAAGTCATCAAGTCATCAAAAAAAATTTCTGTGGAAATTTATATTATGATCATTAATATTTTATACTATATACATATAATTTGTATCAATAAGTAAGTATTTCATATGTTGCAACACATTAACCTGTATCAACAATATTTCCGGCAGTCAAGAAAATTTAAATTGAATGGATTGCCAACAATGCAGGAACACATTAAAAAATCACCATGGTCTAAGTGTGCAAAAAGCATATTTTGTCCTTTGCACAACCTACACTGCCTTCAATTCCATTGGATAGTCGGAATGATACCTTTGATTATATAGTAGTTTCACTTAGGCAGATTCCAATTACCAAAAGGTCAAGATCATCTGCAGCAAGGAGTCTACATAATGAAATAAACTAGTGTGTTGCTAAATATACAAATAACTCATAGCAAGAATAATCCACATACACTTAAAGAGTACTGCAATATAGAGAAAGGGCTAAAAGATTAGGGTTCGTTAACTTCTAAAATCAAATGAAATTTTGAAAACATAAAAACCCATTCTATTCCACTGCAGCATTGAGTAAGAATAATAAAAAACAATTTATAACAGAGTGGAGCAAAATGGGAACAGAATAGAGCACAATGGGAACATTGTGGTGCTGGGCTCACCTCCGATGACCACATTAGCTCCAGCAAATTTGGACACAGTGCACTGAAATAAAACATCCACTCCCTCTTTCATTCCATGGATTTTCTTAAATCCACCCCAATTTGCAGATGTAATCCTAACTGTAACTGTTTAGTAGGTCGATACCTTTCTTATCCTTCCTTTCCTTTCCTATCCTTTTCGATCAATGTACCGTCGTCACATCGTACCCGTCATTACAATGTCTTTAAAGTACTTTCATGCTCCTCAAATAACGCTCTACATTCGCCGATACCACGGATGCAAAGTTATTTTAATGAAACTGTTAACTGCTTCGATAAATTGACTCTGAATAATTCGCAATTTAAAGTGTTAGGCAACGATCTTTTGTGTAAAAATTAACTGTCTAAATTCGTGTAGTAGATATGTATATATATTGATTTAAAATGGTTTTGTTATCTTTGTTATTAACTTTAAAACTTTTTATTAGTAGAAACCTATTTTTAGTTTTACATAGTTTTTTATCGATCCATCAAATGTATTCTTTATTTTATATGTACTGTGTAAAATTGTTGGTTTCTCCAATAAAGATAAATAAAAAATAAAATAAAAATACAAACCTTTTAGGAGCTGATAGAAGACGTAATTTAGAACATATTTAGCCATACTTACCTCGGTTTAGTTAAGTTAAGTTTTCTATCGTTTTTCACCTGGTAACTAGTTCTAAACGATAGTCTTCAAAAGCGTTTTTGGTTCCATGCGAATAATCATACGAATTTAGAAGAAAAGATTTATAAGCGCAAAATGTTTTGCTGACCTTTTACGCTTTATGTACTCCTGATAGATGATATTAAGAAAATACATTTATCGTATCTATCATAGTATCTATCTTCCTATCGCTTTATGCTCCTCGTAACTATAATATAACTGGTAACTTCAAAATGTATCAACTTTTACATGTGAGAAAAGTGAATATGTAATATAAGTTTTTCTGAGGTTAATATGCGACCTAAGCATAAGAAATATTGTGACACATTAAAATATAGTTAAAACAATTTTATCGCACAACCCTGTATTGGTTTTCCCGTACATACGAGTATACATCGCTAATGCCATGCGTGTTCGTTCATTCACTTAACACGTTATTATAATAATAAATGTATTACAATAATTTTTTTTTATTGAAAATTATCAAAAATCATAAAATCATCATCAATCATCATTGATATCAATTTTCAATATTGACCAGTGGTATGTATAACTAGAGCGCATAGGGGTAGGGATTGCAGAAATCGGTATTACTGCCGTCGATAGGTTTATGCAATGGCCTGGGGCTATCCCCCTACATGAAATTACTATCACATATAGCCGGTGATCTTCATCACGTATACAATCATCAGTATGAAAAATACAACAAACCCCAGTTTCTCAACATATAGAACAATATATGTTTTTAAACAATTCAACTGTAATATTTTACATGGAAGACCTTGTCTAAAATAAATAAAATTTTGTGGAACAAAACAACATTTTTATAGGATAATAAATTATAGGAAATAAATATTTCAATACATTATAAACATCACTTTATTATCGCATGTTTTCAATATTTGAAAGTCATTACAAATTATCACAATATAAAAAAAAAGTAAAAATATTGATACAGTCAGTGCAATAAAGCAAAAATATTTATATGTAAGACATTTAAACAATATATCATATCTTCAAGACATTTAAATGAAGAAGAATATTACGATATATAAAAAGTTAGACATTGGCGATTGGACAGTTACCCATACTTATCTCAGACCACTATCTAAAAGTGTACTAATATATTTAAAAATTGTTTATGGTTATCATAAATGTAGCGCTCGCATAGCTTGTTTAAAACTTTAAAAATGGGATTCTAAATTTAGCAACACACACTATAAATAAGAAAGTAAGAAAACAATAAATTTTAACATTTTTTTATATAATGGAATTCATAAACATTACCCTAAAAAGTCAGGCGTCATTTTAAAACCCACTAGCTGACAATGTTTTAAAAAATGTATGCATGCTTGTTAAAATTGCGCTAAACTGCTTAGAAGAGATTGCATAATTCTTTCTTAAGAGAGCTTAGATTTGGTTGAGTTACGTCTATTTAGTCTTGTTGTCACATTTTTATATATATGTAAATTAAATAGGACTTTTGATGACAGTTAGAAAATATTGAACCCAAACATGTCGATGTTATTTATTTTAAAATTGAGAAGTCTCCTGAAATTTAAGAGACGAAAAGCTAATAACTTTTGTCTGCTTGCGTACACGATTTTGCTAGTAGGGTTTTACGGGTAAATTTGATATTGTAATAACCGACCATGTTATTTGATTTAAATAGTCAAAGTGTATTTTTAGTGTCAGTGTATACAACTTTAATAGCAACTTTTTTTACTTTTAAGTAAGCGACCAGCCACCACTCGATTGACGCATAAAGCGGAGTCAGTTAAAAACTTATCTGAGTGTATCTTTTAATGCAAAAAAACTCTAATTTGGCCATTTAAGTTTTAGTTCAAAAGCATTTTGCTTCAATGACTCATGCCGATAATCAGAATGACGGTTTTAGCGAGTGCGACTGTACTTCATGCAAAGCGAGCGCGCAATGTTCAGTAACTTTGACTAAGTATAGTCGCTATAGGCCAGTCGCGTTAGTTCGCAGCTAAACTTTAGAGTAACCACTAACGATACATTAATAAGCTGTCACTTTAGTTAGATTTAGTCAATTACGCACATGGATGTATGTGTTTTGTGAATATGCAATGTGAATATCGATTGGAACAAGGAAAATGTTATGGGGTTTTTTTAATCGTACGAAGCCAAGCCAAGATTTGGAAACCTCATAATGACCAACATAATAGAAACAATAAATGCAGTAATTTATTAGACATTTGTAAAATAAAGAGCTGTTAATCCTCTGCTATTTCTAAACATGTTTGGTAATATTTGTAAATTGAGATGCGTGATCTGTTCTTAGCAGCATACAACCATAGATAAAAAGCTTCTCTAAATAAGTGCAGCTGTAGCAATTATAGTAAAATATATTCTTGAATTGCATAAATAAGAGTTCTGGAAAATAAAAATCAATAAATAGCATAAAGCAAAGTCACTACGCGTTTGTTTGTTCGCTTAGTTTCTCTACACAATGGATTTTGATGTGGTGTTTACCATTATTTATAGAATTTCTTCCGGAAGGTTTGAGTATAATATATTATAATATTAAATTTAAAAATCTCTGTTTGTAATAAAGTGTAAAAAGACGCTTTTAGAGCACTTACATGGCTTACGCTGACTAAATCATTAGATACATCAAATTAATATACTACAGAATTGTAGGTCTTAAAAAGGCCTACAGAAACTCCGCAATTGCATATTTCTATCTTCTAAGGATGACCCACACAGTACCTACCAATTTTATCTTTCAAAGTTTGATCATATATTTTTCAATGTAAATCTATTTTCAGTTTTCTCGAGTGTCAGAGGCATGAGTTATTGGGCACCAAAGACGCCTTTACAGAAAACAAATTTAGGCAAAGGGCCTAAAGATAAGTAGCGTAGCGACTTCTGCCGAGTGCCGCAGGCACGGGTCCAGACTAGACAGTATAGAATATTGAGCTATTTTTATAAATTATTAAACCACTTAATAGTTGATTTACTTTGAAGTAATAAAGAGTAGCGACCTTATACATAGTTGCGTTAGTTTGATGCTAATCTAACCATAAGCAGCCCGTGCATATGGTTAATGGTCACTTAAGCTTAGCAGCGTACTAAAACGTTAATGCATAAGGTCGTAGATCTTTCAATACTCATAATAATTAAAGTTTGTTTGTAAATAAAAGAGAAAAGTATATTTTACTTATTATTGTGAGATCCAATGTAGCCTTATTCTTTACATAATATAATATAGTTTTCATAAGATTTTAATTTAAAATCTAAAATATATATCTCTAGTTTTTAGGAGATATTCATTATTTTAATATATCTTATCTGTTACTTAAATAACCAATGATAATGTATAATATACTTGAAGCAGTTTGTTGGCTAAACTAACATTAGTAAAAGATAAAAATATTAATATTTTTATAGGATTTACGTGTTATATGAGTCGGAAGCAAAAATGTGAGTACTAAAACACAATTAACAAATAATATAAATAATAATACTACACCAACTTTAAAATAGAAAATGGAGGTAGGAATATTTTATATAAAATAAACAAAAAAATATAGGGAGCTTACTCCTGAATATTGTTAATCTAAAATGATAACTTATGTCATTCAGGAGCACAATAAGAACAGTAGAAGTCATGTGGAACAGTAGCAGTTGTATCCAGAAGTGACAAGTTGGACATCAAACTCGAAACCAACAAACGCGTAGGGTAGTATTAGTAAATGTCAATAGAATGGCATAACCTAAATCCCAAAAAGGGATTCTGTTTAGGTTGGCGAAGTGATAACCGTACGGTGATATTGTCGATGGCATAAAAGCACTCCTGAATGAAGTGAGTAATCGGCAATGACTAAGACTAATGACCTTAATGCAGTAAGTCCCCCCTGATAAATACTGAGTATGATTGTAAGGCCACATTGGATGTCAAAATAGTTTTGTTGAATATATTGTTAAAAATAAACAATAATCTAAGATCTATTATCTGTTAGTGCAACAATTAAAATATTACAACCGAATTACTCTAGAAATAAGATTTTTAAACTAATGTGGCCATTAGCATGTTAAACCACTTAACTTGCCAGACGTCTCGATAAATAGCGGAAATATTTGACATCGGAGTACAGTAGTTTAACTTGCAGGAGTTCTGTGACAAGGCCTGTAGTAGTCTTTAGATAGTTTCTCTCCAAATCAAGTCTTAAAATATTTTTTTTTTTCAAAAGACCCATTTTCCAAGCGTATCTAAAATAATCTATAAGCAGGGGGATACTTGGCTGGTATTGCTTTAGTCGTGCTGCCGCTGGCGTGGATCCATTCCAGCTTCGAGTAGACTTCTATGAGGAGCACGTCCAATTCCATCGAAGGTTTCTCTTCAGCCATCTTATGAAGAATTTTCACAGTTTTTCCCCAGTGATTAAGTGCTATGGCGTGCCATAACGAGAAGTAGATCACCTACAAAATATAAAATAAACATTAGATCACAAAATAAATAAATGTATTAAATCTGACTAAAGCTGCTTTGACTATAAAGGCACTAGTACCTGTGTTATTCTTGCTTTTTTTCATATTCGTTATTGAGATTAGATTGTTTCAAAATATTTTTGGAAACATCAGAAATGTCAAAAATGAGAGATTGTAAAAAAACATACAATTTTTTTTTTTTAGGGTTTGTTCACCAAACCCTTGCTGGTTTTTATGTTCCTACTAGTTCGTTCCAACTTTTTGCTTATTTAATAAAATTGATATAATATATTTTATTACATATCACATTATCATAATATGGCAACACTTTTTCACAATTTTGAGTTACATACATACACCATGACGGTATCTATCCAGCCTATCTTTGTTATATTTATTTATAACGATCACGTCCACTCGCGTCGGTCTTATTATAAAGTTGGTACGAGTAAATCTCACACCAATCGCTTCGAGTACATTCATCTACAAAAATAACTATTTAGAATATTTTTTTTTTTTTTCAAATCTCCCTTTGTTGTTCGCCTTGGTGTTTTATTGTGTGGTATTTTTTGTTTATATTTCATAGAGTAAAATTGTTCCAATGTTACTTGATAATCATTTTTTTTTCTATTGGTAATGTGTTACAATATCTAAATAACTTATTTATTTCACTTTTTAATTTATTTTTTGGGTTTTTAGTATTTGAAGCTGGAGATTTTTAATTTTGTGAATGTATGTTAGAACGTATTACTATTAACCCAGAGGTTGTGGGTTTGAAACTGCACATTGAATTGATATATTTTTTAGTGCTTTATTACCACTATCTCCCCTGACTGTAGCACATTCAAATTTAGCTCAACTGAGCTAAATTTAACAATTATATAAGATCTAGGTTAAATCATTTATGGTAATTTATGGAGGAAAAGGGATGAAAGAGTGTACAAAATAAAGAAATAGAAATTTATGTAAAATTACATAACTGTTTTATAAAGCGTAGCTGCCATAAAAATGACTAACGGAGTTCAGGCCCATCATGAGAGGTTTCTGGGGAGGCTGGAGAGCAGCTTGGATTGAGCAAGGATTGGGTGAGTTCTCGAAAAGCCAAAAAATATTATAAACATCTTGCCTTTGTTGGGTAAATGGAAGAGTGATAAACCTGAAAAGCTGCACGAAAGGTTGAGTTATACATACTCGTACATACAATTTATTGCATTTGTAATTATCATCCCCATACATAATTATGATGATGATCATTTGTATACAGAAATACATATTGACAAACCCATATTTCAAATAATCTATATATTTTTATCAGTACCTGAATTCATGAAATACATAGACTTATTGTCGATTTTTTTTTCATTTTAGTTCTGTTTGATTGTTTATGTGAAAAGTGCACTAGTGAATTGAAAGTATTTTTAATAGATTTGGCGGTAAACAATTTGAGTTTTATTTACAAAAGCTATGTCAATATAATATTAAATATAAAAAACAAACATTTTTATAGTTTTTTACTCATAATTTGCCAATAATAAGAAACTTAAAAAC
This sequence comes from Neomicropteryx cornuta, assembly GCA_020383195.1. NCBI lineage: Eukaryota > Metazoa > Arthropoda > Insecta > Lepidoptera > Micropterigidae > Neomicropteryx > Neomicropteryx cornuta. Next base: position 10,807,684 of record JAHKQU010000014.1, read on the forward strand.
GGGTGGCAGCCCCGCATGCTTAATTTTGTTCGGTGCTAGATATTTGCTTCAAATATACTTTAGAAGTTGGTGTGGTGTACCAGTGGTGAATTTAACTCTAAAAGTATAAAAATAATTTGACCTTATTATCCATCGCATCAGTAAATTTAAGAATGTCATTCATAACATTCAAAATGGAGTCCAAAAGCTGTTCCTTTGAATCACCGGATGCCGTTTCTGAACTGCGGTAAAGTCGGCAAAATGCGATTCCCTTCCGAGACAAAGCCTCCAAGAGGTATGTTCGCTGTTTCTCATTTGCCCTATAAATTTTAAATTGACATGATCAATCGCTTAGAAATTATCAGAAACTTTATCATGGGATAGGTATTGTGATATTAAAAAAAAAATGTTTGACAAGTTTCTAAATTATACCTTCAGGAATATTTATAACATAAATATTGTTGTTACTTCTGGAGACTCGTGTGTATTCCATGTTGGCAAGTGTATTCGCCCTGGGAAGAAGTGTTATTTATATTGCGTAGTTTGGGATAAAATGATAAAAAATGAAATAGCGGCCAACCGTTATAGCAATAACTATAGATGTGTACTGCAAGACCTGTGTAAACGTTCGACGGCCTCCATAGCTGAGTCTACAAGTCTAGAAATCTGAGTTATGAGTTTATATCCCCCAAGTTATACGCTTTTATTCCATTGCTACTGGTTCTGCATAATAAGTGAGGTAGCACAAAACCGAGTTCGTTACAATATGTAGACAATGACTGTGTACTTAACTGAATGGATATCACTTATTATTAAAAAATATGCTTAACTGCTTTCGCATAGCAAAGCTGTGTTTATCTAAGAACAGAAATAATAATAAAATTAAATTTGCACTAACGTTTTGATTTTACAGGCATCCGGTCTGTTATCCGTTTTCATGCCAAAGTATGCAAGCAGTTTATCTGGGTCAACAGCTTGAAGAACCTTTTCAGCATAACTGATCAGCTTGTTAGAGTGCTGTGCCTCCTCTGTGACAGGTATGTCAGGGTTGACAGCCGCTGGAGAGACAGAAGGTAGGCGACGTGGCTCAAAGGGCTCCAGGTGGGTGAGGAGAGCCACGTGGCTGCCTGCATGGTTTGGGAATGCTGATACCAGCTCCTCATAAACAGATTCTGCATGCTCACTCTCTGAAAATTACATTATTCCTATATTGCACACTCTTGTTTAAACTTCTTTAATAAGTAATAGTACGATAAAAAAATATAGGAAATGGTAAAAATCAGATTTTATTAACACAAAAAGTGGCGGAATAATTTCAATCGTATTTTAATGTGATTATTGAGTTACAGAATGAGATACAAAAGTGGGTAGGTGGTGATGGGTTATTTAGGGCAGTTTCGGGCAGAATGCACCTACTCTTATTTATTTAAAAAATGTTAATTAAAAAATATAAAAAGGATCATAGATTATAATAACCTAAGAGAATGGTTACAATTTGTTTTAGAGTTGGTGCATACGACAAAAATACATAATACATACATAATAAATAGAATCAAACCTAATTTGCTGATCCAGTTTGTCTTAAGGTCTCTGAGAGCGTCAGAGTATTCTTCAAACTTAGTTTTCTCTTTGTCTTTGCTCTTTCCATTATCATTTTTTTTTGGAAGTTCAGGCAAAATATATTTCAATTGATGAATGTCAGCTTTTTTTCCTAATTCATCTTTAGCAAGAGTAATGGTGCCACTCATGAAATGTCCCACTGATAGATTTTTGCCCATTCTGAAAATAAGCAAGTAGTATCCTTTATTAACTATACAGTGTCCCACGAGCTTTTACAATAAAAAAATCTTATTGGTTTTGTTATTTCCAATATTAATTGTGACAACGGTATATCAATATTCATAATGGTTTCAAAGACATTAATATGTAAACTTTACGTGATTGTAATGAAATAAAAAATAATGTAGGAAATGCGGCAAAATTCATAAATGAATCGCAAAAACACTTACCTAATGGTCGAGCTTAGGTGCTGGAAATTTTGTTGATGGATTGTGGAATTTAGGTGCCTCTGCAACTGTCTTTACAGGTTGTGGAGAACGCTGATACCTCGCACGAATCCACACGTTTTGCTAGCTTCTGCAAATGCTAGGAGTGAGCTATTGGTGCGACGACTGACGACTGATTTAACTCTGCTTGACAGTTACAGTAGAGGGGTAGGGGGGAAATGAATTTATGGAAGGGCCATAGACCAAGGATATTTGAGGTAAAGGTGATATTATACGACACATACAAATCTCACCATTTACTACATATTTTGGTGTTGTGATTGTTTGCTAACTTTGAATGTTATTATTATAAATTCAACAGATGGTGTAACGGGAAGATTAGGAGTGTATTTGCTTGCACCGGGTGGCCGCCGGCCAGTTACCGTTCAAGGTGAAGAAATAGTTTTTTTGCGACGTGTTGTAGGGTAGAGGGGTTGTGCGAACTGCGAATGCATTGGCACTTAATAGTCAATATCTGGTTTAGTTTGTTTTTGATCGGCGATGCCAAAACAGTAAAAACGGTAGCGCATGTGTGCTTTTGCATATCTCTTTATTCTCTGATATGTGGTTTATTGCGTCAATAAGATATGCTAAGTCATGTTTTTGGAGCTTTAGAATACCGTGATAAGGTATTATCATACGGAGAGTGCCGTGGTACCCCAAGAGACCCAAGAACGTTCATTGCAGCATATCAGCGAATTAGTGAAAATAAACCTTTTGCAAGTCATACGATAAATACATAAATCGCAGTTAATAAAATATCTACCAAACTCTGCTATTAAAGTAATATAATTTAAAGCATAGGTTCATACGAATGTACAAGGGAGAGGGGATGAAGTATGCGCCGCCGTTCCCCAAACAATCAAAAGCAACGGTTCCATTTTTGCTTATTAAATTACTTCATAAATTGTACATTTTTTTTTATATTTTAAAAATTAAACATAATTTTAGTGGAAAAAAAAAATAAGTAGAAGAATAAATTATAAAGCGACAATAAAAATAAAATCTTATAGTTCTCATAAAAAAAATATTATGGCACAAGTAGGGGCATTTTTTTATTTAATTTTCAGTTGAAGGTAAAAAATATATATTACTTGTAATATTAAATGATTTCTAGGAACATAATAAAAAATAAAAAACGGATGTCACCATTTTCTTTTATTGGGTATCAAAAATAAAACTTTGCTATCATTTTTTTTATACATTTTGTATAGTTATAAAACCATGTTCTAGAGAATTTCATAACTTATTCAAAATAGTGCAGGTAATCAAAATAACAAACATACTTTTTCTAAAATAAGCATTTTAGCAAGCACCCGTAATCTTTTTCTCGTGGGGCAAAGAGTGTCATTTTACGAAAAGTGACTCGGACGCCAGTCAGGTTAAGAGCAGGACGTTACCATGGAGATATAAATATTTATCTTGTTTGGTAAATTCATAATTAGGAAAGGTGTGTCTGAATGTGCAGGATGGGAGATGGGAGAGGACAAGAGCTGTTGGATTGCAAAAGGTTACAAAAAATATTGCTTGAAACCGGAAGTGTATGCTGGAATGCGTTTAAGTTGAATATGAGCTTTTCTGCGGACCAGTGGGTGGTAAACCTCATAACAGTTCTAGTCAGTCTTCTAAATGCGGTATTCAAAGCACTGCATTATCATCGTAATGATTTAAATTATTCCCAATAGTCGGGTGCTATCCAGTAAGTTGGTTACTAACATCTATCTGGTCTAATTCCTTGTAACATATTTATGTACGTTAAAATAATAGACAAAACGTAACTGACAATCAAACTTTCGCATTTTAATAATATTATAGTATAGATATGGATGTATTTTTACTAACTTATCGGCAGGTAATGGTGCAACATAAACTGGAACGGGGGATCCTTGATATAAAAGCAAACTGGTTATTTTTTTACCCAAAGATAAAGCCTGTAAAAGAATTACATTATTAAAATCAGATCTTCCAGTAATCATAGAATCATTGCTAATCTCGTGATTTAAATCAGCTTTTGAAATTCTCATTCAATTCAGGATACAAATAATAGAATTACTTATAAGTGTAGTTGCAGAACGATTGAGCATCCTTAAGAAGGTGAAATGCATTTATTTATTGTTTTTCATGTCAAAACTTTTAAACTTTAAGTCTGTAAGACTGGTCAAATTATACTTATCTAATAAAACTGCCAGGAAGAGAAAACGTACGATAATTTAAATACTTACTGAATTTCATTTGAATATGTTCCAACCTATCAATATATAATGAGGATTCTTTGGTTGTGACGCATATTCAAGCTAACTTCGGACGAATGATAGGCGACCTGCTGTACTACAATTTCCAATTGACTGATTCCTGGCAAACTAATGAAGGTTACAGATTCATTTGTTGAATTAAATTAAACTAAACCCAGTAAATATTTACCTTGTAATCAGTAACTCAACTTCATACAAACCTATCGATTTGAGTAACGCACACCGTTACACACCGCTTACGCGAATCTAAGGTGTTTTGGGACAAATTAATAATTGTGTGCCGTGTTGCAGCTGCAATAAAATTTTAATCTGTTTCACATCTGCGCATGGAGCTGTGTGCCATTATTGCAATATCTAATTTACCTACTTTTTTATATGGGACCTATGAGTGTATGCTGTTTTTATATATTTATAAAATATCTTAGCGATATGATATATAAAAAATATGCCCAATTATAATTTACGCATATTTTTTAGAGCTTTAGTATTTATCAGATGGCCCGGTAGCATATTGGCCTGAGTCTAGGATGAGCGCCTGCTTTTGATCTAGAGGTCCTGGGTTCGAAACCCAGTGGGTCAAGCCCAGCCATTTAATTTTTCGCCGCTGAGAATATTAAACAATAGTTTTTTCGCAGCATTGTCTACTGGCTTAAGTAACAAGAAACACACAAATACTCATTCAAGTTCAAAATTGTGATATGTTGTGTATAATGAATACATGAAGACAACTACAAGGCAGTCGTAACTGTGCTTAACAAAGCCTACATTAACACTGAACCAAAATAATATTATTATGTACCTGTGAATGCGAAGAATAAAAATCTAAAGACAGGGTTTGAGAAAGTCGCTGTTGAAGCAACAAAGGTAAGTCGGACAGTTTTTCTAGCACTTCTTTTTTCTCATGACGGACTTGTAGTTTCAAAACGAGGTCACCCCGTTCAACCTTTACAGAGTACTGGAAAAAAAATAAAAATGCAAAAATTACACAAGCCAATAAGCTAAAATGGTTTTGTTACAAATATGACATAAATCCTATCTTATACCCAGTAAAACCTCATAGCACCACACACCTGGAATAGGGAATAAACTATTTTTTTTCATTCTATTATATTTTATTTAAATATTAGTATATTAGATAGTATTGAATTTATACATTATATGTATGAAATAATGTCAGTATTGAAGCAACGAATTTATCCTTTCTTTCATGTTATTATTTTAAAGTTATCTTAACTGTTGAATGCAAATATTGATCAAACAACGTAGACATGAGATCCAAGGTTTAATTCCTGATGCGTTCGTGTTTGATGACAGATATGATTTTGATTTTTCAGATTTTCAATTAATATAATTATCAACATGGTATGTACATAAAAAATATGTAACACTGTTAAATGTAAAAGGAAACCATATAAATATTGAATATTATTTTATTATGCTAAACCAGACAAACTACAGCAGGTTCAAAACCCGAGTAAGTCGCCTATTCACCTAAATCTCATATAGGCTATTTAAAATCACCTCAAACCGGCGTACAGTTGTTCATTTTGCGGATCGATTTGCGACTTAACAATTGACAACACTAAACCAGTTTACTTCGCAATTGAATTTCAAGCAAAATGCAATTGTTAACTAGCCAATCTGTCACGAGTAAATACTACAAGGATTGTATTTCAAATGTATAGCAAACATGAGAACCTTAGAGGGGTATGCGTCGCCACTTGTCAAATGTTGCTTATTACTATCAAACAGCATCCATAATTGGGACTCAAATTCCGACTCATACAGAGTGTCACTCAATAATGAAAAGTTTGGAGTAATCTGAAAAGCATACATAAAAAATATATATTAGTGAAATAACTATACTAATTGATGTGTTATTTATGTAAAATTAAATGTTTTAACCTCTACGGCCTTTGGTATATGGAAGTTGTATGTATTTACAATTTCATATATTTGTCTTCCAGGTGGAATAATATCTCGAGAAGTCAAAGGATTTACTTTAGATTCACTTGGCCTGAAAAAATATATATTACAAAAATTATATATTTAAAAAATATTTAAACATTCTTATATTATTATAATACTAGCTGTTCAACCCCGGGTTGGCAGCTGATCCTGCAGGTGGCTTTGCTATACTAACATCCATTAATATTTTTTATATTTTTTGTTAAAATATCATCCTTTCCCTATTTCGTCTAATTAGATGGTTACATAATATTTGACGATATTTTACACTAGTTAAAAATGAGTGAAAAAACAATCATCAAATATATATATATATATATTTATAAAACTCAGCGCTGGGTTTAAACCGACATCCTGCGCTCTCAAGTACAGGACCTCTTTAGAACCTTTATAAATATTATGCTATCCAGCACTTTATCAAATAATTAAAAACTTTTTCAACATTTTTCAATATTGTGAAAGATTGTGTAATTTATCTTTTCAGGCGATTAGCCGTTATTAAAAAATAATCATCAAATATATATTATATAATGTATTGCTTAAATACCGTATTTAGTTGATTCCTTACGTTATAATAGGCGTTCGTCGTTAGTTTACATAACTTATATAAAAGTCTGACAGTATTGGAATTTGGACAATTCAAATGCTTATTAATATTTTTACAGATTGAAAATTTTCAAACAAATTATATGGCTAAAATGTTCAAAGAAAATTTAATACCGTATGCACAGATAGTTGCATCGCTTGAGGTAATTCACGCTGATTTAAATACAGGCCTGTATTTTATGAAAGCTTTTCACTCTCACCTATCTATCTGTGCGCTTATGCAATACGGTCAAACTTTCAATAAAGCAGTAAAAAAATGATTAAAAAAGAAACAATAATCATAGAAAACGGTGAAAATGTAACGAATATGACGTATAATGAATGAGTAAAGGTCCATGAGGAATGGTTTAATGAATATTTACAATGACTTACGTTCAACGCAGGATATATGCAAATGAATCGTCATGACTAAAAATAAAAAGAAAAGTGTAAAATATATGCACATTACGTGCAAATCGTTTAGATATACTAAAATTGTATAAAATAATTATACAATTTGACTATATCTAAACGGTTCAAAAGAACTACTTGTATTGCAGAGCCTATAATCACTCCAATTCTTCAGTTAAAATGTAACTTGCTTGTTCAGTTGAGATGCTTTCATAGGCTAAGCTGAAGTAATCTCAGCTGCACACTTTCATTTGATAGTAAGTATTTTAAAACAATTCACAGACTTATGAATGAATTCAGCAAATGCTCTCATCAATGGCCGTTCTAAGCTCTTATGCTGTATGTAGGTGTGTTACACCTTAAGTCTTAACCGTGTCATCATGGATAGTTTGAGGGTTTAAACCTTTCTTAAACGGGTATTTGCCATTATTAAAACAATTTAAGGTTGCCACAATCACATTTAGACAGCAGAATCTTTGTTTAGAGTGATTCATAAAACCTATATAAAATTATAATTGCTTTAACCAGCTGTAAATCTTAAAACTGTTTCACTGATTGAATTGTGATTTTAGATTATTTTATATAAAACACAAAATCAAAAGTAGGCACCAATTTGAGTATAGAGATGTCAGGATGAAATAGCTAACTAAAATTAGGAGAAGCTAATACAATCAATAATAATATTTATTATAAGCGTAAGTATAATGTGCTAAAAAAAGATAAACTTAGCATTTATGAATGTTTTTTACCAAACCTTATAATTTGAACAGAATTTTTGAGCTGAGCTGATGGCTGAACTTCTTCGCTACGCAAAACACTTAATTGCAAGGTCTGCAGTCCATCTGCGCCGTGGAACATCAATGAACTGGAAGACGTGCTGGCCACAGTGCCTGCAAGGGAAACACCATGGAACTCCACACTGTATGAGACAGTTAGATCGCCCAAGTTTGCCCAATACTTTGCCACACATACTTCAAGGATTACGTCACCCTAAAGGAAATTAGGAAAATTGAGAGATCATTTCGTGGAGCAACCTTCAACACGAGGAAATTGAACAAAAGACAGCCCTTGCTTCATTTTCTTAAAACTTACAAAGTTGCTTAGCAGTCAAGAAATTACTGAGCGAGATCAACTTCATCTTAATATGATGTAGAAAAACAGTTTGAGGTTAATTGGCGACAGTGCCTAATAAAAAAAAAAATCCGCTCTGAATAAAAAACCCGTGGATAGAATAGCAATGCCAATGTTCTGCGAAGGTTGTTAGGTGAACGGAATATCCCACGAAATTGCAAACAACACATGCGGGACGGGGCTACTCACTTTTTATTACTACACAGTTATTATTGGCAAATTATGAAAATATTTGTTTTTTATATTTAATATTATATTGACATACTTTTTGTAAATAAAACTAGAAATATTATAGCCAAATCCGCCAAAAACACTTTCAATTCACTCCTTTCACTCAAACAATCCCAATGGCAGTCAAAACTGAATTGAGATGAAAAAAAACCGATGATTAGTCTATACCATTCATGAATTCAGGCAAATGCAATATGCCACCAAATTAAATATTATTAGAAATGCAGTAAGACGATGACACTATATCGCTCGCACGGCATCTGGAGATATTCAGCAATGAAATGATTTGTCATCGGCGCGGAGTGTGCTTACAATATAGTGAATATAGTTGACAGCACCTGCTATTTTTTCATTTAATTCACTTGATTCATTGCTGCTTGTTTAAAGTGTTTTTTATTTGATTATTTCACAATTTGTTACTATTTACAATTTATAGCATTTTTTTGTTGTTATCTTCTAATAGGTACATAAAATTTTTGAAGACAATACGTCATGCTTACGACCAGGGACGCCTCTATCTCGCGATATGTAACATGACATCTTGCATTATTAGTTTCCGCAAGCATCAATATTTTGTGGTACTACAACTGATTTAGAGTAACCTTCTTTAAATTCGTCCGTGAGTATAGACCGCCCAAAAAATATTATTATGAAAGGTTTTACGTATTATTTTTAAGTTGTATTTTGACAACCAACAGTATTTCCAAAATGGCCGTAATAAAAGTTGTAATAATTAAATAATGTTTTTAATTAACAAATTATGTCATATTATTAGTGATGGAATGGGTTAAACTAACCTGGAAAATTAAGTAGGTTAATATTTTTTTTTACGGAATAGAATTCTTTTAAGGAAAGAGAAAATTAACTCATCAAGAAGGAACACAATAATTAATGAAAGAAAAACGACTATTAAGAAAATTAAAAGAAATTTGATTGTGGTAGTCTAGTGGTTAAGGCGTTGGACTATTTACCCAAAGGTCATGGGTTCGAATCCGCACATGGTCACAACATTTTTAACGATTCATTACCACCATCTCCTCTGACTCTAGGACAAGCACATTTTAGCTAGTTGAGTAGGGCCCAACATAATTGTATATGACCTAGGTCATAGCAATTATTTAAAAAAAAAAAAGATGGTAACTGTTTATACAATGCAATATAAGACCAAATCCTCAGCGCATATAATGAAAAATTCAACGCAGTTGATATATTCCAAGAGAATAAGGGGTTATTTATGAGTGAAATTCGTAACGTAAGTTATGATATACATATTTGGTAGATTTTTCTGGCTGTTTAAATGTAGTACTAGAGAATTATCTTCGTGTATCGCTGTTTTGTACATTCATCTTTAAAAAATACAAAAAATAATAATATACAGATACAAAGGTAAATTAAACCGAAAATTAGAACCAAGAATGAGGAGAGAAAGAAGACTGGTAGCGGGTGGAAATAAGACGGAAAAAGATTTAGAATAAGAAAACAGAACACAATAATAGCATCGCAACCTGATCCAATTTCTCATATTCCCAAGTGCTAATTACGGTGTACTTAACTGGGCACACTCATAATCCTTCGATCCAAATACTAAAACATGTATATGCATCCACTTCCACTTAAAACCCCACCCAATATGACTCTGTTCACAGACGTTAAGCATAATTTTTAGCTGGGTGCGGAACACGGATGCATTAAATTTTGTCATATCATTACTTTTGCTGCTTGAAATTTAATGGCTACTTTTTTATGCAGAAAAATTATTTAACTCAATACCTTTACTTGAAAGGAGACAATAGTCTCCGTCTGCGGTGTAACAATAACCAATTTTTGAAATTCGCAAGTCCGGCAACTGAGCCTCGGTAGCATCTGCATGCAATGTATAAGGAATCTGCCTTGCTTCTCTTTGTCTGCCGTACTTAACCTCAAGACAGCCCATGTGGCCTTCTCAGGCACGACGACGAAGTTCCTCTGGATGGTGCCCGGTTTGAAATGAATCTGCTCTGTGAATAGCGGTGCACCCGGGCCATCAATATTTAAAATTTGGGGTTGAATTAATGTGATTGGGACACGGAAAACAGGTCCTTTCTCTACGCAACTGACATCATAAGCTCGGATCCTTAAAAAAAAAAAAAAGAGTTATTTAATTGCAGTATAAAAAAACCAAAGGCCAAAGCGGGTAAGGGCCAATTTAATAACAACCCAGTTAACATCGCAAACGACTATCAAATAGCTGATCCACTACTGATCTGTAATGTTAAAATAGTCTCAAACCGTTTTGACTCCACTTTGTTTGATTCTTAATATCTACCCACATATTGTCATTGCCAATATACTTGTATATAATAGGTCTATATATGTAATGTGCTATTATGCCTAAATTTATTTTTATAAAAAAGTAATAGAAATGTTGAGTTTATAAAGATTTTTATTTAAAAGCACAAAAACTCCTAGTTAACTCCTTCTCTTACAAGACAAATCAATAAGGAACTTGGGAAAGAGGGTATGATACTATATTTTAACATTAACAGTAGATGTTAACTAAAAATATAAATAATAATATTGTTCTTTCAGTTCCAGGCTATTAAAGCTATGCGAAGGATATACAAACCCAACTTATGCTAGATCCGTTAAACCAAATTACTTTAATCATAATTAAAATGATTAATAACATAAAATAAACTTACCATGTAAAATGAGGCCCTGGTTGAACGCTGCCCGGATCTATTTTCACGGAAAAAGGTCGACTTATGTTTGTCATGTCTAAGAAGCTTGGGCATTGTACCCACGGAGCATCACAGACTAAAGCCAATTTCATACTGAAATCAATCTTGTTCGAAATTGCAGCCAAAGCTGAAAGAAACAAAAACACTGGGTTCATGATATCTTTTTATATTTTATAATATTGCTTAACTGGGCTTTTAAAACACATTGGTAAAATACAGAAAATGATCTCCTCTAAATGTTTTGCTTGGAAGGTAGTCAGATTAAAAATGGTAATTTTAAAACAAAAATCAAGCCATGGCGATTAAAAACACAAAGATGAAGAATATATTTAATTAAGTCATACCTACCTTAAAACAAAAGTCAAGTCTAGACGGGGTTGCCTTTGGAAAATTTAAGTACATCATTAAAACGCACACACAAACATTTCTTAAAGGCATTAATTTACTATACAAGCAAATTATTTTGGATATTTTAATTAACTTACTTTCAGTCTCACAGGGTAACTCCTTGAAAAACGGTTCCACAGATATAGCAATTTCCTTGGGTTTATTCTGAAAGCCAGACCTAAGATGGATACCTTTGACATTTCTTGGACCACAGGTAATAGAGAATCGTATATCACGCTCAGCAGCATCACTATATGTGGAGAGCAGTTCGAATGCCTTCTCAACGTTGAGCAGACCGCATCCCTGAGCAAACGGTTCCACGTTTGACAAATATGATGCGGAATTCTCCAGGGCCCTTTTCACACTGTACGGCGAGAATTGTTTGTTTTCTGCTTTCAATCCAGACAATAAAACCGCTGTGAAGAAAATCGGACGTAGATTAAATTTATTCTGGAACATTGCAACCTAGGTATCACACAATTAGTTTGGGTTCTACTCAAGCTAAATTCGCTTGTGGTTCAGGGGAGATAGCGGTGATGAAGCGTTAAAAATGGTATGGTGGTTAATGAGCGGATCTAAACCCGGGACCGCTGGGTCAATTGGTCAATCGGTTGGACAACTAGATTACCAATAAAACAAAATATTTCTCATTAATTAAGATTACTAGTTAAGATTGGCGGTAACTTCTGCAATATATTCTTTCATTTATATCTCGAAAAATCATGATATTGTAAACTTCCCATGTTCTTGAGGCATCAAACGTCTTCTACCTGGGATCTTGCTCATCTTTATCAAATATCATTTTATGGGATTGCGACATATTCATCTATAACAAAGTCTTCAAGTATGTAAATAAGTCCCACCTCCCCTTTGTAATTATTGGTAAAAAGAAAAAAATCTAAAAAAAAGTAAAACAAATACTTGGATCTGTTTTAGGGTTCTGTATTTATGGGAACGAACAGTTCGACTTGCTCGGGTTTTTCTCTGCCTGTCACCAGATTGTACCTCAAACAGTCAAAACTATCAATTTTGAGATATTTGCGCACAGTGACTCGAAGGTGGATGTGGAAAAGCATAATTTAATTCAGAGCTTCTAATTCTAAATGGTATAAATCAGTTTTCTTTTAAGATCTGCGTATTTTCAGACTAATTTTTTTATTATTTAACAAAGTGTTTAATATACTGAACCGCTCAGTGCCACACGATGTAAATAAACAACATTGTTATCATTTAACTTTTAAAAAAAAAAATCCTTAAAATGAAGTGATGTGATAGAGTAAATAAATATTTAAACTTTTGAAAAAATCCTTAAACTCTTTTACCTCAGAAACTATGAGGAAGTACTCCTATTAACAGGATTTTTTTTCATAGTATGAACCCTGAAGTGCATTTCGAAGGTATTCATATGAATTGTAACTGTTTGTGATAACCAAGGGTTAGCATTAATGGAGTATATAATGTATATTCATAGTACATTCAAAACGCTATTATTCCTCGTCCGTTTTGATTGCCCCAAATTCAATCAACTTGAGGGTTCATATTTTTATTTTAAAGAATGTTGTTATTATTAAAATTAGGTGGATAATACTCTATACCAATAGCTCCGGCAACATGAGGAGCAGACATACTGGTCCCATTCATAAGCTGCTGGCCTCGTAGTGTGAAGCGTGCCACACTGGTGATAGCCCCTCCGGGTGCTGTAATGCACACTCCAGCCGCACCGTCAGCACAAGGAGCCCTCGACGACCACGAATATGCTGACCCTGCCAATTTCTGGCGGAGAGAGTAGGCCGCTGTCATCATATCCGGAGATACATATGCAGCAACTCCTGATAAACGAGATTGTTTTAAATATATATTTATTTAAAAGCGACTGCACTCTCCCACTAATCTGTACACTCTTATGATATTTAAGTGGATCTTCCAACTACATCTCTTATACTTAAACAAAAACTCCGATTATGTTATTAAATATATCTACGGCTAGGTTTCACTCGCATTGTAATATTATTATTATTTAGCAAGCAGCTACTTATAGCTGATATGCTCATATCAGTGGCGTGCCCGGAACTTGTTTAGTAGGCAAACCATATGCAGGAGGGGGGTAGAGGGAAGGGCCGGGGGTTATTTTGGAAGTAATCTTTACCCAAATTCGACTGATATTATTTATAATGTTTACAATAAAGTAACTGGAAAAATTTAAATTTAAACTCTTTATCGTTAATTTCAGAAGATATATAATCGATTATTTAAATAATCACCCTTTTAAATTCAGTTTGTGGGTATTCAAAATTTCTTCTGTATCTAAGTATAGGTATTATTTTGTAATTAATTAATAAAATATTATCAAATTAAGGAATTAAAATGTGTTAGTGTGTAATTAACAACTATCGAATTCTTTAATTTTAATAATACCCAACTTCTATTTGTGATTATTATTGTACAAATTATATTTTCTTTGCTCGGAATATTATTTCAAACAGATTTCAGAAGACAAATTTGCCAACTTTTTATACAATATAACCGAATTAATTCACGGATTTGTAAAAAAATAACCTTAAAAACCCTTTGTAAAACTATCGACATAACGAAAACAATGGGTTTATTCCGCACGAACACGCAGTTTATTAGCAACGATTGTTTCTTTGCTTCTGCCACTTAGACAAAACTTCGCCCTGCAAACCTGGTCTTTGACCGATATGAAAGATGCATATATGTACCGGTAAATGCATTTGTTTTTCTTTAATTTTGCCTATGTGTGAATGGAGCAACGCCAAATATGAAGCCTTAAAAAGAAAAAGAGACAGGTATATGCCATGAGTACGTGCGCGATGCGTCGCGTCACCGCCAATGGTCACGTCCACGAACGAAGTAAGCAAGTTCCAACTTTGAATAATAGATTGCCATGCCGGCGCGCATCTATGGCCACACCTAAAATCTATTGTGCGGAAAATTTTAAAATAATCTATGCGTATATTGCAGTTTTTTTTTCATTAAAAAAGCAAGGCAAGCCGGGTTATTTGGCTCATGTCTCATTCTCAGTTACTAGCGATTTGCCTAGGTTCAATAATGTATCAAGGCGGTTCTTGAACTGGTTTACACTTGTAGCTTTCACCACTTGCTGTGGTAGCTGATTCCACTTATCCATAACTCTATTTGAGATTCTTAACTGTTTTCCTCTTAGGATTGGTAAATAGATTTAGATAACTTCAATGAATGGCGATCGTATTTTGGTTAAACATGAATATGTTTTTATATGTTAGCACAATATAATGTCCATTTAACAATTTGTAAGTCAATCAGATTACCACAATCACGTCTCTTCTGTAATGAGGTCAATTTTAATATTTTTTTAATAGATTGAGTGACACAATCATTGACGACTTAAGAAACATATTACCTATCAGTAACTTTAAGTTACCTAAAATTACAATGAAAAGGGATTACAATCATTTATTTTATATACCTACACAATTTACTCCTTTTGTATATAGTTTTATGTATGGAATATTATTCATTTAAAGGTTTTCCATCGTTTAAATAATAATATATTAAAAAAGACAAACATAGGTGGAAAGTAAAAAAAATATAAAGGTAAGAATGAAATGTATAAAAAATGAGGATAGGGCAAATGGTTGACTTACCAATGAGCGTAGGCTGTGAAATATCTGGAGGTGCACCCATAGTACCAAGCGCTGGACCATGATTACCAGCAGATACCACCCATGATACTCCATACTTGTTGACAACCTCATTGATGATTTCGCCGAGCCGACTGAAATGAATGAAAAAAAAATGCTACTTTTAGCCAAACTATTCACACAACTCAGTTTGGAATTCAGTAATATGGGTAGCAATTTGTATCATATTTGATAAAAATATGAGTTCATGCTTGACATTTTTCAATAGGTATGCTAAGGATTGTCAGATGAAATGTAAAATTGTCATTTACGAGCTTTAAAAGTGGTGGTTTGGAAACAAAATACTTATGTGTAGCAAACTAAGAATGTGGCTATAATGAAAATCACTGACAAAAGTTAGGTAGGATTTATGGACTAAGTTAATGGAGAGTGGTGTGTTAGATACAACCATGAACTTCATGACCTATTTAGAGATTTAAACATAACGCGTCAAATAAGTGTCTCAAAACTGAGATGGGCTGGACATGTGCATCGAATGAAGAACGAACATCAAAAAAAAAAGGAAGCACCGAAGGGACGGAGGGACGGAGACGAGCCTGGCAGTCAAAGCTGTGATGGCTAGATGGGGTCAATAAAGATGAAAAATCATTAGGAGTCTAGACCTGGAGAGTAGCTGCATTAAACCGTCAGTCCTGGAGATGATTTCTTGAGGAGGCCAAGACCCGCCGCTGTGGATGATGATGATGAAACTTAGGTTCATCGTGATAGGGTAGAGGGGATACAGTATAGGAAGAGGTTTAGGATTTGTGGTCCTTAGTATTTAATGTAACATTAATTGAGTTTGCGGAGGAGATGTAGGAAATTGAAGAACAGCAATTGTTCGTTACAAAGTTTACCCTACTGACTCGTCTCCCTTTTACCTGTATTCGGAAGTGGAATGATGCTGCCAGAGCAGTTTTTGGAGTACACCGGTGTGGAAGTATTTATAAGTAATCATCCCTAAATCTTTAAGAAAATATAAGGAACTGGCAAAGAGGCTCTGCCATACCTCAACCATGTATATGCGAAATAAACTACCAGAACGCATTGTGGATGATATAAAACTGTTTCTGTTTCAGATAAAAATTTTTAGATATAGAGTGTATAGTGTGGTGGAAGTGAAAAAGGTTCTAAGGATTTAATATAGGTGTAGGTGTTTGTGAAGAAAGTGTATGTGTGTGAGAGTCTGACGGTTTATGTTCGCAAGTGAGAGATAGTAATGATTGTGGATCCATCTTAAATATTTTCTTTGATCTGTTTAATCCTTAATTAAATGAAATACGTTAGCATTACTAAAGTTGATAATATATGTTTTCATAACTCTGTACCTTCATTTTTTACGGTTTTTGTCATGCCCGACATAATTCCAATCTCCAGAAATCAGCCAGACTGCACTACGTAGTTTTCAGTTTTTTAAACACCCACAATAGCTTGACCAATTGGTACTCAATAACCAGACTGTCGATTTATGAAAACAAACATCATCAATTGAACCATAAAAACCTTGATTGCTGTTTGCGAAAAGTAACATATTCACCAGCTCGCGGGCTATTTACCAGACTTACAGTGATAACGGGAAAATGCCTACCAAGCTAATATATAGATACATTACACGGTCTTATGGTGCCCGAAGCGATGAAAGACGAACAATGCAAATATTATCTATCTCTCTTTTCTCGCGTCTCAGTTCAACTTTAAGTGTTTATGGTAAAGCTCCGAGTGCTCCCGACTGTATAAGCTCACAAGGAAATCCAGAGACACCAGATTTTATTGGAATTTCTGTTCATTTCACGCGTAGAGGCACATGAAATTATTGTGATTATATTTATGGTGAGAATGTAACATGGTAATGTAACATAATGGTACTTACCCTGAATTAGACCAATGTGCGTGTTCTCCATAGCTCATATTGATTACATGTATCGGGTTCGTTTTAGAAAGTTCCATTACTTTAATGCAGGCCCTCGCGATTGCCGCGCCTGTCTCCATGGTGTCTATTCTGCTGTCTCCTATTGTCAAAGAAACTATCTTTGCCCCAGGGGCTAAGCCATTTTTTTCAGGCTCGTCAGGAAAGTAAGCAGAAGCAATAGACGCAACGTGAGTCCCGTGGCTAGCTGAAATATTGTTTATTTATTTATTTAGAATTAAATAAACTTTGGAGGTACCATTCCGCCGGTGGTATAGCTGATTGGCAGGTGAAGTTACTAAGTTACTTTAAAGCCAAGTTTTTTATCCTTTTTCTTAGCTGGGTCTTAGGGAATGGCTTGAAGAATTCAGTTTAAGAATTATAATTACTATCTATTATAAACTTTAGAGAACGGAAAAACCAACTAAAATATTTTTGCACTATTAAACACTTTTTTAGATTAAAAGAAATATTTTTATATAACTAAGACGATATGCGATTATTCTTATCCTAAAATATGTGGTAAGTGCGTATATACTCGCAGATGTCAGTTCAATCGTATAAAGGTAAAGGGAAATAGTAAAAAAATAAAAAAAATTTTGGCTGGGTTATTTATAATTGCTGTAAAATTATGACTGTAAATAATTGGTTAGACTTGTTAGACTCACCATGGTAGTCGTAGAAATGAGGAGCATTAAACTCTGGACTAATTAATAATTGACACAATTTTAGCGACTGCAATATTGTCTTAAGAATATACTATAATGTTAAAAATGTAATCCTTATACTACTTATTTAAAATATGCACTTACTATTTAAATGATTTAACATGCCTTCATTGTCATACTTTAGATAAAAAATAAGGTATTTTGTGAGTTAATTAGTAAACCCTTATCTTACAGAATATTAAATTGATTGATTATGAGCTAACTGTTTTAGTTTTTGGGACTCAAAATAAAGTTACTTTTTTACTAAAATACTCACAGCACATTCCACAAACTTCCAATGTTTCTCCACTATTGTGAACATTGATACTGACAGTCATCTGGTCCAGGGGAGTAAGTTGATTGTACTCATGAGTTTTAGAGTATTCACCAAGAAATATGCCAGCAGCGAGATTTCCTGATTCTGAAGTATCGATGCAAACCCTTGTAAAATAAAATATAGACTATACAATAGTTATTTTAAACAAATAATGGTTAGTTTGAAATTTGTTATGTATACTGGCAATTTATCTGAGATGGGACTGAC
The DNA here is from genome assembly GCA_020383195.1 of Neomicropteryx cornuta. Lineage (NCBI taxonomy): Eukaryota > Metazoa > Arthropoda > Insecta > Lepidoptera > Micropterigidae > Neomicropteryx > Neomicropteryx cornuta. The sequence continues at coordinate 10,826,230 of JAHKQU010000014.1, forward strand.
CTTAAGTCAGTCATTTCCATGGCAGCTACACTCTTACCACACATTTTTTTCATGTTTCTGTATTTTTAAAGGTTACGTATTATACATTTTTTATACTTTATAGTAAAAGGTTTTTGAAATTGTTCATGCCTAGCACACTAGTTGAACAATTTTCTATTTTATCGGTTGTGCTGTTGCTGTCTGTGAACATAGTCATAAACGGCAAAAACTGCATTTTTTTCCGGTCTAAATGACAAAGGCAAGATTTATAGCATTTATATTTTAAAATATTAGGCGATTTATTTTGTTCAAAGCATTCTGCATAATGATCAAAAATAAATAATACTCAAATATCCATAAATTATTTTAAAAATTTAGTTGTAACTTAAAATCAAGGTATCAACAATTATTTTAGGAAAAAATCTACTTGAATATACATACATGGTTAGTTAACCTTATTAATCACCATAATCATATAGGTAATCTATGATCTACTAATTAAATAAGATGCCCGAGTCAAAAGAATAAAATGGGACTATTTGCTTTTTAGATAAGAATAATAAAAAGATACACAAAACGGTGTGACAATTTTAACCTAGTTAGAGCAGCCATGTTACTTCAGAGCAACAATAAATGACTGGTGTTTAATTTGTCTATATTATATTAATTTAATTCCTTGTTCAGTGTTATTATTTCATTTATTGTTGTAACTTCTTATTGTAGCAATGAATAAATAAATTATAAGTGAATAATTACCGCCATATGCTGCCATCATTGAAAAGTACGCAATCGTAACTCGGTCCAACATCATTGTATTTTTTTTCCAAACTGTTAAGCACTTCTACTCGAGCCTCTAGTTCTTCTTTCAGGAGCTTTTCATCAGCTGTTAACGTACTAGTACCTGTACGACAATAATTAAAGGAGACCTGTAGACTATTTATGTCAAAAATTTGGGCTGTTAGAAAGGTTCTTAGGTACCAATTCAAACTTTGAAGATAAATTCGCAAATTTAATTTTAAAAATTCTAAGACTTTTATTTTGGTGAAGATTTGTCCATAATATTGAAGACAAGACATTTCAAGGTTCCAAAAAAATAAGTATCATCTCTTTTAAGCTTTTGAAGGAAGGGGAGAAGAGAGTAAACCAAAAGTGCCTACCATGTTTTGTTTCAAACTCTTGCAGTTTTCGAGATGCGGTAGCTAAGCACTGCTTATGAACTGGATCCCACTGATGCACCTTTCTGTGCTCCTGGACTCTCTCCTTCAGTTTTGAAGGATAAATGGTGAACGGATGAAGAACGCCTACACGCCATTCGCCACTAGGATTCTTCCAATCCGACGGAACCTATTAATTTTAATAACAAACAAAAATAGAATATGAAAAACAAAAACAGAACAGTAGAAATAATATAAAACCTAACATGACACATAGCACAGATATTATTTTCAAATTTTTATTTTAGTGCTACATATTATATCATAATAATTATTTTACATGTGTTTCTAAGAGGTATTTTATTAATTTATTTTTAAATAGTGATAACGTAGCACTCACTTTAATCGCTAGGCAATTTATTGTATAAAGTGGGGACCGCCACGCATGATTGACGCTTGCCATATAAGTTCTTAAATTTGGGGATAGAAAGCATTTTTTTTGCTTACTTGTCTTGTTTTATGCTGGTGTTTTACCGGGATTTTAAGAGTACTATCAGCATGGCAATAAAGGGCAATTTTGTATTTTGTGTTTATGCTGGTTCGTGGAAAATTTGTGTGCAGCTAAGTTTAATTAAGGGTTTGAATACTAAAATGCAACCCCAGATCTAGGGGGGGGGGGGGGGGGTAAACTGGAGCACCTGCTTTGGGCGGCAATTCAAGGGGTGCAAAATTCATGTTTGAAAAAAATATGTTATATCCAGGGAGCGTCGTAATATCGATTGTTTATTTGATTTTGAAACGCAGCCTAAGATGATAATGTGTGTAATGTGTAAACTATTATTAAATAAAGATTGTCCACGAATAAATAGTCATTATTAGGGAGCGAACTTTGCCATAGTGGGATAAATAAATATATGTATATTAATTATATGTGAAGAATACATTCATACATTATTAATTATAAAATTAATTCCAAACGCCAATGTTGGCACGAGAGCCAGGGAAAGGGCGCCAATGTTAAGTTTTTGCCCTGGTTTGAAAGAATCGTAGATCCGGGACTGTTAGAATGAGTGTTAGGTAAAGTAAAAATTCCCAAACCACCAAAAAAAGCACGGAGAACAAACAAATTCAATTAATAACAAAGTAAAAGCCCTAGAATGAAACTTACTTCCAAAGAACGACCAGTAAGGCCAGTGAGTTTTCCGTTTTTCAACTGAATTATAGACGAAGTATCCACATCGCCAGAACCACTACAATCGAATCTCTCAATCACTTTAACTTCACCCGTACTTGTTTTCTGAAAATTAATTGATGAAATACAATATTTTTCTGCAAGATAAAAAATATACATAATCTATCTAAAAAGTAAAATAAATTCATTTTCAAATTTTTGATACCCACTAACATTTTATACATGTCATCCTAAGGTTTTTAGCAAAAGCGGTTGTAAAATATCTATTAGTAACTATATAGAAATTTACAAATCTCGAATCACTTTAGACGTTTGTAGTTTAAACATTTTAGTTAATTAAAACTATCAAATTTAACCAATCCGCTGGACTCTTAAGAACAGTATTGACTGCCCCATCATGCATTTTCCTAGACCTGCTATGATGATCTACTAATGTCAGTTTTGTAAAAAGTTAGTTTTATCTCTGTTCCTAAAACTCATATTTTATTTAAAAAAATAGGTATTCGGCTTTGAATTCGACATTTGACATTTTTATGTGCAAAGATTTTTTTTTACCCGCACAACTAAAACGCTTGGAATATGAAGAAAGGCTGTCTGTGTTAAAATTGACTTCATTACAGGAGTGACGTGATCGTGGTGATCTCATCGAGACTTACAAAGCGTTAAGGACATATTCATGTTTAACCAAAACACGCAATTTCGCGGCCATTCAATGAAGTTATCTAAATGTCTTTGTTCCACTAATCCTTGGAAGAATTTTATCTCCAATAGATAATAGGAATCGGCTGCCACAGGAAGTGGTGGAAGCTATAAGTGTAAACCAGTTCAAGAACGGCCTTGATAAATTTCTTGAATCTAGGCAAATCGCTTGTAACTGAGAATGAGATATGAGCGTATCAGCTAAATAGCTCCTTATTTGCTCTTTAATAGCTCATTTGTTGATGCGAAAGACAGACACACATCTGTGTGTCTACCTATAGCATCGTAGCTTCCAAACAAATGAACCGATTTTAATTATTTTTCTTTCAAAGGTAACTTGATCGATAGTGTTTTTAGATATTATTCAAGAAAACCTATCTGTTCAGCCGTTTTTAAATTTTTAATTTTAGTTAGTGACCATTGTGTTCAGAAAAAAACATTTTCAAACCAATGGTTAATTATTTTTAAAAGAAAATTCACTGGAATTCTAATAATGTATTCGCTAAAATGTAATAAATATTTAGATATTCAATTTAAATTTATGTACATTTTACTTTTTATTATCGATATAATTGCTTTGTGTTCTGGGTAGTATATTATTGCATTATATTTTACAACATGAAGACCTAATAAATTATTGACAGGTGTTTGTGTGGGTTATAGACTAACTGATTGGAAAAAGGATATTATATAGGTATGATATATCGGCATCTGGAAATTAGTAAAACATCAAATAAATAAATAAAAAAATAATTATTAGAACTTTTTAATACAGAATTATCAAGAAATTTTCCTAAAACATTTATTGTAAAGAGTGATTTCTTTTAAGCTTTTTTACTTTATCCGTGTATATCTATTGTTGATTTGAGAATCTTATATGTTAGTCACCTTTATTACTAATGATAATCCTTAATTTAAAACCTAAAATAACATACATTACTGAAAATAGTAAGATGCTCCATATCAGCAACAATAATCTAATAATCAAATGATTACCTAGAGATGTGTCAATCGAGTAACTTGGAAAGGGAGTACCTCTCATATTACGGAAATACCTAAGATAGCCAACTCTCATTAAAAATTTATAAAAAATATGTTGGATCAATATTGAAGTTAATATTTCAATATTGGATCCAATACTTCCAAAACATTAGGAAAGAGTACAAAGAGCCACTAAAATACCTTTTAGCTTAGATAGGACCAAAGACAGGAAGAGAGGTTTCTAGCTCGACTGTAAGTGGACAGTTTAGCCAAAATGGAGGAGAGAAGTGCCAAGGGTATCAGAAATCACAAAGGAAGAATTGGAAAATAATAATTACTGCTTGTTTTTAATGCCAGTGTCTTTAAGGTTTTGTATACTGTTGCATACTTAAAATGCAAATAATTCCCATATTTAAGTATATAACAATTTAGATTTCATCAAATGCAAATGTTGTAGCAAATATGCTAAGATGAAAGAGGATGTATAGTAGGACTTTTTTTTATAGTTACCAACTCAAATATCCAGCAAAGGTTAGGATAGCTGATATGATGATTTTATTGATTTAATTTTCTTTGTATCAAAAAAAAAACAAAAATTTTCCTTTCAGCCCTTCTGCTTCGTAAGTTATGATTTTGACGAGAGATTAAGAAGTACGTTTAAAAGGTAAAGCATTATTTGATCGACATGATGACAAGACAGATTTCAAACCTGCAATCCAGTTGCTGCCGGGTCGACACCTGAGTCAAATATAGCAATTGTAATATTTCTTCCATCGTACTCTGGATATTTTGTTAGAAAAGAAATCACTCCAGTCTCCTTTTTGGGCAAAAGGGCCCAAACTGGGAATTCGACGTCAACTGGAGGGTCCGCTGATGCCATCGTCGAGCGAGAATGAAGTTTCTTGTAGTAAATATTTGACACAGACAGTTGGATCCGCGAACACCATCCAGTGAAAACAGGTCGAACGTTAAAGCAAAATTTGATGCTCCAGCGAGAAATTTCATGCTTAACAACTAGATGACAGCTGCTATTTTGACAGTATAATGGCAATTTAATATATGTCATACGGCCACTAAGTCAAAATACATAAATCGAAGAATATAATTATATAATATAATATAATATAATAATATAGTATCCACGAATTAATTTAAAATTTATACGAAAAATGTTTACTACACGCATTATTCTAATACTTGAAGGCAACTAAATATGCAAAAACAAAAGTTTAGAAAAGTTAGTATTCACTGCTTATCGTGTTCATCCACATATTTAATAACGTGTAAGGTATTACAATATAATCTAATATATCTAGAACGGACGGATTACTTTTCAATCCTAAACTTACCTAGCTTTAACCTCCATGTTCATTACAAAACTTCAAAATGTTACAAAATTTCTTTTTCGTGTAATCTTACATTCATAAATAATAATACCTATACAGTATGTATTTAAAATCACGACTAAAAAATATTTCGGCCTTTGGGTAATTAATTCTATAGGTGCAAATAGCTCAATATTTACCACAATAAGGATTTTTGACAAGCTAAGTAAATAATTTTATATTGATTTACCAAATTATTTTTAACTTCTTCCACTATGTACATCATTCAAGAAACTGAAGATATCGAGCCACAGAAGATATAAAAAAATCGGAATAAATTTAATGTAATTAGTATATTCAGAACTAAGGATATATCTATTCAAAGAAACATTAGTGTAAAAACAAAGAAATGTTATTGAAGGTTATTGGAGGGAATTGAAATTAAACATAACAGAGAATCAAAAATAGATAAAAAATACTAGTATTGTTTACGTATAATACCTTACCTTAGTTTATTTATAATATCTTAATTTTACTATGAAACGTTTTTTTTAAGAAAATATATATACATATATTTTCATGAAGCTGGTTTAGTTGTTAATATATGTCCTAGTAGTACAATAAATTAGTCAATTGCCATGATTCTTTTAAAATATGTAAAATTCTATCGAAAAAAAAAATCATTATAATAACCCAAGTAAAGTTTTCATTTTTTATTAAAAGAACTTCTTAACTTGTAATTTTTGCGATTATGATCCCCAAAAAATGGGATGGCGATGGGCGATGGCAGCACTGTTCTAGTTCTATCTGGTCTCACTAACTGTCAGTCAGATTTGCTTTCAGCTGATCTGAGATGAGATTCATCAATTAATATTATTCAGTATTTGAGTCTTCAGCAATCCGCCGTTTATTTGTGTGATCTCCATTAATTACTCAACAAATTTAATTATTCTTGTAAGTTTTGAAGATACACTTCCTACAATGTGGTATGAAATGCTTCCACCATTTACCATTATGGTACTGGCTATGGCGGCCCCTGGATACTCATTATATTGGCTTCACCATTATGCACTCGGCAATGTAAGTTTAAACCACATTCGTATATACAAACCAATATTCGTAAATTTCCTATCATAAACAATGGTTAGAACATGAATCAAAAGAGGCTCGTGTTATGTAATTTTGACGTTTGCCTTCCAGGAACCTAGTAATTTTGAAATTAAGAAAAAGTAATTTATGGCTTTATGAATGTTTACACTAGGTCTATCTATACCGGAGTACAACTAACCATTCTTTACATTAATTCAAACATGGAATGGAAATTGAAAAATGGGATACCTGGATTATTAGTTTAAATCTACACTTTTATCACTTTTGTTAACAATAAAACAATATTGAGATATTTTAAAGTTGCGTAGATATCTCATATACACTATCCACGACGTTTTATCAAAACACAAAATTAAAAAAAAAACCATAACTTCCTGACTTTGCCTTACATACCAGAATATGTCCATTGCTGTCAGCGAAAATCCATCTAGAATGGTTCAAGGTCTTTAGTGCTAAAATTAAAAATATTATTTTTAGATATTTTTTATTTTTGATTGTTGATATGAGTTCCACCTATATTTGTAAGATAAGTAATTCGTAGTAATTCATAGTACTGTATCGGTCTATATTTTTTATGTGATTTTAGTATAGTATAACTCTAGCGTTCTTTCAGACGGTTAGTCAATAGCGTTATTGAGACATTGTTAAACAACAATGCCAGAATTTTAGAGATGTGACTGTCGCAAAGTTTTAGATTTGTACCTACTATTTATTTGACATATTTTACTCCAAATTTATTTCCAAAATTTAACCTAAATGGATTTTGTTATGCCATTACACCTACAAACTTTCGGCTTTCATGTATATTTTTGCCATTTTAATTTTTTTTGCCTTATTAATGAATAATGTACGAAGTTAGGCATAACCTAAGTACCATTTTAATTGAGTATATTGATCATCACTGTAGAAATTTAAGTAGAGGTAAGTATATAGTAAATATAATTTAACTACGTTTATTCGTTTAACTTCTCTTTTGAAACAGCTTTTTTCTTAAATATAATACCAATATTTTTTAAAAGGAAATATTGATACAGTAACTAAGTATACTTACTATAAGGTTTTATATTATAAGGTTAAGGAAAGCAACATTTTTAGATATACTTTTGAATTCTTTTCAGCACTTCCGGAGGACCATGTCGTGTGGTTGGGACAGGGCAACTTATCTTCGAGATGCCAAACTAACAGGCAGTCCTTACATAGTTAATGTTAGTATACAATTAATTGTTGTGTTTCTTTGTTTGTTTGGCAAAATGCAACACTTTAGCAAAAAAATTACATAATTACATTGGAGCGAAGCCCCTATGTGGTGACTACAAGACCGATTTTGATAATTATTTTTTTTTAAATGACCATGACAATGTCTTCTGTGCATAGATATCAAAAAACATATACATTTGATTGCGCAATGAATTATAAAAAATTAAATGATAATCCCTATAGAGAAATACATTTATATACTAAACTCCGCTCGAATGGATGCCGCAGCGAAGCAAAGCGGCGCCCTAGTATATTAAAAGAAACAGTTTTGCCATTAAACCAGGCCAATAATTTATAGATTGATCTATGTTTATAATTATTTACTTATTGTAAATTTAGAAATTTGGCTTTGGACAAAATTTCTTTTTTAAATACCCACTTACCTAACCTATATTTTGATAATACATTTTAATTTTGGATTGTCTTTGTTTCAGGGTTTGGAGGTAATACCAGATAAATAATCATGTTTATTACACTTAATAATTATTATTACCTATGTTTCATCATAAAAGCCTTTACAATTATTATATATAGTTTGTTATAAAATATTTCTTTCCTAGCTATCCATGTAACAAAAACAATATATAAGTAAGCCAAGCAATATTGTTTCATTGTTAACTTATAATTTTGAAATGTGAGAATACAAATTTAACTAAAATTAACCATGAAAGTATAAACATTTTCCTATTTCCATGAAACTAACAAAATATTAGCGAAATTAGCATTTGACAAATTGTAAAAATTGAAATATGTAGAAAATAATATCACCATATTGTGGAATCAACACACTTCATTAGCTGTTGGTCTTAACAATATAACAAATACATTCATAATATTGTATTCGTAATATTATTTAAATATATTTTGAATCAGAATACGAGGGTCAGATTTGGTAGATCTGATAAATCCTCATAATTGGACCAACATATTTAAGTAGAATCTGCCAAAATTAAACATTTATATTTTTACTTCCATAGTAAGATTAAATAGAAATTCTATAATGAAGTTCGGCTTTATGTAATGAAATATGAAACATTCTGTAATAAATAGAAATTGTAACCAAATATTCCAGATTTATTTAGTATAAATATTCTAAAAAAAAACACTGAATTCATCCGTTTTGTCAGATTGCTTTCAAACAATTCCAATCATATCAGCTACATAGTTTTAATATGTAGTTTAGAAAGTCAAATAAGCCAATGGAGACATTCTAGTTAAGTTTGTGGCAGAGCACAGAAAGCCAACCGATCAGCGGGAGTGTCTCGCGATTAGTTTCGAACAGTCAATGTTTAATGGAACAGTTGCTAATTTGTCGACCAAAGTAATCTATTGCAATATTGTCTCATAGGCTTTACCGGTTGAGTAGGTATGGGGGTACCTTAAGTGAATTTCTACATTTGAGACTTCCTGTTAGACTGAAATCTGGTATGATGTGTAATTAAAAGATTTTCCACTAGCCACCTAGGAGATTCACCTTTTACAAACACGACCTTAACTTTCGAATTCTTTGTGGTGGTCTAAAGGGCACTGAAATGGGAAACTTAAATTTAAATATGAAATTTTTCACTAGCGAAAGCTATGTACCCAATTTTATAGTTCATATTTTTGATTTTTTGTGTGATTTTTAACTATGTAATTATCTGGTTGGTTCTTAAATTGATTCACTGATACTGCAGTAATCACATTGAATGGTAAACTGTATTGCTACAAAATTAAAAATGTTTTTATTTATCAAAAAGGATCATAAATATTTTTTTAAATATGGATGCAGTCAGCAGTCATCTTCTAGTGTGTATACTGTTTTTTTTCAATTGATCTATTTGATAGGTGTGTTGAGAGACCAATGAAGTTACTGTGAAAAAGGGATTTATCGGTTTTGACTTATATACTGAAAATAAGATTTTGGTCAGATGTGTCACACATTATTGGACATTTGAAATATCAGGCCTAAGTTCGTATTCGTTTTGTTCTCAAGTGGTTGCGTCAAGCTGTCACCTTTTCGGTCAATATTCTGATGGTTCGTGTATTTCTTTCGAATAGCTAGTCTTTGAGAATATTGCAGTCTGTATTATTCTTTGTCTCAAACCAGAAGCTTGAGTAACTATAGGTATTGTATTGTATTTCGTTTCTTATTAAAAATATCATTTTCTTGTCAGAATTTTTTTTGATAGAGCCCATTTTTAAACAAAACTGATTTATGCATAGTCTCGTTAGTACTCTGCTTAAGTGGTCACTTATAAGGAAATGCATGCATGTCATTTTAGCAGAAAGCTAAAGCGACTATGAATACGACAGAAAAACAATAGTTCCTTGGGTTGAATGGAATTTATTACGGAGGATTATAATATTTATTTGATCATTAATTTATTGATAGCGTCACCGTTAACAATTTAATTTAAATTTTTACAATCTTAATTTAAAGGGAATCCAGGATAATATGGCTTAAGATGATTGAAATTGGGTATTATAGGATTATTGTTGAAGATAAGTAGATAAGCACCAGAATTACAAGAACACCTAGAAAAGTGTATAGTGGTTGATTACGATGAATAAATTCAAAATTATGTATAATAGTTGCTGTATGGATCATAATATACTGTTCACACTCCAATCACATTTTTTCCTCAGGCTTTTAAATTCTTTCCCTGTTTATAAGGTCAATTTGAAAACTCAAAAATTGGGTTAGTTAATTATTGTTTCTGTCATTGTTTTTTAGTTATTGTTTCTATGTCAAGTGTCTCAGTTTTTTATCTGTTGTTTCCTAGAAATGGTGATGATAAACCACCAACTTGGTTTATAGGGTTCTTGGCCAAAATGTTCAAAAACAAGAACCCTTTTGGTGAGACTTCGTTGTCTGTCTGTCTGTATCAAGCCTATATCTGTTCTAACGGTTGGTCGTACTAAGTTTTGATTTGGTGTTATACTGAGATAGAAAGATAGAAAGTAGAGCAGCGCAGATATTTAGATAATAGGTTATTCTATAAAAAATATTTTGCATCCACTAGGTCAAATAAAGTTAATGTTTGAAGAATTTATATATAATATATTAAACTTCTGAAGAATTGTGCCATATTGATAAAAGAGTTTTCTCAAAAAAAAAAATATATATATATTTTTATTACGCTAAAATTTTATTATTTTATCAAATTGTACTAAAATGACATTTTTGAAAAACATTGGCAAATCATGGTAAGGACGTGCCTCTGATTTATGTATATTGATTTTCGTATATAATTATGAAAGTAAATGAAACACTATGTTCCTGTTTGAGGAGTGAACTGCTCGCATCCTCAGACCTTTTAATATATTCCTTTTAATATAATTGATAAAGTGATGTGACGTGTTCATACATTTGTGATCATAGACGAGTAATATTCAAATAAATAGTTTATCTATGCTTAAGACAGATTGTAATTTAATTACCGTGCCTTAACTGTAAACCTGCACCAATTGAGATATGGGAAAGCCGTTTATATCCTATACTTTTATTATTTTTTACTGTTTAATAATTGTGGCTAATTGTATGCTATTGCTTTTTTATTGTTGCATTTATAATCTTGTGGTTATAAATTTAATAATTGAACTGTTTCAATGATATTTAAAAGACACGATTAAAAGTGGCATCAAATTAGTAACCCAGAAGTTGCAGGTTCAAATCTGATTAGTCACAATTTTTGATGCTTTATCAGTAATGATACTGATACTTTATTTTCTTTGAACCTAACACAAGTACTGTAGATTACTAGTTTAGCGGTGCCTAAAATACTTTTTTGTATGGTAAAGGAGATCATGACACTGGAGGTCAAATTAAGTAAAAAATCCAAACCAGAAAAAAAAGGATAATAATTTGTAGGATATTAAGGTGTTCTGTGTTTTTAAATAAAATCATTTAATCATATCTGTGAAAAATGTCTTCGTTCGGTGCAATGAAATCCAATGTAATCAGAGATTGTGAGAATAAACAGAAAAATCATAGGTATCTTAGATCAGACCTTAAACCTGGTCCTCTCAACTAATACTGTTTTTTACTGAACCTAGTAAACAGTTGTAAACATTTTATAGCATCAACAGCAGCTCTCAATTATCTTTTATATTAGGTCTTCCCAATATCAAATATAATGGAAGATAATCTTGTTTGTACCATATTTTCTGGAGTAGGATTCAACTGCCTTCAAAACAGTCTTAATAGTAAACTGTCCCACGGAAACACATCCCCAGAAGAAGAAATAAATAAAACAACCTTTCAATCATCAAAAGAAATACTTTTAACGTATTATTTTATAATGTCCAACAAAGGCTTCTGAGTAAATCTCTGCCATAATCTTAAAGATCTGGGGCCGGTTGGAGAATATACAAACATCTTTGAACGTACTTGTAAAACACATTTAGATACAGAAAAAAGGTGATTGGTCAGTAGGGTGAACCTTAGACGTGTAAAAAATTCTTATTCTGATCCAGGTTACAAATCTGATAGTTTTCTGCTTACCATATTGTAGTTAAGCAAGATATTCTGGTTATACAGATCATATTGCATTGCACCTTCTGTTTAAAACACTAACACCATACTCAGAGGTAATAAGACTTTGGTTAACACTCTTAATAATAAAATATAATGGATATACAGGAAATTGATAATATTTTTAATCCTTAATAACTCTTATTAAGGTTTATTTTGTGCCAAATGTTGTATTACAATGTGCTAAAAATTAAAATGAAGGTAATATAAAAGTTATTTTCACCATCTTTTTATGTAGTGGTCAAGAGGATCAAAAGGATCAAGAGGATTGGGTCGTTCTGCCAGTCAATGCAAAACACATTAAACAACTGCTAATAATTGACAGTTGCTGTGCTGACCGGTCAAAATAGGATTGCCATGTTTTTTTACATCTGACTGATGGTTAAGTTTCGGTTACCTATTGAAATTGACACTTAACAAAGACAGTGAAATGGCTGTAAAAGGAATAATAAAATACAACACAGATTTTTTTTAGTTATAAGGCTTCGTAAATTAAAGAATATAGTTATAAGGCTTCGTAAAAATTAAAAGAATTTATAGTACAATTTTAACACATTCCGCTCTGTACGTAAAACGCGTGGACCACACAATGCCGACGTTGGGCGAAGGTCATTCACCGAAAGAGATTCGCACGCCGGACCGCCAACCGTTTTTTAGTTTCTTATTATTGGCAAATAATAAGTACAAAACTATGAAAATGCTTGTTTTTTATATTTAATATTATAACATTGATATAGCTTTTTAAATAAAACTTATTGTTTATAGCCAAATCCATCAAAAACGGTTTCAATTCACTAGTGCACTTTTCACATAAACAATCAAACGTCAAAACTGAAATATAATGAAAAAAAGTTGATGTCTTTCATGAATTCAGGTATACGCTGCATGCCATAGTTTTAAATATTAATAGCATTCCAGTAAGCTGATGACGCTTTTAAGTGCACACAGCATCTGGCGATATGCAGCATAAACTATAAATGAAATCAATATTTCAGCCACTAATCTCCAAAGTAAAGTAAAGCAGTAGAAGCTATGCTCACACACATTTACTCGTATGTAATAAATGGAGTTTCAACATTGCCAATATTACTTTAACAGAGTAGCTGGTTCAGTGATATTTTTATCACTTGTGAAACTAATTTCACAATTGTACGCACAAGCCGCTATATATCTTTCTCATTTACGTGTAGAAATACAGGACGGCGAATGCGAGATAAATGTGTACAGTGTTAAAAGTATTATCCATTTGCATTGTTCAATAAATTTTTAATTGCCTCCATAGAAAACGTTGCATGTGCTTCATAGGTCTATGGTAAAGAACATTGAAATATGGTATTTACATTATAAGAAATCACTAATTTCATATTTCCCTCAAATTGTACGCTTAGAAAATGGTTGAAGATTTAACATATTTCAATGGAGTGCAAGATGTAATGCTTGCAGGACATAGCTGTTATATCTGATGATTCCGGCTCGAATCTGCTGGTCTATTATTATATATATATGGTCATAATAACAATTTTAATTTCTATATTTTTCTCTTGGGTTGATTTTACGGATTTTTATTTAGTGGAAAACAGCCTCACTCGATAGTCAATGCACGTATTATAATTTATTATTTGATTAATCTGGTGACCTAGTTGATAAAAGTAAGGCATTTATAAATAATGCCAACTGTGATGAAATTGAAAGCAAGCCAAGAGCATTTCAAATCAAAGAAGACTTGTCTAAACTTACAGTCGATATTTTCAACCGACGGTTCTTCAGGATTCCTGATCAATTGGGCACGGTTTCAAAACATTTTAGTTACATATACTTCGTAAGGTGTAATTATCGGTAGGCATTGGTGGTTCCTCATTTTCGGTGTTGTAAATTAAAAAATATTTTGGTACGCATACAATGTCAAATGTTCACAATACAACAACTGTTGGGTATACAATGCTCGATTTAGTCCTAAATAATGGGTAAATAATGATTTATTTAGTCAAATCTTGACGGTTCTGATAGGGAAAATTTTGTTCATACTTAGATTATACCGAATGATTAATATTTCTGCCACCTTAATCTGGGTCCATAGACATGTATTTGTTTATTTATTGTGACAACATATTTAATATGACAAAAAACTCTAAATGTAGTAGAATAAATGAGTTACAGATGTATAACCTATTAAAAATGCACAGGGAGCGATTAGCACTGCTACATTTTGTGCCCTGCCTTCTTTACTAGACTATGTTTGTACTAAGGAAGGTATAAATTATTGAATTGGCTCTCTCAAAAGACTAGTATCTAGAGACTGAAGTAGCGGCCTCTCAGTAACCTGTAAAATATTTTTCATACGGGCTGGTAAACTTTGTATGCTGTACTCAGGGAGTCCATAAAGTACCACGGCTTCTGCATGTGATTTGATTAGTTCTATCTCTTTTAATAGGGCTAGTTAAAGTGAGTAAGAAGAAGTGAATCTGAGTAGAGTAGGACACATTCTTCAATCACTTCTACCCCAGTGTTATCCTTTCACTTGTAAATTTTGCTTTAAAAAAAACTCTACCCACATAAAGACTTAAAATATATCTTGAAATTTTTGATTTGATATACCAAAAGGGCCTATTATAATTGCAATTAGATATAGAAATAAGTTGGAGATCCGGCTGAATCATTTGCAACGAGTTCTCATACAGTCCGTAATATTTATAAATATTTGAGGATTGAGACATCTGCTTATTATTCAAGGCTAACTAGGGTAACAGGTCAATGAACTGTTGACCGAATTTCATTTGCGTTTTTGTTTGTATTGTTTTATTTATTTAAAGAATATCGTCTGCCGATTCATAAGATTTAGACAGTATAGGTAGAAATTTTATTATTTATGAAATATCAAAGACTTTATAATAATTATATACAATAACTATTAACTATATTGGATTAACTTAATAGTGAATATATGAAAAAAAAATGATAGTTTTAGGATACACCTTTAAACACCCAACTAAACTAAACATACGGGCCGGTATAAACTAAATGTATTTATGTTGCTTTTCCATTTTGAATCAATGACCCCATTTTTAGGGTTTCGGAACAAAATCTGGAACGGGAACCCTTAAAAGTGAGACATCATCGTCTGTCTGTCAGGGCCTGTACTGAGTTGTCAAAGTGCAGAAGATATTCCAATAGCACTAATAAAGAAAAACTTTGTTTTTGCATCCACTGTGGTAAATAAGTGTATATTTAAAATATATATTTACATAGGTAGTAGCATCATTGAATGAGCATCCTATGAATGAAATAAAAATACCCCTGATTTCTGAAAGAATTACGAAAAAAACCAGCATGTAGATAGGCTGATACCATTTACAGAAACAATGAAGCGAAGATCAGATTTTTGCTACACATCCGTCTGTCTGTTATTCCGTCCTATTTCAACTAGAAAACAATGGCTGACAGTCAACTTTTTGTGCATATATTCATGCTTCCGAGTAAAGATACTTTAAATATTTTGTTTGGGGGGGTACCCTGGGCAGGGAACCCTGGGTTTTGAGATATATAACTTCGGTCAGCATAATCCAGGCTTAAATGAACTACTAACTTAAAAGATAAACTAACTCAATCGTTGCAATTGATACTTTTTACTTTTAGGAGATACTTTTTGTTTAGGCTCTTAAAAACAGCCTTGGAACAAGGAAAAGGATCAAATACTGACCTATGAAGAGTATTCCACTGCCGAATTGTTTTAACTTTTGTAGAAAGTAATGATCGCATAAATAATTCAAGGCTGATTTGATAATGACAAACATTGCTTTAAAAAGGCTTTAAAATATCGCTTGTGTTTTTATCATGCAGTTAGAGTAGCTAGCTTAGCTAACTGATAAAAATATTACGTAGTTGAAAATCGTAAAAACCTGTTCGATACATGATAAAATTGCAATCAATAATGTCAAAACCTTGAATTAACTAACTAATAAATCTTAAGTTTTTTTTGAGTTTGGGTTTCTGTAGAAAATGAATACTCAAATATGTCTTATCTCATTATGATACCACAAGTGTCTACAACTGAAGAAAAGTTTTTCAAATAAATCATATTTCCTACCGACTGGTGAATAGTTCTCTCTGAAATGAGGCATTTACAAAGGGGGAAAAGAGGTTCAGACCCTATTTTACATTATCCGCCAACTATTGCAAGTCTCATTTGGATATATATGCGGGGTTCATACAATCCGTATGCAGTCCTCGGTTCATAACTTATTCACTGTCTTACCAACAATTAAATTACATATAATAGGTATATTTTGGCAATATTTGACGGAGATGTAGACTACATTTTTAGCAGACATAATAATCGATGTATAAGAGAAGACATAAACTCAGTATATTAGACAAATTGAGCAAAACAGGCAAGATGTTTTCACATGAGTACAACATAGCTTACATAAATAATTATGTGGGTATAAAAGGGTCGACTCAATTATTTTTCCGGTAGCACTTTTCACGATCACAAAATACATACATAGTAAATAAAATTTGAAAGACGAGCCATTTTAACAAAATGGGTAAACATACATGAAATAAGTATCACAATCATAATACTTTATATTTAAGTAGTTAATGCAATTATTCGTATTGGTGGGTAAATAGGTTTTTTATTGTTTATTAACAAAAGGTTTGTTTTATTTTTTAGTTTTTTGAGTGTAGATTTATTTTGAAGTAGCAACTCCAAGCATTCCGTTACAATTTACAAATATAATGATCAAAATCGCACAATCGACGCAAAAACATTTTGAATGCCAAAAAAAAAAACTAGACATTGAATGGGTACCTCCTTTTTTTGCTAACTGCTACTCATTGGATTATTGGCTCGAGTTCCAATCTAACATTTAAAGTTATATTGGAATATGAGCCAATTATTACAATAGTTATCTTAATTAATTAATTACAATAGTTATCTTAGCACTTGGTGCAATAAAAGTTTTAATAAAAAACTTATGACTCAAACTGGATAAGTACTAGAGTTGTGATTCAATAGTTCTGATCACTACAATTTGAAGGGTTGTTTTTACACTTACTAATAAAATATGCCTAGGAAAACGGCGTTTGAAGAAGTCTTGGTAAACCCCTCCTACACTCAAAAACCCTGGATATTGGGATGTGATACATATCACGTCATAAAGACAAGGCAGTTGGGCATATCCTAAAAAGTATCTACTACACTGACGTCATTTTTTAACAAAGGTTGAATTAAATGT
Organism: Neomicropteryx cornuta; assembly: GCA_020383195.1. Classification (NCBI taxonomy): domain Eukaryota; kingdom Metazoa; phylum Arthropoda; class Insecta; order Lepidoptera; family Micropterigidae; genus Neomicropteryx; species Neomicropteryx cornuta. The sequence continues at coordinate 10,843,680 of JAHKQU010000014.1, forward strand.
ATTGTAAATTAACACAGGAAAATTATAGGCAACTATAATGACAATACATAAAAGAGATCAAAAATAAAAAAAAGAGTTTATAAAGAGTAGATCAATATATTTATTAAATGATTTTATAAACATATTTACAAGTAAAGTAAGTAAAATAATTATGCATAACTTTTATGGCCACCCTGTTTTTATAAATATTTTCTTGTCATTTACATCCATTTATTATATACCTCTATGTACGCTAGGTAATTTTTACATTAAAAATGTAGAATGGTAAAATAATACATTATTCAAAAATACTGTCATTAAATAATTTCATTAGGTAATAATAAAAAATTATAACATTTTAATAATACTGGGATAATTACTGATAACGGAATAAAACTAGTTTTTTTTTAAATCTTAAGAATAAATTTGAATTAAAAGTAAGGGATACAAAATGATCCTAATTTAATTTATATTATAGAAAAAATGTCATCTAATTCTCTAGGAAAGTGTTTGGCTTCCCCATGATCTAATGGAGCCACTGCGAAGTAGCTTTTTTCCTATCGTTTGAACGTGGAATCCAATTTTAAGAAGTTCCTCGTGGTTCAATATTTTCCGACCGTCAAATATGTACGCAGGCTTCATCATAACATCATAGATTAAATTAAAATCAAGAGACTTGAACTCGTCCCATTCGGTGCACAGGACAATAGCATGAGCGCCTCTTACTGCATCATAAGCTGAAGTGTGGATTACAACATTCTTCTTTATGACTTCTGGATCGACAGAGTCTATAGTTTGCGTCAATTCCCACAAGATTTGCGAGTGTTCCACCTTGGGATCGTATATATGAAGTTTTGCTCCTTCATCTAAGAGTGTTTTGGCCACGTGAATGGCGGGTGACTCTCTTGTGTCGCCAGTGTTTTTCTTAAAAGCAAATCCAAAAATAGCTATCTTTTTATCGGACACAGTGTTGAATAATGCTTCAATTACCTTTTGGGAGAATCTAGTCTTTTGATATTCATTTAAATCAATGACCTGTTTCCAATATGCCGCTACTTCTGGCAAATTAAGGCATTCACAAATGTAAACCATGTTGAGGATATCTTTTTGAAAGCAACTGCCTCCGAAGCCAATAGAGGCTTCGAGAAATTTTGGTCCGATCCTGGAATCTTTTCCGATAGCCCTTGCCACCTCCGAGACATCAGCTCCGGTTGCCTCGCATACGGCTGACAGAGAATTGATGCTCGATATTCTCTGTGCTAAGAATGCATTAGCGGCCAGTTTGGACAGCTCCGAGCTCCAAGTATTGGTTGTGAGAATATTCTTTGCCGGTATCCAGTGCTCGTAGACCCAGGATAGTTCTTTCATGGCTCTGTGACCCTCTGGTGTATCTTCTCCACCTATGAGAACTCTGTCCGCGTGCAGAAGATCGTTAATAGCGGTCCCTTCAGAAAGGAACTCTGGGTTTGATAGAATTTGATAGTTTACGCCGGGTCTCAAATTAGCTTTGAGTATCTTCATGATACTGTCGGCTGCTCTAACGGGGACAGTACTCTTTTCGACAACTATTTTATTGCCAGTTGCCAATTCAGCTATCATTCTGGCGGCACTTTCTACATACTTCAGGTCAGACGCTTTTCCTTTGCCATTGCCAAATGTTTTAGTCGGAGTGTTGACCGAGATAAATATTAAATCGGCTTCATTTATACTCTTTTCAATATCGGTAGAGAAGAACAAATTGCGACCTCTGCATTCTTGAACAACTTCCTCCAAGCCTGGCTCATAAATTGGTAATTTGTCAGAGTTCCACTGGTTGATTCGATCTTGACTTTTGTCCACGACTGTCACTTGAATATCTGGACATTTTAAAGCTATAACGCTACAGGTCGGCCCTCCAACGTAGCCGGCGCCCAAGCAACAGATATTTTTTATAACCATTTTAAAATAAAACTTCTAAAAATGGCAACCAAACTATCAGAGCTAAATTTATAAATGCGACAGATTAAATAAAATGAGGACACTTCAACGATCGCCACGCATGCACTGTATAAATTTTGACTGAGTTTAGATAGGATGCCCACGAACTTCGTTTGCTGGGCGGAAACCAAGCCAGTGTAAAATACTTATTGTTGCGCAAAGTAAAAAGGTTTACTTATCTACCTACCACGAATTCAAGATAGGAAGTAGTCAGCAAACTGCCAGATACGGCTGGTCGGCGCACTGTTCAGCAGTCAGCACTCAATAGTCAATACTTTCGGTTTCGGCGATAATCGCGTATAAAAAGGCCTCCCTCCCCCACGGTTCACCGCCGCCATGCGGCAAGGCATTGGCACCCACAAATTAGATGATAAAGGAAAATGGCGACCTAAGATGGTAAACGGTACAACCATCACAGACAACAATGAATCATTTAACATTTTAAATTTGTAACTAAATTGTCATTCTCCTCGTGATAAATAAAATAAAAAAAAACAAAAACGCGTTATCGGCTACTTTGAAGTTTGAATTTTTTTGCTTCTTACTTTGCACTTTACATTTTTATGTTGCCAATACGAAAGAAAAAAATCGCTAAATTCTATTAAAAACGCACATTAATTACAACAACTAATTACTAATTACGAAAAGACAATTTACATAAAATGCTAAATTTGTAGTAGCTAGTTTTGTACACATTACAAACACACAGTTAGTTTTGTACACATTACATTTTGTACATACAGCATTATGCACTATTTTTTTTAAGTTAACTTACATAGGTACTTGTAAAAGTACATTCAAAAAGGTACCTAACAATATATAATTATTTACTTACAGACATTTACCGAACCCGACTTTTAGAAGATGACCAAGGATCTCACAATAAGGATTATGAAAAAAAATCGCCTACATTTGCCAGATTTTTTTTTCGATCAGCTACAAATGAGGATGTATTTCGTGCTCTTCTTTATACTTTAGATCCGTAGCAGCTTAGAAAACGGTATAGCAAAAACGTATAGGAATTTGATAAAGATATTCTACATCTTTTGAAAGTGAATAAACTTATTACAGATCCAGAAGTTCGCCAAATATAAAAAGCATAATATAGTACACATGATATATACATTGATATATATATTGATTTAAAATAAATAATAAAAAAAATATATCCCATTTGAAGACACATACGCTACTTACTATTTGCGTAAAATTTTAACAATATTTCTTTAGAACCAAAGGGCTATCGATTTTTTATCAGAAACAAAACAAAATTTTCCATAGTGCGTTGTAAAAGTCCACTAGCTGATCGTCCGCTCGCCACGTTGAGTTATTTACCGCGCTTCAGTCAAGGCTACGAAGGCCAAAAGCAATTCACAGGAGTTTTTTAATAAAAATAATAAATTTGGTAATTAATTATTTTAGCGTTCTACTACCTTCGTCCTATGTGTCACCTGGCGCCCGTCCATTGCATCTATCAACTTGAAAAGTACAAATACGAAAGAGCTGATTTTTTGTGTGCAGATTGATACTCTTGAAAAACAACCATGGCCCTTTAGATTATATCGGAAAATGAAATACCGTGTCCGTATTATTTCATTTCTAGTCGTACGCAAAACATTTAGAACTTTACAGTTTTATTAAAATTGTACGTACAATTTTTTAAATTGCTACAATATTAATGTTTTTAATTTTAGCGGAAGTTTAAACAAAGTTCCGAATATATATTTATTATTAAATCGTCACGATGGCCAAGTGATAAGATTTGCATTAGGGCCCATGCTTAAATAAGAAAAAGATACTGATGTGTCGATATGTGGATTAGAACTTTAATGTGTGAGGATTCCCTTGAAAGAGATATCTCACGCCCATGTCTGATCACTGTTTTTCTTAGTGAACCAGTATTCTATAGTCACCGATTTCGAATGTGTAATTTCAAAATAAATAATTATAAGCATCTGTAAAATAAATCTGTGAAACACTATTCCTTGTAAATGAATTAATAGAAAGTTTCTTGATCTAGCGAAAAGGTTGTAGATGTAGCAACACATTATCAATTCGATAATAATTGACACTCTGCCTACGTCTTACCGACAGCACGTAATAATATTTCCCGCCTGCCTTTACATAACTCCCCGTTTTTATACATGAAGTTTTCGCAATATTCAGATCTATTTATACAAAAATGCAACTAAGTTGAGGTTACTATAAAGCGTATTTATATCTTACATGTCTGTATAGGTAATTAATAATTATTTATTGAGTGTTTGCAGCGGGTACTCACACACCTGCCGTAGGGGTTAATATGCGTCGGGGCAATATCAGCGCCTCTAGTCACAAACCCACTCACGAATTCGCTCGCTGGCTCTCTTTGGTGGTGTTCGTTAGAATCGCCGATGCCGTAGTAGCAAAAGCTTTTCCACTCGCTGCTAGTCGTTAATGTTAATACATTGCTACTACATTAGCAATATTTTGCCATTGCAAAAGTTAAATTATGTGTTATTTTTAGGTTTTATTTCACGATTTTTTCCTACTCCGATATCGCCACCTAGTGATGAGGTTGTAAAGTCCCTTAAAATAGGCTGAAAAAGTTATACTAGCAACTTACAGATAGCGCTAGAATAAATAATTTTATTTGGTTCGCTGACGTTTATTTAAACCTTTAAAATTAGTTTTTTTAATGGGTGATGTTTTATTTCAAATGTTTTTCCAGTCTCATGTTTTGACAGTTGCATGTATAATAGTGTAAATGTTTAGTTCGATTCAAATGTTTTTTTTCTCTGCTTTTGCTTAATATTATGCTTTATAGTTTGTTTGATTTTTATTGTGCTTTATAGTATTATCAAAATATTATAAAACGAATATTATTATTTTGATTATATTTGTATGTACAAAATTAATTTACCTAAGTTCTAATATTTATTCAATTCGAAAACAAAAAAAAAATAACATTATACATCTTAAAAATTAAGAAATTAAATTATTTTGTTTTTAAATTTTCATAAAAGTATGTAATATATGATTATATTAGTTTTAAAAAATAGTATAAGAGAAGTGTTATTTAAATATTATTGATGACTGAATAAAACAATAAAATAATTTCAGCAACAATTGAATTAGGTAACCAAAAACAACATTATAAAAGTCTATAAACATTAATCCTTTGTCTATAGTTCCGAATTTCTATGGTTTTCAATGCTACAATGCGCAAAAAAAAATATGGTTTACAAAATATGAAACAAACACCAGCGATCGCGTCGCGAGAGCTATAAGATCCCCAATGCCTGCAATTTTGGCGAGTCTGCGGTGATCGGCGAGCGAGCAAGACACGATTGAGACGTTGCAGATTACCAATTTAGTACTAAGTATTGGAAGAGTAGCGAGCGGAACAAGCTTCGGCTATCCGTCGCTTCAGGTTTGGCACCATACCATCATAAATATACAATATGGATACGTGACCCTCTCGCTCGTGGTCGCGACTAGCCCTGCAGAGCTGTTGCTACCCAGACCCATATGCCTGTCGTTCAGCGGAAGACACTCGAAGGATTAAAGTCCCGTTGAAGACGCTCGTTGAGAACGGAGCGAATACCTATATAAGTAAAATTTGCATCTCAGAAATGGTCTTCTAAATATGCTTTTTTTTCTAATCGTATTGAGAGAATTTAATGTCTTTTTACGAAAGAACTTAAATTTAGGGGGCATATGCACCGATCTTTGTCATATGCATGAAGACAGTTTAAACGTTATATTTATTTATTAAAATATTCAATATACAATTAATATTATTAAATGTGTATTACTTTGTAGCATTTTATTGATTTTCTAGAGAAGAAAAGTACAGTTTGTGTGGATTATTAACACCTCACTAGGTCTGTGTGGAGCTGTTACCTATTTGAAATATATAATTAAGGAGATAATAAGAGCGGGAGGTCTATATTAGAGATCTGACATATGTTTTTTTTTAATATATTCTTTAGCGATATTATTGTTGCGATATTTAATATATTTATTGTTTTTTTTAATCGCCTCATGACTTCCATTATAAATGGACTTACACTTTTCAGGCAACATGCGAAAGATAGTGGAAAGTGTTGCAAAACTTTTTCACCAAGTAACAGCATGATTAACAACATCAAATTTATGTGGAAGTGACAATGATGAAGTTATTTCTATTAATAATTAATTTCTTCTTATGTTGTATTTTTCATTTATTCCATTAATAAACTTATTTTGAATGCTTTGTATATCTTTTTATATTTACCATAACTGGTTTATCTTTTATGTTTATTTTTTATTAAAAGAGTAAACATAAAATGCACTACTAGGTACTTAATGCGAAAATATTGAAAGTGTACGATAATTTGGTCTGCAATCTGATAATTTTGAGATGTCTGTATGATTATTTTGGGTTCACAATCTCGCAACACTGCGCTACACTAGAGTTGCGATATTGGAAAAAAGTATCAATATATCAAACACCGATATTTTAAAATAATAACTACATAATCAATAGGTATATTAGAAATAATATCGAAATTCAATATATCGATATTGGTTTGGTGGATATTGGTTTATCACTACTATCAAATTCAACTGGAACTGCCTAAAAGAAAGGAGACAGCATGGTATTGCCTAAAATCTGAAATCCATTTGCGTTTCGGGACTTCCAGGATGAGATGTACTACACCATTGCAAACTTTTGAAATTGTTTAATTTAATGCATTATTGAAATCGACAAACGTCAAACTGACAAGCTTCAGACTAGCCCCACAGCGACACTTGACACTAACACACTCTACCTGCCTCGCTCGTGTACAAGAATTTACAGGATTCTGCCTCAGTCCGTAGTCATGATGTGCAACGAAATTATCGTTAAATAAATATCGGTATACCGATATATTGGGGGGAAAATACTGATATATCGTTCAAAAAATATCGTTATTTAGATATACGGATTTTATATCGCCAACCCTACGCTAAACACACGCCTGTCGTTCAGTGAGCGTCTGGGCGAGTGGACGTCCCGCTGAAGACACTCGTTGGGAATGGTGCGAATACCTATATAAATAGAATTTGCATCCCCGATATGGTCTCCTAAATACGATTTTTATTGTAATTGTATTGAGAGAATTTAATGTCTTTTTACGAAAGAACTTAATTTTAGGGGTCATGTGTACTAATAGGCGTACTGTTTTCAGATGCTTATGGTATTTCTATGACATCTTACACATTCGTTCTGGACGCACTGAATTTTTATCTAAAATTTTCACCTCGCAGACTAAATTATCCATGTTTCTAAATGAAACACAAATTATGCTAAAAAATCTCTGCTTTACAGAATTATAAGTATGAAGTTGTATTTTGGTTAAATTGACATTTTTCATTTAAGTTTTTTTTTTTCAAGACATTTTTCATTTTGTGAAGTCTGTTAATGAGCATGTTGATTTTAAACCATCAATCTCTCAGTACACTTATGCACACTTTATTACACACACTTTCAATTATTAGTTGCAATTTCGTTTTAATATTATCGTATAATAGGTTTTCCTTTCCTTTATTTTTCTTTCTTACAACTCCTTCGTTCGTTCATATATACAGTATTATTATGTAATTACTTTTAATAGGCTTTAGTAATGGTAATTTATTGTATTTGTATATATTGTAACGCTGTTTGTAATTCAAGTAATCATATAGGGATAAAATGAAAGATCTGTTGTAATTTTTTTATTGACACAAAAAAAAAATTGAACCTTTTGTGTTTTTTTTTTATTTAAACACAACTTACCTAATTCCTCTTAAGTGTAATTATAAAAGTTTAACTTTAATTTTATGATAAGCATTCCCCAAAAGGCCGCGTAGGTTCCATAAGTGCTCAAAGTGTTCAGGTTGTGTGTTGTGATTGCTGTCGACCGCTTTCACCCACAATGAAAGCTGTCAATGAAAAAAATAATAAAATAATAAGCTTAAAGGTGCACAATAATATATAATATAATATACTGCACTTTTCTCTTCATAAATAAAATGAGGTACCCTCTTAGACAAGGCATTGGATAAGCATCTAAATGAAATTTCTGAGACAGATCAAAGCATTTCTTGATTCTTGGAGTCAAGAACTAAGCATAGCACCACCAACATGTAACGAAGATGAACACTCAAAAAATAAAAAAAAAAACTGATTGGGATGATGTCTCCCAATTAAGTGAGAATTATTGATCCATTCTTTAAGAGGATTTTTGACATGCATGCAAGAAAACGGAAAACCTTTGATTTTATTACAAACATAATATTATAAAGTAGTAAATTCCCGTTTTAATGTTATTCTTTCAAATATTGCAATTAAATATTTCCATTCATATACGGGGTTGTATTTAAAATCATTACTGATCCTTTAGGGGAGATCAACAATTAAAATGGTCTAACGAGAAAAACAATATATTTTTGAAAAAAAAAAGTTTCATATTAATAGAGGTAGAATAATTCTCTGACGAATATTCTACCTCCCGCTGAACGCAGCACTAACCATATCTAGGTCAAATAATTAACATATTCTTTTCCAAGTTTGGAAACAGCCAGTTTGTATTCAGTGCCACGTCCATCCTCTTCGTATTAACAGGTCCTAATTCCGCCCCTGCATACCCCACCCCACCTCAAAAACCAAAATGTTTTTAAACATTCGAATGGTTCTTATTTAAGTTCTTATACCTCTATAATGAGGTGAGTAGTATTGAATAGGTATTTTTTAATTTTGTTCTATTACGTCAGTTGCGAGCGTGTATAAGCGTGACTAAATATGTTTTAGAACATGACGTCTCCTATCAGCTCCTAAAAGGTTTGCATCGACCTGCCGAACACCTGTATATGTTTTGAAGATGAGCCTATATGAGTATGTTTTTGCTTTTATGCTTAATGGTCACAAAGAGAATAAATGGTAAATAGTAAATGAAATCTTACATATTTTTGTTCAACTGTCACAGGGACTTTTGCCTTCCATAAACACCAGGAATAATGTTGTCCGGGTTGTGATTTATCTTTACAATCCAAAGTACATGTCATCCAACTAACACCTTCATCAGCACTCAAATCTACACGAATGATTTTTGCACCTCCGCCTGAATAAGCATAACCTGAAAGTGACGATTATATACTGCTCACAAGAAAAAAGTTTCCATTTACACATCAAGCTGCGTTCTAAAAAATAAGTTAATTTTCCATTTCTTACATAAATCTAAAGACTACAAGTCTGAAGCATTTATCTAAAATATATCCTCTCTCCTCTTTTATGATGGGCCTGACTAATAAATGATATCAATGGCAACCACTTCATTGTATCAATGATTGTTAAAAATGTTTCATTTAAATAATTTTTTTTATATAAACTAATGCACTAGAAATTCAACCTTGGAATCACATGCAAACCAGTGTATTAATCCATTACACTATGCCTTAGTAACAATATTACTGGTATGCAAATAAAGCTATAATAAGAAAACTATTCCCTCTACTATTAATTATTTATTTTACCTTCATATAATAATATAAATTTTGCCAAGAAAGTCGTTTTTATTTAGTTTGGTAACATTAATTTTAACATGGCTTACACAAGGAGTCCACAACGCTTATGTACTATTTTTTATAGATTTGTATTAAGGCAAGAAATTAAAACGAAAATTCGAATAAATTGAAACTAGCCGAAAGATTAACACCATTAGTTTTTAATTTTCATGTCAATAAAAATAATATTAATATCTTCTGGAATCTGGCTGTTCAAAATCCTTAGGGCTGACAGTCATGAGCTTAATTTTTGCTTCGTCAAGAATAAGAAGTGAAAATCCTTCCTAGTTGTTTAAATACCGAGTCTACTTGAGGCTTGTAAAAATACTTAATTCCATAAACTGGAGGACTGTGTCAATTTTATACCACGTGTAACCAGAGGTGTTCCAATCCAAAACAAATAAAGTGACCCAAGATCAGGATTACTCCTGGCTTGGGTAGTAATATATCTCTCTCTATCTGAAGCATGATGATAATTATGAAAAGGAGGGCAGCCAGATGACTGTTACACTTAGGCCACTTTCTTGGGGCCCATAGTGTATACCTCCGTAGAGCAGCTTCAAACCTAGAGCTCCTGTATCCAATCCGTCTCTAATACGAGCCGCAGGATAAATGCCAGATTCTTGCTGCATATTTCGGCCATAGCAAGCCTCGGTGCCTCCCAATAGCGCTTCTTTTTGAGATGAGGGCTGGGCAGTGACAGATTATGTGTTTCACAGTCTCTTCTTCTATGTTGCAGCCTCTGCAGATGGGGCTACCAGTGATGCCCAGGGTAGTAAGGTGTCTGTTTAGTCTGCAGTGGCCTGTTATCAATCTAGTTAGAATGCGGCCTTGAAGCATTTGTGGTCATGGTATATTCATGTTTCCTTGAAAAGAACATTTTTTTTTTAAATTTTATAACCTTTGTATTAAAAATTAGATTTCTTACCTTTGACTTCTACAAATCCATTATTTGCAAAGACCTTATCTCCATCTTCTGGGGAACAAATTGCTGATGTTACGGGTAGGTTTTGAATAGCTGGTGATTTTGAAAAGTCAGCATTTTCCCAAGTGGTGCTCGAATTGAACAGCTTATAATCTCCTTGCTGATAGTGTGATTGACTTTCCGTTTTGGATATAGTAATAGATTCTGAAATAGTTTTTATTTTTTTTAATCAAAGCCAACTTATTCTTAAAATTAAAAAAAAGTGTATGAAATATTCTTTCTTAACCCCAAAACCCAAATGAATTTCCGTTTTGGATATAGTAATAGATTCTGAAATAGTTTTTATTTTTTTTAATCAAAGCCAACTTATTCTTAAAATTAAAAAAAAGTGTATGAAATATTCTTTCTTAACCCCAAAACCCAAATGAATTTGAAAAAACTATTTCTTTATTTACACTGTTTGTCCAATAGAAGCCGAGTCATGGTGGCATACTCCTGACTCTATTTATGGCACTTTTTAATTAATTAATTAATTAATTACATTGCATTCCAGTCAAAATAGTGGTCACTATGATCTTAAAAGTTTAAAACAATACCAGCGTAAATTTGTAGGCAGAAATAAACGTAAAAAGATGCTAATGCTAGATCCTTTTTTAAGTGTAGGTCCCACTTTTTTAATTTTATTGTTTTTATCTAGAAGTATTTGATATGTTAAATAACTAAAAATTTCTAAAATGTTGACAAAGCCTACCTACTTGAAAAACACTTACATGAGTTGCTGAAAAAACAGTTGATATAGATGAATTTGGTAGGTAGTTTAAATTCTATTGCAATGTTTTGAGCCTTATTGATGTAAAATACCATTTACAGTTTTAGGAGAATGTTATTATTTATAAATACATTATTGTTAGAACTTAATAATATGTTATTATTTTAAATAGTGGACTGCCAAATCCTTTTTAGGAAGAAATAATACTGGAAAAATAAAACAACTTTTTTTTTTAAATCAATCTAATGTAGGTGTCAAATGCTATGAAAGAACCAAAATCTTTTATTTTAAAGGGTAATTTTGACACCTGATAGTATAAGAATGAAAGTAATTTAGTGATTTAATAGTGATAATTTTAGTATTTACTAGTAAGGTTTTACAAGGGCTGCTATTTATCTATCCGGAACTGGTCACTTACAGAACAACATTTAAAAAGTAATTACTACATTTAAAAATGAAACTCTTTGGCTGTATAATATATTTTGCATCATGTAACCCTGTCAATTGTTTTTCCATTGTGGTGTCATTTTGAAAATTGCATGTCTTCATCACCATAGATTTAACTCGTTAAAATTTTCATGCAATGATCTACCACAATTTTTAATTTTCAGCGCTTCGATCAACTCACTTCGACTTTTAGGGATGAAACACCATCGAAAACCACTGTGTATCACTGGTTCAGTGAGTTTAATCGTGGGCGGTCTATGCTCACGCACGAATTTAAAGAAGGTAGCCCTAAATCGGTTGTTGTACAAAATATCAATGCTGTGCGGGGACTAATAACTAATAACGCAAGATCGTCATTTTACATATCGCAAGATAGAGGCATCCCTGGGCATAAATATGACGAGCATACATAACACACACATTACACGAACATTTACCTGTAAAAGAAATTTGTTCGCGTTGGATTCTGTACAACTTGAGAATTGATGAAAAACAGGCTCGTGTCGATTGGTGCAAAAAATGTTAAAAAAATACAATTGTGGTGCGTCAAAAGCTGTTTATAATATTTACACAGGTGATGAATCTTGATTCTATGTGTATGACGCTGAAACTAACCAATAGTCAACGGTGTGGATGTTCCAAGCCGAACCCAAAAAAGTTATTTGTGCCACACTTTGAAGCAAATGGTCGCCTGTTTTGTTGGAATAAATGGACATGTGAAAATAGTAAAACGGTTCATTCGGAATGGTACACGACCATTTGTTTGCCAGAAGTCTTTGAAGAAATAAGAAAGAAGAACCGACAACGCAGAATCATCCTGCATCACAACAATGCTAGCTGACACACGTCGGTCGATACAACTCAGTTTTTGAAAAGTCAAAAGATAAAATTGACGGGTCATCTACCGTACAGCCCCGATTTGGCACCCAATAATTTCTATTTATTTCCAAATGTGAAGAAAAAAATTACATAGTCAACGTTTTTCGCCGCGAAGAGGCAGCATTCAAAATGCTCGTTTTGGAGATACCTCAATCAGAAAGGAAAAAGTGCTACGAAAATTAGTTTCAACGTATACAAAAGTACATCGATCATAATGGCGAATATTTTGAAAAGCAATAAAACCATATTAAATGATATATGTTTGTTTCTTTTTGTTATTCCGGATTCATAAATGCAACCCTCCTATGTAATCGCAAATATTATTTCAATTTGCCAAAAAATATTATCAATCTTCTAATAAACCTACATTTTTACTTTAGTGCAGATGATTTTCCTTAAAAACTTAATTTTACATAACAAAAATTTATAAAGAAGGGATAATTGTTTAGCAAAAAACTGATTAACCAATAATATATTTTTTTTTAACAAATCAACACACAAATAATTATCATACATACATACTACCCCAAAAACTTTTAGAGGTTTGAGAAGTCTGAAGTTAGTAAATAAGAAACTTACGAAGCCACTTTACGTTCCTGACGGCCACCACACCTGGAACAATGGCCCTTAATGGATAACCATGGTCTCTAGGAATTTCGCTTCCATTCATTTTAGTGGCCAGTAGAACTTTAGCCTTCGGATCTAAAGCAGTAGAAAGAGGGATGGATACACTGAAGTTGTGCCCAACGGCATCTATATCGGATCCTGTGAACTAAAATTTATACAAATTTATTAATTATTATCAATCTATTGTGAACACTTTCAATTTATTATTGAAAATCATTTTTTTTTTTGATATTAGCGGCCTTAGAATTAGGAAATTTTAGCTAAAGATGAAAAAAAAAAAAAATGTAACTGCAAAATTAAACAGTGTTAATTCACGGGGCCCAGTGAGTAAAGATGCTTTGATAGCAACCAGCCAGCACAAAAAACATGACTACAATTAAGGAAAACTACCCAGAGTAGCTCTTACTATTTTTGAGGATTAGCAACTGTAAATTCCAGTACTAAAGTAAAATACTGTTATGTCTGATTTGATTCTCGCAGAAGTTAAAGGCGGATCCACAGTGCTTCAACCCAATTTGGCAAAACTTGTACTAAATTTGTGGTGTTAAAAGACAACACTCTTGATGCCCAGACAACTCTTACATGCAGAAGTGGCGTTGAAGTGGACAAATTATTTCAAGTTTTTCTTAAAATTATAATAATATTCCGAACTTCATACTTACAATTACATGTTTATTCTCAGCATCATCCTCTTTTACACCAGCGTCAATTAGAACATCTCGTAAATAAACGCCTGTCCAACTCGCGTGGCTGATAGCTCCAGTTTTCCACGGCAGACCTTTGACAGGTTTAACCTGGCAATTTCAAATGTTCTGGCTTAAATGTAATCAAGAAACATTAAATTAAAAAAAAAACCTATTGGCCCTCAATCAAAAGGCAATATTTGCAAAAAAAGAAGGTTATGAAATTGAAACTATGAAAAGCATTCATACAAGTAATGATTCATACAACATTTTAGTAAGTTGAAGAATAAGTTTTCTGCAGTGACAAAGATAAAGTTCAGTATATCATACAGATACTTATGTATATAATTTGTGATAAAATATTTTAGTTTTTTATAGACAAACCTTTAGCATTTCACTTCGCCTGTTTCCAGCACACATTAAACTACTATCGATAGTAACTTCTTTATATTTATTCAGATCACTTAGGTTTAAGGTAAGTGGCTTCCTGATACCATCAATTCTCAGTGAAAAGTTGGACTTGTCAATGTCAGGGATTGGCATGTGACTTCGGACATAAAATAGATCACTGAAAATGCATAAAAATTAATATTTGAAATCTTTAGTACCATTTATATTTGCGTTTCTTGCTTCCAGTGCATATGGTAAAAACAAACACGTATGGTAAACAAAATGAGAAAACGGATAATTAAAAATAAAAAGGTCTATATTAAAATATTATGAATGTAGATGAGTCTCGGCCGTATTTCTGAAGTCCTTTCTGTACTTTATTAAATATTCTCAGATTACAAAAAGGAATTAATTTTAACCTAGAATAAAAAAAAAACAAAGTACAATATGTATCTCTAGTTATAACTGCTGTGGTGCAGGCTATTGATTTTGATCGAGGAGAGGGATGGGGAGGGGTTAAAACACAATTTCAAAAAATTACCTTAAATTTCATAAAGTTTTTGAAATGGGGTTGATATTGAGAGCAAATTTATAGATAAAATAAAATAATTAAAATAATTTATTTCCTAATTTAAAAAACAAAAAGATTTACAATTTCCTGTCTGTAGAATTTAGAGTAGGTACATTTTATAATAAATATTTCAGATATGTCTAAATAAATATCTCTATTAGGTAGGTTTTACTGCCTTACTAACCAAAAGGGACCTAAACCCATTTTTTTTTACATAATATTGTAATTGTGGACTGGAAAAGTGGGTAATTTATCACTATCAGAGAGAAAAATATCCTAAAACCTTATAAACCAGAGAATAACAGTAATAAAGCAAATTAATCCTATGGCCAATATAAGAAGCAATGTATTCCTAACTTACTCAATCCTAATCCTAATCATGAACAATAATATTATTATTCAGGTTGATATTGCTATTCAAGACAATTATTAGGTTAGGTTAGGTTCCTTTGTTTTCCTTTGTTTCCTTTGTTTTCTTTGTGCATTGGAATTTATAAGGTGTTTTCTGAAGATATGACGTAGCAACAGAACGAACAAGTCAACAGAATAGTGAAACGGAAGCTCTAAATGGACAAGACTGAGTAGAATCGGAAAATTTAATGCAAATTTTGTATTTTCTTTAATGTCTTTTATTGGCGCAACTGAACCTAGTGCGGCAGAATTTATAAATTCTTAACTAATATCAGATCGGTCAAGCATTGTCGAAAATTATCAGTATAATCGGCTTGGCCTGAGCATAACAAATGTTCACCATAGTAAACGTTTTGAGGGAAAATTTACTATACGTAAATTCAAAAAGTTTTTTAAAAATAGGAGAACCAAGGCAGCGGCAAAATTATAACATTTCAGTGGCGAAAACAAAAACGAATGAAAGCTCTGAAAATTAAAGAACATAGAATAAAACCACTTTGTGTCATAGTTCATAAGCTGTTGTTCAGTCTGACGTATTACAAAAATGCAGGAAATAGATTTTATAAACAAAAAAGCGACTTACCGTTTAACTAAAGTTTCTATTCGTTTGAGTTAGTTCCGAAAAGAAAAGAGGTAAAGAAATTGCTCCGCTTGATGCCAGAAAACAGGAAAATATATTAACTGAAATCCCTTGTTCAGATAATATTCTGGATTTGACTGTTACAGATGAATAATATATTTTTTTTAAATCAAATATATTTGATTTAGTGTTGTAGCTAGATGGCCGTAATAATAATAAGTAAGTAATAAATAATGTACAATTTCATAATATAACTTTATATTAAAATTGAACCAGATCAAAAAATAAATAATTATTAAAAAAATATTATTTTTTTTATTTGGAGCATATTCTAGTCAAATATAAGTAGTTTTTATACTAACAATTCATTTTATTCTACGTAAACCGGGTTCAAAATAACAAAAAATAAGAAAGATTAACACCCTTTTAACAATGAAATAATGGTTTATGCTTTTTATGAGTTTTAAAAAAATTGGATTTTATCATGCGATTATTACACGTTTTGTTAAATATCTCGAAAGTGATTTTAATGGAGGTGGGGCACTTTAGGTTAGCATTAGCATGGTAGTAAATTACCATTTAAAGCAACAAACTAAGTCCTGCGGGTGAATGTCATAAGAATGTCAGATCCCATAAACTTAACAATTTTAGGGTCTCGTATAAATTTTAAAACAAAAAATGAAGCCGAGCCGTGGAATGGGCGAGAAGCGCGGTGTGTTTGAGGTCTACTACTGATTGTTTGGTTTACGTAACAAAACAATATTGTAATGTGTACACGACTTTTCATTTGAATCCTGCATCTAGAGGTTGTTTGGTACAGGTTATAAGAAAGTTTTGTTAGATGAACGATTTATCGATCTAAAGGTATTGGTTTATACAGTCTATCAAACAGATTGTATACACTACAGTTTCGGTTGGGCCTACTACAATACAGTAACCACAACACAATTATGATGACTAAACTTCTGTCATAAGTTTGACAGGCTCTACAAAATTACTTTTAGGGTATTGTATACTTACAATATCAAAATGACAATTTGGAATTAATAAAACTAAACAATGTATGTATAGAAGCAGTTAAAATTATAGCTACAGGTGTAATAGTCACTTTTGTTTCTATTTGTAACTCATAGGAACATATTTTTTTAAATTAAAGGCCACATTAACCAATTACTGACCAATAAAATAAAATAATATGTTACTGTTAACTTTATGATTCTTGATTATGGGATTATAACGAAAGTAACGAACTGCGATTATTGATAATTAATAACAGATAAAGAAAGGATTATAAAATATTTGATAACGAAAAGGATTGTAGGCTACTAAATTCTACCAACTTTAATTTTCGGTTTAGATTAAGCCAGATGACAATATTTCCTCCAGTCCCGGAGCAGGTGTTCTATTAAGTTAATACAGTAAAGTGTATCAATTATAAAAGGCCAAAATTACCACAGCGCATGTTAACTTTGAACTTTTGAATTTGTGTCCACTACAATAAAATTATCCAATAATTGTTAATTTATTCCATAAATGTTAGTTTTAACCCTTAGTTTGATTAAAATCACATTTGAAGAAGTATTTCTTTTTCTGACTGCATCATTGTGAACTAATGCCACATAAGCACTTTGGACGCTTCAAACCGCATAGCCTAATTTTAAATGAAATAATCATTACTTGGGTGTATAATAACTGTCTGCCAATGTGCGTTGAGGAGCTTCGGCGCAAAAGGGTTGCTGGGATAAGACCCTCAAAAGTTTGCTTCGATTGAGTGGTTCATTTTCCCACAAACTATTGTCATCATTTTCACTTATAACATCATCTTTATGAAGGTTACCTACAAAGTATATTATTGGTTTTTAAAAAATAGCTTTTATTTTTATTAAAATAAATACATTTTATAAACTTATTTTTCTATTAAATTAGAGTTCTAAGAATAAAAAGTATTCTTCTGATGGTAAAATGACCACGAGAAATTCAATATTGTTATTCATTATGCACCGACAAGTTTGCATTAGGTATCTGAAGACAAAAAACACACATGGGAAACCTGTTAAATAAATAAACATGTTTACTTTATTTATTTATTTTAATTCTTTTATAATAATAATTGTGCTTCATAAATGAATTATCTGTTACTGATATTCTAAAACACATAAAAAATATTATGTATTGTATTGTCATTAGTAAGCCATATTATTTCTGAAGTTGCTTTTTTTTGTTGACATGCCAAAAATGGTCAAATGATGTCTCTCTGAATGTCAGGTATTTCAGCATATTAGCTTATTGGAGATATTTTGTAGTTGGCACTCGATATATAAAACATAATATAATGGTAGCTAAACATATCAATGGAAATCACTTTATTTTATGAAAAGAAAATAAAATTTTTGCTTGCATGTCAAATGGTTGGCAACCTTTCTTTTTATTCCTGTTAACCCAGCGTTGGACAGCGGGTCTAAACGGTCTAGCATGCCATTATGCAACCTAAATATCATTCTTAACGTTGCCCATCACTTACCCTATAATATACTGTGCTTAAAGCCAGTTTGACAAAGGACGAGGTTGTCTAATCTTAGGGTGTAATTGTCATTTACGAGATCTACAAATATATGGTCGGCTGCTTTGTCAATAAGTCAATAGTAATAAGCACAGCACCTAAGACTCTAAAATCCAAGGCAACCCAGTGAATTTATAATAAATACAATTAAACCACCAACCACATGTTGTCGGTTCATTAAATAGTGTAAAATACCTATTCTGTATGATTCCAAAAGTTCGAAAATTTCTTGAGTATGATGTTGCTTGTAAACATCCCAAAACGGGTCAATCGCATGACCAGCTGCAGTGTGGATTTGTTTTCCTCCAGGATGCAACGGTAGAAATTTGGTGATGTCATAGACACCACTCTTATATGTGATCCAAAAGTTGTCTCTGTAAGATTGCAATAATGCATAAGAGAAATTAGGATAAGCCATTTTATTTAATAATTCAACAAAGCAATAATGAATGTATTTCAAGTAGACTCCATGGACATTACAAATTAATTGTTTCACTTAATCTTGCAACTATAAAACTAATTCAATGCAAATGCAAGTTAACAAGTCTTTTTTTAATGCAACACAAATAAAAAAATACATAATAGCATTAAAAAAATGTAGACATACATTTAGAAAGTAAAATAAAAACAAGTTTGAAAAAATGATTGCAAATTTCAGAACTTCTACTCACATGGAATCATGTTTGGAAACATCTTCGGCAGAGTATATTGGCAAGCCTTCTTTTACATCTCCCGCTTTAATTTGTATCTTTTTGCTCTTATTACTTTCAGCTTTTAGGATTTGCATACCTAAAAAAATTTAACAAAAAAACAGGGTTGTTTAGTAAATGGAGACCGGAACAATTTAGAATGCCTTAACTATCACCACAAAAACTTATTATGTCCTTGATGTTGCAATAGAATGGAGCATGGATGTACAACTGTTACTCCATCTGTTTATTTGGAGAAGTCAAAATTAAATCAACAGGGTGCCACACCGGTTACAGTTTGTGGACTGATTTTCACAACTGCTTTATAAACGAGCGTTGCCTTGTAGCTCTATGGAATAGAGTTACATTTGTAGATGAAAATCTTTGATATGCAGAAAAAGTTGTTGATAAACTCTCCTTACTCTAGGTAAACAATTTTCTACAACAGAAAGCCTGCTTCATTTTAAAAGCAGTTCAAAGTAGATATTGATTACATACCTAATTATTGATTAGTTCAAAAAACTTTATGAATATTATGTGAAATTGAGGTAATACTTAAACTGCACAAATTCAAACAAACATACCTTAAGCCTGCCATAAAATATACCAAACCCACAATACCAATAGGTAAACCAATCCAAATGTATTATCATATTATAAAAGAAACTAACAATAAATTGATGGCTGTTGAAATTAATCTGACTCAACTGTGCTACTCTTGAGCTACTTCAAAACGTAAACAATTCCAAATCACTATACTGTCAAATTTTGCAATCTTTGTGCTATGAAATTGCAAGACTAGTACACGTGAAGTCTCCATTTAGTGATTAGCGAAGCATTTGCGTTTCAGAATTGCTTCGGTGATATTTTAGCTGGACTGGTTAGTTTGGCATGCTAGCGTATGTTAATAGGTTACCTTTGATACAATTTCACTGGCCTTTATGGTATCGAACTTCCAATCTTAAAATAAAAAACTTTTCAAAAGACAAAAAAATAGATTTTCTTATTACAACAATATAAAAACAAAAAAGTACCATAAATAGCAAATGCCATTCCAGATGAAACAGCAGCTCCAGTTAATAATATCCTCATCCGTATTCTATTGTCTTTAGAATAGTTTCCACGTTGGTGATCATTGTAACGACGAACTAATTTATTTGATGAAATAAGGAAGGCATTAGTGACATTGAGATTAATCTTTAGTATTTGTATGTCCATAGTACCCACCCTACAAGCAAAAAATAATTTGAATGGTTATCTTACTAATTAATTTAAATCAACATACCCTACGTATAGAAATCATTAAATGATAAAATTAACAGCAAACATTATATTAATGTGTTAATTCAAAATATACACAAAGTTGGGCTTCTAAAGGATAAAGAAGGAGGGGAACCATTTTATGCTGTAAGAAATGCTAACTTTCTAAATTAACATACATATGTTTACAATTTGATTTTAAATACAATAGATCATAATTAATTTATTTATATAGGTGTATATTAATTACAATGGTAGTTTTTAAAATCACCATAATATATTTTGCGTTGATGAATTTATGAATTTAAAAAATGAATTTATATGTTTTTTTATTTTATTGTGCCAGCGACAAAACAAACAAATGTTTCTGGCACTAACACCGCTAAAATTTTAAATGAGAAGTTGCCGGAGTTTTTAAAAAAGAAATTTTAGTTTTTCAACCTCTTGATATCTTTTGAAAGATGTGTCAGATAATTTTTTGTCAAAGTTACCAGGTAGAAATCCACATAATAAAGCTGGCTCTCTAAATGGAAGTGGATGGACTGCACTAGATGATGAAAAAAATAAAAAAAATGATGAAAAATATTTTTTCATACGGACTCATACCAAAGTTCTCTAGATGTAGTAAATTCAATTCCAGATAAGGTACTACAATTCTAATATTATACTTGTGGAAATAGCAGCGGTGAAACATTGATTATGCGGTGAGACATTTAGTTTTAGATTGCTAAAATGAAGACAGTGCATTAAATTAAACATACGAACAGTGCAGAGAGGGAAGATCATCAAACTGAAAACATCTTCACAATGAATCACAATCTACAATCAATAGGGCCACAATTCGAAACTGTCTAAAAATAGTTCACCGCAAATCACAAAATGCATACAAATGAGTCACAAACACAAATGAGTGAAATTTGAAATTATAAGTAACCATTATTTATTTATTTATTCATTGTTAAACTCACAGTGTTACAAAAATAAGATTGTAATATTAACAGTTAAAAGATGGTTAACAGTTATACATTTAAAATTAAATATTAAGGTGGCAGTTGGAAATACTAAACAATAAAACAAATTGAAATAAGAAAGAGTCCAAATTTGGATATAAAATCCCAATTAATCACAAACTTAAATATTAAATAATAAATCCGAAAGTAACTCGGTGCATGGTACTTTGAGGTATAGATCTTCTTCTTCTACATCCACTCCTGGATGTAGGCCTCCTTCATTTCCTTCTACGTATTTTTATTTATTCGTCCTGCAGTCCTACGGATGTCATCTATCCACCTCAGCTATGGTCTTTCGATTTTTCGCTTGGTTGTCCATGGTCTCCATTGGACGATTTTCCCTTCCATGGCTCTTTGGCAAATCCTTAACCGTTTGGTTTTCTACGTTTACACTGTATCGCTTTTTTGAATAACAGGGTGACCTCAGAATTTCTCCACAATGATGGGATCCGTTGCTCCTGTAGCAATTTGTTCAAGAGAATGAGCAGTGTTTTCTCTAGTGCTTCCCTCCCATCATCAGCAACTTACTCGTGACTCTGTCTTCTCCGGGGGCCTTCCCATTTTATCCTTTTCAGTGTCGCTTGCAACTCACTTCCATCCGCCTCTGGAATATTTTCTGAGCCGACATTTAGAATGTGTTGTCTTTCCTCATCTCCCATGTCATCATGTTTCGGAACTGACATGCTGTACCATTTGGGATAGAAGTTTCGGATGGTGGTCACAATTTCCGTTTTCCAGCTAATGACTTTTCCCTGTTCATTCTTCATCATGCGGATCAGCATTTTCCCCTGGCCATTTTAGATAACAAGAACCGTGTTTTTGCATTTTTCTCCGGACCAGCTGAGTGCTGTGGTTACTCGGGTCTTTCTGGATCTCTTTACGGATAGTTTTGTTAAGAGTTCGGTATCCAGTAAAGTCGGCGGCAGTCTGTTGGTCGACGCTGCTCTAGAAGATCCATGGTATTTGCACTCCGTTTATGGCAATTTGGCTTGGCTTGGTTGCAAACCTTCTTTGTAGTCATGTGGATACTGTAGGCGATGGAATACCTAAAAAATATTAGCCTAAATTTTATGAACATTTGCAAAGACGCATCGTTTTGTTATTCTTTAATTACAATGTTGTTTTTTTTATATCATCTTAATTATAACTTAACGCATTATTTTATTTTTAACGTGTTTTCATATAAATTTTTATTATTAAATATGAAAATATTAAAGTTTATCATTTAATTTTTAAAACGGCTTGCCCATATTATTTAGGTATTTCCCTTATTATTTAGTTATTCGTAATGCGCAATATTATTAATACTAAATACTCAAGGTATGGTTATTAGGTTATCGGGTGATGTAAAATTAAAAATACATAATATACTTACCTAGATAAACGAAGAATTTTGAAAACCATCTTAATAATTTTATTTTATATTTTTGATCTAGTCAGATTGTATTCTCCACATTACAAAAATATACATAAAAAAATCCAGTTCAATGTCTCAACGCCGACTGTTTATTTTAATACCAATAAGTACCATCTTACTTGTCACTGTTATAAATATAACTTATCGCATAAATCGTTTCCATCAATTATTTTATTATCAACTATTTTATCTTATTGTCGCGAGGCACCGCTTTGTTATTATTATTAGACTTGACATCGACACATTTGACATATTTTGTCTTGTCAATCCAGTGCTACTATGTGCTGCATAAAATTCCTTATAGAAATTTAAAAATCCCAAAATTTTGAAATAACCTGAACTATGAAGAAGTTATGTTTGGTTAATTGTTGATAAAATTTATTTATAACTCAGTACCGCCTGCACCAATACTCCAACCGGTACCCAAAACTTTATTTGACGAATGTCAAACAAAGAATTGTTTAGTAATAAACGCTTCCATACATTGGTAAAAATCACACTATTTAGTATTTAACAAGAATTGAACGAATTAACAAAAAAAAAGTGTTTCTTTTTTTGCAAAATAAGAACAATCAAGAAACCAAGCAAACATAAAACCCATAAAAGTAAAAAAAAAACTAAAGTGAAACTAATAAGTACTTACAATAAATCTCAACTGTATAGGAAAAATATTATAGGAAATTCGGTAAAATTGGTAAATAAACTGCAAATCATTAATTACCTAATGGTCAAGCTTAGGTGCTAGAAATTATGTGAGCTGGATACTACTTTTGAATCAAATGTCTTTAGTGTAATATCGCTAGCTTTAAAGCAATTGCTAATCGATGACAAGCGATGTGTATGAGTCAATTTAATTTAATAATTAACGAATAGTCTATCCGTTCTAACTATGTGTGAGGGAAAATATATCCTCCCCCTTTTCTCATTGCAAACCCACAAAGAGAAAGGGACGGACATCAATTTTAGTCTAGATTGTTTTTTTTTGTTATAGTAAAATTTGCTAATTGACAAATTTGGGATATTCTAAAACGAAATTTTGGAAATTTTTACTGGTAGGATTTTTACTGAGGCTAATATTTTATATAGATAGTTAAATTTATTTTTTATTTTAGTAAAATTTGTTAATTTACAACTGGACACACTGGATGTAAGTTTCATTAGTATAGGAATTTCCCCCAAAATTGAGGGATTCGGTCTCAATCGGGATATTTTGTGGGGAATTTTTAGAAGGATTGCCTAATATGTGTAGGGAAGGGTAATATTTTGATCCGAAGAGACTGTCAAAAAGTAATAAAGTTAATTCAGACTTTTTTTATATTGAAGATTTTTGAAGAAAAGAATTTTAAATGTTCTTTTTTTCAAATAATGATGCATATGTAGTTTAAAAATACATGTTAAAAGTTTGTAAAAAAAAAGTGTTAAAAGTACTTGTCTTGTGTTTAAATTTTTGTATGATAAAAAATCTATACTTGTACCTGGATATTTAAAAGAGCTATGTCCGAGGCATATGTCTAACAGTATCTCAACAAACATACCTATAAAATAATATTATGCACAGTACTTAGTGTTTTTTATTTATTTTTTATTTTACAGGAAAATAGAACAATGATGTAACAAATTTTAAAACCTTACACGATTCAGAAACATATATGTATATATTTTTGATGATGAATATATTTTATTGAATTTTTTGAATATATTTTATTTTATTTTTGATGAATATATTTGCTTTAGCTTGAAAGCGGTCTGGACAGGTATAAAAAGTCATGAAAACAGAATCTTGTAATATTTATTTTCCAAGCAAAGACGAAATGAAATCAGTGAGCGAGTTCAGGTTCAGAGTTCAGACCGATGCGTTTGCCACTACACAAACCACTTAGAATATTATAATTATTTGAAAACGAAATAAAATCTTTTCAACTGCACACACAAGAATGGCTATTGTATAGGTTTTTGGGTTCCGGACTAAAATATAAAAAAACGAAAACACTTATAGCAAAACTTCGTTGTAAATTGTCCGTCTGTCGCATGCCTGTAAATTATAATAAAATGTTTTTATCTAGTATACTAGGGTACTGCAGATTATCCAATTCGCTATATAAAAAAGACCTTTTGCACATATATTATCCTCTCTTTATCTTATCTTATGTAAAGTTAATAAAAAAAAACTATAGGTACTTTATGTGGAACATCGTTGGAAAAAGGCTTATTTAGTTATACAAAAAATATGTTTTCCTTGTTTGAAATGTATATATTTCGTGCCATTTTCACAGGTATACAAAAAATATATTAAAAAAGAGTCGCCTCATTTTCGTAACGTAACTCTAAAACACAGTAATACATATAATATATTTGTGTTATCCAATTAATTATCCAAAAAAATGTTTGAAATTGAATCATTTCCAACAATGAAAATTCCAAATTCGACCGCCCCGTTAGTAACGGGTCGAAAAAGATCGCTCTCGTTTTGTGTAAAACCTACCGCCGCGACGCGCGCTTCGGATCGACGCGATGTCGCCGTACCTACTAAATTTATGAATTATAATAATCAAGAAGACTTCTAACTATACAAATTTATGTTGTGGTGAGTTCCCGTGCAGCCAGTGTCGGATAGAGCCTCCGTACCTACCACATGGCCTGTTTGGGAGGTGCCAAATTTGCTCCAAGGTTGGTGCCAATTTGATTTCTTTAATGCAATTTCTAATGTGAAACCCCAATTTATTCACATAAGCTAAAAAATACAGTTCACTTCTATACATATGCCTATAAAACTGCTGGCATAGTACGGTACATTTTTGGTCTTCGAGCTCGGATTTAATTAATTTTGTATGTCAAATCATGATTTTAAATACATAATTAGGTACTTGAACTAAAATAAAATAGTTGACAGTGTTATCGATATAAATGATCACTATACTATCTATACGCGTTATTTTGTATATTTGGTTCACAAAATTTGATAGTAATATGCGCGTTCTTATCGATTTTTAAAAATTAGTATTGTATTTCGTAATTGTAGTTTGAACCTACAAACTATGCGTTGTCGTAATTGTTTCGTGAAGATTCGATAACGGGCCAAATATTATTTTACCTAGATCATTGATTATATAGTTTTTCAATGCCTAGATCCTATGTAATCGCCATTCTATAGTCTATTTGTCTGCTACCTGCATTCAAATATACAAGTTGTACGTAAAATCGCGTGGCGTGTTTATCGCCGCGCCACCAAACCAATGGTTCTATATCGCTTTCGATTGAAAGGTCAATTGTGTAAATTAATCGTTTCGTTTTCGATACATTTTTGACAGCCAAATATTATTATAATTTTTAGAACACTTTGCAATAAATAAACAAACATTGGTAGTGATCATTATTAACTACATAAAAGAATTGGTAAACAATTAATGTTTACCGTTCGATTTATTCGTAATTATTTTGATACATTTTCATTGTTTGTAAAAGTAAGTTTGGATTCCATTCCGATCGTATACAAGATAAGGGTGATTGCCCATTTTTAAATATCGTACCAGCGTAACAAAAAATGTCGACGAAGATACGAAGAACCTTCAAATGAGAAGTAGAGTTGCATTTTTTTTATAATGTAAAATCTATTATCAGTTATCTATTTCAAACCAAAATTTACATTGAACATTAAAACTCGACTAGCACTATACCGAATGTAGATATAAATAATTTTATTGTAAGTCACATCTAGGTATACCACTACCAGAACTTCAGTTATCCGAATTTGACGGAAATCTAAAAGAGCGGATTAAATAATTTCTCAGATTTGTATACAGCTACCGTGCATTCAAACACTTAACTATGGGATGTAGAGAAGCATATGAAGAATGCACAATATATATTCTTTCCTGAAATCGTTCAAACTAGTCAAAACCAATTAAAAATCGTCGCTTACTAAAAATACAAGCAAATGGCATTAATAAAACTAGGCAGAGATGTGACTTACATAAATTTTGACTTGAGCACATCAGGTATTTGTGGTTTAGGCATATTAAATTTTATTTTATTATATTCTGTGTTGGTATTTATTTGTATATCTTTAGTAAGTATGATGGATGCATCTAATTATCTAATTATGTGTGATAATATATATATACATTATATATCTATTTTAATAGTATGTTATTCAAATTCTTCTATAATTTTAAAAAGTTTAATTGACATTCATGTAACATTAACACAAGTAATAAAAAAAATCAAAAATTATATTAGAGAGCACGTCTAAATAAAAGTATTAAGTGCATCGAGCTTTTGTCACTTCGATAGAGGCATTATGCCTAGTGAAGGGATTATAACTCAACATATCTGTATCTCTTTTCCGAAGCAAATTTAAGACCGTAAGTTTGCGGCTTAGTTCTCATTTAAGAGAAATTTTGACGATCTTGTGAACTTTTTAAATCGCAAAGAAAAGGAACCAACTCCAGATCAAAAGCGCAAGAAAAATCGTCAGGTAAGGCCACCAAACCAATGAGACGTGTACCTACCAGCTACCGGAAACCTTACTATGTATGAAAGGTTGGTCATCTGCCAATCTGAATTATTATACGTGTCATAAAACATAAATGGATTTATATAACTAAGTCTTTCTAAATTGGCAATTACTTGCAGCCCCGAATCATCGCCAAATATAATAATTATTACATTTGGCCTCAAAAAACCACCAACTAATTATTATTTATCAGACTAAGTTAATTGATAAAGGATGATCATTGATCATGTCACGCTCATGTGCCAAAACGAGATAACTCCCACTGAGTACATCTAATCGTCGGTATTTCCTTCCTTTACATAGATATGTGCGTAGGTGGCGTTTCACAGATAGGATAATTTTTATTCCGCATCCATTAGTTTACGATCCGTCAGGAGAGGGGTTCCGCTTAGCGCAGACATGAGTGGAAATTTATTAAGTAATCTTATTACAGTGCGACGAGAGCAACACCTCCCGCAAGGAGCACTAATTGAATACTTTGTTAATTAGCATTGTTAATTCAGACTGGCACTCGAGCACGCCCTAGTGAGATCGCGATCTGCGCTCGGGACGCGTGGAGATCGCATTAAATTTTGTTCAGCGTTGAATAGATTAATCAAACGCTTTGGTTTGAGATCAAGTATTAATTCAAAAGACGCGTATTTGTGTGCAGTGCTAATTCACTTCTATTATATTCGAATTTGAAGTGCTTTGAACGAAGAATCTGATTCATACACAGTTCGGGTACAAGTTTGTTTTAGTGACGGAGAATGACCTTTATTTCAATAACTTTAGTTATATAAAATACAATGTCAGACTAAAACTCAGCTTCAGTTCAAGTAGGAACAGGATAATATACATAAAAATGGTAATTGATATAAGACTTTTACACATCGATGGTAGGCAATCTGCAACTACGTGTTGATTCTGATGTCTTTCTGTGTAAGTACCTATACATACATTGGTAATTCTAATATAATATATCACTAGCAGTTACCATAGACAATTATATGAATCAATTGCACAACAACGCACGCCAATAACATACAACATACATAACAACTTTTCGATGGTGCATGTTTTTCGAAAATTCTCATGTGGAGAAAAAGGTAACCAGGTTCCATTTCTGAAGATTTTTTTAAAAATGTGTTTTAATTGTACAAAATAAATTATTTTGTGGTTATCCGCATTGAAACCAGCGATAGATCGAGAAGAAGCGTGCGTATAGTGTCGGGATCTGCCGTGACGTGAACAATCCCTCTTGTGCCAATTTCCAAATTTTAAACAAGACTCTATGCCCCTTAAAAATATATGCCCAGCCAATTCTCAACGACTATATATGAAGGAAGGTAGGTTAGGTATAGTTCATAAGAAGTGATAATGGATTTTCCTATGGCTGAAGCAATCAAGGCCGTGAGTGAGCATAAAATTATTATGGTCTCATTTTATGTCACCCGCGGGGGAAATGTTTTAATTAAACAGCTATAACCCACCATTTGACAAGATCTGCTTAATTATCACTACTACAGCACAGCTGGAATGTCTATTCACTTGTTAGTTTATTTAACTTCGAAAAAAACGGAAACGTTTTTAAATTGTTTAAAGAAAGGGTACTTAAATGCACGATTATTGTCCATAAATAATTTTAAAGTTAAGCCTGAGTATTATGTGATTTAAAATATAAAAAACAATTAAATAAGTACTAATTTTGATAGCTCTACAGCGGAGATATATCACTTCTCAACACCCATACTCCATAATATCGGAAGAATGTTTCTCAATTATGATGAAATCGAATTTAAAATTTAATCAAAATCTCATGAGAGCTTGGAAGCACGACATCGCCGTCGCGCAACCACATCGATCAGGTCTCAAATCAGTACCTAAAATTACATTAGTGTTTTTAAATAGACACTGTGTAATAATAATAATTTTTTTCTAAAAAATATTATCTGCAAGAAGAGAGGGAAAAAGAGAATAAAATCAAATAAGTTAAAATAGTGTGAAGTATGGAGAAATATGGAGAGAATGAAAAACAACAAAATGTTTTTTCATAAAAAAATAATAGGTATGGGTAGAGAAATAAAAAATGTATGTAATAAAACAGATAAAATATGAATAGTTTGTTAGATAAAAAATGAATAAAGGAAGAATAAAATAGTTTTTTAAGAAAATATATGCTTATAGGTGAAATAAGTGTAGGAGAGGTTGAGTGAGAGTGTTTGTATGTATTTAATTGTGTCTGTTTAAACGTAATCTAAGCTACCTTTGCAAAATGAATTAAACAAAACAATTAAAAAAGTTCCTCCTTTTCACCATAGACAATTCTTCTATTCTCAGGCACACTGAGCTATGAGCGTTCGTTAATGCAGAGGCCTTGGGATATACGCGGCTGGCGCCAAGGCGGGATTTTCTTTGGGGCCGTTTTCCGTCGGTCACCGTCAGGAATCGATTTACTTGGTTCAAAATGTGCCACAAATGATTATTGCTTTCACGTGCTCATCTACTTTCAAGGTTTTTGTAGAACCAGGCCACCGATATCTTTTGAATGGAATAGCTTCAAAGAATACCTGAAATATTTATGAAGTAAAAACGTAACGGCTGTCGATAGCCTAAATTAAAATATAGGTACCACCTTTCTCTCTCTCTAACTATATTTCACACACAGTATAATGTTTCCAAATATATTCAACAAATAGTCTCGTTGCGTAAAGTCAGACTATGTTTTCTATTTAATTTATTTTGAACGATATAATAACGTTTAAGCGATATAATAAATACCAATATAATTTTATTTATTTTGATTGATAAACATTTTGGATTCTTAGGGTACTTATAGATATAATTTGATAGAAACTAACAATATGTTCAAGTAAACGTTTGGTCTTACCGCAATGTCCGTTGGCTGCCTTCTTAACTAGACTTAAATATAAGTACTAAAGAATACAGTTAGATTGTGTTTTTTTCTTGATTAACCCACTATTAAGAGGCGAATACAATATATATTAATTAAAAATTGTTTTGAAATGATATTATAAAAGTTATTATACATACACAATTGGTTTATTATAATGGACGGTATGACATATACTTAAATAGATTTAATATATATTAAAATATGTACTTACTACCTACCTACTTCACATAGTGTCAGCGATGCCTGTAAAATAGGTTAGAAACCTTACGTTCAGGAAAATTTCGTCGACGGACGCAACTTTCCCGATGACGTAAAACAACAAATTGTGACCTTTTTACACCAACTCGGATTCAAGTTTCCTTCGCTGATGATGTTCACAACGGCGGATCCAGGTCTGGCCTTTTTCATTAATCGTGCATTCATGTTTGTATTCAAAAACTATTTATTCAATTCCTTGAGACGTACTTTTAGTATAAAAGCATGCGAGATATGCGCGCATATTCCAAATCTACAAACAATTTCTACTGCTAATTGAGCGCCACTATTTTTCAATACGGTTAAAAAAGAAAAATCATTACTAAGTTTTGATTCAAAACTAATATTTCAAAACCAGATCAATTACAATTTACGAGTATGTCGTCCGTGCATATTATGATTCGCCTTTCAAATAGGTAATTAAACCACAATCGATTCTATTTAAATATTAAACAATCTTTTACTAACATACCGCAAAGCATGCTTCACAGCGAAACAAACAACACACGCCAAATTGTAAAAACATTACGTTTTCATCTTAATTGAAACTTTAAAATCAAATATAGTCCCAATAACTTTCTATACTTATATATAGTCCCAATAACTCCCTAATTCGATCATTCGTCATAAAATAAATAACGAACTAATACAGAAATCTAAAACATGATATTAATTATCTCGAGGTTACTTTACATCGTCTATATCGTAGCAATATAATTATATCATTTTTACATACTTTAATTTTACGTTTATGTCACTAGGAAAAACGTTTGTTTTTCAGTATTTATGTAGTACCATTGTTACTCTAGGCACGTTTTTAGATACATTAAATTTAGGATGCCAGTACGAAAAACGATCACGAGTGGTAAAGTAGTTAGTAGTCCATGTCTTTCCATTCTAATGTTTGTTTGGTTCTACGGTTCGAAGAATTTTATTTTTCATTTCCTTATTAATACTTTGTTTACGAGTCGTGCGAGCGTTGAGTCGGGAAAAAAACCGTGACATCCCCTTGTGTAGTCTGAAAGCCAGGAAATTACACCAATACATTATATTTTCAAATAAAAAACCAATAAAATATGTTATTGTAAGTTATGTATTTTCTTAAAATAAAATTTACGGATTTTCACTTTACGTGTGTTAATGATAATCGAAACAGATTTTTTCTTCAGGGAGAGTTCGAACATCTGTCTGTTCCCGTCAATAGAATGAAGATCTTGCTTGAAATATGTAATAATTATTGTTTATTTACCAGCTTTAAATGGTCTAATTTCATATTACTTTTTTATGTGATCTTAAGGTTTTTTTCTTATGATAGTAACGAAATTACTTGTGACAATGAAAAATAAAATATCCAAAAAGTATCGTCTGCCTGCATGCAAAACCACTTTATCAATTTCAACGCAGTATTTTTATGTAATTATAATTAAACCATATACCTACTAAAAATATCTAAATTTCCAAGTACATAAGAATTACTCACACCGAAAGGTGATGAGGGGGGAGGAATTATCGCTTGCCAAGGGACTTCGAATAGATTTATGAGTGGTTATTATGCACTCCAGAGTACTCGCAATAACAGCTTATTTATAACTTAAACTCAGCTTATTTATAGGTATTAAAGGTTAATGGCAACTAAAGGTTAATAGACTATGTTACACAGATTTACTATACTATTTATCTGGGGCTACGTAGGTATGCGTACCTATCGAGACTTTCTCATCTTGGCGTCTTCGACCGCAAGGCCGATCAAGGTTGCCAGCCGCTCACCCCGCTCACCCGCTCGCCAGTTCACCCGCGCTAGTAACCCTTTCTGCTGAAAGAGACATTTTTTAAATAAAACAAAATTAAGCGAATTAAATGACGCTAAATACCCAAATACAATACAACCGTCGCAATTGTCAAATGGGTATTTTTAAAATGCTCATGTGATTTTTTGGGTAAAGTTTTTCGAAATGAGTTTTGACACATCCTCGTCAGATAATCTTTTTTATGAATTTAAGGTTCTAGACGTATGGCAACTATTCTTAAAAAAAGTGTTATTTTATCTCCTAAAACATAAAACAGGCCTAAATAAAATTAAAAGACAGTTTTAGAACTTTGAAGTGTCAGAAATGCTTACAACATTTGAACAAACATCTTTGTAATTTTTGGTACCTAAAAATATTGTCAAAGAGCTTCCTCGAGCGTTTAAAAAATCTAAAAATCCTAATCTACTCTCACGAAGTATAACAATATGGCTTTTTGAAAAAGGAAAGCAGGACTTGGAAATTCTTTTTAATATTGTAATTTAATTGAAAAATAATTCTAGTAATATCAGGCACATTCTTAGATGTTATCATTTAATTTTATATTATAGATAATATCATTATTAGTCTTTAATTTTATATTTCTTCAGTATATATAATATTATTTATTTTTACGTGTTATATCTAATATACGAGGGGTGTTCAAAAATTAAGGTGACTATTCAAATTTCGCGGGCAATGTATTTTCGTTCATCGTTTTTTTTTGTTTTGTTATATTGGTACACTCTTCCCGAACATCTGTATCAAATTTCAAGAGAATGGCATTTTTTGTTTGGTTGTGAGAGGCGTAAAGGTTCAGTAACACTCTTGATGGTAGACGTCACGAAATAAATTGTCTGAACGAATAATACACTGCATCTTTTGGTACAAACATGGTCTAGTTAAGAAGGCAGGGTTCATCACACTCAAACTATTCATTGTAATTCATACATTTTTTTTATAATCCGATGCATACTATTTAAGCCAATGAGTTTGCACAAATAATAGTTATTAATAAATAAATAAACATTGGTCGTTATATAAAACATTTTTATTTGTTATTGATGAAATATTCGTGAAAGATATTGGTCTTTTTTAGAGGGGATTATAATAGAGGGAAGGGGGGGGGGGTATCAGAACCGACTCTATCTCATATTCGTATTTTTTGCACATTTGACCTTTAAGTTTTGTAGTATTGAATTATAGGCGCATTCGTGACAGTTCGATATGCAATCTAGGCGAAGATGTTCATAGAGTTGAAAATTGTGTTGGAGTAGTAGGTATATCATTTTATAATATTCTTAATTCATCGATAGGTGAGTCCTGATGGTCTTTTTCTCACATAGAGAATAAATTTACATTGCAAACGGCATATATTGAACAGACACGATCAACTAGACAAACAGCTTCAATCATTGCTAAAGTTCCAGAAATGTCGAATAGTTTTGACTATAGATAATGAATTTCTATATGTAGGTACATCAGTCCGAGAAAGTATATTTTTCCAAATGTTCAAACTACATAGGTAAGTGCGAAGCATAATTTAAAATTAAGAAATATTTTATAATAAAACGAAATTAAAATGTTTTGTAAAAGTAAAAAAATATTGAAATTAAAAAAAATAAAGAGACAACTTTAAAGTTATATATAAATAGCGAAGTAGGATTTTTTTGACCAATGAATATTCTGACACTACTATCTATTAAAAACCAATCATCAAAACTATTTTAGGTCTTAACCTAAAATATTAACAACAAATTAACAACAACAAACAAATCAACTAGTTTTCGTACCTATTTCATTGAAGTGCCCAGTCTTATTTCTGCAATTTATTAGAAATTAATAATCATTATAAGTTTATAATCTGTCTACATAAAAGGCTTAACTTAACTGTTAGGGGGCGGGAGTGAGGTATAAATGACGGCCACCTCCTCTACACAGAACCCTATTATTGGGCACACTATGATGCTGGCTCGTAGACTATTTAGTGTGTCAACCTAACGTGATCAGACGCGCGGAAAATGTGAAAACACTTATCAATTTTGTGGCTTTGGTTTCTCTGCAGAAAAGCGTGTTCGCGCCACGCCCCCGACGCGGCGCTTATATCACAACTCATAATAAAACTTCGTCGATAGTAACCAAGCATTTCATTTTATTCATCATATTTCATATTATATCCATAATATTTGCCCTGTCCGTTAGTTTAAATTTATGAAAATCTTTTAAACAATGGATAAATTCCATAAACCACTGAGCATTTTTAATTACGGCGTCGTTCGGTCTGTTCTGTCATTTATCAAAGAAATTGATTACCTTTTGGACTCTAGGCCATGCATATTTAGCTTAGTTGATGCCCCCCCACCTAATGGGGGGCATAATTTGTTAGAGTTGAGTTGGTTCAGTAAATCTGGGGATAAATCGCGACGATCCTGAAGCGCTACCAGTGATTTTTTTTTCTTATTATGATTCAAATGTCGGTTGTAGAAATTGGAAAACTAAGAGTAAAAACTACTGAATATTGTACAGCAGAGGTAAGGTAGGTAGATATTAGCAAGTAAAAAACTAAAAATTAACTGAATAAGGCGTGGTGTGGTCGATTAGGAGTGCGCGTGAATATTATTAAAAATCCTGACGTAATTACGAGTCCGGACAAAAGTCCGGACATGATTACCAAATCCTGACAGTTCGGACAAAATACGTACGTATGGCAAGGTTAAGTAGGGCCCAAAATAATTGAATATTACCTAGGTCATAAAAAGAAAAAATAATTTAATAGACTTCTTATTTCGATAGGTTTCTTCGATAGAATATATTAAGAATATGTCTCTGAACTTTTATACCCACATGCTCAAAATTAACAATAATAATTTAATAACAGGGGCGCACTCATAAAAGAATTCTTGAACCACGTTTACACTTGCCAATTGATTTTCTTTCTAGTATTTATTTAAATACCCACTTATAGTTTTCGTCTTACAATTTAGCTAGCGTCTTTTCACACGATCACGTATTCACGGATCAATAAATTTTAAAGTTAGCGGTGGCTGTCTCCGCAGCTACCAGAGCGAAAGTATACCTATATATAAATAAAACCTACAGCCAAATTTCCTGAACTTTAATATTTCCAGGTTCAAATGCATTCTGTGTTGTGCTTTAATTTATTGGCCGTTCCGTTCTTCTGGTAAGTGAGATTTCAGAACATTTCGCCTGCTGCGGGCACTTTTACAAATAATTGCATGCTGGCTTTAGTTTTAATTTATGACAAATATTTGGGCGGTGTCGGATGCCGCGTAGAAATATTTCACAAATAAAAGTTTTAATAAATAAATGTTGAAAGAATGTCATGATACCATTGTATGTTTTTTTTTAAATTTAATGTACTCAGTACCCATTGTCGCCCACAATTAACCCACTGTCATGTCGCCTCTATGGCCATCCATTCGAATGGGCTGAAAGTGCCGCGGGCACAAGTGGAGGTAGAAAATGAAGCAACCCATTACAAGTTGGTGCCGCAGGTGCGAGTAATCTGGGTGGGAAATGCCTTTAATAATGCCTGGTTTTAAGAGGTCAGCTTCTGGTTAAATAATTTACTACAATACTATACAATGCACAGAAGCAGTCGATTATACGAAAGCTACAGGTGTCACAGCCATTCTTGTTTTAATAAATCTATAGGAAATAGACAAAATAGTTTAATTTGATTTGTCGTTTACGAATTCGATACTAGAAAAAAAACAGTATAATAATAATATGCTTTCAGAGAATACCAGAAAATGTTGACGTTATTATATTAGGGTATTGAATGCCATTGAGCGTTCAAATAATGTAGCATCAGTTGCGGTTTAGTCGATGATGACCATTCACAGCTGTCGATGCATTCTTATAATCGAATTCGATTACTTGCACCTGTGTGACCACAAGTTCGTCCAAAATTGTCTCCGTAGATACATAGGGTATACCTATGCCTAGCAACATTTTAGAACACGTTTTGACTGCTGAATTTCTATCAACTATCTTCATTAATGCATAGGTTGTTTAATGTTTTAGAGGTAACTTCAGATTCCAACTTTTCGGGATCGGAGACATTGTGGCTTCCGAGTGAATAAACACAAATTTAAATCGTGCAAACAAACATCAAAACCTACGCCGAGCGACAGCTCGCCCGCCATCTTTCCATAAAGATTAATTTGGTCGCTTTCATCTTCAATTTCGCACGCTTCAATTTGCATGACGGTTTGGCCTGAAAACACGAGAAATTATTAGGCGGACATTTCTCTCTTTTTAGGGGAGTTTGCGTGGTAAGCGTTTTTTTCACTTTCACAATCAAATAGGTTAGGTTAGGTTAAGGTTTATCATCGCATCATAACAATCAACCATTATGTTTTTTAGATAAAATGAAAGCAATTTTTTTTACAATATACAGGTTGTCCCATGTCCATTCCCGAAGACTTAAGGGGGATTTTGAGTAACCGAAAAAAAAAGTCCCCAAATTTATTATATTTTTTAACAGATGGTGTCAATTCAGTCGGCGCGCAAATTCTTTGACACGGTTATGGCGTACGGCGACAGCTGTGCGCTCACAACGAAGCCATAATAAATGATCCTTTTACTATTTTCATGTAAAGTGTACATTTTTTTTCACGGCAACTATAATGAATTTTGATATAGTTTCTTAACAAATAACACTAGAAATCGCAGGACCAATTAGCTGTTTTTTTATCAGGCACACGGAAAACTGCGTATATAATATGTATATTAAATATGCATAATATTTATTCTATTGAATATACTATTTTGAATTTTAAACTCATATTTGCTTTATCGGCAAAACGCTATTAGGCCAAGTTCCATCTGCCTGGTCTGATATTTTAAAGTACACTTAGTTAATAACTTTAATAAGTGAATAATTGGCTAATTTTCCCTAATTGGGTATGTTGTAAAACTACATATTTCAGGTTAATTGTTATACAAAACGAACCAAACACTTTTTAGCATAAAAGAAGGCAATATATGGCGGCTTAAATAAATGATAATATTCTTTATATGCTGGTCGATCTAAGATTCTGGTGGGATTGGATAAATTAAACATATTAGGAAAAAACTGCCTATGACTTTTTTTATCGCGCGGCTGGTGTTGTCAAGAGGCACAGCGCAGTTTCAATATTCTTATTATTTATCTATTTCTTAAAAATATACTATTACAACTCTTAATTAGTACAATATAAATATTATTAAATAGCTTAATTAAAGCGACAAGCGACTATTACATTGTACAGATGTTTCCTGCCTCCCTAACTAGACTGTACTGAATTGTATTCATGATGCGTGTTTGTTGTTATTGTTGTCACGAACTATATGTGTCATGGCTTCGTCCATCAGCGATGACTCTATCCACGTCTTTCATTCTATGTAAAGGATGTGAGGTAGACGACATCTCGCAAACAATTGGGCGAAGTTCTTATACTTACTTAGGATAGTCTCACAAAAAAATATATAAATGTGTAAACATAATAAATCTGTAGATTTCTTTAAATTCTGAACGTGTCTACGCTTAGCGAGTTATTCAGGCGAAAAACTGCCGAAAGATAACTTTTTATGTAATTTATTTGATGAAACTATAACGTCACCCAATTTTTAGTTGTTCAAAGCTTTACAACATAGAGTTGTAAAAATCTTGTTAACATAATCTGATAGCAATGATAATTCAACGGCATAATGCTCTTTAGTTTGGTTACACTGAAGTACAAGTACAAGTACAAGAAGTACACTGAGGTACGCCAGAAGTCTTATAAAATGATTCTTTTTCTGATACCATATCCGCTCAGCGAATGTTGGCGATCATGTTGGCTAAAATAATCTTATTGACGGCAGATCTAAAAAGAGATTGGCTAAACCACTTCCGCAGGTCCTTCCGCAGCACGTCGTATTTCACCTGCACCTGCAGCCAAAGTAGCGCGCACCTCAAAAAAAGCTACTGACGTTCCGTTGTGAGGCACGGTTTATGTAAAGACTTAGTTTCTGGCAGACCTGGATACTTGTACAAGCTATTAATTAGAAACATAATTTATGGAAGTAATGCTATTGACCTAGTAATTTATTTCACTAGTTGGAAGACCTACCTTTTGAAATTAATACGTTTTTTCTCGTTTAAACTTAATTTGGAACTCCTATAGTGTTACAGCGTAATGTTAGAATTTATGCGAATAATTGTGGGACGGGAAGCAGTTGTTAGGCCCCGGATTGGTCACAAATTATTCAATTCATTTGAGATTTTGAGAACTTGAATCCATTCCTGGATATTGTTTGAGATACTAGGATTTAGTATTTTTGTCTGTATAATTTTGTTTAGCACCCCGCCTAGTATAAAGCCTAACGTGTGATTTTTATAGAGCGTTTTGTTTTGTTAATTTTATTTGTTATATTGATTATAGTGGTTTGTGCGACTAATGTTTGTTTGTATTTGAGAACAAATTGTTGGCCTATTGTAAACTGGTAACGATAACGAATCGAATAAAACGGCGTTCAATTACCTATATATTATCTTAATATTTAAATACATATATTACTTATAATACCTAATTGAGATTTGTATATATGTATTTGTTGTTTTATTGTAATACCCATTTGAACGAATATTTCAACTGAAAGTATTTTTAAAATAAGTTTTTTTTAAAGCACATGAAAAAGGGCCCGGCGCCCCTTAATGACAATAGCTATGGGCTCCGTCCTACCTTAATCCGGCCCTGCCTTTCATCTGAAACTGGTACCTAATATCTACCTAAGTTTACTGGTTACTGGGATTTTTTTTTTAAAATAGTTTTCAGCGTCATTAACTCATTTTTAATATTTTAAATTTGTTTTAAACCATATCCGTTGAGATCATATCAATTATTGACCAGTAATACCGACGTTTGTATTATTATCATGATTTGATGAAAGTATAGCTAATAATTTTTCGACAAAAC
This sequence comes from Neomicropteryx cornuta, assembly GCA_020383195.1. Classification (NCBI taxonomy): domain Eukaryota; kingdom Metazoa; phylum Arthropoda; class Insecta; order Lepidoptera; family Micropterigidae; genus Neomicropteryx; species Neomicropteryx cornuta. The sequence continues at coordinate 10,882,815 of JAHKQU010000014.1, forward strand.
AGTGTTTCGGTGTAAATGTGACAACAATATCTCGCGGTGATTTCTTCCGTACGTAGTAATTCATATTATAAAAGAATAAACAAATGAAGACGATGAATAGAGGCATATGTTATGATGTATGTTTATGTTTTTATGTAATATACTCGTAACAATGTTACCCTCAGGGATATAGTAACATCACTTGTTTCATTGCAGGGAGGAAGATTTTGTTAATTTTTTGGTTGTTGCTGGCGTATATTGGTATGCAAACACTTTCCCCGATTAATGCACTTTATAAATTCTCCTTGATTTAAAAAATATTGTCATTATGGTATAAAGGCACGTTTTCAGACGTTCACGCCAGTGATTTCGGAATTCTCATTTACATACTATACATACGTTAACGCACATAAAGGAAATAGCCCGGGATCGATCGCTTCTGCCAATCTGATCGCAAAGTAGTTATTTTCTGTGATTCACTCCACGACATGAATTACAATCTGACAAAACTAAGAAAATCTAAGAAAAAAGCTTGTTAGACGACTGACCTCGTCCTGTTTTTGTGGTACAAAATATGTGGGTAATAGAAAAACTGATTGAATTTTATTATTGCCTGCTGGATTTTATTATTTAATTGAAAGTAAAAACTTCATATTGTAATTGTTGAGTTTAAAGTAGATATATACTTTTAAAATATTAAGAACATTCGCTACATTATAAATTACAGAAGATAATTTATTGTATTAAAAAAAATTCAATCATTAGTAAAAATGGTACATTATTTTTAACCAGAACTTCCCCTGCAGTACATTGGAGCATTGTTTGTTGGTACGTAATAATCACCACTTTCATAAGCCCAATTCCATCCCATGACAGCAGTTTGCGTCTTATCAACGAAAGGAATAAGTGGGAATATGATGTATTTGAAGCCAACACATAATACGGAGTTAATACTCTCTGCATAGTAAAATAGTGAACGAGCATGAGAACAGGTTATATCGCCTAAGTTACAGCCAGGCTGGTAACTACCACCGTTGACATAGAAATCGGCGTGACCAAGTTTCGAAGGTGATCCGTACATGCCGTTGTTAGTGTGAATGGCTTGAACATGCTGAGCGTCTGACGGCTGTGGTTCATAAGCTGTACCTACGAAGCAAAGCAGGACGCTGTCGAGAACATTCAGCAATAAGACCTTCAAATCGGTGACTCCTGTGAAATATTTGCATGCCATACTTGATGTGGGCGCACCGAGGCTGTGGCCAATCAATTGAATGGCGTTCGCGCTCACTCCGTTCTGAGCCAAAGCGACGAGAAAAGCGCCGAGTCGCCGTCCCAAGCAAACACTATTAGGGGCGACACTCGTATAGCTAAATGGGTTGTTCAAGTCGCCAGCGAAGATGTTAGTAACATCCACGACGCAATAGTTGACGGTTGCGCTCTTTTGCCTCATGGCATCTCTGATGGCGACGGATCCTGGCGAATCGGGGGTTCTCGTAAAGCCGGGTGTGAATATAGCCGTCATTTTACTCTTGCTATAATTGGGATCGTTGGCTAAAGTGTTGGCTCCAGCCGCATCGAGCGTGTACGTAGTACCAGTATCCCCAAAGTAGCAAATGATATTTGATACAATGTTTGATACAGACGCACAGTTTTGTGATGAACTAATCCCACCTGTAAGAAGCATTACATCTTAGTTATTATTGTTGTTTTTTGTTAATGTTGTCACAAAAAAGTAAAAAAGAAAACTTTGATATGTTTGTTACTTAAATTAGTTCAATGCAATCCCTGGTAACATATCACAAGAGAATTAAAAATAATTGTGCTTAGGAAATTAGGGACTATTAGATTGAATTAAGGTAGGTGGATTTATACAAGTGAAAATACAAATTAAATAAAATATTTTATAATAAAACTCACGTGAAAGATTTAAAAAAATAAAAATATGTATAATATCTATGTTTTTTAACGTAGTTGAGTGAAGAATAAAAAAAGGAAATGAATGAAATCCAACAATGTTTTTTTTTAAATGTAATAGAAACTTTTATATTATATAGTCTAAATGAATATAAAATAAATTTATTTAGATAGTTGTTCCCTATCAACATATTGCATGGCTATGTAGTTCGAGTTATTGTAATTATATTTTCTGTGTATAAAACATAGTCCCAGTATTTTAATGCGAATTTCAAATGAGCACAGTTCGAGACTCCGAGCAGCTATGATTCTAGTTGGGGTCTCAAACAAGTGAAAAAAAAATATTTTACTAGTTTTAGTGAGTGAAAAATTTAAACTTTGAAAGAAGCCGTGCGGGAGTTTATTGTTCCGCTGACAGCCGCAGATAAGAAAGGTTTATCACACGCAACTGCCAAGTACGTGCAAATTTGTTACTAACTCAAGGGCGCTAAGTCTATCTTTTTTTTAAATTGTTTCTATGACCTAGGTCATATACAATTATTTTGGGCCCTACTCAACTAGGCCAAATGTGCCTGTGCTAAAGTCAGGGGAGATGGTGGTAATGAAGCGTTAAAAATGGTATGACCATGTGCGGATTCGAACCCGCGACCTTTGGACTAATAGTCCAACGCTTTAACCACTAGACTCCCACGATCTATATCTATATTATTGTTAAAATTAGAGTGTAATAAAACAAGAATGACACCCTGTAGCTATATAATATCAACTGTTTCTATACATTGTTTAGTAGTAGTAAATTATTTAACTATAACCTGCCGTCTTACAGCTAGGCCCTATAGGCATTATTAACGGTATCTTCTCCCCAGATAACAAACACCCATATTTACTGGTTTTTTATTGAATTTTCAACAGCCGTGCTGCCATATTTTTGAAATTCGAATATAATATGTGGGCTTTCTATCGAACTGTCAATGTTGCAATTTATTATTACTAAAAATATATTTACTTTAATGTTTTAATATCAAATATATATATATTTTTATAATGTTTAATGTTAGACTACAGGGGCTACAGGCAGATTCTATGATAAATACTTACATAGACCGTGAGCAGCACCAATAAACAAAAATGACAAAAGTGGAACCAAATGCACTTGAAAAAACATTTTGAAAGGAGAAGCTACCATTTCAAAATGTGAAACTGTAATGAACTTTTATAAGAGAAACTTATTTCATTAACAAAATATGTTGTTTGTTCAGTTTTAGCAAAAATTGAGATAACAATGGGCATTGAGTGGCATTCGTTTATTTTACAGCTGAATACACTTTCAAGACATAAACATTTTGGACTGATTACAATTGCGACCTTGGCGCTAGGTCATTTGGCTGAGATGTAAGTGCCTATATGTTTAAATATATTAAATAAAAATTATATTATCTTCCAGGGTTTTTCGTAAACTTATCGTATTTTTGGTTTATATCCCAGCATTAGAAAATAAAAAGTAAAGTTAGAATAGTAAAAATAATATTATATCAATTGGCCATTGGAAAAGACGCTTTAAAGTTAGCTTTCTACCTTAAGACATTTTTTTCAGGCATCATTGGAAATATTAGTTTACTGATTGAAAAACCAATATTTTTAATGACTTCAAAAAAAAAAATAAATAGAGTGATTTGAAATGAGCATTTGAAATGTCTTAACAAGAATGACAGAAGAGTAACGCAACGGGGAGATTTGGTTTCATTGGTGAGTTTTAATAGGTGTAAGCAGTGAAAAATTATTGGTGGCTGTTAATTTTGTATTCTCTATTGACGAAAATCAAATAAAAAAAAAGTTTTTAGCATCCGCTTTTGGTAAAATGTTGCCGTTTTAAATCCAAAAAAAAAAATCTTTGGCACTCGAAGGCAGACGTAGATTTCAAAGTAAACCAACTCCAATTTTTCGAACTTGTAGCAAATATTCCTTTCGATGTTTTACGGACATTTTACGTTTTATTTCAAGCTACGAGTACAATAGTAATCATATGAGGATATTATTACGATTTTTCCTTAGTAGCGTGACTTGATTAATGTCTATTTCAGGATTAGTGAGAGTTTTTAAGGTTCATATTTCTATTTACAAAAAAGACAATGGTTTAAAAAAAACCATTTAAAAATAAATATGTAGAACCTTCTAGAAGCTTCTGAAACTGTCCGAGATGAAATATACTGGAAGCCTCCATTTACTTCTGCATATTCAAACTTTTCAATTATTCCAGCAACTTAGGAAAGAACCGGAAGCTTCTCGAAAATTGCAAAGATTTTGAAATCTTCCATATATCTCTAAAATCTTCTAGTAGTTTCTGAAATATTCCTGAAAGCTTTATTCCTATCAGCGAGATAATAAACACTTTGAATTCACTTAATTCGGCAATGTTGTTTAAATGTAAACGCATGTTTGGCTTATGAGAAACCCAATCGAAGATACATTTGGCCATCCTTTCCTATAAGGGTTACTCATATCAAAAATTGTTTCAACCAAAGTTTTAAGGGGTGCGTAGGCCCATAATTAACATTTTGAACGGTAAAAGTTTACGTTTAAGTAAGTAAGTTTTAGTTCAAGTTTAAGTAAGTAAAGTAAAAGAAAGAAAGAAAGAAAGAAAATGTTTCTTTATTGGAAAATGTAAAACAAAAATAAATGGTAGGTACATAAGTTTAATCGCATTTTCCAATAAAAGGAGTGTGCTCCTTTCTGAGAGAGGAGGGTGCTGATTTTCAGCACGTCCCGTTTTATTATCTGTGTAATAACTTCCAAATATACTTCGCGCATAGGCATATAATACCTCTTAGTTTTGTGTTTAGGCATGTTTAAGAATTGCAGATTATAGCCATGGAATGGAACTAAATCGTAATTAAAATTGTGATTTTTTAATCTTTCAGCATTAAATCAGCTTAATCGTCAGCACAAATAAGTACCTACTTGCTAAATGACATTTTAACATTTCGTAAAGCTATGTCATTGTGGCAGTAATTTCTTCTTTATTTTTACTCACTCCAGTTCAAATGGTTGTAAGAGGCAATGCCCGATATAATCTGTATTTTCTCTTGTATATGCGTGTGGTGTTTTCTCTTTTTATTTAAACATTGATAAGGTTTTTCTTTCTAAGTGTCTAAAATTAATGTAAACATTTACATATTCAATATTTTGTTGGAGCACCGTATAAAAATGAAATAAAGAGCGATCAGTATGCGCAGTATGAGAGTGCGCATACTGAATCCCTCTTTATACTGTGCCGTAAGGGTTGCTCATATCAAAAAATGTTTTTGGCAAAAGTTGTAGGGAAAAGTTGTAGGGAAAAGTTGTAGGGAAAAGTTGTAGGGGAATTAACATTTTGAACCGATTTGATTCTGTGCGTATTAAGAGAGGTAGATCTTTTGAATTTTGAAGACCAATTTTCCACACCACTAGGACCAATGATTGGAGTTTACTTGCATATGTTTTGGGCCCGTATCTAAGCAATAATGTACTGAGAAAGTTATAGCAAAATTTCACTTTTTCGAAAAAAAAAACCCATTTTTCGTCCCCTTTGATCAGATTTTTTAACAAACATCGCAGAGATTTTGTGCCCTTAAATTTTATGTATTATTTTGAAAGTGATTGGTGGAAATTACGGCAGTTATTGTGTCCACAAGTGATATAGATAGATAGATAGATAGATATATAAACTCTTGGTTTTGGATTCTAGGGGATGTGAAACGCGAAGATCGCGGGGGTGTCGAACTTTTCTGGAACTTTTCATGATATGGTACCCATTGAAATAGGTAGATTTTGTAATGAAATCTACTTAAAACGGATTTACCGTCCTCCTATAATATAGGAAACTTTGACAATCTACCTAATAAAGTAATTAAAACAAACAATCGGTAAAATAAATATTCAGTTCCCAAAAAAACTGCTAATGTTCGATGTTCATTTGCAGTTATTTTAGCGAAACGCACATTTTTAATGCAACGGAATTTATTCTCATCGACTAATCGTGTTGTTTGTTAACAAATAATACAAATGTAAGCATATTTAACACGCAACAAAGCAGTAACATTTCCTCGAGCATTATTATTATGGGAATACTACTTAATAAGTAATTAGGTGGGTAAGTAATTGCAAAACTGACCGAACTGACGAGATGACAGCTGCCGTTACAATACAAGTGCTTTTTGATAATGGTACATTTCTATTAGCTGATTAGTTTCCTTTCAAATATTTAGGCACTTAATTAGTGGCAATTACACACATTATATTAAAAATATTAATTTTTAGTAAAATGTAAGAATAAAATTTTGGTACCAAAGTAATCTTTTTTAAAATTAACAAGAGTGATAGTCATAGGCAGTAGTCGCAAATAATGATTAAATATATAAGATAATTTTAATCGCACACATCTATAGTTAGGTTTGTTAATAACTCATCAGCCTATGACTAAATTGTCTAACAGAAAGTCATTCAATTCAATTCACTTCAAAATTTTATTTATTAATAGAACTCAATTTATTAATTCAACAAAACTTTATACGCAGATTTCGATAAGCATCTTTATTCCTTTAAATATTTATACATGCTGTCCCGAAAATGTTTACTTAAAGAAAATTATATAAAAATCTACAAATTTATTATTTTTGTTAAAGCGCTGAAGTGAGTTGCTTTTGGTGTCGCGATACGCGATCGATATTCGTACCCTTTACCGGAGCGCGGTCAAGGACCCGACGTTACGATTGAACTATGAGCTGGCGAACGTACTACAACAACGGTTTGACGTAAGGTTTATTTTTTTTTACATACCGTTTAGAAACAAGTTTGAACCATTGAACACAAGTAGAATTTCATATTTTCGTTAAATTGATTATCCTCCGTTTGCTATTATTGTCAGAGTACTTCCTACGGGTTCAGGTTTTTTTTTAAAATTATTACTATGATCTAATTCATATACAATTATTTTGGGCTCTTCTCAACTAGGCCAAATATGCCTGTCCTAGAGTCATAGGAGGTGGTGGTAATGAAGCGTTAAAAATGGTATGACCATTTGCGGATGTATGAACTATGAATATTTATAGAAATATTTTACATTTATCAAGAAAGAAACAAAATAATTTAAATGTAACGCTAACGTTCTACAACCCGTCCTAATTTCTACCTTGCTGTTGCTGTTCAACAAGCCAATATTCCACATTCCTTTTTAACCGAGACCTGGACTTCCAATCCGCAACAAAAATATGTAATTCTTGATGTATTAGCTTGCCGGGGCGCAGATTAGTAGGATCTAGCTAGATCTTTTAAGTACACACACTTGATATTACGCGCTCGCTTACCTTAATATTCCGCTCTACAGTAGGGTACTTCAGCGTTGGTGGTTAAATAGTAGGACCCATTTTGATTGGACCAGTAATACCCCATATTGGTAGTCGACGATTTGTCAGGTAGCGATACAAACATAAAGCTAAGGATTCTAGCGCCAATGCATATTTTAGAGTTGATACTCTCTGCGTAAATAAACAACGCCTCGGAATGCGAACAGGTCACATCGAAGAGGTATCTGAAGGTCATACATTTCGGTTGAAACGAACCGCCATTTGGATAGAAGTCGGCGTGTCCTATTTCAGACGATGTGCCATAACCGTTCATATTCGTGTGAATGGCATCCACTGCTTTTGCATCGCCTGGTTGAGTTTGGAGTATCCTACTTGGGTAGAAGCACGGAGCCGCGCTGTCCAATGCGGTTATCCTGGACACTTTCTTTCCAGTTAAGTTAAAGAAGCCTCTCGCTGCGTAGCTTACTGTCGGAGCACCGAGACTGTGGCCGACGAGGTATATATTTTCCTCGCTTACTCCATATCCGTTCAGGTAAAAGAGGAACTTGGCGATGGCCCTGCCCAAGCATACGCTCCGCGGTGCGACTTCCATAAAGCTAGATACACTGTTGAGAATCCCCCCGTACATTTCTGTCGCGTTTACTGCGAAATAGTTAACGGTGTCTGTTTTAAGAAGGAACGCATCTTTTATCGCGACAGACCCAGGTGACTCAGGAGATCTTGTAAATCCATGAACAAATAAAATTGTTTGTTTAGTTTTGTCAAAGTAGGGATCGTTAACTATTTCATTAGCTCCAGCTTTGTCTAGGCTGTAGAATTTTGTATTATTTCTCGAGTAAAATATTACAGTTGTGCCGTTAAGTTCTTCTGGTGGACAATATCTCGTTAATTCAATTCCGCCTATAAAGGAAATCAATAGAAAATATGTAATCTTTATTTAGAATATTCTTGATTTTAACATTTGAAGAGTTTAAGCACTCCTCTACTTTTATTCGTAAAATGTACACGTTACACTAAATTCAAACTGATCAGAAAGCGTGCCAAGAACCATTCCATCGTTAGAAAATCAAATAATCAATATTTGAAGATTACTGTAAAAATTATGTTGTTTTGATCGTCAAAGCGATAAGGATAAGTACGCTACTGGTATGCTTGTACAACCAACCAAATCGCTATATTAGTTTCCAGGATTTTTACAATTTATATTAAAAGTTTTTACGTCCCTTTCTATTGAAGCGGGTTCCTAATTTGTCTTACTCAGAACAATGTAAAAATATACATCAAGTCAACAGTGATATATTTAATAACACATTATAAACAAAACAAAGGTCTAGCAGAGGGCCCTCCATCAAAATACATTTGAACGCAGTAAAAAATATTACGATGGAACAAACAAAATAAAATCTCAAAGCCCTGAAATCGCATGGTATGTTATAAATAGACACTTATAGTGTACGCCTTATGTATACAAAATCCAATTTACTCGTATAAACTAAATTCCCGGTAAAAAAATATTACCACTAATTGGTACTAAAAAATAATTAGTGTCATTTAAAAAGAGTGAATGCTATGGATAATTCTGAAACTAATAAAATTTGTAGTTCTAGACAAAAAGTTTAACTGTCAACTTTTGTGTTTCGCGACCTCACGATGTAATTTGAGATATGCCTAAAACTCAGCAATGCTACAGCATTGCTGAGTTTTAACCATTAAAACCATTTTTAATTATATCAAAACTGTTAAAATATTTTAAAATATATTATTTTTGTCAAATTAAATAACACAAATAAGGGAAGAATTCACCAGGAGTAGGCTTCATAATTATGATCAATGAAGATCTACATCGATGTTTCCCAAACTTATTTTCCCCGTGGACCCCTAGCCTAGTATATTTTATTCTTCGTGGACCCCTCCCCCAGGATTCCCATACTGTGATAGGTTTTTTTGTATAGTGGAATCATTTTTTTCTTCCTGCCAGGGACCCCCGGGGGTCCGTGAGGACCACTTTGGGAACCTTTGATATACATGTTCATTATTTCATGTCCATGAACGCATTTTCCATAAAATGAATAGTTTAAGATATATTATACTAAGAGTCTTACTCGGTGCTTCAACGATGCTAACCTAAAGGTACTTTATTAAGACCTATTATATATATTTTTGTAGTACACCCTAAAACACCCGTACCGTAAATGACATATATATATTGTACTCTACACTGAAACATTTTACTGTTAGAAGTGTATCTTTACTTATAGTACGCATGTAAACTGTAATTGGAGATTACATTTTGTTGAAAAATATGTTACTCTATTAATATATTAAAAGTGGCTGTTTGTGCCTTTAGCAGACTAAATAAACATGAAATATGATATTACTTACAATCAATCAACGGTATCTGATCCTGTTCAGAAGAAAGCGCCATTCCTATAAATATTGACACAGAAAATAATTTAACCGATAACATTTTGCTGATCGAAAGCTGAAAGCGCTTCAGGAAAGTGACTTCTTCGCGAGAAAGACCGAGAATAAAATTCAGGCGAGCTTATACCGACACGCTCGTATTATATTCGTAGTGTATTGCTCTCATCAATCTAAATTCGTTCTTTATTTATGACACACAATGCGAGCTCCTGATAAAATTGTACTCTAAGCAGGGATCAGGAGCCATCTAAAAGCATGTTGAAGCAATCCAAATTTTATTACTTCTAAGAGTTTATTCATATTGAATTAAGATATATTGGATCATATATTTTTTGATGCTACGCAGATTGAACACATTATTATAAACTGTATCATCACAAATGATGACATTTAGGATCTGTTTTATTATTTATAACCACAAAAATACATATACGTTCAATGTTATATACGTTCTTTAATTATTGACATATTTTAATATAAAATAATAATAATATGATATTTTATATAAAAATGTGTGTCTGTATGAAGCATTATTACTCAGAAACTATTCGACCAATTTGGTTAGTTTTTTAAAGTTCGTAATAATTTGAAGAAGGTTCTTAGGGAAAGAAAAATTAGAAAAGTTTCCCGGAAAATGTATTTATTCTACATCGGCGGAAAAATCGTCAAAGCATATAATACGACGGTAGGCAGAGACCCTAGATATGGGGTGCGAAGCGATCCATCCCTAGTGAGTTGTAATGCGCCAAAGGCGTCCTCAAAGTCGCCCGCAGGGTCTAACTTCTATCCTGGGGCGAAACTCGGAGTTGAACAGTTAGTTATCGAATAAAATGCAAATTACGGATCAAATATGCCTAAAACACACGAATTTAATCATTCGCAAAGAAGTTATCATTTTTATGATTTTAATTTTTTACTTAATATAATATAATATACGTAATGATATAAAAACAACAATATACTAGAAATAGTACTTCGTTTCAAAACAATATAATTTTGGCTGTGGTTAATTATTATTCAAGCATTTACACTGTAACTTCAATAGAGCAGCTGTTTTAAAAAAAACTGGAATAATAAATACTGGAATTCACAGCGTTATTTTTCAATACAATGTGCATTGTAAAATTACTGAATTTACAATACAATCGATTTTTTTAAATAAATTAGACTTGCAGAACGGACGGGAAATTCTAAATAAATATGACATATAATGAATATTTATGTAATACAATATTTCAAACAAGTATATTATTAAGAAAATTACAGAAAATGAATACTAATTTCAATACTAATTTCAATAAAGAATAAATAAATAAATAAAATAAATAATTATTATTATACAGATTTTAGCGCTTTGTCGGGCAGCGATTCGCCTAGTATCTCGTTCGCGGGTGCGGGTGTGAACGAGACTAGTGACAAGTGAGGTTCATTTTGGACCAATCCGCGCCGCGCTTCGTTCAGCGGAAGTAGAAAATTGCAACGTTCTATTCAATTCATTTTTATTTTATTTATTTATCCGTTTTAAAAAAAAATATCGAGTTTCGCACCATTCGAAAAAAAATATTGAAACGAGGATTTTGCCTTCCTGTCTGCCGTCGACGTGAATGTTACATAAATAAAAAAACATGAATGAATGTGCATTTTATTTCATCGTGAAGTGATATGGACACCTAATTTTAATTTTAATTTTTTATAGGTAATTTTCCTTAATATTTAAACTGTCAGATCTGCGTGGTCGTTAACGTTTGATAAATATTGATTTTGTGTTAGTACTTATAGTATCAAATAAATAAAAAAACATTTTAAAACTTATTGAAGTTTTATCATAATTTGTTAGCATTTTTAATTTTTGATTATTAATGACAGTTTTACGTTTGGTATAATTTTGCAAAATAGAATTACATATGTATTTGTACATTATCTGAGAAAATCTCTTCCACGGGACAATTTGAATTTTCGAGGGCAATTGATAAATTAGGGTGATTTCGTCCACGGCTAGAGTTATCGACTAGTATTTGCTCTCGGGTGAAGTTGTCCTCTGGTAGAAATAGCACTTGCTACTTAGTATATTCATAGGAATCACAGATTCTGTGGTAGGACTGGATAGCGGGAGACTTGTGCTTTGGCAGAGATGTTCTGGGTAGATTTGTTCGAGTGCCAATTATTATAATATATGGCTTTTAAAATTGGTACATTGCTAATTTGGTATGAGCATTATTCGCTGTAAGTGGCTTTTTTGAGTCCAAAGCCCTAAAAATCATTTTAATAATGAAAATCGTTTTGTCCATTCGCACGGAGTATCAGCCAGGCCCTGTAGGCGTTTTCGGTATTCGGATGACTTGCTCCTGCGGTACCCTAAACGATCGAAAAAAAAATCTTTAGAGAATCTTTTAATGGTTATAATAATTAGCGGCACATTTTATGCTTCATTCGTAGGTCCTTTGAGCACCTGACGTCCGCGGGTCGTTGTCTATCAGCCAAGTCCTTTATTTATATTTTACCTAATTTAAATAGTATATTTTTAATAATTAGAAGTACTATTTTACTAATGATAAAAAGTACAATCAATTATTCCTAGTTATTAAATTCAAATGGCTTGCGGAGATAAAGTTTTGAAACCGCTGAGGTTTGAGGTCGGTATATTTTAGAAGGATTGCGTTTACAGTACGGCGAATCCCAATTCGTTGTCAAATAATAGGATCCTGTTTGACCAGACCACGGATAGCCCATTGGCGCCATCTTAGCGTTTACCGTAAAAGTGAACATATTTGAAACATTTGGCCATGCTACGATTTGCTTTCCAACGCACGCGTCTGACATGACCGTTTCGCTGTAATAAAATAGGGCATTCGCGTGGGAGCACATAGGATTCAATGAAAACATGCAGTTTCTCTGAATTATTCCTCCGTTGGGATAGAAGTCCGCGGCGCCCACGGTGCTGGAAGTGCCGAACCCGTACATATTAGTGTGGATTCCATCCACAAGCTCTGCATCAGTGGGCTTCAACTGAGCCTCATCGTCAGGGTAGAAACAGGGGGCGACGCAGTCCAAACCGGTGGCCCTGTGGATCTTCTTGCCCGTTGCCTTGGTGAAATGTCTACTGGCGAAACTGATCGTTGGACATCCTAAACTATGCCCAATGAGGTATATGTCGCTCGAGGACACGCCGTGAAGGTTGAGGTGTAAGAGAAATTTACCCAGTTCTCTTCCTAAGCAAACGCTATCTCTGGCAGCGTTCTTGTAGTTTGTTATGCTGAATAAGTTGCCCGAGAAGATGTCGGTAGCGTTGAGTGCGAAATAGTTAACTGTTGTGTTTTTTCGAATGAATGCGTCTTTAACTGCCAGCGAGCCTGGGGAGTTGGGGCTTCTTGTGAATCCGTGTGCGAATATGACAGTCCGTTTTGATTTGTCGAAGAAGACATCGTGCATGAGTGCTTCGGCTCCATTTTGGTCCAGTTTGTATTCTTGAAATAGATTATTGTAGTAGAATATGACTGTTGTGGTACTTAAACTAACAGACGAACAGTCTCTATTTGGATCCACTCCACCTGGAAGACGCAATAAATATATTTAGATATTATATTAGCAGACATCAAATGACCTTTGATATTATTGTTAGTCTGGTATGATCGTGCTGTGCAATCTTGGTCAATTTCAAATTGCAAACATAGCTTATTGGTGCAATTTCTCAGTAGAAATGGATTAACCTATTTTAAGCAATACTGAAGAATAAATAGTCTCAAAACATCTGGATGTAGAGTTAGCTATAGCAAAGTAATGGACAAATAGGTGACAGATAAACATGATAAAACATTTTGTTATATTTTTGAAAGGCAGCAAATACACGCTAAACTGCTGTCTTTTTACTTAGTTAGAGAGTGCGAAGTGCAATAAAAGCCTCACTTTACTTTCGTGTTAAAATAATTTGCCAAACGGCAGGTAACTCTTCCAGGGTATTTTCACTTTTCCGTTACGATAAGCACATTTTTAAAACCTAAATATCCTCGAAACACCGACCCCACTTGCGCACCGTGTCCGGTTCAGAGCATAATTTACCTTGTATTTGGGCTAAGAAAAAAACAAAAAAAAAAAATAATAATAAAACCGACTTTAAAATAAATCTAAAAAAATAATACAATTAACATGTTATTAATTAATAAACAATAAAAACGAATGAACCAAAACGTTGAAGTCGTCACAGAAATACACCGTATGTAATTTTATGGTTTATCAGTGAAGTTGCATAATTTAGTTGTATATATATAATTTTTGGTATTTATTTTATTTTTTTAGTATTCACTTGCATATTTGTTTAAAAATTAATCGAATTATTATTGATCAATTCAATATGATAACATTTTGAAAAGAAAACTTGTCTTTATTTTTTTTTCTACCTTTTACTAGACGCAACTTAAGCATGACTCTAAACTAAAATGGGACCATGACTAAGAAATTCCCTATTATAAGCAAAAAAAAATATATTTGAAATCGTTCAAACCAATCTAAAATAATTGGTGTATATATATTAAAAAATAAAGAACATAAATATCGAATTAAGAACCTACTTCTTTTTTGTAGTCTGTACATACCCGTATAACAATTGTCAAAAACGATCATAGTTTTTTGGGTTTCAAATAAATGGCATATTTTTTTGTTCAAAATATTATGTTATAAACAAATAGATTATCTACACCGAAATTCTAATAGAAAACTCCTAGTGTGCTACATAATATATACAAATTAATGACATGTTAATTAAGTGCAGTCAGTCTGATTTCGTGATTATTGTTTTTCATAAAATTTTTATATAGTCACTTTTTATGGAATATATATGTTTTCTAAATTTTGAAAACGTATCAAGTATCATACTTTCTATCTAAATTAAGATAATAAAGATTCTATCTATCTAAATTATCTAAATTAAATATCTATCTATTAAATTATTTCTTTATATCTAAATTTTGAAAACGTATCATACTTTATTATTATTACTATTATAGTATTAGTATTATTATATTAATACTTTTTACTTTCTCCAAACAGGCAAGTTGCATATGAATGCCACATCTAACACATTTAAATATTTTGATACAATAATATATTTAAATATGACATGAAATGACAATGAAACTTACAATATAGGACAGATGACAGAATATATCCCCAAAACATTTTCACAATATATTCCAAAGATCCATTATATTGTTCACAAGAACACACATATTAACACAGTAATTAATTATAATTATCAAGTCGGCAGCAATATGTTGTAGACCATAGTTTATATTACACAGGACATAACATAATACAGAATTTAGTTTTGTAAAACACAGCGAATTACACTGGGCTATTTACAACAAGACAGTTTTTTAAACATCATTAATGTTTGTTAGCGTAGTAAATATAAGTATTCAAGCGCGCCATTACACGGCGAAGCGAATTGCTCATTGACTCGATTAGAAGGAATGTAAAAATTATCGATATCCAGCGACTCGATAAAACTTTCGTTAGAATCGACTTATTTCAGGTGGAGTTGATATACGGGTATTGGAATTATGCTGCTTTCTTATGCAATATTGCCGTCAAAGAGTTTCCAAGTCAACCTCTGACTCTGCAAACTATCTATCGACGATATTGGCCGATGAACTCCAATATATTCTAATTAATACATTTTTATATATATATATATATTTATATATAAGTGTAACTATGCAAAAACGACACTATTTTATTTTATTTCCTGTATGATTTTCATAATTTTCTTATTTTATTTAATCAGTTTTAGGTGAACCAACATCTCAATTATATTGTTAAACAGTGAATTCATCTAATTGGCCAAATTTATACCTCTATATTTTCTGTCTTATAAACTAAGTTAGCTGTATATATTAAATTAAATTAAATATTAAATATTAGGCTATTAAATAGCCTAGAATATATTAAATTAAATTGAAATAAATATTACTATGCTCAATATCTTAATGTTTATAATAATGCTGATGATGCCTCGATATTTCTTTATTTTTGATGCTTTCGAACAGTGTGTTAGGAACAAGTTTTATTAGTTATACTATCCTGTTTGCAGATAACAAACACGCAACAGACACGCAACATTGTGCGTCTACTCGTACAAGTAGGAGGTCATATATTTATCAGTATATAATAGAACTATGGAAATGATGCTAGCATTTTTTGTTTTAAATGAAAAAGTGAAATGACTTTTTTGGTACAAAACAATGTGTAATATGTTTTTATTATTATCTATCCCCACATTAATTTGATTGCATTTATTTCTCTGTGAGATAAACGAGGGGCATTTTTTTATTTCTTGTATTTTTAAACAGTGATAATAATGTACATATGACCAATAAAAAAAAACAGCCATTAAGATTTATAATATTTTTTAAGCAATACCTCACAATAAATAAAACGAAAGATACATTTTTTACTCCACTATGAAATGGAAGGAAAAGTGGTATATATACTGTGTGTATATTTGTTTAATGTATGAGTGTGAGTAAAATTTTTCTTTTGTTTTGTTTGTATTAGACTCGAAGCAATAAAAGTAATAAATTCAATTTAGTTATGCAGATCACGTTATTTGTTTCGTGTACGAAATTGAAGCTATCTGGCTAAATTTTATACTTTTACCATCGCATGAAGCTACAGGTTTTAGAATATGGTTTTATGAAGCTAAAATGATCAGAATTAAATATTACTTTAGTGTTTTTAAAGTTGAAATTAAAGACATGTTGATTTCATTTATTTCTCATGTACCTTATTGTTGGAAAGGGCTACTTTGAAGATACTAAAGAATATTTTTGAAATTACCTTGATGAGATTTTTTATGATCTTGTGGCGGTGTTGGTGCACACCGACACAGTCGACACACGGACACGCCCATACGAAACGCGCACGCGCAAACGAAGTTTAGCGATCTATGCCGAATGGTTGGGCGCCGATCCGAGCTACTGTCCAGTCGTGACTTTATTATCACATAGTAACGTACCTAATCTTTATTGATATTTTGTAATTCTTCGTTTCATCCACCTTTCTTATCTAGTTTTTAATATATACAACTTTATTATTGAAATGTTTCCAAGCAATGGACTCATGTAAATAAATGCCTTGTGTGTCACCGGACCTTGTGTTTCCCTTCATCCCTTTACCAGGAGTATAATTACTCGGCATCCTACAGGACTAATATCTTCAGGGCGTTGTGTTCTAAATCACTCTAATCTAAATCGTGCCGAATTTTATTTTTCCCTTACATTTTCTATTTTGTTTCGTTTATTCTTACATAATAATATGATGGGGATGGTCTAATATTAGTTTCTTTATTTATGTCTAGTGTAAAGTAGCAATAGTAAGTTTGATGTTATGTATTGTGCTTACTATTTAACCGCCTTCAAAAAAAGAGGAGGTTCTCAAATAGATGCGGATGATTTTATTTTAATTATTTACCTTTTGTTTAACATTAAATCTGACCACTGAAAATATTACGAATCCGGGTTATGCAAGTAACGTTGGGTCGAGTCTAGGGACCTCCCCGTCCGGGCGGCAAGGCGAAGGGTCGCCGTTCGTTTTGCTTCGAGGTCAATCGATCAGGACACTTCTTTAGCTTTCCACATTTCTCACGTGCGTTGGATCCAAAATAATAACTGCTACGTGCTTCAAACGTCTACGTAAACGAGAAATCGTGGACCAGTTAATTTATTTAGATGCATAGTTTGAAATGCACAAACAAAAAAAAAGTCCAAAGTTTGTCTAGATTACTGACCCCAGCGACTGTAACAAATTAAATTAAAATTAAATAAACTAGGACCTCTTCTTAGACTTTAGTCTTCCAGTTATAATGTAAGCTGCAATTGCCACACAACACTACTCATCCGATTTAGCATGGGATAATTTAAGGAGCATCGTATGGATATTGGGTTCAAAATTGGTACTTAATTAAGTCATTATTGAAAAGGTTATGCAGCGCGTAAAGCAACGCACGATCCGTCAATCGATACTGACCGAGGGAATATCTACTGACCTATTTCTCGTCCTTGGCATGCAGCGACAGGTGGCAGTTTCGCCGCAGTCGAAAAATATTAAACTTTATTTAGAATATCTTTATTTTAGTAGATAGGAAAAAAAAATCTTGAAATCGGTTTGGTGTTAATATAGATCGACCCCTTAAAAGGACATAATTGTTTTCATATTCACTCTGTATAAGAGATATGTACCTATAACAAAAAATATACCGAGAGTTAAAACAGATTATAATATGAAACAAAAATAAATATCTTTTAAATATCCAATGTTTTACTGAGGGTGAAAAACGCACCACCCCCAAGTACGCCACTTTGCGACGAGTACACTCCTCGCGTATCCATACGTCTCGCTTCCTCGCATATATTACGCGATAACTCTCTATCCAGCATGGCGTAGTGTTGCGGCGCGCGGAACGGCGGAGGGAATCTCGTCGAGTTTTCACAGGGATGATTTGTACGATATGCAGTATATATATGTTTTAAAAGATCGTGACACGAGGTCCGAAAGGCCCAGACAAGATGTGAGCCAAACAGCCGGTATAATACTTGGGCGGCGCTGAACAGCAGCCATATCGTTATTAGAGATAGTTGCAGTTTCAGTTGCAATTTATTTTCGAATACATCGTTTCGGTTTATTTAGCTTTTGAAAAAAGGCCCGATAGGCGCGATTAATATTTTCGTTAAATAAATCGCAACACAAATTGCCTCTAGCACAAGCAAATTTAGCTTAGTTGAGTAGGGCCCAAAATAATTGTGCTTGATCTAAGACAGACCAATTTTATTATATAAAAAAACGCTACGCGCTTCTACGTATTTATTGTTGGTTATTTATCTAAAACGTCTTCGGTAAACGACTCGTCTACCAGGTACTACCGTCTACCATACTCTGCTAGTGAGCCATTATGACTAATACGCCCTAAAATATTCTAGGTATTTTATTATAACCTTTTAAAAAATATATTTAATTTGATAGCATTATTTATTGTTCAATTTCTTGCCATCCATCCGAACGTGTACTAGTTGAATATTAATAGAAAAACCAAAAAAAGTATCGATATTCAGAAAAAATGAATTATGATTACCAATATTTCTGCATTTATGCTAAAACAAACAATAACTTTTAATCTAATCTCTCAGCAATTAAAACAATTATGTCTAGGTAAAAAGATTGCGTTCGAAACCTAATTTAGTTCAAGGATGGCCATTTTCGTAATATCGGAGATGTCGGCATGTATTCAGAACCTTAGTCTTAATGCTTTTATAATCTTTATACAATGTTACAATGTCATAGTTACAATGTTGTGCATCTTACCCAGTCCTAAAGAAACTTTAAGTATGTTTTGATTCTAGCCTAATCTAGGTCATTGATAATGAAATCAATCGTCCACCTATTTTAAATCATGTTTTTATAGCATAATGTAAATTTGACTTACAAGTGCTGTCGTATGATTTTTGATTTACATGTGATCTACATGTGATTTACATATGATCTACATGTTTCGGAAACGTAACCTAAAACTTTGTTTTTATTTGTGCTATTTGATTTTCAGTCAGTACACTAAATCAAAACTTTGTATAACTAACTGGCGAGACACGCGGGCCTGGGACAGACGGACAACAAATTTTCACCCTAATGTACCTGTTTTTGACAATTTTATTCTTCAACTCTAAAAATACTCACAGAATAATTCCTAATTACATAATGTTTTTAAAACATTAAATAATTTACAACAATAATAGTAACGTAAGGTGTATTTACACATTTTTTATACAAAATACTTTGGAAAAATGTGGTTTATATATTTTTCTAATATATTTTGCTGATTGTTGTTTAATTGTTGATATAATCAAAATAACGTAATATTATTTATATTTTAGTCTTATACCAATTTATTAAATTCTCTATTATTATTATTATTTTATATAAATAATTATTTATCATAGGAACATAAATTCAAAATAAAATATATAGGACGGATATTCAACAAACAACAAATACATTACAAAAATTCTTACCTTACTTATACATATACCTTACTTTCGAACAAATTAATTTACTATTTTAGCGAAAATGGCCCATTGGCCAAAACTTGACGGACATTTAATTGGAACAGCTTACTCTATTCTAATTTTATGGATAACCTATCGACGCCTCAAATTAATATCCGGTCAGATTCGATGTTCAAACTTCGGTTTGGACCAGTTTGAACCAGTTTGAACAGGCTCACTTCAAGAAAAGCACTTGACCAACAAATTACATTACAAAATGGAAAAAGAGAGCTTCTAAGTCGCTAATGCAAGACAATCTCAAGATCCGATGGAATAATAATGATGAAAAAGTCATTATCGTTGTAATCAGATATTGATGATTATTTTGTCACCTAGTTTAATACCCCGGTATTATCTTGTAATTATTCACTTTCTTAAAGAAAATGTTTGCCTAACTTGAGATAACCATGTTTGCGGTGAGGCCCCTTCTAATCGGAGACCGAATATACTTTTGCTGTTAGTCCTTAAATAGTATAAACCATCACTTTTAGTATTTATGCCAAAGCCCATAACACTGATATTATTGTAATTACATTTAAAATTGTTGAAATCGTCCAAGGATGGACATTGGACACCGATAAAACTGCCAAGTAATTATATGCTCTCGGCGTAGAGAAATCCTGCTCTTACGTGGCTGCAGGGCGGCGACCAGCAGCCTGGTTGGTTCGGTCCTCCCCCGTTAACGTAGAAGTCAGCGTGACCCACAGCTTCGACGATTCCATGTACACCCATATTGACATGAATGACGTCCACGAATATGGCATCACTCTTGTCCAATCTCGTTTCTGAGCGTGCATAAGTGAAGCAAGGCCCGGCAGGGTCCAGTCCAGTGATTTGACCCAGCTTCTCTCCAGAAAGAGCCTGGAAATACTTTCCAGTCGACGCACACAGCTGAGCGCCCAAACTCAGCCCCACCAAGTGCACGCTTGCTGGCCTGAGGCCGGCCAGGTGGAGTTTGAACAGCACGTCTGCGAGCATCTCGCCGACGTATTTCAAGATTCCGGCCGCCTTGAAATAGTTGCCCTTTGATGTTTTGCTGTAGTCTAGAAGAAAGACGTTAAATTCTTCTTTTTGGACGAGTTTTTTCCCTATTAAGTTGGGCAAGTCAGACTCTGGATTGTCATTGAATCCATGTATGATAATCCAGGTATCGAGATCGAAATTGATAAGATTTTCCATGAGGATATTTTTGGCAGCATATCTTAACGGAACATATTCAGTTTTTAGCGAACTCGCATAAACAATGTTTAGAGTATTTTTGAGGCGCTCGAAGTCGCCAGTCGCATTATATGAATCAGCAATAGTTTTACCTAGAAAAAAAAATTAAAAAATTTAGTAACAGGTATAATTTATACCAGTAACAGGTATAATACATTAAAATTTAAACGTTTAGAGATCCCAACAAAATTAGTTCTATACATAATTATTTGTAAGTTGGGTATAACAATAATATCAATCTAGTTAATAACACAGTAAAATTAATTAATACTTAAAAAAATAGATAGCAAGTAAATGGCAATGGATTGCACGATACAGTTAGAGTAAAGTAAAGTAAAGTATACAAGTTGTCCCAAGATCATTTCCGATAACTAAGCTAGGTGATAGACCCTGCGATTTCAGGTAGTATTTGTTTACGGTATATAAATTTATTACATTTACAAAGAAACAAAATATGTTAATGTTTGTATTAAGTCAATTTGCTTGTGTGAAACCTGCTTTACTAGGTGCGCTCCTTCCTTAGGTGGCTAGGTTAATAGGTTAGTGTGGCGCCAAGTGCTAGTGAACAGTGCTAGTGCTAGCTAATGTTTTGTGTCAAGTTGCCTCAACTCGCCTCTAAGGCAGAGGCGTCCAAACTTTTTGCTGCGAGGGCCAGTTTGGTATTTAAATTCATTAGCGGGGGCCAAGCATTGTAAATATGTGAATTAAAAAACCTTATTACAACTAAAGCAGCATTGATTTTTTTTATTGTTGCCACATATATATACTAAAATTTTTTTTTTATAGTAAATTACAGATATAACAATACTAAACAAACATGTCTAAATTATATTATTATAAAATTATTTCATGCAATTTTTAATGGGAATGGTGGAACTGGGTTTTTTCCTGGAGAGTTTCTTCAAAGTTGGGATTCAAATCGGAAACACCAATTATTAGCAATGATTGCAAATGATCATCCGATAAATTTGCCCTATATTTAGATTTCAGATACTTCATCCTGGAAAAAGTTTGTTCGCACATATAGGTAGTGCCATACATAGAAATAAATTTACCAGCCAATTGCTTTAACGAAATTTGCAACGAAATTTTTCAAAATTCTTGGCGGGCCGGATAAAATCGCCTGCCGGGCCGGGTTTGGCCCGCGGGCCGTAGTTTGGACACCTTTGCTCTAAGGGCCGATGCGTAGGTACGCCGCTAAAGCACTAAGTCGAACGGCCTTACCGGTTAGGGAAGAATTCGGACCAAACGCGCCCGGCTGCGTACTCGCAAATATATTGTCTTATTTTTAATAAAATAATTGTTTAACCACTAGACTACCACGATCACTAAAATGGTTGAATTAAACACATTTCGTTAAAAAAATATTAGTTATATTTGGCGATACATTTTTTTCGTATTAGTAATTACTTACTCATAATAGGGAATACAAACACCCCATTAAGTCTTCTGGAATGCTCTTGGGATATCCTGTATAGTCAATATGTGAATGTCAGTAAGTATGGTGAGACTGCTTTTGTAAAATTTAAAGGACAGCGACTACATATATGCATAGTCGTGTTAGTACACTGCTTAAATTAAAAGTGATCGCTGAAAATGAAGCAAGGGTTTATAAGTATTATTAAAGTATTGTACGATTTTATATCGGCGTTCACTAAGTGTCGTGTGATCTGGGTGACTGGATATGTGGGTAAACGCACTTCTGATATTACTGCTAATATTTTGGCTGAATCGCAAGAAAGAACAGGAGCTGTAATGGTATTTTCGGAGTCGCTACTGATGAAAGCGAAATATGGTACAGTAACAAGGAAAAATGTGTCAAAAGATAGAAACTGCCTCAATTTATCAAGACTAAATTCTAATCGATAGGTTTTTTTTTTTAAGTGAATTATGGTCGCCTTTCACTTCACTTCAATCATATAGAACGGAACAAAATTTTGTCTTGCAGAGTAATTCTTAACGGAGGCTGATATTAACTCATTCATTTAGTTTTTTTTATTTGAAGGTTACTTGAGAGGAATACTGCAGATTGCCTATATTCGTTTACATTGAAGGGTTAGGATTCGAATCCATTGAAGGCTCCTTCCTTCAATCTGTGGTCCTCCACTCCGGCTTACCTTGGTTCTATCTATTTACTTACCTTCTATGAAAAAGATTTTTAAGATTCGCTTAGAAGTCTACAACTGCAAATTATTTCTCACATATGTAGGTCGCTCCAGAAAAGAAAGCTTCCGTGAGGTCATTGCTAATTGACGATTCAGGCGTGGTCACAGCTCGGGCGGTTGCGGTTTGCACTAGAAAACTGATTACTATAACTGAGCTGGTTCGCGACATAATATACTTGATTTACTAGCGGCAACAAGTTGGACGAGTGCCGCTGTACGTACTATCACTGGATCGGTTCGACGCGCGGGCCGCGCTGCGCGTGCGCCACCGAGAGTGGGGCGAAATAAAGAAAGTGAAGTGACCAACGGCTGCATTTGCTGTGTCAACAAAGTTGTTTAGTCGTTTCGTCGTTTCGCTTATCAACTGGACTGTGACTATGATTACTACAAATGCCAGGAATATTAATATATAAAAAACAAATTCATTTTACCAAATTGTTTCAATTTTTTTGATCAGTATACTAAAATATTTTATTTACAAATTTTATTAATGCAAATAACTAAAATTCACTTTAGAAACCAAGCCACAATCATTTACATGTCGGCCCAGATTTTTGAGACTGTCGACAACACTTTATTTCTTTCTGTTACCTTGGTTACAAAAGTTACAGGGAGCGCATATACTCGTATAGCACTTTATATCCATCACTTAATATATCATTAACCAACATGTACATTTTTTTAAATTGTCCAAGCCTGTTTTTTCCAGAAAAATATTTTTACGTTTAAGATCTTGTGTAGCGTTATGCTCAACATGTGTTTCCTATAAAGCAATTACAAGAAAACACTTGATTTTAATATAAGGACCTTTGAAAAATAAAAAAAATAAATTAAACCTGTTTTAATTAAAATTTTAAATTTAATTTAAAAAAAGTAAAAATAATAACAAAAGTAGAGTTAAAGAACTATGGTAAATAAGCGTAAAATCACTTAAATATTGAAAATCTTACTGACACAAATTATTTAATCTGCTATAAATTAAAGTAGTTAAAATACTACGTTTTTTTTTTTGTATTTACTATGTATCTATAAAAATCTTTAGAGAAATTAATAATTTGTCTCTACTAAGACTGCCCGGATAGGTAGGTGCATGTGATCCATAAAATAGGCATGTAACCTTTTTAAAAATCTATTTCGAAATTAACTATTGTCGAAATCCCACTTCCTTCTTTTTGTCGATTTTTAATTGAACATTAACTAAGATGTGCGGACAGCTAAATTACTTGGTTATTAATTCTAGTATTACGGCAGGTATCAGATATGTCTTATTCGTATTCTTTCATTTAAAAAGATAAAACCAAATAACCCACTTAAAATGATAAAAGTTCTATCTTTTATTAGATGTACATAATTTCGAAAGGCTGGTAAGTTATTTTTTCATTTTTTTTTATTTTTTAGATAAAACTTAGTAATTAACATTTTAAATTAGCATACGATATACGCGCAATATTGAATGAGTTTTAATAAATATATTAAAAATACAATAGAAAGTTAAACAAAGCAGGTGTGTGTTCAGGTGATTGAAATAAAGGATATTTTAGATAAAACGTTTTTTTCTCGCAAAAATAACTTCCTGTAATCTATAAATAATTATTTGCGGATGCTTTTCAGCAAAACATACATTCGCAGCTTAGTGTGTTACGTATCTCTTGTTATCTTTAAAAATACGGCGATGGTCTTTATGGAGATTTAAATAATTACTTAACAGGACATAAGAAAAGTTCATCTTATTAGCAGATAGATTATTTTAGAAATACGAATTTAGACTAAAAAAAAACCATAAACATCAAACTATTTTTCATAGCAGTGCCGAATACCAAAAATAAACTTAAAATATTTTAGAGATCGAGAATATCGATTATCCAGAAGTAGTGTTACACTTTTGCTGAATATTATTCTCTTTTTGCTAACAAAAAAAAAGAGCAATAACTTTATAAATCTAGAAACCAACAATTAAACAAGAAAAATTGGCATGGCAACTAAATACAATTTAAATTATCTTACTCGGGCAAAAAATAACTACTCTAGCTCAAATCACTAGTAAACGAAGAATGTTGCATATTTTAATTATTTATGTTATTTTAAACCTACAGATGTTTTCAGTTCAAAATATTATAGTTTGTTTTCTCATTTTTTATTATTCAGTTTCAATCACCCGAATTAAATTACCATAACCATTAAGAAACAATCAAATTTCTAGCTTCCTCATTGCACAAGGTAAGTCGTTAAATAATTGTTGTATTTTGTAATGTTAGGAAGCCTTTATGCTCTCTAACAAGATAATTTTAGTTAATTTTGAATTACAAGAAAAAAGTGCTTTAATGCCCAGTACATTTGAAGCAGTGTGAAAATATGACTTGATTAAAAAATATCAAGTCATCAAAAATAGATATTATAATCAAACTACAAGAAAGCTACACTAGAAAAATTAAACACAATCGAAGGTTTTATTTATTGATTTAGCATAAAATCGTAAATTTTAATACAGTCAATTATGGGTCGCTTGGATAGCCATCTCTAGTCAGGCCTGCAGGCGACATCAACGCTATCGACGCGCGACGCCCAGAGAGGGAGAGGGGTAAAATGGCGGCGCTTGCAATACTCGAAATGGAAATGTAAAAAGTTTATATATACACCCTCAGTTTAAAAGTTTATATATAAGCTTATATATTTATCTATCTATCTATCTATATCACTTTCTTGTGGACACGAGAACTGCCGTAATTTTAAACCAATCACTTTATAATTGATACATAAAATTTAAGAGCACAAAATCTCAGTCAAGTTTATTAATGGGCAAAATCAGACCAAGGAAGCGAAAATAGGGGTTTTTTTTCGAAAAAGTGAAATTTATGTATAACATTCTTAGTATATAAGATATCAAATTTATTTAAATTTTATATTATTTCTCAGATTTGGGCCTAAAACTTATATGAACATTTTTTTTGATAGCACCAACCACGCTCCAGGGGCGGGAAAAAATGGATTTTCAGAATTCAAAAAATAATACCTTCACACACAATAAGTGCATAAGCATAAGTAATAAGCATAAGTTAATTGTAGGTCTATAATTTCCCTACAATTTTTGTCTGAAACAATTTTTAATATAAGCAACCCTTACGGCATCGGCACAGTATAAAGAGGGATTCAGTATAGGCACTCTCGCTGCGCAGTGGATCGCGCGGCAGCTCGCGCAATGTTTGATATAGGTTCGTACAATTGGAGTTCGCCTATCCCCTACTTTGATCCGATGAAATCTACCACCGCCTTCGGCGTGCAGAAAGAGATTTTTTTAAGTAACTTTAGGCACACCCCAGACAATTTTTCCTGGGCAGTGAATGAATGTTATGCGACACGCTATTTAGGTACATTTTTGTAACTATAGGATGCTCGTTCTGCGACCCGCTATTGATAACACAAGGCACACGTTCCTCGGGTGGCTTCGGCTAATGTCGGCTAATGAAAACGTTAATTTTCTTCATATTTAAATAAATAGACGTGTGGAAGCATTATTGAATACAGATGGAGGAAAAGGAGGGATGGAGGAATTTATAAAATATAATATGACTAATTTATTCAATTTTTTTGCAGAAGTTTTACTGACAACAGTGCGTGTAAAACCACACACATTATTTTTTAAAGAACTGCGATGACCTTTTAAAAATTATTCTAGGCCCTTAACTAAGCTAAATTTGCCTGTGATAAAGAGAAGATAGTGGCAATGAAGTGTTCAACATGGTATAACTATAATGTACAAATTCGAACCCACGAGCGCTGGGTATTGAGTCAAACTCATAAGTGATTTAGACTATTACGATCTTATTAGTACATGGGTTTCATTAAATAATGATTATGAATATTTGAACAAAAAATATAAATTTCTTTGTTTATCACTTAGTTTGTTAAATTACATTTTTCTTTTAATAAGTACAGTTATATCTTACATACATAAGTTTTTGAATTCGTTTTTATTTAGCTTGCAATGTTTGTAAGTCGGTTTAGGTCAAATCTTGCAAGCTGAATTAAAACCACTTCCTCTTATCCTACGGAATTGAAATTTGACATAATGTTTCAGTTCCGATGATAATGCATTTTTATGGTAAACATCACCTGGTTGCACACCTAGGAATGGCTTCAAACGAAGGAATTCCTTAATGGTCAACAGCACAGACACGAAATTTTGTATACACACTTAAGCACTTAAACGAGAACTTGTTTTTGAAAAGGAATTTTTACTATTAAATTATTTAATCATGCTGACGCGGCCGAACTCCGTAACCCTAGCTTTTAGTGCTTATCGTTGCAAGATCGCTGGCAACGGTTTATACTGAACTTTTTACAGCATCTTCGGTAATATACTTAGGCAACTCAATGGGTCTGCATTCTTTATAAGCCGCGAATTCTTGAATTCATTATTAGTATGCCAAATCGAGAATTTTTAGTCCGGTTTTGATGCAAAACCTACCCCTACCTACCTAATTTTCGCCTAATTTCAAGTCTGTAAATGGTATAAGACATATCTGTCATCAGATGCAATAAATCATTTGTGTATCAATTGCATGGTGTAAATCAAAAAGTCATTAATAAGAGTAAAGTGTTCGTACAATACCAAGTTTCTGCTTTAGGAATAATTGGCTCCAATTTACCGAATTTAATTTAAGCTTGTAGTCTTTGGTAGACTTGCAAAGAAAAAAAATCCATGTCAACTTGCCAACTATATATAGAAAATAAATAACATTATTTTTATCAAAGCGGAGCACTGTTACTAATTTATTTTAAACCAACATTAAAGTTATTTTAAACCATACAATAACAAACTCCTGGCATAACTCCTGCAAATAACAAACTGGCTCCTTACCTTTTTCGCAAAACTAAGGAGTTCTTAACGAACTCAGACTTAGTTACCACCTTTCCGGAAAACTCTTTGTTTTGTGGCATATCCCGGACCAGCTTAGTAATACTCTAGAGACAACTTATTGGCTATCAATCTTCAAGTATTACGGCAAAACAAAGGATCCTATTGAGTTTTGCTTCGAAAAGCGAATTGGCTAGACCTCCCTTCCAAATTCGTAACGAAGGCTCGATTATATTGTTAATTATATACGCAGCGCTTTCAAACTAATTTTGTTACCTGTCTTTGGACGGTTTATATGTTTGCAAATAAAATATTATTTTATTTATTTGTTTGTTATTTTTCCCTGTAACGTTATTAAGGATACTTTTAAAGAATCTTAACTAGTGTATTGGTAAAGCGACGGTATGTATTTTGTCAGTGCATGGTTTCTTTATAATGAAATTTATTTATTTATGTTCTTTACGTTATAATTGGTCTTTACCTTAGTTTATTATCCTTAGTCTTTGTCTATTTAATATGCCGTTATTCTTTCTGATTACTCTAAACATATACTTAATAGTTTAAATGTACAGTATGGTTTACATACTGAATCTCTATTTTATAGACCATTATAATAATTATGTCTAAGTCTTACTAATAATCATACACCTTACCCTCTATGTTTATAATTAAAAAACAATATCAGAATTATTAAATTTAAATTTACTTGCCTACTTAGTAACTATATAGTTATGTAAGCTATGGTACAAACGATATTTAGAATTTAATTATCGATTTTTTTTACATTCTTTTTACTATTATACTATTTTAAATCTAAATACAGTTCTTTGTTTGGCGTGTTTGATTCGCTATATCGCGCGCATAGGTTGAGTACCTCTGATTTTTATGACAGGAATTTCCGCACTTTAGACGGATTGCGAATTTTTCCCTAGCGTGTTCCTAGTGTGGTCCCTTTTGTTAATATTTCGGGTTTAGGTACATAAAACGCTGGATTTGGCCTGTGTGCCCGCACGGCGGTCTCTCTCCCTGCGATAATTTCCGAATATTTGCCCCGTGAGTTGCCTCTATTTTATCTATATACATGGAGGTATTGGTCTAAAACTAAAGAGGAATGCGTTGTTGTTAGCTAAATGCAGATTAAAGTAATGCCTTGCTGCCATTGTATAAGACTATATTTATAGTGAATGTATAAAATAACAATACTATTAAATAAACATGATTTAAAATTATTGCACATACGGCAGTTCAACGAGCATTATTACACGTCTGAATATCTACACCACAGACGCATAGCAGCCCTTGTGTGTCAGATATTCAATTTACCAATAATGAAATCCGATTTTGGCCAAACGAATATTTGTTTCACATGGCCAAAGCGATTTCATCGATCTAATTAGATATAACTATAAAATCAACTTAATCTAATATAATGTTTTCTCACAGTGGCAAGAAATGACTGATAAGTCAGGGTACTGGGACGAGTTACCAATTGTTAGATATAGTCACATAAAATATTTGTAATTATATGATAAGATGTATTTTTGTTGGTTAAAAACAACCTTAAATATATTCTTTAATTTCTTTAAATTAGTGCGGCTTTCAGTCGCTTAAATAACAAAAGGATGCTCGTCACAGGAAAGGAATTTCCTAATCTAAACAAAAGCAATTAGTTTTAGGTTTCAGAAATTATCATTTCAAACCTTGATGTAAATTTAAAATGTTTACCAACTTTTTTTTGCATTGTAATTGTTAACTATCCGGTAATAATAATGTAAAAATTGTTTTTTTTTAAGCTATACATTATTTTTATGTCGAGTTAAGAAGGTTTTAAACCTATCCCAGTGCCTTTGGCTTTGACACTGATTAGCCTGTGATCTAAATTAAAATTTTGAATCGTTCATAATCGGATGATGTCAGTGACACCTCGTTAAGAAGGCGAGCGAATAGAATTTAATAACTGGCTCACGACCTGAGACAGGCGCTCTCAACATTTTTAATATCTGATTCCGAGAGGTTATTTAGGTGTAATCAATAAGTTGGAATATTATCTTAAACTACATCTATGTGCAAACCATGGTCATATATTAAGACGTTCATAAAGTTGGAACCCCACTTTAATGAATTGTATCCGTTTATATGCCATAGTTTTGTACCACCAATAAAAAGTTTTGTACCCCGAGGAAAAAAGTTATGAGCGACAAAGCTGGTACAAAACTATGAGGCATTCGGAGATGTTAGGCTCGTTTCCATTAGGTTGTTCCTCACTTTATTTTGCTCGTAACTTTTTTCCTTACCAGTTTTGTACCTTTTTGGATCGCCAATAAAAAGTTATGAGTAAAACAAGATCATTAAGTTGTACTCCCACTTTGTTTTGCTCGTAACTTTTTCCTTTGGGATCCATTTTTTTATTGTTGGTACAAAACTGGTACAAAACTATGACATTAAAACTGATTAAATTCGTTAAAGTGGGGTTCCAAATTTATGAAGCACATGTTAAAGTAATGTTATCTCCACGTGATAAAACTTTATTTTAACTTTTAATATTATTTATTTATTATAGTTCGGCAACGAGATGCTCTCAAGACGTCCTTTCGTTGAGTTTTTTCATTTGTTTTCGGTTTCGCTCGCTGTTTGTCTGTTTTGTGTGGTTTATTGCTTTTCCACGCTTTTGATTGTCTAAAGGGAACTCGACCGCATCTCCCCTATACCGATAAGACTATTTCCCTTTCTGGCAGTACGCGGAAGAAAAGTATAGACACCGACATTTTTCGTAATGAAAATTTCAATTATTTTGCAGGAAAGGTCTTTGCGTCTATTAAACATGGAGTTTTCAAGTTGTTCCATAATACTGAAAGTTTTAGATACGCCTTGAAGATTAAATACACGAAATACTATAGTATTGGTAAGGAAATTTCTGGGGGAGTACAATATATTATCACAAAGTTATTCAACCTCCTAGCATTAGTAGCTTTTGTGATGAATCATTCAAACGGCTAAATAACGAGTAAAATAACTTTTTGTACTAGGATATATTTAACACAATTTAAACTATACAGTTATTGCTGACAGTTACGAGTTTTGATATGGACCAGCTATTTAGCCTTCAAGTAAAACTATTTTTTCCCTTAAAATAAATATTAAAATAAAATATTATTCTTGAAATCTGTAAAAAAAACAGTAAATGGAATTTATTTATTAACAACCGCCGTTGCACATTTCGTACACCATCATTTGGCGATTCCTATTTTAATTATAAATCCGAGGCGACGACAATTAAGCTGGCCATTAAAGGTTTCTTACGTTTACACAGTTCAAACAGAGTCGAGCTTAATTCAAATACTTTATCTTAAGTTCGCGTAAGTAAACGCCGTGATGGGACGCTGAGCCGTTTAGTAATGGGAAAAACCGACATGCGCCGACGGCGTCTACGATCTACGGTGTTACAATCAAAATACCCCAAATATACAGATCTTAACATTAATCAGAATACGGCAACAAAAACCGGTCAGCTATGTTGACATATTGTTAAAGATATTTATCGAAAAAATACTCAAAATAAATACATACATTTTACCAACTACCACTATCAACATTTATTAGACAGCCGGCCTAAAAGTACTCCGTAATGTGGAAAAT
Source organism: Neomicropteryx cornuta (assembly GCA_020383195.1). Lineage (NCBI taxonomy): Eukaryota > Metazoa > Arthropoda > Insecta > Lepidoptera > Micropterigidae > Neomicropteryx > Neomicropteryx cornuta. The sequence goes on from JAHKQU010000014.1 coordinate 10,914,436, forward strand.
AATTTCGGTGCGTTGACCTTTTTAGTTTTTAAAGCTCTAAAAGCATTATATTATTTAACTATTATTTAAAAAATAAAAGAATATATTTGTGATTCTATAGTAAAACATCTAACCCAAAATTCTTAAAACAAATGTACAAAATTGCAGCTTAGTCATAAAGGTTATTATTACAGACTCAATTCTCATTTTGTTGTAAATGCAATGGTGATCATGAAACTCTTTCGTGGTTTAGCTAGATGATCGAATCCTGTCAAAAAAAAAAAACCACCTCCACTAAAGCCTCGGCGCCCGGGCATCAATATGAATGGAAATTTTCTACCATTTTCCGTCTCTTGTTCTAAAGACGCCTACATACCTGAATGCTACAAATGAATATTTATTTACATTAAACATGATTTATTACTCTAGGGAATTCATTACACAAGAAAATGTCTTACATTATGCAAAAAATGTAAAAACAAAACCATCATATTTTTGAAATAGCATTTTTTGAAGTCACCCGCTTATGAAATCAGAAACATCACGTCATATAAAATAAATAAAGTTTTATGATGAGAATAAAGTGTAGGAGGGATTTACCTAAGCGATAACAACAACAACAACAATAACAAGCGATATATGGTATAACAACTTAGAAATAAAATAACAAAATATACCTAAAAATGTATTTTTTGTTTTTAAACATGAAAATGATAATTTATACTATGCTGATATTGTTTTTGAAATTTAGAAAAATATATATATTTTTGTGTTATTATTTAAAAAGCTCAGCTAGCTTAGCTTAGCTAAATAAGCGTGTCGCATTCCGAGCGTGCTCCCGAGTTTAACCGTATGACGCAATAAGATTCATTCGCCACATGTAAGCCTTAAAATTGCATCTAAATTTTATATTTTTTTTAGCGAAACTAATAGAGTTTCGAATAAAAAGATAAGAATATTTAATATTTTTGTAAAGCTGTATTGTGGTGTAGGTACATGATTTATGTTTTACAATTTTGAGTTTTTGGCAGCCAAAACTGTGTTTTGCTAGGGCAATAACAATTAATGTTACTTTTTTAAAAATATAAAAAAAAACTACGTTTTTCATCGCGTATCTGACAAATGAGGTTATGAAAAATATTATACAATAAATAAAAATAAATAATTAGATAAATAATTATTAATAAATATATTAATAATAATTTAATAAATAGTTATTAAAATACAATCATAAAATATTATTAGGTTTTAAATATTTGCATTAAACATTTGGTTAGAGCAGATAGCTGATATCTTCTGGACATGTACGTATATATACCATTATTCAAGACTTAAGGGGGTGCTTATTTATTTTTTATCTCTAGTAAGATATTTTATAAAAAAGCTGCGAAATAATTCATCTCCAAATTTATTATTTTTTAACGAAATATATATTAATATTGCTATAAGCTGGGCGTCCTTTTACACAGAGCACGAATAGCGGATCGCGTCACTTTCACACAAGCCAATTATAAGAATAGAAACTTTAAAATTGTTTTTCTTTGAAACTGTGATGATATTTTTACCTATAGTCTTGGGGAGATTCTGTATTCAACGATAATCCAATTAAACGTCTGATTAATGAAAGTCCACATGTCTGCAGGGTGCCAACGACAACTGTATGTATTGATCTGTGTGCAACTGTATTTTGTAAAGAATTACTCAGCCAAGAAAGCTATAATTGTCCCGATAAGCGTTGATTACGGCGCAGTTGCCGACTTTGCGCTCGAATTCATTTGAGAAATCAATTCAGCCACAGACATTCAATGTAGGCATTTCAGACTCAGACTTGTCTCTAAAATAATTGGATGAGAAATAAAATACTAGGTGGAGTTGTTTTTATAGCTTTAAGGAATAAGAATAACCAGTAAATACTATCTTCGTCGGTTGCCTTTCCCCACTTCTACTTAAATACTTTTTTTACTTTCTGGCTTTTATATTGATTTCATAACATTTATTTCTTAAACACACTTTGTGTATTTTAGAACTGCTGTTATCAACGTATTTATTTACTGATCAATTTGTTCTTTGAATGTATTTTTTAATGGTTCACCTAATTTTAGAGCTTGACAAATTAAAATAGAACGCTGATTAATTGTTTGTACCAATCACATAAGTATTTTATGTTTTTTTTTTACTTAAATCGTTTTCTAGATATTGACTGTAAACCATTTTTGGTTTACTTGCCTCAATAATTTCGATACTTATATGTATTTTATTGCTGAACAAAACTCATATTTTGCTGACCGTTTAAGTCGTAGCCTATTTATTGAAATCGTTCGTGGTCATTCTCAATACATGTTAAAGAGGTAACAATTCGGTATAGACCAAGCCGTTTGTTTTTTATTTATCTTAGCGAGTTGTCATCACCAAATCGTATGGATGTTGGTCAATCCTGTCAGTCGCAACATTTACCTACTTCACTCGAATCCTTCCTATACTGACTGATCTGTAAATCCTTTCAGCTCATCTCTCGTCTGCTATTCTTTGAAACTGAAACAAAGCGAAGGAAAGCAACGCGACCCACCCTGAGTGTTCATTTGGTTAGTTTCCTCACCTTTTCACCAATTTAAATATCATAAAAACCCCCAAACATCCTAAAAGTATGTTAAAGATAGCCTTTACCAGATCTCACAGCTAGCTAACTTTGGTTTCTCACTGACTTCAAATAAATTTGTTGCTTATTATTTAGTTAAATGAAAAAAAACGAAATTAAAAATATATTACTGACGTACTAAGCAAGCAAAACAGATATTTAGGCCTTATGCATAAACGCGTTAGCACGCTGCTAAGCTTATAAGTGACCTCTAGCCATGAGAAAATACATAACGAGACTATGCATAAGGTCCTTTATATTTAATATGACTTCTAAGCCTAATAATATATTTATAACTAATTATTCAACCTTTATTTATAAATCCTTGCACTTTTTATTTAATACTTGTACTTATAATATTTTATTTACGGAAAAGCCCTTAATAATAAATATTTTTTTTCAGATTTTAATGGATCAAAAAAACAAATCAAACAAGTTCAAATTGGCTAGATATTAAAATGGTAAGTTTTTTATTATCATACGCGTATATCGGAGTATATTTCATAAAGACATATTTATTGTTCAGACCATACACCTTCGTTAAATGTGTATTAATATTAGCATTATAATTCTGTGTATATTACGCTACATCTTGAAATTACACAATGTTTCATCACTTAGCATATTGCAGCGAGTACAATAATAACCCGATTAGAGGGGGGAGGGGGCGGTTAGTTTATATTAAGATGATTTAATTTTATTATAAAATATTATTTATGACTGTTTTTTCGCCTACACGAGAATTTATTTTTTATGTTGCCCCACGAAACAAACTTTATACGTATGTTATATGCGTATCAAATAAAGTGTTTTATTATCATTATAATAATAAACTATCTAGCTCACTCGTTAGCTGATACAATTATAATTTCCAACCGCATTAAAAAAAGTAAAATAGATAGCGAGGTAAATTGATGAGGTCAAATGCAAATATGATATGTACCTGGACCGAATGATGTAGGTGTTCTATAAAGGCGTGTTTAACCTCGCCACACAATCCCATATAGCAGACTGGGATAATTTATCTTCCCTCTGATATTGTCCTCATTCACCTGCCCGCATGAAGCAAAGGCGCATAGCGACCATTCATCGATTTTAGCTTATGGCCGAGCATATTGCAAAAATACTCGGAACATATTTCACATGCCCGCCCGCCCTACCTCTTTGCGGCAATTTTATTACATTGGAATAGAAATTTCCGATAAAACGATTTGGCGCATAGAAAACGAGGTTTTGGTATTTAGCGTATTGAAAGAGTATTAAGGGCCGTGATATATATACATGGTGTCCCAAGATCATTCCCGTAAATTTAAGGGGGTGTAGGTATATGTTCCCTGTTACGAGTAAGAAATTACCTATATAAAAAAATGCAAAAAATTTGATACCCAAATTAATTATTTTTTAAACTAAATTTGTGTAAAACAAGCATAATATTACGGCAGCGTTCGCCAGGCATACTAAACCTGCCGAAAACCCGTCGGGCGCCACATCGTGAATGCAACTCAAGGTCGAGCGGACGTAAACTCGTTTTACACAAATATATTAGGTTTTAAATAGAAATTTCAACATTTTTTTTCTCGAATACTCAATGAATTTTGATATAGTTCTTAACAAATATTTTAACAAATCTTAACAAATCGTAGGATCTATTAGTTGTTTTTTTTTATTGGGATTGACCTTGGGACATCCTGTATATATATATATATATATACATATATATATATATGATGTTCTAGGACGCAAAGAAACGTGTATTTTTTTAATATAAAAAACAATTCTTTAAAATATAAAAAGTTTATTTGCCAGTTATCTTTATTCCGATTATCTTTTTAAATACACTTAAAACGAAAAATGCAGATACACTCAATGTTTCCAATAGTCTGATAGTAAGATGCTTTGGTAGCTAAAATCGCCAAAGAGGTGTAGGGCGACCACTATTATTGTGTACGGGTTCAGTCAGATACAGCCGATGAACTCAAACACTTCGCGAGGAAAAAACCGCAAACCAGAAAAGATAGACATGTTTTTGGGTAGGCCTGGTGCCTGCAGTGTGTAACTGGTCGCTGGCTACGACGATATGGGATTATTGATTAAAAAAAATATTAAATTATAAACCAGGATTCTCAATTATTGGGATCCCTTTTAATCGTAATTTTAGGATTAGGTCGATGATCGTCTTTGAACTTTGTGACATTGTATATGATTCGAAGTTTAGGAAATTATATGTGTTTACTAGTTGGTGTTTCTTACATTTTATAACGGATGAAATAAAATAAAAGGAAAAAAAATAAATATATAATTTGAATGTTAGTTGTTTGAAATTGTGTTTGAATGCTATTGTCATGTGTAAGGGTTTGAAGATTAAATAAGACAAGTCTAGACATGCTTGCTTCTATAAATCGTCTGACGTTGCTCAGTGTAAAATAAAATCTTTTTTTAAATTGTTTTCAAATTCAAATGCTCTCATTGAAATTATTTAGCCATGTATAAAAAAAGAGTGAAAAATGTATAGTGAAAAAAAATATTCTAGAATTATCTAAAAATATCTAAAATTCAAAATTATCGGCATAAACATTTAACTTGGCAAATAAACAAGATTGGAAAGTTAAGTTTCTATAAAATGTGAATTACACACATTTTAAAATTTGTGCGTGGTTATATTAGCTTGATGGTTTTAGTTTCTACTTGTATGGTAATGATAATGTGTAAATATAGAAAGTGTGAGCTTGGAATTGGCCTGTGTGCAGACAAAACAAATTGTTTCAAATACCGAATATTTGTTATATGATTTGACAATAATACGTCTATAAAATTGGTGTTTAAGAAAATGACAGAATATCAGATGATATATAAATTTTATTTATTTATTTATTTTTTATTTATTCTTTCTTTTTTTTTTCTTTATTGAAAAATCCACAGTATTAATTTTTTATAATTACAAACGAAACTTATTACTAGTATATAAAACGAATTATGGATTTCGGTCATTTTACATGTTAAGATTAGCATAAAAATTTGAACAGTGTTCTTAAAATATATATAGATTATTAATATTATATACGTATACAGTAGATTTTTTTTTTTTAAGTGTTTTGTGTAATTTGTGAGTGATGTTTGTGGTAGTTGTGAGTGTGTGACTTTCTATCTAATTAGGTAACATTCACGGTACGAATTAGAACTCAAAACATTTTGCATATATAGAAAATACAAATACACTACGTGTTGGCACAGAAAAAAATATATGCTGGTTTAAGTTAAGACCGTGGCGTGGTTTGTTTTTTTCACCCTATATGGAAACTTTTGATTCAGAGAAGCTGCGACCCCCGTTTTTATCGAGTTATTATGGCAAGGTGGTAAAGACTTGAAGTTAAAAATGACAATACAATGTCCGACTATACTGCAGTTACAAAGACCTTTTCAACAGCAATTTAGTAATACCTATGTGATGAGTGTGTAAAGCAATGTCGGAAACAAGAAAGGCGAGGCGCCGCGCGTCTACCCTTATCCCTCGGATGTGCATCCGGACACGTTCCCACCCAATGGTTCCTGTTTGTTGTCGCGATACCATGACAATAAAACGATCTCTTGGCGAACATTGTCATCTACCCGTACCCTCGATGCAGATACACCAGCTAAAACCAGATAGACGTTTACTACGCGTGTGTTAACAACATATTTTTCTCCCTATAACTTCAGGTTTTTACGAATGAATATTAATAGGTAGACACGTGTAAAGCATAGGTAGATTTCCTTGAATTGGTTATACTCGTAGGTATCTGGCGTGGAAACGAACCTGTTCATTTACAGATGATTAAGCGCATTAAAAGGAAATTTACTGGAAATATTAACTTGGAGATACCTGTAGAAGGACCTAACGGTGACTGGCCGCCCAACAGCCGCGCAAATAGTAAGCTGTCGTTTAGTAATGGTGCCAGGAGTATTTTTTTTAAAAGTGCATACAATACTTTTTTAAAACTGGCTGCTTTTTACAACTGTTATCTTTAGATTTGCATTATTTACTTATATATATACGCACTGTAAATAAAGAAAGCTAAATGAAGGAAAACCAATTTTGTGCACATAAAATTTTACGTAAACGGCTGAACTTCCTTTTCATTTTAAAAAACTTTGGACATTGTGAATAATTTGTCCAGAAATGATGCATACATAATGAAGTTACTGGTAATACATTAATATTTTATTTATTTAATAATTAATCAGGCCATCGAGATTTTCTTTCTAACCTACCTGAATTACGCGATGAGCTGTGTATGCTTTAAAGTGGAAATCAATTTAGTAGTTTCATGTAATATTTATGGATAAATCACCATTCGTAGTGCTGCCTATTTATAATTTACGTATAACTGCAGCTGATGGTAGATTTTTTGCGTTTCTGTGATTTTTTATTGCAACATAAGTTTTCAAATACTTTACGTATTGCAAAGCGATGTCAATAAACATCACCCATATTTTTCTTACGCAAATCTCCCAGCACCTCGACTAGCTGCTTGATTCAATCGTTCAATTATAAGTAACGCGCGTGGGCGAATTCGTACTAAATCAGCAAATAGCCTTCTGAAAAATATGTTTTGGACGAAATCCAAGAGTAGGGTTGCCATTATGAAAAAAATAAAAATTATATTTGGCATAATCATTATCGATATTATGACTTAAAAATGTACCTCCTCGTACGAAGTGAAAGAAAATACGGGGTGAAAACATTTAGGATTCTTTTTCATAATCAAAGCTGTGATACATAATTTAGGACATAATCTTCACTATTGTAGATAAGCCAGACTTACTTTGGTGAAAATGAAGGAACTGCGCCAGGGCGGCCTTTTAGGTAGTGAAATTAAATGATATTGCTAGAATACATTATTGATATTGCATGAAAATTTAACATTGACATATTTCGTGCTGTTTTCCATTCGCGTAGCGCTGCTACACTAACATATGGCCAAATCACCTTTACATAAAATATATCCATTCATAAGGCTTGGCCGCCCCATAAATAAAAAAAACATGTGTATGAAAATATAAACAATTATTGTCGACAATACTGACAGATTTATTGGGTTCTATCAATAAATGCGATGCTTTGGAGAAATGTTATAATCATAAAGGATAAAAGATATAGAAATATCGATATTTATATTAGCAAGCCGGCTACTACACCAGAGTTCCGATCTTATTAATATAAACTTTGATATATCTACATCTACGAGTATAAGATATTTCCCGCCACCGTAAGGTGACTAGACATTTATTTTCGTTTCTTTGCTTAGATTATAAAAAAGTGCACTTTTTTTATGATTATTAAATTTCGTAATTTCATAAACCTAAAATAAAGGTTGCATTTAATAATATATTTAAATTTATTTAGACTATTGTTGCAAACACAGAAAATATTTTATTGTAAACTATATACTGAAGATATAGGTCAGAATTAGTAGGTTTGCAAATTAAAGTCGTGATAAAAAAGGAAAAAAAAATTCATTATAAAACATGACACTTAAAACGTAAAATAGACTAAATTAATAAAAAACAATTGAAATTTATCGTTGAATGACAATTATAGATAACACTTTATCTCTATAAAAATCAAATATATTTGTTTTCATTAGGAAAACTACAAGAAAGTACTACGCCAGCGCTAAGAAGAGTTCTGTAAACAATATTTTTTTTAACCTCATAGATAATAAAGTCATCTGCACGCGGATGGACACCCTACGTCCACCGCTAGTCGCACATGTGCAGATAGGTCTTTGTTCGCGAAAGTGATTCTGCGCATAGGCCCTCCGAGCTCTGGGGTCGCGTATCAGCTGGAGTTGGATTCGCTTGGTCCTTATTTTTATACGAGTGTATATAACATTTACAAATTAATCATGAAGTTGGAAATAATGGTATAAAACGCCCACTGACGTATGGAAATAGAGCGGTTTTAGCACTCCATATAATGGGAAACGGAGACTAGCATTTTCAAAGTATTTTTTATAGAGCCAACCGCGACTGAAACCGACTCGCCCTGGGGATGTCATTAGAAGAAAGAATAATTCCCCGCTCGCCATAAATCTGTCCGATCCGTGATATAGACTCGATCAGGCGAGACCATAAATACTATAACGAATTATGGCGACTATGAATCATTTGATTCCAATTAAAACAAAACATGTACATATTACTCAATGCACGTGGTCTAAAAAAATATAAATAGTAATTTTCATTGATAGGGAAATATTTTATTACCTACGAAATATGATACGATTAAATTATGGGGTACCTAAATTCAAGCAAGAGTACGTTTAAACATAAACATGTTCACAAACATAGTTTCACCTTCGTTCACCGAAAAATGTGATTAAACAAATTTTGAATGGGTAGGTGGTACGCGGGATTCATAATCTTCTTTTTCGGCCAAATGATAAATCTGCAACTTACAATTATGGAAAACGTAAAATACCTCCCATTCGCACTTCTGAGAACATTGAGAGAAGAGGGAGGAGGGATTATTTCTCAAGATTTTAACGGAGGTTCAAGTTGTTAATTTTTCAAAAATGTAATTTATTTATGTACATCAGGAGAGATCAAGACTATTTTTTTTAACATAAAAAGCAAAAAATAATAAAGATTAAATTCGAAGAAAATTAAAATCTTTTAAATAAATGTACTGATTTTCATTATGACTATAAGGTATTATATTAACGGGAAATTCTGTAGTCTTTTTTTTATATTATAAAAGCATTAATTAACTTTAGGTTTTAAGGTAACATATTAAAAAAAAATAAACCTAAGCAAAAACAAAATTTTTGAATCTTTTAGTATGGGGTGGTACTGGTATATAATAAAGTACATACTGGAATATAATTTAAATTGGAATCATGTTGATTATATAGTACAACATTTCTAGTATGTTCCTCTATTACTTTTACTTTTTTTAAATTTATAAAAAAAAACTTATAATTTCTAAAAGAGACATTAAAAACACCAAGTTTCCTAAAATGAGGTTTGCAGATTTCTCTTTTCCAAATTCTCAGTGCCGCATGAATAGTTTATTAGTACATTAAATAAATCTTTATTTTGAGATGCTGTTCACCGAGAATGTATTTTTTATCTTAAATGTGATTCTGTTAGGGCATAATATGAGTTTTTTGTTTATTGAATTCAAAGTAATACATGAAAAAAAATATAGAAGAATCTTAATATATTAGCTATTGACTACACAAGACAATAGTTTACATATATTAATCCCACACAAAGCAAAACCGATACAGCTGGTGTGGATTTTATCACCCCACTAGACAAGATCTGTTCTGAGGAACCTGCTCAAATTCTGTTACACGTTATTTTTATTATGTGTGTAGTTAATTTAATATATAAATGCTTAAGTGTTTAATAAATTAAATTTTCTTTATGGGTTTGCAAGCGAAACATGATTCATTAGAGCAGTCATGTAGGAAGAGAAGATTATTAGGCAAAGTTGCTGACGAAAGTCAATGCTGAATGCGACATATTTAGTTTCAAAGTTAGTCATGGTACAAGTCGTTAATGTAAATTATGAACAGAGTCGAACCTAATATGCTTCCTTGCGGAACACCAAAATTGTTGCACTGAAGGTTTCACCTAACCGAACGCGTTGTCTACAGTTTAGTAGATACATTTGGAAACCACGAGTGTTCTCAGCCAGTGATTCCGATCACGCCAAGTTTCTGCAGCAGGATTTCACCCAAGATAGTGTCAAAGGCTTTTTAGTAAGATCAAAAAATAAAAACAAACCGTAAGACATTTTTAATGATTATCTAGGTGTATCATTTTATATACTTGATAAGTCATTATTTATGTCTCACTGTATTGTAGAAGGTAGTGTTTTGATGTTTGCATAACTCTGAAGCTATAGTTTTTCCGATATTTAATAATTTCTACTGCAATTTCAGACTCATTTTTAACAATGAGTCTGAAATTCATTTACATTTAAAAACAAGGTAATTAAATATACCCGTCTCATACAGGTAAAAGTCTTAAATATTTATGTTTGTCTTAATAACTCAAACAACACCCATAGTCTAATTAAATATATATGTTTGTTAGTGTAAATATGAAAAAACTAATCTATTTTATTTACGTTTCTCATGATTTTCTTTTTATGTAATCAGTTATAGGTGAACCTACATCTCATTTCAATCGTTAAACAGTGGATTCATGTGATTGGCCAAATTAATAACTATGTAATTACTGTTTTATAAACTAAGTTACGTTGTATGTTTCCCTAAAAAATATTAAATAAATAAATAACAAATAAAACGCCTACAACAAGAAAGCTTAAATATGAAGGATTTGGCACTTGGATTTATATATCTTTAAATACCTACATAATGGCCGAGCTCTACAACCCAGTAAAGCAGTGAATCATAAAAGCTTCACATTTAAATTAAATCGTGGATACCTTTGTAAAATACGACCTTATATTTTCACTTAGCGAACCGCACGTGAAATATGACAGCTGTAAAATTATCTTGTCGTTCTGTTGCGGTTTCAACTGCAAAAGAAACTTTTATCACTGGTTGTGCCCTCAAACCACGGTATTCCCACATTGCCCACGGTCTCGTAACTGGCCAACATTAATCTCACGAACTTAAGTATTTCCTTCAACGGGTCCTTGATTATGTCATTAATTTGTACATATATTAAGCAGATTAGCGTCATGTTATAATGTTCGTTTCACTAATGTTTTAATAAACAAGTACTGCTGTGAAACCCTGCAGATGTCATAAATATCAACTGCTTCTATACATTGTTTAGTAGTAGTAGATTATTTAACCAGAACCTGACGTCTTACAGGCGTCGTTAAAGGTATCTTCCAACCAGACTACTCGCGCCTGTGGTACCAACTTGTGATAGGTTGCTGTTGCTTCATTTCCTATACCCACTTTTGCCATGGGCACTCTTAGCCCATTCGACGTACTTTTCGGATGGCCATAGAGGCGACAGGGGGTTATTTTTAAGGGCCCCTGGCAATTTTTAAGGTCGTTTGCATAAAGTTCGTTGCTGTGGTACATACCCAAACTGTAATGTAAAAAAGGAGTATTATAAAAAAAATATACAAGAGGTAGGTTTAATACATTGCAAAATATTTATATGTTTATGTACCTAGCTAATTTGACACGGGTGAACGCACAGTAGGGCCTTTCAAATTTTGCAGCATACAATATAAAACCAGGGACTCCCCGTGCGTAAGGCGCAGTTTTTTTTATTTTGTAATTTTTGACACATATACGGTTCTCGGGCCGGTTTACGTTTCTTAGTTTATGCATTAATTTTTAGTTTGATTTTAAAGTTGGTTTATTCTTTTTTAAGATTTATTATTTAAAATTTCAACTAAAAGTATATTAAGAAAATTTTGATGGGATCAGGTCCGAGCATTCCGGTACAATTTTCAAAAATAATAATTGAATTCACCTATACATTTGTACAAGCATGCATTCACGTATGAACACTTATCTACGGCACACCAAATCTCAATTCTAAATTGATATAACCCTTCAAAATCGTAGATCCGGGACTTTTCATTTTTATGTGTTATTTGTTATCAAGTGAAACGATTCAAAAATTATTGTAGATTTTAATCAATCTATTAATTTGCATACTATACGTATTTCTACGACTTGAAAGTATAGGTATATTATGCATCTAATTTGGTTTTGTGGCGAGGATGAAGGAATATGTCGACAGGAGTAACATTCCAAGCGCTTAATAAAATTATTATTAGCGAAGCGAACTGTATAGCGCTATATAACTGTATAACTCTATAGCGCTGTCGCTGGCAGGTGGTTTGCTCTATATGGGTGGGTTTGCTTTGTAATTAAGATTGTTTGTGGATTCGCTTATCTCTCTGGCTAGTATTTTTTAATGTTTACCGGCTGCGAGAGAGGATGCTATTTCCGACATTAACGAAGCTGCAATTGTCCATAAACCTTTGAAAATACTCAGATAATTCTCCAGAGAATTTAGCACAACAATAGCTAAAATTTTTAGTTGTCTATCTCATCACCTTTTTGGGGTTTTTTTTTATGATTAACCAGAAGTTATTCTATCATTCATCGACGGTCAGTTTCTCTTGAAACTATCGCCTGTCTTACCTATTGACAATTTGGCAACAATTTGTCTCTTCAACTCTATTTTTTCTTTCGAAGCTCTTATTAAATATCATGCCTTATTTTATTATAGTCTTATTAATTTCTAAAGTTTCTCTTGAATGTGTTAGTGAAAAGACAGTTGACGAAAAACATTTTTTTATAAATAGTTATATTACCTACACCTTACTTTTAGTTTGGTTAGCTACCCAAAAGTTCAGAATCGATTGTTTTATTGAGTATGTATAGTTGAGTAACGATAAACTGACCATTTTAAATTAGGACGGAGGTGTGAAATACGAATTGCTGAAATGAAATACTCGTATGGTTAAAAAAGGTCTTAATCAACCTAAAGTGTTAAATTTTAATGTTAAATTCTATGTAAATAAATATTGCGATATATTTTCGATGTTGCGATATATTTTCGATATTGCGATATAAATGTCACTTATTTAGTTTGGATTGCAAGCGACTCAAAAATGGATGACATCCTGTAGCTATCATATAGTATAAACTGCTTGTACGAATTGTTTAGAGGTAGTAAATTATTGAACCAGAACCTGACGTCTTACAGCTAGGCCCTACAGGCATCATTAACGCATCTCCTGCTTCAATCTGTGGTACCAACTTATGATAGGTTGCTTAATTTCCTATCTACACTTGCGCCTGTGGCACTTTTAACCCATTAGATGTGCGTTGTGAATGGCCATAGATTTTTTAATGGTCTCAGTTGATTAAAATAAAATAAAATAAAACACAATGGAATCATAACATTTTCTCAACAAATCATAAGTTTAGTTTTTAGTTTCCCGTCCCTTGGCCGTTTGTCTGTGGCACTGAAAATTCTTTTACATGTTTTAGATGAGTTTGTTCCAATTTTAACTGGCCAATAATAAATAATTCATTCCGACAGCCGTGGTGTCATATTTTTGAAATTCGTTTTTTTTTTTATATTTGGACGCTTAATCGAACTGTCAATGTTTAATTAATTAACACTAGAAATTAGTTGATTTAATATTGTATATAGCTACAATATCAGATGTGATCTAGATGTGACGGCTATAGTTGTTTTTTAAGAACATCAATCTAGACACAAAAATTCAACTCTTTCGCATTTTTACTTTTCGAGTTGAAAGAACAGACGGACAGTTAAATAACAGGGATAGTAGCTTCTTATAGTTATTAATTACTGCATTTAATTTTGATTGCGCTGATTTACTGTAGGTAATGATCCTCTTGAGTGAGTTGTCGCTAATGAACTAACAATAGCAAAAGTAACAATCTTCACTAATCACTAATTCTTCGTAATGGTAGTTCTTACAAGAATTTTATGATAGTATATAATAAACTAATACGTCCAAAAGAAACTCCAGATATAAATTCTATTATTCCACGGCTACGAGTGAGTTTCAGCCGCTCTCATTGTTACTGATGTTATACGTCGGGCGGTTTAGAGAGGAGGCTGCAATCAGCATCATCTCTTTTGCCACATCGGGACATACTTTTTTAAAACCATCCAACTTCGTCTTGAAGTTTTTAGGTCATTGTGGTCATCTCAGTCTTAAAAAGCGACCTTTAAATACTCTTTATTACAATACAAGAGAGGCAGGCCTTGCGTATTTGATTTTAATGTCGTATCTATGTACTCTTTTGAAACAATTAGGTTAACATTCTTTGAAATAGTACCAATTTGTCGGAAACGCTCCGCGAATAAAACATTAACGTCCACGGAAGTGATTTACAGCCGTACAAATGGTTAATTTTGAAAGTTTTTCTTCGAGCGAACGGTAATTATCTGCGGCGTCGGGGGAAAAATGCTGAAAATAAATACAGCGCTTAAGAGAAAGGCAGTCGAATTTTTAAGAGCACTTGAAACTGGGCTGTTTTATTTTAGAAAAGATAAATACATAAAAGGATATTTAAATAAACATAGCATTTTACAACCATAACATTTAAATTACAACGTAGACTGATCGAATCATATAGATTTAAAACATTAAAGTCAACAAAGTTTTAGTAGAGCGCTTTAGCAGTTCGATAGAGCGCTCAAATACCATATTTGAATGTCAAAAATATGAGAGCATTTATTACTGGTTAAATAAAATTAAAACAGACTCATTATGTGCCCAAATAAAAATACATCAGAGAAGGTTCAGTGCCACATTATAATTATTATTAAATGACTATATTATTTAATTGAAATGTTATGTCCGTGTTGTTTCACTACTAGGTCAAAATTTACAAAAAAAAAACTAAAATTTTGTGATGAATGTCATGATATCATTGTGTACTACGCTCTTGTCGGTGGAGTAGGAGCTATTCCTCTCTTTCTTCTGCCAAAGACCTGACTTCTTGATACGATATGATAACTTGTACTTCGTGGTCCTCTTAATATACATCTTTTTATTTATCTCTGTCCGGCTAATCCTCTTCTTGGAGGAGGATTAATCGCACCACCTCCAGCTCCGCCACCTAGTGGTGCTGGAACACCACACCTCAATCGCTTCCAGCCTTTCTTTAACTCTTTGCGTCACGTTTATCTCAAGTTTAATTGTACATATCTTTAAATGTAGACTTTTATGAGGCGTGTCCGGACTTATTTTTAATATCTTAGAAATATGTTTTTCGTTATTAAGGGCTTTTTTGTTCATTGAAATTCAGGAGATGACATCTGGAGTCATTGGCTATAATTTATTATTGTATTTTTTGATGTTGTTAATATTTTTGTTTTAGATGCATTTAATTTTAACTTTAACTGTATTCTTTTCCTGTTTATTTTGATCCCCCCCTGTTAAACTTATTATTTGTTTCATGGCAGGATTAATTATATATATATTTATTTTATGAGTGAATTTTGTAGCCGCCTGTGGAGTGGAGTGGACTGCCTACCTAAAATGGAACGCCAAATGCAAATTCGCTTATTCCCGCCACGGCGAGCATTAAGTTAATTGCGCTGGCAATATGGCCGCGGCGTTTCGCGGCGGCGCCGCTTGCAGACGATCTGTATTCAGAACTCAATCTGGTGCGGTTGCAATGAAAATTATCAGCTGAGGAAAACCTTTCACCGCGACTTTTTTAAATATGAAATAAAACGTCAGCTTAAGTGCTAGACGAGGTTATTCAAGTGAAAAATAGCTAAACTAAAATGTTGTTATAGTCAATACATACAAGCTGACCCAGCGAACTTCGTATCGTCTCGGAATCATAAATGTTGTGTTAACTTATTAGTTTTCATTAAGAATACTCAAAATTAATTAAGTTTAATAAATGTACAAATATCAAAATGATATGTATTTTAATTATCGATGCGCGTACAATGACAAATGTGACAACCTCACAAAGTGAACTTTGAAGGCAACTTACCGTTATAAATCCACAGAATACAAAGCCGTTCCATACAAAATATATATGAGAAAAATAATTTTCTTTATATTTTTTTCCGTAAATTTTTCTGACGTTTTAATAGTTATTCTGCTATTCGGGGCGGAGACAAATCCAACAAATCAAAGATCATAAAAATTGGTCCAGCCATTTTTGAGGTGTAAATTGAGATGTATTTTTGAGGTGTATATATATAGATTTGACTCATAGTTGATGATTGTTTTTTAATAGCGGCAAATCGCCTGAAAAGATAAATGACACAACCTTTGACGATATTGAAAAATTTAGAAAAGTTTATTAATTTTTTGACAAAGCATAGGACATAATATATATAGTATATAATATATTATATATAAGCGTAGGATATAGGATATAGTTAAATAGTAATGTATATTTTCTAAACACCGTATTATAGATATTTTTTAAATGAAAGCCTGTCAGTACGAGATTGACATTTAGAAACTTTGAACTTACTTTTTAATATTTTTACAGGGATGGTGATTTTTCATACATATATTTTATATTTTTTTTTTATCTTTGACTTTTGAATCAATCTGTATATAACCTATGTATATATGTACATAGGACCGTATTTGGATAATACCTTACGTTATAATAGGTGTTCGTCGTACGTTTACAAATATAAAAGTATATTGGAAAATTCGAATGCTTTTTAATATTTTAAGGATTGAAATTTTTTGCAAATAAAATATATAGCCAGAATGTTCAAAGAAAAATTAATACCGAAAGCACAGATAGTTGCATCACTTGAGGTAGTGTACGCTGGTTTTAATACAGGCCTGTATTTTATGAAAGCTTTTCACTCTCACCTATCTATTTGTTTTTTCATATTTACTATTTTTTATCCCTATTGTTTTCTTTTGAAATATTTTTTTTACTACTATGATGAAAGCTTGACCGTAATCCATTAGCGCACGCGCAATTTTGCGCTAGTGTGTCACCGCATGCATGGATTAGTGGTCACTTTTGAGCTAAACAGCGTAGTCTGTGCCATATGAGCGTCAACATCTAGTATTTAATAATGTGAAATAATTAAATTGGTTACTGCTAAATATAAAGGTTTGAAGACTAAAAACAGTTGACCATTATTGCAGAACATATTCTAATTTTCCAAAAAGGCTCAACACACTGAATGGCTTTTCGGAGAAGAACTTTACCCGGTCATTTATCCTTACAAACGCTGCAGTGTTACATAGAGAAAAAAAATATAATTGTATATCGTTTTATCCCTAAACTATTTAAGCTTCTACAAACTCGAAAAGTCTGCATTTTCCCACACATTTTTATCAAAAGCTTAGACGTAAACATCTCATTGACTGAATACAAGAATTGAGCAAATAAAACATCAGAAACAAAGTTGATTTCAAATAGATGCAAATTAAAATAGGTCTTTATAAATATATTGATTATGTTTTTATGATTAACCAATAGCCGCATAGAATGTTTATGTTTTTACAAGCCGTTAGATGAGACAGAACGATTTAAGAGCACGCGCAAGACAGAGAAGAACGCTTTCCGAAAGATGCCCCTTAAGGTATAGATGTAGCTACAATTATGTGTTTTGTACAATCGTTCCGTTAGTTGCCATTTGAGGCATAAAATTCCTTTGTATAATCCTTTAAGCTAGGATTAAAGTTTTAGTCTATAATCTCACTCTCCCGTTATTCTGTATCCCGGCGTGTGTTCAGATAACACGATGCAATTTAAGCTCTAAGCTTACTAAACAAATTGAAAACGGTTTCAATGCATTTACAATGTTTAATAGATAGCGTAGCATTGCGAAATTGTGGAATGTTACTTTTCGATTTATGACGAACTCTTTAATTTAAATTACTTTAAATTTTTTTTTCATTTAATACTAATTAATAAAACAATCAGAATATGAGAGTAGAAAAACATCGTAATAACATTAAGATGTAAATATGAACCATAACGTAAAAGAGAAAAAAATAGGTAAAAGACAAAAATTTACCTAATATAATGAGATTTTTTATAGGTATATCGGTATTAAAATATATCAATATTTACGAAACTCTATTCAAGTTTCTTATGATTGTAGGATACCCTTAAAAGTTGTAAAACTACTAGTAGTAAAAGTAGTATATCTGTTTTAAAAGTAAAATTTTCAAACATGTTTACCATACAATCATTTTTTTTCAATGTTTTACCTTTATTAGATAAAACAATACGTTTTATTATATGCCACCCCAAATCCAGCTTCAGGTTTATCGGGCTGAAAAACAGCTCTTCATCTGCATCGATATTACAATTCAAAATATGTAGGTAACAGGTTGCACAAAATTGATGTAGGTGGAAGTTATCGATTTCGATGGCATCGCGTCGTTCGCGCTGACACGACGCACGCAGTCAAAAACAATGAAATATTACAATAGAAAATAATTGTTGGATGTTTACCGTGTGGACCGGATGTTTTAATGTTAAAGTTTCATGTAAACAATATACTTTTAATATATTACATGGGAAAACCTGTTAAATAAATAAATAAATAAAACATAGGCAGGTATGCAAAACTAATGGGATGTCTGTAGCCGCCTTTAATTGCCTTAATATGACAATGTATAATTTTGGTATTTTCCGTAATCATGAGCACATTTCACAAGATTATCAAGATCATATTGAAGTTACTCATTACACTCATTGCAGGCTGTTTAGCAACAGTATGTTTAGCAACAATATGACTGTCGCTATGAACAGATAATAAATGTATCATCAGCAAATGGAAATTGCTGCATTTTTTAATAATATTGGCTAAGTAATTTACATACAATAAGTAACATATCGGCTACCCTTTAGTGTTCAATATTTTTGTAAAATATCATAGCCCATAATTTGATAAATAAAATTACATGATGAAACAAAATGAATTTGGGTGTTCAAGTATTAAATCAAAATAATTTATTTTCAAATTTCAATTTAAAAAAACCAAAATATAAATAACAGTTACTGATCAGGTCAAAAAAGCGTGATTACCAAACCATGTCTATTACCACTATATCTTTTTTGTATTATTTCTGGTAAAAATAACGTAACGACTACGTTAAACAACGTATGTTAAAATGAATTTATTTGTATCTTTGATACATTTGTGTATACGATAATCCAAAACGATTATCTAATACGATAAAAATATAAGAATAACTCGTGCTAAATACCAGCAAAACGTAACAAGCATACGATTCATGGCGTTACATAATACATACCTTCTAATAACCGTGAAATGTCGCTCGTATTCTCTGCTACTATTGTGTTAGGGAGAAAAATGGGTTCTTTTGAATCTGTAACCTTCGGCCTGCCGACAGGAATCATAATGATTGTACAGTGAAGAAAATAAATTGAATGACCT
Organism: Neomicropteryx cornuta; assembly: GCA_020383195.1. Classification (NCBI taxonomy): domain Eukaryota; kingdom Metazoa; phylum Arthropoda; class Insecta; order Lepidoptera; family Micropterigidae; genus Neomicropteryx; species Neomicropteryx cornuta. The sequence goes on from JAHKQU010000014.1 coordinate 10,933,943, forward strand.
AATCATTTCGATTAATTCTATGATATTTAAAAAAGAGAACCTAAGTATAACATCAAAAAGATACCGAAATAGTAATCATATATTAATAATAATATAGTTATAATTAATTAGTGTACAATATATAATAATATATTGTACACTAATTAGGACAATGATTCGATATAAATCAGAACCTTAATCGACATTTAATATTTACTGAACAGTATAAATATGTATTTCCTAGGATTCAGTTGAACAGTGAAAAACAGAATGATGTATTATTAGAATGGTATTCAGCAGGTTAATTATCAAAAGGCGTATTTTGGTTTTTTTTTAAAATTTTATAATCTCACACAAGTGTAACTACAAAATGGCTAGATATGTATTTGAATGGCGAACAGAACACAACAGACTCAATGTGTTGAGATTAAGTATATTAGTGGCGATAGATATGAATATTCTACTCTATCTGCTCTTGAAATTATTGAAACGGGAATTCCATAAGGGTCATAACTCGGCCCATTATTATTTTTGATTAGTACGAACGACCTGAGCTTGTTTAAAACTAAATCCGATATCATTCTTTTCGCTGATAATACGAGCTCTATAGTTGATGCAGTTACTTTTGACGACTTCTTGATTAAAATTAATGCTACTCTTAATGAAAATGTCACTAAAAATGTCTAAGACAAATTGTTAAATTTTACTAATTGCAATGATTCTGAAGTTAAACTTGATTATCCTGTAGATAGTGTAAAGTAATGTTACATTTTTAGATACTTTCTTAGATAAAAAGATACATTGGAATAAGCAGATTGAAAATTTAAGGTCCAGATTGTCATCAGCTTGTTGTGCGATCACATCTAAGATATGGCATACTTGCTTGGGGAACATAACCTAATATTAAAGATTTAAGAGATATTCGTGCGGCACTGAGTATTTGTAAAACGGAAAAACGGAATCCCGTAAACCTCATTTTAGGAAACATGGCGTTTCTACTGCCTATGAACTTTAAATTTTAGAAGTGACTTGCGTTTTTTTTCTTAAACAAGGAAAAATGCGAAAATATTGTAGTATTCACCAACATAATACTCGTCATAAAAAACATTATGTATAATTAGTATCGGCCGGTAATTAAAAATAAAAATTGTTGTTACTAAGATTATTACCTTAAAACCTGAGGTCAATTAATTCTTTTAAAATTAAAAAAAAGACTAAAAAAAATCTTGTTAATCCAACTCATTAGTTATAATGAAAATCAGTACATTTAGTTTTTTGGATTAATATTTGGTGCATTTTTTTCGTCTCATGTATTGTTTTGTGTTAATAATCGCCTATCTCGATGTATTTTCGTATTTAATTTGTGTTATTTTTGCTCTTTATGTTGGAAAAAATAATCTTGGTCTAACCTGATGTACCTACATAAATTGTATTTTTCAAAAATAAACAACTTGAACAAATTTAACCTCCATTAAAATCTTAAGAAATAATCCCCCTCCCTCTTTTTTCAAACTTCTCAGAGATAGGAGTAAGAGGAGATGTGAGGGAGGTGGGGGGGGGGGGGAGGGGGGAACGGGGTCAAAAGTTTTAATTTAAATTTCTTTTCTCCACTTTACTTGTAGCATTATTTTATTATTTAAAATAACATTGCTTTATTACGTCATTGAATTTAGAATAAGTATTTGTATAAATATTGATTCATTATGGTACTATAGGAAGCCACAACAATAAATAATATAATAAAAGGAATTGAATTATTACACTATAGACAAATTAAACACACGTCATTTAATAAGATAAATATTATATATACTGGTTAATGGATTATATATATATATATATATGTAATATATATTCATTATTTATATATTAATGTCATGGTAATGTACATTATAGACTAATGGATTTTGAAATCTTTAATGAAAAGTACCCCTCGCTATTTATAAACATTCTTCGATATTTATTACCGTAAAAGTTTACAATAATTATAATTAAGAGGGGTGGGTTTCAGGGCCCACATTTCTCGAAACCGCATTCAAACTTTTAAAGGGTTCTCGCTATTGGAAGCTTAACATCAAACGCCATTGAAACATTACTTAAAGTTTCAGGGCTAAATATAATCAGAATTTATTTTTGAACCATAATATTATTATATTATCTGGAATACATTTCTAAAATGAGGTTTCGATGGAGCCATCATTGTTCGTAATTATTACTTATTAATAAATAGTAATGATTAATATATTACACACATTATCTGTACCTACCAATATGTATTTTGTTACAATTTATTAATAAATTTATAAATTACATACCGTATCCTAAGACGATTCTCAATAAAAAACCAGCTAAATGGCCCTACGATTTCAAGTATTATTTGTGAAGACGGTATATCAAACAATTGAGTTGAATTAATTTAAATATATAATATCTCGTTTGCACCTTCACTTGTTTAAGTCTTACATATTTGTTTAAGAATTTAATTTACTGTAATTTTAATTGCCATTTTATAAAAATGCTCATAAAATAAATATAGATATGTGAACGAACCACGGCGACGGTGATAAGGTACAAAAAAGTTCACATTTTATTTAATTTAATGAAATTATATATTTCCTTGTACCTTTCAACCGGGGAGCACTGAAAAACACCAATTATTGCAGAAGGCTCTTCATTTTCTTGAAATATTTGCAAAATATATGTTAGTTTTAATATAAATAAACGGCCACTCGCTCGCTTTTAATTAAAATAAATCAATAAATTTGACATTATAAGAAATGCAGCTGAAGAAACGCAGGGTTGTGTTGCGATCACTCGGACAATGAATAGAAAAGTCAAACGAGAGAGATAGTTTTTTATAAATGCCTAAAATTATTTATCTGTGTATTTTAAGACTGCAATTTCACCAATTTTCATTGTTGCTAAATTGTTTTTTAGATCAGTATAAATTTATTTTCTTTCCTATTAAAAACCATTTACAATCGTAAAAATATTTAGGTAATTTTACATAATTAAAAATATAACATAAAAGTAAATTTATGCGGCTATCATCAAAAAATCTTTTAAATATTTCCAACCCTGCCTTGAGATACTCTCACCTCTGCAAGTTAATGCTAAATCTTAAAATTACTCTATCTCACTGAGAATGCTCCGTAATTTAAGCAACAGCGGCAGACGCTGAGGTTCAACTAAGCCGTCATTAAAGTGGCGACACTGATGATAACTGTCCGTTTTGTGTAAGAGCGCTCTTGCCGACACCGCCATGATAAATATGCAGCCTTTACTTAATATTTATTGCTAGCCCGGGTCGTACGGGGCGGGCGGAGACTAAGAGCCAACAACAGCTTTATTAAATATAATATGGTTCTGAAAAATAATATCAACAATTTTCACCACTGCATCTGTTAACTTCAAATACACACATGTTGATACATAAAACCAAAAGTAATACCAATGATGGAAGTATTCTTATTTTGATCTAACCTTTTGCCACCTTTAAGGATGCACCTGCTTATGTGTGTACCTACCCTACCCTACCCTACCTACCCTAGATACCTACCCTATTATTAAATATTAAAATAATATTCTTCTACATTAGTAATATGTTTGAGAATAGACAAAATTTTGGACACAACAATTTCTCTTATGTCATTAACAAATATCAGACTGTTTGCCGTTACAGTTGTTTATGAACCGAAATAAAATTAGACAAATTAAAGGCCTCATACGTTTACAAGATTTATTAAAAAAAAACCAGCTTCAAAATAAAAAATATAGACGAATACACTCAGTCTCAAAAGTAAACGCATTATATTCGAAATCGCTTAAACCGCAAGTATCAGCACATAATATAGAATTGAGAATTGTCTCATTTTTTTTTAAGTCTTTTAAGAAAAAAGGTTTTGTTTAATTATTTTTTTGTCGTTGTCTCTCTAACTACTTTAATAGTGCGAGTGTGACGGAAAGATAATTTTATTCTGTCCGCTTGCTTGCTCCTTCCACCTGGATCGCTGAAGCCTGAAGGCGAGGAATGGAAGGCTTAGAGCGTTATTTGATTAAATTGCAAGTTCAGAGTCAGATGCTGGGCGACACGACGCGTGGCGTCCTTGCCACTCTTTGAGATAAAAGAGTCTGCGACAAACAACACCAAGAAGATTGATTTATTCAGATATATTTCTTTTGGTAGCTTGGCTTTAGTGCTGTAACGGCGATCTTAGCGTCTAAACTAGATGAAGCTTTGGATCTCTAGGATTTTAGGCGGAAGGACTGCTGATTTATATTAGGCTCAGTGCTAGTATGAGCATGGGCATATATGATTAGGCGTTTGGCATCGTTATGGGCACATTCCAGGCCTAGATGTTTCGTTTCTCCCAGACTCGGCTTGGATCGCTCCGCTTCATACATACTCGTATATCTAGGACCTTAGGTACAGACTCTTCCGAACCAGATAAACTATTAGTGAGCGCAGACACATTTATTTATTTATTTATTCTTATACACCAAAATACATATATTACAGAGCAGTAGTAACAGTTGAAAGGCAATTAATGTAACCAACAAGCGACCGGCACCTACTGCACTGATGTTCCCTGCCTTCTTAAGGCGCCCCGGGACGCATTTGTCCTTGAGATTAGAAAGAGTAGGCTTTATTCGAACATTGACGTGTAGAAAAGAGACAGATATACTCGCCGACCGCGAATTCGTTACATTTGGAATCGATGAAATATGTTTTTTGTATTTAAATAATTATTATCATTTAAAAAAAATGTTTTTTTTAAGTAATGTCCTAGATTATTATATTGTCTATCTTTAGAAAGAAAAATTAGGTTCGCATCACTTACACAACTTAAAATAAAATCGTTGCAAGAAAAAAACAACACTTTCTTATTTATTTATTTTCATTACTATAATAAGGTGTATTTCGTTTTTTTTAAGCAAAGGACTAAATTAATATATGTAGAATATTGTGGTATTTTTAGTTTTAGCCATTTGTTGGGAATAACTTCAACAAAATGCACCAAAATACGTTACAAAACACGTTTTAGGGACTGGTGGCGCCTTAACTAGACGCCGTCTGTACCAAAGAAGGCAGTGACCGTCGATTTTTGTTAACTGACATTATTTCGGTATTAAACTGAAAGGAAAACTTTTGAAAAAGTTACACGCGTAAAAAAACTATAAGAATAAATATTGCAAATTTGTAAACATTTGCATAATAAAAGGATTGATCCTCTATTTTCTGCAGGATCTAGTCCAGCTTGTTGGTGGTCGAGATCATAGGTTGCTCGGGACCGTATCGAATGGAATGGTATGGGAATAATTTATTACTCCTTATTGGCTCGAGCGATATCGAATATTTTTTTTTTCGAAAGTTTCTCAGAGGTCAATTTTATTTCTAGTGTAAGGTAGGCCAATGGAAAGGTTTCACAGTTTATTTTTTTTACATTCATTACATGTGTATGAAAAAAATACATCTACAAATCATGCCCAACCATAACCAGGATTTTTACTTCCCACAGTGTTGACTTTTTATTCATTTGCCAAAAGCGTACCTAGATAAACCTAGCACTACCGTTTTTTCTTCATAAGGCACAAACCACATAACGAAGGCAAATGTCTAATGCCTACATCAGTATAACGTTCGTAAATATTTAGCGGAAAACATCGAAGCTTTCCGTTGATAGCTTCATGATACACAGCATCGATATTGGGAAAAGTGCGATAAGCATATAGCAGTTTTAGACGTATGTTCATAGGTAGCATTCTGTGCCCATTTGACTGTAAAACGGTTGGCTGCGGCTGTGGCCTGAGGGGTGGGCAGGGGGGGGGGGGGTGGTGTTGCCGAGATAAAACTGCCGGGAACGGATCTTCTGCGTTTGGCGTAAAACGACGAGTGTGGAGAATTCGCGTGGACACTGGATTCATTTTAAAGTCATCGTTTTAAGTAATAAAGATATAATCAAACAAGAAATAAAGATGTCGAACGATAACCACAAAAATTTTATAATAATTATACACGTTTAAGGACTAAAATACTCAAAAATAGAAACCTATTAAATAGAAACGGTAGAAGTGTATAGGTCGCCTGCTGAAAAATGAAGGACTTAATGTTAGATATTAGGTTTTTTTTGACTTTTCAACTTTTAATTATAGTAACAGTGAAGCGTTAGGCATTTTTGTTTTGGGTTAATTTAAAAATAATATTCTACAAAGTTAGGTGAAAAAGCAGAAAAAATATAGGAAAAGGACATGACAATGTCATGTCCTTTTCCTATATTGTCCTTTTGTGGATAATGTAATGACATTATCCATTATTACATATAACAATTAACCATTATTTTTTTTCCATCGACTTCATACATAAATTACTTTTAAATTATCTCACTCAACCGTCCTTCATCCTAATCACACACCCATTATTTTTATTTTTTTTGTAAAGATATCATTCCTATTTAATCTAATTAAATAGATACATATTAATTAAGAATATTTTATATTAAAGAAACAAGTGAGAGCGATTAAATTAATAATTTCAATTACGTGTACGTGTATCAATTAAATAAATACTTAATAACGATAAGGATGATATTCAAATAAGTATTATAAAATTTTAAATAGTTTTATTTAAATATATATTATTGAATCATTCAAAATGTTGAACCTTCGTGATAGCTGAGGGACTCAACTTAAACAAGAACATCGGTCATAGTAACGTGTGCGCCATGCGTTAATTAACACAGCAAATATGGTACTTTGCTTAGCACTGCCAAACTTACGAAATCATCGCTTTGTACTTGAACACATTATTCTGTTTAACTGAAATGTCTACTCCTAAATGCTAATGAAGGATATATTTGTTTATTGTATTAAAGTATAGGTATCAAAATTTAGGTAAATCAAAAGAGTGTATAACTATGACGATAACAAGTCTAAAAAGTTGTTTGACAACCTTTTTACATATAGTTTCACATGGCAACGTCCGATAACTTTAAACTGGAATACATTGTACACGAAGAGTAACTTTTTAAATTGTATTTTATTCACTTGAACAAAATATTTAAACAACGAAGAAGACTCTCTCCATAACTATAATTAATTACTTAAAACCAACCCTGCTCTTCAAAGTCTTGATGTTGTTTTTTAAATTTAAATTATTATATATATTATATTAAAAAAAAAAGAATATTTTGAACAAAATACGTTTTGATTCATGTCACTTATTGTAAAAAAATGATAACTGGCTCTTCAAAAATTCCATAAAAAACTTTAACATAGAAAACTGTTAGTATTTTTCGTTTCAATATTTATCGATATATATATTATAATAGAAAAATACCAATAAACATAACCTTTATCATATTTCACCAATAACTACATTTCAATCTCCGCAACAGCAGTTAATCTTGGCAGCTCGAATGAATGTTAGGTTATTTTCGGGCCTTCCATAAATATAGACAAAATAATAATGTTTTGATTTAAATGTCTTAACAAATTTCTCTTTAGACCAAATACGTTTTGAAAAGTTACTCGGCTCGGCGGAAAATTGGCTCGTAGTACAAAGAATTAGCTATCGATTGTTTTCCATCATGTTATATTAATGGGAAAGATCACAAAACCTCATTAAAAAGGCATTACTAAAGGCGCATCTTGCGGGAATGATATTGCTTTATCTATGCCCTCATAAACTCACCATCCATCGGCTGCGGGAACAGGACAAAAGCTCTTATATAGAGCTAAAAGACTTTGTAACGATATTTTATACGGCGGTGACAGATGTTGATCAAATAAAACATTCTTTGAGTAATTTTCGATAAATCTATGTTCACTTTATAAATATGGATAAACAAATAACTTCACTCGCATTACACGGTTATTTGGAAATTTATCTAGAGACCCTTAATTAAATACCTACGTTTTGATTTGTTTGTGTAAATTTAGTATGTAAACATCATGTTAGAGGCTGTTTGTTCTACGTAGATGCAATGTTACAAATAACCAACGTGGAATATACGTAGATATTCATCGTTCGGTGAAAACTGTGGCATACGGCCATATAATTATTAAATACAGTTAGTCAAAAAAAAAAAAGGTATCGGTGTCACAGGTTTCATAGCTTTCCTAACTGCTTTTTAGGGTTCTAAAACACAACGGTCCAAGCAGGTTTTACCTAAATAAAAAAAGATAAGAAATATATATTAAAAATATTTATTATTTTCGCAATTTTTAAGTGCTGGCCAATTAAAATGTGAGTATACGGTGGGTGAATTTAGGCGATTAGCACTTTTAATCTCTGCTAATTGACGGATTTTCGAATGATGCTCTTACATAATCTCCGTTGTTACTTTACTTGAGTACCTTTTCCATAGTCTACCCGTCTCTCTGTTCTATTTGCTTGTCGCTACCCTCGTCTGACTCATCTAAATAAAACAATGTATAGTATTCGTTTTATGTTACAATTAGGCGTTTATAAAAAACATTCGAATCAGGATAATGATAGCATCTACTAAAACCTTAAAAGTCATGTCTATTTCATATTATAATTATGATGTGATTCATACATGTGACCAAAACTATGTTAAACTAACTATGTAATCAACTACATAACTATCCAAATTACTAATAGTGCAACTTATATAAATATAATCTCATAGCCGTCCAGAATGTAAGGTGATTAATTTGCTTGTGTTAGAGTCAGAGAAGATGATTGGAGCGTTAAAAATGTCGTAACCATAATCGAATCGAATTTCGAATAATATAATTTCTAAATTCGAGTTCGAACTCGCTACCGTTATGTTCAAATCTGGTTAGAAGGTTCACTTTTTTTACGGTAGGGTTAAACGCTTGGATGTGTTACTACTTACGGGGTTTATTATAAATGAAATATCTAAAAGCTAGCAGATTGTTTTACATCAACATTTATATACAAATCCATAACTGTAACGAGTAATTGTTATAATATCACCTACTGAAGACAAAAGTATCAATAATAAGGTAGATCTGACAGAAAATTGGATATAGAAAGTGATTTAATTGCGATTTCCCAAGAAATAACCATTACTATTTTAGTTAAGATAGATTTAGAATGCCCATGAAGGTCCAAGAGGTTAGAAAAAATAACCCTAAAGTCCTTTGCAGCCGGTGCGCATGCTTTATGGGGTTGTACTACGATTTCGCTTAGAGGTCGCCGTGGAGTGACAACATAATATAACACCGAGTGAGACGGACCCTTTGGCTCAGCGCTGAGTATCGAGATCACAGTTTAAGTTTAAATAAGTTTTGCCGTAAATTATTTATTTATTATTTGGCCCAATTATAACAATGTTACCGATATTAGAAAAAAAAATAGGTACTACCTATTTAAATAGAATATCTTTATTTTCGCATTCCTTATAGAACAAATCAAGTGTGGCATAAAAATAACTATATGTATTTGACTTACCGTCAAAAAATCGATCCAATACATCGAAGCCGTCCCAGAAACACACCGAATGCAACTTCGGATAAACCTTGATGAACTTAATGATACTTTGGTTACAATTTTGGATTCCGGTACAATTTGCAAAATCCAATTTGATATAAAAGCATTTTGAATGGAAAATTTAGTTTTTACTTAATTGTACTACCTTACACTAGAAATAAAATTGACCTCTGAGAAACTTTCGAAAAAAAAAAAATTCGAAATCGCTCGAGCCAATAAGGAGTAATAAATTATTCCCATACCATTCCATTCGATACGGTCCCGAGCAACCTGTGATCTCGACCACCAACAAGCTGGACTAGATCCTGCAGAAAATAGAGGATCAATCCTTTTATTATGCAAATGTTTACAAATTTTCAATATTTATTCTTATAGTTTATTTACGCGTGTAACTTTTTCAAAAGTTTTCCTTTCAGTTTAATACCGAAATAATGTCAGTTAACAAAAATCGACGGTCACTGCCTTCTTTGGTACAGACGGCGTCTAGTTAAGAAGGCAGGGAACATCAGTGCAGTAGGTGCCGGTCGCTTGTTGGTTACATTAATTGACATTGAACTGTTCTGTAATGTATGTATTTTGGTGTATAAGAATAAATAAATAAATAAATCGGCTATACTGAGTGAGCTGGCGTCCCGAGATCATAGGGCGATCAGGCACTACCTTCACCGGTTCAAACATAGACAGGCCCCCTTTTACCCATCCGACGATACAACCGATTAAACCGTTCAACATGTCTTCTTCGACTAGGAGATAGTCTAAGCTCAAAATTTTATTAATTATTTCCAGATAAATAATTTTCACTTTTAAAAAACGACAGCGTTAATTCATTGTGGAACTGGGTCTGGTAGCTGTGTGGTCTCAACGTCTGATTTTGAGTCACGAGTCCCGGTTTCAATTCCCATTGGATTTAAGCCATCTCTTGAAATTTTTAATTTATTATATCGACAAGCAACAAGATACCCTTGTATAAAGACTGCCGTATCGAGGAGCCGAATTTATATTATGAAACCGAATTAATTTGTTACTTTTTGTAATCCGTCTAGACCTTTATAATTAAAGCAGAAACATATTGAAATTGATACGCACTGAAAACATACATAGTGCGTGTTTGTATTTGTAGCTAATCGCAGAACGAAACTTATTCAATTATTCCGCTAGAGGGAGAAAGCGTACAGAGCGAGAAAGAAGGAGAAAGTCGATCGCGAACAGTTGCTAACGACAAAACGAATGACCCGATTTTCCGAATCTCCGCTAAAACTCGGCAGTTTGTTCCCGTCGGAATGCCGCAGCCCTCCCTCGCTGCCGACCCGACTCCCAACATGACACGCACCAGATTTATACAATTTTTTGAATATTATAAAATATAATATTAACTTGTTATAATATTCAACATTAAAGTATCATAATAATAGGTTGTGTCGTGTCGAAGTATGAAATTACAAAGGCACATTATTTCAAATTCAACGACTCATGCGCTGTGATATATTTTTTTCATATACACCTGTCACCCTAATATTTATTTTAAATGTGTAAATCTCAATCGGTCTTGTGATTGGTAATAATAATCTTAGTAACGCTGTTAGTTTACCAATAAATAAATAATCGTACTTAGGCACACATATTGAATATATTATATGAATTCTGTGCATAATTCGTACTCAACAGATGGCGAGTAGGTCTAGATGGAACCCGGTAAAAGCTCGAGATCTTCTAAGCTCAAGACTTTGGAGTCCGTAAAATTTGGCGCATTGAGCAAAGTCAGGAAATTGAAATAATACCTATACGATCGATGATTCTTCGTAGCGCGGTGACCAGACTTGAGATGCATGATATAATCTTATGGATTGTACGACATCTAATAGCAGTGTGGCATATTTTGTGTTCTCGTTTAGAAGTCGACGTCGCGCCGATAAGGACCATGTTACGCCGCGCCGTGCCCGTCCGCAGCCGATCGACCTTGACCGTAGAAGTTGGCAACCCCTAACCACCTCGTTCCATCAGTCCTTTGCCCATACCCCTCCTTAGCCCCGTTCCCTTTTGCGACCGACTCTGAAGGGGTGACGCGAATACAAGTGCCCTGTCTTTTAAACGCTTGTCGATTACAGCCTTTATATTCACAGCTCTCTAGTCGATGGGGCTTAAATAGCATAATGCCGGCAAACGCACATTATTATAATTTAATATCAGTACTCTGGAACTTTACCGAAAATAAATCAGGTTGCCGTGGCAGTAGGTTTATTGGAAATTCAATTACAAGCGCGTTCTTTCGCTAAAGTATTAGGGACGCAGTCGGGTTTTCCTTTTACAATTACATAACACAACATTCGTTAAAATAGGCAAAGTAAGACACAATACAAATTAGACAAACAGTGAACAAAACAACAAGTGACGTCAATTTAGGCCATTTTGACAGTTTTTTTTATAAATTTTATTATCCAAATACAATATATTTTAAATAAATTGCTTAACCTACAAAGTTCACAAGATCTTAGCTGTAGGTATAATACGATGAGTAGGTTTTAGGAACACGATGAAGAGGACTACAAAAAAAAAAATCTTTTAAGTAGTATTTAAATATAATTTGAAACCTAAAGTAAGATTTGTTTGTATTTAGCATTGCCCCATAAAATTGGAGCGACATTCTAAATTTAAGACAGCAAAAAATATACAAAACAACTTATGCCTTAAATATTTTTTTGATAAATATTGCAATAAATAAGATTCTAAAGTAATATTTTCAAACCTAAATTGAAATATTCAAGTTGTCACAAAAGAAAATATGTCTCAGCAAACTTTTTAAATCCAGGCCGCGGCACCTATGAATGATTTTGTCGGCACTTAAAGTACCATCGAGAAAATAAAACTTAGTATCTATATGCTTGAAGATTCTCTGAACTTCACAGACCTCACTGCAAACATAATATCTACTCATTCGAATAACTGTAAGGCACGTATGATGATGGACCTAAGGAACAAATGCTCATATTGGTAATGTTGAAATTTAGAAAACAATCCATAAGCTAACATGTGTTTTGCAGAATCAATTAATTTCACATTAAATATGACTGTGACAAATGATCGTTTTTTAACCACCCTCGAATGTAAAGTTCAACGGTAAATCTACGATTCAAAAAAAAAAGGTCAATCTCACCACAAGCTAAAGGGGTTCCGATGGACAGGCTAAAAAATAAAAGAATAAGAAATATGTAAAAGATTTAATATTTTGAACTCATAGGTGAATTGATGCTCATGTACCTATTGATGCGAAATGTTCAAATCTAAAATGATAGAAAATGCTATAAATCCAGTCGTTTAATAGTTTTCATTCTGTGTTCATGTGTTACTTTATTGCATTTGAAGTGGATTTTATCAAAGGGTCTATTGATTGTACCACGAACCACCACTGCTGTTGTTAATTGCGCAGGCAATAAAACCTTCTGGCCACTTGACACTTCCTCGTTTCTACCAAAAATTGGCTATTCATAACATTATAGATACGCGAAGACGTCTAATACTAGCATTTCCCTGGGTAGCAAATGAAATTTTAAGGCATTTATAAAAAATATATAATTAAACAAAACGTAAAAGTTATTAAATACTGGTGAAGGAAGAACTTCCTTCGTGTAACTACAGTGGATTCTGTATGTCTCTTAGTAGTGAAGATAATGAAAACAGAGTAAATGGGAACGATTTAAAGGAAAAGGGAAGGGAGTTAGAAAATATCAGAAGGCTGCTCACCGAAAGAGGCTGAAAATGCTTATGACTATAGTTAAAACGAGAAACCTTTCAAAGAACAGCGCAAGTAGATTATCGGAGGAAGCCAGCGGAGATCTGCAGCAAACGAAAGTATGTTGAAGAGAATTGAAATATACTGAGAAAGGAAAAACTTTACGAAGCAGCTGAATGTGTGAAAGCGGTAAGAGTGTAAAAGACCTCCTTATCGAAAGATCTAACAAAACAGTGAAATAAATATGTAATTGTTGTCATTAAAGTACCTATTAAGTTTTGACGACTGTGCTATTTTACTATTCTAAAATTCGTTGAACGCACTCACCGTTTTAATTATGACTACTTCCCTAAATCGTTTTTAACACATGAATTAAGGTTTAAACACACACCAATTAGGTACACACATTTTGAATTAAGGTACAACCTAAGGTAATTAAGGTCAACACCGCAAAATCCATGTGATGCTGACCATACACATATTGAACCTTTCATAAAAAAACGTAATCCTGTATTGCCTATTCCTCTCGATTGGATAAATACAGTTTGAATGGTCAGCCATAATTTAACAGTATTCGAAATAAACCGGGAAAATATTTATGCATTTTCAAAACTTTTCCATACATGTTTTGTAAAAAGAACTATTGATTCAGATCCACTCCACTTGATTGGCCAACGATGTTCTGGTTGAAGTATGAACAAAATTATAATTTTGTTCGGTATAAGCGAAGTTTGAAAGAAGATATTCTTTAAAACGAAGAGGATAATACAATGATCTAACAACAATAACATTACCATTAGCATACCCAGAAGCCATTTTCTCTTGCAGTTAAAAAATATAAAGATATCATGGATTTACTACCATTCATTGATCCAATTTATCACTTGTTTTTTAAAAATCCTTATCACACTAATAATAATATACCTGATAATGCAGTGACTGTGGTCAAAGTAATTATAATAAAGGAGTATGATTAAATATTACTTCTTTCTTCTTATATTCAGTTTCTGATATCGTTTTTTATTTTTAATAATATTTATGATAATTTCGTAATCATCATACTATATAATATGTTAAGTTGCTAACATAAGCTAAGTTATGTGATATTGATTTATTATATAGGTTGATTAAAATAATTTAACTTACCCATATAACAAGTATAGATTAAGTTAAATTTGAGTTTTGTTAAAATTAGAGTAAATTGAGTTATCTTTAATTTGATAGTTGTTTTAAAATATGCGGAGCTAATGTGTTAAGTCGAACAGTAAAGTTAGTTAACATAACAGTTAAGCTAAAAGAGTATTACAACAGAAATAAATAAAACGTCATTTGAAAGTATAGGTATTTGTTTCATTATTACCTGTTATGGCTAAAACATGTTGATACATGCATGATAACAACACCTTGTGATAAAATATTTTTAATTTTAAGTTTGATCAAAATATAATAACTAACATAAAATCCCACTAATTTACAATGTTATTGATTTTTTTTTACTATCACGATTGAAGAAGATTTTATTTGAAGATATATAATTCAAAATTATTTCTTTTTAATAATATTTACAAAATTTAAAATAAATGATCCAAATTCGACATAACTTTGAAACTGCTCTCCTTAACAAATGTGGTTATCATACTTTGCCCAAACACCACAGAAATATATATAGATATCACTAGATTATTTTGATTGTGTTCATATAATATATATTTTAACTACATTATTTTGAAACATTATTGGTTCAAACTTTGCCAAAAGAGGCAAAGGAAAGAAAATGATTTCTAAAGTTTAATATTTTTTTATTAATTACTAATTTAATCTATTTCTAATATTTAGAGTTTTCGCAACTCAAGATGAAATGGGTATTTATGGGCATAGGTATGTCTAATGTAGTATTTAGGGAACATTTACCATATGCACTCAGGGAAGTTAAAAAAGAAAACCGTCCATTTTGATATTACAGGAAAAAAACTCATTTATATAACAAGTAATTACATACACATGTATTTACATAATGTTGTGAAATATGTAGTCGTCTGAAAGGGTGACATAGCTTATGATTCACCTGAAGGCTTACGTCATTTTGCCCTTTCATGACGTAACTCCTTTGGTGAATAGCTAAGCGTTATGAACAGAGCTTATGACACACGGAGCTTATGATTTCATGCTTTCCAATTTCATCTTAGTATGTTATAAAAAATAATATTTTAATTCCCGCTTCTTACAACTTGACGATAATAATTATAATTATATATAAGCAATATAATAATCATTAAAGATAATATCAACTGATATTTAAACATATAAATGCATTTTGGATCATGGTGTTAATGTGTTTTAATAGTAATAAACCTGCGACCGCGTCACAGGTTTGAATTCGCTCATTATAGTCATACCACTTTTTCACTTTATCTTCCAAATTGCACATTAGCTTATTTGAGTATATAGGCACAGTAAAGAGGCTATAAAGTAAGTCATCTTAGAACAAAATCACGAATCTAATTAAAAGAAGAGCCACGTCATCAGGGCTGGTACAAAACAATGTTTGACGATTGGCGCTAGTTTACACTGTTTAATCCACTACTATTAAAATTGTATTTTTGGACTCGGACTATTTTTGAGAAAAACGCAAAACAACGTTTAAACATAGCATATATACAAAGTATCTGAGCATATATGTATTTTATTTAGTTACAACTTTTGTTGTTATTGTACCCAATTCTGCAGCACAGCCATCATTAGAAGAAAGACAAATCGAAACTAAATGTGACAGGGCTACAACAAAATTTGAGCGGCTATTTAAGAGGAAAATAATAAAATTAAAAACGTTTATTTATCTCATGTGTTTATTATACGTTTATGCTCTTTGAGGAGGACATGACTACATTCACAGACACTTTACTCACTTGATTTTCCCAGTGCAATCTATTGACAGTTTACTACTTGGTATAGCATAATTAAAATATTACGATAATATAATTATGTTATGTTATAATGAACAATTCTCACTGCAATAACTTTGTTCGGTTAAACAAAAAAAAAGTATTTTTCTAATAGTCATAGATACCTAGTGCCTAACTACATGAAATATAAAATGAAGGCCAAGTTGTTATCTGGAAATTGGTCCAATGTGTAGGAAACGTTGCTAAATCCTATCATAAAATACGAGTACTAAGATGAAACATTACCTATCTAATTAATTAGAACATTCATTAGACGCGCGCCCGAAGGGAGTCTGAATAGAAATAATACATAATATAGGTAAGAGGCTTAGCGTTAATGTTAATGTTGGGGAATCGTTGACCCAAATCAATGTCAACAATTTCTCGAGTGAGGTTTAATCACTTGTTTCATAAGAGGAGCTGTTCTCCGAGGACCTCTCGGGAGTGCTTTTTCTTATTGTAGACAAAGCAAACTCGAAAAATGCGAAAGAGTTGAATTTGTGTGTGTAGACTGACCCTCTTAAAAGATAATCATAGCTGTCTGAAACACATCGGAGGCTGGTCGAATAGTATAGATATATAACATTAAAGCGAACAGATTTTTGGTACTTATAAATGCTACATTGGCATTTCGATGGAAAGCCCAAATATCAATTTCAAAAAATATGATAGTACTATTGTTGGAAACTTGAGGGCATATTATTTATTACTGGCCAGTTAAATTATTTATTAATTTTATTTCTTTTATATTAGGTACTCTAGCAAAATATTAAATATATAACTTGTTTATATTAATTTTAGACACTTAAGTAATAAAAACCTCATCAATATTTAAATAAAAAGAGAACACTACATGCATATAAAAGATAAAACACAGATTAAACTAAATAGAAATAATATAAATTATATATTATATAATAATACATACACTATAAATATGATTGCATACAATTAAATATATAATTTTGTATATATTATTTATAATAATATAAATATAATATATGAACTTTTAAATTTTATAATATTAATATAAACTCATCTATGTACAGAAACAGAAACTTGTAAAAGAATAATTATTAAAAAATTAAATATTATACCCGTGTTGTTTCATTAGTACTAATAAAATTTACAAAAAGATAAAAACAAATAGTGTTAAAATTTATGATGAATTTCAATTTTATTCTGCTCAGATCAAAAAAAAAAAAAAACTAACCTACTATCGTCTCTATGGCCATCCAAAACGCACATCGAATGGGCTAAAAGTGCCACAGGCACAAGTGGAGATGGAAATAAATCACAAGTTGTTACCGAAGGCTCGAGTAGTCTGGGGGAATCTTAAAGCCTAGCTGTAAGATCACAGGTTCTGGTTAAATCATTTATTACTACTAAACAATGTACAGAAGCAGTTCATATTATATGATAGCTACAGGCCTGTGTCATAGCCATTCTTGTTTGATTCTTTACCGGAAGCTTGCGTATTATCAACTCCCAACAATGAGAGGCAGGCAACGTGCTGCAGAGATTTGTATGTAAAAGTCCTGCTTAGAAAATTATTTTAAATCATTTGAAGTAATTACTTTTAACATTTACTTATATTTTATTTTTATTTATTTATATGATTTCAGCCAATTAACGAGGTTGCCGTGAATGTCCATAACGGGCAAGTTCAACATTTGACTCTCCTACCTACACACTTTTTCATACTTAATACACTCCTACCTACACATTTCTTTCACATTTACACTCACATATCTCACAATTATCTACGCTTCTCTCACACGCTCATTTTATGACTTTAAATGTATAACAATTACACGATAATAATCTTTTAATCTTCGAATCATACGTGTTGGGCATTTTTGGTAATATTAACTGTAAACTTGTTCGATTTAGCTGTTCATAATTCTCTTAATAAATAAATATAGCTTGATTAACACGGTCATATGCTTTAGAAAAATCTTAGCAACCTTTTCATTAATTCTCGTTTTTATCTTCGCGAAGCGAGGGCTAGAAAAAGTTAAAAAATATTTGGATTTTCTCATAATTAGGGAATATTTTACCATTTTTTTTTATTAATATCTGATTTTCCATGTAAATCAAAAGGTAGGAAGCAGCGCGTGAAGTTGCAACGATATGATAGGTAGCAATGCTATGCTACAATATAGGTAGCTACAATATGATTCATACCTGCATGTAGCTACGACATGATTCAATATAGGTAGCAATAATATGATGAAATCGTTAGCTACGATGTGGAACGTTAATACAACAAAAGAGATAAACCCTAACGTTTAAATTGAAGCAAATTACTAGGCGATTGCCGTTTAATCGGCATTTTTTTTTTAAGTAAGCAGTTTTTTATATTTTATTAATATTGAAAAAATTGCTAAAGATTTTTGTTCTTTCTGACGTTGCCTCCGCCCCGAAGGCTAATACCATTTTTCTGCAATAAGTAAACTTATAGTAAGGAATAAATTACACCTACCATTTTCCTATCGGCGCTTCGTGTTCAATTTAATTTGTTGTTTTCAATTAATGTAAGATTACATTAAATCTTTAAGTATTTTTTTTAAAAAAGAATTGCTATGACCTAGGCCATATAGAATTATTTTTGGGCCCTACTTAACTTTGGCAAATGTGCCTGCACAGGCAATATGGTGGTAATAAACCTCTAGAACTGGTATGACCATCACGGATTCGAACCCGCGACCTTTGGGGCGTTAGCGCGTTAGTCACTAGACTGCCAAGATCTCGCATTTGATACTTAATTTTGTGCTTTATTGCTAATTGAAATGTAAGAACATAATTTTATCCTTTATCAACTGAAGCTTGAATACTTTCTTTATGATCAAAACGTTTCAGATGGCACGTTTTAATAATCACGATCCGCTGGATAGTAGCATTCTAAAGCCGCAGTCTGACAAAGGAGTGTTCCGCCCGTGCTCTTTCGCTAAAGGACTTGAGCGGGTAGCCGCTCATTTAAATTCTTCAACGTGTATCGCTAAAGGACTATTCTAACATGAAGATATAAAATATACGAAGCGAGACAGTTTTTTTTTTATTAGGACTAGTAGATAAGATTTAAGTGTTTACAACTATTATTTAGGTTTTAAAGAATTGTGCTTTTAATAATATCATAATACAGAAATATTTAAACTATCACCAGTTAACATAAATTAATTCGTCGATTGACCAAAATGTATTTATATATTAAAATATTTATATACATTTGATAACCTATTTAAGGCTTGGTTAAAACTATTAGCATGGTTTTTGTTTAGTAAACAACCTTAGAAATCTTTTCATATTGGACGAAAAAATTATTCTTACAAAATAAAGGATTTTTTTCAAGAACAGCATGTCGGATTCCATTATTTTGATCCGCCTACTTTTAGAGCGCAGCGTCTTTAAACCTTTCCTTAAAAACCCATCCCATAATTGAATATAAAGTAGTAAGAAATAATAAAATATAGGTATATAAATTAAATTTGTGGCGAAGGTGTTTTTTTTTTTAATTAGTTTTCGTAATGGTGATTTCCCAGAGAGAGATAGTGATAGGATGTCTTGCTTACATGCAATGAAACAGATCCGTTATTAACCATTCTGCAACGGACGTACTTATTATTGGAGTATTGAAATAAATTGAAAGAAAAACTAACTTTTTCAAGCCTCAGTCTCTGTCAATTTATGACAGGTTGAAGCTTTTCATAGTAGCATAGTAACTTTTTGCGGGTTTTGAGATATACCTATAAGTTTATGTTAATACCGAATAGATAGAGAATTATTTATTTCATTATTATTATCGTTCATGACAGCATACTAAAACGATATTCGAATGTCAGCACTGAGTCAATATAGAAGGATATGAAATGGTATGAGCAATGTGCTAAATCTACGAGTGAAAATGCATACACGGTAGACCTAATCATGAATGTTTTATCGGTCTCTAACGTGCCGAAGGCACTGTAAGGCGCAATTCGCACCGTATGGTTCTATGATGATAATAATTTGAATATGTCTAATAAATTGATATAAATACGAAAGAGATAATGACACATTCAATTTGACGAAACGTTTATACCTCCACGGCCCGCGGCCATTAGAGCGAGAGGTCTGTTCGTCGGTCGCTTTCGAATTGCGATTCTGTGATTCGATTTCATGCCGATGGCAATTATGCCGAATCCAATCAGAACGGCGCGTCGGCGGTCGCTTATCCCGACTGCCAATGCTGATTCTTAATGAAATTGTACACGAGACTCAAAAAACAAATGATTCTGATGATTTTCAATAAAATAAAACGATTATGTTGGAAAATGAATTTGTCAAATAAATAAATAATAGCCAATTCGATGTAAATGTAGCTCGAAAAAGATAATTTACTCTATTATTGTCTACATAAAATAGAAGTTTTCCCTAAAATACAATATAAGTTATATGGTATAAATTTAATAAAATAACTATTATATTATAATATCTTAGAGTATATTGTTGTGTGTTGGTATGTATGTTGTAAAAGTAAAACTTCATTAAATATTATATGGATATCAGGCAAGTACAAATTAGATAAAAGCCTAATTTCTAATAATCACGCGGACAATCCAAAAATGTTTTTGTCAACCTGATAATAAAATTATTTACATAGATGCGACACCTCTTTGATACCGCACTAAAGAAAGACTGATTCGTAGGGCCTAAGACTTATTTTCAGAGAAAAGAAAATAAACCATGTCGAATAAAATTTATTAAATAATAATAATAATTCTTATTAATTTTTTAAATATGTAAAGTTCAGGCTAGCCATTTCTTGGACCATTTCTATTCTATGCTCGAAGCACAGAATGAAGAATATTTGCGCACAGAAGTGAAACTCTGACAAAAACCGAAATTCCGCCTCTCGCCTTGCAACTCAGATCTGCAGGGCTGCGGTAGAATTAGGCATTGAGGCATTCGCCGAAGTGGCCGATAGGCGGATGACCTAAATTCGTAAGCAAGCGTGTCGTTTCCCATTTAAATTTTATCTGTGCCAGTAGGTTAGGCACACTTTTGTATTCTTACAGAGGAGCATGTAGGCTGTTTTTTTAATGTTGTCATTTGGTGCTCGACAACACAAGTAAAAATCTATGAAGGCTTACGTTTTAAGTTATGTACAAAGAGTTTTTATTGAGGAATTGGTATTAGGTATATAAATAATAATAGGCAAATAAATAAATAAATAAATCACCATACATTTCACAAACTGAATGCCCGCTTCCCGAAGAATTCGTTATTTTCTGGCAAAAATATTTACTCTGTCGGATTCATCGTCACACTTGCTCCGAAGGTATAATCGAAAAAGCGAATTTCGTCAACTAAAACTTAAAGGCAGAAAGTATGCTCCTCTCATCTCAAAAATATTAATATAGTTAAACGAAATAATGAGGACTTTAATCGTAAATTCCTACAATCTTGCGAAACGATGCGAACCGGTGGAAAAATAAGTAAAATTGGGAATACTAATTAAAATGTACACCGAAAGATATTTAAAGTATTAGAAATATATAAAGATTAATTATAATATTATTTATTAATTTACTTTAACACTTACCTTACCGCCATTTTCACCAAACTCCACTTATGACTAAGAGTCCCTTAAACTGGTATAAGTATCCCTAACCTAAAACAAGTTTCACCAAACTTTAGGTGTTTCTTTGAGCGCTAAGTATGCCTTATTTTTAAGTCGCCGAAATCGGTGCCCTAAACACTTTAGGGGAGACTTAACCGTCGCCATATTGGTTAGCCAGCTGTTTTGTTGTCATAATCATAACAGATGTGATTTGAGTATTGACGCCGGAAATTTTCGCAAGCACCTGCATTTATTATTGTCGAATTTCAATTATTTCTATTGTTAAGACCATTTTTATGTTTATTAGCATGTTTATTTTTATGTTTGTAGAATTTTATTGTTTTTATAATCTTTCGTTTGTTTTTTCATTGTTTGATAATCTTTTTTTGTTTATTTGATTCATTTTTGTCAATGGCAATTTTTGACAGTTCTCCATCGGTCGACCGAACAAGATTGCAACTTACAAATTAAATCCATAGACAACTGCCACTTTACTAAGAGCCTCCTTACTAAGGAGCCGAAACCCCGCGAAACGCAGACGCTTGCCTAAGAATAATCTAAGCATAAGAGTTCCATAGTCAGCGAAGACCTGAGGAGGGATTGGTGAAGATGGCTGTTACTCGTTTACTAGATTCAGTGAGATTGCTATTCTCGATCCTCGAAGAAATAAATTTCTATCTGTGATTCGGACCGCCCTATCGTAATCTGATGTAAACGGAAAAATCTTAATTTTATAGTTTCTTAATCGTACAAACAGTGAATAATATTATATTTTTTCTTTTTTCCTTCCTTTTATTTTCACAGTCATACACATACAAACACCATAATTTCATATAGATGCCACTTCGTACAAAAACGTATACATCATTACCATACTACCATAATTCTACCCTCTTTTTATATATAAGTATTCTGATGTATTTCGCTGATACAGATTTTTCATATCATTGACACTAATTATAAAAAATACCCATTGATATTTTTTTTATATTAGTAAGCAAATTACGAAAATAAACTAAAACTTAAATATCATCAACAAACACTCCGCTTTATACATTTTTTTTTTGGAATCTGCTCGTAAATCCTTTCTGACTGAAAATCTACGTCACATAGTTTTCGGGAAAAGCGACTGTGACAGACAGAGGGAAGCAAGAGTGAGTTTATAAGTGTTTTGTATTTTTGTTTTGAGGTACGGAACCCTAATAGACTTCTTTATTATCTTCTCTTACTATCTCTGTATATTTTTCAAAAACGTTACACACACATTTCACCTCGACACAGGCATTTGCCTAGTGAGGTGTTACTAATCCACACAAACTGGACCTAAATTTTTTCTTCTCACGAAAACTAATAAAATATGACAACTAAACTTAATTAATATATTTTAATAGTAGTAGCTTAAAAGTGAAATAGAAACCAAATCAAAATGGGATACAGGAAATACGCGATCACAGTCCAGAAAAAAATCTGTAAAAATAAAAATACCACACTTTTATTAGAATGCATAAAAAGTAAAAATTATTTTTTTATCTTTCACAACATTCTTAGTTATAAACTCCTATATGTGACTAAAAATAGTGGGACGCCAATAAAAGAATGTTATTGGTTCAAAATGCATATTCGAAAAAAAAATAGATAGTTGAATTTACATAATTTGAATATAAAACTTATTATATTTCCTGTAACTAGTTTTATATAGTTCTTCATCCTGAGTAAGCAGCTAGGCCCCGCAGGCGGCTTTAACAGTGCCTTCGTTGCGCGACGGCGCATACTTACGGCACACGGGATGTGTCGCATTGCGACTCATCTTTAAGCCCTTCGAGCCATTTGCGCGCATAAGTTTGTTTTTGTATGGGCCCCTTTGGCGCCGGATAACTCGCGCTTGCGGAACTTTGGAGACTGCCTAATATTAAAATAAAAATGATCGTGGTTGTGGTAAGCAGTTTAAATTTTATTTAGACTGTTGATCATTATAATAATACTCGTACAGTAGAAATACTTGAAACTTTGTGGTATAAACGGACCGAATAGGTGATAAAAAGAATTATTATGCAATATTGTTACATGAATTTCTCAATAGGTTGGTATCTTCTAATTTCTGTCATTGTCGGTCAATAAAAACACGACAAACTCATACGCCTGGATTACACGATCGTCAATTTTCCGCGCTGCGGATTTTCCTATTTCAAACGGACAAATGTGGGAAATAAATATTTGTGGTCTTCTAAGAAGGGTATATATTGTCTTATTTCAGACAATGACAATATATTTACACGTTCAATATAACAATTTTTAGTAATATTTATTTATAACAGTTTAAAATGTGTCTTTATGTGTAAACGATTTGCACGTAATGTGCATATATTTTACACTTTTCTTTTTATTTTTAGCTATGACGATTCATTTCCATATGTCATACGTTGAACGTAAGTCATTATTGTAAATATTCATTAAACCATTCACTTCTCATACATTATATGTCATATTCGTTACATTTGAATTGTTTTTCATGATTATTGTTTCTTTTTTAAATCATTTTTTTACTACTTTATTAGCACATCGCACATCGCACAAAGCATCTGTGCATATCGCACAGATAGATAGGTGAGAGTGAAAAGCTTTCATGAAATACAGGCCTGTATTTAAACCAGCGTGCATTACCTCAAGCGATGCAACTATCTGTGCGTTCAATATTAATTTTTCTTTGAACATTCTGGCTATATAATTTGTTTGAAAATTTTCAATCTGTGAAAATATTAAAATGCATTCGAATTTTTCAAATGTCAATACTGTCAGACTTTTATATAAGTAATGTAAACTAACGGCAAACGCCTATAATAACGTAAGGAATTATCTAAATACGGTATTTAAGCAATACATTATTCAATTTTACTAAATATAATAATATATATGTATATACACTTATGTATAAACTTTAAAACTGAGGGTGGTTTTGGGTTCTAGGGGATGTTTTCGAACGCAAAATTTTCCGGAAATCATGACCTGGTAGCCATTGCAAAAAGTAGCTTTCCTAATGAAATATATTTCATTTATTTCATTTTAGATCACCTTTAAAAGAAACTGTCCAAAATAAACTGGTATGCCTTAACTGTAATGAATCGTACAGTAGCAGTCTTTAGAGGTGTCCAAATTCAGAAAGTGTGTTAAATAATCAATGTTGAATTAAATAATGAATGAATTAAAGAATTTTAAAAAAGTCGCGGTGTAAACCGGATCAAATAGACCGTACTCAGAATTCCCCAATGCGAGGTCGGAGTCCATACGCAAAACTCTCGAATCCGAAATGAAAAATGTCCAAAGTGTGTGTTTTGGATATGGTCGCTCTTCGTGTAATGGCGAAACCATCTCAGAATATTTATTGGCTTAACCAAATAACATCCTTCTCGCATACAATAAAATAACAATGGGAAATATTAACTTTATAATTATTAAACATTTAACATAAAGCAAACAAAATATTACCAAGTAAAATTTTACATATATTTACAATAAAGCTTAACTAATTACCAATATTTTTAATTATGTAGGTATTTTTTTTAAACATAACTACATAAAGATTGAATTAATCAATCATTGAAAAAGCATGAATAAACAAGAATTTATTTAGCATTTCTAATTTAGCAGCGAATGTTAATACAATCATCCTGTAATGAGAAAAATAAAATGGCTTTAATGACGACCAATGTCGTAAATATGATGAAAGTCAAAGTTAGTTAATTTAAGGATATCAGGAATTTTAGCAACCAATCAACCAATAAATGTAGAGCGGTATTGTATTGTATTGTTTGTTGCATCATCGCGATAGTATGCTTAATTAATTGTTGTGTAGCTATTTTTATATGCACAAGAGTTTAATGTACCTACTATGGATATGCATTTAATTTATTTTTTAGCTCACAAGATTTGTATGTACACTTTGAGTATGCCTACTGTCTGTGATTGACGTATTTAATTAAAAATAGCCACTTCTAATGAATATTTGGGTTCTAATGGGATGAAAATTATATTTGGGACCAAAAAACACTGAATTGTGTTTACGAATCTTTTCAAAATATTTTTTTGACTTTCTTTTTATTGAAGGTTCATGTGATGTAAGTCGATCATACAATAATTTGAATTAAATATTCATTATGATAAGGCCAATATGCTTTACCCTTATGACAACATGCAGCGAATGCAGTCTTTCACCTTTGACTTCAGATTCGAAATGTTTTGCATTGCAAAACCTGCATTGTTAATGCATTAATCGTCAATCAAAAGTATTCAAACTTCTTGGAATGCAATTCAGTCTACATTTAAATGTATCCTTCAAAATAACTTCATCATTTTGTAATACTATTTACACAATTTGAATTTGCATTTGGCCTATTATCATATCGACTTTCACGCGAGTATATATTCCTCCTTTTTCTTTGTGTCTCACGTCAGTTCTATGTGAAAGCATAATGGAAGATAGGTGCGAATATCTAGATGTAAAAAAAAAGAAACTACTGAAATTAAAAATGTAACATGTAAAATTAATTTACTGAAAAAGATTAGACTGGGTTTGATTTATATAACAAAATGTACTCACTTTTTTTTAACCTAACAATTTTGCTTTTTTCCTTGACATTACTTTATTGACATTGACAGATTATTGAAAAAAGAACATTTGGAATCACACAAAATTTCAGCTAGAAACTCATTCAGTCAAACTGTCAGTTAGTATGAATGTTTTATTTTATTAAATTTAAGGTATTTATAACACATTTTACAAATAATTTTATCTTTTCGCACTCCTTCTTCATGCACTGCTACTTCTAGACTTTAACTATGCCAAATCTCATACTCCTTCGTGCGTTCAATATGCTTAAAAAGGAGTTCGGTGTTTTCCCTTCACGTATTAATATATAAATTACATTTAAAAAAAGGCCATTTTGATTTAATAATAATAAAGGTAAAATGTTTGTCAGATAGGAATAATAAAATATTGATAAAATAGTAAAACCTTCTGCTGGATGCCAAAAAAAGGCACGAAACAAATAGTAATTACTCGTATAATCCCTAGCATTTGTTCAGAAGTAATGCGAGTTGAGTTGAGTAATGTGTTACTTATAGATTTTTCCTATAGATTATTATAGTAACTCAAAGGCTGTGTTGGATTAACGGACTAAAATTTTGAGGGTATAATTTTTAAGATTTCACGTAGAAAGGACGTTTTACTGAACGACGTAATATATATTTTTTTTATCGACGTAATAAAACTAGTATGGCTTGTACTAAATGTAACCCTCTGATCCACAATAAATATACATTTATTTTTAGGAAAGTAATTAGCCTTCGGTTAAAAGTTTGACTTAATTAAGCGGAATAATTTTCCTCGCGTTCTCATGATCCGCCCAGATATGTTTTCTTTATTTTTTTTCGCGGCCCGCCTGAAGAGGCTCGCCGCACGCCGCGCCCTCCCCCGCCCTCCCCCGCCCTTCCCCGCTCGCTCTAGGCTTTCCTCCTCGCGTCAGATTAGCTCCAATGAAAAGCGAGTCGCGCAACCAAAATGTTTTTATGGCTTTTTCGCTATCAACGTCTCGCAAGAAGTCCGCAGCGAGTAATAAATCTTCGGGAGCATTTAATTTGGCTCGCGCCGCGCATCAGAGCGGGACGCCGATAGAGCGGGACGCCGACAGAGGCTCGTTTGTTCGGCGGCTTTATGAAGCCATTATTTCAACACCAATTTCCCCTCACCTACGGTTTCCACAGAAATAATATTGCCAACGCAACTCGCCTCGCATCAATCAATCAGTTATTCTATACATAATTGACATTTTAAAAGTAAAATCGAAAATGCTTTGATGTATAATTTAATTGCAGAAATTGAAACAACGATGTTTTAATTTTCTAATAGCGTATTGAAATTAATATTATTTTAGAGTAGATGATATATCTAAACCGTAAAAAAAGGAATGCAACCTTGTCGCCAAAATTACTCTTCCACCTAACGTGAAAATGGAAACATAATTTTCCTAAATTTAGCAGTTTTATTACATCAATTACTTATTAATCATTTTGTTTTAAACAGCTGAAATTATTTTTTTTGCGTAATACTTTTATAAGTTTGAGAAGTAAAACCAGTTAAGTGTGGTATTCATTGCATGTTTATTGATTAGATTGTAGTGTTTTTTAAGATTACCGGAGACGAATCTAATACAATGGTTTAGTCAATTGGCTGCTCATTTTGACGCGATGGATTCATACAATAACAGATATGGTACGAGATATTAAAAGCTATAATAATGGTATGTTGGTTTCGAATGCGATCCTTAGAGGATCGATGTTGGTCTGAGAGATTTTTTTGTTTTTGAGAAAATTTAAGGCAATTTCAGGGCGTTATCGACCACTCAAGTTAAGTTTTCACCCAAAATAAACATTCCTCCCCACCATCACACTAATAGCATTCTAAACTTTTCATGAAGTTGTCTATTGTAAATAACCGTACAATAAGCTATAACGGCCCGGTTGTAGATTTAGGGCCGTATATAACTAGATAGTGATGCAGAAAGTAAGCACACAAGAAAAGTGTTAGTTAGATAAGTTCCAATTTATTGAAGCATGGTACAAAATCCCTATCACAACTTGCTATATAGGCTGTTTTTTTTAGAGGCGTGGTTTTCAATCTGGCACTACTCTTTTCGTGTTGGTGTTTTTGACAGCTGTCACTTGATTTATGCTCAGTTTGGTTTGCCATTTCATAATGAATAGAATTACTCCTGAACAACGTTTGCAAATAGTGCAAATTTAGAAAAAATCACTCTAAAATAAAGTAAAAATCGCGTCGTGGGCCTGTGGCGTGGCCTCCAAGATCGTGCGATTTAACACCGCTGGACTATTTTTTGTGGGGTTATGTGAAGTCGCTTGTCTACGCAGATAAACCGGACACGATTAACGCCTTGGAAGAGAATATTCGGCGCGTTATTGCTGACATACGGCCCTTGAAACTTGCTGTGAAAAATTGGTTGAAAATTGGGCCTCTCGGCTGGAATTTGTTCGAATCAGCTGCTGCGGCCACTTACCCGAAATCATTTTTAAAACATAATAGCAAACCGTTATCTTTATAATAAAACTAAATTCTTAGCCATAACATCAAGTTATATGCGTTTTATAACTTCTTGAAAACCACGCCTCTAAAATCATCAACCTATATATAAAAGATTATAATTAACTCCGGTCAAAAGATGATAAAATAGTACCTCTGAAATAACAATCAGGGATGGACGACAGTTACTCTCGCGGAGCCGAAAAGGCTAAAAACCAATGGTCAGCTGTTTCTCGTACTGCGACTGGAGACAGACTGTAACTCTTCTCCCTGAAGCGCTGGCTTCCAGTCCAGCCCAGTAGTGGTTCCAGGTGAAAAACTCCATAATATACATAGCTATTAAAATGGTTGGTTAACTATATTATAAGTAACGTGCTTATGTTATAACTTTTCACAAAATGTTACCAAATATTTTTTGTTACTGATTTTTTGAATTGAGGTATTTTAATAACTCAGCCATTTAAGAAAATTCTTCGCTTTAAATTTTCATCTTGCATTTGTTTTAAATACCCACGTAAAAGATATTCCCCATCAATTTGACAGTTTGGCCCCACCAGAACACGCATTCATTTATAGCCTGTATAAATTAAAAATAATTCTATATGTCGAGCCCCTAAATAAATTATTTTGACGCATGTTAAAAACACTTACTCATATTTCCAGTTTAATTGGCTATTTTTTAGTAATACAAAATTAACTTTCTCATATCCTAGAGAGATAAAACTTTTACTAAAGAAATATAATAATTTATGGACCACCTCGCTTTCCATATGTAGGAACTTCGAGCACTTTCCTAAGTTAGATCGCTACAATTTAGCAAAAGATCTACTAATGTGACATCTTATTATAAAAGAATTTATGATGGATTGTAAATAACAATATTAAAAATAACTTTACCAATAATAAACTCAAGATCTAAAATGAAACTTTAAAATTAAAATTATAAATTGCTTGTAAAAGCTTTTTAAAAGTATATAGGTATATTTTTATAACTATATAAGAAAATATTTAACCTTTTAAATAACAACATATTATTTGAAATTTACAGGGTGTCCCAAGGTCAATCCCAATAAAAAAAACAGCTAATAGGTCCTACGATTCCTAGTGTTATTTGTTACGAAACTATATCTAAATTCATTATGGTTTTTCGAGAAAAAAAATGTTGAAGTTTCTGTTTAAAACCTAATATATTTGTGTAAAACGAGTTTACATCCCCTCGACCTTGAGTTGCATTCACGATGTGGCGCCCGACGTGTTTTCAGCAGGTTTAGTATGCCTGGCGAACGCTGCCGTAATATTATGATTGTTTTACACAAATTTAGTTTAAAAAATAATTAATTTGGGGATCAAATATTTTTGCATTTTTTTATATAATTTCTTACTCTTAACAGGGAACATATACACCCCCTTAAATTTACGGGAATGATCTTAGGACAGCCTGTATAATGCTTATTAAATTTTGGTATGTTATATAAATTCTTTTTAAAATTATGCTTAGTACATTCTACACAGTCAGTACTTACTAATAATCATTGAGAAAAACAGTGCAAAACAAAAACCCTTGCCAAAAAACTAATATGAGGGTGGCAAGACCTATGGTTTTTTTTGTAAAATTTAGATTTGATTTTGAAGAAAATAGTCTACAATTTTAACAAAAATAAATAATATCAGTTCTACCTATAAATTATATGATAAATTCTTTAAATCTAAATTAACCATTCAAAACTTATGACAGAAAAAAATAAAACATTTTACAAATGTACTCTGGTAGAAAATTCCACATGCATAAAAAAAAGAAATTTCTACCGAAACAACAGGCTGGTGGATCTCAGTCGAACTGGAACAGCAAGGAGAATTTAAATTTCAAGAATATCCCTAGAATTCTTTCTTTAAATACGTCGGCAGGTGGATATTTAGTAGCCTACTGACTGAAGCGCTCTCAAAGAAGAAAATAAACTCTCGCTAAGATAAAGCTCTCGCTAATCCCTCGCCATTTTTGCCAGACTATTGAAGCATAAATACAAATAAAAAAAGTCGATCTTTCAGAAATCTCTATCGTTAAAGTATAAAAGCTTTCAGTAAAACCAAAAATCGGGAAATAGCGAGGCAACTCGTTGATGATATCGTTAGATATCTACTTGATGATAACATATGATGTTAGATATATATGATGATTTTAGATATCTGCTTGATGATATCTTGTTGATGATATCGTTAAATATCTGCCAAAAAAATTTTTTTGCATGAAAATAAAACTTAAGATTAAATACATCAAACTAGCATTAAAAATCGATAAATTATGATTCCATTACATATCTTATATATCTTATTCGAATTTTTAAAATTTGACAGCATGGCTGTTGGAAATTTTAGGACCTATTATTTATTACTGGCCAATTAAAAACAATATAAAATCATCTCTGTGCGCAAATAGAAATATGTTAAAGAATGTTCAGTGTGATAATATATTTATTATAAAATGGGATAATAATAAGTTATTATTATTAAACTGAAAGATTATGTCAGTGTTGTTGCATTACTTGCCTGCCGTCAAAATTTTACAACAAAAATAGAATCGTGTTAAAATTTATAATGAACATAAAGTATATCATTGTTAGTTTTTTTTTATTTTAATCTACTCAGACTTAAAAATAACCCACTGTCGCTTCTATGGAGATAGGAAATAAAGCAATCCATCGCAAGTTGGTACCACAGGCGCGAGTAGTCTGGTGACGCCTGCAGGACCTAGCTTGAAGATGTCAGGTTGTGGTTGAATAATTTACGACTACTAAACAATGTATGAAAGCAGTTGATAATATATGATATCTTCAGGGCTTGTCATAGCCATTCTTGTTTATTTTTAAAATTTGTTCGTTTAGGTGGTTAGTCTAAAAGATCAATTGCATCTATTCAACCACAACCTGACGGTTGTGGTTGAATAATTTACGACTACTAAACAATGTATGAAAGCAGTTGATAATATATGATATCTTCAGGGCTTGTCATAGCCATTCTTGTTTATTTTTAAAATTTGTTCGTTTAGGTGGTTAGTCTAAAAGATCAATTGCATCCAAGAAAAAATAATCTCAATTTTTAAAAACTCTTCAATACGTTTGAAGTCAAGTGAACTTTATAGTTTATATAACCTTATAACTTACAACATTGCAAATTGTATACGAAAATTAATATAAGTAAGGAAAACTTTAATAATTTGGTAACTACAAACGAGCTAACAAATTAGCCACTTAATAATTCAAGGCTTTGAAGCCTTAAATTATGAGCACCTTAAGCTTGTATGGTGTATTATATAATATTTCCAAATTACAGACGGACGGATAGATAGACGGCCAAAGAACATGGATAGTAACCTCTTATAAATGAATGAATTTCAGCTGAAATAGGGTTTAATCTTCCGCGTTGATGCATGGTCGTATCATGAATTTTGGAAAATCTTCAGTAGGACGATTCCGTACAGATTTTTTTACTGACTGGTTTTATTATAAAACTAATGAAAGCACACATTTTGAACAAATAAGTGCCTGGCAAGAATCACGTAATAAATTAAATGACAACGTATTACTTTGAATCTACCTACCCTACGTTTTTTTTTTAATAAATAATAGTAACCACAAAACTTTTTTCTAACTACGTAGAGAAATTTAGTTGATATAAAAACAATAAAAACTATTTATTTTGCAATTGCCCAATCAATCTTTTCATATGGAATCACTGCCTGACTGCCTGGGGGAGGTGGTACCGCGAAAACTCTTCTTGATCCTGTAATAAAACTCAAAAGGCAATTATTATCAGAGTAGTCCTTTGTGAACTATTTCTTAGGTTGCACATGCATAAAATAAAATACATAATACTTACAATTTAAGTTTTAGCAGTCATTAAATATTTAATAATTTAATAATTTATTGTTTTCAACAATTTTTATATTTTGTTAATTTTCCTGGCCATACAAATGTAGTAGGTACTAGAAATGTATCTTATTCTATCGTCGTTGGTACATTGGTAAATAAATAAGTATTTTTGAACTTCAAAATTGATATTTGGGCTTTCTAACGAAATGTCAATGTTTAATTTATTAATACTAAAAATGAATTGATTTTAATGATATATTTATTATCCGACTACCCTCCTATGTAATCTAAACCGCTATGGTTATTTTTTAAGAGTATCAAACTACAAACAGAAATTCAACTCTATGGCATTTGTATTTTTCAAGTTGAAAGATGCAACAGACGGACGGACAGAGGGCCAAAGGACGGGGTTAGTAGCTTCTTACACATGTAAACTTCTTATATTGCTTGTTATATATGTATTACGGATAAAAAATTATTAAAGTTTTACATTTCTAATTAAAGGTGTCAAAAAGAAATATAAATTTACTGAATAATCACATACATAACGCTTCATAATAACAGAGGACAGAGACAGAGATAGTACAGGAAGAGCCAGTAAAGATACCCTGACACGAACACATTTTCACATATATTACATATATTATACTAAATAAAACATTATAAATTATATGCCTATATGTCTTAAATATTTTATTTTATTATTGCTTTTATTTTAAAATGAATTTAATAATAATACATTATTTTAAATATTTTACATTGACGCAAACAAAAAAAGCATGATTGTATTGTAAAATAAATATATTTTATTACGTACATCGTTTATATTCTGTTTTGACGTTCAAACAAGTTGGTTACCGTACAAATCGTAGTAGTAGTAGACACCGCCGTGGATCGGCTAGGGCGGCCAGGGGCACGGCACCGCCCTGACTCCGCGCGCCGCCCGCCCGCGCCTCCAGACGCACGCCTACGCGTCCAGACGCGGCACGCTCTGCGTCCGCGTACGTCGTGTCCGCCGCGCCCACGCCAGGCCGCGCCGCACCCCGCCGCACCCCACCGCACCCCGCCGCCGTGCAGCGGCCGCCCGCTCCGTAGCGCCAGTCGCGCCGCGGCCCGCGCCGTGCGGCGCCGCGACGCCCTGCGCTCGAAGCGACTCCGCGAACCTGCCCACGACCACGGCCACTGTCACAGCGTTCGTTACGCGTTTCACTCGCTAGCTAGCTAATCGCCGGACAACGCGAATTGTCATCTGAAACCTTTCATTTCATTACCGGCCTTGTACATAGTTTTTCTGAACTTTTAATATGTAAACTCAAAGAAAAATATTGACAACTAAAATATAAAAAAAAATATTTTATAACTATAGAACTTTAAACTTTATTGATATCTTTTTAGCAGTTTTTTTTAACGCCTTTTTTATTTATACCTGTAAATATTTTATGTCATACAGTTTAAAGGTGTATATTTTTGCCTTGAATACTGCTAATTATTTCTATTACTATGCAATACTTGTTTTGAATTCGATTTAAGAAATACGTTAAAACTTGAATAGTAAAACATAATATGACAAACGATTTTATATAAAATATATAATTAAATATTTCCTTTATTCTTGTTTTTTTTAATGATTTTATTTTACCTAGGTGAAATAAAATTATTTTTATCGGTGACCTAGTTAAACCAAGTTAAGATTAATTTAAGCTTACTAGTTAAAATAATTTTATTTGTAATTTGCCAAACGTATAAATGAGATCAAACAGAAAATTACATTTTTGTTTTCAATACTAAAATTTCAGCGAATGTTTTGTTATTTACCACAAGTAAATAACAAAACGCTCGTAGTAATAACTTATTATGTGTTGTTAGATTAAATAATAGTATGACAGCATAAGTAACGCATCGCTCAGATGCACGGAAATTACCCGCTCAGTCCGGTAATGAAATGTCAAATTGTAATTCATTTGACAGCGCGTTGTTGACAGTTTGCATACAGCATACGGCAACCAGTATTAATGAGAAAGCATTATTTTACAATGCAATGTATGAGGCTATGCTTTTTAATTAATACATTTAGATTCAAAATAAATTATATTTTGTAATAAATTAAACAGATTATAAATTATAAATATAAAAAGTTTTTTTTTCTTTTCAAAAGAAATTTACGATAGAAGGTAAAATAAAATAATCGGGTTGATACGCGAAATAATATACAACGAGGATATCAGGAGCGGCGGAAATTAGGACATGGCGACATTAAAAGGTAAGAATCTGCTTCTTTCTTTGTGAATCTTTTTTTTCACGATTTTAATAGGGTACATTGTTACGAATGTTTTTATTACTACAGCGATTCCTAATATTAAGTTACAAAAAAGAAAAACTGAATGGTTAACGCCTTTGTTTCGAAAATGAAAGTAATTAATTGTCCTAAATACCTCATTCTAAAATCAGTCACGCTGTCGAGTTGCTCTACTTAAAAATCTAACAGTGTCAAGCGAAATTATTACAATTGTATACTGTTTGGTATCAGTGTATAGAGAAAATGCGCGCGCATACGGTGGTATAACATAGTTATTGTTTTAAGTTCGTTCCGTGTCATATTTATTTATTGATGCTAATAAATACTAGCAGTACGGTAGATACCCTAGAAAATAATGTTGCCACCTTGCAAACTACCATACAAACATTAAAACTGGTTGAAAACGAAACAACATCGAAATTTCAGGTATCCCCCCACAGCAAGACGGGGAAAATATAGTCAACATGGGTTATACATGTTGCTAAACTGGCTGGCATACAGCAAAACTCCGAGAAAATTGAATTCGCGACCCGCATAACACTACGTACCGCCAGATCGTCTGAAAACTAATATAGTTAAACTCCTTACCCGCGTCACAAAGGATAATATTAAATCGGGCATAAGGAAACGCAGGGTATTACAACAAGCTACTTAGGAATTCCTGGACCTGCCAAGCCTATTTAGGCGAATGAATATACAGGGTTAGCCCTGGGCTTAACGGGAACATAAAAAAATACGTTAAATAAAGAAAAAATAAAATAAATAAATGAATATAGGTCACGTATGAACTAGGTCATATACAATTATTTTGGGCCCTACTCAACTAGGCCAAATATGCCTGTGTTAGTCAGGTGAAATGGTGGTAATGAAGCGTTAAGGTCTTTAGTATACATTTCACAAATGAGGTTTAGTCTGGTTGACGATCGAAAATCGACTCGACTCTACGCGCCATCCCATTTTTCTCACGAGCGTCGGCAGCGAATGAAAGAGACCCCAGAGTCGAGTCGATTATCGATTGGCAACCAAGACTAGGTTCTCTGAATAGATGGGGCAAGTGATACCCGCATGTAGCAGCCTACTTTCACTCTAATGAGTCTTCAGGAAAAATAGGTGTACATTTAAGTCTAGGTGTAAATTTAAACAAATTAGGCGATATAAACCCGCCCTGTCGAATGCATGACAAAATTGAATATGCAGAATATACTTATTAAAGAACTCACTCGCAGACATCACTCATTTCCTTTTATTGTAGATTATTAGTTTGTTTTTCATTAGGGCACGATCAAGCCGACATCTTAGCAGTTAATAAATCGTTTTATCCAATCTGGCATTTCTTCGTATTTCTTTATCAAAAAGTAATTTCGTGGAACCCTTGCTTTGAATGGAGATTCCTGTAAGTACCTTTGTTCAACATTTTGTACCCATGGTGTATTTATTGTCACTGTCATGATGATTTCAGAACAGGCCATATTTCAAGTAACGTTTTTTATTTGTTTTGAACTTATATATACTTTGTTATATTGTTTTGTAGGGTCCGCGATAAGCGACCTCTTTTCTAACATATTTCCCATTCAATCTTTGTCAAGCCAAATACGCAGGTTCAGTATTCAAAGA
Organism: Neomicropteryx cornuta; assembly: GCA_020383195.1. Taxonomy (NCBI): domain Eukaryota; kingdom Metazoa; phylum Arthropoda; class Insecta; order Lepidoptera; family Micropterigidae; genus Neomicropteryx; species Neomicropteryx cornuta. The sequence goes on from JAHKQU010000014.1 coordinate 10,970,537, forward strand.
ATTTTAATTAATAAAGAATCAAAGAACGCCGATATTTTCTCACACTGTATTTATAGTGAATTATTTCTAAAGCTAACAGTTTTTTTACTAAAGCCAACAGTTTTCTAGGTGCCCATTTTTTAAAGTATAATTCTAAAGAACTGGTACAAAAGGAACCGTTTTGATTATCAGGTTTATGTAGAACAAACTTTGAAAGCGTCCAAAAGCCGCATGGCTTCAAGATAAAATTGTAACGTGGGTAAGTGGGTAAACCCGTTTCACCTGCACAGCCGTATGCCAACTCTTTAGAGAGACTTTAGTTGGTCAAAAGCCGCCGCGCAAAGAACATGTATTTCGGGAACCTACTTCTCCAGTACACAAATTTTGGCTGGTTGTTATTTCGGACTTACAATTAAAATATTTAAAAAGTTTATATAGTTTCTGTGCTACAATAAATTTACAATCTGTTAACTTCAACTTAACTGTAATCGCAGTTGGGCTGTTACAGTATCGTATATATTTTACTATTTCTTTGAATAGATTTTTTCAACTGATTATTGTTTTATGACCTTGATAAATAAACACAATGGGGAAATGGTTCATATTTTGTCAAATTTGTTCTGTAATTTCTATTTTGAACGTTTATTATATTTTTCTCTGAAATTTATATATTTTTTTGCTAATGATGTAGGTTATTTGTGGTACCCTTTATAGGTTAAGGAGAATGGTAAGGGTAAAGGTGGGGTCTAAACAGACAGGTAACATTATTTATGGAAACCTAAAAACGTAATTTTCTAAATCCTACACAATTAACGTTTAGGCAAAATACAAATTTTCGATTGGTTTTTATTTTTCTGTTAATTCACTAGTTAGTGCATTTTGTAAAAAAATACTTGCAAGCTAACTCCGCGTTAAATTATTATAGTTTGGATTACTCACTCATAAATTTCGCCCCTTTCGTGAATCATTTGTTCGAAGAACACTTAAATTCATTTACCTACCTCAAGGGCTTGCTGACTCAACGCGCGGTCATGCCATGACACACTATTTGAATTCCTTGAAAATTATTAGTAGGTATTCGTGGAGTGGGTTCTTTAGTGAAAACCCGATTCAAACTATTACTACAAAAATGACATATATTGATCACTACAATAAACCAAATTTGTATTACACACTAGGTACCATATATTAGAAAGATCGTCCATTAACATATTGATATACGATATTATTAAAATTTAAATATTTCGGAAAAAAATACCTCAATATTTCACCGTGTCATTGAGTCATTTTGACTGTGGACAGAAAAAATATTTAAAAATAATAATATAAATGTATTACGATTGTTTAATATGTATATTCAACAATATAATAATAATACTATAATATTTATTTATACATTTTATACCTTTACATTAAATGTTATTATAACTTACGTTACGAATTTCATGCATAAATAACACCTTATTCTCTTGAAATATATCAACTGTGCTGAATTTTTCGTTATATGTACTGAGGACTCTACACATCGTTGCGTTTTGTGCATGGTTAGTGTTACGCCGGATGATGTGAAATAATAGGATGTTTCTGGTATTTCTGTTGGGAACTCTAAAGGGGATGCTGCCTTCTAGAAGGGGAACTTCTGGTTAATGACATTATATAGAAACGCCATATCTGCAATACTAAACCTAAATTCAAGCGTGGTCATCTTATAATGAGTAATTCCATCAGCGTATATCGAAAAACTTGAAAATGTTCGGAAATTTAGATGTTTTAACAATAATTTTTGAACAGTTTTTTGGGTGTTTTTTTTAGAGGCGTGGTTTTCAATCTGGCACTACTTTTTTCGTAGTTGGTGTTTTTGACAGCTGTCACTTGATTTATGCTCAGTTTGGTTTGCCATTTCATAATGAATAGGTTTACTCCTGGACAACGTTTGCAAATAGTGAATATTCGGCGCGTTATTGCTGGCATACGGCGTACTTGCTGCAAAAAGTGGTTGAAAATTGGGCCTCTCGGCTGGAATTTGTTCGAGTCAGCCGCGGCGGCCACTTACCCGAAATCATTTTTAAAACATAATGGCAAACCCTTATCTTTATAATAAAACTAAATTCTTAGCCATAACATCAAATTATATGCGTTTTATCTCTTCTTGAAAACCACGCCTCTAAAATCATCACCGATGCGATTGCGATTTGCGATGACCATATTTGTGAGCCATACTCGAAGACGCTTCTTACAAAAGTGTTATAATAGAAACTGTACTGTGAAGTGGTTTAAATACTCTTATAACGAAACCAAATGTTTTAAATGCTTTTTGAACTATATGCGCGACATATTTATTATAATTTAATTTACTGTCAAGGGTCACACCTAAGTCGCATATGCTCTCAACGTCCTTAATCAAAATATTATTAATTTCATAAGAAAAGCATTTTTTTTTAAATTATTTTGCGTGAATGAGATTTTTTTTATTTTGCTGGATTTAGACTTAACTTGTTATTGATACAGTATGCTGACAAGCGGTCGAGGTCTGCTTGTAATAGCAAGCAGTCGAAATATGTCTTAAATGTTTTATATATTTTTAAGTCATCTGCGTACAATATATGTTCTAAGTTAAGGAAACAAATATAAATAGCATTAATGAAACGTTAAAAAGCAGCGGACCCAAATACGATCCTTGTGTTACTCCTGTCGGAATATTTATGGAGTTGCTTTTGAAACCACTTAGGATAACTGCTTCACGGCGCTTGCTAATGTAAGAGTAAGCCATCTTAATAAATCTCAATTCAAAGAAAAATCAGTGTATATCACGTCGCTTTCTCAAAAATCCATGTTGCTGTGTCAAAAGTGACTTGACTATGGAAGGATACAGTTGGCCGTATACAATTATCAAATAAAACTACTTCTTACAAATCTGGGACATCTTTTGCAGTTAGAAAGTTTTCGTTACAAGTGTCGAATTGATTACGTGAGTAATTTGAGGATAAAATGTCACTTTTGTGGCCAATCTTGTACTTCTTTCTTCTGTGACGTCTAATATTATTCCCATTATATTTCTAGGGTTGCCTTTATTGCGATCAACGCTTGGCAGTGGAATAGTTACGGAGGTTCCAATTTTTGCAGATGGAAATTTATTTACTTATGCGCAACATTTTTCTAGCTTGCTGTTGAATACCGTTACCGTTACTTTGTAAATAATCAGATCATATCTTCCTTTGCAGTTCCGGAATAAAATTTCCGAGGACGGATCTTGTCTTTCACCGCAAATTCTACACAATTAATAATTTCTCCGTCTACTTTCTAATTTCAACAAATTCATTAAATTAGGAAACCTTTTCGACGATAGAACCGTTTTTGGTACTCTCACATGAATCTGTACAGACATCAGTAGAATTAATAACATCTACTGATTTTTCTGCTGTTATCAAATCGTTTATTACCGATGACGACAAATTTGGCAAGTGAAGGCCGGTGGGAGACTTTCCACCAAACATTGCCTCATAAGGTGTTTGTTTGATAGCAGAATGAAAACTGTTATTTTTTTTCCATTGGCAGAAACGTAACCCCTCACTCCAATTATTTAGACCCTTTTCCTCCATCCAAGCAACAATTAGTTCTTGCACATCACGGTTCACTCGCTCAACATCCTCTTCCTCTGCCTGGCTCTGCAAAAGTCTCGGTTTGCCATGCACAATTTTTAGATCAGGCCACATAGTTTTTAATTCTGCTATGACGCTATTACAAAATTCTCTCCCTATGTTTGACTGTAGAACGGATGGGGCACCAATGATGCAAAATATCTCTATAAGATTATGGGCGACTTCTACAGCAGTTTTGGTTATGAGCGGGCGAAGAAACACAAATTTTGTTAGATTTTCTTGATAATTTAAAATGAATTTATATTCTCCATCTATGCTTGTTTGCATGTCTATTAGGTCTAATTGAGCGCTTTGAATGATTTCTTTAAATATCAAAGGCTTCACTACAACTCTTTTTATTTTGGGATTAGCTTTCTTTTTTTTACAGATAAGACAAAGCTGAAGATAAATTCGAATCACCTCTCTCGTTATGTTTACGTATTTCATTTTAATATGATTTTCTAATTTATGTTTTCCGCCGTGCCCCGTATCTAAATGTCCAGCGTGGATTATATCAAAGAGTTGTTCCAAATGCACATAGTACTTAATATTCTTCTCCTTTTCTAACAAAGGGAGAATAAGTTTCTTACACTCACCTACAGTCAATACGTCGTACCTTTTAAGGCGTCTGTAATCGGTATAAGTCTTTTTGGTTCTTGTCTTAGCTATTTCTATTCTAGAAATTAAATTTTCATACGCGTCAGCATTCGGTATTAAAACAGAGTTTATACGTAACTGCATAGAATTTAATTTTTCTTTAAACTTCTCGCGCATTTGATCTATATTGAATTCAGTTTCTGACATCGTGCTCAAGTGATAACTGTTTTATCAAGATAAACGAACAATAAAATTAAATGTGACGCAGTGCAACTCAAACCACGCGCGTAACCGACTGCGCATGATGCGATACTAAAGATGGCCGCCAGACCTCGGCCGGGCAATGCAGTGCTGGGCGCAAATCGCACGATCCCCCCCCCCCCCCCCCTTCCTTGCGTCACCAAGTGAATCATATCGATCGACTCTGCCCACACCTATTTGACATTGTCAACAATGCCCGCTTAAAACCGGGCCAAGAACGCAAATAAATAATAGTTCCAATCATGTTCGCTAATCAATCATTCCTGCGGAATCACCCAAAGACGGAAATCACAAAAATAATACTGTTCCATACTTTGATTAGACAGCTAATTAAATTATGTCTTTGATGTAAACATTACTTGTATTTGTTAATAAAAAAAACATTAGCGACATTTCAAAATAAAACAATGACCACTTTTATACTCACTAGAAATATTTCATTAATTTCATGGGTTAACTAATAAACATAGGCTAATAAAATTTGATTACCCGTATAAAGTCTTGCAATTACCGAATAAAATCTGTAAAAAAATTAATTGTTATATTAATAATTTTGTATGCGGCTAATGAAGGTCAACAAACACTTAAGGCATTAATTTAATTTAAAAAAGGATATGAACCAAAGCCACATTATTAAAAACAATCAATTAAATCAATTAAAAACAAGCTGATAATCTTTATAACCTTATAAACTTACTACTATTTAAAGCTTTTTTGTTGCAGGACGAACGTTCTGAATTTCATAACAATTAATTAGTTCACGTATGGTCACCAAACACTAACAATTAAAATTATCACTAATTTATTGGCTTTGTTTAAAATTGCATATTTTTCTGCTCTAAAAAAATAAACAACAAATTAGGTATACATGTAGGTAAAATCTTAAATCAAAGGTCACGGCGGCTATCATCAAGGGAATGCACCATTGCATGCAGTATGTGTTAAAGTTATAAAAAATAAAAGATCTGTTCTATTTATTTCAATTAAGAATGACATTTCTAAATTAAATCGGTTAGAAAGTTGTTAAATATATGTTTTAACATTTATATTATAAAAAAATGTCGGTTCAAATACACACATTTAATTTTCAAAGAAATCTGAAGGCCGCGGTTTGAACTGCAAAGTTTAATACATCAGAATATATATATATATATATATATATATATATATATATATATATATATATTTATATACTGGGGTATATAATAATATATATATATATACATTTTGGAATAAGGATGTGATTTGCAATAAAATTTTATCCAAAATGCTTTATCCGAATGTTTTTACATACATGTAATCAAAAAATACGAAATTTATTAGTATCTTACCTTGTCAAAAACTCCAAGCATGGCCCATACTTAAGCGAATACACAAAACGAAAATATTATTATTTTTTATAGGTAATACTAGGAAAATATTATTTTCGTAGTATTATAAAAAAAATAATAGCTTGTACTAAACAGCCGTAGCGGATTTTAAACACACCAGACACTCACACACTAGAAACACTTGAAAAATATTTCTTCGTACATTATATTAATTTACCCTATTTATCGGCATTGACTAGTTTCAAATCAAAATTTAATTTACTCTATCAACTTTAAATTTATTAATTTATTCCTGGCTATTTTACTTTAACTACTTTCGTTTAATCTTTTTTACTTTGTCTATATTTGTCTTTTTCCTTGCTTTTGTAAATATTTAGTTTAATTTTTAGGATAAAAAAAAAAAAACATTATATTTAGTCTTTCTTTTTGTTTTTTTTTTAAATTATTATTTATAATTTTTACAAAATTGGTTTACGTAGCCACGGGAAAATAAAGAAGAATCTTGCGGTCTTGTTTGTACTGAAAGTTTGTGTATACAATTTTTATAATCATAAAAAATAAAAAGCAATGTTAATTTACACTATTCATATTATTTATTTACGACATTACGTAGGAATTGTAAATTTGGCATACGTAATGTTAGGTCTTCGTGATGCGCACATATTTTGATGGTTGAAAAACAAAGGTTGAAAGGTTATATTTTTTTTTAAAAACATCGCCTGCAGGGTTTTAATCGTTGATATTATTTTCATTGACCAGTGACACAAAACACACCAACGGCACGTCGACGTTACTTTCGGTAATATATAGGTATAAGACACACATCAATTCTATAGGTTAGGAAAAAAATACATTATAATTTGAATTTGATAAAAAAAAATCGAATTCGTATTTCGTGAATTTTTGATTGATGGAAATATAATGTTTTTGATCAGGTTTCTGTTTATCGGCTTAAGCTCTGATAAATTATTAAAATATAAAATACAGGCTTTCATCGCTGCGTGGCAGTCGCTTGCCAATTATAATCATTTTCGAATAAGGCTTCTCTTTTAAGTGACGGCTTTCCTTTCGTTCGGGAAAACGTGAGCTTTCATAAATTTAATAGAACGCGACTACATTATAAGTGCAGGTCGGTCCAAAGAGCCGTAGAAGGAGTCTCGGCATTTCGGCGGAGCACCTACTCGTATTGCTAAAAGCCCAAAAGAGTCTGCGCAAGAATTGTAGAAGTATCGCACTATAACTGTTTAACGGAGTTTATTCACCAGTTTTTTTAAACTAGGTTAAGTTGCAGCGCGCAGACGACTCGTGAAATGTTATTTTTGAAAAAATAACAATTTTCCTGTTAAAATGTAAAATTTAAAAAATATACAATATACTTAACTTCTCCGGCAATTTGGACGTTCCGCAGGTGGTCATAACATTTTTAAGGCTTCATTATCCCCATCACCCTTGATTCTAGCACAGGCACATTTAGGTTTAGTTGAGTAGGGTCCAAAAATAATTGTATATGACCTTAAAAAACTAGTACGTAAAGATGCTTACAATCATATCAGTGAGTTTCACCAAGCGATCGTAGCTTTTAGCTTCAATTCGTTCGTGTATAAGAAACTGCTTTCCCCGTCCTTTGAACGCCTGTATGTCCGTCTGTTGCAACTTTCAACTCGAAGTACAAATGCGAAAGAGTTGAATTTTTGTGTGTATATTGGTGCTCTTGAAATCAACCATAGCTGTAAGACGTCAGGTTCTAGTTCAATAATTTAATACTACTAAATAATGTAATGAAGCAGTTGATATTTATTTATTTTTTAAAAAGAATTATAAACAGCGAAACAGAACAGATTACAATTAATATTATACATAAAATATGGCCAACAAGTATAATTCCCAGATTAACAAATTGTTATCGTATAATTTTTATACATTTAAAAAGTCATGAAATAGGCGGATGAAAAAAGTTCGAATAACTGTGAGTGAGTGTGAATCAAGTATCAGAGAAGTGTATAGGTAGGAGAGTGGAATGGAATGTTGATTATTATATGATAGCTACAAGTTGGCATAGCTATTCTTGTTTTTTTTACTATCCTTAGCTCCGAGACGTCATTCGAATTGAATAAGCTTTTTGGAATAGACTGTCTGAATCTTATGCTTATTAAATTTTCATCGTAATTTTCGAAGCGTGTGGGGAGACTTCCCCCTTCACTCCACGCTGTGGAGCAGGTGTTCGGAAATCCTTAGAAGCAGGTAGAGAACGAATATGTCAATTAACTTTGCATTCAATGCTTACATGATTTAAAGCTTTTGAGTCGTATTGCTGTACGTATTGAGAAAACATAACATTTTCTTTACACGCTTTTCCGGGAACAACAAAAGGACATAGGAATATGGACATAATATTTTAATTTTTAATGTGGCACTGAACATTCTTTTAGGTGTTTCTATTTGCGTACAATTATGAGTTTGTTTTAATTTTAACTGGCCACTACACACAAAAACTCAACTCTTTCGGATTTGTATTTTTTGAGGGAAAGATGCAACGGACGGACAGAATGTATAAAAAGCTAAAAGTTAAATGGATTCACAAAATAGTTTTTATAACCTAAGTAAAAATAAAACAGCAAAGATTAATAAATTATGTCGTGCTAAAAATTCTTAACGATCCAAAAGTGCCCGAAGAATAACTCTAATGTAGATAAATGTTTTGTGATACGGATTTTAATACTCCAAGCCCTAAACAAATTACATTCTTTCACGTAACGTAAAACGTAAAATTTCTTTGAAATCCCCATCCAGATGTCGGGGTAATGCCTGTTTTCATTAGGAATCCTGAGGGAAGGAAGAAACGACGGGAGGAGAGGGAGAGAAAGGTTAATTTCGCTTTATTATTGGTCTGCTCGCCAGGTGGCTTTCAGATTACCCGTAGGTTAACTCTTGTAGACGTTCGAAAGTACTTGAGTTTATGTGATTCGCATTGCAGAAAGTTGTCTCCAAAATCGTACAAAATAAAATGTCTTGATTTCGATTATCTCGCTTTGAAAAATGAACTGTAACTGTTCAAAATCAAAAATAAAGTAGCACTTCAGCTACAGTTAAGCTATCGAGTTAAAAATGTAACAAATACAATACTAAAATCCATACACCAAAATATTAAAAGATGGGTTTTGAATGTTTATTTATTAAATTGCTCGAATTATCATCATTACATCTATTAAATAAAAAGAATAACGTTATGCCACTGTTATACAATACAAATATTTTGTACTCTAAAAAAATAATCATACAATGAATTTAAATACATCCTGTATAACAGACAAACTCTTCCATATTCATATGTTACTAATAATGTGACTTCTTAATAACATATTATTAAAAGCCGTTGTTAAAAAACCGTTTTTAATGATTTTCTAACAAGTTGTTTGCAACATTCTGCAGCAAAATACCTCAAAATCAATTGCAATCCGAAAAAAATCTTTCATCTATTTAAATTAAATTACCAAAACCATTTTTTTATGATAGAATGATTTTTTTTTAACATTTTTAAAATGAGTACGAACTTATTAAAAATAATTATTTTATTGTATGTTCAATTTTTATTTTTTTATATTTAAAATTAATCTACTATTGCGTAGTTTCCGAGTGAACACTGAATATGCAAACAATGGATCAAAATACAATTAAACATAAGAAATAGGTAATATAATACAAATACTTATATAAGACACGTGCTTCAACGAAAAGGAGACACGCTTAAACGCGTGACGCACGTGCTCTGCCGCGTAGTGTAATAATACTATTATAAGAATGTTGGAAAATACGTATAGGTGTTCATGTTTTATGCAATAGTCACACAAAAGCTTTTAAGATATCCGAACAAAACAAACTCATGTGTAACCACGATAGTTTGTTTTAGTTTAACAGTCTATATCGTCACACAAAATACTGTCAAACTGTGACTAAAGGCAAGTGTAAGAAAGTTTGTGATTATTTAGATATGGTAATTTAATATTTTTTTAAAATTAGTTACTCAAAAATGTCTAAATTTTAAATAAAAAAACAATATTTTGTTTTGAAAACATTTGCTAAACAATTTCGCTATTTCGATCACTTTTGTTTTAACTTAAAAAGCCCCCGAGAAATACTTTGTATTTATTATGTGTTAAAATTATATGATTCAAGTGAAAATTCTATCTCAATGGGACTTTTAACAATACCTAAAAATTAATGCCCTAATGCTGATGGACTACTGTTGAGTCTTACAGCTAGAAATAATGAAATAATTTATATAAAGGCTGATATATAAGAACGAAGAGGCCCCTAACCCTAGCCGGACGACAGGCCGCGATGGCGATTAAATAATTACCATCATCAGCCCATATCCATCATCAGCCCGTATCAGCTACTGTTTTATATTAAGCCTCGCCTTATACATATTTTAGTCTGTAAAGTATACTTTTAGTAAATTACATTTAATGAATTTTGTAATTGGCAATATATTGTTATTTTGGATTGATATGTGTATTTGTCATATTTGTGATGTAGTCAAAATATTATGTTATAAAAACATTCAGAGCAAACATTGTAGGATTGACCCGCAGATTCAGGGCGTCCTAGTCTTTATTTCGTCGGCGTCGCGACGCCCTGAAAGAGGTGTAAAAAAATCCTTCTCCCTTCTCGGCTGTAAAACAATCAGCGTCCCGTGACTAACGAGTTTTTCTTTGAATTTTTTTCTGGCAAATTCCGCGCGGCGATCGGAACGAAAATTTGTTTGCCCGGGAGGAAACACCTTGATATATTTTTACCTAACCTAGCCTCCTAAAGTGAAATAATAACATTTTTAATAAAACATAGATAAAAATCAAAACCCACTTCAAAATAAACCTATACTAAAAAAAATAAATAGTAAGAAACTTATTTTGAAGACGGTTTTATTTTTTTTAAATAAATTTTTTAATAAATAAACAATAATCCTTATTTATTTTATGTATATTTTCTAAATATTAATCGTATCAATTTTGGTCAGTTCTAAATATATGCTGACAGTAAATTAAGTGTTTATTTATTCTTCCTACCTCACACTAAACGTAACTTTACTTAAAGTAAAATAAAATTTAAAACTTAAAATGACCACCTATGAAAAATCCCCTTAATCAAAATCGCCGAAGTCAATCCGGAGTAGTGATTAAACTTACATTAAAAAAAGGTATTTAAAAATTATGCCTAATTTATGAAAGAAATTTACATTTTATTAAACTAACCCACGGACCGAATTTGTATTGTTCTGACAGCTCACGGCTGAAATTAATTCAAAGAACATTTTTAAAGATTTTGGATTCTCGACTTTTAACCTTTAAAATATATTCATACCTAACTAACAAACAACGTAGGTATTAAAAATAAAAAGCGAAAGATTGTTCATGGTGTGGTTCAATGTTTCCCAGATGACCCATTGCAGTGTACAGTTGTTGTTGACTCGCTGATCAGACATGAAAACATTTAATTGGGAAACCATTTTTTTTTTGTTTTTTTCATCTAGACTGAACATATCTTAATGAAACTAAAATGGGCCACCCTTAAGAAATTCTATAGAAATCATTAATAAAAATCATCGAAATCGCAATCGAATTGAATTGAATGGGTGACAATACATAAAATAACATGAATTCTAACTCCTCCTTTTTTTTTAATTCGGTTGAAAAGAAGGATCCAGATATTTCGAGTACATTATCAATAATACCTATTAGTAATTTTTACTAATCTATAAATCGTTTATCAATGAGCAATAAATACTATTCATTTAAAAATATTACCAAATTTTGAAGAGTGGAAGCAGGAGGGTAGTCACCAATAAACATTTGCAAGAATTAAATAAATATTATAAGACAATTAATCTATGATGAATATTTGTGAAACTGACGACAGTAAAATGAGTGAATTTAAATTAAATTAGGCAGCTGTTGTATTTATTCATTTAACTAGTCTCAACGAGAGCTATTTCGTTGGTGTCTTCGCGGGTTCATCAATATTGACGGGACGAGAGCTCGCTTTGGATAATACTCTTCGTTCCGTTTGCCGGGACCCATAAATCAATCGTTCGCTCGTAGGCCGCAACATACAAAAATTCCCCTAAAAACGTACGCCTGTTCTGAAAAACTGCCTTTTTTCAATTAGATTGTGTTCATTAAAAGGAGATTTTCTGTTTATCGGCGATTGAATTGCGTTATTAAAAATAGTCTAAATGTTCATTTAAACAAATTATTATATTTTAAAGTATAATGTTAAATTTAACAAAAAAAAAAAACAAAAATGGCTATGACAACCTGTAGCTATCATACAATATCAACTGCTTTTATACATGTTTAGTAGTAGTAAATTATTTAACGAGAACCTGACCTCTTACAGCTAGGCCCTACTGGCGTAATTAGAGGCATCTTCCTCCCAGACTACATGCGCCTGTGGTGCCGATTTTCAATGGTTTGAGTCTTTTTAGGACTAAGCTGATAAAAATAACAAAAAACATTCAATGCTACATGACGCTCTTTCAATTCATCATAAATTTTACCAACATTATAAGGGTTTTATTTTTTAATATTTTGACGCGCGACTAGTATTGACTAGGTTTATCCCTAATTGATCTTTTTTAACATTTCGGCAAAAGTTTCGAAACGCCTAGTTTCAGTTCAGTTCAATGCCACATAAGCGACGTTTATTATTCATAGGATAACATTACAAAGAAAATATATCTTGTCCTGCCAAAGCCTGAAGGGTTCATCTGGCTGAAACTCAATTTGGATTATTTATTGTACAAAACCACGTGCAAAATTCCTAGTTTAGATCTTTTTTTAAATATATATATATAAAGAATCAAAGCTTAAATTCGTGTATTTCATGTTTTTTTTTGTATTTTTAATAGTTTTTTTCCGTTTTATTGTATCTTATTTAAAACGATCTTTATTAGCTAGTTGGGCTACCCTAGCTACCCTAGGGGTTACCCAACCCCTGGGGGGGGGGGGGAGGTTGGGTTGGGTTAGTTGGGCTACTGAAAATGTTGTCACCATTGACAAGATTTCCTTTCGACAACCAGCGAGCTTAGCAGACCTAGCGGGTTACCGTTGCTTGGCGTTCGGTTAGCAGTTAGTACGAGCTACCGGTTGCAACTAAAAATTGCCCCCACCTTTTTCTGAAATACACCATTTTACCCACCTAAAGATCTCGACTTTGAAGTCAGGAAATATTCCAGTAGAAGATCAAGAAATATATATAAATATATATTTACTAAGGCGTTAGTTTAAATAGCACACCCAATATTTTTTTCAGCTTAAAATTAAACAATTAAACATTTAAACAATTCACGTTATAGTTTATTATTATCAATATTATAGTTTATTATTTATTTTTACTTTTATAACTTATTACTACCTATATTATTAAAAATGGTTTTATTGCATTAATCGTATGTTTAGCTATAAGTTTTTCTGTATCTTAAAAATAAATAAATAAACAAATAACTTATGCATGTAAACCACTACTATTGAATACATGCACGTAATATGATTTAATGGCTTGTCGTACAGCCAGTGCTTACTCGCAAATGATACGCAGATACTACCAACGTCAAACAGCCCCATCGCTAAGTATATAAGCTGTCTCATTTTAACGAAATATAAACCAAATCTACCACACGCAGACTTCATCATTATAGGATATTCCTTGTGTGATATTAGGTTTGTATCATCAATTTAATGATTGTTATTGTATATGTAATATATATGTATGTCTATACATGGAAATTTAGAGTGCTTTATTAATTAATAGTGGAACGCTTTTAATGACGGTATTGATGTAAGCGTAAATGAAGTTATATAGCAAAGTACCTCTTATTCCTCGGAGGAATAATAGGCCAAACTATTTATTATATAGTTATTCTCCTTTGAGGAGGACCCTACTTCCACGTACAGATACACACACACACACAATTTAGTCCAAGCATGCATGCTTGCACATATAGCATATGATCATTAATCTGCGCCTTTAGTCTTTTTAAGTTCGTGCATAGGTCACTTGTGAAATCCTTATATTTCATCATACGACCCATCCAATGTTTTTTATAAATATTCTTATACTTTAGCCTGTACGTAATAAAGACGATAGGCAAAAGATGAATATTAATTATTATAAACCCTTTTTTAAGATGCGTTTAAACTTTTTTCTGTTATTGTTATTGATAACCTTTTATTTTTATTTTCTTTGAATGTTAAAATGTAGGTAAATCATATACCTTAACATCTCTCTACTCTTAGTTTTTTTAATAATAACTTAGGTTAACCCGTTTTAGGTTGACCAAATTAGCTTTCTTCGCCTACATTACTAGTAAGAGTAATACTAGTTAATAGTGTAAGTATACAATTTAATATAAACCGATATCGCTCACCGGTAACCTCATCTATGCTCACACGGAGATGCCAAAGCGGTCGTTCTCATACATACAGTACACACACGCGTACTATCTCTTTTACGCATTTCAGTTCAATTTTTAATGCTCGGATATAAGCCCCAAGTGCCTTCGACTGTACGTAGGTACTCGAAACTAATATTATGAAATTAGTAAGTTTTTTTTATTTTTGTGTCCTTGACACTGATAGATCTATAATTGTAAGTGCTATTATTCAATGGCTTGTAAAATAGGTACCTTTTGCTATTTATGGTTAGGTATGTAAGATCAGTCAGTCGAAGCTTCGATGTGTACACGTCACTAATCCTTTGGCCTTGTGTTCGTAACCCGGTTAACAAAGTATATTAATTATCCTGTTCGAGGGTTTACACGCTTCAGACTCATTTTCGAGGGTCGGATTCACCCTGGTTTAAGAAATACGCAGTAGAATTTATTCGTAATCTGAGAGAAAAAGGAGAGGTGATTACCTAAACGTTCATATTAATGGACGTTTCACTTTGGACAGGTTTTCAATGCCTTATGGTAAACATAAATATCATTTTTAATTTTCTAGCTTTTAAGTTCGACTTTGTATGGTTATAATAATTGGAATTTTCAAAATTGCTTATTTAATTTGTATCATCGTTGACCAGACACACAGAGCAATCTACTGTTTAATGTTATTTCGACGACGAGCACCATTTAAACGTTTAACTGTTTTCATCGGCGAAACTAAAATCGTTAGAAAATAATAATGAGAATAAGTTCGATAAAGAAATGTCACCTATACTGAAAGAAAGTATACCTAGTTAGGTATGGCTGATTTTATAAGTACCTTTTGATGAATAAATACTTGAATAAAAAAATGCACGTTTTCAAAATTACCTACCTGGTAATTTCAATCGTATTTTACGAATATTCAAGCAGAAAGATAAAAAACAGATAAAAGTTCGCTTGCCCAAAGAAATGTGAAATTCAATCACAAATCTTTCGCTGCCGACCTAATCTATTCCAGCGATCGGAACGAGCCTTGGCAAGGAAATTGACATTAAAGGCAGCGACCCAAAGTGCGCGGACAACAAATTCGGAAATGAAGGAAATAGAATTATTTTAGGTTTCGTATTGTCGTCCCTTTCTAGCGCCAATGATGACAATCCAGATAGCCGTTGGTGAAAGGGTCGCTTGACGGACATCGCACATGTCGATTATTATTACAATGTAAATGGACAGGCTATTTATTTATTTCTTCAACAGTAGATACAGCTTGTTAACAAACAACATACAGCTTGGTAACAAGATACAGCTTGGTAACAAACAAGACAAACGTTACGATTGGCAATCAGATAAAGATACAACAATGAAGGGATCTGGAGATCGGCATTTTCTTTTAATAAAACTTGATTAAAAATTGATCTTGGCTTAATTAAATCCGTACGTGTCGCTGTTCGCGAAAAAGATACATTCAATTATGATACTAGTATGAAAGAGAGGTACGAAACCTTAACACTTACCTCGACAAGACTTAAACAAATTACTATGAAAAAAAAAATTTGAAAGATGCAACTTCATAGCGTGCATTTTCTAAACTCAATTCCTATAAAAAAATCATAGACAAAGATGAAGGTGGCTGATTTTGGAGACTAGGGAATAGGACAATGATTTTCATGAAACGTAATTTAAAAAGAAAGCATTATAATTATTTGTTTCCATTTTTGTAGAGTTTTATTCAGTGATTTATTTCTTGTTGGTTTCATAAACAATATTTACTTGCTAATGTTTTTTGATAAATCGTTTTAAAATTACAATTTTTTATTTTATATGTGTACCTTACTTTTATTATAATAAAACAGTCTTGAAAGCACTTTCTCAAATTAGGAGCTGTTTTTATTTAATACTTACTAAAATCCGTGGTTTTTATTTTAAATGAGCATTATCCACAGAAGATTCATTTTAAAGCTTTATCTAAAAGTGATTTACGTAAAGCAATATCCAAAATTTATTTTTGGTGTAGGTCAAAGATGAATTTTTTGCTCGCTGTTTTAATATATTCTATTATTTATTCTTCTAATATGCTTATATTTATTATACGAGTACTAAGCGAAATGTTTATTTAAAACAAAATTGATTTGTTTTGAAAAATTCTTATTGATTTAAATAATCTTTGAAGATATACGTATTTAAAATATAAACAATAACATCTTTGATACCTGTAGCTATCATTTAATAACAACTGCTTTTATACATATATTGTTCAGTAATAGTAAATGATTTAACCAAACGTTAATTAGTAAATTATTTAACAGACCTGACGCCTGATGGCTATGTCCTACACTCTACAGGCATACCCCAGACTATTCGTGCCTGTCTGTGGTTTTAACTTTTGTGTTTAGTGGATTAAAATAAAAACTGCTACAATGGTATGATGACATTCTTTCAATTCATCGTAAATTTTAACACTATTTAGTTTCGTTTATAAATTTTGAGGCTCGGCTAGTAATAAAACAAGCCCCCCCCCCGTATACCAACACTAATATAAATACTATACGAATGCACAAAACCTCGGACAAAATTTCTAGTTTAGTTCCGTATTAAATCAGTTTTTATTTTATTTTTTTCCAATATACTCTCATATAAATAATTGTTGCATTTCATGTTATATTTGTTGTATTTTTTTTTGTTTATTTTTTAAAATTTTTCTATTTCATTGAATTGAGTTCGTTTAATATATTTTAGATTTGATCTTTTTTATGTCATTACCTTTACTTCATTATCTATATTGTGTACAATTTCTGTTGTGTGACCACAATAAATAAATAAATAAACAAATAGACACAGACATTATATTTCAATTTATGATAATTATAACTTCCTTGTATATATTTCTATTTGTCCTCATAGATAAGTTTATATTCATTTATACTAGCAATAAATAAATAAAACGTTTCAATACCCACGCTGTCAAGTGTTTGAAATTTGAACGTGGCAGCGCACTTGATAATGAGCGCTGACAGTTTCATAGCAAAAATTTGTTGACTTTAATGTTAAATATCTCTATTATCCGACCAGCTTTCGATGTGATCTAAACGGCTATGGTCGTTTTTGTTGGGTATCAATCTACACACAAAAATTCAACTTTTTCGACAGTCAAAGGACGGGGATGGTAGCTTCTCATACATGAATGTATGTATAGAAGCTAAAATAGGCCAAAGCAATATTTTGTTTTAACTAAACATTTTACGTCGTATAATAAATATACCAAAAAATAAATAATAGAATTTATTAGAGCGGCGAGTAATAATTTATAATCTAGCAAGAGAGCAGAGATACGAAGATGTTGGTTTGGATCTTATTGAGAGTGCTGTTCAAAAGCGAATTGACTATTTATTATAGGTGAAGTTTTTTGTGTGATCATGCATGATTTATGTTCATATATTTGATTCTGCTTAGTGTACATAAAGCAAAAATATTTATATTGTTCTTCAGTAATAGTTGCTGAAATGTTGGTTATATAGCTGAAAGCGTAACTTTGTCGTCTTTAGATGCTTTGAAGCTTTAATTTTGTTAAGAGGATGAAAAAGCGTACAATGTGAAACGACGTTTACTTTTTTTCATAGCCATTGTGTGGGACATCTAAAGCCACTATCTTTTAGATGCTCTGAACAAAGGAAATAATGGTCTGCTATAATAATAGGGTTTGCGCGGTCGTAGCATCGACTACAGCTTAAATGTATGTTTTTCCTACATACACGTACTTAACCTTAGCATTAAACATTTAATAACGCCTAATAGAATATTATACAAACTAATAAAATTCTATAATAAAATATCACAAAATTAGAACTTGCAACTCCTAAATAAAAAATAAATTGCATACTCTGACTCTGAATTTAGATTGTAGCGGCCCAAAAAAGGGGATGAATAAAGATGAGGATAAGGTTGCTACAGATTTATTGCTGACGGTAATGTTATAGTGAAAATAGTCCGCTACATGTAGTAAGTACGAATAACCATTTTAGTATGTTTTAAAAACCATTTTAGTATAGAATAAACGAAATATTTTACCTCGGTCTTTGAAGCCATTTGAATACAAATCGTCACATCAATTATTTGAAAGTAAAAGTTCACAAAATTCAAAACAATTTCCGACGACTTAAGAAATTACATTAAAAAATTGCGATAATAAACAAAATTGATTTTATTAGAGCGCTGGTGTTATTTCCTTTGCTCTTCGTTTGCTCGCTCGCCCTCGGATGAACCTACTACAGAGGCGATTTAATATTATCGCGAAAAGTATACATTTTTTTTCTCGGTTACCATGATGAATTTTGATATGATATTAATACAAATCATGTTTGAAATCGAAGGTCAATTATGTAGATGTTTCATCGGGAACGGTCTTGGGACACGTTGTATTATGAACAGATATATTGGATACATGATCACTCATGTATCAAATATATTAGTGAATGAGTGGCAATATATATAAGTGAATACATATTAGTATATATACATTATAAACATTTATATAATGGTTGGTATTACCTATGAGAAAAAAACGCCAACCCAACGTAACAACTTACCTCTGGAAAAATGTTTAAATGTGTTAATCGTTTAGTATTAGGAATGATAAATTTAATTTATCACCTACATAAATCATAACGCACACATCCTAGTCCATTATTGAACCATAATAGCGAACGCCATATTGCCACCAAACGACTGCCAGGATGACAGGCAGGGGGGGGGGAGGGGGGTAGGGGGTGCGGTCGGTGGGAAGATCGTTCAACGACACATGCCGGCAGAATTACAGCCCCTCTAACATGCTGCGGCGTTCAACGATAAACCTGCGGTTAGTTATCTAAGCACGTCCTCAGCCGCGGCCAGCTGTCAAACAGCTCGTGAGCCGGTTTGTGGACAAATGGCCTTTAGATCTATCTTTGCTTTCGACCCGTGTCAGAAAAACGACTTAACTCATAATTAAAGTTGACCTTTTCGAAAATAAACAATTATATTCAATTAATTAATTTTGCCGAGGTGCCACAGGTGACTTTTATCTGGATTCACAGTAAAAACCACGGTGTGTTTGCTTGATTTAAACAAAATCAAGCAAAAACTAAGTTAGTAGAAAAACAAGGGATAACAAATTTCAGAAATAGCAAGATAAAAAAAAGCATGTATTATTTTAATGTGTCTTGCGAAAGAGAGACATATTCAGAGATAGATCGAGACAGAAACAGGTAGGACACGATGAAGCGACAGAAGAGGAAATGGTGTGGGGCGGAGGAGCGAAGGGGGGGGGGGGAAAGCGGGAATCGAACGGAAACCCGATCGCGTCAAAAGACCGATATAAGCAAAATGATTGAAAGAAATTTGATGTTATTTTTTTCCTAGTTTTGAAAATTGTATTTTTGGTGATAAAAGAAAGAAGAGAAAAGTTTTATTCATAGTATATTTCTCATAATATTTTAGGATAATACAATAATTTGTCTACTTTACAGCTTAATATTGGATCATTTAAAAAAAAAAATCTTGTATCTTGTGAAAATCTTGCATAGGTAATTTTTTTCTTACTTCATAATAATTATTTCAGTGATTTTTATTTATTTTGCGATTGGGAGCCCGATATAAAAACAATTAAATTGTTCGAAAAATCGCTATAAAATATTACAAAACCAAATGTTTTATTTATTTATTTTTCAAACTCTAATTTTCGAGAACATGTTTAAGTTTCACAGAGTGCCTACCTATATTGAAAAATACCTGCTGATAATTCAAGCTACATAAAAAAACTTTATGCATTTCATGTCTGGATCACATTTTCAGTAAATTTTTTGCACATTTCAGTTTTCTAGTTGAAACATAAAGACAGATGGTCTTGTAGTGATAATTTGAACTTCGCTTTCCTGTAATCTTTACCAACTTCATTATTGTCTGTTTTTTTTTCAAAATTGCCATAATTTTTTTGGTACATTTTCTACATAAACGTTTTTTAATATTTTATTTCAATAAAGATGAAAATATAGTCATTTGTGGGAGTTTTCCTGTATACTCACTACTAGAAGTTTTTTCAGTGCACATACTTTTTTTAGTTCATTTTGTTATAATACCTATACAAAAAGGACCAATTAAAATGAAAAAATATATGTATTTGATTTTTTCCTAAATAACCTAAAACATTTTTTTATAAATTACCTTTGGCGTAATTGCCGTAATATACAGGCCTGGAACAGACAGGGAAGTCCCACCATGAGGGTTTCTGTTTTATTTATTTAATATATTTTTGGGAAAACAGTAAATATATTGTTATTAATTTAGCCAATTACATAAATCCACTGTATAACAATTGAATTGAAACGTAGGTCCACCTTACTATATATATTACTATATTTCTATATTTTATAATATATAAAACTATAGTAAGATCATATAGTATAGTAATTACAACTGTTCTGTATATATTAAATAAAATTGGTTATAGAAACTAATCAGGTTTTAGCACAGAATTTAGAAATAGTGTGCATACATACATTAACAAAAACACAGCTCATAGTGACCGATAAAAAACTGGTAAAAACCAATCATTTCTGCTGAGCGATTACTAAGTAAGATGTTAATAAGATAATTGAAAAGCTGAAGCTGAAAGTAGGACAAAGGTAAAAAATAAAATGTAAATTAGTAAATTGACTATTGTTAAAAAAAATAAACATTCATTTACACTTGCTTTGTCAAAACATAATGAATCCTACCTTTTACTTCAAAATAGGTGAAAAAAAGTCTTAAAATAACCATAGGTTATAGGTTTAAGCGCTGAAAAATTAGTATTATCTTAGCTACGATACTTCTGATTCTGCAGGCCAGTTACAACAGAGAGTGCTTACTACTTTTAAACTGGAAAGTTTACTCCAAAATACACGAAATGTGGAATATCTGGAACCGACAATGCAGATCATTTTTATTACCTGCACACCCTTCACTGCGTTGTATTATACAATATTTTCGCAAAGGCCTTGTTAGCTTCTATACATACAATCATTTATGAGAAGCTACTATCCCCGTCTTTTGTCCGCCTGTCCCTCTGTCCGTTGCATCTTTCAACTCGAAAAGTACATATTGTGCGAAAGAGTTGATTTGTATATATATGTAGATTGTTAAAGTCAATGTTTTTTAGAATGAAACTAATATATAACAGTAACATATGAGTGTTAGTTTTTTCACTCGGACAATATTTATTAATTTAACCCTATTGATTGAAATGTAAGTTTTTATAAAATTTCGGTTTAAATGTTTAATAAAGGATTCACGTTAAATTATTTGTATTGTGATCATTTACGAATGGCGATGGATGAATTATAAATTGAAAAGGAATATGTATAGAAAAGATTCTTCAATTTCCAGGATCGCAATTCACAACGAAGCCTTCCTAGCGCCTGAGGCAGTAAAAATGCAGCAATTTTTTTGCTCACAAACACTTTTGTAACATGTAATATTGACTAAATATTTATTTATGTCTATATGGGAAAAAAATATATACGTAGTCAGCCGCCTGTCCGTGCATCCGTCTTTCATTTGTGCTTTTTTCAAAGACTAGAAAACTACAATTACTAGAATACTCACGTTACGAACTGAGTCGGTGGGTCATAAATCACTTTTATCGTTCTATCTCTCTCGCACTTACAGGCCTTATGATGTGTGTAAGAATGATATAGGCACATATCAATAATGAAAATTATTAATAATTTTAGTAACGATAACGACGATTGTATTAGTTCACCTAATTTCCTTCTTCGGATGAAGGTACTCTTTATTACTTTCTCATATTGCTTTGCGTCGGTATTTAGTTCCTTTAGGATTCACTAAGTATATCACACCGTGGTACGCGTTAAGGAATATACTTTAATTAAGTACTATTATCTTTCATAATCTTCAAGTAACTTATAAAAAGAAATGTTATAGTTCTTTTGTTTATTGACTCAACGACCACGCGTGCGTAGATAGCTAGCTATGGATAACAAGTTGCATATTCCTATCGCTAAAATGATTTATGACCCAACGACTCAGTTCGAACGAATATTTAGTTTTTTTTTAACTCCCAGGGCGGCCCCTCCCCTCACTAAAACACTAAAATCATAATTCCTGGAAATAAAAATTGACCAAAATACTACGGAAAATAAATAAAGGATTGCGGCTACTATTTTCCCAAATTGAACAAGAATGTTTCGCTTTTGTTAAGTAGTTGAAGATTGTTAATATCTTAAATTTATCAATTGCAAGAATTTAGAGTTTTCTTAAAACATTTTGACACACCTTACAAAGCTTTGGCGGCCAGGATCATCACCTTATTCGTCAGTCCCTAGGTACGGCCCTAATATAACAAAAAAAAAAGCTATGTTACACAGCCATGAAGATTCGGTTGCTTGATGGTATGGGCACAGCATTTTATTGTTTATAACCCTAAACTAACACAATTATAAGTAGATAAATCCACAGTAATTGACGGCCATGAATATCTCTAAAATTGACAGATCAGCCTGAAATAAACATTTAACATTGCGTAAACATGCACAAAAAATGACTTGTTACCTTAAGTTATCATTATTATATTACTATTTTGTGGTTAAATAAATTCAATTTAAAATAAAAAAAAAATATGACGAATACATTATAAAATTATATTAAAATGAATAAAATTATAATATTGGTGTGAACTTTAAAAAAAAAATATAGTTAAAAAAACAGCCAAATAAAAATAAATATCCGTACCTATTAATTATTTAAGAAATCATTTTATAGAAAATGAAATCCAACGTGATTAGTCAAATGTTGTCATTATCCGCATTCGGCTGCTGTGCGTATTAATTCTAGGTATGTAAGCTTATAGCGTGGCTTTTGTTAAAGTAGAATGTCGGCCCTATTTATAAAGGTATTCCATCATTAAATTTAGAATCTGCTCGTTACTCAGATATTATTTGGTCCTAAATATAATTTCATCTCAAGTTCGCATACTTAAGAAAATGGATGTGATACTTTGGATGTAAGAAAGAATTTAGGGCATTTGGCCCACTGGCTTGTATTCAAAAGTAATTTTATTATTACGAAGTAAAAAAAAAAATACGTAGAACCATTTTATATTTTTTATATATCATATGACGTAAAGCCATAAATATGAATTACATACCATTCTTAATATATAAATCTTATAGCAATACATATATAAATCTTATAGCACTACATAATTATTTAAGTAGTTATACAGACAGATATAGGTTTTTTTAACATTTTAGTTTATTTTATTTTTTGTTAAAAAACTACTACAAAAATAGTAGATTGAAGGCTTACATAGTGAATGCCAGGTGTGACGGCAGGAAATGTTGCTTCTATCGATAGTGGTTTGGCACAGAAATAGAGTTTTATGAAAAGGGAGTATCGAAAAAGTATAAAAATATATTTTTGATACATAAACCTCATACATATACATACATTCACATACATAAACAACTCACACAATTTCGAACCCTCGAAATAAGCACTGTTACATCATGAAATCCTACTATATACATATACAGGGTGTCCCAAGGTCAATCCCAATAAAAAAACAGCTAATAGGTCCTACGATTCTTAGTGTTATTTGTTAAGAAACTATATCAAAATTCATTATGGTATTCGAGAAAAAAAATGTTGAAGTTTCTATTTAAAACCTAATATATTTGTGTAAAACGAATTTACGTCCGCTCGACCTTGAGTTGCATTCACGATGTGGCGCCCGACGTGTTTTCAGCGGGTTTAGTATGCCTGGCGAACGCTGCCGTAATATTATGATTGTTTTACACAAATTTAGTTTGAAAAATAATTAATTTGGGTATCAAATATTTTTACATTTTTTTATATAATTTCTTACTCGTAACAGGGAACCCCCTTAAATTTACGGGAATGATCTTGGGATACCCTGTATAACATTCATAATCAATATGTATTTATTTTAAGAAAAACTGTTCTAAATTTCTTAAGCATGCTTTCTTAATATTACTATGAAAAATGTCTGAAATCCATAGTTGGTTTTATATGCTAGTAATAAGTCCTGATTGTAATTTTGAAAATGAATGATATTGTTGGTTTTTCAATAAAAATAAAGAAGTATTGACTTACAAACATTAAAGTTCCGAAGATTCCTAGTTAGCAAATTCCGATATAAACGATGATTAGTTCATAGAATAATATTTCAGTAGGTAGATGGGTTGGTTTCACTGCTAATCAATACAGAGAAGTGAAAATCCGGAAAGCAAGTGCCCGACATTTTGAAGTTTACGGACAATTTCCCCAGTTGAGTTTAAGAATATACCAATCAGGGAAAAAGTAAGAGAGTCTACCACGGGAGTGTACTGATCAATTTGTACTGGCATTGTAATTTTTAGTAGTTCACCTAATTTATGAGAATGATAAAGTATAATAAATGCAGGCTACATTGTGCTAAACACATAATTATTTAGATTTTTTTTTATTCTTGTTAAAGTTCCTCGTAAAGTCATTGATAGGAAACCATTTTCGTTTTATTTGCCGGTCACTCAATAATTTCGTGGTTCAAATATATTTTAATACTGAACAAAACTCTCATATTTTGCTGAACGCTTAAATCATAGCCCTTTAATATTATGTAAGGTTGAATAAACAAGAACACTGGCAAACAGTTCATTGCTCGCGGGTGAATATTTCCGTTCGAAAGGTCGGCGAGTTTCAAAGGATTTCCTCTCTGTGTCGCCTCGCCTGTGTGGCGGAATTTGGCGAAGCGCGGCGAACGGTCGAGTTCTTGGGTCTCGAGCTGGCGAAACTGAACAGAACGAAACCAGCAGGGAGAGGAAATGACCCGCAGTTTCCAGAACTGAACTTACATACAGCACAGAAAAGGATAGATTTCATACGTTATTTAGAGTGACCATTTGGGAATTCGTTAAGAACATCGTGGACCTCACGTTTTGTCAGCCACTAATCACACTCGACACTAAACTATTCAGAATCTATTTATTTTTTTTCATTTTGCTTTTTAGCAATTATGAAAATAAGCTACTTACAATTTCGAATAAAATACAATAAATTTATTTATGTACAGATAGAGTTAGCGATAGAGACTGTACTATGCGATATAAAGTAGAGCCCAGGATTTTTTCAAGGAGGTTTAATTGAAAAACAACAAGAACAACTAAATGAAGTTAAAAAAATATTGAATAAAGGTAAATTAAAATAAAAAAACCTACGTGTACATAACACGTATAAGCAAAAAAAAGGTCAATTACTAAGATGAAATAATGTATTTAAACCAATAATTAGAGACATTACTTATTTAAGCACTTACATACTTAAAATTATGATAATTTTTATCATTTATTATTTATAGTAAAATCTTAATATATATACATATATTAAGATTTAGTAAAATTCTATAATATATTGCTTAAATGCCGTATTTAGATGATTCCTAACGTTTTAATAGGCGTTCGCCGTTAGTTTACATTACTTATATTTGGAAAATTCGAATGGTTTTTAATATTTTGACAGATTGAAATTTTTCAAACAAATTATATAGCCAGAATGTTAAAGGAAAAATTAATACCGAAAGCACAGAAAGTTGCATCGCTTGAGGTAATGCACGCTGGTTTAAATACAGGCCTGTATTTGTATTTTAAATATTTAAATATAAATATTAAAAAATTATAATCATTTTTACTTTTTTTGTAAATATATGTGTATGTATACAAATGAATATAATGATTATAATTGTAGATAAAATCAAATATTTTCCTACTAAATCAGATTAAATGTTTACACTGATGATTTAGTAGTTGTTAAGTGTTAAACCTATTTAGTAATCAAACTGTTGATAACTTTCAACCTGCATTGCAAATACGTCTAACTTACTTCAACATACTTCATTTTCGTATACCGCATAAATATTTAGTACCACAGTATAGAGGTTAATGTATGTTCATATTATTTTTATTTGACATTATTATATTATATAGGATGATGATTTTAGAGGCGTGGTTTTCAAGAAGAGATAAAACCATATAATTTGATGTTATGGCTAAGAATTTAGTTTTATTATAAAGATAAGGGTTTGCCATTATGTTTTAAAAATGATTTCGGGTAAGTGGCCGCCGCGGCTGACTCGAACAAATTCCAGCCGAGAGGCCCAATTTTCAACCACTTTTTGCAGCAAGTTGGGCCGTATGTCAGCAATAACGCGCCGAATATTCTCTTCCAAGGCGTTAATCGTGTCCGGCTTATCTGCGTAGACAAGCGACTGAAGTCGCTTGTCTACGCAGATAAGCTGGAAAATAGCACACCGTTGGACTATTTTTTGTGGGGTTATGTTTAACCCCACAAAAAATAGTCCAGCGGTGTTAAATCGCACGATCTTGGAGGCCACACCACAGGCCCACGACGCGATTTTTACTTTATTTTAGAGTGATTTAAAAAAAATTTAGAGTGTTTTTTTTAAATTTGCACTATTTGCAAACGTTGTTCAGGAGTAAGTCTATTCATTATGAAATGGCAAACCAAACTGAGCATAAATCAAGTGACAGCTGTCAAAAACACCAACTACGAAAAAAGTAGAGCCAGATTGAAAACCACGCCGGTAAAAAAAACCCTATATATATTTTTTTTTAATCAGTAAATTCCACTTAATGCGTTTAATAATATTTTATACCTAAACGAATTACAATTCATTTGAAGTAATTACACACAATTTCACAAAGTGAATTACTTCAAAGGAATTGTAATTAGTGACAAAATAAGTATTTCAAAGTAGTAGTGACAAAATAAGAATTTCTTAGCTCTACTTAACTAGGCGATGCATCTACTAAAATAGGCTTTGTAATGGTGGTATAGGTATTTAATTACTGTGTGGTTAATCCAATTCGGCCTTATGCATAAACATGTTAGCTGTACGCTGCTAAGCCTAAAATAGATGTTAACTTGAATACGACTGCTATTCTCCAGGCTCTTGCATTGTGATTTTTTACTTACCTTTATTTTATTTATTTTTTAATCGTTTAAAGTTTTTAACATAAGTAAAAAGTAAGTTTTTGATAACAATTGATATGGCCTAGGTTATGTAAAATCAACATTACCCTAATAATCTCAGAAGCATTTTAAGGCCGCTAGCAAGGGTAAGCCCATAATGTACGGTGCCTCAAAACTCTTTGCCCGTGTCTTTCAGTAAAAAAGAATAGCTAAAACATCCTGTAGCTATCATCTGCTATCAACTGCTCTTTTACATTGTTTACTATCAACACCTGATGTCTTACAGTTACGACCTCAGGCGTCAATAAAGGCATATCCCATCCATACTACTCGCGCCTGTGGTGTCAACTTCTGATGGTTTGCTTTATTTCCTATCTCTATTTGTGTCTGCGGCACGTTAAGACCATTCGATGTATTTTTTGGATGGCCATAAAGAGCACAATGGGTTATTTATTAGGTCCGAGTAGATTAAAATAAAAAAAATAATGGTATCATGTCATTCTTTCAATTAAGTATCATTTTTAACACCATTTTAGTTTCTAGAGACATCTTCCTCCCAGACTACATGCGCCCGTGGTACCAATTTTTGAATGGGTTGAATCATTATTTTTTAAGTCTAAGCGGATAAAAATAAAAAAAAATCCTTCAATGGTACATGACACTCTTTCAATTAATCATAAATTTTACCAACATTATAGGTTTTTTTTTTAATATTTTGACGCGCGGCTAGTAATGCAACAACACGAACATAATATTTCAATTTAATAATAATAACAATAAATTTAAATTTAATACTAAAAAAACATTGAGGAGTTTCTTCGTTTTCCTCCCTTCGATCATTCGTCTGAGGCCATTCCTGGATGTAGAATCAGGTTATGCATACCATAAAAATGCATTTCAATTGGAACCGAACCAAAATCCCAAATTTCAACTCCGAACGATAAGAAGTGGTTTTAATTCAGATTGCAAGCTAAATAAAAGCTCGTAAAAATAATAACAATAAAGTTATAATATTTGTAATGTGGCACTAAACATTCTTTTACATGTTTCTATTTACCCGCAGTGGGTTTGTATTAATTTTAACTGGCCAGTAATAAATACGTTCCAACAGCCGTGCTGTCATTTTTTTGTTGAGTATGATATTTGAGCGCTCTACCGAACAGCCAATGTTTCATTAATCAGCACTAAAAACAATCTTTAATTAAATGTTTATATCTATATTATTCGACCAACCTCGGGTGTGATTGATCTACACGGCTATGGTTCTTTTTCGAGATCATCAATCTAACATAAAAACAACTCTTTCGGATTTGTAGTTCTCGAGTTGAAAGATGCAACAGACGGCCAAAGGAAGGGGATAATAGCTTCTTATACATGAATGTATAGAAGCTAAAAGGATTGACGTCGGGAGCTACGTAATATTATATCGTATTTTTGTTGCCGTTTTGTCCCTGTCACCGCGCCATGATACCTTGAATATATTTTTTGTAAGGATCGAAAAGCCAAAAGGGATCACAAAAGATTAGGTACACTAAAACATGGCCGTAAAATATCGCCGATATGGAAAGCGAATACTCATCCCAGATATTATTTAGGGCGAGCATTTATCGATGTTTCGTTTTTATCGACACTAAATACCAAATTAGTGAAATACATAATTATCAACAAAGAGCACCACAACAAGGCACCCACTCGTATCCATAGAAGTGCCTTTAGAAAAAGCCAAAAAATTGAAAAAGAAACAATAGAAATATAGTAACAATACCCAAATACAAAATGGAGCAAAAGATTAATTATTAATGTTTTAGTTTAAGTGTCAGTACGCTGACTCATATTAAACTTTCGCGGTAGTCATTCCTTATAAAACATATTTTTTCAGATTTTACATACCGTGTGTACAAATCTCACATCCCGTCCTCAGAGAGAGTTTGCCACATCGGTTCGATACCAACTACTGACGGCAAATAGTCTTGTACACACGGTATATGAAATCCGAAAAATGTTTTATTTTATAAACATGTGCTTGTTATAAAGTGGTTTTTATTTACGAACTTAATTTGTGTGTTGATATTTCCATAATGCATCGCTACTGTATTGGAAGAAGTCGAATACTGTTTCCTCATAGATACATAAAAATTAACTTAATAATAAGTTTAGAATCATAATCATAACCATTTTATTTAACCTAAGAATATCATTACAAGATAATATGGTTACGTCAATGTTGTTAGTTACACACTATTATCAAATTATAGATTTCAAGCGATAAACACTAAAACATTTAATAGATCATTCTAAAATATCAGATCGTGGTAGTCTAGTGGTTAAGGCATTGGACTAAGGACCCAAAGTTCGCGGGTTTGAATCCGCACATGGTCACCATTTCTAACGCTTCATTACTGCCCTCTCGCCTGACTCTAGGACAGGCAAATTTGGCCTAGTTCAGTAGGGTCCAAAATGATTGTATATAACCTAGGTCATAGCAATTATTAAAAAAAAAATAAAAATATAAGACTTGCTTTATGTTACAATATCAAATATAATATGACGTATTGAATGAAATTTTGTTGAACCAAATTCATATTTTAGGTTTCCAAATAATTTGAACAATTAAAGTCAGAACATAAAATGTATTAACATACCTTAAAAAGATGCATATTCTATATATTGTAAAATAAGCAAATAATCAGAGATATTCTCAAATAGAGACGTAGAGCTTGCTTCAAAATCACCTAAACTGTAAAGAGCAAGTTTAACTAATTTATTTTTTAATAATATTGTTCCTTGTTATTGTTTGTTGTGCCTTTGTTCTATATTTCGAATCCATTCAGGTAACATATTAAAAAATCTGAAACTATATAGAATATAGAAGCTTTCTGAAAGTGGGTTAGTCTAACTGATGATAATACTATATTTTTTTTGTTTTATTGTGTGAATGTTATTTAGATTAATAAAAAATATAATTTTCGTTAAACTTCATATCCCTCGGTGTATTCTATCGATATATTTTGTCGATGTTTGTATTTTAGCGATGTTCGCACCTTACTATCCTTTCTCGCCGTCTCCTCCAATCTATTGAATTTTGTCCCACAAAGGAGCTGAGCTAGCGTGTTCTCCATTGTAATGAATGGCAAATTTTTTGCGAAAGGCTTTCCCCTTTCTCCTCCAATCCTTTTATGCACGCTAAAATTATTGCGCCACGAATTATGAGTACCACGTGCTGTTCGAAGGTGAAATTTCTTTGGATTATAATTCATATTCCGTGAATTTTATGCTTATGCGAAAGTTTATAAAAGCCCCAAAAATATTAAAAATTGATCAAGAATTTTTATTTTATAAATGTAGTTTGAGATAAAGGTCAGATATATATTTCTTCTCATTAGCCTTATTTAAAAGAAATAATTATATAAAACGATAATTTCCTAACCAGAGAAGAAAACTCGGCTCGGTGCTCTCGGCTCGGACCTAAACTCAATTTACACTTGATCGCCTTTTATCAAAGCAAAGAAAATAAAAGACAGAACTGATACTAAGAGTACCAGAGAGAGTAAGAGAAGACTTGGTAGTGGGATAATTAAAGTTTTGCATCCGAACATAAGCCATTGTTAGTTCATATTTGTATAAACCTATATGAGTTATATAAAATCGAAAACGGCAATCTACAAAAAAAAAAAATAAGAAAACTTTATTATTTCACATTTTACATATCAAAATACAGATAAATCCTTTAAAAAATCAGTTTAATGTACACGCAAATGCAGCTATCTAACACTGCCCTACTAACGCAACAACGTGTTGCAAACGTGGCAACTCCAAAACCGACCAATTAGAGCGAATTTCTGTGGTTTAGTAAACTGAGAATGGAAGGATATTCGGATCAAGAATCAGCAAAATCTGTTGGAAAATGTCGAGAATTCCTCAGAACTGGATTAGGTATTTAACGTGTGATAAAAAAGCAAATGGATGATTTGAGAATATAATTTTAAAAACTGCATGATTTCAATAGAAACCTATGCTTAATGTTTTATTATATGTTTTCGGCAGTCATTTATCAAATATGGCATATTGATAATAAATAATTTTATTCGATTTTGCGAAGAGATATGTTTTTAATGTAGGAATAAGTATTTTAGGAAATTGTTTTTTTTTGGGTTAGTTTTTTGTGAAAGTGAAAGAAAGTGTATTTTTAGGGTATTTTATTTTTTAACAGAACCCTAAATATATGTATATCCTTTGAATTGTTTGTTTTTTTTATACGGTACTGTAAAAGCTTTGAAATCGTTTTAACACGCACACTTCAGAGAACTTCAGTATTTTTTTTATCATTTAAATATACGAGTAGCTATCGACCATAGAAAGTTAAAATGGCTTAAGGCAAGTTATGATTTTTACATGATAGCAGTTTTAAATAGTAAAAAAATTAACAATACGGTGAAATTACTCATCTTGCAATCATGGTACTTTTCATTCTCATACCCAAATCCCCACCCAAATCATCACCCAAATAATTTAAGACACTTAAATGCTCAGGGTAAAACTCCGAGTGCTGCCGACTGTACTTAGAGTCTTATAAAAGACATCTTTTTACATTTTTCCAGACTGGTTAACCGTGGCCTGGACACAAGGAGGGATGCCAACCCAACTTCACCAGAACGACGATAAACAGACTGGGACAGATTTTGAGTCAGTGAGAGTACGGTAAGTAAATTTTATCGTACGAGTACTTTGTCGTTTCCCATTATGTAACGAGCATAAACTATGCGATTCATCAGAAGTCTCATTTTAAATAACCTTTTTAAGTTATTTTAGATTATCAATAAAGTATTAAGTATAAAGCTATTCGCGTGTCTGTTCGCTTAGCTCTTTTGAACTACACGAAAGATTTTGCTGCGGATTTTACCATTATTTAGAAAATTTTCTACGAAAGGTTCATGTATGTATAGAATATTAACATTTAATTTAAAAATAGAGAAATCTTAATGTTTTGTAATCAAGTCGTAAAACGACGCTTTTACATGGCTTACATGGCGTAAAACGGCACTTACATGGCTTACGCCGACTAAACACTATTAACCGATACATCGAGTTAATATACTACAGAATTTTAATTAATAAAAAGACCTACAAAAAAGTTTTAATTATTATAAAAGTATTTAAAAGTCTTCTAAAACACCACAGTAACTATTTTTATCCTTGAAAGTTTGATCACAAAAAATAAGGGGATGGCAAATTGTATAATATATTTTGTAACATGCTAGAAAAGTTTTTTGGGCATTTTAGAAACCTATTGGAATGTCAAGGCCAACACTGGCATTTCGGCACCTTTACGACAACTCAAATTTAGGTGCGCGGATGGCCCGAAGGACCTAAAGATGAGTCGCAAAGCGACTTATCCCGAGCGCCGTAGGCACAGGTTGTCGCGCACCGAAGGCGCCGTTAAAGCCGCCTGTAGGACCTAGCTGCCAACCCGGGCCGTAGAAGGTCATTATTACATTTTCAAATTAAATAACTGCCATAAGATGGTTCTGCGATCTCTCAGTAAAGGGATTCATAAATTTACTTATTATATTATAATAATATGCTATATATTATTAATTTTCTTTTTATTTGAGTTTTTATTATCACTATATTCATTATAACTTTTTTATACTTAAACGTGTAACCAAAAAACCAAAATAGTATCACGCTTTTTGAATCAGATCTTTTAAATTATCTTATACCGGCTGAATAAACTACTGCCAACTACTGCCAATACTATTATGAAATGTAAAATTTTGTAAGGCTTGTACTACTGATGAGAATAAGTAAATAAATATGATTATTAAAAGGTCTTTAATGTTTTCAAAATGATTAGCCTCTTATGATTTTACCTACGGTTAAATATAAAAAATAATAATGTAAAAAATGCACATACAAAATTGTTAAATATAAACCCATGAGTAACGTTAAGATTAAAAAAAAACTCTATTGTGATTTAAAGTTAAAAAAGATCCTTTTTTAAATATGCTTTTAGTGGCCTATTAGAATTTATTGGGCATTGCACAGTATTTTTTTCTCTACATCACATCTTCTACCGTCACATAAAATTTTCTTACATGCCCTCCCCCGTCTCTCCCCTACCCTCACCTTGCCCTTTTGCACCCCTCTTGCCCATCACACCTCCGTGGTCGGTCGTCCATGAGGTTCTAGCGGCCCCTGACAACCTCGCCCTAGCAACAGATTCGAACGTAACTATAGTACACTGTACCTATGTCATCATCACTCAACACCAACTTGGAAGAAACTGAGGAGAGTATTCCATGTACGCTGGCTAGCAATATTGTGTAATCAGGAATCCACTGAAATAAATCTTTTATACCCGGAATTCTTAACTTTAATAACCGCCTTCCTTAAAAAGGTCTTGTACAAGGTCTATTGTTTGATTTTAGGCCAAATACTTTAAATAGGTTGAAATATTTCTATTTTTTTACGTATCTATTCTTTATAAAATTGTCGCAATATCAAACTCCAAAACTTTTGTGATAAGGTTTTCTGGATATTTAAATTCACTATAGCTTTTTGAAGATGTAATATTTCAGAAAATTAATAAGTGCAATTTACATTATTTTATATTTATTTATTTTCACAGAAACTGTTCACATTTTTAAACTTTCAAAAGTATTTCTTTGATTTAAAAACATGTATTTATTTCACTCTTAGATTGGACTTTTAAGTTCTCTATTGTTTTTTTTATTAAGAACAATTTGAAGAACAAATTTACAATTACGAAACAATATAACATTTTTTATTTGTAAACAAACATACAAACTGGTTATCTGAATCAATATTATAAAAAGGTCGATGGAAAAATGTTTATCAGAAATATCCTTTTTATATTTGGTATGGCTTTTGGTTTATTTTAAAAGAAAAAAATTGAAAAGATTAAAAAGTAAAAAAAATATATTGTGTGAATGCCAGGACTCATGGTTAAGAGGTACAATGTAAAGGGAGGATTGAAAATTTAAATGAAATGGCATAAGTTAAAACATAAATGAATCATTTTTTATTTTGTTTCCCGTTGTAAAATCATTGGTTTACACATCAAAAACTAAAAATCATCATCAAAACCTATCATATTCTTTTCCAAATCGGTCTTGTGTTAGTTTCTTAATTATTTATAATGTCATGTACTTACATTACTACCACAACTCACATTAAATATCCACAATTGAAGGATTATTAAGAAAACATCAAATTTCCGCTTTGCTGGTTTTTCGTTTTAACCTTAGTCGGTGATACATAACCATAGACATAATATTGATTGTCCCTTCACAGACCTCCATTATTATATTGCTGGCAGCTCGCCCGATCTGTCATCCCCTCCAAACAACAACCTAATACCATGATGGGTTATGACCGCGGAACGTTCATCATATAACATTTCTGACAGGTCTATTATCTTTGCCGTGGCCTACCTTAATATTAAAGAACTACACAAAGCTTTTTAAGGTAAAAAGTGTTATTTTTTGTATTTGTACCACGCAACCCTATCAGTAAAAATATAAAAGGGAAATCGTAAAAATATGCAATTAAATACTCCTTAAGGCGCCACCAGTCCCTAAAACGTGTTTTGTAACGTATTTTGGTGCATTTTGTTGAAGTTATTCCCAACAAATGGCTAAAAATAAAAATACCACAATATTCTACATATATTAATTTAGTACTTTGCTTAAAAAAAAAACGAAATACACCTTATTAAAGTAATGAAAATAAATAAATAAGAAAGTGTTGTTTTTTTCTTGCAACGATTTTCTTTTAAGTTGTGTAAGTGACGCGAACCTAATTTTTCTTTCTAAAGATAGACAATATAATAATCTAGGACATTCCTTCAAAAAAATTTTTTTTTCAAATGATAATAATTATTTAAATACAAAAAACATGTTTCATCGATTCCAAATGTAACGAATTCGCGGTCGGCGAGTATATCCGTCTCTTTTCTACACGTCAATTTTCGAATAAAGCCTACTCTTTCAAATCTCAAGGACAAATGCGTCCCGGGGCGCCTTAATGTAATCATTGGATTCACGGTCTTTTGCATTGTGGGTGCATCATTATTGTACATAAATTGGGGTAATTAAATTATTGCGTTAACTAAAAAGTCGTACTTAACTAAATAATACTTATTTGTACGAGTAAGGTAGCATCTAAGTAAAAAGTCTGTGGAATGAGTATAAAAAGTAAATTATTAGAATTTAAGTACGTAATTTGTGTATGTGAAAAAGGTTGATTAATTTTTTTTTCGCCATAGTTATGTTAGTTTCACGATAAATGGTACCTACTTTAGCAACCCGCGTGCCCCGGAGTCGTTAACTATTGATGCAGAGAGTTCGAATACGCACACTTTTAAAGCAATATCTCCTGACTCTAGCACAAGCAAATTTTAGTTTGAGGAGGGCCCAAAAATAAGTGTGCATGACTTAGGTCTTAGAAATCATTTCAAAAAATATTTATAACGCATGACAGTCCACTCAGATACAGATAAATTATTCATTGCGGCATGAACAATAGCACAAAGCAGAGGTGTCTTGGTTGAAAGTGTCCGCTGCATCGTTCACGCTTTTCCTGTCAAACTATAGCACACTTTATACCAGAATAAAGATGCTGTCTGCACAGGTATCGTTCACGAATACCGAGCACGGTCTGAACAAATCACTTTCCTACTATACACCATTCTACTATCGCCGGAGACACGCGAGGTTCTAGCCCGAAATCGATCATTGCTTGTTTCCCTTACCTACTCTTTGGCAACTAGACCATCACCTTTTAAAAGCAGGTTTGACTGGACCAGGCACCTGGAATCTAGTCTGTTGGAGTCTCCTTTCTCTCGGAATACTTTTCTTTATTTCAGACTGCTTTTTGCCAGCACGGACCTCCCTACATATTACTTATTTCCCATCATTCTCTTTTGTCATCTCTCTCTCTTTTCGGCTTGAGAGAGAAAGAGAGAGGAATAGGGACAGACGCGCGAGGGTTCCTTTAATATTCTTTGTCCCGTTCCGGCACACCTTTCTGGCGTCTCTTTTTAAATAGTTTTTATCTTTTAGGGTTGGCTTAAAGACCTTACGTTACACCGGGTAAGCGTTGGGTAAATTATCGACTGAAACTTGTTAGTTTAGCTTAGTCACTGATTGTGAATGTATTCACTTTGACTCAAATCGGTAGAAAGAGTTAATTAATCGAAGGAAATGAGAGGATGGGTGCTACATAATAGTATAGTATCGTAAAGTAGAAAGTATGGATAATATTTTTGATATTGTTACAGGTGTGCAAGGGCTGGCAGCCTCGCCATCACACCGGGAGAGAGATTGCTTGAGCTCCTGAGGCCGAGCGCTGCGGTGCCGCGGCGCCATTCGACTGCGGCCTGCGCCACCCTCGCGCCAGGAGCGCCTCCGGCACCCGTCCTCCAAGCTGCCGCAGGGCCGACGTCTTGCGGCGGTGGTTTCAAGTACTGCCCATCCGATGCGTTGCCCTACTGCCCCCCATCACGAGTTCAGCCCAAAATTAGGGTAAGAAAGTCTATTTAATTGTTTGGTGCTCATATATAATGTTGTAGCAGCCGCTACATCCTAGTGCCCTAGTGCTGTACGAGGCGAGCTTATACAGTAACGCATACTTCAGCGGCCGTCAGCGAGGGATCGCTGGCGGAACCCTCTGGCCCTAACAGAACAGACACACGCACGCCTGACCACGAATGCACAATGGAAGCCATCGCGAGGACGCGAATAGGCGTCTGAGCATTCGGCAAACAGGCGTGCATTCGCGCGAAGATCGAATTATTGTATATTAATGTATTTGTGGTTAATTTCGTAAAAAGCGGACTTGTAAAATGGGTAATATTTAATCGAAATATTAACTAAATTAAATTATTCTCTTAAAGTAAAGACATCACGCTACTAAGACGCTGTTTGGTTAACGTAACGCCTAAGTTGTAATAAAGTGTTTTAACTGTGTTATAAAAACTTTTGTGAACATTTTCGTACAGTTTCAATAATCTGAAGTTAAAAGTTAAGTGGAAGTCGTCGTTTTAACTCTTATTAAAACAAATAGTAGATAAGAATCCCATCGAAGAAAGATCTCGTGTCTATCTTTAAGAAGCCTGCCCTACCCTAGGCGGGGGTTCCGTAAAGGAAAACAAATGCGAGAATGTATTATACGTATGTGTATTATTTAATTAAGTTTAAAAGTTTTCGATTTTATTATATTTGATATTTAAAAAAAAAAAATGGCAAATCGAAAAAAAAAAATAGTTTTATTCAATATTAAAATGTTTGGAAGAATAATAATTACAACAGTACTATGGCGTGATGAGAGATTGCAAATACAAGCTATTAAGACGGAATAAGATCACGATGACATCTTAATATATATAAATCTCGTGTCACAATGTTTGTCCTCAATGGACGGCTGAACCACTTAACCGATTATAATAAAATTTGAACACCATGTGCAGTTCGATGTGCACTTGAGAGATAGGATAGTTTAAATCTCAAATTATAGTCGCAATTTTAATTTATCGCTAATTATTTGTCTGTTATTATTTGGCAGTCATAAAACTGACAGATGTCGATACCTTTCGACTGGGTTGATGGCGCTAATGTCTGTTATTATTTGACAGTGACAGTTATTCGACGCAAACGTATTAAAAGAGCCCATCAGTTGGCAGAACAAATTGAATCAAGAAATCCAGCTCAAAGAATCAGGACAGCAGGTCATGCACAAGAATCTCAAGAACAGTGTAACGAACGTCTTCAAGAGAATATCATAAGAACAAGAAAATTATTATTTTCAGTCAAATGCCACCGAAAAAATCTAACCTCAACAACGCGAGCGGCAAACGTCAAAACGCAAACGTCAAAACTACGATCGGAATAATATATTCACTTACGAGATGCTGTTGCTGGAAACATCGATGGAAATTTAAATCCCAATGACATCGGTAATGCTTTCATTTTACCTTCAAGCTACATCGGCAGTCCACGGAACATGCAGGAATACATACAAGATGCGATGACTTACGTACGTCATTACGGCCGACCGGATTTATTTATTACATTCACATGTAATCCGAATTGGGAAGAGATACAAACTTTACTATTGCCAGGACAACAAGCCATTCATCGTCATGATTTAACTGCACGTGTGTTTAAACAAAAATTGAAATCCTTAATTGATTTTATTGTTAAATATACAATTTTTGGTATCACACGTTGTTGGCTGTATACGATAGAGTGGCAAAAGCGAGGTTTGCCTCATGCCCACATTTTGGTTTGGCTTAAAGATAGAATCCGTCCTGAAGAAATCGATCAAATAATTTCAGCCGAAATTCCAGACCCATTAATTGATCAAGAATTATTTGATATTGTCACCAAACACATGATCCATGGGCCATGCGGTGTTTTCAACATGACCTCACCGTGCATGGAAAATGGAAAATGTAAAAAAAACTTCCCAAAGCCGCATACGAATGACACGATCACGGATATTGATGGTTATCCAACTAAATCAACTAATTCAATTGATCAAAAGAGTTTCGCCACGACTGCAAAATGACAATTATCAAATCGTCATAAAAGCCGACAAAGTACCATTAGGTGAACATGCTGGTAGATTCAACGCTCCAACTGTTGATGAGGTTGCTGTTATCATGGTTGGTGATCCAGTTGACAAAAGATCTATAAACATTACACGGCGAGACAACACTGTCAGTACGATTTAGGATCTACACCGTTCATATGACGCACTACAATATCCATTGATATTTTGGCAAGGACAAGATGAATATCACCTTAATATCAAACAGTATGATCCAAATACCGGTAAATTTGACAATTATCTATTTACTTTCTTACTGTATGTATAGATTTTAATTTCGTATTGCATTTTATTTTTTATTTTTTTAGGTGATTACAGAAATAATAAAGTTAGCTCAATGAACTACTACGCACACCGAATAATGGTTAGACAACATCAAGACAATTATATCCTTCGATATCGTCAGCTGTTCCATCAATACATTGTTGATATGTATGCTAAGGTCGAAAGCGAACGCTTGCGATTCCTTCGATTCAACTAGGCAAAACTACGATCGGAATAATATATTCACTTACGAGATGCTGTTGCTGGAAACATCGATGGAAATTTAAATCCCAATGACATCGGTAATGCTTTCATTTTACCTTCAAGCTACATCGGCAGTCCACGGAACATGCAGGAATACATACAAGATGCGATGACTTACGTACGTCATTACGGCCGACCGGATTTATTTATTACATTCACATGTAATCCGAATTGGGAAGAGATACAAACTTTACTATTGCCAGGACAACAAGCCATTCATCGTCATGATTTAACTGCACGTATGTTTAAACAAAAATTGAAATCCTTAATTGATTTTATTGTTAAATATACAATTTTTGGTATCACACGTTGTTGGCTGTATACGATAGAGTGGCAAAAGCGAGGTTTGCCTCATGCCCACATTTTGGTTTGGCTTAAAGATAGAATCCGTCCTGAAGAAATCGATCAAATAATTTCAGCCGAAATTCCAGACCCATTAATTGATCAAGAATTATTTGATATTGTCACCAAACACATGATCCATGGGCCATGCGGTGTTTTCAACATGACCTCACCGTGCATGGAAAATGGAAAATGTAAAAAAACTTCCCAAAGCCGCATACGAATGACACGATCACGGATATTGATGGTTATCCAATGTATCGCCGCAGAAGTACTGAGAATGGTGGCCACACATTTACAATGCGACTGCCGAACTTTCCAAATCAAGTTGAGTTTGATAATCAGTGGGTGGTACCATACCCACCACTACTTTCAAAAACTTACAAAGCTCATATCAATGTTGAGCTTTGCAGTTCTGTTAAATCAATTAAGTATATTTGTAAATATGTAAACAAAGGCAGTGATTTGGCCATATTTGAAGTAAAAAACATAAATAAAAATGATGAAATAGCACGATACCAAATGGGCAGATACATTAGCAGCAATGAAGCTATTTGGCATATTCTCAGCTTTCCCATCCACGAAAGAGATCCTGCTGTCCAACATCTGGCAATACATCTTGAAAACGGTCAACGTGTATACTTCACTGAAGAAAATGTTCTCCAAAGAGCGTTCGAAGCTCCGAAAACGACTCTAACTGAATTTTTTACATTGTGTCAAAAACCTGATGTTTTTGGCCAATTCGCGAAGACATTGGTGTATGGTGATGTTCCACGTTATTTCACATGGAACAAATCCAGTAAAAAATGGGAGCCACGGAAACAAGGAAAACCACATCCTTCCATTACAGGCATATTCAAAGCTAAGACATTGGGAAGACTTTACACGGTACATCCAAAGCAACGTGAGTGCTTCTATTTACGTTTGTTATTGGTGAATGTTCCCGGACCAACGTCTTTTGAATTTTTACGAACAGCTAATGGTCGAGTATTCAATACATACCAGGATGCATGTCGTGAACTGCAATTGCTAGAAGTCGATAACCATTGGGACTTAACGCTTGCTGATGCTGCGTTGACATCAACACCGAATAACATTCGTCAGTTGTTTGCAATTATTTTGGCGACATGTTATCCCTCGCAAGCACAAACTTTGTGGGAAAAATATAAAAATTGTATGACAGAAGACATCTTGCACCGAATTAGACAAACAAATCAATGCCAAAACATAGATTATACACCAGAGATGTACAATGAAGCATTGGTCTTGATC
The DNA here is from genome assembly GCA_020383195.1 of Neomicropteryx cornuta. Classification (NCBI taxonomy): domain Eukaryota; kingdom Metazoa; phylum Arthropoda; class Insecta; order Lepidoptera; family Micropterigidae; genus Neomicropteryx; species Neomicropteryx cornuta. Next base: position 11,011,558 of record JAHKQU010000014.1, read on the forward strand.
GAGGATTTATGTGTTCTTATTTCAAATTTACCACTTAATCATTATGGTATGCCATCACCTAATCGTCCAGCCACCGACTTAGTCAATACCGATTTACAACGAGAAAATCAATATGACCATGGAAGTTTAGCAACAATTATCATGAACAGTGAACCATTACTGACAGCAGAACAAAAAATTATTTATGATCGGATTATGCTGGCTGTTGCTGCTGAACAAGGCGGTTTTTTTTTCTTGGATGCACCCGGTGGAACCGGAAAGACATTTTTAATATCGTTGATTCTTGCCAAAATACGGTCGCAACAAAAACATCGCATTAGCATTAGCATCGTCAGGCATTGCGGCTACTTTACTGGATGGTGGGCGAACAGCACATTCAACATTCAAGCTGCCATTGGACGTTCATAATAAACCAGATGCAATGTGTAACATCAAAAAGAATAGTGGAATAGCTGCAGTGTTGCGGAAGAGTTCTATAATAATTTGGGATGAGTGCACAATGGCACACAAATATTCACTTGAAGCATTAAACAGAACTATGCAAGATTTAAACAGCAATAATAAACTTTTCGGTGGTGCTATCTTACTTTTGTCTGGTGACTTCCGGCAGACCTTACCGGTTATACCTCGCTCTACTTTCGCGGATGAGATTAATGCATGTTTGAAACAATCATTCTTATGGCGAAGTGTTGAAACACTTCGATTGACCATAAATATGCGAGTACAATTGCAAAATGATCCATCAGCACTAATATTTTCCGAACAACTACTAGATATTGGGAACGGTAAAATAAAACTGCAACCAAATACGCAATGCATTAAACTACCAGACAATTTTTGCACTGTTGTTCAGGATAAAACTGAATTGATTCAGAGTATTTTCCCGGATATACAGAATAATTATTTGAATCATGAATGGCTTAGTCAACGGGCGATTTTGGCAGCCAAAAACGTTGATGTTGACGAAATTAACTTCCAGATACAACAGTTGTTACCAGGCGATCTGATGTCTTTTAAATCAATCGATACTGTTGTTGATGAAAATGAAAGTGTAAATTTTCCGATTGAATTTTTAAATTCATTAGATATCCCTGGAATGCCACCACATAATCTTCGATTAAAGATTGGTTCCCCTATTATTCTCCTCCGTAATTTGAATCCACCTCAATTATGTAACGGTACGCGTTTGGTCATCAAAAAGATCACCGGAAACATTCTTGAAGCAACCATTTTGGCTGGGAAGTTTAAAGGAAAAGTGGTCCTGCTGCCACGTATTCCGATGATACCATCAGATTCTACCATACCCTTCAAAAGGCTACAGTTTCCAATTCGTTTAGCTTTCGCCATGTCTATAAATAAATCTCAAGGTCAAACAATGTCCATTTGTGGTTTAGATTTGGAAAATCCATGTTTTTCTCATGGGCAACTATATGTTGCGTGTTCACGTGTTGGGAAACCGTCGAATCTATTTGTGTTAGCTAAAGACAGGTTAACCAAAAACATTGTGCACCGATGGTGTTAAATTAAATTGAAATTGAAAGTATTTATAATTCAAAAAAAAAAATATTAATGTTTAAAAGTTTAAGACTGTCTGCCTTGCCTACCTCATTCATGAGTTTAAGCGTCACATGAATCCAGTGAATTTGTATACCAGCATCAACATTTTCGTCTTTGTTCGTAAATAATTTCATTGTACTAAAGGGTTATAGTAGTAGAAAGTCAAATAAGGAGATCACCATATTTTTTTACAAATACCATCTGTGTGAAAAAGCATAGTGGACTCCGTGACTGATGTTCTCTTATTGTTCCTCTTAGATTGTTTACTATAATGTAATATAACAAAAACTTTAGCCACAGCAACGCGTGGCCGGGTCAGCTAGTTAAAATATATATAAGAAAAGTTGATCAGTGACATGATAAGAATAAACCGATAGTATACCTTAATTTGTTGCATTTGTATGTGTCGTGTGTAATATTCGGTTAATTTTGTAATATCAATCGGTTAGTTTTATTAGAATTATTATTATTTTAATTTCACCAGTTATATAAAATAATTCATAATAATTATTTCGCCCCAAAATTTACATTCGAGAAAATATCTATATTTATGCTAAAGGTTTTTGTACAGGCGATTATATTAGACCGTCGCGAAACCTTCAAATAAAAAAGTAGGTAGAATCGATAAAAACCGATTCTCCTAATCGCATTAACAGAGGCTAAGGTGCTAAATACGGAATTTTATGTCAGCACGGTAAACTCTTCTTTAGCGCAAATATAATAGATTTCCCCTGAAAAAATATTTAACGGCCATATTGAAGCTAGAAAATGTAACAGTATTCCTTTATGAGACTTACTGTCTTCCCTATTAATGGATAAAATACAAGTATAGATAAGTACATAGCATTTTGCTATGACAAATTCTTTAGGACAAATTCTCAAGAAATAAATGACCTTAAAAAATCCATACTTTTCTCGAAGACAACAAAAGAAAACGATTAAGAATGAGTCGAGTTCAGGCAGTCAGGGTTCCGTACCAGCTTATGAACAAATAGTCGATTAGCCAAATTTAAGTATTTTAAATTGCGTTTAAACGAATCCTAGTGCAAATATACTATACCAAATATAATAACCAATAAGCGGCGCAGTTCATATAATTTGTAACAGTTTCAAGTTTCAATAGGTTCAAAAAGCTAACATTTTTATTATGAAGTTTGTAATTTTTCCAAATGTCTTACGAGATGATTTTATTGCTTCATGCTAGTAACTGAATGCTATCACAGATACAAGTTCCATTTCTTACACGAAGAAATAACTACAAATCTAACATTTCTAAAACTATCCAATATCGAGTAAAGTATCATTTAGAATCATCACGAATATTTTTTTATTATATTTGTTTATAACTTACAAGTTTAGGTTTACAACATTGAATTGTCTCGCCGAAGTAAATCTATCTTTTTTTAGAAGTTTATACTGAGAACCCGAATGTAGTTGGACGAGCAATTCAAGCAAATCTGCGCGCCGAACACTTTTCCGTGAAGTAGCAGCACATTATTTTAACCTACAAATAACGCTACTTTTTTGAAAAACAACAGAAGTTACTCTATTACTATCCAGAAAGATACATTAGCAAACTAGATGTATTATTGTATTATACCTCTAAACTTCACTAAAAATATATGTTTTAAATTATTCAAAGAATGTTGTAACATGTACTTAGCATACGAATTTATGCTTTCACCGAAATACGATATAACATTTTTTTTACAAAATTTTTATCTAAAAAGAAGATTGGTCCAATTGACCCGATAGAAAACTGTCAAATAAAATTGTATGATTGGAATACTATGGTATGGATGAACAGGGGAAAGTTTTAAGTTGATATTGAAAAAGTTATAAAAAAATACTATTCTGTTGTTTTTTTTCACAGGTATCACAGCCGCAGCGCCATCCTCCTCCTATTCCACAAAGATCTTGTCAAACTACAGCAGCAAAAAGGCCACAATCGTCAACTACGGCCCCACCACCGCCTGTGCGTAAAACCGTTGCGCAGAATCCCCCAAAGATACCTCCTCCTGTGCCGACGTCGCCGAGACCGACACACAAAACAGTGCAAAAGATACCCCCACCACCAGCCCCAAATCGGAAAACTCAAACCAAACCAACTAAGAACACAGAAGGCATGGCAACTAGGCAGGAAGAACCTCAAATAGACGCGATGCACTGCAGTTTAAACCCAGAGCAGAGACTATATGAAACGAACATCATAAAGAATAATTCCAGCGGAAATATTTGTATTCCCCCTCCACCTGCTAGGAAGACAAACAATATTCTTTTAGATCACGAGAATAATCAAACCTGTTCGACTAATCCCTTTAACATTATCAAAAAGGCCTCCACCCCTAAGAACAATAATCAAACAATTCAGAATAACAATATGATTCCTCAATCGATCAAGACTAATAATGTTCCTCCTCCAATAAATACGAATATGGCAAATGCTCAATCAAAGATGCACAATTCACCCAGTACTGGCTCTAAAATTTCACTAAGACAGGACTCTAACGTATCTTCAGATAGTTACAGTCAAACGTCATCTCCAAGTTATACGACTAAGACCATGGAAGCCCCACTTCTGCCTCATCACCACATCAGTAAAAGCCTGAACGCCAAGATAGTAGGACGTTTAAATGTTTCACCTAAGGATTTACCTCAACCAAACATGACCGAAGATCCTTTGGGTGCGAATGGGGCTCTCACTAAGAGCGCTTCTACTCCTGCGTCGCTTCAGGCTATAGTTAGGTTTCAAAATGGATCCAACATGTCACTACATCACAGGGTAAGTTTTATAAGTTTCTCTTAAAGTTATGTTTCGGTTTACAGTTGCAAAAGATTGTAGCAAAATTGGGATAACTTGCTGTCGTTCGTCTTTATTACAAGCATCCGCATTGCGTTTTGAATTGGTTGCTAGATTTTTTTTTACTACTATTTCCCACGCTTAAATAATAAAAAAATACTGATTTATGTACTACTGTAAAACTACTGACTCGATAATAGAATTATGAATTACATAACATTAAAAAAAAAACAAATAAACAACAAGTACACATGCACCTGAAATTTAGTTCAAGTGATCAAGTATGCTCAAGCTCTAAAATTGGTGAATTTTATCAGTACCTGCAATGGCACTGCAAGTAATCCAAGTGTGAACACAACGAAAATATATACAGACCTCCTTCAGCCAATCCACGTGGATTATTACATGCTCGTAAATATCGTTTCAAATGATGATACAAAAAATGCACACGTACTGAAGTTCGTCTGCGATTCATCAAGAAATTATTCAAAATTTCATTTATTTTTGCCAATGCAGCAGTCTCGCTTGGTGTCATTTTCAAACACCACGCAAATAGTTAAGGGTTAGTCAAGGCGTGCACATTAAAAAATAATAAATAAGATTGTATTTAGGCCATTGCCATATTCGTAAAAAGGCCAGAGAATTCGCGTGGATGAAATAAAGCGTATTTCTTTATCTAAAAAATCGATCGGAATCGAGTTCGAGGCGCCATTTTCGATGCTTCCATACATTACATAGCAAAAGGAGTTGTGTCGCACGCCAGGTTTTCTCTCTCGAGAAATATAAATTATTCATAACTCTACTATGTCATTTACCCCCGCGTCTGCCTAACGTGTAGACACATACTTTTGGTAGATATGTATATAATTTATTAGAATTATAGTCCCATACATCCCACTTAAAAATATTTTAAATATATATTAAAAAAAAAAGATATTTAAGTTTCATAATATGTACCTTATATTTGTTGAGTACGTCCAATATTAAATATAAATAAAAAAAACTCATAATATGAACTCAGAAACAAATTGACATTAAACATTAACAAATTAAATTTATGGTGGAAATTATAAAAAAAAAGAACTAAATTGATATTCGTTATTTTACGCGTTAAACGCTGCTATTAATATATAATAAACATATGCTGATCAAATCAGACACATTTAATTGTTATTGTAAGGAATTGAATTTAATTTGATACGTAGAATTCCACGGCCTTATGCAAAGTCGCGTTAATTCGCTGCTAAAGAGACAACCCATGCACCTGTCACTTTTAGGCGTAGTAGCGCAATGACGCCTTTATGCACAAAATTGCTATTGTTTACAGACCAACAAAGCTGCCTTTGCCTGATAATAAAATCAATCTGTCGGCTTAGCAGTCCCAATCTTAAATTACATAGGCATAAAAAATATGGTATCGTTATCTGTACCCTAATTTTAATTACTTCCAAATGTCAAAGAAATAAAGAAATAAAAAAATTGGTATCATTTGAGCCTTTGGTATACTCGTGTATGCCTTTAGGTCAAAATTAATTAATTATTTTTGATGATTACTGGTAACAGTATAACTCGTAACACGTAACTGGTAACACGATAACTGCCGTAACAAAATTACGGCAGTTATCGTGGTCACAAGAAAATGATATAGATAGATAGATAGACAGATAAATAAACTTTTAAACTGAGGGCGAAACGCGATGTGAAACGCCAAGATATTTTGAAATTTTCCGTAAGTCATGGAATGGAACCCATTGCAATAGGTAGCTTTCCTAATGAAATCTACCTAAAGCATAACTTTTGGACCATAGTTTGTAAATCAACATTTTTTGAATATTTAATATAGTGATCATTTGTGATGACGTTTTAAGGTTTTTTTTTTCATTTAATGTTAAAAATCAATGTTATATTTGTATTGTTTCAGATAATACGCGACATGCGCCGTCCGTCCGCATCGTATTCATCGCACGATCGACTGAAATTCCGCTGCGTGCAAGTTGTCGTTAACGCCATTGCGTTAATCGCTATTGCCGGCGGACTTACCGCGTACTTCAAGGCTTATCCGACTATACAGGTAATACGTTTAAACCAACCTCAAAAGAATCCTACAGTTAGGCCTAAACGGCTGCGCCCTATTGAAATGACTCTATATAGACATTTATTTACGATAATATACAAACGATTGTATTTAGGATAATTATCGGAAGCTGTAAAAGTAGTTAAAGCGCCGACTATGTAAATTTTGAATAAAGTATTATTTAGGGTTAACAAATGCAACTAATAATAAAATTGGTGCAACTTGTACATTGAAATGGCTGTTATAATTACTCATAGTCATAGGCTCTTTATAGTCTTCTTTAATATCACTATCTAGTATTTAAATATCACTATCAAGTATTTAAATATCGCTATCAAGTATTTAAATATCACTATCTAGTGTTTATTTTTTTACTTGGCTTTTAGGAACGCATCTGAGAGACCAGCATGATTGTATCTCACGTACGAGATTGGATGTGCTGTGTAGAGGGTGGGAGTTTGGGGCCGGGGGGGGGGGGGGGAGAGGATTGAAGGGGTGAGGTAACGTAAATAAGGTTGTTCCGATAGAAAGGGCAATATGCTGGTTGTTGACGGCTCAATCAATTGTATTTGAGTCTCCATCGAACCCGCAGTAATGTTACAAAAATGCTCGATCGCTATGTATAATATTCAATTATACTACTAAGAAATAGCTCTCTATATAAAAATATAAATTATAAAGCTATTCAAATAATATAATTTAGGTAAATATATAAAAAAAATCACATTAATCTCATAATTCATGCATTTAAATCATTTTACCATAAAAGTAATAGCTTATTTGATATTTTTACAAAATGCCGAAATAAAGCATATTTAAGGTAACTGGCTAAATTGACAAAAAATCTAGATGACAATATTTATATAGTTGAATGCGGATAAGTGTGAAACCTTAATAATGTCATGTTTACTTTCTGGCTCAGTAATTCCCAGATATCTTCAACCGATTGTATTAAGGATCTTGGAATTGTGTTAGATAGTAAGATGCTGTATGATAAACATGTTGACTATGTTACTGCAAAGGCGTTTAAACTTTAAGGGTTCATTTTGCGAATCTTCAGGTAGTTTAAATCAAGTATCGCTCTAAAGACCTTGTTCTTCTCATATCCTTGAATTGGTCCTTGAATCCTGAAATTAATGTCCTTGAATATGGCTCCCAAATTTAGAATCCTAAGTACGTGACAAATGTATCTAAAATTGAAGCGGTTCAGCACAAATTTCTTAAACACATGAATCGTAAGTCCTCCTCGCACTTTGCAAATAGATCCGAATCATAAAGTTCATAAAGTTCAATCCTTCAGCTATTTCATAAAGTTGAATCCTTAGCTGAAAGAAGGTCTAAAGCTGATGCTGTATATGCATACAAAATAATGTCAGGTGCAGTTAACTGTAGCTCTCTACTTGAGCTAATGAGTCTCAGGGTACCTTCACGTGTGACAAGAACAAATGATTTGCTAGACATCCCACGTCGTAGAACCAATTATGGGTAAACGAACCCATTTATAGAATGTGTTCAATCCTAAATTTAAAATATCCAGATATTGATATATTTAATGTTAATTTAGTGGCGTTCAAAAAATTTATTAAAAAAGAAACATTAACATGAAATTTCCTTTCCTCTCCTCCCCTTCTCTTCATCTCTTTATCTGCATTTCTTAGGCTAAACACTAATTAATATTCGGTGGAAATATTTGATTGGTTTTATTTTATACTTGTAAGTTGGTACCATTTATACCATTTTTTTATTATTTTTTTTGTATATGATTTCTTTCTTATGTCAGTGTTTTATTTTCCCAAATAAAGATAAATTAAATTAAATTAAATAGTTACTTAGCAAAAATTAGACCTTGCTTTACGACTTATGTTTTTAGGATGATTTGCTTAGCAATTTTAGCATAAGTAACATGCTGGAATAAAATTGCTACTTGCATCATTGCTACTTACTTCTAATCACACTGTTTATGAAATAATTTATGAGTAAAAATAACGGTTTTCTATCAAAAAAAAAAAAAGAAAAATTTAAATGGTTAATCTCAAAATATGGATTTCGCAGATGCGTTATGATTCTATCATATAAAATCATTTGTTTCTCATTTAGTAACAAAATATTGTGTAAAATATCATTTTAAAAAATATGTATTCTTTTCACAGACTGTAAATAAGACATTGACAACAGCTACGATATACTCTGTTGCCGCCCCTCCGATACAGCAGGTTCCAGCCGTCAGGGAAGACCGGAATCCAGCTCCAGGAATTTGTCTTCCCGTCATCGTTCAGTTCTGCCTTGTGCACAGAGTGCCCTACAACTACACACTCTTCCCCAATTACGTCGGGCATTTTGGGCAACGAGATGCCCAAACGGTGCGTTATAAGAACCATTCATGAATGAAATATTTTACAATCTTTTATAATAAATAAAATAAATCAGCATAAATCGTCTCGCGGCATATAATATTCAGGGTAGTGGTTGCGAGTACCTGTACAGTTTCTTTTTGTTTTACTTACTATTCATTAGTTCTACTACTTTAGGATTTTTTAAATGATAAACCAGGGTTCATAGTACCGTGTAAAATAATATAATATAGGTCACGGTAAAAAAATATATTTTTTTCATTTACCGTATTTAGTTTTTTATACGTTGAGCTTTACCTAACGTAATCGTAGATATTGAAAAATTTATCTAAGTATAAGATATGAGGGGTTGGGAAATGAGAGAATAATTTTCGAATAATATTAGTGTAGAAGAACGTTAGGTAAAGTTATGGAAAAAGTCGAGTGAAGAAATGTAGGTATGTTTAGGTTTTTTGGTAACCATATTGCTTTAAACTATAGTTTTGTTTCGATCAGGAGCTGGAAATCTACGAGGCGATCGTCGACGTGCGATGCTATGAGCTGGCTTCGTTGTTCCTCTGTTCAGTGTTCGTACCGAAATGTGGACCAGTTGGGCATATGGTGCGACCATGTCGCAGCCTTTGTTATGGTAAGAAAATATCATTTCATTCTTAATTAGGTACATATTTTTATGGATTCAAAATTCATCAAGAGAGATTTATTATTGTTGGCTTGGAAAAGATACTGAAAGTGGAAAATTAGCAAGATTAATAAAACAAATCGCGGTTGAGATCGTGGTAGTCTAGTGGTTATTATTATAGTGGTAACTATTGGCCCAAAAGGTCTCAGGTTCGAATCCGCATGTGGTCAAACCATTTTTAAAGCTACATTACCACCACCTTCCCTGACTCTAGGACAGGCTCATTAGGCCTAGTTGAGTAGGGCGCAAATAATTGTATATCTCTAGGCCATAGCAATTATTTAAAAAAAAAATGATTACGGTTCTTTCAGTCAACTGGCTGACTTATTAAAAAGTGGGAAATACTTCAACGATGTTTTCCCATCGGTAGAAAGGAAATATTCGTAAATAGGATATAATATAGTATAGCATAGTATTCGAATCCATAGTATATATATGAAACGGTATAACGGGACCATGATCAGGTGTCGAAGGTGAGAGAAGATTTATGTTTCCTTTTTGATTTGTACAATTTTTATAACACGTACGATACTACACTTTGGGACATGTACTAATTTAAAACATTTATGATTCTATTCAGAATATTATAATAGTGAAGTTTCTATGCATTTTTAGTCGTTTGCAAGCTATTCAAGTTGAAATTAGTTTGAGCTCGTTTGGAGGTGGGGTCTTTGAGGGTAATTCGGGGTATTTCGACGAAGTCCAACATCAAAAGACTTTTGTAGCAATTGCGACGCCTGTAATGCCAACACAGAAAGATAGCGTGTTTCATATTAAAAGCATTTTTCGTAAAAAGATTTTTTTGAGTCGAGAAATGCTGAATTTTTGAAATGCTTTGATGTTTCATATCTCTTGTTCGGCAGCGGAATGATGAGTTGCTGGACTCTTCATCGTCACATCGTTTTAATATTCACACTTTTTTTACCACTTTAGTATTAAAAGTTTTGCGCTTTCAACCGTTCGTTATATACTATTTTGATTTATAGAATAATTTATTTAGCAATATGTCTTTCCAAATTTATTCGTAATTTATTGTGAAACATCAATATCAAATTCTTTATGTCATATATAACGAGTCCACTATTTTTAACTTGTTTTATATTACAATTCAAATATTAAATAACACACTCTAATTTTTAACAACATTAAATATTTTTTTTAACAATATTAACAGAAACGATTCGGCGCTGCGGGTTTTTCCTGGACGTGTTTGGACTGACGATGCCTGAATATATTCAATGCGATTTCTTCCCCGAGTCGGTCGATACTAACATATGTGTGGGTTACAAAGAAGTACGCGAGGCAAAAGTGAGAGCTCAAAAACCAGGTAATTTCCTTTAAAATTATTTTAAATGTGCATTTTTAAATGTGTATGTGTGTGTGTTATTTTAAGAGGCGGGGTATCCAAAGTATATATTTTCCTGTTGTCTATCAATTTCGCCGCTTCTGCTCGTATGCGTTAAAATTCACGATGAATTAAAAGAATGTCATGATACCAATGCTTTATTTTTTCATCTGAAGTTAGTACCTCAGGCGCGAGTCGTCTGGGAGGGATATACATTTATGACTCCTGTAGGGCCTAGCTGTAAAACATAAGGTTCTAATTAAATTATTTACTACTGCTAAGCAATGCGTAGAAGCAGTTGGTTTTATATGTTTCCTATAGGGTATCATAGCCATTTCTGTCATTTTATATATTTTATGTACCACCATTGCATGGCAGTAATAGTTTTCCATCAAAGACCTGAGACGAGATTTCTCTGTCATTGGAAGCTTCTACTACCAAATGGCATTCTTTTTTTCTTAACTTTTTTCTGGCACAATCAGCTTTATATAATCATCGGTCTATAATATTAAATATAATCTTTCTTAAAAATCACCCTTAGCGGCCAAGAGGGGACTTTAACTTCTATAATATTCCACTTGTTTGTCATTGCAAATTAGAAGTTTATAGAATTGAAACCAGTTACTCGGTAGGGGTTCTTATTATTATACTTTATTTAAGAATCAGATAAAATGTTTTTTTTTAAACCGTTAGACTCTATTGACGTTAGACGCTGAATTTTTATATCTTGAGACATATTTTTAAAAAAGGAGTATGGTATGAAAGTCACGCATAAAAAATGTTTTTTTTACCCACAATTACTGCTTAACGTATAATTAAAATCTATATAAACATAAATAGTCCTGTGAACATATGTATGTACGAATGTAATATTAAAAGCACGGATAAGGAATTTGACTTGAAGGAATTTGTGAATAAAGAAGTTCATTTAGACACCGGATGTTATTATATATACTTTATGATGGTCTTTTGGTTGGCAGTGTGCCCTTCGGGCTTCCAGTGCGACACCCGTCGCTGCATCCCATCAGACTGGCGCTGCGACGGTCACGTGGACTGTCTCGACCAATCAGACGAGATGAACTGCCGCAGCTGCGAGAAGGGGATGATACATTGCGGCGAGAGCAAGTGCATCGCGCAGTCGCACATGTGCGATGGGACCATCGACTGCCCTTGGGGACAGGACGAGAGGAACTGCCGTGAGTTACTAACAACGATCTTTTACGACAACGACATGGCCCTTGTAAAAACCCGACACCGACGATTCCCCCCGCCGTCCGCGCGCCGCAACACTTCGTCAAGCATGTCTCGTCTAGCATGCCATACAGAGTAGTCAAACGGTTAGGCCATTTTTCGCCGTTGAAAATAATCAACAGGTCTTTTCTCAACACTATCGACTGAGTTAAGTAACAAGAAATACACAGAAAAAACACGCATTCAGTTACAGTACGATATGTTGTTTGCCTGAAAATGAAAATTATCAGCAAAGCTACTAAATAATATGTAATAAGAGGCGAAGTAAAATTTAACAATATTTTCCCAAAAAAAAATACTCGATTTATTTATTTTTTCTGCATTTTTGTTATGTATTTTAGATTAAACTTTCACTTAATTTTATATATCGTTAGATTTAATGTGTGTGATCTTTCAAATGCGTAAAACATGGGTAAGTATTTTATTTTATTTTTCCTATTTTATTAATTATAAAAATAATATTATGACCTAATTATTAACCTATGACATAATTACTACCTAATTATTATGCTACTTATAAAAGAAGACATTAGATGTTATTTTAGAAGATGGTCTGACACATGTTACAAAATAAACGCGAAACTTAAAAATCCGGCCGAAATATTAAAATTTTAAAAAGACTGATGATACCATTAATTTACGAAAAAAATCACAATGTATAGATATTTTTAAAGGTATCTTGTTGGACAGTACTCAGGAGTAGATCTATTATTAAACATTTAATTTGACTCTCAGGAAACCCTCAGCTTAAATTAAAAAACGGTCCATAAAATTGAAATAATTATAATAATATAAAAAGGTTTCGTTTTTTAGTATCAAATATTACAATGTGTAAAAGCATTTAAATTTCAAATACTTTCAACTAGTTATTCAAATATCAAATTAAACATTCTCCTACTATTAGTATACCTATATTTTTATTGAGCTTTATTTAAAATACTGTTTAGTGAATACTTTCAAAGAAAAGAATATATTTTCTTTCCCTGAGTAGTCGATATGTATGTATATTTTAAACATACTAGAGAAATAAACCACCTTACAGTATTGTTTTTAATTAAAATAATATACCAAAATATGTATTGGAGCATGTATAAAATTATATGATCAAGGTTCCTATTATTAAACAAAAGATTTTCTTAGAAAAAGATTATTGACGGATTAAAGGCTTCAAGTACAAAACACCGCTTTCATTCTATCGATTTTTCCAACTTTAAGTTGTTTCTAAGGACGCTATGAAGACAATAAATTTATATTAAAAGCGAAAACTCATAAACAGGCTAAAAGATTGAAAAGTAAAAAACATTTTTTCTTTGAAATTTTTATCAGGCGATAAAGTTTAGGTTTAAAACAAAGTTCAATGCTGAATATCTATAGACTTATAAATTAATATGCAAAGAGTTTCTCTTATTGCATAAACTACTGCATAAAGGGTATTTGATTTTATATTATGTTACAATATAGGTACTCAGCTTTAATAAATCTTGTTACATAACTAAACTACAATTAACATTATGCCACGTAAAAATATTTGCTATAATCTTTGCTAGAAGAAGACTGAAAAAAAATATGTTTTCGTATTCTCTCCCTAGCAAAAAACTACATAAGTATTTGCTACAGAAATTATTTCTTTACGAATTTTTGACATATTTTTTTTTAACAATTTGTTTTTTGTTTTTAAACAAGTTTTATGTTTATTGTAGGTAATGAAATGAAAGAAATATGTTTTATTACGATTGAAGAAAATTCAAACCACTTACCAACAACTTTTTAATTATTAGGAACAGCGTTTAGGTGAGGCGAGACACATGCTAAGTACGTAGACGTATTTACAAATGCTCTCGAACGACTGTCAGCATTATAGGTACGTGTCAGTTTTGCTGGCACGTCTGTGCACTGTTCAAGATACAGCTGAGACGACAAGAAACTTGGCGCCCGCATTTAACCGCTAATGAACATCGACCTCGCTGTCTCAGACTACAGCGCATAGCAGATGCATGCGGTGTTGCGTCATATGGCGCCGTTGCTCTCTTCCGCGCTACCCCCGGATCAGTAGCGTCATGTATATGTGCACATATAAATGTTAGAATAAATAAAAAACTTTTTATTTAAAACTCAGCAAAGAAACACACCGTGTGCAACTTTAAACCGTGGTTTTGGCACACCGAAGTTTTCGTGAATAGTTTTTTTATTTTTGCTAACAATAAGAAGTAATTGTATTTTTCTTAGTTTTTTATTTGTTTTATGTTAATTTTAAGGTCGGTAATGTTTTTTTAAGTTTTAAATTATTACTTTTTACTATTTGCCCGCTTATTATTATTACTTGCTGCTATTAATCGTATTAATATTAATGAATGCAAAACGAACTTTGATTTGAAAACTTAAATGAAACTAAAGTTAACCACCCTTGAGAAGTACCCTATCCTAAATTCAAAATAAATTTTAATATTTGCAATCGATCAAACCTAACCGGTTGAAGAACCCACCTACTTTTTTGAAATTGGTTAAAAACAGAAAAACAGCGTCCCCATTTACACAGAGTCCCAACTAAACTAAGAACTACAGACTGATTTGAATCACTAAGATACTAAACTAAATTATTCCTAGATAAAATGTGAAAATCCAGAGATTAATTAGTAACTGCGTTAAATTAACTGCTACTAGTTAGGAGGTATATTTAAATGAACTCTCGAGAACGCAATAAGAGTAAATTTATATTTGTTATGAATATATTTGCCAGTTTAAAAAGGGTCGACTACCATTATAATAAAAGCGCGGTGATATCACCCTTTTAATTTTATTTGCTAAAACGTACGTGCGACGTCATAAATTGAGTGCTATTTCGGCACGTAATACCAAACGAATAGCAGAGTTTTCCACCGCAGCGCTCGAAACAGGTACATATATATGTACATCGTATGATGTTTATACGGACGTTTAATTGCTGGTATTTTTTCATTTCAAGCCATTTATCGCTTTTCCGTCTCAATGGAAAATCACCCATTTCCTATACATTAACAATATGACCACCAGTTCGTATTACTTGTTTTTTATTGATATTTAATATATGTTTCTCTATATTTCATAATAGATAAAAACCTGAAATTAAAAATGTATTTTTATAATAAAAAGCGGCGCGGTTTGAATCAAAATTCTGCGATTTTATGGCCAGGAAACTACTAAAATCATTTTACCTTAATTTTAATTTTTTCATTCATGTTTAAGAAGCTACTATCCCCGTCCTTTGGCCGTCTGTCCGTCGCGTCTATCAACTCGAAAAGTACAAATGTAGAAAAAGAAAAAAGTTGAATTTTTGTATGTAAATTGATGTTCTTGAAAAACGCAATTGAAAAATAAATAAATATGCAATAACCACATACTATTATTATCGTATGGTTTATGTTATAGGGGAGGCTCTTATGAAAGTTCCGACTACTTAAGAAATAGATTTGCAGGGAAATGGTTGTCTTCGATCAGAAGCCTCATACAAACTTTTCTCAAATTCTAAAAGTTGTTAAAATTTGATATAAAGCTATTTCTTATTAGGACAGAGTCTTCAAACTATGTGTGTTGCGGAAATGGGGTTTTTTTAAATATTTAAGTAATAATAAGCGTTTGGAAAGAATATTTTTTTCTAAATAAATTGTAGTATCTTTGCAAGCAAGTCCAAATCATACGGAATAAACCACTGTTGCACTAAAAATGTAAAGTCTGGTCTATTGGATATGACATTATTTCAATAAAGCTTACTATGCATTATCGATAAATCTTTTGATAACACATAACAAATAAATATAACATTCAAAGATGTTTTAAAAACATAATAAATTATAAATTATAATAAAAATAGACAATTTTACTTCATTTCATAATTATAAGTATATTAAAGTGATAGTCAAACAAACGCTAGAATGTTAAGACACTCCAGGCAAATATTACTCCCTCCTCCTGCCCTCCCCGCACGCCCGGCAAGTAAGCAAGTTTGGGGACCGCTGTTTATCTACGGTACGTTATTAGTTTTGCAGATGCTTCTGACGGTTAGTTACGGACTAATAAGCTTCGCTTCGCCAGATTAATTTTGTTCTGAAAAATGTCTTCTCTACGCCGTGCATGTTTGCAGTTGAGATAACCCGAACTTCCCTTTGAGAGATTATAACCCAACTCTCTAGCGAGCGGTATTTCATATTAGCGTGTTTCCTTTTTTGCATTGCTTATCGCTTATACAGGACATATTGAGTTGTGTAATAAAGTCATAATATTGCGTAATAGTCATAATTGTGTAATAAAGTTTGTTAATTAAAAATCAATATTTGACTAAATCATTAAATTATTTGCTGTTTTTTTCTATACCATTTTCTTTTCCGTATTCTTAATTACCTTTAAGTAGCAATAAAAAAAATAAAACCTAAAAATTAAAAAAAAAAAAATACATCCTCATTACACCACACCATAAAACGACCACTTTTTTTTTTGTATTTATTTATTAATATGGACTAAACTTTGAAGCTCGACTCCGGTGGTGTAGCTAATTGATGAGTGGCAGGAGGTATTATTTAGCACGTAACCTCTTTCATAAATTAATTTCGTAATTGTCGTCAATCAATCAATATCAATAATCAATCGTGTTATTGAAACTTTTGCGAATTTTGAGGTGCGATGAAATTATCTGGTATTTAATTTAAGTTATTTTTGCGTACCGTCACGATAATACTATGGATAAAAGCGAGTTATAATCATTTATTGAAATGTTTATGGTGTTATTCTTCTTTTCAAACAACATAATAATAGTTTAAATTTTTTCATACAAACTAATTATAGAAACATCAATGTCTCCGCGAATATTTTTTTAAATATAACAAAGTGTAACAAAGTTTAAGTATAACAAAGTGTACCAAAGCCATGTTATTCGCGTGCTGGGAATCCCCCACAGTAGAATACATTGAGATGAAGTCACGGGGAAGCTCCTTCGAGTAAATATTTACTACGACGGGCGGGGATTTTTACACAGGTGTTTCTAGGATGCACTCAATAAATAAAGAAGGTTCACATATTCACTGCATTATAACGAAATTATAGTATATTTAACGTTTTAACTATCGATAGATTGTAAGTACGTATAAATAAATATAGTACTTCTAGAGAATAAATTATATTAAGTTAAAATATTGCAAATAATGGCTTGAGCACTCACAACAATGC
This sequence comes from Neomicropteryx cornuta, assembly GCA_020383195.1. Lineage (NCBI taxonomy): Eukaryota > Metazoa > Arthropoda > Insecta > Lepidoptera > Micropterigidae > Neomicropteryx > Neomicropteryx cornuta. The sequence goes on from JAHKQU010000014.1 coordinate 11,028,811, forward strand.
TAACTGTTGCAACTGAGTATATTCACATATTCACTGCATTATAACGAAATTATAGTATATTTAACGTTTTAACTATCGATAGATTGTAAGTACGTATAAATAAATATAGTACTTCTAGAGAATAAATTATATTAAGTTAAAATATTGCAAATAATGGCTTGAGCACTCACAACAATGCTAGTTGCTCAGTTATAACAGTTGTGAATATGTATATATTATGTTTTTATTTAGGATATTTAATCAAATTAAGTTTATATATTGAAACAAGTAATACCGAAATATATTAATTGATATTTGTAAAATGTAAACTATTTGTGTTTATTACCAGAAAAATATATCAAAATAATGAAAATTGTAATGCCCGCCTAAAGTAAAGCCGCGAAAAGTATTGTTAGCGAGATAGCGCAGCACGGACTAATTATTAATCCGTGTTATTGAATTGAATATAGCTGCCCGTCGAAATTGTATTTTTGAATTTAGGTATTACTTTTCAAGAAGTTTTTTATTCATATTGTAAGAGTTTTGACGACAAGTCACCGAACCTGAGAGCTAGGATTGTAGGCTTGTGTGCCATCATAGCAGGCGGACCGCACGAAATACGGACTTCTTCGTGAATCAGCCATCTTCACCTAAACGGCATTACTCAACCCAGTCCTGCTGATGGCCTGAACACTAACATTCTTCTTCTTCGTATGGCTTGCGTTGTCGGGGAGGCGCTATTGGGCGCAGTTCCGACTATCTTATTATTGTTTTCATGATGCGCGGCCGTTCATTACATTTCGCAAGTCTGTAACGAATGAACCACTAAGTAAATAAATCAACTGTTATTGTAAATAAAATACATTCATTTTTTTTTCTTATCCTAGTCCAATCCGTAAATGATTGAAGAAGGCTGCTTTAAATAAAGTGAATTAATTATATTATATAAATTTTTCACCGGAATCGATTTATATATATATTTTATTTTATATTCCGCTGCTGAACTTTTTCCATTACGTGCGACAAAGTGAAATGGACAATGTTTGCCAACTTTTGGCACAGGGAATATTTTCAGCTTAGAAGCAGTAATAAAATTCAGACGGAGAGTTCAGCCTTTAAGTATTACTTACGGATTTGTAAAAGGAATTGTAGTCTATACATCTAAAACTATTCGTCTAAGTAAGATGACATTCTAGGTGTACTGAATTAATTAAAAAACATAACATAAAACGCTAGGAATGTCATTTAGCATTTAGTTTAGCTGCGATTGACAGCGAGTTTTATTCAAATCAATAAAATATATTTTCCATGTGGTAGGAAATTATTAATTTGTGTGGTTGTAAAGCCGCATTTAACACATATTTAGAGTGAGGGAAACATGATAAAATTTTTCGTTAACCTTCTAGGATTCTAGAGCTATAATAAAGCTTATAGACGTTGGAGATTTTTAATATTTAAGATTAAAAAGAACTATTCATTTTGTTTATTATAAAGCACCGTTTAAAATTAGCAAGCTTAAAAATGTTAAAAATGCGTGCATTGAGGCGGTAAAATCGTTAATTTCTCCTAATTTCAAAGTGCTTCTAATGCATTTTTTTTTCAAATGAATGAATTGTTTGCCTGGGTTGAATGACATGACAGTCTGGGTTTTTTATCTCAAAAAATCTGTATTTTTACCTAAACGTACCTACCTCTAACGATGCTCTACAAAATAGTTAAAACTATAGTATATAAAAATCAATTTATTGTTTCCCGAGGTGCATGCCAATCAGCTGCGCGCGCTTCAATAGCTTTTAAACGCTTCTTCATACAATTGGGTAGGATATCTTGCTCCTGATAAGTAGTTTTACAACTTTATTACACTTCCAATCTTGCCGAAGATCCAAGCATCCACATGAAAACCCCATTCAAGCAACTTTCGTCTTTTAAGGTTTATTTTTGCTTTGTTAATACTAAAATAAGCAAAATAATGCGGTTTAAATTAAACGAAAAATTGAATGCTCTTTGGTTAAAGAATGTTGCTGGCTCTCAAAATAAATCGGTTCACAGTCCAACTGAGTATATTCAGATAGCGTGACATTGACAACCTTCACAGCGGATGCTGGGAATATAAAATATGGCGAATTTGAATAAATTATTCGTTTCTGAACTTTTGGAAGCAGTACTGCGTAGTTTTTTTTTAAAGTCGTTTTGAGCTTAGCGATTAAAGAATACCTACACCTTTTAGCTTCAATGCATACATTCATCTATAAGAAGCTATTATTCTCGTCCGTCTGTTGCATATTTCATCTCGAAAAGTATGAATTGAAAATAGATGATTTTTTGTGTGATGCTCTTGAAAAACAACCATGGCTGCTTAGATCACATCGAAAGCTGGTCGGATAATATGAACATTAAAGTCAACGAATTTTTAGTACTGAAGCATGAAACTTGACATTTCGATACGGCGCTTTTTATCAGAGCGCGATCACACTCGAATTTCAAAAATATGACCACACCGCTGTTGTGACGTATTATTTATTAGTGGACAGTGAAAATAATAACACAAAGTCATCTATATGCCCGAATCGAAACATATAAGAGAATGTTCAATGGCACATTACAATTATAATAAATTGAAATATTATATCCGTCTTATTTATTTATTGTGGTTACTCAATAGAAATTGTACACATAATAAAATGCTTCATCATGGTAGGCTGCTAAAACCCGTGGCCATTAGGATGGATTCTTTTTTTCTTGGGATATCTCTTATTTCTCTTGATCCCCAGTGCCTCAGAAAACGTATCCGTACGATTAGGGTAAACAATTATATAGAGAAGTATCAACAAAATAAAAAAAAAGTTTATTGTACTGAGATCGTGGTAATCTAGTGGTTAACGCGTTGGACTATTAACCCAATGGTCGCGGGTTCGAATCTGCACACGGTCATACCATTTTTAAGGCTTCATTTCCTCTGATTCTAGCCCAAAATAATTGTATATGACCCCTAGGTCCCTATCACAGCAATTATTTAAAAAAAAAACGCAAGTGCTGGGAACTGAATGCCATGCGCAGTGCTAATCAATATCACACTAGAAACTTTTTGAAATAAAATTTAATACGAATAAAGCCTCACAACAGAGGCCAGGCAAACTATAAAATTTATTCTATATCTTTTGGGATCTACTCAACTAAGCCAAATTACTTGTTCTAGAATCAGGGGAGATGTTGGCAATGAAGCTTTAAAAAATGATTGATTTTAATGTGCGTATTATTTATTCAACCCGCGACCGCTGATTACTTTATAGTCAAAAGTTTCAACCAATATACTCAGAACAGAATATTTAACGAATTAAAATTATGATAAATACATGTTTTTTACGATTTTTTCACATACTGTGTTTACAATTATATTCAACGTTTCGGAGATGATCACACATTCCCTCCTCGCAGAAGAGTTCGACACATCTGTTCGCTGCGAATAATGACATGCACTGTTCATGCTCTGAGTTCGTAACGATGGGCGAGTAAATCTCTTGACCGACCTCCGTACTGACTTCAAAATCCGGCAATTAGTACTTGCTTTGTCAGAAACATCGGGATTATTAATTCTTGTATACACAATATTTAAAAAAAATCCATAAAATGAATTATGTTTTATATTGAATTGAATGAGCTGTGATGTAATTCGTTTTCAGTTCGTCTTAGCAAGGAGAACGGAGACGTGGGACGCGGTCGGCTGGAACTCTACCGCCCGCAACAGAAGAACTGGATGCCGGCCTGCGTCAGCCACTGGGATGCTGCCACCTCGCCCAACACTATCTGTTCTATGCTGGGATACTCGTGAGTTTTGATTGTATTTCCTTTTATATATTAATATATTTTTGCTCAGATATTAATTTACTAGAAATATTTTTATTTTATGTACTTATAATAAAGCGCGGTGAATTACTTTTTCCAAAAATACGATTTTTATCTGATAACGTTTTTTTGTTTTTGACAACTTTTGCTTTTTGCTTGAGACGTGATGTTATATGTTTTCTCAGTGGATTCAAATTGCTTATTTATCACAATTGAATTTACATTAATTCAAAAGAAAATACAAAATATTAAACGTATAATTGTTTATATATTATTATATATAATATGGAATATATAAAATATCGCTTAAGGATTACATTATAACTATATATTTTAAAATATCTATTTAAAGCGACAAGCGTCTACTACATTGTACTTTTGACCATCGTCATTTGATCGACGCTATTAACAATATCTAAAACCTAAAGAAATATGATTTTTATAAATAAAAAGAAATCGATAAACAATAATTACATATTATGATAAACAGTTCCATAATAATATGTGATTACACATTTTATATTTATATTACACAACAATATATAAAATAGTGATATATATAAAAAAAGATATAAAATAATAAACATAGATTAAAGAATAATAAGTTTCCTTACTGTAATACTTATAGTGTATAGAAATGGAGGAAAAATAGATATATACTTATAAATATTAAAAATATACTGTTAATATATTTATTTAAATTTGTTTTTGGTAGTTATTTACCTTTTTTGTTATTTATGTAATTGTTATTTATATTTATATATTATGTACAATGCTTTTGCATTTGATTAACTTGTTTTTTTCCTTTCTCTTATCTATGTTTACGTATAACCCTAACCTTAACCTTAACCTTCTATTATATAGAATGTTTATTCACCCACAGAAAAGGCACAATCTTTATGAGGAAATGTAAAGGTACTTTGTTAAAAAATAATAATATATATTAAAAAACAAAAACGTGGCCAAAACATACGCGGTAGGAAAATATAAACAAATTTAGAAAGAATTTTCAGAATATTTATTTGCATCATTTGTATTACGACACTTTTGTACATGTACGATTTGTTTGCATATCATTTTGATATATTTGTAATTAAATAAATCCGTATCCGTAATATAAAAACAAAAATGAACATTTAAATTTTTATCACTTAAATTTAAAAAAAAGAATATTTTTTGTACCTGTCAAAGAAAAATATTATCTAAATTACGGCGTTGCGATAAAAAAAAAGGACAAAATCTAAAAGATGTTTTTATTTTAATTTTTTTCTTCTAAATTGTTTTAAAATCATTTTATGCATTTAGTGAATTTTGATATGAATAAATATGACAATATTATAAATATAGTAAATCACAATATTGAGGGTCTCACGACTTACAGGGTCTGGGGTCATATTTGACCCTCGACTTGATATTTCATTTGCAGATTGAAAGTGTAGCCACACGAGCAAATAAAATACTCGCTCTTAGACCGCCCACCAGTCATTCACTTTTCAGTGTCGAACGCAATATAACGAGTATTTGAAATGAATTTTCAGCGGAGCGAACTCGAGCCGGCTGGCCACCCTGGGCGGCAGCGAGCTGATGGCAGGCGGCGGCGGCAAATCGGGTCACGGCGAGTCGCAGCTGTGGAGGATGTACCAGCGCAGGGAGACGAACCTCCTCAAGGAGTTCAGGGTCTGCAGCGCCACCTCCTCGACGGTCGATCTTGTTTGCACGGATTACGGTTAATATTTACAAATATATTTCTAACTTTCCCTATGTACATACCTATCTTAATATCGAAAGCTTGAATAACATTTTTATTACGACAAGATTGTCGCTTATCTTGTCGTTTAAGTCGATTAAGGCTTAATCAAACGCAAATACAAAAATATTACAAAATAAAAATACAAATAGCTTTAATTAAATTACTTAATTTAATATAATACATAACTAGTCGAAGTCCTTTCTATATACATATTTCTAAAGATTGAAGCAGTTTTCTAAAGATTGATGCAGTTATAGTGCTTGGATTCTTAAACCGTAACATATGTACAAGTCATTTCGTATGTAATATAAATATTTGGCATAGATTAGTTATTTTGACAGTATGCGAAAATTATATTATGAAGTATTTACACATACATATACATGATGGGTTTAGATATTTCAAATTGTGGAAAATTATGAAAAAGCGTATTTAAACGAAAATAAACTTTTTTTTAACCATCTAAGTCGCATAGCTTGATTTATGCCCGTTTAAGCATAAACTTTCGGAATATTAGAAGTATATTTGTTGTTTAACCGTGGCTTACTCAGATATTCCCTTCATATATATTTTACATTTGTGTAACATAACATTATATATTATTTATTTCATATTTTGCTGTTCATGTTATATTACAAATAAATACATTGATATGAATTGAATATTTATTTTAGCCAAGTAGACATGCATTCATATCGGATGTTAATAATATCAAAACATGAATTTCAGCCAATATCTACGAGAGTAAATGCTTCTTCTTCAAGAGTAAATTCTTCTTTGCCTCATTAAATTTGTAACGAGATTATGTATTTAAATATTTTCCAATAACAATAATTATAAAATATTGAAAATACGTAGTAGTGCACAAATTCAAATGTTCATAATCGTATACAAGCTCCAAGTTTACCACGTTTTTTTTCTAATACTCTCCCTATTTCAAGCATCATGGTCTGAACGTCCTCGGGTCGCTCGGGCGCCTGGCGGGAGAATGTATAGAACGCAATCTCCTGCTCGGTTAGCTATATGGTCGATTAAACTAAATCTTACCTCGATTTTGCTTTTCAGTATGCGGAAAAACTCGAATAAACCCGAAGCCTACCAACAGAATTGTCGGTGGGGTGGAAGCATCGCCAGGAGACTGGCCCTTCCTTGCGGCCATTTTGGGAGGACCGGAAGAAGTATTCTACTGCGCGGGGGTTCTCATTGCTGACCAGTGGGTGTTGACTGCTGCTCATTGCGTTGGAAAGTGAGTCTGGCAAAACTTTAAAAAATAAATAAAAACTTTCACTTAACTCAGCTCTTTTGAAGAGAACACTTTCGTTAAAGAGTCGAAAGAGACTATTGTTTATGACATTGGCTCTTTTGCAGGACCGCCGCAGGAATCCCCCTATGTTCCCTATGTTTTTAACTTTTGTTAATTTAATAAAGTTTTAAGAAGAAATTGAAATTAATATTAAATATTATACTTGAAAAATAAATGACTCGGGAATAGCTCTACCCACATCGATTTGGTATTCTCATTACTAAGTAGGCATTGTCAACATGACAATCTTAAATCGGGTCATATTCGCCAACCATTTTTGCAGACTTTGCCCAGGGGCGGTATATGCAATGCTGACTGCACACCTTGCGGACTTGCCCGTAAAGTTTGGACATTAGAAATTAAAATATTTTTGTCAAGTCATTCTTTAATAACCCTTGAAGCTTCAGTAAATTGCTGGCAACCAATTAGTTCCAAGTAGTTGCTCTTGAAAAAGAAACAACTGCCTATCCTCAAAAGATATTTATTTATTTATTTATCGTTTATTCGGAAAACCAACCGTTTTAAAAAAGAATGGTACTTACAATTGTGTGTAAAATTGACTGTATCTCATTAAACTACTAATTTAAGGACAGTATTGATATAAATAAGTAACGAAATATAGCTAACATTTTCCCCCTTTCATTTCAGCCATACAGATGTAAATGGTTGGACCATCCAATTGGGTATGACCAGGAGACGAGCTCATGCCTACTACGGTCAGAAGGTTCAAGTCAAGAAAGTGGTGGCACATCCCGGATACAATGTGGGCGTCGCCCACGATAACGATGTGGCACTCTTCCAGGTTAGCTGTATATTTTATTTGTATCTAAAAAAAAAATACTTTGTTTTCACCAATTTAATAACTAACATTTTATATTTATAGTGACATTAATTATTTAAATAGACATTTTTTTGTTTTGCTTCCTATTATTACCGAATTATTATTATAATTCGGTATTAAAGTAATATAAAAAGAGCTTGTTAATATTGTAATATTGTTATTGTATATTTTTTATGGCGACTTTACAAATATCGTTATTGATACCAACAAAAACTTGTTATCGCGTTTGTGCTATTTATGGTTAATTCAGAATATTCATCTGACGATTTTGCGAAGTGAGTGGTTGACTGTGTATATAACCTAATATTTTTATTAATAATAATATTTTTGGAACTGACTAACGATATGGATGATATTCTTTTTTCCAGAACTTTTAAAAATGTTTATGATCTCAAGAAAGATTTTTAATCGCAGATAGTTTAGTGAAAAAAAATAAATCTAACATTATTCTTCGTACAAACTGTTTTGATCATTGTATGTAAATAATGGTTTAATTTTGGCAGTATGATAATTCTTATTAAATAGGAGGGATTAGCAAGTTAGAAGCTAATTTTTGACCATTCGTTCCATGCCTTGCCATTCCACGACCTTGCCTTCAGCACGTCTCGTATTAAGTCACAATTCTATCAAGTTTTGACATTAGTGGTGTAGGACTGTCATATCAGCCGACTTCGTCTGTACACTTGGTCACGTGTTTATTTGCCTATTTTGGAAATATTTTGGAAGTGACCTATTTTAAGCATGAACCTCTGAGCAAAATGTTCCCAAAATCTTTATGATTTTACTCGCCGCGTGAAGGTATCTAACGAGAACCAACGATGAGAAATATTCGAGGGTTGATCAAAAGAGATCTGTAAGCAAATTCTCGCGCTTAGTACTTTTAAGGTTTCGCATAGAACAATCGCTTTTGTATGTAAGCCTTTATGTTACCTTTATGTATTCACAATCACCATACCCACACAGATACACCTAGTAATATACATTAAACTACTATTAAACTAAGCGACTAATTAAAAAATCTTTTTTTAATGATAACTAGAACACACGTAGAGATTGCTGCCTGCCCCATGATATAACAAAGACGTTGCAAACTGAACATGGTAGTGATACTGTTGTTAAAGTAATTGGTCATTTTAAAAATATTATTATTCATCCTGAAGCACTTTGTCAAATAAAAATAAGGACAGGTTTCTTTCATATTTTTTTAATGAATTGCATATGTATAGGGTTTTTGTGGTAACATAATATTTATAAAGTCAATAGATTATTTTAATCATAATTAATATGTTATATTAAAAATCGTGACAGCAGAGCGAGTGGGCGGGCATTCCTTCAGTGGGTGCGCTTCAGTCAAATAATGTAATTTTCACTGTTATAATTTAGTTATCAACAAGGGTCACATATCACGAATACCTCCTGCCTGTTTGCTTACCACCGCCAACAAGGACACTGAGTGAAGGAGTCCTTTGCACTGTGATTGGTTGGGGAAAACGTGACGACAAAGATTGTAAGTAAACCAAATACTTTTATTATAATTTGAATATAAAAAGTTTTGCTTTTAATATAATAATGTATTTATTTATACGACGAAATTGTCGAAATTAAATACACACAGAATATTTATAAGTGCGATTGGTACTGCTTTTATGTGAGCCCTGCCTTCTTCACTAGACGATGTTTGTACTAAGGAAGACAGTACAATTCATTGCACAAAAAAAAAACTTTTGTCAACGTCGAATGCGTCCGTCTATAAACATAATACAAATTTACATATTAAGTATTAAATAACCTACTTTCTCCTTGTATTTCTGTGAATATGCGGTTGCGCTTTTAAAACATTTGTAGTTCGCGCCAAAAGTCTTTAAGGCCAAATTAATGACCTTGAAAAATCTACTATAAAATCCATAAAATTAAAAACTAAATAATTCTAGACTAGCCGCCGACTGAGCAGTTTCAAAGACTTAGTCTTTATATCTGCCAAACCAAGGAATAGCCATCGTTTAGTTTTATATTAAAAAAAAACAATACAAACATGTGGTTCATTATAAGAAAACATAAAAGCAATAACAAATTTAGTTTTATAACCTTGAATAAGTGCGAAGATTATCAGCGAGCGGAGGACTAGAACCGTAGAAAACTCATATCCCCTAGAAGGGATGAGGGACAAACAAAGTGTTGATCTCCCGGGCAAAGTAGGGAACTGCACACTACGCGAAGTTGTGTTTATGTTTACGCGAAATCAGCAGGCCCCTCGGGAGGGGCGTCCGGTCCTTCGAGAACTAAATAACAAAATGTAAAATCTTAAGATCAGGATAAATGTATATGATTCAGGAACGAGACTAGATGACAGTTAAAATATGATGCTATCACGACGGCCGCCGCCGAGCCGAGGTGTGTACCCACACCGTTACAGACTTTTTATATTTTATAAACAATAAAAAACTCGATTGAAGTTGGCGCCGAGACAAGGTTGATTTTTACAATACCAATTTATGCTTAACGTACGGTTAGCATGAAAGTAACACAGGATTTATGCATATATGCGTCGTATATGTGCAATAATATATGGACATCTTTCACTATTTTTGTGCTAACAGATTATAGCCATTAATATAGTTCAGTGATGGGTTTCAGTTGTTTTAATTGGGAGGGCCTCTTCGCTTATAAGCTTCATACAAACGATGTTCCCAATAATTACAAAGATGATATTAAAATTTGGCATAAAATGATTTTATTTTATTAAAGCGGTCTTTAAAATGTTTGTTTTCCGAAATATTTGCGTAAAAATTAACAAGCATTTGAGAGTATTGTTTCTACTTAAATTGTGACATCTGTGTATGTGAGCAAATAGCTTTGTAGAAAAAAAAAGTTATTTCGAGGAAAAAAAGGAGTAATAAAATTTCGTTTTAAAAGTAGAAAAATGGAGACTACTGAATGTTTTCTTCCGAATTGTTTTCGGAAATTTGCTGAGATTCTTTGTAGTTGCTTGTAAAGACAACGGATCGTGAACAGCGGTCTAGATGCAGTGCCTTTGGTAATACATAAATATCGTCCACTCCTCTCTTAAACATAAATTTCGCCATTGAAAATATTTTAATACTCTTCGTCATTACAGTGTCAGAATACGAGCCGGCCGTGAATGAGGTACAGGTTCCAGTACTAAACAGAGAGCTGTGCAACTCTTGGCTCGAACATCGCGATCTTAACGTAACGGAGGGCATGATTTGCGCTGGCTATCCTGAAGGTGGAAAAGATGCATGCCAGGTTGGTTTTTTTTTTGTCAGAAGATCGTTAAGATTAAATATTAAGATATTTTTTATTACCTATTTTAATGGTCGTACTGTTATGTTTGTTTAAATTAACTCATCTTTTCGTAATATGTTACCATATTTTTACATTTTAAATAGTATTATCTGTATTTTGGTGTATATACTTATTGCACTTATACTTATACTTATTCGAAACTGTGACAGTAGCCCGAGAATATACAGATTTAAAGTAGGTATAGATTACAATCCTGATTCTAACGGCTAAGATATTAAAATGTAACTCAAGGAGAAATCATGCACTCATAGAAATCGAAAAAAAAGGATATAGTACCCCAAGAGTTCGAAATAAAATTAAGAATTTTAAAGATAGTTAGGACGAGTTATTGCGTTTTTGTACGATAATATATAAACTGAATTTTTAAAATTTTAGTGGCTTACGATATCTGATATGCGGAAACTGATCATTAGTAGTCTAATTTGTAATTGTGATATTATTAAAATAGTGTAGTTTTTTGTAGCACGGCCATGATGAGACCCGATGGCAAAGATTGGAGGGGGGGGGGGGGGGTGGAGGAAAGGGGTAAGTAAAGTTATTAAAACAGCTATATTTTGTTTTATGGCTTTTGAAAAGTTTCACGACGACCAATTAGGAATAAATTTTATTTGAATAAAGATTAATGTCATGTCATATATCGACAAGACGTATAGCATTCAAAAGAATTGATTCAAGACGTTTCGTTATAAAAGCTATGTGATTGATTTCAGAAAAAAAAAACTGAAATATATGGTTGTAATATTTTTTTTTGTTTTAGCAGAAATTTGAATTTGCTTGATAAATTGAATAACTTTTAGGGTGATTCGGGAGGTCCCCTCCTCTGCAAAGATCCGGACGACAGCTCCAGGTGGTATGTGGGTGGTATCGTCAGCTGGGGCATCAAATGTGCCCATCCGAGACTGCCGGGCGTCTACGCCTACGTTCCAAAATACGTAACCTGGATCTTGAATCAGATAACTATGTACGACGATAATTGAGACTACATTCGACAATCAACAAAGAAAATAGAAGCAGGAATAAATACCTCAAACAGTAATTGGAATTGAATTATGATAAAGTGCATTACTAGGGTCAGTTTATATTTTAAATAATATTTAAAACTCATTTCTAGGTCAGTTAAGTGATGATCCTTTAAGTAGTTATTTTTTTTTAAGAATAAATATTTATTTTTCTGAATCACATTAAAAGTATAACGAAGAATATTTGAACACACAAATATTTTGGTGAATCTCAAACTCATTTCTATATGATTTTGTTTTTTCTATTTATTTGTTAAAAAAAACTATTTTTTATTTTTTTTTAACTATTTGTTTCTTAAATTAATAATTACAGGTTTTTTTTTAAGTTATCTGACCCGGTGATAAAGATTCTTAATAAATTCTATTATTAGTGTCATTTAGAGGAATTTAACAATTTACAAATGGCAGGTGTCTTGAAATATTTATCGTGAACAGATTTTGATTAATTAGGTTATTCCCATATATCTTTACGAAAATAAAATATATCGAATGATATTTGTAAGAATAAAATAAAACAAATAATTTATTACAAGAAATATATTTACATACATATTTATTGACAATAAATTGACAATACTTGATAATAATAATATTATACCTATTTAATTTTACAATGAAGTAATTTTCAATTACTTGATTTTGAGTTTATATAGAGTTTACAAAAATAATCATATGTATTTACAATTTTATCTCATAATATAAAATCAAAGAGACTTACAGAAGTCAATGCAATGGTGGTCTTTATAAAGGCCACTCACATTATGACAATAATAATAATTGTGTTGAAAATGACAATAAATCATATATGTACTATCGACAATATTTGTGTACGCAATTCCTAAATACTTTTTAGTATATGGAAATATTATAAGTTAAACAAATAAAATTGACAATAACAAAAGATTTGTGGAGATTTTTAGATTTAAAGGTAGCAAAAATAAAACAAAATTTGATGTTACTCAACCGATCTAAGAAATTGCTTCAGATGAGATACAATCGAATGATGTTCGTAATTAACTATAATTGAGTAAAATAAGTAAAAATAGTTTTGTATTATTATATTTTGTGTAATGATGTATTCAATAAGTACTTTATAACAGCGTAGACAATATTAATGTTTACCTTTTATTGGTTATTTATTAGATTATAATTTTATATCTAGATAAAAGCACTTATGAAATTGATATCAAAATAGTTTACCAAACTATGTTGTAGTTCTATCATTATAGACGGCGAAGTTGTTAAAAGCGGACTTCCTCAGCTGGCAGTTCTTAGTAATTATAGACTTTATAAGCATCTATGATATGCGAGAGCTTTTCTCTTGAGCTTTAACTATGTAATATATATATATATATATATATATATATATATAATAAAATATGTTTTTTAAGTCAGACTTATAAATTTTACTATAATCTAAAACATTCATATTATTTAAATCCATTATCCATGTCAATGAATATAAGCAATTCTAACTAACAAACTTAACCACGAGGTAAAATAATCGTTGTCATGAAAAGTGGCGTCTTTTGTGTAAAGGTTATAATAATTACCTATTACAGGTTACTAACAAAATACCCTCATCTTAACTAAATACTTTATTGGGCTCTTTTAAACCAGTTACTATTTGTTTCTGTTATCCACGTGCTCAAATGACATTGTCTTCCAGGAATGATCTCACGCGTCAATTAAATTTAATTTCAACTTTGATTTGGCTCGGCACACGATTCAAAAACCAATACTTATTAGTTTCACCTATTGGTTAATCTTTAACGATGATAAATGAATTATTTTATTGAAAATGATCAATAGTTTATTGAAAATGAAAGTATAAAACGTTGATAAACAAATAAGTTCTCCTTATTTGTTTATACACTTATAAATTGCAGTTGATAGGTCGAACCTGAACCACCAAATTAGGCCTCTACGCCATTAGGATTTGTAAGTCCGTTTTGCTCCGAGTAAAACTCATACTTTCTTATTATCTGTAGTTTTATTATTTTTATATTGAATAATTTATATCGTACGTATATGTTATGATCCTTTTTGGTTTTTAACTCTTCAATCAATCTTCATCTCCAACTACGCTGTTAATTTAAATAAACATATTTTAATGAAATTTTTCTTACTGCCGATCCGTTAGAAATCAAGTTGTATCTATTTTTATATTATTTACTTTAAATGAACAGTTGTTTCAAGTGCTTTATAATACTTAAATAGTAAACCTCACCAAAAAAATTAACCACTTGACCCTATCGTTCAATTTATAATATTAGCAATTTAATTACGTGTAGGTGTTACAATTAAAATAATTTATAAAAGACAAACATCGGTACCCATGGTCAAAATACCATGACATCAAAATAGCTTTAACGCACTTCCTTTGATCTAAAATCCCAACATCTTCCTGATACTTAGAAAGGACTGCTGTAGTATATAAAATAAATTAAATAGCATTAATAGTAGTATATTAAAGCAATTATTTATTTTAAAAACGTAAAGACGCAAAGACGTAAAGACGTAATATGTAATCATCTTTTATTATCAAATATTAAAAATGGCATTTCTAATATTCAAATTGTTTTGCAATGTACCTTTTGCAGCGTTTCTTTGTTAGATTTATACAGAATGTATTCATTTAAGTACACCGTGTAATCTTTAAATAGATTAATAACAAACTTTGTAATTAATCTAAAATAAACCGTTACATAATATATTTTAGAACATAACCTGCAATATTTTTTGAATAACATATATACATATGCAGTATATACATATTTAATCAAAATCACTTTTATAAGAATGAATATTTAAAGGATTTAATGTCTGCTACGTATTAATGTAATATGATTTTTTTTAAGGTAAAAAATTGTGTTTTAGTATATTATGACTTAGAGCTATGTTTTTACTAAATGACAATAAATATTTAAAAAATATTTTTTAAAATAAAAGGAACAGTATATGTATAATTACGCCCATTTACATTAGTGTGTATTAATCATTATACCAAACATGACGAAAAATTAAAATACCTATCTTCAAAAAATAGTAATAATTTATTATAGTGTGCAAAACTAACATTATTACAGTTAATTTTATGTGTCATTTGATAAAAAAAAATTAAAATCGAAGTACCCACTCTTATTATAATAAGGTATCTAATAACCATTGAAGATGTGCATTTTAACCTCATCACAAACCATTGACTACGAAACTGCGTCATGAAGATGATGCGCTAAAAGCTGGGTCAATGGTGTGCGAACATTCACTTTTAAATACAATAATTATAATTTTATTACATGTATATTTTGAATTATATAATTGCTTTAATTACGATGTTTACTGGTGTATTTTGCATTATTATTTAATCAGTTTACAAAACATTCTAAATAGCCTGAAATTTTATAAAAACATTTTTTTATATTTGAATATTACCAAAAATTAAAAAACTCTTTACCGATGTTGACACCTGTAAATTTTATGGTCAAGGCTTGAGATATGATTTTTAAAATTTAGCGTTTTTCTATAAAAATGCATTAGGTGGAACAGGTCTATTTTGTTAAAGCTCTTTTGATTTTGCTGTGTAATCTCTATTTTATGGTTTGTTGATTTTTTTTTCATACCCTATAATA
This sequence comes from Neomicropteryx cornuta, assembly GCA_020383195.1. NCBI lineage: Eukaryota > Metazoa > Arthropoda > Insecta > Lepidoptera > Micropterigidae > Neomicropteryx > Neomicropteryx cornuta. The sequence continues at coordinate 11,044,502 of JAHKQU010000014.1, forward strand.
TTCATTATTAAAATACAAATATATAGAAATTCAATAATACTAGTATTATAAGGTTTTGTACAATTAAGTCCCTGTATATTGTATGTCTTGTTGTATGTTGTTAACTTTTTTACAAATGATAAATATTCGAGTACTTAGAATAATATATAATTTAGATATTATATTTTAATGATAATGAGACAAATGCATTGGTATTGGGCTTTAGTAGACCATAATACATGTTCCGGCTACTTTTTAAAGTAACTATAAACTAAATTAGATGTCACAGTATTGATAGCGTTGCGGCAACTATACTTGACGTGTGTAGGCAACGTAGCTAAGTATGTGTTGTACTTTAGAATATTTTATCGTGAGATCGACTTCGATAAGGGTAAAACTACAAAAGCAAACCGATACTTTTAAGGTGTTAATTCAAACTTTATTTGTGTATTAAAAAAACTGTAGAACGAAGCGTAAGATTTAAAAGAAACTAGTAAAATATCTTAAAAGAAATTATTATATTAATCTAAAATACGTTTAAACGTACCTATTTAATTCATATGAAAAAATGACTCGGAATAATATTATTTTTACAATTTAGCATTAAATTTTAATTTATACTACGCTACGAGCGCGGGCTTCTATAAAATATAGAAAGACATTTACACAATTCGTAATCTTCTTGAAATAATAAAAAAAATGGGGTTAAATATGATTATTGTAAATATAACATTTAACTCGTTTTCAATCATTCAAAGGAACAAATAAAATCAAGATTACAGGTTAGATTCAAATCCAAACGAATTGAAGGCGCATTAATTTTGCAATAATTTAAATTCCATACAAAAACATAAAATTTAAAATTGTCAAAAATATTCGATTTAGAAAATGTCGCGTTTGTTAATATCTGCGATTAATTGATAATTTTACACAGAACGAATAATACATACGTTTAACACTTGCTACTAAAAGATACATGATAATTATTGTATTTTATAAGTTCAATTCAATATTCATCCAATACGCACTGTATGTCATTCACTTCACTCTGACGTCAGAGTAAGTCGATGACACCGTAAAAATTGTGTCAAATCTAATTCGGGCCCAGCTGACATTTTAGATTTACAATCAAGTTTGCTATTTATAAATGGAATACGCGAAAAAAACAGTTAAATTGTAATGCATTCACATACGAACGCTGATATTTACACATGGTAACCGTGAGTCCTGGCACTCGCTTTTTGTTTTGCGATTGGGAGCTAGAACTTACAGATTGCCGGAGAACTGACACAGGCAAAATTAGCTGCCATTGGGATCTTTGCCACATTTCGCCACAAAACTTTGCCACAAAATATTTTATTTTAATTTGTTTAGCGAATAAGAAGGACAAATAATTAAATAAAATGTATGTACTATTTAAATTCCAAAACAATTAAGCGAGTAATTGGTTGAAAATGCTTAATAATTATTTAAATTTTAACGATAAAGTTCCAATTTTGAACCACCACACTAATTATACTTTTGATCATACTTCGATGTAATAAAATAAAAATGTTATCCGGTTTATAGTAAATTATAAAATCATGTGAAATTTTAAACTGAATGTGGCTAAAATACTTTTGAATAAACCTATAAACTACTCGTTTTATATTATATATTATAACGATATACATTTATTATGGACTAAATAGGTACGTTTCTAAAATCAGCCCGTGGATTTATTTTAAATTTAGTGATTTTTCTAAAATATTTATTTTTAAAAGACATTAACACATATCTATTACTAAAAATTACATATCTCTGGCTACAGCATAAAAATAATAAAAAATATGTCGACTAAAAGAATTGCCCAAATAAATTAGGGTCTGAAGAAAAATAGTTTCTTTTTTAGGGAAAAACCTATTTAACAATAATTTTTTTTTAACATGGATTATCGAAATGTCTGAAGAATCGCAGTGATATTTTCTCATAAGGTCTATGTATCATCTCTAGATATTATAAAAAAAATAGATCCGTGTTTTTATTAATTTCAATTTATATTAACTTAATTGCCTAAATATTTTATTAAAAATATACGGCTACTTCTTTATTTTCTATAAAATAAAATCCAGGTAAATACTTTTCACATATTTGTTGCCATTATGAAAAATTATTTTATTTATAATATAACTCGATATATAAAAGGTACGTTGATGTTAAAAAAATGTAGGTGTATATTATATTATAAAATAGATCAAATAAGATTTGTTTTCGTTGAATAGAGTTGAGATGAAATATTTTGGGTTAAAATGATTGAATTGTGATAAAAACAATGACAATATGTATTTGTAAAGAAAGATTAAATAGACAACTGTTTGCATGGTTTTACGTAGTGATACATTTCTATAAATTATATCTTTTTCATGTATCGATTGTTCTTATGGTGTCTAGATAATTAGGATATTATTATCATTAGTAAGAAAATAAATGTCTAAACATGGCTGTCATTTATAATATTAGGATGTTAGAATCTAATAGAATCTTTAGAGCTGACTTCCACTTTCCTATATAGGGGTATATCTCTGAGTCATATCTAACTTTATAAAACTAGTGTTTAAGTTTTGTATTGAACTGTTTTTTATAAACATAGGTTATGCTATTGGTTTAAATAAAAAAAATATATTACCTGCAGTTTTACTCAGATAGGATGTTTAATGTTTCAGAAAACTTTGTTTGATAAATGAGATAAATTACAATAAAAAGTCATTTAGACAATATTTTCGCTTATAAAGTTCAAACTAAATATTAGTATTTGCCCACGACTTTTGTTACCAATAATCTGTTAAAAGGATCACAGTATCAAATTAAATATATGTGTCAATTCATTGTTAATTATTTTAAGGTCGCCATATATATTTGATTGTTTGGATATTAAATATGCATAATTTTATTATATTTCTCAGACAATAGTTTGTTCTGTTAGATTCTAGATGGATGGTCGTTAAATAGCTGTTATTCAATAGCATGCTTTTGGTGGTAACTGTTGCTTCAGCTTATAAAACTATAGCCTACCTAAATAGTTGAAAATGTGGATATTTAAATGGTTTTCTTCATACAAAATATATTGTGTTTAATACATTTTCGTCATATTTTTGAAACTTCTTTATTTAGTGAAATATTTAAAATATGTATGTATCTTATAATCTTTATTTGAAAAACCAAATAATGAAGTTTAGCTATTTCTGAAAGTCCCGAAAATTTACACCATCAATATGAGTCTGTTTTTATAAGAATGTAATTTAATAGTTTTGTATCCTTGTACTAAACACCTGCCTATGGAATTAGGCGAATCTTTCTAATTTCATGAAATAAAAACCAAAATGTTGCGCCAATTTATCTAAAGAAACCAATATTCATTTTACAGGGCGGTCGCGCTAGTCAACGCAACAAATTCAAATTCAAGTGATTTTATTGCGTTAGCATACCTACCCTACATAAACACATTCACATTTTCTGCGAGCGGCGCACTTTGTCCTATTTATATCAATTTGAATTTTGTTACAATGTTGAATAATAACAAAAGCCACCTTACAAGATAAAAGTCACGTTACAAGTAAAAAAAAAACAATTCAATTTAATATGTGAACCAAAGAAGAAAAAAAAGATATTATTTTCAATAGTGACCTCAACTTCCTTTATCATATCTATAACTAACTATATGATTTCTGTAATATTGCGTAAATATTAGTTTTTGATTTGTGATTATGTATGGAAGATTGTGTGAGGGCAAAAATGTATATTTTCCGCCCTAAGACCGAAAACGGTTATACGCCGAGCGGCTGCGTGCTTATACAATATTCGGCAATGTTTGACTACTTCATAGGCTATTTCTTAAAAAAAAACAATAATATCCTCTATTTTACGCTTTTTATTTGGAACTGTGTATAATAATAACTAGTTATAATCGAGTAAACAAAATTTTATTTTGATCAATTAAATAGTCAGGTTACTTCATAAGTTGAATACTTTTTATCTTTGTACAGTCCGTATAATTAAAAAAGCATACTTTTTACATTGTACTTATCAGCCACGAAGCAATGCTGCTTTATAACTTTCATATTAAGCACCGCCAAAATACAGTAAGCGATATTATATGTATCTAATATAATGATCATAACTCAACACCATAAGAGATATTGATATCTTTATAAAACTGGGATTGCAAAAAGATCATTAGTAACAATAAATAAACTTTGCGCTTTCATTTAATAATATAAACCTTGTTATTTTTACTCATTCTTACAGAAAGAGATACATATTTATGGTGCAAAATAAATTTTAATTGAATACATATACATACAACCTAAACGTATAATTGAAATCTATAAATTTCAAATAATATTTATAATTAATGGTAAACGTACATAGACAATATCGATACGTTTAATCCTAGATTGCTATCATTCTCTAAATCTGGCTGTGTAATATTCTGTGAATATTTTTGTAGTAATTTTTAGGCTAAACCTATTCTTTTAATTCTTAGAATATTTTGGGTATGTTCAATCAAAAACGCAAATGAACTTACAAAAATTTAGATTTGTATGCTTTAAATTTAATTTAATTTATTTTTTTTTATCCTGTCGTAAAAATCTCATACATATATTTAAAGCTAACTGAGTTTCTTACTAAAATAAAATAGGAAAAATTATGGTTATATTATTATGGAAGTATCACGAGCGTGAACCAAAACTATATATATGAGGCATGTAAAACTCATGGAGTTAAAACATCACCTGATATTTTATTTAATATAAAATATAAGGTAAATTTGATTTCTTTCAAAAATCATTTTCATTCTACGCTATTACATTTTACAATATTACATACTACATTCTACAATACATTCTATATGTACTGAAAGAATGGATAAGTAAATTTTAAGTGGTTTCTTTTAACCAGTTTCAAATTCTATTATTTTATGCTTAAATCTTTAAATTTAACATTTAACTTTTGATAGTGTAAACGTTTCAGCCTACACATTTTCGATATGGACATAACATTGTGATTTTGTACATATTTGAATAGCGCTGAATTTTGGCTATTTCTTAGCATCATAATTACTACAATTTATACAATAAAATTGCAACAAAACAGGTTATATATTGGAATATTAAATATTCATAAGTAAAAACATAAAAAGATCAAATTACCACATGATTTATAAAAAAGCAATGATAGCATTCTAAGATTAAAGTAATGGCTCACTCCATTTGTGATTTAAGGATAAAAAAATGACAGGAAAATGATAATAAATTTACATCAAATATTTTCGATATAGTAAAAATATTTATAAAACAGTATATATTTTTATAAAAACAGTTTGACTTCGATCATACAATTTTTATTACTTACATTATTTATTGAAAAAAAATAATTTACTTTATTTAGAATAAATGTTTAATTTCAATATTATTCATTAAAGCAAATAAAGTTTATGTAAAGCAATTTTAGAGTCCTTGCCATGATTTTTATAACATTGCATGTTTAAAATATAGTGTGTGAAATGCTTTAAATGTAATATCTACCCATTTCTTTCATGAAAATAAATTTTTCATTATATTAATATCAGTTTAAAAAAGTTGTTCATACAATTAAAAATGAAATTTGTTTATAAAACAATCATTACATCAGATTAATTTTGTTTTGTTTCGAATTATCCTTTTGTAGACATCAATGTTGATATGTGTAATTTTTATAATAAAATAATTTATAAAGAACTTAAATATGTTGTTTTATTTGTAGTAAGAGTAGAATAATTTAACTCAACAAAAAACTCAAAAAATTGTACTCAAATGTGTGTGCCAGCCACGGCACTCATATACAACTTTACTGGGTCTTTGGTATTATAATAAGAATGGCCATTTATTAGTAGCGCTTCAAATTACGTCTTTTTATACCATGTGTGGGTCCCAAGAAAATTACGATGTACGAAACCCAATATATCTTATTATTACTCAGTCTCAGGTTTATTTAATAAAATTAAGCTTTTATTATAAAATAAAAAAAAAATACGAAAAACCTTATTACATAGCGGCCATTTCTGAAAACTATCAATCAATTATGGCAGCTCTAAGCGCAGTAACATTGAAACGGTTGAATTGTTTTTGTGAATAGTTTTTACATTTAATTTTTACCGCCTGTTGAAAGACGCCTATAGTGGGTCGTATAGTGCAGCTCTTCATGTGCTCCTGGTAAACAGATCTAAACGATAGTCTTCAAAATTGTTTGTTTTTTCACGTTATATTAACTTTTTCAAATCACCTAAACATTAAATACCTAATACCTCCTTATTCATTCTGTGCGCCTGATACTGGTTTCACGGTAACAGTTTCATCAAATGAATTGGATTAATAATTTGTCAAAACATTGATATTAGCTAATTAACCTATCTATCATTGCATATAAGCACTATATTTTTATATCTTAATATATATAAATCTCGTGTCACAATGTTTGTCCTCAATGGACTCCTAAAACACTTAACCGATTATAATAAAATTTGAACACCATGTGCAGTTCGATGTGCACTTGAGAGATAGGATAGTTTAAATCTCAAATTATAGTCGCAATTTTAATTTATCGCTAATTTTTTGTCCGTTATTATTTGGCAGTCATAAAACTGACAGATGTCGATACCTTTCGACTGGGTTGATGGCGCTAATGTCTGTTATTATTTGACAGTGACAGTTATTCGACGCAAACGTATTAAAAGAGCCCATCAGTTGGCAAAACAAATTGAATCAAGAAATCTAGCTCAAAGAATCAGGACAGCAGGTCATGCACAAGAATCTCAAGAACAGTGTAACGAACGTCTTCAAGAGAATATCATAAGAACAAGAAAATTATTATTTTCAGTCAAATGCCACCGAAAAAATCTAACCTCAACAACGCGAGCGGCAAACGTCAAAACGCAAACGTCAAAACTACGATCGGAATAATATATTCACTTACGAGATGCTGTTGCTGGAAACATCGATGGAAATTTAAATCCCAATGACATCGGTAATGCTTTCATTTTACCTTCAAGCTACATCGGCAGTCCACGGAACATGCAGGAATACATACAAGATGCGATGACTTACGTACGTCATTACGGCCGACCGGATTTATTTATTACATTCACATGTAATCCGAATTGGGAAGAGATACAAACTTTACTATTGCCAGGACAACAAGCCATTCATCGTCATGATTTAACTGCACGTGTGTTTAAACAAAAATTGAAATCCTTAATTGATTTTATTGTAAAATATACAATTTTTGGTATCACACGTTGTTGGCTGAATACGATAGAGTGGCAAAAGCGAGGTTTGCCTCATGCCCACATTTTGGTTTGGCTTAAAGATAGAATCCGTCCTGAAGAAATCGATCAAATAATTTCAGCCGAAATTCCAGACCCATTAATTGATCAAGAATTATTTGATATTGTCACCAAACACATGATCCATGGGCCATGCGGTGTTTTCAACATGACCTCACCGTGCATGGAAAATGGAAAATGTAAAAAAAACTTCCCAAAGCCACATACGAATGACACGATCACGGATATTGATGGTTATCCAACTAAATCAACTAATTCAATTGATCAAAAGAGTTTCGCCACGACTGCAAAATGACAATTATCAAATCGTCATAAAAGCCGACAAAGTACCATTAGGTGAACATGCTGGTAGATTCAACGCTCCAACTGTTGATGAGGTTGCTGTTATCATGGTTGGTGATCCAGTTGACAAAAGATCTATAAACATTACACGGCGAGACAACACTGTCAGTACGATTTCGGATCTACACCGTTCATATGACGCACTACAATATCCATTGATATTTTGGCAAGGACAAGATGAATATCACCTTAATATCAAACAGTATGATCCAAATACCGGTAAATTTGACAATTATCTATTTACTTTCTTACTGTATGTATAGATTTTAATTTCGTATTGCATTTTATTTTTTATTTTTTTAGGTGATTACAGAAATAATAAAGTTAGCTCAATGAACTACTACGCACACCGAATAATGGTTAGACAACATCAAGACAATTATATCCTTCGATATCGTCAGCTGTTCCATCAATACATTGTTGATATGTATGCTAAGGTCGAAAGCGAACGCTTGCGATTCCTTCGATTCAACCAGGCAAAACTACGATCGGAAGAATATATTCACTTACGAGATGCTGTTGCTGGAAACATCGATGGAAATTTAAATCCCAATGACATCGGTAATGCTTTCATTTTACCTTCAAGCTACATCGGCAGTCCACGGAACATGCAGGAATACATACAAGATGCGATGACTTACTCACCACTACTTTCAAAAACTTACAAAGCTCATATCAATGTTGAGCTTTGCAGTTCTGTTAAATCAATTAAGTATATTTGTAAATATGTAAACAAAGGCAGTGATTTGGCCATATTTGAAGTAAAAAACATAAATAAAAATGACGAAATAGCACGATACCAAATGGGCAGATACATTAGCAGCAATGAAGCTATTTGGCATATTCTCAGCTTTCCCATCCACGAAAGAGATCCTGCTGTCCAACATCTGGCAATACATCTTGAAAACGGTCAACGTGTATACTTCACTGAAGAAAATGTTCTCCAAAGAGCGTTCGAAGCTCCGAAAACGACTCTAACTGAATTTTTTACATTGTGTCAAAAACCTGATGTTTTTGGCCAATTCGCGAAGACATTGGTGTATGGTGATGTTCCACGTTATTTCACATGGAACAAATCCAGTAAAAAATGGGAGCCACGGAAACAAGGAAAACCACATCCTTCCATTACAGGCATATTCAAAGCTAAGACATTGGGGAGACTTTACACGGTACATCCAAAGCAACGTGAGTGCTTCTATTTACGTTTGTTATTGGTGAATGTTCCCGGACCAACGTCTTTTGAATTTTTACGAACAGCTAATGGTCGAGTATTCAATACATACCAGGATGCATGTCGTGAACTGCAATTGCTAGAAGACGATAACCATTGGGACTTAACGCTTGCTGATGCTGCGTTGACATCAACACCGAATAACATTCGTCAGTTGTTTGCAATTATTTTGGCGACATGTTATCCCTCGCAAGCACAAACTTTGTGGGAAAAATATAAAAATTGTATGACAGAAGACATCTTGCACCGAATTAGACAAACAAATCAATGCCAAAACATAGATTATACACCAGAGATGTACAATGAAGCATTGGTCTTGATCGAGGATTTATGTGTTCTTATTTCAAATTTACCACTTAATCATTATGGTATGCCATCACCTAATCGTCCAGCCACCGACTTAGTCAATACCGATTTACAACGAGAAAATCAATATGACCATGGAAGTTTAGCAACAATTATCATGAACAGTGAACCATTACTGACAGCAGAACAAAAAATTATTTATGATCGGATTATGCTGGCTGTTGCTGCTGAACAAGGCGGTTTTTTTTTCTTGGATGCACCCGGTGGAACCGGTAAGACATTTTTAATATCGTTGATTCTTGCCAAAATACGGTCGCAACAAAAACATCGCATTAGCATTAGCATCGTCAGGCATTGCGGCTACTTTACTGGATGGTGGGCGAACAGCACATTCAACATTCAAGCTGCCATTGGACGTTCATAATAAACCAGATGCAATGTGTAACATCAAAAAGAATAGTGGAATAGCTGCAGTGTTGCGGAAGAGTTCTATAATAATTTGGGATGAGTGCACAATGGCACACAAATATTCACTTGAAGCATTAAACAGAACTATGCAAGATTTAAACAGCAATAATAAACTTTTCGGTGGTGCTATCTTACTTTTGTCTGGTGACTTCCGGCAGACCTTACCGGTTATACCTCGCTCTACTTTCGCGGATGAGATTAATGCATGTTTGAAACAATCATTCTTATGGCGAAGTGTTGAAATACTTCGATTGACCATAAATATGCGAGTACAATTGCAAAATGATCCATCAGCACTAATATTTTCCGAACAACTACTAGATATTGGGAACGGTAAAATAGAACTGCAACCAAATACGCAATGCATTAAACTACCAGACAATTTTTGCACTGTTGTTCAGGATAAAACTGAATTGATTCAGAGTATTTTCCCGGATATACAGAATAATTATTTGAATCATGAATGGCTTAGTCAACGGGCGATTTTGGCAGCCAAAAACGTTGATGTTGACGAAATTAACTTCCAGATACAACAGTTGTTACCAGGCGATCTGATGTCTTTTAAATCAATCGATACTGTTGTTGATGAAAATGAAAGTGTAAATTTTCCGATTGAATTTTTAAATTCATTAGATATCCCTGGAATGCCACCACATAATCTTCGATTAAAGATTGGTTCCCCTATTATTCTCCTCCGTAATTTGAATCCACCTCAATTATGTAACGGTACGCGTTTGGTCATCAAAAAGATCACCGGAAACATTCTTGAAGCAACCATTTTGGCTGGGAAGTTTAAAGGAAAAGTGGTCCTGCTGCCACGTATTCCGATGATACTATCAGATTCTACCATACCCTTCAAAAGGCTACAGTTTCCAATTCGTTTAGCTTTCGCCATGTCTATAAATAAATCTCAAGGTCAAACAATGTCCATTTGTGGTTTAGATTTGGAAAATCCATGTTTTTCTCATGGGCAACTATATGTTGCGTGTTCACGTGTTGGGAAACCGTCGAATCTATTTGTGTTAGCTAAAGACAGGTTAACCAAAAACATTGTGCACCGATTGGTGTTAAATTAAATTGAAATTGAAAGTATTTATAATTCAAAAAAAAAGATATTAATGTTTAAAAGTTTAAGACTGTCTGCCTTGCCTACCTCATTCATGAGTTTAAGCGTCACATGTTATTTACTGTATTATACTGTAATATACTTATATTTGTTATAAAATTAAATGGAAATAATAAATCTGATTAATTTTTATTTTTTACCTATTGATTTCTGCTTAGTATCAAGTGTAAGAACATTTTAATTAATTGTGTTCAACGTACTTCCCCTTCAAATCTCAATCCAGTGAATTTGTATACCAACATCAACATTTTCGTCTTTGTTCGTAAATAATTTCATTGTACTAAAGGGTTATAGTAGTAGAAAGTCAAATAAGGAGATCACCATATTTTTTTACAAATACCATCTGTGTGAAAAAGCATTGTGGACTCCGTGACTGATGTTCTCTTATTGTTCCTCTTAGATTGTTTACTATAATGTAATATAACAAAAACTTTAGCCACAGCAACGCGTGGCCGGGTCAGCTAGTATATATATATTTTTTACAATGGTAATATTGGGTTATTTTCCACGGTCCTCCCTATGCGCATGAATGACTGCTAGTATTGGGCGTAGCGCTCATTCTGAGGTCTCTGTGGTTATAGCTTAGTGATATTTTAAAATATTATAAGAATCCACAAAAACATTATAAAACGGTCACTGCAAATATAATGCCTTGTACCTGCCTAGTTAGGTACAATCTGTACCGTCCATGAAATAATAATTATGTTCAATATATTATCTACTTTGCTTATACCTACTCTGTCAGTAAATTTCATTACTAAGTCGGCAATGCGAATTATTTTCTTTCGAGGCTTCATCAATTTCCAAAACATTATGAAGGATATTTGTAGAGGGCGCTTCAATCAACGGTTTTATATTATAGACATTAATTTAATTTTTATCATTATTGACAAAAATTAATATTCATAAGAATATATCAATATTAATAAGGCATTATTGATCCTAGTTTTACTACCTTACTTACCTGGTTTTACTATTACTTTATTTCGGCTTCTTAACTCTCATTTCTAAACAACGTGTGGTTGCATAGGCATTTCTTAAAATTGATAAATTATCTTTTAATTAAATGTATATCCTTTTAGCTTCTATACATTCTTTCTATTCATCCATCTGTCCGTTGCATCTTTCAACTAGAAAAGTATATATGCGAAAGGTTTTATTTTTGCGTATAGATTGATGCTCTCGAAAAACAACCATATCCGTTTTGATCACGACGGAGGCAGGTAGGATAATATAGATATATAAAATTTAAGTCATATTCGAATTTCAAAAATATGAATGCACGGCTGTTGTTAAACTTATTATAGAACGTATTACTGGCCGGTTAAAATTAGTACAAACTCATCTATAATGTTATAATGTAATATAATGTTCAGTGCAACATTATAATTAGTATAAAATTATTAATATTATTAGTAATATTTAAATATTAGTTTTACTAAATTGAAATATTACGTACGTGTTGTTTCATAAGTTGCCCCGCGTCAAAATTCACAAAAAGAATGGTGGTAAAATTTATGATTATTTGAACCATGATCATATGATACATACCATTGTTTGTTTTTTTATTTTAATCTTCTCAGACCCAAAAAATAATCACTGTCGCCTCTATGGCCACCTAAGACGCACATCGAAGTGCCGATGCCACAAGTGGTGATAGGAAATGAAGCAAACCCGTCACATGTTTAGAACTCAGGCGCGAGTAGTCTCGGTGGGAGATGCTTAGTGGACGCCTGTAGGGCCTAGCTGTTTAAGTTTAGAATTAGCCATCTAGATGTTCTGATTTTTATCAGACACTAGCGAACCGCCCCGGCTTATATCTGTAGATGTGAAGACCTGTGTTGAGTAATATAGAGTAATAATTTTAGAGAAAGAAATTTATAGGAGGTCAAAGATTTCAAGAATTTTAAGTAGGCATAAGAAAATAACAGTGGTAGTAAGGTATCAAAATATTATCGCATTTGTAATCAAGAGAAAGGGGTACTTCATTCTTTGTTGGTCCACAGATCTATTGTTTCTGCTGTACATCTTCGGTTCATTTGTGATGTCAAACGTTTATCTCTATTCTCTTCTGACTCATTGTTGCGAGTCAATCGTATATTATTTTCTTGAGCTGGATTGCGCCCTACAACTTGATCTTCATTGCCTTAGCCATACATGACTGAAGACCATGATATCTAAAGAAATGATGAAGTTTAGATATGTAATTATCGGCGTCACACTATGGTCATGTTACCTACATCATGTAACCTACTTTTTTTAGTGATATCCAATGACGAAAAATGTATTAAAATTGTGTTTACTTATTTAAGTTAACATACATTATATCTGTCAAATAACATAACTCTTTTTCTTTGAATTGGTCGCGAACGGCAATCGAATCATCCAATAGAAGTCGCCGTGTTTCCGTAAAAATTCTCTCCATTGCGAATAGACTGCGTCATTACATTATAACGTATCCTGTTACATAATATAACATATTATTATATTATTTTATATTATAAAGCCCACATATTATTGCGAACGCACAGCGCTGGCTGATGGCCTGATAATGTACTATAGGTAACACGCTAGAAGGAGGTTTGGAAAGCTCTCTGAATCTTAAGGTGCCAACCAGGGGCAAAGCCCGGGGTTGAACAGCTAGTATTTTATAATTAGTGGTAGCGATAGCAATTTCATAGGAATTCAGATTTGGTACGCAAACGAGTCATTCATTTCTGTAATCTACGTTATTTTATTGGTATGCATTTACAAAATGCAGTACTTACTAAGTTATTTGTAGATTTAGAATTAGAATCAATGCATTTTGAAATTAGATTTTCAACTTTACTTATTTGACCACTTTCTGCATGTATTATTCCTATGTATTATTTTTAAAAAGACCAAATTAACCGCTACTCTCTTTCACGGCCGCCAGTGACCCCCCCTCTTCTTTCCGGCCTTCGTTTTCTTAATCCACTACTGAAATATCAAAATAATAGTACTATATTATTCGTATTACATTTAGTGGTTTCTCCTTGCGAGTCAGCGGAATGTTGAGGTTTTGACCGGATTCCTCCCTTCCCGTGCAATTACTACTACTCTCCTATTATCTTAAGGGTCAAATATACGTACAAAATATATTATATTGATGTGGTAGCATACTAATCACCTACACTTGCGCAGTGAGCACTCCAGCATCCTACCAGCATATGTCTTTATTATATACTAGAAATCAAGCTTATACAAAACAGTATATGTATACATTAACCACGAGTAAATCTACATTCATAGTTCGTTTTTGTTAGAAAATAAAACGTAATCCCCTATCTCCCACTAAATATAAACATATCCTGTTACAAATAACCATTTTACCGCAAAAGATAAATTTTATTTTTTGCACTTTCCTAAAAAATGTGGAAAATGCCCAAGAGCATAATATTCCAAGAGTTTTCACAATTTACTTATATCGTATAAAAAATATTATAAGGTCAACCAATTGAGTTTTGGCGTAATGTTAGTAATTAAAATAATAAATATTTCTAGTCTCGTGTACATTTAGAAAAAACAGACAAACGTATTTTGTTTAAAAGGATTCCTTAAATAATCATTTTAAGTGTTTGATAAAGTACGAATACAAGAGTCACAACGTTTGTATTGAGAAATCCCTGGTCAAGAAAAACTGTCAAAATGGGAGCACAAATGTTAAATCTCTAAAATGATGTGTTAAATAACAAAAAAAAAAATTGTATTGAACGAGTAGGTAGATAGATACCTAGATTATGCTTTATATTATACACATAAAGTAAATTTAAGGGCAAATTTTAGGTTAAATTTGCTATAAATTGTGTTTTTTTATTTTTGTTGATATGTATATCAATGAAACTAAATTATATTTTTTAAAAATTCTTCCATATTTATTAGACATAACCAATAAAACATAAAAGTACTTTCCGCTATTTGGTAGATTCGGAATTACAACATTAAATAATATTAAGGTCTTTCAAACCGACTAAGCGGTTTTGTAATTTTCCCACTTTTGAAAATATTAAAATTATTGTAAAATGTTACCTCATCTAAAAGAGTTCTCGTTTAAGATTTGAAATTAAAAAAAACCAGTGACTTCAGAATTCATATTATTTTATTATTCTAATTTATTACCACATTGATACAATGTATACATATATACTTGTAAATCTAGTTAACATATTGTGTCTATAATTTTTCATTTAAAAATAAATGACCAAAAACGAAGTATCTACAGAAAATAAACTGGGTTCATAATATTCTACTTATTTAATATTTTATATTTATTGTAACCGAATAATGATATTTTAAAAATACATACTTAATTATTTTTAAGCTTACTTAATGGTTAAATACAGTGATGTGTGTGACGAAGCTCAAATACTTTAATCGTTGCTAGCTACTTCTACTAATAAGATTTATATGTACAAAAAATGTATTACAAATTGCTAATTTTATAACATTTATAATTTTCTTGTACGATATAAATTCAAATTTATCTAATCTAACATTTCAACGCCATTTTATTAACGTAACAGGTTTGCTTGTATAAATGTCGCTTGCATAATTTAAAGCGCAAGTTTTTGATTTCCTTTTGCTTTTTCTACACTCGCATATAAACGCAAATAAAACAGAAAAATATTATTTCATATATTAAACAGAAGTGGTTTTGGTAATTCAACAGTAGACTAAAATATTACATGCATCGCTACAACTACCAGGAAAATAAATTCTTCTCAGATTGGATTAAAACTGGTTTCCTATTATGAAAAACATTAGAATAGAATTGAAATCAAATTCATTGTAACATCAAATCAAAATCAACAATCAGCCTTGACAATTGTCTGTTGTTTCTTGAGTCCGAGACATAATTCGTAATGCAATATTGACGGTATAGAAAAGGTTAAAGTTGTTGTGCAGGTTGTTGTTGCAACCTTTGATG
Source organism: Neomicropteryx cornuta (assembly GCA_020383195.1). Lineage (NCBI taxonomy): Eukaryota > Metazoa > Arthropoda > Insecta > Lepidoptera > Micropterigidae > Neomicropteryx > Neomicropteryx cornuta. The sequence continues at coordinate 11,060,262 of JAHKQU010000014.1, forward strand.
CAAATATTATATCAGCTTCACATAATGAAAAGTTATCTGTAAGTTAAAAATTAAAACTACGATCACGTAACAATAATTAATGAGACTCAATCAACTGTTAAAAATGAGCAAAATACACAAAATAGACATTGATTTAATTTTTACAAGCTTTTATTTAGCTTGCAATGTTTGTATGTCGGTTTAGGACAATGCGTTTTTATGGTAAGCATGATCTGAACTCACCCAGGAATGGTTCCAGACGAAAGAACTCCTCAGCGTTTAGACAGCACAGACACGAAATGTTGTATACGCATTCAAGCATCTTAATAAAACCTTTTTTTTTTAAAAAAAAATTACTATTAATTTTATTGCGTTTAGTTTTTGTATTTTTAGTATATGTATATAAATAAACGTAACGCAATTTGAATTATTTATTTATTAAATATCCATAGATAATCCATAGATATGCACTGTTTATTATATGTATTATGTATGTGATTTTTTCTTATATCTAATGATTATTCATATTAATTACGTTGTACAGCATGTTATTTTTTATGGATATTTTGGCTCTAAACTAGTCTCACGTAAGTAAATAGTAATTTAAAATGTTTTGCCACTTTATTTTGGCCTCTCTTAGAACAGGTATTTTTTTTACCTACATAGAGTGGCCAAAAGTAACAATAAATGTCTGGTATGTTTTGTCTCAATAATATTAAATTTATTCATTTTTAACGCACACTTTTTAACAGCAAAAGCGAACTCATTACCGCAAGACAATATCTACTAACGAACCAGATGATGTTATATAATTTATTCTTCCCAGGTCGTCTCCCAACCTCAAACCGCTTTTATTTTCAGATTTTTTATAATTTACCTATTTTTGTACGATCAAAATAAATGTTACTTTCCTAAATAAAGATTAATAAATTATTTTATGATTTGAGTTTTAAAAGGTCTTTATATGTTAGTTATTGATTTATATAAAGTTTAGATAACCCTAATTGTTGTTTTTTTATCTGTAATATAAATTATAGCATTATGTAGACTTATTATGTACAATTGAAAATCAATGTCCTATTTTACAATTTTCATTATTACGCTTATCTAATATATGTTTTATTAATATTGTCTCATTTTTGTTACATATGTCAAAAAACGAAATAACTATTACAATATTCAAACAATCTTATTTTTCATTAAAATTTTACATTTGAAGAATTCTTTAATAATACACAATTGATGCGATATTAAGATATTATCGGAGTATGTATGTTTATTTATAAAAAAAATGCGCTACCTGTGTAAGTAAGTATGTATCTTACAATACTCAAAATTTCATAATTAAATAAATATACACGATAATTGCATTTTTTTTTTGTGGAGTCTATTCAGAAAAGCAAATTTATTGAACGAGTATTGATGTGAATTATCCTAATATTATAATAAAAAAATTATGTAGGTGAAACGATGTAAAAATGTATTATTTATAAAATCTACCACATAGTCCCGATCTAGATAATTAATATAAACAGCAATATTCATATTTTGTAATATGAATAGATATAAAATAGCTGTTAAAAACGGTTACATGACTAAGTATATATTTTTATAAAGTTTATCATTTTAAAATGTGTGTTAAATTTAGCACGCGAGCTGTTAAATGAATATTTAGGTTATGCCTGGTTATTCTTTTTCTTTCATAAGGTTAATCTGGTATAAATTGCATTAGTATAAACGTATATATATTGTTGATTATGGTTTATATATAGGGTGTTTTTTTTAGAGGCGTGGTTTCAATCTGGCACTACTTTTTTCGAAGTTGTAGTTTTTGACAGCTGTCACTTGATTTATGCTCAGTTTGGTTTGCCATTTCATAATGAATAGACTTACTCCTGAACAACGTTTGAAAATAGTGCAAATTTAGAAAAAATCACTCTAAATTTTTTTAAAATCACTCTAAAATAAAGTAAAAATCGCGTCGTGGGCCTGTGGCGTGGCCTCCAAGATCGTGCGATTTAACACCGCTGGACTATTTTTTGTGGGGTTATGTGAAGTCGCTTGTCTACGCAGATAAGCCGGACACGATTAACGCCTTGGAAGAGAATATTCGGCGCGTTATTGCTGACATACGGCCCAACTTGCTGCAAAAAGTGGTTGAAAATTGGGCCTCTCGGCTGGAATTTGTTCGAGTCAGCCGCGGCGGCCACTTACCCGAAATCATTTTTAAAACATAATGGCAAACCCTTATCTTTATAACAAAACTAAATTCTTAGCCATAACATCAAATTATATGCGTTTTATCTCTTCTTGAAAACCACGCCTCTAAAATCATCATCTAAAATATGTCAGATGTTAATTTAGATGTTTTAATATAATCTGCCAAAATATTAATTATTGTCTGCATATTGTAGTATTAGCTGTTACTACTTATGCATTTTGTGTGAGATTTCAGAAAATTATTTTAATTCCAATGTAATGAAACATGTTAATAAAGAGTTTTTATTAAAAATACATTAAGATATCAAGGTGACTTTTTAAATTTTATTGTGTATTTATCCAGTGTTCATTGTTGGTCAGATGAAAAGATGTTATTAGCAAAGTGGTATCAACTGTTTGTTATCGACTCGTCGGAATTGGAATGTTTATAATCATCATTAGGAAGATGATTGCCATTTTCTTGAAAATTTGATATTTCGTAACTGCGTCCTCCTCTGAAAATTAAACAATTAGAAGCCGCTTATCAATCCTTTATCAATTTTTTTGTAGATTGGAATATATTAAATATGTATAAAAAAACTCTACCTACTAAAATAGCAGACCTATTAAATAAAATTTGAATATATTTTAAAATATTGTAACGGATGCAAATTGCATAATTAAATATTAGCATTGCAAGATACCTACAGTTATATACTTACCTAAAATTATTTCCAAAGGTATTCGGAGTTATTTACATTCACATGTAATGACATAATTTCACAATATAAAATCACTCTAAATTAGGCTTTTTACAAAATTTTTTAATAATAATAAATCTTAAAGTATATGTAATTTAATAAAGAATTTTCGTGCAGTTCTATATTGGTTAGTGATTAGTTCATGGTCTAATTTATATACTGTTAATGATGCAAAATGAAACCCAAACGGAATCGGTACTTAACACCATACCTGTCACTCTTGTAATGCCGAATTCCCGAAGAAGAACAAGGCAGATCGTCCGTAAGAAGAACTTGATCACAAATCCGTCGGTGGCTGAAAATGTCCATCGGCACTCCGTTGATAATCATCTTTCTAATTGTGCCGTTGAAACCTCGAAATATACCAGACAAGTGGTGAAGTTTCATTTTGTTTCTGTGGAAATAAGAGTAAAACGGTTGTTTGTATCAATAAGTACACTTTATTATAACTCAAGACACAATTGATATTTTCTAAAGATTTTGACAACACGAGAAAATATAAAAAAAATATTTAAAAACACAAAAAACAGCTTTAGAAAAACTAACTGCGCATCATGAAAACATGTTTTTAATACTGATAATGATTTAACAATGTTCTATAAAGATGGGACGTATGTACAATAACAATTATTTTGTATTATATTTAAACATTTTGTTCTAATTATAATTTCAAATGTTTAACTTCAGAATAGTAATCCTTTTTAAATAAAATAATAACAAACCTCTTTTATTAAAGCTTACCTTAGTAAGAACAGTGCTCAGTTAAATAGAGCCTTGTGCAGTCTTGTGTAACATTTTTGATTTATAATAAATTATTTATATTTATTTAATTTAGTACTAATGCCTGATCACTTTTTAAATGGATCTATGAAAATGAATTTTCACAAAGGGCATCAATTAGCTTACGAAATATATCCTAAGTATAGCGGAGTGCGCAGGTCCAGGTGGACGCGGTGCGGCGGCGCTCTTCCGGCTGCTTCCTCGGCCTCCGGGGCACTCGCAGGCTTCGCCTTCCGCGCTTCGTCGGCCGGGTCCTTCGGGCCTTCGAGTAGAAGCAGCGCATCGCGGCCGACGCGCCGAGCGCGCACCGAATACCACACTCCCGTGCGGACGCGGTAGAAAGAACTAAAGAACAAGAGTAAAACGCTAATGTTTACAAATCAATATTTCCATACTTCACACTATTCCTCCCTTAAAATCCCAAAAGGTTGAAAAATAGTAATAATAATAAGTAATTTCAGTCAAAGTAAGTTAAAGCAGCAATAATAAGTAATAACCTAATCTAACCTAGCAATAACTGAAACATACTGTGATGGCATGTCCACGACTCTGTCACTAACTCTCTATCTGTTTCGAATCAAAAATAAAAAAGATTTATTACCGTAAGTAAGTTACAAAAAAACAATAATAATAATCTTCAAAATAATTCCTTTCTTCCGGGTACCATAAGAGAGTGGAATAGTCTCAATTGCAGCGTCTTCAAGCCATTCCCTAAGACCACTTTCACAGCTAAGAAAAATGATAAAGAACTTGGCTTTAAAATACCCTACCAAAAAAATCACCTACCAATCAGCTATACTACCAGAGGAATGGTACCTCCAAAGTATATGTTATTTTAAATAAATAAAAATAAATAAATAATCAGTATTTACTACTGAACTAATCAACATTACAAGGTTAAACAAGTGTGTTTGATTATAGACGAAATATTAAGAATAAAGATGATCTAATCTTGCCGGGCTTTTCCTGGAAGAGGACCAGAGATCCGACTGCCAAACCTCATCTCAAGCTTGTCGACATAAAGCCCTCGAGACATACTCATTTTATTGTATTTTTATCGATATTGCGAGAGTTGCCAAACTCACTCAGTTATTAAAAAATATTTTGGGAGCTAGTTTGGCTCCCGAAGCTGGGTCTCGTATTGAAAAAAAAATTGAAGAAATTATACAAAATAAATATTTCAGTCATAAGAATAAAAAAAAAAAGGAAGATGGTAATACAGAAAAACTTCTCTAATCCCAATCTGTAATTGAATTGTTACATCACACTTGCGATGACTTTTAATCGAGAAACTGCTGATTTTCTAGGGAGAGATATATTTTTTTAATTTAAGACCTCTGTTTTGGAATTTCGGTGAAAAAATATTTTCCATCGAATTTGACTTTACACCAGACGCTAACTCGGATTCCGGCCTTTAAGTTCGGACACACTCGGTTAGCACTAGTCTTAACTCTAGGCTAAGGATTTGTTTTACGGCTTGCCGATATTCTTTAGACCCTCAATGTATCAAAGCTGCTGTATTTGTCGCGATTCGTTGCGTAATTGTAAGAAACATCATCATTTAGTTAACCTTATATTGGCGATTCCGCTCCCCAAATTGAACCTGAACTGCAGAAATCCGTTGACCAGGTTGAGAGACAAGAAGTCTCCGTGGGCCTTCTCATAGTGCTGGGCAGCGTAGAGTATCATCCCGTCGTTGTCGTTGGTGAGAAATGATGTCTCTATGGTCGTCGTCTTTCCAGTGCTGGCCGGCAGAGGGAGCTGGATATAACTTTTTCCATCAAAAAGTGGAAAAGCTTTAGTTGAAGATTGTGATTTACCTGCGAAGCATCAAAAGCAAACGCTTTAATTTTTGCATTTGGATTAGCTTGAGATTATCAGAATAGGTATGTTTTTATTTATTTAATTAATTATTATTTATCACATAACATCACAGTAAATTCATTTCTTTAAGATTAACAAAAAACATATAAAACAATAGAACACGTGACCGCAAGACAACGCCAAATAACAATGAGTGTTTTTTACTTTTATATATGCAGGGCATTCATTAATTTTGCGAATATTTTTTAAATTTAATAGATAAATAATATAAGAAACAAGGTGAATGTCTATTTAAACACGTTTCTAGTAAAATATATGTAGTATACTGGTATACTTTATTATACTGGGATTGAGAAAGTATATATTTTCACGTTCAAGCATATAAAAGAAATAGGTTTTATATTTGCAATAAGTATAAAACAATAAGTTGGCTAAATACAATAGTAGGGTATAGGCATGTACCAAGTACCAGGTTCTTATTAAGTATCCTGATATCTCACTAGTAACGGTATCTAGTTGCCGAAATTTGTAAAGTGCTACACATCGTTCTGTAAGATTGTATCTAATATTTCCTACAGATCTATTACAATTTAATAAACACAATAATATCAATATTATCTTAATTATATTACAATAAATTTGAAAAAAAATTGTTTAGAGGTTATTTAGGTTATAAAATAAATAAATAATGTTATTATTATTTTTGTCCAATATTTTCATCTTTATTTATTTATTAAATGGTTTTTCAATCTAAAAAACAGTTGTCTGTGCTCTTGGCACATGTGCTAATAGTGTGCACAACTCCGTTCGGATGCCCGCTCGTATTTCTTGCAAGAGACCAAATTCGTTTCTTCGCTTGAGTACAGGGATTATCTTTGCTTAGAACGAGATAGAAAGACCGCTACTTCGAATGTCAGAGTGAATCGGATGTATGAAAGAGGATAAGGAGCTGAGCCTCAATAGGAGACGATGACGTCTATTATATTCGATGCTATTAGTAGGATGGGAGGGGAAGGGTAAAAGAAGAAGTAAGAAAGAAGTTGCTGAAAGAAGTAAAAACAGTTGAAAAACAATATGCATTTATCTGGATACACTAAATAATTATATGTCAGATTTTAATAAATAAGTTTTTCGGATATATTCGTATTTGAATTAAAATACGTAATTGCGTAATAGTAGGATTTCACTTGATGATAATAAAAAAACGAAATAAACTCGATAGCTTCAGATACGGACAATATTTTCTATTAGCTCCTTTATTATAGCACTTTAAATCTTGATAAAAAAATTAGTAGCGTCTTTCTATACGGAATAATTAAACTCTTTCGCATTTGTATTTTTCGAGCAGACGGACGGTCAAATGACGGGATAGTAATTTCTAATAAATGAATGCATAAAAGCTAAGATAATTGGAAAAATAAAATACCAGCTTGACAATTGTCATCGTCCGGGTCACAAATGCACGCGTACAAGTCGACGCCGGCTGAAACGCAGCGTTCGCCGGCGTCGCACGGCTCGAGCGCGCACGGCTCGACGGCGTGCTGGCAGCGCGCTCCGGTGTAGCCGGGCGCGCAGGAGCACGAGGAGCCGTCGCGCGAGTCGGGCACGCACGTGCCCGCGTGCGCGCACGGCAGCGACGCGCACGGGTGGCGGCCGCACTCGCGCACGCCCTGGCTGTGGACCGCGCGCGAAGGGTACGCCGCTGACCGGCCTATGTGCACTCGGTGCATGCAGCCTATGAAGCCCTGACTCACTCCAATGTTCTCGTACACTCTGTTCACAAAATATATTTTTTTGATTATATCTTTATAAAGAAAATTAAACGGTTAAACGTATATAAATGCGGTGGACTTAATACGTCAACAACAAAGAAAACAGATAAAATTAATAATTATCAACCTAAAAGTTATTAACCACCGAATCATAGCGATGTTAAATATGAAGGGTGGTGAAAGAAAAGTAAAGGGGAATTTCGGATTGAGGCGTGGTTTATATTAAGATAAGAATGCTAAGTTTGCATTAAATTTATCAATTTCTGGATATTTTTTGTTCAAAGTTAAACACGTTATTTATAGTAATATAGGCTTATTTTGCTATAATTGGGCGAATTTAAATTTTGTGTCTCTGTTAATGATTCAACAATAGCCTTCACTCCCTAACATTGCATAATATTGTATTATTCAAAAGTTAATCTATAGTAAAATAAAACAAACGAATAAAATAAAACGAACGAACTTCATGTTGTTATAAGAGTAAAGCATATTGGGTTTATAATTTATTTATTTATTTATTAACACTTCAAATCATGAATACTTTAAATCATTGAAGTGAAATCAATCATTGGACTTATTTCACTTGAACCTTCAAAAAAAAATATTATTTTGAAAACATTCGTAAATACAATTCAACATTCTGTAACTGTGTTTTATTTTTCAACTGTTACATTTTAAATTAGCTATTACAGGTAATTAAGGCAAATAACGACGTCTTTGTAGACGCTAGCAGCTGACGATAATTATAGAGGCATACTCACTTCATTATATAAAGGTATAAGAACCTTAATAACGCTCAAACTTAAAAATGTTATGAATTACGTTCGAAATTCGACCACTGTACGTAACCGCTAATAATAAAATGGCCAATTATTTTACCTTTTAATAAAAAATATTAAGTTTCAAAATAAGAAAGATTTATGTTTACAAGGATAAAAATAATGTTCACTAAGTGTAAATAAATATTTTTAAATAATTTCTCTTTCCTTGGTCGTATATAATAATTATATACGACCTTACTCAAATAAGCTTTATTTGCTTGCTTACGGATCTAGAGGTTCTGGGAGATAATGATGATAAAACGATAAAAAAGTCACTTTAATGTACTGATTCATACCTGTGTCCACAGGGTCGGTATTAAACGGGCTAACAATTAAAATACCATGATTTCGATATCAAATACTTAAAAAAATATTTGTATTCAACAATAATATAATTATATTTAAAATGTATCTATTATGACTAAATGCTTTTATAATAATAAATAAACAATATTAAATACTACAATTTAGGAATTACTTATTTACTTTTTTTTTTAAATAAAAAGCACAAAAATAGAAAAAGAAAAATAAAAAGATATTGATATTGAAAATAAATTTTGTATAAATGAATAAACTTTTACCTTGAAAAATTGGAAGGAACAAAACCAATATAAGCATTTTCCTTTAAATCCAGAGCTTTTAATTTGCCTTTAGATTGACTCACAATGTCTTCCCCGTTGTCAAGCTTGAGCACGCTGTCGCGGTGATATCTTTTAGCAGATATTTTATGTAATTTTGAAAGGAGTATTTTTTCTGCTGTAATAAGAGTGATTACACCATCGCCAAGATTATATCTGAGTGCTACATGGCTGTTAATTATAGCTAGAGATATAAAATCTCCAGTGCCATCAACATTTTGCTGATCGTATAATAAAATACCGTTTTCAGAAAAGGCTTTGAACTCTAACTCTATATCAAATTTATAGTACGCGTTTATAGGCTTTAAAGCAATGTAAGAACTTCCATCGAATGCAGGTACATCGAAATATTCAGCGATAATTTTGCGCTGACACAGACGTCCAGTGACTTGTGGATCACAAACGCAAGCAAAATCACCGTCAGGCATGTCCAAGCAAGCCACTGCATGCTTACAAGGTGAACTTTCGCATGCTAATGTATTGGTAATAGGAATTTGTTCCGGAGTTCTACCAAGACATTCCTGCCTATTCAACGATGGGCTATAATCTTCGTTGCAGACACATGCTCCTTTTTTGCATCTTGTATCAGGAATCATACAGTCCACGTTGCCAGTGCACAAATCGCCAATCAGTGCAGTAATCGACATGATACCGGATGTTGTACGCCTGCCACTTACGGGTGATTTTCTATTTCCTGGAACTTGAATATCACGATAAATTACTCTACACAAATTAAAAAATATAATATAGTATACAATATTATTGTCTGTTGAGTTACGTTTCGTGTATTATTGGTTTTGATCTCCAAACTTACTGGGATCGCTTTTGGATTCAATGTCCGCCTTTAGTCCTATTGTATTATCGTCACTGCCGTTATCTTGATCCACTTGTGAAATATTTAGGTATTTCTTTTGACTCACTTCTATATCATCTGGAAAGTTAACTTTCGGGTTTGGTAACTGAATATGTCTTGTTGATTTTGACAAATGTGCATGTGAGACATCTGGCTGTGTAAAGTACTGAGGAGTGTAGCGTCTCAAAGGCCAATCGGTGCCACTTAACGTATCTTCTCGGCATATTCCAAATGCTTGTACAACAATGTCTGTTTGGGTTCTACACGCTTGCAATTTCAGATGACATTCTGACGTATAAGTTTGTCCATCATTGCCACATACCATAAGAGTATCCATAGATTCTGGCGGACATTCATATAATGGACATTCGCATACAGCAATTCCACTCCTTTCTACACAGTTAGCACCGAAATAGCAATTTAATTGTTTACACGAAACCGGCGGTAACTGAATCACGTCAGCTGAAAAAATAAATGATGACAATAATATTTCAAAATGATGCAAGTTGCAAACAAAGGCTAACAATTTTCTTACGCGAAAAACATCCATTGGGCCCTAATACCATTTCGTGGTTAGTACAAATTGTACATTTCTGTCCTTGAATATTCGGTTTGCAGACACATCTTCCAGTCATTTGTTCACAATCTTCTCGAACTGATCCAAACATAGAACAACCGCACGCTGAAATTTACATCAAAATATTCCTATTATATCCAAGAAGTAGTTTCAATAATATATATATATCTTACGGTATTCCGCTGATTGTATTTTTATTAAAAATTTACCGTCTATTTATCAAAATCTAAAAATATTTTAATGCTACTCTTTCCTGTTAAGAATATTTAAAAAAGTACAATTTTAAGAACAGATTCTAAATTCTATTTCTTTATCAAGTCTGTAGTGAGCGTTTATGGTAGGTAATTTAAAATATATGAATAAAACCTAAAACCAGGCTTTACAAATAGTTTTGAAAAATAGGAACAAATAATATTAATATTATTTATGAATTATACATATAAACTAAAAGCTTACGTATACATCCCTTGTGTCCGCTGGAAATGCGCGGCAGGCCCCAAAAGCCAGGCTCACAGCGATCGCAGCGGAGGCCGCCCACGCCGGGCCGACAGGCGCAGCGGCCGAGAGCGTCGCAGCCGTCGCCGTAGGCCCCCAGTCGGTGGCAGCCGCAGCGCGACTGCTCGGGCGACGGCTGCGCGGCGCGCGGCGGCTCGCCGCCGGCCGCCGCGCCGGACGTGGGCGGCGACGCGTCAGAGCGGTCCGGCTGCGAGTCGGCTGCTAAAAGTGCGCGCGGGGGGAATATACTATTATTACATCCATTTATTATATACTTACCTTTACAATAAAGTAACATTATATTATTTTAACCACTTTAAAAAAATTAAGGAGTTTTAGCGAAATTATCAAATAAAATTCGACTGTTATTGTTAGAGGCCTCAGGATCGATTTCAAGTGGTTTAAATCGCGATGAGAACATTACTGAACATTAGAGAGTCACTAAACACCACTATTGGCTGTTGACATGTACATTATATATTTTTTATAGTAATCAATTACAAGACAAATACACTCATTCAATTTACAGATTTGCCAGATGTGGGTAATAAATGACTTTGCTCCATAAAGACAACTTCCAGGCAGTTAGAGCAGTTAGAATTTACATGCATATGCACCGCGTATAAATGATCTAATATTTATTACAGGAATAAATGGGTTGGCTCAAAAGCTAAAAAGAAATACCACTTTAAATTTGAAGCTAATGTTATTACCTGTTTTAAGGTTAAAATGTTTGTGCCAGAATAATGAATAATATGAATTACTTCCAGAACTCATAGAAGATTATAATAATTTATTGCTGTGCATTATTGTAAAACTAACCTTTATTGCAACATCTCGCAACGCGTGTAGTTTGATGACAATAACTTCCGGAGGGACAATCTTTCCTATGAGGTCCATTTCCACAATCTAATTCTATGCCAGTCAAATTATCAACCAGCGGTGCGTCGCCGTTACACGGTTTTATCTCAAGACCTTGGCATAATTCCAGTGGCCTCAGTCTCAATTCCTCTTGACGCTGACAAGCTTCTAACTTCATGTGACACATGGAAGCGTATACTCTTAAATCTGAAGCGCAGACTGGTTTATTATCTTCAGATAATGTGGCAATAGTGCAGTCAAATAAACACGAGCACCTAGGGAAATTATCGGGACCAAGCTCGCAAGTAGCCTCGTGGTCACAATGGATGTCTTTGCACGCCTCCCGCTCGGCGCTGGTCCAACTCTTCTCAGGAGCTTCGGAAGATCCTTGGAAAATTTCATTACTAATTGAAGTGGTGTGTGCTTGCATTGGTGGCGGCGATGCTATAACAGAATAACATGAAATGCCATTAAACTATTTTCCGTTACGAGAGGGTCATGAGATAAACATTACCTTATTGTCAGCAACCTAATTTTCGCGATTCTACACCTCGCGAAAAACTACAAATTTTATTTATTTTACTAAAAAAACAAAATATGGTGTATTCAGTCATACCTAGACTGCGCCAATACTAAGGTAGAATTTAGCGTGGTGTTTATTTATTTATTTATTCTTTATTAAAAAAATATTTATTTATTATTTTTTATGTTTTCGATGTGTGTACACACTTTTTATGTGATGTGTACGGTATAAAAGTGTGAATGAGGGTGTGTGGTTGTATGCGTAAGAGTATGTATATATGAATATCGTATGTAAAATATCTGAAAATTCCTTCAATTAAAAAACAAAATACATTATAGTTTTTTTCTCCTCAACTGTATGAAAAACGTATTCGAAAAACGTTTGTTTTCTAAAGGTTACCTATAAAATTTTAATATAATCCTCGAAACCATAGCAAAAGTTAATAAAAAAATCACGATTTCTTAAATAATAACTTTTTGTATCTAGAACTCTTTATGAAAATGTTCTTATAATAAGAATAACGATCAGTTAATCAAAATATGATTTTTCTATTGTCTATTTAAGTTTAAAGAGGGCAATAAAATAATTTATAATATATCCATATTCTGTAACTTGATCAAAGTCTCCTGAGCATCCAACGTAATTGCCACTTAGCAAACCATTATTACCTAATATGCCTTAAGTGCATAGTCAGCTTAGCACTATAATTACATTATTAGTCTTAGAAGATAAATTTTAAATAAGTATTAAACGGATGTGTAATAATAGTGACCATATTATACAACATGTATTATTTAAATTCTTTATCAATTTCCATTGATGTTAAAATCGTATAAAATGTGTCGTAATAGAAAATGTATTAAAAATATTACAAAAGTTGAAAATACCATTTTCAAAAAATTATTATAAAATATAAAATACCTTTGTAAGTATATTTTCGAAATCCTGAAACCAAATAAACAAACCAAGCAACAAACCAAGTAAACAAATCAGAAATTTAAATGTTAATTATGAAGGACATTAATGCGCTAAAAATCCGGAGAAGAATTATTAAAATGTGGGAAATAAAGATGTTAAAAAACTTTAAAAAATATTTGTACTGTTGGTTTTCCGAATAAACGATAAATAAATAAATAAATAAAATACAAATGGGCTGTTTGGATGAGCAATGCCGACAGCAAAAGGCCTCCTTACTCTGCACTCCGGCAACCGCAAAGCGCTCGAGGCAGTCGCCGTAGAAGATGACCGCCAGGCCGGGCTGCGTGCAGGCCGCGCGCTGCAGCTCGCACTCGCTGGCGTACGTGCGCATGCTGGACGCGCAGACGGGCTCGGCGCGCGCGCCGCCGCAGCGCGTCGGGCACACGCACTCGCCGCCCGCGCAGCGCGCGCCGTTCGCGCACCGCACGCCGGCGCACATGGCTGTGGCCGAAACAAATATTAATAATCACTTACTTCGCCTTCTCATTCATTACACGTCATAGTCGTTACATTTTCACCGTTTTTTTTATAATTATTGTTTCTCTTTTTAATCATTTTTTTACTACTTTAATGAAAGTTTGACCGTATTGCATAAGCGCACAGATAGGTAGGTGAGAGTGAAAAGCTTTCATAAGCTTACAGGCCTGTATTTAAACCAGCGTGCATTACCTCAAGCGATGCAACTTTCTGTGCTTTCGGTATTAATTTTTCCTTTAACATTCTGGCTATATAATTTGTTTGAAAAATTTCAATCTGTCAAAATATTAAAAACCATTCGAATTTTCCAAATATAAGTAATGTAAACTAACGGCGAACGCCTATTAAAACGTTAGGAATCATCTAAATACGGCATTTAAGCAATATATTATAGAATTTTACTATATATATATAATATAAATATTATATTACAATAAAATAATATCATATGTAATATTAACATAAAAAATATTTATAAATAATAATTCTTCTTCTGCACGGTAAGTAGATTTATTGGAATAAACAATTTAAAAATGAAATGGATGTCACATGGTCAAACCATTTTTAACGCTTCATTACGACCATCTATCTCCCTTGACTCTATGACACGCACATTTGGCCTAGTTAAGTAGGGTCCAAAATAATTGTATATGACTTAAATCATAGCAATTATTTTTATATAAAAAAATATATATAAAACGATATCATGCAAAATAAAAACTAGCGCACCAGGATGTACCTCAGTGATAGTTTAGGTATTTATGTGAAAACCTAAAATGTCAATATATTTATTTGCGTTTTGTCATCAATCTATAGGAACGCGTTGGCTCGCAGCGCGGCTTAAGTGGCCTATGACTTTGTTGTTAATAAATAAACTGAAATGTGAAAATGTTACCTAGGATTTCATCCAATTACCAGACCACATAAATATTTTTTTTGCAAACGAAGCTATTGGCTCGGAGTCAAAAAGTCAAAGCCAAAAGAAAGGAGATAAAAAGAGTTCAGATTTTTTGGTACTGTTTCCTAAATTGATATAATATGAAACAGGATTAAAAATTAATAAAATATTATTTTAATCTCTTTTCAAATGATAAACCGTGAGTTAAATATTTTTTTTCAAATGTTCACATTGTTGGCGAACGAACATTGAAATCTTTTTCAGGCATTTTGATAATAACTTTCATGCATTGATATTTTAATATTGCTAATCGGTAATATGTATTTCTTTGCCTGTTCTATAAAAAAAAACTATAAAAGTATCATCATATTTGTTTGATCTCCTAAATGACTTCCCTTTATAGGAAGCGAATGTTAAACAAATAAGGAAATGAAATGCCAACTTTTTTCGCCCGGTGGATGCAAAAAATAATAAACACATCTGCGGTACTTTACATTCTGTATGCACACTAAATCACAATATTGCATAACCAAATATTTAGCAGACAGATAGTGAATTAAGGGTCATAGTTTTTAATCATGTTGGACCGGAACCCTAAGAATCTGATCCGCCCTATAAATCACCGAGAAAGCGAGCAGCGCCGCGGTGCGCATCGGCTCGCATCGCGACTTGAGTGGCCTGTAAAGCGAGCTCACCGCTGGCTTTTTTTGCTCTTTCCTCACTCGCAAAAATGTAACGGCGAAAAACGGACGACGCCATTGAATCGCAATATCATATTTTACCCATAGAAATCGAGACAATGAAGAGTGACAATAGTCTCGCTGTCTCGCTCTCTCCTCAGAGAACAATGCTTCGCAGCTGGCAGTCGTTTTGGAGCAACGATTTTGCTCCTTTTGTGGAACGTATTATGTATTTGAATTGCAAGTTTATGGTGAGTTTTCACTCTTATGCATAGAAACACTCAGGCATGTGGTTTGTGTCATTTTATATAATGCCGCTAATAGCCGGCTATCCTTTCATATGTGATAAAATCAGCATACACATAGATTCTAACATAGTACAGTTAATACAGATAATATATTTTTTTAAGACAACAAAATCATTTTAATTGGAGTTGTAACATCTCTTGAATACGAGTATACCACGAAGATATTCCCCAAATTCTGAGTTTGGAATGTTTTTAATGATTCCTAAAAAAAATATAGTTTTATTTCTTAGGAATCATTGGTTTTTAAACTAAATTAAAAATAACCATGAAGGTTCCAAGGAAAAAATAAACTTTAGATGTTTAACACATATTTTTTACAATAATTCTTTATAGTTAAAAAAATGTTTAAATGTAATAATATTTGTCTAAATTATGTTTGTTTACTTTTATTTATTTTTTAATACAGCGTTGGGGCATTGGAAATGCCATATAGCAAAATAACTATATAGGTATTAAAGAGGTCCTGTACTTAACGCGCAGGATGTCGTTTAAAATCTAGCACTAAGTTTTATAAAAATGCATTGTTAATGTTTTTTTTTACTAACAGTGAATCGTCTAATAAAAGGAAAGATAGTAAGTAATAAAAGTTAAAAAAAAAATATTTGCCATAAAAATGTGCAGGTTTTGAAGTCAAGTTGAAAAATAAATGTAAAGGTACTAATGAGGTCCTACGAATGCTACTTGAGATTGTAGGCTGTGAGGTTTAAAAAAAAATATTTTTTAACTCTCTTGTGAAAAATATGTTAAATGTATATGTCTACTAAGAAAATATAACTAAAATATGATATTCTAGGAAAAATATAAAAATAATGTATGTGATTGATATGACGGATTGTGGTCAAATGACATAAGTTTAGGTGTGTCATAAAATATATATTTTATATTTGTATATTATACTTCTCATTATAATTTTAAAAATTATAAAATACAATTTTTCACATTTGTAAATGTTATCAAGTATACAATTTTCCAAACCCTTATTTTATCTACGTATATATTATAGTATATATACTATAATAGCGTGAATATGCATTATTCTTTTTAATTCTCTTATTTTTGTTTAAACAGTTTTAGGTTTTCATTTTTATTCTTCATTGTGTAAATTCATGCAATTGGCTAAAGTGCTACTATTTATTCCTATTTTAAATGGGTTACGTTCTACGATTACCTAAAATATTAAATAAACGAATATATAAACACATACATATATATTACATATAGGGGTTTGAATTAATTTAAAACAAAAAAAAATATTTTAAGGGTTTTTGTAATCTAAGTAGTTACAAACTAATTGTAGATTCTTAAAAAATCTATCGTTTGCTATTATGATTCAATGTTAGCCACGAGAACCGAACATCCGACAAACGGTGATGATATTTTAAAATACGTTTATCAGTAATGCAATCAAATAAAATTTAAATTATTAAAATATACAGCCTATTGAGCGACGAATACATAACATTAAATCAAAGGCGTATTGGCGATTGCTACTTATTCGCAGAATAAATAATATTTCACGGTCGAATCCATGTTGAAACAACACCTTATGAACACCTTTGGTTTATTATTCAATACATATTCATTTACTTACGATTCATAAGTAAATACATATGTTAATATTGACATTGACATAAGTAACGATTACGAATATTGTTTATTAAATATTTTTTTATGCATACAGTTCACCTTTTTGTGCCTTTTACTCATTTAGATAAGTTAAGTTCAAAATTCCTTAGAAGCAAATGTGCCCTAGTAATGGATCAAGAAAGTACCCAGGTAGGAAAACTTATGCCTAGGGCGGTACTACCTTTGACTAATTCTCTTTTATTTATATTCAATGCCAGTATGCTCGATTTGTATTATTTTTGGTTTTTGTTGGTTTTATATTATCATAGCATGAAATTTTATTAGATTTATAATGGAAAAAAAATGTCGTTACTGATACTAGAGAATCTGATACTGATACTAGAGAAACTGATATTAGAGAATCGGGAACATTGCAAGGTATAAATAAATCGACGTTGAATAAAATGTTGGAAAGATGAGCAGATAGCGTGATCGCGATTTTTCACTCTTTGGCCAATATGATTGACTCCATTAGGTTGAGATCGCGATAAAATGGTACAAAAATATACACGGTAACCCAGTTTACTTGTAGTAAAAACATACATTAAAGATAACATTGTATAATTAATATAATTAATGTGCAACAACAGTAATTCGCAAAAATTTAAACTAACGAAACAATAATTTAACATATACTTTTTAACAAAAGGTAGACAAGAGGAAATTAGACGTTCAAACATTTAGAAATTTGACGCTTAAACTCACTCAAATTACAAATAAATATATCAATCACATTATTTTTATTATTATTAGAAAGTTTATTATACAAATTACACACTCTGTATATGTAGGAGTTTTGGGAATAATTTAATTTTAATTTTAATGTTGCCAGAAGCAACTTTTATTATTCAAATATATACAATTACAATGTAAATAGATCCAGCTAAGATATTGTCTTATCTGCCGGTTTCTTAATCTTTACTAAAAACAATTTATTTTAACATGCATAAAATATAATACAAAGTACTTGAAAATTAAGTTGACGTAACTTATGTGATTACAATAAGACCAAAATAATTTTTAATATGTTTTTTTCCATAAATTCTTTTAATTTATATTTTTTCCGATTTTATTTTTAATTACTCTTGCATATGGGCAGAAGAAAAAGCTCTTTATGTCTAGTAAAACGAGAATGTACACGATATTTAATCGAAGCAGTTAGTTCCATGCAATAAACAAAATTATTTAAGAATTTGTATAAGTACTATAAGTATAATTCTTCTATCTGAAAGACTGGTCATATTATATTTTTCTAATGAAATTTAGTAACTGTCAGGAAGAGAAAATGTGCGTTAATTCAAATACTTTCAATTTCATTTGAATACGTTCCAACTTATCAATAAATATATTGTAAAGTGGATTCCACATTTGAGATGCATATTCAAGCTGACTTCGGATGAAAGATAGGATCTTGAAACAAACAATGGAATTAAATTCCTTACACGTTCTGAGAATAAATCCTAACATGCGGAAACTTTATTGGTAATCAGGTCAACATGCTTTTCAAAAAGTAATTTCCGATCTAGTGTTACGCCTAAATCTTTAAACAATTCTTTCTTGGCTAAACAAGAGCTATAAATTTTATAATCAAAATAATTAGTAGGTACATATCTTCTGTGTAAATGAAATAGAGTTACGTTTTGATACATTTAAATGAAGTCGATTACTTTGCAATATTGTAGCAAGACGTTCGAGATCTTACTATAAGAGACGGCAATCATCAACATGTTTTATAGGATAGAAAATTTTAAGGTCGTTAGAATATGATAAGTGTTAAGCATGTTGAAAACAACTATCAATATCACAATATCATTAATATGAAATAAAAATATAATATTACGAAATTCATTATAAGAAATATATATAACAATTCATGTTTAGAATTTTCATGTTTTAAATAATATCAAATTAAACTTATTAAAGTATTTTTTACATTTTTCAAATTCAATAACGGAAAAGAGGTACCAAAACACGTAAAATTTGTCCCCTAACATAGTATTTTGAAAAGCCACTTTTAAAAACAGCGCAGCGTGCCCGAGGAAAATACCGAAAATTACGCCTTAATAAAGGCAATTCGTTCACAAAGTATTAGTCCCGCGAGTGGCGTTTGAAGTAACTGCCGCTCATGTGTGGCATGTGCGGTTATTGGCGTATCATATATTATGAATCATTTTATGGAACGAACACACGCGCCGCGAGCTGCCTTCCCTAGAACGTGAATTCTTTATAAGCCAGGTAGCGCCATGCTGATTTCATGCTTCGCTCCGAGGAACCGCTCCACGTTGCGTGCGTCGTGAAATTAATTCCATGAATTTTTACGTCTTTACTTGATTCACCAATTTTTTAAATAACATTAAGTAAATTTATTTACTATTCATTATTATTAGGAAGGTACTTTCTTAAAAAAAAAAACACCTTTTGTGCATCGCTACTACAAAACTAAAATTTAAACCACGATCGAGATGAGTGAAGATTTGCTAAGTTTGGCAAAAAAAAACCCATTTTTTGTTATTGGTATCATTTAACAATCTTAAGAGTATATATATCTTTAGGAAAAAAAGTTTTTAATTTAATTCGTAGTGAATTAAAATTATTTAAAACACGAAACACTCTCAACATTTTACGTAAAACTGTGAATACATACTTTTCATAGCGCTTATGTTTAATTTGATATCATGAATAATATTTTGTCAATTAATTTTAACGTTACCAAAATTTGTGAATTTGTTAGCTTCTGATATAATTTTGATATTTTTTAAATTAAGACGAGGAAAGTCGTTGTCACAAATCTAACTGCTTACTTTCCTCGTTTACAATTACAACTAAATTTAATATTATTATTTTTATAAAAAACTTGATGTTTTCTCGTTTATTTTCACTTTTGAATATATTTAAAAAATGCCAAGTAAAATCAGATTTAGCATGAAATAAAGGGTAAAAAATTCGCAGATAACGTGATCATCGGGTAAATGAAACGAGGATAATATAGGATCCGTCCAGAGAAGAAGCGTGCATTGATTGAAGGGTTTTTGCCTATAGACCGTAATCCAGAATCCAACGCTGAATCATCATCCACGTCTAACCATATCCACCAATAATTCTAGATAAAAGTTTAAACGTACGTGTTTTATTTTATAACTGTTTTTCAATATTAGTTTTTATATGTTTGTATATATTCTGTTTTTCTTACATGGCTCGTTGATTTGAAATTTAAATATTAGCATATTCGAAATCAGTTCTAGCTAATGTAAAACGTTTTAATTAAATTCGGATATTTTTTCTCATCAACACTCGAACTACAAATTATAATATTTCATCGTTTAATATTTATATGTACCTACTGCATTATATAATTATGTATTATGTTCAGGAAAAAAGCCTGTGTTCGGTATTGTGGATTGGATGATAATTTCAACCAACAATAAAAACCCAAATCATTGTAACTTTTCAGTCGTTTTACTTCGTTCTCAGGATGAGTTTCAACTTTCTAAGCATATTCAATTTTTTCATGAACTAGCTGTACTAGTTATTCAAAATATGAATAATATCCAAAATTGAGCGATACAAAGCACCGCGTGCGTTTCGATTTCCTTATCTCTTATGTATGCGAAAACACCCAGTGGGTCAAAATATTTATTTGATGGGAAAAAAAATATTTTCCCAATATCTATCTGTTTTTCACTGATCTTAAGCTTCCTCGTAACTTCGAGGTATTATAGTTAAGTAGTACCTTAGGCACCACAAAATTATTATTTTAAAATAAAAACTACAACTACGTATAATTCCTCTGAAATAAAAATAAATATATATTAGGCACATATTTCGATTAAGGGATATCTTAAAATAACATATAGTATATAATACTAATATAAAATCAAAAAAATATCCGCGTAAATATCTTTACAGTAAAGGTATCACAGAAAATATGACATGCATTAAAGCGAAACTTGTATAGTGTAATTTTTGCGTAAAGATATTTTTCACGTTCACTGCGCTCGGTAACTACTCGTATTTACCGCATTTGCTGTTTTATCTACCAGTCCATCGTACTTGTTGTCCTTGCTGTCAGTTTCTCTACAATACTCTACATTGTATGTTTGTTAAATGCAAGGATATAGATACGGCATGACATACGAATCGTTCTTATAAAACCCCGACACCGGTAGATTCCCCCCGCCGTTCCGCGCGCCGCAATACTCCGCTATGCTAGATAGAGACTTATCGTGATGACATATGCGAGCAAGCGAGACGTATGGATACGCGAGGAGTGTGCTCGACGCAAAGTGGCGTACTTAGCGTGACGTATTTCGTGTGTGGTATACATACCTACTTGTACCAGAGTTTTTAAAAATCGGGGGGAAGAAGTTATTTATGAAATAGAGTAAACGTGTTACTGAACGCTGCGATAGATCCTAGACTAGTAGGATTGTTGCCTAGGCAGCGACATTATCCTCGTAGAACGAAGGAGAGCTATTCGGAAATAATTGAATCGATTTGCGCTGGATTGGTAATCAACCCAACCCACCTGACTGAAGGAAAACATTTTTTGCCTTAAAGATCGCTCGATTGACTTGAGTATTTTTCTAGATAAAAGATGTCTGTAACAATATTAATGGTGGCAAGGCTTTTTACAAACGAATTTAGGTAGATATAAAATAATATACTATGAATAGAAATTACTTTTAAAAAAACAAGTATTTTTAAATAATAACATTAAATACTATTTTATGAATTGTACCATTTACATGTATTTAAAATAGTGCCTTTTATATAATGTCCATTATTTAACATGATCTCCAAAATAATATCTAAAATAATGTGTATATTTATCATATTTATATTTGGTACATTTTTCTGTCCATATAAATGTAGTGCTAAAAAATTATCGTCTTGTATCAAAGTACTTTGATAATTAAATAAATAAATAAATTCTTCGGCTTCTAACCTTTTCCGTGCAAAGCAGACTATTTGATATCTTCTGTATTGTCATTTCATATATCATCTCAAAAGCGGTCCTCCTCTATTTTGTTTACCACCATTGCAGTAAATTCTTCCCTTACTAATCGTCCATATCTTTAGCAGCTGCATGGCTAGTATAATTTTAGTTTAACTGAGTTTCTTGTTATATCGGCTACATTTGTTTTCCCCTTTATCCAGCTGTTCTTCTTATATCCCGACGCCAAACGTATTACTTTTGATATCCCTCAGTAAAACAACGATTCGTTAGATTGATGACCTACTTTTGAGATAAGTGCCACGTTTGTGACTTGTAGGATAATCCGGTAGCATGTACTATAATTCGAACTGTAAGGTACAGAGAGGGACTTTATCGTTTATAAGGACATGGTCAAGTTTTACTATTCCGAGTGTGTTCCGAGTGTGTGAGGGTGAGTGTGTTTGTGTGATATCACAGAAGTTTAGATTTCCTTTCTAGGTTTTAAAATTTGACATTAAAAGTTTATACCTTGACTTATTTTAATAATGTTTTTATAATGTATATTTTGAATTAAATATATTTAAAATCAACGTAAATATTAGTGTAATATTGGTGTTTTTAATTTAAACGGCGTAAGTATAACAAAAAGGTGTTTACAGGAAATAAAACTGGTATTTCGTTTGTCTATATGATAATATTTTTTTTTCAGTGTTATTTTATCATTTATTTTTAGTGTGGCATTATAAATAAATAAATAAATAAATTTATACTTACATAATACGCAAAATTAGCAGGATAAATTGTATGACTTTTAAAGACGCGCAGTATATGGTAATAGTTGAATTATGTGTAAATTAAAATTGTCATCTTTATGTAATATGAAGGTAAACCGTCTCCTAGATAAGGAAAGGACCAGCTGCAAATAAAATCCTCACAATGGAGAGCACAGATCTTTTGAAAGTGAAATAGACGAGAATTGGCAAGTTTTGCTTCTTTTTTCTAGCATCCTAAATTATTGTGTTATAACATTAGAGGTATAACTCATTGCCACAAACCTTAAACAGTCAAATGCTGTAATAGCATTCATAGTTGCCATATTTTGTGATTTTAGTTAAGCCTTCCTCTTTACCAAATTAGACCATTATCGCATCGTAGGTAATGCAAATCTATATATTATTTGTTTATCAGAACCATTTTAAAGTTCAATAGGTGCACTCTCAAGATATTATGTTTAAACAATTGTTGTGACGTAGGTCATTTTTTTTTTTTGGGGATTTACTTGTATTTGAGTCAGGGGCCATGGTGTTAATAAAGCGTTAAAAATGGTTAGACCTTTTTGGTTTAACATACAGAGCGTAGAAAAATTATATCTGCCAATTTTCTGATTATACAAGTGCTGAAATTGAAGCTGAAAATGTTTTGGAACTCGCTAAGAAATTTAATTTTAACTCTAAACGAGTTAATGACTGATTTAAATTTAACGAACTTCCCTCTCATTTTATTATGTTAAGGATAGTTGTACAATTACAATGTTTAGTCCGATTAGACTTCGACCCCGTATTATTGCATAATATTATACGAATATTTTCCAGGAAGCCTTATGAAAAAATAATAAAGGCATGTCGTATAATTATAAAATACAAAATAACTAACAATAAAAAGGTGTCATCTTAAATGAGATTACGCCACCTAATTCCATTAACCTTAATCCATTAACAAGGATAGGTACTTTACAGCGTGTAAAGGTACGATTATACCGATTACACAAATATAGGGTATATTAAAGTCATTTAAATAAGTATATTAGTAAGATTTTCTTTAAAATACGATCTAATTCCCAAAAATTTTATTCTATATTTTTTATAATCGTCCGCGTTGTGGAATAATATTATAAATAATTTAATTCAAAATATATTGCCTAACTAAACTACCGCCTGTTCTAAGGAAGACATTAATATACCTGCTAATATTTGCTAATTATATTTATTTTATATTTAAAAAAATAATATTTGTTTTAAGTAAATTATTGATTATAAAAAAGTATTTACTCACCGCAATCTCCTTTGAAGTCGACGTTGATTTCTCTCTGCTCCTTACAAGAGGCTGCGCGAAGTTCGCATTCGCTCGGATAAGTCCTCCCGTCCGATCCGCACACAGCCTCTGTGGCGGCAGGCGAGGCCACCGCGCTGGTGGTGGCGTTGTCCTGGCAAAAGATGGTCATCATCAAAGAAGATAAGACAAGGAAAGACTACGCCTTCATGTACACGTCATATGCGTGCAAATGCAATAGTATAATTAAAATCGGCATCATTTGGACATAAAGACATCTTCAAAACCAATTTTATCAAATTTCTAGTCTATATAAAATATAACAATAACATTGTATCCACGCCAAGATTAAATAAGAATCAAAATAATAGTATAAAATTTTTTTAATTTAAATATATATTAAAAAAACAAAATATTTATTCAGAAAGAAAAATTACAAACAAAACACTAAAATATGAGTCCAACCACAGCAATGGTGTAGTAAAAAATAGCTAGTTGGGTATAAAAGTACATAATATAAATACAGATATATTAATTAAACCAATGTATACATTTTATAGCATTAGAAAATAATATAAATGCAATTTTGTTGCATTTTACAATATAATTTAAATTATTGTAAAAGAAGTGTGTATATAGGTACCGAGTCATCAGGCGTGTTCTTAGTTATTTATCTAAGTTGTGACTGGCTTTCTTGTACAAATAACAGCATATTATAAAACATTTTATTAAGTAACGTACTATGCAGTTTAAGTATTAGGGTTCGCATATTTTTAGACTTTCCTAAAGTATTGATTTATTTTAAAATTAGGTTACCGATTGTCACACAATTCGGTAGTTTGGCCGGCTAGGCAAATTTTAAGGCAGGCTCTTCGTTGAGGCCGGCAAAAACGCATTTATATCTGAACTACATAGAAAACGGTAGACATAGAAAAACGCAATAAAATGACGAATCGTGTTTTGCACTTTCTAGCCGA
This sequence comes from Neomicropteryx cornuta, assembly GCA_020383195.1. Classification (NCBI taxonomy): domain Eukaryota; kingdom Metazoa; phylum Arthropoda; class Insecta; order Lepidoptera; family Micropterigidae; genus Neomicropteryx; species Neomicropteryx cornuta. Next base: position 11,085,274 of record JAHKQU010000014.1, read on the forward strand.
TCCATGCGATATACCTACTTCGTCGCAGTGCGGCTTGCCGTAGGTGCATTACTCCCTACACGCCTCAACAGACATTCGCCAAACGATGTCCCTTTCTTAGCATTCACGCGGAAATGTATTGTTCGGTAATGATTGACGCCGTGTGTACAATATAAAATTACAGTAGATATACAGAGCATAATATGCTCAACTTACGAAAGGGCCTAACTAATTTTGAGTAACATTTTAAAACTGCTTTAGTATTTATTTTCCATGATACATGAACATAAATACATATTTTTCTAAGTTAGGGGGGTGAACTGTGGGATGATAGATGTAGGTACGTGTATTTACTAGAAGCCAAACGTAAAAATTTAAATTTTACCAAATGAGTGTGAACGAAACTGAAAAAAAAACAATCTAATAATTGGGTTTGCTCCGCAGCGCCCAGCGGCAGCAGGACAGGGTAATTTAGCTTGTTACCCATGGGTCGGTCCTTTTCCTTGTTAAGCCCCGTGTAGCAATAAGGCACCCGCCCAGGGTCGGACTGGCGGTCGGCAGATGGATAGGGGCGGCTAAAGCGCGCACGTTGAATAATTCAAAGTGAGAAGCAATCAGTGGGCGCTTAATTGCACAGGAGCGCCCCCTAGCGGCCCAGGCCACCACGCACGCTTATATCGAGGGGACTTTGTTTACGATAACACTAGTTGGTTGATTCGTTTCCATGCCTATTGAGATTTGTTAGGAGTAAGGTACCGTTTAAATTAAAAATACCACTTTTTTAGTTTAAGCTATTTTCAACCACAATATTTATTCATTTATCCTACAAAATGATTTCGATTTATAATTTGTATCTTTAAAATGACGAAATACATTATGTAATTATGGATTAAAATGTGAGTAGCACTGTTTTTGTTTTTCTTTTTAATTTAAAGAGGAGGGCATACGTGCCTCGTATTTTTTTTATAGGTTTTTGTAATTTTGTTTTAATGGTAAACGACTTTGGAAAAATAACTGAGAATTGTTTGCGGTATAGGTATATGGTTATTGTTATACAATTTAAAGTTTATGGCCAAAACTGTGTTTTTGACAGGACAATTACAATCTTTTGTATCAATAAATGATAATTTAAAACTTTTGTATGGTCTGCCTTATTTTTACAGGGTTACAGTTAAAAATCAGTATTTTTATATTAATAATCTGTTAACTATGACTTACTCAAAAATAATCGAACAGATTTAATGTTATTCTCCCAAGAAAGCATTTTGTATATAATATTTCAGTTTTAATATGGTGAAAGCATTGGTTTAGTAAATATAAGATAATCTGACTAAGAGCTAACTCAAGAATATGCCAGAATATGTAGACGAGATGAAAGGGCAAAAATATATGTAAATTCATAATATTATCTGGACTAAACATCTATTTATTCTCGTAGTTGAATTTTAGTCTATTCGGATGTAAACGCATCAACCATTAACGTATCCTAAAAAGTTTGCAATTATGATTTCAATACTTGGACTACCTTTTAATCCCTATCAGTAAGTTACCTACCAATAAGGCAAATAATATACGTTGAGAAAATATTTGATACGTTGAAAAATTTTTTTTTTTGATAATTTAAGATGTAAGTGCTTGAGAAATTGATAATCCAGTCAGTATGTTACCGAACTTCCTGGTACGCAGAACGATGCCGTTGAATTGACCGTCGAAGCGAGCAGCACTTTACTCGAGGATAATTAATGTTCAGTTCGATTAACTCAATTATACAAGTATGATCTGCTATATCGACGAGGACGAAAGCTTAAATTGATACAAAAAGCAGAGCCGCAGTGGAAGCGTTATTAGGAGGGCGGCAATAATTATTATAAAATATTTAAGAATTAGATGCGGTATTTTTAATAATCAATAAAAATTCCTTGCAAGTTTTAGTCGTGGTTTTTAGTCTCAGACTTCTACAAAATGCAAGTAATTATCATAATATTTTTAGCCGATTAAATATTTATAATATTGGGTGATGATTTTAGAGGCGTGGTTTTCAAGAAGAGATAAAACGCATATAATTTGATGTTATGGCTAAGAGTTTAGTTTTATTATAAAGATAAGGGTTTACCATTATGTTTTAAAATTGATTTCGGGTAAGTGGACGCCGCGGCTGACTCGAGCAAATTCCAGCCGAGAGGCCCAATTTTCAACCACTTTTTGCAGCAAGTTGGGCCGTATGTCAGCAATAACGCGCCGAATATTCTCTTCCAAGGCGTTAATCGTGTCCGGCTTATCTGCGTAGACAAGCGACTTCACATAACCCCACAAAAAATAGTCCAGCGGTGTTAAATCGCACGATCTTGAAGGCCACGCCACAGGCCCACGACGCGATTTTTACTTTATTTTAGAGTGATTTAAAAAGAATTTAGAGTGATTTTTTCTAAATTTGCACTATTTGCAAACGTTGTTCAGGAGTAAGTCTATTCATTATGAAATGGCAAACTAAACTGAGCATAAATCAAGTGACAGCTGTCAAAAACACCAACTACGAAAAAAGTAGTGCCAGATTGAAAACCACGCCTCTAAAAAAACACCCTATAGATAAAATAAAAACATTAGAACTTTCACAAATATGAATAAATTGCCGACGTTGCAGGATCATTTAAATGTATGTCATGTGATTTTGTATAGGTTACAAAATATAATTTTGTAAAGGTTAAAAAAAATATGCGTGCTAATGAAGAAACTTGGTATTTGGATTTGTCTAATGGCCCGAGAGGCTTTATCAAAAAACGCTGATGGCACCGACCGCGACCCTCAGGGTCTATCTGTGAAAAAATACAAATTATGAGAAATAGTTACAGAAAACCGGGTATTTAATGTTCTTAATTTAACTTTTATGCTAGGTGATTAAAAAAATCATTATAGAATAACTAACTATTTTATATTTTATATTCAGTTTGCTTTTATATTTAACTATTGTAAGAAAATTGTAGATTTTTTTTTTGGTATGATTAATCAAACAAGGTAAAACTTATTTTAATTGCATGAGATCTGAGTATTTAGATTTCCCTGAAAGTTTGAAACTGAATATTTTGAAGCATTCGGTGTAACCCTCCTGCGAGCTGTAAGCGTAAATTTTCGAACATCCAAACCCCTCGACATGAGTTAACAAATTCTTCCTCGACTCTCCTTTGATAAATGTTAGCTTGCTGGAGACATTATAATATCATGTCACTCGTCTGGCATTCTTATCGTGATATTAAGAAAATGCGAGTAATATGGTAGTAATATTCTGCTAGCGAGGAATATATTTCAAGAAATTCAATTACCCATATATCATCGAAGATAAACCATTGTGATTTAAAATTTATTTATTTACTATCTTTTTAGATGTGAAAAATAAAATATTTCATAAGTCTGTTTTTTCATTTGAAATCACTATATTGTTGTATCAATAAATTACGGCAGAAGGCATTCTTACGTTCGTACGCTTAAACTTAAATGACCTCAAACTACAAGAAAATGCATGCACACATTCAGAATTCAGGATAGTAAATTAGTATCGACTATGTCTATACATTTACTGCTAATGCTTACTGCGCAGTAAATGAAATCGACTATTGGCTAATGCTTACTAGGCAGTAAATGACGTTCGACCAATGGATAATGCTTATTGAATGCTTATTACGCAGTAAGCATTAACCAATAGTTCATCGTCAGTAACTGTCCTTGCTCCGAAGCGGACAAACACGATTATGCAAGGACGATAAAGTTTACTACACTAATTAAAGAAGCAGTTTCTAAAAATATGTATAAATGGAGAGGTGAGTAGGTTAGCATAAACGACGTTCACCTTTTAGTCTCTCAAGCAGTGAAAAGGAGAGACGGAGGAGTGTTTGGGCGACGCTTTGTAAGGAGGCAACGCGAAGCGACGCTGCAAAAGTTAAATTAAGCGTAAAGCAAAATCGCTCCAAACTCAAGCCATCAACTACCGCCCCAAACCTCTCTATTTTCTTTTACTAGCCTCAGCGAAAAGTAACAAGGCAGATAATATTATAAAACTATCCTTAGCTTCTGAATTTCAGAATTTATAATATTTTTACTGCATTTTACATTGCAAATTCAAAATCAGTAAAAAACTAAAAACTAGTCCTGGCAGGTATATCTATCACAAACAGTTTAAAAATACAAAAAAAAAAAAATATTTCAGACAGCAAGACTACCTCTATTTTAGTTTTTTTTTAAAATATTACTTTAATTTAAGTTAGTTTAATTTTGTCTATTTAAACCTACAGATCTGCAAGCGCCTAAAACCCAAATATGAGAGAGTTCCCATGTCTTTAAATCAATTTCGAGGGCATCCGCTGGCAAAGACTTCAAAACTTTTACATTAAAGCAAGCATCGAAAACCCTGCCGTGAGTTCTCGCGTGAAAAATAACTTTTTTTTTTATTTATTGTTAATATCAATAAACAGTTATAATAAAATATCTTGACTTCCTTATGATTAGTCTAATTTCGCAAAATGTACATATACCTGCATTTTTAAATCTTTAAAGGTGTTTTGATTATCTTTTTAAGTTTATTTTTTAAATTTTATGAATAACAATTAAACGTAACCGTAATCTCAATATTATTTGTTATACAAAAATATTGAGATAACGGTTATATAAAAAAAACCTATCGTATTTAAAAATAACATTTAAAAGCAAATTTAGGGTGGGAGGATTAGGTTTAATAAGAAACTCCTATTTTGCAATTTTATTTTATCATCGTGTCACTTTTTATTTTTCCTTTCAATCGGTAAATTTAAACCCATTGAAGTTTTCTAAACAGTCTATTGTTAGCGGAGATGAAATTAGTAAATCGGGCTCACATAATTAAATGCGCTCCCTGGAATCTGGCTGGCGATTAATAAGCGATTCGGCGACTCGTGGTGGGCAATTAAGCGACTGTTGATACAGCCGCGATGCCTTCAATAGAGTCTATACTTTGCCACCAATTTGCAAAATGCACTCTGTATGAGAAGGACTAATGACATATAACAAGATTAAACAAAAAACTTTTAAATTATAAAAAATATATATTCGTTGCCTAGACCTTTCTAGACGCTTCGCGTTTTTGTATAAGAAACACCCCATAAATTATAAGGAAATTATTAAGAAATTATTTTATAAATGCGGATAAATTTCTCCCCAAATTTATTTAACAAATTTCAATGCGCGCTGATAGATAACGTAACCTTGATATCAAAAACTTTTTTATTTATCGTAACAATTCCAGATTATTTTTTCACACATTATGAAATTATCTCTTACTTTATAAACTCATTTCTGACTTGGACAAATCGCGAAAAGATATGTGCGGATCTGAAAGTGGTTGATTATATTTATTATTGCAACATTTGCAGAGAAGTTATTAATTATTAATCGAAAATTATTGCCATCGTCGCGGGTTTTATAAAATTTTGATACAGACAATTTAAGTTCGTTAATACCAAGTTAATACCAAATACCAAATTTAAGTTAATACCAAGAACTAATATTTCTTTAAGTTTATTGTTATGAATTATTAAAGGACCACAGTTTAAAATTTTAAGAGGAAACATTATTTGTATTAGTAAAATTCTCAAAACCAATAATATTTTTAGTTTGGATTGAGTCGAAGGGTATATTGTTAGGTGCTAATATGCAGAGACTTTATTAGCTCGCTCAGGCGTTAAAGCTAGTGCTGTCGATAATTTGATATCGTCGCTAAAGTTAACAAACATAGCACCGTGATTGGATGATGTTGAATATTATATCGATATATCGACTTTAGTTTCCAACGCAAGGGTCTGTGGATTACCTAAATTCGACTGGCGGGCTCGGATAAAACCCATTATTGAATGAAATAGATGGACGTATGATTTAGGAATATGGTTATTCGTGTCTAAATGTTTAGATTTTTGCACCATAATCTACCATTGTCAGTCGATTTCAAACATAACACAAATAAATTGTCATGATTAAAACCAAATATGGAAATTTATATATTTTTTATATGTTCAAAAATGTATCAATCATGTTCTGTTAATAATTCGACCAGGCCCACAAACCGTATCGCATATTGGTACAGTAAAATATATTCTACACAGCTATAGGATGAAGGATGCCATTGTTAAACCCGCTTGAAAATGTCGCGAATCTTTTAATTTTTTTATATACCTTATCCTTGAGATCGCCTATGTTCGGTCAGTCATTTTCAATTTGGTTATGCTTTTACTGCATTTATAAAAACTAGTGCTATTAGGAACTAACTGTTCAACCCTGGGCTTCCATACAAAATGTGTGAGAAAATGAATTTTCTATATAATTTTTTTTTTCGTGAATTTTCTGATGTTTTAATAATTATTCTGCTATTCGGAGCGGAGAAAAATCCAATAAATCAAAGGTTATAACAATCGGTCCAGCCGTTCTTGAGTTATAAATGGTGTAACTAACCCGACTGTGTTTTATAATATAGATATAATAATAAAATTAAATTGTAAATTGTATTTCTTAAATATTGTTATAAAGATAGATAGATTTACTAATGACAAGTAAATATATCCGCTTATACAGGATTACGAGACCAAAATGAAATCAGTTTTTAATTGTACTTAATAATACCAAGCATAAGTTTTTAAGTATTTTATGAAGAACTTTTGAGGACCCGTTAGTTTGATGCTAAAGTGACATTTTCTTATGATTTGTGGTTGCCTTTGAGTTTAGCAGCGTACTTACGGAACTATGATTAGACCCCAATTGAGAAGTATTGAGTACAATATTGAGAAGTAGCGTTTAAATTCACGTTGCCTCCACTTGTATGCGATTTTAGACAGCCTAAAATAGGGTTTAAAGTATGTAGGTCTTGCGTTCGATTTGATTGTTCCTGAAAACACATCAACCATATTTTGACCTTTAAGAAGTAATAAATGTTGGGGAAATTACGTTGCAGCAGTGCACCTTCCCCTCACCCCTTGAACCCCTCGCAGTGCTGCACACTATCGGCCACTGCCTATAACTATCTGAAGTTGTCTAAGCTTCTATCGCGTGTCCTAACACAATAGACCATTCACTGCACCCTTGACGCTGCTGCCTACGTTCGATATATATCGACGGTTGAAATGCATACATTTGGCCCAAACACATTTGCATTATTTGGACGGGTCGGGCAGTTCAGTCCGTAGGGAATGAGAATTCCTTTGCGGCCGGCTTTATCCGTTTTCATAACGTTACAGAATCGATCAAACGTGATTATAAATCGATAATTTGTTAGTAAATTAAAAGTTTCACATGTTTTGTGCATAGAGTAAAACTATGCGAAGTTAAAACGTTATCTGTGCAAGCTAAACTATATTTTCATTGACGCTCGTGAATGCATTAGATTTTAGATTTGCAATCAGATTTTACTATTACAAGATTATATAGTTTTATTAAAAGAAAAACAATTTATACGTGCTATACTCGATTGTTGTTGGTATTTTGAAGGGTGTGTTTGTTTATATATATGAGAGACTCTGAGAGATTTCCCCATCAACTCTGCAGGTGTCCAACAAAAAGATTACTCGGTGCCTATGATGCTCTTCAGAAAGTTGACAGTTAATATTTTCTAGAGTTGATTGGCAACTCAGATTAGGCCCGTTAGGCCGATCTCAAGATTTATTTTACATCTAGTAATGAGGGCATTGTTGTCAAACCTCTCCTCCCCCCTCCCTTATAAGGTATTAAGAGCAGTGAATTAAAAATAATTAATATATCACGATAATTATGAATTACATACTATTTTGTCACATTCTTCTGAGCAGGTGCATTTGGCCTCCCCTGCTTCGCTCTCGCAGCGCCCGAAGTGCGGACACTTCTTGTTTTCGCAACCATCTATAAGAATGATAAAATATTATAATATTATGCAAATAATTTTTAAAAACGAAAAAGATCAATAATAAAAATTGGGTAAATGATAAAAATTCTAGAAGCAAATACCCAAAAAAACACGAGACATTCATTTTTTAAACTATTACATTTTCGGTGCCATCGATATTTTTTTGATGTGTAAGCATTTACACGCGGACTTCTGTAGGACGGAGTGAATTTCGATTCAGTATTATTTATCACCTATGCTGACGTCAGAGTAAGTCGATAATATCGTACAAAATATATCAGATTGAATTAGCGTCCTGGTATCATTTCGGATTTATATTCGAGTTTGCACTTTTAGAACGGAATACGCGACGAACCAAACGGTGTGAGAAAACATAGAATTGCCTAACATTAAAATAAAAATATAATGGGATGTATTCGCAGATGAATGCTGATAATTACACATCCTAGCCGTGAATCCCGGCACTTACACATTTTTTATATATTCTTTAACTTAATGCCTAAAATTTAAACTATGTTAAGAAACTCCACCGTCACCGTCACCGGCACCGTCTTTGTGGGGAAATGTAAAGGTGTTTTGTAAAAAATAATAATAAAGTTTAAAAAAAAAAAAAAAACTGAAAAAAATAACATTGTCATACGCACTAAAGTCGCGTGAAGTTTGCCTTGACTTAAAGATGATTCATAGAGTAAGTGCAATTAATGTTGATTCTGCACAAACCTAATTATAAGAACTTGCAATATTTTGGCTGGAATCGAAAAAAAAAAAAATCTTCGAAGCTTGTCTATTGAAAATTATGAACTATGTAGCACAAAATAATTATTAAAAACGTTTGATTCGATCTCTAAAGAATTGAATGGAGATGAGCAAAATGCAAAATGATGAATTGATTTGAAAATGATTTAATGTCAAAATAAATGTAAAAGTAAACTATAAAAAATGGATTGATACTGAACTCCTACTCAAAAGAGTTGGCACTTGATTATGATAAAGATTCTTGGCCGTTGACAAAGTAAAAAGAATATGAACTCACTGCACGGCCCTTCGTACAGCACGGACAGGTGCCTGCGGTGCCGGCAGGCCTCCAGCAGCAGCTTGCAGCGGTTGCCGTAGGAGATGCCGTCGGAGCCGCAGACCGGCGCGAACTCGGCCGAGCAGCGAGGGCAGGCGCACGCGGCTCGCCCGTCGCCCCACTCGCACGTGCCGCCGTACGGGCACGAGTGTCCAGCGCAGCCACCCTGGGCACCTGCGTTCGCCGCCAGTAGGTACGTCCAATAAGGCCACAATAAAACAATCAATAAGTCAGTCCATTGTGAAATAAAAGGACACAACGATCAAAGGCCTTAAACAATCAAACAAACGCGGCGAAACAACAAACGACGAATGACTGTCAAGTCACTGTCAAAATGTTAGGTTACTTTAGAGAAACCATAGCCAAAGCAGGCAGGCTGCCAATTTAAAAATATAAAATTAATGACATATGCCACCAACATTTCATCTGGAAACAAACCCTTTCTCAAGGTCTGTTTTTGTTTCTGAAACAAAAAGTTTTTTTTATGCGTGATCTTAAATCGTTGTCTCATCTAAAGGCTTGTAAAACCAAAAACACTGTGGTTAGTCATTAAAAAAAGAATAAATGTATTTTAAAAACTTAGTTCAATTTGCATCTTTTTAAAATCCACTATACCTCTGTCGATATTTTTCTTCGATTCTTGTATTCAATCAATAAGATTAATGATACGTTTAATGTTTTGAAACGTATGGAACTGACCGAATTATCGAAACTTTAATTCTGTAGAAACGCAGATAACTAGGGTTAAAATTATACCCAGAATTAGTTTTCTTCTGTATTTACAAATAAGAGGATCACAATATTACAGCGTTTTTTATGGCAATATGAGCGGGTTGGGTTGAATATAAGCTGTATGAGTTAAGTGTAGGAGGTTATCTAAATGATCGCAATGTAATAACCCTTATTTTATCGTAAAACTTACATTTCATTAAACTTTACCGCATTCCTTATTACCTGAGGTTGAAAAGGTTTAACTTAAAAAAAAAACAATGAAATTTTATTTATTATAAGTAGTAGGAACAGACCGCAAACTCCGACGTGTATTTCAGTGATTTCGGCTTTCGTCTCGCATGCGGCGCGCTTCAGCTCGCACGAGTTGTCGTGCGTGTGGCCGTCCGAGCCGCAGACCGGACGCACGACCGGCTCGCACGCCGACGGGCACGCGCAGCGCGCTATGCCGAAGCGGTCGATCGCGCATTCTTCGGTCGCGAAACAGCGGAGGCTTTCGCAAGGATTCACGCCTGAAAACAATTAATAACGATTTTGTTCCAACACTAATGGTCGGTTGTACATGGATTAGGGGAAGCGGACTGTAGGTTTTGATAGATTGGAAGGTTCACAGCTGAGAGTAATGGCAATCAACAAGAAAACACAAGACTAATGCTGTGCTATGATGGCCGATGGTGATTCGCCTGCCTTAGCCTATTTTTCTCACTGCTACCTTAAGGTTTTGAGTTGGTTTCACGAGCTCGGTGAATAATGTGACGAGATGTCACGGATTGCAGGAATAGTTCGCGGCAAAAAAGGCGTTGTTTTGCACGCGCGATCACGGATTGCAAAGGCCTGGGTATACCCTCTTGCATTTCTTTTTCAACTGACACTTACCGATAATGGAAAAAGGTTGCCAGTAACAAAAACTGGGGAAATTGGAGAATGGTGATTTTGCAATATACAATAAACATATATTAATAAATATTTATATGATAGAATATTGAATTTAAATAACTTAATTTATAGGGTGACGTTGGAACAACTAAAGTAGAAGATTTTTGTGAAAACTCTGAGCTAGAATAGTGAATACGCTGTTCATGTCCATATATAGTAAGCAAATATTTAAAAAAATACTGTGAGTAGTGTAAATTTTCTAGATAACATGTAAGTAATATAAATATTTAGTTTACCTGAACTGCATTGACCTCTATAGATAATCCTGAGCTGTTTCCTAGACCTGCAAGCTTCCCTCCGCATCTGGCACTCGTTCGAGTAGGTCTTGCCGTCCGACGCACACACGGGCGCGAACTCCAGCGGGCACGGCTCGGCGCAACGACAAGACGCCGCGCGGCTGCCGTCCAGTTGGCAGACTTCTGGTTCCGGGCACGTTACCCCAAAACACGGGTCTGGGGACAAGAACAAAGAAAACGGTCAACACCACTTTATGGTGCCTACACATACACGGACGCTACAAAATGCGAATTTTAAAGGCGTTGGAGAGATATCTACACCATTAAAGATAATTTATTATTCAAGGGAATTATCTAAGCACCAAAACAAAACAAAACCACCATTTTTTGAAGTAGTATTTTATAAAGTCAGCCGCTTTTAAAACCAGAAATATGGTTCATAGGGTTCTTCATATTTTAATATTATATTTATCAAATAAAATCAATAAAATTGTTTTAAATAACTACGCATCAACTTATAAAATTAAAGTTTTCTAGCTTGAATAACCACACAATACGATGTTATTGCATCTTTAGCCTATTTAGCCGTAACCTTCAATTTATTTTTTTATTAGAACTAAAGTTTAGGTACTAGATTAGGTATTAGGTGTTAAATGTTTTGATACGTAAAATAAAAGCCCGCCTGCCTAAGATTACTCCAAAATTGGATAGCGTTCGTTTTTATATTTGCCACAATTAGGGCAAGATGTACTCGCATCTTCCCAAAATATATTTATAAGAATTTTGCGGACATAATTTCAGAGAGGTCTTTAAATGTGCGTAGATAGGTATAATGCCATCTTTTTAAAAGAAGCTCAGCGATGCGATTTGATTGATTTTTTCCTCCACAGCTTCCTCTCTAGTCCGACAACAAAGAGCTCATTGTGCGCTTAAGTTCAATAAGATTATCTTAAGATACAAAACAAAGGAAAGTTTCACACAAAGGATTCCTGCCAGACGTCACCGCTATCTTTCCCTGGCACTCCTGTTATCTACCAACAAATTATCTAATGGCGAGTCTATAGGAAAGGTTGGCGCGCTGTTCTTGGAAACAAATTACAGATTAAGAACGGACGTTGCGAACGAACGTCCCAAGTTGTTTTTTGCTTGGACGATCAAGGATTCAGACCACATCTCGGCTTTCTTGAAAGTCATTACGTTAATTAACGCTCTTCTTGTTCTCTGATAAATGCTACGTTGTTTGATTTGACAGCACGTTTAGTTAATTAAGATACTACCAGTGACTTAACACTTATTGAAAGTAAACATTTAATTCATCAATAAAATAATTTATTATTACATGTTTCTAGCAATTAAAGATTTTGAGTTCAACCATTCGTTCGAAGAGAGAAAGAGAGAGATAGTGGAAAGCGAATTATCCTTACTATATTTTATTTGAAAATTCCCTAAAACTCATTTAACAAAAAATAATTTACTCTCCGTAAAATAATGTTATTTTTTGTAAAATAATAATTGGTAAGCAATAAAAAATAGATACTATCTGACAGACTTAAGAAAGTAAATAGGAAATATTATAAATGGTAAAAATTGAATTTATGATTATACTGAAATTGTGGAACAGTCACGAATCTCGGGACCCAGGCGTGATCATCAGATATAATCTTAACGGCTATGACCCACCCTTCTCGAAAGCACTTCAATATTATTTCAATTCAATTTTATAAAGTCACACGAGAAAATAAAGTCGGACAAACCGAGTGAGAATCTGACCTAAACTATAGCAATTAAAATACTGAATATTTGTAAGTTCTTAATGTAGGTATGCATTAGATTAGATGCTCTCGAGAAAAGTATTAAGTACCATTTATGTACTTATATATTACGTACAATAGAAGCGTTTATAACTTCCCACGATAGCATGCTTTTTGGTCAGGTGCTACTATTTCTGAAGCTTGTTCCCGAGAGATGTTGACCTCGAAGTCAGCACAATTTTAAATTTTAAGTAAGGGCGTAAAAATTAACAAGTTTGAGAGGACTGCAAATTCATCCAGACACATTTCAATGTCCGAAATATTGGCTCTAAAATACTATGTTCATTCAATCTACGTAATCAGTTTTATAAAATTTGTAAAACTGAGTACGTAGAATTGTATTGTATTGTATTAGTGGTATCCTGGGGTATATTTAATAAAACCGAGGTTGTCATCTCACATAATACTTTTACTCGTTCCTACACCTTTTTGAAATAAGCATTACATCACAAACAGCAATAATGAGTCCGGAGGCGCTACGCGAGTGTGTTCCTGAAATTGTCAGGAAACGTCTGTGTCGTCCACAAATCAGGAAGCTACCCACCCCTCACCGATACTCCTTCCTGGCTGTGGCCGTCGACCAATAAGACCTTCCCGACATTTTTATGACTTTTAGTCCTCGTATAAATCCTCCTGTCTGCCGGCATTCATTCTGTATCATTATGACTTTGGATGTTATTTAATATCCGACTACTAAGGAATTTTATATTACCATGTCAAATACAATTTTTTTCAAGTACAAAATATTTTATTGTTTATCTGTGGGTAAAATAGGTTTTAAGTATTAAGAGTAGGTACTCCACAATTTGCTCCTTATAATAAGACATCGTTTAACTTACACATGCAATAATATGATAAATTACCAGTAAATATATAATTTACTTAGTAGGGACATAATATCTGTTAGTTAAGTATACGGTAGATATTTTATATATTATACATATATCTTTAATATACTTAAGCATACATCCACTGTTTAGTTCTGTATTGTTAAATAAAGAAGAAATAAAGGGTATTCCAAATTTTCATTTATTTATTTTTTATACCTTACGTCGTCGTTGTAAAAACTATTAGGTTGTAACTCAGAAATTGTACAATGTGTATGGAAAGTTAATGACACTTGTGAATCTCGCACACTCATACAGTATCCTTTTTATATCCCTGAGACTAAATAGATATTCCTAAGAAGTCGGTACATTCGACGTATTTAACAATAATGAATACAATCAAGAAAAGGAAAATCAAGACGGTATACACTAAGGTTTTGTAAAAAATTAAACTTTTACGATGTTTACAGAATTTTTCAACAAAAAAATATTTTTTGTTAAACAAACTTGTACTTATGGAACGGTTCATTTTATAAGCCAAAATACTGTGAAATAGCAAGTAAGTGCTGCCTAAGTAGGAATTCTAAGAGCCGTGAGCAAAACTAATTGCTCATTAGATTTTAAAAGCCATTTACATTGTAACGATATCGTTCAACCTTCGGGTAAGCAAAAATATTCAAACTCTAGATGCTGGACAAAATCGAGTAAAGTGAAAATATAACAGTTACCATTTACACACTCATGAAAATAAAACCAAGATATGAAAATATAAACTAAACGCATTTTGTAACCATTATTTTTCGCCCAATATTAATTGGGTTATATTAATTTAATATTAATTTACAAAAAATATTAATTTTAGCTGTGTATGAGAAAAAAAAATACAAAATGTACCTATATTTGTTTTTCAAAATATTATAATTAAAGTCGGAAATAACGATATGTTATTAGGTAGATATTTGTTGTACATACATAATTGCTATACAAATAATTTATTCAATGGGTTGTATTGTCGCTGCCTCAGTACGTTCTTTTGTGTATATTTGATTCTAGAAAGAAATAATAGAAGAATTATGTAAATATTTTAATAACTTTATTATTAAAATACAATAGTTTATACAATAAATATGCGTAATAGCCCCGCGGAAATAATGTTGATAATTTTCTGCAAGTCACCAGCAGCATACATAAATACTATATGAAATGAAATGCTACTGTGGAAAAATGTCAAAAATTCTTTTTTTTTTATTTAAATGTAAAATATTTAAAAATTAAATTAAAATCAAAAAAATAATTTATTTATTGCACTGAACAATACTAGGACACTACAACGTTTTATAAGTCGATACCTACGTATGGGTTTATAGATTTATTACGGGCTGTTATTTAATAAACCTGCTTGGTCTGAAATTAGCCACCAATTAGGCAAACCAAATTATTTTCGTCGAAATGATCGTCCAGCTAAAGTTAAACCTCTTCCTAGGAAGAAAAATGTCGACTTCAATTCTTTTCTCTAAAACGCGGAAGAAATGCGCTAATTAAGAGTAGAAATGCCCTAAACAAAGATTATGTTTAAACTTATATATATTAGTAACTAAGAAAACACCATCACCTGCCATTGCAAGCAATATCACCGAAGCGGAGCTAAGTAGTTCTGAAATATTTTGTCTTCAATAAAATGAATAACCATGAAATATGATCAAATACATTGTAAACCTACTACCCGCGAAGTCCCACGACCATAGCTGGTTCAGCCCTAGCTCGGTTCGGTAGTAGGTGGTCACTACGTCACTATGCAATAATATTATATTATATAACATGATCGCCCAATAATAGTTTTGCTGACCTAAAGTATGACAATAATTTTCGTACTAGTGTGAACTTGACATACTTGACGAACAAAAAACTTTTGGAAAGTGTATTTTAATGTCATCTATCAAAAGGATAAGACTTATTGACAAGAACGAAACATATTCAAAATATAAACAAAAATGAATGATTATTTTGACGACGTTGGCTGACGAATGTAAAATTTCATTTATTTATAATTTTATAAAAAGATAATTTATTATTATACTAGCTCCCTAACGGTCCTAACTAGTCCAAACTACATGACATGTAGTTTGGATTACATTACAGTAATACATTGTATTACAAGTTAGACGATGCTTTGTATGTAGTATTAACTTCCCTTCGTATGTTAATTTAAATGACTAACTCTGACATTACGAGCGTCACTGGCTTCTGACAGCCAAACCAAATACCAAACGACACGTACCAAATAGCAAATCACCCTATCCCGGGGGTCTGCGAATAAATATTAAAACATCATTTTTCTTCCGGAATGAACATTTAATGGAAATTGTAAATGTGAAATTCGATGGTTTTTACTAAGCGGTGCAAAGGGTAGGTACCCACAAGGAAGGGCAAGTATCCATCGATGGGCAATTTGAAAGGCGAGGGGCGAAAATGTTCATCATGGGCGTTAATTGAAAGCAGCGGCGCTGTTGGGCGCGTCGCCGCCCGCGGCTCTTAAGATAAATGAAGTGAGATAAGAGTAAAAACAGCGAATTAAATTACAATGAAAGGAAACTTGGAGAGCCGCGCTGCGCCTGTGCGCCACTGAAACTGCCGACTCACCCCTCGCGAGACGCCCGCCCTGCGAGCCGTCCGCCCTGCGAATCGTTCGGCGGCTGACTCAGGACCAAATACGCTCAGATTCATGACGTTTATTTTAATTTATTTTTTGTATAAAACAATACCTACATGTTTTTAAATAGCCTACACCCTTCACTTTTATCGAAATGTATATTTAAGGCGTTTTTTTATTTAAGGTTTAATTTCACCCTTACTTTTAAAGTTCTTTTATCTTCTATACATACATTCATGTACATTTCCTAAATACCGTATTTAGATATTTTTTTATGTTATAATAGGCGAACGCCATATGCTTACATTATATGAAAGTCTGACAGTATATTGACGTTTGGACAATTCGATTTTTTTTTTAATATTATTTCAGATTGAATTTTTTCAAAGAAATCATACAACCAGAATGCCCAAAGGAAAATTAATACCAGAACGCACAGATAGTTGCATCGCTTGAGTTAATGCACGCTGGTTTAAATACAGGCCTGTAATTTATGAAAGCCTTCTACTCTTACCTATCCATCTGTGCGCTTATGAAGTACGGTTAAACTTTCATTAAAGTATTAAAGAAATGATTTAAAAAGGAAACAATAATGATGAAAAACGGTCGAACTGTGTTAATTCAAACTTAAAAGTCTTTTATTAAGTTATAAGTATTCGCTCGAGTAAACTATCGCCGATTAGCTAACAATGGCCAAAAGCAATAAAGTAGTTATGATTGATCCTTCTCAACGGCAGTCCTTCCGAGAATTTGTTCCTACCAAATACATATTAAACCAATACATTCAAAAGAAACTCAAAAAATAGATTTTAACATACGTAACCACTAAAACCTACTTTATAATAACGTTGGCTATTACAAAGAGTTGTATAAGTTAATTAAATAATAACTTTGTAGTTTTCTCCTTGTTTTTTTTGCAACTAGAAAATATTCTACAATAGTATTCTTATGTTTGTATCTGGGCCTCCGCAGAAACTTTTCTAGGATTGTTCGCTCCACGAAACGGCCTATAATCAAAATAGGACAGACAAGCTGACAGCATCGCTTGATGAGATCGTTTTACCGGTTAGTTGGCAGCGCTAAAGCTTTAAAGAAGGTTTGCTGCTACGGAAAGTTTTTAAATTATCAACGTCGTGTCGTCGTCTGCGTCTTATCTCGACGACTCTCTGAGAGTTGCTCGCCGGAGTAGCGTCGGCCGCAGCATCGTAGGCAAGCCTTGCGTAGGCTAAATGAACACTTTATTATTTTAAGTTCTACGTTTTTAAATAAGTGCATACACAAAACAAATAAATTGAACGAACCTTATACACAAAATGTGCTTAAATAAATGGATTATCTGAAAGTCAACATAAATAGAGAAAAAAGCTATACATGATATAGCAAAATTCAATTAAATTTATTTTATTTAAGGAATTTTACAAACACGATATGTTATATCATAGTACTTAATTCCAACAAAAAATCAAGTAGTTAATACCCCAACCACTAGGGACACCTGTTCTGGATGGTACGGGTACCCTTTCTTTTTATATGGTACATTTTAATAAATCTACCGACCATGCAGAAGAATTATTATTATTTTTATTAAAATAATTGATTGATTCATTTATTTGATTAAAGTTTCTCCAAATATTTAATTTTATTATTTTAGTATTAGACTAATTATTGTGAGATTCTGTACGTCAAAGTCGCTATTTGGAAAAGTGCTGCTAAGATTACTCGAAATCAACAGTAAAAGGCGAATATCCATCTATTGACCATTTTTTGTTGGTAAAGGCGTAGGTATTTCTTTATGTAAAATTAATATTATAAAAATTTAACAATACAGCTTAGGCGACCAATGCAACTTTTAATATTTATGAAAATAAATTAATTTATTAAACTATTAGGAAAAATATTTGTAACCTTGTAAGAAATAAAAAATATTCAGCTCAGAAAACCCTCGGCGTCTAAACTCAGTTTACACATAACCAGTTTTTAAATTACTTTTTGTTCTCGTTGGTTTCTATAATATTTTCATTATCAATTGACAACAAATTGCAATAATTGATTAATAAATACTAAGTAATAATATACACAATATTACAGCTGTTTTATTTAAGTGGAACAATTATAATTGTCTTAACCGTAATTAGTTTAAAATATATATTTTTTAAATTGTAGAATGTTTTTTTTAGTAATAAAAAAATACATATATTCCTATCAATTAAATATTTTACTTAAAATTTATGACGAAAAAAGGTCTTTCAAATTCAGAATATATTTCAAATTCGGAAAATATTTCAAATAGGTTTTCTAAATAGACTTCCATGTATTCTATAAATCCTATATGCACACAAAATCCTAATAACGGTATGATATAGATACTGCTTGTCTGGTTAATCCAATATGGAAAAAGCGACGTCCAACTTCGTTATGTGGTTGTTTATTTGCAAGGGCCACATTAGCGTCGGACTACTAAAAGCTTTTTACTCGGTTAATTCACTTAAAAACCGCAGAGTGAAGTTTCCAAATGACAGTACTAAAAGTCGCGCCTTTTAGCACATATGCCTTTTAACTATATACCACCTTTTCTTTCTGAAATCATTAAATACCTATATTATTTTTGCGATGTGCGTTTGTCACTTATCCTAACATATCAACTTTCCATTCCACTCTCCTACTTAAACACTTCTCTCACATTTCATACACGCTTCTCTCACACACTCATTTCATGACTCTTTAAATGTATAACAATTACATGTTAATAATCAAATAATCTTGTAATTATACATGTTGACTATATTTGATGTATAATATTAACTGCAAACTGTTTAATTTCGCTGTTTATAATTCTTTTAATAAAAATATATTAATAGGTTAACGAAAAAAAAAAATACTTTTTTTAAATAGTTTTACTGAATCTATTATAAATATAATGTACTTTAATAAAATAGCTCGTATCTCGTATTTTAGTACGGTCCGGTGACCAATAAAAGTATTTCTTTAATTTTGGATAATACAACATACCAATGTCAGATCGCATAAAAGGTACGGCTTTATTTAAGGCCTTTTGCAGGATCATTTCCTTTTATGTATGTATTACATCGTACATCCTATGTCAGACAGGGAATTAACGACCGCGGAGTATATTTCAGCCGCTAATCTCACAAAAAGTAACGAAAAAAGAAAATACAGTAAGAGTAAACGAGTTGGTACTATGAGAATTTCGAATGAAAATATGCCATAAGGTCTAAATTCTAATATTTTAAGATATTACCCTGAAAATAAATATAACACCATAGGAAAGAACGTATCATTATCAGGCGAAACTTGACCCCGGTTTTTTTTTACAGATGTTCACGTTTTGAGGTCACTTAAATCCATTTTTGGAACGACGTCTCGCTGTATGTGTATATGTATATGGATAGTCTGGACCTCAGAAGTGATCAGTGCTTTTGAATGAAAGGGGTCTGAAGCGGAGGCGTGGAGATGAACCCAACAGATTCTTGGTTAAATAGAGATAAATGATAAAGACGCGTCGCGGAGACAAAAATAGCGCTTAAGAAAATTATACTAAATTGCTGGTGACTAAATGCCATTCAGACCATTTTGCAATAACCTCTTTTCAATGCACGTACTGTTCTACCTTTCTGGATATATTAGGCTAAAATACATTCATTATTTTTTGGAACGGCCGATAGTGACTGAAAAATTAGCAGGCATTTCAATTGTTATATGATGTATGTATAGTCTACTATCGATAAATCCTGGTGTCGCCCACCAAGTGTTAACGAACGCTTTCTTTTAGAAAATGTTATAAAATAAAAACTTTATGAAAGAATGAAAACCAGTGTTAGAATGAAAAGTATAACATAAGGTGTTTTCTAGTTTACATAAAAAGAATATAAACTGTAATATTATTGAAAACCTAAATACCTACAATGTATATTATAAAAGTTATTAATCTATGGTGGTGTTATAAATTATATTTAAAAGTTTAAAATATTGGTAGATCGGAAAGAAAGAGTACCAAATTAACCACACAACTTTGAAGTAATTATTAGGAATTCTTACAAAAACTATCTATCTATATACTTGTATGAACTTAGTTCTAAAGTATTGGATTAATCATTAATCAAAAAATCAACAAATAAAAAGTTCAATTTAGGTACCAATACTAGACTACCTATTTGAAGTTAAAAGATGTTCCTTAGAACTTTTCCGTTTATGAAATTTCCTGTAAATTTATCAATGGAATGAAAATATATTCATTCGTGTTACTAAGCGTTCGCAATCGGGCGCTAAAACTAACCCTATGACATTATTGTACTCGGGTGGTCTGTAAAATGGTTACAGCCGAACTGCTAGTAGCATAAAAAATGGTCAAAAGCGAGTCGGGCCCGCACGATCAGGGTTCTGCACCAGAACTTTATCAAAAATCGAATTAAAGTATATTTAAATCTAACCCAAATGATCAATTTAGTGTATCTTTCGCGATTTAGCAGCGTAAGAGAAATAACCACTCAAAAAGCGTCTTTTTCCGACACGAATAAAAGACGGACATTTCTCTACTATACTGAGAAATTCAACTCCAAGTACCTACATAGTTTAACTCAACTATAGGTACCTACTCGCACCGATAGAATATATTTCAATTCTTGAAACGAAATACCTACCTATTTACCTCCTTCAACTTGAAATAGGTAGATAAAAAAAAACGTAATGGCCCGATATCATCGTATCCTATTTATTTGCGATTTTAAAATATCTAAGAGACTAACAGAAACTTACTTCTGGTTCTTACTGACTTCTTATGTTGGCGTAGGTAGGGCAGGGTAGGGCAGGTTTGACTTTGAGCAGCCGGACTGTTGGGCGGCCTGGCTAATGTAGCGAAATCAGCCATCTACCGGCGGCGATATCAACTAAATCAAGCAGACGAGGGCTCTGTGTTCAACGGCGTAAAGGCAACAATACCCCTGCACGGAGATGCCAACCGTAATTCATTTCAAATTTAATAATATCAAAAATATATTTAAACACACTTAATCAAACCGAACTACATAGACCAACCAACTAACTCTTTGGTTCTGTATCTCGGAAAGCAAACGAAGGAAAAAAAATAGCTGGTTTACATTTCAAATTTTTGACACATTATGACCTAAAAACCTAGGCTATGAGTAACTAACCAATTGCTTGTTCAAATGTAGACATTTTTTTTAACATTTCCCAGTCATTTTGTAGATACAGAAAAATATTATTAGCTGACTAATCAAGGGGTTACGTAATTTTTTAATAAAAAGTTTTTTGGTACAATATTTTAATACATTATAATAACACGAATAATTACTGAGATTGAAAGGCATCAATATATTGATGCCGTATAGAACAATATTTATATAAAAAAAAGAAAATATACTTAGTTTAAATTTCTTGACATAACATAACATTTTTTTCATATATAGGAAGGACTGTTTCGATACAAATTAGTACTAAAACTATTGGTAAGCGCAGTTCCAGCAGACGAAAGATATCATGTCTTAAGAATCTGCGGAAGTGGTTAAGTCAGATGAAGTAATCTATTTTTAAAGCTGCCGTTAATAAGCCAAGTTTGGCCAACATGGTCGCTGACCGAATATGGTACAAGAAGCGGGTTTTTTCCGCTTCTATTTTATTTCTATTTTAATATACCCAATCAATGTAGAGTATTTTAAATGAATAATAATTTCACAGACTGTAGCATATTTTTAGTATTCATATTAAATTGAACATTCTTTCGTTGTTGGATACATTTCTACAAAATTCAGCGAAAAGTATTTAGTTTTTCATGTAATATGTTGAAACCTGTTCTTTTTTCTAAAACTAAGCTTTCACAAAAATGGAAAAGTGATATATTTTTTTTTTTGTGTGTGTTCGAAGTATGATTTTGTGGTTCCATTTACAATTTAGGTTATGTTTGTAGTGAATACTATAGGTATTTGTAAAAAAAAAACGATTTATTTTAGTACATATTTATTATTTTTATAGAAAGATATAGCGGTGTAGGTACATGATTAATATTGTACAATTTTGGATTTCTGGCAGTCAAAACTGTGTTTTTAATAGGATAATTACAATGTTTTGTATCAATAAATGAAAAGAAAACCTATTTAACTACCTAAATCCATATTCCACTAGTTTTATCGAAAATATCTACCGCTTTGTATTTGTATTATTATAATGTTGAAGTCATTCTTGAATTTAAATTATCCTTTATATTATAAATCAGGTTGACCACCTTAAAATCGAAGTCAGAGGTTAGCTAGACAAGAAGGTATTCCAGTCAGGAAAGTCTGGGTGGTCCCAAAAGGGTAGGAGACGCCACGCCGGGGGCTGGAGAGGGGGGGGGATCGGTTGCGGTTCAACGAGGCAAAGGTCAAGTCGTGTGCGGGACAGTTACGACTGTTGAGGTTACAATCGAGCCAACGTAAAGGTTAGTTCGACGAACCGATGACTTACGAGTCCGATGTCGAATGTAATGTATGTTTTTCGTGGCTATGCCAAAAGATAACTATAAAACTTTTAACAATGGCCATACTATTTGATTAAATTTGTCTTCAGACTATTCCCATAAATTTGAAGGAGGGAGTTGGGGTTCTGTTACCTATTATGAGTAGGAAATTATATTGAAATAATGCAAAAAAATATGCCAAAATTAATTATATTTTTTAACAGATGGTATACGAGTATGTTACTATTTCGCTGTATGCTTACCTGTTTAATAAATAAATAAATTCGTTCACCGGGCTAATTCCTACGCGCGTGGGTATCAACTAACTGACGTTGGCCAAATTATCGGCGCGCGTTGAGCGCCACAACTGTTTACCAACAACAAAGACTATGATTCGTTTATTATTATCGACCAAAGTTTACATTTTTTTTTTGAAAACCATAATGAATTTTGATATTGTTTCTGAACAAATAATATAAGAAATTGCAGGACCATCACTGAGGAGATATCAATAGAGTACCTCACCTTCAAATATTCTTGTACATTTGTAAATAATTGCGGTTTTGACCACTGTTCACAAGCGGTCACCGCTTTTGACCACTATTTACAAAAAAAAAAAATGATTAAAAACAAAAAAAAAATAATTAATAATTTCAATCTCATTTCAAAAACCCATTTCATTTAAAAAAAAACCCTTCCGCCATGCCTGAAGACGGATCAATTTGAAAGTGATTGGTTTAAAATTACGACCATTATCGTGATATAGATAGATAGATAAACTTCGTTCGTTACCGTTTTTAGAAATGATTGCTATAACGTTAGTCATATGCAAATATTTTGAACTTAAGGTGCTTGGTGGTGTATAATATATTGGTATATATAATGATGCGTTCAAAATGGTACGATTACGATGTGAGGAGGGTTTGAACGCGCGACCCAGTAATTTGATTTATGTGTTTCATTCTTCGAACTTTGTATTGAGCAGTCAGAGAGGAAGAAACTGTCGTCGAATCAATTTCATCAACAATGTCTACGCTATCCATAAAGTTGTCTTTCCGTTGACTAAATCAAACTGGCTCGGCGAGTTGTCTCGAATAAACAATGCTCGCTTCGAACGCAGCCGAGCTATATAGTCGTTTCGTTTTTTTTTATGTTCTGCTAGCTTCGACTTCGCAATCCTCCAAAGGAAATTGAATATCAGATGGAAAGCTCGTGGTAGTAATGGAATTCGAACAGATGCATGCATAGTTTTAATCTGAAACGCATACGGTAATAGTAAAAGTACGATATTATCTTAAATATAGCAAAACATTTTAGTTTTATGTTTTGTTTGTATGACTTCAAGGAATCACAACTATCCTATTCGTTTGGGCGTCCGTCTGTACGCCCAAACTTTCACTCGTAAAGTAAAAATGCGAAAGAGTTGAATTTTTGTGTGCCTCAAATGCTCTCGAAAAACAACCATAGCCGCTTAGATCACATCGAAAGTTAGTCGGAATTTAACATTAAAATCAACATATTTTAAATACTAAAAAAAAGAAACATTAACAGATGGATAGAAAACGCAAATATCATTTTCGAATTTAAAAAATATGACAGCACGGCTGTTGGAAAACTTGAGGACGTATTATTTATCACCGGATAGTTAAAATTAACCCAAAATAATCTATGAAACATGTAAAAGAATGTTCAGTGCCACATACCTAATCATTATTATAAAATGATTAACACAGTTTTTTTTATTTTAAACACAAGTTGTTTTAATAAAACACAAGTTCTTTTATATAATTTAATTTGTGTTTTTGTTCGAACGGTCTAAATAGTAAATTATAGTAACAATTTTATCGTTTTGTACTTTATTGCTGTAACCTAGCCGCTGAATGTATTCTTGCCGAATATAAAAAAAATAAATAAAATAAAGATAAATGAATTTACCGCATTTTCCAGCGTATTTGACGCTAAAGTTGGCCCGGGAATCACAAGCCGCCCGGCGCAGTTCGCATTCGCCGGGATAATCGACGCCGTCGCTGCCGCAGATCGGCCTGGAGGCTGCGTCGTCGCCGTACCGAGGACACGAAGACGGGCAACGGCATTCCGCAGAACGGCCATCAGGGGAGACGTGACAGCGGGAACCGTGAGCGCAGCGCACGCCTGCGCACGGGTCCGACGCTTCTGCAACGAGCGACAAATGTAATATAAATAATCATATCGTATATATATTTATATACGAGTACATCTATATTTCTTTAAAAATAAATAAATAAATATTCCCCGTCTCCAACTCCTGTTAGTCTGTTACGGAGATACGAAAATACTACTTATATGACATGAGTACTATGTCCCGATAAATAATATTAGCTGGAAACTATTTTAAAAATACTAACATTATTTAATCATATACTAAGGAACATGTACCCATAGTTGACTTCTCTCTTTAAGGTCAATACTGACGTAGAAATCGCACCAAAATAAAAATAATAAAAGCGACGACCTTTAATTAATTTCTATTAGTAAAATATTTTTTTAAAATCTTTATATCAACATAAAAGCTTAGCAAATAATATGCATGTGTTTTAATGTTTTTGCTCGTTACGGGTAAAATCAAAATAAAATGCAGTTTATTCTTAAAGCACAATCCATGTTCTTTAACCAGTATAATCTGGATTTGTGTTTATTATATTAAAAAACTTTCTTAAAAATATTGTATAAAATATATATTGAAAAAAAATATATGAATAACTTTATTATTGGTTTGGTTTTATACGGTATTTTAGGTGTGACGCTACCCATAGAATACTGTTCTATGACTACTGTTCTGTTCTATGTTCTGTTTCTATTTTATAGAAACCCACCAGTAGTATCTTCGTAATATAAAAACATCAAAGTAATATATACTAAAGAGTAGGTTGGATCGCTTTTCACGCTTACACAATAAAGATAATATTTCATATTTCGTAATGCTAGCTTACACAATTTGAAAGGCTGTGTAGGGAGTATGAGGACGCCTGGAGGGTATAAAAAATTCACTGAATACGAAATTAAGTCAAGACAGAATATCGATTTCCTATCAGCTCGCTCCAGTGCTATTGAACTCGTGTCCCGCGGGACTTTGGCCTAATACTCATGAATCATTCCTACCTTCTCGTCTATCAAAGGGAGCACACACGAGAAACCCGTTAGCTTTTTCTCTCTCGTAAAAAAACCCCATATACAAACTTTTCGTGTTGTTCAAATATTTTTTTATTGTTAGGCAAGCGCAGATACTTTTACTTTTTAGCAAATAAAAATACGCAGGTATTTTGATATACACTGTTTTTTTTTATTTGAAGTACACGCAATTAATCTTTTAAATACGATCGCGAACGGACATTTGAAATTTCGCACATACATACAATTTTAACACTTCATTACATACAGAAACAAATTTAGCTTAGTTGACTAGGGCCCAAAAAAATCTTATATGATCTAGGTATTCTAGAAATTGGTTTGCAATTATTTTATATATGTATAAAAAATATATTTCATTATGAATTATTATTTATATTGTCATTGTTTTTTTTTCGTGAGATCGTTTTAGTTGTTGATCTAATTCAACAACTTAAACAGTCTAACCCGCTAAAAGGACATAAGTGATTTTAAATACCGGTATTAATTTTTCTTTGAACATTCAGGCTATATAATTTGTATGAAAATTTTCAATCTGTAAAAATATTGTAAACTAACGGCGAACGCCTATTATAACGTAAGAAATCATATAAATACGGTTTTTAAGCAATACATTATACAATTTTACTATATCTGAACATACATATACATATAGTTACTCAAAACATATAAAAAACTTTAAACTATTATAATATTGTCTAAATTACAAACCATTCGGGAATACGTAGCACCCGCATGCGGCTTCCATCGTCAAATAGAGTATGAGCGAAAACAGCGTGACGGCAAACACAGCGTCGCCCCCCATCCCGGGCCCGGCGGGAAGCATCGCAGCGACGGAGCGGTCAATTGGGCGGCAATTTTAATTCATTTGTATCAGCGGCGCCGTTGTGACCGCGAAACGCCTCTTTCAGGTATTGTTACCACTCGAGTATTCATTTGCTCACTGTACGCAATCTGTATTTATGAGTCTTATGTAAAATTAAAACAGAGGTCGTCAACAGAGCGTTCTTTTATTTTACCACGTGGGCTAGTAAAACACAGCTAAGCAATTCCGCTATACTCAAGGTATTGTTATATAGAAAAAAAACTTTAAATAAAAAAAATAACGCAGGTATTAAAATTTGAAATCGCTAATACCAATAAAATTTATAGCAAATTATGTATCAACCATTTTAAAATTTAACTTATCGTTATTTAAATAGTTAGTTTTTTACAGCATTAGATGATAATACAAATATAAATAAACTTTGTTAAATTATACAATATTTCAAACTTTATGTGGAGGCAGCGAAACATTGAAATCAAGAAGTACTTAAAATCAAGATATCTTTATTTAAACCTTATTGTAAATCCATAATAGTTTTAATATACTAGTAATAATTTCTATTTGTAATGATGAAAATAAATACTGTTGGAGTTTTCACTAAATCAAAATAAAATAAAAATAAGAAATGAAGCGACCCATAGCAAGTTGGTACCACAGGCGCGTGTAGTTTGGGTGGAAGATGCCGGTAATGATGCATATACGGCCTAGATGTATGAAGTCAGGTTCTAGTTGAATAATTTACTACTACTAAATAACGAAGCAATTGATATTATATGATAGGGTGTCATAGCCATTCTTGTTTATATACTTTCCAACATCATCCATTTACATTAAAGTTAGCGCTTTTAGCCTGGGTTTTGTAGCTAGGTTAAGTTAGGAAATCCCCTAAAAGGACATGAGTCAATTTAAATACAGCCTCTATATGTAATATCCATAATATTTATTTATTGTTTAATATAATGTGGTACATTTTGAAAATGAGATTTACCTAGCTAACTAAAAGGGTTAAACTAAAACTAAAGTGATTATAAATAATAGCAAATATTTTACTGACGAGATGTGACGGTCAACGAAGACGGCGCAACGGTCAGACGAACGCAGTTTCAGTCTTTGTTTGGCTGAAACTGAAACACGTATTTTGAACCGAAACTGGACAAATCCGAAACTAAAACTTCGATCGGACAATAACAGTAACAACTTCAATAAGAAGTTTTCTCAATGCAAATCTAAGCTAAACAACTTCAGAACTTCAGAATTAGAATTACTTTAGCTTTAACAAAAAGTCCCAATGGATTTCAGCTTAATCCGAGCAGAAAAGTCAGTGAAGCGAACTGTGTCGTGGAACATTATTCAACCCGTTCGGACGGAGAGCGCGCCGGCCGAAAAAACGCATTAACAATGTAAAAAGTGTCACGCGGGCGACAATGGCGCCGCCCGCCCGCCCACGCCGCCCACCGGACCGTTATCAGCTTTTCACTATGTACAATAGATATGTAGATGGCGTACGGGCGGATGTGCATGTATAAAAATCCGGATTTACACAACGGAACCTAATAAATGTATATGGACGGGACGGCAGCGCGAATGGCCGCTCGCGCATTAACTTTAAGCTGATACAATCTCGTTTAATGCGCGCCCGGTGCTTTTGCATCAAGCGGATAATCGACGAGCTTCATTATGCAAAAAATGACTTAAATTGTATGTTTTAGCATAAAATTGGCGACAAATAATTAATGATAATATTTATTTTATTTTATAATATTTTTAATTCACTGAAATACGAGTACTAATAGCTAAATTATTTTCTGACTACAAAGTCCTTGATATCCGACAAATGTTTGTTAAAAATGATATCCTTAATCGACAGTTCTATAAGGCAACAAACAATTGAAGAATCTATATCTAAATATAGATTCTTCAATTGTAACTCGATAAATATTATGATACTGCCAAAAAATTAATACTACTTTTTGGTAAAAGATC
The DNA here is from genome assembly GCA_020383195.1 of Neomicropteryx cornuta. Taxonomy (NCBI): domain Eukaryota; kingdom Metazoa; phylum Arthropoda; class Insecta; order Lepidoptera; family Micropterigidae; genus Neomicropteryx; species Neomicropteryx cornuta. The sequence goes on from JAHKQU010000014.1 coordinate 11,113,845, forward strand.
TCGTAAACTCATCAAGTGCAGATGCATAATGTAAAAAAGCACAATCTAAATTGAGTGTTGCTAAAAACATTACTAAATGGCTCCTTGCAATAGGTATATAGTGGGCAGCTTATTAAAAGCTTATTATTTTTAAAGCTTATTAAAAGCTTATTATTTTATATTAATTAGTAATAGCAATTATATTTTAAAATTAAGTTTTTGTATTTATAAATTATACTTTACTTATTAGTATGTAATCCATGGATTACCCTACACATTAACGCACCATGGTGTACTATTTATTGCATTTAATTTAATTAATTTATTAATACAGAAACATTGTAAATTTTCCTGGTGGTTAGTTTTGGGTAACATAAATTATAAACCTAAATATTCATGTATTAAAATTGTAATGAAAATATTATAATATATTACATGGATGATTCACGCACAAATAATGTTATATCACGTTTAAATTTTTGTAAATATTTTGTTTTTAGTTTTTAAATTACATGGCATTGGTGTAATATCGTCGGTGTTTTGTTAAAAGGGCGTATAGGCCATTTGACAAATTTTACAGGAGAAGCATTTTTCACTTTCAAAAATTGATTAAAAAACTACTTATTTTTAATGAATATTATTGATCAACAACCTAAAAGGAGTACTCTAAATTTAAAAACACCTGTATAAAACTATTCAATGATCCCTATTATCTTTAGCAAGCAAAGTTCAATCATTTATTACCTCAGTTTTTAGGGTTCGTGTTAAATATCGTTTGGCCTATTTTGATATTTCAAAAATATATTTTATTAATTTTTAGTACTTGATTGAAAAAAGATATGCTGAAAATTATCGAAAAACGGCATAACCTCCTTCCCTTTTATCTTAAGAATCCTAAAGTTATAATTGCTATTATATCAGGATTAGTAGATTTTGAGTCATAGATGATAAGTCATGGATAAAGATTTTTGCCACATTTTTGTCAGTCTATAAGTACTATAAAGGCTACAGAAAAATAAATGTTTGATATGCCACTTTCCGGGCACATGATGATACTAAACCATAGAAAATACAATTTAATTTAAATACACTTAAATTCGGTTGATCGACACAGAATCCTGATTGCGCCAACCCAATTGGTTTTTTTAATCCATAAGTTTCTTTTACAAAGTGGGTAAAAAATATATGTAAACAATTTAATAAAAAAAAACTCATTCAACTGTGTATTTCGTAAATTCTAAATATTTAAAAAAACGATGCGATAGTAAACAAATATTTTAAAATCTCACCAATCAAGAAACGTTAAATTATTTTTTTCAATTATGATTTTATTACCAAGCACGTACCTACGTCCGCCCGTAAACTAGGAATTTAGTCCGTGGTTTTGTGCATTCGAATAGTGTTTATACAGTATGGTATAGTATGTGTAATGGTATAGTATGGATATAATAGACAGAATTACGAAACTTTTACTGAGTTATGGAAAAAGTTCAATTTGGGAGAAGTTAGTATTAAACAAATGACAAATTTACTAAATAGAAAGGAAAGGGGGGGGGGGGGGGTTCATAACTAGCCACACCTCAAAATTAAAAAAAAAAAACGGTTTTGGTTATTTTAATTTTCTTAAATCATCATAACTTGAAAGCACAGATAGGAGCTTGTAGTCTGGGAAGATGCCTTTGATGAAGACTGTGGGGCATAGCTGTAAGACGTCAGGTTCTGGTTAAATAATTTCCTACTAAACAATTCCCTACTAAACTACTAAATTCCCTAATTTCCTACTAAACTCCTAGAAGCAGTTGATATTAAATGATAGCTACAGGGTATCATAGCCATTCTCGTTTGATATTGGAAAAACGTAATATGTCGAATGCACATTAACACTTACATCGAAAATGTCATGTAAGACGTGTTGTGAAAGCGTTAGCTAGGCGGCGCGGCGTCATTCGATAGGATCGAGGATCGTCCGCCATCTTTCAAAATGGCGGTATTATTCTTCGAATGGCGCCTTTTTGCGGCACTAGTGGCATCCGAAGTGGCGCCAAGCACTAGTAATGCTCGTTCCACGGTCTGAATGGAAATTCCCTGGCCCTCGGGTCGTCATGTCGACAAAGAGCGACAAAAAACCTCACCAGCACTTTTCCGACTCTTTGTCACCGTGCTGGTTTCGTGTGCGGCAATAAACGGCTTCACTTCCGACCCTTTTATATTATTTTAATTATGTTTCGCTTTGAGAAAGAAAACGGCGCCGTTATCAAGCTAATTACGACTGATAAGCTTTTGTGTTGTATTTTGTAGTAAGTTTTTTATAAAGTAGTACCTATTCATGTAACCAATTATTTTTTAATTACAAAACTCTAAAACATTGAACAAACATAATACAATTTTATTTTTTTCACTAAATATAAATGAAATAAACACCAAATAACCACTGAACCACTGCCAGTGAACTGTTACTACTATTCTGTAATTTATATATTTTAATAAACAACAACAACAATTTTGGTTTATAAGAATAAATAAATAACGAATAATATATTTTTATCGTTTATTATCAATTACAATAATATTACTGCTTACGATGTCGAGATATTCCTATATATTATGTTTGAATCGTTTTCTACTTCATTAACAGAGGAAACGCGAAACGTATATATTTTACTCAATAATTTTTATTTTAAACCGATCATAATTATTATTAATTTAAATAACATACACAAACTTTTTATTTTGTTTATACTGTAATGCCGTTTGGCATTTTTGAACACAATTACCGTAGATTTTTTTTTAAATCATGACCAATTCAAAAAATATAGAATAATAAAAAACTAGATCCATCCTGTAGAAATTACAAAACGTTGAAGTTTAAAACTGCAACCTGGGCAATTCTTTAGATGGTTGCCCACAATTTAATTACATAATATGTTTTATACTATTACTACTTATTATTTTATACTAGAAAAGTACTACAAAAATGTAGTTTGTGAAAAACATTAATGACCTCAACGATCTCTTTATCTGCCTGCTGCCCCTTTTTGTTTTTTATTTATTTACCATAAACAAGTTATTTACAATAAAAATTAGCCATATCTAACTTAACTATAGCCTGTTCCTGGGTATACTATATTTGCTTTGTGTATGAGATTTTGTAATATACGTTAAAATTATGATAAAATATAAATAATTAAGAATATAGAAATTCAAAAATAAGGTTCTTTTTATCTATTATTATAATAAATCGATATGTTACTTAATAAGTCACAACTAATTAAAAATTGAGTTTGTGAGTGTGTGGTTACGACACCCGCGTTAGAAGACAAACTTCTGTCAGGAAGTCGATTAAATTTATTGCCATCTGCATGTATTACTGTTGATTATGATTATCTGTCAAGCAGTTTTTCTTCTGATTCAAAATATGCGGATTGATCATTTTGAAACTTAGATAAGTTTCAAAATGATCACCCCTTACTGGCATCTACTTCAACAATGTTTCTGCATGCCTATTTATATAATAAGAAAATCTACTTGATAGGTAAACAAAAATCAACAGACACGCACTGGCTAAAAATAATTGTGTAAGGTGGGCTAAAGAAGTTTTACTAAAAAATATTCTCTACTATTCACTCTTATAAACTGGGAAAGTACCGATCCATCTCCATATTAACAGACGCATCTTGGTCATTAAATTATTTATTTATTAGAACGTAACAATTTCACCAACTTATTTAATAATTATAATGTATAGGTTATTGTATAAAACCTCATTTTAATTACCTAAACAAAAAAAAAATAAGATGAATTGGCAGTTATCGCGATTATTGCGGTAGGGTCAATAAAAAGCCCCTATATAAAATTCTTAGTGAAGTAATAGTAATAGGATATTAATAAATACATAAAAAAAATAAATAAAATGATCAGCAAAATGTATTAAGTATATTGCTTTTGGGTACGTACAAATCCTTTGTTTGGCTCAAGCGCCATTAGGTCTGACTAGAAAAAAGTAAATCTTCTTTTTATAACTGCGGTCATCAAAGAAGGATTTAGCATTGAGACCGCATTCCAGCCGAACAAAAAGCAATAGAATGAGTAGAGTAGAACGGGTGGAATATAGTGGGTAGGGCCCGCCGTGCGGGGAGAGCCCCTACCCCTCCCCCCTCCGCCCTCGTGAGATAACGTCTTTTTACATTCCCCTTATACATTTCATCAAATATGCACGCCGAGTCTTTTCCCTCATTACCTACATTCAGGCATCTTTTCCCAGTTTTTTTTCTGTTAGCAGCAACGCCGTAGGCGGAGATCCGGCAATGTTTTTATATTATTATTACTAAAATTTTATAAGCTTTAGTACTATATACAGTCAGTAAAATAAGTAGTTGCCGTGTAGCCTGAACTCACTGTCACACTAAAGCTTCAGTTAAATATGTAACATTTAAGCCACCCTCAAACTGTGTAAAATAGAGAATGTTAAGACAACACTTAAATGTTCATATTAAAGTAGATTTTAATAATTTAACCTTCTTTTTTCATTAATTCAATATATTCTTTTTTCTTCAAAATATTTCATTCTAAGTCCCCTCACATAGAATGCGAGAATACCGTCTTTTTTCGCTCCCGCGATACAAAATAAACGCTAACACGGCGGCCACACGTGATTGTGTCGTCAATATGATGATTTATTCTCCTCGATTGATATATTTTTATTAAATAAAACCCATTTCATTGCGACAACCCTTAACTTAAGAAACAGATTAAATTAGAAAAACAAAAAAAAATAGTAATCTTTGGAGATCATTTTCTTTCCTTTGGCCTCTGACAGTTTGGACCTACTATTGTTTCAAAATAATATATGTTTAAAAAATATATATTTATATATATATTTGTATTATAATAGCCTCGTGCGAGTATAATTTAATTTTATTCTTTTCATGAATTTCTATACCTGTAATCAGTCAATTTTACACGCAATTGTATGTATCATTTTTTACATATAGTACTGTTGGTTTTCCAAATAAACAATAAATAAATAAATATTTTTTTTGTTAGTGAGCTCTAGCTTTCGCTATTAAAAAAACATAGACTAACTTTTTTCTTATTAAAAAAGCGGGTTCAACTTTAACATTTGTTTTATATTTATCTAAACTCGGTAATATTGTATAATACCGTTTTACGACTAGCGTATATGACTAAAACTATGATTAAAATGGCTAAAAAAAAAGCCACATAATAGTTATTTTGGTCTCGTAAGTAATTAATTTATTATAAGAATTATTTTCGGAAATATAGGAGATTTAAATGAAAATACGTTTTGTATCAAATACTAAAGAATATACAGTTAAACAATAAAATACTGTTTTTTATTGCAGCTAATTCTTTTTTGAAGAATTAGACGTAATGAATAGTTAAATAAGTGCTGCATTTAACAGATTTTATCAGATTTATTTTATTTAAATAGGTAGTTTCACAATACCAATCTTATGCAACAATGTTCGAACAAGTTCCATTTACTAGTCAGATGGTAAAAGAGATGGTTTGATAGTGTCAAAACCGCCTGTCGAAGTGTGAATTCGGCCCATATCCTATTAGTAGTAGATCGTAATAACAGCTATATAACAAATTGTTTTTTTTTTGTTATGTTCGACTTTAGAAGATCTTTTTATTAAAATATTTTATTTATTATACAAATAAATATTAGTCATTACTAGTTCTTAATAAAGTATATTAAAATCGCAGAATAATCTAATGCCGTATTAAAATGTTTGTACATCAAACTTTGGTCATAAGCCTTAGGTTTATAAATTGTTTATTACAAATAATTCACATAACTTCCTACTTTTATGTGAACTTATCTTAACTATTATGTACCCATAAATATATTATGTCGGTGTGGAGGTATACTCATGTTTATTTATTCATTATATGTACGTATAATTTGTAATTTATTTCAAGGTACTTATTTTTCCCCCTTGCAAATTTTCAATAGAAATAACATCTAAATAACTAACTCTAATGAGGTTGAACAAAACAAGACAAAAGTACTTTCTTTAGTACAGATTATTGTCTAGTTAAGGGAATGGATCACCAATGCATCAATGGAGTACAGCAATTATTAAATATGTTTTATTTATATTCAACCACGTATGTGATATATTTACTATTGGACTGTTTTAAAACTATGTAATGTACAAATTGAATAAATTTTAATTGAATTGTAGAAATCGCAATCACAAGCGCGTAGATTGCATATCGTATATAGTTACTTATTATCAATATAAGTAGGAACTATTCTTTACACTTTTATAGCAAATGGTTTAATTAGCTTGCTACGATATATTGTACTATATAATATAGTGTGTTTACTACATGAAATAAATGTAAAAATATATATGTTCATGTACCGATGATTTTGTTAACCTACAACCAAAGGTTGTATTACCAACAAAGGTATGTTTTAGTTATGTATCTTAACAAGCAGTCGACTCTTACAAAATAAGGCCTGTCTTTAGCTATTTTTATTAGCTTAGCTTATTATAGATAAGTCCTTTAATAGTTAATAACTATTATTATAATTATAAAACACCTATCGAGTCCATTCAAATTAATTTACATCTAGGAAATATTTTTTTTTTTAAATTAAAACTTACTATCGTACAAAGAATGTGGTACATTGACAAATAGTTGTAAAAAATAATCGTATTAAATAATAAATGGCGCAACCACTAGAAACAGAGAAGCATAGTTATGAATTTTATACCTTTATCCGTACAAGATTCAACATTCATGCAACAATCAACAAACAACACAATCTTATGTTTAAAAACTTTGTTTGCTCTTAGATCGTTCAGGCGCCGCCGGGTATAACTTCTTTGGCCCAAACATTATTAAAGCTAGTTCTTGTCGATTCTGAACACGTTGCGACCAAGTTGCTCGCTCGCCATAACTTATATTCCGAGCGCGACTCGTAACCAATTTCGACCCGCGGAACTGACACGGTGAAAAAATGAATGCGCTCAGCTTATTGAATTTGGGAACAAAACGAACAGACGCTCGCTCGGATAAATTGATTTTATTATGTGTTTAATACGATATAAAGCCAGATTACTCATTTTAGGAGTGTAAGGATTCGTTCGTGGAATATTCCCTAATTTAAACCAGAATACAGTAGGTATGATTGCCTACGAAAATTGGCTTTTTTAGAGAAGTATTATAAATTATTGCTCTCTTCTGAATTGACTATCGCACTGTCCATATACTACGATAAATTAAAAAAAACCGAGGTTTTATTTCTGACGGCTATTTAGCATGATTAGGATTTATTTTTTCTTTATTTTTTAAAATAATTTCAATTTATTGCTTAAAAAGAGTGAAAGGTGTGTCTATTTTTTTATAATGTTTTGGATAAACAATCAATCGAAGAATAAACTCCATGAAAAATATACAGAATTTGGCATTAACACTATAAATGCGGAACCCCGCCGCCAGACGTAGTTCTCGATAAATCACTTGACAAAAACTAAATACTATTATTTTATTTTTCATTTATATTCGCTCATTACTACGGAGCGGTTTAAACGATTTATTATACTTATTTATGCATATGTACATTTTTCATGAGTAAAACAAATTAAACATATACTGTTTTAAATGGTTTCATATCGAATTAATCAATTTAGTAAGTATTATGTTTTTTAAATAAAACCGACTTGAAAATTAATCTAATTAAAACCAAAAACTAAGAAATAATACAAAAAAAAAACTTATCAAAAACGTTAGCAAACAAAACAAGGTCGGGTTTTTTATTGAATTTTATTCTGGTTATTAGTGAGTTTTCAAAAGTAGATTTAGTGCATGGATCGGCCATGCACGTGAAAAAATATAACCAGGTGTAGCAATTCTGACGACCGCATTAAATCACTCGCTAAAAATTACGCGTAGCTTTCTGGGGACCAAACTAATTAACATCGGGTCTTAAGTTAATTATTTTATGGCGTTAATTACAAACCCGAACTTTCTTATTAGGACGGAAGTAACAGAGGCATAACTTTGGGTGTAAGTAAATTTCTCTGCCACAGTGTTGGAAATAAATAAGCCTGCGAGAGTTACGGGGAATTACTTCTAAACTTAGTACCGCCGCTAAGCGCCGCGCCCCGCAGACTACACTCAGAATTTATTACGCATCGCTAAAATATAATTTACTCATTGAGTATTTTATTGGCAGCGTCGTGTCCTAGGCACTTAAAGTTCGGCTACTGATTATGATAAATAAATAAATAAATAGATAAAGAAACATGATGATCATAATTACAGAAGCCGGGCGTTTATAAAATATACATTTTTAGTTGAAAATCTAACAAAAATTAAATTAGCACTCGCGTTTTTAACGGTTGTATAAGATTGAAACCAAATAAATGTCGAAAATTGCATTTCACGCCTCGACGGTGATTAGACGAGGAAAAACACGGTATCTGTTACCAAAAGAACGGATTAAGTATTACATGTTACATGTTATCTAGGTGTTAAAATTCAAGTGATTCAAGTGATAGCATATTTATAAGTATTTGAGATAGCAATTTTTCGAGTTTAAGTATAAAGGTCAACTGTTGGGTTGTTTTCCTCTTTGAAACCTCTTTTTATCAAAAGATTTACTATGATTTCTATATATGACAACTATGTTTGACAGTCGTGATAGTTTAGTGGTTAAGGCGTTGGACTATTGACCCAAAGGTCGCGGGTTCGACACCGTACACGGTCATATCATTTTTAACCCTGTATTCCCACCATCTACCCTGACTCTAGAACGGGCGCATTTGGCCTAGATGAGTAGAGCCCAAAATAATTGTATATGACTTATAGAAAACCCTTTTTTTTTTAAAAAAGAAAAATTTCTTTTGCTTTGCAAGTGTTTTATTTTCACAAAGTCTTACGATGTCCACGCGCACTTAATTACATTTTACGCTATGTTGGCAAGTTTTTTGCAATTTAGAAATGAAAATAACCTACGATACTTGTATAATATTTAATATTAGAATTACCATGTATATACAGGCTATATTTATTTATTTATTTTTTTCATTAATGTACAAATACAGCGATACAATAAGATACATTTCTAGTACTACATTTATATGGTTAAAAGATGCACAAAACATTAAATTATGTGAAGTATATGTATATTGTGTTGGACTTATATTTGTGGCGTGGAAATATTTTTGTATGTGTGTATTTAGCGTGTTTACACATACATACCTACATATATTAGTGTTATAATTAATAATTGTATAATATTGCGAATGCATTATAATATTTTTATTAAATGTTCGATATAATATTTATGTACAAATTTTATACCTTTACATAAATTCATAACTCATTTTTACGAAATTTATGCAGAAATAATCCTTTATTTTGTTGAAATATATGAATTGCGCTGAATTTTTCATTATATTAAGTCTGCATGGTGATGTAAAATGATTAGGTGTTTTTAGTATTCCGGTATGGAGCTCGGAAAGAATGATGAAAATCAAGTACGTGGTACATTTAAGTATATAAAATAGTATACAGATAGTAATAGAACTTTAAAAGTTTTAAATGACAGAAAACAAAAATAATTTCAAGTATAGCGAGCGTGATAATTTGTTATGATAGGTTTTTATGATAATAAAAACCTAGGTTAAAATAGATTAATATCATAGTCTCAAGATACGAGTTACAAGATAATGTATTTCCATTAACAAACAAGTTTTACAGGAATGGCATTACTATCTTAATATATATAAATCTCGTGTCACAATGTTTGTCCTCAATGGACTCCTAAAACACTTAACCGATTATAATAAAATTTGAACACCATGTGCAGTTCGATGTGCACTTGAGAGATAGGATAGTTTAAATCTCAAATTATAGTCGCAATTTTAATTTATCGCTAATTATTTGTCTGTTATTATTTGGCAGTCATAAAACTGACAGATGTCGATACCTTTCGACTGGGTTGATGGCGCTAATGTCTGTTATTATTTGACAGTGACAGTTATTCGACGCAAACGTATTAAAAGAGCCCATCAGTTGGCAGAACAAATTGAATCAAGAAATCCAGCTCAAAGAATCAGGACAGCAGGTCATGCACAAGAATCTCAAGAACAGTGTAACGAACGTCTTCAAGAGAATATCATAAGAACAAGAAAATTATTATTTTCAGTCAAATGCCACCGAAAAAATCTAACCTCAACAACGCGAGCGGCAAACGTCAAAACGCAAACGTCAAAACTACGATCGGAATAATATATTCACTTACGAGATGCTGTTGCTGGAAACATCGATGGAAATTTAAATCCCAATGACATCGGTAATGCTTTCATTTTACCTTCAAGCTACATCGGCAGTCCACGGAACATGCAGGAATACATACAAGATGCGATGACTTACGTACGTCATTACGGCCGACCGGCCATTTATTTAATACATTCACATGTAATCCGAATTGGGAAGAGATACAAACTTTACTATTGCCAGGACAACAAGCCATTCATCGTCATGATTTAACTGCACGTGTGTTTAAACAAAAATTGAAATCCTTAATTGATTTTATTGTTAAATATACAATTTTTGGTATCACACGTTGTTGGCTGTATACGATAGAGTGGCAAAAGCGAGGTTTGCCTCATGCCCACATTTTGGTTTGGCTTAAAGATAGAATCCGTCCTGAAGAAATCGATCAAATAATTTCAGCCGAAATTCCAGACCCATTAATTGATCAAGAATTATTTGATATTGTCACCAAACACATGATCCATGGGCCATGCGGTGTTTTCAACATGACCTCACCGTGCATGGAAAATGGAAAATGTAAAAAAAACTTCCCAAAGCCGCATACGAATGACACGATCACGGATATTGATGGTTATCCAACTAAATCAACTAATTCAATTGATCAAAAGAGTTTCGCCACGACTGCAAAATGACAATTATCAAATCGTCATAAAAGCCGACAAAGTACCATTAGGTGAACATGCTGGTAGATTCAACGCTCCAACTGTTGATGAGGTTGCTGTTATCATGGTTGGTGATCCAGTTGACAAAAGATCTATAAACATTACACGGCGAGACAACACTGTCAGTACGATTTAGGATCTACACCGTTCATATGACGCACTACAATATCCATTGATATTTTGGCAAGGACAAGATGAATATCACCTTAATATCAAACAGTATGATCCAAATACCGGTAAATTTGACAATTATCTATTTACTTTCTTACTGTATGTATAGATTTTAATTTCGTATTGCATTTTATTTTTTATTTTTTTAGGTGATTACAGAAATAATAAAGTTAGCTCAATGAACTACTACGCACACCGAATAATGGTTAGACAACATCAAGACAATTATATCCTTCGATATCGTCAGCTGTTCCATCAATACATTGTTGATATGTATGCTAAGGTCGAAAGCGAACGCTTGCGATTCCTTCGATTCAACTAGGCAAAACTACGATCGGAATAATATATTCACTTACGAGATGCTGTTGCTGGAAACATCGATGGAAATTTAAATCCCAATGACATCGGTAATGCTTTCATTTTACCTTCAAGCTACATCGGCAGTCCACGGAACATGCAGGAATACATACAAGATGCGATGACTTACGTACGTCATTACGGCCGACCGGATTTATTTATTACATTCACATGTAATCCGAATTGGGAAGAGATACAAACTTTACTATTGCCAGGACAACAAGCCATTCATCGTCATGATTTAACTGCACGTGTGTTTAAACAAAAATTGAAATCCTTAATTGATTTTATTGTTAAATATACAATTTTTGGTATCACACGTTGTTGGCTGTATACGATAGAGTGGCAAAAGCGAGGTTTGCCTCATGCCCACATTTTGGTTTGGCTTAAAGATAGAATCCGTCCTGAAGAAATCGATCAAATAATTTCAGCCGAAATTCCAGACCCATTAATTGATCAAGAATTATTTGATATTGTCACCAAACACATGATCCATGGGCCATGCGGTGTTTTCAACATGACCTCACCGTGCATGGAAAATGGAAAATGTAAAAAAACTTCCCAAAGCCGCATACGAATGACACGATCACGGATATTGATGGTTATCCAATGTATCGCCGCAGAAGTACTGAGAATGGTGGCCACACATTTACAATGCGACTGCCGAACTTTCCAAATCAAGTTGAGTTTGATAATCAGTGGGTGGTACCATACCCACCACTACTTTCAAAAACTTACAAAGCTCATATCAATGTTGAGCTTTGCAGTTCTGTTAAATCAATTAAGTATATTTGTAAATATGTAAACAAAGGCAGTGATTTGGCCATATTTGAAGTAAAAAACATAAATAAAAATGATGAAATAGCACGATACCAAATGGGCAGATACATTAGCAGCAATGAAGCTATTTGGCATATTCTCAGCTTTCCCATCCACGAAAGAGATCCTGCTGTCCAACATCTGGCAATACATCTTGAAAACGGTCAACGTGTATACTTCACTGAAGAAAATGTTCTCCAAAGAGCGTTCGAAGCTCCGAAAACGACTCTAACTGAATTTTTTACATTGTGTCAAAAACCTGATGTTTTTGGCCAATTCGCGAAGACATTGGTGTATGGTGATGTTCCACGTTATTTCACATGGAACAAATCCAGTAAAAAATGGGAGCCACGGAAACAAGGAAAACCACATCCTTCCATTACAGGCATATTCAAAGCTAAGACATTGGGAAGACTTTACACGGTACATCCAAAGCAACGTGAGTGCTTCTATTTACGTTTGTTATTGGTGAATGTTCCCGGACCAACGTCTTTTGAATTTTTACGAACAGCTAATGGTCGAGTATTCAATACATACCAGGATGCATGTCGTGAACTGCAATTGCTAGAAGACGATAACCATTGGGACTTAACGCTTGCTGATGCTGCGTTGACATCAACACCGAATAACATTCGTCAGTTGTTTGCAATTATTTTGGCGACATGTTATCCCTCGCAAGCACAAACTTTGTGGGAAAAATATAAAAATTGTATGACAGAAGACATCTTGCACCGAATTAGACAAACAAATCAATGCCAAAACATAGATTATACACCAGAGATGTACAATGAAGCATTGGTCTTGATCGAGGATTTATGTGTTCTTATTTCAAATTTACCACTTAATCATTATGGTATGCCATCACCTAATCGTCCAGCCACCGACTTAGTCAATACCGATTTACAACGAGAAAATCAATATGACCATGGAAGTTTAGCAACAATTATCATGAACAGTGAACCATTACTGACAGCAGAACAAAAAATTATTTATGATCGGATTATGCTGGCTGTTGCTGCTGAACAAGGCGGTTTTTTTTTCTTGGATGCACCCGGTGGAACCGGAAAGACATTTTTAATATCGTTGATTCTTGCCAAAATACGGTCGCAACAAAAACATCGCATTAGCATTAGCATCGTCAGGCATTGCGGCTACTTTACTGGATGGTGGGCGAACAGCACATTCAACATTCAAGCTGCCATTGGACGTTCATAATAAACCAGATGCAATGTGTAACATCAAAAAGAATAGTGGAATAGCTGCAGTGTTGCGGAAGAGTTCTATAATAATTTGGGATGAGTGCACAATGGCACACAAATATTCACTTGAAGCATTAAACAGAACTATGCAAGATTTAAACAGCAATAATAAACTTTTCGGTGGTGCTATCTTACTTTTGTCTGGTGACTTCCGGCAGACCTTACCGGTTATACCTCGCTCTACTTTCGCGGATGAGATTAATGCATGTTTGAAACAATCATTCTTATGGCGAAGTGTTGAAACACTTCGATTGACCATAAATATGCGAGTACAATTGCAAAATGATCCATCAGCACTAATATTTTCCGAACAACTACTAGATATTGGGAACGGTAAAATAAAACTGCAACCAAATACGCAATGCATTAAACTACCAGACAATTTTTGCACTGTTGTTCAGGATAAAACTGAATTGATTCAGAGTATTTTCCCGGATATACAGAATAATTATTTGAATCATGAATGGCTTAGTCAACGGGCGATTTTGGCAGCCAAAAACGTTGATGTTGACGAAATTAACTTCCAGATACAACAGTTGTTACCAGGCGATCTGATGTCTTTTAAATCAATCGATACTGTTGTTGATGAAAATGAAAGTGTAAATTTTCCGATTGAATTTTTAAATTCATTAGATATCCCTGGAATGCCACCACATAATCTTCGATTAAAGATTGGTTCCCCTATTATTCTCCTCCGTAATTTGAATCCACCTCAATTATGTAACGGTACGCGTTTGGTCATCAAAAAGATCACCGGAAACATTCTTGAAGCAACCATTTTGGCTGGGAAGTTTAAAGGAAAAGTGGTCCTGCTGCCACGTATTCCGATGATACCATCAGATTCTACCATACCCTTCAAAAGGCTACAGTTTCCAATTCGTTTAGCTTTAGCCATGTCTATAAATAAATCTCAAGGTCAAACAATGTCCATTTGTGGTTTAGATTTGGAAAATCCATGTTTTTCTCATGGGCAACTATATGTTGCGTGTTCACGTGTTGGGAAACCGTCGAATCTATTTGTGTTAGCTAAAGACAGGTTAACCAAAAACATTGTGCACCGATTGGTGTTAAATTAAATTGAAATTGAAAGTATTTATAATTCAAAAAAAAAAATATTAATGTTTAAAAGTTTAAGACTGTCTGCCTTGCCTACCTCATTCATGAGTTTAAGCGTCACATGAATCCAGTGAATTTGTATACCAGCATCAACATTTTCGTCTTTGTTCGTAAATAATTTCATTGTACTAAAGGGTTATAGTAGTAGAAAGTCAAATAAGGAGATCACCATATTTTTTTACAAATACCATCTGTGTGAAAAAGCATAGTGGACTCCGTGACTGATGTTCTCTTATTGTTCCTCTTAGATTGTTTACTATAATGTAATATAACAAAAACTTTAGCCACAGCAACGCGTGGCCGGGTCAGCTAGTTAGATTATAATAATTAAGTATAGATAAATTTATCCATATAAAAATACAATTTAGAGCAATATTAATTTAGAGAGCACAAAAAAAAAAATAAACATAATATTAGTGTATTATCTAGAGGTAACTAATAGTCCTCGAAGCGATATAGTGCCTTCTGAATAAGGTATTTTTTTATGACATTCCTGAAACATTTTAGGTTATTTATTTTCTCAGGCAGTCTATTAAAATACTCGACACCCCTATAGGCGCTTGTCTGCTTAAATTTAGCAGTGCGAGGTTGGACTGCTTGGTAAAAGTAGTTCTTATTTCTAGTGTCGTGGGAGTGAATTTTGCTATGGGTAAGAGTATTTTCTCTCCTAGTGTAGAATTCGCACAGAGCTTCATAGACAAATATCCCATATATTGTAAAATGCTCGGTGCGCGGAAGTATGGCTGACATGATTCGCGGGGATTTAGACCCAGGATAGATCGAATAGTGTTTTTTGTATTGTGAAAATTTTCGAAATGTATGCAGCTGATCCCCACATAAGAACACCATATAGGATAGACTGACATAACTGATGCTCTATCCATATATGGTTTTACGTGCGATAAGGAATAGCATGCTGATGATAGTTTTAACTTAAGTTGTTGCAGATGTTTGGACCAATTTAATTTGTCATCAAGATATGCGCTGAGGAATTTTACTTTATTAGGTTTGATAGCAGGTATTTATATCGTGTAATTTGTTACGCGAGAAGTTTAATACAATTATTTTAGACACGTTGAGCGACATTTTGTTTGATTTAATCCAATCGCTGAGGGATTCAAGGATAAATCAAATGAATCGTATCGACGCGCGCCGTCGCCATCCGTGGACGTATCGTGGTAGCTTTTCGGCGCGCTACCGCCTTTGTGTAAACTCGCTACGTCTCTTTCCCAGGCTCCGTACTGAAGCGGGGTTTCTAAATACGCAGCCGAGACAGCAGCAGCAGCTAGTTAATAAATATCTAATGACACATTGATTGATTGTATGTAATGCATGTACCTATAAACAGTTAGGAATGTTAAATCTCATTTTGTTCACTCACGGCGATAAATACAAACTTAATTTAAAAGTTATATTTATATGTATAAGTATAATTAATATATATATATGTAATAATTTTCAATAAATTATGCTTTTCTTTTCGTCTAATGATCCCTAACCTCATTTTTTTTTATTTGTTTGCTGAGTGAAAATCATATTTTAATAAGTATACTTACTTACATAATATATTATTTGTTTTTGTATTTAACATTAAGTCGATCGTTTTTAAACCTAAACTTTTCAAAAATTTTAAATATTGTCTAAAATTATGTCAGGTAGGTATTTTTCCGCTTTGAATTGCTATGATCAAATAAAATTTGGTTAGGTTTTTAAAAATTTTCAAAAATGTTTATATATTGTCGTAAATATCAGGTATTTTCCCGGTTTTAATTACTTTGATCAAATTAAATTAGGTTAAGCCCTAAAACTTATTTAAAAAGATGTAAAATGTAATTTGGAATATATTTTTATAGGAATATGACGGTGTTTGTATTCGTAGTAAGTCGTAGCTGTACAAAATGTCTAATTTGTATTTACATATTGAATTGCATCTACGAAGGGTTACCAGAAGTCAACCTCCCCAATAGTGGCCAGTCCACATAGAAGTAACTCACTCCACGGCGAATGACTTTGAAGAGAGAGAGAAGTCAAGTGACACAGACTTCGCGGGGAGGTCAACAGGCGAGCGGTGCGAGAGGAAGGGGGCAATCATACTCCTAACTCGAGGTATATTTAAAAGAACACCTAGGTCATAGACAATATAAATACTAAAGAGAAAAAATTAAACCTAAAAGGTAATTTGTAATAATAATTTGTAATAGTTGTTAAGTCTTAGTTACTTTAAGTTTCAAACAGAGCCACTGACATTAATTGTCTCTTAAATAGAAACTTACTAGACTAAAAAGATTTTTTTTTTTTAAATTAATGAGCTGTATCATTTATATCTTTGAATTTACAGTAAATCTATATATATTTTAATTACCAGGTTATAAAAAAATACATGTATTAATGGTTCAATTAGGAACAATTTTTATATAAAATATATAATATAAAAATCAATAAGAATGGTTTTCAAAGGAAAACAAAAAAAAAACACTGAATGTGATCGATGCGACTGTCGAATAAGAAATCATATATTAAAATCGATTTTTATTACTATATATTACCTAGACATAAGAAGAAAGTGTTTAAAAATGTCTATTTTGACTATACATTTGTTTATTAGTCTTAAATCAGGCTAATAGGGTTAGGAATTTAATACTGAGATGATAACTATTAATTTAGGAAATACCTACTTTTTATCTTTCTAAAAAGATTTTTTTTAGGTTAAACTAATACTGTCATTTAATAAAATAAATATTTATAAAATTTCCATCGCTTTTGAATTTATCAGGTGATAAATCTAACACGACCTGCAAGATTAACATCTGTGGTCGCGAGCAAAACCTACAAAAAAATATTTTATCCATAAATATCAAGTAAAATCGAGGGAATTGTATATTTTAAAGACCGTAGCGCGCGATTTCACTTTCACCCCAAAAACCCTATAAGTATATTTGTAAGAGGGACAAGTAGAAAGGCTCATAGTGGCTTGAGTCTGCTTTATTTTTTTTTATTTTTATTATATGTAAATAAGGCGTGTAAGTGGCCTAGACATGGGGAGCTATGTGACTCATTTTAAATAAACAAGAACAACAAATAAACAACAACAAACAAACAGAATAGCAAACTATAGAGAAAATATGAAGTAGTCCTAGAACCCAGCATATCCAAATACCTAAGAAGCCGGATACACTACAATAGTAGTGTAAATAAATAAATAGGTAAGTACTGGTCTCGTAATAGCGCCCAGCTATGAAATTACGCGAATAAAAGGATTATTTTAGGCTGTATGACGACTAAGTCAAACACATATTGCCAAAACATATTTTTTATATCGCTAACCTATGCTAAATGTAAAAAAAAAAATACATCAAAAAGTACAACAAAAAATACAACAAGTATTAGTAAGTGAACGCAATTGAATAATAGGTAATAATAAAAAAAACTATAACGTTTGACACCCGAGCGCAAAAAACCGACGAGTGCCGAATGAAGCCGATCGAGTATAAACAAATCGCGTGTTAGAACGAATTGGAAAGAGCGGTCATCTCGCTCCCGCGTACGCGCGTAGCTCGCTCTACGGCCGCGCTACGACTGTCGGCGAAACGAACTACGGAGGACGACGCGACGCGACAATGGCGGCAAAAATTATAATACAGCCAATGTAGATAAAAGGTCGATTCGCCGACACGCAGCCAACCAACGAGTGTCGCCTCGTTATGAACCATTGTATATTGTATAGTCAGAGAGGCTGCGAGTCTCCGGAGAGGCAAGATTCCGAGGCTCATTTGCATTGCTCCATTCGCATGCAAACCTTAAGCAGCATCACTAAATATTTAGCTAATTGTTGGAATTACACGAAGAAATAATTCATTTTTAACTAATAGCAAAATACCTTTTACACACCCTTACACACCTTGACCTACACTACACTACACTACACTGGGGCCCCGTGCGGGAAGTAGTGTTGGTAGACCACCAGCCAGATGGTCGGACGATATCAAGAAGACGGGTGGGCCGACCTGGACCAGAACCGCAGCAAACATACCAAAATGGAGAGCTGGTCAAGAGGCATACGTCCAACAGTGGACAAATATATGCTGAGAAGAAGAAGAAGAAGAAAATATCTTTTTATTTCAAACTTTTGAGCGTTATCAAACATTTGAAAGTGTTGCCTGGAAAGTACCAACTTCATGGTCCACTACTCTATTCTATATATTTTATATATGCTGGTTATAATATTTTTTTTATTTATTTATTTAAAATAACATATCCTTTGGAGGTCCATTCCTCCGATGGTATAGTTGATTGGCAGGTGGTGCAACGAAGTTATTTTAAAGCCAAGTTCTTTGTCCTTTTTCTTAACTGGGAAGGGGTCTTAGGGAATGGCTTGAAGACGCTGCAATTGAGACTATTCCACTCTCTTATGGTACGCTGAAGAAAACAGATTAAACAGATAAAAACAATAGAAAAAGATAGAGATTAGACTAGTATCACTGCCGAACGTTTCGGAGCTCCGTAGCCCTTTCTTCAACAGGGAAATGAAGTCTATAATATACCTTGAATATATATCTTATTAAATAGAAATGGTGTGATAATTTTTAATTATCGTTCGCCGTATAAATTATTGAATTTTTGTAATGCTAAAGTTTTGTTTTTTTTTGTCGTGTTACATATATAACAGTTTTTAAATAATTGTTGATTCGATTTGCCGTTTGTTATATTATTGATAATATTAATTGAAAAGTTGTACAGGCATTTGACTTATTTATTATATTTGATAATCGTTTTTTAATAGCGGCAAATCGCCTGAAAAGATAAATGACACGATTATTGATAATATTGAAAAATTTAGAAAAGTTTTATTAATAATTAATCATATAGAAATTTTTCTACGGTTTTACACAGCATAAATTGAGTAGTTGCCTACTTTAAGGGAGAATGACCTGCGTCGCGGTCAGCCCGCTGGCCGGGTTGTACGCCGTTTGTGTTTGCTTTATATAGCAGGTAAATAATATAAGCCCCATTGTTCAGTTGGAGCGCTGAGACTCAATTTTTATTGTGGTCACGTTAGCGGTGCCCTGCCCTGTTGCACATGTGTTCATGCAGCATATATGTGAACTCCTTCAAGCACATGTGTGCGGCGCTGCGGATTCGAATTAAGCCATGAGCCCACATGCAAAAGCTGAACGCGCAGTGTATTTGTGTTTATTTCGCAGTCCAAAGCATTTTTAATAGGACATAAAAAAACCGATAATTATTATTAAAGTTTGATATCAATAATTAAACTTGAAATGGTATCCAAAAATCTGATACTATAAATTGGTATAAAAAGAAATAGAGGGTTGGGGTAAGAAATACCCAATAAACTAAAGCTAATAAAAATTATACGCTTTAAAAATATATGACGTAGGTACCTACATAGTTATTTAACTAATTATATCAAGGGTGAAAAAAAAATATATTTTCGAACAATAAAATACAGTTTCATAGAAAAGTAGAATAATATAAAAGGACTATTATTAGGTGGATATATTAGGTAAAATCGTCACCGCCTTATTTATTTTGAGGTCAAATTTAAACTGATCGCTCGTATCAATCAGTTTGTTATAAATATACAATTGCATGGTTGTATTCTGTAATTTATTTTATTTGCGTTTTTGGGTTTGGGTTTCATAAAAAATATTGTACTGAGCTCCCACTATACTAATATGAAATGCCACAAGCAATTGATTATTGTGTTGCATGCGCAAAACCTATATTTGTTTACAAGGTTTTATTTAAATTGCAATGTTTGTTAGTCTGTTTTGGTCAAATCTTGCGAGATGAATTAGAACCACTTCCTCTTATCCTACGGAGTGGAAATTTGATATGTTGGTTCAGTTTCAATGACAATGCACTTTTATGGTAAGCATAACCTGATTCTACATCCTAGATTGGTTCCAAACGAAAGAACTTTTCAACAGTTAACAGCACAGACACGAAATTTATACGCATTCAAGCACTTAATTAAAGCTTGTTTTTAAAAATATTTTCTTACAATAATTTCTTTTTGTTTGATTCTGGTTTGTTAGCCTGATGAGTTTTTACAACCTTGTTTTAATTCTTCTTTTAGTGCTGTTTTATACAATTCAAATACGTTTGATTACAATTTCCCCATCCTACTATACCATAATCTCAGAATCGATTTATTAGGGCATAGTGTATTGTTTTTTTTATATAAACATCTAAAATAGAATAAAACGCAATCTTTCTAAAATCCAAATCAATCATTACGCATTATTTACAAGTTTTCTCATTTGTTCTAACTAATTCATCATAACACAATAATCGAAAATCCTGAGATATATAAGGGATTTTACACACTTAAAAAAATCTTCACTGTGCACTGTTTGTATTTAGAGGGCTTAGGATATAATATTATCGTTATATTGTTTTATTATTAACCACTTTTTACTAATTTTCATACCTCGATTAGCTTTGGTGATGTAATTACGAAATATCATAATAATATGTGTTAATAATGGCGTCGTATGCAAACCGACTAATATAATATTATTTGTATGCAGCGATTATAAAATACATTAAGGCCCTAAGTTGCTTGCTTGTGGAAAGCCGTATTCTATCTCATATTTTATCGTTGTAATAATAGTCGCTAATTTCAAGATTTTTTACGCCCGCATAAAACAATTTACGAACCAAAGCGGTGAAATGATATTGTGAAGCCTTAGTACGAAAAAAACTGTTTTTACTAATTAAAAACAACTGGTTTTGGTAAGGTGGGACTTGAATTACTTTCAAAAAATTACATTTATTACCACAATCCATATTAAAAATTATCTTCAAAAAAGACACAACAACACTAGCTTTTACTTAAATCCGTAATGGTTATTTAGATTAATTACAGTCTGTGTGCGAGTTGACTTTGACCGTTTTCATTCGAATTATTTCTACATACGTTGAGATTTGAGTTTGGCTATATTTTTACTATTGTCGACAACAGTGCTGTCACTATTCTCAAAAAATGATCATATTTACTATTGCTTTTTGTAGATGGCTTGAAACTTGTGACATGGTCAAAACAATAATAATTTTGAGAAAGTTTGAAAAAATAATATCTTTTTTCCGGTATTTTAATAATCAAGCACAATTTCAAAAACATGAATCTTACCTTTGATCTATTTTGTTTTAAGTTGTAAAATTGACGCAAGGATAGTTTTTATCTTAAAAAAACAAAGAAAATAAAGCATAGAAAAAAATTTATCTGATTTCTGCTTGTGGAATCGTATGTGTCAAATCTTGTAATTGAATTTTAAACCACTTCACATAGTCTCAATCTTGATGAAATGTATATACAAATGCTTTCAGTGACAATATACAAGAGAATTAAAATAAATAAAAATTATAAAATATTAATAAAAGTGATATATTTAAACAGCGCCATCACGCGGTAAAGCGCTAGTGGTAGCGGAGCTACTAAAAGAATTTGGTTAAGATGCAAACTCGAATATTTAAGTCATGTACTCGTATTATACATATTCCGACTACTCGAGTACTAAAGAAGACAAAATAAAAAACTTAAAATAACTGGCTTCTTTTTTAGAATGTACTAAAAATGAGTAAATAAATTCAAAGAGTTGTAAAAAAACTTGTCATAAGTGACTATAAATAATGAATGCTTAATACGCCCAAGAAGATTACGTCAACATATTTTAACGCTCCACGCTTTCACCTTCTATACAAAATATGACAGCATGGCTGTTAGATTATTCATTATGTGCGCAAATAGAAACGTGTGAAAAAATGTTCAGTGCCACATTATAATTATTATAAAATTCATTATTTATGTAATTATTATTATTAAATTGAAATGTCTGTTATTTGATTACGAGCCGCGCATCAAAATTAAAAAAAAAAGTAAAATAGTGTCAACATTTATAACGAATTGAAAGAATCTCATGATACCATTGTATGTTTTTTTTATTTTAATCTACTAAGAGCTAAAAAAAAACCCACAGTCGCCTCTATAGCCATCGGCTAAAGGTGCCACCGGCACAAGTGCAAGTTGGTACCACAGGTGCGTGTAGTCTGGAGGAATTAATACAAATTTTATTAAAATTTATTTTTCATTTTTAGTGTCTTAAGTATAAGCGTTGTTGTTATTATTTTTTATATATTTAATTTAATTTAGAGTAGTTTCGCAAAATACTCCACGTCTGATTTGAATACACGGATAACAGTTCGTTTAGGTATTTGTTTCTTTTCATCGCACCACTGTCATTCATGCCATCTGTTTTAGGAGCCGCGTTGTAAGCAGACCTATGTTTAAAATGACTTGTGAATGACAGATTACTTGTCAAAATCGACCTATGGTTCAAATTTATGCCATTTACGCATTATAGGTTTGCATTTGCTGTGTTCTATTATTAAATATAGAAGTGTAAGTGGTCTTGCATTATATAATGTACTTATATAAAAGAGCGTGTTCATAGTCACCTATTTATTACTGAAGATACCATCACAAACATTTAACTAGTCGCTGAAACATTTATACTATCTATTTATTTATATATAATCATTAATGAACAGGTTTTCCATAAAATTTTTAATTTAAATTGTTTCCTTATTAAATTCGTTAGGCTATGTATAAGTAGCTTGTGATGGTTTTCCAGATAATCCAAGCGGATTTGGAAGCTATTAAGAAATCTTGAAGCCTTTTAAATAAAAATAATGTTCTGAAGTAAAAAACTGAAATAGAAATCATTAAAGGAAAAAAAAATAGTTTTGAAGCTGGGATGTCCTGTCATATTGTTGGTTTTCATTTTTATAATTTAAAAGTTACCTGGAAGTAGAAGCATGTTCGCGATATAGTCTAAAAGTGCCTTCCGTGATTGCCTAAATTCCGTGATTGCGTGTATAGTCTAAAAGTGCCTCGTTGATTCAGAGTTGCATAATGTTTAATAACACTCCGAATTGTTTGTCCGATTCTGGGACGCCGCCGTCTCGGTTCCCCAATAAACGTTGACTTGGGAGATATTTTATGTTATCATTTAAATAGACCCTCTGTGTACCCATATCCTATTCTATTTCAATATATTCTAAAAGACGTTTAAGTATCGAAGATAGGGAGGCGGTACTCTAGAAGAGTAGCTCGGTACCGGGTCACCTCTCGCAGCTGAGCCCTCGCCCCCGCAAAAGGATTACAACTACGTTTTACGTATTACAAAGGGCATTTATAGCGACGACAAATTAAGTAAGAAAAAAGCGTAGGTTGTCACAATATTATACAAAAAAAAATCAATAGAAATCTAAAAAAAGGAAGGTTTCTATTAAAATGTCCTCAAATCAACTGGTGAATAAAAAATAAAGAAATTTTTGCAAATACTGAATATAAAAGTGTATAACAGAGATGAAGAGAAATGGAATTATTTTACGATTCAAAAGGAGATCCCAATATTTACCATACAAGATATGTGGAATTTAAAGGCAAAATGTACGGTAGCCCGTGGATTTAATGGAATCCATTGTGGATCTGGCCAGTAAACGATTTGGGGTCACGTTCTAAAGCCAGGCACACACGAATCAGCCTAATGAGATTAATGTTTGACTTATCTTCTTAGAGTTGCGCATTGAAAATGGCCACGAAGAAACAGCTTTTGCTAGACAGAAAGTGATAAAACGATTTACCATTTAAAGATATAGTAAAATTACGACCTTTTATGTTATTTAATTTATAAATACATATTTTTTGTTGTTAAAAATAAATACTCCTTTTAAGAGTTACTGTCTTAACCGTCAATTTGACGGTTTACAATATTTTGTTAAAATTATACAACCTTGTTAATTAGATTTCAAGTACTTAATTGAAATTGAAACCTCTCCTTTATATCTCGAAAGCTAATTAAAATATTTTCTCATGCTTCAGCGTTTCCTCTTTGTTTCTTCGGCTCATATGCATATATATTATGTAGGTTTCAATCAGGCGTGGTAAATATTTTAATTGTAAATGCGGGTTTACACTGAAGCCGTACGCTTGTGCTTGAGATTCCTGCGACGTCCTGAAATGTTTTCTACTCCACAATAATGGTGGCTCCACAATAATGGTGCAAACCTAAATTATTAAAACTTTGAATATTTACTAGCAGAATATTTAAAATGAATTTTTCTTTTATAAATTAAAAAAATAATTTGCCTAGTAGGTACTCTGGCTGTTGAGCTATTTTAGAATAATAGGTTTCAAAAATATTTTTTAATATTAAGTGTGCATTTTTTAATATAGCGTAGGTCTATTATAAACTAGGTCTGCGTAATAATAGGTAATGTGAAATGGGATGAACATTTTAGTCCGTTTTTAACAGACTATCTCTGTATCATAACGAGTATTCTATTATTAATTTTACGGCTGGGATCATATCATTTAATGCATCTGTGACACATACTGACTTAATTGGATGGTTAAGACACCAACATTGTTGTTGTGAAAATGAATATTTATAAGTACATTTCAATAAAAAAAATGTTTTTATGAACGTTATATTATGCTCATGCATGATTTAACACATTATTATTACAAAATATATTTATTTATCAACTAATAAAGCGACTATTTTTAATAATTTAACGCCCTAATAAGTCGAAACTGTGTATTTAGACTATAAGTATTTGTAATGCAGGCTATATGGTATTCTTTGACTTTGGAATGGAAATTGTTGTTATTAGACTAGCCCCTACGAATCAAATTTAATACCGAAAACCGTTTAATCAATAATTTTCACTACGCTATTTTTCTTAAAATGGAGATAGCAATGGTTACCTTAGAGTCTAACTCTAAATTAAATAAATATGTTTCTGCAGATTAGTCCATGATGACTAGATTAGTCCAAAAATAACGGAAAGCAAAAAAATGCGTCTTGGCAGGAGTAAACCAGAAGAGAAGAAGTCCAGAAGAGAAGGACAAAATACCGACAAGCGACTTCAGGCGAGAAGCGCACTTCGCCAATCATATTTTACCCAAGCTCTGTATACTCGGAGGGGAAATTCCAGTTCCTCTAAGAATCTTCATTTCTTTACCCATGAAATTACGAAACATTTGAAGGCAGGTACGTTTTATTTAATCTACACCAGGTTTGAGAACCACACAGGCATATCTCATCAAGCATTGTGTTTATTTCTTTCCCCATGATAATGCAAGTCGACACAATATGCTCAGATGGTTTGCAATAGAAATAATAAAGTAGGTTTCATGGGGTGCCAGTACCATTAGTCACACTTGTGTTCAGCAACCATCGAATAACTAACCAGTTGAGTACAGAAAAGATTTGTAAAAATCGCATGATAAATACGATACACGTGCCAATAGGTAAAATAATTGTGTTTAGCATTTGCATAAAGATTAAAAAAGATAATGGCGCAGGGACGGAATTGCAAATAGGTACGCCCCTACATTCCTAGCTAATCTCCATGCAAGCCATTGAAAAAATACAATAGGTCTGTTGGGCACAAAACGTACGGCCATAAAAGGGCTATTAAGACAATGGTGACGTGCATTATCCACGTTTCCGCTTTTGAGGGCTGGACTAATAAGCCTCATAATGAAAATAATGTACTTGAAAGCACCCGCTGCGATCAGAAAATGGGCCTTGCCGCAAACCACTCTAAATAGTAAGTTAATTTTGGTTTTTCGAAAATAATCTTTATTATCAAATATTATTATTTTATACATAGTTTACCATTAGTTTTTAAAAATTATTCACTATTTTTTAACAAGATTATGTGTGATGATGATTGATTAAATAAAATGCGACAATAGAGAAATAGGCATGTATAGGATAAAGCGTAATTCCATCGGTACGTAGAAAGTAGATTTTCATTTAAAAACGTATTATATTTTATGTTTTTTTATTGTAGTAATATAATTTTTATTTTAATCAAAGACGGTGCAAAACCGTTCTATGGTTTTAAAATGCTGTCATAAGAAGTGTATACGAGTTAGGTTAGGGTATCTCAGGTGAGTTCGGCAATCTCAAAGCCATAGTATTTTTTGTAGTGTCCTCTGGTTATGAGGTTTGTTTTCTGAAGATCATCGTCCTTTTTTACATTCTCTGACTAGTGAAATAGATATGTTTGAAGAAGTAGGTACGTTTGTTTTAATCAGGACCAAAATTTGTACAACTTATCTAGATCAGCGGCAAAACTACCGTTTTAATACTCATTATATTGTAATTATGAGTCCTATATTCTACGGCCTGATGCTGGGTATAATAATTCCTTCTTTGCAAAAAATGGTATAAGTACATATTATTCATTGCAATACTTTCTTTGATGAATACTTTTGGGTTCAAGTGTTAGATAATCTAAAATTTCATTTTCATTAGGAATATAGGATTTTGCATTTATTTAAGGTGATTTGGTACCCTAGGTATTTGGTAGGTATTTAATTATTGCATTTGTGAAACGGATGACAAGCAAGCAGCGCAAGTATTTATTTGAACCTCAGGCTTTTCGATATATTTTTAGGAAATATTTATATTTCTTAATTCAGAGCGAATATTAGAATTTTGATTCAATTTTAAAGCAGATTATTTTTTTTAAATTTTGCCTTAATTATTTTTAGTCGAATTTGCCTACGGATTATAAGGTAATTAGGTGGTGGGAGTAGGGAGTCGGAAAGACCTAAAGCTCCTAAAATATGCAGCTCGCATGTAGTAACTTACAACTTTATCTATATTGACGCAGGAAAGGATACGCTTAACTGCCCTGAACTCTACTTAACTTTTTTATTCTGCTCTTTGAGCACACGGAAACACGACCTTTATGTACCCACTGACATTTACTTGTATTTTTAAACGTGTTGGCTTTACTATCATCACAGGATGATGAGAGTTGATGAGTGTATAGGTAGGTAGGTCGCTATCCTCGTTTGGAAGGCCGCTTTGTCGTTCGTGTCGTGGATCTTTTATAGGAGATCATTAGGGCTGTGCCGGAAGGGACGTTAGCGCCTCCGAGCCTGTTTAGTCTGTTTGATTAGAAGACACCCCTTACGCCCGACGAACGGCAAATAACCGCTCACTGTACACATATCACAAAGGCGCAAATAAACAAATGCAGTTGAAACACAGTTTACATTCAGAGATGATGATTAAAAAGTCGACCCGTTTTAGCTTCTTATACACATGTATAAGAAGCTACTATCCTCGTCCTTCAGCCGTGAGTTAACTCGAAAAGTAAAAATAAGAGGATTGAATTTTTGTGTATAAATTGATGCTCTTGAAAAACAACCATAGCCGTTTCGATCACAATGAAGGTGAGATAGATAGGTGAGATTGAAAGGCTTTCATAAAGTATAGACCTGCATTTAAACCAGCGTGCAATACCTCAAGCGATGCAACTATTTATTTATTTATTTATTGTACATAATTAATTTGACAAAAAAAATATAAATGTAGTAGTAGAAATCACAGTTATAAATGAATATTATAAATGCACCGGGAGCGATTAGCACTGCTACATTTTGTGCCTTGCCTTCTTTACTAGACTATGTCTGTACTAAGGAAGGCAGTGTTATATTGTGCTACAACTGAGAATGTCAAACCGTCAATGCACCTATAGAGAAATATGAAAACTTATATTTGTAAGAAAATAAATTAAAATTAAAATATATAAATATAACGGTGTCGGATATATTTTTTATGTTCAGACAAATATGTCTGTATATACTATATATCTGTGCATTCGGTATAATTATTTTTTTAATATTCTGGCTATATAATTTGTTTGAAAATTTTCAATCTTTAAAATATTAAAAATAATTCGAATGTTAATATACTTTCAGACTTGTATAAAATGTAAGCTTACGGCGAACGTCTATTATAACGTCAAAAATCATCTAAATACGGTATTTGAGAAATACAGTATACATAACTGAGAATTGAGAAATATGTATCCATAACTACTAATCTTTAGAAAGTATATACTCCTATGGCTGTCACCCGAACATAACAGTGCTAAACCGGTGGGTAGAATGAGGAAATTTTAGATAGGGGGTCAAAATGCTCAAATAAATTACTAAATTAACATAAATGTAACACGATTCGGTAAGATATTAACATATAATTAAATAGATTATTAGATATTAAAAATATAAATATATATGTTTTTAGAACAGGTTCGGCATATTTATATGTTGTTTAATTACGATAGGTTCGTCTATTCTATGTTTGACAGGTGTTTGTAAACGTATTCGAAAATATATACCTTAAAGTACGCCCCGCGGGTTCAGGGCGTGCACGAGAATTAATCGGAATAGTTATCGTGAAATGTGTTAAATTAACGTTATCATGCGTGCTACTTACTGGTGGGTCCCAAAAAGCACATGTAATAGTGTTACCTCTATTAATTTCGGTAATATGCTAACTGTTTACCAAGATAAACGCACATTTATCGAGTGATGTAGGGCAATGACTTACAAGTGTCATTAATCAGTAATGTAGGTATACTGTTAAATATGTAGGTAATAATGAGGTATTGTATAAATGAATTACCTATATCAATATTCATAACTAATTAACGATATATGCCAGAAAATATACAGCAAGTTATATTTGTGCGTTGTAAAAAAATATTATTATTAAATAACATATTTTGATAAAAAAAAATATTTATTGGTTTATTGCTACCATAAACTAGATGTAGCTTTACAAAACTGAAGAAGAATTATCTATATGTACAAAAGATATTCGAAATCCCCTTAGGAGCCACTAAATTTAGGAGTAATCTAAGTGAGCATACAAAAACTAGAAAGAACATAAAACCAAACATATATTTCGAACTGAGAACCTTCTTCATATTTATATTTATGGTTCGTTAAATTTATAATAATCCTAATAATAATATAATTTATAGATAGGTGCTTATATTAACTGCTTATTATACTTAATTTCTTAACTGTAATAAACTTAGAATACAGATTGTAACGATTTTTTTTTACGTAATAATTAAAGAAAGTTTTTATTTGACCGATGAGCATTCTTTAATCAAATTATTCTAATTGAGATCGTAGTAATCTAGTGGTAAGGCGGTAACCCAGCGGTCGCTGGTTCGAATCCACACGTATTCATATTGTTTTTAACGCTTCATTATCACCATCTCCC
Source organism: Neomicropteryx cornuta (assembly GCA_020383195.1). Classification (NCBI taxonomy): domain Eukaryota; kingdom Metazoa; phylum Arthropoda; class Insecta; order Lepidoptera; family Micropterigidae; genus Neomicropteryx; species Neomicropteryx cornuta. The sequence continues at coordinate 11,143,662 of JAHKQU010000014.1, forward strand.
TTCGCTCTAGCAAAAGCAAATTTGGCTTACTTGAACCAAAATAATTATATATGAAATAAGTCATAGCAATTCTTTTTTTAAAAAAAAATGTTAAAGATTTTATTTTTTATGTGTTAAATATTTTTGTTAATGTGTTAAGTACCTAAGTATGTTTATCGAGGTGGTAGTATCGATTCGATATTTGATTTTTGAATATTTCAAGATTTGATAACATTTTTAAACGTCATAGTTGGCTTAAAGTCATTTCATGAACTTTACTTGTAGTTAGTTACAATATCTCTTGCTTTTGGCATATTCTTAAAAATATATACTTAGATTTTATACTTAAATAGATACTTAGATATTGCAATTGGCCTCTATACGGAAAGATATTGCATCTAATTAATATCATATTCAATATTTTTTCTTCTAAGATTTTTTTTTAATCGTTTTTGTAGTAAATCAGCTGCTGGAATTATTTTGCTGTTCCGCGTCACGTGACATGAAATATACATTTTTGAAGTGACGCTCATTATATTTTCTTTCTCGTTTTCTATCCTTTGCGCCGCGAACGATATTATACAAAGGTTTTGCTCGCGAAGGCCGGAGTATCTCGCCTCTGTAAACAATGCACGTAAAGCTTAATTTATCTCCCCGTATCCTTTGCTCGGGCAGATAAGAACGGACTGAAGGATTTCCTCTTCACTGCGACAAAGATGAACCTGGTGTCTGGCGTGAGTCGTTAAAAATTAACGCTTCTATCTCAGTTCAGCAGAGTTTTGCGATTAAAACAGTCCAGGGTTTACAGTCGACATGCTTTCTAGCTCAATAATTAGGAATACCTACTCATTAATGCGGAGTGTCGCAAGGATTATCAAGTATTTTAGTCATAAACCCAATAATATCTAAAGTAAATACGACCAGTAAAATACTGAAAAAAAAATAGTAACTAAATTTAAAAAAATGAAACTTATTTATGGTCAAAATACAAAAATAAAAACATATAAATAAATTATTCTTTTAATACGGTAAGATTTCTTATAAGCATTAAATTACTAATTAGATTACTATCCATGTACAGAGGTAAAAATAAGTACAAAGGAAAGTTTTGAGTAAAATGCAAAAAAGGAATAAATATGAGGTATTAATTATATGCACAACCAAAACGTTTGCTCTGAACATAAATAATTTTAGTTTGCTTAGAAAAATAATATGCATCAATAGCAAAGGATAGTTTTCGGAAAATATCAAGAATTAGGTTTTTTTCTGTTTTTATAAAAAAATTCGTGTTCCTATATTTATATTACACGAATCAAAAGTCCACAAATGCCTTTTATAAAAAAACAAATATATTAATCGATTAAAAAACTAAACTTATGGATCGGATAATGGCTAATGTGGCTTTAAATAATTTACATATTAAAATATTATTACCTTTATGATTGCAAAGAGATATAAATACACTTAAATATATTTAGGTACGTAAACAAATATTTAATGATATTTATAAAATAGAAATTTAAAGTACAAATGTCCTTCGTTACAAAGTCAAAAATTAAAATAACATGATACAAGTCACCATGCGTCCCTCTGCATAAACTATTATAGCATTGATTTATGTCCATATGCATATTTGAAATCCATAAAAGATATGACTTGTATATCTACGTTACACAAAAAAGATATGCTAAATAGTGTTGCCTAAATACTTATCTCAAAACAGCGAAAAATTGACTTAAACCTCTTCACACGAATGGTAGGTAGACCTTATTATTTTCCCAATCCCTATTGCATCAATGTACTCGTATCTATTTATAAATCTAATATATGTATACAATTAAACAAAGTATATTTTTATTTATATATTAAGCTGTTTATTCTATAATACAAATGTTTATAATGGCTTGAAGTACCGATTTTATCCAATATTGGATAAACAATTTTTTTGCTAGTTTCAACTGGAATGGACATATTGCCTATTTTTTTTTTAGTTCCAAACAAACTTGATAAAAAACATATTAGAACATACTACATAAGTATGCAGGTATGCGTTAGTCTATTCTATTATTAATATAAAAATAGAATAAGTAATATTGAATAAGTATGTTAATCTTTTTTTTTTAAATAATTGCTATGACCTAGATCATACACAATTATTTTGGGCCCTACTCAACTATTTAGATCAAATGTGCCTGTGCTAGAGTCAGGGGAGATGGTGGTAATGAAGCGTTAAAAATGGTATGACCATCTGCGGATTCGATCTCGAGACCTTTGGGTCAGTAGTCAACACCTTAACCACTAGACTACCACGATCTCTGAAATCTGATTTGGAAGATTTCATAATTATTTTTAAAAATGCTTATGGGCACGGTATCTTTATAGGAATAGATCTGTTAGCTGCTACGTTTCAGATATCCTCGTGCAATATGGAAACAAAGCAAATACTATATTTCATATTGGATTCGATACGATTCGGTAGGTGGTCGGTCGTATCGAAAAAAGTGAAACTAAATTCGCCCAGCTGCCGCCGCGCGCCGCTGCCGAGATGTCGAGATGGAGCGTATAGAAGCAGTCATGATATGATTCTTGAATCGCTTAGATTTATTTCGACATATCCGAACATTCGCCGTAAAAAGTGCATTCGGCTCATAAAAAGCTAAAGTGAGATTGTTCCAATTAGTGAATTTACTTTTTTTTATAATGCGGTAGATAAATTAGTTTCTTTTCGGATTTGGAAGTTTTTAAGATTGTGTAGATAGAATGAGGTCTATTAACGAGGGTAATGAAATCTATCTGTCTCTTATTACACCTTTCCCTCTCCCCCTCTTATTTCTATAAAAAATAACATTAAAATCTAAACATATTATCCTAATAAGCCATTAAGGTACTATTTGATAGAAAGTCCGGTGTTATTTTATTTGAGAAATGTTTGTTTTAAAATCACAAAATGGTATTTTATACGGCAATCTAACATTTTGTACTTTACTATTCACGTTCAGGTTTGGGCATTTTAAATATGCTTCCTCGTGGCCTTTTTTTATGGTCAAAAATATTAACTAGAGAGACCGTGGTAGTCTAGTGGTTAAGGTGTCTGACTATTGACCCAGCGGTCGCAGTTTCAAATCCGGACATAGTCATTGTTAACGCTTCATCACTGCCATATCTCCTGACTAGCACAAGCAGATTTAGCTTAGTTAAATTGAAAAAAAAATGTGGTCAAACTTCCTTTGGCATGTTTTTGATGTTTTTAGAGAAAGTTTAGTTAAATAAAATTAAATTCAACTTATTCTTTATTTTTTTTGTATTATGTATAATATGTATAGTGAAATCAAATAAAATAAGTATTTTTACCTTAAAATCACTATCTCTTTCTTTTGATTAGAAGCATATTGATAATTTTATAAGTTTGAAAAATAGTTATACGATGCTTTTAAACTAAATTATAAAACCATTTAGCTTATAAGATAGTCGGTTTTTAATTTAATATATATCCTTTTTTTTTACATAATACGTTGAAACTTAATGATTAAAGTTTTTTTTTTTGCATACACTCAGAAATTATATGCAGCTTTTCAGGAAAGTTTTGATAAAATAGAATGAAGGATGGGTTTAAATAATTGAAGAATTTTTCGAAAAATGTGAGTTTTAAACTATGCACATAATAAAATAGTGTTTTCAAATCACGTCATATATATTTTTAAAAAGGCAGTAGACTTTAAAGGAACAATTTTAGTTCATACAATTCCATTAAACAATATACGCAATATATTTGTTCTATTTCTAATATTTTCTGTATTACTTTCAGAATAATTAGGATGTGTGGAAAGGTATTCAAATATGGTTTTCTATCTCAGTTTTTTATATAGTCTTTTTCAGCACTATCTGTTTCAGTTGAAGAAAGTTGTGTTTATCATAGTTTAGTTAAATAGTAGAAAGTGAAGGTAAAATAAAAAAAGTTATATTATATTAAAATTTAAATGTTTTTTTTTTGGGGTGAGTTTTTTTATTTCCTGAGTATTCTTACTAGCATTCATTATACTAGTATTCATTGTGAAATTACTAACACAAAATACTCATAACATGCATAAAACTAAATGCGGTTAGTGACATAGTTTTAACTAGACATAAACCTAATAATAAAGTTAAAAAAACTGAGTTTGTGTATGGTTACACAAAGTACTTAAGAAGTGAAGCTTCTGTAAGGAAGTAGATTAAAATCATATTAAATTCCAAAATTATCATCCCATCAACTAGGTTTAACAATGATTCCGCACGCCTATTCATTTAAATAAGAAGGAAATCAACCGTGCTATCGCTGGTCGAAGTCCCCCGAGTAACGTGTGCCGTTTCGTATCGGAATCGTATCGCCAAACGAGCGTCCTACCGAGTTTACCCGAATAGCGTGTCGCATTTGATTTATTCATTGTCCTTGAAAATTTGTTTGAGGTGCGCTAAAGAAGTTTTAATTCAAAAATGTACTCAAAAAAATCTTAATATTATTTATAATAAATTGTAAGTGGGTATACCATAAATAAATCTGTTGAAAAAAATAAACTAAAACCCGAATAATAAGTAGAAATTGGGGATTCTTTACCAGTTTCAATAAAAATGGAAAGTAAGAGAAATCTTTTATTATATAACAGTTTAAATATAGCTTTAATGGTTTAAACGGTGTCAAATCCCATCCTATCAAAATTAATCACGGTCATCTAAATGCATACGTTGACACCTATCTACCGTCTGAACAATGCTCCAACAAAAGAAACATAGATATTCACCCTTCGTATAATTGTACTTCCAACACTCCAGTTAAAATGGAAAATTCTGGAATGTCAGCGTCTGCCTACACACATATGTACGAATGAAAACTCGCCTAGTTATGGTAATCTAAAGGCACGGTTCAACGTCCTCGATTTTCGTTTAACACAAATGTATTGTAGAGTAACATGCAATTCCAAACAAAAGTGCACACACGAGTAAATTATATGTACTTCAAAAATCTTTCTTGTCACAAAAGATTGAATAAGACAGAATAATTTTAGAATCTGCTATTGATTTGATAACAATATTAATGATTATCACTAATAATTAAATATTAAGAATATTGTGGCTAATCTGCGGACACTCTACGTTCTTAGATCAGCTCTACAGGTAGTTCAGGCTCTACAGGTGATAGCACGCATCAAAATGTCGACTTAAATATATTTTTTCCTACTGGCTTGATCTTCTTTTCTTTTCATATCTTTTTCTTGACAGCCGTTGCGTTTGAAACAATCCCGCCAGACGCGAATCATTTTGAACATTCGAATGTGACTTCAGGCCTGGCTGTTTCGTGCAACAACTACAAATGCTACAATATGAAGCAAAAAAGACGTGGCCTCCTTGGACAACCTTGTTGCAGTCATGGTAGTTTCCAAAACCCCCACACATATGACGAGATGGCTTATTATTTTCATATACAGACTCGAGAACCGACGTACCATAGCGCATATGGCACATCTCAATGATTTATTACATAACAGAGTAGACAGTCCATATCTGGTGTCAGGTATTAACCTGCGTGTGCCTTCTCGCACCACGCGCGCGTCTAGAATAGTATAGAATAGAATTACGTATCCTACATACACTCACACATAAAATCACACACCCTCGCTCACACTCCCATACCGTACACATCACATATACACCTTAAATATAGTTAAGCTCATCGAAATTTAAAATAACAAGTACATAGGCGTAAGCTTTAATTGGACTTATTATTAAGTCTTTGAAAAAATGTATATGCCTGTATTTGGCCGTATGCCTACTTGTCTAATAAATAAATGAATAATTAAATAATATATAAAATATCTGCCTTAAATCACATGATTCAGTCTTAATGGTCCGGAAGTGAATTGTACTATAAACAAAAGTAAAAAAAATAAGTTATAATTAATATAATATAATATATCTGTCGATTGGCAAAAATACTTCGACAGATTATTAGTCACAATATTTTTCTTAATATTCAAAATAGAGGTAGGTCCCGGGAGAGGCCCAGAGCAGCAGAATTCCTTATAGCCTGGCCGAGGTAGGAAAAATTCCTTAATTTTTATTGTCTAATGATTTCCTGCGTTTATTTATTTTTTCCTGACACCCTTTCAAACTACTTTGTTTTATTAAATTACAATATTTTATATTATTTGTATGACTATGAACAATACGTATAACTATTTTAGTATATGTATATTATACATATGCTAACTACTGCTACTACTACTAATACTTGTACAACGTACGATTATTACATAGAACACAGTTTATATTACACGATTAAAAATGAAAATAAGTTAAATTATAAGCTTCGTTGACATAGAACCTATAATAATAATAAATAAAACAATAGTAGGTAATATTAAATTGCGTTTATAATAAAAAATCTATTCGATAGATAGATTATCTAATGTTTACGATGTTCAGATGAAATTAAAAATATCCTCAATAATATTAGACTCCACTCCTATCGGAAGTTGACTATTGTCACACCTGCATGAAAAAGCGAGCTTTTAATATGACTAATTTGCTTCTTATTTAGCAAAGAAATCCATGAAATTTCTCGGACGCTAACATATCCCTAGGTTTTTCTATGATGCTCTAATGATTTACTTTATCATTCTTCTTCTTCGTTATTCGTATGGCTGGTGTTGTCGGGGAGACGCTATTGGACGTTGTTCCAACTGCCTTATTGTTGTTTTCATGATGCGAGGCCGTCCATTATAGGCAAACAACTTCTCGCAAGTCTGTAACCAAATGAATGTTTTTTTTGTGTTGTCATGTTACTAACTCAGTTGAGAAAAGCACCGTCGAATATTCTCAACGGCGAAAAACGACCCTGCCGGGTTTGGCCTGGGGGATTCGAACCCGAGACCTCTGTATTTAAAACCAGGCGCTTATTCCACTGCGCCACTAGGCCGCTAACCTTACAATTGACCAATAATAAATAAATTCGTCCTAAAAAGAAAACGTAAAACGGTCCCCTAAAGCCAAAGGCTCATTTTCATGTGTGCCACTTCACGAACTAATAATGACTTAGTCGCGTACGAGAATTGCCAACAGTGTTTCGCCATTTTGTCTCGTATACGAGTACCGTGTGTTTTATTGCACGCCTCCGAACGCGTTTTGTACGCGAAGAGCGCTAAGACTCGCAGTCTCGTGTGCTCGCTTTTTAAGTGGAGCCAATTCCTTTTTTCCGTCCGCCGGCGCGAGAGGCAATATATTTTTCTGTTCCTTCCGCACGTTCTCCTTCTCCTCCGAGCGACACACGCGCGTGATTTGCAAATTCCGTATCAAAGTAAATGGCTCCGAATTCGCGTCCGCCTGATGTGGGTCCAATTGAGAAAAGTTTTTCTGCGACGCACTTGCTCCTCCGGCGGCTTTGCTCTGAGATGGGAAAATTGCCCGGACGTTTTAAATTGTCTTTTCGATGCCTATCGGAGAGACACTTGTCCTCGACGACTATCCAACAGGGACAGAGAGCCAAAGAAAGCATAACATGTCCACTTGAATTTGAACACTTGCCCGTTTTCAAACCTCAGACAATAAGTTATTTATTTATTTATTTATTTATTTATTAATAGGTAAGAATACAATGAAATAGTAGCATATCGTACATGTTTTCAAAGAGTTAATAATAAGGCCAATTAAAGCTTACGCCTATGTATAATCATACTAAAAAAATTTGGTGTATTTGTGATGTGTATGGTATGAAAGTTTAAGTGAGGGTGTAGGTGGAACGCTTTCATTATGAATCAGACTGGCATGAAATGGTTCAGATTTTTGAGAGAAACCCACCACGATTTAGGTCAAGTACATCAACCTCGCTGAATTTAGCGTTGTGGGTATCGAGTAAACGGTACAGAACAGAGTTTCTGGCATAGTTTGCATTGCGCCTTGGCACTTCACGTTTTTAGGCATTGTTAGTATATGCGCCTTATAGCCTTAGAGTCTTCAAATAAATTTACACTTTTTACAGTCATTTACAGTCATTTTCATATATCCTACGTTGAAAGTAAGTTATCCTTGTAAATATTCATTAAACCATTCACTACTCATTCATTATACGTGATATTCGGTACATTTTCACTGTTTTTCATAATTATTGTTTCTTTTATAAATCATTTATTTATTTATTTAGAAAGTACATAACAGCGATACAGGAAGATAATTCTCTAACACTACATTTACATGGCCAAAAAAATGTACCAAACATGAAAATGGTTGACAACAACAAATTAATAAATCAAACTTTAATAATGTGTACTGTGTGTGTGTTTACTACTTTAATGAAAGTTTGACCATATTGCTTATCGATACTGTCTCAAAAATAGTAGTTCGTGTCTACATTCTTAATTTCTGTAACTACGTCCTGTTACGCTTCTTACCCCTCCGCGCCCACTCCTCGGGCCGGACAGGGCCCTCGCCGGAGCGCCGCCTCACCACGGTCGCTTCCGACCGAGGTGGAGCTCGTCTCGGCTTCCGTCCGGGTGTTACTCGCCGCCGCCGCCTGCGTTGTCTCCCTCTCGCAGGCTCTCCTTGGCCGGCTGATCCGCCGGAGTTGTCGGACCGCGAGGGACGAACCGTGAATGGTCGGGCACCGCGTCAACTACAGATTTAAATGGTAGTAAAATTTGAGACAAATTACGAACTTCCCCTATTGCCCGTCAGGATGATAGGAGAAGAGAGCTTGGGCGCCAGACGGGGCGTCCAAGCAATGTCACGGGTTGCCCCTCGTCCCTCTCTCATGGCTCCGCCGGCCGGCTGGTCTACCGCGGATTGAGGTCGCCTCGACTCACTCCCGTCACATGGCAGGTCTGGCTAGTCCAGACCGCGACTTAACAAAAAATAACCGGTCACTCCTCTAGATGAGAGGACGCTATCATGGAACTAGCTCAAGATAAAAAAAAAGAAGATCTCAGGGTCGTCTGGGTCATGTCCCATGAAGCATTATGACCCCGTGTCACAAGTAAATAATAAAGTACAAGATGAAGGTAAATGAATGATGAACACGGTGTTAGAAGACGAGAGGTACATTTATTGATTAACTGGTGAGGTTACATGTTGAACAAAATTAAAATCGATTAACACAATACTGCAACAGATGCGAGACCATTTGAACCAGAAGGGCCCAAACGGTCTAGAAGATACTAAATGACTATAAACAAATAAAAAAACTGAGCAAATGACTAATAAACAAAATTGAACAATTGGCTAATAAAAAAAACGGAACAATAGGCTTACCGCCGTCGTTTTATGGTCTGAAGGACCCTAGATAAACGACGCCGTATGTAACATAGAATAATGATCAGGTAGACAAAATAATTTCAAATTTTGAAATCGACTCTACAATGTGACAAACATCCGTCGTTCTATGGTCTGAAGGATCTTGGATGACGCGACGACGTACGTACAACAAAATAATCATCATGTAACAAAAATTAATCTCTAATTCTGTTATCGACTCTACAATGCGACAAACATGACAATGAGTACACGATGGAGTGATATTGTAGCTGAATAACATACTATCAATAATAAAAAAAATAATTAATTTCAAATTTCGGCATTGACTTCACAATGCTACGCCCATGTCAATTAACTGCATGGCGGATCGACATCGTAAATAAAATCCAATACTAGCAATATAAAACAATTACTTTCAATTCTGGCATTGACGACACAATGCGACAAACATGTCAATTAACTGCCGGCTGAACCGATTTTTGTAAACAAAATGACATAATAACGATGTAAAAAAAAAATAAACAGTTCTTCTTAAACTTTGGTAATGACTCTTCAGTTCGACACACATGTCAATGTTTACATTAAGACGCGATGTTGTAAATTAACAAAATACTATTAAACAAAAACAGTTAACTTCAAATTTGCAATGCCACAAACATGGCCATCATCTGCAGTATAGCGAGATATGTGAATAAAACAACTGGTGCCAATGTATAAAAAAAAAAAAACAATTAATTTCCAACTTCGCAATTGACTCTACAATTTGACGAACCTATTTCGTGAACAAAGCGAATATATTAAGTGACAAAATAAAATATTCAAAATCTACCCGAATTTAGTCGGAAGGATGACAAATATATACGGCAATTCATTATACAGATGAATAAACAAACATCTGGTTTTAATGCACTAACGCCCTTGCGTTAACTCAACCAAATATAAATACGAAAAGCAAAAAAACATATAAAATTATTAAGGGTCAATATATTGCTTTAACCTAAAAAAAAAAAGACTGTTTGTAAACAATGGCATTACGTCATAATGACGTTTTACTGTTTACGTTTTCGTGCCAGCACGATTAAATGTTATGTGGCCTATACTCGGGCGTATGGCCGTGCAAAAAAATTATAAAATTATTACGCTTCGTCGAAACGAAAACATGTAAACAAACAAAATAATATTATCACGCTATTTACTAGGTACTCACTACTGGCATGGCATTTCGGCATTTGCCGGTGCAAACAAAAATTATACGGAAAAAATATATAGAATCCTGACACTTCTTTTTAAAAAAAAATATATAAATAAACAAAATAAACATCTCATATTGGGTACTCAATTATAGTGGCAAGACATTTCGGCATCTGCCGGTGCATACAAAAATTGTACGGAGAAAATATATATAAGCACTTCGTTTACTAAAAAATATGTAAATAAACAAAACAAACATTTCCTATTATGTTCTTAATTATTGTGGCAAGGCATTTCGGCATGGCTAAAATATACGACGAATATACGAAAAACATTTATAAAAAAATTGTATGTACTTTACTCACTATCAAAACCAACGGTTCAATATATTGTTGAACAAAGAAAACTTAAACAAACAAAACAAATGTTATATATTTGACCTGCAGGGGGTTATTTTAAAATAAACAAATATGGTGTGGCCCTTTGATACGATGGCATGGCAAAACTTGACTTTTTTTTTTACATCCTCGGCAAAATATAAACAAACAATACAACGAACGTGCCGGAAACATACTATAACAAATGACAATATACATGTATTTGGGTGGTGTGGGCGTTCTGGCGACTCGATCTGTACTTTATAGAGCATTACTGTATAATTATTTATTAAAGAAAAATATCAAGATCTTATATTTAGTGACTACCGGATTGAATCCGTTTGAAACAACAAAAACAAAAAAAAAAAAAAAAAAAACTAAATTAAAGGAAACAGACCCCCCCCCCCGCTTCGCGAACCTTTCCTTCTTCGGTCTTTTCGTTTTGTTCGGTGGTAGGCAATAAACTCGGCCGCGATTCGGCCGGCGTTCATAGTAAAGCAACGCCAATCTCTTATAATCGGCTATCAATAGCTATTATTTTATTCTAACTTATAATTTGGAATAGGACGATCTAATCATTTTAATTGTCAAAAAAAAAACGAACTTTACTGAAAAGCAATCCAATGACGTGGAGCTCAAGCTCTGTCACTATATTTTCTACAAAAGGTTAAATATGTAAACAAAGAAAAGAGAAACTAAAAAAAATTAACGAGTGAATGCAATGAAACGACCATTTTTTCTAACACTGGACTGACCTCTGTTTCTCTGACTTTGCTCCCTGGAACTGGATAGTCCGGCGGGATAAGGCTGGAGACGTCTCGGCCTGCCTCGTAAGCGCCGGGGAGACGACCAATACGCCTTTCCTCCGATGTAGGGATTTACTCTCTCGGCGGCCCTCCAGGACACGCCATGGTATATCTGCTGCGTGGCAAATCATGGGAATGTGCACCATGCATCCAGGTTTTCCGCTTCTGCGGGTCGATTCTCGCACGGAGAAGAAAACCAATTCGCGTGGCCGAAATATTACGTTGGCTCTACCGCGTTTTATCTTTGAAACCCTTGGTGATATACTCCACCTTCCACAAACTTCTATATAGCCCGATGCGGTTGGATTAGTAAAACCAACCAAAAAAAAAAACCAAGCACGCAGAACTCGAAAAAGATACGTCCACCTCCCAAAACGACCCAAAATGTAAGAGACCTCTACCTACTCTATCTATTCGAAAAAACTAATTACTGTACTCCTCTGAACACCGCCGCGGTTCCTAAAACGCTCACTTCACGCCTCTCGCCAGGACTAAGTACTTGTTCAAAATTTAATATTATTATTTTTTTTTTTTATATACTATATCATTACTTTTCTCCTTCTACTATCTTTTTATTTATTATTTAATTTATTTAAAATTTATTTTGCGAATATTCTTCACGGTATTAAGCAATAACTAACATCATTTCGTAATCCAAGATTCGCTAAAAAAATACCGTACCGCCCTCTTTTGGTGTGAATTAGTGGAACTACCATCCGCTTCCTAACTCATAATATGGTTACTTAGCTAGGATTGCCAATAGGTGGCTTCTACCTAGCTACAAACGTAATTTTGGTGTTATCAAAATAAATAAATATTTATATATGCATATATTCTTAATAATTACGCGCGCAAGAATAGCGTAATTGGCACGATTAAACACGATCGTGACATGCCGGGTAGTGGGAAATTGATCTGCCCTCAGATCAACACCACTAATCCCTAACCCTCGTCCACAAGGTGGGTGCTAGAGGAATAAAATAAATAAACTATAAAAACGGATACCAATATACTTTTGCCATACCATTAGAATGGTTGCCATTAAAGTGCCTGTTGGCGAGAGAAGCTCGCCTGTCCGGGTTGCCATTCCGGTGCTTTACCAATGCCTTGAACATGAACAATTAATGTACATTAGAAAAACAAAATAAATCAGACACATTTAACTCCTCACATTACTTCTTCGTTCTTAAATATACTTAGATATAAATACAATAGCGTGGTATATATAACCATCATTGAGTTACATCAATTAAGTAATAGTGGATCGCTCATTATCACGATCTGCAACGATTGACAAATTAAAATTAAAATTCCACTTCTTATAAATACACTCGATGGCTTTTATTATTTTAAAATTGCCCATTCACTAGCCATCTTTAAACTACTTTGCGCTTTTGCGCTAAAAAAAAAATCACTGTCACTTCTTAAATCTAAGAATGTCTTGGGGGTCGTTTCAATACAGAAATAGATAAAAAAATATTTGCCAGGTGGGCCTCTACAAAACAAAACAGATACTTCACCTCATCTTACTCTATGGAAGATGGGGAAACAAAATCAACAAAAGGTACATGTTATATAGAAAACATCTGTGCCACAATCTCGTACTGTACTAGTAGAACAGGCTCTACTGAAACAGTTCCGACCAACTTCTTCCGTTGTATTATTCTGAAGTAAATTTATTATCTAATTTAAATCTATTACCATGCCATAATATTGTTTGCCATGATGCCTTACCACTCGGTTCTTCATAGTATTTAGAACAAAGAAGTACATTAAATGATTTAAAAAAATGACTAATAACTTAGTTGAGCAAGGTCGTTGAAATATACAAGATAAGGTCAAAAAAAATTCGATGTCATAACCATTAGAAACAAACTCCTTAAAAAAACTTCTTCAAAACAAAATAAGAAAAACAAAAATGATGACCGTCTGGTAGCAACTTTGCTACTGGCGTAGGGGGGAATCTCAGTAGGGTGATGGTATACATCTTGCTCTTATGCAAAGATAATACTTAAAACAATTGTAATGTGTGTTTGCTCATGTCAAAGAAGCAGAAGACGACGCTATGGTATTGACGTAAGGGGTGAAAAATGAGTGCGTACCAGCGGACTTACCGGTCGGTAACCTAGCCACCGAGCCTAACTGGAAACGAATCCACCTTAAACCAAAAATACACCTCCAAAGCTTAGTCTCAGGAGATACTTATTATTTAGTCGATGGGATAAACCACACTGAATATAAATATCCAGAGTGTGCCTAAATGGGAGAAGAAGATGCTAGCATGCCTCAGTGGACTTACATGGAATCAATCACTGAGCCAGCGAGGAACGCATGCAGCTTACACTCAGAAATAAGCTGTTGCTAGTTAACATCTTTGCAAATTCTTTTGACAGACTTTCTACCTTCATTAGATATCTGGCTAACTCTGATATTTTCCTTTTGGTAACTTTACTGGTTAGAGAAAATTAGTTAGTCAGAGGGATAAACTACATTAGTATTTTGAAAAACTTCCTTTCATTGGAGCTGAGCATCCATCACCATTCGTGCTCCATCATCATTCATCCCTTTCATACCAAGAATATCAAAACAACAACATAGCTCGCCTCCTTTAGAGTCGAGAGTTAGTCGTGTGACTGTGAGGATTACCGCCTAGATAGAGAAGATTCTAAAAACAACAGAGTATGAACAGAATTTGCTAAGTTGACTTCTAACCTAACCAAACAATTGGGCTTGAGAATAGACATGAGTAATAAACGGTATCACGGGAATACGTGATCCAAACAGAAGCATTTTCTGTCTCATAAAGAGACATGGGTTCAAATGACCTCAGATTAGATAGGAGATAATCAACTACAATCTTCGAGACCAATGATACCCGTAGTGTAAAATGTGAGTGTACCGATGTAAGTGTGAAATATATAAATAGGCACGGGACCTCCGGTCCAGGTGCAGGTATACTAATATAACGCCTGGAGGATCGAAGAGACGGTCGCTACTCCGAACAATCAAACCACCAGCGTTGTGTCACGTATTATTTAACCTGCTCTATTGGCAGGGGGTTAAGGGTCCGCCGGCCCTTCAGCGCATACTCGCAATATGGCGGTGTGGGGTGTGTGGTGTGTGCGATAGGGAAAAAACTGGGAGAAACAAACAACAAACTTCTCCAAAAAAAAGACTCCAAGAAAACTTCTTCAAAAACTTCTCCAAAAACTTCTCCAAGAAAACGACTCCAAAAAAAAACCAACTTCTCCAAAAAAAAGACTCCATATCAACCTCTAGAAAGGAAAAGATATAGTCTGTATAGTGTGAATAGAGTACAGTAAATTCGTAGGGGTTCGCAACTGATTGCGGTGGTATTTCGTAGCGAGTGTCGATCACTGAGTAGATCGATGAGGAAAAGGGGAAAATTCGACGGTACGCCATAGGACCTCGGCAAGTGGCCGGGTTAGTGGGGAAAAAAAAAAAAAAAAAAATTAAAACGTACCACTGCTCAACTAATAAACTTAACATCGTCCTTGCGCCACGCGCACGGGTTGGATTCTGCCACGTTAAGTAAATATAAACACCAGAAATTTGTACAAAGGGGAAACGCCTCAGCTATACATGAAGTCGTTATGGGCTTTAAAACATAAGAATAACTAAAATATTAACATGCCAATTGCCGATGCTTTGCCAGCAGGAAAGATTTAATAACAGTTACCAATATAACGCTAACACCACCATCCCGACATTGAAGATGTCGTACGTGGTGCCCGGAAGTTACAAAAGAGAATCTTTACAGGGGTATTAAGGGATCCCAAGCGCTTTAAATCAATGCGCCGCATTTTAAAACCTCTATTAAATAAAATAGGGGTTAACCTAACAAAACGTCAAAACTTTCAGAGTGCTATCACTCTGATTGCTTATGGCTTTTATTCGCGCTGCTGGTTGTGCAAAGGTCAGGTATGTTTACTGGTTGTCGGACCGATCAACCTTGAGGATGTCCTTAATGTGGTGGATGCCTTTATTTTTTCCATTCTGATCCACCAATTCATATGCCAGATGTGACTTCCTTGCGAGCACGGTGCACTTTAGGAAACGAGGGGCCAGCTTGCTGGAGAAAAATTCCGCTTTCTTGGACTGTATATGGTTCTTCACCCATACCACGTCTCCAGGTGACAGAATCACTCGCTTTCGCCTCAGATTATATCGCTCGGCGCTCTTTTGGTAGGACTTTTCCGTGAACTCTTTGAATTTATCTGACGTGAAGTATGTTGCGTTATCGAGTAGCAGTGTCGCAGGTGTACCATATGGTAAGAATACGCCTTTTCGGTTTCTCCATGGTTCCTTCGCTCGTACCTATTGTCTTCCCCTTCGACTGGCCACACGACGCATCTGGGCTTCAGGTTGACGGCGAGGTCCGGCAGGTGGTGTCCCCGGATTGCAAAAGGTGCATCTTGCTGAGGTCGTGAGCGGTGCCTTGCAACGAAAACACATCGGATACGGATACTCCCGGCAATCCATGTACCCATGACCAGGCTGGTCGCACTTCAGACACACTATCCTCCGTAACGACGTCATGGTTTGCTGAGAGTGTCCCTCCGACTGCGTTGACCTTTCTCCTTGCCTTGGGCCCGCTTCAAGTGTCGCTATCGCCCCCCTCTGGTCTGCCATGGCACACGGCCTCCTCTCGTCGGTGGTGAAATTCCCACTGCTTGTCTCGTGTCCTGTGATGTAGCTGGTGTGTACTGCTCGTAGTTTTTAGACAACTGAAGCAGAAGTCTGATGCTGTCTACCAAATGTCCGGCTAGTAACGTCCTGTACTGGGATGATAGGTTCAGCTTGATCACTTCAAGTAATGCCCGTTCCGGGATCTCCATGGTAAGCTGGTTGTTCATGCTCCGGAGGATTGTGACAAACTCGTCCATATTTTCGTCCGATCGCTGCTTCCTGTTTCTTAAGTCAGCCTCTAGCCTGGCCTGATAATTGAGTGGCTCGTATTTGTGGACGAGGAGTTCCCTCAGGTGTCGCCACCCGGATACGGAGTCCCTCACAGTTCGAAACCACTTTAGACTGGTTCCTTCCAATAGTTCTGTAAAGCAGTAGACAATCGTGTCCAGCTTTACATTTCTTGCTCGTGCCCTATCCTCCACGTCTTCCAGAAACTCCATCACCGAGGAACGTCCATCGAACTTCAGGTTCCACCTGTGTACATTCGGGTTGAACCTTTGCACCCTTCCACTGGGCTCGTCATCTTCGTCAGAGTCCGATTCGTATTTTCTACCTGATCTTCTCCGACCTCCTCTGGGTTTGCTCGACTTGCCTGGCACCTTCATGTATGACGTTTCCTCCAACCTTAGCTCTCTTTCCGAATCATGGCCTCCTTCCTGAATCTCTGTTTGCCCTGCACGTGGCTTCTGTATGGGTGTCGAATGAATTTCTTTCTCATCCCTCTGGGAACTGGTCCCTTCTCCCAACTCCATGTCAGTATCTTCCGAGTCCTTGGTATTCCGACCGTGCAAGAAATTTTCCCTCCTTTTATTCCACTGGACTCTCCTTAACGACCTATCCGACATACCAGAACCTCACCCTCTTCCTACAACAACCTGCGCGTCCTTGTCACCATAGCAAATCACAAAAAAAAACAAACAAAATTGTATTCAAATTTGGCGAATCGACCCTTAGCTAAAAAAAAACAATAAAACAAAATGAAGCACGCCACTCGGCGTTACCATATACATAGCAATAGAAGATTACACGAAATAATACCAATCTTGATACTCCAAACAAAAGTACAATGTTATTTGTGCAGATAAAAACAAAATGAATAAGGACAATTGAAAAACTATCAGCCCACTTAAACCCCGTGGAACTTTGTTGAAGACAAAACCAATTATAAAAAAAAATCCCACTTCTGACGATTCTCAATCTGCTCGCTTCCTAGCGAATAACAAAAAAAATGTCCCGTAAAGGCATGAATGTCCAAAAGTACACCCTCATCAGCAAAAAGACCTGACGAGAATCGACAAAGGTCCTTAACAAAAGACAAAAAAACAAGACTCCATATGTAAATGACAACAAATTCACAAAAAAAAAATCCAAAAAAAATTGAACAAAACTTCTGACCTCTTCGCCGACAAATCCTTGCGCTGGGCCCCACGTTGGGCGCCAAAATGTTACGCTTCTTACCCCTCCGCGCCCACTCCTCGGGCCGGACAGGGCCCTCGCCGGAGCGCCGCCTCACCACGGTCGCTTCCGACCGAGGTGGAGCTCGTCTCGGCTTCCGTCCGGGTGTTACTCGCCGCCGCCGCCTGCGTTGTCTCCCTCTCGCAGGCTCTCCTTGGCCGGCTGATCCGCCGGAGTTGTCGGACCGCGAGGGACGAACCGTGAATGGTCGGGCACCGCGTCAACTACAGATTTAAATGGTAGTAAAATTTGAGACAAATTACGAACTTCCCCTATTGCCCGTCAGGATGATAGGAGAAGAGAGCTTGGGCGCCAGACGGGGCGTCCAAGCAATGTCACGGGTTGCCCCTCGTCCCTCTCTCATGGCTCCGCCGGCCGGCTGGTCTACCGCGGATTGAGGTCGCCTCGACTCACTCCCGTCACATGGCAGGTCTGGCTAGTCCAGACCGCGACTTAACAAAAAATAACCGGTCACTCCTCTAGATGAGAGGACGCTATCATGGAACTAGCTCAAGATAAAAAAAAAGAAGATCTCAGGGTCGTCTGGGTCATGTCCCATGAAGCATTATGACCCCGTGTCACAAGTAAATAATAAAGTACAAGATGAAGGTAAATGAATGATGAACACGGTGTTAGAAGACGAGAGGTACATTTATTGATTAACTGGTGAGGTTACATGTTGAACAAAATTAAAATCGATTAACACAATACTGCAACAGATGCGAGACCATTTGAACCAGAAGGGCCCAAACGGTCTAGAAGATACTAAATGACTATAAACAAATAAAAAAACTGAGCAAATGACTAATAAACAAAATTGAACAATTGGCTAATAAAAAAAACGGAACAATAGGCTTACCGCCGTCGTTTTATGGTCTGAAGGACCCTAGATAAACGACGCCGTATGTAACATAGAATAATGATCAGGTAGACAAAATAATTTCAAATTTTGAAATCGACTCTACAATGTGACAAACATCCGTCGTTCTATGGTCTGAAGGATCTTGGATGACGCGACGACGTACGTACAACAAAATAATCATCATGTAACAAAAATTAATCTCTAATTCTGTTATCGACTCTACAATGCGACAAACATGACAATGAGTACACGATGGAGTGATATTGTAGCTGAATAACATACTATCAATAATAAAAAAAATAATTAATTTCAAATTTCGGCATTGACTTCACAATGCTACGCCCATGTCAATTAACTGCATGGCGGATCGACATCGTAAATAAAATCCAATACTAGCAATATAAAACAATTACTTTCAATTCTGGCATTGACGACACAATGCGACAAACATGTCAATTAACTGCCGGCTGAACCGATTTTTGTAAACAAAATGACATAATAACGATGTAAAAAAAAAATAAACAGTTCTTCTTAAACTTTGGTAATGACTCTTCAGTTCGACACACATGTCAATGTTTACATTAAGACGCGATGTTGTAAATTAACAAAATACTATTAAACAAAAACAGTTAACTTCAAATTTGCAATGCCACAAACATGGCCATCATCTGCAGTATAGCGAGATATGTGAATAAAACAACTGGTGCCAATGTATAAAAAAAAAAAAACAATTAATTTCCAACTTCGCAATTGACTCTACAATTTGACGAACCTATTTCGTGAACAAAGCGAATATATTAAGTGACAAAATAAAATATTCAAAATCTACCCGAATTTAGTCGGAAGGATGACAAATATATACGGCAATTCATTATACAGATGAATAAACAAACATCTGGTTTTAATGCACTAACGCCCTTGCGTTAACTCAACCAAATATAAATACGAAAAGCAAAAAAACATATAAAATTATTAAGGGTCAATATATTGCTTTAACCTAAAAAAAAAAAGACTGTTTGTAAACAATGGCATTACGTCATAATGACGTTTTACTGTTTACGTTTTCGTGCCAGCACGATTAAATGTTATGTGGCCTATACTCGGGCGTATGGCCGTGCAAAAAAATTATAAAATTATTACGCTTCGTCGAAACGAAAACATGTAAACAAACAAAATAATATTATCACGCTATTTACTAGGTACTCACTACTGGCATGGCATTTCGGCATTTGCCGGTGCAAACAAAAATTATACGGAAAAAATATATAGAATCCTGACACTTCTTTTTAAAAAAAAATATATAAATAAACAAAATAAACATCTCATATTGGGTACTCAATTATAGTGGCAAGACATTTCGGCATCTGCCGGTGCATACAAAAATTGTACGGAGAAAATATATATAAGCACTTCGTTTACTAAAAAATATGTAAATAAACAAAACAAACATTTCCTATTATGTTCTTAATTATTGTGGCAAGGCATTTCGGCATGGCTAAAATATACGACGAATATACGAAAAACATTTATAAAAAAATTGTATGTACTTTACTCACTATCAAAACCAACGGTTCAATATATTGTTGAACAAAGAAAACTTAAACAAACAAAACAAATGTTATATATTTGACCTGCAGGGGGTTATTTTAAAATAAACAAATATGGTGTGGCCCTTTGATACGATGGCATGGCAAAACTTGACTTTTTTTTTTACATCCTCGGCAAAATATAAACAAACAATACAACGAACGTGCCGGAAACATACTATAACAAATGACAATATACATGTATTTGGGTGGTGTGGGCGTTCTGGCGACTCGATCTGTACTTTATAGAGCATTACTGTATAATTATTTATTAAAGAAAAATATCAAGATCTTATATTTAGTGACTACCGGATTGAATCCGTTTGAAACAACAAAAACAAAAAAAAAAAAAAAAAAAACTAAATTAAAGGAAACAGACCCCCCCCCCCGCTTCGCGAACCTTTCCTTCTTCGGTCTTTTCGTTTTGTTCGGTGGTAGGCAATAAACTCGGCCGCGATTCGGCCGGCGTTCATAGTAAAGCAACGCCAATCTCTTATAATCGGCTATCAATAGCTATTATTTTATTCTAACTTATAATTTGGAATAGGACGATCTAATCATTTTAATTGTCAAAAAAAAAACGAACTTTACTGAAAAGCAATCCAATGACGTGGAGCTCAAGCTCTGTCACTATATTTTCTACAAAAGGTTAAATATGTAAACAAAGAAAAGAGAAACTAAAAAAAATTAACGAGTGAATGCAATGAAACGACCATTTTTTCTAACACTGGACTGACCTCTGTTTCTCTGACTTTGCTCCCTGGAACTGGATAGTCCGGCGGGATAAGGCTGGAGACGTCTCGGCCTGCCTCGTAAGCGCCGGGGAGACGACCAATACGCCTTTCCTCCGATGTAGGGATTTACTCTCTCGGCGGCCCTCCAGGACACGCCATGGTATATCTGCTGCGTGGCAAATCATGGGAATGTGCACCATGCATCCAGGTTTTCCGCTTCTGCGGGTCGATTCTCGCACGGAGAAGAAAACCAATTCGCGTGGCCGAAATATTACGTTGGCTCTACCGCGTTTTATCTTTGAAACCCTTGGTGATATACTCCACCTTCCACAAACTTCTATATAGCCCGATGCGGTTGGATTAGTAAAACCAACCAAAAAAAAAAACCAAGCACGCAGAACTCGAAAAAGATACGTCCACCTCCCAAAACGACCCAAAATGTAAGAGACCTCTACCTACTCTATCTATTCGAAAAAACTAATTACTGTACTCCTCTGAACACCGCCGCGGTTCCTAAAACGCTCACTTCACGCCTCTCGCCAGGACTAAGTACTTGTTCAAAATTTAATATTATTATTTTTTTTTTTTATATACTATATCATTACTTTTCTCCTTCTACTATCTTTTTATTTATTATTTAATTTATTTAAAATTTATTTTGCGAATATTCTTCACGGTATTAAGCAATAACTAACATCATTTCGTAATCCAAGATTCGCTAAAAAAATACCGTACCGCCCTCTTTTGGTGTGAATTAGTGGAACTACCATCCGCTTCCTAACTCATAATATGGTTACTTAGCTAGGATTGCCAATAGGTGGCTTCTACCTAGCTACAAACGTAATTTTGGTGTTATCAAAATAAATAAATATTTATATATGCATATATTCTTAATAATTACGCGCGCAAGAATAGCGTAATTGGCACGATTAAACACGATCGTGACAGTCCTTTAAAGACCATATACCAACAACCTTTTAAAATATACAGATACGGCATGTCATACAAATCGTCCTGAAAACCCGACACTGGTAGATTCCCTCCGCCGTTATATACCGTAACAGTTCCCTATGCTGGATCGCGATGACATTCGCGAGGAGTGTACTCGACGCAAAGTGGCGTACTTGGCCGTGGTGTGTTTTTCACCCTCAGTTGCCGTGTCTAAATGTTTTAATAGGTCGTTGCCGTACGCAAATAATAATATACCAAGCTACGATTTCGATATATTTAATTTTGGTACATAGACGCAAAAATTAAAAAGGCCTAGAAATTCTAAATTTTCAGATAAAGACTGATCTTCAGCTGTTAAAGTAAAATAAAATGTATATAAATCTTTAATACTAATACATAATGAAATTAAGGATTGTAAGAGGAGTTTAAACAGACAGTGCATGTTACTTACGACATTGCGTATAATCAACAATGGCTATGGGCACGCGCCGCTCGCACGCCGATCGCCGCAGCTCGCACGCGCTCGCGTACGCTCGCCCGTCGCTGCCGCAGACGCGCGGGGTGCTCGCCACGCGCTCCTCGCACGAGGGGCACGCGCACGACGCGCGGCCCTGCGCGTCCAAGCCGCACGCCGAGCCCCAGCGACACACGGTGCGGCCGCACACTTCTGAAATGCACAAAATATAGAGCAATCATTTAATGATTATTCTTTGCTCGAGGAAGTTCTTTTTATTTGTAAGTGGCGCTCGTATGTACAGTGACTGAGAATGATAAGGTTAAAACGTCTAAATAAAACACCAAATTCAGCGAGGTAGATGATTTTTTTTATGTAACTGTTTTATTTTCCAAATAAAGATAAATAAATAAGATTTATTTCAAATTTATTTTATTGACGAACATTCAAACGTTCGACGATATATTATTGTATCTATTACAACTGTAAACTTATCCAGCTTAAAACAACCGCTACCGAAGTGTAAGTTTTACGAATGGGTCGCGTGAAAAACTTGCGGAAATCAAACAATACGACCAGCGAAGAAGTCAATGTGCAACTTTTGTCTGAGGGTTCCGCAACAAAGCTTCGCCGCTGTAAGTCGGGCGCGCGCACTTTGGCAACTCGTGCGAATTTCGGTCGGGCAGTATGGCGCCCGACAAAAAAAAATACCAAGACCTTGTTGTGAAAGCCGTAGAACTTTTGGCAAACATATGCTAAGGGCGCGGCGCGGCTACTTCCAAAGTTTGTTTTTCGCTGGAGCACAAGAGTAGGTACCTACTTCATTGGGTCTACTATGCAAATACACTTTGGTGGCTGTTCGACGTTAGAAGAATACCAAGATATTTTATGGAATATTACTAGTCAAAAACTTTCAGATTCGAAGTGTGACAATAATATTATTTAAATGTATTTTCTACTATTTCGCTGTATGCTTACTTGTTAATAATAATAAAATTTTTGTAATTGACAGGAAATCTTTTTATCAGCGGTAACTTTAATATTCAGAAGTTAAATACTTTAAGTACTTTTAGAAGGTAACTACGCTTTTGAATATTAGGAAAAGTTACTTTTGGCGTCACCATTATTTTTAAAACTTTTTTTAATTTATTTCCTAGACATCCCATGTTATTGAGCTAAGATTAAAATTTTTAAAAAAAAGGGAGACATAGGCAGTTTGAGGAAAAAGAGTTTTTTTACCGCTAATTTTAATAATATTATAATCCAGCTACATTAAAAAAAAAATTATTTGATATGCAGGTGCTTATTTTGTCTCGTAAAATTAGATTTGAAATAATTAGATACTCATTCATTTATACAAGTATCAACCCGATGATACCTGGTCTGCTAAACGCTTGCTCTTATACTAGAGGTTCAGCGTTCGAAACTGTCAGCGCCTATACGAAAATAAAATACGACAAGATGAGTTAAGCGACTCGCTAAGAAAAGCACAAGTTATAGCAAGTAACGTTGGAAAGACAGTATGTATTATTTCATGCGACTATAGTTTGTAAATATTTTTAAGATATTTACCATCAGCAAACGCAAGTCGCGGTTTTATTGTTACTTTTATCAATTTCATCGCGTTAGGTCATATATTAGACATTTTAAACATTAGATTTAATCGTTAAAAGTAGAGGTAGTGGAGGTATGGTGGTAGGTAGTGGTCTGTTAGAGGTAGTGGCGGACAGATGAGATATTTTGGAAGTTTCAATTTTTTGGAGAAACATTTTTTTACATGAATTAAAATGTGTTAAATAAATTAATGTTATGGTATGGTTTAGACTATTGCTCCTTCGATGGTGCATGGCATTACAGGCTTAACAATCGAAAGTAGATTTGTTGTGTGTGTCTTGCTACTTAACTCATGGATAATCAACTGAATGATGTTACCTAATCCGATCACTGATGATTAATAAATATAACACAAAAATGAAGTAAATAATTAAAAAATCTGGACATTTAGTCTAGTTAAGAAGGCAACGAACAGTGGTTGCAGTAGTACCAAACGCTTACTAATACAATCTATAGGTATATTAATACGTGAAAGGAAAACTTCGGATTACATTTTAAGCATGTTGCGCTCACGGAGGAGAGTGAGATTTGGCATAGTTAAAGTTCATATGGAGAAGAATTGCGGAAAGCTAAAATTATCTATAAAATGTGTTATAAATACATTAAATTGTATTAAATTAAACGTTCGTACTACTGACAGAATGACTGAATGAGTTTCGAGCTGTGAATTTTGTGTGATTTCAAAATTTCCTTTTTCAATAATCTGTCAATGTCAATAAAGTAATGTCAAGGCAAAAAGGCATAATTATTAAGTTAAGAAAAATTGAGTGCATTTTATTATATAAATGAAACCCTGTCTAATCTTAGTTTCAGTAATTTCATTTTGCATGTTACATTTTTAATTACAGTAATTTATTTTTTTTAACATTCAGATATTTGCACCTATCTTCCATTATGCCTCCACATATAACTGCAGTGAGACACAAAGAAGAAGGACGAATATATATTCGCGTAAAAATCGAAATGATGTTAGGACAAATGCAAATTTAAATAGTGTAAATAGTATTACAAAATGATGAATTTATTTTGGGAATACATTTAAATGTGCACTGAATGTCATTCTAAGAAATTCGAATACTTTTGATTGTGGATTACTTAATGCGAAACATTTCAAATCTGAAGTCTGAAAGGCTGCATTTTAAACTTCAAATGTATTGCAGGGAATTAAGGCAAACAACACACGCTAATGGCATATTTGTACACGCTCTCAGCTGAAGTACTAGAACAAAATAAAAAAAAGTATATGCAATCATAAAAAGGTATAAGAACCTCAATAATGCTCAAACTTAAAAGTTTAATGAATTACGGTCCAATTTCGACCTCTAGTATTTTTTATATTTATACGTGAATTTGTAACCTTAGGAATTGAGTACGTAATAGTTTCAATAAATAAATAAATAAAATAAAATATATGTGCACCATCTCATTGACAACACTGAGAAAAGCGCCGTAAAAGATGACCTATCCGGGCCAACTCCTGACGTCAGTGTCAACACCGAGCTCTTGCGCCACCAAGCTGTTATTAAATAAAGGTGAACCAGCTACCTGCTACCTGCTACCTGCTACCGTGTCCAGAGCGAACGCGGCTAACAGTATTCGCGAGTTTAAAAGCTAGCACGCGGAAAATTAAACTGCTGCCGTGGCGGAATCTGTGTGGCAGCTCCGGCCACCACCCCTCTGCCCCTCCCCCCCTCCCCCCTGACGCTATGCGACCGCTTCACCGCTCGCCCCGGGCGACAGAGGAAAAAATAAAAGTTTTCATCCTCTCCTCGCCAAATCTCGGTTGCAACTTCCTGCGTTTTCTTTTACGCTTTTAGAGCTTCTTTTGCATAGCCAAGAAAACCTCTTGGAGGGTAGTCGCTAAGCTCGTTTATGCCGCTGGAGACTTTTCCACTATTTAGCACGGGAATTTTTACAAATTCCGTTTTACTCAATTAGATTATGTGATTCAATTAAAAAAATAAAGTTGTCCACAAGAAGGCCACATACGAAACGTTGACAATTGGTATTTTTTTACTGAATCCCAAACAGAGATGATGAGGAGGAGAAGGATTTATGCCTCTTTAATGAATTATTTCTGTGAATACATTAATTGATGATTTTAATATGGTTAAATAGATACGTCCACTAATTGCTTTCGCCATAAATACGAGAATTTTCGAAAACCTATGATTAGCACGATCTGCTTATTTATAGCTATTTATAATATAATGTTATTTATTGAATTTTATTATAGTATGACATTTTAATTTAGGATTATTTTTATAAAAAAAAACTGTAAGGTAACCTAAAGATTTGTAATATTAAATGGTTCCAAAAGCAAATCTATCATTTAGCATATTAAATTTATTGATAGTTTGGCAAGCATGTGTATTTTAGTGAGTGCAATCAACATATTGAAAGAAAATATAACTTCATTGGACAGATTAATTGAAAGAAATTAAGGTCAGATGAAGAGTAAAAGATTTATTTTGAATATTTATATAGCATTTAACTATTCTAGCAACTTTAACTAATAATAGTAACACCCTAACTAAATGTTATCACAAAAATGATATATTCATATCTATAGTTTAAGGTATTAATTTAACCTAATCAAAATAAACTTGCATAATAATAATAATATTTCAGTCTGTCTTTAGATATGCAAGAAAATATAAACTAATATAATGCTTATTTAATAAACTATTTATTTGATCTTTATTTAGCATATTACAGTAATACAATAATGATATAGGAAAGACAACAAATTGTACAATTGTAAATAAACTTTCTAAATAGTATTAATAAATAAAAGTTAATTTGAAGCTGTGCAATCGCATGTACTCAGAATTTGTTGTTAAAAAAGTAATCCTAAACTTTCGCACTTTTACGAAAATATCGCCATAAATTTTCACCAATGTTAAACGGGCGACCGGAATTCTTTTTTCTGAAGTGAAAACTTTTCCTGAAATCTTGGATAATTTCGGTTTACAAACCCGAAAGACCATTATTTAGAGCAATTGCGACTGTTCGTCCTATAACTTTTCTTCTATTTCCTTACCCTTTATTTTATCCTTAATTCATTGACTATGTCGGTATAGTAAAAGAGCTTTATTAAATTGATTACAAAGCGGTTATTGCTTTGAGTAAACGATAATATGGAGGGAACAGATTAAAGCCTACATAATTTTATTTATATATGAACAAAATAAACGCGATGCGTACATCACCGCCGAATACATACATCGCCTCCATGCGTCCACCTGAGTTTAACCGATCGAGCGTGTCGCCAAAATAAATGAATGAGCGTGTCGCAATTAGATTTATTCACTGCCTAGGGTAAAAATGTTTCACATCAATAAATAAATGTATCTTTCACTTTACCATAGATGCATTGCATCATTAGATAGGCTGACTATTATCCTCTGTTCAAATAAGCACCTAACACCCCCCCCCCCCCGCTCCCCCCTATCTGATTACGAATGCGCATAATATTGAGATGCTGCGATCGGATTCGATCCGGAGCGACATTCGCTCCACGTAGGAGCCAACGAATTGTCTATGTATATCGCCTAGGTGTCTGTTATATAGTAAGAAGGATAGATAAGACTGAAATGTGAAATAGAAATAACTTTGATCATAATGCACTTGACAAAGGGAATATACACAACGTTTTCATTTTCTATAAAACATTCTGGCTCTACAATTTGTTTGAAACATATCAATCTCTATAAAAATGTTAAAAGCCTGTTTCGAATTTCTAAACTTTAATACTTTTGACGGCTTTTATGTTCTTACAGCGTATGCGTCTAATATTAAATAATATATACAGGTATATATATACGCGTATAAATCTTAATTTATCAAAATATACATATATTTTATTTACAATGTGCTTATAATTGGCATTTAATTTACTTTATTCATTTTCTTTCATTGAGAGTTCATTCATTTTAAATGCTAGAGGTTGCTCAGTGGTCGAAATTCGTCCGTAATTCATTAAACTTTTAAGCCTGAATATTATTGACGTTCTTATTATTGCAGATACATTAAATTAAATTAAATTTTGGTTTATTACTTTAGCTGTGAGCGAGCGTGTTGTTACTATTGTTACCTATGAAATTTAAAATTTAATGTTAGTAATAGTTGAAACAAAAAAAAGGTTAGTACCAGTGAATCAGATTCGAAATATTTTGCATTGCAAAACCTGCATTGTAAATGCGTTAATACACAATCAAAAGTATTCAAATTTCTTAGAATGACATTTAGTTCATTTAAATGTATCCTTCAAGATAAACGTAATACTATTATTTTTTGTAATACTATTCACACTATTTAAATTTGCATTTGTCCTATTATTATTTCGACTTTCACGAAAACATACCTGCGTCTATGTGGAGGTATAATGAAAATAGGAGCGAATATCTGAATATTAAAAAAAATGAAATTTCTGTAATTAAAAATGTAACATGTAAAATAAAAATTTCTGAAACTAAGGGTTTAATTTATTTAATAAAATATATTTACTTTTTTTAACCTAATAATTATGCTTTTTTGCCTTGACAATACTTAATTGACGTTGACCTGAATTCAGATTATTGAAAAAAGAACGTTTGAAATCACACAAAATTCACAGCTCGAAACTCATTCAGTCAATCTGTCAGTTAGTACGAACGTTTTATTGAATAAAATTTAATTTATGTATAACACATTTTATACATAATTTTAGCTTTCCGCAATTTTTCTCCATATAAACTTTAACTATTTCAAATCTCACACTCCTCCGTGAGCGTAATTATGAAGAAAAAAAAAGAATAAAAGGGAGATCTGTTTGAAAATTGTCTTTTATTATACAATGTCATTGGAAAGTAAATCTGGTTCGATTTTATAAAATTAATATCCACTAACGTTATATTTTTAATTAGTAGCAATGAATATTCGAATTCAGTTAGGCACCATGCCATACAGAATATTTATTTTAAGAATGCAATATTCTTGGTCACTATCATTTCATTTATCACATCCCCACATAAAACATTGTTTTTTTTATTTTGGATATCTTTAAATAAATATGACTTCATATATATATAGGACATCAGTGAAAATAGGTTGTGCTTCAAAAATAAATGAAATTCATAAAGTGTTTTGAAATAGGTTAGTGTTTCATAAAGCATTTACATTTTATTTTTACCTACTAAAACTTGTTTTTTTCATATATTTTTCTTTTTGCCATTGCTATTCTTCATAACTACGTCGATTATTCTTTCTCGTTTTATTTTATTCCAAGTGCTTCAAATAAGTAAAATCACTAAACAGTAGTATTAAATGTCAAGCGTTTTCTAGTTTTATTAAACACTTTCAGAAGAACTAAACCGTCCACAAGAATGCCACATGCAAAATTGTTTAGCAGCAAAAATGTATCGGAGCCGCAGCGCCGCGCCGCGCGGGCCCGAAGGGGATATTGCATGTTTTATTAAATTCCACAAAATGTTGATTTCGCTGAGATAAACATACTTCTAAAGCTGATATTAATATTGTTACGATTGATTAAATCAGTTTCGGCATTGGGAGGCTCGGGTAAACCTTAAAGTTAAACTAATTAAACCTTAAATTATATGCAAAGAATCTTTAAAGAATAGCTCGAAAAGCAAAGATTATTGCCTTTACTTAAAAGCCTAAATAAAAAAGGTCTAATTACAAATATGACATCATATTTTGCACGTCATTCAATTTAAAATAAAGATGGCTAGAATTAATTTTAGTACCTGTATTAGACGCCAAATATCTAACTAGCCACTAAGGTACACATTTTTGGCTCATTATCATTATTTGTACTGCGCATATTGTACTAAAAATATATATATATATTTATTTATGATTTTAGAGGCGTGGTTTTCAAGACGAGATAAAACGCATATCATTTGATGTTGTGGCTAAGAATTTAGTTTTATTATAAAGATAAGGGTTTGCCATTATGTTTTAAAAATGATTTCGGGTAAGTGGCCGCCGCGGCTGACCCGAACAAATTCCAGCCGAGAGGCCCAATTTTCAACCACTTTTTGCAGCCGTATGTCAGCAATAACGCGCCGAATATTCTCTTCCAAGGCGTTAATCATGTCCGGCTTATCTGCGTAGACAAGCGACTTCACATAACCCACAATAAATAGTCCAGCGGTGTTAAATCGCACGATCTTGGAGACCACGCCACAGGCCCACGACGCGATTTTTATTTTATTTTAGAGTGATTTAAAAAAAATTTAGAGTGATTTTTTCTAAATTTGCACTATTTACAAACGTTGTTCAGGAGTAAGTCTATTCATTATGAAATGGCAAATCAAACTGAGCATAAATCAAGTGACAGCTGTCAAAAACACCAACTACGAAAAAAGTAGTGCCAGATTGAAAACCACGCCTCTAAAAAAAACACCCTATATATTACTTTTCTATTATTCATTTTAAGAATAGCAAGATCTAACACGCTCAGCGACGCCTTTTTATGTTTTTAAGTGCGTAATCAATATATTTTTGAAAAATCACTTCTCATTTACACTCTCTCAAATAAGTACCTATTATCATATCAATAAATTCTACCAGATATAAAAACATTCATAATCTATAATATATTTAAAGAGAGAAACACTTCTGTTTTTTTTTATGCATATCATAATAATTTTTTTATCATAATATTACTATGGAAAATGTCCGAAATCCAAAATTGGCTTTATTTGCTACTAATAAGTACTGTTTGTTATCCCGAATATTAATACTGTTGGATTTTTCAATAAAAATAAATAATATTATGCTGATAAAAAATGCAATGTTTTTTTATCTTTAGTAAACCGTATTAGACAATGTGACTCTTTGATAAACACGATTTTGCTATTACAATACAATGCCTGAAATAGGTTCCGATTTTATGGTCCTAATAATAGCCCAAAAATTTCTACCAATGAGTTGAAAATCACCCCGGTTTTATCGCAGAAAAGATTTGTCTTTCCTAATGTAATAATGCATTATGAAACGCACTCTGCGAGTGAGTATTAGGTCTTATGTTCTCAATTTTGACCATATATCTGGGTAAATTCTCTTCAACGAAGATGCTCATGGATTTATTATTGAAGTTTTACTGAAACTCCGCAACCATCGCTGCAGCCGCGCCGCACCTATTTACCCCAAACAGCTTAGTTAATTCTTTTACTCGACATTAGCATAGTGTGACAATGTCAAATTATTCATGCGTACGAGAAAAACGACCAAGATCTCTCACTGTGACCCGTGCTCAAAAATGTATCTCTTTCGTTTACGAAGTCTCCAATTTATTTTAACGACGTGAACACGTTGAAGAACAAAATAAATACTCGCCATACATTCTCGTTTCTGGCAAATAGGCAAGGTGGGGGTTGGATTGGGCGTTTGAATATTTACAAAAGATCTTACGCGTATACATTTATTATGACGACAAACATCATTAGGGGTAATATATTGACCAACTTGCAGCTACTTATCAAACCCGTGAGAGTATTTATGGTCTTTTGATACTTTTTACCAGGCTATATGAAGCATGAATTCTTATAAAAACGATTTTAAACGATGTTTAAGTGACAGCTCTACTAAACACAAAAATTAAAATATAACCACACATTTTTTGCACTACATATAATATTAAATTAATATGTATTAAAGTAATATTCACGTAGAAATGCATCCTCATTACCACAAATTAAAATTTGAAAACATACTTTTCACACATGTATAAGCAGCTGTTAGCATGCTACATATTTGATGTATCTCTAGTACTTAGTATCTGTAAAATATAATTTTGAATAAATTGGAAATAACGTTATGTTGTTAAAATGTCTTTGCTAATTGTATTGCTGTATTTTATTTGCTTCAGCGAATACATTAAATATCAAAAGATACCAAAAACATTTAATTAAAAAAAATGCATCTTTATTGTTAAGGACCTAAATTAAATAATGAACTTATGGTTTTATTTAAAAAAATGCCCTAACTTAGGTATTTTTACATTTTTTTTTGTTACGGAAATGAATACAAAAATCCATTGTGAGTTTCAAAACATACCAATAAATTATTTTATATGCGGTATGTATTTATTAAATTATTTAAATTAATTATGGACAACGCAATAACAATAATGGCATGCACACACACGAAGCATTCAGGTCTATAAAACCACTGATACAGAAAGTTTCTTCACCAACCCACTAAAACACACCTGCAAATCTCTACCTACGGTGTCTCGCGATATTTTATATTTAATATTCAATTAATTTACTCAAAAGGTTTTATTGACTTTTTACTTTATTACCATCTAAGAATTACGTGTGTTTGTTGAAACATTTATTAATAATAAATAGTTTAACCAAGTGTAACTTATTTGCACTGATGATAACGCCTCATAACATTATTATTTAATAAGCTGCTTAGATTTTTAATTTTGATCTTTTACAACTGAAACCTCCTTGCATGTCTATAACTTTTAAAAAATCTTTTAATATAATATAATACCATGCTGATGTTATGACTAATTAATAAACTATATTTTAATTCGCACCATCCCTTAATAGCTTTTAATAAAATGTAAATATTGATGACAGATAAAAGGAATATTTTTTTATTGTGGCATTTCTGCCGGTTTGGAAAAACATGGTAATTATTAAGTTATTCTTAAAATTATACTTACTGACCGTATAAAATTATAATAAACAATTGGATACGATAATTTTGATCTTGTTACTAAAACATAAAAAAATATATATATTTGGTATCTATTTAGATAAAAAAATATCTATTGGGTAGTATAAAATTTTATAGACACTCTGACAATAAAAGGTGTGAGTCCGAGGTAAGTTTAAGGTTTTTTTTTTAAAGTTATGACTAGAAAATGGATAAGTAATTATCACACTGAAACATGAAGCGGTCATTAACAACTTACGAGTACGTTCTATTTTCCGCTATGACCCGGCCATAATCGAACATTCTGACGGTACTTTGCGTCAACATGCTAAACCGTGAAAACTTGAAACGTACATTAAACGAGTTGGCCGTGAGGATAGGTGCTGAAAAAGCGGAGCTCCTAGGTACTCCCTGCCGCGTGTGCCTCATCGCGGCAGGGGGCAGATGATTGATGTATTGCCGGTAGGTAATGGAATATCCTCCCACCTCTTTCACCATCCCTCTTCTCGTCCCCTCCCTCTCCGACCCTCTTTTCGCCGCGCCCCCAGGATTGCCACCAGCTTTCCCGGCTTTCACGTTCTCACATACATACAATAATGGAGGCAAATTGATATTTACCTTTCGGAAAGCGTGCTTTTCGCTTAACGAACCGCTGTCGCCAACGACACGCTGTTAGCGTATTTTAACCTAATAATCACTATAGCTGTGTTATGTGATTTATAGTTAAAATGAAATATTTTAAACATTTTAGGCTAAAATAAATAAGGTTGGCTATAACACCTTGTCATTGGCTCACATTTAATTCACTTCTATGCACACTTTAGTACTTTAGTTGTAAAAATATCAAATGAGGATAAATTTACCTAATTTCAAAGTGCCAAGAAATTCTGCAAGTAGCCTATAGACATAGTTACTGTTAATTAACCTCAAATACACAAAAAAATAACTTTTTGGCATTAACTTTATGTTAAAAAGACAAGAATGGACCGACAAACAGATACAATGATGATATATCCGTTCATTTTTTGTTATGCTTATTTATTTTTTTTAATTCACATATTGTTGAAAAAAAAAAATACAAATATAAGTCAGGAACTAAGAAAGAAGGAAGGAATTATAATAGTCCTCACCAACATTACGTCATATGCTAAAGAAATATACCAAAAAGTATTTAATTCGTAAAATATTGGAATATCAATGGTCATCAATACTCTTTTTTTAAAACTATTGTAACGTCCGACAACTTACGCTTTAGAATTAATAAAAGTACTGTGAATAACTAATAAATCCCACTGTATTAGTCCCGTTTTATACCATTTTTACAAATTGTGGTCATAGAACCAGAATTTATAAAAAAGGTTTTTACAAATATTATTTTAATAAAGTGCTCGTTATTTTATAAAACCCTTGTTTAATTTGAACCATCTTTAAAAAAAAAATATTTATTCGAATTTATAGTACTTATTTCATAAAACTTTTGTAGGGAAGCTTTAAAAATAAAAGGGCGAATGGAGATGTAGAAAATAGTAAAATAAGATACTTATAGTCTTGTTAATTTATATTATTTACAGTTTGCTAAGGTATTAAATTCACTATGTTTCTGGTGACTGATATGTCTCATTAAATTTATTTTCACTAATTTTACCTGAATTCATTATCATTAGGTAAATTTAGCTCTCTTCAGCGATAAGCTATTTACACAACGCTACGTGCAGCGCGCAGCCCGCAGGCCGCAGGCACGTAGGTCGTAGAGCACCTTTGATTTTTCAGCAGTTATCCACGTGCGGCTCGTTAAGAGGCGCGCCGTTTGTTGACGCGGAGGGTCGTAAAATTTTGTTTTTATGGTTTTCATGAAAACGTTATACGAGTATGACGCAATGAAATCGATGGCGGTAGGGTTGTTACGATGGGTAGTTTTTCTTAAGTAAATTTATAATTGAATGTTGTTACCTACATTAGATGTTTACACATCGGTTAGGGCATAATTCTATATTTAAAATTTACTTATTGAAGTTTTCAAAGAAGAATTACCAACCTCAACAACCTTGCCTCCATTGATTTCATTGGGTCATACTTGTATAACGTTTTCACTGTTTAACGACTCCTATGTATATTTTTTTAAATAAGATTTGCTATTATCTAGGTTCTTCCCTTAGGCCTTCCAGGATTTTGCTTTTAAGCCAAATTAATGTGCGTGTGCTAGAGTCAGGGGAGATGACGGTAATGAAGCGTTAAACGTGCGACTACTGGGTCAATAGTCGAACGCCTTAACCACTAGCCTACCATGATCCCACAACAATAAGGTGTGAAAAAAATAACCACCACTCGTAGAGTTTTTCTGCCGACCACTTCTACAGTTGGATATTTGGAAATCACTGAACGAGATAAATTTACGTTTATATGGCGTGATGTCGAACGTACGCAGATCGAGCTCAAGACGACCTTCAGATGTGTGAATACCTAACTGACAATTCAATAGTATATTATTGAAGCTTTAAATATCCTCCTGCGCAGTTGCAAGCGAGAGACGAAACCCTAAAACTTGTTTTTTTTCTAAGAAATTTAATGTTAAATTATGTTAAGCGTGTGTATGTCAGTTTAACGTAGGTTTATAAAATTGTGGGTGTGAAAAAAACCCCGATGTTCGTGAAAGAAAGGCGTGGGTATGAGTTAGGGGGTTTTTGTGTGCGTTCGAGAGATAATAATGATTGTGAATGTTATATGTTTTCCTTAATTTCTTAAATACATGAATCCATACCTTTATGAACTATGTCAGTATTACTAAAGTTGCGATTCTAACAATTGATGGTACTTCACCAGAAGACACTTTGATCAACATTTTATGACCTATAACGACATTTTGCTTATAAACAGTCGAATTATTATTAAAAAATTTCATTTGAAATGACCGTATAGAATCAGATTCGACAGCAATTGTGAAAATGATACGCAGAAAACTGCCCAAAACGAAGTCGTTCATAATCGAGAAAAATACTCTCGTTCTTTCCTTGATGGCTTTAGGATTTTTTCCCATCTTTGTAATCGTATATTGGTAGTTATTTTTACTCGAACGGAACCGGAAAACAGCGGTTCGGCGGCCAACCAATAGCACGCACCATTAACTATGGCAATTCGAATCGGCCCTACAATTCGACAAATTTGTATAGACGATCAAAACGTTGAACGAACTTCTAAGCATAATACGCTCTGACTTCATATACCATTTAAATATATATTACTGGTATTCTCTTATAATTTTGTCTTTCAATATATTTTTATTTTAATTTACAACGAATTTACAATACTAATTAATATAATTCGGTATGTATGAGCTTAATTTTCTTTAACGCGTTACATACGGGTATACATATAAATTTATATTTTCAATATAAATTGATAAAATACAAAATGTAGGAAAATAATCTATATAATTTAATTTATAAAGAGATTCAAAACCTGAATATTAAGTATAAAAACACGATAAATAAATGGGTGTAATTATTAAATTGTATGTTAAAAACCAAAGTGTAATTCGTTTCACATGATCGCACTCAATTAATTACGTCATCATTATTATGTAATATTCTTAAAATATAATTTAATTTAATATATTTTAGCATAGGATGTTACCCAATATTACTCTTACTTTTATACTTTAGTCACAGATATTTAATAAAAGTTAGCTAGATCAAGAATATAATACTGTTACGGTGATTCTTGATCCTATAATTAAGGCCCTAAAATTAGTAATTTGTGTTTTTATTTAAAAACTATTAAACAATCCTTCTGATTTAACGTTATAGACACCAGAGAACTACATATTTTGTATATTATAATAAACCAATTTATTTATTTTTTTATCGAAATGTTCATTTTAGTTAGGACCCAGCAAATAAGAATGAATAGAACTAAACATAAAAATATTGAATTCCTTACGTGATTAGTAGTTGTGGACTATACAAATCTTTTTTTTTCTAATACAAAGGAATAAATTTACTATTTTTAACGAAGTTGACCAAAATATAATTGGGGTATTCATTTTATTTGGTCACGTTTATGTAAATTGGAATTTTTGTATACTGAAATGCCAAAAGTTAATCTGATGGATGCCAGGCCTAAATCCGTCACATAGACTGAAAAATCAAGGTATGCAAGACTAAAAAAACTTACTAAAATCAACGTGTAATTTCGCTTCTTTTTATTTTGTTAATTAGACAAGAAATGTAACCTTTTGTATCATTTGCGTTTGCAGAAATTTAGACATATTTTTATTATTTTAGAGCACTCTTAAGGTATACTATTTATTTTCGTTATCTAATATACGAGTTAAAAGTAAGACTATTTCAACAAAACTATATGAATATGTGAATCTATTATTGATTCCTTTAACGGATTTTTAATACTTTTATTTTAATTTCTAAAAGATTATATTTTATGCTGAATGAATATAAAAAAAAATTGAGAACGGCCAACGATTAAAACGAGAGACGCGTTTCCGCTCTGACAGCGAGCTGACGCACAGCATCTCTCTCGTCTCGTTCGTCGAATGGAGGCGAGGACACGAGGAGACGAGGAGATGAGAGGCTGGCAACCATCCCAAGGTGACAACCGAAGACGGCATTGCTCATCCGACCATTTCGGCAAAATGCGAGACGCCCCTTTGATATTATCCCCGGAGCGGTGACGTTATGGCAAGCCAGCGTTTCTAACATACTGGCATCTAAAAAGAGCATCTGAAGCCAGAGCACTTGTAAGATTTATGTCCCTTTAACGTTACTTAGGTGATATAAAAAGTGCTTTGATCACTTTTACAGATACACCTTTATATAAGAATTCCGATGGCATATGGCGATGTTTAAGCAGATTCAAATAATTGCTAACTGCAATGATTATCATAATTTCATTAGTTTAGGTGTATTTTTCCTTACCCACAATAAATGACCCACTTCCAGTCAAAAATACACGTTAGAGAAGTTAGAGTTATCAGACGGCTTGGGCACATAACACGTTTCATTTGTTCTGATGACATTCGGAACATTGTTGAACTGTTGAACTGAAACGCGTAAAAAAAAGACTGTGCGAACCGGCGCTTTCGCGATTACGGAGATTTCACAATTTTGAGAAAGAAAAGACAGAAATCATTAAAGTTGTTATTATACATACAAAAATGCATACTAAGTATATATATATACTTTGTATGCATTTTTATATTTTGACGTAAATACAATTTTAAAAAAAATAACCTAATTACATTATTTGGTGATTTTTTTATAGCGGAAAATGGCCTGAAAAGATGAGTGCGTATTTTTTTATATTGACATTTTTTGTAAAGATTCATTTAATTTTTTGCAGTTTTTTGCGTTGAATATGAAGCCAAATAGCAATAAACACTCATAATATCAAATGTGTGCGGAATGCTTAAATAAATATAGGATACAATGGAAGCAATAAGCTCCAAAAATAAATCAGTAATTGTGCCGGATTCGACAGGTGCTACATGGGTCCCAACTTACCCACTAGCACTTCCACATTTCCGCCCTCACCCCTTTCCCCGCATCTTTGTTTCCCGTAATGGCCGTGTGACCCACAATCTAAATGCTCGGCGGTATGACACTTAGGGCACTACGCAAAATGGAAAACTTAAATGCGCCAGAGAGATAGCAACCTGCGATGCTTCCAACAATTGCCAGGGTTTCCTACCTTTATGGGTATTTTTTTGTTTATACAAATCGTATTCCAGCCATCCAGGTGTGTTAATATGTCAAAAAGATTAATTTATCACTGATTTTCAGACTTTAGTGGGGTGGTATAGTCGCGTTAGTTCGCATGGACAGTGACAAGTCAGAGTTAATTCATTTTTAGAGGTTAGTAGTCACTTTACAGCCTGGCCACTGTCGTGTGGAAAGTTATTATTTCTAGCTTCGTGAAATTTGTATAGCATTTCGTTTTAATTTTTGAACTAAGGTTATTTATTCATTACATATATTTTAAAGGAAAAAATATTGACAAATGTTTCATTCGTCGTCTTAGCTGGGATTGGTTATTGAAAAAAAATGTATTCTCTGGAAGAAAAGAAAGGAAACCGAGATTTTTCCCTTTAAAAATGTTATCCTCTCTAATATAATAGGGTTTTTGAAGATGGTTACTAATTAACAACCATTCTGAAAGTTTCAAATAGACCTTAAATAGCTTAACTAAATAACATACTTTACGTCTTAAACTCAAAGGCTCCCATTTATAAATAACTCCCAGATAAAAAAATCAACTGATATTGTTATATCCTGTCCCTACTACTATGTAATTATATTATATACTTACTATAAGGCTACAATAACATTACTAGATTCATCTAGAAAACACGTACTATCGCTATAAATTTATAAATTAAAAAAAAATATTTTAATTTATAGATAAATATTTTTAATTTATATATATAACCATAAAATATGTAAAGTCATGCTTATGCGTCTGCCTTTAATAAGTTGAAAATTAGGTATACGGTGTTTAACCGCCTGGTAACCGCTTTATTTAACTCATGGTGAACATATACTAGGACAAGTTGAGGGTACGCTTGCGACATAGATATTGCATGTAACTGTCTAAAGGTGTCAAATTAAATGCCCTTTCTTATGTAATAGCTGCGTTGAATACCAACATAACTTGGCTTACAAGAAGTGGTATTTTCTAATTGGATTCCCAAAATATCTACGTGTAGCGTAGCTCGGAAATTGTTCAAAAGCAACTGTACATAGGAAATAATGGGCAAGAACTTTCTTAAATTTAAACATTTAGCATAGCGAAGTAAAGCCAGCTTCATTTCATATTTAATATCAAAATAACTAAATATCTCAACAATGACAGATTGCATTATCAATTTATTTATTTATTTATTAAAATATCCAATATACAGTTAATATTATTAAATGGGTAATACTTTGTAGCATTTTATCCATTTTCTAGAGAAGAAAGTACAGATTGTGTGGATTAGTAACAGCTCACTAGGCAAATGCCTGTGTCGAGGCATTGCATAGTAATTAAAAAATCTTATTGTTAAAAAAAGTTATTTGATAAAAAAAATCTAATTAGAATTATAAAATCTTTTACATTAGTACTTTTCATTATTATTTGCTTTTTTTTCCAGATTGGAACGGTTCAGATTTTAAAACTTAATTGAATTTCACTTTACTTACAGTACTCACAATTTAAGGAAATTTCTTAAAGGAAACCCCTCTCTATAGTTTCCAAAGTGTCAAAAGTTACAGGTATCAGTTTAGGTATTTGTACAAAAATGATTGATATTTTGCACAAAACGTCGAATTATCGAAACGTTTGTTAACCGTTGAGTAACAAATAGCCAATTATCATACCTAACCCAGCCTTTCACAAATTATTTCAGTTTGCGTGTAAGCTTGTAACATGATTTTTCAAAGCTTTAAAAAACCATTTTTAGCACGCGTCCAGTCAACTCGTAAAAAATAATAAAAACCATCGCGTGACGCTTTTACGATACACCCAAGGCGGCTTTATCACTAGTTGCGCACGATAGCCACTCACTTTGTTATGTAGAAACACGCCATCTCGTCTGTCCTTAATAAAAATAATGCAAGTCAAGTAAAAAAGTAAAAGACTCGAGTGTGCAATTCTTGTTATACGGTATTTTGTATATGTAGTATAAACAGCAACACAAACCTAACCTAGCATGCTTTCGATATTTATTTTTTTAATTTAATGGATCAAATATTATTTAAATTTAATTTAGCTAAATGAAACTAAAAACATCTCAAATATGCCATATAATAAACGCGTAAAAAGTAACACACAATTAAATGTTAGTTTAAAACTTTGAACTGGTCCAACGAAGAAATGGTCCGGTCTCCAAGATATAGCGGATATATCGTTATATTATATTTAAGTTATATTTTTTTACCTTGTTTTAGTTCATTGCTATAAAATAAACATTTTGATCTCCATAACGTTGGTATAAACGAATAAGTATAAGGCTAATGCGATAAAGATTAACGTCTCGAGTATTTCAAGCCACTTAATTACGTTATTGCAGCTCGGCTAATTATTTTATTTTATAAAAAATAGATAAAAATAACGACTAGGGTTAGTACGTAAGCCAATGTAAGATAAAAACGGTTCAAAACAAATTTCTGCAATATTCAGTTCGCAAAGCTTTAAATCCATTTTTTTCGGCTCTGTTCTATAAAGTAGACCCACTATTAAAGAGAAGAGCACGGTACGTACTACTTTCTTATTCAAAATAATATTAGATTTTATATCTATACTTCAAAATAAAAATAAAAGATAGAGTGTTTTTGGGCTTAACTAGAACAAAAAGTTGTATCTGATACTTCACGCCGTGTTATGAAAATTGGCCACGATTATGAACTTCCATAAGTTCCAATAAAAATAATATATTTTTACACACACACAGATACAAACTAACGTTTCTTTCGGATACAGATTTTTGTAATATTAACATTAACCTAATGTAACTTCTCAAAATATAAATAGTTTTTACAATGTCGAAGCTTGGCAGCTACACAAAAATGCTAGGTTTTAATGCGACATGATGAAATATTTTTTTAATATATGTAAATTACGCTCACTATAGTAGAGTTTTATAGCGGGACCCCGAGGATATTTCGGGGCTGGAGTGAATTGCGATTTGGTAACAGTGGCCTATCTGAAAGAGAGTACTAAAAGAGGAGGCTGGTATAAAACTATTAAGTAGCTGATATTTATTAATTGAAATCGAAATAAATTAAATTTCAATATAATTCGTCTATTTCATTTAAATTGTGAATACTTCATTACATTCACAGACGAACGACGTAGGCCCAGCCACACACATTTTTTTTCTTTATAATATGACTTAATACATTTTGTTTGGGTGTGTCAGTAAATGAGCCGAAGAAGCGGAAGACGCGAAGTTTTATACGATAAGATCGCTAACTAACTACCCACGATAACACTTTTAAGCAATAATGATTTAAGATTAAGATTACCATAAAAGTTCCAGAAAAAGCTACCTAGGAAAGTAAGTTATTTTTATAAAATATTTAGATTTTAACCCAAAATGGTAAATTATATATTTTCACCGTGTTATGACATTTCGTGGTTTACAACACAAACGGTCTTCAGCTACAACATAACACCCCCATCCGTATAGACTTCACTTTTTACGTAAATCATCACTCAGAAGCCATGTAAGAGCGGCCGTTTTGGCTTAGGCGGTTGGCAGGGCGGGGGCGGACACGCGGAGGGTGCGACGGCGTGCAGTACGAATGAGTTCGACGACCGCCGCCCAATGAAAAGCTTTATTCAGTCTGAAATGAAACGCGGAATATGAGAACAAAGAGTGGGAGCACATGGGTCATATGAAAAGTAATTATTGAAGAAGTCATTGCTCGCGAAAGTTTCAAAATAGTCGACGAGTCAATTTTGAAACTTTTAGTTACCTATTTTATTTTAATAGAAGGAACATATACTTTGAGTTAATAATTAAGGAATATGATTTAAATATGAAATGAAATATTAGAGTTGTGTTATAAATAAAAATAGAAGAAAAAACTCAAAATAGTTGAAAAAATTTCTTGCAACTTTGCAATCAAAAAATTCAAAATTATCTAAAGTTTAAAATAAATAATGGGTGAGATACCTGATGTCGCGGCACTGCGAATATTCCAAATTAGTTTGTGCCTTTTATTGAATAATGGTAGATTATATTGAAAGAATCAGATTTTTATTATATTAGTACCTTACTTGCCCTAAACCGGGACAGTTATTGCAGTTATTTTGATCCACACAAAAAAAAACAGATGTGACTTACGTCCCTTAGTAGTAAAATTCCTGTAAGGAATATGTGTAAATAAATTCGTAATCAGCATTAAATTTCAAATAGAAAAAAGCATAATACAATATTTAATGTCATTTTCCCATAATATTGTTTATAAGAATGTTTTGTAAAGGGTGATGATTTTAGAGGCGTGGTTTTCAAGAAGAGATAAAACGCATATAATTTGATGTTATGGCTAAGAATTTAGTTTTATTATAAAGATAAGGGTTTGCCATTATGTTTTAAAAATGATTTCGGGTAAGTGGCCGCCGCGGCTGACTCGAACAAATTCCAGCCGAGAGGCCCAATTTTCAACCACTTTTTGCAGCAAGTTGGGCCGTATGTCAGCAATAACGCGCCGAATATTCACTATTTGCAAACGTTGTTCAGGAGTAAGTCTATTCATTATGAAATGGCAAACCAAACCGAGCATAAATCAAGTGACAGCTGTTAAAAACACCAACTACGAAAAAAGTAGTGCCAGATTGAAAACC
Source organism: Neomicropteryx cornuta (assembly GCA_020383195.1). Lineage (NCBI taxonomy): Eukaryota > Metazoa > Arthropoda > Insecta > Lepidoptera > Micropterigidae > Neomicropteryx > Neomicropteryx cornuta. The sequence goes on from JAHKQU010000014.1 coordinate 11,186,677, forward strand.
ACGCCTCTAAAAAAAACAACCCTATACATAGATAAATTATGACAGGCCTGCGCTTTATTAGTCCTATGGTTTTGACATTATATTTATTCTTGCAATAGGTTGAAGCAGATTTGTAACTTTATCACAACTTTTTTGGGAATTTTCTTGTGGTATTTATTTATGAAAATCGACCATTATTATTATTTTTATCCTGCCCGCTGAAGTAAATAAACCTATTTTACCAAAGATAGTGCAAACATTACACTAAGACACCTCTATGTACATTAATTTTAACCTTGATTGCTAAATTTTAAATTTAAAAACTAAATTACAGGGAATGTAAAATACAACTTTATGGAGTCGCAGTTGTTTGGCAGTGCAGGCAAAACCCCTTTAACTGTAGCGCGGCCGTGTATGCTTAGGTGCGGAGCGCACCAACCCTGGGTTTTCTGTTTGCCGGTTCAGCAATTTCAATAAATGCTAGAAAATCTAATTAGCAATTACGAGTGGCAACAAACGGAGCAGCGCCAGGATTAACTGCGACCGGCTTTTGTGCTACTCGCTTGCTGTTTTTAATAAACTCGCTGTTATCTGCTTAAACCGGCGAATTTCAAGATTCTTAGTGAGTGCATAAAATAACGAAAGAAGCGTACTGAAAATAGTTAAAGTAACAAAATGTGAAACGTATAAAAATACCAGTATTAACACTAAAAAGTTTTCATTTCAACTTTAATTACAACCACAAAAAAAAAATGTCATTTGATATGTGATTTATGACGTATGATGTTTGATAGTAACCTATAATTACAGGGTAGAGTTGGATACGCGAGAAGCGTTTCTTCTGTAACAATCTTTATTTTCAAATTGGAAATTTATGCAAGTATATATTTACAGCAAATATATTAAGTTATAAATTGTCAATAAGAAGTTTAGAAATTTAATTATTAGTTACAGTGAAAAAATACTTAAAAAAATATAACATTTTTCGTATATTTTTACTCGTTAAAGCTATTCTCGACCTCTTTTGTTCTATTTTGATTTCTACTTTGACTTAAGGCGCCACCAGTCCCTAAAATGTGTTTTGTAACGTATTTCGGTGCATTTTGTTGAAGTTATTCCCAACAAATGGCTAAAACTAAAAATACCACCATATTCTAAATATATTAATTTAGTCCTTTACTTAAAAAAAAAAATGAAATACACCTTATTATAGTAATGAAAATAAATAAATAAGAAAGTGTGGTTTTTTTCTTGCAACGATTTTCTTTTAAGTTGTGTAAGTGACGCGAACCTAATTTTTCTTTCTAAAGATAGACAATATAATAATCTAGGACATTACTTAAAAAAAAACATTTTTTTCAAATGATAATAATTATTTAAATACAAATAACATGTTTCATCGATTCCAAATGTAACGAATTCGCGGTCGGCGAGTATATCCGTCTCTTTTCTACACATCAATGTTCGAATAAAGCCTACTCTTTCTAATCTCGAGGACAAATGCGTCCCGGGGCGCCTTAACAAAAAAGATTATCGCGAACTTTAACTTGATAGTTTTAAAGTTTGTTGCCTTTATAAAAAATAGAATAGTAACGAAATCATAAGAATTTTTATTGCTCATAACTTTGGATCCTAAGATATAAACGCAATTCATGATTATATGCAGAAAAAGAAAAATAACAGATTAAACAACAATAAAGGAATAACAATTTTTTTTCAATGAAAACAAATGAATATGTTGAAAATAAAACGCAAAAAAGGCTGTTATTGAGTTTTTGTCGGCATTTGATTACGGTCTAAAACTGAATACCTACTCTAAAGAAAAAAAAACATGATTACTAGCAAAAAGCCTGTAGTTCACCCCGTGTTAAACTACAGGAATACCATTATCCAGGTAGGCGTAACGCTCTTAGAGAGAGCCAACAAAATAAAATACCCAAATGCCCAGGATGCAATCTCGTTTCGTCGCGCCTCGTTGGGATTATTCAGTCGAAATAAGATGCCTTTCAGAGAGAGCCAAGGCTGTGTTTCTTAGTGTGAAAAATGAATTTTGTGGTCATGATATGTGGCCAGCTTAATTTACGAATGAGGATGATACGCTGCTATGTATTCTGTATGGTGTGGAGATGAGACCCTCATGGACACAGTCTTATAAACCAGAAGCCTTTGAAATGAGGGTCTACAGACGCATTTTTCGTATTAGTTGGACAGATAAAGTTCGAAGTTATGATGTCTTAAAGAAAATGAACAGGGGAATGAGAATACGTCCAAAGAACTACGGCACCCTTGATCTGTTATTTTAAAGTATAAATGTTGGCAGACACACGGCTTAGGAATTTGTGGAAGTGGTCTAGCCAGATGACAGAATCTCTTTTTAGTGCTTTCAACAAAATTATTTTAACGATCATGATCGCCAACGTTCGCTGAGCGGATATGGTACCAGAAGATGAAGAAACAACATGTAAATAATATTTTAATTTTAATTAGAAAAAGATTTATTGAACATAACAATAAAACCGACTTCGAAATCAATTGCACGAAAAAACGTTGTAAACAGTAAGCACATCAAACATTTTCAAACATACTCTTTGAATCTATTTTACTTATATCACAATAGATCTAACTTCAAGAAACTTATAAGATTACTCTTGAAAAATTCCCTATCAAATAAAAAAAAAAAAAATCGAAATCGCCTAACCTCTAACGTGTACTAATAAGTGAATATAAATGAAAAAAAGATCATCAATACAAACCGTGATCTTAATATTATTTTACATATATTTTTTTTTTGCAGAATTGTGGAATAAACTGATTGAGTAAATGTTTTTTCTTACTAGTTATATTATATTATACAACCCTGTAACTATATATGTATATTTTAACAAGGGATAATGCGGAAGGCATCGTCTTATCGGACCCGAAAGAGATAAAATATAATATTCTTTTGCGTTCCTTCTCAAAAGGCTCTTCGGTCAAAACTTTTAATGATGATAACAATATAAGAACTTTTTCTTTCATCCGTAAAATTTTTTTTGTGGATAACTTTCTTTTGATTTTTACTTTTTTATGAATATAAATATTTATTTATTTCAATTAATTTTATTTACCAATAAAATATTTGTTAATAATATAAAGTATTTATTACAATGGTGTGAAAATTGTACGAAAAATAAGCGGGTCAAAATACACCATTACAAACTATTAAAAAAGGTACAAATGCTTTTTTTGAGTCCTTATTAGGTAGACTTAGTTAGGATTATTTTAAAGTTAACTACTTCGAGAGTCTTCTTCGCAAACCCACTCTAACCTCACCGGACCGCGTAATGGATAAACCGTCGGCAGCAGTAGCCTTGAGTTTCAACTTCTAGTGTGGTTGACTTTTTGCCTGCCTATTAATATTAATTAACTTTTTTTAACATTATGTTAATTTAAGTTAGATTAAAGAATAAAGTTTGACCGTTTAAACCGTGTTTTTTTTTTTTTTTTTTTAAAACTTTATTATTATTTTTTTACAAAATACCTTTACATTTACCCCACAAAGACGGTGCCTTTTCTGTGGGTGAAAAAAAATAACATTTTATTACAGTATAAAAGTTTCAATAGGGTTACATCAATGAGAAAAGGACAAACAAAAAAACAATATAATAAAATGCAAAAGCAATAAAATAGATAGCAACAAAAAGTAAAAAGTAAAAATTAACAACCTATCAAAATGCAAAGTTAAAGAAAAAAAATAAAAATAGACAAAACCATATATTTTCATATTTATATATTTATATATTATTCAAAATATGAATTAATTCACTTTAGTCGTTACGCCGTTAATGTTAAAAAAATAATCAAAAATATTTGCCTTATAAAAGAACTAGCACCTGGTTATCTTACAAACTCCAGATAGATAAAAGTTACTAATATATTTTTGGGCAGTTTGTTTTAGGTTTATAATATTATTGAATTTTAAAGTGCAAAACTGTATTATTAGATCTTTTAAAATGTTAAATAAATAACCTCTAACTAGAATATTTATAAATAAGTACATGGCAGGACTGAAAAATGCTAACAAATGGTTTCACGTTCAAGGTCATAGTAATGATAATTTTTAATATAGTTATCTCTTTAACTGTATACATTAGCCTGTTTTTTACAATACGTTAAAGGAGTGCTAATAGCATATTTGAATGCAATATTGTCGTATAAGTTTCCAAATTATAAGTATAATTTGAATAACTTGCAAGCAACTAGAAAATATTCCCTTAAAAAACAAAAGGAATACCAACTTTATTGAAAAAGTGATAAACATGTCGATATTACAATAACTATATTATATTATATTATATTTCTATATTATATTTTTAGTAAATATATATACAAAGACCCATTTTACCTTTGCCTCTCGAGAATGCTAAATTTATAGTTTAAATATTCTTCAATCATCCAGTAAAATTAATTACTATCTGTAGCTACAAACATATACCACGTTAATAATATTTTAAATTAATTAATAATGTTATAGTAATTACACATACCATAAGCCCCCCCCCCATGACCCTCTTTTTTACTATAGGGTTTTGGCAGTTTTATAAAATCTTTGTTAATAAATAGTTAAAATTAATTTAAAACGCATGTTAAAAAAATATATATTTTGTTGCATATCTCGAAATTGGTGAATTTTATATGGGTCATGTATCATTTTTTTACATTTTACTGTTGATTTTCTAAATAAATATTGACCAAATACAAAATTTTATGTTATTTGTTATCCTAACATTATCATACGTAAACATTTCATATCATTTGTTCCAGAAAATCGTAACTTTCTAAATTAACTTTGAGTTTGCTGTCAATATTGACAGAATGGCGACAGAAACACAAATTAAGCGTCCCTGGGGTTGACTAGGTGAAAGTTAATAAATTGTAAGGCGCGACTCACCATGAAATTACCGAGAAGAACTTAGAAACGCCCCAACAATATATAAACTTTTTAAACTTTCGAACGCGTAAAAAGAAGTTTAAAAAAAATCTTACCGCCCTAAGCCCTTTAGTTTTTCTTAGTTCCAAGGTTTATTTTTTTTTAATAGGTTGTCAACTGTATTCAAATATCAACAAATTTCGAATATTAAAAAAAAAAATTGTGACTAAATTAATTAGCATGTGATGTAGTAATACCTTTTTTATTACAAATAACCAAATGATATAATATGTGACCTATTCTAATAAGTAATTTTACCCTTATTAAAAATACATATTTAATATAATGCAAAAAACGTAATAATAAAATTAGCTTAAGATTCTAGTAAAATTGTAGAAATACGTAAAATTTGTTTTACCCTGACTAAATGTTTTCCTAAACATTGTTAAGATTTGCCAAGATTGACAGATAGATTAAGAATAACTTTAAAGATTCACAAATTAAATGTTATTCTTTATTTTAATTCAAAAAACATTCTTTATCTCGGTTGTTTGAGTTGGATAGAAAAACACTCATTCAATGATCAATATTATATTTCAATAAATTTTAGTTTGTCTTTACTTGTAAACATATAAAATATAAATATATTTATATAGTTATTTTATGTAAATATTTACTACATTTTTGTACAATTTCTTTCTTATACATAGACCATATACTTTAGTTTTTATTTTGTTTTCAGATCGAAATATTTTACAGTTCATTCTAAATCGTAAACCTACTTTAGTACGGGTGCTCTTATTAAGAAAAGTATGGAAATATAATCCTTATTAAACTTTGAACCTAATAAATTATTATTCATCATAGGGAGAGGTATAGAAGGCAGGCTCATACATTTTAAAAGTATCCTCTTTTTGCATAGAAATGATACTTGTAAATAGATTTTCTCAATACACGATAGATTTTTTTCCATCAAATTTCTTAAATTTTTAGTTTTAAAACATTATAACGCTTCTAAATCAAGTAGACATAATAATTCTACTGGATGGAAGTGACTTTAAAAAAATATGTAATAGTATCAGCACGACATTGCATTAACAGTGGAGAACATTTTTAAATGTAGGCAATTGCGATATTTAGAAAAATCCTAATGGGTCCATTGTATTTAATTTATAGAGTAAATTTTTACTCTGATTGTATACAAAACTAAATAAAAGTAATAATTAGACTGTATATACAGTGTTATGCGAGAGTGTTTATCAATTATTAAGAGGAAAGTAAAAACATTCACTCGCTATTTATTGCACCTACATTTAGTTTTGCTGTTGGTATCGCTTTGTATGGCCTGGCGAAGTTCGAGGTGTACCTATTCATCCACGAAATCGGATGCAGCAAAGTTTTTAAACGAAAACTGAAACAAACTTGGCTCTTTCTCTAAACCTAACCGCCGGAGAAAGATATATTACACCTTAGCCATATATATAGTAACATTGTATAATGTATTTATGTATAGAAAACTGTTCAATTGTAAATTAGAATGATATATTTAGATAATGAACCATTTACCGTACGTATCTTAAGTACCTAACTAAGGTATTGATAATATAAAAAAATATATGAAATGTAAAATGCAGGCCTCAATTAAATTTCATGAAAACATCGCTTCACTCACTTACACAATAAAAAAATAAAAAAAACATCCGTCATCCGAATAATTTGTGTTTATTTTAAAGAATTTCTATGGCCTAGGTCATGTACAATTATTTTTTTCTAAATGCCAAATGTGCCAAATGCCAAATGTGCTTGTACTAGAGTCAGGGAAGATTGTGATATTAAAGCGTTAAAAATGGTATGAGTGCAGATTCGAATCCGGGACCTCTGTGCCAATAGTCAAACACCTTAACCGCCGACTACCGCGATTTCTATATTACTATAAGTACTGTGTAACTGATCTTAATTTTAACTATTTTTTAGACTGCAAGTCGCCTAACAAAATAAAATCCATAAATAATATATGATAATATTGAAAATAATAGGTATTTTTTTTTTTATAGTGCTGGATAGGTTATAGCCTGCTCTTTGCCCTTCCGAATAAATCGCGCTCGTTTGCCCGCACTTTTTTTTCCACCCCGGTGGGTGTATTTAGGGATATCCGCCAATGTTGGGATTCTAGAAAAATTATGATTTATTGCTTATTATTTATGAGCCATTTTAAATAACTTATGAAATATTCTAAAATTTAGCGCTATTGTGAATTCTATAAAAATAAGGTTGTATGAAAGTTTGTATCTTTGTTTTTAAGTAGTTCATTCATTCATTATTATGTCTTACGTCTGTATATGTTTTACTTTTTTATAACTGCTAAATTAACTAAATAAAGATCAATTAAATTAAATAGTTTTTTAAATTAAATAAATAAAAATCTACATTTTTGTGGTTTGATATAAAATATTATACATTTATTCCATTGAAACTATATTTCACACCGCCTTCTGGCTGCCCTCCAATCCAATCCAATCCCATCCATCCACCACCGGAATATCAAGTAAAAATAAAACCTTTTTGACTGTTTTTTTACCTAGTATCTCGAAAAATATATCGTTCATTTTGTTTGGCGGCAATACGAATGTTACATGTGGTACTAAATATTATTAGGTATGTGATGTTTCGGAACGTTTTAATTCAATAATATTACACCATACAGGTACCTAATACAAATAGGTACCTAGACGTAATTAAGCTTCAATTGCACGTAATTAATGAACCATATGAGGCGTGTAAACTCATTTGGATTCGGAAAAGCTACCCAAAAATAATTAATGGCTCATTTGGGGTTCATCAGATTTATGTGTAATGTTAGTCGTCGATTAAGAGTATTTAATTTTATAATGCGTTTAAATTGTTTTCAGTTAATACAATATGTTTTTGTTATTAATAATATATTTAAAAAAAATAAATATAATATTTTTAAAATTCATTGTATTTATAAAGGTTTATTTATAAAAAGACTTATATTTATAATAACCTAAATTGAAAACATTGTGTACTTACATACTTTAATCATAAACAGTAATAAATATCGTACACACACTACGCACAGTGATGATTATTGTTATTATTTGATTCTTACAACTTCCACTGATGTCATTATGTATATATACAGGTGTCCCAAGATCATTCCCGTAAATTTAAGGGGGGTATACGTTCCCTGTTACGAGTAAGAAATTATATAAAAAAATGCAAAAATATTTGATACCCAAATTAATTATTTTTTAAACTAAATTTGTGTAAAACAATCATAATATTACGGCAGCGTTCGCCAGGCAGATTACACCCGCTGAAAACACGTCGGGCGCCACATCGTGAATGCAACTCAAGGTCGAGCGGACGTAAACTCGTTTTACTCAAATATATCAGGCTTTAAATTGAAAATTGAAAATTTGATTGATGATACAGATTGAAAAATTTCAAATAAATTGAGTCAGAATGTTCAAAGAAAAATTAATACTGAACGCACAGATAGTTGCATGCTTTATTTGAACATATACATACAAATCACACACACTCACAATTACCACAAACATCACTCACAAATTACACATAACACATCAAAAAAGTCTATTGTATACGACGTATATAATATTCATAATCTATGTATATTTTAAGAACACTATCACAATTTTTTTATGCTAATGTTAATATTGTAAAATGTCCGAAATCCATAATTGGTTTTGTATACTAGTAATAAGTTTTTTTTGTAATGATAAAAATGAATACTGTTGGATTTTTCAATAAAGAATAAATAAAAATAAAAATAAAATAAAATAACTTGAGGTAATGCACGCTGGTTTATGAAAGCTTTCACTCTCACCTATCTATCTGTGCGATATGCAATACGGTCAAACTTTCAATAAAGTAGTAAAAAAATGATTTAAAAAAGAAATAACAATTATGAAAAACAGTGAAAATGTAACGATATGACATATAATGACTGAGAGGTGAATGGTTTAAACTTACGATGAACGCCTATATATATATCTAATACCTATAATTTGCGTTCGACTATCTCTTAATTTCTGCATATTATAATGTGTTATTTATTTATTTATATTGTACTGAAACTTATATTTTCATTCATATTTTTGTAACCCTACAAACTTAAACCAAAGTAGAAATTAATTAAATAATTTACATCTAACTTTTATAAATTTAAAAAAAAATATATTGATATAGGTATAATTTGCCTTTTTTTATACATATCGGATATATATTTTTTTTTAAATAATATGCCCAAATAATATATGAACTATATTGTATATCTTGAATATGAGGAATATAAAAACGGATTGCAGGCCTGTAAATCAAGAAAGCAAATCTATTCGCACCTCGGTGGGTTTTTGGCTTTTTATAATGCATTTATACGATAGCCCTGTATTTAAACGTAACACAGTCAAATATAATTAATCTAAATTTTTTACAATATAGTTTATTTGTTATGTTTTACTTTAAGAGTATAGGTACCTGTACATTTTAATAAATACTTAAATATTCAAGTCATTTCTGAGCCACACATTAGAAAATATTTAAAATATACACTTGAAAATAACGTTAAAATTAGGGTTAAAATTTTCCCCACGCCAGCCTTACATGAAGGTTAAATTTTGCCTCAATAGTATCTAATACCTAAGAGCTAACTCCTAAACACTATATCATCTAACTAACCACTCATGCTTATAAGGCAAAGCTATTTCTAATGGTGCGAGAAGAATGACAATTGTATTTATGAAGCAGCGTAGCGCAGCATCAATGGTCGGTCGCTGCATCCACATCGCGAACGGGGAAAGAGCGAGCGAGACAAATAGAGCGCGTCGCTGCGGCCATCAGTCAACCGCCAACCGCTCATTTGTTTCGCTCATTCGCGCTCCGCTCGGTTGACACCCGTCTATATCAACTCATTTTTATCGTGCTTACTTTCTACTGTACTTTCTACTGTACTTACTACGTGTTGCTAGGGGGGTAGATTTATTTAATAATCTCCCCAATAATATACAAACATTACAAAGATATCACAGCTTTAAGTCTGCTTTGAAAAAATATCTGATTGAAAAAACATTGTACAGTCTTGACCTTAATTGAAGTTTATTTAATTTTTATTGCATTTACTGTTTTATTATTGCTTTTCTATAAATTTTATAATATTATTGTATTATTTAGTATATACAAGATTTACTCTCTTTAACTTGCTATCTCTTTTCATGCATTTGAATAACTGTGTATAAAGTGTAGGTAAAGACTATATTTGTTGTTTGTATCTTGTTATTGTTATAATGTTCTATTTACTTTTATTTATTTATCGTTTATTCGGAAAACCAACATATATGAAAAAATGGTACATAAAATTATTAAAAAAAGTTATAAATACGTAATAAATATCTATTTTATAAATAATATATATTTATGTATATATATTTATAAATATATATGTCCCCAATACGGTTGAGAACATTATGGTTGTTTTAATATTTGTATAATGAAAAAAGGAAAACACACATTTAATCATTTCAAAAAGTTTTAGTCGTAAGCTAATGTGACACTGACTTTATAAAACTAGCATTGGCCACAGCTAATTTATCAACCATTTCAATTTATTGCATATTACAGGTGCTAAAATGTATAGATGTAAGTTTTGTAGTTTCTAGCTTTGTTTTTGTAAATTACAATTTTTTTTTTCATAATAAATACTGAATATTTACAACATCAAATATTAATATAATAAAAATATACAATAATTATAATAAAAATAAAATATTTAATTAAACTTTTAGATTAGGTTTTTAGTAGTTAATGGGTCGGATTATAGTTTAATATAAGTAATCCCGTCTAATTCTGGGTGCCTAGGTATTAGTCCATTAATGCTTTTCTGCCTCTAGTAATCCATTAGTGGTCTGGGGACCGAAGGGGCTACCGGAACGAACAGAGGGAAGGAGAAGAGCATAAGCTTTAAGTAGGGTAGTTTTTCTAATAGATTTCGAACGGTTGTTGTGATTTCGTTGGGTTGAATGAAAAAACTTTACAAGTCAAACTAGAAATACAACAGAGCAAATTAATAATTTGTCATTTTTTAAATATTTATAACAAAAACTATATAATATTATATAGTTTAATTGCTAAAATTTTTTCTTAGGTACCGTATTTTGAATGAAATATTATTTTTAAGGCACACGTCCTAAATATGATCATTTGAAAGTGTAATTTGAAAGATTATGAATCTCTTATAATATATTTAATATCTTTATTTTATTGAAATCATGAATATGTAGTTAAAAGTACGTAATAAATATATATTTTATAAATAAAATATTTGAACTGTAGTATTTATGTATATATATTTATAAATATATATGTCCCTAATACGGTTGAGAACATTATGGTTGTTTTAATATTTGTGTAATGAAAAAGGGAAAACACACATTTAATAATTTCAAAAAGTTTTAGTCGTAAGCTAATGTGAGACTGACTTTATAAAACTAGCATTGGCCACAGCTAATTTATCAACCATTTCAATTTATTGCATATTACAGGTGCTAAAATGTATAGATCTCTCTCCATACGAATATGTCGTAGGTATACATTTTATTAAACATCATTTGATAAACATAACAACCAACTGTCTATAAACATTTTTAGACACGAATAAAATCAAAGTATTTCTAATTTAAGATAATCTCTAGTGGAAAATAGGACTACAAACCACGGTACGAATGTGTATTGCTGTCTCAAAACTGATAATTTAGTTGATCTTTTCGCCTATAATCACTCGCACCGCACTCTTTCGCTGCGCCCGTGCAGGAGGGAGATGGACTGATGCGCCGCCATAAGTAAGGTGCCACAAGCGGGGTGGTTACCTCACTCGTTATGACTATGGTTATTTATTTATACATACTATTTGTTATACATGTTTATACTATTTATACAGATGAGGAATTATTGCGCTTCAAGTCAATTATATGTTCCGAGATTTCTCGCCAGAATATGTACGAGTGTGATATATGCACATTCCCCTAATTCATATCTGTATGCCACGTGTTAACAAAATATATTTCGTGTGCTTATTTATCCTAGAAATTCAGGGTAATGAGTGGCAGTTCCTAATCTTTACACCGTTCACTCCACCCTCCTCACCCTTCCTCAAGCGATCCTTTGCCGCACAAGGATTAAGAACGTAAACCTTTGCGGACGGACGCGGCAACTCCAACCCACCCGTCAAAATAAGAGCGCTTTCCGTCAGTTTAGGGCCGTTGGATATCTAAGCGTTCAATGCGTAAATTCACTTAATTAGACATTATTTAAGAAAAAGAGATATTATATAACTGATTCCACCACCATTATTACATTTTTGTGTTTAGGAAATAGCGCTAAAAAGATACTGAACATGAGTTTAAAATAGAGTATATTTTAAGGCTGCCAATCGATAATCGACTCGACGCTGGCGTCCTTTCGTTCGCTACCGACGATCGTAAGAAAAAAGGGATGACTCGTAGTCGATTTTCGAGTGTCGATCGTCAACCAGACTAACACGGCAGTATCTACACATTAATTATAATCATAATATAGGCCTATATGTGTCTCTCTATAGGTATGTATCCATACTTCTAAAGTAACACGCCGAGGAACGTCGGCGGATTTGCATCGTAGAATGCCAGGCGAGGGAAACATATGACCCCATCAGCGATAAACCACAGTTCGCGGTAACAATATAATATTTGTAATTTAATAATATAAATCTCATAATATTATAATATTATAAATCTCGGCCGACTGGAAGAATGCTAGAGTTATACTTATACACAAAAAAATAAATAAAAACCCGATACTGTCATACTTAATTATCCATATGAATCAAAAATTGAAAATGAATCATTCTCAAAAATATGGTTAAAAAAAATAAAAGAGAACAAGAGAACCAACAGAACAAACTAGGTCAGGGTTACGATGGAAATTGCAGTTACTATGTAATGGGTAATATATTTTGCATGTATTCCATTCCTGTACTTCTTAGAAAAGAGTCTTGTTAGAAAACATTTCATACTAAATTAGGACAACAGGTGAGAGTATAAAATGCCTTTTTATGAAACTCAGCGCTGTGATATCCGTCGACATCCTGTTGTTGTTAACATCCGTTCGTATCGAAAATGGACATCAGCCATGTCTCTGTGATGACATCGCGTGTCTCTCGGTAGCAAGATGGCGTAGTCGATACCCGTACCTAGTCTTCTCGCTCGCACCTCCAGAGGAACGGAAATGAAGGAGACGTGTTTTCGTCGACGATTTGTCGCCGAGGAAACATAAAATTCGTTTTATGTTGCCGATATTGCGGAAGGCTGGTCGCATTTTGGGTCAACGCGCAAACTGTGATTGCTTGTGTGGTATTTCATTACGTATTCCTCTTAAACCAATATTTAGATTCTATTATTGAAAGTCTTACAAGATTGGGTTTTGTCATAAGAGCTAGTAAGCCTTTTCGTAACTTGGGTACTATTGAAATGTTGTATTTCGCTTACGTCGGTCTGAGTGTAATCGAATTGCATCTACGATATACACTACTACTACTACTACTACTACTACTAATATACTTTTTATTCTAATCGTATTGAGAGAATTTAGTGTCTTTTTACGAAACAACTTAATTTAGGGGTCATGCGCATTTTGATGATTATGAAGACAGTTAAAGCATCATCACTGAATATCTCTTACTAACAGACTGTTTCTGATATAGTATCTCTATATGACATCTTACACAATCGTCTGGACACACCGAATATTTTATCTAAAATTTCCTTCCGTGTGCCATCTTGTCGCACTCGTCTGACTCAAATTTTCCATATTTTGAGAAACATGGAAACACAAATTATTTTCAAAATTCCATGCAATTATCTACAGAATTCTAAATAAGTTCAATTGTAATTTTGGTGACATTGACATTTTCCACCAAATCGTGATAGTTTTGTGAAGTTTGTTAATAAGAGCACGTTGGTTTAAACACATCACACGCACATGTAAAAGTTGGTTTAACGCACATATAAAAGCTACTCTTGGATTAATCTAGGATAAATATTATGTACTCGTTTGGATATTTTTATTAGGGAATATTATTTGCAGAAAGTTAATAGCAGACGCGTAGAGGGAAAGAAAATAACGGGTATATCAAAGGCATAAAAAATGAAATGCTGAATTTCCATTCACCGCCTGCTCATACCTGTGGGGCTAGTCTCAGACTAACTTGCGACCCACTAGGTGTTAGTTTGACGTATGTTCAATCAGACATTATTCCATTAAACAAACATCAAACTGACTTGAGACTAACCGTGTAGCCGAGATATAAACACACTTATATCGCTACGACTTAAATAATAATAAGTGCCTTTTTTATAATAGTTGCAATGGGCTAGGGCATACAACATTATTTTGGGCACCACCCAACTATGTTAAAGTTGCTTGCTAAGGTAACCGTGTCCCAATGACCGCAGTCGGGCCTAAAATAACTATGGGAAGATGGTGGTCACAAAGCGTTTAAATTGCAACACTATAATGAACAGATACAACCTGACCGCTGGGTCAATATCCTTTACAACTATAACGCCCTAACACGATCTTAATTGATATCAGTATTTCGTTTAAAAAGTACCTTTATTATACATTAGGATTAGTAAATATAGTAAAGCAATGGAGTCTTGGATTGGAGTCAGTTAGTTCGGATGGTACAGTTGAGTGCAAAATAACCTATCAATTAATTGTTCAATATTGCTTGGCGCAAATTCGCCTCCCAGTTCGAGTTGCGATGACAAAACCCGCTAAGGAATATTGACCAAAATATTGAGTGAATATTTTGCACTGGCCTGTACAAACAAAATGAGAGCGAAAAAGTTATTTTTGTAAAGTAAATTTTCGCGTGCAATATCGACTAGCGCTACCTAAACCAACACAGCGCCACCAATTGATATTTTATTTGCTATCATTTCAGTTTATTTTAGTTTTTTTTATTCGAGAGTCACCAATTTTTTTATTTAGTAGGTACATCTAGCAATTGACAAAGGACTAAGATATATCAACCTATTTTTTTTAGAAAGAGCATTGCTACTAAATTGATTTAAACATTAGCTGACAAGTAATACTAATATTAAAAAAGAAATTACTTAAAAATTTGAAATATGACCATGCATATTGGTAGAGTATAAATATTCTTAGAAAAGAGAAACAAAATATTGTAGGAGCTAAACTAAACTAACCATCTAAACTTATCAATTTATTCTATTTTGCACAATCTGCTTTACCTATTCTATTCTAAAAAAAGTAAATTTAACTAAAGGTTTGGGTAAACTTGATAACGCATCTATATGCTTAGGTATTTCCTAAGGATATAGATGCGTTATCTATTTAGATAAGATATTTTCTTTTTTTAAGTGCGTAAAAAGAATTAGGAAGTTCTTTTTATTTTAATTTTGATAAGTTTCTCAGAGTGTAAAAAGCAAATTTTTTTGATTAACATTTATTTAATGATAAACATAATAATCTTAATGGCAGTGTAATCATACTTATTATGATTACGCTACCACAAAAAAGTCTACTTTAGACGGGCTTTGTAGTTTTTTTAACCAAATTTAAATAATTTGTGTCCATCAGCCATTAAAAATCTCGTGTAAATAATTCGAACTTACACACACTGCCGCTGTTGCTACCAAAATTTATTTCAATAGAAAGATATGAAGTAACCTGTGGAAGTGTATGGCGCCAACTGGTGTATGATTTATTAAACATATGTGATTCATAGGACCAAAATTGTCCCGTACTTTTTACGTTTATGAATCATATGTGGGCAGAGAACAATACAAAATATTTAAATTTTATGTTTGAATTTGGTGACTAAAATGCTTTATTTCTACTTGAGTTTTTATGTAGCAAAAAAAAGTAAATGTAAAAGTTTTTGTAAATGGTTTTTACTTTGTAAATAACCTAAACAATCCATTTTTAAGATATTTTTTACAACCAAGCAGTCTTTTAATCATACTTTTTTTTTATATAATAGACCTCAAAAATAGAAATATACAAATAAAATGAAACAAGGAAATATACCACCACCAAAATATTCTTTCTTTTATTGGAAATAGGTGGTTTTAAAAAATATTTACCACATGGGGATAGGAAAATTGATATTTAAATCGCTTTCTTTCCAAACAACACGGGCCCAATATTGTTGTATAAACTAATTTTCGTAAATTCAAAAATTGAAATAAATAACCACAATACGTATTTCATTTTATTTTAATGGCTTCAAATAAAATATATATATTTTAAAAACCATTAAATCTTAACTCAAATATTTTAGTGGACCTGGAATTAGTTTTTTCTTTCCAGGAAAGTTAGCTTCGAAGAGTTTCTATTTAGAAATATTATAACCAAAAATTCAACTCGAAATGTAATGTTATAATTTATTCTTCTGCAAGTTTTCGGTATCTGACTAAACAATTTTCGGTGAAGTTCTACACGTGTTTATACATAATATCATAAGATAGTAAGAACAGATTAGTATAAGTAAGACATTCCGTCTTTTAATCTAAGATTATTTCTTCTTAAAAACTTGTAGGTTTTTCGTAGGATGATCCTTTTCACGAAAATAAGTACGCCTAGGAAGTTAGGAGTTAATTTCAATGATGAATCTACGCGAATACGTAGGAACTTCCTGATAAGACCCCTGGATGAGGCTTATCCTAAATACGTCCAAATTCATTACATGTCGTTTTATGATCGTAAATCGCTTCGAGAACCACGTGAGCACTCGCCTGCCATTTAGCAAAATGTGTGCAGAGCCGCCCAATTTGCTTTGCTGATTAATTATTATTGTACCTACGAGTAGTACTTGTACGGACCAGTCGAATCCGCGCCCCGGCAGCGAGCTTACTACCGACGAAATATTTAAAGACGATCAGCGTTAGGAGAAAAGTAATGTATTTATTTATGTAACATATTGTTCAATAAAAACAAGACATACGAAGACATTATTTGAATTTTAAATCGTATTATTAGTAACAAAAAAAAAATGTTGAATAAAAAAAGTTAGTCATCTTTGGTCGGCGATTACTTTGAGTCGGTGAATTTGTTGTCAGCAAGTATGAGAAGCTCATAATTCCAGTTTAATTTCTATTCGTTAAAAAAAATCCCTTTGATACTGGATTCCTGTTAACTAAAAAAAGTGTAAAAACTAACGTCAGTTCAAATCACAACCGCTAAATATATTTTTGTGCCTGGACTGTGCTGTTTTTCGAATTTTGAATCTCAGAACCCCGATGGATTCACAAGTATAACATTTTTAGATATGGGTCATTCTCAAAAGCTCCAATAAACAAACTCATTTTCAACATCCTAGCATTTTAAGCTTTCGAGTTACAACGCTAGGCCGATAGTATAATAGTCAACCAGATGGACATTTTATATCAAGGCCTGGAACCCTGAAAATGACGTGAAGGCAGGCTTTTTATTCTCAATCGTTACTGGATAACGTAATCAGCGCTTACCTTTCTCTTATCTTTATCGCCATCGCGTGCTGATTATGAATGAGAAGATAAGGCCGCAAACTTTTATAACAAATTCAGGCTTACGTCGTTATAACAGACAGATGAATAAATAGTTTTTACATTGTGACGCTAACATAACAAACACATTTCGTCGACAGTTGACTCATGAAGCCCCATAGCCTCTTCTCCATTGTTCGCCGAGTTTGGTTGACGCAATGATTTACAGCCTCTGTGCTAAAAGCGCCGAGCGACACCGGCCGCACTGCGTGTCGCGTTGCGGCGAATCTATTTTTCATTAAGATATCTTCCTACATACTATCAATCATGTAGTTTCTCTTGATTGTTTGGAAGCCAGAGATTTCTAATATGTTCACAGACTCGACCATTTGTAGGTACCGTTAGATTATATCAAATAATATTATTAAACAGTATATCTTTATCGTTGACATTTATAGGTAGATTTCGTTAGGAAAGCTCAACTTCCTAGGAAAGCTTGACTTCCGGTAAATTTCGGCATATTTTTCTGTTTCACTTTCCCTAGAAGCCAAAACCACCCTCAGTTAAAAAGTTTATATAGTATAAGTTTATATATCTATCTATATCACTTTCTTGTGAATCAATATTTTATGTAAATACTGTATTTTTCTTATGATGGTTCAGTATTTAAAAAATAAGAAGGTGATGAAAATTGATGAAAATTCTGAATACATTGCGTCATCGTAATGCACGCTGAGTGCTGCCTGAAGGGTTAAAATGCTGTCTGGACAATGCTTTCCCTGCATATACATCGGTGTGGGAATTCGCGTCAAAATAAATAGATATTATAGGACCTACTTAAAAAAAAAATACAGTAAAAAACAATTAGTAACTTGAAATGAAAAATATAGATTCGAAAAGAAATTTACCTAGAAACTTCATACAAAGGTTGTATTAAATTTTCATCATTGGTAAAATTAATCATGTAAAGATTTAAACGATAAACGCTACTCTACTTTCTATCAGTATACATGCTAGGAATAGACTAACAGACGGAATTCTTAGTATAAAGAGGTGTTTGACCATATTGAACTGAAACCGTAAAAAAGGATTTTTGAAATAAGGTCAAAATGACAAGTAAATCTGTATTTTAATTATATTTATTAAATATTAAAGCAAAAAAATATATTCCTGTATGTCTATTATTGAAATAACATTAAAAAATAAAATTATAAAAAAAAAATAAAGAGTCACCTTTTCACATTTATATGTTTGATAAATATAGTTACTTAGTTACAGTAACACTATAAACTAAATGGCTTCATATTTTCAATTTTTCATAGATTCATAATTTAATAGATAACGCACTAACGTCATTCCGTGAATAATAACTAGTCATATCGAGGCATTGTTATAGTATTCTAATTTTATCGTATAAAGTATAATATATATTAATGAGACAACATTATTGCACAAAAAAGATATCAGCTGATAATAATGTATCAATAATTAATATTAGAATTTATCATTTCACCGCATTGAAAAATCTCAAACGAAAACAAAATTTACATGTTTTCGATCCAACTGCGAATACTTTCTTTTTTATGAAATGCACACATTGGACGAATGAATGAATATTTAATGCGAAAAAATACGATATGCATGAGAAATGACAATGTATGTAAGTATATAAATTCCAAAAAAACAATCAAATTTCACTTGTTCGAAAAGAGGTGTCTGATTTGACACCACGCCTTAAAAATGGCCAGGTTTACAGTTTTTTTTACCGTTGCTCTAGTTTGTATCTTTCAACCTGCATATTCTCTTTTGGACTTTTTGAACCCGTTTAAAGACTTTGACTGGGACAATAGCCTAACATCGGCACAGTGTAAGTATGCAACCGCCAAATTAAGTAATATGTGTTTGTATTGATATTTTATTATTTTATGTAAACTGTCAAATGACTGTTTTATAAAATAAGTAGCACAATACATTGAACAACGAGGAATAAATAAATACATATAATGTCATATAAAAATAATGTATGTAACTAAATATGACGTTTCCATTTACTATGTTTACCTGCCGACATACAATTAATCACTTCGGTGTACGATGGCATCAAACTGAAGTGTTAAATTAAATAAATTAAGTAAATGCACGAAAAATACGAAATTGGTCCTAGCTGTAGGTATATTTTTTTCCTGAGGCGTTTGTATTTTTCACAATACGTTTTTCACCTATTTAAATCATTGGCCAGACAAAAATGTTCGAAAACCTGCTCTTTTTAAGCGGTCCATCTTTGTGAGGACTCAACGCGGTCATTTCTTCATATAAACGCTGCGTAACTAAAACAAGATTAAAACAATACACCAAATACAATGTTGGTAATAAAAACAATACCAGCCTTTAGATAAGACAGAAAGATTAAGGGTCACGCGCAAGACAAAGAAGAGTACTGAGGCCCTTGGGGACAATTTTTGTCATCAACAGAATTGCTCATTTTTTATTGGTGGTTTTAATTTTTATTGGTGCTTTTTTATTGGTTCGTGTTTATATTAAGGGTATTTATTCAAAGTTGTGAACAAAGCAATGGTCTTATGATTTAGTTATTTGATAATTAAAGGTAGCCATAGTGTTCTATGGCTACACTTATTTGAGTGTAGCCATAGAACACTCAAACACTATGGGTTTAATGAACATACAAATAAAATATATACTTTGATTATAAATAAAGAACTTAAATAAATAAATGTATTCTAATAAGGAAAAAAAGGAAAAAAAAAACACAATTTTAACTAACCTAAAAAGTGTTAATTGGATCTAGTAAGTACTTATATACAACTAATTGAATTAAACAGGCCAACTACGCGATTCGAGCAGTAGTAAACGCCACGTGCGGGTTAACAACCCGGGGCGAAGACAAGAGTCGATTGCTATCATATTATAAAAAAGTTTCATATTTATTTTTTTATCAAGATCACATACTCCAATTCCAAAGAATTTCACTAAAATATAAAAAAAATATTATTTTGATTGCAGGCAAGGTGGATGAGCATTCCTGTGATAACTACGGACAATCATATTTTAACTTCATAGTTGATGGCGAAGTTAGTAAATTTACGGCTAATGCAGAAGGCGCTGTGAAGTTCTCTGAAAGCAAATTATGGAATACCAAAAATAAATTAACTCTATTCTTCGGCGGTCATATCGTCCTAGGTGAACTTTATACATTGTTTATAAGGTCTGGCCTGAAGGCAAAAGAAGGCGTGACATACGCAGAATTTCAAGAAGAAAACCCTTACAGTGTATCAACAAACATCATCAAAACAGCAGGAAATACAAAGTGCGCTGGAAAGCAAAGTGCGGACTTTATTAACAACCTAGTTCTTAAAGGTTTTCCAGCTGAAAATGTACATCTTATCGGATTAAACCACGGCGCGTTTAGGGCATCATACGCAGCCATAGAATCGAAAAACTTAGGTTCGACATTAGGACGAGTCACCGCTCTCGATCCATGGAAAGTTTGTTTTATTGGCGCTGAAAACTCACCACTCAATCCTACAATTGCGAACAAGGTCGATGTCTACCACACCGATACTATTTTGGGTGACGATACTAATCGTGGACAAGCAGACTTCCACATCAACTGTGGACACAGAATCCAACCAGGAACTATTGGCCCCGTCACATCGAGTGGATCTGCTGCTTCTTATTTCGCATCAACGGTTAGAGAAGGAGGTACTTGTCTCGCCATTGAAAACACCTCCTGCGACAATTTTAAATCTGGTGGAACTGCCGGAAATATTATTGTCAATGGCTATCACTGGGATGGCACCCCTGGAGTTTATTACTTCACTGCTAACAAATTCCCGCCATTTTGCCGTGGTCCTAGTGGTACTACAAATTAAAAAATACTTTCTATAATATTTCCTTATAAATTGAAATATTAGAACCTACAGCTTGGTTTGTCAAAATTTTTCAAAATATTTTTTTAAAAAATAGTAAAATAAAATAAACGATATATTCATAAAATCTACCCTATGTATACTTATCTTAATTTAATAACCTTATATAAACAAATTAATTACACATTTGGTATTTTTCACTAAAAAATAAGAATCAGTTATGAAAGATTATTAAAGTTATAAAGTTACAGTAAAGGATGATACGCAGTTTTCCTACGCCCTAAACGGTCAATGCGAAATTTCCAGTTAATATTGTGAGATACAATTATTATAGAAAACTTCATGAAAATTGTAGTCTTTCTTGAAATTTAATGTAATTTTTAATAAACCATCATAAATATTATATCTTCTGACATTTCTAAAAATATTATCAGTTTCTTTTAAATGTATACTAAATTAAAATGAGGGGGGAAAGACCGCTACAATCCAACGGAACTCATGTCACGATTGCGAACATAATCATAAAAGGCTGAAGAACAAATCTTTCATAATATATTTATCATTTATACTATACAAGTGGAGCTAGGTCATTGATAATTATTTTGAGGCCTGCTCAACTAGGACTAATATGCTTTGCCAGAGTCAGATGAGATGGTGGTAATAAAGCAGTTAAATGGCTGACTTTAATGTGCAGTTTCAAACCCGCAACCGCTGGGCCAATAGTCGTACGCCTTAAACACTAGCCTACCAGATTAGGCATATGTATTCTAAAGTTGTGTAACTACATATTTTTATGCGAGAAGTCACTAATTCGAATTATTCATCTGGTACCTGTACAAATGCTTTTAGTTATTTTACGTATGCACAAGTGACCTCACTAGCTAATAGATAACTTAAATCTAAATAGGTAGGTAGGTAGGTAGGTGGTACGTTGGTACTTCATGGCGTTACAAACTTTGATATAAAACTGACCTATAATCTAAAGAAGGTTTTGTTCTCGCATCCTATGTAGCTATTTGTAAAACGGAAGCACAAAAAATTAAAAAAACACATATTTAGCTAAAGCAGATTTAATTTTGACGTTAAACTGATGAAAATAAAGGTACGAGTACATACCTAAAACAGGATATTAAATACCCTAAAAATAATCTAATTGGACCCCAACCTTATTATATTGTGTTTTATCATAGTTTTATACTTAACTTTACATAATAAAAAAAATAAACGGATTTTTTACATTTTGTTGTTAAGTTCTCCCATATTTATAGCATCATATTCGTATTATGAATGGCACAGTATTTTGTTGCTTTATTAATTAATAATCTAAGTTTATTTAGGTTATTTATGAAAGCAAATAACTAGGGTTTGCACAAATGGCACGTTAGCATAGCATACCTCCTCATTTATACTAATTTAATGTTTTTAACTTTTTGTATTCCGTAGAATAATAAGGAATTTTAGAATAACAATGCTTAAAAAGACGTCCAACTTTTGAGTTTTTAAATGAGAAATGTTTGTATACTGTACATATAAATATAGATAAACTTTACTAAATATATAAACGTCAATAAAAATAAACTCTAAACAAAACTCTAACTCTAACTTTAACTCTTATATTAAATACATTATTATATTTTTTAATTTAATATATGGAACATATTTAAAATATACAATTTGTGAATATTGTCTTGTTTAATATTTTCTAATTCAACACTGCTGTGTGTTTTACTTTAATTAATTATTATGCATTCTCAACCCTAATCCCAAGTACATATTCAGCTAAGTCGAGCTGATGAATGCTAACCAGAATTATAATTAAAATAACCTTCAAACACGATTGGGGCTGGAGAGATTGTTTTCCCCAGGCAGCACGGCTTCAGGAGTGCCTGCCTAAGTAATTAGGCTTCTAAACGTTTCTGATATATTGTTAATGAAAACAATAATTGATTAATTTGCTTAATTTACGTTTCTAGTTAAGAGGAAATTATAATATTGTATATGACATATTTATTATGGTAGGGCAGAGTCTTGAACGCGAGGCCCTTCTTAACACATATTCCAAAGCCTCTAGTTGTATAAGAGTGATGTGAGTCTGTCTTTTTACCTAACTTAGTCGACGGTACTGAGAAAACCGTAGGTGAATATTCTCAACCTTCAGTCTCCGAAGCCAAGTGGAACCTGAAATGCAGTCGGCGTTCCGTGGCTGGTACTTTACACAACCTTTTTGAAAATGCACAAACTTTACGGTATTTATTAGGGAGCCGAATTACGTTCTTGTCATTCTAAAATAGTCAAATCTATCGCCCCGATAAAATTAAAATTCAGTCAAATTAGAAATCAAAATTAGAAAAAAATTATCACATTTTCGTTAGACATAACTACACACACACTCTTACGTGTTCAGAGTACAAAAAAAACTGTGATGCGAAAAATAAATAAAGCAAAGAGACTTTCACTATTGAAATGTTTACTTTTTTAGAATTTTAGAAGTAAAAGTAAATTTTATTGCCATTAGACTGCCACAAAATAAAAAAATATAATTATCTTAATTTTAATAATATTTTAAATAACGTTAATTTAATACTAATTTAGTTTAAAATGTTGGTTTAATAAATATTTAAATATTTTGCGAACATACTATTACTTTTGGTTTCGGGTCAAAATTTCAAAATGTTTGCAACGATGCTAAAGACTAATATGATAGTAGGATTTTTTGTTTTAGTGATTTTTGTTAGAAACATACCTAACTTAAATAGATGTACAAAAAAAATAACTCTGTACACGTTGCCTATGTATGTATGTAGGTATATAAAGTTCTCATAAAAATATCATGGATCGATGTCGTAACCGCCTCCCGCAGGGTTTAGAGTTTAAAGAAGTGTTCGTGTGATTAATCTTAATATATATAAATCTCGTGTCACAATGTTTGTCCTCAATGGACGGCTGAACCACTTAACCGATTATAATAAAATTTGAACACCATGTGCAGTTCGATGTGCACTTGAGAGATAGGATAGTTTAAATCTCAAATTATAGTCGCAATTTTAATTTATCGCTAATTTTTTGTCCGTTATTATTTGGCAGTCATAAAACTGACAGATGTCGATACCTTTTTATTTTATGGGCGATTGTGAAGAGCGCGTGACGACTCGGTGCCTGTATAATTTTATTGAACAAGCAGAGGAAAGAGCAATTGTGATATTATTGGAAAATTTTTTAGAAGATCACAATCAACTAATTCAATTGATCAAAAGAGTTTCGCCACGACTGCAAAATGACAATTATCAAATCGTCATAAAAGCCGACAAAGTACCATTAGGTGAACATGCTGGTAGATTCAACGCTCCAACTGTTGATGAGGTTGCTGTTATCATGGTTGGTGATCCAGTTGACAAAAGATCTATAAACATTACACGGCGAGACAACACTGTCAGTACGATTTCGGATCTACACCGTTCATATGACGCACTACAATATCCATTGATATTTTGGCAAGGACAAGATGAATATCACCTTAATATCAATCAGTATGATCCAAATACCGGTAAATTTGACAATTATCTATTTACTTTCTTACTGTATGTATAGATTTTAATTTCGTATTGCATTTTATTTTTTATTTTTTTAGGTGATTACAGAAATAATAAAGTTAGCTCAATGAACTACTACGCACACCGAATAATGGTTAGACAACATCAAGACAATTATATCCTTCGATATCGTCAGCTGTTCCATCAATACATTGTTGATATGTATGCTAAGGTCGAAAGCGAACGCTTGCGATTCCTTCGATTCAACTAGGCAAAACTACGATCGGAATAATATATTCACTTACGAGATGCTGTTGCTGGAAACATCGATGGAAATTTAAATCCCAATGACATCGGTAATGCTTTCATTTTACCTTCAAGCTACATCGGCAGTCCACGGAACATGCAGGAATACATACAAGATGCGATGACTTACGTACGTCATTACGGCCGACCGGATTTATTTATTACATTCACATGTAATCCGAATTGGGAAGAGATACAAACTTTACTATTGCCAGGACAACAAGCCATTCATCGTCATGATTTAACTGCACGTGTGTTTAAACAAAAATTGAAATCCTTAATTGATTTTATTGTTAAATATACAATTTTTGGTATCACACGTTGTTGGCTGTATACGATAGAGTGGCAAAAGCGAGGTTTGCCTCATGCCCACATTTTGGTTTGGCTTAAAGATAGAATCCGTCCTGAAGAAATCGATCAAATAATTTCAGCCGAAATTCCAGACCCATTAATTGATCAAGAATTATTTGATATTGTCACCAAACACATGATCCATGGGCCATGCGGTGTTTTCAACATGACGTCACCGTGCATGGAAAATGGAAAATGTAAAAAAAACTTCCCAAAGCCGCATACGAATGACACGATCACGGATATTGATGGTTATCCAATGTATCGCCGCAGAAGTACTGAGAATGGTGGCCACACATTTACAATGCGACTGCCGAACTTTCCAAATCAAGTTGAGTTTGATAATCAGTGGGTGGTACCATACTCACCACTACTTTCAAAAACTTACAAAGCTCATATCAATGTTGAGCTTTGCAGTTCTGTTAAATCAATTAAGTATATTTGTAAATATGTAAACAAAGGCAGTGATTTGGCCATATTTGAAGTAAAAAACATAAATAAAAATGACGAAATAGCACGATACCAAATGGGCAGATACATTAGCAGCAATGAAGCTATTTGGCATATTCTCAGCTTTCCCATCCACGAAAGAGATCCTGCTGTCCAACATCTGGCAATACATCTTGAAAACGGTCAACGTGTATACTTCACTGAAGAAAATGTTCTCCAAAGAGCGTTCGAAGCTCCGAAAACGACTCTAACTGAATTTTTTACATTGTGTCAAAAACCTGATGTTTTTGGCCAATTCGCGAAGACATTGGTGTATGGTGATGTTCCACGTTATTGCACATGGAACAAATCCAGTAAAAAATGGGAGCCACGGAAACAAGGAAAACCACATCCTTCCATTACAGGCATATTCAAAGCTAAGACATTGGGGAGACTTTACACGGTACATCCAAAGCAACGTGAGTGCTTCTATTTACGTTTGTTATTGGTGAATGTTCCCGGACCAACGTCTTTTGAATTTTTACGAACAGCTAATGGTCGAGTATTCAATACATACCAGGATGCATGTCGTGAACTGCAATTGCTAGAAGACGATAACCATTGGGACTTAGCGCTTGCTGATGCTGCGTTGACATCAACACCGAATAACATTCGTCAGTTGTTTGCAATTATTTTGGCGACATGTTATCCCTCGCAAGCACAAACTTTGTGGGAAAAATATTAAAATTGTATGACAGAAGACATCTTGCACCGAATTAGACAAACAAATCAATGCCAAAACATAGATTATACACCAGAGATGTACAATGAAGCATTGGTCTTGATCGAGGATTTATGTGTTCTTATTTCAAATTTACCACTTAATCATTATGGTATGCCATCACCTAATCGTCCAGCCACCGACTTAGTCAATACCGATTTACAACGAGAAAATCAATATGACCATGGAAGTTTAGCAACAATTATCATGAACAGTGAACCATTACTGACAGCAGAACAAAAAATTATTTATGATCGGATTATGCTGGCTGTTGCTGCTGAACAAGGCGGTTTTTTTTTCTTGGATGCACCCGGTGGAACCGGTAAGACATTTTTAATATCGTTGATTCTTGCCAAAATACGGTCGCAACAAAAACATCGCATTAGCATTAGCATCGTCAGGCATTGCGGCTACTTTACTGGATGGTGGGCGAACAGCACATTCAACATTCAAGCTGCCATTGGACGTTCATAATAAACCAGATGCAATGTGTAACATCAAAAAGAATAGTGGAATAGCTGCAGTGTTGCGGAAGAGTTCTATAATAATTTGGGATGAGTGCACAATGGCACACAAATATTCACTTGAAGCATTAAACAGAACTATGCAAGATTTAAACAGCAATAATAAACTTTTCGGTGGTGCTATCTTACTTTTGTCTGGTGACTTCCGGCAGACCTTACCGGTTATACCTCGCTCTACTTTCGCGGATGAGATTAATGCATGTTTGAAACAATCATTCTTATGGCGAAGTGTTGAAACACTTCGATTGACCATAAATATGCGAGTACAATTGCAAAATGATCCATCAGCACTAATATTTTCCGAACAACTACTAGATATTGGGAACGGTAAAATAAAACTGCAACCAAATACGCAATGCATTAAACTACCAGACAATTTTTGCACTGTTGTTCAGGATAAAACTGAATTGATTCAGAGTATTTTCCCGGATATACAGAATAATTATTTGAATCATGAATGGCTTAGTCAACGGGCGATTTTGGCAGCCAAAAACGTTGATGTTGACGAAATTAACTTCCAGATACAACAGTTGTTACCAGGCGATCTGATGTCTTTTAAATCAATCGATACTGTTGTTGATGAAAATGAAAGTGTAAATTTTCCGATTGAATTTTTAAATTCATTAGATATCCCTGGAATGCCACCACATAATCTTCGATCAAAGATTGGTTCCCCTATTATTCTCCTCCGTAATTTGAATCCACCTCAATTATGTAACGGTACGCGTTTGGTCATCAAAAAGATCACCGGAAACATTCTTGAAGCAACCATTTTGGCTGGGAAGTTTAAAGGAAAAGTGGTCCTGCTGCCACGTATTCCGATGATATCATCAGATTCTACCATACCCTTCAAAAGGCTACAGTTTCCAATTCGTTTAGCTTTCGCCATGTCTATAAATAAATCTCAAGGTCAAACAATGTCCATTTGTGGTTTAGATTTGGAAAATCCATGTTTTTCTCATGGGCAACTATATGTTGCGTGTTCACGTGTTGGGAAACCGTCGAATCTATTTGTGTTAGCTAAAGACAGGTTAACCAAAAACATTGTGCACCGATTGGTGTTAAATTAAATTGAAATTGAAAGTATTTATAATTCAAAAAAAAAGATACCTATTAATGTTTAAAAGTTTAAGACTGTCTGCCTTGCCTACCTCATTCATGAGTTTAAGCGTCACATGTTATTTACTGTATTATACTGTAATATACTTATATTTGTTATAAAATTAAATGGAAATAATAAATCTGATAAATTTTTATTTTTTACCTATTGATTTCTGCTTAGTATCAAGTGTAAGAACATTTTAATTAATTGTGTTCAACGTACTTCCCCTTCAAATCTCAATCCAGTGAATTTGTATACCAACATCAACATTTTCGTCTTTGTTCGTAAATAATTTCATTGTACTAAAGGGTTATAGTAGTAGAAAGTCAAATAAGGAGATCAGCATATTTTTTTACAAATACCATCTGTGTGAAAAAGCATAGTGGACTCCGTGACTGATGTTCTCTTATTGTTCCTCTTAGATTGTTTACTATAATGTAATATAACAAAAACTTTAGCCACAGCAACGCGTGGCCGGGTCAGCTAGTGTTATATATAAATATGACAAGGCATCATCCACGAGTCGAGTGATAAAAACAGCTAAAAAATCCAATTCTGCGAAAAAAAAATTTCAAACGGATAATTTTAACAAGCGGTACTAGAAACTTTCTAAAAAGTAATTCCAATTACAAAAACCGAAAACTAGCATTTACTAGCGTATAATGTCTACCCCTCAAAGCCGACTTTTTCTTATCAATATATATTTCTAAATAAAAAAATAAATGCTTTCACCATGCTATAAATTACGAAACTAGATTTCTTTCGGCAATATTGCAATGAAATTCAGGTCTTATTTTATTTTTCTTCATTTTAAATATATTTTTTGTTAGTAAATTACTGTATTTTATTTATAATAATTCTTTTATTATCTATATATCTATATTAACGTTTACATTTATCTATTTATGGAAATAAAATCAATAAAAGACTGAAATGAAACGCGTAATTTAAGGGCTTAAATTAAACTCTCCGGGGGTACAGATTGATTGGGGACACCGCCCTTCCGACCCTATATAGCGTTCAGTTTGTGTTGTCGAAGAAATTAGTCTAATTAATAAATGACAATCTCTCGAAAAAGTCCATTAAAATCTTAAACAGTCTCCGGGGCGACAGCTTTGTCGTCGCCGTCGTCATAAAGACCTACCTTCTGGAAAGCGTAACAGTGTTCCGTTTAGCAGAACGCTCGCATGGGTACCAACTTACCAACACGGATGTCTAGACCAACTTATTCTCATACAATAATGCATAGTTTAGGAATTTATTACGACAAAAAGTGGACTAGTCTAAAATTCCGTCTCATAAAGTAACTTAATGATAATGCTAAATAAATATAATTATTATAATAAAAATTATAATTTATAAGATATAATGGCTTAGTTGCCCCCCCCCCCCCCTCCACCACGCCACCCAGCATCTTGTGAGCGCAATTTTATATCAAATATTCGAGCTAAGCGATTTAAGTTTACCTTCGGTTTTATTAGAATACATAATTATTTATGTACATACAACATTACAGCAATATTAAATGACGCACTGACTGTGCCCTAACGATCAAAAAGACAGCGTGTTTAATATGCGTTTGAGTTGTTTTAACATGCTATTTACTATAAAAAATAAAGAAATATAATCACATATTCAGTTCTTTTATAAAATATTTATGTGTGAAAATCTGAATTTTTATTATACGTTACTATCTAAGACAATCAATAACTATACTGCCCCGATAATTGAAACAATCAGAATAAAGTACTTGAATGAGTCTACACAGTCTAATCAGTGCTATAATAGTAAAAAAAGTAAAATTACTTGAATAAGGTATTTTTAACTGCCGGTGATATATTCAAGTGGATTTTGTTATGCAAGCGGAACTGTGACAGCAAGTCCCTTTTCTCCAATCAATCTCTTTCGGTTCAATTAATTTCCCCGCTTTACAATAAAATTTGTAAGAAGTGGAGACTTACCCTCTGCTTCCGTCGCCTTTGGCTTGTAATTCATAACTGTAAAAAGAGAAATTAAATTGTAAGTATTCGGAAATCAATCAGGAAAGAATGAAGCTAAATGTAGCATTTTAAGCACAACCCTCCCTACACATAAAGCCCTTGTAATAGAAGTGCTTACATGATTTTATTTTATCTAATGAAAAATAGTATAATATTCTTTTTCGAAAAGGGAAAGAATCATACCACTTTTTGACTTTATATGCAGAATATGTATCGTGATTTCATTACATTTTATTATAATATTAGTTTTTATTTAATAGTCAAAGATAATTAAATATTTTTTATTTTTTATTGTATAAGTTTGTTTTTTCATTGTTTTGTATTGTATTGTTTTTTGGGTCTCTCAAAAAAAAATATACTTTTGTATTGTGTTTGATACCGTTTGATTCTTTGTTTGTGTTTGATTCTGTAAATATATATTTTTTTTAAATATGGTTTTCGGGCTTCTACATTACTAACGCAGACTAAACCGTTAGAAGTACACAAAATTATTGAAATTTAAAAATGTAAATTCGAAAAATGTCTACAATAAGCCAGTAATATCATATGGTTATCTTTCAAAGATGACTTACTTACAGAAAGTATTTTTGTCTTTAAAATTTTGATTAAAAATAGTTCACTTATACGTTCAATAGTTGCGTTCTTAACAACACGGTGATAATCTTTATCAAAGTATCTAATATTATAGTTACCTCAAGCAACTAGTCTACGCGCAACAAATTATTTGAATCGTTATCACATGCAAATTTGAATACATAACACTTTCAATGCATATGTGTAGCTTGGTAGAATATTTTTTGATGTCGAAATAATTTTTTTTTTATCCATTTAAAAATAGCTTTGAATACCATTAGATTTCAAGTCATTTTAATATGGCATATATATTTTTTATTTATTTAATTTAGTTAAAAAATTAGGTATAAGATAAGCACCGATTCTCAAATTATCCTACATATTGATTTAAAACGCAAGAAATGTATTTTGGTTCATGATTATAGGGAGTACACCAATTAACTAGATTTTGAAAAGTTAAACTAATAAATTTTGTGTAAAAGTGTAATCGTGATGTATAATTATAAAATATATTACATAATAATTAGTATGAAAGCCAAAAAATAATCCCTTGAGTATATTATGAACTGCAGATGATTTATCCTAAGCAAATAACGTACGGCATTTATATAGGAAATATTTCCACCAGGCAGAGAATGTGTGAATGATAGCTGTTAAAATATTCTGTTTTAGAATGTATTATTTATGTTGTTTGTTACTATTTCGACACTGGTTCAAAATTTACCGGTGGGTAGTTGGCCCGTAATCGTGTGACCGAAGGATCAAAACATGCTAAGCGGATTTACCTATCTCGAGAATATAATGGATAATAGGCACCTAGGCGTAGAAGTCAATATTATGAGTAGCTTATTTATATATGTATGCGCATTATTTATATGTGACAAAATAATATATTTATAGTAGTTTTACAACGTCAAAAACGTAAAGCTAACTATTTTTTCAGTATTAATAATACTTTAGTACGACCCAAATAATTACTTTGTGACACAAACTAGACGGACACAATATCATCGAATTATAAACATGTTCTTATACAACGCTCATTAATTATTCAACCAACAACGGTCAGCGAGTCATCTAGGTCTGTCTGGGATGGAAAGCCCCAAACACTGACAAACTCCCCTTCACAAGCCTCGTTGGCTTTCGACCGCGACAAGGCAACTGTATTAGCTGAATTTGTACAGAATACTTGGAGAAGCAGTGGCGGTTTAGGTACGTAATTATGTCTAAAATCACCATCGTTAAGGTCAAATCACATTGTTTTATATTAAAGCTTCATACGTTAGACAAGTGACGAGCATTCTTTCCTATAAAGGTAATGAATGTTGTAATCTGGATAGGTTTTATTACGATTCGCCGGTAACCATATCGAACATAGGCCGAGAAAATATAATTTATTTTTGCACGAGTAATTCAATACATACACAATTTTTAAAAACAATATAATTACATTTTATACTTCATTAGAAACATTTCATTCGACGCACTTAAATTACCTACACAAAAATAAACAAATTTAACAATAGCATTTAATAACAATATACAGTTAATTTTAGAAAAACACCTTTTTTCGATATGAAAGAAAAAAGTTTTTTTAAACTTGTTCTTTCCAGAATTGAGTGTCACTCATTTTACTGTATTTAACGATGATGCCTTACTGTCAAGGATATTCTAGAAACCGCGGATTGCCCCGGTCTGAGGGTAATGCTGATTACCCCTGTAATAACGAAAATTATATGACCATTTGTACAGAGCAGATGTTCAAGTTCACATGTTCTAATCGATGTCGTTCCGATGATGGTCAATTGTTCCGAAGCGTTCAAAATATAATCACTTTTTGTTTTGTCTGCCAGTTATAATTTTGCAACAAGATAGAAGGTCTCTATTCAATTTCAATTTATATTCGAAGTTAACATAGTTCTATTTCACAAAATGTATACCTATATGTAATTATGAGCAATATTTATTTTGTAATTTTTATTTCTCCAGACTTCTGGATAAATAAAAATTATAACATAAATATTGCTCATAATTACATATATACATTTCGTGAAATAGAATTATGTTAACTTCGAGTATAAATTGAAATTGAATAGAAACCTTCTATACAGTTTATACGAGTTAGACTGACCAATGTAACACACCTCATAGCTTGACTATTAATTGTCATTTTTTTTATTTTGAAAGTTTTTAGACTATGGGCCTACAGCCCAATAGTCTAAAAAGTTCTGGCTGCAACGGGACAGACAATAGTTGATTCTATTGCAAGATGGGAACGATGCTGTAATACTCTGGCTGAGACAAAGATGGGGGGGAAGGGTATCTGCGGGAAGTGCCGAGACCATAATTGTCCGTAACTGCCCGCACAGTTACTTGCACATGCGGTTAATACCGGCCGGAGCCTTTTTTATTTTTTTTTTCTGTTCATTTTTAGTTTTAAAATCTTGGTTCTATTAATAAAGTTCTGTGTATTATTGCCAATTCTAATTATATTTTGTTTTATTTCTATTCACGCTTAAGTGACAGCCAATACTCTCACAATCTAGTTTTTCATTGGAAATAAATATTTTAGACCTCTCTCTGGGTCTAATAACTAAAAAAACTATTCTTGCTTGGGGGCATAACGGCGTAAAAATTACTGAGGAGTGAGAATATTTTCTAGTGTGCTGAAAAAGTTTTTTTTAAACCTGTAATATTGCAAAATAATGCAATTTCGATAAACGGCAAAGTATATGCACTGACAAAGAATGTGATTTACTTTGTACACAATACAGGTAATGATACAAAAAATAATAATTTAAAAAATAGATTAAACGAATATAACTAAGATAATATAAGGAGAAAAAACGATTTTAAATTCAAAACAAACAATATAAAAAAGAACATCAAATACACCAATTTAAACTTTGCAAATTTATATATATAAAAAAAAAAAACTGATGTAATACGGAACTAAACTAGGATTTTTTTCGGTGGTTTTGTGCAATTGTATAGTATTTGTATTGGTGTAGATATAATAGTATTTTAAATTTATAGATAGGTGTATCCAACCTTGTAAACAATGTTAATAAACAAATTATATTGAATGCGATTTTAGAAAACTATGAAATTTATATTTTTAAACTATGAAAACGATTTTTAACAAACTAAGTTTTTTGTAGCAGTGATTTTTTTATCATTTAAAATATAATGATGGATAGTTGTCTTTTATAAAATATCTAGGCTGGGACAGAGTAACTGTGTTTTTCTAATAAGCAACTACACATTTGTATAAAGCCTACTTTAGAACGGGTATTATCATGTCTTTTTTTTGTACCAATTAAACACATTTCTATGCATTAAGTTGCTCTGGAAATTTTATTTTACTATTACCTAGCTAAGTGCTGCTACGGATATAAAAAATGGAAATAAAAGTAAAAGTAATAAAAATATTAAAATTTGAACTCGAGATTTGGGATTAAGTAGGGTCATAATTAGGTAGGGGATTCGATCTACGTCCTAATTGGGGAGTGCGATCTGCGTCACAAAGGCTTACGTCGGTAAAACCTAAAGCCACCCTTGCATCTTTAGCTAAGCGAAAGTTAGATCGTCCTTCGCTTATGGCCATGGCGACCCTTATTTGCATTTCGTCCGGTTTGCTGCGAATCCGCTAAACATTAAGACAATAGTTTTGGACTTCATGACAGCGGACAGCCCGTCGCGTCGTATGGCAAATCTAGCGGAAGGCGAGGAGGGGGGCTTGTGACAACTTCAGTTTTTCACACGATAGTAATATGCAAATATCTAACTCTCGCAATACAAAAATAATTGCTTTTGCGAGGTTATTCGAGATGCATGCTTAAATTCAAAGTTTAAAACATACATTACAACTGTGGCTCAAAAGACGAAGATCTGGTAAAAGGAGGGGCTCAGATTTTGTCAGAAAACAAAGCTTTGAAAGAGTAAAAACGACTTAAAGTACCTATTTATAACCAATACCCAACCTTAAATTTTCATTATTAGTAAAATTAAACGATCGGACATACGATTATTATTATTTTTTTAAATGGAGGTAACGTACCTTGCAGTTCTACTTCTATGTACTCGAGGAATGATCATTAAATTCAGGAGTAAAAAAACTTTTCAATAAAATAAAAAATATATGTATAAATAAAAATCGCCAAATGAGATAAGAGAATGGGACAAAGTAAAAAGCGAGGCTGTTAAAGCAATAATTATGGTATAATCAGCTCAATATTATGTCTGTTCCGTTACATACTCGTAGGTATGTACTAAAGGTAGAAATTGAAATATCTGGTCAAAAGTTATCCCTTCGAAAAAAATACGCTATCGATAGATGGAATCGACATATTTGGATTCCTAGCTCTGTTGGACAAGTTCTCATAATCGCCAACAAAGTTGCGCGAACGGAGCGAACACAATAAGGGGAATTAAGTGAGAAATTATTGCCAAGATCGATGCGCTGCGCTGCCTGCCGCTGCCGCGCCATTCGAACCGACACTTGAGCATTATTGAGCAAAGCATGCTACTCGTTAAATATTCTCAAGAGAATTTACGAGAAACTTGAGTGTGCCTGTAATACCCCATCGGCTCCAAAGTAAAAGGAATTTATTTGCAAAATTTATATCGTTAACCTAGGCATGATTTTTCGTCAAAGATATGTAATATTTAAAAAAAAAAATGGTCAAGTGTAAACTAAACTTATGCGCCGAGGTGTTCGAATTAAATATTTTATTTTTCTTACAATACAATTTACAATACAAACAAACATTTTTCAACACTACGCCATTATCCTAATTGTTAAAGCTAGCATATTTGATCGTCACTGTGTTAGCAACAAGCTCCTCTTCAGAACGCGAAAAGAAAACACATATTTGAGGAGAAATACGCTGGAACAATATCGACTTATCGAACTGATTCCATAGAAAAAGAATTGCTATTAAATCTTAAACGCTATAATTTTGTACGACGAACTTATAAAATCATTTTTAACGAAGATAGACGTGTCGATTTGGAATATAAACAGATAATTAAAGTAACAAACTTAGCTTCATCTTCATTAGCATGAAAAACGACTTTTCCAAGACCACAGAGGCTATGTGGTTGCTGGCACGTTATTATAAAGAATGCCTGGTAATAGCATGCTTTCCGTGGGCTTTGGTCTCACTAGACGTTCTGAAAAAAATATCAACATTGTGTAGGCAAGACTATGCCTAGTGTGCATGGTGCTAAAGAAGTCTCATTTCAAAAATGGCTTATGGTATAACTGCGCTACGCGACTAGGCATCAGTCACAGTCACAATCACAACATTATGTACCAACCTGGGATAAACGAACAGAGAGAGACTACGCACTCTGTATGGTTTCGCAAGAGTTCTTGATTTCTACGGAAATTGGAATTCTAAAAAATTTATTCAAATATTCATCAGCACTAAATGAAAACGAAAGAAAATATGTTTTGTAATAATTTGATATACCTACGGGTGTAAGACAATCATTCATAATCTATGATAAAACTCAATGTCTGATTATCTTTACGCGATATATAGCGAAATCTATTACACGCAGGATCTTAAATTTTTAACTTAACAGCACAAGAAAGACTCCTAAGACATCTCAAATCCCAGTTTTTACATTCAAACTATTTTTAATAAAACATTTTATGTTGGCTATCTGTTATCAGCTAAGTTTCGTTCGTAGCAGTTAACACTCCATCATGATGCACGACCGTCCACTTCTAAATGGTACTGAGATTTCTATTTTTCATGTTTTTATATTTTAAATGTTTTATCTTTTGCTTTCATAAATTGCGGTTTTATTTATATATATTTTATTTACCTAAGTTCATATTTATTTCGCTTGTTTTTTGTATTATTCCTTAACGCTTATATTTTAAAATTTTATTATTGTCACTGGCCGACGGCAACGTTTAAAAAAAAATAAGGCAATTTAGTAGGTGTTTTTGTAATTATCTGAGTATTCTAAAATAAATTTAAAACTAATATTTAAATTTTTAAAAAAAAAACTTTTTATTTAACATATGAAAAACTGACCCGAGGAAAACTTAATGTGGGTTATTCAAGAAATAAAAATGCAGATAATATACATATCTTATCTCTAAATGGAAAGACATTTATAATTTACCATGCAGCTCTCTTGGGAAATTAGAAATATATATATATATATATATTTATCTCGTATTATAGAGATTGAGGCAGAAAGAAGCTCCTCCGACCCTGGACATTCAAATGATTTCACGTAATCCGAAACCCTACAGATCAGGAGCGAAACGACTCATCACGAGTGTCATGGTCATGAGCCGTCTGGGCGCCGTAGGACCTAGCTGTCAGAACAACTAGTTAAGTATATAAATGTGTTTCGTTTTTAAGCTTTTTAAAAACAGTTTTTAATCTCGACTTTTAAATATTTCATACCTTACTCATGCTAATAATAATTATAATCAAAGGTACAAGTCATTTATCGTATAATTGTGTGTTAACTATATATCTCTGATATATTAGTCGTTGATCCTTAATAAATATATAAATTTAAAAGTAATCACAGTTTTGCAGGAGATTAAAATCTGTGACAGACGGACAGCCAAACAGAATTCCTATTTTCAAAATGATCACATTTTGATCAAAACCCAAAAAACATTACCTATAAATATTTTAAAAAATAGCGTTTATCATTATATCAATTAAAAACCAAAATTTATACTCACAGTTGAAATATAGTAGTAAACCACAGATGAGAGAGAAAACCACCACCATTATTATGACAAGCAGGCTGAAGACTGCTGGTCTGCAACATTTCATCCAGCAACTACCATTTGGAGTTGAACTATTCGATGGCCTTAAGCAGCAACTGGATGCACTATCACCGTTCACACTTACAATAACACCACCTTTACTTCTGTCTAAAACACCATAAGAATTCACCAAATTCGAACCACTCTGTGATTTTCCCACATCGCCATTGATTGGCCAACAGCAGCCTTGGTCTTGCTTTTGAGCATTTGTTTGGACGTTTTGCGGTTGGAGGCTGGCGGCTTGAGCTGCGTTGGCTGAGATTTGTCTGATAGTGCTTTCTAGATGTGGAGATAATTCATTTCTTTTATTGTAATCGTTTGATGACCCTTGCTTATCAGCTGCACTTTTTGTACTCGCATCACCATACTCCATTTTAGCTGGATAAGAGTTCCTGTGATTTTCAACGTACCACTCTCGTTCCTCGGCTCTTAGGGTTTTGTCGCTATTTCCTTCGTAATAGTCTCTACTCGAATCGCTATTAGTTCTATAGCGATTACCCACACCGTATTTATGATCTCTACTAATAGTCCCGAAATGAGAGGGTCCGTCACTAGCATATCTTTCTATCCTAGGTTTTGCACTTCTCATAGTTTCATTTGGATACCAACCATGATCGTGGCTTGTGGAACGGTTACTTTTCGTCGACCTTCCACTATACCGGTCGGAACTTCTGTAAAACTTTTCTCGTTCATCGTAGAGATCACTCGGATTGATTGTCCTAGTGCGTTCTTCGAACGGTTCTCTCCTTTCTGTGTATTCTCTGTTGGGAAGTGTTGGTAAATATCCAGACGATGGAGCTAACCATTCTTCGTTATTATATTCTGGGCCTGACAATTCATCATTCATTGGACGATTGCTGTAATATGACTCACTCCCTCTTTCACTCCCTTGCGAGTAGTAAGAATTATCCGCGTTATAATCAAACATTGTTTTTAATCTCTTTTTTGGTATTCTTGACAAAAAATATCTGGACTCTAATATTTAACGTCTTAAATTTGCATTTAATCATTTTATTCTGTAGTAGTGTGTATCCATTCTGTATTCCAAATCGTCTCTGAAACAAAAAGCAAATGTTTTTTTTTTTTCAAATAAATACAGACCTAATTCAATTACTATTAAAAACGTTTTAAACTGAAGTAAAATTGGTAAATACTTAAGTCCTACTAATTTTATTACGGCTAAACATTAGGTTTGAGGTTAAATCATTAGCGATACAGTTAAAAAAAAAATAGTATAAGTTACTATAATTTAGGTTAAAGTTTAAGTTAAATTTACCATTTAGTTTGTAGTTAAAGAATAACTACACAGTTACTGTATTATTAATAACTACCATTTAAATTAAAGAATATCGGACGCACTGTAATGCTTTATACCTAATTTTAAAAGTTATACTAGTGTATTTTTATGGATCCTTAAAAATTTAAAATGAAATTTGGTACTTGTAGATAATAAAAAATTTATTAGGGGAAATTATGGAGTAAAGGGGGCAATAAAGAGCAGTCCAGCTACGGTCAGCGATCGTCCCGAAGTGAGTTAGATTATAATATTATATCGACGAAAGCCGGCTCCATTATGGCCCATAACGTTGTGGGGTTAATATTATGACCTCGTTGAAGCAGGCTTACCAGAGAAATTTATTACAAATTAACCCCACCATCATTCTGGAAAGAGTACAGAAACGAGAAGAAAAATTGTTTTACATGATGTATATATATATATATATATATATATATATATATATATATATATATACATCATGTATTATATATATATAATTGTATAATTGAGGTGTAAAGTTATTTGACTTATATTTGATGATTGTTTTTTTAATAACGGCAAATCGCCTGAAAAGATAAATGGCACAATCTTTGACAATATTGAAAAATTATGAAAAAGTTTTTAATTATTTGATAAAGTGCTGGATAGCATAATATTTATAAAGGTTCAAAAGAGGTCCTGTACTTGAAAGCGCAGGATGTCGGTTTAAACCCAGCGCTGAGTTTTATAAAAATGCATTTTTAACTCTCACCTGTCCTCTTTAGTGCAAAATATTGTCAAATATTATGTAACCATCTAATTAGATGAAATAAGGAAAGGATGATATTTTATCAAAAAATATCAAAATAATGGATATGTGATTACGATGAAGGATGATGGTGAAATGAGATGAGTTTATGAGTGATATTATGAAATTGATAAAAATAAAAATAATGGATATGCAAGAATTAAGAATTAATATATGTTGTGTTAAGCTAAATTAAATACAGTTTTTTACTAAGAATACTCAAAATGAATTAATTTCAATAAATGTACAAAAACCAAAATAAATTACACAATCTTCGAAGGCAACTTACCGTTTGAAAATAGAATTTTACAGAATACAAAGCCGTTCCATACAAAATGTATGAGAAAACGTGTATGGTCTTGGGACATCCTCTACAAAATCTATGTAAAATAAAAGCAGAAACAATCAAAAGTATATTATGAGGCCTTGTTCCTGGCCGTAGTCGTAAAGCGAAACCTCCGAGATCGTGACTGGAAAACAATATTTCATGCATGTAAAAGTCGGCAGAGCCCCTTCGCTAACGACCTACATAAAAAGCGGTCGCGAAGCCCCTCAGCGGCCCGAATCTCGGCGACCGCCGCCCCTGGCCGCCCCTGGCCGCCCTGGCCGCCCGCGCCGTCACATTTAATATCCGACAGCGGGACAAAATGTTACTTTTAAACTGTTGTTTGCCCTTCGAACTGTGCTTATTTGTCCTTCAGCGCAGTGGCGCATAAAAAAAACCACCAGATACCTGCGTTATATTTCACCACCAAAATAAGCCTTTATAAACTTTAAATTTAGCCTAATATATATATTTAAAATAATTTCTATGACCTTGGTTATATACAATTATTTTGGGCCCTACTCAACTAGGCATAATGCCTCTGTCTTAGAGTCAGGGGAGATGGTGGTAATGAAGAGTTAAAAATGGTATGACCGTGTGCGGATTCGAACCCGCGACCTTTGTACAATTAGTACAACTACTATACTACCACGATCTCAAACGATTCATAGCCCTGAACGTCTGTCCTAAAGAAAGTCTGCTGTCGAATTTGACTCTGATTCAAAATGTAATAAAAATAATTGTTGACCGGTTTAGTTGATTTAGTTGGAAAAGATATAGGATCAACCTCCTAAGAGGACGGAGGACGGTAGGGATTTTAAATATTTATTTATTTAATTCTAGTACATGTTACAAAAATCATGTAATCATGTAAATATAACTAAGAAATTCCCTTTGTCTCTCCCTTATCTCTCTTGTTATTCTTATTAAATTTTCGATGCACTCAATAATTGTATTAGCTATTATTGTATTTTTATTATGTATAATTATTGTATTGTATTGTATTGTATTATTGTATTAACAATTGTATTATATATATTACTTATATAAAAGTCTGACAGTATATTGACATTTGGAGAATTCGAATTATTTTTAATATTTTTACAGATTGAAAATTTTCATATAAATTATTTAGCCAGAATGTTCAAAGAAAAATGAATACCGAACTGTGCGTTTGATAAAGCGTAGGATAGAAAAGAATTTATAAAGCTACTAAAGAAGTCCTGTACTTGAGAGCACAGAATATCGGTTTAAGTTTTATAAAAATAGCATTTTTAACTATCACCTGTCCTCTTTGATGTAAAATATTTAGAAATCTATCCTACCTAAACCTATCTAATTTAGAGAAATAAAAAAACGATGATATTTTAACAAAAAATATAAAATTAATGGATATGTGATTAAGCTGAAGAATTATAGTTAAATGAGATAATTTTATGAGTGACTTATGTATATCCTACGTTAAATTAAACACCTACAGGATTAAATTTATTAGAGGAAAAATTGAAGTGACTCCCAAGATTATGTTAATTATGGCTACGGGATTTCCTATGAATATAACACAAATAAAATATCTGTTACTTCCTCGAGTTCTATATTAATCTTTTAAACAAAATATAAAGTACAAATTAAAAATAATTTTTAGCTTTCGGCCAGTTCAGTTCAGTTCAGTTCAATGCCGTCATCAACGGCGTTTATTTCAACATAGTTATTTATTACAATCAAAATAAGCAAGGACCCATTAGTCAGAGACTGTCGACAGGTCCTTTTGTCGGGGCCAAAAATGGGCATGAACGTACGACGCACTTACAAGACCTTAAATAAGAGATTGAGATAAACACTATGTCCAAAACCATTTCTAATAAAAAATCCAGCTTATAGGCACTGCGATTTCGAGAAATATTTGTAAAATGATTTTCTCCATGAAATTCAACATGAAGAAAAAAAACGTTTTCGAGGTATCCATGTTTAAAATATAAAATAAATATTCTGTCCTGTGGCGCTTTGTGCATAAAAGGTTTTTTAGATAAACCTTTTTTCAAGAAGATCAATTTTAACCTTCGATTTAGCTCTAATTTATCAAAATACTGTAACTTAGCCCTTTAAGCGAGCTGAGATAAATTATTCCTATTTATATTTTAGCCCTAATAGCCAAGATGCATTTAAACAACCATAGGTAACGTTTTACAAAATTTAAAATTTACATTATTTAAAACAGGGATCTTTTTTTTTTGTCTTTTTGATTTGTCTCAATGAGCTTTATTTGATGTACTCGTATATCTTCTGGTGAAATCACAAGGCATTTTTTTCCATCACAAAAAAAAGTGTTAAATTTGTCGTCCTTGTAAAATGAGAAGTTTGTGCATTGAAAGAAAA
Organism: Neomicropteryx cornuta; assembly: GCA_020383195.1. Lineage (NCBI taxonomy): Eukaryota > Metazoa > Arthropoda > Insecta > Lepidoptera > Micropterigidae > Neomicropteryx > Neomicropteryx cornuta. The sequence continues at coordinate 11,229,192 of JAHKQU010000014.1, forward strand.
TTGTATGTGTCCAAATTCAAAAATTATGAGAATTAAAAAAACACGTGAAAATGCTTAAAACTAAAATTTCTAATGAAATGGCAAGTTTTTAAACCGTTTACTTGGCACATCATATTGCTTATATTTTACCTCGACCCTTGATACGAGTATTTTGGTAATCGTTGCAATATTTATCAATTCAGATATGCCCTAAAGTACAGTTTATATAACATTACCACCTAATAACGGCATCTCAAGCAGTTTATTTGTGTATTCTGAAAGTTTGAGGGGCCGTCTTCAGATATTTCCGGGCAATAATAAAATTCACCTTTACCTTCATTTTATGGTAATTCATTATTCGGTTCGGTCTTCCATCCACGCCGAGCCGCTTAATAAAATTTATCTTGCGGAAAATGGAGATATATGCGACGGCAGCGACGCGAAGAAATCGCGAAATCTCTGCCCGCGCTTTTTGGGCGGACCTATCGATCATAATATTTGAGGCGAGCTCTATTTCATAGATACCATAGTAAGCAACAATTATTTAAATAAATATATTATCAATAGCACACACATGCCAATACTCAGTGTCATTATTTCTTAGCCAAGCCAAGAGTCATTAAGGTCACTTTTTATTATTTTTGTTTTTTATTAAATTGTCACGAACAATTGTTTCACCAGTGAAAATATGATACGTCTTGGATATGTATGTATCACTTTCTTTGTTATAAACAGATTTTAAGCGCAAAATTTTATGTAAACAAGGCCACATGACGTCCGCGTCCAGGTTTTTGCTGATATCTACATCGCGCGACATCACACCAGTCAGCCGATCGAGGATGACGTCAAACGGGCGCACCTAATGCACCACGGCTGAGGTAGAGGGTTTCCCCTCCGACGCAGACTATAAGAGCGCAGGTCGACCCCTAGTACGATGCCTATTCCATCAGAGTCTCGCGCCGTCGTTACCTACTCGTCTGCCTGACGTCACGCCAGTCCGCGACCATACATTATAGAGTCAGACATTATAATAAATATTGGAGTTCTTATGTAATAAGTGGATCAGTAATAAACGCTTTAACAAGTTCTCAGTTATTACATTTATCCCACGGGACCCACTCGATGCTTTCCGTTACACCTACATTAATAAATGATACGAGCATAGTGTTTTTAAGGTTTTTTTTTTTAAAATAAACAAATACGTCCTATATTTGTATACACCGTTTTCAAGACCAATCTCGATAAAAAAAATCCAGCTAATTGAACCTCCGATATCAAATATGATTTGTATTGACGCCAATTAATTGTGATTTCTGAAAAAAAAATGTAAACATGATAATATTAAACCGTTTCTTGTCATGCGACGCCAACTGCGACGCAGGTGAATGACCCCCGTCAATCAAGGCCGTAGCGTAGCAAAACGAGATATCGAACGCGTTTTGCGACGCTTAATCAATTCGATGAAATTGATTAAATTGTTTTTGCATAATTTCTTATTAAGACACTTCCTTTAGGAATGGTCTTGGGATAACCTGATGACATAAAATATAGCACTCAGCTTATTGTCATTTTCAATTTGAGAAGACGCAAATTGATTATAAGTATTCCTTTATATAAAATCAGATGAAAAATTTTCCAGCGCTAACACGTTTGCAGTCTATGTAATATTTTTTTATTGCAGTATTTTTTTCAGTATTTTCCCGTTATAAATAAAAATGATTGCTTCCTCGCCGACTATCAAACGACCTTTTTCGACGATTTTTTTTTCTTTTCCTTATTCGATTGCGGCGCGGGCGTCTCAACTGTTTGATTGATTCCCGCCGCGGTCGTAATTTTCATTCCGCGCTCGAATATCTATTATTATTCTAGCTAGACACACCGCGGGGGTGGTGAAAAGGGGGTTCTTTACTCTATTTGAGAGCCGCGACTATTTTTTGTAATATACAGGTTGTGCCATAAATGGTAGATCAAACGAAATGAGGTGATTGAAAAGGGTCATTTACAATCAAACTTATTATAAACAGGGTCTAACAATTCTCAATGGTTTAGAAGTTATACCACTTACAAATACTTTTTTGAATAACCTATCCCGTCTTACAGATAAAAACATGAATAAAAAATTATCTGTTTTTCAAAAAAATTGTTTCGTGGTTATTAGTAATTTATCTTTCTAGTAAAAGTATTTGTTTTATTTCTAAGTAAAATGGTGATGACAGTATTGTCTAAACTAAAATAAACGTGCAACTAATCTAAAATAGTGTTTGTTTTACCATTTAACCATTATCGAAACAGTATTATTATTGTGGGGTATTATTATTATTGTACCAAGCACCTAAATACGATATAGGATGATCCCAGTGGTGGTACTCCCATAGAAGCCGAAAAGCCAGGATTGCCTAGATGTTTTTATAAAAAAAAACAAAAATATACACATAGATTATTTTCCTGTTGGTGTAGATAACATAGACTATCCTATTATAATTAATTTTTATTTTTTGGCATTTATTTCTTTATTACGCTTAAATTACTAGGTATTTCAAAACAAATTTCGCTTCCGGCGGTAAGGCTATATGGCTATGACTTATATAGCGATATGGCTTGCCTACTATACAAGTTCTGGGCACGCCGTTGGATGATATAGAATTTATTCATACTTTTGTGATTTTTGAGGAATGTTTCATTACAGAAATTACCACTGCGCTAAATTTAATTAGTGTAAATTGATCTAAAATTTAACCGAGATAAACTTTGGTAATGTAGCAATTTTTTACATAAAATTATTTTTATTAAACTTTCTTGCATTTTTTAATTGAAATTTCTATTTATCTAAAAAAAAGTTCAATTGTCAATCGTGTATCGTATATACAAAAATTATTTTCAACAACGACGTGAAGACAATGTGACAACCACCTTGATTTATGGTTTTTACGGGGGGAAAATGAAGAAATTGGTTTTTGGTATAGTTTTTTTAAAGAATTTTATTAGCAACAAAACAACAATCAAGCAACAAAACTTCGTTCACATTAGAAACTGAAACATGCTGTATGTTGTTAATATACTGTGGTTGTACGAGTATGTGTGTATCCTTAGTCGAGCGGTGAACTTATTAAATTTAATGAAACAATATAACGGAGTACAAGTCCCAGGTAATGGCTGTTGTACAAATGTTTCAACCGCGGGAACATCTGTTGTAGGCGTCTTGTTTTGGGCCGCAATTATATTATTACACGCGGGAACCGAGAGAGACAAAGTGGCCACTTCCTTGCTTTCCTTCGACAATCTTATTCTGCCGAATCATTTGTTCTGCTGAAACATCTTAGCCAACTAATAATATAACTATTTTATATTATATCCAGTAAATCTACTATGAATATATAAACAAATTAAAACTCTTTGAGGTTCCGTAAAATAACCATTAATTTAGAAAGGTTTAGATATAGGCCGCGAAAATGTCCGATCGATTAGCAATACCACTCTCCAGTGCGGTATTGCTATTTAGCTAGCTCAGTCACGAAAGAGACCGTTATACTCAGGGATAGGCGGCGGGTAGAGCGAGACAAATAATATATGGTTTAACATTTCGCGCATAATGACATCAACGTTTTTTTTTCTCATTGGAAGACAGAATAATACTTTCCCTTTCACACTTTATTCGTATAGCCTGTTGTTAGTACAAACGAAAAAATCAAAACAACCGTTAGTTTCCCGAAACTTTTTGTGAGTTATAGGCCGATAGAGAAAAACAGAAAATAAAGTATGTACAAATAATTGAAAATATGTAGTGTACTCAGCGATAACATTGTACTAATAAAAGATAAAAAATATATTTCGTGTGCGGAAGCGGTCGCGCGCGATGTCACCGCGCAGGTGACACCGGCAATCGGTGTAAAGAACGCCTCATCACCTACATGGTGACGTCAGGATAGTACATATAATCGACGAGAATAACTTTGGTCTTCATAGATTTTTTTGAACAATATTAAATTTTATTGATTAACGTTAAGCACCTTAAGCGATACGCTTCTAAACATATATGAAACATATATTTTTATTATAAAACATATATTATTATCTAAGATTATATTTACTATATTTTGGAATAAGTAATAATTGACAATTTAATTATAAAAAAATGTATATTAATTATATATCAAAATAAACTATGGTTATACCTTTGTTCGGGCAGATATAAAGATTTGAATTTTTGAAACTACCGGTAGCATCGGTTAGTCTAATTATAATTATAAAATATATATTAAAGTGTTATTATAATTATATATTATATTATACATTATTAAGTAATTATTGTTTTTTTATTACTTTCTATTAAAGGTTGTTATTATTAATTTAAACCGATTCGATAAATATGTTTAATAATTATTATATTTTATTTAGTAGATTATGACTGGTTAAACGTTTCCCAAATTATATCTGCCCGATTGATCGAGACTAAAGTGAAGGATTAATTAGTGAAACCGTTCGTCCATAAAATAATGTTCCCAACAAGACGTCGCTTCAAGTTGGCAACCCTTCACTGCCCACTGCCCACGCCCCAACCCCTGAGAACTTGGAATGACGAGAATGGAGTATTTGGAAACGACTCGTCAGCGTTGGACTCGCAGAGTGATCCACTCATCAGGAACCTAACCGCTCATACTAACCTAAAAACAAGTCGAGTATTTATTCACTCTCTCGCTAATTTTGACAACACCTACTTAATCATCACCTACATAATATTCTCACTTAATCATCTTTACATCACGCTACACACATAATCAATACCATTGGTATATAAAATTTACCTTGAAATGTGATGAACATGAAAGTAAAAAATAGCAGAAAAAAAAAGAAAAGTATTTTCATTTAATTTTTTACATTGGGAAAATATCTTGGGCTTTGAAGATGAAAAGAAATATGTTTAAGGGCTTTTATCGGATTATAAATATTTTGAAATATGTTTAATGATGTAGACAAACAGATATTTGTTGTTTAAATGATGATTAATACAATCTACAACATAGTAAGTATATTTTAAAATTTCATTTAAATTAAACTAATTAATGACCGTGTGATTTATACTTAATAAAATACTCTCTTACAAATATTAGTCTACAAAATTAAAACTACAATCTGAAAATATGAAATAAAAATAGCATTTACAACAATATAACAAGCCATAAGGCTTCTTATGTGTTTAATAATAAAAACTGATACTTAAAATAAAAACTTTTAGTTATAGTAATAGAAAAACAAATGCACTATTTTTGAGTAGGTATGTGATCTTCAGGAAACTCGATGTTTTACAATTTTTCTCCATCTTTTACGGTATTAGGCACCCTGAAATGCAGCGACTACAAACAATCCCGTCACCAATTTGACCTGATCAGTCTACCGTAATGGGCTTACTACATTACATAACATTGTCCTTTACTACGAGCCTTTCCAGGTTGTCGTCGCTTCTGCAGACAACATGGCAAAAATATTGAAGGATACGCTGCAAGCAGATTGATAAAATACTGTCTTATACTCCTAGCTGGGTTTAGCAAAATGGAAACATTGATACATTCATGGTATTTTCAACATCCTTCTCCAGAACCACATTTCAATAGTCTATCTTTTGCCTATATCTTGCTTTAAGAGTCCACGTTTCAGCACTATAGAGGAAGATGAAGAAGACCAAGGATTTTTGAAGCCGGACTTTTATTGCAAATGATATGAAGCGATTAATTCATATTATTTTATGTAATTTGACCTTTGTATTTTTAACCGGTCCAGCTCTTCTGATTTTCGCCTCACATTCTTCGTTCTAAGTAATTTTCAATCCGAGAAAAACAAATTCCTTCATAACAGCCAAACCATTAATTATACCAGTTTTGGGTATTCAATTGTTCTGGTCGATGATCATAATCTTAGCCTTCGAATTGTGTATCTCTAGATCAAGTTTTTTCTCTTGTTTTCTACACGCCCGGCCATCTCTTCTTCTGATTGGACGATAGGACGTTTTCTCACCTATTGTGATACAACCCTTCCAGTTCTTAAAAGCCATTTTCATGATGTATAAATACGGTATCTATATATTAATGCGTGAAGGGAATACTTTGTACTCCGTTTTAAGCAAATTGCCGCCACGGAGGAGAGTGAGATTTGACACGATTATTTTTGTATTATTTATACAATAATATGCTTACATGGTTATTAGCAACTAATAATAATATTGTAGTATTTAAGATCTTGTTTCTTTAACTGACAGTCTTAGATGGTGTGCCGCCATTACGAATTAGTAACGTAAGCATATTTCACACCTGTGAAATTGACAGATACACAGTTCTCGTGCCCACTTTAACTGGAAGTTGTATATTGACGTCAAAGGCAACTAGAATTAATTAGTTTGCAAATTCCTTCTTGGAAAACGCTAGCATTAGCTTTATTTTGAAAAATGCTAAGTTACATTTCACACGACGTTACGTCATTGACTGTCTTGAGACGATTTATAAATTCCTTTCTCACGGTTTAGTTCTCATAATCGAAGACAGTACTTTCAGTCTTCAGTCTATACTAACCGCACTCACGGACTAGACCTCTTATAGGTAGTCAACTAACATACAAGTCTTTACCTTGTATTGAGCCGAAGCTATTACCGGTATTTATTAATTTCTATTTGTATTCCTACTAAGTCAGAAACGAGTTAGGATAAGTGAGTAACTTCAATAACCAACTTGGTGACCCTGTTTGAACTCAATCTCTAATCCTCACCTTAGCCTTACCATACCGATTACGAGGGCACTTAAGACCCTCCTTACAATGGTATGGTATTCTATATAGTATACTTCTGACAACGTTGCACTGGAATTCATCAAAAGCTAGAAGTGATATATTGTGTATACACCATAAATAATATCTTTGATATCGAGCTTATTAGTAGCACAGATAATTTCGATTATTTTCTTCGTGTGCGATTCACACGGGGAATTCACATTAATAAGGTGGTATTCCTTACACGCGGGACTGTAACATTTCCAACCCTTTCAGTTATTGGTTTTTTGTCCTATAATAAATTACCCGCACGCACGCTACATAGTTGCGCGCCTGCTAGGCAGCGAGTGAGGGTCGATTCTATAACTTTGCTAACGGGTTGTCGTTTGCTTGGCGGAACGTGAATGTATTCAAATTTACATAAATGTGTATAAAGTCTAATGCTTACTGTTTGGGTAGGAAATAAACAAAAATGATTCAAAGAACACTGTTGTTCATTTTACGATATTTTTTCCGCAGTTATCGCTAATATAATAATGCTCTTAGGTATCACAAAAGCAAATTAGTTCACTCAATAAATACTACATTTGAAAAAGCGGTCGATAAAAAATAATTTTGTTTGAGCTGAGGTGAACATATTCTGCGTTTAATATTTTTACTTTCAAATAACCTATACACATACATATTCCTAATCACATTTCGTATTATATTTTTCTCAAATATTCTTATTCAAGCATATTTATATACATACACAAACTCAGTTTATATGTTTAGGGCAGCTGGTTAGAGTAGTAGAGAGGGCTTACTTGAATGCCAGATATTTCAACGTAAGATGTCGTCTTCCTCGGTGGCGTTTTGGCAAAGATCCTATCGACTGCCACTCGAAAATTTATTTATTTATACCAGTCATTTATTGTTCATTTTGAAGTAACAAAACCACTCTAAGTTAAAAAAACCTGTTCCAAGAGCGGGTTGCAGAAAAATAAAATACATATTACGTACCTCAGGTGTTAATAATAAGAAGAATCATGATAAATATCATAAATACAACACATCATATTACATACAATATATATATTTATTAAATATATAATTGTATTACGTAATTTATGTACTAATTATACAAAAATATAAAATAAAAAAATATATAGTATATTATATAAAAATACTTGTTATCATTTTTTAATAAAACTGATCAATATTGGATCGTAGTTATATTTATACATAAGTTAACGTTTCGTAATCGCGAAAAACTAATGTAATGAATATTTCAACCGAAATAATTATTCTCATGTTACTTGAGTCAATTTGACCCGGACTTGAAAAAAACGTGTGAATATGTTAAGAATGTTGTGACCACAATTACGCTGAAATATCTAGTCTGATTTAAATATAATCATCCTGTGCTTATCAAAAGAGCCGATTACATAGATTCAAGCAACCTACGTTAACCTACGATTTTAAAATGGCCATGGTGAGCGATATAGTAACGAACTTTAGGAAAAAAAATCTTCGTATTTTTGGAGTTGTAAGCTGCGATTACTAATTTTAGAAAATCATAAGAGTTTTGTGAATAAAATCTATCCGATCATTGCAACCAAAATATAGAGTGCACACAAAAAAAAACTATTTCACTCTCATTGATTTCCTGTTGGTATTTACTAAATTATATTGACTAGTATTGACTAGTATAGTAAATTTGTGTAACATTTTAAAAATAGAATAAACACATTTTTGCAATAATACTGCTATATACCTACACATTTAATATTTGAGGTTAGTTTGGTTTTTAAAATTCTTGCAATTTTTTATCACGATTTTTCATGTTTTAACTTTTAATTTTACGCATTTATTTTTTTTTTTCAATAATTAAAGACTTTATTTTTTATTTTCAATGATCTTTATTACATAAAACATTAAAGATTATAGTGATAGTTTATAGATGACAGGCGATCCAAATGAATCATGATTAGAGTTTTGATTTGAACGAGTTGAGGTTCGAACGAGATTCTTGAACGAGTCGAGACGAGAATGTATAAAAAAAAAATAAAAAAGTAAGAAACGTAGTTAAAAATATAGGTACTTAGTTTATTAATAAAAAAAAACATTAGTGACTATAAACAAAATAATAATATATCGTAGATAATATACAGGGTGAAATAAAGCCAGCAGTATAGGATTTAAGGGGTGATTTCTTCTCTAAGGGGCTCTTGTTTTTGCAGTCTGTTACGGCCAAAACGTTCCCCACCCAAATAATCCATTCATAATCCTTCCTTGTGTCATTCAAACTTCCCGCTCGACTTATATATCGACTGCCAGTCGCAACCACCGCCGCTAGAGAGCACTATTGAGTGATGCGCTCGCTACTGCCGACTGAGTCGAGTGAAGTACAGTACGTTAATTACAAAACGAGTGACGGCTCTCCACGCGCCGATCAGTCAACCAATATTGTCTATCTTTTAAGTTACTATATTCTAAATTCTAACATTTACATCAAACGGAGTGAATAGTGTGCCGCTAGCCGTACGCGAGTGTGTGGGACTTCAAAGTTACGCGAAAGAGCCGAGCAGTGTCCAAAGTAAGTCCTTATATTCTGTTTTGGCCATTTTGCATAACTACACAAAAATTATTTATCGAGGGAATTTTACGCGGAGTTTCATACATATTTTTGGTCCTTTTCGAAGCCGAATCTTATTAATTGTTACGCCTAGAAATACAATATTTCTATCGCGCCAGGCAATTAAGTTATTCGTGATTACCTTCTTTTAAGCGGGTACCTACCGATATCGCATTAACCCAGGCTGTTACAGATATATACGGTAGTACCTACGTACATAAAATTAAATTCACTCTGTCAATTTGTTATTTAGAGTAACTTATCATTTTATTTATGCAATCCAGGCTATTGCTGAAAAACAACAAACATACAAGTAGCATACATATCACATTGTATTATGCTTAGTGTAATATTGTAAGTAATAAAAATATCGAAAGTATATTTATTTATTTTATAATATTATTTACATCTTTTTGTTATCACAAACATAACGATCCGATTGGCATTGTTATCGTACTTACACGTTACTATTCACGCTAACGGGTCACATCTACAAATTAATATTGCTTCACTATATACCTATATAATTTTATTTACGTGTATATTTAAAATTTATATATCAAAGTATAATTGTAAATTAATAAATATCTATACAATATGCCTACTGCCGAGGCAAACGAACTTCGTCTTAAGGTGTTGGTTGCTCGGAGGAAGCGACTGTTTCAAAAGGTACAAATATTATATGACTTATCTAAAAAGATAGCCACCGATCCAGACAAGGTCGCCGAGTTCAAAGTTCGATTTCAACAAATTGAGACAGTTTACACAGAATTTGTAGAAGCTACGGATGACATTTCTTCGGTCTCTTTATCGATCGATCCAGAATATAACATCGATGATCAGTCAGTTAATTCTTTCGAGAGTTTATATTTTAAAATTAAAATAAATGCTGACTGTTTAAATTGTCCAAATTTACCCAATTCGAGCGCACCTAACAGTATTTCGGATGCAAACAACTCTGTTAGCATGAGAGTTCAACTACCGAAAATACAACTAAAAACTTTCGATGGTCAACTAAGTCAATGGTCTGTTTTTTATGACACATATATGTCTCTAATTCAAAACAATAAGTCACTGTCAAATGTGGAGAAATTTCACTATCTTTTATCGTCCCTATCGGGAGCTCCGCTAAGTATTGCCAGGAGCTTGCAGGTGACTGAAATTAATTATCCGATAGTGTGGTGTATGCTTACTGAAAAATACCAAAACACACGTATTTTAGCGTCGGGGTATTTAGATAAAATGTTCTGTTTTAAAGCCCTTACACACAATTCGCTTTCGGATCTCAATCATTTTCTTCAAACATTTTATGAGTGTGTTAACGGACTAAAAGCTTTAAATATTCCTGATGTATGTGAGTTTTTATTATTTTTTATGGCTTCAAGAAATTTGTCGTCGGAAACTCGACATAAATTCGAGGATGAATTTACTGGAACAGAACTACCAACTTTCACTGAATTAATTAATTTTATTCAAAAACAAATTCGTATTTTGGAAGTTTCGCAAAATTCACATACACAAATTACTAACAAAAATACGAACAATAAATTGAGTGTAGAAAAACAATCATTTTCTGAGCGCAAGTCAAATATAAAAAAGGCTTTCGTATCTTCTTCAGAATCTAATTCCAAACAGTGCGGTGGTTGCAACAAGGCATTTCACAAAATCTATCAATGCACCGAGTTTCGACGTCTTACGCCCATGCAGCGCAAGGAACGAATAAAATCACTCAAGATGTGTTTTAATTGTCTTCGAGATTCGCATTTGTTGCCTGATTGCCCTTCCAAAACCAACTGCCTCACATGTGGTGGACGTCATAACACATTATTGCACTATGACGCGAAGGAGCTCAAAACGCAAGATACAGTGACGCATGTTGCACAAACTACGGACACATCAACCTGCCATACTTCGAGCCATCTAGAGAATGGTCAAGGTACTGTTGTTTTGGGAACCGCCGTCGTTTACATGCGCGACAATTTTGAGCAATATCAACCCGTACGCGCACTCATCGATTCTGCAGCCCAAACATCATTTTTAACATCAGCTTGTGTACAGCGGCTCGGTTTAAAAATGCAAAAATGTAACACGCAAGTTGCTGGTTTAGGTGAAAATCTGGTTCAACAAACCAAAGGAATAACAAATTGCACCTTCCGACCTCGCGACAGTGAACATCAGCATTTCACTACAAATGCAATAGTGATGTCTCATATCACAACAAACATGCCAACGATGGCAATAGCGTCTTCAGTACGACTTCAATGTAAACATTTGACACTAGCTGATCCTCAATTCGATATACCGGCTCGCATTGAATTTTTAATCGGCGCAGACATTTTCCCGGAAATCTATGACGGTCGTACCATTTTACTTAATCCTAATGGCCCAATGGCAATGCATAGTATATTCGGGTGGGTGATCACTGGAAAAATTACTAATTCATCGCACGTGATATCGACCTTATCAAGTTTAGTATCAACATTCGATACCACACACGAAGACTCAATTCGTCGATTCTGGGAAATTGAGGAACCTCCACATACAGTGGCGGTCAGCCAGGAGGATGCACAATGCGAGAAGACATTTGTAAACAATCACTACCGTGATGAAACAGGTAGGTACATAGTACCGTTGCCGTTCAAGAATACAAAATCTCTTCTTGGAAATTCAATTGACGCAGCAAAAAGAAGATTCTTGAGTTTAGAACGTCGCCTCAGTCAAGTGCCTTCCGTCAAGGAGGATTACATCAAATTCATGAGAGAATATGAGTCACTTGGACACATGCAGCCTGTGACATCAGATTCGTCCAAATCCAGTTACATAATCCCACATCATTGTGTAACAAAAGAATCTAGTTCTACTACCAAATTAAGGGTAGTGTTCGATGCTTCCGCAAAAACTACAAATGGTATGTCTCTCAACGATATACTATTAAGTGGTCCTAAACTTCAAACCAACATCGTCGATGTTATTTCTCGATTCAGACTTCATGCAGTAGTTTTCACCTCAGATATTTGCAAAATGTACAGACAAACACTGATTCGTCCTGAACAACGGAAATATCAGCGAATTCTCTGGAGAGAAAACCCTTCTGATAACATCAAAGAGTATGAACTAAATACAGTGACATACGTAGTAAATTCAGCACCGTACTTAGCCATCCGTACTCTACATCAATTGGCTGAAGATGAAGGAGCTAATTTTCATCAAGCTGCACAGGTAATCAAAACAGACATTTATGTCGATGATATCGTCACAGGCGCGTCCAGCTTGGCAGACGCAACTCGACTAAAAGAGGAAGTTGTTCAATTACTTCGAAGTGGTGGCTTTGAGCTTCGTAAATGGTCCTCAAATCATCCTGATTTACTATCTCAAATTCCAGAGGAACATCGAGAAATTCCATTGTCATTTCAAGATGAAGATCAGGTTTCAATTAAAATTTTAGGTTTGCAATGGTGTGCAGCAACAGATACATTCACCTATCACATTTCAACAATAGAAATGGCATTTACAAAAAGGTCAATTCTATCAAACATCGCCAAATTATTTGATCCTGTTGGATTTCTGTCACCCGTCGTATTTTTTGCCAAATGTATTATGCAACGACTATGGCAACTAGGTCTGACCTGGGATGAACCTGTTCCACTTTCAAATCAAAAGGAATGGCGTTCATTTGTAACAGAACTCCCGCTTTTATCTCAAGTTAAGATTCAAAGATTTATACTTGCTCACAACTATTTAAGCGCACAGTTAATTGGTTGCTGTGACGCTTCAGAAAAGGGTTATGCCTGTTCGGTATACTTAAGGGTAATTGATGCGAAATCTTGCATCAACACTCACTTCATTATAGCAAAATCAAAGGTTGCTCCTCTAAAAACGCTAACAATTCCCAAATTGGAACTTTGTGGAGCTCTTCTTCTTGCGAAAACTTTAAAATTCGTACATACCATGTACTCACCCATTGTCAATATTGATAAAATCTCAGCATTCACAGATTCAACAACAGTATTGTCTTGGTTGAGAACACCCACATACAAATTGAAGATTTTTGTCGCTAATCGTGTCAATCAAATCGTTGATATGTTAGCACCAGAATGGTGGCATTACATATCCACATTGGATAACCCAGCCGATTGTGCCTCACGTGGTTTTCTTCCCAGCCAGCTATTAAACCATCACTTATGGTGGCATGGACCGATCTGGTGGAATTTACCGCAGGAACAATGGCCTCCAAAAAGGAACATTCAAACTTCAAGTAATCTACCAGAGTTGAAAAATGCAGACGTTACATTAGTGGTCACTCAAGAACCACCAGTGATATCAGAAATTCTCAGCAGATTTTCGTCGTTGCTCAAATTGCAAAGAGTCACTGCTTGGTGTTTACGTTTTGCAGCGAATGCCCGCAACAGAGATTCTACGCGTCTGACAGGTACATTAACAACAAATGAACTTCAGAGTGCCCTAGAAACATGGGTTAAGGAAACACAACAAGTTCATTTTAAAGATGACATGGACAGAATGGCAAAAGGTTTGCAGCCTTCAATGAAACTTCGCAAACTACGTCCATTTTTTGATCCCCTAGGATGTCTGAGGGTGGGGGGTAGACTACGCAATTCTCCTCTTCCGGCATGCACGCAGCATCCATTTCTGCTGCCCAAAAAGAGTCATCTCACCAATTTACTAATTGACCATTATCACCGAACTTATCTACATATTGGACCACGAGGACTTCAATCACTATTACAACGTAAATATTGGATTCTAGCAATACGTAGTCTCATACGATCAACACTCAGTAAATGCATAACATGCTTTAAAGCTAAACCAGTTCATCTCGAACCTCTAATGGGTGATCTTCCGTCGTGTAGATTCGAACAAGGTCGTCCCTTCGTCAATGTAGGTTTGGATTTTGGAGGACCTTTTTTGATAAAAGAGAGTCGTAAACGAAACTCAAAACAGTTCAAGGCTTATCTCTGTCTGTTTGTTTGCTTAAGTGTTAAAGCAGTTCATCTAGAAATAGTCTCTGAACTCACAGGAGAAGCTTTCCTTGCAGCTTTAGATCGTTTTGTAGGTCGCAGAGGTATATGTTCAAATATATACTCCGATAATGGTACAAATTTTCAAAAAGCGAGTAGATTATTAAATGATTTATTCACTTTACTTCATTCACAAAAAGAAAGACATTTTCTAACACAATCTCTTGCCAATAGAAACATTACATGGCACTTCAACCCTCCAGCTTCCCCGCATTGTGGCGGTATTTTTGAAGCAGGAATTAAATCAGCGAAGTACCACTTAAAACGTGTGATAGGAGATCAAGTTTTGACGTTTGAAGAACTGACAACGGTATTCGTAAAAATAGAGGCAATTCTCAACTCTCGACCGTTAGTCCAGTCATCATCAGACCCTTCAGAGATTGACGCATTGACAGCTGGTCATTTCTTGATAGGAGCTCCTATGGTCGCAGTTCCGGAACATAGTTTCTGCGATGTTACGATGAACACGTTGTCCCGCTGGCAACTTTTAAGGAAAATATCCCAAGAGTTTTGGAAAAGATGGAGCTCTGATTACCTTCATACGCTACAACAGCGTTCGAAGTGGACGAAATCACAACCGAATATTAAGATCGGTGACCTAGTCTTACTAAAGGAAAAGGGAACACCTCCCATGCAATGGCCTTTAGCGAGAGTGCAAGCAACACATTCGGGACATGACAACGTAGTAAGAGTCGTCACTCTTCGGACCTCGCAAGGTACGCTTCGTCGTCACGTCGTGAATGTTTGCCCTCTTCCATTATAACTTTCATTATTTTTCAACATGTATATACTTATAATCATAGTATTTAATGTAATATTTTGTATTTATTTTTGTATCATTTAACCAACTAGTTCATTTCATTCTTTTTTTTTCCCAACACCATACAACTACATTTTTGTTCAAACTAAGAAGGATTTCGCGAAGTGCTTAGTTGCCTCAAACTGGGAAATCAGATTGCTGATTTCGGTGGGGGGTATGTTACGGCCAAAACGTTCCCCACCCAAATAATCCATTCATAATCCTTCCTTGTGTCATTCAAACTTCCCGCTCGACTTATATATCGACTGCCAGTCGCAACCACCGCCGCTAGAGAGCACTATTGAGTGATGCGCTCGCTACTGCCGACTGAGTCGAGTGAAGTACAGTACGTTAATTACAAAACGAGTGACGGCTCTCCACGCGCCGATCAGTCAACCAATATTGTCTATCTTTTAAGTTACTATATTCTAAATTCTAACATTTACATCAAACGGAGTGAATAGTGTGCCGCTAGCCGTACGCGAGTGTGTGGGACTTCAAAGTTACGCGAAAGAGCCGAGCAGTGTCCAAAGTAAGTCCTTATATTCTGTTTTGGCCATTTTGCATAACTACACAAAAATTATTTATCGAGGGAATTTTACGCGGAGTTTCATACACAGTCAATTAAAGAGTTTCCACTGAGAGGCAAGACTATTATTTAGTACGCTACTAGTGCTATGAATAAATAAATATTGTTTGGCACCAGCGACCAGCGATCGCCGATATCGGATGCGCTGATGCCTTTCCCTCGACATTAGCCAATTGCATAGTGTACCTGCGTCTAATTGAGAATGACATAATATGCTAATGCCATATAATACGCGATGATTCTTCGAACGCGTTTCAGAATTGCCCCCGCGGCGATATTTGTTACCCATTTGTTTGCGCGTGTTTTCACCGAAATTTCGAAGAGCGAAAGAGGATGCCGGCCCCCGGTAACTTTGTCGTTTAATCAAAATTGATTTCTAAAGAAAGGACTGCTCGTGCCCTCGTCACTAAATTGCTTTTCGACGGCGCGCGAAGATGAGAGATTTATCATCATAGCTCCGGGAACAATAGCTACGAGTGAGGGAACAGGGGGGGAGGGGGAGGGGGCAATGTCATGTCAGTTGACATCTTAACTTATCAGGAAAATAGTAACCTCTCATTTAAGGTTTTTTCTCTGTTTAGATACATTTATTAATCCACATTTTTTTTAATCCGATTGTCACTAATCAAAAATATTTATGTATGAACCCCATTAGGTGGATCGATCTGTCAGTAACGCTTTATTACAGTGGCAAAATAATTGTCAAATCGATTTCGCACCCAGCTGACATTTAGGATTTAAAATCAAGTTTGCTTTCTATAATCGGAATAAGCGACCTACCAGCCAGTGTGAGAAAACACGGTTTTATTGCAATGCATTCACAGACGAAAGCCGATATTTATACACACTAACCGTGAGTCTCGGCACTCACACGTCCTTTACCTTTGATTATAAATTATACTCACAAAATTGGATAAGTAAGATTAGTATTTTTATTTTATTTTAAAAAAAAATTAACCTCAAATTTATTAAATTAGAAGTATTTTAAATATAGGTACATATTCAGTTGTGATAATGATGAGGATTTTTTATAAGTCCACGAGTAATGTGAAAAAACATTACTTATTATAATAAAATTTACAACTTGTTATAATTTAATATGTTAATATTATGTGATATTATTATATAATAAATCACAATAATATAATCCAATAAGAGTGCAAGATGTAACACCAAAATGAATTAAAGATTTTAGATTTCGATCGTCAATTAAAAAAAGGTTTTGAAAGCTTATTGTTGACTATGCAGGTTAAATAATTTAAAAGTAAAAAAATATGTGTAGCGTGGAAATTATTTTTAAAACCGTTTTGTAATCGGTAATTTAATCAATAGCAAAATTAAAGTAATCGAAATAAATTAATAATTACTAATTTATTTTTATTACTACTACCTACCTTCCCGCACCTATGTAAGTCACTCATAGGTTTATATTACTTTCCCTGTATCGTTTTTAATCACAAATTCTAAAATTACGAAAGTGTGACCACTATTCTTATATTTATGTAATAGTTTATACGTGTAGCGAAAATATTAAACCCAACAAACATTTTATGTAAATTTACACATAATATAATATCATTAGTATGAATACATATACTTTTTTACATAAATATGTAAATATTCCATAACTGTAGAATTTCTTAATCTATTAAATATTTTAACTTGTAATAATTACAAATGGCATGTTAAATAAAATTGTACATGGTACCTACTTGGTACGGACTTGTTACGTTAGGTAAAATAGGTAGTAATTAAAAAAAATATATAAAATAGTATTATAATTTTAGCACATTTTTTTCCTAAATTATTTTAAATACATATATATTTAATTATTATATATATATATATAGATATAATATAAATATATATATATATTCTATATATATTGAATTATTATATATATATTAAATAACAATTAATGTAAATAAATAACTTAAATGCTCATAAGTCATATTATTAGAATATTCTTATTTGAAGGATATAAATAAAGATGTTTACTATTATAATAATACCCACCTCCATAAAATTTAGTTTAGCCAATTAAATATTTTAACATCTGAAATAATTGCTTATTTTTTAAATTTTCAACATTGAATTTTAAATTATTAATTTACAGTACCATACGATAAAAATTAGAAAAGTTTAATCATACCTACAACTTCTTGATCATCTTTCTGAAAGTGTTGCCATAACACCAAAACTTTGAGAGAAGTTTATGTTTTTTTGAAGAACACTTTAACTTCTGTAGATCCTTATTTTAACTTTACGAATATTCTTGACAGATTAATTGAGAAACAAACGTGACAAAAATGCTTTTTAAAAACTTTTTTCGGGTGGTGATACTCGAGGCGACGTGGCCACGTGACGTTCTAGGGCGGCAGCCGGAAGCCGCCGCACGGTCGTCTCGTTGCCGCGGCGTCGCTGCTTCGACTGTCCGCCCTGCGCCTCGACGCCGGGCGGTTCGCGCCCAACGCAGCCCGCCCTGTCAATTCTTCAGCGGGACAAATTGAATTAACGGATTTGTATTAATGTTAGGCTGCGCTGATCGCATTCTTTCATACAATCCAGCCTTAAGGCCTGCGAAATTGAGCCAAGATAAAATTGTTGAAGAAAACTTTTAAAGAAAATTTACGTAATCTGGCTAAGGCGTATTTGGTCGAACCGTTGGTATTTTGAACATATGAATTTACTGTTTTAAATACCCATTTATCTATTTATTTATTTTTTTAAATGCTATACATAATGACAATTTCATAAAAATACATTTCTCAAGAACTAAAACCAACTATTAAAACTAAATTAACTAACTAATTAATTAATTAATTAATTAACTAACTAATTAAAACTATTATATTTTATTTAAATGAACGAGTGAACTGGTATTTGATAACTTGAAATAACTGATATTTTGAAACAAAGATATTAAAAACAGTATAGTGATGAAAATACTAATACTAATATTATTCCTGGTCTGTAAGTTTCTTTAATATTGAGTATAAAGTCGCCTATATGCAAATGTAAAATATCTATACTGTTAAAATTGTTCATAAACTGTTTTTGTTTTGACTTTTTACAGCACGAATGGGCAATAAAATGTTGGCTGCAACCATGCCGATTGATAATGACAACATCACGGCCTAAGCGCTAATTCTATCGTGCTTTTGGAATAATCCGAATTTAAAGGCATATTACCTAATCTGACATATTTACAACCTACACACGTTTTTATATCTCTATGATATTTTCAATAGTAGTATCCTTTCTTTTTATTAATGGCTTATTGCAATAACGCTTTACCTTTTCAGATTTGCCTATACGAGTATATTGATCGATTTAAACATTATTATCAACATCCTAAAATATGTATATTTTAGATATGTGCATTTAAAATAGTTTTTCTTATAAATTAGATATAGTCAAATAGAACATCCAATTATCGACATATTATTTAATTGGAATATTTTGATATAACCAATAGGGTATTTATTCTTAGGTATTTTAACATTTTTTTCTGTATATAGTAGGTTTATTTATATGTGTAATATTCTCAAGTTTCAATAATATAAATGTTATCCTTATATTTTTTTTGACCTTTATGTAGGTACAATAGCTGTAACCAAATTAAAATTATTCGAATATTTTAGTAAAAGCGTATATAATATAATTTATATGGATTTAGCAAAGCTACATTTTTTTTTAATAGAATACTTAACAATTTTATTTAATTGGTCGGTGTGATATGGGCCTTAAGTGCACCATACGTAGATATAAGTTTAACGGAAATTAATAAAATATTGTATTTGACAAAAGTAGTGCCTGAATAATCTTCGTAAGTTTTAATGCGAAATTCAATAACAGAAGAATATAATATACGAAGTATAGGGGGGGGGAGGTCAACCGCAAATGAATAGCATTTCAGGGATTGTTAAAAAATAAAATGTATCCAAATTAACTTTTTGACACGTTTTATGATGACTAGTAGTTATTATTAGAAACATCTATTATATTTAAAAATCATATTGTTTTTGTTTTTATTTATTCAGATACACACCAAAATACACAGCAGTAGTATTAAATTGTTTAATTTAATCAACAAAAGATTGGAATTACTGGACTGATGATGTTATTACCGGATGGAATTACCGGAGTGAGTGAAGCGGGGACCATTGTTTTTATTAACTGATAAACGAATTTAGGTTTTATGTAAAAGTAAAATCAAATACTATTTTAAATAAGCCTGAAGAAATATTACAAAAAACACATATTCTTCAAATTTAAATTCTAGAGTAATATTTTGTATGGCAACTTAGTTCAATAATCATAATGCCTTTATAATCATAAATAATAGGTAAATATTTTTTTAAAAAATATTAAAAACAATAATTTCATGCTCTTTCTCTTCATCAATATTATTGTAGTATAATATTAAATTTATTTGTAAAATTTACTTATTAGAAATTTAAATCTGAAGTACAAATCTAATAAATATGATTAAATGGATATACACGCTGTAAATTAATCCATAGCCGTAACTAATTAGCCGTAAAATAGCCGTAATTGTACCAACGGAAATTAGAGCCGAAAGTAGAGAAAACGAGCCTCAATTATTTAGATTTGTCAATGTTCTGCCAGTGAAGCAAATGAACGCACACCGAATCCTGATTGACCACTTCTCAGACGCCTCATATAAGGATCCCGTAGTTCATGCTTACACCACAAGGCAAGCACAAAGACACACATTGAATGTTCCTCGTATTAATAATTACTACGGATCACGTACTTTACGTTACTTAATCCCTAAACTTTTTAATGAGCTAGAAAATGACATTAAAACATTTAAAACATTTAAAAACGTGAAGTCAATAAAAAACCACATCAAAATTACACTCATGTCAAAATTATAAATGTATTTATTTATGTTGAAAAAATTTATGTTGTTGTCTTATTATGTATGTTTATTATATTGAGTGACTACTCAACGTCTCTAGTATACACTTACATTATATTGTATAAAGGAAGGATTACTTGGGATTGGTGTCAGCGCGCAGTGTTTTAATTTTATCTTAAATTTAATTAAGGTGTCTTAAAAAGTGTCACCATAGTTATAAGAAAAATGTGTAATTATATTGTTGAATTGTAAGCTAAGATACCCACGGAAAAGGCACCAGCCTTCGTGGAATAAAAAAAAAAAAAAAAAAAAAAAAAACTCTGAAAGTTTTAAAGTTTAAAATACCAAAAAAGAGAGCGAAAGAGACAATCATGTTTATTATATATCTATTTCTGTAAGTTACCCGAAAAAAATATTAAAAAAGCGAGTAGACTGAAAGATAGAAATGTTATGTATTTTTTCGACTGAAACAGCACCTATGCTTTAAACCTCTGACCACAAATTTGTACCATTATAAAACAATAACGAATTGCATATTTTGCAATTATTTAAATCAGCTGCCTAAATACACACAGTCCTTAGCGCGTCAAAATAAAATAATTAACACCGATTTTTTTTTTCGTACCCAAGTCAAATATTTTTTATTTAATTAGACGACCTCGGAGCCGTGACGGCTCCTGTTATGTGTGAGAAAGGGTCCTCTGTTTTTTGGGGTACATGTGTCAGGCGCGACGCGACCCGAGCGTCGGACAAAAGTCGGGCCGGGGCTTGTTTTAATTTAAGCCAATTGAAGCGGTCGCTTTTATGGGCCGGTCTTTGTTTCGGCGACGCGGCCCTGGTAATCCGGACCCGGGCGGAGGACCCCGCGACGCCCGCGCCTGATTGTCGGATCTGGACAGCGGCGCACTACACGTCACTCTCAAGTGCTTGCTTCGCATATCTATCTACCCATATAAACTGATAGGCGCTGAGCGGTTGATATTATACATTTAGGGAATTTACTTTTCAGATAAATTTCATAACGGAAATTACTATCAACATATGTAAAGCAATTACTGATGAACCACTGCAGAAAAGAAGCTATAGAAATAAAACGTGCACAGATATTTCATGCCATTAGGGAAACCAGCTTTAAGTCATTACATACATTAAAGGCAAATAACAAAAATATGGGTTGACAAATTAAAAGCAGAAGTAACATGATTATTACACTAAAACATATGAGAAGAACTTGAATAACGAAATATGGTTTTCATGCGTGCGAAAGTTCTTGAAGTGAAATGAATAAATTAATTGAAATTTATATAAATACAAATATTATGTATATATTATTTTGTCAAATAATTTGTATTTATAAATTGTACTGGGCCATCCCATCATAATAATATGTTTTGATTAATCAGTAAAATATAAAAATGTAATCAGGTTCCCTTTAGGATCAAAAATAAGTAACTGATATTTATAAATACTATTTGCTGTCATGTTAAATTTTATCTTGCATGTTGTGTGTGGTTCATCCCCGGAACAAGAGCCTACTCTACCTACTCTACGCGTGGTTTGTCGACCTCGGGCGACGCCACTCTCGCCACATGACGTTATGACGTTCGTCTCGTTTTTACCACGACGAGAGCTATTCAACGTGCTCCAACTATGTTACACCTTTGACCCTTATCATTAGTTTAAGATGAAAGCTAAAGCACGAGTCTTTTAATTTTATACTTTTAAATATGCCTTTTATTACCTACCTATGTAATTCCGTTTTGGCGTGATATCAAATTAGCCATTTTGAAATTTCTGAACCTACTCTGATACCTCTATGCCGAATTTGAGAATCGAATGAAACGGTAAAGCGCCTTATTTGCTTCATTTGTATTAAATGTCAATATATACTGTCAGATATTTATACAATGTGAACTTAAGGAGAACGCCTATTATAACGAAAGCATTTCCATGTAATGTGCATATATTTTACACTTTCTTTTTTATTTTTAGCCATGACGATTCATTTGCATATATCCTACGTTGAACGTAAATTATTCTTGTAAATATTCATTAAATTATTCACTTTATGATATATCATATTCGTTATATTTTCATCGTTTTTTAACATTATTATTTCCTTTTTAAAACATTTTTACTACTTTAATAAAAGTTTGACCATATTTCGTAAGCGCACAGATTGATAGGTGATAGTGAAAGGGTTTCATAAAATACAGGCTTGTATTTAAACCAGCGTGCATTACCTCAAGCGATGCAACTATCTGTGCGTTCGGTATTAATTTTTCTTTAAATATTCTTGCTATATAATATGTTTTCAATCTTTAAAATATTAAAAAAAAACGAATTTTCTAAATGCCAATTTACTGTCAGACTTTTATATAATGTAAGGTTACAGCGTTTGGTTATTATAACGTAAAAAATCATCTAAATACGGTTACGGCGGTTTATATACACGGTTTGAGGTTTACGGTGTTTGAAAAAAATATTACAGCTTATGGTATTATGGTCAGAGTTTTGTACGCAATCGAACCGAGGTTCAATTTTTGGTTCTTTAGTGTTTTATTCTGCGTGATTTTAATATTCTAATTTATTGATTTATCAATATGGTATAACAAAAAAAATATAGCAATAAATATTATAAAACCTACTTTGTTTTATTATTTTAAATTATCTACTTCAATTTAATATAGTTAAAAAGTTCTGTTACCATCCTCTTTAGGTTTGTTTTCCTAAAGTATTATTTCTAGCTTAAATTTATCATTTCCTTCTAAATTGTACAGAAGGTTCAGAGGAGCGGTCCACCCAGCTCGTTTCAGACGCAGAAGGTATGGAATCGAAGGAACACTGTCGGAAGGAACACGGAGGAGACGATCGATGAACCCGCTAAGCAAAAGCGACTTACCTCAAGTGTGAAGTTTGCCGGCGTGTTGCCTGGTGCCTGATGAACGCCGCGCTTCCTGGATGGCTGCGGGAATCCTGGTCCAGTGGTGTCTTGACGAAGTGAGGCACATGAAGCACTCGCACTAAACGTCTTTACGTCAGAACCTCGTTCGTTCTATTATACGAAATAAGACGCGGCACAAATCGGTCGAAATCGCTTATAATAATCAATGCACGAACGTTACGCGCAATTCGAGCGAGTGGTTTGACGATAAACGACTGATTGGTCGGTCGCTATGCTTGCGTGAATAAGGTAGGTAGGAAGGATTGAGTAAATAAAAACATATTCTACAATAAAAATATACATATTTTATTGTTAAAACGCAAAGAATATTTCGAAATTAAATTAGATTGAAGGTATTTTTTTTAAATTTAGTCTTCTAAATAATTTGAGTAAAATATTGAAAACAATCTCTATTAAAATTAAAGATTATTTTATATAGAAGGTAAACCTACCTACTTAGAATTTCATTTTATATAGATTCTCGACGTATGAGGTATATTGATTCTATCATATGATCAATAACATTTTAATGCATTTCAAAAATGATATTTTGATAAAATGATAAAATACCTAAATCATTCCTCATCAAACGACGAATAAATAGTATATAAAATCAAATTTGTAATAACCAGTAATAAAACACATCTTTTCCCTCCCGGAAAAGTATATCAAATTAAAGGAGATTCGAACTGTAACGTTGTTTGAAGTCTCCGGAAAACAAACATGAAGCTACTTTTTCAATCAGAAGCTCTTTGTCACCGCGTCCCAGTCGGAGAAGTATATTAGAAGGGATGAACATTTGTCTGTGACAGTTTCAACGACAGGGATACGAGGAAGCGTGTTCAGCCCTCTCCCTCTTATACCCTCCCCCCCTCTGAACCCCATCCTCACATGCACACTTTTAAAATATAACGTATAAAAGATAAACAGCGCTTAATACGAATGTCGTTTTGACAGGGAAACGAGGCGAAGGCTGAAGACGTATTCGTTGCTAGGCATTTTTGTTACGAGCTCTTGTCACTACTACTACACGCTACAACTTGCTTACAACTCACTAGACATTTTTCGTAGTGAAAACTTCTATAGGCACGGGTTGGATGAATTTTGACTGGGCGAAATTTAATGGGTTGGCGTCACGACATGTTAATAGTATTAATTTAAATACCCTATTCCTGTCGGCGCTCATATCAGGCGTGGCGGTTACCACGTTTGCTTCAAACCCACTAGGTCCCCGGTTCGATCCTGGGCGGAAACTGTTGCTGTGTCTATTTATTACTATTATTGTTGTATCCAAAACAATACATATTACAACATATTATATTAAATAGTACAACAAGAATTAACTATACAAAACAAATATTCCATATTTTAAGCCATCTCATACAAAGAAAAAGAAGATACGGCTGATGTGGGTTTGGTCACCACGCTAGGCAAGGTCTCTTCTGGGGCGATACCTGCTCAAAATTTGTTCCACGATTGTAATAAAATAAATTATTATAACAAAAGTAATTAATATAGTTATTTCATGTTTACTTATTTTTATTTTACGTTGATAATTTATTACGTTGTGATTTTTTATTAAGTAATATTTACACATATCATTTTAAAAATGAAAAGTTTTCCAAATCGTTAATCTCACGAAAGAACATGAAATAAGTTTAAAATAGGCGTATTTAATAACTTTTTTCTTTTATTATATATCTATTTTATGCTAATAATATTTTTTATACTTATAAAATTGTTAATTTACTTAACCTTTATAAATAAAATAATTAACTAAATTGAGCTGTGATCAGGTGCGTGAGCAGACTTCAAACGCTCAAGACGTTAAGTATTATCGAATGAGCCTTATAATCGTCTGAGCCTTAAATGATACCTGCTGGTATCCCTGACAGCCATCCTGTCATTCCTGTCAGGTGTGCCTGATGGTTGTGACCGACTTGAACGTTGTGCCGCAAACTCTTATGGGTCCGAAGGTACCGTTAAACACCGTTTAACACCATACGAATAACATACATAAATATAACATACTTAAGTTAAATTCTATTTTAAATTTCAAGTAAAATGTATCAAATTTTATTTTGTTCATATTTAAGATGGATTAGATTGGAGGGCAGCAAGTTGGCTGCTATACTTAGACCACATTCTTGAGGGTCCGTTTTGTATACCTCCGTAGTAATTGAAGGAGTGTTTTTTTGTGTGTATGTCTTGTTACTCAACTCAGTCGACAGTGCTGAAAAAAGCGCCGTTGAATAATACCCTCAGTGGCGAAAAATGACCTGACCGGATTTGACCTACTGGGCTTTACTCTGGATTTTAGAAGCAGGTGCTTAAACCACAACACCACCAGGCCGATATGTTTAAGATTACTATTACTTTAGTATCGGGTGAAATATCCCGATTCCTGACGTCGCAATATCGTTAGCGTTTGTTTGTCGTATTGTCGTCATACCGTACGATGGAAAATCGGCCTACGCTCGCCATTTTAAGTAGTCCTACTCAAAAGTTGCTCCAACGAGAGCGGCACTTACAAAATATACGAATTTCAAATAAAGCAGCAGCGAGTTTCGTTCCACTGTCACGCCGACAGATAGCTAGCTGTCATTTAGTTCTCGACATTGGGACCAAGCAGCCGACCAATTAGGAACAAAAAAGGAGTATGCGAAGCTTTATCCTGCTAAATTAAATCCAGCCTTAGACTGTATTGTAATTTGAAATGTTACTTTAACTCAACTAGTCAGAAGACTTTTTGCACTTACGCCACTGTTTAAAAAATAAGAATTCGTTATTTTTTTTTTTGTGTGATACTTTCGAGGTAAGTTAGTGAAATATCATATCACATAACAACATAAACGCATCTGTCGTCTTTATAATACCTTACATAGAGATAGTCGCATTGATTTTTATAAAACTCAACGCTGGGTTTAAACTGACACCCTGCGCTCTCAAGTATAGGACCTCTTTAGAACCTTTATAAATATTATGCTATCCAGCACTTTATCAAATAATTAAAAACTTTTTCAAAAATTTTCAATATTGTCAAAGATTGTGTCATTTATCTTTTCAGGCGATTTGCCGTTATTAAAAAACAATCATCAAATATAAGTTAAATAACTTTACAACTCAATTATACAATTACATATATTATATATATAGTTACTACTTATATTATATATATAGTTACTACTTTAATGAAAGTTTGACCGTATTGCATACCCGCACGATAGGTAGGTGAGAGTGAAAAGCTTTGATAAAATACAGGCCTGTATTTAAACCAGCGTGCATTACCTCAAGCGATGCAACTATCTGTGCGTTCGTATTATTTTTTCTTTGAACATCCTGGCTATATAATTTGTTTGAAAATTTTCTATCTGTAAAAATATTAAAAAGCATTCGAATTTTCCAAATGTCAATATTGTCAGACTTTTATATAAGTAATAATGTAAACTAACGGCGAACGCATATAATATATATATGCATAGTGTAATGCATATAATATATGCTTATGTATGGTGTATGTATTTTTATATATATAATTTATATTATTTCTGCTTAGTATAATCTGTATTTTATCTTTTATATGCATGTGTTGTTTTTTTTTTCTTTAAATATTGATAAGGTTTTTCTTACTTAAGTGTCTAAAATTAATGTAAACATGTTATATATTCAATATTTTGTTAGAGTACAGTATAAAAAATAAAATAATAATCATGATAATAAATTGATACCTTTTTTTTAATTGGTCAGTCAGGAAGAAATAAAATTTGAAGGTATTTTAATGATAAACTACAATATCGGCTGTTTTTATTTTGCAGGTCATAAAGTTAGGTACTTCTAATTAAGATCTTGCGTGTATTTTTAATTTGTGTTATTATTTTATTATTAGTGTAAATTGTTTTGACTTGTAGGACTCTACCACGAATTATAGATATTGTATGGTATTATATACCATAAACAATCATTTATTTAAATGTATATATAGGAGTAGGTTTTTTTTTTTTTTTTTAAAAACTTTATTATATTTTTTACAAAATACCTTTACATTTACCCCACAAAGACGGTGCCTTTTCTGTGGGTGAAAAAAAAACATTTTATATACAGTATAAAAGTTTCAAAACGGTTACATCACTAAGAAAAAGGAAAAACAAAAAACAATATAATAAAATGCAAAAGCAATAAAGTAGATAACAACCAAAAGTAAAAAGTAAAACCTATCAAAATGCAAAGTTAAAGAAAAAAATAAAAATAGACAAAACCATATATTTTTATATTTATATAAATATATATGGGTTTTCGTAGATCTATAGCCTATACTTACTTAACTAAACTTTCCTTAAAAAAATAAAAAAATATTAAAAATATTTGTGGCTTTGGAAGTAATCGGATAATAACTGCTTCATGTTAGACTGATTTGCTGGTAGGTTTAATAAATGCCATTGCAAATAAGGTAGTCATTTATGATTCGGAATGCTATCCACACTTATTCATAGAAAAAATCATATCGCTTGTATACAAATCAAATATTACAATACCACAGAGAGATTATAAATTAGTTATTTTTTAGTTTCAGAGTTAGTTTATAAAGGTATTCGAAAGAACATCAAAAATAGAGGGTTGTTACGCTAGTTGGTGTATACTCGTACATGTTACGGAAACGTAATTTAGGTTTTTTCATTTGCCGTTTAAATGGAAGTCATCAAATTGATTCTCTTTCATTAAAATAAATTTTGTCATAAATGCAATTCGGTAGCAAATCGTACACCCAGAGTACGGCCATTGAATATGATTGCCGTGTAGCATGCCAAAGTATATTTCGTGACTTTCATTTTAATTCAAAAGGAGGGATTGAAACCAGCTTTCGGATTCATTAAAATTATATTAGTGTCATGTCTTGTTAGGAATAGTTGAAACTATCCTATCATTACAGAAAAATATCGTCTAGCAGTGAGTATGTTTGTTGTATTTTGAATGCTTTTTCGACTAAGTTATAGTCGACGACGAAAGTTGATCTACCCGAGTTGCGCCAATTGCGGTTCGACCAAACCGTTTTGAGACAAAGCTTCAGACAACGAAATACGTGAATAAACGGTGTTTGCATTATAAATAAGTATATTTAGTAAGCTTATTTAAATTTGCAAAAATAAAAAAAAAACAACCGCCTAAACGGTTAATACTCAACCGCCCAACCTAACCAGATTACCACGATCGATTTTTATAGACTAAGCGATATAATAAGACATACCAAAGATTTTTATAGACGATTGTAACGTATGTTTCTTTCGATTAAAAATTATCGTAAAAAGTATATTAACAGATAGTTTTTTCGTTTAGGACATAAGCTCTCCTTTTGGGGTTGGGATATGTAGGTATGTGAGATAACCATCTAATATTGTGATATGTTGATAATAGCTTTTGAACACTAATTGGCACTAGCAATATTGAAGGTCCCAAGAAGGCAGAATGCATTCAGACAATAAACCGTAGATAAAGGCAAATGCAAATTATTACTGTGAAATAAAATCCATTTTTTGAACATTTTTACATCTTTGATTTATTCAAAGCGTTTGCAGTTTATTACGAGAACCTACTCAATAGTGAAGAGACGAACACAGTGACAGTTCTAAAGCTGTTTGGTTCGCCGAGTTTAGAGTTGGTTTATCACGTAATGCCACAGGCAAACGGTAGACACGAAGTACATAGGATGCGATAGATCTGCGCTCAACATGTGCACTTGACGATTCATATATCAGGGCGGTCGTCGCGAAGTGTCGTCACCGCGCGGCGGTGAACGTCGCAAATTATCCTGACGAATGAAATTGCATTTTAAGACTCGGTCACTTTTTTTCTACTCTTTCTCTTTCTTTAATTAATAGTAAACGTACAGGAGGGAAGTATAGGAAACGTAACGTACCTATAGTACTTATAGTATAAATATAAAGTAATGAAGCTCCACTATACTATAACATAAAATTAGTGTTTCGAGAAGTACAAGAAATTATAATATAGATCATACTAATTAGGATATGAGCCTAATTTATATCAATAACATCTTTCATAAAATGACCAATTTATTTTAAAATTATTCCTAGATGCAACTTGTCTGAACTGTAGGTATCTAAACTCACGAATGTCCTTAAGTGTATGAACGCGGTGAATTGTCAATAAGCGGTAGATGGTAATAGTTCTAAAATAGGTACGTATCTACTAAGTAAACGTTAACCACATTGTATTTAATAATAAAAACTTTTACCTAAGTCATATGCAATTATTTTGGGCCCTACTCATCTAAGATAATTTGCTTGTTCAAGAGTAAGGGTTTATTCTGTTCTGATGTTTTGGTAATACTGAAAGTAACATATTTAGTTTTGCTAATGTTTAGAGTTAGAAGATTATTGTCCAGCCAATTGGTAATACTTTCCAAAATACTTTGCATGTTACATTGACACTCAGTCCCCATGTCATTAGAACATACAATCACTTTAGACTTTAAGTGTCATGTAAATGTAAATTACAAACAAAATATGCCTGACAAATACTGTTGTATCAGTGCCACTCTCATGCTCTTTAACCTTGACGATATGACTTCTATTTTTTAGATGTTATTTAAACCAATCATATTCGTAATCCTTGATCCCTATACATTTTTTTTAAAAAGCTGGGCAGTACCTACCCGGCCCGCACCAGTTCTAATCCATTCAAATGCGTAAATCGGTCAAGATTAGCTTTGTTTTGAAAGTTGTGTTTTAAATTTGTAATTATTTTTTTTTTCGTAATTGAGAAACATACATTTTTTTTACTAAATAATTTTTGATTGTCTATATGCATAGATCAAACCTCTGAGAGGAGCAAAGTGAATAAAATACAAACCGTATGTATATATAAATTCATTTATAAAATATATTTTTATCTATTTAAGATATATAAATATACATTTGTTATTATGTACGAGTATATATTTCTTTTATTATGATATATTTTATATTTACGTATAAAATTTTATTTATATATTCTTTTTATTTAGGCAAAATAAAAAAAATATATTTATGAAACCGCAGAGCGGCACTTGCGTTACACATTCTTCTTTTTACGGGCATTCGCCTAGTCGGATAAATTTATACGTTTCCATAAGGAAATCCATCAGGTACTCTGATTTTATATACTGACTTTATAGATCTCAAATAAATAGATACAATAAATAAATAAATGATGTATTTTAAAGAGTTTTCACACTTGATTAGAAAGCAGTGAAAATGTTGTAATATGAATTAGAATAGGACCTAAAAATATCCACCCGCCAGCTCGTAGCATGAGTTCCACGTTGCTCGACAGTAAATGTTATTACATAGGTATATTTCATATGGCGGTGTCAAATAAATTGACAGACGAACAGATATTTGAGCAAAAATATAATTTTACTAAAGATTTTAACCTGCGAACCCTTTTTAATTGATTTTATTTGAATACCTTTGTATGATTCTTTTACATGATACATTTACATGATTTTATGTTTTACATAATTCTTGAGGTAAAGTGGAGAGGTAAACGTCAGGAATTAGTAGCTTCTACGATGAAGATTGTTGTAATTTGATAGCGTGTATTCGTAGAACTGTACCTGCCAATTTATTATAAAACTGTACCTATTGCATTACTTACCAATTTTGTCTATTCTCTCGAAGTTGGTTAAGTATTCGAATTATCGTAGAAGTTTATGTTTAATCAGTTCCCAATATGATTACGATTGACAGTCGCTCTTCTCTACTCCGCCAGTATAACCTCAAATCGTAAGCAAA
The DNA here is from genome assembly GCA_020383195.1 of Neomicropteryx cornuta. NCBI lineage: Eukaryota > Metazoa > Arthropoda > Insecta > Lepidoptera > Micropterigidae > Neomicropteryx > Neomicropteryx cornuta. The sequence continues at coordinate 11,260,587 of JAHKQU010000014.1, forward strand.
CTTGACTCGATAAGTTCAGACCGGTGCGGTTTGAAGTGTTTACACGTCGAGTGTTCTTCTCGCCCCCTTCGGCTGAAGTGCGGCGCTATGAAGTTTTAGCGGGTGATAGCCGCTAACTCACGACCAACTTCATATCTGATTGTGGAAACTAGACTAAACTCATCAAGTACGAGTGCGGATCGGCCGCTATAGTGCTGCCGTCTGCCGCCGACTCGACGCGACGTAGCGCCGCGGCACGGCGGCTGTTGACAGTGAATAGTGACGATGGAAAGACGGTATTTTTTTATAGTACGATTAATTACGATAATATTATATTTGTTTATTTTTATGTTTATTTGTTAAATTTCAACAATTTTACCTAAATATAAATTGATTTTGGTAAATTGATTAACAGTGTACAAATAGAATGTTTTATAAGATAATATATTCCGATCGAAAGTCAATCATTTTATTTAGTAGCTTGCACGTTGATAACTACGCCATCAACTCGTGCACTTTAAAAAAATCATCAATTAAGGATATAACTCAATTCCGAGACTACTCAAGCCCGCAACAAGCCTACCTTAATCCTATACAGTTATTTGAGCTTGTGTCTTTAAATGGTAAAACTCTCTTAGAAAAATAAGTCTTTGGTTAGAAATTTATACTAGGTATGCACGTATATTATATAATGTAGCTAATATATCATTGGCGAAGTTTTCTGATTTAAATGAACTAATGCAAATTATCTGGGCTCACATGAGCTGTATAATATTAAATAAATTTTAAATTTGCTAATATAATATGAGCGTGCTTCACTAGACATGGTGGTTCCATTTATTATAGTCATTCGCGTTGGCCTATTTTCTACTTGAATCCAATATTAGTACATAGTTCCCTGGCTATGTATTTACGACTGATTATTCAATATTTTTATTTAAATTATTGCAAGAATATCTACAGCTTAATCAATATAAGAAAGGTACCCTATTTTTATTATAAACTAATAAGTAAGTTGTTAATAATATAGGCCTATTGTTAAAAATATGTAAAGCTTATGATATTTATTTCTATTTACTGTAACTTATCCAGTAACTTTTATTTAATGTAAACATCAACTTGCAATGGAAATATATATATTTATTTTGTATTCCTTTTTATTTTTTGTTTTTTACATCTAACGGGCACTAAACAACAAAAGTATTCATTACATATTTTTAAAATTTAATGCCGTACTCGATTAAATGCCGCATGCGTTTTTTTAATAACCAACATACTACTTTATCTCTCTGCCTAGTTCTCCAATTCCTTCACCTATCCAACTCTAAAGACGTCCATTTCCAGCAACCCTTCCACGCAGCTAAATTTATCAATTTAATGTAATCTCTCTCCCTAGGGAATATTGCGCAAATGACGCTTATACTTTGAGTTCTCAGAAGGTGGGACTCTCTCTGCATGTCTAAATATTTTAATAATTTATTTAGGTCTATAAAATAGATTTATGATATCTTTTTTTTTTGTTTTAAAAAATTGTATAAAGTTCAACTTCCTGATGTTTTAAGTTTTTGAGTTGGAACATATAAACAAAAAGACAAACTGTAGTCTTGCAGTAATAATTTGACATTTGTTATAGTTTACCAATCTTTCATTTGTCTGGTTGTTTTCAAAATTTGCTCATGCTTTAGGAGTTAGAGGACCTACTTTTTTGTGTTCATTTTCATTAAAAACACCTATTAAAAGGCCATGAAAAAGATAAAAAAAAATATTATTTGAATCTGCAAAGTAAGTCCTTTCAATCTTTTTACATTTATGTTTATTTGAGTGGCTTGACTTATTTGGGGTTTCCAGTCCCACCACCACCACCACCAAATGACCGCCACTAAAATTGTGGTCTTACTGGCAAAGCGATATTGCCAGTAAACACAATCAACAAAGAATATAATCCCCAAGAAATATTTGAAGAAAGTAGCTCCAATATGATGGAGAATCGACCACACATTGATTAGCAGCGATATGGCAACGCCGCCGCCGCCAGCCGCCGGCTCGAGCCGGAGGCGAGTTTAACCGACGCGACCCGACGGCAGCCGAATTGGATTGCGTCGCCGCGTCAGTCGTTAGCCGACTTTTCGGTGACTTTTTATTGACGCTATCATACAACTGTTACCTAGTTTTAATCCTTTATTTGTGCACGCTTTGGTAAATTGTTGAAATGTTTCCTGAATGGGATTCATTAAATATTATTGTTTTTTTGAAGTTTGCACGCTGTACTCATTGGGATCGGATGTTGGTCGAGAAACCGCGACACGCGTTAGGAGTAAAATCCGTAGAGTGCCTTTTTATACGTTCTCTACCAAAGACACCTTAAGAGTCTCGGTGGGTCAGTGCTTAACGCACTCGTCTCCCACGCTAGAGTCCCTGGTTCGATCCCTGGCTGGGATTTTTTTTTTTTCACAAATTATACGAATATACGAACTTAATAATCATAATGTATAAGTGTATAGTATAATAATGAAGTGACTTATAATAACATATTGAATAACAGAGAAAAATGTCTTATATTTCATTTATATATCCTGTGTGTGTGTGTGTGTGTGTGAGTGTGTGCGAATGACCAAAGAAGTTTAACTTCCACCGTATGGTCCGACGCAGACCCAATTTTTTTTTTTGTTGTAAACGACATCTTTTTACTGGACACTATATATTCATATAAAACATATATAGGCTTAGAATTTTTATTCGCCTTTATATGTTATACAACATCATCGAAATTTTCCTAAATAAAATACAACCACGGTTCGTTAACTAGAGGCAGCACTCCAACAAGTCTGGGACGTTGATGTCCTCCAGCTCGTGCAATCCACTTAACCTGACAATCCATTCCAATAAATTTTTCCGCGCCGAACGTCAGCGCTTCAACCGACCTTCGAGTTGTCATCGGCCGGCCGAATGGATTTGACGTTCAGACAAAGCCCACAAATTGAACCGACTGCGGTTTTAATTAGCTCGGCTTTTACTCACATGTCAATAGTATGACATAAATGATTTTCCGGGGCACCACATCCCCGATTTAATTATGCCATTTATGCAATTTTGACGACCGGAACGTTATAATCTATTCTAGTCCATTTCATAATTTGGTTTACCTCTCTGGTTTAAATGAAGAAAAGAACGAAAAAAGAAAATGATTAATTTAAAAAATATACCTACTTATTTGGTTAAATGAACTCTGTAGTTTTGATTTTGTTATATGAAGAATTATATACATATGTGGTACTTAATATTATGTCGTCCCAAGTAGTTATTATTATTATTATTATTTAAAATTACATATACTTTGGAGGTACCATTCCTCCGGTGGTATAGCTGATTGGCAGGTGGTGCAACGAAGTTATTTTAAAGCCAAGTTCTTTATCCTTTTTCTTAGCTGGGAAGGGGTCTTAGGGAATGGCTTGAAGACGCTGCAGTTGGGACTATTCCACTCTCTAATGGTGCGCGGAAGAAAGGAATGGAATCCGACATTCTTTCTCCTAAAAAAATCCATTATTTTGTGAGAATGGTCCTTTCGTCCAATATAGAACGGTTTCTGAAGTTGCTCACTAATGGAAGACCACGCTGGGAGCTTCAAGTAGGCATTAAATAAGTTAATGAGACGACATATTTTTCGCCTTGAACTTAAACGCTTCCATGAGGGTCCCAAACAGATGAACAATACTCTAAGGATGGATGAACGTATTACCTTCTCTTGATTGTGTAATCGTCGTTATTTTAATGTTTATTTTATATTTTAAATTTAAGGTTTATATATGATATTCCTGTATATTGTAATGTATTGTGGAAAATAAAAAAACTTGAAACTTGAAACTTGATGATTCATACGCAAGTGGCCCAGTAAGACGCAAGTTACCTATTATGAAACGCAGTGAGCGACCAGATTATTTTATTATTTCGCTAATGTGCGCCCCCCAATGTAGAGTATTGGATATGTGTACTCCAAGATACTTTACGAGAGACATATTATTTACCCATTTAAAATAATTAACTTCAGCACTCACGTATGAGTATATAATATATATTAGTTACTATGTATACTATTATTCACAATAAATATGTTATAATATCTGTAGATCATGCATCCTAATTTTAAAAAAAAAATGCTTAATTGCTAGGTAACTTTTAGTTAGGCCTCAATTAGTTTTTGTATCAAGTCAAATAAATCATCATGATTTTAGCAAATTAATATCAAAATAGAACCATATTGTATAGGAATTATTATTTGCCCGAAATAGGTAACTTTATATTTTTTTTTGTGTTTTTGTCCATGTACAGTCGACGGCAAATGAAGCTTTACTGTGAAAAGATGATTCCACAGAGACCCACTCCAACGACCATTGCAATAAATTTAAGTACATATGTATAGTGTTACATTAGCACAGATGTTTCGTGTAATATTTACAAACGAAACTATTATATACCTGCGAATCTATACTATATTATATGTAGGTGCGTGCAGGTGCGTACACACACGCCGGCGCGACGAGAGGTGGAACAATGCAGATACTATCTCTATTTCTAAGCATGTCATTTGAACTTTAAATGCATAGGGTAAATAAACCTTCAAACGCCTCCGACTGTACCTCCAAAAGCAGTAACGGCAGTTAACGAAAATTGAGCTAACCAGCGACCGCATCGTCGTGCTCGCCATCTGACGAGTGTCACCTCAGATACGAATAATTAGTCTCGGGTAATTGATGACAGAAGTTAATATGTAACTTGCGTTGAAACATGGATCGTTCACGTTGTAAACACCAGTAACCACACCGCACAACATACACATAACGCTTACGAGTGTATATATCACATTAGAAGGCGCCTAAGAAGTGGCGACTCAGATATTAAGGCGCACAACGTGTCCTAGACAGTGAATTATTTTGATCGCGACACGCTCATTCGGCTAAACTCGGAAGGACGCTCGAAATGAGGTATGGTTGGAAGACGATACGCTCATTCGGTTAATCTTGGGAGATGCATGGAGGCGATGTACTCATTCGGGTCCGAGCTGTCACGTTGATTTTCATCTCATATAAATAAATAGGTGTTCGAAAATATTGTTGAATGGGGTGATAATTTTAAAATATAAATTAAAGATTATACACTATTATGCAGTTGATGACAAATTGTTGGTTATCAAATTGACGTTGAAAGTAGAAGCCATTATGGAGTGATAATTTTAAAATATAATACGACAAATTTAATTAACTTCCTAACACTCTTTTATTTATTTTAAAAGCTGTTCCGAGGAACTTCATACCGCCTCAAAATCAATAAATGTTGTATTAACTTATTAGCTGAATTATATTCAGTATTTTATTAAGAATACTTGTACAAAAATGAAATGTACAAAAATCAAAATGATATATATTTTAATTATCGATATGCGCATAATGGCAAATGTGATAACCTCACAGAATGAACATTTTCGAAACAACTAACTTACCGTTTGAAAATAATTACACGGATTAAATACAAAGCCGCTAAATACGAAATGTATTATGGGAAAATGAATTTTCTTAGTAAAATTTTTTCGTATTTTTTTCCGATGCTTTAATAGTTATTCTGCTATTCAGAGTGGAGACAAATCCAACAAATCAAAGACCATAAAAATCGGTCCAGCCGTTCTTGAGCCGTTAATAACTCAATTTTGTTTTATATATATAAATTTAAAGAAGTATCAAACGACAAATTTCTAAAACATAAATACTACATACGCACTTTTGTTTTTGTAATTATTATTTTTAGTTAATAAAATATGTGGATCTTTACTAATTTCTGTAAAACGCATTTTCAACACTGTAGAAACATTTCCAACGTTTCTTTCTGTGTCGGCCCTCGTTCAAATTATTCAACTAAATTGCTTAACAATTTTTCATATCAATAAGATTACTTTTTTTTCTTCTGTTTCTACTACATACAGTTTTTTTTTATTTTGCGACTATACATACTTTTAGAAAATGTAAATTTTAAACAAATAAAAAATAACAAATAAAATAATTATAAAATTGGATGGAAATGTCACGGATGGGATGGGATGTCACGATTAGCTGTTATATTTTTAGTTAACATTTTTTTCGTACTGATTTCAATATCCCCCCCCAGTTCCAATATTAAAGTCCTCCTGGACTTTAATATTGGAACTCCGCTGGGTTTTTTAGAAACAATCCTTGAGGTTCCAAAGAAGATTTTGGTAACCTTAAACACCAGCGTAAGGTTACCAAAATTTTAAATTATGTTTTTAAGCAACCATTTATATTTTTTACCATAAGCTTATATATAAGCAATAAAAAACACAATCCGATACCGATAACTTCAAACAGTCGATATAACGGAGGGACAGGGGCACTCTCGAATTTTAATAATATTTGACGCGTAAAAATGATTTATCTATTGTCAGTCGCATTTTTCCGTGTACCCTTGAAATAAAGTTGGCTCCATTCACGATTTCATCGTTATCAGAGAGTAACGACAATATTTCACAGCATCCAGGCAGACCGTGCCCCTGGGATAGCCCCAATACTCACACGCGCCAACCCTTTTTTGTTCACAATAAACGGAAAGGGTTCATTCTACCCTCGCGAAAAGTCAAAAGTGTTGTGGTGAAAACACCATCACACGTAATTTATGCTCCAAGCTTTTGTGTGCCTTTGTGCCCGTATTTCGGTTATGAGAGTTTTCCAAAAAACATCTTAACGGGATGGTAATGGCCGTTTATTGATTTTTACCACAAACGAGTTTCCATACGAAACCTTACAAACATAATCCTCGCCATTTTAGTTCGGTTTTGACGTTTGACTGACGTTTGGTTGTTCATGTGAAAAGTGCGCTAATGAATTGAAAGTTTTATTGATGGATTTGGCTGTAAATAATTCGACTTTTATTTACAAAAGCTATATCAATATAATATTAAATAGAAGAAACAAAAAATATATAATTTTGTACCTATTATTTGCCTATAATAGGAAACTAAAAAACGGCTGGCGGGCCAACGTGGGATATTTCGCCGGCCGGTAGCGTATGGTCCGCGTGTTTTACGTACGGAGCAGAATGTGTTAAAATTTAATAATAGTTTTATCATCCCACACACGCGTTTTGTAAAATCTTAATCAAACCGTCAAAAAATCGAATTAGTATGAAAATAATTATTTTAAAGGTTATTTCGTACTTTCTCTTAAATACCAGCGCACAAGAAGCCTTTCTATGGGATCTATGAAGCTTGTTAGTGTTCCAACCAATTTTTAAAGACATTTGCATACACACACACTGAAACACACAATTACTAAAAGCTACACGCGTAATTCCAAAACATGTCTAATTCGAAGAAATTGCCAGCTGGAAGCTGGGAGTCTCCCCCCCCCCCCCCTTCCGGATTTCCCGAGCCGTTTTCCGCGGGAAGTTACACTTTTTGCCTCAGTCGTCGAAAATCACGTCGACGCAGCGGCGCCCTCGCGAACTTGTAATCTGTCTCCCTTATAGCGTCGGAAACAATGCAAAAGTTCAGTCATTAATCATCAATGCACACTTTACAGCGCGACGCCATCGCGCCGTCTACGTCTTACAAGCGAGATATCGCCCACAAGCACGCTATATCATTTAGAAGCTTCCATGGATGATATTTAAACCACTAAATAGTGGTGAAAGGTAAAAAATATACTGTCCGAAGTGAACTCTGATAACAATGAGTGCAAGTAATAACCACAAACAACAAATAACCAGTCATACAAACTTATATTTTAAAAATTGCTTTATTCTTTTTGCAAAGTCTCCAATGATTAAATATTTTTATTGTTCTTAAGAAGTTTTTTATCTATAACATTTTAGAAATAAACATTTATACGTGATTTTTCTTAAACGATTTTCTGTTATTAAAACAATATCATCAAATATAATAATATTTACACTGAATTAAATAACAATTACAATTAAATAAGTTATTTAAATAATACATCCCGAAGGATTTACCGTATTTAAAAGACGATTAAATATGTTTAAGGCACAATGCCGTTATAAATGATAATTACACATTTAGATGTTGAATTTATCATTTCATCAGGTGAAAGTAAATTTTTTTTATAAAATACAGGGTCTGTATTTAAACCTTTAGTGCAGTGGCCATTTGAATCATGCTTGGCTTAATTTCATTTTTTTAATAAATATTCTTGCTCATAATTTATTTTCTTGGTTGTATTTTCATCACTACAAAAACATCAGTATGCTATCAACAGTTGCACAAATTTTAATTGATTTTGTGCAAAGGTAATTTCATTATAAAAAATTGCGTATTGTTACCATCAATGGATCATTTATTCTCTTATCTGTTTATTTACCGAATTTTATAAAAATATTAAAAATAATGGATTTTATAGCCTTAAATATTTTCTCCTTTCTTACTAAAAAGAAAACTAAAGGAAAGCATGCAGACATAAAATTTTCAAGAGTTTTTGTCGATACGATAGTTCAACAAAAACAATCATTTTAATTCTAATTTAAGAGCCAATATAAAAGAGTAATTTAATAAAAGACGTCTGAATTTTAATATTATTATTAATTTTACAATATTTAGAAGCTATGGTGATTCTGTGAAGTTTTATGAGGAAAAATATTTTTTCACAGCATACGCTTAAAAATAACCTCGGAACGTGGAAAAATGTAAAATACCCATTTAAGAAGAGCATTCCGCTGGCCGTCGTTTTTCCAATATTGGTTTGAGCTTAGAAGAATGGTCATTCGAGGTCATAAGGAGGCTTAGAAAGTTGCAAGCTTAAATCATACCAGTCAGGTTAATTCGTTACAATCGTTTATAAATTAGACCTCAATTCTGAATCTGAATTCAAAATGCCTTCTAGTCAGTTGCCAATTAAGAATTGAAATTAATCGATCAAAACGCCTAAAAACAAGTCTGCTTGCTCTCCTCTGAATTGCTTCTAGATTGTCTTCAAGATATTGGGCGTAAGGATCTTATACCGATGAGCAGTATTTGATGACTACTCACCTTGCTGCTGAGTTTTGTATGCCAATGCTAATGATTTAAAATCAGCACCTTTAAGGCTTCGCATAACAAACCGTAATTGTTGTAAGCCTTTTTCGCTACATCACCTACACGGGTTCCCGAATGGAGCTTAGATGACAGGGTGATTCCTAGATGCGTGGTGGAAGATTTTGATAGTGATTTACCAGCTAGTTCGTATTTAAAATCATCATGAATGGAACCAAACTATATCAAAGTAATCCTGAAATATAAGTAATTGTCAAGGTATCAGAAAATTGTCGAAATTATATAAGACTAACGTATCAACCCGCCTGGTTTCGCAGAACCCAATGACCCTTTTTACAAAACCACTATTTTTAAAAAACAAAAAAAAAACAGGTTCTAAACAACATTTGACAAAAAAATGGTACCTACATAAATTTACTAAAAGTTATTAAACAATATAAAGATATAAAGGCATCTTAACAAACAAAACGCGCAGTAGTAAACATGTTACCAATCGACTACTAGAACAATCAAACTACTACCAACCGACAACATTATGCTCATTTATAACTTTATGTCGAATGCTGTTTGCTATTTTGTTTTTGATGTTTTGTTGTGTTTATAAACGGTTCTTACACTTTGCAGAACTTCGTTGAGTAAAATTGTTTATTTTGTATTCATTGTCTTTAATAAGATAAATACATATATTTACAATGAATTAAGAAAGCAAAAGCGATTATTTTTCTTAACAATATAAATTAGTTTTGTTATGGTAATTCAATGCGGTGCCATCGTCACAGTTAATTATGTTTCTAAATATTACATGTATCACAAATCTGTTTAGCTTAAGTAAGCGTTTAAGCTTATCTTACTTACAACACCCACAGCGGAAGTTGACAGAAAATACCTAATACTATATATATATATATATTCTATTAGAATATACGACGTCTTACATTGAAATATTGTTACCTAAGGGATTATAAGATTAGGATTACATAAATATAATATTAAGAGGGATATATGAATCCTTTCCTATTCAGGGGTAATAATCTAAATAACTATTTTCGTGGAAAAATGGACAGTGGATTAAGTGGTAAAGATATCAAAGGGAAAACAAACATCAAATATGATTGTTACAACACTTATGATTTATACTCGATACTAATTAACGACCGGTTTCATATTTAAATATTTATTTATGTATTCGTATAAACAAAAATAAGCGTGCAATCACGCGCAATTATGCGTGTGATGTCTCATAAAAGTTGATAAAAAATCGATAATTTTGTATTGCTATTAAAAACTGATTGCCATTTAACAAACTTACTGTTTTAACACCAATATTCTTAAGTATAAACTTACTTGCTTATTTTAAAGTATTTATAAGGCTCAGGGTACAAAAGATAGTGCCGAATCAGCTGTAAATCCTTTGCGAACATTAAAAAAATAATGAATACAACAGAAGTTTTAGTACAAGTGAGTAACAATATAACAATATGACAATATAAAATAGAGTAAAAATATTTATGAGTAACAATATTTAGAAAATGAGACTCTTTTTTATAATTTTAGTCTAATATACGTATGGGTCCAACGGGTTTCGCAATCCGTTTCTTTTTTGCAAAACACCGGGTTATTGTTATGCAATAATACTAACAGAAATGAGTAATTTGGCACCAAATTCGTAATAATGAAAAGAAGCAATCTAATCTAAACAGATAATACTAAAAAACCTATTAATTCAACTGTACAACTTTTTCCAAATAAAAAAAGAACTGGCAATGCAATTACTGTTAACCTAAAAGCTAGCAATGTATAAGATTTATATTTGTTAAAAAAGTGCTTCAAAAAGAAGTTTTTAAATATCTCAGTTGAAAATTGTACGGTTCAATGTCGTATGCAAAGTAATCACTGTTGTCAATCTATTTTTTTTTTTAAATTATGGGTATCGTCCAAGACATAATTATATGTAAAATAATAAAAGCATGATTTTCATTATCTTTCTAGCAAAAACCTATTTTCCCGGATTATCGAGAATAAAGACGGATTTCTTTCCTTGGGGGTATTTTCTCTTTTGCTTCTGTGGCCACAGTTAAAATTTAATATACTTCAGAATGAGTTTCGAACCTATCATATCTTCACTAAACTGTGAAGCGAACTCAATAAGAAACTTCTGTTAGGGGTAAAAGTTTGCCGAGATGAAAATTGCTTGTATCCATTGAGATGAGTTGGGTCTGGTTTCCCTTCTGCTCTCGATCGTTAAATCTTTAAATTAGATTCTTAAGCAGTTTGTTAAATTATTTTTACTTTAGAGAATAAGATCACGGTGGTTTTGTTGTTCAGGCGTTTGGCTATTGGTCCAGCGGTAGCAGTTCCTAACCTGCTTTATTCATTTACCTATTGGTACAAACAATTACCTAATAGGTAAAACATAACACATACACATAATTCTAATAACACTAGAAAATTTGGTAGGCAAAGCACAAATACCTGATGTAAACTTAATGGAAACGTTTCCTATGAGGATGAGTTTATCAGTGAGTACGCAAGTGCCGTGGCGCTATGTGGTTTTATGAATTACATTGTTTTTACTTTTACAAAATATAAAAATTTAGAGTAAACAATATTATAATTATTACCGTTATTTGTACTTATTTTAAAACAGAAAATAGACACTACCTTCTTAGCAATACTAATAATATAAAATATAAAAAAAAATATATAATATAAAATAATATAAAAATTTTTAGCAATACTAAAAATGAATATGTCTATTCATGTCGGAAAAAAATACAATAAATATTAATTAATTTACTACTTTGATACATTAATTTTACCCCAATTAAAGCTACCACCTCACGCCAAATATGGCAAGATGTAGCGGCCAACATGGCAGTCACACCAAAACTAATGAGTTAGAAACGCAAATATGCGATCACGTATGCCAGATAGCTTCAGAACAAATCCATAACCGTTACACATACCTTGATTTGGCAATCTGAAGTTTTACAGAACACTTTTTCGTCGAAAAACTGCGTCAAAATACCTTTGTTTTAAATAAACTTCTGGGAGTCCGACCGCCGTGGACTCGCCGTATGTCGCGATGACAGCTCTGGTGTTGCCAGAATCGTTTTTTTTATATCCTCATGAAGCTATAGGATACCACAATAACTTATTTATTTATTTATTTATTGAAAAATATCACACTTCAATTAAATTAAATAACAGAGTATGTAGAAAGTCTGTCTAAGTGCCTATTTTTCAATTACAAATGGTAAATGAACGTAACTTGCTTCTCTGTCAGATGGTTTTCGATCGCTCGGTCTTATTACCTTGAGGAAATATCAAATTTGTCGCGTGGTAATGTAATTTGCATTTTGCATAAAATGGGAGGGGCCTGATGATTCATATTAAATGTCAGAAGGCAGTGGCGAAGTTTTAAAGTACGACCACTTCCCTAGTGGTCGTACTTTAATATAATAATATGTAAATTGGCAACGTCACTTAGTAAGACGCTCACACTAGCTCGGTGGTGGTAATTTCACAAACCAACGACAATACGTTTTTATCAAGAGGGTATGACCAGGGAGGGAAACGGAAGAAGGGGAGGGGTTACAATTTAATAACTTGATAATTAAGGCAATAATTGGAATGAAATAACACAATTTAACTTTTTACTCGATTACACTTTACTCGATATATATCATTAAATACGAAAAAAACATCCCAATGACAGCTTGTTATGGAGATTATGTATTTGACAATATCTACTGTAGTGTTCGATTGTACCCCCCCCCCCCTCCTTCCGCCTAGTGGAGGAAGTAAGACGGTTGCGGAGAGTGATCGCCTATACCGACAGTATAAAGAAAGAGCTCCGTTCTGTCCGCACATTTAAATAGTATTATAATAAACGAAAGTGTAGCATTATTATCGAGGGTTTTACTTTAAATTACCGAACCAACAAAGTGGTGACATCGGGATCGCCGTGAGGAACCTTCGCCAAGTCGCCCAGACAAACATCATATCTACTTAGCCTTTAAATTAAATTATTAATACACAGTGCGACGGTCTGCACTCGATGAGAAATTGGAAAGCTTGAATTTGTATCCCAGCGGCAACCGCATGTTTTTCTCGATGATTTGTTGGTTAAAAATATTATTTTAGCTTCAAAATATTCTTTTCGTACCTACGTACTTACTTAATTTTATTTATATTATTTTTGAATTTATTTTTTTACGATCCATTCGAAAGAATATTTTTATATTGCTCCTTTTCAATATGGAATCTCAATAAACCGCTTTGTCCACGCGGCGCCGCCCAATTATCACCGACCAATCTTCCAGCATCTCCTGTTCCGGCTTTCATCCGGTTATTTTGCATTATTCAAAGTAGCCGCCCGCCCTGCTCAGAAAGTCGGAACCGCCCCATTTAGCAGCGCATAACTAAGCGCGAAACGGAATCACTCAACGCTGAAAAATGGCCATCCAATCTAGTGCACTTCGATTGATATCTTTTGTTCTTTATTCTGGAAATTCTATTTTAATTAATAATTACATTAAAATATGTCTTGCTTAACGTTCAATCTATTATATTGACATCACATTTGCAAATGGCAGAAATTGCCAACAAGGCGGTTTGTGAAACCAAAGACTAGACCATAGCCTCATCTATTATTGAGAAAGAGAGTCGATTAGCGGACTCCACCGCCTCAAGAATGGGTTTCTTGATACAGTCTTGGAGCTCGGGGTACTTTAACACTCAATGTTAGATATATACGATAAGTAAAGGTCTTAAAAGTCAAAATCGATGATGTTGAATACACGTTGGCATCGAAAAGGCAAAATCGATCCTTAATCAGCCGAATTTACTAAGTGGAACAATTTGAACGAATAAAAACAAGTCGGTAATACCAGCGGATATAATAATGCAATAATACTCCGTTTCAGATACTCGCCCTTTATTACTACTTATATAAATAAGATGAATGTGTTAAAATCCTTCCAGCTTCAATCATATGGCCAGGAGGACTCATACATAAAAGCTATTAAAAATGTTTACTCTAAAAATATTCCCGAATACACGCAAAGAAGACATTACCGGTCATAATGAACAGAAAAACTACCCAAAAATCATCCAACCAGTACGAATTTCTGTACTATGACAATACCAATTTCAAATAAACGTAGGTACTATTTTCGCGGCATTTTTTGTTTAATAGTTAATTACTGGGCTTAGTGGGTGGTTTCTATCAAATTATGCAATTGGCAATTCTCCGACATCTCTTCCGAGCCTCTCCCTTTCAAGGAAATAGTTTTTCGAATTAATGAAACTTCTCTTTTAGACGTCAGCCAATTTGTTTGTGAAAGGAAAAGGCCAATCCTTTGTTGGGTAAATAGTTAAAACCGGTTCTGACTTATAGTAAAAATATTTTTGCGACTAATTACCAAAATTTAATTAGAGACTAGATACATATAGTATTAGAGTAGGTGCCAACATTTTTTAACATACAGGCCTACAGTTAAACCAACTTTCTGCATCTCAAGTTCAGTAACTCTTAGATATATTTTTCGCATTTTAGTTTCATTTACTAACAAACACATGCGACCCGTAAGTTTCTAAGAGTTTTTTTTTTTCAGTATTTCTAAAAACGAATCAAAATTGCAGGAACGCAAAAGTTGACGGATTAAAAATCTCACTTTCCCGAAGCTTCATTTGAAGAGAGTGCATGCGAGATTCTTACGGACCCAAAGATCGACAGAGGACAGGTAGATCTCTGGAGATCCTCTATTCTGTTATATCAATAGAAAGCTTGTGAGAAATAGGTACCAGCTTAACTTTCAGTGTGGTGTTATAGAAGGATAGTTTGGGGTGAAGACTTTAAAGAAAGCCGGTTAAACTTTTTTGGATGAAAACCAGACAGACTAAAGAGCATGTGGTGGTTCAGTGAGGTAGTAGCAAGGTTAAGGGTTTTTCAAAAGTTCAAATGAGGACCGTCCGTTAAACAGTACGAAATGAGATATATCTGTAAGAATGCTGAACGAATGAAGTACATTTAAAAAAAATATTTAAAAACGCCGGGGTGTGCAAAATCAAAAGTTTATTCTAAAATTAATTCGTCTGTTTTTTCCATGAAAAATGGAAACCTGCAAAATATAATTAAACAATGAAATAATTGTAAATATTTAGCACTTTTATACATCAAAGTTAATAAATTATTGCCGTTGCAGCATCGAATATTTCCTTGATGATAGTGATTTTAAGTTTACAAATTTTTCGGTTTCTTTATCAACCGAGATTTTGTTATCAAATATTTTGAAAGTTGCCTAGTAAGGATAAAATATCACATGCAAATGATATCTTGACATATTTGCAGCAGCCATCGAAATGTTCGACTCCAGCTATAGGGGCTAAACATGACAGAGAACGCCATTTCAAGGGGATAGCGTACTCCAATTTACTTCGGTAAATATAATCAGTATCAATTTTTCGCTTGATTTCAATACAGTCAAATTCTATTCTGTTTTTAAACCTCTAGAAAAGTCATAAAACCGAACAGCCAAAGAAAAAACGAATCGTTTAAAGGCAAGGGCTGGCTTTCAGAGCGACAGAGCGTAGATTTAGCGCGCTTTTCCTTTTTCCTTCAGTCGAAATTACTTTCCAATGCTCATTCGACTCCGTGGTATCCTCAAAGCAAGTGGAAGCCACGAAGAAATAATATGCATTGCTATTTATGAAATAAATACGATTTATCAGTATTCGAACCGTAAACTGCAAACTAGCACATTATACCGTTGATCTGTCCAAGCATCTAGCTAAATCCTAAAATATATATTCTTATTTATATACTTTATTAATTTTTTAAACACACCTTATTATTTACCCTCAAAGCCAAAAGGTTTCTGTGGGTAAAAAAACAATCAATATTAATACAGCAAAGTTTCAAATATAGAGTAAATTTATAAAAGAAAAAAGATACAAATGGAGATAATAAAGATAAAAATAATGAATATAATGGAGATATAAATAGAGACGACAAAGTTTGTTATTGACGCATTGCGTTTTGCTCTAACTCGAGGGTTAACCCAATTTTATTGTGGAAAAGAATCGTGTTGTCTAGTGGTAGTCTAAGTAGTTGGTAGTGGTCTATAAAAAAAACTATTGAAATGACGAGAAAATCATAATAACTTAACACGTGCGCGAGATCATCTTTTAATCATCCCTCACCATAGGCGTCAAATTTACGGAGGTTCCTTTAAATTCCAGCATCGAAGATTTGAAACGACGGATTTGAACTGGAGCAGCTAAACAAGACGTTTCTTTTAGAGCTAGGTTCTCTGGTTAGGATTCGACAATGCCTGTTAAAACTGCAAACTTACAGCGGATTAAAATTTACTTTAAAAATAGTATGTTTATACGTAAAGTGTGTATATATGCATTTATTTTATAGTAAACAGTATATGCTGATAATCAGCACGCTCCTCTCTCAGGAAGGAGGGCAGCAAAGCAGTCCTTTTATTAAAAAAATGCTATTAAAACATATTATATACCTACCACTTATTTTTGATTTTTAAATAAAAAAAACATTTTATTTATTTTATCTCTTCTCTTAATATCGTGTTAGTATAATGGTTAAGGTGTTTGACTACTAACCCAGTGGTCGCGCTTTATTTCAACGCTTCATTGCCGCCTTCTTCCGAATCTCTAGCGTAAGCACATTTGGCTTAGTTGAGTAGGGCCTAAAATAATTACATATGACCTAGGTCATATTAGCGATTCTCTTCATCTCCATACTTCAACAATGGTAGGCACTAGTCTTTAAATTTGCATCAGGATAATTTGGAATGCCAAATCCATACCATTTTTAATATACATGGAATAAAATGAAGTTTATATCGTATTTAAAAAGGGCGGACGAAAAGCCTAATTGCCAATTCTGATGCTGCGGGTCGAGTTGTCTTTTGCTAACTTATTTTTTGTGGACATAGAACATTTTTTACAAATCATTAAGAATAAATAATTTATTTATTTGTCGTTTATTCGGTACAATAATAAAAAAAGAATGGTACATACAATTGTGTGTACTTACCCGATATCTATTTATCGCAAGGTAGAATTAAAGCTTTTTAGTTATCTAAATGAAAATAAGCAAAGATTCACTAAGGAGAAGAGTAGTTTATTTAGGAATTGAGCTAATATCTAACTTTTATCTCGATTACCAACGTTAGAACAGAAGGTAGAATATTTTCATTTCCATGGTAATGCAAATCTGTGTACTGTTTTGAAGTTTCTAATGATGTGAGCGACTGAGAGAATGTCGCATAGAAACGATATTATCTTATCGTTGTAGTATTGTAGAGGGAATTACTACAGTTGACATTTATTTGTCCGGATGTTTGTTATCGCGAAGTACAAGGTCTGCTGTTTCGAAAAGAGTTGCACATCCGTTATATTATTTGTATGTAGTATAAATATTCACTAATTGTCTTGATTAACCCTATACCACAGCCTATACAATGGACCTTGGTTAATATGTTACGAATAATATCGAAAATCTGTATAATAATTATAAATGTGGATGTAAATAACATAGCGGTACAATTCTAGTGTTTCTAAGATTCGCCTGGTTAAATCTTGACATTTTTTATACTTGACAGATAAGCGAAGCGTTTGCTTTTTATCTAGATTAAATTAAAAGAGTGTAAATCAGCTGAAATTCGTACATTACTACTTCTAGGAGAGTCCGTGACAATCTATTTGAAAACATAAATCTTGCTCAGATTGCTCAGGTCTAGGCGATTAAACCACGCCCTCATGACACATCTTATTTTTATTATTATAAATAAAAAAAATGTTCAGATCATAACAATTAATGATGTAGATTTAATAGAAAAATATTAGAATATTCTACAGATAAGGCGTAAATTAAGTAAAACATTTCATAACGTTTCTGTTATAAAGATGCAGGTAGCGAAAGATACAGCGGAATACAGTGCCAATAGCTTTAGCTTTATAGCCAACTACACCACTATCCACTATAAAAACGAGTCATTTCCCAGGAAGATCTTTTTGGAAAATATTTCTTAAGTAAAATCATATGTACTCATATCATAATAATGAATCTACTGGGGTTTGATAGCAACGTATTTTTTTCCTGGAATCTAAAGTTTTTTTTTCAATAGGAACACTTGATAAAAAATACATTATAACTTGAAAAATATAAACTTTTCAAAATATATGTATTCCAAAAAATAAATTAAAATATATTTTATTTATTTTTTCATGAAGTATACTAGCGACACTCAAACTATTTGTTATTGTGAGCCAAAACGCATACATTTTTTTTATTATTATTATTTTCTATCAAAGAAACGTAGCAGATTTAAAAAATATTGGTAGTATTGGGATATCTATAGCTTTTTAAACATCCAAATTTTTAATAAGTACCTATTTATTATCTTATCAAATTATTAAAAACCTTCATTTATATATTACTTATCGTGCTATGCCTGTTTGTTTGCACATTTTCGTGTTATGTCAACATGTGTTTAATATATAACACAACACCCTACTTAGTATGTTTTTACAAATAATTTCACAAAACTACATTAGGTCACGATAGTGAGCATTATGGTCGCTAAAATAATAAAAAATATCCGGGGACTATTATTGGTCTCAGTCGCATTTTTCCACGCAGTTAAGAGTCAAACAGAAGGAAATGTCTCGAGATCGCTGTTACAAATAATATCCTCGAACTGTAAGTAGCAACGTTTTATTATTTTCATTGTGAATTCTTACTATAGTAACTATGGTTCTGATTGACGTTTTTATGCGTCTTTTAAGTTAAACAAGACATAGCTAAAAAAATGTTAACTTTACGTGATAATATTAAACGAATCTTGTAATGACGTCTATGTTGTGAGCGTTCAGCTGTGCTGTGGCCGCGTGCCCGTAACGCGGTTGGAAATCACGCACTAACCGAATTTATGCCATCTGTTAATATAAATGATGAATTTGGAATGTGTTTTTTTTCGCATTTTTTTATATAATTTCCTACTCAATAGGAAACACAAACATCCTATTAGGGTCTTCGGAAAGGGTCTTTGGACACAATGCATATAATTGTTATCACAATAAAAAAATGCTAGGATGTTCTCTAATTTACTAAAAATTTAAGAAGTCAGAGAGTTACAAAATATGCGGTCGCGCTTGCAACCTAAGTGAAACTGATAGTTTATTTAACAAAATTTATTTATAAAAATAAATTGTATCGTTTTAGGGAACCTGAAACATTGGAACCTGGGATTTATCATTTTGCGATTTTTGACTATAATTATTAATGTTTATAACATTGCAGGTAACATTGATTTTTTGAAAAAAAGTTACGATATCGATATGAGTGATTTTCGGATTTATTGGTACAGCAATGGACAAATGAATACGTCATATAAATTAGAAGAAGCTGCTAATTATGTCGTAAATAATAAAAACTTTAACAAAAACAAACTAACAACTTTCTACGTCCCTGGATTCAATCAAACTTATGAAAACCACCCGGAAGTGAATGAAGTTAGAGATGCTTATCTAAGAATAGGATTGGATTTTTTTATTTTGAATATTTACCCATACGCGAGCATCATTAATAGTAGCCCTATGCACAGTTATAAGAACGCAGTAGGAAGAATTGACTATATAGCATTTAAAATTGCATCCTTCCTCGTAGACATGGTCAATCTAGGCCTGCCGAAGAAAAACATACATTTAATAGGATTCAGTCTAGGCGCGCAGCTGATTGGAATTGTTGGAAGAAGATTTACTGAGATCACCGGCGAGTTACTTCCAAGACTGGTGGCTCTCGATCCACCTGGAGCCTGTTTTGAAACGGCGTCACTGGGCAGCCAAGTAAGTTGGAGCGACGGTGAGTCGGTGGAGATATACCATTGCACCAGTGGCACCGTGGGAACACCGAGCGTCATAGGCACTGCCGACTTCTTCCCCAATGGCGGGGAATGGAATCAACCAGTCTGCGAGCCGATTTCTCTAAATATAGCGAATATATACGAGTCAGCGCTCTGCAGCCATTCGTTCTGTTTGAAAATCTGGGCCGAATCAGTTCTGAATCGCAATGCTTTCTTGGCGAAGCTCTGCAAATCGAGGGATGATTTCAAATCTGGCCGATGTCGCGGCCGGAAATTCGTAAGAGCAGGCTTCGATTTGAATCTCACGAGGTCTTTCATGTATTCTTCGTTTTTTTTCAAAACGCAATTGCTGCCACCATATGGGATGGGAGAGCAAGGATTGAATGCATGACTCCCCATAATATATCATTTTTAAAAAGAAAATGTTTTCTTTACAGCCACAGAACACGACTCACAACCATTTTAAAATTTCAATCGGATTGTTAAGTAACTACGTATAAAGTTATAAAACATATGAAGTTTTTACTTGACTTATTTATTTTTCTTTACTATTATTTATTATAAGAATAGCATCAAACTTGAAACTCAATGTACCTAATAACATATCAATGATAGTAATTAAAGATGAGTTTAGTTTTTTAAAAAATAATTTAAAAAATGTGTAGAGTAAGGAAAAAATGTTAATTATGTATGTTTTCAAGTTAAAAAAATTATTAAAGATGTTTTCATTCATAATAATTATATCGATTTCTATGGTGTAAAAGTATTATTAAGATGACTAGTCTTATTAAAAACTAAGTAGTAAAAATTAGAAATAGGTTTTTTCGATTTACGTAAATTAGCTTTTCTTCACTATTATGTAAATATGTTAATATAAAAAAAAATAAAAACTAAGATAGTGGTTCCGTTTAAAGAGATCAAGTTATCATCAAAGTAGCATTGCTGAGACTTCACCACAAATATCTTTGCCACTAATAAAGTGCACCAAGTTCAATCATATACCTACCCCAGTGAAGTGTCGTGTATACACCTTATGTAGTCAACCAATAGAAAGCCATCGAACCTCTCGTATTCAATGAAAGACGTCCTTAAGATCAATGGTTGGTGCTATGAAAAAAGTTTACTAAGTTAAATTTTAGGCTTTTATCTAAGGAGTAATATAAAATTTAATATTTTATATACTAAGAAAGCAAAATTTCACCTTTTCGAAAAACTCCGCATCCCGCTCTTCTGGTCTAATTTTGCCCATTAAAGAGCTTGACTGAGATTTTGTGCCCTTAAATTTTGGTGTAAAATTTAAGTTTAAGTGTAAAATTACGCCAGTTATCGTGTCCACAAGAAAGTAATATAGATAGATAGATATATATTAACTTTTAAACTGAGAGTGGATAATGCTGTTTATAATTGTGATACGTTAACTTATACGTCTATAAGGACTAATTAATCCTAATGATATGTTAATTAATCATTCATATGTTATAAGGACTCGATATAAATTCTATTGTGTTTCAAATTTTATGTTCTCTTTATTGTATAAGAAATATGTACCATATTAAAAACATTAACAAAAAAAATAATTACATTTAAATACGATATTTTGAATGAGATCAATTCATTAAAAAAAATTGAATACCTACCTAATAATGGTATGTACTTGCATATGTTGTTTGAATAATGTGCGTTTGTACCAACAGGGCAGGGCCTTCTTAGGACAAAACATCACACCCAGATAGACACGGTACATAATTCAATATGCTACTACATGCTAAATTCAAAAAGATTTTTTTTTTTTATTTTTGAACAATTGTGTTTTTAGTGGTTTTTCTTAACATAAGATTTTTTTAAATTTGTATGGGGTTTGCTATGTCATTGTCGTCACTAACAGAGTGTGAGTAAACTGCTACCTAATCCTATAAATATTAAAAAGCACTTAGTCTAGCTAATATTACAACTAGACTCCCTTATAATCAAACTTACCTAGTAAAAGTTTTGTTATTTATGTTGTATCTTTTAATGTAAGTATATTGCCAAGGCTTTTGGTTTAACCGTGTCACTTTGCTTGTATAAACAGATATCTTTGTTTATTTTATGGATGCCATTTGATGAAAAATAAATAGTTTTGATAAAATAACCCATGGAATATATTCATCTACGTTACTCAACATTCTTTCTCCAATATCACCAGCATTAAAATGATAATTAATGCTATTTATTTTTAAATTTCAGAAAATAATAATGTATGTCTTTGTGTTATTAAAAAAAAATAGACTTCCAATGGAAAACCTATCCGTTATTTTTCAAAAAAAAAACTAAATGTTATCATTATTTCATACAAAATGGTAGGCCGCTGTTTGTGTTATAAGCAGTCATAGAGTTTACACGACCTTTCTGTTAATCGTACAGCGTTTCCTATTGCAGACAACGGTCGGAATCGTTGAAAAAGCGTTCTTCGTTCACGTATGTAGTCGCCTTGACTTCGTCACACACCTGGATGATTTGTTCCCTCGTGCCTACGAGGGAACAAAGCGACCAACACCGAGTGCATCAGGTTCAATCCGCAAATATTAGTAAGAAGTTAGAGTAGAGCCCAACGTAAGTACAGAGCAAAAATGCGTTAAACAAAAAAAAACGATATGTAAAAAATATCGCGGTGGTCATTATACTCGTAGCGGTACGATATTAACATTTCATCACTACTCTAGTGGGACCAAAAATATTTGTTCATGACCTCGATCATAAGCAAGCAAGAAATTTATCTGCTTACTTTCCTCGGTTGCCTATGGCTGTAAAAAGCACATACAAACTTAGCAATGTGACCTTACTTCTTTCTGCATTTTATTTTAGGTGGAGTGGACCCATTAAGGATATGCACTGCTAAAGATATCGAATCCGTGAATGCATATTTCTACGCAGCTAATGGGCAGATATACCACTGGACTCCGATGAAGCAAAAATGACAATAAACAATCCATATTTTGACATCAATAAAAAAATGTACATGTCTTCGTTATTAATACAGCTAATCTGCTTGCAGGATCCTTTTCTGACCTTAATACATACATAGTAGCTTGCCGCAATACTCCTTGTGTAGCGCAGGCTATGGTCAATTATTTAAAAGCAATGTTAGAATTAGGAGTAAAATCGGAGAATATAGAAATGTCGGGCCATAGTCTAGGGGCGCAAATAGTTGGTTTTGCTGGTAGACGCTTACAGGTAAAATGTTTCTTCGAACAACTGGCATGGACCCTGCAGAACCTTGCGTTTATCCAGTGCGTGGGATTCAATTACAACCATTTGAAGCACAATTTGTTGATTGTATTCACACAGATATGGGAAGATGGGGAACGGCATCCGAGAATGGAAATGCCGATTTTTATCCTAACGGAGGTAAAAACCAGCCCAGCTGCATATCGACAGATGAAATAACCACAATGTGTTCTCACGTAAGATCATTGGATTTATATATTGAACGCATTTGTTTAAATACGAGTAAATGTATCGGTTTAGATATAGCAACGAACCGCACGGCAGAAATGGGCTTTTACTGTCCTTATACAAATGGAAAATTCTTCTTAAAAACAAATGGAGGAAGCCAATTCTGCCCATGTATCCAGCCAGGAGTATCTAGATTAATATAAAGCAGATTTTAAAGTGGCAAAAAGCTTTTTTTTGTAAGGAGTTGTAAACAAATACATAACATTGTAAAAACAAACAACATCAACATTGTAAAAATTATACAACATATAATTCGGCCGTTTTTAACATTTGTCTGTGTACTATTTAATCTCGATATTTCGGAGATGATCACACGTCTCATTCGATACGAACTATTGACAAGACTCCTGCGCTGGTTCATTCGGTTCGAAACCTGTTCTATTATTGACGAGAATACGTCTATAAAATTAGTGTGGTGGGTTAGGTTAAAAAATCGGGAATATTTTTATCGTTTTACAACTAAAAAAAAACTATGGTTTATTTAAAAAATACATAAAACCAGGTTACGTTACGTTAAGTTGGACCCGCATCCATTTTATGTTGGATTCGCACTACATAAAAAATTCTGCCCAATTTAACTTATGATTTGGAGAAACCACGAAGCTCGTTTTGATTTTATTTATTTATTTATTTATCAATCTACAATACACCGATACAAGAATATTCTTTTCTAGTACTAGATTTATATGGCTAGAAAAATGTATAAAATATTAATATGCTTGAAAACATCAAATTAATAAAACAAAGTCTAATGTGCGTGTAGTGTGTGGTATGTAATGTGAATTATGTGTATAGCGTGTAGTGCCTCTATTTGTGGCATGGAAATGTTTGTGTGTGTGTGTTATGTGTAAGGGTGTGTGTGTGTGTGTGTGTTTATCGTGTGTATATAAACTTACATATTATCAGTAGTATAACAAATAATTTAAAAATATATAGAAGTTTCACCACCCCTAATCCAGGCGCCTTAAAACCTGCATATAATGTATTCTTGATTTACTTACAAAGTAAATCAAGAATACATTATATGCATATAATGCATTCTTGATTTACTTTGTAATATTTGCTAACAAAAGTAAAAAGCCCCTGAAATATTTTGTTTTTTTTTTAATTTTAGCATTTCAAGGTTTTCAAAAATTTGAATGAAACTGACGTATTTTTACCGACGTTAATTTAGCTTGCACTGTTTGTATGTCGGTTTAGGTCAAATCTTGCAAGCTGAATTATAACCACTTCCTCTTATCCTACGGAGTTGAAATTTGACATAATGGTTCAGTCCCGATGACAATGCATTTTTATGGTAAGCATGACCTGAACATGAGAAGGAACTCCACAACATCACATAAACACAACATTTTGTATACGTATTCAAACACTTAAATAAAAGCTTGTTTTTAAAAATGTTTTTTACTATTAATTTATTTATAATATGAAAACAATAACGAGATTCATTTTGACGGGGGATTTACATTAGTATTAATATTATTATAAAAAAAAAATCAGACAAATCCACAGGTTTTTATTTATGTATGTATGAAATCAGTAATCTGTTTAAATAGCATTCATAAATGATAACATTATTTTGACAGATACATTTCAGTGCGCACTGAATATCATTCCAAGAAATTTTAATACTTTTGATTATGGATTATTACATTTACAATGCAGGTTTTGTAATGCAAAACATTTCGAATCTGAATTCAGTTTAGGTGATAGGACTGCATTCACTTTATTTAAGCATATTGGTCTTATCATAATGATTACTTCAAATCATTGTATTTCACATGAACCTTCAATAAAAAGAAAGTACCAAAATTTATTTGTTAACATTCGTAAATACAATTTAACACTCTGTAATTGTTTTTTTTTCTCAACTGTTACTAATATTAAATTTCATATGTATTGCAGGGAATTAAAGCAATAACACACGTTAACATGCTCAAAGTTTACGTAATAGTACAAAATTAAAAAAATATTAATGCTTTGATTATAGAGGTATACACACTTCATTATAGAGGTATAAGAACCTTAAAAATTTAAAACTTACATTAACGCTCATACTTGAAAATATAAAGAATAACGGTTGAATTTCGACCACATGGCTACCACTAGTATTTATGTAATGATTCGATAAAAACATTTTTATAGGGTCTTTTCACCCTTTGTTTTATAATTTGTGTGTGTGTATTAATTTACTAATTTATATAATAGTTTGGCCCATTTAAACCGGTGGAGAAAACATATATACGAGTACGAATATTTCAAAGTTACGTAGTTTGCATCGATGGAGTTTTTTTTTTAAATAATTGCTATGAGGTAGGTCACATACAATTATTTTGGGCCCTACTCAAGTAGGCCAAATGTGCCTATCGTAGAGTCAGGGGAGATGGTAGTAATGAAGCGTTAAAAATGGTATGACCATGTGCGGATTTGAACCCGCGACTTATGGGCTAATAGTCCAACGCCTTAACCACTAGACTACCACGATCTGAAATCGGGCATCAAACCTTTTAAGCATTTTTTACATACATACAATTCAGTGCTGGAATAAAACATTTTCGGTAAATATTTAAAAAACTCTTTATTTCAATTTCAAAAAACGATACATTAAGAAAAATGGTTATAAAATGTATAAAATTTATGCAATTTGTTGTGGTTTCTATGGATTGTGTACGTATTAGGCAGGTATAACATTTAGATATATTTTTCATAAAAAGACTGTTTTATTTATTTTCTTAGTTGACGTCAAATTTGAGTTTGATAGGAAAAGTTATTTTGGTATTAAATTAATTCCGCTTGGCCCTTTGCAATACGGAAAAGCGCCATTGGTGTATGCATCGAATAAACCAGCAGTGCCGTCCCATTTGTATCCAGACTGCTGTATATTATAATTAGTACTAAAAAGATAATTAATTTTGAACAATAGGTCAAGCGTTGTACGAGTGTAAATACATGAGTCACCAGTTACGGATTCCCGCCACAAATGACTGCCAAAATTGTGGGAACACGAGACGTTAACGGCAGAACACCCTGGCATTATTGTGCCACCATTGGGAATAAAGTCAGCCGTTCCCAATAACTCAGAGGTTCCCATTACTCCGAGATTTGTGTGTATAATATCAACATAAGTAGCATCATTTTTATTTAGGTTGTTGCCTCCATTAAAACATGGTCCAGCTGGATCTAGGCCAGTCACTCTTTTAATTTTTATACCTGCCATGGTATAATACTTTTTACCCGCCGCAGACACCGTCTGAGCTCCCATGCTGTGTCCGATCAAATGAATCTTATTAGCACTGGTACCACCATTATTAGTCAGTTCATAAAGGTAATTAGCTATAATGTTGCCGATGCAAACAGTAAGTTTCGACACTCGAATATAATTTATGGGGTCCAAGAACGTTCCGCCGAAGGGGACGGAAGTGTTGAATATGAAGAAGTTGGTCACGGATTCGGCGGTCTTGTAAGCGTCGCGCATCTGCTGCGAAGACTCAGTCTTCTCGTTGGATGTGTAGCCGTACACGAAGAAGACCGACGTAAGCGACTTGTCGAAGTCGGGGTGAGCGAGGGTCGCCGCTGCCCCCGCAGAGTCGAGGGAAAATGTTGTCTCTCTTCCTCCTTTGTACAGCACGACAGATATTGGCGAGGCATCTGAGGGATTGCAGGGTGCTGTACCAACGAAACCTGAAATTCAAAGTGGTATTATTTTTATATAATATTTGGATTAATAAAAATTTTCAACCAAAATTCAATTTAATTATATTTACATACGTAAATTTAGTTCTTACCTAATTGTATAAAAAAAATACTGATTGATACCTTTTGTTGAACAAACATTCTTGGAGAAATGTAAAATTACAGATAACAGTAATGAATTAAAGTAAATACTAAATAAAGTGTTGAAATGGTAAAATCTGACGTTGCGTAACAAAAAAACATAAAAATTTAGTAACTAACACGATTGTATGGACACAAGAAAACCGACCCATCAATAAAATTCATAATTGCTAATAACCTAGCTGTTCAACCCCGGGCTCGTCCCCGAGTTAAAATTCTGACAAGTCGATGAAGACTGCACAGTCTGAACAGTCCTTGGGATTTATTACTAGTCATTAAATAACACTCCTAAATAAGGACCGAATTCTCTTAAACTCGAGCTACTATCATCTAGAGTTAGTACCTATAAAGTTAGAACCTTCCCTGCATTCATTTATTTATTTAGTTTGGCTGAATGTGGTGTAACAGTAATTGCACACAATACAGACAATGACGTAAAACATACCAGTCCGTGGGTATAATCTATTAAGTGAAATAGCCCTAAATTTTATTAAAGTTTAGTCGAAACATAGTCGTTTAAGTGCTGGAATTCTTGGTTTCGGACGCGCTTTGTTTTGATTATTGTTTTAGAGTCATTTCAGCATTGCAAACTGTATTATTTTGTAATGAATATCGAAGTACCACGTATGTTTAACAATGCAAAAGATGTCATCACAGTTAAAACTTTTCAATCTTGTGACATTTTAAATTTAAGTTATTTTTAATACGATAAAAGCTTAAGTATCTCATAGTTCTCATTGAGAACCAATAACAATAATAAAATATTCCGCAAACAGAAGCATTTTTTTTTAAATTTATCTTTACAGACACTGAACAGACTGAAAGACGACTCAGTAAGATATGTAGGTGTGTATGTGTAGGAGTGTCTCTACAAATTTATAGATACAAAAAAGATTTATTAAAAATGATCTCTTTGAAACCACTTAATACTCAAATGATAGAACAGAGCCACAACCAAACGGAAATTACAACATTTTAAATCGGATATCAATTGCAAGAGCTGCCTGCTATAAGAAAGATAATGAGTATTAATGGTGAGTATTGGGTAAGAGTGAGTTTTGGTACAGTAAAATTGATCACGTGGTCATTGTAAAAAGCAGGTAGATCAAAAAAAAATCCATCGAGCATCTTTACACGGCTCAAATGAGTCTTCGTGCTTCAGGAAAAAGTGACCCTTTTACGAATAACACAAATCGAATAACATTAACTCCAAAGAAAACTTCAAAAGATATAAATCCTTGCGCCACCGCAAAAGTAAGCGTCCGGCTGCAAATAACAATACCGCAAGCATTGACAATTTTTGTAGTAGTTGATTTATCCAAAAGGAAGTACGAAAATAAATGATGATAAAAAAATATTTATGTCTTAATCCGTATTGAAGAGAGAATGCTAAATAAAGTATGCTGAAATAAAGAATGCTAATCAAAGCTGAAAATATATCACGCAACAGAAATCTGTAGGAAAATAAAACTTCATGATTAATTTACTTGACTGAAAAACATAGTTACATACTTATATCCGTAACTATGTTTTTAGTATTAAATTCTTAAAAAAAAGTCTTAAAAAAATAAATAATAATAGCCGCCTTTAATATAAAAGACACATAAGACAGAAAATATAAAAATGTGTATTTTTATATTTTTTCTGTTTACAATAATTAATGTTCCCCTGTCGATATTTATTCCAGAAACATATTTTAGAATGTCTAAAAAATTGTAAAAAAATGTGATAAGCTTGACAAACTTAAAGAAAACAATAAGCTTGAAAAACATGTGCCATAACTTAAGTACAAATAACAAAGTGGCTATTCAAAGTAAACTTGAATGGACTATATTTTGAGCAACAAAGGTTCTAAGTTGCTTATCTGTACTTTATTTTAAATAAATCTGTACGAATGGTAAAGAAGTGAACACTTTATTCATATATTTAGATAAAATATTCACTGTTAGATAGATTACGCTCTCTTTAAATGTCAACATAGGTTGTGTACTTAATAAAAAACGATTATACAAATCATAAGCCTTTTACTTTCTTATTTTACGTTTTTCTAACTGTACAAAACTTAAAAAAACTAAAGAGGCTTGTCATTTCATAAAGAAAACAATCATGAAATGTGTCTAAAACTATTATTAGCATTTCTTTTAGACTGATCAATACAAAAATACAATACACACGGTGAAAATATTACTTACAATAGTTGAAATCAAAATTAATCCATGGGATTAAACTGGGATCAAATTGGGCATTTGTTAAAAGTGTTAAGCCACACAAAATACTTAAGAGCAACAAATAACTCATAATATTGCTCAGTATAAAAACACAATTATTAGTAGACAGAAGGAAGACGAATGTTATACAGGTATTGTCGTGTAGGAATTTATAGACAGTTTTCTTTAAACATATGTTGCCTCGGTTTAAAAATATCTTAAATATTCTGTTTGGTTGAATAATACGCTATGATAAACGCTAAAGGCTGTCCATAGACATAATCCAGATATGTGAATATTATTTTTTTCCTATTTTCTGGCCTTGAAAAGTAAAAATGAACCCTTAGTATAAAAAAATATTTATTATAAATTTTATTTCAATACTTATATTTTTATACTTTCATACTTCAATACTTCAATATTTATTAAACATTCAATTGAATTGGAAATATGGTTGTTAATTAGGTTCGTTTTTATTTAGGTATTATAATTTTAATTTGTTTTCTAGTTGGGATGTGTTTATAAGGAGCTATAAAATAATAACTGTTTTTTTAGGAAACTACTATTTACTTATTTTTTAACCCTTAAGTAAAAAGAGAGATTTTCATATACATTTTTATATCTGGTGCGTTTGGTGAATAATTTGATAGCGGTAAATGTTTTCGCTTCTATTTTGAATTCAACTTTTTTTGGTAAGTACGCTTTCTATTTCAATATGACAGTTTTAAATATATTAAATTCGGTATCTTCCTCCCACAATTGGATTCATGTCGATACAGTTTTAAGAGTTTCAGCCCTAGTTCGAATCCACTATATAGGTCGACCATTCTAGACCAAAATTTCCCACATGAAATGGTTTTAATGTTTTCCTATAGCTCTCTCGTGCGAGATTAAGTTTTTTCTTTTGAAAAGGTTTGTTTTTCCGATGTATACGAATGATTTGGATATTTCGCCGTCGTCTAATGTTGATGTAACTAAATTATTCAATATGCATTAGGAATAACAGAAAAGGCAATAGCATATTGTTTACTATAATCCGCAATCTTGTTAAATCAATAATGATATTATTCGATTGTTTTTTTTTTTGTTAGAAAACCGAAATCGTCTAAGAAAAAACAAGCAAGTGCAACCTGGCATTAAAATCAGTCGAGAAAATAGTCGTTTTATATATATAATAGTATATAATACAATGATATATTCAACAAGCAGTAAC
Organism: Neomicropteryx cornuta; assembly: GCA_020383195.1. Taxonomy (NCBI): domain Eukaryota; kingdom Metazoa; phylum Arthropoda; class Insecta; order Lepidoptera; family Micropterigidae; genus Neomicropteryx; species Neomicropteryx cornuta. Next base: position 11,291,259 of record JAHKQU010000014.1, read on the forward strand.
TTATCTATAATTTTTTAAAGGTTTATAGCAGGGTAAGACAAGGTTTATAAAGTCGTTAGACATTACTTTTTTATTTGTCTTTAGTAAATTATCATTCAATTCGTTCGTGTTTGATGTGGTTATGTTGAGCAATTGTAAAAGAAAATCAATGAACCCTGAAAGTAGCATAAAATGTAATGTTAGTTTATTGTACTCGTATTCATTTACATTTTTTTAATTTTTCGATTCGTAATAATGTTGAAGAACCGCAGAACTCTTCTAAACAATTTATAGAACCAAATATAAAAATATTGTATATTTTTTCCCATAATGATAAAGAAATCAGATAATATATTAGACGAAACGCAAAGTATATTAGAAATAGCAGTGTCTGAACCAGGAAAGTCTGTAAAATTGAACGCTCGATAATACCTAATTTGCCATTCAGAGTAGATAGGAACCATCTGTAAGCCAACAACATTTACACTTTTTTTTTAATATTTGGGCGAATCCGGAGGAACCCTCGGAAATAAAATTTCTTAAGAATATTTTTCTCACGCATAAAACCGCATAAATTACTTTTGTCTGCTTATCACTTAGATAAGATGTATGAGATTTTCCACAAGTAATTTTTGAATATAACTGAATCAGATAATTATTGATTTATTCCTAACGAAAGTCTAAAGAAAAACATAGAACAAAGAAAAAATTTGTAAGACAAAATATTTTTTAATCTTCCACCTGAATACAAAAAACAAAACTGTATTGTTTATCTGTATAAATAAAAATCAGTTACCGCATGTATGGATACATCATCACTTGAAAAAGGCTAGACCGATTTATCTATGTTCGTAATTGTCAGGACAAGATTTATGTGACAGAAAATTTTGGGTAAATCCACCAGAAAAGTCGGAAAAATCAGAAAAAAAAATATTTTGTATGGTATTTTTGTATTTATATTTCGTATGTTTTCATTTCTGAATGACTTTAAGTGTGACGTGATGATGTCCATAATGCGGCAAATGATTTTTATTTATATAAATGTAAAAAATATTTTACGTTGATGCATTGGGCGAAAGCGTTGTCGAAACCGCTGTCAGAGCATAGGATAGTAAGTGGGGAGAAGACCCATCCCGAATGCCGCAGGCACGAGTTATCTCGCGTCGAGGGCGCCGTAATTTCCCAGGTCGAAGTTAGGGGTTAAACAGCTAGTTATAACACACAACGCACGCACGCACACGCTAATATTACATTAAAATATCTTTTTGCTAACCTCAAACGCCGAAGAATAAGAATATCGTTTTATAAATAAATCACCTGTTAGCATTGGTTTAAATTTTGAATCGCTAGTTAAGAGTTTTATTTTAATTTTTATTAATAAAGTGAATTTTGAAATGAGTGAAACTTTTTATTCCTTCCGGTATTACACTTGTATACTTGTCTTGTGTTTAGAATAGATAATTGACTAAAAGTGTAAGAATGAGTGACTTAAGGCGCCCCGGGACGCATTTGTCCTTGAGATTAGAAAGAGTAGGCTTTAATCGAACATTGACGTGTAGAAAAGAGACGGATATACTCGCCGACCGCGAATTCGTTACATTTGGAATCGATGAAACATGTTTTTTGTATTTAAATAATTATTATCATTTGAAAAAAATGTTTTTTTTAAGTAATGTCCTAGATTATTATATTGTCTATCTTTAGAAAGAAAAATTAGGTTCGCGTCACTTACACAACTTAAAAGAAAATCGTTGCAAGAAAAAAACAACACTTTCTTATTTATTTATTTTCATTACTATAATAAGGCGTATTTCGTTTTTTTTTAAGCAAAGGACTAAATTAATATATGTAGAATATTGTGGTATTTTTAGTTTTAGCCATTTGTTGGGAATAACTTCAACAAAATGCACCAAAATACGTTACAAAACACGTTTTAGGGACTGGTGGCGCCTTAAATAAGCCCTGAATAGGCTTAACGAGTGAAATAGCTGCGTTATCTTATTATGTGACTAGTAACTTACTTGCCTACAGATGCAGAAATATAAACACTTCCAGTCAAATGATCTGTTCTGAAAGTCCATAGCCAGACTAGTTCTTTCTACTATGGACGTTTCTTTCCAAGGAGTTTGTTACTGGGTTTTTTTCGCGTCCATTTTAAAAACCCGGCTTGTTGTTTAAGCCTCACTTTCAGTATTTTTTATTATGGTGACCAATCTTTTAACTTTGCTACTGATTTATTAAGAAAATGTCATGATGTTCTATTTGACACGAAGCAAATGTAATGAAACAACACGGGCATAATGGACATAATATTTCAATTTAATAAAAATAATTTAATAATAATTATATTGCGGCACTGAACATTCTTTAACATGTTTCTATTTGCGCACAAAAATGACTTTGTAATAATTTTGACTTTCCAATAATAAATAATGCGTTCCAACAGCCGTGCTGTCAAATGTTTGAAAATTAAATATGATATTCGAGCGCTTTATCGAACTTTGATCAATTATCGTTTCAATAATTGTTACTAAAAATTTGACGACTTTAATGTAACATATAATATATAGATATATATCATTATTATATAAACGCCTATGGTTGTTTTTCAAGAGCATCCATCAACTTTTTCATTCTCAGCATTCGTACTTTTGAGTCGAAAGTTAACACGGACGGACGGACCAAAGAAGCTACTATAGCTTCTTAAACATGCTTTAGTAGTCTGTCTACTGCTCTCGTAGGTATGGCAGTCTCGTAAATTGTTAACTGTGACATATATTTTGAAATTATTATTATAAAGTATGTATTCATAAATGATACATATTACATTAAATGAGTTCAGGCAACTTTATGGTAAGTCTTACAAAATTGCACAATATTTAATTTAGGTAATTTTTGAGACGATTTTCGTTTATTATTTTTTGGGTACCTCCTTCAAATGATTTAGCATTTTCGTAAACAGCTTATAACATTAGCATATAACAGAAACAGATCATTTTGACATCATGATAGTATTTCCAATTATGTGCACATAATTGGAAATATAAATAATAGTAGTTCAAGAATCTACCTTTAAGGTACAACGGAAATAATGTGGACAATGTCAAATTTGTCACCATTCAGTACAAATACCTAATTTCTTTTAGTCAAATCTGAAACTGACTATTTCAAAACAACGAAAGATTATTTTTACCAAAAAGAATATTAAAGAAAGAAAACATCAGTCGAATTCGTTAATGTTTATAAACAGCCCTAAATTTGCGCAAAAATTAAAGGTGTAACAAAGATGCCACAAGACCTAAATATCCTTTGTTTGATAAATATTGTTATGAGTGCGTATAAAAAGTATTAATTATAATTAACGCGAATCGAAAGGTGTGACAAGTACGTCACGAAACCTATTTAGAAGAGTGCATGTAAAATATATTATTAAGGGCGCGTAATTCTAAAAGTAAAATCTTAAACATTTAAGAGTCAAAAGGAATATCGACGCGCAAAATATCAAATCTCAAAATAAGACAATCCGAGGAGATTGTTAGCAAGTGACATGTCACTACGTTAGGCCAGTGAGTCAACCCTCGACGCGTTTATACACTGCGATGCTAGGCAACTCGTAACTAGTGCATTCCATGTAACAAAGCGTCAGGAAAAAACTGTACTTGAGTTTAGTAGCTAGTAATAAAATAAAAGAAAAGATATAAAATTGCGTATCCGACAAGATTCGTTTTTTTTTTTTTTTTTGGTTTACCCGGATGAAATGTACTAATCACAAATTAGTAAATTTCGCGCCATGAACACCATTCCATTTAAGGTTAAATATGAACGCCTCGATGACACACGATCACACCGATCAATCAAACATTCTTTTGTTCCAAACAGCCAATAACGCCTTAGAGGCGAGCCTCATATGCGGCGTCAAATAAGTACGTACGCGGCCACTTTCTTTGGAACGGGCAGTTAGTCGCCTTTCGAAATTCCTTTCGCTAGCACATGTCTCATAAGACATCTTCTTAAGGCTCGGGTAGTAAAACTGTGCCTTTGAGTAATGATCACAATCATATCTATATAGCCACTTACAAAGAGCAGCGCGCTACATTTCACATCACGAGGCAAGGGTTGCCTGAATACTTCCGGTGCTGATCGTTATATGAGAGCACGAGAAAATATAAAAGGAAAGCAATTTGCTTTGTGGCACCAGCAATCCTAACACTGCCATAACAAGGACAGGTGATCTCACCACCAAGACTCGTATTAGTCTCGCTCTAGGGGCCATTGATTCACTCTCGAGAGTCGACCCTTCTCTCGAGCTGGCTGCAATAAGGTACGTCGTTACGCCGGACACTCCAGTAAACGCTGAGCTGAACGTCTCTACGCGGAGACCAGGTCAGTTCTTCAGGCTGCGACCCAATACTGCACAGAACCAATGAGGTCATCGAAGCATATCTCCTTAATTCAGTTAGCCTCAAGAAACTCAGACAGCAAAGTCGGATATCTTTAAGAATCTCAAATACGTACGTTTTAACATTTTATTATAAGTCTAGTTAAGTATTATTACCTATGGGTAATTTTGTGAATTTAATTAAGTACCACTTTAAGCATTTTTCTCAATATAATTGACTATATTGTCCTAGAGTGACAACCTTGCACGGAGTCTCCTGGAGACTCATTTCAACATATTCTTCAGTAATTCACTTGTATATCATCATTAGCTAAACTAATGACGTTATCGTTCAGAGTTTTCGCAAGGCATAACTAAATATTTTTTTTTATTGTCATAACCAAGCTTTGTCTAACATTTCAGCCTTTAATTTAATTGCGCACTGTTCATGCCCATAATAAAGCAAATGTATAAGCTTGTGTCCAGATCTATTTTAGAATTATGTATAAATAAATTCTTAGGTTGTTATTGAAGTGAACATAAGCATTCACTGCCTTTATGTACATAATTGCCTTCTCTCTTGTATCTTTTTAGCATAAGCTAATTTAGTACGTGGAAGCTTCGATAATCGTATACATATATGAGAAATTATATTATATAGATAAATAAAACAAATGTAATTATAATAATTTGGTTTTATTCCTTAGTCAATTCTACTGAGAGACTATTCGGACCTACATATCATATTCTCTAGACCAGGGGTGCTCAAACTTGAACTGCTGGCGATCTACCTCAATATTTTTAGACTACTTACGATCGACTCTGAGAGACTGCAAGTGTGTGTGATGCAGGGTTGTCGTACATACACGATACACCCTACCTACCTAGGTAGGGCGTACCGTAGCATATATAGATATTAGCTTTCTGCACGGTGCTCAAACGGTCGATCAGTCGATCGCGATCGACCGTTTGAGCACCCCTGCTGTACTGTGTTCTGTCTATTCTAGAAACAACACGGCTTTTCTTTGAAAAGTGCCGCGCGTTCCTTTGATAAAGCCACCTTTTGTCGCAAGCAGTGTTATTTTATTACGTAATACATTTTTGTAGTTTAGTTACCTACCTACTTATTAAAAAAAAAATCTTCTCGAGATCTACTCAAAAAGCACTCGCGATCGACCAGTCGATCGCGATCGACCGTTTGAGCACCCCTGCTCTAGACTAACGAAGCCACCATAAGAGTGAATGATATAACCTTTTATTAGTGGTCGCCAAAGCGCGACCTGGGGCAATGAGCCATTGATCTCTCTTTTATTAATCTAATAATTATTAACCATATATAACTTTAAACATCACATGGAAGCTAGTACATCTAAACATCACAATATGAAACATTAGAATTAGGATCCGTAACACGATAATAGCATTCCAACCTGATATAATATCCTAAATTCCTCTATATTAATAATTACTGTGTACATAACCAGGTACACTTTCACGCTCCTGTCTAAATCCTTGCACATGTGTACAGTATACATTCACTTTCACCTAAGCCCCACTTGGTATGACTGTTCACAGAGTCCAGTCGCCATGCTTTGCTGGTTGCGATTTGTAACGGATAACGGAATATAAAATAACATTAGGTATTATTGAAGCATTATTATTAGGTATTATTGAAGGCAATCTAATGATCATAACACGTTCAACGCGTGTATTTGGTAGTTTGTTTTTTTTTAATTAAAGATTTTAGTGTTTTATATAAGGTATTTGAAATTAAAATTCAAATTTGCTTTGTATTTTAATTATTTTCTTATTTGATGTCAAATTTGACGTTGATAGGAAAAGTTATTTTGGTATGAAATTAATTCCGCTTGGCCCCTTGCAATACGGAAAAGCGCCATTAGTGTATGCATCGAATAAACCAGCAGTGCCGTCCCATTTGTATCCAGACTGCTGTACCTGATAATTTTTATTTGTTGCGAATTTTATTTTAAAATCTAAATCGGAACTAGTAAGAGTATAAATACATGAGTCACCAGTTACGGATTCCCGCCACAAATGACTGCCAAAATTGTGGGAACACGAGACGTTAACGCCAGAACACCCTGGCATTATTGTCCCACCATTGGGAATAAAGTCGGCCGTTCCCAATAACTCAGAGGTACCCATTACTCCGAGATTTGTGTGTATAATATCCACATAAGTAGCATCATTTTTATTTAAGTTATTGCCTCCATTAAAACATGGTCCAGCTGGATCTAGGCCAGTCATTCTTTTAATTTTTATATCTGCCAAGTCAAAATACTTTTTACCCGCTGCAGACACCGTCTGAGCTCCCATGCTGTGTCCGATTAAATGAATCTTATTAGCACTGGTGCCACCATTATTAGTCAGTTCATAAAGGTAATCAGCTATAATGTTGCCGATGCAAACAGTAAGTTTCGACACTCGAATATAATTTATGGGGTCCAAGAACGTTCCGCCGAAGGGGACGGAAGTGTTGAATATGAAGAAGTTGGTCACGGATTCGACGGTCTTGTAAGCGTCGCGCATCTGCTGCGAAGACTCAGTCTTCTCGTTGGATGTGTAGCCGTACACGAAGAAGACCGACGTAAGCGACTTGTCGAAGTCAGGGTGCGCGAGGGTTGCCGCTGCCCCCGCAGAGTCGAGGGAAAATGTCGTCTCTCTTCCTCCCTTGTACAGCACGACAGATATTGGCGAGGCATCTGAGGGATTGCAGGGTGCTGTACCAACGAAACCTGAAATTCAAAGTGGTATTATTTTTATTTAATATTTGGATTAATAAAAATTTTCAACCAAAATTCAATTTAATTATATTTACATACGTAAATTTAGTTCTTACCTAATTGCATAAAAAAAAATACTTATACCTTTTGTTGAACATACATTCTAGGAGAAATGTAAAATTACAGATAACAGTAATGAATTAAAGTAAATACTAAATAAAGTGTTGAGATGGTAAAATCTGACGTTGGATAACAAAAAAACACAAAAATTTAGTAACTAATACGATTGTATGGATTTTCAAAAGCGCGAAAGGAAACCGACCCATCAATAAAATTCATAATTGCTTATATTATACAATACTAGCTGTTCAACCCCAGGTTCGTCCCCGAGTTAAAATTCTGACAAGTCGATGAAGACTGCACAGTCTGAACAGTCCTTGAGATTTATAAATAGTCATTAAACAACACTCCATTCTCTTAAACTCGAGCTACTATCATCTATGTGAGTAGTGAGTACCCATAAAGTCAGAACCTTCCCTGCATTCATATATTTATTTAGTTTGGCTGAATGTGGTGTAACAGTAATTGCACACAATACAGACAATGACGTAAAACATACCAGTCCTTAGGTATAATCTATTAAGTGAAATAGCCCTAAATTTTATTAAAGTTTAGTCGAAACATAGTCGTTTAAGTGCTGGAATTCTTGGTTTCGGACGCGCTATGTTTTGATTATTGTTTTAGAGTCATTTTAGCATTGCAAACTGTATTATTTTGTAATGAATATCGAAGTACCGCGTATGTTTAACAATGCAAAAGATGTCATCACGTTTAAAACTTTTCAATCTTGTGACATTTTAAATTTAGGTTATTTTTAATACGATAAAAGCTTAAGTAGTGGTACAAAAACCAAAAACCTATATGGCATTATATAGTTCTCATTGAGAACCAATAACAATAATAAAATATTCCGCAAACAGAAGCATTTTTTTTTAAATTTATCTTTACAGACACTGAACAGACTGAAAGACGACTCAGTAAGATATGTAGGTGTGTATGTGTAGGAATGTCTCTACAAATTTATAGATAAAAAAAGATTTATTAAAAATGATCTCTTTGAAACTACTTAATACTCAAATGATAAAACAGAGCACAATCAAACGGAAATTATAACATTTTAAATCGGATATCAATTGCAAGAGGACTGCCTGCTATAAGAAGGATAATGAGCATTAATGGTGAGTATTGGGTATGAGTGAGTTTTGGTACAGTAAAATTGATCACGTGGTCATTGTAAAAAGCAGGTAGACCAAAAAAAATCCATCGAGCGCAACATCAATAGCATCTTTACCCAGCTCGAATGAGTCTTTTCGTGCTGCAGGAAAAAGTGGCCCTATTACAGTTGCAAAACGAATAACATTAACTCTGTCCCGGTAACGCAGTCACGCTGCCCCGATTCGTTAAAATCGGGAAGGAGTTGACGGCTCCGCGGCTGCCGGCCGACGGATCGTCTGACTTAGTACCTAAGCCCTCCCCGCCCGCGACACTATTTACCTGCGATTGAGGCTCCGCGACTTGCTCATCGACATTCAATGGATGAGACCTGCTTACCACCACAGTGATGTCAGGCCAGCTGCCCTTGTATTATAACCTGATCCCTTTCTGCAGACTAATTTAAATGCAAAGAAAGAAACCACATATTCCGAACGTACGCAATTTATTGCATAAAAACACACAGAACAAACAAACTCTAAAACAAGCGTCTTTACACGCCTGAGCGCAAATAAAATAATATTTTATAATCAATTAAGCAAGAATCAATTTAGCGCACACAGATAAATGTAGCCAATGCACAAAGTCAATTTAAAATGCAGTTATTAAGTCAACTTAAAATAGTAAAAAATATTTCACTATTATTGTGTGCCAACGAGAAACGCTGATTTTTCAATAGCTTGTTTTCTATTAACATACTGCATGCCAAGCTTAGGTTAGCTTTAAAACTGCACAAAAATGATAATTTCGCACATTTGTGCTTAATATCGCAAGGCACTGATTTTACATGTTACTTAATAAAGGACCCAACTTGGCTTAAAAAACAATATAATTTAAATTATTTACTTATAAAGCACATAAACCGCCGCAAAGTGTTATTAAACTAAAAACACTTCGCCAAAAATAGACAAACAACTTTAATGTATACTATTTATTTGCCGGTAATGGATCTTATATTTTTCAATAAGCATCCGTAAATAACAGGGTAAACAGACACGTTTACAACCCTGGAATTATCTCTTCCGTGCCGGCAACCAAGCCCAGCGGAAATCCGAAGACAACTGACTTAAGGACCCGCTCGCTAGCCGTGCTAGGCTCTTAGCGAGAGGGGATTATAAAACCTCTTTTCATTGGCACGTCGATAGCGTCACTTCGAAGCTCTCTATCGATTGGCCGAGGCATCTAACGATCCATATCGATCAATTATTTTAATATTTTAATATGTAATTCATTCTTTTCGAAATGTAAATTTATATTTTTATTATATATAGAACTTAGTAAGTACACTTAGTCACTTAGTTGTTGGTCTATTTTTGTTAGAGCGGTTCAATGATATACCTTAACTATACAGCTGGATGCCCTTCCGCAATGGCTGAAGAAATGACGTATCTCCGTCAACGCAGGGAAATCCCAGGCGCTGCTGTTCGGACACCACAGGAAGCAGAACCCCCCGACTCTGACCCTCGATGGCACGGCCATCCCTTGGAAAGAGTCCGTAAGTTCCTCGGTGTCCAAATCGACGGCCGCCTGAACTTCAGCAGACAAGCTAAAGCTGCCATCGCCGGCGCCAAGTCAGCGCGCCACCTGCTGAGGCCCTTGCTGAAGGGGAAGAGCGTCCCCATCAAGACTAGGCAGTCGATGCTCAACATGTACGTCAGGTCCAAGCTGACCTATGCGTCCCCAGCCTGGTATCACCTGACGGCTAAGACGCATTGAGCCGAGATGGAGCGGATCATGAACATGGACAGGCGCACCATCGCAGGTGCCTCGTACCACGTCCGGAACGCCGACATCAGCCGCGACTTCAAGGCTGAGTCGATCGACACATATGTCCGGCGCCTCGCGAAAAACATGTTCAAGAGGGACGACAACTCCCGCCACGAGCACCTGCGAAATATTGCCCCTCAACAGGGCGACATACCGCTCCACGAGCGTCCGCCTGACAGACGCCGCAGGCCTTACCTGCGGGGCTTACTCCTGGAGCAAGTCCACTCAGCGCGGAGGCCACTCTGACACCGCATCGATTGCCAATCGTCAACGATCCCTCAGTTCATCCCATCCGGAAGGACGGAAGACCTGTCACACCCCACTGCAAGTCGGCCCGCGGGGCCGACTCACCCGAACCCCCAGACCGAGGGGGCATAATAAACCCCTCGCTGGAAAAGTGCCTCGAGATAGTGCCCGCACTACTCTTGAGCGCAGAAACACTATCAACCACCGCAAAAGTAAGCGTCCGGCTGCAAATAACAATACCGCAAGCATTGGCAATTTTTGTAGTAGTTGATTTATCCAAAAGGAAGTACGAAAATAAATGATGATAAAAAAATATTTATGTCTTAATCCGTATTGAAGAGAGCAAATAAAGAATGCTAATCAAAGCTGAAAATATATCACGCAACAGAAATCTGTACGAAAATAAAACTTTATGATTAATCTACTTGACTGAAAAACATAGTTATTTACTTAAATCCGTAACTATATTTTGGTCTTGTTAAAAATAAAAATAATATAGCCATCTCTAATATAAAAGACACAGAAGTCAGAAAATATAAAAATGTGTATTTTTATATTTTTTCTGTTTACAATAATTAATGTTCCCCTGTCGATATTTATTCCAGAAACATATTTTAGAATGTCTAAAAAAATTGTAAAAAAATGTGATAAGCTTGACAAACTTGAAAACAATAAGCTTTAAAAACATGTGCCATAACTTAAGTACAAATAACAAAGTGGCTATTCAAAGTAAACTTCAATGGACTATATTTTGAGCAACAAAGGTTCTAAGTTGCATATCTATACTTTATTTTAAATAAATCTGTACGAATGGTAAAGAAGTGAACACTTTATTCATATATTTAGATAAAATATTCACTGTTAGATAGATTACGCTCTCTTTAAATGTCAACATAGGTTGTGTACTTAATAAAAAACGATTATACAAATCATAAGCCTTTTACTTTCTTATTTTACGTTTTTCTAACTGTACAAAAGTTAAAAAAACTAAAGGGGTTTGTCATTTCATAAAGAAAACAATCATGAAATGTGTCTAAAACTATTATTAGGATTTCTTTTAGACTGATCAATACAAAAATACAATACAAACGGTGAAAATATTACTTACAATAGTTGAAATCAAAATTAATCCATGGGATTAAACTGGGATCAAATTGGGCATTTGTTAAAAGTGTTAAGCCAAACAAAATACTTAAGAGCAACAAATAACTCATAATATTGCTCAGTATAAAAACACAATTATTAGTAAAGACGGAAGGAAGACGAATGTTATACAGGTATTGTCGCGCAGGAATTTATAGACAGTTTTCTTTAAACATATGTTGCCTCGGTTTAAAAATATCTTAAATGTTCTGTTTGGTTGAATAATACGCTATGATAAACGCTAAGGGCTGTCCATAGACATAATCCAGATATATGAATATTATTTTTTTCCTATTTTCTGACCATGAAAAGTAAAAATTAACCCTAAATATAAAAAAAATATTTATTGTAAATTTTATTTCAATTTTTATGAAACATTCAATCGAATTGGAAATATGGTTTATTATTTTTATTTTTTTTTTAGTTGGGATGTGTTTATAAGGAAGTATAAAATAATAACTATTTTTTTAGGAAACTACTATTTACTTATTTTTTAACCCTTAAGTAAAAAGAGAGATTTGATTTGAATAATTTGTAGATAATAAGTAACTAAATTATTCAATATGCATTAGGAATAACAGAAAAGGCAATAGCATATTGTTCACTATAATCCGGAATCTTGTTAAATCAATAATGATATTATTCGATTGTTTTTTTTTTTTTGTTAGAAAACCGAAATCGTCTGAGAAAACACAAGCAAGTGCCACCTGGCATTAAAATCAGTCGAGTCATTTTATATATATATAATAGTATATAATACAATGATATATTCAAAGATTTATGATATATTAAATAAAGAATAAATAAAAAATAAACAAGTAGTAACTTATCTATAATTTTGTAAAGGTATATAGCAGGGTAAGACAAGTTTTATAAAGTCGTTAGACATTACTTTTTTATTTGTCTTTAGTAAATTATCATTCAATTCGTTCGTGTTTGATGTGGTTATGTTGACCAATTGTAAAAGAAAATCAATGAACCCTGAAAGTAGCATTATATTTTAATGTTAGTTTATTGTACTCGTATTCATTTACTATTTTTTAATCTCTTTGTAATTTTTCGACTTGCAATAATGTTGACGAACCGTAGAACTCTTCTAAATAATTTGTAGAACCAAATATAAAAATATTGTATATTTTTCCCATAATGATGAAAAAATCAGATAATATATTGCACGAAACGCATATATATTAGAGCAAGTATATTAGAAATAGCAGTGTCTGAACCAGGAAAGTCTGTAAAATTGAACGCTCGATAATACCTAATTTGCCATTCAGAGTAGATAGGAACCATCTGTAAGCCAACAACATTTACACTTTTTTTTTTTTAATATTTGGGCGAATCCGGAGGAACCCTCGGAAATAAAATTTATTGAGATTATTTTGCTCACGCATAAAACCACATAAATTACTTTTATCTGATTATCACTTAGATAAGATGTATGAAATTTTCCACACGTAATTTTTGCTCACGCATAAAACCGCATAAATTACTTTTTTCTGCTTTATCACTTAGATAAGATGTATGAAATTTTCCACAAGTAATTTTTGAATATAACTGAATCAGATAATTATTGATTTATTCCTAACGCAAGTCTAAAGAAATACATAGAACAAAGAAAAACTTTGTAAGACAAAATATGTTTTAATCTTTCACCTGAATACCCATGAAAACAAAAAACAAAACTGTATTGTTCATCTGTATAAAAAAAAAACAGTTACCGCATGTATGGATACACAATCACTTGAAAAAGGCTAGACTGATTTATCTATGTTCGTAATTGTCAGGACAAGGTTTGTGTGACAGAAAATTTTGGGTAAATCCTCCAGAAAAGTCGGAAAAATCAGAAAAAAATATTATTTTATATATATATATATATGGTATTTTTGTATTTATATTTCGTATGTCTTCATTTCTGAATGGCTTTAAGTGTGACGTGATGATGTCCATAATGCGGCAAATGATTTTTATTTATATAAATGTATAAAATATTTTACGTTGATGCATTGGGCGAAAGCGTTGTCGAAACCGCTGTCAGAGCATAGGATAGTAAGTGGGGAGAAGACCCATCCCGAATGCCGCAGGCACGTGTCATTTCACCACCATCCTTCATCGTAATCACAAATACATTATTTTTATATTTTTTGTTGAAATATCATTCTTTCCTTATTTCATCTAATTAGATGGTTACATAATATTTGACAATATTTTACACTAAAGAGGACAGGTGAGAGTTAAAAATGCATTTTTATAAAACTCAGCGCTGGGTTTAAACCGACATCCTGCGCTCTCAAGTACAGGACATCTTTAGAACCTTTATAAATATTATGCTATCCAGCACAAATAATCAAAAACAATCAAATAATTAAAAACTTTTTCAAAATTTTTGAATATTGTCAAAGATTGTGTCATTTATCTTTTCAGGCGATTTGCCGCTATTAAAAAACAATCATCAAATATATATATATATATATATATATATATATATATATATATATATAAATAAATATATACTCATTATTATTAGTCAACAGATGGAGAAAAAAAGTAGAAGAAGTTAGAGATTGGGTGAGTACCTCTGCTGGACGTTTCGGAGCTCCGTGGCCCCTTCTTCGACAGCTAAACGAAGACTTGTCTAGGTACATCATCTGTCACCTGAAGTACCTACACGTTGGTTTACCTGTTAGTGGTCGTAGTGGGGAGGTGGGATTGATATAAAATACATACACACAATACCGAAAAAATTATAATAATATTATTTGAAATTTCGTTAAAACTTTAAATCATGTTAAATAAACTTTAAAAAAATAAATATTAATAACAAAAAAATAAATAAATAGGTATGTATGTATATATATATATATATATATACCTATATTTGATGATTGTTTTTTAATAGCGGCAAATCGCCTGAAAAGATAAATGACATAATCTTTGACAATATTGAAAAATTTTGAATATCTTTTTTAATTTTTTGATAAAGTGCTGGATAGCATAATATTTATAAAGGTTCTAAAGAGGTCCTGTACTTGATGTCGTAAGAGCGCAGGATGTCGGTTTAAACCCAGCGCTGAGTTTTATAAAAATGCATTTTTAACTCTCACCTGTCCTCTTTAGTGTAAAATATTGTCAAATATTATGTAACCATCTAATTAGATGAAATAAAGAAAGGATGATATGTTAACAAAAAATATAAAAATAATGGATATGTGATTACGATGAAGGATGATGGTGAAATGAGATGATTTATGTATGAAATTGATGAAAAAATAAAAATAATGGATATGTAAAAGTGTAAAATTAAAGTATATGATTTGTGTGCGTATTATTTATATAATTGTATAATTGAGTTGTAAAGTTATTTGACTTATATTTGATTATTGTTTTTATGGCTGTCACTATAAAATAGCAAAAAAAAAATAATGTACCTACCCTCCAACAATAGTTTGCTTTTCTAAATTTTTTTTTTGTAGTATACCTATTCAAAATTCAGCATAAAAACTTCCTTCTTGTACTAGGAAATGCCCAATCTTTGGTAAACTTGAACAAAGCGTTAGATATATAAGTAGGTTAAATTAGGATAAGTATAAAATATTTTAAATATTAAAAACTCAGTCCCGTAGTTACGCATTTACGTCTAATATCTATGAAGAAAAGTGTATTTCAAGACTTTGCACAACCGTCGTGGACCAATTTAGCTAGTAATAAAATAAAAGAAAAGATATAAAATTGCGTATCCGACAAGATTCGTTTTTTTTTTTTGGTTTACCCGGATGCAATGTACTAATCAGAAATTAGTAAATTTCGCGCCATGAACACCATTCCGTTTAAGGTTAAATATGAACGCCTCGATGAAACACGATCACACCGACCAATCAAACATTCTTTTGTTCCAAACAGCCAATAACGCCTTAGAGGCGAGCCTCATATGCGGCGTCAAATAAGTACGTACGCGGCCACTTTCTTTGGAACGGGCAGTTAGTCGCCTTTCGAAATTCCTTTCGCTAGCACATGTCTCATAAGACATCTTCTTAAGGCTCGGGTAGTAAAACTGTGCCTTTGAGTAATGATCACAATCATATCTATATAGCCACTTACAAAGAGCAGCGCGCTACATTTCACATCACGAGGCAAGGGTTGCCTGAATACTTTCGGTGCTGATCGTTATATGAGAGCACGAGAAAATATTAGAGGAAAGCAATTTGCTTGGTGGCACCAGCAATCCTAACACTGCCATAACAAGGACAGGTGATCTCACCACCAAGACTCGCATTTGTCTCTCTCTAGGGGCCATTGATTCCCTCTCGAGAGTCGACCCTTCTCTCGAGCTGGCTGCGTAATAAGGTACGTCGTTACGCCGGACACTCCAGTAAACGCTGAGCTGAACGTCTCTACGCGGAGACCAGGTCAGTTCTTCAGGCTGCGGCCCAATACTGCACAGAACCAATGAGGTCATCGAAGCGTATCTCCTTAATTCAGTTAGCCTCAAGAAACTCAAAGACAACTAAGTCGGATATCTTTAAGAATCTGAAATACGTACGTTTTAACATTTTATTATAAGTCTAGTTAAGTATTATTACCTATGGGTAATTTTGTGAATTTAATTAAGTACCACTTTAAGCATTTTTCTTAATATAATTGACTACATTGTCCTAGAGTGACAACCTTGCACGGAGTCTCCTGGAGACTCATTCAACATATTCTTCAGAAATTCACTTGAATATCATCATTAGCTAAAGTAATGACGTTATCGTTCAGAGTTTTCGCAAGGCAT
Organism: Neomicropteryx cornuta; assembly: GCA_020383195.1. Lineage (NCBI taxonomy): Eukaryota > Metazoa > Arthropoda > Insecta > Lepidoptera > Micropterigidae > Neomicropteryx > Neomicropteryx cornuta. Next base: position 11,307,562 of record JAHKQU010000014.1, read on the forward strand.
AACTAAATATTTTTTTTTATTGTCATAACCAAGCTTTGTCTTCATGCCCATAATAAAGCAAATGTATAAGCTTGTGTCCAGATCTATTTTAGAATTATGTATAAATAAATTCTTAGGTTGTTATTGAAGTGAACATAAGCATTCACTGCCTTTATGTACATAATTGCCTTCTCTCTTGTATCTTTTTAGCATTAGCTAATTTTGTATGTGGAAGCTCCATGCTTCATTTATTTCGATAATCGTATACATATATGAGAAATTATATTATGTAGATAAATAAAACAAATGTAATTATAATAATTTGGTTTTATTCCTTGGTCAATTCTACTGAGAGACTATTCGGAACTACATATCATATTCTCTAGACTAACGAAGCCACCATAAGAGTGAATGATATAAACTTTTATTAGTGGTCGCCATAGAGCGACCTGGGGCAATGAGCCATTCATCTCTCTTTTATTAATCTAATTATTATTAACCATATATAACTTTAAACATCACATGGAAGCTAGTACATACTTCTAAACATCACAGTATGAAACATTAGAATTGGATCCGTAACACGATAATAGCATTCCAACCTGATATAATATCCTAAATTCCTCTATACTAATAATTACTGTGTACAAAACCAGGTACACTTTCACGCTCCTGTCTAAATCCTTGCACATGTGTACAGTATACATTCACTTTCACCTAAACCCCACTTGGTATGACTGTTCACAGAGTCCAGTCGCCATGCTTTGCTGGTTGCGATTTGTAACGGATAACGGAATATAAAATAACATTAGGTATTATTGTAGCATTATTATTTTTTGAAGGCATAGGTACATAAAAAAATCTAATGGTCATAACACGTTCAACGCGTGTAATTTAGTAGTTTTTTTTTTAAATTAAAGATTTTAGTGTTTTATATTAGGTATTTGAAATTAAAATTCAAATTTGCTTTGTATTTTAATTATTTTCTTTGTTGATGTCAAATTTGACTTTGATAGGAAAAGTTATTTTGGTATGAAATTAATTCCGCTTGGCCCCTTGCAATACGGAAAAGCGCCATTAGTGTATGCATCGAATAAACCAGCAGTGCCGTCCCATTTGTATCCAGACTGCTGTACCTGATAATTTTTATTTGTTGCGAATTTTAATTTAAAATCTAAATCGGAACTAGTAAGAGTATAAATACATGAGTCACCAGTTATGGATTCCCGCCACAAATGACTGGCAAAATTGTGGGAACACGAGACGTTAACGGCAGAACACCCTGGCATTATTGTCCCACCATTGGGAATAAAGTCGGCCGTTCCCAATAACTCAGAGGTACCCATTACTCCGAGATTTGTGTGTATAATATCCACATAAGTAGCATCATTTTTATTTAAGTTGTTGCCTCCATTAGAACATGGTCCAACTGGATCTAGGCCAGTCATGTTAATAATTTTTATACCTGCCATGGTATAATACCTTTTACCCGCCGCAGACACCGTCGGACATCCCATGCTGTGTCCGATCAAATGCATCTTATTAGCACTGGTGCCACCGTTATTAGTCAGTTCATAAAGGTAATCAGCTATAATGTTGCCGATGCAAACAGTAAGTTTCGACACTCGAATGAAATTTATGGGGTCCAAGAACGTTCCGCCGAAGGGGACGGAAGTGTTGAATATGAAGAAGTTGGTCACGGATTCGATGGTCTTGTAAGCGTCGCGCATCTGCTGCGAAGACTCAGTCTTCTCGTTGGCTGTGTAGCCGTAAGCGAAGAAGACCGACGTAAGCGACTTGTCGAAGTCAGGGTGCGCGAGGGTTGCCGCTGCCCCCGCAGAGTCGAGGGAAAATGTCGTCTCTCTTCCTCCCTTGTACAGCACGACAGATATTGGCGAGGCATCTGAGGGATTGCAGGGTGCCGTACCAACGAAACCTAAAATTTAAAGTAATAATATTTTTATATATGTTTTAGAAACTCTCCATATTTATTTTGTTACTTACATAGTGAGTATCTACTTGTTTATTAAAATCGTATGAAATGACGTCAGTGATACGTACCAAATCAAAATTTACCCTACTCCAGGGTGTCTGGGGGATTAAAATTAAAGAATTCATCGAATCTATATGAAAAATACGACTACTATATCGTAACAAAGCCGGAATCCGAAATAATAAAATAGTTTTGTTTAAAAAGATTTTGTTCTATGGGAAATCCCATGATAATTTTTTTAGGCGTTTATTGTTCGAATATAAAAAATAATAAATAACAAGAAGTTTGCATTTCTCCGCTCTAATATGCTGCTAGCATAGGTTTCACCTTAGCGAAAGCGACTATCCAGTTTATTTTATTAAAAAAATATTCAAATTTAAGATTCACAATATTACTTACAATAGTTGAAATCAAAATTAATCCATGGTATTAAACTGGGATCAAATTGGGCATTTATTAAAAGTGTTAAGCCACACAAAATACTTAATAACAAGAAATAATTCATAATATCGCAAAGTAGTATTAAAAACAAATCAACAGTTATTAACGAAAGAAGAAGAATGTCAATTTCATATTCGCGTTGAGGCTTTATAACCGTATTTTCTGTTTAAACAAATGTTTTCTCAGTTTTAAATATTATAATTATTTTAAGCCGTTGAATAAATAATAAAAACCTGACAAACGGTAAGGGCTGCTCTATGCGCATAGATTCAATGCAGATATATTTAATATCTATAGTCTCGTAGAGTACAAGTATTTTAATATTAGCAAAAAGATGGTTATTTTATATTTTTTACTAAGTATATACTTTTGAGGAATTAATCAGGCTGGTAAGTGGTTTATGAGGTTAGTTTTTAGCTAAACGTTCCTTTAGTTTTTTTTTTTATTTAGGATGGGTTCTTAAGAAAGGTTCGAACACGACAATGTTAAAACTATTTCATTAAATCAAGTACGTGTAAAGTTACTCCGAGTGATTTTTCTCTTTTGTTTGAATCAGAAATATAAGTTTGTTTCAATTCAAATGCAACAATGAACATTATTTTTACCAAACATTATTTATTATTCATATTATAATATTATGTTTTTATTTCATTATTTTTTACATTGCAATTTCATTATTTTTTTACCTTTGCGTCTGTTGGTGTTTCTGTAACGTTATTATAGATTTTCGCCTGTTCTTAACTACCTACCTTTATACTTTTTTATATTTAAATTATTTTATAATGAGTGACCTAATTAATGGATGAACATCCTTGCAAAATGGTGGTTAGTGGCCTTAAACATGCATAGTCCAGTATCTATGCTGTGCCATAGCACAACACAGATAGGAGCAATGGTGCGGAGTTTTTTTTATAATTTCTGTACCCTCAATGGGAAACGTTGTTCAGGGCTAGTTTTATCAACGTTGGCTTATCAATATCGTCTTTCTCACTCACCTTTATTAATAAAGTCTATAAACCAAAATCAACGATGTTTTTAACCGTACACTCGCTAGGAAGCTATTTATCAATACAAGGTTTTTTCGTTTATAATAGCTTTAATAGCTAAAAAGATGTATATATTATTGTGTGTGTGTGTGTATGTCGTATTATTAAATTTCATGTGGCATCTTATAATTATTATACAAAATAACATTTTTCTTAAAGTGGTCCAATTAATGACATAAGAATTGCATCTAGTTGTTTCTAGAATATATTAGCGTTCGTATTTTTGTCACAAATTGATACCACAGGCACGAGTAGTCTGAGTAGGAAATGTAAGGCATGACGGCTGTAGGGCCTAGCTGTAATACGTCAGGTTCTGGTTGAATATTTTATTACTAATAAACAATGTATAAAAACAATTAATATTACATGATATCCACAGGGTTATCATAGCCATTCTAGTTTTAATAATATTTCTCCGGGGCCATCGGCATATGAATTATTCACGCATAAAACTGCATACTTACTAATATTTGCTTACCACTCATTTCAAATATGTGCAGAATGTTCCACCTATAGTTTTTGCCAAAATATTTATTTAATATTTGGTAGGTAATATTTACATGACAATGTAAAAATTTTGAAAGAAAAAAATATGTTTCAATAATTATTCAAATGTTCATTTGTCTATTTTTTCGCCTGAATACTCATAAAAATATATTTGTAATGTTCGTTATTAAAATAAAAAAGAAACATTAAATTGAAAGTCGTTGTTGATAACCTCTATCGCTGAAGGATAAGCTAAAAATAGATACCGCTTAGTTAATTTGTGGGCGGGCGTATTAATTGATTCAGATTCAATGTCTTTGTCGCGACCTTTATTTCTAATATCTCAAGTATGCAGTTGACATGTTCTGGAAGAGTCTGCCGACTCGTCTACCAGATATTACTCACTAGTATAGCCATTATATTTAGCAATATTACCGTACAGAAGAAGAATGCAATGAAGAATATAAGTATGCTTTCAGTTCTATTTATACAACTACAAGTTATATAATCGTGCCAGCTTAACTTTAGTTTACCATTATCCATATTATCCACTTTTTAAATTGTGGTATCATAAGTATCTCTAAAAAGACTGAATTCTTCACGTGAGAAGCATTTCATAAATATTTTAAAATTAAACATTTGAGATACCGTGAATACTTTCATACGTGAATACAGAATTCAAAAGCCTACTGATTGGTTGGTACAATTAAGTAAAGGTTCTACAAGGCAGGTATTATAAAAAACTGCAAATTGTGGAAAGAACATCCCCATTGTTTGGAATGTAGTTTATTTTTTTTAAACGGAAATAAGATGGCAAGGCTTTCATCAGTCATAGGAATGGAGCCCTTATCAAAAAGGCTACACGCTTAAAGACTTTTCCCATATTGTATGGTATAAACACGTTCACGTTATAAGAACCTACTAGCCCGTACTTTGGCCGTCTGTCCGCCCGTCTATCTGTTAATGCGAAAGAGTTGAATTTTTGTGTGTAGATACATGCTCTCGAAAAACAACCATAGCCGTTTTAGATCACATCGAAGGGTGGTTGGATAAAATAGATATTTAACATTAAAGTCAATAAGTTTTTAGTATAAAACTGATATATCATTGGGGCGCGATCATATTCGAATTTCAAGCATATGACAGCGCCGCTATTGGAACATATTATGTATTGCTGGCCAGTTAGATTTAATATAAACTAATAATCTCTTTACCGATGACACTGCTATTATTTTTACGGGGAAATCCTGGGAAAGTGTCTACAAGAAGGCAGAAAAGTGGTTACAAAAAAATAAACAATGTCTAGATAAAAATTTATTAACCATAAATGTTAAAAAGACCAAATACCTAACTTTTTACATCAATAATAAAAAATTAAAATTAAACTATGAACCTTTTTTAAAAATGCTTTAGTGCGATCACTCATTCTCTATTAAAAACCATAAATGTACTTGTGATTCGCTAACTAAAGTAAATGAAATTAAATATCTAGGATTAACCATTGATAATCGGCTAAAATCGAATAAACACGTAAATAATATAGCAACCAAGGTGCGAAAACTTATACACTCATTTAAGCTTATAAGAAACATTCTATCGAGCGAATTATTAAAAAGAGTATATTTTGCTCTAGTCTGTTGAGCTATGGTATATTAGCGTGGGGTGGTTCTACTCGTAAATCTCTTGGTCCTCTAGAGTAGGCTCAAAAAACAATTATTAGAGCTAGAAAAAACCAATTAACTATCCGTCAAACCATCTATTTAAGGCGCCCCGGGACGCATTTGTCCTTGAGATTTGAAAGAGTAGGCTTTATTTGAACATTGACGTGTAGAAAAGAGACAGATATACTCGCCGACCGCGAATTCGTTACATTTGGAATCGATGAAACATGTTTTTTGTATTTAAATAATTATTATCATTTGAAAAAAGTGTTTTTTTTATGTAATGGCCGAGATTATTATATTGTCTATCTTTAGAAAGAAAAATTAGGTTCGCGTTATTTACACAACTTAAAAGAAAATCGTTGCAAGAAAAAAACAACACTTTCTTATATATTTATTTTCATTACTATAATAAGGTGTATTTCGTTTTTTTTTAAGCAAAGGACTAAATTAATATATGTAGAATATTGTGGTATTTTTAGTTTTAGCCATTTGTTGGGAATAACTTCAACAAAATGCACCAAAATACGTTACAAAACACGTTTTAGGGACTGGTGGCGCCTTAATGAATTTGAGGCTTTGGATGTAAGGCAAATATATGCAGATCATTATTATGTATTACCACAAACACGCAAACATAACAATCATAAGATTGTAACACGAGGAGCTAGTTATAACCAGCATTCTGTTCAGAAAAGTAATACAAGTTTTGGGCAAAGGCACTTTAGTTTTCTTGCACCTAAATTGTACAACAGAATAAAGGATGCAGGAATATTAGTATCTTTGACAGTAAAATTCAGAAAAATAAAATTACGAAATAGCTTCTAAAGAAATGAAACAGAAACCTTGATAGCATATATACCTAAGTAATACTATACGATTCAATTTATTAAAAAAAAACTCTTTATAATTTTATATTATTTTATTCAAATTATCCATATTCATATTTCATATTATAATTAGTATTATCCTATAAATAACCTGAAAAATGTATATTCATGATATAACAAAAGTGTATGCTGCTCAGCGCATATGTATATGGATAAAAACAAAAATATTAAAATAGAAAAGTCTACCTTAGGACAGGCATTGCCTAGTTAGGTAGAACTTTGCATATATATCAATTATGTTTTATATTACTAAGTCAATAAATAAATATATGTCGAATAGAAATCTGTAAAAAATGTTCAATGCCACATTACAATTATTATAAATTGAAATATTATATCCGTATTTATTTATTATTTATTGTGGTTACCCAAAATAAATTGTACACAATACGTAAAGAGAATAATGTAAAGAAGAATAATATTAAAATAAATTAAACGAAATAAAATAAGATAAAATAAATAGGAAAACTATTTTATTTACATTAAAATACAGCAAAAAGAACATAAAAAACCAATTTATACTTGTGTACCCCATGAAAGCATATTGCGCTCACAGAGGAGTATGAGATTTGGCATAGTTAAAGTTTATATGGAGAAGAAGTGCAGAAATCTAAAATTTTCTTTTAAATATTGTTATAAATACATTAAATTAAATAAAATAAAACGTGATAACGTAATAAGACGTGACAGTCGATTGACAGAATGAATTTCGACCTGTGAATTTTGTGTGATTTCAAATGTTTCTTTTTCAATAGTCTGTCAATGTCAAGGTAAAAATAAATATTAAGGCCATCATATACTTCTATAAATGTCAAGTCACATTTTTACATGAAAAAATTAAAACTGACATTGAATTGTATCATAAAATTTGTATCAGAAAATAAATACAAATACAAGCTGAAACGGTGTTTTTTTTTTACTGTTACGAATATTAAATTTTAAATTTCATAGATATTGCAGGGGATTAAGGTAAACAACACAGGCTAATGACGTATTAATAAATGCTCGCAGCTAAAAAAAAATATGCAATCAAAAAAAAAAAAATTTAAAAAAGTATGCAATCATTAAAAATTAATGTATCCGTGAGCGCCTGGTACCACTGCAACCTCTGTTCGCTGCCTTCTTAACTAGACTAAATATCTGTCCTAAAGAAGGCAGTTCAATTTGTTCTTATTTATTGAATATTTGCCAACTATCAATAACGAACGTTTCAAATATGAACTATATACGATATAATAACATTTAAATAAATTGTAATTTAATAAACAGATAAATGAAGTAATTTATAGTTTATAATTACATTAGATATTTAAACTGGTATAATCTACATATATATTTTTATAACAATATATATATCATTATATATACCTACATATTATACATACAATATATATATATATATATAATATATATAGTAAAATTGTAAAATGTATTGCTTAAATACCGTTAATTAGATGATTTTTATGTTAAAATAGGTAAACACCGTTAGCTTAACATATATAAAAGTTTGACAGTACTGACATTTGGAAAATTCGAATGCTTTTTAATATTTTAAGGATTGAAATTTTTTGCAAATAAAATATATAGCCAGAATGTTCAAAGAAATATTAATACCGAAAGCACAGATAGTTGCATCGCATAAACCAGCGTATATAATATATATAAATACATAATAATATAAGATTGTTGGTGTTAATATTTCGAGATCTTATTCTATTATTTATATTAAATAAATTAAGAACCTCTTCCATTTTTTGAAGTCGGTTAAAAAGAATTACCACCGAAGGCCGGGTAACAGAATATAAATGATAAACTATTTAAATTGTGTTATCATATTAATTTACATCTAGAGATATCTTTTTTAATCTTAAAAACCTTTGTCATGATAATTTATTTATTCGTGTTCTATTTAGCATCAAAATAACAAAACACTAACATATTACTATTAAAGTATTCGTACTTGAAGCACTATTATCATAGTACATCATATTTTGAAAATTCTAGTGTAATTTCGCGTGAAAAATAACATGATACTGAGCCTTTCGACAGCGCATTTTTTTGTTTCTATATGCATTTTGTTAAAGTTGATAAGTGGACAGGATTGGCTTACGCTCAAGGCAAATACTTGTAAATATATATAATCATTCTTTTTTCATTTTACCATTACAAAAAATTTTTATCGTGTTTTTATTTCAAGGCTATCTTTTATTTTAAGGCAAGACTTAAATCACAAATTAGCTATATAGTGTAATGAACACCCTTTCATTATTCTTGACATAAATAAATATTTACATCATTTTCTATTAAATAAAAAAAACCTTAGTGCAACTTATACAGGGTATATTTTAACACTTCGCTCCCTTCGGGATATCGACAATATGTTGATCTACCTATATCGACAATTAAACATGCGTCACTAAAAAATATGGGGAAATATTTACCAATTACGAGAAAGAATAATTAAATTTACAAAGTACTGGGTCCAGCGTGACCGCGCAAGTGCTTGAAAACAATAACCTATCATAATAATAGTATGAATTTTTTTTATGTCGATATAAAATCTACGGAAGAAGCAAAGTGAATAAAATTACAACTGTGTACTGTCTATATTATACAAATATAACCTAAATAAATAAAAGTTAATTTATACGCATATATTAAAATATTTTATGTTATAAGTACTTATATACCGTGTTCCAAGACCATTCCCGATAAAAAAATCAGTTTATTGGCCTTAAGATTTCAAACATGATTTGTTTTGAGCTCATCTCAAAATTCATCATGCGAGCAAAAAGGGAATTTAGACGAGCGCTTTCATAAAATTAATAAATTTGGGTTTGAATTATTTTTGCAATATTTTATACGCGTAATAGGAAACATAAACAACCCTTAAGTCTTCGAAAATGGTCCTCGGAACAGCCTGTATAGTATATTTTTTTATATTATAATTTTTATAATTATTGTATTTTTTATTAGCATAAGTTTATCTCCTTTTATGTTCTTTTTCTTTTTACTGACTTCTTTTCTTAACCTCGTTTATTTATAAATTAATTAAATATATATACGTAAGTACATGTTTTTGTGAATTTAAAAAATAATTGTAGGGTACTACAATTCTGCACTTTCTGCTCCGTATACTTCGCATTCAGACACAGATAGTCCATCTTAGGACAGGTGTTCAGCACCTAGTTAGATGGACACTGTGAAGTTTCTGACATGATACTAAACGCGACTTTAGATGAGCTGTGTTATTATGTAATTTTTATTACATTATTATTACTCTTGTTGATGTATTAGTTTATCATCTAAATCATAAGGTTACCAGTTTTTAATTTTATATACTTATGTGCTTATGGATAAATACTTAAATAAATACATACATTTGATAACGGCATGGTATTTTATAACGGCAAATCGCCTTACAAAATATTGTTATAATTTATCATTTACAGGTCAGTTGGGAACAAATGCATGCACAGGATCAGAGCTGGAGACAATCAGAGCTGTTCTGTACGCAAATGGAAATACCTACAGTTTTACATTGGACGTTGCCGGTGCAATCGCCACATTGACTAACACGGCTTTTGTCCCTGCTCATCAAACTGTGATCTTCGTCTACGGCTACGTTTCGACAAATGACTCAGAATCGGCAGTCACGATGAAGGATGCTTATGCTCCGTATGAGTATAAGACAAATTTTATGATGATTCTTACAGACATGGTTTATGGTGGAATATTTTTAAACTTATCAAATTATATAAGAGCATCACAACAGACTGTTTGCGTTGGACACCGAATTGGAGATTATTTAGCAGCCTTATCCCTAAGAGGTGTGAAACGACAAGATATTCATTTAATAGGCCACAGCCTCGGCGCACAGACTATACACGCAGCGTGTCAGCGATTCATTTCACTTACATCAACCAAAGTACACAGAGCAACTGGTCTAGATCCCGCAGGACCCTGCTTTGATCCAGATACTACCATTCAACTGAATCGTCATGATGCTGATTTAGTAGATACAATTCATACCAATGCATTGCCGCTAGGTATGGGTACTGGTACTGAATTAGGACAGGCTAGATTCATTGCCAACGGCGGTAGTATTCAGATAGGTTGTTCCGTTAATGTATCATGCTCTCATAACAGAGCGCATAAATATTATGCAAACAGTATGAAATCTGACCTATGTATTGCATCTCCAGCTATATCTTTGCGCGATTTCAATAATAAATTTAACAGAAACTCAAATAATGTTTCGGTTCAGATGGGCTACAATTGGAATGGATCAGCTGGATCGTTCTATTTGAGAACGAAATCCGTTGAACTTTTCTGTGATGGTAAAACTGGCATAAATAAAGCACCTAGAGATGTGGCCATAGCGGCCGATATTCAATGTTAAAAGAGTTAGCTACAGACATTTTCAGTGTCCCCAAATCATATGGTATAAATAAAAGCTAAAAAAATGTTTAATTTAGTTCTTTTTTATTATCTATTTAAAAAACCAGTTTGTTTTATTACACATTTTGAAGGCTAGGGGTTAGAGATAATCTATTAAACAGGTCGATATTTAATAAAATTTTATAAAATTTTGTACGCGAAACAAATCTGCATAAATAAATGGCTGTATATAAATATAATTTCAATGAATTTTGGAATATTTATAAAATAATTTGAATGCGAATTGTTTTAATATTTAAAAAACTATGTTTACTGTGCATTTTAGCTCCACGAACCTACATATACATCTGTATCTATGCACATGCATGTGTTTGCATGTGTATATATTTTTTTTTCTTATAAATGATTATATTTTACATTTTTCAAAGGCAAATTTTTTTACCATAACTCTGTAACGGCTTTACAGATCAAATTTTGTCCACTCGTTCGGGTGCAATTCAAATATTTTTTACAATAAAATCGGTAACCTAACTAACACTCGAAGTGACTAACAATGCTAACGCATTGACCCGCATAAAGCAGCCAACTGGCGACCCCAGCCGCATTTTCTTTTCTCGCCAAGTGTCATTCTTGTAAATATTAAACAATTTTGGCACTTAAGGCCACAATACGAAGGTTGGTTTCAGTGTGACACAGATAGCAAGTTCACTTTCGCACGCTTCGTTTTACTGCGAAATTAAGGTCAACTAAACGAAAATATACTTCAGTATATGTTATTATTATACATAGATTCAGTATCTTTGAATGGTTTACCAGGTAGTGACAAGATTGAGGAAACCTGCGTAAACCGTAGTTTAACTAGATTTCGATGCACTACTTATGTGATACAAATGTTATTTCATTTCTTAATTAATTATATTCTATTAACTAAATAGCTTACAAATACTATACTTTTTTAATATAATTTATTTATTTTTGTAAAGAACACTTGGTAGACAAAATAAAAAAATCTTTTGACCTAAACTTCTACAAAATTAAACTTATTAAAACATAATTATATTTATTTGCCAACGCTGAATAATACCAAAAACTAAATAAAGACAAAGCCCATTATCTTTAAATATATATAAGAACAATTTGTATAAATCTAGGACGATGGTAAGAATGTGGTTGAATGCGTACTTTCTTCTGTGTGTTTTTTTCAAGTGTATTCTGGGACAAGAGTGGATATCTTACCTAGAAAATATTTGTAAGTAAATGTGTTTATTTTTTTTTTTTTAAATAGAACTGACTTAATATAGAAAACTCTAGTTGTGGGTGGTTCCGACATTTTATGAATCATTCTGTGTATGAATAAGAGTCAGGGCTCAACGTCTCGAAAGCGAAATTTGAATTAGGACATAGAGATTGTATTTTGTCGTATAGTAGAAATTATTTCTGGAGTTTCTTTTGAATGTACAGGTTTAAATGTACATTTTATATTTGTTGGGAAAAGCCACATTTCATAAAATTCTTAGTTGATCAAACATAATAATTTATTTATTTTGGGCATTCTTAGTTTATCCGCTACAGCTTACTCAAGCGAATGAGTACAGTTAATCAGCACAATTAAAATTAAATGCAGTCCCTAATAAGATAATAAAAAATGTATTTATAATTGAAACAATTCCGATGAAAGGCAATCGGCATATAGTTTATAAATTCGAAGATAAGTGGAAAACTATTCTGGTTTATCGTGATCGAATATATCTAACGATCAATATAGAATGTTATTAATTACGTGTGTTTTAAGACTATATATCTCCTTATTAAAACTATTGTCCCTGAGTTTGTAAACTTTTGAACATGTGTAAAAAAAATAACAAGTATTAATATTATTAGAAAAAAATCTGTCAACTGAACCGATTCCACTCACCAACAGAAAATTGAGTAATACTAAAAAAACGAATAGATCACTAACATTTTTTTTTTGTTAATAAAATATATAAAGGTAAAAATCTTAATTTTTTAAGTTTCGTATTTTAACTATGCTTGTGCCACCGACAATGTATGATGAATATAAATGATGAATTGGGCTTATCTTAAACATTCTTCTCTACTAAATAACCTATTTATGTTTTAGGTGATTAAAACACACACATAAAGTATATTTTTTAATCTTAAAAAAAACTATTTTATTCTTAAAAGAGATAATGCTTTAAAATGACAACTTTTTAACAGTTGTGACATTTACAAAAAAAAAACAAACTATGAAGAAGAAAATCTCGATGTTGCTTTAATATACCTACAAGAATAATATACCTACAAGAATTTCTATAAAATACTTAAAAGAAATTGAAATAAAACAAATGATGATTGATATGTCAAATCAATTTTTATCTATAAGAGAGATAGTTAATTAGCCAGGCTGACAAATTCCTATTTTAATAGTATAAAAAATAACGTTTGACATTTTAGCTACTTAACCTAATGATACGATCAATCATCTAGAAAAATAAATAAATATTGTTCTATAATTTTAATATGAAAAAAAGTAACGTGTGATATTATTCAAATTTAATTTTTCTGTTATACTCAAAGATGTCAAAGATTTTAATTATATTATTTTAGTATAGATATTATTTAAAAATAATCAAACATTATATTAAGAACCTAAATAAATATTATATTTCTTCCGTATCTAATAATAATCCTAAGCATAATAAAATTTTTTTTTAATGTTAATGTATAATTATTGTGTGAGATTAACAATGCTTAAATAATCGCTAATATGCCAGTATAGTAATCAAGATGTTATAATTATTTTTAATCGTATCCTATCACACGGGGGTTTTTTATGACCTAGGTCATAGTAATTCTTTTTAAAAAAAAGTTCGCTATTTGCAGGTATGGTTGGTACAAATGCCTGTGACAGCGCCGACCTCGACACATTGAGAGCAGTTTTGTATGTGCAAGGTGATACCTATAGCTACACTCTGGACGAAGTTGGCGCAAGCGAAACCATGGCTAACCCGCATTTCGATTTGGCTGATGAGACAGTATTCTTTGTCTATGGATACACCGCAACGAATAACTCCGAATCAGCAACCACCATCAGAGATGCATATGCTCAATATGGTGGCAAGAAAAATTTCTTCATGATCTACACTGACGTCGTGTACGGCGGAGTATTTATTGAACCTGCCAATTATGTGAGAGCATCGCAAGAAACTGTCTGCGTTGGAGAGCTAATGGGAAAATTCCTAGTGGCCCTTTATAAGCGGAATCTATCGGCAAGCAACATTCACTTAATCGGTCACAGTCTTGGCGCGCAGACTATCCACGCTGCAGCTCAGCACTTCATATCGAGAGTCGGCGTTAAAATGCGGAGACTAACTGGCCTAGATCCTGCGGGACCCTGCTTCGATCCAAACCCCTACATACAACTCAATTCTAAGGATGCCGATTTGGTCGATATCATCCACACGAATGCTCCACCAATGGGTCTAGGTACAGCGACGAAACTAGGATTGGCTGATTTTATGCCCGACGGTGGCGCTATTCAACCAGGTTGCGTAGCTGATCTTGGTTGCTCGCATGGCAGAGGAATACATCAATACGCCAGTAGTATGAAAACAACCCTGTGTATAGCATCCCCTTCCGAGTCTTTCACAGATTTTCAGGTTAGCTATAAAAGACTATTGAATAGCGATTCGGTGCCGATGGGCTACAACTGGAATGGAGAAGCTGGTATATTTTTCATGCATACTGATGGAGATGCACCTTTCTGCAAGGGCTATGCTGGTATAAATGACGATGAGCTATTCAATAATACGGATACTCCGACCAAGGGAGTAGGTGTAACATGTTTAAAATAAATAAAAAAAATTTTTTCCAAATTTACGGATAGTTTAACAATAAATAAAAAAAAATATTTTGCCTCAAAAACTAAAGATGTCATTTAAAAGAGAGGCCAAGACGGCAGGTCTAAATTAGAAAAAAAATAATATAAGGCCGCTGAAATTTATAACCAATTTCATTTCAATAGATCAAAACGAATTTGAGCCATACCATTATGACCTTTTTGTTCTATGAATAATATGTTATTTAATTTAATTTATATTCATTGGTACAGTAATGAATCCACAGACCAAAAATTGAAAAAAAAAATCGTTTTACCTTAATTAAACTGACGGACCTGATTTTTTTATTCACAAGAATACTTTTTAGATCCGTTAAAAAGAGAAAAAAAAGCATTGAGTGGCATGGGAAAATCTGCATTTGCACAATAAATCTATAAATACAATTTATTTGGTTATTCGTTTACCTAGCAACTTCAGGGGGGGGGAGGGGATATACTAACGCTTAATAAATCCTTCAGTTTGCACCAACGTTTGGTAGCTTGGATTCTTTTGGCTGCGTTTCTTCATTTAAAAAAACATTATGTAGTGGTACTTGATAGATTTTTAAAAGTTGATAATACGGCTGATGTGTAAAAAAATGAATCCCCTATTTGTACCTAATATAATAAAAGAATATTATATTACCTATAAAATAAATGTACTTACATAGTAAAATGGTAAAAAGGGAATGGTACTTTGGTACCTTAGGTGTCCTATTTTAAGAAAACCCACTTTGTCCCATTTTTGACTAATCAACATTTGACATTTTTGTAGTAATCAAGCATTTTTTTCTATAAATTATTATTACTTTAATAATTATAATCTTACAGTTTAATCTATTTTGATGTTTTTGGTTTTTTATGGTGCAAAGCTAAACATATATATTGTGTTATTACGTGTTTAACTTAGCAGATCAACTCATTTATGGATTAAACAAAATGTTTTTTGTAAGGATAATATTTTCTAATGTGGTCAATCGTATTAATACATAAAATTCAAAAATATAAAAAAAAATATTGCAATTTGTAGCAATTACTTAATTAATTATTTAATTAGTAACATATTCTAAAAATGTTCAAATTTTAGGTATAATTCGTGTATATGTTATTTGGTGCAGATAGTTAAGTTTGAGAAATTATTGACCTACTAAATTAAATAATAATTTCTATCATGATTATTATATTAATAAATCATTTAAAATTTGCAAA
The DNA here is from genome assembly GCA_020383195.1 of Neomicropteryx cornuta. Classification (NCBI taxonomy): domain Eukaryota; kingdom Metazoa; phylum Arthropoda; class Insecta; order Lepidoptera; family Micropterigidae; genus Neomicropteryx; species Neomicropteryx cornuta. The sequence goes on from JAHKQU010000014.1 coordinate 11,323,548, forward strand.
TACACAAAAATGAAATAAAATAATCAGTCGTCTATTATTTTTTGAAAGTATACTGGGCTGCTATTTATGGTTGTTGTAACACAAAATATAGATGCTGTGCGGGAACTAATAATGCAAGATCGTCATGTTACATATCGCGAGATGAAGGCGTCCCTAAGCATAAAGATGACGAGCATACATAAGATATTTCACGAATATTAAGCTGTAAAAAAAATTTGTGTTGGATTCCGCCCTGTTATCTGTGAAAAATCACTTCGAAGCAAATGGTCACCTGATTTTTTGGTATAAATGAACCTGTGGCTACAGTGTCATAGTGCTTGTTTGCCAGAAGTCTTTGTAGAAATAACATAGGAGAACCGACAACGCAGAATCATTCTGTATCATGACAATGCTAGCTTAATACGTCGGCCGTTACAACTCAGTTTTTGAAAGGTCAAAAGATAAAATTGACGGGTCATCAGCAGTACAGCCCCGATTTGGCACCCAACGATTTCTATTTATTTCCAAACGCGAAGAAAATAATACGTGGTCAACGTTTTTCGAGCCGCGAAGAGAACGTTGATGGGTTCAAAATGCACGTTTTGAAGAAACCTCAATCAGAATGGAAAAAGTGCAATGATAATTGGTTTCAAAAGCGCATCGATCATATGGCGAATATTTTGAAAAGCAAAAAAAACATATTAAATAATATATGTTTGTTTCTTTTTGTTATTCCTGATTCCTAAATAGCAGCCCTTATCACAGTTATTGTGCCTAAAAGTATGTTAACATAAAGGTTATGGATCTAAAGACCCAGGTTTATTTACCTTTGACAGGATTTTTAAGGTTTGATTTTTTTGAGAATTACAATAATCATAACAAAGTATCAACTTTCTGACATTAAATGTTTTCGAGTTGGCACATAAAGGCGGAAACACAGACAGACGGTATTATTTATTTATTTACCAACAGAAATTTTACATACTACAGGTAATGACGTAAATACGATATAAATTGAAGTACCTATACATTCCTAAACTACATTAGCCCAACTGACTAAAGTTAGTTAGAGCTAAAAATAATACTATTAAACAAATTAAAGTAAGATAAAATAAACGAATTTTAATATAAACAATTCTAAGATTATTTATATACATAGAAACCCCGACGTGATTCAGAACAAAGAACGCACCTTTCTGGGAAGTGCAACGTGAGCGGAAAAAATCTCCGCGCGGCCACACCTAGCGAGGACCGCGTGTCCGTCGCTGCCGCGTTTTTCGCTAACGTTCCAACGCGACGGGAACAGCAGAGCAGACCTCAACACAACGACGACGCAGCATGGACACGCTACCACCGTCGTACGAGGAATCCTGCGCCCAGGCACGAGCAGACATCGCGAGGGAGAGACCCGCGGCCAACATGGCCGACGCCCTCAGACGATCCACAGAGGAGGCACGTGGCACGTGGCGGCATATTTAGGCGTGACATCACCCAGCATCAACCCACGCCACACCCAGCCACTCCAAACCAGCCCCTACCAACAACAAAAAGTAAAAAGTGCAACCCAGTGCAACAAAGAGCGCATCGCCAGTTCACGCCACCCACGCGGCGGCGGGCGCGCGCACGCGGCAACGCGAATTCAACGGAATCGGCGCAACGCCGTGACGCACGCAGATAGCTGTTTTGTTCCTTCCGTAAGAAATGCTTACGACACATTTCACTGTCAGCATCACATCGCCATCGAGTTTCCATCAACATTCAACAATCAACCGCTAAACCAAAAACAGCAAGTAAGCAACAGCCAACGACCATTCTTCAACAAAAAGTAACTGTCATACAAATGTTTCATCATCCGTGCAGGAATAGTGCATCATCTACCGAGCGACTCACAGCTCGCCACCTCGACAGGAGGTACGCACTCACGCAATCAAACACGAGCGACTCACAGCTCGCAACCTCGACAGGAGGTACCCAATCAAAAAGGAGCGACTCACAGCTCGACACCTCGACGAAAGAGGAAACCACTCACCAGCCAGCAGAGGATTTCGATGAACACGTCTGCCGGAAACGACCGGACGGAAAGAGTTTTTCCTTTCACGGTATGAACACACCGCTTGAAATGGATTAAAATGTACCGACTAAAAAGGACAAGGATATCGCCAACCGACGCCATATCTTCACACGTTCTCATCCCCTGGCTACACAAAAAAAAACAAAAAAACGCATCCAGACAGCATAGCTCGTTGCAAAATACATCTTACTTCGCTGCCGCGATAGATAAGGTAAGCGACACTGGATCCAGACAAAACCAAAACAACATTCCTGTCGGCAATAAAAAAGAAGCAAAAATCACGAACAGTTACGACTCAACGAGGCCCACGGACGCCGTGCCGAAATCAGCGGAAGTCGCTATCGCCCCAGAACAATGCAATCGTCGTGCAGCGAGCCGGCCGACGTCATCAAGACGCTGCAACGCCCGGCCCAAGCACACGTCAGCGGAACGAAGCAAGCATCGACTCTTCATAGCAACTAGCTTATAAGATTGTACTTTGAACCGCTTGCATTGTCACGCAACATGGTCAAACAAATAGGCATTTGCCTTTTTCAACATCTCATCGCTTACTTGATAACTGTATTATTATATAAAACTAGCAACTGGTTAATCATAAGACGCTTTACATTTAACATTTTAATATTTTACATTTGTTTACATTTTTACTGTTAATATTTTTGAAAAAAACGGTACGTGCCATAAAAGAGCACAATAACATGTACCACAACTAGTATTGCACACAGCTGCATAACAATCATCGCGCATTCTGTAACGCTAATGCAAGGGTATGTCGTAAAAGCACATTGTAAAACCGTCGTTAGCTCACGTGATGACAGGTTCCTTAGAATACTTATCTTAAGTTCAAAAACCTATAGTTTTTCAACTACAAAGGGAGGGTGAATGTAACGTGCCGGTGTTACCGCACGCACATCACTAAATCCCCCAACCATTTGTCTATGGTCGGCGCGCGGCCGACTTCAGTCACCGCGCGCCGCCATGATTTCAGTCTCAACAAATACACCGCTTCAGCACAACGCCTGCGTTGTTATTTCTCCCGTCGCGACCTCTATAGTGGAATATACCGGGTGTGGTTCGGAGAGCCATACTTCCACGACAATCATTATTATAACCCCCTGATAAAGAAAACTGATTAAATACATAACTAAACTAGGAATTTAGTCCGTGGATTGTTTGGGGATTTTAAGACAGCGTTGCGAAACTTTTACCGATTTATTGAGAAAAAGTTCAATTTTAGGATAGTTAGTATTAAATAAATCACAAATTCAGTAAAAAGAGGAGAAGTTTGTTTCATTACTAGGCGTGCGTCTTAATTTAGAAAAAAGAAAAAAATTTTGTTAAAATTTATGAAGAATTCAAAGAATTTAATGATACCATTCTATGTTCTTTTATTTTAATCTACTTGGATCTAAAAAATAACCTACTTTCGCCTCTATGGCCGTCTAGAACGCACATCGAATGGACTAAAAGTGAAGATAGTAATGAAGCAACTCACAGGAAGTTGATATCACAGCGTGTAGTCTGGGCGAAAATGCAGTTAATGACGCCAATAGGTCCTAGCTGTAAGACGTCAGGTTCTGGCTATATCATTTACTACTACTAAACAATGAAAAAAAAATTGAAGTCAAATAATCTATTTTTTGTTTTCTGGAATGCCGCAGGCACGAGATGTTAGACGCTGGAAGCGCTTACAATAAAGCCAAATTAGGCGGGCAGTTCGCCCTAAGAGCTTAAAGATGAATCGTGAAGCGACTCATCCCGAGCATCTTGGGTTGAGTCGTCGCGCTACGAAGGCGCCGTTAAACCCGCCTGCAGGACCTGGCTGCCAACCTAGGGCGAAGCCCGGCATTGAACAGCTAGTTTTTATTAATAAACTAAGTATGAAACGGCCATCAAAAAAATAAATAAAAATATTCTGAGGCCTTTGAAACTATGTATAATATGCCATGTGCTATTTAATACAGTTTAATTTATTGCAGTTTTATAATATAAACACTACTAATTAATTACAATTAACAAATCAAATAAAGAATATAATATTCTAACTGCGTCAGAAGCACAAATTCTACAATCATTTTCAAGTAATCTGTGTATTACCATTTATTTTATTTAAAAACACACTATTTGTCATACATAACCATTTTATTTACACTTAAGGTATTCACTGTGGATCACATTATAGTAATATATGTACCATATCTGCAAGAATTTAATGCATTGCTTTAGGTCGTATAATTTCTGCTCTACCTTATGTTATACTGAACGAGGAAGATCTATAATATTATTTATACCAGCATTTCCTTTGCAGTACGGTTTGGTGGCACCCGTTAAGAAGTAAAAGTCACCCCTCTGCCCATTCCACCAGTGTCCCATGGAAGCAGCTATTTGGTTGAATCCGACGCCATACAAATATTTAAAATTTACAAAACTGGTTGATTTTGTCGCTAAACACGAAAATGACTTCAAGCTTTCAGCATAAAAGTGTTCAGCCATGTTGTGGTAGCAGACTGGGTTGTCCATGCAGCCCGGTTGTAGAGAGCCACCGTTTGGAAAGAAATTTGCATGACCTAGCCTCGTTGAGGTACCAGCCATGCCCGCGTTCGTATGGATAATGTCTACCATGCGGCCATCATTCGCGTTCAACTGGCCTTCGGTGCCCGGATCGAAGCACGGTCCTGCAGGGTCCAGGCCGGTCAACCTGCGTATCTTTCTACCGGTTATGGCAGTGAAACGTTTGGCCGTCGCGTGTGCAGTCTGCGCTCCGAGACTGTGGCCTATTAGGTGAAGTCTATTAGGGCTTAACCCATTTACGTACAAGCCTATTAAGAAATCTGCAGTACGATTGCCGACGCAGACGGTCTCTTGTGAAGCTCTGACGTAGTTCATGGGGTCAAGGAAAATGCCTCCGAAGACGTCATTCGTTAATATCATCATGAAGTTCTTCCTGCCATCGTAATATGAGTAGGCATCTCTTACAGCAATGGATTCCTTTGTAGTTTCCGTCGCCTGGTATCCGTAGATGAAGATCGCTGTTTCATAGGCGAAATCAAATAGTGGGTTTAATAATATATCTTCTGCTCCTTCTTCGTTTAATGTGTAGTTGAATGTGCTATTGTTTGCATAAAATATTGCTCTCAATGTGTCCAGACCCGGACTGGTACATGGATTGGTTCCCACTTTACCTACGTAAAGAATAACAAATTTAATTTACATATAATGTTAATTTTTCAGTGCAAAAATAAAACAATTCGAACTTAAAAACAAGAGGACTTTAAACGGAGCTAGATATGACGGAGATCTAAATTGATGATGCCAAAATTAAAATATTTATAAATCATGATTGCCTTTTAACAACTATACCTATCTCTTTCTCTCTTTCGAACAATGCTTTAAACCACACGCCCGTTTACACAACATAGAGAATGCGAGAAAGACGGATGACGCCATATTCAATGACAGTTCACAAAAACAACTAGCATCAATATATGCGGTAAATGGATTTACTGAAAGACCCTCGTGACTATGGAATCGATAATGTAAATACGATAGAAACAAAATAATTATTCTATTTTAACCATAAAAAGAAAAATATAATATAATTCAATCTATAAAAGCTGCGTTATTCAAACCAAACCTTATGTTTGTAGGTTCACGTCCAGCTCAGCTTTGAGCTCTCAGCCTCGAAAATCCCTAGTGACGTGTCTCCAACGTAGCCAGTATGGTTGTAAATCTAGATTTTTGCGATTTGATGTAATCGTATAGGCGAAAGCGGCACAGTGCCTATACGAATCACAAATTTAATGAATTCAATAATGCCCATATAGTAAATATGAACACCTACTAATTTATTATTTTTATTATGCTAATCTCTTCCACATTCGCAAAGATATAGTTTGAAAATGTAGCATTTTAAAAAAAAATAATTCTTTTGAATAAAGTAACGTTATTTTTTGTAATAAATTACGATAAGGCAAAATGATAAATAAATTCAAATATTACAATAATCTCTTAGAAACTTCGTCCACTCCTGCCCTCGTATGGGATTACTTAAGCAAATCGCAGCACATGTTATCGTCCATATACTAGTTAGATACATCGTATCAGAAGAAAAATTGCGGCTGCTGAGATAGGCATCGTTTATATAGAGCAACGACCATTACCATTTGCAAATCTTTATTCACAACTGTAACAAGGCCAGGCGAGACCTTAAACATACGAGTATCTAACCTAGCTTAAAATCCTAATTAGAAATGATAATGGCTCAAGGATATATTTATTTAAACCATTGATAATAATAATTGTGAACTTACTTATATAATGGTGTGCATGTGTATATATAATATATATATATATTTATATTATTATACAATTTTACTATATCTGCACGTAATGTGCATATAGTTTACACTTTTCTTTTTATTTTTAGCCATGACGATTAATTTGCATATATCCTACGTTGAACGTAAGTTATTCTTGTAAATAGTCATTAAACCATTCACTTATCATTCATTATACGTCATATTCGTTACATTTTCACCGTTTTTCATCATTATTATTTCTTTTATAAATCATTTATTTACTACTTTAATGAAAGTTTGACCGTATTGCATAAGCGCACAGATAGATAGGTGAGAGTGAAAAGCTTTCATAAAATACAGGCCTGTATTTAAACCAGCGTGCATTACCTCAAGTGATGCAACTATCTGTGCTTTCGGTATTAATTTTTCTTTGAACATTCTGGTTATATAATTTGTTTGAAAATTTTAAATCCGAACATACACAGTGCTTAACCAGTGGGTATGATGAGGAGATTTAGAGAGGGGGTCAAGGCACTCAAATAAAATACTAAATTAAATTTAAGTATCACAAGATTTTGTAACATATTAAAAATAATAAATAAAAATATGATTATATACGTATTAAAATAACATAATAAATATATAACTAAATAATATAGGCTTAAATGGAAAACTATGACAAATGATAAACAACCGAAAGAAAATAAATAATTAAAACAATTTTTATTTGCACTGAACAATAAGACCTGTTCCTGAGCCGAAAATTGCATAAACTTTTTGCAGTGCATTTTTGCGATGCGTTTTACATTGGCGAGACAACTAAAAAGTTTAGTTTACGGATCAATAACCATCGATCGTAGGTGGCAAACTCAATTTTCCGTTTGTCCATCCCAAACCAAGCGCGGCTACACGGAAATCTTTTTAACGAGAGTTTTCGGGTTAAGGTTATTAAATCTTTTCCTGAAACCACACCAGAAATAACAGTTAGAATAGTAACGCGTGAAAAGATAAATGACACAATTTTTGACAATATTGAAAAATTTAGAAAATTTTAATTAATTATTAATTTTTTGGTAAAGCGTAGGATAGGAAACTATTAATAAAGGTAGTAAAGAGGTCCAAATGACGGTATCTGAGAAGTTTCCGCTAAACCTTTAATGTCGGTATGGATTTTTTCGAAACCTTTTTTGAAATACAAATGTGCCTAAAATTTCTCTGTCTCCATGCGAGTTGTTTACCTAGAATACCATAATAAGAAAATTATATTAAATGCATGTAATTTGTTTAATAAAAATGTATTTCTTGATTGTTATTTAAGTCGATTGTAGGTCAATAGGTGCGATAGCGCCGCCTAATTTCATGGTTGACGATGCGGCGCCCGACTGACAGAAGGAATTATGTAAAATACTGTACAAACAGATAAATATTGCTCATTATAAGTAATAAATAAGAATCTGCAGATAAACAATATATTAATGTCATTGTTTTGCTATATGTATAATTCGACTTAGAACTTAAGTAACTAGGAATTTGCTTTAGAAATTATTTATTAACTAGGCCAACGCTTAGACAAGGCTTAGGTATTTCAGTAATTATCATTGAAATATATTATAATATATGTTAATATTTGTGAATAGACACTAAGGGTAGTCTATAGTATCATTTTGTATTTTTAAATTGTAATTTGTTAAATTAATTTATTAAAACTAAATTCGTTAGTTTTAAAAGTTAATAAGCAGTTAAGAGAAACTTTATAAAAATTAAATTCGAAAACTGTATATCCATCGCCATCTGCCCACATTATAATAACCAGCCGAGGATTTGACCGGACAGTTACATAAAAAAATAAACTGCACTATGATTTTTAGGTTATTATATATATTACCTCAAAATTATTCTAAGCACAAATCTAAAAATATGACAAAATAAAACTATTACTGTTCCGCTTGGTGCGAAAACAGCAAATACTGTAATGTTATGTACTATAAATATACACTAATAAATATATATTTATATTGCTACTATTATTTTTATATTAGTAGGTATCCATCCGTATGTATAATCACAGCTTATGTTACATTATACATATGCATTATCTATTACCAATAAACAAATAAATGTAAAATTATATTCAAATTGTGCAAAAAGCTGCCGCATAGAATCCGAAACGACGAAATAACTACAACACACATCGCAGACACGCATTACTATAAAAATAATTAAAAAAACGGAGAATATCTTTCCAAATCCATAAGTTACATCCTAAATCTAAGCATACTGTCAGAAATATTTCCCAATCATCTTAAAAATGTTGTCATCTGTTCTCTGAGATAATGGTTAATATGTCTTCTTAAATCACTCTAAAATTTTAGAGGCCCTAGTTAAAAAGTTATTCGACCCCATCCTGGAAGAAAACAAAATATAATAGCCTGATCAATTTGGCTTCAGAAGCAGTCGAGGAACGCAAGATGCAATTGCTTATCTAACGCAAAAAATAGTTTGGATGAAGGGAGAAAATGGATCGGAGTCTTCCTAGATTTAGCCATGGTATTCGACACAGTTTCACATCCCATTCTTTAAAATAATACAGAAGCGTACAGGGCTTAACTTGTTTCAGAGTTATCTTCCGGGAAGAAGGCAATTAACTAAATTAATTGATGTAAAAGAATTTTAAATGATGAAACTACAGTTATGTTTGGAGTTTCACAAGTGAACTAGGTTCAATTCTATTTTTTTGTTACATTAATGACATATGTAACATATCCCTAGAAGGTGGAAAGGCCATTAATGCTATTTGCTGATGACTCTGCGGTTATTTTTACGGGGAAATCTTGGGAAAGTGTCCATAAGAAGGCAAAAAATGGGTTAAAAAAAATAAACTATGGTGCTATTTTTTTTTTAACCTTAAATATTAATAAAACGAAACAGTCAACTTTTAATATTAATATTAATTCAACATTAAACTTTAAACCTGTTTCAAAAATATATTCGTGTGACCATTCATTCTTTATTAAGAACAATAAATGTACTTGTGATTCGTTAAATAAAGTTTTTTTTTTTAAATAATTGCTATGACCTAGGTGATATACAATTATTTTGGACTCTACTCAACTAGGCCAAATATGCCTATACTAGAGTCAGGGGAGAATCAACCATCGATAATCCGTTAAAATAAGATAAACATGTAAACAACACAGCAACCAAGGTGCAAAAACTGATATACTTCTTTAACTAATAGAAACACTCTATCGAGTAGATCAATAAAATAGTATATTTTGCTCTAGTATATAGTCTGCTGAATTATAATATATTATGGTGGGGTGATTCTACTCGTAAATCTCCATCCTCTAGTGAACGCTTAAAAAGCAATTGTAAGAGTTATCAAGAAAAAATCAATAAACTATACATCAAACTTATTTATTTAATGAATTTGCAGCTTTGGTTTTAAGGCTGATATATGCAACGACAATTATCACACAAACCTACATAAACAAAACTATCCTTGTAAAGCGAGGAACTTCTGAAGAAAAAAATACCGAATGGGTCCTTCAACTGGAAAGAATGGAAACGGAAACCTTAATAACATACATACCTAAATAATAAAAAGACTACTAAAATAAAAATTATTTATGTATAAACAAAAACATTGTAATCTTATTTGAACATTATATTAATATTTTATTCAATTTAGTTTTAATATATTTTTATATTATATGTCGGGTCTATCTATTTTGTTTTAGTTTATTATTTTTCTATAAATAAACCGATAAATATTACACTGATATATATATATATCTGATTTCATACAGAATTTGAACTATTTATTAGACTCAAATTATAAAACAAAGCTACTCTTTGTCTTAAGCCACAGATCCGACATGTTTCCTTTGTACTCGTATGTATTATAGGAAAGACGGCAAAAGCTTCCGTCGAACACTAAACGGCCATTGAATCTCGAGAGATCTCCTTCGATTTTGTAGAGGACGACTCCGCTCCTATTTTTAAAGAACACTTTGAAGAAAATCCATAAGGATTGACAGTGATATTGCATTTGCGCTCAAGTCCTAGCATTTCATCGAGGGTGCGACTGAGAATTAAGGCGATGTATCATCGATAATACTCTTAATAACTTAATTGATTTATTTATTATTCTTTCGAAAAAGGTAAATATATTTTAGCATCACTTTAATAGCATAAAATACTTATATTATAAAATCAATTTTAAAAACCACGTGTGTTCAGCAGACTATACAAATCTATCTATATATATAAACAAGAATGGCTATGACACCCTGTAGGCATCATATAATATCAACTGCTTCTATACATTATTTAGAAGTAGCAAATTATTTACCCAAAACTGAAACCTTACAGCTAGGCCCTACAGGCGTCATTAACGGCATCGTACACGCACCTGTGGTACCAACTTGCTATGGGTTGTTCATTTCCTATCTTCACTTGATGTGCGTTTTGGATAGCCATAGAGGCGAAAGTGAGTTATTTTTTAGGTCCGAGTAGTTCCCTCCAGATTAGTCGTGCCGGTATGTGGATTCAACTTGTGATGGGTTGAATAGATTAAAATAAAAAAAAAAAACAGGTACACAGTATGATGACATTCTTTCAATTCATCATACACACATTTTAGCATCATTTTAGTTTTTTTTTGTAAATTTCGACTCGCGGCTAGTAATGAAAACCTCCCCTAAACAACCCTTCTTATGTACTGGTTTTTTTTATTTATTTAACACTAAATTCTCCCAAATAGACCTTTTATCAATAACTCGTTAAAAGTTTCGCAACAGCTGTCTTAAAATACTGTACCCATACGCACAACCACGGACAACATTCCTATTTTAGTTAAATAATCAAAGCCTAAATTAGTGAATTTCATGTTTTTATTTTTAAAATTTAAAATCGTTTTTTCTAATTTATTTTATCTTGTTTAATAATATTAATGTTTTTAATATTATTCTTTTTACTTTATTACCTGTATTGATTACAATTCCTGTTGGGTAACCACTAAATAAATAAACACGGATATCGCATTTCTATTTATAATAATTTTGAAGTGGCACTGAACATTCTTTTACATATTTCTATTTGCGCTCATATAATATACCAATACAAATACTTACTATACGAATGCACAAAACCACGGACAAAATTTAGTTTTATAATGATAAATATCTATATTATCCGACCAGCTTTCGATGTAATCTAAACGGCTATAGTTGTTTTTCTTGAGTCTCAATCTACAAATAAAAATTTCACTCTTTCTCATTTGTATATATATACTTTTCGAGTTGAAATATGCAACAGACGACCAAAGGACGAGGATAGAAGGTTCTCATACATTAATGTATCTATAGAAGCTAAAATGGATATATTTGTCTATTAGACGTTAATAGATTCGACCGTTTAACCGATCACCATGAAAGTTGGCATATATATATATATTATCACGGAGAAGATTCTTATGCTTTTCTAACCTATCTCAAGGGCCTACCTCGTAGGCGCTGTCAAAGATGGCTAACCTAGTAACCCAGGTGGTATATTTATTATTATATTTACCTTATTATCATTAAATACCTATACCTTATTACCTATAATTATTCTCTAGTTATAGTCTATAGACTATAATTACAGTCTCGATAAAATATGGTTTAATCGATTACAGTGTGTTCAAAAACTAGAATTAAAGATAAATAAATTCAGTAAAACATACTTTAGAGTTTATTCCTTAACATTTTCACCGGCATGCCAATTTCAAAATGGTGATACTTTTACATTTAATTCATATTAATTTAAAATATTGAAATAAAATTAAATAAACTCTTTCAGCAACATCAAACGGAGACAGGTCGCTTGTTCATTCATTCGCACTAATGCCATAATTTTCAGTTTTTTTTATTGTAGGCGTCTAAATACTAGTTATGTTTGTAAATAATTATGTTTCCACACATTTGATTTGAATAATATTTCTTATGTAAAATCAAAATTAAAAAGATTCTAGTAATCATAAATTTAACAGACTAATGACCCCAATGCCTAACGAAACAAACCACTATGCGATATTGCCATTTGTGCTTTTATTGATATTTCTGTGACTAATAGATTAAATATCAATAGTATGAATACGTAATAATATACATACATTTACAATAGTTTATATTAACATTTCTTGACAATGGAAACTTAAATTACTAAAAATATTAAATAACTGTAATATGTATTAAGTAATTATTAGACGCTTTTCCAAATTCACTTTAACTTGTTTTTTGATAGTGAATTGTTTTTCTTTTTGTGTAATGTTATATTATTTTTGTTTATTTTTCATAAATATATTTTTCAATATCTTTTTTCTTTTATCTCAAACTTATCTATTGTATGTAAATTTTTTACGAAATTTTGTAAGACTATCCATAAAAGTGAGGTTCTAGTTGCCAAAACCATGTTTCAGCTAGAACTTATTTAGTGTAACATGTTTCTTTTATGAATAAATACTTAGTTAAATAAATAAATTATATAAGTATTGGAGTTTGAGTACTGATTTTGGTACTCAACATACCTAACAATTAAATACAGAAAAAATATGTTTAAAAAAACGGAATTACCACATTTTGGTTAAACTTCACTAGGCGATATAAAAGATTTTGTTCGAATCTCAACAACTACTCTACTTTACTCCTGTAAATTTTCTTACATAATTTCCTATTCTATTAGAGTAAACGTGCTCATTTATCTCAACTACTTTGAAAACACTTTTTATAGTTATTAAAAAATAAAGAGGTTATTTGTGTTTCATAATAAATATTACATATTCTAACTCGTGCATAATATAATAAAATTTATCTTATGTTAACATTATAAAATAATTACTTTATTTACCACAAGATGATTACACATTCATTGCACTATCTTTAAGGTATAAAACCGTGCGATAGTGTATATAACTAGAAACTTATTTTCTATTTGATAAATTTAACATTAGATTGGCTCATATAACAACTGCAATGAGGTTAATATTTTTGATTGGATTGTGCGGTTTATGTAAACTAGCTTTGGGACAGGAGTGGATCAATTACCTGGCAAATTTTTGTAAGTTGGTAAATATATTTTACACTAAAGTTTGTAATTTAGTCTAGAGTTTTTAATAAACTAAAAAGTCTTCAAAATATGAATTCTTATATTTAAGGGTTGTATATAGGTAAATCAATAAATGAATCTGAAAAATTAGAAAGTGAAACCTTAAACTTACTTCTTAATCGCATTGCGTAATATCTTGAAATTAAAGATATATTAAGTTCTTATTTTTTATTATTAAGAGTTATTAAGGGAAGGATCTATACAATATATACAAATGTCTGTTTCTTTCTTTGTCCTTTATGCATTTCTAACACGTCGGTCTGATTGCAATGACGAGTTTGGAAAGTTATCGTCAGCACACCCGATTAGGTTTGTGAATTAAAAAAAATGAAATTCAACGAACAAGGGGGTAATGGGGGTTTGAAGTTTGTATGGAACTTTTATAACCGTCGGTTATAGAATCTCAAAAATTGGCAAATAGCTTCTTTATATAACATAGACATCGAACGAGAAGGTTGTTTTTAATATTCAACCAATGAGGGGGTTTATGGGAGGGAACATTTTTATGAAAAAATATATACTTGGGTCTGGAGACTTGAAATTTTACAAATAGCTTCCTTACATAATATAGGCACGCACCAACAGTAGATTTTGCGAAATTCAACAATTAAGGGGGGGGGGGAGGGGGGTAATGGGGGTTAGAATTTTGTATGGAACTTATAAACAGTCCGTTATAGAATCTCAAAAATTGGACCTACTTTATATTATTATTAAATACAAATGAGGCCCGAAACATTTTGGCCAAATTGGCCAATTTTTAGATTTATATGGATAAACATAATTTATCAAAATGAAATGAACTTGGGGAAACTAAACAGATGTTTACTTTTACGCACGCGCCTACTCGTTTACGTAGGGTAAAAGCACTATTATTGACTGTAGAAATACCTGTCAAATTTACAATAAGGCTAGAAAACAAAGGAACGGATATGTAAAAACAATATGGCTATTTGTAATATTAATGTCACAGAAGTGTCAAAAAAAAAAAAGTATGTATTTTTAATATTTTTCTGTCAATATGACTAATTTAATAAATAGATTCACAGAAGACTTTACAACTGTCAAACAACAACACTTTCAACTTTACAACTTTGATCTTTTTAAGTGTGTTTTCATTTTATTTCCAATTAAAAACTAAGCAGTCAAATTATGTATGACAAAAATCAGTTTAAGATGACTTTTGGCATCTGACTGGTAAATGGTTATTGGAATTCAAAAAAATCGGCATTTGACAGTATGAGAAAAAAAAGGTTCAAACACCGATTCAACACTTTTAATCGAGCTTAAACTTACTTTATTTATTGACATGTTATTGATTTGACATTTTTACTTTTATTTTTCAATGTAATTTTGTTCCATTGCAATATTCTTCCCCCTTACTTAGACAGTAAGGTGGAAGAATATTGTTATGATTTGATATTATATTCTGTTACAGGCATGGTAGGCTCCAAAACATGTAACAGCAGTGACCTCGATTCTTTAAGGGCTGTTTTGTACACGAATGAAACCAACTATAGCTACACTTTGGACGAAGCTGGTGCAAACGAAACATTGGCTAACCCAGTTTTCAATGTGGCTGATGAGACAGTATTCTTTGTCTATGGATACACCGCGACGAATACCTCGGAATCAGCTGCCACGTTGAGGGACGCCTATACCTGGTATGGGGGAAAGAACAATTTCTTTCTGGTTTTCACTGACCTGGTTTTTGGCGGATTATTTATTGATCCTGCGAATTATGTGAGGGCATCGCAGGAAACTGTTTGCGTCGGAAGGCGATTGGGAAATTTTTTGGTTGCCCTATACGAACAAAATCTTGCCGCAGAAAATATTCATTTAATAGGCCATAGTCTCGGTGCGCAGACTATTCACGCCGCAGCTCAGTATTTCATATCACGTGCTGCGGTTAAAATTCGAAGATTGACTGGCCTAGATCCGGCGCTACCCTGTTTTGATCCAAATCCTACCATACAGCTGAATTCTGAGGATGCTGATTTGGTTGACATAATTCATACCAATGCTTTTGTATTGGGTACAGCGACCAAATTAGGACTGGCAGATTTTATGCCCGACGGCGGTACTGTACAGACTGGCTGCGGTATTGACATAAGCTGTTCTCATGGAAGAGGACCAAAATATTATGCGGATAGTATGAAATCTGACTTGTGTATAGCAGCTCCTTCAAGGTCATACCTAAATTTTAACTATAACTATAAAAGACAATTAAACAGTGGTGCGGTATCGATGGGCTATAGTTGGAGTGGAGAAAACGGCACCTTTTATTTGCAAACAAATTCTAATGAAACGTACTGCAAGGGGCTATCCGGTATAAATGAGCTATAGTCTATACGAACATACTAACAATATAATTATAATTAAAATTAAGCCTAATTTTTTTCTATAATTTCTGATTTATAGAATTTATGATTTTTAAAGAAGGTTAAACAAATCGTCACAAGTTATGTATATCTTGAAGAAACAATCAGACGGAAAAGACAGATTCTGACGGAATAGTGACTAAAATTGCATAAGAAGTAAGTTTAAATCTATTTATTTTTTGTGTGTACAACAAATCGGGTATACAATATTTTCGATTGATTCGCAAAATATACATAGTAAAGGTTGCCATTGCCCCTGAAAAAGGCCAAGCGAATAAAAATACACCCATATAAATTACAAAACAGTCACCCCAACCAAAGCGCGTGTATAAACGAATGCCCTCCTCAGGTCTCGGTCTTTCAGCGCACACGCACACACACATCGGCAAGACTTCGTACGCGTGCGTCAACGATTTGAGCAGCCAAAATAATATATTTATAATAATATGATTATTTCATAGTTCATTCAAAGTATCGACAAACATTCAATGTGTCGACTACCCTTGAATACTGCTATCAGTGGGTATCAACACAAGAGTGTTGAAGATTCAATTCTTAATCTGGAGCCTCTAACTAGAAGGCTCCCGAAGACTGTTAGGAATGAAAATGCCTGGTCTGATTAAAGCTCTAAACTTTCTAAGACCTCTTATATTGGTCGTAATGACCATTCTGCCCAGATAAAACCTACATCGATAACATTGGGTTCAATTATTTTCTTCCAGAACAATTCGCGAATAGAATGATGCTTCTCAATGATCACTTTATCCTTTTCCATGTTCCAATGTTATTTAAGCGTAGGCTGTGAGTTGTTAAACATTATTTTTTCCTCACCTTCTAAACTTGACTATCATCGGAATTACCTCCTCAATATTGTATGGAATTAAAAATGAAAAATTGTGCAACAAACTTGCACAGCAGCCGGTATTGATTATGAGCAGCATTTAAATATTAGTGACAAGGACATCAAAGTTGATGAGTCAGTTTATTCTTTTTGATAAAGTGAACGATAATGACAACTTATATTGTACAACTTCTGTTCAAATTTCAACCTAGATGTATACGAATCAAAATGTCGCCTCTAACAATGTTACTCAGCCGAGCCCAGATTAAAAATAGGTTTATACCACAGAAGGAAATTTTAATTATTGTTTCGTCCTTCAGGGATTAAAAGTATTCTTATTAAAAAGGATTATTCATCTGGTAGGATTAAGTCTTGAACACACCGTTGGATGTGAGCTAAACTAAACAATTTACATTGATAAGTGGAAGATCATTGATAGGTGTTTTGTCTGGTTTTACCTGACTAGCTTTATTATGTGTTTACTACCTAAATCGCGATAGTCTAGTGGTTAAGGCGTTTGATTTTTGATACATCAGTCGTGGGCTCGAATCTGCACATTATAGTCATACCATTTTTAAATTTTGATTACCACCATCTCCCCTAACTCTAGCGCAAGCGAATTTAGCTTTGTTGAGTAGGGCTTGAAAGGTATGAAATTAAGCTTGGTCACAGCAATTATTTAAAAAATATACCTACCTACATCTGCAACACAAACTACTCCTAACCTGTGATTAAAATATTTAATAAGTATTAATAACTTATTTTTTTTTTAAGATTAGATAAATTTTTACAAAAATCTCTGGTAAGTTTTAAATAAATAGTGACAGCATGCCATCACGGCATGACGGAAGTGCGTAATAAATTTGAATATTATCTTTGCCATTAAAACAGTAATTTTAAACAGAAAATAATCGTATTATGAAGACAATAGCACAATACTTATATATTCTTTTGTTCTTGATACGTAATCAGAGGAAAATGGTGTATTTTATCTAACAATGTCTCATATCTATTTTTATTTTAATGAAAAATTTAACTGGGCTTATTCAAACCTAAATCACTCGGCCTACAACTCGTCTAGACGAAAACATGAACATTTTTTTTTTTAAACTATTGATGATTGATGTGGTTATTTATACCGGTTACTCAGCATTGGAGATCGATTTAACAAGTTTAATCGACATAAACCTTACCGTCCTAGATTGTAAGTATTAAAAATATATTATTTTAAAAAGTTACTTTTACGGTAAAAAACTTTTTATTTTATTGTTTATGTGCGACATTTATAACATCCATTTCAGGTTAAATACATAAAAAGAAATCCTTCGTGTTCATATATATTATATATGTTTATCAAATATGGATACAAATCTAATAATTTAATGTATAATGAAAACTCAACGACCGATCTTTCTATTGTATTTTTTATAAAAATATTTATTTATTTTATTTATTTATTTATTTAACAGGTTTCCCATATACATTATAATTAAAGTAAACACAAATTAAATTACCAAAAGAAAAACAAAAAGCATTAAAAACAAAAAACAATAACATGAAACATACTAAGCTAAAAAAATACTAACTAGATACTAAATGCTACTAGTAGCAAACAAATTACCTAATTGTAAGATCAAAATCGAGGAAAAAATACAAAAAAAAAATATCAAATAAAGTGGCTGTTTAAGGAGTGTGCTGAAAGTGTAAAGAGTAAAGAAACCGAGGTTGACATTTGTAAAGCTTTTCTGCTTACTCTATTCATTTTTTAAAATAACGCAATTTTGAAATTATTATATTATTTTCAGTTCAGCTTCCAGAAAAAAGGAAAATTAGAAATATATTCTTTTAACTAAAGTTGAGTTGCACCAAATTGAGTTCTTTATGCAAAAAATCGCGACTGTCGCAGAAAAATATCAAAATTTAACAAAACGATGTTTGTATTTATTGGAAGCGTAAGCATATGTCAAAAAAACCGTTTAAACATATAACTACAAAAATTAAGCTATTAATTTAATATAATAAATTAGGAAAATATTAAGCTTTTAAGTTAAAAAAAAAATAAATCATTTACGGCTTGTAGAATGTTGAAACCCATGGTCTATTTAATGCTTATATAACTATTATTCGATTTGACCTAATAATCTTTTTTTTTTTTTAATATTGTTTTTTTTTTATTTATTTATCAATGAACAACAACGAGTGCAAGACATTTAAGATATATAATAGATAAAACACATAATGATACATATGATAAGGTACATATAAGAAAAACATATAAGACAATGTTTTGACCATGTCAACCAAACGTGATTACAAAAAACAGTAAAAAAAATAAAAAAATATTAGTTAAAAGTAATATGGCATTACTAATAAAATTTACTCGTGTAAAATTTCTGATGCTTTATTTACAATAAATAAAAACATATATTGAAATTTAATTTTAAACTGAATAGTAACTAAATAAAATGCAAGTAGGAAAACTAAAAACTAAGCATATTAATAAAACGTGTACATATAAATGCTTTTTAAAGCCGTATATGGCACACGCAAACCTCACAGAATATGGTTGTATTTCATTTTGTCAGACGATTTTCACTTCAGTTTCAAACATATCATCAAATATCAAATATTTTACACTTTACTTTCTACTTTTATTCATATTTTGTATCGGCAAACGCGTCAAAATACGAAAATTGATAATCCTAAATGTTTATACAAGATAAAAAAAATATTTCCGTAACAATGGAAAACAAATTTTTGTGATAAAAGATAAAACTAAACTAAAATACTAAAAAATTTAAACAATAAAATTTAATCAGCTAATACTAAAGACCCACCAGTTGGAGTGTACGGTTTATTGCGTTGGCCGCAATAGTTGCAGATCCCAGATTCAATTCCTAATAATCTGGTGGTGGTAATATTCTGCGTGTTATCTGCTTTTTTTAACATGCCAATTTAATTTTAATAAAAGATTACATTATAAAATAAACATATTAAAGAACTAAAAATATTAACGAATAATAGGATTTATTACGTCTCTGTGATTTCGAAATAAAGTTCTTGAATATTTTTTTTTATAAATATAACTAAGCTGTTTATAATATAGTGATGAATACTCGTCAACCAGATGTTGACGAGTATTCATCACTATATTAATAACTCTTAACTTTTTTCTATTTTTTTTTTTATTGGATTTTCTTACAATTTCATTCAATTCTCATTAAGCTATGAAAAATTATTGGACATATCACAATGTAAGAAATATAATTTCATTGTTTTTTAATAAAATTATATGCTATAAGATTATGCTTTTGCCATTTTAGGTGGAGTAATGAATAGCGCATGTGAGTCTTCAAGTTACGGTGACCTTTATATTTACTGTTTTTATGCGAACGGTACATCGGCCCGCTTTTTAGCAAATCCCGATGGAGCTGATAAATTCTTCGAAAGCGACCTCTTCAATGGCGAAAATAAATTATTCATTTATTCGCACGGATTCGGACAAAGCTATGACAATTGTCAATCTCAAGAAATTACTAGACCCCTTCGTCAATTGAATGGCGTCACAGCGTGTGCCGTCAACGCTGAAGTGGCCTACGCGATCCCTGATTATATTTCGGCAGCCAAGAACACGAATTGCGTCGGCAAGCAAATCGGCGCTTTCTGCGCAAGATTGAGCGAACGTGGCGTCGCTCCTAGTACTATACACGTCGCTGGTCACAGTCTCGGAGGTCAAGCGAGCGGGTACGCGGGCAGGTGGTTCCAACTCTTTACCGGGGGCCTCAAAATCGGTCGAGTGACCGCCCTCGATCCGGCGGGTCCTTGCTTCACACCGGCTACAGCTGGTAACACGGTTTCAAGTACGGACGCAACTCACGTGGACGTGTATCACTGCAATGAAGGTATTCTCGGAAGCGTAGGTGTGGGCGGCGATGCTGATTTTTACCCTAACTGTGGTTCCCAACAATCTGGATGTGCGACCCCTATATGTTCACACGGGTATTGCATAAAGATCTTTGCTGAAAGTATAACCGATGGGAGCAATTGTTTAGCGATTAAATGTAAATCATGCGACGATTTCGTTGGAAGAAAATTTACCAATGAAACAACACAGGCTGGGTTTTATTGGGATGGCAAGCCAGGAATCTTTTACTACTATACAAATGCAAAAAAACCCTACTGCAAAGGCAAACGTGGAATAGAAGGAAAACTAAACATAGTTGAACCAAACTTAAATCCGGACGATATCATTATCGGTTAAAATGTTTCATCTTTAACTTTATTTTTAGTTTATTGCTTTTTCCTAGGTGGCAAATATTCTAGGCCCAGGACGACTAAGCACGAGGCCACGCGAAATAGTGATAAAGAAAGTCGGTACAATTAAGTCGATCGACTTATCAAATTAAATAAGTTTAAACTTATTTTTCTTCAATTCAATAAACAAGACTTGTATAATAATATAAAATTGTTTTAACAATAAAGTGTTAAAAAACATTTTCATCGAAGGATTAATTTTTCCATTATAAACGAATATTTAAAAAAAGGTTAAGTACAGTAATAGGTTTATTTGTAGGTACGCTGTGTGCTCCGTAGCGTGATACTTTATTTTTTAATTAACATAAAATCTAATATAATTATATGAAAATAACTGGATGGTATTATATTATTAATAATATTATGTTTACCGTTGATGGATTCGGCCAACAGCCCGATGATAATCAATCTGTTCCTACCTGAATTGTGTTTACCAAAATTCAAAATTCAAATGATTTTATTCCATAAACACAAGATAAATGCATATAGGAATGACATTTTAATTTAGGTACAATAATATTTTGAAGTTAGTATAGTGGTGTGGCATCAACGATCATAATAATAACGATACATAATTATTATGTTATATTTTTTATGGAAAACATGCATACATGATCATCCATGTTTAATAACAACACACAAAGTTTAATACAACAATAACAGAAATTAGGATATAGTTCTTAATAGAACACCAGATTTAATTAAATAAAACCTCATTAAAACAGGTTATGGAGCTAAATCTTATGTAAACCTATAACTTGGTGTTTTCAAATTCCTTAAAACTATATATTTTTTTTCTAATACGTATGATTGTGCCGCATTTTTATTTTTTTTTTAATTTTTTAGCGCCTTTGGTAGTATGTTATAATATTTTAGGCCTACATAAATATAAGTTTTTTTTAAAATTTGACAGTACGAGCTGCTATTGGTTGAACATAACCTTCTTTGAGGAATCACTATCTACTATTACTACTATATTCAAGTACTTAAATCAATCCACATATAATAATTAAAAACAAATGTAATTTTTAAAAACATAAAATATGTACTTAACAAATTAATAATAAAACGGAAATAGGTAGGATAGCAAACTCCATTTATGTTTAATCTAACATAAGGCATAATTCTAATAATTAATAATGCATAACCTAACATAAGGCATAATTCTAATTTCTACAAATCTTAAATTCTAGTCATAGAAATAGAATTTAGTAGTAAATAATGCTAACGTTATACTATTTTTATTCAGTTTTTCTTAACTGTTAAAGTGAGTTTGCCTCTTGACAGGATTGTGTTTTAACCGCAATAGGGCATTTAAGTGAAAATTTAGACCTGAGACGGGGGCAGAAAACGAAGATTGAAGAAGCGATATTCACCTCTATGTAGACGGATGTTATAATAGCGTCTGCTTGTCAGTTTTTAAACCATATGTTCCATAGAACTAATGGCATATATGGTTTTTAAGGCAAGGACCGAGTCGAAAAAAGCAGATGTTACTTAAAAATAATGACACGTGTATTTTACAGGTAATTACTGCTACTTTATATAGGCTCAATATCACAGGTACTATTAAACATTATAAGGTTATCGTATGAAATGTATAATAAATAATTATAGGTATAACATTTTTATATTATGATACACATATTGCATATATGATATCTATGCAAATCATTTTGTCACAGATATGGATAATAAATTAAATTTATATTAAGGGCCAGATTCGGCCGTTTATTAACCTTTTTTAAGTAAATGGTAAATTAAGCTAATAACACTGTATTTTGTTTTTTAAGATAAAAAGTTTCAAAAAAATCACAACATAACAAATGTGCTTTCAAGAAAAAAAATTGTCCCAAAAATATCATTTCGGTATTTTTGTTTGTCGGTATTATAATAATCACCATAACTCAATGTCATTTTGTAAATAAAATAACCTCAGCTAATAATTATTAATAAATAATTTGAAAACACCTTTCTAAAATATTACTTTTATTTTTATATTAAAAAGTAATAAAATTTATTTCATGAATTGAACATTTTAGGTTTAAAGTTGAATGTCCATTTATTTTAATGGACTTAACGATAAGGAAGTAACTCATGTTTTTGGCGCTTTGAGTTACTTCCATATTCTTATTTGGTAAAAAATTACAAATTTTCTATAGTATTGACGTGTTTCTAGCTTTGATTATCGCCAAAATAAGAATCGAAACAAAGGAGTAAGTTTAAAGGAAAAATTTAAACTATTTTGATATTGGAACGGAGGGATTTTCTTACATAATATGGGATGAAACCATTTAAAAAAAAAGTTCACATGAAATAAGCAGTACAGTTTTCACATTCATAATAGAATTGTAAGTAAAAGAAGGATAAAAGATTTTGTCTTCTATTCAGATAACTGCGGAGGACATTCCATGTACGCTTTAACTGCTAAGCTATTTAACTTACCTAAATATATCAAAGTTCCGTTATTTTTATGTAAATAATTATAGGGTATATTCATTACTTTATGTTACTGTTACTTCAATATACACAATATTCAAAATATTTTTATATCTTCCCTAGCGTTAATTCATTTACATACAATTTGATGTCAAATCATTTGGGTCGTAAGTCATTAATACCAGTATAGAATTCATTTAAATTTACTGAAATAAATGAAAATATAAGGTTTAATTTAATTAATAAGTACTTATAGTAATTCATTTTTTTATTTAGAATCAGTTCTGACTTATAGACTTTTTCCGTGTTTTTTTTCCTCTACTGTAAAATTAGTAAAAATGAGTTACTTCCTTGTTTTCCGGGGATTATGAGGGCTCACTGGCATAAGTTCTCAAAGATGGGAGCGAAATGAGTGTCCAAGTTTTTACTAATTAATCACAACCAATTAAAATATTAACTGAATAAAGTTGCAGAAAATTCTATACGAATAGACGCAATTCTGATAAGAAGACAAGAAATTTTATTTACATTTCATAGTGGTAAATCTATAACATTTCTTTCCACAATAGATTATTATTTCTGCAGACTTATTTTTATATACGTATATTATTTTATATTATTATTGTTGCTACGCATCGTAATAAAATGATAAACCACTAAACAAAACAGGTGTCGGCAAACCTGTTGAAATTCTTTTTTTACTTATAATCTCGTCGGTGTCATGAGCACATATAATTTCTACATAAGTTAGAGATAGCTTGTAGGTACTGACCGAAATGTACCTATTAAATAACTTAATAAAATAAATGCATGCTACTAATTAATTTTAGACACTAAAGTTAAAAAAATCCTTGCCAATATTCAAATAAAAAAAGACCACCGCACCCATACGAAAGGTAAAACACAGATTATAATAAATAGAAACAATATAATGTTATATAATATATACACCACAAATATGGATATTATATGATTACATATAAATATAGATATACTCGTATATATAATATATATTTAGTAAAATTGTATATTGTATTGATTAAATACCTTTTTTAGATGATTATTACGTTAAAATAGGTAAACACCGTTAGGTTATATAAAAGTTTGACAGTACTGACATATGGAAAAAATTATATAATTGAGTTGTAAAAGTATTTGACTTGTATTTGATGATTGTTTTTTAATAGCGGCAAATCGCCTGAAAAGATGAATGACACAATCTTTAACAATATTGAAAAATTTAGAAAAGTTTAATATTTTTTTGGTAAAGCGTAGGATAGCAATTCTTATTTATCTAATTTTGTTTTGCAGTCAAACGGCATGTTAAAGTAAAAAAAAAAAAAAATTGTGCATGATAAAGTTTATTGCGGCTCTGTAATTTCCAAACATAAACTATACATTTGTTATAAATTCAGTTTCGTTGATTTAATCGGGGTTAAGTTATACTCGTACTATTGCATTGAAGCATTAAAGAAGATCAATTTACAAGATGGATTCAAAACGTTCCTTCTTATTTATTTTAGGGTTTCTTAGCTTTACTCTCGATGTCAGCTGTGAATTAAGTAAAAGTGAATTAGCCTTAACAGTAACACATTGTCAGTAATATTTTATCTTGAACCTATTTTATTTTAACAGTATCCCTTAAAATTATATTTTAAATGATTTTAGGTGGATTACTTAATAGTACTTGCGATTTTAAGGACTATGGCAACCTATATTTATACTGTTTCCATGAAGATGGATCGGCGGTCGGGTTTTTAGCAACTTCTACTGGGGCGGATCGTTTCTTCAATAGTGAACTTTTCAACGCGTCTAAGAAATTAGTTATTTATTCGCATGGCTTTACACAAAGTTTCAACAGCAAGCAATCGCATCAGATCTTGGAACCTCTCACTCAACTCGGGGACGTCATGGTGTGCGCCGTGGACGCCAACAGGGCGTACGAAGCCCCGAACTACATCAGAGCGGCGCAAAATACGAAATGCGTCGGCGGGCAGATCGCGGAGTTTTGCGCTAGGTTGCACGAACGCAAATACAACGCCAGCGCTATGCATATCATTGGCCACAGCCTGGGCGGCCAGGCGAGCGGGTACGCTGCGAGGACGTTTCAAATCCTCAGCCAGGGAGTCAAGGTCGGCAGGCTGACAGCCCTGGACCCAGCCGGCCCGTGCTTCGTGCCGGTGACTGTCGGTAACACCGTGCTGAGCACAGACGCGACGACCGTCGATGTGTATCACTGCAATGCTGGTGTTTACGGTACGGTAGGCATGGGAGGTGGGGCTGACTTTTACCCGAATTGTGGGACCGTACAGTACGGATGCTTTACAAACGTTTGCTCACACGAACTGTGCATAAAGCTGTACGCTTCGAGCATAAGCAATCGTAATAGTTGCCTGGCGGTCAAGAGTGCGTCATGTGAAAAATTCGTTTCCCGAGATTTTCTGTTGGAACCCAACCGGGCTGGATATTATTGGGATGGGTCGTCGGCTCTCTATTACTACCATACAAACGCGTTTGAGCCGTTCTGCAAGGGAAAATATGGAGCACTAGGTGGTTTCAACATAATCCAGGGGTAGAAATCCAACCCACCACTATATAACGGTGTAAAAAACGTACTTATGAAAAATGATTTTTCAATAAAAAATATAATAAAAAAAATAATACAAAACATAAAAAAGGCTTAATATATATACAGGGTACCCCAGACCATTCCAGAAGACTTTAGGCATGTTGTGTTCCCTATTACGAATAAGAAATTATATAAAACATTGCAATAAAAAATCAAACCCAAATTATTTTTTTTTGTGAAAGCGCTGGTGTAAACTGCCTTAAACACATCAGTAGCCTAGACTGAGCGCGGTCAATGATCTCCGCGTTATGATCAGCTGGCACATAATACACATAGCACATATTACAACATCGATTTAATATTATCGCCTAAAGCTTACATTATTTCTTCTCGGAAACCTTGATGAATTTTGATGTGGAGCCAATTAGCTTCAGCTCCTTTAATCGGAAATGATCTCAGGACCACCTATATATTTTGATAAGTAACATTTTATATAAACCTTATTAAAAGAGTTTTCTATGGAAATTGTATTTTGTAATATTATTGTACGAAATTGAAGAATAAATACGTAATAAAAATGCTTAATAGATTGATATTTTTGAAAATTTACCCTTTTTTTATATTTATTTACCTAATATCTAGAACCCAAACCCACCGTCAGTTTTAATGTTTATATATAAGTTTATATATGTATCTATATCACTTTCTTGTGGACACCATAACTGCCGTAATTTTACACCAATCACTTTCAAGTTTAAGGGCACAAAATCTCGGAGAAGTTCTTTAATGGGCAAAATCAGATCAGGGTGGCGAGAACGGGGGGGGATTTCAAAAAGTGAAATTTTACTATAACTTTTTAGTATATAAGATATCGAATTCATTTAAATTTTATATTATTCCTTAGATAAATAAGAGCCTAAACATATCTTTGTATATTTTTTTTTTTTTGATTGTACCAACCATTGGTCGTAAAAGCAGAAAAAAATTGTTTTTCAAAATTCAAAAAATCATACCCAGGATCAAATACGTTCAAATTGTAAATTGTAAGCCTATAATTTACCTACAATTTTAGTTTTAAACATTTTTTTATATGAGCAACTCTTACAGCAGAGTATAAAGAGGGAACCAGAATACGCACTCTCGCTGCGCAAGGGTAAGTATGACGCGGCGGGACGGGTTGAGGTGCACCTCAACCCGTCCCGCGGCAGTTCGCTCATGAGCGAGTTGCCGCGCGGGGAGATTTTCGCGCGTTATTTGATATAAGTTCGTACAATTTCCGTGCAGAACAACTACTAAATAACTGCATACTAATAAGGAACACTATTTAAAATATTGCTTAAAGGTGTCACAAAAATTTGAATATTCCATATTACAACCAATTTAAATCAAGATATACTTACAAGAAATATATAAGTTACATACTTCAAATGTTTTCAATATTATGCCACCTATCATTTTTCAGCAGCGTTTTTTTGTTTTGCCATTCAATATAACGTGACACGTGCTACATATGATTTCAATTTTTGATTACACAATGCAGGGAATATTGTGTATATAATATCATTTTGGGTGGTATAGCAAATAAATAGGTGACTCAACATTAATTCCAATTAAATACAAAATATCAGACTGTCAGACACCTATTAAAAAAAATGAATAAGTTTCAGATTTACGCCAACCTAGCAGCATATATCGGAAGCAGTCGCTTAACTCAAACCAAACTTAAATAAAATTATATAGAAAACAATCTTGACATCCTGACTGCACGCGGTTTTGCAGGTCATTAAACAGAATTATAATCTGATCATAAAGTAGTCTGTAATTGTAAAACTATAAAAATTGCGAGTATTCATGATACCGATATAATGAAACGAAGTAAAAGCGAAATTCAGTCCTGGACGAGATCTCGCAGGCTCAATTCGTAACTCGCTTTGATGCTATACTATGATTTGTCTTAAATTCAAAGACGTCAAGCTAACCAATATTCAAGGATCCTGTCAAGTTTTTGAAGGACTTGGGACATTATTCTGGGTTGACCGAGAAAAAATCCTGATCAGCGAGAATTTTACTAATTCTTCTTTATACTTTAAGAACGCCAGCGTTAAGATTCATTGGCAACGTTGGTATTGACATTGACATTATTGGCATAAACTATATTAAGGTACTTATATACGCTCCAGCTAGGGTACGTAGAGCCAACTATGAACTAAACATACAATCAATCCACTTGTCTGACGTGTACTACGAGTACCGATGGACCAAGATATGCTTAGAATTGCTTAGCCCGCAGCAACTAGCAGTGGTTGAAAAATATAGGATTATCAATTGTAAATAGTTTAAACTCTTACACAACAATTGTCATTGAATGATCACAATTCGGTACTCGACTTATGTCACCTTAAACATCCGAACGCGGTTGATGAGAGATTCGGACAAATCTCTCGTTCACGCGCAGTGATAATAATAGAAGAAAATGTTGGTTTTTTTGGCCCATCACGGACGGACATACGGGAATATGGTTTACAGACGGTCATTTTCAAAGTACTTTATACAAATAATGCTCAGAATCATAAAAGATAAAAGATCGATATTTCTGACATCGATTGTCTGTGAGCGGGTGGAATCGATACTTGCCTTGTTTTGTCTCTATTTCGTAGAGTAAGCTGCAGCTTTGATAGTTGCATTGAAACGAAAGCTCTTACTGCGTTCAGTTTATGGGCACGTCGCTGCAAAACGACGCGAGTGGTATTGTTGGCACATTTTTATGGCCACCAGCTCGCACTGGGGAACATACTCGTACGTGCATACTCGCATGTACCTCTCGTTCTTTTGTTGCAGTGAGAAAAGACAATCTTGCCGTTACTTAACGGAAAAGGGAGGTGTACAAGTTTGGCATGGTTATGCGATAATAATATAAATACTGAGATTATTATTTAAATATCATTTAACGTCATTTAAAAAAAGAGGATTTTATATTATTTTTTATTTTGTAATAAATAGTTTATTTCAAGGGATATGAATAATAGAGCAATGGAAAAAATAACAATTGTTTATAACTTCATACCGTGATAATGGGCCTGAGATAATGTTATTCAAAGTGTTAATTTTATCATCGTCCCCACATCGCCAGTTATATGGTAAAATACTAGAGTGCCTAATTTATGCGGCCGAGTCATACTCCTGGTTGTTACATTAATTTCAAGGTGTTTTTTTTTCATATGTAATTCCGTAAATTAACATTAACAATTAATAATAAATAAAAACAAAGTAATAAAGTGCTAAAGAAAAGAGAGCAATTACAATCATACGTTTCTCTTGAACAGAGTTTGTTTTTCATATTCATCTTTTTATAACAACTTTTCTCAATTCATAGAGACCCGAAGTTTGGCATACAGCTAGTGGAATATTTTGAAATATTTTATGGGTCGCTTTTATTTCGTCTATACCTCTGGGGCACTGAAGAATATTTTCGGTGAGAGTACCGTCTACACGGATCCTTCTTTCCCGGCAGCAGAATCTTCACAAAACAAAAAAGTTTTATTTTGTAGAATACATAAGAGAACATTATCTACAAAAGCGAAGCAATTTTCTGACACAATCTAAATAAATAATCCTACCGTCGCTCGACGTTCGGAAGGGTTTGTTACGACTTATAATTCAGGTTTAATGAATGCTTTGATCCAGATACGAGGCTCTTGACACGGTATTCAAAACACCGGAAAAGAAAATTCATTTTATTTCAATTATTTTTACATATTCGAGGATGATTAAAAAAAAATCACAATAAAACAATATGAGATATTTTTAAATAGGTTTTTTTAAACTTCGAGGTGGAAAAATATATAATTAAAAAAATATTGAATAATATTTATTATAATATGTATAAACAAGAACTTACTTTGATATTCTGACATTATAATATATTTTGGTCTATAAGTAATACTTCAATATTATTAGAATTCTATGAAATTATATTTATACGAGATCTTTTTATTTATCCTGGGCTGTATGTATGTACTGTTTCTATCCTGACACCCCTAAAAATAGGCCTGGGCCGCCAATAGACAATTGGCAACTAAGGTCTAATACCGATGGTCTAAAACTCTGGAATAAGAAAAAAAATGCGGTTTATTGGATCGATTTTCAATGCAGCCAGACTCGCCAAGTTAATAACAACACCTAAGTTTAATACTTAGGTCATACTTTTTATCTAATTAATATTATCTCTCGTATTAACAAATGTGTCAAATCAGACGTGATAAAAAAAATAGTCTGGCCAATGTTTATTTACATGAGTACTTCTTCAATTTTGAATAATTAAGCATTTTAAAATTTATTTGGTAGAGAATCCCTCTGCAGCTGTTATAATATAATCAAAGAGGTTTTATGAATCTGCGGAATTTCCAATACAGCAATAGCATGCAATTTAGAATGCTTTGCGTGCTCATTTAAATTCCAAATAACGGCTGCGCGTTGAGGAAAGAGAATAGAGGCCATGAACCAGCTACTAGTAACCATCACACAATCATAAACGAACAGCGTTCTTATAGTTAGAAGATAGGGTTGCTAATTATTAATTCTTCATGTTTTATCACAAACATTTTTTGTGATACGCGCAATTACTATGTGTTTGTCAGTACAATCACAAATCTATAATAAGTGTAGTGTGAACGGGTCAGTTATTTTTTATATTTTAACGGAAAAATAGATAGATATGTTTGTTAAATTGAATAATTATTTTGAAGATTTTTTTTCCAATGACGCTTGACCAAAAAAGCGATATTTCTGACAATATTTGAAAGCTTGATTTTTAAAAATGAATAAACAAAGGTGCTAAAAAGTTTCACGACTTGAGATAACAGATCAACGCCTAGCAGGCTGATCTGTTTTCTTACTACGAGAGCAACGATATTACTACTACGTTGTTGTTCATTACTATAGGAATTTTATAGATGTGTAAATTCATCTTTATTGATGTGTAAAATCAATAAAAAGAATTTAAATTACATTCGGTATCCTTGTAACATTCTTGTTTTATGGTTAACTGAATCTGTATCTAAAATGTATGTCTACGTAGTGAATAAATTACGTATTTAAATATATAATATGTTACTTTTTTATTTAGCGTAAATTTAAAGTGGGTCTGGCAACCCTGTGTCGATCCGATCGCCGCGCCACCAAAGCAAGTCAATAAGTGCCTTCCTTCATCTCTTATCGGAATTTGCCGACGGAAACTATTCACCAGCCGATTTCCAATAACCGAACAGCCCCTGATAGCGGCGTTGCGCGCTGCATCACCCGATGAATTCCGTCAATCCGCTGCTCGTCAGAACATCGCTACCCCCGGATGAGGCATCGGCCCTTCGAGCTATCCGAGATTGAAACGGCGAGCGATTTGTTCAGCTGAAATTGTGTTCAGCGTTGGGAAGGATCCATAAGTTCAGTATTTTTGAAGTAAAACGTTTTATGGGCACTGTGGTGGTGTGTACGCACCCTTAGCGCGGTTTAGGCAGTGTGGCCGCGCCCTAACCTAATACGCGTTTATATAAGGCCTTCGTTTCCGGGACAATTAATGTATCCAGAGTTGAAAAAAAATATTTTTTAAAAACAATCTTTTATTCAACAAGTTTTTTTCTATCCCTCGTAAGGCTAGTGCATTTTATCAACAGGATTATAAATATTATAGGCCAAAAATATACAATAACCTTCCTAAAAATATGAAATCAGCCGCTAGCATTTTAATATGGAAAAAGTACACAATTAAGCTGCTGATAGATGAAAGCATTAATTATGCTGATACAGTACTGTGCACACGGGCTAATAAACACTGGACATTCCATCTTAGCGAATAGTATGGAGTAGCGAAAAGCAATAACATTCATTATATCAGTAAACTAAAAAAATAGTTAAATTAATAACAAGAGAAATACAAAATATATTATAACAAAAACAACTTTAAGATATTACAAAGAAAACAGATTTTATGCCATTCGCATGGTTAATTATCGTAGGAATTATAGTAATTTACATATTATTGACTATTTAATGTCTATGATAATGTAACGTATGAAGTAAATATGCATTTTTCAACATGCCAATATAATAAAAACCGTACAGTTTATCAAAAATAAGAAATATACGTAACATCAAATAATAATAATAATAAAATATGTTAGCTAAAACATATTGTTCACACATATTGTAAGCCTAATACTAATAATTCGAAAATGGAATTTGTTTTGTTTTGAAGAAAAAATTGTCAAATATGTCAAAAAAGTTGAGTAAAAATAAATCAACGTTAAAAGCCGTGCATCTTTGTCAAAATCAGCAAAACAATCATTTACTAAATACTATTAGACCACACATTCGTCAATCAATACATCTAGAAGAAGAAATTATTTTTAAAAAATTAGTAAAAAAACATTTTTATATAAGCTTTTAAATGTGTTAAAAATTCGTGTCTGTGCTGTTGACCGTTGAGGAGTTCCTTCGTCTGGAGACAATCCTGGTTGTAGAATCAGGTCATGCTAACCACAAAAATGCATCGTCATCGAAATTGAACCAACATGACAAATTTCAACTCCGTAGGATAAATGGAAGTCCTAATTCAGCTCGCAAGATTTGACCTACCCGACTAACAAACATTGCAAGCTAAATAAAAACTTGTAAAGAAACGTATAGACTAGTTTTATTCTATCTAGTAGATATTCACTTGAGGCGAGAATATCAGACGAACCCTACACGCAAAACTCATGAGAACGCTCGGAGGTAATGTAATCATTAGGCTAAAGTCATATAACAGCTGACATATAACCGATCAACAGTTACGGACTCTAGCTGAAAGATTGAGGGATGCGCTGCTATTTTTACCGAGAATACGAGGTCCAGGGATGATGGAGGTGAAATGATGAAGACGTCTTCGATGTTCGTTTATTCCTCCGCGACATTATATATATTTACATGTGTCCCAACAGGGAAACATTTCAATATTTGTAAACTTAAAAAACTAATAACATTGGTAGAATCAACGGAGAAATATAAATAACAGTGTAAAAGATATAAATAGTCAGATACAATTATTGATGCTAGTTTGATGCTAGTTTGATGTTAGTTGATGCTAGTTTTATAGAGTTTTATTTTGTCCTATTTCATTGGTTGAATAAATCCCCCTTTTTTAACAATATTTTATTATGACATCTATATATTTTTTACCAGGGTAATATACTCAATTTCATTTGATAAATAAGAAACTACTACCAGATTTTAAACTCTCGTATTATAAAAATATGATTTTACTGGTTCCGTAAAATTATATTCATAAAAATAAGAAATTATTCTCATAATATAAGATATTTTATTTTTCTTTTTTAAACATCTTTTATACCGTTCTACGAGTACAGCACACACGCAGCTCAATTGATTTTGTAGTATAAAAGATTTATGGAATTTAAATAGGTAACTATTTACGCGATATTTGTTCAAGTGAAATTGTAGAAAATTAATAATATTTCGTATGTAAATGAATATTATATCTCTAGCAAATTTAGTTGAGAGGGTGTACGGCTAAGTAACTCAATTTAATTGCAAATCACGACTGAATGCTATCTCAAATCGACCATCTTCTTCGTTGGCTTGTCCAACTCCGAGTAGCGAGTTACGTCCCTGTAGTGTTGCTACAAGTTTTGGCTATCAAATTCGTCTTATCGCTTCAAATGTTCAACTTGGCCTACAAGATATCCGAGGTAGGTTATGTTCAAGATAGACTAAATTAACGATTCAAAGTTCATTTAAATTCTAAATTATAAGGGTGTGTAACATGCTCATTTCAATATTTATTTTTGATATTGGGGACGCTTTTACGGGTAGTGTAACCGCCATACATACATTTTACAGTTTACAGTTTTCCACTGTGAAACGATGTGACGTTCGGTGGAAATACCATTAATGCGTATAGCTATTTGCATTACTATACATTACTATAGAAAAAATATTTTATATCAGTTTTTTGAGCCAATTTTTTTTATTATTATTTTTATTTACCCCTTCATATTATAAAAATATTATATTTAAATTTTGTAAGGTACAACTTTATTTAGATTTATTTTGGTATTATGCTAGCCTAATTTACATCAAGATTGAGAAAATTACTCATATAATATTAGCATATCCGCTACGTAGTTAAGACGCTTTGATAATAGCCCTTATTTCAGGCAGTTGAATATGAGACTCAATAATATATTTGCTCAGGATTACAAGTTAATTTAGCGCTCTGACGATAGCAACGAACGTTTCGAATTTGCGAAGCGTTTGATTCTCTTGTTTATGGCGTTTACGCTAAAGCGAAGCGAATTTTCCGTCAGGCATTTTGCACGCGTTATAGTATTATAGCGTTCTGTAACGAATTTTACAAACATTTCAAAATCATTGATATAAAAAAGCATATTGGTTTACATTTTGTTTTAAAATACGGCGACCTCAATATTGCAACAAAACGCACTAAAGGCACTATTTGACATCTAACCGTAAACAGCCCAATCGGAAACATTAGGATCACCTTTTCATCATAATATGAAAAACATTCATTTGAAAAATCTATCACAATAAAAATTGTATACAATATATTATTTTTGCCTCTAATATTAAATAATGCTTACTTCATAGATTATCATAAGGTGAAATATCATAACATGCTGTCCGCGATAGAAAGGAAGTCTGAAGTTACATCGTAGTGCGTTTGCATTTTATTTGTGAATTATTTAAAAAAAACCTAAAAGGTATTTTCATTAAAATACTTCTCGTTGTTCTCAGTGGCGTGCCCAGAATTTGTACAGCAGGTAAGCCCTATCGCAGAGGGGCATGACGGGGGACTTTAGAAGGTGTTGGTTCCAGGCGCCTGGTAGTTACTACTTTAACTCATAGATAACCACTATTATATTAGCGGTTTTTACCTTATCTGGGCAAGCCCGGCTTTTCGGCTTTTATGAAAGTACCGCCACTGGTTGTTCTATCTCCGCAGCGGGCTGTCAGAAAGGTAAACTTCTGTCGTATAATTATTCTAAAGCTGATATTCTAACAATATATTGGGGGTTTCAGACCATCAAGTTACACGGGTGATGGATTAGACTTGTGCTTCAGAACGATCAATGGATGAAATAAGTATTACTTGTGTAATACCTGTTAAATTTAAAATTTAAATCATTTTATAAGGGAATGGGTTACTCCATCATGCCCTTTGGGTTAAATTATTTTATCGTACTTCATTGTTAAAAACTTTTATTGCAAAGCTACACCGTTTATTGCAAAATAGAGTTTTTATTTAATAAAAATATAGGGTGATGATTTTAGAGGCGTGGTTTTCATGAAGAGATAAAACGCATATAATTGATGTTATGGCTAAGAATTTAGTTTTATTATAAAGATAAGGGTTTGCCATTATGTTTTAAAAATGATTTCGGGTAAGTGGCCGCCGCGGCTGACTCGAACAAATTCCAGCCGAGAGGCCCAATTTTCAACCACTTTTTGCAGCAAGTTGGGCCGTATGTCAGCAATAACGCGCCGAATATTCTCTTCCAAGGCGTTAATCGTGTCCGGCTTATCTGCGTAGACAAGCGACTTCACATAACCCCACAAAAAATAGTCCAGCGGTGTTAAATCGCACGATCTTGGAGGCCACGCCACAGGCCCACGACGCGATTTTTACTTTATTTTAGAGTGATTTTAAAAAAATTTAGAGTGATTTTTTTCTAAATTTGCACTATTTGCAAACGTTGTTCAGGAGTAAGTCTATTCATTATGAAATGGCAAACCAAACTGAGCATAAATCAAGTAACAGTTGTCAAAAACACCAACTACGAAAAAAGTAGTGCCAGATTGAAAACCACGCCTCTAAAAAAAACAACCTATACTTAAATATTATTTTTTACCGTATGCATATTATATATAATGAAGGTTTTATTGCAAGAAAATTTGTCAAAATGGGCTTAATATTAATTTCTTGTTTCAGGGGAGGAGCTGAAAGTATAATAGCATTCTGAAATACAGCTTTCAAAGCGTCATTACCACGTGACTAAGCGAAAACACATTTAATGGCTATAAGCAACGTGTGAGCACGCTTCACGTTTTATTTTTTATAATGTACAAGGCCACGTGGTTCAGCTTTTGGCACCTTCAGCTCCTCATATCTCATCTTTTCGGGACTGATAGTATTATTACTTTATTGGTTACGAATCCAAAGTTAGAAATTCTGAAGCCATTGCGTACCTATATGTAGCCCATAAGTTATATAATTTTCTTCCTAATTTTGAATATAAGCAAAATCTCAAACCTCAATTTAAAATATATTTCTTTCCTCCTACTTAGTATATTCCTTTTATCAGGCGATTAGCAGTTAAAATATTTTTTTATGTTTAAAATACGGTAAAAATACGTTATGAATCATCAAAGCGTTTATAATATATTTAAGTTTGTATGCCAAAACGTGAGAACTACCTATTAAGGTTTTAATCTAAAACGGATCGAAGTGCAACAATATCTTATTAGTTGATAATAGATACATTATTCGAAAAGGGCGCATTAAAATTATTGGTCAAGCAATTTTTGAGTGATTGGCTTCTTCGCAGAGGGACAGACCACTTACATTTTCCTTCTAAAACATCGAACATCGTCCTTAGTATAGACAAATTTATTTTTGGAATTTCTGTTTAATGTGTGAGTGGACAGTTGATGAAAAAATACTTTTTTAATTAATCATAATAAATACTTGTTAGTTTTGTCAAAGTCATATCATTTTTGGCTGACCTTTCCCCAAAAACAAAGTTATTAATATAATACATCCGCTTCAACAAATTTCGACACCGAAAGGTAAATAATTGAGTAAGTTTTAATTAGTCAAGCTTGTCGAGCTAGTCGGGCCCATTGTGTCGAGTCCCTATAAGAGCGACTGCCATTATGCCCTCGCATTCAATTCCTTTATTAATAATAAAAAGCGTCGAGAACCCTAAAACCCAAGTGACAAATCCCTCGGCGTCCATGCATCGCCGCGCACTACACACATCTCCGGCTCCGTCGACATCAGCGAATATTGTCTTCGGCTTAATGAGTAATTTTCAAATAAATTACGCCCCGGCAGTGACGTGACATTTTAATGGCGTC
Organism: Neomicropteryx cornuta; assembly: GCA_020383195.1. Lineage (NCBI taxonomy): Eukaryota > Metazoa > Arthropoda > Insecta > Lepidoptera > Micropterigidae > Neomicropteryx > Neomicropteryx cornuta. The sequence goes on from JAHKQU010000014.1 coordinate 11,360,734, forward strand.
GCCATTATTGTTCCGGTAACTAGCGGCGCGACATCCAGCGACATAGTAACATCGGCCGCGCTTAGCCTAACGGGCTTAGCAGGGGCGTGCACTGCGCACTACACCGCGACTTTTGGAGTTTTGTTAAGAATTGCATTTTGTTTTGCAGCAAAATTGAAATATTTTGAATAAATGATTTTCCATGGTCACTCTTCCCCAAAACTCTTCTCAAAACTGGGGGTTTTCACTGTTAGGTAGTTATATTTTGGGCGCGATTTTTGGGCAATAAAATAGAATGCAATTCAATCGTATTCATAGCAAGATATCCAGACCCTCAAATTTTGTACGAAGTGAAATATTTGAAATTTAAAACTGACTGACGGCTGACGCATATGATTTGAATAATGTGATAATAGTATGACGCCACGGCGACGAGTTCCAAGTTTATTGACTGGCAAAAATGAGTCAGAAAAAAAGAGATTCAAGTTTGTCACCAGAAGGAATGAAAAAAAACATTATTTTTTTTGGACCAACCCTTCTCTTCGTTGCCAGGACGTAAATATTATTGTGGGGGTCACAAGGTTGCATGTCGTCCACACCCAGTTTCTAACATCAGCAGAGCGATGTCACGCCACATCGCGCCACTCGAGGCGTCCCCGGTCAGCAGATCGATTATGACGTCAGCCGGCCGCACCGAATGCGTCACAGCTGAGATAGAGGGTCTCCCCTCCGGCGTAGGTTATAAGAACGGAGGTCAACGCTTCCACGATGCTTATTCCATCCAAGTCTCACGTCGCCCAACACCTGCTCGCCGGTTGGTCGTCACGCGCGCCGTACGCGCGTATCATGGAGTCAGATATTAAATTAAGTAACGAAGTTATATTGTAATGGTCGAATCATAATAAACTAATTAACCTCATCTCATTGTATCATTATGGCCGTTACATTATGATAGCCAATGCATTGTTATTTTCCTATGACTAATAAAAAATCTTGAAAATTATTTTCACATACAACAAACATAAATGAATGAACCAATACTTTAGGCAGGAATAATAAAGCCTGCATTATGTGTCTGATAAGTGATAAGTGACGTGTAACCTTACGAATGAAGCGTGTGAATTGTGCCTCGCTCGTTATTTGACAGCTCGCTTAAGGAGGGGCTGAGGCTTTCGAAGGGACCGTCGCGGCGCCTTTCTCCTTTCGCAGGCTTAACGACAGAAATGGCAGTCAGGTTAAGTGCGTACTTTGTCTTGACTTGCGGCAAACACATATTTCTGCTGTCCTCGACAGACTCATTTTCTAAATCAATCACATATTCTTTTCTTTCATCGTGTCTATTTACCGATCATATAAAAATAACACATACATTCAATTTAAAATAAAAAAACTTGATAATAACTTTGCTTTAGGAAAATTTCAATATGGATTTACATTTATTTATTTTTATTCATTTTCAAAATTCTAAAAATATCTTGTTTCTAGCATATAAAACCAATTATGGATTGGATTCGTACATCATCAATCATCAATAAATAGTATAAAGCAAAGTCGCTATACGCGTTTGTCTGTATGTTCGCTTAGTTCTTCTAATTATTTAGATTTTAGCATTATTCAAGAAGGTTATGTGTATAATAGATTTATATTAAATTTAAAAATAGTAGAGAAATCTCTGTTTTGTAATAAAGTCGTAAAAACACTTTTAGAGCGCTTACATGACTTCGCTGACTAGACCAAATACATCAAATAAATATATTACAGAATTGTAGGTCTTAAAAAGGCCTAGAGAAAAGTCTGCAACAGCTCATGTCTATCTTTAAAGGACGTCCCACAGTAGCTATTTTTATCATTTCAAAGTTTGATCACAAATAAGTGGAAAGGAGATTGTATGGGATTTTTTTATATAACATTCTAGGAAGGTATTTTTGAGCCTCTTGAAAATCTCTCGGAATTTCTAGGTCAACATAACTATTTTTAGTTCTACCAGTGCCGCAGTTTCGGGTTTTAGAAAAAACAAATTTAGACGCACAGAGGATATTCAAAGTCCTTTTCTGTCAACTGAGTTAAGTACGACTAACAAATCATAAATAATAAGTTTTTCAATTATATGCTAGCGATATTGTACGTGCATGGTATCATAAAGACAACGACAAGACAGTAGGAACTGCGCCTAACAGCACCACCTCCGACAATACTTTTGTCCTTTTATATACTATTCATAAATAAACAGAGACATTGGCTTGGTTGAGTAGGGCCCAATATAAATTTTGTATATAACCCAGGTCCTAGTAATTAATGTTTAAAAAAATCAACCAGTACTTTATAGACTTAGATCATATATCATTACATATACAAAATAATATCTTAACGCTTTTTAATTGTGCTATCAAAGTAATCAAAATTTAATTTCCTTTTCTCATTATTCTATTTATCCGCCATTTTAATTTGAAACATTTTTATATTACGATGTAAACGTTTCTATTCGCTTGAGATAGAAGTGGACGAAAGGCTGGGATAGGTCAGAGGAAAATCTTGAAATTGGAAAAATGATTGTTTCAAAACAATTGTTTTTACTCTCAGACACAGGATATTGGCTGCATTGTGTTCGCGATTTGTATCAGCCGATAGTTGAAAAATCCGAGAGCAAACGCAATCCTACTGTGCCCCTAGTTTCGTTATCTAAAGCCGCTATGAAATTACATAATATCGATGATATTCCTAATGTAAGGAGGATTTTTTTATTTTATTTATTATTTTAAATATCCATAAACACCTTTATAATTTATTTCATTTTTCAACGCACCAACTTTTAAATATAATTTGCGTCAGAAAAAAGATATTAGCGGTAAGAGATTGGATTATGATCACTTCACTAGTCATAATATCACATCACATACACATTCTAAAATAGCGTTAAGATCAACAAAGCTTTAAATATTTTTGTACATAGGCGTAAGCTTTAATTGGCCTTATTATTAACCCTTAGGGAAGATGTATATACTATTATTACGCTGTAAGCTTACCTGTTAATAAATAAATAAAATAAATAATGAAGTGATAGCTGTATATTTTATTTTTACTATAGCGACACATTTTGCTATAGAAATAAATATTTTTAAAATATTTTATATTAATATGTAAAACTTAAATCTTTCCAAATTATTAAACTTACTATCCAGAGATCTAGAGATTAAAATATAACCTTGCTGGAAACATTTGCTTGAACAAGGTTAATAATTCAAACAAAATTAAAACGTCAAATTAGGTAAATTGCAACTCAAATGAACAAATAATAATTAGGGCAGATTGGTGCTTTTCAGGGCAGCCCTGACTGAATCGGCGTCGAGTTTAAAAGCGCGACGAAGTTGGCACTACAGTTTTTAATGTCGTAATATATCTCGGCGAGTTTTCATTTAGCGCAGTCAAAAGGCTATTCGGCAATTCAAAACATGTTTCCGTTTTCGGGTCGCGCCGTTCGCCGTTCGCCGTTCGCCGTTCGCCGTTCGCCGCCCATAATACAATTGGCTCGGCTCTGAAGCGACTTTTCTGCGGGCGTTGCGCCCGCAGAAACGTCTATAATTGCATTTTCGAAACACAGGTCCTCCTGTTTTTTTTTCAGGTATTTTATGCGGGCCTTTTATGGACCTCCAAATAAATTTTTCGATTTTTTTTTTCACAGCCCCATAATAATTTTAACTTGACAAAAATAGCGTCGAAAGCTGTAAGTTTAATCTCCTTTCCAATCTAAAAATTCGAACCCTTAATTTTTTCATCACCACCGTCTCACTGCACTTAGATGAGGGCCTAAAATAATTCAATGCAACCAATGCCATAGTAATTAAATTTTATTCTATTACGAATAATAATGTCAACTTAGTTTTGTTTTCTTATGTAATGTTCCGGGGTTGGCAGCTAGGCCTGCGGGCGGCTTTAACGGAGCCTACGGTGCACGATACTTTTGCCTGCGGTACTCGGAAATATCTTGGGTTGGCTAGAAATTTCAAAAGCTTTCCAAAATAACCCAAAAATACCTCAGCATGTTACCTACACGCATATGATCTTCCATCCCATATTTCATCCTCTTAGGGGTTATAATTATTTTATTTTTTTAGTATGGACTATGGATTCAAGCCATATATATCTGTCCATGAATACAATTTATCGAAATATACCTCCGTTCCAAAAAAAAGATAAACTTATCGTAGCACCAAGCCAACATAAATTATGTTGTGAGTATGGCTTCGATACGTTACGTGGTTTAGATGTGAAGAGATCACATAGATATAACCAACTTTTTTATATTTCAAGATAGTAATCAACAATTCGTTAACGTCTGTTTGTCCATTACAAACCTCGATCTCCTAAACCCCTTATTTTAGGTATACTATTTTTTTTAAATCCTCGCCTATTCGAAAGCCCTCAGCGTGAACTTTTATGGCTTTGTGAGGCCTCTGTTTATAAAGTAAATAAATTTCTTCCTGAAAATTACCAACTGCCAAGTTACCAGCCTTTCATTAGATTACGTCATTATTAGAATTCGTTATTCACCATTTTCGCTGCGTATTGGAGGAACATAATTACGACCAAAGCGTATCGTTTGTATTAGGTAGGCCTTCAGAAAACAATTTTATATTTTCTTTTATAGGGTAGATTTTAAAAATATGTTTATTTAGGGAATATATTATATTTTGTCCATTACGTTTATGTGTAACCTGAGTCAATGTAGACATAGCTCACGTAATATACGAATAATAATATTTTTGTCAAATTAAATGTTTTTGAAGTACTTGCGACAAGTTTTGAAATCAGTCAATTTATTAAAAAAAAAGCGTATAAAATATTTTATAATATTATTTTTTTTTTTTTTGAAGTCTTATCTTATCTTTGATAAAAAAAAAGTAATAGTAAAACAACATTTTTGAAAACACGCTTTTAAATGCGTATAAATGCAAAATTTCATGTCTGTGCTGTGGACCGTTGTGGAGTTCCGTCGTCTGAGGGTAATCCTAGATGTAGAATCAGGTCATATTTACCATAAAAGCACATTGTCATCGGAACTGAACCATCATGTCAAACTTCAACTCCGTAGGATATTAAATAAAATCATCAAATATAAGTCAAATATCTGTAATTTTTAGCCAAACTTTTAATCCTTTTTTCTTAGTTGGGAAGCGGTCTCAGGGAAAGGTTTGAAGACGCTGCAGTTGAGGTTATTCCACTCTCTTATGGTACGCGGAAGAAAAGAATAGAAACCAACATTTTCCTCAAGTAAAGTTTCAAGTAATCTTCAAGTGAGCTTCAAGTAAGCCTTAAATAAATTATTAAGATGACATATTTTATGCCTTAACCTCAAGGGCTCCCATTTAAGGTCAAATAAAAATGTCTACGGACTATCAAATCTGCGAAAGCGCCTAAACACATGTCCTCCTCGCTAAACGATGAATTGCTTCAAAGTCAGAATTTAGATAGGAAATATGAGGGTCCCAAACAGATAAACAATACTCTAATAATGGACGAACCAGTGATTTAGAGCAAGTGCCCTAGCACGTGGCCCAGCAGTTCCACATTACAAAACGCAGTGAGCTAATGTATGCCCCCAACATTGAAACACTCATGAGAAATACCCTATCATATGCAAAAAAAACGAAATCGGTTAAAAGCCAAAACGAAGTAATAAGTAATAAGAAAACATACTTGAAAAAAAACAAAAAAACATATTGAATTAAAAACCTCCTCCTTTTTTGAAGTCCGTTAAAAAAACTAGTACAGTAAGTAAGTAGTATATAAATATAAACTAATATAATATTTATATACCATACATAATAATAATTCACTAACTATATTATACTAGGCTCGAACGAAATGAAGACGATGCATAAAAGAGTTTAGTCCGTAATAATAAAACCGAAAGAATGGTCGCGCAACGCCATGTCTGTCCAAAGTAAATCTCGGGTCTTCACTCAGAACATAAACACACAAAATGACAAGGGTTCAGGGGACAAAATGTTAGAAGCCATGTCTCTTCATTTGAAGCTGTTTTGTCACGAAATAAATATAAAAGCATTCGTCGCCATGTTTTAAAAAGTGTAGGCGAGAATAACTCATTGTAAAACGAAATCGATTTAAACAATTGTATAGATCTCGAATCCTAAGGTTATCCAAAAATGTTTATATTATTTTTATGAAGCTTATTTAAGGGTCTTAAGCAAAAAAAAATATATTTTTTTTTTTAAAGAAACTTGAGATATTATTTGGGAAACGTGAATATTTTTATTGTTGCTCCTGTGTTAGTTTGTAAAATCTGGTTTTTTTTATATAAATCTATATGCTATATAGAATTAATAAAACGTGAAGTACGAAGTTTTTTTAAGCATAAGCTAAAAAATATTAAATTTATAATTTGATCATATTTTAACAACGCAACAATTTATTGTTGTTGATATGAAGTTAATTTGAAAAAAAAAATGAGCAGGTAGCGAAATAATATAATGTCATTTAATCGATTGATTTTCTTCTATTTTACTAATACTTTACTAATAGAACAGAAGTTGTAAACAATTTTTCAAAGTAATATCAGATGCTACTTCATCGTTGGCGATTTTGGTGAGATACCTATTGAAACTCATGTCTGCCTACCAAATTAAACGTAGGAATAAATGCTACTAGATTTTCTAATGCGAAATCATAAATGAAATACCAAATTTAAATAGTTAGAAAATAAAACCTTCGGCTGTCGTTCGCGTGTTGCAAGTAGATAAAAAATAAAGCAATAGGCGGGAGAGGGAGGGGGAAAATAAAAAGATATTAACCGTTTGGGATTTTAGTGTCATGTGTTCGATTTTAGTGTTGAGGATTTTAGTTATGTCTCTACGTGAAAACATTACTTACTAAAAACAATCAATTTTACATTTTTCATTTTATACTAATTAAATTTTAGGTAAGTTAATAACTAACATTTTTAATTAGAAAGGGTTCATACAAATGATTATGTTATGGTTAGATTGGGTTGTTATCCAACATAACCAAAAGCCGATACTCGTAAACGTAACATATTCCAGCTGATTCTGAGAGCAGCTCGGGAGCAGCTCGGGAGCAGTCAGAGATCACAATCGTGTTTGGCCCATGAAGCTACTGTATGAGTGCCAAGAGCAAAGGTAAATGCACGGTTTGACCGGCCAAGGTTAAGCCGTCGTTTGAATTTCAATATTAACAAATTAACTTAAAAACCATTAAACAGTGGTGAAATTGTAGGAATCAAAATTTAACAAACGTTATTAAATACTCAAACGTTAAATTTAAAATTTAGACCGAAAGACTATAAACAATAGAATAGCCTAGAACGTACAGAATAAATAATATGGTAAGTGCATACTGCAAAAGGCCGTAACTGCTTTACAATGTTACAATGCAGTTATAACAAACACTACTGGAAGGGGCGGACAATATTACCGATAACGGGTTCCGAAGGCCGCCCAACATTGGGTTTTGGGGGGGGGGGGGGGGGAGACCTCCACTCATTCGAGTATCTCTTGTTTCTCTCCTTATGATATTACGAAACATTGAAAGGCAGAGAAGCTTTGTTTGCTCCGCACCAGATCCGAAATCTACTGAACTGGTTCATTTTTGTAATAAACCTAAGATTTTATATAGATTAGACCTCAAAACAAAAGTCGCCATGGTGCAATATAAATAAACCCTTGAGTTTACAAAATAGTAATGAACGTAGATACCTAAATAAATAGATCTATACAATAATAAAACAAGAATGGCCATGACACCCTGAAGGTATCATATAATATCAAATGTTTCTATACATTGTTTAGTAGTAGGAAATTATCTAACCAGAACCTGATTTCTTACAGCTAGGCCCTACAGGCATCATTAAAGGTATCTTCCACACAGACTACTCGCGCCTGACCAACCAACCAACCATCTTATGATAAGTTGCTTCATTTCGTTTCTCCACTTGTGCCTGCGGCACTTTTAATCCATTCTATGTGCGTTTTAGATGACCATGACAGTGGGTTATTTTTTAGGTCTGAGTAGATTAAAATAAAAAAAGATACAATGATATCATGACATTCTTTCGACTCATTTTAAATTTTACCACCATTTTACTTTTATTTTGTTCTAGTAATGAAATAACACAGATGTAATAACATCAATTTAATAATAATTATATTGTGGCACCGAACATTCTTTTGCGTTTCTTTTTGCGCACATAGAGTATGTATTAATTTTAACTAGATAGTAATTAAATAAGAACAACCATGTTGTCATATTTTTGTATTTCGAATATGATATTTGAGGTCATCCACATTAAAAAGATTTATATTAAATTTTAAATTTGTATTTCTCGTAATTGGAAAAAACTTTTTCCATTATATTTTGCTGATTTAATTTTTAATATAGATCAACCTCCTAAAAATACATCAGTGAATTTAAATACACTCTGTATATCTATATTATACTACGAGCCTCCGATGTAATCTAAACGGCTATGGTTGATTTTCAAGAGCATCTATCACCACACAAAAATTCAAGTCTTTCGCATTGGTGCTTTTCTAGTTGAAAGTCGCAACAGACAGACGGGGATAGTAGCTTCTTATACATAAATGTATGTATAGAAGCTAAAAAGCATAGGCGTAGCTCCGATTCTAGCTACTATACCAGATACTATAGCGCTTAGGATACTGGAATGAGAACGTAGAAGTAAATAAATACAGCAGCATTTTACGTCATAGCCTGGGCCCGACTAGCAACCCGCCATCATTTTCAACAATCGGATCATAAATAAGGGGAAAAATAATTATACAGCGTGCGAAGTTCAATTATCCCGGTCGTTGGCTATGCTTAAAGTTAAGAAGAAAATCTTAACGGATCAGTAGTTAGCTAATAGGACTGGAAATTAGCTGATCGGAAAAGATTGTTTCATATTATATAATATATATACAGGATGTCTCAAGGCCATTACCGATGACTTAAGGGGGGTTTTGGATAACCTATCATAAGTAAGAAATAAAATCATCCCTAAACAGATGGTATAAATTCGGTCAGCGCGCGAATTCCATAACCGCGCCGATCGATAATGGCCTTGACACTGTTACGGCGTAGTGCGATAGCTGTGCGTTCACAGCAAAGATATTATTATAGTATGAACCTTTTACTATTTTCAGGTAAAGTTTACATTTTTTATGTATTTAAATTTTAATATATCGTCTAAATAAATAATACTAGAAGTCGCAGGACCGATTACATTCAAACTGGACGATTCTATTTATATTTACATATACTATAATACGAAAAAATTTGATTATAAGATTAATACGATTAAAAAAGACCTCCATGACATTGACATTGAAATTTAACGAATTGATAACAAAAGTTAGTTCTATGGTAAAGAATGTTTATCAACAAATGAAAACATGTAAACTTGTTTGACGAAATTCACCTATAAGCCGCCACATATTGAAAATAATCCGTAGGGTAGAAAATAGGCTAGAATTAAAATTCCTTCGGACAAATATTTGTAATATTTCATCAAACGTAATATAAAAATCCGCTTTACGATACACAGACGTTCTTTATAACTAGGTACTCAAATGCCTCGGGCATTTCAATAATTGTTTCAGCATTTTTGCAGGCAAATCCGCTCGAAGCCGCGGTAACAACTTATGCCTCGGTTGAAGTTTTAATAAAAATTTCGCTTCGCAAAGCTGAAAAATAATCAAACGGAAAAAAAACGTTTTTTTTTTAAGCATCGGATGCGCAGGCAGCCAGCTAGTAGTCACTTTTAAACAGTTTTAATGAAAATCTTCCCGGCCGTTAATAATGCAATTGAACGTTTTGAACCACAATCAAGTCTCTTGAATTTTAATCCGGCGCTAATTCTATATCTCATCCGAGAAAAATATGATTATGGGTTACTCGCGTTGTTCCTAAAATACTTTTGTTTTTATATTTTTTTATAATTTATATTAATATATTATAATATGCTAGTGCTATAGAAATATTATTTATTTAGCCTGATCAAATAAATTGGACGCTTTGACGTTTGAACTCTATAAAGCTAACCATGAAGTAAATATTTATTTATAAAAAAAATGAATTTGCTAAATTTAATTTATATTAACGTTAAATGGAATTAAAAACAAGCGTTCGTATTACTTACATGTGTTGTTAAGCACACATCCAGAATAATTAACTGCCTTGTTTAATCTTAGCCGTTTCTCATTCCTCTAATTCACCTCTCGAACTATTAATACGCTCCAATCGATCTTCGATAAAACGTTGATTGTTCGAAAGCGAAAAGTAGATGCGGTTAATCGCGGGACATAATTTAAAGCAGGCTGCTACATGGCAAACGTAACTCAAAATTACCAAACTTTCCGGGAGAGTTCTTGCGGCGCTACGAAAATGCCTATTCCAAGTATAAATCATGGCATTAATCGTTTACGTGAGACTCGTGCATCCGGCGGAAGTGGAAAAGCCGCGCGCTTTCCCGCCCAGCAGTAAGCTCGGCCGGAAAAGTCGGAAATCATTTCACCGACATGTAATTCCCTCGTCCGCCGCGCCGTAAAAACTTCGAACGGTAATGCGAGTTTACTTTCTGCACTGTACAAATTATGTTATTTTCTTCGGAATTACACAGGTGTCTGGTTGCTGGTTGCTGGTTGCTGGCTGCTGGCTGCTGACTGCGATAAAACTCTGCACCTCCTGTTTAGCTTCAATCCATATGGATATAAGAACTTTTAGCCGTCCGTCTGTTGCATCTTTCAACTCAAAACGAACAAATGCGAAAGAGTTGAATTGTCGTAAGTAGAATGATGCTCTTGAAAAACAACTTAAACCGTTTATTACATCGGAGGCGGTAACTCGATTGATTTTATTTTATGATATTTTAAGGTCTGAAGAGGGGAGTTAAAAAGATGCCTTCTAAATATATATTTTAATCTGTAAACAGATGATAATAGGCAAGAGGTAACGGAAAGGTAGCGGCAGACCGCTCTCGTTTTGGAATTCGGTTAATCTAGCAGTGACCTAGATCGATTCATTTGTATGCAATTGCGTTGATTGAAGCGATTGAGCAATCAGCATTCAACTGGCTGTACTACCTAAACTAAATGCCTTGCATTTGCAAACATTGTGTTAATTAGTTTGACGAGACTTGACTAACAAAGTCACTACATACCTAACACACATAGACTTACCTACATAAATGCAAACATTACATTACATGCCAATATGTTTAATTAAACGAAGCCCATAAATTACACGTGCATTACATATTTCACAGTTTAAACAATCGATTTTTAAAGCAGCTATTTATATAAGATTTCATGTTTCATTTCATTAAGATTTCATTTCATTAAATAAGCGCTCAAAAATGAATTTAATTTTAGCGATCAATAATTTATTATTCAACACTTTTTGCCTTAAACGCGGTAAAGGTAAATTACGCAACTAAAAAAAAAGGAAATTTTACATATTAAAAAAAAATCCTAATAACATCATCGTCCTTCTCACTAGTTTGGTCAAAATATGTAATTTATAGTAATACTTTTAATTTAGTAACCAATGTGTAATAAATATTTTTTTAATTTACTCTTTTAATATATAAATATTTATACTACTGTAGAAATGAATACTAAAAAGTATTGTTACTCGAATAAATCATTGTAATTTATTTTTATTTTATCTGTTGCTTAGTAAACAAATGTATTGCTATAAAAGCAATATCTATGGTAGGTGCATACCTAATACTATGTATTTCTTATTAACAAAATGGCGGCCGAGAGCCGAGTTGGCAAACGTGCAACTTCGTCGGTAGATAGCGCGCGCGGGCGCGGGGCGGATGACGTCAGCAGGGCCCGTGAAATATGGCGGCCGAAACTAGCCGGGCGATGCGACCGGCCATTAGCATACTTATGAAATGCACTCGCACAACTTGTGTGCACTTTTAACGAGTGACTGATCCCTCCCACGCCAGCCGAGCGCCCCCGAGCGCCCCCGGCCGCCCGCCCGCCGACGCGCGCGTCATTAGCGCCCGGGGCCAACGCCGGGGCGCCTTTTTGCGGGCGAAACGCTCAGCCGGGCTGGACTTTTTGCTTGCCATCGCGCATCGCAGGGGCGGCGACGATTTGGTGCACTTTCTTTTACTAAACTTTACTAAATATGTGTTCTTATATCCAAATTTGGGCACAAAAAAATGCCGAAGACGTGCCGAGTTTGCATTGTCCGTTGGCCTCGACGATCGCTCATCGCATTTCGTAGACGCCACCCATTGCGTGTTTGTCCGTATGAGAATTATTTTTTTTTTAAGTATTTTGTTATGTAGCTTATATTTTTATTTAGTTTTGGCCATATTGTTTTGTATATATGGGGTTGATGTCAACAGTAAAAAAAAATAATTCATAGATAAAATAAGAGTCAAAAACAGGATAATTAAGTACATAATATGCAAATTAGAATTAATTTGCCAATTAGCGGCATAAATTGCGATAAACTGAGTTACTTAATTATACGGCGCTATATATGTTCCACTTTAATATAATAAAATTAAACAATTCAAAGTCTTACTAATTTGAAATAATTTAAAAAAAATATACTAAAAGGTTAATATCAACGATAAATAAATACAATATCTTTAATTGTCTCGTAATAACAAAACAATAATATTCTAATAACAATGCAATAGCATAATCATACCTCAATATCCTAATAATAACATATCTAAATAATAATATAACTTACCGTTACAATTAACTATACACTGTTGGGCTATCTAACTGAATTCTCTCAAATCAGTGAATTAAGCCAAACGCAATTCCATCCTTTGCAGATTCAACTCAGTCATTCGTATAATCTAAATATCAACTAAATGTAGGGGTATTTTTTATACATCGTCTAAATTATATATATATTATATATATTTTAAGAACACTGTTCAAATTTTTATGCTAATGTTATTATGTAAAATGACCGAAATCCATAATTGGTTTTATATACTAGTAATAAGTTTTTTTTGTAATTGTAATAATGTAATACTGTGAATTTTTCAATAAAGAATAAATAAATAAATAAAAAATAAATTATACTTCATGGAAATATTATTAAAAGTTTTGGTTATAAATACACTTTGCAATAAAGAATAGCGTAGAGTAGTTTTCTGCAATAAAAAAAACGATTTTAATGTTAAATTAAAAAACAAACTAAATCATAATACCAAATCCTAATTATTATATTTAGGAAAAAGAAAATAATCAAAATCGCTTAAGGCAGATCGACATATAAACATTTTGTACGATAAAAATATTATTTGTTTTTAGTACTAGTAAAACTAAAATGAAAAAGAAAAATGAATGGATGAAAAATTCCCTATCATAAATAAAAAGAAACGTCAAAGTCGTCTAAGCTAATACGGGGTATTGAGTGTATATAAATAACAAATTAAAAAATTAAATAAATACACATCGAATTGACAACCCTTTTTCTGAATTCGGTTAAAAGGCTAAAGTATGAATAAGGATGATACTTTTATATTCATATTTGACCTAATCGATGTAACAGTGTTAATACATTCGATATAGTGAATAAAATATTATAGTTTCAAAAATATATGTGCAATATATCTTGTGCAGAGCAATTTAACTCAAATGCATTTGGCTGGTTCGACTCTCCCGTGACAAGGGTGCTTTTTTTACTGGCGCTTTTTGTACCGGTATGATATTTTTCTACGACAATTTACATATATTTTGTGTTTTTTTTTATATTATTATTATTATTTTAATATTATTATTTTTATTCAAAAAAAGATATATGATACATTAAATGGGTTCTGGCAAAAGCATGGTTTTGGCTGCCAGAAATTCAATTTGATGACAAGTCTTAGAGACTATACGTACTAAATTTACATACATTTTTTAATTAGATAAATAAGTACAAAAAAAAATGAAAGCAACATTTAACACAAAGAAAATGAGTACATGAAAAATAAATAACTAACTTTACAACATAACATTAACACAATTACTGTTCAAGAGTATTCCATGTAGTAGATTACTATACAATAATCCTATTGATATTTAATCAATTAGTCACAGCGTGTATATGTAATTTTTGAGAGAAATTTTATGTTTATTATATTATATTTGAAAATAAAACTTTTTAATATGATTATTCATTTAAAAAATGTTTGTTAGTGTTAGCTTTTTTATATATACAGGTGTCCTGACACCATTCTGGAAGACTTAAGGGGGTGTTTATGTTCCCTTTTACGAGTAAGAAATTATATAAAAATATGCGAAAATATTTCATCCCTAAAATTACTATTTTTATTATAGTGCTGGTATAAATTGCCTTTGCCTTTGCAAAACGCTATCAATATTTCTTAACCTTGACTGTGGCCTTGACCTGTGTACTTTAAAGAAAATTAAATTGTAGGAAGATAAAGATTTATGAGTGGTTATTATGCACCGGCCATTATGCAATCTGAGTCTTGTCAATCGTGGAACGAAGTTTTAGTCAATGGTTGGTTGTTGTATGACTAAAAGTTGTGAGCAATTTTCAAGTGTTACCATGTTATAAAAATATCCGCCTTACATCGCAAGTATTTACGATATAAATATATATGTAATATCAAAGCGCAGAGAACGGTATTAAAATTGAAAAGTATAAAATGGAATAAATCAGGGTTCGTTCGTTGCAGAGCGCAGCTTCGCGGGCAGGGCGGGCGACGCGGGCGGGGCGGGCGGAGCATTCTCGGCGGGAAATTGTCGGCAAACTCAATATAAGAATGTTCACGCTTGTTCACACATCTTATTTGTGATCTGCTGGAATAGAATGAAAAATGATACGATGCCGGCATCAGCTTTTCGATTTACCGGCAAGCGGTTGACTTAGTGACCGAACATCGACAGTGCAATTTCACTACATCTTTAAATTATTTCTAAATATTCAAAGGTTATTAGGTTGTTTCCTTTTCCAAATAAAACTGTAAATTCTACATTTTAATCAAAATTTTGTTTGTCACTTTATTTTTATATGATTCTGTGAAACATATAGTTCTTCATACATACAGATGTCCCATAACCATTCTCGAAGATTTAAGGGGAACAGTGACAGCCGAGCGTTCACAATAAAGACATTTATTACTCGGTAACCATGATGAATTTTTATATAGCGTCTAAACAAATAAATCGCAGGACCGATTAGATTGTTTTTTTTTTACAGGGAATCATTTTGGAACACATTAATTACATAACCATAAGAAATTATTTAAAATTTAGATTTTGACAAACAGGTCATTTTGCTTACATGCAAATGTCCTCTCAACTTTATTAAAAATTTTCGCGAACTTTTAAGGGCGTCGATTAGGGTTGTTTGCCTATTTTAGGAGAACTATTTATTTTATTTATTTATTAATTTAAAAAAAAAATTACATATTTACACGGTAGTTTATATATACATACGAAGAAAAAAAAAGTTAGCACTACATCAATCTAAACACACATTCCTACATTATACTTAGATGATAATACATTGTCTACATAAAACATTTAAAACGAAACTTTATATAAATTTATTATAAAATATAGCTAAGGAGATAATCTAAAATAAAACGCTATATTTAATCCTTTAAAACTTTAAAATATAAATAAAAACACGGCGACTAGTGAAATGTAATACCTAAATGTACATTTAATTCGTTTAAATATTCATTTTTTAAATAGATAATTTAGATTAGCATTTTTATTGTGAGGAAACAGCGTAGGTGCATAGTCGTATAGGTCGGCTGTAAAATGCAGCCTCGGTCCGTTCGCGGCGCTGTCAGGGCAACCACGATAGCGGGAGGTGTCAAGAGCCATGCATACAAAGTGCCCTTATTAGCAGAACGAAGCTTGTTCGACTGGCCAGCACACTGACTTAAAAGCACCTGGAACGAAAACTACCACCCTCGAGATAGTACACAATTTATGTGTGGTTAACCACGCACGTTAGAAGTAAAACTTAGTAACGTAGAAACGTAGTAAAAAAGTAGAAGAAAAAAAAGAAAGTTGATTAAATTTATCATTAAATGGCATTATAATGGCCCCATTAAACTATTAATAATTCATAATTATCACAACATACTAACATCTCGTACATTCAATAGTATTTATATATATATTTATTTATATAAGAAGATAATTACGGTGACAGATAACCAAAAATCAACGTGACAGCCGAGCGGCACCGACTTTCGCCGAATAGCACATCACCTTCGAACGGACGTTCCGAGTTAAACCGAATGAGCGTGTCGCAACCTAGATTCATTCATTTAATTTTTACTTATAAAAATTGTGTACGGTGTTGTACTTCAACAAACACTTTATTTGACACGCATAACTACGGTACAAAATTTCGAGTTTATTACCGTAAGACGATCTCTAGACGAGTTAATCCAGAGTTAAAATTTGAAATCAAATAATGGCTAAATAACTAACTATATAGGTACCTCAGCTGCTGTACGATCAAATAAGGATAAGAAGGTGACTTCTTCTTATGAGAATAGGAATGTCGCTCAAACGTTTATTCGAAAACAGTCAATCTAATCTGACCGAAACTTTGGCAAGCCATGCTTGCGTTGCATTGTTGTTGCCTGTTGTTGCTTCTAATCGTAAGCGAAAAAAATCGTAAATATAGCCTATTAAGGATTATTTTTTGTTTTTACTACCAATATTAGTTATTTACTTAAAATGTATTAATTATATACGTTACTCAACGTGGAGATATTTAATTAAGCAATCCGCCTTTCAATGCAAACAATGACAACTTTTGAACACTGTCAACCACATTGTAGTTACGGACATGCTTCTTATTAGTGACGTAACTTTATAGAAAATATTTTAAAACTAACAAAATAGGTAAATAGACCTTTTAAATTTTTATAATTTTATTTATAAAATGTAGTACAAACTACAAACGATTATATCTACTACAAGCAATAAAATAATTCAAAATTAAGATTAATTGTTTAGGACTTTGTATTATTAAATATTCGATAAAGATAATTAAATGTAGGTGAAAGCAACATTTCAGAAATTTTTAAACACAGATGTGTCAAAATAAAATCCTTGCTTGTTTAAACCATATTGTCATTTAAGTTTAGTAAACATTTTATTATGATTAATACAATAAAATAATATTGGCAATAATACGGATATAATATAGTTTTAAACCAATTTTTTTATTTCTTTAAGGAAAACTAAATTACAATTTTTAAATATAATATATTAGAAATCAAAGATTTGAATTTGGCATATATATTGGTATTGAATTAGATATTTTTATTTCTATATTTCGAGAGGGAGTAATCCGTCAGGCAAACTTTGAAATTTGCGTGTCGCCGCCAGTACATACCCATTAAGTTTTTTTCATTATTTATATAATGAATTTAGAAATAATGTAATTAAAATGAATATTTCTTTAGTATAATAGCAAGTAAAGATACTACGATCACAATTCAACCTTATAGTCTACGTTCGAAGTGATCACGTGACTCGTCAAGAACGTGGTAAGATGTATTTATACCCTCCACACTTATATAACCACTCGCTTACTATCTCATAGATATTTAAAGAAAACCAAGTAAGATTTTTTACAGCATTTGTCGAAATATTACCACTGTATTACTGTGTTTTTTTTGTATTCTACTTACATATTTCTCTCATAAAAAGATCTTTGTTTATTGACTTAGAAAAAATAAAAAAGCTGTCCTAATGTTACTTTTACTCTTGGGGGGGACTGGAAAATAAAGGTTGTTAGATTTGTAATTTTAAATTATGTATGAAGACTTTCTAAATACTATACACATAAAAACCCGCACGGGTTTAGTGAACAAACAAATGTATATTTTGTTTATAAATAAAGAATATTAAAAAAAAAAAGTATAATGGGTTTATGTATAGTTGTGTTACATTAAAAATAATAAATATATCTTTCGTCGTCGAATCTTCGCAATTTTTACATAACTCTTAATACCAGCGTATATAGCTTTTGCAAATGAACCGAGAACGATTATCCGAAACATAATCAAGAAACAAGTAAAAAATAATAATGAAATAAAATCGATTTCGCTAAAAATGCGTTTGCACACCACTGGTCGGAGTAAAGCATCGCGCCCATATTATTATGATCGTATAAGCGGTCTCACATTGTAGCCCATTGTGGTACCACAAGGGTATGAATGCGCCGAGCATACCAAGCGGGAGGACCGACCCTCTCTCTCATGTCGTGCATAGTAAAGGCATATTTGACGGCGGTATTAAAAGTGACAACTATTTGACCGCAAACCGCAACATTGAATGTTTTATCTGTATTTTGCCCGCGGTTCAAATCATATTTTAGATTTCATCGGGCAATATTCGAACCTTTAGAGTTCGCGGCACAAGACCAAGATTACTGATGTGGTATGCACATATTTGAAAAGCAGAATTTTAAATTTTAAATAGTTTTTGTACCGCGGGTATACCAGCATTAATAAATGTATTTTCTATTGGTCCTTCTTATCACACTTACAGTTTATTCTTAATTTCTTTCGTGTCACAGGTACGTGTAAAATATTTAGGACCATTTATCCCGTTAAAGTTTAACCATCTCAAATCAAAGTAGTATGCTTTCTTGGCCTCGACTCATCCTTTGAACGTGCACTGCTCTTTTAGAAAGCGCAAAGCTTATCATCAATTACAATCTGGTGATCCTGCATTTTGATTGCAATCATATCTCCCCACAATCCTCTTGATGGTCCGTTATCGTAGTTTAAATGTCCATTTACAATGCAATTTTGAGATTATCCATGACTCTTGCTGAACTGTTAATGATATTCTCACCAATATCCAGATTGCATAACTAAGAATTTTATTGAATTATTGAGTTAACTACCCGTTTGAACCAATGCTTTCCGACAGTTTTATCAGCGGATAACATAAGTGAAATGTAGGATCGGAATCAAACACTGAATTTAATGGCAATCTTCCACAGTTAAATCCACAACTATTCAATCAGCGAGTTCTTCTGGTTTTATGCTGTGCAATAATGAATAACGTCTATCTTAAATAGTTTCTAGATAGTAGCAAAAAGATTCACGAAAATGATTAAGCTCGCATAACACCATATTTAACAAAAAAAAATAATGCCTAAAAAAGCAAACAGAAACCAAAAACACTTCTGCATTAAAATGTAAATGGGTAAGAGAATTACAAATAAAAGTTGGGTAAAAGGAATTCATTTTGCATTCTCAAACCAATAAGTGGATTCCAGAAAAAGTTCAGTACGTTGAGCCAATGATATTTAATATCCTTGTAGGTTCATATGCTTGGTTGTAGAGCTTAAAAGCAGTAGAGAAGTACAACCCGACGAGTGAATCTAGAACATTATTAATTTAGGATTTTGTGAAAAATTTAATTATAAAATAGGCTTTCACTTAAATTCATTTACAACCTGAATAGTTTCAATAAAAACCAATTGCATTCAATTGTTTAATGAGAAAATTTATAAAAGAGGGCAAAATGACAACAGAATCTTGTTGAACCTTTTCCAACGGCAATAGGAATTTAGTTACTAAACTTGTGAAAAGTTTTTCATTCACATTCCATGCGTTATTACGAATGGTTTTAATTCTCTAGAGACTTTCAGTGCCAAATTCTAAATTAGGTTTGGCTTCGTGGCAACGCAGGTAGCATTAACTGATAATGCGCGCAGCTTGAAATGCAAGCACGTCTTAAATTTTATACGGCCATTTTGAAAGTTGGCCAAGCGCACGATTATATCGTCAAATGCCAGCGAGCTGATTCTTTGTGGCAACGTAGAACCGATCCGATTTGTGCTCGAGTTTGGGTTTAACTCAAGGTTCCTTTTTATGAGCATCAATCATGGGTTATCGTTAAATTGATTCTATAAAATACCATATACCTAGCTGCATAAACTTTTTACTTTAGCCTCGGTCGCGAAATATGTAGAACAAAGTGTTTATGTCGTGAGATGGACAATTTGCCTTAATTCTGTAACTTTCCAATTGAAGAATCTGAAATAAAATTTGGAAGTAGTAAATTACAAGTAATCTCGACGACGCTTACCATAAATAATATGTAATGATGCCATTATAAATATGTGTCAAATTTTCAGAATTTAAAAACTGGACTTTAGTACGAAAACCTATTTAGTTGGGTTTTTGTTGCGAAATTTAAATCCAGCCCTTTTCTTGATTCTATTAGTCATATGAATTATCTATCGAAAGCCAAAGCTGGGTTCTGGCACATATTATAAACTTAAAAGTGAACGAGTATTGACTTAGTTTTAGCTACTTGACAAATATCCGAATGAGATGAATGGTTAGCATTTTATTATTAAAACATTAAAGAATACCGTAAAGGCGTCAAATGTGTTAATTTAAATACAACATGAGTATTTACAAAACATAGTATAACGCATGGGTCCAGAGAAATATTGCTGAAACCTAGTTATAATAGGATCAACATGTCTATGTTTTATTAAATTTGTGAAGCGCTTTATAATTTGTCGGTAATTAGTTAGCTTAAAAATGTCCTCTAATATTTTATACGAGAATCGGTCGTCGTCAAAAAAGGACGAGAGAATAGAAAGGAAAAGAGAGGAAAAGAGAGAAGGATAGCAGAAGAAAGAAGCGTTTTAAGCTAATTAAGTCTCTCAACTAAAGAGACTTTTCGTTATGCGATCCCTCATTGCAAACGTTCTTCTGTAATGGTATTCGAACGAATTATAGTCACAGTCGAAGCAACCATTTTGTCATAAAGGTCTTTAGGATTCAATACATACACGCTAATTATTTATTTATTTTCTTTATTTATTTATTGACAGTAACCTAACATTCATTTCACATTATGCAAAGTACTACCTAACTAGGCCCGTACTAAGGTAGACTTTACTAGAAGCATCGTTCTTATAAGCATAACTATCTCACTGCGCAACATACAATTACAATTATTTGAATTAACTTGTATAGGTACATACCTCTTATATCATACTCTTCCTCTGCCACTGGTCTATTTGTCTGTCACCGACATCAAACTCAGAAATCATAGCTATAGATTTAAAAAGTTAGCATATTATGTATGTGCGATTAAATGTATATTTTTTTATATTATGGGAAACATAAAATAAATGAAATGACCCATAACGAAAATAAATAAGGTTCAGAAATTATTAACCTATTTAAATAAATATTTTGATTTTATTTTATTTTTATCAAAACATCCAAGAGTATTAAATTTCATAATTACAAAATAAGTTACTAGCATATAAAACCGATTGTGGATTTTTGTAATTTATCTTTGATAAATTTGACCACGCATGCTATACTAATATTACTTTGGTAATATTAGTATAGCATGCGTGGTGCTATTTTTCGTTGAATAAAAAATATATTAAATATATACAACATAATTTAATATCAAATCACCATTGCAACCACCTGCCCCCTCCCCTTCCCTTCGATACATATATATTTATTTTTTATGAATATATTCATACCGCCATAGTAATTTAATTCAAATCTACCCTTCCACCTCATAGTATTATTGTATTGCAAATTTTATAGAACAAGCATTTTATTGAATACACATATATAAAATTTACTTGTAAGTACCACTAAGTAACTTTTAATTTTTTTATAAAGAAATATAATAAAAATAGTTTGCAGAAAATAACTTGGTGGTTTTATTACAGCTGAAACTGAAATATTTAATTTATATTTTGCGTTCAATATCACGATAAAATTTCGGTGTTGACAGCTTTTCATGGTAGGTAGCCAAAGTGTCACTATTTAGTTTAATCGTTGTTTAGGACTTATTATTTGACCAATTAATCAGTAAATTCATCGAATTTATTTCTCTAGTAGTCGATGTCGTTTTTAACAATAATGCTACACAATTGTGAATATAGGTTGCTATCGCTGGATCGTCAATTCCTTTATGAAGATGAAAGGAAAGACAGGTAGGATGGAATTGGAATATTAATTAGGCTTCTGCTTAAAGCATTTTTAGATAGTATTAAATGACATCAACAAAAGCTAATATTAAATTCGTTTTATTCATATTGCATTGCTTAAGAAAACCGTTTCCTTATTTCCCGTTAAATTCACTGCCAATGCCTTTCAATGGTTTCATCTTACGGATAAATGATGAGCGAACCTTTATAACTTGAGCACTCATATTTTATCGTAAAATGAAAGTCGAACGGCTCTTTGACAGATTTCGAAAAAACTGAGTTTGCACGCCGAGGGTTCCGTGCTAAATATTTTCTCCGATAATCAAATCAATGCTCCTAATTTTTTCCTAACATTCTAATGAATGTACTTTCGTAAATTATAAATGAAAAGAAAACTTTTACGCTTAAATGTGACCAAACATAATGAAACTATCTACAAAATTGCTAATAAGAAATCGAGCAATGTTAGGTTAATTTACACAAAAAAAATACGAACTGGCCTAGCTGTGTACCTCGTAGCTTATTTGACTTGCAGGAGTAAAAATACGGTCTATACAGGTCTAATGTTATGGAAACGAATAAACGGGATCCTAGGTAGGGTGAACCTGGTAAACTTTGTATTTTTTTTCGCTCTATTATTGTGTATTATCTTTAGTTTTGTGATACTAAATGTGTTGGATGTCCATATATAAAACGAATAAATAAATAAATGTCTAGTTCTGACGTTTTTCAGGTTCCGCCCTTTTTAACTGTTTCTGACATTGGTCTCAAGAACAAACTGATCTAATTACTGACCAACTGAAACTAACTGAACTATCTAACCTGCGAGTAAAATAGGCTATACGAGACCTCACAGCTAGGTCCCCCGTTTGACAGTTTCGACATCCATTCGCGTGTAAGGCGGCAATAATATGTGCAAATCACCGAAGTAGGCGAACTAAAATCGGCACGGCCCGTTCAGTACAGAGCGAAAATAGTTCGTACGGGAGAATGCACTATAAATCACAATGGCCTTTTTTGCCTTTCCGTCATTATTCCGGCAATAAAATTGTATTTATGATGGCTGTTGCGACGATTACCTATGTACAGAATACAGAATACACTCAAATACAAAAGACCACATTTCTTCGACGGCCATGACGACCATAATTATTCAGGCAATTATGATTTTAATAAATTATGAGAATATTTGAAAAAATAGAGGAGAGTTTCATTCTTGTTTCAATTGTTATATCGGCTAGTCGCCTGCCTCAAAACTGTCAACCCAACAGCTCTTGATTGGAGCCGAATTGCGCTCCGATCAATCACCGATCACCGATCAGCTGATGCATAGTGCATCTCTAGCGCCCGACGCGACGCGACGCTCTCATAAATGCAATCGCCATTTTTGTTTCAGTCTTTTGCGCGGCGCTAATTGCTGCGGTTTGCTGACTGTTCTCTGTTCTGATCGACGGAATACAAATCGCTGTCGGTAAACATATTTTATTTCATTTTCGTTAACGATTCGTCTGAATTACTGACCGGGATAAAAAAATAAACATTTTTTAACCGTAAGCGACGAGCAAAGAGTAATCAATAATACAAGTATTGGAATGATAGATCGATATTCCAATAAAAAAAATCCAGTCATCGGAAAAATAAAGATACGATGTATGTAGGTACCTACACCAGCATGCATCTTCCGTGTCATATATCTATTTTTATCTTCAATTCAGTATAAATGCGATTGGCCTTCTTTAAAAAGACTTAAACGTACTAAATATCTAGGAATAGGTAACTCTTGATAATCATCTATATATAAATGATAGTCGGGTTAGTTACACAATTTATAACTCAAGAACTCAAGAACGGCCGAAACAATTTTTATGATTTTTTTGGATTTGACTCCGCCCCGAATAGCAGAATTACTATTAAAACATCTAAAAAATTCATGTAAAGAAAAATTATAATGAAAATTCAATTATCATACATTTTGTATGGAACGCGGCTTTGTATTCTGTGGAATTCTATTTTTAAACGGTAAGTTGCCTTTAAAGATTTTCACTTTGTGAAGTTTATCACATTTGTCATTGTGTATCGACATAATTGCTTTTTTATGTAATTTTCAAATTGTGTGAAAACATTTACTGAACTTAATTGATTTTGAGTATTCTTATTAGAAAAATAAATTTAATTCAGGTAATAAGTTAAAACAACATTTATTGATTCTGAGGCGGTACGCGGTTAGTCAGGAAATAGCACGTGGAAATAGTTGCAAAGATAATACGAACGCATTATACACCTCTTCGTAACTAGGTACGGAATATTCTATCCAAATAAAGTATAGCAATCCACATCCGAATCGATTTTATCGTATGGTATATCCGCTGGGGGGGGAGGGGAAGCGTTTAAAGCGATAATACAACCTTTATTCAGAAATATACTGTCAGAGTTATAAACAAATCGCCCTATTTATCCCACGCAGAACACTTATTTACAAACATGAGAAATTAAAATATTAGACAAACATACGATAATTAAATACTTTATAACTAATAAACAACTACGCGCTCCTCTTCCTCATAACAAAACTTTTGCGAAACGTTTTGTTGCATTCCTGGCTCAAAACATTTTTTAAATAAAATAAACTACGATTGGAAATTTAGAAGCTGGACGAAAATCTTAAAAAAAAACATTAAAAAATATTATTAGTACTTGGTTGTAACGACATTGAAAATTTATTAATTACCTAATAATTACAATAATATGTCAATGATGCATTTCTGTTCTAAATTAGTTAATCGTAATGCAATGGCACTTAACTCTCCCGTCTGATTTTTACAAACACACGATACATCACACCACACGCTAAATACACCTTTTACCAACCCACACTCTCATCCACACCCCTTGTTCGTAACCAATATACACACAGCACACACTAACACACGTAGTATGTAGATAGTATTATTTAATAAATACACTATAAGTTATAGAATCAGATGTAATTATATTTATCGCAAATCAAGACATATTTGCATGTGTATATACTTGATATTCACTGACATAGGTACTTTACACAAAGTTTACCTTAGAACAGTTGTTTGCACCTAGTTAGGTGAACAGTACTTCTTTTCTCAACGAAACCTGTAATACATCTGTAATTCAACGTTGCTCAAACGACTTAACCACATGTGATTTTTTGGTTTTAATTTTTTATGAAATATTTTTATGAATTATATTAATTGTCGTAATATTGTATTTTTATAGAAAATGTATTAAAATATTTAAGTTGCATGTTATAAAAAAATTACAATAACATTTTTAAAAATCCGTTGTTTACAGAAATTCGGTATAAAACCATTAGGACGGTAAAATAAGTCAAATGGACATTGCTCATGTAGAACTTATCAAAATATAAAATAAATTACAAAGTTGTTCTGAAATAGAAAATATTATTATCATTGATTTTTCCTGAAAATAATAACTTTACTTATGCAAATTCTCCTTTAGATATTTAAGCTTTGCAAATATTGGTCGTTTCTCTCAGATGTGATCGCAGATTTATTAGGGGATTCAGGGTAGGCTATATCGTCCGAGTGCAGCATCGGATTTCATCCGAAGCGTCGCGAGCATAATAACTCTACAAACCTGCATACTCGCATACTCGCATACTCGCATACGAGTACGAATGCCTCTCTCACGCGCCCTATATACACTTTTGCAATAAAAACGCTGCATAAATCCCGCTTAAACAAAGATGTCGCGGCGCCGCGCTCGGAACTCGACCGGCAATTTTTCCGCAAATTCTGGGTGCGATTTTTTAAAGTTTTGCGGTCGTAACACGCTGCAAGATTTATTTTCGGGTTCGGGGCGTGAAAGTTTTAGAACTTTCTCGTGTTAATGTTCAAGTTATTTATTAAACTATATTCGATAATAAATTTAACTTTTATCACGCACCACGTCAACATAACACTCAATTAAAAGGTACGAGTCGATTTAATAATGACTTTAAAAACACTATATTTAGTTTGTTTATATTTCATTCTCCACACTGTCGACTAACAAGACATATAAAAAACACACATATGACTACAAACATACATGTTACACGCCTATAATGAATGCATCGCATTATAAGACAACAACAATGCAGGCGGAACTGCGCTATCAGCGCCTCCTCGATAAAACAAGTCGACACGGTAAGTCCAAATTGTCGCCGCCAGTCTATGGTTATTGCAGTTTATGTTATTTTATGATTTAAGAGGACTAACTATCGTTTTTTATAGTATAATATTTAAAATTAGTTTTATTAATGGAGTTTAATTATGAAAATGTATTTTTTATAGCTGTAATATTGATAGGCGTACTGGTTTTTTGGAAGTGAACCTTCTTTAGTAAAGGAATTTTACGACACAGTAAATATTTTTTTATTTTTATAACACATCCGGTCACATGGTTATTTGTGACCGGGTTACATGTAATTAACTCCTCCAATTATTCACATTATAGACTGTCCTAGCATTGGGGGACGTTAATGTCACACGAAAGGTAATAATGACGACTGAATAATTGTTTGTTAAATAATTGAGTTATAAATAGATGAAAAGATGAAAATATATAAGAAATGATGAACGCAATAGTTTCAGGAATACTGCCGTCTGTATAAATAAAATTTATTGAACATAGTTGGAATAATAAAACACAGTGCCTTAAGACCGATTTAGAAACAGCCCAAAGAAAGGCGAGCAGACAATATATCGACAGTCGTTTGATAGTCAACATAATTAATATATCACAACACAAGGTTCACAGGCGTGGCTGAAGTACAAAGCTGGTGCTAGGTTTAGACGCGGAACCACCGTAAGCTGACTGAGAAGACGAGGATCGATGGACACATAGAACAAAAGCGACTTACCACGAGTGTGAAGGTTGCCGGCGCGTTACCTGGTGCCTGATGGACGCCATGCTAAGAAGCATGGCGTCCATCTAAGAAGCAAGCCACCTAAGAAGGTGGCTGCGGGCGCTCCTGGTCCAGTGGTGTCTTGACGAAGTGAGGCACATGAAGCACTAGCACTAAACGTATTTACTTCCGAACCTCGTTCTATTATACAAATGAAAATGTACGAAATAAGACGCGGCACAAATCGGTCGAAATCGTTAGTCAATGGCGTTTCGATGCACGAACGTTACGCGCAATTCGAGCGAGTGGTTTGACCGGTGACTTGACTACTATGCTTGCGTGAAATAGGGTAGGTAGGAAGGATTGTTGTGTACCTACGAATTGTTAATATAGATATATATTATATAATGTATATTTTGCGTGTATTTTTAATATATTTTTACTGCTTACGAGTATTCAGTGAGTACTAAACAACTTGAATGGAAGCCACTCAGTGTGACGCGTACTATGTTTCATCTTACAAATTGATTTAGGTAAGATTGCAGCTGATTAACCCGCCTGATCTAAAATTAGCTTTAAAGGGTTATATTAAGCTCACTTTGGACACACTCTGGTTGCTTAATTTTTTAATGTTGGGTAAAAAAAAAATACTAAAATAGGCGGACAGTTTTGAACGAGCTCTTACTCAAATTGTATGGGATTTTTGTTTAGAAAATCTTATATTATGATTATATAAAATCTTAATTATGTATTGCACTGTTCGGAATTATCGACAAAAAAAAAATGTTTTTGCTTGTTAATATTAGATTTAGCTCTAAATATGACGATACTAGTTGACTTAAACATTCGAGTTTGCGTCATGGTTGGATAAGTTTTTTCAGTAGCAGTGTTACTACCTACCGCTAGTTTACGTTTATCCCACGTGTATTGTTATCAGAAGCAAGTATGTATATAGTGTTATCACTATTGGACGAGGTTTAAAATTCCATTAAAAGATTTGATGCATACAACAACATGCCATATCGACACAGTTCTGACATTCTGAAAAGAGAAAAATAGATTGATATGAGTCATATTGATTCTATTTATTTTTTTTTCTTTGATTCTTCCGAATTCTTATTTCTTTTTCTAGCTTAACCATCATATAATTCTTCAATTTTAACCCATTCTCTAACCATTCTTCTTTTTCAATGCATATTTATTTCATAAATTATCGAGACAAATAACCGATTACACCTGCATTCCGTTGACGATTAACAAACACCAATGTATCGTGGCTGCGAAATAACTTATTTTATTTTATTTTTTATTTTATTTTATTTTACTTAACTAAACCTATTGGTTCATTTTGGATTTGGGAACCATTGATGCCAAACTCCTTAATTGTACAGACATACAGCTGTTAGTATCACCAACATATATGATTGATTTTGAAGGTAAGTACCGAGCGAAAGAGGCAAAGATCATGGAAACGCCACTTTTTAAAGTAGGCAGCCAGGCGACCGACGCTTGGAATCTCAATGGCATCTCTGTGCTGAACAGTCACTCGATATATTGTTTCAGAAGCTGGAAGGCGCGGTTCAACAAAACACAAACTCGTTGAAATTTTAAACGAGTTTTCTCTTTTATACTTCGCTCCTTCGTTAACCCTCCTCCCCCCTTCCCTCCCCCCTCCTTCCATCCCTACAACCTAAGCAAGTTTCGCAGTGGTCTTAAGGCTGAGAAGTTTTGTAAGGATGGATCATTTTAACCTTAACTCTATGAGATCATGTAGCTATCACATATATCAACTGCTTCTATACATTACTTAGTAGTAGTAAATTATTTAACCAAAACCTGATGTCTTACAGCTATGCCCTACAGGCGTTATTAAAGGCATCATTCTCCCAGACAAGTCTGTGGTTTCAACTTATGATAGGTTGCTTCATTGCCTATATCCATCCAACTTAGCCCATTCTATGTGCGTTTAATTAAGTAGATTAAAATGTTAAAAAAACATAAAATGGTATCATAACATTCTTTCAATTCATCATAAATATTAACACCTTTTTGTAAAATTTGACACCCGGCTAGTAATGGCCGCGCATAGATGAGTTTGTAATAATTTTAAATGGCCAGTAATAAATACATCCTCAAGTTTGCCGTTGGAGACTTGTTGGAACTTAAAATAACTGTGTAATATTTTGTACACGTAAATATTATTTTTTTTGACGGTTAAATTACGTATTATGAACGCTCTCACGTTAAATTTGAAATATATTTAGTAAAACATTTCATATCGTTTGTCCCGCGGAGTTTAGCCCGCCCAAGCAAATTCCGTAGTAAACAAAATTAATCTTTTTTCAGAACGCATATATTTATATAGGGAGAAAGGAATTTCAATAATCACTGGGGTCCCCTCCCTCCCCGCCTCCGCGCAGACCGGCGGCACTTTGTCGTCCGTATTTTTCGCAAATTGTTGGCCGAGTTATTTTGTTTGTTTTGCGTCCCTTTATCTTGCGTCGTTTTTGCTTGCATGTGTGTTCGGTGTTAACGTTGCAAAATACATTTGACGGGACAACTCGAATGGAATTTGTCAGCGATAATGAAACTAGCTTTCATTGCAATGACTTTTATGAAGCTCGATAGTTCAATTAATTGGTAGAATATGTAGTTACATAGGTAGAGATATTTTTAGGTTACGTTTATTGTGGTCGTTGTGTGAATATTTTTTTTAATGTACCTATCAAAATGTAAGAGATAGTAAATGAAACAATAACATAACTCTCAGACTGTTAACAACCGTACTATATATTTAAAAAAAAAATAGTAGTTAGAAGCACTGTCGTGCAAACGCCATTTAATGGCGTCGGAGCAATCTACGGATAGTAATATTTTGATGTCTTGCGTTTGATAATTTCTCGTCGCTAAATTTTTCCGGTAGGTGAAAACGGCATTAGGTACGAATTAGTAAGGAATTATATTATATTTGATGATTGTTTTTTAATAGCGGCAAATCGCCTGAAAAGATTAATGACACAATCTTTGACAATATTGAAAAATGTTGAAAAAGTTTTTAATTATTTGATAAAGTGCTGGATAGCATAATATTTATAAAGGTTCTAAAGAGGTCCTGTACTTGAGAGCGCAGGATGTCGGTTTAAACCCAGCGCTGAGTTTTATAAAAATGCATTTTTAACTCTCACCTGTCCTCTTTAGTGTAAAATATTGCCAAATATTATGTAACCATCTAATTAGATGAAATAAGGAAAGGATGATATTTTAACAAAAAATACAAAAATAATGTGGATGGTGGTGAAATGAGATAATTTTATGGGTGATTTTTGTATGAAGTTGATGAAGAAATAAAAATAATGGAAATGTAATAAAAGTGTAAAATTAAAGCACATGATTTTTGTGCGTAATATTTATATAATTATATAATTGAGTTGTAAAGTTATTTGACTTGATATTTGACTTGATATTGAAGTTATTTGATGATAACTTAAGAAGTAAATATCTCAATGGCTGAATACAAGAATCGAGAAAATAAAACTAAGAGTTGATTTCATAAAATGCAAATTATTCTTTTTTTTTTAATTCATGGATTCTGTTCTTCAATATTATCCTATAACGTCACAGAATGTTTTCTCTTCTACAAGCCTTTGGATGAGATATAATGATTTAGGACCACGCGCAGTCTGCGATGAGCTCTTTAGGGAAGAGGCCCCTTACGTACAGTAATTTGCCAGGTCAGCCAACCTCAATCTTTAAACAGATTTAAAATACTTTCAACTGAAAAGATATATGTTTTAAACCTTTAAAATGCTTTTTTAGATACTGCCAAGAAAGTCACATGAGGATATACCTATTAATTTTTTAAAACTTACATTGATTTATTTATATATATGTCCTGACTAATGACGATGTTCACCGGAAACCATATTTTTATTGAAGAAAATAAAAGGGAATATCGGAGTGACATCGTTCGACTCGTCGAGTCCGGAAAATCTCAATTAGGGAACATTATTGACGTCGCAGCAGTTAACCGTTCACGACCCGATCCAGACAAGAAAGCAACCTTATTTAAAACATATTTTTAAGCGCAATGCGCAAGATATATAATTACATAAAATTGGATTGTTTTTTTCATGTTTACTGGTGTCCGTAAACGTAAAAAAAATAATCTGTGAAAATTATTTTTTATAAATTCATTTTCACATAGAAAATTTATTACTAGCTTCTATGCCCACGGTTTTTTAAAGTTCTTTTAGATAAAAGAACGGCATTTCTAGTAACAGACTATGGTGAAAATGTCTAAAAATCTGCCTGACTATGAAGTGGCTACGAAAGCGGTTTAGTACATCAGTTAAATATTTCAATAAACATATCTTTAAAAACAGAATACACCCACCTTTTTTTTTGTTGTCGAACATAACTATTCTGCCTCTATTTCAATATTACTTGAGGTATAAAGTCTGGTTTACACGTCCCGGTCTAAAACGAGCCCATATAACCCGATAAGGTGCCGCTGTGACGCGGTTGTTCCCGGGTTCAACGCAAATGTTTGAACCAACTTCACGCCCGAAATGGGAGCAGTCCAATGCTTTTTGTACGCTTGCCAAAATTGCTTGTCGAAATGAGAAATCCGCCATCTTTTTATCTCACAAACGACTTGTACAACCAGACCTGACAATGCTCTCGAATTCGATAGCAGAGACTTTTAAATCGATTATAGAATAACGCTATAAAGATAAAGTAAAAGTAAAATAAGAAATTAAAAATATAATTTAAAAAAATGCCTTTTATTCTTCGATTTGGATTCTTCGTTTTGTATATTTTTTCCTTATTTTTTATTGACTTATCTCTTGATCACAGTTTTTTGTTTATTCGTATCAGACTTATTTTTTGTTACCTTACTTTTATGTGTTTTTTTTTAAGAAACAAATAAGAAAACATATATATTTTCTTATTATATACATATTTGTTAATTACTGTTAATTTATGTATGCGTGTATTTACATATGTATACTTCTGACAGTTGTCATTCTTTTTTAAAATACACACAAACGTACCGCCGTCTTTAGAAGACTTTTAAGTGTAGTTAAGAGGCATCTTAACGCATCCTACGAGACATTGAACACACTGTTTCGATCATGCTAGTGTCGACCTTAAATCCTTAGCCGTAAAAAAGTGTTGGTCGATAGTTGTCGCGGCGTGCGTCCGAGTGAGTTACGGTCTTGTCGAAATATACTATGTCTAAATTTAATAACTTTTAATTATCTCTAAAATAAATATAAAATTTAAAAGTGTGACTTATCTACTATATTCTTTATTTTTCGTGTAAATCGTAAGCTGCATTATCGGACGCGAAGCGAAAAAATACTAAACACCTCTTTTATTAAATTTATATTTCAAAAACGAAAATAAATTTCAAAAATCAGCCTTCAATAAGTACAAGATAAGTCTTCAATGCTGTGAACTACTCGCCTTAATAATATCAGTTTGTGGAAATGGCGCATCACTAAAAATGTGGATATTTTGATAATTTTTAATGTAATCTCTTAAATGCCTTAAGAAGGCAAAAAACAAAGGTTGCAGTCAGGTACCAAGCGTTCACTCATATTTTTTACTTTGTTACAAATTGCTATCTAACTTATAAATGTCAAAGAAAATATAATATACCCCGTAAAGTAAGGTAATGTACCACCACCATTAGGTCGGTGGCAGATGACAGTGCCACGAACTATTTATTTTTGGGATGCAATGCAAATCTTCCAATCCAATTTATTGTAGGATGTGGTCGATTATGAAATATGGAGGTGGGAGTGGGTGTGTGTATCCACACGTCTGTAGCACCACGCAATGCGTACGCTACAATATAAATAAATGTTTTCTTGGAATAAACAACGAACAAAAAACAACTGATGTGTAAGCGAGAAGGATTGATCGTCTCGGGAGCACTGCGCGCAACTCTATTTGCATAAATCTATTTCAGCCAGTTACACAAACTTCCCTCGATCGATCGGTACTAAAAGCAACTAAAATTAGGAGAGTAATCTGTCCGGCGTCCCCAAGAGACTGCAGCAGTCTTCTCCGATGGCTCGTGGCAGCTGGCAGTTGGCTGATATAAATCGCAGCACCAGCCGTAAAGTTGAGAATGCGGCTCTCGGGGTAATAAATATCGTCCGTATTATACGAGATCCAGTCCTGACACGTGATGTATTTCTTTTCGGAAAGTTAAGCTGCGATCGAAACTTCGAGACTTGGCATGTTTGCAATGGACCAATCGATTGTGGATTTGGTATGGTAGCTATGCTGTTGGCGCGGCTTACTGGAGTGTTTTTTTTTTAAATCTATACCATTAAAAAAACCCTTCTAACGCGGCGTGTCTGCCTGGGTCCCTTTATGCCCCTCCCCCTCCCCCCCCCCCCCTTCCTTAAAGATTCATAATATTGACATTAAAACAAAAAAATAATATAAACGAAATATTAACAATAGTTAAACAAAAATACTTTCTGATGTGCTTGCTGGTTAATGTGTAATTCAAGGATTCCTAGTAAGTCCACTATAATTTATTATTTATATTCAAACCCATATGCCTAAAGCTGTTTAATTCAATTTGCTAATGATGCAGATTACGATTTTGACAACCTCAAGAGGAGAATTGATCACCTTTAAAACTGGTTCAAGGCTAACGTAACTCGTAATTATAAATTTAGGTACTTGTGTCAATTTTATCGCTTTTCAACTTCCTACCTCACTTTCAATGGCGATTACGACTAAAATGAAAAGTCTAGGTTTTAATCTTGAGTAAAATCTGCCCTAGCGATTGTCAGTGTTTAATTTCCACAGTGAAACGAATACAATTTCCAATCCAAAAAACTTTTATTTACGCGCTGAGACTGCTTATCATTTGATTGTTAACGAGAATGTATATTTTAATGGCCATTAAGTTAATCATCGATGTTAGGTAAGTCGGATTATTTTCGGATCTTCGCCATTATGCCTCGATAAATTCAATCTAGCGATGTATAAGGCGCCGAAAGAGGAATGTGAGCTAATTTAATCTGGGGCGCAATTTCTTCAAAACGTATCCCTTTGTCGCCACAAAAGCACTCTTACCTCGCCGCACCGCACCCGCCGAGGAAGGGATTTGAATCCGAGTGAGAAGTGGAGCGAACTCTTCTTTTTAAATGCTTTTTCTTTCCTGTGGTTTCCCTCCGCTTCCAACTTATATAGAGTGGAAACTGAGACAAACTCTCCCCGAACACTTTCGTGGCGAAGCCGCGCTTTGGATCTACTTATGTGGATATAAAATAAATGATAGCTTTGTGATTTACATGCCACTTTATCAAATTTTATGTTTATAAGTTAGTAGATAGATAATTTATTTGCGATGAATCATGTCACATAATATATTTTACATTTTATTATTTAATTCTGCCATTTGCAAATTTTATATAGTTTTCTTTTTTAGAAGTATTTTTTATTATATTTTGCAATATTATGTCTAATGACAAAGGTTAGTGAGAAACATTAGTCACAAAACGCGTATTATCTCTGGTTACGAGGACATACTTTAGAAGCATTTTCAAATTCGGCAACGCATCCGGATCCGGAAAGTATCGGCAACATTATTAATAACCTAACCAAAAAATATCTTTCTCAGTAGCCAGAATGGTTTAATTTTTAACGATAATGGGATGAACACACGTATTCCTCGGTGTTCGTGGTAATAATCTAAAAGTGAGGGCATTGAAACGCCAAACCACAGGAGATTCTCCCTGCTTCAGGACCCTTAGTTTTGGTCAATACAGTTTGGCATAAATGTTCGCTTCATGGATCTTTAGGACATCAAAGAACAAACACTAATTTTGTTGGAAGCTTAAAGTACTAAATGATTCTTTTGCATTCGAATATACCAACGTTGTAAGTTGACGATTTTTATACATTCATAGTCATATAACATCTAAATTATTCGTTTACTGGATCCGTGTATATTGTATTAAAACTATTAAAGTGAATATAAGTTAAGTTAATAAGTAATCATGTGAGGTTACCTCAGGTGAAATTCTGATCGCGTTTTTCTAAGTATGCTCGACATTGGTGCTGAGTGCATTTTTGAAGTGTAAACATATCTTTACAATGGCGGTCAAAAGGTTGATTGGCGACTAAATGCAGCGTCAAATATAAGAAAACAGAAAGGAAAAGAACAGGAACCTGCCTTTTGCTAAAATCTACACTCTTTCAACATTTTCAAATTCGTCTGATTACTCTTTGAATATGATAGGTATTATCTGCACTTCACACACACACATACACCTTCTTAAGTTAGAGACGACGCGACGCGCGGAACGTCTTATAACGGTGTCGTTGTGAGAGCTCACGCAACGTGTCTCGCGCGCGCGTGCCGTTGAACTAAACAGCAGCCAGACGCGGTTCGTACGATGAGGGTAGGTTACGCGTTGTTTTAGACGCGGAATAAGGTAAGGTGAATACTCATATATCTAAACAGCAGCCAGACGCGGTTCGTACGATGAGGGTAGGTTACGCGTTGTTTTAGACGCGGAATAAGGTAAGGTGAATACTCATATATCTAAACAGCAGCCAGACGCGGTTCGTACGATGAGGGTAGGTTACGCGTTGTTTTAGACGCGGAATAAGGTAAGGTGAATACTCATATATCTAAACAGCAGCCAGACGCGGTTCGTACGATGAGGGTAGGTTACGCGTTGTTTTAGACGCGGAATAAGGTAAGGTGAATACTCATATATCTAAACAGCAGCCAGACGCGGTTCGTACGATGAGGGTAGGTTACGCGTTGTTTTAGACGCGGAATAAGGTAAGGTGAATACTCATATATCTAAACAGCAGCCAGACGCGGTTCGTACGATGAGGGTAGGTTACGCGTTGTTTTAGACGCGGAATAAGGTAAGGTGAATACTCATATATCTAAACAGCAGCCAGACGCGGTTCGTACGATGAGGGTAGGTTACGCGTTGTTTTAGACGCGGAATAAGGTAAGGTGAATACTCATATATCTAAACAGCAGCCAGACGCGGTTCGTACGATGAGGGTAGGTTACGCGTTGTTTTAGACGCGGAATAAGGTAAGGTGAATACTCATATATCTGGCGCCTACGATTTACTATACAAGATTTTACAGCTTGGTCCATACCCTTTGACTTTCATCTTAGTTTTCATAATAACTATGATCCTAAAGGAATAAAGTAGGAATTTTGTCCATGATTTTTGCATTAGTGTAATATTTTAGGATAACATTACAAAACGTTTGGAGAGTTTTTGAAAAAAGATCAATTTGGGAGAAGTTAGTAATAAATAAATTACAAATTAATTTAGTAAATAGGGCTGGGTTTTTTTTTTGTTTCATTACTAGCCACGCGTCAAAATTTAAAAAAAATAAATAAAATGCTATTAAAATTTATGATGAATTGAAAGAATATCATGTAATGTCAGGTACCACTGGCGCGAGTACCTAGTCAGGGAGGAAGATGTCGTTAATGACGCTTGTAGGGCCTAGCTGTAAAACGTCAGGTTATATGGCAAATTATTTTACTACTACTAAACAATCTATAGAAGCAGTTGATGTTATATGATAGCAACAGGATCTTATGGAACATGGGTGTGTCTAAACGGGAAAGTTTAAAAAACGCTGTTCTATTGCAAAGCTTGATGAAACGTAAAAAGTAGACACGAAACTCGTAAAAAAGTTTTTAGTTTGTTAAATGTTTTCTCTCCACAAAACGTTACATTCATTCGCCGTATACGGCGTGCAGTCGATAATGAGTTTTTGATTGTGTTTAGTTGCGAGTTGTAACTATATAAACTTCGTCTACAGTTTTAAGGTAGTTTTAAGATATTTCAAATCGAGATTGCCAGGATCACAGGTTAATTAACTTTACCTACACAAACGTCTGGTGTCCCGTTATTACTAAACTGCCGTTAGATGGCGTTGTTTAACTAAATGTAGAAAAAAAATATAGCTCTCTACTTATCGGAAAAAAATACAATTTTATGGCGGAATCCTGACATCCGGCCTTCTTCGACTGTCGAAATTATTTCACCGTGTATTTGATATTGCACTTTAATATCAGTAATATATGTCGTAAATGTAAGGATTCCGCTATTATTTAAAAAAATCCAATAAGTCGAAGTTACACTTAAATATTCCCACTTTTAGTTAAACAACGCTATCTAGCGGCGGTTTAATAATTAGTGATCGTTTTTTTTTTTTTAACCCCGACTATTTGTAGCATTACGGCTCACAGCCATAAATAACTAGCTTTATATAATTCATTTTTGTACATTATTACAACAGTACAAAACAACACAACAGAGTAAAACCTATTGTATAAAAATATACAATAGATTTAATCATCAATGTTCTACTTTAAATTTTGCAATTTGGTGAATTTCTTAGATAGTGGTAATATCATGGTATATGTATATGCTTTAATAGGTATGCTTTTTCTGACAACAATCTTAAAATCCTTAATTATTTTCTCAAAAACTCGTGCTTATTTTAGCCTAACTATGTATGTTATGTCGCCAACCTGCACTATTTTGAATAAATAGAATAGTTTATGAAATTCTCTAGAATATAATTTTATTACTAACTATATAAAATGTATATAAAAAAAATATTTTTGATACTCAATAACAGAAAATGTAATGCAACGACACCCGTTTTTTATTTTTTACTTATGTTCCTACCATATAAAACTATTTATAGGTGTGCTTTATGTATTTTGCGAAGAACAGAAAATTAAAAAAAAAAATACTCACTCATTCGTCCGTTATATTTTTTTTCTTATAATTATTATTAACAAATATATTTCTTTTATATTGTCGCTTTATAAGTTAGTACTCTACTTATTTTTCTTTATTTTTTACTAGAATTGTTTTTAATTTTTAAAATATATTATAAATAATGCACAAATGTACACAAAAATGAAAATACAATAAGATTTTTTTTTAGTTATTTTGAAAATGTAATTTGTTCTTAAAGCAATAAAACTAGAATGGCTATGACATCCTATAGCTATAATTTAAAATCGCAACTGCTTCTATACATTATTAGTAGTAAATTATTTAGCCAGACGTTAATAAGTAAATTATATAGTAGACCTGACACCTTATAGTAATATCCTACA
Source organism: Neomicropteryx cornuta (assembly GCA_020383195.1). Taxonomy (NCBI): domain Eukaryota; kingdom Metazoa; phylum Arthropoda; class Insecta; order Lepidoptera; family Micropterigidae; genus Neomicropteryx; species Neomicropteryx cornuta. Next base: position 11,398,752 of record JAHKQU010000014.1, read on the forward strand.
GGCATCCCCCACTCGCGCCTGTCTGTGGTTTTAAATTGCGATGGGTTGAGTATATTAAAATAAAAGTTAAAATGGGATGATGTCATTCTTTCAATTCATCATAAAATTTGACACCAATTCAGTTTTTTTTGTAAATGTTGAGGCCCGGGTAATAATTAATCAACCAACCCCCCCACCCCTCCTTTCTATTTACTGAATTTGTAATTTATTTAATACTAATTTCTCCCAAATTGATCTTTTTTCTGTTGAAAAAAGGAAAAAGTTTCGCAATCAACCAATTACCAAAATGTATTTTACCAATACTATACTATACAAATGCACAAAACCACAGACAAAATTCCTAATTTAGTTCAGTATTAAATCAGTTTTATCATTTTTTTTAAAATTTAAAATCGTTTTTTCTATTTATTTTATCTTATTTAAATTAGTTTCATATTATTCTTTATTACGTCATTATCTTTAGGTATACCTGTATTGTGTACAATTTCTGCTGTGTAACCACATTAAATAAATAAAAACGGACAAATTTCAATTTACAATAATTATAACGGGGCACTGAACATTATTATTATTATTAGTTTTAGGCAGGCAGCTTATGCTGATAGCCTAATCTGCACTTGTATCGTCTCTAATAAACTTGTCCAGTCTGTTCTTAAATTCGTAACTTCATTCTTTAACATTCATTTGCATATTTCTATTTGCACTCATAGATAAGTTTATATTACTTTATACTGGCCAGCAATAAATAAAACGTTCCAATAGCCCCGCTGTCATATGCTTGAAATTCAAATAATGAGCAATGAGCACTAATGAGCGCAGTCAGTTTCATACTAAAAATTTGTTGACTAATGTTAAATATCTATATTATCTAACCAGCTTTTAATGCTAAACGGCTATGGTTGTTTATCGAGAGCATCAATCTACACAAAAAGATTCAACTGTTTCCCATTTACCTTTTCGAGTTGAAAGTTGCAACAGACGGATGGGCGGACAGACGGCCAAAGGACAGGGATAGTAGCTTCTTTTAGATGAATATATAGAAGTTAAAATGGAGTTTCTCTTCTACATCGTGTCCTACAACCTTATTCATAACTTAAAAGGTGTTTTTATTCACTATTCTAGGTATGGTTTTGAATCAAACAATACTACATATATTATTATTACATATATAATATTATTGTTTTGATAGAAACAATTTTTAGCCATATTTTATTACTTTTTTTTTGTAATATTCTAAATAACCGCTGTAATTTTTGTTCGGGTGGGTTGCGGCGCGTACCTTTAATTGAGTTGAATTACAATATTAAAAGCAGAATTTGGTAGATATTTTAGTTACTGCAATTTACCTTTAAAAATGCTGATGTCTCCGGACAATACCTGTCCTTTCAAATTGTTTACTGTGCAGCCGAAAGCAAATATTTATTCGCCAATCCATTTCCCGATGAACTCTTTCCCTAAGTACACTCTCCGAAAGAACTAAAATTATGACGTGGCATTTTGACTCACTAACGCATTAAACGAGAAAAGAGAAATAGGATCCACGCTCCGCGAACCCGCTCGCTGTTCCAGCTTTGAAAAGCCAAAACAAACTGCAGGTGTTGACTAATTGGACTATTCATCAGTACAGTTGCACCAATGTACCACCGCACCACCGTTGCAGCAACCTAATCTCACCAAAAAAAACAATTGAAAAACAAAATCTCACATGTATAAAACTTATAAAAAATAGCTTATAAATGCTAAATCACCAAAAAACACACTAAAATACACAGCACCGTGTAAACATATAGTTACTCCTGACTGGGGCGGCCAGCGTGCCACACAATCTTGACCTTTGCTCGCAGCGAACGATTCCTGGGATATAATTTATTTTATACAGAAAAAAATTGACAAAATTAGAACAAACCTTGTTCAGATCTACTTGTTTCAAACGTGCACCTAAACATATATATTTAAAAAAGAATGCATTTGTTTGTAAACACGACATAGATTTGTCAACAAACTGAGGCCACACTGTATTGCGATGTTACCATATCAGCATAATTACTGTATCCATTTTGCACGTACCTAGAGAGAGTACAGAATCACAAAGCCAGCCCTGCATATCTTTAACAGTGAAATGGTTTCAAATTATGATCTTGGCCTCGCCTCAATGGCGTGGACAATATCTGGTCAAGCAACCACTGAAGGCATATTTTTGCGATTTTTTTCTTGTTTTGTAGGAGTCCTGCAATGAATCAGTTTCTAAGGTTCGATAAATTGATTGTAATTTGTATACCTGACACATGATTTCGTCAGGAATCTACGTCAAAAAAAGCATTAAATCTATAGTGATCTAATGTTTTGTCCTGTTATTGGCAGTCGCTCCTCTGCCACTTCTGATTCGGCCAACACTCATATTTTGGTGTATGTGAAGTATCTAAAACATCGTGACCCAATTACGTATCTGATTTTTTTATGTATGGTTGTCAAAAACTATGTCAATATTGTCTATTGCAAGGATGAGTCTTCCACTCTTTTTGCAGACCCGGTTCAGGATCCGAATCCACAAAATGGACCCATTTAGGCAGACCCACTTAGCACTACTACGGCTAGACAGAGAGAAATAAAAGTGTTTTTTATTTATAACTAGCTGTTCAACCCTGGGCTTCACCGAACTTTCAGATCATCATCGTCATGAGTCGACCGTTTCATACGCAGACTGTTGGATTATATCTGAACACCAAAAGCTCGTATCAAATTGTAGCATTTGGCCGTTCGTTTTGTCGACATTCCAAAAAGTTCCAACTGAGCAAAGGCTGTACCTGCTAAATGTATATTAAATCTATACATTCAAAAGAAACTCCAGAAATTGTAGATTTACAACATTACTTCTTTCACCATTTCACCAAACTCATTCTATGGGACCTTTTGGGGTGTTTTCATGGGTAACTTTAATGACGTAAGGATTTAATTCTTTCCCGTTTACGGGTAATTATTTCAATATTAAATCATGTTAATAATTGTCATGTTAAAAGAATTATTTTTTGCAAACTCAACCAGTTATTTTTAATATACCATATTGATAAGGTAAAAATATACGCTCTTCCTGGAAACAAATTTAAAACCCTTCTAATTTAAATCATTAAACATTGAAGCGGTCAGAGTTAGTAAGTGATGTTATCTTAGTCCAAATTCAAGCAGGAAAGGCATAAAACTGTTGCACAACAGTTCTGATGAAGCATATTGTACTAATTTTACTGATAGTATAATTGCGATAAACTTTACATTTATTTTAGTGGAAACATAGAGGTCTTCAGAGTGTTACTGAAATTGATATGAGAAAATCACTACTCCGGTGACTGAAACAAAAGACTTCTTTTATCATTTTATAGTGTTTATAATAAACTAAAATAGAATCTCTCGACAAGAATACATTTTTAGTAACAATTTTCTGGGTGTATTTAAACCAACCTACCGATGCTACAATGTTTATACAGCAGTGATAGGTTTCAAAAAAAGACACTATTTACAAAATTCATTGTGATTTTGTAAAAGCCATTATGAGTATAAATATTTTTTAAGGTTAATATACAATTCTATAATATATAAGAAAAGTTTCAACAGTACAATTTTCCACGAAAAAAGGACTCAAATTAATTTTTGTATATGTGGATATAAAAGGATCAAGTACATATTCTATCATTGTCTAATAAAAATAATTAATAGAAACAAAATATACAATGTTTAAAATTTAATGCTACGTTTACAAAGTCTGCAGATTTAAAATATATATTTACAAAACATTATTGTACCGTGATTATTTTTACAAGCTTACATTGTAAACTAGCGTATTTTATACATGGAAGTTATCACAAAGCAAAGATTAACAATGCAAATGAGCTTAACGGACCGAAAAAAAAAACAACATTCTGTTTGCTCTTTGGCGTTCGTTTCAGAACAGACTATCCTACCACAATCACATAACATTAGTAGATTTCTAATGGTGAAGAAATAAATGCATTTTTATTAGATTTTGTCACAATGCAGATGCAAGAGAAAAGTTTTAAACGGTGACAGCGCTAATACCCACTAGTTCCTTCCGATTTACACATTCACCGGAGGTCTACACCAACTGGCCAATAGAATCCTGTGTACCACATATAATTTAATAGTCTAGGATCTGGACATAGTGATACGACAATGACTATAACAATGTCCCCCATCAATCATACTCAATAAATAATATTTACATTAATAATTCTAACAAATTTATGTCACATTGATCTAAAAAACAAAATAGAACTTAACCATTAACTGTTGTATTAAGCTTACACCTTATTTTATAGAGGTAGAAAATTCCTCCGCATTCAGACCAGTTTCTGTAACAGTTTCAAGGCAACGGGTATACAACATTCTCAATATCTAAATGTCTTTAAATAACGTTAACGAATTTTATATTTAAAGAGCCTATTTTAAAGAACTTTATATACAGACAGGCTCTGTCTTTTTTCACTTCACAGTTCACTATTCACAGTTTCACACCATTTTAGGATAGGTAGTTTTAATTTTCACAAGTGGAAGTGGTAACCTACCTTGGTTCCTTCACATTGAATGCCATTTCATTGGCTCCAAACCTGAAATTTTAATAATAAAAGTATATGAGGTTAGTCAAACTGCCAAAAATAAGCATCTAATAGTCCAATTATAAGATGTTTGGAAAAAAATTTGCTAAAAATATTGAGTCACAACAGGTTTGAGATGTTATTAGGTAGGCCGTGCAGGTCACTCTAAATGGCAAAATACAAGAAAAGTGTGACTGTTGGGTCATAGCAGCAATCCAAAAACAGGTTTTGATGACCCCATGACAGTAAGGTCAGATGGTGCTCATCAAGTTCAAAAATCCTTCAAACTGGTCTCCAGTCAGTTCATCTACTGCGCTAGTTTTAAGTAGTTATGCCCTGAACACCTTTACCCAAAAAATATGAAATTGTGCTTTTTATACTTGTAAGATCTTGTCAGAGCTTGCTGTGAATAGAATACAATGTACAAGTATTAAAATTTAAAGCAGGTTTGTTATTGCAGTTGAAATGGACATAAAAACTATAGATCTATAGATTTTATAGTCATGCTGTAACTGAAATAAACCCACCTAGTATCCCCCAGTAAATCCCAGTGGCTTTAGGGCAATATTGAATATTAACAGTGTGAAAAAAAATGGAGATAACAAACTAAACTAACCACATTTGCTAAGACGGTGGTGCCCTTCGATCGTACTCTCTTCTATAGACTTCACGGTCATATTCAGGCACATTTCTATAGTCGTGGTGATAGTCGGGTGGATATTCTCGCCAATCGTATCTACCTGGAGGAAAAGGCGGTCCGTCTCCGCCCGCTAATGGCATACCACCACTCCCAGTTTGGTAGTAACTGTTGCTGTAATGTGGCCCATAGGATTGATGAAACCTAGAACATTTGTTTTTATTCCAAAATAAATATAGTATGTAAATTCGTTTAAGAAATACCTTTGAAATGAATAGAGAAAATGAAAATTACAAAACTCATTTCATATTGTGCGTATGTTTGATATACATAGCATTGTACAAAACCCGGCAAAATGGTAGGGTCTGTTCTAAGCTAACTGACAAACTCCGCTGAAAGTGACCGCAGGAGCAGGGTATAACTTGAGAGCCAGCGAAGCCAGAACCAATCATCTAGTACAGTTTTGTCATGTCATATATTATGTAAGGATTTTCTTACATTATAGCTAATGTAGATCATTTTTCGTGTTTCATTGTTTATTTTTTTACTTTAAGAAATCACTTTCAAATGGTTAGACTAACACTGACTGACTGTGATCCAGAGGCGCCACAAGCATTTGCACCAGTTCATTTGCATTGACAAACGTTACATTATCCGGACATTTTTTAAAGTTTAACAATGGCTGCTACTGTGCAGTAAGTAAAGAATACACAACAACATGAACATCAACAAACAACATGTAAAACATGTAAAAACAACATGAATATCAACAATAACATTGTATCTGTTTCTAGCCGATACAGGAAGGTATGTAATTGGATATTTTTAGTTTATTTTGGAGGATGTAGGGCTCACTATTTTTTCCATACTACAGCTACATGTCAATTAGAAAAAAAAGTTACCGTTATTTGTGATTAAATTAAGTTTTATTTAATGTTGTGCTTTAAATTAAGCTCTAAGTTACTTATTTTATTACAAGGGCTGCTATTTATGAATCCGGGAACTGGCCACTTACAGAACATTTAAAAAGTAATTACTACATTTAAAATGGAACTCTTCGGATGTATAATAAATATATTTTGTTTCATCTGTCAATTGTTTTTCCATTTTCCAAATTTTCGTGCGATGATTTATTACGATTTTCGGCATGGACTAACTCCAAAACAGTGCATCGATCAACTCACTTCGAGTTTTGGGGATGAAGACCCATCGAAAAGTACTGTGTGGTTCAGTGAGTTTAAGCGTGAGCGGTCTATGCTCACGGACGAATTTAAAAAACCTCGCCCTAAATCGGTTATTGTACCACAAAATATCAATGCTGTGCGGGAATTAATAATGCAAGATCGTCATGTTACATATTTTGAGATAGAGACGTCCCTGGGTATAAGCATGACGAGCATACATAGGATATTACACGAACATTTAGCTGTAAAAAAAGGTTGTTCGCGTTGGATTCTGCACAACTTAAGAATTGATCAAAAACAGGCTTGTGTCGATTGGTGCAAAAAAATGTTAAAAAAATACAATTGTGCGTCAAAAGCTGTTTATAATATCTACACAAGTGATGAATCTTGGATCTATGCATATGACCCTGAAACTAACCAAAGTCAACGGTGTGAGTGTTCCAAGATGCCAAACCCAACAAAAGTTATTCGTGCAAAAAGCACTTAGAAGCAAAGAGTCGCCTGCTTTTTTGGTATAAATGGACATGTGGCTACAGTGCCAGTAGAAAAATCGTAAAACGGTTTATTTGGAATGATTCACGAGCATTTGTAAGTCTGAAGAAATAAGAAAGAAGAATCGACAATGCAGAATTATTCTGCATCATGACAATGCTAGCTGTCAGACGTCGGCCGAGACAAGTCAGTTTTTGGAAGGTCAAAAGATAAAATTGACAGGTCTTCTACCGTACAGTCCCAACTTGGCACCCAACGATTTCTATTTATTTCCAAAAGTGAAGAAAAAAAATATTTAATGGAAAAATGCTATGAAAATTAGTTTCAACGTATGCAAAGTGCATTGATCATCATGACGAATATTTTGAAAAGTAATAAAACTATATTAAATAATATTTAACTTTGTTTCTTTTTGTTATTCCGGATTCACATATAGCAGTCCTCGTATTCTATATTATTTTAACAAATATTAACCTGACCTCTGCTCGGACTGAAAATTTGGGACGCACAGACACCCTTCCAATTTTGCCTAGACAGTAAATTTACGGTCGACGCTATTGGCGGGTATCGAGTTATTATTAAAATGTTTGCCATATCGGGTGTTGACATAGACAAAAAATCGATTAAATTATACATCTTTGAAATCCATTGCACCATACCATTTCTATATTATTTCGCCTACAGCAGTGGTTGTTACTACGCATCTCTAGTTTTATGTAGATTTTAGACTAAATAAAGCGATTATGGGCTATTATTTTTTCATGAATATCATATTAGAAGAAATATTACATTTTAAAAATTACATATTTTTATATATATACATATATATATATCTTAAAAAATACACATAATTTTAATGAAAACAATATAATAAGTATAAGGATAACTTATAAAGCGACAATATATATATACAGGATGTGCCAAGGTCAATACCGATAAAAAAACAGCTAATAGGTCCTACGATTCCTAGTGTTTTTTGTTAAGAAACTATATCAAAATTCATTATGGTATTCGAGAAAAAAAATGTTGAATTTTCTATTCTAAATCATGTAAAACAGATATTTTTTAATGGCTCCTCCTTCGAATAACTACGTCACTGGCTCACTAGGCCGCAGTCAGTCAAGATCGAGGTTAATGACCTGCAGCGTTGTTCGAAACGCCCTATTAGGGCGGAGCTAAATGATTGCAGTCAGATGCCACATAATGCAGTTTTTCAACATAACATACATAGTTCTTCTAAAATAAGCATTTAACTAAGCCCTTGGTTTTACAGATTTTTTGAAAATTTCACTGGGGCAGAATAATACATGCAGAACCTGACGAGCGCCTGAGCTCTAAACTTTACAAGTGTTTGTTTCATCTTTCGCTTCTGGAACAGCCAGTGTCGAATTCTCTCTCACTCTTCTGTACCTAAAGTGATGGCTTAATATGCGTCAAGGTAACCTAAGACCTAACCCAAGAGGGACTAGATATAAAAGGAATTTCTAGATAGCATCATTATATTAAGTTAGAATAAGAATGAGTAATGTTACCTTCTTTTATCCTGCAATCGAGGATTTCTGTCTGTTGGAGTTCGATAAGGTTGCCTTTGACCGGCAGGCGAGTATGGTGGCACAGGCCATGCCGGGTGGTGAGGGTGGTCAAGCATGGAGGCACTGTGGTGGTTGGGAGGGTAGGTAGGGCGTCGAGATGCACCACCTCCACCACCACTATCTCTTCGTGACCGGGACCGATCACGTGTGCCATGATCTCTATCAGGGTCGCGGCTGAGGCGCTCCGGATCGCGGTCTCGGCTGGTGCGCTCCTGATCACGGTTGCTTCGATCCCTATCAGTGCGGTCGCAATATGACTTTTTGACGACAGCACGCTCAGTCTTATCTTCCTTGTCTTTTGATCTACAAACAGTAAAGTTCAAAGGTTACCTGCATCCAGACTTCAAAAAGGTTTTTGCTGTATTGTACTATTTGCAGTGTCTGCACCAATTGGTCTCCAGCCTAGTAATCACAAATTGCCACCCAACATTATTTATGGTCAAGTCAAACGAGAATGTCTAAATATGTTACATTATTTTCTGATAACCTGTACACCTCTCGGCTATCTTAGATAATCTAATAAAGTATATCCAATGACGACAAAACGAGATCTTTTTTCTTTTCTATTCTAAAATAATCGCAAAAATAAAACATTTGTCATTGCCATCTTCTTCTTTTGTACAAATTTTATTTTTAAAATAATGTTAAGAGAATTAACATTTTGTTTTTCTTTTTGTTAGCTGGTTGCTACACTGTGTTATCAAGTAGTCTGAAAATCTAAATAGACCATTAGAAAAACTAACAGGGTTTTATAAAATGAAAATGAAATGGGAGTAAAAATATTTTTTTAATAATAAAAAAAATTGGGAGCCTTTTGATTAGAGGAACTGGGACCAACTATATAATATTGTTAAGTACAGCCGGTAGCGCCTGACCTGTGGTGTGGACGCGTTTACGTGACTTAGTAAAAATGTCGTCCTGTGGCTAGGACACGTTAACGAGTCCGCAGTTATAGGATACGGGTATTTGGTTCATTTATTTATACTGGCAATTTCAGGGTTTATTTTGGGGTAACACTATAAATTCTAGACTAACTTCGAAGTCAGATTTTAAGAATAAAAATAGTCGACCCATACCTATTTTGATAGAATGAATTTATCAAAATTATGGCGCTATTTGTACGGCTGAGTGGTTATTTACGCGGTGCCGTATGTTTTTTAGCATTTATGAGCAAGTATAAGCTATTATTTTTTTATAATATTACGTATAACTAAACATGTGTCTAAAGTGTTATAAAGATGTTTTTGTGAATCAGTGTCAAAAAGTTGCAAAAATACTTTAAGCAATCACATGAGAGTACGCCATTGTTCGCAGAGGTCAACATCAAAATAACAAGGTAATTTGTATCTATGTATGTATAAACATATGTGGAAATAAGTATTCCGTAAGAAATTTTATTGCAAATAAGATATATTCTAAAATGTATATACTCAGATATATATACTTCGAAATGATGTCGTAAATTGACTTTCATTTTTTTATATACGTTTTGTAGTTAGTATACAACTATGTTGTAGAGAATTTCGTGAGGTTATTAAATAGTGCAGGTTATTAAGATAGCATATATAGTTTTTCTAAAATTAGCATTTTAGTAATCGCCCGTAATTAGGCCATTTCTTTTGAAAACCTTCAGCGCCAACTCTGAGACTTTTACATAAAATTGGCCTCGCCACGTGTTGGGTAACACATTTACAAAACTGTAAAAAACAGTACACGATTAGAAAAAAATAATAAAATGCACGCCAAATTTAAAATATGCACAAGATGTCTATTTCTAATGAAGGTTTTCATTATGTTTTTATACTTTAAGCTGGTCAATCTGGAGCAAATACGCAGGAGGTTTTACAGGAAAGCCCTGTGGCCAGTTTGTCACCTTCGGTACCACATGGCTCGTGTCTACAGCACTCTAAGTGGATCATTTAGGTAGAAAGCTTACTGTGTCAGTCTCTCAGCTAGGCCCTAAAGGTTCTCGGATCGGCCATATGAGGCTTGTACGTCGACCTATCATACCTCCAGGCACTGGGTTTCACTTGTACGCAAACGCCAAACACACTCCAATATCTAATTGATACTTAAGCTGATTAGAAACTAATAGAGATTAGTGCTGAGCTAAAAAGCATAAGCACTTTGTTATTGACAAAAACTAAAGTAATTTGAATCACAACTCTAAAACGAAGTGAGAGCAATTTTTGCTAAATCGTTCGGCCGGCCGCTTTTGAGTTTTGCATAATGCGAGGTTGCCGTTTCTTTAATTTTTGCTTACCTACCAAACTCAATCCTACCAACCATTTAACCTAAGTCTGTCAAAGGTTTTTGTCTGTACACATTTTTCTTGTACGACACAAAACGCCTCTCTTAAAGGGTTGTTGAAATTATATTGTTTGGGACCGAAAATTGGCAAGCTGATAGATGTTCTAAATATTTTATTTTGCCTATTATCCCTATATTATTTTATTTTCGTTATTCCTTATTTCACTTTTATTAAACTTATCAAACCATTCTATGTACATAGATTACTATTTAAAAAAAAATGTTTTATGTTCATTAGGTGTTTGGTAAAACAATTCGTAAATTTGGTAAAGATATTTATTTCAGTGCAGTAATTATGGCCCCTGATGCTGAAAAATGGTTGCACGAGCTTGACCTAGACAGCTAGCTAATGAAATGCCTCAAATTAATACATATACTTTTTAGACTATTTTAAATCTTACTTTTTACATATTGACTATTTACATTTTTGAATATTTAAAAAGTATTGATTATTTAAAATTTATATTTATTTGATCCATACGAAAGAAGAAGAGTAATTATGGCGAAACTCTTTTACCGGAAATACATATTGAATAAATACCTTTTGTCTTGTTTCTCAGGATCACATTCGCCTTCCTCGAGCTTCCTTTTCACAGAAGCGGCTGCAGACTCCCGTTCCGATCGATTCCTCTTCTGCTCGCGGTCCCGCTTGTGAAGCTCTCTGGCACGATCGTGCTTTTCCCGCTTACCCAACTTAGCAGTGTGATTATTGGAAGAATTATGAACCGTAGGGACATGCTTTTCCGGCATCTTGTTATTGCCAATTGGACTGTGGAGATCTTTTTCTGATTTAATGTTAGCTTCGCTGAATGTTCCATCTTCATTCGTTTTCAGACCATACTTGTAAAGCTTGTACAGTTTTCGCGCATCGAAATTCGTGAACTTTGACACAAAATACCAGAGATTACTCCTCCATTCTGATTTTTTTACAGGATCAGAATATGTATTCAAGCAAGAATCAATTTGGCTGCCAATTTGACGGAGACAAGTCCTCGTCCTGTTCACCTGCTCAGATTCGGATAATGTTTGGTCTGGATTATCCAGTGCTCGGAGGGCCTTTTTCACAGGGCGCATCTTTTCTTTACACTGTAATATGGTGAGAGACTTTTTAATTGAGTATTGCACTATTTAATAAGCTTAAAAATAATAGCACCACTTTCATAATGCAAAAAGTGTTTCATAAAGCAAAATTATAAAATATTTAACTATGCAATTACAAGTAAAATATTTACCCCATCACCCCTATTTTAACAATTAGGACTAAAATTACCAATAGATGAATGTATTTATTTTTGAATTCATAATGAATTATTAAAGATGATAAGAGAAAATAATACAAAAAATATAACTATAAAATATAAAAATATACCACGTGCATAAAAACTATCACAAAATATGGGAAATGTGACAACACCGCCATTTTGCAGTTTCCTAGGATTGTTTAGAATATCCACCTGCCACACTGGTTGTCACTGAAGACTTCATATTTACCTTACTGTTAATATTTTAGGTCTTAATTGTTTCAGATGATGATGGCTTATGTCCACTATGTGGACATTTATTGTCGGGACCATCTTAAAACATGCCCGAGGCATCAGGTGAGGGGATCTTTTATAGACCCCCTAGCTGAGTCCTTCAAGATTGAAGGGAGATTTCCTATGTGCATTTGGTTTTTTTTTTTTTTGTTTCAATTGTTTCCCTGAATTGCAACAGGTGGGTTTCCATCAATGAGGGCGGCACGTGGGTAAGCCCTTCTCATCTCCGGTGGTCTGGCATGCAGAGGGGCTATATTGCGAAGGTGTGAATGGCTAGAACAGTCGGCTTTCAAAAACATTCTCAAGCTGACATTCTGTACCGTTTCCATTTTCTTCCAGTTGGTGTTTGAAATTAGGTCTTACGTACATTTTCAGTAGTGAGGCCCTCACTCCTACTGGTATTACTGGAGAACACAGCACCGGACGAAGCATCTGCCTTGTTGCTTTAGCTAGGTTAATGGTAGCTGAGACGTGGGCATTGAAGTTCAGTTGGTGGTCGCTTCGGATGCAGGGGTATTTTACCGAATTTCTCCAAGGAACCTTAGTGCCCATTAGTGACAGGTTTGAAGGATTCCTTTTAAGGGAGCCGACTATCATAGCTTCTGATTTTCCAGCATTCACAGCGATCCTCCATTTGACTCAGCCATTCTGGTATAATATCTAACTGTTTTTTGAGTTTCTTTGCGGTGCATTTAACGCTTTTGAGGGTAGTTGTGAACATGGCATCAACCGCATACAGGGAAAGTTCAGCACCATCAAGTTTGGGAATATCATCTGTGTACAGTGCATAAAGCCGGGGAGCTACACAGCTACCGTGGTGCTCCGGCTTTGATTGGCCTCGGCGATGACTTGGCATCGTCAAATGTATAAAAATAACACATACAAAATTTGTTGGATAAACAATCTGTAAGGTGCATGTCTGTCGGGTGCGTGGCCCGTCCGCAGTGGCTAATTCGCTCTTCGTGCTATATTGACAGCAGCTAGGCCACACGGGTGAGGTGATCTACCATATTCTACGATCATACTATTAGCACTTTCGGATGCAAACTTCTATTGATGTTGGACCATATGGAAGATAGCGATAGTCAAATATTCAATCGATCGAACTTTTCCGTGCCAAACACAATGTCAGCTCTATGCTCTTCAAGAAAGAACTGACGCGTGTCTACTGAGCGATGTGTCTACTGAAAGTCTGCTGTAGTAGTGGGCGTTAATGCGATAATCATATAACTGAGGTTATGTTATACGAGATTTAAAAGTAGCCTAATAATTAAACGGCTACAAAATAACTGCATGATTTGTAGCTGAACTTGTCACCATGTTTCATTGTCCAGGTGTCACTTGCAACGAAATTTCACGTTTTACGAATAGCATGTCAAATATTCAGGTAATGCTTATTATTAACATTGTATAATATTGTTTATTTTTTTTAAGGATATAAATTGGCTAAAAACTGGTTTCAAAAGCGTAAAAAATAATTAATCATTTTCTGCCACCTTCTTACATCAGGATTTTTAACCATGTTACTCCAAAAATTACAATAAATAACTTATTTAATTAGTCGCCACGTTAACAAATTTGTTTAATTTGATTACATAATTTATTATATAATTAATAACTTACTTATAATAACTAACATGATAACTAACTTACTTAAGTTACATATACTATAAATAAATAAAATAAAAAAATAAAATGTTTTATTTTATTTTTGTGAATGTTTTGGTCATCTTTATCTAGTTTTTTGTGGGTTCTGTTTATCATATTTTATTTAGTATAATATAACCACTTGATGTTTCAGTCCCTAATTCTAACTCCCTAATATCCCTTGGCAAGTATTATCGCCTTAACCCACATTCGAAGCAAGCACATTGAACAGTGTGGCAAATAGTAATTGCCAAGCAAAAATTGACCAAAACGTTGGTTATTTTCCACTTGACTGTACCTATTATTTTTTTTATTAGAAAACCGTCACCGTTTCACTAAATCTATATGGGTATTAACTCAACCATGCTATCATATTAAGTGTACTTAAATGCTATCCCAATAGCACGTGGTATCATGAACGAACATTCGTGCAATTAAGTGATTAATCGTGCTATCTTTTGCTAAGGGGAGATTATGATTTTATTTATATTTTTTTTTGTTTTAAGGAAACATTTGTTATTTATCTTTCTATTTTATTTACGCCATCAACTACCAACGCTTTATCACTCATTGTTTCTAAAGCGGTTGAAACTTTTAATTATTAAAAATTACCTCTCTAAAAATTATTAAATTCTCATTAAAAATTTAAAATAATATTTTTTTAACATTTTAAAAAAGACAATTACCAAAATCAAACACAAACATCAAAACATAATGTTAACTTTTGTTTTGACAGATGGGACATAAAATGCAAGAAGAAACAGTCGACTCTATAGTTAAGTTGGTTGCACAATTTTAGTAGTCAGTCAACGCCATTGTGCTCTGTGTTTCGTTTGTTTACGTGCATTGTGTATTTACGATGGATTTCTAGTGTTTATATGTAATCACATATAAAATAATAATATTACATCACATATAATATATCATATTATATCATATTATAATATCACATATAATATTATTTCGTTTAAATATTATTTAAATATAGTGTCTAACGTGTGTTTTCATGCATCAAAGTGTCAAGAGGATTGCAAAAATAAATGTGTTTATTTTACGCAATTATGACAGCGTCAACCATTATTCGAAGATGTCAACATCACAATAAACTAAGGACATTTGTATTTATAAACACTTGGATAAAGTATTCCGTATGAAATTTTATTGCGAATCACATAAGTATTCTAAAATTTATATACTAAATTTATATACGTTGATGTCGTAAAATGTTGATGTTTTGCAGCGGGTGGTTTGTTCTAAAATTGTGACATGTTGGTTAAGGCTGAAAATTATTTTTTCTTACATAATTATAACATCTTTCTAATATTATTTAGAAATGTCATTATCAACATAAATAGGAGAAATATTTTTTTTAATAAATTTGTTTTTTTCTGACACTTTAGTTATTTTTTATATTTTAAAAAATAAATATAATTGTATTGAAAGAATATAGGTAGAAGATTAACTTATTAGGCAGCAAAATAAAAATTATTTAAAAAAAAATAGATTTTTCATCTGTGGGATATTTTTTTCATTTCTGTTTAAGGTTAAAAATAAAAAATGGGTCGCATCGCTTTAAATTTTCTTTTATTGAGTATCAAAAATATTTAAAAAATAAATAATTAAACTGACATTTTTTTACATTTTGTATAGTTTGTAATAAAACCATATTCTACAGAATTTTATAATAGGTTCAAAATAGTGAAGTTTATTAAGATGACGTACATAGTTCTAATCTAAGCATTTTAGTAAGCGTAATTAGGCCATTTTTTTTTTAGACTTCCCACGACACTCAAGGGATATATTCGTCAAGGCGGCTTTGACATCCGGGGAGTTAAGATGATAAGCATGGTTGAGTGAATCCTCCTATCTTTTGTTTTTCAATTCCTGGACGTATTATCTTTTGATGGCGCAATTTAAAATTTTCAAAAAAACTATTTCCAATTGACTTACTTCTTCAAATACTGCAGGATCCAAGTCACCCAATACTTCGAGAGCTCGAGGTTCATGATTAGCAGTGAAGTGCATAGGTCCTACAGGTTTTTTCTTATTATTGGACTTGGCTTTAGCCTCTTTTTTTTCTTTCCTAATTTTTTTCCGTTCCTTTTTCTCATTGGAAGTTTCATCATGGGTAATAACATGTTCATCGTTGACTTTTAATTTTGGCTTTAAAAATAATAAAAACTGTTTAATAATAATTAATGTTACCAAAAATATTCATTAAAACTTCTAGAATTGTTACATATCTCTTTACGCCAGTAACCCTAAGTCACAGATAATTACACTATAAAATTCAAGATCTTAATATTACCAAAAGTCATGTGGTTAATGTAATAGGGACAAATAAAACAAGTCCTTATTGGATCCATTAAATTCCTCGCTCTATCTTTTGAGCTGAAGTCAAGCAAACATAATCATAGCCCTGACAATGTATCAGAATGTTTATTTTGAAAGCATGTATCGTCGATTACATGACTTTTGTTATTTTAAATACTTAAACCCTTGTTTATTTTACATTTTTTTATGTATTTTCCATGACACTATGAGCATGGAGGAAATACTTATTTAATCGCTACCTATTTATTTAATGTTCAGTATGACAATCACACCCTTTTGGTTCTTCCATTATCCACAAAATTCACTCAGTTACCTTACACAAAAATGAGATTGATTACATTGATACATCCGCAAAAGAAATACTAAAATTTCATGTATAGAAAGTGTAGGATGTAACGTCAGACATTTAAACACGATTTACGATGAAAATTGAACCATGTATTAAATTATGCTTTAACAAAGGTTTTGAGATAAGTAAGAAAAACCACCTACATAAATATGTAAAAAAATGTAGCTCAATAAAAAAGCAAGTTTTAATCATTTTTAATTTATCTTTTATAAACGTAATAACACAAAAAAGCATTGCATTTTATTACACTTTATAATATTCTTAGTACAATAAAAATTGCCTTTAAAGAAAAAAATGTAGATTGCATTTTTTTTATTTGTATTTATATAAAGGTAACCTTTGAAATAATATAGTTATATTTCACATCTGCGAAACAACTAAGCTTTTTGTCTTCTTGAATCCTTCCTTTCACAGGAATGTGAAATTAGTTTTCAGAGTCCGCAAAATATGTAATTTTCAGATATTAACTTTCACTTAATGCGTTTTATGGATGTTTGTTTGTCTTTGGTAAATGTTATTTATATGAAAACTATCATAGAGAAATAAGCTTTCTTCTAGTGATCTTGATAGGCCTACTGAAAACTACCCTTCAATCGACCCTAAGAATGTCTTATTTTCATAACTATGTGTTGATATTAAAAACCATTATACCATCTAAAAGGTCATTTAATTTTATGCGTAGATTGATATATAAGAAAAAATGATTGTAAACCCTACTTATTGAAGTAATGGTTCCAAAGTGCTTACAATTAGTTAATACTCGATTTGCATTACTGAATACAAATCATTGTAGAAAACTATACCAAGTTAAAATACTATTTGCTTTATATACCTTCATATTAATCAATCAAACCAATGTCTCGCACAATTAAATGCTGCAGTACTTTATGAGAATCCTGGCCCGAAACCTCCTTTTAAGTTTGTGCTACAAAGTTAAATCTTAACGGGTTGAGGTCAGGGCTCCATGTTGGCCACACCATTTTGTTGAATGCCAACAACATACACGAGATATTCTCGAACGAATAAAAATCAAAAGGTACATGATCTGCTAGGTTATCATAAAAGTTCAGCTGTCAGACCACATCCTACAGGCTACACACCATATCAAAGAAGACAGCTTGGTTTTTCCTTGAAATGAGATTCATCACCAATCCATACACAATCTGCCAATGTCAATGATACAATATCAAATAGTTTGCCAGGTTGATTCATGCTCTTCCACTAACATAAGTACGTTCGCAAGCAAAAACATTCACTACAATCTTTTTCTATTCTCATAAAATTAAATAGCAACTATGTTGTAAGGAACGAAAGATCGAAACTCTGAAGACAATAAAATGAATATTTAGATAGTATGATTTAAGCATCAACATATTGGTATAAAAATATTTTGCCTAAAAATCAAAATTAAAATAAAACAATTTTTTTTTAAGTATTAAAAGTCCAAACTCTGGTATTAAAAATGTGGTAGAGCAAAAGTTTATTAGAATATTTATTTTTATTCAAAAGTATAACTATTATCAAAAGATTATTTACTGTATTCAATTGCACTACTCTTCGGTAACACTTAAAAAAATACTACTAAAAATTGTTATTTGTATGAACAGTAATAAAAAAACGACCAAAATCTCGTAAATTATGGTAATTTATAAAATAAGTATTTACAAAGGTCATCTTTTGATACGTAGATAGTACACGAATAAACCTACCCTATCAATGTTAAAGGATCTTTCTTCGCTTGTTTCTGGAAACTGTATGATATATAATATTATTTTTAAGTAACAAAACTTTCAAAATATATCTTCTAAAAAATGTGGATTTTTGTGAATCTAATTTATTTTAATTTATTTATTAGCTTTTTATAGCCATTAGGACAATATGGCCAGTCCGGCATTGAATGAAGTTGTGCAAAAATGCTACATTTTCAATAAAAAGCGTTAAGTAATCGGCCTTAAGCATGACCGATGTCACGATTGGGTACTTGAAATACAAACAAGATAAAATTATAAATAAAAATACCTTGTCAGCTTTCAATTTATTGCTTTTTTTATTTTCTTCGCTAGAACTAATATCACCCTCGATGTCTTTTGTGACAGCTTCCTTGATATTCTTTTTAGGTCTAGGCTTTCTCTGGTTCTTCTTTTTGCCACTCTTCTGGTCCTGTAATTTCTTAAGAACCTTTAAAAGAAATTCTGCTCTAGATTGCAAATGTTTTGCTTGCGGTTTGCCCTCCGCATTTGGTAATATTTTATCTCCAATATTTAAGGAATGGTCCATCTTAATCGCTTCCCACGAACCCATTCCATATTGATGTATTCCTATTAATAGTCTTGAATCTTCTAGCAAACCCCATTCGACATCGAAATTGGCAGCTTTCGGTCTAAAAAAAAAGGGTTATTATAAATAGGACATTCTTGCAATTGTTAATATTCTTGCAATTGTTAATAAATCTTAATATTGCAATTGTTAATTGAAATTCTTTGACATTTCAAAAACAGTGCAACAGTGCAAAAGCTGTGACAAGCAAATCAAAGAAATGATATTTGAGTTATGTGAAACTATTTCCAAAAAAGAATATAATACTTTCATTTGCACTCGAGTTTCATTAGCAGGATTAAAATGAAAAAATCTCTTTTCTACTTTATTTTGTTGTTATATAAACTTTTTTTTTGTTATTAGGTGCAAGGATTAAGACATGATGAAATAAACCTGATAAAAATCTAAATTAGTTACCATCAAACCGACGATATGTTTATAATTTGTTTTTTTTTTAAATCTCGCTTTTTAGATACCAAGTGTTCCATGGTTTATTTGCCGTTTATAGCAGGAGTACGGGAAAGTAAGCAAGTCACATGCCCACACTGTGTCTATATTTAAATTAATGTTCAATTAGCGTTTTGAAAAAATAATGAGAAAAAAATGGATGAAGATGATGGAAAAAATGGTATGACTACGAGCGGATTAAACCCGCGACCGCTGGGTCAATTAGTTCTAACCACTAGATTACCATGTAGTAAAAAATAGTAGATAGATTACTTTTACTGTCGAAAAAAGGGTGTATCACTGCAAGCCACTGCAGGGTGTACTGTAAACCACATGTACTATAATTTAATTTAATCAGAAAGTACCAAAATATTAAAACATTTGATCTTGCACACAAGAGAGTATTCGATTTGCTGAGACAGTTTCATAAGGTTAAATAAGCCTGGAGATGTGTTATGAATTTTAATAAAAACTCATAACATTTAATAAAGATATGATTCCCTTTAAAATATTATTTTAACAAATAAGTTATAGGCATAGTTTTAATTTTATGCTTATTTCAAAATAAATAATTACTTGAAGTCCAACTGCCACTTGAGGCGTTCTTCTCTATTAGTGGGTACGACATCGTCCAACGGTGCCATTTCCTCCTCACATGCAGCCAAAGTCTTCGCATTGACTGATACGCCGCCAAGCTTGAACGATTTGCGGGTATTCTTTCGTTTTCCATTGGACTCGGACACTTCCACACCATTATTCCCATCGGCTAATATTGCTTTACATCTGTCTCTTAGAACCTCACCGAGCTTCATAAGCTCAGCCAAAGGTTTTTCCTGTAGCTCAGAATCACATGCAATATCTTCAAGGCGCTTAAGAGGATTAGAAAATTTCTTGTAGCTTTTTACAAAACGCCGAATCTGTTTAAAAAGAAAGTTTATTTAGTAATTTTATTAGACCAACTTTACTTTGTTATCTTTATGTTCACTTTGTTATCTTTATGTTCACTTAACTCCAAGAATTAAAATGTTCAGTTTATGAAGTTATTATAACATACATAAATTAAAATTTTCAAAATAATGAAAAGATTGTTTACTCAATTAAAAACTCACAAATATTTAAATTTAACTAGAAATAAAACAATTGATTTAAGTTATGGAGTTAAGAATACTAAAGGCACAAAATCAAAACTCAAAAACTTTTATTGGCAAAAATTCCACACAAATAAAGCTATCAATTTATAAAATAGAGATGCTTAAATTAAAAACCTGCAATTTTTAAAGGAATTTTTGACCAATTTTAGTTCATGTGGCTAAATACTAGTTAAACTAAAACTCAACAATTTATGAAAAGGAGTCAGGTATAATGTATTCGATTTATCTCAACCAGACTTAAGAAGCCTTGTTAAATAAAGAACAATCCAACTGCTCTTGTCCTCTTTGTAATCTCCCATCCTGCAAAACCAGACACATCTTATGTATCTACTCAGTTGCGAAGTTCGCATTAAAACAATGTAAGATTTCCAATTACCATGATAATCTGGCTTTTAAATAATGTATTTAATGTTTAAATCTGCAGAAACCTAGGAGGAGGATTTCTCAATATATTAGAGGAAAAAAAAACCCCTTCGAAGTTATTAACCAAAATCTTCATAGGAATGTTAAATCTCAAATACCTTTGATACTAAATACCAAATACCTCAAATATAAATAAATACAAAGTAATCTGATCAACAATGCTTGTATGGGTTATACAAGAGTCTCTTTAAGTTTTCCTCTCTGTTATAGAAAAGCATAATATTTAATAACCTCAGGGTCCGTAAAACCTTTAATTTTCTCTTTTTGTGGAGGACGACCTTTTTTCGGAGGTCTGTCATCTTCGCTGGCTGCCGCTTCACTGTAAGAACCGTCATCGGAACCCTCAGACTCGTCTCCTACACCAGCCTCGCCACTGTCTGCCTCCCCACGTCTACGTTTTCTTTTACGGCCTCCTGTTCAATTAAATACCAAAAAAGTATATTTATTATCAAATCTATAAGTCTTTTTACAAGAATTACTCTTGATGGATACTTGAAAAGTATCCATTGAGTACAATCGTAATAACCGCTACCAACGTTAAAGCTCATATATCGTACTTCACTCATGATAAAGTTATTTTCCAGGAGAGTTAATGGCATTACTTTTATTGATTTTTCTAAAATGTAATATTAATTTATTCGCTGTATCACTGTTTACGAAAGTATACGACTACTGCCGCGTAGCCGGCACGCGGCAACCTCCTTTGTATGCAACCCCTTTCCCCGCAAACTGTGGAGATTACACTATTCTACGGTCATTCGTAAAAACTACTGACATATATCTAGCTCTTAAAGAAGAGAAGTGATGAAAGATAAAAAAGCCAGTGTTACCTAGTAAAAAGGGAAATAAATCAACTTACCATCCTGATCTGCCTGACTTTCCCGTGGTTGTTGCATAGTTTTCCTTGATCGAGGAGGAAGATATAAATCCTCCATTTCCTTACTCTTCTCTTCTTCTTGAATTGTCTTCCGGACATTTTCAGGAATTATATGATCCTACAAGAAAAAATGTTTTATGTTAGGTGGAGAATTTAATTCAACCAGAAAAAAACAATTACTCAATAGAACTCAAATTATAAAAGCAAGAATGAATGTAAATAATATTCCTCCCCTCCCCCCCCCCCCCCACACTAGTTTAAAGTTATTGAATTATAAAGCAAAAATATTAAGAATTTTAACTGTCATTAATTATTGAGATCGTGATAGTTTAGTGGTTAAAGCGTCTGATTAATGACAGCGGTCAATGGTTCGAATCTGCACATTATAGTCATACCATTTTAGAAGCTTCATTGCCGCCATCTATCCTGACTTTTAGCTTAGTTGAGGGGGGCAAAATAATTGTATGCGACCCGTTTGACTAATGACAGCGGTCAATGGTTCGAATCTGCACATTATAGTCACACCATTTTAGAAGCTTCGTGGCCGCCATCTATCCTGACTTTTAGCTTAGTTGAGGGGGGCAAAATAATTGTATGCGACCCGTTTGACTAATGACAGCGGTCAATGGTTCGAATCTGCACATTACAGTCACACCATTTTAGAAGCTTCATTGCCGCCATCTATCCTGACTTTTAGCTTAATTGAGGGGGGGGCAAAAATAATTGTATGCAACCTATGGTCAAAGCAATTTATTTAACATATATAAATATTTCTTAGCTACAAATGTTAACTTAAAACTCTAACCTTTTAACGTTGTATGGTTAGAAAATAATGTTTTGGTCGATTTGGATGCAAAGCCTCTCTGATATAAACATTTAAAATTACACTTTTAGCATTAGACTTTGGGTCAGTCATACATAAGATATTGAATTTGAAGTCTACAGACTACGAGCTAAAAGAGCGACAGCCACAGCATATGCGTTACGAAGTAAAAAAATAAAATTTAAGTAAATTAATTTTACCCAATCTTTGGTGTCATCGTCAATATTGGTTTCGCCTCCAGCTTTGGTGTCCAGCCCAGCCTTGTCCTCATCAAACGCAAAACTTGCAACCTTAAAGGCGGATAGTAGCTCATCACCTGCCATTGTAGGGCCTTCGTCTCTCGTTTCTGCTCGTTGCAGAATTTCATCAATGTCACACTAAAATAAAAGATGTTCAATTGAGTTAATTGGATTTCATATAATAACCACATTGTTGTTGATAATACAAATTGTTCAATAAATTTTCCAATCATAATTTTTGGTGAAATAAATTAATGGAAATTAATAAGACAATATTAGGTAAAAGTATGTCATCTACATAAAATACTTGGCAAATTCAGTAAATTTGAAGGGTTTCTATAAATTACATTTTTTTTTAAATTAACATTACACATTTCATCATTGTATATGAACAATCGCAGTATTTTTTAAATACATTTTGCATTGAAATAATAAACATTTATTGTACCACTATTATTTACTAGCTTCACCCTGGGCTTCTGGGAATAGGTTGTTCCACTATGTTGCTAAAATAACCCATAGCTAAAAATAACCCATAGCTATGTTGCTAGTCCTTCCAGGACTATCAACATAGCTATGGGTTATTTTTATCAATATTAGGATTCATTTAGGATAGGATTCAATTAGGATACTTTCGATCAGTTAAACTCAATATCAAAATTGGTTTCTTAGATTCTACAACAAAATGCGCAACCGTGATGAAGTATTTCAGTTTGCCTAACTTGTACACTAGCACAGTCGGCCATTTTGATAAACGAAGGTACTCTGTGGGTATTGAGCCGTGTGATTTAATTTTTATTTATTTGTATTAAATTTGTTGTTTTATTTTTATTTGTTATATATGTAATATTTTACGTGTATATAGGTGCAATATAGGTGTAATTTAATTTAGAGTGTAATTACATTTCTTTTTTTTTCAATAAATAATTTGTTATAATTTGAATTTGAGATATAAAAACACACCCACTTCACCCAAATGGTATTAGCGTTAGCTGATGTTAAAATAATATCAAACAAAAATATTGTCATTATTGAAATATCAAAAAAAATATTAGTCAAATTATATATTAAACAAAATCTATAATATCCCAATCCAATCAGGATACATTTTTGTGAACAATATCAAAGTCCATTAAAATTTTCTCGTAACCAACATAATCTATGATCCAGTTATTTAAGAGCTTACGAGTTTAAGACTTAAGGTATAGTATAATAGCTCTGTTTGATAATCAAAAGGTATAAAATACAGCACCTAGCATATTATTCTATCCTGATTGTATCTACATTTTACACTTTTTAATTACAAGTTTATTATTTCCTAAATGAACAAAATAAGTTATCCATAATCAAGCAGTTTATAATCACTTACATAAGCACGGAAAGATTATATTTATTACTCACAACAGGTTCTTCATCTCCATCTTCGTCATCTTTAAAAAGTTCTTCAGCACCAAATTTAAGGATGGCACTTAAATCTTCCTTATTGAAAGGGTTTGTGCCCGATCCGCTTGCATTGCTCCCAGATCCTTGTCTATCCAATACTGTTCGACCAGTGGTGTCCATCCTTTGAATAACTAAATGATCCAATACCATTTTTCGCTTCGCTCTTTCTACAATCTCTTCTTCTACCGATCGAGCTGTGACTAAGCGATATATATTGACCTGTAAGAATTTAATAATCCGTAATATGCACCCGCAAATGATTCAGCATTTTTCTAATGATTTAACAATGTTAATCTACATTAAAATAAAAAGTAAGTTTGAACATACTCTGATTCTACAACATAATTATGATTTATGAATCAGAATTCCACATTTGTAGACGGAAAAATGGAAGAAGAATAAAAGCAGAGTAAATGCTGGCATTGTAAAGATTTCATAAACCAACTCCCATTTGAGAAGTAAACCCTCTACCTGTTTTCATTCTCAGTGTCCACCGATGAAAACTGGAGAGTAGGTAGAAGATTTAATTCTTAAATGGGAGTAGGTTTAGGAATTATTTATAATGCCATCATTTACCCCGCTGTTCTTCGCTTTTCTGTATTTAAATGTGGACCTTTCTCTTTTGGCCAGACAGTAATTTCCATGGCAGCTAGTTTTTCACACACATCAGAAAATATATTTATGATCATAGGCCATGATGATTTGATAGGCTCCATCTTATAACCTCGTACAATATTGTATGTGGGTGTCTAACTGCAATTAATATTATCATTTAATCACTCAAAACCTACTTGTGCCATTTCAATAAATATATACAGGATGTCCCATGACCATTTCGAAGATTTAAGGGGATATTGTGTAACCTATTATGAGTAAGAAATGATATAAAAAAAATACAAAAAAAAAAAATCATCCCCAAATATAAATATTTTTAACAGATTCAGTCAGCGTGCAAATTCCATGGCCGCGCCGATTAATAATGACCTTGAAACCATTACGACGTACGGCGACAGCTGAGCGCGCTCACAACAAAGAGATTATTACATGATCCTTTTAGTATTTTCATGTAAATTTACATTTTTTCTCAGAAATCAAGTTTCTAAACAAATAATTGCAGGACCATTTAGTGGTTTTTTTTTATTGTGTCTTGGGACACGGTGTGTTATATGTTACCTTAAACACCCGAAATCAATAAAAAACCATTATTACTAGTAAATACACGAAGTAAGAGCATCAGAAACTACGCGTTTTACTAGTAAGAACCCGTTACTAAGAACTAAGACAGTTAGTTAAATGCCGAATAAAATGATTACATGGTTTTACTGACCTTTTCAATTAAAATCCGTTACTTCCTTACTAAAAGCATATCAGTAAATATATGAATTTGAAATAAAAATATCAAATATTTCTTTCATATATTTGATATATTTTACTAGTAAGACGGGTTCTTACTAGTAAAAATGCGTAGTTTCTGATGTTGTTAGATACTTCGCGTATTTACTAGTAAAAATGGTTCTTACTCCTTTGGGGTATTTATGGTAACAAAATAATATATATAATTCAACATGTTTTTGAAAAGGTTTAAAGGCTATAACTTTCAAGGTTCGTGTCTGGGGACTGAGAAGTTGTAGAAAAGGTGGCACTCGGGGTGGGTAGCATTGCTTTCCTAAATAAATATATAAAATATATGTTACTGAAATACTTACTTGATTTTTTTGGCCTATCCTATGTGCTCGTGCTTGAGCTTGAAGATCATTCTGTGGATTCCAGTCAGAGTCAAATATAATGACAGTGTCTGCAGTGGCCAAATTAATACCCAGGCCACCCGCTCTCGTTGAAAGTAGAAAACAAAAATCCTGCAATACAGTATATAAGTGATTACAGTAATTTAATCAAGTATAACAGTTTAAAATAAACACTAAAAACATGCAAACCTGAGATCCCTCAGCATTAAAATGATCTAGGGCTTGGCGTCTTATCTCGCCTTTTATGCTGCCATCGAGCCTTTGGAAAGGAAAGTGCCGCTTCTGCAAGTATTCAGCTAAAATATCCAACATTCTAACCATTTGAGAAAATATAAGTACCCTATGGCCGGTTTCACGAAGCCTGCATAACAATTTATCCAAAAGTAAAAGTTTTCCAGAACCTCGTAGCAGTTGCTGTAAGATATTTTCATAACATATAATAAAAAATCTACAAAACTACATTTAAAAAATTTGTTGACTTTGATTGTATACCTGAACTGCACTATCATTAGATGTTTTCGCTTCGTATTCGATCGGCCTAGTTAACAAAGCATGATTGCAACATTTTTTCAATTCTATAACAATATTAATAAACGTAGTTACACTGCCTTTTACCCCTTTCCTCAAGGCGCTATAATTTTTCGTTAAAATCCATTTATAATATTGCTTTTGTATAGATGTCATTTCCACCCTAAGGATTTGTTCAACTTTAGCTGGTAGTGATTTCTCAACATCTTTCTTCTGACGCCTTAAAATAAACGGCTCCAACTGTTTATGAAGCTTCTCATATCCTTTTTGCGCTGATTGCTCATGATCTTTTTCGAAATTCTCCCACGTTTCAAATCTGAAAATAAAATTATTTTTCAAAAATAATGGAAATACTTTCACATAATATATGTAGGCTTATCAAATAAACAATATAACTGTATTTCCAAAACATTTTAATCATTAAATTAGACTGTATGATTCACTAGCCACTAACAGTTCAGATTCATTTGTCTTAATTAAATGATCTGGTGGCATAGTAGTACAAATGCCCGTTTCTAATCAAAACAATCAATTACAAACTTTTGTAATAATGCTGCCTGTATTTAATGGCCTCGCATCATAAAACAAAAACAAAGTAATCAGAAATGCACCTAATCGAGCCTCCATGACAACTCAAGCTATACGAAAAGTTTTTAAATTATTTGTATGAAAATTTTCAATATTTTTATGCAAGCTGCCTGAACACACTCA
Source organism: Neomicropteryx cornuta (assembly GCA_020383195.1). Lineage (NCBI taxonomy): Eukaryota > Metazoa > Arthropoda > Insecta > Lepidoptera > Micropterigidae > Neomicropteryx > Neomicropteryx cornuta. The sequence goes on from JAHKQU010000014.1 coordinate 11,426,139, forward strand.
TAAGATAAGAAAATGTTATTCTTTTGAAATTAATAGTTACTCACTTTGAAGGCATGATAAAATGAAGCAATGCCCATAATTCCCTTAGAGAATTCTGTAATGGTGTTCCAGTAACTAGTAATCTGTGATTTGTGTCAAATTCCTTAAGAGCCTTGTAAAGTAAGGAATCATCATTTTTTAATCTATGTGCTTCATCGACTAAAAGGCATGCCCAACTACACGATCCAAGAAATTGTCTATCTTTTAATAATATTTCATATGTTGTTAAAATTGCATTAAATTTTATTCTTTTCGTACTGACAAAACTCCATTCAAACTGTCTAATCTGAAAAAAAGTAAGTTAAAGTTTAGATCCACACCACATAACATAATATTCAAATAGTAAAAATAAATTTCCTTAAACTTACTATATCTCTTGAAATAACATCACCAAGATATGTGACAACATTTATCTCTGGCGCCCATATTTGAAATTCTCTTTGCCAAGCTGTCATAGTGCTGAGCGGTACTACACACAAAAATGGCCCATATAAATTCTGTGCCCTACATAAGTAATATAGGAAGCAAATAGTCTGAAAATTCAAAAGTTTACATTCATTAATATTGTAAAATATTTTCTAACATTCTTTACCGCTAACTGACTTATCGTCATAAATATTGTAGCGTTCGAAGGCGTTACATGAATCAGCCAAGCGGGCATTCAATTTTAACTGTTCGAATTGATTGTGTCTGGATGTATTCGAAAGCATGTCTGTCAGACGAATATACAAAACCAAACAATAGGTGAGGTGGTGGGTTTTAATTTTGATATGCATAATAAAATATAAATTGATTGTTCCTAAAATGTGAATGCATCACAAAGAACTTAAAGAGGAACTCTTCATTCTTTTAATTTAATAACCCATAGTAATATGAACATCATATTAGGGTAACGAGGAATAGAAAGATATATAAGAAAAGAAGCAACACGACAATCATTACACATACGTTACAATATCATCCCTGCTTCGCAAGGTCTCAAAGCTAGGCCCTGCAGGCCTTGTATAGGCCCTCTGGCATCCAGCATTCCTGGGACCATCCATACCGCACAGTCCAGTGCTTGTTCACCACAGTAAACATTTTTAACGCAAGTGTTTTGTAAAAGTTGTGTTATACTCGCTAGAATATTTTGTATTTAAAGAATTTACTCGTTCTTTTATAATAAAATAGCTGAACAACATGGTTTAGTTGATGACAAATCTACAAATTTATCTACACAAACTTCGTTGCTAGTTCGCTTGAAGCTCGTAATCGAGCAGATGGTTTTACTGACTTCCCCAAAGCTTTATTAAGAAAACTGTATAAAAAAAATACAAAGTTTTAAGAGAATTTCCTTAATATGGAAACGAATTCATTAAAAATAAATGAATATTAAAAAGATCCTATTAAAATTATTAAAAAAAACAAAAAATTATGACCATGACATACGAGGTGTGATCAAAAAGTCAGGTGACTTCAAATTTCTTTGATTATCATGGCATAGTGCACCAGGAGTTCTTACCACAGGGTCGTACAGTTAATAACGAGTTATGAGGAACTTGAGGTTATGCGCCGTTTGCGTGAAGCGATACGAAAAAAACGCCCGGAATTGTGGAAAAATCAGTCATGGTTATTGCACCACGATAATGCGCCAGCTCACATGTCATTGCTTGTTCGTAATATTTTGGCCAAGAACAACACCGTAATCATGCCACAGCCACCGTTTTCACCGGATTTAGCCCCCTGGGACTTTTTCCTGTTCCCGAAACTAAAGAAACTCATGAAAGGACGGAATTTTGAGGACATTTGGACATTGAGGACATAAAGACCGCATCCCTGGATGAGCTGAAGGCTATTATACCAAAAAGTGCTTATCAGAAGTGCTTTGAGGATTGGAAAAAGCGTTGGCACAAGCGTATTGTATCTGAGGGGGGTTACTTTGAAGGGGACAAACAAATATTGATGAATGAATAAATATTTCTTGATAAAAATAAAAAGTCACCTTACTTTTTGATCACACCTCATATGTATGTAAAAAAATAGTATACCTGTATAGTCTTGCCCAGACCCATTTCATCAGCTAAAATTACGGAGTTTTCTTTACACCATGAATGAATTAACCAATTCAACCCATCCATTTGATAGTCCCTGAGTGCAAGCCCCTGCCGAAGGAATAAAATATTATAAAAATGATGACACATGGACAGAAGTGATAAAAAATTAAAGAAATCACATTAAAATATATAATATATTTGTATTTCAGCCAGTTACATACATTTGGATGCTCCGCATAGAGAGGAATAGTTAATAAAGTTATCAAAAATAGTGAAAAATTGAGAATCCAACGTGAAAGTCTATAAAAGCAGCTTTTTTTTTTAAAAAAAAGTTTAAGACAGAGAATGACCAGAGTGATATTTTCTAATAGTGAATTTCATGCTGAACCAGATGGCACAAAATATGTGGCAATTGAACGTCCTAGATCACCAATGCTGATTTGTCTTCAAAATGATGAGTTTTCATATTTATTTATAGAAATAAATCACTACGCACGCGGTTTGCACGCCAACATTATTTGGCGGGAATCGTTTCTAAATGGGTTAACTCATATTTAAAAAAAAAATAACACGAATGTCTTACTTATAGTATAATACCTTGTCACCACCCATGTATTCTGGCTGTTCTTTAAGCTGGTGGAACTTTGGCCTATATTTTAAAACCTTGCAATGCTTTGAGGGAGTGGTCTTAGCGGCTTCTCTTGATTGAAATTGTTCTACTTCTTGAGGCCACCTCTTCTCAATCAACGAGGCGTCTTCCCATGTTGCATCAGAGTAAGGTAGGGATTCCCACTTACAATAATATTCGTGTGCAACGCCACCTTCTACTTCTCGATTTTGATCGGCTAAAATAAAATATCAAAATTAGAACAAATTTAGTTGTTTCACGCTCTAAGTTGTAGGCACAAGTTACGATTGGAATAATAAGTGACCCACTTACCAATAATCCTTTCAACATTATTATATGTTTTAAGCAATTCCTGCTGCAGCTCAGATTGACATTCAAAATAATCAATGTCTTCAGGGCCAGCCAATTGACGCCACTTAGATATTTCATTATCGCGTTTAATAAAATTCTCTAGCTTCTTCAAGCCCTTCACTTTTTGTTCTTGCAGAGATTGCTCAGATTCCCATGTGTTGTGTATATGCGCCCATCCTTTCCACTTAATAAGGTATTGTGGTTCTGTCTCATGTTTCACATCATTATCATTATTAACATCACTGTGCTCTTCCACATAATAGCAAGTTGTAACATTGCCAGTAACTGGTTGAAAAATATTAGAAAAAACATTCAACAAATGGAATTAATAAATAACAAGGTAGAGATGAAATGATACTGCCAATATGATAAGGATGGATCATATGAGTCTTAGTAGACGCACACAATAATTTACATTCAAATAAATTAGGAATTGAAATTTATTGTAGTATTAGAATTAGTAATTGTAGGTTTTTGTTTAAAAAAACACAAAATTCTCAAATGTTATGATTTGAGGTGATTTTTCATATCAGTGGTAGCCCACCAAAAAACAAAACACCTCTCTGAAAAACAGTTGCCAGTTTCTTTAAAAAGTAACAAAACAACGTAATAAAATAATAAATAATTTAAATAGTAAAATACAATAAAAAATTTAAAACAATCGACACCGCCTAAACATCACCTCAATAATTCAAGCAAAAATCTGATTGAAACATTGGAAACATTGATACTTGACAGAATTCAGAGGTCCATTCCCTTATTTAGCGTCTGAACAGCCCACGATCTTCTTATAAATTATGTCATAATATCAAAAGTAGTCCAAAATCATATTCAAAATGATGGGTATCCCCGATAGTTATTTGATCATTATTAATTGTAATACACTCTAAGATATTGAATAATCGTAAGAATGCTAATTAACACCGGTTTACAATGCACCACTTTGGTATTATTTCATCACTACAAAAAATGTTAAATAAAAAAATTCGACCTACCTCCCTTTTTACCAATCCTGTGAGCTAACACCTTCTCAATAGTTTCACTTTTACTTTCTTCCTCAGCGACATTTTCACTATCGAGTGTTTCTGCATTCTCTACTTCTAACAGATCCGATGAATCAGTCTGTTCATCGCTAGCTTCTTTATAACTGACAGCCGCTGCAGCTCGTTTCGATGCTGCCCTGTTATGGACACATTTTAATTCATTGTGAAAATATGGTAATCTTTAATTTTTTTATTTCTATAAATATGAAACAAACCAATCTCAGAAATGGATTAAAGTGACTTGATATATCAAAGGTTAAAATCCATAGGCAGTCAATTTATCAGCAAACTAACCCAATCATGCATTAGGCCTTTTAGCCTTCATTTCAAAAAACCTGTGCAAAAAACCTATGTAATTATCCCAAAAACCGAACAGGAACTTTAAAGCCAAAGAGTAAAAATGGTTTGACACACATACGTAAATATTGTTGAACACATGTTCTTAGGATAGGTAAGAATATGGAATGTTATTGACCAGCCCAGTTTCAGAATATGTAGGCAAAGGTTGAGTTCAGAATATGGAAGTTCATGTATAATATCATGTATAAGTTCATGGAGGTTTAATAGCATGACATATCCTGGTGCTGCCACTGAAGAAGGTGAAGCCATATTAACTGAACAAGGTGAAGTTCATGAAAATGTAAAAAAAATAAATATTACCTTTTATTTTCATCGTCACTTCCTTCAGTACTCTCATCCTCTTCAGAGGAATAACGGTTACGTCGTCGCGTTGGCTTCTTTTTTGGTGGTGGTCTTCTCTGACCGGGCCTTTTACTGGGTGGCGGTGGCGAATGATGATCATTACTCTCGCTGTCGGAGCTGTCTGAATGCCAGGAATCACTAAAATCATATTTATAATACATAATAATTTTTATATGTTTGAGGATGGAGAATGAAATATAGGTTTATAACATTGGTATACATTATCTTTCGGTTACTTCTTCCTACTGGTCTTGCCTTATCGCTAGAATCACTTTCTACTAGTTTAAGCCGTTCCGGCCCTTTTCTGGAACGAGCAGATCTACGAATTCCATATATATCTGGATTTTCCTCCCATAAATCAGGTTCAATTTTAGAGTGATTTGCTTTTGAATTAAAACCTTTGTTGGGAGAATTTTCAGAAGATGAATCATAGGTCTTTTCTTTCGAACTGTCATTGTGAGCGTCCTCTCTGAAGTCCTGCCTAGATGTTGAGTTCTCCCTTGAGAGATGATGTTCTTTGTCAGAAGCTGACTTGGACGCAGCTGAACCAGATGATGAATTACTTGACCCTGAGTCACTGTAATTTAACAATTTAAAAAAATATATAATTACATTTCTAAAGCCAATTACCATTACTAAATTAAAGATGCCCTATAAAGGTTCCTTTTAAATAGAAAACTGATACTATAAACGTGTTTTATAATTATAGGAATATAACATTATTTAAATAAGGGCAAATAATAAGGGCAAAGGGGAATAAGGGCAAAATGTGGATAAATGAGTAGGATAGTCCGAAAATAGAAATGCTCCGCCATACGAAGATTTGACTTAGGCCGAGTCTACTCAATTCAAGTGGTCTGTGATACAAACTCAAACCCATTGTAAATAAATAGTGCTTTTTTTATGTAATTCTCAATATTTAAGAATATTTATTTGTTGTAATTACATTTTGACTTTAGTAAAGCTTTTTAAAAATTAAAGTAATTGTAGCGAATAATAAAAGGCTTAATTATTACTTATTGTTTATTTTTTTATTTTTAAGAAATTATTTTTATTATTTATTTTTAAAATTATTATTATTTTATTTCTGATAAAAATCCAGCTAAGTGGTCCTACAATTTTGAGCATTATTTGTAGACATGTTTCAGAGAAAAAAAAACTTTACATGATAATATAAAATAGTTCTCATAACATCTTTTATTATGCATACACAGCTGAACGTATACGTAATGTGGTTTAAGGTTACATTATCAATATCGCACATTGCAATTCGCTTTGAATTTATATCATCTGTTAAAAAAATCATAAATTTAGGGATGAAATATTTTTACCTTTTTTTAAATATAATTTCATACTTATAATTACAAACCAAACACCCCATTAGGTCTCGGTTTTGATCTTGGGACATCCTATATAATAATAGTTGTAGATTCAACTTCTTAATATAGCCACAAAGTAAATGAAATATCACACAGGCATTTGCAAGTAACGTAACAGTGACTTTTTCTTAAATATTTTTTTTTGAAAACTGCAATAAAATCAATTTCCGTTAAAAATTCTTATCTCTTATTAAGTAACAATTATTTTTAATGATTATATAGTTACCATGGTTTAATATGGCAACAACTCCAAAAAAACACAATATGAAGTTGATAATAAAAAAAATATCACAAAAAGTTCTTTTAGATCTATAAGGCAATAACACTTATAACAATAATTTTTAAGACGAAAACGTAAAAGCTGTAAAACACATATTATGGTGTTTTATAAAGTAGCACTAACTTAGTAGGTTAGCATGGAAAAAACTAAAATGGTTCCATATTAATCAAACATAAGTTGTTTCTGTCATGAAAAATAGGATAGGCACCCAAATTTATAAGATATTTGAAAAGGTCATGATTTTAATGGAGATCATTAAGTCAACGAACACTGGAAAAGAGTGCGCCGCTCGAAAGTTACAATAGTATATCCCGCACTGTATTTCTGCTTGTGGTGAGTGAGGCAGCCTATAATGTGAAGTCATTGAAGTGAAGAAATGTCACTGGCAATTTTTACAAATAATAAAAAAACTGGGGCCTACCTGTCCGACCCTGAACCCGAACTGTTAGATTTGCTTTCGTTTTCACTTGCCGAATCACTTCCAGATTCTGACATGCATTCTCCCTGAAAATATAAAAACTTTTTAAAATGTACCAACCTAACTTAAAAATGTTTCAACCTAACTTATATTAAACATACAGAGTTTCTAAGTATATTAACATTATCACTTAATTCAAAAAGTATTTTTTAGCAAAATTGCATATTACACCTTAATCAGTACAGTAGTTAAAAGTTTTAATATGATTACGCGAATTGAGGTGCATTATTCGCTTAATTAAATACTTGAATTGTTTAAAAAATAAAAGGATCAGGGTTTTTTTAAAGAATTAGAAATATTTGAATCCACTTTCTATAAGTTTGACTTAATATAAGCATCCAATAACCATCAAAAAAACATTAATATAAATATAATAAAAAAAAATATATAATTTAGTAAACGTATTGTCTTGAATGTACTTCTGAATTGAGTTTTCGATGCGAGTGACAGATAAAGTACATATAAAGTATAAATATAAATAATACTTACTATTTCCAGATGATTTGTGTAAAATATATTCTAAGTTATGCTAATGAATAGGGCAAAGAGGGGGCTAGCCATAGAAGAGGTTGACTAATGGTACTCATGTAGTAAGATGGACTCAAAGAAAACTGGCACGACCTGAACCGAAATCAAGTAGTCGGTCAAAGAGCGAGTGGTTATGAAGTCCTATCCCACTGCAGTTATTGAAGGAAACAGCCTAAATAAAAAACACAATCGGCTACGAACACGTTTGGGTTAATTTCAAGATACTATGAAGTATTGACACTATGAATAATAAATAATGAATAATGAAATAAAACATTTTTAAAAATAAACTAATATTCAATCGTCAAAAAATGTTTTTTTGATGGTATTTTACATTCGAATAAAAAAACTAGTAAAATTAATATGATATAGCAAATAAAACAGTAGGCTGCGTTTAATAGCTGAATTTATAAACATACATAGAAAGTATTTACATTACAAACAATGTTAAAAGCTCAGCGACCCTTTTAACGTTCGCCCAATGAATATTTTTTTAAAAATGTCAAACTATCCCAAGTTCTCCAAAGGCACCAATATAAAGATGCAGGCTACAAAAACGAGACTTTTAACAAAGGAAATTGTATGTAATAAGTGGCATACATACTTGAAAGTAAAACGAGAGTATCTTCTTTTAGGTTAGGTGTCTAAAACTGTCAACAATATCATAAATATAAAAAAATATTAGAAAATAATTGTGGCATACCAATGTGGGTCTAACACTCAAATAGGCGAGGGAAAAAGACAGTAGAAGAATAACGCGTTGTGAAAATTATGTGTAAAACTCTAAGCTAGTAAAATTGAAGGTTATGAGCTTGATAATAACGAAATTCTATAAGAAATTTCGAAAATATAGCAACAAAAGAGACAAACAATTTTTGTTACACCTAACACTTTATAATGTCTTCTAACGGATGAAGTCAATTAATTTAAAGAATATACATATTTTCATTCATGATTTACGTGAAAAACATTGTCAACAACAGTTTTGTGGGTTAAAATTCGACTTTGAGAACTTTTCCTTCCTAGGCCACACCCAAGCTGAAATCCTATGTAAGCATAATAAAACAGTAACATAACGTTCGGCAATATTTAAAACACTATTTTTCCTAACAAATAATATAGATAAATCACTAATAACATACCTGACGCATTTTGTGCGCGATACATTTACAAGTGTTAATATTATATAATCACTCCACGCGACAACTTGCAACTAAAACTAATTTAGGAAAAGAGATAAAATGTAAATCGTAAAGTTAACAAGAATTTGTCCTATTATTGTTTGAGAAAAAATTATAGCAAACGATTTTCAATGAAAGAATGCTTGGCGACGCCATTTTGTCGACTTCCAAATTTCAAGACTGATGACGACGATTTTACATTAGACAATAAAGTAAGAAATATTTGCAAAATTTATGCGAATTCGAGAATATTATGCGAATATAAACAAATGAACTTCACTTTGACGATCGTTTGAAAGATGTTCACACTACATTCGTGTCAAAACGCAGCACATAGACCCGCGACTCCCAATAGCGGCAGCCATTTTAACTTTTCACGAGAACAACGTATTTCCGTTTCCGTAAAGTAATTAAAAAAGCAAAATTTATCTATTATACTTAGATCCCATCCACACTGACACACGCAATCAATCTAAATCTGAAATTAAAATGTTAATGGGCCCACCTAATACGACCTTATACGTATGAATCTACAGTAAAAAAATATTTAATATTTTTTTTTTATCTCAATTCAATACAAAATTTCTTAACCAAATTCTGTAAACTGTAAGTAAAACTCAGAGTAAATTATAGAATACCGCTAATTTAACATAATATGCTTTTAAACTATTTAAATGGAATTTATATATTTTTTGAATGATGAATTTGTTGGTAAATTGTATATGATTAATCCTACATTACGTTTTTCGTCCTATAACTTTGATTTAAAATAATAAATAAATACCTATTAGATTCACGGTCGACCTCGAAATATCTTTATATTAATACGTGAAGGAAAAACTTCCGATTCCTTTTTAAGAATATTGCGCGCACGGCAATTTTACGGCTAAGAATATTGCGTGTGAGATTTGGCATAGTTAACGTTTATATGAAGGAGTGCGGAAAGTTAAAATTATCTGTAATATGTGTTATAAATACATTAAATTTAATAAAATAAAACGTTGATACTAACTGACAGATTGACTGAATGAGTTTTGAGCCGTGAATTTTGTGATTTCAAATGTTCCTTTTTGAATAATCTCTCAATGTCAATAAAGTAATGACAAAGCAAAAAAGTATAATTTTTAGGTTGAAAAAGTGAGTACATTTTATTATATAAATTAAACCCTGTATAATCTTAGTTTCAGTAATATAATTTTACATATTACATTTTTACTTTCAGTAGTTCAATTTTTTTTACATCCAGATATTTGCACCTATCTTCCAGTATGCCTTCACATATAAATGACGCGAGACACAAAGAAAAAGGAGGAATATATATTCGTGTGAAAGTCGAAATGATAATAGGATAAATGCGAATTTAAATAGTGTAAATAGTATTACAAAATGATGAAATTATTTTGAGGTATACATTTAAATGTTAAATGACATTCAGTCATTCCCAGAAAACTGTCGCTTTAATAACCACCTCAAGTGTACAAATATACAATATTGTATAAATAAACACCGTAACAAAAAAAAAATGGGATGAAAAAAAGGAAGATGATAACACACTTGATACGACATGATAGTTTCCTAAAACAAATCATCAAAGAAAAGGTCGAGGTGAAAAGAGAAAAGAGTAATATAACACTCTGCAAGTCACCAGAACTGTTGTTTTATGAAAGCACAATTTTAAATTAAATAATGTGTTTACTCTGACCGATTTGCCGCACATTTTGCTTTACTGCTAAGTAGGAACTTAGCAGAACAATTTTCACAGAGAGACGGTATATTATAATTGATACACAATATATATATATATATATTACAAGACCAAAAAAAGAAGTAATTTTCAATACTATGATATTTTAAAAACACAGTATAACGAATCACGTGAAACAATATTCGACAGCACGAGCGGCGGCGTGCGCCCACACTATCAAAGGCAGCGTAAAGTTCTTCGTATGGTCGCACGCTGTTATAAAAACGAAATATACTTATATTTAAAGTACCTATGTACAGATATAAAAAGCGAGCGTGGAGCTCAATGGACATCAAAAAGTCGTAAGTGATAGACTCATGTTCCGACATATCGGTGATCGATTAAAATTACTTCTCTCACTGTCTTTAGGGTTTTCGAGCCAGGCATATGTATATGCAGCTCTAGGCTTTTTTGTTAAACATTTTTGTAGTTTAAAATATATGTATTTAATTAAATGTACAAAATCATTTATTCTGCAAATGTAATTTAAACACTTTTTTTTTAATATAGCAAGAAAATAAAACTGACTTCAACTTGCGTGTTTAGAAACGAATTGCGAGTTACTACGTACCTTGTAGGTATTTAGCGTTAAGATAAGTATTATTTTAATTAAAAATATCGCATGAAATTTGTTAATGGACGTCTATGGCGACATGGTTATGCCGTTTACTCAGCTGTCATTTTTGACTTATCTATAGGTGGGACACTTTGGTCAGCCGTCAGACCACAGATGACACGGAAGAGTGCAGTGGGTGGCAAATGTTATCATTTGTTTTATACTGCGATCCAACTGAATACATAGTAAAATAATATCATGTCTACGAAGTCTATTATGAAGACTCATGGCTATGATCATTTTCAAAGACTTAATTATCTTTCTCAGCTAAAACGATTTGCGGTGTCGGACTTGAATAATGCGTGTTTATCTTCGTTCTATGGAAATTTATTGGTAAATGTGGCCAAAAAGGCTGTTTTGAAAATACATCCAGAAATCAAGAGGTTCGTTTGTAAGTTCTGTAAAGTTTCTTTAATAGAGGGTAAAACAGCATCTGTGACGTATAAATCAGTACGAGTAATAAAAAGTGTAATTTGGAAATGCGATACATGTGGACTTACGAAGAAAATACCAGTTAGGCGTGGTTATAAATTATGGACTGATAAAAGTGAATTTCGTGCTATAGAATCTCAACAGTCATCTGATCCTGTTGCAATGAAATCTTGAGATTTATTGCATAGAGAAAATGTAGTATCAATATAGAGATTTTTTATTATACTCGAATGATGTTAAAAAGTCAAAAGTATTCGTAATGCGTATTTAATGATAATTAGTTTATTTATTCCTTACTTCATACGTTTAAGATACATTACTTACATCAGCTACTATTAGCAGATAACTTAGTACTAGGTATTATACATGTAATATTGAAATTATTAAACCTTTTTTTATAGATACTTATATGTTTTTTATTATAGGATTAATTTTATGCTATACATAAGCTGCTATATCTTGAACCAATACTATATGATTAAACGAAGTCAATCAAAAATCCAGCACAAAGTAGTTTGCTCTTTTTTAATGTCGCAGAACGGCCTTTATTTTATATAAACAATATATTTTATTATATGCCAGACCAAACCTAGCTTCAGGTTTATCAGGCTGAAATAGCTGTTTAAATTACAATACTTTTATAATTTAAAGAAATGTAGCTAACAGAAATATATAAAATAGAGGTAGGTAGTAGCTATCTATTTCGGTAGTACCTATCTATTAGGTACTGCATCATGTCGCTTACACTGACATGACACAGTCATAAACAGAAATAATTACTAATAATAGATAATACAGAAGGTTTTTCTTCTTTCATTCTCTGGTCTTTATTAAGCACTGTTTGTATTAAACCCTTTAAGTCGCCCCTAGAACATACTATCGAATCTGATCTATTAGTGTTTTAGACAAACAGACGGGTTTAGACATACACCATCTTTAAAGCGGCAATGAGAGTTCAATTTTAGTATGATGGCCATACTAAAACATAGTCAAGTTCTTACACCAGTTTACTTTTCTAGTAGAATTAATTATCCAATAAGAAAAACATTTTTTTCAACCTATTATTATTATTTTTTGCATAGTGTAGCTTTTAATCTTAATTTAATAACAAAAAACGTAATGGTAAAAATAATTGCATACTTCATAATATTATTATTATGTTTGTAACAAAAAACTTATCTCTACTATCAGTAAAGTCTTAAAAAAACTTGTTTAGTATTAAAGATTTTATTTAAAAAACTATGTACTGATGTAGCTATTTCATAATTATTGATGTGTATTTAGCTTCTCTAAAATGGATACAATGTAGATAGATTTTTATGTATTATTTTTTGTATGATTTTTATGTAGGTTGAGTATTTTTTCCAACATTTCATGAAAAATGTATATTTTAGATATTGCCTTAATATCTGGAACTCATCATTTGATGTTTTCAAGTAAAAGGGACCTACCTACCAAGAATCCGAACATTCATTTAAATTTTTTTAAAGAATTGCCACAACGTAGGTCAGACATAAATCCTGTCATATTTTGAAATCCTGTCATATATCTTGGTTATTAAATATTTAAAAGTCAGGATGATATAACGCATATTTTTGGTAATTTTATTAATCAATTTCTTTGCATTTATTAAGCTACTTTGTCGGAGCTGGTCATGCACCTGCGCCTGTTATGTGAATAAATAATAAAATCAGTTATTAATGCAGTCATTTTGTTTTAATAAAAGACAATAACTTATATGACAAATGGTAAAATTAAACAAATAAACGGTATTTCGAATGTTTCTACGATACAATATGTAAATGTTTAAATACAACATCTCCTTACAAGTCGCATTCGTCTCAGTACTTGAAAAGCTTGACCTACAATGACAATAATGATACCGAGCAAGGCACTTCCGCCGCATACATTTGCCAATACGCTGCGGTAGTAATTGGGACATTCATTTTTGTTCTCGCATTTCCTGAAAGATAATATTTAAACTTCATGATCATTATAATTAAATATAAGACCTAAAGTCCACTGATATCGAGTCAGAGTAGAATAAATACAAAAACCTATTGCTCACTACTAAATAGCTGCAATTTCTTTCATCCATGGGACATACATATTTAATGGTTTGGTTTATTGGAATCATGTTGTATTAAATTAGAAATCACCACATTATTGTTGATCTATATGCAAATCATTGGGTGGGGGTCTTTTGCACTGGTCTGAACAAATTTTTCTTGAATCATACCTAAGAACAACCTTCAAACAAGTGTCAACTAAGCTTTCAAACAAAAAAATAAATAAAATCAGGTTATCCGTTTGGGGGGCTACGATGTCACAAACAGGCAGGCACACAGACATGTTAAACTTATAACAACCCTCTGTTTGCGTCTGAGGTTAACAACACACATCAAAAACAATAGGTTTATAAAAAACAATTAGCCTACCAATTGCACCTATTTTTAACGATCCGATGTTTACTCAACGAATTATTCAAAGCTCTTACATTTAAATCTAAGTACAAGATAAGGCATATATTTTGTACCAATATTTTTTATACCAAATTTTATGAGGAATTTCTTAGTGGTAAATTTATCCATTCGATATGAATCAATCGGTATTTAAGTACGGAAACAAAATAAGCGCAGATAAATCTCAAATCGACCCTACTTCAATTGTCACATAAACAAGGTTTAGTGATTTCATACCTAATCATGAGATCATGGCACAGATTAGGTAGGTACCTTGTTAGGATTCAAGTAGGTTCTCTACTAAGTTTATTATGCCATGTTAAATATTAAGAAATGAACTTTAATTAGGTACTGATCTTTCATAATCTTTCGGTAACTGATAAAAAGAAAATTTTGAGTCCATTTATTTATTTCAACATCCATCTATGCAACAATGATTAGCATAACGATGCACCATTATTACGAAGATAGCTATTGGGGCAGTTCACTGATCGAAAAAAATAATATCACTCAAAATGCGTGTGCTCACCAAGCGCGCGGCAGTCCTACTGATTTAAACAACTCCGCGTTGTCGAAATCTGTAGGTGATTATCTCACACCTTCTGCCCGAGCAACGGACCCCTGGTTCGGCATAGCATTCCTTGAACATACTCGTATACTTCACAATGCCATGATTTTTACAAATCATTGAAAAATAAAATAAATAAATGCCATGACATTAACTCAGAAATATTTATATACAACCACCTTTTTTCACTTTGTGATACTTTAAAAAACTTACAAATGTTCAATAATGATCACCGCAAATCCTGTTATTAACTTATCTGCAAAAGTGACTACCGAGTAAACAACTGCGCTCTGGTCTGAGTGTGAACCAATTAAATCTGATGTTATGCAAAGACTTGCGATCATTGTTATAGAACTTCCAGCCCCTGTAACAAGGAAATGAGTTTTCTTTTCATTGGATCATTGTATTATAATAGGGGTATGCTGTGTGTTCAGAACAGTTTTTTTTTAATAAATCTATAAAACTAAATAACACTAACATCACGGTTAACGGTTCATGGTTTTAAGTGCCACTATTTCGAAATTAAAAATTTGAAGAAAAAAAAATTCTAAAGTTTTGCTCTTTTTCTAAACACAATAGCGTAAATTTACTTTCAACAAATATTATTGGTGCTCAATAGTAAGAACATTAGTTTAATAGTACAAAACGTTTCAAAATTGAATGGCAGCGACACCATATATTGGAAAAAATTATGACGCCAAGGCAATTTAATTTCAGATTCCTAAAATTGAAGGAAATTCATCATATATAAAAAAATTATTAACAATTGCAATGTTTTATGTGTTAAAAAACAATTATTTTTATTTTTTAGTAGACATAAAAATCTTTATACAATTTAACAGTACAAAATATACCTAGGTCCATTCAAAGTTCACCACACTAATACCATAGTTTTATTCACCTAATATAAATCTGGTAAAGCAAAAACATTGTAAGGAAACCGTTCCTTGCAGTAAAAGCCATTCCTGTATGGCACTGAGGTTTAGCCAAGCTGAATTGCACATATTAGGGCTCTGTACCTGCCAATATACAGACAGGATGCCTCAAACATTTCCTGAAGACTTAATGGGATATTTGTGTTTCATATTATGAGTAGAAAATTAGATGAAAAAACGGTCAGTAGGTGAATCTTGATGCTTGCACAATGCGGGAGTTTAATAGCAAAAATTGGTATATTGGTTACATCGATTTACTTGATGTTTAAAATGCTGACTACATTGTCTTCAGACAATGCCTGTCCTTTCAAATTGTTCACTGTGTAGCAAGCAACGTAAGGCAAATGAGATTGTCGTATCTTGAGGAATCGCTGAAAATGTAAATGCAATACAGCTGCTGCATAAGCACGGCACTCTAATATCTTAAATCATTCACTGTACCCACTCTATACATTCACATTTTGCTTACTGACTCAATAAATATTATCGAAAGTTTGCAACCGTGTTCTGGTGAAATCAACAACCACCTGATTACTCGACTTTGACTTTGCAACGAACGGTTATCGCAATGCTAGCCAACCCCGCTTTCCCCAAACTCACTACATACTGGACGCATACAAAAAGTATTTAAAAGAACCATTTAATACTAACGCGTAAAGCTTACATTTTTTTCTGGGAAATAAAATGAATTTTGATATACCATCTTTATAAAAAATTGGTACTAGAAATCGCAGAATCAAATTTTTAATCATGAATCATCTTGGGACAAGGTGTCATACTTTTTACAAATATTACCTATTGGAAAATATTTTCTATAATGACAATTTTAAGTGAGTGATAAACATATATAAATTTTCCTAAATACATCCTTTCAATAACTAAACAAAATTCTATTTGTTAGTTATTGTGTTAAAAAAAAGGGGTTTACCTATTAAAACCGCCACAGAGTACAATTGAAATGAATTTGATGAATTATCCATAAACAATGCCACCCACAGGCAGCCTGACACACTAGTCAGAGATCCAACGAAGTACGTAAGCTGAAATAATTTGCAATTGTTTTTGTTAATATTTTATTTATAAAAGAATTACTATGACTTTAGTCATGTACAATTATTTTGGGCCCTACTAAATATGCTTGTATGCGAGTTAGGGGAGATGGTGGATATATAGCCAACCATCAAAATGACTCTTCAAAGGATCCAGTCAGAATTTAATGATCATTACATAATGAATTGACATGCCAAACATCAATATTTAATAAAAGTTTTAAATCTACATTTGGTTGGAGAAACTTGTCAAATTATATAATAAATTCAGCTTCTTCAGCAAATTCAGTATTTTTGCTTTTAACATGTAATATTTTAAAATCTAAGTGGTTTATAATATTATTTATATGCTTACATGGTTTCCTATAGATGCAGATTTATATCGGAGTCCCAAAGAGGAAAAAAATGATGCTATGTAAGAAACCAGAGGGACGCTTGCTAACGATGCCACTCCCTCAGTGGAGTTAAAAGCCAATCGCTCATCCAGGAATAATGGTATATATACCAAACTCAGTGCGTTAAACAGCCGGGACGCCACGTACCTTAAAGAATAATACAGATTTCTTAGATTTTTCTATGAATGTTTGAAGGATCAATCTGAAACTTTCAAGTTTTCAACACATATTTTTATTTTAAAAGGCTAACCAAACCTAAATACGTTGCCAACCTTTTCTAGTGGAAATACTCATATGACAAACCTACTGAATACATATAAAACATAAATTCAAGTCAACAATTGCTACCGTCATACTTTTATTTATATAGAATATAATTAACCGATTTAGCATAATTGGAGGAGGTAAGATAAGTATACTTTTAATTCATATAGCTAAATTTACCTGTATATATTTAAATATAGCTAGCGAAGAACAAATTATATTAACTAAGTAAGAAAGACCCGGGCAGAGCTTTTCACAGGCAAATACTGTTTTTTTTTCAAATTTATTTTTATCAAAAATACCCTATATTTTCCAAATTACAGTTTTTAATCATTGATTTATATCGCTGTTTTTAATAGACATTTCTAATGTCTTTATATTTAGGTCCGTTTTTGTTCGTCCACTTTTACAGATAAACTTGTAGACAGATATAAATTTACCACACTAGTTTAAATCATCCACTTTTGACAAAATCATAATAAAAATAATATTATTTTGTTTACGGACAAAATGCCTAACTATACAAATTGACATAATTTGAAGCTGTGTCTTAAATTTGTCAGTTATTTTTTATGAAAACACTTCATTTCAAAACACAAAAAACACTTTTCACAAGAATATCTTGAGTTTCGGATTCAATTTATAATATATAAGGTAGTAAATGGAGGAATGTGTTGTAAACTCATTTTAAGTGCAATTGCTATACCATCTTAAGAACAAACAACTTACATACCTACGTAACATAGAACTTACAGTAAAGCTGCTTGATACAGAAGTGGAACTTTGAAGAAATTCTTTGCTCTCTTTACATCCAAAAGCAGGGGCACTATATGGCCGTCATTAACAGACTTTCTCTCTATGCTGGTGTAAGTTGTGCTTTCTGTCCTACGCTTTTCTCTTTCAATTCTTTTCTTCTCAATCATACTTTGCCTTTGAAGCCCCACGTGAAACAGCGCAGTCAACAGCACGCCAATCAGTGTTAAAATTATTGACACATCCTGTATTCGAGTAAAATAAAAACACAAATATAGCATCATTAAGAAAGTATTGTATTTTATAAATTGATATTTTCTATACTTCTCTGGCCTAATTCGCTATCACATTAATGACAATATTAGAAGGGAGCAATACAGTATGCACTTGGTAAAAACTTTAAATTATATTTAGAGTTATACCGTCTTCGCTCAGAACTTTCATACAAACGCTGTTTCCCTATTCACAATGTTGTTGAAATTCGGCATAAAATGATTTATTATTATGAAAGAACTCATCAAATTCTATGTTTGCAGAGAAATTGTTTTTTTTTTTAAAAAATGAGTAAGGTATTTTTTTTGCAAATAGCTATGGGGCCATCTATATATTCATCATTGATACATCATTGAAACTGACATCATTTCCATGAACTGCATTACAAAGTCAATAATGTTGTTTATAGAATAGCAGATCAAAGGCGTCGACTACATGTGTCAGTGTATAAATAAATATTTTTAATGTAATATTTTATAGTAGTATGTTACTTAGTTAAGCTTTTAGATAGGTAAATATATAAGAGCTCAATAATTTATTATTTTGTAATATTTTAGGGTCACCTGCATTTGCAAGGATGACGTCAATTTTGCAAGGATCCACCCCCCCCCCCTTCTACGTCATATTACCATCATACTCCAATTTGCTCCTCTAATAATGCTCTTCACTCTTATATTCCTCGAATCCCTCTCTTGTTTAATCAATTTATTGATTGTCATGATTGCCTAAAACTAAGTAAATTTCAATTTAAAAAAAAATGTCTTGAATAATAAATAAATCTGAAAAATTAAATAATATTTATATTTAAGTTTTTATTTCTTCTTATTCTTCGTATTAACTTCTTTTTTTTCTTTCTTATTTTCAGTTTCATTCTTAAATATTTTATTTAGGCGATGTTATTAATTATATTATCATCTAGCATAATGTAGAAATCTATGTTTAGATTTACGTACTATTGTTTTTCTCTCTCTTCATATGTTAATGTAAATTACTATGTAAATCTGTATTTTTTTTAAATTAAATAAATAAAAATTATTTACTCAACCATTTCAATCAATATTAATAATTTCAAAAACAAAATTTTAAAGTAGAAATATGGGAACTACTGAACCCTTCTTTCTTCCAAAATATTTTTAGAAATTTTGTTTAGGTTCTTTGTTTTTATCGAATATGCCTATGAATTGGGGTGATTGGTGGTTGTAGAAAGGACAACGGATCGCGAACAGCGTTCCAGACCTGCGGTTAATCAATATTTTCATCAGAGTCTCATTTATAGCTACCAATTGCATTGAACTCTTTATCCATAAATAAAGGAAGGGATGGCTTAAGAAGCAATAAAGGAGAGAGAGAGAGTAATGGCATCCAGCACAATATTTCCTTGCTAACTTCAAGAGGATTATGCAATTATTACCTAATCCCAAATAGCAGTCCTTTGGTTATCTCATACATCGTACAAAAAAAAAACTTTAATTCCCGTAATCAAACATAAACCATATTATTCCACACGGTTTGCGACACCTTCTAGGTAAACTTTAATTTATAAATATTACATATCATATTACCTACCCTAAATTTGTAGTCATCTAATGGTCCAATGGTCACTTGCATTGTTTGACCAGTGTGAAGAATTGCCCATGTTATTAAATATACAGTTACACTAGAACATACAGATGCAGTATATCTGTAATATAAAGTATTTTAATATACATACAAAACATTATATTTTACCTTGTTATTGATAATTAAATATCACTTAGATTAGTAATAACTTTGTCAAATTAAATATGAACCTACCACAATAAATTCGCAAATTCATAAATGCCAGTGCGAGTCCACTGCTATTGATTTTAATAAGTAAACACAGAAACTACCCAGACTTTCTTTTTTTGGTTAACCCGTCTTTATAAATATTTTTTTTTTATGCATATACAAAAATCTAAGTAAAGACAATTTTACAGTGAACACAATCGTAATGGTTTTTTTTATTACTACCACTTGTTCTGACATACTGTTCTGTCCCAGCAGATTTTAGGGATGGACGGTTTGTTTCAAAATAAATTAATTCAATAATAAAAATTTTAGGATAATAACATATCCAGAGGGAAAATAGCAATTAGTTCTCACTTCATGCTTAAATAATAAGTATATTTTAACCTTTCTTCATTCGTATATAAAAGAAAAATTACGTTGTGATGACAAGTTTTGTGATCACAATTTATGGAAAGGAAAAAAATACTAGCCTTATAGCAGTTAATTCAGATCTCTCTTTGAGATTCTCTGTAAGTGCTGGAATCATAGCTAAATGCGATATCTGTACTATGGCCCAACCGCATTGAAATATGGTAATGACTATAGCATAAAAGAAAGGCATCCACCATCTCAAGTAGTCTCCAGTGGTACTGGTCCAGCATCCTGGACATCTCGAGAATATAAAAGGAAAACTTACGAAGACTAAACATGTACCTGAAATGAATAGTTTTATTAGATATTTGGAATTTCTGTAGGTAACTGCATATTTAAAGTTATATATATATATATATATATATAAAGTAAACTAACGCCAAACCTTAAGATAACAAAATTTTCCATTGTCAATTGCCAAATTTGCACTGAAGATTGTTAACAATCTGTTAATCGCCAAAGCCTGAAAGGGCCTGTCCATCACAAAGAAAGCCCCCATTTCTTTTGTACTGCCTGGTCCTAAACCTTCCTCCCAATGTCTATCATTAACAAAGCAGACAATTGGATCCTCAAGATGGACACCCATGGCCCGTAATACCACTTTCTTATAGCCTTCTGCCTCACTACATAATTTTCAATATTTTTCTGTACACCAATGTCCCTAAAAACAGTCGTAAATGTAATCGAGTTTACAGTCTCGTAGAAAGACAACATTTTCAAAGACCATCTTTTTTGACATACCTTACTTTACATAGAGAAAAATTGTTTAAAAATATTATTTTTATGTCTTATAAAAATCTGCTGTGGATAGGGAGAAATGGAGACTGGTCAGTAGGGTGGCTGTTAATACCGTAAAGATTTCTTAAACCTATATTTGGGAGGTATAAGTCTTCAGCTATTCTTCAGTCTCCTCCATATTCCCCATAAATTAAATACGTTAATTTTAAATATTACTTAATTGCAACGATCACAAACCTTTGATCTGTTTCTATACATTTTTCTCTGAACTCTCTTATGATGGTCGGTGACTTCCATGGCAGCTATAATATTAAAACATTAATTTTTCTATGTAGGTACTGCCGAAACTGTTGATTGAATCCTGAACATAGACATGTTTTGTGACACTTCTTCGGATTGGGTTACATTGCCGAAGTTACTTTTTCATCAAATTCTTACCACCAGGATTAAAATTCTTCTTCCATACAGGCTCAACCCTTTTACCTTAAAATTGATATACTTGACCTTTACTGGAAGTTTCTAATCACACCTGGCATTTTTTTGACGGTTTAATAAATACGGTACATTTGTTATTTCCTGGGCTTTACCCAGATTGGCTTTCAGGCCATGCGGGCTGCATAGTAGTGGCTTTCCGTGCTCGTCTATTGGACATCATAATTGTTGCTGCAATATCATCCTTAAAGTTATAAATAAGAATGGCTATCATATAATATCATCTGCTTCTGTACATTGTTTAGTACTAGTAAATTATTTAACCGGAACCTGACATCTTACAGTTAGGCTTTACAGGTGTCATTAACAGCATCTTTTCGCCATCCAGACTACTTGCATCTGTGGCACCATAATTTAATAATAATTATAATGTGGTGCTGAACATTCTTTTACATGTTTCTATTTGCACACACAGATAGATGAGTTTGTATTAATTTTAAATAGCCATTAGTAATTAATATGAATATAATATTTACACTTTCTGATGTTTCTGTTAATGTTTCATTTATTAGTACCAAGAAAAATGGACACCTACAGCTAAACCTAGGGCATGAATGTTTATCTAGCATGCATTTATTATATATTTTCTCTTTTTATGTTTATTTTTAATGCGTTAAATATCTGTTTTTTTTAACCTACTCACCTGTATTTTCATTTAACTACCTTAATATAATATCTTAATTATTTAAATATGCTTAACCTGTGAAATGCCATGTCTGCTTACTTCCCCATTTATCAGCGAAAATGCCAACAATTGGAGTCGCCAGTGCATCTATTATTTGACCTGAAAAATGAAAATATATAGGTTTATTAAAAAATACTTATTCCATTATGTCCTTATAGGGTTCCGTACCTACCTCAAAAGGAAAATACGGAAACCGGTGATGAAATAATTATAATTTTATCTCAGTACCTACCTTATAGTTTCATGCTACTAGATCTTACAACTCTATGACACGAAAATTAATATTGAATCTTCAAGCATTCGTAGTTTTCGAGTTGAAACATGCACAAAGATCTATCAAAAGCGAATAAAAATGCCTGCTGTGCTTTCAAATCTTGCTTATTCTAAGTAAAAAAATCCGAAACGCGATTTGGAATGATGAGCGCCGGAGTGGATCTAGCTCAGTGATGAGATGTTTTAAAATCGAATTATATGAATGAATGAGCTGACAAAATTATAGTATTTTAATTATATACGCCCTCACGGAAAACGCTACTCACTATCACTAAAATCATTAATACTATGGTCATTCATTGATCATCGTTGGTCATTGCCGACGGATACACCAAAATCCTTATTGTTATGTCATCGTTTTTTGCCAAGTTCAGTTTTGTTGAAAAAATATCTTTATCGAAATGACTTTTAAAAGGTGTGTTTTTAACACGCTGATTTCTGCGGTCAGTCGTATTACGAAGAAAATGCATTTTGATTTATAAATGTCAGAATAGAATTCAACCAGCCACGAAATTCAGAAAGTAAGACGTAAATTATATTGCTGTCGTACATCGTAGAGGCAATGATTATTACAAATACGATATAGTACGAATGAATCGGTCGGTTTGACGTTTGTTGCGTTATTGCAACAAACGTCAGTTTGACACACGTCAAACTGACAGCGAGCGATCGTCGAGGAACATTGAGAATACAAACCACTAAACCAAAGGTTCGTTTTTGAGAACCCTTCCATAATAGTCTCCACAAGTTTTTATTTAAATTAAAATATGAATTATGTACTTACTGTAATTTTGTGAATATTGTGTAACAGTACTTACATAAAAATCGAATCTAACTGCATTATTAAAACTGATCATGGGCGCAGTGCCAGCTAACCGCATAAAATGCTATAATATTTAATAGTGTCTGCTAATTAATTATAATAATTATTTACCTAGTAACAGCATCGACCCGGCGGCGGCTGAGTCCATTTTCAAAACAACTTGCAAAAACAAGAGCGTATACGAGAACCACATGGCGGCGCAAAGATCGTTGTAGATGTGGCCCAGGCCGAAAGCTGCTTTCTGGAATAAGGACATCCTGCCCGGCTGTCGGGGCCTGGAATCGTACACACGCAGTGTTAAGATCACTGTTATGGAAAACATCATTACCTCTGTTAAAAAAACATCTTGCATCTCACACAACAAGAACATTGATTTATAGGTCAATGGTGTAAGATGCACCGAGCGTGCTGTGTCCTTGTGACAAACGTAACAGATGGCTATTGGCATATAAATACCATAATATATATATATTTGTATTTTTTATAGCCTAGTGCGAGTGTAATTTAATTTTAATTTTTTCATGTATTTCTATACTTTAGCGAAAACCTGTCATCAGTTAATTTTACACGCAATTGTATGTACCATTTTTTATATATTGTACTGTTATTTTCCAAATAAACAATAAATAAATAAATAATTTGCATTACTCTCAGCCTGCGATCTGCAACGCACGCAATGCCCACTTGGTCCAGCAATTTATCAATTAGCATGTCAACAATGCATGCTCTCTACAATCTCCAACTAGTATAGAAGGTTAGATGATAAGTAATTTCATCAAACAAAAAAAAAGACAAGTATAATAAAATTGATTACAACGTATACCTTTTACACAAGTTTAACAGTAAAATAAACTTTAATCCAGTCCACATTGTGGTTATGCAGGTATTCACTATTTTAAAAATCATTTATGAAATTAATCTCAACACGTCCACAGACCATGTATGAAACAAGACAACTGAAATTGTAGTCTGTGAAATGAGTTCACTTAATATATTATTTGTAAGTCTTGTTTATTGAAAGAAGGTTTAGTAAATACTGTTTGCAAGTTATAACCAGTAAGCGTAGTAGTCTAAGAGGTCATAAAGATTTTGATAACTATAGGCGATACGGCTGATTTACTATTTATGCGGTAGGGTACTTATCTGATGACGGTAATGCTGCCTGCATTCCGCAGAAGCGTTAGGTAATTATGTATTTTCAAATATGCGTTATAGTTACCAAAAATGAACGATAAGCGATAAGGCTGATTATAGTAAATTATTATACTATTAACTGTACACATTCGAACGGTAAAAATAAACTGACTAAATATTCGGAAGCGTTCAGGATTTATGGGCGTTCAAAGGTGCGTTTTGATACAAAAGAGAGTGAGAATATCAGTTTTAACAAGGCGCCATGAGTTTTCAGCCATCTCCATTTGCACTGAGTGAAAAACTATTATTAATAAAAGTACAACTTTTAAAAATATGATTGATTTCTATCAGAATAAAACACTATATTTATTGAATTCTTCGAAACAGATATAAACAATTTCATAAAATACCTTTTTTTACAGCTTCAACCGACTACAAGCATATATTTTCGATATGAAATATTTTATTTAATTACAGCTTCTTAATAGAGAAATAAAAAAAAATAACTTTTCTACGTTTTAAAACCTTCATTTGCCTTTCGATCACTATTTTTCATTAAGGTTCTAATATAGTTTATAAGAGAGGAATTCAACTAAAAAGGAACTATTAGCAGTTTATAATTTATTCAATTTCTCAGAAACAGAATTGAATTTTTAAAATCTGCCTTTACTACGTTGAAAACATAATATAAAGGTTTCTAAAAATATTTTTTATGATTAAATATCCAATGGTTACTAAATGCCAGCAATAGCAAAAAATGGTCTAAATGAATCGAAATTAATATTTATCCTTTGGCTTCACCTTAATGCCTTATGCACCTTTGAAAATACGCTTCTGTGGAATGCAAGCAGAACTACACAAAGGTCATCAGATATTTAAAGATAAGTACCCTGCAGCGTATAAATAGTAAATCAGCCTATCGTTTAAAGTTACCAAAATCTTCACGACCTCTTGGCCTATAGTATAAAATAAGATAGGTAAATAAAGAATACGTCGTTTAATCTTGAGCAGAGATAGGAAGTGATCATTTTACTAGTAGGTGTTTGTTGACCTGGTGGTCGGGTCATCGAACTCTCTTCGCAACGGTTTTAGAATTTGCAGTGCCCAATTCGGCATGACGGAGTCTCAAGCAATGTATTGATTGTAAACTTTTTGGTGAGTTTCGGGTTCTTGAGTAAGATCAGTTTTGGACCCTTCTTGTCTTCTAATACCGCGGAAACTCTCTTAAATTTCGAGAGCCACCCACGCCGATATGATAGCCATAAAGTCAATGACCTTTTAAAACATATAGATACGGTAACTGAGGGTGAAGAACGTACGACACCAATTACGCCACTTTGCGTATCTTAAGTCTCGATATGACATGCATAGCGGAGTGCTGCGGCGCGTGGAACGGCGGGAGAATCGTCGGTGTCGGGTTTTCACAGGGTCGATTTGTATATGACATTACGTATCTATATGTTTTAAAAGATCGTTGCCTAAAGTAGCTTCTGGTAATTTTCTTCATAGCCTTTCAATCGCTCACAAAATTCGGTCTTGCACTGTGTTGCACGTGTACGATGAAGGTCTTTGATATTTCGAAAATTAATAATTCATGCGTTTTCAAATTTCATTTTCTATACAAATATTTCTTTGGATTATTATTTTTTATATTTAAAGTAAATCTTAAATAAAAAAACTTTGTTCAATGTATTATTTTTATAAATATAGGTTGATTGTGTGCCTAAACTATAAAATAAATGTACGGTAGATTTAGAATATTTACAGAAATGTCTTCCATCGTCCATTCGCGCACATTTTGTGTTCTGGGTACAACCCGTTTCCATTCCTTTCGATTGTTTTAGTGGTTTCGTTACTCAGTAAGGGTTCGACTTCTTCCATCCTCCTCCTCCTTAATCCTTAATCCTCTAAGCCAATGGACTTCATTTTGGGATTTTTGCGTCTTGTCCCTTGTACAATCTACAATGGATAATGATGTAGGTTAAAATATTTTTTTTATATTAGTAACACACATATGCGTCAAAAAATATTGTTATTTATCTAAAGTGCCATTGATCACGAAATTTCAAAATTACTAAGCGGGAGTGTGATATTTTGTCGCCACACACATGTATGAACAATCTTATCTGCACGTGAGGCAGGCGTGTGATGAATTTGGAGTAAATAATATTTTTCGATAAGCCTTGATTTATTTGTGAAGGACTTCGCTAAGCATGTGTTCCAAATAACTAAAACACGAGTTTTAAATCTTGATAGTTATTAATCTCCTGTTTTATTATTATTATTATGGCATTCTAAGCGTTAGTCAACTAGTCAACGAAAATTAACCAAAAAATGACCATTGTTTCCGGGGGTAAACAATGGTCATTTTTGACCCCCACAAACAATACAAATATTTTAACCTGAATATTTTAGCGGTATGGTATATTTTATGGATAGGCTTTCCCACTTTCACTTTTACCATAGAAGAATTATACATTTATAAAAGTTATGCGTAATTATTACAGGCCTAATGCATAGCTGTATTGACAGCCCATGCATTTTATTATGGATAGACTACCGCAATTATTTATGTTGTTTATTATTGCGTCTCTATAATTAATTTATTTATGACCGTGTAATCATATTGAGTTTATAATTTCCGGTGCTGCGTTGAATATATATATATATTTTACACTAAATTGTAATAGCGGTATATGCTATAACATTAAAGCACATAATAATAATAGGTTTATGTTTTCGCAATGAAATATTTTCATAAAATTATTAATAAAATGAATGCATACAATTTTGATCATAATAAGACTCGGTTTTTTTCTTACCTAATTTCAAGAATCACACAGATTCGTTTTTCAATATTTTTGCATGTTTTAAATTATATAACTTTGGAACCCTAAAGTATTAAAATTTGAATAAGTAAATAATTAGTACCTACCTACCACAAAGATTAGTACCTACCTACCACAAAGATTAGTACCTACCTACCACAAAGATTAGTACCTACCTACCACAAAGCTTAATGTAGAAAAAAAAACATATAGATCTCGGCTTTCTGCGTCCATTGTTAAATATAAAAAGAATTAAACTGTAAAAAATATTGTATTTTCGATTTGTACTTAATATTTTCATTTCTAGTGACTTTAAATATGTTAACATCTTTAGGTAAAAAAGTAGGTTATAATAATGTGGTAATATTTTAATTCTGTTTGTAACAATATTATAAATGATATGTGTTGGGTAATTCTGATAATAAATATATCAGATAGTCTGTCTCGACAAGTGATTGGTAGATACACAATATATTGCGAAGATTATTAAGAAATAACAAAAAAATATAGGCAATAAATATAATCTTACTAAAATTATAATATAATCTTACTTACTAATAAGTTTCAGAATAAATCAATATTACCTCTAGCCAATATTGTGATCAAAATGCACTACCTATTTATTTTGTTTGTTAATAATGGCAAAACGGTTAACATAGGTATGTTATTACCATACGTCATTACCATATGTTTTTACCATACGGAACACTGATTGCACGGCCGCGTTTTTTTGAAAGTTGTTAAATATATCGCGCGAATTATATTATATTAGTAATAATAATTGTACGGGCGATTAGAAAATACTTGGCACAGAAGGTACCGATGTAAATCAAGCCAGATGCACTACATATTCATTATAACCACTATTTAGTTTCATCCAATAAGTACATCACTCGCACGACTAGAAAGAGAGCGGCCGGGGATACAAGAGAGCTGCCGCATGCGGCATGAGCGAGCGAGCGACTGGCTAGTGGCTAGAGAGGCAGTCCCACTCCCAACAACATGCTACAGCATAGTGATGATCAATCAATAGTACGATAAGCCGATATCAGTAAAAACAATAGTCGTATGAATCTGATAGAAAAAAAATAATGATAATAACTGTTCATTTAATTTCTGCATGTAAGCAAACCTTCTTTGTAATAGGTTGAAAACAGATTTTATATTATGATATACAAAATGAATTTTTCTCATGCACATCCTTTTATCATTCTATACTTCAAACTAATCAACTTTTGTTTTACATGATTAAAGTTTACAAATTAATTAGTTTGAACACATATTATTATGATCGCTGTTTATATATAATACCTAAGCTGTTTGTTTTTATCGTAAAAGGTCGTGGGATACGGTGTAGTTATATAACATAAGTAATATATTCATAAAATCTACGAATATTTCTATAAAAAGTTAAGCAATCAACAACCATTTTACTACACTTTAAAGTATCAATAATCTACATTTTTTTTTGTAATATGATATAACAAATAGTAAACATAAAATAATTTCTGTAGGTTTATTTAATAACCTAAATAAAATTATAATAAATAACTTGGCATGAAAATATCTATAGAAGTCATCTTTGGTCTTCTAGGTTAGACTTATATAAACTTGGAATATAAGAGGAACCTACTCAAGTTATAATAAACTTGAAGCAACTGTTACTTAAATTGATATAAAGTTGAATTTTATAAAACAGAAATTTGGAAAGTACACATATTTTAAAAAGTGTATCGCTGATGGTTGAATCGCTCTAAGGTAAGATATGTGAGGTTGTTTAGGGTTCATAGGTTTACTTAACAACATTATTTACCTCTGAATAAATCACGAATTTCAATATGTAGGTATATATATTATTATATTTTTTGTATTTTGTTATAATATCCCAAAAATTGAATTTTAAGCTTCAAATAAGCTATATTTAAATAATACCATTAACCATTTTTTCCCCCTGAATGTTTAATGTGATGTCCCTTTAAGCACATTGTTAATAAATGTTTAACGAGAATATACCT
This sequence comes from Neomicropteryx cornuta, assembly GCA_020383195.1. Taxonomy (NCBI): domain Eukaryota; kingdom Metazoa; phylum Arthropoda; class Insecta; order Lepidoptera; family Micropterigidae; genus Neomicropteryx; species Neomicropteryx cornuta. The sequence continues at coordinate 11,455,441 of JAHKQU010000014.1, forward strand.
AAATAATGTAAGTATAATTTGTTGTAATTATATATATAACAATATTTTATTTAGCTATGTACTTTTTTTTAAATCATAAGTAGGACTTACATTTTACGTTATAAGTCATAGTTTTTAAAAATCTCACCTATCTACCCTTAAAATCTTTATACCTATCTGCTATACAACCCGTATAACTACACCTCCAAACAGATACTTCATAAATTTGAAAGAAAAAAATATTATTACTTAAATAGGCTTTAAAATTAAATATTGTTCATGCAAAATATTCAAAAATCTTTGGGGAACAAAATAATCGTCCAGAATAGTTTTTTAGGTTTTTATAAAAGTAAAATAGAACAGTCAGTGGAAACATCGTACGGTATCCCGCACTACGAATTAACTGGCTTTCATTTTAGTATGCTGTCCTTTGTAGCATACAAATGTATAAATATAAACATCTCTTTCTACCTTGTTTGTTAATGTTTTAGTATATGTGGTACCTGCATGAATAGTGGCATATGTCGAAAAAGTTTCAGTAACTGACTGCAATGATTGAAGTTTTGTTAATATTTAAAATTAATTTTTTACAGAGGCAAGTTTCGCAAAACCCAAATGTTATGAGAAATGACGTAACATAGGCGGTAACACGTTTTATCGGGACAAATATTGGGAAAATAATCGAAAATTAATACGAGTATATCACAATATTTTGGAATAATCTCCGGTGTTTTTCTTTTACCTTTTCCATTTCCTACATTCCAAATTCTCTATAATAATCTTTGCAGTTTTAAAAATATAAGCATAGGTACGTATAAAATAAATTCGCACACATTAGTTTATGTAGTGCATTCCATTTGCGTTTTGCTCGGAGAAGAAAGGAATTAAATACTATTTTTTTCCGAAAACGTAAATTTATATTATTGATCAGCCACCAACGCGTTTTTTTATGCTATGTGACTTTTACAAAGATACATTTTGAGAGTGAAAATCAGGTGAAAATAATTGTTGAGGCACGAGTGACTGATTCCTGAAATTGTATGAAGTTAGAATATTTGTTTCAATATAATATGTTCATGTTAAACAAATTATTAATAGTAAAAAACATTTTTAAACACAAGTTTTTATATGTGCTTGAATTCGTATACAAAATTCGTGTGTCTGCTGTTGACCGCTGAGGAGTTCCTTCATTTGGAGCCATTCCTGGGTGTAGAATCAGGTCATGCTTACCATAAAAATGCATTACCATCGGGACTGAACCAACATGTCAAATTTCAATTCCGTAGAAAGAGAAAGTTTTTCAAATTTTGACCTAAACCGACATTTCAAGCTAAATAAAAGCTTGTAAAAATCTAAAATACATTCAAGCATTTTTCTATGATATATAAGAATATAAAATAAAAAAAATATTCAATTTTAAAATCAAATAGCTTAAAAAACGACTTTACATTTTGACACCTTTTTCAACTATATTTTTAACTGTCTAGAATTCAAATTAGTGCTATATTTTAGAGAATTTAATTTCCTAAACTTTTTGAAATGGTACATATTATAATAAATATAAGAAAATAGTTGATCTAAAAAACACATTTTAGCGAATGCGCCCGTACTTGCAAATATGAAAATTCTACCGAGAAATCTGGTTTTATTCTTACTTGAAGCGGGCAGGGAAGTCGGCAGTCAGCAGACGGCAGTCGGCAATAGGCAGTAGGCAGTCGGAAGAACGGATATTTGCGATGCTGTAGTTACTTTTTCTTCGATTACAGGATGCGATTAAGATAACGGTTTGTACTCTTTATTTAATTAGTGTTATCTCAAAGTTTAATTGCGATTAACTACATACATAAGACGCACTAGGCAGGCAAAGGCTTGTAATCTTTTGAGACGGACATGCATTAAATGCCAAATTAACTGTGTATAATTATTGTTAATGCGCAAAATTAATGACTAATATCAAGTGGTTTATAATAAATAGTATTCCCTAAAAATAAAAAAATACCAAAGCAAAAATTAGCAAGTTATTACCACTAAATTAATCGGTATAATTTCCTACTATTACAGATACGAACTCATTTAAACAAGCAAAATAAAGTAATAACAAGTAACAAATAAAGTAAGTATTTAACAATAATTAAGCGATTGCGTCAGATTTCAAACAGGAGTATTGAATTATTTTTTCCTGCTTTAGATATGTTTGCTTTATAAATTGAACTTTCATTTACTTTAAATTATTTGCATACAAATGTTATTAAACACCCCCACGATTCTACTTCAATTTATTTATGAAAATAAAAAAAACAGGTATTTTCGAATGAAAATATGAAAACATGACAAAGTTAGTTTATTGGAATCTTATTTAACTAAATAACCAAAAATAACTGTTTAAATTTAGTTTGTGTGTAGTGGCATGGCGGATATTTATGCACCGAGTTCATCTAACTACCTATATAGGTGACACACCTATCTTAAGATAAACGAACTTACTTTTATCATTGGAATTGTATCTGATATTAAACTTAATAGATAAGTTCCGTTTCCAAATTGCATCGTTCTAGGTAGGTATATTTTTATAGTGATTTAAGAATATGTCATTTGGTTCATTTTTTACGTTTGATCGGGGGCATCGTTCCAGCATATCCAAATTTCAACCTATTTAATAAATTTCGCCCTAGATAAATGGGTGTCAATAGAAATAACAAAGATTAACCAGGCATTCGACATTGTTCGCCGACAAGGGAAGAAATACTTCCGAAACTGACTCGCCGGTCGTTCGACTGACAGATCCTCTCGGTCGCACTAGCAGTTAATAACTGTTAACTCGCGTGTTTGTTTTAAATTACTTATAATTAGAGGGTTGTTATTAATAAAATATGTTTTTTATCTCTATAGTTGTAATGCAATGTAATGTTAGTCATCTTAAATCTCGCAGGCTATTAACTTTTTTGAAATGAAACACTGGTACTAAATTTTATCGGGCTTGTACACAAGAAAAATGCAAGAGCTATTTACTCTAATAGCCAACTAATGCAAGAGCTGTTACTCTAACAGCTAACTGACGCTTCTTACGTGTTTCTCGTACATTATGCAACTACCTATAATGTATTTCTATTGCTCTAACTAAACAAAGTCGCGGGCTGATATGGTGACGTCACAACTGTGTAGTTTTTTTTAGAAAGCACTCTATTTGCTGTTTCGAAAGACAACCTAAAATTGTTTATACGTCAAATTAACCGGATTGTTTAAAAACTATTATAAAAAAAAAACATTACAGTTATCATAAATACCGATACCATAAATATTGTGGAATCGTTGGGCTTCTAAGCTAAGTATGTTTAATTTATAATTAATAACATATTTTTTTGTGGTCTATAGTATAAGAAGAGGCTCGGAGTCAGGCGAAAGGTCAAGGAGTGCTTCTATTTTGTGTAAAAAATTGCAAAATGACCATAAATTTATTGTCCGCAATATATTAAATTTTTACTTTAATATTGATCTAAACTGCACAAGAAAATTATAACCTGAACAAATAGCTCATCCATGTCGTGTTTTTAAAAAGGAGGTTTGTATGATCTGTCGTATCTTCAACTGTCATCATAGAACTTTTTAGTGGAGATGCGTTTTGCTTGTTGCGTTTCTTACACGAAGATAAATTATTGGAATTAACGTAATAATAATATCGGCATTAGGTTTTCCTTTACCTCTAACTATAGGTTTTATTTTTATAATACTTTTTGTTTCTGGTCTCTCCGTAGAAAACGCTATTATGCTGCTTGGTCAAAACGCTTCACCGCACACAAAATGCACCTCGATTTAGACCGGGTCAATTGGGGTCAAACACTTATAATTATATTTTTTATATACACAAACACAAAAATATACATTTTAAAATGCACTAAATGCATAACATTAGTGACTATACATAAAAGCGTGGAGCGGTAAACTATATTGTCGTACCTTATCTCGTGAACGCATATTTTTCAGCCGTTTTCGTCGCGATGCAGTTTCAGTTGTTGTTTTTTTTCCGTCAGTAACTTCGTTTGTTCGGATGTACCGACGATATACTCATATATCAGCTTTAAAGTTTGAAGTGCTCTCACCATCACGACATTAAGGCGACCTCAAACACAGAGCGGAGAAATTTTAATACCCTGCTCTGTGACCTCATCACTCAAGAAATTACAGAAACGCTTTGGAAACACCAATTAGATATTCGTATCTACCCATTAAACATTCCAACATTACATAGGTACCTACAACTTAACACATGTTTAATATTGTCTTTTATTTGCCGGTGTGACTTTGGATGCTTCGTCAGTAATTAATACGAGTCGACGCGACGGCCGGCTGCTTTTAGCGGGTCGCTTTACAAAAAGGTATTTCGTTACAACGGGCTGTTGACGGGTTTCACATTGATATTGATTGTGGTACCTACATATGGTAATGGTAACTATATATAACAACCATAGGCGTAACTAGGCATCTGACCTGAGTCTATGGTGGTGTCATTGCGATTTGGCATCTTTTAAAAAGTAAATTGAATGTTGATAAAAGACACCAAATTTTTTGATCAAAACAAACATAACTACAAAATATTTTTACTATACCTACAAAGTAAACAAACAAAAACTATGATTTTTATATAAAATTAATCTATATTAGACAAAGTCAGCTATTTCCTGGGGGGCTAGTGAATCCGGGAGGGGCCCGGCCCCCTGGTAGTCCTGACTGATGTTGTTTCAGTTCAAGGACATACGAGTAACATACATTATAAGTTTTAAATTTAATTTATTTATTTGATTTATGCTTCACTACTATGTCAATGTGACTGTAAAATTTGGTCATTTTGGAGTCAAATTATATAAAATTACTCTATCAACGAATGATATTCAAAATTTAAGTGATTTATTTTTTATATAATTTAATATAACTTAATTTTTAATATTTTATGAAGCATTGATAGAAAAAATACCTATTTTTTCAAAATATAACTCAACTGAAAAGGGGATTTTATACTATTAGGTATCTACATGTTTTTTTGCTATAAATGAATGAAGCTAGAAAATATAGGACAGTCCCCAGACTAATTACAAAACTGGAAACCCATTAATAATAGGACAGATTGGAATAAATATAACCCATAAGGTACAGAGTAACTGCAATTTCCACCGAAACCCTAACCTAGCTTGTTCTCTTGGTAGATATGAGTTAAGATTCTTTTACCTATATTTTCAAGAACAATACATAGAGATTTGACAGTATCTGTCTATATTTTTTTTATTAATCTAATTTCTAATTTCTAATTAATCTTTTTTGTATTAACTCTAGCATTCTTCCAGTCGGCTGGTTTCAGATCACCAATTTCAGAGACATGACTGTCGCAAAGCTTTAGATATGCAATAAATTTATTTTACATTTATAATAATAGAGTACCAACACATATACACCGTGCTGTAAGACTATTCCCAATAAAAAACAGCTAATTAGACACTAAAGGAAATTTAATCATGGTTTACGAGAAAAATATCAACTTTACGCGATAAAATTAAACAGGTCTCGTAACAAAGTCCTTGTTGTGAGCAAACCTTACGCTCGCGCGGTCAAGGTTTCGTTATCGATCATCGCGCGCGTCCGCATTCGCGTACTGACTGAATTTAGACCATCTGTTAAGAAAATAAATAAATTTGGGAATGAATCATTTCGCATTGTTTAATTTAATTTCGTACTCATAATATGGAACCCAAACACCCAATAATTGTTACTACGAATGGTGGTTCGTCGCTGATGGCGTCATCTGTCTCCCTCGCCTGACACATTACGATATAGGTAGATTGTACGCGATAAAAAACCGTCACTGCGCATCGATTCTTGGCGCTCGATTTTTTTTCGTGTTTAAAACAAATTAATAATTTCATTTTGATCACGTCGTCAAAAAAAACTAAAGGTTTTCGACCCCCACTGTCGAAATTTTGCCTAGATCTGTCATTTTCGTTTGAACAATTTATATGAGGATTTTAGACATCAATATCTTCCTCGCCACTTCTCTTTTTATGATTTGAAATCAATCGTAGAGTTCCACTTGAGTTCATTTAGGACGGACATCAGGTTTGTAATATTCCTATTATACCTAATATAAAATTTATAACAAAATATAAATAATAAATTATGTTGTTCAACACCAATGCCATCTACCTATTTTGCGTTCCGTCACACCGTTTTAAAACATTTACTCCTCCGTCTCTTACCGAAAGCGGTAGGTCGCAGCATTATCGCATGATCACATTTCATGTTCAAACTAAAGGTGTGACTCATTCCAGCCCGCTTCCAGTAAAATTAAAATGTTTGCTACATCGAAAATGTTGTGGTCCAAAATAAATAATAATCCCAGTCTGGTTAAAAGAAGTGGAAAAAAAATATGGCATTTATTAAATAGTTTTTTAGCTAAACCGTTTTTCTCATTTCCATTCTCTAAATCGGCCGATAAAATAAAGATTTTTAAGATCATTTAAAGTTTTTAATTTACAAACGAATTTAATGAGATTAGGCACTATAATGTTAAAAACTCAGCAAAGATGGGAACAAAATGAGCGACCTTGGTTTATAGTTAGTATACGAGTAGTAGTCAAAAAAAAAACAAAAAAAAAACTTTACAAAAATGTACGAAATGATTGGACAAACATTATAATCAGTTTTTTCTTTTTGAAAAGTAGATCTATATATTAATACGTGAAGGGAAAACATTCGCGCGCACGGAGAAGTGTGAGATTTGGCACGGTTAAAGTTTATATGGAGAAGAAGTGGAGAAAGCTAAAATTATGTATATGTGTTAAATACATTAAATTTAATAAAATAAAACGTTCATACTAACTGACAGATTGACTGAATGAGTTTCGAGCTGTGAATTTTGTGTTTTCAAACGTTTCTTTTTCAAAATCTATCAATGTCAATAAAGTAATGTCAAAGCAAAAAAGCATAATTATTAGCTTAAAAAAAAGTGAGTACAATTTATTATATAAGTTAAACCCTGTCTAATCTTTGTTTCAGTAATTTCTTTTTACATGTTACATTTTTAATATCAGTAATTTGTTTTTTTTTTTAACATTCAGCTATTCCCACCTATCCTCCATTATGTCTCCAAATAGAACTGACGTAAGACACAAAGAAGGAGGAATATTATATTCGCGTGAAAGTCGAAACTTAAAATATTAAAAACTACTTAAAATATATAATAAGTTTAGTCAGATTAATTCCAAACGTTTTATATCAAACTTCACAATTGCTGCCTAAATTCCTAAATAGGTATTTTCATCAAAATGGCGTTTTCAATGATAGCCTTGTCGCGTGACGCTTCTTTTTAGAACTGCAGTATCTCTAGCAAGGGAGCCTGCTAGCATCTGAGAAGTGGCATCTAAGTTTGTTCTAATGAGTCCAATTTCAACGAGATTAAATGTACCAAAAATAATTAACAAAGTTGCAAAACCGGCGCGGCGAGAGGTTACTCTCAACTTTATCTCGACGCCGTTACGCTGATAAAAGTTTCCCCAGCGTGCGTTAAACTTCCAAGCAACTTCCATGATTATTTAATTTGTACATTAGGACCGGGCGGTGGCTTGAGAAGGGTGGGGGGTGGGAGGAGGGGGATACTCATTTTCTGAGGCTATTTATTTAAATTATAGCTGCCACGCCAACTGCCACTCTTTTACAATCTGAATTATGTAGGCCAATCCAGAGTTAGCAAAAGCTGATTTTAGGATACAATAGAAAAATTTAGAGCACCCATCTAATGAAAAACGGTAGCCTGTAAAAGAGTATTTTAAAGAAAAAGTATTAAAAGAAGTATTTTTTTTTTGAAGAAAAAGAAACGGCAGTTCACAAAAACAATAAAACGATAAAGATAAAAAAAAAACGTTCCACCAAAACGTTAAATCGAAAAGAAAAATTGTTTTTAATATATATATACCATAAATCCCAAAATGAAGTATGCCCAGTTGTTTGAAATAAGGTTTACAAGATTTTTTATTTGGGAGACCTATAACCGCTCTTTTTTGAAGCAGAAATATAAGGCGCTGTTCCCCAAACAAGTATGCCATATCTCAAATGCGATTCTACGAGCGCATGGTATGCAGAAATAACAGTTTTAATGCCTACCTAAAGTGAATACCTAAAAATTTAACGTCATCCTTTACTTCAACAGAGTGTTGAAGTTTTATGTCATCATTTTTAAAATTAGTGAAATTTAATACTACTATTTTAGACATATTTAGAGACATTTTATTAGCTTTAAACCATTCATGCAGCTCATTGAGTGATGTATTGATTTTAATTAAAAGATCGTGAAGTTCATCTGCTACAACCACACAGCTGGTGTCATCTGTAAACTGAATGATTTCTGATTGAGTTATATTCAGACTTACATCGTTTGTATATATCATAAACAATAATGGCCCGAGTATTGACCCTTGAGGAACTCCCATAGTCATCAATTTGGTGGTAGACAGTACAGACCATTCAAACCTATCATAGTTAGTATACGTTATTTCAACGCACTGTCGACGATCTTGTATGCCATTAAATCAAGTGCAATACCTCTTATACCATAGTGGTCAAGCTTTTTAATCAAGTTGAACGCAATCAAAAGGTCTACTTAGGTCACAAAAGACAGCGGCTGGTAATTTTTAAACATTTAAACAGTCGTGAATGTGACTAACGCATTTGGCTATCGCTTTTTGGGTGGATTTGTTTTTCCTAAAACCAAACGGGTTTTTGGATAATATATATTTTGTGAAAGTCTTGTCTCTATAACTTTTTCTAAGAGTTTTGAAAAGACACTTAAAAGAGAAATTGGCATATTATTTCAATATTTTATGAATCACCTTTTTTATAAACCGGTATTATTTTTGAGAGTTTATAGTAGTCTGAAAAAATACCAGTATTTATACCTAAGTTAAATAAATATGTAAGAGTTCTTATGTTTTTTAGCACGTGTACAGGAAAATTATTAACGCCTGCAGGCCTTTTATTTTTTAAAATATCAATTAATTTAATTAATTCGTCTTCTGTGGATCATTTACTTCAAATATATTAATTCTAAGGGTTATTGATTTATCTTTTTTTTTAAATTTTCCATTCATGTTATTTATAATAGATCAGTTTTTACTTTATATTAATGGTTAAATCTAGGTTTTCATTGTAGCGTATAGATCTCAGTAGTAAAATGACAAAGATGAATTAAATTTAATTTAAATTTACATAAAAGAAAAACAATTTTTTAAACCAAAATCAAATATTTCTATGAAGTCGATCGTCCAAAACGCCATAAATTTACGTGTAGGACATCAGTAACAAGTTCTAATACATTTTCTTACATTATAATATATGCAGATTTTGACCCTAGTCTCAAAAACCCAACGAGACAACAATAGCAATATTGTTAGCTTCATTCAGTACGCTAATCGATCAGCTAAGGTCGCTAAATGTTTTTAGGTCAGTAAATCAGCATTGATAAAAATATGATGTCATAATTTGCTTGGCTTGATATCTTGAAATCAATCTTTTGTAGAGCACAATTCAATACAATATATTGAAAACCAGCTAACCTTTATTTACACGAAATTACCAAGGCATTAGATATCCATGTTAAGTGCTTGAATGCCTGTTGTCTGTGCTGTTGACCGTTGACGAGTTCCTTCGTCTGGAGCCATTCCTGGGTGGTATAATCAGGTCACGCTTACCATAAAAATGCATTGTCATCGGAACATTCAGCTTGCAAGATTTGACCTAAACCGACATACAAGCATTGCAAGCTAAATAAAAGCTTGTAAAAATGTCTTGAAGTTGCAGAATAAATGGTATTTCGAAGGTAGGGAAAACGACAATATTCTAGTACCCGTCGAAAATTGCCGCGTGAGAACGGCGCCATCCATGCAATAATAGAGTTTTAATTTGTTGCTGCGTGTAAACTAGATTTCACTTCTTTGTGACCATAATAAAATTATGGCGGAAATATTATTACGTAGATAGTTATTTTTTTTGTTCTCAATTTGTGGTGAGATCGTCGTGATATTTATGGTCGGCCGAATCGAGTTGCGCGTACCGGTAATTTCAGATTTGAGCGCAGGCATGGAAAATTGGTTACCTAAATCGAATATTTAACCAATGCAATATAATGTCATTTTTAAATAAATAAAATAGTTCCGCCAACTTCTCTGTGTATTTTTTTAATACATACATCATACATTTTTCAACCTGTAAGAAAATTGACACGGAGTACCCAAAAACACATTAATGAAAAATTTTTAAAATATTAAATAGTATGAAAGTAATAAAAGTGCAAATAAAAACATTTTTTTTTGACAATTCACCAGCAGAAAAAATCAATCAATTTACCTGTGACGAAAGTTTACTAAAAAATAGATAAGGTTATACCACGCGTTAATATGAATACATACCTAATAAAAAAACCATTAACACAAAAATATGTATTGTAACATTTTTTATATTATAAAATGTTAGATCTTTTATGATTATGCATCATCGCAGACGCATAGTTCATTCTTTATTACTCTCTGTATAGATAAAGTATAAGGTAATGTGAAGTCGAAAAAATGGAATAGTGATTACAGCTGAAATATGTTTTTGAGGGCACGACCAAAATGCCCAAAAACATGAACCGTTATGGCGAGATTTCGTGTCTACCCGTATTAAAAGTTGTAATTTGCAGACAAAGCGTTGAATAGGTACCGCAGATTTAATGGGCATATATTTTCAAATAACAATTGTATACTTTCACCGGTGTAAGGTAAATATTTAAAAAATATGTTTTATATTTATAGTATCATTGGTACAAAAGATACAAAATCAATGATCAAAGTGAAAAAAAAAGTAAAACTTGTTCAATAAATAATGTTTTAAGTAATCCAAACCGAGCAATTTTTTCTGGTACAATCACAGCCAATGTAGGAATATTTTGAAAGCATACACAGATAGGCATGCAAGTAATAGTGCCTAACATAACAAGATAAGCGCTGGTTTAAATGCTCACTCTATTTCCTGTGCTATATCTTGTATCTATCTGCCGTATGGGGTGAAGTTGGAATTTAATCCCACCCCAGAGAGACGCTAATAGCCAACCGATCTGTGCGAGATAGATACAAAGCAAATTCCGTTTGTAATAACGACCGCGTTCTTCATTAAAAGATACATTCGCCTGTTCGAATACCACATGAAGGTTGGTTCCTTATCGTTGTCCGACACGATTACTGTGGTCTGATGGAACAATGGTATAAACACCAGAATGAAATGACTGCCAATTCGGGTTCAATGCTCAGTATGCAAATAGGCCAGGTCATGTGACAAAACCCGAATTATTATTCAACTGGACACTTCGCAAAATGCTGTAGTGAATTTTTACTTTTCATGTATTTATCGTATAGCATGTGTAGGAGCCATTAAAGCGAAGACTGTTTGTTCAATACATAGTATCTGTCATGGCTGTAGTTGAATGAGTATCTGTATATCTTGTTACTTAAATCAGTCGCCATTGGGCGTCAATAAAACACAATTTTTAAATGTGTTTTTTTATTTTATTTATAAGTACTCCATTTACCTCCGCATTATTCTAATACGCTAAAGCAATATTTAGATGGAACATGATTTTTCATTTAGCGATGTTGTCTATCTTTATCAGAATATTGCTTCTATGATAATGATAGATAATCAATTATCGTTAACATTATCATTAACATATTTACTTTGAAAATGCTATCACGTTACGCATGCCAATTTTCTGGTGCTTGAATGACGGAAGCGAAAACTTACAAGGAAATAACCATACGCAAGAAATCGAAGCGGTTTCACGCTTCGATGGCAATGAAACGCTCAAGGGCTTTGACCTCATACAACAGCCCCACGGCGCGGGCGGTGCAGTGGTCTGCATGTTTGTTTCCGACTCGGAGATGCCAGGTTCGGTCTCCAGGAAGTAATAATTTCTCAATCAACGCTGTCTATTCGTTCATTTATATATTGATTTTATTTAAAGTTTGCGAATAACAACAAACTCACGCAAAACTTCGGTTAATACCATTTCACCTACAAAACAAGCCATTTAATTATCACCACACCTAACCAGATATCCAAGATAATTTTGTAACTTACCTAATATGGTGATAAATTTTGGTCCGATGGGATTGGTCAGTCATAATGAATTTTTAAAAAAAATATTTTCTAGGTTATTCAAAGAAAAAAAAAAGAAAATGCTGTTGATAGGTTTTTTTATGGCTGATTAATAATCAATTATGTATAGCTAATTGTAGCCAAGCAGCTGCCTTGCGCGTCGTTTGTCGCACTGTAATTTGGAAGACTCGCATAAGCATTTGTGAAATCCCTGCCCATTGAATCGTGACTGTTGCTACACTCCCTCTATGATACGTTTTTTAAATCTCCTAAAAATGAAATTTCGATTGCAAAACACCCACAGTAGTACCGATTTGATAAATGTACACCTAAAACATTTTTTGTGATCGAGCAGAACCCTATTTTAATAGGTATATTGGTACCTCCTTCTAACAGCCGACCCTATTCCAATGTGCTTGGACGTTTTATAAGTACTCCCAGCGTTGTAAGATTAGGTATATTATAACTTCGTCAAATGCAGTATAAATAGCATTAAAGGCAAAAATAGTTAGGCTTAATCGCAAAAGCCTGAAATATCGCAGTCAAATAACACAATTTTATCGAGTTTTGGATTATATTTACCCGCGACATGTAAATGTTCAGTCAAGCCTCCTCACCTAACTCATTTCATCTCAGTCATGCTCGCTTTTTAAAGTCACATAATAATTGCATTTTCCATATTTTTGATATAATTTCTCTTAAAAATCATGTTTAAATTACGTAAATGAAAGTTTGCCCTTTTCAGCAGTATGCATAGTCGCGTTAGTTCACTACTAAAGTGACAACCCATGCGTTTCCCTAAGGTTAGCATTCTCTTCTAAGGGGCATACAGTCGTGTTTAAAAATTGGCAAATTGGCGCGAGAAAGACATTTATCACGGCGTCCTACTCTATTGTTCACGTCACGGCAGATGCCGACCCTGGTGCGAAGAGAGCGCCGTGCAAGCTCTTACAAAATATCCTCTTGCCCAAAATTTATGACCAACAAAATTTTGCTTGATTGTCTAACGTATTAGCTATTTCTATCTCTTTAGGCACAATTGTAGTACTCTATGCACGCTTCTTCGCGGTCTGCCGCTGGTACGGATAATCACAAAATAATTTATTTTAAACTATTGAAATTAAAAAAAAGTCTGGAATGGAATTAGATCAAGGTTCAGTGTATTTAATTCGTTTTTTTTAATCTTTATCTAAAATGTAAGACTATTTACGACTTACTTAAGTTTAGGACTAACGCATTTATGCATATGACCGCTTGCATCTAACGTATCAAAATGTATAGGTAAAGTTACTAACTCACTGCAACTCAAGTAAAGCTGATATTTTATACTTTTTAGTAATTTGAGAGTTTCAGTTAACGTTTAAATGTTATGGCAGTATAATTTATTACAATGGTTGAAGTATTCAAAATTATTAATATTCGTAATGTCCACAGGGTATTATGCCACAAGAAATAATTATTCATCTCTAAAATATGATTAATTTAATATAAAACGTATTATTTACATTCTCTCCCACGTGTCTAAATTGAAGACATTAATTCTACTACATTTTGATAAATAAATGTATCATCAATTAAACGGGGTAACTACGCATAGAAAACAGTATTTTTATTGCCAGAAATGCACGCAAATAATGGTTTTGTTTGACTATATGACTACATATCCAATCGAGTGACATTTCATTGGATTCGTGAAAGGGAACTATACCAACTTCCAAATATACCAACATGTCGGGTAGACCTAGTGAATTTCTATTATTGGGTGTCATTAACTAAACAATAAACGGTTTAATAAATTCGTAATGTTTAGTCACATCTTGGTACTGAAAAATAAAAAAAAAATTTTTGGTTTTTTGAGTTTTGAAACTGTTTTAGAAATATTTTATTTACTTTTTTTTTTTATAAACAAAAGTGACTCAAATGTACCTATAACAAAATCGGCTAGATTATAAATATATTCTATACTGTTAATTCTTACATTTCCGTACAATATAATAATATAATAGCTACATTTTAATACCAATTGTGGCTCGTTAGAATTCAATGCTGATTGTATATTCAATCAGGATTTGATATGAAAGGAAGCGATTTAAATGCGTTTATGCCGCGCCACTGTCGTATAAAACGTCGCCGAGAAAGCGAGAGAGCGAGAGAGCGATACCGGGAAGGCGGCGGATGGAAAGAGAGCGCAGCTACGTAATAGTGTTTCGATGCAGCTTCAACCGAAGGGATGCACAATATCATGTAGGCCTAGAGTTCGCACCCAATTTTATTTTAATTTATAAGGTTGTCTTACAAAATAACATAATATAAATAAAAAACAAGTGCACGCTATAGCAATCACGAATATGTTGTATTTTTAAATAGTCCTATTTAAAAATATTTTTAAACGAATCCCCTACCCTCTCCGTTGCTTTAATGAAATGGAGAGGGTATCATTTACACAAATAGTAGGTCTGCGTTATTGCAAAAAAAGAAGACACACGATTGTCCACTAAAAACAAAAACAAAAACAAACAAAAAACACTAAGTAAATCAGCTTAAGAGCGAAAATAGAAAAGGTGAGAACAATCACAATAATACTGAAACACCATCTGTGTGTTTTGGGAAAGTATTTGTAAAGATTTAGTTGGAATTGATAATGTGATAATTAGAATAGTTGAATTTAGATTATAATTTCGCTAAATACTTTAATAAAATGTATATTAAACTAGTTAAACTAAGTATAATATAAACTAAAAGTATATTTATAGTATATTTTTTTATTAAATTAAATCAATGTGATTTAACCCGTTACATATTTATTATAGTGTTTTTTATGTACTAATTTAAAAAAAAAACGTTACTATAATCACTTCAATAAACTTTCTTTAAAACTAAAAAACTGTATTGTATGTCAAGTAAAATTAAAAATTTGAACAGGACGGAATACTACCTTCTTTAATACAGTCTATAGTCTAGTTAAGAGGCCAGGAAATACAGTGTAGTAGTTTCAAGGGCTTCTACGAAATTGCTGTAACATTATTATTTGTTGCTTTACAAATGTCAAAATGCTAAATAAAAAATAAATATAAAAGTAAACAATATATAGCAAATCTACGGGCGTGGGCTCTCAGCCTGTAAAGATATTTCTCTGCGGATGATCACGAGATCACAATAAATTACTGAGTTCGCGCGAATAAAGCAAAGATCTCATCCGAGCGATAAATAAATATGTTTATAAAGGGAGGAGCTGATAGAGATCTGAGGGATGTGATGCTGCAGCAGACGGGTATTATCCGGAGCAAAATGTTGCGGCTCTCCTCGAGTAAGGTTTATAACAAAACAATCTCGTGTTGTTTTATTCACATATTTATTTATGAAAAACAGTAAAATTTTCAAAAACACAATACGGGAAAAATTAATGTTCGATACGCCGGAACAGGGAAAGAAATATTCATGTTCATTGACTGTTTATTCTAAAACACAAGTTTTATTATTTTTTTTATGTATGAACACATTTGGTACTTACAAAATAGCATTTTCATTAAATTAAACACAAGGATGATTCATTTGGTATGGTTTCGAAATTTAAATGCATTTTCTCTACAAGAAATGTTTTTGAGAAATATTTTTTGTGATATTTACGGTGTTTATACAATCCCTAATAATAAATATATTGTATGTTGTATTATAACGCTATAGGGTTACGCTTTATTAAAAAACAATTATGAATAATTGTTTTATGAAAACGAATATGACATGAATGTCATACGTTTTCATATACTTGTACCTTAGGGCAATATTCTGATAGTTACTGAAAAACGGCTACTGTCTAAATGTTATTTTTATATTAGATTAATGTTAATCGATTATTCATTCCTCTCAAAAACTACAAATAAAAATTAATAACATTATTGAACTATTTATCTTAAATTAATTGTTTATGCATCATAACTCAAAAAAAAAAATAATAACACCAAACGTACTTAATTTGCCGTGGCATGGTGTACGCTTAATAGCGATCTAGTGCGTTTTTTTAAATTAAGTTTCAGTTTTAACTTAGCCGGCCCATACTAAAAGTAATGAGTACATTGATGAACATTTTTCTAGAAAGATTTGTATTAGCTATGAAATATAATAATATTAATGAAGATAGAATTATAAATTTAGAAAAGCAAACGCTTACACCTGGTTCTGAACATGGATATCTCGATAAATAGTCGATTATGTAACCACCACAATCGATGTTATCGAGGTGGGAAAATGCGCGGCCCATTACTAATCGTCAACAGCGGAAGCAGGCACACTTCAAAGGCTTCCTCATCATGGGGTGAGTCCAGGAGATGATGGATGGGTATAGGCGGGTCCGTCGCATTCCTTTGCTTCTCTGGCGTGACTTCTATTCGTCTCGCGATCCGATGGCCATGTGATTGATGGCGACATTATGTGACCTTATAATAATCCGTAGCGCGTATAATTCAAACTTATCTGTTCTTTCATTTTCAACAAAGTTACATTTTTTTTTAATGTTATTTAACATTTTGGTAATAAAAGTTAGAGAGTTATACATATTTATCCTTAATCCAAATTATCAGAAGCATTTGTAAGGCGAACAATATTTCTTGTACTCTAAATTAACGTGGTGTTGCAAAATACTGTGAATATTTAAATAAACTAATGGTCGCCTAGTTGTCGAAATTCGACCTAAATTAATTAAACTTTTAAGTTTGAGCATTATTGTGGTTCTTATACCTCTATATCATATACGTTTTTTTATTTTTATCTATTACTTCAACTGCGAGCGTGTACAAATACGCCATTAGCATGTGTTATTAGCCTTAATTCCCTGCAATATCTATGAAATATAAAATTCAATGTTAGCAATTGTCGAAAAAAAAAAATGTTAGCAACAGTGAATGCAGCCTTTCACCTAAAGTGACTTCAAATTTGAAATGTTTTGCATTGGAAAACCGAGACCACAATCAAAAGTATTAAAATTTCTTGGATTGACATTCAGTGCACATTTAAATGTATCCCTTAAAATAATTTCATCATTTTTTTATACTATTTACACTATTTATATTTGCATTTGGTCTATTATCATTTCGACTTTCACACGAATGTAATATTTCTCCTTCTTTTTTGTGTCTCACGTCAGTTGTATGTGGAGGCGTAATGGAGGATAGGTGCGAATATCTGAATGTTAAAAAAAAACATATTTACTGAAATTAAAAATGTAACATGTCAAATGAAATTTCTGAAACCATTGAAAACACTATATAATCAATGCTGAAACTAAGATTAGACAGGGTTTAATGTATATAATAAAATGTACTCTTTTTAACCTAATATTTATGCTTTTTTACCTTGACATTAATTTATTGACATTGACAGATTATTGGAAAAGTAACATTTGGAATCGCACAAAATTCCAGCTCGAAACTCGTTCAGTCAATCTGTCAATTGGTATGAACGATTTATTTGATTAAATTTAATGTATTTATTACACGTATTATAGATAATTCAGCTTTCCGCACTTCTTCTCCGTAAAGTAGGTAACGGTCACTCGGTAGGTAGCGATGAAACCCTTTATTTTCGACGCACGACGGCCAAGAGGGAAAGTCAGGAATAGGTATTCAAAAGGACAAACAAATAAAACTTTAGAAAATCGGTCCGCTGTCGAGAAATTTCGGCGCGCCTAATTACGGGCCATTAGCTTAGGAAGCTTAGCTTCGGACAATACATTCCCAATTCATTTGCGGAAGTTATCGAAAAATTGTTATGGTATCCTAAGCTGGAAAGACAGTTTATGACGAGATAATATACACCGGGCTTTCGCTCTTTTGAGAAATGCCTATATTTTCTTGAATATCTTTATATGAATGTTTAAATATGACTATGTAAAAACATTGCTAGAAATTAAAAAATGTATAGTTTTAAGATTATAAATAATAGTCTGCAATAAGGTAATATACTTTGTTAATATGTAAATTAAGTAATGGTTAAATATATAGCATTTGGGCTATATTGCCGGTTAAAAAACCGACAGGCGCGTAATTTACCGCCATGTTGAAATCTCGCTTAAGACACTATAGTATTTATATATGGCTAAAACTGTCTTGTAAATAATGTTGCATTAAAGACAAAGGGTCCATAAAATTAGGAAATAACATTTAAGCAAAAATAGATATGTTAATTTAAATACCTAACATTAAGAAAATTAATTAAAGACCATATAAAATATAGGCGTAAACATAAAAGATGCTCTAAGGGAAAAAACAAATAAAGGTTTAATTTTGCATTTATATAGATACGCGGGAAAGGAATGTATTAAAATAAAACAGTCCTAGTAGCGATATCTACCGGTGATTACCACCAACTTTAGTTATGCTCGAGCCAATCACAGCCCGTGTCGATCCCCCAATGGATACGACTCAATGGAGGGGGGTAAAGTGCCCACTAGCGTAGGGTTGCCATAAATGGTTTGGCTCCGACTTGGACTGATATCAAATAGGAGGAAATATAAGGTAGTTATAAGAGGAGGAAGAGGAGGGGGGGTACCGCCCTCCCCCCCATAGCGCCACAATCTGGTTTGTGAAAAAAGGAAATCTTTCAATGGTTCCCACATTTTCAGAATATGTTTAATGGCCGGCAACAAAGACGGTTAACCTAGTTTTTGAGTGAGATCGTAATTTACCATGAATTACATCAGCTCCCTTACAAAGGTGTTTCATTCCGTACTGTAATATGGAACAATATTTGTAAAATGGCATTACATCCCTCGACCCCAGACTTTCACCGCCAGCCAACGTGATCTAACGTCGTCGCACGAATTATTCGCATAATTTTATCATATAAAACCATGACTATTCGTTTACCGGGACATATGGTGGGTCAACCGGGACAACCGGGACCGAGGCTCTAAATCGGTGACATGTCCCGGTGTACCGGGACGTATGGCAACCCTACACTAGCGGGACTTACGGTGCAGGAGCGTTTTTGGCAAATCCAGGTCTTTTAACTTTTCGTGGAGAAATTACGATTTAAAAATCATAATTTCTCCGTTGGGAAAATCTGAAAAATAATATTTAAACAAATGCTTATTCTAATTTTGTTGAATAGACAACCTACCTAAAAGTAAAGGCATCTCCAACCCAGACTAAGTATTCGCGACTGTGGTACCAACCTGTGATAGATTATTATATTTCAGTTTATAGTAATTATAATAAGGCGCCGATTTTTTTTTATATTTCTATTTGCTGACACAGATTGTAATAATTTTAACTGGCTAGTAATAAAAAATTCTTTTCACAGCCGTGCTGTAATATTTTTGAAATTCGAATATGATTCTAAGCGATATTAATCAATACTAAACATTTGTTGGCTTCAATGTTAAATATCTATATTATTCGACAGCCTCCGATGCGATCTAAACAGCTATTGTAGTTATTCAAGAACATCAATATACCTAAAAAATCAACTTTTTCGCATTTGTACTTATACAGTTGAAAGATGCAACAGACGGCCAAATGATGGTTATAGTAGCGTTTTAAACACCTGTAATAGTCAGTTCTATAATTCAAGTAAAAAAGCCCCTCTTTTAATCTACATTAACTGGTCTATACAAACTTATACTTGTATCTAAATCGAATAATAACTGCATAGATAGATTGTTTATAATGACAAAACTAGCCATAACATGTATTTAAAAATAAGCATATGTAAAATTAATGTTTATTTTAGATATTGAAGCGAATTTACACAAAATAAACGCATAAATACAGGCTCTTACATTATTTATTTGTATTTTTCATCATACTCTTAAAACCAAATTGTTAGTAGATATATATAATATAGCTTTCTAATTGCCTAGTGGCAATTTTATTTAGCCGTTGACAATATTCATCGGCACTTTTCTGACCACTTTCGATAACAATCAATATTCTTTAGTAAAAAGGACTTTAATTTATTATCAGAATTTCTCAAGATAATACGGTCATAAAGCAAATAGCATTACCAAGACAACGCCAAGGAAATTTGACCTTCACTTATCCCCACTCCAGTTATTTGGAGTGTAAATTCAATGTAATATGTATGTATTTGTAATGTTAGGAATGTATTGTAACGTTTATCATTTTGTTATTTATTTATGGAATCGAACCCTAGTGCGAAGAGTATTCTTTTTGAAAACAAATAGAAATATATCTATCCAAATTGGTTTACTCTATCATAAGTCTTGTGAATTTCGTATCGCAACGAGGAAGCAACGCAAACGCACGCGCAAGGAAAGCAAACAATCGCTTTGGCGTTTAGCCAAGTCGAATCTCGACGCGGCCATTTTACCAGATATAGGCGAAGAGGCAGCGACCAAAGTAAGTTTCAAATATTAAATCCAAAGATTCTGATGCGGCTTAATGGCGGCGCAGTCATTTTATTCATGAAAATAATAAATAATATATAAAAGTTTCACTCACCAGGAGCATCAAATAAACCTAAAAATCACGAAACTTTATCAAGCTACCTAAAAAAATCCTTCAGAAAAATAAACGTATTCTTTAAATTTATTATGTACACAAATTAATCCTTTGCTATCTAAATAAAATATTTTATGGAAAAAGGGTGATTCCAAATCCAATATAACTTTATAATATGTATAACAATATTTATAATATGTATAATTATAAATCCTCATTATTGAGGTCTATGGGTGTCTCAACGAAAATAATGATGTGAAAGCGTATTTGGCTCTTAAAAACTTTTTTTTTGGTAAGGATGTCCTACTTAAGACTAACCTAAATTTTAAGTTAGACTTAACCGATAAACATCGTATTTCAACTCACTCTTAGCGTTAAGTCGAACATAAAAGTCCGATTTAGGTAAGAATCAAAACAACTACTACTTAAGCCTTAAGTCAAACTTAAGTCAGTGTTAAAATACGCTGCTAGGAGAGATTTCAGTACATTCACGGCGCTATAGTCGCCGTGTTCCGCGTGTGAGTGTATTGTCATCTGTGGTTTTCGTCTCATACTTGATTTTATATTTTCTAACTAATTAAAATTGACCGGATTTGCATATTTTGAACATCTTCAATTCAAGCAAACACGCATGGCAAAATCCTAATAATCCTACAGCTGACACATAATCTTAAAGTGTCAGATGACGCATCGAATGTCAAAAGTTATGCGAAAGTGGCGACAGATATTGTATACACAAACCATTGCGGCGAGTAGCGAACTAATCACGAGCGCGAAAACATATTCTTAACAAAGTCGAACTTAAAAAGTAACTGAAATACACAATTCAATTTAGGTCATGCTTAAAAGTTAAGTTGAACCTAACTAAGAACGACTTTAAGCAAGGGCTGAAATTTCGGCCCTATGATCTCCTAAATATTTAGTTTGTCACTGGCTATTAGACTATTACATCCGATCCCCGACCGCTTACACTACAGTATTAGACGCGGATTATAAAACAGCCGGAACGTGATTTCTGTAAAAGCAAAAACAACGCCGGAGACTAGCAGACGCTCTTGTGCTTTGGCACTTTGAGTATCGCTCTGTGTATTGCGATAGATCGTACGTAGGTACATATATGAAAACAAAAATCAATAAATAAATAAATAAATAAACGACACTTTTTAATATGTGAACCCTGTGACTGAAGAATTAATGATAGTCCCGCTAAAAGCCAAAGTTTGGCATCCACTCTGGCTCCCTTAAAGCCATTTTGACACGCGTGTTAATTAACTTTACCTAATCAATGTAAGGTGACCAATTCACTTGTAGATATTTTACGATATCTACCGGTGTAGTACATAAATATATATAATTATTATTATACAGAATGTCCTTAGACTATTCCCGAATACTTGATAGGATGTTTGTGTTCCCCATTTATGAGTAAGAAATTATATAAATGAATGCGAAAATATTTCATCTGTTATTTTTTTTTGCTGGTGTAAATTACCTTTTTATCGCGGTAGCGCGCGATCTGTAATGTAGCCTAGATCGCGTTT
Source organism: Neomicropteryx cornuta (assembly GCA_020383195.1). Lineage (NCBI taxonomy): Eukaryota > Metazoa > Arthropoda > Insecta > Lepidoptera > Micropterigidae > Neomicropteryx > Neomicropteryx cornuta. The sequence goes on from JAHKQU010000014.1 coordinate 11,477,585, forward strand.
GCGTACAATAACCCGAAATGAACGATTGGATTAAGCTGTTTATGACGCGTAGATCAGTTGTCTTACCCTTTACGAAAACTGTGGACCCTATAATATTATTACGTAAAGTTTTTTCTTTTTTTCTCGTAATTCACGATGAACTTTTATATATCGTCTTCACAAATTGCAGGCAGGCAGGCTTATTATAAACTTCAGTGGTGATTGAACTCTAAAAACACCTTTCATTTTATTCACTAGACAATATACGTAGAAGTTCATCGGACCGAGAATTTGTTTTATAATTCAGATTTAATTTAGACAAGAGATTAAACTAGTGGCATTTATTAGCATAAGCTCTGATGCAGTGTTATCTCTTAACCCTAATTTATAAAAAAATATTTTTTAAATATAACTGATAAAAAAAACCGATAACGAAATATCTAACTGTAAACGTTCTTATAAAAATCATACAGTAAGATTAAATCTTTCATTTGGGTATAAAAAGTTATTATGTTACGCCGCGTAGTAAAAGGCAAGCTAAACGCTCCTTTGGCTGGTTGCCCAGACTCCCCCGTTTCCTCCCACAGATCCGGCTTTATCAGCTGCAGCTGGCAATTACCGGCATGTGTGATGATGCTCGCTAAACGGTCGTTGATAACATGTTTGGGAACGTTTATGATGTGAAATATTCCACTGAGTGTGGTCCACGGAGGCATTAGATAGAATCTAGCCAAGTAACAATGTTGCCAAAGGAGATTTTTCAAATATTAAGAATTTTAAGTATGTATAGAAATATTATTGAAGTTAGTAGGTAGATAGAGATTGTAGAAAAGTAGAAGAGGCTCACTATTAAATTGCATTGCGATGGTGGTTATGGAGCCATGTTTTTCAATGTCTACTATCACGGCTATAGCATTTCTATCATTAGCTTTAGACCTGTCTCCTTCAGGAATCTTAATCAAAACACTTTCACTGATTTTTACAGCTGGAAATTTTACATTAGTAAATATAAAATATTATCAACCATTACAGAGCAACGTAATTTCTATCGTAGATATTGTAAAAAAATGAATGCCTAATACATTACAAATTGTTACACATAAATAACGGGTTTCTAACATTATAAATAACTATTAAAGTAGATTAAAATTAAAAAAACTTTTAGATATGCTATGACAATCTTTAATTTTTTAATAATTATATAAAAAGGGCACCCTCATCTATCACAAATAAATTTAAATTAGAATACTCAAAATTACGGAATTAAGATTACAAATAAAAACCTTTGACAACATTGATAACTCAAGAACGGCTAGACCGATTCTTATGATCTTTGTTTGGTTTGTTTTTGTCTCCGCTTTGAATAGCAAACTAGCTATTAACACATCGGAAAACCTTACGAAAAGAAAATTGTATAGATTATTAATTTTCTCACACATTTTGTATGGAACGGCTTTGTATTCTGTGGAATTCTATTTTCAAAGTGTAAGTTTTGCCTTCGTAGATTTTCACTTTTCGCATTTGTCATTATGCGCGCATCGATAATTGCTATCCTCGAGAACGGTTTCATTTTAACTTTATTCATTTTGATTATTCTTAATAAAAAACTGAATTTTATTCAGTTAAAAAGTTAACACAACATTTATAGATTCAGAGGCGGTATGAAGTTAGTCGGGTCAGCTTGTTAAGGATCCCCAAATTGGATATCAGCAGCATGTATCCCTTTCTAGCCTTGCACGAAAGAAAGAAACAGCACTGTCATTATTTATATACAAAATATTTATATGGTCTTGTGACGACCTCCCGCATGGCCAAAATTGTCCCAAGTCGTTCTTGGTATTGTCGTCAATTGATGAAATTATTCGCAACGAACAGGAATTTACGTCAAGCAGGCTATATCGTACCTGAGTGTTTTTTTTTTCTTTCCTACATTTCAGGTGAAATATTGAAACCTATATTTTTTCAAAGAATTACTTTTCGACATTCATGTCCTGAGAAATATTTTCAACTTGGAATTCCGTCGACAGCGATACGAGTTTGCAATCTTTGCTCACCCACTCCCGCCCTCTGCTGACGTTGGAACTGCGGAACAGTCTTGAGGATATCGCCAGGAGTTACCTACGTTGAGAAGTCAGCCATCGAATATCGCCAACCGATAAAAATAGATCCCGAAGTCGCATCTTCAGTCCGTTCGATCATCATCGCCCTCCGTCGACTCCGGAGTGCTGGTACTCAGAAACGAATAAATAAATATTATTATGATTATTATTACATCACCCCAATCGGTCCTTTACAGTCTCAAAAGATAGTGGCAAAATATAGTCAATAACGAATGGCAAGCCATACACGAAACACGAAAGGAATATTAACAATATAGTTTTTCTGGCAACGCTCGGCTAGCATAAAGTTCTGCGTTTGTTACAGGCAAACAAACCCGTTGCCAACTTACAATAATATGTTTGCACACATTCAAATAATTTTGTCAGGAAATTATTATTTACATTTTTTCCTTGGATTAGGTTTATACTTATTATTTCTAATACTGAGGAGTAAAGTGCATAGTATATTCTCATATATTTACATAAAAAATTAAATATTTTTTCCGGCCAGTAGTAATATTGTTTATCTTTATTATTGTGCAAACAAATACAAGATACTCATATTATCTTCTATATTATGTGTTATTTGATCGTAAAAGTCGCACCGTTCAAAGTAACTTTACCCATAGAGCTGGTTCTTGCCTCACACAAATGCCAGTGAATCTTGCCTATTTTTTTCCTGGCAGACTCTGGCGATTCCCAGACGGTACATTCGTCAAATAACTATAGAAATAATCTTTCTTCGCTTCATCGCTTCATTTAGGTGTCACGTGTAGATTTTTTCCGTCGTATACGAATTTTAATTATCCATATCTCATAATCTTAAGTTTAAAATACACGATAAAGTGATTAATGGATTTAGGGATTTTTACGTAAAATATTCTGATATCGTTCAAATAAATGTGACTTTGTTTCTCAGTATGAGTAAGTAATTCAAGCAAATATTTCAACAATGCTTGGCATAACATAACATCTCCGAAAAATGCCATTATATAATATTTAGAGAATAAAGTGTTAGTGCAAAAAAAATGTCTGATATGTGGGTTAAACATAGTGTGGACGACGAATTTAAAAGTAAAATTGACATTTCATCAATAGCAGAAAGTGAAGATTTTATAGAATATGAAATCAAAATAAATAATATTGAAAGCAATTGGCCAATGAATAATAATAAAAATGTTTTAAATATAAAAATTTTCGGAACAAAAACTGATAATTCTTTCAGCGAATATAATATTATTGTAATTTTTTCTCGTATTAGTTCAAATACAGAAAATATATTTAAAAATGAAACACATGCATATGAAATTATATTTCCAGCTCTTCAAAAGCTTCAAAGGAAGGTCGATATGGATTCAGAGGAATGTTTTAGAGTGCCTACGTTCCTTAAAACTTCACGCGATGATGAACACCAATATCTTATGATTGAAGACATGAGATCATCAGATTATCGGATGGCGGATTTCGTACAATCTTTGGATTTTGATCATTTGAGGTTGGTGACTAGAAAACTGGCAAATTTACACGGAACGATGTTTGCTCTGAAGATTTTCGATAGAGATTTCTATGATAAAATAGTTAGCCATAGCTCAAAATATTTGAACAATGACATTAAAACAAACATTTACCACCAATCTGTGGATTGTTTAAATCGCATTAAAAAATATTCAAATCGCCTTGGACAAATTGATGCACTCGATAGAATAATCAACGATTTATCGATTCAACAACAAGAGCTGACCAGCAAGTCAATACCAGAAGCATATGACCTAATATGTCATGGCGACTGCAGGAACGGTAATTTTCTGTTCAAATATAATAAGGTAATCAATATTTTGTTTTTACTGTTCAAAAAGATATCTTACTAAATATACTAATTGATAAAGTTATTGGAAAATACGCTTGTGCTGAGTTAAAAATATATAATTTTTAATACTTGCGGTTTAAAGTACCACTTATTAAGCATCCGATTAGTTAAATTATTAATATAATATGTGACAAGTAATAACAGAAATGCTTTTTGGTGATCTATACAATAAAACATTACATAAAATAAAGACATGAAAATATCGATTCCAAAATACACTTTGATAAATAAATTAGATAATCCAAACACTTTTCGCGTATTGTTATCAGCTAGGTTAGTTCTAAGTTGGTATAAACAGGATTTCACAAATATAGATACGTAGTTAATCTAACGGGTTATTTACTGCTGATAATATCATACCACAAAGTTATAGTGAAATTAAATGCACTTTAAATACAGCGAAACCATAGATAAGATTAGTAAATTTTAACCCTTATAAATGACAATTTTTAATGTTTATACCGTATATTTTTTTTTTAATAAATTTTTGAATAGGACAAACTCAAATAATTCAAAATTGAATAGTTAGATTGACAGGTAATTGTTGTGAAAAGAGATTGAAAGACCTGTCGTAAACGTAAAGTAAATAACCTTTAGTATTAATTAATTACTGTCTTTGGTATGGTAAAAACCCTAATTCATAAGAAAAATATATTTAAATTGATTATGTAAATATAGAGTGGTTGAGCAAGATGCATTCAAACTGAGAATTGAGTCTTATGTCTTGGTACATGATAAAAAGTATTAGCTAACACCCATAAATATACTTGGTAATAATACTTTTTAATTAGTTTAAATTTTAAAAATGTGCAATAACACACGATGTTACTGTCATCTGAATGTACTCAACTAAAGCAACGTAAATACGAACTAATATTAGGTTTTCCAAATACTGATCTAAGAAAACGACAGATTAATTGTAGAGGGTAAGATATAAGATTTTCGATTGTAATTTTGACAAAAAAATTGCCTTTTAAACAGATTATATCTTATAAGCTTTAGCGTACCTAATGTTTTTATTATATGTGTACACAATTCCCATCAAAAAGCATTTTTAACGAAAATCAATTCTACGAGAGATATATTTTTTTTAAATAATATGTCCAAATGTACTTAATTAAAGAAAATAAGTCTATTTTAAATATATATTGCTGTCGGCATGCAAAGTTAAAAAAATGTAATGCCTCCAAAATCGTGTCCAAAGGACACTATGCAAGCGTAAAAGTTTAATTTTAATTGTATTTGTATATTTTTTTTTCAGGACAAAATTCCAGTCGATGTTTGTTTTCTCAACTGGCAACTCTTAAGACGCGGATCACTTTTCATCGACCTCCATTGCATGTTGTTCCTGAGCTTTGACACCAATACCAGAAATAAATACCACGGCGAGGTATTCGATTGGTATTACTCCGATTTGGAACATGTCCTACAATCTTTTGAATTGGACATCGGCAATGTTTATCCCAAGGAAAAATTTCAAGCAGATGAAGTAAGATTTGCTGGCCGTGCTTTGGCGTTATCAGTAAGATCAATATATAGCGAGTCTGAATGCCTGAATGCTGCTCCTAAGTTGGTTAGTGTTCTAAGTAATGAGAGCATTGCAAGCACTGATTCAAATAACTTATCTGATATTGAAAAGCAAAGGGTTATTAACATCGTTGAAGATTTCATTTTTTACGAATACTAAATACTAAAAAACAAGATAAATTATTTTTAAAAATGTAATAAAACTGATATATATTGTTATTTTTAAGCCATAAAAGTAAACTACATTCTAATAAAATTTGATGATATCTGGTAAAAGATAAAAACATAAAAATATATTCGGTTTATTTTAATTTAAAACTACCTCGTCACTATGTAACATACCTATTTTGAGATACAAAATATACACTGTGGTATTATTTATTATGGTATTTTGACCTATGTTCTAATTATTTAATAAAAATAATACTAACCATTACCAATAACCATTTTGATGGCGCTAATAGTAATTAGATTAGTGACTTATTGTTCGTTTTAAAGTTTTTTATAAAATTATGGTTTGTATAAAGCGCAAGATACACGGTTTTAAACTTGTGATTTATTTCTTCAATGCCAACAACCTCTTTGGCGAAACGAAATAATTCTACAAAACAAACAAATTCCTTTTTCGAATTATTAGTATTAGGATTACTATATGCGTGAACATACCGCCCGCTTCGTTCACAGATTGAACGAGATCAGATTATTTTCAATAGTGAGCAAAAGAGCTCAACCAAAAACATTCTTTAAAACCAAAAAAAGGTGTCTTGTGTAACATAAATTTGAAATGGACGGAACATAGTAAATTAGTGGAATTTGCTGTATGTACTATTATTCTTTGTTGTTATACTAAAATAATGCTGTGAACTTGAATAAATAAATAAATTAATAAACATTTAGTTCGAGTTTTGTTGTTTTTTTATTATATATTTTTATATCATACCTATCTATGAAAGTTTTAGGTAAAAAATTTTGGAAAAATCAAGTATAATAAAGACCTCTAATGCTGTAAATATTAAATATATTTATAATAGTGAACATATTTATTTGTTTGCCCATCTGTTAGTCTGCATGCATCAACCAAAAATCTATAATACTGGTAGTGATTTTCAGAGGATTTCATAATTAGGAGGATTTGAAAAGGGAAAACTTGAAAAGGGAAAGTGAAAACACATACAAAAGTGCATAATTTAAAATTCAGTACACATAACTCTTTTTAAATCTTGAATAGTATGGTAGAGGGAGATAGAGCTGTACGGTCAGGTACCGTAACAACAGGGAGGAGGAACGCTAATAAATTTGCAAAAACAAGGAACTTTGATTTCAAATTTGAATGATAATTTTATACTCGAAAAAATACCGTACCGTACACTATACGGTAGGGAAAAATATTTATATATATATTTGTTATGATATTGAAAAATAAATTAATACATTTCCTCGTATATTCAGAAGTAATTTTAGTATGTTATAAATTTGATAAAACATAAACAGGTAGTATTTTATTGTATTTGGTGATATTTAAATGACTTTATTTTAGGTACATAATTATGTTATTTATATCAATATAAATTTAAAATTAAGCTTAACTACTTATTTCTTATTCTTTTTTTTTTATAATTCTCATGTTTACACAAATTTTTACTAACTTTTGATTTGGTGTTCAATTATTGAAAATATTCGTCTATATTTATGTATAATAACAGACAAACTAATCGTTACACAGAAAAGTTTAACTCTTTTTTATAAGCAAGGCTGGGTGATTTAGCACCGTCGGTTGCTAGTCTAAAATGTTTACATGAATTTTATTTTCAATCGTCTTCTGGTTTCAGTCATAAAATGTCTTTTTCAGAGAGGACCTTTAGTATTTATCTACATACATACATAAATATATATAGGTAATATATTACTCTTCTTAAAAACAACACCATATATTGCTCAGTCCAAGGTTGTACCTGCCTATAGAGTCCTGTAATTTTTAAAGTAATAGTAATAATGATTTACTAAATAATAATTATTCAGTATGTAAATCGCTAAATAAAGTATTTATAATAGTTGATGAATACACCTATTTCACCTATTGATAGTAACCATAAGATACGAAATCAGCGATTATTTCTTTTATCCTTTGCTTTCCCTTGTTGGATAGCTTATCTAGCTGTTTTCTTATTTTATCTACATCTCCACTAGTACATTCTGCTACGTCGGGAACATTGTGTGGATCTGCAGTCATTGTTACTGAGTATGAAACAGCTATAGCCAATGCAAAAGGAGCAAATTTTCTCTCGTCTGCTTTAAATGCGTCTCTCGGATAAATTTCAGAAACGTCCAGGCCAAACTTCCGTAAAACATCTCCTAGATCAGAATAGTACCAGTCGAATGCAGCGCTGTGGTATTTCTTGCGGGCTTCCCCATCCGTGCACAAGAACATCATGTAATGCAGGTCGGTGAATAGAGATCCACATCTTATGAGCTGCCAGTCGAAGAAACATACATCTTTAGGGACATTATTCTGAAATGTAGAATGTATGGTAATTTGTACCCAAATAAAATGTTCAGATTTTTATGATATAATAGTTATATTACAAATTCGAGTATTTCATCTGCGCCTCAAGTTTATTCTTAGGAGAGATCGAAATCCTAAATAGGTGCCTACCGCCATGATAGTCATAGTCATAAGTCATATAAACTAATGTCCTAGTAATAATGAGCATATAAAACTTGGCAAATTCCACAATCAAATTAAAAAAACAAGAAATACAACCAATGTTTAATATTAATAACATACCTAACCTAAATTCATTAAACGACAACCGTAAAAGTCCTTAATCAGTACTAAAATGATTTTTTGTATGTACACATATTTTTTTTGTTTGAAACAAATTGATTCGGTAAGTTCTGACTTGATTCGAGAATAAGAAGAGAATTAACCCTGCACAACTCCTTCTCTACAGGTAACTAAGATACCCTCGAATTAATTGCAAATTGCTAGAAATATGTAAAGATGTAAAGGAATCGCCCTTTTCTTTTATCCTGCGATTTGAACTGGGGACATACAGGTATTCATATGTTTTATATAGGTAAATTTATATATTATTTAAAATAGGAAAATAAAATTATAAACTACAAAAATATAATTGTATATTTTATATGTAGCTAGGTAATGTGAATTCTGCTATCTTTAACGAAAATATCTTAAGGCAGCTCTAAATAAAACTTTCTTTTTGGTTATTTAGTTGTATTTTTATACAAAATTACCCAAGCAGTTTTTTTTTATTTTTTGTATAGTTACCTACCTATAGATAAACATGTAAGAGCAAGGTAAACTATGTACTTGTTTCTAATCGATTCTGAATAAACCTGTTTCTGACTAAACCATAAAAGATAGCTACAACAAACTAATTATTTGGATTAGATGGTACAGAATCCGGATTACGAGAGCCCGAATCGGTTTAATCGGTTTAATGATTTTAATCCTTTAAACATTTTGATGAGAGTAAGTTTACTTGCATTGTAAATGCAAGTAAACTTACATATTATATATTTTTGCAAATTATATATTTTTAGACACTTTCTTAAATTACCAATTGAAAACCTCTATAACATATGCAGATAAGTTGATTTTTTTATTTAATCTCCTAATTTTACTGATAAAATCTATTTTCTTTCATGTGTTTAATACATAGATGCAGTATTTATGAATTATTCGTTAATTTTACCTCATACTTAAACCAAATATTGGTTAACCACAAATCTCCATGGCATATCACATCGTAGGGTTCTGCCGCTTTTCTCGAAGTTAAGTAATCCATGAGTTTTGGAAAATTGTCTAGAATATTGTCAATAGCTCCTATTTCTTCGGGGTTTTCAATAAATTTTTTAGCATTTTTCATCCCCTCTATGACATATAGTACTAAATTTTGATTAACCCCTAGTACATAAAAAAAGTCTTCGGAAATCTTTTTAACTAACTCCTCATACTTCTTCCTTTCGAGTGACTTGAAAGCAAATACTGTTCCGTGAAAATTTGCTATTTTTTTAATAAGCAACTTTAAATGATTATAATCCAATGGTTTTAAGTGGTCTGTCTTCTGAAAACCATCTATTTTTATATTTTCCAATGCTACAAATTCCTTATGATCGTGGCATGAGGCTTGTAAAATTCGTGGTATTTTAAATCTTTCTTCTGAATCCATGCCAACTCCATCTTGTAATTTAAATAATGTTGGAAATATGGTATAATACATGACGGTTTCATTTTTAAATGTTTTTTCAACGCTGAGGAGGATGTTTTTCTGCTTGTGGGGAATATTTAAGGAAAACATTCAATATTGCATAGGAGTTGTCTTGTTTTATTCCTTTAATTTTCGCGAATACAATTATTGCACTAAAGTTTTCACCAGCTTTAGTCCCGGGTAAAAACTCTAAATCGTAATTGACGAAATTTTCCTTCTCAGCTATCAACGAAAATATCTCCCGAATATTTAATTCTTCTTTCGGTGCGCTCATTTTGGAATCCTGAAAAAATATTCATCTTAAATTCCTTTCAATTTAGAACATTTTTTTAATATGAATATAAACAAATTAAATGACGAACTTAGTAATACTAAATAAATACTGAATCTATATTAAAATAATATAGATTAAAATAATATAGATTCAGTATTTATACATAAGTATTAATACTAAAAAGATCTTATCTGTGTTCAGTAAAAACATGTTTTATACTCTCTCGAACACTATTAATAAATAGATACGCCTCTTTGACAGATAAGGGTCAAAATACCTAAAATATGGAAAAGTTTTGTTAATAAAACAAATGAGTTTTAAAAAAAGGAATGCATACCAGGTTAATCGAATTAAATCACATTCGAATTAATGTTAGAATGTTGAAAAAAAGATTTAATTGGTTAAGTTTGGCTATTGTCTATTATGTAGACAGCGATAGACCTACCTGACGAAAAGTCTGTATTAAAATATGAAAAAACTGTCTACAAAATCAAAAAAGTGCACGAAGAGTTCATACAGTCTAAAAAGTAATCAAATGACATGACGCTTTTTGAACAGAAAACCTTGTTTATGATTTTTCGCTACGAGTACATTCAAGGTTTACTGTCTACTATATTTATGTCTAAAATAGTTATTGAATTTAAAATACGCCGACAGATGCATCCGAAAACGTTCAGTCACATGTGTCTGTGAAGCTGATCTAATTACATCAGCATTTGATAAAGGCTGCCAAGATAAATGTCGCTCAAGCGCGTATTTGTCCTACGTGTTTAATTTGGAAAATATTTATTCGAATTTCATGCTTACAGGGTTTAAGATTCCTTAGACTTAACATTCAAACTCATAACAATTTCATAAAATACGACAGTGTTTAAACATAAATCGTTAAAAAAAAAAATATTTAAGGAAATGTGAAAAATAACCGATCTCACACCTATCGAAAAAATAATAATGTGGACTGATAGAAGATTCTTAAAAACACGTTAAATTATAAAAAAAAAATGCAAATAGGTACCTACTACTGAATTATTAGAAAATACAGATAGATTACAAGTAGAATTTTGGTTGTGGTGTGGTATTTCAATATAAACCCATTAATTTCTATTAGAATATAAATGTATCTGTAGAACTAAAAAACAAAATCAGCAAGGTAAGTAAGGTATTTCAGCGTTTTTAATGAGGCCACAAATTTTATTATCACATAGTTGAATACTTTCTGAACTGTTTAAATTTTCTGCAATTGTACGATGTGTTTCGAATCACATTTCAGCATAACACAAAAATATTTCAGAAACTGAAACGCATCTATTCTCTTTTCCACACTATCTTATTTCATAAAAAACTACACACAAACTCACTTATCACAAAATCGTTGACGTACATACTTTTCCTTTTATACCATAATTCTATCCATCTCGTTATCACACACACACACTCCACACACACCATAAAAAGAAATATAAAGAAAATATTTACACAACATTTTTAAATTGTATCAATATTATTTCTTTAATTAAATTTTCATTCACAGATAAAATATGACTAAGCTGTATAATATGTCAATTTTGATAATATGTCAAGTAACGGCGTATGTTGACTTTAAAAATAACAAAATAGTAATAATAAAAAAATAATATAAATGATTAGTCAAATAATAAATAATTGAGTAACAACTTAAAACACAATATATTTACTATTATATTGAATGAAAACACAATTGAAAGTATTTCAGAAACAAACATGTAAATTTACGTAACATGATAAAATAAAAAAATATAACGTTGATAAGGTTGAAGTGATACTGCCAAATTTAATGTAGGTAGACGAGATAATATCAAAATGTTATCAATATTATTTACCCTTGACAAACTCGAACTCACAGATAATCATTAGTTTTATCATTATTCTTTTGACGATTTTTTTTTCCTGGATTGACAACGATGACTACATATCTGTGAAAGGCACATTTTGACGTCTCGATGCTTACCTTCACATCTTCTACTAACCCTCATCTCTTGTCTATTTACTTTTCTTTAATCTTATTTCTGCAGTCTTATTTCGTTTGAATAAATTCAAATAAAGATGTTTTTGTTTAATATTTTAACTAGGCAGAAGAGTCACGACCTTTAATTTCCGAATTTAATTGATGAGGAAAGTAATTGCTTTAATATTCTATATTTTCATGCTTATTATATTTAAATCGTCCAAAATAAAAGTTAGTTTATATAAAAGATTGTATCCCAATTTCATAATATTACATTTAAAAAAAAATGTCGCCGCTTATATTTACTAGGTTATCAATTTCTCATCTACGCAAATCTGGCGTAGATAGTGGACGTAGAGCCGTTTTGATGACAATCCTTCAACACCTTCACTCGAACAACGCAAGCGTCGTACTCAGTGAACTTTGAGATTGTAAAAATAGAATGATTAATGCAAAATTTTCAATACACAATGTTGCGTGTTAATGTTTTATGATCACAGAATTCACATATCTGTATTTAGTAATATATTGCCTATAAGCTTAATAATACACACTAATAATAATAAATATTAATAATACCATATAATAATACCAAATAAAAATGGATATAGAATTAGAAAAAAGTAAGATGTTCTTTGAGACCTAAAAACTTGCTATAAGTTAAATCGCAATAAGTTACTATTCTGTTTTAAACTATTTATATTTCATTATACTGCTTATATACATTGGTCTTCGCAGTCCATTGATTGGTCATTGATATTTCTGATAGATCGCAGCGAAGCACCTGATTTCCTATATAGCGGGCCTTATGGGAATGCAGCGAAACAGCCCGGCTCGCTTGGCCACATACATGCAATTCAAACGCTTCAAGTGTGCAGTAGTTTTCTGTGCATTCATGACTTTTTTGGCACAAATCCATATTTGTATTTTCAGCGTTGATTTACGCAATGCAATTTTTGTTAAGGAAATTTCTAAATATGTTATGCAATTTTTGGTATCGAAATCTATTTGTTTTATACTGTTTAAATAAACAGTATGAAACACCTATAAATACAGGTATGATTGTCACCTGTAAATACAGGTGACTTTTGAACATATAATTTGATAATATGTGTTACCAACAGAACATCAATACTCGTTGGCCATAGGTCAACGAATGCCCATAGTTTGATTATATTTTAAATGATTGATCTATCTGAAGATGGTAAAATACCATGGTTTAGAAAATGCCAACGTTTACTTTGATTTTGATGAATAATAGTATGGGATACTAAATATGTATAAATGGATGAATGAATGTTTGATGATTTTCGGGATAATTTCAATATTATTTACTTAAATTCCGTTTGACTTGGCTTCTTGAATTTGCGTATACTTTGTAGAAACGCGTATTGATAATTTAAAAGACGTTGCAGATAACGTCTGGTTTCGCTTGGGGTTGTATCAGTGACTTGTATTTTGTAGAATCGTTATGTAATGCAGATTAATGCATCTAATTTGCTGCAAACTTGTTGGAGAATTGATTTATATTGTCATATGGTTTCTATATTATGGTGGTTCGTATTATTATAAGTACATCAATATAAGAGTATTGCATTCGTTCGAATAAATACATAATCTTTTATTTATTTGCTGGAGTTGTCATGATTACAAAATATATTATAGAATATTCCTTCTTCAAAGGAATGACCTAAAATAGATAGTTTTAGTTAGGGAACTCATGAAATTTGAGTTCAGATTAGAAGCGTATAACGGCGCCGTCGACGTATTCGTAATACGAAATGATCTAGAATTGTGAACTATTAAAAATATAATGTTGTTAATTTTTTAATTCACAGTTGTTCGGAGTTTTTGAAGTATTGTTGTTTGTTGAAACTTAAATATGATTTTCTTTTTTTTAATCTTATGTTGAAAAAGGGTTGCACTCAGCTTTGCTCGACTTTGTAGTATCGTTTATTGAAATTGGAATATGCGCGTACGTCCAGCATGCCGTTATACTTAAGTACTTCTCAAAATAGTGGATAGACAATTATACAGTGTAAACATGGATGTACGATTGGTCAAAATATTCTCGAAACACCCTGAGATTGGTCTGGTCCGGATCACTAGACCTGGAGCAGCTCAGCAAGGGTAAAGTTGTACCCGTAAGTTGGTGAGGAAAGGTTGCAATACTTGGTCGCGTCATCGGGAAAGTTATATGCTTCAATAGAATTTTCCTGAACGTAAGGCTTCAAACCTATTTTACAGGCATTACTTGGATGACCTGGAGGTAACGTTGCAGTAGGTGTGTAATAAACAAATAAAGACTATGACATCCTGTAGCTATCATCAAGTGCTTCTATAAATTATTTAGTAGTAAATTATTTAACCAGAATCTGACGTCTTGCAGGATTCATTACCGGCATCTTCCCCCAGGCTAAACGCCCCCGTGTTACCAACTTGATATGGGTTACTAAATTTCCTATCTTTACTGGTGCCTGCAGCACTTTAAACCCATTCAATGTTCATTTTGTGTGGCCATACAGACGATAGTGGGTTGTTTTTTAGGTCGGAGATAGGAATTATAATGCGGCACTGAACTTAATGTAGGTATTAACGGACGAAAGAAATCTATAAATAAATAAATCAAAATATATAGTAAAATTTATTCACGAAATACTTTCAGTTAATTTAATCAAAACCAGCATTTTTTGAGAAAAAGTTAACGTAAATTTTATAAATATTTATAATATAAAATACTTACAAACACGAAAATTTAAATAATATCAAACAATAAATGTGCTTAAAACTAGTTATCATTTATAATATTAATAAGCATAATTCTGCATTTTATTACTATTTATCCATTTATGCTATATAGGTCTTGTTTATATTTCAATTCATGATTATTTTGTTCAACCTAATAGTTTAAGTAATATAATAAATATTGAGAATTTTTAATTACAAATTAATTCTTTCTTTAATCGTATTGATATGATACAAAGTCCGCAACTATATCCCTAACCCTGCGAAGTCCTTTATCTGATATTTTATTTAGTTCGTTTTGAATTCTGTCTAAATTTCCACTTAAGAGACCAGCTGTATCAGGAACATTATCAGGATCAGCACTCATAGCAGGTGTAAAAGCGAGAGCAACGACCAGAGCATAAGGAGCAAATTTCTTTTCGTCAGACTTGAACGCTTTTTTAGGATAAACATTCGCTATGTCTATTCCAAACGTCTCCAAAACCTGGCCCAAATCGGAATAATACCAGTCGAAGATATCACTATGAAATTTTTTGCGGGTTTCACCATCAGTGCAAAGGAAGATCATGTAATGTAGGTCGGTGAACAGCGATCCGCATCTTAAGATTTGCCAATCCAGGAAGCATACATCGATGGGAACATTGTCCTATAAACATTTAATCTTTATACAGAATTCAATTAAAAAAAAAATAGTGAATATTAGTTAATTAATACCGTAACAATAAGAATGTTTTCGTTACCTATATATATTACAAACTTGGTTTTCACCATTAGTTCTAATAGTTTTGGATTTAGTTAAAAATTGAGGAAATTGGTTATATTGAATGCATTTGAATTATTGAATGATAACATATTTTATTTACTCAAAGCCTATTATTACTTATTATTTTATTTATTGTTACGTAATTCATTTATTTTATAAATTTTGTATACAATACAGATACAAATTTAAAATCATTATACTATCATTATCGTCCATGTATTTTTGTACTATGGTTAAATTGTACAAAACATGTACCTAGTTTAAATACATAATATATTCTTATGTTCTATATTTTACAATGACATGAATGTTATTAATACTAAAATAATCAAGAAAATGGATCATTTCAATCTTACCTTATACTTGAACCATAAATTGCTAACCCAAAAATCTCCATGGCAAATAATATCGTAGGGTTCGGCTGCCCTTTGCGACGTCATGTAATCGATACGTATCGGTAAATCTTGAAGTAGGTTATTGATAACTTTGATCTCATTTGTCTTAGTCAGAAGGCTCTTGGTAAACTTCAAAGATTCGTTTAGAAAAATTATTAAATTTTTGTTGCAACCCAATGCGAAGAAAATGTCCTTGGACACGCGTCGTACAATGTCATCATATAGGTCGGGTTTTTTATACTTCATCGTGAAGACAGTTCCATGATAATTGGCAATTTTTCTAATAAGTAATCTCAAATGATAATAATCCAGTGATCGGAAATAAGGAAATTTTTGGAAGCCCACCGAATTGATATCCTCCAAAGCAACGAATTCATTGTAACGTTCCAAAGATATTTGAAGGCACCTTGGAACCTTAAATCTTTCGCTAGAATCCATATCAACTTCATCTTGGAGTTTGTAGAGAACCGGAAAAATGTCGTCGTACGCTATTGCCTCGTTCCTAAATGCTTTAGGAACATCCAAGTAAGCACGTAAGTTATCGTCCTTGAAAGCATATTTAACGAATACCTTGAAATCTGAAGTGACTCCATCCTGTTTTGTACCAGAAATGATAACCGAAGCGATATTGTTGCTGTAGTTTTCACCGACGTTAATTTCTTTGTTTGCACTGACATCATATTTTAAGAAGTTTTCCATTTTAGCGATTGAAGAAAAGTCGATAAGGCCTTCTATTCCCTCGAAGAGTCCATTGTCATTTGATGTACTGCACATTGTGTCGGGTACTGAAAGTAAAAGGTCATTGACCATTAACCAAAGTTGCGGGTTCGAATCAGTTCATAGTCCGCCTTTTTTAAAGATTTAAAACCCCTTACTTTACATATTATTAGGCCAAATGTATTGTAAGTGTACATATCCATATACCACCCTTTTAAAAAATAAAATATAATTATAATAGACCTTTATTGCATAATTACGTTGAAGTGCCCTTATCGGAATAGGTTTCCTGTAATATACTTAGTAAAATCAAAGTGTTTATTTCTGCATTCAGTATTTGTCTTATTACTACTTTTAATGATTTTTAGATTGTTTGGGCGAGATATACAAAAATAGCAGTGTAGCCATTGTGGGAGGGTTTTTTTTTTATATTATTTAATAAAATATATTTTTCTCTACTTTCATCGGCTAGGTAGGTACTTACCGAAAGAAAATATTTGAAAATATTTCGTTTAAATAAATGTTTTCTATAAATCAAATAAAGCTACTAATAGATGATTATAAATAAACAATATTGAGTCTAGATTGATGAATAAATAGGTAAAATTGAGGTTAAATGCATTTCAGTGGTCGTAAATTGATTACATTGTTTACGATTATAACACATATTTAGATTATACCACAGCAAGGACACAGATTAATTTATGTTACAATTTACGTATAAGGTGGACAAAGCAATCATCGTAAAGAAAATATTTTAGGTATCACAATAAGGTATATGCCCACCACCACAGAGGTACGCCCACACCCGTGACAGTAAATTTCCCTACTTCACAGCCAAGCCGCTTTATGCTTTATGCATATATACTATTTACTTATATATTGTACTGTTTCCAAATAAACAATAATGTGTTCAAAATAAACAATAGATAGATAAATAAATACGTATCTCACTCAAGAATAGAAATATAGCGCAGCTAAGATGGAGACATAATATTGCGTCTCGCCACCCGGCTGATTGCTTTACACCCGATTTGAATGGCGCGGCGCACTAAATTCTACTATACATAGTCGCCTAATTATCGAATGCATATCGCTATCTAATTTAAAAGAAAAGTTCAGTGACAAATCTTAGATATAACTTATTTTTTATTTTTTGAATTACAATATTTAGGAGCTACGACGGGAGGTAGAAAAGTTCGGGGCATAACAAAGAGATGGCGTCTGATTAAAAAATGGCTATACATTTTATAAATTTGAAATCTTCCATGTGAATTGTAAGCCGCAAAATTTTCATATGTCAAAAGAAATAAAATACATTTTATAGAAAGTAGAGAGTCAAGCAATTTTTAGGAAATAAATAAATTGGAGTAACGTGCTGTGATTAAATTCTTGACAAAAGAAGGATGGTACAGCACAACCGAAATCAATAAACGTTTGCAGGCTGCTTATGGGACCGATGCTCTTTCATTTTTTAATTTGAAATTCTGGGCACTCTAATTCAAGTTTGGCAGGGAGTAAACTATATAACAACCCTGAAGGTGAAGTCGTTGAAAAAGTTGAATACCTCATCAAAATAATCGGTTGATTAAGAAACAGTTGGCCGAGATTCTAAACATTAATTTATTGAGTGCCCAATACTGGCAAAGACCTGCGTTTTCTAGGTCGCTGAGAAAATAATCCTAATTGATTATTTGCGGAATAAAACCAGGATCGCATTATAACAGGCCAGTTAAAATGAATACAAACTCATTTATTTGCGCAAATAGAAAAATGTAAAAGAAAATGCAGTGCCACATTATAATTACTATAAATTGAAATCACTTTATATAAATTGAAATTGAAGTCACTTAAAAAAAAATATGTCAGACTAAAAGTACCGCAAATGAAACACAAATGAAAACAGGAAATGAAACACGTTGGTACCGCAGGCGCGAGTAGTCTGGGTGGGAGAGGCGTCAGCTGTACGGCCTCAGGTTATGCTAAAATAATTTACTAGTACTAGACGATGTTATTATATGATCGCCACAGGGTGTCAGTCATTCTTCTTTAACCTGTGCCTACTTAGCTATAGGAATTAAATTGTTCTTTTTCATCCAACCTGTTATTTCTAAATTTAATTTCTGATATAGTAATTAAATTACAGCGCTGGATTGATTATGCTGTCATTAAAATGTTACACTAATATATCAATAAAATACAATGAAGCAATATAAAGGTAATTTAATATTAGATAAAAAGACGTCTCAAAAATAGTAGAGAATATAACAATAAGTATTTAAACTTTTTGCCAGTCCTTTGAATTATTGTTTTATTGAATAATTCAAAGTTAATTTACAAATAATAAAAATAGAGTAGTTTTACAAGAAAGGTCGAACGACACTTAAGATACAAATGGCAATAACAACATTTTAAAAATACGATAGGTCTCATTGAAGAGCAAAGAGAATTACGATTGCTTGCAATTTATGCTAAGGAAAGTTACAGAGGACATTTATTGAATGAATGTGAAATTTTTGAAAATGTCCGTTTGAAAATTTCAGTATTGACCTCGATAAGAAATTTTAAATCGTAATTTTAATTCTTAGGAAATCTAAAATTATCAAGAATAAATGTAGCATTCTTGTGACGGTCCAGTGGCGCATGTGTCCAAAATGGACGAACACAAGAACCCTTATGGTGGGACTTCGTTGACCGTAACCCTAAAATCGACAAATTCTCAAGTTTTATATTCAAAGAAAATATAATCGTCTTAAAAACAATATATAGCACCAACAATGACACCACAATATTTTCCGATTGACACGTCATTGATCTGCTGCACGATAGCATCTGCTTTAATAACCGCCATTTCGTCATACTCAGTCATGATGACAAGGACAAATAATTTTCATACTTGTGTTTAAAAAAAAATGATGACAATGTGTTTATTGTATTTATGATGTTTTTACAATAAAAAATTCTGTTTAGAATCCACAAGCGAAACTTTTTCGTTCACGGATTAATCCACCAAGCTGTTACATAAATTGGCTAATTTCCAACAATTTCTTCAAAATTATTTACAACTAACCTATTTGACTATATCCATACTAATATTAGAAATGCGAAACCACTGAACTGGTTTAGATGAAATTTGGTATGGCGATAGCTTGAACATTGAGAAAGAACATAAAAACTACTAAAAGGGTAAGTAGGGGATGGAGATTGTATGGGAATTATTTAAGTAATATGTTAGGAAAGTGTTTTTGGGCGTTAACTATTTTCAGTTCTCCCGAGTACAGCAGGATAGAGTTGTCGGGCGCCTAAGGCGCTGATATGAGAAGCCAAATTTAACTGCCAGCCCGATGCAAAGCCCAAAATTGAAAAGCTAGTTTAATTATATTTGTTATCATTCTTTAGATGGCCTAATTTAAATTGTATTTTAGGAAGCCAATGTAGCTTCTACGATTTAACAAATATAAATAAGTTAGATAATAAAATCTAAGAATACTTAAACATCAACCATAGAATAACAACATGCTTCTTCAATCTGTTATATTATCACGTGACTTTGTGGTATGAATATTTATAAATAAACACACATATATGGACATATGTGCATGACATGCAACTTTGTATAGTCATGACTAACAGTAAAGATAGGTATTTTTTGATTTATTACATCATCACAGCCCGACAACATTGAATTAAATTCAAGGTTAGAACCATTTTGTTTTTTTTATCGGCAGACTACACAGAGCCGTATTCATAGAACCCGTGAAATTTTATTTACATAAAATTACAATTTCATTATAAACATTTTACTCTCTGAACAAATTATGATCTCTTATTTTTTTTTACTGTCGTGCATTTTCCTATTCTAACATCATTAAGTTTACTTAAAATTCAACGGTTGTCACACAGTGCCTACTTCTGTTAGATACACAGCACAGAGAACCAAATGCGGATGGTGTTTGTGCTTCACTGATCTTTAAAACCGGTTTTCATTTCATTCATCATTTAAATTTCTTAAAAAATCTAAGTGTCTTGTAGTCTAAATGTTACGGCACGAGACTAAAAAGATACTTTAACGCTTCGCCTTTCAAAAGGAATAGGTGTCAGTTCCCATTATTTAGGCAATATTTTATGCTAAAAATGACAGCTGAGAGTTAAAAAAGCATTTTCATAAAAATCAGCGCTGGGCTTGAACCAACTTGAAACAACAACATGCTGCGTTGGTTCAAACCAACATCCTGCGCTCTCAAGTACACCTCTTTAGTATATTTATAATTATTTTGCTTTATGAGTTTACATCCGACACAACATAAAAAAATAATAGACTTTTTAACATTTTTCAATATTAAAAAAAAACTTTAGGCGGTTTGCTGTTATTAAAATACTATCATTAAATTAAATAACCAATTAAATAATTATCTAATTGATATAATAACAGTTTTATGAAATGGTATAAACCTTTGATATGGTATGCTTTTATTTTTACATTTCAATTTCCATTGTTTTTTTTTATTTGTATCAACTTTATACACAATTCACTCATCACTCAGCTATTAAAAATGGTCGTTTCGTATACAACATACTCGCCTAACGCTACATATAGTAAATATTCAAATCTACTATGTCTATTTATTATAATATTTTAAATAAGATATTTATGGTAATATTGTCATTATGCACAAAGCACCTGCGTTGTGTTATATTAAACATACTATATACAGTTACAGTTATATACCTAAACACTTATCCATAGTTTTAACGATATGAACCCAATTTGTCATATTTTTATTTAAAATATATAAGTATATATCATTTGTGTATTAATATAAATTTTCACCCAGATAAATATTTTTGGATGCTGGATTTAAACAAGTTCTTCATATTTTTTGAAATTAAGTCCATGCAACCTCAGTATCTTAATTAAAAATGCCCTAAAAATGTAACAAGGAAATACTTTTAATTGGCTAATGCTTATACGAATATGTTTAATTTAAATATTTATTGTAGCTGTATTTATTTCTGTGACTTACTTATATATATTGTAAAAAGCAAGCGCTGGGTTTAAACCGACATCCTGCGCTGAGAGAACCCCTTTCGTAGCTTTAATAATTTTGCTTTATGGCTTTATATCCAATAATTTTTTTTAAATTTATTTGTCATGTTTTCGAAAATAAAGATGGGGAGAAGAGGTTCTTTTTTCGTACCATATATTAAAAACAATGATAGTGACTTGGTCGTAAATATATTTCATATATTTACGTTATATATATTTTATATTTTTAAATTGCCGCCATATAACACGCGTTAAATGAATAAAATATTTTTTCCTTTGTTTACACCAGATAAATAAAAAAACATAACCAAATTCCTGACCTATGGTAAATCTATGGTACACGACATTCTATATGTATGTAGATCTAATCACAACTTTGTACAACAAACCGTTTACACACACACACACACAGGCACGGGACAAACAAAAACAATTTGAATGATACTGTTGTTTTGACTTGTTTAAACTCGGTATTAAATCCGCAGAAACTAAAACATAAATAATCCAAAAGTAGAATTAAGGGTTATTGGAAAAAATATTAATAATTATATTATTACAATCTCAATGCACAACATGCGTATCAAAATAATGGGGTGTCAATCCGTACCTGAATTGTATCCACGAATAAAACCGGACGGCAGTCAATACGATAACAATTTTGAGACTAATTTCATTCGTTGCTCAACAATTTATCCAAAGCCTCTAGTATTTTGTTGCCTAAAAAGTAAAAGTAATAGTTTTATCTTTCTGGAAAGGAGAATATCTAAATAAGTAAGGTAATGTTTATTTGTATTAAATGTTTATTCAATAATGTATCTTTTCTATTTGGATGATATAGTAATATTTTTAAATTTATTTTATTTAAATTAAGTTATTGAATATATGATTCAGTTTTATTTTGTTACCAAACATTATATCCTAACGATATGCACGTAATGTGCATTTAATTTATTCTTCATTTTTTATTTTAGTTATCGAGGATTCATTTGTAAATATCAATGCTTAACGTAAGTTATTTTTTTTGCAAATATTTATAATTAATTTCACAGTATCTTTAATTAATATTTTTTTATTATATTTTTACCGCGACTCGATCAATGGATCTTCCAGCAATTACTTAATAATTTAGGTAATATTTAAAGTAATATAGTTTATTATTATGTATATTTTTTTTCTGATGTATTTTTAGCTTTGTAATAAGAGTACGAGTAGTATAAATGTCGAACACTCTAGACATGATGTATCTGTATATTATTATATCAATTTTTGTGAACCAATTGAAAAATTAAAATTG
Organism: Neomicropteryx cornuta; assembly: GCA_020383195.1. Taxonomy (NCBI): domain Eukaryota; kingdom Metazoa; phylum Arthropoda; class Insecta; order Lepidoptera; family Micropterigidae; genus Neomicropteryx; species Neomicropteryx cornuta. Next base: position 11,500,508 of record JAHKQU010000014.1, read on the forward strand.
TCATTCCTATGCATTAAGTTGTTCTTGGAAATAAATTTTTACTTTACTTTACTTTACTTTATGTAAATAAAATTACTTGTAAGTCACGAAAGTAAAAACAAAATACTATTAAAAATATTATTTCCAATAGTAATATGCTACAATAACGTAAGTAATTTTAAAGATATTTTTCAATCCAACTACAAAATTAAAATCAAAGATTTTTGCTTCATTTAGACTTTAATGTTAAATACGCAGTCGTATAAATAAACTTGTTTTTTTATATGCCTGGGAGCCCAAAATATAAATATTTATTTTTAATGTGAAAAGTTACATTTTGTACATAACATTGTTACATATTGTATCTAAACCTTTTAAACTTCAAGAAATAAAGATTTTATTGTCTACGACCAAATAAACATTTTTTTTTTCTTTCCAGATTGCCAAAATGAGTGTTACACCAAAAGATTTCAATACTGAGAACATAATATCAAAAATAGCCAAAAATGAAGATTTCAAAAAATATGACTTTGAAATAGTAAGCGGAGCCGCCAATGGTGTCAGCTTTATGACAAACGTTTTCTTAGTTACTATAAAAGGATTAAAACGCGATAACTCTAATGCAACGTTAAAGATTTGCATTAAATTCCCACAACAATCAGAGTATGAGAGAAACGTGCTGGAGATTCCAACTACATATCAAAATGAAACTCTCATATATACTACTTTAGTTCCTGCATTAAATAAGTTACAGGACTCGGTGAATATGGATGCAAGGGATAGATTTAGGGTACCACGATTTTTAGACGCATCATATGACGATCACAATGAATTTGTGGCAATGAATGATATAACAGAGGAAGGTTTCCAAAAGGTTGACCGCATGAAATCTTTGGATTATAACCATTTAAGGTTGGTCATTAAAAACATGGCTAATTATCACGCAGCAGTGTTTGCTTTCAAAACATTTGACCGTAAGAATTATAATGAATTTGTTAAAAGAATATCGAGCGATTTATATTATTCGCTAAAGGACAATAACAAGTATGTTGTAATGGTTAGTGAGTCCTTGAAGTTTGCAAAAAGTTTAATTGATCAACCTGAGGAAATTGATGCTATCGATAACATTATAGACGACTTCCCAAAACGCATCGATTACTTAACTTCGCAAAGAGCAGCTGAGCCCTATGATGTTATATGCCACGGAGACTGTTGGAAAAGCAATTTTTGGTTTAACTATGAGGTAAAGTCATCATCATCTTCATTGACTATAATTCCTTATTCCAAAGTCATCCTAATTCTTGACATATATTTATTTTTATTTATAAGGAAACGATTGTTTGAAACTCTGACTAGTTTTCTTTTGACATATTTTTTTTTGGAAATTGGAAGAGAATATTCGGCGCGTTATTGCTGACATACGGCCCAACTTGCTGCAAAAAGTGGTTGAAAATTGGGCCTCTCGGCTGGAATTTGTTCGAGTCAGCCGCGGAGGCCACTTACCCGAAATCATTTTTAAAACATAATGGCAAACCCTTATCTTTATAATAAAACTAAATTATTAGCCATAACATCAAATTATATGCATTTTATCTCTTCTTGAAAACCACGCCTCTAAAATCATCACCTATATAACACAAAAGTTTCAATAGCTTAAATTGAAGGCATATTCTTGCGAGATTCCAGTCTGATGAATCCATCCCTTGCTTCTTGTCCGAAAACTGCTACTGAAGCTTCGGTTACCAGCTCAATACAACTTTCTACTGTTTGAGTGTGACAAGGGAACAGTAAAACTTTGTCTCCGAGTTCAAAACTATTGTTCTCAATCATGCCTTTTAGTGGTGATTCAGTGACTTGTGTGTTTTGTCAATCGTTTAATATAGTCGGAAACCTCACAACAAAAGCAGGAATGATACATTGACGGATATCTTGAAGTTTCTGTTGAGATCTAAGCCTGTAAAATGTAATAATATGCTAGTTACGAATAACCTTTCGGACGTCAGCTAGCATGCAGAGAAGAAAATGGAGGATGCTCAAAATAACTATTTCTGTGTCCGGGTCAATTAGGTACTTCTTAGCTTTGATACGAATGTATCGATGCTAAGAAGTAATGTAGGAATTTACGATGTTCGTCAAACATTTGGCGTTGTTTTGTATTCTCATATTTTTAACATGATGAGTGAAAATGTTTTTTTTATTCATTTGCATATTTTACGAATAATATTAAAAATCAAAGTTGAAAATAAATTGCAACGGGAATGTCACGTGTTGCTGTTGGTATTTTAAATTAATTGAATTGCATTGCCATCTTAATAAATACGTAATATAATTACTTTTATATTTCAGAATGAAGTCCCTAAAGATATATGTTTCTTTGACTGGCAAGTCATAAGATGTGGATCTCTATTCACCGACCTGCATTACATGATGTTCCTGTGCACGGATGGGGAAGCCCGCAAGAAATACCACAGCGCTGCATTCGACTGGTACTATTCTGATCTAGGAGATGTTTTACGGAAGTTCGGCCTGGACGTTGCTGATATTTATCCGAGAGACGCATTTAAAGCAGACGAGAGAAAATTCGCTCCTTATGCATTAGCTTTGTGTGTGTCATACCTACCCTTTACTGCAGCAGTACCACCAAATATCCCTGACTTTGCAGGAATGTTAAGCAATGATTATGATAAAATAAAAAATGAGCTACAAAAGTCTTCTGATAAAACTAAACAAAGGATAAAGGAAATGATCACTGATTATGTGTCTTACGGTTATAATTGAATGTGTAATAATAGATTATGCTATATATGTGATCAACGTTTAGCTTAAGAATGTCTCAGTCTCTAATCATCAGTGACGTAGTTCAAAAGACATGAAAAAAATATTCAAATAATAAATATTTAAACGACACGCTTATTTTAATGATGCCGTTACAAAGCCACACTTTTAAAACCTCTCATTCTGAACAAGGCAATGCAATAGTCAAACCTAATCCTGAATCCTATCTGATATTTTGAAAATAATATTAAAACCTAATCGGTGGACCGAACTCACTTCCATAGAAAATTCTTTCAGTTTAAGTAAATTATTAAATAATAAATTATGGTATTTTCGCATGTGGCTCGACGGGAAAATTAGACTTTCAAAGAATGACCAAAAATTATAATTGTAGTCGTAATAAATTAAAAAAATATATGTATTTAAAATAAATTGAATAAGATATACATATAATATAGTAATCATTTACGGATTTATATATATTGTGGTGTCAGGACGGGCGAAATAAAATTTCCTATTTCGTTCCACAGCTCTTTTATTTTATTCAGTCACACAGACTTTATATTTAAAACCTGGCAAGCTCACAGCAAGCCACCACTTTTCAGTTCACACAGAACAACAATGGCCGATGATGAACAGGATGTCAGCCATGTTAGTTTACATTACTTATATAAAAGTCTGACAGTATTGACATTTGGAAAATTCGAATGCTTTTTAATATTTTTACAGATTGAAAATTATTAATAAAAATGGAAAGATTATTAATAAAAGTTAAAGCAAATGTATGATATTACACTATATTACTATAAATAAGATATTACACTATATTTAGAATTAAAAATATTATTTTTTACTCTATTAAGAATCTGATTAACCTATAAGGTGTAATGTAAATTAAAAATAAATAGAGCTAAGGGACCCAAATAAATGCACTTTAAAGCTTATAGTTAAAAAGCAAATGTTCACCCCTGTAAATAAAATTATTCGGTTAAAATATCAGCTGATCAGTTTAAGACTTCTCAGGCTACAGTTATGGAAAAATAATCATTAAAATGAAATCAATCCTGAGCTAAGCTAACTAATTAGACTTCTATTAACTGACTATACTAAACTAAATTAAATTATCTTTTGTGGTTTGAGATAATGAAGAGGAATCAGGTTGGGTTTTCCTAGCAAAATGGTACTTATTAATTAAAAGAGCTGAGATAAGTTGCAGTTAATTGGAGCGGAGCGAGCGGAGCTCCCATGTGGTGACTAAAATGTCATTCTGTTCACGGACTAAGGCTCTAGAACTACAAGACCGATTTTGATAATTATTTTTTTAAAATGACTATGACAATGTCTTCTGTGCATAGATACCATAAAACATATACATTTGATTGCGCAAAGAATTATAAAAAATTAAATGGTAATCCCTATGGAGAAATACATTTATATACTAAACTCCGCTCCAATATGCCGCAGCGAAGCAAAGCGGCGCCCTAGTAATTAATTACTGTAAGTTATCTGAGAATATAAGATGACTTCGTAGGAATAACAAAATTAAATTTTCAAGGTAGATAGCTGATAAAATAGAAAATGTTTTAAAATAAGTATAAAATATGTATTTTTTTTTTCACAAGTTAAAAAATCTCTCCATTCGAACAACTTTCCGATTTTTTTGGCGTCATACTAGAACTATAAAAGTAAATTTTGTTTATATGGACTGCTTAGCGCTTAGTCGGATAGTTAGATTATCAAAAAATAAAAGAAAAGTTATTCATATAAACAGAAAAAAGTCGTCGTACTGGGAGCTTAGCAAAAAAAAACATATATAAAAAAAACATTATTCTGAAATTATCAAATAACGCATTTTTTGCGTATTTCAAATGGACCTTGACGTCCTTAATGTCCCTACTTTTTTCCTGGGACATCTTGTACAATAAAAATACATAATAAAAACACTAAAAACTAATGCAATAAGCAAATAATAGTGGCTTACATAACCAAATACCAACATATTTATAACTTCATATCTACTAACAAAATCGAATCCATCAAAACGTTGAAGTCACAGAAGGTAAAGAATTGTTTATATTACAATTTCGTGCTTCGTATAATGTATTTATTACTTTTGATGTTGTAATATTTTTTTAATTTACTTATTCCTCTATTTTACACGTAATAAATCCTAATTGAAGGAAACGTAGACATTACAGTATATGTTCATTGCCCAGCTTAAGATCTTGGAACATTTTTGTTAAGGATATTTTTTTTTAAAGCCTGCAATTACTACTATAGGTTAATCCAATTCTAGTTAATGAACGTGATTTTCCTGAAAAAATGATTGCGTCAATTGCAATCAATCCCTGTACGGAAATCGTGCTACTTTATCACATGCAGATATGAAACAAACACTAGGCGTAAGAAAAATAATTCTAACCTACATTATAATTAGAAAACTTCAGATCAATTGTTCACACAAATGTACTTCCTGCCACTCTTGTTTTCAAATACGAATACTATACGGACAGACGGACGAAAACGTTGCCTGACACCACTTTCGAGTTTTCCGGTAAACTTTATCCGCCTACAAAGGTTTTCTGTATTTTTATAAAATTGTATAAAATATGTTGTGATAAGGTACATTTTTTAAAAAAGTAAACCAATTATCCTCCAACAAAAAAAATGTTGAGTCACAAGAGAGGAGTAAATATACAGGGTACCCCACAACCAATCCCAGTGACTTAAGGAGGTGATTATGTCCCCGTAAGAAATTTTACGTGTAAGTGTAATTATAATTTTATGTGTAGTGTACTTGTAAGTGTAAAAAAAAGTGCGAAAATAATTCATTCCCAAATGTATTCATTTTATCAAAGCTCTCGCGTGAATTCTCTTTATACAAGCTTTTATTTAACTTACAATGTTTGCTAGTCTGTTTAGGTCAAATCTTGCAAGCTGAATTAAAATCACTTCCTCTTATCCTGCGGAGTTGAAGTTTGACATGCTAGTTCAGTTCTGATGACAATGCATTTTTATGGTAGGCATGATCTGATTCTATAACCAAGATTGTCTCCAGACGAAGGAACTCCTCAACGGTCAACAGCACAGACCCGAAATTTTATATACGAGGCATTTAAACACCTAAATAAAACCTTGTTATTAAAAATGTTTTTTTTACTATAATTTATTTGTATTTCGCTCTTTATTTTGCTTGTTCGCGCTCGGCCAGGGCCGATCAATGACCCGGCGCGGAGCGGCCTCGCGAGCGGACGAACTTATAACAAGAACGATTTCATATTGTAGATTAATTTTCTACTTTATAATTTTTTTTTTTAAAATGCAATTTAGTATGTATAGCGACATAACAAAATCCAGTTAGTTTTCAGGAAAACATTTCGAGTAGAATGTGGAATAATTGGGCACAACAAAATTTTCATATAATGGTTTTTTTACAATTTATACCTATGTAAAATAATAATAATTTTAAAGTTTTTTCTACAGAATACCACCTATAGAGATTAGTGTTTTTTTACTATGGATAAAAAAGAACTATAAAGTTTCTGCAAAAAAAAAACAATAATTGTTTCTTTTGCAGAAACTTTACAGTTACTTTTTACAATTATTGTAAACTAATTAGTGGGTAAAACAGACAAAAGACATCAAGGATCTATAGTCAAATTATAGTATTATTTTTCCATTTGCGCATTACTCAAAGTAACCTTGACACATGCCACGAGACGTGTTATATTAACATGTGATCGTATGTTCTTCATTTGTGAAGTTGATAAAAAAAATAACAAATGTCATCATGACGTAAGCGCACTAAACAAGGTAAAATAAAAAGTACTTGATAACGGTGTACAGTCAGATCAATATAACAAATTGTCTTTATAGTTTGTCTTGTCAACTTAATAAAAACAAATAAAGTTAATAAAATATTGAAAACCAATAATCGGTATTAGGATGTGGAGTGTACTCGTATACTCCATACACATATTTTTATGGCCTAAAATTGTGCTGAGTTTGATGTCCCATCTCTTAGCTTTTTTTTGATATAGTTTTTACTATTTTATGTTTTTCTTGAGAGTTTCAGTAATCGTACAAAAAATCAACTTTCCGGCATTTTAAGTTTTAGAGTTGAAACATATGGTAAAAAGATAGATGAACATGTATTGATAATCGCGACGTACGATATAGTTTTTAGAAAACTCTACCAAATTCATATTCTGCGTGTTTTTTTTTCAAAATTTTATTACTTCCGTAAGGGGTGGGACATTTTGTTTTTGGTACATTTAGATAAAATAAACTATAATACCATCGTAGTAAAAATTAAATAAATTTATTTTCAAATCTTATAATAAAAAGTGTTTTTCGTCGATATACCATATATTATTAAATATATAAAATATATATTTTTCAAATATTCACTCTATGTACTGTTTAAGTTTATAATTAAGTCGTTTTGCTTCCCTGCGTACGCATTTATTTTTTTTTGGCAAAATGACCTAAGCTATAATTCTGCAGTGCAATTAACGGATAATAAAAACATAATAATTACGATTAATTTTATAATTACAAGTAAACCAAATAATCTTTGAACCATATAGATAAAAGTATAGCGTAACTATAGCCTGTTTTTTTTTTCCATTTTTTCGGTGGCTATTCAGAAAAAGACTATCTTAACTAGGGCTAAAGTAGAAAATAATAATTTTATGTTAGATTTTTTTTTATACATTTAACCCCGATTTAGGTTATGTTACTATCTAGTATACTAATTAAGACACCCAATCTAGAAAATGTGTAAAAGCTTAAGGAGTTTATCAGTAATTATAATAACTAATCATTCTAAAATTTGTGAATACCAAAAAACATTAGACCTATAGGACCATTAAATTGGCAAATAGATATTCTACAATAATTTAAACCACTATCTACTTCTGAATTATTTAAACATTTGGAATTTATTTTGAAAAGTACGTCTCCGCAATATAAGTTCAAGTGAAAATGATAAATATAGGGCTAAATTTCATCCACAAAAAAAAACACTTTCATCGGGAGAAAATTAATCTTAAAAATTAATTTCTGCGGGAGAAAATTAACATAACTAAAGTTGTAACCTCATAACTACGAAATCAAATATTTTACTGGAATAGAATAAAGTGAAATTCATATACTAATAAATACTAACAAACGATAAATAAATAAATAATTAAAAGCTTCGCACCCCATCCCGAGTGCCCAGGCACGAGTTGCCGCGCGCCGAAGGCCGTCAAGATGGCCGTATCGAATAGGACGTTAGGCATGATATTAGCCCAAAGGGCATAGATACGGGAACAAAGCAATTCATCCCGAGTGCCCTAGACACGGATCATCGCGCGCCGAAGGCGCCTACAGAGCCGTCTGCAAGGCTTAGCTTAGGAAACACGGGGTGAAGCCCGGGCGGAGTTGACCAGCTCGGTACATATATTTAGGTTTAAGAGTATACGAGTATTTGTAGCTATAAGTGTTTTATCTGAATGTTAGTTTCATTTATATGTATTTTACGCTTTATCATCACAATCGATTACACTGATTGCGATTCAAAAACAATTTTCGTTTTTATAACGGCTGACTTCACAGGGCCGTATTTTATATCTGTAAAATTGGTAAAAAAACAAAAGGTTTTAAAAATAAATGTTAAGAATGATTTTTTTAAAATATTATACAAAATATTCATACAAAATATTATGCAATTATTGGAATTAATGTAGCTCCACTTATTTTTAATTCATTGGACCAGAACTAAGAAGCGATTTTTCAAAAAGGACTTTTTTCTGTTTTTATACCGATGTCAAATTTTGACAGAATTCCTATGGTAAGGTTAAAAGGCAACCCGTCACAGTAAAATACGTCTCAAAAAGCTTTATTTCCTATGAAAAAAGCTATACAGAAATACATGTTCCTTTTAAAAATGCATATTTTCATATCTTTGTAATTTTTTTGTAAATTTGAAACAATACACCACATTTCCTGAATTCGAATTCTAAATTGATCGTAAACATTAAACAGCAGGTCATATTTCCTTCAAATGATCGGAGCTAAACCAGAACCCACTACAGAAATGTGTGGTTCCTGTGAAGTCTTTGCAAATGGAAATAAGGCCTTTTGGAAAATTACTTCTCAACTATTCCGAAACCAAGTTATACGTATTTTTTCACGCTATTGAACCAATTTAACTAATGTTTATGTTACTTCCATATCTTCAAGTTGTTACAAGTCGGAATTTCGAATGTTATCATCACCATCGTGACAGAAGCCCGTATAAGACCTTTCCAAATACATTCCAATCATCCCAACAGATAGATGGACGCCCTAAATGTGCTGGTTTTGCCAAAGTTTGTACTTTTGAGATTTGAAGATGATCGAAGACAGAGCAGGAAAGCGATTGCCTTTTATGGCGAATCTTGCTCAGTATGCGACGCGCTGCTGAGCCGTAAGCAAAATATTATGCTTATAGAATAAAATTTCTAGACATACTATATAATTAATGAAGGTCGAGAGACGACTCTACTGTCAGTTGTAAAGTTTGTTAAAAAAAATTTATCTTATCATTTCCGGCTGAGGAGTTTGTGATGAGTTTCTTTTCATGAAAACATTGAAAAAAATAATTTTCACTTTCTCTGTAGAAAAATTTTGCTACCTAACCTAAGCTCTAACAAAATGCCAAGTGTCATATAAATAAATTTAAAATTTTGTTTTTAAATTACTCGTACATATTTATTTACTGTAGAAAAAAAACTATTTTTTAGTATTTGGAATATCTGTAAAAAACTTTATGAATGCCAAATTGAACTTCCTGCCACTAATGATATTAAACCTGTATAAAACATCAGCCTAATTCCATAAATTAATTTTCTTATTAATTTAAAATGTCTTTTTTTTTCACCGACATGAAATCAATGTGTATGACGACTTTGGATAAACGGATTAGAGTAAAAATAGAGTAATAATATATTAAAACACTTCCCTCTGTTAACTGGAAGCGATTGTATTATCTCCTTTTGTAAAGTCACAATAATTATGCATATCATATAAAGTAATTATAATTATTAATCGTTAATCGTTTAATCGTTAATTTATCATTTTGGAGCGACAATCTAAAAAGGGATAAACGTAATTTTGGTCGATTTGATAGAAAACTTACAGTAAGTTGACAATTATAATAATTAGTAATTAGTACTAAATTATAATAACCTCTCCATTCAACGCGCTGATGTTTTTTTTTATGTTTTATTAAGAGTCACCGCTATAGCTAAATTCGTTTATTGAAATTTATATTTTTAATTTAGAATAGATTTATATACTCATGCAATTTGCTAAATTTTTTTTTTTTTCTTGTTGAATTTAAACAAATCCTTTTTTCTATAATCAGGATTGATATTGCTATGTAAATTGCGTACAAATGTTAAATTCAGTGCAATGTACGTAACATGTGTTACCCAATTAGATTATTTATAACATTTACAGCTATTCATTTTATTAATATACATACAGACATTTTTAATTGAATAATCTGTGTATAAAACATTTAACTAAAAATTATCCAAAAATTAAGGATAAAATAAAATAAGCTGTGCGAAATGATATGAAAGCCAATACAGCCCTGTTATGAACGAGCAAGAACGGGAAGCTCACAATAAATTATGTTAATCAGTTTTGAGAACGAATATTTGTCAGTCAATATTATTTATCCCCACGAAGGCTAAAGTGCGTTCTTACATTACAAGTAGAATATAGAAGAATATTACAAGAAGACGGATTTACGGTTTGTTTCTTTAATATTATGTGATCACTTTAATTTACAACATTATATTACTATTACTGTTAATATACGGCACTATTACTACCTTACTACCTTATGTCAAATAAATTTTAATTTTGTTTTGAAATATATCTTAGTAAGCCAATTTATCTATATTTCTATATTGAAAATGTTGGTCACTCTGTTCGTTTATCCGCGTGTTTAAAATGAATAACTTTACGTTTAGCATAGACATTCAGATTTTTACATAAATGCTATAAAGCAGGGGTGCTCAAACTTGAACTGCTGGCGATCTACCTCAATATTTTTAGACTACTTACGATCGACTCTGAGAGACTGCAAGTGTGTGTGATGCAGGGTTGTCGTACATACACGATACACCCTACCTACCTAGGTAGGGCGTACCGTAGCATATATAGATATTAGCTTTCTGCACGGTGCTCAAACGGTCGATCGCGATCGACCGTTTGAGCACCCCTGCTGTACTGTGTACTGTCTATTCTAGAAACAACACGGCTTTTCTTTGAAAAGTGCCGCGCGTTCCTTTGATAAATCCACCTTTTGTCGCAAGCAGTGTTATTTTATTACGTAATACATTTTTGTAGTTTAGTTACCTACCTACTTATTAAAAAAAAAATTCTTCTCGAGATCTACTCAAAAAGCACTCGCGATCGACCAGTCGATCGCGATCGACCGTTTGAGCACCCCTGCTATAAAGGTTTCAGCTCAGATTTCAGAGCAATAATTTTGCAAAGGGTTTCATGTAATACATGAAACCCTTTATCACTTAAAAACATCTTTCTTATAAAGTAAACTTAGAAATAAGAACTCGTAAGAGTTTGGTGAGTAATAAACTTTAGGGAGCCTATTCTTAAAAGTATGCTAAATTAGTTGTTTTTGTTCGGTTTTGCACTGAGCGCATTCTTGGCAAAATTATTAGTCTACTTTTCGTGCCATAAATCTAAAGTGGTCAAAAATAGCCTAGATATTTTATCGCCACCTAAATATTAAAGAAACAGTGTATTTATTATCAATTGAAAGTTCTGAAATAAAGATTTAAAGAAAAGAATTGAACGGGATATTCTTTTTTCTGAAGGCATATTTTATTTTGGCTTGTTGGTCGTTTCGACCAACATAAAAAGATTTACAAGTTACGAGCATAATTCAAACCATGTACAATAATTTCCTACGGTCATATGAAAGATGTCATATATTCTACATTCGACGATCTAAAATCAGAAGGTTTCTAGCTTAGTAGCTTTAATTAAACTATTTTTGGACGTACGTCGGGTGCATAATAACCTCTCGTGGCGTGGTGGGCGATAGATGCGCGCCGCTCCATTAAACTTGACTGTCGCGAACTAAAAAATTAAAGCGTCCTTTGACCGTCTGTCCGTCCGTTCGTCTGTTGAACCTTTAAACTCGAAAAGTACGAATGCGAAAGAAATATTTTTTTGTGTGTAGATTGATGCTCTACAAAAACAAGCTTAACCGTTTAGATCACATCGGAGGCTGATCGAATAATATAGATATACAACATTAGTCAATAAATTTTTAGCGCTAATAAATAAACATTAACGTTTCGATAGATAGCACAAATATCATATTCGAATTTCAAAAATATGACGGAATGGACTGTTACTGTTGAAAATTGAAAAGTATATCGTTTTTTTATTATTATTTGAATTTAGTCAGACCTAAGAAATAACCGCTCTATGGCTTTAGTTCGTAATTGTCAAGACAAGTTTGGTATAAAAGAAATTTTAGAGAACTTTCGTAACCATATACACAATTAATACAAATTCGCACTTGCGAAGACATAATTGAAAACTCTCAAGTACAGCCTTCAGTTCTAATCCGAGGAAGAATTTCATGTCAAATAGAGTGGTGAATGCATGGAATAAGTTACCAAGTGCAGTGATAAGTGCCGGAAATGTAAACGAATTTAAGAACAGACTAGACAAGTTTATCAGAGACGATACAAGTACAGATTTAGGCTTATCATCATAAGCTGCCTGCCTAAAACTAATAATAATAATAATAATTCCACTGAAAAAGTAGGAATATATAAAATAATAGTTTTTTTTCAGGATGAAAGAATCGAAATAAAACATGTTCCGAATTGACCTCAGACGATTGCATGATTTTAATTAATTTTTATGAAATTGTTCGAAAATCGACCCTCAAATAAAATTAGTCTCGATATCAATATATGGCATTCAGTTTGACATGTTCCGCATTGCAAATTGATATTTTGCGATAAATAATTGAATTCAAATCGTTCGTTCATAGTAACAGAAAGAAGTCAGATTACTTAATATACTTACTTTAGTCATTAAAAGATATTCAATTAGATTTATGCGTTTTTTTTCAGAGATAAGACAAAATGAGTATTATTACATCAAACGAATTCAATGCTGAAAAGATATTATCGATTATAGCTGAAGGCCAAGAATTCGTGAAATATAATTTTGAAATATTAAACGCAAGTGCTCCGGGTGAAAATTTTAGCGCGGTTGCTTTGTTGGCTACTATAACAGGAATAAAATCAGACAATTCCAAGGAAACTTTGAAGGTTTTTATTAAGCATCCGCCATACATAGAAGCTATAAGAGAAGCGCTCAAGGTTGAAACTACCTTTCAAAATGAAACTGTCTCATATAACACATTAATACCGGCGCTATACAAATTACAAGACACAATTAATATGGATTTAAGTGATAGATTTAGCGTACCGCGAATTTTAAAAGCTTCATTTGAGGACCATAAGGAGTTTATAGCAATGGAGGATATAAGCGTGAATGGTTTTCAAAAGTATAACCATTTAAAAAGCTTAGATTATACTCATTTAAGATTGCTTATAAAAAAAATAGCTAATTATCATGCGACGGTATTTGCTTTTAAAACATTTCAACGAAAGAATTACGATGAATTGGTCGGAAGGATATCTGAGGATATATATTATTCAACAAATGGTAATAAAAATGTTATAATAATGTCAAATGTGTTATTAATGAATGCAAAAAATTTACTTGATCAACCTGAAGAAATCGAAGCTATCGATAAAATTCTAGACGACCTTTCAAACCGCATGCATTACCTGACCTCACGGAGAGGGGCAGAACCCTATGACGTCATTTGCCACGGAGACTTTTGGATGAGCAATTTTTGGTTTAAGTATGAGGTAAAATAATGCTCTCGATTTTATAAAAATATGTTACGTTTATTTATTAATTTTTTTCGTATACTTCGGAGATATTCCTCCGGTGATTGGTATATTAAGGTTATCTATTTAGGAAATGTTTAATTTTTCTTCTTAGATAGGTTGTTTTCTCAGGGAAAGGTTTAAAGAAAAGTTTAGACTATTTCATCCTCCGATAGGAAGTTAGTTTGTAGGAATGGGTTAGGTCCGATTCTGAAATTAACGTATTATTTTACAATTTTTATTTGTATTCAAACAGATGTAGCTCATTTTCAGATATCTTAATAGATTCATGACTTATTGATGATGTTCATTTGTGACAATATATTAAAGTGAAACTGAAAATTTTAAATCACCTGCTAATTAAACATTTAACATTCATAAATTGAATATACCCATAAATAAATATTAATAACACTATACCACATTACATAGTATTCCAAATCAGACTTTGAATACGAAAAAATTTCCTCGCAGTGTTTCCTCTTAAGTTAAGAGTTACGAGTTACAGATGTAGAGCGATGTGACCCATTGTGCCGAAGTTGCTCAATTATGATAAACCTCCCATTAAGGGTCTAGTTTTCAGCTTGAGGTGAAGCTTGTTCTGAACAGATTTTTTTAAAATTACCAAGCTAAATTTAATAAACAGTTAACAGGGGACTGACTACGTCCTACTGAGATTCTTAACTTAGATTCATGCTTTGGTGATTCAAAAAATCTCAGTGTTAATCTGACTAATTGCAAATATTCTGTAACCTTCGTTTTTCTAAAAAAATACAAGACAATATACATAGACCTGTAAAAGCACTTTAGCAGCGAACCAACGCGACTATTTTTTTTTTTTTTTTTTTTTTTTTTTTTTTTTTTTTTTGTTATGGAATATAAATTGGCCGATGAGTGTAAGTCAATAACCTTCCTAACTAGGTAATAGTTACCTGTTCTAAGGAAGGTTATATATGAAGTGATAAAGTGCATAGCAGAGACCAGCGCAAAACCCTGAGAAAATATAAAAAAATAATAAGGCACAAACAAATATACACACTGATATACACACCCACACACACATACACACATGAGTACAATTTAAATGTGTAATCAAGAATACTTAATATATAAAAAAATAAAATGAATAAATTAAAAAATAACAAATAAATGAATAAACAATTATTAAATATATAGGTAAATAAATATTCGATATAAATAAATAAATATTCAATATAAAAATAGTGTTATACTACATATAGTATAGAAACATATCTTATAGTGATATATATATACATTGGGCATAAACATATTGGTATGACATATCTAAGTAAGCATATTTTTTTTTTTTTATTTTTTTAAACATTCTAGGTAACTAAAATAATATTTTTTACTCAGTAGCTAAAGTCGCTTAAATTACAGTATTAATAAATGTTATCTAAACAACTATTTCAGAAATTAATTTCTCAGCAGCATCTCTACCCAAAGCGATTAACCATTTTAAGATAGATTTAGCGAGGCACGCTTTAGTTTTAGCATCCCTAATTTCATCGCTTATCTGGTTATATATTTTTGGGCCCAGAAAAATGAGATGTCTCTGTCCAAAAGAAGTTTTCATTATTGGTGCCACTAAGTGACCTCTATCGTTCGATCTTGTCTTCATAGCTTTAGTGCACTGTATATTACTAATTTTATTTTGCCAAACATGTATGACTACTTTTTTAATAAAAGATTGTCTAATATCTAGCACCCTGTAATTTGAGAAAAGGATTTCCGAACTAAATCTAAAAGGCTTTTTATTGATCACGCGAAGAACTAATTTTTGAACTTTGATCAATGGTTCAAGGGCTTTTCGAGTTGCACCGCCCCACACAATTAACGCATAGGTGATTAAAGAGTTAGTTAAGCAATTGTAAACCATTTTTAAGGTTTGGGAAGATAAACAGTTTCTAAGATTTTTATAAACTACAATTTGCGAACGAACTCTTTTAGCAATTGAATCAATGTGATGGTTCCAGCGAAGGTGCCTGTCTATTACAATTCCTAAGTATCTAATATGGTCAACATTCTCCAGAGGAAGACAATCACATTTTATTCGGTTCTGACAGTCATGGATGCGAAGATGAAAGCCCGTATCAACTAAACCGGCGGAAGTAATACTGAAAGTAACATATTTAGTTTTGCTAATGTTTAGAGTTAAAAGATTATTGTCCAGCCAATTGGTAATAGTTTCCAAATTATGTTGCATCTTACATTGTAACTCAGTCCACGTATCACTAGAACATACAATCACAGTATCGTCTGCGAAACTTATAATTTTTCCTTTAAGTTGCAAGTTACATAATGCATTAATGTAAATTAAAAACAAAAGAGGCCCTAAAACACTACCCTGTGGCACACCAAATGTTGTTATTTCAGTATCGCTCTCCTGCTCATTAATCCTGACTACATGACTTCTATCAGTTAGATATGATTTAAACCAATCATATTCGCTACCCTTGATCCCTATGCAATCTAATTTTTTAAGAAGAATGCTAAACGAGACAGTATCAAATGCCTTAGCCAGGTCGAGAAATACGGCAACGCATTTTTTCCCTTTGTCGATGTTTCTAGTTATATATTCTGTTAAATCAAGCACCGCATCTTGCGTACCTCGATTCTGCCTAAATCCATATTGGTTTGTAGATAATAAATTATTTTGCTCTAGGAACATTGTCAAGCGATGTTTGATAATTTTTTCAATAATCTTTGAGAATGTAGGCAGCAATGAGATGGGTCTAAAGTTTTTTATTTCCGCCATATCACCATTTTTATGTAATGGTATAATGACAGCCTTCTTTAAGCTATTAGGAAAAACACCATTTGACATGCTAAGATTTATAATATGGCACAGGGGTATTAAAATATTGGATTTTAATCTCTTTATTATATCAGCATTAATTAAGTCGGATCCTTTCCCAAGTTTAAGACTATCAATAACTTTAGAGACTTCTAAATGATTTGTTGAACTAAATATTAGTCTATATGGTGAGATAAGAGAGTCAGACTCTAAAGCTAATTGCATTTCAGTTTTGTTGAGACGTTTTAGGATTTTACTCGCCAGGTCCGATCCTACAGTGGAATAAAATTTATTTGCATAGTCTACAATTAATTTGCCATCTGATTCCATATTCTTTAGGGATTCTTTTACACGCATTTTGTCAATGCTGGATGCTTTTTTTGAGTTAAGATGGCCGATCTCTTTAATAGTTGCCCAAAGCTGTTTACTAGTATCAGATTTTTTTATTTTCTCCTTATAGTATAAGTTTTTAGTTTTTTGAATCAGAGCATTGCAAGTGTTTCGATATTTCTTAAATTTTAGACACAATTCTATGTTATAAGGATCTCTCCTTAGGGTGCGGTGCATATGGTCTCTAGTGTGAATGCTTTTAATGAGTCCAGGAGTAATCCAAGGCGTTAGTTTTAGTCTTTTATGAGATAAATGCCTAACAGTGGTATTATTTTTAATAAAGTTAGTTAATATATTATTAAATAGCTCTAAACATTTATCAACATCACGGATAGCTAACACCGAAGACCATGACTCTTTTTTAACATCATTCATTAAAGCGACATGATCAATTATAGATATATTTTTTATTTTAATTTTAATTTTTGGTTCTGGATTAATTGCGTGTAAAAATAGTAAAGTCGAATAGTGGTCGGTCACTGTAGACGAAAATACAATACCATTATAACAACTCTTAGTTTTAATGAATATGTGGTCAATGCATGATTCTGTACCTTCGGCAACTCTAGTGGGAATGTTTATTGCAGGGGACAGACCATATTGAGCTAGCATGCCTGTATAATCATCACTTTGAAAATGTTTAGGTTGTGTTATGGAAATATTTAAATCACCTGCCAAAACGAGTTCCTTGTGACTATTAGCGTTTTTTAGAATATCTTCCAATTCATCTAGGAAGCAATTAATATTGTGAATAGACGGAGATCTGTAAAAACACAGAATGCACAGATCATTAGGTAATACTAGCTTTAGGCAATTAGAGTTAGTCATATTTATTTCAACTACTGTCAGACTTAGATCTTTCTTAGTAAAAACGACAATACCACTGTTTTGATTGAAATTGATGGATGTATGGAAGCTAGTATATTCGGGTAACACATTGTTATTGTAATTGTTTCCTAGCCAGCACTCTGTTAAAATAATAACGTCTAATTGAAGAAAGGAAAGGTCGTGCAAGAGGAGAAGAAAGTTATCGTAGTTTTTGTTTATGCTGCGGATATTTAGGTTTAATATTTTAAAGTCATTTCTAATCTGTTTAGCTTTTAAATCTGATACAGATGTGGCGAAAGAACAAGATGCATTAATGATATTGTCTCCAATATCATACGTGGTTTCATCAAAGCCTGTATACGTAGTGTTTGAGTAACATTAGGAAGTTTATTTTACTAATATAGTATGAGTAAAACTTACGCATATTTTCCTGATAGTTTTGATTTTGACAGCAATTATACGGAATTGCCAGAAAATTATTCATAATATATTTTAGTCTATTTATTAACAATATTAGGTTGAAAATATTAACGATATGATAATAGTGTTTAATTGTTAAATAGTTAATAATTAATAATAGGTATACACCATATAATTGTGCATAACTAATAATATTAGGATTATTCAGATATTTGACTTTAGTCAACATTATATTATTATACGAGTATATTGTGAACGGAATAAATACCTTATGATTATAACTGATACAATTACTAAAAGGAATAGGTTTAAAGCATATAAAAAGGTATGTACTTTTGTTATGCTCAAAAATAAGAATATAGTATTTTGTAAATAAATAATTAATATAAATATAGTATACAAGTAATATTGCCCTTATAAGTGCTAATAATAAATATGATATAGCAAATAAATAAAATATGTATGATATATTGAAAATTATAATTAATATATTTATGTAGAGAGATGATATTTGTGTAGTATAATAATGGTAATGTACTTTAATAATAAAAATTAAAGTACTAATAATTATGTGGCTAAATTTATGATGCAAGCCCGAGAAAGTTATTAATAAAATCCTTATTGAGCAAGTAAAAACAAAAGTCCAGCGAGAAGCAGATAAGTCGAGATGTATTTTGTTGGAGATCAGGTGATGGCAAGAAAGCAGTCACAGGTCAGCTAATTGATTTTCATGCTTAATGAGAACGGGAGGCGTGCTTTGATTTTTCCTCATGTAAATCCTACCAGATTTATGCCAAGTATACATATACGACTTATCCTTCGCCGCTTTCCTCGCTAAAGAAAACAGTCGTTTTTGGTTTGGACTGAGATGTTCTGAGATGTAGATGGGTAAGGGATCTTGCGGTAGGCGAACATGACTGCTATTCAGTTTGTCACAATGATTTTTTTGAGAGATGTTAAATTCTTTAACAGCACATAGAAACTTATATTTTAAAACGTTTGAGGTAAGTTGACACACTATGGACTTAGGTTGCGAAGAAGACATCTTAGAAGCGACACGATGAATTGACACGACGTCACCCTGCTTTATCTCACAATTAATTTTCTTGCTGATTAGGGAAACCAATTCTGTAAGACTTTCTTGCTTGGTTTCGGGTAAATTTCTAATTTCAATGTTGTTTCGACGCCCCATTTGTTCAAATTTCTCTAGTTTTTCTTCATAATAGGATAATTTTAACTCCAATCCATTTAGTTTATCGCTTAATTGTTGTGTTTGTTTATTAGAGTTTTCCAACGTTACAAGCTTTTGTGCAAGGTTATCATATTTTTCAGATAAGAACGTTAGAGCTTTGAGAGCTTCCTTGTTTTGAGCAAATAGTACATCATATTTTTTGTTGTACGTGTATATGATTTCGTCAATTTTAGAGTTAAGAATTTCTTTTAATTCATCAAATTTGTTCATGAAGAGGTTCATTAATCGGGGAGAATCGGCATTCTCTCTGTTTTCATCCCTATTATAGGAAGGCGGAGTTTGAGAAGTCAAAGCTTCAGGCTGTGTACTGCTGTCAAAAGATTTTTCACTTTTACAATTAAGACACTGGAACGCCTTCTTTTTTTTAGCTGACATGCTTTTAAAAGTGGTATGTGACTTACCACCACAAGTATAGTGAATTTCACTTTTGCAGTTTATACATCTTAATGTTTCCGCTGGTGTTAAATTATTTTTGCATTCGGCGCAGTTCTTCATTATAATTACAAATTATTTAGTATGTGTTGAGAAAAAATGACAGCAGATTTTGGTGGAGAAGGTCTGAAGTTATTGTAACTGTTTATATACTCAACAACAACAATGGTTAACGGTCTAAACCACTAATTTCCCTCAATGACTTTGTTTTCGAGTTACACCCAAAGACGTGAAAACATTATAATGGAAGCTGTAGTACACATATACCGGAAAATGTCTATTTTGAGAGCGATATGTATCAATTCACATATAATAATAATACGTAATCATACCATTCTGTCAATATCCAGTTTGACAGTTACCACATTCACAGAACACAGAGATTTGCACTTATCCATGGAAGATAAACAAAGATAATACACTCAAACCACAAAAAGAATATCAGAAACTATATAAAATAATTTAATTTCTAATTATAGCTCACTATCACAATTTAATACAACAATAAACAACAGAGACGTGCAGATGGGTTTCGCGCGGGTAGTTTTTTATATGGACGGATTCATCAAAGTACTCTAAAGCACTGCTGTAAAACGCGTTAAGAGTATATTTATAATGTTAAATATATCGCAAAAATTTCAAGAATGTCTATTATTTATTATTACTGAAATTGCTCCTTCTCTGCCCCCTAAAATTTCCTAAAATATTCAGCAACAAATCACAAAATAATATAGCTATTTATAATTTAAAACATAAAGAATATTTTATTTAGTTTGTTTTTTATATTATATATTGAATAATACAATTGTATTATAGTTTTTAGCCCGTATTTTACGTTAAAAAAGGCCTTTTGTCATAGTTCCAATACAATCTATAATTCTATTTTTCTTCTCTATAAATTTCAGAACAATGTTCCTAAAGATGTTTGTTTCTTCGACTGGCAGCTCATAAGATGTGGGTCATTGTTCACGGACCTGCATTACATGATGTTCCTGTGCACGGATGGGGAAACACGTAAGAAATACCACAGCGCTGTGTTCGACTGGTACTACTCTGATTTAGGGGACGTTCTGCAAAAATTTGGACTTGAAATTGACAATGTTTACCCTCGAGACGAATTTAAAAAAGACGAACGAAAATTTGCTGCTTTTGGTTTGGCTGTTGCTATGTCATACACGTTGATTCTGACTGCAGATCCAACAAATCTTCCTGATATTCAAGAATTAACAAGTGGAAATGTGGATAAAATAAAACATCAGACAACGAAGATAACTGTCAAGGGTAAACAAAGAATAAAGGAAATAATCGCAGATTACGTTTCTAACGGTTATAATTGAAGTTACATGTTACAAATGAAGTAGTCGTTAATTAGATAATAGTTACTCCATATTTACCTAGATTCACACGTAATACAAATTCCTGCAAATTTATTAAATATTTCTAATTAACTTGGACAAACAACATCTTATGATGTTAATAATAGTTTTAAAAACTTCATTGCATGAAAATGGCTGACAAACTTACTTTCTTTATAAATTATATTTAAAAGTATTTTTCATATTTTATTAGATTATATGTAGTTATTTCATAAAAGTATTAGGATTTTTAAAATTTTAATTGAAGTGCAGTTAAAAAATGTAATTTGTTTATTGGAAAAAGGAAATAAATATATTTTTTCAAGTTTGATGTGTGTTAGCAATAGCATTAGCATGTCAACCCGGGGTGAGGCCCGGTGTTGACAGCCAGTTATGCATAAAATGCAATACACAAAAATAGAATACATTCACCCCACTTGGACATTTCCTAGATTATAATAAAATGTTTTAAATATACGAGTAGAAAACATTCAACCTAAGTGGATATTTTTTACAATAATAACTAGAGCTTAGAGCCGAATTTTCATGTCCTACTTAGGAAAAACCTAAATTTTAAGACAGACTTAATAAACACCGTATTTCAACTCATTTTTAAACTTAAGTCAGTGTTAAAATGCCCTGGTAGGAGCGTTTTAAGTATATTAACGGCGCTACAATCGCCGTGACCCGTGAGTGAGTGTGGTGATATCCGTGGTTCTCGTCTCGTGCTTATTTTTATTATTTCTAAATAATGAAAATAATGGCTGGATTTGCATTTTTTGAACACCATTAGTTTCTTAGATTTAAGCAAACGCGCACGACACGTAGCAAACTAATCACGAATGCGAGAACATATTCTTAACAAAGTGGAATTTAAAAAGAAATTGTAATACACTTACTAATTTAAGTCATGCTTAAAAGTTAAGTTGATCCTAACTAAGAACGACTTTAAAATTAAGACATAAAATTTAAGAGCGGAAAATCTCGATCAAGATTGTTAATGGGCAAAATCAGGGTGGGTGGGTTGTCGATAAAGTTGCTATAATTTTCTTAGTATTTAAGACATTGAATTCATTTAAGTTTTATATTAATCCTTAGTTAAGGGCCTAAAACTTATCTAAGTAAACTTTTTTGATAGCACCAACTGTTGGTCCAAGGGGTGGGAAAAAGTGGTTTTAAAAATTAAAATAATAATAATAAATAAAAATGTAAATTGTAGGCCTATAATTTCTCTATAATTTTTGTTTCATACAATTTTTATATGAGCAACCCGCTGCTGCGTAAGGGTACTGCGCGGTTTTGTACGGTGCGGCTCGCATGTGCGCGCGCGCTCGTATAGATCCTCTTTCTGTCCGCCATTTTAGCGACAGACATACGTACCTACATACATCATGGTTAACTACCTGCATTAATAACAGTGCTAGGTATATGGAGTTTTGTACGGGGAGATATAAACCTTTTTTTCTGTTACACACTAAGATCGTACATATTTTAATATGTAATAACATAAATCGAATTCTGTACGAGAGACTTTAACTTTTCATGACTGTACACATGTAAATTGTTTTTACACACTATCGTAAATATTTTAAAAATGTGATAAAGAAGTGTCAAATATGATAACCTGTACACTAATCGGATAAACAACCTTGATATAAATATATATTTCGACTCGTGAAAACGAAAGAAAGTAATTGTATTATTTTTGTAAATTAAAAGACCTTTATCGAAAAATATTCACGGACCATTAGTAAAGGAACCCATAGATATGAATTTCTTATGTCAATTGTCATCGGTCCTCATTATACGCTGTAACATAATATAAATGACCCCTGTCTCATAATTAAATTTCATCACATTAAGAGATAAAAACTATAGACCAAAAAAATATTTTTTATAAATGTTAGGTGTACGGGCGAACTGGTGCAGTTAACTCGACTCTGCATAGAGCATCTATCGAATTTATTAAAATCCAGTGCTCTACTTAGTACGTCTAGGTTTAAAAATCCAAGGTCATACTAGGAAGGTATTCCATGTTACCACGAAACACATATGATCTAACCTAGCCTCATAAGTTTAACTGACTCAAAAATGTGTCTGGAGATTAATTGCCCTATTCATCAAAATCACCTGTCCTTTGTTCTCGTGCGCCGCCGCGTCAATCACGCTGAACTAGAATTCCGAGATAGGAAAATAGTTTTTGTGATGAGTATTGGGATTTGATTTTGATGAATTTAAATCTATTAAAATAAATACACTATGGGTAGATATAAGATACTTTGTAGGCACGTACATTTTCTTATGAACCCAATTTTAATTCCAAAAATTTTAGAGCTTCGGCACAATATCCTATAACTAGTACAAGCAAATTTACATATATTTTTATTGAGCAGGGAAAACAGATTTATAATAAGATTTAGTTGTAATCAAAATTTAGGACAAAAATGGTTTAAAAGGATAATACGTAAATATTGCACGCACGCCTAAAATTCATAAATCTGTTTAATAAAATATCGAACAAAATTTATTTATTGCGCATGTTTTAAAAATGATATACTTAATACAAAATATCTCGCTTAGCTTAGACTTAACTATCTGCTTAATAGCCCACATTTAAAACGCTTACATTTGGGGATTCTAAAGTTGTTTATTGTTTAAAGGATTTATCCTGAAATGATGATGTGAAATGATCTTTATAATGAGGTTTCTTTTAAACTTTCGAAAGCATTAATAACATTGTTTGATGCATATTTTATTTATGCGGGAGTACCCGCGGTACCCGGGCTCACCGAATCTTCCACTAAAGATAAAACGGTAAGTGGAATTCATGCAAATTCACAAATGCCTCTGTTCTCACATGCTTATGTGATCTAATTCCTTACGAAACGTGACCCGTTGTATTTATTCGTTATATTACAAAAAATTAAGTACACAGTTTAAATAATAATAGTACAGCTGTTGTATCTGTCATTGCGCTACAACCGCGAAAATTGGGTATTTTCACAAACGATATTGCTGAATTTGAAAGACCTCTGGAATTAAAAATAAAAATATAGTATGAAAATATAATAAAAAAATAAATGTGCCATCATATTCCTCATGAAAAAATTATGCTGAATTTAGAAAGAAAAATAAATGTTCCTAATAATTATTAAGAAATAAACTTAACGAAAAAAACTAAAATTTCTCTTATAATCAGTACTTTTTCCTTCACACGTGAAACGTATCGGTAAAGCTATATTTGAGAGTTAACTGTGTGAAAAATGGCGTTGACACGGCATTAATCATTTTTTTTACGTAACCCACCAACCTTATGATACGGTTCTTGTAGGCAAACCCTTTATGAATTTTATACACTGGGATATTTAGTTTATCCTGAAATGGTTTAGCATCCCTTGTCGCTGGTAAAATTGCATTAAATATGTATGAATGGTATATTTGAGAGTGACAAAAATATCATGATAAAAATTATTGTAATTACGCGTAAACCTTTTTTAATAAAATATTTTGTATAAGTGTGGCAGTCCGTTAAATTTTCAGATTAAACTTAACACTGATCAACTCACTTTAGCAGAAAACTTGTTCATAAAAAAAGTAGTAATTTACCTAAAAATAATTTTGATGGGTTATATTGTATTTATTTTGAAACCATTATTTCCCTTACAATAGTTTAACCGAGCAAGATTCGTCTAGAATTCGATAGCTTGAGAATTATGTAAATGCCTAGGTCTGAACGATGCCTAATAGGAAACTACCGACCACAATTAAGCCGAGCACACACAACTTCTAGAATATAAATGCAATTATGTAATTCGAGGATTGGTTGGGTTATTTGTTTATACACTTGTAGTTCGGAATGCTTCGATATATTTACTTAGGATTTAGGGTAGAATTTCAGCTATTTACATAAATGTTTACTTAAATGTGTAAGTAGAAATCGTACGGATTTTCAAAGAATATAAGAAAAAATATACAATTTCTTGGTAGGAAGTCGTATCTTTAAAAATTTTCATGAGGTTCTAAAGCAATACACGAATACTTATTACAGCTAAAGGGAAAATAAAACTCTACTTAATTGCCAATAGGTGGCGCAGTTATTCAATAAAATTCATGAATGCTGCTTCAGGCTCCAAGGTATGTGCTGTGGGATAAAAAAGGATAACAGGGATGCATTGAAATCAGGGATAAAACCTTAAATGTGCACTGTGGTGCACCATCTTTGTGGGTGATTTCCCAGATAAAATAATTTGATGAGTGGTCTCGTTTTTACGAAGGGTCACCAATATTAATTATGACATAATGATGTAGGTACATATGTGGTGGAATCAGTACTAGTAGTTATTGTTTTCATTAATGATAAACAGCATTACCATAGTCGTTTTAGTTTGCGGTTAAGCCTAAAAGTTACCACTATGTGAAAATGCAAGCGCTTTCACTTTAGCAGCCAAATAATGTGACTATGCATAAGGCCTTTTTTCTTCTCTCTCGCCGTTCTTATACCGTGTTCACGATAGTTACAATCTGCTCTTTTCTTTCCGGGACAATTCGCGAATGGAATGCGTTTCATGGGTCAGGGTTTGATCTTTTTCCGTTTACTATACTTATATTTTTTTGCTCACCCACTAAACTCAACAGCATCACCAGAGCTAGCTCCTAAATATTGTAAAGTAATATTAATAATACAAACTAGGGTACGGAATGATACTTGCTTACATTTTTTTTATTTCAGCGAACGGAAAAACTTTTTAATTGAATAGGGATTTCAGCGCAAGCTGTGTTTCGGCATCTAACTGTAAAATATTTTAAATTCCATGTTTGAGTCTTAGTGTGATACTTTTGAGTGACCAAAAGCTTTACACAATCCAATCGTACTATGTACATCACAAAATGAAACTTTAAAGACCTGCATATCGGGTCGTATTGACGGCGTTTCCGAGGGTTCGCTGGTGTTATTAGTCCTTCACGGTCTGCAAACGTCACACGACGTTCACAAACAACAACAGTTGCTTAACAACTCAGCAGTACATATTCTGTTCGGGTACTCTGTTTGACATTTAGGATTTTATTTAAATTTCTTGCAGGTCTTCAAAATAACACGGATTTGTAGGCATCTGTAGGCACTCTCTCTCTCACGCAAATACCTAAATATTTCTTATTGACCACAGTTACTATAAAATCAACAATAATTCGAAGAACTAAAATTATTGTATAGATAGATAATATGCATTTTGTATAACCTTCATACATATAATGTATTTTATTTTCAACATCGATACTATGTTTTTTAATATATAGTTATTTTAGTTCGACGGTTAGAGATGGTAGTATCATCACAAAAAATATTATAAGTTACTTACTTCACTAAAAATCACTCTCATTTAAAATTAAATTTGAAAATATTAAAATTGGTTTGACTCAAAATAGGTCACAGACATCAGCATCAATTAAATATTAGTTGTTACAGTCAACTTCTTTAAGAGGTTAATATGACCTTCCTAATTAGGCAAACATATCTGTTATCTTACAGTGAAAAATTTACTTGTTATATTTTATTTAAATTAGGTATACAATTTAATCTATTAAGGTAAAACATTGTAATATTTGAATGGGTTTTATCTTCAAATTAATAAGTAGCACACGTAGCGAGGAAACAAAATGAAGTGCTCATATGGAAAACAAGCTATATTTTAATAATGAAATGTGTGTTGAACATAGACGCAAGGCGATGAATTGTTTTCTTATGCTTACAAATTACCCCACACGACTGTCTCCATGCCAATCCGTTGTCGATTGGCATCAGAATCCGCAAACCTGGCCGTGCCGCTCGCAAACCTGCGCTCGGCACGGCCAGGGTAAGGTTGACACTGGTTGCCGATGTCATTGGCATTTCGCAGCCTCCGAAGTCCCACGCACTCTCGGCTCTCCACTCTCGACTCCTATCCAGATGTGTGATCAGCTCCTCGCCTCGCCCACGTGGGCTCACGCCGCCCGAAGCACCACGCCAACCTTCATGTCGCTATGAACTTAGGCCTGTCAATGAATGGGATTCTTCGTTACGATGCGACAATGATTAAGTGCATTATTTCATTCATTATTTATTAAACTGCGACATCTACATGTCGCAGGCGTATATAATTATGATTTTAACAAAGCGCCTGAGTGGATTACAAAACGGCGACATTTTTCGTAAAACGTCTTAACGTTTTGGAGGAAATGTGCCTGGCGACGGCTAGCTTTGTCCATAGAATAGGTAAACTAGACTAGGTATTAGTGTTGAAAAAGAAATCAGCCACAAGTACTACATTTTTCATAAATAATGTTCACTTATGACTAGACTTATACTATTCCATAAACTATTTTGAATATTCAATTACATATTTAGTTAAGTAGAATACAATATAAAATATTAAGGTAAAAGTCATATATAACTAGGCAGCGCCCGTACTAAGGTAGGCTTCGTGTTGACCTTTGAGCATTGAAGCTTTTTTAACGCTTTGAAGCTTCTTAACAAATATTGACGTATGATAGGAAATTATTAAAAAATCATAGCTCTCGATCAAATCACCTTTCAAATAATTAAAATCGGTTCATCCGTTTGGGAGCTATGTCACAAACATGGTAAACTTATAACAACCCCTTTATTTGTGTCGGGGTTAAAAATGATACTGATATATTTTATTGTAAGTAAGCAAACATGTTTTTAAAATAAATCTGATATTTATTTTGCAAGGAAGCATTTAACCCAATTAACGAAATGGTCCATTTCAATTTATTTGTGAATGTTATAACCGTTTTCGGCTATTGTATGACTTTTCGCGGAATATGACGAATGATTCATAAGACCAGGGAAGCATCTTCTATTGTTTTCGAAGGCTCGAGAGTTTTGCAACGCTTATACTAACGACCGCGCGATGGCGCTTTATACTGATTGGTCGTTATGCCCGTCTTAATGCAAAAGAACAAAATGCCAAGAACAATGTCCATTAAACTGGGTGCGTGTAATAAAATTGATTGAGGTGAGGCGGCGGCGCTGCGGTGCGTTGATTTAATCTCGATCCAATTTACATCATTCATAGTGCATTCACTTCTTCGTCTTCACGCGATGCGCTCACTAGACCTTAAGCAGGGATGGATCAAGGCTACCATTAAAATATTCACATCCAACGATGGATGTTTCTGTCCACTAACATGTAGTTAATTATTATTTATTTTGTGTTATTATAAATCTCAAGTAGTGGCTATTTAATGTATTTTTAGCTACATTTTTTTTTTATAATAGCTCATAATTTATTTTGATGCTTGGATTTTCATCCCTTTAAAAATATATAAAAAAAAAAACATCTAAAAATCTAAATATTAATTATGTCAAATTATCGTGTTATCTAGGCGTTGTGGAATTATTTATTATACAATAGGGTAGGTATCAAAAAAATAAAAATAAAAAGGTGATCTACACAATTTAAAACTATTTACTAACCCTAAATACTTTTTAATAAATAAATTATAAAAAAAAGTAGTATACTCTGATAATATACGTGTAAGAGGTATGTAAGAGGTGATTTGCCCTAAATATTAAAATACACGTAACTTTTTTTAATAAATTAACTAGTATCTACATATATATAATGTCTCCAATCGTTTTTGACAATGTGAAAAATTTACCAGATTATTATTTTTTTATATAATACAACAATGAACCACCAAAGTATTAGTTTTTATGTGGATGACGCTTAGTGTATTTTGTTACATTTTACGTGGTATTTTACTTCTTAATAAAATATTTAATCGGTTAAAAATAAATGTTTAACTGATTTCCGCATCTATCGCATATAACAATGAAATTTTATTTTAGTCTAACAGTTGAAAGTTTCATGATGGATAGTGAAATAGTGTTTTAAAGTTGTACAGAAAAACTGTTAATTTTTACTATAAAATAAGAGGACGTTGCGGTCCTGATGGGCACATATAAATCCCTCGGAGCCATCTCGGCGATAGCCCCTTGGCTTGACGTAAATCCAACTCGATAAGATCTCCACGTCCCCCGCGAGCGGAGGGAACCTTGCTCGCGGTATTATATCGACTCGCGTTACCCAACGGAAGGTCATACTCAAGTTGATTTTTGTTAGTGAGGTGAGCTCGATATGAAAAGCTTCTAATGGAAGAGTCCTTGAATCTGAATGAATAAAAGGGATAACAAAATATGTCAGTTTATAGTTTTTTTATATTTAATCCACTCTTACTAGAAAGTCGCTACCTAAATTAACATTGTATGTAAAATTTATTTGCATTGATTTAATGATATCTATTAACATAATCACTCTTACACACCCTCAAATAAGCACCGTTACATCAATTAATTCTACTGTATATATATATAACATTCATAATCAAATATATTTCAAGAAGGGTACACTGTTCTAAATTTCTTATGCTATCTAAATATGAAAAAAGTTACAAATCTATAATTGATTTTATATACTAATAAAAAGTTCTGTTTGTAATGGTTTAAATTAATACTCCTTATCTCCAGTACCCTCGAAGCATCGAATGCAAAGAATATTGCACATTAAATTATTTCAAACTTTCACGGTCTTCATTTATTATTAATATGTACATTTTACGGATCATTAAATAGCACCCAAAACGGAGATATTGATTCTTTTAGACACGGTATATAATATATAATTATTCGAATTCATATGCTTACATAATGCACATTTTAGTAAATTTATATGGCTGATACTATCATTCTCAATTTGATGAGAAACTGAGTACGGAATACTGATCTCTACGTGAACCGCTCAGCGCCTCAAACCCACTTCAGTTTAGATCGATGATTGGTCACACACTTCGCTACGACTAGATACTGAATTCGTACGCTATTATGTGTACTATTTTAATTTTGTGTACTTTTGTGTACTTTTATTATGCAAATGTTTATAAATTTGCAATATTTATTCTTATAGTTTATTTACGCGTGTAACTTTTCCAAAAGTTTTCCTTTCAGTCATATTTTTGACAATCTGTCTGACATATGTTTGACTGTTTGACAATCTTAGTTGTAGCACAATACAACACTGCCTTCCTTAGTACAGACATAGTCTAGTAAAGAAGGCATGGCACAAAATGTAGCAGTGCTAATCGCTCCCTGTGCATTTGCAATATTCTTTTATAACTGTGTATTTCTACTACTACATTTCTTTTTTTTTTGTCAAATTAATTATGTACAATAAATAAATAAATAAATAAATTTATTGTGATTGGTCGCTTCATTTTGTTTAATTTAATAATTGCTTACACAAAATCATATAGAGCAAAAAACACACTCCATTTCAAAGCTCGTTTAAATCATTTCACGTTTGAAGTAATTTAGAGAAGAGTCATAAGTAATGCGATTATAGGTCTTGGTAAAAAAAAGTATTAAATTGAATTCCACATCGTACCTATAAGATACCTCGCACCAGGCAGGCAGGCAGTATCGGTGGTTGATTTAAAGAGCGTTCGATCACGCACATTGCACGCTCGTCTGAACGTAATAGAGTTAAATAACGTAACGTAACGAAAGACGATGGAACGTACTGCTTCGGCGCCTGACCCTGCTCTTCATCGCTTTAATTAAATAACGTCCCTATTGCACTACTCTTTTATAGAGGCACAGCTTACAAATTTCCGGGCGCGTCGGGCGCTTCGAGTGTGGAGCATCAATTTATTCGGGAGCGATCCAAGCAAATTACAATACTCATTTATGTTTTAGGTTATTTTAAAATATGAAGTCGGTTAAAAATATCATTAGTCCAGCATCTATTTATTATTCAGCTTCATCTGATCCTCCGCCTCCATCTTATGCGCGTTTTTTTCCAAATTTATAGTTTATTGATTTAATTGATCTAATTTGGATTTATAATTTGTTATTAAAATTGGGCTCTCTTTTTTGGTGACTGTTGTTTCAAATAAATAATACAATTGTTCTTGCTAATTTGCTAGTTTCGAATCAAAAAACAGTAATCATTTTGATTCCAGGACTCTAACTTCTAAACAACAATCGTAAAAAAAATACTAGTCTTGAAATGTCTCGAAAAATAAAGCAATAAGTGTACTAATTGTATATTGTTATGCAAATTAATTTCAGTTGTATTGCACTCATTGTTAATCATCAAATTATAAAATAAAAAAATAGGAATAAAAACGGTGTTTATTGTTAAAAATAAATAATGAAATGATTACATTGTATGCTTACAGCCTGAGAACTAACTTTTAGATAGAACGTTGATCTCAATATTATCAATACTAGTCACAGCCACGTCGAACTGCTGCATCCTCGGTCTGAACTCGTCGAACTGATCAACCAGCACGGTGAGAGCTATTCTAAGCCTGGAGACGTCCTCACTGAATCTCCTAACCTCACACGGGAAGCCTTGAAACTCCTGGAGGTTGGCACGCACTCTCTTCAGCTCCTCCGTAAGAGCGAAGACATCGCAATATCTGGACGGGGCCGGACAGGGCTTGCTTTGACACGGGCCTGCGGATTGAGGGCAGGCCCGCGTGGGCGTTTTGCAGGGGACTGCCGTGACGCACTCTTCCTGCTCCCAACGGCCCGGATTGAGGGGCTGCTTCACTTTGCACCTTGGGCACTTCCACGACGGAGATTTCTTCTTACATTTGGAGGGCTTGGTCTCTATGCAGGAGTAGTGGAACGGCGTGCAGCAGATGCGACAGGAGACGACGTCGAGGTCAGTGCAAGCCTTCCCGCAGAGTCCACAGCTCAGTAGGTTATTGTTAGATGGGTAATTGCAATAATTTGACATCGCTTTCGAGGCTTACTGTTTAATTTACGTGCGTAAGGACAGATAGTCACTTACGTTCCCGTTTTCCATTGCTGCTCTAGATTTGCTGAATGCGCTTTGGCGGCGAAGACCACGAGCAATTTTCCTTCATCCTAGTAATTTTTCTCACATTTTTTGTGTAATTTGACAACCGAATGATATAACAACTGCAAAACTTCTAATAGGCGCTGCAGGATTCTTTTTTTAAAAAAAGTTTGACATATTGTATCACTCTGAACAGATAAAATATTTTTTATTTTTTTATAAAACATACCAATATAATTATTTAAAATAGTTATTGTAATTGATAAATACCTACAATAACCTGACCTGATGTACCTGATTGATTAATAACTAACAATATGGCTACATTTGATAGAGGTTTAAGGTGCAAAAAATAGGGATTATAGATTGTCAAAGAAAGAAGACTTATCTCTATCCTTTTCTTATGATGCCTTCTTGCGAAGTGAAAAGCGAACAATTCAGCGCAAGCGATGCAACAATAATGAGTAGTCATTTTATTGAAAAATAAAATTCACTTTCATTCCAACAGCGATCTACCCGGAATTGTATTAAAATATGTTTAGGTAAAATTACTTACAAATAATTACGAACGAATCGTTTCCAATGAGAGCTAGAGGTAAAAAAAAATATAGGTTTGTTTATTCTATTTATTTAAAATTATTCTTTCGAATACGAAAGAATAGTTTTAAATAACTTTATTATTTGGACAAGATGACATTTTTTGTTTAGATTTGCTGTAACTACTAAACATGCTCGGGATGTGCCCCGGGTTGGCAGCTAGGCCCTGCAGGCGGGTTTTTAGGCGCCTTCGGCTCGCGACGACTCGTGCCTGCGGCACTGGGGTTGAGTCTCATCTCTAAATTAATAATGTACAGTGTAGTAGATGACAAAGAAAAATTGACGTTGACGTTGCCTAATTATTTTATATTTTCTTCATTAATTGATCAAAACAATTTCTGGTAGCAAATTGCAATATGAAACAAGAAGTAATGTATAAAAAACGAAAATAGTTTTAGAAGCAACTAAACACGTATTTAGGTACTTTAGGTACAAGCGGAATTTTAGTATAGTAGTTTTTAGTACCTTAGCAGTATGCAGACTAAAAATAAGCGTGTGACAATCTATAAACATCGACGGAAAGTTTAAATTGAGTATTTTTAAATTTTATTAGGAATATAGTTTATGGGAAAATGTGTAACCTATCAGAAATTAAATGTTTTTAAGAGGCAGTTAATGGCAGTTTAGTAGCGATTATGGTAACTTAATTTTTTGTTAATTTTGAAAGAAATAAACAGTAGTAAATGTTGTGATATTATTATAATCACAGGTGTAAATTAATATTTAGAAATAAAAATGTGAAATGTGTGGCTGAAGAAGTGTCAAGATTTCTCACTCAATGATCATGTGTGCTGAGTTACTCTTGAAAAGTGGTTTTTATAATAAAAAATCATGAATTTTATAAATCGATGAATATTGTCATATATTTGTAAGAGGGTAGCTATAACATTGTAAATACCTGTTGCTACGTCGAAAAAATTAATATAATGAATGTTAACAACAAAAGTGAAAGATAGGAAAACGGTATAATAATATAAGTGAATGACCAACATCGCGTACCGTAACTAATGAAGCTGTTGTATTTATCTTGATTAAGGATGAACACGCTCAGAGCGTGCTCGTTATTAATCGTCGCCGTAAATTGAATAAAAAGCTTCGAGGTCACAAGACAGATCGCCTGGTGTCCTGTCCTGCCAGGAAGCGCACAAAGCCAGCTGCCAGTCGGCTTGGGTAAGCCAAACAGAATGTCGGCACGTATTCTTGCCCCGGTCCAACTCACCTCTGGCCTTTCATCTTCGGCGATTCGTTCGGTCCAGGTATGATGTGTCCGAAGGCGAGACACACTACTCGGAAAGCAAAAGATCTGCAGCCATATTCATAACCGATTTAGCAACTAACTAAACTAACAGCGGATGCATTTTACTATAATTAGTGCGTAGGTTAAGCATAGCTGTATACGAAAGTAACTATACGTATAAGGTAATGAGATTGAGGGCGCCATTAGCTGGACACAGATCTTTCACTAACGGCTTGTATACGAATATAATATATAACATATAAATGTTTTATTTATATGCCTACATATTTAAAAATGAAGGTTGAACCTAAAACTACACGAAAAATTATTTACTGTATTAATAGCACCTATACATACACATCGTATTATATATTTAATTGTTCTGTAATTACGAATATTTAAGATTTAACGGATACGGTCAGCGTATATATATACATCGCGTCGCAAAATCACTCCCAATAAAAAAATAGCTAATTGTCCCTGCAATTTCAAGCTTGATTTGTTTTGACAGTACAAACTTACCTAGTTAGGAAAGAATAGAATCAAATAACAGTTTAAGTATAGCTCGCCATTACATATTTTTATATATTTTTACCTTAACCTAATATAATTAATTAATTATGCTGAAATGTTAAAGACCATTGTGTCATATACAATAGTATTTAATATTACAATCACCATTGTATTTTCTAATGTATATAGGTTGTATTTTGACGTAGCGTACGTAAAAATATTACGTATTACGTGTGAGTATTTCCTTTCTTCATATTTTTACTACGCCAATTTTCTTCGTGTGAAAGATGTCATAAAAATATACTTTAGCGTTATGTGAACCTACTGTATTTTTTAAATTTTAGGTTTTTAGAAAATATCCAAGCATTCAAAATATCACAGCTAGGTCCACTAACTGTATACTTTTAAGGGCTAAAGGGTGAACATACCAGCCGAGAGATTGGGCGGATCCAAAACAAGCCAGCTGATATTGAATAAATATGCCGACCTGTTGAGAGAGGACGCCATTGAGGATACTTTACGAGCGAAACAACAGCAGCTTCAATGCATAATAAAACTATGAAACAAAATCGCCTCCAAATCGAACGTTCGTGTCTCAGACCTATTTATTATTGAGGCGCACAACCAACCGAAGTGTTTTGCCTCAGTTTCGCCCGAGTTCAGAGCGGACAAATTTAAATGATTTTTAATGAACCTATTATTTATATTTATTTAAGTCTTGTTGATTATATAATCATAAATTATCAGTCATATGACTGATAATTTATGTATTAATTTCATCCTCTTTTCATTTCATCGTAGTTGATAAACATTTGTAAAACAACTTTTATTCTTATTATTTAAAAAATAATGATAGGTGACAGCTCAAAATGCGTTTAAATCGACACCCAGCTATTTCAAATTCAAAACTCTTTATACCTTTATAAATATTTTTCTTCTAGGAAGATTACATACAACGGACACTAAAAAAAAATAAATATAATAATTTTAAATGATTTTTTTCTTTTATTTTGCTAAGCGTTTTTCGCTAGTAAAAAAATATTAAAAATATAATATTAAGTCAAATACTTCTACACTAAATGATACGCTCAATAATCTAGGCTTTATGTGTACATAAAAACCATTTCCATTATTATTATTTTTATCGTACGCAATTCACTTCTTGTCAAATCATTTGATTTACCTACAATCTTTTGTCATAATCACATTTCCATTATTACATTTTATTATCATCTTTTTCTCATAGTTTCATTTTAGTTAATAGATAACTTACATAATATTTGTCAATATTACGTACGGTCAAAGGTAAGTAAAGCTTGAAAGGGGATTCGACAGAATCTGTAGGTATATATATGTATATATAAATATTAACATCATGTAAGTTCACGCAGAGATCCGAAAGCGTTGGTTCTCGGACACACACACACACACATACTCACACGCAAGCGAGCGCGTACTATCACCATCTTTTTACGCGTTTCAGTTCAATATTAAACGCTCGGAGGTAAAGCTCCGAGTGTCTTTGACTGTACTAAAGAAGACTGGTAAGAGTTAAAAAAATATTTTTACAAAACTCAACTCTGAGTTTAAGCTGAACATCTGTGGTTCTAAGTCCAAGAATTTTTTATAACCAAAACGTTTTAATGTTATCAAAATATATGCCTTACATTTTATTTGGCAATTACAAAAAATATCATCAAGTAGATCTAGGCTATATAAATATCAAGTTGAAGAAAAAGTTTATGAGTTTTTACTGATATTCTACGACAAATTACCTCATAATACCAATCAAACAAGAGCGGCCCACTCTCACTCCGGTCTGACCGCGGAATATAAGCTTGCCTAGGGCGATATATAATAAATCTTCAATTTGAGAGCTATATTTCATAACGCTCGCAAGACAAATATGAATTATCAGAGGTCCAGAGGGAAGCCCAGGTCCCGTCACGGCACGCGGCACGCGGCACCAGCAGCGTTGGTTGCCAAGTGCATAATTGATGCAGCTAACGACCGCGGGTTATCGTCAATGGAAATATGTAAAGTTCGATCAATACACATTATATAAATATTATGTATTTCAATTTAAATTTCTCGATGTAGCAGAGAAATATCCACTGTTCAATCGGCTCGCATGGCTTTCTCTGACTAAACCATAAGTGATAGGTAAAAGAAATTAGTCAATTGGATTGGATTTAAATGTATTTAAATTCGATCGATCAACTGTTTGTCTGTTGTTGATGAAGTTCTGGTGCGGAACCCTAATAGGAGTTCCAATTAGGTACTAACTATTACTATGTTTTAACTATAACTATGTTTTGACTATTTATTAATCACTCAGATTGTCATTAAACCTAAATGTCATCTTTTAGAAGTAAATAACGTTCGTGCTTGCGGCACTCGGGATCTATGTATAAACATATATAGCAAACAAATTAAATGCTCGTGGTGAAATTCCCCAAAAAAACAATATAACACACTTATTTTTTTTTATTTTAACGTTATTTTAGCTACCGCTAATCAAATTACAACATTTTTAGGTGTTATTTACAAGATAGAAACTTGTGGCAAAAAAACTACATATTAACGAATATTATTTCATTTTGTTTAGTAGAAAAATATGGAACAAATTGAAGGACTACGTAAGTATTTAAAAAGAAAAAAAATATTTTCACTCTCGGCATCCGACCGCAAAATGAACAGAGGAATTTTCAATAAAAATCCCGATTCAGAGCGGTTTCATTCAGATAATGTTTACTTTTCATGCGGCACCGCGAGTGCGTACCTGTAATTGTTTCGACGTGAAGGCGGCTCGTCGTTATCAGTGTTAGTCATGGCAAATTATAATCCATCAAAATAAAAATACAAATAAAATAAAAATAGAGCCATAATAGTTTTAGCATCGACCTCGTAAACGATTATGTCACTCTCAAGATTATGCAATAACAAATATAAAATCTATATTGTCTACTAGCACCCTAGCTTAACGTTTTTTTCAATCTGATTAGAACGGGCGCATTGCATACTTTCTTGCAAAATGTTACCTTTGTGCCCTGCTGTCACCAACGCGGTGATACGCCAAAACAATATTAATGCATTTATGGTGATTCTGATATATACATTATATGAAAGTCTATGTATCACTACATATGTGTAATACTTTTTATAGCTACGTTTTAGGTTCGAAAACAATTCATGAAATATGCCCTGCAAACTTCGTCGTTATCTCAAAGCATTGCCTCGAAATATAAACCATACTAAAATGCATTCACTGTCAGTTTAGTTGGTTGCAGCTTGAAGGGGATTTAAGTTGATTATGAATACGCCTAATGAGAAATATGATTTGTAGCTTGTAAAAGATGAAAATAAGAAATGTGAAAGATGTAGAAATAAGATGAAATTTCCTTGAGTAGCCGCAGTCCAGTAAAAATACACAAATGGGATCATCGCTATTAATTGAATGGAAATAAGCCTAAATTAATTTTTTATATAATATTACATCTGAAAACAAATTTTTAGTGTGTCTTCGTCACTTTGACATAGCACTCGTTGAAGCATTCTTAAAAATGTTGTAGTTATAAAAGTATAATAAATATGTTATAATTTGTTTATTGTTTGTTATGCTTTTGTAAAAAAATCTCTTAAACTTCTAAAAAAAAAAGGAAATATGTATGAATATGGTAATGATTGCCATATTCATTGCAAAACCATCGCGTTGCTCCGACGAGAATAAGCGTTGTGTCCCGGCCGATCCGCTCTCAACGGACCCGAAGACCAGTTCCTCTTCAGTCGGGACACAGCAGGTTGGGGGGTGAGATTAATATTTAATAATGGGGATTAATATTTACATCTTTAACCCCATTTATTCCAATATATAAATCTGTCTTAGTTTATTTAACTATAATATTTTAAAAAAGTATTAATTTTAATTTTATTATTTCAATTTTTTTTATAATGTATGTTGAATGTAATGTATTGTATTGAATTATATTGTATATTATGATAGAGATGCATTTATCAGAGGCCATACGTCCTTGTCATCGAAGTACTTAGATTAAACATGCATTCAAAGATTCCTCTCCCCCAACCCGGCCTCTCCAATATTGACTGCAAAATTAAGTCTTTTAAAATACACCAGTGACCTAAAATTCTTAATTTAATATCTGGAGTAAACTTACTCCTTTTTTACAACCATTTAATAAAACTCTTTCAAAAAAAAAGTAAAATTGAGCCAATTTTATAATTTTCCGAAACCGTAGGTACATTTTTTTTTAACAGTATTTCTTTTTAATTTCAACATATCCTAAACAAATAAGTTTTACGTAAGAGAGTTTGCATTCTGATGAGCATCTGATGGTTATCTGATAGCTTTGTTCTCGACCACTCCGCCCACGGAGACACCATTTTCGGTTGTCACAGATTCACAAGCTCTTCAGCTAAGACTTCTTACCCATCAATGTGGGATGTTTTGGACATGTCAGACGTCACACGTCTATGAAGCTATGGAATAAGTAGGTTCGTCCCACTGTTAAATAATTCAATTGTTTGATTATGGTTAAATAAAAAACACCTACCCGCGAACAAGATATATAATACCGGTTTCGCGATTACAAATCTATACAAATTAAAATGGTCCACGTTGCTGACAATCATTAGGATTAATTTATGTACAAATAAAATATGGGTTTTCCATACAGTTTCATGCAGGTACACTCCCTCAGTCACCTGACACAGATGACGTTAACTTCATAAATAGCGTCATATATGACGCTCATGATTTTTGCATAATGGATAGATTTTAGTTTTGCCACTCAAAAAGTTTTATAATGTTTTAATTAAAATATAATGCGAGGAAAATTAGTAAAACTTAAAAAAAGGACATAATGGAAATTCAGGATATATCGTACATTACCTTCATCATTTGTGTTTTTTGGGTCACAGGGGCAATAGATAATTGCTATTATTATCGTATGGTTTGTGTTAGGGAGGTGATTGTTGAGTTTCATCTTTGAGTGCAGGTGACCGCAGGAGTCAGTACTAGACGAGATTCCATAATCAGAGTATTATATAATCTTTCTAATCAGACCGAAAATTAATCAAGAACAAGCGCAGCACAGTCTTTGCTGTGTAAATTAAAGCGATTGAAAAAATGCCACCTGTTTAAGCTTATATTTATTTCCCCGACTGTATCGAGTGAAGTTTGAACGGGTGGCCAACCGACAAGTTAAAAAAGTTTACACGGATATTTTATCGTGATATAGATTGAAAGCTGATCTACCGTCGCAAAAGTGTTCATTAAAATTCTGGACCTTCCGAGAAAACGCGACCTTGACACGCTTTTTTTGGTATTTTCCGCGTTGAGAACTCTACTCGTAAAAAAAATGAACAAATTCTTTACATTAAAAGCCAATAGCAATTGCAGTATCTAATAACTGTGGAAATAAGTCTATTTTTTTTTTAACGACAAACTCGTAACATTCTTTTTATATATGAATGCCGCAAATGTATCGCCTCTTACTTACGAAATCTATAGAAGTGACGTCATTCATATCTGAACACTTTTGACTTTGACTTTGCCTCTTTGAAGTAGAAACATAAAACACAAATAAAAAATACAAATAGTGATTTACAGTAATTTCGTTTGTACACCGTTTGTACAATTTTCATTACCGCATATTCTTCCATTTATTTTTTATTAAATAATTGCAATGACTTAGGTCATATACAATTACCTAGGGCTCTACTCAACTAGGCCAAATGGACCTGCCTGCCTGCATGTGTGGATTCGGTGTTGGACTATTGGACCTTAACCACTAGACTACCACGATTTCACTAACACATCCTTGGGATTGCCTGATTGTCCTGCCTATGGCTTTAGGTAGTGTTGGTAGTGGATGGGGAACTGACTGCAAAAAATAGATTGCGTTTGTTATCGTTTTTAGATGGAACTAACGCTGACAGCTTTATTCATACATTAAACACGCTGGTTTACAGGTCAAACAAAAGAACAGGAGTGAACGGTAAGTGGGTCCTGACGCAGCATTATTAACCAGCTAGTCTAAGGATGCAGCCTTCAAAATTGCCAGATGACCACAAGACTAGAATTTTTTTTTTTGTGCACCACGCGCCGTGGGCATTGTCAAGTGAAAATAGGTACCTACTAAATAGCTACACCCAGACCAAAAAGGCATTAATAATGTAATTATTAGTAATAGGGATAGGTATTAAACGAATTCGCACGCATAAGATATTTTTTTTCTCCGTGTAATTCTGTTCCACCCTAAACATAACTATTTTAGATAAATTACGCAAGTAACTAATAAAAGCTACTTTATAACATTTCTACACTCACCTCTCACTTAAACTTTCATCGATCATATTACTTACAAAACATATCCGCCGTATCGTATATTCTCATCTTAAACATATTTCGAAAACAAAAAAATATCTGAAAATTAGAATTCTAAGTTCTAGTATCTACGTGAACATTCACTTTGGTATCTAATTTATAATGGTAATTTCCCACACAATCTATCCAATGATCACTATAATAAAATATATTATTTCGTCACTATAATCATATGCCTGTAGAGTTTAGACCACCCACTACTGGCAATAAAAATACTTCTTCCTTTCTTAGACTAGCCTTAACCTAATTGGAAACGCTACACGCCTTTTGAAATTAATAATTTGACATTACTTAATACAATTACATCACTCTAATATTACATACTATTGGACTAAATTTAGATTGTTAACCGTTTCTTAATGTTAACTTACTGTTAATAAACCGATCAAGCATGACCCGGCAAAATTAAAGAACGGTTTCGCAATTTATTATTTCTCTAAAATTGGAAGATTAAGTATATCATTGTGTCATTTATCTTTTCAGGCTATTTGCCGCTATTAAAAAACAATCATCAAATATAAGTCAAATAACTTTACAACTCAATTATACAATTATATAAATACCCACGGTAATATATAAGTTACATATACTGTATAAATTTTCACTTTCGCTACAGTTTTCCTCTGATTTGTACCGGACCGAATTATTTATATGCACGATTTGTTTTTTAATTCCATGCGTAGATATCGGAGAAATACTTTTATTTTATAAAACAAATACATAATAGTAACGAAGAAATACAATATGGTTTACATATGAAGGTAGTTGTCTTCATCAATCATTTTTTGGCGTCCCAATAGGTGCAAAAAAGTCTAGCTGAAGTTTCGTTCTCGCAACAACCCGTTAAAAAGTTTAGGTTAGTGTTTGGCAGCTTTGTAACATCATGTATCGGCTTTTTGTGCCTCATATTCTTCGGTGTGTCATATCTCACCCATCTGTCACTTTACTGTCATCGGAAGTAATAATTTTAAACTAAAATGGGAATAATAGTTAATTTAAATTAAATTAAGTTAAATTGTCCGCTAGTTTATTTATATACGATGCGCCCATTTATAACCACAAACAAACAGATACAATATATGTACTCATGTACTCAAGTAGATGTACTCATGTACTTCATGATTCAAGTTTTTAGTTTGAGGATGCACGCAGTCGCAAAGTCAAATAATCGCCACTATATCCCCTGACTTAGTATCAATTTTAAGAGGTCCGTTTTTACATTTTATACGTTTTATTTATTCATTTATTTTCACTAAGATGTAAAAGAGCATGTGATGCGCTTATTAATAGTAATATTTAAAATTTAAATTAATTACTAATTTAAAATAATTTCATTATATTAATATATATATATATTTATATATATATATAATATAATTAATTAATTATATGTAACTATATATATATATATATATCTAAATACGGTATTTAAGCAAAACATTTTACTATATAAAATATAATATAATTTAATTATTAAATTATTAATTTAATGTTTATTCTCCTCATTGCTCTACGAATAATGCGCTGTTCTCGTCGGTACCGCGCATATCAAACGTATTTAATAATATATAAATGGTTTTGACACTCTGTTCGCTAAGAAGCAATCCTTTCAGTCAGCCGCCATTGAAGCTATCACTGGGCAAACAATTATACGAATAATTAATATATTTATTTAAATCGATTTATTATAGCATATATCATGTGAATTCAGGCCATGACAGGCATTTTGATATGATTAAGAGTTAAAAGCATAATTAAATGATATATTTTTCTAACTTAGTTTTTAGTGTTCATATTAGCAATAGAAATCTTTTATTTGTTTTACAAATATTTTTTTAATAATGTAAACTTTTCATTAATTACCAACTGTTTGTAGGACTGTTGATTTCTCTCAAAAAAGACTAGTGAATATATCAAAACACAACAAATGTTTATTTGTTATATGATTATTTGGAGCATCCATTTTACCCCATGCTAAATCGTTCTGTTATATCTTGTTATTAATATGCATTTACAATAAGGAAACTTTCTGGATTAAACATACATCAAAAATTGTACTTAAAATACCTCTGGTGATAAAAAACTCGTACATTTTCAATGCATAAAGTATAGTTTTGTACGCACTCCACAAATAATAGGTAATGTTTTTCCAGTGCAAAGGAAAAAATTACGCGTACCTATTACTTAACAGATCTATATAGGGGCGATCAGCGGATGTGATCTCATCTAGAATAATACTTCAGAATAATCTAGATGACAAGATTGGATTGTCTGCTTCC
Organism: Neomicropteryx cornuta; assembly: GCA_020383195.1. NCBI lineage: Eukaryota > Metazoa > Arthropoda > Insecta > Lepidoptera > Micropterigidae > Neomicropteryx > Neomicropteryx cornuta. Next base: position 11,543,645 of record JAHKQU010000014.1, read on the forward strand.
ACGCCAGTCGGAAACAATGTGGAAAGATATAGTCTTGCCTATATTTGGTCACCACACAGTCTATACAAGTCGATCCGAAGACAGGTCTGAGGATATTGTTCGAGGTACCGGTTGCACATCTTCTTGACTTTAGCGGCACGTCAGTCGATGCTAAACCAGTTTAATGCGCCATTAACCCTAGAATTCGCAAGCCTTTGCCTTATGAATCCTCGTACAAATCTTTTTCTGAACATAACATAAAGTGCACCTCTAAACACACATAGTCATCCATACACACACATAGTCACATTACCACAAACACACATAGTCATCTTTTTTTTGGCCCCCTTCTTTGTGCTTAAAAAAATAAAACTGATCAATGTTTTGGCTAATATCACAGAATCTAAATATTAATACGTAAAGGGAAAACTTTGTACGGAGGAGTCGGTATAGTAAAAGTTTATATGGAGAACCCGCTTTTTTTGTATCGGACGGACGTGTCGAACTCCGCCCCGAGGACGGGACGGTATGTGTGATCATCTCTGAAACTTCGTCGTCAGTATTAAACAGTTTTGTACACACTGTCTGTAAAAGTATATTTTTTATACTATTGGTAAGAATGCGAATATTTTACATATATGGTAAAATCATTGTTTTTTTAGGAAACCAGACAACTAGTAATGACAATTTTTTATTAACTAAAGAGAATTAGATTCAATGGCAAAACAGTGTAATAAGCCGCGTTTAAACGATATAGGGTTAATAGGTCTAAATGCGATCCGGCTGCCGCCGGGTTCGTGCAAACGGAAAAACAAAGATAGAAAAGGACAGAGTGGTCGGCTTCAAACTAAATTAAGCGTCTGGTTAAAGTCGAGAGCGGTCGAGTCGACTAAACCAAATAAACTACCAGACTAGTTAAACCTGATGGTATTTTTTGCAGGGTTTCTGGTCGACGCTTTGCCAGTCATGCAGCCTTAAAAAAACCAATGAAACTAAACGATTACTCTCTTATTAGTATTCCGAACTCTTAGGTATGAAAAAAACAGGTTATGTTTGCCAGTTTTTTGTTTTTTGTTTGTATACTTATTATGCCAGATTTTTTTTTCTGAAGAACATATAGTACATGGCTTCGCTCTTATCTCTAAGCCTTCATCGCCGCGAAGGCTTTAGAAAACACTTTCAGCCGAAACAAATACAGTTTCCAGAAACTATATTTATTTTTAATAGTAAATTTCAATTATGTATCTTTTTATTAGGGGCAGGGATTGTACCATTCTCACCGGAAAAAATATATTATAATTCTTGAAACACAATAACTTTTTAAGAATGCAACTATTCTCTCCAAACTTTCAATAAGTCAGCTAGCTATTTTTCAGGTCCAGATTAAACGTCATTTATTCGAGACGACCCTAGGCAGGCTAAGCGAAGCCTGCGGTAAAAGCTTTTAGCTTCTGTCCTAAATTAACTGTGGCCAGAGATTCCAATATGTACAATAATCTACAAAGGACGATCTTAGTTAAAGTACGACAATTTACATGGCGATTGTTTACACGGCTTTTAAATACATGTAGCGTAAAAGCCCAAATAATTAATATATTATATTTTGGTTTTTATTACTAAATATTGACATTAACTAACATAGGCGAGTAAAAACTAGTTTAGTTAAAAAAGTTAGTCCGTAACTTATATGTCCAATTAACATTAATTGATAAGAGCTATTAGTTACACAAGCGTAGTAAACTCTCAGACGAATTCGTTCCGGAACTATTATCTTTGAAAACAATAGCGCTTTGTTGCAAATGTATTGCATTCATTTCTGCACTATTAAAGGTCTGCTTTATCTGAGGGTAGTATATATGAAATAATCATTCAAAGTAACAGTATGAGTACAAGAATTATTAAAAATTATTAAAAACTTATTATAACTTAATATAACAAGAAAAATTATTAAAAACTAATTAATAATTATTTATATAAGCAAAATTGTTATAAAGGTGATAACATTTGCTGAACTCTTACCTGGATGGAGTAGTGGGTTAGGTTAGGTTGTTATTGGATACGTAAATAGTAAGTGATTAAGTTAAATCAAAATTTCTTAATATATGTATATATTTACGTAAATAATTACATATTTTAGAATATTAAATATATATTATAGGTTAGGTAAAAAATACATCTATAACTGTATATTTAATGTATATTTTTGTTAATCATTGACAAGCTCATCATTTCTTATCTGCTTAGCTATTTATTAAATATATCATATTACAGCATTTAAACCGCAGTATAACCATCTAAGTCTGGAAAGATTAATGTTCCACTGCCATCATTGGATTGATTAATAATATCTAAAAACAATTTAGCAATAATTCTTCTAAACACCAGCAATTTATTAAACAAAATAATAATTATTATTTTATATACCGTTTTATAATAGCGTGCCTAGTTACATTTCTTAATTATATTTTTATATCATTTTCCCGTGAATTTTCTGTATTTCTTTGGATCTCCTACAATCAGGTTTTTCAAACCTCATAAATTCGCTAAAGTAGATTATAAATAAAAATATTATTTTACTTCGCGTTTGACTATGCACACTATTAACAGACTGCGACTATCGAAATTCTTTTTTAGCATTTAGAATACGGCATGTAGTACATTGAATTCGGTATCGAGGAGTAATACAATATTATACTCCTAAGGGTACTAACTCATACACTATTGAAAGTGATTGATTAAATACTTCCAAAAAGTCGTTCGTTGTAAAAGACCAGTAAAGGCTTTATGCACATAGTCGCGTTAGTAACTGCTATAAACACACGTTGCAGTCTTTAGTTAGGTTGGAAGCAAATCGACTATATATAAGGCGGTAACAGTTGCGTTGGATGTATTTTTCGGCGGCAGGTGAAGTTTGCGCATACATTAAATGCAGCTGAAGGTTTGGTTAAAATTAGTCCTTGGCGTCGAAAGTTATCGATCGAATACGCTAGCAATACTAAGGTTTGAGTTTGATTTATTTCAGACAACCTTGTTTTTTTTAAATCTAGAGTATACTTAATTACAATATTTAAGTTCTTTATAAGTATTAACAAAGTTGGTATGTGCATTTACAAAACAATTTTGAGTATTATAATATTTGGAAAAAGAGAGATCACCTTATTATATATTTACTCGATGCAAAAATGTGTAATAATATTGAGACGACGTAGTTTTTACCCGAAGTTAGAGTGAGAGACCTGCTATGGAAAAAAAGACAGAAAGAATTTGTATGTTATAAAAACCCACATTAATAAAAAGAGAGATTTTAGAGATTGAAGTAGTAAATAGTTAAGCCGTTTGAATATTGCGTAGTTTGAATTCACACACTATATACATATAATAGTCACATCTCCCTTGAAGAGGCAAATTTACCCTTGTCGAGTAGGGTCCAAAAATTATTAAAGATCTACTTAGGTATTAGCAAATATTTTACAATAATAAAAATGTTTTCTATATTATAATTTTCCCTCAAATATACTTTTCTACTTTATTGTACTTTTAAGTACTATATTTGGATATAATCTAATCGGTTTGTTTACCTCCATAAAACGCGTTTTATAAAAATTGAAGTAAATCAAAATATTTTGGTCTTTCAATTCCTTCGGATGCACAACTTTTTCTCTGATTATTATTTCATAAAAATTTGACAGACTTTAGTACGTTAAAAATACATTTTATTTTTCTTTAAACTTTTCCCTTTCCCTCCCTCCTCCCTCCTTATCCTAACAGTATTTGATCCTTTATAGTTGATTCGCCTTTGGTGTCATACCTACAATTCACAGCTATATAATATATAAGATTTTATACGTAGGCATCTGTCGGCGACCAACTGCACTTCGCTTTCTGATCAACGCGCGTCCGGCGTAGAGCTTAAGTGCAAGTCCATTGCAAAAACGCCGCCCCATCCCGTCCTATAACTTTTAATGAACGATCATCCACTCGTCAGAGGCGCCATAGGGCATTTACTGACCTGTAGGTCAATAACTTTCGTTACCTACGTGTAATGAATCAATATATAGGTCAACATTTCTTCATAATGAAATATATTTTTTAATATGAATATTTTCAACGGGATTAAGATTTTAAAAAGTCGAAAACATGATAAATCGGCTAGTAGAAATAACTCTGATTAAACTTATCGCACCCGGATTCACCTACCTAAATATTACACCGTCTATCCAAAATTTGTCAACCATATACCTTAGTAAACCTCAGTAACCTTAGTAAAGCTTCTAATGTACCTAGCTGATTCTCGAACAAAAATTTTTTTTACACAACGGTGCATTTATTATGTTTAAAATAGTGTAAATTGCACTGGCAAACCTGTTTGCATAATGTGTGCATGTTTCACACACCATCATCAGACTAAGAGCCATGGTTCCGTTGATCTCCTTAATACATAAATGATGATGGCATCGCGGCAACGATTATATTCAAACTTTCATAGCCTCTGGTTAGTGGCGGCGCTGCAGAGCAAAATCTCTATCAATAAAAGTACCAGGAGGCCGTAATAGCTCTGGAGATTCGATATGGACGGTTTTTGCCTGCAGACTCCACGCCGCACGGCGGAGGCGCGTTGCGGGGGGAATGGGGTTAGGGGGGAGGATCCCAACTGCAAATCACAACTAACTCAGAGCACTGGCGACTGACTGACTTTCTCGATAATTTATTGACGAATAAATAGATAATCTTGTTGTATGCATCGCAGTTGGTGCTTTCATTATAAAATGTTATGATATTGAGCAATAAATACTTATCATTATAAGGGTTATTTCCTCTATGCACATATATTGATCACATTCTGAAGTGCAAAGGTTATGACTATAATACTCCGTCATTGATATCAGGAGACTCTACAGGCCCTAGAAGTCACAATTACTTTCGAACGATATTTCGCTTATTACTACGAAATTTCCCTTCACAGTGTTTTTTAGATATTTCATATTTTTATTTATTAATATATAGGTTAATATTACATACTCTAAATATATAAGATGATAATCACCAAAGCACATCACCTGTCAAATTAAATAATCTTTTTGGAAATATTGTGTAAATTGTTATATATTTTAATAACATTATTTATATGAAAGATTAGATATACAGTGTGGAAAAAAGAAAAAAATCTAAGCTACTAAATAGTCAAATATACCATGTATGTTATAGAATTTTAATAAATTCCGCATATAAAATTTGATCATATACTTAAATTTTATCATTTATGTATAGTGCATATTAGTGTATATTATTTAAAAGCTCTGTGAATATCGGTCGCTCTGTATTCAAGTATAGTTTATCTGTCGTCAGGGTTAGAGACACTGTTCAGGGCTACGCGCTGTAATAACCTGTAGGACTTCCATTATCCTCCAGTACACGCACTCTCATACAAAAGTACCGATTCACATCGGAACGGCTAAAATAGATTTTGATTTTTGAAAAAATTTGCTTTCCCAAAATTCCAACACGTTTAATTACACTGTAATGGCTTAACTAACGAATAAAATCGTCATAGACATTATACAAAATTCAACATAGACTATATATGTATATTAAATTACAATATTAACTACTAGACTATCTAGGCGGAGGCGGAACCTAAGAAATTTACAATTTAAACGTATTTAAAAAACTCGAAATCGCCACTATGGAATAATAAGTGAACATACATGTAAACAAACATATTATATATGTATTATGTGTATTATAAACAAACGAAGAGACATATCTAGTAAACAATTCCCTAACAAAATCTCATTTTTCCTTTACACTCATATCGTCGTTTTTCTTTCTTGTGCTTATATCTATCATGTCTTTTTACACGACAATTTTGCCTTGCTTCTATGTGCAAAAGATAATTTAGGAGTTGCCGTTTCGAATATTGAGTACTTTTCAAAATTATAAATATTATGATTTAAAAAAAATATCTAGGTGCTTTAATGATACCTCACTCGATATGATTTAAAAGTAGTTTATTTTTCGGCGCCCCATTTTTCATTTCTATTATATGAGTCTGGCTGGGACTTTTTCACAGCACCTTGGAATGCTCTCTTTCTTTGTAACAAAGGTGGTTATAATTTACTACACATTTTTTTATTGATAATAAGAAGAAACCCGTCTGAACCAGCAAAACGAAAAGCCTTGCTCGATGTTTCATTTTTATTAATGAACTGTGAGAAAAATGGCTGCCTCGGATAACCTCATCTACTGGTTCTTGCGCTATGTTTATATCGATTAATTGCACTGCAGCCAACCGAAAAAAAAACAACGAAGTGATTGCAACAGAGAATCAAATTACGAAGGACGTAGAGAGGAAACGACTTATTATCGAAGCAATTATTTTGTGATATTGTTTTAAAACAGCATTAAAGGCGGAAGTGAGGATAAACTACAGACAATTTTGACTAAAGGTCCTGACAATCTAATTACCTCCTTTCACCATCACGTCGTTATAGTAGATAATTTCTACACATTGTATTAGAAGAACAGTTTTGGAACATCTTTTTTTACCGCGTACATAACACACATATCAGACAGATACATTTTTTAATATTTAGTCAAACTGAAATCCTCTATCATCGATAATTGATGACGTTTGCACGTTGACGTTGACGTTTGTTGATACGCTTGCACGGTCTTTTACTTAACTAGATTTTAGGCATCTTATGAAGTGTTTGTTATATAGGTGGAATCTTATCTCGCTTGCACATTCATATCGTAATAATTAGATAAATATAATATTTAATAAAATATTTACTACAATAGTTTATTAAATATTTTATTTTTAAAAAAATGACACGGCAAGAGTTTTATGTCAAGTATAAAGTAAATCTAAATAGGCTTAGCCTTTACAATACTTTTGTATTATTGAAGTACTAAGTACTTACATAATAACATGTCATGCTCAAAAAGTTTGTTTTTATAAATTGCTGACATAGGACATATATAACTTTATAGGGTCTCGCTCAAGTGCACTAAATTGTAACCTTAAAAGCATCATTTTTGTAATGTGCTATTTCACTAAATATATTAATCGAAAGCAAGATAGAAAAATAAAGATATCTTAAATAAAATGAATTATAATAGTGACATATTTAGCCGGATTAATTAATTTTTTATATATTTAATATTGTATTACACGTAAAAAACATAATAATATAAATGTTACGTATTTTTTTTTTTCATAAATGTTTATATTTTGAATTGTAATATTTATATTCCTCGATTTTCCCACCCCTACCCCTACCCCTTTTGCTTCCGTAGCTGTCAGTATCAGAATTTACCTAAATGTGTATTTATTGATATTAAAAATAAGTAGATTCCCCTGTGTTGTAAGTATTCCTGATAACATGAAAACAAATATAATATATAAATATAAAAGGCTCCAAAGTAACACGCAACGAAATATATATGCAGTAGGCAGCAAATAACTTGAAAATGTACTACTTTGTAAGCCAATTTACATTGCAAACAAAATCGGTAAATGCGTTTCGTGCTCCGGACCAAACCATATGATAAATAAATAGTAGCCATCAGGGGCTGCTTTTCAAGTGGAAATAACAGAAAATTTTATTAACAATCTAAAAATACACCTATCAAATATATATATTTAATGGCCATATAAAAAAACAGTATTTCATAAGATAAAAAACATTTAAAAATACACAATGATATATCCTGAAATGATTCATTGTAAGATTTATCAGGGAAATAGTAAATGTTTATAAGCGTGATGGTATCTGTCAAAAGGTAGTGAGGCATGTAATATGTGTATTCTGTGACAGTATAAGAAAAATGTGTGCCGACATAAATAACTGACACCTACTGTCCTGGCGAGATATATAAAAAAATATTTTTGTGGAAACACGTAATAAAATAAAATAATCTATTAAAAAAATGAAATGAATATAAATAATTTACATTAAAAAAAAATCAAAAATAACTAGTTGCTTACTATAATAATTTTAAACAACAATATGGCTGTTTCACCCTGAAGCTACCATATAATATAAACTGCTTCTATATATTGTTTATGAGTAGTAAATTATTTAACCAGAACCTGACGTCTTACAGCTAGGTCATACAGGCGTCTTTAACGGCATCATCCCCCAGTACTACACGCGCCTGTGGTCTCTGACATTACATGAGATTCTTTTAATTCATCATTTGAGTTTTTATTTTGTAAATTTTGACGCGTGGCTAGTAATGAAACAACCCTCCCCCCCCCCCCCATTTATTGTAGTTGTGGTTTATTTAAAACTAATTTCCCTAAATTATATTTTTCGGCAAAAAATTCGCAACGCTGTCTTTAAAAAAATACTTAAATTGGTGTAGTTTAAGGAATGTATACCTTTAATTTACATTTATTTTAATTTATATTATATTAAATTTATCTTTATATTATTATCTCTATTGTGTAAAATTTCTGCTGGAATCTACAATAAATAAATTAATATCACGGACACAGTATTTCAATTTATATATTATCTTTTTGTGCCTACCTAGACGATTTGTATTAATTTCAACTGGCTATTAATAAATAATACGTATAAACAGTCGTGCTATCATATTTTTAAAATTAGAATATAATATGATGTGATATAAAGCGTTATAAAATCAGTTTCATTCTTCAGTACTAAAAAAATGTTGACTTAGATGTTATATCTAACTGATCAGCTTTCAATATGATGTAAACGGCTTTGGTTGTTTTTTTTAAGTGATTTAATCTACACATCAAACTCATTCGCATTTGAACGGACAGGCAGACGGTAGCGTTTTATATGCCTTGAAATAAGGACAAAGAAGAGGAATTCAAATACGAAGTTTTTATTAAATAAATGAACGTATCGGCAACACAATGTTCATTTTTACTCAAAGTAAATATTAAAATAAATTACATATATCCCTTAGTGAAATTAAAAAATAATAACAATAGGTAGGTACCAGCAGGCCCTTATTATTCATTGGGTTAAATGGGTTGCAGCCCAGGGGCGCAATGAATCTAAGAAAGATTATTTATTAAGTGCAACAGTGTAACTTTTTAACTAAATAAATATTCAACATAAAATAGGTTCATATATAAATCATTGAAAATACGTACGGGTTATGTACGTAACTTTAAAATTAAAATATTTTGTAAGAAAACAAAACTGTCGCTATTATTTAATATTACAAAACTATAGATAATAAGCCGCCCTTGAAGTGTAATTAATGATTTGTGGCTGCAGTCGAATGGTAGCGGTGGATGTGAGAATTGATAACGAAATTTCCGATCACAGCATTTAATGTGAGATATTGTTTATAGGTTCCAATTAAGAGCAAATACACGGGTGGAATAATGCTGCAACTATTCTCAGCTATCCACGGGCCTTCAAATTGATCATAAATCTAATCGCAGGGTGCTAAACATTGCAACAGCTAGGAATGTTGTTGGCGCCGCTGACGTTGCTAATTGGGAAGTTTTTTTATTTTAATGCACCAGCAGACTCGACCCAGTGAGGCCAAGTCTCAAAGTTAGACCTTCAGCACCTAATGTCATTGCGAATCATTCGTACATACAAATCAACAATATAATAGACAGAATTTGTGTATACTTATACAAAGTTGAGCTTGATTATGTTTAATATCTGTAAATAATATCCTAAATCTTAGGTGTTTAGCTATTTTAACTCTACCACAGACAGGCAGTAAACTTTTTATTGTTTCCAGTATCCCAAGTATCAATTCTTCAACTAATATTTTTTTTTATTGGAAATGTTGTAAAGATAAATAAATATAATATCTTCACAGTTAAGTTTAAATTTGGAATATATTCAATTCACACATATTCGAAATGTAAAACATACTCGCAACAAACAGCTTAACAAAAATACGACTAGGTTCAGATGAACTCTTTTGTTATAACAAATATTATTAAAATTAAATCTAGAAGCAGTATCTAACTCGCAAGCCAGTAACGACAATATCAATTGTAGGTTCTTAGGAATGAGAAAAATAATCCGCGCGGCTTAATCAATCACTATGATCTATTCGAAGTCAGCTGATGTCGGTACGCCATTCCGCTGTCGATAACGCGGGTAAAATATAATTGGCATTTATATGGTGAGGTTATCAACCGTGTCTAAAGGGCTTGTTCACACTTTTCTTAATAAAAAAATAGATTTAGTAACTACCCGGCAACATGAATATGTGAATATTAACTACCTCGTTATCATAAGTACTATTCCAAGGAAGAGTAGCATCACACCACGCACCTGCTCTCTTTATAACAATATAGTAACATCTCAAATATTGATATACTACTTACCTCATTAATCTCATTCAAAAAAGAAATTTCCACTATCCTTAATGGTAAATGTATTATTTGAAAAAAAATATTCATCATGGTTTCCGATAAATAGAAATTTAAACTTCATGTGATAATATTATACGGTTTGTATGCAAACGCGGCCAAGGTTACGTTATCAATCGTGTTGAATATAAAAAATGTAATTTATACTAGCGAGTACAAGCGCTTTGATAAAGTTAATAAATTTGGGCATGAATTATTTTTGCATTTAATAGGGAACATAAACATCGCATTAATCTTCGGGGATGGTCTTGGGACATACTGTATATTATTGTATTTATGTAGCATTATTAAACTACGTTCTGTACATACTAAAACCACTCGTAGTATTTAACATACACATACAGAAACCACTCATACTGACCCTCAAATAAGCATGTTTTCAATCAAATAAATTCTACCTCACATACATTCCTAATCTATAACTCAAATGTATGCACTCTTAATATAACTTTGAAACATGTCAAAAATCCATAATGAGTTTTATATGCTAGAAATAAGATACATTTGTAATTTTGAAAATGAAAACTATTAACTATGTTAACTGTTAACAATGTTATCGCGCCCTTTACAGAACTATTTTACTTTTAAATCCACTTATAGTTCGCCCTATAGTCCCGTACTGTAGATAAAGTTGAATATCTTTTTGGGTGCGATGGTTCTAATCTCTTCTGGCTTGAGAAGATGGTTACCTAGAAGCTGGTACCTTTTGTAGATGAAGGGCCCTCATTCACCCAGTAGTTGTATAGGGGTTTCTGGGCTCTCTTGGCAGAATCTGCACCTGTCATCGGTCGATAGGCTCAATTTGTACGGGTGTTCCATACACCATTTTGCTACAATATTGAGTGCCTTTTGTAGTAGCCTTGAGATAGTGTATGTGCATTTGCCTCTTATTGCAATGTCATCAGCGTACCCTTGCGCATCAATTTGGGCTTCGTTTAGTAACTTTAGTAGGGTGTCCACCACGATGGACCACAAGAGGGGAGACAGAGCGCCTCTTTGTGGACATCCCTTTGTTGAAGATATTTGTTCTAACATATCTATTAGTAAGCATGTATTCAATCCATCTAATTGTGGTCGAGTATATGCCTTTCTCTTGCAGGTTCTCATATCCCATATCCTAAACGAATTTAGATATTTAAAGTATTATAACGTAACAAAACTTTTCTCTAACTTGCAATTATAATAATGTGTATTAACGCGTCATGCGTTTGTGTCCTAAATGAAAATTGAGTATTCCTTTCGTAAGTATTTATTTTAGTGCATACACATTTGCTAATTTATTCAGATCCGTAATTAGCCTTATTTTATTTTATTAAAGATATATCAATTAACTAGTTTTAATAGTCGTTTTTACAATAATAGCACGCGTACAACTTTGTTTGATATGTATCTGATAAATGAGCTTGAAATTTGATGACTTATGAAAACGTGACTTATTCCCTAGCCATTTGTAATTGTCTGTAAGTGCAAGGTGAGTATCTCGACCATTTGGTCTTGGTTTGCATCGTAATATTATTGCTAAGCTGGTATTCGCGATTTGGATCGACAAACTCCAACTCGACAGACAGAACAGAGCTAATATTGTTGTGGGCGTCGCAGTCGCAGTTGCAGTTGCAGTTGCAAACATACGGCCTCTGGATTAAATCAAAACAGCTCACCTTGTTGTGTTGCTCGGTTGCAATGAAAATTAACTGCCAGAAATGCGCGCGCCTATTACGTTTTCCTTGAATAAGCTCTTCAAGTCTCCGATATTGTTGTCTTAAATAAATAGTTTCAAAATATTTATTTTAAATTAATCACTTAGCACTTATCGGTTTTCGTTTCAAAATCAAAATAACGCCTATATGATTTAAGTAATCACAGCATTAAATCTGCTCAACCTATAAATCGAAAATCTCTCACAGGGGAATATGCATAGAATATGTTGATTTTCTGTAATAAGTAGAAGGCATATTGATTAATTAGCAGCATATCTCAAGCGTTCGTGTATTATAAGTAACCTTAGAAAACATATTAAGCTTATTCTTAAGACACATCACAAAATTAATCATTATGAACAGGCAAAAAAATATTTACCGAATCATTAGTCTAAAAATCTTTTGATAATGCTTCGTATATTTTGTGGAGATATATATAAATCTATATTTAAATTTTAGAAAAAAAAGACATACATTTTTGCGAATTTTTACATATCGTGTTTACATACGAAGATTATTTAATCCGCGAACGCAAAATTATGTATTCTATAACATACACTGTAAATAGTTGATACCATTGGGCTTACATAAAGATATTTATTTATTTATTTATTTATTCTTTATTGAAAAATCCACAGTATTCAATTTTTATAATTACAAATAAAACTTACTTAAATATGTGATACTTTTGTGTCATTATGAATAGACTGAAAAAGTTGTTGAATATTCTCAACGGTGAAAGATGACCTGGCCAATTACGATGCACCAGGATGGAACCCGGGACCTTTGAGTCAGGGGACAGACATTTATATTGTTGTACCACCAGGCCAGTATGAATGTTTATTTCAAAAAAAATATATAAGAATTCTGATTTGAAATTATATAGATATTTAGTTTCCAACGTAATAACATCCTAATAAATGTTGAATAATGCGTCGTTCGCAAACGTAATAAAGATAGGAAGTTAGATTAGCGGGTAGGTTTGCAAACAATAGGCGCTTTTGGCCTTATTTGAGTCACGATTTCGAATGGCGCCCGTATTATCCTTCCTAAATTATGATCGATTGTTGAGGACCTATTTCGCATGCAAAGACGAGCGTGCGTTTCAAACGTTATACGACTACAAACAGTATATCCAGCTATCTTTCCATGCTTTCGAAATACTGTTAAATATTTTTTTTTTCCGTATCTATAAGTATAAATTTATATACCATTATACAATTTATGTTTACTAATAGACCGATTTTTGCAATGTCGAAGATAACCTAAGCTTAAAAAAGATGATTTCAATATAAATATATTTTAAATATATTTCTGTAAGTGTGAATAGACATATTTCATATTAAAACACGTAATGAGAGAAACTTTATTCTATAACTAAGCAGATTATTATGTTTGTTGTGATTGTGATGGATAATGAATATTATATGCTTGAGAAAGGGTCCAATGTCCTGTACAGGATAATTATTTATTTATTAGACTAGCCGTTGGTACGGCTAACGGAGGAAAACGGTTAGTTTTTTTTTTATCGAACAAATGTCGAAGTTTTTTTTTTATACCACCGTTTATTGGATAGAGTTAAGAGTTTTAAACATTCGACAATAAGTACTCTTCCTCGGGATTGATCTTGCTTAAAAAAATATAAGAAATTGTCCGCTGTGTTAAATCTACCACCTTGAATTTCCTTAAAACGCTTATATTGAAACTGTAAATAATTGATTTGGAGGATTTTGAAACGAATATATGGGGAAAAATACATGGGAAAATATTTGGAAATATGTTTATTTACGTGCAAACGTTAGCATTTCACCGGACTACACTTTTATCTCGAATGCTAGCCATCTTAGTCTCATAACATTAACGAGCACAGCTTTTCTTACTAGAATAACAGAATGAGCGTTGTTTATTCGCGGGCTATTTGCATAAGGCGACTTATCGCGCCGCAGCCGCAGCCGCAGCAGCCCTGAACACGGCTCCGTTTATCATCTCTGGTTGGGTTGGGGCGGTCGTCTTGTCGGTAGCACCTATATTTATCTTACATACGAATTTTTAACAAAATATTATTATTTTAGGATGAATATTTATTTTATCTTATTCAATATTAATAATATATTTTAATATTATTCTTTTTTACGTCATTAGATGTATTGTGTGCAATTTCTGTTGGATCACCAGAATAAATAAATAAATAGATAAACATAGACCTAATATTTCAATCTATAATAATTATAACGTGGCACTGAACATTCTTTTACATATTTCTATTTGCGCTCATAGATGAATTTATATTAATTAGATGGCCACTAATAAATGCGTCCCAACAGCCAAGCTGTCATATTTTTGAAATTCGAATATGATACAAATATCCCTGCACTGTATCGAAATATCAAGTTTCATTCTTCAGTATTAAAAAATGTATGTATCTTTAATGTTATCTTTAATATAGCTACTGATTTTAATGTTATAATATCTATATTATTCGACCAGCTCTCGATGTGATCTCAACGGCTATGGTTGTTTTTCAAGAGCATCACCAAAATTCAACTCTCTTGCATTTGTACTTTTCGAGTTGAAAGTTGCAACGGACGGCCAAAGACGGGGATAGTAGCTTCTTATACGTTAATTAATGTATGCATAGAAACTAATATGACTTCACAGACGCTTGTTAATTATTACTCAAATATTTATAAAAAAAATCCATTTTGCGGAAAAATTAAATTTCAAACTTTCAAAATAAGAAATCATTATATGCCAAATATTAAAAACAACGTTATAAATTAAGAACAGCGTTTGTGTTATGGTTCTGATTGGAGAAGGAGAATGAAAACAAGAGATGATGAATAACGAAGTGAAATGCATTGCAAGTAAAAGAACTAAGTTACTTAGTTCCGTTATTTCACCAGTATATTTATGTATTCATCATCATATAGACAAGACATTATAATTGTCCTGTCAAAAGTACAGTTTTGACTGCCTGAAATTTAAAATTATATAGGTAACTTTGTCATACACGCAATACAGTTTTGTACAAGTATTTATATACATATCTTGTGTTCATGAATAACTACTAAATTTATTCTTACTACAAAATAACCTATTTGTAAATAACACCAAAAAAAATGAATATAATAAATAGTACTGCGTATACATAGATGATTCGACCACACATAATTTAGTGTCATTTCGATTATTGTGAAAGCTTAGTTTTTGATTTTAATGAGATGGTATTATGTTTATTAATTATGACAAATCGATTTTATTTTGTTGTTCTCCGTATATATTTTTGTGTTTTAAAAATGTTATTTTTCAATTTGTCGAGTTTCATATTTATGAGAAAACATGTTTTATTGTGAACGTCTTTTAAATATCAGAAGGTAACAAAAACGATAAAGTCGAATGCGCCACAAAAAAAAATAGTATCCTATAGAAAATAGATATCCAATCGATAGAAAAAAAGAAAAATAAAATTTTATTTTTCGTATTTAACGCATAGAACTGCTGCGGCCCGACAAATTTTATGTCTAAGTAGGTACAGTTTCGACTTGTTATTTATTCAGGCTGGATGTTCAATAAATTTTATCGCCATAAAACAGACACAAACTGTTTTTTTTGTCTGAGATAACCTAAAATATGAAACGCTATTATTTTGTATAGTCACTTATTGTGTTCATTATTTTATTTATGGTTTTCCAAATTATACTGTTTTGGATACAATAGACATTTTAATTTCCTCTAAAGATTTACAGTGGTACAAAAACCGATAACAATAAAGTAATATTAAAAAAAATCAAAAAAAATTGTATTTAAAATAAAAATATAAACGTGATTGTACTAAAGTAGACATGGAAATAACAAGTACTATGTAAGATTATAAGGCATATTGATTGTGGTATATGGCAGCTTAAGTTCTATATATTATTTTGATTTGTTTTATTTTTTTATTATTTCTTCTTTAGTACGTGCAAAAGAGTGTGGATTCATGTGTAACAAAGTGTCAAGGATAGGGGATTTTTGTCATTTTTATACACGCTTCTACGCACTACGACGTTCTTTGTCAATCTCTTTTTGAATGGTTTTATTAAATTTTGTTACCACGCAAAATAAATATATTGACTTATATATGTATCTATGGGTCGATAGAATATTGAATTTCCAACATAGTTTATATATGAAATGTGAGTGGACGAATCGTGCGTTCGTTAAATATTAATCCCCCGAAACCGATTTTTAACTTTTATTCCTTTTTAATCCCTTTTAACAAGCTTTTAATAACATAAATTGAACGATAGAGTTGAATGCGATATTTATTAAACAATGCACGAATACGTCACCATTATGTATGACCGAGATAAGAGAAAGCAGGTAAGTGATGTATGCGATCGGATGGGGCGATAAATCGCTGACATTGACCGTTCGTTCGCAGCGGAGATAGCCCGCTGTTTTACACGGGAAAATCTACGCTGGAATCTAGATCTCGCAGGCCGGTGTGTATCCGCTCGCATTGGCGATAGCGCTGTACTTTCAATGCCTAATAAAAGACGACGGTGTACCCGCGAGTTGTCTCGTGGCGAACGCCGCCGCCATAAGAGGCTGCAGATGGAAACACCATAAATATCTCCGCGCGGATAGTCGCATGCGAACAATTTAACGCCGTGTAACCATTATACACGTCGCCGGAGTGCCGGCAGTCCGCAGTTGTAACTGGTTCGCTCTTTACGCTAAATTAGACGCAATCCGCTGCGTTAACATTTCCCTGTGGCAACGCGTTGGAACGAGTCTAACTTTCACTGCAATCTAACTTGGAAACTCAACCTTGGAATAAATTAGTGAATTTAGAAAGATTATTTAGTTAACCGTTCAAACTGTGAAATAAACTCTCAATATGTCAAAACAAAACATACGAAAATTACTATACATAAACACTTCCTCGACTGTCAAAAACAAATATCTGCAGAAAAAAAAAACAAAAGATCTTTAGCTAGTATGAAATTTTTTAGGCATTAAATTGTAAAATATTGGTTAGTAAGGGTGCCATCGCCTTGAATCTTGGTCATAAGCAACGAAAACGATGTGGTTTAAATAGTGTAAAATTTTACTAACAGCAAACAATCTCATTTTTTGATAAATTTTATATTTCGTTGATGTACACGAAATATAACACGTAAAATGTAAAACTTAACATTTATTAATAAAATTGGAACAAAAACAAATTTATAATCAATTTATATTTGATCTCGTATTTTATTGCAATTAAATTTTTATTCCTCCCATTACATTTACAGACGAACGCTGATGTCTTACAAATCTTAACCATGAGTCCCGGAACTCGCTCATTTTTTAACTTCTTTACATTTATGTATAGGAAGCTCCTTGCCCCCCCCCCCCCTCCCGTCCTTTGGCCGTCTGTCTATACGTCCGTCCGTCTGTTGCAATTTTCAACTCGAAAAGTACAAAACGAAAGAGTTAATTTTTTGTGTGTCGATTGATGATCTCGAAAAACAACTATGGCCGTTTAAATCACATCGAAAGCTTAAATATAGATATTCAACATTAAAGTCAACAAATTTCAAACTAATAAAACATAACGGCTGTTGGAACGTTTTATTTATTGCTGGCCAGTTAGAATTATTATATACTATCAATGAGCGCAAATAGAAATATGTAAAAGAATGTTTGCCACGTTATAATTATTATAAATTGAAATATGATGTCCGTATTTATTTATTTATATATTTATAGTGGTTACGCAATAGAAACTGTATACAATATATGGAATGACGTAAAAAGAATAATATAAAATATATTAAACGAATGTTAATAAAAAAAAAACACAAATATAAAAAAAAAGATTTTAAATTAAAAAACATCAATAAAAAGAACATTAAATAAACAAATTTAACAAATTCAGTAAAAAGAAAGTGGGGAGGGCTTATTTTATTACAAGCCTCAGCTCAAAATTTACAAAAAAAAACTGAAATGGTGTTAAAATTCATGATGAATTGAAAGAATGTCATCATACCATTGTACCTATATTGTTTTTTATTTTAATCTACTCAACTAATCACAAGTTGAAGCCACAGACAGGCACGACTAGTCTAGGGGGAAAATGCTTTTAATGACGCCTTAGGGCATACTTGTGAGACGTCAGGTTCCGGTTAAATAATTTCTACTTATCAATGTAGGTTAGGTTAGGTTAGGTTAGGTTAGTTGTTATTAAATGATAGCTATAGGTGTCATAGCCCTTCTTCTTTTACTAAGTATGGTCGGTCTTAATTCAACCTAAGCTAAATATTTTCAATCAACCGCATATCCAGAATGCATTCTGGCCATTTAAAAATGTCTACCTGACATTGACACGCCTAGAAGCCTTTTTTCTACCTTATCGATCGAATTTCGTGACTGAGTTGCTTTACAAAAAAGTCGTTAGTGGTGGTGCCAATCATTTGTCATACTTAGTTCGCAAGCGACTTGATCACTCATAGTACACTCGACCGCTTATTATAATCACAGCAAAATGTTTACCTGCGGGTAGCGAGTTAATGACCTTCTAGGACTGCGTACACTTAATTACATTTTAACTTTTATATATCCTTAAAAGCTATCCCTGTCCTTTGGCTATCGTCAGTCCATCTGCCTGTTGTGTTTTTCATGTCGAAAAATGCAACAGACTACGAATGCAAGTGTGTAAATTTTTTTTGTGTGACAAATTGAATTTTTGTGTGTAAATTTTTTTGGTTGTCCTTTGTCTTAATTATAGTATCAATATACCAATAAAAAAATATAATATAAATATACCATAATGTTAATGTCAACAAATTTTTAGGACTAAACATTGAAACCATAATTCTATAAAATGCGCTCAAATATCATATTCGAGTTTCAAAAATATGACAGTACGGCTGTTTGAACGTATTATTTATTACTGGTCAGTTAAAATTAAAACAAATTCATCTAAGTACGCAAAAATAAAACAAGTAAAAGGATGTTCAGTGCGACATTATAATAAAAATAATTATTTAATTGAAATATTATATTTATGTTGTTTTATTACTAGCAGCGCGTCTTACAAAAACAAACGCGCGTTTAACAAAAAAAAAACAATAAACTTGAAATTTATGATGAATTTGAAATGAATTTTAATCCACTCGGAATTTAAAAAATAACCCACTTTCGCCTCTATAGCCATCCAAAACGCACACCGAAGAACTAAAACAGCCTCAAGCACAAATGGAGTTAGAAAATGAAGAAACCCATCAAAGTTGATACCACAGGCGCGAGTAATCTGGGTGGGTTTAATGACGCCTGTATTGCCTAGCTGTTAAAGATTAAAATCTGGTTAAATAATTTATTTAATATAACTAAAGAATGCATAAAATCAGTTGATGTCACAGGGTCAAAAAGGGTGTCATAGCGATTCCTGATTTAGTTTTTTTAACGATTAGTTTTTATCGATTAGTTACGTTTATGTAAAACCTAGAAAAAAAACCAGAGAATAATATATCAATGTTGCGATTATACCTACACCATTTATATCGCTGCAATGTAACTTTGGGAATTGAAATCAATCAAAATAAAATATATGTATACGTATTAGTGAAATCGTTTTAGTTTTGGAAAATGTAAGGCTTCTATTTTATTTTCGTATTAATATTCTTGCGAAACATGCATAGTTATTTATCAACGTATGCTGGGCCTATAATTACCTACCTACCTTACCTACCTACTGTAATTACATACCGTACCTATAATTTATATTAATCAATATACACAATGAATTTAGGTAGGTAGTTAAACTATTTTAAAATATTACCAACATTGCCGTTCACTGTTACAATGTTGCATCCGTATCGCAAGTCATTAAGTCGTGCGACCAGTATTTTATAGCAAAATTACATATCAATACTATAAAATATACGAACCCGCCCAATGTAAACGACAAATTTGCAATTTAACCGAGGATGGTTTTAGATGCAAGTATTTGTAGCGTCATCCGCTCGAGGCAGCGCTAAGAATATTTTAATGGCTACACGCTTTGGACCGACCACCCATGTTACCCGTTGCTTTCCGGACACTAATAATGCCTCGAACGAAAAGCGCAGCGGACAACATATTATGGGCTACGAAATATTTAATAAAAAAAAAATTAAAGCACGAATGAGAGTGAATATTTAAACCAACATTAAAAAAAATAATATCTTGAGTATCATATGCAATATCACGGACTGGCCTAATTTCAGAATGTGACCTAGTTTCAGGTTCTTAAGTTTGGGTGGGTGTACATTTCTTGTATTAGCATTACACATATTATTTTGTTTTATTTTATGTAAACAATCTATTATAATCGAATATACAACCATAATAATAATTAGATGACTGAAACTAAATACCAAAAATTAATTAAAGAGCCAATATACTTGAGATAGAGTAAATTGGTTTCTTCGATCATTTTCATTGATCGGAAATAGTTTTGAATACAGTCTCCTATATTTTCTTCTTCGTTTGAACTAAACATTAATTTTTGGAACCTCAGCTAACCAAATAACATTTTTTTCCCAAATTAAAACTTCACTCCATAAGCGCCACATAGCTTTCATATGACGTGATGCCGGGTGAATGACAGTTTTACAAATCTTTCTTCGTGCCTCCAAATACGATCGTTTCCAAAGAATAATGGATACTAATTGCTTTCGTCCAAGCTGGTCAACCGTTTTTACTTCTTTGTCGGCCTGATGACCTTTTTTGCCGACAATAAAGATGAAAACAGCTGCTTCAAATTTGATCGTGGGAAATTATTTTTCTTCCTTATCTCTAATTTGTCATAACATGCCGCCAGAAACGAGACTGGCGTTCTCTTCTCTAATGATGGCGGGAATAAGCATTGTAAATGGTTTTTTTTATAATAATGGTAGCTTTATTCCTAGTTAAAAATATCGTGATAATTATGCTCATTTACATATTGCATTTTTTTTATCATATTAAGATATTATTTTCCATAAATTGTGGTCCACAAGATGTGATAATTAACCTAATCCTCGGCGTATTTGTCTTCCGAATCTCTTACTGTTTATTGATATCAAAGCGGCAAATAAATCTTTAAAGCCGCTCACAGGCATGTGCGCAAATGTTTGCGCATCGATCAACCCCCTCCCCTCCCAAACCCAACTGCGTTCAGTTGCCTGATTGTCATAATGGTAGTCCGGAACACGTCAAAACATAGCTAAAGTAACCCTATATGTTATAAAATCACGTGTGAGTCTAATAGCGTTTGTGCATGTGAGTACACATTTGCGCACATGTGTGGGACCGGCTTAATGTCCAGCTGCGCGTGCGCTTTTCGTATTGGAGCGCCCGCTGCGAAAGACAATCACATTTATTTGCTACAATTCGCATTTCGTTATTCTTATTAAAATACGAATCCCGCCGAAGAAATTACTTCATCTGCGTGAGTCAGTTTATGGGCACATTTTATGCATAAAAGGCGGAGCGAATCTCTTTCAATATAAAGTTAAAACTTTATTAATGTTTGCAGTGGGCGAACGAGACCGCACATTACAAGCGCAGCGGGCCGCGATGTTTGGCGAAATAGCATTTCGATGATGGGACATCGATGTTTTTAAATTAGTAATAATGTATACAATAATAACACAATTGTTGCCAAAATTGACGCAAATCACATAAGTACACTAAAATAATATTATTTATTATTACAAATATAGCATAGGACAAATCATAAACACGTACGGTTGTACAATCCTCGTGTACAGTTTAATGTACCGTTATAAATAAAACGAAATACCCGTGTTTTTATGCAAAAACATTTTGGTGTGAAAGATAACTTAAGCACAAATCATATTCACATAACTGACCACACATAACATAGCACCTAGTGGCATGCCAGAATATCATCGTGTAAACTAGGTACTAAACACCCGTCCTAAGGTGGACTGGACTATCTATCCACTATATCGAATTCGAAAATTGTACGCTCTATCTATTTATTTATTTATTTTATTTAAAATTTACATATACTTTGGAGGTACCATTCCTCCGGTGGTATAGCTGATTGGCAGGTGATGCAACTAAGTTATTTTAAAGCCAAGTTTTTTATCCTTTTTCTTAGCTTGGAAGGGGTCTTAGGGAATGGCTTGAATTTATCAGGAATACTAATCTTAAAGGTTGATCGAGTCACGGATAAAATCAAAGAAATACCCATATACTGCGATTGTCATACCGCAAAAACACTTATTAGGTTTTCTGGTAGTACAGTTGGTGGTATTCATTATTTTTTTTATATATATACTCCTATACCTATATATAGAGATTTTATATTATGCAACATTATAAAAAAAATATGTAACGTAGGTATATAAGGTAGGTACGAGTAATAATGACAGTTCGAATAGTGCATAAAAATCAAGTAGGTAGATTTTTGTTTGTCAGGAATTAATAGTAGAAAACGGAATACCGCGGAATACTTCGCGAGTTGCGTGCTCAAGCTGTTGCCGAATTGTTTTTACATCTGCGGTACTAAACATTATCTGCATGCCAAATGTTAATATTTTGTGACTAACCATTTAAAAGTGACAGGCCTGTGACAGACGGATATATGGGTTTTCATGTAGTTAAAGATATTTTTGAGGTATGAATTATTGTTGCCAGTTGAGGCTTTAAGTTATTAGGTATGTTTGTTTCTTTTTAAGCATGGCGGCTGACAACATGGCTTATCAGCATAAGATTATCATCAGAACGATTTTTTTTTTAAATCGGTTTTAGACAGTATAGCTTATCGTTAGAGATAAATAATATATATTCTCTAATCAAAAGAACAGGTCTTGGATTTCGAAGGCCTGTACGATTCTTATTAGGCGTTTTTTCTTTTAAAGAGACGATTAGAAATAACAACTATTGAATGGTTAGTTTTGCAGAGATGAAAAGCTGATTTTTCAATCTTTGTCCATTCAATGAAATCTCCAAGCAAAGCAGCGCTTCAAAGGTCTCGGCATATAGAGGTGTCATCCTCGGAATGATGAATGATGATAGGTTAACTTAAATTCATAGCTTATTGGTATATGTAATTTATTTTACTTTTCAATTTTCACGACAAGTAAGTCACGACAGCCTCTGTCTTGCAAAATATGATTTTTAATAATTTACAATCCTTTTATGTAAATGCGTGTAATAATATTTTTTTCATTCTACCATAAACATTTCATATTTACAAACCACATTCTATATTTTTATTTTTTTCATTGTCCTAGTTCCCGCGGCTAACATAACCAAAAAATAATTTACTTTGTTTTTATTATAACACGTACTTCCTAGGATTGATCAAAAAAGTAAAGCGGCGTTTTAAGAGGCTTACAAGAAAGGCCAAATAGACTTTATTTGTGAATCGTGGAGCCTTCTTAGGGTATGCACATGGTGGCGGTGTCCATCGGTCGATATACGATGCAAGTAATGATTCTAATAGATGTTCTAAATCTTTAGAAATAATCATTGATATAAAATAAGTCAGATCATCAAATTATAAGGTATATTTTTTAAACAAACGCGGCTATCGAAATCATGAAAAAATTAACGAACGATTATTGATTGTTAAAAATAGGTCATGCTCGTTAGACATACCCTTAAGTAAGCTGAAAGTATTGGACTTTTACCACTCTAAATATAGAGCTGTTGGTCTTTTTGTTTCGTTTAGCCGCAATCACAATAAAAGGTACTTAATTAAATTCAAATATTTAAGATAAAATATGTAATATTTAATTTGTCTCCATACTAATAAGTTTATTTAATTTTATTCAAATTCAATCTGATTCAATACTGCTTTCGCGATTTTAATTTCAGATATCTAATACATACAGTTTGCATGTTCTGGAAGACTCTGTACTCACTAGTATTATATCGAACAACATTAATTATTACATTACATAAATAAATAACATTAAATTTAAATAACATTAGTATTTAATACAACAGTGAGATATTTATTTGTGTGTGTGTGAGTATAACAATCAGTCGAATCACAGAAAGGTGACAGAAAGCGATTAACTTGACTATTAATCGATTAACTTAACATTTTATATACAGAGTGTTCCAAAACCATTCCCGAAGGATTAAGGGGGGTATTTTATAAAATATTATGAGCAAGAAATGAGAAAAAAAACATCCACAAATTTATTATTTTAATTAACAGATGGTTGTTAGCGCGGCATTTCGGTCAACGCGCGATCCGATGCCTCGCCGATCGATAATGGCCTTTTAATCAGACGTACGGCGACAGCTGTGCGCGCTCACAAGAATTTTACTATTTTCACGTAAAGTTTACATTTTTTTCTCGGTAACCATGATGTGGTTTGATATAGTTTCTTAACAAATAACACTAGAAATCGCAGGATTAATCCTCTGTTTTTTTTATCGTGAATGGTCTTGGGACAAGGTGTATTGATATTTGAATTTTTTTTTAGGTCTAAACTGACATCGCATTGTTACTATGGTACTTTACTTTTGCGTGTTATTAAAAACTTGAATATCTATACATTGATAATAAATTATTTTTCTTGGCGTTAAAATAAGAGTCTTAGTATTTGTGACTGCTCATTCCAAAACTGCAAAAATAAATCCTAAAATAAACGGGAAATAGTTTCACCTAAATAAAACATCCAGACATCATAAAAAACATGGTAAAATTTATTACACCTGGAATTCAGCACTACGAGTACATTTTACCTAACCGGACGCTACGGTTATGTTTTTCTGCGGTTCTTTGAACTGATTCGAGAATGATGTTCGTTGAACTGGAGTCCAGTAGAGAGGAGTAATATTTTGAGAACCTACCGTCGGAATGAATGTGAATACACCTTAGTGATTTTTTTTTTAGAAGGTTACCGTGATTTTCTAAGATTTAAGACAGTGGCAATTTTACCATCAGACTCGCGTCCTTTATAAGATGTGTTGAGGCTAATTTTTTTAATATTTGCGATCTAATTTATTAAATATAGTCTAATTTATTATAACCAAAAACCTAAATAAAAAAATAGTAATAAATATGCCGCTAAAACTTTTACTCCCTATATCAGTCACCAGTAAAAGCTTAATACATTTTGAAACAAACTTTATTTAATAGGATTAATTTCTGCAAATTAGTTAAAAACACAAAACATTACAAAGCAATAATTTTTAAATATTTTCATTCGAAACTAGTTTCAACATATTTACACGTAGTAATTGAAGATTCCTAATATTATATTGAAGTCCAATATATTATATTGAAGTACTTTAAGGTGCTGATCACAAAACCTAATAATGTAATTTACAAACTTTTATTATCTTTAGTTGTTTTCTTTGCATATTTTTAAATGCGAGGTTTTTACTAGACTGCTTAATAATTGGGTAGAATCGATATCTTTATGTAGTTGAAACGATATTATGACCGCATCCTTATCTGTGCCCGAGGGACGTTGACTTCACGAAGTTCAGCCCGCAAATTGGACACACTCGACGTTTTTTGTCCGGTTTCAATCTATTTATTATCTTTGAAGCGTGACCAAATTATTCATCAAACACATTTTAAACTGCTGCCTGAGTAATGACTGAATGTTATTTTGTAATGTGTTTTAATGACAGCAGAGTACGACAAGGACAAACTACAATAATAGTTTCAGAGCAAATTGAATTCGTATTGTTTTCGTATTAGCGTTTTAAAATATATCTTATAGATCAGGACATCAGGACAAAAAATCACAATCCAGTATCCCCAAACTGCTCCTCACACTGCATCTTAGAACTGCTGTTCTAAGATAAATATTGTTTTTCATAATAATGTGCTAGCAGGGTCCGAACAAGCCGAATTTATTTTTAGTTAAATTTTCATATACTTTTATTTCAATATTTATTGTTTTTTATTATAAAAAATATTTATATACAAATATTATTAAATGTTTAAATATTATTAAATGTGCAAATATAAGGTAAATGTTTTTTTAGCAGGCCGTAATGTGTAGAGTTTTGCCTATTTATATTTGTATGCATTTTTATATCTCTCCACCTCGGTGCTTTGAATTACTAATTTAGTAGGACTTAGGTTTTCAATGAATGCAACATTTGTACCTTTTTTATAGGAATTCTTAAAATGTGATACGCGTTTAAATTAATTTTGAATCCTACCTACAAATTTGAAAATATCCATTTACATTTTATTATTCGCATTTTTTTTTGCAGGTTTTCTCTCCCTAATATTTGGCATTTACCAACAATGCCTAAGCAACAGAATGTGAAAGGTGAAAGGGTTGAATTCTCTTCGAATGAAAGACGTGGCCAGCCTCCTCTCCGCTCCCCGCTAGTTTTGCTCTGAAGAGCTCTCGACGGCTGGGAATTCACTATTTTTTTCACCACAATATGAAAATACCACAGAGATTATCACAAAATAAATAGGTCATTATATTATTTGTTTTCAACCATTTTAGATACGTTTAAATTTTGATTATATTTTGGATGATATTACAGAATTTAAAAAATGCGAGTGTTTTATGATAAAATAAACTAATTTCGTACGTTTTTTATTCAAAGTACAAAATATAACTATATTTAAACTATAAATGTAAATAATAAAATCTTAACTGAACTGGTTAAGTTTGAGGAACTGTAGCACTAAAATGGAAGTAGTCTCTCGGCCGCGGACGGTTGGCCACGGAAGGCGCAAGGGTTGCCACAACAGGCAAACGGAATTAAAGGAGAACGAGATTTATTATTTATCTTATTCTTTTACAGCGCTAGTTTATCCTAAATTCTTCGTGGTTTGAACTTGTTGTGTATACATTTTTTTTAATGTTCTTTATTTATAAACAAAACATACAGGTTATATTTGATTGCTCACTATACCCTTGCGGGTTTTTATGTGAAATAGTTTGCTCCCACTTTTTACTTATTTAATACAATTGATATAATATACGAGTATTTTATTACATATTCATTCATTGTTAATTACATGACACTTTTTACAATGCTGAGCTTCAGCTACACACCCACCTGACGGTATCTATCCAGCCAGTCTTTAATATGTTTATTTATTTATATCGGTCACTTCACTCGCGTCGGTCTTTAAAAGCTTATTTTAAAAAATTATTACAAAAAGGATATGGTTTGGAGTCAATATAAAAAAATGGTATTGTGGTACACAAACCAATCTCTATTAAAAAAAATATCCGTGGAACTATGAAAAATTGTAGCCTCACTATGAAAAAATAGTTTTTATATTACTCTGTAGGTAAGGAAGGGAATATAAATACATTAAATTATATAAAATGTAAAAAATATATTACAGTCATATTATTTCATTTAAATAAAAAAATGTATTTAATCATCATTAATAAATCTGTTATCTTTCTATAACGAATTAAAATAAAATAAAACTTACTTAATATATGGTAATGTATGTTTATAACCTTCAACTGCGAAATTATAATTTTAAGTCGAAACTAATTATTACAAAATCTATTTATTTATATAGGGTGTTTTTTTAGAGGCGTGGTTTTCAATCTGACACTACTTTTTCCGTAGATGGTGTTTGATTTATGCTCAGTTTGGTTTGCCATTTCATAATGAATAGACTTACTCCTGAACAACGTTTGCAAATAGTGCAAATTTAGAAAAAATCACTCTAAATTTTTTTAAAATCACTCTAAAATAAAGTAAAAATCGCGTCGTGGGCCTGTGGCGTGGCCTCCAAGATCGTGCGATTTAACACCGCTGGACTATTTTTTGTGGGGTTATGTGAAGTCGCTTGTCTACGCAGATAAGCCGGACACGATTAACGCCTTGGAAGAGAATATTCGGCGCGTTATTGCTGACATAACTTGCTGCAAAAAGTGGTTGAAAATTGGGCCTCTCGGCTGGAATTTGTTCGAGTCAGCCGCGGCGGCCACTTACCCGAAATCATTTTTAAAACATAATGGCAAACCCTTATGTTTATAATAAAACTAAATTCTTAGCCATAACATCAAATTATATGCGTTTTATCTCTTCTTGAAAACCACGCCTCTAAAATCATCACCCTATAGTAAGACGCGAAATCGAATCGAAGAGAAAATTAATTTCATTTTCATATGCAATTACGCAAAGTCCAATATTTGCAAACTGGACCGGGCAGAGGACAATCGACCCTCCGACATCTCCACACAAAGGCGAGTATCGCGTGCTTCAAGGCACTGAGCGGTGGTTTGACCGCGGGCCAACTTACCCGATTAGACTGAAACGCAAATTTGCATTGCTAATGAAATCGATAAACAAAATAAACAACATATTTTATGGACTTCGCATTCGTTATGCATAATATTGCGAAATATGAAAACGCGTGGTGCCAATGGGCAATGTTATCAAGCTAAAACAGTAGCGAAATTTGATAACATAAGATTTTCCTAATCTTAGCTCCCCCCACATTGTGCTCGCAAAACTTACAAGAAAGGCTATGACAGAAAGTTATCTGGACGATATTTTAAAAGCATAAATTTTAAGTTTTCATGGCGTCAAATCCTAATGGTTTCTTTTTCTTTTTTAAATTAATATTAAAGTTTAGGGTAATATCTAAAAATTTAAAAGTTAGAAGACTTCTAGTAATGCCTGTTGACTGACAGTTTAATTTTTTTATAAAAAAAATATTCATGTTTTGGCCTCATTTTACTATATTATTATTATTGTCGATACAGAATGATCGCTGAAATTTAGCTTTTTTAAGACCGATATTGCTAATTTCCATAAAGCTCTGACATTGGAAAGTAAAAATTTATAATTTTTGAGAATATACCGAAGAAAATTATAGAGAAAAAAAAATAAAATTATAAAATGAGTTTAGCGAGATTATACTTGCAAAGTAATAATTTTACATTTTAAATTAAATATTGACGAAATTCAAAAGCAGGTGATCGGGAAAATGGCCAAAATCTATCTCCAAAATGACTCCATAGCCTCGTCAAAATCTACTTTTTGGTAGATAACCCCAAAACTTATTGCCAATGTCAAATAGTGTCACGACACGCTTAAATCCATGGCAACAATTATCTAGGAACATCTCCTAACTAATACCGATGCACATGGACTATTTAGAAGTTTCAACAGAGAAGAAAATGGTATCCGATAATTCTATTCTCTGTCAACATTCGCCATCTCACTTCCTTGGTAATAATATAATCGTATACTGATGGATGGAGCTTTTGTACCATTCTTCTGAGTACGCAGTTATTTATGTTATGACCTTGACAAGTGAATGCTTTCGGAAAAATCGTTGTTTAAAAGATTTACCCGAGTATCTATTTAAGTGAAAGTTTCCCGAAAATTTACTAGATACATTCCAAAATCATAGATTGACAACTTTAAACAGATAGAGCTATAACTATCTCAAGACAACTATATTTAAAACAATCACGATAAAAAATATATTGCTAGATTTTTAATTATGAGTTAAAAAAAAAACAATTTTATATGATAAAAATATTTTTAAAATAATGTAATTATTACAAGTTTTATCAACACTCGACTTGTGGAACGAGAATGTCCACCAAGCATGTTCTTATATCAGATTCTAACTACGCTTGATC
Source organism: Neomicropteryx cornuta (assembly GCA_020383195.1). NCBI lineage: Eukaryota > Metazoa > Arthropoda > Insecta > Lepidoptera > Micropterigidae > Neomicropteryx > Neomicropteryx cornuta. The sequence goes on from JAHKQU010000014.1 coordinate 11,573,296, forward strand.
TATTTTATACGCTGACAAGATTTACTTGGCGATAATTGCGAAACGGCGCTGGTGAGTTGTCATTTGGAAGCCGACATTTTAATTTACTCGCACATAAGGGTAAAACTATAGAAAACATTAATCATGTTGATGTATATAAAATTATATACAAAAACTAGTATACTGAGACAATACACCCCAGGACTCTATAAAAGAAATATGGTGCGATTTCTCCATATATTTTCTCTATCACCCTCGTCGGTCCGCTATTGGTTGAACTACCTGACACTGCGTCTTACACCGTCGAACTCACTTCAGTCAGTGGCATCACCACAGCAGCTAATAATAGGTATATCATTAATAATGTTGTAGAGTTATGAAATCAGTATTACATAGGATTTAAACATGTCACAGACAAGTATTGAGCAATTTTAAACATTCACGGTCGTCATTCATTATAAAACGCATTGTAATTTTTCGAATTTTAAAGACTGGTACCGTATCCCGACATTTCGGCGATGATGACACATCCCGTCCTCAGTTGGGCGTTCGACGCGTATCGAACGGACGTGTCAAACTCCAAACAAACGGGATGTGTGATCTCCTAAACGCCGGGATTAAACAGTCTTGTACGCACTGTATGTAAAAACCAAAAAATATATATTTTTGAGGTTTTTGAGGTATTCTCTAAATTTGCATAAATGTGTTTTTAATTATAATCGCGTTTAAACGAGATTTATTATTGAAAGCAAATACTATATTTTTTAAATTGATTTATATACATATTTATAAAATATAACATAATATAAGAAACAACTGAGAAAAAAAATTACATATAACAATAACTAAGGTATCATTATCAATATTTTTTTCGCTGTCTAATAAATACTTGATAAAGAAATATAAATTTGCAAAAATCCTATTGGGATTATTGCATTTTTAAATAAATATTTTTTATCGCACGGCTTGTATTATTGGATAGGCACTGTTATGCGTAGTTACCACCGATCGCCTTGCCGTGGTTTGTGTTGTTACTTAACTTTACTTGTTACTTTTAAATTTTCTGAGCGTCTAAAAAATTCTTGGCCGTATTTAGTTCGAACTCGGGACATCCGGATTAGAAGCAGACGTTCATACCACTACGCCACCAGGCCGTTTGCTTTTAAATAAATGTTAAACTAAAATAAATGGGCAATAATATTTTACTCTTTGTCTTATAGCCGGGCTGAGCCTACCCTTATGAGTACGTATTCGGAACGGGACTTTTCCTCCTCCAGTGAGTAGGTAATTCGTTGGCCATCTTACGAAACGTAACTTACGTAAGTAGTTGTTAAATGGGTACTTGTGTAAGTAAATATGGCTAGGATAGGTAGAGCAATATGCTAGCAATATGGCTAAGAGAGAGGAAACCGCGTCGATAAAGGAAACTTTATCGACGCGGGGGGACGGACGACATGTAAAATTTCTCTGTACGAACGCTTCACTATATATTCGACCTAAAGCACAGAAGGCACGCAATGCAACCGATTTTACTGCAAATAATTTTATTCCGAAAACGATATTTACGCCGACAACTTAGAATAAATTTATCGGCAAATTATGCATCACCTAATATTATTAAATGTCGGTAAAGGTGTAAAAAATGTAACATAAAAGCGTGATATATCAGCCGGTCTTCGTAACGCCAGATTGTAAATCAACTTAATGGCGTTCGGTGTTTATTCATTTTCTACATTTCTTACACTTTCTACCTAGAAATATAATCTAATATTATACGATTACCCACCGATAAAACATCTCTCAGAGGTTGGTTAGGTATTTGGTTTGGTACCTCGGCAATATCCATAAAAATACCTAAATCTTAAAACCTGCGCCTAGTCTCCTACCAAAAATACCTACTCTTAAAATAAATAACCAATTAACCTAAATATGACACTAAAACTAATCAGATCGTAATTGTAATAATGCATAAATAGCACTATTAACAGAACAGCAAATAAATATATAGATAGAGTTATGAACATAATAAATACAAACCCGATTACCGTACAATACAATGACATTGCTAATGTCATCCATCACATTCACGCCAAATTTTGTCAATAAAATAGTAATTTTCAATCAAAACCTTGATTTAAAGGTAGCTTTTTCTCTTTTAGAGTCCGCGGATTTATCTTAATACGTTGGCTGATCTTAATAAAATATAAGTGAAACTAAAATTTACTAATGTACTTACCTATTTAAATTGTTAACTTATCGACAATCCCGTGTCAAAAATTCAGCCATTGAAATCAACAATAAATCAAAGTCAACAATATATTAAACGATATAGACAATACATTAAACACTCACCGTTTCATGTTGTTTTGGAGGCGTTTACATCAGAAAAATCCATTTTTGGTGTCCTTGTAATTCAATACACTGCATTTATTTTGGTTTTATATATAGTAATTATGTATTTACTAAAAATATTCAAAGTTATATATAAAGAAATTCACTTTTGATAATACATACCTAAAAATTTTATTCACTTTTGGTATTTTTTGTATAATTTTTTACACTATTATCAATAAAAGATACTAGTCACATATTTTAAAAACATTTAACATTTTTTTCTTACATATTTGTGAAAAAAAAACACATTAAAAAAATTCTAAAATCGAATAATATCACTTTTTTCGGTTACCACAGGTTATTCAATGTCATATTATGATAAATGTTTATATACCTACAGTTTTATTTTCCTTTTCTTATTTTTGTTTGCTCATAATTATGTGTATATTTTTCAAAATTAGCAAGTAATTGATATACCCACCGTTTTTGGCCCTCGCAGGGTTTAAAGGAGACCCATTTGAAATCGTTGTAAAAAAAAAACAATAATCATTACATTTTTTTCTTCTTTCTTTTGAGTTTTTTTTTTGTATTTTGTTTTTTCAATGATTCTAACCTAACCTAACCTTCTACGCCACTATGAACATAGCATAGCTTCTTAGAGTTTCTAAAAAAAAATCTTGTTCATAAAAAAACTATAATACTTGATAATTTATATTCAATAAATTTACATTTTTTATTTATGTACCAGCCAAGTTCAAGGCTGAAACCAGGTGTGTTATACACAGATATTATTATTATATAATGTTCATATTATTCGGTTCTGTATTTTGTATTCTGTATTTACGTCCTTTACAAGATAAATATAGTAATCTTACATAGCAAGTATTTTATAGCAAGTATTTTTAATATCTTATAATTTTTTTTTATATAATTTTTTTTTATAGTAAAGGTCTTATAAATTATTTAAAAAAAAATGGTATAATAAATTGTAACACTCGTTTACCGTAAATATTTTTAAATTAAGGTATAAACTTCGTATCACTTTAAATTTGCCTCGTGCTGTATGAATGTTGAACGAGTGTTTTCACCATCCTATACGTATATTTATAAAATTTTGTTTGCCGGTAGAATGTTACAATGTTTATATAAACCAAGATCATTGTTGACATATTGGGATTTAATGTTTTTATGAGAAATTATTTTTATTATTCTAATCTGTATTTTTTTATGGTTCTTAAAATGTTTTAAAATTATTGCCATAATTAATTATCGAATCTTCAAATGCAAAATATAACATTCGTGATCGTTGATATTTTAAGATTTCTTTTAAATGATAAAATTTTGTTATTATTACCAGAAGTATATTTATTTATTTATTTATTTATCTTTATTATATTTATCTTTATTTATTTATCTTTATTTTATATAGACGCATATATTATTTATGAATTTCATGCAATTAAATCTATTATCAAATGTTAGTCTAAGATATTGTTTCGAGTCTACCTTCTGAAATCGCTTACAATGACATTCCGGTTTAGGCCTGTGCAAGCAGCGATGTGCAACTGAGTAGTTTAATTAATATATCAGAGCATTGAATCGTTGCGTGCGATGACCTGATGTGCATGTTTTATCGGTATTTATAGTAGGTCCGTTATTGTTTGCCCATTCCTGAATTTATGAAAGTCTCGCTGCAGCATCTCTGTCGCAGTTTTCAGAGGCACTATGTACGGCAATTAGTGATGTGTCGTTTGCATATGTGTTATAGATTTCGCAATACGATACACATTTACTTATATTATTAGTGTAAGTAATATGCATTGTTGGGCCCCATATACTGCTCTGGGCAGTACTAGAATTCAAATTTTCCTTTTTGATATATTTATTATTAATTTTGACTACCATCTGTCTTTTTTCTAGATGGTTTGTCAATAAATTAGATATCTTTTCTCGAAAGCCAAACTCCTCGAATGCTTTCGGAAAGTTTCTATGAACTAGACTATTGAATGCACGAAAGAAGTCTATATGTTTATATTTACTATTGCAATCAAATATTAGTGGCCAGCACTCAGTCACGAGCATTTTTGAGTTCAATATCACATAAATTCAAGTACTCACCCAAAGTTATGTTTTCAATAAATTAAAACAAAATTACTATAAATACACTACCAATCACAAAACAATTCCGAAATCAATAATCTGCAACTCAAGGATCAACAGCCATCGAACGCGCACGATTAGTGATCCTCGTCGGCGGCCATTTTCAAACGAACACTACCTCTAAATGTGTGCGTATTGTCTAATAAAATATACCCAGTACACAAATTGACTTCATTTTAAAGTCAGTACATTATTTTTCAGGAATGCCAACCTTATGGTTATTTAATCGTTGCCAATAAGCCCAAAACTGCCAGTGATTGGGCCGCGTACCACAGTAGTTGCCTGCCATGAATTTAGTATCCGTTATTCAATCTTACTGTATGAAATTATTTCAAATTCGAAAATTTCTGTATATTCTATTTGAATTTCGAATCATATTTTTAATAAATGATTATTACTAATTAAAGTTAAGATTTACCGATAAATGCAAGAAAATTTCTTTAGGGAAAAATACCTTGTTTTGGGTTAAAAATTTGCTACCATACAAAATATTTTTACGCTTGTAGGTTATTTTACACAATGTCGCTTAATTTGGACAATATTTCGAAAATTAGGGCAGAATGTCGCGTAATCACGTCTCTCTGCATGTGTGGAGATTGTAATTTATCTTTATGCACGTGCAAGCTTTATTCAAATACACGAAAATTGTTTTTTGGATGTATTGTAGCTGATACAAATTATGTAAGAATCATGTGATCGAGATTCGCACGCCATCTTGCGGCCGTTATGACAGGTACAAATTCGGCTTCGCCCAAACCGCCGACTTCTCGTCTTACGGCAACTCGCCTGCGGTTTCGTCAACATTGCAACTGAACACCATATATTTGCCTCTTTCGTGCCTCTTTCGTGTAAAGAATCGAATTACAAATATAAATAATGCATAATATTATTATTTTATTTTTTATCCACAAACTGTATATTTTATATTATTTTTTTTAATTCTCATTACAGATATTCTGATATAGTATTAATATATTTCAAGTGCAAATTAAAATGAAAACATTTCAGAGTTTTTTTTAAATGCATATGTTGTAATATTTGTTATTTTACCATATTTTATATTTTTAAAATAGTTTATTAGGAAAATACTTATTATTAATATATACCCAGGTACTATTAATTAATATTTCAATTAGAAATAATATAAAATACGTATTTACTTTCAATGCAGCGCTGGAACCATAAATACAGTCTATCTTAGTACGGGCATGGCTCAGTTAGGTTAAGTCATGTAATTTTTACTATCATAAACTTTGTATATGTATGCATAAATTATTAAACAACAAGACTAGCTGTGAAATTTTAAGTAAAATAAGTAACAAGCCAATACCCACGTTTGTCCGCTGCGAAAGAGACAGCTCTAAATGCATTTTTTTTTATTATGCTACGTGTTCACTTTTTTAGGTTATTTATTTTACATGATTTCAAAATTCTTCCGTTTTGCGAAAATTGTCGCACTAACAATAGAATTTGAGAATGCACAAATAACATTGTTTCCGATGTCACCCTATAAAATAAAGTTTTTTATATTTAATATTAAATTAAAACAATATTTATCCCATTTATGTTTATTATGCATATTCCAATATTCACATTTCTCAATTTCTCCAGTTTTATTACTAGCAACCTTCTCTTTACGTCACAGCTGTCAGTGACTGTCAGTGTCAGATTGAAGGAGATAGCCACGCTTCTGCTTTCTGTCTCGCCGCGAATGGAGTGTGCAATCCACGCACAGTAACTGATTCCCGTGATCGGCAACAACCCGTCTTTGTCTCGTGAAAACAACTCTAAACCAACAATGAACAGTGAGAAAACGGTAAGGCAGGCGGACCATCGTCGGCCGTCACTGCACAACAAAGGTTTGTCTTTTGTTTTTTTGTTGATTTAATTTACAAAATTTGTTGATTTCGTGTACAACCTTCTCGTTCGTCAAAACATATATTCCGCATCTCTAATCCATGTACAACCGTACACATTATATTTAGGACTGTTTATCATAATGGTTATATTTAAATAACTACAATCAATCAATACAAACAATATCTAAGATCTATAATTCAATTTAAAAATATGCAGAATAGATTATTATAACAAAAACTAAAATTGATATGTTTATGACTTGGACGAATCGATTTAAAAGTTAATATAAATCCCATTGGTATATTAATAATCTACCCACGTAAAATTATCTCACTTCTTCCAAAGTTGTTTCAAGGTTGTACAGACCAACAAAAAAAACATACCTAGGCATCAAATTAAAAAAAATATTAATATATCGTGAAAATTAAAATAAACAGAATGGAAATAAAATTGTTTATGTATTTATGAAATAGAATTTCAAATGTAAAACATATAATTTAAAACATACCTATTTCCTGTAACACCATTTAAATGTATTTTTTTACCGTGTAAGAATTTATCTATTTGTGAAAGAATAAAAATGTATTATTTATATGAATGGAAGGAAGTAAAAATGTATTTTAGGGGTAATAGGGGTTTTTAGAGTTTCTTTGTTTATTTAATATATACATACTTTGGAGGTATCTATTTCTCCGAAGGTATCTACTCCGAAGTAATTTTTTTGACAAACTCAACTCGGTTTAGTTGTTGATATAACGTCAACCTCCTAAAAGGACAATAGTCATTTTAAATACAGCCTGTATAGCGGTTGAACTTTTTTTATGCACATTCTTTTATGGATTTATTTTAGACTTCCAACTGAACAACTTGTGTTCCACAACTTTTCATGTTTTTAACATCGATATGTACAAAATACTCGTTCATGATATCGAATGAAATCGTGTCGAATAGCGCAGATCAAAACCAAGTTATAAAATGTATTATATAAAAGCCCAAGAAAAAAATAAATAAATTTATCTTGTAAATGACGTGTAAAATATAGAACGAATAATGTGAACTTATATCACTCAAATTTTAATATCCGTATATTCCCCACCTGTTTTTAGGTTTTTCATTTGGGCTTGGTTGGTATATAAAAAAAAATCTTGAATATATAAATAAAATAAAAATTAGCCATTTTTTTATTTTTTATATAATAATCAGGTTAAGCACTTGATTATCTCAGTAATGTTGACCTCAAGTACTGTTAGATACCAAAAAAAGTCAGATATTATCATCCTCGTAAAAGGTTGCGAAAATGTTTCATGGCCCATAAATTAGATAGTTTCCATAAAGACCCCCAAATCTCATAGGTTAGAAGCAGGTTCAGTAGCAGGCTGATTAAAACTATCTGACAAACTATTTATATCAACTTTTGATTTATAGATGTTTTGATCAGTTGAAATTTTGGTGGACCTTGAGTGTCGATGTTTTGATCGGCACCCAGACTCCGGCATCCTAGCTGGATATAACATCCTGCAGGGAACGACAATCTTTCAGTCGTTTTTTCCCTTTCAATCTCAGTGTTACAATTGTTAAATTTAAATTGTATCCAATTGATACGTCGGAAAACTATTCCGCGTATACAACACTTTTTAAATTTAATTTCACTCTTACTAACCTGGTCACAAAGTAACACTTGCTGGTTTTCATGTTAATAAAATAATTAGTAATTTAAAAAAAACGCTAGGTAGTAAGTATAAAAAACTATTAGACATTTATGTATAATAAATGAATAATAAACGATTAAATTACGTTTTAATAAAAACAAAATGTTCAATAAAAAAACTGTAAGTGGTCAAAAGTTGGCATTGTAATCTCTAGTATATTCCAAATCGACGCATTTAATTGTTGTTTTGTACCCAAAATTATTGTTTTGCATGGATACTCCAAATATCAACATACATCCAACCACACAGCCAGCTCAACATCGAATTGATTGCGGTTTTAGTAAATTGTAAATTGCGAGTTTGTTGTTTTGAAGCGGAACGAATGTTTTGAGATGAATGTTTTCGCGTTATTAATTTTATTATCAGTCGAATTTTAGTTCGTCGTATAAACCGAAATGGAAACATTCTAAATTCATATCTAAATTACAACTGAATACGTTTCAGCCATTTAATATTATTTAGTTCAACCTATTCGAGCAATTTATTTTTAATAAGATGCCTTCAAAAGATATGAGAATATTCCTTTTTTATATCCGATACTAGTAAAAAAAACCTAAAATATATATAATATATGTTCATATTTTTAGATATTTAAAAAGTACAAACTTTGATTGGATTCTACATTCGATAGGACAAGCTAGTTTTATTTTTCTTTTTTATTTTCATAGCTAAAAAAAAATGTTCGTTTTCTCATAATTTTATTAACCTTGCGTTATCGATCGCGCTGCTTAATAAAAGAGATAATTTACACTAGTGTTTGAAAAAAATCATCGCTATCATCGTCTAAGGAATGTAAATAAAGCGCTATTTAAAATTTTATTGGCTGATTTTTCTTAGATCATGAAACTACCCTCTTAGGTCACATTGACCTGGGTATTGTGTTAAGCATCATTTTTGAAATGAAAGTTGTCAGTGTAAGCTAGAAATATACAGTACAAACCTATGTACCGTCAGTGTAGAACACTTTTTGACAGCGGATCGAAAATGGATATTTATTTTAATTAATTTAGAGATGCGAGTGCGGCAGGCACGAAGGCGCCTACAGAGCCGCCTGCAGGGCGCATTTGCCAATCCGGGGAGTGAAGCCCGGGGTTGAACAGCTAGTGAACATATATGATAGTCGCATTAAATGGTGTGTGGTCCAGTCCTTAGACCCTAATCTTGCTATAAATTTATGGTCAGAGCGAAAGGTCTCCCTAATCGCTCCAGAATTGCTTTAACACACAATTAGGCCGGCGGACAGGAAAGATATTAGGATAGAACCAACCGGCTGCGGGCAATAAATAATATTTAAAATGTAATCTTGCGGACATGGCTCCTTTGACACGGATTACGCATAAAGCTGACAGCTTTCATAAAAAAGTTAAGCTTATATGCGGCCGAAAATATGTAGATCCTTTCCCAAGTAGGCACTAAACATCAACTCAGCGTTAACGTGCCTGCACTAACATAAAATAATAAATAAAATGATTTCATAAAGTATAACAATATTTATACACTCATATCTAATAACTGAGTATTTTCTTTAGACCTATTTAAATATCGAAGTTATTTTTAATATAATTTATGCACATTTCAAACGGGTAACACATCTATTAATTATATTTAAAACATAGTTAAACTGGCCTTTAACAAAGTGTACATAATAAACAATTTTTTAATCTTAAAAATAAATATTTTTTTTTATTTATTAGCTCTTCTTGATCACCAATCCCTTCTGTGCGTCCTACACAGTCCTTCTCTTTTTGTTAATTAAAATTAGTTTTTTTTTTGTTAAATTAATGCAAACTTGTAATTAATTGTACAAAGCACAATATTTTAAATATTGTTATTGGTTAGTTTTTGTCTTTTATAAAAATATGCTCGATATATGCTTGTCAACAAAACCACAACGTGGTAAAATAGTAATAGTCAAAATATGACTGACACAGCTATGACGCCGATTTCTAAGTCAACAATGACGTGACGAAATAAACATTAGTATGGTAAATAAGTATGGTTTATTTTAAAAACCACTTGAACATTAAAAACAAGTCTGATATCGGTTCACTTTTTACACTAAATCTGTTTTGAGATTTTAATAGTTTTATTTTAATCTATAGCCCATTTGCTCCAATGTACTTAAAGTTTTTTTTATTTGGCTATACCGGGGTGTATCAACCCTCTAAAAGAAAATCAGTGAGTTTACATACAACCTGTATACGACATCCTGGAGCAAATTAACGAAAACATTGTTGTATGAGCTATATCTATTGTCCTTTGTTTATTGTGTTCAACCGCTTACAACCTGACAAAAAATACAAAAATATCGAACAAAAAATAGTTTTTTTTAAGGAAGTGACGTTACCCAATTAATCCTTACTAAAGTGCTAAAACACGGCTAATAAGATGCCTCTCGCGCTGATAGGTCAGTTTATGCAGCCCGTATAAAGTTAAGTGTATAGTTGGCCTGTGAAATACTTAAAATGTTAGTAGATACTTTTAGAGAATGTTGTATTATTACCCCACTCATTTCTTGTTCCTCGTTTTTATTTTTTTATTATAATTTACGTATTTACAACAATCTATTACATCAACCTGTATAAAGAAACCATACTTAATGAATAACCTACAAATCCTGCATCATTATTCATTAGTTAAGTTTATCCTTGAAGCACATTAGGCGGAAACTCAAAGGTATTTTTTCTTACTTGAAAAGTCAATGTGTTTAGAGATCGTTATTGCAATACTAATTTGTCTGCGCCTAATTTAGCGGTTAACCTTGAAAAATGTCAAACTGCTAATTCATTAAAAAAATACGTATTATGTTCATTCATACAACGAATTGTAACAAATACCAATAAAAATCTATAAGAAATAGAACATTTTCGAAATCGATTGACTTTTTATATAAACGGATATAATTATTTATTGAAATTGTTATTATAATGTATGCGCTCTAGTGCTGAGATAATATAACCCAATTAAAATTGAAACGCATAACTGACTCATGTTTAAACTCACGAGTTATAACAAAGATTTTGAAAAACCAAAAATAAAAAAAAACTAAAAATTGATAGAAATATAAAATAACCCATACACAGAGCAACTATTTAACAAACTTTGTGCTGTAACGACCAATAAAACACGTTTTATCTGATGTTCTTTACGTTTTTGGAACGCTATTAAATTCAATATGGCATTTAGAGAAATGTGGGTAAAAAAAAAAATGTCATTAAAAAATGTGGGCTAAATTTGAGGAATTATTTATATACGAGAAAAAGTCGGTGGTGAAATCATTGAGTGCTGACATCACAAATATTTTGCTATTGAAGAAATTATAGCCACTAAGCATTTTTAATCGGAAATGGTATATTTCCATGAAATTTAATGAAATGTTCAATTGTTTGAAAACATTGAGGACATGATTTAATGATTGTACATATATACATTCAATCGGTCTCGTTTGCAATCAAGTCAAGTACAGTACACGGCACATAAACGTAGTTAGGTACTATTGTTAAAATGGTATTCTTTATTATGTTGCATAGCCTTGACTGTAATGAGTGCGTTGTGTCCAATATGGCCGGCATTAGGAACCTACCTATATTTCCTGTTTTAATGCGCATCGAATGAGTAATGACATACGTTTTTTAGAATTATCCGATCGTATTAGGACGACAGTCTTAAATGCCAAGTGAACAGCGTCCGTTACCTTTTTTTTTTTAAGTAGTAACATTATTATAATTGGCTGTGAACCAAAAAATCGGTATATTAATGATATTGTTTATTTTTTAATATTCGGGGTTTTAATTTATAATTCAATAAAAGTATTCTATTTCTAAATAAAAAGTCGAAGAAAACGAGGATAAAAAAATTAAACCATATCATATAAACTAATATAATGAACTCGAAATTCAGTGTATAGACATAATTATGGGTTCACAGTTTTAAAAAAATGATGGAGCTTTAATATTTGTTAATGTCCTTTTGTTTATTTTCATGGATTCCATTCGGTTTCAATGTCATACATTACATCTCGCAGCAAGACATAAGACACCCATACAATTAAAGATATTTCGAGATGTTACTCGTATAGTCTGACCTCGCCTTATGAAGACAACAATAATTCGCTATGCAAAAAAAAGTACATTTATTTTCTCTGTTCAATTTGAAAATTGTACATTTTTAGACAAGGGGAAGTAATCCAGGAGTTTATCTCCATCAGATGGTGTCATCCTGGTAACGAAGTTTATGTCTAAATATAGGTACTCGTATAAAATAATTGGTGCTCAAGGCACCATATACCAGAATATGAATAACCGAATATTAACTATTAAAGTCTATAGAAATGTATCTTCCATTATATTCTAACCTAATAGACCGATAGTATGGGATAGCGTAAGCTGGTGGAGTGGTCCGGCACGCCGGGCACGGTGCGGCGGTTCCCGATTCGACGGGTTAATTATAGTAAAGTGAGGGGCATCAAATACTTGGGGATTTAATGCTGGCCATAAATAACGATGACAACTTAATGTCAGCCATATCTTTCGGGATCGAACTCTCTTTATCTCTCATTCTTTAACTTCTGCCTTTCTCTCTCGTGCATAACATCGAATGAAATATTCTTCGGCGGGAAGTAAATTATGTGGAGCAGTTAACTGCTCCAAACTGGAAAAAGAGCTACCAAACTGGACGGGTAATCTGAAGTCTTGGAATATCTGGAGACCGCAAAGCAGGTGTCGTAGGAACTAACATTGTGTTCATTAATGATATAGAAACCTCCAAATGATTGCTTACTCTTATATCGTTATGTCCAGATTTGTTAAACCTTCCTTATATCTTAAGGAAGGTATAACAAATCTGCACAGAGTTTTGTTCTGTCAGGAAATAATGTTCTTACGTAAGTTTCTGTCAGATGAGTCCTTCAGGCTCTGGCAGGACAATTTATATTTTTTATACTACTATCGATTATTAATCAACGTCGCTTCTGGTGGTATAAAAACTAAAACTGTAAGTTTGTAAGACCAAAAAGAGACGGTTATTAATCTCAATGTATTTATTAGATACCTTTTATTTTTAAAAAATGCGGTTTATGTGTAAACCAAATGTATTAACTCAAAATTAGGAATATTTATTTTTATATATTGTGTTATATTTATATTATACTTACGTTTTGTTACATTATATTTAACTATAAACATTATTAAAAAATAAATAAGTATTAGAGGCATTCGCTGTGATAAAAATATGCTAATTTGACATTATTGACATTGCAATTTCTAATAAACTTTTTATGATTTTACAGGTATGGAAATTACATCCGACAAATTAAATTTATAAAATAGAAAATTAAATCCGAAACATGCCAAGAAGCTGTAAAGCTTAAGTGTTTTGCAAGCCGGCTGAACGAGGCCTGCTTTTATGAAAATATATTCATGCAATAATGTCAAATTTTCATCAAGCTATAAAAATATGATTTAAAGAACATGCAATAAAAAAACTGATAATGAAATGAGTATGATGTAATGGTAATGCGTGAGAGTTATAAGCAAATTCATAATTTAATGAATATTTATAAAAAAAAATAAGATATTGTTGATTAGTAATCATGTGCGTATATTTACGTCACCATATTACATTATTATTACAATTTTTGGCTTACATTATTTTATATTATCCAGGATATTTACTTAATATTTTTTTTTAATAAATTGCTATAACTTAGAATTAGATCATTATCGAAAGTCGCTTGGTACATGTACAAAAATATGCGTTCACTATTTTATGTACTGTAAATTAATTATTTTAATTCGTGTACTATATTCTAGGAGGATGCAAAGTAATCCGAATGTCTCTATAAATATTCATGAATATGCAGAAATGCTCAAGTTGGCGCACTGCTTTTTCTCTAAGCTAAAGAAAGAAAAGTTTCTCGTTTACGGCGAGTCGCGTTCGGATAAGGCATCGGAAAAGTAGGCGTTTTTCCTTCCGTCGCCTGGCTACGGCTTCAGCCGTGATGGATTACCGAAAAGGCAGATGTTGTTGGCGGGGGGTGACGGTGGTGACGGTGGGGGGGGGGGAGTGACGGCGGCGGGTGACTTTGTGTTCCATACAAAAGATGCTCTTATCGCACGCGCTAAACTTTCCCGCGGTTGACGCGGACGTAGGTAAGCCGCCTTCGGTTTGGGCACGTTGAACTGGTGTCGAGATAAAATCGTACATTTTTGCATTATTTTTATCAAATAAAATATTAACAGCCGTATTCATAATCGATTTAGGTAACGGCTAAATAAACAGCACGCACGATGCAGCTAAACTCACGGTTTTGGTATTTAAACTGCTAAACTTGGTATTTATTTTTTTATTTTATATTCAATAACATGTTTCATTATTTTTGAAAATGAGATCTATCATTTGAAAAACCAGCTTTGCAGCTGATCAGATTATCGAACTGTAATGATTTAAAAAAAATCTTTACAAGGTGTTTTAGTAAGAACTAAAGTATTCTAAATTTTTATTCCACGTTTCTTCACTAAAGAAACATTTTTCTTTCTTTCTACTTGGATTTTTTTCTATTTTTCCAATCGAAGGTTGAACCGTCATTCAAACGTTGTATTCTATAGTTTGTTTAATGTGTTGTAATTTTTAAGTGTTTCCCAGAAACGTGAACTAGGCAAAAAAAGTTAGATATCCCTGATCGACTTTCATGAAACGAGGCAAATCCAATTCGAGAATCGTATTGGCGTGGCGAAGATGCTTCTTTCGAACGACGCTTATCTAAGCATTGCGTCGTCACGACATATGCATACCTACATATATATATATATATATATATATATATATATATATATATACCTATGTAACAATAAGTACACACATATCATCAATAATGCCAAATTATTCCAGTGGGATTTTCCTTTACCTAAAAACCATCTCCTCACTATTACGAACATTTTTTAAAAATGTAGCCAAATCCCCTAAGTAGTTTCTGAGTTCTAATGCTTAGGACATACACACATTCATATTTATATACTCTTATATAGATTACACAACTAGCCATATTCAATTTATAAAAAGTCTTATAATTTGTGTAGTTTATTAATATCAAATCAATTTCAAATTCAATGTCGCTTTCGCGACCTTTATTTCAATATATTTAAGTATGCAGGTTACATGTTCTGGAAGAGCCTGCCGACTCGTCTACCAGAAACTCACTCGTATAGACATATCAAGCAACATTAAACATAATAGTTATTATTATTATTATTTATTATTTATTATTACATACATTAACCTATTGATAAAAACATTACATTAACAATCCGAATGAATTGACAAATATAAGTATAACTTTAGATCTTTTTTAACATCACTATTTTTTTTTAATTTCTTACACACACACACACATCACATGCTCCTCATACGAATGTAATCTGCGTGTTTGTATTTTAATAAATTGATTTGCATCAATTTAGTTTGAAATCTGCATACCTACTGTATAAAACTATATAATGTTTGTGAATATGTAGGAAATCCATAATCGGTTTTGTTATCTACTTAATTCTAAAGTGTTAATGTTACTGTTTTACTGTGTGTTTTCCCTTAAGAAAATAAATAAATAAATATTTAGAGGTACCTTATTCCATAATCGTGCCAGTACAACTTTAGTTTGTCTTTTAGTTTGTTATAGATCTGTATCCTATGTGTGTCACCGAATGTCAATGATATAAAATTTAACAATATGTATTTATTTATATTTATAAATATAACTTGTTTTTTTCTGTTTACTTTTCAACTGTTAATAAAGATGGAAAAAAAATAGAAAAACCTCTCTGAGTATCGCATCTCTTGAGTGGCGCATCTCGCGCCAGACGTTTTGGCGCGAGATGATACCTTTTTTAAGGAGATTTGACACTGATAGTGACTATTCTGATATGCACTACATGGGTACATTCCCTGTGTAAAAAAAACTGAAAAATATCCTAAAGGTGTTTTTCCAAATTTTATCGTCTAATTCCTCCACCAAAACGCTTTTACCAAAACCGCAAATGGTCTCATATCTAGGCGCCCACCTAACCTACGCAATAAGTAATTCAGGACGGCTCCCTTCAATTCGCTTGGTACATACAATTAGGCCAGATTACACCATCTTAATGATCGATATCATTATTGTATAATCAGCAATAAATTATGATTTCATTTGCCAGCAAGCGGCCATTATTCAATTAACAGCTGTCGGTGTATCAAGAGAGCGCAGATAAGCGTCAAAGATTGCGCACTCCGTCGCGACAAGCCAAGTTAAAAATCTAATATCGAACAAGACTACAATAACTTAATTTGTGTAGACCTTATGCATACCACTAACCATAAAACAATGCATGCCCTTTTTTTAACAGTGAACTAATGCGGCTATGCTTAAGGACGTGTTGGCATGTGTTATTGATACAATAGTTTTAGGGAAATCTTTTCAATGCTTTACGTCCATGTTTATAGACTATTGCAATATTTGTATAGAATAACTGTTGCAATATTTGGTTCGTCCGCGAACGGAGGACATATTTATAATATTCATAAAGTTATTAATGTAAAAGAAGTTATTTCAGTTTAGCCCTGTTTTCGGCTAACAATATTGTCGCACATAACTAAAGCAACAGCCATTTAGGTAGATTTCATTAGGAAAGCTATCTATTGCAATGGATACCATGACTTCTGGAAAATTTCACATTTCCTAGAACCCAAAACCGCCCTCAGTGTTAAAGTTTATATATCTTTCTATCTACCTATCTATATCACTTTCTTGTGGACACGATAGTTGCCGTATATTGATACATACAATTTATGGGAACAAAACCTCAAAATCAGACAAATGGGGGTAAAATCAGACGAGGGGGCGGGAATAGTTTTTTTCGAAAAAGTGAAATTTTGCTATAACTTTCTTAATATTCTATAAGTTATCGAATTCATTTAAATTTTATATTATTTCTCAGATAAGGGCCTAAACCAAATCTAAGTAAACTTTTTTGAAAGGACCAACCATTACCATGATCCAATGAAACTGCAAAGGCAAGAATGATATTAAAGATGTGCTATTGATCCATTGATATTAATAAATACTTTTAGATGATCATTTTTAAATGCTCTTTTGCCTTATATACGCTAGAAAATATTTTTTTTTTCAATTTACGGTTTATCGCTCTTATACCAAAATTTTAATACAGAAATAAGTTAAACATAAAAAGTCAATAAGTATTTGGAATAATAAAATATATTTATTTCATAATTTCTATGAAGACGATGTAATTAGTAATGCATCTTGGATTTAATAGAAAGGAAAGTTGGCCCTCAACCGGATTTCACTACACGCGTTGGAATGTAGTGGACGCATGTTGCGAGATGTCAGAGACCGGGCCATCAAATACAAGCGAATTCAAAATGATCCAATGCCTAAAGAAATAAACAGTTCAGTCTTATCAGCACTAATTTCCTTCGTCCAAGTTTGTAATTAGTTTGAAACTTAAAGTTTACCCCAATAGAGTATACGAAACCATAGAAATGTAACGATCGCTAACAAGGAAACGTAGTTCAAGGATCCCGATTATGTTTTTCATTTTATTGTAAGAAAATTAAGAAGAAACATAAGATTTTGATACACATTATATAATAATTATTATACCACCACAAATAAAGTATTCCTTAGCTTAATCATGGCTCAGGTTAGGCTATGATTTTAATATTAATAAGCTTTGTATATAAATGCATAACTAAATATTATAAAAATACATATTAACACTATTGTAAATTAAATAATAACAGAAATATTGATGAAATACCCCCCTAATTCACTAATGTTCATTTTTTATTTTATTTACCCTCCCTTCGACAACTCTTCTTAGTGCCTTTGGAACCTTCTATTTCGAGCCTTCGGGCCGCCGCTTTGCGTATCCTATAAAAAGTTTCCAGACGACGATGATAATAACGAACACGGTAGTTTAATAAGATGACATTTATGACTCAAATAAAATAAGAAAGGTTTAAACATATACATACTGGTACCCAATTTTAATGATTATCTCAAGTAGGTAATAGTTCTTCAGAGTTGCATATTTTAATCAAATTTCTGAACGTTACTTACTCTTGTATAATTTTATAAGAACGTACTATAAAGCTTCTATAAATTACATAAAAAAGCGCTGTAACGAAAAAAGTAGTTTTTGGATGATTGGGGAATATTCAGAGGGATGTACAGACAAAAATCGAGTAGTGTCGGTAGTATTTTAAAATGTTGAAAGTGACTTTTCTACTAGTTATCACAACTAAAGCAATTGTGAAAATTAGCCCATGTAGTTTAAACGTTAAAACTCGAAAACCTAAATGTTGAACTCCGTTTCTTTTATGGTGTACAGTACATAATTTTCTTGGACATTATCTTTAAGAATGTGATTGGTCACAACCACTTTGCTAAAATATAATATTATAAATAAATTTGACGTCGATTTCAAAAGAATTAATGTTTTACACGAAGTATTACTAACTAATGACAAATACAAATTGAACCGAAAAAAATATTTAGTTGAATCAATCTATACGTAACAATGTACATTATATAAATGGTTTCATGATAGTGAAATATGAATATTATAATCAACATATTATAATCTAATATAAACTTCCAAAATAAAATTCCGGATAAAAATAAAATAAAAGTTACATCGATTTATTTTCTCACTAAGCGATAATATTAAATCCTTCGCGAAAATCATATGTTTATTTTATAAATTGCGTTGAAGTTACAGATTCTATTGAAACAAATCATAGATGTAATTTATTCATGGTGTAACAAGTCATGACAGATACGTCCTTGCGTTGGAGTGATCTAAAGTTAATTTAAATATTTGTTTAGTTGCGAAAGTTAATATCTATTAGACGGTGTCGACATTTAAACAATAACTTTCGTTCGTTCTATCGCCGTTTGATATTTTGAAAAAATAATTTAGTTTATTTTTGAATAATATATTTGTCTACTCTTTTACCCGTTTAGAACATTGAAGTATGACCTAAACTGTGGCAAATTCAAGCTAATAAACTATCTAATAAATCAAATATATTCATCCGAGACATATTATTCAAGTCAACAGTTTTCACATCGCAAGAATATTTTTAGTAGGGCTTTTCGGCCTCTCAAAATGTTTAAGTCAGCATGTTATGCGTTTTCAAACTGTTAGCATGTAAAGATGACATTACGCAAGGCATCGACCACGATGTTAGAAAACCACTCGTAAATAAAAGCATTATATATGTACAGATAGGAAAGGCAAAGTGATGTTGCAACTCCACGCATTCCAATCCGGCAGACGGCATGGCGACGAGATACGCTGGACCGCCTGAAGCGACGCGGCCTGACTCCGAACGAAATGTTCTGCGTCAATCCGAAACTAAATCGGGAATAAGTCGTCTGTAGAGAAATTAAAATACAATCTTATTTATTTGGCAAATAAAAAGTTTGGCATATAAAACATACATTAAAGATTACAATGTTAACCTTTATATATTTGCGCTGTTAAACATACAGTTAGTGTGCAAAACAACTAAAACTTTGATGTGTTCCGCTAGGCTTACTGATTTGCCATCCTATTTCAAATGTCGATGTTGTTGAAATCCATCCTTCAAAATAAATCTTACAGAAAATCCGCCGAGTTTTGTACATTTTTGCATTAATTTGTGACTTGGAATAGAATTTAGCCACATTACTACCAAAATAACAAAAATTTATGATTGATAAAATATTTATTCACACATCCTCACCATATAGAAAATAATTAATATTGAATTGTTTGAGAATATTCGAAAAAAGCGGATCCGCGGTGTTTCTTTCAGACAAAATGCTCTGGGGGGTTTCTAGATTTTGATTTTTCTTATACAAGCCGAACCCCAGCCTCCCAGGACACAGTTAGAAACCAGCATCTAGGGATTTGACTAGGGACGTGTAATCTCTGCCCGGACGCGCTAAAATGACTGGTGGGAACGCCTATTCTTTGTTAATTTCAATTCTTGAATATTTTGCATATTATTACGATTGTTTTTCTCTGTATTTCTTTATCTACTAAATTTTATAAATTTAAAGTTATCTCAATTTTCTAGTATTTGTTTCACCTAAAAATCTGACACTTAATTTACTCTGAAAATTGTACGAGCCTTGGGAAGTTATTCAATATCTACTGAAAATTACCTCCCTCTAGAATCTAGGCAAGTAATTAACGCCAATTTTCCCTTACAGCGCTCTGATCCTCCCGAAATAAAACCAGGAAAGTACCTACTTTCATAAAACTCTAAACTTTCATAAAACTATCTCGAAATCAGTTCGAACGTGTTATGCCCCTGGCTTTGGACAACCAATAGCGCATATGGCTATCTAAAGACTATATCTCTACTATCGAAAGACATTTACTGTGAAAATCCATTGATTTGTTTCCCTTTTTTAACTATTTTTGCCTGATAAACAATTAAGAAGCATATTATTATTTTATTACGATCGATCGATATTTTATTACGATTTTCATAAAAAAAGTCAGATTTATTTCCAAATCGTTATTTAAGCAAATCTATGTAAACTATTGCTGAAAGCGAACTGTACAACACTCTTAACGTTTGTGTATTTAAAAATAAGTGCGATTAACAAAGCAGCGTAATAAACAAAAACGGTAATAATAAAATCTGATAATGATATCCAGGATTAAATCTATTAATATATTTTTTTTTATATAAAATTTATCCTTGCTAACGCAACGCGGTACATTTCTCACGACGTTACGTTGTTCGTTGCGTTGCCTGAAGGTACGCTATGTATGACGATAGCCACTTCATTCATCAAACACGACACGTTGAAATGTGACAATGAGTTATCGAAATCTGTTTCACAATCCCGAATATTTGCATTATCGGTATGATATAGTTGCTCATATAATATAAATATACATACATATTTTTGTTAAGGTTTATATTTCTTAAACTGCTGGGGCTGGCATCATTTTATCGCTCGGCTAAAAAAAATAATATAGCTAATAATATTTGGTTACACTTTTTCATTTTATAAATTTTACCTACATTTCTACCATTAACGATGTATTAAAACAGTAATGCAGCCACAATTTTAGGGTAATAATGTCTTCTGTTTATGGCATAACTAGACAACCAAAAAATTGACGATATATGATAATAATATTATCAACTTTCTAGATGGTCAGTTGGAAAGATGTTCATTTAGCAGCAGGATGGTGAATAGAATAATATGAATATTATTTGGCGTGTGACCTATTAAAAATACCAACATTTTGATCTAAACCTATTTTTTTATTGTATATCAAACATTCATATAATAACACTTAAATTATAATGATAAAGTACCAAGTATTATAAAGAAAAATAAAATCCTATATAAAAAAAAGAAATTAGTAAAAATATAAAAACTACTAAGGGAAATTGACCTCGGATAAAATCAGTTATGTTAAATGTGGCACTCAAAATCTACGTGGAAATTCTCCCGTGTGTGTTTGTATAAAGATAAAAGTTTTTAAAAATGAGAAAATATTAAAATATTTAATAAAAATAATGTAAAAAATTAAATTAAATCATTTTTAAAAGGCGTTTCATTTCATTTAACGATACTATTATCACTGTTGCTTTTTTCACTTGACAAGTGGAGCTATTATAAAAATAATAATCATTTTAAAAGTGAAAGTTGATTTCATATAACGGTTTATACTTTATGATCATCGTTTGACTTTTAAAAATTATTGCTATTAACTGGTAACCCTATCTCAATTCGTACGAAAGAAAAAGTGGTCCAACTTTATTATCACTGCAATGAATAGGCTAATATCTAAATGGCTGTACATCTGCAAGTTTCCAGGTCTATAATATTTTTTAACTAGCTATCAACTTAGATGTGGCAATTAAATGTTTTATTTTATTTAAATACCGATGGGACAGCCAAAAATGAGCATGGTATATTCAATATAAGTTTTCGTGTTTTTTTTTTATATGTATAAACTAACGCGTTATTAATACGACTGAAACGCGCAAAAAAATATTAATAAAATATTAAAATTTAAGATTACAATACAAAGAGAAAATTATATTACAAATATATGTATATATTCATATATAGATTTGATGAATTTTATTTTCAAGCTTTCGCCATTCGGCGTCGTCAGAAAATATATGAAAGATAACGTTTAAAATGCAACCTTCATAAATTCGAAAATCGCATTTTCAACTAAAAGATAAATATATCCAGCCACTATACAATTATTATTATATATACATATATATATATATATATATATATTCCCCAGCTACTTACAAAAGAGGGGCTAAAGTTTGTTTAGGTATTCGAATTCGTTAACTTTCCAGCCTATTAACATCATAAATATGCTTGAAGGATGTCTGCTTATATTGCCTTTTATTTTAACCTGTTATTCGGTGGTTTTACGAAGCGCGCAGACCAATAGCATTCAACCTCCGCCATTCGATATTGCAAAATAAAGAGGAGGCTGCTGTGAATCTGCGCCTCCGTGCGAGCGGATGAGGAGTTTGCTTTATCTGCGTTCATTTTGTTCATTTTTAATTCGCGCGCAGAATAAACATGAACCCACTTCACGAGCATACGAAGCCGGTTCGCTCTGGACCGCGCCAGCCGGACACCTGACCACTTACCCAGCAGCCAGCAGGCTTCATGGCTGCGGCAAAGAATATGTAGGAATAGCTTTTTTAGAGAAGTGACACGCCATTGATGTCTGTGCCTTTTCCGCCACGGACAAAAAAACTTCCTCGAAGCGCCTAATTTTAAAATGTGGCTGCCTTTTTATTACAAAAAAGAAAATATCTGTTTCTAAGAAAAGTTATAAAAAATTCAGTAACACGGCAGTGAATGAATAAAGAACAAAATCATGATGTCACATAGTTACACCTTTTTTTAATTCTTTCTACAATATTATACGTATATATTACATAGGTAGGATTGAACGTATCCTCGCTTAAATAATACGTTTACAGGATACGATTTCAAATATTCATATGTATATTTCAAAATATAGATTATTTCAAAATCAAAATAAAAAGTGAAAAATTTGATTCGATTGCCAGAATTTTTACAACAGTTTTTTGTATCTTATATTTTATTTTCTTCATATAACTTTACCAGTTAAAGGTTAATTCACTTCATTTTTTATTAACATACAAGTGTCGCAACCTCACGACTACCACAAACAACACTCACAAATTACACATAACACTTCAAAAAAAAAAAAAATCTAGTGTATACGTATATAATATTAATAATCTATAGATATTTTAAGAACACTGTTCAAATTTTTATGCTAATCTTAACATGTAAAATGACCGAAATCCATAATTGGTTTTATATACTAGTAATAAGTTTTGTTTGTAATTGTAAAAATGTAATACTGTGGAATTTTCAATAAAGAATAAATAAATAAAATAAATAAATTATTGTATCTGTTAAGATAACAGTCTGTGTTATAAAAGGTATTTGTAAATTTTATTATAAATATTTGTGATTCAAATTCACCCTATATTTTGCTTATTTTTACCTATTAAACTAATATGCAAACTTATGTTTGGACTGAATTAACAAAAGATTAAAAATCGCATTTTATTTATTATTATATTATGTTAGGTAAATTATAGTATGGGAATTATAAAATATTACGAGTATACCCATATAGAATTTCTAATATGAAATGTAACTTAATTATTTTGCATCTGTTTCGACTTTCTTTAGACTTTTTACCTTAATAAGGCAGTGATTCAATGACAAAGGAAGATTTTGATTGTCTAGTTATTAAGGTTTTTGACTATTGGCGTACTCAAGGGTGCGAGTTTGAAGCATATTTAGCTTGAAGAAGGGCTCGAAATAGTTGTGTATGACCTAGGCCATATCCATTGTCTAAATTATAACTTTGTTTTAATTTTTTTCTTATTTTACAATTAATATTTTATATTAATATCTACTCTGACACTAATAGCCTAACTGCCCAATTAATGCTAATATTAACTTGTATAATATTATAAAATTGCAAGGAACACTAGAGAAAACATGTACTAATAAAAACATACACCTACTCACAGTTCAATAATTATAATGAATTAATACAAAACATTCATTTAGTCAATTTAAAATTTTAAAACTAATCACTGTTATTTTTTAAAAGGGTCTCAAAAATCGTCCTAATAATAAAATGTATAAAAAGAGAGTACTTCTGTAACCGTGATGCCCCACTGTTTTTTCGAAATTGAATGAGTAGGTAAAACAATATACAATAATAATATGCGATTGCATATTCGTTGTGCTAATTTGTTAACGAAAAGTGAAACTATCAACCTCAGGCATACTTCCTAGCGTTTACATGGCATGTGTCCACCCAGGCTCGATCTGAGAAGACATTATGGAACGAGCGCTCCCAAACCTGTCTCGAGAACGCGTTTCGATCGCCCATCAAGCCATTGCGCTCGCTCCAACCGAATGTCTTTAGTTGCACATAGCACAGGCAAATGGATCTTCAGGCATTAACACGCATATCAACTATGAAATTCCGATTTTCATTAAAAGGCCTCGAAGATAAGGCGCAGCTGGAAACTCCATCAGCCGGTGTTCGTGTAACAGTAAACTAATGTTTATGGTTCAATCCCATTTGTGATCAAATTGAATAAGAAATCTACCGCTTTCTGTTTGTTTATTTATTTATTCAATCAACAAAAACAAAAGGTAGGTAAAAGAAAATTTTATTGAAATAGTAAAGTAATTTAAAGTAATAAGCAATTTAAATTTAAAAAAAAATTGCCCTAATTATTAAATAATTTTCCTAACAATGAGATCAAAAATAAGTATAGATATTTGTAAACATAAATAATAACATAACAGTAATATTTAAACTACATACAAATAAACATAAGCAAGTGACAGTGGAGTTAATTAAAATTAGAGTTAAAAAGAGTGTACTTTTGATAATTCATTTGAGAACTAACTGCCTTATTAACTATAGGTAGTGATGAACGTCTGTTACCTAATTATTTTATTCTAGCATAAATAATATTTATAAAAAAATATCTTCTTAATATTTATTTATTTTAGAAAAGAACAGTAAATAAAAAAAATATTTCTACCGATCAGTTTCTATTGCCATAATTATAATCCAAAAAAATAATAATATGATAAATTTTGAACTCGTAAATAAATGTGTAATAGGTAGAACAACATTTTACATTCGCGATAATTACTTTATATCATATAAAGCTATAGAACTCTATTAAAACACCAGTTCAAATTTATGTTTGACAGGTGCACTTTTCGATATTCGTCCCTAACAGAAGCTTGTCTGCCTTTAATTATACTATACATAGCCAACAATAGAAGTCAGGTCTCAAAGTATGTGACTTTTGTCTTCAGCCATTGTACAAACTGAAAAAGGATGTCGCATTAGCGACATTGTTCCAGTTTCATTAATCGTTTCTGAGACGTGATCCTCTCCCGACTTCCCCTCCCAATCCACACCGTTTGCCAAGAACGCTATCTTCCCAGCGGCTAAAGCTGCTTGCCTTTGTCAACGCTAACATATTATATAAGTATTTCTTTACATCTACAAAACGAAAAATACTTTCTAAATTAGACTTATCAATATAAACATAATATATAGTTATCCAGTTTTGATAAACTGATAAACTAGATAAACTAGAAAGTATCAGTAGGAAATAAAGCATTTAGTGCGATTTATTACCAAATTATCCCATTTTACTCACGTTTCGAGGATTGTTACTTTCGTCCTGCCGCAAATGTAATGTTTGGCTAATTTAAATATTTTTTTTCAGTCGTATGGTACAAGAAACAAACTAAATTATTAATAACAATCACAGATATACGTACGTCTTAGTTATGTTTAGTTTCATCGTGGTCGTTATCGTTTCAAAACGTAAAATTTTAAGAAACAACAGTAAATATAAAATATTTTTAGTAGTCGATGATAGGGTGTATTACGTACTTAATTTGAACATAAGCTATCGACATACATGTCGTTTGTTAGAAGAAGCGTAAGATCAAAGCGTTGGCTTCGAGTGCCTTTTGTTCATAGCTCGTTTGGTGTGTTTTTATCTGTCGTCGCGCTCGTGACAAATTACAGCGCTGCCACCCGACCTATTCGTGACAAGCGCTGTTCAGCCTTATGACTAACCACAAAAACTATATTTTTTAAATGTTTCCTTTAATTTACTGTCAGTACGCTATTAACCATAACCTATATTCAAAGATCACATTTACACTTGCCATCCATCTGGTTATATTTTATTTTACTATTAGGCATATTAATTTTAACCGCTGACTTTAGTCCGATTGGAGAGCAGTCGAATTATTAAATTTCATTTCCGCTGAGATTGTTATCTTTGACTGTTCGCCCAATAGGATTAATAATCTGCTTTCTATTACACCTTTGTAAGATCAGCGTGAATTATTTATTTGTTATTGTTTTTTTACCTGGAGGCATTATTTTTAAATTTTTAACTTTGTATTTTTCCTTATTAGTTTTGGTTATTTTTTATTTTTAATGTTATTTGTTTCTTTTAGTATTATTTTTACCTTGTATGACACGCATTGTAATGGAGAAACCTGTTTAATAGATAAATAAATATATCATTGGTAAGTTAGTAATGAAAAAGAAGGTGGGTTATTTATTATTTTATTAATATTTGTTTTTTCCAACTTATTTTATTTTAAACTTTCTGTTTGTCATCTGGGTTATTAAACATGAATTGAAATTGCGTTGCCAATATAATTGCCTAACCGATAAAGATTATCATTTTCCAAAAAATACTATTAAAAAATAAATCTATATTACTTAACTTTGCGGAAAATAATCTATTAACGCACCTCCTGAGTTGTATGTGCTTATTTGGACATCCTAAAGAAGGCGAACTGTTATACATAATATACAGAAAATAAATCCGCAAGGGTGTAAAGTTAAAATTTAAGAATCTTTTTTACATCTATTTAGTATGGAAATCAGTACAGCTCAGTGAAGCCAAAAGGAGATTGTACCAAAGGTCGAATTGGATCAAATAATTAAATCAATCAAAATAAAAGATTTAAAGCGCCTTGACGAAGGCATTCGGAGCGAGGTTCGTTCCGCCCAATCAATAAACTCTTTTGATGCGTCGCCCTCAGTCGTTCGGTTGTTCAACGCTAGGCGCGCTTCATTGAACAGGTTAGATCACGTCACGTGTAACATTGCCTTTACAAGATGGCGGCTTACCACGCATTCGTTAGCATTTAACACTAAGGCTGACGGACACCTTAAACAAACGTTAACAATGTGCGTCGAAAATCACATCATATGTGAGACCATGTTAACCTTTCGATTACAATGAGAAAATGTGGGAATATAGGGTAAGGCTAAAAATGGGTACTTTCTTTATTTAAAGATAAACATAAATTGGTATTGAATTTATACTTTATACCGTTTTTATATATAAATGTGTGTTTAAATCTATAATACTTTAAAAGTTTTTTTGGTTGTTTAAACACTTGTTAGTGTTATCAGACAGATGGCGAAAAAGTAGAAGAAGATAACAATTAAAAGCCCTGGGATCTGATTTTGCCCTTTAACGAACTTGACCGAGGTTTTGTTCCCATAAATTTTATTTATAAATTTAAATCTGTGGTATTAGGTTCTAGAAAATGTGAAACGCGAAGATATGTCGAAATTTTTTGAATGTCATGACATGGTACTATAGGTAGCTTTCCTAACGAAATCTACTTAAAAAGAGCTCATGCCGTGCGCTTTCCAAATGATCATAGTTATTTTTTTTTTAAATTTTTAATTTCACAATAAAAAATCCTGTTACTACCAATCGAGAGTCGTCAAAATTAATTTACCGTGTACTTCAACAAAAAAAATAATTACGGAGAACTTCGCGTAGTTTTAACGGGTATAACTGAGCGAGTATTTATTTATCAGTAGTTTATGTTTACTATAGGGTCGTCAATAAAATATTATTGACAACCCTATCGTATTGATAAAATTACGAATACTTATTTTACAGTTGACATTTTATGTTAGTACAAAACCGGTATTTTAAAATAAATTAACATTTATTGAAAATAGTGTTTAAAGTCAATATTTATTTCATTACTAGGTATGATCGATTTCAAATAGCAATTTGATAAAATATTTAAATTTCCATGTATGGACGCTGTTTAAATTCGACTAGTTAAATTATTATAAATGATCATTATCTCTGACACTTTAAGGTGCAATTTGGGTTAACGCTACAATTCATCTAATCGAAACATTCCATCCTTGATTACAAAGCGCGCTAGACATCAAATCCGTCTGATATGTAAATTATATGTTACGGGAATTTCATGTCGAAAGGTTACTGACTGGTATTCGTTTTAATAGAAATGTGCACCTTTTCGTTGTGACGAAATACACGTCAAAATAAATCGAAACTACATACAAATATAGTCTCATGACCAGTAAAATGACTTGCATATGAATAACATAGATCTATATTTCAGTAACACCACAGTATCAATCATCAAATCAAACCAACTTTTTTATTAACCAGTACCTAAGTAAAGTAGCAAAGTAAAACATATGCTACATACAAAATATATTGAATATCGAAAAATTGAAATACTGAAACAAATATTAAATCTGCTTTTGAGTTGACATCTGTATTTTAAATTTATATGAAATGTCATTCTTTCATTAGTTATTTATCGTAATACTTGCGTCTACGATGACTAAGTGGCCCTGTTAGTGTCGTGATACGTTGCGATATATTTATCACAGGAAGTAAAATCTCACAAAGTTAATATTTAAATTGTGAGCATAGCTTATTAGTCTTGCAAAAATTATTATTATTTATCCTTTAAACTTTGCTTGATTTTTAATCCTGGAACTTAATTAAGTTTTAAAAATCGTGGATGAAAAATGTTTACTTTCCCATTAACATTACTATTCGGCGCTGCTAACCCCGCTGGAATTCAAGTCCTCCCCCCCTTATTAAAATTCTATATTATTCTTAAATACCAAAAACCTACCAAATAGAATTTGTATGCTGCTACACTTGCCAGAAGTGTTTACAGAACGCACAAACACAGAAACCACTAAAAAAATATTTAAGATAAATTAAATATATACTAAATTTTTAAAACAACCTCAAACACAAATCAATTATAATGTTTAAAGAAATTAAAAATAAAATTGTTTCTTAAACTAATTTACACGCTCGTAAAAGGTGAAATTATTTTCTACTATTGGGCGCTGTTGAAAAACAATTTGAAAGACCTCGTATGAAAAACCAAACAAAATATAATAACAACTGTGGCTTGCTGGGCTTCTCAAACTTCAACAAGCTGTATATGGTTATTTGTATTGTTCTTATATTAATTAGAAGTATTAATATTAATTATATTAGATCATATTAGAATTAATGAATATATTAGATAGAAAATCTTATATTAGAAGTATTAGTATTAACTCCTTAGTTAAAAAAAATATGATAATTTTAATTATCTGTACGATTACATTTTATTTATTTAACATTATATTTTAATTTTATTAGCGTTAGTGTTTTACTCTGCACTTTTATTTTATTGATTATTATCTTTATTTAAGTTTACTTCTGAAAACCAATAAAAATGTTTTTATATACATATACACAAGAAATACCGCCGTAAACAATAATAACTGCAAACAGGATAGTTACAAAAAAAATATAAGAGTCAGCGAACCGTGCTGAACAAGCGCAGTTTTAAAAAGTGACAGCCAATTAAATTACATTACCAAAATGTAGAAATTTCAAAAATAATATTTTTAAAGTGTGCAGCTAGGCGTCACTCCGCCATTCACGGGTAGGATTTTGTATCTGCGGATTAAAAAAAAACATGAAACTTACTTGACAAGCTTCTGTCATGACATATTTTTTCTAAAATATTTGAAATTTTAATAGAGCATTCCCATATGGCCCCAGGCCCTAAAAATAAGTTGGTATAGTCATGTTAAGATTTATTTATTTTACAGTATCTGACCATGTTACACCACTTAACTGTTTTACTTTTGAATCATGGTCGAAAACAAATTATTTTTTTATTTTTAATGAAAAATTCGTATATTAATTTAATTAATCATCGTCTTCTTTATGAAGTCCGATATTATCGTTTCTCTTACTCGCCTATATAATAAATAATAATGATCCAAGCCGTATCTGAATTAAATAAAAAAGAATTAAATACATATAAAAGCAGAAAAGTTGATCTTATAACTTCAGATGTTCCCCCAAGATCATTTCACTAAATTTTAAACTAATCTAGAGTATAAAACATTTGCAAAAAATACCGTTTTCTATATAACCTTCGCCCTAACAGTATATTTTACGCGTAATTTCTTGTTCGCGATATAACACCAAACGTCTTCCTTAACATTTTTATGCAGTTAAAATGATATTTTTTTTTGGCTTCATTTCTTTATGATTCATTTTTAAATACCTAAAAGTATTCTCTAAATTAACTAAAAGAAATTCTTAATATTCAGTCGCGGGTTTGAATCCGCATTACTCATACTATTTTTAACGTTATAAGTCATACTATTTTTAACGTTTCATTAACTTCCCTGACTCTAGCAGAAGCACATTTGGCATTTTTTTGCACATTTGGAGCACGCCCCAAAATCATTGTATATGACCTAGGTCATGCAATTATTGTTAAAAAAATCTGTCAATGGTAAAATATTATAGATTCACGTGGGTAATGGGTAAATTTATATTTCTATAGGTTCAAAATCCTCTATATAAAAAGAGCGATTTAAACTTTTATTGCTAGTTTTGTTTCACCGTCAAAGCATATATTTTTTTTTGTAACAGGACTCGCGGAGCGTTCCTTGCGACACAATACAATGAACAGAGCAAGGTACGTAGCTACGAATTCACTTGCCTTATTGTTGTCAACTCTGAAATATTGTCCTCTTCCGGACGATTTCATGACGCTGATAAAGCTAGCCTTCTAAATGAGTTCACCTATGAAGAACACTTTTGCTACGACTGACCAGTTAAAATTAATGTTCGTGATTTATGTGCGCAAAACAACGATACAAGTTTGTTGGAATTTTCAATATAATCTTTTTCGCTTTGAGAGAGAGAGATAGAACAACGTATCTTTAACCTAAATTTTTACTTGTGCTGATGTTATGTTCGAACAATAATAATCCTGTATAGATCCACTTTTAAAAAAATAATATGCGCATTTGTTACTATTGATAGGAACAACTTAGTAAAAGGCGAATTGAACACATGAAATGTGAATATCTGGCGATTGCTAAAATGATAATAAAATGTCCAATCGATTCTGTAAATCCGTAAATTATTTGAGCGTAACCCATCATCATAATACTTCATCTAAATGTATAATTTACTCCATATTACTACTCCACTGACGGCCTAGTGGCGCAGTGGTATAAGCGCCTGCTTCTAAATCCAGAGGTCCCGGGTTCGAATCCCCAGTGGGTCAAATCCGGCCAGTCATTTTTCGTCGTTGAAAATATTCAACGGTGCTTTTCTCAACGCTGTCACCTGAGTACACAAAAAAAACACTTATTCAGTTACAGACTTGCGAGATGTTGTTCGCCTGTAATGAACGGCCTCGAATCATGAAAACAACAATAGGTTAATCGGAACTGCGCCCAATAGCGCCTCCTCGACAACACAAGCTATACGAATGAAGAAGAACTCCATATTACTAGGTTGATTAATCACATTCGGGTTTAGGTAGCAACAAGTATATACTCTTTCATACTTGTAGCTACCTTATTGCTGTTGTTGTTGCGTTTCGTATATATATATATATATATATATATATATATATATATATATATATATATATATATTTACATATCTACTTTCTGTAATTTAGGAAAACTAATTTATTTTTTATTGCTAAACACTTATATTTTCCTAATATTCCTGTTAATACTTTTTTTAACCGTGGTGTCGGGGATTGTAGAGCGTTATTTGCGGAGCATGAAGGTATTTTAAAAACGTTATAATGACGGGTATGATTCGACGACGGGATTTTAAAAGATCGGGGCAATTAATAGTAATTGAAAACAGCGTTTATGATCGAGCAACGTTCGTCTGTCGTATAGGGAGGTACAATCGTAATTGTTCTCTATTCTACTCTATTATAACCGAGTGCGTGACATGCGAGTATACCGGATTCCATATGACGGACCCATATAAGAAGGCAGCCGTGTATAAAAAGTGTATGTAAAGCAATTAATAATTGTATGCATTTGTAAACACACAGGATCGCATTTGCTCCATACAAAGCCACAAATTTATGAAACTAAAACCCAAGCCAATGGATTCGCACATAAAGTTCACACCGAGTTTATACTAATGCCATATCGCAACAAATGATAATTATTGTAGTCACGAGTGAGTCGAGGTACGAGAGACAATGTTAACATCAAATTCTACCGTTACAGGGACACGGCCGACCCCAGCCGCCTCACTTCCAATGGGTGGAATATATAATGTCGCATTGTGATTTCAAACTGTATAAATCATGCATAGACCCATGTATGCGAGTACCATCGCAGGTGGCCCTTCTTCTAGAATAATCCGTAGTAACGTACCTTTACCAGCAAACAAAATGTGAACAATACTCGATTCGTTCTAGTTCCCTGACTATAGCTAGTCGCGTAATCCTGCCAGAATTTCAACGTTCTGGTGGATTGGCTTTTTTATTTTTAACAATAATATGTTTGTTGAATTATTTGTTATGTTTATGGTTAAGGATTTATTTACTTGAGAAATCCACTTTCATATAAAAAATAGTTGAATTCGGACCTATCCGGAGTGAATTTACATTTAAAAAAAAATGTTATTTGAAGATTATGATAAATTTATTAAAACAATGTCCTAAATTATGTATTTCAATTTCCTTCTCTTGGAATTATTTTAATATCACATTTGAAATCACGTAGGCCTCGAATTCGTGCTGTTTGACGTTCACCAGCTGACCTTATTTATAGTATTATATTTTTTAGGCTGAATTTGTAGACTTTCAGCCTAAAAACGACGTATTGAAATTAAAATTCAAAAAATTGTTCATGGTGTGGTTACCTTGAATGGCCTAGTGTTGCCTGAGTTGACAGAAAACCGATCAAATATAAAAACATTTAAACGGAAAACTATTTATTTTTTTACATCATATCTGGTTTACTTTCTAACCGAATGATTCGCCCAGTCCCTCTCCGAATAATCGGCCTCTAATAAAGGGAAGGAGCGTGTCGCACACGTGCTCAGGTCATTTGTCCACATTCGGCGAGAATGTAAACTAAAGTTTATAAAAAATATAACACTCGGCATAACTTAATGAAACAAATATTGAACAACCCTGAGAAATTCTGTATCATATGAAAAAAAATATCGAAATCGATATGACAATCAAATATCAGAACATTTTAAATATAAAGCTTTATTTTATTTTTTTCCACCTTGTGTAAATTAATTCAAATGAAAATGAAACCACTTGCAATTATACATCATTTAAAACAAAAAGTGATCGAAATCGCTTGAGCCATTTAAGAGTAATGAGTGAACACACATTAAAATAAAAATAAAATAAAAACAGATCGAATTAAGAACCTCCTTTTTTTGAAATCGGTTAAAAAACAAAACGAGAACGTGCGACGACTGAACTGTCAAATAGCTGCAAAACAAGTCTTCAGATTGTGCCACACTGACCATTATTCATTTATGATCAGAAAGTAGACCTATAAAGTGAATCTTAAGTTGCAACTTGATAAGTTTGGAAGCCTTGGCTAAATAAGAACAAAGAATTAAGAAACATTGTCAAAATAAAGAATATAAAACAAAAATCTAACAAAAGGTTGGTTATAAGAAATAATTCAAGTGGCCATACACTCTAAATGATTCACTGCAAAATACACGAAGTTAAAATATTCGAAGCAAGGAAATTGTAACCAAAAAAAATAATCTGTGTAGGTTTATAATAACGACTTACTTTGTTTATGTAGCAATTGGATATTTAATGCTAAGATGTTTAATACTTCAAACACTTTATTATTGATCAATACTAGAGCTCAAAGAACAGTATTTTCTAGTCAGAACTAGTCATTATCCACTATGAAGATCTGTCTGCTACAAAGTAAACGTAATTTCACACAAAGAGATATTATTAGGATCTTGCCATCACTTGGACTCCTTACATATTATCTACAATACGACGAAGATATTTTAAATATTTGGTCGCAGATGTGAGATCAGCTTTTGATGATGCACTGCATATTTTTTTATGTTAAACGCAATGAAATACCTTTTAAAAGAAACATAATATTTAATAATCACTTGCAATTGATAAATCTCAACTGACAATTTCTGTGGAACGAAAGTCTCAACTGAATAAAAGTGCAGTAATTCGAGTTCGCCCCTCCAATTAATTCGCCTCGGCTGTGGTCTTTTATATCCTGGCCTGATGGACGCGATAAGCTCCAATCGGCTTCTCTATCTATGAGCGCGTCGCATGCAGGCCAACTTCTTCAGCAGCACGCCATTTATTTTTTTCTTCTTCAACTGTTGCAATTCTTCCAACGTGAATGAGACCCTGGCGCGGATAATTATTATAGAACCGTTCGCCGTCACGATGTTATCTTTTTCACAATTGTTTTTTTGCAAAAAAAACTTACAAGATTCAGTGGAGAGCCGAGGAGCGGCGTGACTATCGACGCTGTGACATAATTTATTTAAACTTTGGGTAAGTTAAGTCATTTATGCACAGTTATATATTATTTACCTTAGAATTACCTTTGTAGCGTTTTTTCTGACTAAT
The DNA here is from genome assembly GCA_020383195.1 of Neomicropteryx cornuta. NCBI lineage: Eukaryota > Metazoa > Arthropoda > Insecta > Lepidoptera > Micropterigidae > Neomicropteryx > Neomicropteryx cornuta. The sequence continues at coordinate 11,608,240 of JAHKQU010000014.1, forward strand.
AATACAAAAAGTATAATCATTTGGGAATATCAAATGTTAAAAAAATAACTGAAAAATACTAAATAATGCAATGTAGGTTTACTGCTTTCATGTTCTTAACTGGCGTTCATACTGGCTCCTAAATTAAATTTTGTACTCACCCCGCGGGGGTTTAAAAGGTGACCTTTTGGATTAAATAGAATCGTAAAAAGTTAAATAAACGTAAAAAAATAAAATCAAATCGGCCCACTAATAAAATGCTGTCTATGGCAGGCACGTTTTCAAATACTCGATGGTTCTATTAAAACGTCAGATATTTGACAGTACACGTTGATCTATGGTTAATTAATGTTCCGTCAAAATAGGTTAAGTAGTATTGCATCACCTACTCGATATACAACCGACAGATAATTATAATCAAACTACTTATTAAAATATCTATTTAGGAAAATACAAAATACGTAACTCAAATACACTCAACGAGAAACATCCAAAGTAGAGCCTGGATCTTTACCTAAAACCGCACTTGAAATGTATTTCTAATATTTTATTTTCTCAACCAACTAAAAAAAATAATATATTTTTGATCAAACTTATGCATTAAATTTACTAGCCGTCTGATAAAACGTCTATCACTGAAATTTAAAATAAAACATTTTTTTCGCTGAGGGTTTACAGTAACTCAATAAACACCAGCAGTTATCAATGTTTTTACTTTTTGTGAAAACTGAAATTCTCAATGTAAATAATGTCCCACACGATGCTGGTTTAAAATAAAAGCATAACATTATTTTCTTAGGATTTAAGACACCAAACACAAAAACATCAAAACCAAAAATATAAAAAAATATTAATTCTGCAAGAAAATCAGTTGATTCTGCAAGAATTTGCAAATTTTTTGCTCATTAGCAAAGTTTTTTTCTTTGAAAGAGGTTTTTTAACAGCAAAAAAAAGTAGAACTGAAGGCAAGTTCTGCTTGATTAAATAAATAAAAAAATTAGGACATGATAACTTCGAGCCGTCGTTTCGTAAATCTTTCTGCTGTGATTCCAGGGATATTACTATTTTTTACGTTTTATTGGTGTGTAAACATTCATACGCGGACCCCGCTAGAAGTGAATTTCGATTTTGTATCATCTTCAGTGATACACTGACTTCAGAGTATTGCGCTTACATCATACAAAATGTGTCAAGTCGAATTCCTGACGTTCGCTGCGTTTGTTCTAGCAAATTAAACAATACGATCTTACTTGATGACGCGTTGTCCCATTGGGTGGGTTACCTACTATCCAGCGTACTAATTGTCAGTAGTAGGTACCAACCTAACGACAGTCGTTTTTCGCATAAGTTATGTCAGCATGATTTTGTCATTAATTTTGATGTCATGCCGAGTAAATGCTCCGCTGGTTATGCAACCTTACTCACTTAACCTTATAACGAGCCCCTTATCGCTATCCTTATCGCTTTTACATGGCCGACGGAAACATTGCATTATCGTTTGAATGCCTAGTAGTACTTAATACATGAGATTTAGTATTTATTTTTCTATATTACATACGAAGTTCTGAGAAAACCAACCACACATACAACAAAATCTATAGACATATAAACAGTATATCTGTCCGTCCTACACATATCTATAAAACCATTAACCAATTGAAACCCTTTTGCACCTGATAGGTTTGAAACTGTACGCTCAAAAAAAAAAAAAAATTTGAATAAATGATTGCATACAACCCGAATTAGACGACACACAGTTTTTTTTATTTTAGTATAGTCCCCTACCCCTCCCATAAATCCCACTCGCTCCCCCAACCATTATAAATATCCTGTAAATTAAAATAGAAATATTTAGTGATATATTCTCAATTTAGGACATATTTTATGTTAATTCTGAGTATGTATACACTACGGTCTGTTGTATATTTTTTATTTTACCCTTAACAAACGTTAAATAAGAGTAAAAAATACCTCCCGTAGATTTGTTCGCAGATTTGTGATTTTTTAAAACTAATACAAAATATATTGGAGGGAAATTAGATAGTTTACTTAAATAGATTAATAGGGCTATACGTATTACTAACTCAAGTATATTCTGGTGGAACAAAATAATATTTTATACGTTTAGTAACCATATGAATATAGTAAAAGTAATCGGTTTTAATTATCAGTTTTTTCACACTTTTTTTACGATATTGTCGTTTCTAGCATTCGGGTAATCCTGTTACATTTTTTAAATTCCAAGAAATATCTTCGTTAGTGTTATTTTTTTTTTTTGAGCAATTTAGAGATGATTTTATAGTAAAATTCGAATCGACGATAAAAATTTTTTTTCGTGTTTTTTTCTGTTCATCTTGCCGTTAGCGCTTTTCTCCGTCTTGTAATTGCCCTTAAACCGTTCTGTCTCATCTAACACATAAACACTTCGTGCCTTTGTTACTTAATTATAGAAAATAGAATAAATATTCGTCAAAAACTTTGCATCTTTTTGAACGTAACTGTTTCTGTAGTTTTATTTTCTCGATTCAGTCTTTAAAATATTTACGTCTAAAACTGTTGATGTTATGAAAAAATACAAACTTTTCGCGACCTTTTTAATTCTATAGAAGCCGGGTTGAGTCTTCTTAAGAGAAAGAATTAAGTGCTGCCATCGCAGTCTTAAATGGTTCCAACCCAATAATGACGCTCTTTAGAGCACTTCCACAATTGCATGCATAGGTGGCGATCACTGCGATCATTAAACACAGCTAGACTGACCTCGTGAGCAGCCGCGCCGTCTGACACTCCCACCGGGTACTTCTGCGCCGAAGGCCAGCTCTGGCCTTAGGGCGAACACTTGACTCCGTCCAATGCGTGGAATGTAAACATGTATCTGCGAGTACCTATCGGTAATCCACTATGAACTGAATTAGAACTACGCAACAAGATATGCGGCTGTTGAAACACAGGGTGTTAAAAAATATTTAATGAGGCTATTAAAAGCCACAATGCATTGTGTTGCGGAACGTTGAAATTTAAAATGTATTTTGGATTTAGTGTGGAGGGTCATGACAAAAAAGTTAATTAATTTTCTATCTTGTTGCAGCTCAAAAACTATTTATATGCCAATCTATACATATAGTATACCACGTGATATTTTATAAAAACATATTTTTTTTTTGTTGCGCTAAGTTATAAACTTGGCGATGGGATGGCGAGGACAGTCGAATTGATTTTCGGGTGTTGATTGCCAACCCTGGTGATCACGACTTATTCGTAAATTTATCTTGTTTATTATGAAGGATGACCCTTAAATCAGTTATGTATTAGAGTACTCGGTAAAAAAGTATGGTTAAGCAAATAAATAAATTGTATGACTTATAAATAATTATATCAGTCTGATAACATTTCAAAGTTTTTGTAACAATTTTGTTGTAGATCGGAACTTTAAGACATACGCAAAAACAAGAATGGCTAGGACATCTTATCGCTATCATTATAATATCTACTGCTTCTATATATAGTTTATAAGTAGTAAATTATTAAACTAGAACCGGACATCTTACGCCTAGGCGTAGACAGGCGTCATTAACTGCATCTTACCCCCAGACTACTCGACCTGCGGTACCAACTCATGATGGGCCGCTTCATTTCTTATCTCCACTTGTGCCTGCGGCACTTTTAGCCCATTCGATGTGCGTTTTAGATGGCCATAGAGGCGAAAGTGGATTATTTTTTAGGTCTGAGTACTTTTTTTAAATTAGGCCAGCCCACTGTTCGTTTGACGGACGGATGGTCTAACTCTCCTCATGTGATTATCTCCAAAACGTAGCAATTAAATAAATAGTATATAAATATCCATATATTTGTATATTTACATAGCTGATACGTAAATCTGATACGTTTTGCTAACACACTGTAGCATTTAATTATTTTCCAGTCTAAGAAATGTCGATACTCTGGCGCACGTGTGTCTATCGTACACTTAAACGTAAAGGATGACCTTAAGAGAGACATAAAACTCCTCGCCTTATGTATCTTATGTATCGATTTCGCATCAATTGAAAAGAAAAAGTACATGCATGCATTTACATAATATAATATGCATGTTAACGACAGAGCATTAACCCGTCGCATTTCCATCAAAACGTTTCATGAAACCCCAAACGTATACGTATAATATACGAATGCCTATACCCTAAGCCTATGCCTATCCTATGCGTATTTTTTACCCATGCAAGCATTTATAAATATAACAGCTGTTGTTTAATTTTTGATATTTTTTTTTTAATTTGTTTTGCTATCGTGAGATAAGACCCGAAATTAATATTTTACTTTTTCTAATAGACTTTAGTTGCAGCACAGAACATATTTTTCATTCATTCAAATATTTTTCTTGATCTGTATACGACACAAAATAAATTGTTTATAAAAATATATTTTTAAAACCAAGTTTTTATTTAAATGCTTGAATGCGTATACAAAGTTTCCGTCTGTGCTGTTGACCGTTGAGGAGTTCCTTCGTTTGGAGCCATTCCTGGATGTAGAATCGGTCATGCTGACCATAGAAATACATTATCATCTGAAATAAACCAACATGTAAAATTTCAACTCCTTAGAATAAGAGAAAGTGGTTCTAATTCAGCTTACAAGATTTGACCTATGCCAACATTGCCAAAGCTTGTAAAAAACATAAGTAATCAATTTAAACAAATATATATTTATTTAATGTTAAACTAACTGCGTTGCAAACATAAGCATTATAATATTAACTAGTGGTCGTCCAGTGGTCGAAATTCAACCGTAATTCATTAAACTTTTAAGTTTGAGCATTATTGAGATTCATATACCTCTATATTAATTGCATATATTTTTTTAAATTTTGTTCTATGACGTCAGCTGTGAGCACGTACAAGTACGTCATTAGCGTGTGTTGTTTAACTTAGTTCACTGCAATACCTATGAAATTTAAATTTTAATATTAGTAACAGTTGAAAAAAGAAATAGTTATAGTTTTTATTTATTTTTTTTGATACAGTTTTTTTTTTAATACAAGATTTATTTTTATCGTGTAAAAATGAGACTTGGCATTTATAGAGGTATAAAATGGCATTTATAATTATTTTTCCTTGACATTGAAAGACTATTGAACATTTGAAATCACACAAAATTCACAGCTCGAAACTGTCTCAGCTACTCAGCTGTCAGTAACATGAACGTTTTATTTTATTTAATTTCATTTATTTATAACACATATTATAGATAAATTTTAGCTTCAAAAGCTACATATTTAAAATTAAACATAAAGGTTACAGTTGTGACCACAACCGACATGTATTTATATGATGTTAAAATGTGTGTTTTCGACATATCGACAGAGAATTTGAAACGCAGACGTCGTCCAGTGCCAGCGGCCTGCAACCGACGCGTGGCGTCGCGTTGCCCGCTGAGCGTCAATTTACGAAACTGCAAAAGCTGTTCAGCTGTCAGTCCATATTTAAAATGGCAACATCGGCAACATCGGCTATGCCCACGCGCAGCTGCCTTTACGGCCAACAGATTGACGCGATACTTAGAATTCATTAATTCGTTCATTCATGAAAAAACTGGTACTTCGCCGTACAGTTTTGCATCGTCGCTTCATTCATCGTTTTACATACATAGTAATTGCTGCGAATGTATTTGTGGTTTTTTTTTTCACAATGAGCTTGATGTGCCGAAGTATCGCTTACGTAGTAACTTGATAAATTATTATAAATAATTAAATAAAATAATAATTATTAATAATAAAAAAATAGAACAACAAATAAAGTCGGTGCAAACACATTAATTTTATTAACGTATAAATATACAACGTATAACGTATAACGTTTACAGGAGGTTCCAAGACCATTCCCGAAGACTTAAGGGGATGTTTATGTTCGCTATTACGCGTAAGAAATTGAATAAAAAAGTGCGAAAATAATTTGTGCCCAAATTTATTAATTTTATCAAAGCGCTCGTGTAAATTCCTTTTTTGCTCGCGGGCCCTTGTCCAATGCTTATGACAATAGCGATTGCATATTATCACGTAACGTTTATAATTTTTTTACTCGGAAACCATGATAAATTTTGAGGTCAAAACAAATCATTCAATGTACTCAATCTGCGAAAATTAATTTTTTAAAGGGAAAGAAAGTATATTAGGATCCATGTAACACATATCAATTATTGATAGACACCTTTAATCCGTGAGTTTTACAATATTGAAGATAAATTCTAGCCACATCGTCTAAAAGCTCTTTTATTTATTTTTTTACTTTTTTATTATAAGATTTTTTATTTTTATAGACGCAACATATAAAATACTACGTATTTAATGAAAATAACTTATTTAAAACAAAGCATTTAAAAAAAACTGAATTAATTATATCCTGACGTTGAAATCTTTGTCGCACTTAAACCATTTGGTAGTCGATTCTCTCAATAATAGCATAGGGGCATTCTATTTTATCCATTGAGTAAGTACCTACTTATGATCATTGTTTTATATACCCAAAAGTTTAATGTTATATTTCATTACAAAACATAGTTTCATTTCAATTAGTTATAAAAATAAAATCACGTTTCGAGTCAATCGCACTACTCATAAAAAATATTTCATAATAATCAGTTTCGGTTAACTAACTATGTACGGTTTTATTCAAGCTTTTAACACATATATTTTAAATATTATTAAAGGAAAATAATTTTCAATATTATTTTCATAATTGCAAACATGACTTTATTACCTGCAAATAAAACCAATTATCGAATTCCAATATTAATTATTACAAGCTTTTATTTAGCTAGTAATGTTTGCATGTCGATTTAGGTAAAATCTTGCAAGCTGAATTAGAAAAACTTCTTCTTATCCTAGGAAGTTGAAATTTGAGATCTTGGTTAAGTTTCCATGACAACGCATTTTTATGGTAAGCACGACCTGATTCTGTACCAGGAATGGCTCCAGACGAAGAAACTCCTCAACGGTCAACAGCACAGACACGAAATTATGTATACGCTTTCAAGCACCTAAATAAAAGCTTATTTTAAAATAAAATCTTTTTATAAATTTATTTTTATTATCATAATACATAGGTTAATTGTTAATTAATAATTGTTAATAAATAGGACAATGTAACAATTTGTCACAAATAGTTTGTTTGCATCGATAATTGGCATCAAATGGCTCATTCATAAGACATTTAAAATTCAAATATTTATGTATTTATTGTTTATTTGGAAAACCAACAGAACAAAGTGTAAAAAAAATGTTAAAAAACAGTAAAAATATGTATAAAATGGTACATACAATTGCGTGTAAAACTGACTGATGACAGGTTTTCGCTAAGTATAGAAATACATTAAAAGATTAAAATTAAATTACCCTCGCACTAGACTATTAAATAAAACAATATGTAATAATTAGTAATAAATTGGCTAGGCTTTGTTTCTAAAATAAATTGTATTTATATAATAAACACATGTAAAGAATACATAAAAATTGATTTATTTCATATTTTTTTTATTTATTATTTCCATTTATTTAAAATATGATACCAATATTATTCATTCACGCCATCAGTCGTAAACTTAACGCTTTTGTAATAAATTACATATATTGACGGTTAAGCGATGCGTTTGAAATTTGGAATAGCAAGTGTACACACAGCTAGGAAACGTGGACTTGGAAGTCTGAAACTGACTTTGGTAATAGGCTTTTTTATTTTGACAATAAAAAAATAAATCAAAATGATATATGTGGGCAATAGAACTTTTTTAATATTAGTAATTTTAATTACATATTACGCCTACATACATATTTGACATACATATATAGTTGAATTGTTAAAATATTCAGTGCAGGTTAGCCAATCACCGATGGCGTTATACAGACATCGACGCGTTGATGAATAATAACTATTGCATTCGCGAATGCACGCGTATTAAAATATTAAAGGAGTTTTTAACTAAAACATACTTTCTATCAAAACATTTCATTTGCAATCGTAATATCTCAAATAAAACGTTTACAGGCTTCACCGACTGATTCAATTTAATGAGTATTTATTCAATGCGGAAAAAAGAAGTAAATAAATCTGTACCTATTCAGGTCAACTTACAATATCTTACCTCAATTTACTGCGTAATTAATTAGCAATGCGTTATTAACGACTTGCTATTAACGTCTAATGAGGAAATCCATTACAGGTACTATTTTCATTTAGTTGGCATTTTCCGTTTCTAAAGAATGTGAACACTTGGGTCAATAACTTTATGGTGTTTTCTATGGTTTTTACTCCTCCTTAAGTATTTTTTTTAATTTTAATTAATGTATAACAATATACAAAATGAGTACATCATAACATTATGAAAAATAATTTAAACTAAAATATAAAAATAAACCCTCATACGAACACGAGGACGTCAGGCAAAGCTAGCGCCTCGGCTGTGATAACAAGCAACAGAAGAGTAAACATCGCTATCTCGCTGACTCATTTGAAGTAGGATCCTGCTCGCGGGTCCTCTGATTTCTCCCTTAATAGTTTCCCAAGTTTTTAGGCAATCGTTAACGCCACAAGTACGCCACTCAGGGTTAATCACGTTAAGTCGGTTAAGGGTTAAGTCGTGGTGTGGCTCTCCCGGGTAAAAGATTTGTCATGGCTCCAATGAGACCCCATCTGGGACTTTTTTATCTGATAATCAAGATATATTGGCCACATTTCCTACTACCCTATAATATCTTCGAGGATCGACTGCTTAAAAAAGATCTTCACAGCTCACGCAAATGGTCTTCATAGCGGGTATATTAAAGCAAAAATAGGATGACAGCATTAAATCGAATTACTAAACCTAATTCTTTAAACGTTAATATTATTATCGATATAGAAAGTAATATTATTTAGACAGAATAAGTATTATTAATACCATTATTTGGTACAATTTCAATTTATTAAAAACTGTTCAGTTACTCTCACTTGCTCAGATACTCTATCCGCTTAATTATGAGATTAAAGTAGCTAAATGTTTACCTGAGAACAGATGCTTAAATCTTAGTCAGACAGGGACCTACTTCCTTCTTTGTGCTGAATTCACGTTAAAACTCAATATTTTAGCACGGGTAAAACACTCAACCCAAATTCTCAATAACCTGTAACGTTGTTGCCTGGACCGAAGGTTATTATGAAGAAAATTTATGAGGGTGCAGACTCACGATTTCCTGCAGATCCGAAGAACAATCTTGAGAAGCTTCCGTGGTCTTGAGGACTCAATGTTAAGCACTGACCTTTCTGCGGGGTTTTCATTTGTACGCAGCACTTTCGATGAGTAGTTTACAGAACAGAGGGTGTTCTTCTTTCGCAGGGTAGGAAGGAAGTGAAAAAAGGAAATGTGACATTTGGTGGTACGCTTGAATTATTTTGGCTTCAACAGTGCCTTTATAAGACTTTATAAGACTATAAGAGAGGAAGTTCTATTGAAATATCTAAAAAAATGTGTAATATGTAATTAAATAGAAAAGAATGGGTAAGGTTGATTAAAGGGCAGGCCAAGGGACTATAACCACAATATGTGAAGGTTTTACTTCGTTATTGCTTATAGGGATGTGTTTTTTTTTAAATTATTTCCAAATGTTATAATCGTTGACAGTTAGGCGCATTATTATATTAATAATGTTAACAATATTATTTACCCATTTCTTGTTTCCTTATATCTAAACTTCCTATGGAGCTAACAAAGGGAACTTTGAAGAAAATATCAAAGGCTGACTTGGGATCCGTTCAGACATCGCATACGAATGCTAATGCTAGTGTAATGCTCCTCTCCTCTCCTCGCAGCGGCTGATAAGATTGTTCTGGGGGGACAAAGGCGCCGGGCCGGTATCCATTCAATGAGTGCATCCAGTTATTAGGTTAGCGAGGAGTCGCTGTCTTCGCAGGGAGCGTGTTTAGGAGCAAACGGTGGCAGTGTCGCTGCCGGGTACAGATAGCATGTCGTCGCAACTTGCATAATGCAGTAAACGGAGCACCGCCATCTTACTCCATAATTACTCCGTAAAATGGTTGTGTATTCTATCTTCCTGTCACCATAATCCTAACATTTATTGTCACACACACACATACACCGTGTCCCAAAACCATTCCCGTTAAAAAAAATTCTAACGGTTTCTAGTGTTATTTGTTAAGAAACTATATCAAAATTCATCATGGTAACCGAGAAAAAAAATGTAAACTTTACGTGAAAATAGTAAAAGGATCATATTATAATGTCTTTTTTGCGAGTGCTCAGCTGTCGCTGTACTTCGTAACGATGTCATGACAATTATCGATCGGCGCAGCATTGGAATTCGCGCGTTGAACGAATTAACACCATCCGTTAATCAATATTATAAATTTATGAATGTTTTTATGGACACGTAAAGACGCGTTGCCGCTGCTACGACCTTTATTTTAATTTCGGACCTGAAATTCAAATAACAAGTTTGGGCTCTATGACCAATTGATTACTTTGGTCATAGATGCTGACTAGGTGATAGGATGTAAATGATGGTGCGAAGATTGTCACAGGAACGCATGTCACCCACTCGATTAAACTAACTTGTCTTGATGAGTACTTTAATAAAAGATCAATATATTTAAGGTCATAACATTACTGCGTTTAAAATAAGTATATATACAGGTATTTACTCAGTTACGCAGAACTTAACATATTAAAAAGTGTACTCACCTTTTCAGAAATAAAAAATTATTATTATTATTTTAGATGGTGACCAGGATTTGATAATGAATACAATGATTTTTTTTTCAACTTCACATGTTTGTTTGTGGAACTGGTAAAAAAGGTAAAACCGGAAAGGTTAACAAAAGAATGTTAACAAAAGTAAGTTGAAAATCACCAAACCGAATAAAGGACCTAATTTTTAAGTGTTTTAAAAGATTATTGAAATTTCTATTCGAAAAAGTTTAAGGACCCAAATAGTATTATTAAGTGCCCAAAACAATATCATGTTCATGATTCCTCACAAGAAACTATTCTCACACTTCGAGTGGTTCTCAAAATAATGTTCCATAAATTCGATTCGATTAAAGGTAAAGCGTAGCCAAACACATTAAGGGACATAAACATAAATTTCACATTCCAAAGGAGAGAGTTTCTTTTAGTTAACCTTAAGGTTATAAACGCCTCCTGCTGTGTGTTTACAGATAAAATTAATCAATAACTCGTTTGTAGCATTTGGAAAAGACGTCAGTCGGTGCTTTTGACTTGCGCGTATAACAAAAAAAATGGAGATGTCAGTTTTTGAGTATTACAATAGTACTGAGCGATTTAGTATTTTTTATGGTTTCATATATATTAAAAGAGGATTTTTAAAAGGTTTTTAAAAGAGGACAATAAATGCATCTTAAAATAAATATTGACATATCGCGTCACTACACAATAGACATTAGGATGTCAAGATGAAGGTGCATAAAACATTTGCATTTGCAGATGCTGTTGCTGTGAAAGTAAAACGGCTGGCATCCCCTTACCTTCATAAGGCCTTTGACCAGTACCAAAAGTTTGGCCGCAGTCCTGCCGTCTTTAGGCCAGCGCGCTTTCATAGCCTGAATAATAAGTTCAGACCCATGGCCTCGTCAGTCGTGGTGGACTTAAAAAATATTTTTTAATTATATTTAAAATTTTGTAAATAAAGGAAAGAGACGATTCATCAACAGCCTGTCGAGAACGGTATAACAATAACCTTACCTGGATCAGAGACAAAACAAATTCCTCCTGAAATAGTAGCGCGCATTCACGGCTGCTTCCCCGGACAGCTTCGAATATAGGAAAGGTGTCCTCGCCGACTGGTAGATGACTGGTGGACCTGCGCAGGTCCATGAGAGATGGGCCCACCTTCAGACGGGCCCGCTGCCGCGCTGGTATCCTGCGTTAATCTCGTCTGCTGCACCCTACAGCAGTTATGTTACGTGGTTGCTATTGAAACGAACTGGGTTTCATATTTTAAACACCGATACCTACCTTACTGAATTTTAAACACTTTCAAATTCACTTTAAATCATTGTATTCTATGCGGGTTCTATCCGTTCTCAATCTGGCGCTGCTTTATTCTTGCAGTCTACTATTGTAATTTAAATAATAATAAATATAATTGTAATTTTATTGTAAATAGTTTGAAGATGATTTTTAACCAAGGATAAATTTAGAAAGTTGCCCGGAAATTGAATCCTACATCGGTGGAACAATCATCAAAACCGTCTGCATAAAATAAGGCGGTAGACGTGTAATGGCCCAAAGGGTCTAGAGCTGGAGAGAGAAGTGACCCATCCCGAGTGCCCTCAAAGCCGCACGCAGGGCTTGGCTGCCAACCCGGGGCAACGCCCGGGGTTGAACAGCTAATGTCATTAAAAAGGTAATGAGTGTTTTCTCATATTTAAAGTAAATATGAAACATTATCAACTTAAATTCTGTATCAACATCATCACCATCATGCTTCATGATCACTACGTTACGCGCGTAGGCTGATAGGTATCCTCGTGACGGTGCGTGACAACGCCCACGGCCACTCATTTGAATTAATGAACAATCGTTACGCGAAATTTAATTTCCATAATTGTTACGATGGCGCGTATTGATTTTGGTCACGAAGCTCGCTTGCTGATTATAGATCGTGTATTATGACATTTTACGCTCGGCTCTGCACATTTTTAACATAAATTAGCGTTTGGCAAGCCATGTAAATTACGGTCTTTGAAAGGTTACCGGCTTCTATGACTTAGTTCGCTTCGCTTTCAATCATTAAAAGTTACAAAATGTCTGCGAATTTCTTCCCTGGCTGCCAATCTAATACAGCAATACTCGCCAGTTCACGCCATATTTTTTTTTTTGTGTGAATGAAATAGATAACCTAACCTAACCTAACCTAACCTAACCCTATAAAAACATTTAAAAAAAATGAACTTCACATAACCCGACGTTTCGGCGATGTTCACACATCCCGTCCTTAGGGGAGGTTGACACGTCTGTTCGATATGAAATTCGAAAAATTATATGTTTTTATAATGAGCGACGAATGATAATAAGAATTAGCTCCATAAGACCGTTTTAGTGTAGTGTTATTGAATTAAATCTGGCTTTTTTTTTAAAGAACTATGTCCTAATTTCTGTTATTGTTGTATTAAACTTTGTTTGTTTTTATTAAACATGGATGATCATAAAAAAAATATTATAATAATTATTATATATCGTTATTATTATGATCGTCGCTGCCACACCACTATACTAACTTCAAAATATTATTGTACCTAAATTAAAATGTCATTCCTATATGCATTTATCTTGTATTTATAGAATAAAATCATTTGAATTTGAATGTAAAAGTTATAATAAAGTTATTCAGATTAATTCCGAAGGATTCAAGCAGTTCCTGAAGTGAAAATTTATAAAAAAAATACTTTCTTATACGTATTAAATGGCGTTATGTTATTCTTTTAATTTTAATAAAGATACTATATTAAAATCGTTAAATTGGATGATTTGGGAATTGAAATTAAAAATAAAACCCCACCGCCTCAAGAATTGAACCATGCACCCTGTCTATCCGGGATATTAATTATGTAGAGTAATAAAAATCGTATTTCAACATGTAATATGCTTAAAATCCTCCTAAAAATGCTTATTTATAATATATCAAAACTAAATTTTTACTGAGTAACTACAATTTGGTATTTTTTGGTACAAATTTACAATCAGTATCACTTTGTTTTTTATTGTCATAAAATAGAGTAATAAACTCTTGATTATGCAATTATGAATGTATTAGTTCTTATCTAGAGCTGCAGAGAATCGACCGCACATTGCACAACCCGAGAACGGTTTCACAAAACTGAAGGCTATAAAACTAAAAAATGTAATGAATCCGGAAAATCAAGTTACTCGTAAGTGAGTGAGTGGTTTATTATAGCAATGTCAGCAGTCCAATTAAAGATTTTAAATCAAGTTTCAAGAGACAAACCGAACAGCTTAACTGCGTTTGGCCATCTGCTTTTAAACCTTAAGTACTTTATAGAATGCCTACGGTGTGGACATAATGGTATATCTCCCATTCCAAGCTTTACATAGTTATGCCAATTTAAAAAATACTAATATGGCATATAGGTTTAAGATTACCGTTTTTTTGGTTATAATTTTTATGATTCTAATATTTGTATAATTGGCTCAAAAACTAAAATTTATGCTAAGTAACACTAAATTAGTCTGGAAGAATATTAAAATATAGCAAATTCAACACAACCTTGTATATCTTTAAACTTTAAATGTAGTACTTTTGATATATACCATTACGTATTTCACATAATTTTCTAATATTAATTAGGGCGAAACACACGTTGATTTGTAAAATTCAATGTTTTCAATTTACACATATCATACACATACACATACACAGATACACATATCATAAATAGGACTGCATTTTAACCATTTGACTTCAAATAAAATGTACGCGGTAGGTTTGCAATACTCTACCAATTGTTGTATATTTTGCTGGTACTATAGCCTAATGTTATATTATAACATATAGCAGTCCTGGATACATAAGCTGTCCAAAACTGTAAGCTCATCGAAAATTAGTTTTGTATTTAAAGCTGCGGGCGAACACTGCATACAAAGAAACAAACATTAGATACAAACACTTTTGTAAAAAAATTTGGGTTCATTTGTATATTATTTTTACTTTGGTATTTTAGTGACCTAATTATACATACACATTGTATTAATTTACATCAAAATTTGTGTATTAGCTCCGGAATGGTCTTAGTTTCTATGACCATTCCGGACTTAGTTTCTAGTTTTCGAATATCAAAAATATAGTAGCACGGCCGTTGAAATGTATTATTTATTGCTGGCCAGTTAAAATTAATACAATCTCTTATATATACGCAAATATAAATATGGAAAAGAATGTTCAGTGCCACATTATAACAATTAATATTTATTTGAAATATTAAGAAATGTGCATTATTTATAAAAATATAATATACGATGCAGACGATAGAGATGCGATGTTTGTTCGGGCAGACTTAAAGATTTTGCCCGCAGCAACGGCCAGTCTAAAAGTTATTTAAAATATTATGAATGTTGGAAATATTTGAAATAATATAAAATTAAAATATTATGACAATGTTATTTCATTACTAGCCACGAGTCAAAATTTACAAAAAAATAAATAAAATGTTAAATGTTGAAAGTTTATGATGAATCGAGAGAATGTTATTATGATACCATTGTATGTTTTTTTTTAATTTAAATCTACTCAGACCTAAAAATAACCCACTGTCGCCTCTAAGGCCATCCAAAACGCACATCGTATGTGCTAGAAGTGCCGCAAACTCAAGTGAAGATAGGAAAATAAGCAACCCATCACAAGTTAATGCCACAGACGCGAGTAGTCTGGGGGGAAGATGCTTTAATGATACCTCTAAGGCCTAGCTGTAAGTCGGTGGGTCCCGTTTAAATAACTTACTAGTATTTAACAATGTCTAGAAGCATGTACAATGTATGATGGGTACAGGGTGGTCATAGCCGTTCTTGTTTTTATTGCTCACAATATAAGTCATGCGTGAAAGTGCTGCCATGTCCATACAAACATGCTAATAAAAATCACTGTTAGGCTCATTAATCTGCAAGCGGCGGAAAATAATCACGGTTGTTTAGTGTTATTCAAAGATTTTGATCAAATCCGACCTTCGAAATATCTAAATTAGGGAGCCGAGATGCTGCGTCTGCGGCGGTCGAGCGTGGGCGCAAATAAGGGATTACATCCAAAGCCTCTAATAAACAACTCCTTCACAAAAATAACTATCTGATAAAACCCCTCTTAGTAAACTTAGGGATCAAACCTGGCACCCCCAGCACAAATGCCTTCTCGTATTTGATTCATAAAACTTCCTAACCGCCAACCGCCCCATATTCACGTTGATGTAACGCCGCGATAGGTGCCTCGGTTGACGTGGCACTACATTACCTCCCTGCTTGTTTTATGAATCATCGTAAGTATTCTGTTGGCGTTCTTCGGAAATTGCACGCAATGTTCTGCATAACATTACGCCGTACGAATGATTAACCCTGTTCTATGTTGCCCCCTCTACCATCAGTTTTATACCTATACATGATTTAACACAGTATCGACATACACACATACACAACAATTCAAACCATTTTATTCAAATCTACACACACACCTAGATTCTACACAGTGCAATAGAATGCATATTACATATGTGACTGAATATAAATCAGATAGAAAATTGCTTACACTACCATACTAGTGATACACCTTAAATAGACAGTCTGCACCGAAGGAGAAAGTTTTATCATGTTTAATAAATATATATATGTTTAAGAGGTTAGGTTAGGTTATAGATGTTATTATTAAAAATTTGATTTGACCGAAAAAAGAAAAAAAATACTAATTATAAGAAACTAAGCATGTAGGCTGTGTAGGTGTATAATTAATTCTGTGTTGTAGGTGTATGGACAGGCCATTTGCTGCAATTAAAAAAACAATCATCAAATATAAATCAATTATCTTTACAACTCAATTATACAATTACATAAATAATACGCACACTAATCATGTGCTTTAATGTTACACGTTAAACATATCCATTATTTTTATTTTTATCAACTTCATACATAAGTTATAAATAAAATCATCTAACATTCCACTGCCACCATAATCCTTCATCTTAATCACATATCCATTATTTTTATATTTTTGTTAAAATATCATCCTTTTCTTATTTCATCCAATTAAGATGGTTACATAATATTTGACAATATTTTACTCTAAAGAAAGTTAAAAATGCCTTTTTATAAAACTGAATTTTAAACCGATATCCTGCGTTCTCAAGTACAGGACCTCTTAGGTACCTTTATAAATATTTTTCTAAATTTTTCTAAAAAAAAATAAATATACTTGATTGTTCCCCTATATTGCCTTACCAATTTACTTAATATTTTGAAACAAAGATAAAACGTTTGGTAGCTAACCAAACAACATATTTATAAACCACGGGGTCGAAACATGCAAAAGAACTCGTTGTTAAATTATTGTAAGCGATGGTAACAAACGCGAACAATAAAAATACATATAAAATTACCACAAACATAATGTGCACCACCAGAAACATTGTGTATCAGTGATGCGTTTTATGATGGTGAAACAACGACGCCATTAAAAATAAGAATTAATATTAATAGATTACCATATAAAAAAATACTTTCCGCTTTACCCATTCCTACTCACGGCAGGGATTTCGATGCTTGCTTTTAATGTAAAAGTTTTGAAGTCTGCCCCCGGATGTGCGCGAAATTGATTTGAAGACATGGGGATTTTTCTCATATTTGAATTTTGGGTGCATGTAGGTAGCATACAATTTTAACGCGTGATGCCTACATTATTTTAAAAAAATAATTTCATTTCATAATACTGATTGATTTATCTAGCAAAATTGCAACTCCATGCATAATAATAATTGTAGTGACTGGATATATTTATCTTTTAGTTGAAAATGCGATTTTCGAATTAATGAAAGGTGCATTTTAAATGTCATTCGTCATATATTTTCTGAAGACGCCGAATGGCGAAAGCTTATGATCTATGTGCACGAGGCTTTCGTACAACCGTCTCTATCTTGTAAACAGTAGGCAGGAGTCCATTTTCATCGTGAAAGGTTAAAAATGTTTAACATCGAGATGCTCGGATCGAACAAACCTAATAGATCGAAGTACAAAACATTAATCTCGATCGAAGCAAAGCTCGATAGCGTCAGTCCAAGTTCGCCGCGTACCAGTGCGCACTGACCATGTCAGGATTTCATTCGCAATGGTTTTATTTCAACCTCCAGCTGCAATTTATTTGCGGCTCCAGCGCTTATAATGTCAAAGGACGCTTACGGAGGCGATAATTTCAATTAGCAAGTCTTTGCCCGCTCGCACAGCACTGCCGATTAATCAATGTCTTCGATATTAACAGCCACTGGCCCTCGACCAATGAAATGTCGATAGCTAAATGCCGCACGGAATAAATTACACGGCTAGTATTAGTTAGCTAAATGATTAAATAGTTCCATGTAACATTTCATAGATTGCGACGGAAGGACTCTCAATTTCGCACTAACCTTCAAAAAAACTGCTAGAAGAAGAAACTTTCTAGGGAGCTGAAACACCCGTTCTACCTGGATGCGTTACATCCACCGCAGACAACCAGATTGCCAAACTCTGTACGTCAATTTTCTGGGTTTAAAAAGAATAGAGAGTGTCCCAAAACTCAACGTCCAAACGAAATGAGGTGATAGAGAAGGTTGTTTCCAATCAGAATCAACCTATATGTAGTTATGTAATTCTCTGTCGTTTAAAAGTTATAGCCCTTTTTTCGATTTTTTTTAATTTCATCGGATACAGCCATAATTGGTTAATTTATGCCATGTAGTAAAAAAGTTTTATTTCCATGTAATAAAATATAAGGCAGTCAAATAGTTAATGTTATCTTCTCTTAGGTGGTAGACTCTACACAGAAATTTTACTAGAAAAATACCCCCATCCCCGCCTTTTACAACAAAAAAAACTAATGGCTTGTTTAGTCGAAAGAATCTCATTTAATATTGTGAATAATATTGACATTCATCCTCAGAGCGTTTAATTTTTATACGTGGCAATGTGACTTCAATTTGACTTTTGATTGAGATAATTTATACTCGCATTAGATTAATTACATAATTGCCGATTTTAAATTTGTGACCCTTTTATTTAAAACATTTTTGATAGAGGTACTTACTCTTAAATTAGCGCAGACTGAACAAAGTGACGTCACCATTAACCAAGAGGCCCAAATATGGAGCATCCAACTCAAGAGTCTAATGTAATAATTATTATAATTACCTTCGCTATTCTAGAATAAGATCGACAGTAGGTCTGATTATTCACGGGGGCAAAAAATGGACGTCAGCCTGATTGTGGATCATGATTACAGTGTGAATTGGTGTGAAGGTTAGAAATCGTTCATTTAATTGCAGCCGCAGAACTGTGCCTTTTGTTTTTTCGTCATGTTTTTTTTGGCAATGTTTGGGCGTCTGTTCGCCTTCGCTCACGACTCGGTACATTTTCTGAATTGATAGGAATATCTATCACAAGGCTACGTTTTCTACGCACCAGTGAAACCTTTTATTAAGATGCAGTGGCTGTTCGATAGTAGCAGTCTCGTATACGACGACGATGAGACGCCCCTCGTCAATAAAATCAAATATTTTCCTATACTAAAACAGGCAATCATGATAACGTGTTCACCCAGCCTACAAAAACCCTGCTCATAAACTTTTCCGATGAATACTTAACACTGTAACTATAAGAAGTATTTGGCTTATTGATAAGTAAGTCGCTAAAACAATCATATCAAATCTGTGAACTTCGTAAATCATTTCCATGTTTAAACTTGTGAAAACGTTCTGGAAATATAGTCGATAAAATCAACCTATTGTACAAGTACTATACGCTCGTAAACAGTTTGCTATCGTATTGTATTTTAGGTTGAGGTGAGACAAATTTGACATGTCTTGATTTTTTAAGATACAAAAAGTTGTATTTAGGAGCTAACTTATGAGTTTAGTCCCAAATGTAAGGCAAACCTCTATTAAATTGGCAATCTTCTATAAGACCAACTAAAAATGGATCAGAAAAACATTTGTCTTATTTTTCTTCACGAACTAAATAAATAAACAATAACAAACACGCCGTGTTGAGAAAACAAACAAGGTTTGCAACACTTTCTTGAAAACTTATACAAACAAGCATATTTATTTAAAAAAATTAAACAAGAATAGCTACGACAACCTATATCACATAATATCAACTGCTTCTATACATTGTTTAGTACTTGTACATTATTTAATCATAACACCTGGCTTCTTAGAGCTAGGCCCTACAGGCGTCATTAATGGCACATTCCTCCCCCCCCCTCACCGGAGTACTCGCGTCTGTAGTACCAACTTGCTATACATTGCTTAATCTCGAATTAAGCTAATTAATGAATCTAATTCGCTGTGCATTTGGATGGCCATATAGGCAACAGCGGGATATTTTTTAGGTTTAAGTAGATTAAAATAAAAAACAATTGACGATGGTTATCATGATATTCTTTCAATTCATCATAAATTTTAACTTTATACGTTTCGAGTTGAAAGATACTTTTACCTCCATACTCTTTACTAAATCATTCAATAAATCCTAACCACTTTACTATTTTTAAATGAGAGTTACTTTTTTGGCTATTACTCTTCTCCTCCAAAACCGCTAAAAGTCACTAAATGGATTCTAATTGGGTTATTACGGTTGGATAGCTTGAATCTTCTCGTATAGGTAGTAATGGAATAAAATCCTAAAACTACTCTTCAGGAGCCTGCTATCCTGACTATGAAGTGACGCTATACGTCAAAATACATTATTATATTCTAAATTTAAAACGGCCTGACAGCTGACTGATTAAATTATTACGCTTTTAGCCGGCGTTGTGCGCTCGCGAGAATAAAACAGGCTTGGCTTACTTTATATATAATATTGGATAACTTTATAATGTGTAACAGGGTAAGTTATAATATCATATAGTAGTTAGGTAAAATGCAAATAGTTCTTGAAATGTAGTGTCAGAATGAGGAAACGAATAAATGCGTCGTATGTTCGAACTAAAAGTAAAAAAACTACCTGATTCCCTAGTAAAAAATAAAGTCCTCGGTAAGAATATGTGCACGCTAATTTCGGGAACGTCGCACAATTTCGGGATAGAATATCGTTCGAGGTGGGCTTAGGTGCATGATCGATTTTATCAGATTTGCCATTCATTTTCAAACTAGTCCAATTTTGAATTATTAGTCTGCTTCGGTTTGGCGATAAATAAAGCACAAGATCCCCCCCTTATGTAGTCGAAAGTTTTTTATAGACATCTGCTTGTGGCACTGTCCTGTTTGACACCAAAATAAAATCTCTTTGTATCAAGAAATGAGGGAAAAAACGACTTCAAGTCGTTCGTTCATATGTTGCAACACACATGTATCACTAGCAAATTTCACAGTTAGGCCCAATAGTGTTTAGATCCAACGCCGCCCGTTCTGGTCTTATTTGACAACTCAGACATATCTCTACCGTATACGGGTATACGACACTACATCAAGTATGATTCTATCTGATTTGGAAAAATATATATTTGCTAAATAATATACATATACCTACTTATATAACGACTTCAATTTAACTCATTTATTGTTTCAATGTAGATATCTAATTTTTAAGTTCATCACATTTATGTGTCTGTCCTTGAGATGGATCAAAAATTTTGGAGTACATAATGTTTGAATCATCACAACAATACCTATAAATGCTAAAAAATATGCATTACCATTCATTTAGAAGTTCTTGAAATGAGCTAGAACATGATTAACAAAAAAACTTATGTGTATAACAAACTGAAAAATGTATAATTTTTGTGGTGTTTTTTATTTTTGTTACATAAAAATGATTACTATATAAATGTATAGAAATGTTCCTACGTATTAAGTTAGAAAGAAAATTTTACGTTTTTGGGTATCATTTGGCTATCCACTTCCTCCGCACGTTAGATAAAAAAGTCGCGCTAGAATTTGGGCATAAGCCTCGAAATGGTATAATTCTACGGTCTACCCTTTTTGGTAGTTTTGCGTCCCGCCCCTGCCTTTGTATCTAATTAGAGCGTTTTTTTATTGTTTGCTACCGAAAGTTTGCGAGGGTCCATCATTAGCTTTTTTATGCTTATAGAAGCTGTAGATAGAAAACGGTTCCCACTCTTTTATATTTCGATGAAACAATATTATGAACTAAATGATAATTATCATTGTATCTTTAAATATCATATTTAACAATATCGACGTTACAATCCTGCCACATAAGAGGCGATTTTTGAGCCAACCTTACATACTTTAATAATATAACTATGTAATTTATATATATTTGTAAATATGTAATAATATTAAATAAATAATTTAAATATATATATATTTCTAAACAAATAAGAGAAACTTGAGAATATATTACATTGCCATTATGAGTAAGGGTATGAGATATTAATAAAAAAAAACAGTATGTCAATTTACAAAGAGATAGATAAAGTTGGTACTGAATATGTAATATTTTTTGTTATATTTAAAAGGTAGTGTTATTTTTATTATTATTGTATCCTCTACATACATGAAAAAATTAAAAACTTTTAATTTTAAAAGTCCCACCATTTATTTATTTATTGTAGGCAGATTTTATTGAAAATTCAACCCCGGTTACTTCGCATTAATTTAGTTTTTTTTCAAAATTGATTGTTTTTTAACATCACATTCTCCAGTTTTGGGCGTCATTAACACTAGTATTAGCAATTAGATTTTTTAATTCATTGTAATGTGTCGTTCTGGTCTAGACCGGAATTGTTCGGCAAAATACGCGCTAATTGACGCATTGTCAGTGACAGGTTATAAACACAGAACACATCCGCCGACAGTTGGACCACCACTTGACAACAAAAATATTTCGGAAACATTCTGTTTTCAATTGGTCCGTGACGTGCACACAAACGCGGGTAATGACGTCTACAATTTGACTGACGTGTTTATTGTTCAAAATGTCAAAACTTTCATTGTTCGCTAAGGATGAATCGATCCATTGAATTAAATTGTAGATAGTTAACCTCTTTTCTGTTGAACCAGAGGCTTTCAAGTAAAATTTAATTTGTTATTTTGTAAATAAATTTGTCATTACGTGAACCAAACTTTTACAATACTGTTTTTTTTTAAGATAGAAATGGTTCTTTGTCAGATATTTTCTTTGAAAGTATTAATTGTGACTGTTAATAATGATAATAATAAGAGATTTCTTAACTGAGGATAAAATATCGTGTCTTGATCTGCTACCCAGAAGTTATTCCCCCGATAAAGTCTAATATAAGTGATAATAATTATCACTCATATTAGACTTTGTCGGGGAGATTTTAAAATTATTCTGCGCACGAGTATTCGAGAATGTTACATAAATTGATTGTATGTCAGGCTATTATTGTGGTTATAAATAAATATATATATAATTACATTGTTTTAAAATCTCCTAATAAACAGTTTTTAGATGCCAATTATTTCTCAAAATAATCAATTTGAAACTTAACCAGTAGATGGCGTGAGGCGTCTTAAGACCAGTTCCTTCTTGTGTTGAGAATCCGCAAGAATTGCTTCTAGCAAATATTTACATGAAATCCATTCTTACGGCGGCGATGCGGGAGATTTTGCATTATTTACTCGGCATGATCGCGGGATTTGCAGACAGGCACACAGCCATGAGGAGGCAGGATTAGACACGTATTTAAAAATAAACAGCTCCAGAACATATGCTGATGAAAATTTAGGTACACATAATAAAATTAGACTAGACTACATTCTACATGGGTTTCGGTTTAAAAATTTACTACTGTAAACAATAGTTTTAATAAGTATGACTATACACCATACCAATTTATTGAGGTACCTATAATTTATTCGTTTAATATTAAACATTACACACAAATAAAAAAATGTAATAAAGACTATACGTTATTATATTGCCAATGTTTGTATAACAGTTTTTTATTTGTAAAATTTGTTATTAACAAACTTTTAGTGTAGTAGTTCTTAAATAACTTAAAAAATAGATAAATTAAATGTTAATCTCATCGAAGATTCATTCAAACTAAGATTTTGAGAGTCAAGATATTCTAATGAACTTTTATACTGATAACTGTGAACTGTAAAAATAAAACTTATTTTGCCCATGAGATCATTTAAATGACTATAACCAGAAATATAGCTATATAATATTATGAGTTAGTAAATATTGCACGGTTAGTAATTTTCATAGAAATTTATGACAATGCTTCAAATTTATTTGTAGAGTAACAAACTTATCACCATTACCAAACCGCCTATAAATCGAATTAAAAAGTGCACCAGGTCTTGTCAATAGTTTCAAAATTTTAAACGTCTAAGGGTATTACTAATAAATTTAAGTACATAATATAATATACTATGATATTTATGTTATAATTGCTTTAAAGTTAGTTAAGGAAGTGCGCATATTGAGAGATGGGGTCAGTGTAAATAGTAAATTAATCTCCTCCAAATAAAGAGTCATTTGTTGCCGTTAAACTAGATTTCCGGTTATGCGAAACATTAGAGAAAAAAAAACATTTAATCTATGCATAAGTTTTGAAATGAAATTGTAAGGAAATTGAAAGAATTCATTCTAATACCACCCGGACATAATTTCTACTAATGCGTACATTACCTGTAGGTAGTTAAGGTACTTATAGTTTACAATTTGTGTGTTTTAAATTATTTACAAAATTACAGGAAACACGTTAATAAGTTTTTTTAAGAACATTTTTAATAAAAAAAAATAACATTTAAAATAATAAGTTTTTTAAATTAGTTTTTTATGTTAGAATAATATAGTCTAATAGCTAGGATTTCAACAAAAACACACTAAGTCCATCAATACTTCAAAAAAAAAACGATTACTTATTTTGATCTATAAATGAGCTGTTTAATACTTTCTAAAGAAATAATTTAGGGTTTTACGGATTGTACCTTATCAAGCTGATAAACTTTTATAACTACCTACTACCTACGTAATAATATAAGAAAATGCACACATTACTTTCAGCAAATTCACGCAACAATGCATAAGGCCGTTACTGTTTAGCTATGAAAATGACATTTGAAGAATACAATGACCACAATGAAAAAAAAATAGTAAAGAATTTCATAAATGAATAACTACTTCATTATTCTAACCTAACCTTATCATTTGTACCAGTCACATTTTTCGGCATAGATCCTGTGCCCGTTTTCTAGGTAGAGTGAATTGGTACACTATACTCGTATGCCTCTCTCCAATGGAACATTCTGCAAAAATGTATGGCCAAATGCAGGTCCATTTGCTAGCGAAGATCACATACTTGTGTCATTTTCGTCCTATATACTTCGCTGGCGTTCGACGTATATAGGCCCATTAAGTCCTGTTTATACTCAACATCACCTTTATAAAATTCAACCATGAAATTTTGTCTACATAAAATCTAGCCTTCTTAATATCCACAAGACTTGAATACGAAACAAATAATATGTCCATTTTGACGTTTTTAATATTAAAGTACTTTAGCTTCAAAATACACCGTGTCCTAAGACCATTCCTTTAAAAAAAACAGCTAATTGCTCCAGTGCTTTCTAGTATTATTCGTTAAGAATCTATATAAAAATTCATCATGGTTACCGAGAAAAAAATGAAAAGTTTACATTATAATATTATACGGTATCAATTATTAATCGAAATCGTAGGGCCATTTAGCTGTTTTTTTATCGGGAATGGTTTTGAGACACGGTTTAATTTGAATTGGTGGTTAAAGTCAATATTTCCAATTACACATTGCACGGCAAAGATATTATCAAAATGATAGTAAGCATTTTTTTTCAAACTAAACCATTCTATAAGATTTAACAAATCTTCGCAGTATCGCAATAAGGAGAGGGAATTAAACCACCCTACGAGTATTCTATCGATTAAGCACTCGTATATGAACTTTTAAGAAAATATCAAACCACACCATATTGCGGAGACCAGAAAGGAGATGCAAACTCTAACAGACTGCGAACGTTCGCAAAGTATAGGGTTATGTGTGCTTGTGTCCCCGAAAAAGACTTACATGACCTAAATATAAAGCCAAGTGTTTTGCATGATTTATCAACAATATATGATATATGTTGTTCGCCGATTAATTTATGATCTAGATGTGCACCCAGATCACGGATACATGTAGTTTCTATTATGTCGTCTTTAGTCGTTACTATAGTATAGGTGGTTTTTATTATATTTCTCGTATAAGTTATCTCGTTGCACTTAGTTGAATTTATGTCTATGTTATTATTTACACAGTATAGATAAACGGTCCAGGTGTTAGTGCATATTAATGCAATCGTCCGAATTAGAGATTGCTGAATATATTTTCATGTCATCAGCGTAGAGGAAGTGTTGTAAAAACAGTTATATCGCTAATTATGCATTAAACAATAAAGGCCCTAACTGAGTTCCTTGAGGAACACCAGATGGAATTATTACAAAATTTGAACGGTGACCACTAACGACAACTGCATGGTTTCGATCACCGTGTATACCTAATGCTTCGAGCTTGGCAATTAGAATACGGTGATTGATTCTGTCAAATGCCTTAGAGAAATCTGTGTATATGACATCTACTTGACCATTTTCGTTAGAAAGTGTTCCGTAAACTCGCTCTTGTTCAAGTTGGTCAGGACAGAGCGTTTTTGCAAGAAACCGTGTTGCTGTGCAGGAAGAGAGTGGGAAATTATAGGATATAGTTGATCGTAAACTATTTTTTCGAAATATGGTTTATATTTTTTCGAATATTTTCACATAGAAATATGGTTATAATTTTCAATATAGTTTTTGGAGCCTTTTTTGTATATTGGAACGACAAGCGCCTCCTTCCACTTATAAGGGAAGCATCCGGAACTCATAGCGAAAATAAAATATATATGGAATGTTTCAATTGATCTACGCAGTTTACTATAAAAGTTACAGGGATGTTATCACTTCCAGCCCCCTTGTTTGGATCTAGTTGGTTAACATATTTAGCAATAATATCAACGTTTATTTCTATTTCACCAATATTACTGGATTGTTCGTGAAATCTTTTAAGATAGTTGTGGACGGATCGAAATGTGCCTGATTGTGATTGACGAAGGCAGATTTGAAGTGCCTCGACAATGAATGTTCATCGGTTATTATTTCCCCGCCGACATTCATACATTTTGGAATGGAATCACATTTGCGAATATTCTTAAAATAGCACCAAAAAGATTTAGGATTATTTATTGTGATCGCATTGATCTAATTCGCGTAAACATTGTTTTTTGCCGAGACCGACGACAATTAAATGTATGTGTGTCGCAGGGAATTATTAGATTTCTTCCATTTCCTGTGGAATTTTGCCTTTTCTTTAATGTTAATTAAAGAAGGCGAGAACCATTTTGGGTAATGCGTGTCTTTTATGATACGGGATGGTATATGTTTTTCAAAAGTTTCGTACAGAATATTATTAAAATAAAAATTATAGAAATTACATCAGAGTACAAAATTGATTATGTAGTTTAACGCCATCAATTTCTACAGCTCTGTCGTTCATGAACTCAATACATAGAATTAAGTCATAAATATTATAGGTTTTCGCTCTTTTCAGTAATCCACTCAAAACATTTGAAATATCCCAATGGTTTTATACAAAGATCTTTTAAAACATATAAATATGACATGTCATACACATACGCCTTGTAAATACTGAAAAATTCTTTTCAAGTCCGCAGTGCGCGCACGGCGTTATCAGGCGTATAGCAAAAGGAGGACATACAGTATAAGGGAGGACGGGAGAACAAATCATAGAAAAGGAGAACTTGTACTCCTTTAGTATATATACCATCTGGCAACGCTAAGCGGGGACCACCAACCACGCGGTAGGCGATGCATTTTAAAAAAATATATATAATAATATTTATTAACTTTTTTAGTTTGAATTTATTTTTTTGAAATATTTTTTTTTCGTGTGACTAGTTTAGTTGTCGATACAGATTACCCCCCTAATTAACAGCCTGTAGATAGGTGGTTCGCACCCCAGTTGCTTAAAATTAAAATAAATAACAATAAATAAATACCTACAACAGTCAACCTTCAAACTCTCACGTCCGCGTCGTGCTGACAAACAATTCAGTAGTTTTATTATTCGCTTAGCTCCTCTAAAAGGCCTGTAAATTGCACCTACTACTACCTCAAAGACGCAGGAAGGAAGGCAAAAGAAAAGACGTAATATAATATTCGTAAGCATCAAAAAACCGGTTCTCTGCCGAGGCAGGTGGCAAACCAAACAGTCCAGGCGCTAGCAGAACGCAGTCGGGGCGAGGCGTACGCAGCCGATCTAGCCGGAGCGAGCCGCGAGGGAGTCGAAGAAGGCGCAGTGCTGCCAGGAAGAAGGGAATTTCCAGCTTTAAGGGGAAATTCGCATGTAGACGGGGAAGGGTACAATTTTCGCAATAAGCAGGGCGATAACAATTGTGAGTGCTCGCTGTAGGTTTTATGTAGGTCATAAAATTATATACCAACTTTTTATTAAGTACACTGATAATTTTTACGAATTAGGGATTAGCACAATAGTTTTTACATATCCAAGAAAATTAGCTTTTAATACTTATTTTTATGAAACTACTAACATATCTTTTTTAAATAATTTTCGTAGATAAATCTATTTTTGTTTAAATAAATTATTTTACTTCTTAACTTTTCTCTTTAACTTAAAATTGGAAAAAAATGTTTTTCTTATAAGTATTTTTTTAAGCGGTATATGTGGAAAATGTGTATACAAAAGCGACGAATTGCTAGGATATTTGTGAATCAAACGGGGAATTTTGGTGACCGCCATCGGCAACGCGCAGTACGAGCGCAAACTTTCAAGTAGGTAGGGGTAACCAACCAACCAAACGCGTCGCTCGCCTCGGTAGTTTTTTTCCGGCGTTCAGTTGGTATCTCTGAGCGACGCGTCCGCCCGCGCCGCCGGCCGCTCCGTTGGCGAACATTTGAAAATTTTCAGCACTTTTTTCTATTTACCTATATTAATGCTACTAAAACTGAACGCTATCTAATCGGTGCGCGCGTTTGTGAATGTTCTTATCGAAGGACCTGTGACTAATTGTTTTTAGACGTGGTTATATCGCTATCGAAGTTTTGTGAACGAAATGCGCTGCGTTTGTTTTGTTTAGTGACGTGAACTTACCTTTTTCCGGTTTTATGGATAAATAAACATTAAAACGTGATAAATATTACATTTCTGTGAATTTGTAGGAGAAAATAATACATTTACATGATTAAGAATGAGAGTTTTGATTTATTTAAAGTTCGCACCTCGAAGTTAGCTGCACGGCGCGAGGGAACGTTTACAAACTAAAGTTTCTACCTGACTTGGGTTGGGGTTGGGTTGGGTAACTGTCACCCGAAGCACCAAAAGCGAGTGTTGCATTTATCATATTTCGCCGGCCGATAATTTATGTATTGTGTGGGTGTCATATTATTTATAAACAAACAATAATAAGAGAAGCGTCCTAAGAACATTACCATTAGTTTCGTTAAAAAGCTTTCGCAATTCATCAAAGGTAGGTAAGTCATTAAATAATTTTATTTTCGCATGTTTATTCAAAAAAATCTAGCTACATTTTATTAACTAATTAAATAATAATGATATATAAATTACTTTGCATTCCACTCTATATTTCCAATATTTTATAAAACCTGGTTATCTTTAAAATTAGATCTATTTATTTATTTTGTATCTTTCGTTCGTTTTGTCTAAGTACTAATACGAAATATTCTAATAGTATTCTACCCTAAGGTACACCGCCACCGGTATTTCTAGCGGTTAGGGTATAAACTTTTTAGAAGGATTTGTTCTTCAAATCATTCTCTATCTCGACACCAAAATATTATACCAAAGTATTTAGAGTAATTGATATTTATGTATTCGCAAAAAACGCTACGTTTGGATACTGTGGGCTGGACCTTACGATCTTTTAAAACAGATACGGCAACTGAGGGTGAAAAACGTACCACGCCACACTCTCACCACACTCCTCATGAGTACACTCCTCGGGTATCACACGTCTCGCTTGCTCGCATATGTCATCGGGATAAGTCCTATCCATCATGGCGGAGTGTTGCGGCGCGCGAAAGG
Organism: Neomicropteryx cornuta; assembly: GCA_020383195.1. Lineage (NCBI taxonomy): Eukaryota > Metazoa > Arthropoda > Insecta > Lepidoptera > Micropterigidae > Neomicropteryx > Neomicropteryx cornuta. The sequence goes on from JAHKQU010000014.1 coordinate 11,638,097, forward strand.
GCGGGGGAATATACCGGTGTCGGGTTTTTACAAGGTCGATTTGTATGACATGCCGTATCTATATTGTTTTAAAAGATCGTTGGCTGGACCGACGTTCACAATCTTACGTCCTTCCCCCTCCCCGTAACTATAACCACCAGTGGCCCCATAATCATAGGCAAATAAATTCGACATCTACAAAGTTTCTTTTCCACGGGCTTGAAAAAAATCCACAATTTATAATATACAAAAAAATATGCGATTACTTAAGATATTTATGAAAAAAAAACCATTTTCCTGTAAATAGATTTGATGAGCTCTTTCTATAATAAGGCATAATTTCATGTCAAATTTTAATAACAAAGTTGTAAATTGGGAACAGCTTTTGTATGAAGAACGAAAACGACCCCCTTAGCCCGAACTTTTTTTTTTATTCATTTATTTAAACATTGTATATTATGTAAGATCCAACCAAGCCCAAGGCTTATCAGTTGGAAATCATTGAGCAAAGCATGTTTTGTAGGTTCAATGATTGAGTAGGTCTGTACAGAGCATGCTTCATCTTCATAATTATTTAGAAACATTGAATATTGCTATGTTTCAAATATTACATACCTTCCTATATTTATATTTTAAAGTACTGGTTATTATTATGGGTTCACAAATTATGATCGTAATAAGATTAAAAAGTTTATTTTTATTTATAATTATAATATTGTGACTTCCGGAGTGAGCTTTTAACGTTCTCTAGAAGCAATGAAAGTGGAAACATTCGATGAATTTCATTCATTAGAAGATACTTCAGAAAAGCTTAGCTTTCGGCTCTTGATTCTCTCGTTTACCAAATATTTCTTCTCTGAAACTTCAGTTCAGCAAGAAAAGGTAATATATGTATTAATTATTTAATTGACTTAAGTAATTAAAAAAGTATATTTATACTATTAGTATATATCTAAAGTATAGTTTTAGTGTAGTTAGTGTATATTTAAAAAAATAAATAAAACTATACGTCTTTATATTGATTGCATCTTTCCAGTAGTGGTTTTCTGGCAGCGACTTTGAAGAACACATCTAAAAAACCATTTACATTAACGTTAAAGCAATATATTCATAATAACCAGTTTCATTAGATAAGTATAATTTGATAAGTTTCTTAGAAAAAACAACGATCTCTGACACATTATATTTATACAAAATTTTAAATAATGTTATTAATTTCACGGAAATAAATGCTTTGATTAAATATCGTGTGCATTCTCGATTTGCTAGACATATGTTTCATCTGCCCATATGCAAAAGTAACTACTCTCAAAACTCCTACATATACAGAATGTAATGTGTATAACGGAACTTTCTAAAAATAATAACGAGATTGAGTTTTAAGTGAGTTTAAGCGTCAACTTTCTAAATGTTTGAATAACTAATGTCCTGTTTGTCTACTTATTCTTATAATGTAGGTATACATTAATATTTTGTTTTATTTAGTTTTTAGAATTTGCATTTAACAGTGCAAATATACAAAGGTTATAATGGCTATTTAAAGTGTATGTTTTCTATGTAATATACTGACTTTATTAACTAATAAATGAATAGTTATTAAATAATATATTAGTATAAATTATAATGTATTTTATTGTAACTTTTAAGCTTAGAAACGTGCTAATACGACCATGATTAATGCTGTTTTTATTAGTAAACGTTTCCTTAAAAACATTTTTTAAATTTGAGTTTTTTTTTATCCACATTATATGTATACTTAATACTAGCTGTTCCGTCCCGGTTTCGTACGGGGATGTCTTTTTAATTCTAAATAAAATCTTTCTTAACATAGCTATTATACATATATATATGTATAGCTACCTACTCTATATTATTATATCAGATTTGTTAATACAAATAGGTTTTATTTTGATGTTAGGCAGGATAGTGCCGCAAATAGCTGTCCATGAGAAAAATATTCTCCGCTAGTTTAATTTCAGTTTGTATGTGGTTCTGCTTGGCGATTTATTTATTATCATCATATCAAAGCAGACTCTAATTCGGAATTGGACTCGTTTTAAAGACTCGGCAAATCTGATCAAATCAGTGATTCACCTAAACCTGTCTCGAAAGGTGTTCTATAAAATAGTGAAAACTCCATTAAAATCTATCTATTGATTTCCGAGATAAAGTTTAGAAAATATAAAGGTTACTTTTGCGATATAGATATATCTATCATTATCATTTTAATGTTACTTAACTTTTAATGTTGTTAACTTTTATTAAAATGTTACAAAGCACTAGATACTAAAATTTTGTATTACTTTTAAGGTAACCTTACCTTCTTCAGAACTGCAAATACTATCGAGCTAACCTTGATTCATACTATAGTGTTTGTAGTGTTGTCCAAAATATAACTATTCAATTTTGAATTTCCTCGAACGATGTTCAGGTCATACTTGACGGGCGTTTTGCGAACCTGACCTCGACTCTTCGTCACGAGAAAAGCAGAAAGCTTACAATTTTCAACTCTGAAAGTGCAACGTGATTATTTTAAGTGCATAATTTGCGGTCTAGTCGAATTTCTCCTCTCTGTGATAGTTCCATGCAGTTATGGTATTAGAAATATTCCTACTTTCTAACCAAAGTAATCGTCCACGTATAACTTCATAGTTGGAGAATTGCGTTGCATGCCGCCACTGATAGGATAAGCACCTCCAATTAGTTTTATTCCGTGTGCAACACCCCATACCCGGCTAAATACGCCAACCGATAATGCAGTCAATTTAATGGAGTAATTGTCGTACATTGCTAGCATGAAGCTATAAATCGCGTTTTCTCCCTTGGAGAAAACATGGTTCAATCTATTTATTATTAAATATTATCAGCATTTGGTGACAATTAACTGGTAGATGACAATATTTTAGATTATGCATGAACTGCGCAGCAGATGATTAGCGAACTTTTATTACCAAACAATAACAGCATCGCTCTCTAACGCTATAAGTAGAGATTTGCATGATTGAGAGAAAAAATGCACTACTCTTGCTTGTCACGACACCATACCCCCTGAGTATGGGTATTGCTGCAGGTTATTGCTAAAATTAAATGCGTTGTCCACTCAGTACGGAAAACGATTTCTAGCTTCGTGGTTGCTAGCGAGTTGATTGTTTATTTAAATTAACCTCAGCTACTAAAAAAATCTTACAATGAAGTCGTCTAAAAAGAAGGGGTTCTCTACCGACGTGGAAGACATCTATCCGTCTGTCCGTTTCCAAAATATATTCAAATTAATTGTGACTTCGATTGTCTGCGGAGACTTGGACTTCGATGACTTACACGTCGAATATGTACCGTAAAAGCCGTTCCACTGGAAACTTCTTAAACCGGTCCAAAATATAAGGGAGATTTCTCGTAGTAATAATTTATTCAATTCCTAATTCCTAATCACGTTTTAAATAAAAATATAATTACACGATTTGAAACCGTAAATTGGTTGGTTTCGCTGACGTTGCGCACTTAACGAAACTATTTATTAAATCGGGGGATTTCTTGTTCAAGGCAGGTCGCTACCCCTAGCAACGCTAGTCTTCGCGTTTGAGAGGGGTTGCTTTGGAGGGGTGGCGATTATTATTTATATTGTTATAAAAATGGGAGAATTTCACGTTCCCTATTTTTTTAATATTTATCTACTCAGCCTTCCGATTTCTGTGTGCCTTGTTGAATTCATAAATTCTGATAGAATAATTGCATTTCATACTTTTAGTTTATATTATCGTACTAAATTATTATCTCTTTTTTTTTCAACTCAATTTTTAAACCCCAGCATTGGCAACTTTCTAGGTGACAACCAGTATTGTTAATCGCTTTCATTCCCGCAAGGACTCTTTTATAAATACAACGCTTTATAAATAAATAATATTTTTTTTTTAATATTTCAATGTTTTGGCAAATATGCATTGGCATTAAAAATGTAGTTCTACGGATAAATCATTTTCAATATATTTCGGAGTGGATTATTCGAACCGTATAAGTAATTTATTATTCAGTATTATTCGTATAGTAATTTATTATTCATTATTGAAGTTAAAGACGTGTGTTGGTACGTAATGATATTTTAGGTTTTTTTTAAATCTCTTGCTATATGGCTATTCAACAGACATGGTACCTATATGAATTTATAATAGTTTTGTAGAGATAAAACAATTCACAGTTCGACAATTTCCAGAGAAAACTTGCGAATCGAAGCTCTTCACAATGGTCTTTTTCGATATAGACTGGTCTATCGAAAATATCACTCCCATATTATTACAGCTGATTCTAATACTCAATATTTATTTATTGTTTATTTTTTAAAACCAACAATACAATATATAAAAAATGGTACATGCAATTGCATGTAAAATTGACTGATGACAGATGATGTTTGGTGGTTGCAATATATAAGTGCAAATGCTTTGTTTCAAAAATTTATATTTTAAAAAATATAAATTTTTGTTCATTTTAAGTTCATAATTTAGTTGTTACACAAGTTAGTCAAGTCGCTCAAGAAAGCTCCGTGTAGCTCCGGAACTGAGCATTAGCTATTGTTTTCTTCAACGTGGGTACATTTTTTTTCGTGCGACAATGATAACCTACAAATCACAGGCTGATAGTTATTGCACTCGTTCAGTCGCCCGCAACACAACGTTCCTCCGCGAAAAGCAGCGTCATCTTTCGTGAATTGAGAACATCGCTCGGTCTGTTTCTTAATTAAATTTAACGCCTATGAATAATAGTCACGAGAAATGCATTTTAGGATGCATGTAAGTTTATTGTCGCGCCAAGTCGCGCGCGTGCCTCACTCGAGGCTATTTGTGTGGTTCTTTCGCTGCGGTCGAAGCAAGAACCGGTTGCTTTGCAGAATGGCGCGCGGAGGGCCGTTATTCTCCAACAGCCGAGTCACTGAACTATCGACTCGTCATTATTTATGTATTAATCTTGTATTAATGCACGGGCTTAGGGTGATGCCCAGAACCGCGAAAATTGGCTATTTACACGAGCGATTTTGCTGAATTCCATAGATCTCTGGCATTGAAAAAAAAGTTTTTTTGAGAATATACGAAACTAAATAAAAAATAATTATAATGGTATGCTTTTCAAAATGTTAAATTATTAAGAACGCGATAACCAAAAAATAATTAACGAAAGAACTAAAATAACTATGACTTACATTCAGGTTATCTCAGGTCTCCTATACAACTGGAAAGTTATCTTTATCTGTTAGCTGCAAGAACGGCTTTAATCTTGATAGCACGCAATAAGAAATAGAGCAATCCATTTTGTTTATGTTGAATTTGTCATTGTTTTTGGTACATATTTTGTTTATATTTTATCATTTTTGAACTTACGATAACTAATGTTCTTCGTGTTGCGACAACTTTGTCACAAGCAGAAAACACCTTGCAATTAGGTTGTGTATGTAGTATATCGATATTACAAGGGCACGAAGAAATAATTGTAATCTAAAGAAGTAAAAAAAAAAAAATTATAAAGGAGAATAACCTTACATAGGAAAACTTTCAGTTAGTCCTTTTATGACTTGGAGGCGTTTTTTGGATAATTTTATATTTATAACTTTAAATTTTACTTTACTTTACAGTCGACAGTTCCGAAAAAAAACCTTATGGTAAGGAATTTGAACATAGAATACTAGCGATAGAAGATGATCTGGCATTTTGTTTTTGTTCTGTGAACCCGATGGAAAAACCCGTTCCATATACACAAATTATCCAAAACAAATTATATTATAATGGGGTATAATTTTTTCGCTAGCAGGAATTGCTCTTATCATAAATGCCACATGGCATAATAAAAAACGAAAGTATTGCTCAATAAAAAGATAACTATTTAAAAAAAAAATAGATTTTTGATTCATGAGTAAATATACAGACAGTTCGCATTCATACTTTTATAGTTTATTAGTCGTTTGATTACATGAAATGCTCTTTGCAATATACACATGGTCCACCCTGCAGCTGATGCACCTACCTACTACCTATGCTGATACCTACTAGTATAGGTAGACGACTGACGCAGCTACTGTGCCCTCTCTCGGCTCGCTGCGCCGCGACATATTGAGAATTCATCCCCGTCGCGTGGACAAAAAAATACACGCTATCCGAACTTTTCCAATATAACATGTTGGACGCGGGGGCAGTTCTCGTGACGTCCATTTTCGCTTATGAGTCTGCCGATGATATACGGGCCTTGGCTCGGGCTTTAGCTGCTCGGCGACCCCATTGGCACGCGCTCAAGTCGCCCTCCTCCGGCAGCCGAATTTCGATTATACCCACCGGCACTTAGCATCGTAATCTATCGATCGACTGAAGTGCTATTTTAAGGATTTGGAATTTTAACGGGTTTTGAAATGGACAATTTGTCATATAAAAAATCGTTTGCATACTCAAGCCTTTGGCGCACCTTTCTTGCACGTAGATGCGGCAACAGCGTTAGAATGCACACAATTTCCAATCGTAAATAGTCCAAGCGTTTTTACTTGTCCAACATCAAAATAAACAAAACACGATAAATCCGATGGCACTATCCATGGATCATTCATAGTCATGCTAATCGTAACTAGAATTCCTATGTCCTCGTTTGGACGAAAAACGCAGCGTATGGATCACAATTCATTCGGTGAGAAAAGCAAGTACGCATCGCGTGATCGTGTCGTATATTCCTGGCTTGCTAAATGCAATCTTTTTAATTGAAATACTGTAAAAACGTCAAAGTAAAATAAATGCGCTGAAGTGTCTTTTATTTATATTGCTAACACGAGATATTGATATCATGGAATCGATAACATAGTTGTTCTTACTTGTTTGTTAATAATTAATATACTCTATTACTATAACCCCAAGAAAATCACTTCACACAAGTTATTTCTGTTACTGTATTGTTTGTTATTTTTTCGCATCTATTTTACAAGTAAGTTATAAGAAAAACCTTTACATTAACACACTCTTACATTCCACACCTTCATATAATCAAAGATTACAACACCCACACTATTATCACTTATAAATTTAGATGCTAGTCCGTTCTGTGAGACATGTATGTTAAATTGGAGATGCCTGTAGTCGGCTTAAGTTGTTATTTAATGTATTTTTATGTAACTGTCTTTATGTATAGCTGTAAGCATTTCTTGAATTAAATAAATAAATAAGAAAAACATAAAAAATGCGAAGAAAATCGAATGTAATGATTAGTATAAAATCACCTTAATATATTCAAAAACTCTTGATTAAACGGTTTGCATCATAAATATTTAAAAAAATCTGATTACCATCCACAAGACTCGCCGAGCACAGTTCTTTCGAATCTATTGTACAACTATATATTATATCTTAATCTAGTAAATATATGTTACAGTATTAAATACACGCCATAAATAGCTATTTTTTAAATTTAAATATTATTGTACCCACTCCATGCTTATTTAATTATATTTTGTATTCAACGTGTTTTTCCAAAATTCTTTACTATTTTTTTAAAGGCTATGAGATTTGTAAAACGAAATTCGGATTAATTTCATTTCCGCATTTAGAAACCATCGTGTTCGTTGACAATACATACAAATCAAAAGTGACCAAAATGGGTTAACAACATACGACGTTGAGTGGGGATTACATTTTGTGTGCGCTGGTCACTATTGGTGGCACGTCTTGTGAGTTCGCTAATAATAATTGGGTTACATACATACATGTTCTTTTGTGATCTTAATATCATAATGACTTTGTTTAATGAATGATTTATAAATATTTATTATTTCGTGACGTCTCTCTGTTATTTAGCGTCAGTCGGCAACATGAATTGTGTAATATATTTCAACGAGGTCATTTTCAATTTGGTTTAATTTAATCCTTATTGTTATTTAGTTTTATGTTATTAATTATAACATTTATCTCGGTTTTGGTAAAGGTTGGAAATAAACCATTTGGTTTTAATAGTAAATACTACAACACACCTTAAAAAGTCTCCCTCATCCATTATGATATAAGAAATTAAAATTTCTAACTTTTTTTCAGCGTCATTTTTCAGTTTACCGTAAATGAAATTTAAAATCGTATCCCCGAATGATACAAAATTCCAATTATTTATACGCCTATTCTCTGGTGATTTTAATTTTATTTTTGTTACTGTATTATATAAAGTCTACAATTTAGAGGTAATATAAATATAATATTAATATATGAGTAATGCATAATTAAAAATAAAATAACGTAATTATTACCATCAATTTTGTTTATTATTTAATAGTTAGAGCTTTAGGTTATGAATGAGGGTAATATATTTATTAATCGGAACAAAAATATTATTTTACGGAGAATGACCGAATGAAGTATGTATAAATAATTTAATTATACAAGCGACATAGTGACTTCTGCCGTTTGGTTAATGTATGCCTTGCGCTATATCTGTTTCAGGATCAGCCCTTCCAACTGTCTCGGTCTGGAGACCAGACATTCAAAAATGCAAACCAAATCCGTCCGCCTCAGTGGACCGGCCTAAAAATAATCCTCAGAGATTTCATCTCGCGCAGTTCGAGCGCCTCCTCGAGCCGTCCTCCGTCCTCCGCGTTTGTACGGGCTATTTCTAGTTCTGCTTGGATACGTCTGAGTATTTTCGTTTCTGTTAGTTTAGGCAAAACGATCATCTTCGTATGTTAGAAACCCACGCGTCGATCTCCGTTTCACGTGCAAACGTGGTCTTCAGGGCGTTGAAATGTTATTTTATTTATTTATTCATCCTTTAAATACTATTTTTTTTAAACATACCTTATTAAAAATGATAATGCACATAAAGCCCTACCAGGAACGTCTTTTGAATTATATATTTTTGGCGTTGTATCTAAGATAATGCGTTTTCAATTAATAAAAAAAAAATACATTTTGTGTTTATGGGTTTGTTGCTTCCAAATGTTTTATAAGCCAATAAGTATGTTAGTCCTTTTTCTAACAATCGAATCTAATATTGTAATAACCGTCTCCCTAAAATGAAAACAATTATTAAAGTATGAATGCGAAGGATTATTTGAAATTTTGAAAGGATAATTTTGCAGCGCATCACGCGTTATGGTAGCGCTTAAGCGTATTGTAAGCTTATTTTTATTTTATTATTTCATTTATTTATTTATATTATGCAACATAAATATTTTATTACATTTTCTCTATGCGTAAGCGTATGTAAGGTAAGCTTATGATAGCGCTTAAGCGTATAAAGCTTTGCATGTATTTATTGAAAAATAATTAAATATTTTTTTTTATGGGATGTTATAGTTTATTGCAACTCTAAATTACTATTCTAATCCTATTTTGTTTGTAATAGGTATATGTTTTGTTTTCATTTGCAACTTTTGACTGATTTAGAAGTATATTTTAAGAGATCTAAATCTATAGCATACACGTCACATTTTGTAAGACCACAGAGTACTTATCAGTCTTTCCTTATAACTCACCGTTATACATAAAGCCTACCCGTCATCATGGTCATGACAATGTTAAAACCGTCGCTATTACTTTTTTTGAAATTTAATAATAAAACCTAATGTTTTTGTTCGCTTTTTTTATTCGAAGGGCGATTATCATCTTGTTCGTTATTCCGATCAATTTGAATCATACAATTTGATACGCTCGTCCGTAATGCGGAAAGGTGCAAATTGCATGGCAAAAAAGAGCGTTCGTGCTTCAATTACACGGCCCGCAGAAACATGTTTTACACACAGATACTTACATTATCCGTATAAAACCTACTTCTAAATGTTAAATTTGAATGTTATTGATAGCCATTTATTTTTAACAATAGTGTAGAGACGTGAGAAGTTTTTCTTAATAAAATTCCTAATAATCGTATTATAATATATTTTTGTGTCAGCGTGTTATTTTGTGTATACAGGTGTTGCGAGACCATTCACGAAGACTTAAGAGGGTGGGTGTTTATGTTTCCTATTACAAGTAATAAATTATATTAGAGAATGTGAAAAAATAATAAATCCCCAAATTGATTATTCTTATTAAAGCGCCTGTGTAAATTGCCTTTGCAGTGGCAAAACTCTATCGATATCCGTAGCCTTGACTGAGCCTACGTGTTGCAAGTGGACGATCAGCTACTGCACGTATGACGAGAACGATTTAATGTTATTAAGTAAAGTTTAATTTTTTTTTTTTTGCTCTGAAACCGTGATGAATTTTGATATGTCGCTTTAACAAATCATGTTTGAAATCGCAGGGCCAATCAGCTGATTGTTTTATCGGGAATATCTCGGGACATCCTGTATTTATTATCAATTTCGTGAGCTGTTTCATATGTTACATAGCCTACGTTCTAAGTGGAAGCTATGATTATTCCACCTGCCCTCGAGTTGTACAAACATGCATATAGATACGCAATATCATAACGACCTAAGGTAATGTGAGATATTGAACGTGTTACAGAGAGATCAAAAGAAAAGTTAAGTTATACAACATTCTCTTCTTAATACCCCTCGCCGCGTTACCTCGTGTCCTCTGCTATACAATTGAACATACAACGAATATTTTCCCTGTTTAGATATTAGATACAATAACCTGTGTCGCTGTTAATAAATCAATCGCAAGTCGCCGCAACGCCGCGAGACTGCCGAGCTATGGCAATAAAAGCCTTTTCGCGATATAAGATGCGCGTCACACGCAGCCAACAATAAAAGCGACTTAAGCCACCATATTCTTATGCTAAGCATCAGCTCTCGAAGCGCTTCAGCATTTATAAGCTTCTAGCAGCAGCATGTATGTTCCTAGGAACCTACTTGGTAATCTTCATATATACGTATTGACGCGGATGAATTATTTTGTAGGTATGGTATACGTGTAAAGTAACAAATTAACTTTTTTGTAACGATTATAATAATTATTTATTTGGTAGAATAATCATAAATTACATCATATCTAATAGAGCAGTGCCCAGGCAATGGTGAGCTAATTTAAAATTGTTTAAAATTGCTTGTAACCTGTCGAAAGCCGACCATTTGGCTTTCGCCTATAGTAAACGCCTCCGTTCCGCAATGTCGAGAGCCAAACGGTTGGCTTTCGCCTATAGCCGGCCTATCTTTGTTGGTCTCGTATCTTTGTTTTCCTCGAAACAGGTAATGCCTAGATAGGTAAGACTATGTTTAATATTAATGCGTAAGTAGAATAAATACGTTCGTATATTTCGGTTGTAAATTAAAAAAAAACTACAATATTAGAGTACTTTTTGTACATTACAATCTTTGTCTCTGCTTTCGGCAAATCCTAGTTTGTCGGTCCATATGTGAACGAATTAAGAGGACTCAACCCGGTCATTTCTCCATACAAAGGTTGTAGTATTGTGACTCGCTAATTACTTGTAGAAATAGACGAATAATAATATCGTTATATCGTTATAAGAACCTCTGGATGGTCGATTTCATAAAGATGCAAATTCAAGTAAGCTTTTTCAGTAATACATTGAAACGGCACAGAGTGCTTTCGGGAAGCGCCCCCGTGAAAAATATCACTATGACCGTTTCACGGTCCTTTGAAAGATTCAAACGCTGCTCAACAAACAGTTGGCGCACGTGTCGATTCAGGTTTATATGCACTTCGAGCGCGTTGCAAGGATTCGAACTAGCTTAGGTGTGCTGCTGTAAAAGTAATGCAGTCGTCAAGTCGTGAACAATCCGCTGTCACGGAGCGCGCTCTTACGCAAGGAGGCTGGCCGTCTCTCGTGCTGATAAATTGAGACGAGATTGAGATCAGATAAAATTAGCACATTATGCCGTTTAGATAGCTCAATGGAGCGTTTGCTCGAATAGGGTCACGTGTAAAGATCCCGAGGGATCAAGCGTCAGAAATAGTTAACTAAGAAACGTTCTAAAATAACAATTAAAAGTAGCTACTAAATTACCAAATACTATTGAGTATAAATTCGATCGTCGCGAAATACCTAGGATTATTTTATTTGAGTAAGATTTTACATGATTAAGTCTATTACATATAGTTTGAATAATTATTATTGCAATAAATAAATATACAGGATACGTTAATAGGAAATTTAAATAAGTAAGTTCATTTAGCCTAATAATGTACAGATATTATTATGTTATATCAAAATAACTCATGTACCTACTATATTTATACATATCTAAGTATATTTCTGCTCTGTCCGAATATACAATACAGTATCATCTTCTATATTCTGTTCCTTTCTACTTACTATGGTATACGAGTATTACTTTAATGTAACGGCCGTTTTGACTGAAGAATGTTTCTTCTTTATTTCTCCTTGTTTGTCTTTTTGACTCCGCTTCTAAAATCAACTATTAAATTTTATATTAGATAATTGTGTATCTAATATTTGCACCTACCTACCTTGTTTATGTAAAATATGAAACTCGATATTTCGAAATTAATGTCAGTGACTGCTGGTCAATTTTGGTGTTCATTTTAGGCACCACAAGTACCTGAATCATTATAAAATGCCTTCGTGTTATGAATACTCTTTACATACTGCTAGTGTTTATATATAAATGTCTTAATATATATTTTTTAACTATATCTAAAACTTGAAATGCCGCAAAACGCTATTGCCATAAGTGCAGATATTGAGTATAGTTTCTAACTGCTTTGAAAAAAAGAGGTACTCAATTCAAACTATGTGTTTTATTATTGCTTTTAATTGTAAGTTCATTACTTTGGATTGGCTTGTGCGATTTTGATGGTTTTTTTTTTGCATAAGATGGGAATTTTTTTAGTGGTTTTTTAAGTTTAAGTTTTTCCAGGTTGCAAAAAATCGAAAAATAACCTTTCCGTTCAAAATGTCTTATTGTTATAACTACTATTTGTTATTATTTTACAATTATTTCTACCGGATTTTCCTATACCATTGTACCAATTATCGATCGATTGAGACAGGGCATAAAAGAAAACTGTCTCAAAGTGTTAAACTTATTATGGGAGATATTTATGGGATCGTATGATCTACCATTTATTATTTACGTTTATCTCTGCTAATAACAACAAGCTAAAGCCAGAATAATTTGTTTCTTATAATATTAAGGGTTGATCACCTCTGACGTAAGACCCTTCCTTCATCTTTCGCACGCATGCTTGAAATTCGAGAGCGTGGCAGACATCTGGCGGGCCAACTGAGGCCACAGCACCAGGCGACTCTTCGCGTTCTTGACATATTAATAATGCCGCCAATGCGAATCCTCCCGTGCGGTGGTAGGTATGTCACATTCGACCGTCCGACTACGACTGCTATGCGAAGAAACCCGAATCCATACCAGGCCATTCCGCATTCGTGTGCAGAATGCCGCACCTCGGAAGTGTTCACAACTCCAAGTTGTTCACAACTCCAAGTTGTTCACAACTGCATCGCAATTGAGAATCCCTTTGTATCGTTAATTTCTTCATAACTTCGTACTGTTAGCCATTATAGGAGCGTTAGAGTAAATATTACTTTCACAACCGAAAACAGGCAACTTTGACGGCCTATTCCGATTTTATTTTATATTATATTTTTAAATAAATCTTTTACATTATATAAAATATATTTTCTAAAACAACTCTACAGAGAGTATTTCTTCTTTATTTTATCATCCAAATTAGTTTAATATATTTTTTTTATCTCTATTTTTTATCTCTATCAGTCAATTAGGTTACCTAGTTTTAGAAATGTATATTTCAATTTATATTGTTTTACGTCATTACCTGTATTGTGCATTGTTGGGTAACCACAATAAATAAATAAATAAATAAACACGGACGACACCTCGATACAGGAATTTGCCTAGTGAGTTGTTACTAATCCACACAAACTATATTTTTCTTCTCTTGAAAATCAATAAAATAGTAATATAAATTGTATATTGAATATTTTAATAATTCAATTCAGAACGTGGAATTTCTACGTATTCATATTTGTGCTCACAGATGAGTTTATATTAATTCTAACGGGCCCCTGAAACATTACAACAGCCGTGCTGTCATATTTTTTAAATTCGATTATGATATTGATCGCTCTATCGAAGTGACAATGTTTCATACTTTATTACTAAAAATTTGTTGATTTCAATGTTAAATGTCTATATTAATATCTATATTTCGAGAGTAACAATCTACACACAAAAATTCAATTCTTTAGCATTTGTACTTTTCGAGCTGGAAATTACAACAGACGGACAGAAGGTCAAAGGACGGGGATAGTAGCTAGTAGGGGAGACTTATACAGGAATGTAAAGAAGCTAAAATCACGCTTACCCGTTCAGATTAGTTTTTGAGAGCGAATTAAACGAGCTGTTCTCATACTAACATAATTTTGTATCCATGCATATGGTCATTTATTGCTTTGTACGGCGGAGTGGCTCTCTGAAGTCTTTTTATAGTATACCTTCTTCCGCGTTTGACGTTTTGGCTTTTGGCACCTGCGCAGAAATGGTCTTGTGTTGCTGTTCTGATCGAACTGCCGAAGATTTTCCACGCTTTGCGCAGGGCAGCTCGGTTGGTTCCTCATCAAAATATTATTGTTTCTAGCTGTGCCCAATCGGACCCATGAAAGGAAATTATTGGAGATTAAAATAGTTGCCGAAACAAACTGAGATCGGTGATTTCTCAGGTTGAAAATCGTTCTTTGAAGTCGGATTGGTAATAATTATATTTTCGATGCTTCAGTTAATTACAGGAGACATAAAAATGAAAAATAATTCCGGTTTCGATAAGTATATAAAACATGTTTGTTAAAAACGTTTTACGAATGTGAAACACTACTCTTTATATTATTGTATCTTGCACGATTATTGATTTTTAACACTTTATAATATTTTTTTTTTGTTATAAAATAATTGTCATGCCCTAGGTCATATACAATTAATTTGGGCCCTAATCAACTAGACCTATACTAGAGTTAGGGGAGATGGTGGTAACGAAACGTTAAAAATGGTGTAACCATGCGCGGAATCGAACCCCGCGACCTTTGGGCCAACAGTCCGACGATCTACTAGACTACTAAGATCTCTTTGCGGCAATCTCCAAAAGAACAATTTTTTGACTGCGTATCCCATAGTATGAAAAATTCGCCTCTGGTTTCAGCACTTCAGTGCCAAAGCGGCGATGTCCTATACAAAATTGACAATACCTGTTTTTTTTTTCTAAAATAACTGCCTGCTAAATATCAAAAATGTATGAATTCTAGCTTTTTTTTTAATGTGCTGAAATGGATAGATATATAAATATTATGTTTTTTTGAAAAATTATATTGATAAATTAGTATACAACAATTATAACATAAATTTATGTAGTTTTGTAAAATTATCCAACAAACATAAAAAATAAAATTTATCATTTTATTAGTAATATTCCAATTTACGTGTTCAAAATCACGTTTGGTCCTTTTGCGTGTCGATCTATATCGACAACGAAACCGGTCTCGTAAAAAAATATTCAATTTAATATATAAATGAATGGCTCAATATATTTAGCGCTCAATGACGTAACCCAATGATCAGGTTAGGTTTGTTTATGTTTGAGACAGGTCGATGCCCTCGTACTGCGTGCAATGGCGACGCTGACGTCGCGTTTACCACACTTTGTTTAGCATATAGTTCAATTTTAAATATTGTTCTCGTATTCAAGAAATATTTTTACCATATTTTTTACTCATTATTGTTTGATTGTTGGTATAGAACAAGCTACTGAAAGGACAAAAGTAATTTTAAATACACCTTGCATAGATTTTTTTAAGTTCGAAACCATAAAAAAATAAGTGCGGAACCCTTAATGTCAATAATTTAATGACGTCAAAATTCGTAATGGTTGGGACCACTTTTAATTGGATTCTGTACGTATAGGAATGAACAAGAGCCGATCTTATTAGCCGTACGTTAATGGAACGCAGGCAGGCCTTTGATTAATTAGCGTCCTTTTGTATTTCTACCGAATTGTAAATCTCGTTACGGAAACTATATAGATACGAGCACTTTGGATAAATGTAGGATTTCATTTTAATTCCCTACGTGTCTTGTGTTATATGTATGACTTGCCGGTTTTGTAAAAAGCCGTCTGCCTTTTTTAACATTTTACCCTAAAATTATCATGCCTCATAGGTAAAAGTAATAGAGTAGTAGAAATCCGATATCGTACATATCAGTTACTTTAGGAGTTCATTAATTAGAATAATATATTTTATAGTCCTTAGAAGTTAATCTTAAGTTTAAGTTCTTATAATATTTGTATCATGTATAATATCTTGTAATTTGTCTTGATCTTTATAAATAATATATTTAACCGCATGAGCATCGGTTTCTACCCTAGTTTATATACTATATAGATTATATACTGCAATTTAATTGCTTTTCCATAACTGCGCTGTGTACCATTTCTGTTAGGTAACCACAACAAATAAAACAGGGATGGTTATGACATCCTGTAACTATCAAATACTATTAACTGCTTCAATACATTGTTTAGTATGAGTGAACTATTTAACCAGAACCTAACGTCTTACAGCTAGGCCCTTCGGGTGTTGCTAACAGTTCATTTCCTATCTCCACTTGTGCCATGCCTGCTGCACTGCAGCAGTGCTGTCATATTTTTGAAATTCGAATATGATATTTGCGCTTTCTATCAAACTGTTAATATTTCATTTATTGATACTAAAAATTTGTTAACTTAAATGTTTTTCAAGAGCATCAATCTACACATAAAAATTCAACTCTTTCATATTTGTAGTTTTCGATTTGAAAGATGCAACAGACGGGTTTAGTAGCTTCTTATAAATGAATGTATAGAAGCTAAAACTAGTGATTAGCGCGCTAAAATCAACCAAATATTCTATGTAAATGGGTGTAGGTTAGGTTATTATTAATATACAAAATTCATTTTAGTATCACAAACAATATTAGCAGACTCTAGATATTGGCACTGTGCCAGTATGCACCCAGGCATACTCTGCAGCTCAATCAATCAGGTCATTGAAGGAGGTGTAAAAGTGGCATAAAATTAGCCGTCTAGTAAATTTGTTTTGGCACTCTTGGGATACTTACCAATTTATTCAACCCATGGAATCATCTTTACAATCTGGGTTTTTGAATTACACCGTTCATGAACGAGACGCATGCGAACGATGAATGATGAACGAGAACTTTGCACTGTGACTTGACGGTTTTGGTTCCCACTCAGAGCTTCCGCGACGATCTCATGGCCTGACCTAATACTTTTAAAATGGCATGACTTTATGGAACGCTTTCTCGAGCAATGAATATGTTCCATTGTTCAGATTATGGCGTGCGACGCGTGTCGACATTGGTCGGTATCGCACTAAGTGAAAAGTATGGCGGCCACTCACACGCTTTGAACTTTCATCGTTGCCAAAAGGTCAAGAAAATTAAATATTGCGACGGAAACTTTTTACTCTCAAAATATTTATAATTAATATATCTGCATTTTTTGATGTGTTAACATTTATACGCGTACTCCTAGGTCGAGTGAATGTAACACTTCTTGCTTTGAAGCTGCGTCTGGAAAGCAGCAAACAAATATTATCTAATTAGAGCGTTGTCAGCTTCATTTTAATCAGGGAAAGGGCGGTACATATTTATTACTTAGTAACTGACATTTTTTTAATTAATTTCATTTAAATTTTCTACCTCCCGCTACATAAACACACATCTTAACCGTGAGTCCCGGCACTCACACAAACTTTTGTTTATAATAGAAGCTGCCCTACAATAGAAACATTTAATATGTGTTACTAAGTCTATCGTACACGTCTATTTATAAAGTTACCTGAATTCTCCGTTTTTTTAATGTTAATTATATACCGTATGAAAAATTCAATTTGAACAGCCTACTTCCCAGCTAAGTCCTTCTCGACGAAATCGCGATTTGTAAGGTCGAGGGTCAAGAAGGTATTGTCGGAGAAAACTTAAAGTGGCACGGTCCACAATTTGTCCATATGTTAGAAGCTATAAATAAACACTTAAGTACCCACGTTTTTAATAAGTTAACAACTACAAACAAAAAATATATAATGCACACCCGACACTAATACAAAAAAATACGTAAAACATTTTTTTAAGTGTCAGTTCTCAATTCGTAAAAAAAGTTCTCAAGTCGGCAATAAAACGTGCTGCTCACTTGGGTATCTTTTCCTATTAAAGTGATACAAATTCTATTATTTCTTAAAATAACTCTTAACATGATTGTTTGAAGCTTTTATTGTGATGCGTCTAAATGAATGGATGGATGGAAATTATAACTGGAAGTAGACACTGACCTTTATACCGGACCGTAATATTTTATTTCTATTCCAATAAAAATGGCAATAGAAATATTACATGATTTTCTAGATCATAGAAGATATCTGTAGTTAGTACGCTGATTTCCTCCAATATAGACCGATTGGGAGAGCGGTCAACGTATTCAATTCTATTTCAACTGAGCTCGACATGGTGCTAAATTTACCCGGCTCGACGTTTGTTCATATATCAGCACTGTTCCGTAAGGTATATTGTGTGTTGTACAATATGCCTTGGGATTATTTTAGATTATGAATTCTAAACGGTTTGTAAATTCCGAAAAAAAATAATATTTTGTAATAAATTAGTCAGTGTGTAAAATAGTCAGACGTGTAAGATAGTAGAAGAATAGAGAGAGTTAGTGTAGAAATAGTGAACGTAGATAAACATCCTTTACATTGCATTGAATACACACATATCACACTTCTACGTTACATTAATTGAGACGATAAAGATTAACATAATATTTTCGTTGAAATATAGATATTTTTTTTTCACTTATAAGATTCTGACATTATTATTGTCAAATAAACAAGTGAGCTTTGTTCACAATGCGCCAGTTTTTTTTTTTTAGTTTTGGTTAGGTGGTTGGTGGTTTCCATTACAACCTAATAGGTCCTTTAAGTTAAAGTACGTAAGCTATTTTAATAAGTTTACGACACGTGACGTTAGTTATATCAGTTGAACAATAATAGTCTCAGTGAGCCAGTCAAAAGTCAACTGTGAATCAACCATCGATAATGACTTAGCAAGTACTTTGACTTTCCTTTAAACTTTCTACTAAGAATGTTTTATCTCTTAAAGAACTATTAAATAGTAGAATGACACAGTATGCGAAATTACTTGCAGCAGCAGACGATTCAGATGTTTACTTAAGTTAAATATTGTGAATGAAATTTTACCCGAATAACCTGTTTTCAAAGGCTCTTAGTCAATATTATTACGGTTTTAAAATTTAATATGTAAACGATAGTATTTATTTTATGTAACCAATAAAAATCTATAGCATATTTGAAATTATTCATTTTTAGTTAACCTCAGTTTATCGTCACCCTCAGGTTCATAGTTCATATATTCAAAGATTTGGCTATAGTTATAGTTATAGTTAACTATATATTTTATATATATATATAAAATATAGTTATAGTTAACTTACTTATGTAAGGGAATGCGTCAAGCCCAGTTAGTTAAACAGTGGAACGTGTCCAGTTCAGTCATCATCAGATGGATTTAGCGACCAAACACCTAAAATCAGCTATTTCTAGTAAATGATATATTTTTTCTTTATGGTAAATACGTTATAAAACATTATACATATACACTTTGAATTTGCAAGTGCTCATATTAACCGGAATGATTTACGAAAGTTAATTACGAGTTGTAACTTTAAATCACAGAGTGGACTAAGTTGAACGGTCAATATCTGGTTAAACGATGTTCATCAAAATATTCCCCTTTAAAATTTTACAAATAAAAGTTGTAAAATATTTTGTTCCCTAAATACCTAAACATTCCTAAAGACTAGCTCTTCCCAGGTTATATTTACTGGTTGCATATGGGTTACCCCCCCCCCCCCCCCCCGCTTCCTCCCTCCACCTTTTTTCTTTAGGCATGCTATGATATATATAGCAATGATATGTAGATCTGATTGGTCAAAGCGCTTTCCAGCGCGAACGTACTCCCATTCTACATATTATATAACACAAGTATACTCGTAGATAGCGTTGGAAGAAATAAACGTAAGAAAATGGTAATAGATTCTATCAGAGAAGTTTAGTGACCCGTAGAGCGCGAAGTATGGCGCAGGTTGGGCGAATTTAATTATAATAAATTCGGGGGGCGCGCCCACGCGCGGCTAGCTCGATACACGCGTCGCTTTGGCGTTGCCAGGTGGATGATGGTTTGCTGTTAAGGACGGGATACTAAGATCGGTTTTCACTTTATCAACTACACTGATGACCACAAATCTCCTCTTTGAGCAGATTTCCCTATTTTCTCTTATACTTAGGCTCCATTTTAGATGTGACACTAAACATTCTTTTACATGTTTCTATTTGCGAACATAAATGAATTTTTATTAATTTTCACCGGCCTATAAATAAAACGTCCTCAAGTTTCTATCAGCCGTGATCATATTTTTAAAATTCAAATATGATATTTGCGCGTTTTATCGAACTGTCAACGTTACATTTATTATTACTAGAAATTTGTTGATTAATTTTATATATCTATATTATCCGTCCAGCCGTTTTGTATTATTCTCATACAAAAATGTAAAGAAGCTAAAAGTATATTAATAACCTGATAACCAGATTTATCAGGTTTTCAATACAAAAATATATTTCATTTAATTTAAATTTCCACTCCTACTATTTATTCACAGACAAACGTTGATGTTTACACATCTTAACCGCGAGTAAAGGCACTCACACGTTTTTTTCTTCATATCAATTGAGAAGTTAAAATAGAATACGTATAAGAATAAATAGATTATGTATAAGAATATAGAGATCTGGCAACACTTCACCGCTTGCACAATAGCAAATTAAACGACCCACCCGTATGTGCCCGTATGGCATTGTTTGATGTAGGCACATTAATAGCAGTGTTTAATTATAAGCAGCAAAGCTAGATCTCACGCTAGGCTCCGCGGGCGGAGTTCGGTGCCTTCGGTGTCCGACGTCTTGCCCCTTCGGACCTTGCCGCATTATAACGTTATAGTTTTTGAAGTGTATGGATTGGGAGACACACTATTACAGTAATATTCCTGGACTCTAAGCGACTATACATCTGAGCTATATTGGTTTTTTTTATTTTTTGTTTAATGTATTCCTAACCAGTCTTTGTTTGTTATATTTTTTGTTTTAAAGTTGAAATATGCGTCCGGACGGACAATACAGCATTTCTCTGGAAACGTATATAGTGTTTATTATCTTACTATTTATTTATATGTGTTTATAATTGTATAATTCAACCTTTAAATCGTCGTCAAATACTGATAGAATATCGAAACTCTTTAATTTAATTAGTGTTTGTGGGTTTCTTGTTTTTTTTTCTTTCACAACTGGAATTTGGACTTTCAAAATAGGAGTAGATTCGAAATGTTTTGCATTGCAAAACCTGCATTGTAAATGCATTAATCCACAGTCAAAAGTATTCAAATTTCTTGGAATGTCATTCAGTGTACATTTAAATGTATCCTTCAAGATAATTGCATCATTTTTGTAATACTATTTGCATTTGTCCTATTACCATTTCGACTTACACGCGAATTCCTCCTTCTTCTTTTTGTCTCACGTCAGTTCTATGTGGAGGCATAATGGAAGATCTGAATATCTGAAATGTGACATATAAAATTAAATTACTGAACTAAGACACGACTGGGTTTCATTTGTATAATTATATATTAAAATGTACTCAGTTTTTTTAACCAAATAACTATGTATTTTTGCCTTGTAATTACTTTATTGACATTGACAGATTGAAAAAGGATCATTTGAAATTATACAAAATTCACAGCTCGAAACTCAATCAGTTAATCTGTCGGTTAGTATCAATGTTTTATTTTATTAAATTTAATGTATTTATAATACATATTATAGATAATTATAGCTTTCCGCACTTCTTCTCCATATAAACTTTAGCTATGCCAAATCTCACAGTCCTCCGTGCAATATGCTGAAAAAGGAATCCCTAATAGATACCTACTCGTAAATGTTTAATAAGGTATAATTTCGAATTATTTTATAATTCTATAATATTTTTAACCATGGTTGCCACTAAATTAAAGAGTAATCATGGTATCGTAATGTATGTTTTTAGAGGATTTACTTGACAATGACGTTATTAGTGTAATGTTTTGTGGATATTAAATAAATTAAATAAATATATTTTTAATCTATTCTTCTAGGTTGTAGTGGGTATAAAAGGATGTCGGTATTGTGCAGTTAGTACTTTTTATCTATTAAAATTGTGTATTATTTTGCGTTTATTAACTAATTAATATTCGAGGTATTTTTAGGCAACATTACATCAACGCGTCCATGCTGAATTCCAAAATGCACATTTCATTCTCGCGTTGCATTCAGCGAATGGCTCGGAAATACTGCATTTATACGACTATCTATATACTTGAGATTAACGCAACATCGGTGTGTGCATGTGTGTGTACGCGAAAGTTTTTGGATAATTCCTGCGAGCGCAATTTACAATTTATGTTCGCATCTCTAATAATACCTAAATTTTTATTCGATACATTCGCTCAATAATAACGCCTGTAGCGTCTGAAAGAGTACGATGTGCCCGCTCCTGGATAATAATTTCAGGGTATCGTTAGGCTGTTTACTGGAAGTAATGAGATATATATTTTGTCAAATCCACGTTAACACTGGGTAAGTTTATTATCTAGCCAAGTTCTTACGATGCTGCAGCCAATATTATCCAGCCAGGTTTCTCTCTTAAAGAGGATAATCGTGTCATCAGTATTAGACAAAGAAAGGTGTGAATTTTATAAATCAGTGTTGTTTTTATTTTAGGCGCTGCTCAACTAAGCTAAATCTCTTTGTAATAGTGTCAAGAAAAATGGTGGTGACTATAAGCATTAAAAATAGTGTGACTATAATGTACTGATTCCATCCCGCGACGTTCGGGTACATTTTGTTTGCACTTACCCACTATTTGGACTATTCATGTGGAAATTTGTAAAGAGGGTTGAAGCAAGAGGGTTGGATGATCTAATTTGTGACTGAAAATCCGGCTCATTCTGCCACTGAAACGCTAAATAATTCAGTGAAAAACGCATTTGCATGAATTAGTCTAAGATTAGAATATTCTTTTGCGTGTCAGATTGTGCTTATTTGTGTCAGATTTTGCAACACCATATACATGTCCTACTAGACTAGTGTTCATTCTTTGAATGCGAGTGCATGTGCAGGACAGCCCACGAATAAAAGTGCTGCATTTCCAGCCGAGCCGTCAAGTATTTAATCGCGTTAAATTCTCGCTTCTAATGCAAACTCTCTTTTTTTTCAGGTGAGCGTTCAACTTTCATTCCTTGCCGCATGCAATTAATTGACCACTTGCCGCTGTTTTGTTATGTGAGTACTTTGATTACACTTGGTAATTTGCTTCTTGCGCTCTCGCTGGTGTTTTGTGGCAATTAAAATGCCGTAAAATGGTGTTTTCTATTCTATTTAAATAAAAGTTACGCTTCCAAAATGTTTTACAGTTTGTTTTATATTTCGTCTGCAATGTTTGTATGTCGGTTTAAGTAAAATCTTGCAAGCTGAATTAGAACCATTTCCTCTTATTCTATGGAGTTGAAATTTGATATTTGGGTTGTTCTGATGATAATGCATTTTTATGGTAAGCATGACCTGATTCTACACTCAGGAATGGCTCTAGACGAAGGAACTTCTCACACGCTCAACAGCATAGAATATTTTAAAGCACTTAAATAAAAGTTTCTTCTAAAAATATATTTTTACTATTAATTTTGTTTAACAAAATTAAGACATAAAAGAAATTATGCAGATAATATTTTATTACAGATTGTTAACCCTTTAACAATAATTACAGTCTAATAATTAAAGTTAGTCATTTTGAAAAAATGTATTCTCTACGAGCCATTAGAGTAGATTTTGAAAGTCATATTAAATGATTATAATAATATACTTGAAAAGCAACAAATGCTATACTACGCGCGTAAGAAGTAAAACTTTTGTAAAAAAGTTGAACTGAATAATAATGTATCATAATATATTTCAAAATTATGCGCCTACTTTATATTCACTGCCTAAAGAAGTTTTACCTCAATAGTTCGAGATCTGTTGTTTTGACAGTGTTTCCGCACGGAAGTACTAATTCTGACTCTTATAGAATGATTAGCGCACACTGCGGCTGATTTCAAATGAGCTTATTTAACCTAATTGCCTAATATGCTAATGAGGGCGCGCCGGACGGAGGCCAAGTCTGCGGCCTGAGCATTGCTGAGCGACGGCCTCGGCCGGGGTCAAGTTCCTCCGCTCAGCTGCGTTCGATCCCAATCTTTCCTTTCCTAGTTTGTATGTACTTGAGTACCACGTCCTTTGCACAATTATTGTACTTTGAAATTCACTTATAGTAAATAAAGTTGAATATCTTTTTGTATGCAATCGTTTTAATGTCTTCAGACTTGAGAAGATGGTTGCTTAGAAGCTGGTACTTTTTCAAATGTGGGGGGGGGGGGCTCGTAGTATGTTGGCAGGTACCGTGTTGAACTTGTTGCCTTAAGTTTAAAAAAAAAATGAAATAAAACTTCTTCATGCATATTTTTTCTTATGCAGTAAATTAATCCAATGCGTCACGCTAATTCATCTGAACTCGGGAGGTGCTATTTTGGTTAAAACCGGTGGTGCCCAGCTGTCCCGTTGGTTTTGTTTTTATATATAAATGGGCGTGCGGAAATATTGTTGAATGACAATTTTTATTAACTTTCTTACTCATTTCTAATGCTCGTGGTGTAAACAAACACACACTGTTTTTTGTGATGATTGATCAGTCCACATCTCGAGCAATTTCTTGATTGGCTTAAAATTAAACACCAGATTTTTGGTTTGATTTTCCCAGCACATTTTTGGTTGACTTATTTAGCGTATTTAAAATTCTACTTCATTCATTGTAACAATGTTTGTTTCTTGGCATGTCGTTTTTATTATTATTAATAAAATAAAATAAATTAATTAAATTTGCTTATGATAAAAGAGAAGATGGTAGCGATAAACCGCTAAATATTCTATGATTAAAGATTACAAGTTCGAACCTGTGACCTCCGGTTTATTAGATAAACGCCTTATTAACTAGACGTTGTGTTTTAATAACGGTAAATTGCCTAATAAAATGAATGTATTTATTTTCACAAAAATTGAAAATACACTTGCATAAGTTCTGTTTTTAAAGAAACGAGAGACATTTTCACGTCTTACTCATAAACCACACATACACACACATTTTTCAACGCATACATTGGACATAGTTACACACTTTTTTGTAATATTTTTTTAATCGTTGTTTGTGATGTTCGTTTTTAAGCTGTTTGCAACTAAGTTTATAAAGAATTGACGGTAGTGAACTTTCTGTCAAATTTATAAATACATTGGTTTTGTTGATAGATGATGATGGTACGACGCGTTCAACGTTCAACGTCGCTAACGAAGCGTTATGCGAGGCAATTTCGGTTTACTTTTTCGTTCCAAACATCACGCCTTTGTCGGTAAAGAACGAATTTCATTTTTTTGTCCGACGCGAGCAAGATAAAGCTACCAACAGCACGCTCTGCCTCGTCGATCAATCACAGGATCCAATTCAATCTGTCGTTGCGGTACAACAGGTCTAGTCTCCGGCGCACTCGCGGCTTGCTCGCTAGCCGTTTGACGCAATAGTGCGGGTGCTAGCTACGTTTTCGTCGTTTGATTTTCGCAAGACTCATTCATTCTTTATAGAAGAATCGAGTGACGAAAACGTTGCTTGTTCCCTCACTATTCAGTGAGGGAACAAACAGCCAGTGAGCGAACCGCAACTGCCAGCTAGACCTGCAGGTTTACGGCATTGTAGTTTATGAAGATTATATAAGCTACAAATACTTACAGGATCGCCCGAGACCATTCCCGATGGCTTAAGGGGGTGTTTCTGTTCCTTATTGCTAGAAACGCGAACGAACGCTCAGCTGGTGAACGCATTACATCGACGGTTTAATATTAAGGTTTCTTATCGTGTTTTTAAAACCATGATGATTTTTTATATGTCGTCTGTACAAATCATATTTGAAATCGCAGAGCCAGTTAACTGGATTAATTTTCGGGAATTTATTCATCAGCCTATGTTTTAGGCTTTTGATAAATTTTATTGTCATTTACATATGCATTTCAAAAATAACATAAATACTCCAGATATTATCCAGAATAACTGTCTTTTTTCCCTTTGAGTAGTTTTGAAAAATTTTGAATGCTATGGAATTACCATCCGACCTTACCTAAAAATAAAATAAGTATTAGATTTAGGCTGAGTAATATACTACTACTGGTATTAGAGTAGTTAAGTATTAATTAGAGGTTTTGGGGCAGCCGGACAGCGCTTTTGCTGCCAAAATCCTCTGCAGCATATCTTCTCCTCCAGATGGTGCTGGGTCTGGCACCGCGAAATTACGTTTATTTCTCCCACGATTCTTGAACAGCAGTAGCGACCATCTCCGCCGCGTTTTCTGTATCTTAAACGGTTGTTACGTAAATATCCTTTTTCCGCAGTTGATTCGTGATTGTTATTTATTTATTTATTTATTTATTTCAGTAAACAACAGCTTACATAGTAATTACAATAAAAAACAACAATTAAAACACAAAGCCAATAATAGTTTCCTCCAAAATTAAAAAAAAATATAAAACCCATTCGGGGGCGAGGCCGGGACCAGGACGTAGGAGGGGTTGGGGGTTGGGGGTAGGGGACAATCACCAGAATATAATATAAAACACAATATAATATAAAATATAATAAATTCTACATATACATATGAATATAAATATACTACTCAAGGGCTAGAGTAGAGACTCTCTTGAATGCCGGGAAAGTAGTGTTGAATATATCGATGTCACTTAACATGCTGTTGTAAAGCTTACATGCTCGATGTATATATGAATTCTGTGCATAATTCGTACTCAACCGTGACAGATGGAATGTCTCACACTGGCGAGTAGGTCTAGATGGAACCCTCAAACCTATGAGCCCCAGAAGATCAGAGCAGTCGATGTGAGCATTGACAATTTTATATAAAAGTAATATATCAGCTCGCGATCTTCTAAGCTCAAGACTCTGGAGTCCGTAGAATTTGGCGCATTGAGCATAGTCAGAAAATTATGTGCCTCTTGCTGGGAGAGCGAAGCTAGCCTGGAAAAGATTGAATTCTAGCAGCGGGAGGTGGTCCGAATTTATGTCGTACTTCTCATTCAGACCGTCCTTCCCGTACATCTACAGTGTAGCCCTATTGGTCTTTGTGCTCGAAACGCACCCATCCGGTTAAAATTTAGTTCAACGGAAAGAGCTGTTGCGTCGTTAACCAAATTAAGGTTTCCTTTGTGGTTTCGCTTTTTAGATCTCTATAATATGTTATATACTTATTTTGCAGGCTTTTTTTATTGCCTAATATGTTGTGGTCATATCGTTTTTCTTTCCTTTTTTTATTTTCTTCTCGTTTTGTTAATATTTTTCATTTTTTTAAATATTTCTTAGGTTTTATATGTGAACTAGGGAAACATGTGGGCAAAAACCCATAAAATTCTTGGCATTTACAATGAACTATTTGTTGGCTCGAGTGGTTGTTTCATTCACGATACCTCAACTACGTAGAGTTAGTAGGTATCAATCAGTCCATGGCTCCACTGTGAACGCGCTCTAACTATAATCACCAGGTCACGGCCGACGAGTGCCGACGAGGGACGAGGCTTTTCCAAGTCACTCGATTGACCGCCGCCGAACC
This sequence comes from Neomicropteryx cornuta, assembly GCA_020383195.1. Lineage (NCBI taxonomy): Eukaryota > Metazoa > Arthropoda > Insecta > Lepidoptera > Micropterigidae > Neomicropteryx > Neomicropteryx cornuta. The sequence goes on from JAHKQU010000014.1 coordinate 11,665,894, forward strand.
TTTTTTTTGCGTTTCGGATATTGCCTCATCATTGACGCTTCTTGTAAGAAAAGGTATTACTTAGATTAAATAAACATTTATGCATGATTAAATAAACATTTTTTAAGAGCCTCTTAGCATGAATTTTTGAGTTATTTTAGAATATATTAAATAATTGGGCTATTTTTACATATTACAGTTTTTTTCTGTGGTAATTTTGTCATCTTTTCACTGAAAATAACTATGATGGTTCTAATATTTTTATCATAGCAAATTACGGATTCATCAATAAAGTAATTTCTTATCACTAATAAAAAATTGAATTTTATGTCGATCGGCAGGATTTTATAGTAACTGAATATTTTTTCTAATGTTTTCATTAACAATTAGTTTAAAAAAACTAATCGCAATGTGTATTAAACCCGTAGACAATTTTAGGCGAGTGCACTATAAGGACGAATATAGAAAATATCTCGCGGCTCCTCTCTCCCGGCTGTGCGCGTCTTATCTGGATGAAAATGTAAAGTGCTCTATGGTCGTGTGCCATTGGCAAGCGCTGATGGTGTTTGCTTTTGTACGCCAGTCGAGCGGCACGTTTAGCCGGACGCCTCAGACCTGATAGGGTTTTTATCGTACCGCAAAGCCTTTGGACATGCAGATACAAAGCAGGTGCAGAAAACTGTGTCAGTGCACCCCTCAAATAATTTCTTTTAAGATAAGTCTCTGTCTGTTCGACTGAGATCGATGTTAGCATCTTATATAATATTTATAATACCTACATTGTAAAAGCCACTTTGATTTTTACTAGGCATATCATTTCGTACTCGTTCGACATGCCATGTTTTTTTAACGTTTTAAAAAAAACATTGACTGACTAATGTTCAGGCGGATATAAATACATGCATTTTAAATGGCCCGCGCAGAGGTTAGTCTCAATTTAATTGTTTTGTTTGTTGCAATTCTCTGAACAAACGATAGTTTAATATGCCCACGGAGGTTTCATCAGAGCGGACGGATTTATCGCAAAATCAGCCGAATCTGTGCTCATAGAAAAAAATACTCTCGTTAAAGATACGAATCGATATTACATTCGTATTTAAAAGTAGATCGTCAGGACTTAAATCACAGGAGTTAACTTCAACTCTAGTATAGTAAATGTTTCATTCTACTACTGTTATACCTAAAAACAGTGAAAAAAAATCTGGTACAACTGTGCTTGATCGATATTCTGTTAAATAAAAAGTGTATTTATTATAAAATAAATATTTCTGATCTGAATTACCGTTCTTTAGCTAACAACGCCAAGACAAATAAATGAAGTTACAATACATTTTGCCTTTTATAAGACAACTAACAGTTCAACCCCGGGCTTCGCCCCGCGGGCGAGTTCTGCAGATCCTGCAGGTGGCTCCGTAGGCGCCTTTGGTGCGCGACGACTCGGGCCTGTGGCACTCGGGATGAGACTCATCACTAATTTAATAATGTATAGTGTAGTAGATGACGTCAAAATTGATGATAGTAGGACACAGACGTTGACGTTTAAACGTCACAAAAAATATTTTCGATTCGCTGTCAATTGTTTTCGAATCGCTATCAAAAAGCGTTTCAGACTGAAAGGCAATACCTACATACTTTGTAATATATCTGTATATATAAAACAAAGTTGGGTTAGTTACACCATTTATAACTCGAGAACGGCTAGATCGATTGTTATGATATTTCATTTGTCTCCGCTCCGCCCCGAATAGCAGAATAACTATTAAAACATAGGAAAAAATCACGAAAAAAAAATATGAAGAAAACTCATTTTCTCAAACAATTTGTATGAAGGGTTTTATTTCGAGAACGGATTGATTTTGTACATTTATTGAACTTAATTCATTAGTATTCTTAATAAAAAACTTAATTTAATTCAGCTAATAAGTTAACGCAAGATATATTGATTCTGAGGCGGTTATGAAGTTCATCGGGTCAGCTTGTACTCTTAGTTGATAATATGTAATAATAATGTAATATATTGTCCTCTCATTTTGTGTCATTTACTAAAAATGCTAGAAATAAATAAATAAAATGTGAGACTATAAAATAAAATAATAGCTTCTAGATTAAAAAAGCTTTAAGTGTAAAACTGGGCTGGGCTGCAAATTAAAGTACGTTATTAGAAGTAAAGTAAAAATTTGAGGTGATATGTTATCACAAGGTATATGTATATCCTCCTAGTTCTAACATACGGACGTAAGACGCGTTTTTCTGCGGTTAGTTCAGTGTTAAACCGTGGTCAATGCTTGCCTATGATAGCAATGTCTAGCTTTTATCGCACTACACCAACCTTGGCATTACCGTTTGTAACTGGCGTTATTCCTGCTGATTTGGCAGCTCTTGAGTCTGCGTGCTTGTGTGATCACTTGTTTTTTTTTTTTTTGACATCTCTGAAGACCCCACTATCCTTTCCCATCGGGAGCGCTGTGACGATCTATACGAGAAAACATTCCGCTTCTTGCAGAAGAGGTAGGATACTGGGACTGAAGGCCGCCTCGTGCAGTGTTTCTTTTCCTCGGTCCGAGTGCGCATTAGAATGCGCTATCTTCTTCCTGATTTCCACACTATACAGTTCCTGGGTGGTCACGGTAATCTCAAAAGGCAAGTTAGCTGAGTTTGACCCTTGGTGTGTGTGCGGCGAGGGGCGTCAGGATGGCGAGTACCTTCATTGTGTGTGTCTGTACTGAGTTGACGAGGGAAGAGTCACGATATGCTTGATAAGATTGGCGGCCTGTGTGGTTTTCACATATGGTGGGTAGCAGAAAGTTATACGGCTTAGGAAATGGGAGATACTCAGAGGAACGGGTGTCCCTGAGCCCATAGAGTTTAGTGGGTATGTGAGTTATGAGTGATGCAAGACCAGTGGAGATGTGTTTATTGAGCATTCGTCGCTATAGAAAATATGATCGACGCCACGTAGGACTAAATTAAAGTGGAGATGGGTCGGTCATATTAGCCAGACGAAGGATGAAAAATACCCCAAAAATGTAAGAGGTATCTGGTATCTGCGGCCATTCAATTTCCCTGTAGGCAACAGGAGGCGCAAGACCGCCAAAAATGGCACCAAACGAGGATGGGTGATCTCCAGCCCATGGATGTCAGCGGGCTGAAAATGAAGAAAAATGTAAATATATAATAGCTCTCATCTTTCACTGCCATACTACAATTTACTTCTGCGAGTGCTTCAACCGACTTGCATAATTTAATATACACTTAATAAACTCGTAATAAAATGATTTGTAGTTGTGAGCTACAAGCGGCCAGCGGGCGCTTCAAGTGGTGGTTAATGGCCAGCCTGTATCTATATTACGCAACATTATTTTGTATTTGACTTATTTATTATATTGGCCTATATGATTGTTTCTTGATAGTGGCAAATCTCCCGAAAACATAAATGACACAATCTTTGACAATATTGTACTAAAGAGGTCCTGTACTTGAGAACGCATGATGTCGGTTTAACCCAGCGCCGAGTTTTATAAAAATGCATTTGTCACTCTTTCTTTAGTGTAAAATGTATCTGATATTTTAACAAAAAATATAAAAATAATGTAATAAAATGAAGGCATATGGTTAAATGAGATGATTTTATGTGTGTGAAGTTGATAAAATTTAAAATAATATAAATGTTATAAATTCAGCATTATCTGAATAATACGCACACTAATCATGTTTTTTTCATTTCACATTTTTTGTCATTATTGTTTTTAGTTTTCCTCCTGTTCCACCATGAATAAACGATATTGAAAAGATGACGGTGCAAACAATATTATTATTATATATGTAAAATATCTTTTATATTTTAAAAAAAATTAACCAAATAATATTTAAAAATAATGTTATATATTAATTATCATCACCGCCACGATTAAACTCTTCATTAAAACGGGAATGGCTCAGTTAGGTCAGACTTAGGTAAGATTTGAGTGTGTATGCAGAAATAAATAAATTACCTTACTCGATAGTTTTGTCGACAAATAAAGTGTGCTTTTCACCTTATAAACTCTTGTGAAGAATATAGCATAGAATTCCCTCTGTCGGCAGTTGAAAGTGCTCTTATTTTGTTGGGTCGTTTTGGCGCCGGATATCGATAGCTTCTTCCCACTGCGCGCCGCCTTCTGCCGACCGTCAACACGTCGCTCTCTTTCTTTCCTTTTTCCAAACCGCTTGTAAGAGTAACGTAAAGCTTCCGTCGAGGAACTTTTTATTCAAGCGGAGTGCTGCTTAACTCCTCAGTCCATTGCGCTGACTCTTTGACATTCTTCTTATAATTACACTTCAAGGGTTCGCCTGAAGTGCTTGAATCTGAAGTGTCCAATATATACTTAGTTCTTTTGGCGGTCTCCTGCAATCTAGTATTAATATACAATTATTAAAATTTTAACAATGACCCATTATACCCGACTGATAATGACTGCTCTTCATTTATTTAACCACTAACCTCTGTTTCAAACCCTTTTAAAAATAATACTTTTTATTTCTTTCCAAACACAACTTACAATTTCAGCTTTATAATAAGAAATACAAAATACTATAACACTAAAACAGATAAAAACAAATAAAAATGATGAATTTCATACACACGTTAGGTCACGTCTACATGTGCTCACTGCAGTGTTATGAGTGTGTGGCCTAGGAGCGATAGTCGAGGGCAACCGACTGGTTCTCCCCCAGGCCCCTGGAGAATAAATAGACAAGAACAAAAAAGCAGGTCATCAGAGCGAAGAAATATTCGCTTGCTTCAGCTAACCGTATAATAAACGTTTACCAATATCCATTAGATACAATATTACAGTATCCATTAGATACGATATTAGTACGCAGTTAGTTTAAAGAAATCCACATTTAAAAAAACATGAACTAATGGTCTTGCCGTAGCCTGAAACGTCTTAAGGTCAAAAGTGAACCTATTTATATTGAATATAATAAAACCTACCTGTTCGCTGCCGTCGTCGCGGCCTGCGACTGGGTGTCACACGTGGTGACCGAAAGGAGGCCGGTGCCACTGAAATTGCCAATATCGTAATTATTCGGATACCGCGGTGTTGACCTTACCGACCTCCCCATAACAAAATGTACTGTACCGTACCATAGTTTCCTGCCCGTCAATTGTACCTTTATGAAAGTGTATCATCGGAGAATGTTACATAGATCCACATCAATGTATCCACGAATTTTCAATGAGTAACAGTCAGTCATAGGTTCATGCTATTTAGTTATAAAATAACCAGCTAGTATTACGGCAACTGTCATAGGGGCGATAGGCGTTCAAAAAATTTTATTAAATTTCCAGTCCATCCCACAAACTCTCCTGTACGTGTCCTCACTGAGTGACTGCATGCCAACGTGTGAGGGGTTACTAGCCCTGTCCCACACATTTAGGTCTGCCCCTTTGCATCAGGACAAACTACCGAGTAACTCGGCTACAGCTAATGCTTGTATCGATTTGCAATCGTTAAGCGGAAAAGCGTAATTTCATCAATCAAGAATTCAACATGATTGGATGCATTCTCTCCAGTTAATTTTCATAAAACAAACGCACAACTTTTCGTTTGCGTGACGAGCCGGTTTGGGATACTACCGTGGTGCGGCTGCCCTCCCCGGCTCTACTTATTTATCTTTTGCTTCTACTTTGCAAGTTGGCAGAACACTTGTGAGCATTGTACGACCGTCCTCCCTCGTCGGGGATTTCGATCCGGCATTGATTACGTCACCTTGCAGGGATGACGGCGGCCTTGTGCCATTTTCGGCGACCTCAAAGGGCGAGTATACTTTCACCAGAGTCGGCTCGTTGGTTCACTAACTATTGCCCCCCCCGAAAAGAGGCAATAATTAATGAGTTGATCAATCTGCCTTCTCTATTGCGTGGGCGGATACTAAAGGGGGCAGCCCACTGACCTCTCTTTTTTTTTTTATTTTGGACCACCCCCACTTAGCTTTATAATCGCTTGTTCCACTCATTCCGTTACATTGTTTCTCGTAGCGGAGACCTGGAGAGAAGGGGTCGGACCGGGAGCTTCAATAAGGCATCAGCTTTGATTAGTAGTCAGGGCCCTTAGTACCCATTGATAGACCGCTGACACTGCTGTTGGCCAGGGTCGTTCTGGACTCGGTCGGAGATTTACATGCAGTCGGCCGCCCTGACACCGATCACTTCCGGAATTCACACGGGTATAGAGACCCATATCGTCTCACACAATGGGTGCGGAAGCGGGTCCGAAGATCCCGCAACCCAAACCCAGGCGCCTGTCGTACAAGTACAACCTGCCGGGCGGCAAGCTGGAGATCTCGCTCCACACTTCCGGAATCCCGGCCTTCCCGGTCGAAACGGGGGAGGCAAACATTGCCCCAGCCGGACGTCGAAGAGGGCCCGCAGAACCCGTCTTCCGAACGCGCGGCCATTAAGTGAGCGGCGCAACTCTGCCTGACTACCTTCATTGGTGGTTTCAACCCCAATCGTAGCCCGCCTTCCGGATTTAACGGGATAGGGCATTCTTGCCCGCTGGGTTCCGAATGGGGTCCGAGGAGCCCCACGTGTTCACTTCCAGCCTTTAATTTCACTTCATAACCCACATGGGCGAATTGAAGGTATCGTGTACCAATGTCTGGACTCCCGATTCATGTCGGGCTTCAAAGTTCTGTCGGGCGGAGAGATGGACACCACGTGCCCACATCCGATGCCGACCAAAAGTACAGGGAGCGATATAAAGCTCGGGAGAGTTTTCTGACAGCTACCGTATACTTATCCCAGATTCAAAATTCAAATGTAAACTTTATTTATTACGTCTCGTTCTATCTCATCTCTTTAGTCCAGTCAGTTCAATCTAATTCAATACATTCTTTTGGGCACCGTCCGTCAAGTAGTCAAGGTCGCTTGTAATCACGAGTCTATCACACGGGTTACGGTCCTCTAGTGTTATTTCTCCAACTCCCAGATCGTGGGCGTAAATCACATCTGGTTGGGGTTCAAGCTTTATTCTATGGCATTGCTATAAGGTAGGACCAGTTCCCAAGAGAAATATTATTAATCTAAGTCAAACAGGGAAAAATCATTATTAATTATATTCAGAGATTAGAGATTATGAGTCGATTGTTAAGGTATCTGTTTCTTCAATCTCCTCATCTAGCCATGTACCCACTGGACCTTGGGTTGGCTTTGACATTTGATTGCAGGGGGCATCTAAAATAAAAGGGATTTGAATGATATTTGGTGACCCTCATAAATGAACGAAATTGCTCGCTCATGACTCATAGACAGTTGGGAATGAATACGGAGATGGCCAAGGCCCGGCGACTTCTAGCCGGTTGGACTTGCCGGCCATGATCTGGTAGGTTCCATCCCTAACACCTAGTAACAACACATATAACAATAAACATTGAAATTTTTCAAAGTGTTTGTGTTGTGTAATATGCTTTTTCAAAAAATTTAAATTTTCAAAATTTTGCAAGTTTGGAGTCAACGTGCTTCGGTGCAGCCTGGTGAGACCTTTGTATCAGTTCAGGGGTTGCGACCTGAAGCCCGAATTTAAGCCACGCTTTTTTGACATGTCAACGCTCTTCGGCTGATATGGTCAATCACCCGCTCATCACGGAAGGACACAGATCCTTACAAGCCCCTCCTTGAATTTAACTAGCCCTGAAAAGGGTGTGTAATCCCCGTGTGTTATTATGAATGATGTGACACAAAAGACAGGTTAAACACAGTTAAACTTAGTCCTACCTTACTGCTTGCAGTCGCTTGTCGTGATCAGCGGCTGAGGCGCCTCGTCCGGGCACTCCTATTTCACTCAAACTAAACTTGATTCTTTTTCTCACTATAAATATTTTCCTAAAATCTATTCACTTCCGATCACAAGAAAATTTAAAATATTAGTTATTCAAACACTATAGCTGTGAAGTATTTCATCAGCTATCGACGCTTAGGGAGGAATATTTATTTTATTATTTTTATTTATCTTATTTTTGAAAAAATTTCAAAGTTGCCCGATTTTATCTGGTTAGAAGCTAATTGCCTAAAACGGACATGATGTCAACGAATCTAGCAAGATAATTGATAAATTCTAACATGTTGAAGTGTTTGCCGCCAAAAAACTTAAGTTACTTATAAAAAGTTTATTTATAGTTAAATCTTTTTCAAAAGCTATTATTTTTCAACCGCCCGGATGCGGTTGTACCGAATTCACCGGAAAATTTGAATATTTTTTAACATTTTAATTTTCGATGAAAAATTCGACTATCAGTTAAACTCCGGAAAAAATTTCAAAAATTTTCAAAGTTATCCGATTTTTATCTGGTTAGAAACGAATTACTTGATAGGTCACGGCTTTAACAAATCTAGTTAGATAATTGAATAATTTAAACTTTAAAAAATTTCAAAGCCTATTAAATTTCAACCGTTTTATTACGTTGTCAACGAATCTACTATAAAAAATAATTATTTTAATTTATTTTAATTATTTCCAAAATTCCCGACTTTTACTTCTAATTTCTAAAGATATTATCGAATTTTTTAAAGTTATTAAATTCGCGACCGAGAAGACGTATGTGACGTGGCCGACCGAGGCCTTAATGATTCTAAACGCAATATTTAATTTTGAAAGAATTTACTTCTTAGCGATCACCCGCCTTTAACACTGACTCTACTCGACGATGGCTTTGTAAACACTGAATTTAGCTATGGGTCGCTCAACGCTAGAAATCGCCAAGATATTTCAGGCGGAGCTTTGCACGTACTTGCGGAGCTAGCCTTGACACGAGTCAACAACAGCTAGATAATTTCAACTGAATAAATTAGCCCCCGACGTACCGTCTTTTCTGCGCTCTCAAAATTCGGCTCGCGCCTCGCCGCAATTTGCTCGCGCTGCGCCGTGACTGGTACTTTTTGGCGACACGTGTCAGTCAACATCTATAAAAACTCGAGTTTTTTGCGGAGCGCATTTTTCGATTTTCGTCTAATCTATGTAAATTATAGCTCAAACGAAGCGCCCCATCGAGCTGATCTCGAATCTGCAATAAAATTCATTATCGGACCAGAGACTAAAAAGATAGAACGGTTTCAGTTTTCAAAAAATTTTATTGTTTAAAAATGTTCAAAACAACATTTCTGAAAGATAATTGTATGACAATTTTGTCGTGACATTAATATATCAAAAGTTACAAGCAATCATAAGTCCAGATTTTGTCATGCCACTTTGGCCGTCAGCATCTTTGCAGCGGTGCGTCCGGCGTAATTTCAAATAGGATTTTTGAATCCGTCCTTAAGGCTTTGATGAGCGTCGACATCCCCCATGTCACCTCCAGCAAGATATTTGTAGTTATTCATCTTTTGAGGTTTATTTCAGCCATTTTTATAGCTCTTCCTTTGTTAGAAAACTCAATAGTTTCAAAGGGTCACGTGTGCGGCGTCCGAATTTCGGACCATTCGCTAGTCCATTAGCATAGCTAGCTAATGAGTATTTTTTCAGAGTTTTAGCTCTTAAAACTGATTTTATATGAGTTTTTAAAAAACTCACTTTATTTTCAAATCGCCCTGCCAGTGACCACCTACAGTTTGGCAAAAAACTCAATAGTTCAAAAATGGGTCGATGAAAGTTTTCAAATTTTAGCACAAAGATGCTCTAATAGTTTCTGCGTGCAATGATTATTTTTCCAGGATTTTGACTCTGCAAACCTGATTTATCAGAGTTTTTGAAGAAATCCAAATACGGCTTATTGACATAAGATTTGGCGGCGTCTGCGCGGTCTGTCGCCCTTTATGGCCAAAAATTTGAATTGTAACGGTTTTTTTCTCGGGCGTTCCATTTGCGTATCTCCCTTCCACAGTCGCCTTTCTCCGTAGCGCGGCCGAATTCTGCGGGATTGGATTGAATGTTGATTGTTCTCATCGTAATTTAGAGGCGATTTTTATTTCGCTGATATTTTCGTACTGTTTTGACATTTAATTTCCAAATTTCTTTAAGCTGCTGATTTCATAGAATAAAAGAAGGGGGGTTTGGCTGGGGGTGCCTTACTTCGCTTGCATTTTCATACTGCGCGAACATTCGTGATCAAAATCCAAATTCAGTTTATTGACATAAATTTTTGCGGCCGACGTCTCGCTGTCCGCGCGGTTTGTCGCTCTTTATGGCCAAAAATTTGAATTGTAACGGTCTTTTCACCGGCGTTCCATTCGCCTTTCTCCGTTGCGCTGTCGACTTTAGCGGGAAATTAGATTGAGTATTGATCGTTTTCATAGTAATTCAGAAGTGAATTTATTTCGCAGGTATTTTCATACTGCGCTGTCATTTAATTGCCGAATGCTCTTAGCTGCTGATTTCATAGAATAAAGAAGGGGGGTTTGGCTGGGGGTGCCTTATTTCGCTTGCATTTTCATACTGCGCGAACATTCCCCCCCCCGTACTTAGACTGCATCTACAGTACTCTCTCGTGTCTGCACTTCGAGCGGTATGACTTTGTTGACTGGTCGTTTCATTGTGCCTGCTCTTGTTCTGATTTCTACTACTCGCACTTGATCGTCTTTGCCGGGGTATGTATTGATTATGATGCCCCTTGGCCACGCGTTGCGCGGTAGGTTATTGTCTGCTATCAGCACTAGATCACCCTTCTTCAACTGCAGTCCCTCCTTGTGCCATTTGGTCGTTTGGTTCAGTGTGGGTAGATATTCCTTTACCCATCGGTTCCAAAACATGTCCGCTAAAGCTTGAGAAATTCTCCATTGCTTCTTAGAGTCAAAATCCTCGCTGTTATGCTCTCCCATTACCATGTGCCCTGATGACGCTCCAATCAGGAAATGATTTGGCGTCAAGCTTTCATCATCTTCGTGATTCAATGACACTTGTGTCAGTGGTCGGCTGTTTACCATATGTTCGACTTCAGTGAAGAGTGTTGCCAGGGCCTCTTCTTTAGGAGCCCTTTCTTTTAAGGTGCTACTTAGTGCAACCTTCACGGAGCGCACCAATCTCTCCCATGAGCCCCCCATATGGGGTGAGGCTGGTGGTATGAAGTGCCAGGTTATACCACGCATGGAAAGGTCCTCTTGCATTCGTGTATGGTCGATTTCCTCTAGGGCTTTCCTGATCTCGTTGTCAACTCCCCTCAGGTTAGTACCGTTGTCAGAATACATGTGCCTTGGTGTGCCCCTTCTGGCTGCCATCCGGCGGATGGCCATTATGGCTGAGTCTGTGGACAAAGACGCTGCCAATTCCAGATGAATCGCTCGCGTGCTTAAGCACGTGAATAGTACCCCATATCTCTTCTCATGACGCCTCCCGATGGTTACATCATAGGGTCCGAAGTAGTCACATCCGCAGTTCGTAAATGGTCGGATGTGGTGTGCCATTCTCACCTGCGGCAGCTTTCCCATCATTTGAGCAGGCGCCTCATTTTTTCGCACCTTGCATTGTTGGCAGCTTCGCACGATCTGACGAATTGCGGATCTGGCGTTCAAAATCCAGAACCTTTGCCTTAGTTCGTTGAGCACTCTCTCGTGCCCGTGGTGCAGGGACTTCTCGTGCGCGTGTTTGATTATCAGGCGCGTATATTGATCTTTGGGATCCATAATTGCCGGCTTTCTCGTTTCAATAGGGATGTTCTCTGCCAAGCTTGTGCGGCCTTCCATCCTTAAAACTCCGTCCTCATCGATATACGGCATGAGTAGTTTCAGACGGCTGCTAGGGTGTATGGCTCGCCCTTCCGCTAGGGCTTTCAATTCGGCTGGAAAGTAATTCCGTTGGCTGGATTTTATCCACAATGTTTCAGCTTCGTCCACATCATTAATATTCAGTGGTCCGTCCACTTGTTGCTTCCTGCAGCGTTTGATAAATCTCAGGCACCAAGCCGTCGCTCGCACCAGGCGTATCCAGGATGAGAATCTACTGATGTTTGGTAGGCTGTCAGTATGTTCATGAGCCTTTACTTCGGTATCTGGTTCACACAGATTGGACAGGTTCGTCGGAAAGCTTTTTGATAGCGACCTCCTTGCCTGTCCCTGTGTTTCCCCTTCAACCTCAACGTTTGTCATCAGTACTATTTCTCTTCTGATTTCCTCCTCAGTCGTTATCGGCTTGGAGGGCTTTGCTATTGGCCATTGACTCTCGGGCAGACGCAGGAATTCTGGCCCGGCGAACCATCGTGAGTTAGGTTTTAGGTCAATGGGTGCGTTATCACGCGTTGCTTCGTCTGCAATATTTTCTTTCGTCGGTACCCAACGCCAGTCGTCGGGAGTCGTCACTTCATCTATTTCGCCGAGGCGGTGTGCAACGAACGTTTTATAGTTTCTGGGATCTGAATGTATCCACTGAAGTATGGTCTTGGAGTCACTCCATATTACTAATCTCTCGATCTTAAATTCATGTGCTTCTTTGATAGCGGTCGCTAGCCGGCTGGCCAAATGTGCTCCTTGTAACTCGAGTCTCGGGATGCTCATGGGTTTTAATGGGGCAACCCGAGTTTTACTCGTCACAAAACTGACCTTCACTCCTGCATCAGTCTCCTGTCGGAAGTAGGCCACTGCCGCATAGGCTTGTTCGCTTGCGTCGCAGAAGATGTGGAGTTGCACTGCTTTATTAGCCTGGAGTTGGTACCATCTCGGGATTTTGATGCCCGAGATCGTCTTCAGCTCCTCCATCCATCTCGTCCATTTTGTGTTTGCTGAGTCGCTTAGTTTTTCGTCCCATGACGTGCCCGTACGCCATACATCCTGCATTAGGATCTTTGCTTTTATCGTGAATGGGGACAGCAGTCCCAGCGGGTCGAATACTGACATTGTGATACTTAGCATCTGTCTTTTCGTTGGTCTGACAGCTCCGGTCAGCACCATTGGAGGCACTCTGCTAAACTTCAAGTCGAACGACAGCTCGTCTTCTAGGTGATTCCACTGCAACCCGAGCACCCTTTCGCTCGGCAATGTCGCCCCCTTTTCCGATGTGATGTTCAGCTTTACGCTCGACTTGGAGTGTTTCTCCACGGGCAATATTTCCAATACCTCGCTGTTGCTGCACGCCCAGTTACACAAGTCAAAACCTCCCTCACTGTGTGCTCCTGACACTTGAGTTATCAATTCTTTTGCAGTCGCGACGTCATCCACGCTATCTAAATAGTCATCCATATAGTGTTTAAAAAGTATCGGGCCGACTGCCCGAGGATATTTGTTGGCCAACTCCTTGGCATTAATGTTCTTCGTATACTGGGCTGAGCAGGGAGATGATTTCGCCCCGAAGATCATTGACTGCATCACCAGCGTTCGCGGCTCGGCGTCCAGGTCCATTCCTCGCCACAGGAACCTTTGGGAGTCCTGGTCCGCTTCATTGATCTTGATCATGTGAAACATTTCCTTGATGTCAGCTGTGAAGCCAATTGCTCTCTGCCTGAAGCCAAACAATATTGTTAACAAAGAATTATATAAGTCGGGTCCTGTCTCTAGCTTATCGTTAAGACAGGTTCCCATCACCTGCGCTGCAGCATCGAAGACAAGCCTCAGTTTGCCCGGTTTATTCGGGTTCGTAACGTAGAAGTGTGGGAGGTACCACGTTCGTGGTCCTTGTTTGGAACTCTCTTCTTCAGATAAGTATCGGGCGAAGCCCTTCTCGAGGTAGTCGTCAATCTTTTGACTGTACATCTTCTTCAATTCGGGATTTTTGTTCAGTGTTCTTTCCATACTCCGTAATCGTGTCAGGGCGTTGTGCCTACTGGGGGAAAGCTGCACCTCATCCGTGCTCCAGAGCAACCCCGTCTCCCACTGATTCTCGGCGATTTTTCTCGTCGTCCTTGCCAATGTTCCATTGGCGCGAGCACACCGTTGTTGGTCACGTTCCCTGGCGACGGTTCCCAGAGTTTCAATCTTGAAGCTTTCTTTAATTAATTCGTGTAAACTCAAGTCATTTTCGAATGTGCCATGGCACATCATATGGACGTTATTCAGGGGCATTGAGGTTTGTGGCAGTCTGCCGTGTACTACCCATCCTAATTGTGATAATGTCGCAACGGGCGCGTTCCTTTTCGCCCTTCGAATCTCCAGTGGAATTATTAAGTCCCAATTGTCTTGACCGATGAGCAGCTGAGGTCGTCCTCTTATATTCTGAACGGGTAGGTCGGCCAGATGTGGCCATCTTCGTTTTAGGCCCTCGATGTCCACATCGTGCACTGGCAACTTAAGATTGTTGATGGTCCTTGCTCGCTTGACTGTTGTGTAAGTGTCTTTTCCCTTTCCTCGCACGGAAAAGTTTACCATCTCAGAATTGGTCTCGGTGGTACGCATTTCTCCTGCTCCGTTGAGTTTCAGGGTCATTCGCTTCCCTTCGGCTCCGATCGACTCGGCAATGTGTTTGTCCAACAATGTTACCGTCGAGCCTTCATCGAATAGGGCCAGTATGTTAGCCGTACCCTTCGTACCTTTCACCGATACTTCGCCGACTCTGAGGAGGATCTTCTGGCGTCATGCTGTCCAAGCGTTGGCACACGCATCTGTGTCCACGCCCTTCGAGGTCGAAGGTTGGGGTTCCTTCTGTTTTGACGCTTGTGGCTTGAAGTTTTTTCGCTGCGGCTTATGTATAGGTTTCGGCCCCTGAGGGTGTAGCAATTTATTATGCTTGACTTGGCATCCCGCTACTCCGCAGGGGGTCTGCAGGCACTTTTGACTGGAGTGCCCTCGCTTCATGCAGTTGTAGCATACCCTCTTGTTGTAGGCCCAATTACGCCTGTCTATTAAAGAGATTTGCTGTATCGTCCGGCATTTCGCGGTCGTGTGTCCTTTGCGTTCACAATATTCACAATAGTCCGATTTTTCAGCCATATTCAGGACGAATTTATGTCTAAATTGCTTATTAGGCATTTTAGGTCTGCGGGGAAAGTTCCTCTTCACCGCTATTCTTGAAACTTGACTAATAGTTTTGTCTGTGTCATGGTCGTGGCTATGGCCTGCTGCATCAGTCAGTGTGGTCAGCCATTTTCCGAAGTGTTCCATAGAGCCTTGTCCCTCAATTGCGTGGAGTTCCATATACTGCCACCATTGAAATCTCAAATATGGTGGAAGTTTGTCGGACAATTCCCTGAGCATTATCGGATTCTGTAAGTGCCCTTGTTGATTTGCGTTTTGTAGAGTCACTATCAGGTTCGTGACTTTAATTCCAAAGTCCATCAATTCGCTAGGCTTAGCTAAACCTTTCACTGCTGGAATATTCCGCGCTTCATTGACCATTAGGTCTATCAGATGTCCGGGCTTTCCGAAACGACGTTCTAGCGTCCTCCGTATCTCCGGTACATGGTTGGGATTCAGCAACATTGCCGAAACCGCCTCCCTGGCTCGGCCCTTTAGGCATTTCTGAAGTCGCAATAAATTCTCATAGTTGCTGAAACTACACATTTCTGTTGACTGATCGAAATGCGCTGCAAATACTGGCCACTCCTTAAGATTTCCATCAAAATGCGGCAGATCGCGGCTTCCCGCCTGTCTTGCCATATAGGTACGAACCGTGCGTTCTTCCGACCCATTCGCCTTTTCCGACATCTTTTCGATGGCCTTGGTTAACTTGTCGAGCGAAGATTCTGGTACTGATGCTGGCTTACTGGTTTCCAACCAGTCGCGCACTGCGTCGGCCTTGTTTCCCATAGGGATCACCGCTGGTTCTTGGACTTCTTCATCATCCGTCAGGGCCTCTACTTCGCGCAACATATCCTGCTTGTGTTGCAGATATTCCAGCTCAATTCGCGCCTTTTCATCGGCCCTCCTTAGTTCGATTTGCTTGCGCTCTTCAGCAATCTTCATGCTCTCTTCAAATTTTCGTTTGCGACCGCTGCTAATAAGGGATCGCACGGATTCCCTCCTTGAGCCTTGTTCAGATCTGGCGGATGTTACGTACGAATTGGCCCCACTGGCCGGCTCCATTGGGCGACATGATAATGGGTTTTTTACTTTTGCTGGGGGGGTCTTCGACATAGCCTTTTCTGCTATTGCTCGCCTTACTTCGTCCAATTGAGCTTGCAGTACTCCTCTGCGCTCATTGCTTTTCATAGACTTGGTCGCATTGACCTGATCGTCTTCGTTGTCGCTCATTTTGCGCTCCTAACCTTTCTTCTTACAATTGACCGGGTCTGTGGATTAGTTCACTGGTTCAGATCCGGCTCGAAGGACCAATGTTCGCTGCCGTCGTCGCGGCCTGCGACTGGGTGTCACACGTGGTGACCGAAAGGAGGCCGGTGCCACTGAAATTGCCAATATCGTAATTATTCGGATACCGCGGTGTTGACCTTACCGACCTCCCCATAACAAAATGTACTGTACCGTACCATAGTTTCCTGCCCGTCAATTGTACCTTTATGAAAGTGTATCATCGGAGAATGTTACATAGATCCACATCAATGTATCCACGAATTTTCAATGAGTAACAGTCAGTCATAGGTTCATGCTATTTAGTTATAAAATAACCAGCTAGTATTACGGCAACTGTCATAGGGGCGATAGGCGTTCAAAAAATTTTATTAAATTTCCAGTCCATCCCACAAACTCTCCTGTACGTGTCCTCACTGAGTGACTGCATGCCAACGTGTGAGGGGTTACTAGCCCTGTCCCACACATTTAGGTCTGCCCCTTTGCATCAGGACAAACTACCGAGTAACTCGGCTACAGCTAATGCTTGTATCGATTTGCAATCGTTAAGCGGAAAAGCGTAATTTCATCAATCAAGAATTCAACATGATTGGATGCATTCTCTCCAGTTAATTTTCATAAAACAAACGCACAACTTTTCGTTTGCGTGACGAGCCGGTTTGGGATACTACCGTGGTGCGGCTGCCCTCCCCGGCTCTACTTATTTATCTTTTGCTTCTACTTTGCAAGTTGGCAGAACACTTGTGAGCATTGTACGACCGTCCTCCCTCGTCGGGGATTTCGATCCGGCATTGATTACGTCACCTTGCAGGGATGACGGCGGCCTTGTGCCATTTTCGGCGACCTCAAAGGGCGAGTATACTTTCACCAGAGTCGGCTCGTTGGTTCACTAACTATTGCCCCCCCGAAAAGAGGCAATAATTAATGAGTTGATCAATCTGCCTTCTCTATTGCGTGGGCGGATACTAAAGGGGGCAGCCCACTGACCTCTCTTTTTTTTTTTATTTTGGACCACCCCCACTTAGCTTTATAATCGCTTGTTCCACTCATTTCGTTACATTGTTTCTCGTAGCGGAGACCTGGAGAGAAGGGGTCGGACCGGGAGCTTCAATAAGGCATCAGCTTTGATTAGTAGTCAGGGCCCTTAGTACCCATTGATAGACCGCTGACACTGCTGTTGGCCAGGGTCGTTCTGGACTCGGTCGGAGATTTACATGCAGTCGGCCGCCCTGACACCGATCACTTCCGGAATTCACACGGGTATAGAGACCCATATCGTCTCACACAATGGGTGCGGAAGCGGGTCCGAAGATCCCGCAACCCAAACCCAGGCGCCTGTCGTACAAGTACAACCTGCCGGGCGGCAAGCTGGAGATCTCGCTCCACACTTCCGGAATCCCGGCCTTCCCGGTCGAAACGGGGGAGGCAAACATTGCCCCAGCCGGACGTCGAAGAGGGCCCGCAGAACCCGTCTTCCGAACGCGCGGCCATTAAGTGAGCGGCGCAACTCTGCCTGACTACCTTCATTGGTGGTTTCAACCCCAATCGTAGCCCGCCTTCCGGATTTAACGGGATAGGGCATTCTTGCCCGCTGGGTTCCGAATGGGGTCCGAGGAGCCCCACGTGTTCACTTCCAGCCTTTAATTTCACTTCATAACCCACATGGGCGAATTGAAGGTATCGTGTACCAATGTCTGGACTCCCGATTCATGTCGGGCTTCAAAGTTCTGTCGGGCGGAGAGATGGACACCACGTGCCCACATCCGATGCCGACCAAAAGTACAGGGAGCGATATAAAGCTCGGGAGAGTTTTCTGACAGCTACCGTATACTTATCCCAGATTCAAAATTCAAATGTAAACTTTATTTATTACGTCTCGTTCTATCTCATCTCTTTAGTCCAGTCAGTTCAATCTAATTCAATACATTCTTTTGGGCACCGTCCGTCAAGTAGTCAAGGTCGCTTGTAATCACGAGTCTATCACACGGGTTACGGTCCTCTAGTGTTATTTCTCCAACTCCCAGATCGTGGGCGTAAATCACATCTGGTTGGGGTTCAAGCTTTATTCTATGGCATTGCTATAAGGTAGGACCAGTTCCCAAGAGAAATATTATTAATCTAAGTCAAACAGGGAAAAATCATTATTAATTATATTCAGAGATTAGAGATTATGAGTCGATTGTTAAGGTATCTGTTTCTTCAATCTCCTCATCTAGCCATGTACCCACTGGACCTTGGGTTGGCTTTGACATTTGATTGCAGGGGGCATCTAAAATAAAAGGGATTTGAATGATATTTGGTGACCCTCATAAATGAACGAAATTGCTCGCTCATGACTCATAGACAGTTGGGAATGAATACGGAGATGGCCAAGGCCCGGCGACTTCTAGCCGGTTGGACTTGCCGGCCATGATCTGGTAGGTTCCATCCCTAACACCTAGTAACAACACATATAACAATAAACATTGAAATTTTTCAAAGTGTTTGTGTTGTGTAATATGCTTTTTCAAAAAATTTAAATTTTCAAAATTTTGCAAGTTTGGAGTCAACGTGCTTCGGTGCAGCCTGGTGAGACCTTTGTATCAGTTCAGGGGTTGCGACCTGAAGCCCGAATTTAAGCCACGCTTTTTTGACATGTCAACGCTCTTCGGCTGATATGGTCAATCACCCGCTCATCACGGAAGGACACAGATCCTTACAAGCCCCTCCTTGAATTTAACTAGCCCTGAAAAGGGTGTGTAATCCCCGTGTGTTATTATGAATGATGTGACACAAAAGACAGGTTAAACACAGTTAAACTTAGTCCTACCTTACTGCTTGCAGTCGCTTGTCGTGATCAGCGGCTGAGGCGCCTCGTCCGGGCACTCCTATTTCACTCAAACTAAACTTGATTCTTTTTCTCACTATAAATATTTTCCTAAAATCTATTCACTTCCGATCACAAGAAAATTTAAAATATTAGTTATTCAAACACTATAGCTGTGAAGTATTTCATCAGCTATCGACGCTTAGGGAGGAATATTTATTTTATTATTTTTATTTATCTTATTTTTGAAAAAATTTCAAAGTTGCCCGATTTTATCTGGTTAGAAGCTAATTGCCTAAAACGGACATGATGTCAACGAATCTAGCAAGATAATTGATAAATTCTAACATGTTGAAGTGTTTGCCGCCAAAAAACTTAAGTTACTTATAAAAAGTTTATTTATAGTTAAATCTTTTTCAAAAGCTATTATTTTTCAACCGCCCGGATGCGGTTGTACCGAATTCACCGGAAAATTTGAATATTTTTTAACATTTTAATTTTCGATGAAAAATTCGACTATCAGTTAAACTCCGGAAAAAATTTCAAAAATTTTCAAAGTTATCCGATTTTTATCTGGTTAGAAACGAATTACTTGATAGGTCACGGCTTTAACAAATCTAGTTAGATAATTGAATAATTTAAACTTTAAAAAATTTCAAAGCCTATTAAATTTCAACCGTTTTATTACGTTGTCAACGAATCTACTATAAAAAATAATTATTTTAATTTATTTTAATTATTTCCAAAATTCCCGACTTTTACTTCTAATTTCTAAAGATATTATCGAATTTTTTAAAGTTATTAAATTCGCGACCGAGAAGACGTATGTGACGTGGCCGACCGAGGCCTTAATGATTCTAAACGCAATATTTAATTTTGAAAGAATTTACTTCTTAGCGATCACCCGCCTTTAACACTGACTCTACTCGACGATGGCTTTGTAAACACTGAATTTAGCTATGGGTCGCTCAACGCTAGAAATCGCCAAGATATTTCAGGCGGAGCTTTGCACGTACTTGCGGAGCTAGCCTTGACACGAGTCAACAACAGCTAGATAATTTCAACTGAATAAATTAGCCCCCGACGTACCGTCTTTTCTGCGCTCTCAAAATTCGGCTCGCGCCTCGCCGCAATTTGCTCGCGCTGCGCCGTGACTGGTACTTTTTGGCGACACGTGTCAGTCAACATCTATAAAAACTCGAGTTTTTTGCGGAGCGCATTTTTCGATTTTCGTCTAATCTATGTAAATTATAGCTCAAACGAAGCGCCCCATCGAGCTGATCTCGAATCTGCAATAAAATTCATTATCGGACCAGAGACTAAAAAGATAGAACGGTTTCAGTTTTCAAAAAATTTTATTGTTTAAAAATGTTCAAAACAACATTTCTGAAAGATAATTGTATGACAATTTTGTCGTGACATTAATATATCAAAAGTTACAAGCAATCATAAGTCCAGATTTTGTCATGCCACTTTGGCCGTCAGCATCTTTGCAGCGGTGCGTCCGGCGTAATTTCAAATAGGATTTTTGAATCCGTCCTTAAGGCTTTGATGAGCGTCGACATCCCCCATGTCACCTCCAGCAAGATATTTGTAGTTATTCATCTTTTGAGGTTTATTTCAGCCATTTTTATAGCTCTTCCTTTGTTAGAAAACTCAATAGTTTCAAAGGGTCACGTGTGCGGCGTCCGAATTTCGGACCATTCGCTAGTCCATTAGCATAGCTAGCTAATGAGTATTTTTTCAGAGTTTTAGCTCTTAAAACTGATTTTATATGAGTTTTTAAAAAACTCACTTTATTTTCAAATCGCCCTGCCAGTGACCACCTACAGTTTGGCAAAAAACTCAATAGTTCAAAAATGGGTCGATGAAAGTTTTCAAATTTTAGCACAAAGATGCTCTAATAGTTTCTGCGTGCAATGATTATTTTTCCAGGATTTTGACTCTGCAAACCTGATTTATCAGAGTTTTTGAAGAAATCCAAATACGGCTTATTGACATAAGATTTGGCGGCGTCTGCGCGGTCTGTCGCCCTTTATGGCCAAAAATTTGAATTGTAACGGTTTTTTTCTCGGGCGTTCCATTTGCGTATCTCCCTTCCACAGTCGCCTTTCTCCGTAGCGCGGCCGAATTCTGCGGGATTGGATTGAATGTTGATTGTTCTCATCGTAATTTAGAGGCGATTTTTATTTCGCTGATATTTTCGTACTGTTTTGACATTTAATTTCCAAATTTCTTTAAGCTGCTGATTTCATAGAATAAAAGAAGGGGGGTTTGGCTGGGGGTGCCTTACTTCGCTTGCATTTTCATACTGCGCGAACATTCGTGATCAAAATCCAAATTCAGTTTATTGACATAAATTTTTGCGGCCGACGTCTCGCTGTCCGCGCGGTTTGTCGCTCTTTATGGCCAAAAATTTGAATTGTAACGGTCTTTTCACCGGCGTTCCATTCGCCTTTCTCCGTTGCGCTGTCGACTTTAGCGGGAAATTAGATTGAGTATTGATCGTTTTCATAGTAATTCAGAAGTGAATTTATTTCGCAGGTATTTTCATACTGCGCTGTCATTTAATTGCCGAATGCTCTTAGCTGCTGATTTCATAGAATAAAGAAGGGGGGTTTGGCTGGGGGTGCCTTATTTCGCTTGCATTTTCATACTGCGCGAACACTACCAATGAAATATATATGGCGAATTTATATTTTCTGTGATATAAAGTTGTATATAAAGGAACTCCAAATAGTACCACAATTCCCTTACGCTAGCTCAAAGGCCTTCGGATGGATAAGGGATGCGACCCACACTTAACCATAATAAAACGTCTCTAAAAGAACTGTATTTAAGCACTGTTGGATTTGTGCAAATTGGGTTTATAGTGCCTCAAAATCTGTAAAATCAAAGTTAGATGTGATATAAAAGCTTTGCAGTGTGATTCATAAACCATTTTGCTTCTAATCTGGAGAGAGGTAGAATAATCAAAGCTTTATTTTAATATTATTTTACCTTTAATTTATTCAATCTTTAAATAAAAGTAACTTAAAAACCATTTACTTACTGATTACTAGCTTACTGATTGTAGTGTTTCTGGCATCTTGTATTATGATAATCAAATATCTTAAATATAATATGATGTTATGCCTTACTTAATTATAACTAAATATAAAAAATACATGTTGACAAATAATACCAAAAACCTTTCGTTTTCGTAAAGGAAAATAGTAATTTTATTTTTTGCCCACTTACGGAAGAGATGCTTTGTATTCTCATCTAAGTGGACCAAAAGTGAGTCACTTGAACTGTGTTCCCAGAACACACAAGTCTTAGTCAAATCGAATGTTGATGAATCACGTCGCTAAGGCTAAGTGGCGCTCGGACTCAGGCCTAGGCAGTGGGCACCTGGCCTAGCTACGAATCGGCAAAATCATCGTTGTTTTGACAAATGGCCGTCAATAGCTTAACCGCAGATACTAAAATTGTATATAATTAGCATACTTTAGTTCAACTTCTAATACCGCACAAGATTACAATTTTTTGTCACGTTCAAACATTACATTGTTCATAAAGATTTCTTCCATATTTACTAACAAAATTGCCTGCGTTTTTATAATAGGTTAATAATTGTTTTTATTGAGTTGTATACCTGTTCCCTTATTTTTTTTATTAAATTAGGTTTAGAAAAAAGATCTAAATAATAGATTTTTTTGCTGCTTCGGTTTCATCATAGACAGTGGTCATTTTAATGTACATTTTAACGTTTTTTTTCGTAAAATTGTCATGTTACTCCCAATGTTAATTTCTTAATATGCCGATAAAAGTCATTAACTTTTATTCGGTTCCAACTTAACTATAAATACAAAATTATTCTAGTAGAAACCATAAATACTCGTATTAGTAAAAAAAATATATACATATAAATATTTTAAAGCCCAGAAAAATTTGATTTCTTTATAGTTTTCTATGCGTTTTATCGAATAGGATAGGTTAATAATATTTCGTGTTTTCTTCGTAATACTAAGTATGGTAGTTAAGGTATTTTTATCTGTATTTAAAGTTTTTAAAAATATAATTTGGCCACTAATGTCATGAATTGCCCAACGCCATATGCACTTTGGCCTCTTGGTTATAATGTGTAAAATTATTTTTAAATGAGATTTAACTTACCTTAAACGTATTCATGAATTACATACTCTGATGTCGAGTATTGATTCCATAGGAACGTGCCAAACGATAGAATCAAACGATAGATAGAAGCCAAATCATAGAATGTGGCTTATCACAGACATTCACAGCGCCGTTCAAGTCTGGGACAGAAAAGTGCCATTTGTGTGATTTACCAAATAATCGATGCAATGCAATTATTAATCAATGCCAATAGAAAGGTCAAGATAAAGTAATTTCCTTTGGCCGAAGAATTTCTTTTAAAGTATGAACTGAATTTCTTAGGTTGCAGCAAAATACAATGCCCTTTAACGTGAAACATATACTCGTGTATGTACCTTCGTTGCTTACAAAATATTTAATACTATGCTTTTTAACCGTCTCCTTAACAAGGAGGTTGTTCTCGATACGGTGTTTATTTTATTTTTATTTTTGTTTTTCTCATTACTCCAAATTGGCTTTAGCGATTTCAACTATTTCTTTTAAATAATAATATATAGAATTTCATAGAAGTGGACCCACTTTCTTAGAAGTGGACACACATTTTAGGTATAAGATAAAATCAATGTTTTTCTTTTAAAATGCTTTCATGACAAATTGGTTTAAGCGAAAACAAAATAAAACTAAAAAACTTACATAAATTAAAAAAAACACAGGACGCAACCATGTCTTTACGCTGACTTCATCGTTTTATCGATCACTTTACTTATTGTTTATAAACAATAGGAAATTTATTGTATTATTTATTCATTTATTTTTTTTGTTTTTTAAAAAACCTATTTTACAATAAATGTGCATTTTAAAATAGGTTTTTTTTATAACATCGAACAGATTAAATAAATAGTAGGTTTAAAATCAAACAACAAAACCTATTTAATTTGCACCAACTAAAATTATTTTTTATAGAAATATTTGTTTTTAGGGTTCGAATTATTCGTGTCTTTCGGATAAAATTACTCGGATAAACTTGACACCTTATTCAAAAGTATGGAAATATTTGCTACTATTGTAAGGTAAAATTGAGTGGCGACATGTCATACTTCAAAAACATGTCTATTTTATATTTTTTATTAAGGTTTTTTTTTGCATAACCTTTAAAATAAAGCCACGAAAGAATAACAATGCTAATAAAATTACCTGAATATTAATTTGACTGAGCCTTAAAATATTGGTTTTAGTTTTAAAAATACATTCTATATAGTCGATAAAACTTCAATAATTGTTAACAAACTAGGTTTTTACTTAATAAAGATATCATAATATGAACTGGTGTTTTAATAAAAGTGTTACTGCACCTTATTCAATAATAAATACGTTTCATTTTAATTTCAGCTTTTACAGCAAAACAATTGCATTTGCATTTAATAACTAAATCATTGTTATTCAAAATGATTATTTTGGTAGGCGGGTCTTATAATAAACAATCACCCTTGAAATGATCTAATTCGGCTACTGGGCTATTAAATAAAGTGAAATTATTAAATAATTTAAAATAAAGGCATTCCGATTGAAAACACACTTAAAAATTTGAAATTTGCATTATTGCTTGTTTTGTCGTAGACTTCCTGTATGCTTTGCTTTGTGGGTCCTCACCTTCAAATGCAGCCTAACTGTCGGCAAAAGTCTCCTTTCATTTGGATGCTGTCTACGACTATGTAACTATGTCACTAGTAACTATGTAACTTGTAGGTGCAACGTTTATGAGGAACCCGATGGCAGCGTCCAAAAAACGTTCTATTTCAATTACAAATAGTTTAAACTACTAACACAATATGCACCTACGGAATCTGTTCCATGGAAGGCATTCTCCACTATACTGTAGACACTTTATCGCTCTAAGTAATAACTCTGAATGCGATGTCAAAACTTCTCTAACATTTTACTCTATTTTTCTTTATATTAATTTTTTCTTGCTATTTCATATTTTTTTAAAGGCTTCGCACTTTCTTAACAGCTTCCAGATCCGCTTGGATTATCTAGAGAATTATCTTAAGTTTTCTATTTATAGCCTGACGAACATAATAAGGAACCTATTTAAACTGAATAAATCGACATCCATTCAATTAAGCAATTAAGTTATTATTATTTAACTATTACATTTACCTTACAATATCCTGTAAACAAGAATGGACATGGACTGCATCTATACATTGTTTAGTTAGTAGTGAAGTATTTAACCAGCACTTGACGTTTTACAGGCGTCATTAAAGACATCTCTCTCACCAAGACTACTCGCGCTTGTGATACCAACTTGTGGTGCTTTATTTCCTAACTCTAATTTTTCCATTCGATATGGGTCTAACTAAACAGTCTTCTGAACAAACGTTCAGAAGGCTTTGAAATGAATCGGATAGTGATAAAATTCCGTTAGAAGTCATTAGAATCTAGTGTCGTATTTATATATCTTCGTAATACATGTTAACGGAGCATGACAAATATCTCGTTTGAAGCGTAGATGCTGTCTTACGTCTTGTCTTCATCTCTCGTTCATTCTTATTAGCTGCGACCGCCGCTCGCATCACGTTCAGCGTCTTCCGCCTTGCCTCACCTTGCCTCATCTTGCCTCATCTTGCCTCATCTTGCCTCATCTTGCCTCACCTTGCCTCATCTTACCTCACCTTGCCTCACCTTGCCTCATCCCCGCGAATTGGCTTTCGGGCAATTTCAAGCATGCTCGCGCACTTTTCGCCAAATCACTTTATGGCCGTTTACTTAGCGCCTCGCAATAAAAAACTGAATTATATCCCAATCTGTTACAAAAATCTATTTTATACCCATCGCATTGTACTTCTTACTTACAATCCAGGTTAGTTTATTAGCGCTTCATTTTATTATTTCTAATATTTATTTTTGTTTTTAATTTATTGATATCATTGATACGCGAATGAAGCACACTGAGCTATATTTATTTGTTGCAATTTGTTATTTCACACATCATTGTTCATCATTTATTTATTTATAGCATGTTGTATGTAAAGTCTGTACTTTCACATACTAAGTCTGTAAATTATTTTGCTTTGTTTAAAATCGAAATTATAAATCGTTTTCAATTTTCCTATGTAGGGATTGTTAGGCTTAAATTGTTGTCAATAAAATGCGATATCAGTTTAAAACTACGGAACCTGTTACTGAAAACGTAATTATTGGTTAGTTTTTAGTAGCGGTTGATTCGAAGTTAAATTATTTAAATGATTATTCATTATTTCTTTTTTTTTAACACAAAAATATGCAAAAAAAGGCAATTTACAAAACAGATTTTTGATTAAAGAAAATAACAATGCTACTTTTTATATGAATATTTTAGCACAATATGAACACAAACACAATTTAAATGAGCACAAACCATTAATTTATTTGGATTGCTTTTACTGATAATGGCGATGAAATATTGTTGGTAAAATGCACACAGATGCATATTTTGCGAATCACGCGTAGCTAAATCGCTAGTTAAAAAAATGTTTATCGTCGACTTTAATTCATTTCATACTTGAAATTAGTTACATTAATATAACAATTTAAGGATTTTAGAAAAAAATATGTTTCTTTTAACTACAACCTTTATTCTGTAATTTCTTTAATACTTATGTATTCGTTGTATGCATGTATGTATTTATTTATTTATTTATTCTTATAAACCAAAATACATACATGTACAGAACAGTAGTAACAGTTCAATGGCAATTAATGTAACCAACAAGCGACCAGCACCTACTGCACTGATGTTCCCTGCCTTCTTAACTAGACGCCGTCTGTACCAAAGAAGGCAGTGACCGTCGATTTTTGTTAACTGACATTATTTCGGTATTAACTAAAGGAGACTTTTGAAAAAATAAACCATAAGAATAAATATTGCAAATTTGTAAAACATTTGCATAATAAAAGGTATATATATGTATATAATACATAAGCGAGTATAAATACACACATATACATATACATAATTTATAATATATAAAAGTATATGTACTATAAATATATATAACATATAAAGGAATATATAACTATATATGTTATCAGTAAAAGAGATAACCATGGGTATCTCTAGTAAAGCGTGATATTATAAATAGTTTTATATTACAATTTCTGAATTCAATTAACTACACTAGCTTAGCTATTGCTTGCCATCCAACATCCATTAACCACTTATTTAATATTTTGCCAACTTGTGTGAATTTTTAATTTTAAGAGATTCAGGAAGTATATTATGAATTTTGGGGCCTATGTACTTAAGAGATCTCTGCCCAAATGTGGTAGTCATTACGAGTATATTGCGAAATAAAGTTATTTTAATGTATTTTAATTTAAAACAAAGTTTTTAAGTTAATTTAAGTCAGCAGAAACAATTAAAACAAATAAAATTTGAAGGATAGAATTTTCATCCCTCTAAAATAATTAAGAAGTTTGTTCAAAATTGTTAGGTTATCAAACTTCTCACAGTGAAAGTTTTTAAAAACATATACGAAATATATGTAAAGAAGCCATCATTTTTATTATTTAATAATCATTTTTAACATCTTTTTATTACTTTATTGTTATTAGTATTCCCCTCCCGCCTCTCCATATTACCACGATAGTTAATTTTTAATGTGAGGTGACAAGATGGGATACCGACACAGTCTTCATGTAGCTGTAGAAGAGCCCTTCTCCACAGAAGAAGAACCACAGAGTTCCTAAACGTCCAGAAAAAAAAACTTCTTTCTCCAACTGTTTACTAATATTTGCAATCAGGGATTAATCATCCAAGATTCTGTCGATCTTATGAATATTTATAATAATGTGCTTACAAAATACATTTTTTAAAGGTAAATCGCTTGTTACATTAAATCATACAATTATTATTAATCTTACATATTTGAAAAAAATATATTATTTTAATAGCGTATACAGCTAAAACGACTAAACGGTTCCTAGATCACGGTAATCTAGTGGTTATGGCGTTGGACTATTGATCCAGCGGTTGCGGGTTCAAATCCGCACATGACCAGTTTTAATGCTTCATTACCACCATCTCCCCTGACTCTCTCACAAGCAAATTTAGTTTAGTTAAGTAGAGTCATAAATGATTCAATATAACTTAGGTCCTATTAATTCTTCCTTAAGAAAAAAATGGTTTAGTTAAAATATTATGAAAGCTATTGAAAAATTACGATTGGTTCTTTAATCATCGAATTACGCGAAGAGAAAACTTTGTACCTCCTTAGTTAAGTAGAGTAGAGCTTAGTTAAGTAGAGTCATAAATAATTCAATATGACCTAGGTCCTATTAATTCTTCCTTAGGAAAAAAATGGTTTAGTTAAAACATTATGAAAGCTATGGAAAATTACGATTGGTTCTTTAATCATTTAATTACGCGAAAACTTTGTACCTCCTTTTAACCATATTGCGCCCACGGAGGAGTGTAAGATTTGGCATGGTTAAAGTTTTTATAGAGAAGAAGTATATAAAACAAAAATTTATCTATAATATGTATAGCAAATAAATAAAACGTTCATACAACTGACAACTAATTGGCAGAATGAATTTGGAACTGTGAATTTTGTGTCATTTCAAATGTACCCCTTTCAATAGTCTAACAATGTCAATGTAGTTAATGCCAAGCAAAAATAATTATACTTCCATGAATAAATATATCAAAAACTAAATACAAATACAAGTTTTAATAGTGTTTTTTTTAACCTGTTACTAACGTTAAATTTTAAAATAAAATTTAAAATATATATATGCAGTGATTATAGAGGTAAAATAACCGTATAAGAACTTCAATAATGCTCAAACTTTAAAGTTTAATGAATCACGGTCGAATTACGACCACAAGTTCCGATAGTTTGCTCAAAAGGTAAAGCAGGTTTTTTCGTGTAAGATTCGTCCTAAGATAAACCCGAGGGTCGTAATCTTTATCTAATAGCCACCGCGGCCGCAGGCACAGAATGTTATCAATAGCGGTTACTAATAGAAGTAAGAGATCCTTCTGCTTTAGAAACCACAAGGAAAATATAGTATCCTCTTATATCTATCTGCTCTCGCACAGTTCGAATTATCCAAAACCGGTTTGGCTTTTTATTTCAACTTCGAGAAAAGTTTGGATTTTATAATCAAGGATTTATGGTTTCCGTTCATTCACTGCGGCGCGGCAACTATCGAAAATAGTTACGTGGACGTTTATAGCGTTAATAAAATCCATTAACATCGTTTCGTATTCTTTTTTTTTTTGTTATATTTAACGCAACTATAATAATTTAACATACGATAAGATCGTGGTAGTCTAGTGGTTAAGGCGTTGTTGGACTTGACCTAAAGGTCGCGGTTCGAATCCGCACATACTCATACCATTTTTAACGCTCCATTACTACCATCTCCCCTAACTCCTATTTTGCCTAGATGAGAAGGGCCAAAATAATTGTATATGACCTAGGTCATAGCAATTATTTATTAAAAAACATGGTCAAAATACCGTCACAATTGACAAATTTTGAATGCTGATTTAAATTTTGAATTTAGTAATCATCGGTTGTTATTACAAGTTCAACTACACACATATAGCCACTGCGCTTTTAGTAATAGTGTAACATTATGAAACAAATTTAAGGTTAATTTATTTAATTTTTTCTCAGAATAAAAACCTAACTAGCACGATCCCTAAACCTCACATAATAAAGAAGATCCGAATGTAATTAAAAAAAATGTGAGTTTAGTAATGAAATAGATAAATTTAGTTTCCCATACATTTAATATTTGATCGGACCAAGAATACTCTACGTTTTCGATAACGTGTCGTCCAGGTCTAACGGATCGGGTCGCCCCTCGCGAGATGTTTTACGAACGCAGGCGATAACCATTCCTTCTTGTTACAGCATCACAAAATTTTATGGTTGAGGCTGCCTCATAGCTCTCTTAAAAATATGAGTCACTTAACCAAAGCATGCCTCAAAGCGACGGCAAGGAAAGCCTTCATTATTAAAGTACATGTTTATATTAGTATACTTATTAAATTTAGAGATATGTATTTAAATTTAGTTGTAACTAACCAAAAATTTCACTCATATTTAAAATGCCAACGGAGACTAAAAAACGTGGCCGTGTAAATTTGATTTTATTCTATAATTCGTTAAACCGGCCACCCAGTACATCCAGCCGAGTAAATGTAATTAGTCTTGTTCGTTCCATGTGTTATAATATGAACATTAGCGACAGCGATAACTTCTGAAGTTTGGTAGCACTTGCTTTGTACGAGGGTCATTGGTTGCATATTGAGCATAATATTTTGACCATTTCTGTGTAAATATGTGATAAATAAATTAATTACATTATAATTAGTTTTCTTTTTCCTTTAAAAATATTTCTCATTAATACACCCTATCCTGTATTTTACTTTGCTTTGGCATGCACGCTTACTTGTCAAATATATCTCCCCTTCCGTCCAAAGCAAACACATTAGCCGAAAACGAGCCCGTGCTCGAAATGGCGTTTCTGCAAATTTGAACCCTCCGACGCCATACCTAAGCGCATCAATATCCCTTTGTGAATGTTTCTCTTGTCACGTGCACCGTTTTTACATATCGTCATAACGGTCGAACGAACGCGTGTTGAGTTTCGCAAAGGGTTAAAATACATTTACATATTAAAAGTTCTCCAGCGAGTTATAGAGTATTACATATGTTACCCTCCTGTGTACGAAATTTCTCGTGCAAGTAATATAATCCCCGGGATCTCAAGGGAAAAGACTAAGATTATTAAGGGGCTATAGACCCAAAAATGGAACGGGGTCACTGATCAGCAATTGATATAGCGCGTAAGTCTTCCTGTTTAGTCATATTTATAATACAAAATAGCTTTAAGATGAATACTGTCCTTTTAGGGGGTTGATCTATATCGACAACGAAATCGGTCTCACGAAAAAAATATCTAAATTATTTTTGAAAAAATAATTTATAGATATTATAAATACTCTTTAGATATGATTGGCTTGCCACGTCGCTCCGACCATTATCTGCGGCCAAGGTCGATAATCTGTTTAATTTTGCTATAAAAGATAATGATAAAAAGACCTTTAAATGCGAAAACAGAGTAAATGTTTAGTTGTCCGGTCGCTCCTCGTGTGGAAGCGAAAGGCGCCGTGACAGAATGGCCGCCCGCCCTTGGCGCTCGCTCGTCAAGAGACTTCCAGACGTCTAGCAAGTCTCTCGGCGGTCAAACGAAGAATATAAACGAGCGGAAATGCTGGCGACGGAGTCACGCGAGGACTCCGCGCGACAGCTCTATTCTGCGGGGACTATCCCACTATTCCAGCACAAACTTACACCGTCGACACACCACAGTCAGCTTGAGTGGACATGCATTAGGGAAACTTGTGTAGAACCTTTTGCGTGAATGAATATGTAAATTTCTATTTGGCAATGCAAATGCCCGTTCGTTTTGTGGTTTGTCTTTTAATCTTGAATAAGGCTTAGTTTAACTTCTTACTGCAGTTTTTTATTAATTCTGTACTGGTATATGACATCTTTTGCTTGGTTCTACACCAATGAGTAGATTTTTACTTAGATCGTCATCGTTTTACAATAAATAAATATATCTTTACGACCATATGCTACATAATTTAAAATTCAGATTTTGCTGGTGACTCCACTCTTCCCTATCTTAAGTGATTCAGCAATTGATAGATTGGTTTATTCAACGTTTAGGTGTTCGTCCACGTTTGGGACAATGATACCATAGCTATCTTAAGTTGAGGCTTTAAGTTAGTGCATACTATCTGTGTCTTAGACTATTCAATTATCTTTCGTCATTCCCCTATATGACAGCTAACCAACAGAACTGACATCCTACCTAATAAAAAACAACACACGTGGTGCAAACCTTCCCTTATTTCTTTTTTGCGACTATTCTGTCAAGACGGTTGCCTAAAATTTTCTTTTTTTTCCCTAATAATATGCTGTAAATTACCATAAATCGGTGGGTCGAATTTTGTTACACGTTCGTTTTTTATTTTTGGTTTAATTTAAGTTGATAATTATATCAATTATATTATATCTTATTATTTTCTGAATAATTTATCAAAATGTATAATCAATCCACAATTCAGTGGTTATTTTTAAACATTAGTACTGTAAATGTGTTTTGTTAATATAAAACAAAGTCGGGATAGTTACACCATTTATAACTCAAGAACGGCTGGACCGATTTTTATAATCTTTGATTTGTTGCATTTGTCTCCGCTTCGAATAGCAGAATAACTATTAAAACATTGAAAAATCATATGCATGGAACGGCTTTGTATTCTGTGGAATTCTATTTACAAACGGCAAGTTGCCTTCGAAGATGTTCACTTTATGAGCACAACTGAATTTCATTCAGCTAATGAGTCAACACGATATTTATTGATTTTGAGGCAGTGCGAAGTTCTACTGATTGTAATTCCATATTATTAATGATCTTCGTGTAAATTGAATGTGTTTAACTCCTTTCTCAGCGACATTTCCCTAGTTGTATATATGTAAATGCATTAACAACTTTCCATCGATCCGTCGCGACTGAAACTATCCGGCGGCAATAGAAGCTACAACTTTTAAAATTTAATTTAAGCAACTCCGTCGCTAAGTTGGCGCTAGTGACGCCAAAGATCGAATTCAACTTTTTGGGCGGATCGATTGGACTTTCGCAGGTCGCGCATTCACCTGCCGTCGACGGAATTTTACTATATGCCTAATGAACTATTTTACCTATCTAATTATATTTTGCTACACTTAGCAGACTATAGCTAATATACCATGGACGTTTATTATTTATATTAATTACAATATTTTGGAGCTAGCTCTGGTGCAACTTCATTGAAACTCCTTTGTTTGAATAGGATATAACGGGAGTTATTAAAATTCTAAATTACATCAGTTTAAGCGTTCTTTAATTGTGATAGCTTTTAATTTTAATCATTTTTTCATACAAAACATTTTTATTTTTTATAACTGCTTAATCAACAGAGCTCTCGTTTACCTAGCCCAAACGATCATACTAGCTGCCGCAGAGTCTTTAGAATACAGATCAATCTCATCTGATAGCATATTTGATCACAGTTTACCAACTACTCTGACACACATTAGGATGTACACATGTTTATGATTGCTTTAGATTTAGTTTAATTTCAACTAAGACATCTTAATTATTATTGATTTTAAATAAATCAAAATTTAAATGATCATTTTACTCTAGAATATTTTATAATACGCTTAGTAGGTTTACGATAAAGAGATTTCTCGAGTGATGTAAAAAAAAGTCCCAGAATTATTATAACTTACCTTTTATTTAAAATTCCTAATAGAAGTATCACTTTCACTTACAATGTCACGGTTGGATATATTTTATTTAAGTAATTCATTAAAATCAGCTGATATTAAAAAAAAAATGCATCGGCAAAAACCCTGGTACTGGCTGCGTTCCATACGGACTAAATGAAGGCTAGATTGAAAAATAAATTTTTTTTTATAAATATTGAAAAAGTAATCATTTAAATATTGTATATGAAATATTACTATATTACCTATTATAAATTGAATGCACCTATAATATATAAATACTATATGATAATAAATGTAATAAGTGAATAAATAATAACCTAACAAACCCTCAGCTATATTATAAAATGTTGATACACATAGGTTGTACTATAATACCTACGATCATGTATGTTTGTTTTACTCTCAGGAAATTAGATCATAGATCCTTAAATCTTATCGAAGTAGTGTTATAAGTAACATAAACTAGTTTTCCGATTTTCATTTCTAAATATGAATTTCTGCTTGTTTCCATGCATTTGTAGTTTAATTTCCAAGGAACAAAAGACTTGCTCTTTCACTCCTTTTCTCCGTAGTTTTTATGTTTTACAGTCCTATGTAATAAATAGCGTGAGACGTTCAAACATCAACGCTCAGAGTGTCAGGTCAGAGATACGTGCTCAAATATTGTCTTTTCTTAAACCCCGTGTATCGGGTGAGCCCAGGGAACTGTTTTCAATAATACTTATTATTATTCGAACTAACCTTTTTCTTCTTTAGGTTTGCGTCTTTCAAAGTGACTTACGTTGAGACTTATTCAACGTATATTCCAAAACTAACTTCATATCAATAAAACTTATCGTAGAAGATTTAGCATTCTTTTTTTTTTTACAAATTTTACGAATGCGCGACAAATAATAGAAAGCCACCATCTAAATAACTCCGCGGTTTAATTAAAGTGTCTCCGGCGCGGTGATGATGAGACCGGGGGGGGGGCGGGGTCTCGCCATTATTATTCTCGTTAAATATATTTTTTGGTTTAGTTAGGGGGCGAACAGTGTCTCCCCCGTTTTTCGGATCTTCCCGCGTTGAGTGTTTGCTTAGAACCGATCTCACGGCCGCGCCGTTAAAAGGTCTCCTTTGTGTACAGAAGTAATATGAACACCCAGACCAGGCGACAATGAGACTGCCACGTTTTGACTTTCCTGTAGTACAACCACTGGGTTAACCACTTTTTTAGCGCATATACCAGTTAAACTAGCATCCGTGACAAACTGTCTCGTTTAATTTTTTTTATCGACAGGTCCTAAAAAAAGGTTTTTTTAACGAAGGTACGATGCGCCTGCTTACCCTAAAAGAACGTTAAAAATTAAAATGGTACAATACAACGTGAACGCCGTGCCACGCTCACATCGGGTGTGATTCCGGCAGCAGATAGCGGGATAGTCTATCCCGCACTTCGCCGCACGGTACTTTTATACTTGAGGTACTCGTATAAAGCGGCGTGCGCATGGTTTCGTTAGAATTAGTTGCGTAAATGTTTTAGTATTAATAATATGATATTTTCACTAGTCTGTAGAATTGCTGTCTTGAAGGCATTTGATCTGAGAATAATTACATTACGTGTGCAAGATCTTGATAATATACATTTATTACTGTCAATTAATCATATAAACAAATAAAAAAAAGTTTAATGCGCTCATATATACGGGGTGTCCGAAAAGTCGACGTCCAAACTAAAACAAGAGATTAAAGAGGTCATAGGCTACAAAAAATGTTAAGTACATAATGGTGCATGGTTCGTAGCGGTATTTAAGATATTCATGTTTACATCTATTTTTCATTTTTTTCTACCTAGATGACTGGATTTTTTATTTCGACAAAAGTGGAGTTAATTTACTAATGTTTTTTTCGTTAGTAGTATTAATAGATAACTAAATATTTAGGTAAAAATAATTTTACTAGAATTACTTGATATTAAGTAGGAAAAAAACTGTTTGTTTTTTTTTGACAAAATAATGAATCCAGACAGAAATTTCTACAATTTGTAATTTAAAAAAAATACTCTACACAAATTTATCCTGGTATTGTAAAAACATCTTCAGATATTAGTGTAACTGTTAAAAAAAAAATATATGCAACTGTTAACTGTTAATATATGTTAAGTTCACAGCTATATTTCAATAAATTCCATACATTTGCCACCATAAGTGCCATATGTGCACCATATGATTTTTATATAACATGTATTTTGAAAAGTGACGAGCAGACGTTTTTATAACATCAGTGCCCGTCTACACAGATGTGAATATCGCTTGGTTAGTTCCTCAATCTTCGTTTTCTGCTTTCGTCTAATGCCCCCTTAAATGCGGTTAAAAAAGAATTCTGTCAAAGGGGATACTCAATAGGTCCGAGATGACACATCTTACGGTAGCACGATCAACCGGTGCCAAACGCAGTATAAAATCTACCTCCTTCCGGCGTGCCGTAAGGGATTTTTTTTGCTCCATTGCTATAAAATTATGTTAAAAATATCTACAACCCTACTTTGTATAACAATTTTGCTTTCCATACTCTTTACGAAAAGTTACATTGCGTGTATGCTTTTATTATTTAACTAGAAATGGAAGCTGCCCCAGATAAAATCAGCGGTCCGTCGACGGCCATTATAATGTCAATTCGGCTGCCTCTAACGGCATTTCATAGTCAGTCGACCCGCGCGTTTAGCGTCAGCAATGGCATCGCTTCCTCGGAGTCCGAAGGCCCGGTTTCATAACAGAAAATGAATATTTTAGCGGGACCATTTGAATCGGGAGCGAGCGAGAGGGCAGTTTTTATTTGCCTGCCGAATTCAACCCTTCTCAGCGCTCGCTTCGACGCACCCGACGGCCTAAACGCGACATCAAAAGAACCAAGAGGACTTCGTATACACAATATTATGCCAACACGTACCTCTCAGTCCTCCTCACTCTCCCTCTCGCTCGCTTTCGTCACATCTCCGCTCGCTTTTCTTTCTGCCTGCTTGTACGCGGCGAGTGGGTTTCGAAATTGTTATTGCATAATGAATTACAAGTCCGGCAACCGAAAGCTTTCCCTCCTTCCGCGCCTTTGTAAATATTTAAAGTATTTTAGGTGTTATTTTGTAGAAAGCATTAGAAGCTATAATAATGTCATAACGCTCCATACTCGTTGCATTTTATACCGATAATTGGAGCGGAGCGAGCGTAGCTCCCATGTGGTGACTCAAATGTCACTCTGTTCACGGACTAAGGCTCTAGAACTACAAGACCGATTTTGATAATTATTTTTTTTAAATTACCATGACAATATCTTCTGTGCATAGATATCAAAAAATATATACATTTGATTGCGCAAAGAATTATAAAAAAATAAATGGTAATCCCTATGGAGAAATACATTTATATACTAAACTCCGCTCCAATGTATGCCGCAGCGAAGCAAAGCGGCGCCCTAGTCAGGTATTCATACAAATAGATTGTAAATAGATGCAGCTAGGACACTGTCTTTTCTACCGGTTTCTTAATCTTAATTAAAATAATTAATTTACACATGCATACAATGAAATAAAATAAAATACAGTGAGTTAATTTGATTAAGATACCTATATAATTTTTAGTTCGTTTTTATCCATAAATTCTTTTAGCGTAAATCTTGGTAAGCGTAGATGAAATGATGTACTTATCCCAACCGTAACAAAGGAACTATGTGGCCAAAGTAGCCCCAGCACACATTACACATACTACAATTACACACATCGAGCCCATCGTCGAATTGTGCCACACAAACGGAGCGACTACAGTTACAGTCGTAATTCGGTTTGTCACAACGAAGTCTGTAATTATAATGGTTCGATAATTTAATTTCGAAACCAATTTGGGTTGATGCACTCGCAGCTCGAACCCTATCAAAATATCGTGTGCAATATACCTACCATTCGCACGCCCCGTTTAGCAGAAGGCCAACCCTTCGGCAGACACCATCTCTCACCCCGCCGTGCGCCATCCAGTGCAAATACGACCCCTACGTGCTGATGACCGAACATATACTCGATACGTGCACCACCAATGGATTACCGAAAAAAAATTATAAGGGGTGATTCTAAAAGCTCTCCGGTGTATCATGTAATCTATTCCAAAAATAAATATAAACACCTAATCAAATTTGTGGTCGCTTAAACGTTTAGAATGCTATTTTAAAACAAACCTAGTGATGTACAAAATATATTATTTTAAGTTTAATTATTGGTGCAAACATTTTTATATGTAGGAATTTAGAATGATAATATATTTTTAAAAAATATCTTCCCCGATATCTCTTAAATAAGTCTTATCGAAGTAGTGTTATAAGTAACATAAACTAGTTTTCCGATTTTCATTTCTAAATATTAATTTCTTCCTATTTCCATGCAATTGTAGTTTAATTTGCAAGGAAAAAAAGACTTACTCTTTCACTCCTTTTCTCCGTAGTTTTTATGCTTTACAGTCCTATGTAATGAATAGCGTGAGACGTTCAAACATCACCGTCAGAGTGAGATAATTTATTTTATTTTGTTATTTTTATTGGCTAATTATACCTTTATATGAACTTTAAATTAACCTAATCTAAATTCTTGTACTGAACAATTCTGTACCGCAAGAAAGTACCCACGAATTAAGGCCGAGAAATACATAAAAGCATCATCTTCTCTCAGAAAGGTGAGCAGCTAAGCACGTTCTTTTATTGAAAATATGCTTATCAAAACATCTGTACTATTTATTTTTGTTTTGTTGTACCTTTTTTCATCAGAGAACCATATTCTCTCCTTCTTTATGAAAATACATTTGTAAATTATTATTATTAATACATGCCAATGTGTCTTTTGAATGTTTCGTTTGTTCTGTAGCAGTGTTTTTTTATTCGTCACCTCAAATCCATAATCATACGGTTCGCCCAATTAGTCTTGATCTGGTTTATTTCTTATTCTGTCACGCATAAAAACGTAAGTCTGTGTCAATCATTCAAACCGTACGATTTCTGTTTCACTCAGGCGTAAATTCTTGAGATGGTTTTCACTTCAATTTTGGCATTCAGGGCATTTTCGCATGAAGTGATCAAACAAGCCGTAAAAAATGTGCAGTTATTCGTCGGTAGGCGTGACAATTAACTATCTTTTAAATTATTTATTGAGGTTATGGATAATAAATCATAATTAAAAAATATTTTTTTATTTTTTTTTATTAAACAATTTAAAGTCAAAAGACACATTTCTCTGTAACACCAACATCAAATACACCGCACAAAAAAAAAATATGGACAAGCCAAAGAAATTTGAATACATATTTATGAATACTTTTTGTCATTTTCTCCATTCTTTTTTTCAGGTAAACTATGTGGCCGCAATTAATGACGGTAAGAGTAGGTAATTAATATATTTTGACTTTAATTTTAGATAGATATTTGTAGATACGTTACAAAGAGAGGTGTAGACATATTGCATTATACCATTATTTTTCTAAGATAGTGCATTGAATTAAAATGTTGCCGAAAGCACATTTTATGGAAAAAGCTAAATTATTACAGCGTTGGATTTTTATTATTATTGTTAATATGACGACAGAGCAGCTATGAAAGTCGTGTCGATTCTATATACATGTATCGATTTACTGACTTTTAAACCTGCTGTAATACATACTATCGAACGATATTTTGTTTCGGATATAGTTTAATTGATGAAATTGTGACCAACGACCTAAGAAGTACCAAAAAGCGACAGGCTATGACATAGTACTGAGGTAACAAAGGCTGCCCTGCCTCAACGCCCTGCACGGCCAGGCGGCGGTCCGCTGACTGAGAATGACCCTATTGTTCCGAGATGAATAATTTATTAGCGATTCAATGAAGTTCGTCGGGCAAAAATGCACCCACGCGAAGCCTTAAATGTGCAACCTATTTGATCGCTATACAAATTTGGCCACTTTAATATCCATGCAATTATATCTGACTCATTCGACCCACCATTTATTTATTTCATAAATGTACAAATCGGCGATACTTAAATCATATACATATTCACTTATTCGTATGCAGTCTCATATGGTTTATGAATATCCTATACATCTTTATTTTGATCATATCAGTGTCTAATGTAGAAAAATCAAAGTCAAGTTATTCTAATTAGATTGATATTAAGTGTTGTCAAACAGCCAAAAACGTAGCTAGTGCTTGATCCACGGTGTGATCTGAAATGTGCTATATTTTGGTTGATATTAATCTTACACAATCGGTTTTCATCTAACACACCAGCACCGTAATACGCTTTTGCAAAGTGTATGTTTGTCGGAAACACCTAACGGACAAACTAGGCAAAAAAAAACATAGACCGCTGCTCCACAGTGCCTCCATAGTAGGTCTTTACAATGATTAGTAACTACAAACCTGCTCTAGAGAATCATGTAACGTTTAGAGTAAACTGCACCCAAAATGGTGCAAAGTCGTATTACAGCGATCACGACAAAAAAAAATTGAATCCGTTCAGAAAAAAAAACTAATTCTAACGTTTTCAGAAAGTCTCATTTTTTTTGAAGTTATAAAGGGATCAAACAAAAATAAGTTTGACCTTTAAACATAGACCCTCTTTGTTCCATCCATCCGCTGCTGTAGTAAATAACATTGCACAATAAATATTTACAAAAATACTGCGATATCATAAAACGATGTAGTTCCTTCGTAATTGAAAGTTGTTTTATACTCACACGTAGCAATATAATAAATTATTTTACATAGGCAATAACACCAAATAACTTTTCACTTTTAGTTATTACAGTACAATTATAGTGACTTTGTGTAATCACTTGTATTTTATATAAGTAAACATTTGTCAGCGGTCAGAATCTGAACTTTCGGGATAAGACTTTGTGTAACAAATACTAGGTAATCTCGCTGCTTTGTTTATACTATACCCTATCTTATTTGGTCAGCTGTTCGCTGACCCGATCGTCCAATATCTCTATCTCAGCGGATTGGCCGGATACCTTCGGTCGTCTGTCCGATGCAGCCTCCAGTAACAGGGTTCAATATCGATACACGAGAATTCACGCTCGATGAGCAGCAGGTCCTTTGAGTCGCCTACATACATCCCCTTTAAGCCTTTGAAGATTTAACGTAATCAAAAGCCTCTTAGATTCGATGAGAGTATCTTTCTTCAGCCGAAATCTACTTTTGCTTTTGGACATCAGACCAAAAAACTGGTAAATGTTATTGGATGATATTGTCACAGGAATTCGAATGGTACACACGACGACAATACACTAAGTTTGATTGCATTTTTTGCATGATCGTAAAGAAACACTGCGGTTGTGACGTCACACGCAGCGCTATATGTCTCCAGAAAAGGAACACGGAAACCTTTCGTCTTCATCATCAGCGACCTTCGTGTTACACTAAATATAAAAAAAGAGCAAATATGTAACAACACTCTTTGGTGCCTATCGATCATAAAATATACGCTTTGTATATTATTATACACAATAATAATTAATGTTGGTGTTATTTTTGTACTATTGTTGGTAAATTTGGAACACAAACGAACTAAGAATATGAAATTTTCTAGGTTCGAATGCATGTAAAAAGAAGATGCAATATTTTTCTAAATTTGATTTTCTATTGAACATCTTCTGAGACGAATATCTCGCCATTTGTGAACATCGCTGAAGCTGTCATTAATATTAAATATAATTATATAATTACGCCTATTATAACGTAAGGAATCATCTAAATACGGTATGTAAGCTATACATTTTACTATATCTAAACTATTTGTACGTAATGTGCATTTATTTTACACTTTTCTTTTTATTTTTAGCCATGACGATTCATTTTCATATAAACTACGTTGAACGTAAGTGATCTTGTAAATATTCAATAAATCATTCACTTCTCATTCATTATATGTCATATTCGTTACATTTTCACTTTTTTTCATAATTATTGTTTCTTTTTCATTTATTTATCATTTATTATTATTTATCATTTATTCACTACTTTAATGAAAGTTTGACTGTATTGCATATTGCACAGATAGATAGGTGAGAGTGAAAAGCTTTCATAAAATACAGGCCTGCATTTAAACAGGGTGCATTCGGTATTAATTTTCCTTGAACATTCTGGCTATATAATTTGTTTGAAAATTTTCAATCTGTAAAAATATTAAAAAGCATTCGAATTTTCCAAATGTCAATATACTGTCAGACTTTTATATAAGTAATGTAAACTAAAGGCGAACGCCGCCTATAACGTAAGGAACACGGTAAAATTACGGTAGAAATACGGTATTTAAGCAATACATTATACAAAATCGTAAAATCGCAATGTGTTGTAAAATCGGCCTTGTAAATATTTAAAAAGAACAACTGAAAAACTAAAAGAAATAAACTCTCGATTCATTGGTACTTTGATCTTGATGTCGATTCAGCCACCGAGTAAAGTAGTAGCGACCTATTAAAATAAAAAAAAAAGTTAAAAAAGGCTAACAAAATAGCTAGAAAAAACCTATTTTGATTCGGTACTTAATGACTATAAATTATGATTATTTATCG
Source organism: Neomicropteryx cornuta (assembly GCA_020383195.1). Lineage (NCBI taxonomy): Eukaryota > Metazoa > Arthropoda > Insecta > Lepidoptera > Micropterigidae > Neomicropteryx > Neomicropteryx cornuta. The sequence goes on from JAHKQU010000014.1 coordinate 11,707,834, forward strand.
GCGGCCCACTTAACGGTTTCATCCAATTCGACCGCAGCTCAGGCCAGTGAGCCCAGCAGAGCCGCTATTATCGCTGTAGTGTAATTTTCATGTCTGTCAGACTTGCTTTTTACGGCTAAACTGTTAGACGGCGGCTCATTAGAAAATGTTATCGGTAAAAATTCGATCGACCTGTCAGGCCCATATACGAACGAAACGTGCGTCTTTGTCACGAACTCGTCTAAGTACGTCCCACATCTAACAGATACATCTAACATCGATCCAGCATGGGTCATACTATACGAGTATGTGTGTGTGAGAGGGCTCTATTACTATTTGCCTGATGCCTAATACCTGATTAATCAAATACACCTCAAATCATGTAATTTTTTTAATTTCTTTTTTCACACATGGTTTGTATCAGAAGAGCAGAGCAGCAACACCTGGTAGTCAGCGTTATGAGTGTCTGCTTGTGATCGAAAGGCCTGTTTTCGAACCCACACCTGCAGTGTGTGAAATCCGGCTAGTTATACACAAACACTATTTCAATCACAGACTTGCGAGATGTTCGCCTGTAATAAATGGCACGAATAAACACCGTCAAACACTTTCAGGCCTGGAATAAATATTACTAACTTTGTTATAGGAGTATAATGATCGTCCTGTACCATCTGTGTCATCTGAAAAAAAAAGATCAAAAATGGATAACGTAAAACAATAATTATATGAGTCTGGGGTTGGGCAATACCACTATGAAGAGCCCGTCGTACGTCGAAATGGCACAGACACGTTTCAGCTGTAAAAGTACGTGCTAACGTTGTTACTGTCCGCAAATAAAACGATATTAATGCGTAGAGTACCCTTTTGGCCGTATACGTTTCGCCCATAGTAGGACCTTTACGTGACGTAAAAAGTGGCTCCGGCCTCTGGCCTCTACCCGTGCCGAAGGCCAATCGGCCAGCAAAGAGATCTCTCGAATTCGAATTTCGTATTTGAGGAGAGCATTTTAGATGGTACTTTTCATAGAGTAGAACAATAGATCATCGAATTAAATACGCAATAGCAAAAGTTTAACTTGCTGTTATTGGTAAATTATTTGTTCGTGCCACCCGAGAAGTCATGATGTCCATTCACCAAACTTAAAACTTAAAAACTTGTTATATTAATCAAAACATATATATATAATACAGATATCAAACTAGTAAAATCCAAGTATGCAAGCAAAGAAACCACAGACAAATATCAAAAATCCAGACCCTTTTTTGTGCGAGATTAAAAATTAGACGCTGGACTAATCCCCTCTATCCGTTTCTTTGGACAAAAAGGTTAGAGAGGGTAAGTAGATACTTATCGGGATCAGCGACTTTGGATCATGAATATTCTTTGAAGTCGCAACTTGACAAAAACCATCTATTTTTAATCTGTTTTTGCTCAGTCCAATTTCATTTCGGCCATCGCTCTTCAATCTAATTACGTCCAGCGATTCTTGCGCACAAATCACATAAAAGTAAAATAGTATAATAGCCGCTCTCAGTAAATGGTCGCACTGTAATAAAGCGGTTTTTTAAACGCCGTTTCTAACCGTGAAAATGGTTTTTGGGCAAACAATATATTTAAACACTTTAAACTTCAAACTCTTATAATAATATTAATCCTCGTTTTAAACAATAAGTTTATGTTACAAAGTCAAAAGCAATAAATGTATGCATCCTAGGTTTAAAATTCGTTTATTTGTTTCTGGCCTACTGATTTATTTTGTGTTAAATATTGGTAAAATTGAATTTTACCTACGTCATTTTTTTTATCACTAATTATGAAAAATATTTTATGCTGTAAAATCTTAAACCTTTTAATTTATGTATGCAAATCAATGATAAAATCAACCCTAGCAACACTCTCTCATTCTTCTATTTTAATTCTCTTATTCTATCGTGTAGGTGCACTATAAAATAAAGCTAAAAGGACCTAATTTAAGATGTCCCTAATGCTATTGTAATCCAAATATTTATGTTTTAATTTAGTACTATAAAGGCAATAAATATTTCTTTTTGAAATAAATTAATTAAATAAATACACCAACTCGACGTGCACTTCTAAAACTCACCACTTCAACTACGCTCAACGATTATCGCTGACTTGCAAATATCACCGCGTAATTCAGTCGAATTGAGCGCGCCGTGTCTAAGAACGTGATACTTATAATGATTACGTGCAGTGCATCCAGCACAAATGATGGCGGATTGAGGGATGGAAGACTTGTGTTGAAGGAGGAAGTTTTATTAAGCGCAGTTGTGACTGTCGCAACGCGAGGCCATTCTAAAAGGTAGACAGCATTTTGCAAGCCTGCAATTGAATGCCTGTTTATGTGCGTTGCAACTGCAGACGCAGTGTGTCCAGAAAAGCGCTGTTAAATATTCTCAGCGGCATAAAATGTCCTAACCGAATTCGACCCGCTGGGATTTAAAACCAGGACCCCTAAATCTAAAGCAAAAGTTCAAACCACCACGCCCACAGAGAAAACAGAAGAGAAATACTTAGATTGACAGTACTTTCTTTGTCTATCTCTCCTCTACAGTTTAAAAAAAACGAACCTAATTGACTTCCTAATCTAAATTACCGATAATTTATTTCTGTATATTTGAAAATAACCGTCAATTTAAGATTTTAGAAAACACATGTTAATTTTACAATATTTGGCTTAATTATGACATTTGAGATGCAAGAAAAATTATATCTACTTCGTGAGTACTATTTTTGACAGGTTATTTGAGCTCAATTTTCTGCTAACAAAAGAGTATCATTTTTGATGACTTGGTAAATTTATTCCAATTTCCTTAACATTTAACTCATTTTAGGTAAAATAAAATAGGGATACGTTTTTTAAAATAAAATAATAATTGTGTTGTCTAAACAGTGTTATTATATTTTTAAAACTAATAACCTCCACAAATATGCAATGAAAATTGATTAGAAACATCTACAGTAATACTAATCTTTTAAAACATTCACTTTAATTATTCACTGAATAATGTGGTTTTATTCTTTACACTACTGTTTGTGTAACCATGTTTGTAAAGTATTTTCTACGTAACCTATTTTTAGTGTAGAAAAGACAATGATGGATCGGACGGACACACACGCTATGCTATAAAGACAGATGCGACACATTAAGCAGCTAGGATCAACCCTGTAAAAACCCTGTTGGCTGCATAAAAAGGGACACTCTGACGTTTTAAGCCACCATCAAACACTGGTAGCCTCTGCGCGAAGTATTTTTACTCGCATGCACGCTGTGATCCGGCCAATGTCTCCCATAAATACGTGAAACGTCCAGTGCGCGTCTTAAAATAGCCCACCGGACGAGTTATAAATAGCCCGCGTTTACGGCCACTCGGAGTTTAACATGATAGGTAACATCGTTACCATGATGATGATCATGGTAGGATGATTGGCCTACTATATATACTATATTACCAAATTAGGCAATGAAATCATCACCTTATAAATGTAAATTTAAAGAACATTGCTATGCGTCGTCGGAAAATTGCAACAAAAACTAGGGAAAACAGTCGAAAAAAAATCTTGTAAAAAGTATAAATATTAATGAAATACGATTGTACTAATTCGAGGCAAGTCTTACTAGCGCCACAGTATAAAGAGAGGTATTAGCGCAACGGGAGTGAAGAAAAAATGTAAATCTCAAAACCATATTCGGGTAAGGTTTCAAAAAAAATAAATATTCAGTCACCAGCCGCTCGTTGAGGCTACTCACATTTAAAACTCAGCAAGAATGAATAAAACAAGATGCTAAAAGACGAAAATGAAAGCTTTAACTTTTACTCAAATTTCGTAAAATATCGTGAGTAACCTTAGTGCGAAGATCCATTTAAGCATAATCAAAGGGTTACACGATATTACTTTGTGTTTGCAAAATCACTCAAATGCAATTCTCAAAAGTATAGAATTTTCCTCGCATAAAAAGGTGTCGATGGGCAGACGTTTTCAGTCCTATTCTGTGATGTCATCGTAGCAGAGTCTCGATAGATTTTTTTTGCCTGATGTGTTTTGTTACATTGCCTGCAACGCAGAGGCGTGGAATTGCTCACTTTTCGCACGCTGCGGTCCACCAATTGCTCCACATCGACCAACCCACGAGATTATTTGCATACTACGACTCGTTTTTCCACCGATATTGCGTGCGAACGCAAATTATCGAAACGTGATTTCAGATCGACTTCATTGATAAACCTGATTTTTTTAAGATGCCGTTATTATTTTTCATCAAGATTATTCAAAATTTATGTACTCACTGTTTGGTTTTCATAATTTTCAGCGATGAAGAGTTGCACAACTCGTTTACTTTACTGCTGTCATCAGATTTTTTATCTACGGTTAGGAGTGTTAAATAGTCCTGTATCTTTTCCATCCAACAGCACTCTAATTTAATCTGATGACACGCGCTGTGGGAACATGCGTTTCATAGCTCAGTTTCAGGGTTATTCATTAAAGTAAATCTTATTCCTTAACTGCCTTTTGATAATCCAGATTAATTATGTCTTGATATGAAGGATTAACCTTTAATATAATAATGATAAATACGTTACAAAAGGGCGAACTTATTGTAAAACAATCTCTACCAGTTAACCCAAAAAGGTCGTGTAAAACATATATTTTTTCTCGTCGGCGAAATAAAAGAGTTCAAAATATGAACTAGCAAAAACAATTAAATATTTTAACATAAATTATATACATTACTTTAGCCGGTTACTTTAGCCGTTACTTTAGCGGTTACTTTAGCCGGCCCAAGAAAGGATTGCCCTAATATTTAATTCGCGTGATTTTTGGTCGTATCTCATACCGACTTGAAATATATAACAAATAAGTTTCGAATAAAACTAAATACTCTTGGCAAAGCTGTGAGCAGGAAAGAAGCATCCATTTTGTAAAAGATCTTTTTAGGTGATACAACCGTTGGAGCAGTGTCGATCTTTTTCATTGAAATACGAAGCCTTTTGATAAGCGCTTTGCCCGTAGCGCCGCTGATTGTCAGCTGCTGTGCAAACGCGTTGCAAATTACGGACACGTTTAGAAAGCGATACCATACAGCGCCGAGCCCCGCCTTCTCATTTATGTGAGCTTATTCTATCTCCTACTCCGTTATTATTAACAGATACTTTACATACATGCTTTCACATGGTACTCAGGTACAAAGACTGTCATTACAATTTATAAAAATACTCCAATATTTATCTAACTTTTAGAAACGATAAACTTGAAACAAAAATAAATATCTATAAATATTTTTCTAATTTTATGTCTTAAGAATATTTGTTTTATTAAAGTAAGCTTTTGTATTTGATTTTAATTTCGTTTCTATTTTTATATGATTTTTACTCGTTGGTGTATTATATATGTGCAAAAAAGTGCGAAGAGGCGTGTGTAAGAAAGTGATATAGATATGGATAGAGCACGTCTGTGTGCGTGTCAATGTGTAAAGTGTGGTTTGATACTTATAAAACCACAATATTTCATTTTTTTTTAATGGTCCATATCTTTAATTGTGGCTTTATTATAAAATTGTTGTCATGCACATCAAATATAATATATGTTGACTAAGATAATAGCAGTTACATCTGATTCACTGCGGGAATTCATGCAATGGTGTAATCGTTTTTTTTTTTCTATTATATTCAATATATTTTTGCATTTCGAATAAATATTATGTAGAAAATTATCGTTATGTTTAAATTTGATATATATAAACTACTATATTAGGCCATCGACTCTAATTACATTGCTTTTAGTGAAATAAAAATTTGTAAATTGGTGCGTAGTTTATTTGGTAAGTAGTTTATTACGCATGTTTATTCATATTTAAAAAAAGCGAATGATTTAACGCCGTTTAATCCGATTTTTTTTTTTATTTGATATTGTAGATAATCTGTAGTAATACATTGTTTTAAGTCTCCAGAGAAAAATAATCTACACGTTACAATTTAAGTGATTGTATTACTTACCAAGTTTATTTTTTAAATAGTTTTGAAATGCAGAGCCATTCTAATATTTTTATTTTGTTTGTTTCAGGTAAGCGATACATCTAAATATTTGACGCATGCCAAATAAGCGTATCAAAGTAAGTTTTGTAATATAATTATATTACTTACATATAAATTTAAAGACAAACAAGAAGGCTTAAGTTGCTCCTGTGCGTACTTCGCTCGATGTAGAGTTAGTTGGTTATCGGATACATTAAGCGATACTCTGTTTCTAATCAATACAACGTCTGTGCGGAATGTGCTAAAGAAAACCTTATTTTGATTTTTTATGTTTTCTGTATGCGCCTAAAAAAATAATTATGTATTTTTTTCTAAAAAAGGAAATTAGGGTCTAAAGAAAATATTGAAGTTTTCCGAATCTATGATATATTATATAAAGATAAAACCTAAATACTAATCTATTACCTATAACCAAAACAATACGTCGTGGTATTGTGTTGTGTTGTCTGTAATTTAATTTTAATTTAATTTAATTTATCTTTATTAGGGAAATAAAACAGTTACACGAGAAAATTATATACTGGCAGTTAATATACAATCATATAAAAAAATAAATAAATAACTAACAAGAATGAAAACAGTGGTACCAACTTATGAGTATAAAATAAAACCAATTAAATATTTCCACCGAGTGAGTATACAATTAGTCTTAACCTAAGAAATGCAAGACGAAGGGTTGAGGAGAAGGGGAGGGAGAGGAAAGGGAAAGGGATATTTCACGTTAACGTTTCATTTTTTAGACTTAAAACGACGCTTTAATGTATGGTAAATAAGCTTTTTATTAATCGTTTAATCTAAGTCTTTAATCGTTTTTTAATATTGAAAATTTTAATTGTTTTATAAGCAACCTAGTAGATAATTAATCATTAAATACGTTTTTGGTGTATGTATGATCATATGCTAAAATGGTTCATCGCAGAAATAGAGTTTATATTAATTCCTTATAGCCAGTTTGCTGTGGACTTGTCGTTTACGTCCGATTAAACGATCAGCTAAAATTCCAATGTCCGTCTAGACTCCGGCAAACGGAGGTTATTTTTGGACCGCGTTCGAGGCTTCCTATACTAAGCTCTAGACTCTAGTACATATAGAAGGAAGACAATATTGCAGCGGCTGGAAAAAACGGTATGGATATAGTTAAAGAAAGAGATAGATTGTTGTTTGGTCAACTATTTTTGTATGTGCGTTTTTATTATTAATGTTTATAATAGGCGGATATCTCTTTCCTAAATCATTATATTCGTTAAAAAAATATAAACATTTAAAGAAAAAATGTTTAGCTAAAAATATGATGTTATTATTTTTTGTTGGATAAACAATCGATAAATATTGTTAGACGCGCTTTCGATTAAATAAAAAAAATAATCGCTTTTTCTGGCCTAAAATTCAGACTCACCCAGCACTACGCGCTGTCCGATTTTTTTATTATCATGGCGTAAGCTAAGAAAACGCAGAACTAAAATGGAGCCATCGAGACCAAATTCGAAAATATTGCAAATATTGCTAGAGAGCTGCTTTAAGTCCATGCACCGAGATGAAAATGTTTGAATATCACACACCATTGCAATTAAAAACATACTAAATCTTTATAAGCAAACTTTGTGTTTTTTGCAATTTAGTGTCTGAGTTTTTCATTTTGAGTATACAAAACAATTTTACAATATGAGCTAAAGATTTAGTCAAAGAACTAAAGATTCACTCCAATTGTGAAACTCACACTGAATTACAAAAAATCAGAAAGTTAGCCATATATAATCAAACTTTCCGATCAAAACAATTATTATTAGAAACCTTAGATTACTGTCCTTTCTGCTCCGTATACTTCGCATTCAGACACAGATAGTCCATCTTAGGACAGGTGTTCAGCGCCTAGTTAGATGAACACGGTGAAGTTTCTGACATGCCACTTAGTGCGAATTTAGATGAGAGGAGATGTATCACATTTTCTCTTTGTATGTTTAAAGATGTTTTTTTGGAATTAACGCCTTTTTTTTGCGCTTGCAGTAGGGATACAACTATGAACATTATTTGTTTAAAACCTCTACCTGATTAATAAACAAATTTATTAGGACTGCCAAAGGCTGCGCTTAATTCAGTGAATTAATGAGATAACACACTCAGATTTAAATAAAACATAGATATGTAAAGATTGTTTTATTATGTTACTTAATTTTTTAATTAACTGATAAAAATAACAGTTATTTTTTCTAACAAAACTTATTTTCTAACTTTTATTGTCAAATGTACAACCAACTATTTGCAACCCTCGTCGCATTTTATGCATTTAACTCAATCATTTCCACTATACTGTCAAGATTTTATTAATCTGAGAGCTTCTTAATAACCTTAAAAAGTCACATTCGGACAACCCGAATATCCTCACACAACGAGGGAAAAATGTTACATCTTTAGCCTGGTTCCCACAGCATAGCAATACCATCCCCATGAACTCGTGTCGGCCTCAATAGTAAAGGAAAACATTGTTCGACCAATAACAAGATTACCCGAATCTCATTACAGTGGATTCCGGCTATAGGGCGCCTGCGTGCGGCAAACTGTGTTCATTTTCGGTGAACGTCTTCTAGGGTTTAGTTCCTCTGTATGCGAGTTTTGCTTCACTGTAAGCGAGTGGGTAATAATTGAGTTCTTAACCCTAATGCAATTACAATATGGCTGGGCGTGTTTTTCCTGCGCGACTCTCAGACTTGCGGTCATTACTGTCGCCTTGTGCTCGTTCTAGACACAATGTCTCAGATGTGGGTTAACGAGCTTTTTTTGCGTTCTCATGCTGCTCTTACGCGATTTCACTTTTTTATAATTTATGTACAGTCAAGTGCGAAATGATAATACATGCTGTGGTTTGAATATTGCATAGACGCAGATTGAGGCGACGACACCTTCCAAGGGATGTTGACCAAAACATTGCGTGTTATTTTGCTACATAATCGGAGAATAGTAATATTTAGTCTTGTTATGTATTGTTTCGAGTAGATCTTTGATGTGTAAAATATCTCTTCTTAGTCATTGCCTCGTCCTTTTATGAGAATTGTAATCTTTCAGGTAACTTGACGTTTTCACAACCTTCCTTCATCGTCACGGCATTGAGCAATCCAGAAAGCCACTAGATCCGATCAGTCCACCGTAAAAAGGCTAAAAAGGAGTCATTTGACTTTTTAATCCCCTCATATTATTTTTAAACATTATATATTTAACTAAAAACCGATACGTTCGACGCTAATTTAACAGGACTAGCGTTTAAGATAAGAAGCTACTGCCTCCATCTACTGTTGCAACTTTCAACTCGAAAAGTACACATGTGTATACAAGTTTGTAGAATGATGCTCTTAAAAACATCCATAACCGTTTAGATCGCATCGGAAGGTGTCCGGATAATATATATATATAAATATTAAAGCCAACAAATTTGTAGTACTAATAGATAAGATTCTAACAGTTCGACAGAGCGCTCAAATATCATATTTCAATTTTAATAATATAACAGCACGGCTGTTGAAACGTTTTATTTATTAGCGGCCAGTTAAAATTAATATAAAATTTTCAGTGCTATATTATAATTGAAATATTATGTCTGTATTTATTTATTTATATATTTATTGTGGTTACCCAACATAATTTGTGCACAATACAGGTAATGACAATAGCAATCGAAGTAAACAATCTGTAAACCAGAGTAGCCCAATTGACTAATAAAGGTACTTAGAATTAACTTAAATTAAAGATAGATGTCATAAGACATTCTTGATTAAGAGCGCGATTATCGTAGCAAGGCCCATACAAGTTTTCAGATTATTATCAAGTTGACTAAGTATTCAAGTGTTTCGAGGTATATTTTAAATGCTGAGAATCATTATATTCTGTATTCTAATATATTCTATAAAAATATATTCTAATAGACTTCAGAAAAAATAACCTCCTTCATAGTTATTCGGCATTTAAAAAGCCATTATTGGTTGACGTCAAGCTATTTTCGAGTTAAAGTATTTTATTTTAGAGAAACGTTCCCATCATATTCTTTACGGTTTCTTTTAGAAAGGCCTCTTCGGCAATTTATTGAGACTCTTGATTTCGTACTTGCAATGTGTTCATCTCATCCACACACGCTGTCGCATGTCTCTGCCTCACAGAATAACTTGCTTATATGCCACTCCCATTTCAGAGTTCGCGCGTCCGCTAGTAGCCCTTTTATTCATAAAACAAGTTTTTCCAGAATTCTCAAAACAATCAATTTATTTCAATGTAGAAAAATTGTCTCATCATTGTCAATCGCCAGTTTTTTTTGTTTTATTTTGACCACTAATAATCCAAAGATAATAGACATTATTTTTTTTATAGGTGCGTATAAGTTCGATTATCTTTAAAACGGTAGCATATCAGATAACATTTACCCATGTCATACAGTTGTAAAGTTATTTGACTTATATTTGATGATTGTTTTTTAATAACGGCAAATCGCCTGAAAAGATAAATGACACAATCTTTGACAATATTGAAAAATTTTGAAAAGGTTTTTAATTATTTGATAAAGTGCTGAATAGCAAAATTTTTCAATATTGTCAAAGATTGTGTCATTTATCTTTTCAGGCGATTTGCCGTTATTAAAAAACAATCATCAAATATAAGTATAACAAAATATATATATTTATATATTTTATTTTTATTTTCATTTTCACATTTCTCTATGGGTTTGACGGTTTGACATTCTTAGTTGTAGCACAATATAACACTGCCTTCCTTAGTACAGACATAGTCTAGTAAAGAAGGCAGGGCACAAAATGTAGCAGTGCTAATCGCTCCCGGTGCATTTATAATATTCATTTGTAACTGTGATTTCTACTACTAAATTTCTATTTCTTTGTCAAATTAATTATGTACAATAAATAAATAAATTAAATTAAATTAAAAACTAAGGACCGTATAAATAAAAATGATTACCCATAATATGTTTTAAATTGTTTGTGAAATAGAATGACATTATATCGAGTTTGTCTTATATATAGAAATGAGACACATTTAATTGTCCTTGCCGAAATTTTTTTTTTTTTTCGTTCCATGTTCAGGTATTTCTATATATCTTACATATTGAAGTGTGTTTATTTCTGTGTAAGTTTTAAAGTAGCTAATGTTAAGTACCTCGTCAAGAGTTATCCGTGTCTTAAGGGCTTAAGGGTTCTCGTCGACTAACAATATTTGGTTATCTTGAATGCGGAGTCACGCGCGCGTTTCTTTGTGGTTGTGTATGTATGTAGCATGTGCCCCTCACTCGTTCGTATGTGTATGTGTCTTGTCCCAATGTGTGTTATTCTGTCCGACGCGGTGACAAAATGCCGACCACGACACAATTCGCCCCCGCAAAATAGTCCAAAAGCCTGCGACTCGTTGTTTCATTTTGAAAATATTTATTTTAAATTGTTCGAGTTGACAAAAACAAAACAAAATCTTTCATCATTCGATAAACTGCCAACCACCACCGTTAAGAATCAAGGCCAAGAAACCAAACCGAGGATTTTCTAGTGTTCAAATTCAGAGGAAAACGTTTATATTGTTTTTTTTTCTTTTAACAATAATGGTGTTTTTTATTTTTGTGTATTGTGACTAAACAAAATTAAAATTTAAACAATTTCGTAAAGCAAAAAAAAAACAACAAAATTTACATGCATGTATGTATATAACTTAATAATGATAAATGTTACCTCGATTTTAAGAAGAATCTAGTTAATATCAGGATACAACATTTTAAATATGTACAAAATAATATTTAATTTAAAAAATGTATAGAAAAACCATTCTCGTTTAGCTATGTCATCAGGGCTTGATATAATTAACTCAAAACTGTCTTGTCAATATTTTTTTAAATAATAACTACCAATTATAAGTATAGTAGGTATTACGCGTATCTATCGCTGGCTATTCGGCTACAAGCTAAAAGCTATCTCACGGTAGCGGGTGGACAATGTGGACATTGGACCTCGTCACGTTTTGTCTACAAATCCAAAATGTACATAACATAGTAGGTATGACTCATTTTTAAAATGCTCTAAAATTACTGTGGTGTCTATACGGTTATTACACACTTACTCTTTTTTTTCTGAAACTAATAACTAAAGTTTGGTAGATGTAATCGCCGGTACTATTAAACACAAAGAACATGTGCATCATTCGTAAATGGAATTGGAGATAAAATTATATTTTTGTTTATTTATTTATTTCATAGGTGTTTAAAAACAGATTATTATATCATTTTCTTATTGCAATTTTTGAAAAAACTTATTGACATAAGTAAGGATGGCTATGATAACCTGTAGCTACATAATGTCAACTACTTATATCCATTGTTTACTAGTATTTAATTATTAACATGAACCTGACCTCTTACAGCTAGGCCGTACAGGCGTTATTAACGACATCTTCCCCCAGACTAACAGACAAACTTGTGATGGGTTGTTTCATATCCTATCTCCACTCGTTTCTTCGGTATATTTAGCCCATTTGCAGTGCGTGTTGGGTAGCCATAGAGGCGACAGTGCGTTATTTTTTAAGCTTGAATTGATTTGATACATAAAACAAAACATGCAATAATATTTTTTTTTGTAAATTTTATGAAAATGATTTAATAATCGCGTTTTGAATCAATACATACATAATAATTCAATTTATAATAATTATAATGTGGCACTGAACGTTCTTTTACATATTTCTATTTGCGCACATAAATGAGTTTGTTTTAATTTAACTAGCCAATAATAAATAATTCGTCCTCAAAATTCCAACAGACGTGCTGCCATATCAATGTATCATTTATTAGTACTAAAAAAATGTTGATTTTATATATCTATATTATCCGACCAGCCTCCGATGTGGATAAACGGTGTGATTGTTTCTCAAGAGCATATATATCTACATACGAAAATTCAATTCTCGCATTTGTAATTTTGGAGTTGAAAGATACAACGGTCGGAAAAATAGTCAGACACCCTAAAGACGGGGATAAAAATAAAAAAATTGTTTCATATAAAGTGTGGTTGTGCGTGAACAGCCTTCTTTAGAACATACATTTAGTCTAGTTAAGAAGGCAAAGAACAGAGTTTGCAGTGGTACCAAACGCCCGCTCGTATACACGAATCTGTAACCTCTTAAAATGAGTATGTAATTGTTTTAAATAAATATAAGTGATGAGTGTATTTGTGTGCGAGAGTATAAAGAGGGGTATATTTCCTTTTGGAATTCCTCCTTTCCGCACAAAAGGTCCAGTTTGTATCTCTTTCTGGCGTCATAGGAGTAGCGCGACGCGACGTGCCGATAAATTCGTACGCTACGAAGCGTGCTCTTTGTGTAATTTAATTTTGTTGTCGGAGTGGCCGCACCTCACAAACGTGACAGGTGCAATTTGTATAGCAGCTTTTCATAATTAAATTTGGCGTGCTGATGCAGACGTTGTCCTCGTAGGCCAACTTTGGCGTTGACACCTCATGTGTTTTACCTTACACGATGGTTTACTATAATGACACGATGGCCGCTGTAGTGTGGGAGCCTGCCCACTATCTCAGAGGTCCAGGTTTCGATATCCTAGCACACTAGCAGTGGGCGTAAACGCGATAATCAAATAACTAAGGTTACGTTATACCTGATTTCAAAATAACCTATAACATTCGTTCGTCATTGTCATGGTGTGAGATTTCCGTCTGGCCTAACAGGGTAAAAAATAATAGGGCGACTGTCAAAATAGTTACCGCCGGCGATGTACCAGAATACTGTGTAACTTGTGGAATGTACAAGCCAGGCATTGCGAAATAATAATAATAATGGAGAAATAATGAGCAAGCAAAGTGACTTCGTTAAACAAGACTCTGTAGCTATGGCCGTGAATGAACGCGTTTTTGTCACAGCTATGAGCCGGCTTCAGTAACGCTCTATTCGTTACGTTAGAATAATAGGGTGATTTAAACGATGTCACCTTGTAACCCAAACAAGTAGCAATTACACATTCGCACAACTTAACGAGATTTTCTAAGATTTACTAAGGTTTATTGTCGAGTTGTTTTCTAAGCAAACCCAGCTGACTGGTTGGTTTTTTTTTCATCGTTCGTTCGTTGCATATTAACTTAATTTGGAAGATATCTAAGTTATTACTAGCAACCCAACCCGTTTTCGCGCGGGTGAACTTGAATAAATCCTTCGCCTGTATCCTTAGATAGAGATAGAGACGTGGTTTTTCTCTTTCTCGTTTGCTTATCATAATACTCATGTTTGAATGAATTCCAGTTGCGCCGAATGAATGAATTCATTGGTCGTTTTCACGCCTCTTCACACAAAAATCTAGGGTCGGAGGCAATTAATGTATAGAAGCAGTTGATACTATATGTTAACAACAGGGTGTGTAGCCATTCTTTTTTACTTATTTATTTATTTATAACTACATTATAAGTATAGAAACAAATATAACAAAAAGAATACCAAAACTAGGCGAACAAAAAGCAGTATATGTGTTTATGTGTCGGTGTCGGGCACCAAAAGGTTTCGAGTTGGCAAATACAGCGTTCGGGCGATCGAATCCACCTTATCAATTTTTCACGTTTGATGGAGACGCCCGGCGGGGTTTTCCAGCCCGGCGTCAGCGCGACTCTCCCGACGCCGGATAGGCGTCTCGGCGCCGCGTTCGTATATAGCTTGCGGGGCGCCCCTGCTTGCTATCATAATATTATTTTAGAGTTATTCTTCTGCGCCGTTAGAGCAGGGTGTCCTAAAGGCATCGCTGCAGTAGTTTAATCATTACAAGCAGCTTGGGCGTATGAATACATATACTGTGCCAAAAATGTATGTTACATTCTTCACTTGTCATTTGCCAACATAGAAGGAAGGTTGTTAGCTGCAGAAATTAAAAGTGTGAAAGTATGATTTTCTTTTTTGAAATTTGAAAACCCTGCAATGAATAAAATTCGTTTAATTCGTTTTTCTCGTAAATAGGAAACATTTTTCCAATATTTTTGGCAAATTGTCGGTTTAGATCAACCCTCTGAAAAGAGCAAAGTGAATAAAAATACATCCTGTCCTGTACAAATGACAAAAAACTGTCTTAGTTCATTTGATCTGGTCCCGAAGGTAATTAATTGCGTAGGCCGCAATGAACGAGCAGAGTGCAAGGCGAGGCGACACTGCGCTCTGAAGGAAACATTGCATCCAGTTTCAGTAATGGCGGATGCATGCTCTGTTTATCGGCTACTTTGCATACGATCCTTTAATTACAGGCTGTCGCCTTACACCCGTGACTTACAATAAACTCATACTTAATTTCTTAATACTTCTGCCAACATGGCGGCCCTACAATAAAGTTACTGTCTTTTAGTTGGTAATATGACAATGTTACTTCTAAATTAAAATATAAATAATATTCAAATTTATATAGAAAATGATGAATGATGATGATTAAATGTCAAATGCAATTCAAAGAATTCTTTAGAAATTACATTCTTTTAAATAATTAAGTAACCGATTCGCAGTTTAACGATGAAATTCAATTATTCAACTTTTTATTTTGGTTACTATCAAACTAAAGTAACTCATTTACCATCTATACTTTATTATTATTACTAGTGGTCGCCCAGTGGTCGAAATTCGACAATAATTCATCAAACTTTTATTTTGAGCTTTATTGAGTGTTATACAGTGAGTTTACCTCTAACCATTTACATATATATTTTTTTAATTTTGCTCTATTACGCCAGCTGCGAACGTCTAAAAATACGTCGTAAGTGTGTGTTATTTGCCTTAATTCCCTGCAATACTTATGAAATAAAAAAAATAATGTTAATACCAGTTTAAAAAATACATACAATTTCAGAATGCTGAATTGTATTTACGAATGTTTTCACAATATATTTTACTTTCTTTTTATTGAAGGTTCATGAGATGTAAGTCAATCATACAATAATTTGAAGGATTCATTACGATAAGGCCAATATGCTTTACCCTTAGGCCTTATGACAACATGAAGAGAATGGAGTCTTTCACCTAAAGTGACTTCAGATTCGAATTGTTTTGCATTGTAAATGCATTAATCTACAATCAAAAGTAATCAAATTTCTTGGAATGTCCTTCAGAGCACATTTAAATGTATCCCTCAAAATAACTTCATCGTTTTATGATACTATTTACACTATTTAAATTTGCAAAAAAAAAGTGCAGTTAAAAAAAATAAAATAAAAATTTAATATGGAAAAGAAAATACTGAAACTTAGATTAGACAGGGTTTAGTTTACATAATAAAATGTACTCATTTTTTTTTCTAATAATTATGCTTTTTTGCCTTGACTTTACTTTATTGACATTGACAGATTATTGAAAAAAGAAAGTTTGAAATCACACAAAATTCACAGCTCGAAACTCATTCAGTCTAATGTCAGTTAGTATAAACGTTTTATTTTATTAAATTTAATGTATTTAAAACACATATTATAGATAATTTTAGCTTTCTCCCCTTCTTCTCCGTATAAACTCCGTATAAACGTATAAACGTATAACCATGCCAAATCTCACACTCCTCCGTGCGCGCGATATGCTTAAAAAGGAATTCGAAGTTTTCCCTTCAGTAAGTTTAAAGTGCATTTTTTTTAATTCGCATACCAGACTTTAAATCGTTAAAATGCACTGTCAAGCCAAAGAACTTATTATTACGACGCTATTAAAAATGTAAATAGATAAATATTATTTTCAGTATTCCTCAAATTTTTCAGGCGATTTACCGTCATTAAAATAATATTATCAAATATAATAAAGTACGTAGATTTTTAGCAATAACTAAATATTTGTCGTAGGTTGCTTGAATACTAGCTGAGACGTCATCGCATTGCGTCATTTTGTTAAAGAAAGTAGCTTTCTTGTATCGTGATTTTGTGCAGTGCATCCAATGCCTGTGTTGCTTTTTAATTTATTTATCAAGTGCCGTATCTTTAAGTTTTTCAAAAGAATGTTGGTTTTCTCCAGTAGCATTCACGCATTAAACTCTATGGTTTATTTTTGGGCGATTATACTTAAATCGCATAGAATCCATTTAAAAACGATTTAAGTGTGTGACGGCCGTGAGGGAATGGGCTACTTTTGCGGGAGGTTGGAAGCTGTGCACACACACGCTTCCTAGCTTCCAACTTTTTAACATAAAAGTGTGTGTGGAAAATTAATCGCAACTTTCATCCTTATGCAGAATAAGTTGTTCCTTAAGTTTTCGTCGAGGAAGGTTCGGCTCTAATTCTAAAATTTAATTTAAGGATTTCATTCCTTTCCTTACAAATGTCAAAACTAGGGTGTTCATTGCCTTAAGGTCAACTCATAAATAATCGTCAAAATGTTGACTTGCAAAGAAATATTAAAAGAGGACGGATATTATAAGGAAAACTCGTTTGTTTAGTTCGAAGGTTACTATCAACAAAGCAGGCTGCCAATATTCAAGTAAATTTAAGGGCTAGGAATCGAACGCCTGATCGCGGTTTCAGATTGTGTTTCTTGTGCTTCCTCTGCATATGGATATTAGCTCTAACACTAACATCTGATAGATGTTGGCCTTAATAAGTTTAGTATATTATACAAAAATAAATTAATTTAAAAAAAATACTCTTACAAATTATTCTTTAATAACAATATTCGCAAATATCTTAATATTTGTTCCGCCTTTAATTTACGAAAAATACTCAACAAAACTTCTCCAATTTGCCCATAGCGCCACCTAGAAAATCCAATAATAAAACGACAGCAGCGGATCATAAACATTATAAAATAAGCATGACACTATTATAGACAAGCTGGTAGACTGGAACCCTTCGAGCCAGCTGATCGGCATGAATCACCCCCCGCCAGCGTGAATCATTCGAATATGAGGGGGTGGTCCTCCACCCTCCGCTCCCGTAATTAAGCTTCGCGGAATTCTAGGAAGAGTAGGGGGTGCCGTTGTGTGGCTCACGCAACTTCCATTTAAATTTGCCAAGTAACACGATTCTAATGGGCCTTGTTTAAGAACCGAGGTCGTCGGGAAAGGGGTGTTATTAAGTATATATTTTTTTTTAAAAAAAACTGTTTTTCGTTTATTCTACTATTCTTCTTACTAATTAGTTATTTATTCTACAATAACTAATTTTCTAAGCAGTCATATGACTCAAACTGGAGTCAGTCAAATTCGATCTTGATTTATATTTAAATGGTACTCTAACAAAATATTGAAATACGTAACATGTTAACAATTATTCTTAGACACTTCAAGCTCTGAAGGGTTTAGTAATTCTGGAGATGAATTCAAGTGCTTTGTTTGCTTTTCATGATTATTTTTCCATGTATCAAATATAAATTGCGAATCTAGGGTTATTCCTAAATCTCGAATGGTATTAACATGAGAAATCAATTCACCACCTATAGAGCAGTTGAAACGTATCATAATTTTATTGTTTGTAAACGTAAACGTAGTTTACAACTCTACCTGTAAAGTGGATTGAGGTCATCTCATGAATTTTTAAGCAGTCAGAAACAATATTTATTTCAAGCCTAAACTGGGGAGTTCTGGGGGTATCTTTGATCTGTGATAAAATGAGATTCTTCTTGAAAATGATGTACCATATCCGAAATATTTTGAATTATAATACAAAAAGAATAATGTACGTATCACTAATCGAGTCTATTATGTCGTACGGAGTCCGAGTCTGGGGTACTACCTTCGACAGCTATATGGACAGAGTACACGATTTACAGCGACGAATTTTGATAGTGGTACCCGCTAATATTAGGGCTAAAAGTAGAAGAAATCCGTCGTTGCTATTTGCGCACTGTAAGGTGTTACCTGCTAAATATCTAGCTTATTATAAAATATTACTCGATCACTTACATAGCGAATCTTTCAAGGTACCCATAGGGCACCAGTTGACCACCCGACAAAAAAGTAGAGGCTTGTTAGTGGTACCTAGGTATAAAAATTATTACGGCAAACGTACGTTTGGTTTTCTTATACCTACTCTTTTTAACGAGTATATGAATAAGAATCTTTTCAATGTACCTAAATATAAGGTTAAAGAGAAGATAAAGATAAATATAATAGAAAAATTTTCTGAAAAAGGTATATAAAAAAGTGAATACCTGCTCCCTCTCTATCTGCTTGAGATGGAAAGGAAAGGTTAGTTAAGTAAATATAGGCTATAGATCTACGAAAACCCATATATATTTATATAAATATAAAAATATATGGTTTTGTTTATTTTTATTTTTTTCTTTAACTTTGCTTTTGATAGGTTTTTACTCTTTACTTTTAGTTGTTATCTTTTTAGTTTTACTTTTAGTTGTTATATTAGGTCTTTACTTTTGGTTGTTATCTATTTTATTGCTTTTGCATTTTATTATATTGTTTTTTGTTTTTCCTTTTTCTTATTGATGTAACCCTTTTGAAACTTTTATACTGTATATAAAATGTTTTTTTTTCACCCACAGAAAAGGCACCGTCTTTGTGGGGAAATGTAAAGGTGTTTTGTAAAAAAATAATAATAAAGTTATAAAAAAAAAAAAAAAAACAAAAGAAACCCTTTAAATATCAGCATACAACAAAAAATTACACTTCAGCTTTTTGTCATATCGTTGATGAATATTAAAAATAGTAATAGACTTTTCTTCTTAGTAATGGGTTATTTTATTTAACTGGTTACTACTGACCCTAAGGTAACAAAAGTAATAAAAATAAATAAATAATAGAGCATAAAACGCGCACATGGAAGTATGAACCGTGAGCACGGATATTCCCCTCTTCCTTCTTTCTTTCTTGAAGTTTCCTTTCCTCTTTCGCAGCAACACTGCATACGTTTGGCAACATAACCAAAGAGGTATGCTCGATCTATACCTCTATTAATATTTTAAGTTACTAACCGAAAGAAAATCCTTATCAGAGGACCAAGCAGGCTTTATGTATTAAGATTAAGAGACTAAACTTAAAATCTTAGAAGCAAATTTTAAAGTTATGACGAGTTATGAATTGGTATATTTGTAATGTACTAAAATTAAATGTCCCGTTACAATAATAATGTTAAAAAGTATGATCAATGAATACGATGCTTACAATAAAAAAAGATAAATGTTTTAAATTTGGAGAAATAACACATTCCGAGTACTGCAAGCCTAAACAAGCTTATAGCTAAGCTTAATGCCCTAGAAGTGATGAACGGGGTTATTCGTACCGTGACTGGTTTTTTGAATCTCAGATCTTTAAAGGACCTGAAGCAGCCGCCTTTAAAAACATGTGACCCATATTATGTCGGTTACAGTAAATGGGTCACGTATCATTTGATAAAAAACAATATGTCACTATGTGTAATGTATTAATGTATTATTTAAATAGTATTATAAAAATAACCAAACCAAACCACCAAACTATTACCAAATTAGTTCTATAGTAATAATATATAACACAAAGTGCACGAATGTCCATGCCAAGACCGTGCGTCTCAAGGGTCCGAGATGTGCCATAGATAAGAGAATGAAAAATGCTTCCGCTATCTATCTCACCCCGACTCACACGCAAGAGTTGACTTTGCTCGCTTCTCCGTCTCATTCGCCAATTTGACCCGCAAGTCCTATGGGCTAAAAACGCCTTTCCTATCGCCTTTTCACATTCGGAAGATTTTTGGTGAATTAATTTTCCTGGGATTTTTTACCCTTTCTATCTGCTGTTTTGACTTTATGGAAATAGCTTTTTTCTATATAGGTACGACGGATAGAACATCGCATAACTGCAATTACCTTTTGACTTGGGTTTCTAAGTTATATTACAACGTTTGAATTTAATCAACCGATTACATGAAAGAAGTTTATTTACACAAAAAATAATTGTGGCGTAGCATGTCATCGCTGACTAGTAAAAAATACAAGGACTTTCTATAACTTGGCGGGTTTTAGGTCGGGGTTAGAACCTTATCTGTAGGTCATGGCACCGATTATTAATAATATGTTATAATCGAACATGGATCAGGTGTACCTACCCTTCATACAATTATGTATGTATTACATTTACATTAACCACCCCTGAAATTATCGTCTCACGGTATCGGAGTATTTATGCCATGTCGCTATGTGGGACAGTATGTTTATTGGTCAGGGAGTTGCTTATCTTGAGCGGCGGAAGTGTGGGCTTGTTCCGTGTTGCCATGTCGTGATATCGTTCCGTCCGCTACGCTTATCTCCATGGAACATCTCTTGCATTGTTCGTCATGCAGCAATCACAGAAGTTTAAGCTGCACTAAACTCTTATTTTAATATCGGCTTAACCAAAACAAAGTTTTCCGACGACTCATCTAGGTAATTGGATATAATTCATCTCTTAGGGCCTAATCCTTCGCTAATTAAAGAGTCTACGATTTTAGGTAAAGTATGTTCAGCTGACTCGCTGCGTTTCGCTTGCGCTGGTGATGGGGATGCCAATCTACTACTACTACTTTGTTAGCGTTGTCCGTTTGAGGATTCGAGGATTGGGGTTAGGTGAGGCGAGGGCGTTAGCTTGTTAAAAATTAATCTTATTCAAAATTATTATCGTATAAGGATTCTAACGATATCGTAGTGACGTAGGTTAGTAGGTACCTATCGTGATATTGTCGTGTGTGTTTTAAGAATATCTAAGATGTACCAATCATTATTTTTTTTTATTGTTTTGATGTGACGATTACTTCTAAGAGCGACTTCCTGATGTCAGATGATCAGACAATTATGACGCTTGTGCAATTATATGCATCTAGCAGCTGATGACTTTATATGGTTTTTTATTATTTAGATTTTATTGTTATTCAGACCCGAGATAGACCCTTCTAACATCCTGATAGCGCCTTCGGCACCCAGAAGACTCGACGTCGATTCAGAATGTATGCGTAACATTTGTTTGTATGGGGGCGCATACTGTTAACATAATTGAACCCTGATATAAATTAGATTAATCCCCAAGATGGAAAGCCAAAACAAAATTAAGTGAAAGTCTCTCTGCCGTTTTCGAGTTATGGTGGGAGCGTTCAAACAAAGAAAACCTTTTAACTTTTGTCATGCGAAATCGCGTGCTTGAGATATTATAGATATTCAGCGAAGAGATATTTCCGATTCGTTATAGTTGCCTGATAAAAATATTTAGTATTATAAATTAAATAAAAGCAGAACTTTTAATTTAGCAATAGTGTAGAAATTCAATTAAGTTTGCGTGGCCGTAGATGATATTAATATTAACGCGAGGTGTCTTCGTTTATTAATGATCGCATACTTATTGACGATCTTGGACCTTTTGATACGACGAATTTTATTAAAATTACTGAAATCTGCTGAAATTATGACAAATAGCCAAGGAGCGTCTAGTCCAGTGGTGCTCACCGAGAAGCCAAGGTTTATTTTTGTATTGGTCAGTAGTTTTCTTAAAAGTATTCGACGTATTAGGCATATTTTGTATAACACACATTCAGGGATTATTTGTATATTTTATTTCTGGACATAAAACACAATTAAAAGGTTTCTATAAAAACACAAAATATGTATGTGTAATTTTGTAAATAGAAGTACTGAACAACTACATAGATTTTTCCGTTTTGATTTTTATAACGGCACATTAATATTTCTCGAAGTCATATTATTATAAAAAAAAAACTTGTTTGTCTGTTTACTGTGGGATCGGTGTCAAAAACATTACTAAAACCGAATGGTGTATTTAAGAGGGGTGGGTATCCGCCTTAAATATGTAAAATAAGCTTATTTCATTTGTGAAATTTAATACCGCAGCTTTGTCTGTTAATTCACTGATCGCTATCTTTTTACCTATTTGCCAGTCTTCGGTAACTCGATGACGCAATGTCGTAATAATTTTGGTTGTTTTTTTTAAAATTTATTTATCCTTATTTGGGAAATAAAACAGTTACATAAGAAAAATTATATACAGGCAGTACATATACACTCATATAAATAATAAAAACAATGGTACCAACTTATAAGTATAAAATAAAACTAATTAAATATTTCCACTGAGTGAGTATACAATTAGTGTTTAACCTAAGAAATGCAAGATGAAGAGATGAGAAGGGGAAGTTAGATTAGGACTTCTAAAATAAATGCAGAAGTTTAATCGCGGTTCGCCCTAAAGAATATGAGTTAAATCCTACGTCGGAACCTGTTCAGATAAAATAAAAACCTTACAGCTCCGTGAGAAAAACATAATTAATTTCATTTCGCACGAAGATATCAATCGCACTATCGCATTTATTACAAAGCCGAGTTCAGTTAAAGAAAGCGTATCTCGACGCACGAGTATAATAGTATAAGTAGGAGGAAAAGTTGTGCATGGATGCACATCGCGCTCAGGAGGAAGATGGCTGCTATGAATCGATAGCCATGAAGTGAGCGAAGATTCCCGCCTGAAGTCGGCTCCCATGACGGCCACGCCGGGCGCCTCGGGACGCCCCGTCGCAGTCGAGACTGCCACACTTTTTTCTCTTTCTAACGCTCGGTCGACCGCCAATTTTCCACCGAGACACATCAATGAAATACCCAAATATTTATTTATATGCTAGGTTCCTGCTTTGTTTCATGTTTCTTATACATCTAAAAAATAGATCAAACAATAGATAAAAACATTTCAGAGCAGTAGTTAGGCAACTGCCATAATTTTCGATTATGCATTATGTGACACAAATAATAAAAGTCTCCTGAAGTGACGGAATGTAGCAATATTTTTTAAATTAATAAAAAGGTGCCATCTCACCTACAACAAGAATTTAAAATAATAAACAACACTCGGCGAAAATCGACCTGAACCGTGGGTTTAGCGACATCGATGCTCTGAGTAATCACACTTCAATTTAAATTATATATTTTTTAACCTGCTTTATTCTAAACAAAAGAGTCAGGTCAGATGGCTACAATTTTCATAACCTTAATTTGGAAAATAACAGATAAAAATAATACATAAAAATAACCACCAATTACTTAAGCTTAACCTAGACATAGTGAATAGACATAGTAATAGTAAAAGCTCGGGACTGATCTGACGGTACTAAGAATGAAGAGTACTCATCTTTGTGTGTTCCACCATGATCATCACTAAACCTTCAAATCAGCGTCGCGTTATTTTATTCCTATGCCAGAGCCTAACATCCCAATCTACAACGTACGGTTTCTTGACACCGGTCAAACAAAGTCACCAACAATTTCTGAGATGACATGAAGAATTACAAGCCTTCTTGTAACAAAATCTGAGCACCGGCAGCTTGAAAATCACAAATTAGTTGATCTAAAATATCAAAAGATCCTTTTTGATCCGATTGCTTACAAATTCCGAGAAAAGTCTGATGACATATCTGTCGAATAGACCGATTCTATTTTAGTTTCCGAACCCTTTAGTAAAAGAAAGTACCTTTGATTGTTATGTGGTGAAAGGTAACCTTTTCACCTTTTGAGGTTACCTCAATTATTTTTGAAATGACGTATGTATGTCTGTGAACACGTTAGCGTCTAAACACAGCGGATTCTTAGATTTAGTTTTGGAAAGAGGCAGATAAAAATAACTTATTTCTATGATCAGTATACCCACTACTACTGCCTGATGCGAACTACTTTTCTCCTGCCGTCATACTCAATTCAGCTGCAAAGAGTTTCATTGTAAATTGTAATTTCATTGTAAATTTCATTGTAAGTTTCATATTATTTTAAATCATTCGTAAATGAGTAACTCGTAAAGATAATACGGTCTTTCAAATTTGTTTTTTCACCGCACCCATGCAGTGTGGTTTTTGTGCCAGGGTTGTATTGAGCCGAAAATAATTTTCAATTCGTTTATTGCGGGTAGATTGTTTCGCTCCTTTCAGCTCTGCCAACCCTATCCGGCTCTTCCTCTCCCGCCACCGCCCTCCCGCCTTCCCGCTACTTTCCATTGCCGTCGATGATAGATAGCGTATCGCCAAAAAAATAATTGAAACGGACCCTCATCTTTTACGAAATAATATCAACAGTGGTCGCATTGGATATGAGAGCATCGAGTAGATATTTTTTTTATTTGATAAAATACGCCCTAAATAATAAAGTACGGAAATTTAGCGTATCGTATCCAGTGATATCATTAATTAATTTTCATTATTTTAGTACATTCATAAATTTCAGTCACACTACACGCTGTACCGATTGTTTACACGCTGTACCGAAATCTGTACCGCTACACGATGTACCTAAATCTTTAGATCTCAATTTTCAAAAGAGAATTTTTAATTATTTATAAATGTACTAACTAGAGATACAATAAAAAAATATATAATTTTGTTAAACAAAAACATAATAAAGAGGGTAGTCACAAGCTTAAACCCCCGTATTGGCCCTTCCACGGCCAATACGCCTTTTCGTATTCATCAATAAATATTGTCAAACGTGACATTCCGTGCTGTCGCCGCATTTGTTCTTGCACGTAGGATATGCTCGTAAAATGGCACGGGTTTTTGTTAATTCCTTTTGTCCGTAACTTATACAAATATTTTCAGCACCCCTACCATAAATGATCTACTATTTCATGTAGGTATTACTTTTATGCTTTAGAAACATTATATAGACATAAATATAATATTCATTTTTCATATACGATATTAGGCATAATTTATTGATTAATGATTTTTGCCTACATACATGTTATTAAATTAAAATTAAAATAAGTCAGAATGGCTTTTTTAAAGGGCGCTCCACTGCCAGCAATTTAGCTTTATTCACCAACTACATTACTACCTCCATGGACCAAAAATGTCAAGTAGATGCCACCGACTTCAGTAAAGCTTTCGATAAAGATGATCATAGAATCCTAATAAATAAATTATTGAAGATTGGTATTCATGGTGATCTACTTAGATGGTTTTCCTCATATATTAGTAACAGGAGTCAGTTTGTAACAATCGGTGGTTTTCGGTCGGATTGGCTTGTCATAACCTCTGGTGTTCCACAAGGTAGCCTACTTGGGCCCTGTTGTTCCTCTTCTACATCAATGACATTTTCTCTTGCTTTCGTTTTGTACAAGTTATGATGACGATTTGAAAATATTCTCTAAAATTAAGGATCCCTCAGACTCTAATAAATTATAAGACGACCTAAATAGATTTTCTGATTTTTGACTTGAAAATCGTCTCTTTTTGAATGCGGGTAAATGTGCTCAAATTTGCTTCATGAATAACCTTAATAAAATCAAGTTTACTTTTAGGCTTAGTAATTCACCCTTAAGTAATCTTCAACCGATTGTATTAAGGATCTTGGAATTCTTGATCTTGGATCTTGGGATTGGATAGTAAGATGTTGTATGATAAACATGTTGACTATGTTACTGCAAAAGCGTTTAAACTTTTAGGGTTCATTTTATGAATCTGCAGGGAGTTTAAATCGGGTATCGCTCTAAAGACCTTGTTTTTCTCATATGTGCGTAGTGTCCTTGAATATGGCTCCCAAATTTGGAATCCTAAGTACGCGACACATGTATCTAAAATTGAAGCGGTTCAACGCAAATTCCACACATTGATCTTAAGTCCTCTACGAACTTTGCAAGTAGATCCGATTCATCTCTATTTCATAAAGTTGAATCCTTAGCTTAAAGAATAGCTAAAGCTGATGCTGTTTATACATACAAAATAATCTCTGGTGCAGTTAACTGTAGCTCTCTGCTTGAGCTAATACGTCTCAGGGTACCTTCACGTGTGACAAGAACAAATGATTTGCAAGACATCCCACGTCGTAGAAACAACTATGGGCAAAACGACCTCATTTATGGAATGTGTTCAAACCTGAATTTAAAATATCCAGATTTTGATATATTTACTGTTAATTTAGTGGCGTTCAAAAAATTTATTAAAAAAAACGTTAATATGAAATTTCCTTTCCTCTCCCTCCTTTTCTCTTCATCTCTTCATTTTGCATTTCTTAGGATAATCACTAATTAATACTCACACGATGGAAATATTTGATTAATTTTATTTTATACCTGTAAGTTGGTACCATTGGTTTCATTTTACCGCATATTATTATTATCATATTATTTTATATGTACCGCCTGTATATGATTTCTTTCTCATATAACTGTTTTATTTCCCAAATAAAGATAAATTAAATTAAATGTATATGAAGCTTGTCCTCATCCTTTGGCCGTCTGTCCGTCCGTCCGTCCGTCCGTCCGTCTGTTGCATCTTTCAACTCGAAAAGTACAAATACGAAAGAGTTGAATTGTGCGTAGATTGATGTTCTTGAAAAACAACCATGGCCGTTGAGATCACTTTACAAGGTATATTTTTTTATTTACCTGGCGCTTTTCAATGGTATTTTTTAAAAGGCTTGTTTCGGGTATGGTTCATTCCCATAAATTATAACTATTTTATCTTAAAGCGACTACGGAAGGTTTTAGGTAAACTTTCAGGTTGTGTCTATTATAATAAAATAAAATACATAATGTCTGTTTAAATATAGTTATATTATGCAGGAACTAATTTCGTATTGTAAGTATTTATTATTACGTGCATTTTAATATTAATCCTATTAATTGCATTCTATTAATTGCCATGACAAATTGAATCATTTTATGTATTAGCTTATTATCAGTAAATAACCGTATTGCCTAAAATCGTTTAATTTGCAGTGCAAGTGTTATGTTTACTTGCTGATTTTTCTTATTATTGCCAATACTAATAATACTACTTTATGGCAACAAGTAAACTAGTTTTGAGTTTAATATAAGAACTGTAATCTTAAAACGCAAATCATCATAAACAATTTAACAACCGCATATTTATTTTTAAAATTCTCCGTGTTCTATCTAACGGCCCTGCATTTTCGTACCAGGTGTTTTGAGGTACTTTACAAGTAATTAAATTAATTAATAACCAATTAAATGTATTTACTTACTTTGTATTTTTTCTGTTTAGTTCTAGTAATTTTTGCTTGTGTGTTACGAATTGAAATGTGTACATGGGTAACCTGTTAAATAAATAAATAAAATATTTTATGAAAAATAATAATAATTATTAATACCTATAAAATATTAAACCATAAATTAGGTGTGAGAATTTAACTCGAACTAAATTAGATGTATTTATACGTATAATTTCGGCAAATTGCCTGTCAAAATAAATTTCACAATTTTATTATTGACGATATGTCAACATTATTATTTTAAAATAGTAATAATTAAAAATTAAATAACTTATTAAAATGTCATCAAATATAATTACCTTCTTTATTATTCAATTAGGCATTTATATACAGGGTTATTGGTAATTCGACCTATTTGTATAAGTATTAAATTCAACCCCGATATGCCTGATACAAATTTCACTGGTTTCGAGATATTTTCGTTTTTAATATTTTAGGAAAGAAAATGGAAATTTAGTATTAAACATGTCTTGTTTCAAAAAATAGGTAATTACATCGTCTTATTATCTATCGAACGAGATATGAATATCAAAAATATTCTTTAGAGTTTGGGGACCAATCTTGCTTACCTGATGTTAACTAAGACTCAGATACCTAGTCTACTAAATATGTATATATAAATTTGCATGCTTTTCAACATTATCAACGAGCAAAGAATCCTCTAAATCTTCGTAATATTTACCTGCCTTAAGCGAAGGCCAACAGCATGAAGCGTCTCAAGATGAATGAGAATGCATTATTTCGTGAGGGCTTGTTGTGAAGCAATGGATTTGCATCATCAATTATTATCGAACGAACGCTGTCTTAATAAATTGCAACCACCAAGAACTTGAAATATTCTATTTTTTTTTCTTTGCCTTCTCACTGAAGATAGACTAGGCACTTAAAGTGCCCTTTTATTGACAAGATCGTTAAATATAATTTAGGGTAAACAATTTTAAAAAGAACCTGATTTAGACCAGCTTGAAAATGTTTATTTTGACCTATTGTAAAAGTGTACTTTTATTGAAATTCATGATTTAGCACATTTTTCATAAGAAATACATGTAACTTAACAAAACTCAAATATTATAAATAGACATGCAAGTATTTTGTCAAAATATATTGGGGTTTTTTAAACCAGTCAGTAGTAATGAAAAATCACCCCTGAATATGGTTATTTGATCATAATGACCAGGATAACCTAAAACCAGATAACTCGGTACTTACTCAATGAATGCGGGCCTCTAATTCAAGAAAGGTTCCAGCTTCATGGCAATCATCTTCTTACCCCTGAAGAGATACAAATCATCGCAACCAAATAGATATTCAACTAGAGAGCAAACTAGAGGTGGACGTACTATTGTGAATAACACCACATATCCACTATTGAACATAACATATCTGTATCAGAAAAGTTTTTTTTTTTTAATCGCCGTTCATAGCACTAATTTTTTTTTACTTGTAGGTCAACCACAATAATTTCACAATTAAATGGCCGACAATTGTTTTGGTGTCTGCTTTATATTAAATCACGCCTACTCGACAGGCTGTGGAGAATAAATCATATGGTATTGAAAAATTTATTACAAGCCCGAAGGCACCCAACATCCCTCTCGCTCTCGGCCACCCTATCAAAAATCCTAATTTAATTTCATGCTGAATGGTCACAATTTGGCATTGGCTGAATCTGCGGAAACGTCAGCGTCTTTGAGAAATCTTTTTTATACGGTGAACATTTATGGGTTAGGTTTCACATCCGCTTAGTATATCTGGCATATGTAAAAGAATTATTTTTATAGGCTTTTATTAAGCTTGCAATTCTTGTAAGTCTGTTCAGGTCAATTCTTGCACTGAATTAAAACCACTTCCTCTATCGTACGGAGTTCAAATTTGACATGTTGATGCATTTCCGATAACAATGCAATTTTATGGTAAGCATGACCTGATTTTACACCTAGGATAGGCTTCCGACGAAGGAACTCCTCAACGGTCAACAGTGTACACACCAAATTTTATATACGCATTTAAGCACTCATTAAAAATGTTTTTTACTATTAATTTATTTAAATTCGCTTTTAATCGTGGTATAATGTTGAATGTTCAATCTTAGTCTAATTGAACCAAGTAACATAATAGTACGTACGTACATATTATTACTTAAAAATCTCTATACTATAGGTATACTCGAGCATTGGCGTATAAAACCTTGGTTCGTCCTACCCTCGAATACTGCCCATCAGTATGGGATCCTTACACCCAATGTCTTAAAGACGAATTAGAAGCAGTTCAGAGAAAAGCAAGCCGGCATGTCTTTAGGCATTTTAGTCGCTATGTTAGTCCATCTGAATTAATTTCAACTCTTAATTGGGAGCCACTTAGTAGAAGGCGTTTTGAATTCAGGTTAACTAGTTTATATAAGACTGTGACGAATGAGCCTGCCTGATCTGCTTTAAGATCCCAACTCTCTAAGCCTCCTTATATTGGCCGTAATGACCATCCATCCAAGATAAAACCTATCTTGAGAAAACGGAACATTGGGTTCAATTCGTTTCTTTCCAGAACAATTCGCCAGTGGAATACTCTTCATAGGTCAGTATTTTATCAGTTTTCATCTTCCAAGGCTGTTTTTAAGCGTAGACTACGAGTTGTTAAGCATTTTTTTTTCTCACCTACTAAACTTAACAGTATCACCGGAGCTAGCTCCTAAATATTGTATTTACTTAATAATAATAATAATAATATACAGATTTATTTTTTCAAGCACGTGCCAAGAAATTAGGAATACAAAACGTAAGTCTCTCCCTAAATTTAAAAATAATAGACAAATTTGTCAATGCAAAATTTGAATCAATTGTTAGTTTAAATATTTAAATTATATGCATTGATTAATTATTAAATCTAAACGTTTAATTGAAATCCTTAATTTTACATGTATTAAATTAAAATTTTATTTCATGGTGAGAATAATATTACCTCATCATAATGAATCAACAGTTCAGCGATGAAACCCACATGGCATGCTAGTCTAGTACTCATTTCTTCAAGATGTCTTTTATTCGCACTAATCTTCGGTAGTGTGGAACAGATGCACCATTAACTTTCTCAATTTTTGAGACCTAGAGTTTGTAATCTGCGTGCTATAAATACCACGAAATAATTAATTATTCCTTGACTATGAATATGTGTCAAAAACCTTACGTAATATAAAACCTTTTTTTCCGTGTTCATTAGTATTTAGTCCATTCTTGGACATTAACCTCCTGCGTTGATTTCTTTTCATTCCGACCACTTGCAAGGTTTCTTTTACCATTTCCAGCATGATTCTTGATAATTTATCCGAGGCCCGTTTATTTCGATTGAAATTTTATGTTAACGATGGCTGTGTCGCTTTTTATTATTAATCTGACATTATTTTGAACATAGCTTCAATCACAATATTACTATTCTTGGAGAATGATGGCTTTTGTAGTTTTAATTTGCCTTTAAAAATATATAATTTTAGTTGAAAACGAGCACCTAAATAAAAATATATGAAAGGCATTTATAATATTTTGGATTTTTTTTTACACCATTAGATGTAAAAATGCTTTTAACTAAAAAGCTTTTTATGTGATTTTAATATTTAGAATAAGAACCGTCTTTCTAAAAAATCCGGGACCGTTAAAAATTAGGTATTGACGTCATTGCATTGGTTTTATTAACTTAATGTAATACAATAGTAAATTCATAACGATCATAAGTATATGTACAACAATTGCAGTAAATAAAAAAATATATGAATTTAAAATATCCTTTAACTTGTATCATCCAAACCACATGTATAAATGATGATTTTCACCTGTCGATTCTTTTCACTGTGCGCACGGTCAGAAACTAGTTTTTTTTAGGAACAGTTCTTTTTACGGCCCGACAAAATGTTCTCCCGAAGCAGCAGCCGGCGCCCGTCCCGCTACCTGAGCCTGCTTCCAGGTACAAATTGCCGGGTCCAAAAAGGACGAAACGAGACGCGGGGCACGTCTCGGGATTCACGTCTCCCGATGCAGATACAGCGTGCGCGCGAAATGCTTTCCCAGAAGAGTCTGGACCATTTTCACTTTTTACTCGTTTCCGTCGTCTGTCGAAACGACGCGACGCATGGCTTTTTTATACTTTTGTGTGCACATTTTAAGTCAGATTAAACTTACAATATATATAATATTATTGATTAATTAATTTGGTTCGTTATTAAATATGTTTGCAGTTGAAATATAAAACAGGGGAGACGGTGGTAAGGAAGCATAAAAATGCTATGACCATGTGCGGATGATAACTGTTTTAATTTGTTATTAAAAACTATATACGCAATCGGAACAAGAATATTTTTATGAATATTTTTTTTTTACAGTTAAATTTATAACTAAAACCTTAAAAACATCACAATTTGAGTATTTTTTTAACTATTTGTTGATATTAATTTTTTCAACTACAATTAATGTCAATTTAGGCCATGATAAATATTTTTCCCATGTGTTCATAAGTTATTATGCTTTTCGTTTTAATTTATTATAATCAATCTTATGTAACTTGCTACGCTAGCTTACGCAACATTTTTTTAAACACGATTTGTAATATGTGAATACATAATATCGATCCATGTGAAACTTGTTTTTTGTTTACACGCGAGAAACATATTTTCTCTTTTTCGTAAATTAATTCCTTACACCCGATTATACCGAATTTTCGATAGAGCGTGTAGACCTCGCGGTCGAGGCATGATAGCCTCGGGACAACCCTCAATAGCTCACTTACTATTACGACCGGGAGGCGATACGGCATCTCCCAGCACTTCGCAGCGCCCCGGCCCGCGGCCGACTTGTGCCGAGCATCTTCTCATGCGCTCGCTCGCATTGCAGGTCTTCACACAGGAATGGCTGCCACACCAACGCACACCGGCTTTATATTCTGTATACATAAACTGTAAACACACCCTACGTTATCTTCAAACACACGTTATCTTCAGCAATGAGTTCAGGATTTAAGGTGAGGTGGCGTACAACTGAAACTATTCAATGATAACCTCATTTTTAAGGTTTTTCAGCATCAATGTCGACAAAGTCCTTTAGGTTCTTTTATATACACTTGAAAAGCCCCTTTAGATTAGAAACAGAGAAACGCGGGTTATAATTTTTTTGAAAAGCCCACAGTTTTACCTAGTTAACAATGATACAGAGAATAAATATACACTTAGCATCCCTGTAAAACTAAAATAGATTGTTACTAATAATCAACTAATATTTTGTTGTTTATGTACGTTTATATATATTTTTTTTTAAATTTTATATGATCTAGGTCATATACAATTATTTACAGCACAGGCATACAAATGTGCCTGTGCTAGAATCAGGAGAGATGGTGGTAATGAAGCATTAAAAGTGGTATGACCATGTGCGGATTCGAACCCGCGACTTTTGGGCTAATAGTCCAACGGCGTAACCACTAGACTGCCACGATAGCTTCCTATAAAATATAAATAATATACAAATATAAATTTTCTTATATATTTTATATGAAACGGCTTTGTATTCTGTGGAATTCTATTTTGAAACTTTACGTTGTTATCACATTTGACATTCTGCGCGCATCGATAATTAAAACACATATCGTTATAATTTTTATACATTTATTGAACTTAATTCATAAAAAATTGAATTTAATTCAGCTAAAAGTTAACATAACATATTGATTCTGAGGCGGAACGAAATTCGTCGGGTAGCTTGTAATATATATATTAGTATATATCATATTTTGTTTTTCCTAAATTACTATATAGATGTTTATGATTACAATATCTAAATATACAATAATATTAATTACTTATTTTTATATTGTTCATATTGCCATTAGCTAAGGTTTCTAAGAAAAATCACTGCTTTTTGTACGCACGTTTGTTTCGTTAAAGCTGTCAAAACTATATAAGATAAGGCACAAATCTGATGTATTTGTTTGTTATATATCTCCAATATCATATAATATATTCCTTGTTGTTCATTGAAAAATAATTATTATATTTTAATATTACCTATATTCACGACTGTACTTTGTAAGATCGGAAAAATATAAGGACGATTGTAATTTCTTTGAGCGCTCCATAAAACCTGACGTGATCCCGCATATGCCTGCAGGCTTCACTCAATTCACAATCCACAACAATACACTTCCCAGAGTTCCCACATTGCACAGGTAGGCAGGCGGTAGGTGGTAGCCACGGTCGCGCTCAGGGATTCCGTGCGAAAAAAGTTAAATCTATTTACCAAGGACTTTGAGAGCTTTATTATAGTGCGCTGTCATAACGATTAGAGCGGAAACGTGCTGTTGTTACATAGTTTAGAAATAACAGCCTTGTACATAGACGCGTTACTGCGCTGCCAGGCTTAAAAGTGACCACAGACCGTACAAAAATCCATGCTCTGTCATTTTGCACTAGATTTATTATAATACCATTCTGTTAAATTTCACTTTCGGTTTAATATTTATTTCTTAAAAATATTTAATTTATAGTAAAATATTTATTTTTATTAGAAAATTATAATGTTTAATGGGCATCTTTTTAAGAAAAACTATTATACAGTATTTATAATACCATCGACTTTGTTTACTAACCTCTATAGCACTTATAATTAAATGTTAAATATGCATATTTCATAAATAATTAATTAGACAATGCAATTGTTTTTTAACCGAACCGTGTACAATTTTAATATAACTTATTTGAACTTAAATTAGTGCCACTTTAATGTTGAATTGGGATAAATTACTCATTCATGTCGGATCAGCTGAGAAGCTGAAATTTGGGTTGTTTTTTTGAGGTAGATCGAAATCAGAATGGCTAAGACAAAATCCCATGTGATAATAACCATGGCCAACAACATCTAGCACTGACTGTTCGCATGAGACGCCATGGATAAATAAGTTCAGGAGCCTTCGCGCCGAAACGTACGCCAATTAAATTGTGGAAGCCTCGACAACTTTTTTGTACCTACTAAATATGTCAGAAAAACTATGTTCCGGCAAAGGTCAATATATTTTGAAATTATGTGCGTACTTTAATAGCTCATGTGCTTTAGGATTGTTTTTCCATCTGCTAAATTATGGCATTTGACGAAGTACACATTTGTGTAACGTAAATAAAATATTTTATGAATGATATGTGTAAATGTGTTTGTGTATGATATGTTACATAAATGATGTGTGTACGAATTCGTGTTAATATTACGAGTTTATTGTGTAAGAGAGGAATAGATTAGGGCGAGTCAAATGAATGAACCTCTTTTACATATGTAATATACTTGTACTCGCATAAACACGCCCAAACGTACCATTGACATTACGAAACCTATATGCACAGATAATTTATAAAATATATTTTTATTTTATATCCGTAAAACCGTTTAAAGGTAGTTATTTAACTCTTTCGTACTCAGGAAATTATGATTAGATAGCGCTACCATTGATGGGCTTGTTAAAATGAGTAAGACTACATGTTATTCCAAGCCTAGTGGAGCACTAGTAATTGCAATTATAAAGCCTTTTGCACATTAACAGATGGAATATTTATCGATTAAATATTGTTTGACACCCTGATTGCAATGGGTCCTGACAATCTACGCTTATCAAACCATTATATTATTGGTCATATATACAAAGAGCCCCTTTTAGTACATTATCGAAGTACTATAGTTTATTTCAAAGAAAATACAATAGTTGCTTATACAATTTTAAATGTTTCGAACGTATCACTGTATAGGGTATTCAGTATATTGATAACATGAAAACAAGTGCATTATAACATCCGGGTGTAGGTAACACCCACTCAAATTCTGGCATATTCAGTCATCGCGTTACGCTGACTGAGCAAAAAAGAGCATCGATAGCGATGGGGTCGATTTTGTTTTCATTCGCGTGATTCAAAACTGTTTCATTATATGAATAGGCGGCAATGGTGACTAAGGAACGTCTTATTGCTTTTCTTGACCTTTTGTGTCTGACTCAAAAGTTCCTTCGTCGAATTAAAAATGAACAACCACCTAAAGTCTAGCACACACGCGTATGGACCTATTGTCAAGCTTTACACTTAATTTTCTACACACTAAAGTACGTTATCTGAAAGCGGTCATTTAAATATTCATGTAAGTATTAAATTATATTAAAAATTTGAATCGATAAATACGTATTAAATTTCTTCGAACGTTCTCTCATCTCATAAATCAACATTTCACCGACACCTAATTGATATCGAATAAATAAAATGTAACAGTAATGTAATGTAATGTACTTATCGTTTTACAATACTGGAGTCAGCTAAAGCTTTTAAAATTTTGGCAACTACCGTCAGAAAAAAACAACCTACCCACAGCAACTTCTCCTCAATTGGTAACTGGACAACGAGTGCCGCCGCTCAGTATGTTTTTAAAACACATAATATACACGTAGTTGATGCAGGCATGGTAAATGTTGTAAGTACAGTGGATACTGTAGATACCATAGATACTGTAGATAATATAGGTACAGTAAATTATTTTGGTAAGGTAGTTTCTGTAGATAATGTTAAAACAGGAGATAGTGTAGTGTAGGTACAGTAAATAATGTAGGTAATGTAGTTTCTGTAGATAATGTAAGTACATGAGATAGTGTAGGTACAGTGGATACTGTAGGTACCGTAGATTCTGTAGATAATGTTAGAACAGGAGATAGTGTAGTGTAGGTAAGGTAAATAATGTACGACAAGGTAGCGAACAGTGCTTACTCTAACCTAACACTAAAAGTTTATATAAAGAACCGTAGAAATATAACTATGCTATATTATATAACCATCTTACAACAGATAAAGTCAACAGTCTTTGTCATTTAATTTCACTCATTCGCTCATTTAGTCACCGGCCGCGGAGTGCTGTGTCAGCGCCGCGCCGCGCCGTTTCGATGGCACTCCCGGTCCAAGTGCCCTCCGGCAAAATGCCATCAACTTAAATGAGTTTCACGAACTGAACTCAACTCAACAGCCGCGACTCCTGCATTACTTAAGGTGCATTCGAATTCATGCAGCGAGTCTGCTTAATGCCATTTTTTTTAATTGCACTTCTCTCTCTGTTTCTTGGCACAGACAGAGAAAGAGTACTTCTACTCTTGCGTCTGAGAAGGCGTCCGCGGGAAACAGCTCGAACTATGTTAATTACTTTTCTAACTCTTAATTATACGGCTGTCCTGTGGTCTATGGGGTCTCGTGGAGCATCTGTCTACAGGTTGGCCGTATTGTGAATTTTCTATAAACTTTTATTTATAAGTAAACATACCTAGTACATACACAATCGCCCCATAAAAATCATCAAATCAGTACGCGTAAAAGTTACCTATTTATTATAATTTTTAATTTTTTAATTACTATTTTGACACTTTCTCCATACTGTTTAATGAAAAATATTATAATGTCTGTCAAGTTGACAGCATAGACTTGCAGGCATATTTAGGTTTGGTCGACAAAGGAGCACATTACTTGAGATGAGTTAAGTTGAGTTGCTTTTGACTGTAAGACTACAGTGTAAGATTCTAGGTACAGTCAAGTGCAAAAGAGTCACTCACCCCGAAGGCGATAGCGAGTGTCGCCTACGGCATTTTCCCGGTTCGCATCAATAAAGTTCAACGGCGAGCGCGGCGCGAAACAGCCTGGCGATTCCATGTCGATTTATGAGTAATTGTTATGCACTCGACTGTACATAGACTTTCGATAAGGTTCGTGTCAGTCAAGTAAATATTCTTAGCTGAGAAGTCGCATCGAACTGTGACCCTTCTCCAGTAATAAAGTATATTTTCAGTGTCCTATACCAATGGCATGAACGCTTGGACGATTTTCCGCATAGTCTGTATTTTTTCATTAAGTGAATCATTAGATTCTTATCTTTCTTATCTTAGATTCTTAACTTGGTTATTGCGTATCTTTATAATAAAGAAGATATTAGTAATTTTAATATGACCGAGAATTTCAAAACTTTAAACTCAATAGTTAATGTGGTTAATTTATTTGTATTCACCATAATACATTTTAAAACTTTTTAAAGTTCACATTATATTGATTGTATTTTATAATATATTGTATACCACATAACACTAGAAGTATATATTCTTGTTCATATACTAAATTAAAAATTCGTATCAATTGTCTTCGTTGAAACGGGCAATGCCTGGTTAGGTAAAACTACAGTTAATATTATTGTGCTTCGTTAAAAATTGTATTTTTTATTAACAAATAATAAATAAATATGTCGTAGAGCTGTTTTAAGTTGATTTTGTCAGTCAATAAATTTAGTTTTTGTTATATTCAACGAAAGACCCCAGCGATGTTTAACGACCCGTAAGCCGGTGGAAGCCTTAATGTAAAGTAAATCCCCAAGGACAATATAATTTGCAAATGATGTACTCACGCCGCTCAAATTTATATTGATGCGTAGGAGGAATCGCTTTAAAGAAACGCCAAACACTTCCAACTTGTAACTTACTTAGCGAACATCGAATTATACAAACTTCCTTCACTCTTCCTTATTTTCTCCAGCATTAACTCTACGTAATGATGCGATTAATTTTTGTAGTTGGACCTGTTAACTAACAAATGTTTAAATAGTGTATTTAAAATGGTACACATATGGTCAAAAATACATATCTTTTAGGTATCAGTACCTATCGATATAATTATATCTAAAATGAGAACTCCTTCGCTAGAACCCTCTTATGATTTTTTTTAGCTAATTAGCTCCTTTCGATGTTTCTCGAAGCGCATCCCCTCCCCTCCCCAGCCCCCTCCAAGTGACATTTGAACAAAACGTTTAGATTACACTTTATGGGGCAGACTCTTTAATGAGACCACTTTGGGAAGTTCTCTCGATTTTGCGTTAATCACTTCATAAGCACTCCTTTCCTTGGCTCGATCCTTATCCGCAAGGTCTTGACAGTTTGGAAATCAGAGTAATTAATTACCCACTTTTGGGATCCATTAAAACCACTCTTGAAATATGGTTTAAACTGAAAATTTTAATTTCAGTAATTAAAATTATTAACTATGCCATCGGTCAAAAGTTAAGCCTGCTTTAAACAACTCCCCAATAAATACAACAATATGGTATAGGAAAGTATAAATAAAGTGTTTTTAAACCAAATACTCGGCTAATATTATCGAATAATTTAGTCTTTTTTGTCAATTAGTCATTTGTCTTTATTTTTCCAATTTTTTTTTTATTGTTTTTATATTTTTTATTTTTTTTTAAAACTATTTAACACATTTCCTAAAATAAACTTAATATGATATATAAGTCTACTGGAAGATTGTTATCATTGGTTATATAGTCATTTACATTTTTTTTAACACCCCACAGAAAAGTTTTTGTAAGGGATTCTAAACGGTGCAAAATTTCAAGAAATAGAATGATTTTTGAGCAACAGACGGACGCAAGCTAGCCGAATATTGAAGATTATCTTCAGAACCGCAATGGTGGATAATGCAAACCTTTTTTCCTCGATAATAAAATGTGCCTTTAAATGATTTAACAAAGGAGCCGCCGTCGCGAGGAGTTGGAGGGAGGGGGGAGTGAGGGAAAATGTCCACAAACGAGCCAAAGGCTATAAACGTAATGGCGTCGTTTGGAAGACCTCAGTGCGGAGGACGACGACTTTTGCCGGGCGCTGACGCCAAACCAGGCCAGATGGACATCGCTGT
Organism: Neomicropteryx cornuta; assembly: GCA_020383195.1. NCBI lineage: Eukaryota > Metazoa > Arthropoda > Insecta > Lepidoptera > Micropterigidae > Neomicropteryx > Neomicropteryx cornuta. The sequence continues at coordinate 11,747,527 of JAHKQU010000014.1, forward strand.
GTTTTATACACCTAACGGGTATATTTGGGTCATAAACAAAAACTTATTACTTACTACTTACTAATCTTTTAACCTTTATAATAATACATTTACATTAAGACGTGTTAGCTGACGTTGGATAGAATTATTTATATTGCCTTCATAGGCCGATGAGGCTAAAACTGTTTGAGCCTCATCGGCTCATGAAATAGGTACTTATGCATTTTGTTATTTATTAATATTACATGCATTTCGCCCCCTATTATGATGTTTGTTTTTATATTATAAATGTAAACTTTTATGACACTACACACACTTAAAAGTGTTTTTTGAATTTTAGTCTGTTTTGTTTAAAATGAATCAAATTGAAATAAGTCGTACTAGTGGAAAATTGTATTAAATTAATAATAATTTAAATTCATTATTTACAAGGGTACTAATATGTTACAAATCATTAATAATTATAAAAAAACAAAATATAACATGAAATGAAATGTTAGTGTTTGGTTGGGGCTGTGTTAAAGGTCGGTTAATAAAAATAGTGCATATGAGAGGATTTGTGACAGGGAGGGATCAAGCGTGTGTGTGAGAAATGAAGTAAAGTTGTCATTAATTACACAAATTAATAATCATATTAATTTGTGTAGTTTAACAAAAGATGGTCTACCTAACTAGGCAGCGCCCGTACTAAGGCAGGCTTAGGATTTAGAATGCGAAATACATAAATATTTCGATTTTATGACAGAATAATACTAATAAGTTAGTGTTTTACTTTTTATGAACTCACTTTTACTAATGTTAACCTATATGATAGGAATCATATAAAATAAAATAATAATAAATATGGAATTAAGTGTTCCTAAACATTTTCTTTTATATATAGTACTATTAGTAGTGTACTAGTCGGAAACGGTGTTTATTTTATTATTATTTTTTTTTGTTGTCCATTTGTCAAAGACTGTAGACAGGTCCTTGCAATAAGTTTTCAAATTGATATTACACAATACACAGGTATCAATACATGCATTGTAAAAACACGGTAGATAGTTCAGCACAAATAAAAATAAAAAACGAAGAAACTAAACAGTATCAATATTATTTGAAATTATTTTATTATTTAAATGCTAGGTACATACGTCAAATAATTATTTTACATATGCTTCTAACAGTAAATCTTTTAATCGAAGGAGGTACATCAAAATATATGGTCGATGACTCGGGTAAAGGTTCTAACCCTACTCTCATTGAATCCACGTCGTTTCTGATTCGCTTTCACCGTGAGTTAAAATTCCATATCGCTTACAAATTTAATTCCCCGACTGTATTCTTCGTAGACAAATCGTGCGGATCTTGAGGAGATAAGGAAAAAGAGTGGACGCAGGTTCAAGTGGATGTCCCTCGTCTGCCGCGGACGGGGCATATTTATTACCCCGCACTGCCGCGGTCGACCTGGTTACTTCCGAGAGAAAGTTTCCCAAAATTTGGGACATAATCCTGTATAAGTCAACCTTGAAACCGTTAGTGCTTGTGCTTCGGTTAATTTAAATATGACAATCTCACCAATTTTATTTTAATATAAAACCTAAAGAAAGATCTACAACAACTCCCCAAATAGGACTGCTGTTAACGCATGGATCATAAGGATTCGAATTATTTCGCCCTGATTTTCCCCCGGAACGAGTGTCCTCCGCTCTTTAAATAATTATTTAGAAAGTGAGTTCTCGCAGAAAGAATAGAGATGAGCAATATGACCCTGCAGATTCTCAGTTGGTGGTATTTAATATGCGTCGAGTCTGGATCAGCTAACAAACGATTAAAATAATATCAAGGCATATCTGCCTATAGCATCAAATCACCTAATATCTCTATGTCAAAACTATTATTGTTTGCTACTTTATAATAATTAAAAATACGAAATTTGAAAAAAATAGATATACATAGTGTATTTTTCTTGACTTTGCTTCTTTTAGGAGTTAATCCATATCGATAACTAAACCGAGCTCACAAAAAAAATGTAAATAATAATAAAAAAAATAAGAACAGTTAATTTTTTTCGAAGTACATCGCTCGCCGCGCGGCTGGGCAGTCCCCCTGCCCCAGCCACTCCCAGGTGCTTTACTCGGTCAAGGTTTGCTTTGTTTCAGCGTTAACAGCTTTCTCAAATATAAGAACGATAATATTGATAATAATAATAAATAGTTAATAATAGCAAAAATCGGGGAAGATAGTGCAATCGTTACCCATTATAGAAAATACATTATTATATTTAACTAAAAATAATAATAATATTTACATTTTTAATCCGTTTTTCTTGTAATTGTGAAACATTTATGCTTAATTGCTGATTAATGTTTGTTTGTCGATATAGATCAAATCAACCGCCCCCTTAAAGAAGCAAAGTGAATAAGATTAAAACCTGTATAAGGATACTGAAAATTAAAAATTTCAAAAACCCCCAAAAAACAAATGGCTTAACAGATTTTCTTGAATCACAGACACGTTAAACTTATAACAGGTTCAAAAATGTTTTCATAGCCATTTAGTCCAGTTTCATACCGCGAACAATCCTCCTGAGCATTGTATTCCAAAAAAATTCAGATTATTTTAGACGTAGCCACATAAAATTTCCACTGCTATTATTTTATTTTATTTTTATACGGTACTCCAACAAAATATTGAATATATAACATGTTTACATTAATTTTAGACACTTAAGTAAGAAAAATCTTATCAATATTTAAATAAAAAGAGAACACCACATGCATATAAAAGATAAAACACAGATTATGTTTATATTGTTATCATAATGTTGTGTTCTTTTTGTTTCCAGGTAAGTGTCAATCTACCGTTATAAAAAAATAGAGCGCCAGGGAGGTTGGAAGTCTGCAGCGGTAACTGTCTCTCTACCTCTCTTATCAGGCAGACATCTAAACCAAAGGTGTCCAAACTACGGCCCGCGGGCCAAACCCGGCCCGGCAGGCGATTTTATCCGGCCCGCCAAGGATTTTGAAAAATTTCGTTGCAAATTTCGTTAAAGCAATTGGCTGGTAAATTTATTTCTATGTATGGCACTACCTATATTGTCGAACAAACTTTTTCCATGATGAAGTATCTGAAATCTAAATATAGGGCAAATTTATCGGATGATCATTTGCAATCATTGCTAATAATTGGTGTTTCCGATTTGAATCCCAACTTTGAAGAAACTCTCCAGGAAAAAACCCAGTTCCACCATTCCCATTAAAAATTACATGAAATAATTTTATAATAATATAATTTAGACATGTTTGTTTAGTATTGCTATATCTGTAATTTACTATAAAAAAAAATTATAGTATATATATGTGGCAACAATAAAAAAATTCAATGCTGCTTTACTTGTAATAAGGTTTTTTAATTCTCATATTTACAATGCTTGGCCCCCGCTAATGAATTTAAATACCAAACTGGCCCTCGCAGCAAAAAGTTTGGACGCCTCTGATCTAAACGTCCCGGCAATCGAGCGACCACTTTCTAACCGGCAATGTGGGCCCGAACCCATTTGCAGACTCGATCGGCCGCTGGACTGGACAGTGGACGTGAGCTTTTTTCTCCACATCCGCCCCGTGATTGACGTTTGTCTAGCATGGAAGTACATTATATCGAACACCGCAGTACTGACGATAATCTCACATCATATCATTCCTCTATGCAAGTTATGCCAAGTCTGAAAAATCATTCCTTGGATGAACACAGTGCTAAATTTTACAGAAGAAACTTTCAATTTTTTTCTTGATTCAGTCTGCCATATTGCTCTCTTGCAACCTCCAAATTCAACGGCTCAATAGACCAGTTTTCCTTATTATAAGATTTTTCTCTGCAAGGCAATATTGACAGTCAACCTTGAAATTCAGTACTTTTTTTATATTAAGTCAGATTTTACTTTTTGCGCGATCAGTAAGCAATTAACTATTAGCAGTTTATTATTTATTAAATTTCTCAGAAATAGAATTGAGTTTTAAAAATCTACCTTTACTTTGTTGAAGACAGGATCAAGGTATCATAAATAACGGCATAATGCTTTGTAAATAGACAATATTTGAAAACTTTTGCAATTAATGTTAAATTGCATATTTTTCATCCTCTATTTAACTGGCCTACGGACCTCCCTCAAGGGACGAATCTGTATATGGGTGCATTAGTGCAACTCTTACCGTATACAGCAGTTAAAGAATTGCTACGACTTAGTACATATACAATTATTTAGGGACCTACTTAATAGAGGTAAAGGTTGTGCTAGAATTAAGGGAGATGGTGGTAATAAAGCATTACATATGGTTTGTTAATGTGCGGATGTGAACCCGCGACTGTTGGGTCAATGGTCAAACGCCACTAGTCTATTAGAGTATCACTAGACTAAATTTCTATTAACTATTATAACAACCTACAGACTTACGTCGATGCCATTATTATCTGCCCTGTCAATGTTCCAGTCTCTTGGAAATATATTATCTTTGTAATATTTGAAAGCATCCCTGACTGAACCTAAATTGACAGAATCGTAGGCTTACGACATTACAACCTTTTATTTATGATTCTTCTTGACACATCCCTAGTATGTGTAATCTACCCGCCTCACGCATCACCACATAAGGGGCGTCAAACTGAAGGCTAGCTACTAATTTTTCGCAATACTCAAATATTTATTCTGCTATACTTACTCCCTTGCCGTTCTGCCCTATATTCTGTACCATTGTACACATTTACAATTATGACAATACCAGACCATCTTAAATCGAAAATGCGCAACAAGTCCGAATTTATCACTGTGGTTCTTCTTCTTACTTGTTGTGTTCACACCCTGGAGAAGAGAAGACGAGGAGCGGAGGCTCAATGACCGGGCGAGGGGAGCCCGAAGCGGTCAACAGCGCCGCCGCCAGACTGGGTACGCTAGAACTAAACACGGATAACTTCTGTCATCGGCCTAAAGCTATTTGAGGGCGACTCGAAACAAACGTGCCACAATAATAAACGACTTTAATATTGTTCAACAGTCCAGTTTTTAGCAAATATCAACTCCGTAGGATAAGAGGAAGTGGATACATATTATATTCTACAAATTCGCATCTTAGAAATAATTATTCCAAAAAGTAAAAAAAATTCAATGCAAGGCGACTACTCTAATTTGTTCACCCATTTCAAAGTTCTTCCGGTACGTCAACTTTGCTATTATAGAATTGCAATCCACCACTTTTCAGATGAAACATAGAAAAATCTTGTCGCTAATAAGTACTCTACTAGACAAATGTCAAATGAAAAATATATTGTAGAAAGATGTGTATATACGTATGGATATCGACAATTAAAATATTTAATACCCAGCCTATTTAGTAATATACCCCTCGAAATTAGAAAACTTAAAAGGAAATCGGATATAAAAATTAAGTTAAAAGAATTTATGAAAAAAAAACATATTAAAAATTATTTAGGTCTTAGTTAAATTAGGTTCATTTTGTTTGTAATCACATGAGTTATGTTAACTTAAATTTTAATTATTTTGTATTATATTTTATGCATGTTAAAATAAATTGTTTTTAGTTAAGATTAAGAACCCAGCAGATAAGACAATGTCTTACAATACAATTACAATACATTGTAATTGTATATAGTTGAACAATAAAAGTTGCTTCTGGCAACATTGAAATTGAAAATTGGATCTAATTCAGCTTGCAAGATTTGGCCTAAACATTACAAGCTAAATGAAATCTTGTAAAAAGTATATTACCAGTAATCAAATAATTCTGATTCTATACCATCCAAGGTTTTTTAAAACGAAAAACGAAATTGTCAATCCCCACGGTTAGTATTATGTGGTGCATTTTAAGGCAAAGCTCAATTAGGAGGAAAACTTATTTTTTATAAATTGTTTTACATGATGTTTTTCATCATAACTTTTATTATGTGTGTAACATTCTATATAACAAATAATTATTTTGAAATTTTTTACTTTAGTAAGAATTGTGTAATTTCTTGCTTTACTTTCCAATAATTTTAAAATGTATGTTTTTATTTTGTCCTAAAATGTTGATGATATCGTAAAATAAATTTCTGTCATTCATATACCCGTTCACATTTAAAGTAACGCTAAACTAGGTAAATATGAATACATGCTACGGCTGATCAATCAGTTTATATACAGGATGTCTCGAGACCACCCTCGAAGACTTAAGGGGTTGTTTATGTTCCCTATTGCGAGTAATAAATTATATTTAAAAAAATGCGATAATAATTAATTCCCAAATTTATTATTTTAACTTAAGCTGATGTAAATTTTATTAGCGTGCCGACACGCGATCGATCCCTCGTAATTAGCTGTTTTTTTATCGGGAATGTTTATAACATTGAAACTAGCACGTCAAGTAGTAACGGAAATACACTACGATTTGAAAATATATTATAAATGTGTTTAAACAATAGAGCATTACCGTTGAACATTACTTTTGTCACCTATAAAGGTGACGCAAAAAGATAAGTACTCGTACAGTACAGTAAAGTGCAGTTGCTCTACATTGCCAGTTACCGACCGAGTATAACTAAGCAACAATCTACAGTTAAAAATAATATGTATGAGCGCCAAATAGTCGGTACTGGTTCACAGTAATATTTTTTTTCCCTAACTGTTAATCTCTAGCAACAAATAAGCCAAATGCGAATATTACATTAAAATCTTAAACATTTAAGATAAATGAGTACTAAGAGTTTAAACATACTAAAACGCTAATAACGCACTGGAGTGATCGCGTATTTATTATATTCCTCTAAGTGACATTAAATTCCATTGTATAACAATCGTAATAAAGTTGTTAACCCGCTTAACTGTGCATTCATAGCGAGTTTACAAGGCAAAAACGATCGTAACGTCTAAACGACCGGAGGTTTGCACGATATACTCGTATTTCCTAAAAACATTGTGAAAGAATGTTTGAGAATTTTAAGGTAACGCATATCCTATTGTGAGCTTGTTCATTGTTTGAGCACGTCTTACTTAGACAAAACAGTTTATCTCAGTTCTTTGTATTAGGATAAAGATTTTCTTTAGTCTTATATTATTACTAACTCGCTAGAATATTATCTGTGTCAATGGAAGAATTGAATATTAGAATTTCTCAAGGGTTAAACCTTTTTTGTTCGCGTTAATAAGAATATTCAGAAAATTAACTTAGTTTATTTCTGGACTGCTCGCAGCTTTCTGAAACTCGTTCCAGTTGACAACGTTTTTATAACCTGCTCTCTCAACGCAGCTATTATTTTTATCTAGCCATATATGGTGATTTAAGTCTAGTGCACCACGTAAACATAATTTTCTAAGCAGTTTTTAATATGTATTTTTTTTATTTTTATTAGCGACAGTAACATTATGCGTATAGATGGGTCTGTACTAAATAAGGCAGTGTTTCGTTTTATTGTATTTATTTCTAAAAGAACGATATTCATCCAGTATCACTAATTTTAGCAGTATCTCGTTGAAAGTAATGAATAGCAATGTGTATATTCCATATTATAAATATTATTTTTACATATTATTTAAATTCGTTACTTATATAAACAAAAAAATATATACTTTAGGTATTTTATACCATATACATATTTTTTGTTTTGTATGCCTTTATATTAAAAAAAAGAGCGCGTCTTACACAAGTTACTGTTATAATCTGTGACACAACAGAATGCAAAGCTGCGAAGTCAAAACGCGATCGCGCGGCAAGCCGCCATCATTTCAAGTAATTAATTCATATTTTAAACTTGTATTTAAAACTTTGATTAAGAATTTTAAATTAACGTACGCGCTCAAATGTTTATGAATTTGACGCCTCTCGTAAACACCTATATGAAATTCAACCGCCCAAATGTTGAACTCCGCCCTATGCCATCGAACAAAGGTTTTTTTCATATTTCTCTTCATTGCCGCATTCACTTTTCCGAATTACGTAATTTTCCCGAGCCAAATTTCGTTCGAATCTCGCGTTGCCGGGGGCGCGGGAAAAGCAGGGGGAGGGGGGGAGGGGAGGTCTTTCTATTCGACCGGGCAAAATCGAGCCGCATATGTTTTCAAGTGCGTCATGTATTTTATTGTAATATTCGCAGAATCGCGCCGACTGCAGAAACAATTCTATTGAATCTCCTGAATTGATATGGTTTGACGAGGACGTTTATTCTATTTATCGTAATATATAAATAACCGAATTGCTTTGAATCTAAAACCTTCATATAATAACATCCTTTGACATTTTATCTATGCTCCTTCTACAGAGGTTAATAGAAGGTTGGTAGTCTATAGTAAAATTATTTAAAGGCATTTTATAAAATAAATACAATAAATTGACCCGGCAGACGCAGGTTAGAACCCGCACATTCTATTTAAAATATTTAATTACCACCTCCACTACCGACTATAGCACAAACAAATTTAGCTTAGTTGAGTGAGGCCCAAAATAATAAAAAGCAATGTACGTAGTTTAATTTAATTGATTCGATGAGGACGTTATTGGTGTTTTACATGAAACCCATATTTATTACTTTTTAAGGCCTTTCAGGCATTTTAGGATTTTTAAAAATACTTTTAGATACCTTAATAAAAACACAGGTTTCTGCAAACAGCTCATGCACCCCTAGTTTAAAATAAAATTATTTAACCTGATCTGTATTTCTTCTAGATCGTTTTACATTTTCGATGAGTTAATCAATAATTGAAAGCTAATTTTCAATGTTTCAATGGAATGAACTGTTTCAAAATTGCGTAGGCTCAACCTAAATAATGGTCTGCGACGAATGTTCTAGAAAATTCTCAACAAGACAACAATCAGGCAACAATGCTTTTGTTTGTCATAGCGGACAAAAGATGCATTTGTTGCCTTTACGGCCGCAACGCGTCTCGGATACTCTCGTGTGCGTGTGACTCGTTAAAAAAGGTCTCGCTTAGGTCCACAATGCACTGGAATGAGGGTCCCTTTCGCACCCCGCCAAGTCCTCGGCCGCCGTCCCTTTCCCTCCGAGATCTCGTTTTTTAGCCACGCACCCGCTCTCGTTATTTCTATCTCTTTCGTTCGCTTGATCGGTTGCTCGCTAACCCTTGCGTTGCGCGTTAAAAATATCGTGACGTCATCCAGTTCCCTCTCTCGAGTAGTTAACGACCTCACGTTGGCCAAAATGGTTAGTCTAGAATCGTACACAATTAAATAAAACAAAAAAGATATTACAATTTTTTTTAAATATTTTCAATAATTGCCTAATTTATATATGCTTACGATTTTCTTCTATCAACCTTTATTTTTCAATATGTTTAATTTTATATCTATATGTTTTTATTTGTCGTTTGTTACTTGCATATTTATCTAAACCACCAAACTTCTACCAAACTGATCTATTTTTAATAACTCTGTAAATTTTTTTCAATGTTATTTTAACAAAAGTACGGACAAAATTCCTTTAGTTCTGTATTGTCATTTTTTTTTGTTTCTTATATAGATAAATAATCAAAGCTTGAATTAGTGTTTTTCATTTTCTTTTTTTTTTATTAATTTAAATTCGTTATTTTTTTTTTTTTACCTCTAAATATCTTTATTAGTTAATAGGGCTACCCTTGTTTAGGAAGGTAGCAACTTCAAATTTATATTATCTTTACTTCATTACCTGGATTGTGTACCATTTATATTGGGTAATCAAAATAAATATATAAATAAATACGGACATAATATTTCAATTTATAATAATTGTTAAATAACACTGAACATTTTTTTACATGTTTCTATTTGCACTCAAAGATATCGATGTCATAAATTAGAATATTTATTTATTAAAAGAATTACAAACAGCGGAATAGAACGTGATTGCAATTAATATTATACATTACATATGGCCAACAAAAATATTTCAATATCTAAAGGATGTTGTAAACTAGGCCGCAGTTTAAGTATGCACTGTAACAAAATAAATTGTTACGTGTCAGTTCGAACCCAATTCTAGTTTTTCTGCCAAAATATGCCCCTAAGCGATGCTTTTGTGTGAATGCCTGATACCGCATGAAGGTTTTTGCTCATCGCGAATAAACTCCAAATTTAGCGCGAGCTTCCAGCCACCAAAGCGACTGCGATGTCGTGTCCATTAATCAAATGCCCGATAAATTGTGATAATTGCTCGTCGCAGAGCGTTAAAAATATATTGCAGTCCGCCTACATAGGAATGCACAAGCACATGCACATGCACATGCGCAGGCACAGGCATGCTCCCGTCGGCGCGGCGGGCCATACGGCTTTTGCCCTTTTCGGCTTCACGAGACACGCCGTCTGTCATACGGCCGGCCATACGGCGCGGCGCATCAATTTCGGCCCGCTAACTGGATTACCCGCGGCGCGCCGAATGGCCCTCCCCCGCCGCCGCACTCCCCCCCCCCCACCCCGCGCACACCCGCTTCGCCGACATGCTGAGACGGTTCGAATCAAAATCAACAATAAAAATTAAATAAAAAGAAAACTGCGTGAAAAATATGGCTATTAATAAAATTGAGCGTTGGCGGTCGGCCTGACAGTACAAGAAATAAAAACTCATCGACCTACAAATACAGTTCGAAAACATCATCTTGATATTCAATCCTGAGATAAAACTTATTTTATTTTTATTTGTATGAGAAATGCTTACAGCTATACATAATGACAGTTACATAGAAATAGATAAATAACAACTTAAGCCGACTACAGGCATCTCTAATTTAACAGATACTTTTAACAGAACGAACTAGGGTCTAATTTATAGTGATAACATTGTATGAGTGTTATAAACTGTGAATATAATAGGGTGTGGAATGTAAGAGTGCGTTAATGTGTATGCATGTGTGTGTGTGCGAGTGTGCGTGTCGTGTGTATGGTGACGAGTATACTATTACTAATATTATGTATATTCAAAGAAAGTTTTTTTTTATGTTGAGTATAAAGTCGCCTTTATGCAAATGAAAAATGTCCGATTCGCTGAAATTGTGGTTATATGTTGCACCAATACGGTTTATAACTAATTTCATTGCTTATTAACTTGTTTATTTAGTTTAGACGATTGATTGCTTCTTCTTTGATGTCCAGACCTTAGAGAGCTATATTAAAGTACTATGTTTAACACGCGCGCACTTAACGAAAAAATAAATCAAAAAATTAAGTGTACCTAAAAAATGTATGAGATATGGCCATGCAATTAAGTGTACAGCATTACGAGCCTTATAAATAGTATCAGTCCGCTAAAAGTGCAAAAGAATATTACATTTAAAATTACTAAATCAAATAATAGAAAAATCATATCATTAATAATATACATTTAAATAATTGATTATAAATCGATTGTATCGTATATCTAGGTAATTGTAGCTGGCGGTAAGCAATATTTTGTTAGAAAAAACTAGATTTGTTAGTAATAACGGAATATTAGGTTTTTAAGCAGATGTATAAAATGTCATAATCTTAATTACATCAGGCCGTGAGTCATGAAGCAAATCATTTTAGTAATGTGTTGTTACTACTAAAAGGCACAGGTTGACATTTAATATCAAGGTTTCCCAACGCGTACAGCGCCTTGAGGTCGTTTAGATGCGTCCGTAATTACGGGTCTTATATATTTCTTGGTGAGGTTCAATGTATATTCTAATGACACCGTCTATTTGTTAGTTGCTAGTTTGTATATCAATTCCCGTATTTGACTTCACTATGTTCCCATATTTTCCAACTTATTACCATTATTAGTCCATTACAACGAAATTCACGTTGGCTCCACAGTTGATCACGGTGCCACCTATGGAGCGGTAAGCACTACGGGCATTTTTTATACCTTTGCCTCGAGTTTATTACCCGCTGATTGAGTTTCGTTTTAATCCTAGCTGTTTGTTCCTGAAGCGTCTCAGATGCTCTTCTCGTAAGTACGACTTTTTTACGGTTTTTAATATGAATTATTATTTCCATCCAGGTCTCACGACGAATATAAAACACTGCTTTTTATTTATGACTACGTAATTGCCCTAAAAATATAATCTATCCTCGAGATTTCGATTAATAAGTATCTTATTTCAACTTCTCGTAAACGACATTTACGTTTTTTTAGCAGCTGCATGGGTTATTCGGTTATTCGGTTATACTTAATAACTGAGAATTAACGAGCTAATATTTACAGCAAGGTAATGTGTAATGAGGTATTAGAGTTTTTTTTTCTTGGACATATACAGGTTTAATGAACTGTGGAATATTTTTTTGACAAGCGTAGAAAAACTTTTAAGAAACTTACAACTTTTGCACTGCCAAAAGTGAATTATTATTATGCAGTAAAAATATGTTGTTTAAAGCCCAATAGCTTTAATAATATTGCAACTTATTTATATAAAAAAAAGCAATGTTCCTAAAGTCAGTCTTGTCCGTTTACGATTTGGAGTATATTCCACGGGCAATGTCTAATCAGTATAATCCACTTTTAAAATGTTGGTCATAAAGATTACATTTCCAGGTATAAGGCATCAAACAAACCACTCTGTCTCGGTTGTTATCAATGTTGGACGTCGTAAACCATGTTGAGATTTTTGTATATTATATCCTGGATAATAATATTATTGGTGTATGCAATACGCGTGTGCTACCTTGGTTAAAAAGGCTCAAACTGTGACGTTTTATTTAATCGTTTTGGTAAAATAGTCAAAGCAGTATCAACTGTAATGTTGCACAATTGATTGTGTCTCTTGTTATCACAGATTCTTATCTCATTTTTTTTTCTATATACTGAAAGTATACTTTCAAAATGTTAGTTTTTATTTATTAACAATAGATGTGTATGATGCATCGATGCAGTCAAGCTTCACCGGGTCTCATAGCTAAGCAATTCGGGCGAGGTCAGTTATTATCATCATTTTAGTTCACTTTTTTTTATTAGGAACACGGTTTGTCCGCTTTAAAGTTATTTAACATCCATATCAAACCTGTTAAATGTATTGAAGGGTCAATCATTTTAATAAAGAAATGAAAGTGTCGTATGTAAGTAAAAGATCACGTGTAGTTAGTCCAGATAGTAGAGAAGTGGCTAAAAAGTGTTGTAACGGGTTGTAAGTTGGAGTAGTAGTTATTACGTTATTTATGTTAAACTTTTTCTATGTACGAGGCGGCCGTATGCATTAAGCTAACATTTATTATTAACCCATTCATAAAAAAATCACGACTTCGCCGACCTAATCTCGTACAAAGCGAACAATGACATATGAAATTTTTATCATTCTTTCCGTTTGTCCTCTAGCTACCGTATTTGCTCATTGTCACGAAAGGGATAATTTAAATTCGTTCCCCGGGGAAGAGGCCGCGAGTCGACTACGCTCTTGACCTGTAAAGCCGCCTAAATATGCTATTTCTATGGCGAGAAAGTATTCTTTTGAGAAAAACACATTTTGTGAACTAGTTATCTTTCCGTTTTCACTTCTAGTCCAAGTAATATATCAGCGTTTTTCACACAAGTCCTTCATAGTTCACGCGGCTAGACTGTGGAATGAATTATGAAAGATTAGAAAACCTTCCAATATTGCCATTTTCGAACAACGAACATTTTCTTCTTGATTATTTTGAAAGCCGTTTTTATTCTATTTTTACTTACTTTTTTTGCTCTTTGTGGGAAAAATATTAAATATTTTTAAATCCAGTTTTTCGGAGTCAAACCCAAGTGTTTTAAAAGCAACCATCAGTTATACATAGGTATAATATATAAACCATGTACCTATTATAGAAGACCTTATTTGGGGAATGTGAGATACGTTCTTTTGATTTAGGTTAGTTTGAATACTTGGTTGACATAGATTTTAATGTGTAAACGATTGAGTCGAAAATTTTATCAAAATACCTACATTCAAAGCAAAATAGATCTTGGGGTCGCTGCAAAAATTTAATATTTTTTTTCATCGACCATTTTATACCAAATTTAGGGGTCAGGTACATTTAATTTTATTTTAAAACTAATCAAGATAATTCTGTGTTTTCTATTCTCGTCTATAAAATCTCCATTGATTTTTTTCCATTATATCGTATTATTTTGTATGCGTATTTCGGTATTTTATGACTAGTATTTCTGTTACGAAATATTAGAATGCATAGCATGAGCATAACATTTTAATTTCTCATATAAAAAAATAAGCGCCTAAGTAAGGTAGGACCCAGCATAACAGCTATTGTGGTTCGACCAGGTATTCGGCAATTCAGCGCATGACTGCTATCCTAAATGCACGAGAAATATTCCCTTCGTTGCGTCATATTTCTTCGATGCTAATGGTAACACAATATTATTAAGCGTGCTACACAGAATAGGAATGCTCCGGTCGCAGAACTCCAATATTTCACAGCCGTTTTTGTGCGGTCCGACGATGGCAGGGGTGGCGAGGCGATGTCTGCACGCGACCTAGCTCAGTACAATCATTCAAGAATCAGTATTCTTATATATATAATATTATATTTAATTTTGTAGTATTTGTAAATATTTTCATTTCACTTCAGATTTTATATTTTTTATAATTATTTCATTAAGTAGATCGGCAATGTACTTTTATGATTTACAACGTGTCCGGAAAATAAATGTTCAAACTAAAATGACAGGCGCTACACTAAATTTCATCGACAAAATACACCCACAGTGGGGGTCGGAAAAGGTTAGTTTTTTTGTGACCTTATCAAGTTTTTGCTGTAGAAAATTAACACAATTAAGGTCTTGGACTCGTAAGTTCGAAAGCAAAGGTTTTACAGGAATAAAATAACCTGATTCGTATTTAGTGATAATTTTACTATGCTACGTACAGGCTACTGATACAGATCCAGTACCTTGTGTTTCAATTTAAAATAACCAAACTTACTTGAAAAAGTTTCATGAAATTGAACGTTTTTTATTTCATTTATTATAATTGAAAATATAGCCCATTAAGGTATAAATTTTATTCAAATTCAATAAAAAAATCAACCTGTATCACGATACCAATTTTATATCCGTATCGTGATTAGTTTAAAATTATAGCCATTTCGACAAAGGTCTGAAAAACGCTCATGATACGGGCAGTACGGATATGGCATGAGTTGTAACAGGTTTGACTTGGTTTTATTTATGACCACTGGTACCATTAGTAGTCTATAGCATAGTGCAATTATCACTGAATACGAATCAATTTATTTTATTGATTTAATTCCTTTGGTTTCGAAGTTATAAAATCTTATTCGTTTTAATTTCCTACTGCAGTTGATGACGTCATAAAAACACTTAAATTTTCCGACCCCTTCATTGTGGGTGTTTTTGACGATGAAATTTAGCCTAATTTAGATATAATTTTCAAAGATAAAAAAAGGAACCACATTTAGTGTGTATGCAAATTCTAACGCTCTATGTATTTTAAAATGGCTGCGTTATTTATTTATTTTTGAACGCTTCGAGTAAATGATTGGAGCATCTTTGCAACCCTCAATGTAAGCAAACAGCTGTGCAAATTAAACTTATGCCTGGGGAAGCTGATGATGCTTTGTAGATAACCACCAAAATATTTAACTCAAATTGTCACTTTATATTAACATAATTATTCCTCAATCATTTCATTTTAAGTGATCATTTCGATAACCTTTTTTTTTACTTCAAAACTCGATTTGCACAATATATTTTTAGTTTTCACTAAATATCGAAGTTTATCCATAATTACTGATAACTGAGCCATAGAGAATCTTTGAAGCCATTTTGTCCCACTTTGGAAGAAAGACCATACTCGTATGTATGGCTTGTGCCTCGATAGTTTAGAATAATATTTATACGGCCAGATTAAACAAGTAAGCCGATGTCAGATTTCTTGAAGTAATTCCTAAAAATCATGGTCTTTTGTTAGGCTATTAAGTATTGTTATAGCGGACAGTCGTCAAATCTCATAAACAAAAAAGAAATATTTTGATTCTCTTGCATCCACGGAAGCAGCGCTTTATTTTCTGAAGTGGTCTGAGTTTCGCTACTATATGCGGGTGCTAAAAATTAAATTGCTCCAAGCGCCTTTGTGCCGGCGTCGAATGTACCCAATATTGCGGCATCGCGACATGCAAATTCTAGACGCCATTGTTGAAATTTTGTCTTGTCTCTGGATATGAAAAGCCGCATGTAAGTTCTATAACTTGTCTACTTCCATATGTAGTTGAAACTTCGAATGCGGTAGCGTTTTTATCCGCGGAGCAGTCAAGTCGCCGCTTTCCGCTTCGAATTACACTGCGACACGAACCCGAGGACGGGGTCGCAGCTCTCCTTTTCTTCGTGTATTATAGTCTGCACGAACGAATGCAAATAAATGACTAGATTATAGGCCAATTGGTAGAGCTGATAAATACAATTTCATAACATAATTAAGGGGTCGGTGACAAGGAGGGTGTGTACAAGCTTTGTGAAGTTACATCTAATAAAGCTAAAGGTGATATATTATTAAAATGCGAAAACGAACATTTTTTGTAGGTTATATAAGTCCAAAACTGTTTTTAGTGACATATTTTTAAGTAATTGTTCGCGTTAATTTTGTTTATGAAAACAAAACATTGTTTTGTTTAACGTTGTCGTTTGTTTTCATTTTTTTTTGTTTCGAAACATACAAATTTTTAATGCGTATGCCGTATGGTTTTTTAATAAAAAAAATGACTAGAATTTGGTTTTAATCCTAATTACTTTTAGATTTAAAATTATTGGAAACTGTGCTGTCAGCACAGGGGTCACAAGAGATCAGGAGAGGGGGTCACAGAATGTGATAACCTGTAACAGGGACGAGGAGGGCCCAAATAATCATGTTTTTTTCTGTGACCTAATAAATGGATGGTCCCTAACATATCCAAATGACTTAAACCAGGTGTGCATGGATTTTCAAATTTTCTTTTGATGAAAAATGAAAGTAAAAATAATATTTTTAATTTTCTTCCTAATTATGATTAATTAAAATGTATGGAACGTTCAATCTCTAGAAATTGTTTTTGAAAACACCTTTTTTCATATTATATAACAAATGGTAATAGGAACGATTGATACATATAAATAACGTATTTAATATATAATCCTTGTTCAGTTAATCATTGTTATTTCGTCTATCCGATTCGTTTCGAATATTTCGAAAACAAAATCACATATTCACGGCGTGTCGTTTGCGACAGCACAGCGACTGGCCGCCATGCATTTTCAATAAGTCAAATCCGAAATCACCCGGCGAGCTAACGCGATCTGTACTCGGCCATGGCAACCTAATTAAGCTTGCTTTTTCTAAAAAAAATCTTGTCCCTCCGAGCACACAATCCACCAGTAAATAAAAAGTTCTTTTAAATATATTCGAAATAAAGTAATTACCCGGGTTATCCACACCTTTCGTTTTTACTAAACGAATCACATTAGCGCGAATAACGCACCGAGTATAAAGTATGCGATCGTGAAAAACGTCAACATTGACAAACAACTATATTTCAAATTGTATATATATTCAATCATCTCGTAGTGGTAAAAACAAGCTGATTAATATTTTGAGTGCCTACCCTGAGTTAATTCTATTTTACAATGATAATAAAAAAATAAACCTTTTTATTTAAATCGACTGCTAACTGCTTTTTATTTAACTGTTAACTGCTTCGATAAATTGACTCTGAATAAATCGCAATTTAAAGTGTTCAGCAATGATCTTTTGTGTAAAAATTAACTGTTCTAAATTCGTGTAGTAGATATGTATATATATTGATATAAAATGGTTTTGTTATTTTTGTTATTAACTTTATTACTTTTTATTAGTAGAATCCTATTTTTAGTTTTACATAGTTTTTTATCGTTCCATCAAATGTATTTTTTATTTTATATGTACTGTGTAAAATTGTTGGTTTCTCCAATAAAGATAAATAAATAAATAAAGAAATACATGGCTTTGTAATGAAATGAATGGACAGATTTGTCGGGCTTTGGAACTATACTACATTGTGAATTGTGTTATAATTGCTGTATTAGGCAGTAATTTATCACAGTACACTTACTTATGTAGTTTTTTTTTTTTTTTTTTGTTTATCCGGCCTTATTTAGATAATTCTCACTTCGGTAACAAGAAAGCGAGTCTGAGCATCCTCCTCTCACTCTCCCTCAACAACTGGCCTTGTCTACTCACCTCTGGCTGAGACGTAACAAACTCAAAAACACACCTCAAACCTCTTTGAGTATACTAATGCATTCGAAATGCAAAGTTTGACACTTTTTCGTCAATAGAGTACGACTACTATAACATGACGTATGTATCTGAATCGCGCGTTCGTTGCAACAGCACACTAACTCGCCTCATTCGTTTCCCCCGCCAAATTACCATACGGTCTACCAATTTTCGGCCATTAATACCCGCTTCGAAATCTAATTTTCCTTTTAATAATGGCTCGTGACTAGATAGGACTGTTAAATCTGGTCAGCTCAGATGACAGCTGCACACTATAATAACTGCACTATACATAAATACGTCACACACCTACCTACATGAAATTCACAATTTATTCTTAGATCACGATAATGACTTCATTCAAAACAAATTAAGTTTGTATAAAATTTAATAAATCATAAAAGCAAACGATCGCAGTAGCAAGTATCGTTCAAATAACGGATTAATGTACTCAAACCTACTCTAATTAATGTAATAAATATATACCAAAAATTAATACTTAATAAAATAAAATTAATAAATTAAAAAATACAAAAACACCTGTCACTAATATTTAGTTGGGTAACTGAAACAATAAATACTAGATAAGAATCTGATCAAATATATTTACGTAGTTCTGATACGCATCGGTTGATATGGATTTGTTTGGCGTGTGAATGAAACACAAGAACATTTACAATTACAAAGCCTAATGAACTTTTAATACTCACCAAAAAATTAGTCTAACGACTTAAATCTTCCTGAAATTATCGTTATAATGACAAGACTCGGTTGTGACTTATGCGTTTAGTTAAATATTTAAAAATTGTTCATATAATACAAGGTATTGCAAGACCATTCGTGGAGACTCATTGAGGTGTTTGTTTTCCTTATTCTTATATGAAATTATATGAAAAATTACGACAGTAATTGATGTTAAAATTTTTTTTTTTTTTAACGCTATGGCGTAAATTGCCAGTTTTTTTACAACTCTGCGCCTCGCCGCATCGTAATCGCGCACCGTGTATTAATTAAATAAGAATAAAAAAAAATCATCTTATTTGGCACCTCGTACTTTAACGTTACTGGATATGTATAATTAAAAAACACACCCGTGCGAAGCCGCGACAAAAACATCTAGATAAATGTTTTTTAACCCTCATTCTATTTATCATGGTGTATGTATGTATGATATTTTATCAGGATTCTATGCTTGATGGAGAAAAACACAAATTCCGGGTTCATCATCAATTTAGTACAGGGTCTGTAAAAACACAGCTTTCATGAATAGCATAGGTTTCATAAATTAAACATAAAAAGAGAAAAGTAAAAATAAATAATTCACCTTCACCTTCATAATAATAATAATAATAATAATATTACTATTACTATTATGCGATATTTACAGAAACCTATACATTCCTAACCTATTCAACCTATTATTCCTATTGTCATTTTTAACTATACTTAAATATTAATTTGCAATCGTGTATAGCGTTCCTGACCTTCCGCGTTTTGGCCACGCCACCTACGTATATTTAGTATACTCGCATACATAATAGCGTGATCGCGCTAGCTATCCACTATCCATGATTCGTCTGTGTATTTAGCCCGATAGACGTGTAATTTATGGCAAGTAATGAATCCTCGAGCCCGTAAATAATCGTCGACTGTACAGCGCCTTGCCGCTTTCGTTTAATTGGAAATGGATTGTTTCCTGAATAGTTTCCCGTCCATCCCTCTGCAGATTAGACTCTCGACCAAAACGCAGTTTGTATCTGCAAAACACGCCACGACTATACCAATATTTATTGAGATGTTTTTATTAGGTAACAAGAAATTGGTTTAATATTAATAATACATTCATTAAATATACTTTTTACCACTTATTTTCTTCCAAATGACAATATAAAATCTGGCAAAACTATGTTACTTGCGTACCAGCAAATTTTTTGCTTGAAAGGTAATGCAACTGTTTGTATAATGTACTATCTGTTTTAATATTTTTATGTAGATTTTTAGAGATGCTTGGTGATAGATAATTTGATTGCAAGGATTAGAAAATAGTCAGATTAAACATACTTAATTTAAAAAAATACTTTTTTTTTAAAATAGACTTTAAACTTAACTTACTTACTGAAATGAACTTAACTTACTTTATTTTTTTCTTTAAATGCATTTTTAATAACTTTACTGCTAACTTTAACTAACTTTATGCAGTATGTAGACGAAAGTATTCTTAGCTTAAATATATTATTGTCTTTGATTTTATTAAATTCTTAGTCTTACAATAACACATTGATGTTAAAAATATATTAACATGCGCATTTGTTTGGACCGTAAGCACCGTGTGAGTCTGCGCGTAATTTAAATTCAAACATTAGCCGTTTTTCTCATATTCTTTTATCCTATTTTTATGATTTTTCCGGGAATAAAAATATATAAAAATCGTATTCCATATAGTGCAAAGAGAAGAAGTTTATTTTAATGTAAAAAAAATCCGTAGTTATTTTATTTTAAGTCAGATACTGGTTTCCACACGACTTTCAAATCCAATCGAGATGTTTCCCCGCCTACATATCGTAAATGTGGCAAAATGTGTTTGCATAATTGAAAAGTTCATCTCGCTGCATTTGCGAGTGGCGCAGTCCCGGGTTCTTATTCTTACACCGTCTAGCCTTTAGGCTGGCCTTCAATTCCCAGCGGGTTCCCAGCATCTTCCAGCCGACGCGACTCTGCGTACATTCGAGGGCAAATTGAAGTCATCCAAACAGCTTCTACGATCCGCTTAATATTTTCATTCGACGCGTTCTGCTGTACGATTCCTGCTAGGTTCGCAGGTGTACCTAATAATTGTGTTCCACCAAGGAAGTTAAATTTTGTCCACCCATTTATTTGTTATATAAAATATATGGCTTAGGTCGAATGTAATTATTTTCGGGCCTGCTAAATAATGTTAAATTCAGGGGTGATAATTGTGTGCGGATTACAGTCCGCAAAAGCTTAACCAAACCCTTGAATCTCTTAGCAACTCAACTAACTAGTTAACCACTAGGTATAAAATAGCTTGTGCATCGGTCATGGTCACATATTGGCCTTTTGTGTGAAAATGGAAAGGTTGATATTTGATAAAACATGAATACATTTCCCTTTCGAATTGTAAAATTTTGGAAACATTCTATTATCGAATTTAAATTCCTATATTTTATTAACGCATACTAAAGAAGTTGTAAATCTCGGAACTACTAATAAATTTTATAAATATAAAATCTGATGTTGCTTTTTAATTTTATTTTTCATTCGTTCTTTCTGTATCGTATCTTTACAATGTAGAGAAATCTTCGACGATGATTACCGTAATTATTCGACCTCCCACTTAAATCCACGACCAAAGCAGAAGAAATCGCTTCAGTTTATTTCTAATAATTGCTCACGAATTTAGGCAGTAAACAAATATTTCTAGAATGTATGATCAATTTTTACAACGCCGAATCACTATTAATGTCTTTGTTCTTTTTTTTTTAAATTTAAATATAAAGTTATGAACAGCTCAAAATAAAACCAAAGATTTTTATTATACAAGTTAAATTAATTATTGTCTGTTGTCCGGAACCTCATCTGTGTTTTGTCATTGGGGATTTTTTTTTTTTTTTTTTTTTTATTAAAACTTTATTATTATTTTTACAAAACACCTTTACATTTCCCCACAAAGACGGTGCCTTTTCTGTGGGTAAATTGTGGGGAATTTGTGGGGAATATATTTCAATAACACAGTATGCCCAGTTTAGCGAAGCCAGGTAATACAAACGATGGGAAATTTATTGAGATATTTATGTCCGAAGGAGCGATAAAATTGCTGTGCACAGATACATGGTGGCTCTTCAGTTTTAAGACAAGTGTAATTCGATTTTAAACTAGATAAGATCGCGTATTATTTGCAATCTACAGCAAAAACAGAAAAGCTACCACCCTGCAACTTTTGTATGGAGTAACTAATGACCGAATTGCGTGCCCG
Source organism: Neomicropteryx cornuta (assembly GCA_020383195.1). NCBI lineage: Eukaryota > Metazoa > Arthropoda > Insecta > Lepidoptera > Micropterigidae > Neomicropteryx > Neomicropteryx cornuta. The sequence continues at coordinate 11,769,705 of JAHKQU010000014.1, forward strand.
GTTTTTAAAGCTGCGTGAAAAAATGGTTTTTCTTTAAATGCTCACAATTTTCAGCATTTTATAAAGCTCAATAAGAAATACATACTCGTATTTCCGAATCATGCCGCAACTAGTTTGCGCGCCGTGAGCTCGATTAATTCGAAGTCTGCAGGTGAGGGATGAGCACGGAGCAGGTAATTGAAGGCAAACATTGCAATTTGTACCGCGCCACAGGATAATTTCCTAGTCTACGGCTCCTGGTATGTTTTTCCATGTAAATTATACTAGTCCTTCACTTTTCTGAATTGCCGTATTACCAACTATGTGATTTTTTTTCTTAGGAAAACACATTAAGAAAAAAACAAGAATATAATTTAATATTGCTTAACCGATCTAAAAGTTTTTTTCAGTAATCGACAATTTTCATAAGCATAAGAGTTTATAAACAGTTTTGGAATCCGAACTTCTCTTTCTAAATCTCACCTGAACAAAATGCAAAAACTACATAAATATATGTTTTCTCCTCAAAATCAATTATTCACGCATACCCACTATGTACTTCTTTTTTAATTTACTGTGTTTCACGCATTTGCATATATACATACATGCTTTTATATACACATTACACACCATCCGATGCGTACGCCTTCCTATACCCACCTATACCCTACCCCTATCTTCCTATACCTTCCTTCCTTCCTTCCTTCCATAACCTCTTTTCATTAAATTTCAAACAATCAAATTAATTTCTTTTAATTATGAGAAGATCATACGCGCTTCACTACATTTTTAAATTTCAGGTTTATTTTTAATTCTACAGTAATTATAAAAGAGAAATAAAACATTATTACTAATCAATATTCACTCCAATTTTAAAATACTCTTCACACTATAAAAACCTATTCTGTGAAGTATTTCTGTGAAGCAGTATATCTTCGACATTTTGCTTTCATGACGTTTCTTTATATGTTAACTTTAATGTTAGGTTATAAATAGGCATAGTAATATAAAAGTAGGAAAAGTGAACTTATGTACAATAAAAATAAAATAAAGTATTGCTATAAAGCTAATGCCGCCTTTTGTGATTGCCGGCGAAAAGGTCTTTTGACTAAATCCCACAATGCATGCCCCTCGCCGCCCGCTCACCTCGTTAGCCCAAAATATTAGCACGCTCACCTACTCAGCGCTACTTTATATCGTGTCAGATTACGTGAGTATTTAATAATTAATGGCACCGCGATGTGGCCCCTTTGGCCCCGCGACTGTGGCGTCACCAACTCATAAACATTCCTCCTGATATTATTAGACCACGTAATAGCGGCGGGTGCGGTTCTGGTCTCGCCCCACATTTTAGTGGTTCAATCCACGGCGAAGGACAATTAAGTTGCCAACCAACTCATTGCATCTCTTTCGCGTGAGATGAAACAACATAGGTGTATTTATAGTCACCAGCTTTATTTAAATATATATGTGTTCATTAAATAATTATTATACAACTTTGGAACAGGCAAGTAATATATATTACTATTTTTTTCTTCTTTCACAACAAAAACATTAATTAATTTTCAATAAAAAACAGCACAGCCACTTGCACTTGCACATTCACTGGATTAAATATTTCCATAAATTTTACATCGAATACTCTTCTATTTTTTCAAAATGCCCCCCCCCCCTTTTCCTTTGCTTCGCTCGTCTAATGTTTTTAGCAAATATCATGCATTATGTTATTTAAATGTTTGGTCAAAGTTTGTATAAATAATCAGTCTTGTCTATGTAAAATGTATTTATTAATAAATTAATTATTTTTACCTCAAACACTAGTATATAAAGTCTAAACATAAAAAGTTTACTGTATGGTTCGTGACCCAAGGCCGTAATTTATATAGGGCCCTTGACTTTTAAATTGCTCTGTAACTTTAATTTCTATAAAATATTATCAAATATGCCACGAAGCCTAGTGTGCATTTTTCCCATGCTAGACCATGGGAAACTGAGATAACCCTGACGAAAGCTACAGATAAAGCTAGGTCAGTATATAAATTTAAATACCAATGGTATGGCTGTAGAAGGATCCTGAAATAAGGACCATAGGCTGGCGGTAGAAATGTTGGTAGTCAACCAGGACAGATGGTCTGAAGCGAGTTATGGGTTCTCTCTAGATGCGAAGACAGAGTGCCAAAATCGAGCCTTTCACTCTAATGGCTGAATCAAGGAGGTAATTCGCCAAATAAACAGATTCAAAACAGTTTTCATGTCAATATAAATACATTTCTATACCAAAAATATAACGCTGTAAATTATCTTTTTCTACATCATAAGTCACGTAATGATTATTTTTTTTTTTTTTCATTTATATATGTAAGTGGAAGTAAATATCGATTTAGTGCAAAGCGGCCCTGTTTCCTGCCCCGTATTGTTTACGCTCCTTTGACATATTGACAGGCTATGACAAGGAGTGACACGGGAACGACAGCAGTAATTGGTATCAGACGGTGACTACAGCCGCGCGCCCGACTTCTGCTGTTCGATGGCTGAGCCCGCTGTGTTGTGGTTGTAAGTGCATGTCACTCACTCTGAAAGTTTCGTCGTGTAGCACTGGAACACCGCAGTAGGCCGTAATTTGCGTTTCGTGTCCGAAAGTTTTACCCCGTTGGAATAAAGTTATATGAGTAAACATGGCGAACCATTGTACTCGCCGCGTTGACAGTGCAAAAATTTCCTAGCGTGATGCAATTTATTCATAATGGGATAGTACATAGTTCTTTTAATTAGGCTAAAAGGCGGTTGGGGTAGTATGTACTCTCGTTTTCTTCTAGATAAATGAAACCACCGCTAAATTTCCTTTATCATCACAAACTATCTGTATATTAGAGAAATCTGTAGATTAGAGAAATAAAGGAGAGGAGTCCCTTGTTTAGATGTTTAGTACGGAACCTTCTGTCGCCTGAAATGTGCATACCAAAACAAAAAAAAATATAGGACCACATATGAATCAAAACCTTTCTCAGTTTGCACTGGTTAATGCGAAGCGACCCATGGTCTTATCGCATCTCCTAATGTGATGTTATTATTATTTATCATATATATTCTTCTCCATCCTCTTTTATTTCAAGAACTCATCTCATCATTCTTATTTCATTTTTTTTTCATTTTATTTCTTTTCTCCTTTTTCCTCTTTCATTTCAAGCAGGTACACTCGCCCTTACCCTAATTTTCATTTATACCGCCACCACTACCTACACATACGCATTCACACAAACACTTCCCTAATTTAATCATTCACATGCAGTAATTTAAAAATTTATTATTAATATATTTGCTCGCATAAATTACATTTATTTTTGAAACAAAGTTGTTAGCTATAAATGGCCATTTTTTAGTTTTTCTGTTTTGTTACTTAGTATTAGGAATCGCTGTAGTTAACTTTGTAATAATAAATAAATAAATAGATAGATTTATCATAGCCTAATTTAAAAAAAAAACATTTCAAGATGGGAATGACGGCGGCGGCTTAAAGATATTTTATTTCATTTTAAATTTCATACAAATTATTATTTTTTTTTTGTTAAATAGTAAGCACAGCAAAAAAATGTACAAAATTACAATATATTGTATAATAATTAGTTATAACATTAATGAAACAAAACTTTAACGAATGCCATGGCAAGGTAATGAAGACAGGCTACTAATGCCGTGCAAATTGGTTTCTAAACCATCAACACTAAACGAGTCCGTTCTGTGATGGTAAAAATTATGTAGGTGGTCGGTGTAATTGTAGAGTACGGCTTTTATTGTTTGTTATATTGTCGACCGCAGCCGGAATAACTTGGATATTTAAAGGTGCAGCTAAAACGTTGAATTCGCCAGGATACAGGACTTGCTCCCTAACGTCTAAAAAATATCTAAATAAAAAAAGAACAATGACGTAAACGCAAACATTGATCGTATAGTCACAGCGTGTTTGTGGAAGGAAGTAATTACGTCGTCACAGTCTGGCGCTTCTACCGCCAAACTTCGTCACGCCGACGAAATACTCAATGATCTCGTAAATCACATTTCACGTTATTTTTGGCCACAATTAAGCGTCTAACTACTTTTGTTTCCTTTTTCTTTACGTAAAATCATAAATTGTAGACAAACGTAATACTTTTAAGCGTCTAATACTGATAATTTCTTGCCGGTATGGTAATATAATTCCTAGTGTTACAATTATTTACGAGTAATTTTGAGTTTCTTTTCTGATGGTGCATGTTTCTGGTTCGTTTCCCAGTTGGTTGTCCATCTTTTGCCGCTGATTTCCATTTTCGTCTGAGTTTAATAACAAAATCCCTTATCTCTCTCAGATAACACTATCCATTCCCAGAGCTATTTTCCAAACTGGACTGGCACAATTTGGCACTCGATTAGGAAATTAGTCGCCGGGCATTTGGGTAGGTAGGTGCGCGATGCCGACCGCCACTCCCGTGGCCGCAGATCAAATCAGTGAATTGCTCCCGACAATGAAAGAGATTGAGCGTCCCTCAGCTTCCATTGACACTCAATTACGTTTCAATGAATTCACTTTCGACCCATCAATGTTGGAGCGGATTGGACTGCCTAGATTTCCTAATCTCACAAGGGTTGTCGATAATATTAAAATGTTAAATTTCTACCATACGACCAAATTTTATCGTACGACGGACTTATGAGCACTATTTGTATGATCGGGTGCACATAACGACCATGACCGTATTTTTTCGATTCAGCCATTGCAGAGTAAAGGACTCGAGAAGCTAAACGCATCCAGACAGAACCTGCAGCTCCCTTTAAGTCGTCTATCTTTTTTGGCTTCCTTCCAACATTTTTATTGGCGGTCCGTAGTTGCGTCCATGATTCTTCTTACCTAATGATAGTTGTATCTACAGAAGTGTCCAGCCCATTTTTTTGTTCAAATTTTAGATTTTGTATTTTTAAGTCTACCTATTTAGGCAGCGCGCCCCTACTCTGGTAGGATTTGGATTTAAAATGCACTGAAATTAATAAGACTTAAAGTCTTATAAAATAGAAACTGATTAACGAATAGCAAAGTTTGGCAAAGCATCTACATTTAATGCAAATACAACACAAATAGGCATTTGAACAGTTTTTATCTTTAATCAAGAATATAATTTCATTAAATATTTTATATTAGACGATTAGGTTTTTACTGAGTAGTTTTTTCGTCTGTTCGTCGTACGACATTTCTATTTGAGGATCGATATTTGTGTGTAGCTCGACTGTCAAATGTATAAAATCCGTATGACAGCGCGAAAAGGTAAGAAAATGCAACCTAGTCTTGAATTTTTGTGGAAGATCTGATTTCATTACATTCGATAGCTTTACAAATTCTCCTGAAGCGTTAAAAACTTCCACCGTGTAATTGTTAATATTTATCAAATGTGGTGGTTTGTCGTTTTATACTTACTTTAGGCTTTACTCAAGAGTAATTTTTTTGCAGATGTAACAAAGAGTTATGATCAAATTAGCCTACAGGATCTATCCGTGTGCATAACTGACGACGATTTAACCACACGCCACCGATAAGACAATGCTGAGGCCCGCTAGACTTTGCCGCTGCTCACTTACCACTTTGATCTATTGATCTGGCTGGACAGTTAATTTTTCCAAGACACCTCACATGTGTTAATACAATCTTTAATCTTTTGAAGAAAGTACGAGTAATTTGTTTTTTTCGTATCGTTTGCCAACGTCGATCTAAGGAGAAACTTTAACGTTTTGGATTGGATATGATTTATTCGTTAAATTGCAGCAGCCCTTTCAAATTAATAATGCATTCATATCTAAAGCCAGATTACGCGATCTTGCCTGACGTTAGATCGAGTTGCCTCTGTTGGCAGGACGATATTCGCCGTTTCCCGTTCAGTCCGATTGGATCCCGACAACGTTGATATTCGAGCTTATCTCAAATCACATTCGCCAGATTATCTCGGATCAATGCATATCAATCATGTTTAGAATGACGCACTTCGTATAATCGCAAATTATAACTGCCAAAGTACTAACAGGCTACCAACTATGGCGTCGTTCCATATACAGACACTCTTACCTCTGTTTATTTCTCTTTTCACTCTTTCAGTTCTTTCTGTCGTTGAGATCACAATGAATGCTTTTCTAGCTTTATTAAATGAGCATTTTTGTTTTTACTATATTGATTGTAAATCGTAACAATATAAACATATGACTATTGCGTCATTATTTAAATGTAAGGAAAAAAACATGCCATTCGCGTAATAAATTTGTAATTTTTTAAAAATAAACTTGAAAGTGATCGGTGGTTGTTTTGCATATTTTTCGGGTAGTTTGTCCCATTGTATGTGTTATAAGCATTGTGTAAAACCTCTATAACTAAAAGCCTGTCACATAATCGATACCACTATGTGTCTGCCTACCCTACGGAATGAGATGGCTACCTAAGCTAATTTTTAATTTTAAATACTTTCAAACATACAATTGTTTTTTTTTTTTTAAATTTAGCTAGAGGAAATTTGTAATAGAAGCAGGAATTAATAAAAACTATACTGGTAAAAAGTCTTTCGAGATATCACTGCGCCCTAAATATTGCCATATCTAATTTTAATTTACGCACGGTCTTTTTTAATAATTTATTTTTCATATCTGATAATCCAAAATTAACTTTCAGCATTCGCCTTTCGCATTTTTACGAAAATAAACACTCTTCTTCTCTTTTTCCTTTCTTAAAGTTCGCATAATTTCAATCTTTCGACCTTATCAATTATCTGGTAATTAACTTAAATTCTATTAACCTTCAAGTATTTTTTTCGCACGCTCAACTCACAATCTTCACAATCTTTTGAGTTTGAAACCAAAAGTCGCAAAGGTTAAGTTGTAATATGCATTATTGTAATTTTAGTTTTAATTGTTATTTTATTTGCTACGTAATATTTTTTAATTATTAATTTTACTTATTTTTCTTTACTCTTTCTATTCTAATGTGAACCCCTCCCCCTTCCATTGCCTTCTGATACTTCCGTTCGGTAATTATTAATTCTGGACAAATTTCTGGCCTCGTTTTTTTTTATTGAGAAAACATGTTGGCCGATGATTACAAGTCTATAACCTTCCTAACTAGGTAAGAGTTACCGATTCTGAATATATAACCTGTACCATATAATCTATAATATTATGTCTTAAATAATACCTGTGTTTCTTTTTTGTTCCAGGTAAGTTTCATAAGCATGATGCATCACCATTATACAAAAGTAAGGTTTTCTTTTCTATGAAAGTTTTTCTTCATCGACGGTGTACTCACGTTTTCGTAAACTTTTGTTGTCGACTTATCTGCCTTGTCATTCGCTTCTCGATACACGGTCAAAAGACAAACCATCGAGAGTGCTGAGAAAAGTGCACGCTAGTGACGATCTCAAGGATAACTGAAAGCTTAGTGAATCCGAGGCGTCTTACTACTGTAGGTCATTTTAATTTATTTATTCATAATTGTCTGTTATTACCTATTTCAGTCATTTTAATTTTAGTCGGTAATAAATTTATCATTCGTGACCTTAATACTAGCTGCTAAATCGTTTAAATTACACCAACATAAATAGTATTAATTCTGTGATAAAGTATTTAATTCTATTTCTTTTGAAATACGAACTTGTGCTTAGACCATGAAAGTACGAGGAACTCGATTATAATTAAATTGATACAGATTAATGGATAAAATTGTCTATCTCGCACTTCGGCGCTTATACAGGATGTCCCAAGACCAATCCCACAAACTTTGGGGGTGTTTAAGTTCCCTATTAAGACTATGAAATTATGTAACAAAATGCGAAAAATTTTCATCACTTTTCAAAACTTTCATTTTTGTAATAAAATTGGTGTAAATCGATCTTATCAATCGATAAATCAATATTATCTGTCGACCAATAGCATCCCTATTACAACCCCAGAGAAGGGGTAAAGAGTTACCCCTTCTTCTTAGACCGACCTCTGTTCGACCAGTGGCATCTGACAGCAATCATTTAGCTCCGCCCTAATAGGGCGTTTCGAACAACGCGGCAGGTCATTAACCTCGATCTTGACTGACCGCGGACCAGTGACCCAGTGACGTAGTTATCCGAGGGAGGAGCCATTAAAAATAGTTGCTTTTACATGATTTAGAATAGAAACTTTAACGTTGTATTTCTTTGAAAGTATTATGAATTTCGATATAGTTTCTTAACAAATAACACTAGAAATCGAAGGACCAATTCGCTGTTTTTTTTAACGGGAATGGTCTTGGGATACCCTATATATACCGTGAGCGGCATGACATGATGCGGTTTGCACGTGATGTCGGCTTTTCCAGATAAACAGGCGCCCGTCCGACCTCCATGGCTGTGACAGTTATTCGACTAGCGATCTTGGTCAAATCGTGTGAAATGGCTTGTTTCGATGACACCAGTGAGTTGCTCCATGCTCCATGCTCCACGCTCCATTTTCGATTTTTTCGTCACGGAGCTTTTCGCCGTGGTGAAAACGAGGCTGGCCGTGGTCCTATCGCAATGTCACAATCCCCAACGGCCCGGCTCGTGACCATTTTCGCCGACCAAACGCGAACGCAATCTTTGCTCGGCTGGATAATGGTCGGCTCCTAACTGGGCTGGTCTGATTCGTGATTGAAATCATTCGCGTTTTCGTAAATCAGCGCAATAAATACATCAGGGTATGGATATAGTGGCGCATCGCGACAGTATGCAAGTTGCGACCCTTCAACGGGTGCGTCGCAAGCAAGCATCGCATTTCATAATTTATTTATTTATAAATGTGACAATATTTAAAAACTAAACAATGGCTATTTATAACTAACACTTTTATACGAAAATAAAAAATAGTTTATATGGCAGCGAAATATAATATATGAATTACGCTAATCAGGGAAATGTATTTGTATAAATACGTGCGTGTAGGTGACGGCGGCTATATAAAATGATAGTATGTACACGTGGTTGAATTAGAAAATATTTTTTTTTAAAAAAAACATGCCAGCAATGACAGAAAATGTAACTAATGTCAAACGATTGGAACTTTAGGAAATCAAATACACATTCGTTTATAAATGTTATACCTATGTTTTAAAGTAGATAATTATGTGTTTCTAAATATATTTTTTAAAACAGTAACAAAATAAACCTCCTAATACTTTCTTTAGACACATTTTAGGAAATCAAATACACATTCGTTTATAAATGTTATACCTATGTTTTAAAGTAGATAATTATGTGTTTCTAAATATATTTTTTAAAACAGTAACAAAATAAACATCCTAATACTTTCTTTAGACACATTTTTATGACTAAGATTAAGATAAAAATAATATGAACCACTAATTCAGAAACCAAAATAAAACAAACAAAAAGAATAAGTAAGAATGAATTTTCCCTGTGTGCCCGTTGCCTGTTTCAATGCAGAGTCAACTATGTGCATACCCTAATACGACCTCACACTCAATCAGAGGCCGGATTTCGCCTAGCCTTCCTTTGGCTTGTATCGACGCGGCTAATATTTACAAATACATGACCAATCATGAGAAGACTTCCAATCAATCCTTCCAAGGGTCCTTCTGTAGCCGAGGACCCTTTTTTCCCTCCTAGCTTGTATTTTTTTAAAGTAATTATGTGAGTTTTCTGAAATATAAAATATTTGACGCAATGAAGTGAATTTTTTTCGCCGATAACACACACATAATTTTCTATAGGCCATAGTTGTCAATAAGCAATTCAAACTCCACTTATTTATTTCCAATAGCGGGGTAAAAAACTGTAATAAAGATTACTTAATTTTAAAACCGAGTGAGAATTCGGTTGTTTGCATGGATATATGAGGTTTTTCGAGGCGAGCAAAGGGACACAGTGTTCCTTTTTATTTGACGATGTTTAGAGGGGTCGCGGTCAGTTTCCCCTCATATTGCCGCAACCATGCCAAATAATACATCCATTGTCGTCTTTCACCGTCCAAAGTGGCTACCTAATTGTATACAGATAAAATACCTGTTTGTTTGTCACATAATCACAGCGTGAAGTTTTGTATTTTTGCATCGGTTGGATTCACATACTCGTACTTGTACATGAGTCGATAAGCATCTCAAATTCATGCATATAGCATGTCGTCTAGAAAATTGCGAAATACTGTGCTCCTTAAATGTACTTTTTAAAGGCCACCCGATCGCTTGAATCATGCCATTGATAGTGATTTTAATTTGGACCAACCATCTATAAAACGTCTTAATTTATTGAAAAAAAGCACACAGTTTCATAATTTGGGTATAATGGCCATAAAATATTTTTATAAAACTGTCGCCATCTGTGCATAGACATGATAATCATGCTTTTCTAAACTGTAAATATTATTAAAAACTAATATTTTGCGTATGACTCGCACATGTTCTTCATCTTCCGTACCCCCCCCCCCCTTCACACCCTCCCCCGGAGAAAAATGTCTCGGCTCCCCCGCTATACACACATTGCCAAGAATACATTTTCTGTAAAAAAAAAATAACCTTTGACAATTTTAGTTCATTTTACTTCATTCATTTTAGTTGTATCTTTCCGTCATTTTGTTGCCTGATAGCATCCTTTCTTCAATAAAATAATAATAATTAACGTAAATTGATAATGAATAAGATTAATCAGAGAGATGATGATTAGATTAGTGATTGATTGTTATTTAAGATTTGATTTAATTTTGATGTTTTTAACCATATTCATATTTGGTATATTTTTTTGGCCATGTATCGCTGTTTTGTGCTTATACATAAATAAATATCACTTTATTTATTTGCCCCCCCCCCCCCGAACCTCTTAAACGCCCCCCCCCCCCCCCCCCGGAGCATTGTCTGGAAGAAACACTGATAATTAGTATGTTATATTATTATAATAAATATATTTTTTATTATCATTACTTATTATTTCTTTACGGTATATTATGCTTCTAGTACCTACCTAAATCTATCTAAGTACGGGCATTACCTTTTTAGGTAGAACGTTACATAATATGCAAATGAATGTTTACTTTACTGTCAATTAATATACAATTAAAAATAAATATATTATACTGCCTGTCAGCGTGACATATCGTGTTAGTTGGTACACGGCGGATAGGTTATGTGTCGCACCTGATCAAATAATAGAAAATACTACAAAAATAAATTATAAGGATTCAAAAATAATATCTTTTATAATAATATGTTAAGTACCGTATAATTGTGAAGAAAACTTTAGTAGGGTACTATCATTGAATCAATTACCGGATTAACATTAAGCAGACCAAAATGAACGTCCCAGAATCAGAATCATCTCGATTTATTAAATTGGAGAATGACGATACTGAGTTTATCAGGGAATTTGAGAAGATCAATTGGATTCCACAAAGTCAAACTCAAATTGAAATTGAAAATGTAAAATTTATCAAGCCCGAGTCTAATACAATAAATCTAGCAGATGTGGCAAAATCTATAGAAAAACAGGAAAATAAGAAGTTTCTGGAAATAAATCTATATTTTATAGATTTTTCGTGTGCAAAATGCGAGTGTCGACTCGATCAAAGCGGTCCGTTTCATCTTTATAACCTCAAAGGCAAAGATTTCTACACCTTTTTGTGTTTGCAATGCTTACGCAATGTAGACGCACCTAAAAAAAGAAAATTAATTTATAAAGACAGCGATAAGTCAAGCAAAAGAAGGCAAATCGAAGCCGTTTGTCAGAATATAAGACGATTTAAATGCGGCGTGTGCGATTATATGAGCAGCCAAAAATCTAACTTAGTTTCACATATCAATAGTGTTCATCGTAAAATAAAAGGATTTAAATGCGGTGAGTGCGATTATTTGTGTAGCCAAAAATGTAACTTAGTTACACATGTTAATAGTGTTCATCGCAAAATAAAAGAATTTAAATGCGGCGTGTGCGATTATATGAGCAGCCAAAAATCTAACTTAGTTTCACATATCAATAGTGTTCATCGTAAAATAAAAGGATTTAAATGCGGTGAGTGCGATTATTTGTGTAGCCAAAAATCTAACTTAGTTTCACATATCAATAATGTTCATCGTAAAATAAAAGGATTTAAATGCGGCGTGTGCGATTATATGAGCAGCCGAAAATCTAGCTTAGTTACACATGTTAATAGTGTTCATCGCAAAATAAAAGAATTTAAATGCGGCAAGTGCGATTATATGAGTAACCAAAAATCTAAGTTAGTTTCACATATCAATAGTGTTCATCGTAAAATAAAAGGATTTAAATGCGGTGAGTGCGATTATTTGTGTAGCCAAAAATCTAGCTTAGTTACACATGTTAATAGTGTTCATCGCAAAATAAAAGAATTTAAATGCGGCGTGTGCGATTATATGAGCAGCCAAAAATCTAACTTAGTTTCACATATCAATAGTGTTCATCGTAAAATAAAAGAATTTAAATGCGGCGTGTGCGATTATATGAGCAGCCGAAAAGCTCGCTTAGTGACACATGTTAATAGTGTTCATCGCAAAATAAAAGAATTTAAATGCGGCAAGTGCGATTATATGAGTAACCAAAAATCTAAGTTAGTTTTACATATCAATAGTGTTCATCGTAAAATAAAAGGATTTAAATGCGGTGAGTGCGATTATTTGTGTAGCCAAAAATCTAGCTTAGTTACACATGTTAATAGTGTTCATCGCAAAATAAAAGAATTTAAATGCGGCGTGTGCGATTATATGAGCAGCCAAAAATCTAACTTAGTTTCACATATCAATAGTGTTCATCGTAAAATAAAAAGATTTAAATGCGGTGAGTGCGATTATTTGTGTAGCCAAAAATATAGCTTAGTTACACATGTTAATAGTGTTCATCGTAAAATAAAAGGATTAAAATGCGGTGAGTGCGATTATTTATGTAGCCAAAAATGTAGCTTAGTTACACATGTTAATAGTGTTCATCGCAAAATAAAAGAATTTAAATGCGGCAAGTGCGATTATATGAGTAACCAAAAATCTAAGTTAGTTTCACATATCAATAGTGTTCATCGTAAAATAAAAGAATTTAAATGCGGTGAGTGCGATTATTTGTGTAGCCAAAAATCTAGATTAGTTACACATGTTAATAGTGTTCATCGCAAAATAAAAGAATTTAAATGCGGCGTGTGCGATTATATGAGCAGCCAAAAATCTAACTTAGTTTCACATATCAATAGTGTTCATCGTAAAATAAAAGGATTTAAATGCGGTGAGTGCGATTATTTGTGTAGCCAAAAACGTAGCTTAGTTACACATGTTAATAATGTTCATCGCAAAATAAAATAATTTAAATGCGGCAAGTGCGATTATATGAGCAGCCAAAAATCTAACTTAGTTTCACATATCAATAGTGTTCATCGTAAAATAAAAGGATTTGAATGCGGCAAGTGCGATTATATGAGTAACCAAAAATCTAACTTAGTTTCACATATCAATAGTGTTCATCGCAAAATAAAAGAATTTAAATGCGGGGTGTGCGATTATATGAGCAGCCAAAAATCTAACTTAATTTCACATATCAATAGTGTTCATCGTAAAATAAAAGGATTTAAATGCGGTGAGTGCGATTATTTGTGTAGCCAAAAATGTAGCTTAGTTACACATGTTAATAGTGTTCATCGTAAAATAAAAGGATTTAAATGCGGTGAGTGCGATTATTTGTGTAGCCAAAAATGTAGCTTAGTTACACATGTTAATAGTGTTCATCGCAAAATAAAAGAATTTAAATGCGGCGTGTGCGATTATATGAGCAGCCAAAAATCTAACTTAATTTCACATATCAATAGTGTTCATCGTAAAATAAAAGGATTTAAATGCGGTGAGTGCGATTATTTGTGTAGCCAAAAATGTAGCTTAGTTACACATGTTAATAGTGTTCATCGTAAAATAAAAGGATTTAAATGCGGTGAGTGCGATTATTTATGTAGCCAAAAATGTAGCTTACATGTTAATAGTGTTCATCGCAAAATAAAAGAATTTAAATGCGGCGTGTGCGATTATATGAGCAGCCGAAAATCTAGCTTAGTTACACATGTTAATAGTGTTCATCGCAAAATAAAAGATGCGATTATATGAGTAACCAAAAATTTAACTTAGTTTCACATATCAATAGTGTTCATCGCAAAATAAAAGAATTTAAATGCGGCGTGTGCGATTATATTAGCAGCCAAAAATCTAACTTAATTTCACATATCAATAGTGTTCATCGTAAAATAAAAGGATTTAAATGCGGTGAGTGCGATTATTTGTGTAGCCAAAAATGTAGTTTAGTTACACATGTTAATAGTATTCATCGCAAAATAAAAGAATTTAAATGCGGCGTGTGCGATTATATGAGCAGCCAAAAATCTAACTTAGTTTCACATATCAATAGTGTTCATCGTAAAATAAAAGGATTTAAATGCGGTGAGTGCGATTATTTATGTAGCCAAAAATGTAGCTTAGTTACACATGTTAATAGTATTCATCGCAAAATAAAAGAATTTAAATGCGGCGTGTGCGATTATATGAGCAGCCAAAAATCTAACTTAGTTTCACATATCAATAGTGTTCATCGTAAAATAAAAGGATTTAAATGCGGTGAGTGCGATTATTTATGTAGCCATAAATGTAGCTTACATGTTAATATTGTTCATCGCAAAATAAAAGAATTTAAATGCGGCGTGTGCGATTATATGAGCAGCCGAAAATCTAGCTTAGTTACACATGTTAATAGTGTTCATCGCAAAATAAAAGATGCGATTATATGAGTAACCAAAAATTTAACTTAGTTTCACATATCAATAGTGTTCATCGTAAAAAAAAAATCGCCACTGAAAGCAATGCCGCTTAATATGTATCGAAAGGTTGTCAAATGTGATGGGAATATAGAAATTGATTCTGAAATTAGGTAATCAATGTGAAATAAACATTTTTCAACATGTTTAGAAAATTTTACCGTTGAATAAAAAAGCAGGTATTCCGCCTGAAAAGTATTAAGTAGACAGACATGATAAGATAAAATAAGGCTATACTTATGTTTTTTTTTTTGTAAATTTGGTAGGCATACATAAACCGGGTTGCTATAATGCAGATCTGTTAAACTTGTTGACATTTTTTGAAAATACGCTTCGATCAAATGCTACGCGCATATTAACTGAAACCTGTTATTAAAACCTACCTTACGTTTCAATATCTGACTGAATATTGTAAATAAATACCGTTTTGACAACGTTTTATTCAGGTATCCCAAAATTTAACGTCCAAACGAAATGAGGTGATAACGAAGGTTGTTTCCAATCAGAATCAAGTTTTCCAATTCTCTGTCATTTAGAAGTTACATCTCTTTTTTCGATTTTCTAGAATTTCAACCCCATTTTTCGATTAAAAATCATTAAAAAAAACACACCCTACCCTTTACTCTTGTATAAAAAATATTTTTAATGAAATTTACTTTAATATTACAATAGTAAAACTAATTGTTTAATATTTTTTTCACATTTTCACAAATTAATCCCAAATTATATTTTTAAGGTCATGTTTTTGACCCCCCCCCCCCCCCCCCCCCGACGCGGAGAGGTGTTAAAGTTTAGCGTGTCCATTAGTCTGTGGTCATTTGGCTCCCAAACGGATTTAATCAGTTTCTTTTTGTATGAAAGGTGACTTATTCGAGAGAGTTCTTATCTACGATTCAAGAAAATCTGTTGTATGCTTGTGCTTTAAGCATTTATCATTGATAAATATGTAAGTGTGGGACTTAACTACATAATCAAAATGGACAATTTAAATAACAAAGTGTAACTAAATTTTAATTTTCTTAATTTCCTAACTTTCCATTTCGCTCTTTAATTATTTAATATTACTTTATTTTATTTTTAAAGTCCTCTTATTGTCAAGTTTCTTCTATTTGAAATTATTAATTAATTTGATTAATTGACATGTGTTCATTAATTAATTTGATTAATTGACATTGACATATTTGTTATATAATAACAAAGCATTATACATATATAAGCATTATACATATATAAGCATTGTTATATATAAGCATTGTTCTAGTATTATATTGTATTGTAGATATAAATGGTATGGAGGTTTTCTCAGTGCATTATTTTTATGTTATATATTGTATCAAACGTATTTAAATATAAATAATATTACCTCATCTTATTTAAAGGGTAACTGTATAACAATTTTTTTCTTTCTCTTGAAATGTAGTATAATATTTGTTATTTTTTAACCTCCGACGCACAGAGGGCTGTTATAAGTTCATCGTAGCTTCTATACGGATGGACCGATTTTAATTCTTTTTTTTTTGTTAGATGATTAGATCGAGAGCGTACTTAGCTATGTATGACGATTCAAGAAAGTCTGCTCAGCCGTTTATGTGTCGGGGGTTTTTTATTGTTTGTATTTCTAACCATTTGAATGAATCGAACTCGCTTTTCTGTTTTTTTATGTAAGTGTGTAATGATGGTTCGCTTAAAAATCGCAGTGTGATTTGTTTTATTTGCCATTTTTTTTAAAAATAAAATAAAGGTTATAATTACTTAATTGATTTTTGAATCATTTGTAACACCGCACAGCGGTCTTTGCACGCACATCGATCAACACATCCTCTTATTGGCTTCTTGAACGGATTTAAGTATTTCCATGTAGCTTTAACGGGACCACGATTTATTGTGTCCAACAAATTGGAGAAATCCTACATATATAGGATGTTTTTTTTAGAGGCGTGGTTTTCAATCTGGCACTACTTTTTTCATAGTTGGTGTTTTTGACAGCTGTCACTTGATTTATGCTCAGTTTGGTTTGCCATTTCATAATGAATAGACTTACTCCTGAACAACGTTTGCAAATAGTGCAAATTTAGAAAAAATCACTCTAAATTTTTTTAAAATCACTCTAAAATAAAGTAAAAATCGCGTCGTGGGCCTGTGGCGTGGCCTCCAAGATCGTGCGATTTAACACCGCTGGACTATTTTTTGTGGGGTTATGTGAAGTCGCTTGTCTACGCAGATAAGCCGGACACGATTAACGCCTTGGAAGAGAATATTCGGCGCGTTATTGCTGACATACGGCATAACTTGCTGCAAAAAGTGGTTGAAAATTGGGCCTCTCGGCTGGAATTTGTTCGAGTCAGCCGCGGCGGCCACTTACCCGAAATCATTTTTAAAACATAATGGCAAACCCTTATCTTTATAATAAAACTAAATTCTTAGCCATAACATCAAATTATATGCGTTTTATCTCTTCTTGAAAACCACGCCTCTAAAAAAAACAGCCCTATACAACCAATTTGTTATATTCGAAGGCGCAGTCTTCACCGTGCCTACGATTCTCTTGAAATGCGAAAATAAGGTGTTTTAGTTCATACCATTCACTTACCTATGTTAAATTTAAAAAATAAAGGTTAAAAACTTGGTGCTCGGGGTAATATCTCCTAAGAAAAAAAAATAAATTAAATACACTGAAACATTGACTAGCTTCATTCTTGGTTATTTTTTGTAAAATTATTCTATACCTATTGGGAAGAAAACTCACGTAGAGACAAAGTTATCCAATTTCCATTGCCGATTACTTATTTTAAAACGTGTTTCAACAATACGTTCGCACTCCAGTCGGGTAGGTTTTTGATAAGACGTCGACGTAAATTGTTAACCCAAAAATGTATTGACCTGTAAGGTTAAAAAAAAATTTAAACCTTTCAAAAAAATTATTTATGTAGTATAGTTTATTATTCAATATTTTTTAGCTTCAATTAGGTATTTCGATTTAGCTAAAGGTGTAACATTATGTCGTCATGTTCGCATAATTATAACGATGCTTAATGGAGGGGTAAAAGTTTAATAATTTCGGACGTCTATAAAAAATATTGGTCATTTAAAAAGCCAAATGTGGTTTAATTATATTTAATTCACACGTATATTTGAGGATTTTATTATTTATCGCTATTTTTAGAAAGTTTCATTAATAATACGCTTTCAAAATATTCGCCGCGTTAACTTATCATAATGAAAAAAAAAATCTAAGGTATCTCTAGCAATTATTGAATCTTCTGATTTCGCGCTCGAAATGTTTCCATCTCATCCGCACGCGCTCGTGAAATAGCATGGCTTCGCGCCGCTCACGAAGAACTCGACGCTTATTCTGCGACCATCATGGAAGTGACATTGGAACAGGTCGACATGTTGTGTACACAACTCCGAACGGGTAGTTTTTTTTTCGTTTTTTTTTTTCAAGTCAAGCGAACCATTTAGAGTGAGAACCATACATGGCTCTAATGAGGCCGAAGGCTGCTGTTGAATTGGTTGTAATATATGTATAAAGATAAGAGTTATAAATTTTAAATTTTATTAAAATTACAGGTTTCTAAATTGGAAACAACTCACAAAATGCTTTATAAATTATTTTAAATAAAAATATCACTGAACATAAAGAGCATTATAGAACAAATATATAGCACCGTTATGCATCCTAGAATAATATATTTAATATTGAAAACAAAAATAGAAATCATAACCCACTTTATAATCATAAAATACCGTATAAAAGTACTTATTTCCATTGATTTCGTATGAGTACACCTTATGAAATCTCGTCTATATAATATATAATGAAAATCCTTGTGGTTAACTAACTGCTTTGTTTAACATTTACACAATCGAGCAACACAGCTGCAGGTCAGCCCGAGGCTCGCCGGTGATTGTTCAGAATGCTACTATTTCTTGAAAAATGATAATTGCTTCATTATTCGGCTCTTTCCCAGATCATTTGTTTGACAGCGAAGGCCTTGACCTGAAATATCGGAACACAACTCTCCTATGCCGTCGTAATGATTCGTTCTCACGAAATGCTTATAAATCACAACAGGCTTCGTTCGCGGCGAATATTTTGTACTTTGATAATGCGAAACGCGCTTTCGGGACGTAAGACTGGCTGAAGGGAGGGTAGGCCTTGCCTTTGATTCATTTTAAACACCATTCTAAACTTATACGGCAGATGGCAAATGAAGCTTTACGTTGAAAGGCGATTCGATAGTGTATGTTTTTATATGTAAATATTACCCTCATCTAGGCTCATACGGAGATGCGAAAGCGGTGGTTCTCATAGATACATTACACACACACCTATCACTTTTGTTTGCGCGGTTCAGTTTAAGTGCCTTTGACTACATTCTGCTAAATATTTCATTCACCTGTATTTTAGTTTTTTCCAATTTCTTGGTAATTTTATTTTACCTAGTTTAACAACGGAAATAAATTATGCCATCTTTAACAAGTTTTGACGTTTCATTAAAATTTAATTCAAAATCTGTTTTTTTTTGCATTTTCGTAAAATATGTTTGAAATAAAACCAATATTTAGTATAGTTTTAATTGACGAGTACAAACATACACATTTTCTGGTATGTATTTTTAAACTTTACGCATGCTTTAATATTTTTTAACTAATCGAAAGCATGTCTAATCACAATGTTTTTTTTTTAATCATTAATTTTTACATTTTCGCATTAGTTAAATTCATAAAACGGATCTCTTTTCCATTCTTTTCTCTTTTTCATTCAGACCGTGAACATTATCTGGTATAATAAAATACCAAAACTCTGATTAATAAATAAAAAAAAACAATAAATAATTTAATTTGCTTATACAAGTCTAATAATAATCACTGATTTTAAACTTTTCCAGTCGTCGTGTATTCTGAAAACATGAAATTTACGAATTATCTCATACCGCATTTAAAAGATTTAATCCCAACATTTTGGATATAATCACGTCTTGTCTCTAGGCGAGAGTTCCAACGTTGGGATAGTTTTCCGACCGACATCAGTATTTAGAGACTTGGAAGTCGAGATGTTTCATCGTGTCCAAAACATCGGGATTTCAGCGTAAGTATCATGGTTTTTGCCTTTTAATATTACAGATAGACAAAAACATATTTTTAATGGTGTTTTTATTTGTATTTTATTTGTATAACCTCCTCTTCCTCAATTAAAACCCAGCTCACAACACTTTTGAGATAATAAATGTCAGTTGCTTAGTAATTGAATACCAATCTCCCTGCCTAAGACTTATCGACTCGGATGGTGAACGCTTGCGATCTTTACATTCACGAGCGTTACCAAAACACAATTTACTCCATCCACGGGGACGAGTATAAATGCTCACACATAAGCTTTTCAAATTTTGTCGCTACGGAAAATCAACTATATCGAAATCAAACGCAATCGCTGTCTCAAATTCTATTACACAATCGTTACAAACCGCAATCGATTGAGATTATATGTATTTAATTTGTTTAAACTTTTTTCTAATACAAATTGATCGCATGCAATGAAGCGATGTTCGTGTGTTCAACTGCGAGGTTTATTTATGTATTTGGGAAGTCAGGCATTATCGAACGCAGTCGCGTCATCATCAAAGCGAGTAGCTCTCACGAGAGTCGGCGTTCGATTCGCCTACTAATCTGCGATTGGTTGCGTCACGTTGATAATTCGTAAATTGCCTGTAATGTATTCGACGTAAGGACACGAGCGTATTGATTCCGGTCTAGGGCCTATTGGGCCTATTGTGTATGCTATTGCAGTTGGCGGCCTTTGCGAGGCCTCGCTTTATTGAATGCTCGTACAAATTTTGCTTGAATTCATCAGGCAAAGTTGCGACTGACCGCTCCATACTAAACAATAGCATTACAACTTATGGATATTACACAAGAAGTCATTATTTTAGTTATTTCCATTTGTATTTTAAGAAACATAGAACTCAGAAATAAACAAAATGCCAAAACTCATTGCTAAAATACCGAGGTATCACCTACTTCGATTTTGTGTAATAATTATAAGGGACTCTATTAAGAGGCAATAATTTACTGAAGATCCATAATATTCCTAAAATGTCTTTCCAAATGAAGTTTCAATATCATATTTTATCGTTCTTTAGTTCATCCTATAAAGTACACCATGCGCAGAGGATGAAGATATAGAGAACAATGGAGTAATAATTACGATCAGTTTATATTAAAAAAAAAAAAACTTTTATATATTTTCCCTCTTTTCAAAGGTCTATATTAAGTGAGAAATCACGCAATACACTTTATACGTCGATTTGAATTGAATTCATAACATGCGAGTCGTACTTTTTTGGCGATTCAAATTCTCTTCCTTGTATCTAACCAAAAGTTATGATTTTTGATTTAATAAAGGGGAGGAAATTTAAATAATCACATCACTTAAAAAACATATTTCGTATAATAATTATGGAATAAAAATTAAATTGGATTCAGTATTAAAAAGTTTCAAGTTTCTTTTTAAACTTATGTAGATGTAATTTCTAGCACAAACTGGTCTTCCTTGTGAAGCTCCTTCGACCAGAAAGTAGTTAACTTCACGATTTTCCTGTTTCTCCTCGCAATTAGATAACAACCCACATATCTGGAGTTTATTATTCTCTTTTTGAGAATTAATAGTAGTTTAATCCATGCTGTCAGTATCGAGTATTTTTGAGATTCGCTATTCATCAATCTATTGTCGAATCTTCCCGTTAAGTATTTCAAAATTACAAAAGACAAAAGGGATTCAAATTCAATGACAATGACAA
This sequence comes from Neomicropteryx cornuta, assembly GCA_020383195.1. Taxonomy (NCBI): domain Eukaryota; kingdom Metazoa; phylum Arthropoda; class Insecta; order Lepidoptera; family Micropterigidae; genus Neomicropteryx; species Neomicropteryx cornuta. The sequence goes on from JAHKQU010000014.1 coordinate 11,791,295, forward strand.
TGAATTGACAATGTTATTAGCATAAACCGACAATCTGTTTACGTATCGGTCATCTTGTAAGGGAACTTAGGGAAATTGCCCGGTATTCAACTAACAATTAACTGATTCAGACCTGGACAGTACAATATATTTATCCAAAAGATGGTTGGAAAGCATTTTCTATTTTCTTAGCCCAGCAACTCTCATTATTGTCATTATTTTTTTATTTCAATAGTATTTCATATTATTCAGATACTGTTATAAATTCAAATATTCTCAAATATTGTTATATTGCGAAATCTTACATAGCTTAGATAATAGACAATTTATTGTCTTTCTGGTTTTTGCCGTAATACAATATTTAAAAAAAAATAACAAAACTTGCGTAGAGATTTTATTTTTATTTCCCTAATATTCAATATTTTATAATAGGAAAAATCATAAAATAAAAGGATCTCTGTGGACCTAGCATGAAAAAAATAAATAGCTGCTGTGATTGAGGTTTTGTTTATTTTTGCCAAAAACTTTTTTAGTACCAATTAAAGCTCATTTTTTTTCGAATATACAACATTCAAAAATGGAGGATTACCCACATACTTATCGAAAAACTCATCTCTCGCGGCTGTATTGAAACTATTATCTATTCTAGAACTACAATATAAGTTTTATACGCATTTTAGATATATGTATAAAAATATAATTATTATTATTTTATATGTAATACTTGCTATAAAATTGACACTATAGCACGGTCGCACGCTCGCTCGGAACCTGGACGGGACGAGTTTTCCGGGTTCATCCGCCCAGCAGAGCTAGTCCCTAATTATCACAATGGAGTTTGATTAATGGTGTCCCGTGAAAGTTAATGCCCCGCTTTGTATCCGCGAACGAGGGGCTACGCCCCGGGGCACCCGGGGCTCCGCGGGACGTGCCTGACAAATTTTGCAATATGTCCTTCGCCCGAGTTCCGATTTTAATTTGGTCTCTTATTAATTTGCGAAAAGCGTGGAGGTGTCAGGCGACAAAATATACTCTCATTGTAATTAAGTAATTTGTTTAATTTTTTTCTTATATAAATTCTATGACGGTATATTTACATGATGTGAATATATACAGTAACAATAACCATTAATTACTCTCTCTTATACTAATTGAAAATAAAAACGTTGTAAAAAAAAAACAAACTAGGTTTTCCACTTAAATAAAAATATTCAACCTAATTGTGAAAGTGATACTATTAAATCTTTATTGTTTTCTAATTTCTAAAAAGTAGCACCTACTTTGAAGGTCACTGTTTTCCTATAAATTTTTGTTTTTTGTAGGTTTTTCGGAAATACTCGTAAGGTGGATCGATGAAGAAATCGAATAGCATTTTAAGCAGTCAGATTCACACCTTATTATGTATTAAAAAAATAAATAAAATAACATTTTTAAAACACGCTTTTAAATGAGTATACAAAATTATGTGTCTTTGCTGTGGACCGTTGAGGAGTTCCTTCGTATGAAGCCAATCCTGATTGTAGAATCAGAACTGAATTAATTTCAACTCCGTAGATTTGACCTAAACAAACTAACAACCATTGCAAGTTAAATAAAAGCTTAAAAAATAATAGTACGCCTAACAATGTTAGATTTCAATAGAAACTAAAGTCGACACGGAGGTTATTTATTTTTTCGGAATTCACGATTGACATGTGACAAATATTTTTTAATTTGAACACATTGCCACTTTATAGTAAACTACATTCGATCACTTTATAAAATATCATCTTTTTGTGTTATACCGTTTCGAAGCTGTGTTATACCTGTTAGGGGGTAGACTGGCGGTAAGAAAGTAATTCTATAATATGCTTTTTAAAGTTGCAACGGCTGGACAGATAGGCAGCCAAAGGGCGGGGATAGTAGCTTCTTATACATGAATATATAGAAGCTAAAAGTAAAAACTTATGCATTGTCATCGTTATTTATTTTTTTTTCAGATTATAGCGGTTATAAGACGTCCATTCATTCATTTAAATAAATAATAGATTAACGCATAAATTCGGCGGATCAAAACATTTTCGGTATAAGTATACGAGTATACGACCGATTTCAGGTCCTTAGTTAACAGATAGGGTCTCATCCGTATTACAAAATATATATAATAGCCGCCTGAATTAAATAGTTTAAAACAAAAAATATGTATTTGTTTGTTTTTGTTTGCCGGAGCATGTACTGTGGTTTACATAGGCCTCATAAGAAAACGATTATATTATCTATTATCACCCTATTTAGTTATGTTATTATTCTATATTATTTTATATCTTATTTGATTGCATTTATTTTTAAGCACACTGAGATTCTGCTCCGATATTCTTACGTAATTGCTTTTGGATCTATTCGGTAGTTGATAATATAACCTGCGGGCATCATGACGACGGACTATCAATGTTTGCATAACAGATGGCCTCTTTCAGTCGAGATGTCAATCGATTATTGCTGGTCTATCTTTATACCTATGAAGAGAACTTAATTGTGTCATTATACATTTAAAAAAAAAATGGAAAGTTTTCAATCAGTGTCTTATTCAAATGTCATTTGCGTTAAATGGCAAGTTGCGAGAAGCTACAATAACCATGCCGACGTGTATGAAGAAATGATAATTGATTCAACATCGTGACGTTTATTTCTCGTGGCACCGCATTGTTGTGTCTTGATCGTGTATATGTTCATGTTTAACCAAATTTAACTAAATATTTTTCAAATCTGACGTGGAGAATGACTTTTGCGTCTAAGCCACAGCCAGAGAGATATCAGGTAAGGTAACTTAAGAACTCGGAAAGAAAAAGTAATCTTTTTTAGAGTACGTTCATAAGCATCTCAGGTATGTTTGGGTATTTTTAAACAATGTAATTATTTAATGTTGCAGGAATGTATGAACATACGCACTAATTTGTTTTACAGTGTTTCGTAAACTGTTATTGGGAGCAGTATTTTTATAGATCTATATCAGTTACCTAACCGGCGCTTTAGTAGCCCATCAAAAGAACATAATCGGTAGAAACAAAACCAATATTCGATATAAAGTCTTTGTTCTTTGAGAAATGCGCTCCGTTTTAGCGTTTAGGCCGCACATTTAGGCCTCGCTATTTTCGCTGACTTAGTGAAAGTTTACCCATCAATCCACATCACAGACCGCTTTCCTCCTCCGCTACCGACAAAGCTCATTTCATACTTGTATGTTTTATAAGGTAACTCTTGCTTAACGCATGCTATATTCGATAATTGCGACTCTTCGTAGCCGCCTACTAACATTTCGCTTTTTACCACCACACCTAATTGGGCAATCATTGGCTGGGTTACGCAATAACGCTTTACTTTTGCGTTTTTGACCGTGCTCTCATTAGTCCAAATTTCAATGGCTCTATACTATACGTAAGTGAATTTATAGTCATTACTATTGCATTAACGGTAATCATTACCATTTTGTCATTGATTTGTAATCATCTCACAAACTTGTGTCGATAAGTAACTTTGCTAATGCTCTCCATATTGTATTTGAAACATAAAATTAATCTCGTTGTTCTTGTGCTAAGTTGTACTCGTACTTTACGGTAAAAAAATATATAAAAAATCTATTTTATGTATGCTATGCAAATAATGCAAATTTCGATTGGTTTAGCTATTAAATACAAAAGCAGAAATTACATAAAAAATATAAGTTTTTTTTTACGTGAGGTTACGTATCCTTTTTCAAAAATCAATGTGTAATCGTTGAAAGTAAAACGTATGCAAGGTAGTTGATTCAATTTGTCATCAACTGCATCATACTGCTCCATACTGACAACAATGTTTCCGCACGCCTATCGATTTTCTAGAAAGAATATCAACGTGATAGCTGGGCGCACCGACTTTAGCCAAATGATGCGAGCACCTCACCTCCGAGCGTCCTCCTCACACTAACGAATGAACGTATCGCATTCTGAGCGTCAATTAGGCTCATTCATTACCTAGTAATTGTGATGTATGTGCCGCTACACCATTCGTAAATCCTTCTGGTTATCGATATTTTTTACTTATTTTAATATAATTAACTAAAAGTATAGGGTTAGTGGAATCTAATTATATCAAGTAAACAATAATGTTTAGCCGTTTTGCTTACCTATAAAGTAATTTAAGAATTGAAGTTTTTAAAAGAAACATTTTTTTTAAACTAAGTACATTTTAAAATACCGGTAACTTGTAATACCGAAAACTTTTATTTGGTGCTATTTTAAATGTTATTCGGTGAAAAATCTCGTACCGAAGGCGGTTTGTCTCAATGCTTTAGTTTTTTGTACTATTTAAAATGAATATGTAAATTATAAGTCATTATTTTAATTAATGAATTAGTAACGATTAATTTTAGAACAGTTAACTTCGGGTTATCGGAGTGTCGTGAACATCGACGAGTGTAATATTGATTAAATATTAGGTGCGTGCATTCCGTTACGGTAATAAATTATAACTGATTTGATTATGAATAGTTTCAAAATTATTTTATTATAATTAATGCAGCTGACTAATATTTTTACTATCAGCTTATGTCATGAGTTCGGCCCAATACATCACGGGGATACATATAGAAATAATGCAAAAGTATAAATACACCACTGACTCGACGAGATAATTCGCCGGTTAATAGCATAATAAAATTTATTGAAATCACGCAGTTACTTGCGTCTGAAAAATAGAGTTGTTTTTGTATGAAAAATTTCTATAGTTTTAGTAAAATGTTTACACTAATGATTTTGTACTATTAGCTATTCAGAAATGATAGACGATATTATATAGGTTTTTTATAACTTGCTTTTACTATTACTCGAGTTTCGTTGCAATTTTATTGAACTTTAAATAATATTCACAATCAGAAGTGTCACTCGACACTACAATGCCTGAACAAAGTACAGCCGTAGCTCTCACCCACGAGTCGGAAACCATTCCCACCAATGAATCCCACTTGACGCTTGAATGCGTTTTGATTTCCGTGCGAGTACTATAGCGTGTGTGGTTTGTTCGCATACTCATTCTCTATATTAGAAGGAGAAACGCCGGAAGGTTTTAATATGTATTTATTTTTTTCGCAGGCGTGCGAGGCAGAATTTACTCGCGAAGAGTTCGCAAATTTAACTTGTATTGTTTTGGTCGCGTGGGCGCTCCAAGCGGATAATTGAAACCGCTTCGGGTGAACAACCATTGAATACAAATCAACTTAAGCATAATTTTAGGTGGTGACATTGAGACCTATAATAGGTTTTTGTGGACAATATGGATACTGGGCCGGATGACGTAGTTGTCTATCTCTTTCACGCGGAATTCGACGCGGGAACGAGACAAAGCTTAGAAGATCGCGAGCTGATGTGTTACTTTTATATAAAATTGTCAATGCTCACATCGACTGCTCTGATGATCTGGGGCTCATAGATTTGAGGGTTCCATCTAGACCCACTCGCCAGTGTGAGATATTCCATCTGTCACGGTTGAGTACGAATTATGCACAGAATTCATATATACATCGAGCATGTAAGCTTTACAACAGCATGTTGAGTGACATCGATATATTTAACACTACTTTCCCGGCATTCAAGAGAGTGTCTACTCTAGGCCTTGAATAGTATATTTATATTCATATGTATATGTTGAAATTATTATATTTATATATATTGTGTTTTATATTATATTCTGGTGATTGGCCCCAACCCCCATCCCCTCCGACTTCTTGGTCCCGGCCTCGCTCCCGAATAGGTTTCTATTTTTTTACGTTTGGAGGAAACTATTATTGGCTTTGTGTTTTAATTATTTTTTTGTTTATTGTAATTATTATGTAAGCTGTTGTTTCCTGAAATAAATAAATAAATAACTCGTTCCTATAGCTACCCCCTCCCGAATGACATCAATAGAAGTTTTAATATATTTCTTCTTATTAATTAGACAAACGTTTTGAAGTAAAAACAGTGTGTATGATCCCACACCCATTCTGTAAGGAAGTTGATATAATTTATCATATTATATTTCAAAATTATCACCCTTATCACACATTCAACAATGTTTCAGCATACCGACTTTAGTCGTATGAGACATCACCTATATGTCTCGTCCAGAGGTTAACCGAACGGGCGTGTCGCATTTCGAGTGACCTTCCGCGTTTAGCCGAATGAGCGTGTCGCAATTAGATGCATTAGTAAAAAATGTACAGGTAAAATGAAGAAGTTTTACTTTTTGAAATTGTAGTTTTGTTTATACATATCGTACACTTTAAAAACATCGCACATGAACACGCTAAAGCTGTCATTTGCCAGCTTTGGAATATTTCCAGACACGTGAAAACGATTTTCTCACAATTTACTCTTTGGCCGACACGCGAAGACAGCCGTAAACATTTACTGGAACCGAGTCCGTTTTGGGCCGTCGACTCGCGTCCGACCGATCGCTATCAACTGCGGATATTAATGACGACGCAATGGAGTGCACGAGAGGAATCCAGGCTTCCGACGCGTTGCCCAATCTCTTTTATTGATGGACCAAGGCGCGATCGTATCGATATCTCGGCTCGTCAACTCTTATCTATCGGCCAATGTACAGCACACACGTCGCTATACCGTTAATCATACTTCGATAAATACTGACAAGCTCCAAATTAACCATCTCAATATTGAGAGAATGTCCTTGAATTGGCTTCTCCTGATCTTCTCAAGATAATGGCGGCGGCAAATTCGACGTTAGTATAGGCGCCGTGTTGATGCACGTACGGAAAGCATTCACATTTCTCTGGGATCGACAACCTTTTAGAATACCCACTGCTGGGATGCATCATCGAAAGCATCTGCAGAATCGTTTCGCGATGAAAGAATTCCACAAACATTGGAACAAATTCGCCAACTGTTGACGGATACCAACGAACAATGAATGTTATCGCCCCTACGGAAATACAGTTGCATCCTTCACGATTTCTTGAGGTTTACTGTGAGGAAGCTCGAAACTCCATACAACCGCTGTGCCTAATTCTCATCGTCGGTAAACAAATATTTTTAAATCAAAGAACAAAGTCTGTGTTTGACAAGTATTTGAAAATACATACACACGTTGTTTAAATAAGTTTATTATCTTTGTAAACTCATATCTGGCAAATAACTTTAAATATTAATTTCGGTGAAAACTGACTGACCATTCGCTTTAAAAAAAAACTGTCTAATGTCAATATTTTACTCATCTGAATGTATAATGTGGCTATGTAAATCTACTTTCCCGGGGATCAACCCGCGACCCTTGAGATAGAAGCAGACGTTTATTTCACTCTTACTTACTTAGGTTTAATTTATGTAAGCATACTACTTTTATCCACAAATTTTTATTCATTTTGTTATAGATACACTTAAATACCCTTCGTCTTGTATAATTACATTCCTTAGAGGTCCTCTTAAGCAAAAAGTAATGGTTAAAAGCAGGCGATGCGATGTCACGTTACGGACTTAGTTCGCAACTCCGGTCACGGTCCAATTCGAGACTCGCCCCGGACTTTGATTTATAGCCAAGCGCACATTAGCATGCAAGTCCTGCTACCCGCCGCTCGCCCGGGAGAACTTATTCAATTGTTTGGCGTTGGAAGATCGCTTACTTCGTAACCGCGTCCCCACTCGTTCCCGTCATTTTCTTCTCTATCATACCTATCCTCTCGGCCCTTGCTAGAGTTATTATACTTGTCACAGATAGTTACGTCAGACCGTACTTAAAGGTCAACTCTGGTTATTATCAATTCCGACTTTTAGGGACTAACTTTTATCTATCCCCGGTTTACTTATTTTCTATCAGCAGGAATAGATTTATTTAAATAAACCTGTGATGTATCAGACATCTACATCTTTTGTAAATCGTATTCATACCTAATTTTAGATATGAAGAAAATAGATTCATATGCTTTTCCATGCGGTTATTCACAACTTTAGACTTATATTACGTTCGAATTTATTTGACTTGGTTTTTTGTTAACAAAACTGCTAGTTTTCAATTATTTTGTTTTTTAAATATTTAATATAAGTTACTAAGTAATAAATATCAACCTCCTTTCTCCAATTAAAACGTAACTGTCAACGTTAAATGACAGTTGCTTAGTATCGATAGTGCATCGGATTACATCGTAAAAGGTCGTAAAGTCACGACGAAATTCACTGACAGATCGACCTAATCAAAACTGACTTCACTCCGGGGGGTACGCGTATAAACGTTTACACATCAATACAATTGATTTATAAATAAATTATATGCATTACCTATGCCTATTTTAAACCGGCATTACATCCCCTCCAATGATGCTCAACCGTTATGTTACGTCTTGCATCTATCAGTTATCGTGTTTTGGCGTCAGTCCACCGCTCGTATAGATAACCAACTATGCAAATTGATTTTGCCATCGGCACTGTTGACATAATTTGCATTGTGTTTATTGGACGATAAAAATGCCATCGGATCACAATAAGCGCAGATATGCCACAGCGACCGGACGGACGCATTGTTTTCCTTTTCCCGTGTTGTTTCAAATTATGCACCGCCTTCGCAAATTTTTGACCCTTTCAGAATAATAACACAATTATTGAAGCGTCGCGCAATAATTTGCATTGTATTTAAATTAAGGCTAATGTAAGCTTAAGACCTAAACGTAAATCGTGAGAATAGTGGTGCAATGTGAAAAAGCTTAACAATATTTTGTTTTAAAAAAAAAAACACCCCAAAACCCACCACCAGACATTAATCCGTTTCTACCGGCGCTACGATAACTTCCCCTACATATATTCGTTTGATGTTTATTCATCAAATTGCTAGTCACATATGAGTGTGGATAGGAAAACGGTTGAAAACTATTTTTTCCGGCGTCATAGTAAACAATCCTTCGTATAAATAGCTGTATTTGTGTAGATATCGTGTCAGTAAGAATAATTTAAAAATATATTTTTAAACATCTAGTCTGATAAGAATCAAAAGCTTAGAAATTGTGTTTTCACATTTGTACGAGAGGCGATGGTGAAAGACGCTAGGCCCTACCAGGTTATACCACAGGTTACACGCTAGATCCTACCAAATTCAATGGCGGCCGAAGCGAACGCGAGGATCGCACTCTTGTAACCGGGGAAAGAGAGGGCAGAAGAAAAATGAGCAATTTTTTTTTAAAACTAAATTAAAAACACATACATACTTACCTATACACAAATAACATCTAAGCACTATCAACTATAAAATATTTCACACACAATTCTCAAATTTAAATTTCACTGCATGCCTTCTAAATAATCTTTTACTATCCAACTGTTTTTATCTACGAGTATTTATCTTTTTTGGGAAATAAAACAGTTTCATAAAAAAAAACATATACAGTTGGTACACATAACAAACACAATGATAATAGCAATGTACCAATTTAAAAGTGTAAAATAAAACCAATAAAATATTTTCACCGAATGAGTAAAAACTATAAAATTAGTGTTTAATCTGAGAAAAGCGAGACAGATGAAAGGAGAGGAGAGGGGAATTTTATATTACGAGTAGTTTGGTTTTTGTTGAGTTTTTTAATGCCATTAGGTTAACATTAAATATATAAACTAGATATTTTTTTATTTAAGGTTGAACACATTTATATATATATATATATACATATATATATGTATATAGCAGTATTTGTGATTGTTGTATAAATGCATAGTCCGTTAAAGATGTTCGTAGAACAGATTGAATTATCTTTGAACTGACCAACAGTGTTTTACGTTACGAAGGTAATGTGAGAATTCAGTTTACTGTGTTTGATTATATGTATAAATAAATGCTAAAATATATTTTGCGCTACTGTCACGGTCATACGATGGTAGTTGGACTACTGGTTGGTTCAGCGCTGCGCTGATGACCCGTTAGTTCTGGAACCACAATGGCCGCAGCGATCGCTATCCGTGCTGTCCCTTTCAATCAGAGCCGTTCTGCAGAATTCGGCTCAAGGCCTTAGCGAGAGTCGAATGTGGTCGAATGTGGTCGAACTGCGACCTCGCCGCCTCGATACGTCGAATCGACGCTTTAATTATTGCGCATTCTTCGGTGGGTCGATATTTACATAAACAGTAGCTCTTACATAAATATTGCCTCATTAGTATTGTCTTCATTCAATGTAAGCTTTCATACGCGCCGTATTTGGATTCTAAACCAACAGCGGCGCGTTGGGGCAACACGCAATTCCATCCTTCGTGCGATATCGAAAAATGCTAACGGTTTCCACTAATTTCATTGTGTGCTAATCAAGACTCAAGACTCAGCTCAGCGTCCATTCAACAAAAAACATTTACTATAATTATTAAATTTAAAAAAAAACGAAAATTTGTTTGCACTCGGCTATTTTTACAAAATATCAGGTAATGAGTTTTGCCATTTTGTTAGTACCTGGATACGCTGCGATATTTATTCCAGAAACTAGTTCTATTTTAATTGTTTCGATTTTGTTTCATAATCAGCTATAAATAAAACACCTTTAGATTATGAAACTATTATCAATAATTGTGTGATTCATTTTGATATTTGTTGAAATAATAAAATTAAAGCTTAAAATTTACATTTTTATTTAATTTTCGAAATACGTAATAATTATTATTAGTAGTCAGACATGTAAAAAAATAAATAATGCATATATTCATAATTTTATGGTGCACAATAAGCAAATAGTAGTTTGTTTTACGGGATTTTAGCTTTCAAATAGTTAGTTGTATAAAAAAGTATTAAATTTAAATTAAAATAGTTTTTACGAGTTTATGAATTACTTTAATAATTAATTGTACCACTACGTTGTTGTGCGAAGGAAAATAAATACCCAAATAAAATGTGAAAAATGTTTTCTGATTACAAGCAAAAAGAATTTCAAATTTAATAAAAACTGTTCAAATGTTTGAGAACGTTATGTCGCGGTGGGCCGCGAAGGGGCAGAGTTAAGGCCCTGGGCACTGAGGGGACTGGCACAGTGCCGAATTCTGACTGGCCTCGACCTTGGCCGCACCATGTCGAAGTATTTGGCTCTGCGGACTTTAAAATGTTTAATTCGTAATAAAACTGGTCTTTTTCGAAAATATTCTTTTTTTTCCGTTATACCGGTTTAGTTGTACGAGTACGATTAGTGATTTTAAATACACCCTGTATAATAACATGTATGATCATAGATCTATGTGGTGTACTTTTTAGCTATTATAACGCCATTAGAGCTTGTTACCTAACAATGTTTACGTTTTTGCTCTCGCGAGGCCATCGAGGCCATAATGCCTCCAGAATTAAACCGTTTACATCTCGTTGCGCGAGAGCTGTTAAATCACTCATAAAGTTACAGTAATTACCTGGTAAATGTTGTCCATTCCGCTGGCCCCTATAAAATATTCACGCTACCTGCGGCCAAGCTGCCCTTGCCAATAATAAGGTAATCAGCTGGTGTGTTGGCGCCATTCAGACCAGAATTCGCCACCTTCCCAGGTTCGTCCACAAAAATCAAATGAAAGAGCTTACGAGTACGGAGGTAATAGGTACACCAAGCGCTTTGCCCTATCATTGATGATGAGACAGAGGTCCCAATGGGTCAGGACAACATTATTACTGGATTGGTTTAAAAAAAAAATAGTTGTCATCAAAATACCGAATGTTACTCGCTAACATTTACATTTTTCTACTAATATATGTTTAGATTCCGTTCTGTACTTAAGGGGACTCAACCTGGCCATTTCTCCATACAAACTTTGTAGTGTTGTGACTCTTATTTGTAGATGTAGAAGAAAAATAATGCTTCTTAACGTTTTATCTCATAAATATCTAGGCTTCTATTTAATTAATAAGTTAAATATGTATTTTGTCTAAAAGTTAGCGCCCCAAAAAGTCTGTATTTTCCATACATTTTATAAAAATTTTAGACATAAATATCTCTTTGACCGGATACAAGAATCGTGAAAATAACACAGAAGTACTGTTTATTTTAAAAAGATGCAAATTCAAGTAAGGTTTTAGACATAAGTTGATTCTATTTTTCATAGTTAACCAACAACGGTACGATAGATGAGACAGAACGCTTTAAAAGCACGTGTAAGACAAAGAGGCTTTTTACGGAATCGTTTAGGTTGGCGTCTCTGTTCATCCGTCACTTTCACACTCGAATTTTAGTTCTAATTTATATGTATATTTATTTCTAGGGTGAGTATTGGTTACTATGTTCATATCTTAACCTGTGATTATCTTCGAAACGATGGCTTTTAACCCCATTAATAGTCATGTGACTTGAATATTACAAAAAAAAAAGTACGCTATTTTCTAGCGTTTCTTATTTTTATTTTTTTTATTATTCGCTGGACTATGTTGAGGGGTCTAGTTTATACGTAGCGCGTTAGTGACTTGTCGCGGTGTGAATTAGGCCGGAGCCGTTAGGCCGCCCAACAGAAATCCTGTTAGTCAGTCGAGCTTACAAAAGCTTAGCGAAGGGATTTACGACCCTCCGCCTGTAATGTTACAAATATGCAACGTCGTGCTAAATTTGATTTATATTTATCGTCCATCTCATATTCTGTTAAGTACATCCGTATCTCACGGCGTTTCGCGAATTATACGCGTAGGTGGTTTGTTCAGAAGTGCTAATCGTTTAATTTCATTTAACTATATTTTGTCGATTAATATTATTATTTATAATCATAAACACGAGGATGCATTAAAACACACACACACAGGAATTATAAATAAAAGAAAATCTCTTAATGATAATATAGGAGTTTTCTATCAATCACACAAAAACTCGTGGTCTTGGTGGTCTTTCGCACCCTAGCCGAATCTTTCTATAAGTATTATTTCGTATTAGTACAATTCGTATACTACGCAATACGTATAGTGTTGTATAAAAAAACAAATACTACTAAAAGATTCTTAAATACGACATGTCGTTAGTTCAAACGGATCACAATCAAAGTCAACTTCCAAAGTTAGTCAAATCTAAGAGGCAACGAAACTTTCATTTAATATATTATTTAAAAAAATAGGGACTAAGTCCTTGTTGGGCGGAATGTCTAATTACAGTTGAAACTGCTGTCAGATTGCCACTGGAGTAGAATTTGTAGTACCGCCTTTTGCGAATAAATCACAGAATACGCTATCATACAAGTACCACCACAATGTAGGCACAAATGGTTAATAAAGTTCAGCCCTTATTCCATACTTTTAACAGTACTGACAACAAGTTTTATTTCAATCCTAATTCATGCCAATAGAGATGGTGAGTTTTTTATATCAACACGACAGTGAACAAACATTATTTATTTATTGTATATTGGATATGTTAATAAACAAATAATTGCTAACATTACTTTATATTTCATTATTTATACCTGGCGGCCAGTAATAATCTTGTATATTCGTGTATTAGTACGGTAACACCTAATATACAATTTGTCTCAATTTTTTATTTATTTTCATTCAATAAAACACCACTTGTTACAATATAATATCGTAATGGTAAATTTAAACACTAAGAACACCTACTGAATCTCGCTCGAAATTATTAAACTATTATTACCATATTACCGATATTATTTATTGTTATACTTATGTCGAATATAACGACGCACAATCACTAATTATAACGATTAATAAATAAATACTAGCCGAAATACCAAATTGAATCTAGGAAGAACTGAGAAGAAAAAACTATGCTACCGAAATAATTTCAAGTTTCATATTTATTTTTGTTAACCTTACAGGTCGATACGTTTTTGGGTTAACAATAGATGTCTTTTTAAAAAAACTACCTGAATTGCGAACATATTGAATGTAACCTTCTTAAGTGGGACCGTACCTTCTATCGGATCTATTTTTTTTTTTCATTTCTTCAACCAGCTGAGTTACCAATTTCACAATCCATCTCAAGCCAATTGGCCAATCGCCGCGGTTTGAACGAGACCGCACAAAAGGCGAATCGGATGATTAACGATCAATACCCGTAATATCACGAGACAAACAAACCGACGAAATGTACCCGGTTTGCTGAAAAGAAAGCGCGAATTCTCTCGCTGGACATAAGCGAGAACGAGTTCTCAACTGGAACCAGTCGCCAACCCGCCAACCCGCCACGCACGACTCCCCAGCCAGCTCTTGGCCAACTCCGTTCGACGGCCGGCGATCGAGAGTTGCGCAAACGGCGGGCACCTAGCGCACGCGCCGTATAAGGGCCACCCGGTGCCCATTAGATGACGAGAATTAGTAGATATTGCTGTCGCGATGGAGAGATGCAATTAAGGAGACGGTCATTACCATTACGAGAATTACCGAGACGTCCATCAGATGATAACTAATGTCCTCCAAAAAAATCATTGTCCGGACAGGGACGTGTTATTCAAACTTGACAACTTATTTTTTTATTTGGGACGTTTAGACTCCAATAATGAAATACGGAAAAATCATTTACAAACATCCACATTACTGGCTTTAACCAAAATAGCGAGGAATTGTTCCAAGGACTAAAAAAATAGGGGGAAAAATAGAACGAAAGGCGAAAATAAATAATAAATTAACAGCTTAATAAAAATCCGACTATGCCATCATATTACTCCCATTCCAATCACATTGGCATAATTATTATTTAAGATTAATCCAGAAAAAAAACCCCTTCCGAATTAGTTCAGCTACATTTATTTTATTTTTGTATTTTAGTATGCATAAAACAACAATTAATTTTGAACTACAAATTTTGACAACCAACGAATCCAAATTAGAGGTACTGTATGTCGAATACATATATCGAATACATGTCGAATACATGTATATCCGACCTTATGGTCGGATATCAGCAGTGATTCTCTAGGTTTCTTAAAAATACACCGGTCGATTTTGGTAAAGAAATAAGCTATCAAAATAGATTCTACTTCATAATATTTTAATAGTGGGATACCTGATCAGTGGGCAACAAATGGAGTTTTTACTTACAATAATATAATGTCTCTGATATAATAATGTCTGCGCAAATAATCAAACTTGAAATAAGAATATTTTGGCTCGATCATTCATGCATGTAGCTACTCTATACCTAACTCGACACAGTAGAAAACATATTAAATAAAAACAATATATTCAACTTTTTGGATTAGTCAAAAATTTTCATTTGATCGAGATCAAATGAGTCGAGTTTGAGTTTTTATTTCTCATTATTATAATATTTTTTTATGCTAAAAATCAGCAAAAGTAAAAAGCGGTGAGTGCAAAAAATCAACCCCCCGCTTCTAAGACAGAATACTTTCCTAGTGGCTTGAGGCTTTGATATCCTAATGAACGATATATTGAACGATCATTAAGATATATACTTAATATTTGCAAAAAAATATTTAAAATGTTAGGTTGTGTGAAGGTGTGCCTCGTTATATCTAAAACAAAGCTACCACGTTGTAATATATTTTACAACTACTAAACTATCGTATCGAATTTATTTATTTTTTAATTTTGAAAGGTATACAAACTCAGTCCAAAATAATATAAAGTAAATAACTTGATTTATTATAAACCGCTAATTCGACGGCATAGTAGGTGCGGTTGTTCTTATTAAATCTGACCTTTTGTATATCGCAGTCGATAGATAAAGATTATAGAAGTTTCTTCGGATTAAGATATTTGACAAATTACTAATAAAATCGGTAATATTACGTTGCTACTAAAGTTGCTTAAACATTCTTCTGAAATTCATTATATATATAAAATATAGGTATGCGAATCCTGTAATTATTACAGCCGTGTGGTTATTCCAACGCGTATGCGATTGCCTCGTTTGTGAGGAGAGTTGAGTGAGATCTCTGAGGAATACTTAAATCAATCAATCAATCGGTGGCCGGAGCTAGTCGATGAGGATCGTCGTAATGGAGAGCCAGCCGTTCGTTCGACTTGATGAAAGCCGACTCCATCATTTTCATCATCGGTCTATTTAGGGAGGTCGAGTTAGGTTAGGTTGAAAACAATTGAATCGAACCCATTGCGTATTTTAGAATTCAATATTGTAACATAAAAACGATTGCTCTGAAAGAGAGGTCACGTGACCACGCTTCACTGTTAGCATAGAATTTATTGTACGGCGTTCAATTGTATGTCCGACACATGGAAACATTTATTTATGTCCCGCCTGAACAGTCGCTTGCCGATGCGAACGATATGTGGTGAAAAATACTCTTCTATATTTGGTCATATAAATATATCGCAGAAATGATTATATTTACCTATTAAAAAATATATACTTCAATATCTTTATAGCAAAATTATATATTTTCGAAAGTTATCTGATGAGATTTTGCTTTTTTCCAAATATTTATTTACTTTTTCATAAAAAAAATATAATTGTCATACGGAAATGATGGACATACCCTTTCACTGCGAAATTATTCAAAATAAGGTAAATAAATTCGTAACTTTTAAAATATCCGCAAGTAATCGGATAAGATTTTTGATTTTTGTCATTTTAATGCCATTCATCTTTTTTTTATCAAAAAAACAAAACGGCGATTATTCCATAATTTATAATCAAATTATACAATTCATACAAACCCGCGATACAAACAAATAGCTATACGTACTCGCAAATTTCTGAAACATAAACATTAATGGACAACATGGGTACCAATTAATGGCATACATATAAAACTTATATGAAATGTGAAGTGTAATGCTAACATTTATCATTTAGAATTTTGGACAATATTGATACGTCAAATTTTGAAATCTTAATTGTAGAGGCTATTCAATTATTTTCCTCCTGGTACTTTATATAATATAAATGAGATTATTTAGACCTTATTAGTTATAACGTGGCGGACGACCTTATATCTGTATAGTCGAGTAACGATAAACTGGCCGTTTTTTAATTAGGACCCAGATGTGATACGAGTGGCTGAAGTAAAATATAGTAAAAAAGTATAGTAAAATATAGTGAAAATGGTGAGCTTATAGTTACTCGACTATATCTAGCATAATTGAAGATCTTAGAGATCAGTGTAGCTTGGATATTCTGTGGCAAAATAATCGGATGACATCAAATATTCCACGCATTAATGCTACAAACATACACGACCATTATTTATTTTATTTATTTATTTATTTACTGTACATAATTAATTTGACAAAGAAAACGTAGTAGTAGATAGAAATCACAGTTACAAATGAATCTTATATATGCACCGGGAGCGATTAGCACTGCTACATTTTGTGCCCTGCCTTCTTTACTAGACTATGTCTGTACTAAGGAAGGCAGTGTTACATACACTGGCAGGCAGGCATACACTGTATGTTCATACATGTATCTAATCCATCATAATAGCTATACGAAAAGCGAATAAGATTGAAC
Organism: Neomicropteryx cornuta; assembly: GCA_020383195.1. Lineage (NCBI taxonomy): Eukaryota > Metazoa > Arthropoda > Insecta > Lepidoptera > Micropterigidae > Neomicropteryx > Neomicropteryx cornuta. The sequence goes on from JAHKQU010000014.1 coordinate 11,808,651, forward strand.
ATAAACCGTAATGCTATAAAAAATACAATTATTTGCAAATTACAACGAAGTTTGCTAGGATGTTTTAACAACAGCAGTATAACACTCAATATGGACATCGTAACTTTGTTTGATTGTAGTTTCAATAAAAGAATGAATTTACAAGCGTTATAATACAGCATTAATTCAAACCATTATTGTTGGTCGAATGGTCGAATTTAACACAGCAAATTTGCTTAATTTATAAATTTGATTGATTTGGTTGTAATGAAATATGGTGAAACCGGTTGCAAATTTGTTTTAAAGGCCTAATCATTTTATACAAAAATCTAATAATTTCATGGAAATTCTATCGAAATCCTGTTTTAGTTATTCGATTGTTTGTTCATTCCCCTATTGTAAATTTCGCGTTTCGGAAGAGCGCTGATGGTTTTATCGTACCGGTCCGCGCGCAACCAAATTTAAACCTATGGGATTATGGACGCACCGCCTATAATCGAGGTTTATGAACAATGAACAGCTTCGAAGATCAACCACCAGCCAATATATATTTCATATATTAATCCCGTATTAATTTACCCATGTTATTAGGTAATTTATAAAATTAGCACCCGTTCGCGTCATTAATTCTAAAAACGTAAGGGATAAAAAAAAATATAATCGTACCGTAACGCAAAGAATATTTTTTTGTAGGGTGGTAAATATGCTATTACTGATATTACCACAACGTTACGTAACGTAATTTTAACGACTAAAATAATCACAAATAACATGATGAAACTCTTGAAAAAATGATGGAATATTACGAATTAACTCGAATGCAAAAGCTTCGTTTAAAATTCGCTCTATAATGTCGAGTAAAAATTCTCGAAAGGTGGAATAGTCAGAGCCTAGGTGCATGGCTCCGAAAGATTTGCAACAACTGTTAAAACGTTAACCGGTTTATCGTTCGTTGAAATATCTTTGACTATTAAGCAATTCATATCGGAAACTCATGAAAAGGTTTTATTAGTACCGTGCGGCAATTAAATTATATAGGTATATTTCATCATATTTCATCGAATCCATGGCTGTCATTTGCTCGTAGGCGCCGTTATTGCCTTTAAATCAAAATGTTATTTCATTATAAAAAAGTTTTTTTGCGCAAAGATCGCCTTAAATCCACCGATTGGTTAGGCTTTATTTATTCATCTAATCAAAGATGTCGCGATTCAAGATAGTATCGATTATAATCGTTTTTTCAGTATTATTTAAATTTTAGTACGCATAGAAAAAAAACAAGGGGACGCTGAATTGATTTTGATAAAATTTGGTGTGGATATAACTTGAACCCCGGTGAACAAGATAGGCCAATCAACCCTAAGAGGGTGAAATAGGGGATGGGAATTATTTAGGTAGCATACTACGAAGGTGTTTTTTGGCATTTTAAAAAGCGCTTAGAAAATTTAGGTTTTCCCGAATGCCGCAGGAAGGCTAAGGCATCGTTAAAGCCACCTGCAGGGTTTTATAAATGTCATTTTCCTTTTTTTAAAAATATTACTTAATCGTAATTAAAAATACTTCATATGAAAAATGGAAATTTAGGATAACGAAATAGTTATTATATTACGATTAAACCTCATTTCTTTTAGTTCCCTTATAATGTGGCTTTAAAAACATCTAATATATAGACACTCTCTTTTACATTGCCAGAAATGCCGTAAGCGACAATCACACCATGAGCCTTGGGGCTAAGTGACTGTTTTGCACTTGACTGTACCTAATCACGTTTTACCAAATATACACATGCACACATATCTACCCAAATACCGGACACTTCTAAATGCGTATTTCCGTCAAATTTTAATAACTCTTTTTACCACGACGGGAAAACTTTGATATGTAGAAATCAATAATAAATACTAAAATTGCTTTTAACACAAGTTAAGAGAAAATGCAGCGTTTCGATTTATACAAACCTCCGAAACTAATTGACGAAACGGTATTACCAGAATGTAAAGTTAAACCCTAGAAAGACATGGTGAAGAGTTAAGAGCATCTCGCCAGATCAGCTCAACCTCGTCGGGGTTCAAGGACCTGCAGTGCGCAGGCGCTGTTATCTTTGTGGGCGGATTTAACGTCTTCTCCGCAAATATGGCAATTAGATGAGCCTCTTAAAATTGAGTTTTGTTTTTTTTACGATTTCTACCGCGTTTTGGCAAACGGTCTTATTTAACTAATTGGAAATATCAAACATTACGCAATTTATCGATTTCCTTAATGAATACAACATGATACCTCTGTTTCCCAATCACGAGAAAAACGAATTTTAAATTAAAAAAACCGATGCCTGGGCACGGAGAGAATGGGCCCGGCACTGAGAGCTGACCGGCTGTTCCGATCTTTGGCCACGCCTTGGCCGAGTACTTAACCTAGGTGCGACTATCGCGGTGGCAGAATAATCAAGTGCTAAAAATTACAAAGCGCTGGCTCGTTCACATTCAGTCAAGAACCTTAACCGAGCGCGGAAACGACCTACGCGTCGCGGGCGGACGGTCAGTTGGCGATCGTATGGAAATGGTTTAATATTATCACGGAAAGTTTATAATTTTTTTCTTGCAAACCATGATGAATGAAACCATGAAGCCATGAAACCATGAAACCATGTAGTCTTTACAAATCATGTTTGAAATTGCAAGGCCAGTATGTGTAGTAGTTTTTAGACGTTGTTAGTCATATGTACCCTAAATGAAAATATTATGTAGATGTGAAAAATTAAATAACATATTCTTTTATTTTGTAAAATATGTGATTATCTTTCTTTTTGATATAAATCTATTGTTTCATTTAATGATTTTAGTTACTAACAATATGTGTAATGAAGTTACTTTGTGTGTATTTATATAGGCTCTTTTTTTTCAAATAATCAACTTAATCTTGCTATGTTCGTATATTTTTTTTTTAAATCATTATTTGACGTTGGAATGGAACAATAGCTTACTTAATCACTTATCATTAATCACATACTTATACTTCATACTTCACACTTGAAGTAATTTCGAAATGGATCTTTCTTTTTAATGACGCATGGAAAATTATACATAAACACATCGACAAAACCTGCCTGTAGCGATGCTGTGAAATTTGAAAATGTGAGATTGTCGGAAATATAAGCCGACATATTCATTTTATAAGATATATTATATCGTTTACACTTTACATAAACATGCTCGTTAAAAAATATGATTTTTTCATTTTACTTTTTAAATCCGTCGCAGAGTCGAACTCGCTTTTATTAGTGGTAGGCAGAGAAACGTTGGTCGAAAACATTACATAATCTTTGTTTCGTAACACCTCCTTGTCCGAGCAGGAGAGCAACAGAGACAGAGAGAATAATATGTTACGCTTAGAACAAGCCTGCCAATCGACGACGAAGCGTAGATGGAGCGTGATTTGGCGTGATAGTAGGTAGGTATGCCGTCGCAAGCGTGTGTTTCTGCCGAAACTGCTAATTCGTACTGATATATTATATTAATTTTAATTGCTTTATCTCTTAAGCGTGAAACCTACCGCCGAAGACAAGTCGTTAATTATTAGGAACCTTGTTAATAAGTTAACCTGACAAGGTTTTTGGGGATCCTTAAATATTACAGAACCATTATAGTATTTCTAAACCATTCGATATAACTTATTATATCTTTACTATAATTTTAAAAATTATATAAACAATTAGGGACTCGATAGTTTGTACAAAAGCAGAATCGATTAAAAGCATTTAAACGCACTTTCTGAAATATATTATATACCTGCTACCAGGTAAGAATTTTAATATTCCTGACTGACATATTCGACAAACTGTTAATAGCATAAACGAATATCTAATGCTGTAGTAATACGTATAAGCGATAGACAATTCATATAAATATATTATGTATAAATTACTTTATTATATTATTGAATATAGTGAAATGCATGCCTAAAAGTGTAAAGAACTCGATTAAATCAATCGGCATAATAATATTTTCTAAAAATATTAATGAAATAATTTTTGGCAATATTTCAAAAAGATTAATATATTAATTACTTTATATTCCATCACCAAGTAGTCTCACACACGCTTAATAAACATCCGCGCGCATATTAATATTTTATTTTACAGGTACATACCTATATTCGAAGCTGTTTTTGTTTCTACGGTTATAATAAACTAATAATAATGTTTTAGTGGTCATATTTCTTGTGGACACCTTTAATATTTTTATAGGTATTGAATTTAAGCCGGTTTCAGTAATAAAATAAAATATATTAATATCACATTTTATTCTCCGCTGTTAAAAAGAAAAACTAAACGTGGATATTTTTCTTTTACCATGTTTTTGTTAATGACGTTGCCGTTTATAGAAGATCCTTCGAAAATGATTTCAATTCTAATGTACTGGGTTCTGCTATCGATTGCACCATCACTATGAGGCTGAAGAATTATGTTTGTGTCATAATAAAATTATCGTAACCAGCAGCACGGCATAATCATCACTTGGTGTTCTATTACTTATGTCTAATAAGCATCTTTTTCGCTAAATCGTGCAAACCTCGCCATTTGAGTCAGTTCACCTGTCCATTTTGTTTTTTTACCTGTTCATCAATTAATTAATTGACGTTTGACAAGTTGGCCGACCGGTCAAGGAGGGTACCGTTCGTTGGCTAACAATCGAGCGCGCGAAACAAACAGGTTCCATGCGAACGCCAAGTCAATAGTTCCGCCAAAAGCTGCTGCACCGCACTTTAAGGAAAACTTGTTCGAAACACTCTGACCGAAACGGTAATTTAATGCTTATTAAAATACATAAAAAAGTACTGCAATGAAAAGGTTAAAAAACGAATATCAATCAAATAACGATATATTTAGATAAAACCGCTAATTGAAACTGCTTTGCGTAAAAGTAATCACAAACCATGCGTAGACAGTTTCGTAGGTGGTTGGATTCGGTTATGCATACGGCTGAAAACGGTGCTTGTGTTTATTTGCCTTTCTTGAAAGCTCTCTCGGTATTTCTTTTCGCGTTCTATTTAAATGCGTGATCAAAAATATAACGTACTTCAAGATCTCATCGGAAATAAGTGATTCAATGTATCCCAGAATCAATCAGAGTTTAGAATGTACAGCTGGCGTCTACAAACATTATAACAAACGTTTAATATTATCACATGAAGTGTACATTTTTTCATAAGTCGTCTTTACAAATCATGCTTGAAATCGTAGGGCCGATTAGCTGGATTTTTTATCGGGAATGGTCAGACTATAACTTGTTGAACGTCGTCATATTCTTTGTGTCGTTTTTGTAATTGTATGTTTTGCTGTAAATTAAAATATTAAATAAAAACAGTCTTACAAAAATATAGCTTACTTGCCTTTCGATCGAATATTAATTTTATACTCAAAATTATAATTTTGTAATCTATAATGTAAGTACAAAAATGAGTACTGCTATACTTTATTGTTCGTGCTGCACATAATATTTTCACGTGTGTGTGCAGCTTTATGGCGCGATATTTTGGTCACGCCATCGGCAGGCGGCCGGACCAGAGGCCAGTCGGACGCCCCAATGCTCCTCTGTCCACTACTCGCACGACTCGCCAGACTCGCCTCTGCGTTTAGTCGTTGCGAGCGAGCGGAACTTAGTTCGCAGCGCGACGCTCGCACTCGGCAGTCGCCCGCTCGCTCCAACGGCCGCCGGTCGCGTCCCGCTCACTCGCACGCGAGCGCCCTGTCGGAGTCCGGCGTATCCTTCGCGCGCCGCGAGCGAATCAACAGTTGCCCTCGACGCTTCGGCGGATGAAATCCTCGTGAGCGTTTCCGCTTTGCCTAATTCGCAATGAAAGTGGCCGCCGTGTAATATGTGCCGGTCAGTTTAATATATTACAGGTATGCGCTAGTCGCAGAAGTGATTGACGTTTTATTGTTTGAAATTTGTGAATTTCCCCAACAGTGCGTTGCAAGCGAAATACAATCATGACACGGCCCGCTTGATTGTGAACCCTATTCGTCAAGTTATAGTACCGGTGTGTTGTAATACTCATGTAAGTAATTATGTCTAATGATTTATATTTTATTATAGTGGCGTGAAATTGACACATTTAAAATACCAATCAGCAAACTTTTTAATCTACGAGTATCGATATAAATTATTGTTACCTTTTTCATTGAAAAGGTTTTTGATTTTTTTTCTCTAGTATATTCAAAGTAATTGTTGGTTTTACAGTACAATAGTAAAGAAGTTTAAGCGTAAGTAAGTTTATGGTTGATAGATAATAATTATAGTATCCTGTTTGTCAACTTTCATAAAAATCGCTGGGCAATAGCATTTTAAACCGAACGATTTGGAATAATGTTTTAATTGTGTACTTTTTTGATGTACCTTTTTGTGTTTAATTGGAACTTGTTTATACTACGTTTTTTGCAAAAAGTAGTACCTAATGATTGAATATTGATTGATTTTTATTTAATAACCTTACGAGTAATATAAAGCAATCGAATAACTTATCTAATTACGTTTTAAAAAAAGAATTAAAAAAAATATATTGTAAATAGTATTTTTGTTGATGAATGTACTCGAAGCGACCGGTGTGAGATGTACTCGTACCGATTTCATTATAATTACACCGACGCGACTGGAAGTGACCGTTTTTTTATAAATAAACAATTAAAGACAGTCTGGAGAGATACCGTCATGTGTAGCTCGTCATTGCTAAAAGTGTTTTAAGTGAATATTGAATATGTTTTGTATATATAAATGTTATTAAATAAGTTAAATTAGGAACGAATGAGTTCACATAAAAACCCGCAAGGGTTTTGTGAACAAACAAATTAAATATGTATTTTGTTTATAAATAAAGAACTTATAATTAAAAATTAATATACACACACACAAGACGGACAGAAAGTTTTGGTAGAGTAGGACGATGCGGCACTTTTAATTCTTTTTAAGTTTTCATGTTCTTTGTTGGACATTTTGACAATTTTTAGGAGAAAAATGTACCTACTATGTCGGCAATTACGGTAGCATCTTAAACGAAATTTATTTATTTATTTATCCATCTATAGTACAATACAGTACATACTAATTCGTTTTTTTTTTAAATATAAATCCCCAAACAAGGCGCGGAGCGCGGTGTTTAGCTGAAACCAATTACAATGTTTGCGATTAGTTTTCAATGTTTTAATGCGGCATTTTTATGGTTAAGTATGGAGTTGGATACAAGCAACAGATAAGTTTACCGTGAAAGAATTTAGAATATTATTGGGAATTCCACTTTACAGTTCATTTTTGTTTTGTTTTCATTATCGGTCGTTCGATAAGCAATTGCTCTTCAAAAGAAGTCTCATTACCTTAAGTTTAATCAATTCTTCACTTTTGCATTCATTGCACAAGCAGAGCTTATTCAACGCAACAACGTTTTACGATGAAAGTGATATCAACAACAAGGTTAAGGAGTGACGTAACGGCTTTCTCGCTCCTCCACGCGCCGCTGCGATAGCCTTTCGCTGCCATCTCTTTCGCGCAGACCCGTGTGAAGTTGCAGCCGTTGACGATTGTTGCCAGCTAATTTGCCCGAGTGTTGAATACGCTCTCGCGTTGACTGGCTGTTTTGTGTTGCTCAGTTTTATAGAAATAGTGCAACATTTAATCTTTGACTTTTACATAATCATAAACTATACTCATACTATTTTAAAATGATTCTATTCACATTTAATATTAAGTAATATTATTGTATGACTTGTAATGGTATTACCTAATTTATTTTTAGAGAAAACTTATTTACATATTTGAAACACAGGCCTTATTAAAGTCTGAAATAATTGGTTGCTCTATAGGACTCTCTCTTTCATGTTATTAGTTCTAAAGCGTAAGTTCAAATCGCAATAACATGCTAGGTATGTGCTAAACTGATTAAATAGAGTTCACGAATAAAATCAAGTCTAGATAGAGATCGTCAATTTTCATCAATACTGTAGTTTTTCTATTTGCAGTTTGTCATGTGTAAATTGCTTTCTCAGTATATTAAGTTATAATGTCAAGCCATTTTAATTTAGGGACGTTAGGTTAGCAATATGATTGCATCCGGTCAATTATAATTGTTGTTGCAAACTAATGTTTACAGTAATTTTTTTTTGTTCTTAACATTCGTTAGCATTATCTCCGCTTTAGTCATAAGTCAATATAAACTCGGGCAAAGAAACTTTGCCCAGGAAGCGTCCCTCGCCTCCAAAACCCATTGAAATCACCTTTGTTTGGTCTAGGTAAGAAATTTTGGACATGCTCTTTTTTTTCTCCGTCCTATTTGGCCTAGTTCAGACCTACCAGCTTGGCGTCTAGAAAGTATTTTTAAAATGACAAATCAAGCAATTTTGTTTATAAATCGTTATAAATAATATGTACCTTCATTTGATCGGAATATTTTTTTTTTGAATAATCACTATTACATAAATCTTTTTAGGTAGATTTTTAGATCTGTTTGTAATGTTGAAATAAATAGGTATATGTATATTCTATGCGTTTAAACGTTTCAACCTACAACTTTATATTTAAAAGTAAACATTTGTACTATGATTTTAAAACAATATTTCAGTCGGATAATAGTAGGTGGTACGTTCAAGAATAATACACATTTAGTGTGTATTATTCTAAAAATTCTAAAAAATACCAATAAAATTCATTTTATTCTCATCTACCACATGTATTTATTTCACTATATGTAACTGTTATTTTAAATACCATTTGACTAGATAAGAACAAATAAATAAATCTTCATTTGTATATGTTATGGTTTTTATTAAAACTTTGCTTTAACTTATTATACTTAGTTTAAGTTAGGTATATTTTTTATTTTCTTGAATAACGGCAAACAACTTTACAATGCTTCATATTAAATTAGTCTTATCGACTTGGTCTGACCACCTGGTGGTTCTGACGGTCTAATATTTTTAATTGACACCATATACATTTTCCAGATAATACGAGTATATGTTTAAAGTTTTGTCTACTTGGGAAATACATCTACCTACCTTCTGGATAAAATTCGTATTATTATATATATAGAATAAGATAATGTTAAAACGATGTAGGAAAATTGCCAATTCAAACTTTCTTTTTTTACTGTTAACCTAAAAAAGTATGTATTCTAACTTTTTAAGCGTGATTGATTTAAGAATTTTGACCCCTTTTTTGCCATTAAACGCCTTCGCCGTTCGAAAAAGATAGAAAATCAATTAGTTTCGTCGTTTGTTTGAGAATTGGGCTATTGTTTTCTGATTAAACGTTACTTCAAAAAACTAGGTAACTTAAAAGCAATAAAACAAAGCTAAAGTTTTAATTTAAATTAGATTACCGTTTGGGAAAACTTTCTAATGACTATCTCGTTTTCTACGATATTTTAATTGATCAATCTAATGAGTAAAATGCATTTTTACCTCGGTTTATTGATATTAATCATGTGTTGTGCGTACATAAGACTCTATCTAATATGGTATGCGAATGAACCTTCGCCAGCTGAACGTGTAACGGAATAAAGTCTGCTAATTTAAGTTGTACAAATTGCAATAACCGCAGTACGAGTAATGATTACGTTGACACGCGTCGGCCGACGCCTGAACCTGAAACCATTTGGATTTTCAGAGGAAAAATAAGTTAAATTTATTCTTTAGTTGATTCGCCGACTCGGTGTTTTATGTATAGCAGTCTTATTATCAGGATTATTATGCCTTATTATCGCACAGAATATTGTGCGATAGACGTGTAAGGAGAGGCGGAGAGAACCGGATTGAAAACACATTAGATTAAAATCGCAGGGTAATTCCATCATCTAATGCAATATCCAATCTGCTACTACTAGATGATTAATAGTTACTACACCCACTTCCATCGGCCAATAGGCAATAAGATATTTTAGACTATTTTTGTACAGGACATTTTATGGGGATAAAAAAATAATGTTGATTTTACCCATGCGCTTTCCATCGCATAAAATCGATGTTGTGACAAAACTATGCAGGCCTCTTTCTACGGAGAATTGGGCCTCAGACCTTAGTTAAATGGTTCCAGGTCATCTCCGCAAAATAGGCAACTCTTCCTTCATAACTTTTTTGTAGTTTTATAACGGGAGCCGGGTCACAACTCAGCGCCTAATGCGACTTTGGTCGCGTCGCCATGTCAGGTCATATCTTGGCTCGCGGGCCTCGTCTGAATATAATCTGTCTCTTCGTATATTCTTTGCATCTGATATCTTCATCTGTTCGCCCAAGAGGATTAAAAAACTGCTTTCTATTACTCCGTTGTAAGATCAGCGTGAATTATTTATTTGTTTTAATTTTTTAACTTTGTAATTTTCTTGATTAGTTCTAATTATTTTTTGTTTTTTATTGATTTTGGTTTTTAATGTTGTTTTTTACTTGTATTGTAATGTGTACATGAGGAAACCTGTTTGATAAATAAATAAATATTGGAGATTTGAAATAAGAAACTAATATAGAAATATTAATTCATGAAAAGTATTTATATTATAGTAAAATGAAAAATACATATATTATCTAAATAACATAAAATATTTACTCGTAACATTATTAATATTTTTCACGTAAAGAATATATATATTTCAGTGTTTTTATAATATCTATAATAAACCTTGTTTTTTGTATTGCACACAAATAATAGATTAGCATTGTCGAAAACATTTATCATCAAATACTTAAATATCTCTTTCCCTTATCCTACTTGCAACTGTTGTAACTATAAATATGTAATATAAGCAATGCGTTGCGACCAATCTAAAGGCAGTCCAAATTGAATTAAATATTTCTTTGTTTCGGTCTTTCGATAGTCCAATAGAAATAATGTCACAACTTAAACGTCGCAACTTGATGTATCAACTTACAAAGAATGTATTTAAGCTGCAATTGATAAAGCCCCGTTGTCTTAAATTGGGTGTCAATTTGCTAATTAAACTCACCTTGGTTGGAAAGTTATTTAGGGAGAAAGATGTTAGTTTTTAATAAAAAATTTGACTAGACCCATAGACCACAGGTTAAAACCTACATATTAATAATAATAAAAACTAATAAAATTTTAATGATATCATCTCTTAATTCTTCGTTATATTAAAATAATTGTTCGCGAGCCGTGTCTGCATTTAATTGCTGTAATTCTTAATGGCTGAAAAATAACATTTTGACTCATCGACACGTTTTCACAATTTAACATGAATCATTCGTAATTCTGTCGATTTCTTGGATTGTAAGTACTTGCAAGGGACTGATACTTACAAATTTATTAATAATGATCTTATTTTAACCAACGTCTCATTATTGTGCAACTCACTATAATGCCTTGACTCTAAAATCTTTATTTTATATTTTTAGAATTTATTTTTATTGAACTCTGCAGCAAGAGTTTGTAGTATTTTTAAACACTTATGTTCAGGAATTTTACGGTTAATTATTAGTAATATTCTTGGACCTTTAATATTTTTTATACCTTGGATATTTTTTAATGTTCGTTAACAGCATATTTTTAATACGTAAAAGCAAATTAATTATCAGTGATTCGTCTGATAGGGATATGCAAGGAAATATTTCACAAAACTGACCACTTTCGGGCAGTTTTGCTAGTAATCATATTTCAAAACTACATTGCTCTTTAAAAATTTCAGCTTTAATTAGACTTCCCGAATCCCTGAAGAATGTTTTTTTACCCCATACTCACTAGAAATATATATTTTTTTACTTTACTTAGCTGGACAGCTAGATTTACCTTTACCGTAAACGAAATAACGATGATACTCGTACAACTTGAAACTCATACAATTATTACCGATGGCGCCCAGACGCAAACCTCAGAAGCATAAATGTTTACATAAATTGCATAAATGTTTACAGTTCAGAAGAACTCATACTACCAATACACAGATGGGCGCACTGCAGAGAAGTTTCCAATTACTTCTTAGGTGAAAAATGTATCAACAACATATCAATTATACAGGTTGTTCTGAGGCCATTCCTGAGGACTTAAGGGTGTGTTTATGTTCGCTATTACGAATAGGGCATTTTTTAGAAAATGCGAAATTAAATCAACTCATATTTATTATTGTTAATAAAGCGCTGGTGAGAATTGCCTCTAGCGTGTCGACAATATCTCGTTAGCCTTGACTGCGCGCAGTTAATAACTCGGTTCAGTTAGCGGTTTTATTACACCAAACATTTATTATTATCATCACATAAATTTAACATTTTTTTTCTTGGAAACCATGAAGAATTTTGATATGGGCATATATAATCGGGGCATGTAAAATGAGGATGATAAGAGCCGTTGCTTGCAGTCGAGATGCGATCCTCGCAGCATTCGGCAGCAATTCGTGAAGCGAGACGAGACGAGACGATTCTCATCGCTTTCTCGCCGTCGTGTCGCCGTCGCTCGTCTGCTTAGGTTAGCTGGACTGGACTGTTAATACCCGCCGCTAATTAGATTATTCACGCTTATTTGAACTGTGCACCTCGTAATATTTCATAGCGCATTTCCTCGCTCCGGCCGCCGACATCTTTTTTCGTGGCAATCTCTTTTTTTTGTCCCTTGCTTTCGTTCATTGTTCGCTGAGACCATTAAATATCGTACGTTGGCGTCTGGCTCGATGTTTTCATTACGATTCTTCTCGGGTTGTTTTTCACCACAGAGCACAGAAGTACCTAGAGAAGTTACTATCCCTCTCTTCCATACATATGTTTAAAGCAGCTCTAATCCGTAATGGGAATCAATCGCTTCCTTTTACTACACCCATATTCGAGAACATACACATAGAACTCGCCAGGCTGTTTGTATGTGACTGTAAACACCTCTGGCACACAGACGGGGGAAATTGCCTAAAATTGTAATAATGTTTTGGGAAAATAGCTATTTTTTACTTATAAATAATATGATATATCATGGCCCTTCTTTGTTTTACGCGTTCTATCGCTTTCACAGCTTCTAACTGAACAAAAACAGTTTTTCACATTTTTAAATAAGAACTGACAACACTCGCTCGCAACGGTGGTCTCTGTTCAAATGCGGTCGTTTGACGTAAGAATCATACCCGTGGCACGGAATCAGACCCTGAGTGCTCTTTCCAGGTACTTCCATGCTCTGTGGTTTTCACGGATTATTTACGTCCACCGGTTGATATCTTTATCTTACACATTGCTGGTTAAAAGAAGAGATTTTTTTTCAAAAAACAATCATAAAAGTGATGCTACCTTAGCAAAACTGACAAAATATAATACATAAAATTTTAAATAACATGGAAAATTGCTCCAATGTACTTAGATGAAATTTATAAATTCAGAAGCATTTTCCAATAAGTATAACGTGCTAAATAATAGCGAAAGTTGATTGGCGGAAAATCATATTAAAAATTATTCAGGTAGTGAACAAGCATTCAATAGAAATTTTAGAGTGCGTATGTATGTATGTCGTGAAGTATATGTTTTAAATTATTAAACCTTTATCGCACTTCTGAAATATTAGAAATGATATGGGGTTTCTTTTTGCTCATTTATTAAATGTCATCGATCGTTCAGTTTTCGAGATCCAGCTAATGTTTTTTGACCCTTACGTAACCTAGCAGTCATACGAAAAATAACTTCTTGTGCCTTGGGTATATTTACGCTAAGTAAAAATTGTCTCTAGTAAGATTAAATTAATATACTAAACTTATATAATTCCACTCACGGAACTATGCTCATTTGAAGCCGCCAATTTCACCTGCTTTCGAATGCCTAATCGTTCTGGGTCATTCCGTAGCTCAATTGAACTCGAAACCATATTAGGATTACGATGGCCTCGTTGCCGAGTTACTCGTACGATTATAATGTTGTGTTCAATGAACATCGTCGGCGTTGAATAAATATTGACTTCCCGTTGCGTAGGTGATTGTTTGGACGGTCCAATATCACTATAATTCGCTGTGTTCTCGGTAATACTATGCAAATACGACGAGGCGTATTTGCCTCTTACAGTTTAGCCCGGTCGGCGGTCACAGAAATCATTTGCTTGTTATCTAAGCCTTCGTTTTATTTATTTTGACCAAAAAATACCGACGATGACGATGACGAAAACCAACATGGCATCGTGATGTTGAAGTATTTCACTTAATTTTAGCAAATGTATTTACGCAAATAGGCTGCGCAAATATACTAGGCTAATTAGGAGTATCAACTAATGTTTGAGACATTTAATTTGCTTTTAACTATGACTAATGATGAACTATGACTAATCCACGGATATCCGAGGGGGACGAAAGATCCGTATCTGTGGATACAGATGTATGTATCGGATGTACGGTCAAAAAGTACAGATATACGGATGTTTCTATGTACTTTTTGGCGGATCTTGAACGGATCCTTTACATTATTTTAAATTTCATGACATATACGAAATTCCAAATATAATAGTAATAGTAATAATAATGAGATCAATCTCAAATCTTTGTGATATGCTTATTAAAACAATGAAATATTTAAACATTTATTATAGGAAAGTTATAACACATTAATTAAATTATGAGTCGTGTCATGGTTACACGAACCGACCCCACTGAGTAAGGTCAATATCCGTATCCGCGGATATATATTTTTAACGATCCGGCACATCACTACTGATGATTAACTCGAACACCACATTCTATGAAACGTACCATTTCTGGGTCTCGTTCAATGCCTACAAGTACCACCGGTACTTGTAGGTATTTGGGATAATATAATGGTGTTTAAAAAAATATTTCATTATAGCCTTGGTGACTGCTCGGCGGTATTTTTTTTTACATTTAATTTTATGTTTTCCTTCTAATTTTAATTAAAAAATAAATAATCTCTTTAATGGATGTATGTAAAACTTAACTAGCCATAACGACAAAATTAATGATCAAATATAGTATATTATTGCTCATAATATTTATTTTAGCATTGGGGTTTTTGTAATGTTACGTAATAAATAATAAATAATAAAAAATCATGAGCCTACTCATTGCTTAGTAGGTGACTTATAGCGACGGGTAGGGGAGAGTGGCCACTATCATATGAAGCGATTAAATATTATTCCGTCCTATTTTACTGCATAGTTGTATCAATTACGTAAAATTCCACAAAAAATAACCTGTAATTGGCAGTTGGTTCTACGCAAAAGGCGCGCACTTGCACGTGAAAGCGGCGCATTATGGAGTCTCCACGGGCATCAACCGCCGCCCGAACGGGGAGTGTTTTTTGTTCCGCCCAATAAAGGGCTCGGCCTTCGAGGCGGGTCCAGCACAGCATCTCAACACCGCCTGCAAGAAACATTTCTACAAACCATAATCGTAAAACATTGTTTTTATCCTCAGCACGCAAACCTGTCTGACGCCAATATTTTAACGGCCATTTAACACGAGGCCTACTACATACTGTAATACTGTTATGACTGTATAATAATATATAATATACATAATATGTGTACTATATGCGAATTGAGTTTGTGCGCACTGTTTACCACCAGTACCAGTTCGGCACTTTGCATATAAATAAAGCCGTGATCAGTTATCATCATTTCTGAACTTATTAAATTGCGCTATAAAATATACGATCCGGTGATAAAACTAGCAAATTTGTAAGAATGAAAGAAAATATTTTTTTATTGAAAAAGGTAAAACAAAAATAAAATGACTGTGCTCAGATGCCCAGGCTCCTTGAGAGAGAAGGGTTCAGATTTCCAGCACATCCTGTTTAATATATTTTAATATATACGTGCCTACATATAAACATATACGTATAAACATATTATTTTTTTATATGGTCCATAATAGCTGTAAGTTGTCTCGTTAGCTGACTCGCCGATGGTCTCATTCTTAAGTTGAAGTTCTCATAATCCTTCCTCCAAAACTAGAAATCAAATCCAGTTCTTTCAAACCTCACCCACCTTTTATTCGACTCAAAAGCAATATTGCAATATTCGTTAAATAGTTTGTTAGGCCTGGATTATTGTACACTATCCCACAGGTTAAAGTTGTACTGTGCCTTAAATTCAAGGTAATTTATGTTCTTGGCAATTATAAACCGATTGTAAAATCAATTCGATCGGAAATACTTACAAGCAGCGCCAGAATCGTTTTCTTCCTATATTTTTCTTATTATTTTTTATTTATTTTATTCATAAAATGCAAAACAAAGTACACGATATTATACATGTTACAAACAATATAATAACATAAACAAATATTAGTATAACTTAAATATAAGACTAATTTCTAAGGACTTATTAGACAGGGAGTCCTGAGACCATTCCCGTATTGTGTAACCTATTGTGAGTAAGAAATGATATGAGAACAATACGAAAAAAAAATCATCCCCAAATTTTAACAGATGGTGTCAATTTGGTCTGTTCGCGAATAACAAAGACATTACATGATTTTTAAAACTATTTTCACATAAAGTTAATATTTTTTTTCTCTGTAACCATGTTGTAGTTTAATATAACTAGTTTCCTAACAAATAACACTGGAAATCGCAGGACTAATTCGCTGTTTTTTTTATCGGGAAGGGTATTGCGTATGGTGTATTATATATGTGATGCTTCGCAACTAGGACATTTCTGTTCTGTGTGGAGCGTCCATTTGTTATTTAACTGACTCAAAGTCGTACTATTTTAAAAAAAATTAAGAAAATATAAAAAGTTAAAAACAACCATAAAACAATTTACTGCAAACATTTTATGTACTTTATCCAATAACCTGTGACTCGCCCCAGAACATTGTATAGCTAAATCTAATATGTTAAATAGTTTTGCCATGTAAAACAAATATTCCTTAAATCAGATTTCATTCTTGGTAATTTGAATATCTGACCCACAAAGGCCGCTTTGCGCGGGTGGTGTCGATGTTCAGGTTGTTTTCCAGAATGTTTCTTTTCATTTAAATACTGTACATATATCTCAATCTTTGACTATCTCACCTTGAAATCTGTCACAAAACGAAAAACCGGCTGTTTTTATCATTCTTTATAACCTCGAACCGGTTGTTACTTTCGAAAGATTACTCATTTAAATTATCGTAACTTTTCCTACGCAAACAACAGTAAAAGCTTGGCTGATACTGCCTTTTTTTGTGTAAGATAAAAATACATCAACCCATCCGTTCGATTCGAGATCAAATGCGGCCATCTGGAAGGCAATAACTTTTATTTTTGCTGAAAACGAACCCCGCGCCGCGGACCCTTCGATTATATTCACCTTTTTTGACCTCAACGTTTTTATTCTGGCAATTCTAATACGCAAAAAAAAATATTTTTTTGCGTACTCCACATATTCATCGCACACATATTTGAAAATCATGAGTCATTTTTTGCGCCAATGAAGCAATATTGCAATATGTATTTTTTTTATAGCTTTCACCATTAAACTCCACGTAGAATTAAGTTAAAGCAAATAATATTTTACAGTACCTATAAAATTAAATTTCTTAAGCTATGTTGTAAAAGTATGTATCAAAGAAATTTATATCCTGTCGTCGTACAAGTAACCCGTCAACATATCAAAGACTTTTTTACAGGAAATCTCTTATTACCTGGCACTCTTCTGTAGAGAGATAGAATGTTTATTTTTATAAACAAATATTTGTTGAATGTAGAGGTATATGTAGGACGATAAACAATGCAGTCTTCTGAATCGTTCCTGCTCCTATATGCCCTACTATAATAAATACAAAAGCAACACAGTTGACAGCTTTTCATACGTTACGTGAAGCAGCGATTTTCCTTTGAACGCCGTCTGTTTTAAGTACCACTCCGCCCCGCCCGCCCCGCCAGCCCGCCCGCCCGCCTAGTATTTCTCACGACAGGCCGTGATATCTAACATTTGCGATCCCTTCACCAGACGAGAGTTGATTTGTTACGCAAATCATAAATATCCTAGTATCGTACCAGACAAAGAATAAAAGTCATTATACTCACTGCACTCACAGCCAGCGCGGAACTGGGTCGTGTAAGTTTTGGACCGGTACGTGCGGTGTAAGTGGTAAGTACACATTATGGGAAAATGTTAGTCTCCATTCAACAATGTTATCATTACCTTGCTGCTACTTCACTTCATCTCAAATTAGATTACTAACTGTCTGTTTTGAAGTCGACATCCTGATGACATTTCGACTTAATGAATACAACGGTTCTTGAAATACGCATCTTTATGACAACGTTTCAAGAACGATCACATTTTCGATTTCACATTTAATGGAAATGGAGGAGTTAGAACGGATAAATTGTATGGACTCAGAATATCTAAATAACATTTTCACACAGACCTATGGACGATTATATGTATAAATACCTACGTTTTTCATACCCATATTTTAGATATAAATTAATACTATTTATGATATTTAAAAATTAATGCATTCAATTAAAAATCTATTTCCATTATTCATTTATTTTATCACTTCAAAAATTCTATTTTTATATCTGATTTTTAGTTTTAGATCACTAAACAATAAATATTGTGTTCGATCAAGTCCTATATACTGTATACGTAGGCATATATATACCTACATCTTGTCCTAGAAAACAACTCAAGTGATTCAAAGTCCGCCCTATTAAAAGACGACTTCTAAACTTTGACCTGACCAATGGAGTACTTAACAGGATGTCTCAATTGCGCCATCTGCACGCGCGATTGACCCAGGAACATGTGTGTGTGCGCTCACGTCTTCCGCGCTTTGCGTGTAGTCTTGTGGTGCGAGAGATCCTCGTCAGATGACTCCCGACCCTCGCCGCCAATGAATGAAACTAAACGCGCCCACCTATTTACATTCCGCGGCGCTTTGTGCTACATAAAGGCTCTGTTAAATGCTTTTTTACTACTATTAAGCTAAACCGCTGCTTTTTGCGCTTCAATTTCGAGTCTAATACGTACTACATGAATATTAAGTAGTTTACGTCAAACATGTTCATGACTATTAACAGATCTGTGAGTTTTTGAGTCCTAATTTGCTAATTTATTTTATACTGAAGTGCGATAAAGCATTCGAAACCACGTTAGTATGTGCGGATTCGAACCCAAACCGACTGTGTTCATAGTCGGTAAATACCTTAAAAACTAGACCACCACTAAGACCCAGAGAAATCTCTTATAAAGCGAATAAAAATCCCTTAAAAGAAACTTTCTGGCAAACTTCGTCGGGTGTTTTTGTAAATATGAACTCGTCATAGAAATCCCGTAAATTCTAATTTTACAATGATTTATTCTGTTTCAAGCAACCTTTTATTTTTCTTAAGGTTTGAGTTAATTTAAAGCATCTAATATTTTTAGTTCAATTCTATGACGAAACACCATATAAGATGCTTACAAATTCACTTAAGATGCTTACAAATACACTTCAATAAAACGGGAATGCTAAGAGTTTTCTTTATTAAATGTTTCTTGATTAACGAACAGAGGTTGCAGTGGAACCAAACGTTCACGGATACAATATTTTTTAATATGTTTGCATAAATCTTTAAACTCACAAAATGATATGTAATTGTTTCAATAAATAAATAAATTAAGCTGTGGTTTGGACCCGGTCAGATCATCTTTCGCTTTCTACTGCTATATTTTAATGGCGCTTTTGTCAGAACAACTAGTAGTGAGAGACATGCACACGAACACAATAGTCATACAAGTGCGACGTGTTATTATTTAACATCAGGGAGACACAACTTAGACAGTAAAACAATCGAATTAAAAACTATGATTATTTTGTTTATCAAATGTGTATAAAAATGTGTTTGTTTGATTAGTGTGTGTTTGTTTATGTGCATATCTTACCCTAAACTCGACATCAAACGAACAATGGATCCTGAAGTGCTTCTTGTCTATAAGTTTGATCTCGTCGACTTGGAATCTGATATCATCTCAATTGATGAAAATTGCCCTCTTTTTTTTAAGCACGCACGGTCTTTGCTTCTCGTGCCTCCCGCTCGCCGTTCCTTGAGATCGCCCGCATCTTTCGAAGAAATTGTAAAGTTTCCCTTTTGTTTTGGGCTCAACTCGTCACCGCCTTATCGAGATCTTCGAGATTACTTTGATGGCGTTTCCATTCTCCCATAAAATCTAAATGGCGATGTCTTTTAGCGTTAGGAAAAAACTTTTCTTTATTCGTTGTACCATTTACATACACATTTAGGAGGATTTGTACTTAGTCTACTTATTATATTGCTTAATTAAGTATGTAAGAATGGTTGTATTAGTTTAAATACAAACATTACTTTTTAGTTTAAATAATATCCTAATGGATCAAGTAAAAATCTGATCTGAACTTAATCTAAGAACATTTATTTAATAAGTAAACCTTTTTAAATTAAATTATCATATGTACTTTAGATTTTTTTAATTATAATTATAATATTTTGCATGTTCATGGTAATTATAATCGCTATGTATTGAAAGGCTCTGAAATTTAAAAAACGTTCAACTCAATCAAGCTCATTTATATTATTAAATAACAAACGTACTACACAAGTGATAAACCTAAATACAATAATATTTGGAGTAATCGCGTTGCTGCGTTTAGAAGCTATCGTGATCACATATGTCCTACACACATATGTCCTACATACAGACACAGACGTCTTTCCGAAAATTAACAAAATGGATTTAGCTGAATTATATATTATAGTTATTATTAGTGATATATTTCCAGTAAAGTTTTTATTTAAACAACACAATACGTAGTTCTTTCAAATTGCAAGACAGTTTGTTGGCAAGAAATAGCTCCCGCATATAGATTTTGGTAAAATATCATAAAAAATACAATCTGTTTTTGCTGTACCGCTGTGACATGCCTATCTGCTATATCTTCTAGTCTTCTAACCTAATCTCTTAAACCACTGCTTAAGCCCTCTGACTTCCTAACCTCTTAAGTCTTATAAACTTCAAAGTCTTCTAACGTCTAAGTCCTATCCTTCTTAGTTTTATAAACTTATTATAAGTGTTACTGTTACTCCTTACCTCCTAACCTAATAATCTCCTAAACCGCAACAGTCTTCTAATTTTCTAAATCGTTACCTCGTAAATTTACTATTTTCTGACAATTTTAAACGTTGACGTTGAAAAAGGTTTTTCCCATGCTTTTAAGGTTAACTTTCTTATATTTAGTAGTCAGCGCTGTGATCATTCTCGTTGAATAGTTGAATATGCTGAGAGCAGATTTTAATAAATCTGTTCTGTTAATGTATCTGTTTAATAAATGTGTTTCTTAACTTCATGTTTTTACATTTTAAGAGAATTGTTTTGTTCGCCGATAGTCTTTTTTGAAATTTATGTTTTACGTATCCAAAGCATGTGAAGTAATCAAAATATATCAATATGGCTTATTTATATTTCTTTGAACATTTCATGCGAATTATCGAAGTGGTTTCTTTGTGCCGCAAGACTATAGCTTTGACGAAGCCACGATCGTAAAACATTTGTACGGTTTTATTGCGACTTTTATTTCGCGGTTTGCAAGTCCTAAAAGATTTTTCTCAAGGGTTCCATTCAATAACGAATTCTGCATCTTGCGAAATAAGGCAGACTACATCAAAGAGATCCATGAAAAATAAAATCCACTTCTAAATAAACCTACAAAATTAAAAAATAATGAATAATAATAAAAACGATGAATTCAGTATTGGTGGTATATACCCAAGTGTATCTACGCGTATTGCTCTGACTTTTAGGTTTAAATTCATAACATAACATATGTAACAATACAACATATTTATTAGTGGTGGGCGTTGCCGCTTTTCTTTCTTTCTAAACGCTTCTGCTTTTCAAAAGTGCTTCTAAAAGCGCTCTTGAGAAACGCTTGAAGTTTCATGTGGTTTTTGTTAAAAGCGTTTTATTAGATTGGAATTAGAAGATACTGCGAAATTTTTGGCGCTGTTTATTATTTTTTAAAACAATTATTGAAAAATCTAGAGTTTCAAGTATTCAAAAAAAAAGTACAATTTAAAAACAATTATAGTCTCTTACGGTATACTTCTCCGTTTGTATTCAGAAATGCGAATTGTATAACCTAACCTAATCTCAATGTTCCTCAAATAATATTCGTACAAAAACAAACACTATTACATAAACACTATTTAGTTTCTATGTTGTTATCTTACACTTTTACACTTCTACACTTTTAAATTGAAGGAAAATTACGGGAAAGCTCAGCTATTAAAGAGTCAACACTAGCACCAATAACAACGGAAGTTAACGAAAACGGGAGAAGTTGCGCGCGCAACGCAAAGCTCGAAAAGCGCTGGCGAGATCAAGGCGCTTTTGCTTTGGTCAAAAGCGCTTCGTTTTCGTTGCGCAAAAAAAGCACTTTCCGAGAAGTGCTTTACGCTTTTTAACTCAGATCTAATATTTATACTAAAGTTAAAAAAAACAATCTTTGATTCATATCACACAACTTAATAAATTATATCAACACAAGATAAAAATAAACAAAATATAAGGTAATGTAATAAAAACAGACTGCTTTGGGGGGTGATAAAATTCCACAGATCAGAGAAGTTATATCTTTATGTAGCTTAAAATGTTGTTTCGTATAATCAATTCCAGATTATGTTATTCCACATTTATTTGGTTTGTATTCAATAAAAATAAAAAAACCGCTTTTTTTCAGGCTTGAACCAATATATGCACTTAAGTAGGTTCTTATGTACTTTTCTTTGTTTCAGGTAAGTAAGGTCGTCGCCTCTCCCCCTCGCCCCTCTTTCATGAGCGCAGACTATGGCAAGCCCACGCGGATTACGGTAAAGACTTTTAAATTTTCCCCTCGAATGAGTCAAATTCCTCTACGTCGTCAATTCATTTTAAGTTGTCAAGAAAGACAGAAGAATGATGAAGTGGACCCGGTGCACGGTTTTCATGGTGGCTTTAGACTCGACCTTTTAAATTGCCGTCACGACAATGACTACATGACACCCGTATTTTTTTGCGGAGCGTCACACTTTTTTAACGTACCTATTATCTATCGTAGATTGAATAATATAAAAAATATATATATTCTCACTTTACCTGGTTCCGATTTTTATTTATTTTATACCTTTATATATTTTTAAACAACATGCCTTGCAGTATTTGCGGTAAAAAAATATAATTTTATAAAAATATAAATTAAATATTAAACAATTGTATATTTTTCAGAGATCTGTAAAAACATCAGCTAAACTATTAAATATTTTAGTAGCATTGCATGATAATGATTTTTTTTTGACAGCAATATATGGAATTCTCTCAATAGCCTAAAATGCTGTTCTAAACAGTACAAGAACCTTACTGCGTGTATTCAACGACAAAAAACGTTAATGTAATTTGTTGTTTGCAAGCGTGATTGTTAATTGTTGTTATTATTTTAGTTTAATACAATATGTGGATGTTTTTAAATCGTTTATTTTCTATATAATACTTTCTCTGTTCTTGTTTATTAAATTATTACAGAATTTAAATTATCAAACGTTCCAAATAAAGATGAAAATGTCCATAGAAGTTTTTTTTATGAAAAAACAAGATTAAAATTGTGTTGAATTATTTTATAGGGGATATGCGTATGAAGTTGCGAGGATGTGTGTGTATTTGAAGAAACAGTAATATATTTTATTACTTCACGTGAACGTTTTTGAATCGGCTTTTGAATTTATTGCGTGTGTTACGGTTACGGGTTTAAGTCGAAATGGGTCACATCACAATCAGGCCAAATATATATTCCGGTTTGCTTAAAACGACGCAGGGCTGGGTAATTGAATCCCATGTATTTAACGCTATCCCATGGCGTAACCCGATTCGCGATATTAGTCAGATCGATAAAACAAAAGTACCCGTGTTGTCACGTTCATGATCAATTATTTCTGAGATAAATATTTTATTTATTTTTTATTTTATTTAAGTAAATATTGTCCTTAAGTCAGTCCGGACGCTTTTTGACAGCGAATCGAAAACAAATTTATTGTATTGTATTTAAATTCATAAGCGTAAATTTCAATTTGCACTGACACAGACAAACAGTACATTATCGCGATCCGTACAGTACATTTGCAGGGCTGCCAACTCGAGGCGAAGCCCGGGGTTGATCTAGTAATCAATAACGTTAAACTTTATCTCGGATAATCCTGAAATGAAATGAAATTATTTAATAATCCGGCTTCAGCCACAAAATCACCAAATTATCATGTGCATAAATAATCATAATAAAGTTTGGTTAAAAATATGTACACAGGAACCGCGCGTATTTTAAATGTAGGTAAACAGTTATCTTTATTAAATTATAATACAGACTACATATATATAATGTAATTATAGATTATTAGACTACAATGCTGACAATCTATAATTATAGATATTTTATTAAGAAACAATCTAGGTGTAATAATATTTATTATAATATAGTTTCGGGCCTATTGTCTAATGTTCTGAGCAGCGAACATTCACCCATTCTTAGAAACACGGTTGTGTCACAGGACCTCTATGTCCGCGAGAGGGCAGGGGGGAGGGAACTTGAAAGGAGACTTCTACCCTCCGATCGTTAAATATCTGACAATGTTGATTAAGCAGAACGATAATGCGACAATCCGGATGATGAACCACCGCTGACGATAAGCTTTCGTCTTCATTATGAACAGAAAATATATTATCAGTGACGGGAATTTAGTCGAATGATGCGGAACCTTGGTGGTCTGAGGTAAGAACCTTGTGAATATAATGACGCAGTAAAAAGAGAATCTTCACGTTTATCTATTATAGACATTAATCGAGGGGTTTTCCTTGAAATGAGACGGTGGGTTGTGAATTTACAGGTTTTATCTTAAACTTTAGGGATAGGTATACCAAAATAATTGTATTTAACATATCAATAATATATTTGTATGCTCTTGAGTTTTATTTTGTTTTTTATTTTAATAACATTGGTTTAAACAAAGCAAAATTAACAATTTGTTTAATGATTTTTAAAAATAGTTTATTTATTAAAAACTCTAAATAAACAATGCACAAAAGATGACCTTATCGTTAAAACATATTCTTCCTATGTATAATAAAAATAAGAATCTCCAAAATACATGGTAATGGGATTATTTTTTTTTTGTGAGCAAAGTACGATTATTCAAGGTAGTTTTTTGCGAACTGATTTTTTAGATTCTTTCAAACAGATTTTCGTGGTTCTATACTCTTAGAAGGTTGAAAATTCGAAATTCGAAGTTCGTAAATGTCTGTATCATAGATTAATGATTATAAAATATCCTTTTAGGTATTACTGTAATACCGATTAATAAAGCGGGTTTGGTCTTTGAAATGTAGGTCAAAAAGTTGGGCAAATAAATAGTTGAAGTAAGTATATTTTAGACGGACTCCGAATGTCGATAGCAGTTCAAATCAATTTTTTTTAATAATGTGAAGCACAGTAAACAATAAAATTGTGTTATATTACAGTAATTGTGTTATAAATAATGAAACAATAAACAAATTGTAATATATAACAGTATTCAGTATATATAACTTTGTTCGAATCTAATTATCAAATTATTGGCGAATAGTCGTTTGTCCTTTTCTTTTATTTTGGAATTTTGCTTTCTAGAATATGATAATTGGATTTACTTAATTTGATTTTAATTGTTAAAAATGTGCCTGATGCTTGAGTTATTCTTAGGCATGCGTCGATTCGCAGCGCTCGTACGCTTTTCGTCACGACATTTCTTTTGCGGCGTCCGTCGAGTAAAATCACGCTCGACGGCGCGAAGTTCGTTCTCCACTCACGCAGCAGCCCAAACTCCAATCTCAACCTCAACGCTCGTGGCTTTCCTTTTCTCACCATTAATACCATTTTAGGCGCATCGGAATGTCATTGTGGGGCTGCTCAAATTGTTAAATCCCCAATGCTCGGTTCAACTCGGTTGTCACCTTCGAATCATTCGTGACTTAAGTCACAACATTTCTAATTTATATTTTTTAATTTCCATTATAGTAGTTTTTTTTTTAAATCAATAAAATAATTTTTAATGGAAGGAACATTTGAAACTAAGTAAAATACGAAAAAGGTGTGTATACAAAATATTAAATACGAATATTTATATGAGTGTTTTTTACACATTAAACAGAGTTACGTTATTCCTTATGTATTGAATGTGAATAATCAGTAATTGAAAAATGAAAATTATGCAGAATGGTAAACCCTACTCAGCGGGAATTAAACACCATAACACTCGAAAATCGACTTAACGGAGGCATACGACATTACCTTTGGTCGAAATGACATTGGATGTACTCTTGTAGGACATTTAATGTTTTTTTCAGTAGTAGAAGACATCATGTCCAATTCAAATAATAAATAATATTCTTCTTTAAAATAACACCATATCTATTCTTTCTTCGAGGCATACTATGTGTTTGTTTGCCTCGATCTCATTCATTTGTAAATTTGCACTATATCCTCATAGTACTTCACAAACAAGCATGATATCGCCACTATTGATAACATAGGTTGATGTCAACACAAACAATCTGTTTAGTTTTTCCGAGCAGTCAATTTATATTTCAAAACTTTTTTTAATAAAGAAAATTTTACAGAAATAAATTTAAAACGAAGTTTTAGAAATGAAAAAGTTAAATTACCCCAAGGTTAACGATCAGCATTTCAACGATATCTATTTTAATCATAAAATATAACGATCTACTGTGTCTAATGCCTTTTCTAACGTCACATTGGAAATGATGATCCTTAAAATCAAAAGAGTGGTAAAGATGATGGTGAATACGTTTTTACCATAAAATATTTTTTTTATTACGCCTCATAAATGTTACGAGCTATGGTTAAAACTTCTGAATACAGAATAGTGTTTTTTTTTTTATTATTAGATTTCATTATTTTTATGCCAATGATATATATCATGTCCATTATAATGCTTAAATAAATATAATTTCTACTTACAACCTAGCATGTTACCTGATTAAAATTATACCCAAATTTAAACAAATGTGCGTATGAAGTATTATGCAATAAAAATAAACTGTGTGTTTTTCTGTGTTTTCCAAAATTTGATTGTTGTGACATAATATAAACGGGTTAAATTTATTAAAAAGTCGACATATATTTATGTTAAAGTTATTTCGTTTTTATAAAAGTATGTTTTAGTTTACCTAACTAAGCATTGTCCGTACTAAATTTTGTTTCGACATCTTATTGGTTATCAATTTAATTACATTTTTTTTAAATTGTATTTATTTTAACAACAAAAAAAGTTGATATAAAATATATTATTACATAGTAATATGTGAAATAAATATGTTATGTGTAAATATTTAAATATATATTTAAAAGAATATTAACAATAAATGATAAGAAAACATATAAGTATAGTAAAGAAGTTTAATATTTTTTTAATATAAAACAACGTTTTCGACTTATTTACGAATGTAGAACAGTCTCTTTCCTGCCAAGTGAAGAAACCACTTATCATAATGATTAGAATATGAACACTGAAATGAGAATAAATATATTTTTAACTGATGTACCCATTATAAACCCAAGTTCTTTGAATAAATAAAATCTGATGATTAGTTGCTTCTCTATGTCCATTTGTCCAATATACTAATTTCGATACGTTTTACATTCAAACGCCGTTTACGAGTTGTATTACGAAATAATTCTATGATTTGTAATTAATTAGTCAATTAATTATCAATCAATTTTAAATGCGTAAGTAATATTAAATTACCATCACAATTAATATTCGACCGCAATATGGTATCTGGTACAAGCACCCGACGAACCCAACATTGAACTGCAACCAGCCCAATTGATCATAAGCCAAGCGTGAATTGAATTCCATATTCGCTTCCGAGATGCTGTCCATCTTCGTTAGCATTGATTCCGATCTATAACACAATCTATATGGCCCATCCGACAGTGAAGCGTTTGAGAACTCTGCGATACCCGACCCAGAACGAAACGAAGCGACAGCGTCTCTTACCTGCCATTATGTTAAGACGCCCACGTGGGAAGGAAGCATTGAAAAATCGCCGTATCATTCCGCGTTCGCTAATTACTTTGCCTATATATTAATTGATTAAAATCAGCACATTTCTTTATAAGTTACCGTGAACCAGTTCAATTGTTCTTCGTGCGTAAGGTTTGTTTTGTTTCGCGTGTGGCTGCAGTGCAGGGGCCTTAGTCTGGCTGCCAATCGACTCGACGCTGGCGTCTCTTTCATTCGCTGTCGACATTCGTAAGAAAAAAGGGATGGCACGTACAGTCGAGTCGATTTTCGAGTGTCGATCGTCAATCCGACTAACCTGGCAGGCCCTCCTCTATCGTGTGCGTGCCCGCAATTCGCAACTCTTGCCTTCTGGTGCATCTCCCACGGGTTGTCTCGCCTCTACATCCGGGCTGCTTCAGCTACCGCCTCGTAGAATAGTCGGGAGTGGGGGGTAATTATTTTATTGTGCTAGTATCCACGGTGCGTTTCTCATCGCACTTACCATTACGTAGCGAAAATCCTATTAGAATTCGTTGTCGCTTTAAAATCATCTCCGTGAGAAAATTGCTGAGACTCGGAACGTTGTTATCTTTCTTTGGTAAACCTCTCAGATTCTTTTATATGATAAAATTCATTGTACCTACTCGTAGGTCCTATACATTCCAATTAATATTCACAAGAAGGCGCCCTAATTTATCGCGCTACAAAACTTTAAAGCCATTGTTATCTGCCAAAAAGTTGTTAGAAGGGAAAGCGCAATTAGAGTGGATTGATGTTACATCCTGACCTGACCTTTCTGACAAGCGGCATTTCGGCGACTCGACCGTCATCGTCGGCCGTTGTTAAACATTCGATTCACTTTTCACTTTTGCTTATATTCATGAGTCATTCTCTTAGGTTCGAATAACATAACCACAGCTGGAGAACAAATTCCTATTGATTCAAAAAATACAAAAAAGAAATCGATTAAATTCGATGACATTTCATTATTGGACAACATGATATATCTAATAGGTTAATAAACTAATTCTGTCTTCAGGTCGAAATAATTTATTGCATTCTAACCCCAAAGCCTTCCTACTTTAGTACGAGCGCTGTTTAGTAATATAGACTTGTTACGCAGAAAATTACGAAGAAAATATTATTATTACTGAATTACTATTACTATTTACTATTATTGAATAATAATAATAATAATTTTATATAATTCTATAGCAAAATTGCATTGTTTTTTAAAAAAAATTATTTTATTTATTGTTTTTTGTAATAACATAAGTAATGCAAATAAATAACAATAACATAACATAATAAACAAAAATTATACCTAGATTGACTACTTTCGCCCAAATATAATGTACTCGTTTAATCAACAGATACCTAATAAAATTACTGTTACTTTCATTCTAAATTATCGAATCTAACTGATGGAGATTTTAACGGAATTTGGCCAACATTACAATTTTTTATATATTAAATACGCCAACAAACGTTATTAACAGCCAATCAAAGAAAATGCCACAATCATCATTGATATATCACAGCCATATCGCTATTATTGGGTAATTATCCGGTTTTAACCGAGCTAATTGGTTTATTAGTTTTAACCGGTATTATTGTACTTTCCATAGTAAACTGTGCGCCTACATTTCCTCTCTGTCGCTTGCTTAGTTGCTACTTTCGAGGAATATTAGCTAATCGATGATGTATCACTTTGACGTCTATCTGCGTATTCTTTTGAATTCTACGTTTCACTGTTGCATAATATTTTTGAATTTCGATGTATTTAACATATGCTTAAAAAAATTCGAGTTATTCCAAGGACACTTTGTTACTAAAAGACAAACTATCCGATGAATTTGCATAATCGGTCACTATCTATTAAAAGTCTCTTTTTTCAGTCCCGCCTGAATGCGGACATAAGGATTATTTTTTAATGAATATATATAAAGTAGCAACGATTTATGTGTCGTTAGCTCGTAGCATATACAAAAAACGATCTACATTTCAATGTACCTCAGGTTTGACTTAGCTTTTCTAAGCCATTAATCAATATCATTGCATAACTTGTACATCCCTCAAAAGTTTTGTGAACCAACCGTCATAACCATCGTTAGTTTTTATACAGCTACGAAGGAAAAATTTGAACGCCTTCAAATAACCTGATTTGAAATTCCATGAACATCTCCGTCGTGCAGACACACCAACTGCGAAATGACATCTTTGGCGCTCCGTCAAAACTGCTAACGACGTTCCACTGGTTCCGTTCCGATGATCGAATGCAAAAGTGTCGGAGATTCGCTTCATGGACCATTGGTTCATCCGATGTGTCCGCAGTATCTTATCACTGCTTTCGGGTCAACGTCTTCTCTCACCATTTTCAATATTCTGACGGCCCATTTAAACTTCAATTGTTTTTAGGGTTCCTTACCTCAAAAGGAAAAAACAGAACCCTTATAAAATTACCCTTGCGACTGTCCGTCTATCTGGCACAGACGTTTTCCTCGAAATCGACGTGACGTAAATAATTTCAAAACTAATGTATTTTCTTGCGACATGCCTTGTGATTTTAATGGTATTCTAGATGAATCACCTTCATTGGGTTTTTATTTTTTGAGTATTAAAGTAGATGGCATAGGTAGTTTTGTTAAGTTTTGCACGTGTTTTTAGATTATCTAAAATAAAATTTCATCGCATTCACATTCCATGAATACACACTCGTACACACGAACTGTCGACGTGATATCGATAAATCATTGAACCATTTATGAGTTGCATTCCAGAGAACGTATGAAATTACATGCGATCGTTTAGTCTTGAAGCTAATAGGGCGTGTATGATACTAACAATCATGGACTTTATCATTTAAATTGTATAAAACTTTCCTGTAAAATCCTTTTAGTCAGTGTATCTAAATAGGTGCTTACTAGAATAGATTTGCATCTTCGTTGTGATAATCGGATTGTTTTGAATTATTCAGGGTGCCATCTAACCGGAGACCCGAGAGAGGGGCAAATTCAGCCCAACGGATTCATTGAACAGCGTTGTGATGTTTCCCGCTCTAAATTAAATATTTATGTGCGTACACTTGGCATTTTCTGACTTCATTTTTCCACGTGTTCACTTGGCTGTATTAGGTTTTAAAATTGTTTATTTTTTTATTAATTTGAAGGTTGAATATTTATTTATTTGAATATTCATATGAATTATTTATTTTTTTATTCTCGTCTTTATTATAACGAGGGTCAACTTTAGAAAATAGGGTATTCGTTCATATACTTTTTAAAACTATTTTGATCCTTATAGTTTTAATATTTTGCGGTTGAAAAATATTGTCATCCTAATCGTAAACTTTAACCAACCATTTAGGAAACAATTTTCAAATTAGTTTCATGGATTCTAGCCACGTGGGTTCATTTACATTCTTTTCTATCGTTGCAATAATATCTCTCGACTTTTTTTTTTAACCCTTGTTGAATAACTGTGTGTTGGTTAGAGTGTCTGTTCTATTTCAGAAAAGTGATGCTTTCTCACTCTGTGGTTTTTACATCTAATGAATATGATTTGCTTTTGTCGGGGTTTATGTCTATTCTCATTTTTTTTTTAACCAGTCTGCGATTTGGTCGGCGGTTTTACCAACTCTTCGTTGTAAGTAACTTAGGTTCTTGTTTTGGTTCAGTATCTTTCGATTTTACTAATGCCTTATAATAACACTATAGTTTAATAATATCATTAAGTTATTACCCGAAGCGTAGTATTACTGAAATTACTTTGATATTAGAAAGAAACGACTATTATTGGGCTAGTATAGCCGTCGGAACTGGAGGCATCGCCGGGGAGGTTGGGCATACCTCAATTATTACCGCTTCCCACCGTCCTCCAGCGGCACTTCGATTAAACCCGCGGAGATGTCGACCTGGTCGTATTGTCGAGTCTCCGCGCGCCCCGGCTTCATCAATCACAGCCTATGTAAACAGGCATTTAATCACAGCATTAGTTTTCCATTATCGAAACTCGTAGGCTGACATGTCGAAGCCGCGAAGCGAACTCCTTAAATTAGCTTACTCATCTTGGTAGACGATCTTTGACTTTTAAAGTCGGGTTTTTTCAATTCGACTTTTTAGCACCGACATTGAATGCCGCCTCGAAATGTAAGCTAATTACATCTTTCTTTAATAACGATAAGTTATTAATTACATTCTTACGATCAACGTCGTTTTAATCGCGTAACGCTAACATTTTAATACGTAACAAAATACTATTTTCTTTACATCTCGAGATATTATTATCTCGAGATGTATCTCGAAATAATAACATTTTGTCTTAATAGATTAAGCATATTTTTAGTACAATATTTGTATTTTTTAATATTAATATTATTAATAAATTACAATTTATTTAGTAATACAAAAAAAATAAGTTTATGTAAAAAAATATTAAATCTAATTCAACCGTCTGTAATATTTTTCATTTTTGTTCGAATTTACGTTTATTACTTTTAGCCTCTATTTATTTAGTACCTTGTTTTGTCAGCAAAGAATAATTTGCGAATCTATTAACCTTTAATAATAATCATAAGTTTATTCAGATTATTTTTTCTTTTGAATCTGTGTCTCAAAACTCAAAAAGTATTTGAAGTTAATTCAGTAAATGTTTTACTGAACGTTCGTCGATTCTTAAGTTGTCATTAGGCATGCTCCTCCGGTGGGTGGAAGCCCTAATGATGATGTATTGCGTATTGCGCTGACCAGCGGATGAGCACAATTTGCACACTTCGCTCCGAGCGGACTGGAATGTGCCACCGAGTAATTGGAAATATGTCAAACGGTTAAACGAACAGACAACTTACACTTTGAGATTGTTTTATTTTGTTTGAATTTTCACTCGAGTTTTCTCATATTTTCATACTTCCTTAGAATTACGATTAGGTTCTGCGTCATGATTTGTTGGCCTTACATTATTTTCATTATGTATCTTATTAATATCAAACGAGTGTCTCTTTTCTATTACAGCCAAAGTGGTTACTATTTTTATTAGTTCGTTAAGTATGCATGCAACTGGTCAATTACAAAGGTTTTTTATTGTACTTAAGACTTGTTTGTCCCGTTAGATGGAACCCTGTCTAATTTCCTTGAAGCAATTATCGTGAAAGAATCTTGCAAACGCTTCGAAAACTAGTTTTAAAATCACACAGACCCGGATAGTTAGCCGGTTGCAGTCGCATATTGTCGACATGCTGCCGTTATTTCTTAGTGTTTTCCCTAGGCTTTTGCAAATGTGCTGGACATAGCATTTCTTGGGGTATTCTCATCGTCCACATACAAGTCCCACATCGTATGCCTGCAGCAATTTGAGTATCGCGCAACCTCGGCTGCGCGTACCTTCTCGGCGGTTGTGCCGGACCTCCGGCCTATGTTGGGTAACCTCTACCCTCGGTCGGTGACAAATGATGGTCAAGTTATATAAAGACATGCGAACCGAAGCAGCAATGGCGGCTGCCTCTCGTGATCAATGGGCTTGACCCTAAGTTGGCCATGTGCAGCTTATTAAATTACCGTTTGTATTGTGAGTTGAGCTCTGTACTTAATAGTGCCAGCGGAAAAGTTACATCTACGCATGGGTATTTTTATCAATCTTATTATTTAACCACAGTTTTAACGGCGCTAAAGTTCCAATTGTAACTGAATTATATTAAAATAACTTTGAAATATTTTAAACTGTACACTTATTTATGCAAGTAATTTTAAATTATTTATATTTCTGTCAAATTCTTACTTTGCAAAAAACCAATTAATTAACTTCCACTGCCCTTTAAATTCAGTTTTTTTTTATTCATTTCCAATTTCTTCGGCGACACAGCGAGAGAGAACCACTTTTGTATGATTAATCCCAATTTATTAATTGAAATATTATCCTAATATATTATTTTTTAAAATGAAATTGCCTGTCGCTAATTACTATTATCACAATAATCCTTCCTTAATGTATAAAACTAATTTGGGAAAAATATCTTTGGAATCGTTTAAGAGTTTTTTAATAATTTCGGGAACGTGCAGACAGAACTAGCTGATATTTTATTTTTACTGCAGCAAATAATATATATTAAATAGCAAATCTATTGATGTGCTCAGTATTACAGACGTCGTCTTCCGTCAACACAAAAAAAAAAATGTTTGTGGTTTTAGAAGTTATGATCATGCATAATGCTTTTGCTGTTGCTTTTATTGGATATAAATTATGCTTTTATTACTATTTTATTTTCTAAAGTTTATTTATTATGGTTATATTAGGTATTACTTACGTATAAATGTTAATTTAAAAAAAAACATTCAAAAATGATGTCTGATTCAGGGACTTTTGAGCTTGCATTCAAAATCTATATTTGTGTTATTTTAGAGATATTCTCTTTTCCATCAAAATTAACCTAATTGTAAGTGAAACTGTTACTATAACTCGTCCGGGATACTCGTAAAAACTAGAATTTCATAGACTTTTTATTGTTTTATTCTGCGTAATGTATCTAGTGTTTGTATTATAACTTTTTCTTCCTGGTTATTGATCTGAATGGTCACAAGTTTTAGGTACGGGTTTTGATTAACATTATCTAACGACCGCCGTAGCACTCATAATTACATTGCTAGTATTCATTTCAGCCTCCGGTGAATGTCTAGTTACATAACAACAAAAAATATCAATCTTAATCCACGCGTTATTAATTATTAATCCACCGCGGTTGTTGTATATTAATTAATATATCTCGTACATAATTACTTGCATGTTATTTCGAGACGGTCGTTAATAGACTTAACATACATAAGATTGTGCAAATATTCAAACGCATAGGTACCTATTTTTGTACACTAAAATGTACTTATTACCTCATACGAGCAATCATTTTCTCGTAATTTTTTGGAACTAATTATGCTATTGTAATTAGGTAATCTCAAATTAAATTTATCCGTTTGGTAGAATCAATTATTTGCATTTGGATTTTCAAACATACACGACTCGCCTCTGTTGATCAAAAAAGAAATAACTAAAAATTTACACTTCAATAAATTATGCTTCAGATACAATAACAGTCCTCACAAGTGAACGCAGCGGGAAATACAATGTGGAGTCTCAGTTATTTTTTCTTTTAAGCTAGATAAAACCATTTTATACCTTAAGGAATCGTCATCGATTTTTTTTTTTAAATTTTAAATATGATGAAGTATAACATTTTTCCATTATTATTTTTAAAAAATCCGTCAAAATTATGGTTACGTCATAAGACGCCATTTGATACATCGATAAAGCGTGTGGCGCTATTATGCTGGAAATCCGCTCATAGATGGTTGTGACGTCACGCAACGAATTTTCCGCTCTTCAAAAAAAAAAATTTTAAGGTCGGACTTAGTAAAAGTTGAATAACTTTGTTTTTTATCAAGTTATTCTATTATTTATTTCACCACCGTTAGGAAATTCATATCCTAACAATAAAGACTTTTATGTTAAAGGAGACTTCACCATGCGCCTGTAACCCATGGGTATTTCTATTACTGCGTAATACGTAAGAATGTCATTTATTTAATTATAACACAAAATATGTAGAAGCACTTAAAATGTGTAGAAAGTAGCACATAACCACCTTTTCAGCCATGAAACTCAACACCTCCCGCGCCATCTGCAGTAATTGTACAGCGTTACTGATTGCTTGCTGGCTGAGTACTACCACAGTTCGTCACCATTTGCCTAGTCAATTATAAGGACGAATAATATTATCGAGGACATAATCGACTAAATTATTTTTAATTCAATTTCAATTATCGATATGTCGTATACAATAAATAAGTCACGCTATTTTTGTATATTGCGTTACTCAATCCATTCTCTGTTTTTAAAATACTCATTCTTCATCCACTGACATATTAGGTTTTATAGACATGGCATTAGCTCTCCGAAAGTGATGCATTAGAGAAAAGGCAAGTTTGCCATAATTAGAAATCAATTCCTACTCGAGATCTATTATTATTAACTCGTTATTGATAATTTAAAACATAGATATTAAGTAGACTTCTCTTAAATTCACGCACGCAGCTGTAGTCTAATTCGTTTACGTTTCATTACCCTCAACGGAGACTCGTATACGAGAGCTGCAGTTTTTGATATAATTTATAGCAAACAGGCACCGAAAATTACCTCTACATTCAGTTGTCGACGGATGAGTCGCGCATTACCTTCATAGACTCCCGTAGGTAAGACCCTCTCACGCCCTCCTTATACCTCCTTCTGTTCACACATACAGCCTGCCATACATTTCATGCATTGGTATTTCCTATACAGCCAGCCGGCTCGCTTACAAGAACTTAGAATCTTCTGTTCTCGTATTTAAATCCATGTTATACGGCGAATGATATTAACGGGCTCTGGGTGGTTTCTCTCTTACGACGACGCGGGGATCTTGCTGCAGCCCAGGTACAGTCAAGATAAACAGTAAAAACCTTTCAAAACAAATCAAACCTTATTTGTTTACAACATAATTAAGCTATCGACGTTATACGCACCACCAATACATACAAATTTTGGAATTCTATCTATTTATAGCCTTGCTTATTTTGTCCTTGGTATTTTTTTATAATAATATAAAATGGATTTTTGTATGCCCAATGTGTTTGAACATTTCAAAGCATTCAATAATGAGTAATGTCGCAATAACCCATTCAGGTTCAGCTCTTTACCTATTGTAAGTTATATATGCCAAATAATACATACCTATCGTAAATCGTATGATGTTATGGGTGAATTACATTAATGCTATGGGTGAGTTATAGAAAGTTATTTAAATAAAATAAAATATTTTTTTTTTAAGAAAAACTATTTATATTCGATTACTTATAATAAAAAACCAATGAAAATGTCAGGATAAATATAAAAACATAAAACCTATAATAAACAATAAAACATTTAAAAATAAAATCAATTATACATTTCCTTAACTTTAATAAGTACTAAAATTGTATGTGGTGTTATATCGAAAATATGATTATCGAACCGAATTTATTATTCTGAGGAGATAACGGCGACAGACCAATAAATTTGTATCAAACATTGTCAATTTGAAACCTTAAAGAGTGCATATTTCAACCAGTTATAACACTAATTGTGTTATTAATTAAAACCAGTAATAACTAGTAACCTTCAAATTCTGTACGTCGCGAACGTTTAATGTTGATTTTAGAATATTCTTCGGCTACGATTTACGATCATCACGCAACGGGAATTATCTCTAAACACTAACGAAAACTCTCAAACATTTCACAAAATTATCTTGACTAAAATGGTTCGCTATGAGGTTTATTCCCACGCTATTTATTTTTCAGTCTTGAAAATTAAATTGTCAGTAAGATTTCGAATTGTTCATTGCAGTTTTTTTGTTATCACGGTCTTTAAAAAGACCCGCGGCACTTGCTATGGGCAGTCTCTCCCAAATTTTGAGTCATTCGGACCTTCTCGGCGTTTTCAGCATCCGGGCGACTGCGGCACTCGGTGCAGGACGCTTCGCTACACATTCCTCGGCGTTGCGGATCAAACCTCGCATACCACCCTGGCCACTCGTGATTACCGTACTTAATATCGTATAAGCAGATACATAGGCGTTTGAATAAGTATCGCTAACAAACAGAACAGGTTTCCTGTTTATAATCTCGGATTTGAATAACTTGCCAGCTCGCCGTCTTTAGGTATTGAGTTCACAAAGCATATACTATGTTTACCATTGTAATATCGTTTGTATGTATGCTGTATTTATCCCTAAGTGAATAAACAAATAAATACAATTATAAAAATGTTAAAAGATTGTGTTCATACAAAATCACATACTATTTTATATAACCAGTAAAAAGGCGGTAGACAGCAGTCTGTGACTATTATTACTAAACCAGCTTGCGTAGCAATAGTGGTATGATAATTATTTAAAGGAAGACGGGATCTAGCAGGCCAAAGTCGCTTTATGGTACAATGTACCAATATTTAAAAATCTGTCAAAATAAAGTCATAGAATGGCGTTATTATTAAGTACATTGGTATAAAATTTTCTTTTGTCGATTTGGAATAAATTAATTCCTGATTTAGCAAAAAACGTTGTCTGATCAAAACAAACATTATTTTAACTACATTTAGCTGCATTGCCTTCAGAATATTATATTTCATATGAAAATACCACCATTACAATATAATATTGTAACATTATACACATTCACAGAAACGTTATCTTATTTTCATTAAGACTGAGTGTAATTACAGGCAACAAGCCCCTCTTAGACGCGTACCGCGAAATGTCGCTTAAGCTCCAAACAGCGTTCCAGCACTAGCCTACTCTACACGTTCATTATAAATCATAAAATGAATTATTTACCCATTTCGCTGTTGCATTCTCACCGCCAGACACTTTCAAGTTTGGCTACGACAAACCGAGTAATCAAACTAACACTTAAATCCTCGTCGAGAACTGTATACATTTTACTAACATCACTACTCTAACTCGCTTAGATATTATAGTTCAGACGCGCAATGGCTGTTGCCAATGTTTGTTTGTTTGGCTAACGTTTAAAAAAAATTGCGTTGTTTTTTAAGAAGTATAAGTATTTCTGTGCAATAATTGAATATTGAACAATATTCGAAAATCACACGATAAGCAAATTATCATATTGTCCTGGTGATAAATTGGGTGATAATAAGCAAAAGGCAATAAGCAAAAACGTCATAATGATGTATTATTGGAAAGTGCCGGCGAGGCCGCTTTTCCATTAATAAATTGAACGGAATATGCCGTCACGCTTTAATATCATTTCCCTAATTAACTTTTCGATCGACGCAAATTGAATTTAATGTGTTCATCGCAGCGCGATATCGATTATTAAATAGTTATAATATATTTTTGGTTTTAGTCATTGCTTAGAGTATTAGAAGTTAGATTATTACTAGGCCTTAGATTAGCGCACCTGAGGCCACTACATATGTGAACGAAGAACGCCTTTGAACGATTCTGACTTACAAATCGTTGCCCGCAAAAAAAACCTTGTACGGTGAACGGATAGGTGTAAACTCTATGAGGGAATGAACATAGGTAGAAATATATTTTAATAAATAAAATTTCTAATTTTATTTCAGTAGATGAAATTCTATTTTATTTCTTTATAATATACTAGCTGACCCGGCCACGCGTTGCTGTGGCTAAAGTTTTTGTTATATTACATTATAGTAAACAATCTAAGAGGAACAATAAGAGAACATCAGTCACGGAGTCCACTATGCTTTTTCACACAGATGGTATTTGTAAAAAAATATGGTGATCTCCTTATTTGACTTTCTACTACTATAACCCTTTAGTACAATGAAATTATTTACGAACAAAGACGAAAATGTTGATGTTGGTATACAAATTCACTGGATTGAGATTTGAAGGGGAAGTACGTTGAACACAATTAATTAAAATGTTCTTACACTTGATACTAAGCAGAAATCAATAGGTAAAAAATAAAAATTTATCAGATTTATTATTTCCATTTAATTTTATAACAAATATAAGTATATTACAGTATAATACAGTAAATAACATGTGACGCTTAAACTCATGAATGAGGTAGGCAAGGCAGACAGTCTTAAACTTTTAAACATTAATATCTTTTTTTTGAATTATAAATACTTTCAATTTCAATTTAATTTAACACCAATCGGTGCACAATGTTTTTGGTTAACCTGTCTTTAGCTAACACAAATAGATTCGACGGTTTCCCAACACGTGAACACGCAACATATAGTTGCCCATGAGAAAAACATGGATTTTCCAAATCTAAACCACAAATGGACATTGTTTGACCTTGAGATTTATTTATAGACATGGCGAAAGCTAAACGAATTGGAAACTGTAGCCTTTTGAAGGGTATGGTAGAATCTGATGGTATCATCGGAATACGTGGCAGCAGGACCACTTTTCCTTTAAACTTCCCAGCCAAAATGGTTGCTTCAAGAATGTTTCCGGTGATCTTTTTGATGACCAAACGCGTACCGTTACATAATTGAGGTGGATTCAAATTACGGAGGAGAATAATAGGGGAACCAATCTTTAATCGAAGATTATGTGGTGGCATTCCAGGGATATCTAATGAATTTAAAAATTCAATCGGAAAATTTACACTTTCATTTTCATCAACAACAGTATCGATTGATTTAAAAGACATCAGATCGCCTGGTAACAACTGTTGTATCTGGAAGTTAATTTCGTCAACATCAACGTTTTTGGCTGCCAAAATCGCCCGTTGACTAAGCCATTCATGATTCAAATAATTATTCTGTATATCCGGGAAAATACTCTGAATCAATTCAGTTTTATCCTGAACAACAGTGCAAAAATTGTCTGGTAGTTTAATGCATTGCGTATTTGGTTGCAGTTTTATTTTACCGTTCCCAATATCTAGTAGTTGTTCGGAAAATATTAGTGCTGATGGATCATTTTGCAATTGTACTCGCATATTTATGGTCAATCGAAGTGTTTCAACACTTCGCCATAAGAATGATTGTTTCAAACATGCATTAATCTCATCCGCGAAAGTAGAGCGAGGTATAACCGGTAAGGTCTGCCGGAAGTCACCAGACAAAAGTAAGATAGCACCACCGAAAAGTTTATTATTGCTGTTTAAATCTTGCATAGTTCTGTTTAATGCTTCAAGTGAATATTTGTGTGCCATTGTGCACTCATCCCAAATTATTATAGAACTCTTCCGCAACACTGCAGCTATTCCACTATTCTTTTTGATGTTACACATTGCATCTGGTTTATTATGAACGTCCAATGGCAGCTTGAATGTTGAATGTGCTGTTCGCCCACCATCCAGTAAAGTAGCCGCAATGCCTGACGATGCTAATGCTAATGCGATGTTTTTGTTGCGACCGTATTTTGGCAAGAATCAACGATATTAAAAATGTCTTACCGGTTCCACCGGGTGCATCCAAGAAAAAAAAACCGCCTTGTTCAGCAGCAACAGCCAGCATAATCCGATCATAAATAATTTTTTGTTCTGCTGTCAGTAATGGTTCACTGTTCATGATAATTGTTGCTAAACTTCCATGGTCATATTGATTTTCTCGTTGTAAATCGGTATTGACTAAGTCGGTGGCTGGACGATTAGGTGATGGCATACCATAATGATTAAGTGGTAAATTTGAAATAAGAACACATAAATCCTCGATCAAGACCAATGCTTCATTGTACATCTCTGGTGTATAATCTATGTTTTGGCATTGATTTGTTTGTCTAATTCGGTGCAAGATGTCTTCTGTCATACAATTTTTATATTTTTCCCACAAAGTTTGTGCTTGCGAGGGATAACATGTCGCCAAAATAATTGCAAACAACTGACGAATGTTATTCGGTGTTGATGTCAACGCAGCATCAGCAAGCGTTAAGTCCCAATGGTTATCGTCTTCTAGCAATTGCAGTTCACGACATGCATCCTGGTATGTATTGAATACTCGACCATTAGCTGTTCGTAAAAATTCAAAAGACGTTGGTCCGGGAACATTCACCAATAACAAACGTAAATAGAAGCACTCACGTTGCTTTGGATGTACCGTGTAAAGTCTCCCCAATGTCTTAGCTTTGAATATGCCTGTAATGGAAGGATGTGGTTTTCCTTGTTTCCGTGGCTCCCATTTTTTACTGGATTTGTTCCATGTGAAATAACGTGGAACATCACCATACACCAATGTCTTCGCGAATTGGCCAAAAACATCAGGTTTTTGACACAATGTAAAAAATTCAGTTAGAGTCGTTTTCGGAGCTTCGAACGCTCTTTGGAGAACATTTTCTTCAGTGAAGTATACACGTTGACCGTTTTCAAGATGTATTGCCAGATGTTGGACAGCAGGATCTCTTTCGTGGATGGGAAAGCTGAGAATATGCCAAATAGCTTCATTGCTGCTAATGTATCTGCCCATTTGGTATCGTGCTATTTCGTCATTTTTATTTATGTTTTTTACTTCAAATATGGCCAAATCACTGCCTTTGTTTACATATTTACAAATATACTTAATTGATTTAACAGAACTGCAAAGCTCAACATTGATATGAGCTTTGTAAGTTTTTGAAAGTAGTGGTGAGTATGGTACCACCCACTGATTATCAAACTCAACTTGATTTGGAAAGTTCGGCAGTCGCATTGTAAATGTGTGGCCACCATTCTCAGTACTTCTGCGGCGATACATTGGATAACCATCAATATCCGTGATCGTGTCATTCGTATGCGGCTTTGGGAAGTTTTTTTTACATTTTCCATTTTCCATGCACGGTGACGTCATGTTGAAAACACCGCATGGCCCATGGATCATGTGTTTGGTGACAATATCAAATAATTCTTGATCAATTAATGGGTCTGGAATTTCGGCTGAAATTATTTGATCGATTTCTTCAGGACGGATTCTATCTTTAAGCCAAACCAAAATGTGGGCATGAGGCAAACCTCGCTTTTGCCACTCTATCGTATACAGCCAACAACGTGTGATACCAAAAATTGTATATTTAACAATAAAATCAATTAAGGATTTCAATTTTTGTTTAAACACACGTGCAGTTAAATCATGACGATGAATGGCTTGTTGTCCTGGCAATAGTAAAGTTTGTATCTCTCCCCAATTCGGATTACATGTGAATGTAATAAATAAATCCGGTCGGCCGTAATGACGTACGTAAGTCATCGCATCTTGTATGTATTCCTGCATGTTCCGTGGACTGCCGATGTAGCTTGAAGGTAAAATGAAAGCATTACCGATGTCATTGGGATTTAAATTTCCATCGATGTTTCCAGCAACAGCATCTCGTAAGTGAATATATTCTTCCGATCGTAGTTTTGCCTGGTTGAATCGAAGGAATCGCAAGCGTTCGCTTTCGACCTTAGCATACATATCAACAATGTATTGATGGAACAGCTGACGATATCGAAGGATATAATTGTCTTGATGTTGTCTAACCATTATTCGGTGTGCGTAGTAGTTCATTGAGCTAACTTTATTATTTCTGTAATCACCTAAAAAAATAAAAAATAAAATGCAATACGAAATTAAAATCTATACATACAGTAAGAAAGTAAATAGATAATTGTCAAATTTACCGGTATTTGGATCATACTGATTGATATTAAGGTGATATTCATCTTGTCCTTGCCAAAATATCAATGGATATTGTAGTGCGTCATATGAACGGTGTAGATCCGAAATCGTACTGACAGTGTTGTCTCGCCGTGTAATGTTTATAGATCTTTTGTCAACTGGATCACCAACCATGATAACAGCAACCTCATCAACAGTTGGAGCGTTGAATCTACCAGCATGTTCACCTAATGGTACTTTGTCGGCTTTTATGACGATTTGATAATTGTCATTTTGCAGTCGTGGCGAAACTCTTTTGATCAATTGAATTAGTTGATTGTGATCTTCTAAAAAATTTTCCAATAATATCACAATTGCTCTTTCCTCTGCTTGTTCAATAAAATTATACAGGCACCGAGTCGTCACACGCTCTTCACAATCGCCCATAAAATAAAAAGGTATCGACATCTGTCAGTTTTATGACTGCCAAATAATAACAGACAAATAATTAGCAATAAATTAAAATTGCGACTATAATTTGAGATTTAAACTATCCTATCGCTCAAGTTGGATCGAACTGCATATGGTGTGCAAATTTTATTATAATCGGTTAAGTGGTTCAGCCGTCCATTGAAGATAAAC
The DNA here is from genome assembly GCA_020383195.1 of Neomicropteryx cornuta. Taxonomy (NCBI): domain Eukaryota; kingdom Metazoa; phylum Arthropoda; class Insecta; order Lepidoptera; family Micropterigidae; genus Neomicropteryx; species Neomicropteryx cornuta. The sequence continues at coordinate 11,852,392 of JAHKQU010000014.1, forward strand.
ATTGTGACACGAGATTTATATATATTAAGATATATATGCTTAAAGCACAAACCGCGGCCATTTCGTAAAACTCGTAAATTTTGTATGGGATGTTTCAGGTTTCAGAAGCGGGTGAAAAATACTGTTATAAAAAAATGGTGGTGGGTTTTTTTTAATATATATTTTTTGCATACTTTTTAACAATTTTTCAGAATATCTAATGAAAATAAACTAGATTACTTATATCTGTCCTAAACCTGTAAAATTCGCGTTTTTGTAGCATTCAGGTATGTAGTAGAAAAATAGACCATAGATCCACCGCCGCGTTTCCCACCTCAAAAGAGGGTGTAAACCTATATCGTGCTCAATGTATCGATTATGTTGGACTGAGTTTTCTGTTATACCTACTCGTATTATAAGTATAATTCTATCTTGCTTAGTAATGCTGAGTGCGATAATTTTCTAGTTTCAGTAGGTTTATTTGTACATATCATCGTACGATTAAATCACGGAAAGCAACATTTTTAGCAATTTACTGTTGAATTATTTTGCAGCCATTTTATATTTATGTAAATTTAGTATATAGTTTCTTAACCTGCCCGGGTCATATGCAATAATAGAAGCGTTAAAATTTTTATAACTATTACCCATTTGCGGATTCGAACCAGCAACTAACTGGTCGCTAGATTGATTACCTTGTACGATTAGATCATAGATTTCCCCAACTTATTGCAACACCAAAACTTGAACTTTTTAATGTTGGTACAAGTATCTGGATTGTCTTTTATTCTTAGACAAGCTGACCCGACGAAATTCGTACAGAATCAATAAATATTGTGTTAACTTTTTAGCTGAACTAAATTCAGTTTTTTTTTTATTAAGAATACTCAATATGTTCATTAAATGTTTTCACACAATTCAAAATTACATAATAAAGCAATTATCGATGCGCGCACAATGGCAAATGTGATAACCTCAAAAGTGAAAATCTTCGAAGGCAAAACTTACAGTTTGAAAATAGAATTCAAAGTCGTTCCATGCGAAATGTATGAGAAAATGATTTTTCTTAATAATTTTTCTTTTCGTGATGTGTTAATAGTTATTCTGCTACTCGAGGCGGAGACAAATCGAAGAATCATAAAAATCGGTCCAGCCGTTCTTGATTTATAAATGGTGTAAATAACCCGACTTTGTTTTATACGCATAGCTTGTATGGTCTTGTGCATTATCTGTTATCCTTATTTCGATGTAAGCTTGTGTCCACGATTGACTTTATTGTGGAATTATATCACTGATTGGCTTTGAACACGGTCTTCATGCGCGCCGTCGATATCTCGCATTGTATGTAAGAGATCGGAGCGATTGCGTCGCACGTCTTGCATTTAAATATTCAGTGTGGTCCGGAGAGCTGACGTGTCCCATAAATTATACCGTTTGTCCTAGATACTAATACATTCGGAGCGAGCAGAAATGAACGCAACCTTTAGAACTTTATCTTCAGGACAGCTTTATCCGTTGCGCTCACGTGGCTCCACGGCGCTTTAATCGCCGAGCTTTGTTTGAGCGCAAATACAGGGAGCAACAAAACGATTTGGCATAATTCTTCTTTTTCTAAAACGTCCCCTCAATTCTGAGGATCGTAACCTCTGCAACGATGGGGCGATTCGGTTCCCTATCAATCTCAGATCCTCGTCATATCGAATGCAGGACACTGGATAGTCGGACTGGCCTATGAATCTATCCACACTGCAGGCGTTTTATTTATTTATCTTTATATATTTATTTGTTTTTTCCGTAAACTCAAAGAGAGATGACGTGGTCGTTAATACTGCGTTCATAAATTAATAAATCCAAAACGAGTGACCATTGTTACACTATGTTTCCTCCCTTACCATAGGTGAGGTTAACCCTCTTTCTTCTGAATTTTTCATTAATTCTAACGCGTCACTCTATTATATGCCAAATTACTTCAAATAAACTTTAACATATTAATTAGGATATCAGAGCACCTAATCTCAACGTTTCAATTTTTTCAGCTAAATATTCAGTTATTTTTTTCAATAGTCTTCCGTAGTTTTATGTATTACAAGAATAGAATGCTGTATAAGTACGTATAATGGATATTATTTGTGCGGTAGCAAAATGCATGCGAATTACGATATACTTATTTAAAATCACTCATTTGGTTCGTGGTCGTTTCTACCGCTACGCTTTGTTTCTAATCCATTCTTCTAACATGTACCGAAACGCTGTCCATTCATTTCTACTAATAAATGTTGATAACAAACCAGTGCAATTTAATGCATAGTCGTTTTGTTTCAACTATATAAGTAATTTTATTGAAATTTCTTTAAACTAACACATTCTTCATAGCAATGGTTGAAAACTTAAAAAAAAGGAATTTCGTTCAACAGTTTCTACGTTTAAGTAGGTATGTATGCACCTACTTAAAATCAACGAAGATATCGCTAGTGAAAAAATAGCAACTCAAACAGATTTAAGCTTTAAAAAATTACATAATGGGTTTATTTTCACATGGTAATGTTCATGTTTCAATGTTTTGATTTTTTAGTTTTGATGAATCTTGTGACCTAAAAAGGGATTTTTACGTGTGCCGAATTCTATTGACGTCCCTTAATTGACTCTTTTATTTAAAATCTGAATATTCAACATCCCTAAAATATCGAGTAAATTCCCGCATCTGTTTTATAAGATATTTCTGTTTTAATAATAAATTAGTAATAATTAGTAATAATTAAGTTTTTATTAATCATTTGATTTTATTTACAATCAGCATATAGAAAATTTTCGGAATAACCTTTTATAAAATCGCTAATCATAAATATAGTGATTGTGTACTTTAATTAATTGTATGACCATCACCTACTTCTGACCAATTAATGCGTCATTTCGAGATTTTCAATTTTATTTGTCTAAATGCGCCGAAGGCTGTTTCGACACGGTCTGACACAGAATGAAATTACATTTGAATATTGTTTGGAAATATTTTTAATATCTTCGACATGAAAGTAATTTTGCGGTGATGTGAAGTCGATTACATAGCTTGGTTATTTTGACATTAAAAAATATTTTTGTCTAGCCATTAGATTTCGTAACATGCGACGCTGTAACTAATCGTGACACTACCAATAATATGTGATCACAAAGTTCAACATTCAAATAGAAGTCCAATGAGTAACTAACTGGTGGTACTCACGGATGACGCGTTTTCATTGAAAACGTCCTTTTAAAATTGTGTATATTTTTCAATAATATACGAGTATATAAAAAAAATACTTGATAAAAACTGTTATTATATTATTGCTATTAAAGGAATGCGCTGAACCCTTAAAAATGGTATACAATCGCGGGTATATATATAAAAAATTCAACTAAGATGATATTACGCATTGTAATGGGTACATTAATAAACATATTCCTACTCACCGCCGCATTACATGGTATATTTTATTCGTGCATCGGCGAATTAAAAAAAAATATTTCTAAAACGGGATTAATGACATTGTTTGGAGCATACTCTCAGCTACCTTAGTATTTAGTTATATCAGGTATATTTGATCTTAAATAATTTGAATATACGTTTTTAAAATACAATTAATTAATCTTAAATTTGCAAACGTTCAATCATTTTCATAACATTTCCAGCTCAATCTGACGCCACATGATTGAGGTGTACTCCAACCAATCTCGGACTAATGGCATACGAGTATACACGGGGTACGAACTGAACAGCAAATAATGGGGACCCTAATAGTGAGACTTCTTTATCTGCCAGTCTTTTACAGACTTGTACCTTTTATTAACGTTAGACAGTAAAATTTGATATGTTAATACAGTAGACACCGTTAATATTCAACGGTTACTTTCATGAAAAGAGGCCATGACATTTTTAAGTCATTGTATAAAAAAAGTTTATACCCTGGAAAACATGCATAGCGAGATCGATAAATATTGTAGCGAAGGTTAGAATTTTCACTACAATATAAAAACAGTGGCAGTAAACCCTCGACTTACGAAAGGGGCCTTTCTTTATAAATAGTACGAATTCGTATAAGCGTATGTATCAATCGAATCGTAAAAAACAGCTTTTTGGGGAATTGCAATAATTTCACGGTTATACTTGTATTTAATTACAACATTATGATGCTGTTAAAATTAAATGAGAATATTATCCACGTTGTGGATTTGCCGGTCTGACAAAAAGCGAAGGAAGCGGGAAGTTATCGCTAGGGATGCATGTCATGTTATCTACCGCGTCTTCCCTAGTATCAACATGTAATCAATATATAATCGGATCAGGTATCCATTAGACGAGGATCCAGCCCGCAGCCTCCAGGATGGGGGATCAATTAGTCGGAGAAGGTGGGGGGGCTAGGAGGTGAAATGAGCCTCTTAGGGCGTTATTATTCATCTTTTCTATTTCCATGTTTTCAGGAATTATCCTAATCACTTCCTTACCAGTAGATTTGTTTATATTAATTTATTACTATAATGACGTCTAACAAAGAAATATTTAAATTAAAAATCAGAGAGAAAAATTAAATACCAATTCCAATAAAAAAAACGAGCAACATAAATATTTTAAAAAAGGTTTTAGATTTCATTTTATTTATATTCAGAGGCATATTCAATCTACATATTTTTTATTTTTGTTTATTTCTTAAGAGATATTCTGTTTTGACTAACTTAAAACTTATTATCGTATATACAAAATTGTTTCGTAGCGAAAATGGAGATTGTTAGTTTTTGCGCAAATCAAGATGTGCTGGAATCGCTATAAAGTAAATCGTAATTTAAATTTCATCCATAACCGTATGTCGACGTCCCGGCGATTATTGACAGTTGTTCGTAAATTCTGCTCAAACGAACGTCACTTTAACGGTAATGGAGTCCCAGGCTCAACTAGTTAAGCGGTAAAGTTGAATTGCAATGATCATTATCTCAATCGGTACGTTTGGCCCGACCCAAGGCACGAGTCGCAAACTATACTACCTTAATGTAATGTACCTCTGTGCACATCACAAAAATAACCCACGGAGCACGCATGCGCGGGCGCACTGGACGGCGCGCCGGTGGGTGTTCATTGAAGTGAATTGCGTGGGACCCGCCATTTCCACTATTGGTCAATCGATCCGGCAGACGGTGGACATTGACGCTTTCAGTGGGCTATATTTACCTTTTAATTATCTTATATCTACACCATAATTACATTACTAAAATGGTTGCTGACATTATTAATGGTCGATGAAATTTATGCTAGGTGACGTAATTCATTAGAACGATACCCGTCTCTTTCTTTTCGTTGGCCATAGTTTACCTTTTTATGTTCTCACCTTAATAATAATTACGTAACTAAAATGGTGAACGACATTAATAATCGCTGATGAATATAGTTAAATTTACATTTTAATTTAGATTAATATTTCGTTTATTATGCTTGTAGCTTTTTAAAGTAAGCCTTTTTTAATTTATTACTTTTAAATAGTTTATCAATATTGTACTTTGTCGTTGTTCAGAGAAGATACAATGATACAATCAATATTTTAAAATTGTTTTAAAATATACTTGCATTCTTAAGTCATAGTGGAAACCCACCTAAAAGTTTACTTAATAATAACTAAACTGCGATGGTTTGATAGCATCTACGTACACGACAGGGCAAAATGGAGGAATATTTCAGAGGCCATGACTCACACTGTAATGCCCACTCACTTCTGATTAAATTTATATCTACATCGGGTGCATAAATAGCGCCTTCGAAAAAAATATAATGAAAGAACAATCACAAATATTACCATATTCAAAATTTAAAAATAAGAAACATTTTCAAAAACAAGTTTTTCTTTAGAAGCTATACAAAATATCGTGTCTGTGCTGTTGACTGTTAAGGAGTCCTTCATCTGGGGCTAATCCTGGAAGCCAGTCATCGTAACTGAAACTACATGCCAGGTTTCAACTCTGTGGATAAGTGGAAGTGGTTCCAATTCAGTTTGCAAGATTGACCTAAACAGACAAGTTAAATAAAACTTGTAAAAAATACATCGACAGAAAAAGTTTTATAAGACTATTTACTCTGAATCCACGAAAACATCAATCAATGTATGTCTCCTTAACTTAGTTTAATATTTATTTTCACTTTCGGGTAGGGTAAGTTAATTCATTTTGAAACTTTGCAAAGGGTCATTGCATAAGTGAAGAAACGATAAGGTCTCCTTTGCGTTCTATTGAGCTCGGCGTCGCGTTGAATACTAATTCGTCCGCTTTCTCCGGAGTTCAGAGCTTTCGGTAAAACATTTCCTCCGCGAAGACTCGACAAGCGAAAGGAAAACACTTGCTTCGGAGGCAATGCTTCTCATCTCACCACGTCGGCTCTGTTGAATTTTTAATTTCACGGACCAAAGTCCACTACTATCCTTAATTACAATTTTATAAAGTAAGTTCACGACTTTTTGCAAACACATCGTCAATTATAAAGTCAGATTATTTTTTAATCTTTTAGAATTATTAATTCTTTAGGTGTAACATTAAATTAGTCGGTAAATAATATAATATGAATTGAAAATTACGTTTGAATTTTGAAGTTCATGAATTGAATGTGTTTGTTCTGGTGGTGTAAGATCGCACACTTTAGAGTAAAGTGGCATCTGAAAGACAATGGGGAGTTGTTTAAAAATGAACGGAGCTGTGACTATTTTCCCAGAATGTTGTCAGTTTCTGTTCTTTTGGTTATATTTAGAGACCATTCAATATTATATTTAGGGACTAAAAAGCCCCTATCATTAAAGCCTCAAACCAATTGACCTTCCATTATGAAATTGCGAGATGTCAAAAAATATCAGGCATCAAACGAAGGCGTGTTATCAATACCCAATCCATTATCGAGGAGATAAGTACAACAAGCTTTGTTTGTTCGGTCCACTTAGGAATTGAAGTCGTCATGATTTCGTCACTATTTACTGCGCTCTGTACAAAGGCAAATAGTCATCGGGCAAATCGTCTCCAACCCCGACTTAGAATCAAGCCAGCGGAAACAATAGCATCTGATAAAGAGTTCGTGCAGCGTTTGCCGAAGACAAATAATGGCCCGTTCAACTTTCTCGTGTCTAACAAGGCAGACTTCTCCTTTGACTCATGTTAGCGATATTTAAATTTTGGACTGTCCCGACTTCTGTTCGATCAAGAAGTAGCTTCTTTATTTCTTTTTTTTATTACTGCTCTCATGGAACTTTTTCTTAAAAAAATTAATTATTGCTCAAACCTTTTTGCAATGTCGCCACCTTATGGGAAGGTCATGGGGGCTACCACCTAAAATCACCCTGTGTCTATACAAAGCTATCATAAGCAAATGGATTGAGTGCGAATGTCACCGGGCGACGTCGTTGAAGGCAGCTTCCGCTATGCATAGAATAGTCGCGGCGATCCGCGGCAGGGGGCGATAGCGATATATTATTATTTGAATGCTACCAAAATGCGAATTTTACATAAGGCTTATGCTTACCTTTGGTGCACTGGTTTGGTGGCCTAGAACAACCCAAATCACAACAAAACAAAAACTCCAAAGCATCGAAAGGATTGCTTGTATCGGCAATGGAGACAACACCAACAACAGCTCTGGAGACCACCCTACTGTGCCTCCCCCCTCTTGATTTGTTCATACAGCAGGAGGCTACAAAATCTGCCCTCCGACTACAACAACTAGGTCTATGGAACAATGCAGTTAAGGTTAGCAATCACAGAATAATCCTCGAAGAGGCGGTAAGGGATACACCTCTTCTGTGGCTAGCTTCTGATCAAATGCTTCCCTGCTTCCTGTTTGACAAAAAATACAAGGTATCCATCCCCAACGAAAAAGAGCCATCAGGCACCTATGCCGGCGTAAACATCTTCACAGTTGGCTCAAAAATGAAGCAAACTTCCGAAGCGGGAGTCTACTCGCAAGAGCTGAACCTGAACTTAATTAAGTCTACCTCTGGGTAACCACACAACTATTTTCCAAGCGGAACCGGTTGGTATGATATACGGAGTCAAAGAAAAACACAACCGGGGAATCGAAGGTAAATGTATTTATACCCCTCCTATACCTCACATATACCTCACCTATACCCAATATATTATACCTCACCTATAGCCAATCAGTGTTATATGCACTTAGAAACAACAAGACGACCTCGAGGCTCATACTGGAGTGCCATCATACCTTGTAACTGATTGCATCCGCAAACGATATCACAGTCCAATGGGTAAAAGGGCACAGCCACAGCCAGGGCAAATGAAGCAGACAAACTAGCAAAGAGAGGTTTACGAAAAACTATCCTTATGACTTATCCTAACATTATCAGCTAACTATGCAACATCTTCTCTAAACCATCTAACCCGGAAAAGGCACAGAGACAGGTGAAACAGTGCAAAATGTAGCCAGCCCAGAACAGCGATGGCGGGGCATATGCGGCAAGAATCCGGCATATATCCTGCGGCTCGTACTGGAGACGGATTGACTACAGCTCTAGATTCGAAGCTGCACTACGGAGGATACACAATGGGCCAAGAAATGTGGCCTAAGTTTAGCAGCCATCAGCCTGATGGCTGCAAGGCAGCCTGCCTTGCATTCAACTAGACATCTCCATGTTGCATGATTGAATATGGTCTATAGAAGATATAAAAAAAAACAGATAATAATTGTATTTTTTTCATAAAAAATAAAAAAAACAGCAATTTGAAAATTCTAACCAATACCAACCCCGGTAACCAAACCGGTTGTTGGTTGGTTGTTGGTAACCAAAACCGGTTGTTGGTTAGTTTTGTTATCTCAGGGGTTTCTTTTGCTATCTAATTACTAGACGTAACTTTAAAACGTTGGGTTTATAATATGCAAACAAATAAAAGAGCGTATGGAAAATGTCGATAGACCAATTATTCAACAAAGGAAGTTTTCTAGTAATTATGTCTTCACCGGAGCAATTTGTATTATATTACGCCCACATTGATTTTCGCTAAGATCGATTTGTTTACATACATCCTATCCATAATTGGTTGCTTTTGACAAAAGCTTATTATGCAGACAAATCTATGGATCTGTTGACTTAGACGAGACAACCACTTAAGGAAATAGATTTGCTGGCTCTGTACCTAGAAAAGGAAACCAGTTTGCGTGCACGTCAATTTCCGTTGCGCGGCCATTAAGGAGCGAGCTTTTTTATCGGTCTGTTGACATTTCAATATTAAATGAACAGAAGCCGATGCCTGGGAGGGACGCCATTTTGGTTCGACTTACTGGTTTCTCTTCTTTTCCTTTAACTTTGCATTTATAATAATCTTATGTAATTATTGTCCGCCCATTTATTCGTAAATTAACGAGTTTAATATACTTTTTTAAAAAAGTATGCAATTGATGTTTTCTTCACGATTCTTGAATACCTGGAGTTGTCTTGCCAACATAAAACACCATTTACAAAACTATGTACGCAAAGACTCCGGTTATAAACGTATGCTCCCCTATTACCTTTCCCCTAGTACCTCTACATAATGGCTCGTACTCCTAGTACGTTAAATACCACATGCAGTTGGCCAGTTAAACTTTATAAATATGCTTCTATGCTAACCACAATTAAAGATATAGTAACTTCCACGAGCCTGAAACAGTTTTGGAAGATATATTAAGTTCCTAATATTCAGTTGTATTGATTATTTTGATTTAAATATCTTTAGTTGTTAAAGAGTTTTTTCATTTTAACCATTCTATTCAAAACTCTTGTGTTGACTATATTATCTTATTGTATTTAGGGATTCAAAATTGTACAATATAAGAATGTTGAGATTGCAGATGCAGATGGTAGTATTGTGAATCACACATTATGAACTACAGAGAAGAAATGGGTTCAAAATCGTTGATACTATTATGCAGTTACCTACCACAACTTTCCCTGGTAAAGTTCAATTTTTCTATTTCTTTCAGAACGGAAACTTGTGTTTTTATGATGATCTCTCTCTTTTCCTCTGCGTAAGCGTTACCTGACGTATTCGTGTTTGCGTATGATGGAAAAAATCTAATTCTTTTTCGGTTTATAATAGGCCTGCGACTCTTTGTACTCCAATCCGTACACTTCGCTAGTCTACTTCCATCTGATTTCCGGTCGGCCCGGTAGCTAATTCCTCTCGCGACCGATATGCCCTAATCTCCCCGCTGGCCGATGCTGCCTAGGACGATGATGAATGCCGGCGAGATAAGCGGTCGCTTAACGAAGCAATCTGTTCGCTCTTGTAACAGTCTGAACGCCCCCGTGATCTGTGCATTTGAGCGTTGGCGCGTTATGACTCAAACATTTGCGACGTTACACTTCAGAGACACACAGGTCTGCTTTGTGGTTTTACTGTTGGCGATTCTTTTAGCCCTATGTTAGTTACCTACTAGATTACCATTTTCCCGTCGTTTATTATCACTAGTTAAATGAAAATGTATATTTGCAGAATTTACTTATTTGTTTTCAACGTACCTTGATATTATCTACTATACCGTAATTATATATGTGTATATTTGATACATAAAAAAAAAACACGTCGACTCGTATCTAAATATTGGATCTAATTATTCTGTTATGTTTAGGTTATGACTTTCATTGGGTTTTTTTGTCTCAATGTCGCAGATTCACGTAAGAAATGCCCATTTCTAATGTTTTTGGAAATTTAAACCACATTTTGGGACATCGATATTTCCGCTACAAGTAAAACATTACTAGTTCTCATAGCAAATCGATTGAGACCCAAGTTTGATATTTGGTATTTGTATAATTTCGGAATAGTAAAGTTCAACCATCTCCTCCGTGCCATTCGTCGTGTTGATAAAGCAATGGCACCAGCCGACATCGGGAATAATCGGAATTCAAAGCACGAAACGCGCGGGCGGTCTGCCGCGGCCCCTGGCGACCGGGAGACCGCTAAATCTTGCCTGCTACAAGTATCTACTAATGTGGACCAAACCAGAGCTTCCTTAACTTTCTTTTTTGATATGATTACTTTCTTAATTACAAGTGACAAAATATTTTAAAAATGCGAGTAGAGTGCACCATTCTTAAAATTCCGGACCAAAATTAGTCAAAAACGGGAACGCTTAAGGTGAGATTTCTTTGTCTGTCTGTATATCCCAGGTTTGTATCTTAATAGTTAGAAATACAAAGATGTGATTCGGTGTACTGATAGAAAGTCGAGTAGCGCAGATATTTAATCAAAAATCTCTTAGTTGCCCCCACTGAAATGAACACATATAAAGTATTTTTTTCCGAAGAATTAAACAAGTTTTGGGCAAAGATGCTTCAGTTTTCTAGAACCCAAACTCGTAAATGACGCCTTTTCACGGAGCGCCGCTGCACCCGTCCCCATATTAAGTGACCACTGTTTGTTCCTAAAGAGTTACAACTACAAAAGTACCATTACAACAGACAGACTTGCTATCGTTAGAAATAGTACTATTTAAATATCTATGAATAAAATTAGAAAAACTCTTATGACAGCTTTCAACAATTCTAGTGCTTAGGTCTAATATTTAAATATTTACCAGAATTGCCTTTTTTGATTCTCGCGAACTTATACAAACAAAGCGCCCTACCATTAATACAATTACAATTTTTATAGAGTTCATATATGTATTGTATATAATTTGTAAAACATACGATCACTTTATCAACCTCAAAGGCTTTTGATATTTGTTAGTTTCACAGATAATTCTTGTGAAGTAAAATCTGTAATAATTACAGAATAAATTGATTCAGAAAGAATGTTTTATTTTACCATAGGATTTGTAGAAACTCTGTCCAATGTGGTCCTAAATCTCGCAATCCTCAGATGTATTGAACCGGCGCGGCACAGCGGCGTTAGCTTGTTCGACTGCAAAGCGCCATCTTAGGTGTATCTACCAACTCTAAAAGCGAATCGCACATACAACCAGCTAATTTTACCAATAACTTAATGTTGGCGAGGGACCAGACTAATATCAATATACGTTAATGGTCTTAATTTAGTATTGGTTAAGTCTGAACAATGATTTGATGGGTCAAGTTTAGCAACTAATAAACCGACTCGCGACGATTAATAACTTATGTAATTATGTTACTGATAGTGTCAAGACGATCGGGGAAAGGTGGAGGCCAAGTTCGTTAGTTTTTGGTTGTATGTAGACCTTCTCGTAGTTGCAAGTTAGCTTTAGGAATACTAGCTCAAACAAAGAAATTCGACGTGACAGATAAACTGAAATCAACGTCACAGCTGAGCGCACCGACTTTAGAGCGTGTCGCAATTAGGTTCATTCACTGCCCAGGAAATATTCTGTAAAGAAGTTACATTTCAAAGAGACGCTATTTATATAGAATGTAAATGTAAATTGATTAATGTTGGAAGTTGTTGAAGTTCCAAATTGTGCAGCAGCACAGAGTCGAAATAATTGTGCGTCTTCGTCCACCAAGTCGTAAGCCACCAGCCGAAATTGCACCGAGTCTCCATCGGCCACAAGTCACGCCTTGACGCGTCACAACAAAGCGCGAGCGGCGAGCGTTTATCTCGCCGCGTCCTAACTTAGCGCTGCGCCGTAGATTAGCATTTGTTACACGAACTGCTTCTTCCTCGGCTGCGCGAATTGAAGCCATTTCGACGGCTGTTCCTGCCGCTTCTTCAAGCGTTTTAAGAATTAACTGACTTTTAATTTGGGCTCGATATAAGCACGAAGCTGCCTTCGTTTTAATCTCACAATCCATCGCAACCTGTTTGAATGGACTGGCAATGGGAAAAAGTGCGATTGAAAATTATCAATTAAATATTAGCATACTACAATAACTACTATGCTATTATACAAATCAAATACGTTCTTAAAATTATTAAAAAACAGGTATTTATATATTCAAACATATTTCGGAAACTTAATATAAATAGCCTACCATCATAAATAAAGAGAATAGATAAAGATATTCATGTAAACGTATTCAGTTTTTTTTATTTATTATGCTTAAACTGCCTGCTTAATTTAAGCACTCCGTTTTTATTAAATGGTTTACAGTATAATTGAAGATATGGTATTTTATAAGGAATCGATGCCGGAATTTAACTTTTCCTCCCCATTTGGTATTCCCTAAACTATAATGCTAAACGTTGACTAATATTTTTATAACTATAACTTAAATGTTGTATCGTCTTGTATCACTTGTATCGTCTATTATGCATTACTTTAATCAGGCCGAAATTTACGCAACTTATATCTTTTTATTTTAATCATCTCGTATAATGTAATACGCATATTTATAAAATAGAAAAAATACTTAGGAACAGATGGTTGGTACAACTTAATGTAATATATATATTTTGAGGAGGTATTTGTCATGATTGATAAACAAATACCATTTTGTAAACAAATGGGTCAGCAAAAATCATTATATAACGATAACAAAAATTAAAATTAGAAGATTAGACACCCTAACACTTATTATTAAATATTGCAATTTTTTTAAACATATTGTAAGTATAATACAAAATAGCTTGCCTAAATAGGCTAAGTACAATAACAATACATTCCATATTTTCGGTGTAATTTTGGATAGCCTTCAGTCCAGCGTTTTTATATATAATAAACATGTCCCTATTGCCTTTACCTTTCACTTATTTCAAATCAAATCACTTTATACTGTTGTATTCATGATATTATTTTGTAAACGTTATTATAAATTTAAGCTTCATTTCATTGTTTGGCTGTAAAATCGTTGTTAGCGGACACAGCTTTAAACGGTCGCTTCTATAAACAGCATAGTCTGCAAGCGTAAAATTGTTTATTGCTTCAATGCAAATCAACATATTTTATATCCCGCACCAAATTACACACCACCAGCCTAAGATACTAAACATAAACGAGGTTCATATTATAATAATATATGCTGGTATATAAAACAAAGTAAGATTTATATTTTACACGTCAGTATTTTCAATAAAAAATAAACTTACTGTTTATAATTTAAAATATAGGTAAAATCACACGCCTAAATGTCTATAGGCTAACGAGCTACGAACTTACACCGTCACTAGATCACTAAAAAACAAGACAACGAATCGTTTTCTGAAAAAAAACTTCAAGAAACTGACATTTCAATCATCAATTTCATGTTGCCGTAAGCAATTTTTATTATAAAGATCAAAAAAAAAATATTTACGAAGTATCTTCTTGGCCGGTCGCTAGAATAACTCTTTCTTTCGAGCAAAATATTTTTTAATGCAATTCTACATTATAATATTTCCATTTTGTACCCAACCGTAGTTTAACAAATTAAAATTTTCAAACGACAATATTTTTTATGACAAGACGAATGACGTCACTAACAATATAAATGCTGTAGGTTAAAAGAATATTGGTTTGTGACGTTCTTTACGTCGCAGTTTTTCTATTCATTTTTGCGAAGCTTTCTATATTTCGCCGTGCTTGTTGCTCGCGTGTGATTAGCTCGTCCCGCGCATCAAAAGTCCCCACTATGTTTTCGCCCTGATTTCTGCGCGTACTGAAGCTTTTACTGGTGGATGGATTTTACGAGGTGCACTTTCCTTGTTCAGCTCACTAAAATTAACGGAACTCGGCGGCGCGAGCTCTCACTGCCAAAAATAATACGTTAAGCCATTTATGTTTGGATCCACACGCACCCACGCTATTTTATAAATAATTGAATGTAATCAGAATGTAAGCATAAATTATGTATTTAAAAATTACAAACGGAATTTACTACTCACAATTAAAATATACTATTAGCTAATAGTGCTATTTAAAATTTATACATATAGCAACGTGTCCCACGACGTTTTACGAAAACTTTAAGGTGTTCTTATTCATTATTGTAAGTATGATTTTGATGAAAAGATATTTAAGTAATTTTTCGCATAATTTTACGAAATGTTGTAAATTACCTCTGTTTTTTTCGGTCGCCACCGCGATGCGTCGCAATATACTAAGGCCCATTTCAGTGCTCGACCGACGGTCAGCACTAATGATCATCGCTGACGATTGATATACCGTCTTCACAAATAATAGCCGATAGACCGATACGCTGGAATTTCCAGCATATGTGGGACACGGTGTATAATGTCTATTTATTTTTGTTGTCTTGAAAGTTTTTAACTTTATTTTTTATTTATTTTTTCATCATAAATTACTTAGAGTAATTATTATACAATTAGCTGTTAATAACATTAAAAATAAGCCAGAATCCATATAAGATCCATAGGAGACTGTCGATAAATTCCCTATGGTTTAGTTCCTGGGCTCTGGGCCTTACGACATCATTTTTGCAGAATCTACCAGATGGACGTTCAAGGAAGGACACCTGCCCAAATCATGTTCGGACACATTCCTGCAGAAACATAAATTTGAACATCATAAGTTCTTTATATATTCCTTATTCAAATTTAAAACAATATGTTTATGCACATAATTTATTATTAAGTTGACGTTGATAATGGCTTCTACGTATTTAGGCAAGATTAGGCAAAACATACCGTCGTTAGAGCAATACTGGCGCATGAATATTTTGTCGGTATAAAAAGCATTGTATATCTTGTCACTCGTTGACCTTTTGCCACCATTACAAAGTCGGAATTAAACTAAACTGCTTTGATGACATCAGTCACCCGACATTGATAACGGTTTTTGGCATTATGCTATTTATATAAGATTGTATTCATTTTTTTGCGGCAGCGAGCGCCTAAATAGTTGTGCTGTGCTCGGATGTCATGATTAATGATGACATTAATTTTGTATTCGTAAAAGTAGCTGTGCCGTATAATAGCTATTATAAATTAAACAATGATTTGTCTTATATTATAGGGGAGTCACGCGTTTGGTCGTTTTCCGGACTCCGTAGTAGCTCCTATAATAAATTATTTTAAATTAAAAGAGCTTAAAAGTTGTGTGTAGGTGGTCAGATTCTGATTCAGACATTCATTTTAAAAACTTTTTGTAGGCCCAAACACCAGTTGCCATCATTTCGTGGTATTAAAATAAAGAAACCATACATACCCTCGCGAGGTGGAGTTATGCGCCAGCGTTAAAGGCGTGTCGTTTCTATAACAAAGGTTATGTGATGCTGTATATTCTATGCCACGCACGTTATTCACCAAGGCTTCAGCTACAAACAGATGTCAAACGCATTGATGGCAAAACTCTGTTTATAATTCTGTATGTTCAATCTCAACGGTCGGCCATTTTCAATAATGGCGCGGCGGAATTCCATTTCCGAATGAAATCAGCAAAACGTGACGCCGCCGAGGATGATAGTTCGCACCCGCGCGACCCGCTGCACCTGCCAGAAACAATAAAATATCGCTTTGGCATCTTCGCTCACCCGCTGCCCCTGACTTCCCTGTCTTCCCTGTCTCCATCGCATCGTGACATTTGTCTTTTGTCGTGCACAGTCGCCTCAGACCACCGCCATTTCCTGATCGTTGGCTGCTAATAATTTGCCTTTGAAGGCCAGGCCAGGAGGCGGATCGGCACTGTGTGCTTTATTTCCGCGCTTAATTTATTACGTGTTGAAATTTACTTTGAAAATTAGGCTTCCTTACTTTCACTTAATTTTTATAACTAACTAAGTTTAAAAACTAACCATATTAAGCGTATCTACAAAATACCCTATAATAAAAACGTATGATGATATATTACGTCACACAAATTCCACGGCTTTTACCCTTCTTCCCCTCTCGTATTTATCACAAGATATCACCTTTTTAAACATAATGTTAAATATTTTTACACTAATAATTTGTAGGTTTTGAAATAATAATTTGAATGAAACGTGCCAAAACATGTCTTATTTTTAAATTTCAAAATATTAAAAGGTTCATTTTCGCGGCGCATTTCATTATTTTGATCTTTTAGATGTGACCTCACCAGGTTTGTGACTCCTCCCCCTCCCCATATGGGTAAATAAATTTATTAAATGTACTTATACGATTTTAATTATACTAATTGCCATACTTTTCATACATTGACCGAAATTGCCTTGTAGATTTGAAGAAGATCAAGGTAAAATTTATCTGTTACAATGGACAATGATTGAGTTTTTCTTCTACTTCTTTAATAAATTGTATCATTCATTATTAGTTAATAATCTTTGTATTATCTAATCTATTTAATAGATAATTATAATAACTTACATCTAAAAAAAATAATACCTATAAGTTTTTCATTCTTTGTTTGTGCCTTTATAACTTTATCAATACGCCAGATACGGTCACTCATTCGTGCGGCTTTGGCAGCGTTGTTCTAGATACTCCCACAAACTTCCTGAACATTTGCTTGAGAACCATCTGCAATTTTCCACTTACCCGTATTTGTTTTGACAGCTGTCAAAATTAAAAAAAAACACATACACGTACGAATACGCCCACAGTGCGTCGCGTTAAAAGACGTGCTGGCGTGGGTGCGCGTGAGGTTGTAAGATTTCCACCTAACGACATCATCCAGAGTCGTGATGTTTGACATATAAAATATATGATTCTTCGTCAAAATAATCATAATAAGCACTTAATTTATATACAAAAATGGTTCCTGCGATTTTATGTTAGATCAGTGTTAAATTCACTCACACTACTCACAACCGTTAGCTGTAAGATAATTTAAAAAAAATAATAGTAAAAATACATTTTTAAAAACCAGCTTTTATTTAAGTGCTTGAATGCGTATACAAAATTTCATGTCCGTGCTGTTGACCGCTGAGGAGTTCCTTCGTTTGGAGCCATTCCTGAGTATAGAATCATGCTTACTATAAAATGCATTGTCAGCATTAAATATACATCCACATCATGGTATCATTTAAAACTCAGCGACATGGATAAAGTCTATAAGTGTATTTTGTCAATTTTGGTAAACTCTCTGATCAACGTTCGTTAGACAAAGACTGTTCGCTTCGCTTGTTTTAAGATCATCTTCGAAATGGAACAAAGAAGCGCTTAGGTGGCTGCTTATGAAAATTGCTCGGCGATCTTGTCATCGGGTCCATTGTGCAAGCGCACCGGCTCTGAACTGCCGAGCGATCCTCGTTAAGCAATTCGGAGAGCCAAATGTCCCGCGAGACTCCCATTAATTTTTCGAAGTACGTCGCTTTTGTAGTTCAGCCGGGCGGTTTCGCAAGCGCGGCGGAAACGAGCGATCATTGGCATTGTTTCGTCGGGATCAGCTGAATGGTCTTGGCTGGGAGCCGATCGGAAACTTCATTTATATTAATGAAGCATGCAAATCGCACGGATCAGGATCTGATGCATTTTAAATTTTTAATTCTTACTAGCGACATAAATCTGCAATCCTTAATTTGGCTACCACGAGTTTTTGCTAATCAATCGACGCATTAGTAAACCTTACACCTTTTCCCCGAGGCAATAAATCTATCTAATGCGACACACTCATTCTCGTAACTCGGGAGGACGTTCGAAGGTCAAATGCTCATTCGACTAAAGACGGTGGGGCAGGCTGTTGATTCTGTTGATTTTGTTCTTATATAAATAGGTATGCGGAAACATTGTTGAATGTAGATACCAGTATTAGTGATAATTTGAAACATAGATTATTATATTATTATGCAGTGATGACAAATTTAATCAATTTCCATACAAGAAACTTTACTTCTGACGCGTGTGTTGTAACCACACACAAACACAACATTATTTTGTTTTTAAATTAAATAAAAATTTAGATATTTATTTATTACCGTGATGTCATAATAAATAATAAATAAAGGAAGAAATTTACTATCATGGAGACAAATTCAATACTGGTCATTTCCTGTTACTTTTAGAGCAACATGGGTTACTCTTAACTAGGTTAAAATCTGTTCTAGGCGATTCCAAAAGGCCAGAAGAAATAAATATATATTTGTCAAGAAAATAAATGTGTTTCTAACGGTCATTATACGTGTAAGTAGTACAACTACCTAACAAAGCACTATATTGTACTCGTAAGTTTTAAGTTTATTATTTATTTTTATAACACAAAATAGCGTTAACTAAATAATGTTAAAATTGCATGTTTGTATAGACAAACAGCTAAAAATTAATTACATAAAAACTCGTTTGGACACAAATAGATTAAAATGAAAATATTTTATTTTATATTGTGTAATTGTGTAGGTGTCTTCCATACTTAGTATTCGGTCGCAGTATCTTCGTTTTGTTCAAACCGGGCGCAAAAATGGTTCTTGGTTTTTATAACTTTCGAGAAAGAAAGGGTAAATTCTACATTTTTCTTAAAAGGAAAAAAAAACAACATTGCAAAAGGCAAAAGCTCCACGCCATATCACGTCAGCCGTGTGACCAGCCTCACAAAGTGACCACTCGCATCTCGCGGTCTGCCGGGGCAGAAGGGCGCCTTTGAACGGCGCCGCGGGCGCACTCGACGCTAAGCCACTGCAATAATAAATTTTCAGCCCGATGCAGAAAAATGTGAAAATGCACCCGGGCTTTTGTAACCCGTACGCCTGCAAACTGCACTTTATTGCGGGTGAAAATTGTAAATTCGTTTGTGTTATTTTCATTATTTGTTTAGAAGCCCTTCGTTTTATTTCGTAGCGCGCGTCGAAATTGTAAATAACAAATAAATTCTACGTTTTTCATTCAGAACCTGAGGGTATTCAAAATATAGTATTAAAAATTAGCTTGTGTCCGAAAACACAGTTAAAATATTTCATTCGTAGATTAGCCACGTTCTGTTATCAAACATAGCTTTATCAGTTTGTAGTATATTTGACTGTCTTTCCAAAGATTTAGAAAATTAGATTGTTCAAGATAAATAATAGTATATATATTATTAGGAAATATGTTCAAAAATGTCTGTTTTAGCGAGCAACCCCAGGTTGGTGTTCACGGGCGAGCGGCGGGTACCAACTTCGCCTGCAACGCGGAGTCGTGTCGCATCGTGGCTGTATTTGATTTAGTAATATCGATTCAAATCTTATATCTTTGGTGTTAAAGATATGTGATTTTAATGTATTACTCATGAACGTTTAATTGTTGTTATTTTTTTTATATTTATTGATTTATAATTCACAATAAATATCAGATATTTTATTATCACCTAGTAGTCTTACTGTGTTATGAATAAGCAATGGCCTACTTTTGTTTTCGGTCAGACACAGCGATAGCAATCGTTAAAACTGCCCGCAACAGTGGTCGGTTTAAATAACAAATAAATATTTATAAATATTATTGTCCTACCCACATGTGCAGAGGTTTCTAGCAAGAAAATAAATTTGGACGTGAATTATTTCACATACAATTTCTTACACTTAATAGGGGACATAAACACACCTTAAGTCTTCGATAATGGCCTTGGAACACCCTGTTGTATCCCTGTATGCATATTCATACGCACGAGTTGCTGCGATGCAAATTTGCACTCTAATTCAACGGCGCAGAGGAGTAGGATGCAGCGTTTCGTTACACGTACAATCGAATAAATAAAAGGTGTAAAGAAGTTGCACTTCAAAAATACAATAGGAAATATTATCCAACGCCCTGGCCCGCCTGTTGTTGGCAGCGCTGAACGAATATGGCTGTGTACCAGCAGCTACGACGCGTGGGTAAGCTAAAAGTGGAGTACCGCTGCTCGCACTGGTCTTGGGTCTTGGGTCGGGTTGGCCACTCGCATTATTACTGACACAATTCGGAGCGAAAATCACCGTCGAAATAGGTTTCCTACAGGCCATGTTACACGTTACAACTACTCGTCCGACGCCCACCGCGTCGCGTCGCGCCGTTAAAACAAGTCCAGTAAAGTAATTGTTATGCAACCTAAAAGCGGATAAACATAAACTTTTTTCGTGAATACCTAAGTAACGCAGAATTAATTCAATTTACATTTAAAAAAAAGTTAAAACGCAATATTGCTAATGTCAACATTTAAAATTTTATAAACATTATCGTATGTTTTGATATTATTTTGTCATATAATATAATAAAGATGTTTGAGAAAACAAATAATGTTATAAGTACCTACCTACTTCATTTTAATTGAGTTTTATATGTATGTAAAGCCCAATTAAATTATAATTTTGAATGATTCTGAAAAGACTCGGCTACGTATTACAGGATCACGGTTTAAACCCAGCTCTGGGTTTTATAAAAATGCATGTTACTGAATATCTATGTTCCCAATGCTTTCGACACTAGCATATGTGGTTGGAAATAAAAATCTCATATGTTGCCTAATTAGTCGAGAGATATGAGTCATTAATACCTATAATTATGTTTTTCTGTTCTCTCTTTGTGAAAATGCCGACCGAGAAGTTGTTACTTCAGACTATGGCACATTAAGTCTCTAATAAGACAGTAAGTATAAGTTACTGACGTAAACTGACCCGCATTATCAGTCAGCTTAATACGGAGATGATTGAAGGATTGGCAGAAAGTAATCATGCGCATCCGTTTAGTTCCCGTTAACAAATCGCCCTCCAGAATTTAGGCTTTCATCGAGAGACGCTCCAGTCCACCGTGGAAGAAAGTCTAAAGAAGCCAGACCTCAGCCAACTGCCGTTCGTCATTTGAGCGTCACGATCGACCGACTTTTGTCACTTAACTTCCACTGAGTAACGGATTACTTATTTAATCGTTCATAATCGCTTTTGTAACTCTTATTCGTAACGCTTTTGGCTAAATGCGATTAGACGGATTATGCCACTAACGCACTCGGGGTATTAGCTCACTATTGGGTCACTAACCTATGCTTATACTAATAACCCACCGAAAATGTCAAGAAAAAAATGTAATCTGAGCAATCACACACCGCGAGTTTCTCATCAATCTAGAAAATAAAATATTCATCGGTTATTAAAAGGAAACAAACATAAAAAAAAACTTTTCGTTATACCAATCAATTCCTAAAAACATATTCCAACATACATTTTGTATTTGATAAACTTATTTTCAACCATACATAATAATAGTACTTTTTATATTTTTTAATTATATTAAAGATAAGTACAGTTTATTCTCTTTAAGTGAAATTCATTCTTCTAATTTTTTTTTTTTTTTAAAAACTTTATTATTATTTTTTTTACAAAACACCTTTACAAAGACGGTGCCTTTTCTGTGGGTGAAAAAAAAACATTTTATATACGGTATAAAAGTTTCAAAAGGGTTACATCAATAAGCAAAGTTTTGTTTTATACTATTCACTCTCATAGTTATTATGCAAGTACCAGTATATCTCTACATACACATAATCTATGCTATGCCCACATACTCGTAATAATATCTTATAGAAATAGATAATTTAATAGGTATTTATATTAATTTACAAACTGAGAATAATAATTATTAAAATAAACAATTCAATAAATCATAATTAATTTAATGACCAATAGATAAGCCGTAATAATGACCTGTGTACCACGCATGGTCAGCCCTCGCACTATACTGCCCTAAAACAGGTTCGGAGTCAGCTACGGCTTTCGTCAAAATTTTAAAGTTCTCACGAGGTTTGTGGTTGAAGCAACTGGTCATGAAGGCACATATGTAGTTACCCCAGGTATAGGTGAAGCAAACACTACCCAAAATTTGTGTGAGAGCTTTTGAGACTGAACTGTTTTCTGTACCCATCTTGGTCGCACTGCTAAATAGAGAATACTATTTCACTGCATCTCTGCCACACATTCGTATATAATTTCAATTATAAAAAAAAAGTTTTCATAATATTTCAGCAAGATGGGTGTAAGATAAGTCATTCTTACGTGAACAAATAATTAATTATAACTCATTATAAACGCAGTCAAGCGCTTTTATTCTTCAAGTACATATTTTAGGTATTATGTTTTTGACCAGTGATAAATTTTGTAATAAAAAAGAAAATCCTCATTCGATCTACCCATAAAAACGTTATTTTTATTTTACTAAAACGACTAATAAAATAATTCAAGTTATTGATCATCGGCTCATAGACTGTGGGCAGGGCAGGACTGTAAGACGTCTTTCCTGGGGCTACATAGGCAACAATAAATACTCCTCTCCGGTGGTCTCTCTTAGGAACGAGTCTTACCAGGTCCAGCCCCCGACACTTGATTGATTTAATCTCTGTTAAAATTACACGAAAAAGTCATGCTTCAAAAGTCATGTTGATATCAGATCATAGCCTTAAAAATAACGGATCTGAATCGACACGAAATCGAGATCGGTAGATATGATTTTACCTACCGGTAGTCTACCGGTAGGTAAAAACCTGACTAACGTGACATACGTGTTGAACGGAGGAGTCTACTTGTATATATAAAAACCCGGCCATAGTATAGTACTACGGCGGTGTATAGTTTTACCTCAGCATTCTTTGTGAGGATCTCACCACTCTACAAGAGTATTTCCTCAAATGGAGATTGAAACCAAATGCCTCCAAAACTGAATCTGCATGTTTCCACCTCAACAATCAACTTGCAACGCACAAATTAAATATCAACTTTATGGGCTTAGATGTTAGACATAACTTCTCCCCGAGATATTTAGGAATTACCTTGGATAGAACACTCACTTTCAGACAGCATTTGACAAACCAAGCAGCGAAATTAAAAACTAGAAATAACATCTTACATAAACTAGCAGGAACAACATCGCTCCACAAAAAATACGTCGTTTACAAGCTCTATTTAAAACATGGGGAAAAGTTCAAGAAAACCCTAACCTGGTTATACACTATGACATAAAAAATACAAGACCACAGCAACTTATCTCACGCAAACCATCCTGGAAGAGTGGACAACAACTCACATTAGACAATTTTAACATGGTCGGCGCATGGAAAAGTGAATGGTTTAATAGAAATCCTGACAAGTATGGGTACATTCAAGACCCAACTCAATGCGTTCCAGGTTTTAACCTTCCCAGAAAATCTTGGTGCGCTTTGAACCGCCTAAGAACAGGCCACGGAAAAAGTAAGGACATGCTTTTTAAATGGAAAATGTTAGAAAGCCCCAAATGCGATTGCGGACACGATAATCAAACCATTCAACATATCATCAGTGATTGCCCACTTCGACGCTTTAAAGGACCTGCACAAGATTTACACAATCTACACACCAAATGCTATCGATTGGATATACACGCTGGACATAAACCTATAGTCCTACTTTAATATTTATTTTTAACTTCTGACATTTTTTGTACATTTTCGCCATACTATAAATAAATCAGCCCTAAGGGCATTTGGAACTCCTTTCATAGTTAACAAATATACAAATTAAAACCTCGTTTTATATGGTTATAAAATCAATGTTCTATGCGAACCCAAAAATAAAACTAGCCATTATTATTACTACATAAATATAAACAGATTTTAATTCGCAATATCTGGGTAAGCAAACGAAAGCCTTAACCATTAGCGAATCACGATTGCATTTTATCATGATGCAAAACACTAATTAATCAATTAATAATCGTCATTTATTTTTCAAGTGATAAACTAAACACATGACAACATATATTTATAAATACATACACATTTCGTAAAACAGTAAATCTTGTTTTCTCACTTCGTTAACTGCCGCGTTCGTATGAATTTCGCAATCGAAAACTCACTTCGAAACTGGACCACAGAGTGAACCCGTAAATTTGTTTAGCATTTGCAGTCCAGTAACGGCATACGGACACAAGCGTACCATTCGTTTACGAGACAAACTCCCACTTAGGTAAGTACATATATAGTAGGCGGATATAGGTAATAGGTAATACATACATACCTACTTACATACTTACAACTGATTCACGCCTATTCTTCTTGGCTTGTGGCATTTGAGGAACGCTTTCCACTACATACAACATTCTTTTACATATTTCTATTAGCGCTTATAGATAAGTTTATATTAATTTAGACTGGCCAGCAATAAATAAAATGTTCCAATAGCCACGCTGTCAAATGTTTGAAATTCGAATATGATCGCAACCTAATGAGCGGTATGTCAGTTTCATACTAAAAAAATGTTGACTTTAATGTTATCCGACCAACTTTCGATGTGATCTAAACGGCGGTTGTTTTTCAAGAGTATCAAAGTACACATGAATTTATGTATAGAAAATTAAAAATCTTATAAATAAATAAAGCTCCTTTAAAAAAAATCAACAATGCTCTTTGTCTAACCTTTAAGGTGATACTTTTGAAGTATTTGTTTTTTTTTTAATATTTCTTTATTAATGGTAAAAGTTATTACATTATAATTATTGTATGAAAAGAAATATTTTCAGATCTAGTGGTATATGGGAAGAACATTAATTTATATAACCCTGAAAAAAAATTTTTTTTTTCTGTCATCTTCCCATGCCTGATTCATAATCTTAAGTGAGCTCTTCGGCATAACAATCTGAATAATAATTATCTGTTGTTCCAGATAATGTCGCCAGTGCCCAGCAGCGCCGCGCAGGATGTCGAGCTGAGGCGGTAGGAGCGAAAAAGGAGAGGAACGATGGCCGTCATCAGGTCGGAGTCGGCCCAGCTTACTCCTCCGCCGCCCTTGCCGTGGGTCGCTCTCCTCGCCGTGCTCCTGGCCCACTGCAGCCACGCCTGGATGCCTGACTCCAATGCCAAGCTCAACATCAAATATGGTTACTATTTAAATTACTTCTTCTTAATTAAAACGAGATGTGAGGTCCTCTTCATCGAAATTTTTTTAGGATTATCATATTAACTTTTGCAATTAAATATTTAGGTGGTTGGCGAGCGCTTTTGATGCCCGCCTAAATTAGTGTATTTCCAACTGGAGATCGTAAATGTATTTTTTTTTGTGTGATAATACGGGTACTAATTAATAATAATTAAGCAAACTAATTAATAATTACAATTTCACGAAACTTGTTTTGATATATTTTTTTTTACTAAATTTAAACATAAGTAGAATTTGTACATTGCGTTAAAAAAATCCGTTCGTTTGTTCAAAATTGCATTCAACTATTTTCAGTTACTTTCTGACGTTTTTTTTATTTTAATCTTTTGTAAAATTTACTTTACGATTGAATATGCAATATAATGTACCTACTACTTATGCCTACTTACTATTTAAAAAATATGTATATGTTTTTAATAAGTCGAACACCAGGGAAGTTTTAATTGCTTAAAAAACTAATATTTTATGTATGTGTATGTAAATACGAGTGTATAGCTACGCGTTTTAAATTTTGTGGTGGCCTTTGCGTAAGTGCTTCAAATTTCACTTTGAAATGTCCTTATTTTGCCCAAAAACGGACGACCGACCCTTAATGGACACGACCTAAACAGTTTTCCGTCGCTTCGACACTATCGGCTTTAAAGTTGTGCGAGAGTACCTACTAAAACATTTTGTAGTATTTTAATTTGGAAACAATGATTAATACCCATATGAAAATGAAGAAAACTTCATTCAAAATCATGAGAAGTCGGCCATTCAATAATACTCCCACGCATTGCATGTTTTATTGGGTTTCAATATGGTTTCGCTTGGATCCCGTGTGAAATATAACCACTGAATGCGAACGAAAATAAATTAGCGAAATGCTTCATAAAGACATTTTATTATGTAATCCATTATGAGAAATCGAATCAAATAACTTTCGCAAAGAATATGAGAAGTGCGATATTTCTCACGAGTTTTTTAAAAGTCTGTTAAAATGAGCAAAATTAAGCGGAAAAACGAACGAAACTGATTACCAACTTATTTATTGAAATTGCTGTAATATATATGAAAATACTTACAATATGGCAATTTTTACAATAAATGGGTAAATTTTGCTAGATAATCCAAATTGCTTCAATATGTCTTTTTTTGAATAAGTCATAACTATAATTACACATAAAACGCTAGAACTGTCTTTTAGCAAATGGCCTCGGTTGTCATAGTAACAGTGATACTCATAAAGGAGGCTTAAACTTAAGTCATTATATAATATTTTTCTAAGATGCAATGTAAACGTTTATATGCAAAGTGTCCCGAGACTATTCCTGGTAAACGATCCAGCTAATAAGCCCTGCGATTTTGAATATTATTTCTAAAGACGATATTCATCATGGCATTCGAGAAAAAAAAATAAACTTTACGCCGTGCCGTGCCGTGCATTGGCCGTGCCGCGCCGCTTACAAGAAAGGTAACGAACACCAGCGCTTTAATAAAGATAATAAATTTGAAATAAATTATTTTCGCATTTTTAAAAAAAATAATTTCTTACTCATAATAAAACTCTTCGGGAATCCTCTCGGCATCATCACCATTCCCACGACGTTTTACGTTACAAAAACGATTAAAATTTTTATTCCGTCACCAAGCTCCTAATAAAAAAATCTTGAAAAGTGAGGGTGGCAGGCGCCTCGCTTGCTCTGGGCTAGAACCGCCACTGCCGTCATGGTATATATTGTAACGATATGGCGCCCAGTTTCAGTATCCACGGCCCAAAAAAGTATTTAGTACATAGTTTTCTGTTTTCGAATATAGAAGGAGGGAAAAATTAAAAGAAAGGGGACAATAGCTATTGGGGGTTGATAAATTGGTATTTTTATATTAAATTAAAATATGTGGACGGACACGTGTTTTCATAGGAGATGCTGATGAAAGAACGGAGACCAAACGCGGTAGAAGGAGGAGAAAGTGCCGCTCTTGCAATATGCATACATCTCCAGAGGATATAATTATTACAAAACTGGGTGGGTCAGCCGTTTGGGGCGATTTTTGTCCGAAGAAACCGTTTTTTTTCCATATTTGAAGACATACAAAGGTGTGTTGGTTGTTTTGATACTGGTCCTATGGATAGGAGACAGAAAGAGGACAGATTAGAAATATTTACAGTCAAAGGCACTCGGAGCTTTACCCCGTACTTATTATCTTTAAAAATAAAGATAGTACGTATATGTGCACTTATACTGTGGAACCACCACTTTTGCATCTCTGTATGAGCGTAGATGAGGTTAATATTTACATATACATACCTACACACTATCGAATCGCCTTTCAAGGTCAAGATTCATTTGCCCTCGACCGTACATGCCTACTTGAGAAAATACTCTGTGTAATTTTAATAGTGATAGAGATATATCGTAGGTACCTATTCGTGTAGTTAAAACTGCTGTCATACATTAACGAGTCCGATCAAATAATATTGCTATGAGTTGCCTTGTTATAATATCAGCCTGTCCGGCATTTAATTCAAACGAATAAAACTATGTAATTTATCGTTTTACATAAACACAACGCATAATTTCCTGCTCGGCGCAAGTCGTATTTCAAAATAAGTCACACCTTAGCTTAGGCCTTAGGAGGATCCGAGAGATTTGACTTGCAACGACCAGGTACTAAGGCTAAAGGCGTGCGTGCCAATAAACCTGATGCAACTAATATTGACATACGACGCTTATTTGCTGAACACGTTATATCCTCATAATTAGAAAATCACGCGAGAAATTTACGAAGCGGAAAGCCAATCATAAACCGAGGCCGGCCCATCGCTCGGCTCGGCTCGGCTCTATACACATTTGCCTACTGTACACTGATGGTGCTGTGATATCAGTTCATGTTTTCATTCGAAGGGTTTTAATTCAATATTGACGTACCAGATGATACAATTACGCATATCGATATTTAAAAACTTTCCATCAAGCTTTTACGTTCATGGAAGCCGCGTTACATTTATTTATTTATCTATCTACAAAATGTATATATGATAACATTAAATTATTAAAATAATGCGTAATGAGTGTAGTGTGTGGTGCTTCTAAATGTTTGTGTGTGTGTCACTTATGTTAACAAATTTTATGCAGAAATAATCCTTTATACTCTTAAAATATATCGATTACACCGTTTTTTTTATTATATGCGCCAAAGACTCTGCACATCGTTGTGTTTTGTGCATAGATTTATGCATGGCTTTTAAGTAATTGAGCGGGACAAAAAATTACACCATTTTATATCACATTTCATAAAAGTTTCACTATGCTGTTTAGAATATAGTGGAGATGGGTTAGGTGTCAAACGTATTCAAAATTCTTTTAGGGGATAATATAGGGGAACAAAAATGCTATTTATATAAAAGGCTTAAATCAACCAGGTTGAATGTTTATACAAAATTAGCCTTATTTATAATAAATAAAAATATATTATTTAGATTACTTTTATCAGAAAGGTTATTTTACATTTTTTTAAGTTCTTGTTTTTTTTTCACTCACCTGGTGTTCAATATAGTATAAGTATGGGTCCATATGTCGCTATGACATTGTAGCGTTATAAAAATTAACTATATCCAGGTATGTAATCCTCTTAAATAATAACAAATATTTTTTGATAAATTTTAATTTTTCGTAGATGTTATCACAAGTCAATTTGTCTCTTTCACAACACATTTACAATATGTCAACATGTGGGTTATAAATTGTAAAAAATAAATTAACGTTATAATTATTCAAGGTTATGTCTACCTTTGATGTGTTTTTCATATTAAATTTTTAAGACGTTTTTTATTTTTCAAAATCATCACTCCGTACCGGCATCTACATTCAACAATGTTTTCGCACGCCTTTTTACCTCGCCGAGGAACGTGTGCAGTCGCCGTGTCGCATCGGAAACGGTGTCTTGTCGCCAAGTTTACGCGAATTTACCCGAAAACCGTGTCGTAGTGAAGCTCTGCACCTAACCTAACTTAACCTAACGTAAAGAAGTTTACCAAAAATCACTTAATTAAGGTGGTGCAGGGCCTAACTTAAACAGAATAGATTCTACTTGGTATTTTTCTTCTCTCTGTAGGTAAATTATCATCTTTAGCCATTCTATAGCGAATGCTATTTTGCATAATGATTTACTATAATATTATAACTTTACTGTATAAGCCTGTGTGTATGACGTCATCAACCATCACAATATAGCCATAGGGTGAGGATTTCCATACCGCAGCCCCTAATTTGAGGACAGGTGCAGTATGCAAATGTGTGACATCGTCCGAGCCGCGCCTCTTATTCGGCCGCCATTTTGTTCGGCCGCGTCGCGCCATTTTGCGACGTTCTAAATTCAAAGTGTTCATGAATTGCGCGCCCAATATGTCAGCCGTGACGTTTGGTATATCGTTAGGCCTCCGCCACACTGGCGGTCTCTAGGGTCGTGCACTTGTTTTCAGGGTTCCGTAAATTGTACTTCCAAACAAGAAACCTATCGCGGTCGCGCAATTTTTCTTATTTTGGTCAATGTCCTTCTTTAAATTATACAATATTTACTGTATGACAGGCCCGATACCAAATGTATTCATTTTTATTAATATTAACTTTAAGAAGAGAACTAATAGAATTACTATACACCTATTCGAAACAATATTTTAAGGATCATTTTACATTTAAGATTCAAAACACATGCTTTTTGACTGAAATTTAAGGAAATATTATTTATTTATTCTGTATTAGTTTGCCCTCCTTTTGAATATATAGCAAATATAGTAAAGGCAATTCGACGGATTGTGTAGATATGTATATGTATATATTAACCTTATCAACGCTCACACGGAGATGCGAAAGCGATATAGTGCACACACACACACACACACGTACTATCTCTATTTTTTACGCGTTTCAATTCAACTTTAAATGCTCCTTTGACTGCACAGTTTTCGTTCATTTTCTAATTTATTTAAAGGTTAAATTTAGTTAATAATATATTTAGTTAATAGATAAATCTTTTTACATGCAAAGGAATGCGCAATTGCTCACAATTGTTATTGGAAAATGTATTATAATTTCCATGTTAACACAACTAAACGAATATTCTAATATCGGTCAAATCGGTCAACAAACTATGATATTGATTCTATAAACAATTGAATCTAACTGAAGATATTTCGCATATTTAAAAAGCATCTTTATAATAGCACAAAATTGGTGTTCTGGTCGTGATATGGTTTCTTTTTCCCAATTGCCTATTTATTGCTTTGCAGGAGAAGGCCCATCGGAGCAGTTCCTCGGCAACGAGAGCGCCCCCGACCACTTCAAGCTGCTGGACATGGATGACCTGACGATCCTCGTCGGCGGACGGTAAGAAATGATTATATAGTTTCCGATGACTAGATCTTTAAATAGATATGTAACAATGCATTTTTGTTAGCATATATTGTATAAATAACTGTTAATTTACATTGTACCCACTCTCTCATATGTTTTCTCCTATATTGAATCATAGAATCGCCTTATTAATTTGTCAGTAAACTTTTTTTAGTTTAATTAACAAATTTAATTAAGCGGGTTTTCATAATAAATCAGTTTAGCACGTTTAATAACAGGGGGAAATATCTGGCTTTAAACAGCATCAAATATAAATACGTCGAAATGGAAGAGGCCTACATCCAGGATTGTATGGTGGCAGGCTGATGAAGAAGAAAATAATCTTCAAAACGAAAAGAATCTTTCAAAGTTACATAAAATATAATGTAGGAGGACTATGTTGTCTTTCAGAAGGATATTTCTAGTGCATGTCCGTGTAATATTTCCATTATGTACGAGACTCTATTTTAATCTTATTTGTTTTTTTTAGTATGCTAGTTTTGAACACGTTTTAATAAAATAATCTCATTTATTTATTTGGTACACAATTAATACTTATTAATCCGCTCATCGACTGCTCTGAAGATTGCTTCCTGTTATTTTAGTTCAACGTGCTTTCGCGGTTGCTGCTCAGGTTAGAAAGAAAAAATTCTTACGGTAGGAAGAACTCCAGGATGCTGTTGTTTTGTGGCGCTGTGCAATATTTGTATGCATTCCTTTTCCCGCCGTTCGCTGTTTGTTTGTCATCCGCAACCGTCTCGCTCAGTCATCAGGGCGGTCGTTTTTCACGACCCATTTTCCGCTGCAGCAGCGATTGTTCGCGTTTTTCCTTCGTTTTCTTCGTCCTTCTTTCGTGTTGTTTCATTTTTCATGTCTCCGCATAAACACTCGCATTATGCATGTCCGCTTGACCTGAAATATAGCGTGATGTTATTAACGTTCACCTCGTTATTTCCTTTCCAGTAACACCATCTACAACCTGAGCCTCAACAATCTGAAAGAAAACATGGAACAGGTGAGTGCCGTTTTATTCCGTAAAACTATTATCTTCAAAGAACGAAATCAAAAAGGATTTTAAATGTAGTTTCTACACGGTAACATAAATATTTATTCATTTCCTAGCGGACTCCCTGTGCCAAAATTAAAAACGTTTTAGAAACAATAACGGGCCCTGTCACTGATCCGCTATGATCATGAGCACGAAAGAGAGAGGGGAGGTGGACATTCAAATTTACATAACGTCCTCTCTGTCTCTCTCTCTCTCTCTTTCTCTCCGTTTTGCTATAATAATATTGGGCGTCTGTCTGGCCAGACGAACTTGGCGTATGACATTTGCCAGACATATTCCAATATATACGCGCTGGCAGCGATCCAGATAAAATGCTGCCGTCGCGTCGTAAAATAGTCTATGTTTATATTTCATTTAAAATTGACCCCAAAATGCATAGTTATTTGCTATATCGATGCATATTGGCTTTGGGTATGTAGGTATGATTCGAAATCAATGTTTTTAATTCTTTAAAAATAGTATCTTATACCTTATAGGTATCTTAAGTATAAGTTATTTTACAATCATAAGGTTAAGGTGCAACAAGCAGGCAATCGAGCGGCTTATGAGGATATTAATCGAGTAAGAGTGCGTATGATAGCCATTAAGAGTTTTATGACTTAAGATTAAAAAGAGAGATTTGATAGCACCTTCATGAACCTCAACAAAGCATTTAATTGTAAAAAACTTATATAACAAGAGACGGGCAAAACTGTTCCAAGACTATTCCCGATATAAAAATCCAGCTAATTGGCCCCGCGATTATTTGCAAAGATAAAATTAGTGATAATATTAAACCGTGGTAATACGAACGCTAGTTGATCGTCCGCTCGCGACGTCGGGGGGTCATTGACCGCGCGCCGGTCAAGGCTACGAATATTGATCGCGTATTGGTACGTCAAAGGCAATTTACACCGGCTCTTTAATAAAAATAATAAATTTGAGGATGAATTACTTTCGATTTTTTCAGTATAAGAGAACATAAACACTCCCTTAAGTCTCCCGTAATGGTCTCGGGAACTTTATAGGTTTATTTTCATATCTTAAAAGGAAACATTATGGTGTTCCAAGTGGTCATAATAGAAAAGCTACCAGTCGTCTAATCCTTCGATGCAATTTATGGATTTATAGAAAGAGAAAGTATGTAAGTTGGTTTAATTCGAATTATTCGCCTAAAGCCGGCTGGTTTTGGGGTTTAGAAGTGGTGCTGCAAGGACATTGTTTCATTAAACCTCTTAAAACCGTGCAAATAAGTGCTGCACTAATCTCACCGAAACAATTCCCAGAACCATTTACTTCTCTGTCGGAGGCAAATGACATTGTAATAAATTATTTTACAATATATTATATGTATTTTCATAAAAATATCCTCATAAGTTAAAATCGTCCATGTTGAAAATAAGCTGCTTTCGGGCGTTCCTCCGACGGGGAGGAAGTTCGTTCGTAAACCGCTTTCATGGTGTGGCTGAAACCAAAGAGCTGTGCTCAATGCTTGTGGCGAGTGATAAATAAGCTATGCTGTCCTTTCACAACACCACACCTGGAAAATCATGCTGCGGGATTTTCTTATTTAAATAAGTTAAAAGTTTAAATTATGAACACTATTCTTTAAATACACATTAGTTTTTTTTATTTAAATTTCAATAATAACTTAGTAGATAACGTCGAATGCTCCCCCTTCATTGATTCGAGTTCAGCGATGTACTGAGTGCAAAAAGCACCCAATGTTTCCAAATGATCGTGACAGTCAGTCTTAGTGCAATACAGCCGATTGAGAGGGAGAGTCTCCAAATATTTCGGTCTTCGTCACTGCGAACGGGTAGTAATCTTTGGAAGTGTCACTTTCGAAACCCCAGCGCGTTGTGGCGAGGCTTTTCCCCTACCGCACTTCGCCGCACACATAACTCCAAACTGTTCCAAAAGGACGCGGAGTCCAGAGGCTATCTAATCCGTGAACAATTGAGGTCTACCTACGGCACATGAAAGAGTAAATTTAATGGACCCACCTTATAAAAGGACAATACAATCTGCTGGCAACGTATTTTCCAATCGACACCTGGAAAGGGACAATGGCGATGGGTAATATGAATAGCTGCAGAGTCGTGGATGGGCCCGATCGGGTAAACTGACCGGGATCTATAGGGAAATACCATGAAAGATGGAGGAAAGTTGCAAAGACATCAAGCTACTTGGAAGATCACAATCCTCAATGATGAGGCGATGGATAAGATAAAGAAGAATATTTTACCCCTATCAAAATGCATTGATCCGAATGAATTAAAGGAATGCACAGTTAACCCATCATGCAGCAAAATAGTAGCGCCACTACTGGGACCTGCTGGAGAATACTGGAACTCGACAGAAATGATTGGCGAAGACATGGAGTGGCCTTTAAACTAGGATAAATACGGATAACTAGTCGCAAATACTTCTTAAATTATACACAGTCTTGGCAATTACTCTTATACCATAGCGTTGAGTATACTCTTATGTACGCGTACGTTTTGCATGAAGTTGTACATATGGGCGGCACTCCTATGCGACGGGGCGGGCGGGACGTTGCCAACTTTTAGTTGAATTTAAATGAAGTTGGGTTAATTTTCTGCCCCGCGTCGTTTGCGGCCGCGCCTAGCGTCGGTCGAGCGTCGAGCGTCGAGCTGTCGTCTCCCAAGGCGTCGCTAACAATTTCAGTTGATTTTCATTCCAAGTCAGCGTCGTTAATTCGCAATGCTTCCGGTTCTAAAATTTTTAAATATTTTAAATACCCTTTATCAGTTCTTCATTGTTTAATTTAATATGTTATGTTTCGTTCTTAAATGTTTTATTTAGACGATCTTTTTAAAATTAAATAAATGTGATCCACGCCAATTTATTAATCGTCTCTTATAACTGTAATAATCTCATTTTAAATAAAAAAAAATATTATGTAGTCATTTTATTGTCTTAATCGCTGTAAACGCTGCATAATTTATTTTTGTAAAAACTTGTAAGATGTAAGACTTGACCAACTAAGTGAAATGGCGCTAGTCCGTAGCTCGTTGACGATTTGAAGTAATGATTTTAAAAAATCATTACTTATTGATCATGTTTTTGGAAAGTGTTTATGAATAATGAACTCGATATAGCAATGAATATTTTAAAACAAAAAATACGCAAAAAAAATCCTCAGCATACTTTTGTTGAAAAAAATAATAAGACTTTATGGATAAAAATATAATATATTTTTTTTATTTCTGATACCTATGTTTTGTTACCTCAAAGTCGCATAATTTTCGATGAATTACTTTTCTACGTTTTTTAGGAGTTAAGTACATTGTTTTGGAGGATCAAGTTAATAAAAAACCTTTTGTTTTTTTGTAGTCAAAGAAACTATATTTCTAAAAACAGAAAAATGTAATGAAATATAAGCATTTCATACAGTTTTTACAGACGATATCCTTTCGCGTCAAATGCGCTTACTGATTGGTATTTTAGCGAAAACGTTTCAAGTGAAATTTAAGTAACTTCAGTTTTTATAATTAATACGCTTATTTTTAAAATGCAGTTAGCTGTTTTGTCCATGTTCTTCTAGTTCTAACTAGAACACCTAACCTAAGTTAGGTGTTCTAGTTAGAACTAAAATATATAATTGACACCTAGGTGTCAATTATATATTTTATTGTACATAACATATTGTTCTTTATACCGGCATATAAAGAATATATTCATAATTTGGCTTGTTTAGTAATTTTATACGCTTAAGTCGCAATCATAGAACAAAGTTTGATTTACTTGTTATCAGTAATAGTTAGGTACCGATTGAGAAGAAAATTGGTCTCCATATTGTGGTGATATTTTATCAGCAAAGGATGTGATATTACTTATTCCGAGAGATATTACTTTCAGAGCTGAAAGCTCTACTTTCAGCTCTGTAACAGATTGCAAAACTTTGCGACCCTTCGTGCGTCAGTCACTACATATTATATAGGCGTTATGAAACCCAGCTTATTCACCTTTTTGTACACCTAATTTGCGTTTAATAAATCTACCATTATTGCCTAAAAACATATATTTTTTTCATTTATGTTTTCATAACAATTCATTTAACATAACAAAACAATTATGTTTTCCGACTTTTTCGTAATTTAATTTTCCATTCCAAAAACACGGATGTTTTTTTCTAAAAATACCCATATAAATGTTATCATCTCCAGACCAGGTAGATATTTTTTACAAAAATACTTCTTATCATTTGTATGTTTTTTTCGAATACAAAACATTTCCGTAATGAATTGCGTATTTGTATTAAATAATGAATTATGTATATAATATATACAATGAGAATATACATATACAGGGTGAAGCATGAGAAAAAGTTACCTGCACCAACCTACATTTAGGAATAAATGCGTTAATTTCGTCATTGTTACGGCCATAAATTCACCATTTTACCACTACCACATATCCACATTTTCTTCGTAATTTCAAAGATTTAACTAAATCTGAAATCTATTTCGATATGCCACAATCAAACTGTAATTCGTTGCGTCGTTTTCAGGACGATGTAAATTTTCTGCGTGCCTATTCTGGGAGAGCGTCCTACCGCCCAAAATACAGTTATTTTTGTTTTGCACCAATCGCAGGCCGTCGAGCGTAATTCACTCAGCGGGGGGGCGCTTTTCGTTTTACGGAAAAACGCCGCTGGCCGTTTTACGACACTCGAGTTCATAAATTTGCCACTATGCGATTATTGTCTGACATACTTAAATACTTTAAATCCACGCCTGTCCTGCTACTCAATTTCCTTGAAAGAATTTCTATGGTTTTAACGCGCAGGCGGCAAAAATTAACCGGGTAGAATTTATTTCTGGAGTTTCTTTTGAATACTTTGGAATAATATACCATTCCCGAAGACTATTATTGTATAATAAATTGCGAAAATAATTCATGACAAGATTTATTAATTTTATCAAAGCGTTCCTGTAAATTTCCTTTTTCGTTTGCTCGCTCGCGCTCGACTAAGGCCGGTCAATGACCGCGTGCGGCGCGGCTCGCGAACGGACGAACTTATGACAAGAATGCTTTAATATTATAACGAAATTTGCATTTTTTTTTCCTTTGGAATGATGAATTTTAATATGGCGTCGAAACAAGTCATGTTTGAAATCGCAGGGCTAATTAGTTGGATTTCATGTTGGTCTTGGGATACGGTGTATAATTAGGTAGAAACAGAAGGTTATTATAAAGTTCTTGGAAGGACTGACGTTGTGAGGGATTAATCATAATAATTACTTTATTACTTTTGGCCATTTGTAGTTTATCGAGCGGATGAGTACAAACACATCAAAATTAAAAGCTGTGCTTATTAAAATTAGAAATTATTTATTATAAGTTCTAATGAATGCAGTTCAGACGAAACCGAGTTGGAAATTATAGTTTAATTTCATCCAAACAAGATAATTAGAAAAACTATTACGTAAAACCATCGTTATAATAATCGAATATAACTAGGGATAAATAAGTATAGTTTTCATTATATTACGCAAGTGTTTATGACTCTTATAATATAAAAACTATATATCTAAAAAATAAATTTTAATAGAAAAACCCTTTTCTTTGCTTTGGGCTCTCGAATATAACGCGAAAGTCGAAGCATATAGTAGCATGCGACAATTTTTCGGTTATTTTTATGATTGTAACACTGTTTGAAGATTTTAAGAGGAGCGGTTAAAATTCTGAAAATACCGCACATATTCGTGAATATGCTGAAATCCAAAATGGCAAAATAAATCCTGCTTTATTTTGCGTGCCCTGTTGTCGACTGTCGACTGCCGACCGGGCAGACATGCGAAACGTTGACAATAATTACAAAACGTTCCGTGGTTTTCTTTTCGCACTGATGCGCACAATTGACAATATTTCCAACATGGCCGCGTTTGCCCTTTCGGCCGCTGAATGGGCCCATAAACAAGCGGTCCGACTGGTCGGCTTCTGTTGGCGACTCTGGACATTAAATAAACGCGATGATTCAGGAGCGGATGATGATACTCCACTGTTTTATCGCTGGCGACGACTGACGAGGGAAAGAAACGTGCGCACGGGGCATGGACTTTATTCGTTTAAATATTCCTCTATATATTGCCTCCGTTGATTGATTTATAAACAGATTCAGCCGAATGCTTGGTACCGACTTAAAACTACATAACTGCGTATTTATTTTGGTTTGGTCGTTGTATTTTCGTTTTGTATTTGTATACATAAATACACATCGCGATTAAAAAAAAAAAAATAGGCAGCCACTGTTCCGGGCTGTTTTTTTTAGCTTGGAACAGGCAGTTCACCTAGTTAGGCTAGTTATATTAATGATTTCATTTTTGTACTTAAAGGGGGTAGGACAAACACAAAAGCAATAAACTAAAAGCTCAGAGGCTTCTACGAGAGACAGCCTTCCATCTGAGCATCTCTCATTTCCCTACCGCGACTATAGAAGTCCATATGCTAATAAGTAGTTTACGCACGAGGTTTTAAATGCGGCACTCCACTCTCCATGCATCTCCGACAACTCGGGCGACCCACGTTTTTCTCCGCTCGTAAATTCGTTGGCATTCGCGTGATCACCGGCCACTAAGCCTCGGCAGTTAACCCTCCGGGTGCCGAGAGACCACATTTTGCCAGGACAAAACTCCTCGCATCAATTTCTCTGTGAGCCGCCTGCGCAGGATCACAATATAAATGCTAATTTTGCCGCGGGCGACATTCCTTGGTTTCTACCAGGAGGACATGACTTTCAACACTGTCGACGGGGCTGATTAAGTTTCTTTTTTTTTTTGCGCGATGCGGAAATTACTACCGGACGCGACATTATTGTTATCCGGATTATATTTAAGATCAGCTTTCATTTTTACATTTTATCAGTAGGTACATTTTCAATTGCATTATTTCCGAAGAAAAAAAAAGGGGAAAATCTGGAATATTACGAATTTTATAATAATTAAATGCTGTCTCATAATATATTACTTTAATATTTATTGAATTTATATTGTCCATTCTGCCCGTTACTTGATAAAAAATTATGATTGGCAAATAAACAGTTTTACAACAACAAAAAGCAACGTATATATAAATAAATTTTCTAATTTTACCAACTCCATTTAATAGTGTATGTAATCAGTGTACGGTAATATTTTTTTATCCTAATCCCACGAATACTAGAATTTGAGTCAATCAATTTGACTTGAAATAATGTAATTAATTACATTTTATTTTCTAAATAATAAGCCAAAGTTACGAATAAACATGTTTAATTACCTTTCAAATGTTCAAAAAATTATTTTATTGTATTCATGAAACTTAGTCGTACATTATGCATGCTTGAGAAATAAAATCAATGATTGATCGGAAGAGTTTCCATCTGTAAATATAAGCATAACTAATACTTACTATCCACTTAGGTAAATAAATGATATGCCTACTTAACTTTTCCTTTCGTTCCTTTTTCCGATATAGTAGAAAATAGGAAACTTATGTTTGACGTGTACGAGTATGGCCGTAGTAGTAATTTTAACCTAATTTTGGACACACTTTGGTTGCTCCGTTTCTAATGTTTGGTTAAAGTTCTTATTTCCAGAAAAACAAATAACAATACATTTTTTTATTATTTCTTACATTCTTGTGACGACCATATTATTTTAACGTGGGTATACTAAGCCTATACTACATATCTGTAACTATGTTTTCTAGTCTTATATAAACTCTAAAATTTGAATTTTTCTCCAAATACGAGGTGTGTTCAAAAAGTATCGCGACTTTTGTGTTTTTTCTAAAATTATTTACTTATTCATGAATATCTATTTTGTCCCCTTCAAAGTAATCCCCATGAGATATTATACACTTGTGCCAACGGTTTTTCCAATCTTCGAAGCACTTCAAAAAATCATTTTTTTTTATCTTGTTCAGCTCCTCCTTCGATGCCGTCTTTATCTCGTCAAGCGTAGCGTAACGTAAGCGTAGCAGCTTCCATTGGGATGATTGAGCTTTGGTTTCCACGTCATAACCATAAACCCACGATTCGTCACCAGTTATGACCCTTTGGAGCAAATTTGGGTCGTCGCGGACAGAGTTTAACATCTCATTAGCAATGTTCATGCGATGCTGTTTTTGGTACGAATTTCGCGGCGACCCGTCTCATGCCCAAATCATTGATAAAAATCGAATGGCACGAGCCAATCGATATGTTTAGGTCCTCAGCAACTTCTCTAACGGTGATTCGACGATTGGCCAATACCATTTTCTCCACTTCATTAATTTTTTCGTCTGTTGTTGAAGTGCTCGGGCGTCCGGCACGCTCTTCGTCGTTCACATCTTCTCGGCCTTCTGAGAACATTTTGTACCACCGATAAACGTTGCTTCGGTCCAAGGTAGCTTCTCCGTTTGCCACAGTCAACATTCGGAATGCATCCGCGCACTTAATTTCGTTTTTCACACAAAATTTGATACAGGTTCTTTGATCCAATTTTTTTGAATAGGTAAAAATCGAAGACGATCCAAAACACGTGCCAGCAAAGCAGCTGTCAACAATTAAGTGAACATTCAAAATGGCCGAGCTTGTCGGCATAAGTGAGAGACATGAGTACCAACATAACGCCACAAAAAAATCGAAATTCGAATATACGTAACCCGCGAAAATTCAAAAGTCGCGATACTTTTTGAACACACCTCGTATATTTTCATAATCAAAAATAGTGCTTTATATATACTTAAGGTGTTGGTTGATTCAAGCCATTAGGGTGGGTTGGTTACGTGTGTACATACATATATATATATATATGTGTATGTACACATACACACAGCGTCACAGAATTAATTATATACTACAATGAATTATATCCATTTAATGTTGATCGTAATCCTGTGATGGCAAGGTTTGACACGTGCGCTCAATCTCCCAACGCACGCAGATGGCAATTTCATATAACACTAATGATGATTATTCAGATTATCATTTTGATATACATACCTAGCAGTGATCTACAAGTGATTCAACGGCTAAGTAAACATAATTGATATTGCTCTCGTGTCAAGTCGCGGAGATTATGTCATTATTAATTTGATGGTGTGAAGCGTATTTTTTTTTTTATCCATGGCATTCTGTGCCACGGCTTTCTACTGCGTCATGTTTATTACGAGCTGTGCGTCACTCCCTATGGTCACTCCCATTAATTGACATGCCTTCGTTCATTTTCTCATACCGCAATTCAACAAAATTGAAAACACAAGAAAACATTTAAACGTACGGATTGCTTAACGATTTGTTATTTGTTTTACCTTCACTCCTTAATTTGCCATAAAATAATATGATCTTATAAGAGTATAAGTTTTTCCGTTTTATGATTCGTTTATTACCAATTGCAGTTAGAACCATATGGATCTATAATTACCACATCACCCTTCCCCCTCTTTGTACTGGGTCAAAGATGGCGGTGACTGGGTTCACGTGTTACAGAGATTATTACCAGCCAGGGATGTATTTACCAGTAGGTTGAGTAGAAAATCTTGAGGCGGAAAAGTCGCAGCTAACTATATCAGGCGCAATTATAGATACGTATGTAGATTTAATTCAGCTAGCAAGGAGAAGTTCAATCTTTGTCACTCTACCTCTTTCAACTTTCGTAGACTTACCAATTTCCTTTTGTTTCAGCGCCTGGAATGGCAAGCCACTGGTGCGCATCAGGAAATGTGCCAATTGAAGGGCAAGTCTTTGGACGATTGTCAGAACTACCCACGAGTGGCAGCTCGCTACCAAGGAGCGGATGAACGGCTGCTGGTCTGCGGCACCAATGCTTATAAGCCACTCTGCAGAAACTACTACGCACCTGAAACTCCCGAGGCACATTATGAGGAATTCGACGGTGCTGGTGTCTGCCCTTGTGATCCGGATCATAACTCCACAGCTATCTTTGTCGGTAAGTCATATTTTAAGCCTTTGATAAGCATTTTGACATAGGTATAACCAGTGCCAGTGCCTTGAGGCGTAAAGGAATTGGAAACTCCTAATAAATCTCAGTAATGTATAAGGGTTATACATTACTATCAACAAAAGGTTACTATTACTATTAAGGGTTTACTATCAACAATCGTTCAAAAACTTGATGAACCCTTTTTGAAGTGAGGAGCGCAGAAGTGATAAAGTGAAATGGAAATGTCTTCATTTCCATTTCAGATGGGGTTTATTGAAGATGGGGTTCACAGTATTACCTTTGTTATTATTAATATTTAAACTTCGTATTAACCAGATTGTTCACAATGTCTCCTTCAACAATTCAACCTTGTTTCGGAGTGTGGTTGCGTGGCTGGCGCTGAGGGCCGTCAAACTGCCGTAGTCAGGCGTTGTACGTGTGGAAGTTGCTATCGGACTACCATGTTTCTTGACCTTGCCTGGGTTATATAGGCATGCCATAGCTAGAAGTGGGGTTACCTCATGTCGCTATTCATGACGCAAGAGAGAGATACAGAGGTCGCCTCGACTTCGCTGGAATTCTAGCCTACATGATATCGGCTGCGTAACGACCGGTTGATGGTATGTCCACCTCAGGTGATGGTACACGCGTGCGAGCGGGCGAAGAACCGAGTGTCGTCAATGGACGGCATATAGTTAATAACAATAATTTATTTAATATTGATTTAAAACCCACTAATCTTGCAGGTTTAATCATATTTTGGACTAACGTCATTTTTAGTTATTTCTGCGGCCACTTTTATTGCTATATCCACGCATTCATGTTTTTCTTGCCTGCTTTTGTAAAAAATATTTGTACCAAGCATTTAAAGTTACATTCCGAACATTAATTGCATCGCAACCAATATTTGTACCATACTAGAATAATTAAATCCAAGAGTCAATATAATGCAAAACGATGCTTGGAAGATCCAAGATCCTTGGTTCTATTTTATTTTCAGAGTAATTTGAGGTCATCACAAACGTATTACCTGGTAGGTTATGCAATGTCATTTGTTGCGATTTACTAGCTTTTGGGTGCTGACTGAAGATTTCATGACTGCATAACAGAAGAAGTAGCAGTGTAATTTTTAAGTATTCTATAATAGATTTGTTCATTTAAACACATTGCTTAACCATTAAATATTACATTTTTTTACTATGAAATTGCAAGATTTGACAGTTAAGCGATGCGTTTGCAATCTGGAACGACTCAAGAGTAGCGCAGAAGATTTTAAAAACTGTTTCTAATTCCACATTTTTCTATTTTAGGTCTGAAATAGCTATATATAAATTTGTTTTGACTTTCAACAGGCGAAGAGTTGTACACAGCGACCGTAACAGATTTCTCAGGCATTGATCCAATAGTGTATCGAAAAAATCAGCGGACGGAACGTTCCGACCTTCGACAACTGAATGATCCTTCCTTCGTTGGAGCAATCTCCGATGATGATTACGTCTTCTTTTTTTATAGAGAAACCGCAGTAGAATACATGAATTGCGGAAAGGTATTATTGTTGAATTGTGAATTTCATTTAAATTTTAAACCATTTATGACTTAATTAATAATTAATTTTCTTTTCAGTCCGTTTATTCACGCGTTGCTCGTGTCTGTATAAACGACAAGGGCGGCCCGCATCAATTTGTCGACAGGTGGACGACATTCTTAAAAGCACGGCTCAATTGTTCAATACCTGGAGATTATCCTTTTTACTTCGATGAAATACGTAAGTTTTATCTACACAAATTTCTTTTTAGTGTTTTAACTCTTACCAGATTAATGACAATAAATTGTTATAAATAATACAAAAAAAAAATGGTAATAAATATGGTAATGGTTCAGCAGGAACATACTTCATACCCTGAATGTTTCGTCAGTATACCGTATATATAATACTATTTAAAGACATTTTGATTGTTTAATCACTAATTATAATTATTCGACAGATGGATAAAAAGTAGAAGGTAGATAGAGATTAGAGGTGTACCTCTGTTGGAAAGAAGACCTTTC
This sequence comes from Neomicropteryx cornuta, assembly GCA_020383195.1. Lineage (NCBI taxonomy): Eukaryota > Metazoa > Arthropoda > Insecta > Lepidoptera > Micropterigidae > Neomicropteryx > Neomicropteryx cornuta. The sequence goes on from JAHKQU010000014.1 coordinate 11,896,436, forward strand.
TACTTCTCCATCTGTCTAATAATTATATATATATATATATATAAACATGAATTAAAAAGTTAAAATCAGTTATTAGTGACAGATAGACGTTAGTATGTTACCATTTCTTGGTATGGAACTCTAAAAATGTTAACACTTAATAACAAACATTCAATATATTTGCGTTAATATCTCAAAAACAGTAGACGCTCCAAATAGGGCTTATACTTAGGCTCTGATGGTAATCAAGCAATGTGGGAAGTGTTGAAAATACATTCGGCCACTCAGTGAGTTGATACGGCAAAAGCTTAGCTGCCATGGAACCCATAACCTCATTCAGGCTTTTAATGACAGTATAAGATTTTTATGTTGGAGACAGTATATGAATCTTTTCTTTCTTGCCTCGAGAGAGTGGTGTATGGATTTAACCAGGAGGCAGTCAGCCTGCTTCTGTTGTAAAATACTTTGAAACCATTTTTGTTTATGGCTGAAATAGGATCATTATAGCTAAAGAAGAGGTGGTTTTTGAGGATCTCAAAAAAAAAAATCTTATGTGAAAGTATTTTTAGTGTTAAGGTGTTGGTTTAAAGTTTAGGATTTGTCTACTATGAAATTATGGAGTTTTTTTATTAATCTCTTACTTTAAATAGTTACTGTTTTAAAGTCAGAGATTACCACATTAATGGCCACATTATAAAAGCATTTTAATAATACTCATTGTTTTGTGATTTTCTTTAGCTAATTTATGAAATAATTTTAATTCATGAAATATACTAAAGCAAATTATTTCTGCTTCAGAATCTGTCACGGGCCTTATATCGGGAATGTACAGCAATGTGAGAAGCAATATTGTCTATGGGGTTCTGACAACGCCTGTCAATGCTATTGGAGGCTCGGCTATTTGTGCATTTTCCATGCAGGATATCTTGGCCACTTTTGATGGAAGTTTCAAATCCCAAGAAACATTCAATGCTAACTGGTTGCCAGTTGAAGATGACAAGGTGTGTTTTTGTGTATTATTTATTTGTGATTAAGTTATATTAGTTGTAATATGATTGAAACCTATTCAAAGATATTTTTATTGACAAAGTGTGAATTAGTGAAGCAGGCATGCCCGTATTTTATGAAAGCCTTTCACTCTCACCTATTCATCTGTGTGCTTATAAAATACGGTCAAACTTTCATTAAAGTAGTAAAAAAAATATTTGAAAAGGAAACAATAATGATAATAAACGAATATGATGTATAATGAATGAGAAGTAAATAAATTTAATGAATATCTACAAGAGTAACTTATGTTCAACGTAGGATATATGCAAATGAATCGTTATGGCTAAAAATAAAGAGAAAAATGTAAAATATATGCAACATTACGTGCAAATCGTTAAGATATAGTAAAATTGTAGAATGTATTTCTCAAATACCGTATTTAGATGATTTTTTACATAAAAAATCTCACAACAAACACCATCATAATAATTAAACATTGTATTTTTAAAATACTTTTCATATATTGGACAAAAGTTGTCTGGGCCTATAATTACCTATTTTTATGTAGAGGTTCAACTATAGCTCGCTTAAGGCTTAGAGAAATCTTTCAATTTTAAAAGTGGAAGGGTTGATTAAAAATTGGTATATTGGGAGGTAACAAGTTATAAAACAGTATTGTAGGCACCAGTTTCTTAGTTTTTGGTTTCAACATGAAAATATATTTTTTTTTTTTTTGGTATTGTCATCCATCTTCTTACACGGCTCATTGGCAAAGAATACCAGGTATTGAATAAAATGTTGAAACAATTTGCAATAGTAATAAGATCATGTGTGTTTACTATTTTCTAATTTTATAAAAGGTGTATCAGTGGCCCATACCATTGTTATTAATTTGTTATATGGATTTGACTATTTTTTTTCCTCAGAAATTTTATTTTTTATGCGTTGGTGCAAAGCTTTCGAAATAAAATCAGGTTTCCTAATTTCCCCTTTAAGTGTTTCAATATCTTTTTCTATTCGTAGGTTCCGAACCCGAGACCTGGATCATGTGTAGATGACAGTCGTACCCTGTCTGATTCTGTGGTTAACTTCGTCAAAACCCATTCCCTTATGGACCAAGCTGTACCGTCATTCCTTTCCAAACCGTTACTCATTCGAGTGAACCTGCAGAATCGCTTCTCGTCAATAACGGTCCATCCACAAGTCCAAGCTGTGAGCAGCAATAAATTCAATGTCAAACGTTTCGATGTTCTATACATCGGTACAGACGACGGGAGGGTTATCAAAGCAGTAAATGCAGCGTCAAATGAAGGAGATTTTGATAAAACCATCGACGAGCAACATAGAACGCCAGTTAGAACAGTTGTTATATCGGAAACACAGGTCCTGCCCCCTGGCACACCCGTCAAACAACTTCATGTCGCCATCTCCACTGAAAGACTTGTTATAATTTCCGGGGAGATTATTAAGATGATACCACTACATCATTGCAATAATTTTTCATCATGCAGGTGAGTTTCTCGTTTCATTATTTTATTATTCTTAAAAAAATATTTTGTTTCAATGGGAATTACATGATAGTAAACATCCCAGTCCCCAATTGGTCCCATTAAAAGCTTTTACCTTAAGTAAAACTTTTACCGAAATGGTAAATGGTACAGTATCAGTTTAAATCTATACTTTTACGGAAGTAAATAATTTAATACCTTGAAAATAATTTGTTACCCAAAATCCCAGCAAAATGGAACAAAAAAAATGATTCAGCATATTACCCTCTAAAAAATCTAGTCCCAAATTGAATTGGTAGTTATTAATAAGCAGACATACAAGATAGCACATTAGCATCACTCCTTAAAACTACTCTAAAAATGTCTAAAATTTAAGCAGTTTTAAAAGTAAATTTAACGTTCTATATTAATAATAATAATTTTTATTTCATTCAGTGAGTGCGTGGCACTACAAGATCCCCACTGTGCGTGGGATACAAGAGATCATAAGTGTGCATGGGTTGGAAACAACCAGTTTCCCAACTCAGTACGTTTTCTACAAAATATAGAAAAGGGCAACATAGACATCTGCAATAGGGTGCCTTCACCGGGTAGCAACAGAGTATCTAATGATCCTCCGGCAGATGCAGATCTGGAGGATGACAAGAACAATGATCTTCAAAATGAGATTAAGATCATTGGTACAAATTTGATCTCCAATGACAACACTAATGGAAAGATAAATATGAACCAAGAACCAAGTATGTATACAAATAAGCTATAACTTAATTTTAGATTATTTTATATTAAATAATATAAAATAATTTTATAATTTATAAGATATTATAAGATTTTATAAGATAATTTTAGATTAAATTTAGGATTATTTGATAAATTTTAAAATGTAGAATAGAAATAATTTAAATCTTCAAGCATTTTATGTAATTTTGCAATTGTGAAAATCTTATTTGATTGTGATTATATATTTTTCTTAAATTATTTTATTTTATATACTATAAAATTGTCATCTAGTTAGTTCACTTTTTAATTAAACTGTCTTGGTTTTTATTTCAAACCACCTCTTCACCCCTTTCAACTATTCTAAATCATTTGTCGAATTTGTTTCATGTTTAGTCCATGTTTAGTCCATATTTTGTGTCCCTCTAGCACTTAAATAAATAAATAAATACTCTCTTAGCAAAAGTTTTTCCTTTTAAAAATAATCAAGCTCAAAACAGTTGCATCTTATGACACCTAGAAACAAAAACAACCCGTGCAAAACTAAAAGATACTTTTTTATCTGAAGGGATCAGAATCCTAATTAAAACAACACCCAAAATATCTGTTCACTAATAAGCAATCCATTTGACTTGACAGTCGCAAAGAAAATTGACAGGACTAACTGGAAGAATTGAATGTCATAATAATGTGATGGATGTCATAGCAATAGTAGCCAAGCCAATTGTATTTGTCATGACTGTTGCTTGTAATGTAATGAAGGCGACCACTGCATTGATTAAATCTTTTTTTAAGATTGATAACTACTGATGAAATTGGAAACCATTTTAGTAATAAAACAAGATGCAGATGTTGCATCAAATCACAAACATCTATAGAACATCAAACAAACAAAGCACACGGTTTCAGAATATTAATGAGAGATGGCAATATATTCTTTTTGTTTATTGAAAATTATTTACTAGCCACTGGTAATGTAATGGAGGTGGTGACTGGGAAGTCATAGACTTCTGCTTTCCCAAGCCCCGCACATTTTTTTACTTCAGCTTCTGGTTCCTTTATTATAACAGAAGTTTTATAAAGCTTTTTTTGTTAGCAAAATTGCAGCCAAATTACTCTTTGTTAAATATGACTTGACTTGACTTTGTTATATTTTGAATATTAACATTATTTAATTTGTAGTGATTGTGCATCAACAATAAAACTTGGCTTTAAAATAACTTAGTTGCATCACCTGCCAATCAGCTATACCACCGGAGGCATGGTACCTCCAAAGTATATGTAATTTTTAAATAAATAAATAAATGTTTTTATTTCAGATTCCCTAATTGTGAACAGAGCGGAAAATGTAATTTACACAGCGCACTCGCTCTACATTGCTGTGGTAGCATCATGCCTTGTCACTTTACTAGTCGGTTTCGTGATAGGATATTTATTTTCAAGGAGATTTCGGCACCCGTTTTTTGCCGACACGTCACCGTTCAACGAGCAACACAACCATCTCAACAGGTCACTTCATTTTATATTATTTCTGATTTTTTATGTAAAACATTCTCACCTCAGGCTGAATCCAACTGATTCACACTAATATCCTTTAAAGTTTTTCTTCAGCTTTAAAAAGGTTTTTCTTCTGCATTAAAAACTTTCCTCCTTTGCGACATCCTAAATAATAGAAAAATTAACAGTAGTACAACCGAACTGTGTCCTGCCATCAAGTGCACTGAAGATAGCCTAAAAAATACAAAGCGGATAAAGGAAATAAATATTTGTAGACTCCGCAAATATCATAGGGTCTGGAATATTCTTTTTTCTATCTTTTTGGCACTAAAAATGGCCCTCCACAAAACCAAATACTGTGAACCTATTACCTGCTGGCTTTTACCTGATGAAAGGGACAAACCTGACTAGCATTTTTTATGCAAGGGCTGACTGTTGTCATTATATCCAGTTTTCCAAAATTAATAGTCGTCGCTAAAATCGATATGTTTCTTTAACCTGACGTTTGCCCATAAAAATGCGGACTCTCGAATGTTCCGTCAACTGCCCAAGCCCGTAAATTGAAGGACTACGCCATTGGCTCATTTTAATTAGTATGTTTTAATATTGATATGAAAACATGGATATGGAAAATGGATTCAATTATATCATTCGAATCCATTCAGTATATCGAAACTAATTCTTGAAAAGTAGATTTGCCCATCTCTTAAATTTCATTCTCTTAAAATCATTTCGACTGAACTCGTTGGGTTTTTCAAAATAAATAAAAGAGATTTTATAAAAAAATTAACTTTATGAAAATTTACATTTTGAAAATGTGTAAGTAATTTTTTTTCTAGTGAACCTTAATATTTTCATATATTTTAAAAAATATGCATAATTTTTATGATTAAAAAAATAGCAGAATATTTTATAAACCGATAATAAATATTATGGCATAAGTGACTGAGATACCCTTAAGTATCTATGGGTATTTTAATTTTTTCATGGTAAAATATATACAATACTTGTAATTAGTTTTATTTCATATCTAAGATCATAAGTAAAAAATAAAAATTGAGTGTCATCGCTTAACTTTTTTTGAGTATCAAATATAAAATTTAGCTTAAAAAAAATATTTTGCAAATTTGTCATTTTTTTTTGTATTTTTTTACGCGATTGTAATGAGAAATAATCAAAAAAATTGTCTTTAGAGCGAACGCATAGCTTTAAATTTCTCAAATAAGATTGGAACCATGTGGACTACCACAAATAGCGAGAAAATCATAAATGACAGCCGGGACAACAAAAAACCGATTTTCACCATGTTAAAAACATTACTAAAATCAAGTAGAATAAGAATGGTTAGTTTTATTTACATTATGCAATTTTTTTTACTCTAAATATACGGAGTTTTAATACGTTTTCTAAAATGTTACTGTTTCTTTGTTTTAGGTTGAACCCTTTGGAGACGCCGCTCAATGCTAATCCATTGATTTATTTACCGCCGAGAAATAAAACTGTGAATTTAGTTGCAAATGTTGCGCCGGTGACGAAACAGGACAATTTACACCATGAACTCGGCAAGGAACGCTCTTTAGACATTAAGAACTCCAATGAATCGTTAGACAAAGATTTAAAATGTGGAACTTTACAAAAAGTCAAAAAGACTTACATATGAAGTAAGGACCCGGCCACCGTTTATGGCTCCATAACCCAGTGATAATGATGACAATGGAAGCGTTGTGTTTGTGTGTTTGTGCATTGTGTCAATTTCGTTTAGACTGATCTCTCTAGCACGCAGTGCTTTAAGACAATAGCAACATTAGGGATTCAAAGAGTCTTCCATTATGTGGTTTGTGGGAAAGTTTCATCGCGCTCTGGGTTGAACTGTTTGATGTTTGTATTTAGTAGAGTGCTAAAGAACTCCATAACGTAATTGCTTGAATGCATTTACAAACATTCCATTAGGTACGTTTATTGACGTTATTATAAATAATGATTTTCGAGGCTTCATATTGAAGCAGCGCAATGACATTTCACGAGGTAGAATCTTATAGCAGATTTTTGTAAGTAAAAATCTTTTTAACATTTTAGAAGAACAAAAGCAGTGTGATTTAAAAGTCTGAATTTCCTTATATATTTTATAAAACAATATTTTTTTTGTTTAAGCATTACAAGTCCTCTATTATTTAAGGAAGGACATCTAAGTATTATTTCGTTTCTGTATATAGCGTCACTCAATTACTTGTATAAATATTGAATAATATTATTTTATAAGTTTATGGATAATATTTCACAATTCACATTATATTGTGATTATTTACATTCTTAATTCTTTTACTATGGCTATTTTGAAAATAGACTTTTTTTATACAAATAGTTGTATAATACCTACAATTTCTTTTAGAATTTGGCAAATTTATACGTTTAACACATTTTTCAATAGCCATATTCATTTCATTTAATAGCCATATTTATTCACCTCTAAATGACCCTAAAATAGCAGAAAATCTAAGCGGAATTTGGACCTGCTTTGCAAGCCAATATATCTTTAACAGAAGCAGTCGGGATATTTTTAAATTTTACAATATCATTGAAGCTATATTGAATATTATGCTGTTCAGTTGAATTCTGAGGTATGGTCCCTTTATACATGTAGTTGGAAACTTGTGGTATGCCGCAGTACCATTTTTGGAATAATGCTGTAAGTTAATTACTTACCTAATTTTGTAATTTTACAAGATGCAGAATTAAATTAATTGCGATGTATTGCGTTATTGTCAGCATTGTATTAGAATTGACCAATAGAAAAAAGAGACTAGGCTTGATTCTTATCTCTTCTATGCTACTGCTAACATCACATTAACACTCTGATACTGGTCAACGTAATAAATTACCATTTATTTTTTCTACGTTGCTTTATTTAATTACTAAATTTACAAGTTATTGCTAAAGTTGTATTTTGTCATACCAAGAGTTTCCATACCCACAATATGATAATTGACTTTAGGGTACCTGAAAAAAGTATAATAAATACATTCAGGTTGAGTAATTTGAAATATTAGTTCTGCAACTGTGGCATTGTCAACCTCAATAAATTTAACCAGAAGACGTCGAAAAATTATGTTGACGGAAAGCGAGCAGGGTGGCGAGAAACCTACTCTTCTTCGTTTAGTGAAAACATCTCTTTCTCTTGAAAATTTTTGAATATCCCATAAACAATAGATACAGTTATGCAGTTTAACATTAAAACATATAGTAATAACAAATGATTGTTTTATTTTATACAGAATATTTTTCATAATTAAAAAAATATATGACATTGCTGCTGTAAATACAATTACAAATCTATACTAGATTCCATTTGTAATTACTCAATTTCTATGATATTAAATTTGAATATGTAGTAAAATGTATAATTGATAAAAATTGTTATTTTTGGATCAAAATTATGGATTTGATTAAAATTTAATTTCAAGTGTTAAAAAAAGGTGCCTTTGGGCCCAAACCTTAGTGCCTAAAAGAGCAAATTGTATTAATTGTATCCTTTGAGGCTACATATTATTTTTTTTTATTTGTAGCAAGCAGGCAAACGTTCAATGATTAAACAATGTATTTTTCGTCTCTAAATGACATCATATTACATTGATATTTCAAACTTCCGATCTTTTGTTTCAAATAAACAGATCCTTTGATACTTTCATGTAATCTAACTGATGAGTAGTCGGTCATCTCTATTTCTTCTACTTCTTCTTCTATGGTAATTAAGTTGAGGCTGTGAGCCAGAAAACATTTTTTTTTATCGGACTAATGTCAGTTTCAGCAAATTTCATGTAGTTCTAGATCAAAGGTGTCCAAACTACGGCCCGCGGGCCAAACCCGGCCCGGCAGGCGATTTTATCCGGCCCGCCAAGGATTTTGAAAAATTTCTTTGCAAATTTCGTTAAAGCAATTGGCTGGTAAATTTATTTCTATGTATGGCACTACCTATATGTGCGAACAAACTTTTTCCAGGATGAAGTATCTGAAATCTAAATATAGGGCAAATTTATCGGATGATCATTTGCAATCATTGCTAATAATTGGTGTTTCCGATTTGAATCCCAACTTTGAAGAAACTCTCCAGGAAAAAACCCAGTTCCACCATTTCCATTAAAAATTGCATGAAATAATTTTATAATAATATAATTTAGACATGTTTGTTTAGTATTGTTATATCTGTAATTTACTGTAAAAAAAATATAGTATATATATGTGGCAACAATAAAAAAAAATCAATGCTGCTTTACTTGTAATAAGGTTTTTTAATTCACATATAATGCATACAATGCTTGGCCCCCGCTAATGAATTTAAATACCAAACTGGCCCTCGCAGAAAAAAGTTTGGACGCCTCTGTTCTAGATACATAAATGCGTCGATTTATTCTTATTGTTTAACAAGGTTGCCAACTAAATAAGTAAGGCTAGTCTTATCACATAATTGATTTTAAGTCACTATGCATTTCCCGATAGAGCGCAGTTACTTATTACTTGCTCCTATTAACCTACGTCTGAGATCTCTAATTAGATGCATGGTCTGCACTTTTTTGTATTCTAATAATATTAATAAATTCATTTTTTACCACCTGAGCTGTATATGTAATGCATTTTTGAATTGAACATCCAAAATTTGAGCATTTTCTCGATCTAGTGACAAACTGCTAACCAAGAGTGATAAAATCGAATATATATTATTTTTTTTTATACAGTCGGTAAAATGAAACTGAATAAATGACATATAAAATAGTAACATATTTTTCTCAAAATATGGGGTCTGGCACATACATAAAGACATCACCCGATGTGTAAATATTTTTTTTAATCTAAATTTTTAAAATAACAAAAGGCAGATAAGAATTGTTTTACTGAAGTATGCTAAAATTTAGGACCTTTCACTTTATTTATTGTATGTTCTATTTTGTAACATTAAAATAGAATTTGCAAGTTCATAATTTCACAATTTCATTGTCAGTACATATTAAAAAAAAGAAGTTTTGTCAAGCTATTTGATCAAAAATGTTAACATTGTAGAACTTTTACTTGTAATTGGTCATATAAGAGTAATTTATGTATTTTTAGAGAATACCATTTCCAATTTTTTCTAGGGCTATATCACCTCTTTGGTGGTAAAACTCTTCAAGTAGAATTTTAAGACTAAGGGGGTAAGCAGTTTTAATGACATGTCTACATAATATTTTTTCCCATTCCATGATAATCTTTTAAAAAAAAGGTCTGGGTCACTCCACGTGGCTTTTATTGCTGATGTAGATAATGAACAAATGTTTTTTTTTTTTTGATAGCGTAGATAGGTTATATCATTTCCCTGTATTGTCTTGGCATATTAAAAATATAAATGAACAAGAATGGCTATGATACCCATAGGTATCATATAATATCAACTGCTTCTATGCATCGTTTAGTGGTAGCAGTAAATTATTTAATCAAAACGTCAGTCTTACAGTTAGGCCCTGCAGGTGTCATTCCCTCCAGACTACTCGCACCTATGGTACCAACTTGTGATGTGTTGCTTCATTTCCTATCTCTACTTGTGCCTACAGCAGTTTAGCTCATTTGATGTGCGTTTTGGATGGCCATTGAGGCGATAGTAGGTTATGTACTTGGTCTGAGGATATTAAAATAAAAAAAAAACAATGTTATCAAGACATTTTTTTAAATCATAAATTTTAACACCATTTTAGTTTTTTTTTTTTTTAAATTTTGACGCACGGCTAGGAATGACGACATGTACACATTATTTCAATTTATAAAAATTATAATGTAGAACTGAACATTCTTTTACATGTTTCTATTTGCTCACATATATGAGTGTATTCATTTTAACTGGCCAGTAATAAATATGCGTCCTCAAGTGTCCCAACAGCCGTGCTGTCATATTTTTTAAATTTGAATATTTTTGCACTTCCTACCGAACTGTCAATGTTTCATTTATTAGTACTAAAAATTCGTTGACTTTAATGTTATGTACCTATATTATTTGACCAGTTTCCGATGTAATGTAATTTAAAATGTCTATGGTTGTTTTTCAAATCATCAATCTACACAAAAAACATCAACTCTTTGGCATTTGTACTTTTCAAGTTGAAAGATGCAATGGATGAATATACAAACAGACGACTAAAGGACAGGGATAGTAGCTTGCAGGGATAGTAGCTTGTTATAGAAGCTATAAAACAGACTGAATATAACTAACTTGATAATAACATTTACAGAAGTTGACATAAATCATTACATTCTTGTGATTTTATTTTACTTAAATGGAAAAAATACCCTCCCTCCCCCCAAATACTTTTATATTTTATTTTGGCTGCACTCACAGCTCGTCTACCTTAACACTCATCATATATTTTGTGAATGAAAGAAAAATCATTAGGTATGTACATATTAAAAATATATTCTTGAAATGTATCCCAGATAATAAATTGTTATACTTGAGCAATAAATATACATTTATTTTTGAGCGTTTACTGCTATTATTTTTTTTATGTAAAGCATTTTATATATTATTACGGAAGCTAGTATTGTGATCAAAATGCCTTTAAGGAATAACATATTTCTCATTAGTTGCCTTTTTATTAGGATGTATTTTGTACAATGTTGAAAATGTGGCAACCATCGTAATGTTATAATAATTATGAATTTTATAGAAATGACGAATTAAATTATTTAAATTTAATTATTATTTATAAAAAAAATCTCACCCCACCGTTGGTAGCTATCGGCATTATTTACTTCTACTTTTAAGTTTATTGTAAATAGGTAAGTATTTTAAAATAAAATATACTGAAATGATCATAAACTAGAAACAGAATCCAATGCAGAGTCAAATGGCCAGTTACATAAAAATACAATACAATAATTAATTTATTTGAAAAAAGAAATTGAAATTGAATATAAATCGAATGAGAATATAAATAATTATAAAATTGAATTATAGATTCGCAGTTATATACACTTTCATTCAGTTAAATATATAGAAATATTAATTTGTGTTTGATGTTGGTTCATATCAGCTGTTTACATTTTCGATCAGTTAAGTTTAAAAATACAATGGAAAATTAATTTACTCGCAAAATGCCAGATTGGGGCCTCTGCCCATAAGTCATGAGATTTCAGACAGTTGCCTATCCATAAAATTACATGTTCGTGCTTTTGACCCTCAAATATCGGTTGTGTAGAAAGAATTGCTACCAACTGTCCATTTCGAATAGAAAAGTTTTGCTTTTACAATTTAAATAACTGAAATTTATCTGAACAATTCAGTGACCGAGTTTTCTTGAAATTCCTGCCATCATTTTGGAGCTCCTTATGTTCCTGCAGTGCCTCGGTGCTCCATTTACCAGCCACTTACCACAAGTACAGCTTATGCTTCTGTCGCCATGATTTTTGTAGCAGCAATTTGCAATTTGATGCAGCAATTTTGGCCGCCTTCGCTAAATTTTTCAAGTTACAATCCAGAATTTGTTTAGCCACTTCATTGTTGGAGTGGGGTAATAAAATTAGATTGCAAAATATTATTGCAAGGTTTTTGCAGAATATTATTATCTTACAGCGTAAGTGCAAGTTTACCAGACCGTTGCTGCACATTTTCTAAATAATACTGCGAGGCGGTCTTTCCGACCCCATACGATTTCTACATTTTGACTGCTCGGACATAGTGTTATTATTATCTTTTATAATTTATACAACTTTACCAAGAAGACTCGTTGATCTATATTATGCAATTGGAATGGATAGATCCTGACAAAATCTTTCGACTAAAATCAAAATGAGTTAGCTTCTCAGAGTCAGAAGTGAAACTGCGTAGAGATTACAATATGGGGCTTAAAAAAACCTAAATGAGGGCGTGCCCCTCCTCCACCGCAACCGGTGTGCCATGGTACTAACTTAGCACAACAATAAAAATATTTTGGCTATCACATGGTACATTTGGATTTTTGGATATAAACAATAGTTTATGGTCAGGGTCACACCCAAGCGCGGATTGTCCGACAGCCAATCCTCTGAGGACAGTAGACCCTTCGTGCTATGTTGACAATGGTTAGGTTAGGCCGCACTAGTGAGGTGACCTGCCTTTTTCAGTAACCCACGCACCAGTTACTTTCGTTGAGAATATTCACTTGATTTGACATCCTAGGATGGAACGTCTTAACTGAATTTCTATTTTCAAGAAAGAACCGACATCAGCAAATCACCCTAAATTCACGCAACGATATCAGCATGTGATACAACAAGTAAGAACTTTATGTTTGACAAACACAGCGGCACAATTTTTTTTACATGTATTCATGTCGAACGGAACCAATTACATGTTTTGACATGGTGAATGAAGTTTGACAATAATTTGATGGCTAGGCTACTGAAGAAAACTAGGTAGTTATTGCAACATCAGGCGTCAGACATTTAATATTTATACTGTTAAATAATAATTGGATTCTGTTTCAATTTTTTTCTCATTTGATGATTTATTTCCATTATTTGGTAATATGTAATATAAAAAAAATCATATATATATAAGGGCGTTATTAATTAGCAATAAATATGGTAAGATGACAAATCTTAACAGTCCTGCCTACATTAAAATGATTACATGTTGTTATTACACTATCATTTATAAATTAACTGTTTTCCAATTATTATACCTTATAAATTATGCATATTGTGAGTTTTCAATCACAAACAATATAATTGTTCGTTCTTCGACCTGAAATATTTAATAATCTGCAACAAATAAAGCCTACCTTAGTAGTTAGGTAGTCTTGTAAAATATGTTTGTGTACTTTAAAATTCAATAAATAAAAAAATATATATTATTCATTATTATGTATTATAAAATATTTCTTGATTTGGTATACGAGTAAGAAAAAAGGTTTGGCAAGTGAGTATGTACCTGATTTTTATTGTTATAATATGTTGACAATTTTAATGGATATGGAATTTGAAAATTCAATTGATTGCAACTTCATTTGGTTACGTGTGAGGACTTTTCATGCGGGAATGTATTCATTTATAAATTTATTTATTTTGATTTATTTATTTTGTATTTTGATTTACTAATGCAGCTCACTTTAATGAAAGTAATTTACTGTAGGCGGGATTTTAAATTATTATAGTAAGTTGTTATTTAAACATGCTAAAAGTTGATACTTGAATGTTGAGCGCTAAAAAAAACATTTGAATTGTAAATAATATAAAATGTATTTTGCTGGTAGTGCAAATTATATAAATTGACTTATGTTTAATAAATATGCAGGATGAAATGGGACAATTTAGCAACATGGAAGGTTTGAAATAAGCATATTATATTCATATTTTGTTTCTTATTTTTGTGCTTTATTTTTGCTTTTCAAATATATACATTTTAACGATTATTGAATATACATGGTTATATTAAACTACCATTTCACCTCCTTCAATGATGCTAAATTATTCTGTTACAAGCCAGCAAATACTCTTAAGAGGCCCTCTTCAACATTGGTAGTAACTCACAATCCAACAATGAAGTGTTTGGGGCCTTTGTGTTTGTATTGGCGATTCATTCACGAAGATGTCAGAAATGCTTAAAGCTGTATTAATTTTTAGTTTAAGTTGAAATGCAACAATATATAAATTGTTTTATTTGATCGTGAATTTGATCAGCAAGCACTTAAATTATAATGAAATTGTATTTTTTTCAGACTTTATAATTATTGTGCCCTGCCAGATACATATTAAATTAATATAATACACAATTTCAACTATGTTTTATTTAATCATCACAAACCATACATTGACATGAAAAAGTGTGATTCCCAACATTGCATATTATAATGAGTGAAGTAATGATTTTTTTTTAATAATTGCTATAATCTGTCATGTACAATTATTTTTAAGCCCTACTCATCTAGAGCAAATGTGCATGTGCTAGAGTCAAAGCTAATGAAGCGTTAAAAATGGTATGGACCATGTGCGGATTTGAACCTGCGACCTTTAGGCCGATAGTCCATTTTACCATTTTACTATTACACTACAACGATTTAGTATTGTGGAAGACACACTGCCAATCTGAGTAGGTTGAAGGTATAAGAAACATCGCAATTATAAATTATTGATCAACAATCATTTACGCCTTTAATTTAGCATTTTGAACTGTGGTCGATGTAATTTATTGATAGAACAAAAGTAAGTAATTTGTGGGGATGATTTACTGCTTTCTGAAAATCCATATAAGGAGGTCAATAAGTGGGGTAAGGTGATGTGTTGCAGAAGGGGATGGGTTTCTTTATTTTCAAAGGAAAATCTAAATAACAATTTTCATATCTGTAATAAGTTGGGTTTTTGGGATAACCATTCTATAAGTTATACTAGTTTAACGGTAACCTCATTTGTTAACTAATACTAGTTTAAAGTTGATAGCATCACATTAATGTTGTCTGATAAAATTTAAACATAGTTAATTTAAAGCGGATTGAAAGCAAAGTTAAACATAGAAGATCTAGCACCCGGTCGCACATCCTGTACCGTGTCTCAAACCACTCAACCGTTGTACTCTTTAAGTTTAAAAATAATATATTAGTATTTATCAAAGATAAACCTATCAGTTGTCTTTATTGAGCAAGTTGAGTGGCCTGCTCGACCATATGAATAGCGGAGATTGCGGGTGGATTACTGTCCATTATAAAATCATTTATGGGGACAGATATTATTTGAGATTCTTAGAGTTTAGAGACATAAAAATTACATATAATTAGTTTGCCGGGAACATAACATGGGGGAGACAACCTCCTAAATAGAGTCCAAATCTTACTCTGATCGCCCGAAATATTTGTCAATGTAGACTTCTAGCTCTCGGGTATCAGTGACCGATCAATTGGCACAAGTCGAACTAGGAAAGCCACTTACTGCATCGCCACCTGGCCAAGACAGAAATTATATGCTTCAATTTGAAGGCACAAGATCAAATTTAATGAGGGTGGCACATGGAAGAGTCAAAACCAACGCACTTAATAGAGTGGTGGTGTGATGGGAGATACTTTTACTCACCAGGATAATCATAAAACCAGAACAATTCTATTCTTAGTTGTGGGATTAATGAACCATTTTTATTCTCAATAGTATTAACATTCATTAAATAATCATGTTTTTGGTATTTGATGCATATTAAATTGATTAAAAAACCAAAATCCTTTGACCAAAAAGGATGATACATAAAATACCATGATTTTGTTGGACCATTTTATGACATGAAACCATAAAAAAATAAAATAAACCGTGGCTTCTATAAAAATCTTTATTACTTCTTAAGTTCCAAACATGCACAAAATTATTATGAAAAAAATATTTTAGTTCCAAACAAACAGTATCATCAAAAGGTTTGTGGGTTGTGAATGACAAATTTTAATAATTTTACAAAACCTTTTTCCAAATCAAACATTTATTATTAGCCGGCATGTCGTAAGTTTCCATAAGATTGATTCTATTTTTACCAGCTAGATTTTGCAATTCTGTTAGATCTCTTATACCCCAAGAGGGATTCCGGCTTTTGAGAGACATGTTAAAATCAATATTACTTTGTGGACTAATAACTCCGTCTTTTCCATACGGTCCATATGTGATGAGAAAACCATTCATTTTCAGATACTTCCCTGCGTTTTTAAAAAGGCCAATGGTACAATCGTAAGGTGAAATGTGCATCATGTTTGCATTAAAAATATAATCTATAGAATCTTGTTTAAAATGATAATCAGATAAATCATGTGTAATGTCAACATATAAGGGCAATTTCATGTTACGAGTTGGACAGTTTGAAGCATATATGGTTATGCTAGCGAACAAATCAGTATCACACTCCGAAGGCTGAAATATTATGTGGGGAAAATACGGCGCAAAATGGGATAAATGCTGTCCAGATCCAGAGGACACCTCCAAAAACAAACGCGGTTCAGTGTGTGAAGTTGGCACAACGAGCTTCAAAATATCCAAAATGGGATCTTTATTGCGATTCGCAGCAGGATATATCAGTTTTTCACCACTATAACTGTAACAAAAAAAATATTAACATCACTGCCATTAAACTGTTTCAAAAATATTATCTCCAGTCCAGTTTAGAAGCTCCGAGAGGGGAACATTCTTTGTGTACTTATTTATACGAGAATATGATATATTTAACTAGTTATACATATACCTAGATTAATAAAGAAATATATATAAATGATGAATCTGGCATTCCTTACTACTAAATTTGATTTACTCCTAATGGAAATACGTCAACATAAAAAGTGGAAAGAAATGTGGAGATATGGCCATGTTGCACACAAACAAAAAAATTACCTTTAATCGTTAAACGCAACTATACACACCACAAAGATAACAATGAAGCACTTTGGTTGGATCTCCAACATGGAAACTTTAAACTACTGGTATACGGTGTCTACTATCCTACACTTACACACTTGAAGAAGCAGACATAAACAGGATTCAAGAAGTTGAGGAGCACAATACCACACTCAAAGCAGATTTCAATCTACCTGATTGGACACTTACTAAACTGAATGTTATGACGCCTTACATGAGAAATTTATTGACAAGTACACCAATTCCAGTCTACATAAACTAGTACGAGAAAATACACGGAAATGGAATGAAGAAGAATCACTTCTCGATTTGATCACGCTAAATGACCACAACCTTTGTACTAAAATACAATACCATCCGCACATAGGGAAAAGTGACCACTGCATTATCCAATTTATCGAAGAATAAAACAACAAACGTAACAGTAAACTCCGTCGCGACTACTTTCACACAAATTACAACACTGTTGGTCCCGGGGCACCTGTATACAGAATGTATTTATATTCACTGATGTCCTTTTATTGATCTTTATCGACAACTAAACCGGTCTCACGAAAAAAAGTAATAATTTGGAAAAAAATTCATACTAAAATAATTAGATTACTAAAAACCTTTGATTTTCTACGAAGAGCTTTGGGATCTCGAGGCATGCGTTCAACTGCTTTCATAAATATTTCTTTGAAATTTCGAATTTGGTTTTCTCATAACTGGGAAACATTGTAAGAATATTTTTTGATGATTAATGTTTGCACATGTTTATTGATCTATATCAAACCCCTAAAGGGACATCAGTGAATATAAATACAACTGTAGAAACAGGTATATCAGTATCTTAATGCGCCTTATAATAATAACTTTCTTTTAATACACTCTATTTATAATCGGGGTGCACCTAGCAATACAACAGGGTTCATTGAAGAATTACAATAAAAATGTAACAATAATGTTACATTTTATATAGCCTTTTAACATAACTGAAAACCAAGCATTAATGTCTGAATAATTGCAAATATGCATAACGCCGTGACCATCTCATAATTTCTGCCTTGACCTGATTCCATAGTTTCACGTTCCGCATCCACGTTTTTTTCAGGGTTATGAGTCCCTAATGTTTGTTACTAACTAATAATAGATTACCGTATTGGGATGTCTTCCGTCTTTACATTGTTGGTCAGGTAAGAAAATAGATATGTACAAATATATAGAGTAAGTACAAACTATGAAAAGACATAGAATTAATATTTTAGATTTAGTAAATTTAATAGAATTTAGTAGATTTAGTAGAATTAGTAAATTTAGGTTACACTTTTGCTTCAGTACCACAGCAATGAAATAGCTGTGTACCAACAAACGTGCTACTAGCAAACTTACGTTGTTTCACCGCTGAAAGACGTGCCGATAGATATTGATGCCATTTTTTTTACCAAGATCTGTAAATAGCGAACCGATTTCATACAATTTAAGATGATGCAGTATATTAACCGCGGTCTTTCATCATAATACCGGTGCTCCACTGAGCTAACCTGCAATTTACAATCTACGTCATCCACGTAGAATACATTTTGTGGTGAACTAATGTTTTACTTCAAGTGAAATATAACTATAGCACTAAATAACCTAGTTTAAAATTCTGGAGAAAATACCCTTTCACTTTTAAACTTTTATAGAGACGTTAGTCTTGTTTATTTCTGACCTAGCTTTATAAACCATATTTTAATTTCTTCTAAATATATTTTAACTATTTGACAATATCATTCCCATAAATTAAATGTTAGTGTGACAATTTATCAGATAGTAACTGTTAACATTTAAATTTTGTTTTTTTTAAAATATGGTTACTAAAAGAGAGAATTAAATTACGAGTATGTAGGTACTTATACAATTTATTTGTTTTTGCCTGCCAAATACTTGACACAGGGTTTACCGTTAGGCCTCTTTCAGACGATATGAATTTGGCCTTCGAGGTCGATGTTATGAACATTCAAAATAAACAAGATAAACAGTCAGTTTTGATACTTTGAGGTAAAATCAACCACTTTTTATTATTTGAATTAAGTCATGACCCATGTTACTCCTTTTTATTAAATAAAGTTTGTATCAACAACAATAATAAACATAAGCCCTAAATAATAAAAAAATATAATATAATAATAATTAAATATAGCCCTTTACGGTCCGTGGATCAAGATAGGACAAGCAGTCATTAAAAACTACTATTAGTCTGAATTACGACAGTTTGGTGTTTGTAAACTTCGGAGCCGGACATTAAATCCGACCAACGTTGATGCTGTCTGAAAGACGCCTTGCTGTACGTAATTTTAATTTTTGTTCATTTAGAAAAAAATAGAAGTCTCCTATATCCTGTGTCCGAATGGTATAAATGAATGAATAAAGGTATAAATCCCTTTCCTCAACCACTGGTTTATTTTAGCAACCGGAATACTTACGTACTTACTGCGAAAGAACGTTGAACTAGGTACCTACCTACTTTTTTTGCTGAAATTTTAGAGTTCGTACGATTATTTTGTGTCCACGATCTGGCAACGCTGTCGGACAGTACGAACTCGCCGGAGGAGATTTTTCTTCCGCGAAGTTTCGCGTCCCTGTGCTCGAATCAATATAATCAGTCTTCTTTTATCTGTCTCTTAATTGGCCGCAATCATAGCTGTCTGAACATTTTAGTTTGAACGCAAGAGTAATTTTACTTCCAGTGTCCTTGGTAATTTGTTGTGCAGTCTTATTGATTAGTGTTTTCGTCACCATATCGTCCATCTGTATGTATGTATGCTGTATGTCCCATAATTATATTTATTTTTTTTAGCTGTGAAACCCCAAAATGTCAGAACCCAAAAAATTGACTATTGATGGTTGCGTTATAAAGGGAGATGATGCACCGGTGGCATCATATAAATCGATTCCTGAAAATCCTGGTAAGATTGCATCACACAAATTGACACTTTGTAGCAGTCAGGAACCACTCAATTTGTGTTTCATTCCGTACCTAATCAAATGTTTTATGGAATGCAGTTCCACTCGTCATTTTAAATTGCAATGATTATTAGGTATTGGAGCAACGCCGTTCGGTTACTGTTTCATAATGACCGCTTATTGATAAAAGTCTTGCTGATTATTTTTAACAACCAGTTAAAATTCCCGTAAAAATACTTCAAACTAGTTAGCTCTCCAGTTCACTTCTACTGATATAAAACTGATCTTCGTGTTTTGTAAACAACTGTTTGCAGCTTGCCGGCTCAAAAGAATTGGTTGCAGATAGAAAGTTACACAAAAATCTTTTAGTAAGAGTAAACTATAATCTAATCGTTTATTACTCTTTAAGACATCAAAAAGTCGACGACCAGTTTAAGTAAAAGAGAAAAGGGCGACTTCAGCAATGATGGTGCTGCAGAGAAGCTTTTAGCCAAAGAAGACGAAGCGAAAGGAAATTCGGGGAATAACATGGCTGAGGTTAAATTCATAGCCGGAGATCAGCTGAACGGGGATGCAAAGGTTGAAATTGAAACCTCCAAACAGGTACCTATTAACTACATACATAATAGGGATGGGACTGACAAACTCCTAAAGTAATCATCAAAATCAACAAAATATCGATATAACAAATAAATAAATATCTGAATTGTTTGGTAGTACCATTATGCATAGACGTTTTGGTATGCTTGCTAAAGTTATGAGCGACCACTAAACTTTAGCAGCGAACTAATGCGACTATGTCTAAAATATTATAACCCCCAAAATAAGTTTAAGTTCTTCACTTGACAAATTAGGGCGCCACCGTGCACTAAGCCACAGAAAACAAAATTTTAAATAAAGAACCATAAACCTAAAGGTAACCCACCGACTAGGACTTCATGGAGAGCAACGGATCTCCCTCAGGATCGAGGTAAAAAATAAAAAAATATATGGTTTGCAACTCCAAAAAGAAATGAAAACATTTAATAAAAAACTATTATCAGAAAAAACAATATGAGTAAATAATGCGATTCTAAGTAAACTTATAAATAAATATAAAAAAACATATAACGTATCTGAATAAAAGAAAAAAGGTTCCAGGCTGCCTGGTCGATGCCATTAGTAGCGAAATCCCGTTATTCTAGAAATTTTCCTGGAATGCCATCACGAGCCCAAAAGCGTAAGGGACCTTCCCGAAACAAAATGTATTTTTTTTTCTTTAAATTAGGGATAAGTAACCCACAACAACATAACTATAGTACCCTGAAAAGCGAGCAATAAAAAGCAATTAACTCAACATTAAAAGATAGAAATCAATGATAAATCAATAAACTAAATCAATAGTAAACCGAAATACTACTTACCGTTTCCATCGGGATAACGGGTGTATGGATAGCGCAGTCCTGGCTGGCTAGCTGCGTTTCTTTTATTAATCTTTTAAATATTCAATCGCACAGCAAAATTTATAATAAACCTGCGGCCGCCATTCGAGAGCCGTTCACCATCGCCCATCCAAAACGAAAAACAAAAATCCGAACTACCTCTCAGTGACCGAAACTAGATTACCAGCAAACAAGTTTGCATTACAGGTAGGATTCAAACCAAACTAGAGACATTGTTAATGATTGAAATAAACGGCAGATGGCATTTGTTTATTTATTCGTTACAATATTTAAAAAGAAAAAAGTAAACTATTCAATATCCAACAAAATGACCCTTTCCATGATTAGAGTTTCTGGATAAATTAAAAAGTCATTAAACGTTTTCCATATTATCTCCCATTTCAAGTAAATATTTGTAATAACAATGTTTCACAGTATGTTGATTTGATATGTGGTGGTATGATGGTGGTGTGATATTAATTGTGCCTAGTCTAGTTTCCCATTTTATTCATACTATTTTTAACGATTCATTACCACCGTCTCCCCCGACTCTAGCACAAGCAAATTTAGCTAAGTCAAGTTGGGCCCAAAATAATTATATATAACCTAGGTCATGGCAATTCTTTTAGATAAAAATAGAAATAGTTTTAAATTTCAACCATCAGTTTACAACTTTTATTTAATTTTATTTTGTACAAGGTCCTACCTAAGGGACCATCTGACGATTGAATAAAACAGTACAGGAAAAACTACTTTTATTTAAAAACTGGTTAAATGGCTGATACAAAACCAAAAGCTTTTTTATGTTTTAATAAAAAATGGATTTTTGTCTGAAGGTACAACACTTGATTGTACCTTAGGACAAGTCGTTTTTTTCCTTCAAACGATTGTGCAGTGGGTTCCGAATGTATAAATGACAAAAATAAAATACACATGATTATTTTGACATTAAGAGGGGATCTACATGGTCAGAAATTTGTAACTCACCATAACATCGCACATATTGTTGAAGAAATGTTGAAAATAAGATTAAGTTTGCTTTATTGGAAAGGGGGCTCGTGCAAGATTAGTCGAATCTGAATTTTTCAGTGATAGTCAGGAGGCCGAAATCCTGAATCATTCGCTGCCAGTCATTCTTTGTTTTAATCAGTTGGCTGGAACAGTTTTTCCCTTTTTTAACGTAAAATCAAACGGAAGCTATCTTACATTCAATATAGTTAAGCCCATGTAAAGAAAGCTGCTTTCTGTAAATATATATAAAGCGATTGCTTTTCTTCTTTAGTAAAAGTTTATTTACTGCATAATTTGGTGTATTACTACACTTTCACCGTTTTTCCTTTATTTTCTTTTACTTGTCCGAAAAGGGTGAACTTTAGAATTTGGAACTCAGCGAGTACCACTCTAATGCTCTTGCCTTTTAAAACATCTTTAACAGCTTTCCTTAAAGTATCAGGAATGTTTGCCCGCTTTTTTCTTTGCTTGCCCCGCCTCACTGAAACAGACCACAAAGTAAAGCGATAAATGATCAAATTAAACAAAACATAGAAAATCTAACATAACGACATACACAGCGTCTGTCCGTAGGTATAATAGGATGATTGTAACTATTTTACTTAATATATTTCTGAAAGTCTACGAAGTTGAGGTTAATAAATATCGTAATGACTGTATTTCTAACATTTAATACTTATGAACACTTAACTAAATTTGAGGTTCAAAATAATCTAAAAATTTAAACATGACTAAATACAATTAGAAAATCGTCAAAAATGTACTGTTTGTGTGAATCATTTTTGAAAGCCTTCTCTCAATACTGATTTGGCAAAAGTAGAAGTATTTGTCATATACAAATAATATTAGGCTGCATTTAAATTGTTGAACTGAAGCACATTGAATAACACCAATGTCCGAAGGTACACCACTTACCCCTATTTGCTAAACGGCGACCTTGGTTTGAAACGTTAATTGTGTAAGCAATCAACTTTTCATATATCTTATGTTGCTAGTGGAGACATGCACAGTTCAGATTGCTTCCTTTTGTCTTCGCATTGCTAGGTTAGGTTATTTGCGTTACACAGGCAACATCTCGTAAATTAAGGTTTGGAGTTTTTTTTTTTTAGGTTTTTTCAGGACTCACCAAAGAGGAACTGATGAAGTTTGCCAATGACCCATTCTGGATACGTTTGCGTTGGTGCATGTTCATCCTGTTCTGGGCGCTTTGGTTGTCAATGCTCGCTGGAGCTATCGCAATTGTCATTGGTGCTCCGAAGTGTGCTCCACCTCCTCCAAAAACTTGGTAACTTTTGATATTATTCTTTAACAGCATCAGGATTTATTTAGCGAATAGTCATCGAAGGAGATTTTTGACTGATCACACAACTCAATCAGTAGAGTATGTTAGACAGCTAAGATTTCCATAATTTATGGAAGTTTACACAAAACGTTTCCATATTCAATGTCCTTATATTTTTCCAAGTTTTTTTTTAGTTAATAGTAATTTTTAGATTCCGTATTTCCGATTCTTAAGACACATGCCATTAAAATGTGATAGTTGGACATTTAAAAAAGTACGGTATCTAAAATACGATATATTACATATATTATAATTTACACAAAGAAAAGGGTCAGGAGGCTATTATGAAGGTGTTGCCGACTAGCTAGAGATGTAGTTTTGATCTTAAATCAGGACTGACCTGTAGGTCTGCAGGAAATTAAAAAAAAATGTGTTTATAACTATATGAAGTGTGCCAAAATATAAAAGCTAATAAAATTGTTGCTGATCGGCTAAAACGGTTATTGAGATCGCTAAAAATCTTTATCGCCAACTATACCTGTCTCATAAAAAAAATTGTCTGAGCACTTGAAATATATCGCGCCGTTGTGCCCTTTCACGATTCGTCTTTCGATTAATAAATCCATGCTCGCCTTGCATTCTCAAACTTTCAATAGATTTTGATTAAAGTTTAAATTAGTTTTTCTCGTATTAATAGTGCTGTGACCATTAACTTCAAATTCGCTTATCTAGTATAGAGTCTAGTATATTGTTCGCGCCAGCGGATAGCGTACAGTGTATATTCGTACACCTCCTCTATTCTCCTGCTTTCCTAATTACCTTTGTCGGTACTGAAACGCACCGCACCGAAGCAGTACGGTCAGTTATCTCAGAGACTCTCGCTAGAGATCTTACGCTCGCCGCGCGTATTGTATGTGCCAACTTATTATAAGATACATTTTTATTGTAATAAACTCTATAACGCATCGCACAAGTTAGATTTGGTGAAGTGAAGTGATTTGAACCTACGCTCTTTTAAATATAATGTCCTGAAGAATACCCACGAGGTCCACCGTTGTAGTTCGATTTCATTAAGGCTAGAGGGGGGGGGGGGGGGAAGGGGTAAGCAGCGCACAGCTACTGCAAGCACGGGTTGCATGCCGCGTGGATGTACGCAAACCAAACTTTGTTTATTTTTTTTTATTTATATATTTCTCTGTTTTTTAAGTATCGGATAAAATATGTCAATAATTAAGAAAATCACTTTGTTATAGGATGTGCATGTCAAAAAGTTCACCTGTATTTGGTTTTGTCTTCATAATGCATCTTACCTAAAACTATCTGTCGAAATGTAATTAATAACAAATGATTTTACCTACTAAGTTAAATATATAGGGAGCTTCACTCAGGATAATACTCACTCAGTTAATATTTTTTTAGGTGGGAGCAGGGACCATTGATTGAGCCCGATCAATCTGACTTTATATCCTTGGAAGCCGATTTGCCTGTTTTGGAGAAAGCCGGTGTTGTGGGTGTTTTTATTCCGGACAATAATGCTGACAGCTATGAGATAATTTTGCAGTCCACTGAAAATAAAACTAACCTCTACAAGAATCTCGCTGAAAAGGCAAAAGAAAAAGGAATAAGGTAAATTCCACTTTACACATCCAATAACCACCCCATTATATATTTATGTAATATTAGTTGAGAATATATTATTTTTCAAACCTTTGTAATAAATTCTGGTGATTATTTATATTTCGACTGGGTTTTTACAGTAATATTCTATCGATCTATATTTAAATACATAATAATGAACACTACACTGCAAAAGGACGAGCTTATTGCCATTAGATAATCTACCAGTGAACCAAAATAATTATTATGTCATTAAACTTTATTTTAACCTCTCAATATGAATTGCAAATCCATGAAATAACATTTGAGAAAAATACTGGAATTATTGATCAAAATACAAAATATATACTTTTGAAAGACAGAACTAAATTAGAATAGGCGCATTATGTATGTTTATAGATGCAATAAAGACATTTTATCTTCGCTTCAGATTAATTGTAGACCTGACTGCAAACTACGTGCAAAAGTCGAGCGAATGGTTCACAAAGAGTGAGTTGAAAGAGGAGCCCTACACGGACTACTTCATTTGGGCAGATTCAAAGGATATTAGCCCAAGTGGGGAGAAGATACCACCAAACAACTGGGTAGGTATTACAGACAAAATAATGAATAAAAAGAAAATGGCCAGATTATTTTGTTATTCTCGCCACCAAAAATAAGGTGATAAAGGCATTACAATCCATTGACTTCTACCACTGAAGACATCTTTGACTGAAATATACTAACCTTTTTCAACTATGAATATATAATTTTTACAAATGGTTATATTTTTTTACCATGAACAAAAAATTAAAAAAAAAATACCCATAGATACTCAATTGGGATCATCCCTTGTGCTGTAATATTTTTTTTAAAATAATAATTATATATATATATATATATATTATTACTTTGTAAGTTATTCTACTTATTTATTTTTACAATTCTGTAACACGCTGATACACACAACACTTCAATATTACTTTCGATATGATATTTATGTATTATTTTTAAAAAATAATAGCTTGTAATCACTTTATTTAGTCTAAAATTAAAAAAACAATCATGACGAGCGCCAGCGAAAAATTGTAGAAATGGACGAGTATCATTTTAACACTTTATTTCCGATTATTTTCATATAAACAATGTAGTTATGGATGGATTCGAATGATGCATAATTTAATCGATTTTTATCTATGTTTTCATCTCAACACCCAATATGGTAAATATTTTAATAATAATTTAATACTAGCCGATAGCATAGACCGTACATTTACGGTCTGGGCAGTTGACGGAACATTCGGGTGACTGCAAATTTGCATTTGTGCAAACGTAAGGTAAAATATTGTCTTCTTAAATTTTTCTGACAAATTGCATTTTTTTTTAATGTGGGTTAGTAGTCAGTAGAAAGAGGAGTAGAACTTAATTTATGTTACTTTTCAACAGGATTGTTTTTTTTATTATTTTAATTTTCAACTTTTTAGATTTCAACATTAAATGAATCTGCATGGACATACTCAAATTTAAGGAAACAATTCTATCTTCATCAATTCGAGTCAACGACGCCGGATTTGAATTTCCGCAATCCTAAAGTTGTTAAAGAGTTTGATAAAGTTATCAATCAGTGGACTTCTGTGGGAATTTCCGGCGTAAGGTAGGTATTTATTATACACGTTGCCCATAATGTCTTACGAAAATTTAAAGGGCTGTTTTTATTCATTATTCTAAGTAAGAAATTGAATGAAAAATACTAAAATAATCTAAGGCCAATTTTCTAAATTTTTCTATGAAATGGTATAAAGCGAGTGAATTTGCTACACCCTATCGCAATAAACTGAGCGCTTGGCTCGACTTTGAAGGGTGGCCAGCTGACATACCCCCGCGTTAAGCGGTCATTTCATCATAACAGTGTAAAATTTACAAATTATTTTCTGATCAATGATAACTTTTAATATAATGCTTGAAATCACAAAACCAATCAGGTAATATTGGAACAATTTTACTCTATGGAATATAAACAGAAAATACCGCACAGTATAAAAACAAGGCAAACAACAAAAGGAATTTTGGAAGTGGCGAAATTCAACAATGAATATGGCAAAAGAAGGCTGGAGAGAATTGTTCCAATTTTATTTAATAACCTTCCGAGTAATATAAAGCAATCTAATAACTTATCTAATTACGTTTTAAAAAAAGAATTAAAAAAAATATATTGTAAATAGTATTTTTGTTGATGAATGTACTCGAAGCGACCGTGTGAGATGTACTCGTACCGATTTCATTATAATTACACCGACGCGACTGGAAGTGACTGTTTTTTTATAAATAAACAATTAAAGACAGTCTGGATAGATACCGTCATGTGTAGCTCATCATTGCTAAAAGTGTTTTAAATGAATATTGAATATGTTTTGTATATATAAATTTTATTAAATAAGTTAAAAGTAGGAACTAATGAGTTCACATAAAAACCCGCAAGGGTTTTGTGAACAAACAAATTAAATATGTATTTTGTTTATAAATAAAGAACTTAAAAAAAAAAAATAAGCTGGATTTTTATCATAAAACGTTGTGGGACATGGTGCATAGTGGTTTTTAGATAACTCAACCACATACAATCAGTAGGCTACCAAGAAATGGTGCTGAGACATAGATGGCACTTATCTACTTCATTGATTTGCAGTTTAAAGTCTACAGAATATGCAGGTGTCCTGAGACCATTCTTATTAAAAAAACAAGCTAATTGGCCTTGTTATTTCAAATATGATTTGTAAAGACTAAATATTATAATCCATCATGGTTTCCGAGAAAAAACAAACTGAATTTAACGTGATAATATTAAATGTTTGTTGTAATAAGATTGGCAGAGTATCGTGCTCTTGCGAAGATTAAGGCTACAAGATATTTTAAAGAATAATTCGCTTGGCTGTGGGTTCTCAAATGTGAGGAAATAGCGCAGAGCTTTACAGGACTAAGGCAGTTAATGATGTTTACGGAATAAAACACCAAATTTTGTTGTACCCTTGTCTTATATTCATCGCAAAAGCATATATAGATAATCACAACAAGACTTTACAAAAAGATAAAAGATGATGTAAGAGAGCATGATGTGGATGGCCGTACCGTTCGCTGCATCCATCCGGATTACCGCGGCCATCCGGTTTACCTGGGGTCCAGTTTATCAAGGTCCCTGTAGTTTTATAACCGTGTCTGTGTATAAATTAAAAATTATTTAAATTTGCCTATCTAAAACGGAAAATAGGGAATGATTGATGTAATTCAGCTTTGAGTAAGTTTTTTGGTGATACATTAGTCATTTCCGGTCAACTCCAGGATTATTTCAGTAACATATAAACTGAAAGCTATAAGCGTAAACCAGTTCAAGAATCACTTTGATAAATTTCTTGGCTCAAGACAAATCGCTTTAACCAACAACTAGACTACAATAGGCTATTATTCCATTTTTACTTCATCTTTATTTTAGGCTATCCAAAATTAAACATCTCCTTGTGGACCAAGATTTCAAAAATGAATCATTCAGTTCAGTCCCTGGAGCCATCCACACGGATTATGCGTTCTACAACCACGCAAGGACCACTCACCAGTCAGGTCTCGGAGACATATTGGCTCATTGGCGCGCTGTTCTCAGGGACAATACTGCTGGAGAAGGTGAGATTTTTATGACCAATTCGAAGGTCCAAATGCCATATTAATATTATTATCTCGTAGTATGTAAATACTCTTACCGTAATCACTTCATTTTTAATACATTCAGTGCCATGCAGGGCACCGGTAAACAAACCAATACCTTGTCCACGGCGACTTGTAGATCACCGGTCAACCTCAGGGAGACTTCAAAAGCAAAAGTCATAGTAAATCAGTTCTGTTTCTAGTAAAGAACAAAATCCTCCCAATTCCGTGTCGGTTGCACAGACCATCATGTTGCAGTGTCGTACTGAGCCGCGTGCTGAGTGTCGTGATATTCTGTATTTAAATTTCATGGCAAGCTGTTGAATTTTAAAAATTTTGTTGAGAGACAAGGAATGCCTTGCCCTGAGTTTTCATTGTCTACAGATGAAAATCTGGAGTGTGGTGCCCAAAACAGCTTTCTTTGCCACAGGATCATTTATCTAAACTTCTCGAGTCATCTGTTTGGAACCACTATAAATTATTTTATACAAGGCAAACTAGGTTATGTTTACAATCACGCTTTCAGGTTTATTCACATCAAAGGAGAGAATCGATATGATTAATGGAGAGTCATACCGAGTGAATGGGACACATGGTCTTCCCATTGACATTCCTCGTACGCTTGATCTGGCCTCTTCAGCTTCAAGGGGTGCGAAGCTACTAGCTGATAAGATTAACGCTGGTCTGAAGGATCCTCTTTCATCGGTGGAACTTTGGCCTTCTTGGCAGGTAATATAAAAATATAGGAACCAAAATATTAGCTTCTATCCCTAACATGTAGCCGTCCATCCGTGTGCATGTTTTAATGGAAATTGTAGTCTGTAAGATAATGGAAAAAATAATTGTTGCGGAAATTCGTTCGTTCCTATCAGCCAATGATGTTATTCCAAACCAACAACACGGGTTTGTACCACAAATATCTACTATATCGAATCTCCTGATCAACCTTGACAACTGGACTACTGAATTTGATAAGCATAACTGTCTGTATTGATATAATATACCTCGATTTTGAGAAGGCGTTTGATAGAGTGCCCATTCGTAGAACTTTGACAAAAATTGAACATCTTGGCATCAAAGGAAACCTACTTCGATGGTTTCCTTACTGGCCGAAAAATGCAAGTGTGAATAGGTGATCAACTATCGACGGAACACCTAGTCATTAGTTCAGTATCGCAGGGATCTTTTGTCGGACCAGTTATGTTTATTCTTTATTTAATAGACATATCTGTGTTTAAGTATATTTAAGTACATTGTAATTTTTTTGTTTTTTATCGTCGTTTTATAATTTATTTTTTTTAATAAAATCGTGTATAATTTTTAAAATACGAGGGTTGTCCGATAAGTACTTAGCCTTCAAATGAAAAACGAAAATTTTGGAAAAGTGGCGATTTATTTCTCAACATAGTCTCCTTTTAGCTCGATACACTTGACCCATCGATGCTCCAACTTCTTTAACCCGTCTGAATTATTTTTTTTCTTGAAGTCTGCAAAGTAGGTCTCAGTTGCGGCGATGACCTCCTCATTCGACTCAAATTGCTGCCCGGCGATTGACTTTTTCAAGTTTGGAAACAAAGAGAAGTCGCATGGGGCAAAAAGTAGATATTTTTCAATTCTGTGACACTGATGCACTAAAACACCTTTAAACACTTTATTTATGTAATATTATAAAGAAATAATAGTTATGTCATGAGATGGGTTAACATATGGTTTTTTTTCTCAACAACAAACTAAGCCCTGCAGGTGGGCACGTAATTCAGAGCC
Source organism: Neomicropteryx cornuta (assembly GCA_020383195.1). Lineage (NCBI taxonomy): Eukaryota > Metazoa > Arthropoda > Insecta > Lepidoptera > Micropterigidae > Neomicropteryx > Neomicropteryx cornuta. The sequence continues at coordinate 11,927,191 of JAHKQU010000014.1, forward strand.
TCTTCTCTTTTTTTTAAATAACAAAGTATGCTCTCTGAGCGGCTATAAATTTGGCAGGCTTCATTAAAATCCTATTTTTAGGTTATTGTGAGATTTTAAAATGTTGAAAGTAAAGCTACTATTCCATTCGTTGGGTCGGATCAGGCAACGAAAGCTTGCGAGCCACATACACTAGTTGGACATCTTTAACTTTTCTCTTCACTCTCGATTGGGAACGTAGCGAAGCTCGGGTCGTCTAGCGTTAAAGGCCCCACATGCTATAAGCACAAGTTGTAGATGGGAAGCGAAGCAATCTATTCTGAACAACACAAGCCCTGATGCAGACCATATGGTTCGAATGCTTCGCGAAATTATGTAGGATTCTGTAAAATAAACCACAAGTTACACAAATTTTACCCTGCTTTTTATTATAATACAACATAAACAATGCATTTAAAATAATAGTTTCGTAAAAAAAATAATAGTTTGTTTTTTATTTTAGCATACAACAAACGATAAGAGCATCATTAGTGAGCTGAATATCATTACCCAACTATTGCCTGGAGTTCCTTTAGTGAAACTCCATCAAATTACCACAGCCGGCGAGAATTCGACGCTACAGGTAAACAAACACCAATCTTGCTTTCTAAATTTTTAGAGGATTTGTTTTTTAATTTTATTATAATATTTTATTTATTTAAATAATACAGTGTTTATTATTATTATATCATAATGAGCGAGCAGCATCAGCTGATAAGCTCATATCTTATTCTTTAGTGTGTCTGAGAATAGTCCCATAATTTGGTCTTAATTAATTCACTGACACTTAATTAATCAGATTCAGCAGTAAACTGTTCCAAGCGTCCACCATTCTGTTTGAATAAAAATGCTTCTTCGCTTGGTATCTCTTATAAGACAGTTTAATTTAGCGCGTTTGAAGAACTAAGGGAGGCAAAATAATTTTAACTCACAGCCTATGTTTAAAAACAACCTTGGAAGAAATGGATGAAACATTGACCTAGGAAGCGCATCCTATTCGTGAATTGTGCTTTAAAGGATCTATTAAGCCATTGTTTCTTTTTCTCAATATTGGTTTTATCTTGGAATAATGGTCAAGGGTACGTAATACCATTAGATATTGTAATAAGGCAATAAGGCAAATATGCCGTACCCTGCTGTCTGCTCCAACAACTTTTGAAAAACGAACCCCCATTGCAAACTTCCAAAAATGTTTACAAAAATACTTATTTTAGGAAAATTTTGTATGTAAACTCATATAAAAAAAATAAAACTGCTATAAAATAAAGGAACTTCTCTAAAATCTCAGTAAATTCTCTATAGTGAATTTAAGAAAATTCACTCAGATTCAAAATTCAAATTTAAATTATTTTGAAATTCAATTAAAAAAAACTAAAGTGTTTTACCGTGAAAATAAAATAAAAATAAAATATACCATCATGGAATTTCCGAAATATACCGTCTCAGTTTCCTTCTCGGGTTCGGATTAAAAAGTCAGTGTCGGTCAGACATTACTTTCCACAATATATATATGTAATATTAGAATAGATACATTAGTATTACATACATTTAATTGCAAGGATCCTCTTTGTAAATCACACATAACATAAAAAACGGGCTAAGATGGGCCAAATTGGTCGCATGGCATGACATGACTTGTCATATTTTTTTTCTCAAAACCTCCAATATGAGGTTTGCTGGCCACACCCACCATGCAGAAATATCAATTCCTTAGCTAAAGGATAAGCTTATTATAAAAAGAGCACTGCCATCTGATCATCTGATGTGTGTAAAGTAGGAGAAAGGTACCATATAATAAGAATAAATCATACCCCTTACCATCATATCATAAGTGTACCTAATATCATTATGATTAAATGGCATTGATAATATAAATCAATTTTCAAAAGTTAATTTAGCAAAAAAAAGCTGGTCTGGTTGATGTGTGTGAGCAGGGGCAGGGTGATAGTGTCAAGGCGGGCGAAAGGTTTTCTATCCAATTCTGGAGGCAAAAAATGATTGATGCCAGTGAAGAAAATAGCCCTAAAGCCTACTTCTAAGAAGTAAGACAATTTGTCAAATTATACTCTCCCCGGCAAAAGTCCCAAAAGATGTTTACACAATAAAACTTGGAGAAGCACTGTCCTACCTGATGGAAATTGATTTAAAAATTGAGTTTTAATTTTTTGAGAAAAGTTGGTCCGATAAATAGGTGTACCAAGGGTATATATTAGAGGGGATAAATATTTGTTTTATAAAATTTTATGGTTTTTTCTTAATTTGTTTTGTCCAACAGCCCAGCAAGATGTACTTGGAGCTTGTCTCATTGAGGGAGAAACCGAGTACCCTGTATGGAAGCATCCAGATACGTTTGTTGGCCAATGAGACAGTTTTCGCTTTTACTAGGTATATGCATATTCCTTTTTATATTAAGTTTGTAAGTTTGTAAATTTGATTTACGTCGTGTGTTCAAAAAGTAAGGTGACTTTTTATTTTTATCAAAAAATATTTATTCATTCATTAATATTCATTTTGTCCCCTTCAAAGTAACCCACCTCAGATACAATACACTTGTGCCAACGCTTTATCCAATCCTCAAAGCACTTCTGATAAGCACTTTTTGGTATAGCCTTCAGCTCATCCAGCGATGCGGTCTTTATGTCCTCAATCGTTGCGAAATGCCGTCCTTTCATGGGTTTCCTGAGTTTCGGGAACAGGAAAAAGTCACAGGGGGCTAAATCTGGTGAATACGGTGGCTGTGGCATGATTACAGTGTTGTTCTTGGCCAAAAATCTACGAACAAGCAATGACGTGCGAGCTGGAACATTATTGTGCCACACGTCTTATGCCCAAAACATCCGTTAAAATTGCTTGGCACGAACCAAATGAAATGCCGATATCATCAGAAACTTCTCTTATGGTAATTCGACCATTCCTCGACCCTATTTTCTTCACTTCTTCAACATTCTTATCAGTTGATGACGTGCTTGGGCGTCCAGAGCGAGGTTCGTCATTGGTGTCTTCTCGGCCTTTTTGGAAGAGTTTATACCAATTGTAAACATTTTTTTTACTTAAAGTAGACTCACCGTATGCCACTGTCAACATTTCAAGAGTTCTAGAGCACTTGATTCCATTTTTTACACAAAATTTAATGCAAACTCTGTGATCCATGTTTTTCGACAGAAGAAAATCGCCGAGCACGCAAAACACTTCTAACCTTAACGCCTCTCACAAACAAACAAAAAATGCTATACTCTTGAAACTTTTCACACATGTTAAAAACAAGCGTACCAACATAAAAAAAAAAATCAACGATCGAACGGACGTAGCCCGCCAAATTTGAAAAGTCACCTTACTTTTTGAACACACCTCGTATAACCTACATGATCCAGCCTTTATATGCAACTGTAAATCCTAATGATTAACCCGATACGCGTGGTGAGGCCACTTTTACCTAAAAGTCGTAGAGTGACGTAGGTGGTTTTCAAAAAAACAGGCGCTTACTAAATTGCTTATTTTAACAAGTTTAAAATTGCAAAATTAATAGAAAATGCAGACCTAACTAGCAAGGTAAGAATTTTGGCTTCTACTGCAACAAAATCTGGAGGCTGGTTAAATTTTTTACCGAGTCCACATCTCGGAACATTACTAGATAGCACAGCCCTTCATATTTCTACGGCACATAAGCTCGAAATAATGCTCTGTTTCACACATGTCACACATGTCATTGCGGTTATAGCGTGAATGCATATGGTCTTTCATGTCAGCGGAGTGCGGGTCGCTGGTCGTCGTAAATTTACTTATAATAAAAACTCTGGATACCGTAGATATTCCATGCAGGCTAGAGCCTCCAGAAATATCATGAGTAGATGGGAAAAGGCCAGACGGAATCACATTAGTACCTTGGAGCCATGGAAAAGTTTTTTGACCTGGGATGTCACGTGTGCTGACACGGTTGCATTGAGTCACATTCTTAATTCGTCTATGTAGATCATTCGAGCACTGCAGAGAGTACCGCCGCTACGTCTAAGAGACGCAAATATGCGAACATATTAGTAAATTATGCTTTAGTTGCGTTTACTACAGAATAATCTAGATGTTACTTTTAACTTTTTAAAGTTACACAGCTATTATAGGTGAAATGATGCTATAAGAATAAATACCAGCACCTCAATGCCTTAACGTTGCGAGAGCAAAGTACGAAAGAAGTACGAAGTAAAACTACTGATTTTAAGGACATTGTTAGAAATTATGCAAAATAATTGTGATTTAATTTTCTTAAAAGTTGTGTCTTTGTGCGGTCAGCCAAAAAGAAAACGAAGTCAAAACAGATGACTGTAACACTTAATTGAAGATTTTTTGTGGATATTTCTTATAATATTCAATCTGAAATTAAACACCGGTATAAAATTAAGTTGACTTACTTAATTAATTTTTGATAACATTTAATTATCATTTTTGATTCACACCTGCTGCACTATGGGAGGCTTTCATCGCCCCCTCCCCTCTTTCTGTATCTGTAGATATATGTCTTATTATAATTGTTTTGGTATTGTGGTCCACCACTTTGTTTTAGAGATAATTATGTTATGTTTATGTTCAATGTAGAAAATAGAAAATAGACTCAGGCCTTAAATGTCTAAATTCCTAAAATAGCATAATCCAAATCATCCGGAAATAACCTAATCAAATAATGGCTGAATTTTGCCTGTGTACACACAAACAGCAGGACTTTGTTTTGTGAGATAAAATTGTCCTGCTCTTTAGCTGTTTATTCCAAAATGACCTCAACTCTAAATACCTATTAAATGTAAGTATTATTAAATCACTTAATTTTAATTTATTTTTTTATGCTAACATCTCACATGTAGGACATGGTAAGTCGCAATTTATCATAATTTATAACTTATGTATCTGTGTTTTACTTGGTTCTCAATTGTCTAAACAATATGTATATGCACTTTCACTAACAGTCACATATTGTGTCGGGTTGTAAGGCTGGCCACAGATCTCTAGTAGGAGACATGAAAAAAAAGGAAACAATGAATAGGTTTTTATATGACCGACATATGTCTAATTGTTTTTAAACTTACACCATGGTCATCAAACATATGTTTATATGTATATATGTTTATATATATCAAACGGATTGTTTACATACTTTGTGTACAAGACTAATAATCATCAGGAGAGAGTTCGATATGTCCATCTTCGATGGAATGTAAACGTTTTTCTTTGATGGATTGTAAACATTTGAATCAATTTTAAGTATCATCAACCATGAAAATATTTTTATGAACAAGAACTATTTTTTTTTTTTTGTCTTGTGGGCTTCAATGGCATTTGCTAGAGGCAGCAAGATGAAATACAGCCCATCAAGGCATAATTCAATAAGTGTATTATACAAATAAACTGGGAGGAGCAATCATTATAATTATTTATTTTTTATTTTAGGTTGAAATCAGGTAATCCTGGACTGATTGTAGTTTTCAACCCAACAGCGACACAACTTGTGGTTGACAGTACGCCATTTGAAGATGTTCCAGCTGAACTGACGGTACACATCATTAGTGACAATTACAACGTTACTGGCGTTACACCCAGGTGTGTTTTTTTTTATTTTTCATATTTTAAAATCATTTTTGTTATGTTTGCAATGAGGTAGTATACTTGTTTTTTTTATTATCCCAAAAAAATCTTCAAAAAATTACGATTACAGTGAAATATTTTTTTTCATATCTTAAACTTGAACGAAGTTATAGTCTCAAAGTTGGGCATTTTTAAAATGTTGTTTTATTCCCATTAGAAGATGACGGCTCAGCTCCCGAGAGAGGTCATAGCGAGAATCAGTACTGAATCAAACCTACGCTCGGTCGGCGCTACTATCATTTTATCGCTCTTTTTTTAAGATGTCTGAATTAAAAACTATCTATAAATATTACATCGTGCTTAACTGCAAAAATACCATCATAGCTACACCCAATAAACTATTTATCTGCATTCCAAGAGTCCATCTAATCACAAGAGATGGTTTAATGCAATCAAGAGACATTTACTATTTAAAAGTAATATCAAATGTATAAGGCTTTCTAAATAATAGACAAATGTCTTTCTTAAACAGGCGGGAAGCTAGTTTGGCAAGATATTTTGCATTATACCTAATGAAAAATAAATAACATTTGATATGGAATAAGATATAGGCTTATCAGCTATGCTGCCTGCCTATTACGAAATAATAATAATATTCTGATATGAAATATAGTTACTTGTTAAATTTATTTTTTTTTAACATAAGCATGCGATGCGGTTGCAGAACAATATAATAAAAAATGTCTTAGTGAAATAATAATAATCAAAGATATTTTGCCTTATTTAAGTTTCCCTCTTCCATATTGGAGATTATTTATTATGAAACAATCAAGCAACAAGATTTAGAAAAAAAGTTAAAGGGTACCTAAGTCCCTCTCACATCTCGTATATACTAAGAGCGGTGGGAGTCAACAGTACGTGACGAGCAGTAGGAAGTTGTAACATAAGCGCTTGATTTACCACCACCACCACCATTATAATGTTTTCTTTTTTCTACTTTTTACAGGTCGAAAGTGTCTTCGAATGCGTTGCCAGTTTCTCCCAAATCGGTGATTGTGTTGACTTACGTGCCGAAAAAAGATGAATAATGCAGGAATCTCATTTTGCATTTAAAAATATTTTAAAGCGCTTTAATGCTTCTCGTATAATATTGCCATTTTTGTAGTGTTGCATTGTTTCATAATATTAACGATGTTGTCTGTAGTATAATAATATATAAATGTTATTGAGCATATATAGTTGTTTTTTTTTTATCATCATGCAAAGTTTTCTTACGTGTGGTTGTTTAAATCACAACTTTTTGCCATTTGTGCAAAAAAAACACAAATTTAAATTACACTTGGTCAGCGTTGGGCCGTGTAAACTACTAGAACCTCTCTTATTATTATAATAAAAGAATAAAATCAGTCAAACTTGTAATACCATTTTAATTAAATTAATAAATATTTTTCTAAAAATCATTTTTACACTTTACATTAAAGGAAAACAAACTAGTCTACCGCAAACTTAATTAAGGAACAAATTTGTAAATTAAAAAGTCAATCACATAAAAGCGAAAAACTTTTAAATTATTCATCAGAAAACACATAATTTAGGAGGTAGTTCATTACATTTTGAGATTTTAGTTCTCCATCTAACAATACTGATTTAGGTATAAGCCATCATTATGTTTAAACTACAATTTTAGGCAAGATTACACAAATAAAATAGCTTGCAGTCTCACATTTTACACAATTAAGCTATTTAATATTTATTTTAAGTACTATTTAAACGGCAGTTTTCAACATTATAACAATCAGTCTGTATTTTTAATAATTAAATTAAATAATCTTTTGAGATATGTCATTTACAAAATTCAATAATTTATTTACATATACAAAATGCACTTTGCATTAAATATTGTTAATCAGTATATTAAAAATATTGTCTGAATTTAATATCAGTTTATATTCATTACTTCACACATGCCTTTCGATGCAGTTATTTAATAAAACGCTTCTTTACATTTAATTTAACAAAGCCTCTTCGTTACATACATTGAGATTGAAATACAATAATTTACATTATTTAATATATTAATAAGTAATAAAGCTCATTATTTGCTAAATCTGTTCCTCGTCAAATATAATCTTAACTGAAATTATATAATAATTTTCAACAAATTTGAAAACTATCGTTTAGAACTAGTTCTACCAGGAGCACATAAAGTGATATAAACAAGATTAGAAACATGACCGTAAAAGATATACGATATCATCTATCATTTTAATGTTAATTATTAAATGTAGTTTTCTTAATATCATCTATCAGGAGTACATAAAGCGTAAAATGTCATTTAGCGATAATTTATTTATTTATTATGGATACCCAGCAGAAATTGTGCACAACACAGGTAATAACATGAAGGCAATATAAATTGAAGTTTACAATCTTTAAATTAGGGTAGCCCAATTGTCTAATAAAGATAATTAGAGATAAAAAAGAATAATATTAAAATATAATAAACAAATTTAAGTACTCTTAAACTCGATTTTAAATTCAAACAAAAATATGAAATACGCCAGTTTAAGCTTTGGTTATTTATACACAAAAATTAATTGAAATAATATAGAATTAAACTATGTTGATGTTAAAAGTCTAATTTATTTGATGAAATTCTTACCTAAATACAAAGTACCAGGAGTATAGAATGAATAAGGAGGTATTATTATGTATTTAATGTTTAGGTGATTTGAACATAATTGTGATTTATATTACAAAAATTATAAATTTATAAATAATATAATTTAGTTTTTTCTATACTTACATACATATAAATAAAATTAAAGTCTGTCTGTGATTTTAAAAGAAATCCTTCTAAGATCGTATGATTATTCGCACGCAACTAAAACCTAAATGTGCCTAATTTTGTCTCTGTTTGCGAAAACCCAGACAGGGAGGAGGGTGTGCGGGTTTGTAAAAATTAATGATAAAGATGTATCTATATGTATATAATAGTGTGTCTGAAGTCATTATAACTCAGAAACTACTCGGCCGATCTATATTTTTTTAGATGTTCGTGATATCTTCAAGATAGTTTTTAGGGAAATGAAAGTTACCCGGCAAATTCGGGAAAAACTGAAAGTGATGGAACAATCATCAAATCCACCTGCATAGAATAAGACGGTAGGCACGTAATGGGCCCGTAGGCCCTAAAGATGGGGAACGGAGCAACTCATCCCGAGTGATGTAGGCACAAGTTGTCATGCACCGAAGGCGCCATCAAAGCCGCCAGTAGGGTCTTGTTTGCAACCCGGGGTGAAGCCCGTGGTTGAACACTAGTTATTAATTTAAAAGTTGTTGTTGACAACGACAACGAGCCAATACAAATATTATTAATGTCAGTTGACAACGAGATAATATAAATATTATTTATTCTTCCCGGTCATTGGGTGGGTTGTTATTACGATTTGTACAACAAAAAGAGTGATATCTCTCAAAAAAAATCAAAATTTTAAAAATTTGGTGTTGAGTCGGCAAAAGTAATCAACTGCAATAATTGATAAAACAAAAAAGAGTGAAATCAATGGTTTATTTTTTTATATGAAAATTAAAATGCCCAGATTACATAAAGTATACTAAATTTTAATAGCAATCTTTAAATAAAGCAGTGTGAGAACCTGGCATTTTCTAAAAATTAAATAATTTCTTGATTTTTTAAAAAAAGCCTATTGTCATTTCTCACACACAGACAAATTTCACAATCTTATTAATATTCTGGCAGGTAGAAAGTACCATTTTCAATATTTGGCTTTGCTACTCAAAGTAATAAAATATATTTAGTCTCGTTTACATTCATAAAATGTTTAATATTGTAATCAAACATAATTAATTTCAATACATTTTGGCTTTAACCAGCGTAACATTTTCAGTTATGTCCCAAAAAAAAAAACACAGATCCACTCACATTCTCTGTGAAGATATGAGAATATTCCCTTTGCCACCCAGAAGATAATCATAATGATCAGGTACCTATACCAAAAGTGAAGGACCATTATTTATTTGTCACAATGCAGTCAACAAGGCATTGTTAACCCATTGACGCACAAAGCTGGCGAATCATCAGTCAACTATATTACGGTATTAAAGCACTAAGCCGGCGAAACGCCGGTCTGTGCGTAATCATTTCAATCATAAAAAATCAAAAACAACTTTATTCATGTAAATATCGTTGATAAAATACTTACGAATTATATATTGATGAAAAAATATAATTACTAAAGTTTTTTACGTATTATTTTTAATTTGTATTTTGACAACCAACAGTGTTTCCAAAATGGCCGTAATAAAAGTTGTAATGATTAAATAGTGTTTCTAATTAGCAAATTATGTCATATAGTGGTGGAATGGGTTAAACACAAACCGTTTACACAAATATATATTTACGTTAAGTTGAAGTAAGTAAAACTGCTAACCCCATTTTTATTATACTTAAACTGACATATTTCTTGGTATGTCGGTGGTACTATTGGTCTTGGTATCTGGCATTTTTTTTATAATAATGAAATAGATATTTTTTGTCAGAATAAAATTTCTCCAAAATGGTTGTAAGCCATTAAGTAATCAATCAGTATGCCAAAGATTTAATATAGAGTAGCCAAATGTAACTTCAATGACATTTGTCACTAATGACGTTCAAACTGAAGGAATAAACAAAAATAGAATACAAATGCTAAATATACTATATACTAAGTATATTCAAATTTTAATTAGGAAAAGTATTTGGCATGCTCGTAAATTATAGTCATGCATTTGACTAAAAACATGGACTGATAAGTAATGTTTTACCCCACGAGCTTGAAAATATGAATATAGTAAGGCTATTTAGGCCAATCATCTATCTGGTGACATTTTTCATGTGCAAGAAGCGATATCTTATCCCAATTAGAAATTTGTTAAATTAATTGGGATTTACACAAATTTCCTTAACAAATAAATATCTTGCCGACTCCTGACTTACAACATTACCAATTTTTGTTAACAACCAAGTGTTGCTGAATTGGATGACCGACCCGAGAGTTTCAATGACAAGAGAATTTATAAAATAATTTTCACCACAATGCTGCAATCAAAAAATATATTACCATATGTAACATATAAATCAGAAAATCTGGTAGTTTTATATATTTAGCTCACATATTTTTGAAGAACTAAATTTCAGTACGCATTAATTTATACTATATACAGAAACAATAATTGCTAACACTCTTTCGTTACACTCAAAAGTTCGATCAAAATATTACTAAATAATAAGTTAATTAACTATTAATCTATGAGTTCTTCCCCAGTCTTAGGTAATTTTACATGAACCATTTTTTGTTGATGCTTATATTTTTTCTTTAAAAAAAATAATTAATGAAATAAAAAAATATATATTATAATATTGCGATGACTTAAAAGTCGAAAGCATTAAATTTTACTGCAGACATGGAAGATAACGCCGATTCAAGAACTCATAATTAATGTGGAATGTGGAATTAGAGAAAAATACAAAATATATATTTGAAACTGGTATGATACTGAGATAATTTAGCAATAATAATAAATATGCATACTTTAAAACATGGTATTATAAATGCCTATGGCACCATACTAAAAGCAAAACACCACAGTGGCATGCGTATATTATTCATTTTCGTCTTGCTTCTTAACAAAAGTGGAACTGAGTGAAAAGTGCCATGAAAAATGTCCTTTAGAAAATTAGTACACACCACCTTCCAATCAATACATTTTCAATCAAAACTGACATTACACTTAATAATTAAAATTGTAATATGGATTTAAATATAGACAGGGTTGATGTCCTTTTAGAGGGTTGATCTATATCGACAAATAAACCAGACTCAAGAAAAAAACATTTTTTCGTACTAAAATAATTAAGTATATTATTACAAGTTTGTTTTTAATCGAAGTACTTCGCAAGCCACTCATACTATCGCCGCCTGACCTCGCGCTATGCATTCAACCGACTTCCTAAACATTAAAACGATTTATATTCAATTTTGAATTTGCTTTTCTTGTAATTAGGAAATATTTTTCCAATATTTTTCACTGATTAATGTTTGATTGCTGATATAGATCTAAAGGACATCAGTGAATTTAAATACATGTGTTTAAATAAATGCCTGACATTTCTAAGTATGCTATTAGTGTAGGATTCAGTAATACCAAGCTCAGAAAAGTAAATGTAATCATGTTATCCACCATGTAGACAAAACCCATACACATTCATCCGCCCAGTAAAAAATATTTGTTGAACAATTCCGGTTTTGTTCGTCATCTCATAAAAATAAATCTCATACTCAATGTGATAAATTACCTTCAGTATCACAAAAGTTTAAAATACCACAAAACCTGCACACAACCCTGATCACTGATATGACTGATATCAGTGAGAAACATTTTATCGTGTTTTAGCTAGTTATGAGACCTTTTCAACAAGCCCAAAACATTTAAAAACACTAACGCATCAACAATATTTTTAATAGGTGTTAATGTTAATATTAATGTAATTGGAAATTATTTCCCTCATTATATTATGTTTAAACCTCTATATAAAACATAAATTAGACAAAATTATTTTGAAACATACGACTTGCAGATCTATAATAAAACGATATTTTTAAAAGCTGTGGAAACTTAGAAACGTAAATTACAAACACTGCATGCATAGAAGGTCAGAGCAAAAGGTCATTGTAATGTTGTAAAATTTCTCATTGTAACATTTGCTCGGATACGGTGAAACTAATGTTTCAGGTAGAGAGGTAATAAAGTCTTTATGTTCTATAGAATAATTAGCCTGTTAATGAGAACAATGCACGTAGTGGTGATGAATATGTTCATGAACACAGCGGTGAACTGTGGATGCAGGGGACGACCAAGTTTCCTTTGGACCAAAATGCTCCTGCAGCTGTTCCGTACTCTTTAGTAAACCTCGACACTCTAAGCCTTCGTTACAATCAATGAGGTTTTCAGTTTTGCTATGAATGTTGTCTGCGTCTCCAAACTTCTTGAACTTATTCGACTTATTCAACCTAGTATTATTATCGGCTTCCAACCACTTCTCGACTTGTGCCATAGCCCTAGCGTGATATTTCTCCCTGTTTTGGTGCTTTAAATGATGCGGAGAACAAGAATGATTAGAGTTCAGTTTCTTACAATTCAAATTAACCTTTCGTAAGTTCTCAGAGTTGACTTCGTTTTCCTGTAATTTTGCTTTAATGTCGGACCGATGAGAATGAATTTTATTCTTTGTTTCGGAAGTTAAATTATTCTTCTTGGAAACATCCTTCTCCAGAGGTTGATCCGTGTTCTTCAATTTGTTTACTTCCCTGTGGTTGGCGTTTTTATTAGGATTTTCTTTTAAATCGGCATTCTTATTATCCGTTAAACTCATATTTATCTCCTCCTTGTTAGTAGCAATTAATGAAGCGCAATCTGTCTCAAAAGGTTCTAAAAGAGTATACCTAAAGGTGCCTTGAGCCAAATCATGAGACCTAGTTCTATGATGGGCCTTGACTGTTTTCTGATTAGATGAAACGTTTGGTTGGTAGCTTTTGTGGTGGGATCCGGCTACGGAAGTATGTTGGGCCGTAGAGCAGATGACGGCGTGTAGGAAGCTATCGTATCGACATAGGTTCGTATCTTTAGCTATAATATTTGGATTAGCATTTGCCAAATCTAAATAGCCATTACTGTGCTGTTCGTTTTTGAGATGAAATGGTTCTGAACTGGGTTTGTCGCTGAAGGTGTGTGATCGATTTCTGTATCGGTTTTTATTGTGGGTCCTTTCTCCTTCTAGACTGCTCACTCCTCGTTGCTCAAATGGTTTTCTAAAACAAAATGTTTGGTTAAAAGATACAGTGATTGACGAAGAACGATAAAAATATAAAACAATTTTCTTTGAACATTATTTTTTTGGAATATAAAAATAAAATGAAATTTAAATTCCTTCTAAAATTGAAAGTTGTTCCAAAAGAAAATTTTGGAAGAAATTAATAAAAAAACTATATGCTGGTACTAATTGTATATCGGGAATAATATGTATGTTGACAAGAAGATCAAGAATCGCATAAAAGTGTTTGATGCTCTACTTCTGATATAGTTCTTCGATGATTCGAGTGCTGAGGAAGGTATGGGAGGGTTTTTACGGAGGGCGAAATTTTACAAAAATAAACAGTGTCTGAGGATAGTATCCTATTTTCAAGAATTGAGCAATATGCTCAACTCCGTACTCACACCTTCCGCTGTGAGTCAGGCAAATTCATCTCAAGCCTCGATCGCCCGGCTCAGTTCTCATTAGAATGATGTTACCTTTTTCGTGAAAAATATTGTACCTAAATACTATTATATAAGTTGATTATTAATGTATTTAATAAAGGCCAACTCCACTCCCATTCTGACCGAGGAAAATAGAGTGTAATAAAACTTTTGAAATAGAGGAAAACACATATTTTATTAATATTGCAGCGCCATTCGGACACTTATATTATTGTGTATTCTGTAAGATGGTGCTATAGTTGTTAGCTTAGTTAGACCATAAATGTTTTGGGTACTCATACAAAAATTGAAAAATTCTCTGACATAGTGAGCTCACCTTGAGGTTTGAAAACTCAGATGATTCTTCTCCATATTAGCTTGAATAATCTCGAGAAGTTCCTGCCTTTGAAGGCTACTAGAACGCTTCTTGTAAGTGATCTCGCACGTGCGGGTACAATGCTGGTCGGATTCCTTCACTCTTTGAGGGGACGGAGACGCACTATCCTTGCGGCTGGGCCACAAGTGATTCCGGGTGTGCATTTCGTTCCGATAACGAGGACTCAAATTATTCTTCAGGTAGTGCCTGTGGCGGGGCGTCCGCTTTGGCGCGCGGGGCAGCTCGGCTGAACATTCGGAGACGTCGTCATCAATCGAAAGTCTGGACCTGCGTTCATCTTCAGCGTCGTCGGACGCTTCTACCCGAGCAGGGTATGACTCCGTGATGTTGGTGCAATTTTCCCGTCTCCGCCTCGGCTTCCTTCTCCCTTCTCGTACGTGTTGGGCGTGAGGGTCTCTCTTGAACCTGACTTTGTGCTCGGGGCAACTGTTTTGGCATTTACCGCATTCCCTGCTGGCCGATATGCAGCGGGAGTCGCATTTGCATCCGGGTTTTATTTTATTTTGCCTCTCGGGTGAACCTCCTGCGGTCGGCTCGGATTTCTTTTCAGGCAGTTTCCGTTGCTCAGGAGATACTGTTAGTCTCACTTGAATAGTTTTCGATCCGTAATGTGGGACCGTAACTGTTTTCCCGACAGATTCATAAATTGTAGATACGATTCCCGCAATATCCTAAAAATAAAGAAAGACATGGTAAAAAAATATATATTTTTTTCTATTGCAGTAACATTTTCCTTTTGATATATGAGCATTTTCCGCCGCTATAAGTATATAGCCGCTTTGGATAAAAGGCAATTATATTGCATATTAAATAACAAACTATGCTATGACATGTTAAAATTTATGAAAATTAATATACTTGTAAAAAGTTAATTGAAATAAAGTTAAACAACCAAAATTAATTAAAATGCCTGTCTTGACAAATAACCTCAAGTTAATATGATATTATAAATTTCCTTAGCAATTAATAGGTTTAAACAATCCTTAATTTCTTGTCGTCCTTTCAGGATTGAGCTAGAAATTGTTCTCTAAAATATTGTAAATTAAAACAATAAAATGACGACCAATAAAAGATCAGATCGATCTACAATAAAATGTAAACAACAAACTCACATCTTTGGTCATCCTCCCATGGCCATCGAAGTCATATAAGGTGAAGGAAAACTGAAGAGGCTGCTGACCATCAGCTCCGGAGATCCCATCCTGAACTTGCACGTCGCAGGTCAGCTCCTGAATATGATGAAAATTTAGATTTAAAAATCGTAAAGTTGTCAAAATACGTGAGTAAAATACACGCATGCAATTTAGTTTATAGTCTATATTCTGAATATTAAATATTAATCGAATAAATAAAACATAAGGTATATATTTTTTTTGTAGTAAACTAAAAACAGTCCCGACTCGAATTATTTCCAATTGGTAGTTGTGGACGTGCAGAAGACGTCATACTCACGGAAACGCTTTTTTATTGGCGGCAAATTTTATGAATGAGCGCGTCGAATAAAGCGATAACCCCCCCCCCCCCTCCCTCCGCCCCTCCCACCGCCCACCACCCGCTAGTCGTCCCGCCTTTGAAGATAATACTCGTTTTGTAATAATCTCAAGGACCATTTTGTAGTCAATAAAGAGATGAATCAATGGACAAACAATATGTCATTTTAATTGTACAAATTGTTACAATGAGACCTACATTCAGGACCACCTATTATGCTCTTCATACACCACTTCAAATAAATTAAATACATTATAATTTATATACATTTCCCTCGTAAAACACGTGCAAATCAAATTAACGATGATTTAGAAATATTTTTTTTTCTTTGCATTTGCGAACTAAACTGCTCCCCATTCATTTTATGCTGTGTTTTAATTTATCTGTAAGTACATTTCTTTTAAATATTATAAATGGTTAAATTAATTATTCATGTAGAAAATAGTGCGACACAAAATGATGAAAATTAAAAGCGTTTTATGAATTGATAAATGATTGAGAATATCATTCCGGCGCCAGTCATAAAAAACATGTAATCAACCATCAAAGCGCTACTCGCTCAACGGCGGTGGCTCAACTCATTAAAATATATTGCTAATGCTTATAATTTCATCGTATAGACCTTCTGATATAATATTCTTACATTATTCTTCCCATATTTAAAATCAGTGGGCAGTGATAAAAACTAGTTATTTTGAATATAAAAAAATTAAAATCTTTTAGACCTATATCGACCTATGTCCTTTAGACGTAACTGTTAAAAAAACTAAGTTTTGTTAAAAAAAACGTAGTAGGTTTGTTCACCCCTTGCACACGAATTACATTTGCAATGTTTACTTAAACAGTACGAATATAACATAAAATAAAGTGATAGCAAATAGTAAATAAATAAATACACAATATTATTTCCAGTTTATAAAAAAAAAGCAAGTAGATAATGACAACAAATACCGCCACAAAAATAAAGTAAATGTTAAGGATCTTGAGTTATAGGAAAAACTTTTGAGGCGACAGTGAGACTTAAAATGGTAAAAAATAAAAAACTGATATATTAATGATCTACGAGTACTCATTAAGTAAGTAAATATTTATGTTTTGTGCACTGACCTCAAACCTGAGCCTGTCGCTGGGTGGCTCCTGCTGCTGGGCGGCCGCAGGCCTCCTCTCGGAGCGCTCCGAAGGCGAGGGCGCTAGCAGAGCTCGGGCTTCGCTGGGCAGCAGGTCCGGGGGCGCCGAGCACTGCGACGCCGTGCGGCCCACCAGTTCCTCGGTGTCCGTTCGCTCGCCAGAGCCAAGAACTGCAAAACAAAATATTCAGGTTAATAAACGTTACTTACCCACAATGTGATATCAGCAATTGTACCAATTAAGTAGGTACAACAAACAGGCTTCCATTGGAAGATACATGTTAGAAAATCGCGGACAAACAGAATACCTCTATCAATTATTGTGGTTGTCAATCGAAAAAATGGATTCATCCAAAACACTGAATGGTGTTTTTTCGGCGTTTTGGTAGATCCGGTTTTTTATTGTTTACAAACAATAAAATAAGAAATTTATTTATTTATTGACTATAAAAATAAATAAATCTACATAAAGCAAGATGCTTTCTGTTGTTACGAGTCGTTAGATGAGACAGAGCGATTTAAGAGTACGCCCAAGACAGAGAAGAACGCTTTTGGGCAGATGCCCTTTAGAGATAGGTTATATTCTATTCCAGAGTTTTCACACTCGACAGTTTTGTTAGGAAAAGGCTGTGTACAGGTTTTAAGAAAAAATACCCCAGAAAGACGCGCTGAGGTCACGGACTTACGACCAAACGCCAGCCAGAAATGGCACTGGATAGAGTCACGTGGTGATACAGACCGCCACAAGGCGGCCACAGAAGGTTGTCGCGTGGATGAATGAGACCCGTAGGATTGCCGGCTTCAAACAGCATCCAATAGAAGTAGATCGAAGGAAATGGCAGAAAAGTGGGTGACGACAGGCCGAGGAAGAAGAAGTGCCCAGAAACGCGTACAACTGGACTGTCTATTTCTGCTTCGGAGCATCATAGCAACCAAATCACTTTGCCTCCCTTTTCCGCCCAAAAAATATATTTCCACTGCAAATATATTTTTTTCTGATTTTTAGTAATTTTTAATATTGTAAACGAAGTGTAAAGCGGATTACGTGACATTTGAAATATACATTTATAAAAGTGAAAGACGATTAAATACAAATAAAATAAATATTATAAAATAAAATTAAAATAAAATTAAATAAAATTATGTAAAACAAAAACAGTATCTTTAAAAAAAAAACATTACGTGTGTGGTTACAAAGTAAAATTTCTGTATGAAAGTTGATTAAATGTGTCGTCACACTAAAGCGACTGTTCAAATGATTATAGTGTGTTTCCTTTTTCCAAAAAATGACTGAAAGTGCATCCTGAGTGCCGTAGACCATTCGAGTGATTTATTAGGCGAGCTTCGAGCGCGTGGGTGTTGGGTGTATTGTTTGAAGTAGACGCTATGGAGTTGGCGAGTCGCGGCTGGGTGGGTGTGGGTGTGGGTGTGGGTGGTCGTCGGATCCTTCGGGCTGTCAAATCGAGCGCCTCGTAAATTAATTAAAATTCCTCGGCGCGACCGGCGGCCGGAGAGATGGGTCGCTTGGCCTGGCCTCGTCCGTGGCGCCCCACTGCCGCCCGCCCGCCCATCAACATTTTCCTATCGACAATCAGCATTATTATTATTGCTGTTTAAGACAAATTGGCCATCAACGACTATTATTGCTCATAATTGTTGAAATATTTCTTATCTAAGTATAATTTCTTAATAATACTCTTAATATCAATCTATTAAATAAATATATTAAGTTAAACGATATACATTTTAAAATTCTCTTACAATATATTTTTTTGTATCAATTACCATTTTACTTTTTTACTTTTAGTCCTCATAACAGTTCCCAATGGAGTTTTTATTTTTTACCTAAATTGATTTAATTTTCCCGTCACATGATGGCAATGTAAACCTGCAAAGAAAGTCTAAGGCGTCAAAATAGAAAACTAACCAACTCACTGATTGATTAATAAGCTGATGATTACTGCTTTTATATATATATATTCTTTTTATTATTATTTTTTTAGGTACAAAGAGGTAAGAATATTTAAGAAGCAGACACAACACTGACACGCTTATTTACAAACTCCGCGAGCTGTCTCTGGTATCGCACTATGAAGACAAAAATAGGCAGTAGGAACTACTGTGCCGTGATTTCAATACAACTTTTTATACTTTCAAAAAGTTCGTTTTTTTTAATTACTCTAAACATACAGTAGATGCATATTGAATCCGTATTTTTATTAAATAATACATAATCTACATACACTATACTATATTTAAAATTTGAATACATGCGTATCAACATAAACATACTATATCTATCCTGAATCATGAATGCCAAATGGCTTATTAAGAATGACTTGAAAATATTTTTGTGTAATAATACAATTTCGAAAAAGGCTGCCGAAATTATGTCATCATATGTCGTTGTGTCCACTTAATCCATAACTAAAATTAATCGTTATTTATTACCTACATATGAAAAGAATATTATATTGCATAAATAATTATTCATCTCACCTATATATAATTTCTGCGGTCAATAAATAAACAGGCTCACCACTGCATGTATATATATAACTTCTAATATGATACATAAATGAAGGGTTGACACAGATAATACCAAATTAATAATAGGTAGATTATTGGAACAAATGATAAGTTATACCTAGCATAAAGACCATCGTGCTACTTGCATAATTACGTGCGTAGTAAAACTGGAAACAGTAAATAATACCCTCATCAAAAGAATTTTAATACCGCGGATTCCCGTTTGATGTTGACCTCTCCACGGGAGGTCAACGGTCCGTCGGCTGCTGAGTCGACAGCTGTTCCGGACTCTCTGACGCGTTTCTACTCGTATTCTCAAAATAATCTAAATCTCAAATTCTCAATAGCCGCACACGTATAAAGATCATTGAGTAAAAATATTGTCTTACCGGGAATTAGCATTTTTTTTAAACGTTATAAATTATGGCATAATAAATAATGCGTTATAAAAGGGACGCCCCTGCTTTCGGTAATGATTTAATAATGGTGGTTATACGAGTATAAGGAATATTTTTTTAATTTCTCTATTCTAAACCATTTAAACATTAACTAGCTTTCGAAATATTAAAAACACGACTTTAAAATAAACCTTGAAATAAAAAACAAATACATTCAACTTCTTAGTAGGTAACCAACGCCTGAACAGAAACACCATACGAGTATTATGCAACGTCAGTACAATGTCATGTAAACCTTGTGTCTGCGTCGACTTTGAGCTTCTATAATAATAAGACATACATTCTGTAAGACGCTACTATGCCCTACCTTTGGCGGTCTATCTGTCCGTCAACTCGAAGAAAAACATGCGAAAGAGTTGTATTTTTGGGGTATGCTCTTGAAAAACAGCTAAAGCCGTTTAGATCACATCCGAGGCAGTCCGGGTAATATAGATATAAAACATTAAAGTCAACAAATGTTTAGTACTTATAAATGACACATTGACAGTTCGATAGAAATATTATATTCACATTGAGAAAAAACCTTTATCTATATTTTAGTTAAATCATATCTAGGTAACTCAACTCTATTTTAGTACGTAGATACAATTAAAATCAAGTTATAACAGAAAAACGATTTTTTTTCCATCCATTCTTGATAAACGCGTTTCTGCTAGAATTAACCAGATCTCGAGTTGAATTAAACGTAAAGATTGGGTAAATCAGCCATAAAAATATTTAACAATATTATCGTAAAGTCATAGTCGCAGATGGTCCCCTCATATAGTTAAATCTACGCAAAGACTAAGTTAAACCTGCTATAGGGCCAGGCTGAAGACGTACAAATTGAACGAAATATATCTATAGTCATTTACCATCACAAAATTGGTAAATTGGTAATAATTGGTAATCTAGCTAATTGCACCATCTGTAACCGTGGTGATTTTTCTTTTAGCAGAAAGCTCGCCCCTATTAATAATAAAATTAAAATTAATTATTAGTATTAAAATTGGTCAAAAATAATATTAATACGTGAGAATATTGACGCACCTTAAATAACACATTTAGTCTATTATTATCGAGAGCTTTCGTAGCTCAGATACGCAATAAGTTGGACGCTTTGTCGTTCCCTCGGTTCGAATCACGAGGTTTCTCAAAAAAACTATAAAATAGTTAGCGAGTTGACTTACGAGGAGAGCATTTTGGATAGATCCATCTTTTCTTTTGTGCGAATTCAAAAATATGGCAGCACGGCTGTTGGAAACTTGACAACGTATGATTTACTGGCCATTTAAAATTAATACAAACTCATCTATCTATGTGTGCCAATAGAAAAATGTAAAAGAATGTTCAGTGCCACATTATACAATTATAATTAAATGTTGGTACCACAGGCGCAGGTAGTCTGGGGGAAGATGCTGTTAATGACGCCTGTAGAGCCTAGCTGTAAAATATCCGGACCTTGTAAAATAAATTACTACTACTAAAAATTATTTAGACGCAGTATGATAGCTACAGGTTGTACTAAAAGATATTTTTTGATTCTACAATTAGATATTAAAAAAACTATTGCTATTTCTTAGTTTTAAGTTTTCACTCCTGTCGGCAGTCCACAATGACTGCCTATGTTCGTCTTTTTTTTAATACATTATTGATAATTTGATTGTAAATATACTTTGGTAATGTATAATTTTATGTAGTGTGATTATGGCGAACTGATTGATGAAGGTTTAAATGACAAATTTAAATAACAACGCAATACCTCTAGTGTTACTGTGTATTGTGTATTACTTTATATTAAATTAATAACTGGTAGGTATAATATAAGTAAGAAGGTACCAATATATTACTAAATATGCACTTTTATTGTGAACGTAGTAAAAAAAAGTCCCTCAAAACATTCATGCTCATTTGGTACAAAAATTCTTACTAAATTGGGCAATCGACAACTTTTAAATAAAATATGTTTTTTCACAAAGGCTCAGGTGTGAGTCTAATCGCAGATAGTAAATTTAAATAACAATCGGACCTTAAAGTTCTCTAACAAGGCGTGTACTTAACCTACAATTTATGAGCGCACATTTTAAGGTTTCTTGAAAACATCTTTGTCGCAGTAGGTACTAATTACACTGCCTTCGTGCTGTATTTTACAACGCGGCGTTTACTGGCTAAAATAAAACCAGGTAGACATGCCCAAAATTATAATCACGATAAAAGTTAAAAGCACAATTGGGAGTAATTTGCAAACATTCGGCGTAATTTATTTGGGTCTGCCTTCGTGATGTTTTACTATATTTTTTTTTATATAATAGTTTTACAACGCATGGCCTAAAATTAAATAATAGAAATAAATAGGGTTGCTACTACACGACCAGCCTTACCTTTGCATTTATTTAACTGTCATATTTACCTATTTATTTATGCACGAAAAAAAAGACAATATTTTTTTTAATTAAAAAGTTTTTATATAGCATATCGTACTCATGCTTCTTATGTGCATATATCGTTTAAGGGATGTTTTAAGGGCATATAAGTATTGGGGTGATTATTGTGATTACTGATTTAAGTACTTATTAGATATATGCGGAAGTATATAATTATCAAATAGCCTAAACTGACTAAATTAACTAAACAAAACAATAAGAAAATATGCACCTGAAATTATTCAGGATACCCTTTAAATCTTATTAGTGTGTTATCAATATTGCTGCAAATTTCTATAAAAAAAACCTTAGAAAAAAAAACAATAATTGGAGATTTTGTAAAATGGTTAGCTTTAAGCTTTTATAAAATATATGTTAGCGATTCTTTTGACAGCACAATGGCCTAATTGAATAAAGTATTTAGTCATATTATGTAGGATTCTATTGACTGATTTTATGTGATAGGTGCTCTTATTATGGTTATTAAATAAATATATAAATTTTAATCAGTTTAGTTAGATTGACTTAAGACTTCACACTCTCGTTTGAAGCAACTGTATAAAAAAACCTAGTAATCGCATCGAACCGGCGGTAGCAAAGTTAGCTAAACAGGAAGGCAAACAAAAATCAGTTCTGATATGATTTAAGCAGCAACGGAAGGAAATTTAATTTAATTTTGTGATTACTTTTGACGGTTGAGTGATTTATGCACAAATCGGAACGTTACAGTCAGCCATGTTTAAATTCAAAAAGCGAACATTCTTCGTGTGCATTCCGTATTCAAACAACGCTATAAAGATGGCGTTGATTCAAACGGGGCATTCCGTATATCTTAAACCAAAAATATATTTATTATCGGCTTTGAAAAGATGCGTTTTGTAAATTCATTTGCACCGTAATTGAATCGCGTAATTAGATTGAAATAAATTATTATTCTTTCTTATTTGTGGCTTTAATGTATTTAATAAATTAATGAATACATTATTGTTCC
Organism: Neomicropteryx cornuta; assembly: GCA_020383195.1. Lineage (NCBI taxonomy): Eukaryota > Metazoa > Arthropoda > Insecta > Lepidoptera > Micropterigidae > Neomicropteryx > Neomicropteryx cornuta. The sequence goes on from JAHKQU010000014.1 coordinate 11,950,470, forward strand.
TACCAACAATAGTAGTTACCTAATTTATAAAGTAATGTAAATTATAGTAATAATCCACCCAATGGGACACTTTTAAGGGATACTTTTTTTACTCATATATACTTGTTAATTAAAGGATTATTAATAAAAGCCAATATTGTATTTATATGTACTGCTCTGCGCCCGATGTCACACGAGCGCCTCTGTCTGTTGATCGCGTAGGCACACTGCCCAGTCTCCCGCTCTCCCGCCCGCGACACGCGTCTTGCGAGACAAGGACAACACGACATCCCATAAAATCTAACATACTTAACAAAAAAAAAAAATGTAGATGCAATTTTTTTGCAATCTAAATAAATTAAATACAAACATGTGCCTATATGCCGTGCAGGATTTACGTATAAGCTACATAAGCTATAGCTTAGAGCCTCCAAAAAACAAATTGTCAGGTATGTATGCTGTGGCATCATTTGTCCTAATGCCGCAATAATTATACTGTAATCGTATTTTAATTGAAAAAATAAAGAAAATAGAGAACCCATATTCTTCATTTTTCAAGTCAAAATAACAGTAGACTTTGCATGATAATATTTTTTTGTAAATAAACATTGGTAAAACGTATTAAAATTAGTAACATATTTTCCTAAATACGTTTAAGTGATAAAACATTAGATAGATTATTTAAAATTCGATCCTATGAGGACACCTGCAGCTGTAATTTTATTTATTTATTGTTATTTTTACAGAAAAAAAACTTACAGCTAGACATACAATTATTAAAAAAAAAAAACATTTTATCTATAAACATACAAAGAGAAAATGAGATAAATCTCCTCTCATCTAAATTCGCACTTAGTAGCATGTCAGAATCTTTACCGTGTCCATCTAACTAGGTGCTGAACACCTGTCCTAAGATGGACTATCTGTGTCTGAATGCGAAGTATAAGGAGCAGAATTTCCTAATATCTTTTTTTTTTTTATTATCACGAACATATATTTCCGTTTATTTTATAATTTATAAGTACATAGATGAGTTTCAGAGAAGCAAATCAATAAAAAAAAATAAAAAAGAGAGAAAAAAAATAACATAAAAGGAGATTTAATTATAGCATATATTTTTAACGTTTTTTTTTGTCAACATATAACAAATTATAAGTTTATTGTATAACAAGAACGGCACAATAAGAGTTTGCATTTTTAAGTTTGTTATGAATAAAAATGATTTTAAGTTAAAGATTGATTATTTCACTATCGATATAGGTACTTCTTAATTGTATTTCAGTTTAACTCTTTAGTTATCCGAAACTGGCATTACCATATCTTAAATAGCTTAAGGCCTTATCTAGTCTAAATTCGGCCCTGCCTATATGGTATGTGTATAGGAGTGTGTGTAAAGAGTTAGAAAGTGTGTGTGTTTCTTTAAACGTGTGCTTTAGTTGGCTAGACTTGGCGCTATATCTACTCACATGAAACGTGTCATGTGAGTAGATATAGATGCATCACGAAGTTATTCCAACAAAAGCTTTTAAGAAAATGATAAAAAAAACAGGTTCCATTATTTCGGCAATGTTGATAAAAAGCAATTTGTTGTATCTGAATGAATGTTCAAAGCGATTTGCAAAGAAGAATTACTTAATTAAGTGCTTTTCGACGATTGGCTTTATCCTTGTCTTTGGACTCATAATAAAATTTGTTTTGTAACAAAAAAACCCTTGTACACTGCCTTGAGAATGATTAATAAGGAATGACATGATGACGTCGGCACGAATTCTAGACAGATCAGTCGCTAAAACTCGTAGTAATTAATCCGAATCTAAATTTATGAATATAAATGGTATTGATGATTTCATTTTGCACTAGTAATGTAATCAGATATATATTAAATAATTATAAGATTAATATACACCTGCATATTTCTTTATTCATAATATATTTATTTATATTTTATCAGAAAAACGAATATACATAACAATCTATCTATAAAAAAGAACAGAAATTATTTAATATACACCTACTTATATTAAAAAAAATCCTTTCCTAAATTTATCCATATTGTCAAAGATTGTATTATGTTATTTATCTTATCATGCGATTTGCCGTTATTAAAAAACAATTATCAATATAATAAATAGGCAAAGTCAAATACCTTTACAACTCAATTATATAATTATCAAAAAGATATGCATACTAATCATTGTTAAATAGTTGATTTTATGAGTATAAAATAAAAGTCGATAAAAAGTCGATAAAAATAAAAATAATGGAAATTTAAAAATTAAAGTAAATGCTCACTGGTCAACTGCATACCATTATGCCGTGTAATTAGATGCGACACTATGAGCAAATAATATGCCGATAAAACTGTTTCATGACTCATGAAAGTTTTGATCTTTGACAGGGAGAATATGCCAGAAGACAACATAGATTTCGTACCCATTGTATTTATATATCGCCGCCGCACCGTAAGGTATAGTTATCATCTTTTTTTTATCTAGTAAATAAATAAATTTATGCCTCTCGCGTGAGACATCTAGATGACATCTAGTGAGGCCAAGATGAATAGTGAGAATTCATTTGACGATCCCGGCACCACGTTCACCTTCTCGACCCATCTCTATCCCGAGGCGTCTCTTAGTTAGCTTTTTCACATAAAAAATATATATATCATGGCTGTCAAGTTAATACTTACATTAACTCGAAAGAATTTATTACTTAGCCATATGAACAAAGCAAAACAAAGTTATACCCATATAAATTTTTGTAAAATATTTATTTGGTTTGTCATGTCAAGATGACACCTACTAATTAGCTACGAGTAGGTATCTCGAAATATATTAAATCGATATTAGAAGAACATAACTCGAGTATTATAATACCTACATTTGGAAGATTAGATGCGATCATTAATTTTTTTATGATAACAAACATGACCTTGATATCAACATATTTTTTTAAACTAGGCATTGTAATCTGTAATGTGCATTAATAGCAGACAATATAAGTAGGTAATAAAAAATAAATAAATGTCAAAATGCAATCTGTGGGCGGCAGAACCACGCGCGGCGTGAGCTATAACGTGAGTAGGTTAGGTACCTCAAGGAGCATTTAACCGGTATACGAGTATATGGTAGAGAAGAACATTCGCTTTGATCCATCCGCCCGCGCCGCCGGTCGAGATTAAAATAAAAATATAGAAGACAGCCAGGGCTGCCTCAACATCCTCTGTACACACCTATTCTCGATAAGACAAGCGATTAGTACCTACCTATAGTACATATAGTACCTACGCCTATGAATATAATAAATGCATACAGGGTGGCTGAGACTAAACGTTACCAACTTCACTCTCCTGTCATTTGTGTAGTTGTCATTTTCGCGCGTCAATTTTTTGACAGATTGAAGTTTGGTTAGTTTTTTAAATGTGGTCAAAAAAGAATTGTTCTAAATTAATATCTTCATAAAAAAATCGTAAGGGATTCAAACGTAATAGTGTAATTGCACTGTATTTAGCTGGAAATTCACAAACAGCAATAGTTCGTCAGCTCCAGCATTTTAACGTGAATAAAGTGTTTGTGTATCGAACCATAACTCGATACAACGAAACTGGTAGTATCGCTAAACGCAACAGAGGCGGTCCTAAAAAGACAGCAACATCAAAAGAAATGATTCGAAAGGTGAAGCAACGAATCCAACGTAATCCTCGTCAAAGTGCCAATCAATTAGCAGCACGTCTGCATGTTTCACGATACAGCATTCAAACCATATTGAAAAATGAACTACACTTGAAGCCCTACAAGATACAAAAAGTTCAAGATCTTACTGAGGCACAAAAAATAGTTAGGCTTGAAAGAACACGAGCATTGAAGGCCTTGGCCGAACGTGACGAGATTCCAAAAATTGTCTTTTCTGATGAGAAAATTTTCACCATTCAACAGTATGTGAATAAACAAAATGATCGTGTTTGGTTAGAGCACAAGTCCAACGATAATTTGGACGCAAGAGTTGCCATGCGCAAGCAATCACCAGCTTCTGTTATGGTTTGGGCTGCAGTGACTGCGGATGGACGCACTCCTCTGGTTTCCATCGAACAGGGAGGGAGTCAAGGTAAACCAAGAGTTGTGCCGCCAAAAGATCCTAAACGATGCTTTGCTACCATGGGCGCGTAAACGCTTTGGTACGAACCGTTGGACATTCCAACAGGACTCGGCACCGTCACACAAAGCTCGAGCGACAGCAATTTTTACAAAATTGCATTCCGCGGCTGATTTCGTCGGAAGAATGGTCACCGGACTTGAATCCCATGGATTTCTTCATATGGTCCATTTTCCAGAAAAAGGTGTCCACTAAAAAATACGAAAGTGTTGATGCATTGAAGTCAGCTCTTGTTCGAGAATGGAATAAAATTCCGCAAGCCCACGTTCGGTCAGCATGCAATGCTTTCTATGGAAGATTGAATCAAATAATCAGAGCCAAAGGAGGTCATATCGAGCAGTAACATGTTTTTCATAAAATGTAATATGTTTTTAATATATTCCACGAAATTTCAACAAAAAATAATCAAAATTAAAAGAATTACACCGTTTTCATTTGGTAACACTTGGTCTCAGCCACCCTGAATATGCCTGGTGTGACGTCACGACAAACCAGTAAAAAAGGCCGGCTTACTAGCTTCATGGCCTAAGTGTAATACGAATTACGCTAGGCAGTACGCACTTACTTATTTGAAAAGCATTTAAAATAATTTTAAATTGTTGACATTTTTCGTTTAGATATAGAAAGAAACTCTTACAGCACAGAAATAATATCAAAAAGTTAACTTCTCTAATTATTAAGTACGACCACATATTTTCCTACGCAAATACTATACTTCCATAACCTTAAAACATTTTTAATAACAAAACATTTACATAATTTTTTATCATATATTATTTTCTTTAAGCACAGATATCTAAAACCAGTATTACCCAGATATTCGAATACCAGATAATCCTGTACCAGTTCTCACTAAAATTCTTCACTTATTTTAAATATAGATGTTAAATGGGAGAGATGCCTATAAACCGCGTAATTTGTTGACAAATTTCATTTTTTTATGTAAATATTATTACAGATGTAAGCATTTCAAGAATTCATTTTTATTTGGTCAAAAAGTGTTCTTGACAACTATTTGTGATAAGGTTAGGTATTGAATAAATACTAACTCACGAAATTACTCACACACTGTGTGAGTTTATACACGCTCGAGTGCGTAATAACCACTCATAAATCGATTCAAAATCGCGTTGCGGGTGATAGGTGGCGACGGACCTTAAAACTTGACCGAAGCGAAGCGCTAAAGTGCCGCAAACAACACTAACACCGTGACCCTTGGGATGAGTGACTCATTGGCACTTGTCCGTGTCTATAGCAAAAAAGACTGGCGTTTTGCATGGTTTACCTCAAATATACAAACCTAAAACACGTAGAAATTACGTCCTCGTAAGCAAATTTTAAGAAAATCCACCATATTATATTCGACCTGTAACGAAATAGATTTATAACAGAAAGCAAAACATAACTTGTCCAGAGATATTGCGTTCAACATAAAAATGTTCACACTCTCTTTTTAACCCCTTAGGGAGGAATTCTAAAGTGGGTTAAGTGGGTTCCTACTTTAAGCGGTTTGAGCTGGGCGATGATGAATCAGTTAGTCAGTCAGTCAGAACTTGTTAGATGACCTACCTACAATTATTTTTAGCCCAAATCAAATGAGCTTACTCGAGCTTGAAATGGCGAAGAAGCGTTGGACATAGTATGACTATGTGAGGATTTGAATCCTCGACCGCTGATCAATAGATTTATCTGCGAATTACGAGCTTAATCTTACACGATTGCATAAAAATAATTAATAAAATGGATCTACTTCGTTTCAAAATTTAAGATAAAAACGCTACACAACCCCTTTCAAAATTCACTACTACTACAAATATGTCTTGTCGAAAGCATATAGACAAAGGTAACCTAATAATTTAAAAAAAACATAATAATAAAAAATAATATACAAACAAACGCGGTGATCTAAAAATGATTTTTAGCCACGCGGCGTGGCTAAAAATATCAAATAAAAGTTAAACACATGTAAAAAAACAATTCTAATTTTTTAACTATATACTCAATAAAAAACTAAATTGTTGGATAAGGTCATAGGACAAGGCGTTTCCTTTTGTTACTTAAAGATATCCGCCGGCGGTGCTTGACAACCCTTGTGATAAGGCCGTGACAGACCCTGCTGGGCGGGTGCCTGCCTACATACATATAGGAGATCGTGTCTACGCGGAGGCCGGGGGGATTACATCATGATCATGCGCTCGCGCCATCTGCTGTGCTGATCCAGGCATGAGCTGCTTTGCATATTATTTCAGACTTGGCCAGGACAAAAAAGTGGACCGGAAAGCATTTCCTTGAGTTGGGGGGGGGGGGGGGAGAAAATGAAGGTCTGCCAAGCTTTTTTGTTATATTAATAAAAACATAGATTTGCATTAAGAGAAAATGTGAAATTAAATTAAAATTAAAAATTTTACATTGAGTTTTTTTTTACTGAATTTTTATCACTATTTTATTCATATACTTATTTTACTAAAACTTAGGTTTTGGTAGTATTCTTAATTGTAGGTAACTTTAGCAACTATATTCCGAGATTATGCAATCATAATTGTACTAAATTATATGAGCTTTTTTGCGATGCAATTAGTTTTAAGTTCACTTACAATGTTTTTAGTCAGTAAAATTAAATTTGATTCTCCCCGACTTAATTCTATTTCTCGGGACTGCGAATATTTAAACATACATATTTATGTACCTTTGTAGTTATGAAAACTTGTTATTTTATTTAAAAGTTACCGGATAATGTAATTAGGTACCTAAGAATCAAAATATTGTTACTAACAATAATAATTCTTAATAAAAGGTCACATTTAATGTATATATTTAAATAAATTTACCCATCAGTTACTATTTTTTATGAATTTGAATATTTTTATTAGTTTGAAATATTTTTAAAATCATTGACTTAAAAAAAACAGTAGGTACTAAGAAATTATATGTCTGTCCGAATAAGTAAGTACCCCCTAGGTAGGTAGGTAGGTAGGGTGCTAGTAGGTAGTACCTACTAGCTTTTTTTTTATACGTGTTTTACAGTGATTACAATGTTTGTTTGAATATTTCCAATAACAACCCTAATTTATTTTTATTTTTTTATCGTACAGGGTAAAAAAATAAATAGCTCGATGCATATGCAATTGACTAATTTTAAGTAGGTCTAATTTGCTGAAAACCTCGTTATATCTGGCATCTGAAGGTAGTACGTAAAATAACGTTTGTTAAAAAGCAAACAAAATAATCAACGATTCTCAACATTGATTAGATATAATAATCAACGATTTGAACGTCTGATTACATTGGTTTTAGCTTAAACATCTTCGAATGAGCTCTGGATAGTTTGACGAACGCTGTGATTACTGGACGGCGACCGTTTCGTATCAGCGGACTACGTAACGTTGAACTAAAACAAAATTTATTATTTTGTATTTAGATACGTTTTTTTAAGCTTTTCCATAAAATCGAAGGGATTTGTTTGCAGTGCAACCCTAAAAAATAAATCCATAATTATAGTATATCAGGCATAATAAAGTGTAGCTTAAATTTTAATTATTGTATTATTCTAGGAAAACCTGCATGTATTAAACCCTCATGTATTAATCTGAACCTTCCACATTGTGCCTCTAGTTAAATCTTCAGTTGCACATTTTATTATATTTTTTTTTACGAAAAGTGTGTTCTTTTTAATTTTTAAATTGACACCTAAAGATCCATGTACCCTCATCTTAGAACAGCAGGACACGCTATAAAGGTGATGTAAAATGTAATTTAAGTTTATGTAATAAAGTAAATAAATAAATATAAGGTACGTATGTAATTATTTTTGGCCCAGAACATTATTAGAGCAAAGAGTAAGCCCGAGTGCGAATCCCCCGACTTCTCTCTCGAGAGTTTGTCAAGTTTATCATCAAACTCTAGCGCATCGGGAGACCAGACCATGGACCCAGTGTCTCTACGGCGAATGCAAGAAAGTTATAACTCGTTAACAGTTCCATGTACTTGCGTCGCTTGGAATAAGCGGCGGTCCGCGCTGCTGTGCCAATTTGTGTTGAGGTGTTGTAGACGTGGCTTTCTGGGAGTGTGTCTGCACACATAACATCCCATGTCAAGGCTTTATCATGGCTCCATGGTACTAATGTGACTCCGTCTGACCTTTGTCGTGTGAGAATGTTTATTGCATTATGGCGCACCACTCCTCTGGCACGAAAGACCGCGAAGACCAAAAAAGTCTACACTATCCCCGCAGTGACACGTGTGGAATAAACTGAGTTTCGCACCAAGCCAAAGTGCCATTGATATGCGAAGGGTGGTGCGGTCCAATAATGTCCCTAGATACGGACTTATTTTAATTACGGAGTTATTTTTTCAACTTTCTTTTGTAATCTGGTGTAGGTAAGTGAGTAGTGGAACTGAGATTGTTATCAATGATTACGCCGCGATAATAATTGTTCGTGGGATGAATGTGGAGGTGCACTCGAGTGCATAACAACCACTCAAGAATCGCCTCAAGATCCGCGTGGGGGCGAAAATCTTTACTGGCGCGAACTGCGAAAATGCCGCAAACGACACTAGCGCCTTTGGGGGTAAGCGACTCCTTTAAACTCGACTGCACATGCTTTTCTTATACAACAGAAAGAAGTACAGATCTTCTGAAATGTATTAGGTGTGACACATTAATTTATATTCAATAAGGTTCCTAATGTAATTTAATTTACAGGTTTTTTTTTAAAACAACCATAAGTATTTTTTTTCACCTAACCCAGGTATTATACTGCTTATATGTATATGTTAAATTGGAGATGCCTGTAGTCGGCTTAGATTGTTAATTATGTATTTCTATGTAACTGTCATCATGTATTGCTGTTAGCATTTCTCATACAAATAAATAAATAAATATAATGTAACGTACTCGTTTATAATAATGCAATTTATATATATTTATAAAAAAATGATAGGCTGATCCAATTCGCAGAAATCGCGGCAAATACACAAGGCAACATTGTTGGCACTTCCTGGAAGGAGAGAATCTTATTTGTAAACTACAGAAACAGCCGCGAGAAGGAAGACACGGGATAAAGCGAGAGGAGACGACGAGGAAGACTTCGGGGGGAGGGGGTGGGGTGGGGGGCGGAGGGAGATGTAGGGCTTCCAAATCACGAAAAAAAAACAACATTCCCAGAACAAATTTTGTGCAGAAAAAGGGGCGGAGAACGGATTCTCTCGAAACGAAGCTGCGAAGGGAGGAATAGTCCGGCCGGTGTGAAGGACGAAACCGGTTCAAGAGCGGAGGGTTCCGCACCTACTTACTTATAGTACTTTAAAAAATACACCCTTTCCGGTATTATCAAATAGATCGACCTACAAATATATTTTAGTTATTCTAATATCGGTAAGATACAGTCAAACGTTTACATATAAGTAGATAATATTAAATTTGCGACCAAATACTCATATAGTAACAGACCATATAATAATAATAATAATAATAGTTATTTGGAGTAAATCAGTGTAGATTTGTAAAACAATTGGTGTCAAAATTGCTAACGCATACATTTATCGAAACATTACCTAAATCAACACGTAGGTGCTTACCAACCTAGAGTGTGCCCTGAACCGTGAGCCTTATGAACATGTCGCTAAGGGTGACTGGGTTCTCCGCGACGATAAAGTTTCATCAGCTCTCTCTTAGGCACATTGAAAGCATATTGCTCTCCCTATCTTAGCCATATAAATATGTTTACAAGTGTCCATAGACCTGCTAAAGTTTTGGTAAAATGATGAACCACTCGTGTGCGCGTTGTATAGCCCTATTATTACTCTAAGCACACCACCCAGGCCTGGTCTGTGCGATAGTTCCTACGAGCACCTTATATTATTTATTATAATATAAAACTTTCCTTATGCAGTTTCTGGTGTTGGTAAGTTGATCTTCCATTCAATGGAAGTCTTCAGTACCAATTTATATTCGTCTGGCGTCACCTAAATAATGAGCGATTGTTAGTTCCACGTAGCCTTTTCGGTCCAAACCTCGGCTTTGAGAATCGACTCTTTGCTCTGCCTACCTTCATTTACTTTGGCTGTACGCTCTAAGTATTTTGAATACACGCGGGTTGAAGAGTTTTAGAAATAAACAGTACTTATATTTTTATCGGGACCTTGCTACGGTAGAAGTAAAAAAAAACTTAAAATTACAGGATTACAATAAATTGACACGTGTTCCTTTTTTTCTTTAACATTATGATTGAAATAATTTAAGATATATTGCTTATATTTGATGGAGTTTCGAAACCATGAAGTATGTTATAGTTAGTTGAAACCATGAAGAAATTCTCAAACTGCAAATAATAAAACTGTTTTACCAATATGCTATTCCTCGGGTCGTTGACGTCCATATTTTCACTCTTTTCATATAGCTGATATTCTTTTGATATATTTGATATTCTCGATATCCACACGTTTTTAACTGACAATACTTAAAAATGGTAAAAGTAACACTAAAAGGAAAAATATATATTTCTAGGTTATCTCTACATTTTACTATTTTTAGTTCGTTGGATGGGCAAGTAAGGTAAAAGGCACTACATTATTATATGAGCACCATTATTATATGCTTTAATTTCTATTTTAGATCGTTACGATTTTGTATAAGTTGGAGATTTGTTATAGTGTGCGTTAAATCAAATAAAATTTACCTATATATGTTGGCTACGAAATCGTTAGGATATTTTTAGATACAACACGAGCATTGTGGACTTATAGCAAAGGGTAATGTGTCGCTGCATTGGTGTTTTCAGCAGATGCATATTTTTTATATACTTGTAGAATACAGTAGTTTATTTTATTAAACTATCTCAGTTTCTGTAGTCAATGAAGATTGGAAATAACAACTTTTCATTTTCCCCTCTGAGAATATTCAACGGACTGAGGCAGGTAAAATAAAGATACATTCAGAAACAGTATTCCAATTATAGACTTGCGACATGTTGATTGCATGTGAATAAGGCCTCGTAATATTGAGCTTAAAATTATTAGCCTGCATTACACACAAATACACGACCTATTTGCACACGACGACGAATTATTTGCCTGCATTACACGACATAAGATTAATAAATAATATAAGTAGGTACGAGTACGAACCTACCTACAATATTTTAATAAGAAAAAAGTTTTGGTCAGAATAATATGATCAACGTAAAGAATGGACCCCAGAGGTAATAAGCACATACAAATTGTTCAGTAGAATATATGTATGTAATAGATAGGTACCTACTTATAATTAAGAAGGTGGTGACAGATGTGAGTTTATTTGTAAGGTAGGTTTCTACTATGCGGTAAAAATGTTTCAAAAATACTAACTCATTATATATTTAATTGCAAGTGACATTCATAGATTGACAGTTCGTTGAATGAGAGGTTTAAACTTCGACCAGTACCTAATTAATATTCTTTCTGGAGTTGAATAAATGAGAGATTGTTAATTCCTCTTCAGTCAGAGCAAAAAAAGAAGATCGCGCCAGCAAATGGGGCCCACAATCAGAGGCCGCGTTTTTTGTCTCCCTCTCGCAGCTGGCGGGGCCTTTGTCGGCCTCAGCAGGCCGCGGCCTCGGCCCTCGGCCCTCGGCCCTGGCGAAGAGGCAGGTACGAAACGGCCCCGTGCGGGTTCTTACAAACGCTGTCCATCGGGACTTGGCTGGGTCCATTCACCATTTTTGTGTAATAGAGCGGTGGTTGTAGGTTATGAAAAAGGAGGCTGAAAAATTCGATAGCCTCAATTTCTCTTTAAATTAAAGTTCACACGCCTCTAATCTATAAGAAAACCAATCATTTCAGTCTTTATGACGACGCGACCCCCTTCACCTTTCCCGGTTCTTAATTTACTTTCAATTTATGTTTTTAATTTATACTGTAATATAAAAACTGTGAATGTTTTGTCAGTGCATTAAACTAAAAAATATAATTTAATATTTGCAGATCAAATACAACGTATTACCAGTGGCGAACGGTGTCAATCCTGCATCGAAGGGATAGTGTAAGGTACTCTATGATAATCCTGCGCAACGCGCTGGCAAAACAAATGAGCCTTTATGTATTTTTTTGGGTAAAAATAGTTCATCGTTTACTTAACATAATAACGATTTTCAACAGGATATTGAATTTTACTTATTTATTTGTTTAATATATTTTAGGGAAACATACAGCGTAGCTTGATTTATAAAACAAAAAATACATAGTTATTAATTTGGCCAATTATATAAATCCACTGTTTAACAATAGGGTTGAATGGTAGGTTCACCTATTGAACTGATTACTTAAGCAAAAGAAAATAATCGAGAAACATATATAAAATAATTTAGTTATGCATATTTACCTGATAAAAATGTATAAATAGTGAATTAAAAAATGTAACTGTATGTAAATCTTATACTATTTCGCCGTGGCATGCCAAGCTCGATGAAGGTAGGCATGTACCTATTCACTGATTTTATTGTTACATATATATTATATATATTACTGGGTATTAAATAAAAAAATATATGTAAATTTTATCACAGCTATGAACTTACATAACGGAACAGAAGATACCTACAAACCTATTTTAGAAGACGTGTGTATTTTTTCATAATATATTTTGCAGTGGAATTGATAATGCATTAATTAATCAATCATTTGGCGTTGTTATTGTATTCACCAAAGAAAAACCATCAAAAGTCTTCGTGTGGTATGGTATGTGTGTTCAGATAAAAGTATGTAGGATAAGTTATTGATATTATATAATAGGATATAATTCGAGTATGACTCCATTAAAATAAGATCAAGAGCGTCACAACCGAGCATGAATGGCGCGAAGGCCGGCGCGGGTAGTTATCGCAACACCTGATCAGCAAGGCGGTTATCAATCGAGCCGAGAGGGTGGCGGGGGTGGGGGTGGGGTGGGGGTGGGGGAGGCACACGTGAATGCGTTTATTGACAAGAGATAAAACATTCGGTAAACATCGGCCCGCGCTCTGCCAAGGTCGCGGCCATCCGGCAACGTCGCAGATCAGGTTCAAGAGTCTCTCCCGCTCTCCTGTGAACGGCGACAGGCGACAGGCGACAGGCCTATCCGCAGAGGCTGCGGAGCGAGCGAAACGGAAGACGGAACTGATCCGCCGGCTCCATCTCTCTCGTTCCCCCGCCCTCGCTTGCGCAACGCGAGATTTATCGGGCGCGCCACTGCCTGTGCCCCGCAGCCCCCGCAGTCCCCGCAGCCCCTCGCCCGACCGCCGCCTGCCATAGTTTTGTTCACGGGAGATGCGCGTGCGACGCCCTCCCCCTGCTCCCCCCTGCGCCCGCCTCCCCCACGTCGGTTGAGTCGGGAGTCGGGATGACTGCTCGACGCGACGTTCAAAGGACAAGAAAGACTATCTAAAAAAAAATATTCCTACCTACTTACAACTTTAAGAAACCCATGGAGGTACCCCACCCTGGGCCACCCTGTAGTTATCATAACTATAATATTAATTATTAACATATGCTTCACACACACAATACAAAATATTAGTCAGTAAATCCTACCTGTCAACTGGCTAAGAATATATTTATTTATTTATTTATAAACGTACCAACAGCGTACAATAAAATAACACATTTATATAGCAAAAAAATGTGCCAAATATAAATATGGCTAAAAACGTCAAACGATTAAACAATGTGTAATGTGCGTGAAGTGTGAAATATATAGGATATATATTTTGCCGATCTATCTGGAGTAGATAGCTCAGACCAAAAATACAACATGACCGCATTATTTTTTTGTGAGCGTTTCTTCTGAGCTGACTAAAACTTCAAAGTGAAGTCGGAGGCTGAAGTCGCGGTATAGAAATGATTTAGCTCGGATCCTCACAAAGTCCGCTTTTAATGGTCCCGAAATAAAATATGTGAGGAATGCTTTTGATCGCTGACCGGGTTAAAAGTCCCATTGTTTTTAAGATAGCATCGACATGAAGTTGGTCTCGGTCACCCTCGGGCCTTTGATGTGACAGCCGAGCCGAGCCGAGCATATTACACAAAAAGAAGCATATTACACAAAAAGAAGGATATTACACAAAAACAGCGTCCGTTGTTTTCGACGCTCAACTGATTTCAGAGTACAGAAAAAAAATTTAGGTAGGTAGCCATATATAAATGAAATTAAGTGAGCACTTAGGTTGCAAATATTTAAAAGACTGTCAGGACGACAGGTCAATTATTTTTAAAAAAAAACAAAAGTTTTAACCATCAGGAATTGAACGATTTGAAAATTATTTAATTAGCCACTATATAGATAAATTTAACATTAGTGTACATACAAAGCTACTTCGTATTTTCTTATAAAAATACCGTGTAGTTACCAGGCCGACCCTAGACTTTGTAGTGCCATGGGCGAACAAAATTTGTGCCCCCCCCCTCACATATTGAACTATTTGATAGAAAATTTAAAAAAAACCATTTGAATAAGTTTGACATGGGAATGGGATATAAATTTAGGAAGTAAAAACTTACTTGATAATTCAATATTCATTTAAATGCCGCCGCCAATAAAAAAAAAAATTTAATTTAAAATTAAATACAATATTTCAACAAATATAAGAGAACCTCAGGAACCAGTAATCAGCAGTCTTTTGTTGAGTATCTATAAAAGCACAAATAATTGTAGCGAAGAACGCAAGATTAGGTTAGCAGAATGGAAAAATGGCCACTTCTTTTTAAGTGCATTAAAAACTGGGGGAAAAAGCATTGAATAGTGAATGAAACTAAATAGCTATACAAACATATTATATTCTACGATAAAATTAAATATAACAAATATGCATTCGAAATCTAGGCGCCCCCTAAATTTTGACGCCCCGGGCGTCACCCTATCCACGGGTCGGCTCTGTCTATAACCTAGGTTGTACCTACGGTAATTGAGGAAAAAGGCAAATTGCTGTTAAAACTTTAAACGAACAATACATTTTGTCGAAATAAATAGCTACTATGCTAGCATTTATGGATCTAACTTGTGATGATAGCATAACTGCCGTTTCGAGGAAAGCGGTATTTATCAGCCAAATGTCCAAATCTTATCTGGACAGGTATAACATGTGAACGTCTGAACCCGCTAATTGCATCCAGGGTGGTTAGGTTATAATAGGTTTTGACAGGATAATATAATAGTTTTAATAACAATAAAATTGTTTATTTATTTGAATAATTCGAAATTATAGTTCAAACAAAACAAAAAAGACCATATTGCTCATTTGGTAAGTAGGACGCAAATAAAGTAAAATTGTTTAAAATTAAAAATTGAATTCTTTTAACCGACTTCCCAAAAAGTAGGAATTCTCAATTCGTTTCTAGTTTTTTTTAATCTTTTTTTTGAAAGTATGTTAACTTATTATTACGAAATGAATTCAACGATATCTTTTTCTGCACATTGCAGGCGATTGATTGCTTGAAGATGATTTTATTAAAGTTTGTTAAAAAAAATTTAGTGTAAAGCAACAAAAATATAAAAAATCTCAGGTACATACGATTATTGTTAGTTAACAATAAAAAAGTGGATTTTGTTGTCTAAACGTCGACGTATCAAATTATAGAGTTTATTTTGGAGTCGGTTTTATTATTGTAAGTTCTTTTAATAATTGGGCGCGCAAAAACCTAATACAAAAGATTTTAAAAATTATTAATAGATTAATTAAACAGTTTCATTACATTACATTACCGAGGTTTGATTACATACGAAACAGTAACCTACCTATGGTTAATTTATTTAAGTAACAAAATTAGGTAATCGATCATCTTTAACTGCCCATTGTAGACTAATCACTTAAAAGCTAAAGTTCTTACGGAATGCGGTTTAAGAAGTTTTAGCTTCTATACATTCTGAAGCTACTATCGCCGTTCTTTGACCGTCCGTTGCAACTTTCAACTCGAAAAGTACAAATGCGAAGGAATTGATATTTTTGCGTAGATTGATTTATTTATTTATTTATTAAAATTATTTATTTCGGGAAACGACCGCTATATTACAATAAAACAATCAGAACATAAAGCCAATAATAGTTTCCTCCAAAATTAGTAAAATGAAAAAATACATTTAGTGTATTTTTACAAATAATAAGGTTTATGAAATAAAACACTGCTCTTGAAAAATGCTCGGGATGCTCTTGTAAAACAACCATAACTGTTTGGATAACATTGGAGGCTGATCGAATAATATAACCTTAACGTCAATAAAGTTTTAGTTCAATCAATGAAACATTGACAGTATGGTTGTTTGAAATTTGAGGACGTATCAGTTATTACCGGCCAGTTAAAATCAATGTGGCTAGAAACATTTAAAGAATGATCAGTGTCACATTACAATAGTTATAAAATTAAAATATTATATCCGTGTTGTTTCATTATTAGCCCTGCGTCAAAATTAAAATACTAAAATTTAGGATAATTTGAAATAATATACGATTGTGTTTTTTTAATTTTAATCTACTAAGACTGAAAACTTTCTAAAAAAAACACTTTTGCCCTTTATGGCCGTCCAAAACGCACATCGAATGGGTGAAAAGTGCCGTAGGCACAAGTGAAGATAGGAAACGAAGCAACCATCAGTTGGTTGTACCACTAGGCGCGGGTATTCCTGGTGGGAGACGCCGTTGGAGTCGCGACGTCCTACTTGCTTGCAGATCCCGACATTGCGAAGGAGCTAAGGAGTGAAGGACCTTCTATCTGCCGCTGGTCGTTATGCGGATAATAACAAAATCATTTATTATGAACTACTTACATGAGATGTTTTTTTCAACAATCTACGACCAAAAATGGCTTAAAAACCCCTATAAAAATAAATATAGATAACGCAATAAGTTTTTTTTATTCAGCACACATAGACAACGGGTCAGTGTATTTAATTTATTTTTTTATCTTTGTCATCGTCATTTCTGAGAAATCCTTTACCTAAAATGCAAAAAAAAACGTCAATCTACGTATGCCCTTTAATGATGCACGACGCCTGTAGGGCCTAGCTGTAAGACGTTAGCTTCTGGTTAGATAATTTACTACTACGAAGTATAGCTACATGTGTCATAGCCATTCTCGTTTTTTATTTTGACGTCCTCGTACAAGATCTCTCATAATGACTGTGGTCGTCGGTACCTACTTTATGAGTTTCAATCAATAGTGGTTCCAATATGGTTCCATTAGGAAACTATAAAAAATGCTTTGTACCTAAGCAAGGCAACAACTATATTTTAGTTCGTTGGAGTTAGTATGTTAATTAGCAATTAATAATCATATTATTATTGCGGTCGAGTTGGCGCCATTGATGTAATCGCTATCTTTTTTATTATGAGCAACAAATATTATTTCCTATTAAATAATATAAGAGTAGAATAGGTAGGTGAGATATTCTAAAAGGAATACGTCTGATGATGAACTATTCGACAATGCCAACTTGCAGTAGGTAAAAGAAATAATACGAAAAGAATATTAATATATTTTGTCCGATGTATGTAAAATGTATTAGAAATATAAAAGTACTTCCCAACCTAATTTACAGAAATATTACATTTAGTAAATTATGAGTTAATATTATAAAGACTACACAGAAAAACAATTACGGAAATCAGTAAAGTTAAATTATATTATACCTATTATGACTTACTCTTACACCAATGTTTTGATTTTGGTGATTTTGATTGATTTTTAATTGTTAAGTTACGGAAAATGAAATTAAGTCAAGAAATAAAACGTCGAACATAAATAGCATATTGAAAAACACGTTAGTTATACAAAAATCGTTGAAAGAGGTGATTGACAAGGGCAATCAAATGGTTTTAAGGAACTAAGAGGCAGCCAAGTCGTCAAAATATTTCACAGATTAGAGGTAAATAAGTATGAAAAAAATAAAAATCATGGTCGAGTGACACTCCGTGGCCGGGTCGGGTCTTGTATGACATTCCGCAGATACTCAATTATTGCCGCTCTACCATTTTGTTTGTTTTATATTTAGCTCGTCAGCTCGGTGAATAGCTAAGCAGCTATGATACACCCACAAATACAGTTCCAATGAAAAGATAGGTAAGAATTGAATGTATCCTACAAGGATGTAGAATATCTCACCTGAAAACTGTTTGTATCCATTCCTGAACTTGCTCTTCCACCACTTGACTAGGTGGTTGGCCATCGGAGCGCTGCAGCGGTCGCTGGCTCCCGACTCCTGCACGACGAGACTCTCGTAACAAGTCATGCAATCGAGATTTTAGCAGACATCCTCAAAACAGAAAGGGGAAAGGTTCACTTGCAAATCCCGGATCACTTAAGAGCTTCGCTCAATATTCACAGACACAATCGCGCAGATCCATGGTCAGTCAGCTTCGCCGGTTCGGTGGGATCACACGAAGCGCTATTCTTCGAATGGTCATGACAAAACGACCGCCGAGAGTTCTCAAAGGCCGCGAAGGCACAATGCCCAGGGCCCCATCATTGTCAGCGGCCCGAACGTCTCGCGAACAAATTGGATTCCGAGAATGACGGTTATTGTAGTACTGGGCTTACTTCGATGGCACTACGCCGGGAAACGTCAGCCATCGAACCCTCACACTTTCGATCAGAAGTTTGTCATTTATTTACACCTCGAACTAAAAACAAAAATAAAGGCAGTGTGCGTCACGAACTGGTTTGTTTATAATAAATACAACAAAATTCAATGCTAGGCCTTATAACTGATTAAAAGCACTCGAAGTAACTTAAAAGATGCAATATGGGGGTTGTGTTGTTCGACAGACCAAACAACGCTGACCCAAATATCGTATATATGACACGTGGGGACCCGACAACGGAAACCAGCAACCCGTCCGCCCGCTGACGCGGCGAGATCGCGACTGGCTCATGGCTGGCTCTCGGCCGATCGGTAGTCGCTCTTGTGGCGGACGTCGCCGCTCGCTCGCCGCCGCTGCGTTCATTTCACTTCAGAGGTGGCACGTTTAAATATTTATTTATATCATTTATATATTTTCATTTTAGTGAAAAAGCTAAGGCATATTTTTAATTTTTACTGTCGTCAATACTAGGTTAATGTCGTAATCATGAGGTTACCATCATCATATTCTATTTTAATTAATTTATTTATTTATCGTATGGCAAAAATGTACAAAAAATGTCAAAAGTTAAAAATAAATATTAAAGTAATAAACATAATAATCTATAGGACTATATGTTTATGTTCAGAGAGTATAACCAGTCGATAGCATTTGGTGTGAGATTGTGTAAATCTTGTGCAGGTCCTTTAAAGCGACGAAGTGGGCAATCACTGATGATATGTTGAATGGTTTGATTATCGTGTCCGCAATCGCATTTGGGGCTTTCTAACATTTTCCATTTAAAAAGCATGTCCTTACTTTTTCCGTGGCCTGTTCTTAGGCGGTTCAAAGCGCACCAAGATTTTCTGGGAAGGTTAAAACCTGGAACGCATTGAGTTGGTTCTTGAATGTACCCATACTTGTCAGGATTTCTATTAAACCATTTACTTTTCCATGCGTCGACCATGTTAAAATTGCCTAATGTGAGTTGTTGTCCACTCTTCCAGGATGGTTTGCGTGAGATAAGTCACTGTGGTCTTGTATTTTTTATGTCATAGTGCCAGGTTAGGGTTGTCTTGAACTTTTCCCCATGTTTTAAATAGAGCTTGTAAACGACGTATTTTTTGTGGAGCGATGTTACTCAGGGTGGGTAACCATTCTGATGGAGTAGATTTGACGGTCCTGTGATGATTCGCATTGCAGTGTTTAGCTGTGTATCTATTTTGGTTTTAATTAATGGCGTGTGTCGGTGGTTATCCCCATCCTAGCTTCACAGAGTCTCGATTTAATTCTACTGGTAAAAATAATTTATTATTAAATATAATGAAGACTTTTGACAAGCTAAGTAAAGAATTTTACATCGACTTACCAAAGTATTTTTAGTATTCTTACTCATGATTTTCATCTTCATGAGACTGAAGATAAACAGGCTTTTATTTATGTTTGATGTCGGTTTAGGTCAAATCTTGCAAGCTGAATTAGAGCCACTTCCTCTTATCCTACGGAGTTAAAATTTGACATGTTTATTCAGTTCCGATGACAATGCATTTTTATGGTTAACATGACCGGATTCTACACTCAGAAATGGCTCCAGACGAAGGAACTCCTCATCGGTCATGACGCATTCAAGCACTTAAATATAATATCAAATAATATCGCGCGCGTCAAGATGTCAAATGTGGTATTATCAAAATCGGGTCGCAGTTAGTAGTAACCTTTTCTGATAATTTATCTTTTCTATGCTAGTACATATGTTTATATGTATAAAAAATACTGCCTATTTTTTGCAGCGAAACTATTTTCATTATAAAGTTTGATGTGCCCGTGCACGCCCCTGCGCCTCTATTATCTGTCGGCTCCTCTGTAGTTTTCCTGCTCCCCTCGGCGCCCCCCGCAGCCGTCGCCAAACGCCTGCCTTCACAACTTATCTCCCATCTCGTTTCGAGGAATGCCTCTGTCTCTCTCGCTCTCGCCGCCCGCAGAGCGAGCGATGTTTTCTTTCCCCTGTTGCCGTCTCGCTCTCGCACCGAGGCATGCCCTTTGGCGGCTAAAATGGATGTCGTATTATGAAAAGCCGACAAAATCTTCGGCTTTGAAATCAATGTACTGCAGATGGCGATTCTTCGTTTGGGGATCGGGAGTCGGGACCTTGGTCCTTGGTCCTTGGTCCTTGGTCCTTGGATCGGTTCCAGTTCAGGCCGTGACCAGTTCGTAGCGTGATTAATCTATGGCCGTGGTTTAGCTGCCGGTATTTGACATGGAATTCGTGGAATTGTGGATTCAACCAAGCGACAGCAATTGGTACAATCAAAACAATTATAAACATCGATCAACTTTTCGGTTTAAATTAGACAATCCACAAAATACTTCGCAAACTAAGTCATAACCACTAATTTAACGTTTGCTGGTTATCATTCCAACATTGTCACTGACTATAAATACAAGCAAATGGTGTCATATTGGCTGCTTAATAAAACAAGGCAGGAATGCGAAAATCAACTTACATAAATTTTGACCTGAACACATAAATCTGGACATATTATATTGTGTGTATATTCATATTATATTATATTATATGTATTTATGTATTTTTAGTGTGTATGTATACATTATGAAAATAAATATATTTTGTAATAGTTATATGTATTAGTATGTTATTCAAATCAGCTATAATTTCCGAGTATCTAATAGTAATATAACATTAACGCAATTAATAAATATATGTATTTAAATATGTATATATATGTATATACAAGAGCGCCCTCCAAATAAAATATTGAGTGCCTCGAATATTTATCACTTCGATACAGGCATTACGCATAGTGAAGTGATTGTAATCCAATATGCCTGAACCTCTTTTCTATAGCTAATTATATTTAGGACCTAGAAATTTATATTTTAAAAAAAAAAAGGAAAGACGTGGACTTCGGAATTTGTTATTTCTAAATTCTATTAATTTCTAAATACTTTTTTAATTAGTTCATTTTATTAAATACAAATATGTATGATTGTAGCATATACAAACTCTCAAACACTGATTAATTTTAGGTCAACAAAATTAATTATCGTTGTATTTGCATATTTTAAATCTTCATCATGTTAAGTACTTTTGTAATAATTATAAAACGTTTTATTAATGATCATCATCAGTGTACTACTAGATATATTTTAGGTGGGTTATATTGTTAGATTTGGTTATTTATTGGTGAGGCGGCAATTAAGTACAAAATACTTTATATACTCTATTCATAAATTTTACGCTTCTGATTCGTACAATAGGGTTAAACATTATTTTATTTTATATCCGTTACCGATATGTGTAAATTTGAATAAAAATATAGTTTGAATATTTTTCAACATAAACGTACGACCCAGCTCTTTATAAGTTCCATTGTTAAGTAATATACTTTTAAAGTTATAATTTTAGCCACAGCATAATACTGTAAGTTTCTATGTTAAACCTATAACATACAGAAACAATAGAGAGACAACCAAGTGACTCCATTGATTTTATCAACAGCGGGATTCTGGTTAAACGGTTACCACCATAGCAGCTGTTGTATGGTTACCAACAGCTTCGTCGAATGGGTTTTGCTGTGGAGTTCCGACTGCATCCTAGAAGCCATTCAATACAGGCATATTACATCTCCCCAATGCATGGGCGTGAAGAGACGATGAAAACATTGAACGACTCTCTTCGGGGTTGCTGTGAAATTTGTAACAAAATAAACATCATGAATGAAGTTTATATCCCTACCTTCCACATACCTCTCCTCAGTTAAATTTTGGTAATGTGGGAATATGGGGACCCCCTCGTTAAATCAATATGCCCAATATCAAACACGATCAGCTTAACGAAGTAATCGAGTTTGATCTTTACACAGCCGAAACCAAATTGCAAACGCTTCGCTCAACTGTAAAATCGTGTAAAGGAAATTGCAGGATTTGACATTATTTGAGAGAAGTATTTGCGATCTGGAATGATACAAGAATAAACACAGCTAGTCAGCCTACTACCCGAGCACTATCTATTTAAATGTAAATGGACAGGATTAAGTAGGTATTCTATACGAAAAAGAATAAATAATTTAAATATACTTTAATAAAACACATTTTAAACACTGATTACACAACTTTAAATACAGTCAACTATAGGATTTTGCTCGAATGGCAAATATTGATAACTTGATCCATTATTTAAGTGCTTACCGAAATTTCATAATTTTAATCAAGTCTAGGAAGTACTCGATTTATTTTTTTGCAATATCATGTTAAAAGCAGGCTTCTAAAAAATAATCTTGATATAATTATGGTAATCCAAGGACAGGAAATGATGTCATTGTATAAAAAATAAAAAACTATCATAACAGGTATCGTATTCTATGAGTTTGAGACCAACACGAGACATAATATAAATACATAATGATAATAATTAATATGTAATAAGTAGAAATATTATATTTCACTCCTTTCCATTTTCTACTTGTATATTAAATTTTAGTTAAATAATTACTTTTTAAAAATAGATTACCGTAATACGGGCAAAACCCAGTACGATATGGTTGTCTAAGTATTTAATTGACTCATTATTAATTTATAAAATCAAATAAATATTAAATGTGTAAGAGTGATCTAAAAACAATTTTCTTTAGGTTTTTTTTTATCGAATTTAAAATATTAACATAGTCTCAGTAGTTGATTTTATCTTGTAAATCAATTTTTATCCATATATACTAATAATATTATCATTTTCTAAATCACATGTCAACTGTTCATGGGCGAATCCAGAAGTCTTTCTCGTGGAGGGGGGGAGGGAAGGGCCAAGGGGTATGAAGTTCCCTCCACCCTATCTGGAAGTGGTTAGGGGGAAAAATTTAAGAAGGCTTAAACAAGTTTTGAGCGTTTTTAGAACCTAGACAAAATAGTGTTTTGTACCAGTATTTTTACAGTTCCGATTCTGTAAAACAAAACATTACATGCCAAATTATCGATTTGCTCAAAATTTGTAACATGGGTTATGTTTTAGTGTGGTAATTTTACCACAGTAAAGTTAATATTTAAAGTTTAAGTCACACACAAATTAATATTTAAAGCGATTTAATCGAAAACACAGAGTTGACTACTAACTCATCTAAGTTTATTTCCGCTAACACTAAAACACCACTAACGTCACTCTGTGCCTCTGCATCCGCAGTCCAGCCGAGCAGATCAGCGCTGTCAACCTGTCAACCTGTCATTCGTAATGCAAAATTTCTGAACTGGATGAAAAAAAACCCAAATTCTCAATATTGGTGATCGTTTCTTCCCCAATGAGAAATCAGTTTGCTGCCGATAGTGTCTCCTCTCGGAATCCACCCTTGCTATGGTTAAATAATGGCTTTCATAGATTCCAGATACACTGTGCAGTAGTGGAATTGAACTAAATATATGTTTACGTCATAATGGTTAGCTTTATTCTATAAGGGTTGTATAACTGCTTTAGTACATTATCAACAAACATTAAGGTATCTCTAAGGATCTATGAATCAATCTATATTGTTTTGCCGTTAAATCGGTCATAGCAAGCAGCAAGCAGCAAGCAGCAAGCAGCAAGCAGGTAACAGCGAAAGGGACCTCTCTTTCTCTTCGTGTCTCGACTCTCGATGATATTATCAGGATGTGCGTAATAATGATGGCTTTTTTCTAAACCTGTCATTATGTAAGGCGCCCTCCGCCCTCCGCCCTCCGCCCGTGATTTATTTCGTGGCTCCGAGCGAGCGGAGAAAGGGAAAGCGAATGCTAATTGATCATGTTCCCTCTCTTTCGCTCCCGTTCGGGCCGCGCGCGGCTTGGATCCCTCTGTAACGGCCGCTGCGCTGCTCACTCCTCAGGTCGTTGCTCGATGATGACTCTCGAAAATCACCCCGGCCTCTCTCCTCCTCCTCCTCGCCTCTATCTGGCCGTCGCGTCCCCGCAGCTGCAGCTGCAGCGTCCGTACCCAATAAAGCCTGCATTTATGCTTTATGTTGGTCAATGGACGATCATTACCATAGCTTACGATCGAGAGAAGGTCAAAGTTCCAATTTTCAATGGCCCTCTTAGGTAGGTATATTTGTACAACTTATGTTGCCAGGCAGGTTTATCTAGGGCCTAAGCGAAGGGGTAGGAGCGCCCACATCCTACTGACTAGAGGATGTTTTTGCATTTTTTATTGATAATAAATATTTTAGAAAATACTTTGGTGTCTCAATAATTGGTAAACCTGCTCTGATAAACTAATTTTACGATCTTTTCGATATCTTCTTTAGATTTAGTGCGTTTTAGACCAACTATATCAGTAAAACTATTCTTACCTCCATATGCAACACGGCAACGTAATTTAATTTTAATGTTATACGAGTTTTGAACAAACTGTACTACTGAAAAAAGAGGTCGTCTTCGATAATCGGCATTATGTGTTCATTCGTATGGCTTGTGTTGTCGAGGAGGCACAATTGGAGACAGTTCCAACAGCCTTATTGTTGTTTTTATGATGCGAGGCCGTTCATTACAGACAAACAATATCTCGCGAGTCTGTGAGTGTGTTTTTTGTATGTGTCTTGTTACTTAACTTAGTCGACAGTGTTGAGATATGCGCCGTTGAATATTCTCAACGTCGAAAAATGGCCTAGCTCGATTTGAACCACTGGGGAATCGAACCCCGGACCTCTGGATTTAGAAGTGTACAAACAAAAGCAATCCAATGAAGGTTGAACCAAATTTCATTGGCTGAAAAACTCACCTCCCCCCATGCACAATCAGTAGAGATCTCTACCAACCGTGACTACAGATTATTCTTCCGGATGTCGCTGTAATCGAACCGACCGGTTGGTACTTACAACGGTCTATGATCGTTGTGTCCAGTACACAAGAAGAACCAATTATTAGGAGTTCCTGTGAAGTGGCCACTGCTGGACCAGGGCGGCTCCCGGCTCCCGGCGGCATAATGGTTTGTTTCCTCTAATTTTGTATCGGGCGCTCAGCTCGGTTCCCCTGACAGCGCCTGCATTAGTCACGGTGTCCTTTGAGCTTGCCGACCAAGCATATATGCATAGGTATAGCGTGCTATATATAGGTAAGTGGCTATACGCCACTCCCGCACAAAAGCCGACACACCCGGACGCGACGCGACGACCAACGGACCAACGGGGTGTGTTAAGTGCTAGTACATTCAGGCGCCGACTTGTATCTGCAAACTGTTGCATTTTCAGAGGACGGAAACATTTTTTCAGCCCCTAAGCCTAATTCATTTCTTAGGCCTACCTACACCAAACAAAGGCCACTTTGACAATCTTTGTTTAGTATATATTGTATTATTACATCATTACCAATTAAAAATGTCCTAATAACTAATTAAGAAAAGATAATTCATATCGTGCGAGAGTTTATTATTAAGGGTGTGTGTTTGTGTGAGTTATTCTCATCAATCAAAATCACAAAATCTTTCACACTGTTTCTCTAAATGCAAAATAACTAATATTGCAATTATACTGACGTAAACGTTAAACTGAACATTTTAATTTAAATAAAATTTAATGTCGCATGCGTGATATTATTGCTAACAATAAAATATATAACAATTCACAAATATTATTATATTGCACGTATACATAATCAATACAATATAGTTAACGAAATGAATACCTAACATTTTAAAGCGTTGGGTATAAATAATAACTCGCATTGAACGCGTAGTGAGTGCTTAATCCTAAACACATTTTAGCATTTATGGATTTCTTTAGAATTTATATTAAATTAAATAAATCTTTAGGAACGAAGAACAAGAAAAAATGAGTAGCCTATTTACATTTAAAAATAACTTATTAGGTAAGTGAGTACTTGTAGATTATCATGTTATGACAGCCATTGGAATATGTGTAAAATATAGACTTAAAAAATACTTTGCCATAGGTTATGCCTGAAGTATATTTATTTATTTAATTTTAAAAAAATCTCCAAATATAAAAAAATAGGTAGTGACAGAAAAACATACGCATACCTACAAAGAATACATATTTATGTATATGGTGGTGTTTTTTTAAGAATGTGCTTACTGGGGCACATATATACCACAAGTTGCATCACTATAAACTATAAATATTTTTTTTGTCGACTTGATAAACTAAGATGTACCTACAGTAAAAGTCAAAGTCATAGCCTGGTTTTAATAATCAAAACGCAACGATCTGAGACGAGCGATCCCGCAAAGTGACTTCTCGGCGCCCCGCTGCCGTCGCTAATAAAAATGGGCGCTTCGCAGACGCTATTTGCCAGCGGGAGCTCGTCTCAGCTATAATGTTCATATATAGCTAGGTGGTTGGCTACACAATAAAAAGACAAATTTGTTTCCAAAGATTGCTTATTATTATTGTTGCATTGTGTGCATTTGTACCTTCAACACTGATCAATACCCTTCTACGTGGGCATGAGCTAAAACTTTCCAATTGTCGTCAATTCTTACCCAAAAAAATTCTTTGTCTAGCCGAGTGGTTGATTTGTGAAATTAATTGCCTTAGTAGGCAATTAATTTTCTTAAGTTTTGCTTTTGAGCATAGCAGTGTAGTAACGCGACTATACTTAGGGGAAAATCACATACTCAATTAATCTATCGCTTCCAAGAGAATTACCGATAAAAAATCCAGCTTATTAGCCCTGCGATTACAAACATGATCTGTTTGACCTTATATCAAAATTCATCATGGTTTCTGAGTATAAAATTTGTAAACTTACCGTGAAAATATTTATTTATTTATCGTATAAACCAAAATACATATATGTACAGAGCAGTAGCAATAGTTCAATGCCTATTTAATGTAACTAACAAGCGACCAGCACTTACTGCACTGATGTTTCCTGCCTTCTTAACTTTTTTTATTATTATTATTTATTATTCAAAAATAAGACACAATGGGTTCTGGCAAAAACATGGTTTTGGCTGCCAGAAACTCAAATTTATGGCAAGTCTTACAAACTTTGCGTACTAAATTTACGTACATTTTTTTTTGTTTTTTTTTTCAGAAAAAATAGATCAAAAGAGACATTTAACACAAAAAAAAGAAAAACAAATAACTAACATTATAAAATAACATTACACAAGAAGAAACACAATCACTATTCAAGAAATTACTTGTATGTAGAGGTTACTATAAAATGATACTATTGATACTATATAGAGGTAATCTTTGAGAGAAATTTTATGTCGTTTATTTATGTTGGTTACCTCTTTTAAATGTTTTGGCATGTTTGATGCCGTCTGTACCAAAGAAGGCAGTGACCGTCGATTTTTGTTAATTGAAATTATTTCTGTATTAAATTAAAAGGAAAATTTTTGAAAAAGTTACACGCGTATATAACCTATATAATAGTATTATTAATACAAATAGGGGATAAATACCCTCTCTGGGAATGGTCTTAGAACTTCCTGTATAAGCAATAATAAATTATTCGACCTACTATGCCACCTAAGCAGCGAACTAACGCGACTTTCCATGAGGCCGCTTTATTTGTAAATTTTGAACGGGTTGAAAACAAGAGAATTGCTGGAGTATCTTGGTACAGTATGATTCAAACAGCTTCATAGGGTTGAGTGTAGTGTAGTGTAGTGGCAATACGTGTGAGTGATCAGGATATAGCAGTAAACCATAATGACAATAGGAAACCTTTTCCAGCACCGCACTGAGGGACTATTGTTGTCTCAGATTTTACGACAGTTACATAATTGTATTAATTTCGGTTTAGACGTTTTAAAATAAATATACTTAAAAATATTTATTTACAACCTTTATAAATATATTTTAAACGTAAATATTGCCGACAAGAGTTCTGTGATTCCTACGATAGGGCTTGTTTGAAAAGCTACAGTTAGTTACGTATGTTACCACCATAAGAAACATATTACATGTGTAAACTCAGAATATAAGTGAAATTAATTTGATCATTTTATTATTATCCAACGTAATTTTAAAAAAGAAATATTTTTACCGTCTGTTACACCACATTACACCATTACCCTACGAAGTTATTTGAATCTCACTGTAGATAGTAAACGGCCGTGATTTAAAGATACAATAACCCTTATAATTGCTCTAAAACGAGCGATAACTCGTAAAAACTAGAACTCGGGGCGATAATAATTGAAGGCGCACTTGGAATTCAAAGTATTATTCGGGCAAATTAGGGGTCTCGGCCGGGGAATGTTCAAAATAGAGCCTCGAAACAAAAAGGCCTAAGTGCACGGCGGCAAAGCCGACTTAACGACATAATGAAATAATTGCAGCGCGGCCGACGGATCACAATGCAACCAAAAAATTACCGACGGAGCGGGCGACGGAGGCGGAGAGAGGCGGTGAGGGGCGGTGAGGGGCGAGGGGGGATCGGACGCCGCGTGCGACTGGCTCTATGAAATAGGGTTTGTTTTTAATCAAATCAAATTTTTATTTTATAGAATATGCATATCCGTGAAATATCACCTTGATTTTCGATGACATTATCAAATGTTTTCTTTTGAGGTTAGCATTCACTTGCAAACCAATCTGACAGATTGGTTGTTTTGCGAGCAATGCTCGCGGCTCGCCTTGCGACGAAAAGCGCCATCTATTGACACATTATAAATATGTACATACTTTGCTACCACAGCCCTTTTTGTGCCCGGGTCCAGCGTCCAGTAAGATTGCAATTTTTTAGAGAAGAATTTGAAGAAACGAGAGACTAAAACAATAATCATTAAAAATGCGGCCTATGCATGCTTGTTGCGAACAAGCAAAAAAAAAAATCTTCAAATCTATTGGTTCAAATGGCACTGGCAATGGCAATGGTTACATGAAAATTGAAAAAAAAAATGTTTTTTTATTTGAATGAATGATGCCTTTTTTAAAAATATAAATAAGTAGGTGTTCAACTTTAGCCCTTGTATGGAACGCGAGAAAGCCGGATTTATATTAGCCGTCGATGTATCTTTTAGATATCTCAACATTTTTATCAAATCTCTTCACTCATTTTCGAATACAGACATTTCACATTCAGGCAAAAACTATCCATAGTATAAAGCTGTAACTGCAGAGCATGCTAACAGCGGGTGTGAATCATGCAGACATGGTATTCTGCACTTGGCTGAGCTAAATCTTTCTTGCGAATGGACCTCTCTCCGGCAATAAGATCGACTGTTTAGAATTGAGGTGTAAAGTATTATTTGTGTATTAATATACACAATTAGTACAAAACACAACAAATACAATACATATAGTATACTCATTTGCAGAACAATTAAATACAAATAATTACCATGCGAATTGAAATACTATACATATACCGTCACAAAAGTTTACGTACTATATATACGCAGTCGGCTGAAACGTACTCTTAGGTCTTAGGGCTTTTTTTTGTCGTTTTTAAAAAGTGTTTTTCAATATTTTTATTTCATCAGTTTTAAATCAGAAATTATTTTCTATTTAATTTATTGTAGTATAAACCTGTTTTATTTGTACGCCGTAATATCTACGAAATCGTTCAATCGCCAATTACTTCAATACTTTTAAATATAATCCTTGTTGGTTTTGTATAGGATATGTGTATAAGTAACTTTATTGAGTGAGTCGTGAATGCCGGTTTTCTGGAGGTGTTTTGTTACTCCTCCAGAGCAAGCTTTTGGCTTTCATTCTTAGATTAGTCACGTTTTGGTATCAAATATAGGTTTCTCAGTCTATAATACATAATCTCTCTGTTTCTTCGGATTTAGGAAATTTGATTGTTATGATATATAGGAATGATTTATTATTATCATTAGTTTAAAGATTTGATTTTGTGTTAAATCTGAATAAACAATGGCTTACCTTTGTATTCGAGCAGGACTAACATCCCCCGAAAATAAGGAACTTTAGCATATTGACTGAAAGAAATACAAACACACACACGGCTATGTCACAACGTGTTTATGAATAACACCATCACATAGCAATACAAATAAATACATGAATGTTTATTTCGATATAACAATTTTCAGAACGCGTCCGTCCACCAACCTCCACACAGCGCCATGCATCCACACCTATCTATAACTTTTCTTTTTTTCTTCCTGCCGGCAATGAATAAGTATCACGTTTGACCGTCTCTGACATGACATGACATACCTATGTGAAAAAACAACTATAACTCGATGGGTACCGAGTTTAGTTCAAAACATTAGTGTTTATTAGCGAAAAATATTACATACTTTTAAAAAAGATGTCGATTTTTAACGATTTTTTCCAAAAGCTTAAATGTTTTGAAGGGCAACTCTTTAAGAAGTTGCAATTAGGAAGGATATACTAAATTCTAATTGTATACTAACATTAAAATACATCGTGTCCCACATTACAATTAGAATTACGTATTACAAAAAAATAGAGGGGTGTTCTTATTTATTACACTAACTACGAAATTGTATGAAAAATACTAAAATAATTATGGGCCAAATTTGATTACTTTTTTTACGAAATTGAATAAATAAATTGCCTGTACAATTACATTATTCACGTGCAATGGATTAGTTTTGTGCATCACCTTAATAGTACAATCTGCTGTCCCAAGGAGAGAACGAGGACGCAGGAGGGAAGGGAATAGTGTAAATCATCTCTATGTTTATTTCGCAGGAGAAGTGGATTCGCCGAGACGCGTCGCTATAAACTGTGGGGCCTAGTCTGAGCTGCCAATCGACAATCGACCGAATGTGTCATCACTTTCATCCGCTGTCGACACCGCGGCGAAGGAAAAGAGATGGCGCTTACCATTTGGCCGACGACTGGCAGTCAGACTTCAAGAACCCTCAGAGCGCCACGCGTGCATTTCATTAATCACATAAATTATAACGTTTGATATACCGTCTTCACAAATAATACTTAATAAACGCAAGAGCAATACGTTTGACACGGCGTGTATGTAAACTAGTAAAGTTGCATGAAACGATAACTTAAATTAAGATACTGCATCATCGACCTAATCCTAATCCTAATATAAGTATGTGGCCACGTATGACGCAAATGTACTCTATAATAATAATGATCGTAAGCGCCGAATCGAGGTGCGCTTTGCGCAGCAGCGCGGCGGCCCGCTTCAAAGGGAGCGCGTAGGTATCAAAAGGCCTCTACAAAGCATCACAAGTGCCGACGGAACGCCATTGACGTCGGCGCTTCGCTTTGATCTGCGCTCGCGTGTCAAACTCTCTTCTATTCTCTAGCCAGCCATTATAGCTCCAATAATACAATATTATGTATAGCCATTATGGCTGCCTGCGGTGATGACAGAGGCACTCTTTAATGGCGGCGGCACGGTGGCACCCTCTCCAACCCACCCTCAAAATGCTCAAAGCATCAAAGTGCTGACATGGTCTTTGATGTTTCGCCGCCCTACAGCTGTTCAACCAGATCCAAAGCTTCCGTTCGTGATCTATGAACGAGATATTCGATGAATATCAATATAACGAGAGATATTTTAAATAATATTACATTTTTAACAAGTCTGTCTGAGTGTCTGTACAAGTCAGAAGTATAGAATATTTTATAATAATACTCTCAATAAGAGTCAGTCACGGCCAACACTGTTTAGCCAACAGATTTGGTCTCAACAAAGATTTTCTCTTTTCTAAGCAATTAAAAAAAAATAACAAAATGATTTACAGCACAATAAAATTTAAAATATCACTTTCGATCTCTTAAATATTTTCGCACTTTAACGTTTTAGAATACGTTGATGTGCAGATTAACTAGATAAAGTGCAGATACATACTATTTAAAAGAAAATTTCGTACTTTAACGGAACACACCGGGTAATCTGCAGATTAACCAGTTAATGTGCACATTATGGTCTATCTCACATTAACGGTAACAATTACAATTGGCCCTAAGAAAATCAAAAATCCTCGTGGTAAAAATCCAGCGGCAAACCTCGAAAGATCCGCTCTTTCGAGTTTCTCCGCTGCTGCCGCAAATATTCAGCACCATAATCTCAAACGGCACATCAAGAAGTGTAGCCCAAAACGGCTGCTCCACCCATCAGACTCCCCGTACAATGGGCCTGGTACTGCTGGCACCTACACACGTTTAGAGCTAAGCCCACCCCACCCAAGACCACATTAAAGATAAGGGATGGCAGACATCAAGCAAGTGTGACGCACTGTGAAGAGGATCTTGGAGGTTAATCTTTAAAATATACATTCGAAATAAAAAAAAAATTAAATTAAAAGTAGTTTTAATTTATGTAGGTATAGTATGCTATAGTTACAGCCACAGTTTATTTGGCTAGAGTTGGGTTTGGTTGGAGATGGTTGAACGATATGGTGCATACGGTGTTCAAGTAGGTATAGATACATTATACATAGGTACTTATCGACCAGGAAGAGGGTGTTAAATCCTGTTTTGTTGACTTTAATTTTATTTTTGTCATGAGTATTCTTAATCGGCAATCGGACAGAGCCTACAATATCAATTATTCACTAATTATCAATTACGGTATCAAATATTCATTTAATAATATAATATATTTATACATAAATACATATTTTTGTAATTACTTCATTGTACCAAAGTAAGTACATAACCTGCCTGTAATCTTGTTCTAATTATTTACCTAATTCTCATTAATGTTTTATTATCTAGTGCAGTTCATCATCTCAATCAATCAATCACTCATCAATATCTGGTGCTTTTCATTATGAAAACCTCGCAAATTATTATCAATTTATGAATGACAATAATATCATCCTGAAAAAACACAAGATACCATGGGAACTAATAAGGCTTATTTAGTACACCATGACATAAATATGATGTTTGGATTAAAAGCAGCAGCACTTACAAAAGCGAACAGATTAAAACTAGGCAAATATGAAAAATTCATCTTTGGAGAGATGACCAATAATATCCCACTGGAAAAGAAAATACCAGAACTAGGTAGGTAGGTGCTAGAGGGAAAACAATAACGAAAAGGGTAAGAGCCAACCGAAAGTGAATCAAACCACCGCTCATACTCCATCACAAATTGGGGAACGGAGATGATGAACAACATAAAGAACGACGTATCTACCGGCACAGAGAGCATAATAGTACTACCTAGATACTGGTACATTTCGTCTATTGTTCAATGAAACTATGCAAGAGAATGATTTATTAAGGCGATAAGATGTTTATTTATTAAGATGATTTATTAAGGCGATGCTCGTCTTTGCACATATCTATATGCTAACTTTGGAGGCCGTACGCGTATTCGCAATGTAAAATGATGACCAGCCACTTAACACACACCAAGTGAACACGTGAAACACGTGAAAACGTGAAATACACGTGAAAACACACGTGAAATTTTAGAGATGGATGTAATTTATGAGATAATAATATTTACCTGCAAGATATGCACAACGTAGGTATTTCAAAAGTTATACTTCAAATTTATTCGAAAAATTCCTACATTTCTTATTCTGTGGCTATCTCGTATTATAACATTAACCGCTTCCATTCATTGTTTGGTAGTAGTAATTTATTTAAACGGAAAATGAGAGAAAAACCGTTTTAGATGACCAAAGCATCGGTGGGCGTGAACCCAACCCATCTATACCCAAAACAGTAAGTTTTATTATAGATCCGTGAATGAACCCAACAAAAACAGCTATAAGGTTATACGCAGGTGGGTCGAGCTTTTTGAAGCGGTACCGGCGATTACCCCTCTCCCCCCTTCCTTCCCCCGCTGCACTCCGGGTTCTTTGACAGTCGCCGCCGACGCCCGCCATCGCATTTGCATTACTGCCTTTTCAATCCATTATTTTATTAGGATCGCATGTTTAGAGACTGGCGAGCGAGCAGCTCGGCTGTTGCGGGCCTGGAGACATGCCGTGAGCCTTCACCTTGTAGCCCGGCCTGTAATTATCTTCAGACTAGTAGGTATTAGGTGGCGTGGCAGTGCAGTAGACTATCGTCGCAGTAAATATACTGTGCTAGCGTCGTAATGCTATTGTGTTAGGCTCCGCGCCTATCCGCGACGGAAGAATTGATCAGAATCACATCTGAGATATCGGGGTCGGGGAACAGCACCTCATATTAAAAATAATATTTAAACTCCAAAAAAGAGCTCTTTCTGCGGTTCTGGAAATATATAACAGGGTATCTTGTGACTTTATTTTAGGAAACTTGGGAGTTTGACTATCTATATCTTTATTGGAAAATCCAACAGTTTTACACAGTACCATACAAAAAATACATTTGATTGAAAATACATTTGAGGTTGAAAAATACAACATGTTGAAAAACACTGTTCTAGATAAAGCAGCTTTTGACGAAACTCTTTTTGTCATAAGTATCGGGGTCGAAAACGTTTCGATGTTGCCTCTAAGAGACTCAGTATGCATGTGCTCGCTGATCTAAACTCGTTATTTACAAGATATATCGAATTCTGTGTCCCCACGATAAAATAATAACTGTTTGCAATTTGTCCAAATATGTTGATATTGTTACTATGAAAATGATTTGATCGTCGTAATAAATAAATAAATTATTAATATTTTCAAAATTTTGAAACAAATCCTCGCTTTTAGACAGTCTCGCTGTAGGTTAGGTTAGGTCATTACTATATGTTTATGCGTGTGACTATTATTGTACTAATCTTGCTTTTTCAGCTTCCATCTACGATCACAACATGCCCACCTCTAGATTGAAGCTTATCTCTCCGACAATTTATCGCCTTCACATAATCTAGATATTTTCTCAAATATTTTTTTAAATAGCACGCCACTTAATGTCTGGATTCTAAAAGCCCGGTTGCCCAAACCATAATTAATTAAAGAATAATAAAAAAAAACATGGCAAGTCCTTCCAGAGCAGCCCGCGGTGGCGGCCGCCACATCCGAGACCTTTAATAAAAAACAGGATTTTAAGGTCGCCAGAAGGTAATATCATGCCTTTGCCGCCAAAAGGATACCGTCGAGATTAGCGTGATATAGCAAGATCCATTGCAGCACGGTGACTGAGTCTATTTTAAATTTTATATCTGACTCATGTCGTTTTATTTTCAAAAGACAACATATCACACTGTTTAACTGAAAGTGTTGCCGTGTATTCGTACTTTTCCCTAAAAGTTTCCCTAAGGCACTGGATTTATTAAAGTTTTCCATGGACGCTACACGATTTCATAAAAAAAAATGCCCCGCCTGACAGTCTCAAACAGGCCTCGTCGGACATTTAAGTCAATCAGTGAAAGCAGGTAACTAATAAATATCCATCTGTGTTTAACGAGGTCTTGGAAAATGACAAGATTATTAAAGCTATCTCAGTGTCTGATAACTCACACTCAAAGTGGTTACCTCTTATCAAAAAGCTGAATCAAACATCAATTCACATGTATTTTTTTTAGCCACTATTTATTTATTTAATACAAAAATAAAACGTTTTCAATATTTTTTGTCTAAATGCGCATCATTCCTTATAAAAACTTCCCCGTATGTGCGTATATAGGTGGGAGTTTTTAATTTAAGTAATTGTATTGATAACAAATATTACTATTGTATTAAAATATGTCAAAAAAAAAACATTATGTGTCTCAAGGTCAATCCCAATAAAAAAACAGCTAAAAAAAAAGGTCCTACGATTCCTAGTGTTATTTGTTAAGAAACTATATCAAAATTCATTATGGTAATCGAGAAAAAAAATGTTGAAATTTCTATTTTAAATCATGTAAAACGGATATTTTTCAATGGCTCCTCCCTCGGATAACGACGTCACTGGGTCACTAGGCCGCGGTCAGTCAAGATCGAGGTTAATGACCTGCCGCGTTGTTCGAAACGCCCTATTAGGGCGGAACTAAATGATTGCTGTCAGATGCCACTGTTCGAATAGAGGTCGGTCTAAGAAAAAGGGGTAACTCCTTTCTCTGGGGTTGTAAGAGGGATGCTATTGGTAGACAATAGCATTTTGTTTACAAAATTTTATTTTTTTTAATTTAATCAAAAACCGATTTTATTACAAAAATTTGGTGATGAAAATTTTTGGCATTTTGTTACATAATTTCTTACTCTTAATAGGAAACTTAAACACCCTCTAAAGTTTGTGGGATTGGGCTTGGGACATCCTGTATATATTAATAGTACCTACACCATAAATAAAAATATAATATAAGATAAGAAATACATAACAAATAGCATTAGATATGTATGTAATAATGCATACAAAAAGTAAAGTACCGCCTGTACTTATTTATATAGTACTTGGTATATATTTCTTAAAATATACATTTAGTTAGATTCAAAATAAATAAATAGGCTTTATTAAATAGTATCATTAATTAAAATTTCGGTTCATTTTCCACTTAGCTTGAAGTCAAACTGAAATGACATATTTTTGGTATTTTTAAGACTGGTAATTAAAATATGACTTGCATAAAATAGCTAGGTATATAAACTAGGAAATTTATTGTATTTTGTACCTATATTATATAAATATTACGAGGCACCACTACTCCTTCCACCTACAGCAAAAAGTTTTTACGATACATATTTTTCGTTTCATTTCATTGGTTAGGTATTGGAGTAATTTCAAAGACCAGAAGAAAGTAGGATGGTTAACACATGATAAAACTACGAGTATAAAGCTTATAGTATAATGGTCGTACTCCCTAAGGGAGGAAAGCGGACTGAAAGACTACTGCATCGCTGTAGGAAGACAAGGTCCACACGGATTGTAGTGCCTTATCGGAATTATAATTTAATCACAATTCAAAGACGACTTTTTCATTTTTTTTTTTCATTTCATTCTAGGAGAATCGTTAGTAACAACCAATAATATCCCATAGGAAAAGCAAATATCATAAATAGTAGAAGGTAAAACAATAACAGAAAAAATAAGAGCCCACCGTATATGCTACTAGGGTAGGGTTGCCATAAGTCCCGGTACACCGGGACATGTCACCGGTTTAGAGCCTCGGTCCCGGCTGTCCCGATTGACCCACCATATGTCCCGGTAAACAAATAATCATAGTGCGGGCTCAAGGGATGTACTGACATTTTACAAATATTTTTCCATATTTACAGTACGGAATGAAAGACTGAAATACCTCTGTGAGGGAGCTGATGTAATTCATGGTAATTTACGATCTCGCTTTAAAATTAGGTAGTTAACCTTCTTTGTTGCCGGCCATTGAACGTATTCTGAAGATGTGGGAACCATTGAAAGATTTCCTTTTTTCACAAACCAGATTGCGGCGCTATTGGGGGGGGGGGGGTGCAGTCCCCCCCTCCCTCCTCCTCCTATAGCTCCACAATATTTCCTTCTATATAAAAACCAGTCCCGGTCGGAACCAAACCATTTATGGCAACCCTATACTATGGGCATGTTCAGAGAAGGGAATCAAAACATTTACTAAGGGCGGTCATAGATTGCGAAATAAAAAAAGAGAAAGAAGATAGGTCAATACAAACATGGAATCATATCCGAACTGACATTAAGCATCAGAGAATGACATCAGAAGACATGATAGCCCTGAAAGAAATTAACCAGAAGTAGCCAAAAATAAACTTATAACTACTAAACACGATATCAGAGAAAAAAAATGAATGAGACAGATAAGGACACATCAATAGAAAACTAGAACCAGGAATGAGGAGGGAAAGAAAACGGCTAAAAAAGGAAAGAACCAACTCGAAGCACTAGAATAAGAAGACAGAACACAATAATAGCATCGCAACCTGATCCAATATCCCATATTCCCAAGTGCTTGGCTGGGTGCCGTTTGTAATGGATAACGGAATTTAAAGATGACTTTTTTCTTCAACGAGAATTGCTATGACCTAGATCAAATACAATTATGTCGGGTCCTAAGATTAATCATGCAAACTGTGCACGTGCTAGAGTAGAGTAGTATTCGAATATGTATTGATTATACAGTCGACGCAGTAACATCGATTTGCCTGAAGACCAACTTTATATAAGACTGGACACCGCAAGTCTGCTGACTCGGCTGACTGTACCCTACTCTGGTCTCTTCTCTTCTGAATGACCGGCGGCTTCTGCCTTTCTACCTGGTCGCTTCTGATTATCACCTGGTTATTTATCGATTCATTTGTCCATCGTCGAACCTTTTAAGAAACGCCGAAAGCCCGCATGCCGGACCGCTTTGCATATTTCTTAAAGCTTAAAGCATTTTACGACTACCTATACAATCAGGTGTCGCGATCGTGTTAGCCTTTAAAATTTCCGTAGAATGACTACAAAAATACCTACCTGCATTTTTATATTCTCCTATTTTATAGTTGGTAATACTACTGACCACGATGTCAGTTATAGATCTGCACTTAGCAAATCCCCAGGACTTTCTAAATGTATGACTTGTTTTAGACTATTTGTAATAGGCAATCGTGTTCCGTCAAATACACACACATCTACATCATATCATATCTACATATAGCCCTTCTAATAAAAATCAAATACCTAACCTAAAATATGGACGTCTGTAGAACGCATAAGTATCTATGTGACCAAATTCTAGCTGGCAGTAATACATTAAATAAACCCTTCTATCAAAAAACATTTTTCATCTTTATTTTAATTTTTATATGAAGGTATTTATTAAATACAATTCATTCTCTATATACCTGTGCGCGATTATACATATTTTTCTAGTATATCTTTTACACAAAGGTGTCAAATTAAATTAATCATTCAAATAAATAACATAGATTACTGTTGTTATTTTCAACTATGTTGGTAGTTCCTACCGTTACCTAACTTTAATTTGGTGGCAATAAAACCATATTTTTTTATATATATATTTTTGACTTATCGTATTTATAATAATTTAATCAATGATAACATTAAGATCAGGGAAAAGGGGTAAAAAAGATAACACAAGAAAAACTATTAGGACTAATTAGGTAAACTATTTTAACAAAACGTTACTAATATTTTACTTCAATGAACGAAATCACATAGAAGAAATAAAAATATTAAAGAACAATTACTGGCGACGACATGCCTCATGTCGAGAGAATTGTGAGCCAGCTGATAAATGCTACCAGTTTTAATGTATTCGGCATGGCGGGAGATAGGTAGGTAGTTGTACAAAGTAGAGAAACAGGTTGGCATTTGGCGATATCGTTAATTGAGCGCTCGGCTCTATTCCGATGTGGTCTCCGGGTCTTCGGCAATTAAGCGCCGCGGCAGGCATCACAGGCCGCGCTGCCGTTATCTGGGGGTAATTTTTCAAACTCTCCTCAGATGAGCGTTAATTAACGTAAAGCACTCTTTAATACCTACGATTAAGCTCTCCGTGGCGGACGGCGCGGCGTCGCTTTGACTGGGAAAGGAGGTGGGTAATTAGTAATTAATGTATCAAAAGAGTGTAAAAGTTTCACTAGAGGGATAAACAATAAAGGAGTTCTTCGGAGTCTGTTAATTTCCATACGTAATTACTAGAATAAACCCCCCGACTTGTGTGAGCGAAAGCAGTCGCAAATATCGTTGGATTTGTAAAAAAACCTAATGGCCAATAACAGGCCTGTGTATTAAAGAAATACTTAGAATTATAGAAAAAGATTGATTGCGTTGAAAGGTGCTACTGCTATTGGGTTTATGATATTAAAAATTGAGAAAGTACATAGTTTTACAGAAACTTTTACTGAGCACTAATAATTTATTTAATGATTTTTATAAGTAAACATACAAAGAATAGCCGCATTCATTTTCAAATATTTCATACACAAGTGGCCAGCACTCGATACTCTCAAATTTCATGTTTACAAAAAATGTATTTGTATTTAATTATTTGATATAAACTTAAGTTAATTTTACATAAAACTTTAATACATTTGATATTAGTTTTTATAGTTTTGAGCGTTATTTACAATCTGAGAAAAAAAAATAATACCACAGGAAACAAAAAGAAAATACGTAATAACAATAAGGTGCCATTTGAGAGATATAAAATAATTTAAAATTAATAATAAACAAAATATTAAAACTATATAAAATAACTGTCAGTCATCTACAAGAAGGGACAGTGGGTCACCCGTATTCCGGTGTAGGAAGTTAACGAAATAAAGTACCTTGGCGTAGTAATTGACAATTCCTGACCAAATTGATAGATTAACAGAAAAAGCGAGGATGTTAATAAATATATATTTTAAATATCTGAAGAACATTCTGGACCCTCGTACTATAAAATTGGTCTACTACGTTCTGTGCCAGTCTATTCTAAGCTTATTCTTGGGTTAATGGGGTGAAAAATATGTGTCAAACTGGTCAGGTCAGTCATTATACTTTCCAACAGCCGTACTGTCATAATTTTGAAATTCGATTATGATATTTGAGCGCTGTATCAAACACAAAAATTCAACTCTTTCGCATTTGTAATTTTATAGTTGAAAGATGTAACGGACGGACAGACGGCCGAAGGATGAGGATAGTAGCTTCTTATACATGAATCTATAGAAGCTAAAAAGGAGTGGAACAATAAATACTTTGCCAATAAAATACCTCGATTATGTGCCAGCTCCACTTTTAAAAGCAGGAAATCGAATTTGCCTACCTTTAATAATACCTACCTTTCGGCGAATTTCATCATGATTATCTTCATTGAAAACTAAATGGGATGGACGCCAAAGTAGGCACAAACATCGGTTCCACAAAGGAGGCCGGTTTCGATCTTCCGAGAATACTGTGGTGTAATGCTAGCCGCCTTTGAACACAACACGGAAATGTGGATGAAATGCTACATAAGTGGGGGATTTTATCCTTACCGTCGTACTCTCTTGCGAATGTGGTGCACCTTTTCAAACCATGAAACTCATCTTCGAGGAATGTCTCCCTCGTCGCAACATAGGTCTTGGGGAGTTCCATAGGCTGACACCATCGGTTATAGTATGGTTAGATAATTGAAATCTTAATATACCCTAACCAACACTCATGGGCACCAGTAATTTTATTTATTTATTTATTAAATATCCAATATACAATTTATATAATATACAAATAATATTAGGTATGTATTAGCATGTCATATTTTATCGATTTTCATGAGAAGGAAGAATGTAGGTACTGTGCGGATTAGTAACACCTCACGAGGCAAATGCTTGTATCGAGGTGGAAGGGTTCCCATTTGAAATATACAGGGTGTCCGAAAAGTCGACGTCCAAACTAAAACAAGAGATTAAAGAGGTCATAGGCTACAAAAAATATTAAGTACAT
This sequence comes from Neomicropteryx cornuta, assembly GCA_020383195.1. Classification (NCBI taxonomy): domain Eukaryota; kingdom Metazoa; phylum Arthropoda; class Insecta; order Lepidoptera; family Micropterigidae; genus Neomicropteryx; species Neomicropteryx cornuta. The sequence goes on from JAHKQU010000014.1 coordinate 11,992,372, forward strand.
AATTGTGAAATTCTTAGCGGTTTTTAAGAAATTCATGTTTACATCTATTTTTCATATTTTTCTACCTAGATGACTGGATTTTTTATTTCGACAAAAGTGGAATTAAGGTGCTAAGGTTTTTTTCGTTAGTAGTATAAATAGATAACTAAATATTTAGGTAAAAATAATTTTACTAGAATTACTTGATATTAAGTACGAAAAAAACCCTGTTTGTTTTTTTTTTTTGGACAAAATAATGAATCCAGACAGAAATTTCTACAATTTGTAATTTTAAAAAAATACTCTACACAAAGTCATTCTGCTATTGTAAAAACATATTCAGATATTACTGCAACTACAAGTTTTACTATTGCATTATTAACTACTTTAGCAATAAAACTACAAGTTTTATTCCAATAAGATAATTTAACGGCCACAGGTGAGATTTTTTTTTTCGTTACCTGCTGTATCTAGGTCTTCATGAATCAATCGCATGCATCCAACGTTGGCTAACTTAACGATAAGATGTGACGATGTATGTACAACTAGTATATCATATCGTAAAGTTAGCTACCTGTCAATATCTAAGGAATGTATCTCTGACCGCTGAATTGTCACTGATTTTATGTGTTTTTTATTTTCCTGTATACTTCGAACGGCGCGCATCGCCTATAAACTATTATAGTTTTAGTATTGGGTTTGGAAATTTAAGAGGCAGTTAAAAAGTCGTGAAGATTTGTGACATTCGAATAAAGCTACAATTGACTGACCATTTCAATTAAACTCAGCACATTAAATAGGCTATTGCCTGGGCCCTAAATGATTTCTTGAGACTTTTTTAAACGTCAAATAAATGGAGATTCAAATTAAATTAACATTTAAAAAAAGTCCTACTCTACTGCACTGAAGTTAGTGAAGTTGTCAGTAATGTGTAACAATACGTTTAAAAAAACAGCGAGGTTTCCTTGCCGAATATTTTTTGTTTTTTATAAAGAAATCATTATTCGAAATATATTTCTCTAATATTTATAATTACATTCGTAAAGAGGGAAGTGTAAATTATTCCGATAAAATATTTTTAATTCGTGTATTTAAACTACATTGACATATTATATTTACACTGGACATTTAATTTAGTAGGAATTCTCTTATATCTAATGGGAAATATATATATTTTAAAATTTGATAACATATATTTTTTTATTCATTATTCATCAATTCTGGCAGAAAAACTAATAAATTTGGCATTACGTCATTTGTGTGATATTTGGAATTTAATCTGAAATGAGTTTGTAACATACATAGGTTGTTTTATAGGGTAATACTTTAACTGACTAAAGTTGACGTAAATTGTATTGTTTTAAAAGTTGTAAAAGAATTTATGAGAATTAAAAAAGAAGTAAACTAAAAAAAATGAATATTATCGTTTATTAGAACTTTTTTTAAAAAAAGTTTACGAATTACGAAAGGGTACACGTTAGCAAATATTACAAGAATTAAGTAAGACAGTCTGGCAACACAAACTAATTGAGTTTTTAACTTTTATAATTATGTATTTTTTTATTTCATGTTATGAACGAAAAAAATCAAGACTCTACTGTTTAATAGTATATTTTTAGTATTCGATTTATAAGGTTTTGTTTTTACAATATTCGTTCATTTGCAAATCAAGGCCTATACCTCCATTAAATTTACTATTAGTCTTGGTGGGACAGGGCTGCCACGGGTGGGGGGTGCTCTGAGAGCATTCTCGAGATGGCATTCCAAGATAAAGCTCTCCGTCATTTCGTATTGCATCAGTCATCGAAGCGTACGAGTCTTCGGTTAAGTCTTGGGACCGCGGCGGCATCTGGGCGCGAATTCCTATGACCGGCATTTATTTTGCAGCTATAAATAATGGTCATCTTCGTATGAATAATGCACTTCATGCAGCCGCAATAAAGTTGTTGGCTTTAAAGAAAGGTAATCATTTCATAGACCTGCACCGCATATTTTGGATTGGTCGAATATACCCATTTAATCCTTGACCTTAGTTCTACCGTACAATTATGTTTTTGAACGTCGCGCATGCGTGAACGCGAAAAGTGCGCGATATATCCATACAATTTGTTTTTTTTTGCCCTTGATTTTAGGTAATCGGCCATTATTTGTCGACTAATTAAATAAAGTTTTCCTAAAGTTAAAAAAATTTGCGTTATTTTCTTACGTCCTTTATTATTTTTTTGCGTGTAATTTCATAATTTTAAATTGTGTTTTAAAATAAATTAATCATATTATAAATATTAGTAAACAACTATATTTCCCTGACAAAGATAATGATTTTATAATATCAGCTGCATGTATTGCCAGTTTGTGACCACAAGCACTCATTTCGTAATATTACTTTGAAACCGCCATTTGTATCCAATATTTTTTAGTATCCCCAAGAAATGGTGAAAATCTTTCTATTAAATCTTTATCGATTACAGTTATTTGGGACACGAGCAACATATTCTTTAAAATAAAACGTGATGTGCTACCGCCTACCGTACTTTTTCCTTGCACTATTCACCTCTTGCTTGCCACTGCTGTAATTCCAAAGTATATGCAATATGCAGTAAATATTCACAGCATCTGAGATGTAATGTAGAAATATCACATTTGAAGGTGCCTTCCTCAAAGGTTCTATTTTTTAGTTTCTCTGGATCGTTTAAATCATTAAGGGTAGCCATTTAAATCATTTAAATCATTACAAACATTACACGCTTGCAAACTTTAAGTATCGGTCAAAATGTTACCAGTCTTTCCATCCAGCTTACATATGGGAATATGTTTATATTTTATTTCTGTAGTGTCTAGAACGATAATTATGGGCTCCAATCGCAATACATTTGTTTGTACTTCGTTCTACTCGTCTTTCACATTTTGGTCATTTTTTTTAAATCTTGAATCCAATTAATTGGAATTACAGGATTACAGCAAAACGTTGTTTATATAATTACTGTGCCGCCGCTACCATCTAAGCCGGGGGGACAGGGGAGGGTTTAGATGGGAAGGCCCTAACCCCATTTATAATAAACTTCGATAGTATCACAGTCCTCCAAAATCTGCTGTTACATCAGCCTGTGCCTGTGCCAGACGTTGTAACGTTGGTGTTCTCGTATGTATGAATTGGTAAGTGTGACAAGTGGAGTGGCACCATAAACTCGCGTTCGGTTATCATAATATTTGCAGGATAACACTTTCTCAATGCCTCTGTTTTCACATTATATAAGGGATAAATATCAACCCCTCTGTCCTTTGCTCCAAGTCACTTTTCTTTTGTCAACTTAAGAGCTGCTATAAGACCTAAAGCTTCTTCCGGAGATTTTGGTCTTACGGATGAAGGATGATGCACCAGTTTCATTTTATTAAATCTGTTGGGCCAATTCACAACTTGAGCTGCAGTTTTCTTGCCTAATTTCACCAAGTTTGATTCTGCAGCCAATGACAGTTTTTCTGAATTGAGATCTACCTCGCCTGTTTTGCGCCGAACGTTTCAGTGCTGATAACGGATGTATCTCCAAGAGTTTCAAGTTTCAATCGAGCCATTTCACGTGCTTGTTGTTAAAACGCTCGTATATGTGATTACAACCCCGCCATTTCGTCAAAAACTTCGTGACAAACATTTTCGTGACTACAAGTTAAATTTGTTTTGTACAATGTTCCGAAAGTTCACCAACTCCAAACTTGTCCAATATATACTTTCAGAATTGTTCATTACACATTAATAACGATATCCTGTAAAATTATTAATTTTTTAACACTGAATAGTTCTTTCGTTATAATCTTTATTTTCTTTGACGCGGGGTACTTCGAAAAGGGGACTTGTATTTTACTTTTTTATTTTAATTATAAGAGATTGTTTTGAACTGGTAAAAAAAGTATGTGTTTTTTGGAACTTATCGTGTAACTCTATCTGAAGTAAACAATTCAATATTTTTTAAAATAAAAATAGTATTTCATGAAACATATATTATATCCTAAGTATAACTATTAAGTTAAAAATTTTGAATTTTGAAAACAATTGTGAAAACTTTGTTTTTAAATTTAAGAAGATAGGATAAGCGGAAATAAATACCTACTGAATTTTTATACTTTATTATACTCAATTTAAAGTAAAAACTAAAATATAGATACTATATACAGATGATACAATAATGATATGCAGTGAAACGTTTTTAAAATATTTATATTAATTAATATTTTATACATTCTGTCTATAATGATAAAACCTAATTAATTTTAGAGATAGAGTATTTCTTTAAATTCCCTTTAACGGCTCTAATTGATTTGATTCTTTAAAAAAAATAACACAATGTCTAAGATATAGTTTTTTTTATATAGGAATAATTGGCTATTATTAAATATAGTATTATGCGAAGGTTTATAATATTTGGGAATAAAATGACGATTAACGTCTGTTGTATACTATATATAAATAAGTATGAAAGTTTACTTAATCGAGCGGAGAAGACGAGGAGTGAGGGCGTGCGGGAACAAATTATTTACAACCTTCGCAATCTGTTCAGAACAAAAGAAGTGCTCAACATTTGTGATTTACGAGGCCCCTTTGCACAACTTGCATTGACGGTGGCGGCGAAATAGAGTAGACAAAGAGCCAGTTATAGCAATAATATCCTGCAAACTTTCTTACGCCTGCGCCACGATAGTTCGTTGCTGAACTGACGTACTAAACTGACGCGATTATGCACTAGGCTGATTATGTTTTTAGTGTGTACTTTTTCAAGTAACGAAAGAAAAAGCAATGCGTGGTACACCACGCATCGCTTTTTATATTTTATATTGTATTTATATTTTTATTTAGGAATGTGTATGCAGAGTGTTTTAACACCATTTCTGAAGACTTAAGGTGTTTATGTTTTCTATTACGTTTAAGAAATTTTATAAAAAAAATGCGAAAATAATTCATGCCCAAGTATATAAATTTTATCAAAGCGTTCGTGTAAACATCCATTTTGCTCGCAGGCGCTCAGTAAGGGCCGATCATTGTGACCCGGCGCGGTGCGGCCTCGCTAGCGACCGAACTTATGACAAGAGAGATTTCATATTATCACGTAAAGTTTACAATTTTGTTTCTCGGACATGATGAATTTTGATATGAGATCGAAACAAATCATGTTTGAAAACGCAGGGCCAAGAAGCAGGATTTTTTCTCGAGGAAAATCTTGGAACAGGGTCAACCGTCTTGCCGTTTGTTTAGGGTTAGGATGTTTTAGGACAATCATTTTGTAAAGATCTTTTGGTGCATTTGTAGCATCGCGGGACGGTGCCGCGATGTGCCGGACATCGCCGGCGCGGATTGTGATTGGCCAACGATCTGCGCAGGCGCACTTTCGAGCGGCGCACCGGCGCGATCCTGAACCGGCATTGCCTGACTTTATATTTTATTCTTTATCTTCTATTTCCGTTTTTATAATTGTTGCTTAGTTTCAAATCACGATACGCTATTGCACAGTCATTGAGATGTTCCTTTTACGGAGGAATAAAGAATTGCCGCGGAGGAATAAAGAAATACTAGCACATCGGAGTTTTAATTATTCACATCCATCAAACCTGTACCTTTCAATCCCGTGGCTTACATTTTTTACAATTTGTATGCAATTTATCAATTGAATAATAAGGTAAAAGTTTAGGTAAGTATATAGTAACAAAATACGTAAAGATTTACCACCATATATTTAACTTTATGAGCAATGCAATAAGCATACCGTAAGAATAATTATCTACTCAAACAAAAAACTTTGATACTACATTTCCACATTTTTTTTTACAATACTGTCTTAAATATTAGACCTATAAAAATGATAGAGAACTTTAAAATAATAGCTACTTAGAATATAATTTATTCTAAGTAGTCACTTTGATCAGGCATTACGCCTAGTGAAGTGATTATAATCCAATATGCCTGAACCTCTTTTCTAAGACATTACAATTTATATTTAAAAAAAAGGGAATTATGTACGTACTTTGTTCGTACTATATTGTTATATGGATAAATAAATAAATAAATAAAACTTATATGTAAATGTTGCTAGTCCTCGGACTGGTCGAAATTCAATGATATTTGACCGATAGAGTCCCGGTTAATTATATTCGAAAAGAAAAGGTTCCGAATGTCTGACAAAAAATGAAAATGGTCTCGTGCAGCTCGTAGCTGGCCATCTAGACTCCAGCAATAAAATGTCGACTTTACGACTTTGACTTTACAGCTTTTCACGATATTATTATTACGAATCGTTTCCAGGCGCCGCGGAACCCAGTCGAAATGTAGCCTGCTTTGTTACATTTTTAGGGTTCCGTATAAAAAATGGAATCCTTTTCATGAGACGAGTGTTGGTCTTAATTAAGCATGCTTCCTTCTTTGAGCTGTTCGTTTGTTTTTAAATTACAATTTTAATAAAATGTATTAGAGTTGCCATTGAGCGTTCAAATGATTTCTCATCAGTTGCGGTTGTTTGGCAGAAATAAGTTTAGTCGATCATGACCGTTTACAGCTAACTCAAATATATGACAAACCTATCCGCTCGTACCCGACGAATTCGTCGAACATCATCATCCTAAGTAGGTAAGAAACATTATATAGGTATGTCTAGCGTCACTGTTTTTATGACACGTTTTGACTTATGAATTTCTATGTTATATTATAATTTAAAAAATAGTCAGGAGAGAAAAACCGTTATGAGTAATAAGAATGATAAATATATAAGAATTACACTAATATTTATAAAATAGTTTTGTTTCTTTACATCTCGGTATAGGAAACTATTACCCCTACCACTCGTCCGTCTAACTGTCCGTGTGTCCAATGTCATTTGTTTCGTAGCGATGAGGTCTACGTTGAACTTTTCGTTTCTGTACATCAACAATTAAGTATACTATTACGACATGCAATTTTGAATTCCTTGGTTTACTTGCAAAAATATACAGGAAAAGTGACTATTAAATCTTTGACTTGGACCGATAGACTGAATTTGCAAGATCTGTTCAATGCACCGGAACAATAGCACTCTCATAGTAGCAGGTTTGTGTTTTAGAGTGATTTCTGTAAGATCGACTAGATCGACGAAATGTCGACTAGAGCATAATGATAAATGTGGAGAGATGAAAGAGGCTGTATGCTGTATGGTTGGAGTATAAAGGCAGCTTTATGGTGCATGGAATGCGGTGACTTCACATTCCGGTAAATCCACGTTCCGACTAAACATTCCGACCGACTAAGATAGAAGTTACTTATAATAACGAAAAAATGTGATCGGTTCCGCGCAAGTTGAATCATCTCGACTATAATGGCGTCACTTATATTGAAAAAGGCGTTCAAATTATTATTATCATTTTGTTTTTATCGAGTGAGAGTACCTATGTTGTTAATTTCCGGTAAGCACCTGACAATGCCAAATGCTACTAACTTTCAGAAATATAAGACCCAGTTCACCTTGTCTGCTTTATTATGTATAGTAAATGTGTAATTATGTTTAATGTGGTTATAACATTTATGTTTTAGTTACTCATAACCAAAGTTTGTTTGTATTATTAAGACGATATTTGCTAACTTTATTATGTCTAGATTAATGTAGTATTTGATGTTTTTTTCCTTCGCAAATAAATGTAAATCTGTAGATTTCTATAAAATTAAATTAATTAAGATACATCAAAGCAAACAGAAGATTCAGCTTAGAATTATTTGATAAAGTTAGGCTAGGTTAGGTTAGGTTTAGTAGGTACAAGTGTCGACAACACGTAATACGCGTAGTTATTACGCGTTGACTAACAGACTTATCTGCCCATACCCACTTAATACTAATTGCACAAAGTACTTACTCAACTGCACCATGTACAGGTGAAATATTTTATAGTTTATTATTTTTAGGAAGATATCTACATCATACAAACGCATTATTATTCCCTATACACTCAAAAAAAACCCGGCATATTTCCAGGAAATATGCCGTTAATATATAGGTTTATATACACACACTAAACACACACACAGACACATCATACACACGCGCCACATACATAAACACACACACACACGCGCGCGCGCGCAAACATGTCGATGCCACAAATGGCAGCACACTCCACACACATTATTTAAGTTGGATTTATTAATTTGTTGTTGTCAACCATTTTCATGTTTGGTACATTTTTTTGGCCGTGTAAATGTAGTGTTAGAGAATTGTCTTCCTGTATCGCTGTTATGTACTTTCAAAATAAAATAAATAAATAAATAAAAGTGCTTTCGATGCAATTGCTAATGTGTGTTTTTATTATTCCTTGCCAATCTACTAATTTAGATATCTATATTTTCAAAAATCTGTGAAATCATCGCGTGGCGGTGGCTTCGTTTTCTATTTATTATTTATTAGAAGACAAATCTTCACGGGTGCCGTTTACTTTGGTCTCGAAATGGCCAAAATTCTAGGGGCGCCCCATTCAAATGTGATTCGTGGAAGCAAGCGCCATGCCAGTCTAAATATGTGCCGTAAATAGGCTAAGCCTAGGGTTAGGATATACAATAATAAAGTTGTTATAGAAGCTACACGCCATGCAATGTTTTCTCGAATGATACCTTCAAACTTATAGGCTGCGAATCAACATTCATATTTTTAAAAGGCTTTAAGAGAAAATAAACAACGTCCCTGTAGTAAATAAGTCCTTAGTAAATTGGGTGCGACCCTGATTGGAGTCTCATCTGCACTCGCTAGCGGTAAGACTACGGCTAACCACCAAATAGGCGTGTTTTATTTGTCTTTATTCGTTTTAAATTCAGATTATCTAATTTATAAAAGACTGTGACAAATGAACTTGCCTGTTCTAACATAAGCCCTCAACTTTCTAACACTTATATTGGTTGTAATGACCATTCTTCCAAGATAAAACCTATATTGAGAGCACGTAACATTGGCGTCAAATCCTTTTCTTTCCAAGACAATTCGGAATGGATTGCTCAATATTTGACCGTTTTCTGTATTTTAAGGCTATTTCAAAGCCTAGTAATAATAAAAACTTGAAATTAACGAGACAGTGACTAACGATAACAATATATATATGACAACAATATGTAAAATTGGTTGTATTAGTTGGCGTGAAATATCAAATAAATAGTGTTTTCTGTTTGAATGCGAAGGCACACTTAATTATATATTTATACAATCGAGGAAACGCAACTGATATAAAAAGTGAAAAGAAATCGTATGGAAACGAATCTACTGGTTTAATCTGGCTCCATACAAGTTTTTCCACATATCGAGTGGTTTATTTCAATAGAAATTAGTTATTATTAATAACCTACTTTACCAATACTGAGATCAGAGATATGCGTATTCGACTAAAAATGATCACACGCAAAGTGACAGCGGAGTTAAATTATTTAATTTTAAAGAGACTTTAAAATATTTAAAAACTAGCGCCTTAGAGAAAGCATTCACCTCTAAGAACAATCTGTTGTATGGAATACTACATTCTTTTGCCATAATTTATCAAGTGATGCTCTAAAACCTGCTTTGGATCATGGCCTTATGCACTCAAAACGTGTAAAATGATTACTGTGAAATTTCAAATACTCAATCGAAAAATGTTGTGCAGTCACAACTATTTTGCTTTAAATATTTATCTCTGCGATCAGAATGCTTTATTTTTTTTATTCTGTTTCTATTACAGAAATATTGTCTGTATAATATTTGTTTACTCTATGGCCTAGGTTGGTCTCTAGAAGGCCGCCCGCTGACTGGTCTCAGATTTGGACTGTCGGCCGTGTCGTATCTATCCAAACGCCATTCGGATACCAAAACCGAAAAACGAAATCTGTATTCACGAGCGCGTGCGATTTCAAAAACGTGGTCTGATTTTTCAAAAGAATTATAATTTTTCATCATAACGGACATCTTTTCATCTGTATGCTGTTTTCCTATATAAACTACTCAATAATTTAATAGACTGCCCAGAGCTTCTACAAAGTACTTTAGAGTACCCCAACGAGTTACTACATCTTTTTTTTATTGAATTAAACAAACACAAACTATGCTCAAAACGTAACACTTCACAAAATATGTCAAACTTTTAAGTTTTTTTAACATTCTTTACATTATGATCACTTTACTGGCACAGATGGTACGTGGTGGTATCCTAAACAATCGATTGAAATCCTGAAGAAGTGATAGGTTATTAGTGTAGTAGTGTAGGTAAATTAGTGTCCATATACAAAGTGTCCAAAGACCATTTTCGAAGACTTTATGCAATATTTATGTTCCCTTTTCGAGTAAGAAATTATATAAAAAAGATGCGAAAATATTTCAAAACCAAATTTATTAATTTTATTAAAGCGCTGGTGGCTCTTGGCTCCTTCATTCGCCAATTAATGATCCGGCGTCGCGAGCGGACGAACTAATGACAAGAACGATTTAATATTATCACGTAAAGTTTTTTTTTTTTTTTCTGATACCACGATGACTTCGATATGACGTCAATACAAATCATGTTTGAAATCGCAGGGCCAATTAGTTGGATTTTTTATCGGGAATGGTCTTGGGACGCGTATAAGCAAACAAGCTTATTTATATCTCTGTATTATTATAATATTTAGGATAAATCTAACACTTGTTTAACCCCAGGTTAACAACTTGGCGCTACATCGGTATTGATAGAGCCTTCGGCGCTACGCGGTTCAATTTTGACATACTTTGACATGTTTTTTTTCCTGACAGTTCTATGATTTTAATGTTAGAGATGGCCATATTATTTTTACTTCCACATATCTGTAACTATTTCTTTTAATCTTATATAAACTTAGTTTTTTTTTAAATTTGTCTTTTTAAATCAATTATAGAGTTAACGTAATGCTTACACTCAATAAAAATAAAAATATGTATTTTTTTCATCAAAATGAACTTATCTACTTATTTTTAAAATAAATTCAGAGAGTTGTCCGCTCTATTTAAGTGAATTTTTATTTTTTGCCCAAAATTAAAATGAAGCGACGACCAAAAAATGTGTCATAAATGAGGTTAAAATTACTCTTAGGTGCGACCGACGTGTCTATCTATACATACTCATCTAATTATGAAAATAATTAAAATAGCCAGCGCCGCGAAGGGCTCTGTCAGTCATGAAGGAAAGCAGTATTCAGTGTTACTTCTGCGGTTTATGAGTATTTGAATCGAAGACCTGTGTTCAGCAGATGCTTGGGAAGTTGTGGTCCTTCGCTCTGCTGCCTTCGAAAGCCAACGGCGAGCGACGCTTGCTAAGGACAAACACATTCTTTTGTTCTTCCTGTGCGTCACTTAGCGATGGAAACTCATCGCAGGACTCACATTCTATCAAAGTACAAACCATTATACCTAAATCTACCGTAAATCCTAAGAAAACATTCCTTTTTGTGTTTTTTTTTTATCTTTTACGAAATCAATTTTGGTTTTCGCCATTTTACGTTGCGTAGGCCACAAAAATAAATATACCTAGTCCCCCAATCGAATAACATGACTATAAGCGTGTCGGTTTGAATTGCAGACCATTATTATATTCTGCCAAAACCAGGCATTACACCAGAGCTAGCTTTTAGTATTAAGGCAATAAATATAATAAATGATTTATATTTATTACCTATTTTGCAATGCATGAGTAAATGCTTAAACAAAGCATTGTGAGCTGTGGTGGGGGGAAGGGGGGGGGGTATGTTAATCGACTTTATTAAGCGCAAAAAGTGGGGTAGGTACTGTGGTGCCTAATAAAAATGCCCGTAACTATCACTCCATACATAAAAATATATTTTTTAATAAAAGTATTTCTATGACCGAGGCCATCTACAATTATTACAATGCGTGATTCAAATCGACCGTTTTGCATGAAATTGAGATACTGCTTGTAAGCTATATTTATTATTCTGTAGCTATGGAGAGTTTTCGGTAGGAAATCGTAAAATTTTCATAGTTTCCTGAGTTCCAGGTAAGAGTAAGAGTAAGAAGTAAGAGTAGGATCTCAAAATTGAAAATATTTTGACTGTATGAAAATAGAGTACTTAAATGTATTGGTTAATAGATTTGAAACAGTACGGCACAAAACTCACGTACTATTTATTTATAGTAGTCATCGCTCAGTGGTTGAAATTCGACTCAATTCATGATTCGTTGTCGGTTTTAAATTTTTGACAGAAAGAAACATTTGAAATCACACAAAATTCACAGCTCGAAACTCATTCAGTCAATCAATGAACGTTTTATTTATTAAATTTAATTTATTTGTAATACATATTATAGAATCTTTCTGCACTTCTACTCGATATCAACTTAAATGCCAAATTTCACACTCTACCGTGCGCACAATATGTTTAAAAAGGGGTACAAAGTTTCCCCTTCACGTATTGATATACAGATTTATATAAGTTGGCGTCATTCAGCTTGGGCTGGGATTCTGTGCGAGTGAGAGTAAGATGGTATGGTGGCGTAATATTATTATTATCAAAGAAGCTTGTCGCTTCTGTAATAAAAGATTTATTCTGCGTCTGTGAAAACCTGCAAACCTGACAATCATAAAAGCAAGTGTTATTTTACATTGTAGGTAAACCGCAGTCTAATTGTTTGCTTCTAAGCACCCTTAAGCATGCGAAGTGCGAATGAGCAGACCGCCCCGAAAGGAAATCGCGTACAAGCTGCCAAGCTGCCAATCTGCCTTCGCGCGCGAGTCGTCATCTTCACAAAAAGCTTATTGCGTGCCGACCGACTGTTAGTTCGTACGACTATTTTATTCAGAATGGCTCTACCTTTTTGGGACATCTTCGGATGGTATGAATTATGGTACGTAGGTACTATGTTACCCAGCGGTTCCTAAAGCTTTCCATTTCGATTTTTTATATTTCTCTAAATATACCTATAATATTTATTACGTCGCTTCAAAGTTAAATTATTGGGAACAGTATTTTTTTTCACTGGTGTAGTTTATTACTACGCTTTATACATTTATTTTGGCCATCGGTAATCCATAGATTTATAGTTTCGTGAGCTTCTCTGAAATATTGTATGATTTTTTATAAGCGTATTATTTAAGCGTAGTTATTAGTCACGTCACATATGTTAAGAGTTTTAAAATTGTTATTTTTTTGTCTTACTACTCGTTCTTTTTTTACTGACTTCACTCTCGATCCACTTCTTGATCGGTTATAGTGATATTAATAAACCTTGCATATTATTATAGAAACTGGATAAATAGAAATTAATGTAATAAAAGACCAACAATGTCATTTTTAAAATTTTCTCTGTGCCTGTTCTAAAATAAATAAAGTACTGCGACAATAAGTTTATATTTATTTACCAGTCGTACAAATTTTAGTTTCGGATCTAGTTGATAAATTATTATCGCTGACATAAAGCCGATACTTGATTGCGATTATTTTGGCGAAATATCCACTAAAAGTTTTGCTTATTCTCAAGCAGATATTAAGATATTTTTATTTCTTTATAGTTTCTCGGATCAATTCGGTATTTCCATAAACAATATTTTTCTGGCGACAATTGGTGTGAAAATTCCGTACAGTACCGTTTAAATAAATACAGAAATGTACGGGTCTCTATTCAAACGAACACAATCAAATGCGAACAAAGCATGCATTTGCACAAGGCCACCACGTTTTTTTTTATTTTCATGAGAGAGTGCCGTTTACTCGTGTTGAATTTAATGGGGGCTCAGTGAAAACTACTATCGAATCGTTGCTCTAGAAGCCACCCAACCTTAGTAGGTACTTACTTATCCGTGTAGCTATATCTAATACTGTTTTATATGTTAATTTTATAGGATTTATATCAGTTTACAACTTGCGGTGAGAATCCATACAAATGCAGTAATCTTTAACCCCATCCTTTTGTTTCGGTTGTTTATTGTTATTTGATACTTTATTACTTTATATTACGGTAATTGGTAAGCCATAATATTGTCCCTGACAACATTTGTCGCAACCGAGGTCAAATAATTGCGATTCAACCCTTCTAAATGCTTCTTACGTTCATACTCTCGCGACATTGATTAGCAGTAACGAAGTCTTTTAATAAAAGGTGAGCGGCCTTATGCATAGGTAACTGGTAGTGGTATTAGTTCGCCGCTAAAGCAGTAGCGCATGCACTTTCTTATGGTTAGTGGTCATTTTTAGGCTCAGCAGCCTAAAAACGCGATTATACACAAGGCCGGAGATCTATTGCAAAAATAGTTCGTTATCTAAGTGCAATTTCGATGAGCGCATCGCGAATCATGCTTAGGTTTCGTGATTCCATGGAATCTGCAGGATTTGAGCCAGCTAGTCACCGTGCAATTATTCATTGTTGATAATGGTACAATTTACAATTACACGAGAACTCCAGATATTGAACTAAAACATATTCTTATTTCTTATGTAGTTTTCATAGTATGATGCTATCTCGGATGGCGGTGACAACCACAGATTCCTTTTTAAATACTCATATTATTATACGCTGTCATACTTTCGTAGTTTCACGCGAGCGGTTCGCTATTGTCAACAAAGATAGATATTTTTCGTGGCTAGTCACACCGTGGAAGAGCACACGCGCGCAGCAAATAAATCTACCCAAAAAGTATTTATTTTATTACCTATGCCCATTAACACATCGTTTCATCAAAATGTGTTAATGTTATGACGATAATTTAAAAAGAGGATAATTTTTAAAGTATAAATATCTTTACGTATCTTCAAATTTAAATAATATAAATATCTCTAAGCATCAAAAATAATAAAAAAAAATCGAATTGAACTTGAGGGTTAGCTGGTGGGTGTGCGGTACGGCCGCTGCGCTCCCTTTGTCGATTTGTCTTGGCTAATTTTGAGCTGGAATCAATTTTACCTTCACCTGCTTCCAACCGAAGTGATCTTGTCCCTGGACCCTGGACCCGTTTTGTTGTCTTTGTCCTGCAAAGCCATTACGTTTTTTCTTAAACCGTTAATAAATCAATTGTACCGTAACGTTTCGGTATTAAATAGAATAGCTAAATATCCTGTAGCATCCCTACTCCAGAATTGTTTTTAAAGAAACTAAGGAAATAAAATAAAATGTAGGTAGGTATGTATATTGTACATTTATCCCAAAAATACCAAAAACTAGTAAGTGAAAAGAAATAGTACTAAAAAATATTTTTTTGTCCATTCGTTTTAAGCAAGTAACATTTTTTTTTTAATTTATACATTTTCAATGTTTATAATTTTTTTGTAACTAGCATTTTATTAAAATGTCAAACTATTTAGTTTGACATTTTGCATGCCAGTCCGATGCCTGACTGCCTGACTACTATTATTTTATGTATGTGTGAAATGATGATGTCAGTCCGATGCCTGACTGGGTAGTTAGGCATCTAATAACACCTCCCTCGGTCAGGCGACTGAGGGAAGTGTATTAAGTGAAATGAGGAAAGTGTGAAGTGTGTAGTATTTTATGTATGTGTGAAATGCCAGTCCGATGCCTGACTACTATTATTTTATGTATGTGTGAAATGATGATGTCAGTCCGATGCTTGACTGAGGGAGGTGTTACTACTATTTTATGTATATGTGAAAGGCCAGTGCGATGCCTGACTGCCTGACTACTATTATTTTATGTATGTGTGAAAGGCCAGTACGATGCCTGACTGCCTGACTACTATTATTTTATGTATGTGTGAAATGATGATGTCAGTCCGATGCTTGACTAAGGGAGGTGTTACTACTATTTTATGTATGTGCGAAGTGATGTCAGTCCGACTCTGTGGCCTTTGTTCGTGAGTGGGATAACGATGAGGCAACATTGAAGTATCGAGCTGCCCGGCTCGCCGCTGATTGTGGCCAAAGAAAGCAACGCGTCCGGTCGCCACATGCCCATATACGCTCCGCTAGTTCGCTGGCCGATGCTCGTCTATACTATATATACTATACTATACAGCACGGCACGGTACGTACTGTTCGATTCGATTGCCACCTAGGAGTAGTAGCTAAAACATTACTTTCTATATATTTGGAAACAATTTTATGATAATCATTATTTAAAAAATCGAACATTTACTTTAGAAACGGCAAGAAGGCAAAAAGGAAAACTAACAACTATACGATTCTTCTGTTAGGGACAATATTTATTTTACACATATTTTACACACCATTCTGTAATCTCTATAACTAGTGCTAGACTGATTTTGTCGGATCGGAAGTTGCTAATTTTCTAACCACCTCTCCCCTTCTTTTTCTTTGCCCTCAAACACACACTCAAATCCTAAAATTAAAATATCTCTCTGATTCTCTTTATAGTTTACGAGAAAGAAGCCGGTGGCATACAAACAAACATACGTTTTTAGCGAGATAATTTACTCATTTTTTTTACATTCTATTAAATATAAGAAAACTTTATTATAAAGTATGGTGGAGTTTAATTAGAATTAAAATGTGGGATTTAAAACGAAAATTTCCGTCCCATACACTAAATATTCTGTCCATGTTCGAAGATAGAGACAAAACATTACTAATTCGAAGATAGTATATTATAGTATTTTATAAAGATAGTATTATATTATTCCAACCCCTCATAGGAATACAATCTGCTCACTACCTATCATTATGTAGATACCTAAGAATGATAATGGTAAATTGATAATCATTTTAAGATTCGATTTGAGTTACATGCTCATCGAAACGCAGATATACTTACTCTTATATTAAATTACATATAAATATGTGTAATATGTTATACCTATATCGCACAAGAACGCGTAGGTTGATATAACTAAGTCGGCTCAACCCAAAGGAATCCATGTGTTGCTCTTGAGATGATATAGTCGCTAAAAGCATTTACTTAGATCAATGGACGTTTGCTTTTACTTGACGTGGCACGATTTTTAGTTATTGATTGAAAAGTGAAACTCAAAATTTTCTTAATTTTTTTATTAAACTACATAATTTATAAAAACTGTAGGTTGAGTTTTAATGATGATCATCCCATTTCCTACAATAATATATATTAGTAATAACAATAACGTTATCGCATGAACACGTTGCATATTAAAAAATATAGTTACTGCCTGCGTTGATACGCAAAATTAATGAGATGATTCTCATTAATTTTTAGATAGGAGAAATTGAATAATTTATAACAAATTATGAAATAATCTCCATCCCGGTCTCATCGTAGCTAGGAAGCCTCATGGCGGAAAATGAATAAAGATCATTTTCTACAATTCGTCTTTTCAAAAAATAAAATAAAAGCGTTTAATAAAAAACACGACCAATTCTACTTTTTTCACTTATTGTGGAAGGTATATGAGAATACCACAGTCATATCAATGTTTTTTCATGAACAGAATGCTTAATATTGGTTTTAAAGGCCGTGCATAACATCTAATTATTTATTTACGACACATTATTTACTTTTCCGGGCCTCGATACTGTCCAATGTTTACAAATATGCATATCATGTATTTAATTGAATGGCATCCACATACTCGTATATTTCGAAATTTATCAGTTTTTGGATATGCAATTTAGTTATTTAATTATATTTACATGTTTGTGTTATGTTTAATACGTTTAATACTGTTTGTTTTACAGTTTTTTACATTGTTTAGTATATAAGAAAAATAAAATAGGAATACCAAAGAAAAAAAATATTTTCCCCTTGTTAAATATTTTCCTTTCGGTAGGGTGAAATCATAAATAACAGATGGCGCAGCGTGCCGCGGGGTAACGGGGTAAAATGCCATCATATTGCAAAATAAATAAATAAAAAAAGTTTAGTATCGAAGTGGCTAAGATGCTTTAAGGCGTGTTGCGGCCGCGTTGTCCACCTTGAGGGCTCTGAGCGGCGCGGCGGCGCGTTGGATCACCACAATACAACAAGGCGGCTTCCTTCCAAGAACTCAAAGGAACACCTTGCCTTCGTGCGCGGCTCAGCGGAGCCAAGATCAATCCAAGTACAGGGCCGAATTCTTCAACCGCAACAAACCTTTACGTCCTAAGTACGTCACACTAGGAACCACTTACATATACATTATAGTTATGATAGGGCTGGTTAGGCCCAATTTATTTACTAATATATAGTTTTAATATAATAATTTGAATGTATATTTTTCAATATTAGTATTTTCCCTTTTATATATTTTTTTTACTGCGAAATTATAAACAATTTCTATTTTTTAGCAAATACGGGTAAATTAGGGTGTATGATTAGGGAAATAATTAAAATAAAAATGGTATCTTTTTTGTATTTTGGTAATATTAAATAAAAAATGTAAGATTAGAAATATCAACAGATATTGACCATGCAATAATTTTAACTTTTAGTTACATATTTAAAAAAATAATCTAAATTCTTTTTATTACTTTTCGAAACGAATCAAATAATTTATTATTCTATTTCATCTTTATTTATTAATTAACTATTAATTATTTTTTATTACTATTTTTGTTTTCAATGTATTGATTTTCAGGGGATCGCTCTTTGTGTGAACCAGATTCAACAGGTGTATATCTTCTTTTCTCTTTGGTCATAAATAGTGTCATCGGTACAACGGATTTTCATATTAATAAAAAAATAATTTAAACTATGATATTGTATATTTTTTTAATTTGCGTGTTTGTTATTTCCTGCGTAGATACTTTATTATTTCTCATCAATATTATTCTAAAATGTTTTATTCTAAAATTATTCTAAAATGTTAAATTTGTTTAAATTGATTTTTAGAAAGTTTACTTGTGTATTTTTGTTATCTTCATGTGTATATTTGTTTTCACATTATTGTATGTTATAAAATGTTATGTCGTTCCCATGTACATTATTTTATATCTCGGAAAAAAAATCTTATGTTTAAATCATGCTTTATTACTTCTTGAACTTTATAATAATAAAAAAAATCTAATTCTCATGAATTGAACGCTATTGATCGGAAGCTAATAAATTTGAACTCTAGGTTTTCGATAAAAATGGGCTTTTTGGGGGCAACGTTGTGGTTGATGCTGGGTTGTAGAAAATAAATAACCCAGCACACAGTCCTGGCCTGGATGGTACCTACTCGGCGAATGTTTTCTGTCTCAAAAGAAAGATTAAAAAAATAAAATACTGAGAACAATGAGGATCAATTCAACAACAGCTGCTACCGATAACGTCCTCTTTGCGAAACTTATGCTACAATTTATTGTACCATCAATTGTCTCAGATCACTATTATGAACAGATAGATATTCAATTAAAAAACAAAATTTTTGCTGAATATTTTTTTTTAATCACAGTTCCTATTTTTCCTATGATTGTCATCCTTAATCCACAACAAACCTTAGCTGTAGATACTTCAATTGTAACACGGTCAAGACAGGGAAAGATGGTACTGCCAGAAATGAATATCACTTTTGGGGTAGGCATTTCAATATCCTACTCCAACTGCTTAAGAGCGCAGATGAACTATGTAAAAACGACAATCTAAATTGCAATAAAATGGCTCCTCGCAATGGACTATAACAATTTTAATTAAATAGTTATTATATCATATATATATATATATATATATATATATATATATATATATATATATTACATTATAGTAAACAATCTAAGAGGAACAATAAGAGAACATCAGTCACGGAGTCCACTATGCTTTTTCACACAGATGGTATTTGTAAAAAAATATGGTGATCTCCTTATTTGACTTTCTACTACTATAACCCTTTAGTACAATGAAATTATTTACGAACAAAGACGAAAATGTTGATGTTGGTATACAAATTCACTGGATTGAGATTGATTTGAAGGGGAAGTACGTTGAACACAATTAATTAAAATGTTCTTACACTTGATACTAAGCAGAAATCAATAGGTAAAAAATAAAAATTTATCAGATTTATTATTTCCATTTAATTTTATAACAAATATAAGTATATTACAGTATAATACAGTAAATTACATGTGACGCTTAAACTCATGAATGAGGTAGGCAAGGCAGACAGTCTTAAACTTTTAAACATTAATATCTTTTTTTTGAAATATAAATACTTTCAATTTCAATTTAATTTAACACCAATCGGTGCACAATGTTTTTGGTTAACCTGTCTTTAGCTAACACAAATAGATTCGACGGTTTCCCAACACGTGAACACGCAACATATAGTTGCCCATGAGAAAAACATGGATTTTCCAAATCTA
Source organism: Neomicropteryx cornuta (assembly GCA_020383195.1). NCBI lineage: Eukaryota > Metazoa > Arthropoda > Insecta > Lepidoptera > Micropterigidae > Neomicropteryx > Neomicropteryx cornuta. Next base: position 12,012,536 of record JAHKQU010000014.1, read on the forward strand.
AACCACAAATGGACATTGTTTGACCTTGAGATTTATTTATAGACATGGCGAAAGCTAAACGAATTGGAAACTGTAGCCTTTTGAAGGGTATGGTAGAATCTGATGGTATCATCGGAATACGTGGCAGCAGGACCACTTTTCCTTTAAACTTCCCAGCCAAAATGGTTGCTTCAAGAATGTTTCCGGTGATCTTTTTGATGACCAAACCTCATGCCCACATTTTGGTTTGGCTTAAAGATAGAATCCAAGAAAAAAAAACCGCCTTGTTCAGCAGCAACAGCCAGCATAATCCGATCATAAATAATTTTTTGTTCTGTTGTCAGTAATGGTTCACTGTTCATGATAATTGTTGCTAAGCTTCCATGGTCATATTGATTTTCTCGTTGTAAATCGGTATTGACTAAGTCGGTGGCTGGACGATTAGGTGATGGCATACCATAATGATTAAGTGGTAAATTTGAAATAAGAACACATAAATCCTCGATCAAGACCAATGCTTCATTGTACATCTCTGGTGTATAATCTATGTTTTGGCATTGATTTGTTTGTCTAATTCGGTGCAAGATGTCTTCTGTCATACAATTTTTATATTTTTCCCACAAAGTTTGTGCTTGCGAGGGATAACATGTCGCCAAAATAATTGCAAACAACTGACGAATGTTATTCGGTGTTGATGTCAACGCAGCATCAGCAAGCGTTAAGTCCCAATGGTTATCGTCTTCTAGCAATTGCAGTTCACGACATGCATCCTGGTATGTATTGAATACTCGACCATTAGCTGTTCGTAAAAATTCAAAAGACGTTGGTCCGGGAACATTCACCAATAACAAACGTAAATAGAAGCACTCACGTTGCTTTGGATGTACCGTGTAAAGTCTCCCCAATGTCTTAGCTTTGAATATGCCTGTAATGGAAGGATGTGGTTTTCCTTGTTTCCGTGGCTCCCATTTTTTACTGGATTTGTTCCATATGAAATAACGTGGAACATCACCATACACCAATGTCTTCGCGAATTGGCCAAAAACATCAGGTTTTTGACACAATGTAAAAAATTCAGTTAGAGTCGTTTTCGGAGCTTCGAACGCTCTTTGGAGAACATTTTCTTCAGTGAAGTATACACGTTGACCGTTTTCAAGATGTATTGCCAGATGTTGGACAGCAGGATCTCTTTCGTGGATGGGAAAGCTGAGAATATGCCAAATAGCTTCATTGCTGCTAATGTATCTGCCCATTTGGTATCGTGCTATTTCGTCATTTTTATTTATGTTTTTTACTTCAAATATGGCCAAATCACTGCCTTTGTTTACATATTTACAAATATACTTAATTGATTTAACAGAACTGCAAAGCTCAACATTGATATGAGCTTTGTAAGTTTTTGAAAGTAGTGGTGGGTATGGTACCACCCACTGATTATCAAACTCAACTTGATTTGGAAAGTTCGGCAGTCGCATTGTAAATGTGTGGCCACCATTCTCAGTACTTCTGCGGCGATACATTGGATAACCATCAATATCCGTGATCGTGTCATTCGTATGCGGCTTTGGGAAGTTTTTTTACATTTTCCATTTTCCATGCACGGTGACGTCATGTTGAAAACACCGCATGGCCCATGGATCATGTGTTTGGTGACAATATCAAATAATTCTTGATCAATTAATGGGTCTGGAATTTCGGCTGAAATTATTTGATCGATTTCTTCAGGACGGATTCTATCTTTAAGCCAAACCAAAATGTGGGCATGAGGCAAACCTCGCTTTTGCCACTCTATCGTATACAGCCAACAACGTGTGATACCAAAAATTGTATATTTAACAATAAAATCAATTAAGGATTTCAATTTTTGTTTAAACACACGTGCAGTTAAATCATGACGATGAATGGCTTGTTGTCCTGGCAATAGTAAAGTTTGTATCTCTTCCCAATTCGGATTACATGTGAATGTAATAAATAAATCCGGTCGGCCGTAATGACGTACGTAAGTCATCGCATCTTGTATGTATTCCTGCATGTTCCGTGGACTGCCGATGTAGCTTGAAGGTAAAATGAAAGCATTACCGATGTCATTGGGATTTAAATTTCCATCGATGTTTCCAGCAACAGCATCTCGTAAGTGAATATATTATTCCGATCGTAGTTTTGCCTAGTTGAATCGAAGGAATCGCAAGCGTTCGCTTTCGACCTTAGCATACATATCAACAATGTATTGATGGAACAGCTGACGATATCGAAGGATATAATTGTCTTGATGTTGTCTAACCATTATTCGGTGTGCGTAGTAGTTCATTGAGCTAACTTTATTATTTCTGTAATCACCTAAAAAAATAAAAAATAAAATGCAATACGAAATTAAAATCTATACATACAGTAAGAAAGTAAATAGATAATTGTCAAATTTACCGGTATTTGGATCATACTGTTTGATATTAAGGTGATATTCATCTTGTCCTTGCCAAAATATCAATGGATATTGTAGTGCGTCATATGAACGGTGTAGATCCTAAATCGTACTGACAGTGTTGTCTCGCCGTGTAATGTTTATAGATCTTTTGTCAACTGGATCACCAACCATGATAACAGCAACCTCATCAACAGTTGGAGCGTTGAATCTACCAGCATGTTCACCTAATGGTACTTTGTCGGCTTTTATGACGATTTGATAATTGTCATTTTGCAGTCGTGGCGAAACTCTTTTGATCAATTGAATTAGTTGATTTAGTTGGATAACCATCAATATCCGTGATCGTGTCATTCGTATGCGGCTTTGGGAAGTTTTTTTTACATTTTCCATTTTCCATGCACGGTGAGGTCATGTTGAAAACACCGCATGGCCCATGGATCATGTGTTTGGTGACAATATCAAATAATTCTTGATCAATTAATGGGTCTGGAATTTCGGCTGAAATTATTTGATCGATTTCTTCAGGACGGATTCTATCTTTAAGCCAAACCAAAATGTGGGCATGAGGCAAACCTCGCTTTTGCCACTCTATCGTATACAGCCAACAACGTGTGATACCAAAAATTGTATATTTAACAATAAAATCAATTAAGGATTTCAATTTTTGTTTAAACACACGTGCAGTTAAATCATGACGATGAATGGCTTGTTGTCCTGGCAATAGTAAAGTTTGTATCTCTTCCCAATTCGGATTACATGTGAATGTAATAAATAAATCCGGTCGGCCGTAATGACGTACGTAAGTCATCGCATCTTGTATGTATTCCTGCATGTTCCGTGGACTGCCGATGTAGCTTGAAGGTAAAATGAAAGCATTACCGATGTCATTGGGATTTAAATTTCCATCGATGTTTCCAGCAACAGCATCTCGTAAGTGAATATATTATTCCGATCGTAGTTTTGACGTTTGCGTTTTGACGTTTGCCGCTCGCGTTGTTGAGGTTAGATTTTTTCGGTGGCATTTGACTGAAAATAATAATTTTCTTGTTCTTATGATATTCTCTTGAAGACGTTCGTTACACTGTTCTTGAGATTCTTGTGCATGACCTGCTGTCCTGATTCTTTGAGCTGGATTTCTTGATTCAATTTGTTCTGCCAACTGATGGGCTCTTTTAATACGTTTGCGTCGAATAACTGTCACTGTCAAATAATAACAGACATTAGCGCCATCAACCCAGTCGAAAGGTATCGACATCTGTCAGTTTTATGACTGCCAAATAATAACAGACAAATAATTAGCGATAAATTAAAATTGCGACTATAATTTGAGATTTAAACTATCCTATCTCTCAAGTGCACATCGAACTGCACATGGTGTTCAAATTTTATTATAATCGGTTAAGTGGTTCAGCCGTCCATTGAGGACAAACATTGTGACACGAGATTTATATATATTAAGATATATTAAGTAAAATTGTAGTAAAATTGAATAATGTATTGTTTAAATACCGTATTTAGATGATTTCTTACGTTAAAATAGGCGTTCGCCGTTAGTTTACATTACTTATATAAAAGTCTGACAGTATATTAACATTTGGAAAATTCGTATTCTTTTTAATATTTTAAAGATTGAAAATTTTCAAACAAATTATATAGTCAGGATGTTTAAAGAAAAATTAATACTGAACGCACAGATAATTGCATCGCTTGAGGTAATACACGCTGGTTTAAATACAGGCCTGTATTTTATGAATGCTTTTCACTCTCACCTATCTATCTGTGCGATTATGCAATACGGTCATATAAATATAATTTTATTTTTGTGTATTTAATTTATTCGTAACACAACCATTAGAATCATATATGTATTTATTAAATGTATATATATTTTATGTATGACATTTATCTTATGATTATTCTTATTCTTACATTGTTTATTGTCTAAATTGGTCTTAAGTATGTAAGTAACAAGTATTTTTTTTTCTACCTCTTTTTTTCTGGCCGCTCTTAGACCATTTTTTTTTAAACCTAGTTAGATTGGCCATGTTACTCTAAAAGCAATAATAAATGACTGATATTTAATGCGTAGCTATACATATGATTTTTATTGTGTCATTTATTGTCGTGATATCTTATTGTTATATGCCATTATTATAAATAAATATAATAAGTTAATAAATGTACTTTCGTAAATAAGAAATGAGAGCAAAAGTTTTGTATTAAAATATCGTCAAATAAAGGGTGATGATTTTAGAGGCGTGGTTTTCAAGAAGAGATAAAACGCATATCATTTGATGTTATGGCTAAGAATTTAGTTTTATTATAAAGATAAGGGTTTGCCATTATGTTTAAAAAATGATTTCGGGTAAGTGGCCGCCGCAGCTGACTCGAACAAATTCCAGCCGAGAGGCCCAATTTTCAACCACCTTTTGCAGCAAGTTGGGCCGTATGTCAGCAATGACGCGCCGAATATTCTCTTCCAAGGCGTTAATCGTGTCCGGCTTATCTGCGTAGACAAGCGACTTCACATAACCCCACAAAAAATAGTCCAGCGGTGTTAAATCGCACGATCTTGGAGGCCACGCCACAGGCCCACGACGCGATTTTTACTTTATTTTAGAGTGATTTAAAAAAAAATTAGAGTGATTTTTTCTAAATTTGCACTATTTGTAAACGTTGTTCATGAGTAAGTCTATTCATTATGAAATGGCAAACCAAACTGAGCATAAATCAAGTGACAGCTGTCAAAAACACCAACTACGAAAAAAGTAGTGCCAGATTGAAAACCACGCCTCTAAAAAAACACCCTATATAACGGAACTACCTACAAAATTTCCAAGAAATTAACCAATATTTATTAAAACCAAAGGAATGGAAAATTACAAATTAGGCCTTGCTGTGAAATAACGCGTAGCATATTTTACTCACAGAATCATAGTAAAAAACGAAAATATACTAATGCTAGAAACAGATTAAAAGGTGTGGAACTGATAAGGGTCAGCACTAGAGATGGGGTGCAGAGCGCCCCACCCCGTCTCACGACACGTGACGTTTAAAGGGCTCGACAACTCGTACCTTTGGTGTTAGAGTAAGGTTGCTTAATTGAGTTGGATTGAGTTCTTAATTCCTTTTTTTGTCTTATTGGTACTTGGGTAGGTAATTAAAAATAATTAGTTTTATATAAATGCAGTTACAAATAGATCATTTAAGTTTTTATGTAAACACAAAATTTTAAAAAATAATTTTAAATACAAAAACAGAAATAAAAAATATGCAATACAGGTATGATATATGTATGTATGCACAAAACTCTAAAATACAAAATAATTAAAAATAAATAGGCATATATCTGTGATAACCATGCAGGTTATCATAGAAAATATTCGAGCATTATTCAAAACAGACTCATTTAATAAGAACCTATATAAGGCAGAGGCAAATGCGGATTTAGACCAGAAGCACAAATATCGAAACACAACAGAAGCACAAATATCGAAACACAACAGAAGCACAAATATCGAAACACAACAGAAGCACAAATATCGAAAGAACGCTAGAATATGGAAAAGCGCACTTACTTACTTGTTAGGTTACTACCTAACATTATTTTTACCAACTACGTACTATTAGCCTACCTAATTATTTTTACTGATTTCTCAATACATATTGAAGCCAAAATAATTTAAAACTCCCACGATCTGTCACAATTTCTTTTTTCACTTCCTTCCTACCCTGCGAAAGAAGAACACTCTTTGAAAGTGCTGTACAAATGAAAACCTTGCAGTAAGACATTGAGTCCTCAAGACCACGAAAGCTTCTCAAGATTGTTCTTAGGATCTGCAGAAATTCCTGAGTCTGTACCCTTTCGAATTTCCTTCCTTCAAAATTTCGAATTTCCTTCCTTAAAATTATTACTTTTGGTGGAGGTAACAATTTTATAGGTTAATTATTAAGAATTTGGTTTGGCTATTTTATCTATGCTTAAGCAATACAAGAAGGTATAATAATGCCTAATAATAATAATAAATAGGCATAATAATACCTAATAGGTTATTAGACTTATTTTATATCGGGACCGTTTGTCTTTACTTAAGCGAACAGCATTACTGAAGCAAATCAGCGTAATTTGCTTGGCTCGTGTTTCGCGTCGGGAAGATGTTTGATTTCGTCTGTCTGGAGAGCCTCATAGTTCGGATAAACAGGAAGACTGTAAGTACACTCCGCGGTAGCTACCTGGCGATAACGTGACGGTGCGGGCGTTTGCGACGCTGAAATTACCTTAACTGCAGCCACGGTGAGTGCTTCACGGTGACCGTGAATAACAGTGATAAAAGAACATTTTCCTCGGTTCATTAAAGGTAATTCCAGCCTGGGAACCGTAGCTTGGGGCCGCAGGCGTGGAAATAATGAGAGAAGATGTTAAAATAATAATCCGCGTCGATCGGAGAATAGTCGTCTCTCGTTCTAATGTCGCCCTACAAGGAAAACGACGCCATCTTGAATTGATGCCTTGCAAACGAGCTTCTCCTAATGACCGCTTTTTCGATTGTAAAATGAGAGACACTACCAAGGCAAATATGGTATTATGGTGCTTCTGATGACGTTAACGTTTGCGGAATCATAAGAAATATACTAAAATGAAATAACGAGATTGCTTTAACAAATGTATACATACGTATAAGCGAATGAAACGACAATCCAGTAGAAAGACATAGTATCTACAATTTATAATAAATAACTATTTATCTACATTATTTTTACACTTATTTTTATTTATAGCCTTTCTGCGTCCGAAAGGTAAGTGGCACTTAGTGGTTTTCATAAAAATAAAAAATAAAAAGGTCTATTTGTACATACTCACTTAATTAAAAATGTTTTATGAACCTCTCTGTAAATGTGTTCTATGCGTCTTATAATACATAGGTACTTGCTTCCTTTGACTTTCCTAATTGGTTACTCCCTGTCTTGTAAACTAGGTATAAATTGATAACTAAACCCCGTGGTTACCGGTTTCTTAGGCGCTCAAAGACATCGTGCCTGAGTTACAAGTTATGGGTCGCTTCGTTCCCTGTCTTTGTTGAGTCAGAGAAAAATGTGCGCACGCATAGTAATTGAAGCGCTTTATAAAGTAGCATTGTCTCTAAATATTAAGGATTTTAAAAGTGAATTAAATACTATCGGAAAATTTTGAGCTGTTTTTGAGTTACGGTAAGAGTAATGGATGCAGTCATAAGAGTGTTAACTTAATTTCTTAACTATGTGCGGTATTAATTAGCAGGAAAAAAGTATATATTTCTTTACTGTTATATTTAAATGTAGTTATAACTTAGTAGTTAGTACCCATTAAACATCTTCAAAACCACATCTTCCTTTTCAATATACTTTATTCTTTTTATAATAGAATCGTAATTAAACCAGAAAAATAATATTGTAGCGAAATCGAAATATATACTATAACCTAAACCAGTTTAAAAATTAATTATTTTTTTTCAGATAATTATTAAAAATGATCAAATAATACTTACATACTTTTAAATTTACACCTCGATCGATTATAAAAATCTAACAAAAAAGAAAGAACAAGGTAAAAAATATTATTACATTTTGAGTATCCTAAATTACGGAGCTCATAAGCAGAGAATTTAAGACATAAATAACACGCGGCTCGTAAATAAAAAGCGTTCTTCATAATTCTTATAAAAGTCAGACCCGTCCGAAACGACGTGCCGTTGAGGCAATTTAATGTGTTATAAAGAGGGGTTTCGTGAAAAGACCTAGGAAATAAAATACAAAAGTGTGAGCTTCCCTTAACTTAACCGAAATGCGAGAAGCGCGGCAGACGGTATCAGCCCCGGGGCCCGGGGCCCGGGGCCCGGAACCAGGACTCGACTCTGTGATGGCCAGTTATGAGCCCAAGACGCACTATTATCATAAGCAGAGCCAGTTCCTTAAACATGACAGCTTTATAAATAATTATTGTTATGTTTCATACTAAAATACAATTAACTGGTGCGATAATTTCATAAACCAGGTAAACATGTGGTCTGTGTGGGGTGATTTTTATAGTTAAGTTCACTCCTCCTAGCCATACGGGGTTAACTTCTTCAAAGTTTGTATGTATTTGTGTTTTAAATAAACTAATTATTAAACATTTAAATAAACTATTTATTTCTATGTCAGTATATAAATATATTGCTCGATATTTTTTTAAAAAAGGAAACTAATACGAAAATAAAAATAATACAAAAATGAAAAATACCCATTTAAAAATATTCTATTGTGAACGTTTTAAACATCAGATCCTAATTCAAATTGACCCGAACATGTTTTTTGTGTATTTTACTAAGTGACATCAAAAAAAAACATACTAATTATTGATCATCACATAAAAGCCCTTAAAACCCAACTTACAAAGAACGTAGTCAATTGTATCAATCCTAACTGGTATTGCTTAGTTGAGTGGGTCCCAAAATAATTAAGGGATTTTTAGAAAAACAACACAACCAACAGTGTCGTTGGTTGATTGGTATTGGTGTTACTGGATTCATCTCATCTATTATCTAATGCCACATGCCAATGATAACACAAAAATGAAACGATTATATGTCAAATTTTTGCCATTTTTACAGAGACGAAAAAAAAATCACAAAAAAAACAACTGATTTTGTAAGAAAAAAAAACTATCAATAATAGGCGATCAGCCACGATAAATCACGACATTCCACGAACTTCAAGAAAATCGTCCTCAAGCAATCGCCTACAATATGAAAAAAAAAATTACAACTAATTTTGAACGTTAACGTATTTTTTTAATTTTGTGCTACCTTACGCATGTCACCTCAATGAAATTAAAATTCACTGATCAATTCCCTATTATGCTATATCAAACGGTAAACGAACGGTAACGGTAATGGTAAACGAATATAAGTACAGTAAAAACACCTACAGATCGAATTGAGGACCTTCTCCTTTTTTAAAAGTCGGTTAAAATACTAAAGATAGAAAAATATTTTTGATAAAAAATTAGTTTTGATTATGTAACCCTTTAATGGGCCCTGAGAAAGAATACTCAATAGGAAATAAGCAACAAACCCCAGCTGGATTAAATTTTAAGATAGTTCTAAAATTTAAAGTATGTAATTGGAAAAAAGTATGTTTACATTCAAATTTTTATGAATTTACTTATGTAAAAGATTCCCTATTTAATTTCTGGGATTCATAATAACGGTAACAGTAGGCAACTAGTGTCGATGAAAGCTGTTGATATTTTTATTTATGTATTCTGTGAAAAAAAAATCTATACGAATGTGGTGCCTTTTATTTCTGATATTTAAACAATATTTACAAAAACAATTAACCAAATTTTGAAAAAAATGTTTGCAAATTTTTGATTTATCTCATAAAAGAGTTTACAGATTTAACAATACGAGTTATAATGTGAGGTCTATTAATAAAACACTTTTTACATGAGGCGCAGAAAACATTCCAAATACAAAAGTAAACGTTTTTTTCTGGAATCAAATAACTGTTACGGACTAAATATTACGTATTAGGTATAACCTAACATTCTTAATTTAAATGACGATCGATATGTAATTATTATACATTTGGAGAATATAGGAGAAATTACAAAAACCTAATTTGAATCATAACATAGTAGAAACTGATTAAGATATGAAAATTATATTCATAGTGCCCAAATAAACAATATTTCAATCAATAACAACAATAAAACAATAAAAATATTATAATATAAATCTAAATTTATGAAACGATCACAAAATCAAGGATTTTTTAAATATACTCTAAAATGAAGACGTTGCCGCCAAAGTGATAAATCGTTTTTAAATGCTCAAAGCTGCCACGGCGAGTTTAAAAGTCTTCACATTTTGACTATAGAGTACCTACCGAAAATTGACAAGGGAAAAACGTTTTTGTTGTTATATTTAATTTAATAAGCAATAATAATTTGCCTTTTCACCTCTATATGTTCTGCATAAATTCTGAAATGATACCAATTGGGAAGTACGAGATCCCTATGAGAAAGAATGGGACTATTAGAGAAACTAATTCTAACATAGAGCTGAGTAGTCTGTATACATACATAACATCATTTTGTCACTCTAATCAAGCAATCTGAAGATATTTAAAATTCAAGCGCTTTAATTTGGTAGTTATCAATTTTGAAGGCGACATTATATCGATATAATTAATTACAAAAATTTGTGGATATATTTTATAAAATATTTGCTATGACCTAGGTCATAAACAATTATTTTGGGCCCTACTCAACTATGTCATATGTGACTGTGCTTGAGTCAGGGGAGATGGTAGTAATGAAGCATTAAAAATGGTTATTAGATTACCACGATTTCAATCCACTATCCACGATTTCGATTTACTTTATATTCTGTCAAAAAAATACTTTTTTACAGTTTTACTAGAGAATTAGTATATGGGGTTTACATTAAAAAAATATGTTATATTTCATCTGATAGGAATTTTATCTTCTTTATATATTTATCAATGACACTAACACTAAATATTTATATCGGGTAGCATAATAAACTGAGTATCTATGTAAATCACATAACCAAACCTACGGTTCGCCAATCTATTCTCCTACCATTAGCTTTTAATCTATTGTAGACTATACATATTAAATTGTTTTTTTTTATTTTAACCCAAAATAAGCACCGCAGTTTGGTTACGCCTAGTGATCTTTGAATAACCCATTAGCGCTTATAAATTCAACAAGTTTACTTAATATTTGGTGGTTTGGTGGTTTGGTGGTGTTGGTGGAATCAAGGGGGAGGAAGGGGAAGAAGGAAGGGGTGGCGGGTGCTAAGGTGAGAATTAGAAATTAGACTTTTATGGGCCCGGCCTCTATCCGAGCGGCACGCAACCTTTAATTATGGGTTATGTGCGGCGTGAAAGGGAGAGAAATAGAGTTTTAATCTGGAATAATTTATACCGAATGCGATAAAAAATGTGTGTTTCATTTTATATTTATTTGTTAGGAATTATTAGATAGGTATCTATTATTAAATATTAGGCGTATAAAATTGACAGCGATAGTAGATTTATTAATGATAGTTTAGTGTTTCATTAAAGAAAACTAGCGATTATCAGGACGAGATGAATTATTATGTTTTCGAGAAATGGTTCGCTAGGATAGTAAATAAAATTCAAAATATGCACCAAATGATTCACTAAATAAACTAAATATTTCAAATTTAAATTCGAGGAAACATGAAATTATAGGCTGCTTCTCAAAAAATTACATTCTCTCGAAGAGATATTTCGATTTAGTCATACGCCAAAAATACCGCTTTGAAGATAATGGCGGTAGAGGAAATAATGGCATGATCTAAAAACCATCAAATTTTAAGTTTACCATCATATCATGAGTTGAACTCCATAGAGCTAATATGGAACAAAGAAAAGGTGTTGCTTTACGTAATTTGTCGTTTAAAATAATCGAAATTTTATTTATAATCGAATTATAAATATAATCGAATCGAATAATCGAAATTTAATTTGCACGGAGAGAGTTTCCTCTGGATTGCAATTGATTAACTAGGCAATTTCGCAGAATAGAGAAAGGCAATTTGTATTTTAAGTGCAATTCATTTAGATTTTCGTTTTACGGAACGAAAAAAAAACTTAATATTATTTTTCCTTTATTATAATCTCAAAGTGTTAATCATAATGTGTATTTAACACAAGGTAAGGATCGCATTCATCAGACCAGCATTCAAAAAAATATAGATACCCGACCGAAACAATAATAAGAATTAAAAATTTTGATTTTTAAACTGTTAGCTTGTATATTACGAACATAATTACACAATGCGAATATACTTTGTTGAAATCGACCTAGTATTCAAGACTAATAACTACACGTTCCAACAACATTCGGTTAATGAAACATTATATACCATTAACAATATGCCCAAGTATATAACCAGATATCAGCTAAAATCAGACAAACTACAGAAAAACGTTTAAAAAATCACTTACTGACTATTAGACATAGAATGTGGATAAAATACATATATAAATGAGAAGCGAGATTTTTAATGTAATCAATTTATTTATATATAGTTTTCCGTTTATGTTTACTATTTAAGCTAAAACAAAACAATTAATATTTCTTCATTTTAAGATTCTGTTTGAGATATAAGTAATCGAACACGATCCTTCTCTGACATTTGGATTTAGATAATGTCAACATTTGATATGCTGACTTGACTGATAAAGTAAAACTCTAAATTGTAGGTTAGTTTAATATTTTTTTATATATTTCTACTAAAACTTGACAGGACTGTTATATTGGTGCACGCAAAAATACCTATACCTACTTCATACCTATTTATCAACATAATAAATTACAAATAATTGAATTAGGGACCATCAATAATTAACGTCACATAAATTTCATGGATTTATGATACACTTTTGTGACGTCATAATTTACAATTTTGAATCTAGAACTAATTTAGATTAATATAAAATTATCTCAAATACTTTTAAATTAAAATCGTTAACATTACCAATTTGTACTCAAAATCAAGGAAAATTTCGCTCATACCAAAAATGTTAATACAAACAGTTTAAGACTTGACTTTAACAAACCGTGTATATGCAAAAAATCATGATGTTTTTTTTACATCAGTTATTACATTCTGGAATGACGTTTCGAACGCTTCCCTGTGGACGGGACGTGTGATCCTCATTGAAATGACAGGATTAAATAGACGTGATAGTTAATAATATGTAAATATTATGCCGAAGTAAGCTCATAAATTTGTGATTATGCCAAACCAACCATATAAAATTATTTATCGTTACACCCTTTTTACTGAAATCACTTGATTGATTTTATAACAAATCTGTTTTTGGTGAAATATAACCCTTACAATTTTAATACAGAATAGTGATTCTGTGTTGCGTGAGTTAAAGCGTCTATTAAGGTAGAATTTGCATAATAATTAACATCGGTGGCAGCGTGACTTACTAAATATCGTAGATTTCACGCTCCGCGCGATTTAGCATTTACCGCGCAAAAATGAGACGAAACTCGTTTCGCGCGGCGCGGCGGTGACTTCACAGGCGGCGGACGGCGGGAGATCAGAGATCAGGAGGGAGGGGAGGGAGGGGCGGGGAGGGGGAGTGTCGCGGGGGGAGGAAGTGTTTGGCCTGGCGGACTTGAAAGGCGTGCCGCCGCCGGCCGGGCCTTTGATGCGCGCCGCCGCGGAGGTGCAAATTATGTTATAAAACCGTGTCAGTTGCTTGCTCTGCCTTGCCGCGCTTCATGGCCGCGTCATAGAATATTTAATCATGATTTTGCTACAGAAGCGACACACCTGCTGCGATTAAATCTGTACCGGCGGCCTTTTTTAGCAATTGTAAACAGCGCACTATTTTCTTATTGCAATCATCAACACGCGTTACATAGTTAAGCAATGTCAATATAAATTCCTCAACTCGGACTTTTCCTACCTAAACACACGTAATTTATATACGCAAACATCCATGGTAAACACAAAATATAAGCACCACACTATAAACACATAAACACAATAAATATTGTTTTAATAATCTAATATTTTCAACCATATTTTGTTCATATTTCTGGCATAAATGAATCGCTGTTTTGTTTATTTTAATCTGCTGCTATAATTTTATTATATTTGCAATTATTCTGCTGTTTTTTTTGCACTTAGCAGACTATATTAATCGCTATTACGATAAATCCCGATAAAAAGAATACTCTCATGATAAATATATTTTCCTAAACCAAACCAATGATTATGCATAACTTGTAAACCATTTTTAACGCTTCATTACCACCCTGACTCTAGGACAGGCATATTTGGCCTAGTTAAGTAGGGCTCAAAATAATTGGATATGACCTAGGTCATAGCAATTATTTATATAAAAAAAAATACTGAAGTCCTAATTGGGCCACAATTTAAAATACCTGCTCATTAAAAAAGCGGGTGCGGGTTCGAAACGTCGAAGCATTTCATTCATACCATTTTTACGCTTCATTACCATCTTCCCCGTCCCAAATAATTGTATCTGACTTAGGCCATAGCAATTCTTTTTTTAAAAACAAAAAATAAGAAATACCATTTAAAAAAGAAGGATTTAAATGTTTTTTTATTCCAAATGTAACATCATTGTAATATTTCTTTCAGTGTAAACTGTTCATTAGTGTAATGTACTAAAAAATAATACTATGTAATGTGTGTAAAACTATGGCTTAGGTATAAACACACCCTGACATATCTACTACACACACACACTACATTGCTACATCGCAATTTTATTAGGTAATACACGTTTTTGGTTTATGAACAGTTTCGTCATTTCACATGTAGATCTATTACCACAGAGAGTGAGAGAGCGTTAGCATAGCATAGCTATCGCCCTCTCACTCTTCTGTGCTAGTTTTGTATTTGTTCTTTCATACATACCTACATTCTTAAAGATACGTAATTAGCTATATGAATCAATTTATCTATCTACGTTGGCGTGCGATCAAGGAATTTCATTCATCGTTAAGGTATGAATTTATTTTTCATGAGCAGAAAGAAATCTGTTGATCTTTCGAAGCATCCGCCGAAATAAATTCCCTTTTCATAAATTACAAGCTCACTCAGAGCTATCTTGCGGTTAGCTGCACTTGCTTGTTTGATTTATCTACACGTTTCAATTCGCTAAATATATAATAATACTAGCTGACCCGGCCACGCGTTGCTGTGGCTAAAGTTTTTGTTATATTACATTATAGTAAACAATCTAAGAGGAACAATAAGAGAACATCAGTCACGGAGTCCACTATGCTTTTTCACACAGATGGTATTTGTAAAAAAATATGGTGATCTCCTTATTTGACTTTCTACTACTATAACCCTTTAGTACAATGAAATTATTTACGAACTAAGACGAAAATGTTGATGTTGGTATACAAATTCACTGGATTGAGATTTGAAGGGGAAGTACGTTGAACACAATTAATTAAAATGTTCTTACACTTGATACTAAGCAGAAATCAATAGGTAAAAAATAAAAATTTATCAGATTTATTATTTCCATTTAATTTTATAACAAATATAAGTATATTACAGTATAATACAGTAAATAACATGTGACGCTTAAACTCATGAATGAGGTAGGCAAGGCAGACAGTCTTAAACTTTTAAACATTAATATCTTTTTTTTTGAATTATAAATACTTTCAATTTCAATTTAATTTAACACCAATCGGTGCACAATGTTTTTGGTTAACCTGTCTTTAGCTAACACAAATAGATTCGACGGTTTCCCAACACGTGAACACGCAACATATAGTTGCCCATGAGAAAAACATGGATTTTCCAAATCTAAACCACAAATGGACATTGTTTGACCTTGAGATTTATTTATAGACATGGCGAAAGCTAAACGAATTGGAAACTGTAGCCTTTTGAAGGGTATGGTAGAATCTGATGGTATCATCGGAATACGTGGCAGCAGGACCACTTTTCCTTTAAACTTCCCAGCCAAAATGGTTGCTTCAAGAATGTTTCCGGTGATCTTTTTGATGACCAAACGCGTACCGTTACATAATTGAGGTGGATTCAAATTACGGAGGAGAATAATAGGGGAACCAATCTTTAATCGAAGATTATGTGGTGGCATTCCAGGGATATCTAATGAATTTAAAAATTCAATCGGAAAATTTACACTTTCATTTTCATCAACAACAGTATCGATTGATTTAAAAGACATCAGATCGCCTGGTAACAACTGTTGTATCTGGAAGTTAATTTCGTCAACATCAACGTTTTTGGCTGCCAAAATCGCCCGTTGACTAAGCCATTCATGATTCAAATAATTATTCTGTATATCCGGGAAAATACTCTGAATCAATTCAGTTTTATCCTGAACAACAGTGCAAAAATTGTCTGGTAGTTTAATGCATTGCGTATTTGGTTGCAGTTTTATTTTACCGTTCCCAATATCTAGTAGTTGTTCGGAAAATATTAGTGCTGATGGATCATTTTGCAATTGTACTCGCATATTTATGGTCAATCGAAGTGTTTCAACACTTCGCCATAAGAATGATTGTTTCAAACATGCATTAATCTCATCCGCGAAAGTAGAGCGAGGTATAACCGGTAAGGTCTGCCGGAAGTCACCAGACAAAAGTAAGATAGCACCACCGAAAAGTTTATTATTGCTGTTTAAATCTTGCATAGTTCTGTTTAATGCTTCAAGTGAATATTTGTGTGCCATTGTGCACTCATCCCAAATTATTATAGAACTCTTCCGCAACACTGCAGCTATTCCACTATTCTTTTTGATGTTACACATTGCATCTGGTTTATTATGAACGTCCAATGGCAGCTTGAATGTTGAATGTGCTGTTCGCCCACCATCCAGTAAAGTAGCCGCAATGCCTGACGATGCTAATGCTAATGCGATTTTTTGTTGCGACCGTATTTTGGCAAGAATCAACGATATTAAAAATGTCTTACCTGTTCCACCGGGTGCATCCAAGAAAAAAAAACCGCCTTGTTCAGCAGCAACAGCCAGCATAATCCGATCATAAATAATTTTTTGTTCTGCTGTCAGTAATGGTTCACTGTTCATGATAATTGTTGCTAAACTTCCATGGTCATATTGATTTTCTCGTTGTAAATCGGTATTGACTAAGTCGGTGGCTGGACGATTAGGTGATGGCATACCATAATGATTAAGTGGTAAATTTGAAATAAGAACACATAAATCCTCGATCAAGACCAATGCTTCATTGTACATCTCTGGTGTATAATCTATGTTTTGGCATTGATTTGTTTGTCTAATTCGGTGCAAGATGTCTTCTGTCATACAATTTTTATATTTTTCCCACAAAGTTTGTGCTTGCGAGGGATAACATGTCGCCAAAATAATTGCAAACAACTGACGAATGTTATTCGGTGTTGATGTCAACGCAGCATCAGCAAGCGTTAAGTCCCAATGGTTATCGTCTTATAGCAATTGCAGTTCACGACATGCATCCTGGTATGTATTGAATACTCGACCATTAGCTGTTCGTAAAAATTCAAAAGACGTTGGTCCGGGAACATTCACCAATAACAAACGTAAATAGAAGCACTCACGTTGCTTTGGATGTACCGTGTAAAGTCTCCCCAATGTCTTAGCTTTGAATATGCCTGTAATGGAAGGATGTGGTTTTCCTTGTTTCCGTGGCTCCCATTTTTTACTGGATTTGTTCCATGTGAAATAACGTGGAACATCACCATACACCAATGTCTTCGCGAATTGGCCAAAAACATCAGGTTTTTGACACAATGTAAAAAATTCAGTTAGAGTCGTTTTCGGAGCTTCGAACGCTCTTTGGAGAACATTTTCTTCAGTGAAGTATACACGTTGACCGTTTTCAAGATGTATTGCCAGATGTTGGACAGCAGGATCTCTTTCGTGGATGGGAAAGCTGAGAATATGCCAAATAGCTTCATTGCTGCTAATGTATCTGCCCATTTGGTATCGTGCTATTTCGTCATTTTTATTTATGTTTTTTACTTCAAATATGGCCAAATCACTGCCTTTGTTTACATATTTACAAATATACTTAATTGATTTAACAGAACTGCAAAGCTCAACATTGATATGAGCTTTGTAAGTTTTTGAAAGTAGTGGTGAGTATGGTACCACCCACTGATTATCAAACTCAACTTGATTTGGAAAGTTCGGCAGTCGCATTGTAAATGTGTGGCCACCATTCTCAGTACTTCTGCGGCGATACATTGGATAACCATCAATATCCGTGATCGTGTCATTCGTATGCGGCTTTGGGAAGTTTTTTTACATTTTCCATTTTCCATGCACGGTGACGTCATGTTGAAAACACCGCATGGCCCATGGATCATGTGTTTGGTGACAATATCAAATAATTCTTGATCAATTAATGGGTCTGGAATTTCGGCTGAAATTATTTGATCGATTTCTTCAGGACGGATTCTATCTTTAAGCCAAACCAAAATGTGGGCATGAGGCAAACCTCGCTTTTGCCACTCTATCGTATACAGCCAACAACGTGTGATACCAAAAATTGTATATTTAACAATAAAATCAATTAAGGATTTCAATTTTTGTTTAAACACACGTGCAGTTAAATCATGACGATGAATGGCTTGTTGTCCTGGCAATAGTAAAGTTTGTATCTCTTCCCAATTCGGATTACATGTGAATGTAATAAATAAATCCGGTCGGCCGTAATGACGTACGTAAGTCATCGCATCTTGTATGTATTCCTGCATGTTCCGTGGACTGCCGATGTAGCTTGAAGGTAAAATGAAAGCATTACCGATGTCATTGTGATTTAAATTTCCATCGATGTTTCCAGCAACAGCATCTCGTAAGTGAATATATTCTTCCGATCGTAGTTTTGCCTGGTTGAATCGAAGGAATCGCAAGCGTTCGCTTTCGACCTTAGCATACATATCAACAATGTATTGATGGAACAGCTGACGATATCGAAGGATATAATTGTCTTGATGTTGTCTAACCATTATTCGGTGTGCGTAGTAGTTCATTGAGCTAACTTTATTATTTCTGTAATCACCTAAAAAAATAAATAATAAAATGCAATACGAAATTAAAATCTATACATACAGTAAGAAAGTAAATAGATAATTGTCAAATTTACCGGTATTTGGATCATACTGATTGATATTAAGGTGATATTCATCTTGTCCTTGCCAAAATATCAATGGATATTGTAGTGCGTCATATGAACGGTGTAGATCCGAAATCGTACTGACAGTGTTGTCTCGCCGTGTAATGTTTATAGATCTTTTGTCAACTGGATCACCAACCATGATAACAGCAACCTCATCAACAGTTGGAGCGTTGAATCTACCAGCATGTTCACCTAATGGTACTTTGTCGGCTTTTATGACGATTTGATAATTGTCATTTTGCAGTCGTGGCGAAACTCTTTTGATCAATTGAATTAGTTGATTGTGATCTTCTAAAAAATTTTCCAATAATATCACAATTGCTCTTTCCTCTGCTTGTTCAATAAAATTATACAGGCACCGAGTCGTCACGCGCTCTTCACAATCGCCCATAAAATAAAAAGGTATCGACATCTGTCAGTTTTATGACTGCCAAATAATATCAGACAAATAATTAGCAATAAATTAAAATATGACGATTTGATAATTGTCATTTTGCAGTCGTGGCGAAACTCTTTTGATCAATTGAATTAGTTGATTGTGATCTTCTAAAAAATTTTCCAATAATATCACAATTGCTCTTTCCTCTGCTTGTTCAATAAAATTATACAGGCACCGAGTCGTCACGCGCTCTTCACAATCGCCCATAAAATAAAAAGGTATCGACATCTGTCAGTTTTATGACTGCCAAATAATATCAGACAAATAATTAGCAATAAATTAAAATATGACGATTTGATAATTGTCATTTTGCAGTCGTGGCGAAACTCTTTTGATCAATTGAATTAGTTGATTGTGATCTTCTAAAAAATTTTCCAATAATATCACAATTGCTCTTTCCTCTGCTTGTTCAATAAAATTATACAGGCACCGAGTCGTCACGCGCTCTTCACAATCGCCCATAAAATAAAAAGGTATCGACATCTGTCAGTTTTATGACTGCCAAATAATAACGGACAAAAAATTAGCGATAAATTAAAATTGCGACTATAATTTGAGATTTAAACTATCCTATCTCTCAAGTGCACATCGAACTGCACATGGTGTTCAAATTTTATTATAATCGGTTAAGTGTTTTAGGAGTCCATTGAGGACAAACATTGTGACACGAGATTTATATATATTAAGATATAGACGATCTGTATTCTAAGAGACGGTCAAATATGGTGCTTGTTCATGGCCAGAAGAAAAAGAAAAAAAAGGGAAGTGACAGATGGATGTATGACTCACGTCGGAGGTGGTTGGAGGATCTCGTTCTGAAAATTATCATATCGAAATATATTCATGTATTGTATTATTGCTGTGTGATGATTTTATTATATACCTCGTTGTGAAAGCTGTGACCTGTGTATTTCTTTCAGCATTTACCTCTATGACGATCTATGTGTTTCTTACGAAAGAAATTGGAAAGCGACGATTCGAGAAGGGCTAATTTACTTTCGTCGGTTATTATTACTTGAGCATCGCTTCTTAATTCCATAAACGAATATAAATTTATAAAATTATTTATTTATTTCTTTACTCTTTTATTTATATATTTATGTAAATATTTGCAGTACAGCGTACTAAATTTTAAGCGAACGGAACCCTTACTATACGAGTACAATAAAATATAGGGCTTTTGGATATGTATATAAAATTCAAGTTTAAAAATAGATTAAAAAAAAATAGGTAATATTTTTACATAAATGCTTAACTTCTTATGCGAATTAAAAGTTAAAACTATTAAATTATAAAAATTGTACAAAGTTTACATATAGGTACTGTAAAAGATGCAAAACAGTGTTCACCCTAATTATTTGTTTATGTTTGTATCGGCCTTAATGAAATTCGTACCCACATAAATACGAAATTTGACTTATACCCGTAAAAGAAAGGTTACATCCTCAGTTTGTAAAATGAAGTGCAGTTAAAAGACCCGCTTCTGTAATTTAAATGTAATGTGTTATTTATGTACAAAATTATTATGATAATAATAATTATTATTATTATCTTTATTCTTTTCCGAATACAAGCCTTACAAATATGTTCAAGTTACAATTTTACACGATAAATATACATTTTATAATAATTGCTTAAAGTAATCTACCTTCAATTATCGTAGGTACAGAAGGTTAAGGTTTTATTTATTTATTATTTGTAATATGTGAGTACAAAACTTCGAAAGAAACAACGTTAGAGTCGCTTACTTATGAATTAAATAACTTGTTTATTAATTCACATAACGGTGGGTAGGTTTATGGTACTATGTTTGAACTGTTCACCTTTTATTATAATTTTAGCGCATTAAAAGAAATTACGAACATGTTGCGAAATAAATATTTTTCCAACAATAGCAATTTAATATCGTAAGTAGGTAGCTAAAAGAGTTTAGGGAATTGCAAAATGAATAATTATCTAACACAATTTAACATATTAACAGATAATATAACATATAAAAAAAAACGACTATGAATACAAACGTATTACAAGGTCTTTCGTTGTGTATAAAATACTTCAATGATTTTATCAATAATACAATATTTGCTGTTGTAAAATATTAAATATGTTTTTTTATACTTCATAGCGGTAATCGACTTTGAAGCAATGGTAGATAACTAAAAATTTTACTTGTTAAGAACAAAATTAAATATTTTTATTGACGATTTTAACCATGTGGGTAAAATGGCTGCGTGATCTGTACGCTACGTGTTGTAATCAGAAAAATATATTTTAATCTGGCCGAGGCCAAATTATCGTGGTAAATATTCTCGATATAACTATAAGTTTAGGATTATTATATGTAACCAAAAATGAATAGAGATAGAATTAAAGTGGTCTGTGGTTAAAACGCAATACCAAAATACGAAAAAATTCACCAACCTTGCGCTGACAGGTGCACTGATAAGTCCAGCGCTGCAACCGGCGTCTCTTGGTTTCACTGGTTACACTTTGCAGTTTTTTATTTATGTATTTCGGCACTCGTGACACAGGTGTATAGGCCGACAAGTGCTATAAGGGGTATAACCAAGGGGTATAAGCAAGGGGTATAACCGCACCGCTCAATTACTGTATCGTCTCTGTTGGTAGTTTAATGCGGAAGAGTGAGTGGGTAGGAAGAGATTCAGTTTGACTCATTTTTCGCTTGAATCAAAACATTGACGCGTGACGAGACATGACGTCTGCTGTGCATTTGTGGCAATTAATATTTTTACCTAAACACCACAGGATTAAGAACGACACCAAATATTTTTTTCAATTTCTGTCTAAATATAGTTTTTTTTATTCATAATTCCCCTTCCCCTTATTTTTTTGTGAAACTTTTTTTTACAGATTTCAGTTATAGACACTTTGTAATTAAAGACAGTTTGGATAGATACCGTCATGTGTAGCTCAGCATTGTTAAAAGTGTAATCATATGTTAATATTGAATATGTAATAAAATGTATATATAAATTTTATTAAATAAGTAAAAAGTGGGAACGAATTAGTTCACATAAAAACCCGCAAGGTGAACAAACAAATAGAATATGTATTTTGTTTATAAATAAAGAATTTACAAAAAAAAATGTAATTTTATACTACGTAGATACTTGATAATAGTTTATTTACTATGTTTTTATTTAATTCTTTCAATTGTTGTAAAGATGTAGATATGTAGAAGGTACATATTGCAAAATATCTTGCCTAACTAGGCTCTCGTCTGTTCAAATGCGCAAAATATTTTCTATTACTTTGTGTCATTTATAGCTGTAAATGTTTTAAATAAAGATAAATTGTAAAGGAAACATTGTTTACATTTAGCTAAGAACTATGTATAAACAGCTACGTTTGGTTTAATTCTGTATAGCATAGTCAGCATGTTCAGCGATGCCACAGTAAATAAACACTCACAGAGTGCATTTTGTCTTTTAAATATAGATTTATAATTGAAATGTAAGAACACAATTGTTTTCAAAGGAACGAGTATATTTTCCTTTTGAAGGATTTTTTATTACCCTGTAAAAGAGTCTTAACGGTAATCAGTGTTGATAACCTTGAGAGCACAAATTCACATCAAAAGAAGCTCAGGGCAACATGTGGCGCAACGTTGAGCTCCTAAATGCTTAATTTATTATTCTGAATGGCTACAAAGAGCAAAAGAGCATGACAGTCACAATAAGCTTACTGTGGGGCTTCGAAGCTATTTAAATGTATCTAAAAGTATCGCATTGCCCCTTTGATCCTTGCCGACAAGAAGCTTTGCTACCCCCTCCTCAGCCCTCCACAGACTTCCATCAAACATTTCAAAGCTAAGCGTCCGTTTGATCTCCAACCGACATTAATCTTCATTATTGGAATAAAAGGGGTTTTACTCTGGGTGTTCCTAACTACATACAATAATCCTAAATCTCACCTACCATATATTGTGAAGAGTACACAGCCAAAGATATTCTGTTTCGAAAACATACACTAGGAGTTTACGAAGACCATTAATTAAATAATATTTCATTTTGACACAAAGCGATTATATTATTTTAGTCCTATCTAAATATTACTCTTTTTTATTATATCACTCTAATAAAGTGACTCAGCCGATGTTAAGTGTATTTATAAGGTACGAGATAGAATCCTACGTCAAACTAAAAAAAACTTAGCAAGATATACAAGTATCGTTACATTCGACACAGAAGAGAAGCGGGATGCAGCCGAGTAACAAATAAAGCTTCCCGTACTCTAACCCTCGACACACAGTATAGGGAGGTAAGTGATTAGTAATTGACCTTTTCCTCCGAGAATACTTTTCTACGATCTCCGCTTCTTCAACCACAAAAAAATAATTTTGTCTTTCAAAATGAACATCATAAAAAAAAAATATGCTATCAACGCTAGGTACTTAAATAATATGAAATAGTTATAACAAATGGAAACAACGCACACAGCGAATTATGGCAATTATGTAAAATGAATAGTTACAAAAAAAAATGATTACAGAAATAAAATAAAATTAAATTCAATAAACAAAAGAAAAGGACAGAAATAAAAGGAAAGGGATTCAATAAAGAAAAGGTCAGAAAGATTATTGTAGAGAAATACTCGTACATTTTAAAACAAATGTATTTTTTTCTAAATGACACTATCCCTTAAACAGATAAATTGAATTATACAATTAAACAGTTAAACATTCGAATAATTATTATAAATGATCTCCGTTTCCAATAATATCACCGCTATGAACATCTGAGATTGACGTTCTGTTGTTTTGTAGATGAAATCTGCACCGCTGGTAGATTATTATGATGGAGCCAAAGATTATTAAAGACTGGCATAGAAAGGCGTCTAGAATTACGTTTGTTATTTTTGTTCAATTAATTTTGTAGGTAAATTAGAAACTATAAAATGCCCGAGTCCACAGGAAGCCAAAAAAACAGTTGCAGAAAAAAAATCCCTCAGATCATGTAACAAATATCGAACTTATTAATCAATGGTAGGTATCATTTTTTGTTCTTCAAAAGAAAATGAGTGAAATTCATCTTTTTTTGTTTTAATATAAAATAATTTTATTAAGACGTTTATCTCTATTATACGGAACATGAGACCCCCTCACCACATACCTACATAAATATAAGAATCTACCCTTTGAGACATCGTAAAAATTTAAATGAAATTGGGCCATTAATCCAGTAAATTGCACAAGTGAAGCCGTCAAACCCAGCAGTTCCAAAACAGCTACAATGTTTTTATAAACGGTTGTCACGGTAAACACAAATATATCTTGGTCCGTGCGCCGATTCTAAATGTGTTTCCGACGAAAATTGCTTTCTAAACGAAACGCAAAGTTAGTCAGCCAAGAATATAATTTATGGATGTGTAAATTACTATCGCTTGCTTAAATGTTTTATCAAGTGTGCCAAATGCAATTAGCCAAGACTTCTCCGTGCTGCACAGGCGACGCGTCTCTCTCAATGCCCTTTCGACGTTCAGCCGATCAACCGACAGCGGCCGCCAGCATCTGATCATCTGATGGTCTTTGATCTTCGTGGCGAGTGGACGTTTCATTAGCATCCAAGATTCGCTGGCTTATTGCCACGCGCGTTATGCGTTACTATCGAAGCAGGCCCGAGTCTTCGCTAAGTACATATTATTTTAGTGGTCGTCGGTGTAAATATGAAACGGGGACACGTTTCCGACGATGGCAGGAAATGGTTCATGGCGCTTTTAGAACGTTTATTTGTGAAAAGCGCCGGAGCTGAATTCCTCGGTCGGTGATGTGAGATAATATCAAAAACATCTTTTAAACCTACCCACATAGGTATAAACTAATATCAAACAAAGTTTTTTACTCACAAGTCGCAACTAGTTTTGTGGATTTTTAAAAAAGGAAGTTTCTGTAATACCTAAAGCATGTATATAATATTCTTAATAATATTTATTATTGTGATAACCCTCACCTCCTTCGACATGGGACAAAACTAATCACATAATGCCAATTATTATTATTTCTTACTTGGGTTAAAACACCAACATAAAACTGTATTCATATTTATAATTTTACTACAACCAGAATAAATAACAGTTATTTATAAAAGTTAGGTATTGCAAATCCATGGTGGCTACCATAATTATTACCAAATCTAATAATATTATTATCTTAAAAAGATTTCTTACCTGTAAATAATTTACTTCTTGACTCCAATACATTTTATTAGAAAGTGCGATAGTGAGTTTCTTCTTAGTTAAAAATTCGCAAAATTATGCGTATTTTAAAAATTATTTTAATTTTAATAATTTAACAGATGATCATGGTATTTTTAAAAAGTAAAAACAAAAAAAAAAAACTATGGAAGTACCCGTTATTTCTAAAAATAGTATTTAGGCTTTTAAAACCATCTTAGGTGAAATCTTATTCGGGTAATTTCATTTAAATAACCACCAACGAAATGTTTTATAACGATTGCAATATTCAAAATCAATATCCCTAAAAATGAGATCCCTTACTCGAAAATTTAAAAAAAAATCTGCATTATATGATGATTCACTTAATTTAATTGGTTTAGTGATATAAACACATGCTTCTGATATGGTAGTCCCGGTTTCAAACCACAGAGGGTCAAATCCGCTTTCAATTTTAAATTAAGCGTATAAAGCGGAGCTGAATCAAGTATTATTATTATTAATAATTATAGCAATAAGTGGAGATGCTTTCGGTGATATTACTGGTATTGGGCACACATTGGCAACATCACACAAAAGGCTACAAAGGCAATCTGGACATGCTGCCGATTTGCTGGGAAGACCTGGGGCTTAAAGCCAAAAATGGCCCTCTGGCTATACACGGCCGTGATTAAGCCCATTATTACATACGCAGCTGCTGCCTGGTGGTCGAAAACTTTACAAAACACCTGCAGGAAAAAACTGAATAGTCTACAAGGACCAGCCTGCAGAGTAGTAACCGGAGCCATGGGCTCAATCCCGACTGCAGCACTAGAAGCCCTGCTGAACTTGACGCCGCTCCACATACAAGTGGAAAAAGAGGCAATGGCGGGCATGGTGCGGGATAACACGTCGAACGGTGCAAAGAATTGGCTCTCGAGTACTGTCAAAAAGATCAAGAACCAAACAATGCTCAACCCAGTAATGGAAATGATCACAGACAATCTGTCAACCAAATACAACTTTGTCAGAAATACCAAAACGGCACGTTTACCACGGAAATACCAGAAAGAACCAAATGGGACAATGAAGGACCCAACTTCGAAAATGAAGCAATTATATGGTATACCGATGGCTCCAAAAGCGGAAACAATATAGGATCAGGCATTTGTGGGGCGATACCCAGACTCGAGAAATCGATCAACCTGGGATTGCACTCTACTATAGGCAGAGCAGAGCTATATGCCATAATTGAGACTGCGCATGAGAGCATAGAAAGATCCTACATGAATAAAAACATATACATACTTTCAGACAGCCAAGCGGCTTTAAAGGCTATCAACTCAAACGCCATCAAGTCAAAGCTAGTGCTAAACTGCGTACAAATACTCAACACCCTGGCAACACACAACAGGGTCACACTTATGTGGGTACCAGGCCACTCAGGCATTGATGGTAATGAGAAAGCACACGAACTGGCAAAGAAAGGTGCGAGCATGACTATGATAGGCCCAGAACCAGCCTGCGGCATAACTAAAAGCACCACCAGTAGGCTTCTAAAAATTTGGGCTTGGAAGCAAAGCCAAAAATACTGGCAAGAACTGCCCGGACAAAAGCAAGCCAAAGAACTCACAGTAGGATTCTCGCAAAAAAGACTCTCGGAGCTATTAAAGTTAAGCCGAGACCAAATAAGGATCCTAACCAAAACCTTAACTGGCCACTGCAAGCTGAACAAACACCTGCACAAATTAAGCCTATCGACCCAGAAACTCCGTTACACCTACTCCGTTACACCTCATGTACAAAAGGTACCAGCTTAATCTAGGCAAGCATCTCCTTAAGCCAGAAGAGATTAGAACCATCGCACCCAAAAAGTTACTGAACTTTATTCACAGTACGGGACTAGAGGGCGAGCTATAAGTGGATTTAAAAGTACAATAGTTCTGGAAAAGACGCGGTACACGGGGGGAAAACCCCCCACATCCACTAACATACATAACATAACATACTGGTATTGGGAGATGATGTTTTTATCACAGACTTTATCTACGTTTAAAAATAGTCTTTGTTTGCGAGGAGAACGTAAAAATGGACTGTTCTTTGGCATCCCAGCAAACATTTTAGGTTGAAATAACGTATTTTTCACCTATTTTAAGTTACTTTTCGTTTGGTGACCGTGACCGCTCTAAAATTAGTCAATTCTATGTGGATTCGACGTCCATTTCACCTAAGTGGGGAATAAATTTC
Source organism: Neomicropteryx cornuta (assembly GCA_020383195.1). Taxonomy (NCBI): domain Eukaryota; kingdom Metazoa; phylum Arthropoda; class Insecta; order Lepidoptera; family Micropterigidae; genus Neomicropteryx; species Neomicropteryx cornuta. The sequence continues at coordinate 12,040,532 of JAHKQU010000014.1, forward strand.
TCTTCGTTATCAAAATCTCTGCTTACCATTCCTTTGAACAGTGCTTCTTTCTTCACAGATTAATTCACTGCGCACGCTGCTCGCTTGTGGAACTAACTCGACGCTAAAATAAAGCTGGCTTCGAATATTTACACATTTAAATCGCTACCTAGAAATAATACATTTTTGTCTGCATAATTTAGTTTTATCTCATTCTTAATCACCAGCCCGTTTTCTGCTCTATCCTACCCCCATTAGTTATAATTACTGAAATAATATTCTAAATTTCATTAGGTTGGTAGATATTGCATTTAAGGCAATAAGTTCGCCATATACACATTACTAAAGTGACCCAACTTTAATGTAGCTACGACTTATTAGTTTCATATCTGAGTATATCCGATTAGAAAGTTAGTTTAAGCTGTACTGACTGCGACTTAATGCTGTCGACAGAGACAAACAAGTTATTACTACTTATTGGTTGAAATCTGGTGTCCCCAGTGAAGGAAAATAAACATCATTTATGTTTAACAATCCGACCACCAGACGACTAATAAGTTGATTATTTGGTAATAATTACCTTTAGGAACACATAATTTCAACCGATTAGTAACATCGACTAAATGGTGAATATAACAACACGTCAATTTAAACTAATTTGATAACCTTATAGTTGCATGACCTAACGGTTGACTAAAATAGTAAAAATAACGTAATATTTACCCGAACCCTGCCCTTATGGGTCGAAATTTTTTACAAGTGAAAAGCAATAGTGTTTACGACGTAATTTCAACTTAAATAAGTAAATAAGTCTAGAGCTTAGGAAAACTGACCTAAAATGTTTGCTGGGATTCCATTCCCGAATAGTTTGAAGAAGAAAAGAATTGAATTTAACACTCTTTTTCTTAACGGTGGTTGCATCCGAAGTATGTTGACTTGACACGTTTGAGGTAATTTCAAATCAAGCAAGCTTCGTTACCTGCAGCCTTATATAATTTTGTATTCGACTATTAGATAACCTCATATTCTGTGGGACTGTCGAATCGGCCAAATTGCCTGAAGACACGTCTACTTGTTGCTTTTTGCAGTGCCACTATTTCGGTTTTGAGATACTGCATGGGTAATGAGGTTCCACACTGATGCGCTATATTACCAATGTGGTAACCCCAGTTTGGGTGACAGGGTTAGCCTGAGATGTTTGCGTGTAGAAGTTTGGGGGAATGAAACCCATCAAAGACGATTTACCTGCATTTAGCTGTATTATTCTATTGTGGTCACACCAATTTCAATTTCACCCAAATCAGTTTGGAGAGCATTACAATCTGAGTCATCATTAATTATTTTATATGTATCATAAGCGAAAGGAGTGAACATGATAATAAACAAAATGAGAAATATTATAGGCCCAAGCACATTGCCTTGGGGTATGCCTAACGGAATAGTGATATCTGCACCAGTAAACTTCTCCCTGTTAAAAATGACCCAATCCATTTCAAAACCACAATTCTGTTTCATATTACGTACCGAAGGAGTGTGGTTAACATGATCAGTTTTTTGGTGGGAACATAAAGGGCAATGCTTGGCATAGATAGGTTTTGGCATAGATTTGAATGATTACCAAAACGTAGGTATTAACATAACCTGATCGAATGAATTAGAAAATCATTCAGGAAATTCAGTAGAGTCAAGGAATGCTATATATTTTTCAAAATCTTCACTATTGTATCTCACTTTTTGGTCTTACGGATAAAAGGAAACTATAAATCACTAGTTCTTATTATCTCCAATGAGGCAGATAGGTGGTCATTAAGACACGGAATAACTTGACCAGCACGCCATGACGTATTAGGAGATCCCAAAAGCACATTAATTTCATTGTCGTCTTAAATATGGTTTATATGGTTAAATAAAATGCCGAAGGAACCATTGCATCTTCAAAGAACACCTTTAAAGAAATGTAGCTTAAGGCATGTTTGAAGTTTCCTCGGCAAGACAAACGCAAAGGGAAAAGTTATTTTCGGCAGATGTCGGCAAAAGCTTTCAGAATGATTGAGTTACAGAAGTGGAAAGACTGCCTAAAATATTTACTATTTCATATCCGAGTACTCCTCTTTTACTACTAGGGCACTATGTGTACGTAATTTCAAAATTCCGCTATGAAATTATAATATTATAGAACGTGTATTAAAATAACCTACCATGCTATGATAATTAAAAAAAATAATCTTTAGGTTATATACAATCAACGCCAGAGCATATAAAAAGGGGGCTTTTTAAATGTAATTTACCTAGGATGTTTTTTTTATTAAGTCGATAGTAAATTTACTTACAATATTTATGCGTTCTTTATCCAACTGTTAAGGCTGTTTTCCTATGATTATTTTCAAATTTTCTCATCGGGTACATATCGTAATATGCGAAACCCTTTTTAATTCATTAATATCGTGTCTTCTTAAAATATCTTCATGTTCTTAGCTAAAAAAATCTTTTAGTTTTTTTTTACCAGGTTAAGAATACAATCTTTAATATTTTAGAAGAGAGATCGGCCTTTTATGATTTTTAACCAATGTGAAAAATAGTAATGTAAAAAATACACAATCAAAGTTTGTTGATTGTGATTAGACATTTGTGATATAGATTAAATAAAAAACTAAAATAAATCATGCTCAAACCTTGGTTTTACTGGGCTATTACTCTCGATAAAAGTAGCGGCCCGACTGCTACAACAATGGCTGACAGAGACACATGCTTTTAGACCCTGATCAGCAATAATTAACGCTGTTGTAATACATATATTAATGTCGTGTGACTGCTCAGTGTATTTAAACGAATAATAAATGTTTAAATCAAACACGATAAAAGTAACGAAAAACAGCAAAAAAATCACTTAGACAAGACTCAATATTGGCAAAACAGTCACGTCTCACACCCTTACAAGCACCATTCAACGCAACCTTCCTGTATTACTCATATTATCTTCACACTTTACGTCCTAAATTTTCTATGTATTACGATAATTATTGCCGTTTTATACTTCTACAAAAATAAATAAATTTAAAGACGTTCGCCGTTTAGTTCCTGTCGGTACGTACGGAGTGGGGTACAGTCGATCTCAGTGTAGCCGAGCGCGAGTAATTTCATTTTAATATTATTATTATTAAGTAGTTGTATTAACGTACTGGGTATCTACGCGGAACTGGCAAACGCCATGTCGCGGTGACGTGCAGAAATAAGGGTGATTGATGACATTTAACCCCAGCCAGTGACGAGCTATTCGGCTACTGTCAGACTAGTTCTTGCCAGCCGTTGCCTCCCATTTCGCTTGTGTTTGGTCGCTGCTTTAGAGCAGGGATGCATTTCAGCATTTACTACTTACTAATTAATTGATAATCATTTTATGAACCAAATTCCAAAGAACGTACACTTATATCTACAAATTACACACTGTAATCAAATAAAAAACTATTGCAGGGCGTAACGGAGTTATTAATCAACCGTAGGTAGGGGGGGGGGGGGGGGTGAGGGGGGGATGTAGGATAAAATTAGTTTTATCCTCCATTCCCCCCCCCCCCCCTAAGCCCTTTATATTTCTACAAATAAGTAATCATATTTTTTTTTATTTTTCTAATTTATTTAGGTTAGGAAATCTGTTGGCCATTATGCTAACTTTACGAGATGACTGACATTCTTTGTAAGGACCTGTTCAATAAAATCAAAGAACTTGAAATGGACTGTTTTTGGTAGTAGGTACGTACTTTTCAAATCTGCAAAAAGGTGATTTTCATAATACGAAGGCCAGCTAGAATTAAGGCGTTAGCAGATTTTACGTATTATTAATTTTATTAGTAGGACCTACGTAGACAGTTTGTTAAAACTATGTTGTGCCGTACTTTGAATTGTTTAAATGGAAGACTGGCATCAGTAATTGGTAGACAAGTACTGTTTGCGAAGGACTTTCTCATGCGGAGAGAAGCGACCCATTACGGGAATTACCCAGGAATTATCTTACGGGAATTATCTTTACAATGTAGGATCTTGTGTTTCTTTTAAATTGTTTATTCGCCAGTCTTTTGAATGTAATTGGGCGTTTTTATCCGTTTTATATGGGCGAGTATAGTTACATTTGTCCTTATTAATCTACATAATAATATAATCAAGTAGGTAGTCTGCGGAGTACGAATGTTGCGTTCCCACTGCAATTTTCGATCAAAATCTACAAATAAATTCTAATCAGAATTCACTAATACGACATAAGATTTTATGTTATAGTGTATACAAGTTGTTCAGGAAATAGTGGATATTTATTTACTGGAAACTCTGTAGATTGAATGAAACCCTTTTATAAATAGATTTTTGTGTGATTTGTCTTTAAGATAAAAAACATATACCCGAGCAGTTGTGGGCTGGTATCCGCACAACTGAATACTTTTCTAACTATTCAACGGAAATAATTTCATACGATTTATAGAAATTCAAAAAAGTCAAGCATGTCAATTAAGTAATAATGAGAAACGCCAACTATGAACAAAATATATTAAACTTCTATAAAATAAAATGTTAAAATCTGAGAATAAAAAATGAGTATTGATTCCATTGAATTCGTCCCTGCTAATATAAACGCTGCGACAATAGATAACCTAGCCGAGCCGGGAACTCTATACAAGTTGGACTTAGGAGTATTCCTGGGTGGTCTTCTTTCAAGAAAGATAAGGGTTTCGGCGATTTCTCACTCTTCTTGGAAACGATGCTATGGATCGCCTTACATGAGCGCGCCACCACGCCAGCGCGCCGCGGTCGTAAATGACAACCCTTCCCTGCATGCGAGTATAGTAGGGAAGATCGGCTTCCTCTTTTATTACATTATTACTTTAAGAATCATGAATTCATTCAAATAACGCATTTTATGGTTTTATAACAGAAAATCAAAGAGACAGTCAATATTAGGACGCCATGAATCTTTTTGGTAATAATAAACTATTAAAATACTTATTTAATTTTAAAGAAATCTGCAAATTTCATAGCAATGGTATGCATAGAAAAAAGTAATTACTACATACATCTAGGCATAGATTACTATTTCATATGTTTTATACTGTACCGTTTTTACGACGGATGCAACGACGGTTGGCAAAAAAAAAAAAAAACCACAATGAATATACTGTCTTCTTAAGTACAGATATTTTTGGTGAAGAAGGCCTAATCGACTTTATAAATATTCCATATGATTTTAATTATAACATTAGTACTTATTTTACATAAAATATTTTTTTTATTATTATTATTTTATATTTCTCAAATAGCTCCCAATTGTTATTATATATTGTCTTTTTTTACCGCTTTGACATTTATTATATTATTTTTATGTCATATTCTGAATAATGTAAAAAACTAAAATTAAATGTATTAAATAACTTATGTTTATGTCATTCAATTAAACAGAGTGAGAGTATCGAGTGCTGGCAACCCGTGTGATGTTAAATTTCTAAATTATTGGCGGTTACTGTCTGTATGTTTACTTTATAAAATAAATAAATAAATATAAAATTTGTTTTGTATTATTATATTAAGTATGTCTTTTATAATTTATTGCATTTAGTCTAATTTAAAGCACTATTTGGAATTGGACTGATTAAAGTATTATAAGATTTTGTACAAAATACATAATACGTTGTTTTGCAGATTGATTATAAATTAGTTGTGCTTTAATGGTGGCACTTACTACAAAAGGATCGTAGGTGCAGCAATACTCTATAAAGAGGGGAGGGCATCAAATGGAAGCAATGCCTGTATGCGTCATCGCGTTTCCCTCCCCTAGGCTTTTGCTAGCCCCTGTTGTTTCCGATATAATTTCCCCACGAGACCGAAGGCCCACAATAATAATTGTTAGTTCCTTCGCAATGTAAAATAAACAATGTCGACGCTAGTTTACCAGCGAGGGTGGTGGTGGCGAGGGTGGTGAGGGTGGCGAGGGTGGGGGTGTTTGGTTAATCGACCTTAAAATAGATAACACGTCGCCGTCGACCGTCCAATACAATGATGACTAGCCTTATTTGTCAATGTTCTTTAATTTATTTATTATAAATATTTTTTTGAAATTAATAAAACGCACTTTGGATGTGTTTACTGTGTACAGCTACATCACTTTTCTGTCAAACTCTGTAGATATCATAACAAAGAAATAATATAATTTAATTGAACAAAAAATATTAGTACGGAGACAAATAAAATACCAGTGATTTATTGCTACTTTTGAAGTAACATAGTCAGCCACTCTCTAGGTTAAAAATCGATTTTAAATGAGGCCAAAAAAAGGTCTCAGAAATATATTTTTATATATAGAATCAAGAATTACATTAATCAAATGAAATTTATAAAAATATAAACACCATCACCATCTTTTCAGACGTGTCTCTGCCTGTTTTAGGAAGACTCAATTTAGAGTTCGCTTGTTCTCACGAAAATTCGAATACTGTATTACTGTAGCTATTATTTATCCGTGGCACGCTTTCTTTATTCACGTCTTTTAAAGTTTTTGTGCATCTTCAAATCTTCGTGATACCTACATTTGGCATTGTGGACTCTATAGATTTTTTTGCAATGAAAATGACAAATATACTAAATTAAATATTATTTATATTAAATATATGAAAGGACATTAACGTCGGCGGCACCTATCCAAACCACCTCAGGTGCGATAGCTAATAAGAGATGACCTGAGATATGACATGCCGAACGCCGCCCGCTGCAGAGCCTAGCTTTGTGACGCAGCGGAGAGGGACGATTTTTTTTCAAAACACCTGGCTAAAAGTCTAAGGCCACCATTACTACTGCTATTATTTTATGTGCAGTCTCTCTATTTCATATTATTCCTACAAATAGCCTGAAAAATATATATTCATGACATAACAAAAGTGTATGCTGCTCAGCGCGTACGTATATGGATAAAAATAAAAATCTTAATATAGAAAAGTCTAACTTAGGACGGGCATTGCTGAATTAGGTAGAACTTTGCATATATGTAATTATGTATTAAGTCAATAAATAAATAAATAAAATGTCAATTTTATTTAGTTCGTGTAAAAATGAGTCTTGATATTTATAGAAGTATAAAATGGCATTCATAATTATTAATGTCAAGCATTGATAGACTAATGAAAAAGGAACATTTGAAATCACACAAAATTCACAGTTCAAAACTCATTCCATCGTTGAGCTGTCAGTTGTATGAACGTTTTATTTAATAAACTTAATTTATTTTTAAGACATATTATACATAAATTTTAACTTTATGCACTTCTTCTCTATCTAAATTTTAATTATGCCAAATCTCACACTCCTCCGTGCGCGCAATATGCTTAAAAAGGGTACAAAGTATTCCCTTTATGTAATAATATATATAGAAGATAATAGGTATTATCTGTGTACCATGAAAACAAATCATTTATTTATAAAATGATACTAAAGTATGAAAATAATTCATTCATCTTGAAAAAGGCACATTTTACCAAAATATTGAACATTTTTAAGAAAACTATGAGTGAAAATTCATACATGAGTGTAAAAAAAATGATTTTATTATATTTTGATCTTCCCGAATTTTATCTGTAAAAATGTTTTTTTTATTTTTCTGTGAAATTGTGCCGGATCTCTTGGTGCCTATTTCAAATTACCGAATTATGGCTATTACAGGATACAAAAAAACGTTTGCTATGAAATGATGACAAATCATTCCCGCCCATTTAGGCAAATCATCATTATGCAAATTGCTAAGCAAACGTCCACAATTGAATGTTAAATTTCGTTCGCCCTTGTTATTTTACCGCAATTTCTAATACCGTTTGCTATTCGGAAGGCATTTATTATACTGTGTCCAATTGAATGCAAATTGCACAAAAGCCGTAAGTCATTTGTATTCCCACGAGTAAAATACACTTTTTACTTTTTTACATTAAGTTTCTTTGTCAATATTTTATTTTCCCTTATCCATACACTCTCTCGACTCTTGAGTTTTATTTAATATAGATATACGTAATTTTTCATTTGACTTATAGCTGTTTTTTGTTTACTCTCTTCTTCGAACTCTTCACCCAAATTAATTGTATTTTTTTCTAAATTTATTAATTAACATATTGTGGTCACCCAACAGAAATTGTACACAATATAGGTAATGACAAAGACAATGCAAATTAAAGTATACGATATGACGAATGTTTCTCTTACAAATACTTAAAACAACGCAATTAACAGGAAACAAAAGAAAAACTTGGGATCTCTGATCTTGCAATAAAAATATTAATGTCTGATTTATTTTATGGTTATGGTGTTTTTTATATAGATTACAAGCATGGTGGATTTAGTGTCTAAAAAAAATGTAATTCACACGCATTTCGGTATTAAAAAACCTATATACAATATTTAATAGACTCCTAAGAATTAGACATCTAAAAAAATATATTAAACGGGCAACGTCGGAACAAATTGTGATTATTGCATCAAGAAATGTATAACCGGAAAGTCTCAGACAGAAAATTGAAATATATAACCGCACCAATAAAGTGTGTTTATTTTGGAAGCTTGAATGAAAACATTCCAGAGTCGACGTTCGATCATGTGACACACGGAATTATTATGTACGAACATTACCGTTAGCGTTCCAACCGCCAATGGATATACGATGCCATGAATCCACTCTTGGATATAAACTAAACCAATGTTTATGGGAGCTTGTTGAGTGAAAATGAAACACGGAGTAATTAAAGAAGATCTAGATTTTTAGTTAATATAGCGGACTTTAAGTAAAATACCTACACGAAAGAAAGTGCTTTTCAATGACGGATTACAAAAGGACAAAAATAATTAGGTAGGTGCATGGCAATTTATCAGCCAACGAAATTAAGTAAAAGATTTTCCTATAGGCACTTTTCATTTTTAGCGTCGCCATTATTCAATAAAATTGAAGATTCTCTGATTAAATTGTAATTCTTTGTTTTCATAATAAAAAAACATTTGAATCAGATAAAATTGCGTGTTTTTGAAGTTTATTGTTAAACATATTTTGTACCGACGAAGTGGCTTCTTTTCATATTTGATTTCAATTCTCGTGATCCTATAAAACGAATTCTTATTTAGAAAAACTGCCAATTAATCAAGGTTAAATTTAAAAAATATTATTTTTCACAAAATTTTACTATTTTTCATAAAATTGACCATATCTCAGAAGCTACAATCGACAAATTGTGCCCTTTTACTTTTACTTTATTGGATCGATTATGTGTTTACAATATTTATGAATATGTTTATACACTGGCCAACTCTGTTCTTTTTATTTATACATCTTAGAAATATTTATTCATAGCGTTATGGCCCAGAAAGACCTGCTCTGAATTCCAGGCGAAGAAAGAAACAAAATATAAATTTAGATGGTGGTTATTTATATTTCGTGTATTTGTATTTCGTCTCTTTGTGTTTTAATTAACAGCGCAAGTTTCTCTAAGACGTAGGTGACCCTGTAGGCCAAGTATGAGAGTAGGTTAAAGAAACGAATTGGTAGTCAATAGATACCAGATGACCACTAGGATAGGAAGCAAATAGACGGATTTCAACATTCGGAACACAGAATACTAATATCGGAATATGGAATTCGATAAGATATTAATGATGTGATTATTTCCTCTTACAAATTTTTGAAATAGTAGTCAGTGAATCTGTAATTGGCTGTCGAGATTCGTGGATATGCTACTAAATCACTGATTCCGACGAAACGAACTATTCACGTCTCTATGCATAATGCATAACGTAATGAGGCACTTGCATGCAATGTTTGTCTGCTTGTCTGCTAAAGGTCTGTTGCGTGTTTGAAATTGTACCTTCTCGACATCTGAGATTGACCACATTTTTTCCAAATGTAGAATATTATACGTTTAACAGATTAATATGTAAAAAAAACCGTTAATTTTATCTCCTTAAAAGGTTTTGCGAGTTTTAAGCAGCCCATCAATATGATAAATCGTTCTGTTACACAGTGTATAACAATATAATGTCAGATAGTTCATGCGGGCCTAAACGCGCTTTTGGCTGGGTTGGATTCCTTCGCTTTTAATCTATACCTCCTCGTCCTTTGTAGATTCGTCATTCGCACTTTTCAACCCATTTTTTTGATTACTAGCCTTATCAGTGATCTTTATTTGTCTGCCTTATGCCTGCCAGTTCAGAGTGACGGTGCTAAGATGATACACGTGAAAGAATATTGTATTAAAAACCTTTATGATCTGAGTATGTAACTTTACTGTGCCTATATAGCGTGGATGTTAACACGCGCGCCGGCATCCGCGAATTGGCACCTCACTCTTTCCTCGGTTCTCTCTTCACATATCCCCATATTAACACCTGGCTGACGAAAATCCCCATCCTGTGTGAAAATTTACCACTCCAATAAAGCCTTCACGCCGCGACCGACGCCGCTCCGAATCGTCATAGAATAAAATTTAAGCTGCGTTCATAAAATGTCCAAATATTGACGATTTATAACCGGTGCTTTCTTTTCATTCAATGAAAAAAAAGGTCCGTTGCGTTGTGTATTGCTTGTATTGAAAATAAAAATAATCTGATCCTATCGAGGCGTATCTATAACAATGCCGTTATTTTTTGCCTGATGCCATTCAATTTAATTGTGTTCCATATAAAATACGAGAAGCTCGAAGCCCGTGAAGTGTCGAGTACATGTCGCTGTTAGAATGAAAAAAAAGTAGGCATTTTACTGAATATTTGCGAATCCTGTACAGTCAACAAAAGAACTAACTAAAATATATAATTATTATTGTTTTTTTGGATATATTTTTTTTTGTGAAACACCAGCGAACACGACATGTTCAGTTATTAGCTGTAGGATGAAAAGTTTAAAATTGCAGAACTATAATAGAATTTTAACCCGCCACGTTTGGGATTGACGGTCTTGTAACCACTAGATCAACGCACTACCGAACTTTAGGTTTTTTGCTAAATTATAACAAAATGATTAACGTACCTAAAGATTCTTTTGGTTAATGTATTTTATCTGTAGTTATGGCTTTATAGTCGTAATTAATTTTGTCTAGTTTCACTGCGAATTTTAAGAGCAATTTAGCCTTAGTTCAACTGACAAAACACCACTAAATCCAAATTCGATTGTGACGGTTCCTTACCAACTTATAATTGTATTTAAAAAACAATACTAATTTTTGAATTGGATAAATTATTGGTATTTGTTTTGTCCCTGATGCCTAGTGGTAATGTTTATAAATCATGAAAAAATCTGATATAATTTTACTAAAAAATAAAAGGCCTGTATACTAAGTCTGCATTTACAACAATGGAGATGTCACCTTTCCAAAAACCACGTTTTTCTTTTAAAACTATAGTAAAACTAGGTCGCCGCAGTCGCTCGCATTTTGCTTCGCTGCAGCACATATTAGAGCGAAGCGATTTACTAAAATTTTCTAAATAAAATTTAGTCTGTGACAATAACTTTTTAACGACGGGATAGATTTAAAAAGCGCGTGACTTTTTTATAATGGATATTCCCATAGACAATTTTCTTTTGACCCCAAAAATTTTATTTTTGACAATATTTAAAATCAAGCTCCGTCACGACCTTCACTTTTTCATGTAGATTCTCTCAAAATCAAAAATTTTTCAAATCGGTCAAGGAATGACCAAGTTAGCCCGTGACAAAGTTCTAATTGGAGTCTCCTTATGAGAGCTTCGCTCTAATAAATACATAATAATAAAATGGAAAGTGGAAAATAGATAAATCAATGATATTATATCGTTGAGTGTACTTATCAGGCTTTGAATCCGACTATTGTGCAACCGGATAGGGGCGGAAATTGAGAATCCAAACAGATCGAGTTGCAGCCGGATATGTCATAGATATCGAGAATAAACTCGACATAGCAACTGGCGGTGAACAAGCACTTCGCTGTGAATAAGGCTTGCCTGGTGAACTCCTGATGAACAAAGCGGAACTCCTGCCTGCGCCTGCAATATGTCATTCCGCTTGGCTAAATAATGAATATGAGTTCATTCTGCAAAAAATTCAATTTAAAGCTTCTGCCAATATGGAGGCGAAAATACCGATATTTTGTGTTTTTTAAGTTTATTCGGTTTATCGGTTTATACACGGGTCTACTCGAGGGCGGATTCCAATTAAATTCCTAATCATTTTCATAGTTAAAATATATTCTTAGCGGACGGCGTAATGTGTCGCAATATAATTCTCAGTATGACCCCCCACCCCCCTCCCTAAGCTTGAGGACTGAATCCGGCCTGAACTTATGTGCTAAGAACACAAATAATAAACTATTGTGATTTTATAATCTTTAAAAACAGCTGACAGCAAGATTATAAGTATACCTGGTATCATGAAGGCTGATTACTAGAATTCAGTGTCGGATTGGCCATATTTGCAAGTTGGCAATTGCCGGCATGTATGTGTATATGACGTCATAGTCAATATTTAGAGTCATTAAAAAACTTGCAGAGGGCCTACAAAGCTGACAGTCCAGCACTGCTAGAAATGATTCCCATCGTGGTATTCCTCAATGTCAAAAATATGATATTCTGTTAAAAATGGCTTGTTTATAAAGAAACTAATAACTAAAATAAAATAAAATGTTATTTCTTTCGATAATGCCTACGTATTTATTTTAAATACATTACCGTTAAACAGCAAAAATGCGTCCTTTATTACTCTGTTGGAAATAACGGTGAATCGTAATTCATAAAGCCATACCAAGTGCACGAGTGTGCAGAAATACCTACACAAGGCACATCCGAACATAGGTTGGTATTCTTCTGAAGGGGATGAACAATGGCGCCTTGTTGAGCGCATTCACTCACTCAGAATGACGCGGAGCTGGGCTTATTAAAAATCGCTTAGAGATCCACGGGAAAAAATGTTTTGTTTACTAAAAACAAAGGATTGGCGCATACAAAAAGTACGTAAAAAAGTTGTGCCGGGACGACATCATCAACGCTTCAAATGACGATTGAAATAATGGGATGGGTTCACTAACGATAGCATTTTAGCACAATATATCTCATATATTAGTAAAATGCACGGTAATTAATCGCGTGTACGCAGGCGCACTTATGAATGTAGGTAAAAAAATTGATGCGGTGGAGAGCAGAAATAAAGCAAACCCACGAAAACCTACCAGTGCCTTTATATATAATATATATATATTAAATCGCCTGAAAAGGTAAATGACACAATCTTTGACAATATTGAAAAATTTTGAATATTTTTTAAATTTTTTGATAAAGTGCTGGATAGCATAATATTTCAATATTGTCAAAGATTGTGTCATTTATCTTTTCAGGCGATTTGCCGCTATTAAAAAACAATCATCAAATATAAGTCAAATACTTTACAACTCAATTATACAATTATATATATATATATATTTTGGTTAGGCATCAAAATATAAATTTTGGTTTGGAATTAAGCACGAAAGTCACCAATTTCTACATTTTGCTGTTCCAATTCGAAAACAAAAAACAAATTTTAATATCGGAAATTTTAGATATCGAGGACGGTTGTGATACTGCTCTTGGCGTTATCTTAACTTAGTTCAGTATAAGTAGGGCTCTAAGTTTATTTCATCCCCTCATTTTGGTATGTGTGAGAGAGAGATAGGGACAGACTCGCGGGGGTACTTTTTGATTTGACCCGCCCAGACGGGTCGCCCTTTCGGCGCATGTTGGGTAACTTGAGGTTATGCGTGACCAGGTAGATATAGCGGCCTCAGGCCACTGTGACTAATCCTAGTCAGAGGTGGATATTATTATATGTTTGCTCTTAGCGTCACGTCTACGCCTTTGAGGTCTACTCTACACTTATCATATTGCGGCATTTTTAATCAACAGACAAAATGAATGAAAGGTTGCACGAGGATCCCACGAATGGTGCACGGACAAATATCAAAACACAAGACTCTAAAAACTGGACTCTGACCTGGATGACCGCTCCGGGAATACGCACAGTTCTGATTTTGTATGGGCAAATGTATGAAGATTTTCCGCCGTGAAATTGTTTATATTTACTTGATGATGTTTCAGTAAATAAAGGTAATAAAAAAAAAACCGTTTCATTGCGACCGAGTTCAAAATATAAGAAACACGATTATCTAAAAAAAGTTTAAAAAATGTGGTCTTTTCTAGTAAAAACGGTGCATCTAAAATAGGTCTATTTGCACGAAATTCAAAGTTTACGATTTTTTTTCTAATATATAAAACCTTATAATTTTATGTTTCGAGACATAAACCTAAACTTAATTCTGCATCTGTATAGCAATAAGCCTCTTTCACTCATAACAACTCCACTCCTTTCCATTGCGATATGAATAAACTAACCAAGTCCCTTTGAAAAATGAATGCAATAAATGAATGCAATAAATGAATGCAAACGAGCATTCCGGACAAAAAACGTATCCAATTATAAGTGACTTTTCTTTCGCAGTATCTTTTTCAGAACAGGCGAGGCGTGCCTCAGTCGAGCGCGGAATAAAGCGACGCTCATTTCATAGCCAGCTCGGCACCAGCATCTCGTCTCGTCTCGTCTCGTCGTGATGGGAACTTAATTAAGCTAGAGAGGAGGAGAAAGGGGAGGAGGACAAAGAGACCAGGTAAATAGGGGATAATGTGGACGACAGAAACAGATACGCCACGCCAAACAATGACACTCTAATTAAATAACGTTATTATATCTTCTAATCTGATTATAAAACTATTATATTACCAAAATGTGTTATTATTGTGTTCCATCAACATGAGCTTTTCTTATAAAGATGAAGTCTGTAATTGTTATTTTTTGTTATTATGGGTGTATTGTAAGTTGATAGGAAATTTTAAAGAGTGTGAAGAGGAAGTCATTTAGAACATATTTAACAAAATAAACCTCTATACAAAGTATTAAGGTTTTTGAGGTATCAGAGTTTGTTGTAAATATGCCAAGTTATATTTATTTTGCATATTCATTCTAATACTTCATTGTAAAATCGAGTATATTTTTTTATTTCTTGTTTATGCATATTCTCTATAGTATACAATAAATTAGTTGTGAAAAGTGGCCAACTTTTTTTACCTGACAAATTAAAATACTGTTTTATGCGACAGCACTATTAATTTATTTATTTACCTAATATATTGTAGGGAAAGAACATAAAGCGAAACTTAATTTATAAAACAATAAATACATAGTTAATAACTAGGCCAATTATATGAATTGAAAAGCGGGCAAAGAAAACAAAACGAACGAGAAAAAAATAATAGGAAGTTTATTTTTGCATATTTACACTGATAAAAATATGTATTAATTAAGGTGACAGTCGTCCTTGAAATTTGGTGCTTTATTTATATAGGGCGTCTAGTTTTACTCTGCGTGGTCAGTAAGCAATTGTTGGTTTTTATTTAATTAGTACTTCATGATATAAAAATTAAAAAAAAAACATTTTTTTCCATGTTTTAAAGCCTTCATTTGCCTTTCAATTACTATTTTTTCTAAGTCTCTAGTGTCTTTTATAAAAGAGCAATTCAACTAAAATAGAGCTATTAGCAGTTTATTATTTATTAAATTTCTCTGAAACAGAATAGAATTTTTAAAATATGCCTTTACTATATCGAAGGTATCTAAACATATTTTTTTTATGATTAAACATGGTTAGCAAATGCCAGCCATAGAAAAAGTGTCTAAATAAGTCGAAATTAATATTCATCTTAAAATATGGGTTCGATAAAGTTTTGTAGAATAGTTAAAAAGGTAAAATTTTAATGTCCAATTTTATTGTTGTACAGAAGGTTCAGAGGCGGGGCTGAAGTACAAAGTACAACGCGGAAGGTTTGGTATCGAAGGAACAGCTGGCGGAGAAGACTTGGATTGACAGGACACGCTAAGCAAAAGCGACTTACCTCGAGTGTAGCCTGGTGCCCGATGGACGCCGACTTCTTAGGTGGCTGCTTAGTGGTGTTCTGATGAAATAAAGGATAAAATACTCGCACTAAACGTATTTCCGTCCGAGATCATGTTTTATTGTACGAATAATAAGTACGCAAATAATACACAATAATACACAATAATCCACGGCACAAATCGGTCGGAATCGGTTGTCAATGGCGTTTCGATGCCCAGCGGGTTGACGGTAGACTGACTCGGTCGGCCGCTTAACTTTCGTTAGTAGGGTAGGTAGGAAGGTATGAGTGTACCTACGTACCTACGAATTGGTTAATATAGATATATATTTTAAAATATAGATTGAACGCGTGTTTTGAAAAAAAATTACTACTTTGTTTAGTAAGTACTTAACAATTACTATTACTATTAATTTAAAAAAATATTTTTATTGTTCTAGTATGCTAATTAAATTTATAAGTTTATAACAGTTTTTAGGGATGGACTAGTTATTTCACAATAAAATAAAATTTTAGGGGTTTGATATTCTGAATTTAAATTGCCGCTAAAGGGTTAAAAAAACAAGAAAGTAGAGCTAATTAAAACTGTATTCTTTAGGTGTTGGTTCTTGACATCCTGGAATTTAGCAGCGCATCTGTACCTACTAGAATTTCTAATAAATCAAAAATGGTCAGATGATTTCATTAATTGGTCAGCGATAGATATTTTTTTTAAATGAAAACAATATTTTCAAGGTTATCCAAATACTTTAGCCGCTCATCTAGAACGTAAAAATGCAATAGATAAGATTTCAAACGCTGATAATTGATTAGCTACAATAAATAATTGGTCCCAATTATCTTTATTTATAATCGAATAAGTGAAGCGTATGCGCAGGGCTTAACCAGATTTCTGTTATTCGTTGTTTTTATAAAAATAATCAATACCAATTATTTAATGTAGAAAATTTAACAACTATGCCCGTCGTTTGTTGATATTATTGTATGGTAATATTACACATGTAAAATATTTTCCTGATATTTATTTCAAGAGAACCTACGAAGCTCACGCCACAGATGGCGCCAATGGGCAGAAAACCACCAGTTTTCTTTTATTCAATTATAAATACAAACGATAGTGACCAATTATTTATTGTAGCTGATCAATTATCAGTGTTTAAAATCCTATTGATTGCATTTTTTTTATTTTATTTTTACTTTCTAATGAGCTGCTAATATCTTTGGATAGATAACCTTAAAAAAATTGTTTTCATTTAAAAAAAATATCTATCGTTGACCAATTAATGTAATCATATAACAATTATGACCAATTAGCTGCATTTTTTATTTATTCGATATTTTATAGAGATGCCCTGCTATATTCCCGGAGCCATGGGTTCTTGTCACTAATAAAATGACATTCATTGACGGTTGACAGTTCTGTGTTGACGTTTCGAGATCACGTTTTTAATCAGTTTTTATAATGGGTAAAGTCAAGCGTAATAAAAATAAACCACATAAAGAAAACCCAAACGGTTTACCTACCGTTAAAGATTTACAGGACGAGGAACTTGAAAATTTACCGGAGGAAAACACTGTTCAAACCATTTTAGAACAGATGCAAGTATGCCGTTTTTAGGTTATTTTTTAGGTATTGTGAGTTTTGATAAAATTACTTCTTTATTAATAATAACCTTATATTTTTAGAGTTCAAATGTTGAGGAGAAATTTTGTGGACTTCAAACACTAGCGATGTTTATCGAGGATGCTAAACACAGCGATGAAATAATACAAAATGACATTATTCGAGTGGCCGCACCGCTAATGTTTGACAGTTCATCTTCCGTTCGAAACGCTGCTGCAGGAGCACTCAGAAACGTTTCCACTTTAGGATCGCAAGTCTGTGAAATTATGGTCGAGCAAGATATAATGACTCCGCTGATTGCATTTTTTCACGAGGCAAGTATTTTAGACATTCATAATACTTATGATTTTATTTTATATCCGCAGATACGCATTTGAGAATTCAATATTAATTAATAAAAATGTTGCACGCAGTAAAGGTTTTCCATGATGGCCTTGCTCCGTTCGATGCTGCTGATCAGTAATTCTCCGTTGAAAGATCACGTGACAGTAGTTTTCAGATTTTTGATACCAATTAAAACTATTAAGAGTAATATATCTATGACATTTCATCTTATTATCATACTGAATATTACCATGCAACCATTGTTGATTCACAAATCCCCGTTTTATAATATTTTTATTCCTAATATAAAATATGTTCAACTTGGTAGGGGTAGGGCTGATATTGAAAGTTATCAGAAGTTTAATCTATATATATGTATATAGGAGCCGGTTGTGCTAGAATTATTCATGAATTCATAAAAATAAACAGTGCAAAAGTAATTTAGCTAAAGGTTGGTAATTTAAATATGTTAATTATTTAATACAATCACTTGCAGAACAATTATTAAATTGATTACTGATTAGCAACCTGAGTGAGCAACAAAGTACCCAAACTAGAATAATCGGCGACCATGTGAATTAACCAAAACTATATTAAGTAAAACTAAGACAATGCTTAGCTGCAGGTCATTTGACTTATAATGCAAGATATCCTATCCAAGATTGCAAATTGTCAAATACATAATTTACATCATTTATATTCAATATACTTTATTAAGTTTGTTTAATAAATTACTGTACTGTTTAATAAATTTACCTATAAATTAATTTTGAAATTAAGAGTATTATATTTTTTATCAGATATTGACCATTTGATTTTTTCAGTATGGGGACAAATGGACACCCAAGGACAGTAAGGATAAAAATAAGTTTGATGAAGACGGTGATACCATTATTCAAAATATAAATTTACTATGGAATTTATGTGAATACTCCGGTAACTTTTTATATTTTGGCCAAATGATCTAATATATTCTTAAATTTATTATGCGTTTAAAGGATAGAACAAATAAACTGCAATCGAAATATATTTTATCATTACGAATAATATTTAATATTATCAGTTTATATAGAAATATGGTTGAAAGACTATAAACAAATTTTTGATTTAATAATTAAACTCGATACACTAACGTATATAACAAAAGTGTAAGTCAAAATTCTTTAACCCGTGCGTCCTCCCAACCGTGACCTACGGATGCAGCTGATCACCGATTTGTTTGGGTGACGACATCAGAGTGGCAGTAGGCGGTAGTGTACCCAGGATTTGTACAGTAGGCAAGACTTAACTCAAGGGGTAATACCCCCCCCCCCCTACCTACCTATCTAGGTACCTAGTAATTTTTCCGTAATAATTAAATAAAAGTCGTTTACATGCTGATGAAGAAGAAGCTAAGTTTGTTATTTTAAGTATCCATTTATATTCCAAATCGAAACTTTAATGTAAAAATTATATTTAAGATATAATAGCAATTCTTTTTTATTACAATCAGGAAGAGTTTGATAAGTCGATCTTGTCCGTTTGTATTTCTCAAATAGGTGTGTATTCTTTTTAAAGCTGAAAATGCGGATTCTGCAGGGGAGCTTGTTGCTTGTTGCTGGTACAGTGACATCAAATATGCTGGCTTTAACAACTCTGAAAATGCATCCTAATATTTTTTTATAATATTAATTAACTGGAAAACATTAAAGTTTTTTAACCTGATGAAGAATACAAGTAATATCTGTCATTAATTTCAGAAGATATATTATAGATTATTTTAATAAATACCTTGTTGAACCCAGTTTGAGTGCATTCAAAATTTCTACTCAATCAGAATTATTTTGTAACGTTGTTTTGTTGTTTTGTATTATTTTGCAAAGGGCTTTTTTTTATAATATTTATATTATCAAAAAAAGCCAATTATCAAATTCTTTTATCTTATTAATACAAAACCCAACCTCAATTTGTGATTTTTGTATAATATTGTAAAAAAATGTGTGAGAAAACAATAAATATTTTAAAACATTTTTAAAAAATCAACCTCTTCGCGCAGTCACACGAAAACAATATCCGAACTGACGTTAGTTATTGATTGCTTCGATTAACACTTCACTTCGAAAGCCAGCTTGCAATCCAACTAGAAAATGCTATAAGTATGTATGCGATATATGCATGCATATATTTCATTTGGGATATGTGTGAAAGAGATATTTGAAGCCCTGTTAGAAGCCTTGAAGTATAAGCGAGATAGATATAGTCCAGAGTACAGTGCGTCTGTTGGATTTAAATCAGCGCCACCGCATGTCGCACAGCCGTATTACTAGCGAGTAGCGAGCAACTTCACGGACGATGCTTGTTTGTACCGACTGGTGAAGAATTCGTCACGCGTAATACAATGGGAAATTAAGTTTATTGTTTATACATTTGCAGTTTTTCATTAAAAAATATAGTCAAGCCTGACTTTTTAGTTTCTATGGAAGTTTCCGCCACTGGCAACAGGCACAATATAGCAGAAGTTCGATCATTCAAGATGCCTAAATTTACTGAAAAACAGGCTGTAGAAGATTAAAAGCATATTTTTTTTTAATGTCAGATCATTAGCAAAAGTATTTTTTAGGGTCAGGCCTGTTTTAAATGTGTATATTAACAGTTCCTATACAAAGTATTCTAAAGGGACCTCATTTGATATTTTAATACTCTACAACAAGACAACAGGTGTGATGTACTAACTTGGAAGGGTTTAAGTGTGGAGTTTCCTCCTCTTAAAACTGGCTTGGTTTCTAACATGCACCTCTCTGATTGTAATGTTATACTCTTATGATATGGCCTACACATTATAGACTTCCAATAATTGATCTGCCTAGGATTGCCAAAATCCACTTCAAATCATTATAAATTTTCCTGTATTGTTTCTAATTTTTGCCTATAGACTTCTAAACAGAATTTCCCGGTTGTTTTCCAGCTGTACTTTTAGGATATTTAGTAACAATGATTTTGATGATGCCAGTTTTGGCATAATCTGAATGGATTGGATACCTGATCTGGATTAAAACCATAGTATTTATAATCATTTTCTGTCAATAAATCCTAAAATTTGCAATTGAGTTTTTCTTCTAGCTTACTATTTCCTAACTTTTAAAATGTGATTTATATTGAGTATTCTGCATTATACGTATTAAACATTAAAGAAACTGTTAATAATAATGTATTTTATTTTTGCAGAAATTGCTACAAAACATGTAAACGACTCAAGGATACTTATTATTCTTGTGAAGTTTTTGGATGCCACATTTGGAGCTGATGTCACAATCGCATCTCTCCAATCTTTATTTGTGATTACTGAGGATAATAAAGTTGCTATTTCAAAAATCAAGGCTCTCTGTGAAGATACCCTAAAAAAGACTCTCATTATAGAAAGTATCAATCCTGATGCATTAACACAGAAAATTCTATCTGCTGGCATCTTGATCAACTTTTGCTTTGGCAATATCACCGTACTGCCCACTGAAGTCATTGCACTAATAATGTCTATTTTGTCTGCAACATTAACTGTTGATCATAGGATGGCTTGCAACCAATTATCAAGCGCCATACCATTAGAAGGCCGGACCTCGTTGACCACCCCCAAAATAAAAAGGACAAAGGAACAACTTCAGCTGGAAAGTCAATTGAAAGCCTTACAATACTTATTAGAGGCACAGCAAACTGGTGTGGAAATCATTGCTAATCTCTGTTCTAATGAAGGTAGTATTTTCTTTTTATATTTACAACGCACATCAAATATTGATGTGTGTGTTTGTACAAGCGATGTACAAAATGGGCTGGGCTTTCATCGTGTTGGTACCACGGTCCGTTTAAGTGTGCGAGTGGTACATTCTCCAGCACTTTGGGCAAAATATTCTGAAGGAACTCCAGGTAACTATTACCGTTGAGCCGTGGAAGATAAAATGGGCTAATAACAGTATTTTTCAGTATACCTGCCCATACATTCAGACTGAAGCGGTGTTGGTGGTCATGAATCCTTACTGCATGTGGGTTTTCTTTACTCTATATATGCTGATTGTGTGTATTGTAGAGGCCGACACGTGTAAACGTGCATGCTTCCATGAATAAAATGTCTTTATTTTCCTCTAACAACCAACGGCAAAATGTCATCTTAGGTTCGTAATCTTGTCCTTTGAGCTCTTGCACTTTTTGTAGATGGAAAGGATGTTGGTCATCTCGCCTGAGGATCAACCACACAACACTATGACTTACTCCAAACCGATTTCTCACAATTCTAGTGCTTGTGTCAGGATATAGTTCTATATAGTTCAATATATTTTCCATGATATTAAAAACTAACCTCTGTCTACCACGATTGCCTGTAAAGTGGAACCGGCCATGACCATGTCCGTATATTCTCAGAAGTGTTCAGCAATGATCTTTTGTGTAAAAATTACCTGTTCTAAATTCGTGTAGTAGATATGTATATATATTGATATAAAATGGTTTTGTTATTTTTGTTATTAACTTTAATACTTTTTATTAGTAGAATCCTATTTTTAGTTTTACATAGTTTTTTATCGTTCCATTAAATGTATTTTTTATTTTATATCTACTGTGTAAAATTGTTGGTTTCTCCAATAAAGATAAATAAATAAATAAATAAAACAAACAAACACCATTTTTACCGTTGTACAACACCTATAAACATGTATTGATCGGATAATATATTTAGTTAGTAAATTTTTGTTCTGTTTATATTATTTTTCTAGATTCTGATGATGACTCTATAGATTCGAGCAATATTTCTGATTTTGAGGACGATATTAATGATCAGGCATCAGATTGTTCTAAAGAAAACGTGTTTACTGTAGAAGACAAACTTTTACCTGAGGTAATAGAGGGCTTTATAGCGCATGAACTTTTCAAAAAAGTTTGGGCAAGAACTATCCTGCCACCTGAGAATACTTTACAAATTTTACAAGATTCAGAAGAAGGAAAAAATCTTTGCAAAAAGTAAGATTTGTCATTGATTATAACAATATTACTATTAGTAATGTAACTTGCATTGTGAAACAGCCAACAACAGGAAACTCAAAGGCTACGATTTAAGCGGTCAGCAAAATATGAGAGTTTTATTCAGCACATTTCTAAATAATTATCTGATTAGCACAATGTAGGCTGCATTTTATTATACGTTGTCAAGCTTGCTCTTAAATTAAGTAAAATACTAAAAAAAATGATCAGCAGGTACATTCTCTTCCTTGTTTCCCCGATTGGTATATTCTTAGGTTCAACTGGAGGAATTTTTAAACCTCGAAATGTTGGGCAGTTGATTTTTCCAGATTTCCACTTTTCTGTATTAGTTAACAGTGAAAGCACACATTTACTTACTGAAATATTGTTCTTTGAACTAATCATTGTTTAGATCGATCGCTTATATAATTTCTTAACTACGAATTTTGGGCATTTTAATACACTTTATATATTATACTATTTGTAAGGCGATTCATTATAGCCCTTCTATTTAAATTAAAGTAAAATAATTTGTTATCTAAAAATTGCCTCAGGTGAATAGAATTAGTTGCTACTCATTTAATAATTTTGCTGCTAAAAATACCTGGCATTAAGTACCGCTTAAGAGTTTAGTGTGCCGACAAAATATTTTTTTATCTCTTATCATACTTCGCTGCTTGTATTTTAAAATAACAAAAAAAAAAATATTTTGCTGCATAAATATTTTTTAGCGGATTATTTTAGCTGACCAAATTTTAAATAGCTTATTTAATTACTTCTGAAAATCAAATGAGGTAGAAATTTCGCATTGTTTGTTACACTGGTCATGCCCATCATAAAAAAATTGAGTGATGAAGCATAAAAAGTGTGAGAACCAGGGAACCTCAGAAGTGGAGTAGGACAGAGAAATAAAACTTGGTAGATTTAAGACAATCTATATTAATTGAATACCTTTCTATACAGGCCTAAAATGCACCCGACAGTCTTATCTATATAGCTCTGTTCATAGATAGTTTGCTAAATCGGATTATAATTTATGAGTCATTTCATCTGTTCTTCCATTGCCTCAACTATCGCTTGTGGTTCACATTTCGTCTCCTTTATAATTCTAATGAAATATTGATCTGTCTCCATTCTCCATCCATCTGTTTGTTGCAGCTCTGTTTAATAAACCCATTTATTTATTTTACAAGTAAGCATACAGAAGAGTGACCGCAATAATTTTCAAACATTACATTACACAGGTTGCCAGCACTCGATACTCTTCATGTTTACCTAACATGCTTGTGTATTTAATAGTTTTGACATAAACTTAAGTTACATAAAAGTTGAATAAGTTTGGTTGTAGTTTTTTACATTATTGAGAAAACGTTTTCTTCGTTCAAATTATTTTTGCAACAGATTTAAGATACAATATTGTTACGATTGTGATTGGATCATAGATAGTTTTGAGTGGATAAGAAGACAAGAGTCAAAAAATGGAACTTTCAGAAACAACATTTTTTTTGAATAAGCAAAAATTAGAATATACAGTATTTTGCACACAAAATGTCGGAGTCCCGACATTTGGCGGAATCACATCGGGACTCCGATCGGAGTCTGCGACACCTGACGGGTTAGACACAAACATGGAGAATCATTTGAAGATAATAATACTAAAAAATAACATTGGTCAAATATGTCCTTTGTTGTTTTCATACCCGTTCACCACATATAATAATAAATCTAGAAGAGCTTTTTAAATACTATTGAATTTGAAAATGACGTATCGATGACTTCATAGAAATGTATTTATTTCCAGAATTTATAATTTGCGCAATCGTTCATTCCTATGCATCAATAACATGATATCCTGTTTGCCCATTGAAACCTTGGGCGGAGTTCAAGAAGTGTATCGTATTTGGATTGATACGGGTAAAATGGTTTTTAAGACGGCATCAACTGATGATGAACTATTGGAATCGGCTACTTCAGTGATGAGAGCAGCCCTGGATAAGATTAAAGAAAAATGTAATGAAGGCACTAATGATAACAGCGATCTATTCAGTTCTTTGGCAGTTACAGACGTTGAGGTGAAATATGTTTTTGCTCAGTACCTAAGACCATTAACGGCAACTTATGAAAGTTAAATTCCCATTTAGCTGTGTTTTTATAAAAAAAAAACTTGGTTTTGAGTGGATTCGTTGGTGTTATACAAGTGTTTTTAAATTTAGGGTATTCCTTTTAGGAGGTTGATCTATATCGATGGCTAAACTGGTCCCGCGAAAAAAATAATATAAATTGGAAAAAAAAACATATGCAAGTAAATATATTATTAAAAAACTTTATATTGATTCGAAGTGCTTAGCGAGCGCGCCACTAACCGTTCTCGCACCATACGTTCAAATGCTCTCAAACATTAAAACGATTTCTATTTAATTTTGAAGTTGTTTTTCTCACTTCTCTCTTATATCTCGTAAATATTTTTTACTGATTAATGTTTGGTTGTCGATATAGATCAACATCCTAAAAGGAATGCCCTAATATAAAAAAAAAAACTGTATATTCATGGTTCATCCTGAAAGTATTTTTTTTTGTCATATTTAAAATTGTCTCTATATATTTCAGCTCATGCTAAATGGAATAAGGCAATGTAATTTGCCTAACATTCGGGCAAACCTAATAAGAATGGTTGGAGATCTTGCTTTGTTTTTCATTACAAAAAGCACAGAAAGTGCTGTAACTATTGCTTCATCAATTACAAACTTTATTCTGGACCATTGTCACAAGGAGCATGAAGCGTGGGTGTTGGCCGAATCGATAGATGCTTTAATGGACCTTTATGCTGAGGATGACACCGATAGCATAGCAGCGAAGTTAGATTTGGTTTCGAAGATGAGTTCGTTGGTGCCCATATTGACAAATAAGGTAATTCTAGACAGCATTACATACTGATTATATTCAGATTTAATATTTAATTTTAATTCGAGTGTTTACATTACCTTCATTAGATACATCTTTCAGAAATGCTCAGTGGAATTCTGAAAAGATCGCTCTCTCTGACTGACAGTTCGTCTTAAATCTGATAAATGTTAATGGTTATATTGTTTATTAGGATTTCAATTCCTTTAACTATTCCTATTCCCTCTAACCCTCTCATGATGGGCCTGACCTCGGTCAGTCGGTCTGGTGACTCATAAAAGGCCACTTGGTCTCAGAAGAAAGTGTTTTTATTTTTTAACAAAAATATAGTTTTAGTACGTTCTCAGAGTATAAAGAAAACACTAAAAGTTCTGTTTAAATCAGTTCAGAGATTTTTTATCAATTTGCAAGGGAAGAAGTCAAAGAAATAGCTACATATAAGTATTTGTAAAAATATATACGCAGGTAGATATAGATATTTTGCATGAAAATGTAAACTGTTACTAATAAGTTTTAAAGTTTTTGGTAGTCACATTGTTAGCTTGACTTATCGGTCAACGATGACGATCTCAGTGATGTTATTCTTATGCTGAGGTGGTATTATTAGCCTCAGAAAAGCTTATATTCCAAATTCATTTTATATTATTTAAAAGTTGCATATTGTGATTTTAAAATTTTACTAGGCTAAATATATTTTCTCCTTCTTCTATATGTATTGAGTTTGCGGCAACTTGTTAAGATGGTGTGAGGTTACAATAGTACCATTATTTTAAATTATATTAGATCACTTCTTTTATTGCGGTAGAGTAACTTATTACAAAATAAAGGTATTATTATTAAATTATGAATTACTAATACAATTTTTATTTATCATTTTCCACCATCTTACAGAACAAAATAACACTAGAATCAAAAGTGTTTTCGGTATACGCTCTTACTACCACATAAAATGTAGAGATCACCAATCGATTAATTAATAATTATTTAATAATATCTATAACATAAATAAAATTACAGAGTGTGATTTTTTAAATAAATCCTTTCTTCTAAGTTCATATGATTATTCGCACACAACCAAAACCTAAACACGCTTTCTTTTTGTGTGTGTTTTCCGGGTAATCTTCCAAATAGCTGATTTTAACTATGATTACCAGTTAGAGGGACTTTTTAGAGATTAATCTAGGATACTTTTTATCGCGGAAATTTTCAGTGTTCCTGTGTAGAAATTTAAAAAATGTAGAAATTATGGCTTCAAACTGCTTTGATGGTTCGAAGGGCCTAGAGGTGCGAAATGAAGCTACCCATTCGGAATGCCACAGGTATGAGTTATCGTTTCGTCAAAGTCGCCCGCAGGGCCTAGCTGCCAATCCGGAGTTGTACAGCTAGTTAAATATAATAAAGTTTATATAATACGAACAAATAATTTTGAACTAGCTACATCATTTAGAACTAGCTACCGGGAGCACATCAAGCGATAGAAATGCGACATTTTTTCGATCGTCTTTAAGCATCCATAGGATTTTCGACAGCCTAAAAAGAATAAAAAAGAAACAGTACAACAAATATTATTTCCAACATTTATCTTTTCAGAAGCGCCTCCAGAAGAAATCTTTGGGAGATCATGTCTCAATAGTGACCACCGCTTTGGCAAACTTACCCAGGTTCATTAAATACAAGAAGAATAGAGTTTCTAAATTAAAACTGTGAATGTATTTTTTTTATAAGATTTATTTTCTCTTACAACTACCAGCTAAATGTACATTATTAAGCTATACAAAGCCTTTTCGTGATATATCACAATTTAAATAAAATTATTATAAAAACATTTAATGTTTATTTATATGCATTTTCATACCTCTAAATCAATATATTAATATTTTTATTCAAATAATAAATTATTTTATTCACGTACACATTCACTTTGGTAACCACCAAAAAAATATTTGCACTAGATTTTATTAGCATATTATTATCTTTTTCATTTACTTGCATTCAATTTATGACTAGGATAATAAAATATGCAGAGACCTGTTGCCCACCTCACCGCCTGAGCGGTCTAACAGTATTACAAGTTTAATAAGACTAAGTGTGTACAAATTTTACCTGGCCGTCTGGCAGTAAAATGATGCAGATGAACTTATTATCATTAACAATAAATAATGTTTTTTCTGTGTGTATAATAGGGGTTAGGAGAGTCTATGATTACTTCGTCTTTGTCTTCTCACCAATAAATTTAATATATAAAATATTATAATATAAAAAAAACATTATGCTGTAACAAAGAGTAAACATTTAGAATTTTAGAATCATTTAAAGCTGCTTTTTTTTACTAATAAAGCATAAAGGAATTATAGACCTATAGAACCAACCAAAGTAATACTATCGGAATTTAAAGTTATGTCTACCATTGAAAGTGCCAGAAGTTAATAACGCCAATATTATTAAGTACCAAATAAAAAATATTTAAATATGTTTAAAATTGCAGCAGTGCTCCTGCGTCAACCCACAACTAAAAATAGACTTTTCTAACTCAAACTATAGCGCAAGAAAATTGGCTTAGTGGATTAGGGCCCAAAAATCCACTATGTACAGAGATTATTTTCAAAAATACATTAGAACATCACAGTTTAGAATACAATTTTATTATTTTATATAATTTATATATATTTGATGACGACCTCTGTTTCGCTATATGAGTATGTGTAAGAGGGCTCTGAAACACAGAAAGAATATTTCACATTTGTATTCCTATAATTAATTTATTAAATGCAAGACAAATTTCAATCCATACGCTTAACTATTTTTAACAATTTAAATATAATAGCCAAGATAACAAATATAATCTCCCAAATAACTGATGGCAAATATATAAAGTGGATATGCTGAAAATACACAGGTCACCACTAGTTTTTTACCGTTCAATAAATATGAGGCAGTTTTCATTATTGTGCAATCATAGGAAGGTCTGATCTGCGCTTAACTATTCCCTTATAATCCCGTCACACATATATCCAATGTCGCTACAAGAGCAGCCTTACTAGGTAAAGTTAATTGGTGGAATAAGTTTCACCCAAGTAGCAGTCATAAGAATAGAATTTCACCAATAACAACCCATTTGACATTTTAGTACATTCTTTTGCGATTCAATAATTTGGTCAAATTTGTCTGTGCGTAAAGCTTGATGCCACTTTAGAGAACTAAGTTATCAACAACCACTGTAAGGATTTGTTATTACATTTTAATTAGACAAATTTCATAACATAATATCAACTACATTTATAGATTCCTATTGTTATTTATTTAACATTAGGGGCATAAAAAAAAACAACTGCTTGTATAATCGATTGTTAGCATTTTATTAAATACTAGTTGCCCCTAAATAAATAAACATGTTAATGTGGAATATATCATGGCACGAAAAGTGATTACCTAAAAAAACAGTACTTCAGAGATAATTCCACTTTTAGTTTTGGTGCAGACGTGTTGAAATAAAAATTGAAATAAAACACCACAAACACACAAACAAAAATACATTTGAAAATCAAAAACACTGCACGGTGAAGAATTTTGTAGAATAGGCACCGTTCGAAGACAGCATAGTCAGCATTTTTAAACGGTGAGTAAATCGTAGTTAACAATATATGTGCCAATTACGAAGTCTAAAAGTCCTACGAAGCGCATTGTCCTGCGTCACAATTCATGATCGAACAGACCGGTAATTTACACCATCATGTTAATAATAATAATAAAATTGAGGATGAATTATTTTCACATAATTTCTTCCTCATAATATGAACCACAAACATCAAATCAAGTCTTCGGGATACACTATAAGTTCTGTACATAGAACCATGTCTGCTCTACAAATACTAATGTGCTTTTTCTAATAGCCAATACCGATATCAAGTTAACCTGGATTAATGTGCCACAAGTCATTATCATTACTTGCATCTATTTTGTAAATTCTAAAATATTCATGTCTCATATCTGTCAAGTTTAAAATCCAGACAAAAATCGAATGAGACAATGGATTATTCATTCTCACTAATAAGTACTCATTAACTGCCTGCAATTTGTTAATACGTATTAGGATAATGAGCTTTACTTACAGAGTTCCTTATAACTTTAATTATTTTAATCATTAATGTAAATTTATTTTCACATTACTGTAATTTATTATCCCATAATGACCTTTTGACACCCCTGAAAATCATAGACATGGCAAAAAAATATTACCTAATTATACCATTTGACAATCAGCTATACCACCGGAGAAATACCTCAGGTATATGTAATAACAAATAGTAATTTTACCGCTCATTTTTAATGTTTGTGACAGTGCTTGATGACCAATGATCTTTTAAAACATATAGATAGGCAACTGAGGGTGAAAAACGCAACGCTTTGCGTCGAGTTCACTCCTCGCGTATCATACGTCTCGTTTGCTCGCATATGTCATCGCGCTAAGTCTACCCAGCATGGCGGAATCTTGCGGTGCGCGGCGACGGGGAGAATCTACCGGTATCGGGCTTTTACAAGGACGATTTATATGTCATGCCTTATCTATATGTTTTAAAAGATCGTTGTTGATAACACAGAATAATAACACAAGTGTAAAGTTATACTGATACTGGCAGCGCTAACTACCATTTAGTAATGAAAGGTATGTGCATAAAAACAGTAACAGTGGTAAATGAAAAATAATATATATATACCCTTGCTTACTCTGAATATTACTTTGTTGTACCTGGTATTTTATTTTAAGTTGTAACGGCCCAAATAATACCAAATACCAATAATAGTAATAATAATAATAATAATGTTAATATGTACCAAATTATTATGTATTAAAAAAACAAAAAAAGATATCTTTAAACTGGTACTATGAAATACACTGTAGGTACTTACATATCAAATAAATAAGATCATATTCGTTTGACAAATATATAATATACATTAAGATTATTCTATTAAATATTTTTTTAGGTTATTTATTCACAATTATTTTCATCAGTTTTTTGGCTGTGAGTAGGAGATAATTTGTTGGAGTCAATAGAAGAAACGCTTATCCTACTTCTTCTTGGTTTTGGAATGGGATTTGGTATGTTTGGGTCGCTCGATCCATCAAAAAGCAGCTTCATATCTGATACAGTCTTCCTTTTGTAAGATTCTTTCTCAAACTCTGGTTTTTTTTCATTCATAGTTTCCATTTCTTGATTCAATTTCTTAATTTCTATTTCTAATTCTTGAGTTGCTTTGTCAATGTCTAGAAAATCTTTCACTGTACTATTTATTTCCACGATTTTATTTTCGTTGGTTGGGTTTGATTTTAATGATGAAACTCCATTTGGGATGATATCTTTGGTCTCTGTGATAGTTATATCATTCAATGACTTTGGTAAATCTAATTCATCTTTTGTAATTTCTTTGGCTGATTTTTCATCCCTCATTTGTTCGCTAGAATTAGAAGCTGATATTTCTTCTAAATTTTCGGTAGATTTTGATGCATCAAGGCTTTCCTGCCTTTTGTAAATACAAATATCAATTTTTGGAAACAAAGCTTCAGGACAAATCGTAACTTCTTTGTTAGCACTGCTTTTCTCTGGTGGATTTTCCTCTGAAAAGGAAATTGGAGCTGTATCATTTTCTATGTTTTGTTTGTCCGAGTCATCTTTTACATGATATATGGTACCGATATCTATTTTTTCAGGTTTAACTAAATGGTTTTCTTTTTTTGTATCATTTATTTCAACTCTACTAGTCACTGTTTCAGGGTAACCTGCATTGTTCTTTTCATTAGGTAATATGTCATTCTCTTCTACAATTTTGAGTTCCACATTATAAGAAGGGTCATCAATATCTATTTCAGTTTCAAATTTCGTGCTTTGAAGAGAAACCTTCTGTACGGACTCTATGGTGGATTCAGTTACCTGTGAATAAAATTAAAAATATTTATCACATAATTATCTTACATCTATTTACTATATATGAATGAATATATGTTTCTTTGTCCAATATGGTATCCTATATATGATTATATATGATATTTGATTGAGATGAAACTTCGGTGAGTTGTTTTCCACACATCCGTGAAGGTTTTTTAATTAGTAGAATAATTTAGTTTTAATTTTTTTTATAGATTAAAAAAATATTCCTGTGTAAATCTGGGACGAGGCAGGTAGTATTATATAATAAAGAAGAATAGTTTTAATCTCATGGCTAAAAATAGTAACTAATATAGATATGCTACATAGAGCGGGGACTAACAAATTTAGAACCTCAACCCAATTAAATACCAAAAATATGCATGTTTGAAGAAATTTTACCATAATAAATATCCATATTGCGTTGAATAAACTAATATTATATTGTGTAATCATACAATGCAATATATGCATGATTTACAAACATACAGGAGACTATCAAGTGCTTACAATGTTTAATTTGAAAAAATAATATTGCGTTTACAGTTTGTATAGTCAATGAAGATTAATGCTAAGAAAACAATAATTTAATTATAGTGATTTTAAAATGTAAAATTTCTTAATGGCTTATACGTATATATAAATTACTTTTTTCTTAGACTTTAGGCAGTAGTTTTTCTTGATGAGAGTCCATGATATTGCAGGGTACTTATGTATTTTAGAATGAAGGCATCTGAATATGGTAAACAGGGAGTTTTGCCTATCACAGATTAGGAATAGGAGTCAACAAAACGGAACTATAGGTATGTCCATATCTTTACATAATATACTTACAATTACTATGTAGGCGGCACAAATAATTTTACTGGAACTATATTTACTATAGGATATACACATACTTTTAAAGAAACTATAGGTGTCATAAAGGCCTTTATAGGAACGAGAGGATAAACTTGACTTTACAGCAACTATAGGAGACCTACCTTTCTTTACCGGGTCTTTAGGAGATACACACTTCGCATACCTTTACAGGTAATATAGGAAACATACCTTTACAGCTATTGTTGGAGTGGAAGTCCTTAGTGGGGGTGGAGGAGCTTGTCTCTTTTTTCTCATGGAAGCTCTGACTGGACTATTACCGAAAGCATTGTCACTTTCAACACTCAAAGTAGAACCATTCATCTTAATGCTTTTGAATGTCGACAAAGCTTCTGCTTGATTGATAGCGTCTTCTGGTCTGAAAATAAATATATGTTCTAAAATGTACTTAATTTCATTCTCTGTGTGCCATTGTTGACTGTGAACCTGTGATCCTTACAGACTCATTTTTTATACGAAGACTAACATAATTTATTGAATTTTCTTTAAAATGTTATTTATATAAACGCATGCCTCAGGGTAAAAAGGACTCGCTTTCCACATCGAAGTATTTGGTTTAACTTACCTGCTCAATATTTCATTAATCTTCGGAAAACAGGCCTTCATAGCAGTTATGAATGTTCAACTTTATATGTATAAGAAGTAAATTGTCCGGGTATTTGATAAAACATAAGCGTGATGTATTTTATACTATCATCAACAACACGTCCACGCACTTTTCATTTAAAGTAATTTTTTCAATTATGTAGGTACTTTCATTCCATTGTTCAACCCTGAGCTTTATTCCGGGTACCTGCGGCACTCGAGATGGTTATGGTACATAATATTTGACAAATTTTACACTAAAGAGGACAGGTGAGAGTTATAATGCATTTTTATAAAACTCAGCGCCGGGTTTAAACCGACATCCTGCGCTCTCAAGTACAGGACCTCTTTAGTACCTTTATAATTATCTTAAATGAGCTATCTATTCAAAGTTCGGATATTGAATTACCTCACGCTATCATGGATCATGATTTATACAAAATACGTCCACTTATGTAAAATATTTCCAACGTGTATTATTTATGTGTTTTTTAAGTGTAATTATGTATTGTGCATTATGTTGTGTTATATTAACTATTTTAATAAATAAATAAGGTTAACAAATGGCTATCTTGGAATAATGTAAATAATCTATGGAAGCCATACCATTTGTAACACTTCACATATATCCTGATCCTAGTACAAGCAAATTTAGTAGTTGAGTTGGGTCTTAAATATTTTTATATGACCTAAATAATAATAAATATAGCCTGAGAAGAGACAAAGCTTTGTCTGCTTGAGATTACTTACCGCAATTGATTAGGAGTTGGGCGGGTCTGGTCCAGATGACTAACCCTGTCCCGGAACCGCGACCGAGGCAGTGCCAGTGGTGTCATCGACCCTCCGTAATTATATCGGTCCGCCGGAGTCGCCATCACAGTGCTTCGACTGAATCCATTGTATGACGTTTCTGAAACTGAAACAGTTTCATCAAAGACTGACGACGACTGTCAAAATGGTGTTTTACTTCTGCCCTGTTTCTCCTCAATAAGACATCGCACGTTGCTTTTTACAGAATTTTCCTAGATATCTTATGCAACCAGTGCTGAAAACATTCGAGTAGAAAACTTATTTCGCCGCCTATTTTTCATACATTGATGTTAAGATGACAACTGTCACAGCGTCGATACAAATGGTGTTTGCTGTTTTTTTCTGGTTGAATATGTTTCAGGATATTTGAGGATATTTGAGATATTTGAGTTCAAAGTTTGAACTTTGAACTTTTATAAATCATTAACATCAAATATATAGCAATAGAATATGAGAAAAAACCTCCTTTAAAGTTTACCACAAATTGTCACAAATCTATTATGTACTCTAAATCTATTTGTTGACACTAATTTATTACAGACTAGAAATAGAATACTTAGCACTCAGGTATTACCGTTAAGCACACTAAAACGTAGTCAATTCGAAAGCAATCAGAAAACAATGCTTGAAGGTGTGGATTATTGCGGATAATTTGTAAGGCGGTTGTGGCGGTGGAGTGCTGTTTATGATCAGTTTTCTTTCTTCTCCCCACAATCATAGGCAAATTCAATAACCACGAGATACTCGGAGCATCAAGTTATTTCGGAAGAAAGGTATGAAGGTACGTGAGCGAGAGACGAAAGACGATTCGACTGGCTTAGGACCCACTGGGGTACGAACCCGAGACCCTTGAGTTTAAGTTGCATTACATAAGTTATCTTAACTCTATTTACCTGGTTCATGTTTCCTGTATACAATAGGACTGCTGGCCGCACTTGAAGCGTTTGTTGTGGGTAAAGTGGGGGTTACAGAGTCTCTGCGGCCCTTCTTCATAAACGATTTGAAACTCCTGCAAAATTAGACAATAAAAATAATTTTATCGGACACAATACGAACAGTAAATAAAGGGCGAGCTTATTTTATTGCCACCAGACGAGATATGCGGTTCGAAGCGACTGCGAAACGGGCCGCCAATCCAAGATGGCCGAACCATCGATATCCT
Organism: Neomicropteryx cornuta; assembly: GCA_020383195.1. Taxonomy (NCBI): domain Eukaryota; kingdom Metazoa; phylum Arthropoda; class Insecta; order Lepidoptera; family Micropterigidae; genus Neomicropteryx; species Neomicropteryx cornuta. The sequence goes on from JAHKQU010000014.1 coordinate 12,075,648, forward strand.
ATACTTCTAGTAAAAGTAATTCAAAGGTACTTAAATATATCTGAATAATAATAGTGTAACTTCAAAGCATACTTGGCTTACAAATCTCTAAAAGTTCGACCAAACCTCGATTTGGTAAATGCTTATAAATAAATGAGTTTGAGAACTAACATGGCTTTCTGCTTCCCCAGGGCCAGATTTAGACTTGATAATGCCCTAAGCTATTTGAGATATGGGGAATCCCCGTAAGAAATTATATATTTTACACGTTCCATTTCAATTAAAAAAATACTAATGATATATTTTTTAAATTAAACAGAAATAGAACGTATAAATATGTATTTTATTTTACTATAAATAAGGGAATTCCCTGCGTTGATCCCAATAAATATCTCAAATAGCTTAGGGCCTGCAGGGTTAGTCTGGTTGACGGTCGACACTCGAAAATCGACTCAACTGTACGCATCATCCCTTTTTTCTTACGACAATCGGCAGTGAATGAAAGAGACGCCAGCGTCGAGTCGATTGGCAGTTAGACTAGGGCCCCCGATCGAGTCGATTGGCAGTTAGACTAGGGCCCCCGATCGAGTCTAAATCCGCCCCTGCAAATTTGGCATATCTAAACAAAAATGAACTCGCAGATCTATTAGGAACGTTATCATATTGTGCGGGTTTCAAAATGTCAACTTTTGTGTCAAAAACATAATAAAACTAATCAGCAAAGAGGTTAAAATTAGATGGTCGAATGTGTTCAACCAACAGAAAGAATTAGAGTGCATTAGAGTTAGAGTCTATAAATATGATTGACAACGCCAATGGCCTTGTGGCTGCCAGGAAAACGAATTATAGACAATGAAACAAAAGATGCTCAAACTAATTTATTTATTTCTTTTTGTTTGTTTGTATGTGCCTCGACACATGAAATTAGGATACGTATTCGTGTCGAAACGAAACTAAAACGAAGATGTTTATATGAGTAGCTTTATGTTTGCATGTATGTGTTCCAACGAATTTTCACTCCTGTTCTATGAATTAACTTTATTTTTTTTCTAAATTCTAATAAATTAAATTATGTCACGAGAAAAAAAAGTTTATCCTCGTGGCCAGCAAGGACGGCAATTAGGCTTTTAACGCAATTACAATATTAAAATATTCTGAAAGTCTGTTTTACAATAATAATTTCTATAACCTATTTGCGTAAATAGTTAAAAACGCCTTTTTTATATTTGGCAGATAATTTTATTATAATATTCAATTTATTTATTATCAAATAATTTATTATGATAATAAATTCACACCACAATCTATCCATTATGAGATGATCCATTCAGTCACCTATATTTTATATAGTTGTTTGCGAGATGTAGGTATTTCATGCAGAATACGCAATAAAAGATTAATTTAGCGCATTGAGGCAAGCGATTGACTCTCACAAAGAGATGAATGCTTCACAATAGAAAAATTATCCTCCCTGTTAACACTTTTATGTAGCAATTTGCACTCAAACGTCGATCGCCACGGCCCACATCATGGCCCTCATCACGCTGTGATACATAAAAAATAACAAAACTTTAATATTTTTTGCCTTGCTATGGCCACAAAGACCACAAAAAATAAGAAACGAAAATGGACCAATGAAGATTATTTACTATTTACCAATAAAGACACTATCCTAAAGACAAAGGATATAATAAACTATATAGTTGTAATAATTATATTTTATAACTTAAAAAAAATACAAATATTTTTTACATGAAATGATTTTCACGAAAATAAATACAAGACTAAACCTTATTTTAGGTTAATAATAATAGGTATAATGCAGTATATCCGTGAGCACGATGTATTAAGGCCCTTTTTTTAATCAATAAAAATTCTCTAATGCATATTTTTTTTAAAGCGGCTAAAATAAATATATCTATTATATTGACCCGCTCGCGGTTCGACAGTGCGGTCAAACAACTATGGTGGATGCATCCAGTCGCAGTTAGCTAAAACCGCAGATCTAAAAGCGGCATTGACAAGTTCTATCATGGAATCCAGGTCATAAATTATTATTGCATCGGAGTGAAGGAGAACATCGAACAAGATGAAGATGAGAGGTAAAAATTGGTGCGGAAGGACAGGTTTTAAGCTGAAGGTGAAAAGTTTCTTCGTTTTAGAGCCGAACAGAAACAAATAATTAGACAAAACTGGCTATCGTCTAGTTATCGCGATACAATTAAAAACATATGTACTATCTAAATAAATAGTAGTTAAGTACTAGTAATGTGTTTACTTGTAATAAGTAGGTACACATACTTATGCTGTATTTAGATAAACGTTAAGTTAATTAAGGTTATTTTTAGCATTTGCTTTGTTATTTCAAAAGTTCTATTTATTTATCATTATTTATTCAATTCAATATTTATTCTCTTTCGTACACAATAAATTCCAATACATATGTGGTTAAAAAAAAACAGGTATATTCGATGTGAAATGTTTAAAATCATTTTGAATGCGACTGGCACTGCCGCACTGGCGAGTATAGTTAATTGCGTAAGCTTAAAAACAATTCTAATCATATCAATTAAAAAAAATATAATGATTACTAAATATACATTAATATTGTTCTACATATAAAATCAAGTTACCAAGAAAATATTTAAACAATTTTCATTGTTGCTATCGATTCAAGATCATCTCCTTGAAGAATATGTACTATAGTGAATAACAGAATTGACTGACAAAACTTTACACAATGAGCATTGCCTCATATTATTATAGAAAAAAATAAAATCGGTATATTTCCACAAAATGAACATCTAAATGAAGATTAGTATCGCAAAAAATAATAATATATTGAACTGTACATATACATATAGACGGATTGAAAAAATCAACTATTTTTTTTTAAACGATCGCAATACTTTTTAAAACTACGTAAACGTGAAAGAAAATACAGAGATGACAAAACATATTAATAACAAGTTTACAATTAATCTTACATACTAAAATAAAAACATCACTATTTAAATAAAAAGTACACCACATGCATATTTTATGAGTGAACATAAAATAAAATAAAACAATGATTAGAATAACTAGAACTAATATCAATTCAAACCAAAATCATAATAGCTAGGTTATAAATATATAATTATATGTACACCTATACTTTTGTCACTTCGAAGAAAAACAAAGTTTTTTAATAATAAAATTATTTTAGTAAATTATTTTTTCTCGTGAGACCAGTTTAGTTGTTGATATAGATCAACCCCCTATTAGGACATCAGTGAATATTCATACGCCCTGTATATGTAAAAAAAAAGTAGATTGCGGAGATTAACACAATATATTTTCATTAAAACTTACAGTCCTTTAAAAAGTGTATGTTTAAAATATATATATATAAAAAAAAAATCGCTTGAGTAGTTGTTTCGCTTGAGGTAATGCACGCTGGTTTAAACCAGCGTGCATTACCTCAAGCGATGCAACTATCTGTGCTTTCGGTATTAATTTTTCTTTGAACATTCTGGCTATATATTTTATTTGCAAAAAATTTCAATCCTTAAAATATTAAAAAGCATTCGTATTTTCCAAATGTCAGTACTGTCAAACTTTTATATATGTTAAACTAAAGGTGTTTACCTATTTTAACATAGAAATCATCTAATTAACGGTATTTAAACAATACATTTTACTATTTTACTATATATATATATATATATATATATATAAAACTGTCTCTTTGTTTCGGATTTTATGTGCAGATTTTGTAACTGCGGTTTTTGATGCAATTTTGCATTTAAATACTTTTTTATTATAGCCTTAATTAGTAATATGACATGCAGTTTGTATGACATATATGAAATGTAAATAATATGTAAATAACAAAAAAATAATAACATTGTTTCAAATGCGGCCCATTACTTATAACGAACGGGACGCAAGAAACAGAGTCACGGAGCTGAAACGAGGTGACCGAATCATCGAACGGATCATTACTGAGTGTATTTTCGAGAATAAATATGATTAGAAATTTGAAGTAAAACTAATAATTTACCGATGTAATGTAATTCTATCTTTCTTCCCGTGCAAACTGGTACGGTGTTTGCACGATTTCACAACACAAGAAGGCATTTTAACACGTACTTGGACCAAACAGCGACGCGCGAAGTGCGACTTATCGCGATGACGTATGCGAGACGTATGATGCGCGACTGGTGCACTCGACGCAAAATAGTGCACGTAGCGTGTCGGGTTTTTCACCCTCAGTTGCCGTATATCTGTATGTTTTAAAAGATCGTTGATTTTAACCCAATTCCGGGCGTACAGATTTAGCTTAAAGGTTTAAAATTCGCTGCCGCAAATACGGCAAATAATTAAAATAAACAAATCCTGAATTATTAATTAAAACCTTTCATATACATTATGTTGAGAGCCTATTGTCGCTCTCAGTGTGGTGAACAAGAAACACTTCGGCAGAAGATGGACGCATGACCTGGAAGGTCCCTCGGGGCTGGTCTCACACACCACGCCTACACAAAAAATCAATCTACGAATCTCGTATAGTCATGAGCAAAGTACAGGCCTCCGTTATTAGAGAAGTACCCCAGTCCCTCAGTTCATTCTGTTCGAACTGCATTAATATCAACGTGGGATTCCTGGGAAAATCAATACGAGCTCCTGCTTACTTCTGCTTGCTTTCTGAGGTGTTTTGTAAAAAAATAATAAAGTTAAAAAAAAAAAAAAAAATATTGACTGCTTCTGATGTTGTCCCCATACATTTGGTGGCAACGATATTACAATTAACGATTCAAAGCATTCAGCTGTCTTTGAATCTACACCAGGATTTAGTTCGCGGGCCCACAAAAGGAAATGTTTACAGCTGAAGACGGAGTGAAAACCTCTTTGGTCCTAAAACACCACTAAATTAACCATGGATCACATTTAAGGATTGTGGTATAGTTGCTGGGGGTTTGGGGATGGTCGGTGCCCCAGCAAAACCAGATAAAACTAAAAGTTCGTAGTTCCTATCTATTGCCAAATACCTGAATGATATGTTAATGTCACGTTCAAATTAGCGAAATAGATACAAAACATCCTAAGTAGTGATAAATAATAGGTATAATTAGCATAGGAAAATATAATAATAGCGACGGTAAACTATCGTAAACATGACGCCGACAACAAATATATTTACATAATACTAATAATGTGCATAAATATTAATGTATTCAATTAGCTGAAGAAGAATTCGCCACATCATTAAGGAACAGAAGCTGAGCGCGCTTGGACACAAACATCACAATCACCTATAACTGATTCCCCATAAACATGTACCATTTTCAGACGGAAGTCAAGCAGTGTAAGTTATTATTGTAATACCATCTGTTTTATGTATTTCAGTAGCAGATTAATTCGAGATATAAATTCAGCCAGAAGGCCTTCAGCCGTTTAGGTAGAATAAACGAGTGACATCTTCCCTCGACGGAGGCTTCAGCCCTTTTTCGTCCGGGGTGATCCTTTTTCGTTAGTGCGGGGTGATTCACACAGCTCACGAAGATATCACTTTATTTTCTGCCATCTCGGCTAATTTTGCAGTTATCTAAGTCTGATTGATAACCTGAACGATTTCAAAAATTTATGAAAATCGCAGAGAGCAGCCGACAGCCGACTTGCGTGTTGACATTTCTATTTATATTATATGAACATCACAAAATCGCCTGCCGGCCGGCATTTGAAATAAAGGCCACAAAAGGTCACGGTAACCTACTATGACGTTGATGGTTGATGGTAAATAAATGTCCGATTTTACGTAACTCTTACCTAGTTGCAAAGGTAACAGACTTTGTTAAATCGACTAACACGATTTGTTATTTTTTTTTTATAACTCATTTAAGGAATATTTGTTATTCACTTTAATGAAAATTGTAATGTTGTAATTGTTAATAAAAACTTTCAATTTTAATTCAAACGAGCCTCAGAGCCAGTGAGTTAAGTATCAATATCCTATTCTGTTTTTTTTCTGTTTGAGGTGAATACGTCTATAATAATAATTAATTTGCTTTTAGGAGTATAATAGAAAATCCGAAGATAACGTCGGATTTTCCTTTATCGACATCAAGGCACAATTCAAGGTTTCGTGTTTCAGAGTTTCAGAGTTTCGTGTGGCAGCTCAAAAAATATTATTTATATCGAAAATCAGAATATACTACGTAATAGTCAAACGATCAAAGAAAATCAAAGGCACGCTGCCGTTTTGGGTTTGTTCGTTTTGTTTTGCCACATTTGGAAACTTTTGTGCATTTGGTAACTTATGACCCAAAGAAGCCACGATGCACGATTTTATTTTAATCGACAGCTATGGTCGGGATCTATTTATTTATTTCTTATAAAAATATACACGAATGGTTAGTAATGGTGAAGCTGTATAGAGTCGATGTTAAAAAATAACAAAAGCCGATTTAATATCCGGACTACTATACCTATTCATCGAAAAGCCATATCAAAATATGTTTAATATTAAGGTCCCTCTAAAAAAAAACACATCTACTATGTGTATACGAGATCTATACACACACAAACATAATTATTTTTTTGCATATTACAAAGACCAATTTTGGAATAAGAGTACACATTATTTCGATATCGTTCGCTATTATCTACAATCACGTAATTTAATGGTCGATTTTATTCGCACACTAGATAATAAAATAAAATAAATAAACGTCTGTCTCTAAATTGCCACGAAACTCGAAAGAAACATCAAAAATACCTATTGTATGCAGTAAGTGTTGAAAGAAGCGGTCAATTAAACTAATTGGAGTAAGCAAACAAACCATCTTCTTGGCGATAAGAAATTTTAATCAAAAGCTGGTTTCGTAAGAAACATCGCCCGTTAATAACAAAGCCCCTTTATAAATAGTTTATGGTTCATTCGTGATAAATTGATACTGTTTTGCGGATCATGTGAATCAATAATAAATTAAAATGTGCCAAACGATGCTATTCCCGACAAGAGGTGTTGGAATATTCCTTGCTTGTCGATATTCCAATATTAATGTAATAGGTATATTTGTTTATCGACATTATTTATTCAGTTATCATTAAAATAAATAATTTTATGCGAGGCTTCAATTTGTAATTATATGTTTTACTTATTTGCATGACGTTTATTACTCGTCTTTCTTATGGTTTGTATGTACTCGTATGTGGTAATCTTCTATTTATAATTAGGTGAAGAGAAAACGTGAGATTTGACATAGATAAAGTTTATATTAAGAAGAAGTGCAAAAGGCTAAAATTTATCTATATATTTGTAACATTACACTAAATTTAATAAAATAAAACATTGTTTACGTCCATACTACTGACAGATATGTGAATTTTATGTGATTTCAAATGCTTTTTTTTCAGTCGAGGCAAAAAAGCGTACATAATAAGTTATATTTTATTTAATTATACCCTGTCTAACCGTAGTTTCAGTAATTTCATTTTAGATGTTATATTTTTTTAATTTAATTTTTTTTTAGATTCCGATATGCCTCGACATATAAAACTGACGGGTCGGAGAGAGAGACAAAAAAGAAAGAATATATATTCCCGTGAAAGACGAAATGTAAATAGAAAATGATGAAATTATTTTGAGGGGCACATTTAAATGCCCACTAAATGTCATTCCAAGAAATGTTAGTACATGTTATGTGAATGTGGATTAATGCATTTACAATGCAGATTTTGCAATGCAAAACATTTCGAATTTGAAGTTGCTTTAGGTGGAAGGACTGATTTAAAGAAAAAGAAAGTAAAAAAAATATTTTGAAAACATTGGTAAATACAATTCAGCATTTGTTTTGATCAGCTCAGGAGTGCTGAATTTTATACAGATGACTGCTGGATATAGTCGCTCACCATGTTAAGCGAATTATATTTTTATGATGTTGATACTCTGCCAATTATAGATTACGTGACCACTAACAAACATTAATACTACTCCAACACTAATCAAATATGCAATAAAAATATAATGCGGGTTAATCCTTTCGTTCGGTCATTCATTGTAATGAAAGATCATTCGGGGTCAGAGTTGAAAATCAACATAGAGAGATTTGTATACCCAATATGCGATGATTATAGATTCACCTCATTATAGAGGTATTTGAACCTAAATAACGCTCAAACTTAAAAAAATAATTAATACAGTCGAATTTCGACCACAATTTTGAATTAAATCTGGTATTTGTAAATGTCCGCTTTGTACTGCTGTGAAGAATCTAGAGGAGCAATCATTTTGACTTAAAAACACATTTAGAGGGGTTAGGCAAAATATTCGAGAGTGATAAAAGTGTCCTAAGCGTGGGACGGGCACTATAGTAATGCAATGGTAGTAATAATGATGACTTGCTTGTGGTTGTATGGCAGTGGACTATTTTGTATTTTTCTCATATGCATTAAAATTGATCAAAATTTGTTTTTATAAAAGATCTCACTATAGTGTTTAAAAATATCTTTTAGGCGAGTGTGAGAATGCTCGATTATAAACAAGCCGGGACATGGATAATTAAATTATGCTAAAAAAAGATAAGAGGATTATTGCATAACTAAAACTTGTAAGTGCATACACATATATATAAGGACGTTTCGGAACGCACGTTGATTTCTTCTCATATAAATAGGCGAGTGGAAACGTCATTGAATCGCCAATGTTTTGTTTTTTTGGTAATTATTTTTTAATGTTAATTGATGTTTTGCAATGTTTTGTTTTGTTGGTAATTAATGGAATTTTAATCGGTTTGTCACTCATAATGATTTACGTAAGTTTAACTTAAAAGGACTCGAATAACATACATTGAGCAATGTTGTGACAGTGCAATTAAATTTCCTTTAAAATGATTTCTTGTAATCCGCCTCAGGGTTCATGAGATAATGCAACAAATACAATTAATTCATATTTCGACGCAGCAATGAGTGTGTATAACATACAACAGATAAGGCAGCCTCTGCTGCATTGAAAATTATAACTAATATAACGAATGACGTCAGAATTTAAATTGTTAGTCATAAGCGAACATTAAATAGTATGCAAACTACGGCCGAGTTTGATATTTGCCTACTTTATCACTTCCAAATGGAGAGGCACCGAGTAAATTTAAATGTGGGGCTATCTAATAAATGTTAGATATAAATCAAATTAATATTACCGGATTACAATTAAAATTGACATTAAAGTTTTAAAAATAATTTTCAATATCAATGGCTTTAGTCAACTTGATAAGGATGATGTGAAGCGGCATTTATCGAACCATTAGCAGATATCGATTAGATATGCGTGAAAGATGGTCATGTTTAGATATTTCGTAATAAGCTGAAATGGTTTAATGGTTTAAATGGTAATAATTATCACTATGCTTATTCAATTAAGTTTAAAATAACTATAGTTATTACCTATAATGGTCGGTATTTTTTTTTATTCCTAAAAAGTCCTACGTATACGGTATAATTACATTTTCGTTCACTTCTTCATTAAAAAATAAAAACGAATTAAATTACCTGGCCTATCACTGTGCAAAAAAAAAACTTACTTGGACATCACTTCTATAGTGGCACGTGCCTAGTGAACTAAAACTAATTCACGCATATTTGTACCCATTAATTCTTAAAATAACTACGTCTATATCTTTGTACAATAAATTTAAAAATTATTTACTGTTACGCACTTAAACGGATAAATAAAAATATATACAATTATTTTATAAAATACATAGGTACCAAATCGGAGTGAACCCCATATATTTTTTTAATATTCCGAAACGCCTTTTAGGTTCAGTGTAGTTAAGTAAATTTTTAATAAGTTAAAAATGACGCAGGAAATATAAATCGATTGTTTTCAATTTTAAAAAAATGTATACCTATCAGGTCATACTCGATTATGAGTAAGCCCAATCAAGCAAACGAGTATGCGCTGTAATATTTTATAAAAGTTTTTTTTTCTGTAACTTTCTTTTGAATTTGTCTTTTTGTCTATTTGTTTATTAATAATCAATGCATCGAATGTGCCGAGCTGCGTGCTTGTATTTGTGTGAGTGAGTAATAATCATTGTCATCATCCTGTTAATGACTAAGCGTAAATTGAGTTAACATATTGTTACAACAGTCAGGTTAGGTTATGACTGCAGCAATGCGTATGTTTGTTGAAAGAAGTTGTCATTTGTAAATAATTAAAACTGTCATGAGACATAATTAAAACTGTCATGTCATGAGAGGCCCCTTCTGTTTGGGATCGGAGAATGTTCCTTGAACTTACCAATCATAACTATATGGTTTAGTACACCCAGACCACCATAGTGCATCTTAGCTGTTCATATGAGAATTAGTATTTAGATTTTGCTCCGTCCACCTACTTGAAATCATATAACTAAAACTATTGAATAATTTCAATTTTATTGTATATTTATATATAATATCTATTCTGCACATATTTTTTAAATATATTTGAAAATGATCGGTAGAGATTGTATGTCCATGTGCCAAAAACTAACCATTACTCTATATATTATAATTACACGTTTGACAGAATATTTCTATATAGGTAATGAAAACTTTATTTGGGGGTAGAGTTAAAATGTCATATTTTTAGCTTTTAGCATTCATACTTTTACACCGTATCATAAAACCATTCGAGAAGGTTAGAATCAAAACATCACATTTCTACTTTTGTAACTTTTCCGAAATCAACAAACATATAGTAACGTTTGATCTTATCCTATCTACAATAAAGTTTTTAGCATATAGTGACTTGAATATGTTTTGATAAAAACTATAGTTTTGTGCTTGAAATGCACTAACTTGTTAAGATAACAGATATGGAAATATATGGTTTTTGACGGTGAGACGGTGAGACAGATTGATTTGTGAGTCTAATGTCCAAATTATTATTGGAATCATTACCTTTGATCTCAGAGTGTTTAATACGTAAATAAGGTCCATGTTATAGGTATTAATCGATTTATTTTTTTATATTACCTATATTTCCTTTATAAGAATTTTGTGCACCTATTAGCTTCATGAAAATAATTTCATTTTTTTTATTTGATTACTAAAAGAAATAAAAATTAATGTTAAATTATGCTTGAAAATAAGGGAATCTTTAGAACCTTTATAAATATTATGCTATCCAGCACTTTATCAAAATATTAAAAAATTATTCAAAATTTTTCAATATTGTCAAAGATTGTGTTATTTATCTTTTCAGGCGATTTGCCGCTATTAAAAAACAATCATCAAATATAAGTCAAATAACTTTACAACTCAATTATACAATTATATATATATATACATTTTCAGCTGTAGGTATACCAATAAATGGCGTCTGTATGCTTAAAAGTATCAGATAAAATAATTAATAGTGTAGACAGCTGAAAAGTAATTATGTAGGAATTTCCGGTGATCAACGCTCACAATAATTATTTCTAACCAGTTATATTTAGAGTACAGCAGTGCTACTCTTGGGTTATTCCTAATCGCAAACGCATCGCTTAACTTACAAATCTTGCAATTTTTGTACTAAAAAAATGCAGGTTTTGACGATTAAGTGATGCGATTGGGATTTGGAATGGCTCCAGAGTAAGACAGTAGAGGAAGGTTTGTATGTCGCTTGAAAGTGTTTTTCCTATGTATTGGTTTCTTTTTAGTTTTAGTAGTCAATAAGCTATAGTATATTTACGGTGACATAGGTGAGATAACTTGGCTCAGTCCACCCACGTTAAAATGTAAAAAATAACTTTTTACTGAAAAACGACGAAAATCATAAAGGTAATAAGTATTTATTGTTCCTTGGCAGTATAGCTTTAGTTGGCATACATACACGGTAGAACTTTCAGCACAGCTTTCAGTATCTAATTAATGTGCTTGATAGCTGACTGTTAGCAAGTACAATGCAATGTATCTGTCAGACAACCTTTATAATTTCATGCTAGCTTTATTTCGAATTTTAACATATTTTATAGAAAAAGAGTGAAAAACATTAACGTTTTAGACATGCAAAAAAAAATATGGTCTGACATACAAAATTCGAATCATAATGATCAACCACTAAAAAAAGTATTAACATAAGTTGATTAAAGAATTATATTTTTTTTTTCTTAATTTTATTTGATTTTTTATTTATTTCTTAAAGATAATAGTTTTAAAGACAATATTTCTTAAAGATAATGATTTAGCGACTAATTTAATGACTCTGCGGGGGTTTGAAGAAGGGAGTCGGGGGGGTGGAATACGGGCAGATTCGAGGTTTTGTTTTCCTCTGTAGTCGCCTTAATATATATATTGTAGTATTAGATTAGTGCCTTTTTTGGTATTTGTAGGCATGTATTACAAGTAAAGAAAAGGGCGTTTTATTTATTTATATATTTTGACTCTCTTATACTTGAGAGCTTGGTTGCCTTCATATTTTTCATAAGGATTTCTTTTGCCTAAAACGCCCTAGGAATTAAGTTATCTCCTTTCAATGTCAATTATTCTAAAAAAAAGTACTAGTCTTTGCGGCGAGGATAACAGGACAAAAATAAGCCGGCATTACGAAAAGTAAAAATGTATTACATTAAAAGGGATTATTCTATGTTTTCTTAACGTTTGAGTTTTGTGCTTTACAAGTTGCAACACTCACTCACTCACTTGTGGGTGTTTTTTTATATTATAACATTTTTTTTTGGGTATTTTTTATACAGTATCAGTAATCAATGCTTTGAGTAGTATTCAACATAGTACTTATAATTTTGACTACATGATGAGAAACTCACCTACCGTAAGAAACTCATAACTATGCACATATAAATTTTGTAAAACTTCACGAGACCGAGCATTTGCAAGGTGATTTGCATGCATTTATAAATACCGATGACGCAACCGACAATGACAGAATTTCAATATCGATTTAGAAAATAAGTCATTCTGTGATGTTAGGCAGTTACTACATAAATACGAGCGATTAATTTTGAGTTTTATATCATCTTGTTAGGAACCAATTGGGAATCGGAATTTTTGGACAAAACCTTTCGATTACCCGTTTCGTTCCGCTATTTTGAATATTTGAAAGTGTCTTGGCGAAAACTATTAAAACCACGTTGTGAGATAAATCCATAGAAATGGGGCCAGTTGTTCTATGCTTAGTTGCAAAAACGAGCTTTTAGGGTGAGTAAGTATGTAAATAAAGTCAACTAAACAATGTTATTCCCTCGGAAGTAACAAGAGTGGTTTTTAACATCATCATGATATTATGAGGTTGTTTTGCATTTTATGTACGATTAACTTGTTAAGTAGTCCGTGGTTATAACTACTTTTTTATAACTAAAATTTCAAATTTGGAATTGTAACCTATATGTGTACATATGTCATTATTTTTCCAAAATTACATGATTTGAAATGTTAGATCTTAAATATGAAGGTTTTTTTTTAGGTAAGTATTAATAGAAAAACTACATCAAGTGCACCAATTATATTTACAGCCCGCTACATACTCGACCGTATCCCCATTATCCACATCCCACATTTTCTTTGATTTTCGTCATTACATAGGAAACTGATTTAGATTGAACTCACCAATTGAACTCATGTTATCCCAATATTACAATGAATAAAATTTTCCCTTTGACGCGACGAAAACGTCTTTTGATTAAATACTATGTTTTTATTGTTTTTCCTCAAATGAATGCTCGCTTTCTGAAGTTGAGGTATATCGAAGATTGTTTAGCTATGCTTATTTTATGTAGGTATAGTAGGTATTTCATTAATTTTTCCGAATTCTGAGAAAGTCATAAAATTCATAAAAGAAATTTCATAAAATGACGAAGTGTCGATAAATTAAGATGCGTGTTTATCAAAACAATCGATATTCGGTAAGTGTAGTTAAGTACATTCTCGTTTATTCGGTTGCATTAAACAGGCAGAAAACCATAGCGTATGTTTATGTCAATACTATAATCATTATAGTATAATGTGTGGTATAAAATACTGCCACGAATAATAGCCGAAAACATTGCAATATTGGTGCACTGTGGCTATCGTCGCCTTGGCCCAAATTCGACGTGAACTGTATTTTATTATTAATTTATATTAATCATAATAAATTTGTTTTTAACGACGTTGATGATATTATGATTACACACTGAGGTTATTTTTAAAAAGTGGAAATATTTATATCTTTCACAATAAAAACGTGTGATCTGGAACATGTTACATTTTTAAGTAACACAATATATGTTTGATATCAATATTTATAAATAGGGAAGTAAAAACGATTTAAGAAAAGAAAATTAGGCAATATTTGAGAAGGGTAAAAACCACTATAATTAATATTTACAATAAATAAGCGGAAATACATTTCATATAGAGCTATATACCTATTTTTAGAAAGTTGAAGGCGACCGCTTAGCAATGTCGGTTTTACTTTAATTTTCATACAAATATAATAATACTTTAGTCGCATCTGACGTCACAAGCCTTGTGCAAACAACTTTTTGTGCAACTTCAAACATTTTTTGCAGTTCAAAATCGAGTGCATAAATAATGTCAATGCATTTGACTTTAAAAATATATGAATAGCCGATTTTATTATGTGCAGCAGTAATCTGCATTTGCCTAATAAAATAATTTTATATATATAAATCATGAGGTCGAGAGAAAATGTATCCTTGAACATTATATATTGAGTAGTTTACTATATAAAAACATTTGGTGCATACAATTAGGATTGCACCAAAATAAATATAGGTAGGTACAAAATATCCTAAAATTGCTCACTCACCATGTCGAACGTAGATCCTTCAGGCCTGCCAGACTGAAACTCTGGCTGCGTTCCCTCTTCCGGCCTATGGTCCAAAACCGGATCTTATTATGGTTGTCATCCTCGTGAAACGGATTCAGGTGCTCAGGATAGTCGTCGATCGAGTGAGCGGACATCGATAGTTTCCTTTGCGTTCCCGTAGACATTTTTACATCACCAGAAAATGAAAATCCAAACAAAAATGGCACTCCGGAAAACGAACGAACGGCGAATGTTATCTGTTATCAAGCTCCTCTAAATTTATCGCTTCCATTAAATCTGATAACGCCCGTGTTACAACAATCGTCTTATCGAAATGGAAGTATTGTTTTATTTCCAGCCGTTGCTATATTATTTAAGATATTATTACCACGGAAAATTAAATAATTAGTTATCGTATGCTGTTTACTGCATTATTCGTTTTTGGAATAGCGACTCATACCGAAGCGATAAGCTGAATAAATATTGTAAGTTATCAAATATGTCCACGCGTAACAACGAAATTATATGTAAAATTAAATCGACGCGAGCGAACGTCTCGTGGCGCGGACCCGTTAGTACTGATAGTCGAGTGTCGGTCGACAGACTGATTTCGAATATTTTCGAGTTGCTTTGCTTCTGCTAGACGTTCGACGTAAGCGACGATTACGTACTAAGGCTAAAGTAGGTTTCAGATTGCCGCATTGAGTATGGCATTGCTTGACGAACATTCGCGCTGTTCGCGGAAAGAACGTGGATTCTATTCTTGTACAAATTACTTTTTTTTTTAAGAACGTTGCGGGCCGTTTTCAATGTACGAATTTTTACCCGAACAATATATTGAGCTATCCCCTCTTTTTCTTAAACCAGTCTTTCGACCAAACCAATTCTAGGTATCAAAACAAACCCACGAGATTTCCTACCACAGTAAAAAATTAGATTCTTTCATTAATCAAGGCTGGATATTTCCAGGTTATGTATTCAACTGTCTGACGTCTGACTTTACACACACACACTAAAGGTCCTAGCGAACCCCAAGCTCCGCGAGTTTGCCGATGGAAGCTATCCTGGCCACTAATGGTCTGGTAGATGTAGTTGTCAAAGTGCAGGAACTGATTATTACTCATTATTTCTCGGGCCGATGGAAATAAACGGTTGTGAGTCGATCCACCCTTCCCCCTTCCTCTCTTCGAGCCCCTTCTTCCCTTAGATTGTCAGTCCTAAGCTCTTTGCAACTACTTCAGTAAAAAGGTTCGCTTGGGTCCAGGGATAGTACAAAGTATTCCGTCTGCAAGCCCTTGCATAAGATCGTACATTTATTCATTTATTTATTAAAATATCTAATATACAATGAATATTATTAAAAGTGTATTACTTTGTAACATTTTATTGATTTTCTAGAGAATAAAAGTACAGTTTGTGTGGATTAGTAACACCTCACTAGTCAAATGCCTGTGTCGAGGTGTTACATATTTGAAATATACGTATAAGGGTATATAAAAGCGCGAGGTCCATATTAGAGATCTGACCTATGGTTTTTTTTGAAATATAAACATATATGGATAAATACATTTAATATATATACTACTATTATATAAAAGATTGTGCATATTTAGGTATAAATATACAACACATAAATAATTTCTAAAGTCATAATTCGCGAAATCCCTAAAAAAACCAGGTGGCGCTGTTTGCCGCGGACGGAACGAGGATAAATGTCATCTGCCATAATAAAAACAATACACTTTCATGTCAGGTTAAGTGATATCTGCTAGATTAAAATCATCTTCCACAAAAACGCTCGAGCAAACAAACATATATTTTGATATCGGCTTTTATCGGACATTAGTTAGCGTAATTTTTTACTTCCGACATTGCTTTAATCTTTTGGAAATGGATAAACAATAATATCATTCGATTTGTAGTTCTGACATTGAGGTACGGAATATTTTTTGTAAACATACACTAATAAACGATAATAACGCAAGCATCCCTAATTTCTCTACAAAAAACAGAAAGGTTTCAGTTGTCAGCCGATTGACAACAAGCCGTTGGGTAAGTTTAAGTTTGACATTTATGGCTGGCAGACATTTATTTGAATTTCGGGAATTGTGTCCGTATGCACCCTGCTTAAAGTAGCGTTAAGAAAAAAAAAGTACATTCAAACGGTAGATCTAAATGCTATTGTATATTTTGTCTCATAGAACCGTGGCTAACTCGAATTGTAGTAAATTCCACTCTCTCTAGAATTCGATGCGATAATTAGTTTAGAAGTGACGGAGCGGAGTAAGAACGGGCGAGCTTACTTGAAAAGCGTTTTAAATAAATATCTCGGAAAATGAATGTCATCCCTACAGGGTTACTATTGGATCCAACATATGTTTTAAAAGATCGTTGATTGGATCATTCCAAATCGCAAACGCTTCGCTCAACTGTGAAATTTTGCAATCTCTTAGTACAAAAATTGCAAGATTTTGAGATATAGAATGGCTCAAGCACAGCAGGCACTTCTCAGTTATTGTTTCTATCTTTATCTGCGTACTCCTGTGATCTATGGTTACAAAATATTTTAATAGGTATTTTAATACTTATAATACCTATTAATGAAGTCACGCCATTAAGGTGTGACTTTATTGTTAGAAGAACCGTGACGTAATGTTGCATTTAAATATTGGCAATGTGCCGTATTGCTCTCTAGTAACCTTAGAACTAAACAACTAAATGGGCGTGTTTTCTTAAGGTATTCGCTACCTTTTAAAGTTGGCTTGAAAATCAGACTTTCCTCAAGGATCGACTCAGCATATTAAGGATCGACTAAGCCCTTATCAAATATTATCTGCCCAATCCAAACGTTACTTATATGTATTGTGCGTCAAATTCGATGTTCAAAGTCATAATTGGTTAATTTGGTTTTTTAAATTACTTAACTTCTATGCGTTTTGGACATGTTCAAAAATTATAATTGACATATTAGTTCATTGTAACGTAATAACGAAGTTGTGAGCAGAGGCGTAGCTACGTAACGAAGGGCCCCGGAGCAAAAATTAAATTGGGCCCTATCTAAACTGGTTAAGATTTATCAATTAAAAAATATAAATACTTTGATGGTGCAAAACTACTTCAACACCAGCTCTTTATCGTCCACTTCAGGGCATAACAAAGCAAAGCTTCTTACAAGTATATGTGTAACGCATTAAATAATCTTTTTAACCAACACACGACATATCACCTATAGACGTGCGCGTGGGTGAGATTTTTGTCTGTTTATAGTATAGTGAAACAAATTACTCCAACTCGATACTCCAACTACTTTACCGCGACGCTGAAGGAAGATTATACACTCTGTATGTAGCTAGATCTATGATAAACTTTCGAATTTCTTGTAACTAGAGTTGCCATGATAGGAACCATGTTGCAACCTGTTATATTTATGTTCTGAAGGTAAGAGGAATTTTCCTGAGGTCAGTTAAAAAGTTTTTTTTTATTCGATTAGGATATTTAAAGACTCGAACGTCGCTCAGGCAGGCGAGGCCCCCCTGAGCTGGGGGCCCTGGGGCTCTGCCCCGCCTAGCCCTCTGATAGCCACGCCACTGGCTATCAGCCAAGTGTTTGCGCGCCCCTACTTATTTGTAAACCGCGATTTTTTTATCAATATTATAAAGAGATTTCGTCGACAGAAATCGGCACCCATAATGAAAAATATGACCGACAATCTAATCGATCAAGGTCAGCGTTACGTCATTAAATTTAGGTTACTCCACACTGCTTTCATGGTCGATAAAATGTTGCCGTTTGGTGGACGATGGGATAATGTCGACGTTGTCATTGTATGATAAAAGTTAGATAAATTTATTAGTGAAGCGATTCTTGAGAGAAATTTAGTTTAACGCGCTGAAGAAAAAGTAATTTATTGTCTTTATGTCATGTTTTCGAAAACACAAAAAGTTCATTCTCCATTTATGAACATAAAATCCTTATTTAATTTCCTGGGCAATAAAAGTTAAAATTTGCAATGGAAATTGACTCCCGTTTTTTTTTATAACCTAGATCAAAAATATTTCTGTGTTAAAGGAGATGGCGATAATGAAGCCTTATAAATGGTATGACTGAGTGCAGATAAAGTCAGCGACCAGAGAACGTTGAAAAGTAATTGTAATCTAAAATGGAATGCACAATTGAGGAATAGTTATTTAAAATTATAAAAAACTAGTTTAGTAAAATTTATAAGTTCAAAAAAAAACTTTTCAGAAGAAAAAAAGATGCTAGCAGAACGTGGTTTCGATCCACGGACCTCTGGGTTATGGGCCCAGCACGCTTCCACTGCGCCACTCTGCTCTTGCGACGAAATTTGTAAAATATCGTATTAAAGTATATGCTATGAAAATACAACCCTCTACCTCAATGTAAAAAACATGATTATTTAGTGCCTATTTTGTCTTTTGCGTTATTTTTTATTTATTTATTTAGAGCTCTAGGAATTTGAAATACATAATTATTTCCCGTTTTCATGGCGGCGCGGGATAGTTTCAGGCATTCTTACTTTAACTTTAGTGTCTTTTTACAAAACTAATAGTACTTATATTACAAATTATGCAATTTCTACAATAACACCCTATTTTTAAAATTAAAAACTTCTTTATAAATTTCCAGTAATTCATTTAAAACAACAAAAATGAGTTCACATGCATAAATATACGTACTTTTTTTATTTATTAAAAAAAATCATTTCAAATAGTTTCATTCTCAATCCTATGAATGTGTATGTACTTTTATATATATAAATATTCAAAACTTAGATTGGTGTATTTCTGTTTTTTTTTATTTTTCTTTTAAATTTTTAAAGTTCCTTTCTTATTTATTTTATGTAAAGAATTTAAATTCGTTTTATATATATTAATATATATAAGAAATTGCTTGACTTAATGTTATATATCTATACTATCGGACAGCCTTGGATCTGATCTAAACGGCTGTGGTCATTTTTCAATCTTTATACAAAAATTCAACTCTTTCGTAATTACAATTTTCGAGTTGTAAGTTGCAATGGACGGACGGATAAACAGACGACCAAAAACGGTTATAGTAGCTTCTCCACTCGAGTATAGAAGCTAAAACTATCTTTCGCCATAGTTTTCCTATACTGGTGGATTTTTTTTTACCGGTTTCCTTTCTTTCATTTTCATTTTTCATATACCTACAGCCATACCTACCTACGTGCCTAATTTCATATAGCCGCCGTACGCACATACATTTTCATAAACATAGTTTCTCCCATACCCTTAGCCTCTCTTTCTCCAGTAAGTAGTTTTGCTATTGTATAACTTTTATATATTGTAAATTAGTATTGAGAATCGTAATTAACTCATCCAAAATAAATAAAAAAATAAGTTTTTTCGAGTATTACTACTTAAACTATTACTAAGTAAACTATTATCTTCATAGAGAGAAAGCTCTTCGGTTAGATATAGGTACATGCTTAAAAAATATTGTTTTTTTTTTAAATGTTCACTTTTTTAGCTCAGGTAAAACATAATATTTTTATTAAACATCTATTGAAATGTCATCATAATAGACCAAAATTTAATATTTATTCAATAAGAAACTTGTACCTTATCTGGGACCTTAGGCCTTTGATTTCAAACGCTTCGGCAAGATGTTTGATTGGTAAGTGATAATGAGTTTCAATATACGAGGCGTTTACCCTCGATTTTTTTTTTGTTTGGTCTTGTAGTTTAAAATTCACCAGGTCAATAAGATACTTCAAGTGACAAATATGCATTGACCTTTAAACTCGAACCAATGCATTGGCTCTACTCTACCGCTGTTTCAATTGATTAATTGCCCCTTGCGAAGATTGAGACGATGCACACGACTGTCCTCATTTGGCGTTTGTCGACTCAAAAGTGGCACACACACTATTCAAGATATAACCTTTGATAAACGGTCCAATTACCTAACTGATGATCACAATGAAATTGTATCCTTTGGTCAATCAACCAGTCGACAGATCCAAGACGTTGTTATTTTTCATTGGTCATTAATTGGTTACTGGCATCACAATTTATTTGTATAAGGAGTAGACTATTTATATATATCTTTACCTATGCAATATCGTATGTAAAAAGGTTCCAGGTTCAGTGCGTATTCTGCACGTTTGATGCTTTACCAGTTTTCAGTACCTAGCTTGTACGCCCTCACATTCTCGAGATATATGTATCAGTATTCCAGTTTTTATTGCGATCTCGCTAATCGATATTATTGTTGTACGGTAAAATACAAACCGATGAGTTTCAGCAGAGCATGAACGAAAGGTACGTTTTTTATAGAAAATAAATGTTAAGTTATTAAAAACCGAATTCGAATGTTTTGGAAACATTGGTAGTTTTAATAAAAAAGGTTAGTTTTTGCAATTCTTTTCGATTGAAGACGAGGTTAGAAAGATTAATTAATATGTTGATTCTTCTATGAATTTGGATCAATCGGCCCAATGCAAAATATTCGTTTTTTGAACAGCGGTTTTATGTAGGTTCCTTCCTACTCTCCATAATGATCCCTTAAAATTTCATCCCTTACTAAAATTTCATTAGTTCCATATTATCCATTTCTTAGACCAGAGCGAGTACGCGGCAATAGATCGTATAGTATAGTATCCCTGGCCGGCCTCACCCCTCTTCCTCCCTTCGCCCTCTTTTATGATGCTTTTCAATCCCTTTATTTCTACTATCATGGTGGCAGACATGGGGTCTAGAAGTTATGACAAGAAATTAGGTAATAATATAATAAGGACCATCCATTCCTAGGCTCCAAGAAAACTTTAGTCATATTTGTAATAGAGTAATTATTGCCATAATACTTTTGTAGTCACATGACTGCCATCGTATTTAGATTCGAGAGGATTTATCTTATGTTGTTTTTCTAAACGAGGCTTTAAATCCATTTGCTTTCCGTGACTAAATTCTGAAGTACCTACCTAATCATTTTTTTTGTACTTTTTGGAGTATTTAAGCGGGCGATACCTACAATTGAATTGACCAGGCGTACAGTCATTTAAATATACTCCTAACCTAATATCATTAAAAAAGATACACTGTAGAAGTAATCTTATCCGTATTTTAGTTAACTGTTTGTGTCACTTATGCGACATCAGATTACGACCACAAAGGTGGTAAAAAACATCAAGGTCAATTAACCCGAGTATCATTATTCCGATTATAATAACAATTAAGAATTGAAAGAGAATTATGAAGAAATCACGAGCATTAGAAGTAATTATATTAAGTAGTTACCTAAACATAAATATTGTTTACTAAATCTAATAAAAGTTATCAGGACAATTAATCGAGACAATAAATTGGAATACCTTCATCAAAAGCAAACTGCGCCACGCAGACAACACAACACGCCACCGGTGACATTGGACGCAATAAACGGCCAAGCGTGGTCGTCATCTGACCAATATCCACTAATATTTTACTTCCTCGAGACTCCTTAGGCAAGGAACGTTGAAGTACGAAGCAATCATACGCAATTAAGTGTTGTCGTTTTTCTTTGCACTTATCTGCGCGAACATACGCCATTCGTACGGTGCTCTTTGAAGACATTACAATCCCCACAAACAAAAGGTTTTGTACCTGCAAACCCTTTGACCAAAACGTTCGTTACAAAATTCTCGATAGATTTTAATTAACGCTGAGTAAGGTTCGGTGCGACAAATTCTAAAAAAGAAGTTATAATGGACGTTTTTGGCTTTTATCAACAACTGGGCTGCGGGCGTCTTTTTTCATTTCCCAGGTGTGGTTACAATTGATCTTCAGCTGAATCGGTCACGGATACCCGTTGATAATATAAAGGTAGAAAACGTGGATATCTGAAGGCTCGGATAAGCCCGTTGAGTAGGTACTTATGCTACTATAGAGTAAAAAAAATAAAATATAAATAAAATATAAATAAATAAAATATAGAGCAATAAAAATGCCAGAGGTGTGATCCGTTTGACCGACTGAATGTTGTATATTTTACGATTGCACGATTTTACAGTAATTAAATGAAGCGTTTATGAGTGGCTACCAGTTGATTAGTTGGGGTTTTCGACTATTTATCTAGTTACAATAAAAGACAGACACTCTAAAAAAAGATTTGTAAGTAGAATAAAAATGTCAATCGATTTCTCTACACCAAAATAACATCATAATAACTATTACGTTTCCTAATGCCGAAAAAACATGATACATTATTGTAAGCGGCCAATAAAGTTATGGCCTACTGATATAATTAGGTAAGAAAGCTTAAATAATATATATTTATAGATATTTAATCAACATTTTTTTGTAAACTAATTAAAAAAAAAAAATTTACTTAGCCAGAATATACAAGATGTATTTAAAATCACTTTCATGAGGCTGGTCTATATAATCAAAAAAACATTAATGAGAATAGAATAAATTAAAAATTGAATTAAATCTTATAATGTTTAAAAACGAGGTTGGCGAGACCTAGCTGCCAAACTGCGTAGCTCGCGAAGTATTTTATTTTAGAAGTTTATTATTATTTTTCCTTGAGACCCGGTATAATCGTCGATATAGATCAACCACCTAAAACGACAGTAGTGGTTTTAAATACGTACTGTATATTTAGGTGTCTATTTTTTAAATATGGTTGTAAACGTTCGAAAGATTTTAATTCACAAGTGCGCGTGAGTTTTAGGGTTAAAACTAGGGATGAAAAAGGGGAAACGGGGTGGTTGGGTTGTCATGGTAATTCAATAACAAAGTCTCGTTGGTATAACTTTTTAAGAACTGCCTGCATGTCAAAATAAACTAAAACGATTTATTTGATTGAAGAAAATAGAAATGATTTCAATGACGGCCTACATTTCCAATAGGATTAAGTGAGGGTTGCTTTAAAAGTAAAAAGGTATATTATTTTATACAAGGATTATGTCACCGCCTCACTTGCAACCGAGAACTTTTTTCGGTCTTAGGACTGATATTCAGTAAGTAGTAGCAATATTTATTTGTATCTAATCCACACACATTTGTAGGGGATCTAAACGAGGATCATTTATATACACCCAGTAAATTATTTAAATACACGAATGTATTTAGGTGATTACAATACAAACATATTCGGATTATTTTAGCTTCTATGCCATATATTTATGTATAAGAAGCTACTATCCCCGTCTTTTGGCCTCCTGCCCGTCCGTCTGTTGCATCTTTCAAGCACAACTGCAGAAGAGTTGATTTTTGTGTGTAAATTGATGCTTGAAAAATAACTATAGCCGTTTAGACAATTATATTACATCGAAGGCTGTTCGGATAGTATAGATATATAAAATTAGTCATTTTTTTTTTTAGTACTGATTTGACAGTTCGATATAGCGCTTGAACGCAAATAGAAACTTGTAAAAAAATGTTGACTGCCACATATAAATTGAAATATTATATGTCCGTGTTAAAAAAATCTAAAATGGTGTAAAAATATATGATGAATTGAAAGAATGTCATGATACCATTGTATGTTTTACTACAATCCTACTGTTGCCTCTCCTTGTGGCCGTCCAAAACGCACATCGAATGGGCTAAAAGTGCTGCAGGCACAGGAAGATAGCAAATGAAGCAACCCATCACAAGTTGGTACCACAGGCGCGAGTAGCTTGTGGGGAAGAGGCCTAACTATAAAACGTCAAGGTCTGTATATTAATAGTTAAAATGTATATTATTGGCTCATCGTTATGGTGGTTTCCAGGGCTAACGCACACTATATAACTGAAAATGAGGTTTTGTATGCGATCGGCGGCGCCCTGGTTGTGCACAACCACGCGCAGAAAAGGCAGCGGTTCATTCGCCTGCCGGACAAGCATAAATCGATTCATGCTTTTGCGATTTCACCTAATAAGTAAGTAGCAATTAGCACTTCATTAAAGAAAATAACGAGGAAAGCGATTATGTTATTATTATTATATTAAATAATGAAAAAATGCAATAAAGGGGACTAAACGACCGTTATGTTTTGACAGTGTAACGATTTTTCAAATCTACTTCCGATGTAAAAAAACTTTTATAATACTATCCACGACGATTTTAAGTAATATTAGAATAGATTAATTAGTATTACATTTTCTTGCAAATCCTCTATACTATATAAATAATACACAACACAAGAAACAAGCTGAAAATGGCGCCATTTTACACAATACTGTCATTATTTCTGGAATATTCCAATATGGAGTCTGCTAGCCTCGCCCGCAAAGCGGAAACACCAATTCCACCGCCATTTCTTGGTATTGCTATAGTTAAAAAAGCGATATATCGCGGTGATATAGTAGATAATTTTCTGGCAGCTGAAATTGCCAAGAGCGGTGACGCGAGGAGGCGTTTGGGGCACACGGTGCATTTAGTAGTGTAGTAGCAAAAATCACGGGTGGATTTTTCATATTCTTCCTTGCCATCAAATTTTAAATGTTCACACCTGCGGGTTTTTTTTGCCAGGCGTTACTTGGCCATCAGCGAGCGGGGAAACCCAAGCGACCGCGGCGACACTCCGCCGCAGAAGCCGACGATATCCATCTACGACCTGGGCACCATGAAGCGGAAGAAGGGCCTCACGCTGCCCTTTGAGCACCTAACCTGCTCAGAGTTCGTGGCCATTTCGTTCACGTGGGACTCGCGGTATCTGATCGCCATCACCGGGGAGCCCGACTGGTGGCTGTGCTACTACAACTGGGAGAAGGGCAAGGTCGAGAGCAATGCCAAGGGTCAAAATCCCAGCGGTTTTGGTTCTGTCAACCAGGTACACATTAAGGGGCAGTCCGACCACTAGTCATTTTAAGAGATCGCTGTATTTTAACCTAATATAACTAATTTATGCGTAACGCGTATAGCTAAAGGTAATAGCACTATTTTTCATTGTAAAAATACCTTTGAAGACAAATTTTAGACTAGAAAATATTGTTAAGTACTATATATTACATATTCTATGGATATGTAGAAGTGAAAGTAATATAACCTCTTCTAATATTAAAAGTAACCGCACGGGAGTGCCAGTTTTTTTTCTGGCAACATGAACTCATAATTTAATAAATAAATTCACATACAAAACTCTCCGCCCTATGTAAGCGTTTTTTTTTGGTTATTGTCTAACGTTAAAAATAAAGACCTGAGTCCAAAATGAAATTAAAATGACTTCTGGTAGGGATTGCCCATAAAATAAAACACACAGAAATTGTTCTTAGTTATTGCTTTTTTTTAGACAAGCCATATTCAAACAAAATTATACAAAAGAATAAATTTCATAGATCTTCAATTTTTTGGCAGGAAAAATCTTTTGCATATATATTATTTTGATTAAACTACATATTTAATACTTTTTGTTAACAATAAATTAAAAACAAACATTGAAAAATACTAAAATTCTTACAATTACTATAACATATTCTCACTAGGCAGGCGTTCAATTATTGTCAATATTATTATATCGAGATTTTAGCATTGTTTTTAATTTGAAAATGCTGATATAATGATCCATGAGAATAAAGTTTGGTTGTGACAAAAAAATATATCAACCAAAAAATTTTCAATGCATGAAATCAAAAAATCAAGCTCAGGAGAGGTTAAAATATTTCTTTTTGAGCTCACTCCAATTGAACCACTCTTCTCTTCTTCTCTATACTTATCTCACCTTCTTTTCCTTTGTTCAGTAACTTTATTATGATTTGTAATTTGATATGATTTGGAAAATTTTATTTATGTATAACCGTTTTAAAAAATTAAAAATACAAGCGACTCGAAAAGAAAAATTATACCTACAGTTTAAGATCCTGTGAAATTTGTAGGTTAAGTGGTTTATATAAAATATGTTGTATTTTGAAAATAAAAAATATGTGAAGCAAGGTGTTGTGGTACAAGCGACTTTAAATACTAATAATGCTGTCAGTAGCTATAGGCTATAGTGGATACATACAAGTCTCGCAGCCTGCACCAAACACTACATTAGTGATGGGGAGTTCAAAAATTCACTAACCCGGGGATTTTAAAACTTTATTATAAAATTATATCCATTTTTGAAATATTTTGTTTCACAGGTCATCTGTAACCCTACGGACAATGCCCTGATTTGTCTAGCTGGCCCGGGGACGTTTAGATTGATGAACGTCACAGAAACTGTTTGGAGGCAATGGGGGTGGTGCAAGGCTGAAAATGTGCGTAAAAATCTGACACTTATTCTTGCCATATGCCAGTTTCAGTATTGATTGCTATAATTGTACAGTTGATTAGGTTCTAGAGAAAAAGAAGAAAAATGCAGATATATTTAGAATTGTTAGACATAATGTAACCAACGCATATTGTTCTCACATAAAACCACTCATCATAGCTGGAAATCTTTCGATGGGTAGGTGGATAAGATCTCCGAATAGGCATCCATAACGGTTATGTCCGATAAACAGGATCTTCCCTTCATACCTAATAGGAATCTAAAAGTTTTTTTTCATGGTCTGTCTCCTTGAAAATATCATAAATTATTTTGATACCAGGACCAAGACAGTAAACTACCACGTGTCACATTCCTACCCGTTTGATCAGGGTTGTATTTAGACGTAATAAGGCCCTAAATTATTTTAGATATTGGGAGCAACGCAGGAGAATCCCCGTACGTAAAGTAAAAGAAATTATATACTTTACACGTTCCATTTCTATTATAAAATAATAATGATATAATTTTAAAAAATACCAAAATTACCGGCATTTACTGTTGAAATTTATCAGTAATTTCATTGGGACGTTTTGGATGTGGGGCATTGGGACAAATAATGCTGCAGTATATTAAGTATACTCGTATATGACAATTACTTACTCGGACAATTTCTTTTAGGGGCTCCCAAGAAACTGGGGGCCCTAAGCTATAACTTGTGTAGCTTATATGTAAATCCTATACCGCGTGCAATATTTTGCAATGGTCGAAAAAATGTCTCCTATAATTAACTACCCCATCTTGCAAATGTCGATCTAGGGCATGTTGATAAAAAGTTAATTTAAATGTATTCTAACACATTTTGGACTGGCTTAAATTCTAGATTATTATAAAACCACCAATGCTTCAAGAATACTGTGTTGTGATTAATAATGTTTCTTGACTCTTGGATTGCAGCTCAACATTACAGCTTGCACGTGGCTAACTCCGGACACTGTCTTTTTCGGGACAAATACCGGTCAATTTATGACTGTAACAAACGGAGAAATGCGTCAAAATTGTATTTACAAAGCCGCTAGTGTAATGGAAATCAGCCTCAAAAAAACTATGGAGTAAGTTTTAAAATTTCATAGTTCTCAAACTCATTCATGTATAAGTAAACTCATAGCCACTAAGGCCATTTGGTAGCTAAAACTTTAACCAATATTTTAAACTTTAATACGTAGTTTGATTGTTTTTTATTCAATGCTCTCAAAAATAACTGGAGCGATTTTATAAAAATCTCTGAAATGGCCTTACATGACTTCAATCTCACCTAGTAGGAGGCTGATAAGTGACCAAAAATGTTGTACAGGTAGGAAAAATCCCCCTTCCCTACACCCTAAAGCTACAATAATATTCATGATAGATTTAATCAAAATGATTACAACAGAAATTTATAATATAAAACTCAATAAATATCTCTAGTCGCCATCTAGCATGAAGGGCTTAGAAATGTGGAGCTTATCAATGCATTCCAAGTGCTGTGGGCAAGAGTCGTCTAGGTGTTGAAGGCACCATTACTGCCATTTGCAGAGCCTATTAAGGCGTTTGTAGAAGCTCCTTAAATTACACTTTAAGACCTTAATAAACTATGATGATGACTATAAACCGCTAAATCAGCTTATTTCAATACAGTCTGAAAAAGTCTCCTGGCTAGATGTTTACATACCACTAGTTCAGCATCTCAATAGAATTAGTCAAAGAGAATAAATCAGATATCTCGAGTTTCTCGTCTGAAGTCCTACGTTAGGACTAGATGACTATAGGCCACTAGATCAGCTTCCGTATGAGATAGTTGCTATTTAAACGGCCCCTCGTTTAGACTTCTAGCATAAATTCTTTTTTGATAAAATAAATATTTAACTATTTTCATTGACTGCTACATTTATTAAATTCTATTCAAGAGGAGCTACGGAGTCAAAAACATCTCTTCAGCAGGATAAGGATGCAAACACGGAGAAACTACAAGTTATAGGAAACGAGGAAGTGCGATGCCTCCTTAACTTTCCTAAGGGCTTTGTGTACACGTGCGGTTCCGGTATAGTGCACATGTTTGAGAAAGAAACCTCCTTTAGCTGGAAAAAACGAAATGTTTTTAGGATTATGGAAGAGCCTTTCAGGTACTGAAATACAAAAATATGAAAATCAATATATTATAGGCTGGGGAATAACAAAATGTGAAATATTAGAAAAAATACCGTATGATTTTATACCAGCATCTCCCTATTTTTACAAAAAATGGGAAATAAAACTGAGAAATAAATTTTATTGTAAACATCTTCATTAATATCTCTGTCAGGGCCAAAAGCCAATTTTATATTCGTCATGCATGGATCAATTTTATTATTAATAAAGTAGAAATGCTTTTTACCTACTTCATGTTAAAAATCCATATGAAGATTTTGACTAAATTCAACATTCACGGAACCGGTCAACTCATGGCTAAACTAATTATATTCACATTATTAAATTTTATTTATTTAAAATCTATTAAATTAGGATTTAAAATTCTTTCATAAAGAAGTCACAAATGAAGCAACGGCATATTACTTTTTCATAAAATGGCCTCAAGGTAACATTTTCTCTTTAAAGCCTAAGACCTATGTATTTGATATGAAACTGTTCTCATATTCTTTATAATTATTATATAATCATAAACTTTCCTTCAACTAAATTAATGTATTAAATAGGTTGAAGGAAGATACTTATGTGGATTTGAATCCGATACAGTACATTTCAGTAAGTCCGAACCAAGAAACATTAATGGTGACTTCGCTGAAGTATCAATTGTACTTTGTGAAAATATTTGGCATGCACATGCTGCAAGTAAGTTTAAATATATATTTTACATACCTATTATTATTTTGTTAGATATTCAAAAGCATAAAAAACTTTTAGATGCCAGAAATCCCATTTAAAGAATATGGCCAACCGCTTCATCATGGTAAAATAAACTCTGTCAGCATGTGTTCTTGGAAACCGATATTCATTACGACTGGACAAGACGATCGCACCATAAGAGTTTGGAATTATGAAACTGAGGAATTGGAATTGATCAAGTCATATCAGGAGGAGATACACTCTGTGTCATTGCACCCAACAGGTACTAAGTACATTATTATATGCTGCTTCCATTGTTTAATCTAAGACCATCTTTCTTCAGGGTAAAATGTTAAGGCCAATAATGACTGGACTCCAATTAGAGTTTCTTTTCACGATATTGTTTATTATCGTCTATTCTAGGACTGTTTGCTGTGGTTGGATTTTCCGATAAACTTCGATACATGGTGGTAATGATAGACGACTTATTACAAATGAGAGAATTTCCAATAAGGAATTGCGAAGTATGTTCTTTCAGTCGCAACGGTCACATGTTTGCCGCGGCCAATGGCACGGTGATACAGGTCTACTCATCAGTATCGTTCCACAATATGTTCAACCTGAAGGGACACAATAGCATTGTGAGTTCCAACTGTATTATTTGTGATTTGAATGCTCTTATTTATAAATAAAAAATAATTGCACTTTTTTAAAGATAAAAGGTTTATCGTGGACAGCTAATGATGGAAAACTAGTTTCATGCGGGATTGAAGGAGCCGTTTACGAATGGGATACAATAACTGCAAAGAGAATTGGAGAAGTCATTATAAAGACAGAGTCCTTTAGGGGGTGCGCTGTTACAAGGTTGCAAGCAATTACCTAAAATGCAACATATACATACAACAAAAATAATATACTCCTTATATTATTTGTAGCTATGGAAAATCATTGTACACAATCGGAATAGAGGGTGAAGTTAAAGAAGTTGTAAATAACGCTGTGATAAGAAATGTGAAAGTCGCAAATACCAAGCTTGACAACATGGTCTTGTCAAGATCTGATCTTATCATGTTTGTGAGCGGTGGAATGGGAAATCTTATATCGGTGCAGCTTCCTCTTCTAGACAGAGCCATTTTCCTAGAGTTTCATATGCACAATAAAAATATAACGGGCTTAGCAATGTCATATGACGACCAAACCCTGGTTTCAGTTGCTGAAGACGCTTCAATTTGTGTATGGAAATTGACACACGTCGAAGGTAAATGTATTGCTTTGGAGAAGGATTTTTCTTATTCAAGTGAAATTTTGATAAGCAAGAATGATTTGCGAGACAAGTTAAACAATATCAAGGTAAGAGATGGCATTTAAAATACTAAGTACCTACACTGATTGATACATAAATTTGTTTTTAGTTACTAGCAACACGGATGAGCGAATTGGAAACGGAGCATGCCTATCAACTAAGACAAACCGAAGCTTCTCACAGTGAGAAGTTGCAAGAAGTTCATGAAGGTTATTGCGCAGCCATTGAGGAATTAAAAGAGAAGAATGAAGTAAGCGCTAAATGCATAACTTAACTAAAATACTGTCTAGTTAAATAGATCCTGAGATCCTATTATATTTGTAACAGAACATGGAAGCTGAGCATAGTCATGAAATGGCAACAACAAATCAAGAAATTGCCAAGATGAAAGCAAAACATGAAAGCTTACTCCAGAGTATAGAGGCAGACTTTAATGAAAAACTTATAGTGGAATATGATAAATATCAGGTAAAGCCATACCATCCTATCAGGTAAACTAGTGGTATCTTTTATTTTCCAAAAATAATTTTATTTCAGACGTTGGAAAATAAAACCTCAAAAATGAGAATGGAGTATGAAGACAAATTAGAAGAACTAGCTCTGAGTAAGAGACTAGCATTACGAGAATTGAATGATATGTTCGAAGCTCAGTTGTTAGAAAAGTCAACTATAATCGATGAGGTAAGAAATGTTACAAAAATTATCAATTACGCGAATCAATAAACTTAGTAATAATTCATAATTTATCAATCAGCTCAAAGCTGCTAGTGACCAACAAGAGAAAGAACACGAAGTGATAAAAGTGGCTGTAGAAGACGATGCAGACAGGGAAATAATAGAAGTTAGAACTTCCTACGAAGTCCAACTAAAGGAAGAAAAAGATGCTAATGTAAGACTAAAAGGAGAAACTGGCGTGATGAAGAAAAAGTTGCTAACAGCCCAAAAAGATATTGATGAATTCAAACATCAAGTTTCTCAGCTACGCGGTAAGTAAAAACTATCCAAGCAATCAGATTAGTGAGTGTTGTTACTCGGTATTTTCATACATTTTGTCTTTGGGTGTAACATATACATACAAGAATAGAAGATGCAAATTACTAATCTGATTTCTTATGTGACTAAAGAGCAGAATATCAATCCTATTTTTGTTTTTCCACCTACTCTTACCCTCTTTGATAAAAAGAGAAAGAATATCGGCCATCAGACCTTAATTTTTTTTTAGTGGTTTCATATAAAGTGGCAATGTTTACATATATTTTTATCCCAATGTAGCTGAACATGCACAATTTCAAAAGATAATCCAAGCACTCGAGCGAGACATCCTTGATCTTAAGAAAGACATAGGGGAGCGAGACGGTACAATACAGGAGAAGGAAAAGCGTATTTATGACTTAAAGCGGAAAAATCAAGAACTGGAAAAGTATAAATTCGTGCTCAATTTCAAGATAGTTGAATTGAAAAATCAGGTAAGTCGCGGGCGTTTTAAAAGTCCTATTGTAAAGATTAACATTACTAAAAGTGTCAGTTTAATAACAGATTGAACCCAAAGAACGTGAAATCCTAGAGCTAAAATGTCAAATTGAGGACATGGAAAATGAAGAAGGGAAATTGCTAGCAACCAAGGCAGACTTGGGTATGTAAATGTAATTGCCTCCCAAAAGCATGTTTTTTTTTATAATCTTAAAATCAAAGCACACGATACAGATGCATGATGATAGTTCACAGTGTTCTTTGCCATTCCCATCTCAGCCTCATTCTATTCTATTTTTTGTGGGCTGGGTAATAATTCAACCTTGATGATTCCGCACCTCTTCCTCATCTCAAACTCATACCCAGAAACAAATTAGCAGCTGACGCAAAGCAGATATTTTATGAAGATATATAATCGAAATGGTGGAATGACTCAGTATAAATTTGTTGTTGGAAGTGGGCAGCTATTTATATTCTGATGAAACGCTAGTCTTGAGCCATTCCAAATTTCAAATGCTTGCAATTTCTTGGTATAAAAAATGCAAGATTTAACAGTTAAGCGATGCATTTGCTATAGTCCAAAAGTAGCACAGCTGAGAGACTATTTCAGATGAGATGGTATAAGGAAAAAATGTTACTGTTGCTCCGCACCTGGAATTGCTTTTGCACAAAATGTCACGTTCTTTTGGTTCTTTACTATCAATATAGTTTTAAGTTATTGATTTCTAATTGTTTTTTGTTAAATAGCTTGAACCGAGAGAACGTGATATCAAACAAAAAAAGTACCGTGTTATTGACCTAGAAGTGTCACTTGAAAACCTGTTGCGTATGAAGGCTTTTCGCGGTATTGTCTTATTATTTTACTATAACATTAAGGGCCGAAATTTCAGTCCTTGCTTAAAGTCATTGTTAGGATCAACTTCATTTTTAATCATGACTTTGAATTGTGTATTTTAGTTACTTTTTAAGTTTGACTTTGTTAAGAATATGTTTTCGCACTCCTGATTAGTTTGTTACTTGCCGCTATGGTATGTGTATGCAAAATCTGTCGCTACAGTCGCATCGCTTTTGACATATGATGTGAGAACTGACGTTTTGAGTTTATGCTGTCGGCTGTAGGATTTTGTCGCGCGCATATAATGCTTGTTTTAATCTTGTGTTTTCTGTGGTTTACTTATTTTATTGATTTTTTTACTCTAATTGGAATTACAAAATAACAGAATTATAAAATTGGCGTGCCAATTTTGACATCTGCATGCCCGGCGATAGTAGCGCCATTTAATGTACGCAAATCGCTCCTAGCAGGGTATTTTAACACTGACTTAAGTTAAGGCGGACTTTTATGTTTGACATAACGCTAAGAGTGAGTTGAAATACGATATTTATTGGTTATGTCTAACTTAAAATTTAAGTTAGTCTTAAGTAGGACATGAAATTTCGGCCCTAAGTAGTGTCATAAAAAGTATTTTTTCTTAAAATATAAGGCAAAACATCCCAGAATGGGATTTAAATGCATCGGCAAGTATTTTTCTTTAAAGTTATTTTTTAGTACCTATGTTTATTGCATAGAACATTATGACATAATATAGTATTTTTTATAAATACAGTCAATCTTTTTTTTTATCACTAGTATGGAAGTGGAATTTTAGGGCAGTGTCCATTTTAAGGATCAATATTAGAGATTAGAAGGGAAGTTCATTAAGATTACAAAGCATTAGGCCAGTAAAACTAAGATTTTTGCATGCTATAAGTAATGTTTTTATTTAATTAAGAGATTACATAATTATATAATACATTAAAAGTGCCTAAAGCTAGAGAAAAATAAACACCAGCTTTTAATTTAAAAAAAAGATATTTCCTGAAAATGATCTTTTGGATTTTCTTGTACTATGTAAGTCAAGAACAAGGTCTTAAATATTTTAGGAAAGAAATCCTACTTATTGTAATTTTAAGTTGTCAAATAATAATATAAAAAATAAACATTTTTTTTTGATATTTATATTGTTATGGTTGTTGGTATTGTGATTGGGCATATTTTTGATTAATTAAAAAAAAACCTAGTCTGAATAGAAGTAAGAAGGTCTTTTATTAATCTATTTTACTGGCCTAATGGCCTTTACTACCTTGCTTGAGCTCGAGAACAACTTTACAAGCGAACAAGACATGTCTGGATGAGCAAGATACACAGGAGGAGGACAAAAGCTGTCAGATTATTTGTTCCATCGAAAAAGGTTATGTTTTTCCTCCGTAATAACTGGACATTTATAATTTCAGCAAAAAATATTCACTTATGTGCGTTAAGTGAAATAAGTTACTTAATTTAATTAATTTACTTATTTTTTAAAAATATAATTGAATATTGTGTATTTTATAAATTAGAGCTGAAAATTCAACAACTGCAAGAAAAACTTTTGGGAATAAAGAAAGAGCATCAAAGAGAGTTGGAACGATGCACCGCATTAAAGGCCATGATGCGAAAAATCAAAGTTGACATGCATAACATGTCCGGATTCGTCCAAGACACGAACAAACTTAAGATTGCAGTAAAGGTGAGACCTCAATTGATTATTGTTGACTTTCTACATTCAAGCAAAAGCATTTATTTATTTATATAAGTAGGATATTCAAGACATCCGGATTATACAGTAGGACCTTGGTAATCCGGACCCCAGGTAACCCGGATGGTTGTGGCGGGCAGTGCCATCTGCGACCTACTCATCGAGTCATCCTGCGCGAATGTGTTGATGCTAATAGGCCTGTGGCTTCCCCAATCGTGACTTTTTAATCCTAAATTTTATTTTTATTTATTTATGTGTTATGAGATCCAACAAGTGTCAATTTTTAAGCATCACTACTATCATACTTATGTTATAATTAAATTCATACAGAATATTAATAAGAGTGATTAGTACTACTTTTATTAGTACATTTTGGAAACTAAGAATTTTAGAAACCTTTGTCAAAAAGTTTTATGCATTTTCAAAACCTCTAGACAATCTTGTATTGTTTTTATGCCCGGTTCTTTTATGTCCACTATTTTTTTATGCAAATTTAATATTACTCGTTTAAAAAATGTTTTCCTCATATCTCAAACGTTATCAAAAAAGAGTTGGTTTGATGAAAAATGCTTGATATGTTCGAATCAGTTCGAAGTATCGCTTTTTGAGCAATATTTACAAGTCATGTTGCTTTTGACGAAATGTAAATGTAGTAGGCGAATAAGATATTTTGGTGAAGCATATCAATAAAATTTTGTGACCTGTTATTAAAGAAATATATCAGGAAATATTAAGCACTCAGCATTGAAGAACAAAGTGAGAATTCTATCCCGCGATCGCAAAAAGCTATGGAATCAGAAAATCGGCTATAGGATTCGCAAAATGCTAAAGAAGCGAGACAAAATACTCTCTTTATACATGGTTTATACAACAGAGAAGCAGACAACTAAAAACTACAGCATACTATAATGCGGATGCCTTGATTATAAGCCCGTGTCTTGTTTCATATCCATCCGGATTATCAAGATCCTACTGTAGTATGCTGTAGTTTTTAAACGTCTAATCCTGTGACACTTTTTAAAGTTATTCAACCAGCTTTTAATAGCATTAAAATCTATACTAAATTTATTGATTTGACGAAGAAATATTTTTTTCGCATATTTTAATTACAGGCACTTACCAAAATGCTTATTTTAGAAACATATATCTTTATTACCTGCACTATTTTAAATAGATTATGAAGTTCTCTAGAATTTGGTTTTATTACTGTACAAAATAAAAAACTGTTGAGTTAAGAAAAAAATATATTTTTGATACTCAATGGCTAGAATATTTGGTTCATACTCAATGGCTAGAATATTTGGTTCTTTTTATTATAATTTTAAAAGATACTCACATTCTAGTTGACATTGAGTTTGTTTTGCAATATTTTTTGTTTTTTTAATAAAAGGCTCTATCATTTGGTAATTTGTTAAACAACAATGCTTAAAACATATTTTGTATATTGAACAAAGCTTACATTAATGATTACAGAACATTTTCCACAAATACATAGAGGATGTGGATTTCCTAAGAAGCCGTATAGCGGAAGATGAGGCTGTAAGAGAATTTAACAAGCAACGCGAACACTTGGAAAGACAAATTGCAGGTTTAAAAAAACAGCTTGCTAAGTCAACGGGCGGATCAAAGAATGATATAGGAAGGATTATAGACGTAAGCCATATTAAAAATATTACCTTTTGAAGATGCTGAATTTCATGACATAAATGTTATGAAAATATTTAAATTCTTATTGGTGCAGTAACAAATTCGAAGCCTAACTGTGAATTTAAAACAGATATTTTTAAAAACATTTTTATTTTTTGACATCTCCATTTGATAGAATTCTTACACTGCGTCTCAAGAGCAGAGCTGTTATGCTATTTTCAAAAATGTTTCTTCAATGTCATTAAAATAATCTATCCCCGCTTTGACCTCTTCTGGGTTACATTTTTGACTGAATCAAAGAGCTTCGGAATCTATTTTTGTGAAGAATCATCTCCAATGCTCTCTCGGTCACTCTAAAATCAAGTCACCTACATCTAAAGTGTCGTATATGGTTGTTAAGGAAATCATGTGATGTACTACTTGTCAACTGTTTCTTTCAGTTCCTATTATACAATAATACAATACTCATAATCACATATGTTATTACAATACAATATATATGAATCCTTCATTACAAGTATTATCTCAACATTTTGATTAGTTACCTTTCCATTATATTGAGACTGATCAACTCTTAGAGTTTGGAGTATTACTAAATCTACAATTCAGAGTATTAACAAACGAAATCAAATCAAGTGCAGTAGCAGCTTATGAATGCAAAATTTAAAAAATTATGTGTATTAGGCGTCAAACTTTTCATTCAACCCTCGTATTTTATTATTGCTTAAACAATATTATTAATTGCACAATAGAGGCTTGCCTTAAGAGTCAAAATTTCTGAATCCGTAGGTTGAAAACTGAACGATTAATTTGTTTTAAAAGCATTATTTTAAACTTTTAATATCTATTAAATTTGAAATAAAAATAATTATTATTTGAATTAAACATTTAGGAATATTATAATTCCTAATATAACTTTTTAACGTTTGTTTACTCAACGTCAGCTATTATTTTCTTGTTGCATTAGGAAAATTGTACACTGTTGGGAGAAATAAACCAATTGCGCATAGAACTGAAGACAATTCGGGTCAGATGCTCTGAAATGGAATCTATACTTGGAATTTCCATGCGTTATCTCCCTCCAGCAAAGGCGAGGGAGAAATTGCTCAAAGCAGTGGAAGACAGGAATATACTGGATGAGAAATTCAACAGCAAAATTCAGGTATACATATATCTATTGCGTGAATCTACAGCTAACTAAATTTAGAATCTGTCACTAGTAAATCCCGTGAGAGCATGCCTGTAAGTTTTAGAAGACAGATTTCCAGAATTAAATTAAAGAAAAGAAATTAAAACGCACAGGTTACCTATTTCACAATTTATATAAAGGGTGGATTTTAAGCACGCATATAATGATGGGTATATACTAATATATGAGGCATGTGTTGCATATTAGGACCGCCCTACAGGTCACAGAGGGCTACC
This sequence comes from Neomicropteryx cornuta, assembly GCA_020383195.1. Classification (NCBI taxonomy): domain Eukaryota; kingdom Metazoa; phylum Arthropoda; class Insecta; order Lepidoptera; family Micropterigidae; genus Neomicropteryx; species Neomicropteryx cornuta. The sequence goes on from JAHKQU010000014.1 coordinate 12,113,863, forward strand.
ACATTCAATTTATAACCAATCTTAACACCATTTAATGGAGATTTATCAGACATTTTTTCCGCAGCAACGAGAGGAAGTGATTAGCATTCTAAAGGAAGAAAATGAACGGCTGTTGGGTAAGGTCCGGTGCCTTGGAGGGGATGACAAAGAGGCAGAACTTTCTTCAGGTAATGAATCGACCAATGACCAATGATCTTTTGAGCTCAATCCAACGAAGACAACCGTCTAACCAAGAGCTTATATAGTCCTCTAAACGATGCAGATTCAGATTTGTTAACCTCCTATTTATTTATTTACAAAAATAACAAACTGCCAAGACTGATTCTTATTGGTGACTAGTCCTCCAAATCAGAAGTTCAATGTTCGTTTTGCCAATCCTATAAATTTGGCGTCATTAGACAATGGGTTTCTGCCTGATCCAGATCTAGTTTTGCCTATGATTGTAAGCCATTAATAGCATGGAATAATAAATCTAGCTTCGCCAGGCATGTCTAATTCGATCAGGAATGCACTTGCTTACGTTATCCTCATCGAAAGTAAAAGACAACCGATCCCACTACCACTTTAAAAAAAGGGATTAATCAAACATCAGGCGCTCAGAGAGATATCGGAGAATGCATTTTGCGATATGGTTTCGCCGTGTTTTTACGCCATGATTAAAATGATCTTACCTACCTACTAGTGAGCAACTTTGCATGAAAATAAAAACAGTTTTGCAAACAATAATTATAAACCTATTGCTTATCTTTAAATCATTGCTTATCAGAGAAAAAATGATTTATAGCTGTCTTTTAACCTTAATAATAATTGCATACCTAACTATAGTGTTTGAATACAGAACATAAATTAAATTTTATATCAGTCAAAAATAATTTTGTGATAAAGATATGATAGTTCGTTGATTTATATTGCAGCGTAATTTTTATTGTGTTATTTTAGTTAATGATAAATATCTTCACATGCATCAATTTTGAATATTTTCCTTTTTACAAATCCTATTAATTTGTCATGTACTTTTAAGCTGAAATATTGCATTTTGGTGGTTTATGACCTGACTGATTGATACATTTTTTTCCCTTCAAATTTTGCAGTGTCAAAGATAAGAATATTAAAAAGAAATAATTTTAATGGCCATTAGTTATTCTTTTATTATCGCTTACAACCTTGAACTTACAGACTTTAAATATACGGTAAAAGTAATTTTATTTTGCTAAAAGGTCAAAAGTAAAGTTTGTCATATCCAAATGGCATTTTACCATCTTAGAAAGTATTTCTTGGCTGATAAAATGAAAATACTTAACAAAAAACATGAACCTTCAACTATTTATGAAAAATAAATTATTAATGGCAATTGTTGCTCTTTAGTTAAAGGAACTCAACCATAAGACATTTTGAATAATAGAAAAATCTTGACTAAAATTATGTAATGTAAGAAAATCTTGATTGGACTTGTAGCAAATAAAATCATTTGTCAAAAAAAAAAACAGCCAGAATTAAAACCATGAAATTAAAAGCTACATAATATTTATATTGAAACTAAAAATATATCTAAAGAAGTAGAACATTACGAAGTAGAATTTGGTAATGAAACAGTGATATGGAAAATTAAAAGTTGCAATATAATATAATATATGCACAACATATTTACGTTGAACATAAAAACATGTTCAAAGTTGGAATTACACGAAGAATTTAATAATGAAGTGGTAATGGAAAATGAAAAGTCTAATCATGCTTATAATTTTATTAAAACATAATATTGTTTTTCTAATCATATACTGAATATTCTTATACAATAAGTGACCAACAGAAACCCTTTGAAATAACAATAATCTAAACAATGACAAATAACAAGGAATGGTATATAATATTTTTGACACAAATATTATTATATAATAATATATATCAAACAATCCCCTATAATAAGTCATTTGTTAATTTTGATTATTTAGAAAATGTAAACTAATACATGTATCGATCCAATCAGTAATAAATTTATTCATAACCTCTCCCATATTTTATTGATACTAGCCATAACCTGTCCAATAAAAAGTTCCAAATTACCTAGATCTGCGGTTCTATATACCCTATTGGTTTGTGTCTTCATCGTCTTTTACTTTTCAAAACAGCTGTGAAACTCTATCTGTAAAATTGCTTTCAGGGTCTTCTCATTTTGTTTAATGAATTTAATTGTCTGCCATCGCTACCCTTCTTATGCTGTTATAAGGTCAGAAGAGTATAGTGGTGGCTGCGGAAGCACACGCATGAAGTTTTTGTTAAAAAATTCTAATAACCAAGGACATTATTGATGTGTCGGAACTACTAGTTGTTTCATTAGAGGTAGTCTCTTCATAACATCCAGTTATTAGTGGGGGTTAGTTAATTGTATGCCCATTGAGTTGAAACTCCCTTAATAACAGCATTAACATCTCTTGATGTCAAAAAAAATCAACATCGATCTCGGATTGGAACGCTTCTGACATACTTTTTCAAAGACTTACTAAAACCAACCTACAAAAAACGTTAGTGGGGATATTTTTTAGCTCCCAAACTATGAAGCGTTGCCAATCATTGCACTTTAAATATCCCTATAAAAAGTTCAGTTTCTTTCTAAACAAACCTCATATACTTAGCGTTAAAAAGGTAAATTGATATCTCTTTTACAAATAATTCCTCGCATATTAATGACCCCTTCCTTCATTACCGGTCTAGCTTGGTGGTATTTTTTTTAGAGAAATATGTAAGTCATTTGGGTAATTTCGGTCTCTAGTAAGCAATGAATGCCTGCCTACTGTAACTAAAGATACCAGTAGCCAAAGATGTTGCTTTTTCATATAGTTACAATTAAATTTACCACAAAATGCTTAGTCAACTTTTCACACCACTCTGAAATACTAATAAATCAAGAGGATAATGCAAAATTTAAATTTGAAGTATATAAAATTATTAATAAGTGCGAAGAAATGTAATTATTCCATTAAAGCATTCATAATTTTTATATTTCCATGAAATGACCAATTATTTAAAAACCTTTGTATGTAATATGTGTTAAGATTAAAACTACGGAAAAAAGATATTTCTTATGCGTAAATACTAATTTGTAAAAGAGCACAGAGTATTTAATTGTTAGGCATTAAAACAACCTATAAATTTACCTGATTAGCACATTTAAATCAAAAAAGGTAAAATTGCAGATCTTCCTTTGGGGTAGCTGGAAAATTCCTTCTTGTAAATGCGATGCTTGCCAATTGCCCACATTGTCATCTGGTACAGCCCGGCAGCTGCAAATACTCCGGCTATAAGAGAGACAGAGATAGTAATGCATTAAAAAAAAAATAAAATGAAAATCTATTTTCAGAGGGTTTTTATACCCTGATATTTCTTAGGACCATCAGATAACAACCATTACATCGGGTAATAAACATTACATATTCACTTATAATAAATTTTATGAAGATACATTTATGTATGTTTATATAGAGATATGTTTTAACTCTCATAAACATTATACATTTATACGTCTAGCATAGTCTATCTGTGACAAGAAAATACTTTCTAAAGATACAATTCCAATCGAATTATTAGACTATATATTTTAAAGTCTCTATTTACAGTTTTTCAGGAATTTAGAGTACTCGATATTCGGCAAATCTATATTAAAATCAATTACTTAGTATTATAAATATGTAGAAGAACATTCCAATATAAACCAACCCTACTCTATTGTCACAAATGGGGTGGTTACAACAAAAACTAACACCAAAATGGCGATTTTTCTTTAAATTGTATAATAAACTAAAAGACATTTCATACATTCATTTTACCTTAAAAAAACAACTAATAGACACTTACTGGATAGTTCATTAATATTAGTAGAAAGTACACACTAATTATATCCAAATCATTTTTTGTAAGACAAGTTAGGTACACCAAAATGCTTGAATCTTCTTAAAATAGCTTTCTAAAAACTATAATTTAGTACATGGGAATTCATATTTCTAGTTTGGGAACAAATTGGTCTATTACTTGGTAGTATCATAGGAACAAATAAACGATTTGTAATAATAACAAAACAGATTGTTTCTTCAGCATAAAACTGAGAATTGGAATATTATTGTCCGTGCCTAATGTTCAGTAAAAATGCCATCATGGGATAATTTAATAATTAATAACGGATTGTTGTAGGTTGTTGTTTTGTGACCCTAAATTTTGTAAGAAGTTACAAAGTAAAAAACATTAAAAGATCTGGTTGAAAAAACGTTATTACTAGATAGCGCCAAACTCCTTAAAGGAAGCACATTGAGTTCAAGCAAAAGCTACCAAACTTTAGTGTCCGACCGAAACAAACCTTTTAAGTATTTAATTTATTTTATATTATTTTAAGCTATCAAATACAAACTAAGTCTCATATGGATTTAGGAGGTTAATTAGCATACTATAAAAAATATTTATTAAAATGGTAAAAAGTAGTATAGTTACTTCTAAGATACTAGTATAGTATCTTATATTTTAAGTTAAAATCAAAAAGCTTTTTGGCATTCTCGCCTGATAAATTGCTTTTATGGCAGTAGAAAATTTTACCAGCGGCGTTAGATAATTACTAATAGCTTGTGAAGGTCAATAACGACGGCACAACGGACAAACTAACGCAGTTTCGGCAGTAGCTTAAGTTTTGCCGTCATTTGACCGAAACCGAGACTTTGGCCAAAATTTGTATTTTGGGCCGAAGATGGTCGAATCTATAATCGAAGCTTTGGTCGGTCACTACTAAACTACCAAACCTGTAACCAGAACTGTTCGGTTTTAGTAATAAGCATCAGATTGTGGATGCAGCAGCATACTAATAACTCATTTTATTAAAATAAATAAAATATGCTGTCCTTTCTCTGGTTAGAACTGTAATATGAGATCCTAGCCCGACAAGACACACTGAATGCTATTTTATAATTTGTCAAACCTGAATAATCAATTTTCAAGTTTTAAATTTCATACATCCGATTAATATGGTAATAGTGTGTAAGCAAAGGTGATGTAAAATTCATACGCGACCGAATACTCTTTGCATACTCAATTTTAATGGAATAATAAACTGTAATAGGTCATGGGAAAATGTAAATATACAAAACCAATACAGTCTGCCATTTATTAGTAATGATGGCTGAATTTGTTAAGGATCAATCGCCAAAGTTTTAGGAAGTTTTCAGCATTGTGAAGAGCAAGTTGGATTTTTTCCTTATAATTTTGACTTTTGGTTGCTTAGGTTTCAGATTGCAAACATTAAATAGTCAAAAAAAAAAACATATTCTGTATATTTAAAAAACGGGCCTATAAAATAAAAGCCTGAGGCTTTTTTTATGTTTAACAGTAGAAATATCACATTATTAGATATTTATATAACAGAATTATGGAAGTCATTGCTACCATTTTTAAAATATAACCAGGAAAATTAAATTTTAGACAGGTCAAACAAGTTGCCAAGAAGCTGAATGTTGGTCTATGAGTTTACCCAAAATGAGTATCTAACGTCTCTGCATCACAGTATTTTTTTATTAGAATGGGGGTGCAAAAAATCAACCACAAAAGGTGAAAATGGAGATTTTGAAAAATTACTTAAATTTTAACTAAGTCCTGTAAATAACGATATCAATGTAAGCCTTGCACCATTAGATTTCTTATATGAAAGCGTATTTGCTAGTAAGAAAATCCACTGCTCTTGTCTATAAACATATAACCTAAAAAATTTTTTAAATCATTTGTCATAAATAAAAGAATCGTCCTATAACAATTATTTTGTTCTGCTCCAAAAACAAGTATGTGTGTTTGAATTGAAGTGAGGAAGATAGGCGCTTTGATTGAAACAATTCATTTAATCCCCGATAGGGTCTTCCTTTAATCACTTTTTGAAAACTTGAGAATAAGTTGACACCCATCCTCTTTGGCCTTTCAAAGACAATTTATTAGCATGAACTCGTTATATCAAAAAAATGTAAATGCCTTTAATGAAAGAGCCATCCTGGTTGCAAAACGTCGCATAATATCCAGTACGTCATGTTTATTTTGAATACTTTAGTGTTACGATCAATACCAAATGAGAAACAATAGTAAAGGCAAAAAAAAAGATTTTATACTATGGAAACCACCCTAAAACTATCCATGAGGTAAAATCTTCATGAGGTAATGTTATAGCTCTATAGCACACTACAGCCTTCAAAATGTATTTTAAATATTATTTTTATACGCACCGGGTAAACATTTGGTCATGTATGTGAAGAAAGCCCAGCTCGCAAATTCGTAAGTGTAGTTGGGACAGGAGACCAGATTGAAGAGGCCAGTAAACGGGTTACTGGTTGGCACAGGAATGCGTCTGATTTTGGTGCCCGGAGGACGTAGATCTCTAAGAGCAATATGAATACTCAAATTGCCCAACTCTGAGAGCTGCAAACAAAATATATTTTTTTTAATAAAGTATTACTCATGGATATCAGAAGAAGCCACTATGCAATATAGAAACCATCCTAGCCGTTAAAACGCAAATAAAAGACAAAAGGGCCAGGGGGGGGAGTGCGAAGAAAATGGTTTTCTACCAATCAAAAGTGGCAAACTTCCCTTGAAGGTGTCAACAACACCTCTTCGTGAGTAGGTTCGCGCCAAAAAACTCGCACCACATGCCTAAATAAATCAAATGCTTAAATGGGTTAGTAGGCAACCGTGTCTGAGCACATTTTAGAAAATTAATATAACGCTTTATATCGCTATGCTTTATGCATTTTAACGCTATAGTGACACAAATAATAATATTTTAACATTACTGAATGGCCTCACATTTTGAAGACAATGAGGCAGTCGGAACTGGGCATACCAGGCAGACCATATGATTATAATGATTATTTGACTGTGCATAAGGTCAAGTATGGTTAACCTTGTTTTCAGTTTTTCTTATCAATAGTGCGTAAAGCAATTGGTAAAAATCTGATAACAATAAATATGTTTTACATGGATTATGAAATAAAAGTAAAATTAAACTATTAGGAAAGAATCTAAAAGTAATTAATGCAAAGCAGCTATTTATTTATTAAAACCAAAAAGAAACATTGTTATGTCAGAGATTAACATGAAAATGATGAAAATATTAATATTAACGCAGCATGTCACGGAATTTATCAACAATAATGTGCTTTTATAATAATATTATTTGAATATTCAAAGTTGATGATGCGGACCATGAATTCATTTTTGCTATTTATATGAGAGTGTCATACTGGTCAACAGAAGTGCAACAACTGATAACAATCTGTTTATGATTTATCATTGCCATGACGTTTAGTCTGACGTTTTTTTCTTTCGCATATGCATTGTCCCGTCGTTCCCCTAGCCAGACATGACATTGGGAGAGTTTTTGGGTTAGCGGTCATTATAAAAGTCTACAGGATGAATGTATTAATTATATTAGTATTTAAAATTATTTCAGTACTCACTATAAATCCGGCCAAGCCAACGTAAAGGTTTATGTTGCTAGGGGCGGTATACAGGGGGTGGTTTATATGATAAGCAACGTACAGTGTGAACAACCAATAATACGAGCAGTTTTTAAAAATATTCCTTATTGGCATGGTTCCATGCGAGAAACGATGGACAAACAAAGTCTCCAGGAGTCTTTTGGCATAATGAATGGACCAACAGGCTGCAGCAATACTGAAAATGTATTTATTTCTTCTTAGGATGGTCTTACTGAATGATTATATTTACATATCAGTGGTTTTTGCTGCATCCGATAATAGTTATAATTACCCAAATTATGTATTCAAATTATTAGTATGATTTTTGCTTTATTGGAAAATAAAATAAATATAAAACAATTATTCAACAAAATAAATAAATATAAACTAATTACTATGCCAAAACAACGCACAAATGTGATCAAATGATCCCTGAATCATACCATGATCTCTTTATACTAAATCACTGTTGCGTTAGGTATATATGTCAACTAAATAGTTTGCATCTATTTAAATCTTAATTAAAACTGCTTTTCCTTTTACATTGAAGGATTGAAGAACCTATTGTGCCAGTATAATATAATATGGACGATTTTTTTTAAAATGTCAATGGTCAATATTAAATATTAATAAATACTATATACATAGTAAATACTAACAAATTATAATAAATACTTAAACTAACAAATAAGGATGAGAAATACAAATCGGAATTTGCTAGAAAACGGATATTTACAAGTATAACTAAGCATTTATTAAAAAATATATTATATAAATAAGGTAAATCTTACATGTAAATTATTATTTATTAGATAACACATTATAACATTATATACAACATAATTATATAAAAAAAAATAAACATTTCTTCTAAGACCTCCAACACTGTGAGTGTACTAAGGACACTGGCTGTGTTTTTAATAAATTATAACTTTGTTGCATTCCCCATAGAGACACTAGGTCCATGGTCTCCCACGCACCACTTTCAAACTGACTCTCTGAGCAAATAATGAATCCACGTGCGGATCCCCCGACTTCTCTCTCAATAGTTTACCAAGTTTATCAGAAAACTCTAGCGCATCGGGAGACCATGGACCTAGTGTCTCTATGGGGAATGCAACAAAGTTATAATTTATTAAAAGTTCCTTTTACTTGTATCGCTTGAAACAGGCGGCAGTCTGTGCTGCTGCGCTAATCTGTTTTGAGGTGTTGTGAATGTGGCTTTCTGCGACTGTGTCTGCACATGTAATATCCCATTTACAGGCCTTAACATGGCTCCATGGTACTAATGTGACTCCGTCTGGCTTTTTCACATCTATCAATGTCATGCCACATGTTACCCAGTGTGTAAACATAAATTATGTGTTTGTTATTTAGGTTCTTTTTGAAACGTGTTTTTTTATATTTAATTACCCTTAATTTGTGTAACCGTGCAGTAAAAATACTCAAAGATGCATGGAACTAAGAAATAGCTGTAAGGGTATAGAGGCCTGCAAGCCACAATGGACTGAATCACAAAGGGTTCAAATTTTAAAACATGTTACTTTAAATCTATACAGATTAACTATTTGCACTGTTCCATGGACTAGCAGATTATTAAAATCACAATCAATAAAAAAAAAACAATTTATATCTCAGTTGAGAAACGAAACTGATTTTTTGGATACTTACTAAGTACTATTTACCTGGGTGTGAAAAATATATTTAACAGTGATTTTACCAAAACGAGCGGCAATGTAGATCTGTAATTGTTTAACAATTTGAAGGCTATGTAAGTGCACATCTAGCCTTAATCAGCAAATCAGTTTTTTTTTTTGAGGACCTCCTATACACAGGTTGTGTCATTTTGATGACAATTTAGAATGTTTAGTGATACAACTTCTAAATAAAAACATTTTATTAGAAACAATCTCAATTTAGACAATCTCAACCAGCTAAACCAGATGAGGAAGACATTAGAAAACTCTCTAGGAAGATTTATAATAAATCTTCCTTATTAATATGTGTGTGTACCTATCTTCAAGGTAATGAACAATTCAATGGATAAAGAAAATATGTAGCAGTTACATATTTTAAATGCTTCAAAACAAAACTCAGTAAAAAACAAAAATAAAAAAATAATAAAAAAAGTAAAGTTCAGTATCAAAACAAAAAAACTAATCATATGTCCCTCACACCGTTCATCATTTTGATAATGCAAAACGAGTGGGTCATTTATCCAAAACATCATTCCAAACCATGCTGTAAAAAGTAAGTTGCTGATCAATGGATCAGCCTACCAAGAAATTATAGGCCTGTATTCATAAACTCCGCTTACGCACTGCGTGTGCCGTCGCACTGCAAAGCGTCGAACGAACGCAGGGCGATGTAGAGCCATCAATATCCGGATTCATAAATGCCACTTAGCGAGTCCTTCGCAGTGCGATGGCATTGCAAAATTCACGACCCGCTATTGGTCAAGCCGCAAATGTGTCATACGCACGACGTTCGTGGCACACCAAGCAGCTGTCATCAAGTCTCGTGCAAGGTTGCTTCGGTTTAGATGTTACTCATTTTATTTTTTATTTATTTTTTTATATAAAGTAAACATACAGACAGTAATCGTAATCATTCTTAAATATTTCATAAACAGGTTGCCAGCACTCGATCCTCTCCAATTTCATGTTTACAAAAAATGCATGTGTATAATTTAATTTTACAAACAATTGTATGTACCATTTTTTCATATTATACTGTTGGTTTTCCAAATAAACGATAAATAAATAAATAAACTTAAATTAATTATACATACAAAATTGAATACATTTGAGTTTAATTATTAACATTAGGATTTGAGGGAGGAAAAAAAAAAGAAATTAGTTAATAACAAGTAGGTGCCATTTAAGAGATATAAAGTAATATAAAATAGTAATAATAATTCTTAAAATTGTAACAACATTGTATAAACATGGATGGAAATACTCCTCAGAGGTCAGTATTCAATTATAATGTCATCTGACAACCATCGTACAGTAACTGCCATTATTGTTGCGAATTCTAAAATTACGTGTTTGACATTTCAAACGAAAAGACACAAAACTACAAACGTTACAAACGTACTGCGTTCGCAAATACACCTCGAATGCTTGCTTGGCTTTTGACAGTTCCCAGCGGTCGAGAAGTGATTGCATAGCGACGACGAATGCTATGCGCTGTCTATGAATTGCGATTTCTCAGCTGTGCGAGCGCATACGCACTGCCGCTGCATAGCGGTGTTTATGATTCGGGTGATAGGATCAAACACAGTATTTCCTGTCTAGTATCCGAGCCACTTTTAGAAAAACAAGTGCCGAGTGCCCGGGGAGATTATCCAAAAAATTGCCTAGTTACGGGTGCTTAGTAAAATGCTTATATTATAGAAACTATGTATGTTATTTTCATAACCTGCACTATTTTAAATAAGTAGCTTATGAAATTCTCAAGAATATTATTTTATAGAAATTAAAAATAAAAAGAAGTCAAATTTAAGTTTTGTTTTGTGTAAAATTTTATTTTTAATACTTACTCAATAAAATAAAATATAAAGCGATGACAACCGTTTTTTATTTTGCTAAATAATTGCCATGACCTAAATCATATACAATTGGACACCACTCAACTAGGCCAAATATGCCTGTACTAGAGTCAGTGGAGAAGGTGGTAATTAAGTATTAAAAATGGTATGACCATGTGCGGATTCGAACCTGCGACGTTTGGCTTAATAGTCCAATGCCTTAACCACTAGACTACTATGATCTAGATATCTATATACATTCTTAGCTATCATATAAAACAATTTATAAGTTATATATATTTTTTACCATGAAGAAAAAGTACCAAATACCCTTAAATACATAAGGAGGGAGGAACTTTAAGTACTTGTGCAATAATATATTTTATCAAAAAATATTATATATTGTTGCTTCATAAGTTATTTTTTTTTACTAAAATTATGTTTAATTTTTAAAATATAAAAAAAAATTGAGGTACATTTGGAAAAAAAAATAGATAGCCCCTGAGAGACCATGCTTTCGGCCGTTATGACGGCCGAAAGCATGGTCTCTCCACAGTATAAAAAGGATCGCGATCTACTCCCCACGCTGCGCCACACACTTGCATACCGAATCCCTTATAAGCCATAGGGGTCTTCTCCCCCCTGTAAGGGGCTTTTTCTGCCGGTTGCTCATATAAAAAAATATAAATACGTACCAAACAAAAGTTGTAGAGAAATTATAGGCCTACAATTAACATCTTGAACGGATTTCATCCTATGTTTATTATGATTTTTTGAATTATGTAAAACCATTTTTTTCAACCCCTGGGACCAACGGTTTGTGGTATCAAAAAAGTTTATTGCGATAAGTTTTAGACCCTTATCTAAGGAATCTTATCTAGAAATTGGGCTCTAGGGGATGTGAAACACAAAGATATGTCAATATTTTCCATAAGTCATGACATGGTACCCATTACAATAGATAGCTTTCCTAAAGAAATTTACCTAAAAAGTGCCTGTGTTGGTAGTAAATAACCTCACAAACGCATAAACAAGCCACCGACCGCTGCTGAACTTTAAAATTTACAAGATGAGCATCTTGGAGTATATAGAATACTTTATTTAGGATACTTTATCCATACAATGGATAAAGTATTTGTATTTGCATACAAATCTATTGAAAGATAAGAAATATAATAGTTTCTTGTGTTATCCACCATTGTCATAAAGCCGCCGCTGTCAGACAAAATCAAAATGCTAAACATTTTTTTTTCAAAACTGTGGCACGGCCGATGCAAAATAACTATTATAAAATACGTCCTCACTATGTTCCCAAACACCGAAAAAGTATACTAGACGTTTGACATTTTTAATGACGTTTCATACGGCTAAAACAGTTATTCACCTTTAAAATTGGGTGTAGAATTTAATGAAGATATTTATGATCTTGGCATAAATTAAGATTGATGCTGCCAGCATTAGAGAAAAAACAAACAAATGGACGAACCTTAGCGCCGTACTGGTGCGGCGCGGAGACTGATGATGAGACTGAAGTAAAATTGATGCCCTTTAATATTACTTGAGCTATTTGAATTTTTATCAGGTTTATCAAGATCATATTTTTTAACCTTTTGTATTAAATAAAAAGGTGGGTTTGCGTAACATATAAATCATTACAAAGAGGAACCAGGTCATCATATGAAACAGATTTTTCAGATTCTTGGAGTGTCAATTTTACCACTACACTGACAATATGCAAATGATGTATGTATCAGCTTCAAGCAACTTGCCCATTTACAAAATAATAATTATAATAATATGCAAGATGATACAGGAAGCATTGCACTTTAAAAAAATATATTACTTATATCATTATAAAATATTGCAAAATAAACTACTTATTGACCTAATACTTTAAAAATATTGACTTACTGTGCTGTGAAACTTATTGGAATAGTAGAGGCTCCGTAAATTATTGATGGTCGCTGATACACCCACAAATAAATAGCAAGAGGGCCAGCGTACTCCACTAGAAAAACTGTCTTCCAAGATATTTGAGGGCCCAAATCCTTAAGGTACAATTTTCCACCGTTAGAGACATTAAGGGACTTCAATGTGTCATCATCTTTGAGGCTTTTTCCTTTAGCTTCGAGACGTATAGATTGCCGGTCAGGATATATGGATTTCTTTAATTTTTGGTGAATTTCAGTCTTTACATCCTTTATACTTGAATCACCAGATAGTTGAATTCGGCCAATTGACTTAGAACCAGCCGTACTTAATATTTCAATCTAAAGATATAAACAATTTTGGGTTAAAATTAAATTGGGTTACAATAAATTGAAATCGTCACAGTTTACGCACCTCCATTATCAAAGAAAGTTAGCGTACACGCGAATGACAAAATTCCTCGAGGTAAGTAGGTATTCTTCCTAATTATGCAAATATAAAGATTGAAGTTTGAACGGTCACGATACAAGCCGACAAGCACAAACTCGTTTACTGTTTGATGCTAAGGATGAAATATCAAATTTATGAGTGCAGATTAAAGACTAAAAAAAGATAATAAATTATATTTATGACAAACAGACGAACGACCAACCGATTAAGTCCCCTCCAACATCTTCACTCAAACTAAACTTAGTCAGTCAGTCAGATCAGTACTCAGTTGTCCGTCAATTGTAGCAGTAGTGTCAGTCAATGTCAGTGTCAGTATCGTGAAGTAGTAGGTAGGTGGCTCGGTAGGTGCAGGTACCACCATGCCATATTAAAAAACCCCCAAAGAAATTGATAAAACCCCCAAATATGGAATAACCCTTTGGACAAATCGTACTATGCTTAAGAGGTTTTTGATAATTGGAAACTCCATTCCAGCCCTTATTTCATTTCAGGTGACTTACTAGACTTTGAGTAAACCGTAATAATAATGTTTTAAAAACTACGAAAGTGAAACGGGTTATATCAACGACCTTTTAAAACATATACATACTGCAACTGAGGGTGGAAAACGCACCAACCCCAAGTAAGCCACTTTGCATCGAGTACACTCATCGTCTTGCTTGCTCGCATATTTCACATCGCGATAAGCCTCAATCCAGCATGGCGGAGTGTTGCGGCGCGCGGAATGACGGGGGAAATCTATCGGTGTCGAATTTTCACAAGGACGATTTGCATGACATGCCTTATCTATATGTTTTAAAGATCGTGTGGTTATATAAAGAGTTATTCAGGTGAACTTTTTCTCATGCACATCCTTTTATAGTGTAGACTAACCACACACCAAACTAAATAAGTTTTGTTCTAGAAGTTTTCTTAATTTTGTTATATTTTTTTCCATATAAAATAAATAATATCCCAGGAAACGTTTGGTTCGCTTGCCGCAAATTAAACGCCCCGCGAAGAGGAGGTAACTATGCATTTAAACGCTAATAGGAATTTGTTTTCTGCTGTGTTTTTACATACTTTTTTGACATATTGAGAAACTTGTAGTACAAACGTGATCAGAATGAAGTATAGAATGACCCCATAAAAGGATGTGCATGAGAAAAAGTTTACCTGTGTAATGTTTACTTATGAAGGTGTTACCGATCAGTTAGAAAGAGCTTTGAGGTCTCTAAATAATGAAAATGAGTTATAGATTTGCTAGAAATTAAAAAGAACAAAGATAGTTAGGTATTTGTATAGAGTGGGCCTAAAAATAAACAGGTTGTCATCTGCCTATAAACGGACATACTTGTAAATTTAAATATGAAATAGTTATAAGTAAAAAACAAAAAAATCAGTATTAAATGTAATATTGATTTTTAATCAGTATTAAAGTATTAAATATATTACTGATTACTGAAATAAAAGAGTATATAAAAAGAGAAATATAAAAGAACCAAGTAAAAGCCATGGCGAACCAATTTAATCTTACTTAAAAACGAATTATTAATAATAAGAAAATGGCAAATGTATGTAATTCTCTGTAAATTACTAAACCAATATTTTAAAGTTGTCACAGAAATAGGAGCATCTAGATTTGTTGTTGTGGTTTTTTTATATTTATATTTTTAAATTATAAAAATAATTTAATACGTAAACAAACAAAAATACACTATACAAAATATTAAAACCACAATAAATCTAGATCCTCCTATTACTTACTGCGATGACCTTAAAATATTGGTTTAGTAATTTTTACAGAATTATGTATATTTGCCATTTGCTTATTGTTATTAATAGTTCTTTTTTAAGAAAGATTAAATTGGTTCACCCTTGCTTTTACTTGGTTTCTTATCTTGATTATTTATTTAATAATTATTGGATCATGTAAAAATTAGTAATTACCTATTAATTTATTATAATATTTTAGTATCTGCCTACACTGAGCTACAATTAAATTTATGAAAAATTCATCGTATGCGCGCTTGTAACATGTTCATATTTTATATTTTAACGACAGCCTCTGTCATGTAGATTTTCTTTTATAATATTATTTAATATCAATGTTGTTGATCTACCCACCCTTACTAAAGAAACAACACACCTGTAACCAATATGAATTATTTTAATAGTTTGTATTTTTTATTGTATCGTTTTGTTTATCCTTGTAGCCTTTTGAGAGAAAAAGAAGAAATTTGGACGGCCGGTTGGTGTGGCTGGCTGGTGTGTCATTTGTCACTTCTGTGTGTATAATAATAATAATAGTCATCGAGCTGCGAGTTTTTATATAAGTTCGTATTTTTGTAATTTACGCAAAATTGTTGCAAAATTGTTGCCAAGACGGTTGAACTTCTGTTTAATGTAATTATATACTATTTTCCATAAAAAGATATGCGTACTGTTAGCGACATGGGAAGCAATGTGCCTGCCTTTTTGACCAAGTTATTGCATCTTGTAAATAACTCTGAAACCAATCATTTAATAAAGTGGGTCCAGGTAAGCTACTTAACTATTTTACGCATTCCCTATTTTATATATTGTATTTCAAGTTAGTATAAAATAAGGTACGCTATTGTGTTTTTTCTGTCAAACTGTGGTGGCCTTCGATTTATATTACGCACCCTGTTGTTTTTATTTGATTTCGTCTTTGGTTACTCTTATTTTAGTATAAATAGGAAAAACACAAAGAGCGTGAAATGGCAACGCATAATATAATTAAGACTATTTTTGTAAATGAAGTAATTAAGAACAATCTGTCAGATTCGACTCTGCGAAGCAGTTTATAAATTTTAAAGTTACATTAGTGGGCGAATGCTTTAAAAAAAAACATTTATTGGTCATTAAGTACTAAACATGAGTAATAACACGAAGATTATTATTTAAATAAATATGAAATATGCCCTCCTTTGGCTTGAATAACTTACCAAAAGATTGCTTCACCATTAGGTACAGGTTTCAACATTTTTTTTTAAATTTTACCTAGTCTTCACAATTATTTACTTCTGTACATGTAATTATGTATATCCCAAATAGGTACAGGGTCATCAGGAAATGACCTCGCTAGCTTTGGGGTCCGGTTTCCCCCAAAAATTAGATATTGTTGAACTCGGTCAGCGGCATTTAAAGATTACTCTTAGGCCATTTCAAAATGCAAATTTATGTATTGCTTAACTGACATTTTTTTTTTGTAAGAGGAAATAGCTAAATTTGACATTAAAACGATGCCTTTGTAATTTGGAATGGTCAAGAGATACACAGCTAACCTGATTGGACCCACTAGGGTTAGAAACAGCTATTACCCATTTTTGTTTATTTTAAAATTTTGAATGGTTTACTGGCCTTATTATATTATGTCATGATGGTGTAGACAAGAGGTCCTTTGCAAAACTGCCACGATTACGAGGACTTCCCTGAAATGACATACATACACACGGATGTACATAATTATAAATTATTAATATGCAAACTAAAAGTACATACAAACAATATTTAATAAGAAAACTGATAAAACAAATATTTTTTTTTTTAGTTTTTTGCTTTACAACATAGATTGATTTAGTGAGCTTTTGTTAGAAAAATGAAAGATGTGCAAACTCAGCTGTTTTATATGTTTTGATTCTCTTTTGATTCCATCTTGCTGGAGGTTCTTTATTATTTTAATTATATACCACGGCCGAAAACTATAAGGACATATTACATAGAATATATAATCTTTGTCGGGGAGACGTGTCTTCTCCATGGAGTCCGACTCTCACGGATACTGGTCACCTACGCCTGCTTTTCGCACCGCTGCTCTTTTAGCTCTTTTCATATATATATTTTAGCATTTTACTAATGAAGGACGACTGTGAAAGTTTAAAATCATTTATTAATAATGATCAAAGTTAGACACAGCCTTTGCATGGAGGTTGGAGCAGAGATGTCCTGGTGGGATCTCCACCTTAGTAGCAATATTGTCACGTTTGTATAATTGGTAACTGTTTTTTTATTTTATTCTTCAGTATATAATATTTAGGGAAATTAATAATCATTTACTTCTTTAATAATAATTATTTAATAATTTTTTCTGAAGAATGTAAAAATATTTGTTTTAAGGGTGGGAAGACATTTATCATTCAAAATAAGGCCGAATTTTCTAGAGACATATTACCTCTTTACTATAAGCATAACAACATGGCCAGCTTTATACGACAATTGAACATGTATGGCTTTCACAAAGTGGTGTCCACCGAGACCGGTAGCCTGCTATGCGAAAAGGATGAAATGGAGTTTAGCCATCCGTGTTTCTTGCAAGGTCAGCCCAGTCTGCTTGAGAACATTAAGAGGAAGATCACCAACCATAAAGGAATTGCCATCAACGGTGATGATTCAAAGCCAGAACTGGTGAACAGAGTGCTATCTGAGGTGAAGCAAATGAAGGGTCGACAGGAGAGCATGGACGCACGTTTTAGCGTAATGAAACAGGAGAATGAAGCCCTTTGGCGGGAAGTTGCGGTCCTTCGTCAGAAGCACATCAAGCAGCAACAGATAGTCAATAATGTAAGTGATCTCTGATACTCAAAAGTCACTTCAATTTTAAGGTTTGTCCAATCTGAAATAGAGGTCACTCGGATCGGAATAACCATCCATCGCTATTGATTTTTATAATACTCGTCATTATATATTCTCAGTCCCACAGTCGACACAACATGATGGTACGATAGTAACATGATGTTTGAAAAGTTTTCAAAAATGTAGTAACAAGTGAATAATAAATTGATTTAAACTATTTGATGAGATGTATTTTCTGTTGTTTCTTACGTTATTTTTTTTATTTCTCTAATTTAGTGTCGCTTTCAGCCAGGTAAATAACAAATGCATGATCCACACAGAACAGGAATTTCTTAATGTGTGGGGACGCATATTTATACAAATTCCAAAAAATGTCTTAGGTTTCATTATTTTAATGTTCGTAATAGATATATACGTTTTGTACTGTTTACTGATTTTTATGAATAAAATAAATTATTATTAAGCCTGAATCAGCAGTTAAAGTGAAAAGGGTAGAGAACTCACTCTACTGTACCCACTCCACTCCAGCCTCTACTCTGGTATGGAAGCGAAGCATGGATTGACGAATGAAAGATCCGATATACAACCGACCCAGATTCTTTTAATTCGTTCAATTTATTTGACATGGATAAAATCGAGTGGGAAGTTATTCCGGAATGAGATTCAGAAAATGTCTGAATGGCTCATTACTAATCTGAAACTGAGTCTTTCATACAAAAGTAAAATTAAAGTATGGCTGAGGAAAGTATAATTAGTCCATTGGTTCTGTCAGGCACTTTGAATGTGGTGCGGAACGGTTAGTGTTGTGATTCGTCGCTAGGGGAGGTGAAGTCGGCGCGAAGAGACGACCAACGGGCCCTCTCGGGACAATGTCATGCTAGATAATACACGCACTTGCAGTTACGCATCTTATTAGCTTATTAGTTAAAATATTCTTATTATCATATGACGGTGTGATTAGAAACTAAACTTACTCTATTAACTTCTGATTAAATGGTGATTATACTCTTAATGGGGTCGTCTCGCTTATTAGGGTAAGTTGCTCCTTTTATCTTAATTTCATAGTAATAATAGCTAGTCAAGGTGTGGTAGATTACGAAAGTAAAACGTCGCCAGGAACTGAAGGAGCTGTGGCAAGAGTGTGATACCGGAGCTGTTGGTAAGCCAGCCCCGGTGTTACAGTTCCCGTCATGGTCCTATGCTGTTAATTTTATATATAATATCTTTTTGTTTGCATGAAAGCCCCTTTCCCTGCTCATAATAGTTTGTGTGTTCACTCCAAATATTGCAGGTTCTGATGGGTGGTTTTGTGTCGAAGCAAGTTACTCAGATTTATTACTTTGTCACTTGATTATGATAAGTCACTGAAAATGATGAAATTTGCAAATTATATAAACAATAATTACTCCTTAGTCTTGCAAATAATTAACTTAAATATCCATGTCATCTGATGCCTTAAATATATTTTCAAAACATTATAGGAATAATACAAAAAGAATTGATATCAAGGTGAACAAGGAGGTCCTTTATTATTAAGAAGCAAATCTACAATATAAAATTCAACTACTATGTGCCGAACAAATTATAATTTGTTCTATTACGTAAGCTGCGAGCGTGTACAAATATGTCATTAGCGTGTGTTGTTTGCCCTAATTCCCTTCAATACTTATGAAATTTAAAATTTAAAATTAGTAACAGCTTAAAAAAAACTCAATTACAGCTTGTGTTTGTATTAATTTTTGCTATATTTTTTTTTATACATTGCAGTTATAATGTTTTCATGTAAAAATGAGACTTGACATTTATAAGACAGCGAACAGTCTTACGTGATGACCAACGCGAACTTCTGTGATGGATCGTAAAATACATTAAAATGTATCATTGCATGCATTGACGCGGACGCGGTTCCCATCGGCACACATGTATTCATCTGTTGCAGACCTCGTCCGTGTGCGGCCAATCCGCGAAAGACTGTCCGCGGCCTAAGATGACATTAATAATTATTTTTGCTTGACATTACTGAATTGACATTGATCGATTATTCAAAAAGGTACATTTGAAATCACACAAAATTCAAATAATTATTTTTGCTTGACATTACTGAATTGACATTGATCGATTATTCAAAAAGGTACATTTGAAATCACACAAAATTCACAGCTTCAAACTCATTCAGTCAATCTGTCAGTTAGTATGAACATTTCATTTTATTAAATTTAATGTATTTATAACACATATCATAGATCATTTTAGCTTTCCTCACTTCTTCTCCATATAAACTTTAACTATGCCAAATCTCACACTCCTCCACACGCGCAATATGCTTAAAGAGGAATCTGAAGTTTTCCCTTCATGTATTAATATATAGATAATTCAAAATGTCTTTATACATGTATATTTCACACGTGTATGTGTATTTTAAAGCAATGCAATTTTATTGAGATTGGTTTCAACTCTCCGTGCATTACCTAGTTAGAAAGTAAAACATGAATATTTGTTTTGTTCGATGCTGGACACATTCAGTTTGTTTGGAGCCTCATTTTAATTTATTAACTTTGCAGCTCATTCAATTCCTAATGTCTCTCGTACAACCAGCAAGAGGCAGCGGTCACAATCCTGGAGTGAAGAGAAAGTATCAATTGATGATTAATAATCTGCCGCATAATTCAGATTTCGATGATCAGTTTGGCGAAAGTAACCCTAAACAGACACGGCTTGACGGTAACATAGAGTTTAATACAGAGGGAATCGTCGACGAACTGGTTAGTTTTGGTTTAGAAATATTTTCTCTCACTTTTTATTATGACATATGTGAGTAATACACCAGCACTAACTGATGCTGATGACAAAAGTTGAATGACAAATCAAAGACCATCTGGTATAAAATTTACTAGTTACTCAAAGAATTGACGATGTTCATATTTATTACGGTAATATAATATCGAATAACCTATACTCCTTTAGAAATTTAATACGTGAAAATGACATGTACTAACATGTATTAAAAAATTAAATAAATATTTTAAAATATCCATATCAATGTTTAATGTCCATTTTATATCTACAAAATTCCAAGGATCACAAATCCTAAATCTTTTAAGAAATCGTTAAGAATATCATAGAAAAGTAACAATATTTATTCTGTGTTCTCAGGGAAGTGGCCCTATAATCCATGAGTTGGCTGATCACGATTTGCCTACAGGAGCCGAAGATAATAATGAGCAACAACACCAATTTATTACAGTTGAAGTACCTGCATTAAGTCCTACACCTATGATTTCGTCTCCTTTACCTTATGCCACTTCATCTACATCTCCTGGCATCCAGACGAAACTATTTGATGATCTTGTTACTTCCGATGATTCTCAAGGTAACTAAATTTTATTCAATTGATTGAAATAATACTGTATTCTTAAAAGTACCATTGATTTTAGATACAGTGGTTTTAGATTGCTTAACTTCTAAGAATTTGACAACCACTCTTTAGTATCTAAAATATGATGCAGATGCCGCATCAAGTCTCAAACATAATTTACTGAAAAAGGTACAGTTTAATAATTTTAATGTCACATAAAGTGTAAACTGCAAATCAATAAAGTAAATAAGCGATATATGAGGTGTGATCAAAAAGTAAGTTTATTTTTATCAAAAAATATTTATTCATTCATCAATATTTATTTTGTCCCCTTCAAAGTAACCCCCTCAGATACACAATACACTTGTGCCAACGCTTTTTCCAATCCACAAAGCACTTCTGATAAGCACTTTTTGGCCTTCAGCTCATCCAGCGATGCGGTCTTTATGCCCTCAATCGTTGCAAAACGCCGTCCTTTCATGGGTTTCTTGAGTTTTGGGAACAGGAAAAAGTCACAGGGGGCTAAATCCGGTAAATAGGGTGGCTGTGGCATGATTACGGTGTTGTTCTTGGCCAAAAAATTACGAACAAGCAATGACTGGCGCATTTTCGTGGTGCAATAACCATGACTGATTTTTTCACAATTTCGGGCGTTTTTTTCATATCGCTTCACGCAAACGGCGCATAACCTCAACATATCATCAGCAACTTTTCTTATGGTAATTCGACGATTCGTCAACACTATTTTCTTCACTTCTTCAACGTTTTCAGCAGTTGATGACGTGCTTGGGCGTCCAGAGCGAGGTTCGCCATTGGTGTCTTCTCGGCCTTCTTGGAAGAGTTTATACCACTTGTAAACATTTTTTTTACTTAAAGTAGACTCACCGTATGCCACTGTCAACACTTCAAGAGTTTTAGAGCACTTGAGTCCATTTTTTACACAAAATTTAATACAACCTCTTTGATCTATGTTTATCGACAGTAGAAAATCGCTGAGCACGCAAAACACTTCTAACCTTAATGCCTCTCACAAACAAACAAAAAATGCTATACTCTCGAAACTTTTCACAGACGTTAAAAACAAGTGTACCAACATAACAAAACAAAATAGAAGATCGAACGGACGTAGCCCGCGAAATTTGAAAAGTCACCTTACTTTTTGATCACACCTCGTGTATGCAAGATTATAGTTTCTAAACTTAAAACATTTATTAAATCTTACTTCTTGGCAGGTTGCATCTAATGTATCTGCCTTCAAAATGTTAACATGATTAATATGATGGTTAACATGATGGTTGTTTGCAAAACAATAACACCATCTATATTTTGGTAAAAATTTTTGGGCACTTACTAGTTGTATCAGGTTGAGCTATCTAAAAACCACTATTGAATAAATGCCAGTTTCAGTTCAGTAATATTCAGTTTTTAACTGAAGTGCGATATTTTTTATTTTTATCATAATTTTCTTTTTTGCAGAATCTATTGACCCAAACTGCATGTTGTCTTTCAAAAATACCACTGAACACAATCCAATTTCAACAAACTTTTCCACTAGTCAAAAATATCCCTTTTCAATTAATCATAAAAAAAATAAGCTCACGTCAAGTGTACTGAATACGATAGTTGACTTAAAAAACGCAAACAGCGTAGGAACAACTATAAGCTCTCCACAACCCTCCTTTAGTGTGCCTGCAACACCGATCCTTCCGAATGACATATTCGCCGAAGATGAGAGTGCTGGAAATTCAGATAGAATCTCAGCCGAAGATCGCCAGGCGGCGATATCAGCTCTTCAAAGTGTTGCTGCTGAGTATGTTAATTCAACCGCTCCGCCCAGTACTGACGAAGAAATCAATGATCAAATAGCAAGTACTGCCAACTACTTGTCTTCTCTCACTAGTGGTAGCTACGGTTCGGTTCCAGGAAGTTTAACGGTACAGCAGAAGCCTAATGAAAGCAAGTCCAAGTGGAAGAATAAGAAGAAAGTGGATGATATTAAAAATTTACATACCTCCAATATTAAAAGAGAAATTTTAAATGAAAATCTTGATTCTGCATCTGACCATAATATGACACTAGTGTCTGTGGATAAGGACGGTCAACCCATTTCTGCGTAAGTTTTTCTTATTGAATTTCATTTGTTTTCTAAATTATTTGCTATTGAAAATATTGATGAGCTAGTTTTAGTAGAAGATGGTGGTAAACTAGGGATTATTTTTTACTAAATTGAAATGAGGTAGATCGGTTGGGAGGTTTTGTTTAATGTAGGTTTCTGCAAGGCAGAATATGATAACTGGTTACTTTCCGAAACCCGTGGCTTATTCAAAGGCATTGATAAAAATGATTACAGAAAATTTAGTAATAACGAGAGAAAAATAAAACAAATGATTGTAAGTTATGAATAGATATTTTATTAATTAACTCTGAAAACAATTATAATATATCTTTTTAAGCGCTGATCGCATTAAAGATTGATACATTTTTAATTGTAATTATCTTTAAATGCTAGTTGGGCATTATTCGCAATAACCCTTTATTATATAAATTGAATTCAGTTTATCTGTGAAGATAAGCAGATAATTGAGCAACAGAATGTGATTTCGTATGGTCCGGTATGCAACCTTACAAACTACCAACTAATTCTCAAAAACATTCTTTATCAGGGACGACGTTGATGATCACCTAGAATCCATGCAGAGTGACCTGGAGAGTTTGCGGGAGCTGCTCCGTGGAGATTCCTACTCCTTGGATGCCAACGCGTTGCTAGGGGTTTGTAATTTGAATGATTTGGGGGCGCCAACAGACGCCATCTCCTTCACCAAGGCACCACACGCTGCCGCTAAACTTGTACCCAAATTTACCGCATCCGATGTCTTTTTTGAGGTACAAAACATACTGGCAATGGCAATATGTGATCAATGCTAGAGATGTCTTTTTAATACTTTTTTCGTATGTAATTACCGTTCATAATGCAGTTTTTCATTGTCTTTCACTCATTAAATATTATTAAAATTTAATTCATACTGCAAAGTAGTTTATTTTAATGTGAGATCACCAGGGCAAGTTGGGCACATACATACATAAAAATATAAAAGTAAATTATGTTTAAATTTCTTTAGTTTTCGTAATTGCCAGAATGAAAATAAAATATGTATTATGATGTCTCAGTTTTATACAGATATTAAGATGAATACTTCTCTCAGGGCCAAATAGGGTTAAACAAATCTTAAACTGAACAAAAAATGCTATGTCGCGCCGAGTGTTTATCTCCCATGGTTACCGAAATAACAATTTTCTTTTCACCAATGTCATTAAAGGGTTATATTGTGTATGTGTGTTTGTGTGTGTGGATGGCTGAGTAGGTAAACCCAAAGCTCTCAAAAGTATACACTTTCTCAGTTTGTAGACAGTTTAAAGTGCTCTCTCTATTCAGGCCTGTAAGGTAAGCCTGCATCCTAAAACCCTGTATCAGTAAGAAAATTGTGGCAATATAGTGGAAATATTTTCATGTAACATTTTTAATAATGCAACAATTTTTAGATACGTTTGTTGTGTTTTCATATGCTTAACTTTTATATTTTAGAAAATTTGAGATCCATGTAAAAAAAGTTCTTCTGTCAAAAAAACAATTAAAAATAAAACATTGTCAACCGTATGCATATTAAGCAACCTATTAATTTGGCAGCGCATCTATTTTATTATGGTTAGTGGTCACTTTTAATAGTATGATTTCACGCACAGTAGCGTAATTATTATCTATAAGGCTGTACATGTACAAACATTTTTTTGATAACTGAGCATAGTGTAATTAAGAGCTCAAGACAAGCGACCCATTTGGATTGGATTAATATTTAAGAAAAAAAAAACTCAACTCCGTTTAATATAAGTATCTTAAAATATGTAAATCTAGTGAAAGATTTAACATAAAAAAATATTATTTTTATCATAAAATGCAGAAATATTTGCCGTAGACTTGCCCTAGGTAACCTTACATATTAGCAAATCGTTCAAATTTTAATTGGTCATTTTCACTGCTAGTGCCAGTATCTTCGTAATGTGGATGCGGCCAGGTTTATTTTTAATTTATCACAATAAGATTACAAGTTACTATTTTCATGATATTATTACAAGTTTCATGATAATATTACAACATTGTTTCGTATGATCAATATTGCAAAATCTGGTTAATTAATTGCTACAGTTCACAAAGTGTACTAAGGAAAGGAATCTTTGCGGAAACAATGTGTATATTGTAGTTTTAGATAGCTCAACCTAGATAGACATTTGGTAGGCACCCAAAAAAAACATTTCAAGATTTAGATGATGTGGCATATGGTGTGGGAGGTTTTCAAAAAATGCCCGATCACAGACGCTTACCTAAAATGCTTATTTTAGAAAAACTATCTGTTGTCTTGATAACCTGCAATATTATGAATAGCTTATGAAATTCTCTAAAATATGGTTTTATTACTAACCATATAAAATCTATAAAAAAAATATGATATTATTTTTTTTCTTAAAATTTTATTTTTGTTATTAAAAAAAGTGTTTACTTCTGTTCCTAGCTACCATATATAACTATTTATAAGTAATATATATTTTTTACCATTAATTATAATTTTTATTATAAAATATATATATATTACAATACTCAATAATATATATATTTTATTTGCATATATCCTACGTTGAACGTAAGTCATTCTTGTAAATATTCATTAAACCATTCACTTCTCATTCATCATACATCATATTTGTTACATTTCACCATTTTTCATAATTATTGTTTCTTTTTAAATAATTTTTTACTACTTTAATGAAAGTTTGACCGTATTGCATAAGCGCAGAGATAGATAGGTGAGAGTGAAAAGCTTTCATAAAATACAGGCCTGTCTTTAAACCAGCGTGTATTAACCTCAAGCGATGCAACTATCTGTGTGTTGGGTATTAATTTTTCTTTGAACATTCTGGCTATATAATTTGTTTGAAAATTTTCAATCTGTAAAAATATTAAAAAATGAATCTGTAAATCTGTAAAATTTTAGGGTTCCAAAGATGAATTTGTTAATGAAAGTTATTTTTTCTTGTTTACCACTTTATCTAATCATCTTTTTCATTTTAGTTATTCAGCCAAGATGATCCTTTTTGTGGCCTGACGTTAAACAATGACGAAGAAAACATTAATAAAGAGAAGGAACCTACTTCTGGTATTTTTTTTATTATTTTATGCTACAGTTTTATTTTTTATATTATTCATTATTAATAACAATTACATATTTTTTATTCTTGACGTGTCATAATAAGCTGTTACTTGAGTCTAAAGACTTCAAATGTCCCCTACTACGTCCCCTTTACCTTTTTAGGACGGGTTTAATTTCTGTCAGTAATTTCTACAGTATGTTTTTTTCGCTTGCAATGCACATCACATTAAGTTGTAGGCTTTTGGGAACTTTTCATACGAGGCAGTGATGAAAGATCAGAGTAAAATGCATTTTAATCTGTACTTATTGTAACAAAGAGAATGAAAAGTATACAATTGCTTAACATTGTTTTAGGTAGTATAATTTGTTGGTAATAAGTTGGATGAAATAGAAACACTCTAACAATTGACAGATTTTGCATAGAGTGTGGTATCTTCAGTCTTTGCAGTCAATCTGTCACAGCATCACTTGAATCTCTCCTCTTATTATTCGTAACCCCTCTGTCATTTGTTTATGTTTGGCTGGCAAGCTCTGGGCATTCCTAGTCAAATGACTTCTTGCTGTAACTCTAGTTCAAGTCTCCAATTCTTGCTCTATAGGTTGTATTTTAAATCACTACTGTCCGTTTCGGAGGTTGATCTATATCGACAACTAAACCGGTCTCGAGAATAAAAATATTTTATATTAATATAATGATATTATTAAAAACTTTATTTTTTCAAAGTAGATCCTGATCCGCGCGGTTGAGTGGTCCACTCCTGACCTCACGTCACCATGTTCTTAAACATTAAAACGTTTCTATAAAATTTTGAATTAGTTTTTTTCGTAATTAAGGAACTTTTTTCCAATATTTTATCGTGATTATTGTTTGATCATTGGTATAGATCAAGCTCTGTATATTTAAATCCTCGTTTATATTTAAAAATACAAGTGCCTATGCCATATAGCATTGGAGCAATCAACCATGATTATAGTTTTTTCAATTGGTTTGTAAAGTTTTGTACTTTTATCGTAATTTTTTTTCAACAGTTGGAGAACAATCAGGACAGCTCATGTGGTACGTGCCTCCGACTCAGGGCTTGGATTTTGAAGAAATGAGTTTATTGGATGGAAATCAAATTGTAGACATAATTCCTGAATCCTTATCACCCCTGGCAGGCGACTCAACTGATTTAAATACCCCTCAGGCGGAGATCAATACTCCACCGTTTAACCAAAACGCTACATAGGCACAAGCTACCATTGCATATAGGTTAAGATGGTTACTCTTTAGATCGTTTGTACTAATTTACTTCCTCAATTTGAGATAATCTTGTTATTTGTTCAATTTTTTTTTTAATTTTGAGGAGTTCAAAATACTAATTTTAATTTGAATTACTGAATGTTTTTTTTTATAATGTAACACTAAATCTAACCTAAAAAAAAGATTGTAAAAAGAACTGTGTTTTGGAAGGTATACCAGAGATTATTTATTATCTGGTTTGGCTTTTTTATTTGTCACATGGCCTAGTATTTGAAATAAGTACGATATGTTGGGTTAATCAAATAAATGCCATTTTGTAAGAATGTAAAATTGTTGTGATTCAATGATTCAATAAATGGGTATGTAAATAAGGAGACATAATAATGTTTATTAACATTAATATGGAAACTATTTTTATATTAGACATTGTAGGCTGGTCCTTACTTGTGCAAAATTTGTGAGTTTTTGTAAATAAATCCTTTATTTCTCGGGGTTCACTTGCATTAATTTATTTATTAACTATTATTGTATTGGTTGGATCTGTCAATTTGCATCTATCTGTCACATAAAATTGTGATGCTTACCAGTTCAAGATAAAAATTTTGCACAAAATATATGTTTATATGTGTAAGGGATGTATATATTTTGTGACAAGCATTCAACAACCAGGTTGCTCACATATTATAAAGCAGTTTAAATAAAAAGAAGCAAATTAAGGTGTTAAAAACAGTGTCAAATGACTCATGCCCTGAAGTCCACGCAAAAACTATATGTAAATTTATTGTGTAAAGCTATAGTGTAAATTATACTATATATCTAAGGATTTTTCGGGGCTAGAGTGAATTGCAATTTGGTAATAGTGACACGCGTGGTTTCATGTGCTTGGATGAGGAGGTTGGGCTTTAGTATAAGAGTTAGTAACATTTATTAATTGGAATCAAAATAAATGAATTATCAATATATATTTAATTTCATTTAAAATTTCGATTCTCCTTGCATTCACAAACTAATGCTGATAGTTACACAATGATATCTTAACCATGTGTCCCGGCACTCGCATTTTTTATATTTTTGAACATTGCCTAATGTTGCGCCTTAGGTTTTACTGTGTATTTTCTGACTTCATTTGTACTTTTTGTAAACATTGTAGTTTAAACGAGTAGAGCAATTTAATTAGACCAGTATTTCATGTTTTTATGGAGCTAACTACTTGGCGTGAGAGTCAGCTCACTTTTTGGTAAAGTAAAATTTTTTGTTTACTTAATGTGGGCAGGTTAGGTTGGATTATTTACTAGAAAAATAAAAAAAATATGCAATAATATTAACGAAAACAGGTATGATAAAAGCATTTATTTGAGTATGTGGAGTAGGTTTGAAACCCCTGACGTAACAAAATGTATCGAGCAAAATTTTATTGCAAGTGTCACTGATTATCCAGTGATGGAAATCATTATGGCATTTGGTTGTGGTTTTTTGTTTGTTTAACCAGTAAAAATAATTTAACAGTTTGTGGACAGTTGTACAGTGAACATCCTTAGCTGTTTTCCCCATCGCATTGACAATTTTTGATCAAATATATTTTTATGACGGGCCTAAACTATCTCTACAGATCTTACTGATTTGCAAGTGGATACTCAACGTAGCTGAACTCGATAACTGAAAGTGTTAGTTGTAATTGTCAACCTACAGTAGCAGGCCAAAGCTTAAGTATTAAGCTATAATGACGAAGCTAATAATCCCTAATTATTACATTCTAGGCAAGCAGCTCGAAGCCGTGCTAATGAGCATAGATCTGTGCTTGCTTGGCACTCTTAAGATATGTATCTAGTCTATTTTAGTCTAAGGTTTGCTAACATAACACATGAGCATTAAAAAATTAAACGAGCATGAGAATTATAGTTGATTTTTATAATCCACGACTATACCTAATTCAGTGGTTAGGTCAACGACGACATCATAACGGACTGACGAGTGCAGCGGAACTGACAATTTTATATATAATATATAACTTTTGACCGTTCAATTGACCGAAACACGCATTTTGAACTGGTCGGACACTACATAGCAGTTCTGACAAAAGCTTTTTTTAAGTTACCTAATGCTTTTTTATAGTTAATAGTCACTTAACACGCTCAATGCTGATATATCGATTTTGATATTTGCTGTATATCGCCAGATACCGTGATATTGATATTGATACTGCATCTCTATTAATATTAAAATGGTGGCATGTCGTGAATATCTGAATTCACGAAAGGCTTAGACTAAAATAGGCCTAAAACATAAAATATGCTACCAGAGGCACTAAAATATTTTAAAAACATCAACAAATTAAAAAATGCAGTTCATTGGAAAAAAATAATATAGTTTTAATCAAAACACCTAGTCAGTCAGAGATTTAAGTTTAGCACTTAGGCTGTAGGAATTTAACAAAAAGTATGTTTCAATCAAGTAAAGTGAAATACTTATGTTTAAATCGTGTATCGCCTAAGATCAAGCCTGATGGGGGCTGCTTGCTGTGAGGTTCGTTAGCGCTATTGGAAGCTATTAATGATAGTGTAGTATGTAAGTGTGAGTTGACAAAGTTTGTCAAATATTTAAAGCAGAGGCGGCAATCTAACTAGACCATGGCGACATAACATCGCCACTGTGTAGAGGTGCTATAGTTACATTGCGGTCCAAGGTAATTGCTTAGGGTGAAAGACGTCAGGATCGGCCAGTTTCAACTAATGACGACTCAGAGTGGAGCCAACAGGAGTGGAACAACATCCGTCTGTACAGTTACTAAATAAACCGATTTCAAAAAAGGAGGACGCTCTTAACTTGATGTGTTCGTTTTAGCTTCTATACATACATTAATGTATAAGAAGCTACTATCTCCATCGCTTGGCTGTCTATCTGTCCGTCCATCTATCTTTCGCCTGTCTGTCCGTCCGTTTTCATTGAATCTTTCACCTCAAAAATACAAATGCAAAAGATTTTAATTTTTGTTTGTAGATTTATACACTTGAAAAACAACCATAGCTGTTATTACATCAGAGGCTAGTCGGATAAAATAGATTATTCAACAAATTTTTAGTACTAATAAATAAAACATTGACAGTTCGATAAAGCACTCAAATATCATAAAAATATAACAGCACGGCTGTTGGAACATATTCATTACTAGCATTAAAATTAATACAACTCATCTATGTGAATAGAAACAAATAGAAACATAAAAAAATGTTCAGTGCCACATTATAATTACTATTATTTATTTACTTATTTGAAATAAAAATATAAAATTGTAATATTATGACTTTGTTATTTCACTACTAATCGCGTGTCACATTCACAAAAAAAAAAAACTAATATAGTGGTAAAATTTATGATGAATTAAAAGAATGATTTGATACCATGTATGTTTTTTTTATTTTAGCTACTCAGACCTAAAAAAAAGCCACTAAACGCACATCGAATGGGGCAGGCAAAAGTGGAAATAGGAAATGATCATAAGTTGGTACCATAGGTGCGAGTAAGCTGGGGGGGAAAATGCCGTTAATGACATTTGTAGGGCCTAGCTGTAAGACGTCAGGTCCTGGTTAAATAATTTACTACTACTAAACCATGTATAGAAGCAATTGATATTGTATGATAGCTGCAGGTGTCATAGCCACTCATGACTTTTTTTAGTATTTTCACTACGAATTGGCTTGAGCAACTTAATATATTGTTTTACATTTATGTTAGCGAGTTTTACCGATGTGGTCCCATCACATTAACACGATAAATATTTAGAAAATAGGTAAGTACTACAAATTTTACAATAAATTAAAAAAGAGATAACCTGAAGTTGAATTGGTAGTGTGTTTTTTGCGGACAACTTTAACATTTTGGTAGATTTTTTTATTTTTATTGTTTACTAAAAATAAAAAGTTTATCATATTATTTATTACTTTTAATCATTGAAAACATTCTATTACGACTATTATTCCAGAAAGACCTTTTTGTAATAATAGTTGTAAAAGTCGTAAATTCGCTAGGAAAGGGCTAGGACGAGTCACGTGATAAGATCGTAGGCGGCAGGTCAAACAAAGCGCCATCTTTGCCACCGTCCACTAACAGATAAGAAAAGGGTCACATGGCACAGATGGCGCTGCGTGTACAATGTTTTGAAAACACTTTCAATGTTTTTTTGTTCTTGTGTAATGTAGGTAAAATTTAACTGGAACTTTCTCCCTGCTTTGTTTATGTTTTTACCGATATTACATTTACAACCTAAAATTATTTTAAAAACAAACAAGCAGGTAAGCGTTTGCGCATTACAATAATAGCCATTCTTGACACTTGTTGGGGTG
The DNA here is from genome assembly GCA_020383195.1 of Neomicropteryx cornuta. Classification (NCBI taxonomy): domain Eukaryota; kingdom Metazoa; phylum Arthropoda; class Insecta; order Lepidoptera; family Micropterigidae; genus Neomicropteryx; species Neomicropteryx cornuta. The sequence continues at coordinate 12,145,984 of JAHKQU010000014.1, forward strand.
TTTGGGATTTTCTATCTAAATGTCAGTTAGTGCGAGTCATGCGTAGGTCGCGTAGCGGTTTTGAGGGCGATTTCGACGACGGCTTAACCGAAAATTACGCAAATAACTATTCATACTTTAAATGATTATTTGCGCGCTGAAGAAAACGTCAATTATTCAACCCCGTAGTTGAATAAAAAGTATGCTATGCATTCTATTTACAAAGTGATACTGAGTTTTATAATGAGTTTCCTTGCAATAATTGTATTTATTTGAAATTTGTCACGCACGTTTTTCGTAATGTTTAAAATGGGCTAACTACGGAATGTCGCGTCGAAAGCAAGCAAAACCGAGGTCTCTAAAACGTAAGTTTCTTACAAAATAGTTTTCACACTTAAAAATTCTATCTTAAGGTCTATTGTATATTTTGGCGCAATTAATAAGCTTTAAATCTATCATAATACAAACTTTAATATTAGACTAAACATTTTACTCGCTTTGTAAAAATTTAAACACAATTTGAATTGGCTATTTTCTCTCGCAGTTAGGTAATTTATCGTTTTAATGCATGTTAGATAAATAAATGCTGAAAAAAAATGTTAGTGTTACCCATTAAAATAATAAAAACCATTATGTGAATCATTATGTGTATTCAGTGTTTACAAACAGCAAATTTTAAAATGTAACGCTTGTAAGTAGTAGAAATTTGACATGAAAATAATGCCCCAAATGGAGGAAAAAAAGGAAAAATATATATTCCGGTTATGGCTATTTATTGTACCTACGCTAAGTATTGAAGGGTTTTATTAATAATTTATTACAAGATAAACAAAAAATATATTCAAAACAAAATATATGAATAAACCGTCACCGTACCGTCACTCTTCTGATAAATTATTCAAAGAATTTCGAGTTTTAGATTGTACGACAGTTGTATATTAGAACAGTACTAATGTACTAGCAAAAAGATGTAACTTCTCAAATAAAGCTCACGACACAAGCAACGTCGAAGAGAGGGACTTCACGAAAACAGAATGCAAACTACATATTATTATGATGGACAAAGACACTACATTTCTAGCGCCCAGAATTTAACAAATTTTACACGGAGGTTGACAGATCAACATCGACATTGACTGACGCAAACTTTAAAAGGACGAAACGCATTGGCTAAGGAACAAAACGAGGCAAGAATGCAAAAAGCAACTTATTCAAACTGTTACTTGAGTCCACTTTTGATTTTACATTTACTTTTTATACTCTTAAACTAGGTCGCCGCAGTCGCTCGCATTTTGCTTCGCTGCAGCACATATTAGAGCGAAGCGATTTACTAAAATTTTCTAAATAAAATTTAGTCTGTGACAATAACTTTTTAACGACGGGATAGATTTTGATAATTTTCTATAATGAGGTATTTGAAATCTCTTTGATACAAATGCACAAAAAAAATTCATCCGGAAATCAACAGCATAACTTTTTAACGACGGGATAGATTTTGATAATTTTCTAAAATGAGGTACTTAAAATATCTTCAATACTAATGTACAAGAGAATTTCATCGGGAAATTGAAAACATAACTTTTCAACGAATGGATAATTTTCTAAAATGAGGTTCTTGAAATCTTTTATATACAAAAAGAGAAATTGTTTTTTTTTACTATTTTTATGCGTGAAACTTACCTAATTATTTTTTGTATTTTTATTTATTGTTAAAAACGATTTATTATTGTTAAATTGTATTAAATTAATATCAAATTAAATAATTTAAAATAAAATTCGATTAATTATTTTCGAATAAAAAATTTTCAAAAAAGCGCGTGACTTTTTTATAATGGATATTCCCATAGACAATTTTCTTTTGACCCCAAAAATTTTATTTTTGACAATATTTAAAATCAAGCTCCGTCACGACCTTCACTTTTTCATGTAGATTCTCTCAAAATCAAAAATTTTTCAAATCGGTCAAGGAATGACCAAGTTAGCCCGTGACAAAGTTCTAATTGGAGTCGCCTTATGAGAGCTTCGCTCTAATTATTCCGATGTAAGTTTTTTTTAGGTATATAGAAATTTCACGTTTATTAAGAATACAGATAAATATTGTATTATTTGTATTGTATTAGTAAAATTGATAAGTGTATTTTGCATTAAAGTATGTTTCTTATGTCTCGTATGTGTTTATATATTATATATGTGTGTGTTTGTGTGTATATTAAATTTACTAATCTATATATATTTATATTAAAAAAAAAACATATGTCAGATCTCTAATATAGACCTCCCGCTTTTATTATCTCCTTATTAAATATTTCACATAGGTAACACCTCGACACAGAAATTTGCCTAGTGAGGTGTTACTAATCCACGCAAACTGTACTTTAATTCTCTTGAAAATTAATAAAATGCTTTAAAGTAATACACAATAATATTAATTGTATATTGGATATTTTAATAAATAAATAAATAAATAAAAATATGTCTAGGAATGACATATGCAGGTAACTAAATAATATGTAAAATATTACATATCATTAAGTACTGATTGTTGTAATAGAAGATTATAAATTAGTCATAAAACCGAAAACGAAAAATAAAAAAAAAAAACTCATCCACCAAAACGTTGACATTGGCAACACAACACATGCCTATGCAACTCTGCACCGGCTATAACATTTTGGTCGATCGTTTTTTTTTTTTATTTCCTGACAATAAGAAGTTTATTGTGATATTTCTTATTTTTTTTTGGTTGAGATAACGTTTTTAATTTTAAATTTTTAGTACTTATTTAGGTGCTTATATTTTTTCTAAATATTAATCGTATTTTAATGAATATGTATATCGATATTAAAAAAAAAATAACGGAAAACTTTTAGATTATTTTTCCTACAACTATACGTATACTTTCCTATTCTAAACTAAAATGAAAAAAATAATAAAATCGTTCAAGCCAGTCCGGAGTCATTACTCATTAGTAACATATATTAAAAAATGATTTACACATCAAATTGAGAACTTTCTCCTCTTTTGAAGTCTGTTAAAAATATAAAAAGACGAAAGAGATAATAACAAGAATGGCTTTGACACTCTGTAGCTATCATATAATATCAACTGCTTCTACCTGTCTATGTCTATGGTTGTCTATGGTTGTGATGGGTTGCTTCATTTCTTATTCCACTCGTGCCTGTGGCAAATTTAGCCAACTCGACGTGCATTTTGGATGGCTATAGAGGCAACAGTGGGTTATTTTTTTGGTCTGAGTAGATTAAAATAAAAAAACATATGTAACTATACATTCTTTTAATTCATCAAAAAAATTAACATAATTTCAGTTTTTTTTTGAAATTTTAAGGTTCGGCTAGTAATTAAACAACCCTCTCCCCCACCTCTTCGTATTTACTGAATTTGTTTGTTTATTTTTGGTGGCTAACTTCTCTCAAATTGACCTTTTTTTAATAACTCGGCAAAAGTATATTGTATAACAATACAAATATACAAAACCACGGAAAAAAAATACTAATGTAGTTCCGAATTAAAACAGATTTTTGTTTCTATCTTTAAAAATAATAAAGTTTAAATTGGTGCATTTCATAATCTTTTTTTGTTTTTATTTAAATTTAAAATATTTTTTTTATTATTTATTTTATCTTAATAAAAATCTTTTAATATATAATAATATAATTCTTTTTTACATCATTACCTGTATTGTGTAAAATTTCTGTTGGGTAACCACAATACCACAATAACTCTATAAATAAATAAACACGGACATAATAGTTTAATTAATAATAATTATAATGTGGCACTGAACATTTTTATATGTTTCTATTTGCGCTCATAGATGAGTGTTTCCAACAGCCGTGCTGTCATATTTTTGAAATTTGAATATGATATTGAGCGCTCTATCGAAGTGACAAAAGTTTCAATCTTTAGTATTAAAAAAATCTTCACTAATCTAAAGATTAAACCTAAACCTAACCTAAATTAAAAAACCTATGTTATCCGACCAGCTTTCGGTGTGATTTTAATGGCTATGGTTGTTTTTCGAAAGCATCAATCTACACACAAAAATGCAACTCTTTTGCATTTCTACTTTCGGTTTGAAAGATGCAACGGACAGATGGCCAAAGGACGGGAATAATACCTTCTTATAAATGAATTTATAGTAGCTAAACCTAGAATCGAAAAACTTGACAGTACAATAATGACAATAAAATGACATCTATTTTAATAAGCTTTAGATAATTCAAAAAATATTATATTGTAAAAATTACAACTTTAATAATATAAGTTAGGTACAGTTGGTTATAGATTTTAAACAAAGCTAAAAGTACAAAAAGTATTAGTCTATCCCCGCCAATGTACGCGTACAAATTAAGAAAAACCACTTACTTATGTATTTAAAAAGTTTCTATGTAAAATATTTCGATTTTGAATAATAATAATTGAGATTAAATGAAATTAACACAACTGTTTTATTTTATTCTTTAAGTAACTTTAGAAAAAATATATTTAAAAAAGTTTAGGTACATATTTAATAATGTTCTTATAAATATGCTTGTTCAAGTCAAAACATTAATTCTAAATAAATATGAAATACCTTTCTACTAATTATCAAACACTAGAGGTATATGAATATGCTACTTCATAACACAATACCTGCATTTCAAAAGATAAATAATTAAAGCTTATTTTGTCAGAAACCTGAAACATTATACGACTTGAGTTATTCGGTTTTCACTGTCGGAAATCAAGCACCGAGCTATTATTGTAATTTTCAGGCCACATACTAAATGCACTTAATAATAAACATTTCTTAGTAGTTTTTATTGATTATGCTAAAGCAATTTGTTATACTTAATTTTAAAAATATTATAAAACTCGCGTCGGTATCAGAGGACCCTTACAAAATCTACTTGCTCCAATTTGCTGATGACATAATTAATTATGAATGTACGGTTAACGTTAACATTACATGATGATGGTGTCAACTTGTTCAAATGTTCACTTCATGATGGATTGAAATCAAATGATGTCAAAAGGACCCGTAGAGTCCTTGCTTATATTGATTGAAATCATTAAAAAAATATTAAACGCTGTTTGTTGCTGACGTCATTTAAACTGAACTCTATAGTGCAATTTTAATTAGGTATTTTGACTTCATATCCTAACATTTTTCAGTATTGTTAAAAATGAAATATTTAATTTTGTCATACTGTCGATAAAGAAATACCATAAAATAACATTAGGTTAAGAATATATGATTATTTTGCCGTTTATTTCCATTCATATAGTATTCATTCAGTTTATATAAGTACAAATAAGGCTTTACCTCGACAGGGTGTGTATATGTAAATATTAACCTCATCTATGCTATCACAGAGATGTGAAAGCGGTGGTCCTCATAGTTAAGGCACATACCTACTATATCTTTTTTTATGCGTTACATTTCAACTTTAAATGCTCGGGGTAAAGTTCCGAGAACCTTTGACTGTTTACACAGAGGTTAAACATTTTTCACTAAATTTTTTAAAACGACATTTTATCTTAATATATATAAATCTCGTGTCACAATGTTTGTCTTCAATGGACGGCTGAACCACCTAACCGATTATAATAAAATTTGCACACCATATGCAGTTCGATCCAACTTGAGCGATAGGATAGTTTAAATCTCAAATTATAGTCGCAATTTTAATTTATTGCTAATTATTTGTCTGTTATTATTTGGCAGTCATAAAACTGACAGATGTCGATACGGAACGGCACGGAACATGCATGCATACAAGATGCGATGACTTAGGTACGTCATTACGGCCGACCGGATTTATTTATTACATTCACATGTAATCCGAATTGGGAAGAGATACAAACTTTACTATTGCCAGGACAACAAGCCATTCATCGTCATGATTTAACTGCACGTGTGTTTAAACAAAAATTGAAATCCTTAATTGATTTTATTGTTAAATATACAATTTTTGGTATCACACGTTGTTGGCTGTATACGATAGAGTGGCAAAAGCGAGGTTTGCCTCATGCCCACATTTTGGTTTGGCTTAAAGATAGAATCCGTCCTGAAGAAATCGATCAAATAATTTCAGCCGAAATTCCAGACCCATTAATTGATCAAGAATTATTTGATATTGTCACCAAACACATGATCCATGGGCCATGCGGTGTTTTCAACATGACGTCACCGTGCATGGAAAATGGAAAATGTAAAAAAAACTTCCCAAAGCCGCATACGAATGACACGATCACGGATATTGATGGTTATCCAATGTATCGTCGCAGAAGTACTGAGAATGGTGGCCACACATTTACAATGCGACTGCCGAACTTTCCAAATCAAGTTGAGTTTGATAATCAGTGGGTGGTACCATACTCACCACTACTTTCAAAAACTTACAAAGCTCATATCAATGTTGAGCTTTGCAGTTCTGTTAAATCAATTAAGTATATTTGTAAATATGTAAACAAAGGCAGTGATTTGGCCATATTTGAAGTAAAAAACATAAATAAAAATGACGAAATAGCACGATACCAAATGGGCAGATACATTAGCAGCAATGAAGCTATTTGGCATATTCTCAGCTTTCCCATCCACGAAAGAGATCCTGCTGTCCAACATCTGGCAATACATCTTGAAAACGGTCAACGTGTATACTTCACTGAAGAAAATGTTCTCCAAAGAGCGTTCGAAGCTCCGAAAACGACTCTAACTGAATTTTTTAGATTGTGTCAAAAACCTGATGTTTTTGGCCAATTCGCGAAGACATTGGTGTATGGTGATGTTCCACGTTATTTCACATGGAACAAATCCAGTAAAAAATGGGAGCCACGGAAACAAGGAAAACCACATCCTTCCATTACAGGCATATTCAAAGCTAAGACATTGGGGAGACTTTACACGGTACATCCAAAGCAACGTGAGTGCTTCTATTTACGTTTGTTATTGGTGAATGTTCCCGGACCAACGTCTTTTGAATTTTTACGAACAGCTAATGGTCGAGTATTCAATACATACCAGGATGCATGTCGTGAACTGCAATTGCTAGAAGACGATAACCATTGGGACTTAACGCTTGCTGATGCTGGGTTGACATCAACACCGAATAACATTCGTCAGTTGTTTGCAATTATTTTGGCGACATGTTATCCCTCGCAAGCACAAACTTTGTGGGAAAAATATAAAAATTGTATGACAGAAGACATCTTGCACCGAATTAGACAAACAAATCAATGCCAAAACATAGATTATACACCAGAGATGTACAATGAAGCATTGGTCTTGATCGAGGATTTATGTGTTCTTATTTCAAATTTACCACTTAATCATTATGGTATGCCATCACCTAATCGTCCAGCCACCGACTTAGTCAATACCGATTTACAACGAGAAAATCAATATGACCATGGAAGTTTAGCAACAATTATCATGAACAGTGAACCATTACTGACAGCAGAACAAAAAATTATTTATGATCGGATTATGCTGGCTGTTGCTGCTGAACAAGGCGGTTTTTTTTTCTTGGATGCACCCGGTGGAACCGGTAAGACATTTTTAATATCGTTGATTCTTGCCAAAATACGGTCGCAACAAAAAATCGCATTAGCATTAGCATCGTCAGGCATTGCGGCTACTTTACTGGATGGTGGGCGAACAGCACATTCAACATTCAAGCTGCCATTGGACGTTCATAATAAACCAGATGCAATGTGTAACATCAAAAAGAATAGTGGAATAGCTGCAGTGTTGCGGAAGAGTTCTATAATAATTTGGGATGAGTGCACAATGGCACACAAATATTCACTTGAAGCATTAAACAGAACTATGCAAGATTTAAACAGCAATAATAAACTTTTCGGTGGTGCTATCTTACTTTTGTCTGGTGACTTCCGGCAGACCTTACCGGTTATACCTCGCTCTACTTTCGCGGATGAGATTAATGCATGTTTGAAACAATCATTCTTATGGCGAAGTGTTGAAACACTTCGATTGACCATAAATATGCGAGTACAATTGCAAAATGATCCATCAGCACTAATATTTTCCGAACAACTACTAGATATTGGGAACGGTAAAATAAAACTGCAACCAAATACGCAATGCATTAAACTACCAGACAATTTTTGCACTGTTGTTCAGGATAAAACTGAATTGATTCAGAGTATTTTCCCGGATATACAGAATAATTATTTGAATCATGAATGGCTTAGTCAACGGGCGATTTTGGCAGCCAAAAACGTTGATGTTGACGAAATTAACTTCCAGATACAACAGTTGTTACCAGGCGATCTGATGTCTTTTAAATCAATCGATACTGTTGTTGATGAAAATGAAAGTGTAAATTTTCCGATTGAATTTTTAAATTCATTAGATATCCCTGGAATGCCACCACATAATCTTCGATTAAAGATTGGTTCCCCTATTATTCTCCTCCGTAATTTGAATCCACCTCAATTATGTAACGGTACGCGTTTGGTCATCAAAAAGATCACCGGAAACATTCTTGAAGCAACCATTTTGGCTGGGAAGTTTAAAGGAAAAGTGGTCCTGCTGCCACGTATTCCGATGATACCATCAGATTCTACCATACCCTTCAAAAGGCTACAGTTTCCAATTCGTTTAGCTTTCGCCATGTCTATAAATAAATCTCAAGGTCAAACAATGTCCATTTGTGGTTTAGATTTGGAAAATCCATGTTTTTCTCATGGGCAACTATATGTTGCGTGTTCACGTGTTGGGAAACCGTCGAATCTATTTGTGTTAGCTAAAGACAGGTTAACCAAAAACATTGTGCACCGATTGGTGTTAAATTAAATTGAAATTGAAAGTATTTATAATTCAAAAAAAAAATATTAATGATTAAAAGTTTAAGACTGTCTGCCTTGCCTACCTCATTCATGAGTTTAAGCGTCACATGTAATTTACTGTATTATACTGTAATATACTTATATTTGTTATAAAATTAAATGGAAATAATAAATCTGATAAATTTTTATTTTTTACCTATTGATTTCTGCTTAGTATCAAGTGTAAGAACATTTTAATTAATTGTGTTCAACGTACTTCCCCTTCAAATCAATCTCAATCCAGTGAATTTGTATACCAACATCATCATTGTCGTCTTAGTTCGTAAATAATTTCATTGTACTAAAGGGTTATAGTAGTAGAAAGTCAAATAAGGAGATCACCATATTTTTTTACAAATACCATCTGTGTGAAAACGCATAGTGGACTCCGTGACTGATGTTCTCTTATTGTTCCTCTTAGATTGTTTACTATAATGTAATATAACAAAAACTTTAGCCACAGCAACGCGTGGCCGGGTCAGCTAGTAATAATATAAATTACAATTACCTACCTATTGATAAAATTAGCATATGGATACTAAAAAAATATGATAATTTTACAAAAGTGTATATGTGTGATATTAACGCGAATTAACCCATTAATACTGATGTATTTTTATTACTGGTGCCATTTTTTGTCAATAATATTACGGTCAAACACTAAGTAATGATATAATGTAATGGTAAATTTTCCGCGCCAAACATGTCGCTCTTATCGTATAGACTTGATACGGGCGACAAAATAAACAAGACGCCGTCGGTAAGAAGGATGCTGCCTTCCAGAAGCGATCTCTCTTAGATGGTTTCTCTATATAGAGAAAAACTGCGATTACAAAGTTTTGAGGGTCTTGCGGCGGGGGTGCGGGGGTGGCGAGGGTAGAAGGGAGTAATTAACCTCATTACTCCCAATGTGGGTGCGCTCACCGCGTCGCAGCCTGTCCGCCTCTACATACGTAGCGACACTTATTTATTTGCCTAAAATATACGAGTATTAAGCTAGCCTATGTCCACCTCTACACATTATCCTGACAAAGCGCTGCGGTTTGGAGACGAACGATGCTCGTTACCTCGTCGCATCTCGTCGCCATATTAGCATCACTGTTAACGCACTCCATTTATAAATGGTCAAATATTTAGCCGGCATGATGGCCGACGCCGCGGTCTGCAATTAATGCCTGTGACTGCGACTCCATAGGCCATAGGCTTCGCTTTGTTGGTTCTACGAGACCTTGATTTTATATATTTATTCAATCAAGGAAAAACAACGGGTACAAGTAGGTTATCTAGGTTAAGTCGGTTTTGCAACGCTGCTGCTATATCAATACTATACCAACGTCAAAATACAAATTCTATGCGAATTCACAAAACCACGGTCAAAATTCCGGATACACGGATAGTTTAGTTGCGTATTACATACTCAATATTTAAATTCGTTTAATTTATTTAAATTCGTTTAATATATTATAATATTAATCTTTTTTGCGTCATGGCTTTACGTCATTTACCTGTATTGTGTACAATTTAGGCCGGGTAACCACAATAAATAAATAAATAAGCACAAACATAATATACCAATTTATAAGAATTATAACGTGGCACTGAACATTCTTTTACATATTTCTATTTACGCTCATAGAATAGTATAATATATCAATTCTATCTGGCCAGCAATAAATAAAACGTTCCAATAGCTGCGCTGTCATAAGTTTGAAATTCGAATATGATCGCGCCCTAATGATTAGCGCTATGTAACGTATATTGCCATATGTCTGTTTCATACTGAAAAAATGTTGGCTTTAATGTTAAATATTTATATTATGCGACCAGCCTTATGTCAAGCCTTATGTGGTATGACCTTGTGTCAACCGCGTTCTCAAATATTAAAACGACTTGATGTAAATGCGATTAAATTAATAAAATATTAAAATACGTAAGTGTATTAAACATAACTGCATCGAATAAATATAGCATAATAAATATATATTTTTTCGTTTTCATCATCATCATCAACTCGTAAGTAGGAATGACATGTGCTTTTATGACGATGCCCTTAATTCAAAGCGCAATTTTCCCGCCAAAAACCCAGGCGTTCAGGCATTAAAAAATTGAAATTTGTCTGATATTTTAATCCGGGGTCCGACGGCAGAGACGTCATTCCTATGTTTTGAGGCTTACGCGCGCGGATGGCGTATTTTTCCGCCCTCAGAAGTCCTCGCTCCTGCTGCTTGTAAGGGCACCGATTACTAATTCTTGGCGATTATGTCATTCTGATTTTAGATAGCCAGTTTAAGAGCTTTCATGATGCTGCTAACGCAAACAGTATTTTCATTTTAAAACTGAATAAATAAATCAAAGATAGGCTTTTGTCTATAAACAAATTATTTACCCACACTTTGGAAAAATAATTAAATATTTATCTTGTATCTACCTCCTTTCACAGTTATCTTATCTTTGTCCTTAAATATTTTGAGTAACAGTAACAAATGAATTAATATTATTAATTAGTTACTGTCTGTTTTGTCTTTACCGAGTAATCTAAATTGGCTAAATTAGTAACCGAAAATGTTTCCAACGTTTTAAAGCTTAAAATTGGTTTTTCAAAACATCAAATTAGGTTAAATGAGTGAGTATACAAGATAGAAGGTATTTATGTAAAACCTTGAAAATGTCGAAAGTACCTTTTATGGAATTGTTCGTTAAATGGCGTTGAGTGGAAGCTGATGAAAGTCTGGTTGCGGCGCTCAGGGCGGGCTGCGCGGCGAGGGCGGCGGCGCGGAGGGACCCAGCCAAGGGCGGGTAGAAGCTTTTAGACAGGCTCCCGGGGGACCGGGGCTCGCGGCGCGCGCCGTGCCGCCCGGGCCCCGGGGGAAATTTCCCGTCCGCTCTCTACCGGGGCCTCTACAAGTTTTATGACTCGCGCGCCTCGCTCTATCTCGCTCTCTTCTAAAAGTAGACACCGCATCTGAACTCCAAGTACACTTAGAAATCGTCCTACCTAATTCCATAAAAGTCAATATTATTTTATTCTAAAATCTAAACGGTCTTTGATATCCTCGACTTCGACGTTTAATAGGTCGAATCCATTTAGGTAGGTCATCTTGAGTACGGGGAGTTAACCCGGTCATTTCTCCATACAAACGCTGTAATATTGAGACAGTTTTATTTGTATATATAGAAGAAAAATAATAATGGATATCAGTTAATCTAATGATGATTATTTAGGGTTATATAGAATTAATGTATGTATGTTTTTCTATGTTTATATTGTTTATTAACCAAATAATAAATATATAAATTAATTAATTGAACAAGAATGGCTGGCACTCCCTAGCTATCACATAATATCAAATGCTTTTACACATTGTTTAGTAGTAGTAAATCAACCAAAACCCGACGTTTTACAGTTAGGCTGGTATGAGTTTATACTAATTTTAACTGACCAGTAAAAAATAATATGTTACAACAGCTGAGCTGACATATTTTTGAATTCGATTATGATATTTGAGCACTCTATTGAACTGACAATGTTTCAATAATTAATATTAAAAACTTGTTGACTTTAATGATCATACTACTGGTACTTTTTACATTGTAAACTACTTAAATTGTAAACTGATTTAATAGGTATAATGAAATGAATATATTATAAGGCATGTACTAGTAAAAGAATAAATAAATATTATTATTATTATACGTATATTATTCTACCGATCAGCCTCCAATGTCACCTAAACGGCTACGGTTGTTTTTCAAGAGCTTCAATCTACACACAACAAATATTCTCTTTCGCATTTATACTTTTTGACTTGCAAGATGCAACAGATGAACAGACGGACAGACAGACAGATGGTCAAAGGACAGGGATTGTACCTTCTTATATATGAATGTATAGGAAACTGTATGTAACCGCTACTAACCCACTAAGGCTGTAACTCTTTATTGTATCATTCAGTCCGTCGAAATAATCCTTTCGTAAATAATGAACGAGTGAGATTTAATATACAAAAATATATACATATATAATAAAAAACAAAAATGTACTTCTTACTAAAAATGTATAAAAATAATAATAAATAGATAATAATTTACATATATAAACGTGATAATGAAATTATTGATGGTAATAGTATTTGGTATTACCCGTCAGCGACGCGAAATGTGTCAAATCAAATGCGCGTCCGGCTGACATTACGGATTAACAATCGAGTTTGCTTTGTGAACGGTGTGAGGAAACATTTTTTTAGGTACGTAAATGCAACCTTCAAACCTTCAAAAAAACTGCAACCTTCTAAAAAAACTACCATATTTCTGTCACTTTCGCGGATGCCCAGCTATCGAGTTAGAACAAGTCTTTCCACAAATTATTGTGTTTGGATGAAATTACACATAATATTCTAATAATTCAGTTTCAATCATAGAGACATTAATAATTTGTCATCAGCTCAACGAGAAATCATAGAGTAAAAATATCCAGAATTTTTTGCACTATGGTTAACGGCGCGGCACCCAATTATGTTCATAATTTATGTGCAAATCGGGAGCAAATAATAAGAAACCCGCCGCAGAGCCAGAATATCTATAATATTTTATACAGGTGTAATTAGTCCTGCGATTTCAAACATGACTTGTTAAGACGACGTCAAAATTCATCATTAAATCGTTGTCGTTATAAGCACGCCAGCTAATCGTCCGCTCGCAACGCGCTCAGGCAAGGCTATGGGATATCGATCGCGTTTATCCACAGAAAAGGCAATTTACACCAGCGTTTTATTAAAAATAATAAATTTGTCGATGAATTATTTTCGATTTTTTTATACATATAATTTCTTATTTTAATAGGGAAGATAAACACCCCTTGAAATCTTCGGTAATGGTCTCGGCACATTCTGTATAATGCGTTTTTAATTACATAATACTAAATGAATAAACAAATAAACATTCGTATGATGAGCTTTGAGCACCTGTTCTCACTCTCGTTCTACTTCTTCCTTTCCTTACTAGACCTTTGTTGCGAAGGCGGTCTGGTTACCAGCGTCACCCTACAGCTGTCCCTTCAGTCATCTTCCCCGATTGTTCACGCATTTGCGAGGATATTTTTCCAGCATCAGTGTTCACATTGGCATCATTATAACCTATTTTACGTTTCAAGTCTTTCAGAGATATTGGTTGCTTTTCTTGTATTTTGCTCTTCCGAGAATATGGCGTTATCATCCCAGCTTCCATTTTAGGATGAATTCTTAGTTTTAAAAATACCAAATATAATTATTTTTATCCAACCATGCTTTCGTATGTTGTTATTTTTATATTTAATATTATTTTTTTTGTTGTTTTAACAACTGGCCATTCCCTCTTTCTAAAATCATTTCAACCTAGCCACTGGTTTAATAGCACTGTATGTTCGGTTGACAGTTGGAAGGATCAATGCTAAATCGCTACCGAAAATTGACAGGTCGCTTACGATCAGCCGGTCGATTATTGGCAACAGACAACAATATCCCAAGTAGCAAGTAATTTTGCTTTTTTAAGAAAATTTTCTATTTTCCTTCCCTCTATCGACCCACCACATTTCTCTTGGTCGCTTTGCCTTTGCGCCGAAGAAGAGCCCGCTGGATCCCTGGTGGCCTCGCCTGTAGGAATTGTACCTTATTCCCAAACGGAGGTACAAGTTTTCGCCTTTCTCTTTCCGGCGCTGCGTCCGTCCTTCTCTCCCATGGCGGAGAGTCCCACGGGACGCGACCCAAGGAGCGCTGGCGTCTACCCGCCCCCCGCTCCCCACCCCGCCTCCGCCGCCCGCCGTAATTTCGCTACCCCCTTCGGCCTGACTCCCTAACCTCCAACGCCGAAAGATAAAGTTGCTTCTTGTGTAGATGGAAAGCAGAACGTTATTGGTGAACGATGATCCGGATGGACGAATTAGGACAAATGTACGAATATTAGTTAACAACTATGCATAGTGAAGGAGCTTATTTTATTGACGAGGAAAATATTAATCGAATTTGTGATGTAATCGATAAGTGCTAAATTTTCGCAAATTGATCTTTTTTCAATAAATCAGAAAAAGTTCTGCAACTCTTTCTTAGACTATTATATCAATGCCTAATTCCTAGTTTAGAGTTCTATGTTATATCGTTTTTATAAAATCAAATTTTACATAATATTTTTTATTTGTGTATTTGTTCACATTTGTAATAATTTATCTTGTTTAATTTATTTTAATATTATTTTTTTTACATTAACCTCTAATTATCTTTACTAGTAAATTGGGCTATCCGAGTTTAAGGATTGTATATTTGAATTTAATTGTATTTATGTCGTTACCTGTATTGTTTACAATTTATGTTACGTAACCACAATAAATGAATAAAATTCTCTAATAAATACATTAACATGTTTTTCCAGAAACTTCACATTAACAGCACCTTTCATAAAATTCATAATCACAGTGTCATCCCATTAAACCAACAAACTCCTTACAGTAACTTAAACAGTAATATAAACATCGACTTTATACTTTACACAAACTGCTACATCCTATGTGTAATGTTAACGGTTAAATTGTAGCTCCATTTTTATTTATTTTGATGTACAAGTTGAACTTTTTCTCATGCACATCGTTTTTTTGTTCTACAACTTTTCCAAATTATGTTATTTTTTTCCGTATAAATAAAAAATAATATCCCAGATTAATGGGTTTAGCGTTACTCGTAAAGGGACTATGTGTTTTTTTTAAAGGGACTATACACATGTAGTTACCAAACATATACGAAAGATAAAAAAATAATTAAAAACACGAGCACGACTACATATTAAATTCCATTTAGTCTCTACTAAAGATTAACTGAATGTGAAATAAATTATATACTTTATATTAAATATTATAATAAAATATGTATTAAACATTTTATTTTATTGTAAATATATTTTTATATACCTACGTACGTATAATAATATGTATATAATAACATATCTATAACAATACAATAATTAACAATAATGATAATATAAATGTAGTAAAAAGTTTCATAGTTCAGAATATTTTAAAGGATCTCAGGATCATGTCTTACCATCTTAAGATAAGTAGGTAGCCATTTACTTAGTTCACGTGAGATTGACTTAAAAATAACTATTCAGATACCGCCGCCCGAGACTCATTAGCAAGTTTTGTGTTTTTGTCACTTAGTAGACAGTGTCAATTACATTAATAGCGTGGAAATCAAACTTTTGCGTTACATATAACAAATTAATTTAACATTACTATTGCTATGACTAATATAAAATAAAAAATATTTATAAAAATAGTACCATACGATTTTTCTATAAAAAAACTAAAATCATAAAATTAGATGCAAGGTTCATACAATATAAAATAATTTGCAAACAAATGCAATCACAGCATAGTTTCAACTATTAATCAATAGCGTAGCCAAATGTGATTCTAAGATATCCTCTTACCCTCTTCCACTGGCCCTCGAACTGCCCGAACTCGCATCGAACACTCTTGCATTCAGTTGCCCTCTTATTTAAATTTACCAATAAAACCACTCATTGATTAGGTTCAAGTTTCACTTCATTTTCAAAACCAAATCTCTCTGTTTAAAGTCTTTTATATCAGTATAAAAGCGCTTTTAACTGGTTCAGTAGAGTTTAGAACAATCATCTGGACCTACGAGTAAAGTATCCACGATTGTTACGGAACCGCACTCTATAGTTTTAAAAATGAGTTCTTCTCGATTGATTCTATAGTATATTGCTATATATATATATATTGCTGTGTATAGTTTCGAATTAGGCATATTCGCGTCTGTACTCGATTTACTCGTATAGTGAAATCTATAGCTTTCAGGGTCTGTTTTTTTTTAACATAGAAACGTAAGATATTCTCCTGATCGACCGAATATTTTAATTTTATAACAGCAAATTATCGGATGTCGGCATTTTAATAATACACTAAAACAGTTTAAAACATTTTTACCCTTTTATGTTATTTTTGTATTATTGGTTGTTGTGTTGGACTTTTTAATAATTGTTAGTATCACGCAATCTGAAGGGCCTATAGATGAGAAGCGATGCGAGGCCGCAGGCACGAGCCGTTTGGACGCCGGAGGTGTTATTATTGCCGCCCGCAGGGCCAACCCGGGGTTGAACAGCTAGTTTAAAATAAAATATCCCGTCGCGAGAAACATTCGACAAAGTCACAAAGTTCTTTCTACCCGGACTAATTCTGGAAATGGACTTGTTATAGTTTCGTTCCCCCGGGACCACAATTCAAGTTTCTCAAGCATTCCTTGTTCATAGGGCTCATTCTGACTGAGGTCTCCGAGGGACCGCGACTCCTTCCAAGAGAGAAACGCAGAGTACGCCCGTATGTATGACACATTAGGGGCTGCGGGTGTTTGTGGACACAACATCAATTTATAGTCAATTCCATTTTTGTTCAATTCATTATCATAATTTGGGCTCATGTTATAAAAATATATTAATAAATATATAATTAAGAAGTAATAATGTATAGCGTCATATTTATCTTAAGAATGCCACTACAAGAATATTAGGTAATTACCTAATATATTATATTACTTTTCAGTGGCATGACATTTAATATCTGTGTTGTATTTATATTTAATGGTATGAAATCTTACGCTGATTCTAAATAAATTAAGTCGTTAGCCTATCGCTTCATCAACAATGCTTTCGCCATCTTCTTATTTTGCAAACGCCATTGAATAAAGAAGAAAGGCTTGGAAATAAAACATATTTCACGCGGAATGTGATGCGCCGTCATTCGACACCAATATTACTTTTAAACAGCAACGTGTCTCCATCCGAATTGTTGCGGTAATGTTAAAATATTTTATTTTAACATGAAAACTATTCCATTATATTTATTTGGATTTTTTAAAACTCTCACATAATGCTTTCTTTTTTCCATTGAAAATAAGTTAGCAATAAGTGTAAAAGATATTACAAATTATAGCCATATCCAACTAACCTACTGCCTGTTCCGAGGTAGACAATCTGTTTATTTATTATCACGTTATATGACCAAACTGACATTTTTTAAGCAGCACTACCATCACACTAATGTTATAATTAAATACATACAGAACATTTAGAAGTGCGATTAGTACTGCTTTGATGTAAGCATTGCCCGTTTCACTAGACTATGTCTGCATTAAGGAAGACTATATTTTCATTATTATAAATTTCACTATTTCATTATTATATTTTCATTAGTATAAACAAATAACCAAATTTGGTTTTGATATTAGTGAAAAGTAGGTAATAACATCATAATCCGAAGACAGAAAAGACGGACATCACTTGTTAACACTTGACAACAATCTGTTAACTCGACACACATTTCGTACGGACTGGGGTCGTTCTCATCGCTTCATTGGCGCGATTCCGCACCGTGGTCCAACACGATGGCTCTTTTGTGTGGATTAATCGACGCCTTTCCTGGTAAAGTTGCTATTAGCCACTTTTCAATCGCTAGGAGAGAGGACTTCGACGAAAGTGTCCAATGGATGACTGGGGCGAGTGGACATTATACTATGATGATGAATTTATCGAGCCTAATGGATGGATATGTTACGTGGTTGACTTCTCGCCAGATTGTCCATCTTTCTCGAGCAAAACAATTTGCTTTCATTTTCTTAAAGATCGAGAAATGGCCTTCATCTAAAATCATCCACATTATCATTGATTATTTACTTATTTTAGGAAACAGCTGATATAAAAATAAAATTACAATAAAAAACATAAACCCAATGAGAGTTTCCTCCAAACTTAATAAAATAGAAAAATACATTCGGGATACTCGTTTAAATTGCTCAATTGCTTCGAAGAAATTGGAAACCACTTTTTAATAACTAACTTAAACAAGATGAAAAATATGAAAAGTCACACGTAATATTGGAAAAAGCACACAATTTCCTAATTTTTATTCTAAATAATAATAATAAATGAAACATTGACAGTTCAATTAAGCACTAAAACATTATATTCGAATTTCAAAATGACAGCACCGCTGTGAAACGTATTACTTGTTAGTGGCTAGTTAAAATTAATAAAAACTTTATGCTCAAAAACATGTAAAAAAATGACCAGTGCCACGTTATAATTATTATAAAATGATAATAATTATATGATTATTAAATTAAAATATTATGTTGTGTCCATTTCAACTTATAATAATTATAATGTGGCACTGAACATTTTTTTACATGTTTTTATTTGCGTACATAAATGAGTTTGTATTTATTTTACCTAGCCATATTTGAATATTTCATTTTAATTTTGAAATAATAAAAAAATATTTTCTGTCAAATAATTTCGTTATATCAAAATTAAAATGAAATATTCCCCTGACAACAATTCGGAAAAATATAAAACCGCCGCTGAGGTAAACGTCAGGCACAGTGAACGCACTCGACCGCATTGTAGACGGGCATTACCTGGTTCATTCATTAGTGGCTCCCAATAAAGAACTGAAATTAATTTAGATTGGCTATCATATCGACTAAAACGACCAAAGGCATGTCATGACATGCAATGCTTGAAGAAAAGAGGTTATACATGTGTTATGTGTCTGACGCGGTGCGAATATAACTATTAAAACATGAATTTTCGATGGAGCTTTGAGTTTATGTCGTTTAGGATTCAAAGTTCGCATTCCATAAATTTTCAACAATCTATGTGCCGTATCCTAATATTGATGAATTCTAAATCTATAAGGTATGTGATTTACTCTTTTTTAACTCCTAACCGAATAAGCACGTTAGTCTTAGCACCTGACACGAAATTGGAAAGATGTTTGTCTAAAAAAAAATATGTACCTACCTGCAATTATTAATATTATACTGATTGCAGATTTTGTTTTAGCGTAAAAAGTAGACTCTCAGTCGATACATTAAATTGCATCGTGTCGTAGAACAAAAAAAGTGAATCTTGTTAAAAATTACCACTTTCACCTAGTTTCGTTTGTATCAGTAATTTTAGGTCGTATTTTGTAAGTCGATAGAAATACCACCGGCGGTAGTTCATAACATTTCGTTTCAGGGATTCGTGCTGCGCGGCAATTGAACGAAATCCCGTCCGGCTAATGGCAGCCATGAGATTTGCCGCCTTTTTACGATCGCCACAGACAAACATTTAATTTCATATAATTGAGTACGTCTACGCGGTCGCCCGCTTTGTGAGGCATTTCTATGTCGCATTTCATTGTCTATGGGCGACGGGGTTTATACAAATCAATGTTTATTTATTTAATTACATACCGTACAAGTTTATGAGCGCCATGGGTTAAGACTATTATTTAGTCTGTGTCGAAATTTCTTTATAGGGCCTAGCTGTGACAATTATCATATTACAATTTTAGTGGTCAAGATTTCTAACAATATTATTTAAAATTAAAATACAGTAACTCACGAAATATTTGAAATTGATGACGACTTGATTTATGCGAGCAGGTAATACCGGCCGACAGAAGTGCGACAACTGATACCAATCTGTTTATGATGACGTTATCATAAAGTTTACTATTTAGTCGTCTTTTCTTACGCATAGCCTTTCCGCATATTAATATGCACTGTGAACCCCCCCCCCCCACCCCCTGCCCCTCGCCCCGCCTCCTGCCCCGTTGCCCGTTCTACTAGCCGGACATAACTTTAGGAGAGCTCTCGGGTCAGCGATCGATCTATACGAGTATATCGCCACAGGTTAGATCTGCTGGTATATAAAAAAAGTCAGATCAAAATATTGTTTTTTATTTTAAATGTCTTTACCGTTAATTCCAACTTCAACATCTAAGTGTTCGAAATTTTTAATGTTGCGGTCGATTTATCTAAGATAAACATTTTATATTGAATGATATAAATATAGTGCGTACGCGAGTGATATTTATTTTTTTTATTATATATAACATTTTTTTAAAATAAACTAATGTTTGCATGATAATCGTGTGTAAAAATTAGATTGTGCATCGTTTCTTATCAAAATCCGGGTCGAATTTAATCTCAAATAGGCATTAAAATACACTTAAAAATTATAGATTATTATTTAATTATTAATTTATTTAACTATTAAATATGAAAAAAGTTACACATGACCATACGATATTGTTTAATCAATTTTCAATCACTTCGAGTGATTTTAATTTGTTATCAAAAAGAATAAATACCCATTTGAACCATAAGCTTACTACAAAAGAATGCCAAGAAAACGAAGCGCCTTCATAGAAAAAGTTCTTAATTTTTCACCGAAGAAAGCGTAATAATATGGTATACGGCATATCGCATTTTAAGTTTTCGACATCCAGCATCTCTATTACTATTTCAATATTTTTAAACCTTCTGTTTCTTATTCAACCCCATTATATTGCTTATTCAAAACATTTAAATATGTAGTAACCTTGGGATTTATTTATTTAAATAAATAAATCACACTGTTTTTTAAAATAGTATTTTTTGTAAAGCGTAAATGCGGGTTTTAACCTTCATAGGCTAGAAGCCTAATAATTGACAATTGACCCAATTTCTTGGCTATAAAGACTAATTGTTTATAACAGAGCAACCAATTTCTTTAATTCAATAAAGTTGAATAGTTTATTTGTTATAATTAAAATGGTTTATGGTCAGCACGATTTGAATAGTGTCTCGGCTAATATATTTGATTCATAGTGAATTATACAAATCATAATTAAAACGGCTTCCATTAAAAAGGTTTTGACTCTCGGCGTTTACACGGTTTTCATTTCAAGTGAAGTGGTTCAGATGAACTGATATTAAGGTCGCTATTCGTGACGGGTTTCGAGAATTGCCCAGGGGAGAATTATGCGAGGGCGCGAACAAACACCTGAAACGTGGTGTGTGCTAATACATGTATGTGTGTACAGACGTATTGTCACAGTATTGTATTCTACAATGAAACATTTAGCACAGGGTAGCGACATCAGTTTAGTAGCCATTTAGTATTTGAATACCATTCAAATAGCATTCGAAAACAATATATAGTAACGCCACGAGGCAAATAGTTTGTAGCGAAAAAAGGGTAGCTATTATTAAGGCTAGTAATCGTATTAATATATTAGCTATACATATACGTTGTTTAGTTTTTTTTTTAATAATAACAGTTAAAAAATAAAACGGATAAATATGTCAGACTAAAGAAAAATCACGTTTTAATCTAACTTAATTAGGTATTTAATCAATCTAATCTAACCTATTTAGATTCGATGTCAACATTTTCAAATTTTGTTTTCATATTTTCTTAAACATTTTAAATATAAATTTGTAAAATGTGAAGTTTGTGAAATGTGTAGCTTATGTTTTCGTGGAGGCACCCTTAAGCGCAGTCCGAACTGCTTTATTGTTGTGCCTCAAATTTATTATTTACTTGTACCTGAATAGAAGTAGAATATTTTATAAGGATATTTGTTGGTGTATTTTCTATTAGTCTTGTATATGTTATAGTTTCTTTAGGTGATATTTTCTAACCTTAGAAACCAAGTGAAAAAAAATATTGTGTATGTTTTTTTAAACTTCGGGAATAAAGAAAACTCCTTTCCAATTGTAAAATAACACAATAACATTATAGAATTATGTCACTGTACCCTCATAAAACGCTAGTACACACGTCCTCCACTCCTATATTTTATTTTATTGTGTGTTGCCTTTATATTTATGCATTATTTTGAACAGTCCGCGCCCCGGTCAATTCCCGGCTGATTTAAAAAATCCCGAACGTTGGTTCATTCTAATCACATTATCATACTTTAAAAAGACGCTTTTATTGGGATCGTAAACACGATGCTATTATTCTATTACAAGTATAATAATTATTCTTAATTATTTTAAGTGCTAATGGGATTTTCATGGCGGGACCTAACAACATCTAAATAAATATAAACTTATTGATCAAATTTTGATCGGTTAAAATTTGGGCAATAAAAAATATATATGATTAGCAGATATAAAAAACAAATTAAAGACCGTTTGCCATGAGAGTACCGAAAATTATTTCTGTTTTAGGTTTCCTTTTTTTATTTGATTTCAGTTTATTTCTTCTATAGGTTCGTAAAATCGTTATAATGTAGTATAATCTTAATTATTTTATAAATAATAGAAGGAGAATATGCGATGTATTAAAAACTTATGAAATAAATGGTACAGAAGAAGAATTTTGGCTGTGCATAGTGACCTTTATACAGAAAAGGCATTCTTTTCTGAGAGAGAAGGGTGCTGATTTTCAGCACATCCTTGCACTTCGATCTGTACCATGGAACCATGGAACCAAAAACCTGTAATTTAAGACATCACTTGATACTTAGCAATACATTTATCGCTATCCTTTCATTTAGGGTTCCGTAGTCACTAACTACACTTGTTGTTTACGCATACCAACATCCAACCGACAAATTGCTTTTTTTCGATGCTTACGACTTGGATCACTTCCGTTCACATTTTAATTGTTTTAAGAGTTATTAAATTTTCTATATATTTTTTATAATAATATAAAGAAAACATTGATGTCTAAATTATGAAGCGAAGATATCTATGGATGTACGAAAAGAAGTACCTACAGAACACTCGTGGACTTGAAATATTTGTGTAAAATTTTATATTACGTTAGATATTAAATACATATTATTTTCGAGCAGCTACCACATATGAAACCTTTTTATACAAAATGTGTTTTTAGTGTCCACGGAGGACAATCGGATAAGCAGCCATGAAAATTCCCCCCGCGGGCGGCGTCGCGGTCGGCTGGGCGCGCACGCCGTGCCGGGCGCCCGCCCGCCCGGAACGTGCGCGGGGAGAGACAATGTTTTCATATATTTAATAATTTTGTTCCGACACCTCGCCGCTCTTATAAAGGTGATAACGGCTAACCGGGCAGTATAGAAGCTAGTCACGTGGTTCGCGACGGTCATCCCGACTGATAGCGCTGTTAGGGCGGGACGCCGGCCGCCCGCCCGCCCGACGCCACTGAGCGCCTCCAATCTCGAAGGCAGGGTTGTTAACCGGAAAAGACCGCAACATTATTATCAGATCACATCCCATTGGATTTCATTTTTCATTCATTAACGTAAAATAATCGTTGATCTAGAACATACTTGTAGGTAACATTTTTTACCCCTCCAGAGTAAGATTTTTGTAAATCTTTTTACTATACGACGTATTCGCGAATCAGAAAATATTTTTTTAAATTAAAAATGACCTTTCGTGGAAATATTATGAATACTTTCAGAGGATGGTTTGAGTAATTCGATACATTTTAGATGACAAGGCACTGTTTTCACCTGGTGATTGATCTATAATTACTCAATATTAAAAAAAAATAACACTTTAGGTGAATATGTAATACTAAATACAAATCTTATTATTATTATTATACAATTAGATATATACGGAATTATGTACGTACTATTATATAATTTAGAATACTTGCGTACGAAAATATCTTATTATGTCTATTTCCATGTCAATGACCATTTATTTATTGTTTATTAATATACAAAAATTGTACTACCAATTTAAATGATTTTTATCAGAAAATGATGCACACTTTTGGCCATAAAATTTTATTTAATAAATACGTGAATCAAATAAATAAATGCAATCATAATAATATTCCTTCTGTAACGTTATACGATATTTTTTTTGTATAATTTGAATATCATTTTTATATTTCCATATACACCATATTTTGCTTCTATCATGCATGTAGGCAAATATTTCATCTATGTGCGCAAATAGAAATATGTAAAAGAATGTTCAGTGTTACATTATAATCATTATAAATTGAAATATTATGTTCGTGTTCTTCCATAACTAGCCACCGGCCAAAATTTAAAAATAAAACTAAAATATGTTTATAATTTATAATCAACCGAAAGAATGTCATGTTACTATTGTGTTTTTTTTTATTTTAATCTACTCAGACCTAAAAATAACCAATAGTCGCCTTTATGTACATCCAAAACGCATATCGAATGGCGCAATGCCGCAGACACAAGTGGAGATAGGAAATGATGCAACTCATCACAAGTTGGTACCACACGCCGTCACAGGCGCGAGTAGTCTGAAAGGAAGATACCATTAATGATGCGTGTAGGGCCTAGCTTGTAAGACGTCAGGTTTTGATTGAACAATTTACTACTAATATATAGAAGCAGTTGGTATTCGAAGAAATCCACTTATTAGGTTCCCTAGTAAGGAAGAAATTCACCTTTTACTCCAATCAAAAATATATTATAAATATTTATTTTTCTGGTACTCTTTTCATTAACTGCATTAAATATGTTAAAATTATGGGTTCGCGTGTATATGTACTATGTTCAATTTAATACATACATACATATAAGGTTTTTCAAGAAGCAGTCGGAATCACGAGGCGACAACCCTGCTCGAGCGTCGCCCTCGCCTAACGACTTGGGCGGATTCGGCGCCATAGTCGTCTTAAGTGCGAGATTGTTTGCCTTATGAATTATCTCGGATAAGCTGAGGTGGGATTGCGATACCGGATACGCTAACACTAACGCCAAACTATAGCGCCCTTGCCAGCTTTTACGCTAACGATATCCATTAAACGACCGATTACCTGACATTAACTTTAAACTAAGGTTATTTTAAGTTCAAATTTAGGTAGGTACATAGTAAATAATTAAATAGTTATAAATAACTTCAATGATCATTACAGTATTATTTTTATTTGTTCTTTCGTTCTTTCGTTGATGTGTTCTTTTTAATGAAAGCGTTAAAAATGGTATAACTGAGTGCGGATTTGAACCCGCGACCACTGGCTTAATTTTCAAACACCTTAACCACTCGGCTAGTTTGCGAGTAACTGTGACATTCATATATAAATTCAAATATAAAGGTGGTGGGGGTGCGTTTTTCTCCAAGTCGCACATTATTGTTTACGCTCCGACCCCATATCGTTAATGTACTTGTGAAATTATATTTATTAAATATAACATAATTTTGTTTTTAGGATGTTAGGTCGTCGTTTTATTGGTCATTATTAACTTGAAACCAAACATTCATAAGATGCCATGCAATTTTATAGCCACCTAGCGATGAGATAGAAGTCTGTCAAATTTTCTAGGACATAAGCAATTTATTTTTATAAATAAATATAAAGATAAAAGTCTTTTTGTCTTTCAGGAGACGACGATTGGGAAGGAGACGAAGCAGAGTGTGCGAAAGAGATGGCGGACCGAGAGGAAGCTAACGAGTCTTCCTCGAATGAAGAGGACGACCAAAAAGGTAGCAAATTAAAATATATCTAAGTGGTTCTAAGATTAATATATAAGAACTAATCAAGAAAATAATAATTATATGTAGAATCAGTAAAATGTAAAGAACTAATAATTGTATTTATTATTTATAATAATTATTATTGATACATTATATATATATAATTATAATTTATTTGCCGCGAATGAATAGACTTAGGTGGTAGGAAAACCAGCACTCAAAAAAATTTCTTGAAATAAACTCAATTAGACATAGGATAGGAAATCAATAAAAATATATTTAGTTTATTTGTATATATTTACATATTATGTGACCCACCAAATTAGCAATTTAGCAGCATATTAATATTTTAAATAATTTCATACCAAACATTTATAAGGGCGATTAGTACTGCTATCTGAGCTCTACCTTCCTTACTAAATGATGTCTGTACTAAATAAGACAGTATATTCATTTCTTTTATTTCTTTATTTGTTCTGAAGGTTTTTCTTAGGTTACTCGCATTATGTTTAATTTGAAAACAAAATATTGGTAGGTTATTTTCATGAATATGACTAGTGTTGTCATGATTGTTATTTTAGTTTTTACCTAATACGAGACCATCTATCCCCCTTTCCCCCTCGCTACATTCGCTTATACACCGCTATATTTATACAGGGATGTATTTATATTCAGTGCTGTCCTTTAAGGGGGTTGATATAGATCAATAATCAAAAATTAATCAGTAATAAAAATTGGTTTTTTTTTTGCCAATTACGAGAAAATTTTTTTAGAAAAATGTTTGAGAAGGCGGTTGAACGCATGTTGCGAGATCGGGTAGTGACCTCGCGCCCGCGCGGTCGCGAAGCACTTCGAAGAAAAACAAAGTTTTTTAATGATATAGATCCCCCTAAAAGGACAACAGTGTATATAAATACATGATATATATACGTCGTGTGCCTTGTTACTCGAATTAGACGTCAGTAGTAATCAAAGTACAGTTGCATATTCTCCGGCTAGTTTGAAACAAGGTAATCTGACTCACAAGCAGGCGTTGATCTTATCAACTACATCAGTTGCTTTTTTACTGTTCAGCAATTCTAAATCGCAAACGCATCATTTAATTGTCAACATATGATAGTTAGGCGATGTTTTTGCGTTTTGGAATGGTTCAAGTGGTTCAAGCGCACCTTTAAGTCAGGTGTCCCGACAGATGCTCTTACTTGCGAATGAGGTCAATATTTAACAGGCACCTTAACCACAGCCTAATTTGACAAATTCGCCTGGGCCCGCTAAATAACAGTTAGTAAATAATACATACCTCAACGGCGCCCAAACGGAGCGGCGCAGCTTGAGATGCAGATTACTCGGGTATTGGCGGCCGTTATCGGGCGGCAATGCTGTATGAATCATGGACGCGCCTGTCCAATCATACATGATTCATGCCCGGGCACAACGCTAATATGTAAATCAAATGCGACTGCCTGACCACGGCACTGCTGCGCAGCCGAAACGTACATCATTTATTTACACGAGCAGCGTGCCTCGGTTAATAAATTATTGGATATTTATGGCGATTTGCTGTGGTCGTGTGGGCGATTAGAAGTCAAACCGAAGATTCCCTCCTAGGTGCTATTGATCGTGTTTACTTATAAGAAGCTAAAAGCTGGACCACACCCCTCCCCGCAGATTTGAACCTACACATATTATTATTATATAGAGTTGTTTTTGAGTATTAATACGAATTGGAATTCATTAGTGGATATAATATTTGATGAGATTTACTTACGTAAATATTCAACAGATAACAAACAATGGTCACAAAGGACCACTTCAAACAAATCGAATGATAATAATACTCTTAAAAAAAACATTTATAAAAACTGATTAGGGCCCAAAACATGTAATTCATTTGTTTTTTGTTTTATTTGGGAAAATTGATTTTACTTAGATCAATTTCAATTAGTATGGGTTCTATTCAATTAGGCTACATTTACTTATGCTAGAGTTAAGGGAGACGATGGTAATGAAGCGTTAAAATATATATGTCTAATGTACTGGTTCGAACTTGGGACCACTCAGTTAATAAGTAAACGTTCTGCCACGATTTCTTAAATAGTAATGTAGAGTATCAAATTCAGCAAAACTTTTTTGCTGAATTTGATACCCCTTTAAAATAGTAGTGCATTTTCCTCAATTAGTATAATTTTAAGAAACGTAGATTTAGAATTATAAACCTAATTCGCTCCAAATAATAATTCTTTATTGGAATAATGACTTGTTTCATGGACTTTCGTGATTTAGTCGGTCCAATCGGCGTCACGCACCATCCCAAATCCCAAATCCGCGTGCGCCAGATAAATCTCCGCCGAGACGATCGAGCGTTACGTGATTAGCGATCGCCCCGCGCCCCCGTGGAATGCAACGCCCGACCCTCCGACCCTCCTACCCTCCTACCCCCTAAATAACTAATTGTTATTTGTGTCCGATTGCCTTGCTCAGACTTTGACTTGTCGGCCTGTGGCGAGATTAGGCCCATGTAACCATTAGTACCTTTTTCGTTTATTGACCGAATTACGTTTTTAAGGACGTTGACAGGTCATTTTATATTTGGTTTGCGCGATACCAATTTAATACAAATCAATTTCATAAAATTTTATTATAATTTGATACTTTCTTTTAAAATGTAAACTTTTACATGTTTTCTACAAGCAAAAATTCATTTACATTGAAAGAATAAACAAGAAAGATAATAGTTCTTACAATATAAAACAATGTCTTTTAAAT
The DNA here is from genome assembly GCA_020383195.1 of Neomicropteryx cornuta. NCBI lineage: Eukaryota > Metazoa > Arthropoda > Insecta > Lepidoptera > Micropterigidae > Neomicropteryx > Neomicropteryx cornuta. Next base: position 12,174,843 of record JAHKQU010000014.1, read on the forward strand.
GCTACTTAGATAAACGCCATTACACGAAAAGAAAAAATGTGCAATTTATGTTTTTAAACTTATTTTTTCCCTTTTTTCCTTTTTTACCAAGGTTAAATAAAAAATAAAATGGAAAAAGGGTATTTCACATAGAACAGCATACTCCCAGTGTGTGGACATGTTTATACAAAGTGCTGTTATCATGACTACTCTAATATTATATATCTAGTGCAATAATATTAAATTTACCAATTTATAAAATATATTTGTTCAGATGATGGCATATGGTTGTTCTTCTACCTAACCACGTAGTAGCAATACAATCCTAATACAGTGGCGTGCTTGGGCAGGTCAAGGTGTAAAGAACCTCCGGGAATCCAATCGCTCTCCCCTTACACGAAAAAATACTTTTAAGTTGAGGGTGAGGTTTTGGTGATCACATAATTAAATCGATTTATTATATTTTTCATACTGACAAATAGTTCGTTAATTCAATTAACGAACTGTCTTGAAAAATTGAACTGTCATCTGGGTAATTATTAAAAAAAAAACATAAAATAACTACCTATCAGTAGCGTGGTTAGTAATCAGGCGTTGTCAAAAAACAGTAAAATAACTGTCCTCAGTCTCTGTCTATCTGTTGTATTTGCAAACATTACACATTTAAAAATCATTGTAAAAATAAAGACATTGTAAAATATATAAGTCCAACGAGATTCCGACAAAGAGACTATACCTGAAAAATCTCAAAAAAATGCTACTATATCTGAACTTCGACCCTAACGATCATAATTCACCCTGAAAAATTAGAGAGTGATATGATTTAATTGTCAAGAACACATTATGATGATACATTGCAAAGCCAATAGTCTCGGGACAGGTTGATGGAAATGTGTGAAGATGTTACATCTATCAAATTCAATTTCCTACACACTGTCGAGGAATACCCCTCAGAAATATACCTGAGGACTATTAGACTTTCACCCCATATCCCAAAGAAGTCATAGAAAGAAGATGGAATAATTTAGTTATTTATTTATAAAACATTCTTTGTGTAGTAATCGAGCGCTTGGTCGGAATTTGGATGGTTCATTCGGAAGTGACACAGTTTGATTAGATTTGTTTGACTTTTATTATGCCTATATCAAAATTTGAACTATAAGTTATCATTGTGATTTTAGAAGCTAACTAACTATTTTTAGCATACTTTAAAGACTGCGACTTTAATAACTGCCTTCGTCTAATATAAATATAATTATCGTATTATTTCAGTGCAATGCTGCATACGCTATGTTTAGTAATTACATAAGCATAGCATAAACATATTCCATAGATTCGTTAAACTTTGATATATCGAGAAACATACAACCTGGCCGTTTTCTTAGGACTAAAATCTCCCATTAGTCCTTAAAATTCATTTTACGAAAGTAATTTAGTTCAATAGTGATAAATGTTGACATTCGATTTAGAGCTGCCGGTGATAAGTTATATAAATTGTTCGGAATCCATGTTCCGTGGATGTGATGGGTGTGGCACATAATATCAACCGTCGCAACGCGTTGTCCTTTTAGATACAGAGCCATCGAGGGAAAATGAGTAGTTCGTAAATATACTATATCAGCGTATTCCCCAAATTCTTAATATTTATACTCAGTGCACAATGTCATCAAAATTCAAGCGTTAAAAATAGCTTTAACGACAAAATTAGAATGAGAAACTATATTATTTAGCGTGAAAAAATATATTTTTAAACTCTACAGCACTAATAAAAACTATCTAAATGGAAATACGGTCAGATATAACGTTAACATACATATGTTTCTATAGTAACTTACACATTCTAAAATGCAATCTCGTACCACAACAGTGGGTAGTTGCCATAACATTCTATGTTGCCATTTACGACAAAACATGAGTATGTAATTTAAATTCTGTTTCAGCTGTGATGGGCGTTTTGCACCACAGGATGCTTATAAATATAAAAAACTGATTCATAATTTTTCATTTTTGTGGTCTGTCATAATGCTTTATTGGACATACTCGTATCCATAGAATTTATATTTTTAAACCTTGGTCAGGGACACTTTTTTTCGGTAAACTTTAACGCCGTTCACAATGTTCAATAAATGTATAAAAAAATAAAATATATTTTAACACCGAGTATTTAGTAACATTTATTAAAGATATGTCACGAAAAAAATAATAGTTTAACTCACGCCCCATTGTCAAGACCTTACAGCTAGGCCCTCTTGAAAGTTAATAATAAAACTACGGGTAGCTTTCTACCTAGACTTTGTCTCTGTAGCTATATTTTTTATCAAGTTTACGGGCCGTAATTATTATAAAACCCCCTTCTATATTTTGGTAACTGAGTATGTAATTAGGTCTTTACTATATGGATCTTGCTAATAATAATGAGAAGGGTGATCAAAAAGCATAGGAAAAAAGGATGAAGGGACAAGTTTTATAGAGATAGCGTTTATGAAATTCTATTGACAAATGGAAACAAAAAAAAAATTTTCATATAAATAACATTTTAAATTAATTGCATATTAAACCGTCTAAATTTTAAACAATAATTTCTGATTAAAATTTACTACAATGCTATGGTTGTCACTGGCTCTCGTATATCTCTAATGTCGTGTGTGCTAATTAATTTATTCCCTGGCAACACTGAGATTTATTGAGTGCGAGATATGCGTTCTTGACTCCACCTGGATAACTGTGCTTGCCTAAATTATGGGCCGTAAATGATAGCCTTGGGTCTACCACTAATTGTTTATATATAAATTAATGGAATAACTAGTAATAGGTGGTCAATAAAGCCAGATTTTCTAAATTGTTTATTTTTATGAGGCACGAATTTTCATTATTTGCAGTGATCGTCAAATCATAGACAGACAGTCAGACAGTTTTTGAAAATATCTAGTGTCATGTAATAAAGAAGAAAATAAATAGATTTAGATCAGAGCTCTTTCTCTTTCTAATGTTACAGTTAACATTACTGTGACCAGTTTTTGTACATCAATAATCTGGGTTTGAAAAGCAATAAATATCGAAGAAAGAATTATACTTTTGAAATACAATAATATATGCCGCAGCCTCCTAATTTATTTTCAAAGGAAAAATAACATCTTGATTTACGGCTCTTTTATACTTAGTTTTATATGCATAAGGTAAAAAAACTTGAAAAAACAGCCTAATAAAGAGAAACTTTACAGGAAAACTTTAGCGAAGAGCAGAATTGTAATAAATGTCCATCTGTGTGATGTATTTTTAAGTGTATGTTGATGTTTTCGAAAAAATATACAGCCATGCAGATATGGATAAAAATAGCTGTGAGGGTAGGAGGATGTTGGTAAAGATAATCTGTCAATTTGCTTTATATTTTCCCGTTTATATTTGCAATTAGCTTCTTTAAATAGTTCTAATAGTACAATACTTTTACTAAAAAATAAATAAATCTCATACGCAAATGTCTGAATCAAAGGCAAATATTATTATTTTTGGTTTATTTGGTAATTTTTGTTATTCAGGCGGGTATTAGATTTTTTTGTAATGTTGAATACTCCACATTCTCCAAATGAAACAAAGCATGTTCGCGCGGCATATTCATAATCATGTGCGCTACTTCACTCGCGTGCCACCCCATCTTCTTCCAAACAATCCCGTGTGTCTACCCCATTTTACATTAGCATCCGATCCTTGCCTGAGCTTAAAATGGAGGCCGCATTTCATACACTTGATTCGTGTAGAGCGTGTTTATTCCATTATAACTTTATTTTTAAACAATTGGTTTTCATGGACCGTTACAAGGTAAGTAAAAATATATGAAAAATCATTATTGCATATTTAGAGAAACACATATAAACCGCGTACCAATTGGTAATAGCAAAATAAAACAATAATGGCAATGGCATCTGTAATTATCATATAACATTAACAGCTTCATTCTTTAGTTTTAGTAAATTATTTTAGTAATTATTATTTGAAAACTTTAATTCGATTCGATTTTGATTTATATGTTTTCCACTCATTAAATCCGAAATGACGCGATTTCGAATTGATTCTTTCGACGAGCGGTGAAGTCGGCGCAGAAACATGGTTTAACCTGAAGTTGCATGCGGTGTGTTTCTGCGCTCACTTCACCTTTTAGGGCCCGTTTTATAAACATCCGTTTGTTAAATGTCAGATCAAATAAACGAAAGTATTTGAGTATTTGAGTATTATAACCATCCATTAGTAAACTGGACAGTAACATGTTACGATTGCATATTACTGGCGGCCGGAGGTCGGTAAAAGCGCCTATACGACTCGTTAGTGGACGAATTGTGACAGAAAAACATCGGTGGGACTGCTCTTTCCTTCGAGTGAAGCAGTCCCGCCGATATTTTGTCTCTGTCGCTTGGCTGCCGGGTCGGCAACGTCGCGTCGGTCGGCTGTCATTTCGTTCAGTTGTTACTTTGTATTGTTTTAATTTTGTTGTTCAGTTTTGAGCTTGATTTGAAATAATATTCTTCACTTATACCGATAGTGATTTATTAGCAGCAGCATTTTCGATGATAAAATCCGAACGAGACGATAGAGAACATTCAGCAATTACCAATGCTATTTTACCAATTTGCTTGAGGATATCTAAAACACGCACTAATAATATAAAGGCACATACAATAATAAAAGTTAAAAAATAAATATAAGTAAGAAAACAAGATAATTATATGAACCGCAATCATCTCTTGCAAAATCGTGTGTAGAAATATCTATAACACGGAGAGTGACAGAAAACTAGCATTTTTTTTAGGTTAGATTTCATTTGGCTCGCGGATCGGCGGGACGCACCATAGACACAACTGTCAAAATTGTAGAGTTTAACGAATCGTTTGCGATTATATTTTTTATTGGCTTATTTTTCAGTTTTTTGTTTGATAAATTTTGATTTCACTTTTAATTTTTTTTAAAGATTTTTTCGTCACTAGAGATCAAATAACTGAAAATTGCCAACGGGTGTCGCATTTTTAGCTGTCATTTGCATGAAAGCGCGCAGTACGTATCTTCGCGATAAAACCTGCCTCCGAGACGAGCAAGACGCGGCCATCATATTCATTATTATTTTACTTTGACAGGCTTTTAAGATCACGCGTCGAATTGAAAATATATCGTAAAGGCATTCGACTCCACCTCGCCTTCCTCGCCTTCCACGCCTTCCTCGCCTTCCTCGCGAGTCATTCCTCGCCAGCTAATGGAAATATCTGCAAATGTACTCTCAACGGTTGGGTCTGATGGATATTGGGTGACATTGCTGACTGCTTACTGCATGGTTGTCTTATTTTGTGCAAAAATATTATTACCAGTCAATTTTCCATACGGCGTCATTATTTCAGGTGGATAGAATGGGTACAAATTAAACATTTTAAAGTGGAACGGATATATGACTTTTAGCTTCTTTATCAAAAAAATTAAAAATTGTTCAAAATTTTTCAATATTGTCAAAGATTGTGTCATTTATCTTTTCAGGCGATTTGTCGCTATTAAAAAACAATCATGGAATATAAGTCAAATAACTTTACAACTCAATTATAGGATTATATATATATATATATATATATAAATATATATAGATTACTAGGTAGCCGCAGTCGCAAAAGTGAAATCTATACGCTCTGATTAATATTATTATTATTATTAAATTGAAATGGAGATAGGAAAATGGAGAAACTCTTTGAGAAACACTCGTTTTTTTAACTTTAACCTCGAAAACTCGAGAGGACGCTCGGAGGTCGTGCTCATTTGGCTAAATTCAGTATAGAGTGATAATTTTTAAATATAAAATGCCAAATTTTATCAACTTTCTTACAGAACCACACATACACTATTATGTTATAGTTAAAGATGAACAATTTTTCATCGAAACCGTCTATTGTATGTTTCAGACGTTTGTCAATTTTGTAACTTGTACTTTTTCTAATGTTAATGGTCTACTCTTAAGTGCTCCCTAAAATATTCGTAACCATGTTAATAATATTTTTGATTTCTCTCAAGAGACAAAAGCCTTTTTGTAGGCAGGCGAGGCTTTGCGGTAGAAATGTATCAATATTGTATATTATGTATGCGCTACTCATTATTCTCTCGTTTCCTCGAAATACACCGAGCCTTTTATTCTAAGCATTCGGCAAATTACTTAATAAATTTGATTGAAACATATACAATTTTTTTCTTTAACAAACCATATGAATAATTTTTGTAACCTGCATATTCATAAAATTGATGCTCTTAACGTTATTAACTTACAAATAATATATTGCTTTTGGAATTGAACATCGTTAACATCAACACATAAGAATGAGCCTCGTGTGTGAGCCGCCATTTTCATTATTGAAAAAACCTTTTTTAGTAGGTGTCTACTATATTCACTGTACTCTAGAAAATATGTTGGTACACATGTAGTCTGGGGGAAAGCTGTAAGACGTCAGGTTCTGGGCAAATAAATTACTACTACTAAACAATGTATGAAGCAGTTGATATTATATGATACCTACAGGGTGTCATGACCATTCTTGTTTATTTATCATTTCAAAGGAGACGTTTAATAAATGAGAAGTTAACATATGTTTGTATACAAAAACGCATTATTTGTTTCAGATGAAAAATATATCGATGAAGAAAATGGCGATATACTCGAGGAAATTGTTGAAAACGGAGACGACCTTGTGTCTAATGGTAAGTATATATATTTATTAAATATTTTTTGATAAATATAGGTTTTTTTATGTAAACTAAATCAGTTACATCTATTGATGTCTACTTTTTTCAATGTTAAAAAGCAATACTTTCTTTCGCCATTAGTTTCGCCAAACCTGTACCTATAGATAAATGATAGATCAGCGCGTTGCGTGGACTAGATGCCGCGTCCGCATACTAAAAGTATGACACTTGTAGCTGCGAATCCCGTACTTTTAGTATGACTTGTAGTTAGTATGAAGCAGTTACTTTTACTTTTTGATAGCATTATTCTAAAGAGATGTTCCGTCTTGAGTAAACTTCGCACTTTATTAAGTACCCTTGAAAAATAGGTTTTTTTTTTATCGCCGCCGTACGTTTGTTAAAACAGTTTATGTGCATTTTACCGAGTAAGTATCGCTGCTTTGGGGGGGGGGGGGAATGTCATATCTATAAAACCTAATACGCCAACGGCTATCACATTCTAACTGAATCTATGTCTCGCACTATACATATGAATAATCAATCAGTCAATTCAAATACGGTTTCTTTTTACATTTTCACTTGTCTTGTTATCAATGACAATAAACAATACGGACCAAAAGTCAATATTTCCACATCCTAATTCTTCACCAAGGCTCTAATTTGACGGTTAGAAAATAGGAGAAAGTACTTGCGCGTGCTTCCTCACAAAGGCCTCACGGGCCGATGGGGCTGATATCGAAGGATGCCATCTGCAAGGAGAGCAGACCAGCTCGTAATGGTTGAAGGAGGCAGATTGCAGTTAAGAGTAGTTTCCCTTTCTGTGCTCTGTGCTGTGCTGTGCTTTGTCACCGAATCATTTATTTTTAGTAATTAAATAAAATACTTACAGTACATTTAAAAACAACAGTGTTTAGGTGCCGCTGAAAAAACCCGTAAAATAAAAATTTACCATTTTAAACCGACGCTCGTCTTTATGTAGTAAAAATATAATTTATTTTCTTTTGTAATAATTCCGTTTTCAAAAGAGACTGCTTAATTTTAATATACCTATATACATTTAATATTATGTGGTACTATCTATAAAATGTTTATATATGTTAGTCGTAGGGTCTCGTTGGTTTTAGTTTAAACTTGGATGGCTTTTTGCGATTTTACTATAGCTTATCCCTTTAAACACCGAATTAGCTTATTATATTCATACCATTTTTAATGATTTTTAATTTCTACTATCGCCCCTGAATCTAGTATAAGCAAAGCTAGTAGTAGTAGTAGTAGTAGTCTAGCTTTAATTGGCCTTATTATTAACCTTTTGAAACATGTATATAGTATTAGTACGCTGTATGCATACATGTTAATAAATAAATAAATAAATTTAGCTTAGTTTAGACGGGACCAACATATACAGGTTGTATTTATATTCCCTGATGTCTTTTTAGGGGTTTGATCTATATCGACAATCAGATATTAATCAGCAAAAATATTTCCTAATTACAAGAAAAACTAATTCGAAGTTTGAGAAGGCTGTTGAATGCATGGTGCAAGATTGGGGGTATGACTTCGCGCCCCCGCGGTTCGCGAAGCACTTCGAAGATAAACAAAGTTTTTTAATAATATAATTATTTTAGTATGTATTTTTTTTTCATGAGACAGGTTTAGTTATCGATATAGATCAACCCCCTAAAAGGACATCAGTGAATATAAATACACCTGTGTATATAGATAATTATATAATTGATTTGTAAAGGTATTTGACTTATTTATTATATTTGATGATAGTTTTTGCTAGTTTTTTCTTTAGATAGCTTTGTCGAAGATTACCGCTATTTAAAAACAATAATCTAATAAAGATATACTCCTTCACAACTCAATTATATAATTATCTAAATAATACGCAAAAATGAAATTTTGATGTGAACTAGTAAATTATATAATTATACCATAAACATACCTGCGTCGCTGGCATTATAATTACTAATTTACTCGCTCCCACAAATACTCAAAATGAGGGTGGTATGATGCGATCTAAGGTACTGTCTTTATAGCGATAATAATTTTATTCGTCGTCCCCGGGGCGAGTAAGGGTGGAGGTAGTTGTTACATAAATGGCGGCCGCGAAAGAGTTAAAAGATTTATCCGCGCGGAGGGCAAAGAGGCAAAGAGGCAAAGAGGCAGAGAGGAAGAGAGGCAGCGTCAAGGAGATGATAAGAATGGAGGTTATAAAACGGCTCGAGAGGAGCAGTAAAAAGTTGCGCTGCGAATGCGACTCGACTCATCGCCCGCCGCCCGCGCCATGGAAATGCTTGGAAAACAGCCAATAGACACATATAGCCATAACAGTTAAAAAAGTTAAAACATAAGTAAAATAAAAACAATAGAAGACAGGCAGAATAAAAAATAAATATTTAATATTATTATTAGTTTAAATTAGAAAATTACATTAAATGTTTAACGGTATTAAATACAATATAAATCACCAGTGCTTTTTTAAACTTATTGTAACGCATATATTAAAACAAGAATGGTTATGATATCCTGTAGCTATCATATAAAATCAACTGCTTATATACATTGTTTAGTGGTAGTAAATTATTTAACTTGAACCTGACGTCTTACAGCTAGGTTAGGTTATTAAAGCCATCTCCCACACAGACTACTCGCGCTTGTGATACCAACTTGCGATGGGTTGCTTCACTTCCTATCTCCATTTGTGACTGCGGCCGTTTCAGCTCAAAATGCAACGTTGTACAGAATTATGAAAACATATAATATTAACTAAAGTAAATATGCAAAGCAATATTGAAATATTTTATTTTGATAAGGATTTATTCAATAAAGAGATCAGGAAAATAAATAACATTCACAATAATATTATGCACTATTTATTATATGTATTATATTTTGTATTTATGATATTTATCCTATGATCCCTTTTGTTATTGTTAACGTCTCGCGTACGTAATAAGTACCTATTGTATTTTTTCTGCAACGTTTTTCTGGCCACTCTTAGAAAAGGTTTTTTAACCTAGTTAGAGTAGCCATGTTACTTCAGAGCAAGAATAAATGACTGGTGTTTAATTAGTCTATATTATATTAATTTAATTCCTTGTCAAGTGTTATTATTTCATTTATTGTTGATACTTCTTATTGTACCATAATGAATAAATAAATAAATAAATACATTTTTAGTTCTCACATGAACCCTCAGACACACACACACCGTTTTTCACGCACACCAGGAGAGCACAATTATTTACACCCACATTAATCGCACATACACGCCATTAGGATCTTTACACTCTCAGCACTTAAAAACGTAAAAAAGAAATATTTTTCACGTTTTTAGGTTCTAAGCCAGAGCTTGTGTTTTTTAAATAACAAATGCAATGTGAAAATGATTTAATAATCGCCGTTTTGCAAATCAAATAGTTACAATAATTATTTTTATCGACTTTCAGGACCAATTATTAAGTAGATTGTTTTATTATAAGCCAGTATTATAAATGCATTTATTTTTCTTTAATGATTAATTTTTCTGTGTTTGAAACCTTTTTGTAAAAATCGACCCGTCGCCCGACCGAAAAAGTTGTAAAAGTTGCGTTAAAAAGCTGTAAAAAGCGACGTTCGGTTTGTGACGTCGCCCGTCGCGCGCTGCTCGACAACACTGCCCCCCACCCTCCCCCCCTCAGAGGTGTTCTGCTGATGATGGGCGTGCGCCTGTTATCATTTCAAGGAAAAGCAGAGGTACTGAGCACTGAAGGAAGCCAGCAATAATGAAAGACACCTCAGTGTCAGCTCAACTTCAATTCACCTCAAGATGGTTGTTAAGATGACGATTTCCAAATAATGTAATAATGTAGTAAAAAAGAATATAATTTTGTTTATATTAATATAAGTAATTGTTCCACCCGAGTTACTAAGTTACAAAAAGACTACAGTTTAAGGTCCTTTATTCAAAAACATGAATCATCTTAATACCAAAGAAGCCCTCTATAGCGCCTGTATGTTTTAATTACTTTATAATGACACCAAGAGTGCCATTCAAACGCACAGACAATTATTTATTCGTTCATAATGTTTTTATTTATTTATTTGCACTTGTTGATCAACCATTTCGGTAACAGGCTTACAGGTATGATTTTGGTACAACGATATATTTCTTTTATTAACAATTCAAAAATAAAAATACCTAAATCTCAAATATGTTTTTTTTTAATACACTGCTTAGCACGTGTAGTTTAAAATGCGAGTACCAGCCGTGCAGACTTATTAGAACGCCATTGGCGAGTGTAACTACGCGAATATATTATACGAACGATCACAATTATTGTTTATAAACCTTTGTAAGTAGGTTGAACTATTCTCATATCCCTCCAATAAATTAAACGCTTACAGTAGTGGGCAGAAGTCTAAATAAAAGTGAATATTTATATTCGTCAATGTGTTTTGTATGAAGCGTGTATGTTTGAAAATTTATCTATGTAGTTATTAGATATAATAATATACGTAGGTTGTATAATTAATTACCACAACTATTTAGGCATTGGATAGAAATAACATATACTTTTGATTAGTACTTTCGACTGGGTTGGGTAATTGTGAAATAATTTTGATATTCTTGTTGACATAAGAAGCATATTTTGTGTTTTTTTTTTATATAATTGCCGTAACTGATTTAGAGCTTTTATAAATTAGACAATTATAAATTTACTTTAACTCAGTAACAGAGTCAGCGGAGATGGCAACTCCAATGTGCGAATTGGAACCTCGACTGCTGGGCCAAATAGTCAAACGCCACGATCTCCTCTTATAAGGTTTCGTTTTCAACTCGGCGCAACTACGCAGCTTATACGTGTGTGAGAATTCGACTTTAAATTAAATTAAAATTTTTGAATACCTAAAAAGTTGACCGTCAAGTTATTTTCTGCAAAAACCTAATTTATTATTTATATATTTTATTTATTTGAGCATTGTGAATTGTGCATTGTGAACTATGTCGAAATAGCTTTTATATCTGTAGTTATAATACCGTAATTTATTGATTTATAAAATAAACCGTAATGAAGAAACTGACCTAATCTATTTTTAACATTTATTTGTGGCTTTATAGAAATTAAAAGATATTTCTTTTTTGTTTTATTTTTCATTAGCACATAATAGTATAGTTTTATCAGCTACCTTAAAGAGTATTATTGATTTAACCAACATTAAAAATAAACCTACGAGGGGTACTAAACCAAGAATGATGTTAAAATTACTTTGGTGACCTAACTCGCTCGTTAGTCGCGTTCGCGCGGGCAACTTGTCGCAGTAGCTAATTAGTATTTGCAAGATCAACTGCAATTATTTGCAATCTAGCATTTTTTTTACTAGTATTTTGGCTATCATTAGCCCACTGTTTTATAATTACAATAGGTACCTATCAATAGTATATGAAAACTAAAAAAAAATAGCTATAACTGAAAACATAATAAACACCGCAAATATGAATTATAACGATACGATACGATAGTAAAATCAATAAATTTTCACAATAACAATCTTACTATACCGAGTATAGTTTTTTTTTCAATACAGTTTACTATTATTACATAAGAGTGTATTTTTTCATACTTGTATATATATTTGACATCTATTACACCAGCGTATAAGGCACAAACAATTAACTTATAAATAAAAAATAAACAAAACAATACTGACCATATCAATAGAAATAACATTTGACGGGCGAAGCAGTTTTTTTTTGTTTTTAATTTATTTAACATTGTATATTATCTAAAATCCATTGGAAATCATTTTGCGAAGCATGTTTTGTAGGTTCCATGATTGATGTAGGTCTGTACAGAGCATGCTTTACCTTCACAATTTATTTTTTACCCAAATACCCAATATAAACCGTATGGGAATGTTTAAATGCATTCATGTAAGTGTATGCAGGTGCCGCTGTGCGCTTTTATGACTTTTTTTAGTTTTGTTAAAGAAAAATTTTTTTAGAGATATAATATATATAAAAATATATTTATATTTATTATTATAAATCACTTACTCAATATACTCAAAAATATATTTAATTTGTATATACAGTTTGTGCCAAGACCATTCTCGAAGACTTTAGAGGGTGTTATGTTTCCCATTACGCGTAAGAAATTGTATAAAAAAATGCGAAAGTAATTCATGCCCAAATTTATTAATTTTATAAAAGCGCTGGTGTAAATTCCCTTTGCTTCTTCGTTAGCTCGCTCGTGCCCCATCAATGACCCGGCGCGGCGTGGCGTCGCGAGCCGACAAACACGATTTAATATTATTACGTAAAGTTCCCTTTTTTTCCTCGCAAACGTATCAAAACGTGGTCAAAACGAATCATGTTTGAAATCGCAGGAAAAATCTGTTTTTTTTTATCAAGAATGATCGTAGTTGTATCGTTATATTTACTAAACCCTAAATCTTGACCATTACCCAGTGCTAGGCTAGTTAACACACTTATATACTATTAATGTTGTTGGCATTACCTAAATTTATAATTATAAATTGGGCGCATGGTAGTGAATTGTGTCCATATTTTGCGTCTGCTAGTCTCTGTGGATCAATCCCGACGGTCGTAGGGCGGGGGGCGGGGGCGGGCGAGCGAACTTCCCAAGGGGTGGGAACGAACGTGGGTGGTCCAAGTCCCATGGGACATCAGCACAGGGTCGTATTGGAATTCGGAACTCCTGTTATTAAATATAATATTCCAAAAAAGTGAAATTTTCCTTTAACTTTCTTAGTATATAAGTTATAATTTAAATTTTATATTATTTCACAGATACGGGCTTAAAACTTATTTCAGTAAACTATTTTAAAAGCACCAACCATTGATCCTAGGGATGGGAAAAAGTGGTTTTTCAAAATTCAAATAATCCTACCTATCTTAATAGGCACCGGGTCAAATCAGTTTAAAATGTTAATTAATGTTTATAAATTCTCTATAATTTTTGTTTAAAACAATTTATGATATGAGCAACCCTTACGGCATTGCTGATAAAAAAAACAGCTGATTATTGATCCTGCATTTTTGTATATCATTTCTTACTATGAATAGGTTAAACCCCCCGCCCCCCCACCCCTTTAACTCTTCAGGGATGGTCTTGGAACACCTGTATATACTATTGCATATGTATTGTTCGACGGGAGTGCCTCTTAGTCGAATTATCTTTCATAGTAAAGCTTCATTTACCCTCGACTATGCAATAATAAAATAATTTAACTTGAAAACAGCGGAAATATTTGTTTTACCGTTTACCATACCATACAAAATCATACCAGGCCATATACAATACCAAACCAAGTCATGTCATGTCACACCATACCATACCATACTGTCTATATACCTACTAGATTAAGTTCAGAATTGGCGGATGGCATCATTTTTTTTTTTTTTTTTAATAATTATTCTATGTGACGATTTTGGATAAACAATAATTAAGCATTTTTAATTATGACATATGATGAGATGTTCTTGCCTCTCTAATCTTATTTCATGATTTCTAATCTTTTTTCATGTAAAAAAAAATGTGGTAATTTTCAATTAAGATACTGAGGTTGCATGGACTGAATTTTAAAAAATAAGAACTCGTTTAAAGTCACTTTCCAAAAATATTGATGCGAGTGAAAATATTTAGTAATAAAAATATGATTATAAATTTTTTTATAAAATAAAATAATGAAAAACTGCGTTTATCTCGTTAACACTATGGATAACTTTTATAGTATGATTAGTATAACAACGCAGGCGCATTGTGCATAACGACAATATTACAATAAATATCGTATTTAAAATAATATAATAAATAGACACTAGCTTCAATTATTTACTATCTGTAGCGTTAAGCGCCCACTTAGTACAGCATGAGTACCGAATTTGCTTACCACTATAAGGCCTATATGTAAAACCTATTTAGATTGTTATAAAGTGTCTACAAAGATGCTCAATTCATCCCTGCGCGGTCTCAGGTGGCATTGGCGCAGCGTTTGATATCATCACATAGCAGTCATTTGCCGGATACCCGCCACACCCTCCACACCCCCTCAGCCCAGTCGAACAGGGCCGTCGCGGGGGTGGTCAGAACGAAGGGGAAGAGGAGGGGAGAGGGGGTGATAGTTCTATCCTAAAACGTTACTATTTGATCAAATTATCACATTAGGATGTTCCGATTAGTTCTTTCCAAATCTGTATAAGAAAAAATATCAAATTAAGATTCTAAATGATTCATATTAATGTGGCCTGTAATGTTGAGAAGGCACTATCAAGCACAGTTCCGACCGTCTTATAATAGTTTCCATAATGTAAAATGATTAGGTTCATGCAGCAACATCTCACAAAGATAAACACAAGCTTGGGTGGTTTAAGAGTTGGTGATTTGGTTATTTGGATTCGTTGCGTTACTTTGATTTTCTCGAATGCCTCTCGATTTGGTTTTAAGATGTAAAATCAATGTGGGTTAATTAATCTAATGTTGGTAAGATTTAAAATTAAAAATACGGACTTTATTAACATTTTATTTGCGGTTCATATTAAAACAATTTAAATATTAATTATTAATGTTTATTACATTATAATCTTATATTACTTAATTTAAAGGCACTACACTACACTATTTGCTCATTATAAATTCTGCGTTCTGCCACAGTATAAATATAGAGCTATTTGGGTAATTGCCATATTTTGAATATTACGTAAATTAAATTTACACTTGTTAAACTATTTCAACATAATCTGGTATATTTTTTCAATTTTGAAACTATAAGTAATAACTACATATTATGGTAAAATTGTATTTTAGCCTTTGTTAATAATAATAATAATAATTATTGGGTCTGGTGGCATTTAATTGAACTAAAATTATAAGTTAAAAAGAGCCGATTAGATCACATCGGAGGTAAGTTGAATAATAAAGAAATATAATGTTCAAGTTAACAATTTTTCGTACTAATTAATGAAACATTGACAGTTCGATAAAGTGCTCAAATATCATATTCGATTTTCAAAAATATGATGGCACGGCTGTTATGACGTTTTATTTATTACTGGTCAGTTAAAATGTATACAAACTTATCTATGTGTCTATCTTATCTTATCTATCTATAAAAACATGTAATTGAATATTTATTCACACATTATAATTATTATAAAATTATTATTATTATTATTATTAAGTAGTTTCAGAGATTACCTCCAACCTCCAAACTTATAAACTTACCTTGTTATAATATTAAGATATTACGAGTATAGATTGAAAGAATGAGTGAAGATTGTATGTGCTATGTGCAGCATCGGGCAGCACCATAAATATAGGGATGTTTTTTTTAGAGGCGTGGTTTTCAATCTGGCACTACTTTTTTCGTAGTTGTTGTTTTTGACAGCTGTCACTTGATTTATGCTCAGTTTGGTTTGCCATTTCATAATGAATAGACTTACTCCTGAATACTCGTTTGCAAATAGTGCAAATTTAGAAAAAATCACTCTAAATTTTTTTAAAATCACTCTAAAATAAAGTAAAAATCGCGTCGTTGACCTGTAGCGTGGCCTCCAAGATCGTGCGATTTAACACCGCTGGACTATTTTTTGTGGGGTTATGTGAAGTCGCTTGTCTACGCAGATAAGCCGGACACGATTAACTCCTTGGAAGAGAATATTCGGCGCGTTATTGCTGACATACGGCCCAACTTGCTGCAAAAAGTGGTTGAAAATTGGGCCTCTCGGCTGGAATTTGTTCGAGTCAGCCGCGGCGGCCACTTACCCGAAATCATTTTTAAAACATAATGGCAAAAAAACTAAATTCTTAGCCATAACATCAAATTATATGCGTTTTATCTCTTCTTGAAAACCACGCCTCTAAAATCATCACCCTAATTTCAGTCATCCTTTTAGTGAATTTTAATTCCTATGTTAAAGCTATTTATTTTGGGTTTTTGAATGTATTTAAATCTAACTTGTACTCTTTGTATCGAGTTTTAATCTAGAATTGTTTTACTATTTCAAACTACTGTTCTAACTATGTGACTATGGGTCATTCCTGTACATTAAAAATATTTTCTAAAATAAAAACTTAAAACTTGAAACTTGAATGTCTCGATACCGGCATCATCGGGCGCCTCTTAAGAGTCTAGAACAAAGGTGTCCAAACTACGGCCCGCGGGCCAAACCCGGCCCGGCAGGCGATTTTATCCGGCCCGCCAAGGATTTTGGAAAATTTCGTAAAATATAAATGTAGCGTGGCGCGTCGGTATTAATGGAAATAATTGATCTTCAAGCTAGCGATCAAATCAAGAACAAATACAAGGAAGGAAACTTGATCGATTTTTACAAATTTTTGGACGCAAAAGAGTTTCCAAATTTAAAGCAATTGGCTGGTAAATTTATTTCTATGTATGGCACTACCTATATAATATGTGCGAACAAACTTTTTCCAGTATGAAGTATCTGAAATCTAAATATAGGGCAAATTTATCGGATGATCATTTGCAATCATTGCTAATAATTGGTGTTTCCGATTTGAATCCCAACTTTAAAGAAACTCTCCAGGAAAAAACCTAGTTCCACCATTCCCATTAAAAATTGCATGAAATAGTTTTATAATAATATAATTTAGACATGTTTGTTTAGTATTGTTATATCTGTAATTTACTATAAAAAAAATTATGGTATATATATGTAGCAACAATAAAAAAATTCAATGCTGCTTTACTTGTAATAAGGTTTTTTTAATTCACATATTTACAATGCTTGGCCCCCGCTAATGAATTTAAATACCAAACTGGCCCTCGCAGCAAAAAGTTTGGACGCCTCTGGTCTAGAAGACACCGCTCTGGTCCCATATGGCACGGAGGCCTACCGAAATAGGGGAAGACCCGCGCCGCCTTTCTCGCGTTCGGACGGTTTCACCCGCGCGCCCATTTGCCCAACGATATAATCCGTCAAGTGGATTTTCCTCCAAGTGCCAAATGGGACTGAAAATTGGCAAGTAGCTTTCATTATAATGTTTCGGAACATACGTCTTATTTTATGTGGATATTAAATATAAGTATATTAATTTTAAAAATACTATTGACTATATTATTACATTGCAACATTATAAATAGTTACATAAGTAATTTATAACTTTAGTTGATTAGCACTATTGAACCAAAATTTGAAAATAAATATCGTAAGTATGTTAGTTTAGATCCACAAAATAATTTAATAAAAATATATGAAAATGATGTACCTCAGATATTTAATAAGAAAAAACATTATTTTCACACGCAATGTAAAATGTAACTCGCGTAAATAAGTTTGATTTTCAAACATTTTCCATCTTTTGCGAGCCTGGAAGCATCATCGCTGTGCAGGTGGGTGGCGAGCTAGTACTCCAGGGAGGGGGCAGGGGGCGCCAAAAACTCTGATTAGTTGTATTCCCTTGAGACCACCCCTTCTTCCCTCGCACTTTTGTATTAGCCGTTATATCTACTGTCTACTGAAAAGGCTGCAACTGCTTCGCTGAAAATCATGTTTATGCAAATGGTATCATTTTTGAATAGATACTTATTTTATTTAATATTCACTTCAATGGGGATGGTTTAATCAAATTTTAAACTTGAATTCAGAGTGTTGTATTATAAGTAGATATAAATCAGTAAATATTAATTTTTAACTGTGAAATTACTGGTGAATTGTGCAGGAGCATCATCCTGCAAGGATAATCCGAAATTTTAAGTCTGTAGTTTAGAAATATCTCTGATGTGGTCCTTTTAAAGATTAAACCTTATGTCGGTTCGCGAACATAAGTAGCCATTTTTCGGTCTTTAATTGGTTTGTAGCGTTGATGTAACCCGGTAGTTTCGGAGTGGTTGTATTACCAAATTACACTAACTAATTCTGTATCTTAATTTCAATTGATTGATCTAAACAACAGCATGTTAGACGTACATGCTTGTATTCAGAATTGAAACAAAGATTGGTAAAACTGGTAAACACAAACTTATTCCCATATTCCCATATTCAACCAACTAGAGCTGTCAATCTAAAAGTGCCCTAATGTGATGTTTTAATTAATAGTACAGTAATATACTCTTTAAAGTGTTACGATTTTTGTTATATTGATTTATTTATACATCCATTTTTTATTAATCCAGATATAGGTATAATCCTTTTAAACGAATCACATTACTTAGGTTCCTTACTATGTAGTGCAGGTTCGCATGGATATTACCACTTTACTAGGTTGATGCCTGTTCTATTTTGTGTGTTGGCATAATACGTAACGCTAGACGCGGGTCTGTTAAAAAACCATTGGCCGGTTGTTGGTAGGTTATAGCCTCAGATTTCACGGTTGCGATTTAATCTTTTATAAAGTAAAGGAGACTTATCTTCTTTGATATATCATAAGGTAAAAGTGTCAATTGATTAAACCCAAACTCAGAAGAATAAATTCATATGATCACAGGTGATAGAGAGCAGATATATCTGTATTATTTTAACACTATATTAATCTCTTTAATTTTATATATCGAAAAATAAAAACTTAATAAGACTGTCGTGATTCACTTCATCAATCATGTGCACGTAGGTAGGTTGATTTTTATTATTTTACTAACGCATAATTACTTATTGTTAGCTTGTGCCTTTTTTTACTCCAATTTATCGGCTGAACCCTAAATATACCATTTAAAATTTATTCTTGGATATTTGGTTATACTTCACGAGACATCTAAAATATAGCTATTTTTATAAATATGCGCTACGGCCAAACAACGCTTGAAGAAACCATTTTTTAATTTGATACGTTTATCATTTTGTTTATCGATCGCCACACAAAATGTAACTTAATTGCCGTTGTCTCATTTTAGAAATAACCTGAAATATTCGTTTCCATAGCGACCAAAAGGCTTCGATAAGGGGCCTGGTTTGGCAAAATAAAGGGGGTCTGGTCCCATGGGCGCCTGTGATGTGATTAATGCGGAGTTCCCCAGGCGCGGAGGCTGCGAGGGGGGGTGTGTGTAACGGGGGTGGGGTGGACTCTCTCGCGTAGCCTCTGCGCTTATTTGACAGCTGATTCGTACGTTTTTGTTTGGCTTTGCTAAAGTTTGTACTTTTGCTTCGTGTAATAAATAATGCATTGGGTGGTAACACAGTGATACGACAAACCTTCTAATGTTTTATGATTTTATTTTGAATGCATAAAAGTATTAAAATTTGATGATTGCACAACAAACATGATTAGATAAATTGGATTTTCTTCAAAATTTAATTTCCTAAATAAACAATAATTCCTTAATATACTGGTAACAATCTCGTATTTGGATAAATAAAAAAAAATACTAGCCAGGATTTGTAGCTCTAACTGTTATGCCTTAAAAAAACTTTTCTACAAAGTTCAAATAGATAATGCACATGTAAGAATTATAAATATGCATGCATAAGTACACAATTCGCTAGCAAAAATTATGCAACTTTAACTATGAATATTCATCCTACAAATCTTTGTTTTTTGTGCATAATTTGCGTATCTTTGCAGGCATCCCAAATATGCTGCTTTGTTAAAAAGGCTGGCATCTTTGCAGGATCAAATAGTTGTTAAAAACAATTAATCCCGCATTAACCTGCTTTGTTGTATTGCGGAGAGATAACAGTCATAATATTTGGTTTATAAAATTTACACTATAATTTTATTTATATTTTTTTGGACATATTTTATATATCTGATAAAAATATTTTATAATATTGGTTATTATAGGCATTTGCTGCAAACAATCATTTTATAAGAAATCTATGTATAAGTTTTTTGCTGTTCCGTAAAGCAAAACGGAGCCATTTCTTCTTGCTCGTGTGTTTTTCATTTGATAATTAAAATTAAAAATGAAAGTGTTCAAAAAAAAATATTGTTTCTTATATTATTATTTCGTAATAATAAGGAAGTATCTTAATTTATAGTTGACACAAACACACAACACTACGACAAAATACACAAAATTATATAACTCATAATTATACTACTATGTAAGAACAAAATAATGATTATATTGGGTTTCCAATTAGATTATAATAAAAGAATTTTGAATAATGTGTTATCAACATATGAGTATAGTGTAAAGATTATTTTTTGTTATTATATAGATAGTGAATTTAAAAAAAAATATTGTATTTCTATAATTTTTAAATAAACTCCAACCTATAAATTTGAATTTTCTAACACAAATAATCATTATATTTTTAATGCCTGAGCGTCATTTAAATTTGTCAATTTGTGATTTAAAAAAACTCATTATATTTTATTACTTTTTTCGAAAAAATGATATGATTTTTTCATTGTTTAAAAGACTATACAGCTTTTGTCGTAGTAAAGGTTGTGATCACAGAGAACACTCTAATTTTAACTATAACTATAACTGTCAAACACATGAAACTCCATCAGATCAAACATAACCCAACCTTCCCTAAACACCGCTGACTGATGAAATAGGGATGTTTGTATTTTGCTCAATCTAAATTAAAAACGCGGGTTTTATTCTTCTCATTGATACCAATAGCACATATTATTTAATAGCCAGGGATTGGCAATTAACTCATCAGACACAAAAAATATAATAAAATAATTGTATAAAAAAAAATATTAAATATAAATACCTTTTCACATCCCTCGATTAGATGACTTTCATCATAGCGCATCTGCTCTCTATCGAAATCGGCTGCGCTCGCGACTTAGTAGACTCAGTTGACTGCAATGTATCTTTAGCAGCGAACTATCAGAACTACGTAATTAGTCGTTTGTGTTTTATTTGACGTTTCAGCATTAAAAATATCATTCTGTATCAGCTGTTATATCCTAGATTTTCATAAATAATTTGGATTGTATTTTTTTTAAAAAAACCATGATGCCTTAAGCATAATTTATTGAATATTACATTGCACATTACAAATACCTACACACTCTAATGTATTTAATTTATATTTATACTTCTTACCTAATTTCTTATTATGTTTAAAACGTTAGTCACATCTTATCTTATAGAATAAATATTAATAATACATAAATAGATTAAAAGGTATAAACATTTACAAAACTACGTTTAATAAATTAAAAATTCATCATAATATTTATTAAGAAATAAAAATACTTGTTATCTATTAATCCCTTCTAAAATAACTCTACAAATAAATTAAAAAAAGAATATATTCAAAATATAACCAGGTCGTCAATTTTTTTTGTATCTTCAAAATTATTTTACTATTTGTATTCAAATACTATTAAATTTTTCAATATTGTCAATAAATATGTCAATCGGTTTGATGTTATCAAAAAATGTTAATAAAATTTATGTTTAAATTATATTTCGAAAAAAAATGTAACAATATGTAATAAAGTGATTATAAAGAGGATAATGGTATAATTTATATTTAGTTATTTTAATTATGATTACAATAATTATGGAAATTATAGTTGTATCGTATGTACCAGTCTTAAGAACGCAATAAAATAGCCTGTAAATGAAGGGCATTTTCTCAGTTAGATAAGAAGGACCCAGGAGTTTGAGAGAGAGAGAACTTGGGCTCAGATAGACACAGAAGTAGAGACAATGAATGAGTGTCGCTTTGGGAGACACACACGAGTCGCTGAGGCGCGGTGAGGGCACACGTTGCTAAAGGGCCGGTTACTTGCAACTGACAGGAAAGTCGGACTGGCACAAAGTTTAATAAAATCCATCAGTCTATTCTCATTCATAAAATGTCAAAAAGAACAATCTTTGGGTGGCAGTCATATAAGTAGAACTACTTATCATATTATCAATATGATAGATAGTTTTATACACACTTCAGAATAAAGTTTATTACTACTAAACAATGTATAGAAGCAGTTGATATATTTTTATAGATTTTAGCTTTATTAAAGTTGTAAAATGAACATTTCATCCTCATTTAGAATCTATGTGTACAAAAGCTAATAAACTGCTAGGTTTTTTCTGCGTAAGTAAGTCTTTTCGGGAAATTTGGTCCAATGAATTGGTCCACACATCTTTAAATTTTAGCGTAGCGTATTTGAGAATTTGTAAAATATATCCTATTTATTGTCTTACACTATTTTTATTAGGGTATCCCGAGTTAAATTCGTTAAAAATTAGGTAATGAATATGCAGTTTCAAATATTCTTATAATTTACTTTAATTTATTTTTTTAATTTTTTTATGGCTTAGGCGATAACCAGCATATACAAAAATGCTTTAAGCTTTATGCTTCTGACGTCTATCAAGGTTGTCGCCATCACAGTTTCTTTGAGATACAGTAGTGTTTAAAAATGGAAATAGGCGCAAGAAAGACATTTATCACGGTGTCCTACCGTATTGTTCACTTCAAGGCAGATTCCGACACTGGTTCGACGAAAGCGCCATGAACACTACTATGCACGCTTCTTCTTGGTATGCCGCTGGTCCCAATGCGGGTAATCACAAAATAATTTATTTTGAACTATTGCAACAAATTTTTAAAAAATAATCAGAAATGGAACATTTTACATTTATCTCTACATACGATTTTTTTTTTTCAATAACCTACGACCAAAAATGGCATAAAAAAACCCTTGTAATATAAATATATACAGCGCAAGGTATATGTTTTTACAAAACAAAAAATAGCTGGAAATGGAACTAGACTAGAAAAACTAGAATAGGTTCAGTGTATTTAATTATTTTTTTTTATTTTTGTAATCGTCATCACTTCTGAGAAATCCTTCATTTAAAATACGAAAAACGTCAAGTTACGGCTTTCTCGTTGCTGGACAAATGCACTGAATTTGCACGGTGATATTTCCGCTTATTCAATTATTGATATAATCAATTTAGAAGAGGTATCATCGCAAAAAAATGGCCCTGAATGATTGACAATATCAACAAATAGATAGCTTTGTTTATAGTTCATGAAATTTGTAATATGTAACTGTTTTTATTTTTTTGCTGATAACGCGATTGTTTCCTGTATTATTTTTTTTGTTTAATAACTACTAATAAAGCAATAACGAAAGCAAAATTAAAAAATAAAATCGCTAGTCTGAATTAAATTAAATCATAATCAATTTAGAAGAGGTATCATCGCAAAAAAATGGCCCTGAATGATTGACAATATCAACAAATAGATAGCTTTGTTTATAGTTCATGAAATTTGTAATATGTAACTGTTTTTATTTTTTTGCTGATAACGCGATTGTTTCCTGTATTATTTTTTTTTGTTTAATAACTACTAATAAAGCAATAACGAAAGCAAAATTAAAAAATAAAATCGCTAGTCTGAATTAAATCATGCTTTACACCTTAGTTTTACAGGCCCATAACAAATATCTTTTACATTAAGTAAGGTTACATTCACAACGACGAACCGCAGCGACGAGATCAACTATAGGCTACTAAAGATTGAGACATGCGCATTTATGAAATCGTTGATTGTCATTTATGAATAACCTGCCCCAAAGTGAGACGGACGTAGCTTAGCCAAGAACAACACCTTTGGTTTGAATACCTGCACGAAAGGCGAGCAAGGCCCAAGGGGGCACTATGCTCAAGGCGGCAGAAAATTAACGTCCTCTCATGGGAAATCTATCGACGAGTATATATATAGCTGTCCCGTTCTCACGCACGCTTTCCTGCGCGCACCTGCTGAGATAGAAAGAGACGCCGCTCTCGCGGGAAATATTTAATATCTCTCCTTATCTTCGACTGCCCTCCGGTAGATGGCGGCAACAAATGTACTAACTGTAAATTCAGAATTTTATTGTTTAATTATGTCTATCATATTTACCATAAATATTTAGTTTATTTCATAGTCATATAACATTGACTATTTTTCAAAGATAGAAATGTTCACTTCCTTAGGAAGTTTGGTCTTTAATGTAGATTAATATGATAGTTAATATTTTACGTGCGTAGATAAATGTACCTTTTAACAAAGTCGGAACATTGTCTTTTCTCACGGTAAAATTATTTTTTCCATGAAGACAAACAAGTAAAAACATAATGTGTAAAAAATCTAACATTTGATTTTGAGTAAATAAAATAAACAAAAATTAGGTAAATTCGTTTTACAACTAAAAAAGACAGAAGAAATTTTATGGAAATATATAAAGCTAAAAATAAAGTTTTATCCTATTATATATACTGCATTTTATGATTATGCACTACTTTCTACTAAAGGACATGTAGAAGAGCGCAAAAGAATAATATCAATGAAAGTAAGACTAAAGAGAGAGAAAGAAGAAAAAAATATTTAATATTTCGAAATATAATCGAAAAGTAATTTTAATGGTACTAAAGTGATCGTAAATCCTAGAATGTCGATTTAGAATAAATACAAATCCTACTACTACTGGGTGCTGGCTAGAAATACCATAGCAAAAGCAAGCCAAAGAACTCATAGTCGGATTATCGTAAAAACTCTATGAGCTAATGAAGTTAAGCCGGAACCAACCAAGGATCCTAACCAGAACCTTAACAGGTCTTTAAGCTGAACAAACAAAGGTGTAGATTCTGCCAAAAGAGCTTAGAAACCCCTATACACCTACTTGGTGCACGTGGGCCCTCCATTTACAAAATATATCAGCTTCTAGGTAACCATCTTCTTAGCTCTAAAGAGAATAAAACACATCTCATCTACAGTATAGGACTAGAGGGCGAACTACTCCGATAAGTGGATTTCAAAGTAAAATAGTCCTGCAGAAGAGGCGCCACACGAGGGTTAAATAACACGTTAAATATATAACATGTACTTTGTTTGTTTTGGTTTAGAATAAATTGTAACGGGTGCCTGTCTTTATTTTTTTTTACATAGTTGTTTCCTCATAAAGTACTCCTAATGACTTTCAAACGCGCGTTAAACACTACTTATAGCGTTTTAAACAAAATAGAAAGAGACAAACATAATGACTATCATTACTTAAATTGATTATTATATACTTAACCTTATCAAACGTAAACAAGTTTTATGAAATAACATTTAAAATAGTCTACCTTGGAACAGCCAGTAGCCTAGTTAGGTATGCATAATCGTAATATATTTATTTTATGACAAATACATTTTGATGAGCTTTTTTATTGCAACACTTGTTTTTGTAAATTTTAACAATGATAAATATTAGATACTGGATCATTTTAAAAAAATTAACGTTACTCTTTTTTTTAGTCTAATCCTTTTTTAATTGTTTTGCGTGGTGACCGTGTTAACATTTCATCTCATTTACGCCGTTGTATTTAAATATCTTAATATATATAAATCTCGTGTCACAATGTTTGTTTTCAATGGACGGCTGAACCACTTAACCGATTATAATAAAATTTGCACACCATATGCAGTTCGATCCAACTTGAGCGATAGGATAGTTTAAATCTCAAATTATAGTCGCAATTTTAATTTATTGCTAATTATTTGTCTGTTATTATTTGGCAGTCATAAAACTGACAGATGTCGATACGGAACGGCACGGAACATGCATGCATACAAGATGCGATGACTTACGTACGTCATTACGGCCGACCGGATTTATTTATTACATTCACATGTAATCCGAATTGGGAAGAGATACAAACTTTACTATTGCCAGGACAACAAGCCATTCATCGTCATGATTTAACTGCACGTGTGTTTAAACAAAAATTGAAATCCTTAATTGATTTTATTGTTAAATATACAATTTTTGGTATCACACGTTGTTGGCTGTATACGATAGAGTGGCAAAAGCGAGGTTTGCCTCATGCCCACATTTTGGTTTGGCTTAAAGATAGAATCCGTCCTGAAGAAATCGATCAAATAATTTCAGCCGAAATTCCAGACCCATTAATTGATCAAGAATTATTTGATATTGTCACCAAACACATGATCCATGGGCCATGCGGTGTTTTCAACATGACGTCACCGTGCATGGAAAATGGAAAATGTAAAAAAAACTTCCCAAAGCCGCATACGAATGACACGATCACGGATATTGATGGTTATCCAATGTATCGCCGCAGAAGTACTGAGAATGGTGGCCACACATTTACAATGCGACTGCCGAACTTTCCGAAAGCACGTTTCCTGAAAGATGGAAGATTTCTAAAGTAACGCCGGTGCATAAAAAGGGTAGCAAGGATATTATCGAGAATTTTCGGCCAGTGGCAATTACTTGCGCATTTGCAAAGGTTTTCGAGATAATTCTGCATCAGTATCTATCTTTTAAGCTGAATAATGAGATTTGCACGAATCAGCATGGGTTCCGCGTAGGTCGATCCGCAACGTCAAACTTGCTAGTTTTTACTAATGAAGTGGCCCGCAATCTTGACGTAAATATTCGAACGGATGCAATTTATTTTGATATTTCGAAGGCCTTCGATAAAATAGATCACGATATATTATTGAAAAAGCTGTTTGACTTTGGTTTGTCAATCGATCTATTAAACTTGGTTGCTAGCTATTTTCGGAATAGAAGGCAATATGTATCTTGCGGAGACTCAGTGTCTGATACTTTTAATACGTTTTCTGGTATCCAGCAAGGGGCCGCGCTAAGTGGTTTATTTTTTATTTTATTTATTAACAGTATTTTTACTGCAGTAGTAAATTGTAGTTTGCTGGTCTATGTGGACGATGTGAAGATTTACCGATCAGTGACTTCACTATCTGACGCGCAGCTTTTACAAGATGACATCAATCGTCTTGTAGAATGGGCTGACGATAACAAATTACAATTTAATGCTTCTAAATGTATCGCAGTATCCTTCTCACGAGCTGTGCGTGAAAAAGTAAGTTGTGAGTACTCTCTGGGTAATGAGATCATTCGCAGATGCGACGAATTTCGCGACTTGGGGGTTGTGTTTGATTCGCGTCTAACATTTCATTTGCACATGCGGAGCATAGCTACGCGTGCAAATAAAATGTTGGGATTCGTGCTCCGAACCAGTCGATCTTTGAATAAACCGAAATCCATCTCGCTTTTATACTGCGCGTTCGTGAGGAGCATATTGGAGTATAGTTCCATTATCTGGAGTCCTCATGAGGTTACTTACGGTAATATCCTGGAGGTGATTCAGAGGAGGTTCCTTAGATACCTTTATCTCCGTAGGTATGGATATTATCCAGAAATGTTTCCTAATACGTATCCATCAGCATTCGTATTAGGGATGTTAGGCTTTAACACACTCGAGTTTAGGCGACAAATCCATACGTTGTGTTATTTTTATAAGGTTATTCGTGGTTTCATCGAGAATCCCGTAATACTCGGTGATATTGGTCTCTTTGTTCCGGACCGTCGTACTAGAGCGCGGAAGCACGCGTTATTTAAGCGGTTAGCGTGTCGTACCGACGTATACAAGTATAGTCCGATTGGGAGAGCAGTCGAATTATTAAATTCCATTTCCGTGGAGATTGATATTTTTGTCTGTTCGCCCAGGGGGATTAAAAATCTGCTTTCTATTGCGCCGTTGTAGGATCGGCGTGAATTATTTATGTGTTAATGTTTGCCTGGTGGCATTATTTTAATTTTTTAGTTGAGTATGTTTCATGCTATTGTTTTTTGTTTTTAATGCTTTTTGTTTTTCTTTTAATTTGTTTTACTGTAATTATAATGTACATGGGGAAACCTGTTAAATAAATAAATAAATAAATAAATAAAAAAATCAAGTTGAGTTTGATAATCAGTGGGTGGTACCATACTCACCACTACTTTCAAAAACTTACAAAGCTCATATCAATGTTGAGCTTTGCAGTTCTGTTAAATCAATTAAGTATATTTGTAAATATGTAAACAAAGGCAGTGATTTGGCCATATTTGAAGTAAAAAACATAAATAAAAATGACGAAATAGCACGATACCAAATGGGCAGATACATTAGCAGCAATGAAGCTATTTGGCATATTCTCAGCTTTCCCATCCACGAAAGAGATCCTGCTGTCCAACATCTGGCAATACATCTTGAAAACGGTCAACGTGTATACTTCACTGAAGAAAATGTTCTCCAAAGAGCGTTCGAAGCTCCGAAAACGACTCTAACTGAATTTTTTACATTGTGTCAAAAACCTGATGTTTTTGGCCAATTCGCGAAGACATTGGTGTATGGTGATGTTCCACGTTATTTCACATGGAACAAATCCAGTAAAAAATGGGAGCCACGGAAACAAGGAAAACCACATCCTTCCATTACAGGCATATTCAAAGCTAAGACATTGGGGAGACTTTACACGGTACATCCAAAGCAACGTGAGTGCTTCTATTTACGTTTGTTATTGGTGAATGTTCCCGGACCAACGTCTTTTGAATTTTTACGAACAGCTAATGGTCGAGTATTCAATACATACCAGGATGCATGTCGTGAACTGCAATTGCTAGAAGACGATAACCATTGGGACTTAACGCTTGCTGATGCTGCGTTGACATCAACACCGAATAACATTCGTCAGTTGTTTGCAATTATTTTGGCGACATGTTATCCCTCGCAAGCACAAACTTTGTGGGAAAAATATAAAAATTGTATGACAGAAGACATCTTGCACCGAATTAGACAAACAAATCAATGCCAAAACATAGATTATACACCAGAGATGTACAATGAAGCATTGGTCTTGATCGAGGATTTATGTGTTCTTATTTCAAATTTACCACTTAATCATTATGGTATGCCATCACCTAATCGTCCAGCCACCGACTTAGTCAATACCGATTTACAACGAGAAAATCAATATGACCATGGAAGTTTAGCAACAATTATCATGAACAGTGAACCATTACTGACAGCAGAACAAAAAATTATTTATGATCGGATTATGCTGGCTGTTGCTGCTGAACAAGGCGGTTTTTTTTTCTTGGATGCACCCGGTGGAACCGGTAAGACATTTTTAATATCGTTGATTCTTGCCAAAATACGGTCGCAACAAAAAATCGCATTAGCATTAGCATCGTCAGGCATTGCGGCTACTTTACTGGATGGTGGGCGAACAGCACATTCAACATTCAAGCTGCCATTGGACGTTCATAATAAACCAGATGCAATGTGTAACATCAAAAAGAATAGTGGAATAGCTGCAGTGTTGCGGAAGAGTTCTATAATAATTTGGGATGAGTGCACAATGGCACACAAATATTCACTTGAAGCATTAAACAGAACTATGCAAGATTTAAACAGCAATAATAAACTTTTCGGTGGTGCTATCTTACTTTTGTCTGGTGACTTCCGGCAGACCTTACCGGTTATACCTCGCTCTACTTTCGCGGATGAGATTAATGCATGTTTGAAACAATCATTCTTATGGCGAAGTGTTGAAACACTTCGATTGACCATAAATATGCGAGTACAATTGCAAAATGATCCATCAGCACTAATATTTTCCGAACAACTACTAGATATTGGGAACGGTAAAATAAAACTGCAACCAAATACGCAATGCATTAAACTACCAGACAATTTTTGCACTGTTGTTCAGGATAAAACTGAATTGATTCAGAGTATTTTCCCGGATATACAGAATAATTATTTGAATCATGAATGGCTTAGTCAACGGGCGATTTTGGCAGCCAAAAACGTTGATGTTGACGAAATTAACTTCCAGATACAACAGTTGTTACCAGGCGATCTGATGTCTTTTAAATCAATCGATACTGTTGTTGATGAAAATGAAAGTGTAAATTTTCCGATTGAATTTTTAAATTCATTAGATATCCCTGGAATGCCACCACATAATCTTCGATTAAAGATTGGTTCCCCTATTATTCTCCTCCGTAATTTGAATCCACCTCAATTATGTAACGGTACGCGTTTGGTCATCAAAAAGATCACCGGAAACATTCTTGAAGCAACCATTTTGGCTGGGAAGTTTAAAGGAAAAGTGGTCCTGCTGCCACGTATTCCGATGATACCATCAGATTCTACCATACCCTTCAAAAGGCTACAGTTTCCAATTCGTTTAGCTTTCGCCATGTCTATAAATAAATCTCAAGGTCAAACAATGTCCATTTGTGGTTTAGATTTGGAAAATCCATGTTTTTCTCATGGGCAACTATATGTTGCGTGTTCACGTGTTGGGAAACCGTCGAATCTATTTGTGTTAGCTAAAGACAGGTTAACCAAAAACATTGTGCACCGATTGGTGTTAAATTAAATTGAAATTGAAAGTATTTATAATTCAAAAAAAAAGATATTAATGTTTAAAAGTTTAAGACTGTCTGCCTTGCCTACCTCATTCATGAGTTTAAGCGTCACATGTTATTTACTGTATTATACTGTAATATACTTATATTTGTTATAAAATTAAATGGAAATAATAAATCTGATAAATTTTTATTTTTTACCTATTGATTTCTGCTTAGTATCAAGTGTAAGAACATTTTAATTAATTGTGTTCAACGTACTTCCCCTTCAAATCAATCTCAATCCAGTGAATTTGTATACCAACATCATCATTGTCGTCTTAGTTCGTAAATAATTTCATTGTACTAAAGGGTTATAGTAGTAGAAAGTCAAATAAGGAGATCACCATATTTTTTTACAAATACCATCTGTGTGAAAAAGCATAGTGGACTCCGTGACTGATGTTCTCTTATTGTTCCTCTTAGATTGTTTACTATAATGTAATATAACAAAAACTTTAGCCACAGCAACGCGTGGCCGGGTCAGCTAGTTATAAATATATTTTTATTCGCCGTAATGTTAATGTATGTCTTTTGTAGATATGGTTATTAGTTTGACACCACTTTATCGAGTGAAAATGACATGCCTTTGGAAACTCTCTGAAATTCCTGGGAGTCATCTCGAAAACTCGCCACCCCTGTATTTATAGCGTCGCGTTGTATGTCGCTCGAATACCGCGGCGCGGCGTCGCCCGCCCGCGCCGCCCGCCGCCCGCCCCCCGCGGTCGCCGCCCGCCCCCGAAACGCATCGCTCGCGACGCACAATGTAATATCGAAATATTTGCGGGTGTAATCCTGAATAGCTTCCGCGCGCTTCCGACGAAATGCCCACGCCTGCGTTTCGGGGAACTGCAAATTCCGTGACTTTGGCAATCTCATCGTAATCGTTATATTTTCGATATTCCAACTATTTGATAACGTGTTAGGTTCTAACTTTTCAACAGTTTAATGAGATACAATCGTTGTTAATTCTTGCCGGGTTTTAGCTTTTATACATTCATGTATAAGAAGCTACTATCCCCGAAAAGTACAAATGCGAAAGAGTTGATTTTTTGTGAGTAGATCAATGCGCTTGAAAAACCCGTTTAGATCATATCAGATCTAATGATAAAGATATACGAGTACACCATTAAGTAAACAAATTTTAATACTTATTAATAAAACATTAACAGTTCGATAGAGCGCTCAAATATCATATTCAAATTTCAAAAATATGACAGCACGGCTGTTGGAACGTATTATTTATTACTGGTCAATTAAAATTAATACAAACTCATCTATGTGCGCAAATAGAAACATGTAAAAGCAAATTCAGCGCCCCATTATAATTAATAATGAAATGATCATATTTTTTTTTATAATTAATAAATTCTTTGTCTGTGTTGTTTCATTACTAGCCGTGCGTCAAAATTTACAAAAAATAACTAAAGTGGGGTTAAAATTTATAAAGAATTAACTGAATGTCATGATACCATTGTATGTTTTTTTTTATTTTGATCTACTCAGACTTTAAAAAAAACCCACTGTCGCCTCTATGGCCATCCAAAACGTTTATCGACTGGGCTAAAAGTGCCGCAGGTACAAATAGAGATAGGAAATGAAGCAACCCATCACACGTTGGTACCACATGCGCGAGTAGAATGGGTGGAAGATGCCATTAATGACACCTGTAGGTCCTAGTATCAAAGCTATTTTTTTTATCATAACACATTTTAAATAAACCGATTAAGGTGGACCTTTCAACTTTCACAGATACCAACTATGATATTAAATGTAAATCATTTGTATGTAAAAGCCTACCTTAGTACAGGTGCTGAATAGTTAGGTAGAGTTTTGACTTGTTACTTGCTTCTTACCAAAAGTGGGTAGTGTTTTGAAGCTATCTCAATCGAATATTATAAAGAGCTAATGTGTGAAAATTTCATCAAAATCCTACTAAATTAGCATAACATAAGGTTAATAGAAAGTACCAAATATAGAAGATACTCGCCACTTTCCAAATGTCGAAATGTCCCGAACTAAAATGCCACTAATGAATAAATTATGAGCCACATCGAAAGTGGATAGAAATAATTGGAATGTCATTCGCTGCTGCGAATCTCTCGACTCGGGCAATATTTTCCGAGTCTCAACGAAATTCCATCAATTATGAAACGAGTTCTCTCCTCCGTGCTAATTATTATCACTCGGATACATTTTCCCGTGAAGCAGATTATTGGAAGATATCGTGTTAAGGACAAGGGCTGCGATTCAAAACAGTTCACGTATTATTACATCAAAAAATTGCAATTTATTGTGCCATTTTAATACATAAAAGATTTAACTTTTTAAACATAAATCTAATAAAGAATACAACATAAGAAAATTATTGTGTAATCGTCAGCGTTATAAATTATTAAAGATTATTATTAATACATTATTATTAGTCATAAGAACAATGTATCATTATATTGAGTCGTTTAATTGTTGAATTTGTATGCTAAGATACCTACGGAAAAGCCACCAGCCTTCGTGGGGTTGTATATGGTGCATTACTCAAATAAAAAAAATAAAATAAATATATTATAAGGTTTAACATTTATTAATAATTTAAAGTATTTTTTTCATTAAGCAACGCCTATTTGCACTATTAACACTTTCATTTGCGATTTGTTCAATAATAATTTACCGAAACAGTTAACAGTAGGTGGAAAATACATTGATTTAGTAGAGTACATTTAATTTTATTATAATTGAGTTCTGAGTGTAATTGTATTTAAATCTATTTGGTTTTTAGCATAGAAATATTTATTTTTTTTAGATGAAGATGCATCTCCATCTCAAAAAATAGAAATATTGGCTCAGATTTTCCATTTTTTAAAGCTTCCTCGACCTATAAATATATTTCTAACGCAACTATTTTAGATTCACAAAACACGAATAACACAATTATTAAGGGGTCGTTTCTCATTTAAAATCTCTAAGAGACTGTTTTTGTTGTAATTATATCTATTGTTATATCATTTTTTTTTTATGTATCAGTAATGTTTTGTAGAATCCCTTTTTGGACGGTTTAATTATTTGATCATAAAACATTTTAAGTGATTTCACTTATTGTTTTATTTTTGGATATGACATGTCGTATTCGTAATTTTAATTATTGTTTCTGGGAGGATTACACCAAATTTTAGATTTGGTCAGTTGTAAAAAAAAAAATCCTTTATCATGTTAAAAAGTCATATTCGTGGGTTGGTAGCCCTGCGTGAATGCTGTCCAAACTGAGACGCCAAACCGTGACTCCGTGAGACGTCATACAGGACTAAATCCAAGGCACTCCAAGGCGCGACTGGAAGCCTTTACTAATTCACGGCCACCAATCACTGTAATGAACTGTCAAGAGAGGGTACAACGGTGTCTCTTTCTCTCTCTCACTCTCCCTCTGTGTGTAAAAGGGTTTGCGAGGACAAATCGAAATGTCATTGACACCTGATTAAAAATTTCAATTCCGGAGCCTAACTTCAGATCATTCAAGATTTGAAAGAAAAATCTTACCTTATTGCTTTTTTATAAAAACTTTAATTTTACATAATCAACTAACATGTTTCTTTTATTATTTTATTTTTCTATTCTGTATTGATCTATAGAATTCCAATGATTTATATATTCGGATGGCCGTTTATTTTACTTTCCACGTGTTCATATTTCCTAAGATAGTAACAGAAATAAAAGATGTAATTGAAGTCGTGGTTAAAACGTATTCACCTTTTTTGCGTGGTTCAGTGGAGTAAAAATACAAAAAAAAATGGAATGTGTAAACATGAGGTGGGATTGTTTTAACCACAAAAGAGCTATTTCAATTTACGTATTCTAAAGGAAAACTTTTTAATAGAAAGAAGAAATTATGATGATTCAAGACTTAGTCAACAATTTAGCATTTTTATTCCTTCATTAATCAATATGTCGTTTGAACAGGGTAAAACGCCACTATTCTAAAAACTGCCGTTATTGCTATATACTAATGCACAAGAATAAGTATCACTCTCTTTTTAAAAAATATAGGTCAATATCAATTTTATCAATAGTTTATAAAGTAGTAGAACTATTTGTAACGAGGTAAATACAAAATTATTTACATAATTTTAAATTATATAAAAATCAATATGAATTTGTAAAAAACAGAAGTTAATATTACTTTTTGAATTTGCAAATCTTATAAATGTCAATTTAAACGACGGCCGATATTCGCTAATTATTTTGTAAAGATTTTCAGAAAGCTTTTGATTTTTTAGATTTAGATAAAATAGTTAAAACATTGCGGTAATTGGATCTCTGACTATTTGACAAATCGAAAATGAAAGTAAAAATAAATAATTGCCGTATCCAGGAGAAAATTATTGAGTCTGGCGCACCCCAGGTATCGATAATTACTCCAACAGCGTACATCACCAACTGCAACTATCTCCCGAGGGATGCAATCGTCCATTCTGATTGTCTGCAATATGCCGACGGCACCGCATTAATTGCATCCGACGTTAACTACGAAACGACACTAAGTAAGTTACATGAAGATTCCGATAACCTGCAGCGCTGGTCGCATGACAACTAATACAAAAACTAACCTACTTTGCATCTCTCCTAAAATACTGGACTCCATAAATCTAATCAATCACACGGCGGAATGTTTACGCCGGTATCACGGGGGCTGGGGGAGGGGGGACTTCTCCCGCCTTCTTCATCTCTCTCCTACGACTTGAGCCTACTATACCTCGCCATGGCACGTGACACTGACGGCCAGTGGAAGTGCGACTGTGAATAGAGTAGGTGTCTCTGCCTTTGTCTCTGCTTGTACATACGACTGCGACAAGAATTAATCAGTTTTGAGTGTTAACTATCTGGGTCTTAACTGTTGACACTAAATTCAGTAGGAGGGTTCATATAGATATAATTCGCGATAAAGAAAGATTATTATAATATTTTTACCACTTAAAAAAACACTTTGACACGCTTATCCACTATCTACAAATCTTTAGTTGACTCAATAGCCTGACATGGCCTACTTGCATAAGGGCGGTCATGTAAAAGTTATTTAAATAAAATAAAATTTTAAAATAAAGGATTTTACAATTTTTGGTACCAAAACACATTAAAATTAAATATAAAATAATCCGATTGATCTTTTTGGTCATCGTGATGTGCTAAATATTTTTCAGATGTTCAATTACCATTTTTTAATTAATATTTAAAAGAGGATTGAAATATTGTTTTTCTTTGGTCGTACATAGAAAATGTGTCAAATTGATAAATTAACTGTCAAAATTCCTGCTGAGAATGACAAAATAAAATCATTTTATCACGTTTAATGAACTTATGCCTAATCTTATTTAAAAAACTAAAGCTTACAAAAATTTCACAAGAAAATTAAGGTGATATTAAAATTTATTATTATATATTTTTTAAATGTTATTTAACATTTGGTTTACGTAACTTTTAAGTAAGCAAACACTGTTCAATTAGACTATCCAATACGAATTCACTGAAAAAAAGTGTACGAGGTGTGTTCAAAAAGTATCGCGAATTTTGTGTTTTTTCAAAAATTATTTATTTATTCATGAATATCTATTTTGTCCCATTCAAAGTAATCCCCATGAGATATTATATACTTGTGCCAACGGTTTTTCCAATCTTCGAAGCAGTTCAAAAAATCATTTTTTTTTATCTTGTTCAGCTCCTCCTTCGATGCCGTCTTTATCTCGTCAAGCGTAGCGTAACGTCAAGCGTAGCAGCTTCCATTGAGATGATTGAGCTTTGGTTTCCACGTCATAACCATAAACCCACGATTCGTCACCAGTTATGACCCTTTGGAGCAAATTTGGGTCGTCGCGGACAGAGTTTAACATCTCATTAGCAATGTTCATGCGATGCTGTTTTTGGTCGCAATTGAGCAATTTTGGTACGAATTTCGCGACGACCCGTCTCATGCCCAAATCATTGATAAAAATCGAATGGCACGAGCCAATCGATATGTTTAGGTCCTCAGCAACTTCTCTAACGGTGATTCGACGATTGGCCAATACCATTTTCTCCACTTCATTAATTTTTTCGTCTGTTGTTGAAGTGCTCGGGCGTCCGGCAAGCTCTTTGTCGTTCACATCTTCTCGGCCTTCTGAGAACATTTTGTACCACCGATAAACGTTGCTTTGGTCCAAGGTAGCTTCTCCGTATGCCACAGTCAACATTCGGAATGCATCCGCGCACTTAATTTCGTTTTTCACACAAAATTTGATACAGGTTCTGTGATCCATTTTTTTGAATAGGTAAAAATCGAAGACGATCCAAAACACGTGCAAGCAAAGCAGCTGTCAACAATTAAGTGAACATTCAAAATAGCCGAGCTTGTCGGCATAAGTGAGAGACATGAGTACCAACATAACGCCACAAAAAAATCGAAATTCGAATATACGTAACCCGCGAAAATTCAAAATTCGCGATACTTTTTGAACACACCTCGTATATCAGTTTTTCACTAAACTCAATTTTTTATGCCACTAACAATAAAATAAAAAAAAATAAGTATAAGTTCATATCATTAACCCTACATTATTTATGATACAGTTGTATGCCACAAAAATCATAACCTTATATTTAATTTAGGATAAACCTAGGTTTATCAAAATGTAAGGATTTCCTTTTACGATCACAACATGTCTTAAAATTTTGGGTTTAATTAAAACAATTGTAAAACAAGAATTATAATCGGTATCGAATTAATGTAATAGAGGTGTAGTTTTTCACGATCATAGTACTTCTGTACACTTGTATAAAAATAAACCTTTTTATTTAAAGGTTTTGTGCGTCATCACAGAATCCGGAATAAACTATACCCACGAAGAAACCCTCAATCAGTCCCACACGAGTACTATTGCGGTACATTCCAACGGATCGGCACTCCATAGTCTATAAGCACTCCCCGCAGTCGAGTAAATTATTAATATTTTTCCAATGGGCGGGCGGAGATCCTTTCCAAGGCGGGCGGGGGCGAGGGGGAAGGGAATCTGGGACCAAATCTTGAGCGACGTCGCTCTGACATTTACCCTGTTTTCTTCTCGCTTTCGTTGGTAATTTGCTACGTGTTTCTTTGTAGTTTACACAAAAAAGCTCTGACGTTAATATTGACACTTATAGATGTTTTAACGATGACTGAATGACTATATAACAAAAAACAGTAACAAAATATATATGTAACCAAAATATTCTATTTTATTATGTTAAAAAAAAAAATATTATACTTGTAAAAAAATATATACACGTTATTTAAAATTTCCTCTCGTTATTTTATTTCTCATGTCAAAACTTGCTCGTGTTTCTCTGCCCCTCTTTTTCATTGCTTTCGCCAATACAGTCGATTTTCAGCGCTGTCAAATTGCACGTAATGTCATTGATTACGGAGTACCTGTAAATATAATAGTGCTCATTAAGTTAGGATAGGTAAGGTCAGAACAATACGTTACAAACACAAAAAAATCTCACATAAGCCTTCAACAACACGCACATATTTCCCCCCTACTTTTGATTCGCACATCTTTCTATCTCTATTTTAGATAACACACGTGCGTAATCTCGTTTTTAATCCTTTTTGATCTATTAGTAATACCAACATAAACTTATAAAATGAAAAGTCCTAAATATTTATGTTTATCATAATAACTCTAATACAACCCACATTGTAATTAATACGTATATATATTTTATTAATTATAAATATGTAAAAACGAAACTATTTTATTTACATTGCTCATAATTTTATGTTATCAGTTTTAGGTGAACCGACATCTCAATTCCATTATTAAACAGTGGATTCATGTAATTGATCCAATTTATAACTATGTATTAACTGTTTAATAAACTAAGTTATGCTGTATATTTCCCTAAAATATATAAAATATAAAAAATATATATAGTACTCCTCTTCAAGCACCGAGTACTTTGTGATCACTTCATTTACAATGGTAACAGCTTATACAAAACACGTCCATCTTAATCATCTTTAACAATGCGTATTCCGTCATGCCAATATATACTAAGCTAAAACACAAAAAACAATTGTCAAAAAACTGTTATAAATATATAAATAAAAATAATGTGTGTATGGTTAGAACACGCACGTTAGAACTTAAACGTATGTAAGGAATTTAAGTAAAATTATATATTTCGAAATTATCACCCCATATGCAACAATATTTCCGCACGCTTATTTATATAAGTAAAAAAAAAATTGTGACTAATAACCAAATGAGACGAATCTCCTCCGTGCGTTCTTCGAGTTTAACCGAATGAGCGTGTCGCATTCATTTCTACCTAGGGAAAAGTGTCTTCAAAAATATTAGATTATCGAATTTTGTGAGCGGTTAAGCGCCTCGTACAATGTCCTCGGATTAGATGATCATTTCAAATTTAGCACGAAGCGACTGTTCGCTGCAAGAAGAGGGCTTCATCTGTCGCACGAGCAGGTGGCGCGCAGACGGTAATTGGCTCCCTTGGGATGGCCTGCTGCTGGCGACCGCGACCGCGTCTCGTTTGTCAGAGACGCGTCTCTCACCCCGCGCGACGCACGCCGATGATAAACTACCGCCCATTCCACAATCGATCCTAATGAGACCTTGTGTCTTATAATTGTCCTATTATTATTAGTGTAAGATGTTGAGGCGCTGAAAATACACAACAGTGTTTATTCACATTTTAGGTAGATTTCATTAGGAACGCTACCTTTTGCAATGGCTATAGTAGCCATTGCAAAAGGTACTGACTTTCGGAAAATTTCGACATGTCTTCGCGTTTCACTTCCCCTAGAACCTAAAACCACCCTCAGTTTAAATGTTTATATATCTATCTATCTATATCCCTTTCTTGTGGACACGATAACTGCCGCTATTTTACACCAAACATTAAAAAAACAGACCAAGGGTCGGGAATGGAGGTTTTTTTTTAAAACAAGTGAAAATTTACTATAACTTTCTTAGTATATAAGATATCTAATTGATTTAACTTCGTCTAAATTTTATATTATTCCTTAGAGATTCCTTATTCCCTAAAACTTATTTCAGTAAACTTGATAGCACCAACTGTTGGTCCTATAAGTATATGGCACAGTATAAAGAAGGATTCATTATACGCACTCTCGCTGCGCAAGGGTACGGCGCGGCGGCGGGTTGCGCTTCCGCACTGGAAGTGGATCGCGTAATGCTTGATTCAAGTTCATGCAATCCGAGTTCGCCTACTTTGATCCGATGAAATCTACCTCCGCCTTCCGGTGTGCCTAAAGGGATTTTTTTCATTTCAATTATGCTAGATAGGTAGAAATATAAAAATGTTGCATC
This sequence comes from Neomicropteryx cornuta, assembly GCA_020383195.1. NCBI lineage: Eukaryota > Metazoa > Arthropoda > Insecta > Lepidoptera > Micropterigidae > Neomicropteryx > Neomicropteryx cornuta. Next base: position 12,215,020 of record JAHKQU010000014.1, read on the forward strand.
AAGGATATATTTAAATTGTTATGAGTACGTTTAAAAATGAATACTATAAAAAAATAAACTATACATTCTTTCTAACTACCGGTCAACGTTAATATAGTGTCCTGCTAATTTGCTTATGGTTAGATATTTAATGTCAAAGCAATTTAAATGCAATAGAGTATGTACCAATGTACGAGTATCTAAGAAGTAGATTACGAGAAAATGTTAGCAAACGTTTTTTTTTATCTAAAATATTTTTGTCAATAAAAATATTTTTTTACTATACTTGATCGTTTTTAAAATATTCACACATAAAAAGCTCAAGCATGTTGTCAACCTTCGATTCAATCATATTGATTCAGAAAAGCCCAAATATGTACAGTGAAATCTTGAAGTTGATTTTTGCATCGATACAATAGTTTATATATTAGAAGGAAACCATAAATACGTCGGAGAAGGGTATAATTGCCAATGATTGCACCTTCAGCGCACGCGGCACTGTGGTCTGGTCTCCTCGCTACGTCACCGCTTCCTCGTGTTCTACCATTTCGTGACGCAATAATTGCTTCCCGGGAGAATCGCTCCTACTTATCTGCACAATATTCCCTCTTGTAGTTCAACTGCGCCTGGATTTCGATAGTAAATTTATTGTTGATTTCATTATTGGAGACACACTAACGGGTAGGCTCGATTAATCGATTTAATCGGAGGTTGTGTCGGGTTGTACGGCTCGTATGTTGTTAGAAAGTGTTAAGTGAATGAATTGCTATAAAATAGTGTTTCCTCACACTGGGTGGTTTGTTTCGTGTTCCGTTCATAAAGAGCAAACTTGATTTTAAATCCGAAATGGTAGCCGAACTAAATCGAACCAGATATTATTAAACGTAGTATACGCTAATACTCATAGTAATAGAGGGCTGAGCAATGGAGAGAAGAGGAGAACAAAATATTGTTATTTTTAAATTATAAAAATATATACTCATTCTTTATAAAAATATATTTATTTCATATGTTTTTTTTAATATTACACGATAAATAAATAAAAATACAGTTAAGGTACTGTAAAACGCCATTGCAAGGATAGCCAAGAATGGGAAAACTACACATCGCACAAATTATATCAATACACAAGCGTCGAATTACAACGAAGACAAAACACAATCACAAGGGCGAACGGGACGGCGCTAGCGGGGCGGCGCGCGAGTGAGCGGGACAGGCGCCGCTGGAGACACAAGCTACGGTTCCAATTTGAAACATTTGACAATCCCCCGGGGAGGCATTAGAAAATAAAATTTATATTTTATGACATTGCGGTTATATGGCATGGGGCGGACTCTATTCGGAGACGGTGGGGGGTTGGGGGGGGGGGGTTGGGGAGGTGTCGAGGATGCGCTGTTTCAGGCGGTGTCTAGTTTGAGACAGGACAATGTTATTGTTACTTTCAGGTTGAGAAATATTTTAACGATTACCATAAGCACTATTATTATATTGGTAGTCATATACCCAGTATATTCGTACATACTATAAAGCTCAAATTATATATACAGGGTGTCCCAAGATCATTCCTGTAAATTTAAGGAGGTGTTTATGTTCCCTGTTACGAATAAGAAAAATATTTGATACCCAAATTAATTATTTTTTAAACTAAATTTGTGTAAAACAATCATAATATTAAAGCAGCGTTCGCCAGGCAGATTACACCCGCTGAAACACGTCGGGCGCCACATCGTGAATGCAACTCAAGGTCGAGCGGACGTAAACTCGTTTTACACAAATATATTAGGTTTTAAATAGAAACTTCAACATTTTTTTTCTCGAATACCATAATGAATTTTGATATAGTTTCTTAACAAATAACACTAGGAATCGTAGGACCTATTAGCTGTTTTTTTTATTGGGATTGACCTTGGGACATCCTGTATATGTAATTACACGATACATAGGTATTCTTCTCTACAAATACACGATATCGGAAAAATGGCAAAATTAACAACCATTGATATGATAATCAAAAAACAATACAACCACCGATAGGAGTCAAACCCAAACATTCCAACTCATGCCACACTTTGTTTTTTTTTCACTTTTCTCTAATATGTATGTGTTGTGAAATCTCATTGTAAGGTATGTCACGGTCACAATACTGCATACAGGGTGTCCCAAGGCCATTCCCGAATACTTAAGGGGGGTTGCGACAAAAAATCATCCCCAAATTTATTATATATTTTTTAACAGATGGTGTCAATTCGGTCAGCACGCGAACAGCGATGCCGCGCCGATCGATATTGGCCTTGACACAGTTACGGTTTGCGGCAATTACTGAGCGCTCACAACAAAGACATTTTTACTATTTTTATTTTTTTTTTTGATCGTTTTACTATTTTCACGTAATGGTTACATTTTTTATTCTCGGCAGCCATGATGAATTTTATAAATCGTAGGACCTATTAGCTGTTTTTTTATCGGGAATGATCTTGGGATACGGTTTATATATCTCACGGCTTATACGGGTGTAGAAATAATAGGTATATCAAAACTTTATTTATTAGTCATCCTAAAAAAACTTAAGGTAGAATCTTACATTTTTCTATTACGCAATAGGTATTAGTGATATATTGTTTTTTTGTGAACGTTTATTTTTAATTATTTTCAATTAGGTGTTTTTAACCATATTTTTAAATCTATAAATCATTAAAATCCAAGATTATATAAGATAAATATTTTTTGATAGTTCTGTTTTATAATATCTCCTTAGTGTATTATTATATTAACCTACGAGTATTATTAACTAGCAAACTATACAAACTTCTTAGGTAGGAACGTACCTATAGTGATTCTCAATGCTATATATTTAATTATTATATATTATCGACCTGTATGAATATCTGACATAATATTTACCTAATAATACTTAGTAAATGAATGTATATTCATGTACTCAGTGCATAAACATTTATTGCACATTTAAAAAAAATCTTGTATATAAAACCCTGAAAGAAATTGTACACGAAAGGATTTGTACTTTGGATGTTTTCCTGACAGTGCAGACACATTACTACCGAGCCTGGCCATTACTATAATAAAGTAACGATCACGCTCCTCGGATGTACTTTTTAAAAGTTTCCACCCAATGTGGCAAAGTTTCGCCGGTTTGGGCGGGCGGTAGCGTGCCCTAGGGCGGCTGAGGATACAAAACTGCTTTATTAACATCTGGTATCAGATTTAACGAAATATTTTATGTATATATATATATGTGTGCATTAACAAAAAATATATTTTAATAATCAATTAGAAAAAGATATTTTATTGTATTTTGTGTTTCAGATTCTGATAAAAGTTTTGATTATAAGATTGTGACCTTTAGTGAGAATAAAACTCAAAAAGAATTTAACTTGAAATAGATCAAAACATCATTCATCTACAAACAAATTCACTTATTATTTATTTTTTGATCGTAGTTTCGTCTATACAGTTATTCTTCAATATGGTTTGCGTCTTCGCTTTTGCGTGCGAATAATTAATAACTTATTTGTTAAAACTTTTTGTAACTATGTAACATCTATCTATATGTAAATATTTTAATATAATTCATACATTTTGTTTTTAATAAATTTAATCACATGTCTAAATTTTCTTACACTTTTATTGAGCCATTATAACTGAAGCCGGAAATTTACAAGATCTCGCGAGAGTTTGTATTGTCAGGTTCTTTCCTGACTTTAGGCAATATGCCAACAAATAACAGCCTTTTAATGTAAGAAAAATATCTAACAGTCTAAGTCTAACATCCGCAAATTAAAAAATCGCTTATTGATTAAAAAATTCAAAGTAGCTTTAATTATGACTTTATGCATGACTTAGTCGAATTTGAACAACCTTGGGTAAAATAATCAATACCTTACCCTAAAAACAAAAAAGGTTATAAAAAATGCTTCTTTTTGATACATTTTGTTATTTAAATATTAATAATAAATAAATACAATAATGCATCAATGAGTTAACATACCTATAATAAATAAAAAATATTTCTTATTGTTGAAGGTGGCGATGATTTCAATGCAGCAACGGAGACGATGGACAGCATGGAATCAGGTTTGCTTAAAATAACACTTAAAATATTTTATTATATAACAAGTTGCTACAAATTAATTCGTATCAATTTCCAAAATGCATAATTAATTTAATTTCTAACTATAAACGCATAACTGAAACTTTCCATTTGTTTTTAACTATACCAATTTGATCATATATTTTTAGTAAACAATACATATAAACAAATAAAATATCACTTAATTCTATGATTTAATGTAGTTTTGTACTTTTGTGAACCAGAGGTGCCAGATGCAAATAGTTAGAGTAATGCCAGATTGAGATTCGACTTCCAACCCACTTGCATACAATTTAAGGTAGTCAATATACAGGATGTATTTATTCACTGATGTCCTTTTAGGGGGTCTATATCGACAACTAAATCGGTCTCATAAAAAAAAATCGAAAATTATGCTAAAATAATTATATCATTAACAAACTTTGTTTTTTTTAGAGTAATACTTCGCGAGCCGCAATAGGGCAGTGACCGTGGGGTCACTGCCCTATCTAACACCATGCGTTCAACCGCATTCTTAAACATTAATACGATTTCTTTTAAATTTCTAATTCATTTTGCAGATTAATGTTTGATTGTCGATATAGATCAACCCCTTAAAAGCAAATCAGCGCATATACACCCTGTATTAATTATATTATAAAAAAATCAATTTGTTTTGAATAAATATTAATAAAAGAATTGAGAAACACATATTTTATTCACACAGCCGTGTAAAAAGAAATATAAAATGGTAGTCTCTCAAATTTGAAGGTACGATTGCAATTCCAGATAGGATCATTAATTCACAAGCATTGCGAGGAATAAAACGAGCCATCGCCGCGGCGCCGTCCTGAAGCGAAACGGGGTGCGTACGTGAAGCGTTTGTTTTGAGACATTTATGAGAAATATTAGATGGCGGAGCTCATTCTGCGAGAGATATAATATAATGTGGCAACTAGAGACCGGCTTTTGGGTATACGGACGATGGAAATTAGCTGGGGACCGTAGTACGTACGGCCCCTTTGTAAACGTCATGCAGGAATATGGTTTTCCCTGACCGCCCAGGAAGCGGGGGCCGCACTGCGACCATTTCCGAAACTAATCGTATTATGTAAATATGTTTTAAACTTGACCATAAAAACAAATTGTTCAGATTTATATATTACCCAATATTTTTCTTCATGAACCTGCCTCAAACGATGCTCCATTGAAATCCGTCTATTGGTTTCCGGAATTGGCGCTAAAATCACTAGTTTTCGCAGAACCGAATTATGAAACAATATCTCATTATTCGGTTATCCTTCAAACCTTATCAGGAAATATTTAATATAAATAGATATTAAACGTTTTTTGAAGAAATATTTCAAACAATATAATTTTATTATGTGTCAAAAATGTTGGCGCATGGTCCATTCTCTCCTTCCCACCTTTGAGGCTTACACCTCGTACAACGTTTTTGAGTTTGCTCAATCCGAGTAGTGTGATCAACTGGGATTGCAATAATTTAAATCATCAGGTTGCCTCAGTGAGGAAAATTATATGTAGATATTATTATATGTGGATAGAACGGCCGGAACGCAAAAACACGGTTTACAAAAAATAACGGTAGACAAACGTCGCTAAACTGTATTATTTATTTATTCATATGGAATACATTATTATGTTGTTTCGTTTATATTGTTGTATTTTGTGTATCTTCGCTGCATTGCTGCTGATAAATGTATAATGGTATACAAATGTGGCTCTAAATTGTTTTATTTTCTTTTACATTGTAACTTGGAATATTTGGTTATTACATTTTACAGACACCTATGCTAAAAAAAATAATCCAAAAGTTTATATTCGTAATAAAAAAATACCCAAATTCGACTCTGTGGTCCCCAGGGCCTCGCGTTATGGGTGTTCAGTATCCCCGCCCTGTTCTGCTCGTCCCGAGCAGATACTGCCCCCCTCCACAACCCACCCCTTTTTCGAAACCTCCCTACACCTCGGACCAAAGCTGACCCTTAATATTCGCTATAACGGTAGGTTCTGTTCTCTGTATGTCATTTTTAAATGTTTCATTTGCAATATTTACACATGTGTTTGTTTTAAATTAGTTGCGACCTCACTAAAAATCCGAATTATATGTAAGAACGTAAATTATCTTAAAAAAAATATACAAACAATATTTTTTGCTGGATTCCATTAATTTGAAAGTTCCCAAAAATAATGAAAAGTGACTTAATTTTTTTCCTAAAATAACAGTGTTTCTGTTGAGGTTATATTTTTCTTTTATTTAAAATGATTTTTACATTTTAAAACTGGAAATAGTATTTTTTTTATTATTAAGGGAAGTAAGCGTGTAATTTTTATGTACCGTAAGAGCCAAGTATGAAAAATATTGTGATTAAGAAAAAACTAACAAGGCTAGGTCATCTCCGAATCTAAGTCCACCTCACCTTGAAGTCTATTCTTATAAAAAAAACTTTTTAGTGGGTGCTTACTCTTAGGCTTACGCTTTTAGAAGCAATGTTTCTTCAAAATTCCAGATTCTTATCGTTATATCGTTAGTTAGGTGGTTTGAGCTAGGCGATGATGAATCAGTCAGTCAAACTTGATATACATAGTTTATTTCTTATATTATAAAATATACAGATTAGGTTTATAGTATACATAACTGCATAACTATGACTAAATATGTTCGCTGACGTAGAAGGTTTTGTAGTGTCATTGCCTATTTTTCCTGTTTGCCGGCTTTGTTAAATTTATATTGTGCAATGTGCATGTCTATACATTCTTTAAACCTTTATTTAGAGCGCCATTTCTGGTCAGGTTATTATTTCATTATATTTTTTTTTAGGTTTCATTTTTATGATTATAATGAAACTTGTTGAACACGTTTGTCCATCAAATTATATACAATAAGCTGAAGAGTAATCAGAAGAAAGCCGCGATACAAAATGGACGCCGACCGCGGGGCGGGCGCGCTTCGGTCCCGCGTCGTATACAAAATTCATTATAGAAAATTGAAAGGCGCGTCCGTAGGGCGGGCGGCGAGGACACCGCGTTGCGTTCCGCGAATGTCTTTTGTTTCAGCTGGGTTTCAAATGGACCAGCTCATCTGGCCAAAGGGCCGACCTGGGCATAGCTTCAGCGCGAGGAGAGCCGAATTATGTTCCTCGCGGGAGCATTTCAATGGCGTTAAAGTTAAAAAAAAAACGAAGCCGCCGTAGAAGGAGACGCACGGTCTCGCGGGGTAAGACCTACAATAACAGTCAGCCTTACCAACTAGGCTCGAATTTTTTTTTGGTAAACAATATATTAATTGTTAGATCGCACTACTTTCAGATTTTACGAAATTACCACATAAAAGGACCAAAACAATTTGTAAATAATTGTTATTTTTAAAATGGTGAAGAATAGGTTATTAGGTACGTTTTATTCAAATTAAAAAAAAAATCTCATAAGAATAGATGCTGAAGTAAAAGAATTTAGAATTACAAATTTTGTACAAAATCTGAAAGTCTGAGTTTGCATATAAAACAAACATATAAAAAAACCAAATACCGATTTATAATTTTTTTATTTGCTTGATTTATAATTTTTGACCAACACCCAGATGTTTATTCGCTGTCGCAGGCCTCAAAGATCTCGAACAAGAACCAAACAGCACTTTCACCGTTAAAAAAACTAATAAATTGATAATGTATTCTTTCATTTAAAAAAAAATCCGCATTTTATATCTTAAAGAATTGGTTTTAAATATTTTTAATAATCAGTATTAATCTTATTCTGAAATTATATGATTTTTGCCATATTTAATAAAGATTTTATATAAATATACACATTTGAATATTTATATACGTATATAATTATACTATTACAAATATGTTTATGATTTGTCATTACATGAAAACCATATTTTATTTGCACCATGCGGATGAAAGTTTCATTTCAAACGGAGATCAATAAAAATTGAGGTTCTTGTGGGTAGTGGTGGATCACAGTGGACTTCGAGTTAAACCAACCGAGAAGGATACCCTGCCACACCACACCTGCAGCAATAAGGCCTCGGGGCTTTGGTTACCTGCGAGTTCGCACGGAATAATGCATGTGCTTAGAATTCCACGATTACTGAACGTCAACTGTCCGTGTTAACAATTAAAGTACTTTTCAAAGCAGTTACTAAATGGTTTGGCAATATTCGAAATATCGAATCATTGCTGACTTAATTATTTTTTTCAGGATTGAGGTAAACTCAAAAACTTTTCATGTGGTTTTATATTTTTTTTTTACTTTTTTAATTATCTTTTTACTTGATTTTATGAGACCTGATAAACAGCGAACAAACGCACCCAATATGCAGCCATGACGGGCCATTTTGCATCGCTCAACTTGAAGCGTTTGCGATGCGAAACCTATTTATCCTACATTAACTTTATAGAGTAGTATATTACAGTTTTTAATGACATTTTTTTTTTTGTAATATTGTATGAATGTTTAATATTAGACTATCTACAACCCCGGCGTTCTTAAACTTACATACATATTTCTAAAATTTACCATATTTTGTATAGTTTATACAATATATTTCCGTTTTTCGCAATAAGCTTTATAATGTTTTTTCTTTAATTTATTATTATTATTAACGGTAAATTTAATATTATTCATGACATTCCAATATTTTATAAATTGTTTCATCAAAAATATAGTTATGGACAATTTATAAACACAACTGATGTACAGTTTTATGCACATTTTTAAATAAAATGAATTGTCTGCGTTTTTATGTAAAAACATTTTGAATCGTAAGTTAAATTAAGCACAAATCACATTACGTTGTATCTTACCACATTCTTATCAAATCGATGACTGTTTCTATTGTTGTTTTTTGAGGATAAACTTGTTAGCGTTAATTTAGCGATAGTATTTTTCTCCCTATCCTGGCGTCATCGCAGGCATATGATAATGTGAGTGTACCAATGGCTAAAAATATTTTAGCATTTTTTCGATTTGAGTAAAACCGTCCGGCAGAGTGTCGCGTCGCGGCGTTCGCGCCGGACTGAAGTTTCAATTAAAACAGACGCCTGAAAATTGCGGACACAGTTCCTCACTTAGTGTCCCTTCACCGCGCGCTGTTTACCTATCCCCTATCCCCTATCCCCTATACTCGCCCTTGATTGTTGCCACCTTCCATTTACATTTCATTTTTTATTTAAGATGCTCACTCTTTTCAGTTTGCTGATAAACTGTAAAGTAGGCTTGCATAAAACGATAATTACGTCCATAACAAAGCGTCAGTGAAATACTAATACATATTTAAAAAATAGAATTATTAAAATATGTGCGCATTACAAACATGCAAATATGTGCATAACAAATACAAAATTTGAAAGCGATGATTTTAGCATTATGTGAGCAAAAGTGGCAAAATTATGTGGGCAAAAGTAAAGAAAAACTGTATAGATTTGAAGGTCGATTATAGGAAATTTATTAAACTTTAAAGCAATTTATACGATGACCACAAAACTGTGAGTGGTGATAATCTTAGGGTCAGATCTCCGAGGTGGTTATATATGATCATAAGGCAAATACAATTCCATGTCCTCCAATGGTTTAAATTCGATCAAAAAAAGAAAAAGAAGAAGAGGGGTTCCTCGGCCGCCGAGCGATGAATTACGAGTGAAGTGTAACTTTTTGAACCTGTAAAAAATGTCTGAGGTTAACAGGTTATCGGCCGAGCTTTCATTACGTCGACGCAAAAGTACCACTCTGACAAATTTAACTGCAAGGATGGTATTACTCCTAAAACGTCAAGTTTCTACCGCCACATCCATAAGTTTGAAAATGGGGAAAAATTAATTAAGGCGCTTAAATTAAAAAAATAAAAGTAGAAAAATAGCAACGTAAGTAGTTAATATTTAACCGAAATCTATATTAGGTTTGCATAGAAGTTAAAGTTTTATTTTATTTTTTTATAATGTCGAACGAATCATTACGAAACACGTAAACTTCAAATATAACCTCAAGTAAATTTTCAATAAAAATAAATAACTATACCGAAAATTAAGCTACATCGTTATCATGATATCCTGGTTTTATTTTATTTGTTTTCTTTTAGGAAATACACTGCTAATCCATTAATTTTATTATACATATATTAAAGTATTTACCAGTTAATTTATCCGATAGTGGAATTTCTTTATATTACAATAATAATATTAAGAAGTTTTATAGCGAAGCTAGCTATATTATTGCTAGCATATAGTCAAATAGCACAGGATGCTTTCTGCTATAGGCATAAAGATCCTAAGTTTAATAGTTGGTGGGTTAATGTTTTATTCTGCATGATTTTTATTTTTCAATAGAATGAATATAAATTTGATATTTACATTAAAAACAATACATTTTTTTACGATATTCATCTTAATACAGTTTAATATGTTATCTTTTCAATATTGTAGAGTTAACAGTAATAAATAAGTGTCACTGAGAATTTTATAATTTAAAATTAAATATGGCACTGTGAAATTGTAAAAATAATACACTTTTTATATTTTAGTTCCAATCACAGTAATGTAGAGGTCAGTTATTACTTATTCGTTTAATGTCAGGCCTCAGGGTAGTCCAGGTCGCCACCTCGATGAAAATACCAATTAAAAAATAACTATATTTGCTAGGTTAGGATTACCGTCAAAATCTGCGATATCTTCGACCTTTCAAACAAATTCGCTTATCACTTAGCTAGATAGTGCTAAACATTATTTCACGTGTTAATATTTAATTTTATTGGGTGCGTATATAAAACGGTAACATAAGGAAATATTTTTCCTTGTTTTGCTTGCCTTTCTCCAAAGTCATTTTTAAATATATAAAAAAATGTATTTTTAAGTTTTAAAGAAAATAAGGTTATAATTATTTGATATTATTACCTAATCAGTATATTTTCACTTAAAACAAATAAAAAAACGTACAAATATTAAAGAATATTGTTTTCGTTATTTTTTTACATCCTATAAAATATATAAAAAGTAATAACGACACATTATGTAAAACAAACACACTACATAAATATTTTCGTCGTGTGGGGTAACATTAATTATTTTAGTAAAATGTTAATTTTGAGTTACAAAGCTCAAAGATCATTTAAAAAAAATACTGCGTTTTTCTGCGTTTGACGACTTAAAAAATAGTAATATCAAATAGCAAACTTTGGAAGTACGGTCCCCTAACAGAGGGCTGTTAAGCCGACATTTAAGGTTATGCTGCTTTTAATTTTTTGTAGAACCGACTGAAAGCAACAGTTTTTTTATTGTAACTAACTTTTAAGGGCTTGCCTGAAATAATAAAATAAGAGGAAAATGCTCGGATTAAGTTTGTCATTTCGATTAATAAATATATATCGTATCGTATGTAGCTTTTGTAATTTGGCGATTCGTTTTGTTTATATTACAAACATTTAAGAAATAATTACAATTAAAATTTAACAGTTTAACCAATTTCGAGTTAGAATGTTATATTTATGCTGGTAATATTTATATTTCCTTCAGAATGAGCACAAATTATTCTTAAAATAATGGCTATAGATAGTTTTTTTGTAACTATTTATATAGTAAAATATAAATGGATGTATAACAAAAAAAAAACAATAATTTATTATACAATTTATCTATAAAATTTAAAAAATATACTTATACTTTTTATAGTTCACTATAAATCTAAAAAATATATTTTTATTTAATATACTTCAAATAAACTTATTATAATCCACTTTAATTGTATATTTAAATCTAATTACTTCTTAGTTGCTCAGGGAAAACTATTTTTTATACCACTCGTTTTTACTATTTTACTCACATTAATTTCTTTTCTTAATACCACAATATCAGGTTCAAGATCCTTGTTTTGATACTGAAGGTTCAGGCAATGAAAACATAACAAAAATATAAGTTTTCTTTTTGTCATTTGCTCTAAGTTTATCCGCCCCTATCAACTTTCGCCATTGCAGCTTTGTTGGTAATTAATTGTATTTATTGTTAGCGAAGTTTGTATTTGATTAGAGTAGCCGTCTGGACCGCGGACGCCCTTTTGACCGATCCGCCTAGCCACGCTCCGCCCGCCCTGTAGACCGGCCGACGGATACGGAACTTCCGCTTCTGATGATCGTGTTAATACCGGCTTGAAACGGATATTGAGTTCACGCCCTAACTAAAACATCCTTTGATAATAAAGCACGTTAAATCATCGATAACCAAAAATATTTATAATCGACTTAAAATTAATTCTTATCGATTTTTGTAATTTTCCTTATATTGATTTATTTGAACTGAAACGATACATCAATTGTAAACGTTATTATGACCCGTGATTGTTATAATACATACTTGTCTATAATGTCTGTTCCTAGAAACTAATAATTGGTGTAAATAATAGCAACAGTATCTTGAAAGTCAGTGGAAGATTCCAGAGAAAATAAATTGATTGACAATTTTTTTTACCTATCATAAAAGAGACTCTAATATTTGTATAAATCAATAAAAAAATAAATTATTTACGCGATAATTTAAAACAATTCATCATCAACCTTGAAATGTTTGAAATGTTGAAATGTTGTGTTGTGAACCTTGATTTTTGAAAGCATGAAATTTAAATCTCGCAGGACATATTATTACAGTCAGCGATACCTCGTCTGATTTCTGCCCTTGAGAACGGCTCCCAGTTCCAACTACAATTAATTTAATAAGCGAACTAATTGATTATATATATTTAGTCGACAGTTTTACGCCGTGCATACATTTCGTCCTGTCAAAATTCGACTTTGCCAGCTACCGCTGCTCATGTCCCCCTCCCCCCTCCCTCGCATGCTAGCTACAGTCAGCGCAGTTTTGTTCACAAAACATAGTTTCGCAATTATCCTGTCCCATTTTGGCTGTCGCCTGTCGACGATCCACCGGTGCGGTGTGACGTCACCATTCGTTCGTTTTAAATAGTTTAATCATTAATGAATGCAGACGACGCGATAGTTTTTTCAGCAGACTTCGCATTTGAAAGTCTGAACGCTGAAAAGCGCTGAAACGATTTAAAATGGGAATATGTCGCCCGGCTTTTATTCGCTCAGATACAAACTGAAATTTATCAGTACTTCCAGAAATACTAAATTTCGATATACGTATTTTTTTATTTATTTTACAAAAAGCAAATAACTGTTAATTTAACTGTTTAAATTTTAGTTTGTATTTGAGTTAAAAAAATACTCACCTCTCCCTATCTCTGCACAAATTCTCATAAATTTATTTTATTTATTTATTTATTGACAGTAACTTAAACATTAATTTCACATTATGCAAAGTACTACCTAACTAGACAATGAATTTCAATTGAATTGTATGCAATCCATAATACATAAATAATAATAATTATTATATTGGTTAGTTTACTGTGTTCATTTATGTGCAGTGCATTTGTGTGAATAGTGCGGTTTGGTGCGGAAATCAGATTGCTGAAACTCGCAAATCCTGATTTTACTCATGTCACACTATCAGCTTGACGGATATCTGTATAGCCTGCTGATGCATAACTTCTTCGAATTATTGTCGAGTGCTTAACTTAGTAAAGAAATCAAAAATCGGACATGCTATTTTACATGAGAGCTAAAATACATTTTTATCATAAAAAAAAGCCTAATATTATTTTATTTAGTTGGTTTAACCTGCGTGCGGGTGGCATTTGTTACCCTAAAATTGGTCATATATTTTATGACAATTTTTACTTTTACTTTTAATTTTACATTTACAATGTATTATTAGGCTCATACATTGTAAACTGAGAATCGAGAAATACTAGTTGATCGTCAACCTCTTTATAACGCGCTGACTCTTTTCTCCTGCGTAATTTGTAAATTACTTTTTTTTTTCTCGAGAAAGCCATAATCTATTAAATGAAAAATAGTGTTGATGAACAATATTTGTCACTCAGAATAAGTATGATTTTAAAACGTGCTTATCCGACTACAAATAGTTTGGTTAAGGGTAAAAAACATTAAATATTTTTGAAATCAAAGCTGTAAAATATTTAATCAAGCTGGCAATGCTGTAAAAGAGAAGAACGCATTCAAACCGAGAGCTCTTTATGATCGTACTTCTTGGAAACTGTCTTTGCCCATGAAATCTTCCGTTTGTTTATAACTTTCGACTCGAGACTGTGATATAAAAAACTATAAATTTGACAAAGGGGTTTGAGTCCACAATCTTCGCTTCTTACAGTAGGTATATACTCGTATATAAGGGACCCTGAACTAAAACGGAACCGTATTATAATCTGTCCTTTTTTAAACAAAGACCTAATATCATTCAAAATAGTTACTATTATTATTATTTAACATTACATATACTAGAGGTACCCATTCCACCGGGAGTAGCTGATTGGCAGGTGGTATAATTAATATTTTTTTTTGCCAAATTTTTAATTCTTTTTCTTAGCTCGGAAGGGGTCTTAGAGAAAGGTTTGAAGACGCTGCAGTTGAGACTATTTCACTCTCTAATGGTATGCAAAAGAAAAGAATGGAATCCTACATTCTAAACAATTCCTTTATTTTGTGAGAATGGTGCTTTCGTCCAATATAGAACGATTTCTGAAGTTGCTCACTAATGGAGGACCATGCTGGGAGCTTCAAGTATGCCTTAAATAAATTAACAAGTCGACATAAGTGACCCGGTATGTCCTTTCACATATTTATAGTTCTATAAAAATATGAATTAAAATTCCTGCAGGGTAGATGATATTTGTTAGTGCTAGTTAGTTTCACAAAAATGTCTAGTGATGTATCACTTCATATGTTTTTCTATGCTGCCTTAGGAAGACGGCTGACTATATATATATAAATATAATATAAAATCTATAACTACACAAATTGGTCGTAGACAATATTAGGGTCTCGGGGCTTCGATTAGTAAAAATAGGGTCGCCCCTGATAAATAAATTTTAGTTAATTCTGCTTGTACACTTTTAACAAATTAAGTTCATTTAGTTTTATGAAGTCTTTTTTGTATTCTTAATATATTGTGTGCTAAAATTTTATTTAATTAGTACGCACAACATTCGACTTTACGCTACAACCACATTTCATTTGAAAGGGTTAACGTACCTACTAAGCGATTTGACGTACGCTTTACGCTACCTTCATTCCCAAACAAAGCTTAGCGTCCCCTAATTAACTTGTCTGCGAATGAGAAATTGCAGCAGGAACATGAATGTCGTGAGTTATGTTGGTCGCAATCTGTCGCAAATTTAATTGTCTGGTATCACCTATTTAATAATTTTTTATAAAAAATAAATTTTTAAAACAAGGTTTTTGTTATGTGTTTGAATGCATATACAATATTTCATGCTGTGCTTGACCGTTGACGAGTTTCTTCGTCTAGAGCCATTTCTGTGTGTAGAATCTGGTCATGTTGGGAATTTTATTGTTTTGCGGTTTGTTTGTTTGGTACATGTTACCCGTGATGTTAGTAGTGCTAAAATTAGTAACTACCTAGTAATGACGTTTATATTATAATCGTAGTTGTTAAAAAGAGACACTCCCTAATATTATTTCGTGTTTTTTAAAATTACCATTAGAAAAATAATCATATTATTGGTAATAATCATATATTGCGCCAACATAGCAATTAATGAATAAGCATTAATTGCTATGTTGGCGCAATTGTATAAATGTGGTCTACCTTTTATCTAGAGACGCGGATTAAAATTCCAGTAGATTCTAATTCGACCCGGTCTTTGGCTGTTGAAAATATTCAACAGTGCTTTTCTCAGCACTGACTTTGTTGACTGAATTACTATACACTTGCAAGGCGATTTCTACCTTTAATATATTTTTTTAATTTAATACATAATGATCTCGCAACAGCTTTAACGCTTTAACAGCTTCTTTGCGACAGCACATGCTATACCTTAATAATAATTTTATATTTGTAATATGCCTAATAATAAAAAACAACAATGCTAAGTCATATAATTTAGTGATACTCGCATATGGTACTAATATTTCATATTTTTGTCTTTGAAAAGTGTTAGATAATTTAAAACCGAGAGAATATTTAAAGCATTATCTTAAATAGATTTTTTTTATAATATTTATGGTGAATAAACACATTTTTGAAAAACATCAATTTTTTAATTTACAATATAACAAATATACATAATTGAGAGTCATAACATATGTTCCATTATGTTTATGCAGTTACCTAATTTGCTTTTCTATTCATCTCTTTTTAATTGTTATTCTTTGTGTTTATTGATATAATTTTTTTTTCTTTGTTTTTGGAAACCTGTTTAATGAATAAATAAATAATTTAATGTAAAATCAATGCTTGACATAATTGTGTAATGCACGCCGTTCGTAGAAATAAAAAATAATATTATTCTACAACAACGTATTTGTTTAATTTTTTTTTAAATAATCTTGCCTTCGGTATCATTCTTTTGTTTGTAAACTTTGTGTTTCATGAATAAATAAAAATTGAACCTGCTTTTGTGAAAATTCTGCATGGTAAAATAGAAGGCGTTTCAACATCCGCTGATTTACGGCCTGGAAAGCGCCGTTGCCCGAACAACCCCCGCTCTCGGGCTGATTTCAAAATGGTCCCGGATTTCTTCTGTTTTCATATTAAAACTTCTCCCATCAATTGTCTTTCTTCATCTACGATATCCTCAGAAAACGACGTAGTGTTAGGCATTTTTGTATATCGAGAAAACCCAACTTACAGGCAATCAAAAAACATGATCAAATTCTGTTTTCTGGGTGAGCGGACATTTGTTTATTTTAACATTGCACGAAATACACAAAAACAGTTTTATCAACTTACCTGGTAGGCAATAATTTAAACTCTTGTTTCTGACTAGGTTTACCAATAAAAATGATCTAATACATTAGAAACGCAAGGTTGACGGAACTTACTAAATACAACGTTATTTACTTGCATATAAAGAGATTGACAGTTTGATACTTAACTCAAAGCGTGTACTTAACTCAAAGTATGGAAAAGTGCGGATACAATGAGCTTCAGTTGCACTTTCCTATTGCTACATGATATTAAATTTATACAGACTTAGATAGTATGCTGAGACGCTTTTACTGATAGACAAAACGAATACATTTAGATGCAAAAAATATACTCTTATAATGATTTGCGTTTTTTCTTCAGCTAATTCATTCCTTTCAATGCTTCTAATTTGTTTTGTTACAATCTGTTAAATTACCAAAAATTTTTAAAAAAGTTTTAGATTACATGGCATCTCTGGCAAAAAAATATATTTTTTTTAATAATATTACTTATAGAAAAGTCTAAATATCATACATATTGTATTATTATTGTTCATATATAGTTTTAAAAATATATATATAATAACATTCTAGTTACTTAGTATTGTGTTTATTATTATATTATTTGCATTCGATGACTTCCTTTACTTTAGTAACTGCCCTTTGCATGTTAAGTATTCGGGTGACTGAGTCTGAAACAATTAATGAGCTCCTATTGTAAAAAGTTAGGCGAAAATCGCAAATAGGCAAGAGGTGGATTTGATTAATGGGACTAGTGTGATTTATTTCATTTTAAATATGAACTTTAAGTAAGTAAAAATAGTAGTAAATCTAATCGTCTATTCTACAAATGCACTGTGAATGCAAATGCAATAAAAAACAAACAATATCATTTCCATGAATTCTTCTGTAGTATAAAAGCTTTGGCCTGAATTTTCGAGGCTACTTTTCAATGACATTTGACAAGAGTTTACCACGTAAGGTGAAGTTTGCTGATTTTGACCCTTCACGAACGCCATTGATTATATATACATATAATATATTAAATTGAAATTGATTTGACCACATGGGAACATTCTCATATTTGGGTTTAATGCTCTTGCAGGTCTGTAGGTCTAAATAGACAAAATTAAACTAACGTAACGCCGTTTAACACGTGATGCTTGAAATATTCTTTTAAAACATTAGTTTCATTTCATATTACTGGTTGATTTATCTAACAAATTACAATTCTATAATAATAATTGTAGTGGCTGGAT
Source organism: Neomicropteryx cornuta (assembly GCA_020383195.1). NCBI lineage: Eukaryota > Metazoa > Arthropoda > Insecta > Lepidoptera > Micropterigidae > Neomicropteryx > Neomicropteryx cornuta. Next base: position 12,233,147 of record JAHKQU010000014.1, read on the forward strand.
ATATTTATCTTTTACTGCGATTTTCGAATTTATGAAACTTGCATTTTAAACGTCATCCGTCATATTATTTTCTGAAGACTCCGAAGTGCGAAAGCTTAAAATATTTTAATAATCTAATCTGTATTTAATATATTAATACGTTATTATTGCGTTTTTAGTATTTATAGAATCTATATTAAACAATTTTTTTCTGAATATTCGTAGACCTTAAACGAATATGTATGTCACGAATATATCCTTTTTAAAATTTGCAAAGAAATAAAGTAAAAATCATGATTTCATCTTTTCCTTCTAATTGATTTATATTGATAAATATTACGTTACGTATAAGTTGGACATAAGTGTACTTTTCAAACGCATAACTAATTGAGCGAGCTTATTGTCACTAAGCAATATCATCTCCTTGCTGGCGAATGGAGCGACGCGGACGCTAGCGGGCAGTTATACCTGAAGGTACGTAAAGGAAATAAAAGTGGTGCTATCTAAACAAAGAGCTCTAATTATTCGTTGCGGCGCTCTTATGGGTGTTAGGGGTGCCGTTAGGGCGTCGCGATCGCTCCCTAGGGCGGAAAGGCGCGCCGCCCGCCCAATCAGTGGAGCGCCTCCGATGCCGTTCGGACGCGCCACCGCGGACTGAATCACCCACCATTGCCTTTTCTGTCTTCTATCTTTTTATTACAAATTTCTTTAAAACAAAATGTAATTAATTCAATACACGTCGCATATTCTATGTGCATCTGTCATTTCTGTTTAGAATTGCGGCAGTAAAGCTAAATTCAAATGATTAAGTTTTACAATTACGCCTGACACAAATTAAGGTATATTATAAAAATCTATAATTTTAGTTCATGTTTATTGTGCTTTACTTTTAATGTACTTACCAGTATACTGTACTATAGTATACAAATTTTGATATCAAATTTGAATAAAAATAGGCAATATAATTAATACATAGATCAATTCCAAATGTGCTTTATGGTTCGATAATGAAACTTTTAATAGGTTGGCCCTTTAATATATTTTCTTAAATTTAGGAATGTATTAAAATGAATTCGCTGTTTGTTACGCTAATTTCAATGATTTGCTAGTTATGAGCTTTGTTCTTAATAATTGTATAACCAAATTATGACGCCGTACACAGGGTCCTCAGATGATAGTTTCTTAAATATATATATATATATAAGTTATGATGGTTACATTATGTAATAAATAGACAACATATTAAATATAATTAAGCAAAAATAAATAAAAAGGTATAATTAGCTGATACCCAAGTTTGTTTTTTTGTTTTCGCGTGTGTATGCGTTTGTGTGATCGGATAGTGTGTGTGCGTGTGTTACATGCTAAAAGAAAGAAACGAAAAAGGTGCATTCATAAATAAATTTATTATTATTATTTCAGTAAAATTAATACATAAGCAATACAATTAATTGATGAATCCCTTCTTAACTGCATTAACTTTGTACTAAGGTAGGCTCATTGAACAGTGATTATAGGTACTGTCACTTTTGCGCGCGTAGGTTCTATTACACTATTGTAGCCCTTAATTTTTAAAAATAAATATTTGAACAAATTAGTTACAGTAAAAAAAAATAATATATATTTATAGATAACATAATAAAGAAGCACTTTTATTTTTGTTCTGCTTAGCTCAATAATTAAACATTTTCTGGCCTAGTTTTCAAGTTTATATGACTACTGATTTATATATGAAATCAAATTCTATTTTTTTTTTTTTGTATTTTATTTTAAATGAAAAAAAAACGTTTCTGCGCTGTTGAGGAGTTTTTTCGTTTGGAGCCAATTTTGGGTGTAGAATCAGGTAATGCTTACCATAAAAATGCATTGTCATTGGAACTGAATTAACACGTCAAATTTCATCTCCGTAGGATAAGAGGAAGTGGTTCTAATTCAACTTGCAAGATTTGATCTAAAAATACTAACAAACGTTACAAGCTAGATAAAAGTTAGTACAAAATTGTGAATTTGTGAAAATTATAAAACTTAATTGTGGACGTTTTACTTGCTATCGTCAAATATGGAATTATATGTAAAAACAAAACAAAAAAAAACCATGTTATAATTAAATATTTCTGAGACCTTCTTCAGGCCACTTTTAGAACAGTGTCTTAGAACTAGTTAGAGTGGCCATGTATGCCAATACATAATCATTAAAGAACTCTAGCTAAATATTAGAATATTATTTGTTTGTTGTTTTTAATAATTTTAGATCGATTTATTTTTTAAATATTTTTTTGCGCCTCCTTTCGCAGGCTATAAAAACAAGTTAAGCTTTTCAAGCTCTAGTAATTATGATAAAAAATTCTCGAACGGAAACCTTCATATTGTTTAATATAAACCTTACTCATAGTCCGTAATAACTAAAAAAATGCATTTAAGTGTTTCACCCCTTGCCTTTGAAATTGATGAAACGGGCGTATTGTAAGTTGCTTCGGTGAAATTGAATACTGGCGAGGCGGCACCTCTCCCGGCTCCTCATTTGTGGGACTCATTCGCCCAGATCCCTTTTAATCGAACGGAAGACATTGTTTTTAAACCCGCCGTCACGGCCTCTTTATGACGCCCGTTAGTTTTTTTTTTAAATGGCGAAATAAAAAGGCTTTGTATTAAGCGTCCCTTCGCTGCACCAAACAATGCCGGAAGAGCTATTCACTCATCACCCCCGCTTCGGTACCAATATTATTTAGAATTCTTTGCCAATTGACATACGATATTCCGTCGAAGCCGTTTCGACAATGGACGAAAACCCCACAAAGGCCGCCCGCTTCGGTCTGTTTCATTTATTTCACCTGAGGGGATATTGTGCTCATAATCGTCTCCACTATCTTTATCGTGAGTTTTACTCATCGAAATCGGGCTGTTTGCTAAAAGGTGTTTTTGCGTTTATTATTAGTGCGTTTGTGATAACTAAATGAATCGCTCGAAAATTAAAATGAAAAAAACCACTAGACAGTTATTGATGAGTATGTTAGGTACTAATTTAGGAGTATACAAAGCATTCTAGAAATTCTAAAAAAACCGGAGGTTTAAGATTTTGGAAGTCTGGTTTCAGAGGTATATAAATAATTGGTAATACGCGTAAGTCTTAAAGCTCACAAGACTCAATAGGACTCGATAAAAGTAGAATGTTTTGCAATACACATAGGAATTGAAGAATAAACTACGTTAATCAAATTTCATTTTTTTTTTATTTTCTAAACACTTTTTATATTTTACAATTACAGGGACGAGAGGAATGCTTATAATGTAAGATCTATTTTACTGAATAATCATTTTTTAAAATTATAATTATGTTGCTCCAGCTTGATTACACACCATAAATAAATAAAACACCAAAAAACCATAAATAAAAACAGAATAACAGAATAACTTTACATTCTGAAAGCAAATGCAACATTGGAATTTTAAGATATTTTACTAAATGCAATTTATATCAGAAGTAGGTAGCAAAAGTATAAGGTAGTAAGTAGTAGGTAGTAAAGTAGTAAGTAGGTACTAAAGTTATTTATATAATGTAAACCGACCTTTATCATTATTATCTTTATTGGATAAAACCAACAGTTTTACATAGTAACCATACAAAAAAATACATTTGATTGAAGAAAAACTTATGTAAAACTAAATATAGGTTTCTACTAAGAAAAAATATTAACAATAATAACAAAGATTACAATACCATTTTATATCTATATTTACATATCTACTTACACGAATTTAGAAAAACTAATATGCCCTGTTATTTTTTACACAATAAATAAATCATTGCTAATGATTTTAAATTGCGACTTATTTAGAGTCAATCTATCGAAGCAATTAATAGTTTCATTATAATAACTTTGCAACCGTAGTATCGGTGAATGTAGAGTGTTATTTGAGGAGCAGGAAGGTATTTTAAAAACATTGTAATGACGGGTACGATGTGATGACGGTACATTGATCGAAAAGGATTTCAAAAGATCGGGTCAATTAATAGTGTCATTGAAAATAGCGTTTATGAACCGCAGATGAGCAACGCAAGTCTTTCGTATAGGGAGGTACATTCGTAAAACTTTATCGCGGTAAGTTTGTATATTAGTTCAACTCCTCGAAAATATCGATAGGTCAACGCGCGCAAGAATAGGCGCGGGACTCTCTCGATTCTATCTGAATGTGTGACATATCTATAGTGTCGTGCTTTGGGTATCGAAATATTTAATTTTGCGCGAAAGAGTTTGACTCCATTGCGTCTTATCATTTTATGGAGTATAATTTTGAATAATTTATAATCCAATACTAACCCGTTTTAGTGCTCCAAAACTAACCCGATTTTAGCTAACCCGGTTCACTTTCAGTGATTTGGATCTTTCTGGATTGGCTCCGAGTGCTAGTTAGACTGCAATCGACACGGAATGAAACCCGAGGTTGAAAGCTTTTAAAAAGCTATACGAAATAAAACGTCTATATCAAATGTTACACGAAAGAATATGAATTCCTTAATCAGCGTTCATTGAATGCGTCGCCATTAAGATAGTTATAATTTTGGATCGCAATTTGCCGCCTATACGCGATATTTTCACTTTTTTTGTCAACGTTTTTTGACAATTCATATTCATACAAAAATTCAATTTGCTGACAATTCCAGAATCCTAGTTCCAATATTCCCGCGAACGATACGGACAGATCGAGCGACGAGAGTTCGATTTCATGGTTTCATTTAAATCATGTTGCCTAAAAGTGCCAAGATCTTTCGCGGCACAGCTTCATCGCCGGGCTCGAGGTCCTCTTCCCGGTTTCCCGGCCGCGGCAGTGGAATTACAGTGCAGCGCGCAGCGCCCTGCTCCCCGGGGCGCGGAGTTTGCATATCATCTTAAAGTTTAATTGAGTCCCGCGCACTCGTGGAGGGGGCGCAGATTACTCGCTCGGTCTCGGGACGCCGCGACGCCGACAACATTGTCATTGGCCGCTCCACGGCACAGCGCTCGCCAAAGACGCTGTTCCTTGTGATTACAGTTTTTACTATTTTCAAGAATAGAGGAACCCTTTAACAAGAAACACATCGATTCTGATTAAAATTAATTGTTGCAATCATTTTTACTATCATAAATATAATGCATAATTTGGCTTTCATATCAATAATGAAATTCATTAGATGCTTAGCAAAAAACCACACATGTTTATTGTTTTAAAAATCTGTTTTTTTATTTTTCGTTGGTAGCAACTTTAAATATTTTTAACCACCATTAAAAGACATTTTTGAAATGTGAAATTACTCTAAAAGATTTTGTTACCAATGCCAATTTTAGGAATTTTAAATTGTGGTAATTTACCTAAATATTTGTCCACTTTCCAAACTAGTGAAACATTGTAATGGTATTCCTATTGATTAATGATACCATTGAAGGTTTTAAAATAACTATCGTACTCTGTACGATTTTTTTATATCTATTAAAATATAATTAAATATTTTAAAAAATTACATGTTGTATAAAACTATGTGGCCAAAAGTTAGGCTGCGTTTAAAAATTCAAATAATAAATTATATAGGTCCAATAATAGTAAATTAATAATTAATAAATTAATAATAGTAATTATCCAATATAATAGTAAATAATTTATAACGGCATTATACTGCCGTCCTGCGCATCTGCGAAATCCTTGTTATGAGATATCTAAACGCTTTTAAAGTTTATTCCAACGTAATTAATAAAATTCATTATTTTTACTCATAAATTAATCCTTATACATTATGCTCGCTTCTGAATTCAGAAACATACCATATTTATTTTATTTATTTAATTTTAAAAGAAATCTAAAGTTTTACATAGTAATTTACATTAACATACGAAAAGAGAGAAAAATACTTAATACTACAAAAATCTAAACGCATCTACATTATACTACTTATTTGATAATAACATCGTTAAAATAAAATATTTAAGAACGAAACTGAAAAAAAAAGAAGTGTAAAACAAAAACTTAAAAAGTTATCGAAGGACATATGACATATGAAGATCATTCCACTGGTGAATTATTCTGGAAAAAAAGAATTGAACCCAATGTTCCGTTTTCTCAATATAGATTTTATATTGATAAATCAATATAAAATCTATATTGAGATCTAGATTACTTATATTGGTCACAATGACCTAAAGGTCATTGCGACCAATATAAGAAAGCTAGAAAGTTGGGAGCTTACGTCAGATCAGGCAGGTTAATTCGTTGCAGTCTCTTATACGTATAATATTAATTCGCTTTCTACTTAGTGTCTACTAATTGGGAATTAAAAATGATTCAGGTAGGTAGACTATCGTATCGACTCGTATTTATACTGCATCCTCCTTCCTAGGTCGTCCTTAAGACATTGGGTGCAAGGATCCCATATCGATGAGCAGCATTCAAGGGTTAGGGCGTACCAACCTTTTTAATGCCAATGCTCGTGATTTCAAATCAGCACCTTTACGGCTTTGCATATCAATCGTAAATAGTCTGTGAGCCTTTTTCACTATATTACGAAGTTGAGTTCTTCATGTTATATTTCGCATTGGGACGCAGATACGTTAATTTTGGTATGAAAATCTGTAAAATACCTCCTCTAAAACCTATGAGATTATAATCTCATTTTGCCGTTAAGTGTGCTTATCACATGAGTATAGCATTTGGCGTATGAAGCATATTTTTTGCTTTACAATGAAATGTACAATTTGAAAATATTAAATTTGATATCAATCAGTATTCAAATAATCTCTCATTTTTCCAGTTCAGTCAAATTTAATAATAAAATTCCTTTGAATTGTTTTGCGATTGAACCTGCGAATGTTTTGCAAGTTTCTACATAAAAAAAAAATGGTTCCGTATAGCAAATAATATCTACTGAGGTAGCTATAGAACAAAAATATCAACAAAAGGAGAACAAACACATAAAAAAAAATGGATTAGGTACATAATACATGGTTATAATGTTGTTATATAGCAAATCTTGTCACGTAAATCTAAATAAAAAATATGGTCCTAATTTGAATGAATAGCGTACGCGTGTATCTAATATTAGATATTTCTCTATTCTGAAGGGAATCTTTGCTCATGCGACTCTGGTCTCTCTGAGTTGGCATTCATTTAAACTTTCTTATCGTGATCATTTCGATTGGGCGGGGGACTCTGTCGAGGAACTTCGACAAAAGCAGAGGAATGCTCATTGCTCACCTCGAAGATGAGAAGTTTTTATCCATTAAATTGTGATAGCATCTGGTAATAAATGGAGTAAGCTCGCTACGCCGAAGTACGGCAGAGCTTCTTGCACGACGATTGGCCAACATGGCTAACAAGTCCCGCTTCTTTGGGTGCTCTAGGCTATTTGGGGGACTTCAACCTCGCGCTTCGAACGCTTATAACTTGTACTTCACCTATCTTCGGAACAAAATATACATCTGCTTAAATGATAACTGTATGCTTTTTACACTCATCATTCATTACAAAAGTTATGAATTTTAGTGATCATCAACAACCGTGTATAAAAGAGTTAATCTTAACGTTTAGGAGATGACCACACATCCCGTCTACATGAGCGAGTTCGATAAGTTCGTTCGATGTGAACTATTTTCAGGACTGGCGAACTTTGTCAGTCGGTTTCTCGGCCTTAATTTGTAACGGCGGATAATTCTCGACCGGCCTTCGTGCTAAAGGCGCCGTTACATATGCCTTCAAAATCACAGCAATAATAACGCGCTCTCACTATGAAATGTAATTTACCTACTATGTATGTAGTTTGTATGTATTGATATATTATGTTATGTAATTCATCTAATGTCATCTCAGATTATTTATGTGAATGTCGCCAATCGACCGGAAAGACAGTTATAAATAATAACTGTCTTTCCGGTTATCATTTGGGTGTTTGGCGAATTCGAATCGCTTCGCGTATTTTATCTGGCTAGACAATAATATATATTATATATTTTTAATAATTCCTTGCCCTTTATATAAATGAATTAAATCAACGAGATACAAAGTACGCCACAACGACTGTATTTGAATGTATTTAAATGTAACTTGTACTCTTTGTACCTAGTTTCAATCTAGAATTGTTCACTATTTCAAACTACTGTTCTAACTATGTATATTATGTCATTCCTATACATTGAAAATATTTTTGGAAATAAAAACTTGAAACTTGACTAGAGACATCACAGCGCATAGATTATTTAAACGCCACCTTTCACCGCAAGTAAAATTCTTCTTGGTTCAAAAGAGGAAATGCATAGTTTTTTAAAAAACTCTTGCGCATGGGTTAGTTATAAAAAAATAACGTAAAAATAAACTGACGCTATCATAGTCATCGAATTTTTCAAAAAAATCTTAATTAAATAAACCAAAGAATATTTGCTTAGGTACTGACCATATAGAGCCTTAAAACTCGTTGGATTCAATCATAGACTAGAAATGAGCGGATGTGATCATTTCTAATTACGTACGTATATATTTTCTGTCAATATAGCCGTTCAATCTGAAAATTTGAACTGATTATTTCATCCAATATTTTACTTATTTTTTTGCTACATTAAAACATTATTTTTAACATAGATTACAAAAATTATCTTCTCAGTCTTTTCCTACAAATGTGTCCTAGATAACAACTTTTGATTGAAATAACATTACACATACTGTGCTTGATTCCAAAGGTTTATTTAGATCGGTGATTGAAAAAAAATAATAACGAACCATTAAAATAGTGATCTCAATTTATTTGGATGGTTTTAATATTTCCTTAATTTATTTTCATAGACCTAAAGTTGATATAGTCATTTTATTAATTTCGTCAACGCCTTGTCTAAATAATCTAGATGTCATCCGCATATGCCTTTTCAAATTTGATGCTAATTTTACATACATAGACTATCTGAACTTTGGTTTTTACAAAGATGAGAAGGTTTAGCATTTTTACTTGAACCGCCGATTTAAAAGTTATTTGTAAAAATAAACACTGTGTTCTAATTTTTTTGATTTCTATTTTCAAGTACGTACCTCAACCTTGCCCATTCTGCGTTGCAGTGCAGTTTAATAGCTATAATTTGATATCTCATAGCAATGATAGCGCGCTGACTGTTCAGAAGTCCGCAGGTTTACGTCAGAGCAGGTTTATGAAACCAAATGAATGGTTACGGTGAAAGCGTTAAAAAAATGCGAAGCTAACTACGTTGGGATTTTTAGATGTTATTTTGAGGTGTTATTTGAAATTACAATCAAAATACCATTAAGGTTAACATTTTGCTCTCTTTGATTTAATATCAAATTAATATGTTAGAAATAGGAATTTAAACTTCTAAACTACTTGTTTTCTTTTTTTTAGACTAAAATATATGTATTTTATAACTTTCAAAAAATATTGTTACCAATAGCGGTCGCCAGTTTTTGGTAAACATAAATAAGATTTAAATATTAAGGTTTTTATATTATACTTTTGTAAAAAAGACATAATTATTTAACTTTGTCCGAAAAACGTAACATATTATGATACGTATATTATACCTAAAGTACATGTAACTTAAAATTGGACGAGTGCCATCTTACGGTACCAAAGTAAAGCAACATAGACGACTTTTGCGGTTTTAATCTTCGGTGATGGTCCAGGGAAAACTAGGTAACAACACGACCGCCACGACATGACTTGCGTTAACAATGGAAGCGACATCTAGTATCAGTTTCTAACAAACGCGCTTAAAGTTTAAAATGATACATAAACATTCTTAAATTTATTTATTACATTTTTGTACCATTATAATATTGTGGCGTATTTTTATAAATTCCTAAAATTATAACCTTATAACATTTATTGACCTTATAACAATTTTTAGATTTATAATATTCTAATTTTGACGATGTTTGATTATTTCGACGCTAGAAAGGTAAAATGATTTAATTGACATAATAACAGTTTTAAAGTTAAAAAAAATGTAAATTTTCTCGGGGAGAAAAACTATTTGTTTGATAATTAATATTCATGTATTTTCTTTCTAAACAATTAATATTATTTTCCATTTTTAAATATTTTTTGTTACTTCAGTTATTTTTCGCCATTATTAACGTGTCTTATATATTAAAGACTTTAATTCATATTTCTATTAAGATAACTTATATTCAGTAGACGTTTTTAACTATACGGTAAAATTCCTTCATTACTTCAATTACAATTATATTACTCTTATAATCTTATACAATTACTTAAAACTCAAAAGGCTATAATATATATATATTATTAGTTTAACCCACATAATATATGGAACTATAATTTAGGATAATAATTGTAAATATTGTAAATGTTTAAAATGACACATTATCTCATTATTTTAACATTCCTATAGGAATGTTTTTTTCTTTTATATTTTAATCAATACGGTAAAAAAAACAATTAAGTTTGGTATGCAGCCAAACTCGACCTATAAAGTGTAAAAAAAACACTTACTGTTGCATTACAGAATAGTTTATCTGCCGTTAAAAATAACGCTGATCAAAACGGTTTATGTACTTAATTTGACTATGTACTTATTTGACTCAGGTTTATGTACTTAACAAAAATATTATTCCCTAATATTAAGTTTTGTGTAATCTTAATATTTATTATACAATTATTATTTGATGACAATATAACCATATTTAATTAAAAATTTCATTTACTTTACTACTTATTTTACTTATAAAAAAAAAAATTATACGAATAAGAAAAAAAAACTGCAATATATACAAATATACAGGTTGTATTTAAATTCACTAATGTATTTTTAGGGGGTTGATCTATATCGACAATTAAACCGGTCTCACGCAAAAGAAATAATATTTAAAAAAATAAACAAAAATAATGATAATATTAAAAAACCTTGTTTAACTTCGAAGTACTTTGCGAGTACGTGCGGATTTTACTTTATATTGTTTCTTTGCTGGTTGGACATAATAATGCATGAAGAGAACTATTTTGCATATATTATTTTTTTTATTTTAACTGCAATGTTTAATTATCGAATAAAATAATAAGGTATATATAAGCAAAGGTTAAATCCTTAGACTATCTATAGTTAGCTGTTAAAAACTGAAGACGCCGAAAAAACTTTTTATTTTGATGTTTGTAAATCCGAGGATTTCACAATTATTATAAATGTAAATTTTGTCTAAATTAAATCTTGAGACAAAGAGAATCAAGCCTAATAAAAAAAAAATATTGTCTTGATAGTTATGTATTTTTTATACAGTTATATTTAAGTAAATATTAATAGTTCGCTTTATAAATAAATGATCTAAATTAAGATTTTGTCAGATATGCTCTTAAGGCTCTGGTAGGACAAGATATATTTTATTTATACTTATCTGATTAATAATAATAAACGTCGCTTATGTTGGCATTAAACTGAACCGAAAAAAATCTATTTATTGATATTTTTAAAATATCAAGATTTAAAAATTATTTTAATAAATTTAGATTTTATCCTAATGATGGAATCCCAAATTTTATTTTAGTGTAGAGATTCAAAAGATCCTTCTTTGTGTAAACCCATTTAAAATAAATGCAATATAATGTTTGCGTGTTTTGCTCCACGTTCATGTACTCGTATGTTGTGTAATCGTATTTTATGGGAATCGATGAGATATTTATAATACCTATTGCAGTTTAAGTCACTGTACATGGGAGATTTTTATTTTAAATATATAAATCTAAACCGTTTTAAATTATTACGCAAATAAACTTTATAAATATTTTAACTACTCTGCGCGCTTAAATCGGTTGGGTTGGATAAAATCGATTTTTTGTATTCAAATCTAGATGGTATTCCAGCAGATTTCTGTAAGTAATAAAAGCTATTTTAAACTATTATGAGTTATTTTTTTAAGCAAAAACGTTCTACACACAATAATACCCACAATTATAACTGTTTATTAAAACATTTATTATTTTTCATGATTTTACTCAATCGTTTTTAATAAGCTTTATTTGGCTATATTATTGTTGACTATTTCATTTACTTGTTTTGTAATATAATTTCGCTGTATGCTTTTCTAATTAACAAATAAATAAATTCAGAAGTTTCAAACAATATTTATTTGTTTAATCAAAACGTTATAGTTATTAAGGTTACGATAGGTATACGATAGTTATAAGTAGGTACTTACCTATTTCTATATAGCATAAGCACATTCGAATTTGACATGGCTGTATGTAGATTGTATTCTATAATATTATAGAAAAATCTTGAAAATTCAAATTTTTGATGTGACGAACATAATATAGGACATCAGATTCATAAATGATCATTTATTTTCTTTCAGTGAGTATTTTGGTAATTTAACTTTATGACAAATGCCACCGCCCTAATTTATTTATTTATTTATTCATATGGTATACTTTGAAGCTTGACTTTGGTGGTGTAGTTAAATGATAGGTGGAGCAGGTATTATTTAGCACGTAACCTCTTTCGTAAAGTGGTTGGATGAATAGGGAATGGGGACAAAATGGATGGGTTAAGTGAATTCCATTCTCTGATTGGAATCCAACATACTTACTTAATATTTGGTTGATTTTGTATGAATGGTCTTAGCGTCCATAGTAGGCGGGTTTGAGGATTTGACAACTAATTGTTGACCAAGCGAGTTTGTTTGTGAAAGATTTAAACAAATTGGATAGGCGTGATACCCTACTTCTGAAACTAAGCGATTCCCATTTAAGTTCTGGGATACTTAGATGACTTAGACTATCAAAATGCTGGAAACACCTAAAAACATATCTACTTACCAGCCGTTGCACAACTTCTAGTTCAGCTAAGAGATGTGCAAGATGCGGATCCCACATTGCTGAGCGTATTCCAACGTAGGACGCCCTAACTAGGTGTAAGCTAATAATGCTCTGGCTTTGGGTCCAGGGCTCCGTAAATTACGCACTACAAAGCCAGACCTCCTTTAACCACATCTCCTATATTTGAACTTCATTTTAACGACTCTGACAAGTAGACGCCAAGGTATTTAGTGGTGTTCACTTTAGGTATAATACAACCCGCAACTTTGTAGGAATATTGAGGAATGTTGTTCAACGACACCCTCTCAGAAACAAATCATCGCCTTGTCGTTTGGTCTTTTAATAGGTCGACACAGTGATCTGCGAATTGGTGCATATTGGACTTAACATTAGATCGGAGGACATTAATAAATACCTAATGTGTGTTCCTCCCTCACCCTTTAAAATATAGAAATAAGTCTATAGATATACCTACAGTATATATAACTCGTAACGTAATTATAGTAGCATATACTCCGTATATATACATAATGGTTGAAAATGGAAGTAACTATAGTATAATGATCATTATTATATTACAATCATGCACTACAATGTAGGTACTGTAATATGTAATGATATTTTTATTAAGTTATTACCCATTTAATTTACTTTCGAATTTGCAGTCAAAGGTACCGCGAATACCCATTTAAGCCAATCAACGGACTTCTTTTCAACGAGGAAGCGCGCGATCTTGGCGTTAGGTTTTAAAAGTCATTTTCTATCTCTCTATTGTCCCAAGTAAAGTAAATTATTTATTTTGAATGATCTTATTATTGGGACAGCTGCTTCGGAAAAGAGGAAGGAGCGGGGTGCGGGGTGCAGGGTGCGGGGGTGGGTTGACAGCAAAACGCCACCCAAAGCTGCACCAATGGCCGCTCGCCTTCGGCGCAAGCGTTGTCTCCCGTTACAGCCCACTTCCACCAAAACTATTTTTTTTATTTAAATAAAATTACTTATATATTTGAAAAGTGTGTTTATTTATTTATGTAAAAAGTATATTAAGTGTTTAACGGCTAGACACTTGTGTTGCATTCATTTGTGTGTATCGTTACTGTTTGTGTGTGTGTGTGTGTGTGTGTGTGTGTGTGTGTGTGTGTGTGCGTATTTGTGCTTAAAATTAATTTTTATTATTTTACGTAGGGTTTTGCGTAGATCTTTTATACTCACACTGTAACTCTTTATAAGTAACCTTTCTTAGAAGAAGTACATCTGACCTAGTTAGTAAGGTAACAGATCCTATCAAATCGGCCAGCATAACGGGTACTTAAGTAGTCGATTTTCTACATTTGATTATTGTATTTTATTTTTATATTTAGTTTAAGTAAAACTGAACATCATAATGTTCAAATAAGGTAAACAAAATAAGGTTAAATTTGTTTAATATTTATTTAAACTTTAAATTTGAATTTGAAAAATACATGAATAATTCAAAATATCTCACATTTGCGATATTTTCTTTACTTTTTTTTTAATATTGCTTTTGAATATAATGATATGCAACCGCCGAAAAAAGTATCGGTTTCTTTTACAATTTTACGGCAAAAATTAAAAAAATAATAATATGGAAAAAGTCATCCATTCTCCAGACTCCATTATACACAATAATATATGAATAAGAGAATAAAACATCTTATTAGACTATGTGTGTGAAAGGTGCATCAAAATTCTAAATATGTTATTGATTAACTGTGGTTAAAATGGTTTTACAAATATTAAAAATAAGCGCTCCACAATTTGCTCAGAGAGCTTAAATAAGACATCGCTTTAACTTACACATACAATAATATAATAAATTTCCAGTAAACATATAACTTACTTAGTAGGGCCATTATGTTTAATATAGGTTAAGTACACAGTAGATATTTTATATATTATTCATATTTAATATACTTAATACAATACCCTAATATTCTCTAATACGTTAATATACTTAGGCATATATCCACTATTTAATTCTGTATTGTTAAATAGTAGAAATAAACGTGTATTCCAAATTTTCATTTATTATATTTTTATGCCTCAGTTCTAAAATTAAAATATTCTCCAATATTATAAAATGTTTCATCAAGTAACCACTTTTTTAATTCATTTTTATATATATTAATCTCAGCTATCATTTTAAGATTTTTTAGAAGACTCTTATAATTTTTTATCGATGAATATAAAGGACTTTTCTGGAAGATGGTTTTATGAGCCTTGGGATAAACTAAATAATGCTTACTTCGCGTACTAGGTAAGCTTATGTGTATAAAAATTTGATCAAAATATTTTGCATATTTTTTACAAATAAACAAAATTGTAATATATATATATACTATTATAACGTTATATTATAAGGAATCATCTAAATACGCAATACATTATAGAATTTTACTATATATATTATATATATCATGGTTAATGTTGAAAACAAGAGATTTGGTGGGTCTATCGGTAAAACGGCCTTGCTATAAAGATGTGCTATGAATAGAATATAAAGTACTTGTCATCGATTTGGAATCAGAGAAAAAGGACCTTTCGGTGTGACGGGAAAGGCCGAATATTGCTCATGTATGGCCGCTGAACACCGAACCCAGGCGGCAGCCTCTCCAACTACTCTCGATAATAATTGTCGCCCGAGGCACCAAAAATCCTCTGAGATGCTGGAGGCAAAATAAGCATACAGAAGAAGATAAGATATATACATAACATAGATATATACATTTATAGAGAAGTATAAGATATATACATAACTACTTTCTAATATTAGCATGACAATGACATTATTTATATTTGCGTCAGCACGAGGTCTAAGCTAAAATGAATACTAGATGCATCCCGACCTCTTTAAGAGTACCCTTTAAGACGACGAGATCGAGAGTAGCCTGAAAGCGGAAACGCGACCGACGCACGCCCATCTCGCCGACCGGAAATGGATGCTCGTCGTCCGAAACGGAACCAAGCCATGAGAATTACAACTTCCGTTCTCGTTGTCCAGCCGCGCCACGTGACTCACCCTACATTAATCACTGTCTACTTGCGTAGCTCGAGACTACTATATACTCGCATTACTAAACGATTCAATGGATATAAATACAATCCTAGATTACGATCTTCATCAGGTTCGAGAGCTCATCTGGTATTGATCGTAAAGTAAATCATTATTCAGACTCGTAAAAGACGTAAAAGACAAAATCAGTAGCTACTTTCGTTTTGCTAACGTGACTACAGCGATTTTAGGACATTTGGTAAGAGCCCAAGTCTTTACTTGGCTCTTACTAAATGTCCTAAAACCGCTGAATCTTTATACCGATGCCATTTTTCCCAATAGGGCATATAAGGGGAAATTTAAACCTGAGACGGCCAGAAAACGAAGATGGAAGAACTAAACAAGCGATGTTTACTTCTGTGTGACGAACACTAATAGCGTTTGCTTGTCAATTTTTAAAACATATGTTACATAAATATAATCACGTATGGCTCTTCGCGGCCATAACAGTATCGAAAAAAACAAGTGTTCCATAAAAATATTACAATATGTGTTTCTCAGGTAGTAACTACTACCTTACGCGAATAATATTTTTTTATTATTTACTTATTACGAAAAAATTGTGGTTTGAAACGGTTGTCAAAATAATAATAGGATCGATATTTGCGTAACCGACAAAACAAATCTAAGTTCACTAATTTCAAGATAATAAATAATAATTAACACAGAGTACCTAATAGTAGAGTTTAGTGTCTAAACTATTAATTAATTTTTAGCTTTGTTTAATAAAAAAAACGTAAAATCGCGTTAAGCGATTATTTTTAGTGAATTAAGCTATAAATTTTGTTATTTTTTTTTATGTCTGGGATTTTAGCCGAAATAGAGCTAGGAAAGTATTGAATTTGAGAGATGGCCTATTTCGACAAACTCTATAGGATTTTGTATAATATAAAATGAAAACCTCTCCGTAAAATTGTTCTAAAGTATAACATTTTATATAAAGTGATAGAATTATTTAAAATATAACATAAAATAAAATCGGAATAGGTTGTCAAAGTTGCTCGTTTTTGGTTGCGAAGGGAATGCCAGACGCAAACCTCACAGAAGTCTAAACCTTGGCCATTCATCGATTGCGCTTACTTACTTCATCGATTTGCAGTTTAAACTAACGGAATTATATTTCCAGCTGTTAATAAAATCACGAAACTGTGTGCTTTTCCTGTATGTATGAGACTTCATCACGTTTTAGATGCTAAAGTCGTCAAACTTTTAGGAGTTGAGTGACCCACTATTAATGAATACTTTTCTGAAGTGATTATTTTGTATTTCCTTGACTTTAAATGCACTATGAAAATTATGTGCGGGTGAACACAAATCATGTTATTTGATTGATAATGCTCTTAAAGTAATACAATAAAATTGAATGGTCTCGAAAAAATGCTCTCGCCTTATTGTTTTTTCTTTTTGTCATCGACATGCGGATAAAAGTCGATGGTTTGACGGCAGGTGTGAAGAACCATTACCTCCCTACAAGTGTAAGGCACATTGAGCCGTGAAGCGGTTAAGAAAGCAAGGTGTAACCTTTAACCACGTGGGCGGTTACCTAATAGCATAGCCATCGCGATGGATTAGAAGATAATACAATACAAATCGATCAGAGCACCTGAGATCATTTCACGGCTGCTAGGTGGCGATTTGTGGCTTACGGGCTCGTTGCGGTTGGAGGAGCGCCGAGCCGTCAGCATTCAGCACCTGCCTGAGATTTCTGACTGTTTTTCTACTGTCCTATTGAAATGAACAATAGAGTAAATCTAATGAATCGTACCAAAAAGGCTACTGACACTAACGGCCAATTTAATTTTTGAAATGAAATAAAGTGTGAGGCCCGGATTTTAAACAGAAAATGATGGAGTAGTTATAGAGATTTTTATTTATTCATTGTGACATTTAATTTGTCAAAAAAAAAATTACAGTTATATTAAAACTACACAGGCACTCTTACATTTTGTACCCTGCCTTCTATGTCTGTAAGGGAGATTGTGCTACAACTATGAACGTAGTCTATCAATGCACCGCACCTATAGAGAAATGATAAAAGTTTATATATTTATTAGAAAAACAAATTGATGATAAGTGATGTTTTTGCCTTTTCGATAATGCGTAAAACCAGATTCTCAATCAGCCATAGGGTTGAGGTAAATTAAGTTAAAGATAGGTAACCGAGCGAGTATTTTAAAATGACGCGATGGTAGGATCTATATTTTACACGTATAAGTTGTCTGCATTTAAGACTGTTATAGATGGCCTTAGATATGCACATAAAACTGAACACCATCGAGAAGTTTGATACGATACGATAAAACAATGATATATTTTCTGAAAGATAACTAACTTTCATTTATGGTCTCTAAAACTACACTTAAATATATACGAATAAGATTTGTTATCTATTTATTTTGTTTTTTTATAAGAATCCATATTAAAAAGCCTAAAACGTTTTGAACCCTACATTCTAGATATACTGTAAAGTTACATCTACCATACCATCTAAGTAGAGCCATAAGAATACAGAATAACTTAAGTTTTTATTAAAGTAAGTAGTACTACGAGTATATCAGTAAATTATGTTATTAAAACAGTGTTGATCCTTCATGACACAGGATGCCTAGTTTCCCTATTTCGAAGAAATATTCGATTTTATTAAAAAACACAATTATAGAAAACTACTTCGAAGCCTTTTCGAGCAGCTGCTTATCCAACGGAGCGTCATAGCAGCTGTTTGCGGTCTCTAAAATGCCATTATTTGAAGTTCGTATCTTCATTTAGCGTCGATTCGACTCACGCCATTGGCCTGACCGCAAACATCTTCATTGTTAGTCCGAAACTATGATTCTATTCGATTTCAAATTCAAATTTTTTTTATTTTTTAGAACATACGTAGGATACAATTTAACATTTTAAAATTAATAGGGAGTCTATATAAATCATTCTAAATAATGGTAGAAATCTTTTTTTAATACCTACTTTATTAATTAAGCTACAGTTCACTGAAAGCTAATTAGCACAAAATTTCTTAAATAATTTTCCAGAGAGGAAGTAAAAATTTTCCTATCCAAAGGCAAGTTGTGGAGCACTGGTTAAGGTGACCAACTGTATATGCACCCTTCACTAAAACATTTTTAAAGTATAGTCGTTTTAAAGTATATTTGTCCGATATCTAATATTTTTAATTTTTTAGAGTTTTTTTGAAGTCTGAAAGGTTCACTGAAAAGTAGCTTCAATATACACTTTTGTGCTATCCCCACCAAATGGAGATGTTTTTTGCTAGCACTACCCCAACACAAAATAAAGCATTACACTACATAGCAGTACACTATTCTTTTATTTTTCAATGAGGTGCATATTTCAATGATTTTATAAAAAAAAACTTATTTATGACGATAAAGTATCCAATTGTTTATCCCATCATAAATGTTTATCAATTATAACTCCTAAGTACTTAACTTTATTTGAGAAGCTATTTATACGACAGGAACATGGATCAAAAAAAATATACCGGTGAGGTGATAATGAATAGTTAAGTGAAGGTTGTCCAATCACGGCCTTCCGCTTCGATCCGATTTTAATAGAATCTTGGAAATTCCAAACCATAAATCAGCGATTTTTAGAAGGTCCTCAATCGTAGTGTACCTTGACTGTGGAATAATAGCATTAGAAAATGCTCGAAGAACATATCTTGCTCTTTCTAATCCTACAACTTTATACCCGTTCTAATCCTATAGATCATTTTTGTGTTTACAGGTTATTTTCATCCTTTGTTTTCATTCAAGACCTATGTTTCTCTGACACGTCCATATTACACGACCTCTTGGGGTTAGCTAGTAAAAAATGTTTTATGCTCGCTCTTTTTTACGATATTTAAGGTTAAATATTTTTTTTATTGTTTCAATTTTATTCAACCTAATATTTACATATTATATTATTACTGTTATTTTTTTCTATTAAAGTTCATACATTAAGAATACATAATAATAATAATAATATATATTCTAAATAGTCAACCGTAATTAGGAAACAATATTAGATATTTTTTTTACTTTTTAGCACTTTTTTCAAAGAAAAGCGTTTATTTATTATTACATTTTGAAAGTAATCAGAAGGTGGGTTTAGCGATCTATCCTGATTTTAAACGAATAAAATAAAACAGATTTCCAAGATATAACCTGTTATTTACGGCCAGGCCGAAAGGTAAATAATAATTGGCCTGGCGTACAAATTACTCTACATGGTCTATAATAAAATTAAATCTGCTACGGTTTTTGAGGACACCTAATTTGAGAATTCTAATGACATAATAATATTAGAAAGATATTTAGAAAATTCTTGTAACTAGGTATGTTTTGAAAAAAGCTTATCCATGCACAAATATCGAACCTGTAACTGTAGGACTGCTAAATTTCAATACTACAATTAGTATTAATATACAAATGCAGCTGAGAATATGTATTTCTAGTTTAAATCTACATGCAAATACATCTACGCGGATCAAAGGGTAGACTGACAAGGTTGCAGTTCAAAGGTGTCCATTACCAGAAAAAGACATCGCACGATGGTGCCAATTAGGATGGCAATATTTATTTTCTCAAGAAAATAAATAATTCAGAATTTATCTACAGTGTTTCAGCTTTGGGTACACCACATACCCAAATACAAAATACAATGTGAGTTACGCGAGTCGACTATTTTTTTATTTAACCTTTCAGATGGCTGTAGGGCCTCGAGACGATACTGAGAGCTTCCTTAATATTATATCATTTCTATTCCGTAACAATAATAATAAGAATGTTAAATACATTTAGGAAACCTTTGGCCTGGTAATTTATTTATTCCACACTATAATTAGTATGCTTCGTGCTGACACTTCACAAAGGATTTACAATTAATTGTCACCACCGCATACTACCACACTTAGACGTAAAGATACAATAACCACCGGTAACCACTTTTGACTTTTTCATTTCTTGGTTTTTCGTAACATTACAGCTTCGACAACAATCCGATTTCCCATGCACGATTAAGCCGAGCCCACCCTAACGTCTCAATCGAGTCAGGTGCGGCGCGGGGGTGCGGGGGCGCGGGGGCGTCGGGGGAGCGGCCCACTATTTCGTCGCACTTTTTGTCCGTCCGTCCGCAGGCGAGCGGAGGCTGCAGGGCTCCCTTTGTGCGAGCGATTCGGCGCGCGCTCCGTGCGTGAAAGACGAGTGTGGGAGATTCGCTGCCACCGAAGGCCAGCTCGCTGACTCCGTACGAAGAGCATTGCGTTCTTTCGGTTAGGTGCATGCTCTAGAGTCTAGACCCTCGATACTCAACCTGCGGCCCGCCTAGCTTTTTTGTGCGGCCCCAAACTCAATTATTTTCAGGGACATGATTTACAAAATCTGGCATTCTATATGTCTTTCATATGTCTTGAGATTATGTATTTCATATGTCTTGAGATTAATTATGACTTTGACGTACATATTTTTTTGTGCCGCAACACTATAACAGTATAGTTCTACGGCCCGCGTAGCTTCACAAATATATGTATGTGGCCCGAAGACAAAAAAGGTTGAGTATCGTTGTTCTAAAGTAATCTTTCAGTAGCCATTCAATCTTAGGCGGAAAATAACGCCTGGTATCGTTTTGCCATAACCACTATTTCATTCAACTTCTTAAATGTACAAAAAAAAAACCTTTATATATATATATCGTTTATCATCCCCACGTGTTAATCGCAAGGTATGTTTAGATTTAAAACTCCCGAAAAGAACATGATCATTTATAATATTTTTCCTTTTTTTTGTTTTATTTTCAATCATATTTATTAATAATTCTCACGTAATGTTGTACCATCAAATTATTTGAGCGCCCGGCATAATTTATGGCCTATATTTAATTTTGTATCGGCACGCACGCGTGTTAAACGAAAAAAAAAATGGAAAAAGAAAATTTTATTTGTATCCATAAGCATGTATGTTAAATTAAATGGAAACATTTGTTTTTTAATATATACTAATGTATTTTTGTAATGTATTTTTTTTATATACTCGTATATATATTTATATACCGGCGCCTTCACCACTATAACAACTCTAAAATGTCCAAAAATACTGCCGCGCCTTCACTGCCTTCTCAACGTGGAGCTCAGTTGGGTCGAAGGTACCCGGATGGGGCGGGGCGCTGGTATATGCTTCTACACTTGCAAATAACTACAGGAATAAAAGATGGATTCTGAAAAACCCCTGTCATGTATTCAACGACTTACTAATTATATAAACATGAAAAGTATTACGCAAAAGTCCAACCGCGCCTAGCTAGCTTTTATATCAGATGTGAAACTTTTGTTTTTCTTTTAATCTGATCTGACAGCCCATGCGAATCCAGTCACTTCAGCCCAAACCGTACTCTTTTTAACTCTTTTCAAAAGTATAAACCAGTCCTGGACGTTTTGCGGAGCTGTCAGCATCGCTACAATATATATTTTTATTTTTCCTCGATTTAGGAATCTAAATATGAAAATCACTGTTATCACATATTTTTAAAGTGGTCAAAATCATATTACTAATTTAAGTCATAATCGAGTTATGTTTTGTTTTATTTATTTATTATTTATTATTGCTAATACGTTGTAAAATTTATAACATGCTAATGATTAAGTGATATGCATCTTGTTACTAGGTATTAAAAACGTTTTCCTTTATTGGTTTGTCAATTATAAAAAAAAAATACGAATTTATATTATTCAGACTTAAAATTTTTATTCGCATATACGATCTGACATGAGTATTCATGAGATTAATAAGTTTCTAGTATAGGCGTATCAAATTACACTATTATTTTTTGATGTTGAATTTTAATAATCGTATTAATTTTGTTCTTCGGTGTTTTTTAATGATACTCGTACTTGTCGCAAAAACGGCAAAACGAAATGCTGAAAGATTCAAACTCAAATTCACTTCTCGAAAATTGACCATGCATAATAAATATGAACTTTAAAAACGCTGTTAATTAGTGACTTGGTTAATTGACAACTGTTATAACGAGGTTATTATTGTTATAAAATTGTTCGTAAAGAGATTCCATTGCAGTGTTTCCGTAGGGTTTTTAATTATTGTTACAAAGTATCCATAATCTTTTTTTTTTTTTTGATTTATTTATATAATATAAATAAAGTTAAAGTTAAAGTTAGAATCTCAAATATGATTTAAGACGAGAAGAAGAACGAGCCAGTAGATAGTTATCTTCATGCGATGGACATAAACGATAATTATTAGTAGGGATTTAACGGAACGAGCATGCTTAAGGCTGGGCTTGATTTTTAGAGAGTTAGATAGCGGGGCGATGATTCTGTGGGCGCGCGAGGCGCGAGAGAAAAAATCATGATTTGACGATAAACTCTCAACTAGTGTCTTGTCCCATAAGAATGGCTTCTCAATGAATTATGCGTTAATCCAGCTGATAAAAAAGGCGTAATAAAAATAACAATATTATTATTCTTATACATTTTTAATTTGCGGATGACAGACCGTCTTTTTTGCCACTTAACTAATAGCATTAGTGGCTCCTGCAAAAATATATACTAAATTATAATTAGGTACATATACAAGAATAAAATCTTTTCCTTTCACAATAATTTAATAATTATTGTATCAGTACCACAATATGCGCTGCTCGCACAAACATTTCGTCCAACAGATTACCGTCATATTATTTGGAAAAATATTTTTGCGGTCGTTGAACTCGCCAAAACAGATCTGTTCCATCTTTATTTGGAAAAGGAATCAATTGGTTATTAAAGTACTTAAAAGGCTTTAGGAATGGATAAAAATATATATTGTTAAATACACATACTACTGTTGTACTTACATACATATCCACATTACGGTGGGTAATATAAGAAAATAAATAAATAAGTTTTCAATTATACCGTGTAAAATTTAGAAAATAAACTCCTACTTTTCCACGGCGTTTTTTATAAAGATCTCATTATAAGGGAGTATTTCTTATTATGAGGATATTTTGTGATCATCCCAGAAATTTTAAAATGCAATCAATATATAGGATTTTACAATGCTTAATTTTTTTTAATTTAGTGTATTTCAATACGAATAATGGCAGAGACACAACGCATCTATGAACGTATCTTTACTCGCATAATCCTTGATACAAATTTGTCGATGGAATTGCTCTGCGGGTGAGCGGAGAGCGGGTGCGCCGGTCGCAGGGTACAAAAAATAAACATCTCGATTAAGGTAAGGATTTGTCAAGTCATCGGACCTTGATTTTCTCAAAGAAGCATACAAACTAAGCAAACTTCCATTAGCTACATTAACCTTTTAGGATAGATGACAATTTTATTGTATTTTTTACATAAAACTATCGGCATTTTAATAATTTATTCAATAATTATAACAGCATGTGACAATTTACAATACACCTGGATAAATAAATATTATACTTATGTTTTATGTAGACATACCATTTTACGTAAACTTTGATGATTTATTAATATTTTTTAAATTCGTTTTATTTAAAAAAAAAACATTGAAAATTGAAAATAACCGGTTTTCGTAGTTGAAGAGTGATGTGCGAAAAAGAACCAAAAAGATAAAATTTTTCGTCCAAGCTATTCAAGCTAGGTAGAAAACAAACTGCATTTAATTAAATTGAATTCATTTTATGCCTATCTAATCCTGCACAAATATTATACCAATATAGGTTAATAAATAATTACATAATTTATATATTTCTCACAATTAAATTATTTATTTAGGCAATAAATTTATTAATAAATTAATTATGTACCTAATTTTATATTATCTAATCTTCTCTTTCATTCAAGTTTTATCTTATATATTTTATAATAGGTTCGTGGGTATGGAAACTGCTTAGTTATGTATTTATTTATTAATGAGAAACAACGGATACAAGATTTTAGATATACCTACATAATGCACAATGACTTGACAGTTTCCCGTGTATTTTAAAACTAAAACTGCAGGTTTCTATTTTTTATCACGTAAATATTATGCGTGAGACACAAAAGAACATAGTTAGAATATCTTTTAGAATGATAATAACCTAAATTGTTGATTCGCATTTATTCTCTTAGGTACAAATACTATATTTATAGCCTCTATTTTTTCAATGAATTTTACCCTATATTTATTTACGTAAATGTTCCAATTAAAACGAAAAGTTTACTAATTTTTATTATTATGGTGTACCTAGATAACGTTATAGCTACATACGAATAATAAATATGTGAAATGTTGAGTCTATGTATTAATACGTGAAGAGATAACTTTGTACCCCTTTCTAGGCATATTACGCGCACGGAGGAATGTGACATTTGACATAGTAAAACTCTATATTGAGAAGGATCGCAGAAAGTTAGGTAAAAGTTAAGGGTTTTGTATCTGTATTATCCGATCAGCCTTCGGTGTTATTTATTATTTTAAAAAAAAGTTCTTCATCTATTTAGTTTCTAGTAGCGATTGGAATAAAATAAAACGATGTCATAAAATTAAATAGATTTTAACTTTGTTTTGTTTCAAAAGTATGTACTGGATATCTTACTAATAAATAAACAATTTTAATTTAGAATCAATTATTATAAGTTCCTTAATAACCTATAGAATTCTTTAACCCTTTTCGACACCAATTGTATATGTTAATTGTAATTGTAAAAAATGTAGAGTGATTGTAATCATTTTGTCGGTACCACTTAGGATTATGATTTGATTACCTATAAATGTGTCACAGAGTAATTGTTTATAATATTATAATACTTCGATCCTTAATATATTAATTGGTGTAGCAATAACGTTATTTTTTAGAATATTATTGTTAAGTCGGAATTAAATAGTTTTGTCCATACGGTACGTAGAATCTGCCAAATTATATGTTTATAATCAATAACGAGAGTGAAAGGTTAAAATCAGTTAACAAAATAACTTGTTACACGTGGGCGGTAGGACAACATAGTATATATCTGAAGATCGTCTGCATTTCTCCCAGCTTCAAACGCGGCAGTTTGACGAGTGACCGATGACCTATGGAGCGTGTGACTCTCGTGCAGGCCCCAAAAATAACCACTGGCACAAATTACCACTTACCACCCAGGACGGCACCCAGGTTGCTGCCCCCTGCCGAGTGGGATCATTCGCTTCCTGCTGCTAGGGAATCACATTTTGGACTTGCCTAAATACATATAGGTACGACCTTCGTGTGACGAGAACCCAGCGATTCTCAACATTATAATAAAAATGAATATGTTCCACCAGAATCTACATACGGAACAAAGAACAACCTTTGGACGATTCTGACCTACAAATCGTTGCCCGCAAAAAGTAATCTTGTACAATGAACGCAAAGGTGTAAACACTATGATGGTATGAACGGCGCTTATAACACAAACCGTGTCCATTTTTTATGAAATATTGATAGCGATTATTTTTTTTTATTAATTTATTAATTTTTGCCTAAATTATCATTTTCATAATATTTAAAGAAATTTCCTTTGGTAATTCCATACACAAGTCTTTAATGCACATAAAAGACGTATCAAAAAGACGTCCATCAAATGTATTTTTTCTTTTTTATATGTACTGTGTAAAATTGTTGGTTTCTTCTATAAAGATAAATAAAATAAACTAGATTACTCATATATCTTGCGCATACATTTTCTATTTTTAAAAGTAAGTTTATGTGTAGAGTTTTTTGAGAGCAGATGGTGAATCTGGAATTTTAGATTCATTTCAGTTATTTAGAAATTCCTTATCGTCATTTTACGGATAAAAGCTACAACAAAATATGCAAATAAATTATTGTATTAATTATTAAAAAAATAGGTGACAAAAAAATCTAACCGACAATTCATAATTAACCTTTCATAATTAATTCTTAATAATCATATTTCCATGTATATTAAGAGATATTTTTTTTAAAATAGTAAACTGTCCTAAATATAAAATATATAATTTTTTGGCACCATAAAAACATATTTATGCACAAAATAAAACGTCAAAGGTTAGTTGTACACGACAGACGTGGGATAGCAATTAAAGTGGTCGAAGCATTGTTTGATATAATTTGCTTTGATCATAGAAAATGGTTTATTACTCTTTTTGATGCGACTTCGAACTTCTTGCTTGTTTGCTGGCTTAAAGATTATTGAAAATATGTTGAGAAACGCAGCCTCCGCGGCGGGGGGGACATAAAAATGTCGCCGTTCGTTCGAAGATGTATTTCAGAGAAGCGTTGCATTGTTGTGTGGCTGCTGGCTGTTGGCTGATGGCTGATGGCTGATGGCTAGGTGCTCCGATGCTCGTCTGTTGTGACGATCGACTGCCCACTTTTGGTTGGCGTCACGTCTCTATTCACTTCGTTATTCATAGCAACCTAACACCGACCTAAATCTAACGTGTTAATATCCTCCCTGAAAAATTATTTCTTTCTCTAAATAATGTTGAAGTTACGTGATTCTATCCGTTTTTACGGCCCATCTCTACCATCGATAAACCTATTTCCGTTGCTTCTTTAATTTAGAATATTCGCCTAATCTACCTACCACTGTTTGTCTTAAATCTCGTAATTGTATATTAATGTCTATTTAATAGAGTAAGGTTTGATGTATACAAGTATATTTAAATTCACTTATGTACTTTCAGTTGGTGGATGTATATCAACAATCAAAAATTAATTAGCAAAAATATTGAAAAATGGTTCCCAATAATGAGAAAACCGAATCCAAAATTTAATAGAAATCGTTTTAATCTTTGAGAACGCGGATGAACGCATGGCACGAGGTCGGTCAGCGATTCCCTGAGCACGCGGCTCGCGAAGTACTTCGAACAAAACTATTTGTTTTATATAATATATTTATGAACATTTTTTTTATTTTATTTATTTATTTATTTATTTTTTTTTGTGAGACTACGTTATTTATCGATATAGAACAACCCCCTGAACAATATTTAGTACACATACATAAGTGCACGATACATAAGTATAATATATATATTAATATGTGAAGGGAAAACTTCGGATTCCTTTTTAAGCATATTGCGCGCAAGGAGGAGAGTAAGATTTGGAGATGTTTATATAGAGAAGGAGTACGGAAAGCTAAAATGATCTATGATATGTGTTAGAAATATATTAAATTTAATAAAATAAAACTGACAGATTGACCGAATGAATTTCCAACTATGCATTTTTTGTGATTTCAAATGTCCCTTTTTCAATATGCTATCAATGTTAATGAAGTAATGTTAGGGCAAAAAAGCATAATTATTAGGTTATAAAAGCACGCTCGCAGTTGACGTAATAGGACAAAATTAAAATAAATATATATGCAATAATATATGCATAAGAACCTCAACAATGCTCAAACTTAAAAGTTTGATGAATTACGGTTGAATTTCGACCACTGAGCGACCTCTCATAACATTTATTTTAGTAGATACCTACTTTAATTGTAAATTGAAATCCGTTCTGTTAGTCCAAAAATCTCTGTTGTGGAGCAAAGGCTGTTTGCAGTGAAAATGGATACCTAAGATGATTTTTGAACGCATCATAAGTGGATTTTGGAACACGCGAATAGTGTGTGTAATGTGTAAACTATTAATAAACAAATATTTTCCACGAATAAATACTCGTTATTAGAGAACGAACTTTCGCGTTGGGGGGGTTAAATAGATATATGTATATTAATTAAATATGAAGATTTTATTTTTATAAAATTAATTCGAAACACCGATGTCGGAACGAGAGTCAGTGAAAGGGTGCAAATGTTTACACGCGCGAACACACGAACATATATTTCCGTTTATTTTATAAATTTGTAAGTACATAGATGAGATTCAGAGAAGCAAAACATAAAAAAAGAAGAGAGAAAAAAAAAGAACATAAAAGGAGATATCTAACGCTAATAAAATAAATACAGTGTTGTTTTTGTGTAGTATAGTAAAAAATGTAGTCTGTAGTTTAGTGTCGTGTAGTGTAGTGTAATGTAGTGTAGCGTAAAGTAGTGTAGTAAAAGCATTTTTATGTATTAGTTGTTGTTGGTGTTGTTGTAGTTGTTTAGTTGTTTAGTAATCGTAGATCCGGACTGCATAGGCTAACCCTCGTTATAATTATTTTTCTAATTCTAATTAAACGCGGTATATTTTGTTGAGAGTCGCGCTACAGGTTTGTTCCCATGGCGTGCGAAATTGCGAATTGTGGGTGTTTCGTTTGGGCTTGTTGCCGTTTCGCAATTTTGAGGTTTTCACTCGTAGTCGTAATAGATAAATCACAAGGCGAGCGACGCGCGCCATTTCAAGGGCGCTCGGGCGAACTGAGGCTTGATGGTTTTTATTTATCGCCTTGCCAATGATAAACCGTTTGATAACCTATTGTTATCTACGTACCTACCTATTTAACTCGTAATATAATTATTTATATTTGTTTTTTTTTTGTGAGACCTGTTTATTTGTCGATATAGATAAACCCCCTAAAATATTATTAATTTTAGCATTACCTGTTAATTGTTTTCTTGATATGTTATAATCTATCATTTATTAAATAGCTAATCTTATTTTATGACTGCATATAACTCGGCTTATTTCAACCAATACCGACCAACCAATTTTAATTATACCAGTAAAAAATAATAATATAATATTTTAAATTTACTACATTAATCAGATGTCATAAAAATATATTTTACCCTGTTTAGGCAAGACACATAATCATTACAGAACTTCATCTTTGCACTCTCCGCAGTGACAGTAGCAATGTTTGGCAAACAGACAAAATATTCTGTAACTTTGATTAAACTTTAGTATAATTCTAATATTAAAACCTTAATTTTTCCATGTCTATAGTATAAAATCTTTCAAAACATTTGTAGTGGAAACACTACAAGTCAACCGTAAGACATTTCTTTAAAATCAAATCCGTAAAAACGTTTTTTTATAACCGTAAAATAGAATTACATGTTTAATTTAAATAAAAATAGCGCTGAGAGAGAGAGTCAGGAATGTTTTCGATCATCGATCAATAAATTTCTCATAAATTTCTCGCTTCCCATTTCCGTGGCAATTCCACGGATCGCTCTGGGAACGCATATTTTCACGCTCATTCTGAAAAGCTTTAATTTGGAATCGACTCGTCAGACTGTGTGCTTAAGGCATGACAAACTACGTCGCCTATAGTATACTTACAGTGAACGTGTCGCGGCATCGTAAGGTTTAAACAAGAATGGTTATGACGGACAGACGGCCGAAGGACGGGGATAGTAGCTTCTCATACATGAATGTATGTATAGAAGCTAAAACTGTTTAATACGGAACTAAATTAGGAATTTTGTTCGTGGTTTTGTGTTGTATTTGTTTTGTGCATAGTATTTGTGTTGGTGTTGGTATAATATTGGTTTAATTTAATAGAAACTTTGCCGAGTTATTAAAAAAGGTAAATTTAGGAAAAGTTAGTATTAACAAAGAAATTTACAAAGAATTTCAAAATTTGCAAAGAAAAACTGAAATAGTGTTATAATTTATGAAGTAAAAGTAAAAGTTTATTTCCAAGAACAACTTAATGCATAGGAATGACAATTTTCAATTTACAATATTTTCAATTTCAGTTCAAAAAAATTTACATAATGCAATATATAGATACATCATGCCTAGAGTGTTCGACATTTATACTACTCGTACTCGTATTACATAGCTAAAAATACATCACATAAAAATATATACGAGTATATATATAAATTGTAAATAGAAGTTTTATAATTATGCTTAAATATACTATTTTAGAATTAGTATGAAGAATAACTGGCACATAACATTTCTTCCTTTCAATTATAGGTCTTTGAATTCATACAGATTTTTTTGAAAGATTCATACAGATGAATTGAAAGATTGTCATCATACCATTGTACCTGATTTTAATCTACTTAACCCATCATTAGTTAAAACCACAGACAGGCGCGTGTAGACTGGGGAGAAGATGCCTTTATAAACGCCTGTAGGGAATAGCTGTAAGATAGATACATAGTTAAATAATTTGCTACTACTAAATAATATGTAGAAGCAGTTGATATTAAATGATAGCTACAGGTATCATGGCCATTCTTGATTTTTGTATTCGATTCAATCTTAAACGACTAAACGTCTCATGCACCAACGTTGTCTATCTACTATACTACTGGTTGCCAGTCGATAAATTATTTCATGCTTGTTACCGGACTTAAATAGATAATATTTAAGCAAATCACTGAGTGCTATTATAGGGGGAAATTTGGTTCGCAGTGCAAACTTCAAAATAAATGTTTATGGCATATTGAATGACATTTTGTTTGCCTTAAACCAATCTTCTATTATGATCATTTTATCGTTAGGAGTATCGATATTTTCTGCTATATATTTTGCTACAGCACGAGGATCATCGGTAAATTGACTCGGACTAAATCATTATTAAATAATAAACAGTAATGGCCATAATACTGATCGTTGAGTGACTCTAATATGGATTTCTTTTATATTTGAACTAACACCATAGTATTTAAAAAATACAAGAAAACAACTTCAAATCAGAAACCAACAAACCTCTCGGTCCTATATAGTAGCTCTCGCGACGAGGTTTGAATAGTAGGAAAAAATAAATAAACATTTCCGTAAATACTGATATTGACAAAATTCTTATTACAACAAAAAGTGCATTCTTTTTGTAAATTTGCTTGCAACTGTTTCGGCATTTCGCAGAGAACAGACTCAACGCGAAAACCCTAGAAGGATTGCTAATCATAACGCAGTTGATGTCCTAGTCAAGAAGCCATTTACGACCAGTCGAGATCGCAGCTTAACCGCTACATTATGGATTAGAAGGAGCGTCTAGATCGTGGATTTAACGAGGGCAGCCGTCGCGACTTTAACTATTCAGGAGACCCTTTGCTTAGGGCTTACATCAGGGCTGCAATCCAACAGACACGTCTCGTCCTCGTCCCGGTCGCGGCAAAAAGGATAAAACATTCACACTGATAAGGGCTGAGCTGGCCCGGCCTAAAAGAAAGCTTAGTAGCTGTCTGCCTGGAGGAGACAGCTGACCTGACCTCTTTTTCGTGACTATTTTTTTCTTGACAGTACACACTAACCTTTATTAGTCAGCAAATATAATATTAATACTAGAACTGTTATAAAATAATAAAATACTATTTAATAAGATATATATTTCCGATCCTCTAAAATAAATCTGCATTTCGGACTACCCTTTTGCATTCTGATGTGATCTAAATAATTTCTATTTGCTGAATCATTTTAATGTGGGATTTTTTTAACCTTCATTTTTTCTATTTTCCTCTTTTTATTGTTATTTACTACCACAATCTCATCCAATAAAAAAAAAAAATATATGTTTGGCTCTCTTTGCGTCAGTAGTAGTAATTATGAGTAATTATGGATAATTATTTAACCCATGATACCTCTTAAAATGCAGAGCATATTAATATTGTAACGACGTGGCGCCTACTTGCAGTAATCACAACCCAAAAAAGTAAACAATGTTTCTGATTTTGAATATAGAAAGAGGAGTGTCAGTAGAGATTGTCTTTTGCTATAATGTATAGTTTTATAATAAATTAAAATATGGGGATGGAAAATGTGTATTTTAGTGGAAGAAGGTGTAGAAGAAAATGCGGGAGGTGGAAGTCGGTGTAGGAGAGCCCTGCAGTCTTGCAATATTAGCATATTAGCGTATTAATTAAAGCATATTGAGCACATTTATATTGTACACCTAGTCCTATTGAGTACCTACTTACATATATGTCTGATATTGTTTAGAACTATATGCCACCTTTTATTTCGGAAATCATTAAATACCATTAATACTTTGCGATGGGCGCTTGTCACTCATCCTAACATGTCAAGTTTCCATTCCACTCTCCTACATACACACTTCTTTCAGACTTCTCTCACACACTCATTTCATGACTTTTTAAATAACGATAATACTCTGTGACAAACGATAATAATCTGTTAATTTGGGAATTATACTTGTTGGCCATATGTTACGTATAATATTAATTGTAATCGTGTTCTAGTTCGCTGTTTATAATTCTTTTTAAAAAATAAATAAATATAATATTTGCGCAAATAGAAACATGTAAAGAGTGTTCAGTGCCACATTATAATTATTATAAAATGATTATTGTCAAATTGAAATATGTTCGTGTTGTTTCATTACCAGGTGCACGAAAAAATGTACTAAACTGTAAACTAATTTTAACAGCTTAATAATAACGTATTATGAGGTTAAACGTTCGGAATTTTGTTTATTTGTTTTGAAATTTAAAATGACATCTTAATCCTACATATCGCTTAGAATTAAAAACGGCGCCGAATGTCCGGAGCTGAGTGAAAAACAATGTTGACAAAAAATGAAGGGAGCCCCTCATCACTGTCAAGCGTCAGCCCGTCGTCAGCCTCCCGGCCTCCCGGCCTCCTCCCGGCGCGGCGCCCGCTGGACGCGCCGGAGGTGTCAAAGTATGAAAATATTTTATCATCTAAACAGCGTTGTGAACATTTTGCCGATTTCCATGTCAGCGTTCAGCACTTCCACCTTTTTTTTTATCGTAATTACGAATTGTATTTATTTCAGCAGAGATTTAAGGATATATTTACTATGGTTCTCTGTGCATTAGTCTTTCCAGGTGTACCTCTTCATGCCAACCGGATAGATATTAATATGTCCTCGTAGAAAACTGTTTTTACAAGATTTTATTTAACTTCACTTCTTCATCAAGCGGTTCATTAAATAAAATCTTGTTTTTTTAAAAATTTTTTTTTTACTGTTATCTTCTTTTTATTCTTTTGTGTAGTATCTTATTTTTCGGCAAAAATAATGGATTAGAGTTTTTAAGTCAATAGTGCTTTCGTGGTATGATTTTAAAAAGAAAACTGATCATAACAAACAATTCGTATTAGTTATAAATATTATAAAAACATTAAAAATTTAACATTAGACATTATTATTTTTTAAAAACATTAGAAATTTGCTCTGTATTTTAGATATTACTTTATGAGTACCTAATTAAAATAATATTATGTGCATTCATTTTGCCGAATTGTTTTTCTCTTGTGTTTTGGTTTTCTCCTATATGATACTACTAAACCATTTTTTTTTACTTTTTAAAAGTGTATAGTTGAAAAATTTTAATGGTAGGAAAAAATTACCTACATACTGTAAATACTCTTTTTTTAATCTATGGATATAATATAGAACACATTGTTCATATAGAGTCGTATTGGAGCACATTCCACAATAAATGACATTATTTTTGTTAATAAAGAAGGTCAACTCGTCACTCGTACGTGAGATAACTGTATTTCCTATATTTACCTTTTTTGTATTTTACCTTTATAAGACTGCTTATACAAATAAAATAAACATTAAATTAGGTAATCCCTATACACAGACCATATTAAATCTTAAATGTGTTAATTTAGAATATAATAAGCTTTGTCCATAAATAAGTAAATTTATTTAGAGTTGCCAGATAAACTGATTATTAGAAAAAAAAACTATTGCGGATAGAGAATGCTGCACCCGCTTTTTAGCTTCCGTAGATTTACCTTAATAGATCTCAATACATGCTAAACTTAGTTACATTCCTGCAATTCCATTCTGCAATTTTATAATAATTGTATCATTATTGTCATAGGTACATATAACCACCTACCTAAATATTACTACAGTACTTTGCATCTACCCAATGTAGTTTTGTAAATAATATACTTACCGTTTTTTTATATTTACAAAAGTACTATTCAAACGTCCGTAATAATTTTTATTTAGATTGATTATTAATTGCTACTCCTCAGTTTTATTTATTTTTTTTAGATTAAATTTAGCATATTTATCGTGTAAATCATAACAGTGTACACAAACATGATAATCGTACAGTTGTTTTCTGTACGATTCTGTACCAAGGAAGGTAGTTTAGTTTTGTTTGATTAAATCTATAATTATATATATTTAAAAACTAGATAAAATAATATGCTCATTCGGGTGAAAATTTAGAGGGAAGGGGATAAACAGATTTACCGCATCTTCCCTCTCCTCCGTTGCTGATGGTATTTAAACCTAAACCTAACCTCCACGTGTAGGAAAGTACCTAAACAAAAAAAAATCCACATCTTTACAAATACTAAAACCGTCCTTCTATAAAACTTTATTCGTTAAATGCAGTAAAATGCTGTAACTACAATGCTATCTATCATTTACGGACGGACGGATAATAACTTGTACGTAGTTTGTCTGGCGATGTGCAATATTATACAAGGAAACCAGCACCTGATCCGCTAGCATAAGCTATAGATTTAAAAAGAAACGGTACATCAATCGTAGATTTTTCAACACAGAAAATTATATAAAATCCCGAATGTAAAAACTTGGTAAAAATACATACAAATTAGGAATTGCTATTGAGTATGTTATGACATCTGTTTAATATTGGTAAAAGGAATCGAATATAATCGGTAAAATAATACTGTCTCTTTTCTACATAGGTTTCAATGCGAAGGGACTACTCGCACATCTAACTTTCTCCTTAGTTTTACACAAAGTAAGACTAAGGACCCTATGGACGCGAGCTCAAATCCGCTCATTATTCACATCACCATCTCTTCTGAATCTACTACAAACTAAATTAGTTTAGTTGAGTAGGGTCCTGAATAATTTTATATGACTTATGACCTTATTTTTTTTTTTGAAACATAAAATAAATAAATAAACAATTTAATTTCAAGCAAAGTTGGCAGCGCCGCTCTACGTAGATAGGTGTGTCAGGTTAGTCAGGTATCGGCAACCCGCCGGTCTCGGTTCGAACCTCGCCCCTGGCGGCCACATATCGCACAATCTCCGCTTAATCCACTTTTAACCCGTTATTTTATTCCTCCTTAGAGGGCAGTTAAGGACTCTGTGCGCTTCGAGCGCAGATTTTATTTCATTATTTTCGAACCCTTTCGAAGCACGGATTTGGCGGACTGCAATTAATTGGATTATTAGCGCCGTCCGATCACGATTAACGACTCGGAGAAGTGCTTTCAATATCGCAAGCTTTGCCGATAACGCAACATAACATGCTCATCTTTATATGTATAAGCGTGCAAACTACAAATGCTATGTTGGGAATGCGGTTGATGGCTACCAGGGCCGTATTAAGGTATTTCACCGGCCTGGGTTTTGCACCCCTCCAACCCCAACAATTCACTAAAATCGTAATTAACCGGTCTTAGACAGTAAGTACGAATTTATTTCAAAACTTTGATTCGGGATGCGGCGTATGGCTAAATGGTGACCAAGTTTTTAAAATTCCTTAAAATCATTTTGGGCGCCCCCGATGTTCCTGCTGCGCCCTGGCGCCCAGGGCGATCGCCCTATTCGTCAGTTCCTAGATACAGCCCTGATAGTTTACTAACTATAGCTAAGTTAAACAGCAAGCGTTTAAATTATATTGAATATCATCAAATATGGACGACATAAATTTATGTGTCATCTCAACGCACAGCGCAGAAAATTGTTGGCATTGTTTCCTCAACTATACGAGTTTGCATTGGAAAGGCGTACGATCCACAGTTAATAACTAATTCAAGGCGCGTCGGGGTGGGGGCGGGGTGGTGGGATTTCTCTGCTCAGCCACCCCAATGTTTGTCTAAGACTCGGCTCTTAAGCAAACTATCGCGGTATATACTTGGTCAATGGTTCGATCTGCCGTCGGGGGGGGGGGGGGGGCTTCGACAGCAACGGAGTTGCAAGCTGCGGTGTAATTTAATGACGATGCGATCTGAGCGTTAACAACATTTTTAAAAACCAGTTTATAATTATTATTATTTAACGATTTTACTCTTACTCTTTAATTTGATACTCGAAGATATTTTAATTATTGATTATTAAAGTATTTTAATTTTGAAATCTAGAAAGAAAACAGTTGGATTTGCATCTTTATGAAATCAACTATAGTTTGATTTCATACATTTGAAAAATAGAGATAATATAATTCTGTAGTTTTATTATCTCGATTCTTGTATTCAGTCAATAATGCTATATTTTAGTTTTGATACAATTTATGAAATAAAATAAAGTTTTCGTTTTTTCAATTTTTAGTCAAAGTACAAAGTTAACTTTTAATTCTTTACAAACCTAGATAATTAGTACGTAAATGATTATTTTTCTTCACACATTATTACAATGGAGAGGGCGCTTAAGTTTAATAACTTGTTGACTGGTTTGCTTGTGACTTATTTTTATCGTGTTTTAATGAATACGATAGCAAGGAAAAAAATATTAAAACCGAAAAATTTAAGCTAGTAACTTATTGTGACTCATAAAATATATTTATATTAGAATAATATTATAAATAATATGAATATTGAAATTAACTACTGATATCGATAGTATTATGTTACATGGCTAGTGCATTGTCAATGACTAAATTTAAACATGCCATATTGATGGTAATGTGAAATATATATTTGTTGTCGTTAAACAAATATATTTGTGTTGCTCTTAACTCTTAGACGGAATGTGTGTTTGTTTGTTTGCTAGTTTACGAATAATTCTGCCAAATAGACGTCTCACTCGCGCGTTTCATTGCCCGTACGGACGGTATGCCCGCTTAGACCCCAGCTTTGTTCTCAAACCAATGCAAAGTTGTTGTAAGGTAACTTTGCCTTGAAAGCAATCGTTGAAACCCTATTTTCCCCGCATAATATTCGAAACATACCTACTACCTTACTCTGAAATGAGTAAACAAGTGTTCTAAGCTAATTACTTTAAATGCTAAAAAGTTTTGATAATTGAAGTAATCATATTTTAAATCGCTTTATTTCCTACTTAAAGAGGAAGGGAAAAGCAGGGGGGAGGTATTTGTTTGCCCCGCACCAAACATTTGGTACCAACGTCGGTTTTCTTTTAAGTGCTTTGTTGGACCAACATTTATTTAGAATTATGAAGCTAGGTATCTGTTAAATGACGATCTTACGTTATTCAACAACAACTTTCCTTAAATTCCTTTGAGGCTACAAAAGATATATGTAACTATTATATTAATATCTTAGATCATGATAAAATAATGTAAGTTATTATACTTTGTGAGTAATAATACTATATTTTCTATAGTATTATAAAACCCATATAATAAAATATGATGCTATGATGCTATATTTATCAGCGTTGGATACGAAGTTTGGAATATACATATACACAGGATGTTTTTAAATTTAGGGCACTCCTTTTAGGAGGTTGATCTATACAGATAACTAAAGCGGTCTCATGGAAAACAATATTCATACTAAAAAAAATATATTATTAAAAACTTTGCTTTTCTTCGAAGTTGATCACGCGTCATGCGTTCTTAAGCATTAAAACAATTTCTTTCAATTCATTATTCTCGTAATTGAGAAACATTTTTCCAATATTTTTTGTTGATTTGAATGTTTGATTGTTGAGCATAACAACCTCCTAAAATTAATCAGTAGTATAAAGACATTGTACATAAATATATAAAAGTTCCTTAGCGAGGTAGGTTGGTATCTATAATAAGGTAGGTACTTGAATGTGATGAATGCAGACCTAGTTTATTTGATTTATATTTCAAAAACGGAAACCAATTTCAAAAATCAGCATTCGAGAGGACGAAATAAATATTAATATATGTAATGCTATAAATCTCCCATCTTTATGCTAAAGACGGAGCTTTATGTTAGATCACCAAAAATGTGGGTTTTTTTAAAATACTTTAATGTTTGTTATATCCTTCAGCAGCGCCTTAAGTCGTTTTGAGACAACATTTAACTATTCATTTGTTAGATTAACAAAAAAGTATCTAATATTTATTAATTTAATGTTCAATTATACCTTCACGGTATCTAAGTACCTACCTAGTGTAAAAATTGCATTTCCGCTTAAACGTGAAATCAAAAACTTCGGCTTCAAGAAGGTACTAGGTATCTACTATTATAGTAGGTGGCATGGATAGTATTTGTAAAAAAAGGGCAATTTCTAATAGATTTTAGTGTGTATGAGTTTACCGAGAACGGCAATCACCGTTTTAACTGGCCTAGATACAAATTTATACATAATAAAATTTTAAAACAGTAAATTTCACCAACGAAACTTCTGCGCGTTTCGATGACACATGTCATTGTCGAGCCGTATGACAAACAAAAATAGCCCGTTCGCTTGACAAATATCAGCGGTTGCACTTTGTCAA
Organism: Neomicropteryx cornuta; assembly: GCA_020383195.1. Classification (NCBI taxonomy): domain Eukaryota; kingdom Metazoa; phylum Arthropoda; class Insecta; order Lepidoptera; family Micropterigidae; genus Neomicropteryx; species Neomicropteryx cornuta. The sequence continues at coordinate 12,272,222 of JAHKQU010000014.1, forward strand.
CTCGGAAGTAGATTTCGATGCAGACTCCGCCCACCGACCAATGGGCGCCCGCCATCGGCTCCCAGCCACGCCGTCTCCGTCCCTCGCGCTGCAACTGCACTTGTCCGTCCCTCTCTGATGCTGCGGTCCATATGATAGTGGAGATTTGCACTCAGTGCTTAACGGGGCCAAGGATTTTAACGATTATTGAGAATGAACACGCACTTGCAACGTTTAATACGAAAATAACACGTAAGTCCTTCTAGGAATTAGACTTAGAAGTTCGAAGCTAAAGTTGCATTTTTCAATCAAAAATGATTAACAAATGGTACGAGATCACACACAATTATTTCGACGTGCTCGACTTCGCTAAATTTCTTCAACAGTCGTGGGTTTTTTTAGTCAAATTTAGTCAACTTAATCATACATTTAATCGAATCAAGATCATCTTCCGTATACGATTCGGAAATCTTAAAGACTACTGTATTTAATATTTGTTGGCTTTATAATTGTGTGGTTAGGTAATATACCTACATTATAGGTACATATTTAATATAAGCATAGGCACACGTCTTAGAATCTCTAGCTTTCGTTAGCTTTTTTCCAGACCAGCGAATAGCTTTTATTTGGTTTACCATTATAGAAAAACCCGAACTGGTTTCACTTAAATATTCACAAATTGTGTTAAGTAGGATGTTGTCAGGAGAGTTTTTAATGTTACATATTTGATAAAATGTATTTTGGTAAAAGGAAAGCGAGTGAAAACGAAAGAATGTTATATAGGCGGTCGTACGATTCAGCAACTCGAAATTTAAGAACTTATTTTGTTACCAGTTTAAGAAATGATTGCAATAGAGCAGAATAGCAGATATAATTTATTTCGGCGATGGACGATGGTATCAATCTTACTGAATCTAGTAATATATTTTGGTGTCTAACATAAATAACAGAGTTGCGAGCATACCTGATTAGCTTAGCATTCGGGCACCTAGAATAGATGCAACGCGCGGGTGACGAACCCACCCTCAATGTGATTGATGCCTGTCGTGTGCCTGGGGGATAATCTGACCTGTTGTTTGTGGACGTCGATTTTCATGAGTTTTTAGCTACATGAAATAATCGATTCTGTCTTTGACAACCAAGGCGTTTAACAAATCGATGCTTTATGCTCACAATTCTGTTCGTGTATTATAAATCTTTTATGTTGTGGAGTCTACATATATAGAGGTACTGTTTACCTAACTTATAACTTATAAGCTATGGATCTAAAAGCTTTAAAATTGTAAAAAGGCTTCCACGCATGAAATAGAAACCCAAGTGTCCTATCTTGTATGTTTGTGTGTGTGTCTTGGTACCTTATTTTTGATTGATAATATATAAGTACTATATATTAAGATTAATAATATATTTATACCTATGTAATAATAATAAAATTATATGTAACTAAAAATTGAAATTAAAAAAATATATTAAGGTGTTAATATATTATTTAGTCATTTATTTCGATATTTATATTCCATTCTGCTTTTATTCTATTTCTTACTTTTTTATTTTTTTAAAATAAGTTTATTCTGTAATAAATAATAGTGGTTAAAGAATTGCAATTGTAGAAATTACTTTTATTTAAAATAAAATGTTAATGCTTGCAAATAATTTGTTTTTTATACATTACTTTGTTGTTCTTAATTATTATTTAAAAAAAAGATTAAAATAAATTAAATTATATATTTTTATACAATATTTAACATTTTTTTTATTGCTTTTATTACACAAAAAAAAATATTAAAGAATCTTTGATAATATTTTCGCACTGATAAAGCAGTTGCCTAAAATGGGTTTAGACAAAATATCTTAATATTTTACGAGAATAATAACATAGGTTACGTTATTATTTTCGGTTGCATTCAGAATAGAGAAACGTAACGCTTAAGCTGTAACGAGTAACGAAATCAGGAGATTGCCGTATCTCTTATTTTGACCCATTATTATTTTAAAACAAAATACAGGTATCAGTTTTTTTTTTTTAATGCCTAGGATGAAAAGCATCATACGTTGAAACTTCGGTCGAGTCAGAAAAATCGAACTCTTTTTATGAATAAGATTTAACTGTACATTTTTAAAGGCTTGTAATATTCTTCGATTTTTGGATGTAAAAGAAATGAAAAATAACGACGTTTACAGCATTTATTTCCCAAAACTACCAACACATGAATATATCTTTACTCATAATAATGCTCTTCTAAAAAAAAAGTGCAAACGACAACCATCGCTATCGATCGAAATTTGTACCTACTGAGCAAATTATTAGTTTACTTACCAATCTGCGTAGTGAACATATCATACAATTAAGCTCGTTAGAAATAGTTGGATACAACGTATTACGTCGATTATTAATATATTATGTATGTTTATATACTCTTAATTTAAAACAGATAATTTTTCCCCCGATGGCGGGTGAAAAATGTTTATTCGTTTGACGTTATATATGTGAACACTATAAATTTCTGAAATAATAATTTACCATTGTTTTGTCGCTTTAATTTGTAAAAAATGAAAGAGATGGTCGCAAAAAGTATATCTCTAATGTTATATATCTGCGATCTTGAATTTGTAGTTGCAACCGCATTGCAATGCAATTTAAAATAAAATTATCTTTACGATAATATTTTATTTGTTGTATCTCTCACAAAGAAGAAGAAACGTGATTTCCACGATCGAGCATGTTTCAATACAGTTTATCGAGCATGTTTCAATACAGGTTCCAGAAGTGCTCAAAATCGAAGCATTCTGGTGTAAATCGAAAACTCGGAGAAACAGAAGTCAAAAAAACTGAACGTAGGTACATTTTTAAATTGGGAAGAATAATAGCAAAATTAAAAATATTTCATGAATTCACAGGTATTCAAACATATTTGTAGACAGCTAAATATACCCCAATAATAATAGCAGGTCATAACCCAATATGACCATTTTCATATTACTTTCAAACGCTATCCATAACCTAAACAAAATAATTAAAACCTTGATTTACACAGATGGCTTTTCTTATGTGTATAAAAAATGGCTTAAAATTCAAAATGTCAATCTGTAGGAATATTCATATTTTATTTGGATTGGAAGCACTAGGAGTTAGTGGCAATGGGCGGCCCGACGGCTGGGCGTCGCCCTGTGTCCGCGGGGGCGGCGCCCATTCCCCTCGCGCCCTCCCGCGCCGCGGCACCCGCGCCGCCGGCCGCCGCACGCCAGTCCGCGAGGGTGATCTGCGGCGGCGTCACGCACCCGTCGCTCGATCGCACTTCGGTCGTCTTTCGTTTCGCACTTCGACAACATTATACTTTTAAGAATAACAGACGCTTTCAAAGATTGAATGTATAAAAAAATGTGCACCTTCGCGTATTTTCCTCTGTGATTAACATGTTAAATAACAGTGGTTAAAATAATCTATACTTTAAGATGATTCCAATGACTCGCCATCACTTTAAGGAAATTTAAGGTCAGTATATCATTACAACGTCCGTAGTAACTTGGTTAAACATTGTAGGTTCTGCGCGACAGTTTATCGTCAATATGACATATACTAAAGACTTATACCTTTAACATTTTTAACTTACATGAATTTCTTCAAATAACTATTCAAACAATTGTAATCATAATTGCAAGAAATATTTTGTTTTATCTTAACATATCTGAAAAGGAACATATTTATATACCTAAGTTCCAAAGCTGATGGCGAGAAAATGACTTTTTCGTGGACGAATCTAGATATTTATGATTTTAAAAGGGACTTAAACTTGATTTTATAAGGGACATACAATTAAAAATTTCATCTTACTTAAAAATGCAACATTTAAATTGAGACAATATTGTAAAATATAATGATAGTATTTATAATGCTAAACATAAATAAGTCGTAAACTGAGAAGAAATAGTGAAGGTATTTTCTATTATCTTGTGTCAAGAAATAAGAATTTCAGAAACCACGAAACTGCAACGGTGTCGAGCGTCGACCAGGTGCAACGAGATTGGCCCGCGCCATCGCGATGATTATACCACCAAATATAGACTGCGAGCTGTTAAATCGAAAATAACCGAGAAAATATTGGCCAATAAAAAGTGTAACGGAGCGAGCGGGCTGAGCACCTGCAGACGCACCCGTCACATCAGCGAAGACCGCCGAGGTCTATCGGCAAGATTGCCGAAACAGCGTCCACTTATCTCGATCCAGCACTAATTGGCTCCACGTTCGAGGTTTAGATACTCTTGTTTCCTTGATAACGCTTTCGAACAAGTTTGCAGCGTAAAATAACGAAACGATAAGAAGACATTGTAAAAGGTAACCTCAATTAAGGCGTCGAAGGAAAGCGTGTCAAACATATACCTACTCGTCAGGATACGCCTAAAAATCAAAAGAAAAAAAATTAGACACATACTCGTACAATAAACAAAACATTATACTTTTATTCAATCAGTGAATACTGACATTTTGAACATTAAAACTGTGTTAAATATAGTTTATTTAAAAGCTATTAGACAATTCGTCTGCGTTGTCATATTGATTCTTAACATAATAAATGAATAAAGTGAAAGACATGTTAGGAGCGTAGACTGTATGATAGTGACCTGAACTACAAGCTAGAATCGGTAGGAAGAGGATAAGGTGGATTGGACACATGTGCAGCCATGATAATGTTGTTCAAGGGAAACAGCACACGCCTGGAACATCTCATTGAAAAGATCCAAGCGAATAAGGACAATCACGACCTCAGCGCTGACGACATAAAAGGTAATACTTTATGATTCGTTTCTAAATATTCAACCTAGCTTTAATTGTTTTTATGACTGCAATGTTTGATTTTGAATTAAAAATATAGCTGCACTCAATTTAGCTTGCTATGTGTGAGGGCTTTATGCGCAGTTCCGAAAGCCTTTGTTATGTCTTCATGATGAATGGCTATTTATCACAGCAGATAACATGTCGCAAAGTTGTTATTTAAATTAGTCGACTCTCTAAGCTCAAAAAAGACATTTTTTTCTACTACTACTTTACCTTCCGCCAAAAGGTAATCTGGTCGGGATATGCACACTCTGGGGTTCAAAACCAAGACCTTCATTTTCCGGTAGTAACTACAATTTTCGTAAATATTGTTTTGTAAATAATCATTTGCGTTGTAATTAATATAAGTATGCACCTACATGTCTCTGAAAAAAAAAATATCGAGTTCTGATTTAACCGCAAAGTTCAGTAAAATCATAATTTGTTTTGGCTACTGAATTTTAGTAGGCCCAACCGAACTGTATTATTTAATTGTATTTGTAACTGATTGATTAATTGTACACCTAACAAAATTTTATTATAACTTGTATCAAACATTCAGTAAATAGCTCTCAAATAAAAAGTTCTGTAGAAAATCTACCAAACAGTTCGGTAGATGCGAAATCAACTGAAAAAATATGTACAGGTTACAAAACGGTTTTGTTACCTCTTAACAATCAGTACTCGCCGACCGCGGCTCGCACCTCTTAACAATTCCACCATTTTGTCTGTCATCTGAGAACTCGGTCGGTCATTGCATTTCGCTCTGAAATAATTTGTTATTTGTTCACCGCGCTAGCAAACGAAATGTGTGACATGGAGACGGTGAAATATCTAGAAACTTGGGGGTTAGAAGAATATATTAGAGATTTTAAAGATAAGCCAATTTCTTTATTAGCGGTGACGATGTTTTTTTTCTCATGCGATTGAAGTAATATGTTAGTCTTGCACAGTCTGCCGAACAGTTCCGTGGCGCTTACGAAGCAGTTTGCTTAGGCATACCAAACACAGGAATTTATCTACAGGAATTTCTTGTAGAGCATACAGAATACAATATGGGATTAAACGTAGGCGGTAACGCATTTGGTTGATTTCTTATAAACGTTTTAAGGTGTTAAACGACAATGTCATCAAATTAAAAAATCTACGCTTACCTACTGAGTGATGTAATTCAATTAAAGCAGGCATTTTATTAATTATTTTTAACTAAATTGCCATAGATGTTTGTTCTCGAAAAAATATTAAAATTCCTACAGCTAAAAATACAAACTACTACAGCAAACATAGATTTTAACCTCGCGTCTATCGCAAACAGCCATTGCATACAATATTCCGCAAAGAAAGCATGTTTATTTCGTTATTTGTTATTTTCGATTTGTATTAATGAATGATTTAGATTAAAACTTTTGTTCGAATGCTCTAAGTAAGTAAGTAACTACATAATATTATATCATTTTTAATAATTTCATTTGAAAAACAATCGCAACGCGCTTAGATTTAATTTGTGCATAGATTTGCATCGTCACACGACTGACGATTCTCGAAGATATTATTTAAACCGTGCTGAGTAATAGCGGCATTTCCTGCTAATTTCCCTCGGCCATTGTTTCGAAAATCTTAGGAATAAAAATGCGCACAAACATCTCTAGCTCTGGCAGGTATATCACAAACAGATGTTTTTATTTCAGTACGCCGCCCTACGCCATTGCGTGCTCGACTTTTGTGCTAATTGTGTCGTCTTTTATTGCCGGTGTTTGACTGTTTGGTCTGTATAATTTGTTACCATGCCATTTTCACTTAAAGTTGACTTAAGCAGCTTTATAAATATGGAATATACTTTAAAATCGTTTAATAACAATATTGCGTTAGTGCAATATGCTTTCATGATCGGCATATTGATGTGCTTTTTAGTTGCATTTGAAGTTTTGTCAATTCGGTAAGTACTTACTCAAATATCACACATATAAATAAATATATATCAACAAAAATATCGCTTGAGAGAATTTTTACTTTAACCGCGCAAGCGTTAAAATACGTATCGATTTTTTATTTTACTGTAACGATTTACAATTTATTCTTCAGAGATATTTTTGTATAATTTCTTAAATCACGTCTGATGATGAATAAAGTTAGTATTCAATATTAAAAGTTGCTTTGGTATATTTAATTATTTATTTATTTATCATAAATTATTATACGTTTAACCATACAGCTACAGCTACGGTTAGGCCTGTTCCAAGGTAGACTGTGTCTGCTATTGTTACAGGCTAAATGTACTACACATTAATTAATAATAACTTTAGTAACCAATATACAGTTTGTATTTCAATTTACTGATATCCTCTTAAGGGGTCGATCTATATTCGTCAATTAAACTAGTCTTAAAAAAAAAAGAAATTTGGAAAAGTTTTTTTTTCTACTAAAATAATTATATAATTTAAAAACTTTTATTTTACTTCGAAGTACTTCGGAAGCCGAGCGCTCAACGGACTCTGCCCGACTCCCGCCATGCGTTCAAGAGCGTTCTCAAACATTAAAATGATTTCTATTAATTTTTTTATTCCTTTTTCTCGTAATTGGGAACATTTTTCCAATATTTTATGCTAATTAAATATAAATTTGATGATATACGAGTAGATCAGCTTCCTAAAAGGACATACGTGAATTTAAATACATCCTGTATATTTTGATCAAACATAAAAATATAAGTTTTATATATATAAAGATGTATATTTAAAAAAAAACACCAAATATCAATCATATTCATACGAGTATATACATCATTTACATACATAGGTATAATAGATAAAACTCTCTAAGTTTTATATATATAAATATATATTTTGTAGAGATATATATTTTATTCTCTACATATATTCCATATCATAACTCGTAAATTAAGTATATTTTACATTGTTCTGTACATGTTTCTGTTCTATACTCTTTATTTCATTATGCTCTTAATTTTATTCCAGATTGGGAGGGTTAGATTCAAAGTTTAAGATTTTTTCTGTTATTTCTTTGAACTATTTTTTAAATAAGTGTTATTACTTTAAATAAATACCTCGGTAACTAATATGTTTACTGTACCCAAACTAATGCCTCTCATTACATATTACCGGAATGTTATGTCGTCTTGGAAATCCGGTTAAAAAGGTCAAGGGCTTTTTGGAACTAAAATTAGTCGTTCAGCTGAAGGGAGAAGGGTGGAATGGAAATCGAGCGGAAGCCTTTAAGGGGATCAATTATGAGTTAAAGGGTGTCATGGGGGGGGGAGGGGGAGAGGAGGAGGCTTTCAGTGGAACTTTTAATTCAATTAACGGGACGGACTTCCATTTCAATAATGCATATACAGAAACTATGAGGAAACGAAAGCATCGTCCAGATTTTACGGGAATGGTTTTGATTGCTTACAAAAAGTGAAGTGGGCGGCTTAAAATAAAAAATCATAGTCCTAGTTAGGTGGAGAGATATGAAAAGGCTTCCACAGAGGCCTATACTCCAGATGCGAATATATTAGAAAACCTTGATTAGGCATGTGGTAAGAGTTAGCTCGCGCGAAACTTGCTTCAAAGAGGTGCAAATTTCACCTCTTCTGGGCGAGCTCGCCGCTCGTGATGTCCGCGCGGTTAGGACACCGAAGTTGCTTACTGTGGATGTATCCGGATTCTGATATCCGTGACTCCAGAATATAGAAGCGATACTAAGGACTTCTGTCATTTAGGTCGAAGCTTACGGTTAGTTAAACTCGGTACGTCTGTTAAGGAAGTATTTCCTACAAACTAGTCTAACATTGACGTAAAGATAAAATAGATTATCCATATATTAAACAAAACCCATACTTGTAACCAAATACAATCATCGAAGTTGAACCCTGAACAAGGAAAATCGGCATAATATGAAATATATTTTCTCATCCCCGCAATTTTAAATTAATATTTGGATGCTCAGCCACGTGGAAAATAACCATTATTTAAACCAGCCATTGTTGCGGACAATAAAGATTATAACCGCTTATTATTATCACAAAATAAACCGTAAAATGAATACCTAACAATAATATTTATACATTGTACCAGGGAACTACGGAGTTTAGTGGGTGAGTGAGGTGTGAGTGATGCACATCTCATTTAGTGTTTTTGTGCTTGTCCTCCCCTTCTGGGGGTATTTTGATATTTCTCCAGGGCACGCTTTTTTTGCTTCTTTATTAGATTAGCCACGTTCTGGTCTTCAAATATAGAGTTTGTAGTTATAAGTTTTAGGTTTTTTTTTTGTAAAAATAATGAATAAATGATGGGGCTTACCTTTGTTTCGGGTACACATAGCGATACTAATCGTTCAAATTACCCACAACAGTGGCTGGTTAAATGTAATGTATAAAGTCATAAATTGGGATTAGATGTTATTACCCCGTAATAACCCCCCCCCCCCCGAGTGTCGTGTATCTTATAGGCCTAAATATGCATTTATTTCCTTTGTCATAATGGTGTACGATTTATGAATAAATTACAAAAAAGGCAGCTTGCCTCTACACATATTCTACCAAAGATTTTAACATACATACACATACGTATCAATCGTCAAACAACCTAAAAAATATTGCATTGTTTTCGGTCAAGTTGCATCGGCGTAAGTTGCAGCCTCATTTGTCCCGAATGAGGAAGTCCATCATCCGACCGACTCCCACGCTCGCTGGCGCCACCGCCCGAGCCACAGCCATATGGCCATTCGGTGTGGCCAGCATTCAGCAATGTCACCCGCTAAGTCTCCCCAATTAGTCGCTCGCCTCGCCTCGCCAGCCTTGGTGTCTGCGCGGGGATTCAATCCCATTTAATTGCATTAATCACGACTCATTTCCGTTTTGACATGCGCACTGCGCAACTACTGTTAATTTCTTTGATTAATCCGAATAATCTCTTTTGTTCTTTTACAGCATGCTGGCACCTTCCGCAAGTCGGTAAAACCAGTATTTTTTTGCTTTTCAAAGTAGAAATAAGAAATAGAAATAAAATTAGTAGCAAATGGCTTTTCAATTTTAAAGAATACTGCGATTAACTTGATCATTCGGATTGTCGCTCTATAGTACACCTAACTAAGATAGTATGTATGTCTTCTTATTTTTATTTATTTATTTATAACACGCATCTTGTAGATTTCAGTACATTTGTTCTAAAATACAATAATAGTATACTATATCCTATAACATTAACAAACAAAAGATAAAAATATTTCATAAAATACTATTAACTAAAAAATTAAGTAGTGTAAAATTATAAGCGTATATAAATACCAAATAATATACCAGCGTAAAATTATAAGCATATTACTTAAACTCTGCACATCAGTTTTTATCGAGAAAGCAAGTAACCACTGTGTTTACCTAACCAGGTGTAAAAACCTGTTCTAAGGTAAATATTGTTTAAGGTACCTCTGGCAGTGCTTATGATAGGTCATGTTTTTAAGTTATATAAATGCCACAATCTTTCACAATATTGAAATATTTAGAAAATTCACTCATAAAATCATGTCATTTAAACTTAATCTTCATTGCATATCCATTATTTTTATATTTTTTGTTAAAATATCATCTAATCAGATAATTATCTGACACTATTTTACACTAAAGAGGACAGATGTGAGTTAAAAATGTGTTTTTATAAAACTTAGTGCTGTGTTTAAACCGAAATCCTGCGCTATTCAAGTACAGGAGGACCTTTTTAGTACCTTTATTTATATGTATATTTAATACGCTATGATCTCCATATGGTCATATGGTCAAGGTCAACCTGCTCAATCAATCATGTCAGGGAAAAGGTGCTAATCAAGCTATAAAATTAAAGTGACTATGTGTGGATTCAAACCCGCAACTTCTCGGTCAGCAGTCCAACCGCCCAAACTACCGACCATCTCGATCTATATATTTTTATTTTTTTTTATTAATCTATTTTCATAATAATGAACCCGTCTTGCAAGAATGCGGGTTTTGCGAGTTTTTCGGTTTTCTTCCTGTTTTTAATTTCTTCAGTTGTTTTATTGCATCGGCATTTTTTTTTAGTCAAAACACACATTTGTCTCAGTTCCTGTATAATTTGATATAAAAATACCACGCTATAAAAACCAAAAGTTATTGAAAATTATTTCAAAAATTCTTTTACTGTTTTTTATGAAATAATAATTTCTCACATTTTTTTTGTACTTTATTACTGCTAAAAAGCTCCACATTAATTTTCTGTTACTTATAGTATTTCATTATGCGTAGTTTTGATTTTTATTTTTATTTAATTTCTAATTTTAAACAATGTCGTTCATTTTGTACACAGACGAATATTTTTTGAATATTATATGTTTAATAAAATGAGACCCGTTTCAGAAACATTTCTGTGAATAACTTTGTGCCGCGGTGAAATGAAATTGTGCGGAACTAGAAAAATAATTCTATGGAAGACATTGTTATTGACGGTATTTACTTGGACTGCAACTGAGGTAACATGATTCCTAAGAATTGTTTGTCCGAGCATTGTGTGCCTTTGGAAATGCAACGTTTGCATCTGGCAATACTGAGTCAGGGCCGAAGTTTTTCGTCGAATTCAGTTGCGTACCGAGCAACAATACGATCATTTAATAATAGGTTTCATAAACAAGTCCTATGGAGTTATAGGTTCCTAAATTCGCTCAAGATTGGGTTTTCCCATTTATCTTTTATTTTAGGCTTAATTCTGACCTTGATGTTTATCATCATGGCGATGGATGGTTTATTATAAATTCGTATTTGCGTATGTTTTGTCACTTACCTTAATCAACGGGGACTGAGAAAAACGCCGTTGAATATTCATAACGGCGAAAATTGACCTATGAGGGTTTGAATCGCTGGAGTTCGTGTTGACGCCATCGAATATCTAGATCAGAAGTACTTATTTTAATACGCCACCAGGCCATTACTGTTCAAACCGACTTTAAAAAAGGAAATCGCTTGACTCAAGCGATTTCGATGGGGTTTTTTTTTGCGTATGGTAGCGAATTTTTCATTTTGGTTGGGGTGGATACATTTTATTTTCATTTAGTTACGTCACGTGTAAGGCTTGCTGGAAATTGGTTCTATTAATGTTTTATTACAAAGTATTAGTGTAAGGTAACTAAAACTATTAATGTAAAAAACAAAAAATAAATAATGAAACTGATTTTAAAATAAACCCACAACAAAAAAAACTATGTAATAATTATTATAGGGATTCTTGCTTTACTTTCCAACACCATAATTTTTTGAAGACAACTTCAATGAGATGTTATCAAGATCTTCCTGTGAAGCAAAATCAGTTATATTAATATTACTCATAAATTTAAATATTATTGTTTCTATTTTACTATGAAAAAAAATACCAAAAACACAAACTATAATGCAACTTCAATAGATAAATACAACTTCTTCTTGTTGTTAGTAAACAATAAAAAACGGATTCACTAAAACGTCAAAATCGGTACAGAGACATGATTTACATACATCTACTGAAGTTGCATTATAGTTTGTGTTTTTGGTATTTTTTTTTCATAGTAAAATAGAAACAATAATATTTAAATTTATGAGTAATATTAATATAACTGATTTTGCTTCAGAGGAAGATCTTGATAACATCTCATTGAAGTTGTCTTCAAAAAATTATGGTGTTGGAAAGTAAAGCAAGAATCCCTATAATAATTATTACATAGTTTTCAGGGGTTAATATGGTCAATGTTTGGTAACAAATTAATGAGATGTGGGCTCAGAGAGGTTGTGGGATAAATGGAAAATTAAACTTCTTTTGAAAATTTGAAAATTTTGTTTTGTTGTCAGATTATATATCATTCTCTATTACGTGTTCCTTTCATAATACATGATGTCCCTTTGGAGAACTTTATAGCTTTTATGGGTCAAACTTCTTGTTGTAGTTCTTTATTTAAATAAACAATAAAAAATATTATTTTATAAACCAGTTAATTATATGTGTAACTAAATAAATGTGATTAGTCTCTAACTGAGGTTTATTTTTCTACAAAGTATCCATAATATGTCATTTTCGAAATATGTCCCTTTCATGGATAGTCTTCCCTACATACTTAGCGATCGGATGGTACGAAGTACGAATAATAATATTCCATTAGGACAATAAACAATGTTTTATATATGTATGCCTATAAGAATAATAAAATTTTACTTATTTAACTTAAATCATTCTATCGTACCTGAAAGACGTACAAAGAAACGACATTTAAAGTCTATTAAGTATTTAAATTGTCAATTTCTTTTAAAGATTTTTATAATAACCAAACAATATGCTCAATCGCGGTGGTATCTGTCAGCTTCTAACATAAGCTGCTTTACCCATCGTGTCGGCCGCCATTACTCACAGCGCCATCTATGGAGTACTTAAGTACACGTTCACTGTTTACCGACAGAAGAGCGCTGTGCAGTATAAACAAATTAAAGAAATGTAGTTTTTTCACATGCAAATAAAATGTCAAAGTAATTAAGACGTAAGAAGAAATAAAAAAATATTTTTATTCCTATATGAGAATTCATAATCATTATAAAGCACAAAAGCTGTTACATTTGATATAAAAAATGCACTCCAGGTAGATCTATCCTGTTGCGGTCCGATTTAGATATTAATTCTTTTTGTCACCAGAAGATCAGTTCATCGTTTAGTATTAAGCAAACAAAACAAAACATACTTACGATCTAATACAAATATTACCATTTTCGATCAGAATTATAAAAATTAAAGTTCAACATAGTACATAATCAGAAATAGTAGAATGGAATCCGTAATAACAAGTAGAAAGTAGAAACACTAAAATCGGTCGAACACACTCTAACGGTCTAACCTATGGGTGGCGTCTCTGCCGTGCAAGCGGATGGTAAATAGGTAATATTGCAGGGACTGCGAAGAAAAAGAACATAATTATTTCTTATCAGGTTTTCCTCCATCCTCAGGTCAACCCTCACCATGGGCTTTGATGCCAGAAGTCGCAGAGGAACGAGTTGGCCTCAATTTGTTGTATCCGCTTCGTTTAACATTCCTAGACACCGACAAATTATGACGGCGTTTTGCCACTTATCGCTACACTCATAAACACCCATTTGTAGGGAATTTTCCGCACCGGCAAATTATGTTTTGTTTAGGGTTCCGTAGAAAAAAAGTCCTTTAATATCAAAAAAACGACTATTTATTCATACCTCTCTCCCGATTATAAGCTGTTTTACGAAAACATCTCAGGCAATAATGAAAAAATCTAGGTGATGGAAAAAACCTTATACGAAAGAACAACCATAACCGTTTAGATCACATCGGAGGCTGGTCGGATATTATAGATATATAACATTAAAGTCAATAAATCATTTTTACTAATAAATGAAACATTGACAGTTCGATAGAAATACCAAATATCATATTCAAATTTCAAAAATGTGGCAGCACGGCTGTTGGAAACTTGAGGACGTAATATTTAAATCAAAATTAATACAAACTGATCTATGACAAAATTATTATCAATTGAAATATTATGCCCGTGTGAAAATTCATTATTAGCCGCGCGTCAAAATTTAAACAAAGAAGTAGTAAAATAGTCTTAAAATTTATGATAAATTGACAGAATATCATAGTTACACTGTATTTTTTTTTAATCTACTCAGACCTAAAAAATAACTCAATGTCGGCTCTATGCTAAAAGTGCTGCAGGCAGCAGGCACAAGCGGAGATGGAAAATAAAGCAACCCATCACAAGTTATACCAAAAGCGCGAGTTGTCTGCAATGGGGGAAAGATGCTGTTATGACGCCTGTAGGACATTGCTGTAAGACGTCAATTTCTGGTTAAATAATTTACCATTACTAAACAATGTATAGAAGCAGTTGATATTATATGATAGCTACAGGACGTCATAGCCATTTTTGTTTGTGTGCTATCTATTATAAACTACGTTCCCTTCACAGCGGTTAAATGCTGAGCTATATACTCGTATTTCTGTTTTTTTTTATTGGTTTTTTTCTGTTTCACATGCCTTTTTATATTCCTTTTATTTTTTTTAATTAGCATATAATTCCGAAACTATATTTTCTCTAGGTATAGGTGATTAGGGTTTTCCCTGAATTACGGTTGTTACGGTTACGGCTTAGCGAATATTTATAAATAAAACGGATCGGATCAATCGGAAATTCCAACGAATAATTTGGTAAAAGTTTAGTGTAAAATCGATCTTACAGATTCGGCGTTCCAAGCTTATTTTACGATCGTTTTCTTTGTAGGTTTAGAGGATGACACATATATGCAAAGATGTTAACTAACCATATCATAATATATTGTAAATCAGACTCGTTATTCATATTAAATCACCATATGTTCTATATAAACTATATATTTATTTAATTTAAATGCACATCGACGATAATATCAGCTATTAAATTATAAAAGCCGCTTTTGACATTATGTCATGGTTCACACTGAAACGAGAGCCGAGGCATGAATTCCATCTTAAAAGAAAGAAGAATTAGGTACATTACTGGAACCTGCATCATTAATATCAATATTCCATGCGGGGGAACCTAGAATGATGTGCACAATTTATTACCGCGCAAAGCACCCTCTGACTGATACGGCGGTTGGAATTTTCTCCGGGGCCCGGGTACGCAATTCGAAAGCGCCATTTTTTCAAAAGGATGACTCGTTTTATTTGGTTTTGACCATATAATAAACTCCGCATAAGCGTTTATTGACATTTATATGTTTTACCTTTATCCGAAAAAAAACAACTGCCATATTGAACTGAAGAGAGCCGAAGAATATTAATTTGGGACTTAAAAAATAAACTATTTACTTAGACTATTTGGGTTAGGTTGAACTATTAAATGATTGAATAAGTGAAGATAATATATAATAGATAATATACGATACGCTGGCAAAATATAAGATCTCAGTATTATTTTATATAGACAAAAAATGCATCCGACCTTTCAGTTAGTATAATTTTCCTTTTAGCTCTCCTGCAGACCCAAGTTATCAAAATGTATTTTATGTGTGAGGAATAAAAATATGTCCCCACTACAATGCCTTTATGGCCGGGAAGAGCTCATGTCGGTAATGCAAAGCTATCGATCAACATTACGCGAGCCGTTGAAGAGACGACGCGGCCATTCCGCAAAATGACTTTTGCTTTTGCCGCTTTTCTCGAATACTCAAGACGTTTTTGATATCCTGTAGTACTCGTATGCCTCCATATACCGCGCGTTTTTCTTGCGTTTATTTTAATATGATTTTCATCGTTTTATACACCGTGTCCCAAGACCAATTCCGCTAAGAAAACAGCTAATTGGACCTGCGATTTCTAGTGTATATAAATTCATTATAGTTACCGAGAAAAAAATGTACACTTTACATGAAAATAGTAAAAGAATCATGTATTTGATGTGAGCGCACAGCTGTCGCCGTACGCCGTAACGGTGTCATGGCCATTATTGATCGGCGCGGTATCAGAAAAAAATATAATAAAATTGGGAATAGTTTCTTCACATTTTTTTTTAAATATTATTTCTTACTCATAATAGGTTACACAACACCCCCTATTAAGTCGTCGGAAATGGTCTTGGGACACTCTGTATATGTTTAATATCAAAACTCTGTGTATTTTATTTAGATCCAATATTTCTTATACATCCATTTTTATTTTATCATATAAATACTTTAGAACACATAATATGCTTATGTAAAAATTCATTATTATGTAAGTAAAGGTTCAGATGGATTTTATCAGTTCAGATGATAGCGAAGATATGATTATTTTGTTAAAAATATTTATACGTATATATACTCTAATATTAAAAAAAAAAAACTTTCATTAATTAAGCTGATCCTTGTCATTCTTTACTAACACGCCAATCCTTATTTTTTTTTTTTTAAATTAATATTCAAATTACTTAGGTAATGTAAAATAATCTGGAAGGCTTTAAGCTGAGGAGCTCAAGTAAACCCCTAGTTTCCTGACATCTGGTGTATTTTCTAGATTGATTACAGATGTTGAGATTAATAATAATAAATTAATTACATAAGAAATTTCCTAAATTTTTGGTTATATTATTTTTTATTGTCCGATGTACCATATTATATAGGTATTGCTGTGTATAATGACGTTGTTGTTTCGTTGTTGCCAGACGCCCTGGGTAGTACACCGTTGGCCACGCCGGCGAGTTCGTGGCGCTCGTCGACGTCCGGCGAGGCGGCATCAGCGTCCGCGTCCCCCGCCTCGACGCCGCCCCCCGCGACCCCCGCCGAGCCGCCCTACACCGTGGGCGCCACCGAACACACGCCCTACCAGTGCCAGTTCTGCGAGAGGGCGTTCCCCCGGCTCAGCTATTTGAAGAAGCATGAACAGGTCACATTTCATTTTATATTATTTTGAACTTCGTATATATAATTTTATTATGTTACACCTGTTATAATTCCTAACGCATTTTTTTTTTTTTTTTGGAATAGGTACTCTCACGTCAGATCTGGACTAATTGTTTATTTAAGGCCAGGTCTAATTAAAATTATAAAACAGACAACACGCAAAATAAAAAGTGTCCACAACATACAGGATGTCCCAAGGTCAATCCCAATAAAAAAAACAGCTAACAGGTCCTACAATTCCTAGTGTTATTTGTTAATAAACTATATCAAAATTCATTATGGTATTCGAGAAAAAAAAAATGTAGTTTCTATTCTCAATCATGTAAAACAGATATTTTTCAATGGCTCCTCCCTCGGATAACGACGTCACTGGGTCACTAGGCCGCGGTCAGTCAAGATCGAGGTTAATGACCTGCCGCGTTGTTCGAAACGCCCTATTAGGGCGGAGCTAAATGATTGCTGTCAGATGCCACTGGTCGAACAGAGGTCGGTCTAAGAAGAAGGGGTTGTAAGAGGAAGAACTCCTTTCCCCTTCTCTGAGGTTGTAAGAGGGATGCTATTGGTCGACAGATAATATTGATTTATCGATTGATAAGATCGATTTACACCAATTTTATTACAAAAATAAAGAATTTGGTGATGAAAATTTTTCGTATTTGTTACATAATTTCTTACTCTTAATAGGGAACTTAAACACCCCCTAAAGTTTGTGGGATTGGTCTTGGGACACCCTGTATAGACTTGATACTGAATCGTATTAGAACCGCGCAGAGGAACATAACTAGTTACAATTCGAGAACTGATTTCAAAAGGTATCTGCTATTATAAATTATTTCTCACATTAATTTGATAGAGGTAGAGCGCTTTCATTTTAAGATGAACAAGAACTCTCTTTTAGTGTTAACCCAAACTTCCGTTTAATACGAGGTTACGAAAACAAGTTACCGAGCAAAAAGTATACCTAACTTAAATGCCGTTTTAAATGCGATAGAATATAATATATACGAGTATAGTGACTTTATAGTGACAACCAACATAGGGTTTCAAATGACCAATGTAAGATAATGGGAGATATACGAAAGATTATTGAAATTATTGAGATTACTGAAATATATATATTTTAAATAGATTTTTTTTTATTTTATTTGACTTCTTATGTATCTATCTTGATTATAAGCTTACCTATTGCAACTTATACCAATATTCCCAGAAAGAAAGTTAAATTATTTCTATAAAAAAAAACGTTTTGCAGAAATCTGTCACTTCGCAGAAAAAACAAACACAAGTTTGGAAATCTATCTTTATTTCTTTTTAGGAAAACTTCTTTATTCGCAGCACTTTACCAATTTTTCCTTGAAATTAATGAATCATAATTGCGACTTCCTTATTTGGCTAAACTCAGGGGAACGCATGGAGGTGATATACTCATTCGGCTTAAGTCGTCGCACCTAGTTATCACGTTGATTTTCTTCTCATATAAACAAATAGGCGTGCGGAAACACTGTTAAATATAGATGCCAGTATAGGGTGATAATTTTGGGTGTATTATATGATAAATTTAATCAACTTCTCGTACAGTGTGTAAACTCACACTCTTTGTTTTTGAATGCTCAAAATGCTCTGCTTCATAGGATTCTAAATATATACAATTGCAATTTTGGTGAGATTGTCATTTTTACCTAAGTCGTGATAGTTTTGTGGCGTCTGTTAGTCAGAGAGTTTGCACGCTGGTTTACACACATCACACGCACACACACGCAAACACAAACTCACAGCACACCCATGCATACTTTATTACACGTATACTTCCTTGCATTTTCGTTTTACTATTATTATATAATAGGTTTTCCTTTCCTTTCTTTTATTTCCCTTACAACTCCTTCGGCCATATATACCTTATTATTATGTAATAACTTTTAATTGGCCTTAGTAATTGTATTTTTTTGTGTTTGTAACATATATCGTAGCTCTGTTTGTAATTCAAATAAATAAACAATAAAATTATTTTTATTTTATTTACGCAGTAAATTTAACCTAACGTATTTGTCATACGTTTCTACTGAAAGTGTAATAATACATGAACTCATGCAATGGCAAGGCAATCGCACAATCATAACACCGTATCAAGCTATCAAGCTATCAAGCTATCAAGCGGCGACCCGTCAGAGGCCAGGCGTGACGTCACACCCGCGCCGAGCGGTAGTCCCGCAGCCTCCCATCATATCTCGCCGCTTTGAGCGCATCTCCGCGGCCGCGTTCGCCACTTCGAGAGGCGGAGATGTGATGCACGGCGAACGCGGGGCATCTGCGGCACGTTGTTCGCCTGATTGTGATAAACGATTCCCATTGTTCTTATCAATTACAATCTCTTTCTATCTCTGGTACATACATTCATAGTCCTACATAGCCTAACCTAAGACCTAACCCACCTAAGGGTATTTATACTCGTACATACAATTGTTTTAATATCAGGTTTATTTTTTACGTTTTACAGATAAATCTTGGTTCTATGAATATTTCCACCTCTAAATATTAAAAAAATATTTATACACAGTGTTATATATTTATATAACTATCAAACTTTTCTAATTTTTTCAATATTGTCAAAGTTGTGTCATTTATCTTTTCATGCGATTAGTCGCTATTAAAAAATAATCATCAAATATAATTCATATAGATATAAATATATACATATATATTATATAGTGGCGATTTTTACTTCAACTCCGACTTTGCCCTACAGATTGGTAAATTATCCTTGCATATGTATGGGTCGCTTCACTCCCTATCACTTACTCGTACCTGCAGCACTAGACGCATTCGGTACGCACGTCTCTTATAACATTACACATTGTTTTAGTCAATCAATTAATGTTTTTTATTGTACACAACACACACGACAGTATTAATCACAACAAAAATGTACAAGTTACTAGTAAATACTAGTATTACAACAATTTACAACATTACTACGTTAAATCTTCAACGAGTGCCATGTAAATGTGATCGAAACGTACGCTTATAGATTTGAAACAAACTTTCTCGCCAAGATTTTGTACCGAAGACTGAGTATTAGTGTTCAAATAAATAAACTTCAAATATGCTTGGATTATTAGTCGACATTATGTTATTTTATGCAACTTCGGTAGTGGTTTTGTTTTACGAAAATCATAAGTAACATTTAAACAAATTTGTTTTAAAAAAAAAATTGTATTTACAAAGAAACCGACAATTTGATTAATCTATAGGGTGTTTTTTTTAGAGGTGTGGTTTTCAATCTGGCACTACTATTTTCGTAGTTGGTGTTTTTGACAGCTGTCACTTGATTTATACTCAGTTTGGTTTGCCATTTCATAATGAATAAATAGACTTACTCCAGAACAACGTTTGCAAATAGTGCAAATTTAGAAAAAAACATTCTAAATTTTTTTTAAATCACTCTAAAATAAAGTAAAAATCGCGTCGTGGGCCTGTGGCGTGGCCTCCAAGATCGTGCGATTTAACACCGCTGGACTATTTTTTGTGGGGTTATGTGAAGTCGCTTGTCTACGCAGATAAGCCGGACACGATTAACGCCTTGGAAGAGAATATTCGGCGCGTTATTGCTGACATACGGCCCAACTTGCTGCAAAAAGTGGTTGAAAATTGGGCCTCTCGGCTGGAATTTGTTCGAGTCAGCCGCGGCGGCCACTTAGCCGAAATCATTTTTAAAACATAATGGCAAACCCTTATCTTTATAATAAAACTAAATTCTTAGCCATAACATCAAATTATATGCGTTTTATCTCTTCTTGAAAACCACGCCTCTAAAATCATCACCCTATATTTCGAGTCTATTTCCCGTTTTGTGAGCCTGCCTATTTTAATCAAGTTTTCACACTTTTACGTTCATCGTACAATTTTAATTATGCCGATTTCCGCTCGAACAATAAAATCGGTTTATTGATCTTACTTTCAAACAGTTGGTTCTTAATTTTTAATTTTTACAAACTAAATTAGTCCCATCATATTTGATTGGTTGGGCGCCCTAAAATAACAACCTTAATACCAGGGTTTGTTGTCAAACTTAGATAAACTAAACTGTATGTAGACTTCACAAATCTCTCTATCTACAAATCTGTCAATCCACAGTTGACTTTTTTAATACTTAAATAGGGTTGTACCAGCTCTACCCATTTATTGAGGCACACAAAAAATTATCTTTCAAAATTTTTTCTATAATATGTACTCAATAAATGAACTTGAGATGCTCCTTCTAAAAAGTTTGACATTAACAATCATTATTTAGTGCTAACGATTATATATTTGTTATTGGATTATTTACTAACTAAAAATGAATTAAATATTAATGACTTAAAATTGTCACATTACTAAAAGTGCCGGTCGTTGTTTTAGGAGAATAATGCAGTGAAGTTCGTGTAAATAATATTATAGTTGGGGTCCCGCGGTGAGGTTTGAATATGTCACTGGCAGCAGCAAAGGCCAAGTCGCTTTCTTGAGAACAAGTGACATTTACGTTCAAAACAACTCGTTTCAAAGTAACGATCCGCTCGAGATCCCACAACACTCAGCACTTCCTCGAAATGGCGACGATGGCGCCCGCGACGGCAGCGGCCGACGAAATGTTGTCATTGCGACATTAAATAAACCGGAGGCAGTTCGCGGCGTTGTTGCTGCAGATCATATATCATCATTCTCTTCGACTGCTTCCAGGAAACCCGCCGAGAAAACGGGCATAACTTTACGGGTCAAACAAAACATGCTTCTAAAGGTGATCCCCAAACCAGTTTGCTGCCGTGATATTATATGTATACAGCAAAGCCTATTTACTACTGTGGGGTGGTTGTAAGGAAAAATGCACCTACGATTACAATAGCATTCAGTTCGGGTGGGTTTCCCCCCCCCCTCCCCCCCACCAACCACCGGGCTAATGCCCGGTTGTGTTTCAATAACCTTAGCAATTCGTCGGTTTGTATTTTATTTATTTTGACAAAAAAAAAACCGAAATGACAAAGTAGAGCAAATTATATTTACAAATCCTATTAAACAAAACACAGGGAGCGATTTTGTGCCCTGCCTTCTTTACTAGACTATGTCTGTACTAAGGAAGGTAGTGTTTTTTTGTACTACAACTACGAATGTAAAACCGTCAATATATACAAACCGTAATAGAGAAATAAGAAAAATTTGCCTATTTGTGAGAAACACAAATTTAAAATATATAAATACCGTATTTAGATGATGGTTTACGTTGTAATTGGCAAATACCGCAACCTTACATTATATGAAAGCCTGACAGTATATTGACATTTAGAAAACTCTAATTATTACATATTCATATTCATAGTCATAGTCATATATATACAACTTTTTCTAACCCCTGTCGGGAAATTTTCATGTGTGTACACGTAGAAATTTCAAAATAAATGTGTTACTGCCGAAACTCACGGTTAAGTTGCCTAAAAACCAGCGTTCGTCTGTGAATGAATTATCTTATAGTTTTATTTTGATGTTACGCAAGCCGGTGTTTCCTCATACTGGCTGGTTTGTCGCGTATTTCGTTCATAAAGAGAAAACTCGATTTTCAAATCCGAAATGTCAGCCGGACCTCGAATTCGATTTGAGACATTTCGTACGATGCTAACGACTTACTCTGGCGTCAAAGCGTCACTGATAAAACGCATCACCGACCATCAAATCCAAATCGAAATTCATTCCACCCGCCACGGGGGAGTTCCGCTTTTCTGTTTGGTATACAAAAATGATATAACACCTTCCATCAAAGGCAGTAACATAATAAATCGCTCACTCGTTATTTTTAGATAGATACTTATAACATACTACTGCTTATAGTATTGAAACATTTTATACTCTGTTGCCCGATTGGCCTCATCTCACAGCAAGAAAGCAATCATCGCATCGGTGGGCTGCGACCCGTAGCGCACCCAGCAGTCGCTGGTTCCCGCGGCGCCTGCGCCCGCGCACCCCCGTCGTGTCGCTGGGAAACTACTCAATGCGAACTATATATGGCGCGCCCGCGGTATGTTTTATGCACCAGCAGCGATCTGCAACGAGGAATGTTCTCGGCAATGACAACGGTACGCTGGATCACGAACGTTTCCAGGATAGATGCGATCAATAAGCCACAGACTCGCCAGAAAAATGCCATAAGAGGTGATCGGAAGACCTGTACCAGATATACTCGGATATTCTGAGAGTCTTAGTGCGAAGATAGTATCGGAACTAAAATAACGGAACGTATTAAAATTAATTTCTCACGCAACCCATCAGAAGTGGAACATTCACTATTGAAACCCGAACACAGACAAATGCACATCCTATGCGATCGACTTCACTTTGAGAATTTTTCTAGCAATATTCCTCGACCAGTAGAATTACCCGCCATAAAAATGCATAATGAAGTATATTGTATAATTTTTAAAGTTTTTCATTGTATAGGCTGTGTTTTGGGGAGGTACTTTAACGTGGTTTGGACTGATTTACGGACTCGCAATGTATGTAATATAATTATTGTTTGTGAGTCCTGTTATTTAACGCAGTCGACAGGATTGACGTGCGGGCAGGAGTGTGAGAAAGGCGCCCTTGAATATTCTCAGCATCGAAGGATGACCTGTCCTAGTTTGACTCACCAGGCTGGTAGGAGTAACATGTCCAAACATCGCATAATTTAATATTGCCTGAATTTAATTGCTTAACCCGTTTTTTTTAATCGCGTCATTTTCGTACACAGCGACGTTTAAGCGTTCTAAAACGGCATATTGATACACTTACATACACCTTTTTGTAATATATTCGAGCTTTCAGATCAGATGAAAGTAGATATTTGCGAAACCTGCTACAATACAAGTATTTCTATTAAAAAAAAAGATACTCCATATCAGTCAACGATAGAGAATGCGACGATACCAATGTAGTATTCGCACGGTTATAATCTCATAAATAGTAGTAGAAGACAATAAAGAACTGGTTGGATGATCATTAGGGTTTTCGGTAGCGTTTGATCGAAGGCGACCAGTATCGATGTTGGCGATTTGGCGACCGCTATCACCTCGCTTTCTCCGGCATCCGATTCAAAATCGTTTCGAACAAAAGTCTGCGTCGTGTCTGATACAATTCGAGCGATAAATCAACAATCAAATAACCTCATCCGATACGCACGCAGGCAGCATCACAAAATCTGCTGAACAGAGAACGTTAATATTTTTCTAATCGCATAAGAGCAATTCATTAATATAAACGGTTGAACATAATATAACCCAATCTCCTGTAGAACTCGAATTCCGTCTACGAAGCCGCCGTTTAAAATATGTGTATACAATTATATAATTAAATAAAATGGTATGTATTTTTTCATAACTACTATAACATAAGACATATATATACCTATACTTGGTCAGAAGTGATCAAGAAGACATGATTCACTACCCGCAACATACACAACGTTAATCTCTGGACCGCCATAATTTCTCTTCCTTTACACATTTTGTAGCTATCGATAGATATCTATATGTTATATTACTTATATTTGATGATTGTTTTTTAATAACGGAAAATCGCCTGAAAAGATAAATGACACAATCTTTGACAATATTGAAAAAGTTTTTAATTACTTGATAAAGTGCTGGATAGCATAATATTTATAAAGGTTCTAAAGAGGTCCTGTACTTGAGAGCGCAGGATGTCGGTTTAAACCCAGCGCTGAGTTTATAAAAATGCATTTTTAACTCTCACCTGTCCTCTTTAGTGTAAAATATTGTCAAATATTATGTAACCATCTAATTAAATGAAATAAGGAAAGGATGATATTTTAAAAAAAAAAAAAAAATAATGGATATGTGATTACGATGAAGGATGAAGGATGATGGTGAAATGAGATGATTTTATGAGTGATTTATGTATGAAGTTGATGAAAATAAAAATAATGGATAAAGGTATATAGGTATGTTCCAGATTACTTTTACAATTAAAATATACATTGAAACAAAGCGATTGGCAATATTAAAGAAAATATTGTCATATTCATTATTAATTTTTGCTTTTTTATGCTTCATGAAAAGTTTTATATTTTTATTTTAGTTAACTATTTTTTATGATTTGTATTTTTATGATTTTTATTTCCGGGTCTAAAATAATACATTTATAACAGCATTATATAGAGGGTAAAATAATAGATCTCTATATTTTAAGCTATCTCAGACAAAACAAAACAGACAAAATTGTCCTGGATTTTATCATCCCACTAGACAAACTTTGTTCTCTGGCGTTACATTTAATTATGTTTAGTTAAGTTTAATGTGTAATCACTTATAGACGGACAACCCAGGCGGGGTTAATTTCGATTAGGTTCATATCTGTCAATGACGTATTCTGTCAGTGACAAAATGTGCCAATTCAAATTCGCACCCGGCAGATATTTTAAATCAAGTTTGATCTTTATGAACGGAATATGCGATGTGCCAGCCAGTGTTGTACCGCGATACTTACATATTTTTAATTTCATTTTCGTTAAATTTATTTATTGGCAGATTGTAAAATCAACGAGTGAGTTTTTGTGTTGTTACATATTATTTTTTATAAAATTATTATTTCAACGGGCATTTGTATAAGTCTTGTGACTCAATCGAATATCGCAGCCAATCCTCTATTATCTACCGACGTGGCCACGGCGCGGCGGCTGTCCTCAAAGCCTTCCAAGTCTTGGCTTAAATCCTGCAACCAATTGCGATCGCCGATAAGAATCGATGTCGCTGCAGAACGGGCGCCCCGTGTCTGTTCTACATCCAGATCATCGCCATGTCATTAATATTAATTCAATCAACATGACACAGTTACATGAATAACACCTATTTAGTACTATGGCCGGCGCATAATGCGTTTCTCGTTTTACAAATAACAGCCAATCTTTCAACTGTTTTGATTTCGTTTGGCTTTAATATCCGGCACACCTTAGAGGTCTTGCCCAGTACTAATAAATTTAGAAGAAATAAAATACAAAATTACAAAATGAAAGATAACTAACCTCTTAACCTTTATTAACCTCTTGGAAAATGTGTATAGTATTAGTACGCTGTATGCTTACATGTTAATAAATAAATAAATAAATAAACTCACATGACTAATGTTGTTTTCCATAAAATAATAAAATAATCACTTTTTAATAAACTTGTATAATTTAATTTTTTCTTTTAGACCGTCCGAATGTTCTATTTTTTACTTTTTGTTAATATATATTTTAATATTTAAATCATTAAGGGAAGCGCCTAACTTCTAAAAAGTAATACCGAAATACCGGGAATTATACATAATATTATAACTATTCTAACCTATGTTTATTCAAATACCTTCATTTTATAATTTTACTGTTCTTAATTTTATTTATCGTTTCAATTTAAAGTTATAACCCAGCCAAAATATTATACTTACATGCCTATTGACTCCCTAACGTTGATGTTGTATGAGTAGCTACTCCTTTAATATTGTTACATTAATAAAAAAAAAATTAAGCGCTGTACTGAAAACCAGCGCCTTCTTGTTTTTACAACGACAAAAGCTTATTCATCGAGATACTATTATTGTCTATAAACTTTTGTATTGAATATATAATGCCACAATATATAAAAATGAACTTGAATTACACAGTATTAAGTTTGTCTTTCCTGGTGATCATGCGTGATTTAGATAATTTATTTATGTATTTTTTAATAAATAAATTCGTATTGATTAAAAATATCGAAATATTTCTAAAGGATCTTTGTTTTTTACGTAGAAATAACAAATAAATACATTCATTTAAATTAATGTTTTAGCGCCAAACGGCTATAGTTGTTTTTCTTGGGTATTAATCTACAAACAAAAATTCAACTCTTTCACATTTGTATTTTTCGAGTTGAAAGTTGCAACAGACGGACGGACAAAGGATGAGGATGGAAGCTTCTCACACATGAATGTATAGAAGCTAAAAACACTTCTGTACCTAGAGATACTTGGAGAACGAATGACTGCGTTGGGTGCAACACAATATGTTATAATAATTAATAGTTGGACCTCGCACGTGATCGAACACCGCGAGGAGTCCCTCGACGATCACGATCCAAAAATAAGCGGAATCGGTCTCTCCAGGACGCCTTCGGCCGCGATGCCGGGCCGACGTCGGGCGATGTCGGGCGAGGTCGGGCCGATGTCGGGCGATGTCGGGCGAGGTCGGGCCGATGTCGGGCGATGTCGGGCCGACGTCGGGCGATGTCGGGCCGACGTCGGGCGATGTCGGGCGATGTCGGGCCGACGTCGGGCGATGTCGGGCCGACGTCGGGCGATGTCGGGCGATGTCGACGCGTTGGAAAAGCGTGTAAATCAATACGAATAATCAGAGTTTTATTCGCGATTCTCACGCGCAGAGCTGTACGGCTTTTTGCCCGCCGGCCGCGCGCACCGCGGCGACACTATTTACTCAGAGCCGTATAGGCCAATGGCCAGAGTTAAGATTTTTATTTTTATTAGAAAAAAAACTTTTTATTTTTGTTATCTGTAAAATGCACAACTAGAATTGTAGAATAATAAATGATTAAAAATATTTGTAGACTAACCAGATTACAGATTTTCACATAAATTAATAGAAATTGCTTGTAGGGGACAAAATAAAATATTAGGAAATAATATTATTTTTGGTTTTTCAGTAAAAGGTGCTTTTTATTATATTTTATTGCCCCTCATTAAAACGATGCGTAACCTGCGTATTTTTTTAAGTATTATATGTAGTAAAAGATAAAAGACAAATAAAAATAAAGTAATAGATAATAAAAGATAAATAAATATGTACTTGATTTAAATATGTTCCATATTTATAATGTTGTAAAACTTTAATAAATTGTCTTAATTTAAAGTAGGACACCTATCAAATTTTATAATACATATTTTAAACATGCCAATTTCATTCATCTCGTTTATTATATTACGATAAAAAATATTCCGTATAATATGAACCCGATTAGGCTGAAAACCCCATTTTACCTACCATATAAAATTTTGATTAAATCTAGTTAATATTCCTGCCTCTTGGCCTATTATGCAATACAAATTACAGACCAATAAGGCATCTCCTATTTATCAAGCCTAAAGCCATAATGGCTACTTCTCATGTTTAAGCAAAGTTTGAATTAAATATGCTGGTATTTTAACATGAACAAAAATAACATATGTACATAAGTTGCGTGCCATTTTGAGCTAGTCTTCATAAAATACCAGCTTAGTTTGTGAAACCGATCAAATATCACAACGAATATTCATTTTGAATCAGTTTTTTTTATTACGATCTAAATTGCGATATGAGAATTTTCCATGTTTTTCCTTTCATGTTAAGATTTTCATTATATAGAACATACCCAGTTGCAGTGATAGCAGTATATCGCGAGTTATTATTTCTAGGTATGTATTCGATAACTGATAAGGGTTTTTCTTTTATTGATATCTGTATGTTAAATGCACGTATTTAAATTTATACAATATATGCTGTTGTTGGTGTTGATTCATATTTGTTAATTTATATCTTACTACCAATTTTCTAATTACATTTATCACGTTTTCTGTAATTTATATGTAGGTATTTTCCATCTACTTACTATGTGTTCAATTTCTAAGCGTATAATACCAAAGGTGATGATGTACGAGTATGTATGCTTTGCTAAACACGCCGCTCTCCATACGAATGTTTCCATAAATTAAACAAAAGCATATTGAGCTTTCACTGTGATCAGCTTTGAAAAACCGCAACCAAGGAAGCTGACCACTCTATTCTGGTGTCCCTCGGACGATAGCTGAGGTACTCCGGTAAAAACGAAGGTTGCTCTTTGCGCTCGCAGGGTCGTCAACCGTCGGCACTCGTAACATTCGTGTCTCCGGTTGTTTTTATGAAACAAAACTGGTGTAAGTTGCAAATATGAGGCAAGCGCAGCGAAACTGCAATAGTTTATATCACTTATAAAGAGGCTAATGGTTTTCTTCTTGATTTAAACTGCATTGCATAAACCGAAAAACAATAAATTATGCGTACGTTTGTATTATTTGGCCCAGCGAAATTCGCAAACATCCAACTTTAATACCTTAGCATTTGTTTGTATGGCCTACTAGGCCATACAAATATACTATACATACAGTTATATCTCTGGAACCCATGTAACACAAAATCACAAACGCTGTCTTGGATTATGACAAATTAATCTCTTTTTATAAGCTTCAATAAAATAAATTGTCAATTGTCAAAAATAAAATAATTTCAATTGTAATAAAAGTAATAAAATATTAGTTTTCAATTAACTACTAAGAAAAGATTAATAAAAATCAATTTATAATTATATTATATATATAAAAATAAAAATCATATCACATACAAATCAAGATGTTCTGGAAGAGTTTAACGACTCGTCTATCAGATGCTTACTAACATAGGTACACATAATATCTAGCAACATTATTACAATGGATCGTTGTGAATACCTCAATAAATTATTTTTAATTTTATTCAAGAAGTATGTAAGTAAATATTAAACTCTTGTTCTGAT
Source organism: Neomicropteryx cornuta (assembly GCA_020383195.1). Lineage (NCBI taxonomy): Eukaryota > Metazoa > Arthropoda > Insecta > Lepidoptera > Micropterigidae > Neomicropteryx > Neomicropteryx cornuta. The sequence continues at coordinate 12,302,004 of JAHKQU010000014.1, forward strand.
TACAATAATTATTTTACATATTTTTATTTTTAATGGTACTTTTTTATACAATAAAAAACTTTAACTGGCCTTTCTCCATATACATTTTAAAAATTTGAATTAGTCGGTGTAAAGAGTCGTGATCGTGAGATAGTGGTAGTATAGATATTAAGACGTATGACTATTAGCCATTACAATAAAAATTGTAAAGAAAATTGAATTGTTGAGAGAATTGTTGTTTTCTTGTCAATAAAATATTACACACCATTGTAGTCTAATTTTTAACTTTTTTAAATAAAATCACTAATTTATATTTAAATATAATTTACAATGACAAAATATTGTAAAAATATTAATCTGTGGAACCAATTTCTAGGTGCAAAACGATCTATCGCTACTACAATACTTTGTAAAAGCTACACTTTGTAAATAAATGTATATATTAGTAATACATAATATATTTTATGATTGGCGTTGTTGGGAGCTCGAGAAGCAATTGTTAAGCAGCCCGGGTGGGAGAGATTCACGTGTGAACGCTGCGCCGGCAGGTTGACAGCTTCCTGCGCGACTCGCGCCAGACATTCTTTACTTCTATTCCTACCTTATCTACTCCTTAGAATGGTCTGGCTTACTCAAGGCGCAGACCGGCGAAGGGAAGCAATTATTTCATAAATGCACTGTACTACAAAAAAGTTAAGCTAATTAAATAATTTTATAATATAACGGTCGACCATTTACTATTCTTAAGTTTCTACCTCACAAGACTAGCACATGCTATAAGGTGGGTTCTTCAAACGTTTATTGTAGGTACTGCCACTATTTAATATATGAGTAATATACTCGATTATTAGCTATTAATAAAAAAAAACTAATTTGAAACAAAAATATTATCTATCTAAAACAAATACATTAATTACTTATAAATAATTATTACTTTGGGTGCGTAATCACCCGTTAAGTTTGCTAAAGTCATTTTTTTAATAGATAGGCCAGCGGAGCCGCGCTCGTGGTCCTACTTGAGTTTGTTTGGAGATGGTGCTGGTAAAAGCGATCCGTGTCTTCGGCAGGCTCAATTCGTCCGACGTCCTCGGCGGAATTATCTATTCAATTAATTATTTATTGTTGTGACATTCTCTTAATTAATAAATGTTCTTATAGTTACTACCATTGTTTAATTTGCCCGTCAGTCTGAATGTTTTGATTTTCCCATGACTTGAAAACGGCTCAATAGGTTTTGATTAAATTGCTACACGTATAGACGACGGGTTGCGGCTGGTTTGTAAAGTATGGGCTGTGGTAAAAGGTCCTGGAGAAAGTGAGCGATGCGATCCCAACTCGGATGTTTGGACGCCGAAGTTACCTTTAAAGTAGATTGCAGTGCCCAGCTGCAAATCTGGGGTTGAACAGCTAGTTATTGGTATTTTTTTTCTTGTCCTGTCGTATTAACTTTTTGAAGGTTTTGACCTATAAGGCTACGTTTATACGGGCGCTGGGTTAATTACCGATATGTCGAAACTTTTTAATTAGTGAGTTTAAATAGGGGACTTCAGTAATTTAAGTTTTGGTTAAAAATACAAAACACAAATATATATTGCGAGTTATGCTTTATCCAAAATATGCTTATACAATTTCTATAATGAGAGAAGGAAATGTATGGTAGGCTTTCTATCGCAACGCACATTTCGCTTGAATATAAATATGTAGTCGGCATTCCTAACCTCTTCTCAGCGCAAGCCGACAAAACAGATTTCCGAGGCTGATATCGCTGACCGTTCAATTTTATCGACACTTCGCCTCGGATATGCGGATACATGGAGCACTTGAAATGTGAAGTCCAGCGGTAGCTTCTCGTATATACACAGCAAAATCAATAACCTCCTGACCCGGGAGCCCCGTGCGGGTTGCTGATCCAATGGTGGCGTGCAATGGCATTCTTTGCGCGATTTTCAGAACTTTTATTTTATATTTACATATCGACTCGATTTGCTTTTGATTGATATAAAACGTTGTTTATTTTTCCATCCTTAATAGCATTCTTCGAAGATGGCAGACATCTGGTTTGACCTACAATCCAATGTAGGCCAAACCCGATGAATGGTCAAAATACAATCTGCACACACTTATTATCAGCATTTATTTATGTCCATTTTCAATTTTATTAACACAGTTGACTCTGTAAAGTAACGAAACATACAATAACACTTATTGTATTACAGTTGTAATAAATAAATCACCTCGAATCATGAAGGCACCAAACAAAGAAGTCGGATAAATAATAAACGATTCTTTTGATACTTCAAAGGTTTAAATTAATTGGATTTCAAAGTTACAAAAAATTCATATGTAAAGCATATGTATTATAAGTATGACATTTTTTATTAAAATCGCTTGATAAGTAAATTTCAACCATGGGAAAAATCACCGCTACATTCATCGCGGATAAGTTATAATCGATTGAATTGCTAACGATTCCGAGAGTATAAAAAAACAACCATTTTGAATTCCATCATGAGACCTCTTTCCAGGAAGACACGGAGCCCTATGGGAGTTCTTCCGAGGCCGAGGGGGCCCGACTGGGCCCGGCGGAACCCGAGGGGGCCCGATTGAGCCCCCGTCGCGACGATATCGATGTTTCCGAGCTTTACGGTCGATATAAGTTGATAAACGGTCGCTTCGCTGCGCTGCATCGCGCGGTTCGAGACGCACTTTCCAATCGCTTTACTTACGACACGCGAACGACGCTTTTGCATGTGGAAACGGCCTAATAAAGTTTCTTCCAATGTTAATGTATTGTCTTAATCCAAGAACCACACAACCTGCTCTTAACTACCCAAATTGATTTATAACATTTTAAGACTTACATTATTCTTACCCTATTCTATATAATCTAACTGTGTAGGGATTATGTAGGATTGGCCACGATATATAATATACAATTTATTTATATACAATTATTATTTATTTATAAACATACTTTTAGTTATATATTTTTAGTTATATATTTTTAGTTATATATTTTTTTATTGTACCTAAATATTTAGATTTAAATCCTTTATTTTTTTTTTAACAACTTACAGGCTTAGTAATGTTGATGTTAATAGGTTATGTCTATTAATTGATGCAGTTCTTAACGATGGCTACGTCTAAAGACAAAGTATTTTTATTTGAATGCATTAGTATCAGTTCATTGTCATGACAGTACGTGGGTGTAAACGTATTGTCATTTGTTTTTGTGGTAATTATTAGTGCATTTTTAAGTACTCGTTTGAGGGTTAAATATAAAATGTAAAAAGCAACGATTCGGATCCGCACAAGAATGGCGAAACTAATCTGGACAATCTTCGTTTTTCCTAACATCTCGCCAAAATCGAGGACTTTCGCACGAACCGCCCAAATTCGACGGCGCCTTCGCGCGCTGAGATTTCCTCGCGGCGACGGCGACGGCGACGGCGACGGCGACGGCGACGGCGACGGCGACGGCGTCACGCCTAATCGCCGGGCGGCACACGTCTGCGTGGATTTCACAGTCGCAGGGGGCCGTGAGAAAGTCGCCGTCGCCCCGTGCCCCCCCCCCCATCCCCCCCCTCCCCCCCCCCCGCCGCCGTTATTCTATTGACATTGTGTTGACACGCAACTAATCGATCGTCCTCTCTCACGATCGCAACTCACGGCTGACCGCGAAGCCTGCGCCGGTCGCCGCGGACGGACCTGGTCTCCATCCGTCGGGCCAATTATGATCATCCGAAACAATGCTGTCATTGTGTTGTGCTCTATTCTTTGGCCTCTGGTCTCTGGCCTGTCATCTGTCATCTGTCTCCCCGATTGTGCGTTCCCACACTTCCGCTAATTTCGTTTGAATTCATCGAGTACGACACCGAATTGAATCGTCGATAGTCTCACGGATAGATTTGAGAATATGGTCAACCGCGAATAAAACAAAATTGGAAAAATAGTTACTTACTTAGAGTATTTTAGTCATTAATCTTTTTCAAGGACAAACACTGCGTAAGTGATCCAATTTAAAATAAAATAATAAAATTACCACTCTCCCAGAGATATAACATAATTTATCTATACACAATACATACGATGTTCATGCATACACTCACACATACAACCACACACCCTCAATCACACTTTAAGACCGTACACACATACACCTTCTAAAATATAGTTAAGCTAAACAAAGTTTAAAATATTATTGTACATAGGCATAAACTTTAATTGGCTTTATTATTAAATCTGGAAATATATATATGCTACTATTTCGCTGTATATAAATAAATAAATAAAATATATATATTTAATTTAATTAACCATATATTACAAGTAACTTAAGTTAATTTGTATGTAATAATTATTATATATTTATTTGTATTGTGTATACGTATATGTAAATATATCCTTATGTGTTATAAATACGTGTTATATTGAAAGTAGGTATGTAAGTTTGATGAAAGTAGGTACGTAAGAACGGTTTGACATTCTTAGTTTTAGCACAATATAACCCTGCCTTCCTTAGTACAGACATAGTCTAGTAAAGAAGGCAGAGCACAAAATGTAGCAGTGCTAACCGCTCCCGGTGCATTTGTAATATTGATTTGTAACTGTGATTTGTTGTACTACATTTCGTTTTTTTTGTCAAATCAAATATGTCACAATAAATAAATAAAGTATATTATTATATTTTAACGATATTCACGAATGTAATGATAAATTACTCGTTTAGTTTTACCTTTATGTATAAAAAGCTTTGTCCGTCTCTCTGTTGCATCTTTCAACTCGAAAAGTATATGCGAGTATGTGAAAGAATTAAATTTTTATATGTAGGTTTATGCTATTGAAAAAACCTTAGCCGCCGCTTAGGTCACATCGGAGGCTGATCGAAACAATAAAGTCATTAATGTTATATATCTAATTTATTAAACATTGGCAATTTGTGAGTGCGCTTAAATAACATATTCAAATTTCAAAAATATGACAGCACGGCTGTTGGAATGTATTATTTATTATTAGCCAGTTAAAACTAATTCCAACATTATATATAAATACAAATACATATACAAATAGAAATGTGTAAGCCACATTATAATTAATATTAAATTGACATTATGTCCGTGTTGTTTCATTACTAGACGAGCGTCAAATTTACAAAAAAAAAAAACTAAAATGGTGGTTAAAATTGATGATGAATTGAAATTAACATTATTTTAATATGAAAGTCCATAAAATTTAATTGAATAACATATATTTTTTTCAATTGTTAAATTTTAATAAAATTGGAAAGTTTAAGGTATATCGACTCACCTTCGTCTTTTTAGGGTAGTAGACTTTACCGTGAATACATTGCACCACAGCCACTATTTTTCTACTCTAGAAAAAAGATTAGTTTAGTTAAGTAACATCAACAATAACTGTATTAAGTTATATTTTTTTTTTGTTATATCTTTAAAACGAAAGATATTAACAAAACAGTTTTGAAAGGTTCGCTTGAAAACTTTGGTGCAAAGACATTAATTTTAAGTCAACTTGTTAGCGTGTCGTATTGGCAATCTTTCAAGAGCTTTTAAGAGCTTCGAACGACGGTAAATTTCAATCCTTATTTGTATAAAAATTTGCATTGAAATCAGAACACGTTTTGTGTCGCATACTAATTTGACGAAATCTTGCTCTTTTGGAATATAATGGTCTAAAACATACCATAATAATAGATTAAACGTAAATAGGTAGAGGTACTACTGAAAAGAAAGACAAAATCGAGTCCATTGAAGTAGCAAGACTGAACAAAACAATAAATGGAATAAAAAACTGAAATTACGAAATTAGTATCTAAAGATCGTTATGCTATAAAAACATTGTATTTAAAATTCGTAAAAAAAATTAAATACCTCTTCCTCTTCCAATTAAATACCTAACCAACTTAACAGGAAATATATTATTCGGATATCCGAACTTAAGCAGCCTAATGTTACACTAAGTATGGTTTCATTGACAAAAGCTGCTAAATCCAATTTTATTTTTATTTTATAATATTTAAGTAATATGAAATAACGTTACTAACGGAATAATACTCATATTCCTATTTATAGTAAAAACAAAAAGGTAGTTAACACCCATTTCTCTTGGAAATTGAGACAAATGACAGAAAAGGTTGTTATTCATCATTAACTATTGTTTTGATTAGTACAAATAGAATAATGGCTGAATTGATAGAAATGAATTTTCTATTTTGTCAAATTATTTTTTAGCATAAATCCAGGCATAGATTTGTGAAAAAGTATTTGAATTTAACCCTCACCCACTCATGGATCTTTTTAAATTGTAATCTTGTATAATCTAGATAGATTTCATTTTTGATAATTTAATTCAAAATTGTTTTTAATTCATCCAACTTCGTTAGAGGTGGAAGATATTGACGTTTGAGGTGCCTGCAAATTCGTACCTTTTACCTGCAATCCAGATATTAGTCAGTCTTTACTCTCTCCCCATTAACCTACTTAGATCCATGTATAAATTCTACAACGATCACTGTTTTTAAATATTTTTTGTTATCGCAAAGAATCGTGGTCACGTTGCTAGGTTAGGTTAGGTTCGTCCGCGTCATAGCGGCGCGGCGCGCAGTGCGTGGGCTGGTTTGTTGGCCGACCACAGATGGCTTTGTCGATAGCATCTCAAGCCGCGTCTCACCTGACCAGATCACAAGACGCGCAACTTCTTTTGGGGTCGCATATTATGGTGTGCCCTCACAACGGACACCGTTTAACTGCTAAACCTTCAGAGATCCCATCGTAAGTACGTTTTGTGTTGAGCTATCATTGCTGGGCGACTCCTTTGAAGGTATATGTATGAATAACAAAGCGGCTAGGCTCGTAATGTATAGATAAGTACTAAAACGAAGCATTTTCATAACGGGATGCCTACACTGGGGGTGTACTACTTAGGATCCTTTAAAACGCTGTATAGACCACATACATAATATTTAAGAGGTTTCTAAATCAGCTCTATACAGACCCAGACGTATCTACAACCAGTGACCTGGAGTACTTTCCCGGAGAAGATTTGAGGCTGCTCACATATTATCTTAAATTACCTAGACGCTTCGCTTAGGAAGTTACCAGACTTTTAATATTATGGCTGATTTAGTTCAGATCACACTATCTAGACAGTACCGGAGAATAACATTTGGCAATTCCCTTTAAAATAGTAAGTAAAACATAACATGACAGGGGGACAGGGATCTCGGATTTGATCTTAACTAACCGATGCCACTTTTCTCGAGAAAAGCGAAGACGAACGCGCATTTCTCATAATCGTCTACTGAGATTAGGCTGAATTAAGATTACAATAAACACGATTACAAACAAATACAGATTTACGAAATATACGATACGATTATACGTAATAATTAAAAAAACTACTATTTAAACAGCCTACAGGTAAGACATGCAATAATCTCTTGAACGTTAACGTATGAACAAAATACACAGTAAGTTTTACAATCATATGCTGAGTTGATCCTTAACTTTTTTTCGAGGAAGGTTCAAACCTTTTCCGAAAACTTCATTTAAAAGTTGTTATTTTGTTGTCAAATTTAACGACTAACAATGACGTCACACCTTGAAGTCGCAATGCAAATTCAAGTATCCGCCTAATGGACTGAATGAAGTTTCCTCAGATTAGGGTTAAAACTGTGTTCATTTGATGAACGACTCAGCACAAGGGTGTGAATTAGTAAGTACTCATTCCTAAAACTTAAATAAAGCCTACAGACGGAATATCATCCCAATTTTCATGTTAACTACAAGACTGTTTTTTACCTCTGTTTTTTACTATGTCTATGACCAACATTGAGATATAAACGTTTCGAGGCGTGACAAGTCCCATCCCCAGGTGGCTGAACGTCTCATAGTAGCCAGATGTCCGCGCGCTGATAAATGGTACGCACATCTTATAGAATATTATTACTGCTTGCGGACATGTTATCAAAAGCTTCTACCGTCAAGAAATAAAAGGAGAAATATTACCAAGAACAAGCTAATAGTAGACAGAAATGTTTATTAGAACTACTACATAGCATTTACTAACGTTTTAAAAGGCTGCTTATTTCTAGGAGGTGGATTATTTATTTAGAACCGCTTTACTCGAAGACGGTTTTAAATTACGAGTTTATTAAAATGTTTTTAGGTCATAATATATTCAAATATATTTTAGGAAAAATACTGTTTCTATGTAATAATTTAAATCCTGTGTTTAAATGAGTTTTAGTTTAGACAGATAGATTGTAGGTTAACCTAATCGTATGTTTCTTTTCATATTATTCCACCCACCTATTTGGAAATTTTAGAAAAAATATCAAGCGGAAGTGGACATCTGTCACTGTGGCCCTAATATTGAACTCTAAGTATGGCATTTAAAAGTGGTCAATGAACTAGAATTATTTTATTGAGAATGTTACATACTCTCACATTATTTCCACTTTGTTGTACAACAAAGAAAAGGTTTAGAATGATCACTTTAGTATAATGTGAATAATCGGTTAAAATAATATTAAAAAAAGTCTAATTTGAAAGATGATTTACTGACTTAATAATATGTCTGGCAAACGTCGTAATAATATACAAGATTATGTGTAAATGTTGCTATACCCCAATGAGATACCCTAATTAATCGTGCTATCTGACTCAGTTTTTATACCCGTCCACAAGTAGCAATATACTCAGCCCCGTAAATAAAATTACATAAAACTACATACAATTCGTATGACAGCTTTATATTTTTTATATTATTATTATATTTTTTCTGTATTTCAGTTTTGTTTAAGATGTAAGTTTTTATTTATATGATATTTTTGTTCAAAATAATAAACGAATTGAATCGGACAGGCTTTTGGTAATATGCTTCCTGCACGCACTTCCTTTCCCGTCGTAAGAGATCTCGACGCGCGGTCTTTTCGTATCTGAGATCTTCGCTTTGCTGTCTTAATTCTTCTCACAGACAAAATCTGCTCTGATTACGTGATAAAAAATACATATACACGAATAACTATTATAGCGAATAGAAAATGTGTATAATAAATAACCACATGTTGTTTTATTAATTTGAAATTGAAAATTCAGAACATTACATGCCTACATTCAAAATAAATTAGAATGGCGCATATGAATAATAATGTTTGCAGGTGCCTACATTTATTTCTGACAAAATACAAAAATTTACACATTGTTCACATAAAGACCAGATAATATTTTTTTAAAGATTGAAAATGATGCATACCTACAAAATATTTACCCAATTTTTACAAACCACCCGTTTAAACTACCACGATTTCAAACTACATTTAACTTTTGAACCAGCGTTCCAGGTTCGAATCAGATCTTCTTTAATTTTAATTTAGAAATTATTTTCTGTAGTAAACCAAAATTTAACATATAGGCCCGAAATAATCTTTCATGAAAAAACGATTTTTTTTTTGTTAAAAAAACGTGCAAAGAAAACGTTTCCTAGCATCACATATTTTCATTCTTTATAAATAAATGATGCCAATTCAAATATGTTATATTTTAACTTATGAACATGTCGTATTTCTTAAATTAGTCAGTATTAAGAAATAAAATCGTTATTCTAACATAATAAACTATAGCTTGTCTTGTTTCAATAGTAATAAAAAAAATTATTAAAAGTATTTATCTGCGTATAATACTTATATTTATTAAAAAACAAGTGTTTCGTGTCGCTGAGTTACAGTTCTCATTTCTGGCGAATCCTACCATAGAAAACAGTTTTATTTTATATGTATATTTTTATTTTATAATATATATTTTTATACTATATATTACATATATTTTTATAATATATAGTTAGATGATTCCGTACGTTCGCCGTTAGGGAATCATCTAAATACGTTATTTAAGCATTACATTTTACAATTTACAATTACACTATTAACTATTAACTACACTATTAACAATTACACTATTATTTTACAATTTTACTATTTATAATATATATTTTTATATAATATTTACTCATATTATATTTGAGTTTATTTCTTAAACAGGCCACTGCAAAAAAGCCGTGATGCATTTTCCCGCGTCCTAGCAATGAAACAAGACATTAGCTGCGATGTGTTTTGAGATGCGACGCGGATAAGACGCAACGTGTCGGGACGTGTCGTGATGCCGCGGACACTTCTCCCGGCCAGGACTCCTCTCTCCTCCGCTCTCTTAGCGTCCTCTCGCCTTTGTCACATCTCAGACGAGCAGGGCTTCATACTAACCTCAAATTCCCCTTGTAGATGAGGTTCTAAAAGAGAAAGAAAACATGAAATCGTCCCCCAACTGTTTGATAGGAGATGTGCGAATATACTTTCTTAAAAATATATTGTTTTCGACAATTTATATCTAGATTTTTTTTAATAATTTTTATTTTTAAATGAAATATTAATAACTTCAATAAGATGTTAGACGCAAGATTATATTAATGATTTCAAAAAAGATACAAAACAATTAATCGGCGTTTGTCTAGATTTAGCCCTAAGCGCTGTAGGCACGAATAGTTTGAGCGTCAAAAGACACTTACGCTGTCCTCGGAATCCAGCTACCAAACCAAGAACAGCTTAGCTAAACTAAAATTAAAACACAACAACAATTCAATGTGCAACAATGTGCAACAATTCAAATTCAAATTATTAATTCTATAAAGCAATGCAATGTAATAAAACAATAACAGCTAATGGCCTAATATAATATTATATGCATAACAAATTTAGGCAAATTTAATACAAACAAAATCAGACGGTTCGATACCCACAGCATATCATTACCCACCCCACGTTAATCATCAGGGCCGCTTAAATGGCCGGCTGCGCTAATGTATGAATTAGCCAAGGAGGTTGACTAGCTTCATGGAATTACCTAAACTGACATATTTTAATGTTAAATAAATGGGTTATACTTACTGATAAGAAGAGTTATACCACCTAAGAAGAGATTTAGTTTAGCCTAAATTTACTTACCGAATTGAGAACGATATTAAAAGAATTAAATAAATACCATTCATTCGTTAAATGACAAAAATTTCCACCAATTCTTCTTTGCGGCGGTGAAAACCAGGTAACCGGTAGGTTTTTTGTAAGTTTATCCAGGATAAAACAATGTTCTCTGGTACTCATTAACGGACTTTTTTCGTTTAATAACCATCCTTTTTTGGCACTCTTTAAAGATATATTGAATATTTGTTGAACAGACTCACTCGGATCAGATGCCGTTTCGCTGCGAGTTTTGTTCGCGCCTCTTCAAGCACAAGAGGTCGCGCGACCGGCACATCAAGCTGCACACCGGGGACAGGAAGTATCGCTGCGCGCACTGCGAAGCCGCCTTCTCGCGCAGGTCAGTCCTAATCATCATGTCTTCTTTATTACTCGTGTCATTGACCCGCCATGTTTATCGAAGGTAATAATTACATTTTTACATACTTGCCTGAATCCATACATTATTTATTATGTAGTCGATATGTTTTGCGCAGTGAAATGTTTTGAGTTTTTTTCCTATTTTATTTATATTTTTTTGCAAATTTCTATAATTCTAACTTACTTTCGGATTTATTTTTTTATTTATTTATGATGCAAAGAAATATCTTAGCTTAAATATCCAGGTAGCATATACATTAAAGTGCTTCTCAATTATCTGCTTATACTTCATATGCTCATGATATTATCAAAGAAATAAACAGTTTAAAAACAAATACTACGTATGGTCCTGGTAATATCAGTGCTGGGATTCTAAAGGAAATTGTAAATGAATTATCGCAACCTATAGCATATACAGAGTGTCCCAAGATCATTCCCGTAAATTTAAGGGGGTGTATATGTTCCCTGTTACGAGTAAGAAATTATATTAAAAAAATGCAAAAATATTTGATACCCAAATTAATTATTTTTTAAACTAAATTTGTGTAAAACAATCATAATATTACGGCAGCGTTTGCCAGGCATACTAAACCCGCTGAAAACACGTCGGGCGCCACATCGTGAATGCAACTCAAGGTCGAGCGGACGTAAACTCGTTTTACACAAATATATTAGGTTTTAAATAGAAACTTCAACATTTTTTTTCTCGAATACCATAATGAATTTTGATATAGTTTCTTAACAAATAACACTAGGAATCGTAGGACCTAATAGCTGTTTTTTTATTGGGATTGACCTTGGGACACCCTGTATATTTAATCTTAGTTTATGTAATGAATATTTCTGGAACAGTTTAAATTCGCTAGTGTCATACTGAATTATAAAACTGGAATAAAGGCAGATATAACGAATTATAGGCCTATGCGCTAAGTAAAGTTTTTGAGAAGCTGGTCTGTTAGTAGTTAACAGACTACTTAGAATTGTTTGGTATTTGGCCAAATAGTTCGTTTTAGGGCTCAAAGCAGAACTATAGACGCGATCCATGCAGTCACTTAATATATTACAGAGAAGGTGGATGCCAATAAAAAATGTAGGGTGATGTTCATTGACCTGGTTTGGCACTATCCCACACGGTCGACTCTTGAACAAACTAGATTCCAGGTACTCTCCTATGGCATTGCTATTGTATGACCCTTTCAATAAGTTCCCGAGACAATGTTTTTAAAAAGACGGTGACTGGCTTAAGACAATGATATAACTGGCTAAATCAAACTTTCTAATGTTAAACACGGACAAGACCAAAGACAAATAAAGACGTTCAGTAATTGCAGGCAGCAACCAGACCTGGACAATACATAACTCTGGCTAAGACCTACATCTGCCTCTTGAGCACGGTTTAAGTACCTAAGTAGCTACCTGGAAGCAGAAACAGAAATAGATACGATTTCTGAACGAATACGGAAATTTACATGTCTATTTAAAAATAATAGAAATATTGTAAACAAACATATACCTACATAAAAGTATTTGCTTTGCACTGGTTCGCCCCATACTGAATGACGGAGAAATAGGCTGGGGTAGTGTGGCTTAATCCATTGATTAAAGCACAAAAATCGCTACTAAGAGTGATCAACAAAAGGCCGTATTATTTATCAAACTATTTAATGACTTAAAAGTATTGGACGTAACCCAACTTTGCATACGAGCGATCTGTAATCAATAAACGTTTAAAAATTTTGTTGTATTTTCTATCGGAATTAATTTAGATACCTAATAAAATAAACGGTATTTTACAATGGTAGATACAAACGGAGAATAGTCACTCGCCGTGGTGTATCTTTTTATCGCGATTTTCTTCATTTCATTTGTGAACGATTTACATAGAAAAAAACTTTTCATTATTAAATTACATTGATAAAAGTTATTTGTCAAATCTGAGAAATTGTTGCAAAAGCCAAGCGCTGTATATTCAAAAGAAAATAATCTACCTTAACTATCACCAAATGAGTATAAATTCCACTTTTTTTTAAACATTTTTGTAAATACAACCCATTGTTCACTTAAAATCTCGAACTATATGTATTTACTGTCCAGTCCTTCACGTCACCCTTCTAATGACGGTCTGCGCATCAAAGCAGCCATTATGTACGCGGAGACACCAACAAATGACCCTCAATATGTCACCAAGACGTCCTCTGTCGCAAGGACAATACCGAGCCACTGAATAGAGGTGACCAAAGAGTTAAGAACCTCATGCAAACTCCTCATCGGCCAGAACGCGATAGGGCTTTAAATATCTATACCAGCTAATTCCCCTATCAGGCGGAACTAGTCCAGTCACCTAGAACGTTCGAGCTCATTTAAAGTAATTTCAATTGTTTTGTTTATGTTTCAATTTTAATATTTTTCTAAATGTCTTCATAGGTCAAGATACTCAAGATACTGTTAGGGAGATTGTTAGTCAATTAGTAGAATGTTGGGAAGTGTTTCCTGGTTCTTGCGTCATGGTTTTGGAATGAATTCATTGATAGCATTAGAGAATCTCCTCATATTGCCATTTTCAAACGTCGTAATCTCAAAGAATTCCAAATCTCATCCTCTGTCTCGTTCTAATCCTATCTTGGCTTGGTCATTGCAATATTTATATTACGACCTTTTTAGTTTAGATGGTAGATATTGTCTTACGGCAATAAGCTCGCCACTTTACACTTTAAAATCAAGCCAATCAAGCGAATAGCTCCGCGTTTAAATTCAATAAATTAAATGAATGGTGAATTCATGGTAGTGGTGATTTGCGAATTTCTTATTTTAGTAGCAGAACAAGTTATTTTAGTAGTAGTATTTAAGGTCATTTCAAATTTGAATTGATGGTAATGATTGAACTCTTATTAAAAATGTCTGTCTCAGATACTCTCCTAATATATTTAGGGATGCAGAATATATATAAAAAACAATAAATTTCACAGCCTAACCTTACATAACAGTTTTCAACAAGTATTGTGTATTCTTTTATACATATTTATACTCACTATTATTATGATAGATATAAAGGATATTGTACGAATCGCTGTATACAAACTTATGTTAAATTGTTTCAAAGTTCCTAATAACATTGGTGCCAATTCTAGCTAATAGCGAGGATTTGATGATGAAGGTGAGGAGGACATTCAGCTCGCGCTGATGATTGATGAAGTCGAGACAGAGTTACGCTCCGCGCCGCGAGCGTGACAAAGCAGTGCCGGTAATGTGCTTACGATTACCTTACATAAAAGCACCTCCATTTGAGGTTCACTCTTGACTAATTGTCCGTCCGTCGCTGACAGATGTCTCCATTTGGGCACCTCGCGGCTTTGGTCAGGCGTGACCACCTGGCCTAATCGATTCACCATTCAATCTTTCATATGCTAATAATATTTCTTTTGACGCAAGCATTTCAAATTCGTGAATATTTTTCACATCAGAGCTATATCGAGCGGAAAACCAGAAAACTAACCAATTTAGACATTCAAAGGCGTATTATTTTCCAAAACCCCTAAACGTCGATATTGTTGTAGAAAACCTACCAGTAAACGGAAGACCCTCGTACCACTCGCAAAGTACTGAAGGTGCTTTAATGAAATGTATTTTTTAAATGGTTGTATTTTTTGTTGTAGAAGCACAAAATAAATATTAATTGTCAGTAGAAGTTCCCTGATAGTCCTCTTATATTAATTGAAAAGATAGGTAGTTAGTCAGTTTTAAAGTTATTATGATCTGACTACAGATATATATCTATAGCTATTATTATGATCTACCCTATGACTCAACCTCATTAATGGCACCGCAAAACAAGTTCTTGTTCACGCCACAAAATGAATGACGCAGACTGGATCAAAAAAGGTTTTAAAAAAATCCTAAATGTCATTTTATGCGCCCAGAAATTATAAATAATTAAATAAATAAATATTGATCCAAGCTGTTGAAATAAAAACTTTGGAAGATACCTAACTTTACTAGTAGATAACTACTTTGGGAATTTCACTACACCTATTTGTATTTTTACCTTAACCTTCGCCAATATTTAGATTATGGAAATTTACCTGTTTTCAACTTCCTTAAAGTTAATTTAACAATTATATGATTAGCTGAACTTTTAAATAGTCAAACCAAATATTATTACATCCTCCAGATTTATTCAATCTTATTCATTATTTTAAGTTAACTTGATTTTAATGACATGATAATTGTGTACTTCATTAAACGAAATTACCTCAAATCAGAAGTTACTTTACAAACAATATCTTAATATATATAAATCTCGTGTCACAATGTTTGTCCTCAATGGACGGCTGAACCACTTAACCGATTATAATAAAATTTGAACACCATGTGCAGTTCGATGTGCACTTGAGAGATAGGATAGTTTAAATCTCAAATTATAGTCGCAATTTTAATTTATCGCTAATTATTTGTCTGTTATTATTTGGCAGTCATAAAACTGACAGATGTCGATACCTTTCGACTGGGTTGATGGCGCTAATGTCTGTTATTATTTGACAGTGACAGTTATTCGACGCAAACGTATTAAAAGAGCCCATCAGTTGGCAGAACAAATTGAATCAAGAAATCCAGCTCAAAGAATCAGGACAGCAGGTCATGCACAAGAATCTCAAGAACAGTGTAACGAACGTCTTCAAGAGAATATCATAAGAACAAGAAAATTATTATTTTCAGTCAAATGCCACCGAAAAAATCTAACCTCAACAACGCGAGCGGCAAACGTCAAAACGCAAACGTCAAAACTACGATCGGAATAATATATTCACTTACGAGATGCTGTTGCTGGAAACATCGATGGAAATTTAAATCCCTATGACATCGGTAATGCTTTCATTTTACCTTCAAGCTACATCGGCAGTCCACGGAACATGCAGGAATACATACAAGATGCGATGACTTACGTACGTCATTACGGCCGACCGGCCATTTATTTATTACATTCACATGTAATCCGAATTGGGAAGAGATACAAACTTTACTATTGCCAGGACAACAAGCCATTCATCGTCATGATTTAACTGCACGTGTGTTTAAACAAAAATTGAAATCCTTAATTGATTTTATTGTTAAATATACAATTTTTGGTATCACACGTTGTTGGCTGTATACGATAGAGTGGCAAAAGCGAGGTTTGCCTCATGCCCACATTTTGGTTTGGCTTAAAGATAGAATCCGTCCTGAAGAAATCGATCAAATAATTTCAGCCGAAATTCCAGACCCATTAATTGATCAAGAATTATTTGATATTGTCACCAAACACATGATCCATGGGCCATGCGGTGTTTTCAACATGACGTCACCGTGCATGGAAAATGGAAAATGTAAAAAAAACTTCCCAAAGCCGCATACGAATGACACGATCACGGATATTGATGGTTATCCAATGTATCGCCGCAGAAGTACTGAGAATGGTGGCCACACATTTACAATGCGACTGCCGAACTTTCCAAATCAAGTTGAGTTTGATAATCAGTGGGCGGTACCATACTCACCACTACTTTCAAAAACTTACAAAGCTCATATCAATGTTGAGCTTTGCAGTTCTGTTAAATCAATTAAGTATATTTGTAAATATGTAAACAAAGGCAGTGATTTGGCCATATTTGAAGTAAAAAACATAAATAAAAATGACGAAATAGCACGATACCAAATGGGCAGATACATTAGCAGCAATGAAGCTATTTGGCATATTCTCAGCTTTCCCATCCACGAAAGAGATCCTGCTGTCCAACATCTGGCAATACATCTTGAAAACGGTCAACGTGTATACTTCACTGAAGAAAATGTTCTCCAAAGAGCGTTCGAAGCTCCGAAAACGACTCTAACTGAATTTTTTACATTGTGTCAAAAACCTGATGTTTTTGGCCAATTCGCGAAGACATTGGTGTATGGTGATGTTCCACGTTATTTCACATGGAACAAATCCAGTAAAAAATGGGAGCCACGGAAACAAGGAAAACCACATCCTTCCATTACAGGCATATTCAAAGCTAAGACATTGGGGAGACTTTACACGGTACATCCAAAGCAACGTGAGTGCTTCTATTTACGTTTGTTATTGGTGAATGTTCCCGGACCAACGTCTTTTGAATTTTTACGAACAGCTAATGGTCGAGTATTCAATACATACCAGGATGCATGTCGTGAACTGCAATTGCTAGAAGACGATAACCATTGGGACTTAACGCTTGCTGATGCTGCGTTGACATCAACACCGAATAACATTCGTCAGTTGTTTGCAATTATTTTGGCGACATGTTATCCCTCGCAAGCACAAACTTTGTGGGAAAAATATAAAAATTGTATGACAGAAGACATCTTGCACCGAATTAGACAAACAAATCAATGCCAAAACATAGATTATACACCAGAGATGTACAATGAAGCATTGGTCTTGATCGAGGATTTATGTGTTCTTATTTCAAATTTACCACTTAATCATTATGGTATGCCATCACCTAATCGTCCAGCCACCGACTTAGTCAATACCGATTTACAACGAGAAAATCAATATGACCATGGAAGTTTAGCAACAATTATCATGAACAGTGAACCATTACTGACAGCAGAACAAAAAATTATTTATGATCGGATTATGCTGGCTGTTGCTGCTGAACAAGGCGGTTTTTTTTTCTTGGATGCACCCGGTGGAACCGGTAAGACATTTTTAATATCGTTGATTCTTGCCAAAATACGGTCGCAACAAAAACATCGCATTAGCATTAGCATCGTCAGGCATTGCGGCTACTTTACTGGATGGTGGGCGAACAGCACATTCAACATTCAAGCTGCCATTGGACGTTCATAATAAACCAGATGCAATGTGTAACATCAAAAAGAATAGTGGAATAGCTGCAGTGTTGCGGAAGAGTTCTATAATAATTTGGGATGAGTGCACAATGGCACACAAATATTCACTTGAAGCATTAAACAGAACTATGCAAGATTTAAACAGCAATAATAAACTTTTCGGTGGTGCTATCTTACTTTTGTCTGGTGACTTCCGGCAGACCTTACCGGTTATACCTCGCTCTACTTTCGCGGATGAGATTAATGCATGTTTGAAACAATCATTCTTATGGCGAAGTGTTGAAACACTTCGATTGACCATAAATATGCGAGTACAATTGCAAAATGATCCATCAGCACTAATATTTTCCGAACAACTACTAGATATTGGGAACGGTAAAATAAAACTGCAACCAAATACGCAATGCATTAAACTACCAGACAATTTTTGCACTGTTGTTCAGGATAAAACTGAATTGATTCAGAGTATTTTCCCGGATATACAGAATAATTATTTGAATCATGAATGGCTTAGTCAACGGGCGATTTTGGCAGCCAAAAACGTTGATGTTGACGAAATTAACTTCCAGATACAACAGTTGTTACCAGGCGATCTGATGTCTTTTAAATCAATCGATACTGTTGTTGATGAAAATGAAAGTGTAAATTTTCCGATTGAATTTTTAAATTCATTAGATATCCCTGGAATGCCACCACATAATCTTCGATTAAAGATTGGTTCCCCTATTATTCTCCTCCGTAATTTGAATACACCTCAATTATGTAACGGTACGCGTTTGGTCATCAAAAAGATCACCGGAAACATTCTTGAAGCAACCATTTTGGCTGGGAAGTTTAAAGGAAAAGTGGTCCTGCTGCCACGTATTCCGATGATACCATCAGATTCTACCATACCCTTCAAAAGGCTACAGTTTCCAATTCGTTTAGCTTTAGCCATGTCTATAAACAAATCTCAAGGTCAAACAATGTCCATTTGTGGTTTAGATTTGGAAAATCCATGTTTTTCTCATGGGCAACTATATGTTGCGTGTTCACGTGTTGGGAAACCGTCGAATCTATTTGTGTTAGCTAAAGACAGGTTAACCAAAAACATTGTGCACCGATTGGTGTTAAATTAAATTGAAATTGAAAGTATTTATAATTCAAAAAAAAGATATTAATGTTTAAAAGTTTAAGACTGTCTGCCTTGCCTACCTCATTCATGAGTTTAAGCGTCACATGTTATTTACTGTATTATACTTATATTTGTTATAAAATTAAATGGAAATAATAAATCTGATAAATTTTTATTTTTTACCTATTGATTTCTGCTTAGTATCAAGTGTAAGAACATTTTAATTAATTGTGTTCAACGTACTTCCCCTTCAAATCAATCTCAATCCAGTGAATTTGTATACCAACATCATCATTGTCGTCTTTGTTCGTAAATAATTTCATTGTACTAAAGGGTTATAGTAGTAGAAAGTCAAATAAGGAGATCACCATATTTTTTTACAAATACCATCTGTGTGAAAAAGCATAGTGGACTCCGTGACTGATGTTCTCTTATTGTTCCTCTTAGATTGTTTACTATAATGTAATATAACAAAAACTTTAGCCACAGCAACGCGTGGCCGGGTCAGCTAGTAATATTATAAATTACAATAGGTACTTCGATAAATAAATAATGTAGTAGGTACTTTAACGTAGTTCTAATGCCAACTTTAAAAAAATATATTATTTTTATTGTGGTCGGTTTTCACATTTATGAAAATAAATGATGCGCTGGAAACATACTGGGTAGATACAAAACTAACTTGAAGTAAACGTTACTGCCTTATGCAGCATACTTCTGTTATTTCGGTGCAAAAGTGACAGCGTATGCATTTTCTTAAGGTTAGTGGTCACTTTCAAGTTTAACAGCGCACGACTAAATATAATAAAAAATAAACATAAAAGAATAACACACGATAAGACGCACGCATAAAACATAATATTGTATGTATTATTTATTTTATTTATTTATTTATTTATTCTTATACACCAAAATATATACATTACAGAACAGTAGTAACAGTTCAATGGCAATTAATGTAACCAACAAGCGACCGGCACCTACTGCCCTGATGTTCTGGACTGGGACTATGGACTGGGTCTTTACATAATATTAATAATTATTGAATTTTTATTAGTAGATTTATACCTAACAACACTTTTTCATCTCGAGTTAGTAAATGGTAGTAATTTTAGTAAGTTATAATAATAATAACAAACATAATTTGTTTTTTTTAATTTTATATGTATTCTTAAGTCTACTTAACTAGACAATGGTAGGTTTAGGATTTGAAATTCACTAAATTAATAAGACTAGAAGACAGAATCAAAATTGAAATAGTTTGTGATAACTTATTATAGCATGTCGTGTAAGCGTATTAGATATTAGAAATGTATAAAATGGAAGAAATAGAAGAGTAAATATGAAATAAGGAGTAAATATTTACCTATTATGATTATACACATTTATGAATTAATTTTATGTATCCAAAATTTGATAGATCAAACATTTATTGGGGTATGATATTGTTCAATAATTCACTTTCTTTCCTACCTAGCTCAAACAGCCAAGTATGCTCGTGTATGAAAACAAAAAATAACATTAAATTAGTGTATCTTTAACTTTATTCTATAATCGTCGCGCTAAAAAGGTAAAATGCCTCTGAGCAAATCTTACCTTTATTTTCGGTAAAACATGTTGTTCGTTGCTAAGTTGCTAGTAATTATTTTATGACTAACTACTTTATGTTGATCAAGTTGTTTAATATAATACAATAAACAGCTTTTAGTGAAAATTTGCCTGATATCCAGTACCTCCAATTCTTGGAAGAGATCCTCTGATGGGTAACCGAAAGTTGGGCTCGTTTGATATGACTCAGACATCTTAAACAGCATATATTTCCATACGACATGATACTATTTACTAACGCAAAATAAACTGTTTTTATAACCTCTTTTAATAAAATATTTCTGAGTGATTTAAACGTATAGATAAGTTTTTTTTTTTGCAATTTTACGAATATGTTTTTCCCAAAAGAGCTTTTGGTCAATGTTTATACCCAGATTGGAGGATATTTTTTCTAAATGAGGGCAATTGCAGTCACGATAGTTTTGATAAAATTAAAAGATTCTATTTCTATATAAAAAGTAATATATTTCGTTTTTTTTTAATATTAAGTGATAATAGATTGCTAGCGAGCCGAGATTTTATGAAGAATATCTTAATTTTGTCCTCGAAATACCTACTATAAGTGCAGTGTTATCTGCAAAAAAGATGTATAGTTCATCTTGTAAAGATATGTTAGCAAGTTCAATAATATGTTTAGAACAAAATTGAACCTAAAACATTGCCCCGAAGAACTTCAAAAACTGATTTTCATGTCATCACTAATAGCATCTCCTAATTTGGTCACTTGGGATCGATTAAGTAAGTCAGACTCACGCCTTGAATTCCTAGTTTTCTATATCAATATTGGATGTGATACAATATCAAACGCTGTAGCTAGGTCAAAAAAAATGACTTTATTTATATTATAAATTGCAAGATAAGTCCTTCGGAAATAAGTGCCATCTATCGTATCCCGACCAAAGAAGGTCAAATTCGCCCTATTATTGTAAAGTTTCAAACTCAAATTTTTAGAGATAATTTCCTTGTGTCATTCAAAAATTATAATATATCTTGCAAAAATGGGGGGCGTTTGAGCACTGCGAATATCGGATTACCCGATAAAAACATTATTTTCATTTCAGAATCTCTCCCTAGCAAAACAAAGAAACTTCTCGCGATTACTAAGCAATTTGCTCTCCAAAATTAATTAAATACATAACACTGCCTTCCTTAGTACAGACATAGTCTAGTAAAGAAGGCAGGGCAAAAAATGTAGCAGTGCTAATCGCTCCCGGTGCATATATAATATTCATTTGTAACTGTGATTTCTACTACTACTTTTTCTTTGTCAAATTAATTATGTACAATAAATAAATAAAAATAAAATAAATATATTGTTGGTTAACAAAAATACACGACAAAATGCGCCGACTCTGGCAGGGGCTTTCCCAGGGCGCACTCTGTCGCCCCCCGGAGCGCGTCGGCTGACAAACGCAGCGCACGCGGGCTTCCCTCTGTGCCCAGTGCCCGGGGCGCCCTGCATCGCTGCATCGCTGCACCCCAGCGAGCGAGCGCCCACGGTGCCACTTTTATCCCCCGCCGAGAAAGACTCACATCTTGCTATGGTCTGAGAGTAATCTTCCATTTGGATTGGATTATACTCTTCTGAATTCATTAACTTTTCATACATTTTGTTTTATTTCTGCCATCAATTTGCGAATGAACACAGAAAAAAACTAAATAATTATAAAAAAATAACAAACGTTAAAGAAAAATAGTTTTGTTTAGTACAATAAGGGGGTTATCAGTCTTTCTACTTTATACTTATTTTGTAATCTTAAAAATTTAACATGAAAAACCCTTATGAGGTTATTGATATATCTATTATATGTGAATCTATTAATATATGTAACTCTAATTATGTCAGAACCATGGTGAAGCTACCTTAGGACCAAGAGCAAGGTTTACCGCCACGTTTGCGATGTAAATAAAGGAGACATCGCTTGCCTCGAGCGAGATGGCTTTTGAGAGTGCGGCCGTTGCGCCGCTCGCCTCTATTTCCCTCTATTGTGTGTCATCTCAGCCAACTAACTAATTGATAGCTCGCTTTGTGCGCGCTATTTGAGGCATCTGTCAAAGAGAGCTGGCTCGGAACATGACATAACTTTAAATTAAGATGCCTCTGGGTTGAGGCAGGAAAATATATCGACAAGAATTAACGTTGCTTTGAAGAAATATCAAGCAATTACAAATCCAGGCAGTAAACATTACTTGCGGTAATTTTCTAGGTTCGGTTTGCACGGCGCACTGCGTTCAAGTCATATTACCCGTACAACTTTTTTTATACATAACTATATTTAAAATTTTCATTTTAATATTTATTATACCATTTATTTTTTAATTTTAAATATTCGATTTATTTACTATATTTCAAAATACGTCCTCTTTCCTTTTTCTAAAACTAGAAAATATAGTTTTAATTACCCCTTTAACCTTATATTGGCATTCCTTGGAACTGGGTTTTAACCTAGTCAGAGTGGTTTTGTTACTCCAAAATTTACAATAATTTATACTATTATTTTTTTTTGTTTCCATGATAATCACTTTTGTTCAAATTAATTATACCATTTCTTTGTTGTAGCATGAGCCGTTATTCTGAAAAATATTTGTTCTAAAAATACATCATAGAGGCTTAAGCCCGGCTGTGAAACCAATATACGAATGAATAATAAATAAATGTAAAACCTCACACTCGCTCACTGGGCTCACTGTAATCTCATTTTTTTTCTGCATTAATTTCAGCGACCACCTGAAAATCCACATGAAGACCCACGACAACCAAAAGCCCTTCCAATGCATGGTCTGCAACCGCGGCTACAACACGGCCGCCGCCCTCACCTCGCACATGCAGGGCCACAAGCGCGAGCGCTCGGGCGGGGCGGCGCCCCACCGCGCCTTCCGCTGCCTGCAATGCGGTCAACATTTCCGGAGGCCCGACCAACTTCAGGTATTATTATAGTATATTATAATCGTTTGCCTAAATTTATATGAAATATATTCCACTCTTCTACCACTACACACTCATTTCATGAATCTTACATACATGCTTTGTTGAATTTCCTTGTTTACAATTCTTTAAGAAACGCTGTATGCTGTATGCTTACCCGTTTATTAAATAAATAAAATATAACAGGCACACATGATCGCCGCTCACAGTATAGAAACCGCTCAGACGACACCGATGACCTCTCCGCGTCATAGACAAAGTTCAGCGTCATCGGAGACACCATCGCCCAGGCGCACGGCGGCTCCGGCTCCGACGCTGACACCGCCGGCGCCGTCACCGGCGCCGCTCCTGGCGTGCATCTACTGCACCCGGGACACTTTCACGAGCATGGATCAGTTGCAGCTGCACGTGCGACAGGCCCACGGCGCCGCTCTCAACGGCGACGCGTCGGCGCCGTCTGCAGAGCAGGTCGCGCCCACGGATCTCAGCAAGAAACGCAGCAAATCTCCAGAAAAGGTACTAACATGTTTGTAAGCTACTGCTATAAGCAGTAAAATTTATTTATTATATTTCTAAGAAAAATATTTTCATTTTCTTACTGTCTTTTATTTTATTTTATTTATCTTTATTCGAAAAACCAACGATTTTACACAGTGAGGTATGAAAAAATAAAAACGGGTTTCTACTACCAACAACTTGTTCACACACCTCCACAGATAAAGTAGTTTTAAGCTCAACTGCTAGATGGCGCTGTTTATTAATATGTCGCCCGCTAGCAGTCGTAGTTTCTGTAAACATACATTATAAAATTTATAGCGTTTATCTGCGGAATGTGGTAAAATTAAAAAAAAAATCGCTGTCTTATCTTGCTATTACCAATATCAATTCGCGTAAGTTAATTTTATGTGTTATTTTACATAGAATTAGTGCGAAATCGAGCCATGGTAACACTACAGACAACAAATCCAAAAGAAAACAGTTTCCAAATTGTGTGCTAAGAATATAAAAACTATTTTACCACCTTATTTTTTAAAGCAAAACGGAGAAGACAACCTGGCTAGGATCAACGAGGAGTTTGCGACTTGCGTATTCTTGTTGCAACGATGATGAAAACTTATTTTTTTTTATATTTATCATCTATTTTTTTTTATACATTTTGCGAGCATTAAAATATAATTCATTTTATAATTTCTTGTAATATTTACTATTATATTTATTAAAATAGTCTTCATTCAAAAACAAGGTAATAAAATATACACGTAATTACGTTTTACCTTCTAATTAGAAGGTAAATTGTATGTTTCCCTAAAATATATTAAATAAATAAATAAAACGGTATGTCTTAATACGATGTCTAAAATAGTATGTCAGGGTCAATTTATCAAAGCGGTTAATAGCATCATTATAATAATTTGCATAGCAGGAATGTGTAATTATTTAAAAAAATATTATTTTAATAATTTTATGTTTAGCTGTAAGTACAAGATTAAATAAATATCTGAAATTGCTTTGGTCTATTTCAGGTGTCCCGTAAACGGTCCACCACGCCTGCTCCAGGGACGCTCCTGTGCAACCAATGCAACGCAGCACTCCCCGACTTCGACGCCTTCAGGGCTCACCTGAAAGCACATCTGGAGGAGAGCGCCTTCAGTCGAGTGGGCACTCCCACCTCCGCGGCCGACCCGCGCTGCCCGCACTGCGGGCTGACCTTCGGAGACGCGGCCACCTGCGAGCGCCACGCCGCCGCTCATTTCCTCTCCGCCAGCGTGGAGTACAGCTGTCAGAGCTGTTCGCGGGCCTTCTCCGCGCCGGACGATCTTCAGAAGCACCTCCTCGACCTGCACGCACATCACCTCTACCGCTGCGCGCTCTGCAAAGAAGTCTTCGACTCGAAGGTGGCGATTCAGGTAAAGACTATGTTTTGGACCTCTATGTGTTCTCTTTTAAAAAAACATGTTCTTTAATTTGATGCAAATTCAAAATTGTGGTAAATGCTCAAAATCAATCCGTTCTCTAGGATAGCAATTATCGATGCAGGCACAATGACAAATGTGATTTCCTCACAAAATGAACACTTTGATGGAAACTTACCAGAAACGTGAAAATAGAATTCCACATAATACAAAGACAAATCCAACAAATCAAAGATCATAAAAATCGACCCAGTCGTTCTTGAGTTATAAATGGGTATAAACTAAACCCGACTTTGTTTTATAAAGGGGTTTTTTATTTTTTGTGGGGTTATGTGAAGTCGCTTGTCTACGCAGATAAGCCAGACACGATTAACGCCTTGGAAGAGAATATTCGGCGCGTTATTGCTGACATACTTGCCCAACTTGCTGCCAAAAGTGGTTGAAAATTGGGCCTCTCGGATGGAATTTGTTCGAGTCATTTTTTTCATCATTTTTAAAACATAATGGCAAACCCTTATCTTTATAATAAAACTAAATTCTTAGCCATAACATCAAATTATATGCGTTTTATCTCTTCTTGAAAACCACGCCTCTAAAATCATCACCCTATATATATAGATTGGTAGGTACCTAAGAAAAGTAATATTTAAAGCTAACAGTTACTTGCTAGAATGACCCCATATAACAATATATAGAAACAAAAAAAACTGATAATACTAAATTATGGATTTAGTCTGTGGTTTTTTGCATTGGTATAGTATTGTAAGTGCGAGTAGTCTGGGGTAAGATGCCATTAATGACGCCTGTAGGGCCTAGCTGCAAGACGTTCTGGTTAAATAATTTACAACTTCTAAACAATGTGTAGAAGCAGTTGATATTATATGATAGCTACAGAATGTCACAGCCATTCTTATTTTATTTATTTATTTTATTTATTTATTTATTATTTTTTTTATTGCAAATGTGGCAAACAAAATAAACAGCGAAGGAAAATAGCATTCTAAAAGAATTGAGGTTTTCCCGAGTAAGGAGAAGATTAAACAGAAGTAGAAGTTGGTGATATCAGTTGGGATTGCGTTTCAGGTTCACTTCGCAGTTCAGCATAGCAGCGAGGGCAAAGTGTTCCGTTGCTCTGCTTGCAACTCTTCGACGGGCGTCTTCCGGAGCGAAGCCGAGTTCGTGCTGCACGTGAGGTCCACCCACTGGCCGACGCCCCGCTCGCAGCAGCCGTCCACTGCGCCCCTGGCCGCCTCAGCGCTACAGTGTCTCTTCTGCAGAACTATCTGCTCCTCAGAATTGGAGCTTGGGCTGCATTTGGCTGCACACGGCCGGAGGTTCCGCTGTCCGGCATGCCATGACTCATTCGCCGTTGAGTTCCTGCTCGACAGGCATATGCAGACACACCATGCCGCGCAGGTGCGTTTGAATCATCACGCGGCTTATGTGGATTATCCTCGAACATATTTTAATCACACCTCTCTGGTTTTGAGCGTGATCACTTCTGTCTGATTTACTATATATTTTATGTTACTTTTAAATCATAAAAATACTTACACCGATACTTACAGGCAGTTAAACAATCGCATAACTAATTAGAAGTATTTTCCTATGTTTAGTAGATATTTAAATTTATTTTGAGGGGCATTTTGTGAGTTCGGGAAATTGGAGTGTGCAATTAAGAGTGTTTGGATGTGTCACAGATGCAGAGAGTGTGCATGGTCTAAACAAAAATAAATAAATAAACATCACAAATACACTCGATATTTGTATCGAGTGTATTTGTGATGTTTATTTATTTATTTTTGTTTTGTTTATTTTGTGTATCTAAGTTTTACTCACACTTTAATTAAATTTTTCTGTCATTTTAAATTCAAATTCAAACTTTTTTTATAAAACAGTGAGTGCAAACAAATATTAACCTATAATATATTATACTATTATAACATTATTAGGATAACCTTCAACGAGTTCCATTTTGAAGACACGCTAATAATGCCGTGCAAATGGGTTTCTAAACCGTCAAAACTAGGCGTTCTGTGACGGTTGTATATGTAGGTCGGCTTAAATGTAGGGTGCGGTTTTTTTTCATTTGTATAGCCAGAATATTCAAAGAAAAATTAATACCGAACACACAGATAGCATTTGGCTATATGATTTGTTGGCTATATGGCTGTAAAAATATTAAAACGCATTCGAATATTCCAAATGTCAAAACTGTCAGACTTTTATATAAGCAATGTAAACTAACAGCGAACGCATCTTATAATGTAAAGTATACTATATAGTATATTCATAGTATTAAGTATACTTAATAATATGCTATTCCATTACTTTGTGTAATAACTCCACAGAAGGTTTTCTACCTTTCTTTAGGAGCTATGCGCATGTCTATTTATTAATTTTAATAGTTTTAAGCTCTATAATGTGATTAAAAATTTTAAGATATTGAAATGAAACGTTTATTCTGCTTCTGCTAAATGTTATATTATTTAATTTTATTTATACATTTACAGATTCCAAACGGAGAGTCAATTAGACAAAAGCATCAGAGTGCAAAGGTATGTGAAAATAATAACGGAAAACGGGAGTCTTCTTGCGAGCAATGCGATCGAGGGGACTTCAGCAGCGAAGCCGAATTGGCAGCTCATCGGCGAATGGCACACAAGAACTACAAAAATGGAGCAGTCAGCCTGCATTGCGCATACTGCGGAGAAACATGCAAGTCAAGGGCCGATCTAGAAGCGCACACCAAGTCCCATTCAGCAGGAGGAGGCGGTGGAAGGCATAAGTGCCTGATCTGCGACGAGATATTACCTTCACCTGCTATACTTGCTGAACATAAGCTAACGCACTGTAAGGTGGTCGCAGGAGACCGCTGCGTGCGATGCCGAGCATCGCTCGCCAACGAAGAACAATTCCTCGCACACTTGGCGCGACATTCACCCGCTCTGCCAGCAGCGTGCGTCGTCTGCCGTCAGACAGTCTCCACAGACTTAGAGGCCAGAATACACGCCCGCTTTCACCTCAAGGGAGCCGGCGTTGCGACGGACAATTACCAGTGTGCGCTCTGCCTTGAGTCGTTCGGAGCCGAAGGAGTCATTCCAGCAGGAGGAGACACAAACGATGGAGTGCCCACGACGCACGTGTGTACCACATGCTATCAACGCCACGGCGGATCTGGAGTCGGTGCACCCTCGACTCCCATACCCTCTACATTGCGACCTCCACTCGACTTACGTTGCGGGGAATGTGGCCTCAAATGTGAATCCAGTTCGGAGCTGGATGCTCATGCAGCTGGTCACGCTGTCGCTACAGCAGCTGCAGTTGCAACAGCCAGTATGATGCGAACTGGTATCCACGACTGCCGTCTTTGTCATAGGACACTCGGATCTCCCCTGAGACTTCAAGCGCATCTCATCGAACACACCTTCGCGGGCTGCGGCGCTTTCACCTGCTACCTCTGTTCTGCAGTATTCACTGCCGCCGCTGGTCTACAGAGACACTTACCCGAACATGGTGCAACAGCTAGACCTTACGATTGTTCTAGATGCGGCGAAAGATTCTTTTTCCGGGCTGAACTGGATAATCATAGTTATGTCCATTTAGAGGAGGATGCCTTTTTAGCTCACGGAACAAACAGAACTCTTACTCCCGAAGTGCGCGCATTTTTTTCATCCCCGCTGTACCCGTGTTCGGACAGCACTTCAGAGTATTTTCAGGGACAAAATCTCCAATCTAACAACAGTCGAGTAAGTTCCAGTGAAACCAAAGACATATCTCCGTCCCGGGAAGACTGTAGCAATAATCGTCCGTTAACAAAAGTCAAACTAGAAAAGTTAGAAATTAAAACTGAAACTGAAAACGACAAAGTAGAGGAATATATAGAGGTCAGTTCTCCTGTTGCTCGTCGAGAACCATCACCTAAACAATCTAATGTTCCTGAAATCATTTGCAAAACTGAAAATAATAATGAGGATAATTAATTTTTGGTTGTCTCATGATTTAAGTCTGAAGACTTTTGTTTAAGTTTTGCATTGTGCATATTGCATCCATTATTTTTAATATTTTTGATTTATATATTTATGAAATGCGTTATTTTTAAACTGTTAGCCATTTTTATAGTCCAGTTCGTAAGATTTAAGTTGCTTGCGAACCGCTTTATTATCTTAAAAATGTCACTATTCACCACTCATAGAAGCATATTAACCTCACTTTGTGTAAGGATGGGTATTTTTAAAAGTCCTCTATCATAAATTACTGTTGAATAACCATAACACTTAGCGTTAGGAGGCAAAAAATATATTTAGTATACATACATATTATATAAACATACATACATATTTGATATTGTTAAAATAAAATCGACTTTCAACAATAACTCTACGAAACCGTTATTAGAATACGACTTACCTAGCTGATATACGCCAGAGCTCAATATGATCGACTATCTCTTTGTATGTATGATTAAAACTGTAATCTTTAAATATTATTATAAATTCGCAAAATGATTACGGAAATCCGTAGTCATTTTAAAATATCTAATCAGCACAAACATTTAAATTACAAGTAATGTGTTATGGCACTGCAATGTATTTTGTAGACTCTACACATTTACCTGCTTACATTCCTCGCATTGCTCCGACGGATAAAGACTAGCTCTCAACCTTTGTAAATTTGTAATTATTCACTGTAGCAAATCTACGTTGTTATAAATTTGCGTCCAATAGATTTTAAGAATTTTAAGTTAAATTATTTGTCCTAAAATGTTCGTTTATATTTTGCATTCATAGTTAATTATTTATTGTTATATTTAAATTAGACTTTTGATGTTATTTAGATTATGTACTACTTATTGCAATCTCTTTGAGTTTTTAATGATTATGTTATGAGACAATGATAAATATTAACTTATGTCGTTTAATATATGTTTACTTCTGAACTTATTTTAAATTTTATTCGGTAACATCACTGTCACCATTATTTATGCGATTATAATAGAATTTTGATTGAAACGCGCAAATTTGTGCGGTTGCAGAAGTAAGTTTTTTCATATGTTTATTTATAACCTATTAAAATAGGAAAATATTTCATGCGCCTCTTGTTTTATTTCTTTTTTTACTGAAAAATTACCACAATCACATAACAACGAATGATAGGCCCAAGCGCTGTCAAAACCGTGCTTAAGTAAACTATGCGTATGCCTCATTAGTCGTTTTTTCTACCTTGACGAGCGATGACTGGTTTTCAGTGTAAGAAAAGTGCGGTATCTTTGCTAAAAAAGTTTATAAAGAACCTCAAGGAGGCGGAAGAAGAGTGATAATATCACGTGTTATATGTAAATATTCCTAAAACATCTTTATTTTAATAAAGTATTACTTTTTGTAGTTTGACATAAGTTATTTAGTATGAGAGCCCATGACCAAAATTTTTGTCTCATGGTGCCTATTACGGCCAAAATCGGTTAAAAAAATGTTAAAAACAAAATACATTTTATTTTTAGAAAAACTGTAAGTATAAAAATATTTGAAAATCGTGTTATAAGTAAATAGATAAATAGGTATTTCGTCTGATTTAATACAGTTCTGTTAAATTTGTTAACATTTTTGAAAATTTTATCCGGTCAAATGCTACACGCAAAATATCTGATAACAAAAATAGTAGTAATAAAATAACAAAACCTATGTAGGTTTTCAATATCGGACAGAATATGATGTCACCGTCCGATCTAATCTACTCTATCGATTTTGTATGCTTTCGGACGTAAAATTATCATACATGGTTTTGGTCGTGGGCTGTCGAACTAATTGAAATGATATCTCATCCCGCCGCACCACGTCCTCCCCGTCCTCCCCGTCCATCACCACACCGCACCCGCGTTCCCCGCGCTATTAAGAGAAGAACGGAATAAAACGCATTCGTCATATTTTCTTTACTTTTATATTCTTTATTTACATAAATAAACTTAAATTACTTAGATATTTCGTTGATCGTGTCAAATTTGTAGTGAGATTTGCAATGATAAGATGCCTAAATTTCATTGCAGTTATTATTTTACCACCTCAATCTGCAAAACTTAGGTTATC
Source organism: Neomicropteryx cornuta (assembly GCA_020383195.1). NCBI lineage: Eukaryota > Metazoa > Arthropoda > Insecta > Lepidoptera > Micropterigidae > Neomicropteryx > Neomicropteryx cornuta. The sequence continues at coordinate 12,333,883 of JAHKQU010000014.1, forward strand.
TTCTAATTTAAAGGTCATTGATATGCATGCCTTGTAGCTTTAGAGTCACACCCAAAATTTCTTTGTACAAGCCTTAAACAACTTCCAAGTCAAAAACATCTTGGTTAAAAATGGTGGACATAGGTATTTCAGACTTTTATATATTGGCTTGTCGACTTTAATAGTTGTGGCTCTTACTCGTACATATTTCGTTTATAGTTCTTCACTAGATCATATTATTTTCTTTCATAGACTCACTGAATCGGCATAAAATATATTTAGGTACCTTTCTTTTCAATTTTTTACTTCCTTAATTATGTAGTCTGTTTAATTTCGTGAATTAATGGCAGGTACCTACATGATATTATCTTTATTTTGTTATGATTACATGACTCTCCTATTAATTGACGCATCATCAACCACTACTCATAAATGATCTTTTCTTAAGTTTACTATTTACCTTCAAGCCGTGTTCTTCTCTTAGAGTATGGAACATGCAAAGCGCGTACCAACCAATTCCCTACTCTAAGGTTCTTCTAGTGGCAGTGAAATCACTTTATTTAACCTCGTCCATTTGTAAATGCAAAGGTCCATGGAGTTTTGTATATAATCGGATTTTATATAATCGTTGTGAGATTTGACCTAATCAGCCCATTTTAATAAGGATCTTGATATCACCTTCTCTTTTTAGCCTTGAACAAATCAGACAATTTCTTTTTAATTCTTTCTCTTGAGACACTATTCCTATCAAAGGTTTTATTCTAGGTTCCAGAATTTTTGAGCATTTTGCTTCCTCCTAATAAGAAACTGTTAAATGTTTTTCACAAGTTATTTGCCCAAGGCAAGCTTATTTGCTATTTTTGTGAAGCGATGAAGGTTCAACGAACGGTGACATTTTTAAAATTTATGAGCAGCTCACTGGTAAAGTATCATTGAGTTAATTTATTATTTGAGTCTTTTTGATGTTCGTGTTATGAATCATTCATCTCAATGTTTCATTTTATGTAATAACGGTACGTTTAATGAAACATACAAGATTATCGGCTGTATTTCCAAAGTAACTACCGTTTTATTGTTTTGGTAATTTAAAATATTATTCACACCGTAACAAAAAAATAGGAACTGTTTCTATTATGAGTAAAAGTGAGAATTAGTAACACCGTGATCACGGAGTTGCCAACTGCTGCTGAATCCACGTCAAGTAAGATGTGACTTGAACGTATGCTGCTGGTATACCCGCTGTGCCGCATCCGATGCCCCAAGCGACGAGTCCAGCCAAGGTCCATTGGGTTCCTATGAGGCAAACCAAACCAGCTCCACCGTCGCCCTTAAAAACATATTTTTTTGGTATTCAAGTCATCAACGAATATTCTTTAAAACTTTACCTAATATTGTTTTCCACGATTGTGATGTTTTAATTTAGAATTTCTCAAAATATAAACTATCCAATTAAATATTTAGTTCAATTAACCACTATATAATACCAATCTACCACAATCCCACTCAATTAACAAGACCACGAAAGCTCTAAGATCATTACTCTCATCTGCACAAAATTGTAAGTCTGAACCATCCTAAATTTCCCTAATAATAATCCAATGCTATCATAATTTTAATCTAAATTTTGTATTTTAATACTAGTTGATTACCCACAATCGGATTCCCCTAATTATATCTAATATAAAACTTTCAGTAAAAAAAATACTGATGAAATAAATAAATCACGTATTGCAAAATTAGAAACCTAAAGTCATATCATATATCAAAGTCGTATGAAAAAGTGACAAATTAACTTACAATACATGCATCTTTTTGTGCTTCGCCCCCAGCGCAGATAAAGGATGTGGTGTCCAGCAAATAGTTTGGCCCCAGTCGTGTCCTCCTGAGAGCATTTTGGCAAGTAACAGAGTCCACTATTGGGACGTCCACCTCTTTAAGGATTGATTGATACTGACCGCCGAAAGCGTTCTCTCCCCAACCGGTTACCCAACACCTAATAAAACACTAATAATATCATTATATAATATATCTTACACAATAAAAGTAAGAAATTATATTAAAAACATGTGAAAAAAATCAACCCCAAATTTATTATATTTTTTAACATATTGTATAAGTTCCGTCAGCGGACGAATTCCAAGATGCGAGGACCAATGACCGAGATGTTGAGTCACGGCTAAGAGCCACAGCTGAGCGCTCACAACTAAGACCTTGGTACAAGATTTGTTTATTATAACCGAATAAAGATTACATTTTTTTTTTCTCGAAAACCATGATGAATTTTAATATACTTTTTTTTCAAATAACACTGAAATTAACTGAAATTAACACAATACGAATTAACTGATTTGCTATATCGGGAGTGGTCTTGGGACACGGTGAATATAATAATAATTATGTAATAATATTAATATAATTCAATAAATTAATATTTACATTAAAATTAGAAATTCTTATACTGTGACTGAACTTTACTTTTGGTAAGTGTAGGTTTTTGTATATTTAGTTCATTTTTATAACATTGAGGAAATTATTCTACCTCTTTTTAAATGCAAGACCATGTGACCAAAAACGTTTATATTATAATAGCCTAAATAGGATTTAAAAAAGGGTGGAAATCACTGACCACCAATAAAGGGTTGGAGGAGCAGTATAAACTATTAGGTTTAAGTTGTAACTTTTAGGTTTTATCAGATAAGTGACCAGATGCGTAAAAAATTGATAAGTGAATTGTAATTTGTAATCGAATACACGCTCTTTAACTTGTATATCTACACGTAAAGGCCAGTTAAATCATACTTTATTCTTGTATGTATTAAAATATAGTAAGTGAATATGTGGTACATACAATAATATAATATGTAGACTTATGTGCTTCAGGTCTACTGAATCGTTTACTTAGTAGTTGTAACATGGCGTTTTTTTTTTTTTACAATTTAAAGTATATTTTATGCCATTTATATATTTTTAATATAAAAAAAAACATAATCTTAGCCATTTGTCAATAAAAAATGAGTGCATACCTTAAACCTTGAAAAGACATGAGCGGCGAAGATGGCAGACACACCGTCCCTATCGAAGGTACAGAGCCAGGCTGAGGAGTGAGCGGAACGGCAGCAGCCAGCCTGAGGACTGCCACATCGCTCTGAAGCGTCGTCGGGTTGAAGGCAGGGTGGATGAAAGCCCTGGTCACCGGGTATTCTCGGTACGGGATAGGCTCGTAGTTGGCCGAAGCGTCATACTCCCCTAGACGCACTTTTAATCCGTTCACTGTCTGGCCATTGCTATATTTAAAAAAAACAAATCTTTAAACATATCTTTTAAAACATATAAATACTGAGGATGAAGAACGCGCCACGCCAAGTGCGCCATTTTGCATCGAGTGCACCAATCGCGTATCAAACGTCTCGCATACGTCATCGCGATAAGTCGCACTTCGCGCGTCGTTGTTTGGTTCCAAGTACGTGTTAAAATGCCTTCTTGTGCTGTGAAATCGTGCAAAAACCGTACCAGTTTGTGCGGGAAGAAAGATGGAATTACATTTCATCGGTAAATAATCAGTTTTACACCAAATTTCTAATCATATTCAGCTCGAAAATATACCCAGTAATGATCCGTTCAATGATTCGGTCAGCTCGTGTTCTCTCCGCGGCTCTATTTCGTCCGTCCCGTTCGTTATAAGCTATGAGCCGTATTTGAAACAATGTTCCTATTTTTTGTTTTTTACATTTTTTTTTTTAATGTTCCTTGTAATCCAGTATTAATGTAACAGTGAATACAGATAATATAAATACTCAGTAAGGAAAATGATTGTATTCCATCAAGTCAGAGTGTAATTTGCTGCAAGCGTTTTAACGTGTATACTACTAAAAATGGTTTTAAGTGATTAAAGAAAGATACATGTCCATTACTGGAGGTAAGAAATAATATAGTATAGTATTCATTATAGTCATTGTGAGTCTAATAATTTGTTCCCTTAATACACTCAGAATATCTGGCGACGTCTTTTCAATTTCCAGTGTCGATTGCATGTCATACCTACTAAAATTTGTTAGAATTTTATATATAAGTATTTTCATAATACACTAAATTGGAATTAAAAATAAAAAAAAACGTTATTGAATTTCATATTAGTTTTTTACGCATTAAACAGCGTTACGTTATCCTTTAATTTTGATAAAATTACCTTATGTTAAAATCCTTATATTAATACCATTAGAGATTTAGGATTAACATTAGATTCAAAATTCATATTTAATACTCACATAGAAAACAAATATCACTTAAGGAAATATAATGCTTCGATTCATTTCAAGAATTACAAAACCTTTTAAAAGTCTCAGGTTTAATTCTCCTGTATTTAATTTTTTTTTCTTTTATTCCTTAGTAAGATTACATTTAGAATATGGTAGTGCAAATGAAATCCTAACAAGTATTCCAGATAGAATTCAAAGTGTTCAAAAAAGATTCCTAAGAATATTGTCTGCTAAATGTGGTCTTGTAATGATAAACTAAATAAATTTGAATTTGATACGCTAGCATGGCGTCTTTCATTGTCCCTATTATATGTTATGTTATATACAGGGTGTCCCATAAGTGGATCAACCGAAATCAGGTGATAGAAGAGGTCATTTGCAATCAAAGTTATTATAAACATGATCTACCAATTCTCAATGGTTTAGAAGTTATACCACTTACAACCACTTTTTTGAAAATACTTACCCCGTCTTACATAAAAAATGATCTATTTTTCAACATTTTCTTTTTGTTTCGTGCTTATTAGTAATTTATCTTTCTAGTAAAAGTATTTTCCTGAACTATTGAAGAATATGTACTATAGTGATAGTACATATTCTTCAAGGAGATAATCTTGTATCGATACCAACAATGAAAATTTTTGATAAACATTTTCTTGGTACTTGTTTTTATATGTCGAATAATATTAATGTATATTTGGTAGTAATTCTAATTTTTTTTATTGATATGATTAGAATTGTTTTTAGCTTACGCAATTTACCATTCTAAACTGTATCGACAATCTAACTTTCAATATTATATTAATAGGTGCGTATGTCATAATAGTATAGAAACACGTACCTATTATAAAAGCTGTGTTTTCGGTCAATAACATTGATGGCTCGAAACTAAACAAAGCTCACCCTAGTACGGTCGTTGCCTAGTTAGATAAAGCTGTATCTTAAACTACTACAAATTTGAATAACCACTAACACAAAACTAAACTATTTCAATACTAAAATGCTAATAAAAATATTTGAAAGTGGTTTTCCTAATTTATTAATTTCCAATTTACTCAATTCCACCCTGGCCGTTTGAGCTATCCAGCATGGTGGAGAATCGCGGCGCGCGGAATGGGCGGGGGGAATCTACCGCTGTCGGGTTTTTTTTTTTGTATGACTTACTAACTTACTTACTACTACTTACTTAATAACGATTTGTATGAGATACTGTATCTATATGTTTTAAAATATCGTTGCCTAAACACGAGGGATATTTGTTTATAGAAAGATTATAAATAAAATAAAATATTTGCAGTATGTCGATTGAATTGTAAAAAATCCCAGTAATTAATTAGTTAATTTTAAATTGAATGCATTCATTTACAGTAATGTCAACCTTACGTTTATTTAATCGTTTGTCGTTTAATCGTTTATAGCCGGCGACCGCTCTTGTTTATGAACAAGAGCGGTCGCCGGCTATAGGCGAGGGCCAACGTGATGGCCTTCGACACTGCGGAACGGAGGCGTTTACTATAAGAGAAATCAGAAAGGTTGGCCCTCGACACCGTAGGGGTTAAAAACATGGCGTGGAATTGTTTATTAACCTGTCGCAATGTTATTCTACGGGTATGGCCTTATTCTAGGGTTAAATGTTTTTAGAAAAAGCACTCACACATAAAAGGTAATTTTATGGGCAGCGGTGAGTACGTTAAAATTGTTAATCAAAACGGCAGCCCCGACGTAAAAGTTTCCATTTGTGAGTATTGCGGCCTGAAAAAATATATTCAGAATATAGACACATGCCCTATATGCTAATTAACTAATAATACATAAGGGGTTTTTTTTGGTCGTAACGTCACAAAAAAACAAAAAAAAAATACAATAAAAAAGACTAAAAATAGGTTAAAAAAAGTGGGTTTATATCTTCCGGTCGTGCATGTGCTCTGAAGTTTGCGGAAATTTAGAAAAATTCACATATTTACGATGTTTTTTAACATTTTAAAATTAGCCTCTTTCCGAATGTTGTAACTCAATTTTTTAAGCATTAGAATCACAGAAAATAAGGTTTAAATATTATTTAAATCCATGAACACCTTCAAATCACCCTTAAATTCATCAACGCATTGCCTCCAAGTTAATAAAATTAAAAAAAATAATACAAATAAAATTAGATCATAGCAGGGGAAAAAAATACTTACATGTTTTTTTTTTTGTTTTCTTTATTTAAATAAGTTTAAATGTTTAGAAACAAATTATTTGAGACCATTATTTATAAAGTGATTTTTTTATTGAAAATACTAAGGTTTTGTGTAAACACAACTTCGCGTAGTGTCCGGTTTCCTACTTCACCCGGGAAATCGAAATCAACACTTTGTTTGTCCTCATCCCTTTTAGGGGATATGGCTTCTATTGCACGGCTCTGGTCCTCCGCTCGCTGATAATCTTCGCATTTATTCAAGGTTATAAAACTAAAATATTAAGACAATTAAATTATTGGTTCACCTGTATTGTTTTGTCCTAGTTGTACGATTGTATTTCTGCATTGTTTTAAACTTTATTTTGTTATTCTGTATTGCTTTTATGTTATCTATTAATGAACCATATGTTTGTATGCTATTTATTTAAATAAACGATGGCTGTTCTTTGGTAAAGTTTCAAAGAGTAAATCTTTGAAACTGATCAGTCGGCGGCTAGTCTAGATGGATATTAAACAACAGTATTATGGACAGTAACTCAACATAATTACTTTGGTTTCATCAACTTGTAATTATAATCCCAACACAAAATTATTATAATATTATTTTATAGTCAATTCCTTAACTTACGTGCCAGGGATAGTCTCCAAAGGCTGCTTGGCCCACAGCGCCTAATAGACCGGTGTTTATACCCTTCGGCTGTACGCCACAAGTACCTGTTGAGGGCGTAGGATTTGTTGGATTCGTTGGAAGGTTACAACAGAAAATCATTCCAGTTGGACAATTTTGATTATCCTAAAAGATAAAATGTTTAAGTTTAGTCCAACGGAGTCAAAAAACTAACTTAATGTTCATGTTATAATTAACAATAACAAATTATAAATTACCTAATGTTTTTACGATAATATGTCTATATTGTACAGAATAAATATTATGTAACATAATATATTTTGTTATAAATAACACTTTGATGTTCTACTTACCAATCCCGAACCCACTTTTTTTTTTAATTTTCTTTTTTTTAAATTTTAAGGAAATATATATATATATATATAAATTTACATAGTGGTTTACCTTTACATACGAAGACAAAAAAAAGAATACTACAATAACCTAGACACAGATTAGTATTTTATATTACTTAGAAAATAATACATGTAATTATTATACAATTATTATGTAACAAAATGCATAACGTCTTGAACTATATACATCGTCTATATTATATTCTTTGATGTGAAGCTATGTTATAGCTTCAAATAGATGATATTAAAAAACATAAATTTTAATTTAAAAAAAATGTTACTTACGGGAGTCACAATTCTTACGTCGATGAGCACGGTGTTGGCTGTAGGGCACTGCGTGCCTGTGATGCAAGCGCAGTTGCTGTTGACAATAGCCTGTCGTTTCGTTCGAATCGCATCTGGAAAAATGATCTCTTCTTGGGGAACATTCGGAAAGTAATTGGGCCAGTAACCGGAAAGCGTTTGGTATTTTATGGGAGCTCTTCGGTCAGAAGCTGCTTCTATCACAATCGTGTCGTCGTCATCCTGCGCACCAAATGGCGGAACTGTACCTAAACGAGGATCAATCAATGGACCTGTAAAATGTTCGTTAAATACATATTTACAAATCTACAGAACAACCAATCTTCAGTATTCTAAGTCTAGATACATCCAACTGAATCGTTTAATTATTTTGATTGTTTTTGTAATATTGTTCTCGGTCTATCGTTTATTGTAAGGAAATCTTAAATTAAAATTATTCTTTCCGGTAAATTAAAATTGAATATTCAAAACTACGCAATGAATTTGAGACGTTTCTATACTTATCATTATTTTCTCTTCGGCAAACAATGAAATGCTAGCTAAAATAAAATTGATATTGACACTAGTAAACATAAGTATGATCGAAAAACTTACAAATTATACGTAACACACGTAGGTAAAACATACATAAAAATTACATAATTATACACATACTATTACAAAAGTTTAAAAACATGTTTCTCTAAATTGAAAATCTGCCAATGAAAACAATTTACTAAATTTACCTTTAAAATAATCTCACGGTTAACGGAATTTCTTTCATTTAAACACGATCGGTTCACATATTTACTATAAAAGAATTCAAAACTAAAAATTATTTTGACAAAAAAATACAGTCTCCCTTTTTTTATTTTTAAAACATGGATGATCAAAATGAAAACCATGGACTAAACACCGTTTTATTAAATAAACGGTTCATATTATAAGCTAACAACCATTTAGGAAAAAATGCAGCCATCATTGAGGATCAAACCTAAGATCAGATAACCGTGCAATTATATTAATGAGATTTGAATCATTCCCTCTATATTTAAAAATGAGCTTTTGTTATTATGATCTATGTAAGCAATGTTATTTAGAAGCCATAAATTAAAAAGTCTAATTTAATGATTGTTCAATTTTTACCTGCAGGTGTGCCAATACCTCCTGGATTGCCGCCTGGAAATCCAGTGCCAGGATTTCCTCCTGGGATACCAGGAATACCACCAGGTAAGTTTGGGCCAGGAATCGCCCCTGGAAAGCCTGGCAAATTAGTGCCAGGGTTGCCTCCAGGATTACCACCAGGGAAATTAGTTCCGGGATTAACACCCGGAGGAAAGGTAACACTAGAACTGCCACCAGGTAAATTAGTTCCAGGATTACCACCCGGAGGAAAAGTCATGCCGGGATTACTACCAGGGAAATTAGTTCCAGGATTACCACCCGGAGGAAAAGTCATGCCGGGATTACTACCAGGTATATTAGTTCCGGGATTACCTCCTGGGGGAAAGATCATACCAGGACTACCTCCAGGGAAATTAGTTCCGGGAATGCCACCTGGAGGAAACGTTACACCAGGATTACCTCCAGGGATATTAGTTCCAGGATTACCACCCGGAGGAAAATTCATGCCGGGATTACTACCAGGGAAATTAGTTCCAGGATTACCACCCGGAGGAAAAGTCACTCCGGGATTACTACCAGGTATATTAGTTCCGGGATTACCACCTGGAGGAAAGATCATGCCAGGATTACCCCCAGGGAAATTAGTTCCAGGATTACCACCCGGAGGAAAGATAACACCAGGATTGCCGCCAGGTAGATTAGGAGTCCCGGGATTGCCACCAGGAATAGCACCAGGGATACTTGTACCTGGAGTCGCTCCACCGGGTGGAAATATGACTGGATTGGTTGGTAGCTGAGTAGTAGTCGTTCCAGAGGTCGTGTTAGGTCTAGCCGTCGTCGCCACTGCCGTTGTGGGAAGGATTATTGGGGGCGGAGCAGCCACTATTAACGGTGCAGGCAGAGGCGGTTGCGCGACAGACAGGCATGTCGTCACTTTTAGCAGCCAAAAGCACATTTAAGCAAATTGAATTTCAATATTTTTTATACTAGATAGATAGAGTAGCTTGGCCGACTTGGGATATGCAAATGACTGAACGGAGTTTAGTCGGCATGGTTTTATGCTGTGATTCTGATGCAATTTCGCGGCTCAGCGCATTAAAATCGTCCTCTGCCCGGCTCACCTCTACAATGGGAATTTCCCAATAAAGCACTCACACTCGCAATGACCGTCTCCATTCGAAGCACTAATGCGAATCGAATTATGAGCAATCACCTCAATAAATATTCATTTTCCGGTATTATTATATGTCGTGATAAAGCGAGGAAACTCCATAGACACAAACAAAACATAAACAAATTAAAACTACGTATTACATATAATCAGAATTTGAATTGGATTTAGCAAAATTTAAAAGATGTTAAAATCCTTAAAATAAGTGTGCGTTACAGATTTTCATTTTCATTTTCGTTTCAGATTTAAATTTTCATATTTAATAATAAAATTGCTTCTATAAATAATAAAATCTTATAACTTTGAATATGTTACCTTAACATTTAGGTGAGCGTCTACCGAGATATTGCAATACTACCCTAGTATCAAGATTACCATGCCAGTATTGCCGTCAGGAAATACTGGCATATGAAATATGGTTCTTTTACAGACCACATAATACCAATAAAATATAGAATCATAATTAAGTACAAAAGGTCATAGTGATTGTGAGTGATGACATAATATGTAGATGATTGTATTGAAAAGCAGTTCATTGTCGCCCAAAATGTTAAGCGATAAAAGTGTTACATATACCATAAGTTATTCCTATAGTTGACATCGGTTGACACATATTTTTCTAACGCATTTACCGACTAGATTAGACGCGCTGTGACTAACATTCATATTGTTAACCTTTTTTAAGTGCTCTATTACAGAGCACTCGAATTAGCGCCCTATTTTGCTTTATTGCGTCAATAAAAGCGCGCATAATTTGTTAATAACACAAAGATGAACTAGTTTATTTTCATCTAGAGCGAAACATAAATTACGTAAAAAAACAGATTATGGTCATAAAAAATTGCTTCTGCCCTGAATAGTAACACATTATTCACGCATGTAATATATTTTTTTGAATGCTGATTATAAATAATATAACAAAAAAAATAATTCGATCTGTGTGCACTCGAGTGATTACATTACTAGATTATTGATTGCATTTTTTAAAAAATATTTTTTGTAAGGTTTGGTAATTAATTTTTGGGGTGGTGGTTGGTGATGGTAGTGCCCTTGAAATAAAACTTTTTTTCTTATTGTCAAAATTTATTTAAAAAGCGTATATATAAATTCACCCACGTTTTAAGAATCACTCTTTTATTTAAAAATATTTAAAATTTTACATAAATATTGGTATAGATGGATATATTAACCAACACATTGTTAAATAATAATTTTAAAAAATCAGTATTAAAATATAAACAGTTTATATAATTCCAATTAATTGAATAATTCGGTCGAATATTCGAATTCGGTTTGTTACCGAAAGTCCATTTCGCTGTCGCATGGTGAGCGCTGTCAGTTGCATACTAAAAAAATGTTGACTTTAAAGTAAAATACCTATATTATCCGACTAGCTTTCGATGTGATCTAAACGGCTATGGTTGTTTTTCGAGAGCATCAATCTACACAATCTATCAATCTAAAACTGTCTTAACACACATATTAGTGGGTAGTTTGAAGAGGAAAAGATAGAATAAGTAATTATTCGGCTGATTTACTGATAAACCCTGAAAAATCGTACATTACTATAAAAATAAGCTGTAGATCGACGAAAATATGAACTATATTCAGAAGTAATAAGTGCACAAGCAGGATTCTGCAAAACAATCTTTTTCGTGGCATAGAACATTCGTCATTCTGGAAGGGTTTCTGTAGGTAATACAAAAAAATGACAATGTTGGATAAGTAGTACCTAATTTAACTACAAAGATTTACTGTTTTTGTGGAGTAACTACTCTCCTCTAACCCTATTTTTTCCTAAACCTAAACCTAATTCCTAATTCCCTAATTCCCATGTAAAAAACAAAGGTTTACAATTTATCAGCCGATTGGAAACCAACCGTTATATTTTGTAGTAGTTTGAATGTGACAGAAACTTTTTTGAATTTCGCGAATATGAATAAATAATAAATATCTTTTGTTTGAAAAAAATTTCTGATTTTATTTCCATTTCTTTATGCAACATTTATCGTAAATACTTATGATGAAATTTCAATTTTTCTCTGACACAATATATACGTATTCTGAACAATATATATATATATATTCTTTTTTCACAATATATATATATATATATTATATTTACTTATTTTTGTTGTTAAAATAAAAATATTACCTAAAAAAAAAAAAAACAAAAATAGGCAGCGTCATCTATTTATCGCTCTACGTTGCTAGAATTATATAACATATGTCGAAAATTTATTTAAAAAATTTGGCGACTGTATAAATATTTCAAAGTATTTGCTTTGCGTTTTATTTTAATTAGGTAAATTACATAAAAACATGTAGAAATACTAGTTTGCGTTACAAAATCTAAGATTCAAACCTCGTCTGGCAGGCCAGATAATTCCTAGGAGTCTTCCTCTCGTCTACTAGATCGCAATACAAGGCCAATTACTGTGTTAACTATCGAGCTGCGGCGCTCACTTCACACATGTTGTATAAAACGTCAAAATATTTTTAGTCAGTGCGCGCGCCTTCTGCCCGCTGGTTGTCGTCATTCGGTGCGTTTATCACTTCGTCATTCGCTCTGGCTGTTGGCGACTCGCTTTCCCGAACATATATCATATTTTATCAATTCGTTTCGTGGAGTATATATTGTGTTTTCCAGATGTGACAAAAACGCAAATGAACTGGTTTATACCCACATATTTTCTGAAAATTGCATTAGTGTTCCAAGAAAAACAATCGACCTACGTGCATTTTTATTTCTGCATCTTTCGTTTTATTTTTGATAGTTCTAGCGAAATATAATTCACAATACCCGTGACATGTTTTGATCGATTGTATAGTCGCTACAGCATACGTAACTTTTGTTTTTGCGAATGAGGCTATTAGTGGTGTTTAATTAGGGTTTGATTAGTGATCGTAATGTTTTGTTTCGGCAAAAAGATTGACAGGCAGGGTGCTTGCAATTCTCTCGGCGCGGCGCCTCTGTGTCCGGAAGAAGATATTCCAAGCGAGTTGTCGGATGCTGGCATCACGATCGTCATCGACGGCGTCGAATTTCCCTCGGTGAGGCCGGAGTCCGATGACGAGAAGCTTCCGAGCGGCCTCAACAACGAAACCTTCGAGCCCGAGCCCGAACCTTATTCCGAATGCGAAACTATCGAGAACGGCGGGTCAGAGTGCAATAGTCCAGACGAGATCGCGTCCAGCCCGGTTCTGAAGAAGAGCACTCAGTTGCTGAACAACAAAAGCGAGTGTGTCGGATTGTACACGACCAGCGAAGGCAGCCTGAACGATGCGCCGCTGGCCAGGCGGTGGCGCCGGCGCCTCTCGGCGGCCAGGAAACAGCTGCGCCTGATGAAGACGAGCGGCGAATCGTGCAGCGAAGAGTCGGGCCCTCGCATCATCGACAACCTGGGCTGCGAGCCTCCGAGGCCCCCGCCGTCGTCGGCTGACCTGGCTGATCGCCTTCGCAGCCTCGCCGCCGCCGACGGCATCTCCGCGTCGGCCTGCGAGCTTTCTCTTCCCATTTCGCCCCTTTCTCTAGGACTCGACTCGCCGACGATATCTTCGGATCCAGATCGGGTGGTTAGTTTCTGCAACTTGTATCTAATGTCATGTTAAATCAAAATACAATTATGAGGTATTTTGGAAGTTACATTATCCGGACTGTGCTATACCAATGTCATAGTTAGGTATAATTTAATGTAATCAATCATATTTTAGCGCCACCTGCAAATTGCTACTTCCGCTTGCGATAATGGGTAAATGGATTATATGGGAGTTCTAAAATCATCTTATTTGTAACGTACTTAGTACAAATAAAATCAATATTGTATGTAAGATGAACATAATAATTGCCTTCATCTCAAGCAGATCTTTGCCAATAAGAATGGCCGTTACATGTAACCTAAGGGTTTATGGCTTCGAGCTCTACCATAAAAAATATAGATCATCACAACTACACTGGAATTAGTTTTTAAGAAACCTAATATCATGAAATATTATTTATAATAGATCTCGGGGTGGCTATAAATAAGCTAACTACCCGCTATTGTGTCAATACATAGTACATGTTAAAATGTAAGATTTCAGTAAAAAAGTTTTATCCGAGAAAAGAGAAACATATATTAATAATTAAAGGAAACGTTTTTTAATGGTTTTGTATTAAAATAGCACAATTCGTTGGACAAGGATCCACTTTAACTATGAACAAGGGTTTTCGTACAGATTAAGGGTTTTTTTTTAGTTTTTTTGACACTTTTATAATGACAAAGACCTAAATAGTATTTTTTTGATATACCTACCATTAGTTTGGATTCTGAGCACAAAACTGGTTTTGAAAGCCACGAGAGTACAATAATATATATATATTTTTTAATTTTGTAAAATATTCTACACAGGGCTGGAAATTCGACGAGGAATATTCGTCCACTACGGAAGCTGTCTCGGCGCAATCTCCGCCCCCGCCCCCGCCCCCGTCCCCCCCGCCAGGGCCGCGGTACAAGCTCGCGAAGGACGCCTGTCTCCAGGTGTGCTCCCTCAACCACACCAGGACCGTCATCAACAAGATCCTCACCTCCAAGTTCCTGCGGCGCTGGGAGGCGCATCATCTGATATTAGAGGAAACGTTCCTCACTTCGCGGACGGTAAGTCTTTGTGCTTTCCAGTACTCCGAAGCGTTCTCTTGTGTCCACATTTATATAGTCTGTTTTTAAAATAAGTAAGCACATATCAAATATTTTCACTTTTTTAACCAACTTCAAAAAAAAGAAGGAGCATTCCTTGTATTTTTTTGTAAATGTTTTTTCACTGATTATACCGGATTGGCTTGAGCGATTCGATTATTTTTGTTTAAAATAGGGAATTTTTCAAGGTGGTCCAAAACAAAGGTAACAAGAAATTAAACAATGAGTTTTCCCTTAAAAATGTTTTCATGTTAAGTTTTCATGGCTGAAGCGATTTCGACTATTATTTTTGTAATTGTACTAAAATGCTTTTAGTTGATTCAATTTACCAAAGTCTAATTACTTATAGCATTAAGTATAGCATTAAGTAGCTAAACATTTTAAAATTAAAAAAAAAGACTTCAAAATTAATCTACAACCAAAAAAAACTAAGAAATAATACAATAAATTTCTTACATTTAATAAAAAGATTCACTAAAACGTTGAAGTCGCCGCAGACATGGTCTGTAGTGAAGTTGCATAGGTGTCGGTATTTTTTAAATTTCTTACTAAAACCAATTTATTGTTTTATTTTTTTAAGTTGTTTTTATTTGTAGTTAATTATTAAGATCTGTAAGTATACGGGTTTCATCGAAATATGTCAGTCTTTTGATATCATGATTGTGCACCGAGGAGCAGAGAAAAGTATGGCCAAATGTGTTATCAGTTGCAAAATTACAATAACAGCGTGATTTTGCCAAATTTAGACGAAGCCGCCTTTGAACTCCGACATTGCGATAATTCAATCTCAACCGCACGCACTTGTCGCAATGAAGGCGTCATACTATGTTCGTTTGTTTTAATAATTGCCATGCGGCCGCCACGTGACAAACTACTGCGAGCAACCGCCAGGATCCATTATATTATTATCATCATCTTATTTTGGTATTTATCGATTAATTATCACTATTAAGCCGTTCTTATATATACGAGTATTGTATCTTCACTAATGCAGTTGAATGTATGAAATCGAGTGCTCTGTCATTTTCTTTACTTTACAATTTGCATCTTTTATAGTAGGTTGTCCTGCGGCTCACAACCTGCAGTTGAATGTTTGAAAATACACTAAACCGTCCATCTAGACCCTGAAATGAAACGGTGCAAATGCAACCTCCTAAAAGGGGGGGGGGGGAGGGGGTATTATGTGACAATTCCGTAGTATGTGATCGTGACAAATTATAGTTTCGTAGTAAAGAACGAATTACGTGCTTAAATGTTTTCGTATTAACATTTTAATTATGTGTACTTGTATTTATAATATCTACAACCTATTGATGTATATTACTTTATATATTTTTTAATTACAACCAAGCTTTCGACATTTTTTATACTACTGTTCCCTGCTTTAAAAAGAAAGCATATACGATAAATTTTTGTTAATTATAAAATATTAAATTGCGTATCAACGAACAGGCAATTCCTAGTTATAAATACATGTTCGTAATTTTTATTATTTCTAATCTTTTACGTTTTTTTTTTATTTTTGTGTTAATCAAATTTTCAATAATAATATATCAATCCAATTGTTTCTGTAAAGTTACTTATTATTTTCAAAAATAACACGTAACTGCTTTCTTTGATACAGGTTTTTTGTCTAGTTAACGCACAGGAACACCTTAATGCCATCTTCTTCGAAATTATTTTATAACTCTTCCAATATCTAATACATTTATGTATCTACCATGTGTTTAGCACATCTTTAGCTACTTATTGCACTGTATTTATTTTCTGTATAGCTTACGTGCCCGGCGTAGATCAGACAAACCAAATGACGTAAGGCTTTTTGTAACATTAAATTTATCAAACTCGTCTAAGGTCATTATGTTTTTGTTATAAATTTTGGTGACCTGTCAGTTCTGTTGCCGGTGGCATCAATTATGTTTTTCTAGATTTTTACATCTATGACATAAAATATTTTGCGATAAGCGTTGAACCCGACTTCTTTGATATGGAAACCGGATCGCGTGTGTTTTGAATATTCATTTTTTTTTTAATTTCTTTTATCTTCTAAGACAGCGATTCCTAAACTTTTTAAGGGATTATTACTATAATATATATTTTTTTATATTAATACCGGAAAGTAAGTTTCAAACTATAAAATGTAAACACTTTATTGATAAACCGTACTTATAATTATATATAACATGGGAACGGGAACACTCTGGAAAACTGCTTCTCTCGACTCGGAATAGCAACTGCATTAATTCTATTATTACAATGCTGCCAAAAGAAAATAGAATCTACAAACATAAGTAACCTCCAGGGTTTATTAGGAGTGGCGCCAACAGCAATTCAAACCGGTTTTTTTTTTTTGCAACCACGGACCTAATTGGGAAACGCTGGTTTAAGAGTTTCTTGCAAAATATGCTATGATGTTTCTGAGCTATTTTGCGTTGATTAATTTACCTAAAGATGTATAAATAAAATAAATATGATGGTGCTGATGTGTTTATCTAATACCGATAGGTAATCCGTTTTTTTTTTTGCTAGTCAATGTTAAAAAAAAAATAACATTGCACGCACGACTTAATTCATGTTGAAACGATTAACGAAATTGACCTTGTTTCCAATACCACAATACTTTCGATTTGAGATAACATCCTAGCACAAGCTTTACTTCTAATATTGAATAACAGTAGCTAATGTATCCCGGGCTACCCTGGGTTGACTCTCCTCGAGATCATTTCTCCCTGGAACGGGTCTGTCTACCTCGAACGGTCTCTTCCCGGGACAACCTCTTTCTAGCTTGGCATCCATCTTCGATACTGGGCATACCTTTAGGAGCGTGCTCTTAATGTGAATAATGGATTTTTCGACCGGTTGTCCCTCAACCTGAGGATTATTAAACTTTCAAATATTCATTTACTGCATTTGGGTTTTATAGTCTTAGGAAGGCCTAATTTATAAGGTTTTTAGTAGTTCTCTTGTGTCACTCCACTTTTTATAAGCATACGCGAAGACAAACATTTTATACTCTAATTCAATCGCGGTTTTTGATACACGAACTAATGTCAAATTGGAAACCCGCGTTTATTGCGTCAATAATTTCATCGATTACTAGTATTTGAATAATTTATAATTACTTAAATACGTATGAAACTATGAGTACATGTGTTTTCTTTTGTTTGGTTTGACGTATGACTCGTATGACGTCGCGCTGCCGAAACGTCTGTTAAATAAATCGAATCAAAACCATAGAAACTACCTAATTACCATTCGAATAGAAGTTGAATCACGCTTGTTTAATCAGCCGCAAAAAATATCGAAATATTCAGTCAACTGACGGACCTTTCTATACATTCTTCCTTTTTTTCATGCAATAATGCATTCCTTAAATTGTGTAAAGAAATAGTTTTCTTTTTTAAATTTGGTATTCTTTTGTTACAATAACGTTTTTTTCTTAACCTTTTCTTGTTCGTTTATTTAATACTTAATTAGTTTAATAACAATTTCAAACTAAATAAGGCAGAATTTATGATTAGTAACACACTTTCACGAGTTTTTACAGTAAACATGTATTTTTTATTTTTGAAATAAACATATCAAAATCGGTAGGGAGGTATATCAATGTCGACTAGGTAGACACCCATATACTCGTACATAATAACGAATTTTTCTATGTGCCCAAGTGTAACACGAATTACGCAACGAGTTACACACCGTACTGGAAAACTATATAACCACAATTGTAACAATATTTAGACATTTTTCATTTGCATAAAGGCTACTTTTTACTTAACATAAGTAACTCTCACTGAACATAAATAATATTAAGCATATTAGTATTTTCATCACCACCACACATATGCACATACCATTCTGTACAGTGTACACTATTTTATTACAACTGTCGACAGGTCCTTTTGATAAATTTCTTAAAGATTATTATTACATAAACATTTTTAGTTAAGGTAGATTTAGCACAAACAAAAATTGAACATAGAAAACAAAACTGAACAATAGAAATATTATGTAACCTAAAATAACACATAGCACTGATATATTTGTAAATTTAAATATTTTAGTAAAATGGTCCATATTATATCATAATAATTATTTTACATATGTTTCATACCTTTAATTTATTTTTAAATTGGATTTTACGTTTTTTAATTTCACTGTATAAAGTGAGGACCACTACGTATGATTGCCGCTCGCCATTTAAGTTTTTAAAGACAAAGCTTATTTGTATTGTTTTACGAGTATGTTGGTATTTTGCCGAGATTTTAATGGCACTGATTTTAAAAAAGATTTTAAAAGCTGAAGAAATATTGATTCTAGAATAGATTGGATCACCTTTGAACAGCATTGTCCTCTATGAAGGAAGGTATCCATGATGAATAAGATTTATAAGACGGTCGACTGTTCTTATTATGGTTTACAAATGTATTACATTCCGCCCGCACTCACGTGCGCCCATGAGCGATCTATT
Source organism: Neomicropteryx cornuta (assembly GCA_020383195.1). Classification (NCBI taxonomy): domain Eukaryota; kingdom Metazoa; phylum Arthropoda; class Insecta; order Lepidoptera; family Micropterigidae; genus Neomicropteryx; species Neomicropteryx cornuta. Next base: position 12,353,045 of record JAHKQU010000014.1, read on the forward strand.
TGAAGTGTGGATACGGTTTAACGTTGTAATTTATTTGCACAAGATAATAATTTTCACTTCTACAAACACATTTTCACGATAAAATGATCGCTGTATACCTAACCCTGGAAAATCTCGTATTATTCTTGAATTTACCGCGGTTTGGTACGTTTTTATTTAATTGCTGTTTTCTGTATTTAACTGTACGCTTAGATACTTAATTGCGTTTACCAACAGCCATTTCGAGTAGTCATGGCAAAAATGAAAGGAGTATTAGAACACATTAATTGCGACTAATAACGATGCAGGTTAATTCAATAATAAATAACGACTAAAAATAATATGAGGAAGTTCATTCATTTTTTTTTTTCATTATTTTCGTGCATCCATTCTACGATTATTATGAATGCGATGGTACGTACAAAAAATAACTATAATTTCAATAATAAAAATATGCATTATTGTAATTTGTATTCGAGTGTGATTTTCGCGTGTTGTAGAAAACACGTAAGGCCGTTTTTATATTTTAATAGCGTGACGCACGCTGAGGGGCTATTTAATACTAATTTCGAAAAGGTGATACTCGCGCAATATTTTATATTACGACAAAATGCGGAAGACCCTCTCTTTGCCCTCAATTTAAGCAAAGAATTTAAAAATAACTTTGTTTTAGAAGCGAACGACTTTGATGTTGGCGCATTTTCCGCTTCGAACACATCTGTAGCCTCGATGCACAATGTTATGGCTCAGAAGAAAAAATAATAAACTATTTCCCGGTGGTAAATTATAAGCCTACGGTAAACTGCGCACGACCCTGACTGATAAGGCATGGTGGCAGAAACTCCGATTTGTACGAACGCCAGAGGAAATATCATCTCGTGATCTGCACCAGACGCTATTATCCTGTCATATTCGGATTTTTTTCTGTATCTTGGTTGTAGCCATCCGTAGGTTTTTAGATTTGTATTTATATATTATTTTTTTTAGGCGAAATGCCGTTAAAATAATATCTCCCAATCCAGATGTAGATAATAGGGCTCAATCCTTATAATTTAAAATGGATCGCACTATTTTTATTATTTTTTGTCATCTATAAGTCACTCATTAACGTTGTACACTTCTATTTACTTCACAAACCTTCATTTTATTTTTGTTTCATTTGTCGTCTTAGTGAATAGATACATAAAATTTGCCACTATTTCATATTAAAGATTGGACAAGTGAAAGTTCAACGTGCATTTTCTACAAACTTTGATCTCAAATACAAGTAACTCTTTAGTACCTACCTTTTTATTTCTTTTCCGATTCGGCTTTACAAATAAATGAAACAAACAACAATATACAAATTGACAAATCTATTTACATAATACAAATGAATTATCATTTGTAAATTATCTATCATGCATCATCATCATGTATCTGAGTTTATCAAATTTTCTTTTCTAAAATAGATTGAAGCATTTTGTTACTACGTAATAGTAAATAGTTAGGAATATCTAGTTCTTTGAATAATATTTGGGTTTACTCTTTGAACAGGAATATTCATTTCTTTTTACTTATAATCCAGATCTTTGAACCTATTCAAAGATCTGAACAAAATATTCTGTTCTTTGAATAATTTTCAGCTAAAATAATGCGTCAAATACTATATCTTAGCTCTTGAACAATGAAATCGACTTAAAAAATATTATTTTCATTTCCGTAATACAATGGAATACAATTCAACTGTTTATTTGCATGATACGCCAACACGCCATTGCTAAACGATCAGGGAGCCATGACGAAATTATCAGTGCTAATATTGTAGTAACGTATGCCAGATATTTTCTTTTAGGTTACGTATGGATGATTTTAATTTGGCAAAATTCTCCACCCGAAGGGACACTAAAGTACCAGGGCTATTAATCAAAAATACAAGCTATTAGGTATTATTAGCGATTTTGATTGCTGGCTAATCCGACCAGGTTCTCTGCTTTATCCATTCTGATGGTCCTGATCAATTTTAGGGGGCCTCCCGAATCATGGCTTTTGTATTTGTCTTGTGCTAGCTAAAAGGTGAAAAAAAAGACCTGGCACCTGTTTAATCTGGTATATCCAGCGTGCCTCAGCCCCTCTATACAATATGTTATTATGTATGTATGGTAATAAGTTTTTCTAAAAACTTCATCGTTTTTTTCTTCGTATCCAAAACAACATAGAAGCTATTTGCATGCATAGCAAATAATGTCTTGGTCCGATTCGTGATTGCTATAGGATTATGAGTCCTATGGGTTTCACGATACACCATGTAGCATGCACCCTAAACACCATTCAGTTGAAGTTCTCTTATTCTGGTGGTACAGATCTCATTATCGCTATCGACCAGCTTTTTCCTCCAAAATAGACATATTCGTGAAAGGTTTCGTTATCATTCAGAACGTTGATTTGCGCTGATGATGGAATTGCCCGATTCCAAGTCGTGTACCAGTTTCTTATTTTTGACACTTAACTCGACGAAGTAACTCGTTTGTCTCTTTTCATTAAAGCTCTCAAATTTAGTGGAGCATGAATATCTTATGCTTGAGATCTTCGCAGCGGCCGCCGAGACTCCACCATACCATCTATGTAAGTAGAGCTTACTCTATAAAAATGACAAGAGATACTTGTAGCCTTTATATTTATTATATTTTAAATTATGCCGATATTTCGATATCGAATTTTATCATTCGAATATTATTTCTATTTCGGATTTTTTTAAACCAGTATCCCTAAGTCGACTGTTATCAGGGAAACATCAATGGCGGATAATATGGGTTTAATACGTCACACGCGCGCAACACAATTACATCTCCGAGATAATGATTCCCCTTGGCTTTGTCGCTCTATCTCGTAGATTTAATCTTTAATATCTGTCCAACCAAAGAATAGCAATCGTTTATTATCAAAAAAAAATTAATAAATTTGGGGGTGTTCGCATTTTTTTAATATCATTTCTTCCTCATAATAAGTTACAGAACACCCCCCCCCCCCCTCCATCCCCAAAGTGTTTAAAACGGTCTTGGGACATCCTGTATAGTTGTCGTTGTAACCATTTTAGTGTTTTACTATCCGACTATGAGTAACGAAAGTATTGTGCACGTTTCGACATATTATGTAAGATGTGCAATAATATGTTGGAATGTGGAAAAACGCCCTTAAATTGCTCACAATCGCTAATCTGTTAGACGTATCAAAATATGCATGAAAGAAATGTAGATTTAATTAGTTCCGCAAAAAAGTGCAGTCTATGCATAAATACTCGTAAGCTGAAATAAAAGTGTTTGATTTTTTACTTTTTTATTTCGGAGCCTTTGACATCATAGCGATGGATAAATATTGACAAAACTTGTTCTTGAATACAAAAGATTATTAAATATGCATAAAGTACATACAATAATAGTTGATGTATTTAATAAATTAAGATACTAACCTTTAACATAAGAATAAGTTACTTTATTTGAAAAAAAAGTGATATCTTAAGACAAACAATATCGACAAAAAAATTCATATAAATTGTGTACTCATGGTTTTTTTGTAATCTGACTAAATAATAAAGCTGGTTAAAATGGTGCCATTTTCTCTATTCCACAAAACTTATGGACATTAAATTCGTTTTGCCGACTCTTTACTGGTCGTTAATTATTATAGCATCGTCATCACAGCGGAGTGCATGCTATTAATGTGCCTGCAGTGACGACACAGGGCGAGGACGATGGGATCAACGTCCTCAGCGACCCACCCCCACCTCTCCCCGCCCGCCCTTCACTCGCTCACACCCTTTCCCCCGCCCAACCCAAATATCGAATGAACGTATTTGTGGATTGGTCTTCGGCCTCTACAAACAAAACTCCCATGGTGAATGTTATTTGGATTATGTGAGCATAAAGTTATTAACATTCAAGCGTCTGCGTCTGAATATGTTTCATTACTTGGCTATTGAACTCCCCCAATATTATTTTTTACGGCTGTCTGTTCCAAAGTGAGAGATATATCTAATAAACGTACCTAAATAAATAGGATTAAAATTAGATTAGATAGAGTAATTAAATTAGATTTCAACATATTTTTTATAGGTTTAATTAAAATTTTTCTCAAACGCAAACAAACTCACCATCTCACTCCCACACCTAGACGTCACTATAAATGTGTTCTCTATATTTTTATACAGTTTTCTCCTTATATCATAACCATATTTTAATTTCTATTATTTATTATTAAGGCATTAATATTTAAACAATTGGATTTATTAATTTTAAATGAATGAAAAATTAACTACGAAAAAGAATTATACTGTATAAAAAGTTGAAACGACGGACAAAAATACATTTAATACGCACCACTAGATTCAGGCCTGTATTTTAGGTTTTTTTTAACCAACTATTTGATTAGTTACATGAAAAAAGATCAAATGTTCATTGAGGTTTAAGAATGAAATAATAATAAAACCAGTGAAGGTTTAAATGGTTGTAATATATAAAAAGCGAGAATGATGCCGACTGTATGCGTTTTTCGGGCCGTAGCCCTGGTCTAGCAAATTCTCGCATTATAAATAGAAAAATGATGAAGGGTGCAATAAAACATTAGCCGAGATGAGATACCCTTTGTTGAAGGTTCATATTTCAAACGGTATGGGAGTTGCATTTATCATCTTTTTATAAGTAATATTTTTGCAGCTGACATGGACGGTAAATTTTCAAATATTGTGTTTTCATTGTGGCCACATAGGCTATTAGCACACACTAGCGCCGAGATATATATTTCGAGTGTTTGTATTGTATTAATGTGGTACTTTTAAAATGAGCCAACCCCAATCATGCGACAAGCCCACAGAAACGTATGATTGGCTCAGTTTTTTGCAAGCCGGACGAGCTATATGTCCTATAAGGACCAGTGCCGCTGGAATATTTATTTGGGGTTTATCTGTTTGATGCGAGGCCAAAATTTGGCACCGGAACCCGCGACATGCCTTCACTGCCGAGATTTCCCTCCGAATATCATAATTTTACCCTATATGCACTATTCCCTGACCAAACCTCAGCATTTTAAACATTTAAAAAATGGATTTCGTCCGAAACGGAAGATGCTGCGAATTTCGAAATTTGGTGGTATTTAAGGAAGAGGTATTTGTAAAGTGGTTTATTCGATTTGAATATTTTAGAAGACCGACACCTTAATTCATTTCGCAGTTACCCTAATGTGATACGTAATGAACACATTTCCAATGTCCCATGTTTATTTTGCCATGACCTCTAGTAAATATAAATGCAATTAAAAATATTGCAATCCTTAAAACGACATCGGATCTATTTTACTTCACATAATAAAGTCGTAGTTAGAGATAAGTGATTAAAATCTGTTAATCGCAATTAATTCTTCGGAATGACTCAAGAGAGTTGTTATCATTTGTCCTAAGTAATCATAATTAATGGCAACGTGTAATCTGTGACATCCGTACTTATTTACATACTTTTTAGATATCCCGAAAAAACAAGAATTATTATTTTTACCTTGTTTCGGAATCCTAAATCATCTATTTAGAAATCCTTGCCGAGACTGAGAAAATATTTATTAAATTAATGAAGAATAAAAGAACGATTATTACACATAATTATTTGAAATTTCTGCAGTCGGGGAATTAATGGTTATAAATGCTAAATTTCTTTAATATTTATTTATTTATTTTCTTATGGGAAAACACACAGTAATAACAATAATATTAACAATCAATCAATCAATATTAATATGATCATAAATGAACTCTGGCAACAATATGTATTATAACGTTGCCTTTTTGAAGTTGGGTTCTAAGATGTAACAGTCCATTTTGGTTTAAAATTAAAAAAAATATATATTTCTGTAATAATTACATCCAAATAACATTTAAGAATGTGTAAGAATTTCGAGAGAATTTTAATCTTAATGTCTTCACAAAATTTAAAACTTATATATATTTAAAAAAAAATACAACCTTAATATTCAAATTGACTACTCGATTCCACACCCCTCAAATCCCTATTGATGATGTAACATATTATTTATAAATATTGACAAAGTCCCACCTGAAACTGCCAATTCGTTTAAATTTTTGCCGAATCTGGTGGTACTACCGCAGGCGCAGACGACGCAGATCATTTTTTACTGCACCTGTTCTAGCCTAGGGTACGAATAAAGTTCAAGTTATCTTTAGGAAGTGAGAGTATTTATGTATTATTGATATCTCTTATGTTCTTCTTATACTTGTTCGTGGTTCCTTACCCGATTTACCACATCTACACATTATTACCACAATTCTGAAAATACTTTTTAATTACATAAAATAACCTTAAAACACCCACTCTATTCTCCCTTTTCTTTTATTTTTCTGGCGCCCTTAGTTTTTATTGTGATCGGAAATATTAAGAAATATTAATTGCTCTTTCTAATTGATTTTACATCGATCAATATAATATAATACAAAAAACAAAGCTATCTCGCGGCTCTAGAGACGCCAGTTGCGGCCTAGACGGTCCTCCATTATCTTCTTGATATCACGAAGAATAAAGGTCGCTGTCGCCTCTATGACATTGGCAAGATCTAATTTCATTCCACGCCTTCAATGACTACGAACAACCGATCCGCCGCCGCCGCCGCCCCCGCATAATGCGCTTCTGAAGCCGTCTAATTCCATCGAACCCGAGTTTCTTCGTTTAATTGCTTTGATACGGTGTTGTTGTTGGCAGATTGGGTTTCCAAGTGATTTTAATTTTACTTTACTCGCGGCTTCTGCTTAATACACGTATCCGTGAAGGCTGTTCAACCCGATACCTTCCCGCCGGCGCGGGTACGTAACAATGGAGAAATCTTGGCGGGTTGGGGGTTCACATGGATAATGTCTCGGCTGAAGCAACGGCGAATATATATAGAGTCGCGTAAGTCACGCTCGCGATGTCCGGTCACGGAGAATATGAAAACAGAGGGTAAATAAAAATCAATCCCAAGTAGCGATCGAGATACACTGTAATACAATTTATAAATTACCTGCGTCATATTACTTTCTTTTTCTAAAGCAGGATTGTTCACTGCCTCTTGTTCGACTTTGCGACTGTGTGTTGCTTATAACAACCGAAAGGAAGCCGGTATCACTAAAATTTGCCAATATCGTAATTATTCGGATACCGCGGTGTTGACCTTACGGACTCCCCCATAACAACCTACTGTACCGTACCATGGCTTCCTATTCGTCAATTGTACCTTATTGAAATGGAATCTTAAAAGAATTTACAAAGATACTCATTAGTGTACACTCAATTTTTGAATGAATAACAGTCAGTCATAGATTTGTGCTATTTAGATAACCAGCTGGTATTACGACAACTGTCATAGGGATGATGGGCGTTCAAATTTTATTAAATTTCCTTTCCGCCCATCCGCACCTCCTGTACGTGTCCTCACTTTGTGACTGCAAGCCAGCGTGCGAGGGGTTATTGGCCCTGTCCCGCACATTTAGATCTGCCCCTTTGCATCAAGACAGACCACCGAGTAAACTCGGCTACATCTAAGTTTGTATCAATATTTCAATCGTTAAGCAACAGGACAACTGTTTCGCTTGCGTGGGTGACTCGGCTCGGGGACCGCCAAGGTGGGTCTTCCCTCGCCGGCTCCATTAATTTAGCTTCTGACTCTACTTTTCAAGTTGGCATGAGATTTACCATGAGCATTGTACGACCGTGCTCGCCACCCGGGGGAGGGATTCTGGTTCGGCATTTATTACTCACCTTGCAGGGATGACGGCGGCCTTGCTATTTTATAGACGACCTCATTGGCGAGTATACCTTCACCAGAGTCGGCTCTTTGGTTCACTAGCTATTGCCTAGTGAACCAAAGAGGGGCCCGAAGTATTCCTCATCAGCGCGCCCGGCTCACAATTGGACTCCATGACCCAACATAGGCGAACAGATATGTATCATGTACCTACTTCCGTTTCTCCGGCCTCGGTTTATAGGCGAGCGAATGAACCTCAGGTTGGTTTTCTAACAGCTATCGTATACTTATCCCGAGTTTGATTTAAGTACAGACTTAAATTGTAACGCGCCGTTTTATCTTTCCTCACTTAGTCCAGTCAATTCATTTCAATTTAAAATAATCTTTAGGGTACCGCCCGTTATGTAGTCAAAGTCGCTTGTAATCACGAGTCTATCATATGGGTTGCGGTCCGTCAATATTATTTCTCCAAATCTCAGATCATAGTTGTATGTTATGTCTGCTTGGAACATTATGTTAGCATATTATTAGTTAAATTTAAGGATGAAAGGTGTAGCATCAAAAGCCAAAGTTTCTGCTACTTCAATCTTCTCATCTGGAGCCATGTATCCTCTGGACCTTGGGTTGGCTCTTAGAATTGGATTGTGGAGGGCATCTAAATGAAAAGAGATTTGAAATATAGTGGATGGCCCTCCGAGGTGAACGAGATTCCTCGCTCTTATTACTTGTGCATGTAGGAATGAAGACGGAGATGGTTAAGGCTCGGCTGGGCCCATCTGAAAAAAAAACTTGTATCCGGTTGGCCTCGCCGACTATTCTTTTGTATGTTCCATTCCTAATACCTATGAAAGCACACATTATTCAGTAAGCATTTAGAACTTTTCAAAAAATGTTTATGTTGTGTGTATGTAATTTTCAAAAATAAATATTTTTGCAAGTTTCGAGTCAACGTGCTACGGTGCAACCTGGTGAAACCTTTGTATCAGATCAGGGATAGCGATCTGATGCCTGAATTAAAGCCTAGCTTTGAGGCATGCTCTTCAGCTGATATGGCCAATAACCCGCTCATCACCGAAGGACACAGATCCTTACAGGCCTCTCCTTGAAATTAACTATCCTCGAAAGGATGTGTAATCCCCGCGTGTTATTATACTTCTGCCTTCAAAATCTTGTCACGAGTTTACTTGGCCTCAGAATTTTCGTCATTTTCTACTCGCTTGGATGCTGTGGTACCGAATCTACTTTAAAAACTGACTATTTTAAACATATTTGATCTTCAATAAAATTTCGTCTATCAGTTAAAATCGTCTATACGCTTTAATTGCATTAACGTTTTGCAACCATTTCAGCTTACATGTAATTTATTTGATTTCTCTTTTATTCGGTAATGGAACAAAATATTTAATATATAACTTGTTTACATTAATTTTGACACTTAAGTAAGAAACCTTATCAATATGCATATAAAAGATAAAACACAGATTATACTAAATGAAATAATATAAATTATATATTATATAATAATACATACACTATAAATACATTGTAAAAAGATTTCACCTGCGTCGGGACTCCGAAACGAGTTCCTCGATTACTAGTTACGTGTGATTATTACTAACACAGATCCTATTCCGCTGTGAACTTTTTAATAAAAAAATAAAACATTCGGAGCGATACAGACGAAACTTGATTGTTAAAGAGTTGATTTAAAAAAAAACGACTTAACTTTATTATAATTTCGATTAAGGTAGAGGGTTGAATGTGATCGAATGGCATATCTTTGGTTCAACCCGAATGTCGCTGACGACACGCCGCGGGTCGGACCTCCTCGCAAACATTCAGCCGCTGTAAATAAAGTGAACGTTTATTGGTAGGACGCGACGTGAACGGGGAACGTAGCGTGCATAATAACCATCATTCGACACCACCTTGTGATAGATGGTTTGGTTGAATATCTTTCGCTCGTAAGACTAGCATCGTTGATAACTAAACGTAGTGGTAATGTATTCCAGGGTTAAAAGTAAAATTGGAAGCATTTATAAAAAATAAAAAAACACGTTAATTTTAATTAATTTCAAATCTTGATATGAATTCCACAAAATGAACGAAGTGCCGAGTGGGAGCGAAGCTCCCATGTGGTGACTCAAATGTTACTCTGTTCACGGACTAAGGCTCTAGAACTACAAGACCGATTATGATAATTATTTTTTTTAAACATATTTATTTAGTTATTATGTAATTAAAATGTTCCTACAAATGTCCTAAATTTAGCATGTATGTGCTCAATGAGCAAACTTGAATACTCATACTATGTATTATATTTACATATGCCTTTAAAGCCAAGGTCATATATTATTAATTTGGTTGCTAAACCAGCGGCTGCGCTTATCCCGTCCTTTGGGCGTCTGTCCTATGACACCCAAGAAAAACGACTATAGCCGTTCAGATCACATCGAAAGCTGGTCGGATAATAGAGATATTTAACATTAAAATCAACATTTTTTTAGTATAATACTGACATATGACATACCGCTCATCATTAGGGTCAGATCAATTCGAATTTCAAACATTTGACAGCGTAACTATTGGAACGTTTTATTTATTACTTGGTTATTGAGAAAAGGTCAATTCGGGAGATGTTAGTATTGAATAAATCACGAATTCAACAAATAGAAAGAGGGGGGGGGGTTGTTTTATTACTATCCGTGCATCAAAATTTATAAAAGAAAACTGAAATAGTGTTACAATTTATGATGAATATTCGAAAGAATGTCATCATACCATTGTAGCAGTTTTTTTTTAATTTTAATCTACTCAACATCAAAGTACAAAAGTGGAAACCACAGACAGGCACGGGTAGTCCGAGGGACGCCTGTAGGACATTTGAACGTTTGGTTAAATAATTGACTACTAATAAACAATGTATAGAAGCAGTTTATATTAAATGATAGCTACAGGTGTCATAGACATTCTTGTTTAAATTAAATTCTTCCTTTACTTTGCTTGATAACCATTAATATTGCTTACCAACTTATTTTTTTTATTATATTTACTTATGGATAAATAAATGTTTTTTTACAAACACGTAACCTCCATTCCCCCTCCATCCTCCTTCCCTTCTCGATTTTCTTTGTTTGTTCGATGTACATAGTTGTGTGTAGTTGTGCTAGTGTCAAGCTTCTTAATAAGTTGATGGTACTTCAATATTGCCTGGGGTCTCTCCCTGCGCGCTAAGTGAGTTTCGCGTGACGGCAGATGCTTCGTCCGTCACAGAATCCGACGAGAGCCATGTTCGTAGTGACGTAGTTCACAGCTCAGGGGTTGCTTTTAGGGTTGCATCCTTATTAGGAAACGGGGTCATGATGTCGTGCTTTGCGCCCTGGCCCCTTCAGCCAGGGGGGGGAGAGGAGATGCGAGTTTGTTGGGGAGTGGGGAGGAGGGATTACTGCGCCGTTAAATATATATCGCATTAGAACTGCATCATTATTACATATACATGTAGTCTATACTAAACTATATTTCGCAGGTACCTATAATAAATTTAATATGCTAGCTAGCGTAGCTGAATGATATATATCTAGCTGTGCGGAAGCATTAGTCCTAATATGTTACATCATCATGCTAATTTAAATTATCGCCTAACATAAAACATTCATACTCAACTGGCGATATGCTTGCGAGCAAGCAACTGTCGGGACAGTTGTTGGTAATTCTCTAGTCTGAATAATCCCACCAGCAGTATTTTTTTGTCGTGATTTGACTATAGGTACAGGTGAATTATTAGTGTGCTTATGGCAGCATCGAGATCCGAACATAACCGCTAAGTACCAGATCATAAGGTGCGGTTTTCGTCAACACGTTTATTTTTATTTTTCGTTAGTTTCATCTGGTGTTCCATGCGTATGCATAACGATCGCGCGCTTGAAACTAAACACGAATTTACACAAACATACCTTAATTCGGTCCCACACATGTGCGCAAATGTTTGAAAAGATGCACAAATGCTATTAGACACAGAGCTGACCCGACGAACTTCATACCGCCTCAAAACCAATAAATGTTGTAACTTATTAGCTGAATTAAATTTAGTTTTATATTAAGAATACTCAAAATGAATTAAGTTCAATAAATGTTTTCACACAATTCAAAATTACACAATGAAGCAATTATCCATGCGCGCACAATATGTGATAACCTCACAAAGTGAACATCTTCGAAGGCAACTTACCGTTTGAAAATAGAATTGCACAGAATACAAAGCCGTTCCATACAAAATGTATGAGAAAATTAATTTTGCTTATAAATATTTATTTCATGATTTTTTCAATGATTTAATAGTTATTCTGCTCTTCGGGGCAAAGAAAAATTCAACAAATCAAAGCGCATAAAAATCGGTTTAGCCGTTCTTGAGTTATTAATGGTGTAACTAACCCGACTTTATTTTATATATATACAAGATAAGATTAATTTATTTGTTTTGACGTTCTTCCGGACTACTATTATGACAGTCCGGCAACTGAACGTCGCCGTTGGGGTTGGGAGGGAAGGGGGTTGAAATGTAGTTAATTCAACAAAAAATACGCAATACTATGAAGGTTGCTTTTATCATTTATAAGTGTTGACAGACTATTTACTTTTTGTTTAAATAGTCCCAGACTCGTTAAAACTTGTTGAAGGCATCAAGAAATTTACGTAATTTTATAAAAGATAATCAAATATTTTTATTTATAAACGTAAACCCGATAATAAACCGCATTAACGCCGTATAATAATTAATACAGCATTATACCAACGGACATTAAGACAATTAGGACTGACATAATGGTAGTCCGGAAGCACATCAAAACAAAACAAAATTAAACATCTATATATTAAAACGTGAAGGGAAAACATTCGCGCGCACGGAGGAGTGTGAGATTTGGCACGGTTAAAGATTTTAAGGAGAAGTGGAGAAAGCTAAAACTATCTATAATATGTGTAATATTTAATAAAATAAAACGTTCATACTAACTGACAGGTTGACCGAATAAGTTTTGAGCTGTGAATTTTGTGTGATTTCAAAAGTGTTGAGTGAGATTTTTTATGAGTGAAATATATAATTTTTATTTTCACGATTTTTATAAAACATACCTTAAGCTCAATGTTTGTTTGCAGATTATAAATTGGCTTTCATTTTAAGATTCGAAGAACTCATTGAAATATTCAACTAAAACATCAAAAACCTGTTAAGAATGACAATCTTGTATATAAGAACCCTCAATAGTAAAAAATGCTTAAGCCAGTTAGTCTTACATCGCTATAAAGTAATAGTTTTAAACATTATATTGTTCACAGTTCACTAGAATTTTGTATTGATCTTTTCGCTCTATGGAGTTCGCTTGTCTTAGCTCGCTTTTTTCTTTTGTGATGCTTCGTTCTACAAAGGAAACTTGAAACTCCGGCTAAATAAAAGTAAGTCTTCATCTTTCGCAGTTATTTTTAGCTTTTTAATAAAGAAATATTGTTTATCTATCTAAATCCAAATATTTTAAATTCTCATGATACGTTCTATCCTTAATATTCTATAAAATTCTACTGATTTTACCCCGAGAATGTATAAAAAAAATGAGGAATATCTAAACATGTCGCAATAAGTACAAGAAAAAAATAATGTTATTTTTAAATCTTTTGTTAACTCAATAACTCGACTATCAAAGTATTGCTTAGCCAAGAAATTATATGTTTTACTGGATGCCCGTCCAGGATTTGCACGAATAAAATCCTAGTAAAAAAAATCCTAAAATCATGAAAATCCTGTAATTGTACAAATTATACGTCTAAATCTGCCTCGAACGATGCTTTATAAAATAGTGAAACCACATTGAAACCCGTCGCTGATGACCCGAGATTGGGGCAAACAATTTACTTACCGGGGGGCATTATTATCTATCTCCAATGAGCAACTGTACAAATAGTATAAAGCAAACATTGCCCAATTAGGTAGGTATCCGCTAATCATATAAAATGTGTCATGATTATTTTACAGAAACGACTTTTTATTATTTATTTCTATACCCTATATTATTATACTGTGTTTGTTGTAGTCGAAATGGTTTCAGGTAGTGTCAGACCGAAACTGACTTTAATCCGAAACCGAAAATGAAATTAAGAAAATAATTTTTTTCTTAGAAAACTCAATCCAACTATAGTATACATAATAATTATGTATCGGTTATTATAAACACGTCTTAAAACTTTAAGGGCCTAACACTAATTATTATTTATAACTAATTAAAACAAATATTTTGTTTTTATTTTAAATTGTTACCTTTACAGAAGCTATCAAACACAAACTTAGTAGAATCCCTTATGGAATTAGGAGTTTCGCATTTGGCGTTAGGACTTTTAACTTTTTTTTATTTATATTATATATATCAGCTGTTCAATTAGCATTTAGCAGCTAACTGCTATCATGCATGAAGGTGCCGTCAAAACCGACGGCACCTTCGGCGCGCGACAACTCGAGCCTGCGGCACTCGGGATATCATATCTCTCAAATTGGACCAAACTGCATACATTGTGCAAAATTTCATTTAAATCGGTTCATTCGTTTAGGAGTTCATCGTGGGCAAACACCGTGACACCGTTTTGAAAATTTTTATTTCTTTTTGCTTGAACGCATCATAGTCATAATAGAAAAACAAACAATTCTGTTTAGAAATGACTCAATATAAATCTTTATTTAAAAATGAATACAAGACGTGCTACTAAATAAAATTTTAAGTGGTAATTTTATTCGATAATCAGCATCGCTCATTATATTTCCGGTAATAAAAAGTTTTATTGTCACCATTCCCCTATAATTAAACATTTTTATGTAAAAAAATAATTATATACTTTTTTGAAAATACTTACCCCGTCTTACATAAAAAATCATGAATAAAAAATGATCTATTTTTCAACATTTTTTTTTCTCGTTTCGTGCTTATTAGTAATTTATCTTTCTACAAAAGTATTTTTTTGAAATTTTCCTCGATATTAAAAAAGTAAACTTGAATTTTGTCATAATTTACTATTTTTAGTACTTTGTATAAAGTTTACCTAAAAAAAATGTACTGCGGAAAGTTGTTCCACCACTTTAAAAACTTCTACTGTTCATACTGATTCTAAGTAATTCATTAGTATTTATTATTCTGTGGTGCATAAGCAATGCTTTAATTCTAAAAAGTATGAGTAGCGGGCGACAAATTAGCGTCGGCCGCCACCATTTAATTTAATTTTAAACTCTTCATCTTTTTCTTTACTTTAGCGAAAACCTATCATCAGTTAATTGTATGTACCATTTCTTATATATTTCACTGTTCGTTTTCCAAATAAACAGTAAATAAATAACTCTTCCAACAGGGTTTAATACATTGTTTTTTCTTAATTTACTATATTTATTTTAAAAATGATTCGGCGCTTAAGGTTTTATATTTTGCAATTACTGGAGTGGAAAAATAAATGTTTTTTTGGCACGTGAACCCTTTGCCTGAGTGTTACTCAAATTATTTACCTTCATAGACTACAAATTTATAATTTATCCACCCCAGATAAAAGTTTTTACGCAGTTTGAAAGCCGTCCGAAATTTTTTCCTCCGGAGAAATGGCATTGAGAGTTTGACACATTTTCAAACTTTGTTTGCTTGAAACTTTGAACTGAATCAAAAACGAAGACTTACCGCCGTCCTTTTTGCGGACAAACATAGCCGTAAGCTTTCTTCGTAAAGACAGAGTTCGGGAGAACTCTTGTGCAAATAGCATATAGGTAAAGTTTCTCATTTTTCACTTATTCTATACATAGCTCGCTTTTGCTGTCAATAGCGTTTGAAAGGTCGCCTAAATTCGATTATTAATATGTCAAGGTTGCCTAGACTCGATTGTAAGGTGCTAAGGCATCGCATTCGACTAGCAGTTGCATTTTACAAATATCTTATTAATATAACGCCTTCAGAAAAGTACAACTAAATTAAACCTCTTTGAGAAAGTCCAAATAATTTTGGATTTTTTTAAAAAGAATTAAACCGTTATTATCATCAACTTTTAATACTGTTTTTATAAGTAATGAAATCAAATTTAATATTTCTCCGCAGTTTTGACTCCTCATCAAAGCACGTGAATATGATGCTAGAGAAAAAAAAAATCAACCATAAGTACTCATCCGCATGTACTACTAATCACTCGTTTTCCCGTCTTTTATCGCCATAGACTAATAAATTCTTTACCATTTTAAGAAGTTATAGTCAACACATTTTATGTAATGGTCAATATTATATATATTTATATATGTAACAAATGAAGTTTACTACTAGAATATAGATAGATACTACTAGATATTCTCTTACTTTAATATTCAAAAATGCTTTTCCTTTGTTCCTATGTTATCTTTTTTTAATAAATATTTGATGCGATACAATTTATTTTTTTTTTCAATTATTAAAATTTGGTATACTTTTTTAACTAGGTAATCAGAAATGTTCAATGAAAAACATTTATAGTATTAATGCTCATATTATTCATACACCATTCGACGCCGTTATCGAGATGTATAACATGGGTAATTGTTATTTACATTCGTTCTTGAGTGTTCCTGATAATCGATTTTTTTCTATTCGATACCGCAAATAATCGCTCTGTCCGCCGCCGACTCAAGGCTACGAACTCGTTCGTAGGCTTACACTACACACCTTGACGTGTCAGCGTGTGTGCATTAAGCAAACTT
Source organism: Neomicropteryx cornuta (assembly GCA_020383195.1). Classification (NCBI taxonomy): domain Eukaryota; kingdom Metazoa; phylum Arthropoda; class Insecta; order Lepidoptera; family Micropterigidae; genus Neomicropteryx; species Neomicropteryx cornuta. The sequence continues at coordinate 12,369,522 of JAHKQU010000014.1, forward strand.
TGTTTTGGTGGAATATGAAGTGTGTAAACGGGGTTTATTTAAAACCACACCTGTCCTCTTAGGTGGTTGTTCTATAGTCTATACCAGCAAACAAACATTAATCACCAAAATATATTGGGAAAATGTTTCCTAATAACAACGTTTGCCTCGGTAGAGCACAAAGGGAGAGAAAAGCGTCTGGGCACAGATGGGACGGGTGAGGTACTGAGTAAGAACCCGTGGGACAGAATATCATCTGCGAAAAATAACAAAGTGTATTTGTACTTTATATCATTATTTTAATATTTTTTCTTAATTTAATTTTTTTAAACAAAATTTTAATGTTGTACGCTATGGTGGTCGCGTTTGCACGCTGCTAAGCTTAACCATACCGGAATATATGCGCTGTCAATTTAGTTGTACGGCTGTGTGTACAGTTTGAAATTCACCAAGAAATTGCTCCTTTAAAACTATTGCTCTAACTAATGTATTCCGGCTGCTGATTTGACGCCGCCGTCAGTTACCTACTTCGAATCTATAAAAGCGATTGACGAACAGCGTCATCGTCATCACACGTCGCCGTCATTAGAATAGCCGTTTTATTTCCAGTAACATTCAGTTTTACATTTACTACAGAACGTCAAATTTTAAAGTAAATTTCTTTACAAATCGCTTATTTACGTTGCGTTTTATTTTAAGTGTAAGAAAATCGAGTGAATTCATCGAAAATTAATTTCTGTTGTCATATTATTGATATATTAAGATAATATTTGCGTTGCTACTCAAACGTAACATTTCGATTAGGATGATTTGCAAGAATTATTAGTGTGTAGAGTTATATTCAAACTCGATAATTAATTAATATTATAATTTGAAACTATCCGACGTATGGGCCCTTTGTTTTTAGTATCAGTGAAATGGAATATATTATCATAAAACGATCTAATAACAACGCGATATTCAATTTTGCACAGCCCTAACTTACCTGGTATATATACATATTATGAAGGTAGGCAAAGAAAACTCTAAGTAAATATGTATGCTCGAAAACACCCGCATAATTTAAGGTCATTTTGAGAGTATAAATACATTCTATGAAATATAATATAAAACTGTTGGCATGCCAAAGTCAATTTGTGGCTAATTCCATTAAATTAAATTTATCAACGTAGTTCAGGAGGTATTTTACATTCCACTGCCAAATGGATGGACTTTAAAGGGAACATAGAGAAATACCTGTAGTTTCATAATGATTTGGTCGGCATTACTCATGAAGCTATAAATCGTGGTGTTCGCGCCAAGTAAGCACGAATCTATTTCAAGAGAGACAAATTTGACACTCACATTTTTTCCTCAAACGGTCGAGGTTGCACGCGTCTTTCGCGATGGGGCTTGTACTACATTTCATCTCAAAAGTTTAATTCAGCCTTTTATAATCCGTCCTAAAGTCCGTTTGCCTAATTGAATTGTTCGTAATCCATTATTTCAAAAGAAACGGGGAAATTATTTTGTTTCAGAATAAATATCTAAAGACCAACACCTTCTTAAATATGTGTAACTACAATATTCAAATTGAAAAATGTAGTTTGTTGCAACGTTCGACAAATCAAACGAAGTGGGATTTACTATATATTTTTTTAAATATAACATTTGATATCGTCAATTAATTTATACTGCAAACAATGCTGAAACCAAACCGTATTTTATTTAGGACAGCAAAGGTAACTCTTGGGGACTCTTACGCATCGGTCCTAATATTAGCCAGAGTAGAAACCTAATTAAACACTTAAACACTTTAATTTTACACAAAATGCTAAAATTTTATTTATTACGAAAAAAAAATGTTTACACGTATGGCCAACAAGCTGATTAATGATTTTTAGTGCAAGAATACCTATACTGTTTCTGACCATACTTTGCATGTATCTCTGCCTATTTCTCGTGTCGCGAGTGAGTTAGCCTTGAGTGATGCTTTGTGTCGCTATTATAGTAATTTGCGATAGTTAAAAGTCACTCAGACTCGCTGCAGCATCTCTTGGTACGGATAAAACCAATACGTACGAATGTCGACTAAATTTCATATCGCCGGCGCTTCATACATATTTTTTTATATTTAAAATTTGAAATTTGACAGATACCAACATACTAAATATAAAGGGGGAAAAATAAAAACGCATTTAGCAAGTATATTCTTTAATTGTATGAAATTCCACTTGGTAGATTGTTCCAGACGTTCAAGGATTTCGCTTGAACGAAAACAACCGAGTGCGAGAAGTGTAGTTCAACGTCTTCGACCCTCTTCCTTCACGTTTCATTTCCATCACATGAACCTTATTGCAACCGTTAGTTAAAAGTGTGGCCGGAAGTAGTCAATGACGCGAATGGTTTTTACTTTGTCCTGTTCTGATCATTTTTTTGGCAGCCCTGATGTTTAGAGGCTTCATAATATCCTGTTCACCTCTTGCCCTTCGTAATTTTTAATATTTTTTTATTTTTCTTTACGACATAAGTATAAAAGAAAAACGTTTTTAGGGAGTGAATGAGTTAATATATATGTACTCGTTTCTTCATAGCGTGGCCAGCGTGTGCGTGTTAAACAACCGCCAGTTGCCAAGCCAAAAGTGCTGTGCTATATATTAGAAAAACCTGTTCTGAAATATAGCATCAACAGCGCGTATGCTTAATTGCTGTAATGTTGGCGCTTAACCGATTGCCTATCGCTTTCGCACTGGGCCAATTTCTTAATATTGACATTAAATTTATCATGTGTTCTAGTACTGTGGTGGTTCTAGATATCCGGTTGTATTGTATTGATCTTAAAACTTGCATAATAATTACCTTTAACATATATCTTTTATTACATAATTATTTATTTGGCAAATAAATAGACAGTATGTATGTGCATGGAGAATATACATTTTGAATAGCAATTTTAACTTTTATATATTTGTACTGTTAAATATATAAAAGTTAAAATTGTTATAAAATATTATATTTTTTGCGGGCAAAACCCGCAGGGTGTGAAGAGTCAGCATTGTGCACACGCATCGGGTCGTCGTCATATACCGGCCTCAAAGAGTACTCTTGGCACAGTTGCGACTTACCAGGCGCTTATATTTGCATCGCATATCACGCAATATATAATGAATGATAAGTTTCGTGCTTCCACTCCCGCAATTTTATCGACCTTAAATTGTCGCTCAATCAGTGGCCGACGCCTTCCGTTTGTAACCTCTGCATTGCAATTACAATGTCGATTTAGTTTAGTGACATTGACCCGGTTCAGGCGGAATGAGAAATTGCAAAGCCCCACATGGACCCATCGCCAGAGCTGAAGCTCGTAAATGCTCGTTTGTTGCTGGCGTGCCGGTCATGACCGGCACTAAACACTGTATAAACAAAACACCGTATCTTTAATAATATGTAATAAAATTGAGATTATCAGCTATAAAATATCAAATGATAGTAAGTATGTAGTAAGTATTTCGCGTAGTAACGACGAATTAATTAAATAAGAATATTTTAAAGTATGGCAATTTATAATTTACAAAATGAATTAGCGTCTTGAAACAGGAGCAAAATAAGCCGTTTGGTGCCGAAGACAACAAGCGCCGCAAACACGAAAGATACGAAACTTACCTTCGGCACTTGAGATGAGAACATCTCGGCACTTTGGCTTCACCGCCAGAAAGTCAATTTAAACTTTTATTAATAGTTAAAATAAATATATTTATGATTTCAAAAAAAGTAGGAGGTTCTCAATTGGAGAAAACCTTTGCCATCTTTGCAATTTACCCTGGAAGTATGTAAATTTTTTTTAAATACCTTAATATTTAAAATATTTCAAACTTTTACACCTACCGTCGAGAAATGTATAACCGCTCGGTTTTCTTTTTTACTCGTAAGTTTTATCTGTTCCGTGGTTTGCGCGAGTGTGAGACTATTTTTGTGAATCTTGTCCTATCTTTCGGCGACCGATTGAAGTCAAACTGTACAGTGAGGGAAAAAAATCGTTACAAATTCAAACGAGCGACGACACATCTCACTATTAGAAATATTATAAATTAAATCCGACATTTGAAATAATTTGTCACATAAAAATCCTTTATTTTTTTTTCTATTTTTCAAAATATTTATCAATAATAATTAAACAATAATTTTATGTGATTAATAATTTCTTACCTTTGGTTCAACTTAGCTTCAAGTTTAGTTAAGGGGGTTTTAACTTGTGAATACTTATGCAACATATTTTTAGCTTATATACAGACATTTATGTATAAGAAGCTGCTATCCCGTCCGTTGCAACTTCAACTCGGAAAGTACAAATGCGAAAGAGTTGAATTTTGAATGTAGATTGATGACGCTCTTGAAAAACAACTATAGCCGTTTAGATCACCACATGGAATTCTGGTCGAATAATATAGATATAGCATAACATTAAAGTTAACAACTTTTAGTACTAATAAATGAAACATTGACAGTTCGATAGAAAGCGCAAATATCATTTTTGAATTTCAAAAATATGACTTAAAACGTCTTAAGTTTTCAACAGCCGTGCTGGCTGTTGGAACTTGAGGTGATGTTGTAGATGCCTGTAAGGCGTAAGGTTCTGGTTGAATAATTTACTGCTAACTAAACAATGCATAGAAGCAGTTGATATTATATGATAGCTACTAGCGTCATAGCCATTCTTGTTTAGTTTTGTCCACCGCTAATATATGATATGATTTCTAAAAACAAAAAACTTGAAAATTGGTATCTGGGGGCCTCTTAGGCCGCTTACAAAGATAATATTAAAAAATCATTTTAAGTAAAATACATATGGATTGTAATAATAATAATATGCAATAGTGCAAAATGCGATGTATAACTTCTGAAATGCAAACCAAACCTTTCTAGTAAAATATCCATACAATATCACCTAATTACTTATTGCTCGTGAAGTTTTTTTAGGCACTATTTTATACCGTCACTGTACTTCGAATGGCCGGCGCTGAACGAGATGCTATTCTACCTACATACGACTTAGATATGCTATTTGTGTGTGTGTGTGTTAGCATGTACGTGTGTGTGTGTTAGCATGTGCGTGTGTGTGACCTACTTGCCGGTTCGAAGATCTTTCATTCTGTATAGGAATTATCCCACATAAATGAAAAGTTATTTATAACCTATCCAAACAATCAAAAATACCAGTAGGCATTCTTTATTTATACTTTTAATAGGGCGATCAAGCATTTACTGAAAATATTTACTTTTACAGCGAATATGATATTGTACTTGCTTATTACTTTTATTTATAGTTTAACATCCGTTATATAATGATCTGAAAATAAAACTGGGATTCGCTAACTTTTAGGTAAATATATATATTGTAATCATTTATTTATAGCAAGCATCGACACAATTTGGTAGATATAATTGGCAATCATTTTTTGCTATGTTTTAATTGATGAATAATTTTATTCAAAGTTCATTTTTTCCGCTATAAAACGGAAAACGAAATAAGAATCAGATAAAAGTAGAAAGTATTCCATGGGTTGTTTATTAATTGACTGTACACAGTAAACGGAATTGCATCCATTATTAATCAGTGTCTGCAGATCAGATCCATTTTATCATAAAGCTACAAATAGTTTGTTCTGAGCTCAGAACAGATAATTCACTAGAAGCGTTATGTTTCCGCATCTATATTGAAGTTAGTATCGCCACATTACACGTCCGACATGGCCCCTCTCGTGGCATCTCCCTTGCTCATTCAGTTTTAGCACCCAGCGAGATGGAACGACGCGAGCTACATAACTATACTACTATAGACGAAATCACTTTTTTGCTCTCGGGGCTGAACTCGTCCATTGCACGTCTATTCAATTATCAGTTCTGAGGTTCAGAGGTTTGTTGCCTGTATACAAAATAAATGTATATGTATGCATGAATAAGATGTAGATAACAATTTTTAATTTAAAATGTTGAGCAACAACTGCTTTTAAATATAGTTAATTGCAGTTGCAATAATAGTTAAATGACGGTGGTGAATATTCTGATTTTAACGATTCATAAAAAAGATCGCGTCATTCTATGCAGTATGCGTATTTATTTGTTTATATTATTGTGAACCGTCCGTCGAGACGTCATCCCTCCATCTCCCTCGCACGCGATTACCCGCACGCTTATAAAGCTAATTAAATAATTACATATATATTTAGAATGAATGAGATTTACTGACGCTTCTATTGAAGTGCTTCGTAAATACATTTCAAATACGAAAAACTTTATGTGATAATATTGAACGTTTATTGTAATAATAAAGCCATCTGCTCTGCTCATCTGCTCGCGTCCACCAGGTCATTGGTCAAGGCTACAAAATAGCGATCGCGTGCCAGCACACTAAATACAATATACACCAGCGCTTTAATAAAAATAATAAATTTGGGGATTAATTATTTTGTTTTTTTTATATATATAAATACTTACTCGTAATAGGGAACATAAACACCACATTAAATCTTCTGAAAACCCTGTATGTATGAATTCAAGTTGATTATCATATAATGCCAGTCATATAGTATCATTTAGTGTCGGGTCAGGAAAATAAAGGTATGGCCTATAACTTTAGTGACATAGTTCAAAATATAAAGAATGATGGATATGCCAGCTGACGTGCGTTACAAGGATACTTACGAACGAAAACCATCAGATAGTGGGTTAGTCCATCGACTGTTAAGCATCCTGGACCTATGCACGCTATTTGGACAGTTTTCGCCGTAGTACGGTTATTGTTCTTTCGTCGAGTTTCGACCGCGTCAGGTCGAATGACGTAAAGCAGAAAGTTAGGTCACATTTAGAGCAGCACGCCTGGCGCCTAATAATACCGCCAATAGAAAGCAATTGGGCACGATTTCGGCGCTTCTATTGTTCGACGGCCGGTGACGTCGTTGTGACGTCACCGGCGTGACGTCACCGCCGCCACGTGGTCGGTCGCCCTGCCTCTGCGCCGCTTCAGCTGGGAAGTGTGATGTAACGAAAATAACTTCCTTGAAACTTCTATTCATTGAAGTCTAACTTCTTGAGCCTCACACTTTTTTTTTCAGGCGGTGAATGAATATAATGCGAAACTCGTGAAATTTTCCGACGTTTTAATAGTTATTCTGCTATTTGGGGCGGACACAAATCCAACAAATCGAAGATCATAAAATACGGTATAGCCTTTCTTGAGTCATAAATATAGATATTATTAGATTAACCTACCGAAACGCACAAGTAGTTGCATAGCTTGAGTGTAATGCAAGTTGGTTTAAATAAAGTGCTGTATTTTATGAAATCCTTCAGGTCTCCTAGCTATTTACGGTCTAGCTCATTAATGTAACATGTTAAAATTGATTAGGTTTGCCCGCCCTACCTGTGCTGAAACGATTAAATGTACTAATGATGACGTCATCGCACTTGCGTCTGGCAGCGAGTTCGACCTTGTGCTGTCACGGTGTGACACATAAATCGCTTCCTACATTCATTTTGGAAACTCTTTACAAACCGTTCGTGGACGTCATAAGCGCGTCGTATTTGCTGTGGCCGGAGTCGTGCGTTTTCAAAATTCCAGCTGTCACCGAAATTATTACCGGAAGTCTAAACAATTACAGACTATGTGATAAAATATTCGATAAACTATTTAATTTGATCTCAGGAAATGTGATGAGTGCCAAGTTTTATTACATTGCAAATTTTACCGGTTTAGTGGCAAAATGAGATAAACGTCCTATCTGATCCACCGCCTGGAGTTAGTCGGTTGCTGGGTCGCAACGCGGCGCTGTTTGATATTTTATTAGGTGACCATACTTTAAAATGTTTTTAGGATTCTTTCTTTTATATTTTAAGGCCAGTTTTTTTTGGTTTATTTACAAAGTTGTTGAGCAAAAGTTGTTCAATATTATCTCCAGAATCACCCCTAAAAGGCTACTGCTAACATTAAGATCATCCTGTATGAGCAAGCGAGAAGCAACCGAGTCTTGTTGTGCTTTGTTTTTAGAGGCTTTTCCCAAACGATCATCAAATGGTATACTTTCTTATAATTTTTATTTATTGTCTACACATTTATGGACAAGAGCTTACTTATTATTACTATATTTACTTCCTCTTCGGGCCTATCGCACAATAAAAATAACCAAGTATTTATTTTGCAATGTTTGTTAGTTTGTTTAGGTCAAATCTTGCAAGCTGAATTAGAAACACTTCCTCTTATCCTACGGAGTTGAAATTTGAGATGTTGGTTCAGGTCCGAGGACAATGCATTTTTATGGTAAGCATGGACGACCTGATTGTCTCCGTTGAAGCCAATTAGGTCATTCATTAGGTCAATATGTGCAAATAAAAAAAACTGCTATAATTATCATTAAAATAAAACAATTTTTTAAAACGCTATCGATTTATAAGTACAACCATATTTATTTCTTTTAATATTTTTTTACGAAAAATCTATCAATTTTTACATCGATTTCTTTTAACATTGTGTAAAATGCCGTGCAGAGGTATCCAATCTAAACAATAGGTCTTCAGCTGACATTATATTCAGTAATTATATCCGGTAACTATCTATACATTATTACTGGCTGCTTTTGACAAACTTCAGTATTTTATTAAACCAACATTTAATACATAATATTACAAATTTATTCAATTTGGCGAAAGATATGTTTTCGGAGTCTTTGTCCCCCCCATTCCCAAGTTCTTTCAACCAATTCTATCCTAACAAATTAGCGATTGACAAAGAGCAATTTAATAAACATTTAATTTCAATTTTGTGTTTGTATCAATTACAGTTTCGTAAGTTTCTTCAAGAAATTAATAAGTTAAATTAAAAAAAAAATACTAATCATCTTATTTATTAACCTTCCCGCTTACTATATAAACTTTTCCATTACATATATTAATTATGTCAGAGTTTAAAATGCGTTTTTTCTAAAATTAAGCGAAGCATTTAAATTTAAACTTCTCATGTCCTCCTTTGTCACTTTTTGATTATTTATCTGCTTGTTTATACAAAATACATATATCGTTTTTGGTATAAATCCTATTTGATTTATTTTAACCGATGATTTGCCACATTTCGAATAATCTATATGTATAAAAATAGATGTGTGTGTCCGAAATATTACAGCTTAAAAACTACTTAGCCGACTTGACTATTTTTTTTTTTAAATTTTGAATATGATTTTAGCGGTGGCCCTCAAAGCGCACAGGGCCTAACTGCCAACCCGGGGAAATCCCGACGTTGAACTAATAAGTTACATCCTTTTTATCGTATGCATAAAAATGGATCCCCGTTGCTAGGCGACTGAGAATTTGTATTTGAACTTTGTGGTTATGTTTGACGTCAGCGACTCTGAATAATGGTCGCAATTTCGGCGATATCGCGCTCGTCAATGGCTGCGTCACATTTTCAAATATTTTCATTCTTTCTTTTGTTACGATTCGACTACAATGTAATTGTAATAGCGTATACATTAAGTTACATAAAAGATTTACGAATGGAGTTGTAAAATATTCATATTAATCATTGTTTAAATCCGTACTTTAAATATCTAAAAATGCATAAACTTTGAAAATAATTTGGGGACCCCACCGGGTTGTAAGACTAAGCTTAAGAAGGGTTTTCAGATCAAAGGAACAGGCTTGTATTCTAAACCACAACTTGACAGGATAAATTATTATCGTGCACCACACCTTCATCCACCAGAGAAATGGCCAGTAGGCTGAGATAATAACATAATCCAATAGATAATAACATAATTCGGTAAATATAATATAGATATTATAAACATGATTTTATTATTATTATGAACTAATTACGATATTTAGAGTTTCGGTGATAGTGTTGAGGAAAAATACATGTTAACAACTCGCAGCCTACGCTCTCATCTATTTCTTTCAAATGTACTTTTAAAATGTAATAAATTCATCTGAAAAAAACTATAATTTATTATGTAACGTATTTATTATATTTGCTTAATGCTATAATATTTGCTCTGCTCTCTTATTTCCTATTTTTTGATATTACTCTGTAAAATAACATATTCGACCTTTTCCCTTTCGCGTGTTTTTGACTTGTTCGTCAAATATTTGTGTTAAGATACTTAACCGAAATATTTAGCAATAAACTGAAACTTGAAACTCAATTCATAATCAATAAAAGAACTTAGATACCTACTTTTTAAAAATCATCACGAAATTATTTTAGGTCAGCGACACCACGGAGCTGACTAAAAATATCCAACTTTGGCTTGATATTGTAGCAACTGTCTTCTCAACGCGGTTGAAGGTACCCAAATGGGGCGCTTGTGTATGATTTTACACTTGCAACAAACTACTGGAACTAAAGACGAATTCTGATCATCCCCTGTCATGTATTCAACGACCTACTAATACGACAAACATGAAAAGTATTACGCAAAAGTGCAAACCGCGCTAGCTAACTTTTATATCGTTTTTCTCTCTGACTTCTCCCCTTTTGTTTTTCTTCAATCTGACAGCCAAGCGAATCCAATAATTTTGGCCAAAATTGTATCGAAAGTATAGAAGTCCTGGCCGTCAGTCATGAGTAGCGACCTCACAATCAGACCTATGCTCATAAAAAAAAACACTGAAATGTAAATCCATTTAAACTAAAGATCTTAAATTCGTTGTAGGCTATTTCCAGGATTAATAATAATTACATTTGATCCTAGAAGAAAATCATTAAATAAACGGAAGGCATTAGGTATTGCAAAATGCGCCATTCGTTAACGACGACAGAAAACGAACGACCTGGAAAAATCAGGCCTGGAAAATAGCGCCTCCAACCGTTGCGTCAACATCCCGATCTGCATTTCATTACGGGAATAATAATGTTATTTCTAAATAGCACTGCGTGGGAGTTACGGTAGCATAAGTATTACGAGAGCGACTTCGACCTCCTCGAGGGGACTCGCCTAATGGAAGTTTCCTTCGTTGTATTTTCATAGCAGGTTTCCAGTAATTGTGCTCTGGAAATCGGCGATGTTGCCTAGTTCGACCCATTCTTGCGTTTGCAACAAAAAATCTATAATTTACCTAGTACATTATAAAGATACATATAAAATGGTACCAATGAGCTGTTTATAGACATTCTCACAGACACAGCCAAAACAATAGCAGGGTTCATCTTAGTCTCACAGACTAAATGAACCCTGCTATTGTTTTCTTAGTAAATTTTGCATATAGATATTTAAATGTACATTATCTAAAGTTATAAAATTAAGGTTGTCAGTCTAAATGATGAATGAGGCCTTAAATGGGTTTTGTTAATGCATAAGTGCAGTTATTTTTTGTTGGTATTAAGAGGCAAAAGGACGCCCACGCCTTTCGTGTCTACGCTACGACGCGACGCGCCTTAAATGCCAGGCACTAAAACGCTGCTTCTAAATTAATTATTTTAAGTACTTATTCCCGGCGAATATTAATAGATAGGTATTGTATGTACTACGCGGTGTCCAGGTCTAATTTTAGCTCACTGAATTTTTAATATAATTACTACCTCTCTTATTATTTCATATATTTATGTTATATAAAATAAACAAATAATAAATGAATAACTATTATAATTATTATAAATTGAAATATGTTGTTCATATTGTTTTATTACCAGCCGCGCGTCAAAATTTACAAAGAAAACTAAAATGGTGTTAAAATTTATGATGATTTGAGACAAGGTCATGATCCCATTGTGTGTATTTTTTATTATAATTTTCTCATACCTAAAAAATAACCCACTGTCGTTTCTATGGCCATCTAAAACGCACATCGAATGGGCACAGGCACTGATGAAGATAGGAAATGAAGCAACCCTTCACAAGTATGTACCTACCATACGCGAGAAGTCTGGGTGGAAGATGCCTTCAATGACGCCTATAGGGCCTAACTGTAAGACGCCAGGTTCTGATTAAATAATGTACTAATACTAAACAGTGTACAGAAGCAGTTGATAATATGATCATAGACATTATTGTTTATGGCATAATAACAACATTATTGTTTATTGGTATTAGTTTTGTTTGGTTTAATAACATTAAAATGTTACAAATATTTTTTAAGAGATAGGATTAGTCGTACATAATTGTATAACTTTACGGCGGGCGTTTAGCCAAAGCTAGTTGATTCATAAAAAACAAACAAATGCTACTATAAATTACAATTTTAAAATATTCATTAAAACTATTAATACCTTACCATTCTAGGTATCCTTTAAAATGCTTCATTTGGTGTATATCATATATTAGGATTTCGATTAATGAACGCAGACGTGAGAGCGGTTCAGATTAAGATTTGTGCATCGGTCTAATGCTGATGAATGGCTAGTTTGGACGGTTTATTGGCCGACAGCCTTTATCGATCGAGTGGCTCGTGACGTCACTCCGCCGGGGGCGGGTCTGACTGCTGTTCCATACGGACGGCGAGTTCACGTCACGGATGCAGGGCAGGGGTCATTCGGTTGTTTCGAAGGTTTCCCCGTCCAATGCGCGGCGCACTTAGCAGAGCTCGTATTCCGTTGGTATTTGCCCACCTCCCCTCCGAACACCTCATCTGTGTTCGGGGGTTGCACCGGAAAGATTCTGTGTGATTCTTGGTGGGCAGTGACAAAGTTTATTTCAGAACACGCGTTTAGACCTATTTAGGTAAACACAATAACTGCTTTCTCGACGAAACCTAGTGTGCTATGTTAATTAATACAACTTTAATACAACCGTTACCGTTGCATTAACTCTCTCAACAGAGACTATAGATACCTGTTCGAAGTATTGATTTCATAGTAAAGGCTTTCACATCTAAAAAAAGTTTTTTATGTTTTAATAAACTTACCTATTGACGAAGTGTTATACTTGTTAATTATCCTGAATGACTCCACTGCTGGATAAGGGCCTATCCGAGTCGTCGCTAATCACTCCTGTCCCTTACAAGATTATAGACGTCTTCGTCTACCTAAGTTTGCTACCTGATCAGATTCATTTATTGATCCCATATTCAAATCACGTAGTTCCACCTAAATAGGTGGAACTACGTGATTTATAAATATACGATTTATAAATATAAATCGAAACCATTTCAACTAGGTACGAGGTCATATTTTTAGATATTTTATTACTATAGCGTTGCGAATGACATGTTTTTAAAAAGTTATCTTTTTGTGTCACCGTTAACTTTGGTAATAATATATTTTAATGACTGTGTTTTACACTAAATATTTCTCGATGTTATATTTTTATTATTGCGGTTCAAATCTTTCCTAAACCGTTTGAAATTTAGCCGTCTAAAGAGATGGTCGCAATAAAGTAGGTCGGAAGTTTTTTTTTGTATTTGGGTTTGTTAGCGCGATGGCGCTAAGCGAGCGCTAATTTGATAAGAGGCTTTTCTGGGTCACATTTTTAGCAACATTTAAGGTTATTTAAATTGTTTGTTTCATTTGACATCATTTACTGAGTATTTGCGCTTTAATGAGATTTTTAGAAAAACCGAATTTCAAATAATACATAAGTTAGATTTCTTTTATTGTGAATCTTTTTAGTATTTCAGACTTCAAAGATTTTATTGAATCTATTTTATTAAAAAAATATAATATTATAAGTATCTTGTAATAAACTCTTCCTCTCCCTTGCCCTTCCTTTCTGGCGTTTGACATTTTAGTTTGACTGATCGCCGTGTCTACAGGTAAATTATTGTAGAGTAGCCCTCTTTCAACATCTTAGTGTCGTAAATGCGACCCAGAACATATGATTCGATTTTTGCTTTCTTGGCGACACCGCAATTTGCATGCACAAAAACCAAAAATCATGTGAGATATTTAAAAATTACATCAAAAATTATTTATTTTATTATCTGTATATTTATTACTTACAATGTTTCAAATAATTTGAAGTAAAAATTAAAAATTAAATGCAAATTTAAATGGAAATTAAATGCAGTATAACTTTGTTTTTGTTCTACAAATTACTTGTAAATTCAACATATTCATGAGATCGTGATTACCTATGACAGTTTAATTGTGGTATAATTTAATTTCGGCTCATTAATTACGCAATTCAAATTAATAGTCTAGGGCCTGAGAAAGCAATTCGTGCTAAACAAATGAATACTAGTGACCACAAATGATCTAAAGCTGGGAAACACATGCAACATTTTTTACGTAGTACATAAGTTTCAATAATAATATTATCATAAAATAATTTATACTATATCATATAAGAAACAAATCTATGTGTTTGTACAAACATATTATACAAATGATTATATTCTGAGCTCAGAAATCGTATGAAAAACTTATATTACTACAGTTTTATATGTATATCTTTTATAAGTTCTTTTCTTTGGCTATAAAATTTTTGACATAAAGTTTTGTTTATTAACTTTATCCTCCAAAAAAAACTCTAAAATATTGAGCAATAAAAAAAATACACATTTTCCTCAGTCTATTTGTTCTTACGTCCGAACTTTCTCATAAAGATATTACAATTATTTCAAAAATCTCTTCCAATATTGGCTCACTTTCTCGATACATAAGTATTCACAGCACGAGGAAGAAACACTCTCCACCAAAGTCTTACCGTGATATTACCACTGCTTTGTGTATTTTGATTAGATAATTATAGCTAAATTAATTGCAGGATTGTCTGTGTCGTCCGGCGCTTTTCATATTTTTTATTTAGTCTAAAATAATATTAAGATTATGACATCTGTTTTTACTATATTCTTTTTGTTCGCAGCCAACCGGGTGCTTCGAAGCCCCTCTTTCCTACTCCAGCATAGAAGAAGTGTACGCTATAGCGAGATGGGATGCTGTGAGGAAATTCTGTTTACGGATAGTCATTCCGACTGGTTCACTAATTGTCCAGGTAAATCAAAACCTAATTAAAGTAAGCCCTATCGTCATTTAATTCAAGAAATAAAATACAAAAAGAACTTTAGAATTAAATATAAAAAAAAAAATTGTAATACATATGGGGTTGGGCAGATAAATACAAAGAATCATGCCCACAAAATATAATATACGTAAATAATATAAATTTTAAGAAATATATTGTTTCTCTGGTCTAGATGTAGGTAGTATTTGTTAATAAACAAAAATAAATGTAAATATCTGATAGAATTAATAAAAAACGTGGGTGGTAATAAGACTTTCTAAGTCGAAATAATAAAAAGAATAAATTATTTTGGTGTTTTATTTACAAATGCTAACAATTTCACAAATCTTTCTCATTACCACTGGTCTGGAAACCCGCAGACGTGATATTTACTATGTTTATTTCTTGAGAGTATATAATATACAAATAAAATAATTTTTAATCATGGCTGCTGTTCCAGTTCACAAACAAAATTGCACATCTTCAATATATAATTCGTCCTAGTTTCAAGTGACCAGCCGTTGTGTAAAATTATCGACAACAGAACTTTTAGATATCATTCTTTTTGAGTTATCTTTGATATACCTAGATTTTGGTATTCAAAACTACAACTATTTAACTATTATACTAAAACTATAGTCATTACATTGTTTTAACTATCAAAAACTCCTAAAAGAAACTGATTGGTGGATGTATCAAATGTTAATTTGTGTTATGACCATACTAATATTATTTGCTTTAATATTCAAAAGGCCATACGCCTAATGCAAACTGAGTATATAGGTTTCATCAATAATCTTGTCCATCCATCGTGGTAAATAAATACGATTCTTGATGGATTCTCGTTATAAAAACGCTGACAGTTTTTCCGGACAATTCCACTTATCGTCTGTACGATTATTGTGTGGGCAGCACTCGCCACGATTGCGAACGATCAAAGACAGGCTTTAGCATTCGCGATATTTGCAAACGCACGTGAGTTATTTTTATGATCCACTATTTGTGATCAACACGTCAATAGTTTTTTATTCACGCTATGGCAGTGTTTTTTTATTTTCAAATGAGTAGAAACAGCAATGATTCGGAGGGATCGCAGAAAATCACATTCATGCACGGCCGTCGGGTTATAATAACTCTGATGCATTTGAGTGCAAATGCAGTTCGGTGAATTCTTTCACCGAAAGGTTGAGGGGCCCGAATACTATCCAGTAAGCTGGTACTAGCAAGGGGCCAATCTAATTCGTAACCGATATAGTAGATTTTGGCCTAGTATCGATTTTCACGATCACCACAATATTTAAAATACTTTGCATAGAAAAAAAATCACCGCGATAAGTTATATACGGTGAAACGAACCAAATATGAAAATACATTTCCGAATATTAAGAGCCAGTATATCGTGAGGTGACCTTAAAAATGGACCTTTGCAAATGGTGTCGGCCACGTGCACTTCGAGCGTCCGTCGACAACATCAAAGAATAAACATTTGACAGTTTTTTATTTATATTAAAAATATAAGGCTTTAAAAAAAATCTAAGTTTAAGTTTTTCTGTAGAATTTGATTGCAGACATTTCTATGTATAAATTAGGTTTACGTCACATATGTAGTTTGGTTTATGAGAATTTAAAAAAATAAGACTTACCAATTTCAATATTTTTTTATGTAAACATAGGATTATTTATTGAAAAAACCAGCTTAAAGGTTTTCTAGAAATATACTTAGTTAATCTAATTATATTTTTATATATGCTGGGTATGAAAAGCTATCTTGGCAGTAGACCTCAAAAACACGCATAAAATGCAATTCGAATGCTCTTAAGATATATTGCGTCCAAAAATAATAAAACAAATGAAACATTGGAAATTTCCAACTGTCCGTTGAGATTTAGGATAATAATTATTTTTGGGTACTTGTGGGCCCCATTGAACAAAGCTAAGTTTGCTTGTGTGAGTATTAAAGTTTATGAAGCGTTAAAACCATACCTCGTAAGAATTTATCACTATCATTAACAAATAAACAATGCTTATTCGATCGTTTGAAAAAAATGATCATGATATTACTCTAACTGGCTGCAATTACTTATTATATTACATTTCATATTTGATTTTATTATGACTTTATTTTTATATGAAATAATTTAGTCATCTCATGCAAGTACGCGTA
This sequence comes from Neomicropteryx cornuta, assembly GCA_020383195.1. Classification (NCBI taxonomy): domain Eukaryota; kingdom Metazoa; phylum Arthropoda; class Insecta; order Lepidoptera; family Micropterigidae; genus Neomicropteryx; species Neomicropteryx cornuta. The sequence goes on from JAHKQU010000014.1 coordinate 12,386,565, forward strand.
TGGATATGCTTGGTATTTTTATATTTATATTTTTTAAAATTGAAATTTTCAAAACCTTCTTCACACAATAGTTTCCTGCTGATAAGCATTAGTCTTGGTTGGCTGTATTGATTTTAACAAAACAAGAGAATATTGAAAATATTCTACACAAAAAAACAACTTTGGTATAGATATTTTTTTTTTTAACTCACTTGTAGTTAGAAATATTTATTAGTTTGAAGTTAGAAATATTTGCTATGAAATCTCACAAAAACACACTTAATTGTTTGTAATTTAATACTAAGCGATAAAAATGAATGTGTATTGTAAAGGACGTGTTTTCAGAACAAAATAATTTGAACATATTTCACAATTATTAATATCTCTATTTTACACACCTGGTTTCCAGCAGATTAGCCTTGGGCTTGGCTGGTACATAAAATAAAATAAATGTAAATTTGTTGAATAAACCAAATAAATAAAAAAAAAAATGTAACGGTTTAGTGATTTTTTTTATTAGTTACAGTTTAACCGGGTTTGGAAGTGATAATTTTAACATTATTTGTTTGCATTGCATAAGTTTATCAGTTCATAACCGTAAACATTGTAAATAAATAAACCCGTTCACTCGTGCCAACGAATGATGGAACACAACCCAAGTAGCTGACACAAGGCGTCTTGATGTGATTGTGCCGTTTTATGTGCATAGCTACGTCTTGTTTATTCTATCTCCGAATACCTAGGGATGGACATTCTATCGATTACGCAAACTGAAAATATATTTTTGTATTTAACTAGTATTAAAGATTATTATCAAATAAACAACATTGATTATGTGCATAGGATGTAATGTAAAAATAAGTTTTTATGTTACTTTGAAAAAAAAGTACTCGGTTAATACAAATACTGTCAATCTTCCAATGACACTGACACCTTATGAACTAGTTGATATCCCCATAGGACAGCTCTTCGATATCTTCGCAACGCCCGTTCCTCCCCGCCCAATTACTCCTATTTTCTCAAACACGCGCAAACGCTAAAATATTGAACTTTCGATTAGGTTTTTTTTATATCATAATTTATTGTTTTTCTTTCATTTAGTATATACTTAATTATGTCATAAAATAATATGTAGGTATATGTTGTGTAATTAATAATAATTGAGTTATTACTAATTAAATTAAAAGTAATAAATACTTTTTAATAGACAATAAAAAAACACACACACAAGCCAACATCATTCCAATTCCAAACAATTCGCCATTGCAAACCACTGTTTTATAATTACTACGTATTGATCATTCGGTATTGAGGTCCCTCTCTTCTCTGTCTTGCGCGTAGTCCCAAATCATTCTATCTTATCTAATCTTGAAAAACAGAATTAAGCCCTCGGATAGAGGGACAGCAGGTGAGCAGAAAGGCGGTGCCGATAAAAGAAAGATATAGGCCAACACCACCGTTTCTCGGAATCAGCGCGATGGCGCATCTCGCGGGGAATTCCCTTCCGCCACAGCGTTATCAGACGGATAGGCAGAATCTAATGATTGTTTATTTTGATTTATCTAAACCTTTCGATATCGTCATTCCAAACATACCCAAAAACATAACGATATTTATTTATTTTAGCAAACAAAATAATACATTAAAAATAGCAAATGCAACATATGTGTATGTGCACAAACAAAGCAATTTAATTGTGTTCATTTAATATTAAATAGGTTATATCGTAGAGAAATCTTAGTATTATTGTCTTTGTGGGGCATGGTCATAAATCGTGCTATTTCATGTGATCGTTTAGCTCATGCGATATTTATAAACAAAAAAGTTGCAACGCAAAATGATAAATAAACTTTTCTTTATGGGATAATCTTGAAAAACAGAATCCATGTATTTTAAAAAACTTAATTAAATTTACATCTTTATGAAATCATCACTGTGTGTTTCTCAATTCTTATATTCAGTCAATACGTCTAAGTTTTGATAATCTTTTGTTTTAGATAAAGTAGAAATATACTTTTTTCTTATTTTTCTACAAAACAGATAGAGTATAACAGTACAGCATTTTATGTAGAAAAATGACCGGGTTGCACCTACTAAACATTGGTTTTATAACATGTATATGTTTTAAAAAATCTTGAAAATATTTATTCTAGTTTTATTAGACTTCTGAATTTGAAGCCAGCGGGTATTTCTGAGTAGTATAACGGAAAGTTAATAGTGATATCTTTATTAACCCTAGGTAGGTAGCTATAACCGCCGACCGCCTTAATTATGCCCTCGTTCACTCATTTTTTAATTATAATTCAATTTTGTTTATGGTAATGATTTAAACCTGTCCTCTTTTTTGTCTAAAATGTGTTATTTTGGTAAAATCGATTCCTAGATAAAACGCCCACACCTATCCAAGCCAGCGCAGCGCAGCGGCGATGAAATTGCGAATTTCTAATCTCACGCAACCCGGGGGGGGGGGGCGAGGAGAAGAGTCTGACCAAATTTATGGCCTATCAAAGTGGAAATCTGCCCGAGATGCACTGACGTCACAGCCTCACGGCTCAGATTGGACCTTTTGTGGCAATTTATATCACAACAAACACTGAAATACTTGAAAATTTTTCAGGCCTTTAAATAAATATAGCTAATAATATTAACAATAACTAAATATTCTTGAACATTCAGACAAAGTGAGTTTTTTTGCTCATTTTTAGTATTTATGCATCATGTATAATATCCCTACTATCTACTATGCTACTATCCCTTTTGCCCGTCTGCTGTGCTTTTGCCGTTTGCCAAAACGAAAAGCACAAATGCGAAAGAGTGGTTTTTTGTCTTGAAAATAACCAAAGCCGTTTGGGCATCGAAGGCTGGTCGATTAATATGGACTAGAGGTTATTGAGGTTATTGAGATCATTATTGAGGTTCTTAAACCTCTATAATAGGGTGAGTTAACACTATAATCATTTTTTTTTTAAATTTTGTTTCATTACATCAACTGCGGACGTCTACAAATACTTTATTAGGGTGTGGTGTTTGCTTTACTTTCCTGCAATATTTATGAAATTTAAAATTTAGTGTTAAAAAATTAAACAGTTAAAAAACGCACAATTTCAGAATGCTGAATTGTATTTACGAATGTTTTCAAAATATTTTTTTTTTCCTTTTATTGAAGATTCTTGAGATGTAGGTCCATCATTCAATAATTTGAAGTATTCATTATGATAAGGCCAATATGCTTTACCCTTTTATGATAACATGAAGTGAATGCAGTCTTTCACCTAAAGTGACTTCACATTTGAAATGTTTTGTATTGTAAATGCATTCATTCACAATCAAAAGTAGACAAATTTCTTGGAATGTTTACATTTAAATGTATCCCTCAAAATGGTTTCATTATTTTGTAATACACAATTTAATTTACACAATTTAAATTTACATTTATCCAAACACAAAAATATTTTGGTTATCGATCAATGTTTCCCCAATGTACGAGTAAATCTGTCTTGCGACTGCACTACTTAACCTACTTAAAAGAACGAGGATGTGAGGATGGGCTGCGAAGCGGTCTTACCTAACCACCAATCAGTGGTGAAGCCAATATTTAATTCTAGCATTTAGTATATTTGAGGGTTATTTGTTAAACATTTTATTTTCTTTTACAGGCGAATAACGCATACACAAGGGATCAATGGTACCATTCGATAGTTTGGAGGGTAAGTGCCGACATTTTACCTGCATATGTATTACTTTCACGAGTTCTAATATCCGGATTACTGAGATTATTTGAGTTCGGGCCATACACTATCAGCTGGCTTTCAACCCGAGTTCGCACCGGGTTGGCAGCTGGGCCCTGGAAGATACAGGGAGGCCATCGCAAGGTGGGACAATTTATAGAATAGATATAAATTTGTTTTATAAATGAAACCGACTGGCTTCCCCCCGCACCTCTTTAGATATCCACATTCTAAGGTCCGAAGAATTTTGTACCCGCACTCTTCGATCGGCATTTGAAACTTCATTTTTTTTTTTAATCAAACGAAATTTTCAATGCCGCGTGCAAAGCCAGCCAACCAGCGTGCGTTGTGTTTTTCATTTTTGTTCGCGAGTGTGTGAGTGCGGTTTGAGCATGGATCACATGGCGTCATTCGCCCTCAGCTGCGCCTGCCGCCTATCGATTTTCGCATAGGGCGGGCGGCGCGATTAAAAAAGCAGGTCAGCCCGAGTTATGGGCAATATAAAGCCAGCCGCGGCGAGCGGCGAAATAAAAGCGTTCCTTCCGATATCTGGAGCGAAGCGCCAGGCGTCCTGGTTATGGTCGCCGCACACGCCGCTATCGCCCCTTATGACCTGCCCCATCACGGCCACTCTCCGGCCGCTACCACCGATGCCCAAAGCCTGATGACAGTCTCTCCAGACAACTGGAATGTAAAATATAACAACATTACATTTTGATAATTACGAAGACGTTTAAAGCATCATAACTCAATAGGAGTGTGTAAGATAATGTGATGAGGCTTGTGTGAGTTGTAAAGGACTGATGTGCGAATGTTCTTCCTTAAGAAAAATTCAAAGACACCTTTGCTTTTGTGGGAACTTATCGAGGTGCGTGTTGGAACATCTTCGGCAATTTATCGATTGCTCATGTTGCTGGTTTTCTTTTGTTTCAGAAAAACATGCTTCGATACCGACAACTGCTCACAAATAATAAACGCCAGGAAATCATTCTAAAAGAATTAAAGGTAAGTATTTATTTGCAAATTTACTATAAATAATAAAAAAAGTAACACAGCACAGAAAACTATCAAAAGTAAACAATTAACCTTACTTATGTATTCTCATTTTATTCCTTGCAGTCTTTTATTCATTTATACGGACAAGGTAAAAATAGTAAAAACGTGAGAACTATTTGAGAAATAATTATCAAAAATATTACATTATTTCTATCTGATAACAAATGTTAGACTAAATAAATTAGTGTAGGTATTTAAAATTCACATTTAGAGTAAGGGAAATAAATGAATCTAAAATAACAAAAAAAAACTAAAAGAAATCTCAGCATACTATCTGCACAACAAATACTATTTTAAGTAAACTAAAGAATTTAAGACTCGGTGTACCGACGATGAATTCGTCTGAACTAACCTCGGTTTCTTAAAAAGTAACCTCACTTGTCACTCTTATGCCCCAGAGATTTACGTTTGGAATCTTTTTGTCTATAATATATTATTCTCGCGCCATTTAAAAAAAAATGTATGTGCAGAAACATTTAACTTTAATTCCTATTGTTTTTATTGTATTATTGACCTGTAATTGTGTGACTTTATTAATTATTTACATAAATAGAACAATGCTGTTTTGTTTTCAGAACATGACAGACTACGTGACGTCGGTGCCGCTGCAAGACGAGAGCGTCACCAGCGTCCCGCTGGACATCGTCTCGCAGCTCCTCGTTCAGGTACGATGTTTCAGAATTGCAAGCCTGTTAATTATCACAGAAAAATAAAATCAGGAAAAAGCCTAAATTCATATTAGTCTAGTTAGGCTAAAGTAATCTCGAATTGCTTTTCTCGGCAATTGTATTGGCAATGTATTCTACAATCTGGCATGTTTTCAAAAATGCGAAAATTAGTTGCGTGAGTTTTTTTTAAGAATTTCCAATGTCTGTCACACATTTCCCAAATCCAACACTGATTTTTCAAGTTTTTGGATACTAATATTTAGTAAAAATTGTATCCTTGCGAAAATAAGTAGCATGCGATCTTCCATTGGAAATTAATATATGCTGTTATGCTATTTAAAATTGTAAATTAAATTCCCCAACCTCTCCTGCTACCTAATCCCAACCTTGTTCCTGGGTGTATTTTTCCATTTTAATAAGTTTGAATCATCATTCTTGTATCAGCGTTGTTTTCTGAAATAAATAAATAAATATCATTAACGGAACCGAAGCTACCATAAGTTGGACAAAATTATATTTTTTTTTAAATTTACAATTTACGTAATTAAGAGGTACATAATTTCGACCGAGTATAATATAACGGCCGTTTCTACTTTAACAAACAGGAGCAGGATCGTGTCTGCGCGAACGCCGCGTGGTGCTCGGCGCTCGTGGGCGCCGCGGGCGCGGCGCTGCGCGGCGCCGGCGGCGCGGAGCGCGCCCCGGCGGCGCCGCTGGCGCGAGCCCTCACTGCGGCGGCGCGCGCCACGCCGCGGGCCGCGCGTCTGCCGGCGGCACTCGCCGCGCCGGCGGCCGCCGCGCTCAGGCGGAACGTGGACTTCGCGCGCGCGCCGCACCTGCGCGACCTCGTGCACGCGTACATCAGGTAAATGATCATGCAGGATTTGCCCCTGCGTACGGCCTCCTTTCCAGAACTATTGTACATTTAAATCCACTTATAGTTCGCCCTCTAGTCCCGTACTGTAGACAAAGTTAAGTATCTTTTTGGGTGCGATGATTCTAATCTCTTCTGGCTTGAGGAGATGGTTGCCTAGAAGCTGGTATTTAAGTAATTTTGTGAATAAGGGGCCCACATTTTCCCAGTAGATGTAAAATGGTTTCTGGGCTCACTTGGCAAAGCCTGCACCTGTCGTCGGTCGATAGGTTTAATTTGAGCAGATGTTTATTCAGCTTGCAGTGGCCTGTTAAGGCTCTGGTTAATATCCTTAGTTGGTTTCCGTTTAACTTTAATAGCTCCGAGAGTCTTTTTTGCGAGAATCCTACTATGAGTTCTTTGGCTTGCTTTTGTCCAGGCAGTTCTTGCCAATATTTTTGGCTTTGCTTCCAAAATACACAGTTTAGCACTAGCTTTGACTTGATAGCATTAGAGTTGATGGCCTTCAGAGCTGCTTGGCTGTCACAAAGTATGTAAATGTTTTTATTTTTGTAGGATCATTCGATGCTTTCATGCGCAGTTTCAATGATGGCATATAGCTCCGCCTGGAATATGGTGGAGTGCATTTCCAGGTTGATCGATTTCTCGAGTCTGGGTATCGCCCCACATATGCCTGATCCTATATTGTTTCCGTTCTTGGAGCCATCGGTATACCATACAATTGCTTCTTTTTCAAAGTTGGGTCCTTCATTGTCCCATTTGGTTCTTTCTGGTATTTCCACGGTGAATGTTCTAACAAAATTGTTCTTCTAGTGTAATATTTTGTAGCTAATAAATAAATTAAAAAATATGTAGTTTATATGATTAGATTTATTGCGTTTATTAGGTTTGTGTATCGCCTGATAAATATAAAATGTCTAGGGTTCCGCAGGAATACATACTTATAAAGTTTTTTCTTTCGGTACTCTATTAGATATTCTAACTACAGCACAATGGAACTTGACTGCAAAGTTTTATTTATTTAAGGTCTCTCAGCAGTCACAACAATGGAGAGGATCTGATACAGTCATTTGTGCGATCCCTTCATGGAGCTGTAGGTATCCTGACGTGTCCGCACCCGAGGGTTCTGCCTAATCTAGCAGCTGCTTGCGTCGCCGCACTTGCTCGCTCAAATCCGCTCACTGAAGACGACGAAGTTGTTTGCTTTGCCGACGTTCTGGTCCATATGTAAGTCTTTTTATTATTCTTCTTATTATCTTGTTATGTACTCGTATGTATATTACAAGTACTCACTTTACTCACTTTCACTTTATATTCTTAAAGACTATCTACTTTATTTATTATAACTTCCTAACAAATATACATATACTTATATTTTTAAAGTATGTGTATATATTTTACACTTTTATTTTTAGCCGTGACTATTCATTTTCATATATCCTACGTTGAACGTAAGTTATTCTTGTAAATATTCATTAAACCATTCACTTCTCATTCATTATTATCATTATACGTCATATTCGTTACATTTTCACTGTTATTCATAATTATTGTTTCTTTTTTAAATAATTTTTTTACTACTTTAATGAAAGTTTGACCGTATTGCATACCCGCACAGATAGATAGGTGAGAGTGAAAAGCTTTCATGAAATACAGGCCTGTCTTTAAACCAGCGTGCATTACCTCAAGCGATGCAACTATTTGTGCGTTCAATATTAATTTTTCTTTGAACATTCTGGCTATATAATTTGTTTGAAAATTTTGCCTTGACCCCAATAAAATCAGAAAAACAATCTAGTGATATATTTTTTTTTTTTTTTTTTATAAGTTCTTTATTTATAAACAGAATACATATTTAATTTGTTTGTTCACAAAACCCTTGCGGGTTTTTATGTGAACTCATTCGTTCCTAATTTAACTTATTTAATAACATTTATATCTACAAAACATATTCAATATTCACTTAAAACACTTTTATCAATGACGAGCTACTCATGACGGTATCTCTCCAGACTGTCTTTAATTGTTTATTTATAAAAAAAACGGTCACTTCCAGTCGCGTCGGTGTAATTATAATGAAATCGGTACGAGTACATCTCATACCGGTCGCTTCGAGTACATTCATCAACAAAAATACTATTTACAATATATTTTTTTTAATTCTTTTTTTAAAACGTAATTAGATAAGTTATTAGATTGCTTTATATTACTCGTAAGGTTATTAAATAAAATTGGAACAATTCTCTCCAGCCTTCTTTTGCCATATTCATTGTTGAATTTGGCCACTTCCAAAATTCCTTTTGTTGTTTGCCTTGTTTTTATACTGTGCGGTATTTTCTGTTTATATTTCATAGAGTAAAATTGTTCCAATATTACCTGATAATCAATTTTTTTTTCTATTGGTAAAGTATTACAATATTTAAATAACTTATTTTCCTCACTTTTTAATTTATTTTTAATTTTTTTTGGTACTATAGTTTTTATTATTTGAAGCTGAAGTTTTTTAATTTTTAGAATGCATGTTTTAAATGTTAGACCATAAGTACTAATTCCATATGTTATTCGTGTTTCTGCAAGTGATATATATAATAATCTTAGTATTTTATAGGGTACTTTATATCTTAAAACCGATAGTTTGCTTAGTATTGCACGTAGGTTTTTACATACTTGTTCGATATGTGGACCCCAATTAAACTTTTCATCAATGGTCAGTCCTAAATATCTATTTGTAGCGACCTTATTTAGGGAGGGACAAGAGCAAGGCTTTTGTGTGTTATGCAGACACGCGTCGAGGTGTGATTTTATTTCTATACTGTGGTTGCTTTTGTTGTGGGTGCTGTGAATATGAATGTAATTAGTTTTACTCGAATTTATGACTAATCCACTATCGTGAGCCCATTTACATATTGAGTCGTATGCATTTTGCATTTTTTTTTGTGCTTCTACGATATCATTGTCCGCTGTCACTAGACAAGTGTCGTCCGCGAATTTTAGTATTTCACATTCTTTAATAACTCTGGCCATATTATTCACATACATAAGATATAAAATCGGTGCTAATACTGCACCTTGCGGTGCTCCATATTTTATTATTTTGTGATTGCTGACTTTGTTCCTAATTTTTACTGATATCTTACGATTATTTAAGTAATTTTTGAACCAATTAAGTAGTGGTCCTCTAATTCCGCATGTCTCAATTCTGTTTAATAACAAATCATGTTCTAAAGTATCGAAAGCTTTAGAGAAGTCAATCATGAGTACTATTACATGTTTTTTATCATTAAGACATGTATTGACATAGTTCCCAAATATCGATAGGAGTTGCGTTGTACTTTTATTACTTTGAAATCCAAATTGCCTTTCGTGCAATATGTTATTTTTACTCAGAAATTGTGCAATTTGGTTCCCAATATGTTTTTCCATAATTTTGTTATATAATATATAATATATTTATATAATATATAATATATTCCATAATATATAATATATTTATATATACATGTGTGTATTTTAATGTATTTAAAGTTGTATTTCTTGTAATAACACTAGATCAAAAAATAATTTCAAAGTTACCAAAGAGTTCCTGGGCCACATTTTGTTCCTCGAATAATGCTCTTCACTCTTCGATTCGAGAATAAGATTCCTCGAATCTCCCTCTTGTTTAATGAATTAAATAATTGTCATGATTGCCTAAAGCTAAGTAAATTTTAATTAAAAAAAAATGTTTTTTTCTACACTCAATATTTTTGTTTCATTCTTAATCGTTTTATTTGGAAGATGTTGTTAATTATACTATCATCTAAGTAGCATGAATCTATATTTAGATTTATGTTGTATTAATTTTTTTCTCTTCTTATGTTAATGTAAACTACTATGTGAATATGTAGATTTCTTTAAAATAACATAAAAAAAAGCAGCACCCTCAGAAGAGGATACTCACTTCAATAGGCAACTTTAGGCAGGATCGTGGTCAGGCCTTAAGTGAGCCTAGAAGGCATTAAAAAATACTAGATGAAACCATTGTTTCTGTTTGATGAAAAGTTGAATAAATTTTCCAGATCATCATACACTGACTGGCTGCCAGAACTCGGGGCCATTCTACAACCCATTCCTTTCCCAACTACGACTCTCATGTGCCCCGAGATTGCAACTCGCCTTGCTGTAGTTCTGGAGCGGCTTGCAGTTTCTGGAAGGATGAGCGACCTGGGATGTCGTTCTCATACCACACTTTTACCATCGCGACCACCTAGACCCGGATGGCTGCAGTATTGCTGTCCAACCAACCCCATGATTGCTTTATCACCAGAAGTGCTTATCAATCTCTGGGGAATAATGGTAAGCTTGCACGTAACCAGGAAACACTGAATCATTAATTGTTTTAAAATGTGTTTGAATACTACTGCTGAAATAAATAAGGTCAAAAATACTTTTTGTTATTGTAAATACCAGTGACCTAAAACAAATCTGGTGATTAATAATTTACTTGGCAAATCAAATCTTGAGATCGTGGTAGTCTAGTAGTTAAGGCGTTGGACTATCAACCCAAAGGTCGCGGGTTCGAATTCGCACATGGTCATCCATTTTTAATGCTTCATTACCACCATCTCCCCTGACTCTAGCACAGGCACATTTGGCCTAGTTGAGTAGGGCCCAAAATAATTGTATATGACCTAGGACATAGCAATTATTTTATTTAAAAAAAAAAAAAAAAATGAATATATACACGAAACCATATCACGATATATGAGGCACTCTCTGAATAAGAAATCGTCAATGTAGTTATACTGCCACACGTTTTGTTAATATCACTGCCTCGATAAGTATCTTTGAGCAGGCTTAATTGCTTAATGTATCTGAGTCGATTCCCGAAAATATCTTGAAAATAATCTCAAAATTAAATGCTTCAAAGTCAGCAGGGTACAATGGTATTCGGGTTCAAGATATAATTCAGTTTAAAGAACTTTTTAGAGTTTTTATAAGAAAATTATTAAATTTATCAATAAAAAAATGTATTTACCCAACCTATTAAATTTTATAAAGGAAAATATTAGACCTATTTATAAAGGCAAGGATCATTATTCGAAAATTACCATCCAATAACTTTATATCAACTGTCAATTAAGTAATAGAAAGGTTTATTACGAACAAATTCGTGGATCGCTTTCTTAAAAATAATTTATTTTTATATTGAAAGCCAGATTATAGTAATATTTGCCTGCGATATATGAGTATGCATGACATTAAACATTATTAGTACTAATGCATTATTATTAATTAGATGTCTAAAAACAAAGCATATTATTGAATATGTAATAAAATTTGTTATTCTCATAAACTAAAACTAAACTTAAAGTTAATATGTAAAATTGTACTTTTTAATAATATAAATACAAGCGATCTCTGAATTCAATGCTCACTTCCCCGCACTATGCGAACGGACATACTGGACCTACTGTAACTATTTATACTGTGGAACTCAATCAAAAAATCAATTAATTATGCTATGCATCAGTATAGTATTTACTAGTGTCAATTGCTAGATACATAAATGTAGTGTAAATTCACTTCATTATACTGTAACCATAATTTCAAGTATCAATTGAGTGCAAGCTGATAGCATTGATTATATAGTGTTTTATAATCAATGCTGATAGTAAGACATACAGAAATTTTAACTTTTTAAAATATGAAAGCGGACTGTGTAATCTGTCGAATCGACATAAAATTTGCAGAATTGGAGGTATATGTATCCTGATTTATATTGATACTGAAAAACATATTACGAATGGAAAATGAACATTGTAATTGAATAAAAATATCATAATTGAAAATTAATTTAAAATTATGATATTTACAACTGAAATAGTAATGCTTATCCGGAGTAAAGCCTGGTAATGAGGCATTGTATTAATGAGTTTAATAGTCGCAAGAAATCTCTTAGCCACATTATGTTTCATTGAATTTTTATTTTTTATGAAATGCATACCTAATTTGCGTCTTAGAGTACAATTTAAAACATAATGTGTTAAAGTGTATTCACCCGAGGTTACTAAATTTATGCAGTGGTCCAAAATTATATACACACTTATGAGCGCTTATTCTAAGGTTATCATTCCATGAGAAATTGTTGTTGTAAAATGTATTTTTTATTATATTGCAGTTAACGTCCCTTATAGGATGCTGTTGTCGCCGTAAAAATTTCATTAGAGATTTGATGTTGCAACTACCGGCTTTATTAATATTGGCACTTAGAGAACATGTAAGTATAAACAACAATTTGCATTTGAAGTTAAAAATAGTGATTTAGACAGTCCATAATAATCTCAAGGTTCAACTCAAATTTCAATTATTGAAAAGAGGATTTTTTTATGCAAAGAATGGATTTTAACAAAAGAACCTCAAGTTCGTTTGACAAACAGCCATCAATAATAATTGTACACTTAAAGTTACTCACAAACTTAGTTACACTTAATTGATTTAGCTATCAATTAAACTAACAGTGCACTCTGTATAAAGTAAAGTGAAGTTGGAATAAAGTAGTTGGTCTTAAAATAAAAACAAGTCAACATAACACCCAACAAATACCTAAAATAAATACAAGACTTACTCAGGGGAATATTCCTTTTTAGGATTCCCTGATTAAATACAATTCTTCGTTTTCATAAAAAAACAGATTTCCTTTTGGCTGTTTGAGCTAGGTAGAAATAAAATCTGAATCATTGATCATTAATTATTCTGTCTACCAAATTTTGCAAACATAATATTAGTTCCTAATTAAGTAATAAAAATAGGTAAATAATAACTCCTTATTTTCCTTTTCTGTTTCTTATATTTTCTACCATATGCTCTTACACAACATGCTGTAATAGGTTAACACATATTATTTTAGTTTTTATTCTGATTTTATTCTATTTTCTTTCTTTTTTACTGAAAAATAAAATATTACATCAATTTATTTGTTTTGTTTTTTTTTTCAGAAAGCTGCTTTAGATGCAATTTGTCTGATGCTTGAATGGGATCTTCTCAAAGACAATACGGAATACACAATCAAAGCCACAAATGAAAATGCCCTACAAGATAGTTCCACAGACTCAAACAATGACGTTTCCATCGAAGCCGACTATATCGATAGCTCCGAAGGAGAAGGAGGATCTGCTTGTGAGCAGGCGAAGGTTGAAGCTGTTGCAGTCCTGAGGAGTACTCTTTTGGGACGCAAGTACTACGATGACCTATGTGCCAGGCAACAGAATTTAAAAGAATTGGTAATAATACAATCTCTTATACAATTTGAATCCAAATAACATCATACTAATAGAAGAAACAAACCACAATTAACCTAAAATCACATTTTTTGTGGTAATATCAAGTTCTTAAATAAATTATTCAGGTTGCCAGTGAGACCTATTTGAGTGCAACATTAGCAATTATACTTTCCAAACTCCTTAGTTAAGAGAAATTGTTTTTTTTTTGTTATCATTAACATAAACTTTTATTTATTTCTATTTCTTCTATTTCCTGAATCGCTACTAGCTGTATTTCATACAAATCATATAACATGTTCAGTCCAAAGTTTATTTAGTGTCTTTTTAATGCTTCAGCGGGCTGTGGGCGGCCCTCGGCGTCTGGCCCTAGCTGCACGGGCGACCGACTCCCAAGTGGCGGAAGCCCTGTCGGCCAGAGCTCTCGGATCCTTGACTGCCTTGTCACTTGCATTCACTGCGGTCACAAGCGCATGCGCTGCTCATCTCATTAAGGTTACTACTGTTACCTAAAAAGAAATGTTAATAATCTATGTTATTATTAATATTATTTATTTATTACCTATACTTGTTTGTTTTCTATAAATTGTATGTATTTTACCTTTTGTCCAAATCAGTTTTTCAATATTATTAACATAATTCCAATTAGATCTCCATAGTTACTCACTATTTTCAAGAATAAGACGGAATTTTCTATTTGGTACAGACTGTTGTCTAGTTAAGGGAGTCAGGCAGTGGAATCCCCAGTCCCATTCGCTATTCAGCCACATTTAGTCTCGTCTTCTAACTAATAGAGGGCAATGGCCTTTAACGGTCATCATTGCCTTGAGAAGTTAATTTTCACTCTATATTTATAATTTATATAGTATGTATAAATAGTATTTACAGTATAGTATAGTATAGTGGGTTTATCCTCTACAATAACACTTATTATTAACGTGAATTAACCCTTATAGTTTCGTCACACCTTGTAGTTCTTACTTTTTGATGAAATTCCATGGAAGGGCATTATTAATATAATTTTTGAGCAAAACTAAAGAGAAATTCTAAAAAAAAAATGGAAGTACTTTTGATAGATTGTTTAGTCATAAACACATTTAAAAAATCTACGAAACCCTTTACTAAAAGGGTTTCACTCTTGGCGGATGGTTAATTAATTTTTTTTCTTTACCGGGACCCACGGTTAAGGTGTGTGTGAACATCGGTGTTGTGTAATGGGAAATTGTTTTTTTTCCATACTTTTTTATTCCAATTAATTCCAGTTACCAAGTAATAAATACCAACTTACCTTTTCCCAATTAAAAAATGCAGCTGATAACGCTCTATATCGATAATAAATGTCAGTTGCTTAGTAATTGAATACTAATCTCCTCGTTCAGATGTAAGACATCCTGTAAGCTCGTAAAGCACTGGTGTCAATGACAGATTGACCAAATCGAAATTCACTCCACCCAGGCACATACATGTTTCCACATCAAAAACTCTCCACTACCTCACTCCATCCTTTTTTTTAATTTAGTATTATTTTCACCATTTTAATTTACATGTCATGAACATAGGTTTAAATATTAACATATCTATGTTTTAGCAGTTAAATGTCTGTGACAAACAGAAAATCTAATTATATTTTAAGGATTCCAATTAACTATTGGCCATACAAATAAAATACATCTTTAAATAATATAATAAAGTTCACATATTTATTTTCCAGCTTCCGGGACTGAAGTATTTAAATCTTTGGGCAACGCAGTTTGGTGATTCTGGTGTAGAACTTATCGCTGAACATTTAGAGAAACTGCAGGTTTTAAATCTTTGCGAAACTCCTGTGTCTGATAAAGGAATCAGAGCTCTGAGTGGTAAGTGTGTCCATTTTTCATTTATTTATGTTTTTGTGAAGAATGAAAAAAAGCTAAAAATGACAATGGGAAAAATTTCCCAAAATTTAGCATCGAAAATAACCTCTTTCTTACTAATACAAAGTTTTGTCTCATGGATATACATATAATAACCAGAGCCGAATAAAACTCAGTCATAGACTTATAGTCCTTAAAAATAAATTGAAGCTCAATAGAGATTGCACAGTAAAAAGAGGACCAGAATTGGTAGCGACCACTTTTTACTAGTAATCAAAACATGAGTAAAATCTTTCAGAAAAAGAAAAATGTCAATAAGCAAATTAGAAACTATAAACTGGAAACCTGCAAGAACCAAATGAGTTTATAATAACATGCGATAACAGATGTACGAAGGCTGTCCGATAAGTATTTAGCCTCACCATCCGATGGCGCCACTATTGCAAGAGAAATTTACTATCGTGTAGTACATTCTCTAGATAGCTACTGTCAAAATTTTAGCCGAATCGGACGCGTAGTTTTGTTTTGACATTTTTGACAAGCGGACGTGTCAGCGGATTTTAGAAAAATGGAAAAAGAGCAATATCGGTCGGTGATTCGATTCTTGTTTCTGGTAGGGAAATCGCTCAGCGAAATCAAAGAGCGCTTGGATGCTGTGTACGGTGACTCTTCCCCTTCGATGGCGACCGTCAAAAAATGGTTAACAAGTTTCAACGTGGTTGCACGTCGGTTTTTGATAAACCACGCCCAAGAGCCCCGAAAACGGATACCACGGAGGACAATATAACACAAATCCACGATCTTGTGTTGGTAAACCGCCAATTGAAGGTGCGTGAGATGGCTAAGACAGTAGGCATCTCAAAAGACCGCGTGGGTCATATCCTGCATGAAATTTTGGCCATGAGAAAGCTGTCGGCGCGATGGGTGCCGCGTTTGCTCACTCCGGACAACAAGCGCAACCGTGAGACCACTTCAGAGCAGTGTTTGACGCTGTTTAAGCGCAATCCCAAGGAGTTTCAGCGTCGTTTCGTGACCGTCGACGAAACATGGATCCACTGGTACACACCCGAGACCAAGGAACAGTCGAAACAGTGGACGAACGTGCTCCGAAGAAGGCGAAGACTTTGCTATCGGCCGGAAAGGTGATGGCCACCGTTTTCTGGGATTCACAAGGTGTGATCTACATCGACTACCTGGAGAAGGGCAAAACGGTCACAGGGCTCTACTATACCGAATGATTGGGCCGATTCAACGCCGAATTGCAGAAAAAACGGTCCTATTTGGTCCCGGGTTAAAGAAGTTGGAGCATCGATGGATCAAGTGTATCGAGCTAAAAGAAGACTATGTTGAGAAATAAATCGCCACTTTTCCAAAATTTTCGTTTTTCATTTGAAGGCTAGGTACTTATCGGACAATCCTCGTATAATATGGATATTAATAATATATAGACAGATTTAACTTATACCAAGAGTGCCTATAGACCTTACAATCTGGTAGAAGCTTGGTCCCTACTAAAAAATACATTAACCAAAGCAGCAGAACATATTTGTGGAACAACAAAATGTAGCCAAAGAGCAAAGAAACTGTTTTATAAAGTACTAAAAAATGTGAGGATACGAAAGGAATGTCCACTGAAATGTATTATATTATATTATACAAATATTGTTTTAACACCTGAAATCAGTAAGAACCTATTTTTACTAATAAATATGCAAAGTATCTAAGAGTATCAGATACAATGCGTTTTACTAGTAAGAACCCATTCTTACTAAGGCAGTTAGATGAATGCCGAATAAAATGATTACATTGGCTTTTTACTGCACTTTTCAGTTAAAACTTGTTATCAATAAATATTGACATTTGAAATAAATTTGTCAAATATATCTTCATTTACTTTTTATTAGTCAATTCAATAAATTAATAAAATATTCAATGGTTGAGATCAACATGTTGGCATGTAAACAGGAATTCTTAAGAAAAAAATATCAGAGGTCAATCCAGGACAAATACACGTTCAATAGTGATTCAACTATATTTTTCTTTTTAAAAGCTAAGAATTAGATATTTTTTATGTTTATTACCTTGTTAAATAAATAAAATTTAATAAAAAACTGCTAGGAGGCAGTTAGTATTCAATAGTTCCATCAAATTTATCCTAATAAAAATATTTTAATGCAAAGCTACTCTTTTTTTCCTTCTTATTCATAAAAGTATGTGTTTGTATTCATAAGATTATTAGGAATAATATTTAGAAAAATGATTATTTATTTGTCTATATTTTTGATTTTCAGTTCTATCCAATCTCAGGAAGTTAAATCTCAACAGCACTAAATTATCAGCAGCGACTTTTGCTGACCTGAAACAGAAACTCCCCAATTTGCAAGAGTTCGATGTTAGATATACAGAAGCATGGTAGCTAAGAGAAACTCCACAGTGATAAAGACACTCCACAATAATAGAGTTAAATATCTAAATGTTATAACTACTATATTCTCCTCAACTGGTGGTTGCTATTTCTTTTTATACATATAACCTGATTTTTAATATGTTTATAAAAATATGTTTAGGAAAATTAATTTTAATGTTTATTTCATTCCAATAAACTTTTTTATCGTTAGTTATCATTAATTTATAAACTAGGTAGGTTGAAATAGATATTTAGACTGTTTATTATTAATTATTTTAATTAATAATAAACATTTATTATAAACTTCTCTGACCTCCGGCGATGTTTGATAAAATTGTGCTCTGTGCATCAAGTAAGGAATCTGCAAAAATTAGTGCAATGGGTTTTGCAACATGCACAAATACTTTTAATATTTGTATTTTTAATTTTAGTGTTGAGCGTCATTTTACATTTTATATAAATTATAAGATAAATATTAAATAAAGCATTGGTACATATTGGGATGTAAGAACCTACAAGCTGACCCTATGCAAGCTACCTACTCTAAAATGGCAAATTGTTATTACAATCGTAAAGTGTTTTATTATTTAATTATGAAGTCAATTCTGCTAAATGTGACGTGACACTGGTGCACATGCTAAAAGTTATATGTATGTAAATATGTTCTTGGCACTGGAGGTTTGAATTTAAAATTATATTTTTTTATCATCGTGGGAGGCAAACAGTTAAATGTCGCAAAAATACACTAGTATAAATGCCTAGCAAAATTTGGAAAAATTAAACAACTTATTCTAAAGTTCACATCAACTAAATCATCAACATCAACACATCAATTAAAGCTGACATCAACGACAGTATAACAATGATATACTTGCCTACAGCAAAAAAGTTAAAGATAAATTTAGCATTTTGTGCCTATAGTATGTGTAGCTTTTGAAATATTTATTTAAAAATCATATATTTTGCACAGTTGTTATTATATGCAAATCTAGCAAATTTAATTGTAGAGTATTGATGATGTATGTATACAGGTCCAGATGAAAAATCCAGCTGATTGACCCTGTAATATCAAATATGATTTATAAAGATAACATCAAAATTCATCATGATTTCGAAGAAAAAAAATATAAACTTTACGTGATAATATTGAACGTTTGTCGATTACGACAATACGTTCTTATTAAAGAACGCTAGCTGATTGTCAGCTCGCTGCGACCAGGTCATTGATCGCGTGCAGTCAAGGCTTTAAAATGCGATTTTGTGACAGCTCGTTTAAGGCGATTTACACCAGTGCTTTAATAAAAATAATTAATTTGGGGATGAATTATTTTTGCATTTTTTTATACAGTTTCTTACATATTATAAGGAACATAAATACCACCTTAAGTCTTCGGGAATGGTCTCGGAACAACCTGTATATTCAATACAATCAAGAGCCGTTCAATCTTCTAAAACTTCAAATTGCTTTTTCATGGTACCTATTTTGATATCTTAGGGCTGCTTTTATGCACTCCACCAGCTTTGCCATATATTCAGGCGATGCTCGACTGCTAGAGTACAAAAACGTATGACTTGTCAGCAGTTTCTTATTGAAATTGTCCCTTTATGGTGATGATTTCCTGGTCATTGAGTGGTCTTACGCACTCCGCGACGTTGACATGGAATCATGTTGTTGCTGTATATCGCCAATATTGTGTCATCGTCTTACTGCATTTCTATTAATATTTAAAATATTGGCATATACCTGAATTCATGAAGGGCATAGACTAATCATTGTTTTTCATCTCAGTTCAGTTTTGATGGCTATTTTGAGAGTAAAAAGTGTGCGAGTAAATTGAAAGTGTTTTAGCAGTAAATAATTCGAGTTTTATTCACCAAAAGTATATCGATATAATATTAAATATAAAAAACGAACAGTTTCATAATTTTGTACCTATTATTTGCCAATAGTAATAAGTTATTACATATAATATTTTAAAAAAAAATGGGTGGCAGTTTGTTTGCAATTTCGTGGAAATCCGTTCTCCAAATGACCTTCGCAGAATTTTCATTGCTGTGTCCATGGGTTTTTCGTCCGGAAGAGAATGTGCTAAGTAACTTTCATTTTTATTTATTTTTTTTTGTGTTAGAAGCAGCATTTCCCGTTTTTTAATAAGACTTATTTTTCAAGGAGTCTTTTTTCTTTCTTCAACTGAAGGTAAAAAACTATCGGGTAATATTTAGTTGTATAGCATTATTCATCGCTTATATCATTATTACTTTTCTAAATTTTTTTTATTAAAATCGGACCAAAATGAACCACTACCACAACTCTACCCAACCAAGCACATATTTAAGTTTATGCCCGAAAAGAATCAGTTTTGTAGTGCCTGGGCAAAATTTCCTTTCCAATTTCTATCGTTGACAAAGATGGATGGATCATCTATGAAAAATTATGTAATAAAAAAAAGAAAGTACACAGCCTTAATAGTAGAGCTATCCTTCTCCCAGGGGTAGGCATAAACCTTATAGATCATCATGTTCAAGTCATATAACTGTAATGACCTTCAGTCAAAAATTGCTTCAAAGTATGTATACAACTATGTCCAAATTACTCTATTTACCTATTAGTAGTGAGGCAAGAAAACATAAAGAAACTGCACTTGCACCTCTTCGCAGCACCTTAGCCACTTTGGCAGCTTCGTTCCATATCTAAGTACAGAATCAGTGAGACCGGAAGTTTTTCTTCGGTCAATTTCAAAACCTGGCCAACTCTGCAAGTTCTTTAACGGTTCATATTCTGTTCCCGCCAACCCTTCCATGGTGGGCTTATGTACGTGGATGGGCTTCCGCGGTGACTTGGGTAATGCTTAGTGCGAAGGTTGATATGAATGTTTTCATATTTAATTCATTATGTGATAATATAGAAATGTACTGGATTTTATGGAACTGCATTCATAAACTCTGTATAGTATGTAACACCGAAGACATTGTATACACATTATTTTACATCTGTACGCAGTAAGTAGCTAGAATGAGAACTTTGCACATGGAAAAGAAATTTGTTAGAAAAAACATTTTTAAATGTGATTGAAATGTACGCAACCAATTTAAATGGTAATCAATTTTGGATCTTACAATATAAATAGGTCTTATCTTATATGTATTCATAAGAATCATTAACTGATGAATTAATAATGAGCGCTTTTGTTATGGGTTGTTAAATGCCATGTATTCTAATTAGTACCTGAGTTTCGGATATGATCACACTTGCCATTCTTAGGAGAGAGCTCAAAGCATCCGTCTTATTACTAAAGGGTTTTATTAATTATAACTTGACGGATGAGGACTGAATGTAAAATCTTCTCTAAAATGTAGGCACTTAACTAGAATACTACAGTATTTGATAATCCATAGATTTAATTATAGTTGTAGATTAAGTTAAATGATTTATAAATCATTTTATCTATATATTAACTTAAAATAATAAGTCATTTGAATTATGGATTGTTATATGAACTTTTGTTCAAATGATATATGACAAGTTTCGTCAATCATTTCTTGTGTAATGGAAAATCATCATTATTAATTTGTAAAAACCAAAATTACTACTATTGTTAATAAATATGTTTTTATATTATATTTCTCAATACATGGGAATATTAAATAAGTGTCTTTGTAAATATTTATTTTTATTATTCATTTAATTTGTACTCTACCTTATATTTATGAACACCAAAATATGTTCATTAAAATATACTACAGTGGATACTTGATAAACCTATACGTACATTCAGAACATTGTTTCATAGTTACGGTCAAACATCAACTATTGTTTTTTACAGTTTAGTTACTCCCTAAATGTTTCTTGGAGCTTATGGCTTCATTAAATGGTACGGTAGGTACAAAGGTTTGTTAAGGCTGGTGCACTTGCTGTTGGGTTGTGATTTTAACAACATTGATGGTTGTTGATTAAATCCAAAATATTTAACCCATCATGTGAGATTTATTGAATTTCATTGCTATCTGATCCCCATCGGCTTTTCTGCTGTAGGTATGTCTGAAAGGTTTTACTTATCATGAGATTGAAATTTGTAATGCTTTTTTTATTACATAAGTTCATTCTAGTATTTCTATTCTCAATAATTAGATAAAACAATGTTAATCCTAAAATACAAAGAATTATTGAAAGAACAGTTATAGTTATGAGTCTGGTTGTACCATTATTTGGTTTAACTAATAAGTTATACATTCCGAACAGAACGTTATGTAATTATAATAGACCTAGACTAACATATCACTTTTTATTTATTAAGCCTGTGTTCACTTTCACAACTGTAAATCCCTTAAAATTATATTTTTATTTCTGGAAAATGGAATTCTGTAATGGGTGCAGGTTACCAATAATATATTTGCAAGACCAAGCTGCAAGGCCGAGACTCAACAAAATGTAATTTACAGAAATAAATATTTTTTTTAGTAACGAAAACGGCAAATACTATAAAAACCACCCAAATGAAAACTTTTTTATAAAAATTAATACTGCTTCGCACATTATACCTAAAATCATGAAAATATGTCATAAACTTCAACATCAATATTTGGAATTATGTGTTTTTGATAAGTTCAGACAGATTGATAGCTTTTACAGACATAAAAACTAAAACTTTAATCAATTATTGCATGGCGGTAATAAATTACTGCTATGAGTATATTATTTTGTTTTTATTACAAGTTCATGAATATACAGAACCAACCACCACTGTAACATTTCTTTGTGAATAATACGAAAAATTATGATTATGTAGGATAGCTAAGTTAATGTTTAAATGTTATAGGCTTTTTAATGTATAAAAAACACAAGACTGTTGAAAACTTTGTTATTTGTATGCTTAATTCTATTGTCTTTGGTTTCAGCACAAAAAAACCATGTCTAGTCATGTCAATTTTACTATTGATTCAATATAATAAACTTGGTTTTTCATTTCTTTATTGTTTTATTTCTTTGATTTTATTATTTCATCGTCTTTCTAATTATAACTGATCCACTTGACTTAAATAGACATTTAGCATCTGGACTTTGTGACTCCGTATAAACTTTTCTAACTTACAAAGCTCAAAAAATTACAAAAGCTTTAGCTAGTTAATGCGCAAATACACAAATGAAACATTAGTTTCAACTAAAACTGAAATCCAATTTGGAACGTCCAAAAACGGCAGAAAAAAAGATGTTTCGAAGATGCCAATATTTAAAATGTCCTAAATGCAAAAAATTGTTTACCACCAATGAGATGCTATTACAAGCAAAGCAAACCATGCGGGACGAGACGAAGAGGTTTATAAGGTACTGTCAAGATATTCAGATTGTGGTGCTCAGAGGTCGGAGGTACCAATTCGCAAGCTCCATATTAGAAAGTGCATTTAATTGTTATTTTTAATCAACAATTATTGTTCATTATTTTGTATTTGAGAATAAAACCATAACCGTACATTTTAATAAAATACCTAACATCTACATACATACATACCTACATAGTAAGTTTTAAATGACAAAATAAACAATACCATTGATTATAACCTCCTCATTCATTCTGTCCTCCTGATATTTTGTACTTAGGTAAGAGGCTACATTTCAAATCGCCTAAACATTAAATGCTTACTAACTCCTCATTCATTCTTTGCTCCTGATATTTTATACCTAGGTAAGAGGCTACATTTCAAATCGCCAAAACATTAAATGCTTACTAACTCCTCATTCATTCTGTGCTCCTGATATTTTGTACATAGGCAAGAGGCTACATTTCAAATCGCCTAAACATTAAATGCTTACTAACTCCTCATTCATTCTGTGCTCCTGATATTTTATACCTAGGTAAGAGGCTACATTTCAAATCGCCAAAACATTAAATGCTTACTAACTCCTCATTCATTCTGTGCTCCTGATATTTTGTACATAGGTAAGAGGCTATATTTCAAATCACCTAAACATTAAATGCTTACTAACTCCTCATTCATTCTGTGCTCCTGATATTTTGTACATAGGTAAGAGGCTACATTTCAAATCGCCTAAACATTAAATGCTTACTAACTCCTCATTCATTCTGTGCTCCTGATATTTTGTACATAAGTAAGAGGCTACATTTCGAATCGCCTAAACATTAAATGCTTACTAACTCCTCATTCATTCGGTGCTCCTGATATTTTGTACATAGGCAAGAGGCTACATTTCAAATCGCTTAAACATTAAATGCTTACTAACTCCTCATTCATTCTGTGCTCCTGATATTTTGTACATAGGCAAGAGGCTACATTTCAAATCGCCTAAACATTAAATGCTTACTAACTCCTCATTCATTCTGTGCTCCTGATATTTTATACCTAGGTAAGAGGCTACATTTCAAATCGCCAAAACATTAAATGCTTACTAACTCCTCATTCATTCTGTGCTCCTGATATTTTGTACATAGGTAAGAGGCTATATTTCAAATCGCCAAAACATTAAATGCTTACTAACTCCTCATTCATTCTGTGCTCCTGATATTTTGTACATAGGTAAGAGGCTACATTTCAAATCGCCTAAACATTAAATGCTTACTAACTCCTCATTCATTCTGTGCTCCTGATATTTTATACCTAGGTAAGAGGCTACATTTCAAATCGCCAAAACATTAAATGCTTACTAACTCCTCATTCATTCTGTGCTCCTGATATTTTGTACATAGGTAAGAGGCTATATTTCAAATCGCCAAAACATTAAATGCTTACTAACTCCTCATTCATTCTGTGCTCCTGATATTTTGTACATAGGTAAGAGGCTATATTTCAAATAACCTAAACATTAAATGCTTACTAACTCCTCATTCATTCTGGCAATCGCGCATCTCTTCGCGTCATGTTTCTAATCGCGTTTCTATTGCTTATGTGCAATAGTCTACAAAATTGTTGTTCTTGTGTTATATAAACTTGAAACCATTAAAAAAGGTTGTTTAGGTTTTGGTTGCCTGCGAATAATCATATGAACCTAAAAGAAAGGATTTATTTCGAAATCACATTTTAATTTTATTTATATATATATAGTAAATTTTATATTTTATAATTTGTAATATAAATCACAGTTACAGAAAATTCGTTATAATACATCGAATAAAGTTACAATAAATCGAATTTACAGAAAAACAAAGGTTACATATTTTTTTATTTCTAAACGGGATAAATAAATTGTTTAAACTAAAATGTAGGTATTTTTTATATTAGTTACTGTTGCTATTGATTAATACCATGAATGAATACATAATAGTATTAAAGGAAGGGAAATATTCATCAGGAATTTTTTTCCTAAATTAAAATTAAATTAAAAACTTCATGATTATTGGTCTTTAATTTTTATTTATAATCGTATATGACAATAATTTTATTTATTTTAGTTTATAATAAAACACAATTTTTGTTTAAAAAAACAAGATGACACCAAAAAAACTTTCATTTTTTGTGAAGTTTGGTGGTAGTTGTAGCCGTAATGGCTACAACTACCACCAAACTTCACTTGAAAATAACAATTTTAAAAATAATAGGTATTATCATAAGTCTTAACTTTAACGATGGACAACTGATTTTAAATATCGACATTCAATACAAAATTGTTGATATATACCGGACCTTTGTTGATCAAACCTGAAGAACAGGTATATATCAATATTAATGAATAACTAATGGTTTTTCTTTATATGAATCGTTTGTGTTATAGGTGTAAAAGATAGTCCCATTAAAAATAGTTGTTTACCGTTGAGATATTTATTTACTGTCTCATATGTCCAACCATATTGTCTTGTCTAAAATTAAAACTGAAATGTATTTGCTTAATCTAAATGCTCCTTAATTATTAAAATGACCTAGTTAAACATTCAAAATGTGAGCAATATATATAAGCCTTTAATAATTAATTGCATTTACTTTTGCACACAAAATCATATTTAATTATTTTGTATTTACCTCAGTACTGTCAAAAAAAAGCAACACCAGTTTTTGTTTCTAAACCAAACAAATTTATCTACATTTAATTTATAAGAATAAAAACATGACTGCATTGATTCGTAAGACCGTTTAAAAAAAATCAGAAAACAATGCTTTAAATCGTCTATAAAAACAAAACATTTTATATAACACATGGTACATTCCACATTAAATTATTAAAAACCATAATTTCTTAAAGATAATTATCACTTTTATGTTTATATACAATAATTACTGTGAGGCCACTTATCTCCTGTTAATCAGAGAAGTTAGGGTCAAAAAGCTCGATGGAAATTTTAAATCAAAATTTATTTCTTGTCACCTAAAACCTCACCACTTCAGAAGAATAAAATATAAAGGATTTAAAGTTACATCATTTTTAATAATATAATTTTCATAGGTATAGATGAAAATGTAAGAAGGATAAACAGTAACTTTGGATATTAAGATTAAAAAGCCCTAGAATCTGCCGCAAATTGTTAAGAGAGTAGCTTTAACATTACAAGAACTCAATGAAAGCTCCTTTGGGAAAAAGCTCCTAAATGATAACTGTTATATCCGAGCCACAAAAAGAAACCAACAAACAAAAACCAACTAACAAATTCAAGGTCCTTTATTTGACACACAAAGGCTAATAAAAACAAAACAAGGTTACAAATACTGCAAATGCAAGTTGTTAGATCCAGCGCCAGCGAGGCCTGGTTGTCAAACAGGA
Organism: Neomicropteryx cornuta; assembly: GCA_020383195.1. Lineage (NCBI taxonomy): Eukaryota > Metazoa > Arthropoda > Insecta > Lepidoptera > Micropterigidae > Neomicropteryx > Neomicropteryx cornuta. The sequence goes on from JAHKQU010000014.1 coordinate 12,413,093, forward strand.
CGAGTGATTATATCGGCAGAACTTTCACTGAATCTAAGTTGCAGGCGCTCGGATCGTCCAGAGGACTTAGTAGTGTAGTATAAAATGTTCTGCATGCCCGGATTTATACAGCAGGTGCTCGGGTGGCCTAAAGGACCTAGAAACAGGAAGCGAAGAGATCCATAATTTAAAATTAAAAAATGTCTCATGAGTGCTGGGCTTGAGATGGTCAAAGCGGCCCATAATTTAAATACTGAATCCTATAATGAAAGCTGATTACTGACTTATAAGAGGAAGTGGGTTGATGGACTTAATGGGGAGAGAAGGAACCATTATTAAATATAATTAAACGTCAATCACTTGTAAAAGCAGTTACGAAATTTCAGCTCCAAGGCTTTTAAAAAGAACATTATCTGGGTTCAACTATAGATTGCACTAATTTTAATAAACTGCCTGCATCAAATAAAATGGGGTAGCAATTATGTCAGACTCGGTCCTTCATGAGTGTCGACTGATGACTGCACTGGCTGATGTGATATAAATTGTTCAGATGTTGCCGAATGATAAAAATGGTTCTGGGAGAGGGCAGCCCTCTCAATCAAAATTAGTATGGTCTATGGGTCCAAAGCATATAACGTGTTATTATAGATATCTACAATAAAAAAAAAATGGAATTTTCATTATATACACTGGGTAAAATTTTATTTGCAATTGAAATACTTAAACCGAAAATACTGACAACTTATTCAAAAGTTTAAGTTAACCTTAATTTTCAAAATTTGAGATACATGTATTGCAGTTTTTTGATACCAACAATAAATTAATCATACAAAGATTGATTAAAATTACAGAAGCAAAAGTACATACAATGTGTTTCAGCTTCAAGTGACCAGCCGTTGTAATATGAAATTATATATAAAATGATTGTCAAAAACTTGGAAAGGGATTTTAGGTATTGTACAGTTTATCCTTAAGAATAATAAAAAATAATAATAACTTAAACTTATTTGGGCGTTAATAAAATTTAAATGGCCTTAATGTAAATTTATTTCATTTTTTATTCAAAAACTATTTTCACTGTTTGGTTGTTTTTACTTTTAATATTTAAAACAATGTAATGACAATAAAATAAGTCAGTTTTGAATCTCTAATTCTAAGCAGACTAATTGTAACAAAATTAAAAAAGAGTGTAACATGTATGGCTATAGTGAAAATCAATTTAAAAAATGAATATTTTTTATTTAAAAGAGATAGACCTCCCACCCAGTTGTCGATCATTTTATACATAGTTTCACATTGCATCGGCTGTTCACTTAAAACTAAAACACATGGTAGTATAATGAATATTATATTACTCGTATGCATGCACCACAAACTATTTACAAATAAAAATAATCACACTAATTCTAAATGGTATCCAAAAGGAGAAAAGAGATATGATTGCAGTCTATTGGCAACTAATGAATATAATAGACAATGTAATGACCATTAAATCATATTTTAAATCCATAAAATTGAATGAAAACACTAAGAAGTCTTAATTTTTAGGAAAATAAAGTGTTTTCCTGCACCCTGCGAGGCAGAATTAATTTTACACATTCTTTTTTTATTAGCTCCTCGGTACTTTTATACTTCTTATTTTTTATTTATATGTAAGTTTCCACATAATCGAGAGCAAACTCTGGCTTTCTATTTAAGTTACGATATTTGAACAACAAATCAAAATTGTCAGTGATAACCTAAAATTTGTCAGAAAGAATAAAAATGGAATAATGAGGTTATCATACCTTTTTATCTGTGTTCATTTTAAACTAGCCACAATATGCTTGCATGCTGGATTATGCAGCTAACAGATAATAATATACAAGATACATAGCTTTTTTGTGTTGCAATTTAAGGTAGGTTACAAAACTTGTATAATGTGAGGTAACTTGATTATTGTCCCTGGTTAAAAAAAAAATGATACCGTAACAATTATGAATCACTATGAAAACAACAAAATATGAATGATAATAAATTTTGTCGTTTAACTTTTGTAGGTGAATCTAAAAACCAAGTCACAAATTTGAAAGAGTGTAGGAAGTTAATGAAAAATGCAAGCGAAATGGTTTTTTAAAAAAAATCTTAACAATCAACTAATTTTCAAAACTATAAATGCAATAGAAGATTGAAAAATAAATCTGTGTCTGTTTTCTTTACACTTTGTACATTTTTTTTAGTTTCCATATAAATTTGAACACTTTGCTGCTGAAACTAAAATCGATGATGATTTTTACCTACAAGGAGCGGAGCTATCGTGAAGGGGACTGTTTGAGCTATATTGAAGGTTATTTAGTGAAGGAAGCAAATACAGCCCACATGACTTCGCAAGCTTCGGGTTTCATGGCTTCTGCTTCAAAATCCAGGTCGAGAAGTGTGCGTACTCTCTTAGTGGCCAATTCATAGTCTTCGTCTGAGAGTGGGGCAAAGGCGTTCTCTAAAACGTCAGCTGCGTGCGCCAACACAATCAGTGACAATGAACGTTTATCTGCTCGGGAGACATCGATTATGTACTTGCCAAGGACAGCCTCTTGTACCTTGAAGGAAATTAAAAAACATATATTTTCCGCATTTAGTGATTACTAATATATATTTTTAAGTGTTTATATATTTTTTAACTGCTATAATGAGAAAATATAAATGATATTTAATTTATAGTGAAATCCACACTATGGGATAAATCATATTTATCAATTTCCTAAAAAAAAACATGTTTTATTTGTGTTTTGAGTTATTTTAATTTTATGATAATGAGGTTTCAATAAAAGATAAATAGGTTTTTGGGTTTTCTAAGAAAATAGAGGAATTCTTTATTTTGAATCCAAGAACAATATTATTTTACATATAAAACCTCCTTGTCGGCTCTCCGATAATATTATATAATCATAAATTATATGTAAAACTTTATTTAAATAGCTCCAAACTATTAGCCTTCAAGGAAATATAGATAGATAAGACTGCTCACTAGTGCAACAAAACATTAAGTTTCCCAATGGCGATAAAAGATAGGTTGATAACAAAATATGAAGGACAAAATAAAATGTTTTAAGTCAAAATAATGATCTGTTGGAATTAAGGAGGTGAATGGAAGAAGATGTTAACTAACAAATTAATTATTCCTAGACAAAAAATCTTAATGTTTCAAATATTATATTAAGAATTACTCTTTTGTTTTCAAATTTCTAGTTCATTTATTATTGTAATAAGATGTAATTTTTAATAGTTTATATGACATTATCATTACATTAGTCTATTTTTAATAAAGTTTGATTTATCGACAAAAACAAACAGTTAACCTTTTTCGATAATCATTTATTTTAAATAAGGCACTTTACAGTATACTTTAATGGTATATGGTAATGGTAAATGGTAATACTTTATAGAACCATTACTGTCCTTAAAGTATGTTAATTTGTGAACCTTTAAGAAAATTTGTTTTTTTTTTCAATATATGAAAACTAATATTAATATCATAAAAGCAATTTAAAAATTATTTCTAATTACAATAATAAATAAACTAGAAATTTTAAAAACAAAATAGACAGCTACTGGAGCAGTTTTTCTACATGCAGAGAGGAATATTTGCCCTTATAAAATGTAGTAATGACTGTGGGTTTTGTCGCATCAGCGGAGGAAGGTTCCATGCGAATGGTTTCTTCCTCTGAATGGGTTGAATTATGCGTCTGAATTGTGTGTCTCAGTTGTGAGCATCTTCTTGATGACCCAGAGTACCATGACAAGTGCAATTAATTATTTCAAAAATGACATTTTACCCGGTATATTATATACCTACCACATGAACATTATATTTTGTCAAAAATCTAAGGTTTCATTTATTACTAGATAATCTATACTAATATTATAAAGAGAGAATTCTTGAATTGGGTGGCTGACTCATCAACGCAAAGCCGATACTACAATCAGAATCCCAAAATTAGACTGTAGGTTCCTTTCATAACTTAGGGAAGGTAACATGAATAAAAAAGGATTCTTTGAAATTTGGTTCCTAAAGGGTAACAAAAAGAGGTGAAGGTTTTTATTTAGATACCTATAACTCAAAAACGAAAATTATTAGACGTAAAAATAGTGGAATAAAATTAATTCTCTTTCAGAAATAAATAAACATGTGTTTTAACATTTTGCAAAAATCCATTTAAGGGGGTCAAATAGAGGGATCTTCATTGTACACCTATTACAAATTTTAAGGTATCTTTCTGGGTTAAATAAAATAAATAAATCACCACAATTTATTTAAGATTTGCATTTATTTAAGAGTGCTGCAGCCGACGCCATCAAAGCCACCCGCAGGGCCTAGCTGCCAACGCGGGACGAAACCCGAAGTTGAACAGTTAGTATAAAATGAAAAATAAATTGGTTTTTTTTTTCAAATTGCCAGTCAGTGATTCCCAGTGTGTGTGTTTTCCAATTGTTCAATGGTCAAGTGCTTAAGACAGCAATGCTAGGAATCTGTCACTAAGATATTTACAATATCTTACCTTCTTTACAAGTCTACATTTGACCACATTGTCCGTTAACGGGTGAGTGGTCATATCAAAGAGTAAGAAATTTTGTTTTTCCGTGGTGAGCACTCCTTTTTCAACAAGATTTTTAGCCAGTCTTTCTCGGACATTTTTTAATTGATACCGAAGTTTTAAAGGATTCCATGTTTCACCTACAAAACATATTATGGTTATTATTTTTAGGTTATAATTAACTAATATTTTAATGTATTTGTATGTTTAATGTATGTAACTGGTCACCAGAATGAAAAAAATTAGGTCACATTGAGAATAAAATATAATAAGAAGTGAGGCGTTTCTTTCTGACAATTACCTATAAAATATATTTAATACAAACAGTCCCGACGAACTTCGCACCACCTCAGAATCAATAAATGTTGTGTTAACGTATTAGCTGAATAAAATTCAGTTTTTACATATTAGCTGAGTTAAATACTCAAAATGAATGAAGCTCCATAAATATACAAAAATAAAAATGATATGTATTTCAAATATCGATACGCTTACTCAAGTGTGAAAAAAAAAGCTTAGTTGAGTATGATGTAAAATAATCGCATAAAGCCAGGGTCGGTTGTATTTAGTTTATATGCTACTTGCAGACCCTGGCAGCCAGGTTTGCTGCTAGAACTACACTCCCAAACAATACTATCTACATCATTACAGATAGGATTTTGTTATTTATTAACATGCCCAGGGATGAACTGTTTGGTACAATCACAATTGTCTAATTATTAGGTGATCCCACTAAATAACTAATCATATTTTTTAATTGTTTATTGAAAACTACTTGTTACTTGAAAGGCACTGATATAATACCAATGTATGAAACCAATATATAATACCAATGTAAAAACAATATTAAATGTGTTTCAAAAAATTATATTTCTTTTTAGTTACTTAATAGAATGTTAATGCAATATACATACCATAATATACACATAAACATATTTCATACATAAATATAATTATACAAATTTTATTATTAATATAATTAGTAATTTATAAAGTATTACTTTTATAAGAATATTAATTAAATACTTAAATTAAATAAATAAAATGAAAATAACAAATACTAGACAATTTTCATTGAAAAAACCACAGTGGGGGTCGGAAGCTTATAGTTTTCATTTTATAACAGCATTAATGTTTCTGCAGCAGGAAATTAACATAACTAAGGTCTTGACTCACAACTTCTAAACCAAAGGTTTTATATGAATTAAATAAACTGATTTCAGTGATAATTGTTATATGTCACAGTGGTAATAAATAAAACCAAATTAAAACTTTTCGTTTGAACACTTATTTTGCGGACACGTATAAACAAACTTAAATAAACAAAGTCCTTACAGATTAGTCTTTTTAAGTTTAAGTCAATATATATTTGATTGTGTTATTATAATGTTTGTAAGACAATATCTTGTATAATTCGTGTACTTTGTTATACTTAACTTCTATTTTTTAGAAATTACTATTAGGGAAAAATAAATTAGGTAAAATTTAAGATCAATAGAACCGAACTTTCAATCACTATGTTCGCTTGTTATCTGACTGACTTTTAAAAAATCTAGCGAACTAATGAGCGCCTTAATGAGTAATTAAAAGATCATCTTAATAATTAACTCACCGCTGAGATATTCAATCCAGCTCTGGACACTTTCAGGAGGATCTGTTTCTTTTAGGTGTTTCAAGGCTTCATCGAGCAAAACATCTCCCGTAGGGCTATCTGTTCGTATTGCAAAAAAAAAACTTTGTGACTAAGGATCTAGTTTCGATAAAATGTACTTATAATAACTAGTTAGCTTACAAATTTCAAATTAAGGTAGATTACGAAGATAGTTTAAATGGGAACAAGGTGGAAAGCCTGAACGGCCCGGTGGTGCAGTGGTTTAAACGCATTGGCATTCGAATCCAGAGGTCCCGGATTCGAATGCCAAGTGGGGGGAATCCGGCCTGGTCATTTTTCGTCAACTGTTTTAAGTAACAAGACAAAAAACACTCCTTCAGTTACAGACTACGGAGGTATACACAACGGGTCCCCAAGAATGTGGCCTAAGTGTAGCAGCCATCTTGCTGCTCTCCAATCCAATCCAAAAAAAGGTGGAAACTCTGTCCTTGATACAACATTTTCATATCCATTTCGCCTTCACCATCCCAAGAGTGACTATTCAACCGGTTCCTGTGTATAAGCCATTGTATTGGCTCAATCAATAGAAACTTGATTAGCATAAAGTTGTAATCTCAGTCAGTATTTTCTGCTGTGGTCTAAAAAATAGCTTTCAAAAAAGGTGGCTGCGAGCTCATTGCAAAAGGGTAGAGAAAGCATATAATACCTATGCTAAAAGGATTTGTAGAGTACTTATTAATAAATATAAAATTTATTATTCGAATTTGCTGAAGATGCTAGGGAGACGAAGAAAATCTGGAGAATACCTGACCTCATAAAGGTGTTTCAGAATAGAAATCGAAGATGTTCGGCAAATTCTCTTAGAATAATAATTGTTAATGAATCCTACATATTATTTTCTCTCTTTATATTATTTTCCAATTTCCTGTACACATTGCAAATGACATTTACCTATATTAAACAACTCCATTGGTTATACAATGATTTGGCAATTTTTTATTGCACAAAGGTTAAGTAGAATAGTCTTTAAACCACATAATTGACATTTAATAGATGTTTCACAAGATGAGACAAAAGCAATTTGGCTGACAAAATTTGAAAATGTCATCTTTTGGCAACATAATTAAAATTGTAAAAAGTTTACAGAGAAATGTATAAAAACGACATTTATATATAATTATATATGTTCGAATCTTTTATTGATTGAGCGAACTTCACTTTTTTGCTAATCTTTGTGGCGCACTTTGAAAAGAGAAAAAGATTTTGGAGTTAAATAACTGACAAGCAACATAAAATGAACAATACAATATTTTTCCAGTTCATGTTTTAATGACTAAAGATTATATTTTGAAACCTAGATATGGGTTTTTTTTTTTGTAAATTAAAAAAATTGTAAATGTTAAGTACAAATAAATAAATGTAATATAACCGCGATAAAATTCTTATTGTACATACCTGATCTTAGAATAACTTTACGAGATAGCAATCCTTTCCTTCGCATTCCAGCTCTTTCCAATGTTATTCTGCCACGGAGGGCGAGCTCTATCAAAATGCATCCCCGAAGACCGCTGGATATGCTATCATTCCAAAATGAAGTATAACCCTGACAACATTAAAATAAAGCGAATAATGTAACATAAAAAATTGCAATAACTATGTCATTTTGACAACCGACATGACAGCAATAAATTGTAGAGTAAATAAACTTCTACAAATATTATGAAGACATGGATTTGTGTGGAAATATTTATAAACCATAGTTTATACCTCTTTATCTTTAAGGCCTAGCAGTAATATTTCCTCCATTAGAGTAAGACGCGTTTCCTTGGAATCGCCGTCATCGCTATTGGAGTTACGATCGCCTTTCTTATCGTCGACCTCTTGATTTTCTCTAGGCACACCTTCAGAGTTCTCTTTGGTAATATTTCTCCGCTGAACCAAACCTTCAGCTCGATTCATTTTTTAAGTTGTACACGATATGGTTCACAAAGGTTACTAAAAACTCAACATTTAACAAAACACATATAGTTGTTTATTTAGCACATTTACACAAACGTCCGCTGACGTTTGCTACGCGACAGGAGGGATGCCACAAAACATGGCCGCTACACATACTCCGTCGGCTGTGCCGTCGCGTCGGTCGGTCCGTAGTCCGTCTGTTATGCGCAATCAAAGCGAAGCATAATCTTAATATGAGAAATGCCACATATTATATTAAAATAAGACTTCCCTATTGAATCACATTTCATTTGTTATTTCGCTCACTCTGACTAAGATAATATTTTTTTTTTGTATCGTACTCTTCTGATATCAGCAACTCTTCTGGACGTGCATAATATGATATCTATTCATGCTTGAATACGGCCTCTTCTTAAGAGTCCAATTCACGGAAGAGCATTCTCGACTAACGTAGAAGCTATTGTCCATAAAAATATTAATAATATGATACTTGAGGCTAAATGCTCAAGATTCAAGCGGTCTTGTCGTGTTCTTATCGATAAGTTCAATGACATGTGTAATTTATTTATTTTATTCTTCAAAAATTAATAATGAATTCACAAAACTTCTTGGTCTAGATTTTCCTCTTATTATCACCTCTCAAGCAACAAGACCTATCTCAATCAACCTGGATTTTATCAAGAAGTATATATACCAAGAATTATATAATATCATATTAGGAAACGATGATTTATCTCTTACATTACAAATAGATCTCAATTTGTGGGAGAGATTTTAGTTCTGAACTACGATCTTCTGGAATACTTTATGGTTTCTACTTGGTTCCTTTATGGTTCGGACTTGTGAATTTCATTAATCATTTCAATGGCTCATCGAATTTATTAAAAATTTCCACACATCGCTATATTTACAAAAACAAAAATACAAAAGTACACAAATACACAAACAAAAATAGTACAAAAATATTAAAATGACGGAAATTACTATATAGATCAACAAAATGACATATATAAACTGTCCTAGTACTATAGAGAAAATCAATTCAGTGTTTCCACTAAGAAGAGACAAAAAAAATAATTATTGTTTTCAATAATAGAAAGTTTTAAAAGTACCTAACTCCCGCTAACGACACTGTAAAAGATCTAGGAATAAAGATTGTTAGTAACATTACATTTAGAGAACATAATATTACTCTAACCAATGATAACAGATTTTTGGTTTTTTACTATGTATTCCAAAACCTTCCAAATTATTACACGATCAAAAAATTATACGTTTGCCTGATTTGATCCGTAATTTTTATAAATCATTTAAAATTAGGTCTAGATTGTTTCAAACCAATGCGAACATTGTTAATGTTACCTAAAAATAAAGGTGACAGTGATAATATTCGGCTCAGCAAGCGAGGAACCGAATAATGTTCGTTTTCGGTTCGGTTTTAAAAATCTATATTTGGTGCTTGACTATTGAAAGCGGGTCGGCTACACTGCTATACATTTTCCCTTTTGTACTAAAAACCATTCTCAAACTGATTATACACAAAATAGTTTCCTTATGAAAACATGTGATTTCTATAGTGTATATTTTTTTCATTTGAATAATATTAAATCCACTCCTCAACGAATTCAAGAACTGTAACTAAATCAGTTTTAATTTTAAAATAGTATAACGTACACATTTATATAATTCATGTTCAATTTAGTTTATTAGGTCTTATTAATATGGAACCATTTCTGGTTCATCGCTGCTTATATTTTTTACACGTGTTTATGCCATTCATACATTGAATGACTGTATGTTTCTTAATATAGTTTTATTTAAACATATTGTAAAATAAAAAATGTGCATTTTTATTGAAGTAAATAGTAGATAGACTTGCGGAACCTTGAGACTATAAAAAAATCTTGGAAGGTAATGCTGCAACAATTAAAAAATATTGAAATGAAAAATGTAAAAGAAATTTAGAAGATAATTTTATATCCTCTTAAACTGTGTTTACACTGTTTGCAGAAAAAAAAGTTTTAAAAAACACGATGTGGTAGTAATCGGATGACCTGTTGTAATATATTATTGTAAGTACATTATATTTTTTATTATATTGTAAGTACATTATATACAGTGAGTATATTATATTTAAATGGAAACGACCTAAAAATTTTATTACATTGTCTAATCTTCTGTTCTGATAAATAAAATACATGTTGCACTAAATATTAACATCAATACTAATTAAAAAAAAGAAATATACATAAGTAGATATAGAATAGAAAATATAGTTATGTGTGATATATAAATATGTCAATGATCTATGTAAAGAGTACCTAATTAATACGATTCAAAAGTAATGTTAATAAAAATATTAAATCAAATTTATGTTACTACTCTACTTAATGCTACTAATGTCAATCAAACTCTTCGGTGCTACTGTTTCCTTTCTACTCTTGTATGAGATCCAGATGAAGATTTTTTTTTTTTAAAACTATTACAGTATATTTTTTTAAGTAAACATTAGTCTGCATAAATAATATATACGTAAGTCTTTACTAATAGGTATACTTAAATTATGTGTATTGGCTGGTGCTAATTATTAATTTTCACCCAGGTTTCGTTGCCTTATGCGGAATGACGTATAGAAAAATACAAATGTCAAAAATCGGTGTCCGTCCCGTCCTGTCGTTCTTTCACAGTATTGTTTGTTTTTATATTTTTTAATTTATTTGTTACGTTTAAGTTGTAACGATCTCGCTCTATCCCTTTATACCGTGTTTAGCATGATGCGTATAACTATTGTTCATAAGTTGCGAGTTATATAAAATGGATTCAAGAAAGGATATTTATCAACTTTGGGTTCAGTATACTACGCAGGTTGCTATAATGTTTCGATAAAATGGTAAATGTATTTCGCGACCCAACCTTTGTTCACTGAATTGACTATTTTTAGAATGAGAAGAACTATTTTTGGCAATTTTTATCGGGATTTGTGCAAATATGGGAGAGCCAGCTAGATTTCAATTGGTCATCGCCTCCGCATTGGAAGGACGCCCGGCCGGATGCGGTTCCTTCGCTATCCAAGTTACCGGACGAACTTCTAGCCGCGATCGGAAAATTTCTATTCATAGCCCGGGAGGACTCGCTAAAGGTTTGTTGACTACTTATGCCGAGGTACGTCAAATGTTCCAAAATATTTGAATTGTTTTCTAGGGCGGGTCTTGTAATTATTAGGACTGTCACAGGTACGTTGGTATGAACTTTGACCACATATTAATAACAAGACACACCAACGCTCTAGGGAAAATCTATAAATTTCTTGTGATCATCCATCCAATTACTGCTTTGATGCCACGGTATCCGTTTTTTGTTTGTCCCATGTTCCCTTTGAAGGTGACTACAGCAACCTACCTTACATAATAATTAACTCCACTATTTACTTCCTGTATCCATCCAGTCCATCTTGTTTTGCAGCTACACTTTAAATTTATTCATACCAAACCTACCTTATCGCCTTATTACCGTATTATCCTGGTATGTAATGTATACTTACCTGAATTAAAATTTTAATTTTTGTTTCACTATATTTTACAATATCTTACCGAGCCGTACCTGTGCATTCAGTGGTTCTCTTGTACCTTTGTTCATAATAATTTGTGGAAATTGACTTCACAAATTCTATTTCTTGAATTTATGGATTAAATTGCAAAAGCAAAAAAACTACTTAAAATGTCAATAAACCCAGTGTTCAAACTGTCTTAGATAGCGTAATCGAACTGGAAAAGTCATTGAGGAAAGTGGTATAATGTCATAGACAAAATATTGATTGTAGACCGATGTATAAGAAAATGGTTAGAGACCTGAAACTTAACATTTATTTTATTATTTACATATATGTTAACTTTCATCTACTTAATTGTCATAAAATTTAACCTTTGCGCCTCCATTGCCGCATAATGGCCTCTAAGTTCTCACCAATCATTTTGATCTGTGTGATAACTTTAGGCAAAAAACAATAAGTGTTACATATTTGTATATATATTTTTTATTTTTTTTTAATTTTATATAAGTGTAATTTCAACCCCACAGGTGTTCAGTTTATTCCTATCGTTCCTAAAGGTATCCTTGGGAATATTAAATGCCGATCTAATGTTACCCGGGTCTACATTTTATTTTCAGGATAATCCTATAACAGAAAATAAATTGCGCGAAGTGAGCTTGCTGTTTCGATGTCTTCTGGTTATTTCGAGAAATTTTGACAACATTCCATTTGTGGCCTCGTGTGACTATGTTAAGTTAGGGGTTTCAATCATTATAAAATATGTCAAAATTGTAAGTGTATAAATTTTATAATATTATTATAATTTTTTTTATATATCAATACACCGAATGCCAGTAAGGTATAGGTTAATATCACAATTGTTAAAAGCGAATGTTGCTAGATTTGTTTTTCATTAGCACACCCAGTAATGTTACACTTTATATGACAGGCATAATTACGTTACAAAAGGGGCAAGCTTCTTGCTGCAAGAAAATCTCTACCAGCTAATAGTGATCTTTCAGCTAAACCGCTGAATGCAGAGAACAATTTCAAATAAACTGTCGCCTCCGACCCATCTTATAAACTTTACCAACGGCAGATTTGTTTTGCTTCTATGGGGATACTGTAATGGTGCAATGGTCTTATATTATTTAAAAAGCAGAATTATTCTATTTTACTTAGTCTCTACGCAAAGGAAAATATCAATATGTACAGAATTTTTCTTTTGCAAATATTTAACCTTTCGACTCTTCAAATATTATTTATAATTTAGGGTTTTTATTTTATATATTTTAATTTAACATTTTATAATGTGTAATAAATAAATAAGGTATAATATAATCAAACATGTTTTTATCTTCTAGCTGTCCAAAAATGACGTACATGTGCTGAAAGGTGACTTAGTGAGAGTTGTAATCTTGTTTTGTCATTTTTTGGAGGCTCTGTACGATCCGTATTTGACATGGAGGAATTACCTCCTGAATAGACTAGCGAACGTGTCGCAATTGCAATTTAGGCCATCTGTGCTTCACCTCGAAGTTGTTCCATTTGTTTACGGTTTGTGTTTGATATCATATTTTTTTTTGACTCTCTAGTTAGATACATTCCTTATACACATAGCATTGGGTAAAATTATATAGAGGTGGCTGAAAACTAGGAAAAAATCAAAATTACAAAAAAAAAACACAGTTCTTTTAAGGCAAAAACAAACTTAAAATAAAAAATTAACTTCCTTTTGAGAATCGATCTGTAGTTATTTTTGTTGCCATTATAACAGTCAGATATTTATTGTAACAATAATATATTTTAACTAATGTTATTGAAAGTATTGCATTATTGAATACCCGTGTTATTGTTAGTGAAAATTTGACCCGCAGGTCAAATTTTGCTGTTGCTGAAATCTTTTTAGTGGGTTTTTTTTTTAAATAAATATTATGAAACCACGGCCGGTCATATCATTAGACTAACCTACAAGAAGTATTAGTGGAATTTAAAATAAAAAAAACGAAATAATGAATGAAAAAAATGAGAGTGACGTGATGGGACAAGTTGTCAGATGTTCAAGAGTCAGATTTAAAAAATCAAAACAATGAAATGTTTATTAACACATGAAAGCGAATTTTGTCTAAAACTGTTTACTATGTTTAATATCTAAAAAGATTTTAATTATTTCTAAATTTAAAATTGCAAATTGAGTGATGCCACAGGAAGGTTACACGAATATGACAACCTGTGACAAACATGGGGGTTAGGTTAGGTTAGGATGGGTCGAAAAACCATGGTATGACGTTGTTTATGGATGGTGTCTAACACATATTTTTAATATTCATTTCAGATTGTTTTGAGACTGAAATTATCAATAGTTGTCCGGAAGTCGGTGTCGAACTGCTTCATTCTCTGGGAGCGGCAATTTCTGGTGCTCAGGTTTGTGTTTTGTCCATTTGATGGACCAAGAGGCCTGCTAGTAGTTCTTCTAGTAAATAAAACAGCATTAACTTATGCTATTAACTCTACTTATCGGCTATTGACCCATACTTATTGTATTTAAATATTTGGGAAGAATATCATAAAGCATGATATTCATTTTTTTGATTTAAATTAATTATGTAATTCTATTGCAGAAAATATTTGGAAGTACACAGAATATTGTAAAAGGTGCAAGCTAAAAAGAGGAGAATTCACAATTAATCGGTTTTGCTAATAATTTACATAAAACATGGTCACATTCCGGAATTGTAAATTATCAATATTTTTGTGTTTGTGTGCCTGCCTGAATAATACTATGTATGATTAGGGCTGTACAAATTACGTAATTGTTTTCAAGGACATTGTAGAACAATTAAAAAATAATAACTTCAACGGTATTTTCTAGTAAATGGTTGAAAATTTCTAAATACCACTTTTGGTGGCATTGAACTGAACTGAACTTTAAATCCTTGATTATTTCGGACAGCCTATATAAAATCCTTTTTTTTTTAAAAGTGAGGTCTAATGAAAAGCTACTTATAGCCATGCCGGTAATAAACCTGAGATGTTAATGAAATGAATTTACTGTACCATATTTATTAGATCACGCTGTCCTACATTAGAGTGATACTGATTGTTAGGAAGTATGTTAAGGTTATTTACTGGTTTATTAACAAGAGAGTACAAAGGACTGTTGGCATTGACAAATTAGTTTCCTTCCTAATTGGTTTTTGCCACTGATGTACTGTGAGTTTTAAAATAGTTATATAAATATGATGACATATCTGTTGTAATGGGATGTATAATAATTTTGCAAACAATTTAATGGGAATATTTAAATAATTACCTGAATATGTATGTCTTGGAGTTGGAATCTTCTTATTGTGTATCTTTTGTAATAAATATTTACCACTGGTATAACAAAAGTTTGCATGACAATAGATGGTATGCCATGGTATAAGCGATTTCTCGGATTAAAATTAATGTTTATTCATTCCATTTACCCTGTAGTGCATAATAACCACTCATAAATCTATTCGGAGTCGCGTGGCGGGCGATACCTGTTTGCTGCCGCCCGCCATAAAACTTGAATGGCTTGAATCGCAAAAATGCCGTAAGCTACAATAGCATCAGCACTATTGCACTTCAGTGTACATAAAAAATATTGCAAACTCAAAGCAAATTTTAATTAAAACATTAACCTTAATCTGAGAATTAGGTGGCATTAATTTTTAGGTTTTACTGACAATTTCTATTCTTTACTGTTCATAAGTTATTAATTGGCAACATGGATCTTTGACATATTCCTACTATTCATAATTAACAGATTAAAATATTAACCCAATAAAATAATGTACCATATATATTTTATGAGGATTTGGCCTTGATTCATATTGGTTCGATGATATAAGCAGTATTTTTACGAGCGTCGTCATTGAACAATATTTAGTTTAATTTTAAAATTGATAAGAGCACGGTAAATATTTTAGTCGATATTCAAAAAAGAGTGTTTGCTATACGGGTAGATAGCACAGGAATATGGGCGGTTTTGTGCGTTATTTGTCTTCACTGAATAGATTTCGGAGCCAATCTTAAGAAGCAAGTAAAATTCTATTCATTCAAACGTTTATACATTCTGAAATACAATTTATGTATTTTTTTACTTTATTCACACATGCTGTAAGTTCTAGGTTTCATTTCTATTTCTTGCGTTATACGGAATATTTTGAATTCATTGAGCATCCTTTGATTAGGTGTCTTAAAACAAGCATAATATTATATATTTTTAAATTTTACACTTATTTTTTCATATTTTAAATATATTCGCATTACTTAACTGTTGATAAAAGCTTTATTTTTTATTATAAATCTATAGGTTGCTGTAGGAGTGAGCAGATAGTTGCTCGCAAGCCTATCAAATACGCTTGCAGCATGCGAGGAGTGAAATAGATGACGTGCGTCTATTGACTATTACAACAATATAAATATTAAGGGAAAGATGCGATGCAGGGAGGGACGCTAAAATTGCTTAAATTAAAATATTTATACCACAAAAAAACTTTAAAAAACCGTAAAGACAAAAATCATCCAATTCACAAAGCATATATATATAACATTACATTATTTATATATGATATGGTATATACCACATTTTTAATTATACACCGTAAAATGAATGATACTTAAAGAAATTAGATCATAATTATGGTAAATTTTAACATTCTTGGGTAATTACTAAAATTTCGATCAGAATGCCATTTTGTAAATATTTCCTTAATGCAAAAGGTTTTGGCATTTTAAGTGCACGAGAGGCATTGCATTCATGTTAAATAAAAAAAAAACATACAATTTGCATTTTTTCTATGGTTCAACGATGATATTGTATACTTTCAACTGGTTAAATTTTCAGATTCGGGAAACAGCCGGCTGCTGTTTTTACAATGCTAGCGCAAAATAGTCTTAGGTAAATTTATCGAAGATAGCAAAAAACCTTTTGCTCCTACCGACAAATATAAAAACATATTTCATTAATATATTATACATAAATATATAAAACAGTATAGTATATGTTAATATACGAGTATACAAACCAAAACACTTTACATTACAAAAAAAAAATACATATTTAAAATATAAACTCTATCAATACTGTTAGTTTTGGCAATATTTTTGCTCAAATCCTCATAAATTATTATGGACTAATGTTCTCAGATCCATGAATCCTAATCTGTGTAAATGAATGAGGTATGGTTTCAGGGAATACTAACAAAAACAATTAGAAGACACGGCTCTTATTGTGTGAATAATAATCCTGCTTCTAGTCAAAATCGAGGGGTAAGTCTAAATGGTTTTCTTTTTAATATGTTTGGAATGTCCATTGCATTGCATTGTTTTATTGTTTTCCGTATTGACAAAGCACGAGAACAGTACTTCATGAACCTGTATTTATTTAGCGGCACGAGCATAACTTCTATGTATGTGTATTGTATGTGTATGTTTCAAAACAGTTGAGAGATTTTCGATGCTCGATTTTGAAACTAAGAAACTCGGGTTGTATTAGAGACATAAAAACAAAACAAATACGATTATTATCTAAATTTAATTATTATCTAATAAAACAGAACATTTAAATCTGCAGCATAAATATAAATTGTAAATATCTAAGAAAGTTTGCAATAAATCCGTATTTTTTTCATGAACAATAAATATTTCACCTTATTTATTCCACAACCAACCCATTCGCAAATAATCTTTCGAAATAATATATTTATTATAAGAGTGTTATAAATAACGACGCATATAAATAACGATAAAATAAATAAATAAATTTAGTAGACACACGATAATATTGAAAAAAAAAACAAATGGTAATATTAATATCAAAAAACTTTATAATGTCAATTAGTTTGGCACTATTTTAACAAGAAGTCAACACTCATAACCGATTGTTTATTTTACGAATTAAATTCAAATATTTTTCTTAAATTTTGAAGTTGGTTACCTGCATTTTTTTTTCAGAGTGTTGTTGAGGTGAAATTTTTGGGACTGAATACTTACGAATAACTAGTAGACGAGTGTAATTTAATCGAACATATGCACAATTATTCCATTTAGGGTTTGACGTCAAGCGATTTTGGAGGCGGCCATCATGTTTTGTAAATTCGTTGTAAAATAAACGTAGATTATATTTAACGTTGACGCCTTTGTGCATCCATGACGCAAAACTGTTTTATCTCCTGAAGGTATGTCACGTGGCCAACCAGCCTCGGGTGTGTCTGAAACGTTCTTTAAAAAACCACCGCAGCAGAATAACTAGCTGCTGTCATTCTTAAAACGCGATAAGTCACGTTTTGTAGACGCAAATGGCGTCAATGGTCACAATAGAATAGAAATTAAGTAATACGTGTCATATACACATATTTTAAATCAGATTGGTTTGACCTGATTATAGCTGTCGTCTAGTCTAATTTTCCAAATTGCTTTGATATACCCTCCTACAAGTACGAGGACCTATACTATCAATGTAAAAATGTGAAATACTTACCTACTTATATATATATATATTGTGATATCTACTAAGATTGAAACGCATGACCTAAAGTTCAAGATATTGATTTTTTAACAATATCTATTATTTTAAAAATTCTGTTTTTATTGAGGTATTATATAATATATTATTTTATAGTAAATGATTAATTGGTTGGTTTACTTGTAATTTGAACTTTTGCCTTCAAAACTCGAGCTGTTTTGGTAAGAGTAGTTTTTTTTAAAGGTGCCATGTTTTGATAAGAAAAAAACAAGAATGGCCATGACACCCTGTATCTATATCAACCGCTCCTAATTGTTTAGTAGTAGTAATGTATTTAACCAGAACCTGGTGTCTTAAAGGCGTCATTAACGGCATCTTCCTACCATACTACTCGCGCCTGTGGTACCTGACATTCTTTCAATTAATTATAAATTTTAAAAACAGTTTAGTTTTTTTTTTGTAAATTTTGACACGCGGCTAATAATGAAAGAATCTTCCTGCCTCCTCTATTTATGAATTTGTGATTTATTTACCACTAACTTCTACCAAATTGATCTTTCAATTTCGCAACGCTGTCTTAAAATACCAATGCAAAAAAGCACAGACTAAAAACTCTTTTAGTCAATTGGACTATCCTAATTTAAGGAATGTTTAACCAGAATAAATAAGTAAATAAGCACGGACATAATATTTCAATTTAGAACGTGGCACTGAACATTCTTTTGCCTGTTAATATTTGCGCACATAAATGAGTTTGTTTTAATTTTAACTGGTCAGTAATAAATAATACGTTCCAACAGAAGTGCTGTCATAACTTTTGAAATTAGAATATGATCGCACTCTAATGATGAGCGATCTATCGAACCGTCAAAGTTCATTAATCAGTACTAAAAAAATATTGACTTTAATATTATGTATCTATATTATTCGACCAGCCTTCGATGTGATTAATCTAAGCAATTGTTATAATAAATTAATTTATTATAACAATTGCTTATTAAAGTCACAGACCTGTATTGTTTTTATTAGTGGTTTTTTTTAATAGAAATGAACGAGTTTTGCCAAAACTAAACGGCTCAACTTAAAAACATTTTGAAGTAATCTAACAATAAAATTGATAGCAGTTTGCTTGCTGATTACAATAACAAGTCACAATGCGAATTGCGATATCATTACGCCGACGTGTTGCAGTGCAACCGAACGCTCGTTCGCTAATTTCGAAATATTCGCATTCGGCGGTCGCCATTCGCCAAGCCAACGAACGCATCGGACGGACGCGGCTATTTCGGACTTCTGTCCGTTCATTTTGAAATTCTGCGCATGGCGCGGCGGTCGCCGTTCGCCGTTCGCCGATCGGTCAATCTCCGCGACTCCGCCCGCGCTGCAGGGCGAGCAGTGTGACCGGTTGTCTTTTTACGAAAAAAATGTATTTTTTTAGAATGTAAGACTTGAATTCTTTGTTTTGTGAAACATAGTTCTTTCGTGAAAAAAAAAATATAGAACTTGTCCACGCATAATTAGTAAACACGGCCACGTTTGTTTGTTTGTATTTTGAATATTTTTGTTTTGATAACCTATAAATTTGTGTTATCTCCATCCGCAAAGGGTCATTATTTGCGTTCTATAATTGCAATTGAAATGTCTAGCTGCGGTAGAAATGCAGAAGAACAGCCATTGAACTTTTGGTGCGACGAGAAAAAGTCCTGAAAATTGCCTTCGACGGAATCAAAAGCAACCATTCGCAAATTATTTAATTTTAGATGGTGTGAATTCGAACGAGATAGGCCTGAATATCAATACAAATAACAGTTTCAACGTCGAAAATGTATAAAATTTTACTGTCCTTTTCACTTTTTCTAGTATGCTTCGTAATTGTAGTGGGTACGCTAGCCCTGGTATATATGTGCAATGAATTGAGAAGTTTAAAAACTGAGCTACTAATTATTGACAAAAAATTGAAAATAAAATGAGCTTTGTATCGAGGCCGAGTGCCCAAGCCTCGGTGGCACGCAACAGCCAAGCTTCTGTTGGATATGAACAGTTTCAGTTTGACAGTGATTACAAGCCTTTATATGAGGACCAGGCTCGAGTTAATATGAAGCAATTCGAGTCATCGCCTGCTAAAACGGATGCCAATAAAAGACTCATTCACAAAGAAGAACTAATTAGTACTGGAAATATGTCTGAAATGGGACAAGCGGTATCGCTTTTACGTAAGTATACAATTTGAGAAATTATTTTTACATAGATTTGCAACTTTACAAATTAATACAAGACATTACTGTTATAATATTGTAGTAGAAAATTTAGTGTCATTTGCTTATTATTAATTTTTGTGTTTTTTAAGACTTTTTTATCAATCATTAAATTTTCCAAATACCTATGTACATACGACTAATATTGATTTATTTTTACTTATTTATGAATTTTCATGCCACATTAGGTATTTACTAAAGCGTGTTTATTAAAACAATATTATAGATAATGATTAAATATTGTTGTTGAGCGTTAAAATTTCAGTTTATTGATAGAACAGGGTTTAATTTTATGCAGGTATACTTTGCAAGAATATTTGAGTTATTTTCTAGGGTGCTGAGTGACCCTATCTATAAATAAATAATACCTTTTTATTTTATAATGATAATATTTTTATTCATATTATAAATGTATATATTTTAAACCTATTAGGTACATTATAGTCTTAGGATCCATGGTTGGGATACTTTTGTTAAAACTGATTGAAACATACGTTTGAATTCTTTTGTAAATATAATGTATTTACACAAATGTCATGTTTTCCCCCTGAGAATTGAAAAATGAGAGTCGGGTGAAGGAAAAGTACACGGCCAATTTGAAGTTTATGTTCTGAAACTGAGTATGAAAATATTCATACATAAGCTTAAAATAGTGGCTATGTTGTGGCTATCGTTTTATTTTTCATGACACATATGACAGCTATATACATAGTATATAACCGTGAAATAATGATATACCTAATATTAAAGCTTGTCTAACATTAGAGCACAATCTTTTATACTAAAAATGCTAAAAAAATAACATCAAAATTTAAATACATTCTACACGCCGACATATAATGATTTCACATTAAAATCATGCCATGTAAACATTCTTCTTTTATATTTAATTACATAAACATTACTACGCATTGTCAAAGTCCATTCAAAAATAACAAATTGATTGAAATATTTTAGTTATGCTTTTATCATTTCTATTTTAGCGAATCAAGCTAAAATAAAAGTAATTAGATAGTAGTGGGGTAGCTATTAATTACCTGATTTATATATCAACAAGGGAAGTGGTGCAATAAACAAATCTGCACGGTAGCATTTGCTTAATATTGTTGTTTATCTTTATTTGTTATTTGTACTCACGTTTACTTACTTTTAATGTTTCATTGTAGGCAATATTAGTATGGTGCACTTCATTGGGGCGCTTCCAGATATCAATCTGCGTGAAGGAGGCGAGTAATATTAGTAACTAGTACCAATTTAATCTAATACTTACAAAGATAACAGCACTAAGGCGCATATTGATTGGACATACTTTAACGCTCATAATGAGCATCTCACATTGGATTAAGTCATGTTTTTTTTAGATAAACAGTATCTTGAATGAGTAACAAATTAGGCTTTCTATTATCCTTACTAGAAGTGTATCTATATCTCGCTCGGCAGTCAGTCTAGTGCAGGTTTGTCAGCGCCTGGAGCTGGAGAAGACTTTGACTTGGCACCGTAGAAGGTAGAGCACAAAGGAAAGACACATATGGATCAGAGAGCTGATGGCTGAACCATGTCCCCGTGTTGGGCAATAATGGGATAGCTGCCCGGAGTAGGTGCTTCGCTCTAATAAACAACAATTTTCAAATGACTATTCTTTCCTATAAGATAGAAATTTGAAACCAAAACATAAGCTTAAATTTAACGTCCAATTTCATTGTTTTTTTTAAGAATTGTGTTTATGTTTATAAATCTCACCGATTGGTTAGTTGTATGAAAAATTGATCATAAAAAAATAATTTGCGATCTGCTGAATAAATTTAGTTGTTCATCATATCATACCAACTTTCATAACTTCATCATATTGTTGATCTTTTTTTTTCTATTTTATATATATATATATATATTTTTAATATTCTTTATAAATAAAACGTACAGTACCAATATTTGATAAAATCATTTTAAAAAATATCTTACTTAATTTCAAACAGAAGTGGTAATAATATTACACTGGGTTTGTATTTATAAAATATTACTGTACATGTTAACTTCCAAGTATAAGAATAAGATAAACTAGGTTCTACTCATTTCTGGTTTAACTGCATCAAGACTATCACTTCTTGTTAAGGAGATTTACACAAACAATTAATTACATACAATTCTAATTCCTGGTACTCTAGATTCTTAAAAAATACGAACTTTAAAAGAAATTGCTGGTCTATAAAGGAATAAAAACCAAAACAATCTTGATTTTTTGTCTTATGGCTAATTCACTATTTTCGCTTGAAGCAATTCTACTATCCCCGTTGTTGACTAATTTATTAAGTTGCTAACAAATTATCGACATCCAAATCAATAAAGAAAGACTGTGGTAGTTTAGTTGCTAAGGTGCTTGCCTATTGAGCCAGGGGTTGCGGGTTAAAATCCGCACATTATAGTCATACTATTTTTAACACCATCCGATATCTCCTCTGACTAGCATTAGCAAATTTAGCTTAGTTGAGTGGGTTACAAAATAGTGTCATATTAAATAGTTTTTTTTTATATTATAGCGAGCATACTATCCAAAGTGAAAGGTAGGTTTCTTGAACAAAGGCAAAATGTGTTTCTACCAAGCAAATAAAAGAATATTTTGCACTGAGAATTTAGTGCGTAATTTTGAATAATGGATATCTAAAAGTGGAGCACTTCCATTTGCGTTAACATAGGTTATCATTACTTAACAACATAGGTAAATGCTTTATAGCCATTACTCCTGTAAAATTCCTGGACGTGAGGTCATTGTACTTATTGAATTGGTGGCCTTTGAGTATGTCTTTCCATGGGAACAGTTAACTCACTATCAAGGCAGACAGAGGCATGAAGTTACAGTAGAATATCGAGGTATAATTCAGTAAGGTAGAAGGCTGTAGAGAAAAAGTGGTAAATGCTGCACTTAATTAAAAAGTCTGAAAAAGCAGATGCTGTAGGCCGCATGTAAATAAGGGGCCCCTGAAATAGCAAACTGCACGTAAACAGCTACTACCGATAGAAAAACAACTATATATAATAATGGTTATTAGTAATTTATTTGACACATAAATATGAGCGAGCTTATTGCCACAAGACATTCTCTACCAGCTAACCCAGAGGTTGTGTAATATATATTTATTTTATGTTAGCCAAGGAAAGAGTCTTAAATTGAAATTTATGGGGTAATTACATTACCTGAACATAAAATATCTGCTATACCTAAATATAATATTAATACGAGAAAAAAAAAAATGCTTCAGTAGTAGTCAGCATACTTTTCTTATATTATTTATTTATACAACAAAAATCACATATTTCTTACATAAAACATATTAATAGAACTTGCTAGTGCCTGAAATATGAAAATAACATATTACCTAATAAAATTTTGATTCACAGGTCCAATAGGCCCTTGGTTCATGGATGGTACCATTTCATTGCCATCTGCCACTGACAATTTTGATTTAAGCGTTGATGCAGAATCAGTAATTGTCAATAAACGAGGAGTGTATTTCATTTATGCCCAGGTAATTTCTTTTATAAACACATACAGAAACTCCTTAGAAAGTGCTTGAAACAGGACAATAGCATCATCCACAATTTGACCATTTTTAAATGTTACATTTGGCCAGCCCTCGCTTATGTTTCTGAGATCTGGTCATATACTTTAAAAGTTAAATTCCTAAATTAGTTGAAAGTTTTGAAAAAATGGTACTTACATAGTAAAAGAAAACCCGTTGAGTACATATAAAATTGAAAGAAGAAATCATCTTTATTGTGGATATGTCAAGGGGATGGTAATAAAGGTTTTACTGGATGGTGTGAACATTGACTCATCAAGAATTTTCAGTACAGAAGATCCCCTGATTTGAATATTTTGGCACCCACAGATGTATTATAGCCCGATAGACTAGGCAAAGAGAGCTGCTCAACATTTCGCGCTATTTGTCTTTTTCACGTTGTGTGTACTCCACCTCCAATCGACAAACAAATATCACAAGATCATTTTATATGGTAGAAATAAAATTCAAGACATCGTCAACTCCCTAGTCAATATTCCTCGGTAATCTATTTTATTAATAAATTCCTACTCATTGATGTGAATTTCTGTCTTTTTATATACTTTTCATTTATATTACCGACCAACAAAGAATAATAACTAACACACATTGGATGCGTAGAATGGCGTGTGTGGAAGGACCTTTGTTACAAACTGCAGTTATTTGTGAAGAGTCGGTGGAGAGAAATGGGATTTTGTCAGCTCAAAGGAACATCCTATGAATTCCTGGGGGGAATAACCGAACAAGTATCATTCCACCTTCAATATGTGGTAATGGATCGGCCACGTCTCATGCCAGGGCAGCTAAAAAATACTCAAAAGAAAGATGTAAAAACGTAGATTGGGTTTTAACAAAAACGTTTTTAAATCAATTTTTATGAAAAGATCATTAAGGGGCATGTTTATTATTTATTTTCTTTATAACTTTAAATCTTTATAACTTTTGTGAAATAACCCCTGCGATTTTCTCTCGCCTGGGTGTCCATGGATAAGTCAATGTGGATCAATTATACTCTTTGTAATTGGTCGCCCCAAACAATGTTTTTTATGCCATGAATGTTGACAATTGAAAAAATTGTGTCAATACTTAATGTTTTTATTATTTTTATCCTAGAATAATTTAATAATGGCTGTTTTCATATGCATGATGTGAATTGTGAGTTTGCATATCAAATCGGAAAACATCACCAAAGCTTTTATCCATACCTCATATAATCTATGATACTATGATCTTTACTTATTTTGAAGTAATCCAACATTTTTTGGACTGTTTATTGTTCGTGTATGCCTATTCCAGAAGCAAGCTTTCTTCTACATCGTGACAACATTCACTGATGTTCAAAAATGAAATAATGATGTATTCCATATTTTTTCTTTCAGATGTTGTATTTAACAAGGCAACAGAGTTGCTATTTTGTGTTCTCAAGAAATTATTCCGATCGTAAAAGGAGAATCCTAGCCCAGTGCTGCACAGGAAACGACTCAACGCCTTTTAATGGATCACCGGGTGAGATGTCCTGTTCAGTGAGCACGGTCGCATTCTTAAACCGAAAAGATTTAGTTTATCTGGTACAACGGGAATTTAATAGAACATTTTCGATGTCTGACGGTCAATCTTATTTTGGACTTATTAATCTAAGTTAAATCAAACAAAATGATTTCTTCTTGGATCAGGAGTCCGCGTTGTGGGCTCTATACACATTATTACATTCAACATTTATGAGGTTAATTATAATATTTAATTTTTTGTACGGAATAAGAATGTAATCACAGAGTTTACGGTCGGTGATAACCATATCAAGTTCGGACATATTGGACAAATATTTAACAGGCCTTTAAAACCTCAAATTACCTGTAATATTATGGCCTAGTTAGTTGGTAAAACACTTGCTTCTGGATCATAGGTTCTAGGTTTGATCCCTAGTGTGTCCAAAATAGTTAGCTAATTCAACCAATTCAACTGCACTTTTCTAAGAACTTGTGAGTATGTTAAATGACAAACCACACAAAAAAAAACCTGTACGAATATAGACTAACATTTTTCTGCCTGTAATTAATGGCCTCGGATCATGAAGACAAAATCTAGATAGTCCGCCCCTCCCCCCGACATTAATCTTTTTAATCTTATTAAAAATAAGATTTATAATATTTTAACCTATGATTCTATGTAACTGTCTGTTTTTGAGACCAGATTGGTCTAAGATATAAAACATAAATTTAATATTGAGTCTTAAATTATATATTTCGTAATATATATGTTAAAGAAGTATAAAAAATGTATTATAACACAGTATTTTCTTATAGAGTTTTAATTACATACAAAGTTATAATACGGGCAGTAACACAGTATACACCTCACCACAGCAACAGTCATAAGCACACTGCTCCCATTAGTCTGCCTTGAGGTGCGGCAAGCAGCTGCCATGCGAAATAGACCCCCTCCAATTACACACACTCACAGTTATAATGAATTCCATGTATGGGTTTGATCTCTGGCAGCTATCCAATAATAATAGTGTAACATTCGGCCATCCTGACTCTTTTGTGTCCTCGCAAAGATGGTGAACCTATAAGAGGGAATATTAAAGAAAACCTGCTTAAAATCAGTCACTAAGGTGACTCTAGCTATCATTAGTCACTAAGGTGACTCTAGTTATCGTCAGTTACTTAGGTAACACTATTTATCATCAGTCACTTAGGTGACTCTAGTTATCATCAGTCATTAAGGTGACTCTATTTATTACTCGTATCAGTCACGCAGGTGACACTAATTATCATCAGTCACTTAGGTGACTCTAGTCATCATCAGTCACTTAGGTGACTCTAGTTATCATCAGCCACTTAGGTGACACTAGCCATCATCAGTCACTTAGGTGACACTGGTTATCATCGGTCACTTAGGTGACACTAGTTATCATCAGTCACTTAGGTGACACTGGTTATCATCGGTCACTTAGGTGACACTAGTTATCATCAGTCACATAGGTGACTCTGATCATCATCAGTCACTAAGGTGACACTAATCATCATCAGTCACTAAGGTGACACTAATCATCATCAGTCACTAAGGTGACACTTTAGTACTTTATATACAATAAGTTACAGAGGTGACATTTTTTTTTTAACTTTCTAAAAGGTCAATAAGATCATCGCGATCCATAACACTGTCGTTACTCTCCGATTCACTTTCTGCTTGTGCGGAGGCCTGATATGGTCTTAGAGAGTCTACTGCAACAGTCGCTTTAAACTTTTTATAGCCTCGCATGCCTTTTACACTACTTATCACATATCTGTCTATATCTGACATAACTTTTATTATCCTGTATGGACCACTATACAGTGGATCAGCTTTTTTATTTATCCCTGATGGCCCACTTACAACTCCTCTTTTCCATAAAACAAGGTCTCCTTTTTCATACTTCTTCCCTTCTTTCCTTCGTTTGTCATAATTCTCCTTCATACGCTTAGAAGCTCTCTTCAAATTTTCTGATGCTTGAGCTCTGTTTTTCTCTATATCAGATGACTTCTCCGCTGCATTTAATTCCATTTCATCGTTTTGCGCAGGTAAAAGTGGAATGGTCCGACCAAACATGAGGTATTGTGGTGAAAATTTAGTACTTGAATTTATAGTATTGTTCATACCCCAAACAATATCTGGTAACTTACATTCCCACACATTGGTGTCATTACTACAGCTTACTCTTATAGCATCTAACAATGTCCGATTATATCTTTCGACTTGTCCATTTGCTCTTGGCGCAGCAACGGCAGTCATTATGTGTTTAATAAGTTTGTCATTCATAAAATCTTTAAAATATCGGCTAGTAAATGCCTTCCCTCTATCTGTGATCACCGTACGGGGTATTCCAAATTGTCCGAAAATTTCTCTGAGATTCCTTATAGTCTCTTTAGATGTTAATGTTCGAGTCGCTTTGACTACGACAAATTTTGAAAATGAATCTACTATAACCAAAAGATACATGTTCCCTTTAAGACTCTTGGGGAAAGGTTAGGTTAGGTTGTCGATATGCAGGGTATGCATAGGTGTTGATGGTTTTTCAATTGGATTTAGTTTACCTTCTAATTTTCCATAGTTTCCCTTTGCATATGCACAGTTTAGACATGCACTTACATACTTCCGAATAAATTTGGTCATTTTAGGGAACCAATAATTTCTTTTTAACAGGTTTTGGCATCGTTCAAATCCGAGATGTCCCGCATCATCGTGATGTTTTTTCAGCAAACTCCACTTAGCAGTGCTCGGTACCACTAGTCTATCTCCTGCAATTGTTTTCCGATAGAGTCGGTCGTCTCTAAGCTTAAAATTAGAGAGGATGTCCTTGTTGGTAGTATTTTCTTGCAACTGCATAATAACGGATTTAATTCGAGGATCTTGTAATTGAAGCGAAAGAAACCAATCATCGGAAAATATCATTGATATTACATTTCCCTCTTCGGGACATCGACTTAGTGCATCAACGTGCTTCATTTGTTGTCCTGGTCTGTATTCAACTTCAAAATCATAATCTTGAATAAAAAGCCACCATCTGGCTATTCTTGGTATCATGTCTTTTTTTGAAAATGTACTGCGTACCGCACTGCAATCTGTGATTACTTTAAAATGTATACCAACAAGATACACTCTAAACCTCTTAATAGTTTCTACAACAGCTAAGGTCTCTAATTCATAACTATGATATACCTTTTCTTCATCCGAAGTGACTCTACTAAAATACGAAATTGGTTTTATGTTTCCATCAGTTTGTTTCTGCATGAGGATTCCTCCGAGGCCCTGTTTGCTGGCATCTGTATGCAATTCGGTAGGTGCATTCCTATTTTAACGCCTACGTTTTATCTCGCTCGACTCCAAATGTCCAGGCTGGATGCAGGTAGGTGGAAATAAAGATGAGGCCCTGTACATTGAAGTCGTTTATTTAGCAGGCGTTATGACTTTATTTACATGAAATCCCATTCGGGAAACATTTCAATAATTGAAAGATGCGGTACTAAAAACTAATTAACAACGGTAAATGTACGACGGGAAATATATAAATTGAAATAGCAAGTCGTTCGGATGGCTGCGCGCGCTCAACAACTCTCTTGATGATGGATTTCGAACGACTGTCCGTTGCCGCCCGGCGCTCGGCGATCCAGTTCGGCCCTGCGCATGCGCGCAGCGCCTCGGCTCCACTCGGCTGAAATCGGCCGCCGTCGGGTCGCCCCGCGCGCCGCCGACGCGACGTTCGGGTGTGTGCGTGAGTCGTCGTATGCGTGTAGCGGAGTCCACTCACACCGCTACATTCCTCCGCCCGTACAAAAAGGAAAAAAATATCATTTTTTCCCAAGTCCCGTGCCGTCGTATGTAGGTACACTGGAACATAATAAAATTATGCGGTTACTGCACTCCAATGAATACAATATCTTGCTTTCTCGTCACTATTCATAACTAGGTTTTATTTAGGTTACGACAACAGAAACGGATGGAAAAGTAGGAAATATGTATATTTAAATATTAATTGTCACTTAACCTAGCTTTTTCAATTGTCCGAAAATAATTTTAGATAATTAAATATATTTTACAAAATAGTCAGAACGGTTAGTAAGAAACGGAGTGATATAACATGTTAGTGAATGTTCTGTATACCTATTAAATACCAGTTCCCCAAATACCGATGTACGATTTTACTGGCGTTGCTACCTTCCTGGCGAATGGGTGGAACCAGCTCCGAAGGGTAGCCATCTCCGCGGTGCAGTGATACACCGGGATGGTCCTTGGGCTGGGTCAGCCGGGTCTGCCATGTCGCGTGCTGCTAAAATGGCTGAACCGACGGCTGTCCACGTCAAACGGGGGCCACCTCTGCGTTCCAGCTAGCTGCCGGAACGGGATGGTCGTTTGCCATATGAAAACGGTGGCCACCTCTGCGATACGGTGCGTTGCCGCATCGGGGTGGTCGTTTGTTACCAGGAAGCAGCTGTTGTCGGCCTTAATCACCGACAACCGTATAAGGGAACCAAGAGTGTAAAAATATACTAATTACTAATAAACTACATGTGAACGATAAATTCCATATTACATGATAATTTAAATAAATATTCGATATAAATAATTATTAAATTAAAACAATGTCAAAGAGAAACAAGGAATTTACGAAAGGATTGTTGTCGACCTAAATACCTGTTACGAATTCTCCGTTAACGGCCGTCTGCCAACAGTGGGTAGACGGGCGCAGCCTGAAGTCCCGAGGGTCTTGAAGAGTTGCGAAGCTGGAACGGGCGGCACATCCCATGAATCCGTGCTCCTGCTGACGGCATTGTCCCACAGGAAACAGCGGACCACCATGATGGTTGTCGGAATGCTGACTGGTGGATGCTGATGTCCGTCGTCGTCGATGCCCGTGTCCGTGCGTGTTTCTTCAGAAACCCGAGGCTGCGTGCTTCTTCACAGGGGTCACCAATTTAACGCCTACGTTTTATCTCGCTCGACTCCAAATGTCCAGGCTGGATGCAGGTAGGTGGAAATAAAGATGAGGCCCTGTACATTGAAGTCGTTTATTTAGCAGGCGTTATGACTTTATTTACATGAAATCCCATTCGGGAAACATTTCAATAATTGAAAGATGCGGTACTAAAAACTAATTAACAACGGTAAATGTACGACGGGAAATATATAAATTGAAATAGCAAGTCGTTCGGATGGCTGCGCGCGCTCAACAACTCTCTTGATGATGGATTTCGAACGACTGTCCGTTGCCGCCCGGCGCTCGGCGATCCAGTTCGGCCCTGCGCATGCGCGCAGCGCCTCGGCTCCCCTCGGCTCCACTCGGCTGAAATCGGCCGCCGTCGGGTCGCCCCGCGCGCCGCCGACACGGCGTTCGGGTGTGTGCGTGAGTCGTCGTATGCGTGTAGCGGAGTCCACTCACACCGCTACACTATCATAGATCCCCAATACAGGTTCAGAACACAATAATTCTTTCAACATATCGAAAGCTTGTATTTGCTCCTTTCCCCATTGCCATTCTACTCCTTTTTTTGTAAGTTTTGTTAAAGGAAGCGCTATTACAGCAAACCCTTTGACATATTTTCTAAAGTAGCTGCAAAGTCCTATAAATTGACGGATCTCATGAACGTTGCTCAGAGTTTTAAAGTTTTTCACTGCATTAACTTTTAGGTTGGCGGGGCTAATAGAATCAAAGGAAATTTTATGTCCGAGATAATCAATATGGGTCTTGAGAAATGAACACTTTTTCAGATTAACTTTTAAATCAGCTTTCAATAATAGTTGTAGGACCTCATCCAGAATACGGAGTCCTTCTTGGACTGTTAGCGATGGAATCAAAATGTCGTCCATGTACACAAGAATGTCGGGGATTGAATGGAGAGCTTTATTGATAATTCGCATAAACACAGCCGGTGCATTTGCTAAACCGTAGCTTACTTTTAAGTACTCAAACTGCCCGTCAGGCGTAATAAAGGCTGTTTTTGAAATGGAATCGGCAGCAATAGGGATTTGATGGTATCCTTGAGCTAAATCGATACTGGTGAAGTATACCTTCTTCGAGAGTCGACTTAGCTGCTCTTCAATATTTGGCAATGGATATCGATCCTTAATAGTTTTACGGTTAAGTGCACGATAATCCACACACAGCCGGAAATCACCACTCTTTTTTTTCACTAGTATAACAGGACTGGCATAATTAGAAGAAGATTCTTGAATGATTCCATTTTCTAATAAATCTTGGACTTTCTCTTTAACAACTTCACGCTCGGAAAAGGACATCCGGTAAGGTTTATAAAATACAGGTTCTTCATTTAGAGTAGCAATTTTCATTTCTCCAAGTTTGGTGCAACCCAGATCTTTTGTCGATTGTGCAAAGCAAGTTTTTCTTTTTAACAATAATTCCTTTAATTTCTGCAAATTTTCATTACTGATATTGCCCACATCAATAGACTTTAATAACGATTCAAAGTCACTTACCGCATTCAGCTTACAGATCTGGCTAGTAGCTGGAGAACATTTATTGGCTCGGGTTAGCACCTCACCTTGTTCCCATGCTATTGTCTCATCACCCAAGTTATTTATGGTTAATTGAGGCCTTGAAAAATCGATGACTGTTGCTGGAATCAAATAACTCTTTGGTCCTAGTTCAAAAAACTGTGGCTTAGTAGAAATAACCTGAGTATTATCATAGCAACCCGAAATAATAACATCAAAGCATCCCGAATCTCTGTGTTTAACTATGATTTTGTTTTTTGCCAAAATCTTGCAACTGGTATCATAGTCTGTGTAGTCTAATTTCATTTCGTTTAAATAATTCCCCTGTGTTAGCAGTTGAACAGAATTACCACATACAATCAATATTACACCTTCACTGTTTATAATAGGCTGGCCAACGATCAGATCAATATTATTCATCTCACAGGAAGTAACAAGAGCCCTTGAACTAATATTCAGACCATCAATATAAACAGTAATGTTTATCTCTCCCAGTGATCTAATTACTTCGCCCGTAAAGCTCTTAAGCGTTTGAGTTGTATGACGTAATGGCGTGTTTAGCTTTTCAAAGAGTTTCATTGAAACAACATTAATTTGTGCCCCAGTATCAATATAAGCCATGGCCTTGATTTCATTAACTATAACATTTTTGAGGTACATATTATCTAGGTTAGTCGACTCAATTAACTTGATTTTTTTTGTGCCTTCTATCTGGTTGTTATAATATTTACGTTTAACGCAGTCATTAGATTTATGACCCTGACGTCCACAATTACGGCACCGAATGGCAGAGTGAGCATTTAACCTACAGTCCCTTGCCATGTGACCCATTTTACCACAGTGGTAACAGTTCAAGGTCCGCTTTAGATTATTTGTGTTATTACTAACAACACCTCGACCGATTTGAGAATGTTGGCGTGAAGAGCCTGGTTGGGACTGAAAAATACCTCGCCTTTGCTCCGACTCTTTATAGTTTTCTAGGGATGACAAAAATCCGGAATAAAGGTCTTCGGGGGTGTTACATTTCACTGCTTGGGCATTAGTGCGCAATTCATAAGGTAACCCTCTAATTATGCAAGAAATCGCACCTCTGTCATCAAGTCTACAGCGACGTATTAAACCCAATTTACTGTGAAAATAGTGCATCATAGTTTCATGGGGTTCTTTTTTTCTGTTCATCATCTCTTCTAACAAGTCAGCATACTCTACGTGGCGAGGAAAAGCACGTCCTAACTTTTCCTTCCATTCATCCCATGAATTATCGTATTTATCTAAATTATCATACCATAATTTAGCTGCACCTCGAAGTCGCATTTGCATAAAGCAAGACTTTGAATAGTCATCCCACATATGAATTCCCCCAAGAGTGTCAATTTTATTAAGCCAAGAAGATACATTACTCGTGGAACTATCTGGATCAAAAATTGGAATTATCTCACCAACAGCCTGGATCCTAGGGAGATTACGCCCTTTCGGCGACGCAGATACCTGTTCATCAACATTATTTTTTAAGTACTCTTCCATCATCTTCTGCAATTTAGTTGTCATTAGCCTTTCCATCATCGCATGAGTGGATTCTTCTTCACTATCTGACTTGGTGGCTTCAGAAGTTGAAATTTCTTTTTGGTTCACTTTTTGTTTGCGCAAGTTGCGCGGCATTGTTTTTTTTTTTTTGCAAAACACACAGATAGTAAACACTAATCTCTTAGTTCATCCCACTTCTGACTATATAACACAGTATTTTCTTATAGAGTTTTAATTACATACAAAGTTATAATACGGGCAGTAACACAGTATACACCTCACCACAGCAACAGTCATAAGCACACTGCTCCCATTAGTCTGCCTTGAGGTGCGGCAAGCAGCTGCCATGCGAAATAGACCCCCTCCAATTACACACACTCACAGTTATAATGAATTCCATGTATGGGTTTGATCTCTGGCAGCTATCCAATAATAATAGTGTAACATTATATTATACTAAACCTCATTAATCTTGGAACTTTTAAGTGACTGAAATAGGCTCGAAAAATATATGGCCTAGATGAATGGATGCATCCTCTCCAGCCTATGGTCATAATAGTATGTGGATTTGGTCATCACCTCAATTTTATTTACCTACTATATCTAGCATATTATTAGTTAGATTCAAATATCTCCAGATTCGAAGGTGGAAGGTCTTACAGTTTTAAGTTTAGGTCCTGCATACAATATATGATTTAATCAGTACAAATGCATTTATTTTCATTGATTGCGTTTCACTGAAATAGCGATATAGTCTTAATATTACTGCTCACGCCATGCCATATTGTTTCATGTGATTTCCGACCACCACCAAAAGTATTTTCTTAAATTTATTTTTAATTAAAATATGTACAAAGATGCATACTTTGCTTTGAACTAGATCTCAGCTCAATGTATCTTTATGATCGAAATACTTACTGTGTAACCAACTGTTTCTTTCATAAAAGCGACAGTAGGTTCTTTAAGCATTGTTAGTTTTAATTTATATACATTTTTGTGGTGTGGTGCTAAGGTGGTAAATTTAAAGGTGGGTTATTCACCTTTAATATTTTTTTGTAGTCAGTTTGATTTATTACCACATGTGAATTCCCATGGTCCAAATATTTTATGTACGAGTGTGTTTGCAGAATTTGCTGTATAACTGCCACACAACTTAAAATTTATATTTCACACGTATTAAAAATTATTATTTTATATTTTGCTTCCCACTTTGTAAATACAAAATTAACATGGGCTTTTTAAATTTGAAGCACATGCAACGCTACCCTTGTCAATCATTTACAAATTTTGCAAACAATTTAAAAACAAAAAAGTAACCTCCCTTAACAATGAAAAAACCTTGCGATTGTATATCTTTTGTGTAGTGATAAAATTGACTATTACCCCCTTTTTAATCAAGAAATATGATGAAGTAAACCTGATAAAAATGCAAATAATTCAAGTAATTAAGTAATAAGGACCTGGTTAATTTTATCACTATAGCCAAGATATTATTATTATTAGTTTTAAGCAGGCTGCTTATGCTGATAAGCCTAAATCTGCACTTGTATCGTCTCTGATAAACTTGTCCAGCCTTTTCTTAAATTCGTTCACATTTTTGGCACTTATCACTGCGTTTGGTAACTTATTCCATGCTTTCACCATTCTGTTACATTATACTCTGATATATTATTTAAAATTTGGTCAGCAAAAATAAAATTAACCGTGATGAAGAAATCAACCCGGTTTAGTAACGATCTTCCAAAACATATAGATACGGCATGTCATACAAATCGTCCTTGTGAAAACCCGACACCAGTAGATTCCCCCCGCCATTCCGCGCGCTGCAACACTTCACCATGCTGGATAGACTTATCGCAATGACATATACAATCGAGCGAGACGTAATATGCGAGGAGTGTACTCGAGACAAAGTGGTGTACTTGGGCGTAGTGCGTTTTTCACCCTCAGTTGCCGTATCTATATGTTTTAAAAGATCGTTGCGGTTTAGGTACAATAATTTGGTACATCATTTATTGTATTTAATCATATACCCAAATTTTACCTAAGCTGCTAAAAAAATCTATACGTCAATCAAAAAGAAAGAATTCTCTACAAATTGTGCTCCATTTGGCTATTGGTGCTTCACAAGACTCAAAATATATATCAGAAGACGATGCACACCGCAAAGCATCTACGTCACACTAAAACTTTGGTTCTGCGTATATGTTTTAGCGAAATGTAAATGTGTGTGTAAATGTGTACGCATGCATTTTAGCATTTTAGAGCTCATTCGTTACTTTATAGGGATCATAAAAGAAATTCCATTTATTTAGTTATATTTATTTTTTAGTTTTTAGTACTGACAATTCAATTATTTTTTTATGAACATTTAATTTGTACCAATTGTTATAAATACCTACATATTGCATAATTACGTTTGTTCATTATTCAAAACATAATAGTAATCTTTGTATACTTTCATGTTACGTAATTAACATGAAAAAACATAAAAAAACTACTTATACAAATAAATTGACTTAAAATAGCCAGTCTCTCGAATGTCATTATTAGATTAAAAATAATTACAAATATAACAAAACAGGCGTCTAAACATAAAGTAATAAAAAATATGGACTTGGTTAAGGCATAATTTTAAAAGTATTAAATCTCTGCAACATTTTTTTCAAGGGTTAGAATTAAAAATCCTAAAATCGTTTGAGTATAATTTCCATACAGGCACCTAGTGAAGCCAAATCTAAACATATTTATTTATATAATGTCTAATAAAAACGTCATTACAATTATTAATTATATAATTAAATTGAACAAATATGTTATCACGGAGTCATATATATCATTGTTTTTTATCTTTGGAGTAACATCATCACTTTAACTATGTTAAAAACCTGTTTTTACCTATTCATTATTAAAATAGAATAAGCATATGAAAGTCTTTATTGTAATGCGCCTAAATGGATTAATAAAAAAATATTGATTATGTTAATATTTTATAAGTCTTTATAAAATATGTCTCACCTCGCAACCCGTCGAAATATTTGGTAATAAATCACACAATTTAATAATAAATTAAATAAATCTGCATCAAAACAACCTTTTTCGACCTTTTTAATAAACCTGACAACAACATCCGAATATAAAATACTATTTCCGCCTTATAAATCATAGATTTTTAATTATTATGCTGATTTTAAAATACGTAATAGCTATGTCATTGAACAAATCATGATAACTTAAAAGTAATTATATATTATTTTAAATTTAAAAAAACCCCCGACACAAACAGATTTTGAACAGATTTTCTTGAATTATAGACCCTCGATCAAGTCATTTTTCACTAAAAACTAAAAAATAAATAAAATAAAATAAAAATATTGTATCTATATGTTTAAAAGATCATTGCTCTGTGTTCGCTGCGACTGGATTGCCTGATGACTATTGGACGTTGTAAGTGTCCACTAAACTAGGATTCTCGCCGGCGATTGCTGATGATGCAATACTTACGTGGCGAAGCCTTCAGGCGTCTCTTCCTCTCGCTCGGTGGCGTAAATTCCTGATCACCTTCTAAGCAGTGCCACCTAGTTTCTTCTTAATAAGCTGGATACTTTTCCTGAGAAAACCTCCCCATAGGCTCTGGTATTTTATTTTTTTTTTTTTTTTTATATATAGCACATTTGTGCTACCTCACCCACCCAAACCTCAAACCAAACCCAAAGTCAAACCTCACCCTCTTCACTCAAACAACACTTTGAATTTTTAATCAATTTTATTTACATTGATTCACATAAACAGTATAATCCAATTATAAACAACTTATTTCTTAATACAGTTTAGTCAAATCGTACAGTTATTTTTCTATAAAAATACCGACTTTTAAGATTCTACCACTTATTCGAAAACGTACTCGACTAATTGTTTTAGCGACGCTCTCTAAGATTTGAGTTATTCTCTTCAGCCTCTCACCCTCGGAGGTGATCTTGAGGCACTGAAGATTTTGAGATAACTAAAATAACAACTTAAATATTTATGTAACTTATTACAGTCAAAAACGCGCATGATTATTTTTCAATAAAAATACCGACGTTTTTTAAGATTCTTCAACTTTTTCGAAAACGTACTCGACTAATTTACTTTAGCGACGCTCTCTAAGATTTGAGTTATTCTCTCACCAGCCTCTCACGCTCGAGGCGATCTTAAAGCTCTGAGAATTTTGATATAACTAACGATTTTTGTCCTGCGTTCTGTCTCTTATACCCTTAAATCCCGCCTATGGATTTTCTACGTCTATCTTGGTTGGTCAGGATGCTACTCTACTCTCATAGGTCAACGACCGTTAGGTAAGGCTATTATTGGGTATACTCTTTATGACCCTACGCTTATTGGATACGGTTTGAGGCCTACAACGCCATTTTTTCCCTATCTCTCTCCTTTCCTCTACCTATCTCCTTCAGACGCTGTAAAATTATTTACAGCTTTTATTTGTAAACACTCCTACCTTTTTGGCGTATACGCCCCTTAACGGTACATTCAATTTTATATTTAATAATATAATTAATATCATCTTTTTTTCCCTGTGTGCCATTTGGTTGAAATATAATAATGATTACTTTTTTAACTCTTTCATAATCACTCCGATTATTTATCTGGAAATTGTACAGACACTTATAATTTAATTATTAGATCCTACCTACCGTCTAGTCTATTTGACATTTTTATAATATTAAATTATATTTCAATTAACTATGTAGGTGTATTGACTGTCATCTTTTTTAACTTGTTTCCGTTAAGCGGTATTACTGCTAATTACAATTAATTGATAATTAGCCTTATGTTTAAAAGGTTACCTGATCTTATTTTTTAATAATAATTCTTCTTGTCGCAGATATTCTAATGCGATACAATTACCTAGCTAATTAGCATATGAACAATGAAATGTGTTGATCTTATGATCTTAAACAATGTCTTACTTTTTAAAATTTAAATATGTAGACTTATTGTTCTAATCGAACACAATGGATACAACAGTTTAACAAATTATTGTTATTCTAAAAAATCAATTTACAGTTTTTCGTAGGTATCATTACGACTCGATGTATCCTAACACAATAACAATTTCAGTACTTAATACTAAAATAGTCTTAATTAATTCTTACAGAATAAAATTAAATACACACAAATGTTAAATTACATATTTTCTCAGACTTGTCGACATTGCCTTAAACATCCAATCTGTTCATCTGCCTTGGCTTAGTTAGGGATTTTTTTTTTCTTTTTGGGGTTACATCCTGTTATAATAGTTTTGAAAGCTAGACCTGTGAAAGCTGTGTTTTATTGCGTGGGACGATTCGTTACTTCGGGCAAAATTTTTTTCTTCTCTCGCCAGCTGACTCTGATACGATTTTATTGGCAAGGTACCTACTTCGTTTCAAAGTTTCATTTGTCGGCCTTTGCCCGACCGCCAATTTTTTTCTGTTTTAAAGCCTCTAGCGTTGCACATTGCACGAAAATATTTTACTTGGGTTCATTTTATTATTAAATTGCCTATCCGACTTTAGTGTTACGCCTAAAGTAACCTTATTTTTTTACAAACTTCGAAGGGTGGTTCGGTCTGTAGCTATCTCTCACGCCTTGTACCCTCGTAAACAGGATGAATTTCACACGCGTTCGACAGTCCGTTTATTGCTTTGAGCGCGTTTCTCTTAATCTTTATGTGATTTTTACGTATACCTAACTAAAGCTAAGATGTGCCTATTCTAAATTTTTAATTATTTTTTAAAAAGGACGCGCAGCCGTGTGAGCGATTTTCTATACACTCTGACAGGACTGTACTGTGCATGTATCACTTTAGTCAGAATGCCTCTCGTAGAAACACATCACTGAAACCTCATAAAACAATAAAAGGTCACTTTTATTCCGACTCTTATAAAACAAAAATATAACTGTCATACCGTAATATTTTTCTATTTCTTTATCAGAAAGATGGATATACGAACTGCAAACATAACATACAAACATAACATTGTGTACATATTAATATTATTACAACATTATTATTATTATTAATTGTTTTGTACAAGGTTGTCCTGCTTTTATTAAAAAGTGCCTTATTAAAAAAAACCTTATTCCAATAAGTATTGCACAATACAATCAATAAGCAATCGTTTCATTTTGGCCCAGATGTTTTGCGGTAGATTGGGATATTGTCGCCCGAGGGCGAAAAAAATGATGGCACCACATATTCCCAAGCATAAGGTCCAGAACTAAAAAAAAAATGTTTAATAAAAATATCAATAAAATTCATTACGATCTGTCGACATGAGAGAATACTGCATCCAGTACATAATTGCGCCTTTTCTGAACGCTAACACCAAACCCAATAATGTAGAACGACTGCCAGAGAGTTATCAATATCATTCAAGTTTAGATCATATATATATAAAACTTACTCCTTTGTAGGGTTCCCGGTTGTTTATTATGACAGGTCCATTGATATTACCTATTGGTTGTAGATTAGTAAAGCCCATTGGCTGAATAAATTGACGATTTATCGACGACAAACGTACATCGTTGGTCGTCAGTAACCCTGTCAATTGTTTCACAAAAATTGATATAATAATATACAGATACATCATGCCTAGAGTGTTCGTACTCTTTTGTTTATACTACCCGTACTCTTATTACAAAGCTAAAAATAGATCAGAAAATATATATATATATATATATAAATTGTAAATAGAAGTTTTATAATAATTATGCTTAAATATACTATTTTAAAATTAGTATAAAGAATAACTGACACATAACATTTCTTCCTTTCAATTATAGGTATTTGAATTCATACAGATTTTTTTTAATTAAATATGTTTTGATGGCTTTTTTGAAAATAAATATATTTTTTATGTTTTTATATTCTCCCGGTAATTTATTGAACATTTATAGTTGTATCGAAAATTAAGAATAATAGCTTTGAAACATTCGTTCAAGCCGCACAGGGCGGTCACACATTGGGATATTGTCGCCCGAGGGCGAAAAAAATGATGGCACCACATATTCCCAAGCACAAGGTCCAGAACTAAAAAAAAAAATGTTTAATAAAAATATCAATAAAATTCATTACGATCTGTCGACATGAGAGAATACTGCATCCAGTACATAATTGCGCCTTTTCTGAACGCTAACACCAAACCCAATAATGTAGAACGACTGCCAGAGAGTTATCAATATCATTCAAGTTTAGATCATATATATATAAAACTTACTCCTTTGTAGGGTTCCCGGTTGTTTATTATGACAGGTCCATTGATATTACCTATTGGTTGTAGATTAGTAAAGCCCATTGGCTGAATAAATTGACGATTTATCGACGACAAACGTACATCGTTGGTCGTCAGTAACCCTGTCAATTGTTTCACAAAAATTGATATAATAATATACAGATACATCATGCCTAGAGTGTTCGTACTCTTTTGTTTATACTACTCGTACTCTTATTACAAAGCTAAAAATAGATCAGAAAATATATATATATATATAAATTGTAAATAGAAGTTTTATAATAATTATGCTTAAATATACTATTTTAAAATTAGTATAAAGAATAACTGACACATAACATTTCTTCCTTTCAATTATAGGTATTTGAATTCATACAGATTTTTTTTAATTAAATATGTTTTGATGGCTTTTTTGAAAATAAATATATTTTTTATGTTTTTATATTCTCCCGGTAATTTATTGAACATTTATAGTTGTATCGAAAATTAAGAATAATAGCTTTGAAACATTCGTTCAAGCCGCACAGGGCGGTCACACATTGGGATATTGTCGCCCGAGGGCGAAAAAAATGATGGCACCACATATTCCCAAGCATAAGGTCCAGAACTAAAAAAAAAAATGTTTAATAAAAATATCAATAAAATTCATTACGATCTGTCGACATGAGAGAATACTGCATCCAGTACATAATTGCGCCTTTTCTGAACGCTAACACCAAACCCAATAATGTAGAACGACTGCCAGAGAGTTATCAATATCATTCAAGTTTAGATCATATATATATAAAACTTACTCCTTTGTAGGGTTCCCGGTTGTTTACGACGACTGGCCCATTGATATAACCCATTGGTGGTTGCATTTGTAGATTTGTACATCCCATTGGCTGCATAAATTGTCGATTTATGCAGGACAAACGTTCATTGTTGGTCAGGAAACCTGTCAATTGTTTCACAAAAATTGATATAATAATATACAGATACATCATGCCTAGAGTGTTCGTACTCTTTTGTTTATACTATTCGTACTCTTATTACAAAGCTAAAAATAGATCAGAAAATATATATATATATATATATATATTTTCTATAGCTTTGAAACATTCGTTCAAGCCGCACTGGGCGGTCAAACATGTGGCATTCAAACAATAACCAATAACAATAATCTGTTGAAAAATAAACTCTGTGGTCCTCCAACTGTGACGTTTTTCTTCTATTTTGTCAAGTACGATTTGCAGTGTTGTAATAACCAAAAAGGCGACCTGTGGGTTCACTCAGGTAATCCGATCTTAACCCCAGGCGAAAAAGAATCTAGGACGTCAGCTGTCGGAGGAAAACTTGGCACTTCGTGGCGTCCGAAACAGGATTCCGTCCAGAGGAAAGTGAAAGCGGGCCCTTACAACGCCTGCTTCTCTGGATATCCCCGGCGTATAGCCTCCGGCCGACTCAGGGTCGGAGAAAACTATACACTAGTCCTCTATAATAGCAGTAACACGAATAGATCAAATTGCATGCCTTTGAATAGATCAAATTGGCAGTCATTCTATTATATAGTTAATAGGATCAAGTATGTTAAAAGTGCCTTGTTGGAAGCCTCGTTCGAAGCCTTCTTGAAATCTGTAAGAAGCTGGGGCCAGCGAGGGCAAAGCCCGTTGAACCTCGCTCCAAGCTCCCACGATCATCTGAAACGACATAAATCCAAATTGGTGGTTTTTTAAATGAGAAGAATTTGAGAAGCCACTAAACAGACTGCAAATAACTAAGTCTATAATTTTTATGGTGACAGGACAAAAGGGTGTTTAATACAGAAGTTGCCTTTCGAAATTACGTTTTAAATTAATTGTTTTATAACTATTTGAACAAAATAGTTATACGGGAGCTTTTTCTTGCCAACAAACTACCTTGTCGTTTGGCAAGAACTATGTACAACAATTGAATGTATAATTTTGTTGAAATAAGATTCAATTCTTTGTTTTTTAGTTATACCCTTTTTCTACATAAGTAGTATTTCTATCCCCTTCAGTAAATATCAGTTTAGGTCACTAAACAGTTTTACTTACGTAATTATTGATTGTTAAAACCATGGATTAGTGTATTTATCTTATGTAAGCAGTTGAGACAACAACATCTACAACGAGAAGCAAGAATACAGAAGCCGTTCTGTGTTCTGTGACACAGCACGGCATTGGCATGAAAACAAAATAATAATAACAAGGAAAATACGGCGAGAGAAACCTCGTACCTCAAGTATGTCGTGATGTTCTCGAAAGAAGGCGTCAAAATTATTGGCCATATTTGTTTGTAGTAGGTATGTACAGCTGTTTCGAAGGGTCACGTCAAACGCAGGGGGAATGCACT
Source organism: Neomicropteryx cornuta (assembly GCA_020383195.1). Lineage (NCBI taxonomy): Eukaryota > Metazoa > Arthropoda > Insecta > Lepidoptera > Micropterigidae > Neomicropteryx > Neomicropteryx cornuta. The sequence goes on from JAHKQU010000014.1 coordinate 12,456,193, forward strand.
CGTAATACTGAGGACAACACGCAAATATGATTACAAATACATTTTTAAATCTAGTCATTTAACTAGACACACATGAGTATAATACACTCATATGGATATCGACGGCATTGCAATGTTGAAAAATATTTTTTTTATGTAATTATTATTGATTTTTTTAAATTTATCAACCAAACAGCTAATCGTTTCTTTTAAATTATAAGTTAACTATATTTAATCGTTTACTTAGATATAATTTAAATTGAATATATTTATTTAATACTTAAATTAAAAGGGTGTTTAATACAGAAGTTGACTTTTGAAATTACGTTTTAAATTAATTGTTTTATAACTATTTGAACAAAATAGTTATACGGGAGCTTTTTCTTGCCAACAAACTACCTTGTCGTTTGGCAAGAACTATGTACAACAATTGAATGTATAATTTTGTTGAAATAAGATTCAATTCTTTGTTTTTTAGTTATACCCCTTTTCTACATAAGTAGTATTTCTATCCCCTTCAGTAAATATCATAATTAATAATTGACTGTTAAAGACAGTGTCCAAGTAGCTAATTTCTTTAAAATATCAAGGGATGACCTACGTTTTACAGTTTACCTACGTAATTATTGATTGTTAAAACCATGGATTACTGTATTTATCTTATGTAAGCAGTTGAGACAACAACATCTACAACGAGAAGCAAGAATACAGAAGCCGTTCTGTGTCCTGTGACACAGCACGGCATTGGCATGAAAACAAAATAATAATAACAATGAAAATACGGCGAGAGAAACCTCGTACCTCAAGTATGTCGTGATGTTCTCGAAAGAAGGCGTCAAAATTATTGGCCATATTTGTTTCGTAGGTTAGGTTAGGCACCTACGCGTCTTCGCACGGGAAAGTTAGGCCGCGCGATACTTTAATCTTACTTCTCTCGTCCGTCACTGCGAAGACAAAAGAAAAACATACTTTTTCAGAATCAAATACTGTCAGTAGTATTTAGAATTAGATGCTTACATTAGGCAGTGATTCTATTAACACAGAGGATGCAATGTATAAAAATTCTATGGATGCCTAGAAAAAATATACGTTCACATTAAGGTCGAAAAATAACTTATAATGTCCCAGTATATTTTTATAAATTCTAAATTAATATAAATTTAATTTATCTCTATCCGTAAGTTTTGGTCGAAACGTATAGAGATGATAGAGGACACCGTCCTCTATAAAACCCTATATATGTGGTAATCAGGCTATGGTTAGTTCAAAAGTAATTGATACTATTTAAAAAAAAAAAAAAACGCTGACCTTGATTGTCTAAACATTTTTTTTAAATGTAGAAATAATTTTATCAATAATTGTTTCTAAATATGCTTAATAATAATGTATAATTCAAATAATAATAATACGATTAAACCTCTAGGTAGATACATAATTATAGGACGACCTTTTATTTATTTATAAGAATAACAAACAGCGTTACAATATATAGATTCAAAGATAAACATGCTGCTATTTTACTGAATTTTCAAAAACAGCTTATGCGACATTACAACACAACATTAAAGTTAAATAATATCATACGATTAAACGAATCCATAAACAAGTATTATGAATTAATTATTCATTTGAAAACTGAAAAATTAATTCATTGTTAGACATATTAAGGAAAGATTTATATAATTACCTTGTATCTAATTGACGAAAATATAAGTAAGTAATAAATTTTGAAGTTATAAGAGAATGGGCTGACGTCAATATTACGTTTTATTATTATAATTCTTAGCGCTGACAATTTAACAGCTAAACAATGTACTTTTAGTTTTTAACAAAATTATTATGAGTTAATATTTATTTATCAGTAATAATTATTGTAGGCTGCTGTTTTTATTTATTTATATAACTGTACCTTGATTATTTCATTCATATATTTTAAAATAAATAAATAGCTTTTATTAAATCAGTCCCTCAATACCAGATGCAACCTATTAACTAATGTGTGTTCAATCGCCGCCAGTTATGCTGATAATGAATTATTTTTAAATTACAAAAATATATGGTTGTCTATTTTGATTTTTTTCTTTAACTTTGCATTTTGATAGGTTTTACTTTTTACTTTTGGTTGTTAACTACTTTATTGCTTTTGCATTTTATTATATTGTTTTTTGTTTTTCCTTTTTCTTAGTGATGTAACCGTTTTGAAACTTGTATACTGTATATAAAATGTTTTTTTTCACCCACAGAAAAGGCACCGTCTTTGTGGGGTAAATGTAAAGGTGTTTTGTAAAAAATATAATAAAGTTTTTAAAAAAAAAAAAAATGGTATTGTTTCATTAATAATGATAGAATTTTAATATAAACATTAAAATAAAATTTGCTGCGCTTCCGAAAAATAATTGGGCTTAAGATGTGACTTAAGATCTGTTATTAAAAGTTTTAAAACTGACGATAAACCTCTAGAGGTTCGCACTTGCGACCTTTCATGACTTCATGATCGAACCGCCTTAAATTCTGTACACAAATATACGCACAAATATGCGCACAAATATACGCCTTAAATTCTGTATTGGATTGATCGCATCACCCTCAGATTACTGGGACTACAAGACTAAAAAACAGCGAACATATTGCACAAGTAAAGCGTAAGACTCAATCGACTCTATGCAAAGTCGCGTTAGTAGGTCGTTCAGCTAGAAAGTGTTTATTGATCATATGGAAATTAACTTATGGCACTAAATGTCACTTTAACAACGAACTGACATGACTACGCATAAGGGCGTATTTGACATGACAAACCATTTGATGAAAACTATGTGTGACTGTGTGAGACATATGGGTTATTCGCCTTGCTGAGACGGTCCCAATGTTAGAATAAAATAAATACCTAGTTAAGTAATGGCAAGTACTACGAACCTATGCATGTTTAAATTAGTATATGTGTCAGTGTGATTGGTGGTCACTTTTAAGCTTACTAGCATACTAACGTGACTGCATAAGGGCGCATAAAGTTCACTGACAGATTAATTTTTGTAATACTTATTTGTGATTTTATCCTCTAAAATCAAAATAAACTCGCGTGCTTGAAATTAGCCGAAGTTATGTGGCTAGACTGTACACTAGCCGTTAGTGTGTACAGGTCTTTAAATTGCGGAATCAATGCAATCAGAAGCGGTCAAATGCGCTCGCACTATTTTACCGTCGATAATTCTCCCTTTTAACACGGCATAAAAGCGTTCGCCGAGAGTCGCTGCCATTAGCAGGGATTTACTCGGTCCAGCCCTGTTAGGCTGCTGCCTTCGAAATGCGCTGTAAAATAGTAATGACGCTCTGAAGTGCTGAAAATTGAAAGTGCTTTTTCAAATTTAGACTTTCGCAAAGATCTTTCGCGTTATGTAGAAAAGGAAATTTTATAGTATAAAATAAGTAATATAAGTTAGGATTTATATGTTTAAGTTTTTGCTGCTCACATTTATTATCTAAGTTTGTTTGTGTTTTTGTAAATATATTATTTGGACGATAATTGTTATTTTATTACTTTAATATTATGAAATAGGATTTTGTGTCTAGATTTATATAGTCTTCACTTTTTGTTCTTAATTTCTCATTTTCAATACATATTTTGCTGGTAAAGATTGTATTATATTTTTGACATGTAATCATTGTTTAGTTTTATATCTTGTAAATTAGTATCACGAATCACTTTAACTAACTTATGCTAAATTATATAAAAATAAAATTATAATTCTATTCGCGTACTTTTTTAGGCGGCGTATGTGGCATTTTTTTTTAATTTCGTGCGCTTTATTTTTTTATCCGTCTGACGCAATGAATATACTTGGTAATGAAAAAGGTATGATATGTAGGACCACAGTAAATGTATTTTTGTAAGTGACGGCTTCAGTAAGTATTTTGAATGCACCAGGGTGGTCCTTATTTTAATAATTGTTTCTGACGTGGGGCCACGTGAGAGAAAAGGTAGTGTCAGTAAAAGATATATTATGTAGTAAGAGAGAGCGGTAGAGATTCACATTCAGAATAAAGGTGTCTGATGAATAATAATACCGTACGAATCTATATATTCATAAAGAAGCCATATTGCTTTCGTCCAATCAACATATCGTATACTCGTATTGTCTGCCATCTTTCTGTTACCGGTTTCTATGTAACTTTGTTATTAACGCCTAAAATGACTACCACCACCATGATGTCTGTTTGGACAGAGATCTTTTAACAACTAAGGCTCTAAAATTCACAATAAAATATGTTTCCTGAAACTCTTAAAATTATAAATGTACAAAAGTTATAAATAAATAGTAATGATTGGCAAGCAACAGATAATCTAGTGTAATTTTTAGTTCAGTTCAGTTCAATGCCGTCAACAACGGCGTTTATTTCAACATAGTTTTTTTATTACAATCAAAATGAGCAAGGACCCATTAGTCAGAGACTGTCGACAGGTCCTTTTAATAAGTTTCTTAACTAATAATACATCATTAAAAGGTATAAATAAGTACATGAATTTTTGGACAAGGTAGAATAACAAAAACAGAACAGTAGAAATAATATAAAACCTAACATGACACATAGCACAGATGTTATTTTCAACTTTTTATTTTAGTAGTACATATTCTATCCTAATAATTATTTTACATGTGTTTCTAAGAGGTATTTTTTAATTTATTTTTAAATAGTGCTAACGTAGCACTCTCTCGTAGTATCTTTGTAATTTCAAATTATGTATAAATATTCTTTTTGATCACAGATAGCGATCACTATTTCTTTTATTCTTTGTATTTTATATATTATTTATTAGCGTTCTATATACTACGTGTCCGCAAAATAAGTGTTCAAATGAAAATGACAGATACTAGTATAAATTTCATCCAAAAAAAAACCCTTTTTATGACGTTATCAATATTTCTGCATCAGGAATTTGAGTCAACTAAGTTCTGGCCTTATAACTTCGAAAACAAAGGTTTTAAAGGAATAAAATAAACTGATTCGTATTCAGTGATAATTTTACACATGCTACTAATACAAATCCAATATCTTGAGTTTCAATTTAAAATAACCAAACTTATTTAACAAACTTTCAAGTTTTTTTTTCATTTGCAATTGACTATTTTTGGGGACCGCTCTTATGTTCTGTGTTATTGGACCAAATCGGGTTGCCGTCAATGTTTAGATCGAGCGAGGACATTGTTATTATTTTTTTACCCGTAAAACTTCCAAAAAGTGACTAGGGACATTTTGTGCCTTCTCATAGGCGCCGCTTATTTGTCCACATTCTTCGTGAGTGTACACTATAATTTATTAACTGAATTTAGAAACTAATTTATTGTATAGATAGACTGTCGCTTGCTTCGGCTCAGATCCTTTTGTAAATATCCTTTATCAATATTAATTCGACCTGAAATGAGACGCTTGAAAAGTCTGTTGGATTTGAGGGTTAGTCTTCCGAGGTGTAGATACGGGTGAGAAAAATGATCCATTATCAAAAAGATTTCGAATATAACTCACTTTGCTCGGGGCGAGAAGGGACCTATTAAGTAGGTACTACTAACCATCAGCTGTAGCTGTAGGAATATACTTTGCGTCGATTTTCATTGAAGTTTAGAATAGTTTTTATGCTTCCACTAATAGGAACAGTTTGAAAAAGTAAAAGTACAATATATAAATAAATAGGTATATAGACATATAAAATAAAAGATACTAGGGTAAATTACATCGACAAAAAACTCCAAGTGTGTCAGAAATGTACAAATTTTGAATATTTTTACAGAGATGGAAATTTTCCAAAGAAACTATAGAGCCAGAATGTTTAATATATATTAAACGTCATCACTCATATTATTTTCTAAAAACGCGAAAGTTCGAATGTTTAAAATATCATCGCATCTAATCGAATACATATATAGAAATTACTCGTTTCTTTTTTTGATTTTATGTGTTAATATAGATGGTAGAAAAATAGAGAGGGCTTACTGAGTGAGTGCCAGAAGTTTCAGTGCGAGATACTGACTTCTTGGGTGGCAATGTATATTAAAGTGGTGTAACGGCCCATTAGGGTGAGCCGGAGGATAGGTAATAATGCTGTGTAAAGATGACAGATAATTTATTACACTATCTACTCTTTACATAAATACTTTGTTTTTAGTTTCAATATTTAAACTCTATGATATAAGGACACGGACCGGCTTGACTGGGCTCGCGCGACCTCTGAACCTCGTGTGTGACTACCCTCAGTGGTAAAATGTATTTCCTAAATACCGTATTTTAGATGCAATATTATAAGAGGCATTCGCCATAAAAGAAAATATGATAAACTGACATTAGCAATTTAGAATAATTATTTTATTGATTTTACAGGAATGAAAATTATACCTTAAAAATAAATGTTATGTAAAAGCTAATAATCATCATAAAGTAACAAAAACAAAACGGCGTATTATGCAATTATTTGTACTATTAAATTTAGTGTTAAGAGTAACATAAGGATTGGCCGTTAAGGATTTTAAGGACCGCAATAAACTTCACAAAAAACATAATAATCAAGTGAAAACAACACTTGGAAATTACCTTATATTAATAGCCCAAAATTAACTAATACATCAATTAATTAATGCTATCCTTAACTTAGGAGCATATTTCAAAGTCTAGTTGGCGCACACAAGAGTTCCCCAACACCAAAACTTATTTTTTTGTAGGGTTGCGGCAAAACGAGTCTTTTGGCACATTATTGTGCAGTTTTGTGCGCGACACAAAAACCGCACGGAGCTAACTAGTGCATCCGGTAAAATACAGTTCTGCACAGTGCCGCTTTTCCCCCTCACCCCATTCATGCAAAGGTGCCCCAAAGTTCATGTAAGTACAGAAGATCAGAGATTCTAGGGCTAAATTCTTTGAATAAAACATGAATATTATTGGCATACTTTGTCCTATTTTACAGGGTAAGGTGGGTTTTGTGTTATAATGATAATGATTTTGGCGCACTTTGGTACCGTTGAAAAACATTTTTATTTATATATAACCTACCAAAAACCAAAAATTGCCTTATTTCAATACCGATTCTAATTCCATCAGCGTACTTAAAATTCGCGTTACGTTAACTAATAACTCGTGCATTAATGATGCCGTTGTGTCCAACACCTTTGCCTGGGGCAATGGGCATACCATTAAGAGACCAACTCACACCAAACCTATTACATACAAGCATAAATTCATAATCTGAAAACGTTTCTCGCATAGTAGGTACATTGTACATGTCTAAATATTTATTTTTTAATTACCAACCAAATTAATTCAAAGACCATAGATGGGGCTAAGACAAGACCACATATTTTTTTGTACGTACAGCTTTAAAAGTTAATTTTGATGATAAAACTGAGACTGAAAACAGTTTCCTTGTGCCAGATTTTTTTTATTAAAATAAATAATTTAAAATTAACATTGTCCTCATTTAAAATTTTCCCAACAAGTGTTATCATTGTGACATTATTACAATATTATTAAAATTTTGCCACTTCTAAGAGAAACATTTTTGATTTAGGTATTATTACTTGTAATATTTACTTTACTTTGTGTCACTATCATTATTTTTTATAGTATTTGTTTGAGCCATTATCAACATAGGTTCAAACAAGTAATTTACTCTTCGTGGCAAGGATATACCTGTCTCTTTCCTACCCACAAATATTCCCCCGTCTCGCTCTTCCGCACCAAACCAACAGAGACGATTCAGCAATTGAATGGTGCGGTTGTATGACCCTTTGCTCTCGCACAGCGCTACGAGTACTTGTCGGCCCATATACCGTGTCGCGAGTGCAGAAATACATCAGTACAACTCACCAACTCGCCGGTTGCAGCATCTGGACTCATCAGTGCGCCTGTCAACAAAAGGTTGGTGAATCTATTTGTAGTTTGATGTATTCCGTGTAACCTAATTCCTTTCTGGTTAGATATAATCCAAACCTATATACCTAAACCTACAGTCCACTAGTATATCGGTTTGAAAAAAAACTACGTTAAGTGTAATTTGTATGAAAATAATAATAATAAATTATTGTTTAAATGGCATTCAAATTTCAGATATTTTAAAAATTTATGCAACGGGAATAGATTTTCAAGGTTTGTTTTCTAGGCTAAAGATGCAATGTAGGACCAGGAGTGTTATGCTGTATTAAAATTCACTGATCAAACAATAATCAGCAAAAAATGTCTAACTCAAGGAAATATAAAAATATATTTCAATTCGAGAAAGCCATCAAAATGTATTTACTGACGAAAAGCTTTTATAAATACAGAGAACTGAGTGACACTCAATTCTGGAAAACAAATAACTTAAAACTAAATTTAAAATAAATTTTTCATATAATAAATTAATACTGAAATATATGTTTCTAAAATAGGACTTTATATCGATGTATATTTTATATATTATTATTTAATGCTTTTGTGTAATTAAAATGTATGAAGTATATAAAATCTTACACATAAGGGTTTTGTTTTTAAAAATGTAAAGCCATTCCTTTATTATTCAATCAGCTTCCGATATGATCTAAGCAGCTATGGTTGTTTTTCAAGAGCATGCATCTAAACACAAAAAATTGACTCTTTCGCATTTATACTTTTCGAGTTGAAAGATGCAACAGACGGCTAGTAGTCTCATACACATGAATGTATAGAAGCTAAAACCAAGTCGAAATACAGAAATCGTATGCGGTTAGAAAGACCGACTCGCCATTTATCTAGTGAAACTTTATATGAGCGAGTAAAGCCGTGTCGAGAACGACACGAGTACATCTACCCTCCTCCATAGTGCACTGTGCCATTCCAACTCACACTCAGTTTTATTATTTATTTCTTATGTTCCTTTTGTTCTAAAACCAAAGGCAGTAATCCGTACGTATCCGCGACACAGACGGTTTTTATAAGCTTTTATTTAACTTGCAATGTTTGTATGTTGCTCAGTGTAGGGTTATTAGCCATGGAAAATAAAAAAAATGAAAAAATAGCTAGCATTATTTTGATTTGAAAATTTTCTCTAGAGAGAATGTAATATTATGCAAAATTGAACACGTAACCCTTCCTAATGACAATATAAATGAACTTTATCATGTCATCGTTACACCTAGAAAAAAAGAGGACGGTGCAACACTTATTCCGCAAGCTTTAACTTGGAAGTCGCCGTAAATTAATGCTCTAAATTTACATATTCTTTCGTCAAAGAATGAAAATGCATATTGCCAAGTCGGCAGTGAAACTTGGCTCTACTTTATTTTGTATCCGAAAGAATACCTTCAATATGTTCGTAGAATACATCCTCCGCCCACAACACAAGTTTCACATGCCTTCGACAACACGCCAAGCGGCGTTATTACAAGCAAAAGAGGTTGAAACATTCTTTATTAAAAAAGTCACACTTATGTGGGTACCAGACCACTCAGGCATTGATGGCAATGAGAAAACAGACGAACTGGCCAAGAAAGGGGCTAGAATGACTATGATAGGCCCAGAACCGGCCTGCGGCATAGCTAAAAGCACCACCAGCAGACTGCTAAAAATTTTGCCTTGGAAGCAAAACCAAAAATACTGGCAAGAACTGCCCGGACAAAAGCAAGCCAAAAAACTCATAGTATGATTCTCGCAAAAAAGACTCTCGGAGCTATTAAAGTTAAACCGAAAACAACTAAGGATCTTAACCAGAGCCTTAACAGGCCACTGCAAGCTGAATAAACATCTGCACAAATTAAACCTATCAACCGACGACAGGTGCAGACTTTGCCAAGAGAGCCCAGAAACCCCTTTACACCTACTGGGGAAATGTGGGCCCCTTATTCACAAAAGGTTCCAGCTTTTAGGCAACCATCTCCTCAAGCCAGAAGAGATTAGAATCATCGCACCCAAAAAGATACTTAACTTTATCTACGGGACTAGAGGGCGAACTATAAGTGGATTTAAATGTACGATAGTTCTGGAAAGGACGCGGTACACGGGGGGCAAACCCTCCACATCCACTAACATACATAACATAACATTGCGTTTACATATTATAGCACAAATATTACTCAGCCAAAATTACAAAAGAATAATACTAAGGTGAAGTGAAAATATTGGAATAGATGTGGATAGTGATTGAGAAAAGCATATATAAAAAATCATCGAAACGAAACAAAAATAGCAAAACTTTTTCACAATACAACGATAGGTGTGTTTCTACTTACTTCGCATTAATATCCTTGTCAACATTACCGATTATCTTTTTTTGGTTAGCCATTTTAAACAAAATAATTAAAAATTTGTGACTGAGTTATGGAGCTTATAGAGCTTATACATTTTAAACAAAATAATTAAAAATTTGTGACTGAGTTATGGAGCTTTTAAATAATTATACTCTGTGAAGGAATGAACAAGGAATGAACTTGTAGCGAAAACACGCGGTCCATTTGACAGCTGAACGTCACGCTGTCTATTGCCAGTAAATAAAAATATTTTTTGACAGAATTGAGGTGTTTTGGGGATATTTTAACTTTTGAGTTGAAACAACCCTTTTCGCGAGTTAACCTTGGTAATTTGCTGACCAGTGGTTAAATGTTACTATAGTTAAATCGAATTTGACCATTGATCACACAACCGGCCCTAAGAGCTAATTTGATTAAATATATCTAGTGTTGCATAGTATTACTTTACCTTCCTATACACAAAAGCACTATATACACACTTAACACACGTTACACATCCGCCGGTTTATCATTATTATCTTATTGAACTTTTTGTCGGTGAAATATCTTTGAGACTTGGTTCTATCCTGTCAGAAGTTTTTCTTAATTTAACATTTGTTTGCTGATATTTTTTGTATTTAAAATTTTATTTTTAAAAGTTTCGCGTTTTTAAAGTCAGGTAACAGAAAATGTGTCTGTAATCTTTTGCACAAGGCCAGATAAACTAATTATTCATTTCAACATTATTTGACCATTATAGATTTATCCATTATTATCTACTATGACTGAACAAAGATACGAATTACAAAGATAGAAATATTCAGGAAGAGAAATATTTAGAAAGATAGAAAGATAGGAATATTCAGGGATTGAATCAAAATTCAATCAATGAATATTCCTCACAATAAGTATGTAATTTTACTAGAAATATATGTGACGATAATAAAAATAATGTTTAAAAACCATAAAATGTTAGTGATTTTTTTTTCGTTTTATAGAAACTTTGTACCTATTTAAAAAAGTATACAATGAATGAAAAGATAAATTAAATAATACTAAAAAGCAGTCCAAGCCAGAACTCTTCGTTCTCCGCGAAGATACGCTCGCCAAGTTCGAAAATGGCGAAGGTAGCATTATTTAATTGTAATCACGGAATATGTGACACGTTTATCAGTGTTAATAAACCCACCTGCAGAAGAAATTTTATGTTTTTACAGGCCACCGTGGAAAGCCAAACGTGCATGATGCAATGGTGGCGCAACAGATGATGATGATTTTACAAACCGGGTGGTTTTGTAAAATGCGTACGTTGGTAAAATCATCAAAGGCTTATTCCACGTTAAATAATTTTGCACGTTTTTGTATGTACCTTTGACCTCAAAAAAATAATATTGACTATGATTTTTGGCTACATAATGGGTCCTGTAGTGAATAATAAATGCATATCTCATGTATGCAACTCAAAATGCACTTTCTTAGAGTAGAGTTTGTAGTCTATTGGTGGCATTGGACTATTGACCCAGCGGTCGGGGATTTGAATCCACAGGTAGTCATATTAGTTGTCGAAATCTGTAGGTGATTATCTCATACCTACTGCCAAAGTGACGACCCCGGGTCGGGGCAATAACAGAGTTGTAGCTGCTACACGTCACGCATGCATCCCGTTTAGTAAGCGAGTGAACGTCCCACTGAAGACACGCGTTGAGAATGGCGCTAATACCCATATTATGGTCTCCTAATATGCTTTTTATTCTAATCGTATCGAGAGAATTCAATAACTTTTTGTGAAACAACTTAATTTTAGAGGTCATGTGCATTTTGATAATTATAAAGACAGTTTAAATCATCATAACTTAATAATCATAACATATCTAAAATTTCCTTTAGTGTGCCATCTTGTCGCACTCGTCAGACTCAAATTTTTCATGTTTCTGTAAGTATTATTTATTCTGTGCCCCGACGCAGTTGTCACAGCGCCAGGTCTGTGAGTAGCCGGCTTTATTAGTTACTACAGGTGGGCAAATGCCCAAGAAGTAATGGGTTTAGCATTCTATAGGTATTTAATTATCATTAGCCAGCCATTGACTGAAGTACGAAAGTCGCGAAAGGAAAATTAAGTGTTTACTCTTTATTTTACTTAATTAATATTTATTATATACATGTATTATTTTTATTATTAAAATGTAACTATTCGAGGCCGTTCCTGAAACTAAAGAGAGCTGTTTTTCTGGGCAGTGTGCATTTCAAATAACAGCAATAGCAATAAAAAAATCTCTTAACCACCCAACCCTACTGAAACAGCTCTCGCCTCTAGAGTCTCGCGACAGTTGCCGGTTACTTCTACTCTCGGGCTGTCCGTGGCGCTCCTCGAGTCACGTGACCGTACAGCAAGCAGACAGATGACAGACGGTATAACGACTAACGAGCAGTCAGTACGCAGTCGCAAGTCGGGACGGTGCACGCTTTACGTAGTGACGCTGACACTGACATCAGCCGAAAGTCGCACCGCATTTCGCGCGCCAGGCAGTCGACTGTCATTACGGTAGAAGCCGGGAAACTTTTTAAATATTTTAAAAGTGATACTGTTTTGTAAAAGTCATTCTAAATTAGGAAAGTTTTGTTCAAAAGTTCAGCGATATCGATTATATTTTTGGAAACCAATATATTTCTTGGAGTGGGAATAGGTTTGTTCACTTTGCAGTTACTTTGTGTGTACCTGTTGAATGTACTGTTATTCTGGCAAATAACTGCATTCAAGGGGCTTTCTAAATTAATATATCATTATTATCATATGTATTTAAATGATTTATGGAGAGATGAAAGAGCCATGCAAGCGATTATTATTTTTGTTTCGGATTTTTATCATTTTTAAAGAAACAATGAAAGTAATACACGAAATAATAACGTAGAATTAAATTTAACCTTTCCCGTGGAGTAGGTAGGTATAAAAAAATGTTTTCACTTATTTACTTGAACCCTTCAATGAGAAAATAAAGTCATTAGTTGATAACATTATGGTTAGGTATATTATATATTTGTATAAGAACTGAAAGTCCCTATAGGATATGGTCTGTGCACCTTACGCGAATTCGGGTGCACTAGGTTCGATTTCCATTGGTCGTAGTATTTTTTTAAAAGAATTATTTTAAGTATAATTTTTAGTGTTCCACAGTCACTAGGAACTCTTATACTTTCGTTATGCCCATTTATCACAGCATCGTAATTTATCACCTTTTACATTAGACAAAGAGACTTTTTTTAAAATCTAATTTGGGTTACATCCTTAGTGTTACTGTAAAGTCTAGTGCCTTTTTGTGTAGGTACCCTATCGGGTGGGAGAGTATTCCTGGGAGTATCAAGTGTAGTTTGCGACGTACGTTCTTCCCTTCCCACCCCTCCTAACCTATGGATCTGGTCTAAAAAACTTAAAACAAGAATGGCTATGACACCTGAAGCTATCATTTAAGATCAACTGCTTCTATACATTGTTTAGTAGTAGTAAATTATTTAATCCGACGTTAATTAGTAAATTGTCTAACAGACCTGACGCCTTATAGCTATGCCCTGCAGGCGTCCCCCAGAATACTCGTGCCTTGTAATGGGTTGAGTAGATTATAATAAAAAAAAAACATAGGTACTATGGTATCATTACGTTCTTTCAATTTATCATAAATTTTAACACCATTTCAGATTTTTTTGTAAATGTTGAGGTGCGGCTATAGCAATGAAACAACCACCTCCCCTCCCCCTTTCTATTTACTGAATTTGTAATTTATTTAACATTAACTTCTCCAAAATTAACATTTTTTCAATAATTGAAAAATATTTTCAATAACTCCATTATATCGATACTATACCAACACCAACACAATAAATACTATACAAAATCACGGACAACATTCCTAGTTTTGTTCCATGTCAAATCAGGTTTATTTTTATTTTTTTTTTGAAGTACCTACAATTTCTGTTGTGTAACCAAATAAATATATAAATAAATAGACACGGACATAATATTTCAATTAATGATAAAATTATAACGTGGCACTGAACATTCTTTTATATATTTCTATTTACGTTTACGATATTATTAAATTAATTTGTTCTGGCCAAAAATAAATAAAACGTTCTATTAGCCGCGCTGTCATATGTTAGAAATTCGAATATGATCGAATCCTAATGTCAGTTTCACACTAAAAATTTGTTGATTTTAGATACAAATAAATCTGAAACGTGTATAAAATCAAATCACCTAAATACTGTTCAATTTTTTTCTTATTTAAGTACATTATTAATTTCTTCATTATTTCACTCTTGATACTCTTATCTACGGCTGGACAAATGAGCGGAAAGTAGGTACTGTTGCCAGGAAGTTTTGCATGCGCGAGTACATACGGGTAAAAAAGTTCATAACCGTAAAGGTCACGTCTGAGGATTGTTGGGTTCTCGAAGTCTTAGGCATGTTAACTCAAAATCAGTTAAACTTTCAATATAAATTGCACATTCAAGGTTCACGAATTATTTATTTATTTATTTATTTATTATTGACATGTAAGCATACAGCGTAACAATATTAGTATATACATTTTACAAAGGGTTAATTATAAGGCCAATTAAAGCTTACGCCTTTGTACAAAATATTCTGAGCTTAACGCTACTTTAGAAGGTGTATGTGTGTACGGTGTAAAAGTGTCAGTGAGGGTGTGTGGTTGTGTGAGATGGTGCATGGTTGTGTGTGTGCATGTTTGTATGTATGAACATCATATGTGTTGCGCATAGATAATTAATTTTATTATGCAACGCTTTTATTTTGAGTCAGATTGGCATGAAATACTCCGGATTTTTGAAAGAAACTCGCCACGATTTAGGGCAAGTACATCAACCTCGCCGAATTTCGTGTTGGGGATTTAAATGATATAAAAATAAGCCCAATGTGCATTTGGCTTATTTTTATCTTCGCTATCTTTAAACTTCGTCATACCAATGACAATAAGAAAAACAATATAAATAATAACAATAACCAATGAGATATTATCTTGCCTGATTTTGTATAATAATTTAAACTAGTAGTTAAGATATTTAAATTTAAAACAATACCGAAAAGATTGTACTTAATAATAACAAAATAAATTTACGGTAATTTTTCCAAAATTCATTCTAAGCAAAAAAAGTATTTTGTTTTTGAACAATTTTATATCTCCGTAAGAGTATTAAAATCGATTTCCGCCGAAGTCGGCGGAACTTTCATTGCTGGATCCCTTTTGATAATTTCTTAAGTCTTATGTCAGCGGCAGCATGTACCTACCCTAATCTTATAAATAACTCAGAATTCTTCTTATCTGTTTGACGATATTTTTTATTTTGCTTGACATTCTAACCTCTTATCTAAAGTGCGTTTAAAACTTTTTTTTGTCTTGCACGATATGCCCTCGATTCGATTTGTATGCATTATCGAGCGTTGAATCCATTAGTTTCCGCGGGAAATCGGGCCGGAACGAGCGATTCACGTGTTCATCTTTGATTTCTTGGCAAGTATGTGAAAGTCGCCAAAGAACATCGTAGGATCATCTTTAAGTCGGCGCATTCATTTTGTCCACAGAATCGGAATTGGCCTGCTAATTAAATTCAGTACCATTATCAACTGTTATCACTCGGTTATCAAACGACCTTACAAGAAGGCCGCCTTCGCTCGGAACTCCATCCACAGATTAACTGATGAAAGACTTCTTTGAGAACTTTTCAATGTTTTACTTACGGAAAAGATATAAAACAATATCGGCCTTTTGCATTTATTTTATTCATAAAACAGTATATTATAAAGTATTTAGTTCCTTTTTGCGTCGCGTTTGTACACTTTTAAACCCTGAGATAATTGCGCCAGAACCGTGAAAAATAGGCAATTTTACAAGCGATTTTGCTGATTACCACAGGCCTTAGCATTGAAAATTTTTTTAAGAATATACCGATGTAAATGATAGATAGAACAAAATATCCCTCCAAATTATAGATAGAAAAAACCTCTTGCCTTTATTTCGCGCGTGGAATGTATTTGTCAGTCAGCTGTGACAAACGGCGCACCAAGATTTTTTATAAAAATCTGGCCAAAATTCAAATTCTTCAATTTAACTATTTACCGAGATTATGCATATCTTAGAACAGCCAAGTAACTTACCTAAGTCCTTTGTTGGCCATTTATTTATTTATTTATTTAAAGGACAAGCCTAGTTCAATGGCAAGTTTACTATTTTGTTTTACAGCGCAATAAAATTATGGAAGCGCGCTAAAAACCGTTTGCAATATTTTTTAAGTCACTAAAATGTTAGGATAATTTTTAGCTGTGGGTTCTAATCTTCAATGTGTGTAGATAAATTTCAAGCAGTTTTCTCGTTTATTATTTACTTTTAAAGTCCTCAAAGTATTTCTCTTTATAAAGTAATATCTACAACAATATATTTTTTAGATATTTTTAACAAATATAATGATTTTAGTTAGAATACTTCCAAACTCTTTCAGCTATACTATAAAGTTATGGCGTTAGTTTGTTTCCTTTTCTTTCAATAACTGAAATTATTTTTATCCAAAACGGTCTAATCAATTTAAAATGTATTTTTTTTTTTTATGTGATCCATTCCCAGTAATTTTAAGTGCACGACATTGTATATATATCGAAATGACAAAATGTTCCGAAGAAAATTCATTTACCAGCTTAAATGTATCTTTACCGTAGCTTTATAGAAGTACTCTAAAAGTTATATCGTACGAGTGGCCTAAATTTTAGTGTCAATAAATTTGCCAAGTATGCGCTGGGAACAGCCGAACTCTTAGTGGAGGTACTCTATACCTATACCTCTACAGTGCGGCCATTTCACCTGTTTTGGAGGAGTCGGGAATAAATATCTTAGTCAATACAGATTCGGATTGGCAGGGTTGCAGCCAGGACACGACGAACAAGCTTTTTACTGGCAAAACCATAGAAGAAAACTATGCCATTATCTAAAGAAATAATTGTAATGCTGCAGAAAGTCGAAATTCCACTTGCATTTACATCTTCCGCTATCCAAGTCGACGAAAATCATAAACATTACGTTTCAGAAGGTCAATGAAGCTGTTCTTCGAAGTAATCCTTATACGTATTTCCAATATATAAAAAAAAATGAAATTTAAATCTTTGTTTATAAGTTTATACGTACTATAGTTATATTTAAAAGTATTGCTATGACCTAGGTCATATACAATTATTTTTTTGGGGTCTATTTGACAACGAACTAATGCGACTATGCATAAGGCCGAATACTTTTCAAATGCATTTATAATTGATTTTGTTGCTGTAAAATAAATGTAAACATTTAAAACTTCAAGAGTCTGAATGTTCAAAATTAATATTACCTTTTGAATTCAAACCACGGCTTCAGCGGTTTTATTATGTATCCATAGCATAAATTCTTTACTACTACACTGGTAAATTGTGTCTTTTTTATTTTATGAGATTTTATTGGTTTTTTTTATTCTCCAAATATATCACGAACTTTTATAACAAGTCGATGTTACGTTCTTCATAACGATTAAAATTAACGTCGGTGTAAAATATCACACGGATACTCAATTCTATGATTCTCAATTAGGTATGCGCAATACCTAATCGCATATTTCTTTATTTATTTATAAAACAGGTTTCCCTGTGTATGTTTAGTAAAAACAAAATAAAAAATAGCAAAAAAGGAAGGATTAATTAATTAGTTAATTAATTTTATATATACCTACTTAGTAAATATACAGACACTTGTACTTAGTAAATATACAGACTCAATAACTTGCAAATTTATATTACATAATTTTCCAACACTCGGTACTCTCCAATTTCATGTTTACAAAATACGGATGTGTATTTAATTGTTTAGTATAAACTAAGTTAATAAAAGTTAGTTAATACATCTGATTTTAGTTATTTTTATATAACTTCTTCTAGTACACGCGGCAAGTAGATAAATATTATGAATAACGCCTAAGGGGAAAAAGAACGACAACCAAATGATTCACCCATCTCTCTCTCTCCTTAGAAATGATGTCAAATAACGCAATTGTTCTCATAATCGGACACAAACAAACAGATTAGTCACAGTAGTACTACGGGATTATTGTTGCATCCGCGAATAAAAGAAAGTAACATATGTGCCTGTCTACTAAACTACTAGACACGAGAGTATAGGGTATATATTTTACAATAAAAAATATCAACACTATAATCTACCCGACTTTAAAAATAAGGAGATTCTCAATTCAAAGAGTTAACACTCTCCGGATTGGCTCGAGCTATTTCAAGTATTTTTTGTTGCATATGATAGTGAATTTCTTATGGACCCATTTTAGCTTTATAAAGCTGTAAATGTTTCATTAATTTTTTTTTTGCATATTGTAGGCAATTGCTTGGGCATGATTCCATCAAATTGCATTTGAAGTCTCGCCGCCGACTTCTACGTTCTGGTGGATCAGTTTTTTTATTGGAAATTTAGAAACAATAGGAATTTTATTGTATTATTTCTTAGATTTTTGGTTAAAGATTTATTTTGAAATCGGTTTGAATATACATATATACTTTTAATTATAATATCTATTCAACACTACAAATAAAAGAAAAAAAATTAGATAAAACTGAAAAAAATAAGGTAATATTTAATCACCTATTTATGTGTAATTTATTATGTTGATAGTGAGAAGAGATATTACAAAAATATGTATTCTTTGATTAAAAAATACAGTTTTTTTATTTATTTATTTATTGTTTATTCGGAAAACCAACAGTATAATTTAAGAAGAAAGAATGGTACATACAGTTGTTTGTAAAATTAACTGATGACAGGTTTTCGCAAAAGTACAGAGATACATGTAAAGATTAAAATTAAATTAAATTACACTCGCATTAGCACTCTAAATACATTTTAATTTTGAAACAATATTTTGAAATAATGGTATGTTTTAAAAATAGTCAGAGGCCAAAGAAAAGAAACTGAAAATGATGTCCAAAGATTACTATTTTATTATTATTATTATTTTATAATATCGGTTTCGCCTTCTTTAAATCATTTTTCGGTTGGACACTTTAAGGCGCCCAATATTAATTTCCAACGCAGATCTAGTGTTTGTGCTTACTCGAGCGATCGGAAAAGATTTTAAGATTTAAGTATTTTTTTTAAATTTTTGATGCGGTTTTGGTATTTTTTAACCACATTGGTAAAAAAAGTAAAAACCTATCTGAAGGCATTTTAGAAACAGCCATTTAAGACAGTTTGTGCGGGATGCTCGTGTCAAATGTTCCTTATCAATAAAACCAGCAAAAACACAATGCCACAATGATTGTCCGATCGTAAGCAATCGCTAATTATGTTTAAGCCCACATTGTTTAGATCTAAGTAATCACTGTGAAATCGACTGAGGGTTAATTACGAACATAGATAAATAATAATTGATGTTTATGTACTCGATAATTAAAAAGGCGTGATCACTAATCACGACACTTAATTAATCGTAGAGCATGTATTGTCTATTCACATACATTAATCTGTATGTATTTTCGTGCTCTTACAGCTAAAACTACTTTTGGTTGCTTCATTTTTAATTTTGATCAAAAAATAATAAGTACCTTTTTATGCACGCAGGGAACCATTTTTTAAGTTACTTGCCTTTGTGGAAAAGAAAATAAATATTTCCAATTGCCAATTTCGAAACGATTAAAATTACAACCCTTTTCTAAACCTTACAACCGCAGTCACATTCGATAAATATTTCTGATGCGAATGTTTAAATTTATGGAAAATATGCAGCTATGCCGAATCGGTTACAACCCTGCTTTTGACTTTTTTTCCATCGTATAGCTAAAGCGCACATGCGAGAACTCGTGATATTGTCAATTTTACATAGGATTTTGTACTCGTATAAAGAGAGAAAAGAAAAGAGAGAAGAGAGAGAGAGAGTTTTGTCTAAAATTCAAACATATTGGACAAACGACCACTAAAATATGGCATCGAACGGTGGATATTGATAGTACAAATTATAGAATAATGAGCCGTACGGTTATAATACTTAAGTTTCCTTTTATATTGTATTCATAATTCAATTTCGGAAAAAATGGTCCAATGAACAAACAAGAACCAGGAGAGTAAACTGTAGGTATCTTATGATAACTACCGGATTCTAGTTTGGCGAAGGTGATGATTTTAGAGGCGTGGTTTTCAAGAAGAGATAAAACGCATATAATTTGATGTTATGGCTAAGAATTTAGTTTTATTATAAAGATAAGGGTTTGTCATTATGTTTTTAAAATGATTTCGGGTAAGTGGCCGCCGCGGCTGACTCGAACATATTCCAGCCGAGAGGCCCAATTTTCAACCACTTTTTGCTGCAAGTTGGGCCGTATGTCAGCAATAACGCGCCGAATATTCTCTTCCAAGGCGGTAATCGTGTCCGGCTTATCTGCGTAGACAAGCGACTTCACATAACCCCACAAAAAATAGTCCAGCGGTGTTAAATCGCACGATCTTGGAGGCCACGCCACAGGCCCACGACGCTATTTTTACTTTATAAAAAAAATTGCACTATTTGCAAACGTTGTTCAGGAGTAAGTCTATTAATTATGAAATGGCAAACCAAACTGAGCATAAATCAAGTGACAGCTGTCAAAAACACCAACTACGAAAAAAGTAATGCCAGATTGAAAACCACGCCTCTTAAAAAAAACACCCTATACATAGAAAATTAATTTGTTAAATTATGACTCAGATAAATGATCTCAATTTTACTATAATTTTGATTGAATCCTATGGATCAGAGCATATTATGCATGGTTTTGTATTGAATTATAAACTTGTATATTTGTTTTTATAAAACTACGTTGAAATTTCTTAATACGGTTTAAATCCAGACCATATTTAAGATATCGTATCTGAGATGCAAACTCTAGCATTACTTCCGATGTAAGCTAAATATAGCATTTTGAGAGTACTTATTGTGTATTGACATGTGTAAAAATGCAGCATAATGAAGCACGATGAGCACGACATTAGAGTAGAAAACATGTTTTCACAAAATGCGCTCTCGAGAAGTCCATTGACTCGCGAGTACCACTCACCACCTGGCGACCGTCACGGCGGCGCCGAATCGAAGATTCGTGTCACGCTGTGGTGGGATACCGTTATGACGCCTTTTACTTCTTTGAGCTGTTCACCTACTTTTTACCTAAACAAGCTTGGATGAAGCAACTTCGAATTAGATGGCATTCCTTATGCACAATTCCGCCACAAACTAATATAAAAAAAAAACAGTTTGAAATGCACAACTCGTTTTGCTCGTCGCATCTATCTGTTAATCTTCCATATACTGCAAATAAAAATATTTTCTTTTTGTCTGGAGTTTTTTGTGACTATATTGTTTTATTATAAAAAATATATTAAAAAATCCCTCCCTCCCCACCCTCCACTTACCTCCGTAAATATGTCGAAATAGCAGATCAGATTACACGTCGGCCTATCTATTCTTCCGTTGTCATGTTTTAAGTATAAAAACAAATATTTCTTTCCTTGCGAAGGATATACGAAGCTGGTCCTTTTTTTATTAAACATAGAGATCGGGGTAGTCTAGTGGTTTAAGCGTTTGACTATTGACCCTGAGGTGGCGGGTTCTAATCCAATCATAGTCATACCATTTTTAATGCTCCATTACCACCATCTTCCCTGACTCTAGGACAGGCACATTTGTTCTAGTTGAGTAGGGCCCAAAAATAATTGTATATAACCTAGGTCATAACAACTATTTTATTTAAAAAAAAACACACTGTTTTATTTATTAAGCGGTACTCATGGAGCTAGTAAGCCGGCTCGCGTCCACTTGCCAACTTCTCGGTGGTATTTCAACATGAAATCACATCTGTGTAAGAAATATATAATTTTAATGTTATCTATAATTATGAAAAAAAAAAACACACAGTGAACCCTTTTCACCACTATCCCCGTCCTGTGGCCGTTTTTCTGTCTGTCTATTTGTTGCAACGTTCAACTCGCAAAGTACGAATGCAAAATAATGAAACTTTTAAAAAAACTACCATAGCCATTTAGATTACATCGAAAGCTGGTCGGATAATATTAAATATACATATTTAACATTAAAGTCAACACATTTTTAGTATTGAAGAATGAAAGATGAATGAAGATTACGATACAGCACAGCGATATTTGTATTATATTCAAAAATATGACATCATGGCTGTTAGGACGTAGTATTTATTGGTGGCCCGTAGAATTAATATAAATTCATCTATGAACGCCAAAAGAAATACGTAAAAGATTGTTCAGTACCACGTTATTATTATTATTATTATAAATTTAAATGTTATTTCCGTGTTTATTTATTTGTCGTGGGTTGTCAATAGAAATCGTATACTTACAATTGTGTACAGACAATGACGTAAAAAAGAAGAATAATCAAATTTATGAAAATAATATAAGTAAATAAGATTAAATAAATAAAAAAAAAGTCCATTTAATACACCAATTTAAGGTTTGGTTATATATGTATATAAATTGAAACAAAAAAAAAAGATTTAATTCGGAACAAAACTTAGATTTTTTCCATGGTTATTTGCATTAGTGTAGTATTTTAAGACAAACATTTTAACAAAACACAAAAAAAGATTAGGATATACATCCATTTAAGCTTTGATTATTTATATATAAAGAAACAAAAAAAAAAATAAATGATATAATACAGAATTAAACTAGGAGATTTGTCCGTGGTTGTTTTTGAATTGGTATAGTATTTTAATGCAGTGTTGTGAAACCTTTACAAAGTTATTGGAAAAGATCAATTTGTGAGTTAATATTAAATAAATAAATCACAAATTCAATAAATAGGGGTTCGGGGGGGGGGGGGTTGTTGTGAAATGATGTAAAAATTGATGAGTTGAGAGAATGTCATGTAATATCAGGTATCACAAGCGTGAGTAATCTTGGGGGAACATACCTTTAATGACGCCTGTAGGCCCTAGCTGTAAGAAGTTAGGTTCTTGTTTAATAATTTACTATTACTAAACAATGCACAGAAGCAGTTAGTATTACAGGGTGTCATAGCCATTCTTGTTTAATTTAATTTTAATTTTGTTTTAATTTTGTCTGCCTAGGATGGCAGGAAACTCGTGATGAATTAGTGAAATCTCTCACAGTATAAATATCAATCTTATTTATATTTATCGACGTCCAATCTGATTTAAATTTATCATCTACGATTTACCTACGGTTGCCTTTTGACTATTTTTGAAAGAGTGTGAACATGATAGCCGATACAGTCTAAAGTCAAAACGAAGAACATCGTGATATTAGCACGTTATTATTTTCGATTGCCTATCAGTGGGAAAACTGTAACCAGTAAAGAGGTATTGATACGAACTGCTATAACGACATGGGCAGATTTTTGTACTACCAATAAATCCAATCACACATACAATTTTTTTTTTTCAGGTCTTGAAAGTTCAACGTGATGGCTGCGGCTGTGGAGTCACCTCATTTAACGAACGGCTTTCACGAAGACAGCGATGTTTTGCTGTTCAGACCACCGGTAATGTTTGTTTTAATAAAATACTGTACACCTTTCAAACTCCCCTAAGATACAATTAATAATATTTCTACGCAATAACGTCGTTTCATTGTTTTATTTTTAAAGGCACAGAGCCCACGAACCACCGTTTTTTATAAAATCCTAAACTCGCTTTTTATTTTATATATCTGTATTAAATCTAAGTACATTTTTAATCGAATTCCAACTGATCAAAACAATTCAATAAAGTGTTGAGAAATATCTAGAAATCGCCAGCGTCTCAAATTTCGTACGATTGCTAATATGTTAGAGATTTATCAAAGCTAGTCAGAAAAAAATATAGATTAAACTTAGCTCCACAAAAAAGTATATCAGTTCAGTTCAGTTCAATGCCGTCAACAACGGCGTTTATTTCAACATAGTTATTTTATTACAAACAAAATGAGCAAGGACCCATTAGTCAGAGACTGTCGACAGGTCCTTTTAATAAGTTTCTTAACTAATAATACATAATTAAAAAGTATAAATAAGTACATGAATTGTTGGACAAGGTAGATTTGGCATAACAAGAATGGTACATTAATAACAAAAACAGAACAGTAGAAATAATATAAAACCTAACATGACACATAGCACAGATGTTATTTTCAACTTTTAGTGGTACATATTATATCATAATAATTATTTTACAAGTGTTTCTAATAGGTATTTTTTAAATTTATTTTTAAATAGTGCTAACGTAGCACTTTCTTTAATATCGCCAGGCAATTATATAAGTGCATGGGTTTCATAATAAGTGAGTGTGAATTTCGCCTTTTAGCCTTTAAATACATAAATGAATGTTGGCATTTTTTTTATTGAATACAAAGTCCAAAAACCTAAAAAGTCTAAGATGGAGTAAACTTTGGTAACTGTTCCAGGAGTTGTCGCAGAAGCAGCTCGGCGACGGCCATTCCAACGGCATCGCCAAGGACAAGAGCTTGACGAACGGCTTCGCGGCCAACAAGGAACCTACCAGGACTGAATACTTGGACGGTACGTACCAACATATTGTAGTTATAATGACTACAAATTTTAATTTCTCGTGTTTCAATGGACGAACTCGATGCTTTCGTTCGTTTCGAGGCGGAACAGATATTAATTTATTTATTATTATGTTTAATCAGACAGCGACATTGTATGAAATAACATTTGAAACATTGAAATTAAATCATGTTATCGATGGTGATGTTTCGTGTGTTAGGCGAAACATTTTTTTGACAGTTTTTCTAAAACATATAAATATCGCCGCTCTAAAAAACTTTCAACCTTTTTTACTTTCACGCGTATTTATAGACAGTCTTGAAAACCCGGCAAATAAAGCTAAATTTGCGTTTTTCCCATTGTATTTAAGATTAGGCGAATCGTTTTAAATAATTTATGGGAGGAATGTATGTCGTGTGGTTTTGTTCCATGATGACGAGCAGTCGCGTCTACTGATTGATTGACTTGAAAATTCACAAACTGATTTGAAGCAACAACTGTCTTTAAAGTGATTGAAATGACTATTTTAACAATTCTTTGTTTTATGCTAAAACAGTTTGAGCGTGTCTGTATTTTTGTACATAAACAGTTATTTAATATAAAGAGTACAAGAATTTAGAAGTTGTTGATAGGAAAGTCATATACATATTTCTCTTGTATGGATTTATTTTAGTACGTCATACCGTAAATATTTTGATATGTAGTAACATTGAGTCGAATAATAATGGTAAACTCAAGGATGATCATTCTCTTAAAACATAAATATCATATCGTTGAATTTTCTTCAATGTGTGCATAAAGTCATTCTATGCATGCAAAATGCGAGTGGAAATAAATAAATTAATTAATGAATTAATAACCATTAATTTTAGCATTTTCTCAAGGAAATTCGAATACTTCCTAAAATTATTACAGCCTCTGCGTCTATCACAAATCGATTTCAATATTATTTTAAATACATGTTTATGCATTGGCGTGTACCAAACGATAAATGTCACTATGGCGAATTGTCTGAGTTACGTCTTAACTTCCAAAGTGTAAACGTAATAAACGTGTATTAATTTATGTCTTTACGGGTATTAAACTGCTCAAATTGTCAGAAAGTCGTCTTAATAAAAGAGTTATCATAATGATAACGCGTGGTTTACGATTGCCTTTGTTTTCTGGTCACTCCACTAAAACGTGTTGCGTTATAGCTTCATTAAAAATGTCTTATTTAACCAGCGAGGGTCAGTTTGATTAATTTCTTTTTACTTTTGTAAGTAAGTGAGTCTTATTACTTTATTAAGTTTTTGATGAAATAACTCTTAATTTTTTTTTTTAACCCGGTTCGCCACATCAAAAAGCTAAATTATGAGTCGCAACGCTCCGCTGTAGGCCAATAATGCCACCCCAACGCCAACCTGTCACATCGACTCAGTAAAAGCGATGATGGCTCCTTCTCTCCTGTAAAAAAAATCGTTTTTATTTCCTCAACTATTAGTTTAAAATTAAGCACGAGCTTAATTTTAAACAGCTATTATGTAGGTTTTAAAATACTCGTACGCAAATAAGAGTGTAGAGGGTGGATATCTTTGTTAGGAGATACATTCAAATAAAGGGTGTAAAATTAACAATGTGTTTTTCCCGGATTTTTTTTAACATCTAAAAAATCGAGCGATTTATGACATTTATTTATATTTTACTACATAAATAATATTTTTTAATAATAGTTTTTCTTCCAAAGCAAATAAATTGCGCTCACTGCGCTAAGCCACTATATTATCTATTGTATATTTTATTTAATTAAGTATTCATTTTATAAGCGCTAGTACATAAATAAGAATATATTTCTGAATTTAATATAGTGTTTTTATTAATGAAAGTTGCTTAACAACGATACACTGGACAATATTCCGTTATTTTACATTTATTGACAACGTGATTACAAGCACCCACTTACAATTTTGGAACCGTTTTCCGCCATGTCTCTACGGGTAATTTTCGCTTGGTATTCTCGGCTTTAGGCGGGACCCGCCGCCCGTGCCGCAGTTCACAGATGGCCCGAGTCGATGGAGTTTTCAACTTCCTGATGTAAAGTTATGCAAAATGTATGTTAAAATCACAATATATTTTTAATTTTTATCTAAATAAAATACGCGATACTGCCCTCGATTGCACGTTAATAATGTCCCTCGAGATTACGTAAAGGTAGTGTGCGACGCGCGTCGTCAAAACTGAAAACTTGCCTTATCTTGAAGGAGGTCAGCTGACATACGCCCTGCGTTACATGATCGTTTCATTATAATTAAGTAAAGTTTACTAATGATTTTTTCTGAAACCATAATGACGTTTGTCATACCGTCTTCAAATTAATACTTGAAGTTATAAGACCAATAAGGTGGATTCTATATCGCAAAACGTTGTGAGACACAGCGTATATGTGGGGGTATAGGAAGCATTTTTTATTTTTTTTGTTATTTATCTAAAAATATTTTATTAATGATCTACTGATTTTTTTTATGTATTCGCTTTGCAGTAAAAACAGTCCACATGAATACACTAAGGGAAGATTTAAATACTTAAAAGTGGTCAATAGTTATCACGAAATCTATTTTTAATTCTGAGAATAGATTTATAATTTTAATAGAAGGAATTGTACATTTTTAGGGAATGTGAATACCAAAAATTTGAAGACTGATAAAGGGATTTAATTGATTACAGCCCTATGCATAGTCGCGTTAGTTCATCGTTAATGTGACGGCACATGTATTTTCTTAGTCACTTTTAACCGTGCTAACGCGTTTATTCAAACGATCGGTAATCTTACGGTTCTATGTTAAAATTTCATTTATATATTATAAATACTTTTAGAATGTGAGGCGCAATATATTTTTCTCTGTTCTTTTCTTTACTTTAATAATTAATTTATGTAATATACATACGTACCTATATGTTTCGTGAATTTAAAAAAAAAATAGTTTTCTTAGGAACCCTGCATTTCTGTCCTTTCTGCTCCGAATAATTCGCATTTAGACACATTTCTAATGAACATTTTAAGCAGATAGAGAGTCCATCACATGGACACGGTGAAGATTCCGGCATGTCACTAAATGCGAATTTAGATGAACTTTGTGATTATATGATTTTTATTACCTTATTACTACTTTTGTTGATGTCTAAGTTTATCTATAATTATAGTTAAATACTGTAAAGATATGTAATGTAACAATAAGAAAGAGTAAAGAATAAAACCCTGCGCCGACTTCAACGTTTTGATGGATCGTTTCTTTTACTGTTTATTAAAAAATATATTCATTGTTTAATGTAATTTTTCTCCCGGTTTATTTTTACTAGGTTAGGTTATAAAATTATACCTAATATAACCTAATAAAATTTTGTTCCAATCATTCCGTTAAGTTTTTCATAAATACTTAATAATCCAAATGGTTCAACCAATTCGACACGAAAACATTTTGAACAGACAACATATTTTTGCCACCTTAATTAAAATGGGACCACTCTGAGAATCATTTGCTAAAACAATAAAAAAAAACAGCCATTCGGAGTAATGAGTGAATATACTTTAAAAAAACATATACGAGATCGAATTGAGAACCTCCTACTTTTTTTGAAATAGCGTCAATCATAAATATATTTATTTTAACTATTAATAAAAGTTTAAATTGACTTTCTGGTGGTGAAACTCAAGTGCCGACGTGTTCCTCATGTAATGTAATAATAAAGAATAATATTAGGGTATGTTTGTCATTTGCATTCGTATAGGTACCTACTTTACTCTTTTTTAGTTCTTATTACATTCGATTTTAATAGGTTAGTTAGGAGTCATTTTGTAAGTTCGTAAAGGTTTTAGCAAAAACCTGTTTCATTATTGGTATTATCATTATGAGTAAATTATCGTTGTTTTTTTATTTGTGGGTTTTCTATGGCAATCTGCCATCACAGAGCTTCATGATTTATATCAATACTTTTATCGGGTTACGTTTTTATTGTTTTTTTTTGTGTATGGTAGATAGCGGTATCAGTAGGTACTTCAGAAAAACATGAGTTATCATTAAATTAACAAATACTGTAAAGTGTATCGCACGATAACCTTTGAGGCTATCTCGGAGATATCGGGAGTTCCGAATGCTTAGAGCGCTTCCGTCGAATAGGCGCGCGATAAACTCGATTTTTAGGGATTCGAAAATTCAGTCGGCGTGTCCGTCGCGGTCTCTAAATTCCAAATAATAAGAGTGCTTGAGATTTTATCGGAATATTGAACCCGATCCGGCATGCGGGAGTAAATTGTTTTCTTCAAATATGCTGTTGTCAGAGCAAGGTCGTTTTTTATTTTTTTATACCAGAAGCGACCGATTATTTCACATCACCCGACGTAATACTTACCATGCACAATACGAAACGATGTGCAGAGTCTTCCGTATATATAATGAAAAATCAGCTTAATCGATATATTTCGAGGAAATAAAGGATGAAAGTCCCAAATATGAATTATAATTTATGTAAATGGTATAAAATATAAAAATAAATATTATATAAAATTACCTATTATTTATTATAACACGAATAATATGTATATATTAGAAACAACTGTAGTTAGTTAGTACAATAGCAAGTACCGTATGAACACGTAGAGTCTAAGGATATTTTTTTGACTTTATCTTTATACCAGTAAATGTTATACATGAATATTTCATATCTAAGATTAAGTTTAATGAAACCCTTTACTTTTAATACTGCTAAAGCATGTTTTCTCTTGTAATATTGATTAATAATAGATTTTCATAATGCAAACTCGATTAAATATGATTAGTTATTTGCATCACTACGTCGCGTCGGACTTGCAACTTCGCCAGTGGCGAGGTCACTCCCCCCCTCACGTCTCGATTCCTCGCAAAATATGCCCATTTAGCGTTTTGGTTCCAGGTTTTTCAACTACTCGCATCGCTTTCCATCTGCAGGCCTTTAACCATCCGAATGGGTGAAAATCATGTCTGGGTATTCCCACGGTTGCCATCCATGCCCTGCAGGCGGCATTGACGGTTCTAACAAATGCCAGCCATTTTTTTTTTTCTAAGACTTCAGTGAATAGTTTTATTTTGTGGCTTTTTGAATTGTTTTTTGAAGTCTTCGTTTCTAAATCGCCCATTAAATAATGTCAATACAATAAGATCAGACGACAGATAAGATGATCGACCAATATGGCTGAAAGATGGTTTGAAAAGCATCGCGGGTTTATTAACAAAACCATTACGAAAACCATTACCATGTGGAGCCCATACTTTCAGAAGGACATTGACATGTTAGAAAGGGTACAAAGAAGAGCTACGAAAATACCTATTGGCCTAAAGAGTAAAGCCCATGAGGAGCGACTAAAAATTCTCAATCTACAGACATTAAAAGAGAGGCGAGATAGAGGGGACCTCATTGAGAGGGACCTCATTGAGACATACAAAATATTAAAGCCTCACTATGACTCCGCAGGATTGAGAGAAATATTCACCTTTGATAAAAACACCCAACTACGTTGGCACTGTATGAAGTTAGATAGGGCGTCCTTTTCAAGCAACCCCAGGAAGAACTTCATCAGTAACATAGTCGTGGAAGCATGGAATGGATTACCAGAAAGTGTCATAGAATCAAAGACAGCCAACCAATTTAAAAAACAATCTAGACGAACATTTAAGAAACATAAAACAAAGAAAAAATAATAACAATTTTGATACTGAATAAGATATAGGCTAATCAGCTATGCTGCCTGCATATTACGAAGTAATAATAATAATAATATAAAGAGTGTAGGTATAATATGAGTAGATGGGAACGGTTTGATGTGTATAGTAAAGTGTAAAACGTGTACTATTTTAAAAAAAGTTACTAAATGTGGTCGGAGGAATAAGTCTGTACAGACTATCAAATTATATATGAACTATAAATAACTAATGAACCATGCAAGCAGAAGAAACTTAATCTCTTCACGATATATTGCTATCATGTTTGTTATTTTTAAATCAACAAATGAATGAAATAATGTCTGCATCGTTTATTTAGAGACGTGTACATTTTTAACGTGAATGTCTTTTATTTTTCTCTGGTACGGTAAATTTAACATCAATAAAGAATCAACAAGGACAGATTCATCAATATAAAAAACTGGTTGTCCTCAGTTAGATTAGATCTGCATTTCAAGATAAACCGGAATTCATATAAATACGTCATATATAGCAAAAAGTAGCTTCATTACGTGAAAAGAGAGGTTTATAACATCACGGAAAATCGTCAAGTAAATTACTAAATTTTCCGCAAATAAATGTTTAACATTTTTGAGTGTAGCATTTGAAAGCACCAAAATGTTTATACTTTTAATGATAGAAATGTCTAGCCTTCATTGTCACGGGCGTATTTATTTTCTGTCTGTAAGGGGCATTAGTTAATTTCAGTGTACATATGTGATCAATATTTAAAAAAACAATATTATTATCGATGCTTTATATTTTAGCATCTTCCTTTATTTGGCACATTTTTGTTTTTCGACATTTCTTACTGTTAGGTGAGATGAATGACACAGAAACATTATTAAATTATATACCGATATAAATGCTTCCCTTGTTGCTATTTTCAGTTAAAAGCAACATTTATTTTATTTACATTAAACATAAATGATTTTTATACACAAAGATATTTGTAATTATATTTTATATTCAACAGAGGGTTTTCTTTTTATCTTTTGCGCTTACATCAAAAATCAATTTACAACAAAAAAAACAATATTTTTACAGGCTGTTATTGTTACGTATTTTTTTAAACCATATTAAATGTTTTTTTTTAACTTTTGATGAAGGTTGTTGAGCAACAAGCTGGTACGGATTGGACGCTATCATTTATAGTCGATGGCGTGACCTTGGCACCCACCGTGCGAAGTTCACTGCCTCGGTCCACGGTTGAGGTCATATTTTGGCCTCAGCCACTAGCGTGACTTATTCATTATCGAATATTTGCTTCCTCGAAGGGAATCATTCTTGCACCGTTGAGAATTCAATGCTAATTAACCGCTTTCAACCGGTCCCATCCTTATCAGTACTAAATAGTGTTATTTGCGTTTTATATTAGAACATTTGCATATGTAGGTATATCAGTGACACACATCAACTAAACATAAATATCTCTAATTTTCTCAATGTCATGTTTCTGAATCTAATTAAAAATATATAGTTTTAAATATATAATATTAGTGCGTACCGTGTGTATTGTTATTTTAAAAAACTTATAACAATAAAAGTAATATATCCATAAAATGTGATAAAATTTTCTCATGTACTCGTATATGTAAATTTTCTCATGAAAACGCTGGATAAACTACTAACTTTTGTAAAAGTCGTTCAAGACAAACTATTAAGCAAATTTAACAATAAATCGGGTCTCTAAATTACACATTCCAAACCATGATCAAACGAAGCCCACGAGGTTAGCGACGCTCTCGTCGATCCTCCGAAAAGAGGTCGTCCCGTCTCCCTCTAAACGAAAGTTAAAAGTCACCATTCTCCTTGCGAAGAAATTCCTTCACTTCCTCTGCAAAATCGCACCGTAAAGTAATAATAAATACTTTATTTGACACGCATAACTTTGTTACAAAAGTGCGAGCTTATTGCACCGGGACAATCTCTACCAGCTGACTGAGAGTTCGTGTTAAAATATATTTTCGTGTCGGCGAATAAATTGGCATAAATAAAAATTTAAGCAATTTTTTTACTTGCAGAAATAATAATAATTGTATCGTCCTATTGGATTGGAACGAGAGTAAGTATGTGAATTAGGAAGATGCGAAATGTTCTTTTTGAGACAACGCGGCGACGTATGAGAATGGGAGGAATTTGTGAATGAAGAATGGGAGATTCTCCAATGCTGTTTATCTATCACAGAATTCATTCCACGGTCTAGCCGCATAAAACCCTAAATTCCATCTACTTTACGGGAAACAGCTTTATGCTTCAGAAAAGAGCTATCAAAGCTATCTTATTTTTGGCGAGGATCCAGTATAGATCATATTTTAAATCACTCTTCTTACTAACTACTACTACTAACTTACTAACTGCTTACTCATACATTCTATATTATTGATAAAATATGTATTATTGTAAAGGATAACTGTATATTGAAGTATATTTTATATATTCTTATTAAATACTATTGTTAAATTAGTTTTTTATTATTAAGTAACGTGTATAGGGTAGAGTTAAATGTATGTAGTGCCGTGTGAAATGTAAAGATATGTTTTTAAAATTTGTAAATCCATTCCTATGTATTAAATTACTGGTGGAAAATAAATAAATTGAAATTGTAATAAAGTGATTTGTCCACCTGATTCGGTCAGAATTGTTAATTTTGCGTGTGGCGGTCAAAAATATAGGATTGTATAAGAATTTGAAGGAAAACGCCGCTTCATAAAAAAACGTCTCATGGCTGCAGAAACAGCTTCACGGTCGCGATCTTCCCGGTCAAAGTACGTTCCCTATTGACACAGAAGAGTGAGACGCGAGGCGTGGTTAGAGTAGTAGAGCAGTAGAGCAGTAGAGTAGGAACAGTGCCAACTTCTAAATGGATCAACTATAATAAGCTCACCTTTGTTTTTTATGTGGGGCAAAAGGAACGTATCCGCATTAGCTTGCAACACTGTAAGCACAATTTAAATAAAAACACAGTAAACTAAACTACGTTCAGCACTATAAAACTCCTACGATATGTTGTTGCCAATGGAAATATATTATAAATCGCATTCACATAGAACCATAGCATAAACAAGAGCAGAGATTAATGATTATTTCGTGCGCGATGTCCGAAATTATTGTTTTTTTTTTTAATAATTGCTATAACCTTAGATCATAAAAATATTCTCAACTATGCAAAGCCATGCAAACTGCTTGCTCTAGTTATTAAAAACGATTGTGGTGCGGCGGTAAAAATTGCGCGGTTGATATTATTATAATCAATTTTATTATATTATTATAATAATATAATAAAGACGTTTTAGCTTGTACTGTGGTCGCCCCGTGTCATTTCGTACACCAGCATTAAGAATTCACTGACATTATATAATATTCTTATTATTTGTATATATATTATATTGTTTTTCATTATATTTTTCATTTATCGATACAACGATGGTTTATTCTTGAATACTTTGCCAAATTCGTACACTTGATTTATATAGCTGTATGTAGCCTGAATAACTAATAAAAATAAAACAAATAAATTATTATCCGTAGATATGGCAATATTTTTTTTAAGATTATGACATTAGATTTTCCGTTTTCTAAACAGCTCGCCGACATTCATTTTACATTCTTGACTCCCAATAAATGTGATAGATGTAAATGATTATTTTTTTAAATATAGTCCTGTGACTTTTATATATATTTGAAAAAGCTAATGTGTTGAATGTTATAATGAAGTCGTTGGTTTTTTTAAATCCTGAGACGATGGATTTTAAAACAACATCGTAGAGAGAACATTATTGATACAAAGTTAATCAATGTTGTCTAATGCTATGGTTCCTTATACAGTTAATGGATTATAATCTTTATGTCTACCCGAACAAAGTTTCGCCACTGTTGGTTAAATTATTACAAAAAA
Organism: Neomicropteryx cornuta; assembly: GCA_020383195.1. Classification (NCBI taxonomy): domain Eukaryota; kingdom Metazoa; phylum Arthropoda; class Insecta; order Lepidoptera; family Micropterigidae; genus Neomicropteryx; species Neomicropteryx cornuta. The sequence goes on from JAHKQU010000014.1 coordinate 12,490,620, forward strand.
ATTTACAATTACAAGAATTATATTTCCTTATAATAAAAATATCGATTACAGTAGATATATGTAGCTCCCATTTCAAAACAACAACAAAAAAAAATACTCTGGGGCTATAAGATTGACAGGCTCTAAGAAATCTAGCGAATTGAGATAGGTGGCTTCGGAAAGGTTCCGAAGCGACCTATCTCAATTTCAATTTCAAATTCATTTATTTTTCCATGAATACATAATGTATGTAGGAATAAAATATTAAAATAAAATAAATGAAAAATGACTCACTATTTAAATAGACAAGACAATTCTATGCAATAAAGACAAACAGTAAAAGCAGAAAGAAAAAATAAAACTAAAGTAAACATATGAACTCCTGCAAATGCAGGAGAAAATATAAACATAAACTAGAGGAAAAAAATTAAACAAAAACATAAAGACACAAAAATGTACACAGGATAGGCATATATTATAATTTATAATATACAATAATCTGAGGGAACAAAAATACATAGTCAAGCTATTAAAATTAAATTACACAAGAAAAAAGTCTTTCCTAAAAAAACAAAAAATGTTTATTTGTGTTTCATATGGATTAGAAAGTTAATCTATATAACACTAAACCATCGTGATTCTTATTTAGGCATTTCAGGAAAATACATCGATAACTATTTTAAAAAATCGTCTACCAAACCCAAAAACTACGCATTTGATTATATACTCGCATATTGAGTAAAAGCAGGTTGAAAGTAAAAAATACAAAAGTAGATAACATTTAATGAAAACGATTTAAATTTAGTATATTTTTTACATGACTACCACAAATGAGAACTATTTAAATATTCATTAAAGCTATAAATGTTTTGCTCAGTAATATACTTCTTCAAGGCACCTTTAAATTGTTTGAATTCAGCTTTTTTTTTAATGTTTTTAGGCAACATTAAAATATTTTAGGCCTAAATACTGACTATTGTTTTGGAAGAAAGTTATACGGGTTAGTATGGTTGGTACATAATGTTCCTTGAAACGCGTATTGTGTTCTTGCTGTGTGTAGATGCATTCTGCTTATTTAAGAAGAAGTGGCATGTTGCTTCTAATATATACCCATACATCGTCAATAAGCCTAATCTTTTAAAGTATGGTCTCGAGGCAACCTTTGTCAGCTTCCACATCCTTTGACCTGCATAGGCCAAACTTTAAATAACTACTAATTGATCCTGCGAGGAAAAAAGGCTATACGAGACCCCACAGTCAGGTCCTGTTTGTCAGTTTACATACCATTTTACCTGTAAAAGTGGCGTGTGTTAAAGATAAGGAGCGAAGCGACCCATTTTACGCGATAAACTAAACACTAGGAACGGCAATTCAGGGGCTTTGTTTTTAAAAAACAAACTTCCGTAAAATGACGTCGATTCGGAGAAGTTTCACGTCAACAAGCCCGAAGGTCACAGCGACATTTTTTGTCTCATCTATCATTATGTAGAATTGATCACCATTCCACCAAATGCAAATAAATAATGTATCTGTGTATGCGTAGAAGATTGATTGCTACTGTTATTATACTCGTTAATGGTTAATTAGTTGATTAAAACATATATATTAGTAAACATATTTGTTTAAGCGTATGCAGAGTGTTTGGTAGATCAATGGGAATTCTTATGGGGTGATAGAGAAGGTCATTGAGAAAAATGAAATAGCTCAGATTTAATTATTTTCTTTTAGGTCCAGACCAAATTCTCCCGGCTGCCGAATACTCGAACGTACGTCCGGACGGCCGCGTCCGCCTGCGGATCGGTTCGACAGGTATTGCGGCGGAACCGCCCGTCTCCGTTCCAGGTCTACTGAGAAGAACCTACACCAGGTACCCTGACCACATCGCCTTCGCCGTCAAGGGACCTGACGGACACTGGCAGAAGACGACCTACAGGTAACAACAACATTGCGATTACGCTAATATGACGTTGTTTATAGGATGTGGGTAACGTCCCTAATTATTTATCCATTATTTAGAATTGTTGTCTTATTATCTTTGAGCTAAATATGTTCAGCGTATGCCTCTCTGCAGATAAAAGTTTTTTACAGGTTTGCCATAATATAACCTCCTTTATATATCTTTTTACTCTTCCTTATTTTTTAAAATTCTCGCATACATAATGTTTCGTAGGTGGAGATTGACATACAAGGTGAACTTAAAGTCAGCAGTATCCTTTTAAGGGTGATTCTGACATGTAACTTTATTCTTAAAAGGACTTGTATAGATGCTTAATTATTAAATTATTCTCGATATATTTTAAGAGCAATGACCGACGTTTTTACGACATTAAAATAGAAATCGATTGTAAATGTAAATAATCTCGCAAAAGGCAAACAAAAGATTTATGAGACGCGTCACGTTTTATACCTGTTTATGACCTCCCATTGTAGCCAATAAGTAGCAAAATGATCGTTATTATCACAATGACTCGTGACGTTCAAAAACAGCACAGAGTGTTTCTGTTTTTACAAGCCGTTAGGATGAGATAGAACAATCTAAAGCCACGCGCAAAACGGCGAAGAGTGCTTTCGGAAAGAGCACTCTGCGCAGGCCCCCCAGCAGGATCACAAAGACAAAGCACCTAAGTAGATCAACGTTTCTCAAGGTATTCGAAGACTGCATAGCTTGTACATTTATATAGATACCGTTTGATAAAGAATAAAATAAACAAAAAAAAAATAAAAGCATCTGAACATCTTGAACCGCAAAAGAATTTTTGAATGACAGATGGTCAAACAAACGCACTACAAATAAATATAAAATTTAAAAAAGTTAAACTTATATTCCGATAAATAACAGTTAAGCAATAACATAAAAAAATAAAGTAACGGAAAGACACTTCAATTTTATTTATGTAGATAAATAGAATTAAAGATCTACTTACTCGCGTGTTTGCCTGACCTGAAGGACCTAAATATGTGGAGCGAAGAGACCCATTCCGACCCAGAGTCGAACATAGTAGGTAATTCAAGAATACTTTTTACTTTGTTTGAATACTTTTGTTTGGTATACTTTGTTTTTAGAATAATTTCTATGACCTCGGTCAGATATAATTATTTTGGGCCCTACTCAACTTGCTTTTGCTAGAGTCAGGGAAGATGGTGGCAATAAAGCGTTAAAAGTTGTATGGTTATGTGCGGATTAGAACCGGTGACCGCTGGGTCAGTAGAGAGATGAACCCTAGCATACCTGCGTCAACGTGACATGACGCACGAGGATACATAATGAATAATAAATTATTATAGGTTTAAAACATACTCGTACACACATGATTTTATTCGCCTATAATAAATTAACCGTTTATTCCGTAGAGATTTTAGTTGAGATCTCATTTTATTAAATGTTTCGGCCTTTTGAGCGATGACGTTTTACGCTCAAAATGAAAGTCTGAGATTGCTCATCATTGTCAATTGCTTATTGTTTTCAAATATTTGTGATTTACCTTCATTTAAAAGCGACGTCATGTTGATACAATGGAGTTATTTCAAATATGTTTTTCTGAATCGTTTTCAATAAGACCTTCTAAGAAACCTCTATATTTGAACTCAGGTAGGTACTCGGGAGTAGTATATTACATTATACTAAAGTCTCATGTCATTGTGTGAGATTACTCTTTAATTTAAAGCTACTTGAATGCTGCTAGGTTAGGTACCTACCAACAATAAAATTTACCCTATTTTTTTTATTTCAGAATTGTAATATTGTAGTACTATATATTTATTTACTTGTTGGTAAGCTAACACGGCCTTATGTATAGACGCTTTAATAAGCTGCTAAGCTTAAAAGTAACCGTTAACTATGAGAAAATGTAGGGGTGTCACTTTAGCAGCGGACTAATGCGAGAATGCCTAAGGCTAAGAGAGTATAAGAGAGTATATAGAGAGAGTATAATAAGGCCGATTATAAGTTACTAATTTAAAATAAGCAAAACGCGATGAAAGGTTGCAGTTGGTGCAAAGGTGGCTTCAATTAAATCTCACAAGTTCAAGCGAAAAGAAAATTGTGTTATTTTTGCTTTTAAAATAATCGACAGAAATATTTATTTGCTGCGAGTCTTAGTAGGTAAAATGGATTCCTATTTTCGCATCCCATTTGATCTTTTGTCCATTACGCATCTCGCCAACTTACTAGCCGATAATGATTTAGCCAGAATGTATGAATTGTTGAATACACTTCGGGCGGACAGATATTTTTAGCATTCTTTGGCAGTTGTGTGGGTAAATTTTTAGACAAGTTATTATTAAAATGTCGTATTGTGTTTGTAATATGAGTTAAGGAGCGAAAAATGTTTTTTTAATAAATAAATATAAGTAATAAAATGGTAGGATGAATCTCACCCTTCCGTGCAATTTGTTCCTAAACCATAGGTACTAGACGAACAATATTTTGAACTCCTGGACGAGGGGCTTTTGGTCAGCATGCGGTGGTATTTCACCGGCGACTCTCGCTCCCGTCATTTAAAAAAACGATATTGCTTATGTGATTATAATATGCTTATTAGGCTTATTGTGCTTATTACGTCTCGCGTACGTAATAAGTATAGTATTTTTTCTGCAACCTTCTTCTGTCCGCTCTTAGAACAGGTTTTTTAACCTAGTTAGAGTTAGAGTTACTTCAGAGCAACAATAAATGACTGGTGTTTAATTTGTCAATATTATATTAATTTAATTCCTTGTTCAGTGTTATTATATCATTTATTGTTGTAACTTCTTATTGTACCATAATGAATAAATAAAATAAATAAATATATTGATTCGCAATGAAGCGAAACTGGTCTTGATTAGCTTTCAAAACCTTTGAACCGTTTAGTTTATTTCCTCCTTGGTCAAGTAGATATTATGCACAGCTGGCTTTATTAATGAGATCTTATGAAACCCATTATCATAATAACTACCGTCTTGCTATTTGACCGTGAAAGAAACTATAATTATTGTTACTTAATAGGTATATCATTATAATAATAACGATTGTTATTACACGACGATTCACTTACCCAAATTTTGAAACGTTTCTGTTTAAAGACGCCGTCGATATTTTAGCTTTAACTGTACATTCTTATATAAAACAAGAATGGCTGACGCCTGTATCTATCATTTAATATCAATTGCTTCTATAAATTGTTTAGTAATAGTGAATTATTTAACCAGAACCTGACATCTTAAAGCAGGGCCCTACAGGCGTACCCTAATGCTTAATTGTCTTAATGTTTAATTTTAAATGTGTAATTTATAATCGTCTTTATAATAGTTAAAAACGTGCTATTTCCTAAGTCAATTATTTTTGGGTCCTACTCAACTAATCCAAATGTGCTTGCCCCAGAGTTAGGGGAGGTGACGGTAATAAAGTGTTAAAAATGGTATGAACATGTGCGGATTCGAACCTGCTGGGTCAATATGCTACCGCGATATGCTCTTTATGTTTGTATATAACGCTGTAAATTTACCTGTGAATAAATTAATAAAGAAATTACCCTAACAAATTTAACGTATTTTAGATGAGGGCCAGCATATTTTTAAAGACCTAGATGATAACAATTATTTAAACCCATACCCTCCCTCCAATATTTAAAGAAAAAAACGATTTTAAAGTTCAAGGTAACAATAGCATTCTTTTTGTTTTGTTTTTACATACACAATGGCATCCGGGTAAAATAGGCCATTAAAACAGGTTTTTCGTGATTTAATTCAGACTAGTTTTTATTTTATTATTTAATATAAAGTATATCTAATTAAAATACTTTTTTTAAAATACTCTAATTTTGTATTCGTATTTTTTTAAACCGAAAACAAAAATATCGTGTTTTTAGCTAGCCCCTTTTTTGTTGTTTTTTTTTACTGACCTAAAAAAACTATCTTAGAAGATACTCCTCTTTATTCTGCTCAATTCCATGCATATATATTAATACTTTTAGCTATGTACAAGGTCAAAGAAAAACAACTTATTTCTGTACTAGTTTTACTCTATGATGATTATTAAATATCTTGCATTCATTAATTTACTGTCAAACCACAATATTACTATTTAACTGTTAGGATATTAGAATAAAAAAAATATTTTTGTTTATTTATTGGTACCATAAAGCTATTACGCCCCAGAAAAATAATGCTATATGTAGTATGAATATGCCTTTTGTAAAACGCAGCTGCATGCGATGGGGTTATAAAACAAAAAAAATGTTATTTTAATCGCTGAGGGGTGGAAGATTTCAGCATCTAACCTGGGCCTTTATATTTAGTATTTTTTTTAAAGGGTGTAATATTTAGCCGGTATTTTGATGATTTAAAAAAAAACAATACGTGTAAAGTGAGTTTAAACTCTGACGGTTCCATGCATTATTCTTTTCTTTTACGATTAAATCGTTTCAATTATTATGTATCTGTATGAATGTTAATGATGTACTTTTGTGAATAAAAATGGAGAGCTGTTCGCCAATATTCTTAGACTATATTATCTCTGGTGGATTACAATTGTGTTGAATAAAATGTTAGCCTAATGTTCTCGGAAGAGAGAGACGCCATTTAGTACAAGACTTTTTCAGTATCAGACAAAAAAAAAATGGAGGTTAAGCTTTTTTAAACTATTATTACGCGCTATAAATTTTAAAAATTTTCAATATTATATTTAACTAGGGTAGTAACTCTTTAACAAGTATTTCAAAAAATATTATACTTATTCAAGATAATTTTTTATAGATTATTTTGGTTCGGAACCCTAAAAACGAGGTTTAAACATCAAAAATTATATTAGCATTAAAGCCACGTATTTTAAATAATATTAAATTTCATAGATATACAGGGTGTCTCAAGGTCAATCCCAATAAAAACAGCTAACAGGTCCTACAATTCCTAGTGTTATTTGTTAAGAAACTATATCAAAATTCATTATGGTATTCGAGAAAAAAATATTGAAGTTTCTATTCTAAATCATGTAAAACAGATATTTTTCAATGGCTCCTCCCTCGGATAACTACGTCACTGGGTCACTAGGGCGCGGTCAGTCAAGATCGAGGTTAACGACCTGCCGCGTTGTTCGAAACGCCCTATTAGGGCGGAGCTAAATGATTGCTGTCAGATGCCACTGTCGAACAGAGGTCGGTCCAAGAAGAAGGGGTAATTCCTTTCCCCTTCTCTGGGGTTGTAAGAGGGATGCTATTGGTCGACAGATAACATTGATTTATCGATTGATAAGATCGATTTACACCAATTTTATTACAAAAATAATAAATTTTTCGCATTTTGTTACATAATTTCTTACTCTTACTAGGGAATTTAAACACCCCCTAAAGTTTGTGGGATTGGTCTTGGGACACCCTGTATGTCAGGTCCGCGCGTTTCGTACGCTTTTTTAGATCCATGTTACAGCGCTGCGTCGTTTGGTTTTATCCTTAGAAAATTATTTGGGTACTCTTAAGTTTATAAAGAGGGAAACTCAGGGCCGCATCTAGGTCTGTGGGAGGGAGTCCTAGGATGAAATGCTAAGGATCTTACCAAAGCTGTGACCAAAGCAACGAAAAACGAAACGAGTTGGAAATTTTAAATCTGTATAGCTGAAACTCGCCCAAACACACGAAATAAAAAAAGAACTCATAACATCGGAAAGAGCATCTCAGCGTCAGCAGTCAGCAGTCAGCCGCTGTCCAGGGATATGCTCATAGAAATAGTTATTCAATGGTCTGTGGACGTGCCATAGTGAGACACTGGCGCCAAACTGCGAACGTGACGTTTATTTTTTCTACCTCAAACGACGCGACGCGACGTCGGATTGGAAAAGTATTTTTTAGGTTAATATTGCGGCGGGCGTTTTTAATAGGTAACAAGTAATAATGTGACGAATGGTTACCTATTATGGTTGGTTAGCGCTCACACGAATAGTATTATCCTTGCCACGTATTATCACGCCATTATCTCGCAATATCGCATTCCGGCACCGCGACGGCAGTCGGCTATGCTTCTGTCGTCTTACTTTGTTTGGCCTGACAGCTGACAGCTTTGATAGTCGACACCGCGCTTTGGCACATGTTGCGACGCCAAATTCTATTACCTATCATATAACGCCTAATTGGCTGTATTTAACATTTTGTTTATCAATTTTTTTAATGTATTTTTTACCTAAAATAATGATTTTTTTATCATATAAGCATCCTAAAAGCTGGGGAGTCAGCAGGCATTTGAGCGTAACATTAAATAAGAACAATAGATAAAATTAAGATCAGTAGAAATATAAATAAAGGGATACAAGATTAAAAAAATGTTGATCTATATCGACAAACATTGATCAGCAAAAAATATTGGAAAAATGGTTCTCAATTACGAGAAAAACGACTCCAAAATTATATAGAACTCATAACTCATATTATCAAATAACTTGAGAAACTATTTAATTCTGATCAGCATATATTTGTATTGATGGAGGTAGGCACTCGCCAGCAGGTGAGTAAACTATTTAATGACACTGTATTTAATGACATTGTCACTGACAAAACGACACATGGTGTGAACATGACTAAGATACATATGAGTGTCAATTCATTAAATATGTATCCGAAGCAATAAGTAAAAGCTATACCATAAAAACTTTTACATTCACACATAAAAAAACAATTAAACCTTCGATCACATGCGGAATTACATTTTATAAATAATAGTTTATAGTCATAGTATCATTAGTTTGTGCTAAAGTGACATGCATGCATTTAAGAATGGTTAATTATTAAGCGATAATGCATAAGGCTGAAAGTCCGCAATTTCAATCCTGAGGGAATTTGGAATGTGATTAGTATCCCCACATGATTGTTTAACTTGTTCCTTTTCTAATCTAAACGGTATCTAATATTAGGTATGTTATTACAGTTGTTACGTTTTCTTTCCACAGAGAATATTACAACCAAGTTCGTACATGCGCAAAAGGATTCATCAAATTGGGATTAAAGAGACATCATTCAGTTTGCATTTTGGGGTTCAATTCTCCACAATGGTTCATTTCAGATCTAGCCGCTATCCATGCAGGGTGAGTTACATGTTTATTTATTTATTGCTTATTTGGAAAACCAATGGTACAAACAGGTTTTCGCTAAAGTAGAGAAATACATGAGAACTTTAAAGTTAATTTAAACTCACTTAGAGATATATTGGAGACATTAAAAGGTTTCTCAAGATTTACAATTGAAACCCTCAAATAGATAGGCTAAAAATCTAAATAATAATTTGAGACAACACCATAATTTTCCGAAAAGCAACTACAATTGTATGAACAAATTGTAAGGTTAATGGATTTTAAAATGATTCAAAGTGGTTTGCTCATTTTTTTGTCTATTCTTTACAGAGGTTTTGCTGCTGGCATTTACACAACAAATTCAGCTGAAGCATGCTTTCACTGTTTACTATCCTCTCGAGCTAACATCTGCGTTGTGGAAGATGAAAAGCAACTTGAAAAAATCCTTTCTGTGCGTTCAAGCCTTCCCGAATTAAAAGCAATCATTCAGTGGGATGGAGTTGTGGACCCATCCAATAAAGATGTTTATTCGGTATGTGCATCTATTTAATTTCTTTATTTATTTATCTTTATAGGAAAACAATAGTTTTACACAATAACATACAAATAATACATTTGATTGAACAAAAAAGAAACCTATGTAAAACTTACCTAACCTCCCCCCCCCCCCCTACCTATCCTGCAAACCTATTATAATGATGTAATATTCTTACTGTCAGCTAAACCTACTGAGCAGTTTGAAATAATCTAAATCATATTGTTACCAGTGGCATGCCCTGAATTTGCACAGTAGGCAAGCCCTATTGCGGATGGGGCAGGGGGGTGAGGTGGGAGCCGTCATCCGCGGCTTTTGTTATAATGTAAATTATATAAGTTATATCGCTTATAATTTAAACAATAAAATATTATATATAAAATTTAGTCAAGTCTGAATTTTCAGTTTCTATGAAAGTACCGCCACTAATTGTTGTGTGTACTTTTTATTGTACCGCTGTATTTTACATTCATAAATGAATAAATAAATACCTATTTTGCGAAATCTACTTTCATATCACATCATGTCTTTTGGTTAAGGGTTACAAAATGAGAAATGTGAAAGTTAAGATGTCTTCCTAAATATTCCGCCAAAAGTGTTTGAATAAATCCTTTTTGTAAGGGAGGTGTAAGCTGATACATAAAAACGCAAATACGCAACCTTTACTCTCTCACTATTTTAAACTAGAATACTATAAATAAATTTATTACATTATTCTTATTTTATTTGTACGCTTAATCTAGTAATAAAAAAACTTTATGGCCATGCCTTGTGTTGAGAAAAGAGTCAAGGCTATGAAATGCTATTTATTTTCAGTGGGAGACCTTAATGAAATTAGGCTCTGAAGAAACGGATACTACCCTAGATGCAATTCTTAAGTCAATTGGTGTGAATGAATGCTGCACTCTGGTTTATACGGTGAGTTATATCCTAACTTGTTGAAAAGTAACCATCAGCATAATTACGATGAAGAGTTGTTAGCAAGCTCCACTTGATGATCCACGTGTTCATTCTAATAGGGCAGTTGTGCAGCAAAGAACATTCCACTAGCACTGGTGCAAAGTAGAAGAAGGTGTAGGATTCTAAATGAATCATTATTATTAGAAATTGTTTGCCCTATAATTAAACTTAATATTTCTATACCTGCTTTTATTATGAGTTTTAATTAGTAAATTTGATGTAGAATGTATGTATGCCATGACATTACATTGTTTGTTATAATGTTTTATATTTATATATTAATTATTATGATTACCACTATGTAAATCTGTAGATTTTTTAAATTAAATAAATAAATACGTACATATGTATGTAATTTGGCCCATTCAAGCGGCGTTTTAAGATTGCTTTCAAGTTGACTGTTTAAGGTATAATTTTAGTGCTAATAATCATCTTCTACCAGTAGTATGTGTTGCCAAGATGGATTTAGATAGATTATCAGTCACAAACGGATATTCGGTCACATGAAATGAAAACCAACAAAATAACTCCTCTGAACTAAAATAACTAAATAATTACAGTGCATGGATAAATTAAATTAGATTAAGTATAACTGCATATTTCACCATCAAATTATCTAATATTTGAGTTATTATTTCAGTCTGGTACGCTTGGACAACCAAAAGCAGTTATGCTTTCCCATGACAACTTGACTTGGGATGCTGCCGCGATTGGCTATCGTGTTAATTTGGATGTCTTGCAAGAATGTGCTGTATCATATTTGCCTCTCAGCCATGTCGCTGCTCAGGTGGAATATTTTTTTTTTTCTATTGCAGATATGATAAAAGCGCAGATGCCATTGAAATTGATTTGTTGGTTAATTGAAAACGGGGTGGACAAGAACAGCTGGAAGTACGAGGGCTGTCCGATAAGTACTTAGCCTCACCGCCCAATGGAGCCACTATCGCAGGAGAAATTTACTCTCCTGTAGTACATTCTCTAGACGGCTACTGTCAAAATTTTAGCCGAATCAGATGCGTAGTTTTGTTTTGACATTTTTGTTAAGCGAAAACGTGTCAGCGGATTTTAGAAAAATGGAAAAAGAGCAATATCGGTCAAGGTGTGATCTACATCGACTACCTGGAGAACGGCAAAACTGTCACAGGGCTCTACTATACCGAATGATTCGGCCGATTCGACGCCGAATTGCAGAAAAAACAACCCTATTTGGAGAAGAAAAAAGTGCTCTTTCACCATGACAACGCACCGGCTCACACCTCCGCCATCGCCCCGGCCAAATTGGTCGAATTGGGCTACGAACTGCTGCCTCATCCACCGTATTCTCCAGATTTGGCCCCACGCGACTTCTTTTTGTTTCCAAACTTGAAAAAGTCACTCGTCGGGCAGAAATTTGAGTCGAATGAGGAGGAGGTCATCGCTGCCACGGAGGCCTACTTTGCAGACCTCAAGGAAAATTTTTTTTCAGACGGGTTAAAGAAGTTGGAGCATCGATGGATCAAGTGTACGAGCTAAAAGGAGACTATGTTGAGAAATAAATCGCCACTTTTCTGAAGTTTTCATTTTTCATTTCAAGGCTAGGTACTTATCGGACAACCCTCGTAACATCAGTGATTTTCATGGTAGCTACGCTTTTACCACATATTTTAATGATAAAAATTCCTGTCTGTTCCTACACATATTAAAGGGTAAAATGGCAAAAGAGCTTAAAATAAAATTTTGAAAAAAATAGGGGCTACTTGGCGAGACTAATTTTTTATCCAACTTATATTCTTGGATAATCTGAGGTTACTATATTTAGGATGTAAAAGTAATATAAAAAAATATTGTCTAATGCAAACATGTAATCAATTGTAATACAGGTTAGGTTTCTGGTAAATACTTACTTTCTGCTTAACTTCCTTTGAATGCTGATATACTTAACTTTATTATTACTATTGCTTCAATATACATTCTGCTATAAATTCCTATTGTTCTTAATAAAGAATAACCTTAAATATTACAAATTTGCAAGGTATAATTTCAGCTCGATAGCAATAAAAGTGGTATTCTGTGGGAGTGCCATAATTTTTCATATATTTTCACCCTCATCTCTGTTTCTATCCTAGATGGCCAAGATCTAAGTGTATACAATTAATAGTAGCTGTGTGCACTAGCAGAAAATATTAATTTTCTGTCATTTGAAAAATAGGACTATTGAAAGTAGATAATAGGTTTTTATTGGGAGTTTAACTTATTTTGTACAAATCCCATTTTTTTTCAATAAAATGTTAGATTTTGCACAGTTATGATCACGATTTGGGTCAAACAATTTTTAGCTATAAAATTTTAGCAATTTTTCAGTTATAAATCCGTCATGTTTATTGAATTGGTTTTATAATTTGTCTATGTGTATGTATAGCAAATTATATTATAATTTTTAAAAAACGGAGGAATGGGTGGTTGGAGCTAATAAACTGCCATCTTTTTTCTGAAATTCTTTAACCAAATCATTGCTATTAACGTCCAGTAGTTCCTTCAATGGATACATAAATATACTTAAAAAAAAAACACTCTCGCCTCGCCTTATCTATTATTTTAGGCTACTGTGCTGTAAAACAATTGCATTATTAATATCTTGGGATAATTTTTAACTGAAAATTCGTATAAGCAACCAACAATGTAATTTTTATTTTTAAAAAATGTGATTTGTATTTTTTTTTAATAATGTTTTTTTTCTACTTTTAGGTAGTTGATATTTACGCAACCTTAATGCATGTTGTGACAGTTTACTTCGCAGATAGAGATGCATTGAAAGGATCCCTAATTAATGTCCTACAAGAAGTACAACCAACAAAGTAAACTGGTTTTACATACATATTTTGGGTTTTCGGCGCCTTGAATAGTCTATAAATGTATTGTTGATATTTTAGGTTTTTAGGAGTTCCTCGAGTTTGGGAGAAGATTCATGAGAAAATGTTATCAATCGGGGCTTCCAATGGAGCTGTAAAAAAAATGATCGCAAGTTGGGCCAAAGAAAAGGCCATGACACATAACATTAACAAAATAAATGGGTAACATATTTTTTTTACTTGCTAATTGTTGTAAATTAAGCTTTATAAATTACGACTGACATTGGAACAGTTATTGTTTCAATATTTGTATTGTTTTTCAGTTTTAACAGTTTTTGCAGTTGGAAATATTAATCATGGTATTTAAAACTCTTAGTCAAGTTGATCTTCTAAAAAAAGTAATGATTGAGGTATGATTATCGAGTACCTAATCCGGCCAGACCAACCGAAACTCAAGGCTTGAGTTGGATTCCTATTGTTGCTGCATACAGGTGTATTTAAAATCACTACTGTCTTTCAGGAGGATGATCTAGGGTGGATGACATAGCTATTAGCCATTTGGGTATTTTGGTGTTTGACTGTCCACAATATTTTACAAATGCCCTATTGATATTTCAAACTTTAAACAAATGTTATTAAATTGTAGGTATAAATGTAAGTAATAGCCTTTTGGTTACATTTTTCAATTTTCATTTGGAAAACGCAGCCATGCATACTATGTCATGCAGATTACCTGGGGTCCAGATTATCAAGATCCCTGTATTTCTGGAATTGATTTAAAAAACTATAAACATTTTTTTTTACGAATCCAGTTGATTTGTCGGTATATAGTAGATAGGACAGTAGTGATTTTAATTACATGCTGGATATTCCTTCCAATTTGCAATCCTATCCTGTTCACTGTTGTTTATTCTTCTACTGTCTCCCCTGTTGATAATCTATGATTTCAGTCAGTTATTTTCACTATCAATTTGGAAGAATGAAATTCAGAACTTTTCACAATGACAATATTTTTTTAGGGTCAACTCAGAGTCGTTGGGCTTTAAACTTGCACGGTGGCTCGTTCTAAAGCGGGTTCGCGCTGCACTGGGCCTCGGAAGGTGCACTTTCATGGTGACGGCTGCCGCACCCCTTGCTCCAGAAGTCAAGAAATATTTCCTTTCCCTAGACATGCCCATCTATGATGCGTTTGGCATGAGTGAGGCCTCTGGCGCTCATTCCATTGGTGCACCTGGAATGTATGCTCTCGAATCGGCCGGTTGTTTGTTAGGTAAGTTTATTTTTTTTTATTTGATTGGAGTAGGAAAACACTGAGTAGTAGGTATCAGGTGTCAACATTTTTTTGAGCGGGTAATTCTGCTCTCATAGTTTTATTACTTGTCTTGATATATTTTTAAACTTATGTAGTAGTAAACTATTCAGAATCAATTTTCATGTTAATAAAGATGATGTGTCTCGTGGTCAATTGATAGTGAGAATCAGCCCTTTGAAGTAGTGGACTTCTACTTCTACCTAGGCTACAACGTGAAGCTAGGAAAGGATAATCAGACTACAGAGGTGACTAGGAGGGTGGGTCTTACTTGGGCAGCATTCGGGAAACTCGGGTTTTTGCCCAAGTACCCAACAATGCCCATCAATCTGAAGCGGATTGTGTATGAATCCTACGTGCTACCGGTAGCTACATATGGTTTGGAGACAGTAGCACTGTCAGAGGCGAGCGCCAATCGGCTGAGGATTTGTCAGAGAGCCATGGAAAGGGCAATGTTGGGGATCAGTCTCAGGGACAGAGTGAGCAATGAGGAAATTCGAAGTCGCACTAAGGTCACGGCCAGCCAAATATGGCGCTGCACGGATGATATGGCAAGGTGGCCGAAGAAGATCCAGTGGAGACCAAAGACAACCAAGACGGAAGACCACAGCTGAGGTGGATGGATGATATCCGTAGGGTTGCAAGGGGAAACAGCTGGCTCCAAACAGCAACAAATAGAAATACGTGGAAGGAAATGAGAAATGAGAAGGAATGAAAAAAAAGAAAGAAAAAAAGGAAGAAGGAAGGGAATGCCAGCCTTAAGACATCGATATGAATTGTTTCACCTACATATTCATATGGACAGCCATACAGTAATATTTCAATAGTTAATATCTATGAACTTTCTCAATTTACAATACGGGATACAAGGCCTAAGAGCTTATGATTCAAAAGGCATTTGTATTAGTAACTTGGCTTGTTATATAAATAAAAATAATGGTTAAAAATGGTTTGTCAAATCAAACCATTACTTAACCATTATTATATAACCATTATTTTATTATTTTTGTTTTTATTATTTTCACTACAACCTTTAGGTTATAGCGAAAACCAGTCGAGACTTTGGAATTTTAAAATATATCATGATAATACTAATAATGTAGTACAGGGAAATATCGAGTCATCATTTAGTAGATCAGAAGCCTGAAGGGAAGTGGTATTTCACTGGCGCTCTTACAACATAAAACACTTATTCATATAATATCTTTTACTCACTACTCAAATTATGTAAATAGTAGATAGTGATAATATTCATTCTTTGTAAACAGATAATATGTTCAGCAAATCCATTAACATTGTATAATATTTTTTTAGATGGAGTAGAGACCAGGTTTGAGGGTGCCCTCAGTCCTGCAGGACCCGGAGAGATCTGCATGCGAGGCAGGCATGTTTTCATGGGATATCTCTTTGATCAGGTTAAGACAACTGAAGCACTCGATCGAGATGGATGGCTACATTCCGGGGACACAGGACGGGTCGATTCCAAAAATCTCCTCTATATTACTGGAAGAATTAAGGTGCGGCTATGTTTATTCTAATCTATTATACTGTCCCCACCAACACTCGCCACATAATAGGATTGGCCTGTTCGCGCTGCTGAACAGGGTGAACTTAACGGCACTAAATTTACATAGACTATAACTAAAGTGCCATCGATAAAAACAATGCGCGAGCGAGACCTTTCGACTTTTAGAATAAAAAAGTTTTTTTTGGTGAGACGATAAAGGGAATGGGCTCTATATAAAATATTCATAGTCATTTTGATTTATTGCTATCTTAACGTAACTGATAGTTACTATCTTACCATCTGCGGTAAGAGTCTGTTCGATTTGCTGGCAAATATAGTTCAATTATTATCGGATTTAACAGATGGCACTAGGCTAGTATTACAATAAAAAAAGGATATATTTGTTTGATCGTTGTTAGTAGCTACTTCATTAACCATATAACGGATGGCTTTAAAACTCATTAAACGAAATCTGACTGTCGGTTTCATCCAATACAACATAACCTTAATTCGAAGAACAGTTGCAAATAGGTGGTCTTTTTTTTTGGAGCTATTCTTTTAGGTGAACGGACACAGAAAACAATATTTTTTGCTACCAGCTAGTTAATGTAGCAATATACTAGAAAAACATTCGAAATGAACCAATCATGTGCCTGCTTTTAATCTGATCTATTTACTTTTTCATGAAAAGATTTTATGATTGTCCGGGATGCTGTCAAACGTATAATTTTAACGAAAATCAGAATCTAAGAGGTCATGAAATGAAACCGTCTCGTACCAGATTCAACACAAACACAAATAAGCATTTCACCCTCTAACAGAGTCATTGATGCTTGGAACAGTTTTACATCTAATGTAATTACATTTAATTTTGTGATTTTTAATTAAAAATCAAACATTAAATACGTCGTGTGACGAGGACGCCGATGGGCATCCTCGACACTTAATCACATGGTAAAGGAGGACGCCGATCAGTGTCCTTGGCACCTGACGGGTTAACATATTTCAACAGTCAAACAACAAAAACAATCTAAAAATGGCAATTATAGGTAAAAGTGATTGTGATATTATTTTCAGGAGCTGATCATAACAGCTGGAGGGGAGAATATTGCCCCTATTATAATTGAGCAAGCTGTAAAAGCAGAGCTTCCTTTCGTTAGCCAAGCCATGCTGATTGGAGATCGTCGAAAGTTTTTGTCTATGCTCATCACTTTAAGGGTTTGTATTTTAAACCAAACATTACTATGATGATTCTCTTGTGCATTTATTTTAATATCTATATACAAAAATTAACTTTACCGGGAATTACGAAAGTAACAGCTGATATAATTACCGCCACCACCTGTTTAAAGATCAACATGTTCCTTGTTTCTCTATTTCAATTTTAGCTTTATGGATAACAAAAAAGAAGAGACCAGACAGTTTATTGATTACCTTAAAAAAATATGCATCTCATCAATTGCACATCTCTAAATATTTATAAAATAAAGTATTCATTTGTTTGTTCCTACACCTCTTTTTGGATTTTACCCGAAATATCTCGAACCTCTAGTGTAATGATAAATAACATTATGATACTTGACAGGTTTAATTTTATATTTTTTCAATTAACTTAGTATTGTCACTGTTTATTTGCGATGTAAATTTCTTCTTTTTGTTACCGGTTGCGATATCTCTCTCATATTATGATTATGTTTGACCGGTTGGGATAACTCAGATGTATTGGTGAGGTCATATGGAGAAAAAAATATATATTGAGGGCGGGTTCATTTTCTATCCGCTCCGCCCCTACCCTTCTGTCTGCACATAGCCATTACAATCTTGTAAGAAACTCCAGAATATTAACCCTGAAATTTCTTAACAAACCACAATATAGAGTTTTAATAAAAGTATACATAGAAACACAATTAAACTATGTTTACTTTTTACGAAAAATGTTTTCTGGTATTAACCAGTATTTTCTGTCGTGTATGTGTGTTTTTATTACACTTTTATAAATAATCTATGTAATGAGCCAATCTCATTAACATTATATATATCTTTTTAAATGAATATTTAATTTTTATTTTGTAGGCTCATTTGGTAGTCAATTTAATAGACAAACAAAATATTGTAACATAAAAAAAATAATGCCTTTCATACATTCCCCCCTTCCCCCATATACCTCACTAATAATATGGTCTTGACATATACTACATTAAAGAAATCTGAAATGATATCTTTCATGTACCTATACAAATTCTTTTTCGCTGGGTATAACTATGCATTCTAAAAAGTATTGAATAAAATTGACGAGTATGTAAGTAAAGTAAATTATTTTTTTTCTGCACCTATTTTCCCAGCACTGCTATTAATAGAAATATAAGAAAATTTTTGGAACCATAAGCATGATGGCTGAATTGCGGGGTATATGTGGATACTCTGATGGGATTTTGTGCTGGTCTGGATTCTGTTGTGCGTTAAGTAGTTGCATTTAGTTAGAGAGTTATATTATGGTTACCAACAATGAACCTTAAGTGCGATGGATGAAAACAATTAAGTATTAAAGTACTAGGTGTACACTGTACATATGTAAACAGTAAAACTACTGAATACATTATTCATTGCTTTTAGAAGTTTTGTGTAAGTAGTAGATAAATCAGTTTAACGTTCTTTAATCAGAAAAAAAAATGAAGACCCATGTCAACATTAAACCTTTCTCGGTTGAGTGGAATGTGACGGTATTATGTTCCTACTTATAATACTATCACATAGAAAATCGATATCATGAACGCTTCTCAGAGCTATCCAATGCTTCAGTATCGCGTAAACTCAACTCAAACTCAAGGACCTCACTTGGCTTTTGAGAGTCCTTGTTATTTGATATTGACTATCAATATCGGATAGTTTCACTGATGGCTTTTTGAATTAAAGTATTAAATGAAAATAATTATGATTTTAGAGCAATTTGGATCTTGAAACTGGTGCGCCGTTGGATTCACTGGACAAGGAAACGGAACGTTGGGTTGCTTCCCTTGGTAGCACTGCCACCAAAGTTAGCGACATTGCAGGAGGAAAAGATGAGATGGTTAATATTATTTGATTATGATTTGTTTTTTTTTATTTGTACTTTAAAGTGTCATTTTAAACAACTTGGTTATTTTCTATATTTATTGGAAAATAGTGACTTTTCCATGGGAAAAAAACTGTGTGAAGAATTTTTTTATTATTTCTACTAGTTTACAAATTAGTTGATTTTACAATGTTTTAATTTATTACAAACCTGCATCTAATGCATCAAATCATATTCAGAGCATTCACTAAATCCGACAAACCGCTTAAATGACTCACCTCTTAAGTTTATAAATAAGTGCACTTATTCAAAACTTTCATTTCAATTTGTATTAAATATATTATCGATATTTGTCTGTATGCTCAAAATATGTATTGCCCATTAACGATTTTTACACATTATAGGCTCCCGTCAGTGGCCAGTGGCTCCAGAAGATGTTACCAATATAGTATAGTTAAAAGAATGACTCTACCTAATAACTTACAATCCAGGGAGCATGTGATGATGACTGATGAAGCATAAAATTACTCAAGATAATATGTTAGATTGGCAGGGTGTCAAAGCGCAGGAGAGGGTCTATCTACCTAGCATTTGGTGAAACCGCTGATTTCCTTGAGTCATAATCAAATTGGAGATGCACTTTTTTTAATCTTAAATTTATTAAGTTGCAATTAATTTTCTTTTTGCTGTGAAGTGACTCATCCTTGCGATAAGAAATAAATGGAAGCACTCTTCCACAATCTTCTAAAATTGTATTCTGCGGTTAAGCTGTTTTATTTATATCCTGTAAAAATTACTAATTAACATGTTTCATTTCTAACTTTTGGATTATTTAATTCTTTAATAATTGAATAATAATTTTAGGTAACTAAGGCGATCCATGAAGGCATAAGCAGAGCGAACAAAAAGGCTATTTCGAATGCACAAAAGGTGCAAAAGTTTGCAATCCTTCCAGTAGACTTCTCAATAGCAACTGGTGAACTAGGTACCAAAATATTACATTTTGTTTCTTTTAAAAAATATTTTTGTTTGTTTGCTAATTAATTGATCATTTCATTTTGATGATTAAACTTATAAATTAGTAGCTTAGGCGATTTTGAATATGATAGGGAATTTCTCAGGGATAGTTAGTTTTGTAAAGTTACGTTGTTTAAGGTAGTAATAAATTAAAAGGTAAGTTATCCGTTCAAATTGTTTTATCATAGATATACTTCGATATTTTTCATATATGTATTTTTTTTATTTTGCCCTGTACTTTAAATATAATTAAAAAATTTGACATTTATTAGAAATTTCATTTTTTATCCGGCAGGAACAATTTGCTATTTTCACAATCTCCGTAAAATTTTCAATACAATTTAATTAACTTTTGTGTAATTTTGAATGATTTGATATACTTGATATGAATAAAAAATACTTTTCCCATATTTTAAAAACATCTAATAAATTTTTTTTCTTACCCAGGTTGAAAAAAAAACCCAAAAATGTCAAGAAATCGATTACGACCCAATCACTTTTACCGATACCACAGCTTATGCAATGATGATGATAAATGTTTATATACAGTTTTATTCTCTAACAAAATTCTAAATCAATTTCCTATTCTTGTTAGCACATGTGTATATTTTAAATTGATGAATCTGCCGTTTTCATACATTTTATCAGATTTAAACAGCAGTAAATGCATTATGACAATGAACAGATTATTTCTTCATATGTTGGCATAATCGCCATGAAATTCTACTTCGGTTACACATTCCGTAGATACTACAAATATTGTGTATTGTTTGCAAATTAATTGTTTTGATGGAGTTGTCATTTTCCGCGCGAAAATATCAATTTGATATATGTACGATGGCCGCCATTGTTCCGCGCTGAGTGCGCCTCGAACAGTGAGCAAAAGAGGAGTATGTTATTATAGCGATGACGTAAGGCCTCCGTAATGAACTGTCACCGCAGATTTGGCGGGAAAAATAAAATATTTCCAACACGGCTGCTGATTGGTTCATTTAAATTAGGTACATTCTTTTCCACAGCTACCAACCGTGTAATTATATAATCGTTAGCAAAAAACTAGAGCGGGAGTGTTGGACAGGATATCCCGTCTGACGCTGTTAAACAACATGCGGACTTGGAGGGGTATCCTGTCCTGCTCTGTCTAGAGGTTAAAGTTATTTTTTTTTATTAATTATAACTTGTTATTTTTTACCAATTATAAACATTTGAGGAGAGACCTTGCTTACTTGAGTACTCGCCTGTATAAAATTTTTAGCTTGCTTATTGAAAATACAATATTTTAAATTTATCGCCGAAATACTATCAAAAATGACATATTTCCCTAAATACTTGTTTTTTAAAGTAAATATAAATGGTTTTTATCCATGAACTAAAAACCGTTTATTTTTTAAGGTCCTACTATGAAGTTGAAGAGGAACATTGTACACGCAAAATATGAGCAACTAATTGAAGATTTCTACAAGGATTAAATATAGGAAATTCGAGGGTACATGATCTGGAGCTAATCGTACTAATAATTAATGCAAAAATTCAGGGTTGTAAATAGTAAAGTTAAATGTTAAAAACTGATTTTAAACTTTCACGGTCGTCCTTCACTATAAATATATAATTTTGTGGATTTTTATATACTGTACGTACAAGACTATTTAATTCCAATGTTTCGGAGATGGCCACACATCCCGCGTCCTCAAGGGAGAGTTTGGTATGTCCGTCCGGTATGAACATTCCCATTTCCAGAGAGACATTACTATCCCTGTTCCCATTATTAGTTCGTATCAGGCGGGATGTCTGATCATCTATGAAAATATACTTATAATTGTTTCGGGGTTAAAAGTTAATGTTTTATATTATTGTATTTTAGGGGATTCACATACGTTTGAAATTAACTAAAATTAGTACTCTTAGTGTTAAAAGATGGCATATTCTTTTTTGATAACTGTCGTTTTACAATTTTTTTTTGTTATGGACAAAATGGAATGCTAACATAAAATTATTATTTTAATCTTTATAGTCACAAATGCATTATCTTTTGGAATATTTTCAGCAAATACCTGGGAATATATGTGTATTAATTTTATCTTATTTAACACTATTTTTGAAAAATTTTACACTGATATGCAAGACTGAAAAATTGGGTATTTAGATTTAGGACGCTCTGTCGCAAGTGCCTCAAAATATATAAAATTCGTTTGCATTTGGCATTACTAAATTTTTATAAACAACAGATATTCTATATTTTTATACTAATTGTTATGCCTTGAAGGATACTAAAAATTAAAATAAATATATATATTCAGGAAGATTCTATTATGAGATTTCAACGTATTGACATTATTTTAATTTTCCACATTTAGTTTTATTTTTTAAACCTCACAATACCACCAATTTTAGCTTCAATTCTAGTTTCCTTTGGCTGATCATCTGTAGCATACGTTTCAACTGGAAAACTACATTTGCCAAGTTAGGTTAGGTTAGATAGATTTGTGTAAAAAGATTTTCCTCAGACAAGTTCATAGCCCTAAAATTCACATACCTAGTTTCTTCTGGTTGCTGAGTTAGAAGATCTCAAAGACAATAATATTTCTGTGGTTCACAACCCACATTTCAAATATAAAACAGATTACAGGAATACAGTTTGAAGACATCCAAATTTAAAATACATAATATGTCGATGTCCGCCAGGATATGTGGGTGTCGATTCTAATGTAAAGGATTTTATGAAAAATACCAAAAATTTTGGGAAAGTAGCATTTTTTTAATTGCACTTAAATGAAATCTCTGATATATTAAGAGTTATTCTATGTATGAACTAGTTTTATAGTATCAACAGAAGTATGAAAAATTAAAATGGGCCTTCTTCGTTGGTACAAAATATTTTTTGACAATAAACTGATAATTTCAATGAAAACAATGAATAACAATAACTTTGTAGCAACTTTTTAATACCAATGTATATACAATTAGGTCATTTTAGATCATTTTAAATGTTAACGGATGAAATGGGTTATTTAATAAATGTAAGCTAATTGAGATTTTCTCATTTACATTTTATATATATAAGTACAACAATAATAAAAATATGATTGTTATTTACTATTTTTACTAATATTATTTCAAATTTAGTTAGTATAATGAACATATGTTTCTTCTACAACATTAGAAAAATACCTCCCCTCCCTGTTGTAATTTCTCGTAACTATAGAAAATATATTTTTTTAATTTAATTTTATAAAATGTTTATTTCATAATACTTACTATTAAAAAGTAATGACATCATAATGTAATTGTCAAAAAAATCAATTTGTTACCTTTTATGCACAGTATAAATATAGGATCACTTTGTTGGTTGTAGAAAAAATAGTATAAAAGATATTTAGTTTTTTATGTAAAACTTATATCAACAATTTAAACTTCAAAGGTAAAATTGACACATACCTTATACTCCCCATTTTTTTATACCATTTTACAGTTGCGAATTTAAATGAAACTTTAAATGTGTTTCTTTAAACATTTCTAAAAGATATATTTTTTTAATTGAAAATTTATGAAGATTGTGGATCCGGTCTTAACTCCATACAGACAGAGTGGGCCCTTTTCCGGCGGACACCCACATATAATATTCTCATATCATCTGTGACAGGTCAGCTGTGGGAAAATTCATGTTTTTTTTGGCCAGTATATTACTACTTTATTGAAAGTTTGACCGTATTGCATAAGCGCACAGATAGATAGGTGAGAGTGAAAAACTTTCATAAAATACAGGCCTGTATTTAAACCAGCGTGCATTACCTCAAGCGATGCAACTATCTGTGTGTTGGGTATTAATTTTTCTTTGAACATTCTGGCATATAATTTGTTTAAAAATTTTAAATCTGTAAAAATATTGTCAATACTGTCAGACTTTTATATAAGTAATGTAAACTAGCGACGAACGAATATAACAACGTAAGAAATCATCTAAATACGGTATTTAAGCAATATATTATACAATTTTACTATATCTAAATATATATATATAAATACATATATATATTTTTATCTTACCAGGATTGTACTTGAATGAGATTATTGATTCCTTGATTGTACAGGAATGAGATTATTTTTAAAAGAATTTTACAAGTAATATAGATGATGTTTTTTGAAATTATTTCAATACAGTATTTTTAAGGAGACACATTTAATTATATTGCATATATATATTTTTAAAGCTAACAGGAAAAAAATGCCTGTATATTGGCTGGCTTCATTCTTAATTTATGCAAATTCATAATATTTACTTTTTATATGTTCTGACATGTTTTGTTGGAAAATTTTGTTTCGAAAGTATGTGATTTTTGATTTCTACGATTGATTTTTCCTGAATTTACCCGAAACTATATGGGTTTTGTTTTTGATCGCCTTTGTTTGCAATTTAAACTAATAGACTTTGGAGAAAAGGCTTAATTTGTTTTAAAATGTGATATTTCAAGTGCTATTATTTTATATTTCGTTTTGACTCTTGAAAATATTGATATCAAAATTTTTGTAAAAGTTAAAATATGTAATGGCTGTCCTAAATGGATAAAAATGATTTATTTCAGATGTTACCTAGGTTTAGACCTATATGAGACTACATAACCTTATCTGCTGGTGCCCCACCTTCCCGTCCTCATCGCGAAGTCTGTTCCGTTAGCTTTGCGTCAATACCTTCTCATCGGCATAAAGAAATTTAATCAGTTTAACCTAATCTGAAAAGGTGGAGCTTATAGCCCGTGATTTGAGGCCCTCCAGAAGACCTTTTCTTATTTAAGACTACGAGAATGAGAACTTACCTCTGGCGAATTCTGAAAACTCGAAGGCTCTGTTTAGATGTCAGAGGATACGTAGATGTAGAGAAAGACAGGAAATACCCAGGCCAGCAAAGGAAGATCCAATGTCTTTTGAAGGAGTTTGTAAATATGATTATCTCTTGCATCCCACAGATTGTAGATCAGTATTATCCTGGTACAATCTATTTGTGGTGTGCACTACTTCTGGAAAATTTTACTCGTCACCTCTTTAAATCATTCACATCTTTAGAACTGGCGACTGTTTTGGTAAGGTAATTTTATTAGTCACTATATTGAGGTAGGTCCTTAGCGACTCTTTCAACCGGCAATTTTTTGTTTATATTTGAAACTTTGTGGCATAAGTAATAATATTTTTGTCCTAACTTCTTAACACTTGCTCCCCAGTAAGTATTGGAAAAAACAAAGCCCATTAGAAACAGACAGGTAGCGTGGGGGGAGCGGAAAGGACCTCGCTAGCACGGCACAGAACTAAAATAAATATTTTTTGTTAATACACTTTGACCCTGAACGTAAAATGCGCGGAAATTATATACTTCAAATGAGAAATTATTAGTGCTCTTAGACTAGGGAAATATTGATGTCATAAAACAAGGAAATAGTATATATAGCACAAGCATTCTACATGTCAATACCATTGTTATTTTGTGGAAGTAAAAATGAAATATTTAATTTTATTCAATGTTGAATTTTATTGTTTGTATTAATTAAAAGCCACTGCATGCACATTAGATATTGTGCCCATTAATTATATTATGCAACTTATCAAATAGTTAAGAAGCCAAGTGACTTCCAAAAAATTTCCGTTGGACTAAGCTTGGTTATAACAACAACTAGCAAAACCATTTTCAGTAAAGTGTGTATAATCGAGTCCAACGAAAATTGTTATTTGAAGAGTTAATTTAATTTGGCCTCCCTACTAAAAGGCTGTGCTTAAAATAAAATAGTAAACATTTTTTTTTGGCTCAACTATCATGCTAAGATGAGCAGAAAGCAATGTTAATTTACAGAGCTTCTTTTCTTGATTAGGTATCAGCATAATATTGATGTTACATAATATTGTATTTTTACAAGGTTTTGTTATTTATTTTGTAATACTGTGTTTACATAAATTGTTCAAAACCTGGACCAAGAAACATGATTGCCTATCTATCATTTTAGTTTTAGTAAAGAAAATGGTGCAACATACTTAATTTTAAATAGGTAAACATTTATTGTTGTCGTATATGGGATATAAAAAGTAATAAATAATTTGTATCGCCAGAATAATTTGTTTGTATTTTATTAACCCTTTAACGTATTAAATAATGACTCCTGGTAGCCAATTCTAAACGACAGCCTTCAAACTATTAATTTATCCCAAATCGATGCGCTAAAAGATTTGCTGTTAAAAGAATTGTTGTTTTTTTGCATTATATAAACTTTGTGTTCAACTAGGTACCAGGAGTACATAAAATGATAGAAACGTGTCAACACATACATACAAAACAAGCAATCGAGTAATTCTTCGTGTCGCTTTTATAATAGCGTTTCTATCGCTTTATGTGCTCCTGGTAGCAAAATAGTCGAAAAATCAGGGATACTTCAATCTTATTTAGATGTATTGTGGTGTCACAATGGGTTAGGTTAGGTTGGGTTAGGTTAGGTTATGTGCTCCTGGTAGCAAAATAGACAAAAAATTGCTAAAATTACAGACACACTTCAACATTATTTATATCTATTGTCTATTGTGGTGGCACAATGAGTTAGGTTAGGTTAGGTTAGGTTGGGTTAGGTTAGGTTATGTGCTCCTGGTAGCAAAATAGACAAAAAATAGCAAAATTACAGACACACTTCAACATTATTTATATCTATTGTCTATTGTGGTGTCACAATGGGTTAGGTTAGGTTAGGTTAGGTTGGGTTAGGTTAGGTTATGTGCTCCTGGTAGCAAAATAGACAAAAAATAGCAAAATTACAGACACACTTCAACATTATTTATATCTATTGTCTATTGTGGTGTCACAATGGGTTAGGTTAGGTTAGGTTAGGTTGGGTTAGGTTAGGTTATGTGCTCCTGGTAGCAAAATAGACAAAAAATTGCTAAAATTACAGACACACTTCAACATTATTTATATCTATTGTCTATTGTGGTGTCACAATGGGTTAGGTTAGGTTAGGTTAGGTTAGGTTGGGTTAGGTTAGGTTATGTGCTCCTGGTAGCAAAATAGACAAAAAATTGCTAAAATTACAGACACACTTCAACATTATTTATATCTATTGTCTATTGTGGTGTCACAATGGGTTAGGTTAGGTTAGGTTATGTGCTCCTGGTAGCAAAATAGACAAAAAATAGCAAAATTACAGACACACTTCAACATTATTTATATCTATTGTCTATTGTGGTGTCACAATGGGTTAGGTTAGGTTGGGTTAGATTAGGTTATGTGCTCCTGGTAGCAAAATAGACAAAAAATAGCAAATTACAGACACACTTCAACATTATTTATATCTATTGTCTATTGTGGTGTCACAATGGGTTAGGTTAGGTTAGGTTAGGTTGGGTTAGGTTAGGTTATGTGCTCCTGGTAGCAAAATAGACAAAAAATAGCAAAATTACAGATACACTTCAACATTATTTATATCTATTGTCTATTGTGGTGTCACAATGGGTTAGGTTAGGTTAGGTTATGTGCTCCTGCTAGCAAAATAGTCTAAAAATCAGATAGATACTTCATTCTTTTTTTATATGTATTGTGGTGTCAGGATGGGCGAAATAAAATATTCTGTTAGATTCCACAACTATTTTATTCAGTTACAGACACAATAACCGGCAAGTACAGAACAACAATGTCCGATGAACAGGGTGTCAGTCGTCTCACTCATTCATTCAAGTTGACAACATACCAACAAGTCAAATTGACAGAGAGGCCAACCTAGATGTTGTTACCAATAGTAGACGGCCAATTGGAAAATATTGACTACAGATATTATTAAATCATCATTATCATTATTAAATCAAAATTAATCAATTGGAGATCTTTACATTTTATGTGGTCGTAAGAGCGTGTACTGATGCCTCATGACCAAACCACTTTCGATTCTAGTGTTATTTCGTTCTGCTAGATGATTATTTAAAAATTGTGTTAGTAATTTATAAATTAATAATAATACCTTTATATTGTTATAATAAGTTACTCTACAACGACAAAAGAAATGATCTAAGAAAATTTAAAATAATGGCGCTATTGCAATCCACGGCATTTTAAAGAGTTTCCGCAAAAACAATATACATGAAGAAGGAGGAGAAAACTTATTTAGTATAGTGATGTTTTAAAATCATGATTTATAAACTTTTGCATAATATAATGAGTGAAGTGAAAAGTGAATATGTATTATAGGCTTTTCTGAGGCTAATAAATCCACCTAAGCATAAGAAATATTGTGATACATTAAAATATAGCTGAAACAGTTTTATCACATGACCATTTCAATTAGTTTTCGCATAAATATAGGTTTACACTAATGCCGTGCGCGTTTCGTTCTCATTCAACACGGCAACTACCGTTTGCGTTGATAACCTACGAAATCTTAATTGTGACTATTGACAAACATACAATCAACATTTTATATAATTTTTAGATATCTTTCTAACTGATTTCATTTAAAAATGTCATTCTTAAAAAAAAATAACAAAAAATATCTACCGTGTTTTCTACCATACCTCAGTTTTTTTTTATAATTCAATAATTAAACATAGTTTCGGTGAAAAAAAAACATATAATATGTAGAAGAATAACTTATAAAGCAATAATAAATAAAAAACAGTATATTTTATAATAAAAAATATAAAAAAAAATATTTCGGCACCGGTGACGATCCGCCTTTGGTATCTATGGATATTTTTATTTCTTTATAATTTCTGTTTATGATAAAAAATATGTATTATAAATAGTTTTATATGATATATAGAAACATAAGTAAAAAATAAACGATGGGTGTCTTAATCATCGCTTTAAATTTTCTTTTATTTTTAAAAATGTCACAAAAAAAAATAAACTGACTTTTTTTTTTAATACTTTTTTAACCCTTAACCTGTGTAGAGTCCGTAATTAATTTTGGCGCCAAAAGCCGTTAAGACTGTAATTAAAGACCTTGAAAAATCACTCATCTACTATAAAATCCATAGTGCAGGCATGAGTCGTTCAATCTTTACAAATATGGTATCATCTGATTCACCATAAAATTCTCTATTATACCATATCACTTTGATTTTGTTTATTTCGTAAATTAAAAAAAAAAAATTGCCATATCATTTTTTTTTTAAATTTACGAAATAAACAAAATCAACACTTTTTTACATTTTCATATATTTATAACTATACATTACAATTTAAAAGTCTTCCAATATGTACAGTTTTCGAAAAAAAGGAAAAAGTTAAAAAAAAATTATAGATATTGGAACGGAAGGACATCAGTGTATTTTCAATACAAATTTATAAATAGTATTAGACACTGCATTGAATTGAAAAAAAATAAAACAAAATTGTTTCGTTGTGATTTCCAATGGTGAAAACGTTAAGTTAATAAATAATACTGAATTAATACCAAAAATAATCAAAATCAAGCGGGCAATGCGGACGTATATATCCCTCCTTCCGCCGATGGGGACCTGGGCTGTCCGCGCGACAGGACGGATATATCCGTCCTACATTTGCTAAGGGTTAGGACTTAGTAATAAAACGATATTCTAGAGAATTTCATAAGCTCATAATTTCATAGTGCAGGTTATAAAGATGGCATGCATAGTTTTTCTACTATACGCATTTTAGTAAGCGCCCAACAATTGGCCATTTTTTGAACACTTGAGCGACACTAGATGAGATTTCATCGTGACAACTCGGCATGTGGCAAGTTAAAGATACAAAAAGTCAAAATACTTTTTATTATAATAACCATTAATAAAATTGCTAATAGTGCTAAATAATAAACAAAAAACACAATTTGGAACAGAAGACTAACAGATAGAAGTCACTTTCGAATTGATGAAGCATTTTTGAGGCATGCATTAAGTTGAGGACCTCATGACCTCACAACCAAATTGACTCATAGCAGTTAAATGAAAAATACTGCCCTACAGTATACGGTCAAAAATAGTCATCACAAATACTGAAAAAAAATATATTCTTTGATTATTTTGCCATTCGGTATTCATTCTTGCTGCGAACAAAGTGCTTAAACTCTAAACTAACATTTGAAGCAGAATAAAATGTTTTCATAGCATGGTTAGTAACTACTAGATGCTATCGAGTAACAACTACATTGTAAATTACAAAGATACAATATGTACCTATAAAAGAGATACAGGAAATGAAAAATGCATAGTAAACATCTAGTAAACATAGGAAAACCTAACAATATAATAATTGGCAGGTTTAACATTGAACATTGAAAATAAAAAGTGTTAACGACCTAGACATATACAATATCACTAGATGCTAGAATGGAAATTCCGCAGATTACAAAGACATCTCTACATAACTAACAATATTTTGCATTGAATATGTCTCTACTACGGATGTTATTCTTGCGTATTTGGTTTTTATTTTATGTAGATAACCGTATGTAAAATAAATTTTTATAACATAACTACCATTGGAATAAATATTGCAAAGCCCAAATTGAGAGTAAGTACTTAATTCCAATTCCTGCATGATTTATTTTTTAAATACCTTTATTTAATACCTTCTATAACTAACAAAATATTCTATAATAAAACTGACAATGTTTATAGTAGGTAAATCATGTTGCATAAAATTACAATAAAAAAGAATGTATTTCCCAGATACATTTTGATTTACAATCATTTTTTCATCATTTTCGCATTTGCCAAACAAAGTCTAATGTTTTGGTCAATATTTCTCGGCAGGTGTTAGCCACCGTGAAATTCACTAACCTCTCCTCAGCTGTGGGTTGCAATGACTCCTGCTAAGGTATATTAGCCAAAACATTAAGTCTTTATTTTACACTTGACTGTACATGATACAAATTATACAAAAAAAATGTAACACCTACGTATATTGCATATGGATGCATAACTCATTTATTGTGTATTCATCTTGTTAAAAGTGGTTGTGTTTGTCGTAGGAGGGGGGGTGTTGTCAGCCAGCGGGAGGGGTTTGGCCACACCGATTCTTACGACGCCTCGGGGGGCTCCTTTCAATGCTTGCACTGCTTGATCAAGTGTAGCATTTTCCAAATTCTAAAAATACAACAAAAATGAATTTTAACTAGTTGCATGTTCAAATGAGCTGTAAAAGTATATTACATTATAAGAAAAATTATTATTTTTAAAAAATCAACTGTACAATAACAGTAATTAATTATTTAGGTGCAATTAAGTATTAATTATAAATATAAACAAATCTATAGAATATTTTTTAAATTTAGATACAAAAGCGGTATCAAAAGTTGCACATTAAAATACAGTGAAAGTCAAAAATTAAAATATATATATATCCCTCAACCATGATTAGAGTTTTCAAAATATTTTTTTTTATTACATGTTTCACATTTAGATTATTATTTATGAACAATACAATACTGAGATAAAACAATAACATGTGATTTCCATTTTTAAATTTTGTTTTACAAAAAAAGGTATTCAAAATTTTTAGGTTTAAGGCCCGTGTTTTTTTTCATAAAGTAATAAAAAACAGAATATATCTTCGAATTATGTTGATAAACAATGACATTATTAAGTAAATCAGTTAGAAAGATGGTATTATTTATATGGAAACATTTATATTTAAAAAAAAAATGGTTGTATTTGCTTGTACGCACGGCATTTGTTTGTCAACAAATCCGTCAGGCCGTATTAATTCCAATGTTTAGATGTCAGCATATTAGAGTATATAATACATTTTACAATATCTATGTGATTCGCAATAGAATTTCACCCTAAATAGTTTCAAAAGATCAAAAGATGCGAAATTTATTAGTTTATTTTGTTGACTTGGCGGACCTATTGCAGTTTACATAACCTGACGAGCCGCCTAGGTCGCTATTTAGCGGTTGAGAAAAACATCCGTAGATTGCCCAGGTGGCGTAAGTTCCATCCATTTGGTTTTTTTGTTTATTAAATGTTGGTAGCATCGATCTTTTCGTTTTTAATTCTATAATAATCTCCGTTAAATTTTAGACCTGATGTTTAGGAACAAAAACAGTTTGTCTCTGCTTTTAAATGTCAAAATAATTCTCAAACATCTTCCGTTAATCCAGTATACGAAAATGGCCATTTGCGGGGTGTCGGGTTTCGTTTTGTTCTATGCTTACGAATGTGATTAGAAGCTATTATAAATGTTCGATAGAGTTAGTGGACTGTATTTTTGTCTAATCATTAAGAATAATTAATTGGTGACGAGATGCAGTGCCAAATATCGGAAGACAGGAAGGAAAGAACAGGGACGTACCTTTGCTGCGATCTGCCTCCTTGACCCACTGGACTCGTCAATGTGAAGATGTAGGTAGCGGAAGATGACCCACCTCACTTCACCACACACACTTGGTTCCTCAAGGTAGAGGTATGAGAACTTCGTTCACGAACGTGACTGCGGCTAGAGCGCTATGCAAACGTTGCTTGCCGGTCAACGCGCCGTGGTCGTGTGTGCACCGCAACTAGATACTGTGCGGGTACTGGAAATTGGACACGTCGAAACGGTGTTGTTTTTGGCGGGAAAAGGTTGGGTGATAAAGGATTATATCTGGCGCCAACAATAAGTGATAAGCCATTTATAAGTGATTAGAAGCTATTATTTCTTTATATTACATAAATATAATAGTGTTTTTGTATATAAAAGTGTCACAGAAGTGAAAAATTAAATATTATATTTGTGCCTAACCTCCACTGACCCAGCCACCATGTTTTCACAAAGGTAAATAAGAACATTTAGATAATTTGTATCTTTTATTACAATTGTATTTAAAAACAATTGAATATAGTATTCAATATGAAATTTTATTGCGAATAATATATATTCTAAAACGTATATACTCCAAGATGTTGATGTCGTAAATTTGGCATTTCAGAACGGTTGTTGCTTTGTTTACGGGTACTATTGACACACAATCAAAAAAATTTTTTATATAAATTTTTAAATATTTTAATTTAAATATTTTTAAATATTTTATAACATCTTTCTAACTGATTTCATTTAGAAATATCACCGTTTATCAACATAAGTAGAAGAAATATTCCGTTTCTTATTATAATACGACTAAAAAAAATAAAAAATAAAACATAATTTTAGTAATAGTAATAGTAATTTTATTTACTGACCTTTTTAGTTTTTCTTTTATATCTTACAAACTATACATCATTTTAGTGAAATAAAAAATCAGTACAAAATAACTTATAAAGACAAATAAAATAAATGTTTTTTTTTTAAATTTTCTTTTCATGGTAAAAAATATATTTACTTATAAATAGTTTTATATGATATCTAGGAACATGAGTAAAAAATGAAAGACAGCTGTTATCGTTTTAAATTTTCTTCTATTGGTTATCAAAAATAACATTTTACACAAAAATATATTTTTCCAAGTTTGACATTTTTATTTTTTTTTATATACAATATCTATAGTTATTAATAAAATCACATTGTAAAGATTTTCATAAGCTATTCAAAATAAAGTAGTTTACCAACATAACATACATAGTTTTTCTAAAATGAGTATTTTAGCAAGCGCCCGTAGTTATGCAATTTTGAAGAATATCATGAGGCACTCGATGCTTGTTTTGATTTATATTGCTCGGGTTTTGCTTTTTTATTATCAAAGCAAAAAAGAAATTGCAAACTAAAAACATTATAAGACATTTTGATATTTTATTTTTTAAAATAGCAAATGGCAGTTTCAAAATGGCAATATATTGTTTGTCTTCTAATCGGGTTTAATGGAGATTTTTTTTGGCAATGGAAAAGAACACCCTACGAAATTGTATTATTAATAGTATTAGAAATTAATGAAATAAATATCCTATGCCATGATGGTATGCCGGCGTACCATACCTAAACAACGACATTTTTAACGATGGTACACCAGCGTACCATCGCCATCACATGGGTTAATGATAATAGAATAATATTTATGAAATTAATAAAATACCTGTTCATTAACAAAGAGTAGTCTGTCGCCAGGTATCAGTCTACCATCCTGTTGAGCCACACCCCCTGGCACCAAAGAACGAATCACAACCACCGTATGAGCTGGACGCAGAGGATCCTGATAATCCAAAATCGAAAAGCCAAGACCTCGTTCTCCTTTTACGAGTTCTATAAAAGGTCACAAATTCCTAAAATTAGTAGTATGTATTTGTATCGTATATATTGTACATATATTAATTTTTGGATTGATTTTTTACTTTTTGGACATTCCTTATTTTAAACAATACAATTTTTTTTGGCTCTGTATTTAGAATGTAAAAAATATATAGATTGGAAATCATAAGACACTTTGGATGAATGACCCAGGTTTTCATTTTATTTTAAAGAAAATATATATAAAAATATCTTAAAAACATGTGATTTTAATTGGACCATATCTCTTCATAAAATATATGCATGGTAGATAAAAAATATTTTTCTTGAATTTGACTCCAGTGCAATTTGGTTAAGAACCCTAATTGGAGTCAACTAATTCAGACTAGAAACTACGAAGTGGAGTACACATACGTATCTACGTGTGTGTCTATTGTGTGTACGAATAAAAGTATCTTGGAGTACACATATCCAATACTCTAAATTGGGGGTCGCACATTTGCGAAGTGATAAAAAAATACCGTCGCTCACTGCGTTTTGTAATGCGAAACTTACGTTCTGAGGGGCAATGTGCTAGGGCACTTGCATATAAATCACTGGTTCGTCGACTTGATAACTTATTTAAAGCCTACTTGAAGCTCCCAGCATGGTCCTCCATTAGTGAGCAACTTCAGAAACCTTCTATATTGGACGAAAGGACCATTCTCACAAAATAAAGGAAATTTTTAGGTGAATGAATGTCAGATTTTATGTTTTTCTTCCATGTACTATTAAAACAGTGAATAATCTTAACTGCAGCGTCTTCAAACCATTCCCTAAGACCCCTTCCTAGTTAAGAAAAAGGATAAAAAAATTGGCTTTAAAATACCTTTGTTGTACCACCTGGCAATCAGCTATACCACCGGAGGAATAGGTACCTCCAAAGTATATGTAATTTTAAATAAATAAATAAAGTGAGCTGATGCAACGGCTTACCCTGAACGTAATTGGGATAACCGAATTCGAATTCCGGACCAGGTAGTATGATTTCCTGTTTTTCTGTCTTTCTAATGATTTCAGTAAATTATAGATATTCACACTGATTAGAAACATTTTTATACACACTGCTCTCAAAAGTACACATTTTGTAACTTTGATCCATTAGGAAAAACAAATAAATGCGTTAAAAAGACATGAATGATGTTTTCCACGTTCCTCTTTTGACGGCAGGAAAACCTTTCGAGTCTTACTTTCGAAGCAATCGTGCAAATTAATTACCTATATTTTACTGATTGCTGTTCGCTGTACCTTATAATAAAAAAGGAAGCATTTTTTTTTCATTTTATGATGAGTATTCTAAGACAAGCTTTATAAATAATTGTAACCTATAATCTGTGGTTCTGAGGCCCACATGGCAAGTCCAGTGAGAGGTTCCAGACTACGAGAACGCAGCTTTCCTCCTGGAGCGCCAAGACCACCGCCCAAAGTACCAGAAGGACCCAATGTACCTCCCATTCCGATTGAACCTTCTTCTGCTCCCAAAGCACCTGCTAAGCTACCATCAGATTTAGCCTGGGAATACAAATAAAAGAGTATATCTTATAAAGTAATAGATTACCCAACCAGAAATTGTATCGGAAGGTTGACAGATATGATAAAAAACAAATAACAGAAAGAAGCAGCCCACTATAAATATTTTTACATCAATGTAATGTTCTTCATTTACAAACAAGGGTCAATACAATAAAGGGCAATTTATTGGTACAATATGGGTTTGAATATGGTTTTGAGGCGACTTGCAATCTTGTGTAGCGCAGACGAAATTTATTTTTTTTCAAAATATAGGTGATTTTTAAGTTTTGATTTTTTTCTCCCTAAAAAAGGTATTTTTTACCATGTGAAATGCTCGATTTCAAGTTAGTAAATTTGCCTCCTCAATTTTGCAAAAGATGCACTTTCTTTATCCTTCAAATATAGACAGTCAGACTAGAAAATTAATTACGGTACAAAACAATTTGTGGATATAACAAATCTAATTTAGGCCTGTACAGTTTTTATAAATTGTTGTGATAATTTTTCAGCTAAATTAAATTACATATTGTGTTGTTCATCCTAGGTTCACAAGTTATTTTTGGGGTGCAGATTTGACCTAAGATTAGTAGAATTGCAATCGGAGTCATGGATCGCCAATTAAAAGGTACACAACCAACATAGAATGTTGTGTTAGACACTTATTAAAGATTTTTGAACAAATATTACTAAAAACCTCTGATCAATGGACATCCAATGGTAGATTTTTAAGTGCTAAGATTGTGATTCTAGACATAGTTGATTGTTTTAATTTAGTTATGAAAAACAAATAATATATTAAACACAGTTTATTACAAGTTGAATCCTAGTATAATTTAAATTATATTGTCATATTGCCGCCAATATGAAAAAATATATAACATTTTCAAATAAACTAACTGCTTCTAAAATCGTGATGATAAACAATATGTATGGAATATATTTAAATTATTTTCTATCATTAAATAAAATGGGCTATGGGAGTGATTATGATCAACCCCTATATCTTTTCATCATTGAAAGTGACTATGCAATCAAATCTTGTACCACTTTATACTTTTAAAACACCTTTTCACCAATGTCATGGATACAGATAGATACCGCTCCGTCTTTTTTTTTGTTAAATTATATTTCAAATACTGGAATTTCAAAATGTGTCTTAGTTTTTTATATTAAAAAAAAGTACATTTTTACCTTGACAAGTGCTCCCCCAGCTGGAGGGTCGTGCAGAGCAGGCAAAGGTGGTGGAATTGGTGGTGGTGAAACAGGTAGGGCGGGAGGGGAAGGAGGGGCCCGAGGGCGGGCACACACCATACAGACATGCGCAGGCAGCTCCTTTAGGATGGACACCACCTCCAGGTGATTCATTCCCAGCAGACGATGACCGTTCACCTCTGCAAATATATAAATGAATATGCTTACCTGCTAACTTTTTATGTTAAATGACAATACCCTTTACCTTATTATACTTTCAAAATATATTAGTTATGGATATGCACAAAGCAATATTAAAAGTATCTCCTTGATAATCAATACTATAAATAAAATAATCTGCTTGGAAACCGTTCCATTATAATATACCTTACCTTTAGAACTTCTGTTGCGACAGGAAACCAAGCTTTAATATGCAGTTTATATTGATTTTAAAATTTTTTGGTTTAATTTTTGATCGGGCTTTATATTTTTCTGGATTTAGTGAAAACAAATTTCATTTTTAAAGCCAAGAACGAGTTATCTCATTCAAGTCAAGTCCTGAAGATGGTTTTAAATTCCTGTTTTTTTTCAATCCATCCACAAAGTATTGTCATGTATGGTAATCTCATTCTGTTTGACTTAATCATATCACTCTGATTTTTTATCAAGCCAGTAAGCATTTCATAATTAAATTTAGAAATCAAAACATTGCACGCGATTTTGTAGTGGACTTTTACGGCAATTTATAATTTTTTTTAAAGAATTTCTATGCTATGACGCAGACCATATATACAATTATTTTAGAACCTACTCAACTGACCTAAATTTGCTTGTGCTAGAACCAGGAAATATGGTGGGAATGATGCATAAAAAATGTATGACTATGTGCAGATTCGATTCCAAGACAGCTGGATCAATAGTCAAACACCTTAACCTCTAGACTACCACAATCTTAAAACCTTTTGATATTTTGTTTTCGTAATAGCCCTATTTTTTATTTGAACCAAAAATAATGTCTATTAACTTTCATTAATATTCAAACTGTAATAAACATAGAATTATAGAGAACAAGAATACTAATGAGCATAAATTATCATAAATTGTTAAGTGATATGGCGACATATTAAAAAAAATATAAAATATGTCTTAGCTATATTAGAAAGTGTAAAATGTGAAATGATTAAAATATTAATCAAAAACTGAAAATAGTTTGTTGCTATCTAAAAAAAATATAACATTCTAAACAGTAAACAGTATTATAGTAACAGTATTATAAAAAAGGAACTAAATATAGTGTTGTAAGTAAAAGTATAACTTAATGGCCAACGAGATAATATCACACTTTTATCATTTGGAATTTTGTTCCTACACAGTTAAGTTTACAGATTGAGTTTTTCTATATTTATATACAAATGAATTCAACCTTATTGGTTTTCGGAATTTAGGCAAATCATGGCCATAAAGTTTGAATCTATATTACTTTACTTTTTTTAAATTACTTTAAATTATATGCATATAATTAATTTTTAACGTATAACAATGTAAAAAACTCTATAACAATGTAAAAAATATGAAAACATATTTTTTTAGTATATTTTATATATACTGTTATTAAGTTATTAAACTTTTCAAATAACTTTTCATCAATTGCAATAAAAATAGGTGTCCAAGGTAGCACCTTCAATTTCTTTTCATGCATAAAAAAGTGAACATTAGATATGACATTTAACCTGGAGAAAATAGGACAGTCCTGTGGCCAGCTTCCACTTCTTTTGTGTACTCTACTGAACCTCACAGACGTATGTAACAAATTGACAGCTGCACCCTTAAACTAATTAATTTGATTACCGCGCCGCCCGGTGTTCTCACTCCGCTAAGCTGCAAGCATCTACATGTGTTTTTAAATTAGTGCACTCCTTTTAGGAGTTAATTCACTCAATCATGAGCTGAGCGCTCGGTGGTAACTGACCGGTCTTGCGCCATGTGTTTAACCACACTCTAAAAAATAAAACGATTTCTATTTAATTTTTAAGTCATTTTTCTCGTAATTGAGAAATATTTTTCCAATACTTTTTTTCTGATGTTTGATTATCGATATAGATCAACATCCTAAAAGGAGTGCCCTAAATTTAAGAACATCTTGTATAGAAGTCCAATATCGCACTGAAAAATAAATCATACATTTTCCAGCAGCCCCAGGCGAGAGTAGCTGTTTCTTTATATATGGCACTTTGTATAAATTTACCAAGTCTTCTATAGTTTTCATAAATATTATAGTAATTCAAGGTAAATTTAAAAATTCGGTAAAACCTTCATTTGGTTGATTTTCATAGTACAGAAAGTGTGTATCAGATAATCAAAGAGTGGTGAAGTTCCTGTTTAGATAAGAACCTCAGAATAAAATTCGAATGAAAATTATCTCTCACCGAGTAATTCATCGCCGGGCCGGTGAACACCAGCTCTGCCGACTGGTCCCTCTGGGAGAACTGAGCGCACGTAGTGGTGTGGTCGTACCTCCCGTCCCCCTTCTACATCTACAGTGCCCTCCAGCGATATTCCTAAACCACCACCTGAGCCGCGCATCACCCAGCCCACCACTATCTCCACTAAGGGACCTGTAAAAAGGTTTAACACACAGATGAACAATACAAAAACGATTTTAAGGATGAATATTAATAATGTTCTTTTTCAAATATTAATCACATCAGTAGAAATTAAGAAGATTTTCTTGAACACGCTGTGTGAGTATTTTCTTCGAGTTTCAAATACTAAAAGAGTATAAATTTTTTACCTGAAATGCCATTACCAAGATTATTTATTTATTTAAAATTACATATACTTTGGAGGTACCTATTTCTCCGGTGGTATAGCTGATTGGCAGGTAGTGCAATGAAGTTATTTTAAAGCCAAATATTATAGTTTACTACTAGCCTACTTACTAATTATAAATAAAAATTTAAAAAGTACCTAGTCATCAAGAATCAGAAAAAAAGCTAAAATAACTAAAAATGTATTGAAGTTAAGGCAAACACAGCCCGACTTTACCGAATAAATAACCTATGATAGCGAGACACCTTTTTCATTTTTTCCTCTAGCATCGCGAAATGAGCTGTACGTCTTATGGGACTTTTTTATTTAAATTGATTATGTACCATCTATTGGCGAGCACAAATAGTACGTCAAACAACATAATTAGCATGTTAAACATTGCGCTTTGGCAAATCACACAAAAGTGGTTCAAATTTACTTACATAAATCAGTGTAATTACATAATAATCCAATGCTGTCTCACCTAAGATACTTTGCCATTTTTGCCTGATTGATTCTTCGGTTTCCGGAGTTGCGGGAAGGTCAAAGGCGGTTGGCTGTCTTGAAGGTTGTATGAGGTTGTTGAGAGCATGGTTTGTTGTCTCCACAACACTTTCAGTGTCTAAAGAATCAGGCGGTGTCACATTAGCTTCTTCTTGTCTATAATGAAGTACTTCTGATCTATAATCATTAAAAAGTTCCTCTTTCAAAATGTAAATACGACGAAGAAAAATCAATATTACTTCTTTAATGAATAGAATAATTATAATGTGAAGATAAGTAAACAAAACTCAGATGGGGAACATTAATACTGTTGATGCTCAAAGGAAAGTGACCATGTCCAGAAAAATACTCCTGCTTTAAAGACATTTTAAAGATCGATCATGGTAATGAAAATTTGCAAATACATTGCATAAGTACGCTCAAAGAGCAGACAATGCTTTTGCAGTAAAAGAGGGCATAAGTTCGTCTACTATTAATTGTTTTTTAAAACAGTTAAATTTTTAATGTATGTACATAAAAAGTAAAATAAAATGAAAACAAAAATACATTAAAATTAGATTTTTAATTTGAACACTTGCGTGATTTAATTTGACAGTGCAATGTTTTTTTGAACATTTCTAATGACTAATTAAACATGTTAAACAATATTGGCAATAATAATAGCTAAACAACAAATTTTCAAAAAAATAAGCTTACCCCTTCTCAAAGTGTGTCATTTGAATATCGGGAATGGCTGGACTCCGGCTTGAAGACCTGCCGCTATCTGGACGATGCATATCCAGGAAGGGGTTGATCGTGGCCGGAATTGAGTTTGGCCTGATCTCATTGGCAGCGATCGCTTGTTGCAGTTGCTCATATTTGGGTCCCCGAAGATACCTGCACAGTAATAACAAATGTGTACATGCTTCTTGATGTTCGTTCAGCATGTTTTCTTCCTTTAAGTTTTATATGTTTGCTCGGCTCCCCGTTGCCATTTTTGATTAGTTAATGTTGTCAGATGTTTTTATTAATTTTTGTTGAAGAGAAACAATTCCTCAGAAGTAATTAGGCGAACCAATTAAAGCTTATCTTACAATAACACTAGCGAACTGTCGATGCTCATACCAAATGTGCGTATTTAATTGAAATTTCTCGCTGAAGTAATTAATTTGGTCGCCTGCATGCGGCACTGTCTCTCTAATGACAGCTGTGCAAATGCCATTAGCGAATTTCCTCCGGTGGTATAGCCGATTGGCAGGTAGTGCAACGAAGTTATTTTAATTCAGTTTTTTTATCCTATTTCTTAGCTGGGAAGACCCTAGGGAATAATTTGAAGACACTGTAGTTAAGACTATTCCATTCTCTAATAGTACGCGGAAGAAAAGAATGAAATCCGACATTCTTTCTCCTTAAAATTTCCTTTATTTTGTGAAAATGGTCTTTTTGTTCAATATAGAAGGATTTCTGAAGTTGCTCACTAATGGAGGACCATGCTGGGAGCATTTAATTAGTTTGGTCGCCTGCACGCGGCACTGTCTCTCTAATGACAGCTGTGCAAACGCCATTAGCGAATTTGGTTTCCTTTGGGTAACCTCGCTAAAATTGAGCTTGTTTAATCTCATGGAGATATTGGGTACTTTCGTTCATATTTATTCCAAATAGTCTTAATTTTGTGAGCCTTTAACAATTTTAATGTTAAAGTTTCACGTCCATTTGTGCTCGCATATATATTTCGGTTGTGTGTGTGATCCGAAAAGGATTTTTTGCAATAGTTGAAAAATAATTTAATTAGGAGCGATTTTGACAGTGACTATGATCACTCAAATTACGCTGAAGAAATTATGACAAGTCAAATGGAATTCACAATATTAATTAAATAGCTTTATTTATTCACACAAGTTAATTCAGATAAGGCGTGTCAGCCGTAAAAATGTGTTGTAAAGCCGAGGTAAAAAATAAAATGATAAATTTGATCACATAAAGAGAATGATGTAAAGATTTTTTTGAATGTGAAAACATGTGTGAACGATGTGAACATTGAAAACAAATACAGCTAGTGGCGACAGCTTATCCTAGAACGCCAAAAGGTGAACGAGACCAGTCAAGAGTCAAAAAGTCCAGTATAAGTGGATCTACCTATAAAAATATTAATTTTACACTAACTTTTATTCCACCGTTTCGAGGAGGACAACTACTTTTTTACTGTAATAAATGGCTTGCTTTTGGTGCTCCACTAGTCATTTCAAAATGGATACAGAATTCCTTTTGTCCATAAGCCACCTTTGTCTCTCGTCTGACTCGTGGTGGCGTAATGCCTGCTTTTAACCTAAAGAGACCTAACTCTTTTGTAGGCACTAGCAAGGTTTATCTAATCAATAATTAGAGAGTTTCTATTTTTTTACAAACTTTGTATTGGTTGGTGAAGATTGATTTATCCCACACTTACTTCCATGTGCCCATTTATGAGACCCATCGGTGCTAGTGGCTAGTGTATGAAGGTGAGTTGTTGCAAATAACCGCCTTGCCTTTCTGCTTGTCCAGTTTGTTTGTTTTTATAAAGGGATTTGTTACTCTTACTCTTAATTGGATAGCGTAACTTCTGCGCAGTAAAGAAAAGCGCATTTCAGTTTATTTAGATGATTTCTTATTGTTAATCAATGTCCAGTTAGACTTAATTCTAAGTTAGCTGATGCAATGCAATTGTTGCATGAATTAGACTTTCAGATTCAAGCAACAAATATGTCCTAATCCCATCACAAAACTTATAATCTCTAAAAATAACAACAAGCGTTATTGTTTAAAAGCTCTTCTCAATATAATGTATGTATTAATTGGATCTGTGATCTAACCTCTCAAGTTGTAGAGTTACAATGTGTCCGCTGCTCTTGAGAGCATCGACAGCTCTCTGGTTGGTCTGACCGGCCAGCGAGACCCCGTCCACGGCCACAATTCGATCGTTGACACGAATGCAACCCGACAAGGCTGCAGCGCTGCCCGATGTCACTGATTTCACAAATATGCCAGAAAGTTCTTCTTTCTCGCAAACATAACCTTAAAATAAAAAAATCAAACAGTTTCAATTTGGTCAAAATTAAAGATATTATTTTAGTTAACAATTTTGAAAAACTATTAAAGAAATATATTATTACTTTCGACACACCAATTTGAATGGACTCATTTTCGAAACTCTGAGAATTAAATTGATTTTAGAGACTGTAAACATAAAATTCCGACCTCCAAAGCAACAAACAGTTGATAATTTAAACAATGAAATAATATGCGAAAAGTATCAATAAAGTAGCTAATAAATACGCCATAGCTAGTAAATAGTCCATAATGTAGCATAAAATGAATGATAATTAAGTGATATAACACTAGAAATAACTAACTGCGCATAAAAGGGATTCCAGTCTACTGTGGTTAAGTTGAGACGGTGTGCACATGTTCGTCTGTTCGTTGCGAGCCAAAAAGGATAACGTAAGTTGTCAACTTCTGATCTTTATTTATTTATTTTATTCATACAAAGTTTTATGTTACAAACAATAAAATAGCATAAACAAATATTATATTAATTAATCTTAAGGCTAATTTATAAGGACTTTGTTTATATATGTATATATAATATATGCATATATATTACAAGGGAATTCCTGTTGTGTGGAAAAATAATTTACTACAAATATTTTATGTAACTTTAACCAATAACCCGTGTGACTTCACCCAGTACCCAGATTCAAAAAGATAAAATGAAATACTTATTAAATATGATTTTGTTTATCAAAACAAAGGCAGCTGTAACATGGTGTATGTTCATATTGACTGGCTAACTGCCGCATACGGCCAATCAATTAAATGC
Source organism: Neomicropteryx cornuta (assembly GCA_020383195.1). Classification (NCBI taxonomy): domain Eukaryota; kingdom Metazoa; phylum Arthropoda; class Insecta; order Lepidoptera; family Micropterigidae; genus Neomicropteryx; species Neomicropteryx cornuta. Next base: position 12,534,849 of record JAHKQU010000014.1, read on the forward strand.
CGCTCCTCTCTGGGCACCTACAAATTTTGGGTACGTGTAACAAACGAACATGTTTGCCCAGTTCAAACAGCCACGTGCGGGTGCCGCGCTAAGTCGATACGCAACTTTAGAAAATTTGCAGAAAAGTTTGTCCCATATTTGCATTTTAGGAAAACTAGATCATATCCTTATCTATTTGTATCCATCTCTCGTAATTAAGGGTGCTTATCTTACCACTAGCAAACTATTCACTAACAAACAACTTTTAATACTTGATCAATGGCAGTATACATAAACAAATTCTTGCAGACATTGATGGGTATGGTCCCATTAACCATGGTCGTGGACGAAATCACTCTATTTTGTAAACCCTTCCGGTAAGAAGCAGTCACGAACTCTACGCTACATAAAGCTTTGACTGAATTTGTTGACATTCTAAGAATACTGACCTCAGAATTTCAAAGTAAGGAGATGTAATTTTTCTCCCATCAGCAGCTGCAATTTTGCTTTATAGCTCATTAACAATGTTAATAAAGAAGTTTTGTTTAATTACATTTTCCTTATGAGCCTTTTTTATCTTATATTGAGATTTTTTAAAAATATAAATAACTAATGTAACCTGCAATTGTTATTCCTAGGCCATTTTCATCCTTTACCAATTGCACAGTGAAACGGTCCACCTCAGGAGATTCTGAATCTAAAACAAAAATAATATGAGTGAATTTCAGTGTGAACTGAGGTATGAGTGAACTTTTAATTTATTTTTAAGTATTCAAAATATAATGTAACATTATTCAAACAGAGCTGGTGGATTTGATCATGAGGTATGAGGTATGAGTGAACTTTTAATTTATTTTTAAGTATTCAAAATATAATGTAACATTATTCAAACAGAGCTGGTGGATTTGATCATGGTGGTAAGCAAATGTGGTCGACCTGCAATACCTTATATAATACACATCACATCACACAAAGGATTACTGCATTACTAATAAAATGCTCAAAAAATATCAATAATTACACTAAAGAATCTCACCAGAGTCCGGGTCTGGATTGGTTCTGTCGTACAAATACTTGTTGGAGTGATCGTGAGAAGACTGTGGCAGGGCAAATGAAGATTCAGGCTGGATATTGAAGACCGGCTCCGAGCCACTATCAATAAGATAACGGTCGAGGGCTATTGGCTCAGTCAGTAACCTAATAAAAAAAATACAAATACAATAATTAATTAAACAACAATTATATCCTAAAGGCGTTGATTAAGTGAAAAGTACTTGTACAATCTGAAGAAATAATAAATTTGTTACTTCCAATACCTAAGAACCTATCAGCGGACCTGTGAATGACACCAAATTATTGTTTTAAGTAAACCGGAAAGTTATTAATAAATAATCAATTTTGAATCAAATAATAACCATAGCACTCTTTGCAATTAGAAGTTGTGGTAAAAACAATTCAAAAAAGTTCTATCTAGGCCTCTCAGTCTAAGTCTTTTGTAGTAAAAAAGGGACTCCATATTTTTAAAATTAGATTTGAAAAACTTTGAAATGTTAACGTAAATCTACTCTTATATAACTTTAGTGTTGGTTTTTTAAATAGGAAAATGTATGGAGCTATTAGAAGGATGGGATGTTAATAGTTCATTTCGATTCATCAAAATGGTAGCCAAATTGCATTGCGCTTGATTGAAACCTATTGTCAATCTGCCAGTGCCATGCAGTTTTAATATTTATTTCTAGTAGATAAATAGTAATTTATTATTTTTTTATATTTAAATTTTTGTAATAGGCAGGTAACTACTTAGGTATTTTTAGACATAACTAGATATTTTAACTGTGCTAAAAATAGTTTTTTTAACGTTTTAGTTAAGCTAAGGTTAAAAATTAAACTTATAATTTGGTTAACCTGGTATAAAGTCAAGTCAGAGATGAAAAACGAAACATAAATAGATAATGAATGCGTTATGTGATGTAAAGAGATGTGTATACTAGGTTAGTGACATAGGAGAAAAATTGTTTAATAAAAGTAATTTCGACTTAATAATAGGAATAGGAATGTAAAATAAAAGTTAGGAAGTAATCCGAAAGTATTTTAATTTGAAAATTTATTGTTTGATTAGCACTGAACCGAAACCCAAGACTTTTTTTGTAAACATACAGCCTTCTCAAAAAAACCTGTCTTGTTACAAATATTGAATATATATCTTTTTGTTATAATTAAATAACCTAAATACTAATAATAATTAGCAAATCAAAAAGCAATTTTACAATCAATATAGATAATATAACTTCAAAATAGGTTATCAAGCACGGTGAAAGAGGAGATTCTCGAAAAATTTCATAAGTCTGGTGGTGGTGGTAAGATATACAAAGAATAATTACGACATTTCACATCATCACATCACACACATTTCACATAATTTAACAGATTGTGGACTGAAATTCCATATTGATTTTTTTCTCTTAAATGAAACCTTAAAGGTTTATCTACTTAGAACACAATAAATTAATCTAAGTGCCTTTAAATAAACTTAAAAGTAGAAACGTACAGATATTTCCTACATATGAAATTTGAAGAAAATTAATAAGAACCTTGCTGGTACAACTGGTGGCATGGGATGCTCTTTTCTACCGAGGTCCACAACGACAGGGTTGGAGGGATCAGTCGGCCGAGCAACAACTAGACGAACTCTAGTTCCACTTGCACGCAACACCCCCGCCACTTGCTCTGACACCATGTCCAAAAGGTGAGCCTATCAAATGACAATTAAATGGATGATATTTATTTGGTACCTCAAACATATACTTATTTAATTAGACTTATATAATAAATAATTTTAGATTATCCATTTAAGCTCACAATAAAATTTAATATTTTTTCTTCCATAAATTAAATATTGCAACTAATAAATTAAACACAATTAAATACTTCCATATACAAAAATATATTATATATAAAATAAGAATATAAGTTAATAATAATTTTAAAATTTCTCATATTATTTTGTTGTTGAATAAACTAATATTTCAAAGGCAAAGACAAAGGCAAAGGCAAAGGTATCTCTGGGGAATTTATGTTTCTATTTTGATATTTTTGTTTTTTCCTCTTATAGTATTTTACAATGAACTTTTTCTTGAAGTTGTTGTTAGTGTGAACATTTATAATGTTATTTTACATAGGCTTTGTATGTCAACTCAGAACTATAAACATTATGATCACTTGTAAAATAGAGTTAATGAAGCCTTAATTAGTGGGTCTGGTTAAACAAGCAAGTTTGCATTATTATACTGGCAGAGGGCACAGTTTCACAATAAGGCAAACGAAAGTCCCTTGGGTAGTATGTAGGGTCACTACCTGGACAATATTATCCTTTCCAGGATACAATACTTCTACTCTACTTAGTCATAATTTCATGGAAGGTGTGTTACATTCAATAATAACAACTAAATCATCATTAATGTTTGGCTTTGGTATATTCCATTTTGCACTTTGCTGAAGTGTGTGAAGGTAGTCATTTTCCCACCGCTTCCAAAAATGTTGTGACATCTTCCCACAATTCCCGTTTATCATTAAAATTAATTTATCAAATTAGTATAACTACCTAGTAATTAAACTCAATCTTTTCTGACTATCTACGTATAATTAACCTGACACAATCCTTTAATGTAAAAAAAAGTAGGCACTATCGTTGTACATTTTCATCAAATGATAAATAAAATAAATTTCCTTACATCACCAATTTGCAGAATGTGATCTCCTGAGCGAAGACGACCATCTCTATCAGCGACTCCACCAGCCAATATGGTCTTTACAATGACTCCACTTGTTCGTGCTCCGATGATACCTAAAAATTGTAAAAATATTATAACGCATCTTATTTTCCACATATTTTAGGGTCGTATTACATGAGTCCACATTTGTGCCATCCAATAACATGGGTATTTTAAAGGCAGGGCTAATCAGATCCTTGGTGTTGCACCTATTGAGAATGGCTGACTAGTTGACTGGGGAGAAATTAAAAAAACCTTGTTTAGTAAAATGCATTTTGATAACTGTAATGTGACTCAGGTTTTACGTAAATAATGTCATAAATAATAATGTAAATCTTCAAAAAAGCTGGGTTTTTTGAAAACTGCGACCAAAGGCGCTGGATTGGATCAAAGGAAATAGTAATTTCTGCTGTTAATGTAACACCACTTTAAATATTTACGTTTGAACATTGAACTACCGCATTGTTAGCATATGCTGGTTTGAGAACTACTATAGTATGTTGACTAAGTAACTATAAGCGACTACTGGCCTGGGAAATACTAATGTCTGTTGTTAATGAACATTAGTATAAATATTTATGTTTAAATATTGCACACTGGGAAATATCAGTATTTGTTGATAGAGGAACTACCTATTGTGTTAACTTTCATCATCTGCTGTAACAATTACATTATAATTACGTTTTTATTATCAACATACCAAAGCCAAGTCCTGTACCATCATTAACCAGATTAATTACTTCAACTTGCGCCCACTCGCTGTTCACTATCGTAGGAGTTGCGATTCCCATTCCGATCGGTTCCTCTGTTGCTGAGCGTGCAACAACTAGCTCAACTAGACCGCGGGCTTGCTGAAGCATGGTTATAGCCTAAAAAATAAATATTACCATACAATACTTTTTAGGAAACAGTTAGATTTTTTTTAATAAAATACAAAATGCTAATCTCATATTATTATTTAGAAGTTTTTATTTAGTGTCCAACCAGACAGTTGATAATAACACATAACATAAATCATATCTACTATGTTGGTATCAGTTTTGTAAAATTAAATTTGTAAAAATAACAGATTTAAAATAATGCTTTTATGTTGCAAATAATTTAGCTCAATCTAGCCTTCAACAAGAGTGCCACCTCAGTTTATGCCCAGCATCCTTATTTTGTAGGTAAAATAGATAAGTGGTTTGAACCAAGTTATACTCTCTATATTAGAGGGTTAAGACTTTAATCGGATTTAGAAAATGTCACAATCTGGATACAAATGATATGATATCTAATCAAACCATTAAGCATTCTGCTGACATTGAACACACATGTCGAGCCCTTCATAAAAGGGTTGAAAGAGTAGCATAAGAACATATAAAAGTTTTATGATTCTTAGAGAAATGGATTTAAGATTTTTTTACAATACCAACGTTTACCTACCTCTCCCTCTCCCTCTCCCTCTACCTTATCTGTGTCCAGATGTAGACCAAGGCTGCAAAGCAGGTTCAATATATTTTTAGTGGGGACTGTATTTTTGGTAATAATCCGTTTTTTATTAAACTTTCAACAACGGCTCATTATATTTTGGGATTCGTAGCATTTATAAGGAATCGCATTTGTGGAGATCTAATATTTCTGGTTACCCTCCGATCAGTCAATGATTGGGTTTTTTGGCCCCTTGAGAATGGACTGCTTTGTTCGTCTTGAGATTGATGTACAGCAGTGATAGAAGCTTTCGGTTGAGGTTAATTTAAGTGGAGTCTGCATATCACCTGTGCGTCCATTGGAAAAATCTGTATTTTGATGAGATCCGTAATTCTTTTCTTTTTTTTGTGAATTCTTTATTTATAAACAAAATACATATTCTATTTGTTTGTTCACTAAACCCTTGCGGGTTTTTATGTGAAATTAAGAAAGGCGATAACAAAAATGAGACAGAATTGTAATTATCTACTAATAAGTCCCAAGGCTTGCAGGATTTTTAGATTGGAAGTGCATTGATTTTGGGCAGGTAGTAAGAAAACTTGGAGGCAGTAAGTAATTATATATAAATCAAAGTATGTTTTAAAATACTTTTCAAAGAAACTAGTATGAAATACACACCTGCTGGTGGGACATGTTCGCATCAATAGCGCTTCCCTCCAGACCCAAAATTCTATCACTGGCTTGTGGACTAGCTAAAACTGGATAGCCAATACTATGAGATGGAGATATTTGCGGAACTCTTTGTTCCTCCTCGGTTTCCAAACCACCATATAGATTTCGTGACTGAAGCTCCAATTCACCTGGAAATAACACATCACCAAGCATGATTTGTCATATTTTAATAGCGATTTTTAGGAAATTATTTTATTCGAAGCATATTTGCTTTTTCAGAATGTTTTAAACTGTTTGATACAATCACTGTTTCAGTTCTCATTTCAAAAAGTTACACAAAGTGCATATTTCCTGTGGTGATTGATGGTGATTAATAGGTAAATATATAGAAAAATAAATATAATTGTTTTGTACGTCTATGTGCCATTATAGCAGGGTAGGTAGGTTTTATTTTTCTTAAAATCTAGAAACTAAAAAAAACAGAATACAGTATTCAATATTTTTAATAGAAATAGAAGGAAACACATTAAACTTCACATAATAGACGTGTACATACTAACCTGAAAGAGTAATTTCAAAATCAGCTGGCAAAATCGAAGGGTGATGAGCAACTTGAGTAGCAAGCATAGCCATTGAATCGTTCAAAGTGGCAATACTTCGAAGAACAGGACTTTCCAGAAGATTAATCAAGAAATTTAAGTCATCATTTGTGGCGCTCTGGAAAGAGAAGGTCTTTACTAACAGAGACAAAGTATCTACTTACCTAGTTAAAATAAAGGAATGCAACTTCCAACATTGACTTTTATTTTTAAACAAACTTTCACATATATACAAACCTGCAATTTAGGGTCTTCACTTTGGTCTACTGCAGCTTTTATGGTTTCCAATTGCTGGAGGGCATTAGAAATATCCATTCCGAGATGCATTCTGCGGTCAAATATTGTTACTTTTCACTAAGATTTCTCTTATATTGCAGTTAATCTTTTTACATAGCTAATAGCAGACTTACCTAAAGTAGTGCTCTTATTTTGTAACTAGGATTCCGATTATTTAAGGTATCAGAATTTGGGAGTGCCTTGGCACAAACCAATTGTTAGTACTTAATAACTAAACGTAGAAAGTAAAAAAATACATAAAAACAAGAAAAAATTCAAATTAAAAACTATACCAAATAAACAAATGTATTAATTGCAAAATAACATCACAAGACCTGACAGTCCTGAAACGCGAACAGCTCTTTAGTTCAGTGACAGACGTGGTACCTAAGTAAAGTCTCGTCTCGTCTCACTGCTGCAGAAGTAGATAAAAGGTAATCAATTAAATTTTATAAAGGAACGTTTGTATTACGGATGCAATATTATTGCATTTGGCAATTTACCCAACAATCCGAAATCTGAATGAACGTATAGATTTGGCAAACAGTATTTGTGTAAGGTTCGCTCAAGTGATTTTAAATTTAAAAAATCTATTTTTCCAGGGATGCTAATCGCATTCCAAATAAAGAAAATATGTTCGTTTCAAGGCATCACGAATCACGAAGCCTTAAACAAAAATTAAACATTTATTAGCCATGGTACATTTTAAAAGAAATAAAAAAATACTCGTTCGAATAGCTTAAAATTGGCTATAAAACTAATAATAAAATATTTTAAAGAGCACCGTAAACAAGCTAGCACATACCCGCGTCATACAGAATGACTTTGAGTAGTAGCAGTAAATAGTGCATAGATAATGTGACTGTTATTCATGAAGTGTGTTTTATGTAAAAGTAAATATTAAATGTTTACTGCGTCCGTAGTCTGGGCATTAATGTAGGGATGTTAATGTCTATGAAGCTAGACCCTATCATTTAGGCTGAAAAGTCCGGGTGGATTAACTGACGTTTGAGTTTTGACAGTTGTCACTTGTCATTGTCAGACAGTTATAATATCAATGTTGTTTGCTTAGTTCATTTTGTCGTATTTATATAGTTGGTTAATCAATTTATTAAAAGAAAAAAAAAAAACAAAATAGAATGGACCAACTTTCAAATTTTACTGCTGGCGATGAAGCTGTGAAAGGAACAAACGATGATGCCAGTGAATGTAAACGATGCGCTGTCGAATTAGGGTACTGGCGCGATGACTATATACGTCGTTTTGTCAAGAAGATACAGAGAAAACCTCCTGAAATTAACCGAGGATATTATGCTCGCGTTAAAGGCGTGGAGATTTTCATTCATCAATTCCTCGAGGTAAGAGACTACAATCGGGTCTAACTTATGCAGAATAGTTTGTGTATAACCGTGAAACGTTTTTAAAGAACTTGATATTTTTGTTCTAATATTATTCAAGATTATTATAGAAAATGCAGTTCAAGTTTTAGGATTTGAGTGAGTCTTTCATTCAAAATGGGTTTTTATTAACAAAATAAATTAATCCTATGGGCGGATGCAATACAGCTTACTGCACATTAACAGTTTCATTCCCACCACCCCGTAACTCGTGAAGTTACTGAAGTAATTTTTTTTCGTGAATAGGTGCTAAACCTAACCTTCCTTAGAACAGGTAACTCTTACCTAGTTAGGAAGGTTATAGACTTGTACACATCGGCCAACATGTTTTCTCAATAAAAAAAAACCCTGGGAAAAGCAATAATTTAAAAATATAAGTAATATCAAATTTGGCAGCTACAGTAAATATTTGTCAAGGTTTGACACATATAGCTATTTTAGCTGGCAGTAAACTTCCAGGAATAGTGGTGTGAATAACATGCCGCCAGTGACAGTGTTAGCAATAATTTACCTGTACAATTTTCAGAGAGCTGGCAGCAGATGTCAAATAATAAATTTAGGTTGTGGATATGACACACTTTACTGGCGCTTGAGAGATTCCACTCAAGCTGTCACAAATTTCGTTGAGCTGGATTTCCCAAGTGTCACGTCGCATAAATGTTTCGCAATTAAGAAAAACAAAACATTAATGGATAAGATCCACGCTGAAGGTAATGAGTTTGTAACATATTCTAGCAATGATAATTTCATAAAATAAGATATTGCATTTATTTAACATTCATTAGAAACTATTATTTATCTTGGTCAGCGTGGAAAAAGCCCACTTTTTCCTAATTCGTATTTTTAGGATTTCGCACCAAATAGTTAACAATTTTTATGGTAACAGGCCTGTGGCCAGGTCTAAACGGTTAGTCGTAAGAAGTTAAAATAAAAATTGCCAGGTATGTACATTATCTTCAGCAGATTTCAGCAGATACCAGGGGTTTTATTAAAAAAAAATCTATCTGGGGCAGGGCCAATAAAGTGAAAATTTAAAAATAAAAACTTATTTAGCTTTTGACATATCATTTGGAAGGGCTAGCAATTTAAAAAAGGGTTTAATGCAAAGCATATATTGTGATTAATCGGTGCTTAAATTTTTTTGAAATAAAGTTTACAACTAACCTAGTTGTTTCAGTCAAGGGTATTTTTCTTTGGAATAGTGCTGGATTTAAAGATTGTGTACTAAATTTTAACCTTTGGATTATTACTTTTAAATGAAACCTATCAAGAATCTCCAATGATCAAATCAAGAAAACATTTCCCTGAGCATTTTTGATACTGATATATTTTATACAGTATTGATGAGACAATTATTTATTTTTGTAATATAATCTTAAAAACGTACATATCTTATAATCTTACCAACAGCACCCAGCCAAGCATGGCGCCTGACCTCTGTGAACTGAGGGTGGAGGATGGGGGAGGGAGGGTTAAAAGATAATCAAGTAGGGTTTTAGATGGAAGTGAACACTTGTTCATGCACAGTACGTAATTAGCACTGGCGAATCAAGGATATTGGATTAGGTCGGATTCTGGCCAGGGTTTTTATTTTCATCCATGGCTATCAGTAATATTTGATTAGCTATTTTTAATATTTTTCCTTTACTGATTGAAAATGGTTCAATTATTTTATTTTTAAATATTTCAGATGGTGAAATAATTATCAGAGAAGGAGATCTTCATTCAGACAATTATCATCTGCTAGGTTGTGACCTTCGCTGCTTGCCAGAAGTAAAGAGGAAGTTAGAATGTGCAAATGTGAAACCCCATCTACCCACACTATTTTTGGCCGAGTGCGTATTGGTCTATTTGAAACCAGAGCCCTGTGAAAATCTTGTCACCTGGTTGGCCAGCTATTTCACAAATGCCATGTTCATTAACTATGAGCAAGTCAATATTGGTGATAAATTCGGAGATGTTATGATTAAGAACTTGAGCGCGAGGGGATGCCCATTAGCTGGAGAAAGATACTGCAAATCTCTTACAACCCAAAACCAAAGGTAGGAGTAGCACCAAGTTTTCATATAGGTTTAACTTGAACTGGCATGTTTTACAGTCCATGCTAAGAAACAAAGATACATGAATATAATAAGGGAGTGGAAATGAAGGCCTTGTACCATTGCTACCTGAAGAGGACATCAAATAAAGGCTAATTAGGCCAGTTATGCTTTTTATACTATAACAAAATAAATTACTAATGAATTAATTTTAGATTGGTGCCTAAAAATATGTAACTATTAGTTCTGCGAAAAAAACCCTAAATACCATAAAAACCCTTACTTATGCAACTTTTTTTATGTTAAGACCATTTCATCTCAGGTCATCCTGTGCATTGCTTATGTAGGGCCTCAAAAAGAAGGGTTGCTTTTTCCCCGTTTATTGGTCCAGACTCATGATTACTTCTGCTTCACCCGGCCCGTCCATATTTGGCAGAGCGCATAGTTTATGAAACCCACAAAATGTTATGGGTTGTAAAAAGTTATGCATATTATGAATAAAACTTCCTCTCTGAAGATTTCTCGATTCCAAAGGCCATGATTGTTTCTATTCTGCTTCTATCTTTATATTATGCTTTATATCCTAGTTAGTCATTTGCCCCTAATGGTTCTCGTTAAAAAGGGCTCTGTCATCTTTTTAACACATTTTGCTCCAAACGTGAACCGCATGATGCCGCCGTCCGGCAAAGGTCGTTCGCCAGATGAAACACACACAGCCTCCACACAGGGCCGCCACTAGTTTTTCAGTTTCAAATTAATAATTTCTTATTATTGGCAAATAATAAGTATAAAAGTATAAAATGTTTTTTTTTTATATTTAATATTATATTGACACACCTTTTGTAAATAAAACTCGAATTATTTACCGCCAGATTCAACAAAAACACTCAATTTACTCACGCACTTTTCACACAAAAGCTGTGAAAACCGAACTGAGCTGAAAAAAAAAATGATTAGTCTATGCTTTTCATGAATTTAGGTGCTCGTGACATGCTACCATTTTAATATTAATAGGGATGCAGTAAGACGATGTATCAAACTTCATATTACGGCACCTGTTAATATACAGCAATTATAAAAGTCGATATATCGGTGTAGAGTGTGTTAATCTGGTCCACCCATACATAATACTTAAACCGTTTAAATACTTTTGTAATTAAAGTGCATTGGCTGAGTTTCATTTAATTTTCCCAGAAGTTTATTATTATTATCGCATTCAATGTTGAGTTTGAATAAAGTATGGCTAATTAACAAGCTGTCACACTGGCAATAAATATTTGTTAATTATTTTTAGGTTCTCATCTTGTGGATGGACTGATGCCCAATCGTGGGACATGCAGGCTGTTTGGTTAGCGATTCCGGAAGAAGATAGACAAAGGGTAGAGTCAATTGAAATGTTGGACGAAAGAGAACTTCTAGTACAGCTGTTTCAACACTATTGCATTGCGGTCGCTTGGATAGGCCCCACTTTCGATGGTGTTGACCTTAATGCATAAAATTTTCATTCTGATAAGTGTAACGTGTTAACCATACAATAAAAGAATATTTAAGAATCAATAGACCCTTGTAGAATCTCCACGTTCAGCTTGCATAGTCGTATCAATATTCATTATTCTGTAAAAGATGTAAATAATTAATTGCTTTGTTAAAAATGTTATTGCACCATGATGTATAAATGTGTAACTACCAAATATATTATATACATTTGTTCTGTGTACTGGTTTTAACCTTTTTACTTACAACTTGTAGTAAGCCAATTTTTGTATTAATATAAAATATTAGTATCTAGACTTGTAGCTAAGTGCCGAAACAGAGGGACGTGCGTTTGCAGTCACAATTCCGTTGATTTACAGCGGGAAGTCGGTTCCTATACTAATCTCATAAACGCAATACACGGGTGTTTCTTTGCATTAAGTAGACTCCTACAATTTTTTGCAGCCGATCCCTGCCATGCAGTCAGACGTTGCCAGTGTCCACGGCCTGTACGATGTTGATCTTCTCGAATCGTGTCTTGCTTATTTGTCCATCTGCCATTTAAGATGAATATCGTCAAAACTTCATTTGATACAGATACATTTTTATTAGTGAAATACAATACAGCACTGTTTTTCTTTGAAATCTATCTTGAAATTGATTTTATTTGTACATATAACTGGTTGCCTTACTGCAACTGTCAGTTATGCAGATTACAAGCTTGCCGCCGCCGCTGCCATCCAACAAACGTCCGTCTGTTCCGGCACTAAGAGCTACAAGTTTAAATAAAATTTATTACATTTCATCCAGGCATAGTAAGAAATATTTTACTTGGGCAGAGAGCTCAGACAGCTAAAACTTAATCAAAGTACAAACGTCCATTCAGGTAGAGGACTTTACAAAGATTAATCTAGTCAACGTTTGATCCTGTGTAGAAATTGAAAAATGTAGAAATTATGGCCGGGTGGATTTGGCTTCTTTTGCTATCTAAAATTTTGAAGGTACATTCTCTTTATGGCGTAGGCACCCACTAAGAAAGGATTTTTAGAATACCCCTCCCTAAGGGGGTAAAAAGAGGGTGTTAACATTTTTATGTTGATACCAATATCTCAGAAACCAAAGATGTTTCAGAGTTAAGAATTAATTTTAAGACACTAAGAAAAAATAAATAAAACAAGTTTCACCATTTTCCGAAAATCCAGTTACAGAAAGTGAAAGTGTTTCACCATTTTCTGAAAATCGAGTTAAGGGAAATAAAAAGAGTAGGGTGATTTCTTTCAAAGGACGGTACACGTAAGTAGCCCGAAGGGCCTAAAGATTGGGAGCGAAGCAACCTATCCCGAGTGCCGAGGCACGTGTCGCTGCGTGCCGAAGGTACTGTAAAAACAGCCAGTAAGTAGGGCTTAAACATAATTAAAATGTTTGATTGGTTTCTTTTAAAATATACTCAAATGAAATTCATAGTTTTCCTAAACACAACCAACCCTTTTTTTTATTTAAGTGGCACACATCTACACCATCATTTGAAACTCAGGAAAACGAGCTTTCAAACGAATCCTAGAAAACAATGATTAGCAATAGAGTGGTGGACGCTTGGAATCAACTGCAGGATTCGGTCGTTAGCGCAAACAACATCAATCAATTCAAGAACTGTCTTGATATTCAACTATCTCAGAAACAGAAATGAAAACAGACCTATCAGCTATGCTGTCTGTTAATATATAATAATAAAGTGAAAATAACTGCCCCCACATCACTTTAACATCAATATAAACCTCATAAATACAATTAGTATTAAATAAATAATTATAATAAGGATAAAAAACTCATACTTCTTTCATATTTTACTTATGTGAAAAAAAAACAAACGCATTCTACTCATTTTCATGTTTTATGGATTGGTTGGTTTCTGTATAACTACACCCAAATGGTACGTTCATCTACAAGATTAGAAATATCGTTGATTCGTGGTTGTTTCTTGCGAAGATCATTGTACCTCCCATGTTTGCACATTACTCTTGTATGATTTGCAGCGATATAGTAACCTGGTAGCTGAGAAACTTTTATTTTCATTTTTTAACTAGGTTTCCGTAAAACATAGAAAGTCTGGTTTCTCTTTCATAGACGCAAGAAATAATTCTAAAGCACTTGTTTTATTAAGTATACTACAAATGTTGCCACGCATAAACTGAACACATTTAGTTTCATTAAATTTTGGACTAGTTTTTTGAAACTATGTCATTCTAGAAGGTTGAGTGAGGACCGGAATCATTAGCTACTAGGTTGGCGGATAAAGGACTACGGTGAATGACTTATTGCCACCTCTCCCAATGTAGATTTACTGTTTTTTTGGTTGCTATTCGTAATTTATGCAAATTTATAGATAGTGCCGTAACATAATTATTACTAGACTGGAGTGCGCCAGTTTTTCTTAAAATTATATCCTCAGGATTTTCTTTCGAAGCAGTAGCCCCTACACTTAGATTATTAGTCACTACACTCAGTCACTATTTGATTTCTCTATGAATTTCTTAGTCTCTTACTGAAGTATTCAGTGGATCTTCCAGATGTGGGATATTTATTCCAAATATCCCATTTCCCATGAGTCCATAGACGATTTTCAATGTAGTCTGGTGCCTTCAAGCTGTGCATGTCTTCCCTCGTTACGTGCTGCTATAAGGTGAGGTATTATTATTTTTCTTCCAAGACGTTGATTGCTTGTATAGTTTTTGCATATTTTTAAATTAGGACCCTGGAGTTTATTACTATTCTGGTAAAATTTTTAGCTTTTTCCCAAAATTAACCTATTGAACAAGTATGGGTCCTTTTTTCCTCTCGAACCAAGGCGTGCTGTGCTATATAAGCAATATTACTTTCCGATACTGAAGACTGAGCTTATTTTTCATTATGCTACAGACTGAGTTCATCTGGGTCATCATATTTTTCACATTCAGTATTAGATTCAATTCCAAAAATCAGAATGTTTAATTGTCCATTGTTGAAATTGCAGACGAAATCAGATTTACTACCACCAATAGCCGGCCGTTCAAATCTCCGCCATTTGATTTATCCAGACGCTTGGTGCGTCACTAACACCTAACATGGCGCTGCCAGCTGTACGTTTCTGACTCCAATTGAATTTCTAATAATTACAACGAAGAAAAAAGAAAAATTATAATAATAATAAAACATACATAAATTATAATTGATTTTATTTAACATATACGAGAACACGTACATATATTATAAATTATCTGAAATATGGCATCTCAGGATATTTCAAATATATCTGTATACAGTATTATGCATTTGAATGTTGATTTCTCATCAGACAGATACTCAAAACGGACATAAATAGTAACTAAGGTTCACTGCAATACACACTTGTTTTATTACACACTTTTGCACTTTGAAATTACGTTTAAGCCATATATGCATTAATTATCGGAGATACAAAAACGCACTGACTCGACATCACACTCAACACATCCCGGTGCAGCATAAGGTTGCATGTTTTCAATAACCATTTGTCGAGGCAACAATCTTATTGGTATATTATTGAGAATTTGGGTTGGGTTAGGTTAGGTTATGGTAAGCAATTTTAAAAGTTTGATTTAAAACTTAATAAAAATATAATAAAACCTTGCACGAAAAATTTTGTCAATTTTATCTTTTTCTTTTTTATTACCTATGCGTACGAATAAAATATTTTGATAGAGGAGACTAAAAAGTAGGTAGACATTTTAATAGAATATTTCTCAATTTCAGTCGCAGAGATGGTTCACCTTCGCAAAATATGTGCGTTGATTTGCCATCGACTTGTATCAAAGTGTCCTCATTTTGTAAATGTATGATGCAGCCATCCGCTCCAGTCTCAATTTTGGCATCGGTTATTCCCTCGTGCGCCAGCTCCCTAACAAACTCATCAATGTCTAAGCTGCTCCACTCGAAGCGCAATGGTTGAGAACTGGAGACGGTGGGCAAAGCCGGTGCTTCCGACAGCATGAATCGGTTATCTCTCATTGTTAGAGATGCAGATACTCCAGCCAAGTGTAGACCCGGCCTTAGCTCTTGCGGTGTAAGTTTGGCGACTAATTCTGGAGCTAGTTCCCCGCGGGTTGATCTCCGGACTATAGGTAACCGGACCACACCTCCTCGCTTGAAAACCAACAACGGTTTATCCTGTAAATAAATGGAAAGATTACTAATGCCGTTGCAAAGTCTTCTCTTCTATTACAGTCTGCAAAAGCTAAATAAACTGTCAGAGAGGCAGATTCAAATTATCAGTCTTTTAATAGAGAAAAAAAAAAGAGTAAATGAGAATGATCCTTTTAATTTTCATTTGATAAAAAAACATGAAACTCTTAATGGCAAAAACATTGTTTGAGGGGTTTTTTCATCAGATAACAATCAATGGTGCCCAAAGATACTTTTTTATTAATCTTTTCTCGTAGATTATAAATGATATGGGATGGAGAGCTATCTGTCAAGATTGTATCTGGTTGTAACCGTGTATTCGAAGGGTGGTTGTAATCACTCCTTAAAAATCTTTGAAATCATTTCAAGGTTTTTCATACACTAACCATACTAGTAGAAAGGCTTTGGGACAAATCTCAACAAGATCACATTCACCTCTCCTCGTAATACTTCATTAGGGTTGAGAATTTAAACATATTGCAGTATATACTCACTTCAATCACCAAAACAGACTTAGGTTGTAAAATTGGTGAAGGTATTGTATACTGTTCTGGTACGACTAAGGCCTGAGGCCTCAAATCCTTGATAAGCTTATTGGCTTGCAAAAAGTTCAGAGATGTATCAATCGGACAGTGAAAAGCTTTCATTGCCAGCGGTTGGAATGGGGCTAATGCCTCCACGTAAGGGAAGTCAGGTTCTGAAAATAAAGCATTATTTTTAAATTAAATTTAAAAAAAAACTTGAAAAGAAAATCCATAAAAAAATAATATTTAGAGTAATTAAAAATTATATAGGGACCATTTTCGAAGACTTATATAGGTCTTGTGTAACCTATTATGGGTAAGAAATTATAAAAAAAATATAAAAAACCAACATCCCCAGATTTATAATATTTTTTAAAAGATGGTGTAAATTCGATCAAAGCACGAATTCCGATATCGCACCGATCGATAATGCTGACCACCGTTATTGCGTACAGCGACAGCTGAGCGCTCACAACAAAGACATTAATACATGATCCTTTTACTATTTTCAAGTTTACAATTTTTCACTCAGAAACCATGATGAAATTGATATGAGGTTGTAACGGACCGATTGTGTGTGGCCCGTGGGATAATAGTAATAACTTGAGGGTCTGTTAGAACATTTATTACTTGATCCTCTTACTACATAAATACTTCGATGTACAATATAATGCCTGACTCCATGATGTGTGGACGCGAACCGGCGGACGAGTTAGGGACCGACGAGTAGGTACTGGCAGCGCGCGAACTTAGTTGAAAAGGCGCTGCACTAGCGCGCGACCTCCGTTTTTATAGACTGTCGTCTTGCGTCGGAGGGGAAACCCTCTTCCTCAGCCCTGATGCATTCGGTCTCATCACCCTCGGTCGACGGACTTCGTACCTAGCTGTCATCAGCGGAAATCTGGTGTGTTCGGTCAAAGGACTTTGTATCTGTGATCTGATGTAGTCGTCAGTGGAAACCTGGTGCGGCCGTCCGGTGATCTCGTGACCCCCACAAGACCAAAGCAAATCATGTTTGCAATCGCAGGGCCAAAAGTTGGTTTTTTTATCGGGGATGCTCTTAGGACACGGTGCGTAGTAAAAAAATGAAAAATAAATGTTTAATAAAATACCTGTAAATATGACTGCATGTAGTGGATTTGAGCCCCACATTTCAATGAAATGTACTGTATCTCCAAATCTGAGGCTTGGATGTCCACAGAAAACAACACATGGCTAAAATAAAAAATATATATACTGATTATACTTTGCACAATACAGGAGCTTATGGTTCTCTAATTGTTAAGGTATTTGAGTTCAAATCCGTGCATTATAGTCATGCAACTTTTAATGCTTCATCGCCACCTTGAATTTAGTACAAGCAAAATTAGCTTAGATGAGCAGGGCCAAAAAAAATATAGGAGTGCTAAGGAGCATAAACTACAACTAAATAATATTATTTGCATTCATAGAAATTGGGTACTGTAACAATTTCATAGTTTCTAATTCATCTTTACTAATATCAAAAATGCTACAGATTTCGCTCACCTGTCGGAAATCAGTGCTAAAACCATCCGAGTGAATGTGTTTATAGTGCTTTAAACGTGAATTTCGAGTCAGGAACGCATGCGGGAATGGTTCTTCCGGGAGATACACTTTATTTTGCTTGACAGTCGACAGCCACTCAGCAAGAATATTGGAATATGCCAGTGATGAGTCTGCAACTGGCGAAATGAAAAACATTGGCACCTGTGCCAAACCAGAATTATCTAAATGTGCCGAAAGACATTCAAACAGATCATATATAACACCGCTCGGGTAACATGGTATAAGAACGCTACCACCGCTTCGGAGTGTCATGGCTGAAATCAGACATGACATGATGAGAAAAATAAATAATATATTATGATTCCAGTATAATTTATATAGCCTAAAAAAGGTCATTACCGGCGTGCATACAAAGGTCACCTAACATATTATCGGGATTATGCGCAGGCGTTTGAGTTAAGCCGGTAATGATTAGCAAATCAGCCCCTTTTAATGCAGCTTGATTGATCGGCCTAGGATGAGTTGTTAGCGTACTGGAGCCGCTCACATATGCTATTTTTTCATGCGATGATGTCAACACCCAGTTGCTAGATCCGAGACAAAAACCGGAACTAACAGCGGTTACTTCGAGAGCACCGTAAACATCCTGCATATAATCAGAAACCAAACAAAAGTATTAGTATATATTATACGATAATTGAACAAAATACAAATAAATAACTAAAGGTAATTACAATTTTTTCATCATATCCCACAATTCTCACACGAGATAGAGCCCTGGCTAGAGTATCCGTGTTATAAAGATGTTTCCATGAACGAGGTTTAAGTGCATCGCACAGTGGCAAAGGCAGCATATGCAGAACTTCTTTCCAGCGACTCGCAATCACTGCTTTAGGAGCTTGTTCAATAAATTCGACTAGTTCTTCCAAGTAAAACCTGTAATATCAGAAAAAATTAAATCAAATAATGTAAGGATGCACAATAATCTTCAATTAGCCAACTTTTTTAATAATTATAACTTAATAATTGTGACTTAAAAATAAGGAAAGTGGTCAAACATTAACTGACATAGGGCACGGGAAAAGTAATAGTCAAATTTCTGAATAAACGAAATCTGAACTTGTTGGGATAGGGGCATTTGATGGATAAAAAATCCTCAAGATAATTATCATTTATTTATTTATCATATTATTAGATAATGCAACATATATTGACGTTTTTGTGTAGACAGCACTTTCAGGACATGACGGCTTTAAGATGAATTTTCTGGCTTTGCTTAACTACTTGTCCTACTGCGTCATGCCTTGCAAAGTTCTATTCTTTTTATACATAACTTGTTGACACAAATCACTTTTCATTTGAAGACAAATATAATCTATACTAGCAACCCCAGGTTGGCAGCTAGACCCAGCTAGGTTGGCTTGGGATTAGTCGCTTAGCGACTTGATGATGATTATGAATGGAGGGCTGCCAGGTGGCTGCTACACTTAGGTCACTTTTCTTAGGGGCCCATTGTGTAATCCTCCGTAGTGTAGCTCAAATCTAGAGCTCTTGCAGCCAGGATATATGCCGGATTCTTGCTGCATATTTCGGCCATAGCAAGCCTGGATGGCCCCCAGATTGTGCTTCTTTTTGAGGTGAGGGCTGGGCAGTGACAGATTACGTGTTCCGCTGTCTTTTCCTCTATGTTGCAGCCTCTGCAGATGGGGCTTTCAGTGATGCCCAAGGTAGTAAGGTGTCTATTTAGTCTGCAGTGGCCTGTTATCAATCCAGTTAGGATACGGAGATTTGCCCTTGGCAGGCTGAGACAGTATTTTGTAAGACGAGGATGAGGCCATGCCATCGCTGTTCTGGCCTGGCTACGTTTTGCACTGTCCCACCTGTCTCTGTGCCTGGTCCGGGTTACGCTTAGCGACTTATTCAATGCAACCTCTCAAGTTTTTCAAAACAGCGTCTTCGGCACCCAACAACTCGAGAACTGAAAATAGTTGCGTTGACCTAGAAATTCCAAAATGCCCAAAAAAACCTTCCTAGTATGTTATCTAAATGTCCTTCCCCGGCGATCTTCATACAATATTTAATCAAAATCGTACCAGATAGACTTTTGCATTTATAATATTAGTATGGATTATAATCTCAATCCAGCTCTCTTTCTTTCTGATGTTCGCCTGTGTTTAGTTTATTATTAGAGCATGGTATCCATTAGTTTATACAAAAAAAAAAATGACTCCTTTATATTAAACCACCAACGTTTAAACAATTTAAAGTTAAATTTGAAGATACCTTCCAATTTGTAGAGTTGGTTCAGTTGCATAAACAATCCCCTTGAATCCCGTTCCTTCAGTGATAAAAGGTAAAGCCATCATACATGTGTAATTAGATATAAGTATCACATCAAGTTGAGAAAAATCAATTACTTTATCTAGGGGGGGGCAAAACTCTGGTGTGCTGTCTACAAATACTCGACCGCAACATTCTTTCAGTTCCTGCAAATGCAAACATCACTGCAAATTATGTAAAAGTTTCTCTTATGATTGTGCACATAATCCAGAATTAAATTATGATCACGAATCCAATGCATGAAGAGTAGGGTAGCTGGGGGCTAATGGCTCTTTAGTTTATTTATTCAGAATTTAAAAGCCTTGATAAATTTTATGAATCTAGGCAAATCGTTAGTAACTGAGAATGAGATATGAACATATCAGCTGAATATCTGCTTGCTAAGCGAACAATAATAATAATAATATTTATGTTAATATACCACATATCGCCATCTACATTCTTCTATTTGCATAAGAAGAAAATCAACATAACAGATAATCAAAAATTTGTCATTAAATTGCATAATGTATTAACCTATATTTTAAAATTATCACCCCATACTGGCAGTTACGTTCAACAATGTTTCCGCACACCTATTTATTTAAATATGAAGAAAATCGATGAGACAGCTCAGTGCAACGACTTTAGCCGAATGAGACATGATTACATCACCTCCATGCGTCGCCCTGAGGAACGTGTCACTATCCGAGTGTCCTACCGAACATACACCATTTAAATCTAATGGCAACGCACTCATTCAGGTAACTTTTGAAGTAAAACTTCTTTTTTTTAGGCGCCTACACTTTATACCATTTTAATCTAATTGCCACCCACTCATTCAGATAAAGTGTAGGCGTCTAAAGAAGTTTTACTTCAAAAACTGAGCGGTTATTTTGCTTTTGCCAAACATACCATATCATATACGAGTATAAGCAATATATACATACCCCATCCAATAGTGGATCAGTGATATGTGGAGGAACATACGTTGGTAATGATGAGAGACGTGTGCTAGGTACTTGAGGCAGAGGTAGAAAGCTGAGGGTTGAATGAGCTGATAATCCACAGTCCAGCATAATGAGAAGCTCTTTGAAGCTGACAACAATACACGGCTTTGCAGCATCATTGCTTAAACAATACTGAAACGCAACAAATGTAAATTAAAATTATTCCCTAAATTTTGATACTTTATGTGTTGATTTATTGGAGCCAAACCATGGTTTTGTGAAAGTTCACAAAACTAAAATATGTTGAGTATCAAATTTTAACTGTAACCTAATAGGGTTTGCAAGTGCCTATGTAAGTATTTTACCATTTTGAGTAAATCAAAATGTTCATATTTTTTAATGCTCAAAGGGTTATGAAACATGGATGTTTAACTGTAAGATATTGGGTATGTTAAGATCCTATGTCAAAATAACTTTTCATATTGCAATAAGTGACTAAGTGGATATAGATTTAGTAATCGGCCTCTTTTATTATCTTCTGCCTTTATTATTAGATTTTTTTGTGAGAAAGAAAGTAGGTTGCATACCTAACATCAAAAGCATTGTTATATTTTTGGCATAAGCACATCTTCCACCAAGCCCCCGATAATTCACTGATTTAACACTGGAAGGGCCGATTTTTAATCGTCAGCTTGTTAATAACATTAAGATTTTATCTATTATTTTAATAATATTATTTTGTTTTTACGTTCCTTCATAACAATAGAATAAATATTATCCAAACTCACTAACAATTTGTTAGCTGTAACTGAAAGATCGACTCAGAAAGAAAAATTGAATATTGAATACCAACGTTTTGTATGCTGACTTACATACATTCATATATTTTTGATAAGTATTCTGAGAAGTCAGAGGAAATGGGTTTATGTTTTTTCCCTCAGAGTTTCATATTTTGCCCTGAAAATATACCCACTCACAAAGCCAAATTTAACTCGTGGGTCGCGGGTTCGAATTTGCGCAGTTTAACGTTTCATTACCACCATCTCCCCTGACTCTAGCACAGGCACATTTGGCGTAGTTGAGTAGGGCTCAAAATAATTGTATATGACCTAGGTCATAGCAATCATTTAAAAAAAAACAGTTACATTTGGGTCATGGGAGATCAATCATGTGCCAGGAAAGGGTTAGGTTGAAGCACTTGGATGGTTTAATGTTGAGGCGATAGGTCCAGGCACAAGAGGACTCAACGTCCTGTAAGAGCATTGATATACTATTATCAAATGAGAGGGAAGATGTGTAAACTTCATATTTTCGAAGTTCGGCTCCAAATTATGCCATTATTTCATAAAATTAGTTCATCACAGGCGAAAATTATTTTTTAGTTCTTGGCCATGCATATATTTGAATACCACAGATTTGTGTCGCACTCTATAAGACATATACAAATTTATTGAAATTCAGCAGTGACATTTATCTATCACAATATAAAAGTTTTGGCACATAAGGTATGTTGGAATTAAAACTAAGAAACAAATAAATTTTACTTTAATTTCCAATAATGCAACTTACCAACTTCATGTTAATTTGAAATGTATGCGCTGCGCTGTAGGTACTTTTGAAATCAACCAGTTCCACAGACTTATTTCATCTTTTTATAAAAATTCAAACCTTAACATTTTCAGAATATTAATAATCTCAGATGCATCTTGATGTATCACATTGTTTCTTAAATTATTTATCTGGAAAGAGATGAAAATTTTGATAAACAGGAAAAAGAAATGTGTTAGGAAATATTTAAACTTACATTTTGAGTAGTACCTAGTTATCATATTATTTTATACATAGCTTATCATTAAATATACTCTTATACCAGGTCTATGGAGCGAACATATAACTCCACCATGTAAATCGTAATTGCAATTGAGACTATTGGATCGGGTATGCTGTATTTTTCATTATGTATTGCATTTTTGTACATGTTACACTTTAATTAAAACACAGTGTTTTTACATTACAAGATATAATATTGTCAAAGAAAAACATTTTATGAAATACTTACAGCAATAATTATTTATAAAAATAAGAAAATACTAAACACTAACGCGAATCGGCCGCAAACTCGAAAGTCAATGTCAAAAGTAGTCAAAACTGCAATTAGTGTTGCCAGATCGTGAACCCATAATAATCGTACAGAAACCTCAAAATTATCAGATTAAAATAAAGTATCGTACACTTTAATATCTTCGCATTAAATAATTATATTATGTTTACTTGTTTTAATAAAAAATAAACATAAAAGACAAACCAGGTATCAAAAATATAAAAAGATATAGCAAAGCTGCAGGAATAAGTGTATAAATGGAATAAATTAAAATTAACACAGAAAAAAAAATAATTGTTAATAAAAATATCGTCATCATTATAATCAGTTCCATTTAAATATGATGTCAACATGTTGTTAATCATGCTGCTACTTAGTCAAAACGTTTTTGCAACACTTTCCACATCCTTCACGTGTTACCTCGAAAGTGCGAGTCCATTTATAGTGGAATTTATTTGGCGATTTCGACCGAAATTTTTAATATTCATTATAATTGAAAAAAAAAACAGTTTCACTACAGCTCAGCACTAGATTTAGATTTTGAACTCACCTTTACATTTCCAAGAAATTACGAGAAAACAATTTACTCAAATTTATGAGTAAATTATCAAAGCATCAGAGCTTATCGTAAGTATCGTATAGAAAGCGTTTTGCAGGTCTGTTAATAATACATAGCTGCTACTGGGGTGTAGTTATTGCGCTGTCATTCGCGCGACAAACGGGAAAAGCCCCGAAACTCGAATTAAAAGTTGAAAGAATAAAGGGGATCCCATACAAGGCTGGGGTCAATGTGCGGACGTTACAGTAATTTTTACGGATGCTGACTCAAGTTCCATCCCCAGCGTTAGGGCCAGTGTGTGGGACAGCCTTATGCGAAAATTTTACTGGCAACTTTAATTATCGAATTTTTAGCGTACGATACACAATCGTACGGAGGTCATATTTATCCTACAAATCCGATAATTATAGTAGATCTGGTAACACTGACCGCAATGCAACTGCAGTTGCCAGATCGCCCTATAACAAAGTCGCTAGATATTTGTCTAAAAGCAGCCAGATCGGGCTTACAAAAATAAAAATGAAATGGAAGACTGGTACGTCGAATAATCAAGTAGTTTATTCAATTTTTTACAAATGTGCGGATATGTCATTTACAAAGTAATCCAAAAATGTTTTTTATCTAGCAACAACCAAAACAAAAAAAAAAAATGCTTTGAAGTAGCAACTTGCAAGAATGTCCAGAACAAGAATGTCCATGACACCTGTAGCTAGCGATCATATAATATCAATAATGCCGAAAACAAGCAGTTATGTGCCAATTACACAATAATGAAAAGTAATATACTTATTTTTTTTTATTACTTAACAAAATTATGTTTTTTTATAATTATTTTTGTTTTACATTTCTTTTTTTTTTATTCTTTTTCTTCAGTTTCGTTCATATATGTTTTATTTAGACGATGTTATTAATTATATTATCATCTAGCATAACGTAGGAATCTGTGTTTAGATTTATGTAGTAGGTATAAGTTTTTTTTTTCTCTCTTCGTTCATATAATGTAAATTACTAAGGAAATCTGTATGTTTCTTTTAAAATTAAGTAAATAAAATAAATGACTATATGTATTTATTCTGCACAATATGGTAACAAATATCTAAATATTAATTACATAATAATAATATTTTATTTTCGTAAAAAGTTTTAGTATCATGGGGTTTTCGGGTAAATTTAGATAAAAAATACGGCAACCTTGGGTAGTGAATTATTTTAAAAAACTTCCGTAATTTGTACTCTTTCGAACAGTACAAAGCACAGGCAGAGGTACCTAGCAAATTCTAAGAATTGCAAGCAGATTAGCAAAACGAGCTTCAATGGCACAACTCTGATTTTATTTTTTAATAAAAGAATTGCTATGACCTAGGTCATATGCAATAATCATGTGCAGATTCGAACCCGTGACCTTTGGGCTAGCTGTCCAACGCCTCAACCACTAGACTACCACAATCTCTTTGAACCAAAAACACGAATAAAACAACTTTTACATTACTAAAAGTTAGTATTCATTTAGAACTTATCGAGTCATACTTACTTTAATACAAAATCTTATGGTTTAGAGGATATTTACCATTTTGATTTTTTTTCGTATAATTCCGAAGACAAGCATTTATACACCAATTACACAATAGTGAAAAATAGTATATACTTGATCATATTTTTTTTCTATTACTCAAATATGTATTTATTTACATTTATTATTTCAGAAAAGAAAATGACATACCATACTTCCCTTGAAAATATAGGTAAGTATGTTACTTTTCTATAGCTTTTGAGAAATAGTACATTTGTGAACTAGTTGGTAGTTGTACAAACCAAACGTACTCAACTAGATTTTAAAAGAGTCGTATCAGGTGGGGTTTTAGGTGGAAGTGGATGCATACACATATAAGGATTTGTATAAAAGGAGTGTAAAAGCGTGGCCAGTTATGTACACTGTAATTGTCTTATTGGATTAGGTCCTCGGTCCATCGGTCAGAATGCTATTTTTGTGTTATGTATTATGTTTCATATCTGTATTATATTTTCTATTGATGTATATTCTGTTTTTCCAGTTCTCATATTTTTCTGATATCGACTTCAGTATAGTTCGCATATTTATAGTTTATTGCATGGACTGTTTTGTTTCTAAATCATACTGGCGAAAAATCATATGCTTAAAAATGCTTTACAAAAATTAGGGAATATTTATCTACTTCAGTAAAGCAAACTTTAACAGACACTCTAATTCTTCCAATCCTATGGTTATCTAAAAAAGTACAAAAAAAACAACCAAATTAGTAAATCGTAATCACTTAAACTCGAGATCATCTTTTAATCATCCTTCACCATAGGCTGACAATTTACGAAGGTTCCTTAATGTTTCGGCATCGAAGAATTGGAATGACTTACCTCCACCTCTAAGGAGCAAAACAAGCCCGGCCTCCTTTAGGGCTAGGTCTCGACAAAAGCTGGTAAACTGTAAACTACCAACACTTAATTTACATTCTATATAGCTTTCTACGCTGGTCATAGATTTTCTACGCAAGCAATATATTTTACATAAGAGCATGTGAGGATTACAATTTACTGTCAATAATAATAGTTTGGCATTTAAGGTGCTGGTTTGGCCGGTCAGAGTGATTGTCATCTTCAATTGACTCTTCCTTGTTAAATTAATTGAATTCAAAATTAATTATGATATTGGCAGGCTCAGAGTTACCGTAAACATCAGACATCTTTTCGCAAACTTCTTTTAGCCTTTTCTTACTTTTTATCAGGATCTTGATGATGGAGCGGTGATCCAATTTTGTAAAATGCATCATTGACTCAGACATTGTGATGTTATTAGTTTAATCACTCAAACCATACTAACCCTAATGACCTGAAACTTGCCTTATATTCTTGTAAACAGGAGCACTGTCTTAAATGAAAAGCACAAATTGCAGAAATAAATATTTATTATAAAAATACTGAAAATTTTGTATAGCTACGATTTATGTATGTACATTATATATGAAATTATTGTTGCTATTCAGAAGTTATTCAAAAGGTGTAAATATTGTATATTGCATTATACTAAAGTTAATTTTACAAATATACTTAACCTCTGAATTTAAGAAAATATTATATACAAATCATTATTAATTAACATAAAATAGTCAAACCAAATGTTTATTAGTCAGTTGAGGCAGAATAAGTTAAGTAGAATATGAATATGGCCATAGTGTGTGTTTATGTACATTTCCTGTAGCTCCTGCTTAAATATAAATATTTACTTATTTAATATGTCATGTATAAAATTAGATCAGACCAAAAAGTGTTTCAATACGCCTTAGTAATAGATTTCATATGCATAGATTTTTTAACGAGTAGCCTGAGCAAAGCTCATTAGAATCTACAAACTGTATGATTTTTGCTCAGGCTTAAGGAAATTGACTAAATTCTTTGAGCAAAATTGATTAAATGTTGAGTGGGTTTCTTTGTACGACACCCCCATTCTCACATACATTCTTGGATATCGAAGAAAGTTGATTGTATAATTCAACATTTGTTGACATGTCCTTCAGATTCTGAGTGACTCTTTCCGATGCCTGAAATTATTAAAAGAATTATTACATATTATACTAAATTATGTTTGGTTAAAAATAAGTAAATTTTAGGTATTGAAGTAATATGTTTCACTAGAGTCGCCCTTCAGCGTTCAAATTGTGTCTCATCAGTTGAGGTTGTGTCGCTACAAAGAGTTGAGTCGTGGTTTGGTCGATCTTGAATGTTCACGGCCGACTTGACATGTTTCAATAACTAAAATGCGTAATTGTGA
The DNA here is from genome assembly GCA_020383195.1 of Neomicropteryx cornuta. Lineage (NCBI taxonomy): Eukaryota > Metazoa > Arthropoda > Insecta > Lepidoptera > Micropterigidae > Neomicropteryx > Neomicropteryx cornuta. The sequence continues at coordinate 12,562,440 of JAHKQU010000014.1, forward strand.
ACTGACATACTGCACTAACCATACTGGAATTGTTGGAAAAAGTGATAGTGTAACCTTTCATACTTATATTTAAATGAATTTTCGCGTAAAGTGTAATTGCGTTATTTAATTTTGAAGTGTTTTATATGCGTAAATCACGCAAATGAGCGAGCGAGATGTATCGCTCAACAGCACAATCGCCTTCACTCACTCAAACATTTGGCGAAACCTGTAGGTCCACTCAGGGCTGCAACAATCTAAGACAAATACCATACTTATCACTTGCAAATATTATATTATTATAATTAACTACAAACAAATTAAATATTTATATTTTCGGTCCGAACGGAATGCATATAAGGATTAATTATGTATTGTATACACATTTACTGACATAAACATATTGTCCTAAGTGTAAATTATTTGTATAATTATTTTAAGATTTCTGGGCCCACTCTACCAAAATAGAGAAATATGGATTAATTTATGCAATAAAATTGCAGTGAAAAATCGTGGAAACGGTCAAATTGTGAAATTGCAGATCTTTATAAATTTAAATAAACTCTAACAAAACGAAGGCCTCAAATTTCCTAACAAATTATCACACGGGCTAATCTTATTATGAAAGTTAAACTCGCTACACAGCTACTCAGCATGAGTATATATAATGCTTTAATTATTTGTGGCGAAGAATTGAAATCTCACAATTTCATAAACCTAATAAATAAGCATTTTGATGTATTAAAGTCATGTAAATATCATTTTTATGGGTATAAAGAGGCCAATATACGATAAAAATAAGTATATATTTTTCCTTGAAAATTTACCTAAAGTATTTGATTTAGATATATTTGGATGAAGCCGACCATCCTCCCTTGTTTATATATTTATTTTATATATTCATGCATACACATTAATGAGTCATGTACGTTTTCAAATAAGCTTAAATTGTAAACATTTCATGTATTTTTATTTGTTCATTGTCTTGGGTGTAACTAATTTTTATAACATTTTAATAGTAGTCTATGGTTATTCAGAATATGAGACTACGTTCCTGTTAAGTCTCCTTAGGAGAATAAATAATAGTACATAGTTCATCAGTCTAGAGCAGAAACTCACTGACATTTTGACAAAAATTATTTTCAAGACACTTTATACCTATTTTTTCATCCTCTTTTTGGTCATAGACTCACTTTCTGAGGTTTGTATGAAAAGTTTTTTGTGTATCGGTGTATCAAGAAGTAATTATGTGATATTCAGTATTTTGTTGGAGTACCATATAAAAAGAAAATAAAAATAGTGGTTAGTTCTAAAACACAAGCAATCATAAAAATATCTTAGGCCTGCCGCAGACGCACTTTTGTTAGGCCACCGGTGGCGACCAAACTAAACTAAATTTAAAAGTAAAAAAACCTAAACCTATACAAAATAAACAATTATCAATTATTCATAGAATAAGTGTGAGAAATCAACATTAAAAAGGCTTAATATAATTCGTAAGAAGATGGTTAGTCATATTTACCTCAAGGCACCAGGCTTGTGCTAATAATGTTTCTGTAGCGGCTGAGGGTAGGTTTTTATTGATAGCTCTTGAAGCCCTTGAAAGTACAACAGCTGACGTGTAAGTGTCGATGGCCGCTTGAGCGAGACGATTCAGCACAAACTGTTCGTTGACTATACCTTTTCCATATTTTATTAAAGCTGTCTCTACTGCTTGTCCGAAGAGGTCGACCGACTGAAATAATAAACATTAATTAAATTGCAAATAAGGTTTTAACTTAAGATTAATGGACAGGTAATTAGGAGTAAGGTGCATTTAATGGTCTATTAAAAAAATGAACTTTGAGTTTAACATTAATTAAAATTGAGTGGTTATAAATGCATTTTCTAGTTTGTTATTTATATTTTAAAAGTAGGTAGTTAAACATTTATTTTAAATAGTGGTACAAATACAAATTGGAATTAATAAAAATTTTTGGACAAAGAAATGAGATCTTTTTGGGTCATTTTAGCTTCTATGCATACTAATCTGTCCTTCGGTCCTCTGTCAGATCTAAACTCGTAAACCTGGTTGTTTCTTTTTTGGTTTTGGAAATTGGTGAGTTACAATTCTCATTATCCTTAAAAGTAAAGTAAATATTACCTTAGATACGTTGTTAGCGGACCCTTGAAGAGGAGGAGACACAAGGTGAGACATGGATGGCCCGCTGGAAAGGCCAGCAGATCGAATGGCACGCTTACTTGCTTCCGAGAAGATCAAACCTAAATTGGCAGTGGGATTTTTGAATGCCTTTTGGATTTCCCGCAAGTGACTTCCAGCATATTGTATACCTGGAAGAGTAGGAAGATTCTTATTAAATTGAAACGTGTGAAATATATTCTCAACATTTTAAGTCATTAAGGTCTTTAATATTTTTTAGGACAAAGTGACCTGCTAATAAATTAATATCCACCTTTTTTTCAAATTTTTAGTTTTTTTTTCTGATTTATAAGTTCTGTGAGTACTTTGTATTCAATAACTATCTCGAGAGTTATCAGGGCGCCATCAATGCCTGCTGCAGGGCCTGTATGACTATCAAGCGAGTGCACATATAGACAGAACTTGCTTGGCAGGCCGTTCGGGTTGCCCAAAGTGCCTAAAGTGGGAAGTTAGCGAATCATCTACACCAATCTATGTTTATGTAAAGTTCTGTTAATTGTGTGTATGTATGAGGTGAATTCCAAACTACTTATCTGGAATATTCTTTGGGATCTCGGGGTGGTATTATTGTGTCATAATTCTCTCACGTTTCAGGAAACATTCAGGAGAAAACGGCAATCTTTAGACTTTTCTTAAACAGATAATTTTGTTTTTGAATAGAATACCACAAACGAAAATGCCACTGAAGCAATAAACTAAACTTTTTATAGGTAGTTTCGTACAGTTTTATTCAATCAGATTGTTTTTTTCAATTTCAAAACTGTAAGCAAATAAATACTATAACAACTTTCCTCAGTATTTTTATGTTAATCGGCAGTTTTATTAAAATTTCAATTGTGAATTCTACAAATGCAAGCAGGGCAAACAATTACAATGCACAAAATGGCAGTTGCCGAAAGAAAACACAATTGACTAACAATTTTGGAAGCGCTTTGTTGAAAAAAATAATGAATTTGCCTACTCATGCATGTGCATTTAGGTTGCCATCTAAATAGATATTTTTTGATGTACCCAGTAGTAAAATATATTTCTCGAAAATAAAATAATAAATAAATATGGTTAGAATTGGACCGTATCAGAGCCGGGCACCCAATGAATACAGAGTTAGGATTTATATGCTTTGTGCTAGGCAACTTCGCAATCTATTGTCATCCAATAATATTTTCTAGCAGTTAGCTGCGTATTAAGTGCTTCATTGGCTTAATTTAGGCAGATTATTAGATTTTTATTATTAGAAAAGTAGCTACACACCACTGACCTGTCAAAGCTACAAATAAGCGGAGAATGTCATTAGTGCCTTCAAATATGCGGAAGATGCGGAGATCTCTCATTACTCTTTCTAAACCAGTTGCCTTCATGAATCCCATTCCTCCCAGAATTTGGATGGCCTCGTCACAAACCCACCACGCTGCCTCACTTGCGAAAACCTTAACAAAAAATATACCTCTCGTCTTAATTATTATCCTCATAGATAATTATTTTATTGAACCTGGATACAGTAGAAGAAATTTTATTATGTTTAATATTGAGGATATATGGGTTATGACTAAATAGTTTCAAAAGAATTAGATATACACAAAGTATAAGAATGCACCTTTGAAATAGCTGCCTCTAAGTGGTAGTCTACACTTCCAGTGTCCATATTACCACTAATCATGTAGGCCAGAGATTCAGTTACGTACTGCAGTATTTGCATCCTGGCTAATTTCTCTTGAATTGTACCATAGCTGTCAATTCGTTGACCAAACTGGGTTCGCGTAGTTGCGTGCTCGGTAGCTTTCTTGATGCAAGAGCGCATTGTACCGCTCAAAGCAGCAGCCATTCCGAATCTACCGTTATTAAGAATGTTCATAGCAACCTGAAATTATATTAAAAATATTATACACACATGCAATATTTTATGATTGAATATTTTTTATACATGAAAAATAATTTAAATGCATTTTAGAAATTGTCATAATATGATCGATTATTATCTATAGTTTAAATTAAGTTTCGTAAATATTTATTTATTTATTAAATAGGTTTCCCCATCACAATAAACATATAAGTAAAAAATTATATTAAAAGAAAAAAATAACAATAAACAAAAAATAACCAGAACTAAAGAGAAAAAATACAAGGTTAAAAATAAAAAATAATGCCTCCCTGCGAACAATAACAAATAAATAATTTACGCTGATCTCACAAAGGTGTAATAGAAAGTAGATTTTTAATCCTATTGGGCGAACAAATATATCAATCTCCGCGGAAATAGAATTTAACCATTTGACCGCTCTCCCAATACTATACTCTCGCTATACTTGTATACGACACACTAATTGTCTAAATAAGGTGTGCTTCCACGATCTAGCTAAACGGTCCGGAACAAAGAAATCAATATCTCTGAGTATTACGGGATTTAATACTTACAATGTATGGACTTGCCGTCTAAACTCGAATGTGTTAAAGCCCCCCCAAAATCCCTAATACAAATGCTGATGGATACGTATTGGGAAAAATTACAGGATATAAAATCATGTATTCGAAATATTATTCAATTGCACTTTAAAGGAATCCAATTGAATCCGGATAACTTTGGATTGATTCTACATAAAATTTGGAGAAGAAAACATGACTTTTCCTAAGCTTTTAATTTTTTTTAATCAAATTTTTAATAATGTCAAAAATTATGTTGTGTACTTAAAAGTGGCTAATGATGCGTCGTAACTAATTCGTACATTTCTGCACATACATTCCTGTACACCACAATATATTTATATTAATATTATATCATAATAACTCTATACAACCCATATTCTAATTAATACATTTTATATATATATATATATTATAAGTGTAAATATGCAAAAAGGAAACTATTTTATTTTATTTTATGTATGATTCTCATCATTTTCTTTTTTTATGTAATCAGTTTTAGTTGAACCGACATCTCAATTATATTGTTAAACAGCGGGTTCATGTAATTGGCCAAATTTATAACTATGTATTTACTGTTTTATAAACTAAGTTACGATGTATGTTTCCCTAGAATATATTAAATAAAATAAATAAATAAAATTAAATAGCTTGAATCTAAAATAATATGGGTAAGCAAGTTAGAAACTTTTCCGTCTATTTTATCAAGTATTATAGGTGCCTATCGACTCCATGCCTCTCAACAACCATAAAATAACCTTACCTTGAAGCCATTTCCGACACCACCGAGAACATTTTCCAATGGTATCTTGACATCTTCATAGTAAACTTCTGCCGTGTTTGAGCACTTAATGCCCATTTTATTTTCTGGAGGTCCATTGCTTACACCTCCGAAGGATCTTTCTACAATAAAAGCCGAAACCTAAAATAAAACGAAATATTTAGAAATATTAAGACTGATTTTATGCACTAGACAGTAATAATTATTATAAGGCAAACAAAAACAATATAAATATAGAGAATATTTGGACAAAGATTAAACCGATTTTTGATGACACAAAAAAACATTATCAAGGTCAAAAATTGTACGTAAAAGATTGCTTAATTGGAAAAAATAAATGTTTAAAGAATGATTAAATAAAGAAATTACTGATTAAAACAAAAGCATTGTTATTGATGTTAAATTTTTCAACAATTGTTTTATCTCTTACAAACATTTTTAACCTGACGAGCGCCGTTCATTCTTAGGCCGCTATATAACGGCCTAAGAAATACAACCGTCAAGCGCCAGGCCGCTCGCTGTACAGCAGCTTAGGTTACCATCCGTTTTCTTTTTTTTGCTGTGACGATCCCCGTTAAGTATCTACGGATGTTTTTTTTTCATTGTAAAAATTATATATTACTTATAAATAGTTATTTATGATATCTAGGAACATAAGTAAAAAATAAAAAACGATTATCACTTTAAATCTTCTTTTACTGGTTATCAAAAATAAAATTTTACACAAAAATATATTTTTTTCAACTTTGAGATATTTTTTTTTTAATTTACAATTTTTATAAAACCATATTGTAGAGAATTTCATAAGCTATGCAAAATAGTGTACCTTATCAACATATCGTACATACTTTTTCTAAAATAAGTATTTTAGTAAGCGCCCATAATTAAAAAATCTCACTGGGCAATCGGAGGTAGTTTTGATTCATAAGGCTCGGCACTAGTCAGGTTAAGCTATTTCAATCAAATAAAGTCTTTGAAAAGAGGCACACTGCGCAATTGCATATTAGGCTCTGTACTTCTTCATTTGTTTATTTAATTTCAATAATATAGTTTCCAGCTATGTATATAATTACAGTGTTCTGTACCTTATCAATGACTTTGCCATCTTTCTCTACCGGGGTTTGCGCAAATACAGTCATTACTTCCGCGATTCCCCCATTACTGATCCAAATTTTGGAGCCGTTCAGAATGTAGTGTTTACCATCAGGCGACAGCACAGCTCGAGATCTAAAAAAAATTTAATTGCATTACACACTAAAATTATTTCAATTTTAGTGAAGATACTAAGCTGGGATCAAATATAATTCGGGTTAGGCAGTAACAAATAAAATAAGCTCTCTTTGCGGGGTTTATATTAACTATTATTATAGGTTTGTAACACCATCCACCATTGACGTTTCATTTCTGTTGCGGTAGTCTTTTATTCTACCATAAGTCACCTTAATTGTATAATGTTAACAGGGAGCATATAATTTTGTCCTATATCCAGTTTAAAAGGGAATGGGCCAGTTCCATGGGCTTGAATTGTGGCAGACATTACAAATTTGTAACTGGGTAAACCAGCTTGGGTAAGCAAACTTGAGCTGGGTAAACCAGCAGCATAGCCTGGCCCAAGATTTTATATTATAAAATAATATTAGGAGAATCATCTCGTTAATTTTTTTTTTAAAGTTATGAGAAGGGTCTAATTTAATTTGAGGCACCATGTCATTATTAAATATCCCTAAACACATTGATAATACTATATCGAGTGGTATTCATATCAGAATAATTATTTCTGATCAAAGTTCAATTTTACCTAGCGCTCTGCAAGGGGCAAAAATCAAAGAGCACATGTTTATCTAAATTATTACATAACGTTAGTCATAATAAATTATAATCAATGTCATAGTAATATTGTTATTCTATCTAAATGCAGTTTATTGCATGGTTTTAGTAATAATTTTATGGCATGCACTTGAACTTTTGAAAGTAAGAATGTATTTAAAATAGAGAAATATGTCCGTACGACATAATATTTTGTATCAAATAGAGATAACGAAATTTAAATTTGGTGTCGTTTTCGCAACCTTTATTGCAGATATATAATACATACAAGTTTGTATGATATGGAAGAATCTGCTGATATAAAATCATTGGAACACTGCAGGCCTCGCTCAACCTTGTAACAATCAGTGCGACATACCCCGCTTATAGTAGCAGACGTCTCTCCATACGCCACACTTCCCTCACCTGGGTATATAATCCCGGTAGCACCACAAATCAACGGATATTCTCGCACTAGTTGCTACAGCTTGATGTAGACCGCAGTTGACCGCGCGCTTCTGTCATCGCGAACGAATATTATGCACCTGTCTATTTCAACAATGTTAATTATTTAACTTTTTAATATAACGCTAGTTAGTATTGTAAAATCTTGAATCTACTTGAATAAACCTTATCTTTAACAGACTCACTTTATGAACTACAAACAGCAGAAGGTCCTTTATGAGTATAACATAAATAATTTATGCTACTTTAGAATACGATTTACCTTTAGGTACTATATTCAAAACATGTAATTTTAAAATTTGTCACAATAAATATTAACCATTAAAATTATATATTATAGCAAATGTTAATGTTACTTTAGGTATAACACTGAGCCCTTACAAATATATTTTGACTGGTTTGCAGTTGAAAATAGATACTTGTACATTTTTACTTTGAATGTTTTTTATATTCTATATTAAAAAGGATTATTATTTACTTGATAGAACCTGCATCAGAACCAGAAGAAGGTTCCGTTAGACAAAAGGCAGCAAATTCTCCATTAGTGACTCTTGGTAAATATTTCTCCTTCTGTTCGGGCGTTCCGAAGAGAAGTATTCCTTTAAATCCAATGGATTGGTGAGCTCCGAGGGTTATTCCGACTCCCAGGTCATTCGCACCCACAATTTCAACCATACGTGCGTATTGTGTATTAGTTAGGCCGAGACCACCGAGCTCGGCGGGCACCTGGAGTCCGAAGGCTCCGAGCTCCCAAAGCCCTTTCAAGGTCTCAGGTTCCACCTCTGCGCTTGAGTCATTTTTTGAAGGATCGTTCACTTCCTATAAATTAAAAAGTAAAAGTCATTGAACATGAATGGCGAACGGCATCTGACAATCTCCTGTTTCAGTTTCAATGTGATTCTTTGCCGACTACCGAAATGAAACCCCGGTCATCAATCAAGAACTATCCAAATATAACCTCAATACTGACTTTTGCCTAGAAATAATTCACAGCATGCTTGAGGATGAACAGAGTTAATGTGTTAAAATAAAATAAATTATACATATATAATACGTATACACATATTAAAACAAAATATTTATACAAAAAATTGTTATAAGAAAGATTAAAAATTAAAATAATTATCTGCCAACGCTTGCGACTAAAAAGAGCGGCTACTGTATTTTACAGCTAAAAGTGAAGATTATATGCGGCATGGTGCCTCGCCAGAATAGGACACACGGCGAGATTTGAGATTGCGGCTCCTCATCTTGTCTCTCTTGGCAGAATATGTACTAACAGATATTTTTTTCTCGCTGAAAAACATGGGCTCGGGTCCTGAATCATGTGATATCATTTTACTAACATGGTCTGTATGATTCGTCACATTCACTCCTATATTTATTAAACTTAATTATATAAAAATGGGGATCACATAAAGCTTCTAAAAAAAAGTTATATATATATATATATTAATAATATGGTAATTGATGATTGATGAGTGAATAGTCGAGAGAGTGATGTTCTTCTGGCGAACACTTGATGTAAGAATTTGTCTTACAACTTACTTATAGTTTTCTTAATAAAAGAGGGGAAGGAGAATTAACAGCGGCAATTAAACAAAATATATTTTTAGGATTTCTATTAGTGAAAAAGAAAAGATGCATATTTGGGATACCTAGGTTTTTCAAAAAATTACGCTAGAAGCTTGTAGATTTACCTCAAAAAACTTCTCCACAGGATCAACCAGAGCACCCAGTGTCTCTCGCTGTTCATCATTTAATACCTCTGGATATGGAAACACTTGGGTCGCTTGAAGTTGTCCACGAAATATATTCATCGTAAATGACAAGTTTTCCTTTCCTGCTGGACCATCCTTTAGTTTTGATTCTGCTTTTAGTCTGCAAATTATTATTGATACAATACCTAGTTTTTAAATTAGGTAAAAAAAACCTACACAGTACAAAAGCCACTAAACTTGCAGTAAACCTATCAAGCAAGGTACTGAGACACAATGAGGGTGAATATTTATTTTTAGATATGGAGTAGGATTTACATATAAGGAAAATAAGCAATTGCTTAAGTGCTTCCTGAGAAAAGATGGTGTTTACTTTAGATTTTAATGATTCAAAAGTTGAAAAAAATGTTATAATGAATTTAAATCATAAATATAATAGCGTAAGAGTTATAATTTATTGAAAATATTTTATTTATATCCAACTCACACTAATTTAAGTTACTTCATTTGGTAATTGACAGTGCTAATTGGTATCCTGTGAAAAAAAAATGGAAAACGGCGGAACCTGTTCACCACAACATGCTTCTTTCGTTTGTAGCAATGCTTGACATTTAATTCTTTCCTCAAGTGTTAGTCAAAGAATGTGTTAAAACTGGAGTAATCATAAATGACAGACGAAGAAAAGAAATGTTTTTACATGTACTTAAATTTAGATGAACAAGTATATTATTATTACTTGTATAAATGTAAGAAAAAAAAATAATTACATGATATAAATAATATCTAACTCTTATACAGGAGTCTCAAGACCATTCCTGAAGACTTAAGGGGGTGTTTATATTTCCTATTACACGTAGGAAATTGTATAAAAAATGTGAAAATAATTCATGCCCAAATTTATGATTTTATCAAAGCGCTCGTGTAAATTCCCTTGCTGTATTTCGCTCTTTAGTTCGCTCGCTCGGGCTCGAACAAGGTCGGTTAATGACCCGGCGCATCCTTGCGAGCCAGACGAACTTATGAAATGAACAATTTAATATTATCAGGTAAATTTTACATTTTTTTTCTCATAAATCCAAGATGAATAGATAATTTACTACTTAAGGCTGGCATTTTCATTAAACTGGTCTGTTGTTAATAAATGTTACAATTTTACGTACACTATCTACTGTATTAAGCTAAATTTAAGCATTGATATTGGTTATTAATGTGATAGAGGTAAATCCATTACATAATATGTATGTGTTTACTGTGTGTAATAATAAAAAGTAAAAAACTCTTTATTTTCTATTTATAAGTATATTATCTAACTTTCTACTATTATGTTTTGCATACCCAATTAAAATGTTCACTGTTATATTGTGCATAGTTATTAATTAACCAAAATAAGTTAACCTTAAATAATTTAAAAAAAACTTATAAATTTACGGACGAAAATTCACCGCTAAAAAGATTTCCCTTACGAGTTTTTGTTGTGCTTTCAATTAACAACAAATAAAAACAAAATTAAAAATGAAAATTAGTTCCAATTATGTATCCATACCATTTCATAACAGTTCACATTTCATTGACAGGACAGAGTTCAAAAAATAAACAAGGCCGGGAGGGCAAAGTACAACAAAATTAAACTACATTGCGTCAATTTTTTTTAAATGATAACATCTACGAACTGTTTAATCTACATATAATAAATGATCTAGACAAAAGAAAGTAGAAAAATAGGTACCTCGAAGAAATGGAAAATGACCTCGAATAGTAAGTTTTACCAGATTGAATCAAAACTCGCGAAGCTTTCATGATTCAAGTAGTTACCTACGTTAATTTATATAATTATCGATACTGTTAAACAATCGATAATTCAATTGAATGATTTTATGAAGGTAAATAAACAAAACACCACTTAGTCACAATCAACAGTATCTAAATAAAAGAATCTAATCGAAACGTAAGCAAAACCACATTCTAAAATTGAAAAAGACAAAATGAACGACCAATCACCAATGACTTGTTGGACTGACAGTTCAGACGGGTAGAGGTGGGTGGGAGTGTTATGACGTTCAGCACAACTGCCACATGAAAAAAAACCCTCTAAAGAAATTGAGGAAAACCCAAAAATAACGGGTTATAAATAAAAAAAAACACTCAAAATTTGGTAAAAAAATAACATTTGCTTTAACTGTTATTAACTTATATTTAAACAATGTAAACAAGGTACACACAATGACTGACCATTCATATTCAAACTAATTCGCATACATTTTTAAATCTGAAATGAAATCGCCCCAATGAATCCTCTTTAATATGCAAAAAGTTCTAATATTTAAGTTCCAATATTTTACTAGATCTAAAATTTTGTTGACTTTAATGTTATCTGGGAAATCTCTGAAATAACAACTTTCACTACCTCATCGCCAACATTTTCTAAGAGTTTACTTATATACTGTCAATTATACTAACAGTTATATTATATAGTATCAATTATACTAGGTACATTTCGTACGTTAGTGGCCATGATACCATAAAATCAGCAAAGAATGATTGGAATTGTATTTTTTTTAGTTTTTAATAGTTTTGTATCGATTGATTGTTTTTTTTTTATTTAATATTTTAAACTTATTCACGGGTCAACTATTGCCTCGTGAGTTTATTCTCAAAGCATGAATACACGTACAAATAATAACAAATAAGGTTCCGGCATTCAAAAGTTTTCTAACTTACACATGAGGATCGAATAACAGATGGATATATAGTGAAGATATAGGTAGTATGTTATATTTTAAATGCTTGGTTAATATTTCATACTAACAATATTTTTTTTCTTATTTTGTTAGACTTTTTCTTTAGATAATTGTAGATACCTACTTTAATATACGACCCTTTGCCTCGATGCATGTTTGTCTTATACTTTAGCCTAAAATAAACATATATTCATTATAGCTTTATTTTTTTAAAATGTTATTATAACTACATATACAGGGTTAGGTTGTTCAGTTTTATATCCAGAATCACCCCTTAAAAGGATACTGCTGACTCCCCACCCTGTTCATCCCGTATAAGGACGTAGCACGTAAATGTGCTTACTCTAGAGAGTAAGCACATTTATATGCTTGTGGTTATCGAAACATCACCTTGCTTGATTATTTTCTCATTTTCGTAAGTTTACGAACGGTGCAAGTGCATGTACCTACAGGGGCGGATCTGGGAAAGAGCTTTGGGGGGGGGGGGGGGGGCGGTAAAATTTCAACGATACCCATTTTCGATCTGCGGAAACTTCGTCTATTTACAATAAAATTCCTAGACCTCTCTCGGAAAGTATATTGCAGTTGCGTACTATAAAATAATATAATATTTATAAATGTAGAAATATTTGCCGCTGAAACGGTCCAGGTATTGTTAAGAGGCAGTGAGTGTAGCGCCCGGGGAGTCGAGTCTCCTCGTGTAAGGAGGCTTTGTGTCCTCGCACTTAATGATGTTTGCCGCATAAAATTTGCACATATTCAGTGTGCCGCCGCGCGTATTGCGTCGATCGGCGGCTCGCAGCGCCACAATACGGGGACTAGCCTAATTAATTCCTAGGAGGGCTCCTCGCGTCGTTTGTTATCGCAAGGCGGCCGCTACATTTTAAATGGCGTCGACATTTTGGAAATGTGCCATCGAGATTGTAGGCCTCCATTTACAACTAAATTGTGATTACTTCGTGGTATTATAATACACGCTCATAACCACAGATAAAAATGACACAATGACAAAATGCACATTCGGTAAAATATTATTATTTAAGCATCCTAATTAAAATAATAAATGTTGCGAAGTAAGGTTTTTGAAAGATGCTAATAATTTTAAATATCCAAAACAATAACATTTAAATATAATTATACTATACAGAATGTATTTAAATTCACTGATGTCTTTTTATGGTGGGTTAGGTTAGGTTTTTAGTGTATATTTGTAACACGATGTGTAGTTTCGATTTGAAAAAAGTTCAGGTACGCGTAATACCTGTGTTGAAGCGATACCTATTTGAAAGCGAGTCTCTAATTTAAAATTATATTTATTTATTGTGATATAATTAATTAGACCAAGAAATAGAATTATAGTAGAATCACAGTCACAAATGAATATTATAAATGCACAGGGAGCGATTAGCACTGCTACATTTTGTGCCCTGCCTTCTTTACTAGACTATTTCTGTACTAAGGAAGGCAGTATAATTTAAAAGTATCGATAAATCCTTTATTGTAAATATAGTCATATACTGTCACACATAATATATAAATACTCATATATAGGCTCTTATATAATTTAAAAATATGAGAAAAAATTGTAATAAAATATAATATACTACCCTGTAAATACAACATTTCAGCGGTACTATTATAACTTAATTATAACCTAAAATCAAGAAATATATTATACACTAACACAAAATTTCTAAAACAACACACATACGAATAGACATTTTTTTAAACCTTAGTCAAATTAATTGTAACACGGTGAAATATCAATGTTGATTTTTTACTGTACAAACCTGAAGTAGGATTGTATCTCAATTTGAATGCGGGCGCCTCGAGAGAATTTACGCCGCCACAGCATCCGAATTGCTGCGCGGAGACGAACGAGAGGATCGCAGTGAAGCGGCCACGAGCCAGCCACGAAGGACCACAATAAGAGAGCACGTTTTGTCGCTGAAGGCGCGATATGAAAACTAACAAATCGCGTTTCGCCCCCCTCCCCCCCCAACCTACCCTCATTCGGGCCACCCCTTGCCGCACCGTCGACTCTAAACTGCACACATAAAACGTCTAACCCTCGCAAACCGCGTCAGTCGCCGCCCATCAAAATACGCTTGATTAATAGTGTTTTGGCGTCCAAGGTAACAAACAACACAAAACCAACTTAATAGATAGAGACATACCTTCTCATACATATAAAGCTAATAAAAAAAAAGATAAAAACGGGTTAGGTAATATTTCAGAGTAATGACTATAATATGTAGCTATTGCGTGCACATAGTGCGTTAGTGGCGCAGTCGGTAGTATGGAACTTTGAACCCTTAGACAATCGTGGCCGTTGGAAAGGGATGGAGGGAGGAGAGTAGCATTGAGGCCCTTAAACCTTGCCAATACCTATACCTTACCCATACCTATGCGCCTATAGTGTGTGGGGGAAATGTGTTTAATTTGTGTGACAATTTAGAGCAACGCAGCTTTGACTAAATATTAACGAAAGTTAAGCAGTTCTTAAATAGAGTTTATCGCGATTAATTGTAAACTACTGACATCAGTTATAAAAATATATTAACCCCCCTTTTTTAAATAGGTCATGTAAAATTATTTTACCTCTTCTCAACTATGCTAATTGTGCTTGTGCTAGAGTCAGGAGAGATGGTGATAATGTGCGGATTATCGGAATTTTAAAGTGTGCGGAATGTGCGGAACTACTAGACTTATCTTAACAATGTTCGAGAAGTTACAACAAAATATAACATTTTGTGGAGGTCACTAATCCAGATCTTCACCTCTACAATTACGTTTATTGATCACTAAAAATATATAGCCCTATTAAAATAACCTAGCTCTCATAATTTATGTATTTGATAAAATAATATGTTTTAAAGTTTAATAGAAAAAAAATGTATTCACGAGTCTAACGGAATTCAGAAAAAGTAAGTATTTAAAACATTTCAAATGACTAGGAAAAATGAAGAACATGGTTAAGGATCAACCCCCTAAAAGGACACCAGTGAATTTAAATACATTCTGTATGTGCCTGTACTCACATAATGATTATGAACCCCCGGACCAAACATGTTGACAGAAGTCTGTTCTTGTCAACGTTTCGGTCTGACATCTAAAGGGCTCGCTTCAGTTGTTAGCCCCGAGGCAATCTCCGGGTCCTTAAAAATTAAATAGATAGCGAAAGTTTTCGCGCTTCCATCAATAATTCACCACCCACTCTGTTTCGGTTAACAAGAAGTGGTTAAGTTTATTAAAATCAAACTATAAATATAAATGTTCTTTGCGGGTGGTAAAACTTTGTCATCATTTTGTACGGAATGACCATTCTTTCAATCAAGGTTTTTTATTTAAAGTAAAAATATTAACAGACCACTGAAAAGTAAACGTAAGGTGTTTTTATTTTTTATTTATACTGTATATTTATTTAAAGACACTTATAATATATAAGCAATATGTCTTTGGCTGAAAATGAATAAATATAACAATAAAATGGCAATGTACATATTAAAATAAAATAAAAAAACATGAGACACGATATTTATTTATTTATATTCATCGGTAAACTCACAGCGTTACATTAATAAAAAATACAATGTTAACAATTATAAGGCCGATTATGAGTTAAACATTTAAATCTAACAATAAAGTGACAGTTGAAAAACAAAATGAAATAGAAAGACAAAATGGAAAAAAATATAAAATTAACATAATGGACATAAAATCTCAAGCCTAAATACTAAATACAATTACAAGAGAAAGTACGTTGTGTAGTGGGTGTGAATGAAGTGTAAGTAATAATGTGTATATGGATGTAAGTGTGTGTGAGAGTCGAGTCAACTAAGCGTTATTTTTATGGAAGGAAAGGGTGTCCTGAATGCAATTTATAAATGATTTGTCAGTTAAGTAAAATGTATCTACGCCTTTAAAATTAATATTATTCGTGCTCATTGAACTGCATAAAACGAAATTCTTAGCGTAATTAGTCTTAAATTTGGGTATTTCAAATATACGAGGGTCTCTAGTTCGGCGAGATGGAACTTTTAGTTTGATTTTAGACATTAAATAGGGGCAGTCTACAAAGTTGTATAAAATTTTGTTTAAAAAGGCTATGTCTGTAATCATTCGCCTATCTTTCAAAGTCTGAATAGAATGATAATTTATAGCTTCCCCGTATAATTAAAAGGTAACAAATTCTCTAACATTTAGATGTTTAATACGTCTATTACGATGTCTATTACGAAAACGTTGTGCTCACGAAAACGTTTATGTTTTGAATTTTCGGTGAAAATATTAGACAAAAAATATTTTAATTTAGATTCTCGTAACTCCCTGAGTTGCGTAATGGCTTAGCATATCTCGTGAATGAGAGGCAAACATTCGATTGATTTGGGCGATTTGAATAAGGGTGTTCTAATCTTTCCTCGTTTACAGGCTGTTTAAATAATGTGATAATATGTATCAATATCGCCAAAGTCTAGACCGATCGTTGCTTATGCATGGGAAATAGAGTTGACGTCACAGGGCCTAGTGGACTGGGTGGGAGTTCCCTCTACTGCTGCGACGAATATAATTTAATCGCTTTGCCACTTTTATTTGGGGTAAGAAGTAAGTTTCGAATGACTTACAAACACGTTTAACGCGCGCGTGCTAAAGGAAAACTAAGCATTCTCGTGAAAAAATAATGAGCTTAGTCTGAACAACTCAACCGCAACAGCGAGCAATGAATGATAAATAAACTTTGTTGTTTATCATATTTTCAAATTTACGGTTTAAGAGAGGGGGGAACTTCTTGGCATTAATTTCATACCTACGTATTGTTTCTAACAATTAATGGTCTATCTATATAATTGTATTTAAGTTTCTAATGAAATTAGTTGCAATATATCGTCACTCTGGGTCAGAACTAACCAATCTGTCATTTATCAAATTTGCCAAAAAAGCAGTTACTAAGACTAGTTTTTGTTTTTTTCTATAAAAATAAAGCGCTCTCTTTCATTCTACATTCAATGTATGTTTATTAATCAAACATTTTTTTATAGGTTTCAGAAATTGTATGTGTTAAAAAAAAAATGTAGTGAGAAATAGCCAATCTATAGAGAGACTACTTTTGCACTGAAACTAACCAGTTTGGCAACAACAAAATTACCTTTAATACGTGATGCATTTCTACTAAATTTTTAAATTTTAAATAAATTTTAGAGCGATTTCATGAAGCCATCGTGCTTTAACTTTGTAATTGGTAGATATTTCATACAGTGGTAATAGGATATATCACCGTATTTGAGTTATGGTTTTCTTTGTCAATTTGGTCTTGATTTTCGTTTCTTGGTACTGTAGCTGCGCTACATATTCGGACTGCGGCTGGCAGCGTCGTTTTGGCCGGCGACGTGCAATCGCCGCCGGGCGTATCGGGTTGGCTGGCATCTGCGCAGGCGCGCATTGGAACGGCGCACGGGCGATCGGGGGATTATTATTGTACCTGACTTTATATTTTATTCACCCTTATTTCTGTTTTTCTGTTGATTCTACTAATGTTATTAGTTTTTTAAGTTTCTTAACATTAATTATTTAAACACAGTATGTACAAAAACTAATAAATTTGTAAAATAAGTATATAATGTGAGAAACTGAAAGTCATAAAAGTAGTATTGGATCGAGGTAAACAAAATCTATCTCAACTTTGCCTTTAATAATCTCGCTGCATTCATTTTGTGTGCACTCTTATACTCGATTATAATCGAGCTTTCTAAAATATAGAATTAGTATTATTATTATTAAATTATGAGCCACATAACGCCTCATCTGTAAACTTCTACCTCATTTATCCAGACGAATTATTTATATTTTATGGACATTCATATTAAGATTTGTACATTAAACTGTGTTCAAAAACATTGTAATAAAAATAAATAGGTATTAATTTTATTTTTTAAATAAAATGTTAAATATGTAAATATATAAGGCAATGTTTAATTACCGACGCAAGGCAAAACTATACCTTAATCGAGATGCTTTAGCTGCCACATTTTACTTACTCGAAGCATCCCGCCGGTTAATCGGATTAGAAGATTGCCGCCCCCGCCCCCGCCACCCTGCCGCCCCTTCCCTCCGCCCCTGGCGCCCCAGTCGTGAATGTCCCGCGCTATTTTTCTTATCAGGAATTGTTAATTGGAATGATTGTGGCCGGCTAGCCCATTAAGGGCTCCCTTTATTCCGAAACACGACCACTTTCCGACTTTGCGACTTTTCCTCTTTCGTTTTTTCTTAAGTAAAGATGGAAAAATCGTCGGCTTTAGGATAAGCATTTTTCTATTTATTACCCATTATTCCTTATTTAATTGGCATTCGTAAGCCAGCGAATGTGATCAATTCACCTAATTATCACTGCCAAATGAACTAAAAACAACGAGGGCTTAGCGGTAGAGGTGGATGATATCAATGGCAGCATTCAGGGAAGTGACGGTTGGTATTAGTGGACTTCTTTTGTTTTTGGTAAATTATTTATATTAATATGGAGACTTATGTTGACATTCAAAGTTTTGGACAGTATCGATTGTCATTTTATTTAAAAATAGTATTGAACCAAATTTTGACGAACAAAGCATCCAGGCTAACAATTATTTCACAACAGGAGAATTGATCACACTCGCTTTCGTTGTCTTCTCAAATGACCACCCCTTTAGGTTTAACAGTTTACTAACACGACTATGCATAAGGCCTCTAGTGGCGAAGGGAAATTTAAAATAAACTAATACCGAACAAGTATTCAGACGTCAAAACCACCAAGCGGGCAAGCAATAGTTTTTAATTAAGCTTAAGCTATGGGTCTGTACCTACCAACCCTGCTGTTAAAACGGCTGACCATAAAGGAGCTATGAACATACTGAGGATTAATCAACATTTTATAGAGCGTCTGTTTTCTCTGAATTGTTCATTCTTTCACAGTAATGGGATCCGAAACCCATTGAACGATTAATAATTTATTTTAGAGAAAAAGTTACCCTCATTAGCAATACACAATTGTTGAAACCTTACCTAAATGAACTAATATTTTTAAAAGGTTAGCACATTGAACAGATATTTAAGGTACTGTTACTTTTACGTTCATAGGTTTACCTAAGAACCCGAAGTGAAGTGAGTGGCGTATAATAACTTTATTAATTATTTTGTAACATTATTAAGGTGATTTCTTCCTTTGGTGAGTCCTTAACACAGTTTAGTTCAAAATAACTTATGAGAACTAATAAATAATGCTAAAGAAGACAATTTAACTGTTAAAGACGGTGAATTACCAACATGACAAAAGTGGCTTGTTGTATTTTTCAGACTCCTAATTTAGGTAATTATTGTAATTAGGGTATGGTAATTTGGGTAATTATTCGTGGTTAGGTTGTATTCAAGTGGAAATCGCTGATCCAGCTATTTAAATATATTTGAATAAACTTTTAATTAAGTACTAAGATTTGCCTTCGAGAGCAAGTTTAACTGGTAAAATTGAACAAAATACATAATGAATTAATTGACGGTGACTTCACTAATGAATATTATAACGTTGACTATAAAAAAGTCCCGGGAGTCGTAGGGCTGAAGTTATGCTCTTGTAATCAGATTTATTTCAAATGTATTTAGGTTCGCTGGAGCTAAAAACTGGAGCGTGATTTTTGCTGATATTGAAAAGACTGACCTACGAGAGGGATTAGCAGAGCTACACTAATGTTGCAGTAAAAGCCGTTATGATTCTTGAACCCGGAGGTCATAGAGTACAAAGTGTTTCAGTTATGGAGAAAGAAGGCAGAATGCATACTAGCTGTCGCTATTTTGCCCATTCCAACGGAGTTTGAAATAAATATATTGATGAAATATTTGAAAATCGAAAAGAAAAGGGCGTCGAGGGCAGTTGGGAAATACGTCAATACAACTAAGCGCTTTAGTCCCAGGAGAACACATCAAAGTTGAAAATGGAGGAACAGCAATGCAAAAAATAAAATCACGTATTTTATAAATAATGCAAGATAATGAGGATTCACAAATAAAATCTGAGGAGGAGTGTGCGCTATTTTCTACTGATCTGGTTTTTGTTTGACTTTAGTTGAGTCCAAAATACTTTTATAATAATATGACTAACTGAACCTTGATATTTCCCGCACGTTTCGCATCTTACCAGTTCCAGTAGTTGCAGTGTTCAACCCTTGGTATTTCAATTTTCCTTTCTCAAATTCACACGCTGACTTTTTGGCTCGATGAGAGCTATCAAATGGTATTTAATATAGGGTTTTCAAGGTCGTTTGAAAGATGATGTCATTTTTTCAACTATTACGTTTCACTTGTTAGCCGAACACAGTCCTTTTTCAGAATAAAATGAAATATATGCAATATAGAAATGTGCTCATAAAAATATTTGCATGTAAAAGGACAAGTTTCTTAAATTTCTATTTGGTAAATCTTACAAATACCTATATTAATTCTAATTTCATTCCTTTAATTTTCACATTCAGGAACATACACTCACAGTCCTGTGGGTGATGATCTACACACAAACATTCACGTACTCTTTTATATTTGGGCGGTAAAGATTTTCTTTATATTTTTGTCACAAAGGTGTTAGGAATTTATATCCCGTAAATCGCTGTAACTAACTAGATCTATATAAAATAAAATCGAGCTAACTTTTGACTCCTGTGAATGGCTTGGAAGAGCCAAAGCTAGTGGTTTGGTCAACTTGCTCAGGAGCTCTTCCGCCTGCCGAAGTTGACAATAGTCGACGCGACCCCGACTGGACCCGTGGAATGTGTAGGAACGTAGAATTAACAATTGGCTTGGCGCCAGATTGAGCTATTGAAAGCGCGATCATCTCCAACCTCCCTTAAGCTCTGACGTAGGAATTAAGCGAGTTAGTTATCGTTGGATTTACGGGAAAGTTTTTGTAAGACATGCAGATCGATTATGAGCCACATAAAAGAAGCAAATCGTGTTACCACGTTTAAGTATAATTGAAATAACGGAAAATGCTGCCTCAATAACATATTATTTTTCTTTTCAGAATTGATAGCGGAAATAAATCGTTTTACCAATTGTCGGTGTCTGAAGAACATTTAAGTATTTATTCATTATGGCACAATAGGAAATCACAATACATGATATAATAACACAAAAAAAAACATAAAATTATTATATAGACAAATTAAACGACAGTTATTTATTGTTGTTTTACTAATCATAGGTCGCTAAAAATAAATATAAAGAAAATATATAAAAATTCTTATTATAGTACATATTACTCGTATGTTAGCTTTTCTACTGTTATATACTGTTCACTATCTTTCAGATGGTTTTAACAAGGGTTTTAAGGGATTGTCCATTTAATAGTCTATTTCGAAATCATAAATGATTTGATATCGTTTTGATAATCATTATTATCATTAATATCAATCATTTTGTTATGGTACTTAATAATTTAAATACGTACTTTAGTAATAAACCTACTTTATTAAAAGCGTTTGTAGTATATTTGGCGGCGCGTGCGCGCGCGTGTGTAATGTCTTACAAAATATACCTATATTACATTTATCTTTCGTTTCTATAAAATACACTTATAAATATTAATGTATTACTTTTATATATTACGTACATATACGTAATATGTAATAACATTTTAATAGCGGTAAAACCCAAAATAATAATATAATACAATATGACGTGATTATTAACACGAGGTCAAACAAAATATATTTGGTTAGATTGCCGGATGATAGTTTAAGCCCAGCATTCGGTTTTATAAAAAAAAAACGTTTTTTCTCTGACCTTGTCCTAATTAATATCCTGCCAATATATTGATTCATTTATTGTGTCATTGAATGATGTTTTTTTCTGTACATTGAGAGTGAGTGACTCACGGTCCCTCACGCAATTCACGCTTCTAAGTTTTTATTTTTTTTGTCTCGGGAGAGAAAGGGGGGAAGGGAAATTGCCCCCAGTGCCCCCTCTCTGAATCTACCCATAATTATCGCCAATCGCTTAATATTTTGAATATTTTCGGTCACAGGATTGTAACGTATAAACGATTAGTTGTAATTCTGTTTAAATATTTTTTTTGTGTACAAGTTACGAATGACATTTTTATGTGAAAATGTGTTAGACGTGTCGTTGCAGCAACCGTAAAAGGATCAATTCTAGTGGAAAGTCGAAGCTCGTTGTGTTAACCTATTTTTCATAGCCGAGCCGGGGGACGCACGGGAAATGGATTTAAAAGTCGCAGCTAAGAAGAAAGCTGTCACATTTGCTAGTCGAGAGTCGAGCGCGCGAATGGGGTCCACCCGTCGGGATGGGGGCTGGGGAGGCTGCATAGAATGCTCCTGCTGATATTTAGAGCGGAAGCGGTTGAGCGCTGGAAAAGCTTAGGTTAGTTACGTTACGTGCTCACGTCGAGCGAAATGAAGGCGCGGCGGTCGCTTATAGCTCCATCGCGCTCGCTCAGCTGTTCAGCTGCTCAGCTGCTCAGCTGCTCAGCTGCTCAGCTGCTCAGCTGCTCAGATGCTCAGCTGGCCGACTGTTCGGCGAATATGCACATTCCGTTCGCTAGTTTGATTTGCTGTCATTATGCTGTAAAACGATTTAAGAAATCCATTCTATGGTTGCTGCATGATGGAATTCATATAATAATCCTCGAACATGATTTTATTTTCCGACATTTTGGTAAGTTTTCGAGGTGGACGACGCTAATTTTGCAATTAACGCAGGCCGGACTGTGTTTGATTCTAAACTTGATGTCGGCCACGGCGCATATTTTTTTGGGATTTGTTTCATTTGTAACTCAACCGCCAATATTGTTCAAAATGTCATTAAAATATCGATATTGACAGTTACGGATTTGTTATCATGTAGCCACATCATTATTTTATCATGTCATAAAAAATATTTGAATCCGAAGTTTAAGATATTTTTTATGTAAATTAACAAAAGAAAAGACATTTAAAGTGGACTAAAAAATATGTGTTATAAAAACAATAAAGTTTGATCGCATTTTAAAAAAGGTATATCATAATATTTTCTGAAGACGCTCTCTAAAATGATGACTTTCATCAATGAATAAAATACAAATGATAAAACGATGCTTTTATTGAAGCTACAAAAAGCTATCTGTGAACAAATGTGTGTGTATATAAAGTGTTGACACACTTCAGATCGCGGGTTCGAATCAGCACATGGTCATACCATTTTTAACGCTTTATTATCACCATCTCCCCTGACTCTAGGACAGGCACATTTGGCCTAAAACAATTGTATTTGACCTAGGTCATAGTCATTATTGAAATTAAAAAATAATAGGACTACGTGATTATATATAAAATGTTTAAATATAATATATACATGCCATTTAAATCTATGCTATTTAGCGGTTATTTCAAACCTAATGTCAAATCATTCTAATATATTTTGTATTAATATTACATATTAATAAAAACATGTTTTTTTAAATTTTACATATGTATGATTAGATGTCTATCACAAAAAGTAGCTGGTGTGTATTTTAAGTTTAATAGTTTATTCGGTGTGTAAAGTGGTTTTGTTACCAGAGCCTAGAGTCAAAGGCTCAAAGGTTTTGAATTTTCCGACAACGCGTGTGCCGTCACGCGCCCGTAATACAAAGTAGTTGTTTGGTGAATGAAGTTTGTAATGGTTTACGTGAAGCCATCAACTCAGCTATCAAACTTTAATTATGTCTAGGCAATTGCCGAGGGCCTGGGGAACTTTAGAGCATTACGGAGACACTGGCTACTAATTACGTTATAATATTGCTAAAGCGTTAGGTGTGGACCGTTAATCCAAACACTGAAGGTCCTCCCAAAATATTCGTTGCTGATTGTTTACGCTTAGGGCGCGTTAGGGATGAAATTGGTTACTAAGAAAATAGAATGAAAAATTAAATAAAAAGAGATCGTATATTTTGATCCACTTACATCCAAGATAGGAAACAGGTTAGGTTTATCAAGCATAAAGTACTCAATGGCTATAAACAATTTATTAAATACCCATTTCAATTAATTATTACAAAGTGTCCATAAGTTCAACAAAAGCATGAAATGAATATTTAGTAAGTAGCTTATCTAAATTTTTATAATTTATTATTATTCGTTGAGTAAGCAGCTATTTAGCTCATATCTCGTTCTCAGTCACTAGCGATTTGTCTAGATTCAAGAAATCTATCAAGACGATTCTCGAACTGGATTACACTTATAACTTCCACAACACAAGTTTTTCCTAGGGTTAATAAAAAAATATATCTTTAGATAAGCTTACTGAATGGTCGCAAAGATGCGTTTTTTGGTTAAACATGAAAACACCATAGTAAAAAATCGTGGTAATGAAAAAAAATAGTATAACTTTTTTTTAAATAAAATAAAACTATATCAATATAATTCAAAAGGACAATTTTGGGAATCAATGATTTATTTAAACATAATGATATTAATTATCTAAACTATGATACGACGACTTATAATAGCAAAGCTCTATAAAACGAGTCTGAGAGGCAAATCATATACTTGGCGTGTGAATAAGCTGGCTATCCACTAAAGCATGCGTGCGAAAGATAGAAGAGATAGCTAGCTTTATTAATTATAACATCGTTAGAAATAGATGATCCGCTGGGGAAATAATTTATTATTTGAAATAAGATCACTCTGAAAATGAATCTCTCATCGTTCGAATTTCTCCTTACAAATCAGTTTTAGAATAGTAGTGTCTGTATCAAACCGCTAGTGATCAAGTTGGCTATCTTTAGCTAGGGCCTGGGAGTGCCAAATAGTTTTTTTTGAGTATGACTTTAAAAACTCACAATAAAAAAGTTTATTTTAAATATAATAACAAATCGTAATGAACTACGGCGTTGAAGGCTGTTAGATGTAAACGTATTTCCAAACAAAAAAATGTAAAATTTTCTAGGTTAAAGCAGAAGGCAGAGAGAGCTAGTAGCTGGGTGATGGAGTCATTGTTATTAGTCACTCAATATTAGAAAAAAATATATTAAAAAGATTGGCTGCAAATTCTTTATTTCAAAGTATTTGAAAAAAAAAAAAATGTACACATTACAAATGTACATTTGTTTTCCGTATATGTTTTAATTTTTTCACGAGGTTTTTAAATTTGATCAAAAGTTAATAAAATTAGTAAGAGATCAGTGTCAATAATAAAATATCGTTTAAAAACAAATGAAAACAGGGTAAAAAGAAAAATCTATCGGAATAAAACAATTCGAAACTAAATTCGAAAATATCTCGTAGGAAAACTGAAATCAGAACTTGAACTTAATGAAGTCGTAAACCTCAAACCTTTTTAAATCAAACTGTAGCTCAGAAATAAAGCATTTACTATTTTTATTAAATATTGTGTCATAGATTTAAGTCAATTAATTTGCCAGTGACCTTTGCTAACTTTCTGTAGACACTCCTAAATGCATCTTTGGAATGTGTAATTTTCTGCATACCTTTATATGACAACCCAATGTTAATCGAAGATGGGATGGCCATCATCCGTAAGATGGCCAGTGTATGGCAAGCTTAAGAGAGTGGCAGTCGTCACTGTGGTCATGGTGTGCGTGTCTCGCAGATGTATGACGAGGGTTGACAAAGAGGAGCCACGGCTATTATAGCGAAAATCCAAATAAATTGACTACACCGAACAACAGCAACATTCCATTAATAATATTAAAAAACTGCCCACAATGAAATATTGTTTCGTTTGGTGTGTCAAGGGGCCTTTCAAGAGATTGGCTGGACTTTCTTCTAACGGTCATCGCGAAAGTAATAAAATGAAACATATTGATTGCAAGGTATTAAATTTAAACTCTTTGACAAAGAAAAATATTGACATGGCGGGCCTTTTGCTAAATAGGAATGTGATCTTATAACTTTAAAACTAACCAAGTACGGATACAAAATTTGAATCGTGTTGTAGGTGTATTGACTATTTTTGTAACCAGAAATAAAAATTATACATCAATCGGCCACATTTTCAGGTCTAATAAATTAAATAAAAAAAAGTGAAATATTATTAAACTTTCAAGCAAGTTTGGTTATGTTAAATTGAAACTCAATCATTGGATTTGTATTACTAGCCTGTGTGATAATAAAATAAAATTATCGTTGAATACGAATCAGTTTATTTTATTCCTGTAATATCAATGGGTCCGAAGTGATGAGGCCAGATCTTAGTTGTGTCAATTTCCTGATGCAGAAACATTGATGACGTCATAAAAAAAAAACTATAAAAGTTTCCAACCCTTAGGGATTGGAAACCCCCAAAACCCCCACAGTAGTGTGTGGGTTTTTGGTCGATGAAATTTAGCCTAGTATCTATCATTTTCGTTTGAAACCTAACCTAACCTAACCCCCACAATAGTGTGGGGGTTTTTGGTCGATGAAATTTAGCCTAGTATCTATCATTTTCGTTTGAAACCTAACCTAACCTAACCCCCACAGCAGTGTGGGGGTTTTTGGTCGATGAAATTTAGCCTAGTATCTATCATTTTCGTTTGAAAACTTATTTTGCGGATACGTTGTATAGTATAAAATAGTTGTGTAGTATAGTAGCCTAGTATCTGTGATTCCAGTGGAAAAAGGGTATAAATCTATTTCGAGGAAAAAACTTTCTTATAACGAGACTTCATAAATATGTTATTTACGTCTGTGAAAATAAAGATCTTAGACATGTCATTTTTAAAAGTTATCGTTAAAAATGTGATAAAAAAGTGGTTTTCTAGAAACTTGTTTTGTGAAAAAAAGTATATCTCGATCTCTTTCCCGTTAGAGTTGATCAATATCCTTTCAGTCCAAATAGAAATAAAAAATCTTGTTAAAAAATATATTACTGCTAGTGCTTTGTACCCTTTCTTACGGATAGGAATAATGCCATTTAGTGTTTACTTTCAATAGTTAATATAGGCAGTTAGAGTTAAAAATAATAATAAACACTAACAAAATACCGTTTTTTTCAATTTATTGAAAGTATGTAAATTATTATAGTTTAAATAATGAAAACTCACCTAAATTGGTAAATTATGTATTATCCTAAATTGTTAATAATAACTTTTTATAGTGTGAAAAATTGTTTCGACTCTCTTGTAATGATACTATTTTATAGTTGACCGTTTTTTTCCTATTATTCCTACAATCTTGATACCTTAAACTTCTTGAAATGAAGTACATGAACATTTATTTTTACATTAATAAAGGCATAAAGTCCGAGAAAAATCGATATTTTAGTTATGCATTTATATTGAGGATCGTGATGTTTAAATCTTACCAACTTAGTAAAAACAATTATTTGCAGATTTGGAAACGGAAGACGGGGTTAGGAGTAGGAAATAGGGAATGGAGTTTTTGGGCATTAGCCGTGATTCATTTGAGATCAGTGGTTCGATGTCCACTCTTTGTATTAGAGTTTGTAGTCGTCAAAACTTCCATTTTTAATGCAACATAAAAAATAAAGTTTACTTTATTTTTTTTCTTAAAAGAGTGAAATTAATAAAATTCACGTTAAATTAACTGTAGCTTAATTCTAAATACACAGTTTAACTTAAACATGAAAATAAGTACTAGTAGTGTTTAGTACTTTTTATCGCAGCCCAAATGAAAATGTAAATAACAGCAATCACGGACGAAGATTGCAAATTAGCATGAAAGTTAGGGATAACGAGCGGAGAGTGGGTGAAAACGCACCGCGGGACACGGGATAACGCTAACGATACCTTTATTATTAACCCTAAAACACTAACATAACTAATCCCTAAAATAATTGAGTCAGGTAGATAAAATTAGGCAAATATTTGAAATATTTCCTAGTGTATAACTTATGAGTGTAATTATACAAATAGAAGAATTTGTTAAAGGTCGGGGGCAGACGTTTTCTTGTTGGTAGCGTTTATAGAGTCTGCAAATATCTGACAATGGGTAATAATATAAAAAAAATATATTGACTTATGACTGAGGACTGCGATTGTATGTAACTCTCGAAGATTTTTTATGTATCTTATAAATAGGTTATGCTCAACTTCATCACTCATTTTTTTAATTTCCATTATGTATTTAGTTTTATCATAAGAGGATACAGTAAGTCATCTTAAAACCTAAACATGCGAGGGGTGACATCATCAGGGCTGCTACAAAAATGTTTGACGATTGGCGCGTGTTTACACTGTTTAATCCACTATTATGATTGTATTTTAATTCATGACAGTGGTAAATACTTCCCGAAAACTATTTTTATGAAAAATGCAAAACATTATTCTGAATATATTCCATAACTTTATTTTGGATCCCCTTGGATTCCTTAATAAATTATGACTAAAACTCATGACTCAAATCTCACAACCAACATTTACAAAATAGGTATTAAGTATAATATATATGTAAGACATATACACGTAAACCGTCTTTACTGTGTTATTAACGAAGAGAAAATATAAATATTAAGTGGTTTAAGTATTCCAAACTCAATCAGACGTGAATATTAGCATTCTTTAGATTTCACATGTTTGTAAAAAAGAAACCTTTTCTTAGAACAAAAAAAAGTTGATTCAATTCATTCAAACCTATTATCCCACAGAATAAAAAATAATAATAATTAAATAGGTTTACGGCTTACATATATAATTTTCTTATATAAACCTTTACGTTTATGTAAGTAAGATAATGTTTAAGTGTAGGTTAAAGTTTTTTTAATATAAGTTTATGATCTGTAAATTAATTTCCAAATATGTTTACTTTGCGTGTAGGTTAAATTCCCCTTAATTTTGTGTTTATGTTTAGTAATTGTAGATTATAGCCGTGTGAATGAAATACATCGTAGTTAAAATAGTGTTTTCTATATTTATTTTTAATCTTTCAGATATCATCATCAGATCAATCATCAACATAAATAGGTGCCTACTTATTAAATGTCGGTCTGCGATTTTAATATTTCATTGTGGCAGTAATTTTTCTTATTTTTTTGGCGAATACAAAATTATTTAAACTGATGACACACAAGAACCTTTTTAAATTAATAATTTGATAGCCCCTTTGCTGTAACGGCCGAGAGCATTATTTCATCGCTATCCACTCCCCGTGTGGTAACACTCGCACCTCAACCCGCCCTACCCTTGCGCAGCGAGAGTGCGCATATTGGAATCTCACTATATTGTGGTTTTATAGAGCACAATGGCTACATACATAGTTTAGAATTATTTTTGTTATAAATAACTAAATGAGATTTAAATTCATTTCATACCCACTAATAATATAATACTATATTATAACTAAAATACTAATATTCACAAATATACTATAACTCAAGGCTATCGACTATTACCAACCTCAAATATTGAAAATATGAACACAATCTTTTAAAAAATGAATATTACTTCTTAACAAAAATAAAAAAAATTGATCGGGACTGCTGAAAGCCGTGAAAGATTAGAAACGGATTTAAAAGACATCCGACGGC
This sequence comes from Neomicropteryx cornuta, assembly GCA_020383195.1. Lineage (NCBI taxonomy): Eukaryota > Metazoa > Arthropoda > Insecta > Lepidoptera > Micropterigidae > Neomicropteryx > Neomicropteryx cornuta. The sequence continues at coordinate 12,592,026 of JAHKQU010000014.1, forward strand.
ATTAAAATTATAATCCTTAGAAATGCGACAAGGAATTTGTTATTTAGAGTTTAATCAATACCGTCTTGGTACGGGAGTTTCAGTTCAAAATATTTATACTTTATATTTTAAATATACGTGTAAACTCACACTTTCAAATTAATTTTTGTATGCTTATTTTTAATTTTTATATATATATATATTAATTTAATCGCTTAGAACAAACCATGTGGGGCGGGGGGGGGAGGGGGGGGGGGTGTGCGAAACATATATTTAGTGAATCAGCATTTAGGGTATCAGGATAACAGTATTGGAAATAATCATTCAGTAGGTAGATCAAACTTACGACATTTATTTATTTATTTCTTTATTTATTCATTATGGTACTATAGGAAGTCACAACAATAAATGATATAATACTGAAAAAAGAAATTAAATGATTATAATATAGAGAAAATAAACACCAGTCATTTATTGTTGATCTGAAGTAACATGGCTAATTTAACTAGGTTAAAAAAAACCTGTTCTAAAAGCGGCCAGAAGAAGGTTGCAGAAAAAATACAATACTTATTACGTACGTGAGACTTTACTAGTTAATTATTAGTTAGACATTATTAGTTAATTTTTTTGAGGATCTGCAGGTCTGAATTTTATTAAATAGGACCTAGAAAACGTTCGTGCATTGAATTGCGCAAGCGCACACACTTCAATGCTCAAAAAAGAAAACAATAACACTCACTAATGGCAACGGCAAACAAAAAGTATCGCAATTAATAAGCGCAAAGCGAGCACAAAGGCGAACTCGGGCGAATGCGATAAATTAGCCGATTCGCTGCTAAAATGTATCGCATTGAATCTATTCTGGAAGATCGTTTTACCATAGTATAATTACGTTCAGACTAATATGCTTCGAAATATTAATTGTTTAATAATAACATACAAATATACATTTTGTTTCTTTTTAAATTTTCCTTGTAATTAGGTTCGTTTATTGATTTAAGCCAATAAACTGCTTTAGTGTCTGTCCACACGGACTTCAATTAAATTTGTTATTTTCCTAAAAGCGGAAAACGAAGAAAATCTGTTTTAGTTTTAAAAAAATATGTATTTAAAATATGATTTTAATCGAAAGAAAAACTGTTTTATAAAATATTTCCCCTTCAAAATATTTATTTCAAATTTCTTTAAAAACGACTCAACGGATTTCACGGTGAGATATCTAGCTTCCACAAATGTCACTCCACATTGCTCCGATTTGGCTTATTTTTTGTTGTATGTCATAAGATTTTGATTTATTTGTGAGGTATGAATGGTATTGTGTTTATGTTTGTAGATTTTTTTTCTAAATCTTATCATTATAGAGTATTTAAGTATATTAAGCAACTTTAGTTAAATTATTGTTTTGTGAGAGTTGAAAGACTAAAAAGTGCGAAGTGTTTATTCAACATATTTTTATTAATTATTTATTGAAATGTATGAGCGACATACCTTTCGCCGTTTGTTTGACAAATTGCAAGTGATTTTTATATAAAAATAGCCGTTTTGTACTTTTTTCAACGAACAAATACATGTTTACCATGGTACAGAGCGTCATATATCATCACACTTTGAGATTAGTGTAGTAAAAGTCGCGTCGTGCTGAACAAAAGTTGATAATATTTCTCGTGGGTCCACTCCCCTCTCTCTAGGCCTTGCCTTCCTTTATTTTTTCAATTAGTATTACGACACGCTAACTCTTTTCGTTTAATTTAATCAACGTTCTATGGAGAAAGGGCGCGTGGCTCCTTTGTTCACGCCCGTACACATTTTTAACTCTTTTGTAGCATTCGGCAGGAAGTTTTATTGGATCAACAAACTCGACGGGTAGCCATTGTGGAAGTTCACATCCGCCTGTAAATTTAAATGAGCGAAATCCTTAACAAGAACAGACGCGGACTTTTTCTACATCGAGTGAGTTTTTCTACAAAGTGAAAACAAAAGCGAAGAAGTGTAATTTATCAAACGTCGCGAATCATTTATAGTTTATTGCAAAAGATTCTGTTCGTTAAAATTTAGTACGTTTTTTTTGTTTTTTGTTTTTGTAGCTAGAATAGTTCTTCTAATAGGAAAGCAATTGATAAAGTCATGTAAACTAATATTAAATTAATACTAAATTACTAAATACTAAATTGATACTAAATTAATACTAATTGATACTAATATTAATACTAAATACTAATAATAATAATACTAATACTAAATACTAATACTAAAATACTAAATTGTAATACTAAATTAATTCGTTGACAATGGACACAAAAAATAATATGATTATTATTTGACATTTACGCAAATTATATTAATTATAAATAAATTTATCGCTAGTCTAATATGTATTTTATGAATACAGAGTAGTTAAGAATAATAAAATCTATTCAAAAAACGATTCGAAGTTAAATAAATAAATATTCTATTAATTCAAAAAAATAATTTAAGTATCGACCTAAAAATATTTTTTTTTTAACGATTTTTGTATTTTTGTTTTAACGATGTTTTGGGTACTCGTCGAAATTGGTGAGTATTTAGTGTTAATATACAGGGATCGTTTATAGTCATTGCGGGCTTTTGATGCATTTGAGTAAATGCATATTTTTCTATTATATGCAGATATGTTGAACCTACTCATATTACGCGAACCGTGTATTGTCAGCACATACATACTAAACAATGTTAAGAGCAGCACTAGATAGTATATTCAGTTATTAAGCTCAGTTTTAAAGCTATTACACAAGCACCATGTTTACCGAAATATATATCCTCGTAAATATATTATTGTCTTAAGAATACTATCGTTACGCATAGTAATATCCGAGCAAGTTCAAAATACAGATTGTTAATATATATTATAAAAAAATATGAGGGATTATTTTTAGGTGGAAGTTAACTGCTTCAGTGCTCTAACCAGCTACTCCTGGATTCGATCTGTATCTATTGATATGAGCAGTCCCTGAGATATAAAAATATATAAAAAAACTGATTTTAAAATAAATCTACAATAAAAAAAAAAGAAATGGTACAATGAAATTCTAATTTTTAGTATGTAAACATTTAAAAATGAGATTCACCGAAAGAGAGTCACTGCAAACCCAGGCGTGTTTCTTACTCTGACTTCAACGTTTTGGTGGATTATTATGTGGAGTATTATTTTTTGGAGTATTATTTTTTTTGTGTTTTTTTTTTAATTTTAGTAACTACCTATTTTTTAACATTAGTTGCAATAATATTATTCAGTTTTTACTTCTTGTGGTATTAGCAACCTTATACAAAAAGTAATTAATGAAACTTCGATAGAATCAACTCGAATCATTTCGGTATAATTTATACGAATAATAATTAAAAACGCTAAATAGCAAAATAGACTGCAGAAATGTTAAAAAAAAGTAATACTATTTTTATAAAATAAAAAAGTAATGCCATGGAATAATCATAGGTATGCATGTTTTATAAAGGTTCTCAATCGAGTATATGATGTTGATGTCTTTTTCAATGGGCAGCACAAAGAAAAAATCACATTTGTTCGATTAAAAACATACTGTTTGTGTAAATGTATGTAGAATGAAACTCGGTTACCTAAAACTAAATCAGCTCATTTCCCCATCATAGAAAGCTTCGATTCGAAGCTTAAAATTCGAAGGAAATTTTTCACATAAACCGACTTTTTCCCGAAGCTTAGTCGATTTGACTCAAATGCCTCAAAAACATAATTTATGCTGGTTTTTTCCACTATCACAATACTTGCTTCACTTCCACTTACATCGAATTTAAATTATTTATGAATACTATGTGTTTATTAAATTTTGAATAATTTAATACATTTTGTGAATATATATAGAAGGATAAGGAAATAATAAATATTATGGGAAATCGAATCCGAATTGCTCAATCGGCTGAAAAGACCTTTCATCGAACTCTGCTTTTAATGAACGACTAAGGTTTTGCATTTAAATCGGGGTCTGGATTGTTAAATAAATATTGCTTTAAGCCTAGGAGTAATACAGGAAACTTTTGTAGAAACTTTCTGCAATCTAGCTGAGAAAATATTAGAGATTGAATGAAAGAGATAGCGGCTTGCTTGACTGGTCCTGCTAATTACAATGTTCAGTAAATAAAGCTTCAAATCATCCTTTGAAACCTTTTTCATGGCTAATATTAAAACAGAAAAGAGGAAATAAATTAGTAAAAGAAAATAAACGTTTATTTACCTATGGGATTCGGAATAGCGTTAACACGTTAATAACATAACTGAGCTTATGTTAAACGCAATTTCAAAATAGCTTAATACTTAAATGGCTATAAAATAACTACGTGATTTGTAGCTGAGCTCGTCACCGTGCTTACATTGTCATGGTGTCACTTGTAACGAGATTTCCGTCTTACTGAACAAGCTTTCGCTTCTCTTCGAAGTCGCTTCCGACTTCGTTGAACGCGACTCTGTATCTATGACAATCGAATGCTCGGGCGTGTCACGTGGTGTTACTCGTAACGAGATTTCCATGACAGTGAACAAGCGAAGTGACTTCGTTGAACGCGACTCTGTAGCTATGGCTGAGAATGAACGCGATTTCGTCACCGCTATGAGCCAGCTACAGTAATGCTGCTATTTGTTGCGTAAGATTAATAGTGTGATTTAAATAGTGTCGCCTGATAACGCGCACGTCTAGTTCGGAAAGTAAGAATGTTTATTTTCGACTCAGTAGGCGACCAAACTGACAAGGCGCATGCATTTTTAAAAAAATATAAAATATACAAATTTATTGTTCGTGATTAAACGAACATAATAAAATTGATATTTTATTCATTAGAAAATAATTATTATATGTAATTATTAATTAATAAATAAAAAATAGCTGCCGCGAGATCCATTTCCCGCGCGGTAGCTCGCGTGATGTTTGATGCAAGTTCGTACAATTGGAGTTCGCCTAACCCCTACTTTAGGGGATAGGCGAACCGGCATAATTATACGGCGAAATCTAGCTACGCCTTTCGGCGTACCGAAAGGGTTTTTTTTGTCTGGAATGGTCTCGGGACACGTTTTATATATCTAGTAACTGGTACTATCAGTCTCGTTTTTTTATAATTCATATTATATTTTTTATTAGAACTTTTTTTTTATATATCATAAATTAAAAAGCTTTTTAAATATTACGTCATGATCTATTTTATCGAAGGCTTACGAAATATTAAAATACATCGCATCCGTTCGAATATTTCCATCAAGCTGATTCATCTCATTCATTTGCTCGAATCATGCTGATTCGTGCAAATCTCATTATTTAGCTTAAACGATGCAAAATTATCTCGAAGACCTTGGCATATGCACAAATAATTGCCACTGGCCAAAAATTCTCAATAATGTACTTGCTACCCTTTTTATGCACCGGCGTTACTTTCGAAATCTTCTGTCTTTCAGGAAACGTGCTTTGAAATGTACAGAAAATCTCAGTGCCTTTTTTAGTTTCATTATAATTATATTAGAGTAACATACATTTGTATTTTTTATATTATCATTTTAACCATATTAGAAAACACCCATTTAGTTGATAGAGCGAAAGGGTCAGGGCGAACAGAAAAGAGATAGCCGGCGAGGTTAGGACGGGGAGATCAGGGGCCCGAGTGAGATGGCGATGCGGTTGATTAGTGCTGCCGGTTCAGCACGCGGTTGATAGCCAGAGAATTTCCCGAGCGGATGAAAGGGTCACCGAAAAAGTTGTCGGGGGGAAGCGGGAAGCGAGAAGCGGGGAGCGGGGAGCGGGGAGCGAGAATTCAATTATAAAAAGCGCGACGAAACTCGACACAGTTGGCGGCATATCGAATAATGCTGTCCTCCCTGCGCTCGCTTGTCTGCAAATGGCACATATACCTACCACGTATGGACACAATGATAGCGATGATGAGTTAAAATCAAAGTTTTTAAAAATATATGTATACCTATCCGAACATGATTTTTAGGGTTCCGCACCAAAATTGTTTGAAATACGAAAACATTTTTAATGCGACTTCGTTGCTATCTGTTAGGTCTGTAATCAAAACTTATCATGACTAAAAGTTATTAAACAAGAAGGTATAATAATAATATAAGAAGTATTTTTTTCTAGAAGCAGAGTGAAGTATGTAGTCTAATTTTAAAAAAAACTCTCTATCTTGGTGTCATTAAAAATATTTTTTTGATGATAGTTTCAAATAGTTTAAATATGGGTTTTTATAGTCTATATATTCAGAAATAAATTTTGAAAATTATCAAACACATTAAATGAGAATACAATCGAAAATGGGTAGATTATTAATATTTATCAAACATTTCTTGAAAATATTTTATAAATACACCTAATTTTTTTATAAACATTAGTTTTAAATAATATTATTCATATTAGATATTTTGTACAAAATAAATCGAAATACTTAAAAAAAATGTATGAAATTTACGGCGATGCCAAAAGCTTGATAGTAGGTTGAATGCATTCTTTTTTTTATTATATTTCTACGCCAATTTAACCATTTTAACTGTTATTTGTAAATATTGTCTTTTTTTGCAGATATTTTGAACAATGTAATAATATAAAATTAAAATAAATGGATACATATTTTACACAAATATAATTTTTAGGTATGTGTGTACTTTTATATATTTTACAACTTTTTTTTCTAAATTGGAACAATCATTTACTATATGAAAACTGTAATAAATTGCAAATATTCAAAATCGAACTACTAAAAATATATACTTGTATGTATTTACAAACCATTAAATTAATATTTAAATTACTTTTTTTACCTTAAAAAAATGTCAGTGTTTTTACCCAAAAATAATCTTTTATATGAAAGGTAAACACGAGTATGAAGTTATTTTGCCTTTGTCCTCGTGGTGATGCGATGGTTGTTAGCTGTGTCTGCTGCAGAGAGGAGAGAACACCCAAAAAGGAGACTACAAATAATGGCCCTGATACATTTCCAATAATACGCTGGATGCAGAAGATGGCTGGAATGCCATAGCAATTCTTTTCAAGAATGAATCCAATAAACATCGCAGCAAATTGAACCAGCTTTAAGTTTCTTTTAAAACGACAGTGTCTAGTGTTGCCATCTGATTGAAAGCATCGCAAAAATTGAATTAGAACTCTTTTAAGTCGCAATCAATTATTTCAGGGCCATGCTCTATGAAAATGAACTATATAGCTTTTACTATACATGAAAGTAATCAGGCAATTGGTAACTATGATACCACGAAAGGTATATTTGGGAAATAAAAAACATATTTTATTACGAAAGATGATAGAAAGATCATTAAAACCCAAATTATTTATTTATTTATTGTACAACACAACACAACAATATTTTACCTTTTCCACGCAAAAAAAGTCTAATAAATACAAGATATGTTGTGCCGGCGGACTAAAACTTAAAAATATTTTGTAGCTGAATAATATTTGCTTACTATAGGCTAACCTAATTAAATTTACACGACGCCTTAACTCAAGAAAGTTATAATTTAACATGCCTAAAATGATAATATCTGATGGTAGTAATGATGTATTATGGGCTAACTTTCCGTAATAAATAAACCTCAGAAATGTTCTCTGGATAAGATTATTCTGTACTTTATTTAAATTATTTATTTATTTTGTTGCACATGATAAAATATACTGTTGTCATTCATCTAAAATATTTTTCCTAAATAGTCTATCATATTTTCAAAGAAGTTTTTATTTTTTTTAATTAATAAAAGAGCTCTGTAGCAGCGTCATAAACATTTGCAATTTTAGCTTCTACACATTATAAGAAGCTACTATCCCCTCCTTTGGCCGTCTGCGTGTTGCATCTTTCAATTCGAAAATTACAGAAAGAGTTGAATTTTTGTGCTTATAGATTGATGCTTTTGAAAAACAACCAAAGCCGTTCAGATTATCACGTCGAAGGCTGTCCGCATAATATAAATATAAAACATTAAAAACAACAAATTTCTAGTAAAATAGATGGAACTTTCTCAGTTCGATAGAGCTATCATATATAATTTTCGAATTTCAAAATTATAACAGCACGGCTGTTCGATCGTAATATTTATTACTGGCCAGTTAAAATTAAAATAAACTCAACTATGTGCGCGAATAGAAACACGTAAAAAAATGTTCAGTGCTACATTATAATTATTTTAAATTGAAATATTATGTCCGACTTTATTTATTTATTGTAGTTACCTAACATAAAACAGGTATTGATGTAAATAAAATTAGGCAAAAAAAAAATAATATTGAAATATATTTAACAATAATAAAAAAAAAAGAATATGAAATACACCAATCTAAATTTAATATTTTTATATCCGCGGGCTAGAAGTATAACTTCTTTAAGAAAGTTGATTAAATTTGTCATCAACTGCATATTAATGAATTAATCTATATTTCAAAATTATCACCCTATACTATCATCTACATTTAATAATTTTCCTTATGCTTATTTATATAAGAAGAAAATCAACGTAACGGCTGGGCCGATGAGCATTCACCTTCGACCGTCATCCCGAGTTTAGCCGAACGAGCGAATACAACAATACGTGTAAGATTACTCGTATCGTGCCAAAAAACACAGTTTCTTATTGTTGCATTGTTTTCAGGATTCATTTGGATGGGCGGCAGCGGCGCCGCCCGCCGCGCGGCGATAACGCGCGGCTGATAAGACGCTGCGGCGTTGGCGTCGCGACGCCCACACGTCGAGCCAAAGCCCCGTTTATTTTCCACTACAAAGCGGCTGGATTGTTTTAGGAATTCCTACCTTCTTCGTCTCTTTCTTTTGGCGCGTTTTCGTGCCAAACGCAAACAAAAGAGGCGTGCGATGGAAAGTCAACGTTAGTTAGATGTCCTTATAAGCAATGTATACGAGTAGCTTTGGATGAGCTCAGTACAATTATAAAAGCGAGGGTTCCGTACCCACACAGTTTTACTAAGCTAGAAACAAATATTATGAAGCTTAAAATCTAGAGTAGTAAGAGAACATGTACCTAACTATTTTGGGTTATCAATCTACTGAAATTCAGTTTGGTAATATATTCTTTATTGGCCTTTATTAGGACTGATTCATACAAAATATTATACTGCAATGCAAGTATATTAAATAAATAATAAGTTTTCGTGTCTCAGTTATTGTAGATTTCAATCCGCACAAAGTATTTATGTTGTCATTAATTACAATGTTTATTTTATAAGTAAAATAAAAATATAAATAAAAATAAAAAAAGTAAATTTGAAAATAATAAACAAACACCCATAAATGAGTAGGTTATAAACAAACTTAGAAAATATAGTAGTCACCATTTAGGTTTGGTGATTTATTAAGGTCTGTTTCTTATCTAATTAGGTGAGAGTTACCTGTGCTAAGAAAGTTTATTTAAGTCATTATAGTCTATTTTTTTTTAATGTTTCCTCACCAATTTCCCCTCTGTCCCTTAATACAAGTTTATTTAAGAAGTATCCAAATTATTTATATATATCATAGAAATTGAGAAAACATTGCATATAAAGTCATAAAAAAATAATACAAATTATGGCAAATATAAAAAGACTACATTTTTTACATATTTATTAATTATCAGAAAAAATATTTAGGTATTTACAATATTAGTGTAGCACGTTTTTTATAGCATTTATAAATTTATTTTAAAAGAATTAACATACTTAAAATTAAAACTAACACATACATTAATTTCAATTTTCATTTTCAATGTTGCCAGAAGCAACTTTTAATCAAGTAAATATATACAAATACATTTTAAATAGATCCAGCTAAACTTCGTTAGGCTATATATAAGTAGTTTGTGAGGGTTTTCCAGATAATCAAAACGAATTTGGTAGCTGTTAAGAAAGCTCGAAGCCTTTTGAAATAAAAAGGCTTCTGTTTTAATGTAAGAACTAGAAACAAAATTAATATAGAGTATGGAGAAAATGATCGGTTGATGATTATAATGCATTGTCTGTTTTTTATATATATTCTCGTCTGTTTTTTATATATATAATTTATTATTTGGAAGTTGCAGAATATTCGCGATAAAGTCTAATAGTACATTCCCGTAATTCAGATTCCACAGTGTTTATTAACACTGTGAATTGTTTGTCCGTGGTTTTGATCGCTTTTGGGACGTCGCCCCGTCGGGTCCCCAATAAACGTGGACATGGGGATATTTACTGTGTTTTCATTTAAATAGATCCTCTGTGTACCCTTATCCTGATCTGTTCCGATGTGTACCAAGAGACGATCAAGTTTTGGAAGAAGATCGCAAGGCGGTGCTCTTAAGTAGCGCGGTGTCGTTGTCACCTCTCGCTGCTGAATCACCGCTCCCACATAATAAGACTACAGCCTAAAGACATTATTATGGAAGCGCCGACAACCTAAGTAGGACAACCAGGTTGTTAAAATATGTATATAAACGAGGCTATATACTTATTATCTTTTTATAATAGCTAATTGCAACGAAAGAGTGTAGGTTAACTAAAAAATTATAAAGATTGGTATCGTATTTTTTATAATTTATTTAGTCATTATTTTTTTTTTGTTATTAAAATACACTGCTTATGCAGTTTAATATCACGTTTTTTTCTCCTATCTCCTTTTATTATTAATAGATAAGTTTTATTGAAACTTGGAAAAATATAAAGTTTTTTTTTTAAAAAAAGAAATAAAGTATTACATTTAATAATACCTAAACTATAAGAATTGATAATATGTCGAAAAGATCACAGCTATTAAAATTTTATAATTTTTCGATCTTAGGTTATTACTAGGTATTTGATTTTTTATTATTTTAGTTATGCATAATGCGAATAAACGAACTGTGGCAGGATGTGCCGCAAAATCGAACTTATCTCCCGATTGCAGCGTACGGGGTGTTCCATCGAGGGGAAGCCAAAGGGCCGGCCGTAAACAATCTCCTCAGTAAAGTGCAGCCAACAAAAGCCGGCGCCCGTGCTGTACGCAGAGCGCGCGCGCGGTCGCCGTTACGCTCTCACGGGGCGTTCGTCAATATGTCAAGAACGGAGCGAGCCATGAATTCTGTATGAGAGCCACTGAATATCTACGCGCTCTCTCGGGCCAGTTCATCCTTTTATCCCCGGCACGCAGATAAGGACTCACCTTTATAATGCGCGACTGAAAAAATGCGATAAACCTTCCCATGCTGCCGACGCGACGCGACGCGACGCAGTGGCGTAGAAGCACCTCGCGCTCCACGCTCAGGAACACATTTTACGCAAACGGGACTCTTTTATCTGATAAATCATCGAGGGCGCTTTATAAAAGGCTAAAATTTTAATGTAATCTGAAAAGGCAACGCTAGCGAAAATGCTCTTTCTAAAAAAAAAGAGACTAGAAATATATTATGGTTCTACGACAGTCATAAATATTGAAAATACATAATCTATTATTTTTAAAGAGTTATGCTATATTTAGTATTCTGGTAAATTCCCCAACCCCTCCTACTTCCTAATCCCAACCTCGTTACTGGATGTATTTTTTTTTCTTTTGTTAAGTTGGGACGGAATTCTCGTAGGCTTTATGTTTTAATTGTTTTAGTTTCTATACATATATACATTCATGTACGAGGAAGCTACTATCCCCGTCCTTTGGCCGTCTGACTGTTCCATCTTTCAACTCGCAAAATGCAAATGCGAAAAAGTTGAATTGTTCTGTGTAGACCCAAAGAAAACAATCATAAAAGTTTAGATCACATTGAAAGCTGGTCGGATAATATAGATATTTAAAACAAATTTTTGGTATGAATAATATTTAATAATTTAATAATTTACTATATAATTTCTTCTATTTCGTTTTTTTATTAATAATAAAAAAACGAAATAGAAGAAATTAATAATAATATTTTTTTTATTAATAATAAAAAAACGAAATAGAAGAAATTAGGTCGGAGTTTATTACGTTAAATGCTATCTAAATCAGCCATTTATTAAAATATCTCTGGCAAACTTTCCGCGTGGGAACAGTGCCACAAATGGGTGGAAACAGAACCGATTATTATTGACTCAAACTTATAGACTGGTCTTAGTTTCGTAATACAGATTGATCAATAGTTTGTAGCGTAAATATATAAATATGTACCATATAATCAACGTGACAATTCCTCGCTGAAGGCATTTCTATAATCTCAACTTAAAATCAGCCCCATATGCTGCTGTCCCAGTTTTAGGCCAATCGTGGCCTGAGGCTGTGATCTCCGTCACGTCGCTTAGTGTCTTCGCCTCTTTGTCGCATTATAAGTTGCAGATTATCTCGCTATGCGGCGCGCATGCTAATCAAATTGCTATGGAAAATATTCATGAAACGACTCAAATTGGGTCACTTTCAGTGCGCATTTTCATTTGTAATCAGTAGGCGTTAGATAAAAAGCACGTATAGTACTCGTAGGAAGCACTATAACACTGCCATTACACTACACTATACTACTTTTAAACTTTTAAAAACTAGTTTAAAAATTCAGCCAACAATGAACTTTTTCACGTTCAGATGGTTTCCTTTATAGGTTATAAGATAGTAACACATACGGTATTTTTCGATAGTTTAGTGCCTAACTAATTTAGAATGAGTACTCCTATTTTGCACTTGGGACGGACGACAATTACATGCACCTTCCCGTACTTACCAAAGTATGCGTTTGATCTGCAATTTAAACCATAAAAAAAAACATTATTTTCATATCTTAATGTATCCTAATATCAATTTTCGTAATAGTTCATTTTGTGTGGCATGGTTTTACATTTTTTATTACGAAAAATTAATGTCTGCAGAAGGTTATATTTGTACTTAGAGCTCGGTTCGTATATTAAAAACGTAATACAGTTTTTTAGCGAAAACTTTGTTAAGTGATTTTAAACTTTCATGGTTTCATAAACAATTAATTTTTTGAATATTTTACATACCGTGAATACATGAATATATTATAATCCCGAGACGTTTCGGACATGATCACACATCCCGGCCTCAGGGAGAGTCGACACGTCTGACCTCTTTCGTAGCGGTCGGAATAAGATATACGAGTACGAGTACATGGGTCTGTCTTTCTTCTGTGGTCGCAAAATATGGCACCATGCCTCAAAAAGACAGTCCTCCCCTCACCCCACCCCTTCCCCTAATACGCCAAGCAACGCTACTTCCTACTACCCATAGAAATCACTCTAATTATCGTTGTTGTTACACTGTTCAAATTTTTATTCTAATGTTATTATGTAAAATGACCGAAATCTATAATTGGTTTTATATACTAGTAATAAGTTTTGTTTGTAATTGTAAAAATGTAATACTGTGGATTTTTCAATAAAGAATAAATAAATAAACATCTTCATCAGCATCAGCAAATCTAACGATGGGTTGGCTTTATGAATTGACGTTGCGGAAGGGATTATATCTCCTCTCTCTCTCATATAACGTGAAAAATACTATTAATTTTTAACTTTTGTTTACTTTAATTTTCATCCAACGTGTATTATCATCGAAAGCAAATGTGTATAAAGAAAACTAGCAAGATTGGACTATCGGAAGTGGTTGAAAAATCGATTGCAAGATTTGCGTACAGCAGAGGAGTGAAAATCCAAAGACGCACATATTTGACAAATAACCCTTAAGTATTGTAATAAGGCATACATTCGATTAAATAAAAAACAATGTATGTATATATTATAAATTCTACCGCTTTCTGATATAACGCTGTATAGAAAGTAATCTGCAATCCGACTTAGAACAGTAACTGTAATAACAGCACTTAATGCCCTAATGGCAGTAAGACAGAAGTGGGTATTCAACCTCTCAACAGCAGTTCTCTTAACCACATAGTGCGTTTATGAGGTTGGTGTATTATTTCTCACGTATTACAGGAATTTGGCTATAAGGGGCTATTCAGGGGCTCCACGTGATGTGACAAGGGGGGGTGGGGGATAAGGGAGGAATCACAAGCTTCTTGAAGTCACATCTCCAAAATCAATAGAATGGCATATTAATTAGCACTGTGGTTAAATTTGTCATCAACTGCGTAAATCTATATTTCAAGATTACCTAAGAAAAACGACTTTAAACAAATAAACACATCACCTCCGAGCGACCTCCCGAGTTTACCCTAATGAAAGATTCATTCATTCCTAAAAAAATAGGAGCCTAAAGTAGTTTTACCACAATAAATTAAGTAAATATTAGTACAACGCTTAACGGTTAGAAAGGGCTAACCCCTAGTAAAAGAATAACTCTTTCTAAAATGGCGGTAATAAATTATTGACCGCGGCCACTTTTTAAGAGGGCTTACGTGGAGTACCTACGGTCTGTCCTATTAGCATTTGCTTGAGAGCCCGTATGTACCATATTTGCTTGCGTCCGCTAATTTAATTGTGGAGCCCTTTGATCCTGAGTGCATAAATTTGTTTACCAAACTCAAACACAAAGCAAGATGTAATGTCTAGAACTGGGTCAAGTGATTGATGATCATATGATTCGATAATATAGCACTGAGACTAACTGTAATTCTTAATAATAATTGTTTTATATATCCACTAATTACTTTAAGTAGCATCTGACGAAATGAACGCGAACCATTTTCAAGAATAACTTTTTCGATCATTAAGTAACTCTCCAAATACGAATTTTACATTAATTTTGGCGTTTTCTGAGTCTTTTTAACCGATTTCAAAAAAGGAGGTTTTCAAAACGACTAGTTTCAAATCGTTTTGTTATTTTTTATTTTTTATGTATGTTTACTCCGGGTTGGTTTACACGATTACGATGATATTTGTTTTGCATGTGAATTTCTCTAACTCTAGAGTAGTTCGATTTTAGTTTTATTAAATTGTGTTAAGTATAAGGTAGCAAAAAACTACTATTATTATTTTTGCTAATTGTACTGAAATTATTGGAGTTAATTTCTTTGAAGGTTCTTTGATTTAATTCTAGTGTATCTAAAAAATTAAAAATTATAAAAAAAAACCGACTTCAATATTAAAGTAAACCTAAGAAATAATATAATAAATTTCTTGTTTTGAGGAAATCTTTAAAAAAGAACCATCACTTCGTAAGCTTATTAAATCAGTTTCTGGGTCAGTTTTTGGGTTATTGGGAATGCTTGGTCTATTTCAAGCTAATATCAACTCATATAAATGTAGTATCTATAAATTGTGTATGTGTGTGCCCTGAAGCCACTGTGATCTCTGCCTGTGGATACAATATCGCCTAATCAAAGCATAAAATTGGGAATTTTCTGGAATTAACTAATTTCCTGGATAGAGATATTTCCATTTAAGACTATATGGATGGTTATTCACACTAAAAAAAGAACTATACTTATTTTGAAGGTCATGAAAATAATTTTATATCAAAAGGATAGTTTTGTAGTACTATAAATTGTTTTTTTTCAAATATGATCTCAAAAGATTCTTTCCAATTTGATAATAAGCTGATGCTAACAAGGAACAAATGACGAGTTATGTGGTTCGATGATCGGACGTATTTTGCACTAAGTTAGGTATGACAAAGACTCATAGTCAATAAATAAATAATATCTCATTTTGTACTTAGTTAACTCCTTGAGCTCAACCAGAGCCGGTCAATGACCTGGCAGCGCGGCGCGGCCCCCATAGCGGACCAACTTATATAAGAATGATTTAATATTATCACGTAAAGTTTACATTTTTTTTTTCAGAAACCGTGATGACTTTTGATATGAGGTCAAAACAGATCACGTTTAAAATCACAGGGCCAATAAGCAGGATTTTTTATCAGGAATGGTCTTGGACACATTTTAATTAAAAATAAAAAGGTTCAAGATAAATCTGTTTGTGATTAGAATGCGTTTTTCTGTCACAGTTGACAAAATTACAGTAAAATTTGTAAATATACAATTTTATTAATTTTTTATGCAATAAAGTATTATAATAAATAATAATTAGACTGTAGTGTGTGGTAATGTAGCCATGTGTTCTCGGTAGTAAAATTTTCTATTCAGTTTAATTTAATTTTCTTATTGTTATGTTATTATGTTGTGTTTGTAAAATATAATTTATTTATTTATTTATTCTTTATTGAAAAATCCTACAGTATTAATTTTTACAGTTATAAACAAAACTTATTACTAGTATACAAAACCAATTATGAATTTTGGACATTTTACATATTAACATTAGCATAAAAAAATTGAAACAGTGTTTTTAAAATATATATAGATTATGAATATTATATTCGTATACAGTAGATTTTTTTTTGTGTTATGTGTAATTTGTGAGTGATATTTGTGGTAGTTTTGAGTGTGTGTGATTTGTATGTATATGTTAAATTAAAGTAATAATTTAAGTATGGTTTTAGTATGTATAAAAATAAAAATAATTTATGATGAAGGTGGTATAAATATAATATGTACTCGTATGTATATAATATATGTAATTGCAAATACAAGTACTTATATGTTACAATCAACCATTAAAAACATAAAATGTAACAATACAATTAGGTTTCATTTGTCTTTACTATTAATGATATTGGAAATCTCTTTTTTGAATGATAATAAGGAGGTATTCAATATCTCGATTTTTGAATGATAATAAGGAGGTATTCAATATCTCGATTTTTGAATGATAATATGGAGGTATTCAATATCTCGATTTTTGAATGATAATAAGGAGGTATTCAATATCTCGATTTTTTAAATAACACTTTTGCTAATAATGTTAATAATAATGCTATAATAAAGATTATTTTAATCATTAAATATGTTTATTTACTTCATTGTATATGAGAAAAGACCTAACATAGAATATATTATTAAAAAATGAAATGTTTCGGCGAATTTAGTCGAACGCCATTTAAATTTGCGAACGCGCGGAAAACCCTTTGAGGGCATTCATCCGCTCTTAATCCGTTCCGCGGATGACGAAAAGAGAATGACAAAAATGAAAAATATTTCTTCGGGTCGTAGGGATGGACGTTTATGGCTTTCTGCCGCGCGCGCCATCGAGGGCGTTAGTTGCTCGTAAAAAATACACTCGTAAAATGTATCCGCATTGTAAATCTGATGGCGCACAAGGGTTAAGTGTCTTTTGGACCATGACAACGTCCCACATGTGGCCAAGGTGTATATTAAATCACCGTGTATTTGTCAAAGTACTCGATCTCTTAGAAGGGGAATCTGCTCGTATGTTTTTAGGAGAGCCTAATTCATTACTTAGTCGTCCGTCCTCATAGTTTCAATTATTAAACAGTAACACTTACATTATACAGCATAGATTATACAGACATCCAGATAAACAAAGATAATAAAGAATCATCGTAAGAGTTCCTTTTTTATTTTGAAAATAATTACTATAACCTAGGTCATATGCAATTATTTTAGGCCCTACCCAACTAGGCCAAATGTGCCTGTCCTAGAGTCAGGTGAGATTGTCGTAATGAAGCGTTAAAAATGGTATGACCATGTGCGAATTTGAACTGCGACCTTTGGGTCAATAGTCCAACGCCTTAATTACTAGACTACCATGATCTCATCCATTGTGTCCATTTTGGTCTAGAACGCTAACCTGATAATATTAATTTATTTATTTAGGCATATATTCGTATATATACAAAACTTAAAATTCTAGTGGATTTTTTTAAAAGAAAATATGGTTTTATGAATTTATCTTTTTAAAACCAAAGAATAGAGTTTTGTGTAGGAAGGATTTAATTTCATATAATTTAGGTATGATTTTATTACAAATTGAAAGCTTAATTTAAAAATTGCTTCTAGCAATTATATTAAATGCGCTGCCTTAATTAATCAACATTCAGAAATTCATTAATCGTCTAAAGATTGATGATAAACTATCGCGGTCTAAAGTTTTTCAGACGAAGTGCAAATATTTGTTAAGGTTTAATTTTAAATCTTAGTTTGAATTTACACGGCACGTCCGTTGTTTGCAACTTCGGTTATATACAATCATAAGGGGCCCTAGTCAAATTTCTCGTGGAAAAGTTTTTTGTTTTAGAGTCAAAGGAAACAGCAGTAATGGAGCATTAAAAATGTTGTGACTGGATTTGAATCTGCGTACTTTCTGGATCAATAATAAAACACCCGGTAAAGTAATCTACCGTAAAAATGTTAAATCAGCTCATAATAGCTCGTCTATAACGACACTCATATTATTATATTATAAGGTATCTTTTACGTAATATAACGTGAATGTAAGCCTTTTTATTATTGCGAGTACACAGTTCTGACTACAGGCATGATAATAAGTTAGTGTTCGCCGTTTAGCCGTCAGCTTTCAGGCCGCTTTGAATCTTGAATATATAGGGTGATGATTTTAGAGGCGTGGTTTTCAAGAAAAGATAAAACGCATATAATTTGATGTTATGGCTAAGAATTTAGTTTTATTATAAAGATAAGGGTTTGCCATTATGTTTTAAAAATGATTTCGGGTAAGTGGCCGCCGCGGCTGACTCGAACAAATTCCAGCCGAGAGGCCCAATTTTCAACCACTTTTTGCAGCAAGTTGGGCCGTATGTCAGCAATAACGCGCCGAATATTCTCTTCCAAGGCGTTAATCGTGTCCGGCTTATCTGCGTAGACAAGCGACTTCACATAACCCCACAAAAAATAGTCCAGCGGTGTTAAATCGCACGATCTTGGAGGCCACGCCACAGGCCCACGACGCGATTTTTACTTTATTTTAGAGTGATTTAAAAAAAATTTAGAGTGATTTTTTCTAAATTTGCACTATTTGCAAACGTTGTTCAGGAGTAAGTCTATTCATTATGAAATGGCAAACCAAACTGAGCATAAATCAAGTGACAGCTATCAAACACCAACTACGAAAAAAGTAGTGCCAGATTGAAAACCACGCCTCTAAAAAAAACACCCTGTCGCACGCCTAACTTCCAGTAAACTGCAATTGACGTAAAACCAAACAAGGCGAGGCCACTCTGTATGTTAAATTGGAGATGCATGTAGTTGTTTATTAATGTATTTTTATGTAACTGGCTTTGTCTTTAGCTGTCAGCATTTTTAAGAAATAAATAAATAAATAAGGCGCGTATCACCCGTGCCCAACATCAACACGAGTCGTATCATTTGCAACCTTCAGAGAGTTTGTGAGTTATTATGACGCCCATACAACACGTGCCTCGGGGGTAGGCTTTCCAGTCAAGGTCCCTTCGTTCGTCATTAAACCGACACGGGGTTTCGTTCCCTGCGCCCCGCTACCTCCCTCCCCCTGTAAACGGGAAAATCCAGGCCCTAGATTAGGGATGGTTAGGTTTGGTAAAGCAAAAGCCATCGGCGCAAAAGCGGAGTCTAAAACCAGCACCAACACCCGGGAAGCTCCTAAAGAGCCGTCGTCTTCAGTCTGAGCGCAGTATCAAGAATATCAACATCATTATTATTGGTCCGGATATCGTACTCCTGATAAGTAGATTTACAACTTTATAGCAATACTTAAATCCTATAACCTTGCCGAAGAAGCAAGCTATCTAAGAGTGAAAGCCCCATTTGAATCAATTCAGTGGTTTTGGAGAAGAAACGTAACAATGCAAAAAGTAACTCTCTTATTTTATAATTTAGTAGTGATGATAAAGAGTGATGATATTACGGCCATCCGGACCGATACATATATTGTTCAAATATTGTTTATATATTGTTATATTGATGTTGTAGTTTTAAAGTCAGTGGGATCCCAGAAGATTATTGCTCCCTTTCCACACACACAACCAAATATCATGACTGAAATTGTTTAGACTAAACATCGAAAATCAAAAGCCGCTATAAAAAAGTGAGGGTACTGCGACTGCTTAGTTGCGTTTTGCAAGCTTGGTGAATTGAACGGAAACAGAATTCACCGAATTATTCACCGATGATCAGTGACTGTAGATCC
Source organism: Neomicropteryx cornuta (assembly GCA_020383195.1). Lineage (NCBI taxonomy): Eukaryota > Metazoa > Arthropoda > Insecta > Lepidoptera > Micropterigidae > Neomicropteryx > Neomicropteryx cornuta. The sequence continues at coordinate 12,611,915 of JAHKQU010000014.1, forward strand.
AAAATGAGTTTCTCTAGCCATGAGGTTAACACTTACAACTTTGTACTTTTCGAGTTGAAAGTTGCAACAGACGGACGGGCAGGCAGACGTCCAAAGGACGGGAATAGTAGCTTCTCATACATGAATGTATGTATAGAAGCTAAAATGAAAAAATGTGTATGTAATGTCATTTATGGGTGTTATTTTTATTCTTAGTAAGGACTTAGTATTCATATTGGAAAATATACTAATTCATTATAAATAATTATTATCATTATTATGTAAGCATTATAACGAGCAAATGAGCTACGGCGTCACAATTACCTTTTAAGTTTGGTTGAGTTGGATTTCGTTGTTAGATTTCGCAGATACCGCGAAATTTGCGGTATCGAATAATAAACACGTTACGGCGCCTCCTAATTATATTACAAGTAAATCTCGCTTAACGCTCGAAGGCGGGTAATTTCAAAGGAACTTGTCTGCGATTCTTTGGATTCGCCGGCAGTATCCGCCCAGCGCGAGCCAAATCAAATTAGTTATGCAAATGAGCGCGAATGAAACTGGCCTCGCGAATCGCGATAGCATCGCTTGCGTTTCGACTTGACTCACACCGACTTCTTGATTCTGTGCTACCGACTGCAAGGAGCGGCGAGGCGCATCGAAACAAAATCAATAACAAATTGCAAGATGCCATGTCTACTCAAATTAAATTTTGACATTCCACGGCAGGGCCGCCCGAGGGATGCAACATTTTCGATCGGGGTTCAACCAATAGAATGCCACTAAATTATATTGAACGATCTCAAAAACTTCCTGCTTTTCAAAAAAATATCTACGTTATATCTCTATCTCTATAGATATGCCATTGACCACCTGTAAAAGCAACGAAGGATGATGAATACATCACACTTTTATACCAGAAAATTGCTCACGCACACAGAAGACCCTCAATCTCTCTCACTGTCTAACGCTCGCACACAACATCGTCACAAATAAATCTCCTCAACTTAGCAATCTTTTTTTAATAGCGGAAACATAATTATTGAGTTTCAAATACTTTTTAAAAATAATATTACTTTTTCTTCTTAATTTCTTTTCGCACGTTATCTCAAAAATACATCGTCGTGAATCAAATACATAATTATGGTTTGAACAAAAATGGCTATGGCACAATATAGCTATCATATAATACCAACGGAAGCTATAGAAGCTTGAAGAGTAAGGAAACCCCCTCTAATGGATGGATGTGTTGTACCGGTTCTACATTTAATATGAAAATGAAATAAAAAAATGATTCATGATTTCATTTTTTATTTCAAAATGAAATAAAAAATGAGTTGGTTCATTTTATTAAATTTACATTGATGACGGCTACCCAGCACTATTAAATTGAGTATACAGAGATAGGCAGACATCACAGTAAGACGACAGCTGTTCGCTATTCCGTCAAGTATCGGCGGACTTATCCACTTGAGCTCGGCTTATACCAATCGAACCTACTCTTGCTGGTAGTTAACTCGCTACCACACACTCGGTGACGTATTCGAATGACGAGATCCAACGTTGAATAGTTGCTATTTTATACAAAGACAATACAAGACTGTGTTCAGAAATTTCACATGAATTAAGTCTATTTTGACTGAATTTTATATAGATATTTTTTTTTTTTGATGTATAATTTAGAATTTTATAACACATCGCATATCGCATACTTAATGTGGGTAAATGGTCTCTTAAAATGTATAAAAAAAAAATCTTATTAGCTGTAAATTTCATAGTGTTTATTTAAGACTGTATATATACGATGTGTTACACAAATATTTCGATTTATCACGGGTCCACGACAGAGATAGGACGCTTTGATAACTATAATATAAAATGAATGTTTTTGAATTTAATTCATCTAATAAAAACAGAGTTAATTTTTCTTTCCGATACGGTCGTTAAAGATTTTTTAATTAAATTTTATGAGCTAAAAAACATATAAGCGAGTACGTTATTACGTACTTATAATTAGTGTATACTGTTTACTAATTAGAAACTCATGCTTTCTCAGCGCCCACCACTTACGCTGATCAATAGGAGGAATACGTTGTTAGCCACGGTAGTTAATATAGTGTGCTTTGATCCAATTTGGTTCCTGGAACTGGTACAGATGAAGGACACCTTTACGGCGTTAAGTGAGGGTAAGGTTGGAAATTAGGAGGAGCTCAGTGGGCCTGGAGTCTCCCTGGGGACTTTCCGATAATAACGAGTCGTTCAACGTTCTTATATGGTTGAGCGGGAGCTTCATCGTCCGGAAGACCTGCTGTCTTTGTTCTTGTCCTTTGCCACGGGGGAATTAGACCTTCGGTTACTCTCGACGCCATCTATATTTAGTGTCTATTCGTCTGTATGGTCTACTCACAAAATTGACACTTTTATTTTCCTAAAATGCTTTTACTATTTTCACGTCTTTATTTGCTTTAACTTTTACTGTTATGCAGTATGTAAATAATATGTTTACTTTTACATTCCCTGTTGATCTCACTCTGTTTTCAATTTTGTAGGCTTTAGTTTTTGTGCTAGGGTTGTAAGGGTAGAGGCAGGTGGAAGGTCTCCATTTTTGAGAGACCCTTTTGAGAGCGCACTTACACACACAGAAATGTTTCAGTTTCTGGTAAGATTACGTGGACGGTCGGATGTGGTGGGTTTGCCTCTCGCTAAACAGCGCAGAGGAGTGGGGGTGCAGCTTTTCGTAACACTTTCAATCACATGAATTCAATTCATTCACCGTGCCTAAAGATGTTTCAAAACAAAAAATGAACATTCAAATGGGAATATTTATTGGAATACTCAGGAATATTAAAGTTGTATATTTTCAGAACCTGTTTTTTAATATCATCTTTATACGTAAACTTCTACGGCAGGATTTAAAAATTAATTTCTTAGAATTTTTAATTACGAACTGAAAGACAAACATGTTTTCTAAATTCGCTGTTTTTAAAACATGATTTAAAGTAATAAACCATCTATTACTAAAATTGGTTTTCCTTGTAAATTTAAAAAGAATCTATAAACAGAAAGTTTGATCTGATATTACTCAAATTCAGTTTATTATTAAAATATATTCCAATAAAGGCCTAATAATATCTATAAAATTTTAATTTAATTTTATAATTATTAAATTAAATAAAAACTTGATACCTTGATACCTAAAATCGTTAATTTCTAAAATTTTGGAGATTATAAATTACAAATTCATAAAAATAATGTACCACTACCTCTAACATCTTTGTTTATATATTTTTCGTTTATCAATAAAATCATTATTTTCGCTCTAGTTAAGGTGCGTTTCTTTAAAGCGAATGACAATGACAAAGCATTTGATGGATTTAAATTATCTTCAGACAAAGCGTTAAAACATTTTCTAACAATGGAATTGATTATTGAGTAGGTAATATATACGACATAGGCTTTATAGGAGTGGGCTGTCGGAGGCTCGTTGATAATGGATGGGGCGCATCTATTTCGCTGCAGAGCAGACGGATGGGTTACGACTGCCTAACGCAATAAAAATACTCGTATTGCAAGCGTCGCATTCGAACATTCACTCATCTATTCTAGCAATGATATATTATTATTTTATATCATTCAATATCGCGAGTATACCTATCTGAAAATATATGACACGGGCTTACGACTAAAGCACTAAAGAAACCCTCAAAAACCAATTGGCTTGGGATTGACGCAGAAAATGCTCATGATTCTTAGATAAACATGAATGCGTCGTTTTCCTACTGATAGTTCTTTACTAGCTGTTCAAATTACGTGCAAACCGTGCTATTATGAAGGTTTCAGGTCGGAAGCTAAGCCCTACGGGCGGCTCAATTTCGAAATATAACCCCTAGGAGGTAAAAATGATTTTATTGATACATTTGAGATATTTGGTCAATTTGATGAACATTTTATTCGGTAACTGTCCTTGAGAATTATTATTCTACTATGATTTTAGACCAATTACTTGGTGATTTTAGGAATGAGTTTGTGTTATGGAAGACCGAAAATAGTAAAAATATACGTATTTCTTTAATTTTGAAAAATAATCTAAATACCATTTTTCACACCTTTAATATTTTTTGTTTATGGGAAATAACATCTTTTGTTTGTGGGATGTAGGATCCTCTAGAGATAACTAGATTTTCGGAAAATGGTGAAGCACTGTTTTATTAATATTGCGAAAAAGAATCTGAATACTAATTTTACAACTATAATATATTTTGTTGGTGAGATGTACCTAGGTATCATCTTGAAAAATTACCTTTCTCCCCTATATTTTAAATTCCTTTAACTGGATATTAGGAAAATAATAAACTCGTATTTTTTTTGTTTTGTAAGAAGAATCTAAATTTTAATATTTATATTTTAGATTGAAACACCAGTTTCTAAAATATTGTTTTCAACATAAAAATGTTCAGACCCTCTTTTACCCCTTAGGAAAAATTCTAAAGTGGCTGCCTACGTCATAAAGAGAATTTATATAAGAAAATTCAGATTCCCAGGTTAAGCGGTTTGAGCTGGGCGTTGAGGAATCAGTCAGTCAGTCAGGCCTTGTTATTTTATATACACAGATTACTAGTTTTAAAAATAAACGCTTTTCATCATAATGTAGGTGTCACGAAAAAAACTTAAAACTGTTGTATCGGATTTGTTTAATTCATCGGCTACTAAAAGAATAGGTTTTGGGCAATGTAGGCCCCCATCTGAAGACGTTTAGTTTTTGTGGAAAGTAATAGTTTATACATTTAAACATTCCGTTTGTAGGTATTGTTGACAAAGCTTCTAACTCAGCATTAAAATTCATAAATATTAGTGAAAATACAGGGTGTCCTAAGAACATTTCCGAAGAATTGAGGGGTGGTTTGTGTTATTAATTATGAGTAAGAAATGCGAAAAAAACATGCCTAATTTTATTATATTTTTTAACAGACGGCATAAATTTTGATTTAGGATCTTAACAAACAATATTAGTAATCACAGGACCAATTGGCTGTTTTTTTTAACGGGAATGGTCTTGGGACATGGTGTATAAATTATTGTCTTATTATCTTATGACCTAATAATCATTTATTAAAATTTTAAAAAAATCATAGTATCTATTTTATCGAGTACTACACTAGCACTCGGAAGTGTTGTGTGGAAGGAGCGACTCCTGTTTCCCCGCAAACCTCAATGCTGTGTTCAAGCGGTTCTCATACAAATAAAAGGAGATGGTTAATCCAGTGCCTACGGTCTTATCCTTGATTACAAAAGGATCGTTCTGCAGACGAGTGAATCGGGAAATGTCTATCTATCGCGCCCGCCACCGCCAACGGGCGCCGCCGCGTTATCAAATATAATTAATAAATTTGAATATTATATTTAATATTCGTAAAAAATAACTACATTTATAGCTACCGTTAGTACAAAATACGAAATTAAATAGAAGAAGATAGGTCAAGTGTTTTTAAAGTATTTATTTTTTCTCGCTTGGGTTAAACTTTTTGCCTTCTAAATCTCGGGGCCCCCTTTGCACTTAAATAAATCCTAACATGAGTATCTTAGATAACATGCTGTTGCCAATACAATCTCGTAGCAAAGCAAAACACGATCGAAATTTATATTAATTATTACTTGTCAATTATGTTATTAGGCAGATGAAAAAGTTTAATAAACATTTCTCCTTAGAATTTTAATTCTATGTTTTTTTTCTTTCTATTAGAAATATTTTATTGTAATGATTCTCTATTGTAGGGCCCATAAAACTCCACTACATATTATATGAAAACACAGTATACTACTATTACATACTACTAAACACACCATATGCTACTAGATATAATTATAAAAATAAATAAATTCGCATTACCCATTCGCAATTCGCAAGCGCAAATTCGCAAACGCGGTACGGCGACAATTGAAATGTTCTTTGTGACGATCAACTTATTCATAGCGGAGATAAGGGAGCGGGGATGAGCGCGGGCGAGAGGGGCGCGGGGGTGATGGAGGGGGTAGTCGAGCATGCAATGCAGGTTGCAACTTTCAACTTTGAAACTGCGACTCGGGGATTTGCCGTCCCATCGTTTACATCCATAAAGTATGCTGAGACATGTCCCATTGCCGGTCTGTTTGTAGGTCAGAACGGAGCGAATATCAAACCGAGACGCGCCCAGCCATCCCAACTTTCGCAGAGTGTTTCAGGAAACTGCCCCTCAAACAAATTTATTTTACTGTTTATAATTCAAATATATGGTGGTTATCTTCTCGTAGTGCATAAAAAAAAAACATTAAACCTGAACAAGATATAGTAAGAAAATGTTTTACCAAGAATATTTTATATATACGAGTATGGTTTAAGAAGTGTCAAATATAATGAAGAAGCAAATATAATGTCTTTATTTTAATATACTTTCGTCGTGTCACACGCATGCACGCTTTACGTCCTCAAATGAAACAGAAATATCTTAAGAATCTGTGCATCTTTTAGGTTAGATATTTCTAACAAAACATAACATTTAATTTAAACAAATGCATACATTTATTATTTGTATTATGTAGTTATTATATAAAAGAACATTATAGATTTGAGTAAAATAAAGTAATATATAATGCTTGAAATTTATTTTTAGGTACCGAGCTAGCCATAAGATGAACTACCGGTACCGGGATGAGATATGAATTGAATCATTAGAATTAAACAAAATATATAAAGTCAACATCTCGGAAAGTGAAATAATAATTATTTATTACTTGAAATAAAATGAGTAATCGTTGCTTTGTCGATGGATTGTCATTAAAATATTGTATCTTCATTTTCTTTACAGCGAGCACCTGCATTAGTATTTTATTTTTCTACCCAGATTAAATTGTAAATTTCACTGTTTCACTCCATAATATTCTTAAAATGAACTTCTATTTTAAGTAGTTAAACATTGACAGATATTTTTACGAAGCGGCCCATACCAAGTGTATGAGTTTATGGCTTGATTTGGAAAGAAAATATACATAAATAAAATAATAAAAAAAACTCTTGGTGTGCAAATAGTGTTTAAGCTTCCTTAGAGCGGTCGCGTGTTCTAATCCGCATATTATTTTATTTTTTTAGGTAAAAGTACAGTCAGCATAAGTTTAATTTAAAACGCTAACGTAATAATACGTACTAGAAATAAATTTATAAAAAAAATATTTGATTCAAGAAAGTGTATGAAATAGTTATAGTAACGTGGGCGTTTGTGCGTATGTAAGTGTGAGTTTGAGCATTTGTGGAATCCCACATGGAAAATGTCCGTTCGCATAATATAGTGCTATTATTTATTCACAACCAACATCTCCTCAAACTCTAGTACCAGCAATTTTCGTTCAGTTGAGCACTGCCCAAATTAATAATAAAATGTAAGCTGTGACGATAAACGTTAATGTTCTGTATTTAACGAGCTTGTGTAGTTAGGTACAAGAACATTGAAATCAAATGGATTTTGCAGCGGAAAAGTATGTCGATATATTTTCGACCGCCAATACTTCCGGCCACTTAAGCTATACTGAGACTTTCCGAAACTTGACTAAGAATTACGACCGCAATGGTAGCTACTTGAGCTAAAAAATAAAATTAGGGTTGTAATATGTATGGTGTATAAGTATAAAGAAAACATTTGGTTCAAATTTTGTCCATTATTTTTTTCTACATAAAGTAATGAAATTATAAGAATAGATTTTACTAAAAAGAAATATTTACCCTAGAATAATATATAATATAAACAATAAGCTAATGGTTTTCTAGATTAAAATGTATTAAGCCTTGAAAAATATCAAAAATATATAACGCACACACGAACGACATGAAGTTGGGTTCAGTTCCTTTCCATGGAACGTATTCGCTATTGTCGCTACATTCACTCAACAGTGGTATACTTTCGCAATCTTTTCTTTAAACTTTTTCCTAGCGCGGCTAAAGAAAGTTTACTTTAAAAGTTAGCATTAGAACAGATTTAAGTAGATGGAAAAGTAAAAGGCATCGGTAGGGAGATTGCAGTATGTATTGTCCGATGTGCGCAGTTCCGACCGTATGAAACAAAGCTACATATAATTATATAACTCTGTGTCTCTCCCAGCAACACGCAACCACGCAACACGTTACTTATGTTAGGTAATCAATTAGTTTTAGGTGAATAGAACAAAATTCTTTGAGATATACGCAAAACTGGTCTCACAAAATAAATAATTCTAAAATAAATATATTATAAATACAGTTTATTTTTTTTGGATAGTCCCCGACCACGCTCTCTTCGTTGGTAGTTCTCAAATATTAAAACGTCTTCGATTAAATGTTGAATGTTTTTTCTCATTATTTGGAATAGTTTTTTTTAATATTTTTTGCTGCATCCACTTTGTAAATCTGTTAATAAAATCTGTGGTTGGTATGACCTGGCAGAAAGATGTTCACATCTCGATGTGTCAATGAAGTTTGGTTTTAATAGTCGATAGATAATGGATTGTCAAATCATATCACTGCATTAGCTGCATATAAAGGATATAGTAATTTGTTGTACACAACCGCGCGTTTGATTTGCGCAGGTGTGTACAGCAAATAAAACGTCACTTTGAAATTGCGCTGCCAGTCGAGTTTCCGAGATTTGATCGGGCGGCGTCGGTCGGCGTCGGGCGGCGTCGGGCGTTTCCGCCGGCGCTGGTGGCGGCCTCACAAACGCGCGAGGCGCCCGGAGAAAAGCGTCGGGACGCGACGGGGCTTACTTTTCCTATCGCCTGAGCCCTGATAGACACTTGGCCTTAATTGATACACCAGAGTGGATGGCGGATGGAGCATACTCACGCGAGCAGAATGCCCTCTGCAATTCATACGGAATGCTGCCCTGCCATGTCTATGCAATGAGGGCCGTCAATGGCGCAGAATAGAAATTAAACTAATGAAATCTGTACGATCGTTTACAACTGAAAATTAGTGTTTTCTCGGAAAAACTTTTACATAGACGGGTAACTAGTTCCTATCGACATGATAAGCATTCTGTATTCTTTTGGTACCTACAAATTAACTCAATTTAGTTCATGTAAACGGTCATTCAATGTTTTTTTAATTTGTTTATTTGATGGTGATTGGCTGATTAAAATAATACCAGCGAAATAAACCGGAGAACCGGGAATTCTCCGGGATACCGGAGAATTAAAGCAATGTCTATTTTTTTACTTATATACCGCATTTTTAGGTTATATGTTTTTATGAGATGCTTGAATATCAATTATTTTATCTAGTATATTTTTTTATGAAGGATGAAGTAAGTACAGTACAATAACTTACTAGTTTTGGCGTAGTGAATTATTTCTCTAAAGATACGTAGGATATTTCTCAAAATCCTAAAAGTCACCAGGTTTCGGTCAGACCACTTTCTCTGGGACATCCCCGTAAAAAAAACTCGCTCACTTTATATGCTTTTAAATTATATGCCCAAGTAATGAGTGAATATTTATGGTTGTGTGAAAAAAATATGGTATTAGGAAAACACAGGGAATTTTTATCCGAAATCTTAGCCGATTGAATAATTCAAAAAATAGTTATAAAATAAAATGTACATTGAAAAATACAATATATTCTAATGAAAAGAATTTTTATTACAATTAATAATGACTATCTGTATTGTATGTCACTACATTTAAAATATTGTTAATAATAATAATTGAGTTAATTATAATATTCAAGTGATACTCTAAAATCCTCACATAAGAATTTTCAGACTTTTACTTGTAATTCATTGTTTATTAACTTTTTTGACTTATGACCTTTTGATTTGAGGCGATTTATTCCAACACAAAATTACCCTTTTATGTACAATATCACCTAGTTTTAGGTTCCTTTTAGTGGACCCAGGTGTTGGATCACCATTGAACATTACCTTATTAGCTAAACTGTTTTTCTAATAATCCCATCCATTAAAATCTTTGAGTTACAGATCATGTTTGATCTCAATCTATCCAAACACAATCTATAAGGGTATCTCAAAGAAGAGGCTTAATAAAGAGATAAGTGGATAATCCCACCTTACATAAGTATCTGCAAAGATATAGGTTTATTTCAAGGGCGGATTCAGAGAGGGGGCATTTTTTTGTCCTTGCAGAACAATAAAAATAAAATATAAGAAAAGCGAGTCACTCTCAATGTAAAGAAAAAACATTATTGGAATAACGCAATTAATGAATCAAGGTATCGGCAGCAAATTCATTTCTCATTGGGGAAGAAACAATCACCAATATTGAGAATTAGGGGTTATTTTCACTGAGATGGGAAATTATGCATTATGATTGACAGGTTGACAGCGCTGATTTGCCGGTTGAACTGCAGATGCAGTGGCACAGGTAGTGGTTCAAACTATTTTTACTAGGGTCTAAAAATACAAAAGAACTGTGTTTTAGGCCTCATTTCTTTTAAAATTTTCCCCAGACCCCGTTTAAGATCGGGTGGGGGGAACTCCATACTCCCCGGCCGTAAAAGTCTTCTTTATCCGCGTTAGGTCTAATTGTTCCCGAGATTATAATTGCACCAGTTTGAATAAGTTTTCATCAGTTCGCATTTTTGGTATTATTTTTTATGATTTAAATATTATGATATACCAGATATATGGTATACTTTATTGAAGCTCTAAGCAACTTACGCTTCATTTGCTTAGTTTTGTTTAAGGTAATAGAATTTACTGTATTCTGTATTGTTCTATATTCTTCTGAAATGATTGAAATATAGTGTTTTTGTCACATTTTTTGTTTAACGGTAAGTAAAACATTCGTGCATATTTAAATATGAATACCTAAATTTGGCGTAATCCATCTTCTGAAATTTTTGTCCCTTGTGTTTAAAGTTACTATCAGATTAATTAATTTTATTGTATGGTAAAATAATTCTATTTCAAAATATTTTAAATGCCTTTAAAAGATACTACCATTGTAGATTTTTATCTGTTTTGTCAGATAGCTTTAAAAAAATAATTCTAAAAATTAAAACCGTTTCAATACATTTAAAAACAAATATGTATTTTTCCGGTATTTAACATTATATCTGCATCTTAAATTAAAAAACCTGTTTCGCCAACCATTTAAAGGTTACAGTCCTGGTACAGACCGACACATAAATAGATAACGAGGTCTTACCATAAGATTTGTGTTTTTTAGATTGTGGTTCGAAATAAGATCGTCGAAACGACTGTGCTAAATCTCTTATCCTAACGTTTTTTTTTCTCTATCTGTATTAATTTTGGTTTTATTCTTACTACTACCAATAACATAATTATTATTAAATACAAATTATTTTATTGGTGGTATTACTAAATTATTTTATACTTGTAAATGTTTTTAGCAAGGCCCCGACACTTTGAGCGATAAACCGAAAAACAAATAAATTGTTTTCTCTTAAAAAATGTTTACAATATTTCAGTTATATAAACATTATTTCTTTTGTTTTATTATATTTTGAATTTAAGAAACTTTTTTGTATGTGAAACATAATTACGAAGAGTTCAAATAAAATACGAATAAAAGTCTTAAATGTTTAAAAAAATCAATAAATTATGTTTTTTTAAGGAATTTATGCATACATAATAAAAATGTAAAAATAGAATCAGATTTAATGTATTACATTTTTACCTCACGATACTAAAATATTTTTTTTTTCTTAATAAAATCCGTTAAATTTGTTTTATTTAAACTATAAATAACATTATTAAATTTAGTATATTGGATTAAGCACATAAAATAAAATACCACTTCTACAGCACTAGCTATATCATAGATTGAATGCTTTGAGGTCGGCTTCTGTTCTGTAATGAAATCATTAGTCAGTAAAATGTGTTCTTTAAGAAATCTTTGAAATAAGTTGAATAAGGCGGGCGTTAATCCTAATTCGTAATACAAGTTCTTGGCGTGAATTGATGACAAGACAACAGTCTCTGATGCTCTTCACCAAGTTAAATTGGAAAAAAACAACCAATGCGTCTAGACGCGCTTTCGGTGGTTTGAAAAATTTTCAGTTCTTTCAACCCGCACGTGATAGGGGGGCAGATTTTCCGTCCGAGGGGGTTGCAGCGTTCAGGTTTCATAACCTACCTAAATCGTTTCTTGTCAGTGGCTTTTTTACTTTTATTTCGGAGGTAGGTTCAATGGTTTAATAATTGGCTTTGGTAGAAGTACTTTATGTAAGATTACCCAAGAATATAATAAAAGAGCAACAAAAACATAACACTTTGTAATTTTTGGAATCCTTCTTCAGGAATTTAAAGTAACCATTAGATAAAGATAATGGTTAATGATACACATTATAATTAACAAATAAAAATATTTAATTATTAAGGGAACCACTGAAAAAAAAAACAGTAATTAATATGTAAAATAAAACGTATGTAACTATTATCGCTACTTAGGTAATAGGCTACAGTCAAAGGCACTTGGATCTTTTTCCCAAACATTTAAAGTTGAACTGAAACGCGCAAAAGAGAGATAGTACGTGAGTGTGTATCTATGAGAACATTGATAACCACCGCTTTCGCATCTCCATATGAGCGTAGATGAGGTTAATATTTGCAAATTCTTACCTACAGACTATCGAATCGCCTTCATTAGCCCTCGACCGTACATGCGTGCAACATGATTTTTTGTACAGTAGTATGGTACTAACAAAACAAGGGGTAAGAAATGGAGGATGTCTGCGTTTAGGTCACCAAGCATTTTGCAGTAATATTGCATTAAATAAATTTTATTTTTTTATATCAATGTTTAAAAAAAAAATATATTAAGATTGTTTTCAAAAATCCTTTACCGTACTACAAAAGTTTTAAATGAAATTTAAAGTAAATGAGAGTAGTTATTTTGGCCTATGTTATAACATTTTTACGTCATACATTCATCTATACACACACGTGTGCATTTTTTAAAGTTCCGCACCTCAAAAAGAAAAAAAACTGAACCATTTAAAGATCACTTTAGCATCCGTATGTCTGTGGGTAACAGATATTTTTCTCATAAACATCGTGACGCGCACATATTTTAAGTCATAGGTTATGAAATGTTAAATTGGGCTCGCTCAGAAAAAAATTACCTTTTTACATAATTTGGAAGCGGTTTAAAAATAACCTAAAACACATGGATCGTAAGTCCCTGTAAGCAGATCAGGTTATTCTCTATTTCATAAAGTGAATCCTTAGCTGAAAGAGGGCTAAAGCTGATGTTGTATATGCATTCAACATTATGTGAGGCGCAGTTAACTGTAGATCTTTATTTGAGCAAATGAGTCTCAGAACAAATGATTTACTGGACAAACCACACCACAGAATCAACTATGGGCAAAATTAACCCATATACAGAAGATAAATAAGATAAATAAAAAATAATACAATCACGATCACAATTCTTTATATTTTATAAAAACCATAATGACATGACTGCAATTATAAACTATCCGTGGAATAAAAATCCTGAAACAATGTTTCCCAACTTGTCAGTTTAAATCAAAATCGCACGCTATGTTCTGGGTTATGTAGATAGCTTACTATAAAATATTTGTAGTTGTAAGAACGGGCTGTAGCAATTTAATGCCGTTCAGAGTGCATTTTAGATGGCCATAGAGGTGAAAATGGGTTGTTTTTTAGATATGAGTAGATAAATATAAAAAAAACTATAGGTTATCATAACATACTTTCAATTCATCATAAGTTTTAACAACTTTTCAGTTTTATTTCGTAAATTTTGACTTGTGGCTGGTAATGAAACCCAATCCTATTTACTGAATTTGTGATTTATTTAATACTAACTTCTTCCAAATTGAACTTCTCTAATAACTCGAAAAAAGTTTACAAAGCTGTTTTAATATACTACACCAATGCACACAACTACGGACAAAATTCCTAGTTTAGTTCCGTATTAAATGGTTTTTTTTGTGTCTATAAAATATATAAATAATCAAATCTTAAATTGGTGTATTTCGTATTCTTTTTATTTAAAATATTTTTTTTGTTTATTATATCTTTTTTACGCCGTTACCTGTATTGTATATAATTTCTGTTACAAAACAACTATAAATAAACGTGGATGGACATTTATAATAATAATTTTAACTTGGAACTGAACATTCTTTTATGTTTGTATTTGCGCTCATAGATGAATTTATATTAATTCTAAGTGGCCACTAATAAATAATATACGTCCTAACAGCCATGCTGCGCAGTATCGCTGCGCTGTATCGATATGTCAAGTTTCAATCAGTACGAAAAATGTGTTGACTTTATGTTAAATATCTATATTATCCAACCAGCATTCGATGTAATCTAAACGGCTGTGGTTGTTTTTTAGAGAGCATCAATCTATAAAAAAAATAATCAACTCTTTCGCATTTGTACTTTTCGAGTTGAAAGTTGTAACAAACGAACGGCCAAAGGACGGGGTTAGGAGCTTCTTATACATGAATGTATAAAAGCTAAAAGCACACAAACATACTTTTTAACTAAGTATTTATGATTTTTAGAGAATACGCTAATAAATCAACATACAATTTTATTATAGACCCTATGTAAATTATTCGGGTCACTTTTCGATAAAATCGAGAAAGTTTAGTTGAGTTATACAAACATTCAAGAATTTGATTCAAGAGACGCGATACCCAACCGGCCTTTAAAAAGCTGCCTTGTTGCGATTTTGGTTAATATCGTTAGGTGTTCATTAACTCAACTTATTTTCAGAAGAAGATTAAAAGTTTTTGTGATGGCAGTAATTATAATGTCTTTTTTTAAAGACACGTCACGTCACAGACAGACACGTCTTTTGAATTTGACTATAAAAGGCTCGGAAAGTCCTGAGGATTTAGTTGGCTATCTTACGCCGGTGATAAAGTCTACGTCTGTAGGTGGCTATATTTTCTATTTGCTATTTGGGCTATTTCATGAACAAAATCAGTAAACCTCTCGTAACCGCGCTTGTGTAACTAGCGATATGACTTACCTTTATGACCGTATCTATAAAATCGGTAGTCAGATAAAACATTACAAATGAATATTTTATTTGTTTTACAACTAAATTTGTTATCGCCGTGCGTCCAATATTTGAAGCTTACGATCATATTATTATCGCGTATATTACAGCTGGCGTGTCTAAGTTAGAGGGTAAAAATTTCCCCGCCCAAAAAACACGAGCGCTTTAAAATTGGCG
The DNA here is from genome assembly GCA_020383195.1 of Neomicropteryx cornuta. Lineage (NCBI taxonomy): Eukaryota > Metazoa > Arthropoda > Insecta > Lepidoptera > Micropterigidae > Neomicropteryx > Neomicropteryx cornuta. The sequence continues at coordinate 12,627,101 of JAHKQU010000014.1, forward strand.
CCCAATAAATCATAGCGAAGAGCGAAACGGAGTTCCACAGACGGCTTTGGTCATGTACCACACGACCGCAGCGCTCTGTATCAGCAAACACACGCAATCGGACGCACGGTTCATATCGGTCAGGATACTTTGTTAACGTGAATATTTTATAATAATTCTACTACAAGAAACCGCATGTATGAGAAACAAATTAACCAGTAATAAACTCATTTTTTGAAGTGTATATAAATAAAAAGTATATAACGACCTATTATTCATTTTTCACACATGCAATGATAAAAGTTCAGTTTGATTAAGTAGTAGTGAGAGTATATTATATAATTCGATCATACAAGTTAAAATACACCATGATCTTAAAATAAAAAGGATCATGTAGCAGGATGAGGTCATGGTGGAAGTGCAAGAAGATTAAATTAATATTTTTTTAAAATATAAACCGATAAGAATGATATCAACTTATCATTTATAGATAGGTTAATAGATTTAACTTTATACTACTACGTATGGTGAAGATAAGGAGTAGTGGAAATGGGAGAATGGAAATATGAATTAATTATAATATAGTGTTGCACGATTTCGAATTAGTTTTTGCATTAATTTCTCATGGTTGGTCTTATTTTGGTTTAGCTAAGTAACGTCTAGTTTAAGGTATAAAAAATGAATAAATAATGTTTTATTTAAATGTTTTCACGCCTGATTGTTTTTGCAAATTAGAGTATTATCTTTGCATCGAGTTACATCTAATACTAATACAAGGAAGTTATTTTGTATTTTGACAAATCTAATATTTGTATTTGGTTACAAAAATATTTTTTTTATGATCACATCATATTAAAACAGTGAGAAATTGGAGAATTCTATTTTGGTTTTTACAATTCACTGAATATAAATATTACGCAATTGGAATTAACTATCACGAAAACATCAAGTTATATAAAACACATTACAATTCAATGTAAGAATGGTTGCCAATATTTATAAAAACAGATGTATGCAAGTATTTATTTATTTATTCATATACACCAAAATACATAATACACATTTAATATCATTATGTATCTATTTATATATTATATACCAAACAAATATACTTTTAAATAACATATTATGATTTATTTCTTATATGATCGAATATATTATGAATATGTGTAATAAATAATAATTAGAAATATTTACATATTTAGGTAGACATTGGCAATATAAAATTATTAAGGAATTTCTTTTGTACAAATAAATATTATATTTAATAAATACATTATTAAATTCGTTCAAAGTTTGAAAGTCGTCAGTTTTGATTTCATGAAAATAAAACGTCTAGGATTTAAACAAAGGATTGAATACCTACAAGACTTTGTGCGTTTGAGTTAGTTTAATTAATTTGAATCTGACAAACTGTGCTATTTATTACCCGTATGGAAAATGAGAGTTTAACTAAGTAGCGACACCCGAGAATGCTCTACGCATGGAATACTTCAAATAAAGTTAATCAACTTAATCAGAAATTACGAAAATGAGCAGCGCCATCTGTAAATTTCTTCGAAAGTGAGTCGCTTTATCAAGTTCATGAAATTAAATACGTAACGGGGGCTTACAGTCAGAAACTTTTTAAGACGCACCTACCAATTTTATTAATTTAGATGTAATTATACTTTGAGCTTTGTTTGACTTACCCAAAAAAAAAAAAAACACCGGACCTATTACTTGGTAATTTTCTTTAAATATAAGTAATAAAAAAGTAGATTAGGTCAAATCAGTTTTTTTAGATTTTATAGTATGTATTAAAGTGAAATGCAAATTGAAAATATTCAGCGGATATCTTCTCGCCCTTTGACAACTAACCAAAATCAGTAAAGACATTTGAACCTCCAGTAGGTTAGAATTAATTCATCATATGACGTAACAGAAATCTTTTGCGGTAAAAGAAAAAAAAAATACACTTATTTAAAATTACAAATATTACAAAATTAAAGAAATTAACATAAGTTCATATTTTAAATGTATATAGGTCTAAGATCAAAAGTATATATTATTCAACTTCATAATAAAATATTAGCTGGTTAAACTTGACTACTAAGTTTCTGTCTCTGTGTGGGACCTCTTAAACATTATTATTGCAGTTTGTTATTTGTTATTATTATATTAACCTTACGGAATATTTAATTTATTATAGGTAAATACTCAATTACCTGTAGAGTAATATGCGCGCGGAAGTTTATTTTCCGTGCGTACACATAATATATAATAATATTCAGAACTGGCAAAATTACCTAATTTATTTATTTATTAACAGGTAAGCATACAGCGTAATAATAGTATATACATTTTGAAATATATTGAGAGACGTTTCAAAACATTCACACAGACTGCATCCAGGAAAGCCTCACCGTACAGCCAACGGCGTACTTTCCGCGTAGCGAGTGAGAGATGGTGAGCACCCCGCGCTAATTTCGATCGCGGCGCTATCCCAGGGCGGGCGGATAGTACCGCGGGGGCGGGGTAACCGAGCACAGAGTTCCCAGTTCCCAGCGCCGCCCTCCGCCCGACGAAGCGAAGCGCCGCGCTCCTCGCCAGTGCGTCCCGGGCGTCGGCTTGAACCGCAGTCCGCCCGCTTCGAGTCGCGGCTCGTTTTTGGTCCCGCTGCGCGCGCACCGCTGCTGATTAGCACTAAGATGATTATAGGTTCTGTCCGATCGCTATGATATCCCGTGAATGTCTGAAGTGCTAGTGTTTCGCGTTGTGCGCGAACGTGTTCGCTAGTGATTGTGTCATAGAAACCGAAACAATTGCCCTTGTCATGTACGGATGCGGAGTGCATCTCTTGTAAATGGTAATTGTATTCTGTGCTGATAAATTACTTAGTTATTTATTAGAATTACAAAAGAGCGTTACAATGTAATGAGTTACAATAAAAAATATTAATAACATTGCCGAATTAAAATAAATATAGAGGATTACTCGAAGATACGTATATTTGAAAAAATAATTTTATTTTTGATCGTGTTATGGTTTATTTTAAAATCTTTAATGTTTGTTTCTAAAGGTTTGTATTTGAAACTATTTAAACACTTTTTATTTAAACCTCATTAATACACGGCGACTATATGAAGGTTTATAAAAATGATATTTATTATATATATAATAATATGTTTTAGGATAGAATTCTAATTTTGTTTACCATCTGCCCTAAAAGTTTTAATTAGTAATTAATAAAAAAACCTATCTTATGATTTCAATACAAATTTATTTATTTTTACAGAAACGATACATAACATTTTACATCACCTTTATAGCATTCTAGGGTGATGTAATCTATTATAAAATTGATCTTCAGATGACAATTTATAAATACATATATACATATATATGTTTTAATTTAATTAAATGTGAACTTATTCATTTTTATTATTTACTTGGTTCACTAACATTGGTACACCCTATTGGTTTACTTGTATACTTAAATATAGTAGACAAATATTTTTTTTTATACACAATACGCATTAATAAAATAGAGAAAATAATACTTTTGACTGCTGTCAATGGTCACAATTTAGGTTTCAAATAAATTCCTAGTCGTTAAAAGTGACTAGTCATAAAATGATGTGTAATTCTGTTGAAATTTGTGTGGCATGTTTTACTTTTCATATTTCTATTTAGCTAGTAAGATACCACAGCCTTCGTGGGGTTATTATGTACATGGTGCATTACTCAAATAAATAAATAATAATGATACCAAATTTATATCATATAAAAAAAATAACATTACTATTTCAACTAACTGCCTGACAAAATAAATATCTAAAATATTTTTGACCATCTTAAATACACGGTGAAACGGTATAAACGGTGAAAATTTAACTAATCTGACGTATATAGAATGAGAAGTGAATGGTTTAATGAATATTTACAACAATGACTTACGTTCAACCTGGGATATATGCAAATGAATCGTTATGGCTAAAAATAAAAAGAAAAGTGTAAAATATATGCACATTACGTGCATACCGCCGTAACCGTTACGCCGTTAGTTTATATTATTTATGTTATTGAAGTCTGACAGTATTCATTTTTTTACTACTTCAATGAAAGTTTGACCGTATTGCATAATCGCACAGATAGATAGGTGAGAGTGAAAAGCTTTCATAAAATACAGGCCTGTATTTAAACCAGCGTGCATTACCTCAAGCGACTATCTGTGCATGCGGTTTTAATTTTTCTTTTAACATTCTGGCTATATAATTTTCAATCTTTAAAATGTTAAAAAGAATACGAATTTTCTAAATGTAAACAGTCAGATTTTTATATAAGCAATGTTAACTAACGGCGAACAACTATTATATATATATTTATTTAATCATGACCATGGATTTAAATCAGAGGATACAGGGTTAAAAAATAATACAAATGATAAATCGCATTTTTATAAGGTGGTAGGTACCTAACCTAGGAGTAGGTGGTAGGTATAAGGCCCTACGATCTCAAGTCAAGGAATACTTTAGTAGCTTTACTAGCAAAGTAGCTTTAGTACCAAAATTGTTTTGTGATTTAGCTTCATATGCTTTGAATTTTAACTTTTGAATAAAACTTAAAAACATAAAAAAAGTATTTTTAATACAAGTCATGCTTATTTTTATTTGTGACATTTTCCGTCATTAAATTTTATCAACATCATATCTTGACATTTTCTGTAATTAAATTTTCTAATTTACTATCATCAAATATTATTAATTCAATAACATTTTTAAATAATTGCATATTTTGATATACACATACCTATAAACATCAAACACAGAGCTTCGTCACAGTTTGCTAGCTGAGAGTTGCCAGCAGCGCTAATGCCGCGTACAGAGCGTAGACGATTCGCATCTCAGGCACTCAGGATGGGTCGCTTCCGTTTCTCATCACGAATTTTTCTTACGATACTTAGCGGTAACACTTGTAACGGTTGTAAGGTATGTATATAATTGTATTCGGCTTTGTGTGATAGTGGGCTAATAATCGAAAATTTAGTAATGTTTTGTACATTTGATTACATTATTCATAGATAAAAACTAATATAGGTAACTAATAAATTAATATTTCCGAAGCAATCAACATAAGATAATATGCTTTTAAATCAGATACCAGAAAAAAGACCGGTTGTGACTAAAATAAAAGCGCTGTGTCCGATTATGTCTGAATAAAATATTTTATACAGTCTGATTGCAAGCAATTTGCCCTTTTACTTCATCTTAATAAATTTAATTTCGTAGTTATGTTACCGAGTTTGAGCAATCGAAGCCAGTTTAGATTAGGTCAAATCAGTTTATCCAACCACTATAGCACGATTTGGTTGAACCTTGTCTAAAACCGATTATCCTGAAATCAATATAAAACTTATAGGACAAACTGATTGTTCTAGACTGAACTTATTTCGCCTGCAATCGCATTTAATTTTAGTTTATTCCATTGTCCGATTTGAAAAATAATTTTATTGTTTACACACGTCTATCGTATTCTAAACATCATGGTATTCTTATAGAAGCCTACATAGTAAAACATACGGAAAACAACTTGAATGTTATTAGTATCTTATGTATTAGTTTTTGTGTCGCAAAACATATATCCCCATAAAACAAATACATTTGTGGAAGAATATAAAAAAAAATATGTTATCTTGTTAAACTATTGAACCATTGAGATTGAAAATGAGAAACCTTAGAAATTATCGTTCCGGATGTTATGAAATATGCACAGATACAACAGTTTTCCAGTGAAACTCTGCCCTTTTTCTTGTTATTAATTAAGCACCGCTAAGTAAATTCCTAGAAATTATATATTTCATTACTCTACTGGTAGATTTATGGCTCTCGTCCAAATAATCTCTCGGGTTCACCAGCAAAAAGTCTTAGTTAGCTTTACAATCGCATAAATCGTAGCCTAAAGAGATAAAATCAAATAAAAGGTCCTACCTAACCGAGCCATCAACGTTTGTGCAGTTAACCGTGGGGGGACCATGAGACAACATTGTTTCATTATTTTCGGCGCTTTGTTAATGATAAATATTTCGAATAATTTAACTACGAGGAATATTTTACTTTTAAATACTTGATTTTATGTGCGAGTATAATAAAAATATATAGTATCAAGTAACAAAAATAAAATGGTAATGATTTTCCTATTAGTATTTATTCCTATTGGTATTTATTTATCTATTTTTTTTGTACTGCATGTGTATGAGAAAAAAACACGTGCACACGTGTGTGTGTATGAAAGAGGGTGTATCAGAGATAAGAGTAGGGGTAGTCTGATGTGGTACGTGGGAGGGTGTGTTTGAGGGTGTATTGTGTTTATTTAGAAGGAAATGTGAGAAAATTGTTATATTATATCTATTAAATTAAAAATGTTACTGTGGGGGACACTGTTGTAGTGCATTCAAAACCCTGTAATTTATTTATTTATTTTTAAAAAAATTAAATCATAAGACGATAAAGAAAATGCAATATTTGGCATAAACATTGCGAAGGGAGCTACACAAAACCTGTGCTTTGCTGTATATCTTTTATTATGTTTTCACTGTTTAAACGCAATTTAATGCATATAAACTACTTTTAAATATAACTAATACGTCAACTTTTTGCTTCGAAATTTGCGGTCCTTCATGTTAAATTATGTATTTATTTTTGTATAAAAAAGGCTGCTGAGAATCAACAATTTATCGGATGAATTATTAAGCCTAGAAGAGACAATATAAGCCCACTTTTGTTCTGACAACAGGAGAAATTACCGATGCGATGGCAGGATAGGTTTTGCCTCCTCGTTTCCAAACTCATCAATCTTTCTTTAGTAATGAATCTAATACCTTTGTCTGGCTTAATGAGAGCACATAATGGTCTAAAAATAAAACCTATTTTACAAGATTCGTTCAGTCGAATTAACACAAAAAAATATAAATGATTTAGTACGTAACTCTCTCGATATGAGTCGGTGTATAACGAGCCGTTTGTAATTAGGAGTCGAATGAACGATAAATTAGGGAAGAGAAAGGGTTAAATCGACGACATTATCAATTTATATCAATTAGTTTTATTGGAGCGCGGCTTTTTAACTTCTACTCCTTGATCCCAAATAAATTTAAGTCACTTCTAAGATACGTTGACAACTGTCGCAAAATCGGGCGAACGGTTTTTAAAATACTTTATGGACCTTTTGATAGATTTTTTTTAAAAACGAATTGATTCATACACTAATAAATCGTGATAGGGTGACAAGATAGACTGTAACTTACAAATAAATATTAGTACACCAATGAAAAATAATAACAACAAATTAAAAAAAGGCAAAAAATTCTTTTAAATTGAATTTTAACGAAACGAAATATGATGAAATACGTTTCGTACATATTAATATGCTTTCAAATTGTGCATTTTGCTCTTTTTTTGTTTCTGTACCTACGCTTCATGAAGTGTTTATACCAGAACAAAAAACTTTGTCAAGTGAGCGCGTGTTTGTTGCAATGAAATAACGTGGGCAGATCATACAAGTAAGACTGCTGGCAATGTTTTTCAATTAAAAAATTCATAAATGAAATATTCGAAACATCAAATTTATATGATCGTTTACATGAACTGGATGGTTAAATTATTTTTATTTTTTCACTAAAATAACCGAAAAGTTAACTGTGTATCTGTATACGATTACATTTCAAAAACCGGACATCCTCTAATGAAATTTTTATTCAAAATTGGGATTTCCATTTTTGCACTTTAAAAAGTTCTTATGTTATGTAACCCACTTCTTTGAAACGAGGTGGCAGTAATATAATAAATTAGAAGTACTGATCGATGTAATGAATGATACATGTTTACGTGTAACAATACATCATGTATATAATATTATTTATAAAATACGATGTTTATAATAATATTAAAAATAAACTTAAAAATTATTTAATAAAATTATAATTAAATAAATTCATGTTTATAATAATAAATAAAAAAGATATAACAAAAGGTGCAAAATGCACTGTAAGAATATCGAAAGACGCTTAAATACGATGCAGAGAGAGAAATTAACATATATGGGTCATATGTATGTATTATATGCCTACGCTTATGTTGAGGGCGGCGCGGCGCACGTTTACTGATTCTGATAAATGGTGCTCCGGCGTGACTTTAGAACCGTTTTTACAGTAAGCTTCAAAAATATATAACAGTTTCCAAAAAATACAATTGGATAGTTTGACGGTAAGTATTATTTCCGAACATAAAGCTCTATTAAACGTGTTCTAATAAATTCAACGCACCAAAATTTAAAAACGCTTAGTGTGAGGCTATTTAGTGGTTAGTGATTTCCCAACTTAAGAAAGATAAAATATTATTTAAACATCTATTTCAACACATTACGTGTAAAAATTTCTTCAATTTAGATATTAAAATTGATTAACAATTATTGAATTTGAATACAAAAAATAGATAAGTATTGCTTTATACAAATGTTTTTATGGTATTTTAGTAAATATGGATTTGATATATAAATTACTATAGACTGGAAGAATTGGTTATTGTCGTCGCCAAATACTTCAGTATATCTTAATATTGGGACTCGTATTTTCTCATGAAGTTTATTCTTTGACTATAAAAAAAATGTTTTTTTAAACGTGTTTATTTCTTGATGATTTATTTGTCATTTATTGGTTATAGTTACACTTTAGTTAGAAAAACGCGCAAAATTTGTTTATCAAAATAAAGAGATGACTTAAAGTAAATCCGAAATCACGCGAAAAGCACACAGTTCCAATAAAATTTGCACGTCGGATATGTTTTAACGCAGACCAATGTTTAAAAGTATCGCAGTGCGCGAACGAGTGAACAATAAATGAGTGAACGAACCGTGCACGTGAACACGTGAACCGTGCACGCGTACTGTCCAAGGCATCGAGATGGACTACAATATCAATTTTGGACGCGTTCATTCCATTCGAACGAGCGAAAACTGAACGAGGCAACGGCATTCACGCGGACAATAGACGGATCATATCAGCATGACCTGTGATTTTCATCGTTATGCGCTTTTTGGCGAAATATTGTTGTATAGCGTGATTAGGTGATTATCATATGACCACAACCCGTATGGAGGTAGAAACACAACCCGCGAACACAAATAATTAGATCAATAATTTTATACGACCATGCTGTTATTTATTATTTATTTATATCATCATTTGAATACACTCATATGTAACAACAAATAGTGCTTAAACAATAAATATATAATTGTAGTTAGTAATCATGGATTAAGTTTTTGCTGTTCCAAGGAGACGCCAATCATGGCCTCCTAAAGCAAATATAGTAGTCGTAAATTCAAAGATTCTTTATTTGTTTGGAAAATGGGATCCTTATAAATACTCATTTAGAAACACTCATTTATCTAAATAAACTTGAATTCTAGCTCAACCACAGAGCTATCAATTACAGATCTTATCAGATGTCTATCTACAAACGAAGAAGGAATCTAAAACAAAAGACTCGCTCCTTTTTGTGATATGATGACAAGCTGATTTTTTTGTTCTAGAATTTCCTGACCTTCAAGATATTTATGTTTTAGAATCTTCGCCTGTCACACATTCAAACTGGTCTAGAAGAATCACGAATCTGTCGTCTAACAATTCCCAGTTTGAACAATAATATAGTAAGCCCTAATTTAAAATTTCTATCAATATATTACTGTAAATAAAGTACGCATTTAACGCAGCTATTATCCGTTTACGAGGAATGTAGAAAGATGGGTCAACGCACTGATCAAGACACTAATAGCTATCTAACTATCATGTAATATCAACTGCTTCTATACGGGTTTCACAGCAGACCCTATAATCGTCATTAGTGGCATCTTTCTCCAGACTAAAACATTTTTTTTTGTAAACATAATTTATATTTTTTATTATGTAAAACATTATTTTTTAATAATCTAGGTAAAGTGTAACTAGATCAAAAATATCATATTTATATATAAAAGTATCTTTTTATGTATGTAGTACAGGTATACATAATTATCAATTTATTAGGCTAGTGCCTATTTTAAAGTGATTACATATATGAGGTTTAATAAGGGCGTTTGATATGCCTTGTATTACATTCATTTTATTTAAATTAAGGAATACTATTAATAAAAAAATATAATAGCATTATTATGCTACTGTTTTCAGATTTAGTTTATGTATTAACAAAAAAAAAAAATATAATATAAAAAAAGTTTTTTAAAATATGCACGTCGTATTGTCGAGTCCATAATAACTACTTAAAAATCAATTCCTAATTGCGCGGTGGGTGAAAGTTGCGCGCCGCCGCCGTGCCAAAAAACTTTATCGATGATAACCGCGAAAATGTCGTAAGCGGCAATCGTGCCATATTCCTTAGGGCGAGTGACTCTTTTGCACTTGTCGGTACATAAGCTAGATTTTTAAAATATTCATTTGATTTTATTTACGGGCGCACCGCATAAGAAGTGATTAAATTGCAGACCGTTTTACACCTCGTTAACTCTTTTACAACTCTCCGTTACATCGTTCAAAGTAATAGTTTCATAAAGCAGACTAAAATAATTTTCTAATTTTAACCTTGACGAGTTGACGAGGCAGCGAGCGCGCGGCGTCTGCGAGCGGACACTTCTTCAAGGTGGATTGGATGGGTGCGCGCTACCAGATAAGTGATTCTAACCAGAAATAATGCTAATGGCGGCTACTCGACCGCGGGTATACTTTACAACCAAAACAGAACCGTGCCGCGCTAACGAAGCAGGGTTAATGTTATGTTTATTTGGCGGGGCGAAGCGCTCCGTATTATATCGGAGATAATAAACAAGACCCGACGAAACAGCCCATCAGCATCGGCACATCGCACATCGCTGCTCTTTTTAGGAGAATAATGTTCAACCCAAGGTTAGACCTACCTACAAAGCGTCTGCCGATTCGAGATGAGAAATCTCTTTTTAATTAATCTCATTGTAGGAATTAAGTAATATATTTTATTTGGGAATTGGAAGTATTTCTATTAATACACGATGTTAAGTTCCATAAAAATGAAAAAACCTTGAAAAAGGGAATGCTTGAATATGGCACTAATATGGAAAATAGGGTTAATGATTCGTGTTCCGTATAATGTCGGACGGCATATAGTGAGGGCAGTGGAATGGGTTGGTCGCGGGGTATAGAGCCAGCCTGCCGACAAATTCACGTTCGTCTAATTAATGTTTCACGAGAAGCGTTCACTTGTATCACATCTCGTACCTAGTCGTACTCGCCACTACATTAGCCGCCCACACAAAGCCCCTATTACACCGCGTTGCACTTGCATTGTAATAAGCCGGGACTTTAAGGTCTGCGGATAGCCTTTGGTGCCGATGAATAGCCTTCGTTCAATAGCCCTTTGTTTCGGGAACGTCGCTCGTGCAACAGGGAACACACATGTAGGATAAACAACAATACGACCGCTATTAAGTCGACATTTGAGCTTGTCACTTTGAAGTCAGGGATAAACTGTTCAGGCTGCCTTCCAAAATAAATGGAACCAGAAATTACCACCTAAGGAAATGTCACCGCGTTCGCCTCACATAATTAGGTCTATGTTTATTGGTTAGTTTTAAGAGGAAATTAAACCAATTAAATATTATTCTTATACATACGATTTTAAATATTAAATGAATATAATTGATATTGTTAATTATAATTGTTTTATATAACACTTTATTCGAGAAACGAACTAATTGAAGGTGAAATATTAAAATATTGAGATTTTTAAAAACTTTATGCGTAAATTAAAATCTATATTATTAGATTTAAATTATATATTGGGATTATATTTTTCTCCAATGTTAATTTTTTTATTACTTTTAATATTTATACACTACACTTACACTTACTTACTTACACTTACTTTTATATTACACTTATTTCCTGTCAAATTCCTAAAAGGCAGCAGTTTTTTGCCTGGATGCTTTTAATATTTTAAGTTAGCGTATGAGTTATTTTTTTTAATTAATTGATGATTAGATGTATACGCGTAGGTATAGAAATTAACTTGAACGTTACACCGATTTTAAGAAATGGTTTGAATCAGAACTTTTTATTCTGTAATTGTATATTATTTCAAATATGTGTTTAAAATCAAAGCTACCTGTATACAATAGTTAGATCTTTTTTAAATCATATGTAAATTATAGGTACATTCAACTTCTGGAACTTTTCAAATCCTCCTACTGAGAAAAGGCAAATTGATCGCTTAACGTCGTGTCTCTAAGACCCTTACGCCGATTTAGGGCCGCCCTCTCTCCATACGAGATTGGCTCCGTTTACAGAATTGACAGCTCCACTTCCACTTGAAAAACAAATGGCGAGCTTTTGCAACTGTCACTTTCAATACAGGGTTACATTTTGCAACTCGTTTAAATGAAAATTTTATGGAAAGTATCTCTAGGAGGGATGTAGTTGTTTTTTAACCTGTTTTTGTAGCAATAAATTAACATGAATAAAAAAGGATTTTATTCAGTCAAGAGTTAAGCCACTGCCAGGAAAGTACTGTACCATCTTAGTCAAAGGATCGTATTTTATAGAAGATAAACCATTCAATAGAGAAATATATACAACATTTTATTTCTGAATTTGTTAAATAATTTATATATAATATATAAATAATTTATTTTTACTTACCGTAATGAACCAAACGCTAAAATGAAACGAAATAACACAAGCTCATGTCATCAGTCAACCAATAGTAAAGCTATTTTTAACCTGAACTTTTAATGTATAGTAATATATAACTAACTGGTAGACTACGTCGAAGCCCTCATTACCATACAAGAAGTAAGTAATCGTACACCGACCTTTGTGACCTTTGGTTTGTGACCTTCGGGTATCCGGATGAGTCATATCGTTAGGTATAAGAGGGGGAATTGGAAAGGGTTTCCTTTCCAAAGTCATTCCAAGGTATTTGTGAAACCTTAAAAAGAAAGATTCTAAATTATAAAGTTTTATTAATGTCAATTTTACAAACTTTCACTGCGTGTGTCACATAATACGCTACTGTGGATAAAAATATTAACTCAAGTGAGAAGAGGTGAGGTACTATTAAACGAGGTTTCCCATAATATGCACAAATTCTCCAACATACAGATACATTAATCACATTACACATCAATAAAGTCTACTGTATACGTATATAATATTCATAATCTATATATATATTAAGAAAGAAACACTTATGGTAATGTTAGTATGTAAAATGTCAGAAATCCATAATTGGTTTTATATGCTAGTCCTGTTTGTAATTATAAAAATTAATACGGTTAAAAAAAAAATATTATGAGCGGCCGTTAGTACGCTACTAAGCTTATTAGTGACCACAGTCCTGTCACTTTAGCAGCTCCGTAACACGACTATGTAAAAAGCCGAATGGGTCTAAGAGAGATCTAAGAGGTTATCTAGGCGAGCCTCCACACCAGTCAGGCTGTTTCATTGGGTACTGCATCTAAATGCAGTTCTCTGCAGTACCACACAGCGCGGTTGGTATTTTTTCATAGCACTCAATTTTTTATTAAAAGGCAGTTGGATTTTTTTTTTGGTTTGTCTAGTTACATTCTATTTTTCAGTAGTTTTATAATATGACCCGCAGCAAAAGCATTTATTTTTGGTTTTTTCATTAAAAAAAATTTTTGAATGAAATAAAAACAAAAATGACTACTTCCCCTACTAAAATGACTACTTCCCCAATGGCGTGACATCATTTTTCTACAATCGAAAATGCCAACCGCTCGGAGGTTTTGTGACCTCCATCCAGGGCCTCGTATTAGGTCGGAAGGGTGAAATGGGAAAAAAAATCCCTTCCGCGGTCATCCCAAGCATCCTTTTTTAGTTATGTCGCGCGTTGCCATGCACCTGATTTCAACAACACTAAATAGCTTCCATAGTGTTGTTTCTCTAGGCATCCTTACTCTAAATTATTCGTTTTTAAACTAAACTTATTATGTAAAAGGAGTGCATGTTACCGTATATTATTAAACCTATTTATGTATAAATTTAAACCTTTATTTAATTTGACTAATTGCGTACAGAAACTTTCATTTACCTTAGTTTTATTATTACTGTTATTATTAATGTATGGATAGGTACTCTGGACACTGACAAATAAAATGGGTACCAAGTCTAAATAAAAGGTAACAGTGAATATTTTTTGTAAAAAAATGTAATCTGTATCCGATGTTTTGTCAATTTAAATGTAAATATAACTCTAAGGTAAAAACAAAGTGTTGAGTAACATTAAATTTAAGTTTCTTATACGAGCATATAAATAGGAGTTATTCTAGAATATAATCAAGGTGAAACCTAGACAAATGAGCAGTAGAATATGTTAATTATGATACAGAATTTAATACATTTGTTTTAGTCTCCACAGTGCAGTGTAAAGGTAGAAGCAAATACACCGTGTCCCACAACCTTTGACATGGTTAACATGGTTTGACAAAATTCATCATGGTTTCAGAGAAATTAATTTGTAAACTTTACGTACTCAGTTTATTGCAATGGCGCGGATGATCACCTCGGACGGAAATACTATAGCGACATACTATTTTAAAAAAAAGTAATAAAATTTGGCTATAAATTATTTTAGTATTTTTTAATCAAACCATAACTAAAATAGTGAATGAAAACACCCGTTTATGTTTGAATAAAAGGTCGTGAGATACGGTATATAAAGTTTTGTTTCTAAACCTATCAAGGAAAATGAAAATTCTAATTTTGTTGTAATACGTTTAGTTCAAAAGTGCAAAAGAAAATAGACCAGAACAATAAAGCGGAGTGCTTCTTAGTGCTCACTAATATGAATACTTTTCAATAATTATAAAAGAGGAAATCTGCCTTTGTTGGCCTGTAGCTTAGTCGGCAGAAGTTTGGAATTTAATTAACCTTTTATAACTTCCTTGGAAAATTTATCGGAAGGAAACTCCGCGCTAAGAGTGATGGGAAAATCTCAACGTCGTGATTAACCGAAACGCACTCGAACAAAAACTAATATCAATAACGGTTTCACGAGTTGGCAAGAGCTATTAGCAGCAGTTCTTTTTATCGTAGCAATATCGCGCCCCGAGGAAAACGCCGATATTAATCTTAGTAAACAAACCGCTCAGCTATCCGACCTGAAACTAGATGTTATTTACAATGTAACACGCCCACGCGAACCATTTCGATAAGTAGCACTGGATCCCTTGTTTAGTAGCCATTTTCGATATATACTAGAATGTGTATGACTGGAGTAAACATACAAATGAATATTAGTAATTATTTCCATGTAATATGATCATCTTTATTCAGCTTTATTCAGCTTCGGTAAATGCCAAAATGTATATTTTACATTTTTGTCCATTATGTAGTTAATTGCACTACTCAAAAAAGCTAGGTTAAAAGTAGTAGTGGTGAAACTTTAAAATACTATTTATTCACTTTAATGTGTGGATTCGATCTGCGACCGCTGGGTCAAGCCGAAATCTCATAGTTTTGCCATCGACAGTTCCTTAGTCAACGTACTTAAATGATCTGGTCTAGAAATCTAAAGCAATTCTGAACACTTTTAAAGATCTTTCATATGGCGTAGGTCTCGAGTAATATTATTCCATTTTGTAGGTAACGTTTTTGAAATTAACTACATATTGTTAGATTTTTATATTTATTGTATTTATATTAATTAATAATAAGAGTCCAAACTTACCTTTTTTTATTCAATTGTATTAGTATTTTCCTTTTATACTTAAACATCATATGAAAATTAGATAATTGCTATATTATGTTACGTAGGGTATTTCAAATTCCAGAATATGCTCGAAGGTATCTATTAATTACAGGCTTCAACAAGATATGTTTAGGATTCTGATAGATTTTATAATCAGAATTAGTAACACAATAACGCCTCTGATATCAACTTGATTTTTGTGATGTTTAATTACTTTATTAAAATTATAAATACTTTCATATACTTAAGGGTAAAATTACAGAAAAAAAAAACTGGTCGACGACCTATTAAGGTCACGGACAAAGAATTAATACTCAACCTTAAAATATTTTTCAAATAGAATGTTTTCTTTTCTCTCTCAAAAACATTCCCCATTGATAAAAGATTTAGTAATAAGTTGAGTAACGAGCCTGGGCTCATTTGATGAGTTGTTGCGGGCTCAGCAAGCGTAAATTTGATACGAGTTGTTTGTTGTTGGGAATTAGCGGGATTGCTGTCACAAACAAAACGACCAGTCATTGGCTAAAATATAACCGACGGCTTAAGTATGGTTGGCTAAAACTCGACAGACGCGACGTGACGGGGATTATAAATCAAAACGGAAAAAGTTGTTTGAATGATTATTTCCAACACTATTTACAGCACAAAAACAATATTTTATGTGGGTCAATGGCATATAGAAGAAACTGGAAAAGTTAGAAAGCTATATTACGAATTAACTAAAGTAGTTAATATTGGTTGATATTAAAATATGACCTAATATTTTATTTGTTATAAATCTTCGACGTTTAAGTTTTTTTTTACGTTTACGACAATATATTCCATGATTCATCTAGATTACTGGTAAGTATGTTCTATGGCAAAAATCTCGCCCTATAGTTTATAATTAGTAGTATTCTTTATAGCGAAAGAAACCCCTACTGCTGTTTTTTTTTATTATAAATTTTACATACTAAATTTTTAATATTTTCTTGTTCAAGTCGATATAGGAGTCTCTCAGAAAATTATTGTTAAAAAGACTAGAAATGACATTCTGACGATAAACACAAATATATCTTTTGACTGATGTGGCGAAAAAACCGATTTCAAAGGAGTGACCTATGTCAAAAGTTTGAGGTTTTAGACCTGAACTAATTAATCGAAAGTCATACCGTACCTACTTAAAATAAGGATGAATGGCTTTTTAATCAAAATACCAGAAAAGGCTCAAAATGTCCATAACCACGTATCTGATAAAAAAAACAATAAATTAATAAGAAAATCATAAAAATATATAAGCAGTCTTTTTATTTATTTTATTACCAAATTAGGTTCCAAGGCTTTTGAAGAATAATTCAGTTTATTTCAGAATTTAGTTTATTTCTACGTATACAGCTAAATATTAGCGTAAATATTTTATTTAGGTTATATAAGATTATTTATAAATATTATACATATATGTATAAGTAATATAAGAACCAAAATGTTTGCCATATCCTACACTTCAGCTTCAAGCTGAAGCAGATTGAAGCTGACAAACGCGGTTCTTTAAATTCATATTTGCTCTAACTGCGTTTTCCATATTGTAATCGAAATAAATATTATCAGTTATTTTATATATTTCAGTTTACATATTCAGTTATTTCATAATACTATTGGCCTTAAGAAATATCAATAAGTAATGGTTTTTCTTTGAACAATAGGTTATCCTATTTTTTATACCTGAAATTAAGTTTTCTTTGTAAAATTCTTATATTCTTGAAAAAAAGAGCTGTGTACGATATTATTTTCTTTTTTGATATTTTTAGTTACATGATTACCTACATTAATTTAACCATTAATATCTAATATCTATTTTAAAAACAATACTTTTTTTCATTTTTTAAAATAATTGCAATGATATATTGCTATGTTGCTATTATTTCTATACGATTATTTTGGGCCCTACTCAACTAGGCCAAATGTGCCTGTGCCTGTGCTAGAGTTTGAGTAGATGGCGGTAATGAAGTGTTAAAAATGGTATCACCATCTTTGGATTCGAACTCGAGACCTTTGGGTCAGTAGTCCAACACCTTAATCTGCTTACATTTAAAATAAAAAAAAAAAAAATAATTTCAATATATTATATTTCGACACATGCCTACTTTTTATAGATAGGAAATACCAAAATACTAGTACCAAAAATAAATGAGAAATAATGGCGATTAACAACATGACATCTAATAAACAAACTGAAAATAAGACCACTAATAACTTATCAAATAATAACGAAATGAGTTCGAATGCTTATGACTTATATAATAGTCTTTTATCATAAGTAGCTACAAAATGTGTAGGAGTATGTGAATTTTAACTACTCGTTTAAATATAAAACATTTTACTTATAATCTTTCATATCTAATATCAACTATCCCATATTTATTTATATAAAAATATTGTTTATGAATCGAGTCAGGTAGCAGCTACGTTGTTAGGGAAAGTGAAATATTGTGGTGATCCTTCACAAAGCATCCTTTTCAAAAACAGCGGCTCAGTTTAAATGGAGGTTACATTATGTGTTTTTACATCATCAATGAAAGCATCAGTCCGTGACATTTTATGTCACGTCCGTACCGTGAAAGTCCGCCTTTGTGTATGACACGGCGCTTTTCCATTATTTTCACGATATTCACAGTCCTCCATTTTAGTCCCGCTTTGACAACGACATTTAAGAAACTCATCAAGCTATTTAAATTTATAATATACACGAGGGATTCATCACCTTTTTTATATTCGTTTGAAAATGTTTATTTTTCTATCTTACACTTTATTCGATTCCACCTTCGAAATCGAATCACGTAGCCAAGACATTTAATTTTGACATTAGAAGATAGGTACACGAGAAAAAAAAAGTACACTAATTCCCTGGGAACGTAATTAATCAACTGCCAAAAGCAGGGAACCTCATGAAACAAGAAAGTGGTTAAAAAAACCAAAATTACGAACTCTAAAATGCGAGTGAAAAATACAAATAAACTCGAGATCAAAAAGTCGAAAACTAATCTGAATTCACACCGTTTCCATCTGGAGAACGGGTTAACACATAATAAAATCCTGGAATTTATACTGGATTAGGGTATTTCTCAATTATCATGCTAATTATATTTTTTAACATTTTAATTGCCCAGTAAAATTGCTTTAATTCGTCAAAATTCAGGTCAAAAACGAGAGGCGTCAAAATTCAATCCAAAAACAAAATCAAAACTACCTTCTTCACGCGGTTCAAACAGGTCTTTGATTCACTCTTGCTGTACGAAATTCGATCGCTAAAGAAATTATACTAGCGCTAGTGTGTTTAGGAACCTAGATTTAATAAGCATTTATTTAATTTATTTTATGAACCATTTTTTATAGGATAATTTAGGAGTCAAAATAAAGATTTTCTATCAATTACACTTGAACATAAAAAATATGTTTTGAAATGCATTATTATTGTA
This sequence comes from Neomicropteryx cornuta, assembly GCA_020383195.1. NCBI lineage: Eukaryota > Metazoa > Arthropoda > Insecta > Lepidoptera > Micropterigidae > Neomicropteryx > Neomicropteryx cornuta. Next base: position 12,646,311 of record JAHKQU010000014.1, read on the forward strand.
TTGAAGCTGCAAATACTGTTATAATAATAAGATTCGGCGATTTCAATAGGAGTGTCCGTTGTCCTCCTTAGCCACGGTCAACCAATTTGATCCGACGAAACATACAATTAATTACCATCTTTTCAAGCTTATGAAAATAGAAAGCTAGGGAGAAAGACAATGTAGGAGGGGATGATGCATGGGTTTTTCTCGCTAGTACGCTGGTAGCATCTTGGGCTGGAGATGAATAATGAAATAATAATCCCAGTGACCTACTTTATGATATTTTCAGTACTCGGATATGGTTCATTGGCAAGACCAGAAGTTGTATCTATCATCTTTACTAATGTTTTTGTGTCCCATTGCTCGAAGATACAAATGCACGACTTTATTATTTGAAATATATTTTTTTAGATATTAATTTAGTATCTAACGTATTACTGATACTGTGATACTGCGATAACGTTTTACTGAATATTGCGATAGTGTTTAAGCTCTTACAATAGAAGCCTATATTCGTTAATATTACGAACCCTTTTTACAACCCTTTTATTTAGCCAAGCTATTATTTTATTTTATGTCGGTCAAATCTTGCAAGCTGAATTAAAACCACTTCCTCTTATTCTACGGAGTTGAAATTTGACCTATTAGTTTAGTTCCGATGACAATGCATTTTTATGGTAAGCATGACCTGATTCTACACCCAGGAATGGATCCAGACGAAAGAACTCCTCTACGCACATCAGCACAGACACGAAATTTTGTATACGCATTTAAGCGTTTAAATAAAAACTTGTTTTTAAAAATGTATTCTTGCTATAATTTTTCTAGAATATCTTGGACCACCAGGAATCAAACTTGAGAACTCACAGTTTTGGGTCGATTGCATAGCGGTTTGCTTAATTCTGAAACAGCCTACTCGTAAAGAGACACAAAACTAATTTGAACCTAAATGACACCATAACCAATAATTTAGGACGAGCATAAATAATTAAATTCGAAGCCATTCATTTCATCTTACGCCCATCTTTCCCAATTTGGCTTCCTAAACAGAGTTGCCTTGAGATAAAATAACTTTAAATTAATTTTACACTAATCCGCTTGCTGGCTGGGCGGTGCTATGCGACGCGGGGGAGTTGCGTCTTTGCCAAACATCAATTTGCACTCCAAACTTAGTTTCAATTATAGTTATTTCATACAAGCACCCTCAATTTACAATATTGCTTGCCATTACTTAGGTAGACCGCTAGAGTGCTATTTACAAGCGGGGTTGATTTGCCCATTGTGGTCGTAAATCAAAACGGTGACCATTCCACCTAAGACTTTGTTGATTTGCCTACCGATGCTCCTTACTCCTTACCCTTCCTTACATCAAATAGTAACAAAATCTTACCTAATACGGCCTTCCGATACGGTTGTTCATCTAGTTAAATAACCTTAATTCAAAGGGACGATAAAAAAAATGGAAGTTTATTAAATTATCGAATATGTGAGATAACCGCAATACATTAAATTTATTTATATAGGCTAAATCAAGTTTAACACATATTTTTAACGCCTAAAATGGTTATCTCTCCTTTTGATCTCATTTCTGGTTTATATTAATATGAGTAAATGGGATAAGAAAATTCATCATCAATCGCTTTTCTAATGGTAGCCTGCTACCATGAGCTGCATAACAATACTGCCTAATAGAAAGCATTAGAAAATCGATTGATGTTGGACTTTCGTATCCCATCTACTAGGTAATATGTTTTTTTTTAAAGTTTAACCAAACTGTTAGAAGTTCTCTTGGTACCCCACTAGATAGGACTTATGTATTAATAAATGATCACACATTTAGTTTTAGTAAAAAAATTTAAAAAACTTTTAATACTTTAGAATACAGAATACTGTCTGTTGCAACTTTCAACTCGAAAAGAAAAAATGCGAAAGAGTTGAATTTTTGTGTGTAAAAATTGATGGTTTGAAAAACAACCATATCTATTTAACACACCGAAGGCTGTCGGATAACGATACTTGACCCTTTCTAGCCTTGTATCGATAAGAAATGAGTCTCTTAAAGCCTATTTAAACACCATTTTTGGAAGAATGTCTGTGAACACGGTTGAGAGTCCAATTATGGAGTTTAAATTCTGCATTGATCATGTTTTTCGTTGTGTGAAATTGAAGTTTTATTTTACAATAAAGTTTTCACATGGATGTGATGCTTTTCAATTCTAGCCTGGTTATGCGTTGGCAACATGACTAAGGCTATGTAACACTGCGTGATGTATAACTTTCCAGCGCCTGAAATAGTGTAATGTATTCATATCCATATGGCTTACAATAGAGAACTATTAACAAGCACTTTTAACTCATTAAAGCTTTAACGCGAACTTCCTACCCTGAATCCATCGCACTTCGCCATAAAAAGAAATAAACTAAACGTTAATTACATTCATTACCTACGTTTTAACCTGCAATAATTGACATTTTATAAATTCTGAACATTTTCAGGAGCATTTTCTGAATATTTTTTCTGATCTTGAATAATAGCTTGAAAAGTGAAAAATAATTCAAATAAAAAAAAAATTGATAGTAAATACGTTACAAGTTCTTTTTTGTATAAGGTCGCTGAATGCGTTGTTTGAGATAAAGGCAAACATCTGCTTATTCAATTTGTTGTAGAATGAGTACAGAGTGAAATTTTTCTCATGCACATCTTGTATGAGGTTCTGAGGTTTATGAGGTTCCGCACCAAACTGAACAAGTTTTCTTAATATTGACATATTTTATTCCATACAGAATAAATAATATCCAAGGAAACGTTTGGTTCGCTCGTCGCGAGCAAACCAAACGCCGCGCGAAGGTCAAGATCCCGTGGCGAGCTGGCCGATCCCAGTCAGGAGAAGTGACTATGCGTTTAAAGGCTAATAGGATTACTACTGTTTTTTTATTTAAGTACTTTTTTTGACATATTGAAAAACTTGTAGAACAAAAGTGAAACTAATGCTAATTTATGAAGGGAAAAAAACAGAAATAATTTATTATAATATTCATACAGTTTATAATAAACTGTTTTCGCGTCGCAGAGTAGATTGGGCCTAGCTGCCAACTCGGGGCGAAGTATTTAATAAATACAATAAATCTACCTCATCCTAAGTATATTCTAAAAAACAGATTTCATTGTTTTCTTTCTGAAAGAACGCACGAATAGTCTGGCTTTCTCTTTGGGTCGAAATTGATTTTCCACTCATTTAAATTCCCCGAAAGGCCCACACAAAAGGACGTTTGACCACCTGAGTCGAATTAATGTCCTCCCACCAACAATCGAACTGCCCTTTTCCTCCCGGGACTGCCCTTTTCCTCCGGCGCGGCGCCAAGGAGCGTGGAAAAATCGCCTAACATTACACATAATAAAGCCTTCAAAGAGTCCAGCTGTAAGTGGGGGTTATCAGACGTGCGCGGGATATATTAGCCAGCTTAAGGGCGAACTCCTAATACTTTAAAGGTTTGGTTGCTTAGAGCTTTTTTAGTAATATTACTAAACTTTATTTAAATAATAAATGTTTACCAAGTTTAGAAAATACTCATAATGTATGTATCAATATTATCCGTTCTTTAAGTTTTCTAAAAAGTTAATTTTACGCGATAATATTAAACAGATAAAGGTTGTTGTGAGCGCACGCGATCCAGGTTAATATTGTTACTACGAATGGCGGATTTGCAGGTTAAACACAATGCAAATTCGTCACCGATTCTTGGCAATAGAAGTATAAATAGATAAATATTTTATTATGATATTATTTAATGTGTACAGAATAAAGGCGACCCTTTGACACTTAAAATATATCTAAGCTATTTTAAACTCATGTTCAAAAAAATTCAAAAGCATTATAAAAACTGAAATATTCTTTTTTTCGCTAAAAAATATGTTTTACTTTATCGCAAAGTTATCATCTATTATAAATTAAATTAATTACTTATTACGAATAAGAAATAATATAACACTTTTTTTTTAATTTTAATAATTAGTAATGCAAATAAAACGGTTATAATACACATACTTGTAGATAGTGTCTTCTTTCTTCATTACAATTAAATGGTTCTATAACAAATTTTCACTCTGATTAATGACACAAAATTTCTAAAGCACAAAATTTTTGTTGCTTATATAAAATATATACCTACCAAAAAATGTGTATTGCTGTCACTTTAGCAAAATTACCCAAAAGTTGTGATTTATGGCAGTACATTTGAGACGTGTCAAATAAAAGAACGGATCTTAGCGATCGACGTTGAAGCAAAAATATCTCTTTCCAGCCTTGAACATAAAGTAAGGGGTACGAGTAGGAGACACTATTTTTGGTTTTCTGGAAGTTACTTTTTAATATTACTAATTAATTTCGAAAAATCACTATCGTCTGGCGATTTAGATCGTCTAAGTCTACGATTAATAATTAGTTTTCTATCGAACTGTCAAGTTTCATTTGTTAGTACTAAAAATTTGTTGATATACCTATATTATCCAACCAGCCTCCGATGTTACCTAAACGGCTATGGTTGTTTTTCAAGAGCATAAATCTAAACACAAAAATTCGACTATTTCGCATGTGTACTTTTCGAGCTAAAAAAAGCTTTTCGCGCAAGACCATTTAAATAAGAATAAATGTAAATCAATTAATATACCATTAAACACTAAAGTTATTGCGAATAGGCTGCCGCGTGGTGGGATGGGGGCGAGGGGCGAGGGGCGAGGGGGCGAGGGGGCGAGAGAGCGAGGGGGGAGGTGGTCAAGAGCAGGTACTACTGCGGTCGGTGCGCGCTGCGGGTACATAAATCCGCGTCCAGCTCTGCGCTGGCGCTGGAGAATTATAACAGGTGCGATGGTAAAATGGAAACTGTCATGGAGTAATGACCACATTTCCTTGGCGCAGGGCTTTACGACCGGCCGGCGGTGGTGGGCGGTTCGCATTCTTTCTCATTCCTTCTCTGACTAGTCTCGTGACTGTTTTACTACTGTTCTAATAGATTATTATCTTATTATTTATAAACATTTCTGGACAAGAATATTTTATGCAGCTTTTTGCCACTTACCTAAATGGCCCTATATTTTGATATGTGATATGATTTCAGGATTTATTAATTTGTATCCTATTTGAGATGTTTAAGTTAATTTAATATTAAATAAAAATATTGGTAAAAAAAAATACACATACTCTTTATTCACTACTACTTATATTTACATTATTTTTTTTAAACCATATTTAATGTGCGTCTAGTGTATATGTGAAGTATGTGTATAGTGTGTGGTGCTTCTATTTGTTGCATAGAGATGTTTGTGTGTGTGTTTAGGGTATCTATATCAAAAACTAAACCGGTATCACGAAACATAAAGTTTCATAATAATTGTGATCGTCGTAGTCTAGTGGTTAAGGTGTTGGACTTTTGGCCCAAAGGTCGTGGGTTCGAATCCGCACATGGTCATACCATTTTTAACGCTTTATTACCACCATCTCCCCTGACTCTAGGACCGGCACATTTTGGCCTAGTTGAGGTAGACTTAGGTCATAACAATTATTTATATATATAAAAAAATGGGAATATAAATACACTCTACTAAATCAAGTACTTGGCCAAGTGTTAACTTGGCAACTACCAAGGTATGGAACAGCCAGTCTGTAGCTGCAGACCCTCCGCAACAAACATGTTTTCAGGAATTCAAACGGCTTTTCTCGTAATTGGGAAACATTTTCCTGATATATTTTACTTCAAAAAGGAGATACCTGTCAGTATGACGTGTATTTTTATATTTAACCCATTATTATTGAATTTAGTGATTTTGAATGTTTTTTTGGCATATGATAGGGATTTTCTCTATGATACGGCCACGATAGTCCAATTTTAGTTTCATAAAGTTACTTCAAGTAAATAAAGTAGCAAAACCCATAATTTTAAAAATCTGTACTAAAAAAAAAATAAAATAAAAAAAAAATTAAACCACTTTAAAATAAATCTACAACCAAAAAGGTAAAAAGTAATACAATAAAGTTTTTATTGTTAGTAAGGAATAAAAAAATCCGATCCATCAATAAGCGCACAAAAATTTTAGAAGATATAAACCAAACGTGCAATTGTCACGACTGCATTGCGACTTCAAACTGCAGTTGCGGAATGATAGTTAGTTAGACCACAATGAAATCAGTTTTAAGATGGATTTTGAAGTTGTAGAAACATTGTACTGTATTTTACTGATAAATGTATCTATATAAAATGAATTCTTGACTGTATTCACCTTAAATGGCAGTCGGAATAAACAAACGAGACGCCACTCGAGAAACACATGTGAAATTCGTATTTACACCTTAAATTTACTGGTAACCACTCCTAGAAATAGATGAGAACTTATTTTTTTTTAACGGTTGGACGCATTTAAACAAGATTTTTAAATAGGGATGGTTCTTTCATTATTTAAAAGTATCCGTCATTTTTAACCTTTAAAACACATTCAATCTAACTGAATAATATTGCTAATGAGATTTTTGATGGCTTAAGAACGTACCTTTCGATTTCAATCCCAAAGATGCAACTGAAAATAGGCATCGAGTGATTATGAAACATATTAGGTTGGTATCATTGCTACTAGAATACTCTTACAAATTACAAATATCAACAAATTACAATACCTCCATAAGCTTTACGATTTATTTGTGTGTAATATTTCTTTAGCGGCACGAAGACTCGCGAGTCTAGAACACGCAATGGGTCGCTTCGAGCATGTTCAACTTAAGGTTTAGTTGTTTGAAATCATCGAGTTAATCAGCTGGATTGTTTATCGGGAACTGAGCCTGTGTATTCAAACGATTAAAACGGTCAGTAAACTGTTTTTTTTTGACATTCCTATTATCCAAATAGTTTACATGATGTTTGACATTTAACGCGTTAAATTAAAAAGTCAAAATAATAATATTATTGAAAAATGAATGCTATGCGAATGGCAGATGATCGCAAAAGGAATTCAAATGAAAGAATAGCACGTTTTGTTTTGTTGCTATGAAAATGAACAATCTTGTTATTTAATCTAAGCCGATGGGCATACCTGGATTTTGAGGAATAATTGACGAGCTTCTTCCGCCTCCTCCGTCCTCCTAGCCGTCGCTTCCCACGGGACCTTGATTCTCCCGGTGGCCGATCACGGAAGATTTTTATGTTTGCTTCGTGACTATAACCAATCTAGTAGTAGGCTAAGAACTTACCTAGAAAAGAAAACTCAAATTGCAATAAACTAACTTTTGATTAGCATAAATATTGGTTGCATGCCAACTGCCACTAATTGAGATACGTGGACAATCCTTCAATTGTAGATATTTATGTCCACTGTAGTGCGGAGATATGAAACACTATGTTCCTGATTCACGGGGCGCAACCTGATTCACCGCACAACTGTCGAGTGTCAACCGATGCATTTTCGATTTGAAATGGCTTAGGGATAGCACGGTGAACCGTTTAATATGCTTCAAGCGGTCGTCGGTTATGTAATACGTATACAGAGTGTTCCCATACCATTCCTGAAGATTTAAAGTGGTTTTTTTGTAACCTATTATGAGTCAGAAATGATATAAAAAAATCCAAATTTGTTCTTTTTAAAAGTAACCCGAACATCGTGTCGCATTTCATTCAATCACTGCCCAGGAAGTTTTACTCTGAAAATATAATAAGAAAAATACAGCAAACTAAAATATACATCGACAATAAAACATTTTGGACGGAAAACATACTTTTCATTTAATTCTGTTTATGACAGCATCGTGTCAGTGCAAACAACGCGGTGATGCCTTCGAAATAGAGAACCGCCAATTATCTCCATTTTATATATTTTTGTTACCTACATTTAGTAGTTTTTGTATATATTAGTGATACAAGAGTTATATTAAGAGTCAACCCGATAAACCTGAAGGTGGATTTAGTCTGGCATCTAATAAAATGTATTATTTACGTTTAAATTTAAAAACAAAAAATATATATTGAGTACTTACTACCCTACAAATCACTTAAGCCACTACGAAGATATGACAAACATACTTTTAAAAAAAACATCGTTGATAACCACCTTAAAGTCTAAAAAAATGTAGCGTATTCGGAAATACCGACAGCGATATTATATTCGTGCCTCGAAAATCGTACATCGTACCCAAAAGAGCTCTGTAACTCTAATGAAGCTGGTGACTTTATCACAGTTAAAACAATCCAGTAACTTTATTACAATTTATTTATTTATTACTTAAAAGCTAAAATGTACCTACTTTTGTTATTCACTAATTGGAGTTTTTAGTTCAAAAAGAAGCATTAATATTTTCCACGCATAATTTATTATTTACTTGTAGTCATGTTTTATTTCGTAATATTATATTTATTATATTATAAATATTTTTCTGTTTAATAATCAATACAATATTGGTATTAATAAATATTCGCATGTAAAAGTATGAATAGGCTTAATGTGACATTTATGAAAAAAAGACAAACTATATCAAAATCATATACTTTTCTTTATAAATGACACGAGAACACCTTACAAAACGTCGAAAATTACAAAAGTAATTATAGTAGGTAACTTTTTATATACGGTCAGATGAAAAGCTACAGAGTAAAGAAAATGTAAGGCGTACGAATTTATGCACCCGTTTGTATGTAGCTTAGATTGGTACCACCTATGTACTCGTATGTTTCAAACCGCCACCCACACTCGATTGGTATTCGTTCAACGGGCGGACGGGCGCTATGGCTCGACATTTAAAAATAAATAAAACATGCTGTTAGATATTTACTTCTTCTCGAAGGAAACTTGGCAGAGCAAGTTTACAGAGAAGGATACGGACATACCTGTCGATCGGTAGATTATGTGCATTTAAACTAAAATTTCTCAGTTTGTTAATATTATAAAGATGTAAAGTTAGAATGTATTCGTTCTTTGGTCTCAAAAACTGCAAGACCGATGTTTGGCAACTTTTAAATTTTATTCTTCCCTACTTACAGGATTTTTTCGAATTTTCCTATTAGACAATATTTTTAATGATTGTACAATCCTGCTAAAATAAATAAAGCGCTATAGCATAATTCGATTAATTTTACACAAAAAAATCAAATAAAAAATGCCAAAAGCATAAAAAAAAAGCTTTTATCATGATATCTTCATGAAAACTTTTTGATTTATTGCTACCTTATTCTACACGTAACTTTATGAAATTATAAATTAGTGATATGCGACTCCAAAATTTTGGGTGTCGACTCTTGAGAATTCCGAGTGGAGTACTCAACCCTGGAGTTGACTCCTACCGTCTTTCACTAGTTTTTACCAAATTATTTTAAAAGGTTTAATTTTATATATGAGTGTTATTTTGTTGTGTAGTAGCTAGTGCACAAAATGGCTAGGTTATTACATAACCTATAATTTATAATAAAAAAAATAATATAGAGTGTTAAAAACTTATGATATATTTAGAATATACTTTTAATTTAATTTACATATTCAAATTAAAAAAAGCGTTTAATACACTTGCTTAAGCTTCAATCGGTTACGCCGTTGACTTGTGAGCTATTATAGTTTGATATTGAAAATAGGCCTTTTTACAAAAAGTTCAAACTACCACGTTACCCTTGCATTTTTAAAAGTAAAATGCTTCCAAACGACACTGTTTTTCATGAAGACATTATAATGCATAGGTTTGGCAGACGCTAGGAATTCTATGTATATAGAAAGAAAGAATGACGCGGGCTGGTTTGAGTACATCACCGACTCGACGTGACAGAAATTTGGTGGTTTTTGAACGTCTGCGGCAAACGAGAGTTGACTCCCCATCACTAACTATAGTAGGGCCCACACCCCTAAAAAAAAAACTATCATATGCAAAAAAAAGCGAAATTGTCTATGCCACTACGAAGTAACGAGTGAACGTAGAATATAAAAGAAAATATCGGATATATCGAATTAGGAATCTTCCTCCTTTTTTGTAGTTGCTTAAAAAAGCAGCATGGACAGTTTGCTTACTTATTAGTATAATAATAATATAATAGTTATTATATATAATTATAATATATTGAATGTAAACTAAAAGTAATTTTAAAAAAATCGCTTTTAAATTAAGATAAATATATTTTTCGGCGGATAAAAGAATCGTCAATTTCATGCTGTTGTCTGCGACAATAATTTGTCATCGTAAGTCCAAAGTAATAGTCTCTCTATTCACATCCTTATCGATTTATTCAGTGGAATTTTGCTGCCATTTTTTAATGAAAAAAAAACATTCTATTTGAGCGGACGCACCATTTAGAATAATCGCCCTCGATGCGGATTATTTTCCTTGCGCTACGGTTTTGACAGAAAACGACTTGGACAGTGACACGAGATGATAAATTATCAGTCTTGTTATTTTCGGTCTCTGCTTATCTCGTTCGGTGTTCCTCCTAGAGTCGGAGGCTGGGCTTGTAAGACTATGTACTTATGTATGTACACGTGATATTTTCCCCTTAGTTGTAGGGAGAGATTCGAACAACCAGGTTAAACCAAAGGCTAGTACTTAGGTAAATTTCGTCTATTCTGACGATACTACGAAATAAAATAAAGAAATGTTATTTATTCAAGAGAATATTAAATATACTGTGCTGATTAATTTTCTTTCAATATTTATAAGTTTTTCTTACATTCAACAATTCTGCCATATTAAAAACGATCTACATAAAAAACAAATACTAAAATAATCAGCTCTTTTTATAAACACTAAGGTAACCCGTGTAGTATCCAGTTATTTGGCGCTGTGATTTCAAACATGATTTGTTAAGACTACATTTATTATGATTTCCGAGAAAAAAATAAACTTTAATTTTAATATTAAATTATTAAATAGTCAGTCAGTGGATTGTCCACTCGCAACGCGTAGGTCGTTAACCGCGCTCGGCCAAGGCTACAATATATCGATCGCGTTTTGGTACGGCAAAGGCAATTTACACAAACGATTTAATAAAAATATTAAATTTGGGGATGAATAATTTTCGCATTTTTATTACATCATTTATCGTATTATGGAACATAAACTCCCATAATCTTCGAGATTGATTTTGGGACATCCTGTATATGACCCTGTATTGAAAAATATTATACTTTATTATGTTGAAGCAATCTTGTTGATAAAATATATTATCTACTAAATCAAATGAAACTGTTTTTCTGTGTCCTATAAACACAGCTTCATGCAAGACCATTCTATATTGACGCTCCGTAAAACCGGTTGATGGAATAAGTTTTTCCTTAAAACTCTGATTTTTATGTTTCGCTTTGGCCGATGCGAGCATACGAAAAGATATTGGTTCGACTAAAATCAACTTTACACAGGTAAAAATAACTAAAAGAATTAGAATATTCAAAACAGAACATATACATCACTTTCTTCTACCGTAGTGTAGTGTAACGCCATATGAAGATTTGAGATAATGTAAATCTGGTAAGAAAATAAAGCGTCGCATTAAACATGCTTGAAATACTAAAAAAGGTACAAAATATCAGAACATTGGATGTTTCTTAGTATTTATTATAAGTAAGGCAATATAATTTGACGGCAAACAAACAAAAAAAAAAAATACTGACTAGAGCATCGGGATCTTCTCAGCTTTCACAATTAAAATACTATGTATATACCAGATTTTATTATTTCTAACAAAAAATATTTCTGTTAAACCTTTATACCGAACTATTAGATCCAAACAAAACCAATATTTTTAATAGTTTATTATTAATATAAAATACATGTGTTTATATTAGTTACAATATGATGTAAAGTGCGTTTTAGTATCATAGGTGGATATAGGCTACGGGTATTATCTTGTCATTACAGTATCCAGATCGGTTTATTCATCCTAAAAGTTAGATCCAAAATTTAGGTTACAACGCCAGCCAAATATGTTTTGCATCAACTTAATCTTGCTTGATAATTTATGTTGTTGGCTACATATATATATTGTTGGTGTGTTATAATATAATGTTTTGACTCGTGTAAAATTTAATACTGTAGTAATTCATTGTTTTTTGGCAATGTTCTAGTACTATATTGTATTGTAGTTATATATGGTATGGAGCCTTTTTATTACATTATATTTATAGTATTACATTATTTCAATCTGTTAGCATTAAAAAAAAAGTTATTACTATACACTTATGCATGTGAATAAAGAATCTTATCTTATAGATTATTCTGTATAGAGTACCCAGTCAACCGTCAACTATTAATATTAATTATTAATATTATGCTTTATAAAACTTGATCTTTATTTATTAAGAAACAATAATTGTGTATTGATACCTATATAGCGTACTCTTCGTTTTAGAGACAATGTTTAACAGTTAGCTAACTAGATTTTAATTAATCAACTATTAGTAAGTAAAAATTTGATTAAAATTAAATATGAACTTTAATTTTTGATTACGGACTTAAACTAAATATAATATTACCCAAAGGTAACTGGTGAGGATAGAGAGCTGAAACGGGCGGGGAATTAGAAACAGAAAACATTGTGTCAGGCAAACGCAAATGTTGCAAATGTGTCAGGCAAATTATTAATATTTTTAATACATAGATATTCGGCGAAGGCCTTATTTTAGGCCAAACGCATGTAGGCATGGGTACGCTTAGCTAAGTGGCGGGTGAGAATATTTTATAATACTCCGTCAATAAAAATAATCTGTCTGTCACAGACGTTTTTCTCGAAAACTATGGAATGAAGAATTTGAAATTTAGCACGCTGCACATATTCACATCGTATTGATTATATTTTATATATTGTATTAATGCTTACTCATGGATGCATACGTTTAGAGTTGTCGTTTTTTAAGCTGACTTAATCATGAGGGGTAGACGAAATTAATCAACGTAAGATTAGATTTAAATATAATTTATTTCGATTAGTCGACTGTTTGTCGATAAAATTCTGGTACGGAAACCTGATTTCAATACCTTAATAGTTACAAGTTCAAACATTAAAATATACAGAGAACAGTCAAAGTAACCATTATGCGCTTGAATTTTAAAAAAAACAATTTGACGTCTCAAAAAAAAAGCAGGAATTTAATTTAAAACAAATTAAGCAATGATTCCAGTGCTAAAAGTCGAATCAAATTTCCTGGCCAATGGAGAGACGCATAAGGCGTGGAAGGCACTGCGAGGAGAGCATCCCTTTTGGGATCGTCTGGATTCCTTTTTTTTAATTAAGCCCTCAACAGGAGGCTAGACGCATGATAAACATCAAATAAGGCTCGAGTCCCGGACCAAGCGAGCGGCGCGGCGGTACAATGCGCCTATTTATTTTCTCATTTCCTTTTTCTTGAATCCATAAAGTCCGTCGTTAGGAGCCACCGGTCGCTACTTCATTATCAGAATGCTGATACACCTCTCTCGCTTCTTCATCATCAGAGTGCTGATACACCTCTTTGCTGCTTTTACGAGTACTGCCGAGTACGCTACCCATCTTCGCCTTTTTTCGGGTAGTTACGATTTTTCATTTGGTTTTAAATGTAAGTCAGAATTATTTTCTTTGAGATCAACCCAAAGCCTAGTTTCTGTATACGGATGGAGTGTAAATATTTCGCAATAATTGAAATAGTACAAATTTGGCAGATTGCAATCGGTACAATTACATAATTATCATCTATACACCTCCCATTAAAATCATAAAAAATAATACAATATTGGACTGAGAGACAAAGGATGAATATTTGGAATTTAACACATTTGAGAATAAAAATAAAAATTATAAAAATTAACACGTTAAATTAAAGTTGAGTTATTAAAATACTGTTTTTCTTAACATTCCCAAATGAGTTCGTATACTCTCCGTCAAAAAATTCCTACTCGTAAAATTTATGGAAAACGAAGTCTGCCTGTTGAGTGTGAATATCTCAAAAATACAAATATTTTTGTTGAAGCTATTGAAGAAATTTAATTTAATTACAATGTTATCATTAAAAGCTGTAGAAAATTGTCGTCACCAATAATTAGTCAGTTTTTAGGTTTTCGAATATTACTATGAGCGCAAAATACTCCTGAAATCTGCGAAGGACAGCGGCGGCAACGCTATAACCATGACTTTACGAATGTTCATTATAATCAGACGTCTTAGGTGGATAGGTTACATCCAGCGAATGGCCGATACGGAGCCACCTAAACACATTATTGTATCTAAACCCGAAGGAAGTGCTGGACGCCCGAAACTGCGCCGGAATGACGAAGTGGATAAGGATGCAAACAACATCGACATTAAAAATAATCTGAAAGACCATCGCTGCTGAGGGAACAGCTGGAGGACCTGCTTGAGCAGGACAAGGTTCACCACGAGTTGTATGCTTGATGATGGTTTTGGCGTGTAGTAAAAAATTACCATCACAAAACATTCGTCTGTTTTAAAGATTCCGATTATTAAAAGAATGATATTGTTCAAGATTTACAAAAGGATAATTTTCGTCCGAATTATCTGCGTATACTAACTTAAGCCATTTTTGAAGACTATTGTAGAAAACGGAAAATTGGTACAAGCCTACACAAAATTTCCAATTTTGGATTCCTTATACGTCAACAAACAAACAAAACAACAAATTTAACAGCCGTTGTTAGATTCAGAGGTTCTTTGAAAATTCTTTTTGCATTAATTAATTAATAACTTTTACAAAAAATCTGAATTGTCTTTTATGTTTTTTGAAAAAGTAAAATAATCTTAAAAAAAAACTAAAAAAGTAAAATTATTAGCTATTTAAGCTTTACTAAAGATTTTATCATTCAAAAACTTTTTCGGTAATATTATATCTGTAATATTGAGTGTAGAAAAAGCCTTTGGTTACTCTGTGACAGCACACATTCAATAATCCGAAATGATTATCTATTTCGTAACAATTTCGAGAGTATTCGACGATCGCCTAATCTGAAAATCTCGTTCCTGTAACTAGTGGGTACATTATGTTCTTTCATTCCGTTTGAGCAGTCATCGAGTTTACTGTACTTAAATTGTGTTCATCCTCGCATCCCCAAAGGGAGCGGAACGGCGATAGGGCCGCGCTCTCCCTCGCTCGCGTTAAGCTTAATCATATCAGAGGGTGGCCTCGTGTAGTGCGGAGCTACGCTTCAGTAGCCGCACTTGAACTCGGGACTGCTTCGTTTGTATTGTAGCCCGTTTGAAGTGTCGAAGAATAAGAGCCTTTTTGTTTAAGTTTCATCCAATTACTCAACTTTGTTAACAGTCGAGGCCATTGTTTCTTTAGGCAAAGTCAAAAGGGACACGCAATGACACGATAGTGTGATCTAACTGCCTGTCATTTAAGAACAAAGTCAAAAAAGAAAAGAAGAAATCATGGGTAAAAAAAAAAAAAACAGCTCGTTTTGCTCACAGTTTTAGCGCCATCCCGATATTAAAAGATGGTGCCCTAATCCTTTATGGTACAATTTTGCCCCGTATTTTCCATATCTCTAATTTTATTCCCTGAATCTTGGGAGATGGAAGGCTCAGCCCGGTAAGATGTCAGATCAGAAGATAGGTTCAGTATCTTAAATTAATGAATTAACTGCAATTGCGTTTAAACGTTGATGTAATAGAAAACATATTATAGTAAAGCAGGATCGTTTACTTGGGAATATTGTCGTTTTTTTAAGATGACTTCTGAATTACAGGTCTCAGGGTCGGAAGTATCTTTCGCCGCCGGCCGAGAAAATGCAGTGCTTTTTCGCATGTATCCTAAAAAATATTTAAAATGCTATTCTGGATAAACAAACTATATATTTGTATAATATATTTTTTATGACCTAAAAAAATTGAAACTTCTAAAAAATATTATATTAATAAGGATTAATTTAAATTAGATTATTGTTAGAGTTTGGGAATGTGCGGATTTACACCTGCGATTGTTGGAGAGAAAGACACCTACATATATATTACCACGACCTCAAGAAATGTATGTTTGTTAATGATTATTATTACAAAATGATCTAACAACGAAAATGATTTCTGTCTTCAGATCATAGAGAGCAAGATAATATTTATTATATTAATATGAAAAGTAATACTACACCGCACATTAGGGAGTTAAATAATAATTACTTCCTAGCAAACCGCCGCCGAGCATATTATGTATGTTTTTATTGGCATAGAATATAATAACCTACTGAAACCTTCCCGACCGTTGAGCTGTAATAACTTTCAGGGATCTTTCCTTGTCACTTTTGATCTTGTCGTTTTTAGGTAAAATATATCTTTGTAATAAAATACTCTCAACCAAAAAAAAAATTTCTTGCTATTTTTTCATTAACCATTATTTGATAAGATCGACATTTGGGAAATGAATTCCGCTAATTTTGGCTGTTAATATAATACTCGTATAACGTAAAGCAAAACATCATTCTTAGTGAATTAAAAAAATATATATATTTTCAAATAATTATAAAATTCAATAAAAAGTATCCAGCGCATAGGGATTTGGTCAATCAAATTTTCTAATAAAATCATTTATTTTATAATCCTTATTTGTTTATTAATCCTTCGGTTTTAATCTAGAAGAACGAGTTTTGTTGGACCATATTTACAATATTCAAAAACTGAATAAATAAAATAATAAAAAAATAAATACTTTTTCAAATTGCAATAAATGGGTGTGATAAATTTTTTAAACAATACCTAAAATCTTTTCTTTGCTTTTTTTATTTTTCACTTAATGTTAATTTACATTACGTAGGACGACGAGTATGGCTAAAAAGGATTCAGAGTGAATATTCTTTTGAATAAGTAATTTAACTTTATAATGAGTTATTGTAAATATAATTTTACAAAATAGTATTCATTTTGCTAATCTCCTAACGAATATGATTTTGAATTTTTGTAAAACAGGTACTTTAATAAAAGCGCATCGTTAGGTATATAGGTTAATTATATCATATGGAAAATTTTCCTCCCAATTTTTCAATTTATTGCAAATTGGTGCTTTTATCTTTAAAACAGTCTCGAACAAAGTTAACGTAGGGTTTAGGTATTTTTTTTTAATTGACTAATTATATTTTAATAATAAAAAGCAATTAAAAAACCCTTTTATATTATGTTACAATGTCGGTAGTTAATTTTATAAAGTAGATGGTAGATGGACTTGTCGTCCTGTCACCTTGATCACACGGTTAATTACTCAAATATATTTTATTTGGAACCTGGTAAACAGCTCGTCTAGTTATATTTTACAAATGATTATGTTTTAAAATAACTTTAGCCGACCTAAAACGGGTCGGACCTTCGGCACTTGAAGCGTAGTTTATAGTATATACCGACAGTTATGATTAAATTTAATTACTTCGTTTATTAATGTAGTTTTATCTCGTGTCTGAACCATAAAAAGGATCCCAGCGCTGTCCCCTTTGAACGAAATCTCTCACAAGAGCTTTTGCGCAATTTATGACGAAGCGCCCGCCCGAAGCTCCAAAGATAATCATGATTAATATACGAGTATACACGTTTGGAGCTGAATCTCTTAAGGTTAACCGCGACCGAAGCATCTCTGGGGTTTCTCTCAGTTGAAATAACCCCAGGGAAAACCTATCGTTGCTGTTTTCCTTCTATGTGGAATACGTGACATGGAAATGTGGCGTCTAGAAGAGGAACGTACCGCCGATATTTCGGGATAAATGACCAATCGACATTTATAATTGTGCAAGAAAATCTGTGCAAGAAAGGTTTTATTATTGATAAAATAATGCCTATCATGTCCTAAAACCTATAACAACTAGACAATTAATTACCATACATTGTTAACCACGTGGTCGTATTATCGCGTTATTATATAATAGTAATTAAAATGTATGGGTGATGATTTTAGAGGCGTGGTTTTCAAGAAGAGATAAAACGCATATAATTTGATGTTATGGATAAGAATTTAGTTTTATTATAAAGATAAAGGTTTGCCATTATGTTTTAAAAATGATTTCGGGTAAGTGGCCGCCGCGGCTGACTCGAACAAATTCCAGCCGAGAGGCCCAATTTTCAACCACTTTTTGCAGCAAGTTGGGCCGTATGTCAGCAATAACGCGCCGAATATTCTCTTCCAAGGCGTTAATCGTGTCCGGCTTATCTGCGTAGACAAGCGACTTCACATAACCCCACAAAAAATAGTCCAGCGGTGTTAAATCGCACGATCTTGGAGGCCACGCCACAGGCCCACGACGCGATTTTTACTTTATTTTAGAGTGATTTAAAAAAAATTTAGAGTGATTTTTTCTAAATTTGCACTATTTTCAAACGTTGTTCAGGAGTAAGTCTATTCATTATGAAATGGCAAACCAAACTGAGCATAAATCAAGTGACAGCTGTCAAAAACACCAACTACGAAAAAAGTAGTGCCAGATTGAAAACCACGCCTCTAAAAAAAACACCTATATATACAAATTATATGATATTGCGGAAAAAAGGTTTTATAAATGACATTTTTTTATGAGAAAATAATTAAAAACGTCATGTTACTAAAAATAAAATCGTAAGACACTCATAAAATAATTGATGTATTGTTGAGAATGCATAATCATGTTTTTTGAAAAAGGAAAAACCCCCGGTTTGCTAGTGATATTTTAGATTATGGGTGTTGTCTTGAAATAGATGATTGTCATTGGAATTTTAAATGAAAGCAAATTTCTAAAAAATCGGCCCAGTTAAAGTGATTTCAGGCCTATAATTAAAAGGCAGGACCGAGATAAATAGAGAAGTTAAATAAATAAAAAGCAAATCGCATATTATCGTACATAAGTTCGTTTATATCTAGACATAAACAAATAATAGCGTCGCGAATAACGTAATCTAAATCTATAAATAGTTAAAGTAAAGTCGCTATTCGGGTTTGTCTGTTTGTACGCTTAGTTCTACCAGAGAAATCTCTATGTTTTGTAATAAAGTCGTATATAACGTTTTTGGGCTTTTAGGCTGACTAAATCATCAAAGATGCACCAAATTAAAGGCCTACAGAAAAATCCACAGTCGCTATTTTTTTTTCAAAGTTTGTTCACAAATAAAAGGATGGCAGATTGTATCTTAATTTTTCAGGTGAAAATCTAGGAAGGTGTTTTTGGGTATTATAAAAATCTCGTAGAATTTCTAGATCTGGACGTAACGAAGCCCGAGGTTGTACAGTTAGTTATTATTAAGTTTATTTTTATTATAAGTACAGATATTATACTAAAGTATTATTTTGTCTTACTTAATTACGATTAGCCTATTGAAATATCTACCGTGGATATCTAAAGTTAAAAGAGGGTTATAAATTTAAAATATTTACATGTTATGTTGCATAGTTTTGATGTCAATTTATATAATACGCGGGCACTGTGCCAAATTTACCACAAATTCGTTTGTTTCGGGTTACGTTAAATGGTTCGACTTACAACTGAAATTACCTCAAATTAACCTATAAACTGCGCGCCTGTCTTGAATACTTAAGATAAAAAAAAAATACTTTTACTTTTAACTTAGGGAAAACTAAATTATCATGTTACCATTATTTTAATTTGTAAAGCTTAATTTAGTTGCCATAGTAATTTCATTTTCAGAAAATTCAATTAATTGGAAAAAGTTCAATGGGGTGCTCATCAGCACCCAATTAAATATAATCAGAAGTTAGAAACACTCAGATCATATTAAGTCTGTCTTATGCATGCAGTCAACAGTCTTACGCAAATGGAATTTAAATTTAATAATGCTCTCAAACAGATCGGCATGTTACTAAGCCTCCATAAACTTATATAATTTTATAAATAGCGTTAGACGATTCGCTACTTTTATTTTAACTCTCGATTACGCTAAACTTACATATCAAAAGAGTTAGGTAGGTACATTGAAAAATCATCAAATTGTATATATTTGCCGTAAATTTTGAAATTTATTCGCTGAAATTGGAACACGTTTCTGATTACAACAAGAAGTTGGGATGGTTTTCAATTCGCCGAAGACGGATTCATCATTGCTTTTAAAACTAGGGTCGTTGCAGTCGCTTGTAATGCAAGCTGCAGCACGTATTGGAGCGCAGTAGCGAGATTTAGCTTCCAGGACAGCTAGATGCGTAAAAACAATATATAATAGACAAAATAAAACATTTGAATATGGTTATTAGCGACTAAGAGAAATTAGTGAATCCAATTCTTTTCTCATTCATTTTTTTTTTATTTATTTTTTTAGACTATTAGATTAGATTTACGTTTAAAACCACCTACAGTGTACATGCTACATTTACATGTTATATTTATATGTTACATGTTACATGTACATTTGCCAGAGTTATTTTGCTGTTTAATAATTACGACCCATTTTTTAATTTTTTGTTTTAGTTTTTATTTTATTGTTTTATAATTACAAAAAATTACATATAATATAATATAATTACCAATTACCGACTAACTACAGAGATATCTCTCTAGTTAGTCGCATCTGCATCATCTGGTGGTGGCATCTATTGTGCCACCTTTAACACTCCTTGTTTTATGTATTTGTTATTGAATGCGAGATGAATTATTGTCATAGGTAAAACTGAAAGATGATGATAATATCACATTTAAAAATATTAGCAGTGACTAATCAACGACTGGTTTTTTTTATATATAGAATCTATAAGAAATTTCTGTAGATATGTAGATAAAGTTGTACGCACAAACGAACGAGTCTTATAACTTAACAGATTATTTGGTCACCGTTACTAAAGTTTTCAGTAAGCTCAACCAATGTTTGGTACGCCTAGCTGAACTCCGGAAAATATAAACAAACAGCTTTATAAGCGCTACCGAACTGTTCGGCAGAGAAATAAAATGGTGGAATAGGCGAGAAACGTCAGATGTATTTGCTAGTGATTGTTTGGTAGATGTAACAAAACAGTCTTGTACAAAAGTGTACACAAATTTTAATTTGTCGCTGCATCTACCGATTGTTTGGTAGACTTAACAAAACAGTATTGTAACTGGTGACCGATTTAACAATTTACAAAAATTGGGTTGTACAGATTGTATACAACACCACAATATATTTCTGTAAGGCCTACTAAAATTCAGTAGCCATAACAAATTATGATTTTACTGAACATTTTGGTTACTCAGAGCTCGATATTGTTTCATTGCATGAAAAAAAAAATAATTTCGGAAAAAATCATACTAAATATTATTTAAAAAAAAATGTTTTTCTTTAAAGTACCTACTCGTCGTTACCCGACCTCCCACTATGCGCTCAACCGCGTTCTCAAACATTAAAACGATTTCTATTAAATTTTCTGTTGTTTTTCTCGTAATTAGGAATTATTTTTCCAATATTTTTTGCTGATTAATATTCTTTTTTTCTATTATTGATATAGATCAACCCCCTAAAAGTTAAGATATAAGTGAAATTAAATACAACCTGTATAGAGGTCCCTTTAGATTTATTAAATGATACTCCATGCAGTTCTTAATATTTTTCTCCGTCTTGCCGTGGTAGATAATTATGGTTAATATATTAAACAGGTTTTGCTTGGAGAATCTATCGGGTTTATCTCGTTGCCACAACGCGAACCGACGCGGCGGCGTTGGCTTGGTGGGGTGGGCGGCGGGGCGAGGGGGGGGGGGGGGGGGGCGGGAGGGGCGGGGCGATCGAAGGAGGAGATCGCGACGGGAAACTCATTAAAAATGTAAGGTTTCACCGCTGAAACGCAGCATCAAGCGGAACGCGAAAAACCCCTGACAGGGCCGGATCAGACTAGTAAAGTGAGGATAAGTGGACGCTAATGACCGGATTATTATTAGATCGACATCGATAGACAACAATCGACTTTAACGCCTAATTTGTCATAAAAATATTTCTTTCCTTTTTTATATTATATTACATTGTTATTTCTTGTATTAATGAAGATATTTTATTTGTATAATGTTGAATTTTTATTTAGGTTTTTTTCCTAATTATTTTTTTTAAATTTTTTTTTTTTATTTTATTTATTTATTTATTGACAGTAACTTAACATTAATTTCACATTATGCAAAGCACTACCTAACTAGGCAATGCCCGTACTAAGGTAGACTTTACTAGAAGCATCGTCCTTATAAGCATAACTATCTCATTGGGCAACATACAATTACAATTATTTGAATTAAATTGTATGCAATAATACGTAATATATATATATATATATATATATAGTAAAATAGTAAAATGTAAATCATCTAATTAACGGTATTTAAACAATACATTTTACTATTTTACTATATCTTAACGATTTGCACGTAATGTGCATATATTTTACACTTTTCTTTTTATTTTTAACCATGACGATTCATTTTCAGATAAACTACGTTGAACGTAAGTTATTCTTGTAAATATCCATTAAACCATTCACTTCTCATTCATTATACGTCATATTCGTTACATTTTCACACTTTTTTTCATAATTATTGTTTAATTTTTAAATCATTTATTCACTACTTTAATGAAAGTTTGACCGTATTGCATATCGCACAGATAGGTAGGTGAGAGTGAAAGACTTTCATAAAATACAGGCCTGTATTTAAACCAGCGTGCATTACCTCAAGCGATGCAACTATCTGTGCTTTCGGTATTAATTTTTCTTTGAACATTCTGGCTATATATTTTATTTGCAAAAAATTTCAATCCTTAAAATATTAAAAAGCATTCGTATTTTCCAAATGTCAGTACTGTCAAACTTTTATATATGTTAAACTAAAGGTGTTTACCTATTTTAACATAGAAATCATATAATTATATATATATATATATATATAATAATAATACCTATATAATAATAATAATAATATATAATACTATTTATATAAATAATAATACATAAATGTACCGTTATAACTAATACATAATTTTAATAATAATTTATTTATTTATAATAATTTAATCATAACCTTGTTTAGATCCAAATCCGCACAGTGATAAAAAACCTTTAGAACCGATTTCACTCAAAATATGGCTTGTAAAATCTTCATGATGAGTGGTCGTTTTCAACTTGGTTGAAAAAGCTGCAAAAGGCACCGAGAAAAACTATTTTCTCCGGTGAAAAATCGCATGAATGCCAAATTAAAATGGTTGTTAAATTAACCATTTTTTTTAGTAAACTAAAGATTTTCGAAAATTATTAAAAATTATCAAACTAGAATATATTATCTAACTAATTCTTAATGTATTGTAAATAACATTTTAAAATGATACACAATATTTAGGTGTTATTGTAGGATACAAAACCTATCCTAAAGACCTATCTTTAATGACGTGGAAGAAAATAAGGGCAAAAAACATTCATACCTAATTGCAAAGATAAGACAGAGCACCGGGATTTAGTAAGCTTCGATGAATATTTTGACCTATTCGGTATAGTATTTATTAATCATATCTTTCTATGGTTAAACGTTTGTAATTAAATGAGCTAGCCGCGAGCTTACGTAACAAATCTATGAGGTCCATTAAAATGAAAAGCATTCGCCTTCCTGGCATATATTGGCAATACTGCGAACGAGGGTTTCTGTCACGCGGTTTACAAATAAAGCTAGCTTTTTGGCATTTATTAACGGAATGCGTGGAGCGTCAAACAAGACAGTTTCTTAATTAAATCGGTTTGAACTGTGCAAAATGTATTGCAAATAGTGCCGCCGTCATACCTCGAACAGATTGACGCGTCATTTAAAATTAATCTGAAATGAACGGGTAAATGAATCATGTCGAATAATTAATATTTAACAAGCGTCATTCGTCAAATTCTCGTGGGCATTATGTTGGGAATAACGAAAAGTGCAAATTTAAACATTGATCTAAAGCAATATGCTAAAAAAGGAAAAATAAATACAAAATATTTATATTATCTTTTTAATATTAAGGTTTTAAAGGTTTTTTTTTCTGTTTTCCTAGTTGAAGGAACCATTAGTATATTTGTTTTCTTCTGAATCGAATCGCTTTCGAAAATACTAATACGTATCAAGTAGGATCACGTATCTTTTATTTTTTTTGTATAATTTGCCTCTTAATTTGTTTTACATGTTCTAAGTCCTCGTGTTATAATTCTATGATAGTTATATTTATGTAGGTCTGCGTGTTTGTAATAGTAAGTGATTATGGTCTTAACATATCTACCTAATGCTTAACATTCATTAAATAAAACGTTTGAAGGATAGTTGTAGGTTTCTTTGTAGATAACAACTTATAATAGCTTTTTAATACGTTAAAAAATGGGTTATTTATTTTATATGACAGCGTTATGATATACAAATGCGTAATGATGTTAAATTATTAGGGTTTTTTCTGAAGACCCATTAATAAGTACCATATATATTTAACCACTGTACGTAATTTTACAAACCTAATACAAATATTTTACTCTATTCAAAGAGCTCTAAAAAAATGTTCTAAAGTTGCCAACGATGTTTCTCCACATTAAACCAAATTCGTCTAAGAATAATTTTCTTTGCAAATATGTATAATCATATAATTAAGTTTCTAAACCTATGTTTGATTTTTAATTAAGAAAATAGTAACTACATTTAATATGAAATAAACATAATCTTAATTTAAATATTAGTTTGATCACAAATTAAACGATCTATCGTATTATTTATAATGTAATCGGTCAAATAATTTTTGGAAAATTTAAATCATGAAGAATTAAACTCTGACTACTAAAAAAATAATCTTGAATCACCAATCAAGAATAGAAAAGTCAGAGCGTCAGCGTGGAGTGCTGGAACTAAAGCTGAAGTGTTCCAATTGATACTACAAGAAGTCTTACCTTTTATCTAGACTTACTACTTAATAGTGTATTCTGTGTATTCTGATTGCATTTTTAGAATAATAAAGACAATGAATAATAATCACCTCGAAGGAGATGAAGTTGTAAAAATATTACTTAAAGTTAAAGTAAAACCTCCCCAAAAAGTTTGTTTAAAATTAAGCTTTACGACTTTGACATCGTAACATTTCCGCAATATTTCATTCCGAAAGCAAACAACAATCTGCCTTGAAGAAAGACAAAGAAAGTCGAAGCGACGACCGACAGCGCCATCTTGCTAAACTGGATTAGGCAACCATTCTAATGATAAACTTAGCGAGTTTATTTATGTTTTTTTTATATTAGATTCAAAACAATAACTTTACAAAGCATAAAATAATTTCCAAATTATATCATATATAAAGTAAAAAGATTGATTTACTAAACTAAAGTACTAAACAATAGTAAAGTATTAAACAATATGTTGGTTGACATATTTTAATAATTATTTATAAATATGATTTAGAGCTTTATCTGCTGGGATTTGAAAGTATTATATCATTCTCACTCATCAATCAACGTTTATACATATACATAATTGTCAAATTTCAAGAGTCTAGATAATTTTAAAACAGTTTAGAAAAATTATTTATTTTTATTAAATAAACACAGTACGTTGTGGTAAAAGGTATATCTACCTAAATAGACTGCTCTTATCCTAAAGTATACCTAATATGATATGTATATATTATGTATATTCTATATGTGTACGAGGGTCTACAAAATGCTGTGCTTAATTTTCAGATGTAAAAATATATGTAATTTAAAAAAGAAAAGGGAACATCCAACTAAGTTTTAGATTAGTCAAGTATTAGTACATATATTGTAAACAAAATTATATACCTACCTCAAGATACACATAATTATTTAATTTTTTATTATTTTGAAGCCCGTTTCAATCATTTTTTTTCTTTAGTAGGTTATGTGCTGCTGGTAGATATTCTCTTAAAAAATAATCCAGCTCAGTTGTAGCGTAATTATGGGATTCAAATAAGCATTTAACATCTAAAAAAAATTCTAGGAAAATAAATAAATAAATTTGAGTCGTTATTTTTAAAAATTATAGTATATTGTTTATATCAGATACTTAAAAAAACTATAAAAACAACTATTTATAGGCTTTCTTACAAAACATATTGAGATTCTCCTAGCACAAACACTAATAATTAACTATGTTGTTTAATTATATTAAAAATAAAATATACAATTATAGATAAAAACTTAGTTATCTAAAAATGTGCTAACCCTCTGTATAATAACTATCCGGAGGGAATTATTATCAAGGAAGCCAAATATTGCTATCCATTTCCCTCCAATGCTAAATCCATAATGTATTATTTTACCGGAAGCCCCTTCGGTAAAACCGCAGCTTTTCTTCCTTCAATGGTAATCAAATCACTCCTTTTCTTGGCGACTAGCGAAAGATTACAGACACTCGATAACATGAGATTATATTGTAGGTACCTAACTATTCAGACCACGGGGATGATAGGGGAAGGTTAACCCAAGGCCGAAAATATATACAGCCGATAAAAAATATAATGGCAATGAAACACTTTGTATAATAATACTTTGCACACTATATTTATGTAATATTATAAAAAAATAATAGCATGTATTATCCTCTATATCGACGTTGTGGTATCTCACATACTACAACTTAAACAATAAAAATCACTTTCTGTGCAGCCCGAAGTCGTTTAGATTTTTTTTTTTTTAATTTTCTGTATTAAAGTATACCTATCACGCTTAAACATCGGATGTAGTTTTTTTTGTGGAAATGGTAGGGAATCGATATGGCCAATATTAAACGTTAATTAAATACGCCAGGACTCACTGACGAGTCCTGGGAAATTGACAGATGCAATAAAAATATAACAATTCGGCATAACTAGCCAAGCCCAAGGCCAAGGATAGACTGGGGTCAGGCCCTAGCCTGCTCTAAGGTTGACTATATTTACTATTTGATATTCAATATTTTTTCTAAAAGGAACCCTAACAAACAAACTCTAAATTATTTGACCGCTCGCAGGACAATAGTTTATGGTTTTGAATAGGGCTATATCGACATTTTTTATTATACGGAGCCTCGCTTCCCATCTCTAACTCGTGATTGCGGCTCGTGACTCTTTTAGCGTCAGAATACTAAGAGACTTCGGCACTCTGAGTGGGTTTCTTCGCACTTAATCTCTAACTCGCGCCTGTGATACTGGGCCGTCTTCTATAAGACTCGTGCCTTATATGGATCATATTAAATTAATGAATTGTAATAGGTAGGTACTTCAGTTGCTAAATAGTATTCTACCTTTTAATACACAGTAGCGACGTATTAGTATGGCAACATCTACATAAAATAAATCATTTGCTTTATAAAGAAGGGATGAATGTGTTATTAAAGAAACTATTTGAAATGTGCCATGTGTGTTCAGATTATTTTCAAGCCGGTCAATTATTGCAAGAAATAAATCAGAACAAACAAAACGTTTGTTTTTAGATTTGAATAGGGAAAATCCTTAAGCCGCACGCGAATTCTTAGACATTCGAAAGCCACGGATGGAGTCTTTACGATGTAAGAATTTGAGCTTTCGTCTTTGGCGGTGTACTCGTATTTATGACGGCACGAATTTGGACGTTTTGCGAAATTTACGGCGAGCGTAATGCCGCTCCGCGACAGACCATTTCCGAAGAAGCAGCGTATAAAATGAAACATAATTGTGTGTTTCCGTCAAGGGTATTAGGGAAGTGAAATCTCTACAGAGTTAAGAGGTTTCTCATTTATTATGTCAGCTCGGAATCGCATTCGCGACATTAGGCGCGTGAAAATGTGAACGTGTCTAACGTCACCCAGGGCTCCAGGGTTGTCAGAATAATGTTTACGCTTGTTAAATGTTTATTGTTAACAGTGAATAATGCTATAATTATGTGTGTTCAACGGCACAGCGGTCGTATAAAATAATAGGTAATTAATAAGTATAAAATTAAAGTACATTGTTTATGATTTCAAATAAACTTAATTTACAAATGAGATCATTGTAATTATAAGCATTTATCCCGATGTATCAGAGATCACAACCCCGTCCTTAGCGGGACTGATGCACAGTTAGGCTCGGTTTCTCGGCCTTAGTTTCAAATTCAAATTCAATGTCGCTTTCGCGACCTTTATTTCACATATTTAAGGTAAGCAGTTTCGATGTCCTGGAAGAGCCTGCCGACTCGTCTGCCAGATACTCACTAGTATAAACATTATCTAGTAACATGGTACTTATTTATTTATTAATTATTTTTTTTGATTACACACACCTTAACCTATTGTTAAAAACATTACATTAGGGAGAAGAATGACTTGAAGAATATAAGTATAATTTTAGATCTTTTTTTACATCACTAATTTTTTCTAATTTCTAAAGGTACCTTATTAAATAATCGTGCCAGCACAACTTTAGTTTGCCTTTCCCCATATACATTTTTAAATTTCAGAATAATGAGTATTTGTGATGCTAATTGCCTTGTCGAGTACTTATGTGAAACGGTGAATTCGGTTAGTTCGTAACAGTGAATAGTCTCTCGACCGACCTTTGCGTTCGAGGCGCCGACACACATAACTTGAAAATCGGAAGATCATCGTAGTCTAGTTGTTAAGGCGTTTGACTATTATCCCAGTGGTATCGGGTTCGAATCCGTATATTATTCAAAACCTAGCTCAAACACAACGTTATTTTAAGATATAATATTTTTCGTTTACAAAATGTCCGCACGAAACATTCCGATTGCATCATGCAAACATGTAAGTATCCTTTATCTTTAGCCAAAAAGGATTGTTTAGGTAAAAATTCGGTTTTTGTATCACCCCTGACTCGCCACAGTCCGGCATCTTGCGAAAATACAATACAATGTGGCCTTCCATTTTCTTCTGTGAAAAGCGTTGCCACACAAAGGAGATTAGTAGGAATGTCTTCTTTAATGTTGTTTCGAACAAACATGAAATGACGAATCGTGTTTTCTACCGGACTCTCTCACTCTTTCCATTATCTTTATAACGAATCTACGTTATTTATCATCTCTGTCATCGGCATCGGAATAGATTACTCCAGCCTTTCAATAATTGGATTTTTATGAAATTGATGTGTCGTTTATAAAAAAGACAATGTTTAAAAAAAAATAGTTATAATTGCAATTTCGTCGTTAATTTAATATGAAATAATTTTGGGAACCGTAAATACTGGTAAACCCAAAAAAAGATACTAAAGAACCACCTCTTCTTGTCAAGACAAGGGTGAAAGTAGCAATAACAGCAACTGCGCCATTTAAAACGAGTATTTTTGTATTTTTGTGCAATCTTCGTACGTATACGTCAAACTCTACAAAAATACGTATTTATGTAAAACATATGATACAAGTGAATGCTACACTTAATAATACTTTATATAATCCTTTTTACTTATTTTATATCTATATAGGTACACGTCTTGATTGCAGATGTCCAGTAGGTGGAATGATTGAAATGTTGAATGTGCTTCCGGACAGCATGGATATTTATAATATTTCGCTTTGGCAGTTGCATAGGCAGCTTGCTCTAACTTATAAATGTTAATTTAGGTATTCATTGTATTTCGAGCTCACATTTATAATGAGTTCGATATTCTGGATTGTTATATACACAATTTTAATAAAAAAATGTGAACCGCCGTAAATTTTACACTCTGAAGCAAACAAGCATGTGCAAATAAAAGTAATAAAGAAGAAGTGGTTTAATTCTACTTGCAAGGTTTGACTTAAACCAACATTTCAAGCAAAATAAAAGCTTGTAAAAATAATGCGAAAATGTTACGGTTAGCTAATCCAATCTAACCTGTACAACCCTCATATAATGAAATGCAAATTACGATAGATTTTCATGGATGTGACAAAGAACACCATCCAATTGATGCCTGCCACAAAATGACGTCGCTACAGTGCCTATGGCTATCTACGTACCGCGAAACGACATTTCTATCTAATTTAATCATCGAGCAAGAAGGCTTAATCCGATCAAATCGTTAGGTTCCCGCCGAGGATTGGATATAAATGAGGGAGAATTTCTGCATTGGATAAATTCCAAGAGAAAATGAGTTCTCCTGAGAGAAACGCAAATTCTACCGGGTCGAGTCATTAGACGGCGAAAGAGCGTGCCTGACAATATTTGTAGCTTTTAAATCTCACTAAAGAAATATTTTTATATTACTTGCTGTTTTGCTTGATCTAAAAGATGGTAGATATGCGATAAAGGGCCACTTAAATAATCGTATTAAATGAGGTTTTTTTTCTAGACACGTTATTTCTACCTTTTAATTAATTATTTTATAATGAAATATTACATTTGACGATGAGCGATGTCGTTCTGTTGAATTTTTGGGCCTCAAATAAGATGTCGTACGAGTATACATACAGGTTATCCCAAGACCATTTTCAAAGACTTAATAGGGTGTTTGTCTCATGAGTGCTTATGAGTAAGAAAATATATTTAAAAAATGCGAAAATTATTCATCCCCAAATTTATAATATTTTTAAAAACATGATGTTCCCTTGGCCTTGGCCGCGTTGTGCGTACCTTTACTCCGGACAAACCCGTTATTGAAGCGTCGATCTACTGTCGTACTGTCGAGACGAACACTTAACAAATACTTAAAAACGAAATACAAATTAGCTAGACTTTTTAACGGTAATGGTGTTAGTAATGTTATCTATATTGATGCAAAAATACCCAATATAATTATAAAATTGAAAGAACTTGACGTGACGTCACTCGCAGATCGACAGCCTGCGAATGATAACACGATCTATCTCAATTCGGTTAGTGAGAGAGATATGAACCTTGCATTCTCAATATTGCGGAATAAAAAATCTGTCGGGCCCGATGGCATTCCAGCGAATGTGGTTAAGCACTGTGCAGAGAGTCTTAAGTCGCCGCTGATGCATATTTTCAATCTCTGTATATCTCAAAGCACGTTTCCTGAAAGATGGAAGATTTCTAAAGTAACGCCGGTGCATAAAAAGGGTAGCAAGGATATTATCGAGAATTTTCGGCCAGTGGCAATTACTTGCGCATTTGCAAAGGTTTTCGAGATAATTCTGCATCAGTATCTATCTTTTAAGCTGAATAATGAGATTTGCACGAATCAGCATGGGTTCCGCGTAGGTCGATCCGCAACGTCAAACTTGCTAGTTTTTACTAATGAAGTGGCCCGCAATCTTGACGTAAATATTCGAACGGATGCAATTTATTTTGATATTTCGAAGGCCTTCGATAAAATAGATCACGATATATTATTGAAAAAGCTGTTTGACTTTGGTTTGTCAATCGATCTATTAAACTTGGTTGCTAGCTATTTTCAGAATAGAAGGCAATATGTATCTTGCGGAGACTCAGTGTCTGATACTTTTAATACGTTTTCTGGTATCCAGCAAGGGGCCGCGCTAAGTGGTTTATTTTTTATTTTATTTATTAACAGTATTTTTACTGCAGTAATAAATTGTAGTTTGCTGGTCTATGTGGACGATGTGAAGATTTACCGATCAGTGACTTCACTATCTGACGCGCAGCTTTTACAAGATGACATCAATCGTCTTGTAGAATGGGCTGACGATAACAAATTACAATTTAATGCTTCTAAATGTATCGCAGTATCCTTCTCACGAGCTGTGCGTGAAAAAATAAGTTGTGAGTACTCTCTGGGTAATGAGATCATTCGCAGATGCGACGAAATTCGCGACTTGGGGGTTGTGTTTGATTCGCGTCTAACATTTCATTTGCACATGCGGAGCATAGCTACGCGTGCAAATAAAATATTGGGATTCGTGCTCCGAACCAGTCGATCTTTGAATAAACCGAAATCCATCTCGCTTTTATACTGCACGTTCGTGAGGAGCATATTGGAGTATAGTTCCATTATCTGGAGTCCTCATGAGGTTACTTACGGTAATATCCTGGAGGTTATTCAGAGGAGGTTCCTTAGATACCTTTATCTCCGTAGGTATGGATATTATCCAGAAATGTTTCCTAATACGTATCCATCGGCATTCGTATTAGGGATTTTAGGCTTTAACACACTCGAGTTTAGGCGGCAAATCCATACGTTGTGTTATTTTTATAAGGTTATTCGCGGTTCCATCGAGAATCCCGTAATACTCGGTGATATTGGTATCTTTGTTCCGGACCGTCGTACTAGAGCGCGGAAGCACACGTTATTTAAGCGGTTAGCGTGTCGTACCGACGTATACAGGTATAGTCCGGTTGGGAGAGCAGTCGAATTATTGAATTCCATTTCCGCGGAGATTGATATCTTTGTCTGTTCGCCCAATGGGATTAAAAATCTGCTTTCTATTACGCCGTTGTAGGATCGGCGTGATTTATTTATGCATTAATGTTTGCCTGGATGCATTATTTTAATTTTTTAGTTTAGTATGTTTCATGCTATTGTTTTTTGTTTTTAATGCTTTTTGTTTTTCTTTTGGTAATTTAATTTGTTTTACTGTAATTATAATGTACATGGGGAAACCTGTTAAATAAATAAATAAATAAATAAAGAAATCTAAATGTTTTTAACAAAAAAACGTTCTGACATCACGACCGAAATAATAATAATTGTCATCGTTCGTAAACACTCAGTCATTATTCTCCTTGCCGCTGGAAACGCGCGTCGCCCCACGTCCCAACATTTTCATCTCGGTTTTCCACATCAACAAAGAAGTGTATTTTTCGTGTCGTCAGTCGGCAGTGCCCCCCCCCCGCCCCTCAACCGCCCACTACTTTTAATAACGTCGCCGCTTGGCGCGCGCATCTGTGCCCATTTTTTTCACAGTGAGTTATTTAAGACCATTCTAAAGTGTTTCAAAAATAACCGCCGATCCTACTTTTGAATTTAGAATGCATTCCCTATGAACGGATTCTTAAAAAACGTGCATGTAGAACAATAAAAAAGTATGGTGTGTTATTAAAAATATTTTTAGGTATTTAAAAAAATCTCTTTCGGCACACCGAAAGGCGGAGGTAGATTTCATCGGATCAAAGTAGGGGATAGGCAAACTCCAATTTTACGAACTTGTATCGAGCATTGCGCGATCCACTTCCCGTGCGGCACCGCAACCCGCAGCCCTGAATTCCCCTTTATACTGTGCCGTAAGGGTTGCTCATGACAATAATTATTTCGAACAATAATTATTTCCCACCCCTAGGACCAACGGTAGGTGCTATCGAAAAAGTTTACTAAAAAAAGTTTTAGGCCTTTATCCAAGGAATAATATAAAATTTAAATTAATTCGATATCTTATATACTAAGGAAGTTATAACAAAATTTCACTTTTTTGAAAAACCTTTCCCATTCGGAAAGGTTTTCCCCCTTGGTCTAATTTTCCCCATTAACGAATATGACCGAGATTTTGTGCCCTTAAATTTTATGTATCAATTTGAAAGCGATTAGTGTAAAATTACGCAGTTATCGTGTCCACAAGAAAGTGATATATAAACTTATATATAAACTTAAAAACCGGGGGTGGATTTAGGCTTTAGAGGATGTGAAACGCGAAGATATGTTGAAATTTTCCGATGACTAGGTACCCACTACAATAGGTAACTTTTCTAAAGAAATCTACCTAAAAAAGTATTATGTATACTCGGCCCTAATTAAAAAATTAAAAAAATTGACATTCCTTACCAAACAAATGTCAAATTTACGTGTTTAATAAGGTCACTGTTCATTCGGGACGGTAATCAGGAACATTTCTGTCAGGACGTTAATGATCAAAATTTTGGCTTGCAGAGGTTAGGTTAGGATTGAGTTTACTTGAGAAACGACGCTGCATATGGGTGAGAAGTTATACTATTTAGAGTAGAGAAAAGTTACGTATATCATACACATAACTGTTTTCTTAATTAGAGCAAAACCTTCGTTTTCACATTCAATGTATGACTTTTTTTTTAAATTAAAACAAAATTATTTGTTTTGTTTCAAGTTCAAATATTCACAATTAGGTGAATATTGTTGATTGCGGAGAGAAATCACATTGCGAATTAAAAGCAATTTCTGAGGTTTATTCTCCATTAGGAAGTGTGGCATAAATAGCCGGTACTAGAGTCCGTCTCAAAGCCTGTTTGTTAGCTATCACTTTCGAAGCCCGTATTGTGATGCGCACTCAACCGCAGCACATCTGTTACTCTTTCTTCGCTGGTCATAAATTAGGCGGTGAATCGGTTTAAAATGGCGTGTTTCCCTTCGACAATAATCACTGCGCTGATAGCTAACGTTAGATACTGAGCTCGACTCGTCCTAGCACGCTTTTCCCACTATTTAATCACCAACGTCAGATAATCCGCTTTGTAATTTGTGGGTGTTGATGGCGCCTGTCGCCGACCGTTGAGAGCATTTCGGTACCTTTCGCGAGGATAATTTTAAGTCTCCAACAAATTGAAGAACGTGTTTATATATTCTTTTTATCTTATCAAGTAACATATTGAGCTCTTAACATAGACCTCGATAATATATCGTGCGATTTTTTAACAAATAATAATGAATTACATATCTTGCTATATTAGCATGTAATTAGCGTTGGAGTAAAACAGTCAAAAAAATAATGCTTCTAATCACCTGACATGGATATTTTTATACAGTTAAATATTTAATAAACTGGTTTTACAAAAATATTTAATACTTTACGAATATAAATATTTTACAAAAAAAGTATGATTAATCCGCGTATATAGATTTAGTTGGTTTTGGGTGGTTTTTTCCCCAGGTTGTTACTTTTTGTAAATAGGTCACCTGGTGAGATATAACGCTGGTACATTATACAGGGTATTCTAAGATCATTCCCGAACACTTAATTAAAGGGGTGTTTAATCACCCTATTACGTGTAATTTCAATATATACACAAAGTGTAAATATAAATAAATATAATATAATATGTAATATATTACCTGATGTCCTTTTAGGGGGTTGATCTAAATCAAACATTAATCAGGAAATAATATTGGAAAAATGGAGAGATCAGTGGGGCTAGTCTGAAGCCGACTTGCCGCTCGCTCGCTGACGTTTACTTAATTAGGCAAACGTTAAACTGACTGCTAGCGATCGGTGATTCAGTTGCGACTAGCCCCATATGCCCGTGCCTGCGCCCGCACGGCTCGCGAAGAACTTCGAAGAAAAACAAAGTTTTTTAATAATATAATTATTTTAGTATGACTTTTTTTTCGAAATTATAATTATATTTTCGTGAGACCGGTTTAGTTTTCGATAAACCCCCTAAAAGGACATCAGTGAATACACTCTGTATTTTAATAAAAATAAAAGAAACCGGTCAAACGGAGTCGGGTTTAATTTACCCCCATTAAATATATATCTTTTACTGTTGAGGCAACCGATGAGTGTATTTTTACATAGTATGAAAGAAATGTATTATAATTAAACATCAAATCCTGCCAGTTTTGTGAAATTGCATATTAGTATTTAATGAATTAAGTCATAAGAAATTTGCGCAGTAAATAAAGTGAAAAAATTATCCATACGTTGGTCGCAACCCAATATTTCTAATATGACAATATTAATTTATTATAATTATGTATGTTTATAAACGAGATGACAATTTAACCAGTTCATATCGGACAGGCAACGCGCCCACGTCATTACGATAACACGAACTAATTATGCATCTCATCCCATCTAACAGGAAGGAAGACCTGGAGGCTGGCTAGTCTAAAATCAATATCCTGCCCAGAGGCCATATCGCCGTATTACAATTTCCGCTTGTAATCGACGACAGGCAAGTTGTCGTGTCGTTACTGCCGCCCTCTAGCGACAGGGTCGTGTTTGGGCGCGTTTGTGATTAGAGTTTGTGTAGATGCGGCGGATAGCTGCCCATAGACAGGTAGTTACACGAATTATCACTCCTAAGGATTAGGTGTTGATTAATGTTATTTAAATGAATTGAAATTACATTTATCTTTTAGGGGCATAGCGTACCTATCAAGACAACATAGCGATAACATTTATTTATTGACAACATGCCCATTTTATAAGGTCATAGATTCGTGCCCAATTAAAAATAGTTTTGTATCAGTGAGCGTTTTGTACCACTGCAACCTCTGTTTGATGTCTTCTTAACTAGACTAAATGTCTGCCCTAAAGAAGGCAGTTCAATTTGTTTTTATTCTTTGCCTAGTTCAGCTTAAAACAATATAACAAAAATATGAACTATATGATATAATAATATATTCAAATGTTATAGTATAATAAACGGATAAATTATGTTATTTGATAGTGCATAATAAAGACATTTATTTGCAATGAATCATTTTATGTAACACACAGATAATAATATTCACTATTTATTGTACATGTATTTTTTATTCAATATCATTTATTGTTGTAACGTCTTATTGTACCATTATAAATAAATAAATAGTTTGCATTGTTTCAACATGTATATATTAGAGGATTTTACTGGTATAATCTACATATTTAATATTTGCGTATATTAAAATATATATTGATATACACATTATGTTTAAAAAAATTATATTTTTTAAAAAAAAAGGTAAAATTAGCACATATTTTTTTATTTAATGCTTTCAATGTTTAAAAGTTGCTGTATTACACGGACAGATAGACAACGAAGGCAGCTTTATTACAGGCTCCCTTTGTTAATGTGTACGAAATTCTTAACATTCCCAAACTGTCAATATTGTATTATACACTTGATTCATTAATTACGATGCACGACTTTTTAATTCTAGGTATATAATGCCAACAAATAAAGATTTTATTAAATGTGTTATGAAACATCTGACTCACTTTTCTATTGAATGTATTAATCAACCATTCCTAGTGTTATCTAGGCATTCAAATATTAAATAACTAAATACTTACAACTCAAGTACTGTTCAAAATAAAATAAAAATGTCCCCGAAAGCCGAAGAGCGTGGAAAATGTCATTTTCCGTCGGAAGGCAGCGACCCGCGAAGGAGATTGAATCTTTTTATAATCTGTTCGATTTTGTCGATTCGCGTCTTGGCTTTAAAAAGTAATTTTTCACGAAAGTTTCGTCACTTTGCGAGCCGCAGCCTAGCCGCCCCCAGCACCCACCTCAGCCCCCCGACCGCCGCCCCTGGCGCCCCTTGTGACGCGCGTAAAAGGGCGCCGGAACTACTAGCGAATTATGCACGACAAATTTGCGTCGAGAAGCGCCGTACGCTTAGGGGAGCGGTCCTAAAAAGCACCTTCTCTTGAACGAGGTCAAAAGTGACGCATTAGCATCGTCGGATTAAGAGATAAGCTTAAGGTGGAGCAAGGCAAACATCGAGACGAGAAAAGAGGCGTAGATGGGGCGCTTCATTAGATTCGAATGCCAAATTATCGTAGGCGGTTGTCTCCCCAATCATATTACACTTTTTTGCCTTTGACATAAATGCATATGCACAATTTGTTACTAAGGATATAAGACATGCTGTATCTACCGGTTTTATATGAAAATAGAATTTTATGTAATACATGTAACATAGCTTGTGAATATTAATCATTCCATTGTGTCATTGTTATTTGTCATCCAGTTCATTGGATTACTTTTAGCCATTTTTTTTATTACAACGTCATCGTGTAACTTTGGTGATCTGCTATTCTATAAACGGACTAATTGACTTACAACTTCGCAACTTTCTTTTCTTAAAATATTAAGAAGATCTTTTCTCTATGCAAACGCTTAAAAATTGTTGATAGTTTATTTAAAATATAATAACTAATACTAAAGCGCAAAAAAATAAACATTTTTCGCATATGTACTTTTTGAGTTGAAAGCTACAACGGACGTATAGACAGACGACCAAAGGACGGATATAGTAGCTTCTTAGACATGAATATAAATACATGCGTAGAAGCTAAACTTAGAAACTGGTTATAGGTTTTTTAAAATTTAATCTACCTAATTGTTAAATATGCTCCAAAAGAGAGTTAAAAGTTTTATTTCGTTAGCTTGACAATGGGGCAAAATTAAATTGGGGTTTGGAATTAACAAACTCTTTCAAGTAAAAAACATGATGGGAATTTCGAAATTGGCTAATCAATTAATTGTCTAAACTTTAGTCTAGAGAAGTATCGCATTCCTTAAAGTTTCTGTCTCGCCACTTCGAAATTCATTAGGGTCGAATGAAAAGAATTTTATGAATAAATAATCTCTCAGATCAGGGGGGATGAAAAAGAAAAAAGTTTTTCGAAAACATGTAATAACGATATCAAAACATGCTCGTGAAAGATACAGGAAAAAGAAATCTATTTAAGGTGTATTTAAGTTGTTTATGCATTGAAATTCAAATTAGAACGTAAAAAATGAACTCAACTTCAACATTGAGATGAAGGTAATAAAGAAATGTATTTTTGTTATAAGATAAGCCCGTTTTAGATCAATATCGTTTTTAGATTCTATTTCAGGTGCCAAAACTACATTTAGTAAGATTACATTCAGGATTTAATTTCCGTCTCAAAATCTGGGTAGCTCTATCGCAGTTATATTTAAACAACAAAATTAACTTCTACTTTAAGCTATATATATATATTTGAAACTTAACTGAAGTCACACAGATTGATAATAAACATAAGATGTTTAATAAATTCATTGCTGTTTCACGCCTCTTCACACACTCACACTTTAAGATGGTCAACAATAATATGTTTTTTATAGTAAATATGCTTTAGATCCTTATTAACCTAAATAGTGAAAAATGTTACAAATTTGGTCCTCTATTATTTTCTATATTTATCAATGATAAATACAAAGAAGAATGAATTTAAGAATGAATTAAATTAAGAATGATTTAAATTATAAATATGATTGATTTTAGTTTATTTAAACCACACTCAAAAAAAAAAAAAAATATTGTAATGGCAACAAAAATATGATATTGGCAACCATACTTGTCAATTGGCAAGTATGGTTGATATAGAGACAGTAATATTATTTGTTAGAGTTAAACATCGATTATTGTTAAACTTACATACTTGGTTGCAAGTACCATAATTTTCTAACATATTTCTCAATGTAAATACTATAATTTTTGGAACATAATGGTAACAAGTAAAATTAACAAAGTATATGATGCAGCTACCAAATTTTCAGATAACGTCGTTTTATTTCTTCAGTTGTTCACCCACGACACCATATTGTTTTGTAATCATAACAAAATGTTTTTGCTAAAATATTTTTTAAGGACATCTTTTGCTGCCATAGCAAGAAATATGGTAAATCTAAGCAAAAAATTATTTAATAATACGTACGTACAGTTTGTAAGTACAACTAACCGATTTGCTTATATAGGGTGATGATTTTAGAGGCGTGGTTTTCAAGAAGAGATAAAACGCATATAATTTGATGTTATGGCTAAGAATTTAGTTTTATTATAAAGATAAGGGTTTGTCATTATGTTTTAAAAATGATTTCGGGTAAGTGGCCGCCGCCGCTGACTCGAACAAATTCCAGCCGAGAGGCCCAATTTTCAACCACTTTTTGCAGCAAATTGGGCCGTATGTCAGTAATAACGCGCCGAATATTCTCTTCCAAGGCGTTAATCGTGTCCGGCTTATCTGCGTAGACAAGCGACTTCACATAACCCCACAAAAAATAGTCCAGCGGTGTTAAATCGCACGATCTTGGAGGCCACGCCACAGGCCCACGACGCGATTTTTACTTTATTTTAGAGTGATTTAAAAAAAAAATAGAGTGATTTTTCTAAATTTGCACTATTTGCAAACGTTGTTCAGGAGTAAGTCTATTCATTATGAAATGGCAAACCAAACTGAGCATAAATCAAGTGACAGCTGTCAAAAACACCAACTTCGAAAAAAGTAGTGCCAGATTGAAAACCACGCCTCTAAAAAAAACACCCTATACTTATATTCAATTAGCAAATTTCTTACTGTGGGTACCATTTTATAAACAACCAAACGTTTTGCCAATAAATTTTTTCAGTGCATGTAACATATTTCTTAAAATTGCTTTTATTTTAATATGTCTTTATAACTTAGAACTTATTGTAGTAAAAATGTGTTAAGAAAGTCAACCATACCGAAATCACTCTTTTACAGTTTCGCTAAGCCGTCGACCATTGAAATAAGTAGAAATTTTTCAGCATATTTTTTGTATTTAGAAGCATAAGTTCGAAAAATCAAACATACCATCATTTACTTTAAATGAGCGTCGGGAAGAGTATTCGAGAGCTAGGAAATTGTAAAAAAAAAAACATTTTAACAACTTTATGAAAAAATTCAGCTCGCAATGCTACCCATTTCCCTTATTTTCCACTGCTAGCTAAAAAGGACTCTTTAACCTTTCATCTTTGTCTTAATATTTTAGTATTTAGAAAGAGTAGGTAGGTATAGGGCCTGCATTGCGCTGTAGCCCATCTATCTAATTTTCTCCTACGCCTTCCAAATTTACT
Source organism: Neomicropteryx cornuta (assembly GCA_020383195.1). Classification (NCBI taxonomy): domain Eukaryota; kingdom Metazoa; phylum Arthropoda; class Insecta; order Lepidoptera; family Micropterigidae; genus Neomicropteryx; species Neomicropteryx cornuta. The sequence goes on from JAHKQU010000014.1 coordinate 12,686,574, forward strand.
GTAAGAGATATCGCGTCATCGAACCAGAGAAACGCGGATAAAAAAGACGAATGCAGGTGCTTGTGGTCTGTTTGAACGTAATAAACACCCGCACGGCTCAACCGGTTCTCATCCCAACTAGTCTCCTTTATTTATTTATTTATTTATTTATTATTAACATGTAAGCATACAGCGTACTAATACTATATACATTTTTTGAAGAGGTTAACAATAAGGCCAATTAAAGCTTACGCCTATGTACAAAATATTTTGAGCTTAACGCTATTTTAGAAGGTGTATGTATGTACGGTGTAAAAGTGTCAGTGAGGGTGTGTGGCTTATTAAATTTAAAGGAAATCAATGTAAGAATAAAATTAAATAATCTTTTAAATTATTTTTTTTTTTTACTTAACATTTACCTAAAAAGTTGTGTTCGGAAATGATTAACGCTGCGTGTATACACGTGTTTTCATATTAATAATCAAGGAAAAGTATTTGGATCGTCGCCATCGTAAAAATTAAGAGATTTTTTAAATATATTTTTTGTTGCTACGGTTGTACGGCATTCTACAAAAAAAAAAAATTAGATACTAACATATTTTGACAAGTTGAACGTGAAGCAAAAACTGATTTGCTAGCTCGAACTATAAGGACGACAGGTCACTTGAAACCGTGCTTGAGTGCACCTCTCTGACAACGGAACCATACGATTCAAATAATATTAACGAGAAATTGATCAGTAATGGAATGGGCAAAGATAGAAAGTATGGGTATTGGGATGTCAGCGGAGTTTCATGGCCACTCTAACAAAGTTTGAGATACTTCTGGCTAATTGTAGAGCTAGTTACACGCCTAAGTGTAGCTATATCGGCCTTACATCTAAACCTAAATACAATATAAACTTCCTTTTTGTTTTATTTAAAAACAAAACATAATCGCAGTATATAATTTCAGGCCTTCTAACTAACCTTAGCACACTAGATTATGTAGAGGTATTGGTACAGCTTATGTCATACTGACTGTGTCGATCATTTTTACATATTTAAACGTAAAAATATGTTATTAGTAAGTGATCATACATTCTTAAATCGTTGCGCATAGCAATTATCCGGTTATGTACAAGAAACGATATTTATTTAATTTGAAAGTAATTACTATTTTTTTATTCTTAATTAATTATGCCTACACACAGTGTTTATCTAAGGCCGCCCCATCGCTGATATCTAAAAAAAAACAAAAAGGCTACCCTGTGATACTTCACCTAAGTACCTCATAAAACAACGTTTTATTCTGATTTCCTAATAAAAAGGTACTTATTTGAGCCAAATAACTCTCGGACAGACGATATAAGAGAAGATAAATGAGAAAAACTTTGGGGTTACGCAAGACAAATCATAGGTATAATAAATACAGTTACGAATAGTTTAATAAGAGGTTGTTTACTCGTTCTTAACTTGACCTGTAATGAATGTCAAATAAAAACTCAATAAACATAATTTTACTAGATGTATTGTAAAAAATATTTTTGTACTTATAATGGGAGGTATTTATAAATGAAAAACTCTAATTATCTATTTCAATCTTTTGTTAAAGTGTTTTAGAATTGATGTCCTATATTTCTATAAATGATGATTGATCTAAAGTTAATCCGCTATTATAGCGAAAGAAATTATTTTTTGATAGTTTATTTTACGTAATTATAACTTATTTACTTCTTAATTACAATACTGATTTTATTGAAACATTACTCCCAAAAGTATTTAAAAAATAATCTGTAAAATAAATATATCGTATGTACACATTTGTACATTATACAATATAAATGTTTGGTAAGATATTTTTTTAGCTATATTCGCTGCCGCTATTTTATTTTAGGATGTAACGAGATATATTATTTATTTATCCATTTCGGCGAATTACAATAAATAATATAATATAGCTTTTTTGGGAATGCGTAGGTGGACTAGTATAGTATCCCTTCACTAGACACGTTCCTATTTCGCAGAGGGTGGATTAGTGTGTGTAAGAAAGTGATAGGAGAAAAAGATGGTGTGTAAGATGTGGTGTGTAAGATGTGGGTTCTTGTCAATCTCTTTATGTATGGCTTTATTTTATTGGTTTTTTTGCTATGCAGTTTAAATATATATCGACCTCTTCAAAGTGTACCTAGCTTATTGATAATATCCATGGCTCGATACAAGATTGAATTTTGGGTATAGATGTCTATAACGCAATATTTCAGTATATGAAAATGTAGCGGATTACGCGTTCGTCGAGATGACACCCAAATTTAAATTTCCGATAAGTATAAACTATCTGTAACGTTGTGTATTTTTTTTATTTAAGAATATATCAATATATCTATAACTTTTAGTCTTTTTTCAAGCTTAATATTAGTGCTTTTATATAGGATTACAAATTGTAGAAAAATATGACACCGTATGAAGCGTGTGTAGAAAATCCGGTGATAAAAGTGGGCCAATAATAAAAATTGGACAAAATATAAAACTGCCAGTTTAGCAAATCTCAGTAATGGCTTTTCGTAGAATATCATATCGCGTGTTAGCGTTCGGCTGTTTAATCAGTTCGAGTCCATTAACAGATGCTCGTAGCTTTCCCCGAAATGATTGGACTGCTGGAATAACCGTCGCTTGCATGCGACCGTTGGCAAACGGTCACGATAATTAATTAGCCCTTCCGGTTTGTGTTTGCCGTACGTCGCGGTGCGTTCGCATTGTCATGGTATAGCTTACGCTCGTGCGATATATGCGTAGCGTGAGTATTATTTAAATCACTGTTAAATATCATTAGCGCTTTCGGAACACGTTGATGACAGAATAATTTACAGTTATTAACATCGAATCTGTATGTGAAAATTTCAAAACCGATTTCGCCATCGCGTCCATTTTGATTGCTCGTTGATCTATTCATTTATTTTAGCGAAAATTAGCTAACGAACAGCAACCAAGATGTTTCACTGTTTGAAATTTTATGTATTTTTTTTTATAATAAAAAATAGTTATGTACTCCAGCCAGAGAAACATAATGATCCTGCGGATAATGTAGAATATGTCAGATGATATGAGTAAACCCGATTTAAACGCTGAGAGTGGGCAGAAAGCGATATATGATGGTACTGCTTCAGCCCCTACGGTTTTCCACGGTTCGGCAACGGTACGGCGCGGCGTCAAAGTGCGAAGCTGTGGCACGACTAAGTCGCCGTACATATTAAGTGGATGAACTTTGGGCGGTTGGCTAGTTTTATGGCGCAACTTATCCGTGACGACGACGTAGCGGAAGCGGATATGCGCTTAAGCGGAGCATCTCGATTGCTCCTCCCCCCTCCCCCTCCCCCCTCCGTTCTCTCATTCTCTCTTGCGGAGCTTACTTGCACGTTCTTATCACGTCATCTTTCTAAATTAAAAACATCAGCACCAGATGTCGCGATTTTTTCATAAATATGTCGAGAACTGCCATGTTTATAAACAGCTGTTGATTTATTTATTCGCTAGTTCTACGAGTAAGAATAAACCCTTAGTATATTATATTGACAAACGTTTTATTTTTGTATAAAACATTACGCAAATTGGGAGGACGTCGGTACGATAATATAGGGGGACAATCAAGAATATTTTTGCAATTTGGATCAACAGAAAATAAGTCTTAAAATTAGACTTAATTGGCGATATTACCGTGTGAATGCGTCGAGTGTTGGCATTTACTCGGTAAGCCTTTTCTTTTTTTTTTACCATCGGTATTAACAGTTTAAAAATAAATAGTTGGGAAAACGATCTAGGGATTCAGTATATAGTATATATTCTTCGCTTTAACAAGAAAATATTAAAACTTTCTCAATATAATCAAATCAAATAAACTTTTTAGGAAATTCGCCGCTTTTAAAAATCAATCATCAATTTAATAAACGAGTAAATAATATAGTATAAAGTAATAAATAGAATAAAAAATATAAAGGATTAAAGAAAGAATTAAAAATAATAAAGAGATAAAGCAAAATAAAAAAAGTTAAGAAAAAATAAAAAACAAAATAACGAATTAAAATAATCGTTATAATATATCATATATAATCACAGATATATAAAAATCAAAAATAATCTATTAAGAAATTAAATTGTGCTAGACTTCCAAATGCGTAAAAATAAAAACTCGTACTTCTGATAATTCGTACCTATGATTATTCATAGGTATTTATTTATTAAATAAATTCACAGAAAACTTAAAACTGCGTTTTTTTATATTTTATACAACACTAGCTGACCCGGCCACGCGTTGCTGTGGCTAAAGTTTTTGTTATATTACATTATAGTAAACAATCTAAGAGGAACAATAAGAGAACATCAGTCACGGAGTCCACTATGCTTTTTCACACAGATGGTATTTGTAAAAAAATATGGTGATCTCCTTATTTGACTTTCTACTACTATAACCCTTTAGTACAATGAAATTATTTACGAACAAAGACGAAAATGTTGATGTTGGTATACAAATTCACTGGATTGAGATTTGAAGGGGAAGTACGTTGAACACAATTAATTAAAATGTTCTTACACTTGATACTAAGCAGAAATCAATAGGTAAAAAATAAAAATTTATCAGATTTATTATTTCCATTTAATTTTATAACAAATATAAGTATATTACAGTATAATACAGTAAATAACATGTGACGCTTAAACTCATGAATGAGGTAGGCAAGGCAGACAGTCTTAAACTTTTAAACATTAATATCTTTTTTTTTGAATTATAAATACTTTCAATTTCAATTTAATTTAACACCAATCGGTGCACAATGTTTTTGGTTAACCTGTCTTTAGCTAACACAAATAGATTCAACGGTTTCCCAACACGTGAACACGCAATATATAGTTGCTCATGAGAAAAACATGGATTTTCCAAATCTAAACCACAAATGGACATTGTTTGACCTTGAGATTTATTTATAGACATGGCGAAAGCTAAACGAATTGGAAACTGTAGCCTTTTGAAGGGTATGGTAGAATCTGATGGTATCATCGGAATACGTGGCAGCAGGACCACTTTTCCTTTAAACTTCCCAGCCAAAATGGTTGCTTCAAGAATGTTTCCGGTGATCTTTTTGATGACCAAACGCGTACCGTTACATAATTGAGGTGGATTCAAATTACGGAGGAGAATAATAGGGGAACCAATCTTTAATCGAAGATTATGTGGTGGCATTCCAGGGATATCTAATGAATTTAAAAATTCAATCGGAAAATTTACACTTTCATTTTCATCAACAACAGTATCGATTGATTTAAAAGACATCAGATCGCCTGGTAACAACTGTTGTATCTGGAAGTTAATTTCGTCAACATCAACGTTTTTGGCTGCCAAAATCGCCCGTTGACTAAGCCATTCATGATTCAAATAATTATTCTGTATATCCGGGAAAATACTCTGAATCAATTCAGTTTTATCCTGAACAACAGTGCAAAAATTGTCTGGTAGTTTAATGCATTGCGTATTTGGTTGCAGTTTTATTTTACCGTTCCCAATATCTAGTAGTTGTTCGGAAAATATTAGTGCTGATGGATCATTTTGCAATTGTACTCGCATATTTATGGTCAATCGAAGTGTTTCAACACTTCGCCATAAGAATGATTGTTTCAAACATTCATTAATCTCATCCGCGAAAGTAGAGCGAGGTATAACCGGTAAGGTCTGCCGGAAGTCACCAGACAAAAGTAAGATAGCACCACCGAAAAGTTTATTATTGCTGTTTAAATCTTGCATAGTTCTGTTTAATGCTTCAAGTGAATATTTGTGTGCCATTGTGCACTCATCCCAAATTATTATAGAACTCTTCCGCAACACTGCAGCTATTCCACTATTCTTTTTGATGTTACACATTGCATCTGGTTTATTATGAACGTCCAATGGCAGCTTGAATGTTGAATGTGCTGTTCGCCCACCATCCAGTAAAGTAGCCGCAATGCCTGACGATGCTAATGCTAATGCGATGTTTTTGTTGCGACCGTATTTTGGCAAGAATCAACGATATTAAAAATGTCTTACCGGTTCCACCGGGTGCATCCAAGAAAAAAAAACCGTCTTGTTCAGCAGCAACAGCCAGCATAATCCGATCATAAATAATTTTTTGTTCTGCTGTCAGTAATGGTTCACTGTTCATGATAATTGTTGCTAAACTTCCATGGTCATATTGATTTTCTCGTTGTAAATCGGTATTGACTAAGTCGGTGGCTGGACGATTAGGTGATGGCATACCATAATGATTAAGTGGTAAATTTGAAATAAGAACACATAAATCCTCGATCAAGACCAATGCTTCATTGTACATCTCTGGTGTATAATCTATGTTTTGGCATTGATTTGTTTGTCTAATTCGGTGCAAGATGTCTTCTGTCATACAATTTTTATATTTTTCCCACAAAGTTTGTGCTTGCGAGGGATAACATGTCGCCAAAATAATTGCAAACAACTGACGAATGTTATTCGGTGTTGATGTCAACGCAGCATCAGCAAGCGTTAAGTCCCAATGGTTATCGTCTTCTAGCAATTGCAGTTCACGAAATGCATCCTGGTATGTATTGAATACTCGACCATTAGCTGTTCGTAAAAATTCAAAAGACGTTGGTCCGGGAACATTCACCAATAACAAACGTAAATAGAAGCACTCACGTTGCTTTGGATGTACCGTGTAAAGTCTCCCCAATGTCTTAGCTTTGAATATGCCTGTAATGGAAGGATGTGGTTTTCCTTGTTTCCGTGGCTCCCATTTTTTACTGGATTTGTTCCATGTGAAATAACGTGGAACATCACCATACACCAATGTCTTCGCGAATTGGCCAAAAACATCAGGTTTTTGACACAATGTAAAAAATTCAGTTAGAGTCGTTTTCGGAGCTTCGAACGCTCTTTGGAGAACATTTTCTTCAGTGAAGTATACACGTTGACCGTTTTCAAGATGTATTGCCAGATGTTGGACAGCAGGATCTCTTTCGTGGATGGGAAAGCTGAGAATATGCCAAATAGCTTCATTGCTGCTAATGTATCTGCCCATTTGGTATCGTGCTATTTCGTCATTTTTATTTATGTTTTTTACTTCAAATATGGCCAAATCACTGCCTTTGTTTACATATTTACAAATATACTTAATTGATTTAACAGAACTGCAAAGCTCAACATTGATATGAGCTTTGTAAGTTTTTGAAAGTAGTGGTGAGTATGGTACCACCCACTGATTATCAAACTCAACTTGATTTGGAAAGTTCGGCAGTCGCATTGTAAATGTGTGGCCACCATTCTCAGTACTTCTGCGGCGATACATTGGATAACCATCAATATCCGTGATCGTGTCATTCGTATGCGGCTTTGGGAAGTTTTTTTTACATTTTCCATTTTCCATGCACGGTGACGTCATGTTGAAAACACCGCATGGCCCATGCATGGATCATGTGTTTGGTGACAATATCAAATAATTCTTGATCAATTAATGGGTCTGGAATTTCGGCTGAAATTATTTGATCGATTTCTTCAGGACGGATTCTATCTTTAAGCCAAACCAAAATGTGGGCATGAGGCAAACCTCGCTTTTGCCACTCTATCGTATACAGCCAACAACGTGTGATACCAAAAATTGTATATTTAACAATAAAATCAATTAAGGATTTCAATTTTTGTTTAAACACACGTGCAGTTAAATCATGACGATGAATGGCTTGTTGTCCTGGCAATAGTAAAGTTTGTATCTCTTCCCAATTCGGATTACATGTGAATGTAATAAATAAATCCGGTCGGCCGTAATGACGTACGTAAGTCATCGCATCTTGTATGTATTCCTGCATGTTCCGTGGACTGCCGATGTAGCTTGAAGGTAAAATGAAAGCATTACCGATGTCATTGGGATTTAAATTTCCATCGATGTTTCCAGCAACAGCATCTCGTAAGTGAATATATTCTTCCGATCGTAGTTTTGCCTGGTTGAATCGAAGGAATCGCAAGCGTTCGCTTTCGACCTTAGCATACATATCAACAATGTATTGATGGAACAGCTGACGATATCGAAGGATATAATTGTCTTGATGTTGTCTAACCATTATTCGGTGTGCGTAGTAGTTCATTGAGCTAACTTTATTATTTCTGTAATCACCTAAAAAAATAAAAAATAAAATGCAATACGAAATTAAAATCTATACATACAGTAAGAAAGTAAATAGATAATTGTCAAATTTACCGGTATTTGGATCATACTGTTTGATATTAAGGTGATATTCATCTTGTCCTTGCCAAAATATCAATGGATATTGTAGTGCGTCATATGAACGGTGTAGATCCGAAATCGTACTGACAGTGTTGTCTCGCCGTGTAATGTTTATAGATCTTTTGTCAACTGGATCACCAACCATGATAACAGCAACCTCATCAACAGTTGGAGCGTTGAATCTACCAGCATGTTCACCTAATGGTACTTTGTCGGCTTTTATGACGATTTGATAATTGTCATTTTGCAGTCGTGGCGAAACTCTTTTGATCAATTGAATTAGTTGATTGTGATCTTCTAAAAAATTTTCCAATAATATCACAATTGCTCTTTCCTCTGCTTGTTCAATAAAATTATACAGGCACCGAGTCGTCACGCGCTCTTCACAATCGCCCATAAAATAAAAAGGTATCGACATCTGTCAGTTTTATGACTGCCAAATAATAACAGACAAATAATTAGCAATAAATTAAAATTGCGACTATAATTTGAGATTTAAACTATCCTATCGCTCAAGTTGGATCGAACTGCATATGGTGTGCAAATTTTATTATAATCGGTTAAGTGGTTCAGCCGTCCATTGAAGATAAACATTGTGACACGAGATTTATATATATTAAGATTAAAAGTAAAGCAATCAGAAATGAGGTTAAAATTACTCTTAGGGGTGCGTAAATTGGATGTACCTAAATTAATATTTTTTAATTTTAGATGGTCAATATGCGCGCATGCACTCTATGCACACAAACACCAACTGCATTCGGTGGATAAGTGCCACCTACCGCGCTCTGCCGGCCGAGGCGCGCAACTCCGTTATTAATGTGGCCAGTCAATTTTATGGGTCGCGTCGCGTAATCAAAAGGATTTATCACCATTCTATTTTCTCTTCGGCGTTTATAGCGATACTTTAAAAGATCATATTTAGATTAATAGCAGAATGGGCACGCCTTTTATGGGAAGCGTTATCGTCGATAAGAATTAGGCTTGGAGCTACTGTTGTAATATATTATATACATAGGATTTAAAATGCTACATCATCATTTTGAAGAACAACGAAAACCTTAACCACAACGTACTTTGTTATAACAAAGAACTAATATTTATTACGAAGAGCTCAGCTAAACTCTTTACAATATGTCATAATTTCTCCTATTTTTTTATTAAGCACGACGCGACGATTCGATTCGAACCACTCGATTGCGAACTCGAGATGCCGTCAAAACGATAACAAACCTCTCGCTTGGTAACTTTTGATTGTCTCGAGCAAATTCACTTGTAATCACCCAACGCTGATATGAATAGTTTACACTCTAATATTAAAACTTAAAAGCATAAGCCCATGTATTTTTACCGGTTGGGGAGCGATATAAAGTTGATTTATATAACCTATAGCAATCTGAAGATTTTAAGTTTGTAAGTAATAAAATAATTCAACTAAAATTAATATCCAAAAAGTTTCTAACCTCAACAATAAAAAGACGTGTCAGCAATGACAGCTCAACAAAGCACTCGCGCCTGCCAAAACAAGCGAAGAGCTCTGCAGCAGCCGCCATTTTTAACCAGCGATTTTACTCTTACCTACCAGCCAATATTGATGGGGTTTTCTTTTGCGAAAACTTACCATTACCAATGAATTTTAACTTTAGTAACATATTCTTTACTATTACTACGGATCACACAACCGGCCCTAACTATAAGAAAATGCATCCGTTGCCACTTTAGTAGCGAACTAACGCGTCTATTCAGGACATTGAGCCAATTTCAATAAAAAGCCGATGTTACATCTGATTTTTCCTCACTCTACCAGACAACAAACGCCGACGATGCCTCGTCATACGTTTGTTATTGAAATTAATCCTTTATTGCATAACTGATTTTGTTTAATTAAAAAACATGTCATCGAAACGAATAACGAATGAATAATTTAAACCGGAGACATGTCTGTAGGTTTTACTAGTTTTACTTAAAAACATAAAACAAAAAAGTACTATGCGTAAAATAACAAAAAAAAAAAACTGGTTATTTTTTAGGTGTTTAAAAGCATCAAGTGTAAAATATGACATTTACACTGCCTATCGAGCAGGCTTTAAGCGACGGTTCTTGAAAACCTTAAATATGATATGCTTTCACTGCAGCATCATTTAATGAGAACGCTGAGGGTACTTAGAGCCACATCCGCCGTGGCCTGTTTAATTTATGCTAGCAATTGCTTTTGAGGGGTACTCCAAACCCCCGCGCTGGAAAATGTTTTTTCATATAAATATTAATTCCTGAGGTTTTAAAAGTCTAGGAAAACACACTATTCAATTGCTCAAAAACTCTAAAAATAATAAAATCATGTTCCTGATAATTACGCTAAGAATTCCTTCTTATGCAAAGCAATGAGCATACATAATATTAATTTTAAAGGCGTAGATATATATTTACTTAACGCACAATAAATTGCAGTCGGGACAGCCTTTCCTCCCATAAAAATAACACTTAGTTTATACCCTCTCACACACACTTACACCCATATACACACGTACTAACATAAACACATTATTACTTACACTTCATTCACACCCACTACACAACGTACTTTCTCATGTAATTGTATTTAGTATTTAGGCTTGAGATTTTATGTCATTATATGTTATGTTCATTTTTTTCCATTTTGTCTTTCTATTTCATTTTGTTTTTCAACTGTCACCTTATTGTTAGATTTAAATGTGCAACTCATAACCGGCCTTATAAATGTTAATATTGTAATTTTTATTAATGTAACGTTGTAAATTTACCAATGAATATAATTAAATAAATAAAGCGTTTTTAGTATGTAATTACCTAATCTTACAAAATAAAATTAAAAGGTGATGCATCAAACAGCTAACATTAAAAAACGCTGAGCATTTTAGGTCAAGAAAATGTAAGTTTTTTTATTAAAATATTGTTTTATTCATACCATACTACGTAGTTTGGCATCAATATGATTTAATATTTATTTTTTTATGAACAGTTGATTTATTTAATATTTTCAACTATTTTAATAATATCACGATACAGTGTATTTATTATAAGAAATGAATGTAAAACATATATAAACCTGCTGGCAAATATATGGCTCTTTTTAAGCTATACAGTCCAAGTAAATAAAATAATATTTGAACGAAAACATGAAATTGTATTGTCTTCCTGTCATAAAATATCAATTGTATGAGAAGACCCTTTTTAGATACACCTTTTGAAATTGAATTTAGTACATTCCATGGATATGTGGTATTTTTTCTCCTGACTATTTTTTCTTTACTTTTATGCTATGTTATAAATATAAACCTCAATATATTTCATTCTCAACCTCAATCTCAACATTTCTTCTCACTAAAATGCTAATATGCTTTTACTTTATCAATATTTCAAAATAATATGTTATTGTTAAATTTGGGTTGTAAATTAACAGCTAAAATATAAAAATAAATATAAAACATAGAGTGTAAATTTAAAAATATTTAAAACAAAATAAATAGACTCTCATAATACTAACATTTTTGACAATTATTTAGAGGCACGTACTAAACCTAAAAATATGCATATATAATATTGGTTTTCGAAGTAAAATATATAAATTCATCGTTTATTATATACTTTATGCACAGTACAAAATATTCAATGTAATTTAATTGATGCTCTGTATGTGTGACAATGTAGACGTGAAATGTAGTAAATATAATATAAAATAAGTAATAACTGTTTAAGCATGGCCGGTTTAAAATTAAGACCTGAAGGTGGCTTTTATCGCTTCGTTTTTGGCCCCTTCGGGTCTCCGGCACCGAAACTGAAACTTAATAAACTTAAAACCTACTTATCGACAACTGCATGTAACCTCTTTGTTATTAACGTTGTATTGTTTATATATATATATATATATATATATATTATACAGAATGAACTTTTTCTCATGCACATCCTTTTATGGTGTTATTCTACATACCAAACTAAACAAGCTTTGTTCTACAAGTTATAGAGTGCGTCTCCGATTATCGATGAGAGTGTGAAGAGAGCGAATGAAGATCGGTTGGAGATGTTACTTTATTACTAAATTTTCCCTTATGCTAATATTTGATAATATTTCGAGGATTTCACTCGGTCCCGCGTTTATTTATTTAGAAAGTACATAATAGTGATACAGGAAGACAATTCTCTAACACTACATTTACATGGCTAAAAAAATGTACCAAACGTGAAAATGGTTGACAACAAATTAAAATTAAACTTAAATAATGTGTAATGTGTGTGTGTGTGTGTGTGTTTATGCTGAAATGTACAGTGCAGCCGATACAGATAATATAATAAAAGCATTATTGAATAATTAAAATAAATAATAAACCTATATACTTTCTTATTTGCAATGTGTTTGTTGTAAAACCGTTTTAATTGACGCAGTAAAGTAAAGATTATTTGATTTGATTCGTGATCAACTCACAAGAATAATAAAAGATGTTCCAAAGTAAACTAAAGAAGAGTAGAGTTCCTTAACAAAAGTGAAAATAAAATGATACCTAATTTCAATTATTAACTTTTAAATTTAACACACTTTCAAAATGTGAAGATTTCAAATGGATTACCATCGTATTGTCAGATGTCTGAAATTTATTTATATGTGCATAGGTACATATAAATGCTCATTATATTAATATTTCAAAGCCTAACCTGACTGAGCCATGCCCATACAAAGGTAGACTTTATTTGTGGGGACATAATCAAAATATTTATGTTTATAATTTCCATCGTTGCGTTTAAAATAAATATTTAATATTTAAATACAAATAGAGTAGATGCTACAATATTATAGTTATATAAGATTAATATTAAAATGATTATATACAATTTTGATTTTAATAAAAGTATTAATATTAATACATGGATTTAATTAATCATGCCGATAGGATATATTTAAATTTACTAATGTCTTATTAGGGGCTTAATATGTAACAACTAAACCGGTCTAACGAAAGAAAAGAAAAAATTGCGAAGAAGAATTTTTCATACTAAAATATTTAAATTATAAAAAAGTTTGTTTTTTAGAGTACTTCGCAAGCCGCCGGCTTCAACTGGGTTTTTTTTCTCGTAATTGGAATACATTTTTCCAATATTGAGATTATGTTAGTCTGGTGATTATGGTGTTGAACTATTGACCCAAAGGTCGCGGGTTCGAATCCGCACATGGTCATACCATTTTTAACGCTTTATTGCCACCATCTCCCCTGACTCTAAGCACAGGCACATTTGGCCTAGGTGAGTAGGTGAGTAGGGGATGGTCTAAAATTATTATATATGACCTAGGTCATAGCAATCAATAAAAAAAAATTGCTTATTAACTTCGGCGAATTTGTCACATTTAAATTGTACACTCTGTATATTTTTTTTTTGTTTCCTTTCCTCCCTAGTTTTAGGAACTTCCCGTATAAATCATTTTTTTTAATGATATGAATAAAACGCAATTCAAGTGATTGTGATCGCTTTCTTAGGCTTATTTTCTCATTTTGGCTGCTGAGTTTCAGGTTGATTCTACCAGCTACCAGCTACCCAACTAAGAAACGGAAAAAAAAACGATAATCAGTTTGTCGAGTCGCGTAAGACGCAGACGCTTGTGTCGCACGCGCTCGCCGCCCCTTCGCCCGTCTCGCTCGCTCCCTCGCAGGGCGGCCGTGCTTACCTGGATAATTTTATAAATTTAATCATGTTGCTATTCAAGTCACGACCACGCGCGGCTTTTTCATAATGCAGGAACGCATCGTGCGCACACACAGACCCGCCACGGGTCGCCCTTTCTACTTAGCACAAGACACGCCTTTTAGCCGGGGAGCCAGAGACGGATAAAAAAAATATTTTTATTATTATGTTAACCAAGATATTTTTCTTGATATTGTGAGGTGACCTTGAAATTCGGCCTTTGCAAATGGTGTCGGCTACGTCAAAGAATGAACATTTGACAGTTTTTTATTTATATTTAAAATATAAGGCAATTTAAAAAAAAACTAAGTTTAAGGTTTTCTATAGAATTGTATTGCGGACATTTCTATGTATAAATTAGGCTTACGTCACATATGTAGTTTGGTTTATGAGAATTTTAAAAAATAAAACTTACCAATTTCAATATTTTCTTATGTAAACATAGGATTATTTATTTTAAAGGTTTTCTAGAAATACGTTTAGTTAATCTAATTATATTTTTTATATATGCCTGGTATGAAAAGCTATCTTGGCAGAAGACCTCAAAACATGCGTAAAATGCAATTCGAGTGCGTTATGGCTCTTAATCTTCTCAGCTACGAACTCATACTCATAGTAAAATTTAAATCTTCATTATCTACACTTTTATTATAGATTTCTTTAATCAGAACGCGTTATACTTTCATGTTTAAAATGATGCGGCGGTTATTGAAGATATCGTCGCTAAAGTGCATGACAGCACATACAGTTATTGCCAGTGGCAAAATCACAATATTCTAGATAACATATCAAGAATTACAAGGAATTTTGTCAGAAGGACCAGTAATAAAAAAAAAAAAAGAATTTTATATACCTACAAAATCGGTCGGAGCAAAACATTATTAACAAACAGTCGATTGATCGAATTCTAGATATATTTGAATCTAGTTCAAATGATCATTTTTGTATAAACGTCCAAAAAGCGTTTTTTTCTGATTCGTTTAAAAAACGATTAAAAAACATTATTCTACTACACCGATGAATTTAACTCCATTTAAGTACATAATTTAAACCCAACGAATCTCAATAAGGGAACAAACCCTGTTTCTACTCGTATTACGTCGCGTCAAATCTTAACTCCTTACCCATTCTAATATAGTCCATCCGTGTTAAATATTGAATTACTGACGGTCAATTTGAAACTTTCTTTGATATGAAAATACACAAAATAAACTTTACCGAAATATTTTTGTATAAATATAATCGTGTCGCAGTCCCTCAGACTATAGCGGAATTTACGGTCTCTTCGGAGGTACACTAATTTTCTTCTGGAATTTTCTCTTTTCCGAAATCGCTTCTCAATTTGAGGTTTATCGGGTTGCGATGAAAGCTATAATGAAATTGCGAATTGATTATTTAAGTTTAATAATATTAATAAGTTTAATATATACGAAGTTATTAAAAATTTGTTTCGGTAAACAACTGTAACTAATCATAAAAGAAAAGTGTACCGTCATATCTAATGGTAATTAAAACAAAATCTTTTATTTTAAATCAGAAACACTCTTTTTTATACTTTTTAAACTCACCCTATTCAGCATGAATTTATTTCAGTATTCCAAGAAATAATTACTTTTATTACTAAAGCACATAGCAAGTGCAGGATAAGTCAACTCTACAAATTCATAAGATCACAAAAAATATTAAAAAGTTCTCTTGAATGGCGTTTATGAAAACTTTCTCAGCTTATATTACGAACACCCCCGTACGTTAACCAAAACTTGCTAACTTTGGTTAAAGTAATATTCTTAAACACTTTTTTTGATGCGTTCATGACAGTCTACACGAAAATGTTCTTTTGTAGACTTCCTACAATTTTAAGGAGTTCTATTTTAATACGGCGGTAGTTTTACTATACTGCTATTTTTAATATTTTCTTGATTACTCTCTCCAACTTTCTCTCTCCCTTACTCTCAAGTACATAGAAACCCAATGAACTACAAAAATGAACAATCAATAAAACACCATTAGAATCTGTTCCGGATGTTTTTGAGTAAATAAAATATTATGATAATTGATATGGTACAGAGAGACAAACATGTATTATCTGCAATTTCTGTTTATATGTGTGCATATTTTTTTAACAGGTATGTAATCAAAGACCTTGATTGTAAGCTATATCATCTAAAAATTACATTTTAGGGACGTTGCTAGTACTGATATCATTTCATACGCCACAAATGATTAGGTAAACAATACAAATAATTTAATTTGAGATATTCAATTACTAATTTAATTTTTAAAATATAAGTTTATCTTAATATTTTACGTTTTTTGTTTCTAATATGGTGTAAAATGAGTTGAACGTACAAATTATAGGAAATAGGCATAAAATAAGACAATAGAGAAAGTTTATTATAAAAAACCTACTTTTTGGACATCGAATTACGATCGAATCGAACGCATCGCATTCAAATGTGTGTAATAATATTGATAAAGGACGATCTCTAGAATTGCGACCTTCATACTCGGAGGTAATCTTTTGGAACAAAGGAAGGAATTTATACCCCGAAATTTATCGAGGCCTCCATAATAAAAGAGTGACTTATAAATTCTCAAAGTATACCTGTTATTATGAAATCGTAATACCTATACATATTAATAAGTGATATGCATAAAATGTGTACTCTTTGTGGCATCGATGCATAAAATTTGATTAGCAAGCAAATGATAACAAAATTACAGATAATAAATAATAAATTAATTGCTCTTTCTTATTACATTATATAGGTGTTCGAATTGAATACTTAAATTTTTGAAGTAAAACTCATTACGCAGACCTCACACAACGTTTCCTGGGCGGGGAATGAATCTAATGCGTTGCATCATTCGTCGTTGCGTTTTCTTTCTATTTAGATAATTAGTAGGCGCGCAGAAATATAATATGAAAATGAAATCAAATTACTTTTACTTTAATTTAATCAATTTAGTTTTTCTTATTTAAATACCATTTTTGAATAGCCGACTTCCCGTTATCCTTACTTCGGTGACAGTAAAATTTATATAATACAAATCCGTAGTTTTTATGGATACGCGTGCGAAGTTGGAAATATTATTAGTTCTTTTTCATAATTCTACTTTATTCAACATTCCCTGAGACAAGCTCGGCTTAATTAAAGCTTGCAGATGAGGGATGACTGCGGTCTGCGGTAGAGGGCGCCAGAGTAGCATATTAATGGAAAAGATCGGGAGTCTCAGGTGGGGCGGCTATTTTTTGGTGTTTTCGGTAATATAAAATCACTTTTTAAATCTTGCATATGCTCCATTATCCTGGAGCGGTCTTAGATGGTGAATTTAGTTCATCTTTATTGCATTCTCCTCAGGCGTTTATATTTGATCGTACGTAAGTGATCTTTTATTCAAAGGTAAAATATTTCCAAATAGTTTTAATAATGGGTACGCGGTCCTCATAAGTTCTGATTTTAGATGTGTATACAGGGTTAATCAAATGATTTAACAATTAACATGGTTTAGGACCATATACATATTTTCCATAGGAAGTTTTAGAATCTTTTAGGGAATCGTTTTTTTTTTACAAAGAAAAAAAAGAAATTTTAACAAATGTTTACTACTCATGTCCACACTGTATCTTGAACATCAGGCGAAACTATCTCAGGTGTAATTTCTGATAATATTTTGGATTTTCGACTGTAATTTTTTGTGGACTGGACTTTTCGAATCTTGTGCAAAATCTAAGGCTCCAATGATGATAGTCAGTGGGTAACTATTTTATAAGGTGCTACATTTGCGAAACAGATTTAACACGTTCAAAACGTCAAGGTCTTAAACTCCAAACTGTGAGATTCGATCATTTATTAATAATAATGTCTATAAAAAATGAAAGTTTAAAAAAAATCGAACCAATTTAATTTACGGTTTTTCATTATAGAATAGTAACACTACAACGTATAAATAAATGTTCAAAGGCTGATTTGTTATAATTTATAATATTTATTCAAAATGTAAACATATTGAATGTTTTATTTTCAGTCATTTCTAATACTTTATACATTATTTATGCTTCCGTGTGATCTAGAACCAAGGATTTTTAGCTTCGGCTTTTTGTTATCGAAGAGAAAGTTTCCGCAAAATCTTGCCCGCAGTGAAAATCGCGACATTTACAAAATATCTCTCCATTGTTTCTCCTAACTTTTTGGTGAATACGGAATTTCACTTTTCTCAGCAGACAACGGGTAAAGAGGAAATAAAAAATAAATTCCTGTTTGTTTTTGGCTCAGATGTGGTTTACATCTCTGCAAATTAACTATACCATTCTCCGTGGATATTTTTATTCCTAATTTTTCTAAGCGACATATAAAAAAAAAATCTTATATATTTTTTAAAATTCGTATATTTTTTGGTAATACACGACGAATTTAAAAAAATAATAATCGTATCGTTAGGTCGGTGGCAAAATCGAAGACGTAATTTCGCATTTAAATTAGGTTTACTTGGTCATATTTACTAACATATTAGTCATATTAGTAATTAACAAAAAAAGAGGTTTACGAAGAATTAAAAAAACCCTTAGAGAATGGTTAAATTTAACAGGCATCCCAATGACTAATGTTGATCGCGTTTGGTCACAACGAACCGTTTTTTTTTTCACATTTTTGGCCTTAGTCAATTATATCACTACGCCGACGTTTTGTTTTCCAATAAATCTTGAGGTGAGCTGATCTTTTTATTCCCACTAATATCTTCGAAGAAGTGATTTATCTGATTGGCGATCCGTAGGAAGCGTGATGAGCTTCTTTGGCCCTTGTTTCAAGTATTGATTTGCCATTTGAGTTGGTCGAGCTTCCTTCATTTATCCCCTCCGCCAAAGGGCAATGGATTTGCAATCAATCAAATCAGGTCAATCGAGAGAAGGAGCGAAATGGTGGTGAAAGTAATTAAACATTTTTTAAGCATTAATTTTGTTTTATTCTACTCGAGTGACATATAATACGAACTTTTCGTGAATGGGTCTAGTGATATTTTATTCAAGTAGATATTAGATGATACCAATAATATATTTTTAAGGATTCACTGCATCATAATAAACTACAGTAAACCAATAAATGATAAATAAATTTATTTAAATGTGTAGGTATGAGTAGATATTCTAAAAATATTATGTCTTGAATAAATATCGGAATCTCGCATCGCGTGCGATCGTCGTGTATTACTTACCTAATATTACTTTTTTATAGTATAAAAAAATAATATCATCAATTATTTTGTGTAAGTTTTACAGGTTTATTGTACACAAGAATTATAAACCAATAAATTGGAGGTTTGAATCTTATAAATAATTAAATTGATATAGAGAAAAAAACCGAATAGTTTAAAAATGGGGAGCGAAAAAAAACTTAAATTCAAGCATTCCAAAAACGTCGCCACGAGGTTATAATTACGAGGAATTACGATATGCTCAATTTTATTTTATTTTATTGTCGATATTTTAATGTACGCGACAACACTGTTTAAATACCCATCTTGAAACCTTGGTGGATTTGTCATTTGTCACCAATAATCACATTCTGAAAGAATTTCCTAGTAAAATATCCTTTTAGATCCGAAATCATTTTGACAGGCCAAGCCTAATATAAAATATTAGGAAACGCAAAATAAATAATAATATATAGGTCTTTTTTCAGTCCGTCTGTTGGAAAGAAAAACAAATAGTTACCGACGTATTAGCAAATGAATGTTCTACTAAAATGAATCAAGGCAAAGTTTAAAATAGAAGTATAATATAACTAGTGGTCCAAATTGCATTTCAATTTATGGAACTCTTATAATACAATAATCATTTTCCACACTGTATATACTTTTAGTCATCCACATTATATTTTTGAAATACATTTTTATACTTTTGCTGTATGCTGTATTGGTCGAAGGGTAAAAAACCTTACCTTTAAAGGCGATTCGACAGAGTGTGTAGGTGTGTAAATATACTTTTAACTAATCCTATTACCACCCCCAAAATAAATAAATAAATAAATTTAAATAAATAAATAAGAGAGTTGTATTTTAATGACAAGCCACTACACATAATCAATGCTACTACATAAGAAAAAAACTAATGTCACTTAAACTCATAATCATTTATTTTATAAGCAATATTAATCCTATTATCACCGCTGTTTATACTGTGCTGTTTATTTTTTTTATTATATGTATTTTAAAACTTCCGATTAAATTATTCTATTGAAATGAATAAATGATAATTAAAAAATATTGTTAGCATTTGCATTTCGTAAACAAATCGTTTACTTTAATAATTAATGCGTAAAAAAACGAAATATGTTAAATTTTCACTAAGATTGAATATATGCAAGTTCTCACGAATTCAATTTGGGTACATAGAAAAACTTTTTAGTTAACATAGTTTTTAAAGTAATCTATCATAGCCTGTAATTATTTTATATATTGACATTTATATCTATTTTTGTCTTAATGAGAGACATTGTCATGAGACAATGTCATAACAGTTTTGTGTAACTAATGTAACCTAAGTTGCACGAAATCACCATCATCAATAGTAATATCAACAGACCCTAGCCTTAATTATTGAATTAATAGTATTAAAAAGTAGGTACCATTTATTTTCATATCAACCCCACGGAATTGACAATAATTTACTAACATTTTGGCAAGATTTACTGATTATCGGAAAGTTATTTTTAAATTGTTTCTCAAAAAAAAAAAAACATTTTTTTTTCAGATGACCGCAAACGCATCGCGCCCTGATTAAACCGACTCAAAAGTGTTACCTCAACAACAGCTGTGAATGTGCTAATGTGCTTTGCGTTAATATAATGCACATAATAAAATAGTGCGTGTTTATCCGGCGTGTGGATGTGTCAGTAAAAGCGTCAAACGCGACTAAAAATAGCGGCGCCAAAATTAATGGAGCAGAAAATATCGCGGACGATACACTGTGATGTTGCCCTGGGAGTAAACGACACAGTAGGTCGTCATGGAGGGGTTTGGGCGGCGAAGTGAACGGGGGTCATACAGCATGGTGCTCGGACGGGGGAGGGAATGTACCACAAGATGGCCGTTTCGGTGGATGAATAATACACGAGCACCTAAGATTTTCACTGGAATCGTTATCAGTGCTGGTAAGTAAAATTTTTATTTGTTTTTAATTTCCTTTTTTTCATGTTAGTAGACTTCTAGCGACTCGTAGAAACATACTTATTTAATTGATGCTTTTAATATAATGACGTATTTGTAGTCATTACAATGCTATTGCAATTAAAGTTGCATCATTATTAGCCTACTGCAGGGCATAGGGCAATCCAAGTACGTATATTCCCATTCCGTACAAATATTTGAAGTTTTAGGTTTTTTACATCCAATCGTGGCCATCGAAAAGTTTGATATAATTAACCCAACGCGTTGGTGGTCGACCGTGCATTCTTTGTGTAGTTCTAGGGCGCTCTTCTACTGTTCTTGTATTATGCCAAACTTAAAATTATTTTTATCTAGTATTCTACGTCAACCGCAACATCGTTTGTTGTATATAACATGCAGTCATTTCTTTTCCGGTCGCAGAGTGAGATGCCTAGTATTTTTCTCTTTGAGTAACTCCAACGCTTTTCGTATCATATGTTAAAACTGGGAGAATGCATAGTTTATCAGTAAATAATATGTTACATTAAGTTCAAAATGAAAACCTTTGTGGTCTTTTACCTCCTTAAAGTCCTTTAACAACATGATATATGAAACATAAATTAAGAGAATTTTTCAAAGAAACATATGTGGGGTTTAATCCTTTTTTTTCTCTAAACAAATAAATATCAACGTTTGCCATATTACCTGAACGTATTTATTTAGGAAGATTTTTAATTCAGTTTGCGTTCAAGTCATATCTGTGAGGTTCAGTTCAACCTATGCAGCAGTTCATTAGGATTTTATAAACGTTATGATTATTGCAAATGTTTCATTTCATTGATAATTTTGGTAAGGTAAGGTAACAATATGTACTTATGTCGTTTTGCTGGCGGACTTTGAGGTTCTCGAGTCTGCTGCTAGAGCACACACGTAAGGGCAGTTGGGTATTTTTCACTCTCTGTTAACCCCAGTCAAGTTGTACCAGGAATGTTGCGCAAGCCTGAAGTCCGAAACTTAACGCGTAGGGCAGGAGCGATGGGATTCAGGTGGGACGGGCCTTACCTTAGCTTTATATCCCTCGGTGCAGCTAAGAATGAAGAATGTGTTTCTGGAGTTTGATCATCCGACTACTCAGCTGGTCATGGGTCATGGCATTCTCGAAGGAAAGCTTGCTGAATTTGGGATCAGCGAGGACCCCTGGTGCATATGCGGTCGGGGTGTACAGACATACTAGATGACCAGACCCGCTTGGTACACCGACTTTGCATCTACTATCTTCCCCGACAAATTTTGCTTCCTTCAAGACGTTCGTGAAGAGCTAGCTGACCAAACGGACCGTCTTGACGGGGCCGGGCGCCCTTCCCGAGGAGTTCGCGTGTGTGCGTGTCTTCTTCGCCCCTAGAAACAACACCAGTTTTATTTGCATCGTCCCTCTTCTCTTTTAGGGGAAACCGATTTTAATGGTTCTGGTCCTTCGCCCGCTGGTAATGACCTGCAGTTAATAGTATTAGGTTTATAGTAGTAAATAGTTATAAGAAATGTGAATTTAGTTGAAATTTAATAAACGATGGATAATCCTTGTTCGGGCAGACATAAAGATTTTAATCTTATTAACTGTCCCCAGCATCGGCCAGTTTTATGTGCTTATGTTTAGTAAAACCGTTTTTGTTTCTTATACTTTGAAATGAAAATCTACTCAAATATAATTAGTATAGTATGTCGTAAAAGTAACTAAAATATATACAAAACTAAAAAAATAAAAGAGATTTTACTCCACAGCACAATACATACACGTAAGCTTCTAGGATATGTATACAGTTTATATAATTTAAAAAAAAAACATTTTTTTTAATAGTAGATATGCTTTAATAATGAACCATTAATATTTACCACAAACAAAAAAAGCTAGGAAAGTTAGTAATTAAAATGTCATTAGCCGGGTTCTTCTTGCCGGTGGGCAAAATGTGTTTCGTGTAATTCTGCGGTCGTCTATTTTACTCTGCAATTAGTCGCCACTTAAAATCGAGAGAAGAAAAAAGAAAAAGAAAGATGGCCACCACCTCGGGCAATGCCTTTGCACTTTCAACTTCCTATTATGTAAAGTTAGTTTTAACCGACTATGTAAGCCGTTCCGGCTGGTTGCTTTGAGGTGCCTTTGTGTGTGAGGTGCCTTTCTGAACTGAATAGGAAGGCGCTACTTCCGTTTGTGAAGTTTGGGATTTTATGTGGGTCCAAAAGATGAGATAAATTTAGGACTCGTAATTCGTCTGGGGAAAAAATCAATGTTACAGCGCATTTCGAAAGTAGTGCTTATCTAATTTACGATCGTGTCCCCTGTAGTAAGTAGTAAATAGTTTTCTGGGAACAATCATTACATAGAATTATTGACTTCTTTTTTAAAGACAACCATGTTTTTTTTTGACTTGTTTAGTGTAGGACTTTATGAAGATTTTGTGAAGCTTATCTGTTAGTACAACGTATGTATGAAATCTGCCTAAGCAACTGGTATAATTACAATTTGTATAATTTGCATTCGATTGATGCACAAGGCAAAAGTCGAGTCTTGTAAGAGTATTCGTAAGGGTGTTTTCCACGAGAGGAATATTATTACAACAAAATAGCATCAATAGCGTCATTGTCTTCAGTATTAAAAGCTCGCATGGCATTCTCAAACTTTCTTAACAGACATAAAGATGAGTTACAGAAGCACCAAAGCATGTTTAGTGGCAATATTCGCGAGGTCAGGTTGCGCCCGCCTGCGCTTGGTCAGCTTGGCGCTGGTCGCATCGCATCCAGGCGCTAGACCGGCAAAGTTTGAATAGCTTCGGTTGCCGTTAGTCACAGGCTAAAATCGGTGAGCGCCGCTTCACATTCACGCGATTTGAATTATGGTCAGAAATAGTCGAGGTGTATAGTACAGAACCAGATAAATCCATAAAAGATACATTTTCAGAATGTACGAATATTACAAAAAATCTGTAGTTATACGCCATTTATTACTTTCGATTATTATAAACACGCGGATATTTCGCTAATAGTACAGAAGGAGTTTTTTTTTATTTATTCATTATGGTATATGGTGAGTTTCCGCACCAAATATTCGTAATAAAAATAAAACGATAAGAAACAAACTAATCGATTTAATGCTTTTTACGGTTCAGTTCTAATATTTTGGGCTTCGAGAGAAATCTTTATAATGTATGGAATACGTTATACCGCCGGAAAAATATCCTTGGATGATTTATTATGTCGGTTTGAAAGTTGAAAAATGATCCGAACGTCTCAGTTTATAAATGTTGCTTTCACAATGTCTTAAAATCTAACGATGGAATGATTTCGCGGTGTCCATCTTCTTCCATTTTAGTCTCTTTTTAAAGCTTTGGACGTGGAATTTGATACGTTTGTGATAAGTGTCAAAAGTTTGCATAAGTGTAAAGAGTGCTGAAGCAAAACAATTTCCTGTCATCTTTGCCCTCAGCAAATTTCTTTGTTTCTCTTACGTGAACAACTTTTTTTTTTGTAACTTTTAATTTTGTAAGATCATTAAAATTAGTTTAATTATTGATACGTAAAAAGATTTCTTTAATTATTAGGGCTTAATTAGGGATTTAATTAAATTATTATTTATAATGAAATTTTATTCTCTTTTAGCGCTTTAAATATTTCTATAATTTAAATATTAATATTGCATTTTTTCATATTTTACGTTTATGGAAACGTGTCACTTTAAATCGTCACTTTGGAAAATTTTAAACCGACTACAAAAAAATTTGTCAGATATTAGCCAATTTTTAGTAATCTAATATTTATTTTTAATGTTTTTTTAAATGATCTGAAAGTGTGTTGAAAATGTTTAGCCATAAAAACTTTGAAAGTCCTTAGCCAAAAACTTTCAGGGCCTATTGGTCTTAAAATTGTCTGTACTATGAGACATTGTATTAGTCTAACTTGTTTCATTTTGTTAGGTACTACCCGAGGAATAAATCATAAAAACTTCTTTGGATCACTATAACGCAATTATAATACATAATAACCATTCTTAAAATTGAACGTTAAGTTTACTATTTACGTTTAGTAATTGTTTACTATTATTTAATAATAATAAGATAATTAAAAACAAATCATACTGCTTTTGAAATAAATGTCTCAGAGATTTCATTCGTAGATGTCGTTATCTTGAGCGGAGTTTTGACAGTAAGACAGGCAGGAGGTGATAAATGAGAATACCGTCTGTGGCTGGTGATAAAATTAACCTCCGGAGATGACTTTGATATTTTGGTTAAGAAAAGACGTCAATGCTAATATTTTGACATTATAGCTACGTTCATATTTCATTCCCTCGTATATTTTTTTATAAAATACTTTACACATATTAAAACACTAAAAGGAGCAAAGGTTGTTTGCTAAATATCAATGCACAGACACTGTCCTGCGAAATAATATGCAAGGGTACAGTCGTAGAAAGTTATTTTATTGCATTTAGGTAGTTGGTACATAATACAAGTAAAATAGTATTATAATATTAGGCAAGGATCTAGTTTAGGTAATACTATAGATTTTTGATTGTATTATTAATTAATTGAAAAAGAAGTATATTTAGAAATTGACAATTACGTGGACGAGAAGAAAACTTGGAATTTCGCTCTGGATATAAAAATAATCTAAAAAAAACATAAAAAATACGCTATGATTCGTCTTCAACCTCAGTTTAGAGTAGAGGCGTTGTAAAATATGTCGGCGCGGGAGTTAATCATGCGTGTCGAGGGGCATAAATATTAACAGAAAGAAAGGCAGATTGCCGAGCAAAAAGCCATCTTTCCGGGCTCGCATTTTTGCCGTGTTTTTTTCGGATGGGGTAGGCTTGCAGGAAATTACGCGTCAAATATGTAACATTTTCTGAAAAGAGCGTAACCAGAAACGCGTATTTGCCCAATGGATAATCAAGGACAAAAGCCCGTGTGAAGATGTTTGAATTATATTAAAGGTTATGCACGTCAAATCAGCGACAACATTAAAACGTATAATAAATTAAAATATCCGAGGTTGTTTTTGAACAGTACATTGCAAATCTATGAAATTTAATTCGTCTTTAGATATTAATATTATTTCATATTTAAAATGTAAGCATCGAGACATAATATTTAACGACTTATGAAACGACCCAAAGTGTTTTACAACCATATACATTATTATTTATTTAAGTATTTTTTTTGGGTTTTTACGTACAGATTCAATTTGATACAAACTAAAATCATATTATACACGTGAGAATTTTGTGCCTTTTTAACAAGATACAAATATACAAGCGTGAGACATCTTTTTTAAATTTAAAACTAAACTTTTAAATTTGCCAACTATCACGGTGCGAATGTGGTTAGTATACGCAAAGTTTTACATCCTCATTTTTTACGATCCTACCATTATCAACAAGGTTTTCAGGCAGTTTACTAACATCTGTCAAAGATGATTTCAAATGTCGGAGTTTTTAAAAATTTAATATGTCGAAGTTACCCATTATTATTTGTAAATAGGCCTTGGCTTAAAGGCTATGGTAATACAGCAAAACCCAACCACCACCCACCCATCCACCCACCCACCCATCACCCACCCATCCCACCTATCCCACCCACCCCTCCATCCCCCCCACTCATCTTCTTGCCTGAGTATCAGAATATAAGATAATATGTTCAAATTGTATCACTCGTAATTGTAATTGTAATCACAAATGAGACATTCATTAATGTCTCATTTGTGACCTACATTAGCAGATGTACTATGTATTTACGAAATATATTGTTGACTAAATTATCACCCTACCACACTCTGGGATGTTTGTTTTGAAGTCGCAACCTTTGTGTTTGAATTAGTAAAGGCCCAGGGTATCTCAGTTGATACGGTTTAATTAAGTTCTAGCTCAGCTAATTTATTCTGCAGGTAAATGGCCGCGTGTTTTGTTAGTAGCCGATTAAAGTTGTATTTGGCAGCCAGGTCAATTAGGAACTCTTAACACCCCTTCTACCGCCATTCTGTATTTAAGACCGCTAGCAAGTTTCTGAGCAAATATCATATAGGCATGTTGCCTGTATTGCACTTGAATTAAAAAAAAAAATTGATTAACCTGTTTAATTTTTCTATTTTTCAAATACCTAATTTCACGCCTAAGCTCTTTAAGCTCTTATAAAGAACGAATGAATAAATATTTCTATTAAAAAAACTACTTTTCAATATGTCGAGTGATGTATTCAACTATAGTTGCCAATTCAGTGTCAGATATTTATCGTAAAGGTACGAGTTGCACTTCATTATAAAAACGATAAACCTAATGAGAAACTTACTACGTAATTGCGTATACTGCACTTGTAACATAGCATATTTTTTTAAACTATACTTTACGAGAAGCTTGTGACTCATAATTGTAGCCACTTTTAAAATAACATTGTCAGTTGACGAAGCAGTTTCATAGAACTAAAGGTCTCAGGCAAGGGTCAAAGCTATTATAATACAGTCAGAATGTATGAACCTCGAAAGTGATGTATTACACAATGGAACAGCAAAATAATCGTTTTTAGGTTTAAGACCAAAATGTTTAAAAATAGAAACCCTTGAAACTAGTCACTTGCCTGTGTTTCAGACCCGTATCTTCTAAACGGTTGTTTAGAAATACTATGAGTAATTTTATCTAAAATATTTTATTATGGTTTTATGTTTCTCTGCTTTTTACGTAATAAATTGATATTCGGTTCGAAACCGTCATGGATGGAAGGTTATGTTAAATGTTATCAATCTCGTTTATATTTACCAAAAAAAAAAAATACAAAAGGGTAGTTTTTGAATATTAATTTCCCAAAAGTAAGAAACGTTATAGAAGATTATTAGTACACATTTTGGTCTCAATATACAAAGATTGTTTCAATAATTAAATATGATTAATACAATGAGAACGACGCGACGACTGATGCCGCAGCATTCCGAACGTATTTGCGACATATCTCTTGTCAGTAGACATTCAAAAGCACCGGCTCTAGGCCTTAGACACAGCTAAGCAAGTTAAAAAATAAAGCTGTTTGTTTTATGTTCTAATTATTTATTTTTTTTATATCAAAATCTGTATCGTATTTAAGCTCTTGGATGAAATTAAAGTGCCTGACTGCTGTCTTTTCCTCCGCCCAGGCCCCAGGCCCCAGGCTATTAACCTTCACTGCAAAACGCCAAGTTGAAAACAAATTCGTTTAGGTCGTTTTGAAGTGATTGAGTAACGCGCAGACGGATACCACCTTTTAGTCATTGAAGCGTGAATAATTGGGACCTGTACCAAAATCGCTTAATCTCTTTTCCGTCTGGGGACGATATTAAGTGAGCGTTCTATTCTCTTCGTAGTATCTACATAAATGCGCACGAGCTCGAACCGAAAGCCAAAGCGGCTATCGATAACTGCATGCTTTAATCTCCGTCTGGATAGAGAGGAGAGAGGAGAGAGGCTGAGAGAATGAAAGTACCAACCTGGCAGGCGCCATTTATTTTGTACGGAGCGTATAAACAGAGACCTGTCGTAAATGGGCAAAAACTATTTCGCAAGTACATGACATGGTAAATAAAATAAACCTTAAAAATAACACAAAAATAAAACCGCCTTTAGTGCCTTTCTTGGTGGATCGGATTTTTAATTGTTTATTAACAATAAGAAGTTTACTGTATCATTTATTAGTTTTTAGCCTGCAAATTTATTTTGAAGTCGGTTCTATTTTTTTTATTTATATTCTTAAGTATTTACTTATATATTTTTTAAATATTAATTTGAATATTTTTTAAATTTTTATTATAGCTATCTTACTTGCACTAGACGTAACTTAATAAAACTTTAATGGAATCAACTCGAAGCATTCCGGTACAAAAATAATAATTAAAATCACTTCAACCAATTTGACAAGAAACATTTTGAACGGAAAACTTAATTTTTAATAATTTTTCGACCTTACACTAGAAGTAACTTAAACTAAGATGGCATTAGAAACGAAAAACCTTTTTTTGTATGAAGAACGAACAAATTTATAGAACGATCGCATAGTTGTGTTTATTAGAATGATTCACGAAAAAAACTAAAAAAAAAACAAAAATATATCAATCATCATATAAACATATTTATAAACCTTATTTGATTCTGAGACTCATAATTAGACGACAATGACGTCATTGGCTGTGTAACAAATTAAAGCTTTCTAGAACGCGAGGAACTTGGTTAAATCGTGCCACAATTTTTGAAAAGTACTTAAACGAGCCAATAGAAGTTTTAAAAAGGGTCTGGTCAAATCTATTGTGCTATTGATGATAACTAGAAAATGAAGGTATTTGCTTGCAAAGTGCATTGATTAACATTACCACATACACCTTTTAATTTCCTATGACTCTAAAAGCAGATACCTACTGCAGCAAAGGGAGGCCACATGCATTTAATTGCTGTTTATGTTTACTTTGCTTGAAAAGCAACCATTTCACGTGGCCATACGTCCGAGGGCTACACGGCTGTATTGTAACTATTTGTGGGAAGGACACTTTTATCTGGACGGGAAGAGACGGGACTGAAAACTGTACATTAATTTGTACCTATTTAGGTTTTAGGTTTGTGTTAAAAGATATCAATCAAGGTGGTTTACTGTTACAATGTCGCAAATCGTGCCTGAGCAGTTTTGGCGGGCACGGCGGACCGAGGTGGGTGAGTTCTCTTCAGGAAGTAGGTAGGCAAGTAGGCAAAATCGTCGTGATGTAATTCAGGCCAAAGTCGTTGCAATATGGGAAAACAACAAGTAATACACTATGGTATGAGCACCTTATTCAAGCTCTGATCGCGGTCTGTCCGTGCGATGTCGATTGCGCGCGCGCAAACACAAACACATAAAAATCTTGCAACACCCCCATGATCAGAGGTTTCATCATTTCATTTCTATAATTTGAGTATACAGTGAGTTTTTATTAAGGGCGTTAAATTCTGATTGCAGTGTATATTTTGAAAATAAAAGTGTAATTAATAAAAGTTGAAATATTTAGGTTAGAATGCAATGCAAAAAGTTTAGCCAGTGGGGATTCAATGGGCAGGAAATTGTAAAATGGCGACCGGGCAGCGCGGCGCCAGCGGGGAATTTGCAGAATATAACAGCGCAGCCGAATGCATTTCATGCCTCGCAGCTGAAATAAAACAATCAGGCGTGCTGCAAATAACCGTACGCTTGGCTTTCGCCTGTTTACAAAACATTATCCGTATAATTTGCGTTAGTCACGTGCGTTTCATATAAATTTTATTCGCAACGACCCGCGGTCGCCATTGTTACGATATCCATTTGGGTCCGTTTGGGTACATTCGCTTTTCTTTTAGATTAAACAAGTTCCGAGGAGAATTAATTCCAATGATAACGAGAGAATGTGAGAATAAAACAGTCATTGAATCCCAGAATAGACTAAACGTATCCTAATTTAACATAATTTATTTTGTTTGATAGAGATATAATATAGATTTGTTGTACTTTTTCTAATAATTAATAATCTGTCTAATAATTATAACTAGTGATTAAACAAACAAAAAACATATATAATTGTATAATTGAGTTATAACGGTATTTTACTTATAGTTGATGATTGTTTTTTAATATCTTTTTTTTCATCTTTTCAGGCAAATTGCATGAAAAAATGAATAACATAATCTATGACAATATTGAAAAATTTAGACTCTCAGTATAACTCCGTCAGAATGGCGTTTAATTTTTTTTGTTTACAAAAAAAAACCGAAGAAGCCGTTAGTCAAAGATTGATGACAGCTCTTTTTGATAAGTTTCTAAACTAAGATTACGCAATAAATATGTATAAATACTTTATAATTTATGTAGATAATTTAGCACAAACATAAAAACTGAACTACAGATAGTAATGATATTATTTGTAAATATTTTATTATTTAAATGGTACAAACGTTAACATTGTTCTTAGAACAATATCGATTTCAGTATTATAATGTTACTTTTAAATATATTTTATACTTTCAGATTTCTCGAAAACAATGCGCGTAAAATGACACACACACTTTTATACTATACACATCACACATACACTTTCTAAAATATAGTTCAACAAACCTTTAAATACTATTATGTACATAGGTGTAAGATTTAATTAGACTTATTATTAACTCTTTGTATTTAAAATGCATAACTTATATTGTAGGAATAAATTTACCTCCTGTTCTGTTCAATATGACGACTAAGACTTAAAAATCCTCTGCGTTATTACGTCGCTTCGCCTAAAATATTTACGTGCTGTAACTTTAGTTGGTTTCTAAATCGATCAAATTTAGGGCTGCTCTAGGTTTTCATCTTTTCTAACTTGACCATCCAGTCATAAAAAGTATTCTCTTCTTTACCTCCTATTATTTAATAATATTACCTATATTCTATATAATATTTATGTTTCTTTTTTTTCATTTCATTTCATCATTTTTCATTCAATTGTTTACACTATTTAAATTTGCATTTGGTCTATTATCGAGTCGATTTTCATGCGAGTATACTCGTATATTATATCCCTTCTTTCGCGTTTATATGGACACACCGGACCAAAGCACCAATTTTTTGCTTTAAGCGTAGGTATGTCACGCAATCAGACCACCAAACGAAGGTAAGCTATCCACTGATAACAATGCAAATGATACGAATATTCAAATCCATAAAATATGCGTCTCGTCCAACAAGTGCACGCACAGCATCGGCTGGGAACGGCTTGCCAACTGTATGATGTTTATGAACAATAAAGTGGCCTTATAAATTAAACAGCGGCGGCGGTTGGAAGCGACTGTAGCGGCAAATTTCCGCATATGGCACTTACTACACATCCACGCAAAATTCACTCAACTCATATTTCTCCATGTGCTCGTTGTGTTCGTGTGCGCGTTAACAGTATGTGATAGTAGGTTTTCTCCAATATGTGATATGTGTAATTAATATTTATCAAAATACAGGTTTAGTAAACACTAACGATACATCCGGAAAAAAATAACTGATATCACAATTCTAATCAAGGAATATAAGGAACCTACCTAAATGACTTTATCTTTAAAAACATTCAATATGACACGGACAAATTGTGGTAAATACTAAAGAAAATTACCTAAAAAAGAGAACTGGACTGAGTGCAAAAGGGCGCTGGATGAGAAACAAATCAAGGTCGAAGCAACCGCGCATCTGAAGTGCAATTACTCGGAACGAGCTGGGAATTTTTGGTGTGGTCGTAACATGGACGGTGCTGAACGACTTGGGGATGAAACCAGCGCCGGAAAATTGGAGTTAACTTGAAGAGAGCCATCGATCACGCCTACCGAAAGCCCACTCGAAACCCCCAAAAAAGTGATTCATTTGTGATACAGTTTATTTCCTCCGTTGCGAGAGAAACGTTCCTCGTTAACCGTAAGAAAAATATTACGAATGAAATATTTACTGGTGGAAATAAAAAACTATATTTGCTAATTTAATCATTATAAATAGGTCAGCTAAAAAATATACGAATTATTTTAAAACAAAATAAAACAAATGAGCCTATCATATTTCATATTTTTTTTATTTTATTTATTTATTGTCACATATTTAATTTGGCAAAAAAATAGAAATGTAGTAGAACAAATCACAGTTACCTATAAACACACGCACACAGTTACAGCCACAGTTAGCTATATATCCTATAAAAATGCATAGGGAGCGATTAGCACTGCTATATGTTGTGCCCTGCCTTCTTTACTATACTATGTACTAAGAAGGACAGTGTTTTATTGTGCTACAACTAAGAATGTAAAACAAAAAAAAAATATGAAAAATTGGGTGAAAAACAAATTTAATATATATATATATATATATATAATATCTGAGAATATACAGGTTATTTTTAAACTTAGGGCACTTCTTTTAGGAGGTTGATCTATATCAATAACTATCCCGGTCGCACGAAAAATAAAATATAATTTCAAATAAAAAATATTTCATAAGTACTAAAGTTTATTAAAACATGTTATTAAACATATGTGACTAAAATCTGTAAACCAACTACAAGAAATACCTAATCTTAAATCTTAAATATGTATAGTTGTGAGACATAGGTACATTAATGAATATACGTGTAAGTGAATTGTTCTAAATAAGTTGAACAAATTTACATTGATCAAATATTTATCAAACACATGTACATATACACAAAGTACATCATCAAAAATATCCAATAAAATATCGGCCTTTATATCAGTATGGTGACCGCTAATATACGAGACAGCTAGATAGAAGTTGCCCGGAATACCGCGAACGCAAATATGTTCCGAAATAATTGAACGAATATTAAACATAACATTTTCTAAACAGGATTGAAATGCGATAGCGGGTAAGTCACAGCGAGCCGATCCGCTCTTTAATTAAATCAGTGGTATTTTAGCAAAGCATACCGGAGAGCAAAATAATTAATTTACTCAAACTCAAAAATAAATAAACTATTTTATACTGTTCTATTGTAATCTAGACGTTGTCTAGCAATAATCTAATGTGGTTATATAAATCTTATATGTAAATTATCCTTTAATTTATGTGTAAATTTCTATTGTTTTAAATTAATTCTATTATGGATTCTTGTTAATTTTCTACAAGGA
Source organism: Neomicropteryx cornuta (assembly GCA_020383195.1). Classification (NCBI taxonomy): domain Eukaryota; kingdom Metazoa; phylum Arthropoda; class Insecta; order Lepidoptera; family Micropterigidae; genus Neomicropteryx; species Neomicropteryx cornuta. The sequence goes on from JAHKQU010000014.1 coordinate 12,720,335, forward strand.
AATAATAAATCTAAATATTTTTAGGACTAGATACACATTAAAGGTGCCTTTTTTTTAATAACAAGCATATTTTTTTGTGTAATTGTTTATTAGATATTACGTCTTTATGTAATTAGAATGGTAATACACAATCTATGTGATCTAATTAATTGTATAGGCGCTTTTCAATTCATATATACTCCACATTAAAAAGGACCCATGACAATTTGTGACATATCTACATTAGATCCATTCTCGCACCAGTTCTTCACTCTCTATTCAAATTGTAAAGGTAAACAGGTCCTTCCTTAGAACAGGTAACTCTTACCTAGTTAGGAAGGTTATAGACTTGCACTCATCAGCCAACATGTTTTCTCAATAAAAAAAAAAAACCCAGAGAAACCTGCTGTCTTAGAATTTAAAGTGATTAAATGACCAAGGTAACAAGAACGAAGAGACCGAGAGGTTACTACTGTATAATCGTATTAAATAAATACTATTATCCATCACTTTATTGGTAAATAAAGTAGTTGATATAGACAATCTTTGCATGTTTAGGGAAAACAAATATTTTCTATCACAATTTAATTTGTTTAGAAATGCTAAAAATAGTCTTTTTGTGTCTGCCTTCCCTTTTAAAATATGATATTTTGTTGTAGTTACGAGTATATGCGCGCATTATCCGTGGGAGCAATATACAAGGGTTTCGACGGGTTGTTTCGCTAAGCCGAGAATATTTTGTAATTTTCTTTTTGTCGACGGCTGCACTCGACGATGAGTCCGCAGTTAGCGGGGTTATTGTCAGCACTTGTTCGCCTTTGTTTATGTCTCACGGTTCGGAAGAAGTAGCTTTTATGACCTGGCTGATTGCTAATAACGCCAGCAGAGTTGCTGCGAGGACACAGCGCCTGCTGCTAAAATCTTTTTTTCTGATCCTCCGACACAAATATCCTTTACGCTATTATTTATCCTGAACGCTATTATGAATTTGCTGTTTCTTATTTAATTATTCCGACTCCCGAGGAAATGCATGAAAGTTTGATTTGGAGAGTTTGTCACAAATTTTACCCTGTATCCATTTTGACCATTTTTGGAATGACGTTCGTATTTATGTGTGTAGGTTTGTGAATACGATAGCGTCTAAAGCGGTCACAAAGAGACTTAGGTGTGCACTATATGGATTGTAAATGAATTCTAAAAACAGGGTGCTAAGCAATGCAAGTAGTACGAGTATGGGAAGGAATGTGGAAATACGACACACCGCCACCTTAAATGACGAAGTTTATTAATCAGTTAGTGATTCAGATTTTAGTTAGTTCTATTCAAATGCAAATAATGGTATATACTTAAGTAATGTGTACAAATAACTCACAATAATTGCGCGTTTCAGATAAGACGATTTTTAAACTCACTTTCTTTTTGAATAAAAAATATAAATAAATAGGGTGAAGTAGATTTAAGATTAATTTAAAGAACAGTTATTAAAACGGTAATTATTGACCTAATATAATTACATTACATATACGTAAGAATACAAGGAACTAGGGCCGGTCTAAAGCGGGTAAAGGTTCGCAATAGTCTATAATCATAATCATTTTATTTAAACCAGAATATAAATAACAAGATAATATGGTTACGTCAATGTCGTTAGTTATACACTATCAAAGTGATAAAAACTAAAACATTTTATAGCTCATTATAACTATAACTTACTTATAAAACTTACTATAAGTTACAATATTCAATATGCATGACATATTGGTAGAATCTCGCACTTAGCCTCGTGTACACGCGTGAGACAGAAAGGTATAAAATGGTCGTGATGTGGAATTTGTTATGTGGGTGATAAAACCATAGTTAATGGCATAGAAGCGCCCTAAGCGAGCTGTATCTCGCTCATAATTTTGTCATATCTGCTGTAGCAGATATGACATAATCATGAGACGAGCGTCAGTTGAAAACTGAGCTCCGCTCCTTCGCCCGGGGCGAGGCAGTGATTGCGTCAGTGTTAGTTTTGTCGGTATATTATCACCAATACCGCACCGATGTACCAAAATGGAAACCGAGTGGTACCTTAGGCCGAGTCTACTTAATTCAAGTGTTCTGTGAAGAAAACTGTCACTGGCGCTGACGCCCTCATACAAAAATGCGCGCACCGCGATCAACTTATGTACTTTATTCGGAATGTGAGTTCACTATTTACATATGTATTCCAGTTATGTATTGCTCAATTGAATACGAGACATGCAATTTGTAATATTGCGTGGAATATCCGCCAGGATGTCTGTCTAAGAAGCTGAGCATGTCTGCGTTTCCTTCGGGATCAGCGCCTCGAACGCTACAATTCTCATTTCGGCGCGGCGTTTTGCACTTTATTTTCGTTAAAAACGCGTCGCCTGTCACCGGCAACCAGCTTCCATTAAAATGGTCGATGGAAGTCGGAGTCACGTCCCTCTGAGCATTGTTTGCCCGTGCTCATGCCGAATGTGCGAATCCGTAATATACGCGAGCTTGCGAGCAATACTCAATTCGTTTTCCACTTGACTTAATGGCTATTCGCTGTCGAAAATAATTGCTATTAGTCGTCCGTTTCATTGTAACCACTGAGTAAATTGGTTTGAGGTTTTGTAAAAATAGTCCATTTACATTAGTCGTGGTTCAGGAACACGGATATTAGTTAGATTACTAAAAGTATTCTATACTTTACTAAAGATAGAGAAAAGTCTAAATTATGCATTTAGATACGTTTATGATAGCATTAAATATGAGTTAGATGATTTAAAAATAATATAATTAAATAAAATAGATAAAATTTCAAAATTATTAAATTAATTGTAGTAGATCAAATTAATCGTCAATTAAAATATGTAATACCCAGCCTAGTTAATAACATACCTCTTGAAATTAGACAACTTAAAAGGAAATCGATAATAAAAAATAAATTAAAAGAATTTATGGAAAAAAACATATTAAAAATTATTTAGGTTTTAGTTAAATTAAGTTATTTTTTTTGCAATCACATAAGTTAGGTCAACTTAATTTTTAAGTACTTTGTATTATATTTTATGCATGTTTAAATAATTTTTTTTTAGTTAAGATTAAGAAACCGGCAGATAAGACAATGTCTTAACTGAATCTATACATTGTAATTGTATATAGTTGAATAATAAAAATTGCTTCTGGCAACATTGAAATTGAAAATTGAAAAAAAAATGAGATAAGTAGTAAAAAAAATGTAACATCATGAGTAAACTCAGTGCGTTGATAGCAATACAAAAATACATTTTAGAAATAAAATTCATAGGTTAATTTTACAAATACATCTTATTTTTGAAACTAGGTAGCAACGAAGCCTGTTCTAAATAAGACTATAATTTTAAATAATATTCACAATTATTCACAATGATATTATTCACATTTATTTAAATCGTTTCTTTGCAGCTCCATAGAAGTGGGGTATTCTCTTAACGAGACGTAACTGACTGTCCTGCTATACCTGAAAAACTACAAAATAAAAAAAAATGGCATCCTCAAAATGCCGCCAAATTTATGTGCTTGTATTTTAATATTCGAAACATCTTACAAAATTAAAAGAATCATTTTTTTTTTAAGAACCGTTTCCTCATTGTAATTCACTACCTTATAATAAACAAGTGAAACTTAAAACATTTGAATTTATGTTTCATCTATTCTTCTTTAGTGGTTAATGGTCTTAACAGTTTTTGCCTTTGTCGTATTATTTCTAATGCAGGTTTATTTTTTAAGTTAAGTAAAATTGTTATAATGTTATTGTTATAGTGTTCTTATGCTCGAATTTATTTTTTTTAGATTCAAATATAAATGTTTCCATTTTGAGAACAAATGTTTCAATATTCTTTTTGAACTAGCTTTTTCTCTTTCTTCGTGTTGATTAAGTATATATCCATCGCGGTCATACCTATTTGGTCTACATTGACTTAGTTATGTCGTCTAATATCAGTACATCTCAACATTTTTTTTATTCATAGCGTGTCCAAACTCACAGTATGAAGCTTTTGGTATCGAACGTTTTGGTATGCAGCATAGTGAAAATTATTTTTATTGCTACTACTTATGAATGAGAGTGGCTTTCCACTATGTTACTTTTTTCCTCTAAAACCACCGGTAGATTCTAATAGGGTTTTTACTGTCAAATAGGTTCGATATTTGGAAATATCATAGGTTATAAGTATTAAGTAATACATATTTTCTTCTTCTTCATTCGTATGGCTTGTGTTGTCTGGGAGGCGATATTGGGCGCATTTCCGACAGCCTTATTGTTGTTTTCATGATGCGAGGCCGTTCATTACACGCAAACAACATCTCGCAAGTCTGTAACTGAATGTGTTCTTTTTTGTATGTCTTGTTACTTAACTCAATCGAAAGTGTTGATAAAAGCACCGCTCAACGGTGAAAAAATAACTGGTCAGGTATAATTCAAATTAATCAACGAAGAAATCTCCACGCTTTCCATTTATTTCCTTAAAAGTTTGAACGATTCGATAAAAAAAAACTTTTTAATTCGTCAATCCGTAACTAATTGCAAAATTATATTAATTGGATGACTTATTGGGCAGACGCAGCATTTCATACGGATCGTATTTCAATCAGTCAGAGTTAATTTGATTCGCTTGTTATGTTTCCTCGCTTGACTCTTTCTCCCTCCTGCAGGCAATTAAAGTATCCTCCTCACTCTTCTTCACGCTTCGCTTTCATTGGCAATAAAACGCCTCAGCTGAGATTTTCAGACGTTAGATAGCTATGAATGAGTAGCTTTTCGTAGTATTATAGTATTCATTAGTAGATTTGGCAGCCCGTCCTTGCAGGCGAAGTTCGGCGCCATGGGTGCTCCATATACTGGCCCTTCGGGACGTGGACATCCAAAAAGACGTGTTTAGTTTTGCAGCTATGCTCGAGGTTCCCTAAAAGTCTTAGGCCTAATTAGTTATGTTTCAAGTATGCAAAGCATTTTGAACGTTAATCTTTAATGTTGTGTAGACGTGCTTTAAAACTGTTGGAACGTATAATATTAAGATTAGGTATTAACTTATCTCAAACTTGTATGAAAAAGCTAATTATAATTACAAATAACGCCTGGAGGAAAAAAACCAGCTTGAAGGAAAGTTTTATAATTGATTCTAGTGTTTATGATTTACATATATCATATACACTAAGTCAATAAAAATAACTTAGATGTAATAATCCTACAAATAAACTGTACTCTCTTTCCTGGTAACACCCCTGTTATTTTTAGTCTTTAAAAAGTTTGTGTTTTTTTAAATTAGACCTGGGTTCTTGTAGCAACAGTAATTTCTTTTCCTATCCCTATTTTTGACTAATTATTGAACTTATCCAATGCTACAATGCTTTTTAAAATTGTGTATAAAAATGGTTTTAAAAATGAAACAAAAGAGATCAAATAAAGTTCATTTTTTTTATTTAGCTGTTTTTATCTTTAATTTAGAAATGTAATTAGGCGATTTTTAAAGAGTTCAAAACAAATTAATTATTCATAACGTTGAAGGACGGTAAAACAGATTAAAAGCGAACCACTCCAACGTAAGCGGTTCCTGAGAATGCTGGTCGGCTTCACACATTTCAGAATAGGAGGCGATAAAACTAAATGAAGTCTGGGATTAACAACAGCTTCATCTTAGGCAACATTGTTAGCGAAGCGAGAAAATCGATGCGCTCAGAATTCTCGAGAAGAAACGAAACTGTGTTATATTTTTCTTTCCGGTTAGCTTCTGAACAAATTGTTAAATTGGTATATTTGATATTTATCTATATTTAAAATATAAAATATAAAAAAGAAGCTAAGAAGTTATTACAATAAATTAAACTCTTATCGCCTTCTATTCACTACCAAAAGGAAAACCTATTCACAAAAATGTCCGCGGTTTCATTTTTTTAAGATGATTAAGATTGTAAACAATTGAATCTCTGAAAAATATTACTAATTAAAATAATGTCTGCAGTCGGCGCAGAAACGGTTCAATTTTTAAGACGTTTAAGAAAGTAAACTATTGACTTCGTGTTTAGCAGAAACAATGTTTCATTTATTATAACGACCTTTATTTTACAAACCTTTATTTTAAGTAAGATTTTAATGCTGTTATTTCCTGTTCTAACAGATATCAACTTTTGAATGATTGATTTTCCCAAGTTATTTACGAAGAGTCATTGGAAGGCGAACGCTACGCTATACGACACGTGACCGGGGGAGGGGGGGGGGGGGAATTTATGTCACATATTTTGGATGTCTTTAAGCTTATGAGTATTTGGTATTTGATCGTCAGCTCGAGTGCCGCAGGCAGGATTTTTCAATTATGTAGCTCCACAATTTTGTCCGTTTAGATAATAATGCTACGATGTATTTTTTAAGCTTTAATAAACTAGTGTTTTTCAATAAAAAAAAACTTAAAATTAAATAAATGAACATTTCGTAAACTATCCTAGGTAGAAATAAAAAACCCCAAAAACATGTCACGTCATAAAAGGACATGTCAACTCCGTTTGTCAAGCAACTAACGGGCAAAGATAGCTTGGTAGATGGATATGTTCAGAGTAATTTTAATTTTTTCACTAATTTAAATAGTGACTAATACTAGTAGACTATAGTTTTTTTTCTTTTTTTTGCCTTTAGCCGAAAAATTTTATGGGAAATGTACCATAATATTTTCTTAAAAACTAAAGTCCATCATGCAGCATTATCACTTGCAGAAATACCCAATTTTCGGGGTTCTGGAATTATTGTCTGAAAGAAAGGTTACTGCTGCCCATATGAGAAGATAATATGAGGTGTTCTACACAGACCCGTACCCGGGGGATGTTCGGGTCAAATATTTATTATCTAGCAGCAAAAAAAATGGTCTAATAATAAAAGCATTTTCATTAACATTTTCAAACACTTTTAAAAAAATGCGAGATAAATTTTGCCCTCCATTTATAACGTTTTACATCGGAAGTCTTTACCGGGGCCGCGCGGGCGGCAACATTACAATTAGCCGCAACAAATCACGGACACCAACAACTGAACAACTGAACAACTGAACAACAACGCTACAGAACAAATCAAGCAGAATAATGGCGCTGCCAACAAAGACGTCGCGTATTGCTGTGATTAATTCGGCCCTAATTAATAGTTAGGCCTCCGCGCGGGCGGCCGCGTTTATAAATCTCCTTGTCGTTACAGCATTATTTATACTGCTTGCTTTGTGTACGCCCACTTCGAGAAAAGCGGGGCTTTTCTTCTTTTAAATTTTTATAACATCGTAATTTTAATAAATTTTTATTTATTTTATTCTAACTAATAAAAGTGTATGGGCAATTTGCACGCTTCAGATCGCTGACGTTGAACATCTTCATCGACTCACAAACTGATAGTATGCTTCAAATTAAGCATAGGCATTTACTAACTGCTGCACTTTTAGCCCATTCGATATGCGTTTTGGATGGCCATAGAGGCAGTAGGTTATTTTTTAGATCAAAGTAGGGGATTAGCGCACTTGTATCAAACATCCCTTCGATGTTTTGCAAACATTTTACTTTTTATTTCAAGCTACAATAAAAAAACGTTACAATACAAAACGCTACAATATAAAGACGTTATTACGATTTATGTCTATTTCAGGATTAGTGAGAGGTTTTAGGGGTTCGTATTTCTATATACAAAAAGACAATAGGTATTATAAAGTTTTATTGAAAAACAAATCTGTAGAACCTTCTAGAAGCTTCTGAAACTGTCCAGGAAGGAATATTCCGGAACTTTCTATATCTTTCCATCACATTCTTTATACTTCTAGTATTCATCGAGATAATAAACACTTTGAATTCATTTAATTCAGCAATGTTGTTAAAATCTAATAACGTTTCACATGTTTAGCTTACGATAAACATTTCGCTATCCCTTACTATAAGGGTTGCTCATATCAAAAGTTGTTTCAAACTAAAGTCTTAGAGGGTGTATAGGCCCATAATTAAAATTTTGAACGGTATAAGTTTAGGTTTTAGCTTTTTTAATATTAGTTCCCTCCGCCAAAGGATTTTTTTTATGGGTAACTGGAATTTTGTGCGAATTAAAATTTAAAAACAATGTATTATATTATTTCCAATACTTACCATAAGGAATTAACTTAATTTAAAGTACCTTTATTCTGAACATATTATTATAATCGTAATGACCGCGAAGCTAAGGCCCGTGTGCGATCTCTATATGTATATCTATGTATCCATGCTTCTAGAGCAACATGCTAAAAATCGGTAGAGTATTTAGATCGTGTACCTGCTTCGTAGAATGACGGTCGAGGGAGACAGATGACACTTTCAGCGACAAACCATTATTTATAGTAACAATATACAGAATGTGCCTAGATTGTTCCCGAAGACTTAATTGGGTGTTTGTGTTCCCTATTTTAAGTAGGAAATTATAAAAAAAAAATGCAAAAATAATTCATCCCCAAATTTATTTATTTTTTTTCTACGGAAGGTGTAAATTCAGTCAGCGTGCGAATTCCGACGCTCTTGCGGATCAGTACCTCAACCTTGATCACGTGAGTTTAAAGTGTACTCGCAACAAGGACTTTAGTACAATATCTGTTTAATATTATCATGTACAGTTTCCTTTTTTTTTCTCGAATACTATGACCAATTTTAATATAGCGTCTCTACGAATGATACTCGAAATTGCAGGACCAATTAACCGATTATTTATCTCTCTGAAATTCTCCTGCGGGATTCTCTAGCGATTCTATAAAGGATTCTCCGAAAGAACATTAGATTTACACTTATACAAAAACTGTCACATCTCTATGATGATGATGATTTACGGAAAAAAAATGTAAACTTTACGTGATAATATTAAATCGCTGTTGTCATACACCTGCCAGCTGCGACGCAGTTGATGACAGCGCTATGGGCAAAGAAAATTGCCACCAACGCTTTATTAACATTAATAAATTTTTTTACACAGTTTCTTACACAATTTCGGAACATAAACACGCGCTCAAGTCTTCGGGAATGATCTTGGGACATCCTGTATATAATAATATAGGGCACGGTCGACTGGCGAAAGAGATAATGTGTTAACAAATTCCAAGCAAGATCTCTCGATACAAATTTCCACTTGTACGAGCAAAATTTCCAACCCGTTCATGCGTTAAATCAAGATTCCGTCTCAGTAAACATCGCAGAACGGCGGGTAGTTTACATTATTTTATATTGTATTCCTTCTGCCGTCGCGTTTATCGCATTCGCGCGATGCGAACACAATGTCCCGACTCCGGATAGGATATTTGGGACAATCGCGAGCAAATACAACCATCCACTTCTACCTACTATTTTGGTTCACATGGAAATCCATTATTCACAATACGTATGTAAATTTTCAATGCCTTACCTAAGGCTATCAAGAGTGCCAAACTTAATAAAAAAACCAAAGTAGAGTTGAAAAAGTTTGTAGCGCTGAGTGATCGAGTGGGTAATTAAAATTATTATTTATTTACATAATTATTAATTAAATTGTGTATAATTTTTATTTAAGTTGTTATGTATGTACAATTAGTAGTTTAGGATTTAAGGAGTAAGCCGCTTTAAGAAAAACATAATTCAAATTTGAGTTTCTGCCCTTCAGGCTCTGGCAGGACAAGACGTATTTTTTTCTTTGTAATGTTATCTGGGGAAAAAATAAACGTCACTTATGGTGGCATTGAACTGAACTGAACTTACTTAGACGTTATTCGTCCTCATATACAATTATTTCGGGCCCTACTTAAATAACATAAATTTGCTTGTGCTAGAGTAAGGTGAGATGGTGGTAATAGAGCGTTAATAATGGTTTGACTATAATACCTACCCTGATTCGAACCCGCGACCGCTGGGTTAGTAGTTAAGGCGAAGCCAAAGGATAAATAATAATTTTGATTCATTTCGGCCCTTTTTTCTATGGCTGGTATTTGGTAACCATTGAATATTTAATCATAAAAAAAAATATATTTAGCTACCTGAACTCTTCGATATAGTAAAGGTAGATTTTTAAAATTCAAATATATTTCTGAGAAATGTAATAAACGATAAACTGCAAATAGTTCTTTTTAAATGAATTGCTTTCTTAAAAAGGACATTAGAGCCTTAGAAAATTAAAAAGCATATGAAGGTCTAACACATAAAAAACAAAGTTTGTTTAATTTCTATATAATTTATATTTATACGATACTGTGATAAAATAAAAACCAACAATTGCTTACTGACCGCGCAAAGAGGAAAACTTGACGTCCTATAAAAACAAAGCACCGAATTTCAAGGTCGACTTGATTCGCCTTAAACACTTTGTTTACTAGATTATAACAATCTGTGTTTAACCATAGTAATTTTAAATCATTTTATTCAGTATTTCCCTATTCATTTATTTGCATGCTGAATGCACAAATTATCATAAAGTATAATAAATAAATATGTTTTTAAATCATATTTCATTTTTATCATGTAAGTCCCCACTTCTAATTCAAATAATCAGATCGCAGGATAGGTTTAAGTTGGTTATAACGCTTTTATTACACGTCCTGGTATATTTGTAATATAATCCCTGATAACATTCCAGCGTCTTACGGGGTGATTTTTTTAGAGGCGTGGTTTTCAATCTGGCACTACTTTTTTCGTAGTTGGTGTTTTTGACAGCTGTCACTTGATTTATGCTCAGTTTGGTTTGCCATTTCATAATGAATAGACTTACTCCCGAACAACGTTTGCAAATAGTGCAAATTTAGAAAAAATCACTCTAAATTTTTTTTAAATCACTCTAAAATAAAGTAAAAATCGCGTCGTGGGCCTGTGGCGTGGCCTCCAAGATCGTGCGATTTAACACCGTTGGACTATTTTTTGTGGGGTTATGTGAAGTCGCTTGTCTACGCAGATAAGCCGGACACGATTAACGCCTTGGAAGAGAATATTCGGCGCGTTATTGCTGACATACGGCCCAACTTGCTGCAAAAAGTGGTTGAAAATTGGGCTTCTCGGCTGGAATTTGTTCGAGTCAGCCGCGGCGGCCACTTACCCGAAATCATTTTTAAAACATAATAGCAAACCCTTATCTTTATAATAAAACTAAATTCTTAGCCATAACATCAAATTATATGTGTTTTATCTCTTCTTGAAAACCACGCCTCTAAAATGATCACCCTATATATAGGGGTGAATTTAAAGTCGGCAGTATCCCTTTAAGAGCTGATTCTAGGTATGCAACTGAACAACTTTTGTTCAACAACTTTGTAAGTAAAGTAAAAAAAACTGGCTATAATAGATAAAAACCAAAATCCAAAAAACATTGTGGACACCTACCTGTTAGTGCTCGCACGCGACTCGTCGGAAAAGTAGGCGTATTTTTTTACACACTGAAAAGTTTTCACACACAGGCTAGCACAATATCCTTACACGTATCGTAATAAATTCTCAATATAACCATTACCCACTTGCATATAAATTTGTGCCCTTCTTATTTCATTTTCGTTTAATTTATTAAGTATTAACACCTGCTGCTTCACTATAGCGAGGCACATTCAATTTTTACAGTATTAGTATAAATATAGCCACCGTGCAAACCATACAAACACACAAACCTATCACAAAAACACTAAAATCACCTTTCGTTTAGGGCAAAACAAACAAAATATTCATTGCAAGTGCATTCGCGCGCCACAAATGCAACGCAGGTCGTCATTTTGTCGATAGGTACAGACACACAACAACAGACAACACAACAACAGGACAACGAACAATGAACGGACAGATTTGTTTAAAATACGCACAGTAAACGTAAAAGTATTTATATTTTTAATGGTTCATACATTTTATATTGGGAAAAAGTAATGATAAGTAAATTTTGCTTAAGAATGTTTTTTTAAATTAATTATGTAACAAATTTGAACCAAAATTTAAAAGTAATATTTTTGCTATATTAATGTTGTTTTTGCTATATAAATGTTCTTGATTAAATTAATTATTTTTAGTGTTTTATTTTACACCAGCTGGTCGATATAAATCATTTTCTCAATCGTTATCACTACGGTGATTGGTTGGTCGTGATATTTTTTATTAATTTTGACTCATTTAATAGTTCGCGTGCAGTGAGTTATACATATTTATGTTTATTTATTATGGTATATTTGTATTCATACTTGTTTATTTGTATTCGGAAAGTACTTGTACTTTATTTATATTTTTAACTCTCAAATTATTTTTTTTAAACATTTTAAATATTAAATATTTTATATTATTGTAAAATGTTTAAAAAGACATTGTGCTAGATGATAGGAATAATGACAACTTTTGTCATTCTACCATCCACGCAGTTGGGAACCGATTGATTCGTGCTGAAGCCTAATGTCGCAGAAAATAACTAGGTCTAATTTGTGTTGATCTCGGAGAAGATAATTCACTAGATTTATCTCCGGCAATAGGGGTTCGAAATTACACAGTAACCGCAGCGAATAACTATGCTGCTCTACGGGCACTGTTCTGTGCTTCTGGGGTAGTAACAGAGAGTGCGGTTTCGTTCGCTCAGTCCCGATTGGAGTTCCCAGCCTCTCTGGAGTTAATTTCAGTTTTAGCCACGAAGCTGAAACGAGCGACGCGACGAACGCGGGCGAGTAATTTATAGTTCGATTTCGAGAATTGCTGTCGGAATCAGGCACTTGGAAATTGGGAACTTTTTATACATTCGGTTACTGAAGTACCAATTTTATGATTGCATGTAATTCTGCGCTAATTTTAATATTTTGAGCATTGTTATAAATGTAATAAAGCAGATTTTTATTCTAGTTCACAATTTGACAGTGAGCTATAAGAATATAATATCTTCTATCCTACCAAAAGAGATAGATCGACAATATCGAGATTAATGTCTGTTCTACAGATAAATATAATACCAAAAAAATAAGAAATTGAATATAGAAAATTATTTAAATTTACCTTGCAAATAGGCGTATAATCTGTTTGGCAGACAAATATTTTTTAAAACGATTCAAGAACTTTTTTCTACGCATTTAAGTCGGGCTTTATTAATAAGATGCATACAATAAATTACAAAATACACCAAAATTGTATGACAATATGATAAAAACTAGCTTGACATAACTAGTTTAAAGTAAAAAAGTAAAAACAAAATTGTTAGATAATTACAGTAGTAGTAACACATTATTAATGCCGTCGTAAATAAATTAATTGACAATTAATTTATTTACGACGGCAATTAATTGACAATAATTAATTCAATTTAAACGCTTTTATCGCGAGACAAAAATAAGTTTAAAATATGAAAAATAAACTTTAAAATTTTAATAATGAAAATTACTTTGTAAGATTATCATTATATAATAAAAATCTTTATAATTTTAATAATTTCGAAAGGTCAAAAGATAATTATATCCACGACGGAATTTCTCCCAAACATCCTCTCTGAGTGAAGTGAGATTATATCATTTTCCGAATGGGTATTGTTGTCAATGTCAGTCCTTCGTTGCGTTCAGTCTGAGGTCTGAGAGGGTGCTTATAGAGAATAGCACGTTTGGTTTTGTTACGCAAATCGGTACACGGAAATTTATGGAAACCTCGAATTTTCCTAACAATGGTCTGTCGTCTGTATAGCAATTCTAATGCCATCTGTTCGGTATCGTGGGTATCGTGGGACTCTAGTATGATCTTAAATTAACCATCGCGGATTAACAGGTCATAAATACTAATTCGAAAATATGGATATAAATTTTAAATCTGTGAGCTTCACGTGAAAATAAAAAGTTTATTTCAGCTCAATAACGCAGCCACCGACTGACTGTGCGGCGTAATTACACAGGCGACAGATAATGACGACCGTGGTGGCTAATAAGTCAAGAGATTGGGAGCAAAGCCAAATGCTACAGGTCGAGTTAATCGAAAGATCGTGATAAGTCGTTTTAAGACTATTGACCCAAAGGTTACGGGTTCGAATCCGCACATGGTCATACCATTTTAACGCTTCATTACCACCATCTCCCCTGACTCCGTTTATGAACTAGGTCATAGAAATTATTTTAAAAAAAGTCAACGTACCAATCCGAAGAATGCTCGATTTGTAAACTTACCTGTAAATGGAAACGCTGAAAGTTATTCGTGAAAATATACGTTGGCAGCTACCAATAAGTAGCTACCCGTTCCCAAAAATTTTTCTCCGAGATGAGGAAGCGGCCCCGGCGACCCGACTTCCGCCCCAGATCGGCGAATATCGACCCACCGTCTGGCAGCCGGATATCGCAGTAGGGCGGCCAGACGCGCACTTCCGCCCGTCTGGCGACTCAATTTACCTAATTCGGCGAGGTCTTTGAGAACAATTTCAATTTGATAAACCGTATTCCGTCCCGTCGCGAGGCGTTTGACGCGAATCCAATTTGACAGCGGCAACGGGACAAAGGCAAATATTTTGTTAAGTCATGTCGCATAATGTCTATTGTCGCAGATCTCGGCATGTCAAGTAGGGTGACGCACGGCGCGAGGCGGGGAAGGACGGGACGAAGAAGCTGATCAAACAAAAGCTAATCTTCGCTTGCTTTGCGCTCGTTTATCGTCGTTAAAGATACTGAACATCTCATTATTTAATACTCAAAAGCCTCCGAACGGTATTTAAAACAAAGTAGAAAGAAATACGGAACTGGCAATTGATTAAATTAAAATAGCTCGGAACGGTCTTCTGTCAAGCTGAAACGAAAAAGTATATTATTTAAGACTCTAAAGGCATTTATTTAAATTTATACAAAGAAATAATCACGAAGCAAAATAATTTGCTAAATAAAAAACCACCGTACGATCGGTATCAAATAAATTATTACAGTTTGTGATAGTTACTATAATGGATATTGTTTTATATTTTATTTATCTGGGCTAATAAGAAATAAACAAGAATGGTTATGACACCATGTAGCCTTCATATACTATTAACTGCTTCTATACATTGTTTAGTAGTAGGAGAGATGGTGCGAATGAAGCCTAAAAATGTTATGACTATGTGCGGATTTCAAACCGCGACCGCTGGGTAATTGGCACCTATGTACGACACGTTTACGAACTACAATTGAGAATATTATAATTAATGGTACCGACGTTGCTAAAAAATCAGTTTAAAAATAATGACGTACAACTATTCTCTTCTCTTAACTTCCTACCGGTAAAACAACTTACCCACATTAAATTAATATTTATTTATTTATTTTTTTTTATTTATTTGAGTAATGCACCATATACAACCACACGAAGGTTGGTGCCTTTTCCGTAGGTATCTTAGCATACAAATTCAACAATTAAACGACTCAATATAATGATACATTGTTCTTATGACTATGGTGACACTTTTCACGACACATTAATTAAATTAAAATTAGATCACTACGATACCAATAAATATAAAGTACCCGTGGATCACTGTCACGGGACCTGCCAAATAACTCGAGGGTACATAAAAAATCCGTGGCAATAAAATTACTATGGTGATAGAACTCTTAAATATTACACAACAATCAAAATACTTTTAATAAATTACAATGATTACAACTATTACAATTATTATATTATATTATTGCAATTATTGCTACAATTATTTAATAAATTTGAGGCACAGCTGAAATATTTAGACGAAAAATCAAACATTAAGAAAAAAATAAAAGATATCCTAATGGAACTGATTAAATAGCAAAAAGGATAACTTTTAAATAGTTACAAAGTGGATTGCTTTTCAAAATTTGTTATTATTGTTATTATTTTTAATAGAGTTTAACAAGTTGAAATTTTTATTGTAAAAAACTGTAATATTATCCTGTTAATTATCCCATAGAAGAGGCACCAGTATTTGTGGGGATTGTAAAAGGTGCAAGTTATTACAAATAAAGGAATTATATATATATATATATATATATATATATAAAAAAAACGCCGTAACCCCTAGACTACCACAATTTTTTTTAGGCTCATTTTTGAGTGGTCATCATTCGGTCTACTTTATATTTCGAATAATCTAGTTTTACATTTATTTCTGCTTTATGTACAGTTTAAAAACAAAAAATGCATTAAATGCATGAGAATATGAGAATGAGTATAAAAACATATATAAGTAAGTACCACCATGAACTTTGGAGTGGGGATAATGGTGTCATTAGTTTGTTTTATCTAATGTTTTCTTTTTAGCGTCGCGAAACTTTTGCCAAGTTATGGAAATAATATCAATTTATGAAAAAATCGTATTAAATAACTCACAAATTATGTAAATTGGATGGAGGGGGGGGGGGGAGGATTATTTAATTACTAGCCGCGAGTCAAAATTTACTAAAACAATAACAATAACATAATTTCAACAAAAAATAAAATGGTGTTAAAATTTATGAAATTTAATGAATTTCATATCATATGTTTTGTTATTTTAATCTATTTAGGGGTCAAGTTAACCCACTGTCGCCTCTGTGGCCATCCAAAATGCACATTGAATGAGCTTAAAGTACCGCATCAAGCGCGTGTAGTCTAGAGAGGAAGATGGCGTTAATGATGCCTGTAGAGCCTAGATGTAAAATGTCAGGTTCTAGTTAAATAATTTCTACTACTAAACATTGTATAGAAGCAGTTTATAAAATATGAGATCTACATAGTGTCATAGCTAATTTTGTTTATATTTTTGATAAAATTGTATGTCTTACTGTGACTAATGTGATTATTAATGTATAATTATATTTGCCCTACTAAACGAAGCTAAATTTGCTTGCTGTTTGTAAGTATTGACTAGCGTTATTATTTATTTGACATAAATTTATTTTCAGTGTTTCTGATGAGTCGCGTAGACGCGGGCGTCCCGGGCGGCGCCGGCAGCGTGAACGCTCTGCCTGAGGCGGGCGGCGCCGCGGCTGGCCGCGCCGCCCAACCGACGTTCGACGCCGCGGCGCCGAGGAACGTGACGGCGCTCGTCGGCAAGTCGGCGTACTTGAGCTGTCGCGTGCGAAACCTGGGCAACAAAACGGTAAGTAAATCTTTATTTTTGGGGGCTTGAGTTTGAATGCGATTTGTACATTAAGCAGCCGTCCCCACGGTTCATTTAATACCACCACGTTCAGTTTGACGTACCTAGGATCATTAATTATAACGACGATCCCATGGAATATAACCTAATTGTGAGTTAAGGCGTTTTGATTCTAGGAATTTCCGCATGTTTTTGTGCAATTATATTATAATCTTATAATTGAACTGTGAATAGAACTAGTTATCGAGGACAATTGTTTACTGAATTGAAACAAAAACAAATGTTAAATGATTATTTAAAAAAAAATATTTTAATTGGAAAATGAATACATTTTATATTTTACTTTAGAGTTAAACATAAGTGAACTAGTGGTCGAAGAAATTCGACCGTAATTCTTTAAATTTTTAAGTTTAAGCGTCATTAAGGTTTGTATAGCTCTATAATCATTGTATATATATATATATATATATATATGCAAAATAAATATATATACGAGTATATATATTTATTTTGTTCTCAGCTGCGTGATAACGTGTACAAAGACGTCATTAGCGTGTACTGTTTGCCTTAATTTCCTGCAATATTAAAAATTTAAAATTGAATGTTAGTACCAGTTGAAAAATAAAATAATTACAGAATGCTGAATTGTATTTACGAATGTTTTCAAAATATTTTTTGTTTTTTTTATTGAAGGTTCATATGAAGTAAGTTTGACCTAAGGCCGGCAATATTGCTTTACCCATATCACAAGATAAAGTGAATGTAGTCCTTTAACCTAAAGTGACTTCAGATTCAAAATGTTTTCATTGCATAATCTTCATTGTAAATGCATAATCCATAACCAAAAGTAATACAATTTCTTTGAATGACATTCAATGGGTGCATTTCAATGTATGAAGGATACATTGAAATGCATGAATACATAAAAGAATTTCACCATTTTGTAATACTATTCACACTACTTAAATTTGCATTTGGTGTAAAATGTAAAATGAAATTATTGACACTAATACTAGATAGGGTTTAATATAAATAATAAAATGTACTCACTTTTTTAAAACCTAATAATTACGGTTTTTTGCCTTGATACTACATATAGGCATTAGGAATATTTGACATATTTGAAGTATGAAAGTTTTATTCAATTTAATTTAATGTATTTGTAACACATATAAATAAATTTTGCCTTTCTGCAATCCTCCTGCATATAAACGTTAACTATGCCAAATCTCACATCCTCCGTGCGCGCAATATACAAAGTTTTCCCTTCACGTATTAATGTATAGAAACCGTCGACGGTATCGTATATCGGCTTTTACAGGTATTAAATATTTATTTTATTTTTCACGTCTGTAAAATTCCTAACAGATTGTTTATACGATGCCTGAATACACGCGTACACACGTATTGTCTTTACGGCATTATTTCGCCGGAAATTGAAAATTTACCATGAAACGCGATCTACAATTTTGGCAATATTTTCTAAAACTATCAAACTTGTTTTGTTTTTCAAAATTTCTACATATATTCTATTTTAAAGACGCGTTTTTAATTATATGCTCCAAATTCGTCTGGAAACATCTGGAATTGACTGGAGGTTCTTATGCACGGCTTGATAATAATAGCAATAATAATATTATCGGTTCTATTAATTAAGTGCGCTTTATTACAATATTTGTTAATAGAAGCAACAAAGATTCTTAATAAATATAAAAGCAAACTGATTTTTCGAATTCCAAAGTTTCAAAGCACTGAAAATTTCCTGAGTGGAAATAATTCGTCGTCGACATTTTCAACTTGAATAACTGTTGGACCAGCAGATCTAGTTCTGGCGCTGGTTATTTGACGTAATAGTGCGGGAGCTAGTGGTATTTTCGTCACTTGATTTTAGCACCTCTATGAACTTAAAATTAAAAACTAATTATTTTCATTTAAAAAAATCCCTAATTCGTCAAAATTATGGGTACTGGGGAAATAATTAATTTACACATGCTATGCATAAAATCCAAATATTGTATAATACGTCAGGAAGTTTATAAATGCATTCACTTCTAAGTGATTATACGCATAGTGTTTGGGTCAAAACATATTATTGATCACAGAACAAATACTCATACAGAACTATAGTCACACTACCACATTCACAGAACTACTTGGACTGACGGCCGCCATTTTCTGTGTCCTAGCTCTTGTGTGTAATATCTCGCTTGAGAAAATGTTTGTTCCCGAAAGAGCTCGACATATCTGTCTTTTGTGTGGTCTTAAATTATTCTATTTTATCTAACGTATTGTAGAAAGAGAACACGATGTTACACAATAATCATGAAAAACAGATTCAATGTATTTTAAAACACTTCAATTTGCAGCTTTATGAAAATAAAATATGCCTTTGTAGTTTTATTTTCTTAATTTGTGTGTTCTGCCAATAAGATAATAATAATAGTATAAATAATATATAAATATAAATAACCCTTGTGGGTTTTACTAACCCGCAAGGGTTTAGTGAACAAACAAATAAAAAAAAAAATATATAAAATTTTGATATAATGTATTCGAACGTTTCGAGGTTGTTAAGTTTTTGACAAAGTACAAATTTAACTTTTCAATTCTGTATAAGCCCAGATAATTATTAAAAGATAAAACGATTATCACGATGGTATTTTTTTTCTGAATTTACAAATAAGAGCGTCACAAAATTACAAAGTTTGTAGTCCTCTTAACGTATTAGGGACTTCAAAAATTGAAGGAAGGTTTATGATTCTGTATAAAACGTATTTTCATAAACCAAACTCCAATAGAGAGCATGCGCCGATAAAAGGGTTTGGAAACAAACACAGCAATGTTTATCATGCTTAAGTAGCATAGACATCTAAGTCCATTTTAACCAATCGGGCGCTGTCATTTAATGAAGAAAATACGACCTAGTGACGTCACATTTTTGCAAACAACAAAAACCATTGTTGCAACAAACGTCATTGTTTTGTTTTTTAACAAATTTATGTTTTTAAATGATTTTTAAAATAAAGCAACATACGACAACAAATATAAATTAAAAATCCTTAATTTAATTAAAAACAAATTTTCCATTATTTTTCTTCACAAAAAAAAAATTGAAAAATATATTAATATATTGAACAAGTTAATTGGTGGACTGACAATTTTTTCCATTTGCCAAATAAGAAAATTTAAACTGTTACCTTGGTTACCTTTGTACATCACGTATTACGTCAAAAGATGTTTTTTTTTTATATTATTCTTTCTATATTTTCCATTTTTTTTTTCTATTTTATTTTGTTTTTCAACTGTCACCTTATTATTACATTTAAATGTATATCTCATAATCGGCTGTCATATTCATAAATTTCCAAAAAATTATGAGTTAATTATTTTATTTGACAGTACACTTTACCAGACATTTTATGGAAAATTACACAGACTGAATTATATTGACGTATTTTTTATTGGACTTTTCGCAAACAACTTTAGAAATTAATAAATCCTTATTCAATGGAGCTAAGTGTGTCCCTAGAGACTAGGATAAAATGTTGGTTAAGGTTTCACCCTTAGCATGGCACTTAATAGAAATACGGTTAAACTCAAAGAGATTGGTATATAAAAAACAATTGCTCCCAAAGAAATGCTGGTAGCTGTCCTTTCTAAAAGCTATCGTAGTATAAAGCGAACATAGCCGAGCTAAAAGTTAAATATCTCGAGAAGTTAACAAAAACGCTCGATTATCTTGAGAGGTTGTCAACTATCGAATACCTCGAATTAATTCACTCGCAATCGCCCGTCGCCACGCGCCGGCTGACAGACTTCTTTCTTTTTCTGCAAGTTTGTGCAGTTTTTCAAAACCTAAATCCATCGACTGTCTGAAAGATTGTTTTTATATTGTTTTAAGCTTTTCTTCTCAAGATGCCTCCTAAGTTCGATCCGACAGAAGTAAAAATCGGTAATATTAATTTTAAAATAGACTGAATGCATGCATAAATTAAACTGTTAATATTGTTTTTTTTTAATGTAACGCTGTGAGTCTACCGATGAGATAATAAATAAATAAATACGTATATAAAGGTGTATTTTATCAAAATAATAATTTATCACTGTCTATCAGACTAAAACCGTCTCATATAGTGGAACAAAGGACCGGCTCCCTGCGAACGTGGACAAATTGTAATGAATGGCGCTGCGAACCGCGGAGCGACGCGACGGCTGTGGTCGAAAAATGGGCCGCAATTCGTTAACATACTCAATCGGGTGGTCCTGCGGCCGCAGTGACGTCACGGGTCAACGTGTAAGTAATACACATAACTCTACCGGTATCGCTATAGCGGTAGAAGGCAGGTAGGCTATTAGCCACTGCATGTTAATTATGGTTTTAAATAATACAAGTTTTGAAGTCAAACTCTTTTATGCGAATCTTACACACTTTTTTCTAAGCACTGAATGAATCTATTGCGGCATGCTTGTGCTCGGAAGTCATGAGCTCATTCGGCTAAAATCGGTGCTCCTAGCTATCACATTGTTTTTAGTAATCTTTTATATGTGTTAGCTCCAAAAAATATCCTACTCAATCATCACATTATTTATTTCAATATTTTGAACCATATCTTTTCATAATATGTTTTAGACTTTTATTTGACCTAATAAACCTTCCTTAAAAAGAAAACCCTATTTTTATATATTTTTAGAAATGACTTTTTTATTTTAAAATATATTTCTACGTGTAAGGGTTGCGCCGAGAGTCATCATCGCTTCACTCATTTATTGATTAAAAAAGTTGAGCATAACCTATTTATTGAGAAGCTATAAAAAAATATTTTAAAATTCTTCTTATTTGTAAATAAACATGAAATTTGAATTTGAAATTAGCTGTAGAGCAATTACTATAGCCACTCTATTTTATCATGTTAGTTATAGTTAGTTCATTTTATTAAGTTTTTTTAGTTAGGTAACATTACAAAGTTAAATACAGTTTAACTTCATCTCAAGTAAGGCAGGTTTTGTATCTTGATAAGTCGCGCTAATTTTTCGACCGCCTAAATCTCCCTTCTTAAGACTACTTTTTAAACTTTTTACACTCTGCAAATGTTTAATCCTTTCCTAAAATTACGCTGAAGTAAAACAGAAACGATTAAAAGTGTTCTTAGTGTAGGCGTCTTTTTAAATAGTGTTGTAATGGTTTTTTTTTATTATACCTTCCTGTTTTTTTAAATATTTTCTCCTTGTGAAATATTTTTCTAAATTATGAGGTAAAAAATTTATATGTAGCTTTGTACTTACTTTTTTTTAAGTTTACTTTTTTACATAGGTATTGTGAACATTGATCGTAGACGAAACCAACATTATTTTTTTCGAAATATATGTGCGTTTATATATATATAAAAAAATATATCATTTAGTTATATATTACGGTTAGGGCGTAGCTGGCTTCAATTCACCGACTAAATAAAGGCATATTGTGAAAGGGTACAGAAGACAATAGTATGGGAACAGTTTAGGATTTTGAGTCGTAAAAAAAACTCTTACAGGTACTAATTTATAACCGTACTGTTCAGTCTCCCTTTTCTGTAACTGGATGTGAAATGATTCTTTTAGGGCGGTTTTTAAAGTACATTTAAGGAAGAAGTATCAAACGTGTTTTATTAGCTCTAGATTTTATGCAGGGGGTGGAAGGACGTCGACCTTTAAATAATACATTGCTAAAATAATATATTAAACTGTTCGTAAATAATGAAAAATGAGAATTTAGTTTTCACAAAAGAACTTTCTTAGGGTGCCACCAGTGTAGTAAATGTGTGACAAATATTCAATACAATTAAATTTACCTATTGCTCGTCAAGTAAGTACCAATTTGTGTTGAAATTATTTACCGATGGCATTTAAAATATCTGCATCGTATTTTGAGTGTAGTAGCGTTCGGGCGCGCCGTTTGCGAATTCACGATACTGTCCTCCCAAACAAGGGTAAAGCCGCTATAAATCGAACGAAGGGCGGCCAATTCTCGATCCCTGCTGCCATCTTAAAAAGATTTAGCGCCGCTGCGTGTGCCCTTTATTTCAGATCAGGGATATCTCCAGATGGATCTACGATGAAATCTCAGCAAACAGAAACAAAATTAAATCGGTTTTCCTTAACGCTGCCTGGCGATGATCGGTTATTGTACTTAAATTAATTTATAACCTAATCAAGTTAAGCATGTTATACACTACAAAAGTGTACATATGCGAGATATGTATTTCTATTTACTTTGCTTCTATATCGACTATCATACATTAATCAGCAAAAACTATTTTAGAAAAATATTCTAGAAAAATATTTTCTAATCGGGAGAAAATTGAATTCAAAATTTAATAGAAATCGTTATAATGTTTGAGAACTAGTTACGCGCCTTGTCGTAGTTAGGAGCGGGGTAGAGCACGAGGTAATAAAAAAACATAATTTTTAATTGTACTACCTTTCAATATTGTATAACTGGCGTATAACTACTTGTTCTCGGCATTATTTTAAATAAGTTCAAAATGGTAAATATCTCCTAAACCATAGAACTTTGTACAAAGGTAAGTATGGCTAAATATGTTTTAAATAACGTTTGTATATAAGCCTGTATATAAAGTTTTCATAATAGTGGTCATCAGACTAAAATAAATGGAACTTACTTTAGATGCATTTTTTTTTTTTAGATTTAACTAAATACTTTACTATATCACATTGAACAGATAATTAAAATATAAAATAAAAACAAGTCAATAGTCGATTTATTATTACTTTTACCTTTTTTTTTCGACCGAGTAACATAATTTGTCTGACCTTATTTTGGTTAGAAAATAATTTTATTTTTTTATTTACTATTAAAAAATCTTTGTTATTTCTGTTATTATAAAAAAAAGGTTAATTGAGAAGTAATTGATTATTGTCGGTAATTATGTTGATATAATGTGTAAAAACATATTTTTTAATTTGTGTCGACAAATTAATATAGGTATGTAACAAATTTAAAACTTTAGCCATTTAAATACCAAATGGTCCTAAATAGCTAACCTATTTATCCCTAATCCGATTAAGCCTAGATGAGTTCATTGTTTTAGGTATCTACACCGTCTAGACGTACGTTTAAATGGGAGTCAACCATCCGAGGATTTTCGAAAACGATTTGATTTGTAGGCGCGCGCGACCGCAGATGCGATGTTGACTCCCTCTTTGATATTCAGATTCCAAGTTGACCAAAGCTTTCCAGATGACAAATCATTCCAATTTGAAATCGTCCCATGCGCCCTATAATAGGCATCTTATATATTATGCATTCCTTTTTGGTCCAGACAAATCGATTTGCTGTCGCTCGAATCTTGCTTTAACTTGAAAAAGAATTCTCTGTAATCATGCTGTTACCAATTTGGCGACATTGTCAATATCTTCTTTCGTACAATTAGGTATTTTTCACATTCTCTGTAGTTTAAAATGAAAGATCTTATGAACCAATTTTATTACGTATATATTTTTTATTCATTTGTTTAAACAGATAATCATCATCATATACATAAAAAATAATGTTTGTCGTTTGTTCGACTTTTATGCGTTCCTAAACCATTCATCCGATTAAAATGAAACGTTTTAGAGTCGCTCGTGAAAGTTTTTAACAAAAAAAAATGTGAAAAATTGGGAAAAAAAATTCCAAAAAATGTATTCATCTTCTATGCGTTCCTAAACCATTCACTTGGTGAGTTGATTTTGTGAGGTGATTTGTGTGAGGCCTAGAGATGGGGAGCGAAGAGACCCATCCTGAGTGCCGCAGGCATGAGAAACCCCGGGGTTGAACACCTAGTTAGTAATAAAAATCAAACTCATTATTTTATCCTAACTGAGACCAATGCCTAAATATATATTTATAAGTATCTTTCTAGTACACAAATGTTTCGATTGTGAGCAACTTTATTTTTTTCACAAGATTGTAAATATATATTTTTAAATGCAGTTTTTAAATTATAAATGACAGATAATACAAATGTGCATACAGTCCAAATTTAAATGTAAATCGATTGCACTGAGTACTCCGAAACGATATCACTGTAACGGTATATCGAGTAACGAAACGAAAGATTTTTTAAACAGAAATTACTGTCTCTCTCTTTTAAAAATGAAATGAAATAAGGTGCTGCCCATAAGTATAATGAAATAACAATTCACATTCAATTAAATGATGGCTTACAATTAATGTTTATGTGAATATGTTTGTTTTCAATATTTGTTTTTTTTTACACCTTTATTTTTAATTATCTAGGTTTACTTTACAATAGCGAACTGGCTTCGCACGGGTGGGTAGATACACGAAGCTGACACTTGTACCCCTAGGTCACACTTTGAGGTGAACACTTTATGTTGGGTAATACACAGTGTAATATTGTTGTGGTTTTTTAAAAAAATGAGATCTTAATCATTTTCAGTAGGCATAAGAAATTAGCCATATTAGTTGGGTTTTTCTAATGAAGAGAATGGTGGTAAACAATGTAAATATTTTGTAAAAAAACATGTTTGAAGCATTCAAAATGATATGTTTTACATGACATTTATAAATAAATGCGTGCAATTTAATAATAATATAGAAAAAAAAACTGTATAGGTAACCGTCTGTGGCTTTGACTTGGGCGGTTTGGCATGGGCGGGTTGGGCGGATTGGGGAGGAGCGGTTGTGGTCGGGCATCACGTATTTTGAGTGGCGATAAGTTGCACGTTTGATAAGTCGACTTCAATTCAGACGAAGAAAGCACGAATGACGCTAAGTGCGATCTAATATTTTTCTCAACTAATGGAGCGGAGGTTTTCTGAAATATATTCATATCGTGAATGGAATCGAGATGTTTTCGAGAAAATATATAACTTTTTTTAAAACATCACCGATAATATTTATTCCCTATCGCTGAAATAATATTATGCTGAGCACTTACGTTTCTAAATATTCTTTGCAAATTTTCGGATAAAATAGTTTATAAGTTAGGAAAAGATTTAAAGTTCTTCTAAGGTACAGAACTTGAATAATTATTATTTCATGGTTTCGAGGAAAATCGTAGCCAAGCTATATTTTGGCCAGTACCACCTATATTATTTATAAAAAGGTGTAGTTTGGTGTAATTTAAAATAATCAAATGTTGCATTTAATCAGTTTTCAAAGAAGTTAAAAGCGGTGTAATACAATGCTTCTTAAACTGCTACTGTATAGGTAGGTATATCGTACCAATACCGTCGGGCGCGAATGAATCGCCTTTCTTCAAGAAACGCTTTAAAGTTTAGCAATTTATCTTTGATGTGATGCGATGAACGCGATAAACACAATGAAATGGAAATATCGCATAGTTTCGCGTTTGCAAAGTGTATCATTCGTCGAGGGTGTAATTTAAAGTAATAAAAATGCTGGCGCAGCCGTTATGTATTGGTTAGGTATTTGTTGAGAATTTCGTTATGGACATATGTTCTCACCCGCCGATGGTACGGCTTTCCCATTCTTTCTGTCTATACGGTAAAGGGGTGGGTTGGGGGGGGGGGATGTGGTGGGGCGCGGTCGGTTATAGGCGGGAATAGAGCTGGGAGGTGACGTGCATCGCTACTATCAAACATATCGTGTCGTGTAAATGATCACCCCTTTACCAACCCGTACAGCTGTAGGTGCCTACTTATAGTAGGCGGCGTAAAACGTGGATAGGCTTTATCATTATTACGATTTTTCAACGCTATTGTCCCCGGAATATTTTTCTTTATAACGTGTATTAGGGAAATACTTTATTTAATATTCAGTCATTCATGTTAAATGAACATTATGCATTGAACTTGAAACATCTATAAGGCAAAAAGGAATAAAAGTATTGCTAGTGTATATGACAACTATTAAAAATGATTTTTCATGGGTAATTGTTTTTCAAGAGCATTGTAAATTATAAATTGCAGCTTCATTTAAAATATTTTTACTTTCCTATCGAATCACGTGATAATAATATTAAATCGTTATTGTCATCCTTACTGATCGCTGATCGTCCGCTCGCAACGCGTAGGTCGTTGACCGCGCTCAGTTAATACTACAAGATATCGATTGCGCAAAAGCAATTTACACCAGCTCTTTAATAAAAATAATAAATTTGGGTATGAATTATTTTCGTATTTTTTTATATTATTTCTTTCCGTAATTGACACCCCCTTAAGCCTTCGAAAAATGTCTCGGGACACTCTGTATAGTAGTGGTAACATGGGTTGGGTTAGATATTTATGTTAAATTCACACCGTCAAGTTGTGTTAAGCGAACTATATCCGCATAGTCAGACCAGTTTTGCAAAATTCAAGAAGCATGTTTGTTTTATGACTCGTAGCAGTTCAAAACGCGATACACATTTCATATGTCGTGATAAAAGAGTCGTTTCGTAACATTTATTACGCGCGTGCACAATTACAGCTTCGATACAACCATCAACCGATGCGATGTTTGCTCGCTCGGTTATCGAATCAACTGTAACTATGACCGGTAACAGTCTATGACCTATTTGCAAGTTTAATCATATGGCGATTTTATTACTGCCTTAAAACATTTTAAATGGTTAGTGGGTACTTAGTTTAGTACTAACCTAACTCAGTAAATAATTTTACCACACGTGATTCATTTGTGTACACAATCTAGGAGATTAACATATTATTTATTTAACTATACAATGTTAATTCATATTGAAAATAGCAAAGTAACAAATATAACAAACATATATGTTTTTTCTTATACCTTTTTTAGATTTAATATAATTGTGATTGTGGTATTTTTTAATTCGAATATATGAAATAATTTAATCATTTTATTTTTCTACGGTTAAGTTTAGTTAATAACGTAAAATCACTTATATTTTTTTCCTTGTGTTTTCTAATAAAATATCATTTCGTAGAAAAAAGAATATTTTACTCTAATGTTGCCTCAATTAATAGACAATTTCTTATTTAGCTTATATATGATAAAACTATCATATGTCCTCAAATAATTGGTAAATTTAATGTTTTTTTTTGTATGGTTTGGTTGTTTGGTAAAATAAATAAACAGCGATAAATAAATAGAAAAAAAAAAGATTTTGTAGCTTAAGAACAAATTAAGTAGCTAGGTAATAGTGGTTATGTATTTTAATTCTTTTAATTTGATACTAGCCCGGAAAACACAGTTTTTATGATAAATAAAAAATAAAACAAGGTATCATATTGTAGTCGATTTCATATAGTGTTTTTTTTCGTTTGTGTTGGTCACATTAATTTTAATTCAGTTTAGTTTTAATGCCATCAGCAACGATGTTTTTTTTTTAAATTTTATCACAAAACATATAAACATTGAGAAAACTGAAAAATATAAATATCATAAAACCTGATGATTCATAACACTGATATTATTGGTAAATAGTTTATTATTTTAAGAATACACTCTTCATCACAATAATTATTTTACGTTTGTTTCTAAATGGTAATCTTTTACTTTATTTAAGATAAAAATATTAGGTAATAGTTAATATTTATTTATATTTTATTTTAAAACTATTTGTATTTCAAAAATTACAGTCTTTAAAGTAGATAGTGAGAACTTGCAATTTTTAAATTAATCTTTTTTTAATATAAATCGTTTTAATGTTTGAGAACGCATGGCGTGAGGTCGGGCGACAACGGGTTAAGTGCACAGCTCGCGATTTACTTTGAAGGAAAACGAAGTTTTTAAATAATATAAGTAATTAATTTATTATGTTTTTTTTTCGAAACGATTATTTATTTATGTGAGACCGGTTTAGTTGTCGATATAAGCATAAGCATATTGAGTGAAACATATTAAAGAATGCTACGAATGTACCTAAAATTTGTAGTTGGACTTAAATACCCACGTGAATGTAAAGGGCCCTAAAAAGAAACAGGGTCTGTTTTTCCACGACAGTTTAAAGATTATTAGATCTTTTTTTTTATAAAAGTCACGTATACCAGCTAATTAAGTTATCACGGATATCATAATTGTAATCTAGTTTAGTTATCTAATAGTTTTTATCGAATAAGACAGAGTAAAAATATTTAAAATAATATTCACTGTACCTTAACCGTAATTGATTAAATCACAATTTGTTGTACCCCATAATCTGTACCCCATCTGGGAAGTAATGTTCAGTTGAATGGTCCTTGAGGGGAATATCGACTGATTTTTAGCCATATATGCGCACATACATACATACACCCTTCAAAAATGGTCTAACCATTATTACAGGGCCCTACAAATTTTTAACTTATAAGGGTTCAGAAAAAAAAATGACCCCTAAATAAACCTGTACAATTATTAATATATATCTCAAAAAAACGATATATTAGGGTAAAAAAAGATTAATTTAAAAATATTTGTACCTTTTTAGATATTAAAAAAAAAATGAATTTTGAATTCGTTTTTCGCAACATTTTTCTGATTAATATTTAATTATTGATGTAAATCAACCTTCTAAAAAGATAGTAACAATTTTAAATACAATCTGTATAGAAGAAAATCTGATTATATGTGTTAAAAGGATCTTATTCAAATATAGTAGTGTGGGTATTGAAATATTCGTGCTGTATTATTTTTTTTTTTTTGCTTGTAAGTTTATTTAAATAAGACATGCTATCATTAAAAAAATATATTTTTTTTAGTATTCATAATCATCGATTTAAGTATCTACAGACTTTACAAGTTGTTATTTGGTTTAATCGGCGGTATTGCAATTGAATTTTATTTTACCGCAAAGATTTGTGAAATGTCGAAAGTATTTTCTTGTGGTTAACAGTCGTTGCCGCGAAACGGGGTTAGTCCCCTTAAAATAAATGTATGGAGCGACGTCGCGATGGAAAATAATACAGTCGTATTTTTTGCCGTCGTCGTCGCAACAGAATATAGCGAGCGTTGGGCGGGCGGGCGTCTGTCCGTGACGTCTATATTTCACGTCGCGCGTAGTTTCTGCCGTTTACATCTCGGCAATCGCCGGCTACTATAAACGTCGTAAAAATCGCGGATTTCAACGTGCTAAATCATGTAGCAACTTAATAAAAACGCTACTACGCACGCTATGTTGAAACGTTGTTAGAATTGAATTTGACTACAAATGATTTCGAAAGCTATATATGAGTAGGTGTATATGTGGTTATGTGGTTGTGTGTTTAATATAGAAAAATTATGATTATTATTTAAGCATGCTCACATTATTGATCCTACGGCGGACTATGGAAAATCGAGGTCTGTTTCGGATCAAAAATCGATAACTCTTTTTTTTTCTAAAGATATATTGTTAAAATTGTTTACACAAATATTAAATAGTGTAACTTCAAATGAGATATATTTGTTTATGATTTATTTTAGTACAATATGTTAAAAATTAAAATTAAAATCAAAAGGATTAAAGGATTAAAAAGGTTTTTATTTTTCAACTGACAATATTATTTATAATTTATACAAAAGCTAATGATTATATACATTACCAATATTACAAATAAATATAAATTAAATGCATTTGATATAAAATGTTTACTTACGTTAATTATTATTTAACTCCTAAACAAATAATTGTAAGTTTTTAATATAATTAATAGAATTGATTCTGTAAGAAATTTTGTTGAAAAGTCATATTTATAAGTACATTATGCGTTTTATGCTTGGCAAACTTTTGGATCTGTAATGAGTTTGTCCAGTTTTAAAAGATATAGAGTATCTTCATCAAATATTTTAGTTTAGAAAATATGGGACATAAATGTTTTTCATGCTAGAAATTTGGAACCATATAATTTATAGGTTTCATACATAATATTTTTACTAATCAAAATAAGTGATAACATTAGTCGTGAATTTAAATAAACAAAGGGTTTATATATTGATTTGAGAGCCTGTCACTAAAACTAACGGCATATTAAAGTTTGAACCCTAACAGCTGTTTTTGATTTTTATATTTATTATATAAGTATTGTAAATTGAGTGAATGGACAATATTTTGAAAATAATATCAAGATCACATTCATAAAATATATATTATGACAAGACTTTTTCCTCTATAATTGTCGCTCTTCGAAGCAAGCCAATTTCTTAATGGAATACACCTAGATCAAATCCAAGATAAGGTTTATACTTCGCTTTCATATTTTAATCAGACAAAGAGTTTCCTTGTCTTTCCGGAGTGGAAATATACTTATTTATCTTATTTATGCTGTATTCTAGAGGGGGAGTACTTTATGCTTTCCGAGGGATCTTTTCATTTCTTTGAACCAACATTTCTTACAGCGATTGTGGTGACACCGGCGGGATGAGCTTATTTGCATGAAATCCGAAGTTAATATACATACAGAAAATATTTACAGAACCTAATTTGTATTAAACTGACGTAATATTTAGAACGATAAATGTATAAAGTTGAATAACCTAGTATTATTTCTCTTGGAGAGAGATGGATATAAAAGCAATAACATTCAATTTATATTCATAGGTTGAATATATACACGAAATCAAGAGTTTAAAATACACGTCATAGATGATATAATTTAGACCAGGGATTCCCCAACTATTTTGGGCAATAGACCCCTTTTCCAAAATGAACTGAATGAACCTCAGCCAAATTACGTTAAACATCCTATCTCTAGTTTTTTCCTATTGATACAAAATACTTACCAATTTAAAAACTTTGCGGTTGGTTAAGTAAGTAAATTTGACATAATATTTTCATCAAAATTGAACAAAATGAATAGACATAAAGTTCAGTAAATATCAAGTGTAATTAATAATTATTAATACAAATTACGTAAAAAGTAGATAATTATTTTTTGAAAAAAACATTAAATTAGCAAGGTAAAGATAAAAACATCCGTGTGATGGACAAAACTTGTGTTAATTAATAGGGGTCGATTTTTAGACCTCGCCGCCCCCTAAAATCAGTTTTCGTTTATGTCGACCCCTGGCAATCGATTTCGACCCCAAGGGGTCGATATCGACCACTTTGGGAATCCCTGATTTAGACAAATGACGCCTTATGAACCAAATGACGCCTCTTAGCTTATCCTAAACGCTAAATAGAAAATATTAATGTTACTGTTATTGAATTCTGTGTTGTGTTCAGTTTGTATGATCCAGGTTCCATTCTCAAATGAACTTATAATAATGACACAAAACTGATTCGTACCCAAAGGTAATGTACGATCAGCATATAGATTCTATTACTGAAAAATTTTACAGTGTATGGGTTTTATCATACGAGTTTCATATCTGAACACGAGTATTTTTCTATATTTTTTTTTAAATAATTGCTATGATAGGTGATATACAATTATTTTGTATATTTAGAAGTATACTAGAATGTGAATCTCCGATATGATCTACTAAATATGCTTTTTATTCTAATCGTATTGAGAGAATTCAATGTGTTTTTACGAAACAACTTTATTTCAGGGGTCATGTGCGTTTTGATAATTATGAAGACAGTTTAAAGCGTCATAACTTAATGTCGCTTACTAATAGGCGTACTGTTTCTGATATGGTATTTCTTTATGCCATTGCAGCGAATATTTTTTATAAAACTTCCTTCCGGGTACCATCTTGTCGCACTAGTAAGGCTCAAATTTTCCATGTTCAAAATGCTCTGCATCACAGAATTCTAAATATTTTTTTTGGTGAAATTAACATTTTTCGGTTAAGTCGTGATAGTTTTGTGAAGCCTGTTAATGAGAGAGTGGGCACGTTGGTTTAAACACACCGCACGCGCACACACACTCTCGCATATACTCAACCTCTCAGTACACTCACGCACACTTTATTACACACACTCCTACATCCTACACTTTCTTAATATTTGCAATTTCGTTTAAGTATTATTGTATATAGGTTTTCCTTTACTTTATTTTCCTAACTTACAATTCCTTCGTCATATACACTTTATCATTATCTAATTACTTTTGGTCTAAGTAATGGTAATTTATTGTGTTTGTATATATACATATATATATAGTAACGCTGTTTGAAATTCAAATAAATAAATAAATATGTCCTGGGAGTATTGGATCCGACTGGTAATAGAACCAGGGATATTTAGTTCAGCACCAGGCGTTCCGAACATTTCGTCTTAAAAACCAAAGCATAGACCGTCATATCATACAGTACTAGTAGTATTAGTAGCATGCATCGTATTTTATTGTATATTTATATTGTATCTGTATTGTATTTAGATAGCTAGTTTATTTCTATAAACATGGTAATCTTAAAAACGGTAATATACATATAATAAGGCACACATAAATATGAAAAACAAAGCACATTATTAAAAGTTTATAAATTACTTTCTATTTTTTTTCAAATAAGCTATTAATAATAACAGTTGATAAAAAAATGTTTGACGAACCCAATATTTACTAGAATAACCCACAAATATCATAAAATTATGACACTTTCGGCTTTTGCAAATTTCTTAATTTATTGTTATTTGATATAATTTATTCCCTACTTATTCCTTTGTATATTTATATGTCATTTGTATCCTTTATTTAAAATTAAATTATTAAAGGGTTGATTAAACTTTACTCTTATCATTATATTAAACTTGACCATTATTATCAGCCTTACAAAGATATTAATTTTGTAATTATGCAAAAATCAGACAATTATAATAATTATTAGGTTATAGGGTTTAGTTTTTGTGAACTACAAATACCTATACAAGAATTAACAAATACAATAAAAGTAAAACCTTCACTCATCCTTTTTTAGATCCATATTGTGCCTACAGTATTAGCTAAAGAAATTTAGATTACAATGCACTACAGTTATATAATAAATTACCAAAAAAGGTTAAAATTCTAAAAACAAGTAATTTGTAAAGTCACTCGAATCAAAAAAGCTAATTTATTGATCAACAGAACGAGCAGAAAGTTATATCAACGAGGATATATTAAAATGTATATAATATCTTATATTACGATTTTTATTGATATCTACACATTATTTCATTATCTTTTTGTTTAAAAAAGTTATTAAATTATATAATTTTATAAGTAAAAAAATTAATAAAAATTACTTATTATTTATATGGGTCGATTTTTGGTCCATTCAGAATCTTATCCATGCACAAATATTTTCTGAAGTTGTTGTTATTTCACAACCATCGAAAGTTTTACCGACAGCTTTACGAATGTCAGGAAATTTTCCCTTTCTACTGAAAAGGATATTTATTTGCCAAACAGTCTGGCGTTGGAAGCTTAATCAGCACTTCAGGATACCCTCGTAGGCTGTCAACCATTTGCCTTAAGGGTTCGGCCCGTGTGACGGGCATGCGCACAATAAATACCGAAGAAAATGATCTGCGGTTTGTCCGTCACCAAAGGGGTATTTTAGCAGTCGCCACCGTACAATTTAAAATATATACCGCTTTTTATGTTAGTTCTTTCATGTAAATTTTACAAAATTTATATAATATATCATGCAAAATAATATCCGTTCCACGAATACGAATCATAAAAAATAGACATTCAAATTTTAACTTAAATACATTATTCAAGGTTACCTAAGTCAATTCGACTTAAATTTTTTAAAAAATGTCTTCGTTTATATGTGTGTACTACGATTGCGTCATTCAAATCTCAGGCCTAAATTTAAAATAAATTATTGCAACTTAAGCAAAATGGGTCATACATTTTTGGTATTTTAGTTTTAATGCTCT
Organism: Neomicropteryx cornuta; assembly: GCA_020383195.1. Lineage (NCBI taxonomy): Eukaryota > Metazoa > Arthropoda > Insecta > Lepidoptera > Micropterigidae > Neomicropteryx > Neomicropteryx cornuta. The sequence continues at coordinate 12,755,048 of JAHKQU010000014.1, forward strand.
TTTAAATATTCTAACTGTATTATTCATTATATGGTTATATCTTTCAGCCTTATTAAATTAAAATAGTTAAAATTATAAATTAAAAATATGATAGACTAACCCATCATTAAAAATATTATAACACCACCATTTCGATAGTGGGTTAGGTTATATAATCATTAAATAATACCCTTACAACATTTGTTGAATTTTTCTGCCTAATAAGTGCGTTTATTAGGATGTTGATATTTCTATTCACAATTCGCCGTTATTATTTCGGGAATTTCTATTTACATAATTTAATGATTCTGAAAAAAAAATTTTTTTAAAAATCTATTTATTAGAGAAACCAAAAACAATACATTACAAAAAAAACCTACAAAATATTACCCTGTTTCATATTACAAAAACCTTTGTTTTTAAAAACTTTTAGTGCTGAAGAACTTGTAGAACATCCTCATTGATATTTTTTAATTACAATATAAGTTATATTATATTAATTTTAAATAACCTAAAGAAAGAGTGTCAAAGTACACTTTTAATACGACCGACAAAACTAAAAATTAAATAAACGGGCGGAGATTTGGATAAAAATGACCAAATTATAATAGTAAATTTTATTTTAAGGAATCCCTAAAAATTCTACTTTTTAAGTAAAATCTCTTTAGAAGTTTGAGATTGAAAATTTAAAAAGAAATTGTATAATGAATATAATATTAAAACTACGTTTGACTTACATTTATTTTCATTTAAATATTAATAATGTTTTATAGCTAACATTTCTTTACAGTAATAATTGAAAAGAAAGAAACAGCTTTCTTTTATAATGTTCACCGTATGGAGGAATACTTACATATTATTATACATATACATATTGATCAAATTCCTATCTTTATCACCATCTCGCAGATGGAGAGAATTTACAGACTTTATTGAGTCTTTATTGCGTCATAAAGCTGCATTAAGGAATATTTAAACCAAAGTCTTTCGAAAATAGAAAGACGCGGTCGTAAATTTTAGTGGTTTCCGGTGTAATATCTTTAAACAAAATGTAATGTATAGGTTGCCAAAAATGCTAATAATTTTATTAATTTTAATATTAGATAATAATTATATGATTTAAATGGTGGCTTCTTAATTTTAATCTATCGAATAAATCATTTATACCGTAATGGCCTTAAACTTTGTAGATATTTTAGGTAAATACTGTTTGTTTAGTATCATAATATTTACACAGAGAATGTTTCCTTGGTTAAATTGTCAAAAATATTTATAATAAACAGTATGTGAGTATTTTCTTATTATATTTTAAAAAGATTGGCCGTAATAATTTTGAACTGTGAATTCTGGAATTTATTTCAACTGGACAAAAATATTTAACTGGATGAAAGTCGGATTTTACGGTATTACACTTAACGGTAAAACTCTCTCAATCCGCACGTAAATTGTTTAATCCCTTTGATGTCCGCTGTTCACCGCTGGATACTTTAGTCTAGCAGTGATCATCAGAACCACAGCAGTCAGCCGTTGATCAACTCGGCGCTAATCTTTCAGGCCTTTTAGATAATTTCTCATCCGAGAGACCGAGTAATCTGAACAGATTGACTAAATTATTTACATTAATAATGCAATAGAAGCATACTGAACAATGGAAATATCATAGAAAAAAACTTATATATCATTAAAAATATAATCAGTAATAATGTCACTATTTACGTCTAAAAAATATAACTTTAAGGATATAACTTTTAAAGTGGTATATAGTAAATATATTTCAATGAATGTATTTATATTTTTTTAATGTTCATACATTCTTACTAATCACTAAAAAAATATTGCTGTTGAGAAAGAAGCTTACTTGGAAAAAATGCTATTTTAAAGGATGAAGAAAATGTATAAATCGATTTTATCAAAGGTAAAATCGTGGTAGTTTAGTTTTACTATTTACTTAGAGGTCTTGGATATGAATTCGCTTAATATTTTTACCGCTTCATTATCACCTTCTCTAGTTAAAGCCAAAGTCATAGAAATTATGTATTTAAAATAAAAAGACACTTAACAGCTCTGTTGTTGTTTGTATTCTCCCGTTTACTTATTTCTGTTTTATCTGTCTTATCCAGTTCTTTCTAGTAGTTGTTTTGATAGTCCCAAAGCAACTTGGTCACCCTCACAATTTCTACATAAATAAATGATATCCACGTTTTATGACTCAAAGTCTCTCTTGACTCCATGTTTTTGACTCATTCTATATTTTGCCCATTGCCATTGCATAACCTTTTTTTGAAGAGTTACGTGTAGGTCTCACTCATACCCCTATTTCTAAAAATCCTTATTAGTCAAAAAGGAAAAGTCCCCTCCTATTCACACAGGTAACAATATAACCCGATCAAATCGGCAAACATGATTGGAATTTAAAAGTCTACACATTTTATCCTCGCTAGTAATCGTTTGCACTTTATTTATATAATTTCTGTGCAATTGAACATGGCTGATGTTAAAAACTTTCAATTTGAATTAACCTGCAAAAATATTGCAATTTTTAAAACTGCGCTCGTGAAGTACGAAATAATATTACCCCACAAAACGTATGTTATTTTCCGTCATATAACAAACGGTAATAACTTTGTTCCGCAGTCAGGGCGCAGGAAGTTTGCTTAATGTGCTTATAATGTGACATTGTTATTAAAGTTTTCGTGAGAGCGTCTATTTTAAAGTTCCGTCTCGTCGCGGCCCTCCCCTCCCACTCAATGTCCGTTGCGTGTGTGGTTGTGTGTGTGTGGGTGTGTGTGAGGGTGTGTGTGTGTGTGTGTGTGTATACTCTTGTCGCCGACGGGTCTCCGTGATTTCCTTGCGACATGTCGACGGTCTAGGAACGCCGAGGAAATAAAATATTGCACACACAGGCTCGCTACGTGGAGCTGGAAAAGATTTTTTTGCTTGCAGTATATTCGGAGGCTATTTTAATATACTCAATTTAAAACTAAATAAAATTAAATTGTAAACGTAGAAGTCAACGAAACCATAAACATTTTTTTATTTTTAAACATGTCTTATTTGTTATCGGAACGAGATATTTACTTCGTACGAATGATTTTGTTTGCTCTTTTCGTTGCACTGCGTTGTTGAGATCGTTTTTACAACGTTTATGTCGTGTCGATGTTGCATGTTGCTTGATTTCCAATTTTGAACCACTTCCACTTCGGATTATGCTGAAATATTGCATACACACATGCATTCGATGGCTATGCACGTAAAATGAAACCAGCGCCATTAAGCGGTAATGCTTGTAGCGGTAGCGGAGCTTCTAAAAGAACTTGGTCAAGACGCAAACACGAATGTTTAAGTCAATTAGTATCGTCATATTTCGTCAGAGCAAATAAAAAAGAGGAACGCCTATATAAAATTAAATCGAATGAAAGATTAAATGATTAGGCATTGGAATAAAATCATAATATTAGTGACTATCGATAATAAAAGCGTGGAAGCGTTAAATGGAAAATTTGATTTGATATAACTATGAATGTCAATGTCGGTTATGTAGTGAAAGAAACTCAAAGACAATACTTAACGTTGCTATGTCCTACCCTTTAATACTGCCCATTCGTGAGATCCACGATACAATGTCCCAAAAATGAACTATGGGCTATCTAAGATGTACTTAAGAGTTTTATCTGATACGATAATCCAATAGAATTATTTTCATTTCTTAAGTAACCGCTAGTCTCTAGTCTAGCCTCAGTGCTGGCCGGAATAGTGAGGACCTCAATAATTATACTACACCGTCTACTATATGGTTACTATACGAATAAATAAATAGACAATTATTACTAAAATAAATAAACTTGAGAGAAAAGGCCTGTGATTTGGAAAGTATTGTTCGAAATATAATCCTTGTTCGGACGGCCATTTATGATCAGATAATTGGTTTTATTTTCGCAAGCTCAAAGCTAACTTTACTTTAATGTCTGGATAATAATACTAGAAGGCTTATCCGGATTAAATACCAGACGCCATGATTATTACTTTGTCAGGTGATAATTCTCCTGAGAAAGCGTCGTTCGAATACTGCGATAGGATGAATCGGAAATCTTTTTGAAATTGTCTATTCCACTCTTCAGCTTACTGTGCTCTTCTTGCACCTAATTGAAGTTACACTTTTTTATATTATTTTTTAATTGACCACATATTTCAAAATAACCGACATTCATGCATACCGTGAAAAGAGTGTATCACGTTGGCAGCTAGGCCCTATTTATTTATTATAAAGGTAGTTTTTTTTTTGCTATTTAAAGTATTTAATGTATTATTTGGTATTTCATTCACTACCATGGATGGTCTTAGGCGGGAGATGATCTAACGTGCTTGCTTTTTAAGATAGCATCGGAAAAAGTGTTTCGCGATTTAGGAATCAATACAACCGGAACGATCTTCTTCAAATCGATTAAGACGTTGATGATAATAACACTTTATTTCTTAAACTCGACGAATCAGCAAAGAAAATGAGCCTTAACGTCAACTCAAATAAAATAAAATATATATATATATTGGTAAAAGTGGAAATGCCAAGAGTCTTCAGCCTGCACTCAGTGTCGGCAATTAGTGTCGGCAATTATACAATAAAAGCTGTTGATAACTTTACCTGTTTAGGATTTATGCTCCCAAAAATAAATGATATTTCTAAGGAAAGAAAAAGAAGGATATTTGCGGCCTTTTTAAACATGAGATCACAATTTACAACAAAAAAAGTCTAAATACCGCAAATATACAAAACGTTAATACTCTAAGTAGGAACCATGATAAGCACTTATAGTATTTGAACGCAAAATACTCCGATAAGTAATTAGGACAATCTGTGGAGACGAACAGTGGCGGCAACCTATAACCACAAAATCTATGAACTGTACAGCGATACAATTATCGTACAGCACATTAAAATCGAACCTCTTAGATGGGCAGGTCACGTTAAGCGAATGGCCCTAACGGAGCCACCTAAACAAATTATGGCAACTAAACCAGGACGTCCAAGTGACCATCGCGGCTGAGAAGAACAGACGAAGGACTTTGCTTGAGCAGGCTATACCCATCCCGGGTTGTATGGGCCCTGATGTTGATTTAAGAGATACGAAAATATGAGGTTATGTAAAAATAGAAGAAATTAATTATAAGTAATTTATATATTTTATTTATTATAAAAAAATAAGGAAATTTTTCCCATTTAAAATTTAAGTGCTTAAATTTTATTGCATAATAATAATATGCATGCATATTTGATTTTATTACCTAATTATGAGTTTTCATCTTCAAAATTAGAAAATTACCTACCCACATATCTCTACAGACACGCGTAATATAAGTATATTCTAATTTATTCTATTTTCTTATTCTCAAGATGCTATTATTTGGCAAGATTGTCTCTCCACTGTGTTTTTGATCTTGCAGTAAAAACAAATTTATTGCATAGACCCGCTGTCATCTCGCCACCGACATAAATTCCAAATACAATACATTTTATTTTATGGGGGCCTGCTATTGTACTATATTGCTTTAATCCAAATTATTATTCTATAAATATTTCTTTGGTGGCCGAGATTATATATATTTTTTCATATTTTCGAAAATTTAGGAAAAAAGTTAAACGTTTATATTTCGAGAGTAAACTACACTTTGGCACATATTACGATTTAATTATTAGGTCATCTGCGACGGTTGTATGTTTGTATGTCGATTTGTTGTACAACAATCGTCATTGTGTGTGCTTACTCCTAAAAAAATAGCAGTTAAAAACAATTAACGAGAAAAGATCACGGGTTAGTCCTACCGTGGTTCGCAGACCTTTAAATAGTAATCAAGCTTTTAGACTATCGCTTGCCTTCTCTGGGTGGTAGGTAATCTTAAACAAAATTAATGTGTTTTTATTAACAAATATATACACATGTACCTAATATTAAATCATTCTGATCATCTTTCGCTGTTTGTTTCTAAAATAAACAAACGAATACACACGTATATATACGTTGATTTCTTTCGCTATTTCATCGGTAATCATTTTGGGAGGCAAGCACGTCAGCAAAAAGGATTTGCACGTGAAAACATTTTCCATGCGATGACCAGTAATCTATCGATACCCTCTTCGGAACCTTTTGGGACCTAAAGGTACGATGGGTAGTGTCAGAAGGCAGAAGGGAAGTCTCTGAGGTAGAATAATATACATCAGATACTCCACAGACTAAAAAATAGGGTTCGAAGTCATATCAACGGTCCATTGGTTAGGTTTACGAGTTATTGGTTGACACGCACACTTAAACACTAAAATTAACTAACCTCAAAACGTTTTTGTTTGTAACGCGTAGTAAAGAAATACTTTATATTGATAATTCTATGATATGATAGTTCTATGTTCTGTAAGTATTTTGGTGATTTAAAATAAACTAAACAAGACATTTCTAGTATAAAACCAATAACATCTTGCAGTTTTTAAGTCGTCATCAAAATCAATCTAATAATGGTATCGATAGTTGATCAGTTTTATATGCTACTTCTTTTGCTATATGCTATGCTTATATGTTTTATATGCTATGCTAATAATTCACTACTACTGAACAATGTATAGAAGCAGTTGATATTAAATGAAAGCTATAAGTGTCATAGCTATTCTTGTTTTATTTAGGCTATACTAGTTAGCGTATTATACGCTACATACTACATTTTTTTATAATAAGTGTTGGTATGACTTAGGTCATATTAAATTAATTTACACCCTATTCAACTAAGCTAAATTTGCTTGCGTTAGATTCAAAGGAGATGCACCTATTTTAACGCGCATTACCATGCCCGATTGTGCTAGAGCACATGTGATTGCACTGTTCCGTTTGTTGTCATGAATAATTTCCCTCAACAAGACGCGCCAGCGCGGCGCCGGTCAGTACCCGAAGAGCGCAATTTCACGTCTGGGATATATCTCTCGCGTCCGACGGAAACGACCGAAAACGTACGAAAAAGTCCGAGATGGCACGAGGTTTTACGGCCCGCAGAGCGACATCAAATTTTGATGTGATGCACTCGCCATATTTTATTTAAGCTACTCTCCGAGGCCCACAGGCATTCTCTTCGGCGCTCGGCTCGGAATTCTCTATTATAAAATTCGCAATGCAGTGAATTGCAGTGAATTGTTTGAGTATTACTTATAAACTTCCACAAAATCGTGTAACAAATTTTTAGATTTGAAAATCCGCAATATATGGCATTTTTACAATCAATGTTAGCGCTTTTAGCCTGAATAGATAATTCACGCGCGTCTACGCGCTATGTTCATTTTACGATCGACATAAGTATGAACCGTTTCGCAGTACTAATACTCTAATTGACAATTTGTATCCGCAGAGACGTCGTTCAATGCGCACCGAAGAAATTGACGCTGCTGTAGAGCGCTGTGTTGAGGAAGACATTGCAGCTTTGTCCATCCACTTTATGGAAGATTTTACGAAAAGATCTTCTTGGTTTACGAGCTTATAACATCCAGTTCGTGCAAAAATCGTAGCCGCGTGGCCTCAGGTTCGGTGTTCGTCACAGGTTTGGTGAATGGGCCGGAAACGAGATTGCTTTGGATCGTCATTTTCCCCACTAAATCTTGTAATTGCTGAATTGGTCTCCACGATCGTGTAATCTCACCCCTCTGGATTATTTTCTATGGGGATATATGAAGTCGTTGGTTTACTCTGATAAACCACAAACATTGTACCACTTGGAAGTAGACATTCGAAAAGTTATTGTCGATATATGGCCTCAGCTGCTCGAAAAAGTGGTCCAAAATTAGACTTCTAGATTGCGTTTAATTCTGGCCAGCCACGGCGCACATATACCCGAAATCCTATTCGAATTTAAATATAATTATCTTTTCAATAATGTTGTTTTAATGGCCATTACCATGATTTTAGTGAGTTTTATTTTATTTTAAAATTCTATACCTCTACAAAACACCTACGATCAAAAACGATCAACGTATTCTAACGTAATTATAATAATAATATTATTATAAAGATATTGTTAAAGAAAAATATCTAATAGTCACAATAACAGAGTTGTCTTTACATGTATCACGACAAGAACACAAAAGACTGCTCTCCTTGGTACAAAAGAGAGGGAATAAAGTTGTAGTAATATTTAGCGCATAGCATTTGGTTGAAAGATGAGATCATAGAAGAAATGCATTCCGAGTTGTGGATAATTTCTGACGGAGAGCTGAAAAATGTATTTAAGAGGATCGCCGCAGACATCAATTTTAAACCTGATATTTTAATATTTTTTCAGTATATTTTTGATAAAAAACAAGTACTATTGATCAAGAACATTACTAACTTTTTTAAAGTTATGCTAAACATATTTTGATTAACGTTTTATAGTTATGGAATAACTAAATAATATTTCACTATGAGTGATTGACATTATTTCATGTGATATTATTTGATCGATCCAATAAAAAACCTAAAAAAAAATGCATGACACTCATTATTCGAGATTACGTAACTCTTTCAACGTTCTGGGCATAGAGAATGTAATCAGAAAGATTCACGTTCGTTTTTATGTAGACAGAAACGTTTCAATTATCTTCAAAGTCGGCTGAGGCTGAGGCGAGCACGCGAGCACGCTAGCGCCGTCGACACACATCTCGTCAGATCTATCTCGTTTTGAAATTCCAACATAATTACTTTGTTCGCTTTTGGGAACAGAAAATAAAACATCAAAGCTATCACCTATTGCGTCGTTGTATTTTTTTATTGGCTTTGAGAAATATTTTACATATAATTGAGCAATTAAAAAAAAAATGGATTTTAAGTTTTCCACCAAATTCAAAAAGATTTCTTACTCACCTAATAATATGAACTGCTGAGCTTGCTTTTAGAAATAAACGTTACATTTTATTTTTTTATACAGACAATAGTGTAATCGTTTACTATAAACCATATCTCAATACAGTTGCGTCGTCCGCACAACCTATATTACATACCTATTATGTGGACGTGGCTTGTTGGGTGATCCAAGATGACTTTAAATAATTTGTTAAAAAATGTGATCAATTTCAAATATTGATCTAGGTATAAATTAAGATTTTAAAATACATTATGAGCCCAATAGCAAAACGTTAAAATTTAAAATAACATATACAGGGTGTCCCAAGGTCAATCCCAATAAAAAAACAGTTAATAGGTCCTACGATTCCTAGTGTTATTTGTTAAGAAACTATATCAAAATTTATTATGGTTTTAGAGAAAAAAAAATTTGAAGTTTCTATTTATATTTGTGTAACACAAGTATACGTCCGCTCGACCTTGAATGCATTCACCCCCCTCTCGAAGTGTGTCCCACGTGTTTTCAGCGGGGTTAGTATGCCGCGAAGCGTTGTGCGGAAACGTCGCGTGTTTTTTGTAAAAAAGTCGCAACCGCGTTCCGGCGAAAGTGCGATACTGCCGAAGAAATGAGAGATCTTATTCGTAGAGCATTCGATTTGTTAAGGGAAGACTGTGTCAGAGATCCTGAACTGATGCAACGTGTTCACCATCAGATGGCCTGGCGATCAGAAGCCAATCCAATTTAATTTTAAAAGGCAGTACAACCCTCTCAAAGCCCTTGGTCTAATTTCGGACTGTAATAGTTAAGCCATAGTTAAAATTTCCTTTCAACACCAATAAATACATATACCCTCACACGAACCTCCTCAATATTTCGAAAGTATTAGAACGCATGATTTAAATATATAAAGAAATAAATACAAACAATTTAAACAATTGTTTTATACTAATTCGCTGCTTATCTCTACTTACTTGTAGCGAATATTTATAAAAATATTTTCACAATTTTAGGTGCATATAAGTCTAAAATTATTATGGTATTGTATTATTATTTTCAGATTAGACTTATATTCAAATGCTGTGTAATTACAAATAATATAAAATAATAAAATGTGAGCTGATTTATGTTAACATATAATAAAATATTGAAAACCTAAAATAAGTTAAAATACCACGGAGTCAGCGCTGATTTATACTTTTCAGTTTTTTATTGGCCCTATCTTGGTATGAATGTATTTTTTTAAATAAATATATGGCATATATGTTTTTTATCAACTCAACTAACAATTCTTTTTTATTTCAAGTAATAATTTATTATTCCTTCCTGTCTTCCTGCCTGGTTAAATATTCATTCTTACTTCATTTATTTTAGGATAGACGTTTAATTTTAGTTAATAAAGTAGCGTACAGAAGTTGCAGTGGCAATAAACACCTACTTATTATATATTTAGACCATGAACACTCTGCCTACTTTGAGTGTTGACTTGGCGTTTCATATTTCATTGGCGATCGCTCTCTTGCTTTATTGCACGTCAAAGAATATGGCGCCATAGCTGGTACCCCTGACGACGATAAATTGTAAACCAATACATGTCCTGGCCAGAGACGCAACAATGCCCTCTAGGAGTGAACGCAGCAAATAGGTTTTTTCTGCTGGAAAGTTTTCTACAGTATGATAAAACTCACATTTTTCCGCTGTAAGAAAATCTGATATGAAAAACGACTTCTCCATTCACTATGTTTAAATACTTTTTAGATAAAACTGTGTTAAAATAAAAATATTTTCTTCGACAAGTCTTTTTTGCCAGATTAAATCAGATCATCATATGATAAAATTTGAACACTGTAAATTTGTTACCACCGACGAAAATACCGTACATACGATTAATAGATTCCGAAATTCCAACCGTGGTCTCAAAATTTATAGACAGGAAAAAATACTTTCGCTTTCTGCTTTGTTTTAATAGAAGAAAGTAGGGTGTAAAAAATATAATTGCTTACACTTGAGATGATTTAATAGAATAAATTAGCATGAATAGTATAGAAAGGCAACACTTACATTTTTTAATACGTATAAAATAGGTAGCATTAATAATAGCACTAATAGTCCATAATGTTCTTTGATCTCCATTCATAATATCCCCAAAAATTTTTATGATTGAGTTTAACAGACTAACTTTAAATCATTTTTTGGTTTAGTTTTTAGTAGCTATGGAGTTATCCTTAATAGGTATGTATTAAAATGTGTGGGTACGTTTTTTGAGTTTTACATAAGTGAAATTTGATAGGTGTATGAAAAAAAAATATGTTAAGTTATTTTAAATATATTTACAGTAAATGTCCTTATATTTTTTGTTATTTCCATACACATATAATCATTAATTTGCATTTCTGTTGTAAATAAAATAAGTACAACAAACGTTTGTTGTTTTTGTATAACATATTCCAAGTGATACTTTAGCGGGACAATCATGTGCTAGAATCCAGGTCGAGTAAAGCACTTCTAGGAACATCTAAAGTGAAGATATTAGCGTTCTCATTGATATCCTTTTTCCTCGGTTTGATGCGTTTTAGTCGGACCCTAATAATATATAAAATGTGTTACATACGCTCAAGAATACATTTCTGACATAAAGCTATATAATAAATATTGAATTCAATGTCAACCGTTCGATATATAGTACAATCATTTTGTATGGAAGGAAACAGGAGGCCATAAAGGGGTTGTACTTGTGACAAAATATTACGTCGATTCCGTTATCATTTCGAGAACCGGGGAGAACGGAGCCGCGTTGCCTACTTAGGGTGTGAACATGGGAGTCAATAATATACTCGTAATATAAAAATACTAGACGAAGATAAGTCACGCTGGATACCCTTTTATTTATTTTATTCAACTAAATAAGAATCATATATTAAAATTACTACACATTTTATTATAGGTATATATAAATATATATTTGATGATTGTTTTTTAATAGTGGCAAACCGCATGATGACATAATGTTTGACATTATTGAAAAATTTAGAAAATATAAATATTTTGATAAAGCATAGGATAGTCAAATATTTATAAAGGTACTAAAGAGGTCCTGTACTTGAGAGCGCAGGATGTCGGTTTAAACCCAGCGTTGAGTTTCATAAATATGCATTTTTTTTATTTGAATTGTTTAAATTCATGTAGCATGTCTATGTATACGGTATAGGTAATACATTTTTTTTTTAAATATTTGATATGACTTAGGTCATATACAATTATTTTGGGCCCTACTCAACTAGGCCAAATGTGCCTGTCCTAGAGTCAGGGGAGATGGTGGTAATGAAGCGTTAAAAATGATATGACCATCTGCAGATTCGAACCCGAAACCTTTGGGTCAGTAGTCCAAAAGCCTTTATATTTATTTGTAATATTTAAATATTTAATTTAACTGTATAGGTTTTTATGCTGAAGATATTTCAGTTGATTTCATTTTTAGTAGTAGCAAAAAGCCTGCACAGCTCTGTCAGTAGTATGAATGTTTAATTTAATATAACGTATTTGAAACACATATTATAGATAAATTTTAGCTTTCTGCACTCCTCTTCCACATAAATTTTATCTATGCCAATTCTCAGACTCCTCCGTGCACGTAATATGCTTCAAAAGGGATAGAAAGTTTTCTCTTCGTGTATTATTATAGATTTTACAAAAAGTACTCTTATATGGGTAATGTTTTTAAACGAGGCAAATAAGTATGTTAGATTGTTTTTAATGTTTGAATATTTTTGAACCTGAATCGAAAAACGACTATATCGACATCTTTATGCACAGAGCAAGGACATTTGGCAAACATTTCTCACGCTACGGGCAGCGACGAATTCACGTGAAAATAATAACGACCCCTTTGATGACGTCACGCCCGTCATTACAGTTCGGTGCGGGAACATCGCGTTATTAAATTCGATATTCTATCTTATAATGCTGTTCGTATTACGAATATTATTAGGTTTCGCATTATGACTGCTGGCTGTTGTCAGCGAGGTTTTGCGCATCCACCGATGGCAATTTGTGAATAATTAATGGAAATAAAGCCCACAACAGGTCGTGCGTATGTGATTTATGCGCGGCTTATCAACTCGCATATTTTAATGAAATTTATTTATTTTATTTTGAATAATTAATAAACATCTGTAATTATTTCCATATAGTATAATAGTATTCATGGTGTAAAATAATTTTGGAATAATATTCTCAAAATATTCTGTGTTCGTTAAAGAAAACCCGCGTACTGAAAGCATTTCCTATTTTTTGGGAGTAGGTACATCCGATGTACTTGTGAAAATCGTCAGTAAGTGAAGACTTAAATATTCCGCTACTTCGTACTTCGGAAATGTTATCTTTGGGGATGGTAGTGTTGTCAGTTGGTGTTCCATTAGCTGTGACAACAAAACAGTGAACCCGCGCAAACACCGGCGTCTACCTAGCGATGACGCGGAGGCAATTCGACAAATAAAAATCTGCTCTGTTCCGTTTACCAGGACAGTGTCGCGCGCCGCTGAATTCCTACGCTTCCACTGCTCTCCCGTTGGAATGCATAAATTGGAATCGAAAAAAGCGTCGCCTTTCTTTCCCGCCCGCCCCACCTCCCCCCGCCCTTGGCATTCTTCACGGTAGGACGTGCATTTAGCGTTATTATTTATGCCGTCTTTCGCGCTCGTATTCATAAAGTGCCCATGTAACTTATAAAATTCTACTCGTAAATTATTTTAACCGTTTTTATGTGGTACATTGCAGTAATATTATTTAAACGTATATTGACAAGGTTCCTTGCATTAGACATACGTTATACATTAAGAAACGTTACGATATTTATATGTTAACAATATTTGTTTTTATCAAAGTGTTAATTATAATCAATTTTATCTCAGCTCTGTATTTAAAAGTTTGACGCGTTTAACATGCGTTATGAGTTACATAATAAAAAAGATTACTTTTATGCTTATTCAATCAAATTTCATTTTGAAGAAAATGGTTGTATTCAAAAATATGTTCGATAATTTTGTAAAGAATTTTTATGCTTCATTTTAAATATTTTCTGCTGAGGAGGTATCTAACAAGCTTTCTTCTATTTTTTTTAACTACGCATGTCATTCAAAGCGATTAAAAAAATCATTAATTCATAAAACATCTTTTTTACCAAATTTAAACAACGAAAAAAATAATATAGCGCTCGTATATCCTGACGATCGAACCCGATTTTGTAATTATCGATTGTTAGCGATGTCGAATAATATAACATTTTGAGCTTATTGCGAGATGTGTTAAAAAACCATAATAATTAAATTATCTTAAATATTATTAACATTTTTCTTACCCTAGTAAGAATATAATTTTATATAGGTACCCAAACTCATTAAAAATGTGTAAGCATTTAATTGACGATGAAAATATCCGACCTTAAAAAGATTCATATATCTGTAGCTCTTTACAAATTAGTTAATAACTTATAAATTAGTTATTCGTATCACCTGTATAGTGCGATCCCAATAAATTTACTCACAGCACCTATACTTTTAGATTCATCTATAATTGTGATATAAAACCATGGTAAAAGTGCCAGAGCATATACTTTTGATTTATGACACCAAAAAAATACAAAAACATTATTTTTGCTGCTCTCAGTGAATTGAATCGATGATTTCCTTTGATGTTGCCATGGGCATAAATATGGATGCCCTTTTTCCTTTCAAATGACCGTGACGGGGCGCCAGCGCTGGTCATATTTAAGCAGCCGTGGCTCATAATTCGCCTTGATATGATCATTATTAAATCGAGGAACGCGGTGTGAGGATATTTCCGCGGAAACATTCGTCATAACTCGAGGCACCTTTTTGTGTTACTGAGGAATGGGAAAACGGTGTGGGTATCTTCCATCCTTTTTTATCACGGGTCGCAATCGATGCTTTTTCTTGTACATCTATTATATTTAGTATCGTATAAGTAAAATATCTGATTAATATTCCAAATATTTTATCTCTGATCACGTCGACATGTGGAATTTGGAAAGACCGGATATTTTATAATTACTTAGTAATGTTTGCATATTTTTGTAATTAAAAGTATTTATTAAATACCATATTTTAAGACCAAGACTTTCTACCCTATATCGGTGTTACTATAAAAAATTTTTACGGACCTCGGCGTTGATATAAACCCCCCCCCGCCCATAAAGCCCACCTAAAAATTAAATCTCTCTTTATTTATTGGTGCTATACGTATCAGCAGGGTAAATAGAAAATAATATCCTATATGACGAAAAAGAATGTTCTGACGGTTTTGGAGTCTTTAGAGAAATTACGGTTTCAAATTATATTTGTTGAATGTTATTTCACCAGCACTTTCTTTTTCCTTCACTTTTTTTTTTTTTGAACCTTCTTATGAGTTTTTTTATAAATTTTATACAGAACACAATAATAATAATCATAAAATACATGCTAACGCTTTTATTATGTATTTTTTAAAAATAATAAAAAACGCACCTTATTTTTATGACTTTTAATTGATTGTTGCTTCAATATATTTAATTAAGATTTTTTCTTGTTAAATATAGGGCTTTATTTTCCAATTATGTATTTTGTATTTTAATTATATATTAAATTAGAATAATATAATAGTTTTATGGAGGCCAATAAACGGTAATATTTCAAAACTGAATAGGAATACTTAAATACTGTAATCTAATTATTTAACTATAAAATATCATCAGACATTTGTAACAAATATTTAATTATGTAATATTATGTACATTTGTAACATTTGTAATTATGTTAAGCATTATATATCAGTTATATAGCATTATATAGCAGTATATAGCATTATATTTAAAAAATTACATTAAGGAATATTTATTATTTAATAATTTATACTATTTTTTATACAAAATTTTAATGCAGATCCTTCTGTCATTTTTAAAAGAAAAACATAAAAAAACGTCATATTTAGTTAGTCGTTTAGTAAGCTTATTGGCCAGCCAATTTGTTTAGCAATTATTAATCGCATACACCAAAAAAATAAAAAGGCGCCTTACTTAACTGTTTTTCTAAACTTTCACTTTCCAATGACAAAATGTGTATCAGTTTAACTCTGGAAAAGGTTCAAATTTTGTCTTATTCTGTGAATCTTGTCGTTAGTTCGTTCTACGATGGCGTAAAGTTTCACTGGATTATATTTTGCTCTCGTCGAGCTTAAAGGCAGCTACTCGTTTTCCCGAGAGTTCAAATAAAAGTGACACAATTCCCTTGTACCTGACATTTATTGAGAAGCATATGATATTATCAATATTTGAATGTGTTTTTCATTCTTTGCTTTACTCAGGTTTAGTCTCGAGATATGTCTTATAAAGACTCGGTTGTCCTGTCTGTAATACAACAATAATTGTTGAAGCTCAGTGGATCTTTTATTTAGGTCTAATTTAAATAAAAGATCATTAATATTCTATAAGTTTAATATATGATATTGGAATATATTAGTTAGGCTGCTCAATAGCTAATTTCATATTCAATATTTTAAAGTTATTGTCGGGTTTCGGGCTTATTTTTTTTACGAATACGGTATTTTTGTTTACGATTATTAAATTATTATTGATATATTCGTATTAAATAAATCCTACGTGTAAATACATAAGTACATATATCTAAGCTCATTAGAACTATTACAATATGTAGGTCAGAAAAGATAAATAAAGTTATGAATTTGTACACATTAGATCTCCTAATACTTTTATATTTTACCTAACTGCTTAGTATATTATTTTGTTGACACTCTTAACATAGGCAACGGATTGACTTTGATTGTCTTTTTTTAAAATTTGTTTTTACTAGCTCCGGTGGCAGATTCCAGTGTGATATTTTTAAAGGAATTAACATTTTAATAACGGTCATACCTACTTGATAACTAAGGGCTACTTTAAAAAACCTACGCAAGTGACACTCACATTAAACTAAAAAATAAAATAAGAGAAAAATATCAAAACGTACTCAAGCGTCGGCGCTAATTTAAAAGTGTCGTAATAACTTGATTGATGTTAGGGAAATTGGTCTCAAGGATAACGCGAGAAGGATCGTTTTAGCAAAACTTTTGACAGCTTCCTGATGAAAAGGACAAAATTCTTAAGCTTTCCACACACTTTTTTATTAAAAATAAAAACATATTATACCTATGTATAATTTAATTTCTTTTACCTTAAATTTCCTTACTAGCTCTTTTGCCTTCAGTTTAACTTCGAGAGTTAAGGCCCTGCGAGTGGCACTGAATGGCAAAAATATATTTTGCATGTACTATAATAGTCTGTATTGTCCAGTAACGAATAAAAAAGTCATTAATTCCAGTAGTAAAGTATAGTTTTAATGTAGGCAAATGCTTAGTGAGTCGATTCATCTTGCGAATTTTGGTTTTTCGTAACGGTGCCTTCGGTGCCCGATAACTTTACCTGCGGCACTCGGGATAACTGAAAATCGTTGATCTTGAAATTTCGAGGTTTCCAAAATGCTTAAAATGCTGGTTAGATGCTTGCATTCCTAGCAAGTTATCTAAAAAATGTCATACAATCTCCCGTTGCCAATTTCACCCTCTTAGGGGTTGGTCCCTTTGGATAGCCTTGGTCCTTCACCAGGATTCAAACTATCTCCATACTAACTTTCATTAAAATCTGATTATCGGTTTAGCAGTGAAAACGTAACAGACACACATGAATTCTCATTTTTAATATTAGTGTGAATATAGATTGTTGTTACAACACAACGTTCGGCTTTCGTTGTATACAACCTGTATACAACGGATTCATTTATCGAGTATAGCAGAGGCCATGATGCCATTGCACGTATAGCAAGCTGACCTCCACGTAAAACAAACAGTGACTTTTCGTAGGTAAGCTCGCAGCGCGGAGCGTGTCGGGTCGGTCAATGTTTATGTATGAGACCGCGTCACGACATTCAGCCAACTAATCCGAATTTTAGAAAACATTGGCTGACATAGTGTAGAATTTTGAATACAGTCATTATAGAATGATAAATGAACAGCTATATAAACCTGCCGATAGGAAAAATACGATAATTTATGAAAACACTGAAATATTTGGCTTAAAATTAAGACGTTAGTTTAACTCGCGGCTGTGTACTCAGTCTTCCTCACACGACTTTACAAAAGGTTTTGCTAACGGCCCCGGAATCAATTGTTCCCAATCGACATTACCATAGGTTTAACCAACAGCGTTTAACCAACATTTAAGACGGTGTTGGATTAACTCGCGGTTGTGTATGCGGTCCTTCTCAGATGACATAACAAAAAGTTTTGGTAACGGCTTCGGATGTAGTTGTCTCTGAAAACGACAGTATATAAATTTTAAATAGCGTTCTCAGTCGTTTTCACTTGACATCGCCGAAGGAGATTATTTTGTGTGTATATATGTGAACAGTATACAAAAAAATTAAAGACTATTTAAAGATACATTTAAAGACTATTTAAAAATAAAATTTATATACGTATACTTAACAAAACCTTGCTGTGCTTTATTCTAACATAACAAAATATTATATTAGGCATTATGAAATCGAGGAAGACAGTTATTAAAATAGAAAAAAAGTGATGAAGCTAACAATGGTTTTTAATGAGGAGTGTCTTTGAAAAAGGGCTGTCCATTTATATTTTACCACAAAATTGCTACAACTTTTTGAAGTTTTCTGAAAATTATGTTAGTATGTAAATAAGCTCTTGTAAATAGTAGCGTATAATAAATACTATTTCTGTTTTGTTTAAAATGAAAAGAACTTTGCATATTTTCTGTTTTTACACGTGTTTCTAATCAATGATTTCTTTTCCTGTGTCCTTCTAGTTAATTTGCACTGTACTAAGCAATGCTTTGTGAATTCGTATCCTGGTACTTTCCCGGCATGCCCCCCCCCCCCTGTCTCTACGTGATTACCTTTTACTCCACTTTCGGCCGTAATGGCCGACCGCTCCCGCTGCCATCTTCTTTTTTATTAGGTACTCCCTGTATTTTTTTTGTCTCTTCTCCGCCCGGCAGGCCGGGGCAGCGTGAGCGAGAGAGAACACTGGAATTAAATTATTTTTAGTGCCACGGCCGACCTTCTTTTTATGATTGAAAAAACGGACAGGCCGCTATCGTGTTTATCAATAGATAGCAGCTTCGGAATTCGATATTGTTTGAGAGGTCTTGATCGAGTAACAGCTGGTCCGACATTGTCCCGTTTCGAATATAAGATTTACAAACGTTGCCGCGTAGGTGCCGATCCGCATTACGGCTTTCCTAAAAACATATATTTTTTTTTATAAATATTTATATTCCTTTAAAGTAAACAGAAATTTAAATTGCAGCAGGTACCTGACCGAAGTAGGTACCTGGTAGCTTCAGTCTTCGGTGCGATCTCGGACCATCATCATCAAAGCAACTTCACACCTTCCGTGTCGCACTATTATTCTTATTATTAGTTGCCAATGTATAACTAAGTAGTTGTTAAGTCTGGTAACAGTAGCATTAATAAGGAATATTCCTGTACAATACAGATTATCTAACCGATCTACATCGTCTTCAATACAACAACCGTCAACGGGTTGAGCATCTTAGACCCCCGTTACAATGGTGACCCCGATGTGATTAGGATCACTGCACTCTTATAATTAATTAGCCTTACAACTAGGAAAGGAAGAGATGAACTGTATGTAGTACTCGTGTAGTACTCGTGTATTTACACCAATTTTTATAGACCAGAAAGTAGGCAGATTAGCAGCTTCGCCTATAAGATGAAATAAAATTTAGTACAGAAAGATAGGCCTTAAATAACGTAAAAAATAAACCTTAAGAATAAGATAATATATACATGCAATTACAATAGGATATGGAATTAATTTTTTTAAACATTCTGTATATTTGTAAATATGTTTTTTTTTTATTTATATTTTTATGAATTATTAGGAAGCCAATTAGCAAAACATTATTTATAAGAATTTAAGTAGCTGGGTTAGGTTAGGTTTTGGTTCAACTAAACCAGTGCTGAGTATTAAAAAAAAAGAGTTAAAAGAAATATGATTGTATACATTATCTTATCTTTGATTTTTTTAGTTGATATACCGCTATTAAAGAATGTCACATTTAATTTTACATCTATATATTATTATTTTATGTATTTAATATGTAAGTGAATTCCTATTCGGCGGAAAGACCGGGCTGTCGTTTTCATATTTCCCTTCTTCTTTTAGCACGATTTCTTTCACATTAGTTTTTCTATCTTTCTATTTTTTTATTATTGCGAGCATTTTACTATATATAATCTGAAAGAAGCACACTCTTTTTTTAGGAAACGTTATTGGAATCGCTTGCTGTCTGGCCACCTGTCTCTACTCCCAAGCTTTTACTTTCTGAAATTTAAAACTATCTAGTTTAATCCTATATTTATAAACTTTTAGCATAAGAAAATAAAATAGTAAAAACAAAACTAAATTGTAAATCATTTTAAATCCTAATATGACATTTTACAAAATAAACGGTTTCATATAATCATGTACATTTATTTCTATTTTATAATTCGTTTCAATTTCAAATTGAAACTATTTAATTCCATAAACACAAGATAATTGCATATAGGAATGATATTTTAATTTAGGAACAATAATAATTATGAGTATAGTGGTGTGACATACGTAATAATTATGTTTTTTTTACGGAAAGCATGTATACATGATCATCTATGTTTAATAACAATAATAACAGAAATATTTTTTAACGGTATATTTTTTAAGACATAAATAGAACTTTATACATATATTATATTAAGTCGGTTTAAAGCTGAAGCTTTAATGTCAATTTAAACAATTAAAATGTTTGTTGCCTAGATGGTGCTGACTTTGAGGTACTATTTCTCGAAATATCGGTTCCTTTAGATATGATATATACCGCTTTAAGTTATTCTTGACACTTAAAAAATTCAATATCCTGGCATTTATTTTTTTATTATATAATTATTTCTAACCGTTTAAGAGTTTTACAGGCACTAAACATACGTTTCAAAATTTGTAATTATTATATTATTTTATAAGCATATTGATGTAATTAGAATATTTTAAGAAAAACCTGTATGTACACATACATAAACCCTCATGTATTATTCTGAATTTTTAAGTGTGCCTCTTGTTTATTTATTTATTTAACAGGTTTCCCCATGTTAAATCTTCAGTGGCACATTTTGTTTTTTGCCATTGCACTTTTATTTCATAAATTATCAGTTGAAAACCGTGTTTATAACAGATTACATCCCCTAAGAACAAGACGCTATTAAGGTGATGTAAAATGTAATATATTGTTTCTCTAAAAAAATAATAAATAAATGAATATTAAACTTAATTTAAAGTAAAAATTCAAACCAACATATTATATATAAAGATGATACATTAATGATATGAACATAACTAATGTATTTTAGAATATAAACTAGAAGGAAACTCGGTGACACGAATCCAATCCCCATTGAAAAAAAAATCCCCATACAAAATACGCCCTACCCGTGCTTTTCAATAATTTTTTCATTTCAATAATGAAATAAATGTCTTCATAAAAAGGTAATATTTTATGATTGCCGCTAGTTTAGAAGATACATGGTTTACATATAAAATAAAGTTAAAGGAATAGTTACATATTGTGGCGGCAGATTTATAAAAAAATGAAAATGCTTCAATATGAGGTGTCGAGGTGATAATTTTCGTAACCTTTCCAAAATAACGAAATTGCGCAAACCTCTTTGCCCTGTCTCCCGGAGGGCCAATTTATCACGGTTCTATTAAGTGCCTCCTGAGCCTCCGACGAATGGGGGTTACTAATTGCATACTGCCGTGGAAACATTACATACCTTTAGCATATTGATATATGTATTAACGCCGCTAACACGCGCGCGCCATTTTGATCGATTTAGCGTCACACATTTAATTAGAAATAAAACGCGGATAAACATAATAAATGAACCACTATACCCCGTTTGAACAAAACAAATCAGTGCAAACTATGGAGCACGCAGCCTTGCTATGTCCGAGATCTGCAGCAGGACACCCAAACTCATCCAGCTGCTTGCTACTAATATGGTATAGCAGCACGCAGAACTTTGACGTCAAAGCCGTAGAATAAATAGTGATATTTGAAAGGTCAGTGATACACAAACTTTAAAGGCCATCAAAAGCACACAATTATTTGCCCGCTATTTGCCACCATCTCTCCTGACTAACATAAACAAATTACTTACCACTCGTCTATGTAACACTGCCACTCAAGCAAAAACTTAGTTGAGTAGGTTTCAAACTATTAAAGTAAAAACTCTTTAGATGAACGTTACACAAATTTTCCTATAGACAGTGAATGAATATAATGCGACACGCTCATTCTAAAAACTCGGAAGGACGCTTGGAGGTGATGTGCACATTCGGTTTTGATTGCATACCTATAGCTATAGCGTGCGGAAACATTATTGATTGTAGATACCAGTATGGGTTGATGATTTTGAAATATTGAATGATACATTATTCTAACGCGCGTGGTGTAAACACAAAACCGTTATTTTTTATTATTATTTTGAGTTTATCTTTCTGGGAAACACTCCGTAACATCAAATTCCGAGGATATAGAAAAGAATAAAAAAGCAGCTAATCAAATTCGGACATTAAAATTATTATTAAGCTCAAAATCGTAGCTTAAACGATAAATAATTCATATTTAAAATGCGCTACAATATTATTGGCCTTACAATATTATCGCTGCTAAGCTTAAAAGTGACCACTAACCATACTAGCATGCACTGCATTTTAACGGTGAACTAAGCGATTATGTTGTAACAATTAAAACAACGAGCTTACCTATATCGAAGCTTTCGCAAATACACATAAATCTAACGACATCGAAAAAGATTTGTATACCTCCAGGATGCTTCCTAAAAATCATGTTATAAAAAATATATTTCTAAAATTATTATGGTTCATTGTTATTATGTAATATAAATATAAAATAAATTAAATAAAAAATACCGCAACCCGTGGCTCTGGATATCTTACCTGCGGGCAAAAAAGAAAAGTTTTTAAAGAAACGACATATTTGATAGTAACTTATTATGATCAGGAAAGAAAAGACGTGGATTAGAGTGTGGTTAAAAACTTTTTAATGTTTTCTTTGCTATTTTGTCTCCCTGCTTTTAAACTGAACTCTATAGCTATGAAACATCTACATTGATGTTTGTTTAAATTATTTAAAAATATTGTTAGAGTTCTTTGCTAGAGGTCGCCTAGTGGTCGAAATTCGACTACTATTCATTAAACTTATAATACAATTTTAGAATGCTGAATTGTATTTACGAATGTTTTCAAAACCGTGCCAAATCACACACCCCTTCGTGCGCGTAATATGCTTAAAAGGAAACCAACACGCCTAATAATATAATACCCGGCTTCACGTATTAATATATAGATTCTTTATTATTACATTATATTAGATATCTTTACATTACTTAACTATATTTATAGATAAACTTAGACAACACCAAAAGTATAAATAAGGTAATAAAAATCACATGATCAAAAAAAAAAAGAAAAAAACAAAGCTCATCGAAATTCGCATTTAGTGGCATATCAGAATCTTCACCGTGTCCATCTAACTAGGCGCTAAATACCTGTTCTAAGATGGACTATCTGTGTCTGAAAGCGAAGTAGTAGGGTTCCTAAATCCTTTTTTTAAATTCACAAAACATAAACCTACTTATGTATATTTCATAAATTAATAAATAAATAAAGTTAAGAAAAGAACATAGAAGGAGATAAGCTTAATACTAATAAAATATACAGAGTAATAATAGTGTAGTATATAGTCCGTAGTGTATAGTGTAATATAGTAATATACTTTAGTGCGTTTAATTGATAATTTAGTTCGTCGATATTTAAAATGGTTATTACATTCAAAATTGTGTTCATTCAACTACCTAGGATTTTTTCTGTTTACGAGTAAAGTACAAACGCAAGTATATTACAAATATTATTTCCAGTTCTTGACGGCAACAAACAATTAATATGGAATATACCTGGTTGGAAGCAATTTTTTAAGTGTGGCCTATTTTTGGAACATCGTATTACTCAAAAAGCCTTTCTTACATCGCTATGGTCCAATTTGGCCGAGAACTTTTGAATGTATTTGAATATTTAAATCAAGAGTTCCTTTGAGGGTTTATTAATCATATTTTCAGCTTTTTCTCAGCCAATAAGTTTACGGTCAAATAATTTACATCTCAATTACTCGTGAAAAATTCTGACAGGAGAATAACGAAAATGTCCCTGCGGTCGAACGACTTGAATCCAGATCGTTACAAAAGAGATCGAGTATGAGAGAGAGAGAGAGAAAGAGCGTGGCTGTGTACAGCGGGAGGGTGAGAGGGAGTTGGGGGATAGATTAAAAGAGAGGTAGGATTCTATTCGGCCCGTTACCACCATGGAGTTTTAATTAATGGTTGCGAAAATGTAATTGGATAACCTGGTTACTGGGTCCCCTAAAACCCGTCGATTGTTGTCCGAAGTAGTTCGGGCTTGTTTGAACCTCGACAGCACAATGGCGGGCCGCAATCAAGTGTCTGTTGACTCTCATATTTAATTTTGTCAGGAGAGTAATCAACGAATACTGCGGATGAAAAAGCGTCGCTATGGGGTGCTTCTTTATCCACATGCAACTGCAGGTGAAAATAATATAAAATTTATTTAGTTTTGTTCTAAATAATCATAATTTGTTATTTTTAATATTATAAGACTATTTATAAAATTCTTATTCTAATAAATTCGATAAGACCTACAAAATTTTATTAGGCGGCGGTTTATCCTTCCTCTTTAACCGACTTCAAAAAAAAAAGGTGGATG
This sequence comes from Neomicropteryx cornuta, assembly GCA_020383195.1. NCBI lineage: Eukaryota > Metazoa > Arthropoda > Insecta > Lepidoptera > Micropterigidae > Neomicropteryx > Neomicropteryx cornuta. The sequence goes on from JAHKQU010000014.1 coordinate 12,779,798, forward strand.
TTTTCAATTCGACCTGTATGATTTTTTTTAACAAAATATATTTTTTTTTTCCGAAATGGTTTAGGCGATTTCGATGTTTTTTTTTTCATATTAGAGTTTTTTTTTGGGATAGTGCCATATTAGTTTTACGATAAAAATATAGTTTCCAGTCAAATGTTTTTATGTTTGGTGGGCTTACAGTTAATTCGAGTAAAATAGGACCACACTATAAACAGACTTTTGATTTTTATTTTCAATACCTACGTTGTTTTTTTGGTTAGATATGAATAAATTAACTAGGTTAGGTTTTAATGTCTAGAATCCAGTAGCTAAAAAGTAAAAAGTTGTTTGAATTAATGTCATCTGTAAGATGTGAACTGCCAAAAGTTAAAACAATACGAATTCGACGCATGTTTGGCTGTTAAAATAGTTGCCGTACGGAGAAGAAGAAGAAGTATTATGTTTTTATATAATCTTATAATTTTAATTTGCCTTTAAACGAATAATTTATGACTTGCTTTGATAAATTTAACATAATCGTCAATTAGCATACTTTTTAAATAAAATTTCACTCATTTCTCCGGATTGGCTTGAGCGATGTTGGAAAATGTTTTTTTTTATACAATAGGGGATTTCACATGGGTTTTAGTTTAGTTAAGTTACCTTGTAGGGTAGGAAAAATAAATAAACACTTTGTTTACCCTCAGCTTTTGATTTGATATAATAAATATTTACAAATATACAATAACTAAAAATGTTGAAATATAAAACTTTTATAATAAAAATAAAACCAACTTCGAAATATATCTTAATCAATTCATATATTTTTTTATTTTTAGTCAATATTCAATACTTCAATATTATTACATACTTAAATTCATTATTTTGTTGTAATTATATGTTAGTCACATGGCATAAAATATAGTCATTATTTTTAACTTTAATTTTTTATAAAACAAGTAGTTGAATATGTTATGTAGGAACTTGCTGATATCAGAACATAGGAATAAATAAAATCTGCTGTGAGGGGGCGTGAAACATGTTAACTAAACCTACTTAAACTGCCTTTGATTTATTTATATTTGTAGTAGGTACATCCGGCTGCTATGTCATTGAGCAGCACTGCGAATTGCCGCCCACGTCCTCGCATTACAAATTTTCGGACGACAGCATGATTTTAATGTTAACTATGATCTGTGGGTACACATCTCTGGATGCAATAAACGAATTTCGTACATTGAGATTAACACAACAATATTGACGAACCGTGATTTCTTAGACCCCGGGATTATACGTAGGGCGTGGACGCAGCAAGACGCATAAGTTGTTTGCCGACGGGACGGCAAATATGTCGTGGGGATATTTATACAGGGCCAAACTCATTAGCAATCAAATAGCTAGGAAGACGCATTTATTTGCCGACCCGTTTGGCGGGTTATTATTGAAACGGTCATTGTGCCCCCCTAATATTAGAATTGAGAACGGAATATTAAACAGTGGGGTATATTTACTTTGTAAAACTTTGCATACTTCAGATTCCATTACAGCTTCATGATATTATATAATATACAATAATTTGTTCACTGTAATATTAATAATATATATTTTTTTTAATAAAAATTCCTTTAAAAAAAAATAATTGTGCCCTCTTAACCAATAGTTCACCAGATCTATGGAAATTTGCATAAATCAGTTTACACATTTACGCGTCTTGTCTATCGACAACGTTTATTGTCTTGTGTATAACACAAAAAATTACCTACAAATACTATAGTATTAAATCGTTTTTTTTTACAAAAAAAAAGGTAAATAGATTCGCTTAATCTGACACTTTTTGGGTAATATCATGGATAGAGAAACACACTAGAATTTAAATAGGACCATACATTTGTTTAAATGGGTATTTAAACAAGAATTCAATTTTTATTTTCCTTGAATATTTTGGGACCCCTTTACCCAGTGTCTTAATATAGAGGTAAGTTAAAGAAGGGCAAGTGTAAATATATTCAGGCGATTCGGCTGATTAAATAGTCCCTCAGAATTAATGTCGCAGCTTAAGTAGGAACCACTTAGTATGACGCGTTCTTAAGTCGATTAAGAAACTTTTATAGAGTAGTAGCTAATGAACCTGGTTGGTTTCAAATTAGCTTAAAACTTGTCAAGCTAACATACGTTGGCCGTTATGATCATTTAGCTAAAATAAAACCACTTTTTAAGAAAAAGAATGTTGGGTTCGGTTTTTTTGGACGGAATACATAAAAATGATCCTTTTTTTTAAACCCTTCCCACAAACAAAGTCTTTTTTTTTTGAAGTGTAGATTAAATTGTATGGAAAAAAGTATCACTTGGTATTACCAGCAATATCACCAGAGTAAACTCCAAAACATTGTTACAAAATTAATAAAATTCTGTACCTTACCAGAAACATAAATACAAAAAAGATGTACCTATTGATTTGTCAAGCAGTAAAACCTTAAAATAGATAATTAATAAACCTTTTTGACTATTTTTTGTATTTATATAATAATTATTATTAGTATGAGTATAGGTAATTATGACATAAGCATTTTATTTTTAATTACAGTTTACTATAACAGTACTCTCTATTTAAATACCTAAATCTGTTTTTACCATAGTTTAATTTAGGTATTCAATTTAAACCTAAAAATCACCACGTAACTAATTACAATAGTTGTAAGTTGTTTAAACAACAAATTTGCATACGCATTTTTTTAAATTATTATTTTACACATTTTCGGATTTGGTAAAATCCATAATCGGTGATTCTCTTTTTTAAAATATTAAAGCCTTCGTTCTTCCCTTGGTATAAGAAAATTCAGAAGATCTGATCCAGAGAACTTTTTCTTTGACTAAAAACAAAAATAAGATGTTTTTAGATTAAACAAAATGTTCCCTAGATTAGAACTTTTAGATTTTCTTAGACCGGATAAAAAGACGGTTTAGAAAAGAGATCTGCTTATTATCATTTTACAGAATGCGAAAATGTGAAAAATATTATTATTAAAAAATAAACATACCAAATTTGTTGAATAAACTATTGTAATTCTTTCAATTAATTTAAACATTCGAAAGTCTATATTAAATTATACTCCAACCATTGTTATACTATAAATTTATCTTAGGGTTGCCACAAGAATGACGACACGCACATATATTTCATCTTTTGAAACTTTTAAGCCTAAAATGGATTATATTGTGCAGAAACTGTCCGCAAAATAATTTTACTCATATTGGTATATTAAATTTATCAAGTACAATAATAAAATATTTCTTCATTAGGTTCTCAAATTGCATAAAGTTGTGGTCTGCGCGATTGAGAGAAAAAATATGCACCGTTCCCGCTTCTCACTACACCCCACCGTTGAGTATGGCATCGTACGTTACTAGTTTGTACTGCAACAAATGCGTTGCTTATTCCAGTAAGACGGCGCGAAAACGATTTCTAGCTTCATGGTTTGTCCTTACAATACTTTCACCGATACGATTTTATTTTCTAGGCATTTCGATAAAGTGGTTTTTAATAATAGTCAATCATTCAACTATTCAAACAAATCTTTTCTAACAATAGCGTTCGTTGCCAGGGACTCGGTTCCAACATTAAAACGAAGAGCCAAAAATAGCTTATTGCTTGTCATTTCCAAGATGGCGTCGAAATACAGCATTTAACATGGTGCTGTCTTGAGCTGTCAGCGAGAGGCGGACAGATTGCGCGACGCGACGCGACGCCACGACTCGAAATGTCGTGTATCCGGTTAAGTAGTCCCGATTGTTTTAGATTAGTTCGAATTATATCCGACATGGAATCACGGAATCCAACTCAGCGTGACAAGCAACACTCTAGCGTTTTAATTAAACGTTTTTTGACATTTTATTTGCTGAGATATTTATTTAGTTCCATTGTACATGTGGCTTTCGAAAATAGAAAACAGCTGTCATAAAATCCAATTGTCAAATAGTTTAGTGGATATTGTCTAATATATAACGATATAACGATTTTACCAAATAGAAAAAAAAAACAATTCCGATTGAGGATACGTTGAAATATAGGACCACGACTGTTTAACTAAATAAAAACCGACCGTCAGAAAAGAGTTTGGAATTAAATTTAACTTAAACTAAATAAAATAACTGATTTGCTGAGGAGCATTATTAAAAGTATCCCAATTAAAATGACACGATCACTGATAGAGCAGCAATAACAGATTTTGCTAATGCCTAATATGGTCTTCTAAAGCAATCAATTTTTTTTTAAAGTAAAAAACCAGTATCTCATTTTTTTTTAATAACCTTAATTATTAAACAATAATATCAAAGTTTAATATAATTGTTTATTCGTTTTGTTAACGATTGTGTCACGACGTATATGTATTTTGTGGAAATACAGCTACTTAGTAAGAAAGGAAAATATTTTTCACTCTTACTATTTACACGTAATGATTCAAATTATAACGATTTTAGTTTCTAATGTAATTTATGAGTATCTAAAATTCTTGCAGATAGTGTATGACGAGCGAAGATTAAAAATTACGACTTTGAGTAGAGATAGCTAATTTATATGCTATACGTGAAGAGAATAAAGATTATTTTTAATAGTTTGTATATGTAATTTTTATTCACGTTATGTATTACCAAGAGATATTGCTTTGGGCTTGAACACTGTACACTGCACAGTGTACTAATGACGTTTATAGTTTACAAGGACAATGATTAGGCAATAAAGAAATAAATTGCGTTTATCATTAGGTTAGCTATTTTAAAGCACTTAATATCGACTATATAGCAAGATACGAAGAACAGACATATTCTAATAATATATATTCGCTTAAATATTCAATATTTCGATATTTAACTTTATTTTTTAAACAAAGTGATGAAGCTATATTTTTAAATAAGGTATGTATACATATAATGCATAACAAGCATTGAAATTTGGAATTCTTTAATAATACAAATATAACTCTAAAATACAAATGACCAATATATAACTTTACCAAAAAATACTAATAAATTAAAACTGTATATTCGCACGATTTACCTGAGGCAAGGCTGTAAAAAATTAATGTGGCTATGAAAAAGATAAACCAGCTTGGTCCATGAGCTCAAAATAATATAAACCATTTCAGATTTTTATGCTGATGATTCACAATTGTGAATGAATGATTATTCAATTTTTTGCCACTTCCATAATCAGGTTTTACGCTTGTATAAAATAAAACGTTCAATTATTTAGTAACGGATATTAGAACAGTTTCTCATACATTTACATATTTATATAACACATGTGAATTGTAAAATAAATATATTTTAACAGTTTATAAAACACTTAATTGTACGAGTGAGTACAGAACGGCAAAGAAGAGGTCAAAACACTGTCCGCTTGCGCGCTGCGGCTATTTCCGCGTGTTATAAATTAGAGGGTATTTTCAAGCAGCATGACCAACACTGCAGTAATTAGGTTGTTGTGTGAGACTTATATATAGAATTAATGATAGCATAAACTTACAGCAGATGCATTGCCGCGTGCATTACTCTTCTTACTTCGGCCGCCCTGGACCGCAGATTGCGACACTCCTATTTAAATTCATTTACTTATAAATAATTGCTCAATCACGTTAATTCTAACTAATTACTCTTTGGGTCACACATGCATATAAAAGATTTTTTTTTTGTTACCTAAATACAATGCGTAACTAACAATTCGTATATATTAAAAAAAAGGCATACCTAGTTATAAATATTAAATGTGGGGTTTATTAAATTCAAAATCAAAGTTGCTTGCGCGACCTTATTTGCAGTTATTGCAGATATACACAAGGTCCCAGCGATGGTGGATCTATGCGAGCAGCGTGAACCTAACCTCAACCAATACAAAACAAAATAATATATTTTTTTTATGTCCCAAAATATTTTATATTTGATCTACAATCTCTGGGACAACCTGTATATTTCTTACCTACAAATCTACATGTTCTCTAGAAAAATGCATTCAAAAAATAAAAAAAAATGCGTGGTAAAAAATGAGCTAAAATTGTATTAAATTACGCGGTAAGACGTTAAGGTGCGTAATTTTAATAATTTAATATAAAATGTTTCTATATATTACGTCTATAAGTAATAGTGTAATAGATAATCCGATAGACTCTTCTAAGAGTCTGTCCCACACTCCTAAGAGTGCTCTTGTTATGTATCAATATTTTATTAGAATACCGCCAAAAAATAAATAAAAGTTATATACAAGTATATATATATATATATATTTTACTTTTATTTGATGGTAAATCGCCTCAAAATATAAATGACATAATCTTTGACATTATTGAATAATTTATAAAAGTTTTTTTTTTTTTTTGATAAAGCGTAGTATACTATTTATAAAGTACTAAAGAGGTCTGTACTTGAGAGCGCAAGATGTCGGTTTAAACCCAGCGCTGAGGTTTTATAAAAATGCATTTTTAACTCTCAACTATCCTCTTTAGTGTAAAATATTGTCCAATATTATGTAACCATCTAATTAAATTTTACTTTTATAAATTTTTCAATATTGTCAAAGATTGTGTATATATGATATATACACATACATCATATATACATACATATCATTAGATGTTAATCGTTACAGGTGGTGAAAAGAGAAGAAGTGGCTTACTAAATACAAAACGTTTCGGTGCGAAGGTTCTGCCTTTCTCTTTTGGCGAATTACCACCAATTCAGCTTAAAATAATTGTAGTTGTACGATTTCTCTTACTTGTGTTTTTTAATAGAAAATATTAATAAAATAAACCATAAAACTTAATATTTCGAATAAACAGTTAAAATGCAATGACTAAATTGGTCGAAAATCTGAGTTTTTTTTTAATTTTTAATCTCATTCCTGCAGGCTCTGCCAAAATTACAGATTATGTTTAATCGTCCAGAATCCCTCTCTTCAAACAATGAATAGACCTTGATTAGTCAGGAGTAAATAGTCTAGACGACTAACAGGAGCAGATTTGTAGACTTGTATGAATACACATTGCTATTAGGGTATTGAATTATTCTGCGTGGTTGTTCATAAAAGAAATGAATAACATTGTTTTAGAGGAAATATTTCTTGTGGATACGTTAATTTCATTATAGAGTGTATTTACTTATCTTTATCTTTAATGTAGCTATGTTGTTACTGTTAAGATAAGATGAGATTCTTAATTTACAACACTTGTATAGGAATGTGTTTTGTTGATGCTTATAAGTGAGTTACAAAGCAATACCAGTCAGTCAGTCTGGAACGCTTTTTGACAGCGATTCGAAAATAAATATTTAAATTCATATAGGTCAACATTAATTTTCTCTGTTATCTACTACATTGTACATTATTAATTTAGAGATGAGTCACAAACCCAAATACCGCAGGCAAGAGTCGTCGCGCGCCGGAGGCACCTATAGGGCCACCTTCGGGGCCTTGAATACAGTGTAATAACTAAAAAACAAAATATCGCAATAATAAATACATTTTACATTTGAAACATAAAAATTTCAAATATCTTCGTTAATTAATCAATTAAAAGCAATTAAATAATAATAATAAAAAGGTAGCATAATTGTTTTTGTTTAAGGTAGCATAATTGACCATAAGGGAGAAAATTAAATAATAAGGAGAACAACGGAAATTTAGGAATGTAAAAAAAAGTTGATGTTTTTCATTTAAAAACAGATATGTAACGATTTTTTACCAAATATTTTTGACTTCTTTTCTAAATGTTTTAATGTTACTTTTAAAAATAAATACATTATTGGAGTTTGTTGAAACCCGATATAAAAGTTTTTTTTGCATAAAAGGAATGGTTATATAAAGTGACGTCTACGTCCAGTTAGTAGTTACTGTTTGTTAAAGTTTGATTATAAGAGATTTTATTTGAGTATTTTTACATTACTGTAGAAATGGGAATTAACGTTTGATATTTCTTATTTAGTGATAAACGTTTTAAACAGAAAATTTAATACAAAATAGTTGTACTGTGATGTAAGAGCACTTGAACCTAAAAACCGTTATTGGCCAAAAACATATATCGCTCGTGTGTTTTTAGGTACTTCCTTGCTAATCGCAGGCACCGCGTCTGTTTCTGTTTGTTTTAAAACACCCGGCAGAGAAATCCCTTTGTATAAACTGTTGACGATTTAACGCGTCAAGTGTTAATGATCGTTAACACATTTGTATACTGTTTTAGGGTAGATTTAACTTGTCAAGAAGAATCGGTAATACATCGGCCTGGTGACGCACTGGTATGAACCAGAGGTCCGGGTTTAAACTCCAGCGGTTCAAAACACATTTTTTGATTATACGAAAGTCAATAATGATTGATATCTTTACTATTCTACCACTAATATTGATATTCAATGCATACGATATTATTATTCATTTTCTGTTTTCAAGTTAGTTTTATGTAATTTCTTTAATTTTAACGGCATCTTCGGCACGCAACGACTTGTGCTTTTAAATCATCCACGGGCTTAAATTTTGGTTTTTGAACGGCGCCTTCGGTGCCTGGTAACTCGTACCTGCGTCACTCGGTAGAACTAAACATAGTTGCGTTGACCTAGAAATTTCGAGAGCTTTCCAAAATGCCAAAAAACACGTCCTTACAATGTTACCTAAACAATTCCCATATAATCTATATGTAATTGACCCAAGTCATGGCATTTTTTTTTATTTCCATATGTTATTTCACGGTTTTAGTTTCCTATGTCCTTCTCTAGGGTTCAAACGATCGACATGTCGAATATAATTAAAATAGGTTTAAAATCTTAGCGGTTTAGTCGTGAAAATATAATAGACAGTCAGACTTTCGCCTTTTATTATTATATAGTATAGTATAGGTAGTATATGTACTATAAGTAGGTGAATTGTGTTGTCACAAATATCCTTACAAAGTGGTAAAAATGACTAAATAACATCTCCAAAATAAATATTTTTTACCCAAAAGACTCCTCCGTTACGTAAATCAAAAATAGAACCCTCTATACTTACTATTTTTGTACGGTAGCGAAGTCATTGCGTGAATGTTTCTCGGCTAGAGCAATTGAAGATCATTCGCACACACTTATTACACACGCTAGCAGACATCTTAATCAACGTCACTTCTTTCATCTAATTAAAGGTGGCAATTATCATTCGTGCGCCAGAATACGTTTGAATGCGTTCGGCAGATGTGAAAATTAACTCCGGCACTTGTACATGTCGCATTCACTGAACGGCGACTTTTATTCTAATTAAAATCTTTATATAGAGGTTAACTGACATCATGTCTTCAGCCGTTCTCGTTGTTTGAAGTCTCTTAACTTGGATTTCTCTCCAGGTGAAAAGCCAAAACCTGCATTGGTTATTGCAGACCTCAACCTTAATGTGCGCGCTTTGAATTAGTTGTTTATCTTTATTTATTTGAAGTCGAAATTAAGCTTACAACAAATAAAACTCTTGTCTCTTACTTTTCACAGTAAATTTGTGACAGTATGTTATACAGAATGTCCCAAGACCATTTCCGAAGACTTAAGGGGGTGTTCATGTTCCCTATTAGGCGTAAGCAATTTTATAAAAAAATACGAAGATTCATTTTATCAAAGAGCTCGTGACTATTTTTTTTTATTTTGCCCTTTCGTTTGTTCGCTCACGCTCGGCCAAGGTCGATCTATATATATTCCTAAAATGTCGATGTAACAAGACTTACGTCAAAAATTGAGAAATAAATTTAAAATGATCTGTAAAGAGTTAATTCCATCTAAGTAATATTTTATATTATACAAGCTCTGACCGGCAAACTTCGTACCGCCTCAGGATCAATAAATGTTGTGTTAACTTATAAACTGAATTAAATTCAGTTTTTTATTAAGAATGCTCAAAATAAATTAAGTTTAATAAATGTACAAAAATCAAAATTATATGTATTTTAAATATCGATGCGCGCACAATAACAAATGTGATAACCTTACAAAGTGAACAATATGCAAAGCCGTTCCATACAAAATGATTAATTTTCTTTATATTTTTTTTTGATGTTTAATAGTTATTTTGCTATTCGGGGCGGAAACAAATCCAACAAATTAAAGACCATAAAAATTGGTTCAGCCGTTCTTGAGTTATAAATAGTGTAATTAACCCGACTTTCTTTTATATGTAGATTTAAAAGTTGTACCGTATAGTAAATTATGTATTGTGTGGTAGAATAGCAGATCCTTTGCCATTTTCAACCGTAGATATAGTTATAATATCTATTCTGCTCTATTTAGCCTCGAGGAAGTTAGTTCGGTTTCATTCCGCGCGGGGGCGTGGCGGTGACGCGCTGCGCAGCGCAAACTTTGCGCATTTGCAAATACGCGAGTAATTACGACGTAATGCCGGCGCTATTGCCGTCTGACAAACGCATTCGGGACGACGAAATGCACGCGACAATTTAACACTTTCAAGTCGTCGCGTAGCGTCGCGACGCCACGGTCGGAAGCACGCGCCTTAAATTGCAAGTGAAATCCCAGGAATAAATATGTCGCATGCTTTGCTTTGAACCGCGATACAATTTCGTTTCTCATCATCTACTGTTATTACCATAACGATAACATTTATATAAAATACTAATAATAATAATAAAATAGTAATCTTTGGACATCATTTTCAGTTTCTTTTCTTTGGCCTCTGACTATTTTTAAAAGATACCATTATTTCAAAATATTGTTTCAAAATTAAAATGTATTTAGAGTGCTAATGCGAGTTTAATTTAATTTAATTTTAATCTTTACATGTATCTCTGTACTTTTGCGAAAACCTGTCATCAGTTAATTGTATGTACCATTCTTTCTTCTTAAATTATACTGTTGGTTTTACGAATAAACAATAAATAAATACAGGATTGGCTGTGGCCAATACCTAAGACTTAAGGGGGTGTTTATGAAACACCCCCAAACAGTATAATTACAGTACAGAGATTGTCGGACCAGTAGTGTATATTTTATAGCGTGTAAGTGGTGTTTACATTTAATTTTAATTTTCCTAATCCCTCGTCACTCACTTAAACGTCAACGATCGGATAATCTGCATAACTCGCGAAATAACCACAAACTATAACAGTTTTAAAAGAGTTATTTTAAATTCAACACTGGCAGCCAATCAGGGAGACGAAGTTCGTATCCCGAAAGCGCCGAGGGCGTCATCGGTGAAAATAAAACATTGCTCGGCGGAAAGCGCTAGATAACAAAAGCACTTTGTGTGACTTGCCTTAGCTTTGAGAAGGGGAAGGTGGCGGTGTGCGTTTCCATTCCTACTGTGTATGCTTATGAAGGAAATCATTTTCACATTTAACATTTTCCAATATTCGATATTGGTATGGGTTATTATTATTATTATTATTTTTATTATGAAGAGGTTTGAAGCTGTATTTTTCCGCTTGTTACGTGGAGAGGAAATAGTTACCTCCATTAGGCGGAGGTAGATTTCACCGGATAGGGAGAATAAGCGAATTGTACAAACTTGTATCAACCATTGCGCGAGCTGCTGCGCGATCCACTCCCCCCCCCCCCCCGCGCGGCCTTGCGCAGCGAGAGTGCGTATACTGTATTGATTATGTTAGTTTTGAAAATGGTAGAATGTAGATAAATAATAATTCGTGAAGCTGTTTGGTACCATATTGGGGGATTGCTAATAATTACAGCTAACAACTATTATCTGCGGATAGGCTCCGCAGGTGGTTTTAAGGGTGTCTTCGGCGCGCGACGACTCGTGCTTACGGCACTCGGGATAAGTCGCGGGATAAGCCATCCGCGCGCTTAAATTTGGTTTTTCGCAAATACGCCTTCGCCACTCGAGTGAACTGAAAATAGTTGCGTTGACCTAGAAATTCCGGTTGATTTTCAAACACCTTTCTAGCATGTTACCTAAAAAAACCCATACAATTTTTCTTCCTCTTATTTGTGATCAAACTTTGAGTGATAAATGTAATTAAGTACTGTGTGTCAACCTTACCTAAGACCTACAATTCTGTAGTACATTAATTTGATATATCTTGAACGGTAAGAGCTCGAAAAGCGTCTTTTTACCACCTGATTACAATTTTTTAAGATTTTTCCACTATCTTTTAATTTAATATGAGTTATGAATGTATTATACACACAAAACTCAGAAAAAAAATCTCCAAATATAGTAATAAACTAAAAATAGTAAAATCCATCGTATAGTTTAGAAGACCTAAGCGACCAAACGGATAGACGTGGATAGCGACTTTGTTTTATACTAATTATTATTTATTTATTTATTTATTTATTATTGATTTGATAGTTTTCGTATTGTTATTATATTAATATACTCAAACATATGCATATATGTACTTTATATTTATAACAGACCTCAAACATAATTGATATTTTAAACATTGATATTTCACTAGCTTTCAAAATGAAAGTCGTTACTGCAAATTATTCTCAACTCAATGAAACCCTGCCGAAATTGAAATATAACTTTCATATATTTAAATTTATTAAAAGATCAATGATATTATAATGATTCCTATAAATTACTCAATTGTTTCTTTTTTTAAATTAGACATTGGTTTACATAACATTTTATTATTGTGCATGCGTATTTTGTGTTAACGTGCGAGGCGTAATTAAGAGGACATTAGGCATCGCAAAGCACATCACACGCTTCTGTGTTTCATTATTAATAGATTAGTAAACTTTGCTGGTTCGGATCCGCGTTGTGCCAACCGAGTTTTGAGCCATCTTTCATGGGAAAGTAATTAGACATGCTATATTTTCAAGGCATTTGCCTTACTCGGAAAAAAGCGTTTTACCAAAGGGTAAATTTTAGGGTTAAACATTCCAAATAAGAATACTTAGATTTGTACCAGTGTTAGTTTGTTGAAAGCCATAGTTTACCAGTAGTACTATTATAAAAAATAATGAAGTTTCGTCAAGTGATATTTTAAAAGTTATATATTTTTTTTTAATCAAGGGTTTAGTAATTGTGTACAAGAGTACTAAATTTACATTTTAAATAATATCATTAGGTCTCAAAAACATGTGTTTTTGGGGGATGAATTCAATATTCATGTGGTCCTAAATTACTTTTAAAAATAGGTATACGTGCTGAGTGGTGATAAAAAATATTTTTAATGTGCACTGAATATTATTCAATCTACGTTCCTGCAGTTTGCTAAAAGTATTTCATGGTTATTTTTTAATAGCGGCATTGACAATATTGAAAAATTTAGAGAAGTTTTTGATGAAGCGTAGGATAGCAAAATATTTATAAAGGTACTAAAGAGATATTAGTATTAGTAGTACTTGAGAGCGCAGGATGTCGGTCTAAACCCAGCGCTGAGTTTTAAAAAATGCATTTTTACCTCTCACCTGTCATCTTTTATTATATCATATATGTTTACACGTGTATAGCATTTATTATATTTGTTTGAATTTGTTTGAAGTGGGTATTTTTTAATGCGGTGCACCGCATATAATGGAGCAATTCATTTAAAAAATAAATCTTTCCGCGGAGTGCTTTAAAAGCTCCCGGATCGCCGGGCGTGGGCGGGAAGGTGTGAGAGAGAATCGTGCATTTATGCGCCGTGGTCTGGTTTAAAACCCGTTCCATATATTTGACCTGATTTCATGTAACTATACCTCATCAGCAGCGCGGAGGAGGCTAGGCTTGTAATGCTTGGAGTATCGTTGTGGCCGACATCAAAAGTGCAAACTTAAAAAGATTTCAATATAGTCTACATATTCAATACAGGATGTCCTAATACCACTACCGAAGATTTAGGGGATGTTTATGTTATGTGCAAGAAATTGTACAAAAAAATACGAAAATAATTCATGCCCGTAGTTTTTAATTTTATTTCGTTTGCTCGTTCGCGTTCGGACAAGGTCGCTCAATGACCCAGAGCGGCGCGGCCTCGGTCTTTTTTTTTTGAAACTACGCCGTCAAAACAAATCATGTTTAAAACCGCAGGGACAATTAGCTGTTTTTTTCCGGAATGGACTTGGGACACGAGGTATATTCATATTTTTTTGGAATATTGACTGCATTTAGGGTTTGTATGACGATAGGTAGCGGTATATCTATCTTTTGATTCTCTGCAATCTGATTTGATATAATCATGGCACCTGCCTAAAGCTCTCTCATGTGAAAACTATCGATATTGAGCCGAAATCATTAAAATCAAATCACAAAATCATTACATCGAAATCATTATTCTGAAATTATCCCAATAATTAATTTTTCACAAACTTTCAAAAATTAGAAAAGCAAGAGGTATGTTAGTGTACTGAATTGATATAGTCTAACACTTGAGTGAATTTAAAATAAAAATATATAGCAACATTTCTGGAACCATTGTATCTATCTTATGTATGTTTTTATTTGGGAACTTCTATAATTTTATTATCACAATATTTTAAAAACCTTACCCTATAACAAACATGTTAAAAAAAATGTTAACACGTATTTATTTATTTTTTTAAATTCAAAGTCAATTTCAATTCAATTTCAACGTTACCAGAAGCAACTTTTATTCAACAAATATATAAAAATACATTGTAAATAGATCTAACTAAGACACTACAATTTCTGCCGGTTTCTTAATCTTTAATAAAAATTATTAAGTTATACATGCATAAAATAAAATAAAGTTTATTTTTTAAATAATTTTGTAGACAAAATACTTAAATAAACTTGTTTCGTAAGTTTTGGTAAAATACAATATAAAAAACGTGTTTTATTTTTATAAATAACATTTATTTATGTAATATTTTTTATGTTTTCTAAACGACTTACACAAGAAAATATTTGTATTAAATTTTGTTTTATTTTACAGTAGAAAATATTTTTAATAAAATAACCTAAAATATTTAGGTACTTTACTCCTAGAAAACCGCGTGCCAATCACAATCTTTTATGAGTAACTGCTTATAATTTGCAGTTCAGGTAGACAGAAGAGGAAATCTCGCCATAGGCATTTTTGTATTTGACTATTTTGGTCTGGGAAACTGCAATGCGATGTAATATGTATGAATTATTTTCCTTTGTGTGACTTTATTGCATTTTTTTTTATGAAATGATCATTTGTACAAATAAATACTCAACAAAATTCGACGCTAGGACACAAAATTCATGCACATCTTGTATAAATTTACTTGTGAGTTCTAAGATACTTCCTCCTTCCTCTTTCGTAAGGAACGGTTCTACCTCCTTATTCACGCATTTTTCAAGCGCAGGCAGTGGATTATTTTATTTCCAATATGACGAAGACACGTCTGAACGGCATGTCTGATGTCTGCATTCTTCATATTTCTATAGCCACGACCCACATGACCCACGTCTACAATACGATGCAGAAGTCTAGAATATCGTGGGCCAAAACTGTGCCTGTGAAAGAATCATATAATAATCGTGTAATACGTATAAAAAATAATAAAAACATTAATTTGGGTCTGGACAGTATTATAATAATATGGTAATATATATATGCCATGCCATTTTTATTGCTGACATTTATTATTTTATTTATTTATTGAACGAGTGTTTTTAAAACTTATGTAAGATAAATTATAAATTTATATTATTGACTTATTGTTCATTTTATTTTTTTTTACGAATTTCGTTATCGGATCACTTACAAAATCATCTTGTGAAATCATTGTGCGCTACTCGTATTACGAACTTTTGAAATTCTTCAAAGTTAGGTTTAATAAGACTGCAATTTTAAAGCCGTAAACACTTAAATACATAAAAAATTTTCATTTTAAGTTCTAAAGAAAAAAAAATTGCTTCCATTTCTTAATAATGGTGATTCTAGACACTTAGAGCAGTAATTTGCGATTTGTGATCCTAACATATACATAAAACAAAATTCACACACACACCATTTTATCCTAATTGAATTAGGAGATAATTCATTTCCTGTTGATATTTCGATGTTGTTTGCAATCATATTTCTTTCACTTATGACTGTTGAAAATATATGGAAATACAAATAACTAACATGATAGCAGTGCAAGTACGAGTACGAGCCTCACAGCGTACTAAGGTCGTAATCAATCGTGCCTCCTGCATTGTTCGCAATTTAGAACAGTGGAATACTATATCGTATCACTCGCACATACATCTGTCTTACTTACACGTTATTGAGGTAGATCAATCTTTAGCGGAGAATTTGTGTTACGAGGCGCGTGCAATTTCACCGGGCGTGTGAGCGCGGAATTATTACCACAGAGGCTTATGCAGAGTAGAATACTCGTATACGTCACGGAACAGAATTTAAATTGGTAGATTATCGCTAGGTATTAAAAAGTTCAAAAAGCTATAACCTACACTTTTTTGTATCAGATGGATATTCGAATTCTCCCCTCAGGACGGGATTTGTGATTATCTCCAAAACGTTAGGAATAAATAGTACACAGGGCATGTAAAAAATTCCTAAAATTAAAATATTTTTATAATTCAGGATGGCCGTGAAAGTTTAAAATCAGTTATTTTAGCTTAAAAATTTGGAAATAGTTACTAATATTTGTCGAAAACCACGTTTACGTTTTATTTTTTCTAAATCATTCTGTAGTTTAGTTATATCCAAGTTAAGACACAAAAATGTAAAAAAAAATTGGCAAACATTTTTGTCATACGATAAAAATATTATTTATTTTTTTTTTGTAAAGCCTAAATATTAAAGATATACTTTTATCACGGGGAATGGAAACATAGAGAATTTTAATGTTGCATTTATTAGTTTTACCTCTTTGGATTCAACGACCGGTTTCACCAAGTTGCTGTTGTTACTCTCTCCTACTTAAACCTAAATTAATATATTTCAATAGTAAATTAATATTGACATTATTAGTAATTAATATTATTCGTTATAACGTAATGACGTACTAGCATTTTTTTTTTTTTTTTTGTTTTTTTTTTGTTATGGAATATAAATTGGCCGATGAGTGTAAGTCAATAACCTTCCTAACTAGGTAATAGTTACCTGTTCTAAGGAAGGTTATATATGAAGTGATAAAGTGCATAGCAGAGACCAGCGCAAAACCCTGAGAAAATATAAAAAAAATAATAAGGCACAAACAAATATACACACTGATATACACACCCACACACACATACACACATGAGTACAATTTAAATGTGTAATCAAGAATACTTAATATATGAAAAAATAAAATGAATAAATTAAAAAATAACAAATAAATGAATAAACAATTATTAAATATATAGGTAAATAAATATTCGATATAAATAAATAAATATTCAATATAAAAATAGTGTTATACTACATATAGTATAGAAACATATCTTATAGTGATATATATATACATTGGGCATAAACATATTGGTATGACATATCTAAGTAAGCATATTTTTTTTTTTATTTTTTTAAACATTCTAGGTAACTAAAATAATATTTTTTACTCAGTAGCTAAAGTCGCTTAAATTACAGTATTAATAAATGTTATCTAAACAACTATTTCAGAAATTAATTTCTCAGCAGCATCTCTACCCAAAGCGATTAACCATTTTAAGATAGATTTAGCGAGGCACGCTTTAGTTTTAGCATCCCTAATTTCATCGCTTATCTGGTTATATATTTTTGGGCCCAGAAAAATGAGATGTCTCTGTCCAAAAGAAGTTTTCATTATTGGTGCCACTAAGTGACCTCTATCGTTCGATCTTGTCTTCATAGCTTTAGTGCACTGTATATTACTAATTTTATTTTGCCAAACATGTATGACTACTTTTTTAATAAAAGATTGTCTAATATCTAGCACCCTGTAATTTGAGAAAAGGATTTCCGAACTAAATCTAAAAGGCTTTTTATTGATCACGCGAAGTACTAATTTTTGAACTTTGATCAATGGTTCAAGGGCTTTTCGAGTTGCACCGCCCCACACAATTAACGCATAGGTGATTAAAGAGTTAGTTAAGCAATTGTAAACCATTTTTAAAGTTTGGGAAGATAAACAGTTTCTAAGATTTTTATAAACTACAATTTGCGAACGAACTCTTTTAGCAATTGAATCAATGTGATGGTTCCAGCGAAGGTGCCTGTCTATTACAATTCCTAAGTATCTAATATGGTCAACATTCTCCAGAGGAAGACAATCACATTTTATTCGGTTCTGACAGTCATGGATGCGAAGATGAAAGCCCGTATCAACTAAACCGGCGGAAGTAATACTGAAAGTAACATATTTAGTTTTGCTAATGTTTAGAGTTAAAAGATTATTGTCCAGCCAATTGGTAATAGTTTCCAAATTATGTTGCATCTTACATTGTAACTCAGTCCACGTGTCACTAGAACATACAATCACAGTATCGTCTGCGAAACTTATAATTTTTCCTTTAAGTTGCAAGTTACATAATGCATTAATGTAAATTAAAAACAAAAGAGGCTCTAAAACACTACCCTGTGGCACACCAAATGTTGTTATTTCAGTATCGCTCTCCTGCTCATTAATCCTGACTACATGACTTCTATCAGTTAGATATGATTTAAACCAATCATATTCGCTACCCTTGATCCCTATGCAATCTAATTTTTTAAGAAGAATGCTAAACGAGACAGTATCAAATGCCTTAGCCAGGTCGAGAAACACGGCAACGCATTTTTTCCCTTTGTCGATGTTTCTAGTTATATATTCTGTTAAATCAAGCGCCGCATCTTGCGTACCTCGATTCTGCCTAAATCCATATTGGTTTGTAGATAATAAATTATTTTGCTCTAGGAACATTGTCAAGCGATGTTTGATAATTTTTTCAATAATCTTTGAGAATGTAGGCAGCAATGAGATGGGTCTAAAGTTTTTTATTTCCGCCATATCACCATTTTTATGTAATGGTACTCAATATTAATTTTTATGTAATGGTATGTAATTTGTATTTCAATATTGCTCTGTGCATTATACGTTTCTCCTTAATAACAAGGCTTTTGAATTTAATTTATATCACGTCAGTGAGATCGTGAATCTAGTTGTTAGGACGTTTGACTGTTGACGCAACGGTAGGGAGTTCGAATCCGCACGATATGTCTCCATATTAATAACGTTTTATCACTTCCATTTGCCTGATGGAAAAATTCACGAAAAAAAAATTGTAAAGAAAATTCATGTTCTTATACATTTTGTACGGAACAGCTTTGTATTCTGTGGAATTCTATTTTCAAACGGTAAGTTGTCTTTGAAGATGTTCACTTTGTGAGTTTATCACACGTCAATGTGAGCGCATCTATAATTGCTTCATTATGTAATTTATTTCGATTTTAGAAATATTGAGAGCTTTAGTAAATGAAAATAAATAATAACATGAATAGATCGTGGTAATAAAAAAATCACTACAAATTTCTGAACATCTGCACGTTGGCGTTTAGCTAAAGCACAGTTAAAGAGAATGATGCTAGTTAGTTAGACGTGCTTGCAATTCAGCAGAATGTACGCCGTTAAATTGCTTCATGATGAAATGGGCTATTTGAAGAATGAATGTTTATTTTGGGCTTTATGTCTTTATTGCGAACATAATCAGAGCTTGCACGACACGGTTCGCGCAACAGTTTTAGCAAGTACGACCTTCGGAATATTTCCTGGACCTATACAAATAATATAAAGTATTTTGCATTCTGTTAAATATTTTCAAAATTTGATTTTTTGCTTTCAACAATACGTAACAGAACTATTAAAAGAGTTTAATTGGCTACTAGAGTAAGGATAATATTAGTTATAAAATAGCGAAAATTGCAAAACTTGTAGTTTTTGCACTATGAAACAAAAAGTTAACAGTTAAGCGAAGCTTTTGCGATGTGGACTGGCGCAATCTTTGCTGAGGTTTTTTCAATTTAAATTACTTAATTTTAAAATAAAACATACGTACATAAATAATAAATTATGTCCCCGATTTCACATAATAATAAATAGTAAAAATAGAGCTTAGAAATTTTTATGTGATGTTATGAAAATACATTATTGTTCATAAGAAAGAATATTATTAGTTATTATAAAATCGAATATTAATTGTTCATTTTTTATTAAATTCTTTTATTCTCAGCTAATTCTTTTTATCTATATATTATTATAAAAAAAAAAAAAAAAAAAAATGTCGCGGTAAAAATGAAATTCATTCCGTCTTTCATAATATAGTCGGTTCTGTAAATGCTTATAAGATCTTTACTTTCAAAAACTTAATTTTTAAAATGTGATATTAATGATAATATTACAATGTTTAAATATTACCTAATACGAGTATATCTATACACGGTTATATGTACTTATATCAGAATGTTTATTTATTTAGATACATTTATATTATTATAAGTATTGATAGTTTGACAAGCAAAACCTTTGTATTATTGAAAAAGAGGCCTCAATTGCATTTTATTCTTGTTTTAATTTAATGTTGTATTATTTATTTGTATTGTATTATTAGTATACGATTCGTATAATTGATGCGATGATTTTAATAAGACATACATTGGCTTTTCTTTTTAATTCATGTGTTAAACCACCCTATATTTCAATAATTTACACCTACGAAAATGCACGTAAAAATATGCATTTTAAATATACACACATTCATTAGCTTTAATGTTCGAACTATTAAGAAAAAGCATCTTTAATCTAAACCTTCCCTCCTCCTTGTTTTTTAAAGGTTTTGATTTAATCGTCGATGGTGTTGCGTTTCTTTTGCCCTAACCATAATAATCAATAGGCTCTACCCTAGCTTTTTACTGATTCTTCTACTAAGCTGATTAGGAAAGTACTTCAAGTAAAAACGTCGATTTTTCTTTTCAATTTCAAGATTCAACCCCGCCGGCCTCCCGCCTTCGGTTCAGCTCGGGTAACGTTTAGCAATTCAGCCCGTCGCAATGAATTACAAGTTACTGTTAAAGTTTTCCCTTCCGCAACGCGGAGAAGTTCCACGGCCGGGACGCGGCCGGCCATGTTTGTCGGACGAACAAACAGGAAAGAAAATGAAACGCCGTTCGCCGATACAGTCGCAGTCGGCGGCGTGGGTGTGGGCTTGGGCGGGCTTGGGCGGGCGGGCGCGCGCCGACCAAATGGAATATGTAAATTTTCAGCGGCCGGCCTCGCTCGTTCACACTCTTTCCCTCCCCCTCTCTATTTCGTACGAACCATTTTGGAGGTAGTAATCGAATCAATTGAATTAAACTCTGACACGATTCTAATTTCTAGCGTCTTGAATATTAAGCATGAATGGCTATGACAACATGTAGCTATCATATAATATCAACAGCTTCTACGCATTGCTAAATATTAGTAAATTATTTAACCAGACCCTGATGTCTTATAACTAGGACCTAGAGGCATCATTAAGGACATTTCCCACCCAGACTACTCACGCCCGAAGAACCAACTTGAGATGGCAACCCATCAGAATCATGAGAATCATGAAGCTAGGAAATAAAGCAACCTTCATTTCCTATCTCCATTTGTGCCGTCGGCACTATTAGTCCATTTGATGTGTGTTTTGGAGGGCCATAAAGGCAACAGTGGGTTATTTTTTTAGGTCTGAGTAAAATAAAATAAAAAAACGTTCAATAGTATCATAACATTCTTTCAATTCATAATAATTTTGTAATAATTATAATGTGGCACTAAACATTCTTTTCGGCATTGAATCTTGACGTAATCAATCTAATACTCTATCGTCAACATAATTGACAATCTATTTATTGAAATCGAAATAGACGGTATATTCTGGTACACATCCAGTAGATACTCGTGATTTTTGTATACAACCGTGAGTGCCTATTGATATGCATTTTATTAGGGTTCCGTACCTTAAAATGTAAAAAAGGAACACTTATTAGGTGTGACCTGACGTAGGAATTTGACATTTCAATTGAGGGTTTCAAGGGCTAAATTTTTGTTATTATCAGGGTTAGTAGGTATTGTGTCACAGATGACGAGAAAACTATTGGTTTTTTTACAGTCTTATAGTTGATGAAAAAAGATAAAAGATTAAAGACGGAAAAACCACTTTTTGGTTCGCGCTGAAAGAACAATAAGAGATACACAAAAATAATGTACTACAGAATTGTAGATCTCACAAAGCTTTATAAAAAAATTGAAACCGAAATATGTTAATAATAAAAGAATGACCCACACTAACTATTTTCGTCATTTGAATTGTGATTAAACAGAGTGTTCACTTACAAAGACCTTTTGGATAACACGGTATTAATCCTTACCAAAGTAACAAAAACGTTACTTTAAGAAATGAGTGTAGATAAAAAAATATCTGTACACGATGTCATTTATATAAAAATTTTTGGAGTTAGCGCATATTTATTAACTGCGTGCAATAACTTAATTACATCGGTCAAGCGGGCGCCCTGCCGCGCGCGCTGCCAGCTGGCTCTATAGTTTAAATTTAAACTCGGTAATTCGTTTAAATATATCCACTTAAATTCGGTCGATCGACTGCTTCTTTATAAAATTCTGGGACGAAACCCTGCTTGAGACCGACTCGCTCTTGACTGTTTTTTTTTGTGTATACTTATATTTGTCCTCAATGTGAAATACAATACGGTGTTCACCATTTACCCCATAAATTTGGCTGACTTTATTTAAAATGTGTGCAATACCCCTTTCTGTAGAACATTGACGTTTTTTATCTCATTAAGTTTAATGGTGTGAAAGTATCTCATTAACGCTTACGACTTAGCTATTTTCTCTCCTTACTTTCCGAGAGTTCCCATCTAAGAAGCAGCAAAATAAATAATTAAGCGGTAGATCGATTTGAATTATTGATTAAACTATAGTTTCTATATTGTATTTATAAAATTGCAATTGCAACGAAAAAGATATTTACAAATACAAATATTTTTTTTAATTATTTATTTATTTTTTATTATTTATCACACTATTGTAGTCGAGTTACTTTTTGCTTTCATATTATCTGATACCCAGTAAAAAGGTAGAAATTGATTGGTTCGTAACGGTCACCGTGTTCAAAATTCTTCAATCTGAATTTCTTTATCAACATATTTTTCTATATAATGGATTCGAAATGCTTCGGAGGTTTTTTAATTTCAAACCTATTCTAATATTAAATTTAAATAGTTTTATACATTTATAATATATATTATTTTAAAAGCATTGCTATAAACTAGGTTATATACAATTATATTTGGCCCCTACTCAACTAAGTTAAATAATAAATAATGTTCAGTTCTGCATTACCATATGTTATTTACCCTTAATAGAAAATTGAGGAAAAATAGTTTAATCGGGTACTCATGCAACGCAGTGTAAGGTTTTTGCTCATGTTAAATATTTTGGGTATTTGATAAATGAACGAGAAAATTCACTGTTCGCTACGAGCAGTTATTCACGGCGGCACTAAGCGCCTCTCCATTTTCTCATTAAGTTAAACGAAGCATAAGTTAGTGAGAAACAATTAGGCCAATCGAGCTGGCCACTTCCCTTTCGCTAAATTATCTACCCCTCCCTGAAAGAGCCATAAAAATGCGAAAGAGGCTCCTCCGCGTCTCCGCCATTTATATACACCGACGTTCATCTCTTCAAATTTAAGAGGACACTACTATTTCATTTGTATATTAAGACTGGTTTGTAGCAGGATCATAATATAAATAAACAGTCCGAAACTCAACCTTATTACATACAAACATGAAAAGCATTCTTGAAAAAAAAATAGCTAAAATAAATCAGTACCAATATTTAATTTTTAAGGACCGGATATTATTTTTACTAAATAATGCCTTAGGCGCCCCCAAATCCTCATATTTCCCATCGGAGTCTCGAGACTCCATTTTAAGGTAATCAATCAATTAACGAACATATTATTTCAATCAAATCTCAGGATCTGGTAATCCCTAAAAAAAAAGATCCGCTCAAAACATCCGCCCAGCGACCAATAAATCCATTCGGATAGGAAATTGTTTTCCCCAACTTTTTAGAATTTTGGAATTAAGTGGAATTTTTTGGAATTTAATATAAGGTGGGTAGGTAAGGTGGGCCTAGGGCAAAGGTGTATACGATAAGTTTTATGGACTTGAGATTAAGGAATGTCGGTTTCACCTCAGTGCTAAGTTTTATAAAAAAGCTCTTGTTTACCTGTCGCCCTCTAAAATGTATTCTATTTTATATATGTATACTGTTTCCTAATCAAGAAATATAATAATTTTCTTATATCCATAAAAATGAAAATATATGTTTAACATTAATTTAGTTATATATGATAATTTCTCGGAAAATAAAACAAAATTTGCGGCAAAAATTTGTTTCAAAGGTGCATTTCTCGTTTAGTATAATGATAGCAATTGCTATATTGCGAAATATAAGACACAGCTGAAAGAAATAGCGGTTCTTGCAATAAATACGTACTCGGTGGCTTCATTGTTATGATTCCTTCTCTTCCGAGTGCGCACAAAATGTTATTGACTTTTACTGAAATCAGAATTGCAAATATTACGAAAGTAGAATTTCTGCTTATTTCGCAGTATTTTAATACTATATTAACATGTTAGCTTTTACACTATTAGTGATATGATTTAATGGTTATTCGTCGTAATATAGTTTTACGGCACTTCATTATTACTAAGCCACTACTTATGACCGTGATATTACAGGTAAGTTAAATTACATTTAACAAGTCTCGCTTTTAATTGCAACGGATATGAGGTTTATAATATCTAGTTCGTTAAGAAAACTTTTTCATTTATATTATTTATTCATACCCTTTTTACTCATTTACAATAATTATAACGTGACACTATACGTTCTTTTACATATTTCCAATTGCGTTTATAGATGAGTTTATATTAAATGTAACTGAAAAGCAATAAATAAAACGTTCCAATAGCCGCGCTGTCATATGTTGAAATTCGCAATGATCGCACCCTAATGATGAGCGCTATTCAGTTTCATACTAAAAAATATTAGCTTTGATGTTAAATATCTATACTATCCGACCAGCTTTCGATGTGATATAAACGGCTATGATTTTTTTTCGAGAGCATCAATCTACACACAAAAAATCAACTTTTTCGCATTTGTACTTTCCGAGTTGAAAGTTGCAACAGACAGACGGACGAACAGACAAGGACGTGGATAGTAGCTTCTTATACAAGAATCTATAGAAGCTAAAAGGAGAAAGTAGGTAGGCCAATACTAAAATGAGATGACGGACAGATGACAGAAGATATATCCAGAAATACCCAAAAATAAATGTATATTGAAATCGATATCGGAAAAAATATTTGAAGTGAATGAAACAGAGAGCGAACATCAACAGAAAACTAGAACCAGGAATGAGGAGGGAAAGAAGACGGGTAAAAAGGGAAAGAACCAACAGGAAGCACTAGAATAGGAACAATACACAACACAACAAAAGCATCGCATCCTGATCCAATATCCCATATTCTCGAATGCTAATTAGGGTGTAAATAACCAGGCACACTTTCATTCTCCCTCTAACTAAATCCTCACACAAGTATATGCATCCACCTCCACCTTAAACCCCATCTGGTATGACTCTGTTGACAGATGTTAAGCGCCATGCTTGGCTGGGTGCGGTTTGTAAAGGACGGATAACGGGTAACGGATACTTTTCTTTATTTACAATAATTACGACAGTCTGCAGAAATTCTGCTCGGATGCTTTCTTTGGAGTGACCTAGCTTCATTAGAGAGATTGCTTTTTAATTCAGCGCGGCATCTCTTTGGAGCAAATTATTAAGAGAGTTTTATTTTCGCTTGCCCCTCTTAATGAATTATTTTTTATAAAAATAAAAAATGACTACATAATAACATATCCCTAAAATCAATACACCTTAAAACATTTTATTTATATAATTTTAAGAAATCATAAAAGACGAAATTAAATCTATATATAATAAGGCTAAGAATCTCTTATTATAGTATGAAGTGTTGTTAGGTTAACATGCTTATGTGCATTATTGAAAGCCATGGTTGCAAAAAAAAAGGTTGCAAATTTTTAGTGGGTTTTTTGGACCAACTAGGGTTTCACTAAGGACCCCTGGGTCAAAAGCAGGCTTTTATAGAACTGTGTTACTAGGCCATTAGAATAATAATTGAAGTATGAACTGAGTTTACACCCAGGTTTCAGAATTCACTATTTGTCGCTACCATTTTTTTGTGGCTTTGCATTAGACACAACCACTCCGGTGGGTAGATTTTAATTATATTTCTATGGGTTAAAATATAATATTTTATTACATATATTTAAATAAAGTTACTTATTTTTTTCGAACTGGTAAATTGTGAATCGTGGTAAATTAACTGTTTGCATAAGGATCTTAACTAAATTTTTATCCACTATTTTTTTATTATAAAAAAAATGATAAATTTACAATAACAAATAATTATTTTAAAGTGCTGTTAAATTGGTATTATTGATGCTGTTGATGTATTAATATACAATTATATATATATATATATATATATGTATGTATTTTATTTGTATATATTAACTATGAATAATAATATAAATTGTACAGTATGTTTAGAATGTGATAGTTATTAAATTATAAAGTCATGATATTTCAATTTTTGATTTTCGTTTCTGCAATAGATGTATGATGTTGTAATAAATAGATCATTCAATAGGCCCTTTATTCCGAAGCTTTTTGAACCCAGATCGAGGCCAGCATAAATACGATTTATGTATAGGAATACGTCTAACGCATGTGACGCAGGGGCATAAAAATAAACCGCTAATAATTCCATTGGTTTCGGTCAAAGGCCGGTCGTAGCGGTCATTTCGTAGAGCCGAGGGACCGATCCGATACTAAAACCGAGTGGCGTGGAGCTAGTAAGTGTGTCGTAGTTTTTTTTCATAATTTTAGTAGTGGTAATATAGTTTCTTCATACGCTCTTCATAAAAAAATTCGCATTATGGCAAGCACAAATTAATTTTGAATACAAGTTTAATCTTTAAGTTGATCTAAAACGATCACTACTAATATGACAAAAGTCTAAATCTATGTTATACATAATATGACAAGCTTAAACAAGCATAATAGATCAGGACCCATTAATCCGATATCTAATAATGTAGAAATCTATTTTCATTCGTCTTTTTCTTTTGCACATAAACACAGTTTCCTCCATCACACACTGACTATTGCACTAAGATAAATCCCTAAAGCAGGACAGACATATTTACATTTCCCTTCCACAATAATGAATGTACACGTAATAGGTCATTGTTACTAACTAATGTGTATGTTACCTTCTCTGTAAATAAAGCATCTTGCATGTTAACCTATTAAATAAAATAAAATCTTATATTTTGTACCCAGGTACACTTGATTTTT
Organism: Neomicropteryx cornuta; assembly: GCA_020383195.1. NCBI lineage: Eukaryota > Metazoa > Arthropoda > Insecta > Lepidoptera > Micropterigidae > Neomicropteryx > Neomicropteryx cornuta. Next base: position 12,807,123 of record JAHKQU010000014.1, read on the forward strand.
TGGTATGTAAAAGCCAAATAACCTATTTTTTAAAATATATTTTGTTTTTCAGAAAAAAAAAACAGCGACTGCCTTGTTATAGGTACTCTCTTATGATATATGCTTGCTTGCTGAGGCACGATCATTTCTCGCCACATGTGAACACTAGTGATTAGACTCGTGATTGGCAACAAAGGGAATTATTAAGTGCCTTTAAGTTTTTTATAACAGTGTAAACAATAGTTTTTACTAAAAAATAAATAATAAAAACTGTTTTTTATTATTATAACTATGTGCGCCACCACTTTTATACCACGTACTTGTTCGTTCGATATCTTAAACTACGATTTTCAGGCCCGTTCTCTATATTTGGCTTTTTAAATTTTAGGTAAATTTTAGATTTAGTAATGTATTTTTATAAAATTATATATGACATTTTAACTTATTATACAAAAATATAATATGTAAGAATATAATTTTCTTTTATTTTTTATTATTATTTATTGTATAGTTTTGCGTGCCCACCTCTTTGATATTTCATCTTTAGCAAAGCGTTTTTCCATTTCTTCTTCGTGTCACCGGTATATTATATTATAACCTCATTATTATGTCAACCTTTATATGACTCTTGGCTTATGTAATGCGAGTTATATGTGGGTCTGCTCTACGATCATAAAATAATAAAATAAAGTTACCTTCGTATAATCATTGACGGCATCAACCATAACTTCGATTAAATTCGATTAAATTAAGATAAATGTATCAATGCTTACTGTAATAATTATAGAAGTGGAAAACTATTCTTCCAAACTTTCACAGCAACGAGTAAGTAGGTAACAGGTAAGTGGCCCCGTTTGAATATTAAAACACGCAGCGTTGAAGTCGCATTAAAATCGGTTATAATATTCTGGTTTGCCGCTCTAAATTTTAATAAACGATAGCTAATCCTTATAAAGCAGATAAAAATAATTTATATTTAAAACTGCCCACAGCAGTGGACAGTTTAAAAAATATTGTTTGTTGCTGGTGGTATGTGTGTTAAGAGTTTTTATATTTTTATTAGGAAACATTTTTTTTTTCATTTATATTGTTTCCTTTTTCCAATTTTGCGAATTTTTTTAATGGTAAATTTTGGCTGTTAACGTAAATTGGAAATTGTTTCAGTGCTGTCTTCCCACAAATAATAAATACATATTAATATTTATTATATAAGATTAAATTTGTTAATGTTATCACAAAGTATATGCATGGTACAAGATTATGCTTTTATATACTTGTGAGATCACGTCCTAACTCAATTTATTTACAAAATAGTAGGTTCAGAGATAAATGTAGGAGGCTGACTAGTAAATGCCAAATGTTTTAGTGCGAGATAGGAGAATTTAGCACTGTCGCGCGAAAGTACAGTGCCAAATTAGTGGTTAGAATAGTAGTGGCAACAAAAGTTTCATAGTAAAAAAAATATAAATATCTAAAAAAATAAACTCACACATAAATATCAGAACTAAATTAGATTTACAAATTATTTAAACCATTATAGCTGCTGATAATATAAGGATACCTACGTTAGGTAATAGGTAAATATTTTATGTAATTTATGTAGGTATGTACATGAGAGAACCTGTTTAAGTTTCTTAAATAATAAATTAAATAATAATCAATAATAATTGCATACATATTTTTTTAATTTTCTTCTTTTACGTCAGCTGCGAGCGTGTACAAATAAGTCATTAGCACGTGTTGTTTGCCTTAATTTCCTGCAATACCTATGAGTTTTTAAATTTAATGTTAGTAACAGTTGAAAAAAAAACACAATTACAGCTTGTATTTGTATTTATTTTTGGTACATTTTTTTATACAATTCACTGTCAGTTTAATTGTTTTTATGTAAAAATGACACTTGATGTGCATAAAAGTAAAAGTAAAAAATTAATAATAATTTTTACTTAACAGACTAAAGAAAAAGGAACATTTGAAATCACACAAAATTCACAGCTCGAAACTCATTCTGCTAATCAGCTGTTTATAGTATGAACGGTTCTAGCGTCATATAATAATTTTAATATAAAGTGCGGTAATAAGTTAATTAACAAAAGTTTCATAACAATATAGGTTAATTTATTATTTTTTTTAAATATATTACGAATTTTATGTTGACCATACTGCATTTTTTTCAGTTCTATGATAAACAAGAAATTTATTGAAATAATAACTTGAACCATATAAACTATAACTGAGCTAAACGAGATAGTTAAGCCGGATTTAGTTAAAGCGTTCTCATTGTTATTCTCAGGCGTGCCCATTTCAAATGGAATGTAATATTTCAATATTAATGGAATCCTCCGATGTTGTCGAACAAAGCCTTCGGGACTAAGTCGGGAGGAGTGCGACAACTTTTGTCAGGCGCGGACGCGTAGTCGTCCACCAGACCTTGTCCTCTGTGTATATTAACTATTTGGTACGGCGCACAGTTCCATAAAATGTTTCGTTTCAAACCAAAACAGCCCAAAATCGTTGCGGTAATATCGAGATCTAAAGTAGCTACTAAAAATTAATATTACAACATAGTTTCTTCGAATGCGGATTAGATTTGAGAGATAGTAACTCATCTCATGTTTTGAGGTCTTCTTTAGTTAAATAAAACAAATACGCCTATTAGAAAATAATAATACCCGGAATTTGAAGGAAGTAAACATGTTTTTACTGTCTATTTTTCTATTTAATATGTTATTTACCTAGTAATAATCTTATTATAGATGAGCAATAAAAACTGTGAAATAATGCAGCGCTGGTGTATTCCGAACGAATTACTCCACCATCACTTTTCCATTCCGCCATTACTTTTTCATTTTTGTAGTAAAACGTTGGATATACCTAATTTTTAGCTATACAAAAGGGTTAAAATCCTAAGTAAACATTTGTTTTTGTAAACAATTGAGAAACACATAATTTAGTGAAATCATGGTAAACATATGCAAAAACCCAACACAGATGCGATACAGAATAATTTAGAATTTCGTCTGGTAATAATAACACGAAAATCAAAACACATTGACACTCTTTAGATCATAAGCTAAGATTATGATCTAAAGAGTGTCGATGTATGGTTCAACTATTTAAATTTGAAGTACTTTCTTAAATCTCCCGATCACATAATTAAATGAACTATTAAAAAATGTTTACAAGTGTTGCGATAATGAAATAGGTGACTAGCTATAGGGATGCCTCTAATGGAGAATCAGAGGGAAAGAGGAGGGGCTCCAAATGTCAACGAAGTGTGAAACCATGGCGAGTGTAGCAAGTTGCATACAATGGCCATAAGTCTTTCCGCTCCACAACATGGTAGTAAGAGGTCCTGAAAACTATACACCCTTTCAAGTAACCTCGGTTTCACTACCGATATTTTTTATGTACGCTTACTTCTTGATGCTTGTATTTGCCATCTAATAGATTATGGCAATTATTTAATTTGTTTTCAAAATTTACGTGTAAATTATACGATATTATTAAATATTGAATACAATACTAAAGTAACTATAATATTATTTATAGGAACGTGTATGAAACTAATTAATACGTCATTCAATACGAGCGAAACACTTCAACCGTGTTTATTACAAATAGGTATATGCCAAAGTAGACAGTTCCCGTCATGTTTCATATTATTATCTACTATAATGAAATGGGTCTTCATGTTAGGGGGATACCGTTACACGCATGTTACGGCACGTTTTAAATCATAATTATAAATAAATTCTACCATGTAAATCATAGTAGCCTAGTTATTTAAAAAACAATATTTTCAAAGTAAATATTTTAAAAAATCTGAAAGGCAAATTTTTGTCAATTGAATTACGCGACGAAAAATAGAATAAATTGTGAAAAAGTAAAAAAAAATATACACAAACTATAAATTGCAGGCGAAGTGGGGTACGATTTCTTACTCTGTAGTAGTGTCAGTAGTGTAATGTATTTTACTCTATATCTTTCAAGTGTCTTTTCCTCAACACATACGTATTATATGTGCGTGTTTTCTCATAATTAAGTCATTAATTATTGCTGTCATTAAAACACGTGACAAATCCATACTATAGTAACCTGCCGCCTAATATTCATGGCCAGCTTTTAATTGTAATATATTTTTTTCACAGTATCGCGTTTCATATTATGTAGTTGTATTGGGGTAAAATCACTTGATGCACCTGACGGAAGTGAATAATCCACCGGGATTGTCTCTATTGTGTCTATAAATCATTCATTTAATTAATTAACTGACAGTCATTGTTGCTATTATTCAATTATAATAAAATATTTATTCTAAAAAACTTGTTCGAGGCTTACCGTCGCGTATCGATCATTTAACTGAGTGCGCACTATTTTCACGAAAAAGTCGATAAATAATTGATAATCCCGGAGTTGAATTGTTTTTCATCGAAAAGGAAACTAGCATAAAATAACGATGTACATACTATAAAGATTTTGACGTCTGACAACCTGATTTTGAATGTTTACTCTATTTATAATATATATACATATATGTATATCATATTGTAGAAATAAATAACTTGAACTTGAACTATTTCAAATTATACTCACATCTACGAGGATTACCCACTTAATTCCTATCTCTTTCACACACACACACACCTTTAATTCAACTAGTTTGGTCTTCAAGTTCTGTTTTACATTCATAAGTAAATAAAAGTTAAACTATGGGGTCTATAAACACAAATAAAATTTATTACTATGGTCTGCAAGGCTAGACGTCGATTGAATCACGAACCACCTTTATGTTAATTGTCTATGTTGGCTAATGCTTTCGCAATAGATTATTTTAGAAAGTTGTCATTTTTCCCTTAAAATTGGTTCATATTTTGTAATTCAACGGATTAAGGTCTGGGCTAGACGAGGGCCAATCTTAATGACTGATGATGTCAATGTTTCTGATCGCTAAAACCACTCTTGGGTACATACCTTTGGTCTTGTTACCGGAGCTGAGTCTTATTAGAATATTCAATGTTTCAAATTCTTACATTAATAAAAAACAATTACAAAATACGCACATTATTTTTGACAATTCTCATAGCTTTTCATTATTTCTTTAACAAAATGATTAGTGTGTGGCACTGTGGCCCTAGTTTACAAAATTGTATTTTGTAACAATATTTAAATATCACAGTTTAATTTTATCGTTTTTTTTTTGTCCATTCATGCTGAATTAAATTACTTTTATTTTATAACTTTATTTGTAAAATTGTTCAGATAATATTTTTCGTATTTCGTAGAGGTTATCATAAAAGATTTCTTCACCGAGCACGATCCAAAAGGCGCGGAGGCGGGGAACAGATAGAGATATCAATTTCATACGAAAACAAAAGGATGATAAATAATCCTGTGACTGCGGTGTCATTACTTTCAGACGTCAAAATATTGCGTCGATTTTTAACAGCCGAGACATTCGGCTAGCGAGCGAGGCGACGACAGTGGCCCCGTCGGATTTCACCGGAGGGAGGGAGACAAGAATTGTCGCCGCAGAGAGTGAACATACTCGCAGATAGTTTCGATTTGCATGTTTTGTTTGAAATATCAATACGCTTTGTATGCGTACAAGACTTTCAAAATACGACTGCTAGCGGGTCCGTACCGAGTTGGCATTTCGGCCATGCGATTGATTGATGATGATGAGAGCGGGAATCTTATTATGCGTTGACCGACCCACAGCTACAGGCCTCACATCTTATTCATATCGCTCTTTAAGGCCCTTATGTCAGCCCTTCAGGCCTCTTACCAAAAAAACATTTTTTTTTTCAATCCGCTTAACCGAATTTTTGGAAAATGGTAGAACGTTTGTTCCTGATTTTTTAAATGCTAATGATAACAATTTTATCGTCAGTAATAATTTCGATTTTTGATTGTTTCCGATCCCTTAAAAACAATATAAAAAATCTTCTTTAGTGGTTGGCTACGTCATAAAAAGCAGTATCGTCAGTACCTATGCTCAATAGTTAGCACTAGCCATAAGAATGTATATGCGCTGTCACTTTGGTATTCAACTAATGCGACTAAGCATGCGTCTGTGTATTTTTAAATTTCGCATTCCTATAAAGATTAAAATATTTCTATGCATTTATGAGTATGTTGTCAGTCATTTGTAACACTAAATGTTTTATAATATGTTACTTAAAATGTGTTATCCTTATGATGTATCATCTATTTTGTTATTTATGCATTTCAAACTTCTATTTCTACATCTATTTTTTTTGCACTTCCTAAAATACAGGTCAAATAAAAAAAAACCATCCCAATCGACTCATAATAAATAAATAAATATCATACATCTTTACTAGTTACTTTTCTAAATAAAATATAAATATATCGTATATTTTAATTAATCTATAATGTATTTAAATTATCCGATTAAAAAATTAAAATTATTTGAAATATTTAATATAATATCTAACTGAAAAGATTTAAAGATGTTGTTGAAATGCTGGCTATTGGCAATAATGTCGAATATAAATTTGTTTTTACTTGACAAAAATAAAGTGAAAAATCGATTCTTTATTTCAATTTGAATTCATGAATATGTAACACTAACTGCATATTTAAATTCTGCTACACTTTCTTACTAGTTCAAAAAAAATGTTTTAATTAATTTTAATTTTAATAATAAAAAAAAGAAACGAAGTACCTTAACTTAATAAAGTAAAACATTACTCATATATAATTTTAAACAATCAATTTTAAATGGTACCTATTCCATAGCAGTTATTATGAATAGGCAAATATTCCACTAAAATGGTAGTTGTATTATTTATATAACAGATTTTCAGAAAATAATTGTGATTTATAAATACTTAATATTATATAAATATTAATAAATAAACGATCTAGTTAACAGAAAAATAAAAGTAAATAATTTTAAACATGCGCGGTAGACTGAAAACGACAAATTCCTAATGGAAAATTCCGTCAAAGCCCATTTGACTAATGTATTTCCAAATTCCTAGATCAGTAGGTCAACTCCTATCTGTCGCTCCTTTGTTAGGCCGCCTTTGCTTGGGCGTCGCGGTCACCGGTAGGGTGCCGTAGGGTGCGTCTCGGAGAACCTCCCTCCCCTTGCATCCCTCCCGGTGCTCCGGCGAGCGAAGGTTTGCGCCATTTTCGGAGACCAGCAGTCGTTCAGGGCGGCTGTCATCCGCTCTCGTTGTTACTATTTCATGCTTGCGAGATATATGGCCGGCTCTCGTGGTACGCAAGGGAAGTTTAATATTTTATCATGTCCCCATTACGGCGTCGTTTTCTAAACCGTCGCTGGTACACTTGCACACTATTTTACGTATTGTCACAGGGCTACCGAGGCTTGGAATAGTCACAAAACAAACCCATAAAATGTTAATAATTAAGTCATTATAAAATAACTAAGTTCGCAGTTTGTTATTATTTAAGAAGGAGGAGATTTTAAATTCGAATTGTATGTCTAAATCTCAAAACCATTAGAGACGGCGCAAAAACGCACCATTAAAACTATAGTATAAACCATATATGAATCATGTAGTATCAAAGGCAGAAAACCCCTAAAAATTAAATTTTCATAAAACTAAAAAAAAATGGTAAGATATTTTTTTGTATGATTAAGATAATATTTTAAATTACTATTTATAATCATGATAACGTTAAAACAAGTATTTAATAACTAATTATCATAAAAAAAATCATACTAAGCTGTCTTCGATATTCAATTTGGAAGTTTGCTGTTTGTTTGACAACTTGCAAGTCAATTTAGCGGCCATATTGCTATCTTATGGAGTTTGCTGATTTTAATACTAACCCTAATTTTTAAACAAAAATATATCCTATAGCTGTTTTTGATGCAATATTAATACTTAAATCTATGACATTTATCTCTCAAAAGTAAATTCTGTAATAATGTCAATTTTCATATATATGGGATTTGCTGCTTTTTAAGCTCGCAAAACATACTGGTGTAAAAATTTGCCATCATCATTTTTAATCTGTTATAATTCCTGAAGGGACTGAAATTACCATTTTTTTTTGCTTTTAATCTTTATTTTAATAAAATTGTCGCGTATCCTAGATATGTATATTTGTTTTTTTGTGATAGTGTTCAAGGGCGCATCTATTGCCATCGAACTTTCACGATTATAGATTTGTTTAGAAAAAAAAGAAGCTGAGTGAAGCTTTTATTAAAAGTTAATATGGATTAATTTTGGGATAAATTGAAAAAATAACATAAAAAAATAACATAAAAAAAATAACATAAAAATTTTCCTGTATTAAAAATTACTATGTTATATATATATAGCATATTTTTTTAAAAAACTCTTTTGAAATATAAGGACAGACAAACAAACTTATTATGCTTTTTACTCTATGATACGATGCATTCACCGAGGTCAATTTTTAATTAAGTCATTAAAAAAGAATGTCACGCACGCCTTTCTCAGAGGGAGGAGAAAACTTAACTGCTGTCACCTGGTAAAAGTTGTCGGCATCGGAGGGATTATTTTCGGCAGTCAGCCCTGTCACATACACTACTACAGGACTTATGTATTATGTAAGCGGCGCGAGGGGATGTAGGAGTGCTGGGAGGGCGGCGGGGGGGGGGGGGGGGGGGAGGTAGGGAGGGGCGAGCGCGCCGAGAGCATTCTCGACTGCGTCGTTGTAATATCACAAAATGCTCTGCCCTTGTCTCCAGCGAATGAAATTACGAGTAATGTTCTCACTCCGCGTCCTCCGGCGCGACTCGGTATTCAAACATTTCGTCTATACGTACGGTACATATTTTGCGGATAATAAAGGATAAAAAAGGAAAGAATAAAGAATAACTCCTAAAATAATATATAAATTAAACCGTCTGCAAAATGAACATATACAAAAAATAATGCAAGGTTTGAAAGAGAATCACTGAGACACGCCTCCCAGTCATATGAACAGAATTTGTTTATTTTTATCGTGAGAACTATAGTATAATAAAGTGTATAAATTTACTGAAACTGAAAGGAAAAAATATTACACCTACGAATGTCGTCACTATTTTTAACAAGAAGTTAATTTGAATAACTAATTATTCATTCGTACTATATATTTTTTTATTTATAACATAATTAACGATATTTATTTTAATTTTATCTAATTACAGTATATGTAGGTCTGTTCATATATTATATTATGTCATATTTTAATCATCTTACATACATTGAAGTGGAGTTTCTAAACAATGGCATTAATATAAAACACAAATATACAAATACGTATTAGAGTTAAATAAAATAGAAATAGCGTTTTATAAAATAACTTGTATAGTATAGGTATATTAGTTTCCTCGTGAAATAAGAAAATATCTTATATTAATCTTAATGTATTTATTTGAAAACATCTTTAAATACTGCAAAGCACTTTTTACTCTAATTGCATTTACCTAAATTCTTTTGACTAAAAAGAAATCTAATAAATAATTGTCGCAATTTATATATGGCCAATATTTGTGTGTTGGACACTCCTAAAAGACATACCATACATCCCTCTCTTAGCTTATTAAGTTAGGTCATCTGCGCCTATATGGACATAATACGATCGATCTTTGGAAGTCATTAATATAATGATTCACAAAATTGAATAGAAAAAGTCAAATGAAGGAAAAGTGAAATGTTTGTTATTACTAGATCAAATTTATTTAGAGGTATTTATTGATTGTACTCCAAAACTCGTTATAGTATTAATTAATAATCACCTAATCAATTTTATTTATATTCTAGCGTGAGAATTACGACAGGTTGAGCTTTTAAGCTATATGGCTATAAGTACGCCCTTTAAATATTTTATCAGGTAATAATCATCAATCAGCAATAGTAGTAATATTTACATAGGTAGCATAATTTCGAGTGTATTTAATTTTGGGCCAAGGTCATAATGTAAGAGCAGTAGGTATAGACATGTTTCCATTTTATTTGTAAATCAACTTTTTTTGAAAAAAAAAAAATCTTTCTTCGTTTATATAAAGCTTTATTATTAGATATTAATGCAAATCAAATTCCAATACTTTCAGCCGTGCGATAGTGTTTGAAAATTTCTTGCTCTAATCGATATATCTAGCCAAACTTGGACTATATGTTTACCTGACACTAGAAAAAGTTTATTTTAATATTCTTATGATCAATATTCAAATATTCACTTCAAATATTTTAGGCGCTGCTTAATTAGGCTATATTCACTTGATTAAATAAGGTGGTGGTGGTGGTTATGAAGAGTGATGTGACGACAAGTGATTTTGGTGATGACGCTATAATGTGAAGATATCTAGGTAGCTTACATATCCACCAAGCTTAACATTATTCATATAATAATATTATTAATGGTAATATTATGTGATGTTGATATAATTTTGTAATTTAAATTCATTTTTATAATACGCCTGGGAAAATAAACACAGTATGTTATAATTATAAATACTAAGCCGCCCTAAATTATTGACAACCAAAACTTTAACCTAGTACAAATATAGGGCAAGGGTAATTGTATAATTTTATTTAAATAAAATTTAAAAGCGATAAAAAAGTGATATTTTGCTAATTAAGAATTTCGTACACACGGAAGAACAAAAGATAATAATTAACTTATTGACTCAATGTCATACAAAGTGAAATTATCTGCTAAGCTTGTAATTCAAAGCTCGTCAAACGAAATGCCTAACAAAAAAAGCCGGAAACATGAATTTAGGTGAATAAGCGAATTTGGGCGGGCGTTTGACAAAGTAAATTAATTAGAGTAGCAATCATACCCTATTAACAGTCTGTGGTCTACGTTTCGGTGCTGAAAGATTGTTCATTCGGGTGACTAAAAAAAATCAAGAGGTGAGGTAAAAAAAGAGCTACAATGACTTCGCCGCTCTCGACGAACATAGAGCCTATCTCGAGGGGGTTCGTGGTGTTAAATAGATAGTTTATTATATGTCATTAAGTTAAAAATATCTCTATATCTAAGTTATAATGCAAGTGGCATGTCAAGGAACTAAAAAATATGACGAATTACAGCTTGAAGAAATACAGATCATTTAAACATTTTTTTTTTTTAAAAGGAATAAAAAAAACTTGAATGGCCATGACACCCGGTAGCTATCATATAATATTACCTGCTTCTATACATTGTTTAGTACCAGCCGTCTGACAGCTAGGCCCTACAGGCGTGATTAAGTCTGGGAGGAAGATGCGGTTAATATCATTAGCATCCCCCAGACTGCTTGTGCCTGTGGTACCTGACGTTACATGGCGTTCTTTTAATTCGCTACAAATTTTAAAGCTACCTTTTTTTAATAACTCGGGAAAAGTTTCGCAAAGCTGTCTCAAAACTATACCCATGCAAAAATCATGGACAAAACTCCTAGTTTAGTTCTGTATTATATCAGTATTTTTTTGTTTGTACATACGTAAATAATCAAAACCTAAATTGGTGTGCATCAAGTTTTTTTTGTGTTTTTGTTTAAATATAAATTAGTTTTTTTCTTATTTGTTACTATTCTACTACTACTTTTAGAATACTATTCTTTTTACCTCGAATTATCTTTATTAGTCAATTGGCTTATCCTACTTTAAGAAATGTATAATCCGGTACATTCTCTGGTGTTCTCTGGTGATTACGTTGTCGAATATTATATTATAAAATTTGCTTTTGTATGTTTTTAATTTTGCTCTCGTGCGCGTGTCATAATGCTGGTTCAGGTATGCGAATGCAAGTTTTTATTGATTACTTTGCAAAATGGATCTTGCGATGTGAATATTACCAATCAAGCCGATGCACGATAGACTAATAATGGCGGAGATTAAAATATCCGCGAGCTTGCATATCTCAGCCGAGAGATATCAACGATCCGATCGCAGCGCACTTGCCGGTAGGAGCGTCAAGAGAGGCAGGCTTATGGGGCTCAGCGTCGGCGTGAACGCAGTAAATAGGATATGACAGCGGTGATATGTTTGTTCTGCGACTTTGTCCCTTTAGTTGGCGACGTGGCGTCGCCGGGAGATAGGCTAATCCCCGACTTAAGACCTCTGGTCGACCCATGCCCGGCCGAGCAGCGTATTAACATTCTTCCCTGCACTGGGGAATATCTCACCTTGCCCACTTTTGGAAGAAGACTCCTTTAGAATTCTATATCGAAAGCATAATATGATAATGATTGCAATATTCGAATCCATTTAGACACATATTCTTCATGAATTGTATGAAAAGCGATTGAAATCTCCCACCATCCAAACCATGGCCGGGATGACAACTATTATTGTTAAGTTGGTTGATTTGTTCTTAAGCACAAAATAAAAGATTGCCTAAAATAACAGCAGATATACTTATTTAAACTGTTACGGCATTAAAAAACATCCATATGCAAAGGGAATGTTAGTTGAAAATTTAGCTGGCGCCCTGACATGTCACGATGAAAGCTTCTCATCTTCTTCTAAATTGACATATACACTTCGTCAACATACCTTTAATAGTGACTTCCTGCAAACTAGAAATGTTTACTTTTTATAAAACAATGTCAATAATTAAATTATAACTTCCTTCACAGATGACTGCCATAACTTTTACAGCAGCATCTGAACTTCTAATTCAAATTACTTACTGCCATTTTATCGAGCCTCTGTGGACTCCGTGCGCCATTCTCAGCAGAGAAATGTTAATGTATGTCCGGGTGGACCCGGATTCAAACTCCTAGACCATACATCATACCAAGTTTTCGCATTATGCAAATGGAATCAATCCGCGCGAGGTGCGGACGTTGAGGGGTTGGAGAGGAAACAGGGCGGAGCCAACACCCTGGCGCATGTCCATCCCCAACGGATTAAAATGCTTAAAATTTGTTTAGGTATAACAGTTTGGAGTTTGGAAGGGTTCCGTATTAAATGGAGATTATCGATCTTTCGGGTAAAAATTTTCCAACGGGACTCAATGATTAACGGAACAAAGTGGACCACAGATTACTTACATCGAGTTGGTCGTAAAGTCGTGGTAGCTTCTGATAACATTAGTACCAAACCATAAGTTAGGCTCCACAATCAGGAGGAGGAAGTTTAATTTTTTTATTTTTTCGATTTTTTAGCAACTATGAGACTGACAAAAAAAGGGTCAGTTTTCTTATTATCTATGATATTGACTCATAGAATTATCTAATTTACAAACTAGTTTCTCCTAATTTTATTTTTTTTTGCTTTAGCCACCAATAAAAGTTGTTCATTAATAAATGCTTATGAAAGGTGCATTAACGAACCGTATTTAGAGACCAAATTGGAAAAACTTTCGTGCGTCGATACGATAGGGTGTCTATCGGACAAAGCTTTGTAAATACGTTGAGCGGCTTAGACGTTTTATATAGCTGATATATAGTTTTATATCGCTGAGGCCATAGGTTTAAGTTGGGCTTAAGGTAATTGGGCAATATGTGAAGAGTTGAGACCAAAGTGTAAAAGAGAGTAACTACAGAAAAATACCATTAAAGTTTATTTATTTAAAAAAATACGCGTAATATGTAACGGGTCTTATTAAATCTACTTAATCAACACTAAATGAAGTTATTTATTTTGCATTCTAAATTTCGTAATTGAAATTAATTGCTCTAATACGGTATTTTTTAAAATCTAGATTATTATGTATATGTTTATTAATATTCATTTATGTCCCTAAGAAAGTGGAATAAAATATAATTTGACTGAAAATATGCTTTCATTTTAAACACTCGGAATAGAAATATACACTTATTGCCATTTTTTTTAAACTGAGGAAAAAATCTTGTACGCAATTAATTCCTGTACAGTTCGATTCGGGTTAAAGTTATTTGTACGCAGAACCCTATTAGACTATTTGCTTATCGCTGCTAACGTTTTTAGTAGGCTCAATCAACGTTTGGTACGACTAACTGAACTCCGGTACATATAAACAAACTGCTTTAGTAAAACTGGCAAGATGCGTGAGGTGTGTTTGCGAGTCTATTACTTATTGTTTGGTTGCCGTAACAAATCAGTACTGTAAGGTGTACACAACTTTTCATTTGAAAGCTGCATCTAGAGACATTGGTTGGTACAGGTTACAAGAACGTTTTGTTAGGTGTTTATTAAAATACAGGAATTGGTTTGTACAGTCTATCAAACAGATAAACTACAATATACTTCAGTTAGGCCTACTAAAATTTGTTTTATTGTTTTATTTTCAGAGTTTTTTTATTAGTAAAATAATAATATATCTCAATGGCCCTTTCCCCGGCCGTAATTCGTCGCGTCGCGTCGCGGCGAAGGCAAAATGCAAATTTGGGGATGTAACCGTTCGCTCTGGAGCATGCTATAATTTTCTACATGCTATAATGGCCTGCGAATGGCGTGTTATGCTACAAAATGGCGGCGCGTTTTGGCGTCATTTGATTTGAACTTCTGCCGCGATTCTGGGGACATTATCAAACGCGTACTGCTGTAATGGGGATATGCTGTTAATTTTAATGAAATTACAGAGTTGTAAGCTAAGGACGACGAATGACGATAAAGTATCAAGTACATTATATTATGATATATGCTATGAGAATAATATAAGCTCCTAATACCTAATACTTCAGAATAATTAATACTTACTTAGCTAATTTAATTTCTCGTGGAAGAATATTCAGGTTACGAAGGGCGAACAATTAAAACAAAAGTTTTTCAAAGCGTGCGAACACGCATATGAAAAAAAATTACAATGAATAAATAAAAATATTCCATGAAATTCAACATAAAGAGAATAACTTTAATAGAGTTATTTCGTTCATTATTCATTTTCCATATTGGTTATTCAATAAAATCGAAGATTATCTGTTAATGAGCTGGAAAAATGTTACCATTAAATAAACGTAAAATAATCTTATTATAAAAAAAAAAACAATATTCTTCTAAATTCAGTAGAAGACAAGTTTTGTTTTCGTCTAAATTTAACAACTTTAAAAATAAATAGGAAGTCAATTTATTGACAGAATACAATTTTGAAATCGATAGTTATATAAATGTTTTCAATTAGAGATTTAGAGATCGTGGTGTCTATTGGTTAAGGCGTTGGATTAATGACCCAAAGGTCGCGAGTTCTAATCCACACATGGTTATACAATTTTAGCGCTTCATCACCATCATCTCCCTTGACTCTAGCATAGGCAAATTTGGCTTAGGACCCAAAAATAATTTTATATGACATAGCAATTCTTTTTTTAAATGGATGTATAAAATAGATGATAATTTGGTCAGAAAGTGTACAGAATAGTCGCTCGATCGGGAATTTGTACGATTACCTATACTTATTCAAATTGTTGTAAGGCAAAATATACAATTCACATTAATTATCCTACAAAATTAAAATGGGATTAAGAACATTGCCGATATAGGCTGTAGGCATGCAGATCCTATGTAGATCGTGGCATTCTTCATGGCAATGCAAGAAGGGGGGGGGGTTGGTTGGGGTGCTGTTCCCAAGTTACCTGAGCAGCGAAATCCCGTCGCGTCGTCGCGTTCCCGGGAAGGAAGTCATTTATCAGCGCGATTTTCTACCGGATTCGCGATTATTTGGGAAGCTTGTAATAGATTAGGGCGCATTGCCAGAGATGAAAATGAGACGGATACTTGTTGGAAGCTGTGATGGCCTACTTTCTCACCATTGAGCAGGCCGAACGTAATGCTGATAACATTTCATTAATAACGCCGATCCGCTTTATATCTAAGGTTTGTGTGGAATGTCATTGTTTTATATCAGGTGTTAGAAGTCTTCTCCGTAGTATACATAGAATTTAAAACACTACGAAATAAAATAAAATGTGGGTATTTTTACGATGACCAATAATTATATTTCTATATGTGTAATTATAATATTTCTAATACAATGATATATATTTTATATTTGCCTATAACATGTTGTTTATGCAAAACATAAAAAAAATACACATTCATGACTTGCGTACGTTATCAATAAATTGATGAATTTATTGATAACGTACGCAGGTCATGAATGTGTATTTTTTTTTAAGTTTTGCATAAACAACATGCTATAGGCAAATATATATAAATAATAAAAATCGCTAGTGATATAAAGCATCTATAAAGCATCAATTACAGTATAAAAGAAAATATTTATATTCCGATTTACTAAATTACACGACGTGTATTTTTATTCAATATTATGTACATTTTACGAATTATACACAATTACCTATGTAAATAATTGATTTATCCTCGTTTTAGGTGTCCTGGATCCGACATCGTGACCTGCACATTTTGACTGTGGGAGGGTACACATACACCTCGGACCAGCGCTTCCAGGCTTCTCACTCCCGCGATACAGATGACTGGACTTTGCAGGTTAAATGGGCACAGCAGAGAGACGCCGGAGTGTATGAATGCCAGGTATCGACTCAACCAGTCCGCAGCTACTTTGTGCAGCTCAACGTTGTAGGTTAGTACCCTCCTGTTATTTATGTTATAAAACACGCTATTCCAAAAATGAGGTATAATTGTCAAGCTTCGAGAAAGTTTCAAAAATAAAAAAGCAATTAAATAAAAAGGCGTGTGAAAACATTTTTGAATATAGATTATTACATTATGCATTTAATGACAAATTTTTGGTTATCCTTCACGTTGATTTTATTCTTATATAAATAGGTGTACGGAAATATTGCTGAATATAGCTACTAGCATGAGGGGATATTTTTTTTTTTTTTGCCATTTACGAGTTAAAAAAATATATTTTTTCAAATTATTTTGTGCGAATGAAAATTATTTTAAATGTGATAATTTTTTTAGTAGGAAAACCCTATTATCGGTTAATTTTGTATGAAAATCTTTTTATGTATATTTTACTGATAGTTTTTGAACAAACTTTAAATTAAACTATAAGCTATGTCCGGTTCTGATTTTTTAAGAATATAGATTTAAATAAAAAAGATATAAAGCTAGTAAACGTTAGAGTAAATGACTACTATGACAGGCAATAACTTCATGGATACGTATTACATAGATGCTGATATGTAATATTTTATGTGGTCAAACATATCAAAAATATTAAATAGTAATATTAATAATAATATTTTATTCAAAAATAAGTAAAGTGCGGTTTAGCAACAAATAATAATTTTATGATACAACGCGATGAGAATTTAATCGTAGCGGGGCGTGTTTCTAAATTTCTATTGTTTATACAATAAAATTATTTTTAAATATTAAAATTACGCCCAAAATTACGCATAAAATTAGAGAAAAAATAGTCAGTCACTAGAAAGAGTACTTTAGTATAAGGATTGCCAAGCTATATAAGGCTATGTCACAAAAAAGCGTGTTATGAAATTTACAAAAAAAAAACTTATGTATGATGAAAAAAACTTTATAAAATATGAAACAGCAATTCAAATAATATTATGGTAATCATAAAACAAAAAAATAAAAATGAAAGAATTGAAAATATTTATAAAGATGTCTAGTGGTTGCAAAGATAATGTGATGATTCATGTAGTATATTTTTATTATGTTACTGCTATACATATAAAGTAAATATATATAGCCAATTTATTATGTCTAATAAATAGTTTTGAAGTCATTCTGTGATTTACATAATGTGAAAAGAAGAATAATATAATCACAAAGCTACTCCTTACAAAAACTGTCAGAAGTTATGCTCCCTTTACTTGCGTCTAGAATTTTCTTTCAGCGTATTCAAAGCGAATCACACGAGAAAGTTCCCGCTCATTCTTCGTATCCTCAGCACGAGCGTCAACAAACCGTCCAAGCGGAAGGCTGGCTAAGCAGTATGAAGCCGAAAGTCAGTCTATTTACATATCGATGTGAAGAAGATTTCTTGACAATGCTCGACAACATTGTAAAATTGCCACAGTTTCACGAATTTCGTAAAATATGAAACAATGAGGGATATTTATTTTTATATTATTTTAAAGAAACTAGGTTATACAGAAATATATATTACACATTTTTTCAATATATATATATATATATGTATATAAAATAATTATTTTGCGCCATACTCAACTTAGCTATTTTCTCTTATGAGTAAGGTAGATATGGTGATAAAAAGCGTTAAAAATAATATGACTAACAAATGATGATTCGGCCCTGATTCGCTAGGTCAAAAGTCGAACGTTGTGAAGCGAATGGCGAATTGCAAATTTATAGGGCAAAAAAAATATTTTTGTTAAAATATTGTGGTCTTAGAAAAAATAATTAATGTTTTAATTTAAAAAAAAAAACTGTCATTTATTATCACTATAATGTATAATTTTATATTATCATCAAAATATTCCTAAATCATAAGATGAATTTGCACGTAAAGGCGATATAAGAATACGAAGATTACGAATCTCATAAAAGTATGTTTAATTTTAAATTAAACATAACTTTACGTATGATAGTTGCGAATAAAATTATCTGCATCCTAAATGGTCGACATGTTTTCTATTTCTTTATAATCTTTTGGTCAATTTTTTGCTCTCCTCACAATGCGAGACTAATCGTTACAGGCCAACAAAATGCGAGGCTATTTTTTACAGGCCAAAAAAATGCGAGAGTATTCGTTACAGATCGACAAAATTTCGCAAATCCAGCTGTTCGTACAAAGATAATCTTGTCCGCTTAGACCTATTGTGGTTCGTGCCCTCAAAAGTCAAAGTTTGTGGGTCAATCAATACCACTGCAGTCACCGAAGCGTCATTTTTAACATAACAATAATATTATATTATTAAGTTACTCCGAATAGAAATATTTTATTAACAATATCGTTATTTTTAATGTTTAATTAATTTGAATAAATATTAAACGAATTCCGTAGGTACATGATTATATATTTTGTGATAAAAAAATACACTGGAATTTGTCATTGCATGTAACGACTAAACATGACTAAAAATGGAACTTTAGTTCAGATTATATTCCCTTGATCTAGAAAAAAAAACTAAAATTATACCCACAAATGCAAAATGTGCAAATAAAAACATCCCTAATCCTATAGGACAAGCACATTCGCGCCATTCCACCATGTAAATTCTCCAGTGTAAATAGAATGGCTTCAACGCCATATTATTAAAGTGATAATAAGCTTCGTGAGACCCAACAAATGCTTTCGTGGCTTGCAAAGGGATCTTGGCAAATGCAGCATCATAATCCTCGCTTGCGCTCCATTTTTAGAATCTTACTAATTTAATATTATTTTTGTTACATTACAAGATTTAGCTGATCAGCCGTATTTGCATGCCACTTCGAAAGTTCTCTGTTGCTTACTTACTCAAAGTTGTTAAAGACTTGGGGAAGATTGGTTTTACAATTAATTTATGCACATTACAAATAATGCCAATTTTCTTATGCTAGAGTCGGGAGCATAATTACGCGTTAAAAATTATATAACTACGTATTGTATGAACGGATTCGAACCCGCGACTGCTAGGCCAATAGTAAAAGGAATGCTCTCAGTCACATTTTGTACGCCATTTTTAAAATATTTAGACTATTTCCATTTCAGACTATTTCCATTTTTAATTAGACTATTTCAATCAAGTTTGTTTGCAAAACATGACGATATACTATACAGCCTTTTTTATTAATTCAAGGATGAGGATCACCGGTGATTTTTACATATTTTCTCAAATAAATAATATATATTTAAATAACCACATAATTTTTATTTTCCCAGACTTTTCTCCCAGACTTTGCAAGCCTTATAGGTAAGGAAAGTATTGTTAGTAGATGGTAGTTGACTCCTACATTTTCGACTTTTGTATATTTTATGGTAACCCAAATGTATTTTGTCCAATACACTGTGTGTATTCGCGTGGACACGTTTGGTGTATACACGCATTAAAAGAAATACTCTAAAATTGTTAAATTAAGATTGGTATATGCTTTGGCAAGAGGTCAGATAAAAATAATTATTTTCAGGGAGATGCGCAGTGCACTTTAAATAATGTGAGGGGTAAGAAAAATACACCGCCTACCTTGAATTACCCTAATGTGTTATAGATATATCAAGACTATATTTTAGAGATAGAAATATTTTAAATATTTCCATATGCCAACTGGTAGTATACACTTACACTTACACTTAAGTCTTATAATTTAATCTTGATATTTGGTTGTTGATTTATTGCCTGTATTAAACGTACGCTCCAAGTTGTTTAACAATAACTTTATCTACCAAACTCTACACTTTTTATTATAATGCCTAAAAACATAACAAAAGGTAGACTCAACCCAAAATCAAATGAACTGCTCTCTCATGGTTGAACATAACAATGGAAAGGCAAAAAAACATTGTTATGTTAGCGTAATTAGGGAAATTTAGAGGTATTTTTTCGATAAGGCAGCAGATGCCTTTAGTCTTTCAGTGTAATTTATTGATTTTGTATGTATATTGGACCTATTAGCATTTGAGACGGACGTGTAGAACTTTGTTACCTAACTTTGTCCTTTGTTAGACGTGATGTTTAATCGTCCCCGAAATATAAAGAATTTTTATCCATTGAAATCAATATCCCATTATACATAATACAAACATGAACTTACACATCATTTCAAAATATTCAAAATCACCACTGGTGAAGGCAGTACCGAAACTGACAATAAATAGTATTTCTATTTTAAGAAAAAGAATATAATTGTTAAAGAACATAATTAAATATTTGAACATTTTGCGGCTGTAAATTGACTAGAGCCTGAGTCCATTTAAGGTTAGATAGAAATGCAAAAACTTGACGACACGCCTTTTTTTATTACTTAGGTAATAAAAATAGCTTATGTTTTATTTATTGATCTTTTCAAGATCGCTTGTTTTTTTCTTGCCCCTGATTCTAAACCAATTTCAATTTTATTTCAAGAATTTCAAATCAATTTTCTCCTAAGTGATTTTAATTAGACATAATTAATGTTAGCAATTTAAAATAAAAACGACAGTTGAACGTAAAAGTAATATTTTCCTTGGAGGAAAAAATAAATAGACCTTTGAATAAGCCATTGAAGATCACTCTAGATTGAGCGAGGGTTCGCTTTTACTCCATCAACATCAAACCCAAATTTTGAAGAGCTTGATTCGGGGAAGAAATGGAATTAGTCTACCATAAAATTTCACTCAACGCAACGAATTTTCGTGTATTTATACAAGGCTTGTTCTGCGATATTCCATAGAGTACGGATAAATAATAAAACAAAAGCTTAATGAATGCGAGCAAAAGAAATTAGTCCATATGATAAAAGAAATATAAAATTTGAATTTGAAAATATTGTTCAGATTTAAATCTTTATTTCAAATATAGGGAATATATATACATTAGATAATAAACAAAATATATTTAAACATAAACTCTGATTATTACTAAAAATAAGTTTACATTATTAAGTATTTAAAATGTTAAGGACAGTCTTTAATACAGTTTATTATAAAAGATGTTACAGTGATAATAATCCATTACAATTACGTTAAAGTTAAGTTAAAAAACTACGTTAAAATTATATTCGTGTGCTTGAGGGCTGTTTATTTTATTATGGAAAAATACAGCATATTCACATAAACTTAAATGAAAAAACAATAACATAATGATGCCATGCAAATTTTTACCCAAATAGTTTAAATTAAAGTAAGTGATGAAAGAAAAATATATATAATAATAAAACGTTAATAGTGAACTAGGTATGGATGTGTGAGAAATTGAGGATGAGTGTGTGAGTGTGTTTAGGACGAGATGTTACTTATTAAACTAAACCTACCAATTACAATCACAAATTATGCTGGGGGTTCATAGACGCTTGTACTGTCTAAAAAAATAATGATTTCGACACATTAAATATATATTCGAGTATATATTCCTTCAAATTTATAGTTGTAAGTATCCATAAGACGATAAATAGTGGTTTTTACCGTCTATTTCATGTACCGTGGTACATGCGTTGTAAATTGTGTACACGCGTACAACGAGATGAAACCTGGAATTTGAGAGAAGCTAGCATATATTCTCTGTCTATTTAACGGTGTAAAATGTTAAATAGCAACTTCATGTCTGTTGAAATACGACTTATCTCATGACTCTGTTGGCTCTGACTGAAGACGACTAACTTCAGGAGCTGCTCGTTGTATGCGAAGCAACGGAAAACCTGGGAACACGCACGAGTCAGCTGCACGAAGTCAATGCAAAACCTTCCTCAGGGCACGTGTATGCTACTGACGTCAATGCGATACTGGAAAACTCTGAGCGGTGCAAACGTTGCATCTCGTGTTGATTTTGTCGGCGCGTGCGTCCTAACTATGCCTTTGGATGACGTCTATGCGTCAGCGGTTTTAATATAAATCTTAATACTTGTTGATCTTTACGAGACTAACCTCATTTTGACGATTGTTTCTAATACTTTTGATTGGGCATTCAATAAACTGATCGGCCTGTAACAACTCATCTCATAACTTCTACCTCCTTTAAAAAATGGGCAAATAACTGTTTTTTTAGGCGATTTGGGAAAACCCCAGTACATATGTTCAGATTGGTGACGTGAATTATTGGAGCTGCTAACTATTCCTTATATCTTCTTATAATTTGTGTAGAAATGTTGTCAGTTCCAGTAGTATTCTTGTCTTTAAGTTCGTTTAATATGTCCACTACTTCTAAAGAATCATTCGGTGTGAGTAGTAATTAACAGGTTTACATTTTATGAACCTTTCAGTTGCACGTAATAATATTATACTGAACATAATAATCAGTTTTACTTAAACTAAATATTAAAATAAAATATAATATCTGAATATAGGAAATCGAGTACCTAGGTATACCAATCATGTTGGCCGATATAGTTACTAACACATGTTATATAGTGCCGTATGAGTGCCTAATGCTACTTTCGTTAGTTGTTTAAAAATCCGATATGTTCGTTTAAAGTTTTTTTCTAAAGAGTATATATCTCTCTTTAAAAGAAATAAAAACAACAAAAAAAAAACATGAAAAAACGAACACATGTGACAATGTGACAATTATTTATTTTAATTTATCATAAAAAACTACTTTAAATCTAGTCTTACTAAGATTAAATATTAGTATAAGTTAGGATGAAAGGTTACACGTTAGCGTACTTCATAAAAGGAAACCCCCATTTCGAGGTGGCGAAAAGAATTTCCGCCGATACATTTTTTATAAGGCATCTGATATAAAAATCGCACGAGAGTAAAAAGCACAGAAGCGTAAATTTTTAATGCCTTTCGGATTGTCTCGCTCAGAAGAGTATTACTATGAAAAGCCTTCTTTGCCTTTGGGGCTGGAGCATCGTAGAGGGGAAAATCGAAGCCTTTCTTGGCTCAATGCCTCCCCAAACGCTGTCCCTTTGCTGGTAACGACCAGCTTTCGTTAACCCTTTCTGAGAAAACTCCCAAAATAAAAAGTTTATATATCGCTGGTGGCATTGAAATAAAAAAATATTATAAATGGTAACATAAAGTTACACTTTATTATGGTGGGCACTGTGTAGTGTAGTCTCCCTGAATATGCTCATGAACATATTCCCTTTCAACTTTTTCTAGTACCGTATCCGCTAAGCAAAAATTAGCTGTTATGTTGGCTAAAATAATCGAAAAAAACCATGGAAAAAAATATTTAGGTATTAATTAAAGTAACTCTTACATTCTTGCTGTATTTTTTTTATATCACACGAGTTATGTTAACTTAATTTGTAAGTATTTTGTGTTATATATATGCATGTATAAATAAATTAACCTTAGTCTTAATTTTACCTGCTCAAAAATAATTATAAAATTATAGTTAAATTATAAAATATATTTAAAATACTTATAGTTATAAAGATTATAGTCGTTTAATACTTAAGATTTATCATAGAATATTTTTTGGTGCAACGATAGGTTTATCATTGCCATTATTATAAACATATTTTTTTTGAACTGATTGTATTTTTATTTAAAAAAAATTAAAAAATATGAATAAAGTACATTGTCTTTAAGAAGAGAGAACCCGGTATAGAGGCAAATTTTGTATTCCCATTTTATTGCCACTAAACTATAATTCTAAAGCGAATAAACATTAGTAACGCGTTAAACTAAATGTTTGGTAGGTTGTACAATTTCACCTTTAGTATTTGCCATACATCTCTATGAATAATAAATTATTCAATTATTTAGCAAAAACCTTAAAAATGTTATTGATTTAAAAATATAAAGTTTTTAAAATTAGTGTAGGTGTAAACATTTAATTAGGTTTGAACGACTTTAGCAACAAAGGCCAATAAAATATAAATTGATCATATTTTAGTAAATTTTATCATTTGGACAATAATTATTTACGTCATATTTTACATACTGATAAAAGCATATTATATTTAAAAAAAAACTCTCCTCAGCCATGCCAGTATCTATAGCATTGTGAAATTTAAAAACCCTGCAATTATAATTAACCTAAATAAAGCATTTAGTGAATTTTCTGTTTTTATAGAAAAACAGAAAATTCTACACATGTATATACATAGTATTTTATGTTTTCCAATATATTAACAAAATATGATATATAAATAATTGTGACAGGTAATTAACTTCGTCTCGTCAATAAAATCGATGTAAAGCCTGCTTTATCCTTTCAAAATCCCGGGTTCGTTGCACGGACCCAAGTTGGATCACCTTCCCTCTTCCACACCCCCCCACTTTGGCCCTCATATTTCCGGAGTTGGTGAAAATTTCCGCTCTGGAATAATCTTATAAAGTTTCAGCACACTGGTGGTAGGCGCGTCGCCGCCAATGGATTATAATGAATTGTATAAATTATATTCCCCTGATAAGGACACTCAAACAGGGCAAATAATTTACATCTTATCTCAGCGGTTATATCTTATTCTCTTGGATTGTGATATTATTCTAACAACAAAGGGACGGTTCCATAAGCTTGTGGTTTGAAAATAATATTTATTTAAATAAATCTTAAAGATCTTTAATCTTTACTGATTTAAAATATTCATATTAATAAATAAAGAGATACCGCATCCTGCCTGAGAAAAAAAGTAGTACCATCTTAGAGTATGAAATTGATAAATAAGATACCTGCTTAAATATTTTAAATTACCTAGTTATTTTAAAAAAAAACAAAATACTGCAGTTTTTTTTATGTCATTAATACATACACACAAGCTAGTAAATGTGACTCCTGCGGTACTATGTATTGTCGAAAGAAATTACATTAGTAATTTAATATTTTTTGCCTATTGAGGAAACCTAACCAGGAAAAATGATAAAATAATATGACCTAACGACTGACTAATTAAATTATTATTATTGTTTTTATGTAAGAAAAACTGAAATGATTAAAAAAGGTGATTTTTACAAGTTTTTTGGTGTCAGTACTGGCTTGGCTGAGAACGCTCAGCAATTGTTTTTGAAATATGGTGTCAATTCTTTACTAGTAGGATGTTGTACGAATAGCAGATCTAATTTTATTATTTGATGCGAGACTATTGAAATTTCGTTAACTATTAACCTACATTTAAAAACAGCTTCCAACTTTATTTTCCATACAATATAATTTCAAGTATGTGATATGTTGAAATGTGCTTTTCATTATTCATATGAAATCTGCGTAGTTAAGTTTGTCTAGTTTGTTTCCGCTCAGGTCTACTTTGATAAAAATCACGGTTCCATAGACACAATGATAATGTGCTTAGTATATAACGCGCATGTGTGGGTGTCATTGTTTAAGTAGTAGGTAAAATATTTCTCTCTGTTACTTTTTCTACACATTCAATTGATTTAATTTTCCCGATAGTTTTTAATTTAAATTTTTTAATGAACTATATATTTTAATTTAAACTGTGAGCTAAAAGTAGCCAGAAACGACTCTATTGCGATGTCTTCCGTGTAATCTGCAAACTAATCATACCAATAAGTTTGGCCGGCACTCGGTAAATTTAGTGCTATATTTATTTATTTCACAGTTTACCCATGTACCCCTTTTTTTACAAGAAAAAAAAAATAGTAATATTAAAAACGCAATAATAATAACAAAAACAATAATTGCAAATAATCACAAAAAAAAACATGGCAACTAACTATATTTAAATATAACGCTCCCAGGCGTAAAATAACAAACAAATAGTTTTCAATTCTATATGTATGCTTTTTTACATGTATGTTCAAACATTACTGCGGAGTGGCTCAAGCGATTTCAGTTTTTTTTTTAATATAATAGGGGATTTATCAGCAATGGTTCCATTTTAGTTATAAACTGCGTTAATGTCGAATTGGTATAAGCGATTTCGATTGTTATATTTGCAAATTATACCGAAATGCTAAGAGTTGATTGTGAGTGTTAAAATCGATAAAAAAAACCTCGATCAAAATGAATTCGATTGTTATTTATCCTACGGACCAGCTGATCTAGACCCTAATGCGACCGTGATTAGCGAGCGAGGCAAGTGCTAGATTTGAAGAACACAAAAAAAACTCAAAATTGTATTCCCAAAACTTTTAATCTTTCGATTTACAAACATCGCATAATATATCGATGCTTTGTTTCTATATACGCATGTATTAATGTGTATTCCGCGACGGCACAATCGCAGTCGTCAACGTGACGGAAGCCCTCCGCGTAATTTTGTAGTAATAAATCCGCCCTCAAATTCCGCAGATCAGCGGCGTCGACCTTTTCAGCCGACGCGACGTAAACCAATATAAATAGCCCGCGAGCCCGCGACAGGCAATGGCGGCTTCCGCAACCCAGCGTCCCTCGCTGGACCGGACGCAGATCGGAAGCGCCCCATCCGTCTCATCCGCGCGCGTACTGTGTAGTGACTGTGCGACCGATAAGTTCAACACAGTCGTAGATTTATATTTTAAAAAAAAAATAATTAAATACACTGGCTCTTATTCTGTTTCCATTCCTGGCTATTTTGTGTAGATTTTTCTGTGTGTGCTGAGTAAAAAAAATAATTTTACAGTGTCTATATTTATATTTATATGGTTTTTTTGAGCCATATTTAGTCATATATTATTGAAATTCCATCCCATTCCATTCCTGATTCCTTTTTCTTAGGAATACGTTTTTGTTTTTGTTTCGTTAATTGTATATTGTTTTTAATAGTTCAAAACATATTATTTTGTGTCAGCGACAGACAGAGAAGAAGCGTGTAATAGTTGTGTCCACTGGTGCGCTCTCTTCGCACAAGTGTCTGAATCTGCCGTGTCGTAGACGTCCCGATAAATATCTTTCTTGCGCCAGTTTCTATTTTTTAAACAAAAAATAACCCAAAAACCGTGACAAAAAAAACAATTCTATTGTGAAAGTGCATAATGTTATAGTTAAGAAATTCTAAAATTTCAGTATTTTTTATTGTCGGGGAATTAAAAAAATAAATTAAAAAATTCGCCGTGCCATGGATGGTATAGTTAAAACTGACTCCTCTGCTTCTTTCTGCTTTCAAGAACGAGGTTTAATCACTAATAGGTCTTTTTACCCAGTCGGCTCATTGTTGGTTATTCAAGTTGTTTTCTAAATTATAAAAAATAAAAAGCTTTTTGCATAAGGCAATCACTATACTGCATATACGAGTACTTACTATTCAAATATTTTTCTACCTATACGGTGTCTTTTACAAATTTTAGGATTATTTCCCATGAATCCTAAGAGTGATCTATTCGTCTATTTATAAGCTTGAAGTGTTACACTTATTTATAAATTTTGTAACATCACGATACAGAGAAGGCTAAAAATATCTCAAACTAAGTCTCTTATAAGTTTTAAATATGCCAAAATGAGACCTTCCCTAGCTTTAAATAGAACTACTAGTTTCCAATCATGAGAGCTAGTAAGTTGATATTTACTTTTACAATAACGAAAAAGTTGATTATCATTGGATAGAACTGATATTTGAGTAACTGGTAACAAACGAGATAAGCTATCGGAGACAACATTGTCTACGCCCTTATAATGAACAATTTCATAATTAAAAGAAGCATGACGGAGACCCCATCGAGCCCATCGAGGGTTTTCAATTTTAAAAAACCACTTCAAAGTAGAATGCTCGGTATAAATAGTACGTACGGGTGGTCTACCTAGGCCATCGAAATTCTGCGTTATGATACCGCCCAAGCCAAAGGCTGAGATGCCAAGCCAAAGCCAAAGGCTGATGCATCGGAACAAACAAAAAACGTATTATAAACCATCGAATACTAAATATATTGTCTCTAAACGAAATATAATATATACAAAGACATTTATTCAAAAAAAAAAAATAATAAAACACTTTATGGGCAGTCTCAGCTTGTACCAGTTTAAAATATACATAATATGAAACTACAATAAATTAAAAATATATTTTTTTTTATAAAAATTAACATAAAAAAATATATTTAATAATACGCGTAGTTGATTACACATTTATGGTGTAATAATTAATTTACATTTAATGATTTACGGTGCTTTTAATTCATAGATCCTAAACTTATTTGATAAATTAGGGCGTGTAAACACAGAATAGTCGCTACGCATAAATTTGAATAGTTTAGGATGCTGAAAAAAAAAACCTTTCAAGGCCAGTAAAATGAACAACTCAATTTAGTTATTCAATTATTTTATCAATTTCACAAGCAATATATATATATCTAGCGATAAAATCTAGAGGTGAGTGTTTTCATAATTTGTGCGTTTATTTTAATAGCATTCAATTAATTCAAATTTGTGGTAATTGATGCCGTTGGTATAAATTGTGATAAAGAAAATTATTATTTTGATATCTAGCGGTATGGTATTTATTTGGTAGCGGTATTTATTTGGTGCGGTTTTTACCTCTTTTAGTGGCGATGACAATCATTAATTGGTATTATTTTTTTACTGAACACCGAATAGGGATTTAATTATCTTTGGGAATTTACCGTTAAAATGTCGGAATATATGTTATGTCCTAATGTTAGGTAAGACTTTTTACCGATTGGTAAGTTCTCACCATAAAGACTCCTCGTGACCCGTTTCTTACACATTGTGGTCATTAGCCATTAGCGGTCATGTGATTAAAATTTATGAACACGGGTAACAGTTAACGGAGAAGTGATTATTACATCAATTTCCTATATACGAGTACGAGAGAAAATAAAATGTAACAGCTATCAACACAATATGATCAAAATATCACACTTATTTTACTCTTATGATATTTAGCCTTCGTATGATGTATTTTTTTTTTAATAATTGCTATGACCTAGGTCATATATAATTATTTTGGTTATTAATAAATAAATATACATTCTTGTTTACCTTATAATAAATTGTGTCTTTTGTAGAGAGAGTGTTTAAAAATATACAAGGAATTGTGGATACCTTTTTTAAACGCTGCCTTATCACTACCACCAAAATAATTAGATTAAAAAAATGACAAACAAAAAATGAAAAATGAAATATGTTTGTCGTACAAAATGTAATTTTCAGCTAAATGGTAAAGAGAACCAAAGGCACCAAGCTATAGGTTTGATATACTAAAAAAAATGTGTGCCTTTTCTCTTTGAAGTTATAAATTATGCTAAAAGGATGCGAACTAATGAATCACCACACAGCCGCGTGCGCGCGGGGTTATCGAAATGCATAATGGGGAATGGCTTCCACAATCGGCGCTAAGTTTTTTACAACATAGCCGTAACCATTTTTTTTCTGCAAGATTTATATGCTTTAATCACACGAAAATCAAGTGTAATATTTATACGGTGCAGGCATGCCACGCAGGCATGGACGCTTATAGCCGGCGACTATTTATGGGACAGATTTTAAAAAAAACGCAACGTGTGATATGCACTTTGAAAAGTGTTCAATGAATTTAAAATAGCCCATAAATTTTATCGTTACATAGTTGGAAACGCGTTAGATTGATTATCGCTTTAAACATTCTAGTTTAGACTTATATAGAGTGCATTTTAACGACTTTTGTAAAGACATAATATTATGTAGAAATATTTTGGATTTAAAATATTTTTCGTATGTTCAATGTTATATTTTTATTTCGAGTTGCATGTTTACGAGGATTTATTTACCACCATTTAACTAAAATTTATTGAAATAGGAACTACTATATTTTTTTCAGTATAAAGCGTTATATTTATATCGATGTAAATATTTGTAAAGAGCTTAGAATGTTAGCAAAGTCTTGGGATTACAAAGGTAAGAGATATCACTGGTAAATAATGTAGTTTCGCCACATCTGTTACAAAATAAAGCAAAGTTGATGCAGATGAAAACGAGTCACCGTTTTACAATTAATTCTATCTATTAAAGGACCCCCTGTTATTGATCGTTCCTATAAAGAACAATGCAAAAAATAACTGCAGCAAAACTATTTTACCCTAATGAATGTTAATGTTTTTGTGTTATCAAAACCTCGTAAGAATCTAAAAATTATAATTATTTTCTGAAAATAAATAAATAAAAAAAAACAATTATTATAACAAATGAAACAAACATGCAGTTGATTGTAATGTCCTTAACCTA
Organism: Neomicropteryx cornuta; assembly: GCA_020383195.1. Classification (NCBI taxonomy): domain Eukaryota; kingdom Metazoa; phylum Arthropoda; class Insecta; order Lepidoptera; family Micropterigidae; genus Neomicropteryx; species Neomicropteryx cornuta. Next base: position 12,837,610 of record JAHKQU010000014.1, read on the forward strand.
GTTGTACACCTTAAAAGTCAAAGGATTCGAACCCGCAATCATTCGGTCGTAGTAAAACCCCAAATAACTAAACTACCTGATTTCAATGAATAGATAGATATGCAGCGAAATTGATAAAATGTACTCCTGATGACTTCTGTACGAAAAGTTGTATATTAAGATCAATTGATATGATAATATAACCAGTTATTATACATCGATCCTTGTTGGAATAATTAATCAGTAACGCTTGACTGTCCGATGTGTTTCACTGAAATTGTGCAATGTCAGCCATGACCGCGTAAACAAGATTTCTATATGACCCTGGAGATTAATTTGACGTATCAACAACGTCGATATTCAATTTAAGGTGTTATAAAAGGTTGCTGTAAAATAAATAGGGTTGAATCTATGGCTCAATATCAGAAACTATTATATGAATGGTGAATGTAAATTATTTATTTCTGAACTACGTTGTATTTAACACCGTTATTGAGGTATTATTATTCTTAAGTAGGTATCTTACTAGACATCATTTATTCGTTTAAATTGTATTTAGCCGCCGAAGCTAAAATTTCTAAAAAAAATAACTAGTACCTAACTTTACAGCATTTTATTTTTAACTAATGACATTGACATTTTGTTTTTAAATAATATTTAGGTTTCTCGTTTTATGGGCAACACCCTTTCTAATTGAACTGGAAGATTGCATACACTTATTTAGTTAAATCTACAGCAGCCTGACGAAGTTCTACTTCTCATACGTGTGATGAAATACCTCAAAATGTTGATTTTATAAAAATAAGGGAGTAGGATAACTAAATAGCTATTTATTACATACGTTGTCCAAATAAAAAAATGAGTTTTTTTTTCAATATTAAATAATACTTTTTTTAAGAAACTTTTCACGTTTATTTTGTTTATTATTTAAACACCAGTCTATAAGTAACTTTATTGGCTTTTAAATAAAATGATTCAAAAATGTAACCGCTAAGATGTATAAGTTTTTATTCAACTCATACTGTAGCACCGAAACAAGACATGTGCACTCACTTTTTCCCATACTTTGTTTTTTTATTTAAAAATATTTATTTTTCTAAGACATAAAATTTTTCTGTTCGAATAGGCCCGGTATATCCAACAATCAACTACATATTTTGATTTCACATACATAAGTGCTCATAAGGAGTATTTTTTTTCGGGTTTTATGACAAACTTAAAGTCGATAATGGACAAAATTTATTATCAAATATTTGACTATTTATTTATTATATTATTTTATTAACAAATAATCAAAGAAGAAAATACTTGTGTACCGTATTTATAAACCAATATTAGGCTCCCAAACCCAAGTCTAGTAGCTCGCCTAATTACGAAAATAGATTAAGGATATCGGAATATTTTTTCATTAAGTACAGCCAGCCGTTTAAAGAATAATTGAAGAAGGCCGTGCTTACTAATAACATGGTATATATATCAGATTTTTAGAAATCAATAAAACTGCGTCGGCGCGGCCATATCTCAGTACTTACGTTTATTGAGAAATTTCACGTTATAAATGACTAGGCAATATAAACTCAATAACTTAATATGGTTCCAAAACTATCCGTATAAATAAATAAATACTCTGCATTTTATTTTAACATATCTAACGCTCGATATAGTCGTAGCTTACTTGGAAAAAAAATATTTTAAAAATAAAAATTAAAATTAAAAAAATATTGCCATAGCATTTATTTTGGCGGTAAATTTGTTATATTTAATGATGTATGTATTTTTCAGTAGATATTCTGCACATTTGATGTTATTTTAATATTAGGTTATTTTTTCTTATATTTAAATTAAGCTCGTGTAAGTAAGTAACTATGTTTTGAATTATTCGTTATTACAAAAAAATGCAAAAGAAAAAATGAAGAACTTAAGTAACTTCAAATAACATTGTTATACTTTAGCTAGTTATCAATCATGACTTTATACTTATGACTTGGGTCATCCTACCGCACTTCCACGGTGACCGTCCACATTATTATTATTATTATTAGGTAATTACAATATTTAGGAGCTAGCTCCGGTGATACTGTTGAGTTTAGTAGGTGAGACATTATTCTAACACGAGACCGTCTTTTTGGGGGTTCATTATTATTTATTTTTTTGACCTTGTAAGAAAATTATAAGCTATTGCATTTATTGATTTTATATTAAAACCTTATGTATCACAGGAAAATTTATTCGGTTATTTTTTTAATGTTTTTTAGGTTAATTTAATAAATTTTAAAAAGGTTATTTTAATAAATAAGTTTAGTGTTTTAGGGTAACATTAGCAATCAATTTGTCGATGAAAAAGTCATTATTTTTCTATAGCTACCTACCTACATACTCGTATATAAGAAATGTTATATTATTACGATGGTTAACGCTGTGTTTATAATTGTGATTTAGTGAATAGTGCGTTTAAAAGTTTTTAATCATAACTACGATTACTTTCGACAAACGAACAAAAATCTATGCAGTAACCTAAAGAAGTAAATATCAAAATAATAAATTTATAAAAAATAAAAAAACAACATTATAAAATACCGTTAGGAGTCATGGATAAGGATAGCACAGCTAGCCACTGAGACTATTGGTTAATCGTATTAGCCGTCGTGAATTACGGTTAGATTACCGAGATGAAAAATTGCCCCCGGGTGCCCGCTTATTAGACGTATACTGGCGGCCTCTGGGGCTCGGAAATGGATGAGGGGGAGGGGTGGGGGGTTAGAGGAGGGGGCTTGGGGTTGTGACGTGAGTTGCATGCATTGATTACAATGATTGATGGGTGCAGATCGCGTGCTGCCGCCCACGCCGCCGCCGCCCGCCCTAGACGTCGCACCGCCCGCCGATGACAGCCTCTACCACAGCATGTATGCGGACGAAGGTCGGAATCCATATATCTACATTTGCACCGACGCGTGATGCATGCACGATTAACCGCCTGATTTGTGCTTACACTTATACATTTACATACTCACAAAACTACGTTTGGAATTTCATTACTAACATCGTATGTGTACTATTAACAAGAAATATGTTTACCTATTTAACATGGATTTTTAATTGTACCTCAGCTACGGATTTATTGCTGTGCCAATTTATTTGAACATAGATTCCAATAATATTCTGTAATTTTTACATTGAATCACAGATAAATAAATTAATGAATTCTCTGTGTATGTACCCTTTTACAAAAATCACAAAAGGATTTTTTATTTTTCCTAATATTTACATTTTCTAATTATTTTCAATATGTTTATTATTTAATATTTATTTTCATCGGTAAAGTTATAAAAAAGACGAATATGGGAAAAACTGCCTATTACGATATTCAAAATAAAATTAATATGTTGGACCAAATTATTTATGCAGCTGTTTTGATTAGTGCCTTATTTTTTAAAATTATCCGGTGTGCAGGATCAGTTATTTATCTACGGAAGCTTTTTTGCACATTCTTGACTGGGGAAAGAATAAAGAATCACCTATAAAGTCTATATAAAGAATATGAAGTGAAATTCTTTAAATTAAAAAGGGTTAGGATTATCCAAATCGCAGCTGTTGCAGCCATTATTAAATTAAATTAATGTTGCTATTAAGTATTTCCGACAACATTAAAAGCGGCCTAAAAGTAGGACAGACATAAATTTCAATGGTAGCGTGGCGAGAGAATGATTATATTGTATAATATGGATAGTCGAAAGGGATGCCACGAGAAGGAATTTAATAGGAGAGAGCGAGACAGAGATACGCATCGATGTTCCAGGTGTTATGAATTCTACAATTTCTAAAATTTTATTATTGGCATTTTTATGCAAGATTGCACCGCGTCTCCCTTCTTCTCGATACTAATCTTGCAAAATTTAAACATAGACAATATTTTGGTTATTGACACTTGACAGTATTAGTTTATTTCGTTGCCTCACGTTGAATCCATTCGCTGCGCGGAATAATCTTTTTTTTTTCAATTTCACGTTGCCTTAAGCAACTTTTATTAATTAGAAATATACAAATACAATGTAAATAGATCCAGCATTGTCATTTCTGCCGGTGTCTCAATCTAAAAAAGGTATTTTACACCATTTCGTAAAATAAGTATGTAGTTAATTAAAATTAGATAAAACATATTTTATTAATTTTATTTTATTTCATACTTAGAATTGTGAATAAGAACAACCGATTATTTTTTCGGGATTTGGGACACGGTGTATACAAACTAAGTAGCACTCTTTCTAAATTGTAAAAGCAAGGTTGTTTGCAAGCTTGTGAATCTATTCTTTAAAAGAGGACTGACACCCTTCCGCCGTATCCGGAATATCTATTCTAGCAGATTTCCGAAATATCCCTTACCCGAATGTACATGAGACACTGATAAGAAACCGCTCCGTTTAATATACTTTTAGATTAATTCGCAAATTATTCTATTGCGAACTTCTTTAGTACTTTTTATTTACCGACAAGGTTCATGATAAGGCTATAACCGTCTCTAAAACAGTCCTTGCGTACTTTACAAAGGACACAAACTCAGCAAGGGTTATACCAAGGTACTTTACATAACGGCTAGATCGCGAAGAAATATTTGTTTAGATTGCATACATTCTATGTGGCGATAATTTAACCTGGTAATAGATTAATTCAAATTCAAGCAATTGTGCAAGTCTGCTCTACAAATAATTGCTTTTAGACATGGCTTGATTTAATGGTTTATGCCCACAATATAAATATTTATTATATAAATAACAATAGTTTTTGTTCGAAGCATTAGACGAGGGAATGTATTAAAGGCACCACGACAGCCCAGCTTAGATCTTTTGGATTTGAAAAAGACTTTCTTGTGATTTTGGTTTTAATATAATTTCGTTTAGAATAAAGAACTACGTTAATGTGGAATGGATATTATTTTTTGTAATATAAATAAACAAGCACTTAGCCTTTGTAATTCTATTTTCTATTTTATTTTGGCAACTTCACAAATATAAAATTCACAAGGATAACTCAAGCCAATGTTTGGATATTAGATTTATTAACTATTGTTCATTTACTTCAAGGTCCTATGAAACCTATATGCTTTATTGTGGTGAGTGTGTCTGTTTGCCACATCAGCAATATTTATTTGGCGTAGGATGGACTGCCTAGATAATGGACCTTTGGTCGTACCTTTGATATCCTTGTTGCAATTTTGTTTGGGATGGAGATATTTTCTATTGTTTGAAAAAAACTTATTTTGATAAGGAATTTTACTAAATAGTGTAATGATAGAAAAATGTTGGGCAATATATATTTCTTTTATCGTTGGTGAGTTGCCATTTGGTAATTAATAATTAATTGGGTTATGGTATAGTTGAAAGAAATTATCCAAATACGTTCTCCTCGAATGCAGATTATAAATAATTTGAAGCATTGAAGCTTTAACACGACTATGTATAAAACTAATAAGAAATTAGCTGTTTTTGAAAGTAGGTTTTCTTACTTGTGAATAAAATACCTAATGATATCGAAAATAAACACGCACGATATTCGCTAGACGGCAAAAACCGTCTTTCTCTGAATCGTAATGTTTCTAAATATTACGAGTAAGTATCACACTAGGACTGAGTCCTCTTAATTTCTCCGCTATTATTCCGCGGCGTTTCATTGATTTTACTCGTGTAGCGTTACCAACACAGCTTTGTGTAATTGGTAACAACGTGATAGCTATTACCACTCACGAGCCACACATTAGACCCATCACGCACCAATGATATCATAATTCACAATCCAATCTTTATAATTACATGTATGAAAGCCTCGTCAATTAGGCGTAGGCATATGTTTCTAGCCAAGAGGATAATATCCGCGAAAGCGGTTTCACGTCAACAAAAACATGGGATTCACATACTGAAGACAGTTTCAGAAAACTTACATTTAACGTAATCTGCTTTATAATAAGGTCGGGATGTTGCTTCTTTTAATTTATTCCAATATTTGTGAAAATAATTAATTGATTAGATTACGGAAGCACACGATATTTAGGCGATTAGCGTATCGTACCGACATATACAAGTATAATCCGATTGGGCGAGCAGTCGAATTATTAAATTCTATTTCCGCAGAGATTGATCTTGAGATTGTCTGTTCGCCCAATAGGATTAAAAATTTGCTTTCCATTACACTGTTGTAAGATTAGCGTGAATTATTAATTTGTTAGTATTTGCCTGGAGGTATTATCTTAATTTTTAACGTTTTATTTTCCTGATTAGTTCTAGTTATTTTTTTGTTTTTAATGCTGTTTTTCTGTTTATTAGTTTAATTGTTTACTTTATTGTTATGTGTACATGAGGAAACCTATTTAATAAATAAATAACAATATGATCGTTGCGTGAATAATATATTTCAAGCTAGATCTGTTCTCAAGTCGACAAAACTAATTGAGACAAAGCCGCACTTTGTAGAGGTCGCAGCGCGTGTTAAAATCTTCCGATGTGAACGCAGAAACCGCCATTTTGCATATCGGCATGTCATCGACACGCAAGGTAAAAAAATCGAGACGCATCCCGTTAGTTGGTGGCCGTAATAACGTTTATCGCCGTTAACGTTTATCGTCACGATACCACAGAATAACGATACAAGCAGCAAGCAAGACTATCACGATAATAAAATACGTCGACGTTCTCCACAGTTCTCCAAAGCCAATTATCGCTCAGCGCGGCATAGGAATTCGCGCGCTGACCGAATTGACCTGTTAAAAAATATAATAAATTAAAAATGATTTTTTATATCATTACTTATTCATTATAGGTTAAAGAACACTCCTCCTTAAGTCTTCTGGAATTGTCTTGGGCCATTCTGTATATTAGATAACTCTTCTGCAATTTGTTTACCGTCGGAAGTACAAGTATATAAAGTTAACATAATATTCTAAGACAAACATTCTGAGTTAAGGTAAATCACTTGGCTTTATCAGTTTTAACCCTTGGTCATGCCACTAGACCTGCCTAGCCTAACTTTTTTGTATGGCCCTAAACACATTTATTATCAGGGACATTATTTACAAAATCTGCCATTCTGTATTTCGTATATCTTGAGATTAATTTTGACTTTGACGTACAAATAGTGACACCCAAAGAGGATTGTCGTTTCATATTTTTTTCGTCATACCAGTATAGTGTTGCGGCCCGCGTAGCTTTTCAAATTTATGTATGTGGCCCGAAGACAAAAAAGGTTGAATATGCACTAGACCAAGGTTTAAATCTTGGCCTAGTGGCGTAGTCTGAGCACTATTCAATATGCATACAGTTTTGCGTTTCTTAATTTAGTTAGATACAAAAAAGAAAATATGCATAGTAAAAAAGTGAACCTAAGCACAAATTTTGAATTAGAAATAAAATTTAAAAAAAAAAGCTAATAGATACAAAACAAGATAAAAAAAATATTTAGCGTTATCCGTCTTCCTAGAAACACAAAAATAGGTTTTTATATTTCGATTCAACTTGGTAGTATTTTTTAGCCAACAAACCGTATAGCGGTGGGTGCCTACCTATATGTCGGGTGAAAGCAGCTCAAGACCAAAACTTAATTAAAGACAGTCATTCTCTGTCGGAGTTTGCTAGTAATTTTAGCTGTTCTTTTTTAGTCGGCACGCGACATGGAAACAACTTGGGCGTAGGCGGTGGGCGGTAACCAACTGACTGTTAAAAATAGTTTAAATTAACATTGATGTAATACCCTGATACTTTAAAATAAAAGATTAATTTTAAATAAATCACTATAGAATATTATAATAGGATAAATTTGAACATCCCTAGACCGCTCCCCCCATCCCCTCCCAGTAGATTACCTATCGTATTATTTATTATAAAGAATCAGTTTTTTTTATGAATATGAATATGAGTGAAAAATTGAGGCTGAGAATGGCTGCAGTCTCGGGACAGTATTATTCATTTGTTTAAAGTACAATACTGAAAATTAGTCATTTAATAACTGAAAAATCGGACCCATGTATAAATTGTATATGTTTAACTAGCGTATAATGTAATGGTATAATACCACAGTACAAATATATAAGAAAAAACAGTCATCTAGTCTCCTGTAAGGCATCAAGTCAGACGTTTTAGCAACTGCCTTTTCTTTCTCACTTTCAGCTTAAGCGCTGTCTCCCTTTCGCACCTATTGCTTTTGTGTTGTATTGGGTTACACGGGCTTATCTACGTTAGTATGTGATGTATACTCAACACGCTGTCTATGATATTTCTGGTGCGTTAATATTCCATAGTATGGTATTTTCTTTCAATATTCGGTTGTTCGGTTATAATGACGAAACATCGTGGGATTTTCGGTTTTGTTGGGCTTAATACGATCCTTCTAAAATCTGTTTGAGTAAGAGGTTGAGGCGCAAATATTCAGTGTTTTTGAATTAAAGTATTTGGCTTTTAACACATAAGTACTTTTTAAATACGCGGGTCCCAAGGTGGGTAGCACAGGCAGCCCCGCGGCCGCGAGTACTCGGAGTACTCAGAGCACCACCGCAGAGCCCGATTCGAAGCGCTGCTCGCTTCGTGCTTCATCGCGTCATAACGACTCGGGCCGCGGCAACTCGGCGCCACATTACGTTTTCGCCGCTGTTTTTCCCCGTAATTAACGGCAGCTTTAAAGGAGATGGCTCACCGTTAAGTGAACTTGCAACGAACAACACTTTTCTCTTTATTACATCGTTAAAATAAAGTTTTTTATTAGGATGATTTATAGGTAAACTAAGGGGCGACCGAATAATTTATCTTCAATGTTATTTGAAATCCACCACAATGGTTATTGCGTCGGAAGTCAAAGCGTTTTCAGATAATTTTTAATTATCGGTATTCGTCAAAACTTATTTTACAACAGAAAAACATTAAAAGTTGAAATATTATTATGGTTATACCTGTTTTTATTTATTGAACCATTTCACAATACTTCTATTTGATTATTTTGGGGATTATTTTACTAGGTTTTTAATTTTTTCAAATTAATATCATCACTGTTTTCTTCAGAGAAGAATATATGCTATTAAAAACTTATACCTGAAAAAAATATATAAAATCTATCGTACTTACTACTACTCTCTAAGTACTACTCTAGCGCTCGGAAGCGCTGTGTCGAGGAAGCGGCGTCCGCTTCATGCTGTGTCAACATCAATCCTGTGTCCAGGCGGTATTCATTCGAACGAATCAAGATGGGTAATCCAGTACTTCTCTAATCCATGACTACCACATTTGAATAAAGATCTTCCTAATATCATTAATTATATAGATGTGTTTATCACTACCACCCCTCCTCCTAATATTCATAATTAACTCCCGTTTTTTTTAAAATATCATAAATATTGTATAATTGTTTAAGGAATAGGGGACAATTAAAAACAGACTATAATTATTAACAGAATATTAAACATATATAATGTATATAATTATATATATAATGTATTTGTCTACATTTTTTTTAATATTATAAACCATTATTAAATAAAAAAAAACTCGGACACTGCCTCCTTCGGTACAAACTGCGGCGTCTAGTTAGCAAAACAGGAAACTCAGTGCAATTGCCACAACTTGGTATAAGGTACTAGCTCTAAATTCATATATAAATAAACCATCGCATCGACCAGAAGAGCGGTATTTATCGCTCATCTATCCTTTTAGCTAAAAAACAGCGACTCATTTTGTTAAAAAGAAGAAAAAGAATTTCACATGCAAAATAAAAAGAAAGAACCCGGTAGAATATTGCGTTGGCGCTCCAAACGTATTTACACTAACAAGATTTTTGCTTGCCTGCGCTGAGCCAACTTGGTGGCTTTTAATCCGCTTTTGTGCATAAAATCACAAACATGTTCCGAGCTGGCTCGCTCCGCATCTCTCGTAATTTACTTAGCACACGAAAGCCCGCATTCTTTCCGAGTTGCCGTGTCCGCTAATATTAATATTCATAACGCCTGTAATCCGGAAGTGGCTTAAGTTCTGATTTTCTTCCGCTCCTCGGAGAGCTGAGCTTCTCGTCAGAACCGCCGCGCGGTCCGTGCTGGTCCGCCTACCTCTTTGTGGACTTCTGATATTTCCGAGCTGAGCGGGGTTTTGCGTATTAATTTCGCGCTAATCTTATTTCGTTTGAAATACTTGGAATATTTATTAAGAAAGGATAATTAATTTAAATAAATAATGGAAATTCTAGCCAATCATCTTAGAATAAAGAGCATTAAAGATGGTATTAAAATTCTATCGTATTGTAATTTTAGCTAAAATATCATTTGAATAAAATCAGTTAGTTAAAAAAAAAAAATTGTGTCGTTCATTTGTGTCATTCACTTAACCAGTGTAGTGGATGTAATATTGTCTTTTTAACTTAGTTTGATAACGTAAAACATTCTAGTTTTCAAATAAAAAAATATGTAGATAGTATTCGATAAAATATAATACGTATTTTTCTATCAAAATATACTGTATTTATATAATTTTATTAGAATACACATATAACATTTAATTAGCAAACACAAATACCATTTTTAAAACAGTAACTAAAACGATAACTATATTTTTTTATGATTGCGGTGAAAATTTTTTTATGACTATATGTATGTGTTATATATCTGTTTTACCTGCATAGAATAAAATTATGGTTGGTAAGTGCAGAGAAAATATTTTTTTATTTATATTTGTACAGAGAATTTTATGTAATATGCGTGTATTATAATATAATAAAAACGCATGATTTTATTTCACTCCTTAAATATGACGTCTAATCCAATAATTTATCTTTTCCAATAACTCTTAATATTGATATATTTCTTATTTGTGTTTTGCACCTAATAATTAAACAAATTTTGTTTGAATTAAAATAGTGTTAACAGTATGTTTAACAACTATTAATAATAAGAATAGATATAAATATATTTCCTAAACTCAAACGAGAATGCTCTACTAGATTTGTCCCTTTGACCTTAGATCTGTAAAAAAAGTATTTATAATTAGACCTTACTTATTATTATTTAAACTTACTTGTTTATTATTCGTACCCATTTTCAATGTGAAACGGTGCAGTCTCTAGTAAAATTACAAGGAAATATTCGTGGAAACAATAAAACTTTGGTGTCTTAAACCTTAAGCTTAGTGCCTTAAAACCTAACTTTAATATCTTAAACGTTAGTTAAAATTGTTTCGTTGAAACTAAACTAGTCGTGAACTAGGTCATGTGATACATTCTCAGTTCCTAATCATGATCGCCAATATACTGTCAGCGTCATCACATAAAACACTAATGCATGGAAAATGTATGGATTTTCAGTGCCAACTGCCACAATACTCGGAGGGCCGGACTTGCACGTGGATATTGGCAGCACCATCAACCTCACCTGCTGCATCCGGTTCAGCCCTGAGCCGCCGGCCTTCATTTTCTGGTACCACGAAGATGAGGTAAGGCAAATCTAATTGTGCGCATTATAATTCATACTGAAACGATCTTTTGCTACTTTTAGATTTTTTATTGGCCATTGTGTATATTATTTTCAAATGATATTATTATTATAAATATGTATTATACATATGTACTATTTTTAATAAATTTATGTTTATAACATTATTAAGTATAACATTTGACTACATTATTATGACTTTCTTTTTTTTAAATGAGTTTAATAGTAAGGCAATCTCTTACGGTATGTTTCGAATTTAAGTTATATTTCGTTAATTTTAGTTTAATCTACTATTTGGTAAAAAACCGTATTTTAACCAGTGTTAGTTTTATTAAAAATAGATGATGGACAGGACGATTATTCATTATTTAATTTTATATTTTACGTGAGAGTTATAGGATTTATTTTTATATTTATTATTGAATCGTAAACAAATTTAAAATAGCATAAAAATATTAAATCTGCCTAATAATTGACTATTATACAAAACAATCGCTATCAATATTTTAATTTATATCATTAAAAAATATTAAAGCAAAGCAGATACAGCTATTGTAAATTGTATCACTCCACCGGACAAAATCTAATATCCAATTTATAGAATATTATAATGTCATGAATAATATTAAATCGTATATTAACAAATATTTTTTTTCTTTTAGTATATATAAGGAAATTTCTGCATTTTTGATAGATTAGAGGAACGAGATGTGTAATAGCCTCGTAAAATTAATATAGGTATCCACAGTATTATGTAGGACCCTGTTATTACCCGTTTACCTGTAAAAATTAAACAGTAATAGCTGTAAAAAGTTTTAGAAAAAAAAATAAGCAATTACCAGGACGCTTCAGCAATTACCATTACAAAGTATGTATTTTTTTAAATCAACCATCGGTACAGTTTAGTTTAATGGTATTTATTAGGGCCTGCTTAGTTCATTTTGAACCTATGTGCATGTAATAATTTTAATAAATGACAAAATGCTGGCATACACATAAAATAAAAATAGTTTAAATAAAAAAAAATATAAAACTTATTTTCTGATAATTTTCCATGTGGTATATAAAATTATATAGTTAATCATTGTATAGTTATAGTTATATTTATTAACCCGTTATTATTTTAGAGCACATTAATTATCCCGTTGAAATATAAAAACATATCTTTGGTTAGGTTTATGACCTTTTGGGCCACCTAACCTAACCTCTTCTTCGTGAACAATATCAATGCATTTTCGATGTCTTTGTTTTGTATTCTATACCGGCTTGCATTGCCATCACGTGACGATGTCTCACGGTGTTAAACGTTTTATGAACATGGCCCGAGTACCGAGCAGGTACTGCTAGGTACTCGGCGTGGGCTAGCGGCTATTTACATAGTAAAAGTATTTTTTGCAGGTCTGTTTATTAACTATGAATGTAGCGAAACTGTAGCGGTCTATTTAATATCCAAAAAAGGCCGTACGGGTTATTCTAGATCTAATAAGAAAGAGAATCGTTAACCCCAACCTAAAAATTCGGTTTGCTTTAAATGTATGGTATATTTCTTTATGTATGCGAGTTTTTTAATAATAAAGATTATTATATAAAATTTAAGTAAATTTAGAGCTTTTTTTCTATCTTCTGTATCTATTTTTTCCATAAACTTGGTAATACGCAAGTTTGTATTTCAACAAATATATGTATTTCAGAAAGCAGTTTTTACCTTGGTTAACTGAAACTTCGTCTCTGGGTAATAGAAAACATAAAATTATTAAGAAAAAATATATCACAAAAAAGTAACTATAGTGGGATCTAGTTAGAATATAATTTTCCTTTCATCACATTTTCGCATCAAAATAATATATAAACATTTCCTTTTGTTAAAGTTGCTCCATTTGGTTGCTTTTCATACAATTTTATCAATCTAAATATTTATTAATTCAATTTAAATATTTATTAATGTTAATATAAAACTTGATCTTATCGATAACAGATATTACTATAAATAAATGAACATTCCTATACATGTGATAAAAGTAATGATGTATATGTTATTATATCGCATCATGCTATTTGGGTTTTTCTTTTAATAATATACACTATGTTCTTAACACGAAGCTAGAGTCAGTTTTGGTTCAAGTAGTATTAGATCCCACAAAAAAAAAGTTTTATCAAACGGCTAATCTCCAACCAAACAACTTTTATCTTACCAACTCCATTATTACTATAAAATAATATAATATTTACATACACTCACTCGCTAATTAGTAAAATTCCTAAACAATATTAGTTGCATTTCAATATGCTAGTAGATCAAAAAGTAAATATTTTGACTGTAAAATACATACTCATTTATTTTTTTTGCTACATAAACAAAATAAAGTTTTTTTTAATTATTACATGCGAATTAAATATACAAGCTTTCTGTAAATAAAATATGCTTTAAAACAAAGACAAATTACTTACAAAAAAATGAATATATTGTTGTGCTCGCGAATGCAATGTTTATACTTTATTAGGCTATTTACTATGATCAATAAACTAGTCAACTTCTTACCAAAGCATCTTTACTACATTTTTTTTTCCAATTTGCCAGTTATTTGGGGTATACGAATTATTTTTTAATGTTAATATATGGAATTTGACAAAAATCATATTCAATAAAAATACGGCCTTTTTTAGGGAATTTCTAACCTAGCATAAAAAAGGTGCGGGCTGTTAAAACAGCACATACGTTTGTGAAGGGTAAGAAAATTATTAGCTGAAGGATTTACGATCTTTCAATTAACACGCCCGTAAGTCAGCTTGCGTAATATCAATTTTAAAAAGGTTAAGTGCAACCCTTGCATGCATAAGGCCAATTTATTTTTTAATCAATTCTAATACGCTACGTTTAAACGATCCTTTATTACAGCATTTTTTTGTTGTAACCCGCAAAGGTGATACTTCCTTTGTCTGCAAACAATGGCGGCCGCCGTTGGAAACAAAGGCCATTAGCCATCCTCTTTGGCGCGCTTAAGCGTCGCTTTGCCGTGACATCCATTCATAATATTTTTACAGCCCCAAAAGCCGACGTATTTCGGATTCTTCACCGCGAAACTTTGTAAGTCGCACGCGTGGCGGTTTCCAAGTTTGTTAGCGTGGCAACCATGATGGTAAAAAGCACCTATTCGATCAAGGATGTATTCGATCGATCGCACAATGTCGCAAAGTTTAACCACTGATATAGCAAGCACTATTCTCTCTTAGCGCATAAGAGTGAGAGAGCAATAGATACGTCTATTGCTCTTAGTAATCTTTCTTGTAGTTTTTATATGTTTTTTATTGTATATATTTTTTCTAATTTATGTGTCCTTCGTTTTATTAAATTTCAAATACAAACAATCGTAAATAATTACTTACAATCTCTCATCGTTTATTTTCAAATAAGATTTATTTATTATTTTTATTTATTGAGTAACAATAAAAAGCTATCTTCGGTGATATTACTGGTATTGACAGGTGATGGTGTTTTCTTAGTGACCAATCTATGTACGTTTAAGCATAGTCTTTGTTCGGGGAAATGGGCTAACTACTCGTATACGAGTAGATCTAACTAGGGCATTCCATTCGCGAATAGTTCTCAGCAGGAAATACTTGATGCCGACATTTTTCTTCCTAAAAAAACGTTTAATTTTAGCTGGATGATCTTTACGACCAAGGTGATTTTTGTTCGGCTAGTTGGGAAATTTAAAAGCTGACCCACAGAACGTCGCTTACTAAGTGGCTCTCATTTTAGTTGTGAAAATAATTCTGTAGGACTATCAAACCAGCCGAAACGGTAGACAACGGCCTGCCGATAATTTTTAGGAAATATTTGTTAATAATAATTTGTATTTGTAACTAATAATGAGTTAAGAATCAAACCATTTCATTTTCAATAACGTCTGTAGGACTAAATTTAAATAAAATAGTTATTTTTTTTCACCAAACCCTAATAGAAACAATATTAAACAAAATCGGAATTTGTTATTGTTGTCAAAAAGTGATTTTTTAAAATTTTATAAAAGAATGACTAAAAATATAAACCTTTGAAGATCAATAACTAAAGCTATTTTGCGTTTGATTTAATTATTTTTGCAAGGCTGTACAAATATGTACCTAATAGTAAAAAAAAATTAAATATAGTTAAATTTAATGTGCGACTGGCTGAGTTGCATTTAATTCCAGAATAGTAAGGTTATAATAATATAATAGAAACACCTTCAGCCGTAAAATCGTAATTGACTCAGGAGAGTCGAGCCACTATTTACGGCCACGCACGCGTTCAATCTCTCCGCGATCCCAGCGGAAAAGTTACCCTAATATACGGTTAACAATTCCAAAGCTTTTACCCGGCTAAAATCTGACGTGAATCGACTTACAGATATTTACTTTGGCGCGCCAGAATCGAGGGTATTTTTACAACTATTTTCGGGTAAAACTTATATGAAACGCGAAATATTACACCTTAAAAAAACAATAAGAAGGTGCCTGCAACTGATACATTAGTTAGGTTGTAATGAAATAATGCTTGGTATATGAATTATTTATTATATGTTGTGTGTTTTTTATTACCTTACTTTTTAATACTACGTTTATTTATAAATATAATTTATTATTGTAATGTAATGTAATTAGTTTTACAAAAAATAGTATACTAATACTAATAGTATAATAAATTTAAGGGCTTTTCGAAACATAACGAAGAATATCATGAAAACATGATTTTAAATATATAATATATTGAAATAAATGTGAAGTAGGTACATTACGTCATTAACTTGTAGGTTTTCGTGTCGTAAACAAAAATATTTTAGCAATATATTTTTGTTATGATCTGTCTTTATAAGTTCTTTAAGTGACTCAGAAGCTTACATGGCTTAAGTAAAGTCAGTAATTTATTAAGAAAAAAAATTTACAGGATTTACAACCGCAACATCTCAAAATATCTATCAAGTGGGTAGTAAATAGTGAATCTTATCATTTTTAATTAGTTTTTGAAGTAAAATACATAAAAATGTGTGCCCCAAAAGTTATGTTCATCCTTGTACTTTTAAAAATACTTTACTTTGCGAAATTTACTAAAATGACGAAAATTGTTAAAAAAATACTTGTCCTCTAATAAGGAGATTCTCAGACGCTGCCCCATTTAGAATACTTTCCTAAATTTAAGAGTACGCGCAACGGTTAATATACTATACGGCTACAGGATTTGAAAGCAGTCCTCTCTATTTTGGTACCCGTCAACTGAAAATGCGTCGCATATTATTGCAGCAGTTTCTTCCCGACTGGCGCCTGAAGGATCAGATAGCCTGCAACAACGAGATAAAGCTGGAAGGCATGGCTGACATCCGAATACCGCGACATAACTAGATTATAAGTCGACTAGTTTTTTTTATAATATATTTATTTAGGCATAAATTATATTTATCATAAAACAAGCATAAATAATGTTACGTATTTTTTGGGCTGCCAATCAGCACTTTAATTTTATTTTTTTTTAGAGGTGGAAACGTTAACAATTATCTCGTAGAATAAAGACCCTGATTAGTCTGAACTGCACTCGAGAGCCTAGACGAGAAACTACAACGTCGGCAAATGAGTAAAGATCAAGGACGTGTCCCATCTATATAACCATTGTTTACTCCATGGTAGTACGAAGCCGCGGCGAAAACAGGAGGACGCGGCGGGGGAGGTTAAAATGTTAGACGGTTAATAAAGCCACGTGTATTTACCCAGTACAAAGAAATTCAAAATATATATAAAATCACTTAACGAGCGTACGTTATTCATTTAACAGTGATTCAGGAAAAAATAGTAATATAAAGAAATCCACATCGCAACCAATATGGCAGCAGATTCAAAGTGTAACAGCAATTATAATTATTCAGCATTCAAAAATATTTACAGATTTTATATTTACATTTTATATGACAAGTTGGCAACCTTCTATTTTATAAACAACTCAGAAACAGCTACGTTTACAAAACCGTCAAAGGGCAGAGTTTATTAAAAACAAAAATTATTAAAACACTAATTCTAAAGGGAGCACCTATGATAGCGGATTCAAGTTATCGACTTTCTATACAAATCTAACATACCTACCTACCCTCTTTTCGGTCAGGTGTTAAAAACTATTTCGGATATCTCAGTTTTGGTTGAGTTTCATCGATTTGTCACAAAAGTTAGAAAAATGTACAAAAGTCAATAATTGAATAATAACATAATAACGTCCCAAATTGAAACGTCCAAACGTTATTTCTGCTTTGCGTGTCTGTAAATAACTCTCCTTCTAATTTACTGGAGTTTTTATGCCTATACAGTTCGTATGTGTATCGGAAACCACGTTTTGTTTTCAACGTGCTGTCGGATTTAAACTATACAAACCAAGAACCCTTATTAATATACTGCTTTATAATAGATAAAAAATACGATTATACTTAATTGATGTGGTCATTTTAGCGTAGAAAAGACCATTATAATAGATCGTTTCAGGTCATCGTTTAAGTAATATGTTCACAATATAAAGTAGAACTTAAATAGTTTATTCGTCGTATTTTTGACATCTGAACATCTAAACCAGCACAGCAAAAATTTTTAAGGGCTAGAGGGGATTACGATTTGGTAACAGTGAAAATACTATCCTGGAAGAGGAGGCCGGCTTTAAATTAGGAAGTAACTGTCTTTTATTATTAAGTAGGAATCAAAATAAATAATATTACCGGAAGGGGAGCCTGGTATGCAATTACTAAGTAACCGACTTGATTGGAATCAAAATAAACGAATCGTCAAATAATTCACCTTAAGATTTTTTAATTCATTTAAATTTTTAATCTTCTGATTACACTCACATATGAACGCTGATGTTTATACATCTTAACCGTGAGCCCCGGTGCTGAAACTATGTGTCAAGCTCAGCTTATAGTTTTTGTTTACTCGCATTTATATATCAAAGAAAAATATTTTGAAATGAAATCAAACTGGTCTACTTTTAAACTTATTAGTATAACATTTGTAATGAATATGTTATTTATAAAATAATTAGTCGAATATTATAAATGAATTTGTGTGAGTTTTGTCTATATTTTATCCTTTAACCATACTTTGAAAATCAGCCAAGCCGTAGCCGCCGACAGCCTTAGCGACCTATCGTAGTGATTTGGAAGCGTCGAAAATCAATAACAGTCCATGAAGCAATGAAGTGGACCCCGTCGATTTATATCAAAGCTATTTATATGTCCCTTCATTCTAAGGAAGCATAAGACAACGTCAATCAAAGAACTCAACCTAAGAAACTTTAGAGTGTACTAGTAGGTTCTGTCTTCTGTCAGATAAATGACCGATGTTATTCAGATATAATCTGAATAACATCGGAATTAATTAGGTAGTCTTAACTATAAGCGCATTGACAGTTATAAAATATTTTTCGAAACAATTTTTAGTAAACATTGGTACCGTAATATAGCAATAAACTGACAGGGCAAAAAATATAGTACTATTAGACGTCACTTTTAAACTTAACCGCTTACTAATTACGGAATTTTACATACGTACACGATATGTATTAATATGTGTGTGTGTGTGTGTGTGTTTACGCGCTACAATACTAACTTTCTTTTTTGCACGACAGCTCTCTCACATGCATCGTATCACTGTCACTGTTACCAAATTGCAATTCCCAAAAAATACAGGGTCCCAGTCTATACCGTGTAAACATCTATATGTTTACACAGTTACAGTTACGAGTTAACAGTTTATTAGATGACTATAATATAATGGTGACGATTTATTTTACTATAAAGTTAAGTTAGGAAACTAAAAACAAACCTCTGATCATATGCTGAACAGGCTGTGGCCTAGGAGCACTCCTCCGGCCTCAGGGCCGCATTGGTCAGCTCCGCTTTCGGCAAAGCCAGGGCCGCCCTGTAAAAAGCCAAGAATAATATTTACTTCCTCATATTACACAGACAATAATTCTGTTAACATTAATAAGATAAAAAAATATCGACCCCTAAGTGTCGGGTCTAAAAAAAAACTGAATGCTAGTTTTAATAGAAAAAGTTTTCACATTTCCAGATGAAAAATAACGTTACGAAAATACCTAGTCTGGTCTAAATTTTACTAATGACTGCTATGTCCACCACACGCGCGACAGCTCTGTTCCAGGTGCCGAGGCGTAATACAAACTATGGTAGAAACTCTGTATTGTACCGTTTACTTGATACCTACAACACCAAATTCAGCGAGGTTGATCTACTTGACCTGAACCGTGACGAAATCTCTCAAAATCTCTCAAAAACCCGAACCTTTTCATGCCAATCCGATTTAAATTGAAAATGTTGCATATTAAATATTAATTTATCTATACACAACATATACGATGTTCATACATACACTCACACACACTCACACACACACACAAACACCCTCGCTCACACTTTCCTACCATACACATTACACATACACACCTTCTAAAATATACTTAAACCGAACAAAGTTTTCAATACTATTATTATGCATAGGTTTAATTGGACTTATTATTAACTATTTGGATATAAATGTGTATGCTACTATTTTGCTGTATGCTTACATGTTTAATAAATAAATAAAATAAATGTCATTTTGACGTAAGTAACATAAAATCAATATTTTTTTTGCAAGAATGATGGAAATGTTTAGCCGATAAACCAAATGTAAAGTGGTAAACTAAAATATTGGTACAATCTCTAAGTAAGAATTTTATAAAAGCTTTATCAGCGTTATAGTCTTGTTTCTCATATATTTTATTATTAATTTTAAAGAATTAAATCAAATTATATATGCTACTTTTTAAAAAATAGATAACAAAATAAAAAAGGTGATAGAATATGGATAACTGCGAATATCTTGTTTCAATTTGATTATGAAAAAGACAAAATTAATTAAGGCAAATATATCTTAGGTGAAGGGTCTTTAAGGTTAAAAACCACATAAAGGTAACTTTGAGAAAACTTCCACCATTAGTTAGACGGTAATATCTCCTAGCGGCTACACATTTAGAGATAAAAACTTATTCGGAGTGCAAATGAAATTTGTCGGCCTGAAGAAAGGAAAATTATTATACTGGTACCTAGATTGTTTTCCACGGGTGTTGCTTTCAATGGTATTTAAAAAACCCTGAATAGGATACATAATAAAAATTACACAACAGTATAAAAAAAATAATCAAGGATTTATTTACTGAAGGTACAACTCGACATTGTCCTAATCCTAATTATATTTTTGAATTAATTTACATGAATTTGTTTTGTACGCTAAGCTAAATATGTAGATATTTCAAGAAACCTAAGCATCAAACTTTTTAACACATTATAATACTGTATGGGCATTTATTTAACATACCTAAATAATAATATTTATATTATATTTATACTAATTACCAACGCAAAAAAAATAGAATTATAGAACAAAGAATGTAGTAATATAAGGTATTGCGTTAACCTTAACCTTACTGGAAGTTTATCATTTAAAATAAAAAGTATCAGGATTAAATACTATAAATATGGTATGAACGCCCGTCGGTTGTACCGAGCTTTTTATGAATAACGGGCGAGTTCTTAAATAGAGCAAAGTCTTAGAATATTCTTTACAATAAATTAATTTTTTAGGTCTACAACTTTTGTTAAAAAATAACAATATTCGGAAAAAAAATTGTATGAGTAAGTTTGTATTTGAAATTCTAATAAATTAAAATCTAAAGTGATAACACTTGTATTTTATTTTTTATTTAGGTATTGAGATATTATGAAAAAGTAATTGTAAGTAAATTATATATTTTACTGAGTACTAATAGTAATTTGAAAAATTGTAATACCGATCCTCTTACCTTACACAAATATTTGCTGCTGTATCATTTATTTTCTTAAAAATCTTATGACACTAAAAGTTTTTGTTTATTTGCATTGCTTTATTATTCAACCGAATACCTTCACCTTTTTTTTATAATTGTTTTCATAAATAAAAAAACATTTATTCGAGAAAGGTAACATACATACGTTTTTTATTAAAATTAAACAAAATAAGTCAGACTATACTAATTCTATTATTTTCTAATAAAATAACACATAAAAAATAGTAACGATCCCCAGAAAATCATTACCATAAAAATAATAAAGTGTATATCGCAATTTTACGATGTCATAACAAAATGAATAGGGGGTTTGGGAAGAGGTGTAAAAAATATTTAGTACATTTTCATGAAACTATCATTGGTTTGGTATGTGATACTTGGGGAAAGGTTTATATATTCTAATGAACAAGGGGGGGTAATCCCCCTTTTGATCAGAAAACATTTATTTCTGTTAGATTTAGATATAAAAATATTTTACTGGAAATTAGATACGTTTTTGGTTCGTCGGCCAAAAATTGGCCGGTGAGTGCTTGAGATTTTTTTACAATTATAGGCCTGTGAAACAATGAAACACTCGAGTAAATGCTTTTTACAGTAATAAGTTGATAAAATGACAAAGTTTTGTATATTTTAAAATCACTGATTTTATGCATAAACTAAGCACCCTCAAAAAATTCTAAACCATAGATTTGTGTAGCAAACTTGACACTATTAGCAAAGAATAAAAAAGAATCGGGTAATTTTTTTCAGATGATAATGAGATTTCAACGTAAAGGAAGAGAGTAGCATTGTAATAATGACATAATACAATGATAACGTGGTATTTATATTTTGTAGTTAAATTAGAACAAAAACGTAAATAAATAACTATCAAAAATAGAAACCTGGCAAGATCCGAATATTCTACTATTGCAATATCGATAGACTAAATTCGCTTTTTCGCATGAATATAAAATACGAAAAGCCCTTTTCAATAACGCAAGTCCTAAGGGGTTAATAACGGGTAGCGGCAAACAGATCTAGACTGTAATAATATATTTCTTATCAGATAATTTGTGTAGTTTATATCATTGAATTTAATATATTTTGTCAGTTATGTATGTATGTAATTTATTTATTATCTCGTATTATTTATCTGATATCATATTATTTTATACAGGATTTTATGTACATTTATTTATTATAAAAATACATTATACAAAAATAACCATTTGAATATAATATAATATATACATTGATGGTATATACACACAATATGATGATTGCACTTATAATTTTGTTTATAACTACTTAGTTGGCCAAATCTTAAGTGAACTTTTCAAGAAGCTATTGAGCGGCTTTGGCCAGGCTAAGTGCTCCGTAGGCAAAAACAACACCCTCCATCTAGCCTGAAATAGGTCAAATCCATAAAAAAGGCTGAAGTTGAAACAGCATAAAATTTGTTTGCCTAATTAGTCTAAATACGGTAACTAATGTACCTCCACTATCTGGAGCAAGAGATAAATACAAATTTTTGAAGAAAATTCTTCAAGGAAAACATACACATGTATGTATGTGTATGTTTTCCTTGAAGAATAGTTAATAACTTAATAGTTATTTGGAAATAGATCGAAATAGTCTAGTTCTTATGGCGTTTAAATAGTAAAAAAAAAAGCGGAGATTACTTATAAATTGCGGAATAAAATACAGTAATTATAGTCAAAAGCTTGATTCCTAAGGAGGCTGTAAGTTTTTCTGTAAATTAATTCCTTTAATAATTTGTTATATATTTATAATTACCTGACCCTCCTGGCTTCTCACGAGGATCTTAAAAAAAATATACGTAAGCATTATTAATTATTGTTTTCACATAAACCTGCCTTAAATGAAGCTCTATAAAATAATAAAAACCTTATTTAAATTAATTCAATGTTTCCTCAGATTATGTATAACAAATATAGTAGGTACGCAATACATCATATTATGTAATTAGATAATGCACTTTTTCATCAATAATATTAATATTGTTAGTAATTTGAATAATATTTGTTTTAGTGTAAGATAAACAATGAATCCATAATGAATCCATAATATATAATTCCATAATTGCCAAAAACAAAATCATCTCGCTGCAACACTGGTCATTTTCACAGTAATTTAATTCTTAGTGTAGGGTGAAATACGCCCGGAAAATACTAATACATTGTATTGAACAATATTTTTGTCCGAGTTTTACTGATGAAACTTATACATATACGAGTATAACTTATATACGCTGTGTGTTCAAAAAGTAAGGTGACTTTGTATTGTTAAGAAAAAATATTTATTTATTCATCAATATTTATGTTGTCCCCTTCAAAGTAATCCCCCTCAGATATAATACACTTATGCCAACGGTTTTTCCAATCCTCAAAGCACTTCTCATAAGCGATGCAGTCTTTATCTCTTCAATCGTTGCAAATCTCCGTCCTTTCATAGGTCTCTTTAGTTTTGGAACAAGAAAAAGTCACATGAGGCCAAATCCAGTGAATATGGTGGCTGAGGCATGATTGTGGTGTTGTTTTTGCCCAAAAAATCTCTCACAAGCAAAGATGAGTGAGCAGGGGCATTATCGTGATGCAAAAGCCATGAATTGTTTTTCCACAATTCTGGACGTTTTCTTCGTATTGCTTCTCGCAAACGGCGCATAACTTCCAGATAATACTGTTTATTGACCGTACGACCATATGGTAAGAACTCCTGATGCGCCACGCCATGGTAATCGAAGAAAACGGTGAGCAAAACTTTGACATTTGATCGAACTTGGCTCTTCTGGCCGCTTCCATTGGGACGATTGGGCTTTGGTTTCGATATCATAACCATATACCCATGATTCGTCACCAGTTATGACCCTTTTGAGTAAATCTGGGTCGACGTTGACGTCATTCAACAGCTCTTGAGCGATGCTCATGCGACGGTTCTTTTGGTCAAAATTTAGCAATTTCGGAACAAACTTCGCTGACACACGTCTCATGCCCAAAACGTTAGAAAAAAAATCATAGAACGAGCCAAGCGATATACCGACATCCTCAGCAACTTCTCTGATAGTGATTCGACGATTTTCCAAAACAATTTTCTTCACTGCTTGAACGTTTTCATCAGTTGTTGACGTGCTTGGGCGTCCAGAGCGAGGCTCGTCATTGGCATCTTCCCGGCCATCTTGGAAGAGTTTGTACCACTTGTAAACATTTTTTTTACTCAGAACAGTTTCACCGTATGCCACTGTCAACATTTTAAGTGTTACGGAGCACTTAATTTTATTTTTTACACAAAATTTGATGCAAATCCTTTGATCCATATTTTTCGATAGCAAAAAATCGCCGAAAACGCAAAACACCTATAACCTTTACGCAACTCACAACCAAACAAAAAATGCCATTCACTTGAAATTTGGTACAGATGTTCGGGAAGAGTGTACCAACATAATAAAATAAAAAAAATCGATAATCGAAAATACGTTGCCCGCGAAATTTGAAAAGTCACCTTACTTTTTGAACACGTATATCCCGCGCACATCATATGCGCTGTATATGCGCATGACAAATGTGTGTCGCAAGAACATTCCCAAAGACTTAACGGGGGTTTTGTGTAACCTATTAAGAAATGATATTAAAAAATGCGAAAAAATCATCCTTAATATATTATATTTTTTAAAAGATTGTCTTAATTCAGTTACCACGAATTCTGTTGCCTCGCAAATCGATAATGGCATTGACACCGTCACGGAATACGGCGACACAACAAAGAGATTATTATTACATGATCCTTTTACTATTTTCACGTAGTTTACAATTCTTTTTCTCGGTAACCACGATGAATTTATAAAGCGTTAAACAAATAATATTAGAAATTGTAAGATCAATTAAAGATTGTGGTAATCTAGTGGTTAAGGTGTTTGACTATTGACCCACAGGTCTCGGGTTGAACGCTTCATTACCACCATTTCCCCTGACTCTAGCACAGTCACATTTGGCCTAGTTGGGTAGTTCCCAAATTAATTGTATATGACCTAAGTCATAACAATTCGTTTTTAAAAAAAAGTAGCTGTATTTTTTATCGAGAATGGTCTTTGGACACAGTGTATTGTGTGACCTATTTTACCTCTTTCGCCTATAAATAATAATACAGTCCTGGTTTATTGATAATAAATGATTATGCCGCTAATAAAAATCCATGTCTTCGTGAGAGGTATACTCCGCATTGACTAGTCTACCCCTCTGAGAGGGTAGTAAAGTTCGCGTTTCGTATGATCTCAATTCGGGGTTATTCGGCAGTCGGCAGTCGGCACTCGCTCGTTACGGGCACACTCGCTCAAATTACCGCGCGCTACCTATACGTTCAACCACGCGTTGCTCGCCTCCAGCAAATAGCGATTCGATATTTTTTTTACATCGATATCGATGTTTCGGGCTTATTCAACTTACAATTAACTCTCAAAATATATATTTTTTAAATATTAGTATAACATCGGAGAATTCCTACATCCCATTGACACTGTGTTTCTTGCCCCCTTAACTAAACTATCTTAACTAGACTACCGTCTGTATCGTCTGTTGTACAAGACAGTATTCCGATATTCCTAAGTTTTAAAAGTTTTTACTATAAATATTACACATTTTTTATTGCAACCACATTTAAAATTAACAATACATACTTACACCAATTAGGTACACCAATCTTTCAAAAGACCTTATACATACATGAGCTTTATATGATTAGTTAAATAGACTAGGGTAAGTTAGGACTACGACGAAAGATATTGAGATGGTTTCAGTGTGAAAATGGAACGAATTTCGGTACTTATCTTCGGCTTCGACCCGACCCGGGCTTCGACCCGAGTTGGCACCCCTACTGCACTCGGTATGAGTCGCGAACCTACTAAATTTGTTTTTCGCAACGGCGCCTTCGGTGCCCGACAACTCGCACTCGGGAGACTTTGACCTCGTTCTTTTCAAAATGCCCAAAAACGCCTTTTTACCATGTTACCTTAATAATTCCCATATAATCTGCCATCCCCTATTTCATTCACTTAGGGGTTATTTAAAAAAAACAATAATCCTTTTCCAGAGTGCAAGCTATACCCATAATAAATTTCATAAATATTGGTTCAACGGTTTAGCTGTGAAAACGTACCAAAGAGATAGTCAGAAAAAAAAATAGTAAACATTGCAATTTTGCAGTCAAAACGAATACTTTTTTCTTTAAATAAAGTAGATCAAAGTGCAGTACAGATAGATCACAAAATTGATCAAACACCACTGAATGTAAGGAAATGTAGGTAAGTATTTTATATACCTACTTTATAGAGGCTGGATTAGATGGTCGATTTAGGTCAAGCCCCTAAAAGGACCTCAGGGAATATAAATACCGCCTGTATATCAAATCTTCGTTTTTTTATTTTTAATGCAACTATTATGATTGTCAAGTATTTTATCTCGTATCTGTTCAGTCTGTCAATTTATTCTAAAGTTTTTTTTAATTCCTGATTTTGAAGTTGATTTTTGAATTTAGAATTTTACAAGTACATAAACAAATAAGGTGGGATGAATATTATTTTTAATTTCGTTAAAAGTTTTTTTTCTTATTAATATTATTATGTTGCCTTTAAAATATGCGGGTTATATTAACGATACATGCACATTTCATTTACATTTATCATTAAGTCATCTCATGAGTTTGTAACAAAAGTTGTTAATCAGAGAAATCCTTTTAATTGGCTAAAGTAGTCATAAAATGTAAAGTTTTATTAATTATATGTTTAGCTGTGATTATTTTTGTGAAATAAAAATAAATATTTAATAAAAATAAAAACGCCGCTTACACTGGCTTATGCTGCTAAGATTAAAAGTGAACACTAAGCGTAAGAAAATTCAGAAGCGTCTAAACCAAAAGCGGCATTCTTCAGTACCTATAATCCAAAAATGAGGTACGAATATCATCTACTGGTTTTGTATGAGACTACAAAACGATATTAAATTTCTGATCAAAAGTGGTAGTAACCTATCCAGTACGTTTAGAAATCTGAATTCGAAACAAAGACGACATTTTCCATATGACTTGATCTGACCTCAAAAAAGAACCAAATAAAACCGGCTTTCTCATGACAGTTCATAAACAAATTAACCTCTTATATGGCGCGATTTTTTATTTATGTTTTACCCACGATCGTTTATCGTTTATCGTGTATTTACTTTGAAAATGGTAAACGGATAATATTCCTATCGCCAATACAGAAATAAATACAGTACCACACCTGGCATCCTCCATAGGCTTTAAACGAAAGTGGCTATATTTGTATTTTAAAACGATATTGCTATTAATAAATGGCGCATGTAAGCGTAATTCAAAAAAAATATTATTTATTACCATTTATTTAATTGTATCTACATTGCCCCACAGCGAGCCATGAAAAGGGCTATGCTTGAATCTTTTTGCAGGTTAAAATTTGCAATTCGCCAAAGAACCAAAGTTGAAGACATAGCCCAAAAAATAAGCAAGCTGTAGTGGAAATGGGCAGGTCATCTGTGCCGAAGGTCTGAAAGCCGCTGGAGCGGAAAAATACTCGAACGGAGACCTCGAACTGGAAGACAGCGCGTTGGACGGACGAAAAAAGCAGCTAAATACGGATAGCAGAAGATAGAGAGAAATGGCGCATATTGGGAGAGGCCTACGTCCAACAAAGATGATGATAGACAATGATGACGATGATTTCGATGACATTGTTCCTGTATTATGTAGCTCAAAAAATACAAGGGCAGTTTTTTACTATTGTAAAATTACTTCATTTAGAGAATGCAGCTTTTGTTTCTATGCTATGCATGGAGGCGACAGTATCAAAAAATCTGTAAAAATTTATCGATGTGTTGACATACTTGGTTGTACATCATTTCGCACGGCCATCAGCAAGTAGCCCTGGGCGGGCGGAGGGCGGAACCCGTAAAATGCGGCGAAACATAAAAAGTAAAGGAAGGTGAACAGAACGAAAAAATAATCCTATCGAGAATGGTTCAATTGAATGATCCTTTTTCTACATACATAGTGAGATGTACATATTTTCTCTTCTAAAAGGACCGTTAACTCCATTGTATTTGAGATAATTTATGTATGTATGCACGCTATATATCGTGTTGTGAGATTTATTTATTTTTGTACGATATGTCATTTCGTTTTAAATATAATCGACGAGTTTGTCGATTATATTCAAATATGATCTCTTATAAACAGTTATATATAAGAGATTGTGGTAGTCTGGCGGTCAAGGCATTGAACTATTGATCCAAAGATCTCGGGTTTGAATCCGCACATGATCATACCATTTTTAACGCTTTATTACCATCATCTCCCCTAGTACATAATTATACATAAAAAAAATAAAAATGACAGTAATAATATTAGTTATTGTTTCGTTGGCAACCAACGAAGGTTACTTTATTTTTAACCGACTAAAGAAAGGGAGGTATATGTTTTTTTTAAATATGTATTCACTTAATGCTCCCGATTAGGCGAATTCATTTTTGTTGAATGTGATAGGAAGTATCTCAGGTATCATGATAGAGTTTTTTTTTTATTTTATTAGGAGTAAATCATAACTCAAATCTGGCAATACATGAGTTATTGTGCGTGTCTTTACACGATTTTTTTAATATTCATTCCAATACTTGCAGGTAGGTATACTACTCGGATGTCAATAAAAACCTCACTGGTCGAAATTGGGACCTTGCATTTTCCCAGTGCTAG
Source organism: Neomicropteryx cornuta (assembly GCA_020383195.1). Lineage (NCBI taxonomy): Eukaryota > Metazoa > Arthropoda > Insecta > Lepidoptera > Micropterigidae > Neomicropteryx > Neomicropteryx cornuta. The sequence goes on from JAHKQU010000014.1 coordinate 12,866,682, forward strand.
AAACCATCGAAGCGTGTACCAAAAGTTCAGAGCAAAAATAGCAAAATGATTGGGTTTGGAAAAGACGCTTCGACTTCTACGCTGCATCCGTATAATACGACTTGCATCTTTGCAAAACTTCAGATTGAAAAGACAAAATGGCTAAACTTCCAACTAGTATTATTCTACTCTGGTATTCTCGTATTTTCCTCGAGCGACGCTTTGTCCGTAAAACTTTCCTTTGTAAATCGTAATCTTAAAAAATGCTAAAATAAAATAAAAATATAAATACCGCTTTACACTTAAGCTAAATATAAAACTTACATTCCTAAAATATTATTTTTAATTGTATATTCAAATATATACACTTATTTTTTTAATGAATGAATAAGTTACAATTATCTGCAGGATGTTGGTTATTGGTATGATTACTGTTATAATTTTATTATCATATATATATTTTTTTAAATAATTGCTGTAACCTAGCTAGTTTATAAACAACTATTTTTAAATCCTAGTCAGAGGAGATGGTGGTCATGAAGTGTTAAAAATGGTATGTATGTGAACTCAATCCGATTTTTTAGATTTTTAATTTATGCTCGTTACTACGTGAAAAAAAAGGTATCAAAAATATTATAGGTAATATGAAACTGCCCTTTTTATTGTTTTAAAAAAATATGAGACTGAAAAAAATTATACCGTAATGCACTAAAAACAATGTGTTTTTTTTTTGTTTAGAGTAAAATAGCTGATTCAAACTTAAGTTATCATGTTATGTACTTCTGGTATTTGCAGTATCGCGAGGTTAGATGGAGGACTTAGTTAAATTTGAATTCGTTTGTTTTTCAGGTGATCAGTTACGACTCGTCGAGGGGAGGTGTGTCGGTGATAACGGAAAAGGGCGAGACGACCACATCGTACTTGCTCGTCCAAGACGCCACCCCAACAGACAGCGGCAAATACTCCTGCAGTCCGTCCAATGCAGAAGTGGCCAGCGTGAGGGTTCACGTCTTAAATGGTATAGTTGCATCTTAAATCAATATCTTCTATTGAAACTAGTCAAGTGTGGACGCCGTTCACGAACAGGCGTCTCAGTACATACTCGTACGTGTGTAAAGCGACAAGGAATGATCGACGGTACACGGGGCGCACTTCCCAAAAGAGAGCTAGGCCAAGTCCGCTAGTGCTAATACCAAAGAATAATGATTTTTACTAAAATGTATTACATCTTTTGAATAAGCTATATAATTAATTGTACCCGCATAAATATAATTTATAAATCGAAAAGTACAAAACTGCACCTTTTATTATCAAAAAATACCTAAAATCAATATTATGTTTATTTTCCTTATGTAAAAGACATTAAATTATAAAAGTACCTATATCTCAGATCGTCATACGGTAGTCCCTGGTTAGATTGAAATATAATATTTTTTATAAAATTGCAATGTGCCTCTTACTCGTAGTAATTTAATATAAAAAAAAATCTTATAGACTCTGTGGGCATGGCCCGCTAATTATTTACAAATGTTCAAAAATGTGTATTTCTGTCAGTTCTTTTTAATGAAATATTACAAAATCTGTATTCTTTTCTGTTTACTGACTTGTTTTACTTCAATTTTTTTTAGTTTTTTATTATATTGGTTTTAAGGTATGGTCTGTATGCTTAAAATATGTATAATTTATATATCGTTTGAATATATAATATTAGATTGTTAAAATAGTAATTACAAATATGTAAATATATAAAGCGCAACACTATTTCTTGCCTCCCGGTCAGTCGAATCTGCAATAAGAGAGGCAAGTTAATTTTTTTAGTTATGTGCTTCTTTCGCTATGTTCATTTAATAATATTTAAAAACCAATAAATATATTTTACTTTAAATACAACCAATTTCGATAGTTCTGTTCAATGCCACCATAAGTGAAGTTTATTGTTCATCAGAAACAGTACAAAGAAGATATATCTTGTCCTGCCAGACAATTTAGAAAATTTAGATTATATTTTATTCTTAAAGCGGCTTATAGTAAATCCTTAAAAATACTAACTGTACAGCACATAAAAACTTAATAAACAAAACTGAAGTGAAATTATACACAATTTAATTATTAATTAAGCGAATAAATAACAATCACTCAGCGCTACAAACTTTTTACGCTCTAATTTAGTTTTTTTATTAGGCTTGGTACTCTTGATAGCCTTAGGTAATAATTACATATTATGTGATATACTGTTCTATACGCGAACATACATTATAATTATACAATGAATATAAATCAAAAATTAAAAAATAATATTTAATTTATTACACCCATTCGAATATTGGGTATATTGTACCGATTTTTACACGACATATTCAAGGGAAGGTGGGAACTATACTCGTACTTTTTGGCGAAGACAAATGCTCGAAAGTAAAAACAAACTTATCAACAAAAACAAACAGATAAGTTACACATTTTCTACTATTTTTCAGCACCCAATTTTTAATGTTGGACAAAAAAAAATTTTTTTTGTACGATGTCATGGTTATGGGGAGAATATAATAGGTTTTGTTCACATGATTTTTGACCAAATTAGTTTCATTTCATTAGTACCTTTTGAAGTAATCGTGTACTATTTTAAGGTATTTTTAATTTTTTACGTAATAATGTAACATGTTATTCATACATATTGAAAAAAATGAGTATTATCGTAATGTAAATCTTTAAATTTAATTCATTGTTAATAATAAAATCAATTTTTTGATTACTAACTTCTAGGGTGAAAAAAATATTTGTTCAACTTCCTTATTTAACATTCGAACACACATACATTCTGAAGATACATTATATACAACACGAACACACACACACATACTCGTATTCAAAAAATTGCGTAATAAAACAAAACTATACCTCCTTTCAAGAGGTCATTACTTGATTAAAAACCCTCCATGCTTTTCGCTGTAACGGTACGGTAAAACAAAACGATTATATAATATATCCAACATGATATAATATATAACATGATAAAATTTAGAATTTTAGGGATTGAAATAAATTGATTTATATTGTTTCAATTTGCAGGGGAACGCCCGGCGGCCATGCAGACGGGGAGTGCGGGCCTCTCTGACAGCTCGCGCAATATCCTGGCGCTGATCGTGCTGTGCGCGTTGCACGGACGCGTTTTGCGCGCTCAACTCTCCAGCTGATGTGCACCACGACACTACCGACCAAATTAATAACTTCGCCCGTTAACGTAAATGGCCCAATCCTACCGTAAGAAGTGAAAAGTGCTAATTATAAGTGATAACATATATAAAATAAACCACCGAATGAAAACTCAAAACTTACTAAAGCAACAATGTTAATCGTGTATTTTTTGTGCTGTAGTGAAACGAAGAAAAACGGTAAATATTTATAATTATGTACATGTATAGGTATCCTAATAATTTATGGTTCACTTGGATTTTTTCGTGTATTTTGTATAAAATACACAAATGACTTAATAATGTAACCCACCCCACTATGATAAATAAAATAATACCACTTTATATAATATACTTTATTTGAAATTCTACTCTAGAGACATGGCAAAACTAATAATAAAATAATTTGAACAGTAATAAAAATATCTTTTTGAAATTCATCAAATTGAAACACTATCAGGTAAAAAAAACGAAAAAACCACAAAAGTTTAGTGACTCCTGGTGTATTTATTTTTTTTAAATATTTTTAAATATTAACAAGTAAAATATTTATTTTATGAAATCATGACATCACACACACATTATAAAAACATGTTTGTGACAGCAATCATTCGCATGACCCGCATTAGTAAATCGATTTGAAACTGTTTTAAATCTATTAAATCTACACCTATATGTATATAAATAATATAATAAATAATAAAACTTGCAATAACTCACCATGCTGCGCTACAGAAGCTTTAATATTTTTTTCAAATATACCTATTTTTAGATAATACAAATAAACAGTCTGTAACATTTAAACATATATATTAAGCAAACAAGTTAATTTTTAGGTCTTAAACCAAACTTGCAGTCAATGCACTGACAAAAATGCAGACATGGACTCACGTATAAATATGCATGCAACATACTCTTTTTTGCACCCAACGTGTATATTTACGTCAACAATACACAGTTTATATTTTTAAATACTTATTACTAAAACTGGTTTTTAGTTTTACAAACTTCATAGTGTAATATATCATAAATAATAATACTTTTTTAAGCGTTTAAAATAAAGAATTTTCAAGTGTACGATGCTTGAATTTTAAGTCAAAAACAATAAAATATATGATATTCAGTTCAAAATATACACAATGAATATGTGTAAAAAAACAATCTTTTCTAATATGCTTGTTTTTTAAAAACACATAAATTTTGCGTTTTGGGTAATTTAATATTACAAATTAGATTCTACAGTTATCTGTATATACTACAATAATGTAAAAAAAAAATTTAAGACACTATTATAAAAGAATTGTTTACCTAATAATACTATTAGTAAATAATATATATATTTTCGAGGTGTCTAGTATAAAAATCAGTATTTTCTTTGATCAAATATAACCTTTAGAAATAAAAATATCACATCTATGTGTGATATAATTAAGCATTCAATTTGTATATAGAATATAATTATAACGTATATTAAAAAAAAAATTGGCTTAAAAAAATTCACTAAACTCATTCAACGTTTTTTTTACAGTAAAGTTAAACTAATCAAAATAAATAAATTAAATCAAAATTGTATTTTATACATTATAAAAATATATTAGGGAGCACATTAACGCATAATTATGTAAAAAATAAATATTCTGATTAAATATGTTTATATTCATAAATGCAGTCGATCTATCTAATCTATTATATTAAATTATTCAATTACCGGATACAGTTCACATACACCGTCCGTGTCGCCGCCAGTTTAAAATAATAAATACATTTCGCCAAAAATTAATTAATTATTGTCAGTCTTTCTTTTAGTTGTTTTATTATTTACCTTATAAAAAATAACTCAAACAACAAAAATATCTTACGAGGATCAATCTTTTACACCAGGGAGTTTGAAAGTCAATATAATATTTTTAAATGAGTATATACCGCCAATACACGCATCGTTTCAATTGTTAAAATTATAAGTAACTTTTAAAACGATTATCTTTATGATTTCATAAACTCTGTTTGCAAACTGTATTTTAAATTTTGAAACCATATAACTTTTGAAATATTTTATTGTTCCAAAATGGTATTAAAATCTCAAAATGTGAAAAATTGGACTTTCATGAATTTTCCCTGTAGTCTTCATATGAAATAAATATTTTTTGTAGTACTACCTTCTTAAATAGGTTTTTAAATACGAGGAATAAGTAGAGAATCACGTACTATTTCCTTTTGAAATTGAGAACAAAATTCGTCCAAATTGGACGATTCGTGTTTTCAAGAAAAAAATAATGCAATGTGGCTTATGTATTTTCAAAAATAGTTATTTTGCAGAAGCGTACTTATTGCGCTATACACCAGATATTGACCGGCCTTTGCAGGCCTAAATAGTGGTAATAAAAGGCAATATTTAATTGTATTTTCTGCATTTTTGTAATAATTTTTCAATGTGACGTTTTATAGGGATAATAGAGATTACAAAGAGAACGTTCAAAAATCTTTTAGAATACGAGTCATAAAATAGTCTTTGTATACAAACCATTGCTTTTAGTTAACATTTTCCTCTATTTTAGTTGTTATAAAATTTATAGGGATTATAGATTTCAGGTGTGTTTCAATAAATTCCGTATAATGTTTTGTTAGCAAGTTAAAAAGCTAGAAAGAATCACTAGTTCTTATTTTAATAAAATACTTGATTTAATGTATTTTTTAATACACAAAAAAAAGTAATAACAATATATATAAAAACCATTTAAGTGACTTTTTATGCATATAAACATCTGTGTATATATTATAAATTAAAAAAAGAGAAAATGTGCAATAATAATAAGATGTCAATATTTCCTCCATTTAAAATGACATATTACATAGTAGATAAGAATAAGATTTAAATGGCATAATATCGTAATAGCGTATTATTTAGTAGCATTTAATTAATCACCTTAAATAAGTCTAATACTAATATAATATCGATAATAATATAATACCATAATAACATATTATGAAAATGTACACTATTTTTAAATTAATGAGCTTATTCATTTTATTTATTTTAAATAGAGCGTTTTTTTATTTTTTTTTCCATATGAATAAGTTAATTATATTTATACAATATTATTTTCCGTGTTTTTTTCAATCTTCATGTAACTAATTGCGCATATTTGTGTTTTACGTAATTTAGCCTCCTATATTTGCATCATATTTACGACATTTTTTGACGTTTTGTGGGTTTAAAATAATTTTATTTATTAAAAAAAAAACAACCAAAATCAAACACATTTTTCTTTTATTAATTAATGTTTAATTAAGATTAAATCGGAGTTATAAAAATAAAAATTTATGTTAAACTTGATTATAACTTTTTTGTCACAAATGGCTCAATTTTCGATTTGTTTCAAGTGTAATTTTATTAAAACGATAGTAAAATAAATAAAAACATTGATCTAAATAATGTAAAAAAGGCATCCTAAATAAATTTAATGTAGGTATATATATATTGTACTATATTTATTATAAAACTTTAAACATTTTTACATTCATATTATTTTCCTTTTGTTATTAATTATCTGTAATTGAGTTTTAACGAAATTGTTACTGTCTTTAGAATTACCTACTCAAATGTCCGGCTGTTCATTGATCTAGGTTTAGGCAACTTTGCTAGTGTGGCAGCATTTTGTTTATTTTGACTTTTATTTTAAAAATTATGTAAAAAGTTTTAGTGGACTTACGCAATTTTACCCGAAATATTATTTTCTTTGGGAATAAAAGGATTGATAAGTCAAGTCAGGTTGGTTTTTCATATAAATGCATTCGATGTAGGCTTTTTGGAAGAATTTTAGAACAGAGTTTTACCTATTATGGAATTTTAAATCTTTATAAAATGTTATCTTACAATAGAAATTTATTTTAGCATTGGCTGAACAGATTGTCTCTATTCAAAATTAGACGAAATTGTGATTTATAGTATTACCAGATAAGATGTATTTATATTATATATTTTAAAATTGTTATAACAACTTATTCTTCTCTTTAAAGTTTCATAGGAAGCAATTAATTAATCTTTATTTTTTACTATTGGAATAAACTTTTGACAGTTTACAGAAAGTAAGTTAATACAATTTTGTAATAATGACCAAATTACATTGAATTAGGTAGCGTCATATTATGTACATATTACATTACAACTAAGCAATCATATGTATAATTGTATTAGTATTACCTAATAATATGTAATCAATTAATATTATGTTAAATTATATCAATTTCGTCGGAAAATATTTGTTACACAATATAATACTATAATAATTAATATTATATATCATTATAATATTCCATAAATTTGTTAAAAGCAATCCCGTCGATTTTTCTTTTCAGGAATATTAGCTGTAGACATTTTTAAAGTAGGCACAAGCATTTATGTATACTGTATATGCTCTTTTGTTGCTATATTAGGAACCAGATCAGTCAAAATATATTTTAATATTGTGACATTTAACAATAAATCAGACTATCTTGCAATGATCTAAGAATGAATGGAATCATTTAACAGAAACTATAATAACATAAAAAGCTGATATAAAACGTGAGATTAGTACTTAGTCATGATTATGAGGGTACAATTTTACAAGCAGGATTCAATTTTAATGTCTGTTTAGGCGGATGCTCATTGTATGTTTGTCAAACTTCCATTAAACATTTTTGTTATATTAATCGTACATCCAAATTTGCAATAATGACCCGATACGCCTATTTTGAAAAAGTTTATGAAGTTCTGATTAATTCTAAGTCTAAAACCTATTTTGACTGGCATATACTTGAGTAGGTAAATTCCTTAGTGTCTGATTATGAAACTATTATACTGCCAAACTTTGATTTTGAAGTGTGTATATAAACAATGTAAGTTTTAAAACTATATGTAATATCTGTACAAGGTAGTTTGTTTAAGGAAAAAACTATCTTTTATCTTGATTGCTTACCTTAACGAGTACTCTATATTTTATCAAGCAGAATACATTCCATTGTTTGTTAACGTTAACTACTTTATGGAAGTTTTTCCAATAAAAGTAAGTAAACCTCCTGTTTTGAATTGAGGCATTACCTCTATCCACCATTTTGTGAAATGGAAATGGTCATAAACCTATGCATCTAGCATCATTATTTCTACTACGTTCTGAAACTCTGCTTTAATTCAAAGCTATCTCCTCCACCTTTGTGCACCTATGTAGTTTCTCCAAACATGTCCTCAACAGCTGACATTAGATGTCTCTCCATTCAATCATACGTACATTACACGCAGCTGCATGTGCCGACAGTATCTTTATGTATTTACTAAAGCCCTCGCACTCCTGCTAGTATTCAAAGCCTACCAAATCCATCTCTCCTAATTTCATTTTAGATATCTTATATCCACCTCTTACGTCTTGATTTTTATGTTATCCTATGACTTGAAGATTATATGTACGATCAATGCAAATTGAATAAGCTATTTGAGAAAAACATAAATTAAAAAATAATAATATTCTAATAATTTTTTCCATAATTATAAAATATACGTGCATAGCACTATTGGTTAGACTAAAGTTTTAAAAAATATTGTAATAAAATACATTGATTTAAAAATTAATGATTCTGCCGAATAGGTTTTATGGTACGCTAAAATTGTTCCGATTGTATTTTGTTAAAAAAATACCCTAATGCCACGAGAGGGTGAAAATGTTTCTCAGTTTAGATATTATTGCAGTTCAAACAAATTCAGTTTTAAAATTATAAAAAACCAAAACGAAATCAATTGTTGATTTTTTTGTATAATTAAAATATTTTGTTTAGAATTTACTTTCTTCATCGATTTTCGCAGACTAATTTATTTAAACTAGACATTAAAATATATTATTAGTTAAATAAGCTCTCTATATATTCATAGTCATAAAACCACTTAAAAATAATATTGAAGTGCAGTAAAATCTAAACGAAGCATTATGTTTTGATATAGAATTTTCAGCGATTAAGTTTATTTAATATTTTATACTAAAAAATTGGCCGTGTTGATAATATGTAATGAAACTCTTGCACTAAATATATAACAATATGTAACATATGTCTATGTTTTATATTCTTCAAAAAACAATATTATTTAATTATAAAAATGTGTAAAATAGATGATAATAATATTTTGACCTAAATACTAAGAACTACTTATTATTTTTTTGTTGCCATAAAGTAAAATCAAAATTTAGTATTATTTTGGAAATTTAAAATATCTTAGCCAACAATGTTATTAAAGCAATTTAATTAATTACCTAGGTATTTATTTTAGCTAGAAAATGTTTCATAAAATAAATATTTTACGTAAAGTTAATTAGAAATAAGTGTAGAATATAATATAAACCTCGAGTATAAATATGTCATAATTTGTTTTCAAATAAAAGTACGTTGAAATATTTATATATTTTTTTTATATTAACCTACGTCTACAAACCAGTACTTCAAATAAGACATATGATATTACTCTTTAATTAAATTATTGGTTTTTTTATATTGCGAGCTCCTTGATCCTATAAAGGTTCTATGTAAATTTGCATTAGAGTATTTATAACGAAAGGGAAGTTTCCATCCTAACTACGAATTAAAATAAAATACTTGAACAGCCAATTCGTTTTGCAATCATTGTAGTTCAGTTATTGTAAAATATGTGTAAATTGTTATTAATTATTAAAAACAATATTTATGAGCTACCTCGAATGCTACTATTGAGTTTAGTAGGCGGGTAAAAATTATTTTTTAAAAACTTGCAGCCTAACCTTAAAAACAGCCTTAGAACAAAGAAAAGGGTCAAATAATGACCTATAAAGAGCAATTTCACTAGAGAATTGTTCTGGAATGAAAAGAATTAAACCGAATGTTCCGTTTTCTGAATATATATTATATCTTGGAAGAATGGTCATTACGACTATTAAAAGAAGGCTTAGAAAGATGGGAACTTAAAGAAGACCAGATACCTAGGTTCATTTATCATAGTGAATTAGTAAATTAGTTAATCTGATTTCAAAACGCCTTCTAGGTAGTGTTTTCCAATTAGGAATTGAAATTAGGATAAAATAAGATAAGATTGTTTATTTCCAACATATGTATAAATTTATAAGAATGTCATTTTTTTTTTAGTCAGTGGCGTAGATGAAGTAGAGATCTTTTTTACAGTAGATGACGCACTATTAACCAGGTTACATATAATGGCGTCAAAAGTTGACTCCATTATAATTCGGCCGTGGAAGATCCCTCAGCCAGCGCCTCCTGGCACTGGCACTGCGAAGGTGGTCTCTCTTCGAGGTACGCTTTTTATACTCGTCTTGGCCCGAGGCGTGGAGACACGAGCGCTGCCTTCGGACAAAGATGAGTCGGAAGTCAGCGGCCCGCGGTCTCAATAACTCCACCTCCGTCCCTTTCGAGACAAGGAGACTCGCGTCGCCACAATGGAATGAACAGATCCGTACTATATATACGATTTAATTTTACACAAGCCAGAAAAATATATAACAAACTAGCTGACCCGGCCACGCGTTGCTGTGGCTAAAGTTTTTGTTATATTACATTATAGTAAACAATCTAAGAGGAACAATAAGAGAACATCAGTCACGGAGTCCACTATGCTTTTTCACACAGATGGTATTTGTAAAAAAATATGGTGATCTCCTTATTTGACTTTCTACTACTATAACCCTTTAGTACAATGAAATTATTTACGAACTAAGACGACAATGATGATGTTGGTATACAAATTCACTGGATTGAGATTGATTTGAAGGGGAAGTACGTTGAACACAATTAATTAAAATGTTCTTACACTTGATACTAAGCAGAAATCAATAGGTAAAAAATAAAAATTTATCAGATTTATTATTTCCATTTAATTTTATAACAAATATAAGTATATTACAGTATAATACAGTAAATAACATGTGACGCTTAAACTCATGAATGAGGTAGGCAAGGCAGACAGTCTTAAACTTTTAAACATTAATAATTTTTTTTTTGAATTATAAATACTTTCAATTTCAATTTAATTTAACACCAATCGGTGCACAATGTTTTTGGTTAACCTGTCTTTAGCTAACACAAATAGATTCGACGGTTTCCCAACACGTGAACACGCAACATATAGTTGCCCATGAGAAAAACATGGATTTTCCAAATCTAAACCACAAATGGACATTGTTTGACCTTGAGATTTATTTATAGACATGGCGAAAGCTAAACGAATTGGAAACTGTAGCCTTTTGAAGGGTATGGTAGAATCTGATGGTATCATCGGAATACGTGGCAGCAGGACCACTTTTCCTTTAAACTTCCCAGCCAAAATGGTTGCTTCAAGAATGTTTCCGGTGATCTTTTTGATGACCAAACGCGTACCGTTACATAATTGAGGTGGATTCAAATTACGGAGGAGAATAATAGGGGAACCAATCTTTGATCGAAGATTATGTGGTGGCATTCCAGGGATATCTAATTAATTTAAAAATTCAATCGGAAAATTTACACTTTCATTTTCATCAACAACAGTATCGATTGATTTAAAAGACATCAGATCGCCTGGTAACAACTGTTGTATCTGGAAGTTAATTTCGTCAACATCAACGTTTTTGGCTGCCAAAATCGCCCGTTGACTAAGCCATTCATGATTCAAATAATTATTCTGTATATCCGGGAAAATACTCTGAATCAATTCAGTTTTATCCTGAACAACAGTGCAAAAATTGTCTGGTAGTTTAATGCATTGCGTATTTGGTTGCAATTCTATTTTACCGTTCCCAATATCTAGTAGTTGTTCGGAAAATATTAGTGCTGATGGATCATTTTGCAATTGTACTCGCATATTTATGGTCAATCGAAGTGTTTCAACACTTCGCCATAAGAATGATTGTTTCAAACATGCATTAATCTCATCCGCGAAAGTAGAGCGAGGTATAACCGGTAAGGTCTGCCGGAAGTCACCAGACAAAAGTAAGATAGCACCACCGAAAAGTTTATTATTGCTGTTTATATCTTGCATAGTTCTGTTTAATGCTTCAAGTGAATATTTGTGTGCCATTGTGCACTCATCCCAAATTATTATAGAACATGTATACCAACATCAACATTTTCGTCTTTGTTCGTAAATAATTTCATTGTACTAATGGGTTATAGTAGTAGAAAGTCAAATAAGGAGATCACCATATTTTTTTACAAATAACATCTTGCTCGAGATAAAAAAATATGATGGAAAATCAGTGACTACTCGTATAAGTTAGATTTTGAGATTTGAACAGCTAAGGTAAATGTCTAGTAGTTGATGCTTTGAGGTTAATCATAAAGAATTAAGAATATAAATAGCAGCGCCATCTATTGATTACTTACTCAACCCAGTCGAAAGGTATCGACATCTGTTAGAATCATTTGGAGTTAACAGATAATTGTGACTGTCAAATAATATCAGACAAATAATTAGCAATAAATTAAAATTGCGACTATAATTTGAGATTTAAACTATCCTATCTCTCAAGTTGGATCGAACTGCACATGGTGTGCAAATTTTATTATAATCGGTTAAGTGGTTTAGGAGTCCATTGAGGACAAACATTGTGACACGAGATTTATATATATTAAGATAACATATGTTAATTAATCAAATTCACATACTGGCACGATATGAATAAAAATTCTGCCTAGCTTACTTCTGCTTACCTAAGTGCTTCTGCTAGCTTCTGTTTACCTTAGTGTATCTACGATAATTGAAGGCTACTTAAATCTATCATAGTAAAATATAAATATGTAAACTACTTAAATTGTAAACTGATTTAATAGGTATAATGAAATGAATATGTTATAAGGCATGTACTCGGAAAAGAATAAATAAATATTATTATTATTATTATTATTTATTTATTTAATCAAGGAAAAACAACAAGTACAAGAGATGAAAAGAAATCCTAAAGAAACTTATAATTTAGGTTAGTCTTGCATCCTTACAAGTTTTCACATATAGAGTGATTTGTTTTATATCTAATGCTAGTAAATTATATAAATTTTCTGACATTGAGATCAAGATTTGCCAATAAGCAAAATACAAAAACTCACAGCAATATATATGGACATAATACCCGTAATAAGGAACAATATGTTCAATCAGCACCAGCCCATACATCTAAGTTCCAAAACAATTGCCAATAATATTTCAATATGTTGCCTGTAAATCTAAAGGAAATTCATGATTACGAAACATTCACAAAGGGATCTAAAAAGTTATATTATTGATTGAACTATTTATAGTTTGAATGCATTCAAATAATTCTGTTATTGTTTCGTCTTTTATTTTATTTATTTTTTATCAGTTTAATGTTTTGTTTGTATTTTAAATTATCGCTTGCTCTATGGTTTACTTTTTTATGAATATTTATTGTTGTTGATGAATTGTTTCTTTACTTGTCATATATTTTTTTTTTTTTATAATCTTTTTAATTTTTAATTTTGTATTGACATTCTTACACACGTTTTGTGTTAATGGAAATAAATATTTGAATTTTTGAATTTTGATTGAGTGTTTACAATTGCAAGCATAACTAACGCAGTAATACTTTAAATACACAAAAATAAAAATGAAAATAAAATAAAAATAGTGGCAAGCAAAGTGACTATGGAGTTGAATTAAAATAAACGTTGAAGAGAGCCGAGTTCAGGACCCTGTATTTTGAAAAGGCTTTAGAAAAGTAAATACAGATTTCTTAAAAACTGTGGCCTTCGAGAAAACATCCATCTCTAGGAACAATTTGTTGTAAGTTTGGCATAATCTGTCAAGCGGTGCTCTAAAACCTGCATTGGACTTGTGCCTTATAGGCTCGAAGAGTAATTGCCGACGGGAGTGTCGGCGATTTATGGATGTTGATTTGTTCAATTAATTGAGGACAGTCAAAGTAATTATTACATATTTTGAACAGTACAGTCGAACCTAATAGTATGCGTCGGTTCTTTAGACTTAAAAACTCATGGTTTCCATAAATGGGTGTATCCTAAAGGTTGTTCACGGATTCTATACTGTAATGATTTTTTAAAAAAAATCGTTACAGTATAGATCATTTCTATATCGTCGGAGTATTTTTCGTAAAAAGGGTTCCATAAAATGCAAACATATTCTAATTGAGATCTTACGAAAGAATTGTACAATACTTACCTTTACAATTTTGATAGAACATGTTTCAACCATTAGCGTCCATATTTAAAAAAATAATTATATGAAAGGTAGTAAGTATTTGAGGTTTTATAGGCAATACAGTTATATTTAGGTAATAATAGTAAAAAACAGAAGTATAAGACACACCAGGGACGATCGATAATAATTTTAAAATTAACATTTTTTGGTATACTTAAATCTAAGCAGTTATTAGTAACTTCGACAACGCAAATAAAATTTTAAATTAACAATAATGTGTGAGGGGCTGAAGATATATTTTTGTTGAGATATTAATATAAGAAACAGCAATATTATAACTATACTTAAGATGTTAAGATGAAAGCGAAATTGATCATAAACATAAAATCAATTACCTACTACAGAAAAAAAAAATTTTGGACTTCATTTTGCATACAATGAAGCTCGACTGCAATGCTCTCTAGATTCGGCTAAATTTAGTATGGAATAAATAGAAAACCTAACGAAAATAACACAAAATGGTTCCCCAGAATACCGCTAGATCGTCCTAAATTGGTTTACCCACTGAAAATAAAAGGTTTGAACTTACCCGCACATACCGTACCTACCGATTTTATAAAAATCGAAAAATATACAAAATTTTATAATAATTCTATGTACTTTTTATATAAGGACACTCAATATTATTGTTTTTATTTTTTTTAGGTATTCAGAGTAAAACGTAGTTTATTAGGTGAAAACTATAATTGCTAATAATAACTGCTCCGTCAAAAATAAAATGAGAAGTTTACATCAGGGCGAGCCGGTTGGAGGGGCATTATGGTGGGGCAAATTCACATATTTCTATCAAGAACAAAAAAATCCTAGACCCAATTGTAGTAGATTATGTAACCAGAACCTGACCTCTTATAGCTAGGTCTTACAGGCGTCATTAACGGTATCTTTCACCGAGACTACTCGCACCTATGGTACCAACTTGTGATGTGTTGCTTCAATTCCTATCTCCACTCGTGCCTGCGTCACTTTTATCCCATTCAGGTGAATTATGAATGTCCACAGTGGCCGAAAGTGGGTTATTTTTTAGGTCTGAGTAGATTTAAATAAAAAAACATGCAACTTATTTTATTTCATCATAAATTTTAACAAGTTAGTTTTCTTTTTGTAAATTTTAAACGTGTGTGATTTTTGTTGATCTAATATTTAATTTTATAATAATGATATTGTGACACTGGATATTCTTTTATATGTTTCTATTTGCGCACATCGATGATTTTGTATATATTTTAACTGGCCAGTAATAAATAACACATCCTCAAGTTTCCAACAGCCGTGATGGCATATTTTTGAAATTCGAATTTGGTATTTGGTCTATAACGCCTATGTTTTAAGCTCGTCTCCACGTGTCCAGGCTGGATGCAGGTAGGTGGAATAAATATGAGGCCATGTACATTGAAGCCGTTTATTTAGCGGGCGTTATGATTTTATTTACATGAAATCCCATTCGGGAAACATTTCAATAATTAAAAGATGCGGTACTAAAAACTAATTAACAACGGTAAATGTACGACGGTAAATATATAAATTGAAATAGCAAGTCGTTCGGATGGCTGCGCGCGCTCAACAGCTCTCTTGATTATCGTTTTCGAACGACTGTCCGTTGTCGCCCTGCGCTCGGCGATCCAGTTCGGCCCTGCGCATGCGCGCAGCGCCTCGGCTGCCCTCGGCTCCCCTCGGCTCCACTCGGCTGAAATCGGCCGCCGTCGGGTCGCCCCGCGCGCCGCCGACGCGACGTTCGGGTGTGTGCGTGAGTCGTCGTGTGTGTGTAGCGGAGTCCACTCACACCGCTACAGGTCTTTCTGACGAATTGCCAATGTTTCATTTATTAGTACTTAAAAAATCGTGATGTTTAATGTATATATATATTATGTATAGAAATATATTTTTGAAGTATTTTCACTGTGAAATTAATTTTAAAATGAAATTTGTTACATTGATCTTCATGTCATTTAACATATATCATATATGAAAAATATTAATTTTACATTTGAGGCATAAAAAAATTAAAAGAAGTCAGCTTTATCCACAGTCACGGTAGTATTCCACTTTGCTTAAAACGTCAATTTTGTAAATGTGTGAAAATCGACATTTTTGCAGATACCACATTTTTTCTGAAATTTAAGAAAAACTGATATAATACGACATAGCTTATAACCCCATAAACCCCATGGAACATTCTAATAAAAATAAAATTTGAATAAAAATAGGTTTAGTAGTTTTAATGTCACATTTAAAAACAACTAACTCGAGGTAAACATATTTTCCGAAAATATATCTCTTAGAAAATTTTGAACTTTAGATTTATATAAGAAGAGCTCTTTATTCAGGATAATTTTAGGAGTTGAAGGGTTACCTATAAGTTGTCGATTTTCGATGCTAAAAATAATAATAGTAACTATAAAAAGGTTATATTAATTTATTAGCCATAACCATCAAAATGATGAATGAGCTGCCTCTAGTGAGAGATGGAGTATTTCAATGTTAGTTGGCTTGGAGTCTTAGATTAATAATATCATCAAGGTATTATATTTAAGTCTTGAGGCGGGGTGGTTTTCTCTACTTATTTACCGGTTGGAAATTAAAATAAATCTATCGCAATCTTTCTTGTCTATCTTAATTTTAAAGGCATCCTGGTTGATATCCCGGCAGTGCCGACGTCCGGAAGTGAAATAAATATACAGAAGCGTTATTTTTGATATATATTCATATCGCCTTTGATATCTTAAATCAAATATTTAGCTGTATTTTTCTTTCTGTTTGTATATTTACCATAGGTCAACTCGTCAGGCCAACCATAGGTCAACTCGTCTAGGCTTAGAGTGATTTATAAGTAGATCTTCGCTTTAATATTAATTGTATAGGATTGCTATTTAAATTCTACGTTTTAAAATAAAAATATTATAAGCAGTATTATTTAATAATATACATATATTAACGAAACAAATAATATAAACAAATGTAAAGTAATAATGTAAATGATTACATATGGAAATGCAAATATATATAAATAAAAATATTAGTATTGTATGTATGTATATAGTCTAAATTTCTCAAATATGCATGAGCTCTATTAGTATACTAATTACGTATTTTATTTTTATTTTAATCCAACTATATATATAGACATATTTGTCTGAACATAAAAATTATATGCGACAACATTGTATATATATATATTTTAATTTTAATTTATTTTCTTACAAATATACATTTTCATATTTCTCTATAGGTGCATTGACGGTTTGACATTCTCAGTTGTAGCACAATATAACACTGGCTTCCTTAGTAAAGAAGACAGGGCACAAAATGTAGCAGTGCTAATCGCGGTAGCGGTGCATTTATAATATTCATTTATAACTGTGATTTTTTTTTGTCAAATTAATTATGTACACTAAATAAACACAAACATTATTCCGGCTATTTCGAATACTTCGGACATTTTTCAGATGTTTCAATATAAAAATATTCATTTTACCGAAATACCATTAAAACTACTATAATTAACTTTGTTTTTAACTAGATCAGGGTAAATGCATTTTTTTAAACTTGATTTTCTTTAAGTCGTTTAGGCCATTTAATTGAAATCGAAATTAAATTTATTTTAAAATTAGGTAAAATAATTAATTACAAAAATAAAAGGCATTACTGACTGCGTATTACAGTGTTACGAGTACGTATTATAAAACGACGGTTCAAGCGATAAAGTAAATAATAATATGTCCACCTATGTAAATGACGCAAATTATAGCACGCTACACGCTATAATTTGTGAAAACGCGTCAAAGTGAACTCAATTACAAATCCCTAATACGACATTATGTATTAGTCGCCGTACGACTTATAGAAAATACACTAGGTTAAGCCATTCATAACCTATTCCGACACCTTTCTGTCCGATGCTAATAAAACTAATAATTACTGTTAAATATTCAGCTCTAACAGCTGGCTCCATCGCAAACTCTTACAAGCGCAGTGAACAGAAGTGTTCATTAAGTCCTATTCGAGTAACAGATCTCAGACTGGTCATCAACGGGTTTTGCTCCGATAACATAGAAGTAATGTGAGGCGTCCCACAGGGCTCCATCATTGGCCCCTTTTTGTTTCTTTTATTTATAAATGATATTATTTCATGTTTTGAGTTCTGTGAACATCTATCATATATAGACGACCTTAAACTATTTGCGTTAATTCGTAATAAAGATGATTCTTTAAAGATGCAAGAAAACTTGTTAAGACTAGGGAAATATTGTGAGCGCAACCGACTTAACCTCAACATTGACAAGTGCCGCTGCATTACGATAAAAAAAAAACTATTAAATTCGATTTCAAGCTGAATAATACAGTCCTGGCGCATGCAAGCGCAATACGAGATCTCGGTTTCACCTACGACCAACGCTTGCGATTTGACAAGCACATACAAAATGTCGTTGACAAATCAAATACATTAGGATTTGTATTGCGAATGATGAAACCATTCAAAGTCATTAAGGTCCTCTTCATTTTCTTTGATAGCTTGGTTCGCAGTCAACTCGAATATGCTGTTCAGTCCTGGAACCCATTTTACGCAAAATACTGCGACCAGATCGAAGCCATACAAAAAAGCTGTTAGAAACAGGTTCAAAACAGGTTCAAAGCTCGAAATATATTCTTAATCTCCTGCCTTTCACGAAAGACTAAGTCTGGCAGATAGGCGTAGTTTTCTAGATATGACATTTTTGCATAAAATGCTCTCTAATAATATTGATTGCTCAACCTTTCTACATTCGATTCCTCTACGATTTCCAAGCAGAACCATAAGATCTAACGATATATTCTATCTAAATAAAGCGCTCCCAAATTCAGGATTAGCTTTCCCTATTTACCGAATTTATGATTAATTTAATTCTAACATCTCCCAAATTGATATATTTTCAATAACTCAGCAAAAGTTTCGCACAAAACCACGGACCAATCATAAGGTACATTATATATATTATTTTTTTGTATTTATGTTTAAATTTAAATCTTAAAGTCGTTTATTATATTTTCATATTATTCTCTTTTATCTCTAATTATCTTGATTACTCAATTGAGTTACCCTAATTTAAGAATTGTATACTTCAATTTATATTGTCATTACGTCATATTGTCATACACAGATATTGTACATAATACGCGTACAATTTCTGTTGGATAACCAGAACAAATAAATAAATGGATTGCTCCATTAAGTATCCCCACTTGAGCCTGTGGCACTTTTAACCCATTCAATGTGCGTTTTGGATAGCCATCAAGGCGAAAGTGAGTTATTTTTTAGGTCTGAGTAGATAAAAAAAAAACTGACATTCATGACAATCTTTCAATTCATCATAAATTTTAACAGTATTTCAGTTTTTTGTTGTAAATTTTGACTTACGGCTTGTAATTAAAACCTCTCCCTCCCCCCAGCCCTTTCTATGCTGGATTAGTGATTTATTTAACACTGACTTTTCATAAATTGACCTTTTTTCAATAACCCTTCAAAAGTTTCGCAAGAGCTGTCTAATTAGTCTTACCAATAAATACAACCACGGACAAAATTCCTATTTTTAATCGTGTAATATGAATCTGTAATCTTAAAATAATGTGTATGTAATTGTTGTCAATAAATAATTAAAATAAGTAATAAGTATATGGATGAAATATTTTTGCATTTTTTAATATAATTTTTTACACGTAATAGGAAACATAAACACCCATTTAAGTCTTTGGGAATGGTCTCGGGATACCGTGAAAAGCGGTGAAAAAAGACTTTTTTATTTGATTTTATGATACCTTTTACGCCGAAAATCAAGATGAGGTCAATATTATGGGATACCAATAAAACCGAACAAATTGAGCAACGAAGAGCCCTGAAGGCCGAAAAATGTAAAGCCTAAAACGCCAAACCATGGCCTAACAAGGATATAACAAATTACAATCACAATCAATAAAATTAATTAGGGTACATTCATGTTAGTGAACATTTCAATTCAAATTTTATGAAAGGCCCTTATAGCTATATAGGAGTCTAAAATTATCTATTATTAATTACTGATTATTGATTACTGACACAAAAAGCTATTTTTAACAAAGACGTCATTTGTCATCAGGATAAAAGTATTTTAATATAAAATATTAGCATTTAAATAAAATAAAATATTGTAAGTTTTACTTTTTCATAATCGTAGATGTTTTTGAAAAACGGCAATAAAGCGTACAAATCTAAAATTATAGAATATAAAAAAAAAATGTTGTTGCCTCTAGGTAGTAAGAGTAAATTTGGTTGTTCGTTGATGTATTTCGTATCAAATATAATCAATAATAAATATTTAGATATTTTAATAGCCTAATTTAAAAAAATATTTAGTACTATAAATATTTAATTCATTTAATTAGTTCCTGTCATTTATAAATAATATAAAAATATGGCTTCCACCATTAAAAACGATACAACTGTCAAACGTATAAAAATTTAGTTGTGGTTATATTGTAATAATATATGTTTTTAACAAAAATTGAGGTTTAAATTTGAAATTTTAGAAACATACAAGGATACTATGGTAAGTTTTATAAGTCTACAAAAGTACATAAACAGCCTCATTAAATAAATGTAGAGAAACATCGTAATAGTGCATTTTGTACTTTAGATACATATCCAAACCGAAAATTGATTTCGGTTTTCACAAATATCCTTAAAACATCTTTTTAAAAAGCTGTCGTCGATGTTTTTATAAATGAAAATAATATTTGAATGGTTGTTTTCTCTTTTTAAGTTTCTTAGAATAAAGAATTCATAAAAACAGAAGATAACCAAAACATGTTTTTCTATTTCTTCATCCATTTTTATTAATGGGGAAACAAATGTCTGTGAATGTAATAGGAGGATTCTAAATAAACAGAAAACTTTATTCATCCGAATGCACGATGACATTGTATACCCGAAATTTTAGGTTCGTAGTTGAAGTACGATATCGCTTTGTCGTTAAATAGTTTTAGATTTATGCAATCATTACACGCGGCTTTACAAGTAAGTAGTTCCATATAATAGCGAGCGCATTTTCATTCATTGCGTACCTCCATGTTATCAACTTACTCTGACGTCACGAGTGTCACTGACAGATACGTACCTAATATTTTAACAGAAAAAATAATAAATAATTGTTATTCTAACGTATCGGGAAATTATTTATTTGTTAAGTGACTTTTAAAACGATAGGTATTTAGTCTTGTTTTAAGACTTTTATTTGCTTAAATACAGACATTAGATAAAATATAATACATAATCGAATAGAAGGTTTTTGTATCGTCGCGTCGTTTCTCTAACTTCTAAGTTTTACTAGTCTTAAGAAGCTAATCTCAAACTCTGCGGTTTAGAGCTTATTAAAACTTCGGCTCCAATCAGAAAACTTTGTGGTGCATGTTACCCAATACTTTAGATATAACATGCATAAATTGAACATAGCTATTTATTAGATCATCATTTAATACGTACATGGCAATATGCTCTGAATACCTGAGCATATTATTATGTATGTAAAAGTGGGTGATGTTACGGTCGTTTTATTAAAAAAAATAGCTAGGTTTAAAGTCTACGAACTACGCCTTTGGAACATACATATTGCGCATGTAGTTTGGGCTGGTGTTTAATAAAATGTATTGTACTTTTAAAAAAAAAAAAATCCAAAGAAAAGAATATATGTATGTATGAATTTAAAGAATTTATTTAAAATATCCACTTAAATAAGACATTTATTAAACAAATAGCTTTATGCATTTGTATATCATACAATCTTTAGAATCGCACGCGATTAATCGAGTATACACAGGCTTGTTAATTTAAAAAAAATATGAGTTTAAGTAAATTAATTAATATTAACATCTGGAAAAATTAATATTTACTTTGAAAGAAATAATATTCTCAGTGAACAGCAATATGGTTTCAGGAAGCAAAAAAATACGATCGAGCTACTTTCGAACTTTTAAAACAATATTAATGAGGCTTTAAATAATAGAAAACATGTCATCGTATTACTGGTGGACTTCATTCATGTAAAGCATTTGTTTCACTAGGCCATTCCAAGCTCATCATGGCGCTGGAGGAATCAGGAATCCGAGGGAAATACAAAGTACTGCTTTCAAGTTACGAAAATTATCTACAACTATAGCGTTGGGCTCATGACAATGGCTTAGTAATAAATGCATCTAAGACTAAAATTTTACATATCACTTTTTACAAAAGCAGGGGTGCTTTTGTATTTTATTATATTGTTTTTTTTTTCTCCTTTCTCTTATTTATGTAAACCTATTCAAACTTTTGTTTTATAATATAGAATGTTTTTTTTCACCCACAGACAAGGCCCCGTTTTTGTGGGGAAATGTAAAGGTGTTTTGCGTTTTTACCTTTATTCTAAAGGTTCTTGTTTGATATTCTACGAAGATTCCATAATTATTTTCAAACAATTCCTTTATCTTTTACAGGCAAACACTGTAACATGGAATTTGTCGTATTTTATTATGAAATGATTCATATAATTTTTCGACGATATTGTATGGAAAATATTTACCTAAATTTTTATAAGTAATAAAACTAATATTATAAACTGATATATAAATGAATATTATACTCACATATCAAGCTATATTCTTCTTTAAATGTATAAATTAAGCTAATTACTTTAAACACTTGAGTTTCATTCCAAATAAGATTTAAGATATTTTTTATAAATTAATTTAATTAGTGAATATTGTCAGATGATGTAATATAATACTGTAATAATTATCTAATAATTTACTGATTCTATTGCCTTTAACATACATTTAATACTAAGAAATGTTTTGACATATTGTTGGTGTAATTATCTTTCTGTATTTCAGTATAAAAA
This sequence comes from Neomicropteryx cornuta, assembly GCA_020383195.1. Classification (NCBI taxonomy): domain Eukaryota; kingdom Metazoa; phylum Arthropoda; class Insecta; order Lepidoptera; family Micropterigidae; genus Neomicropteryx; species Neomicropteryx cornuta. The sequence continues at coordinate 12,889,946 of JAHKQU010000014.1, forward strand.
TATGAATTTTACCGAAATACGATTAGAACTACTATAATTCACTTTGTTTTGATTAGATCAGGTAACCAATAAAAGCATTTTTATTGGGTACCATTTAACATATTTTTCCTTATGTAAATTATTGAGGCCATTTAATTGAGATCGAAATTAAATTTATCTTAAAAATAGGTAAAATAGTAAACAAGCACATCCATTACTGACTGCGTATTACAGTGTTACGAGTACGTATTATAATAACGATGGTTCATGCGATCAGTAAATAATAATCAATAAAAGTAATAATTACTGTTCAAAAAAAGAACATGTCAAGGGGCAGTGACGTTTAACCAGATACTTAAACGTCACTGCGTTCCTTCAGTCTGCCACAGTCACCATGTCGAAAGCCGCTCTGATAGTAGTCCTAGGAGCTCTAACAGCTGGCTGCATCACAAAATTTTACAACCGCAGTCAACAGAAGTGCTCATTTTTTGATAACTTCTTCATTGTGCAGCCTTACTTCACGAGCAGACGAGGAGCGGGCGAATACAACCCCGTCTCGACGGTCGTGGTTAACTCGCTGACGACGGCGGCCGACTGGTTTCAGCACGAGGAGATGCAGGACATCTTCGTGGCGGCGGTGAACCTCATCGCCATCTATTGGCTGCTCAAGACGGTCGTCTGCATTACGTTGGCCTTATTGTGGCCAATGACCATTGCCGCCTTACTCATGGTAAATTAATGACCATCAATAAAAAAAATCATCTACACGTAATAATAAGTTATATTTAATCATTTACATTTGGGTTACATATTTTCTTTCATTTACTAACGCTCCAGGTTGGATTATCTTTGTATGATGTCTTTATTAAACATTAAAAAGGGGTTGATGCATATTTATAATTGGTTATTAAGTATTATTTAAAATCGAAAGAATATATCAATCTATTAGAAAGTAGGCAAAAGAGTGAAAAGTCAGTTTTTTCTCTTGTTCAAATCCCTGAAAAATATTTTATATATATCCTTAATTAAAACGGTCAACACATAACATGAGCTAATTAAGTAATTGGGTAGGAAGGTGCTCCGCTCTTTATATTAACTAGCACCATATAAATATATTATTAGACCCTTTGATCAGAGCCCAGAAATCAATCACCTAATAGATAAAAACTTTTCAAATACAATTATTTCTGGAACTTAAAGTGGCCGGGGTTAATCAGCTGTGTCTTGATTGAGTGTCAAGTATAATTATTATCTACTTATTGATTTTGGACATAAAGGCCCCTTTCAAGGTTATTGCACATTTTACAATTGTTTGGAAATTTATTATATTTAAAGGGACTATTTTTTCTATAGTCCATTACTATACATTAGTAGATAATGAAATTTGACACTTACACTGTAATACGAATTTGTATAGGGTGTAGATCAACGATGTAGCGCGTGGGCCCGAGTAAGCTAGGTAAGTTCAGGTACAAAAGCTATATTGCATTTTTCCATTTTTCCAGAGTGCTTCATACTTCTGCGAACAGATGATGACCGAAGGCCATTGGGCCGATTTGCGTCGCCTGGTCCGCAGACACCTGATCCGTATGGCAGACGCTATCGACGATGGTTAAAATTAATTCTCTCATGCGTGAACATTTTATTACTATTGATGTTTATACAAATGTAAAATATCTATTAGGCGGAAAAAAAAGACAGTAATTAAAAGTTTAGACCTGCAAGATTTATGAACACCATTTTGTACATTCATTCGAATATAAAATATTACTAAATTTTAGAACCGTTGTGTATTATTTATTGAAATGGTTCTCTAACAAAATATTAAAATACATAAAATGGCAATACAATACATACAATAAAATAAAATATACTACGTGAATCGACTTATAGTATTTATTTTGGCGCGCTAGAATCGAGGGTATTTTTACAACTCTTTTCGGGTAAAACTTATATGAAACGCGAAATATTACACCTTAAAAAAACAATAAGAAGGTGCCTGCAACTGATACATTAGTTAGGTTAAAATGAAATAATGCTTGGTATATAAATTATTTATTATATGTTGTGTGTTTTTAATTACCTTACTTTTTAATACTACGTTTATTTATAAATATAATTTAATATTGTAATGTAATGTAATTAGTTTTACAAAAAAATTTAAAATAGTATACTAATACTAATAGTATAATAAATTTAAGGTCTTTTCAAAACATAACGAAGAATATCATAAAAACATGATTTTAAATATATAATATATTGAACTAAATGTGAAGTAGGTATATTACGTCATTTACTTTTAGGTTTTCGTGTCGTAAACAAAAATATTTTAGCAATATATTTTTGTTATGATCTGTCTTTATGATAAGTTCTTTAAGTGACTAAGAAGCTTACCCATATGGCTTAAGCAAAGTTAGTAATTTATTAAGAAAAATTTTTTACAGGATTTACAACCGCAACATCTCAAAATATCTATCAAGTGGGTAGTGAATAGTGAATCTTGTCATTTTTAATTAAATTTATAAGCAAAAAAACATAATGATGTGTGCCCCAAAAGTTATGTTCATCCTTGTACTTGTAGCGGTGTGAGTGGACACCGCTACACACACACACGACGTCACACGCACACACCCTCGCGTCGCGTCGGCGGCGAGCGGGGCGACCCGACGGCGGCCGATCTCCGCCGATTTCAGCCGAGTGGAGCCGAAGCGCGGCGCTTGCGAAGGGCCGGACTGGATCGCCGGGCGCCGGGCGACAACGGACAGTCGTTCGAAAAACAGAATCAAGAGAGCTGTTGAGCGCGCGCAGCCATTCGAACGATCTTGCTATTTTTTAATTTATATACTTTACCGTCGTACATTTTTTACCTTTGTTAATTAATTTTTAAGTACTACTATTTGCAATTATTGAAATGTTTCCCAAAAGGGATTACATGTAAATAAAGTAATAACGCCTGCTAAATAAACGCCCTCAATGTTCATCGGCCTCATCTTTATTCTACCTACCTGCATCCAGCCTGGACATTGGAAACGAGCTTAAAATATAGGCGTTATATACTTTTAAAAATACTTCACTTTGCGAAATTTACTAAAATGTCGAAAATTATTAAAAAAGTACTTGTAAATCTCATGTCCTCTAATAAGGAGATTCTCAGTCGCTGCCCCATTTACTGCCATTTTACCAAACCTCACTTAGGGCTAAGAGTCCCTTAAATTGAGATACGTCAAACGTTTGCCCCAGAATAACCTATGCTTAAGAGTTCCTTAGTTAGGGAAGACCTAAGATGGGATTGGTGAAAACGGCCTTTAGAATACTTTCCTAAATTTTAGAGTACCCGCAACGGTTAATATACTATAAGGCTACATGCTTTGGAAGCAGTTCTCTTTATTTTGGTACCCTTCAACTGAAAATGCGTCGCATATTATTGCAGCAATTTCTTCCCGACTGGCGCCTGAAGGATCAGATAGCCTGCATCAACGAGATAAAGCTGGAAGGCATGGCCGACACCCGAATACCGCGACATAACTAGATTATAAGTCGACTAGTTTTTTTATAATATATTTATTTAGGCATAAATTATATTTATCATAAAACAAGCATAGATAATTTTACGTATTTTTTTGGGCTCCAATCAGCACTTTAATTTAATTTTTTTTAGAGGTGGAAACGTTAACATTTATCTCGTAGAATATAGACCCTGATTAGTCTGAACTGCACTCGAGAGCCTAGACGAGAAACTACAACGTCGGCAAATGAGTAAAGATCAAGGGCGTGTCCCATCTGTATAACCATTGTTTACTCCATGGTAGTACGAAGCCGCGGCGAAAACAGGAGGACGCGGCGGGGGGAGCCGTTAATAAAGCCACGTGTATTTACCGAGTACAAAGAAATTCAATATATATATAAAATCACTAAACGAACGTACGTTATTCATTTAACAGTGATTCAGGAAAAAATAGTAATATAAAGAAATCCCCATCGCAACCAATATGGCAACAGATTCAAAGTGTAACAGCAATTATAATTATTAAGCATTCAAAAATGTTTACAGATTTTATATTTTACATTTAATATGACAAGTTGGCAACCTTCTATTTTATAACAAACTCAGAAACAGCTACGTTTACAAAACCGTCTCGAAATTGAGAATTATAGAGTAGAGTTTATTAAAAACAAAAATTATAAATTATTAAAACACTAATTCAAAAAGGAGCACCTAAGATAGCGGATTCAAGTTATCGACTTTCTATACAAATCTAAAATACCTACCTACCCTCTTTTCGGTCAGGTGTTAAAAACTATTTTGGATTATCCCAGTTTTGGTTGAGTTTCATCGATTTGTCACAAAAGTTAGAAAAATGTACAAAAGTCAATAATTGAATAATAACATAATAACGTCCCAAATTGAAACGTCCAAACGTTATTTCTGCTTTGCGTGTCTGTAAATAACTCTCCTTCTAATTTACTGGAGTTTTTATGCCTACACAGTTCGTATGTGTATCGGAAACCACGTTTTGTTTTCAACGTGCTGTCGGATTTAAACTATACAAACCAAGAACCCTTATTAATATACTGCTTTATAATAGATAAAAAATACGATTATACTTAATTGATTACATTTTAGGAATAAAAGTAATAATTACTGTTCAAAAAAAGAACATGTCAAGGGGCATTGACGTTTAACCAGATACTTAAACGTCACTGCGTTCCTTCAGTCTGCCACAGTCACCATGTCGAAAGCCGCTCTGATATTAGTCCTAGGAGCTCTAACAGCTGGCTCCATCGCAAAATTTTACAACCGCAGTCAACAGAAGTGCTCATTTTTTGATAACTTCTTCATTGTGCAGCCTTACTTCACGAGCAGACGAGGGGCGGGCGAATACAACCCCGTCTCGACGGTCGTGGTTAACTCGCTGACGACGGTGGCCGACTGGTTTCAGCACGAGGAGATGCAGGCCATCTTCGTGGCGGCGGTGAGCCTCGTCGCCATCTATTGGCTGCTCGAGACGGTCGTCTGCATTACGTTGGCCTCATTGTGGCCAATGACCATTGCCGCCTTGCTCATGGTAAATTAATGACCATCAATAAAAAAAATCATTTACACGTAATAATAAGTTATATTTAATCATTTACATTAGGGTTACCTATTTTCTTTCATTTACTAACGCTCCAGGTTGGATTATCTTTGTATGATGTCTTTATTAAACATTAAAAAGGGGTTGATGCATATTTATAATTGGTTATTAAGTATTATTTAAAATCGAAAGAATATATCAATCTATTAGAAAGTAGGCAAAAGAGTGAAAAGTCAGTTTTTTCTCTTGTTCAAATCCCTGAAAAATATTTTATATTTATCCTTAATTAAAACGGTCAACACATAACATGAGCTAATTAAGTAAATGGGTAGGAAGGTGCTCCGCTCATTATATTAACTAGCACCATATACATATATTATTAGACCCTTTGATCAGAGCCCAGAAATCAATCACTTAATAGATAAAAACTTTTCAAATACAATTATTTCTGGAACTTAAAGTGGCCGGGGTTAATCAGCTGTGTCTTGATTGAGTGTCAAGTATAATTATTATCTACTTATTGATTTTGGACATAAAGGCCCCTTTCAAGGTTATTGCACATTTTACAATTGTTTGGAAATTTATTATATTTAAAGGGACTATTTTTTTCTATAGTCCATTACTATACATTAGTAGATAATGAAATTTGACACTTACACTGTAATACGAATTTGTATAGGGTGTAGATCAACGATGTAGCGCGTGGGCCCGAGTAAGCTAGGTAAGTTCAGGTACAAAAGCTATATTGCATTTTTCCATTTTTACAGAGTGCTTCATACTTCTGCGAACAGATGATGACCGAAGGCCATTGGGCCGATTTGCGTCGCCTGGTCCGCAGACACCTGATCCGTATGGCAGACGCTATCGACGATGGTTAAAATTAATTCTCTCATGCGTGAACATTTTATTACTATTGATGTTTATACAAATGTAAAATATCTATTAGGCGAAAAAAAAGACAGAAATTAAAAGTTTAGACCTGCAAAATTAATGAACCATTTTGTACATTCATTTGAATATAAAATATTACTAAATTTTAGAACCGTTGTGTATTATTTATTGAAATGGTTCTCTAACAAAATATTACATACAATAAAATAAAATATACTACAATAAAATGCAATAAAACATATTAAAATGTCATACAATTATTCATAGACACTAAAGTAAAAAAAAACCTTATTAAGATTCAAATAAAAAGAGAATTCCACATGCATATAGAATATAAAATACAGATACAATAGAAATAATTTAGATTATATATTATTCAATACCCCAAATTGAATAGTTGATAACCTGAAAAATATGAATATTATACCCATATACATTTTTATACTGATATACTGACATACATACTACTATTATACTGACATACATTTTGCCTAATAAAAAAAGCTAAACTGTTTGACATATTATGGTGAATAATCTTATTGCTAAATAATAAAAATATATTTAACGAAATACGTAGATACATTCTACATCCATTAAGTAATTATTTTTTGCGTTGTCAATTGAGCTTCTGGACAAGCTAAGGATTAATTATTAAACCTAATTAATTATTTAATTATTAAACGGAAATTTCATTAGGTTTCCTAATTAGACCAAACTGAAGTAGTAGCGCACACGCAAACAAACAAGAACGGCTAAGACACACTGTAGATATCATATAATATTAACTGCTTCTATACATTGTTTAGTAGTAGTAAATTATTTAACAAGAACCTGACATCTTACAGCTAGGCCCTACATGCGTGACTTACGATCTCTTCCCCCTAGACTACTCGCACCTGTGATAGGTTGCTTCATTTCCTATCTCCACTTGTGGCTGCGGCACTTTTAGCCCATACGATGTGCATTTTGGATGGCCATAGAAGCGACGATGGGTTATTTTTTAGATCTGAGTAGTTAAAAAAAAAGCACAACGGTATCACGACATTCGTTTAATTCATCATAAATTTTAACACATTTTTATACATTTTGACGCACGGCTAGTAATGAAACGACCCGCCCCTCCCACTATAAACGGCTACAGCTGTTTATTTAATACTAACTTCTATTAAACTGATAAAGTAAATAACTCGGTAAAGTTTCGCAAAGCTGTCTAAAATACCAATGCACAAAACCACGGCCAAAATCCCTAGGTTAGTTCTGTATTAAATTCGTTTTTTTTTATTTCTACATAATTTATACCAAATGTTCTTTTCATTTGGTATATATATTTTTTTTATTTATGTTATCTTATTCAAATTCGTCAATTATATTTTATTATAATTCTTCCTTTATCTTTATCTTTATTAGTCAGTTCGAAATGTATAGGTACTTCAATTTATATTATCTATACGTTAGTACAATTTCCTTTGGGTAATTACAATAAATAAATAAACACTGACAAAATACTTCAATTTATAATATTTATGATGTGGCACTGAACATGTTTTTATATGTTTCGGCGCACATAGATGACTATGTATTATTCATTTAACTGGCCGTGATCGTGATCTGATTATGTTCGCCCTATCTACATGTCATGTTTCATTCTTCAGTACTAAAAATTCGTTTGCAATGCTATATACCTATATTATCTGATCAGCGTTCGATGTGATCTAAACGGCTATAGCTGATTTTCAAGAGCATCAATCTACACCCGAAAATTCAACTCTTTCGCATTTGTACTTTTCGAGTTGAAAGATGCAACAGACGGACGGACAGACAGTCAAAGGACGGGGATAGTAGCTTCTTATATTTGACTTTCGAAACGCCAGCATATATATATATATATATATATTTACCAATTTTAAGCAGTTTTCCAACAACGGCCTACAGCTACGATCCCCTTCCAATAAAACAATAGAATCTGCAATCCAAAAATCAGTGCGGCTAAACTGTGAAATAAACTCTCTCTCTGGTGGCATTAGAGAATCTCTCAATCGAAGAACATCTTGCGTTTTCCTAATTCTATATTTTTATTTTATTTTTATTCATTACTTTTGCTACGGCGCATTAAATGGCTGATGAAAGGTAGATTATTAGCTTTTAGAAATTTAATATTACCGACGCGTATTTACTCTTTTTTTCGATTAGTTAATTGCATAAATAAAATCTGTACTAGGTAACAAAATAAATCATACATTTCAACCTCAAATGCAGTATAATTGATGTTTTTTGTGTAAACTTTGGGGGCATTTTTTTATTTTGCTTTTTTGGATAAATAAATTGTGAACAGAGTTCGGGCCTCGGTGAGGTGGCACGAGAACACGGTAGGATACTACTAAGTAAATTTATTCAGCGCTTTTATTCTCACCGAGCCATAAAATCATAATCTCGCGGCCGTGCTGGGCGGCCACAGATACACAGGCTCGTCGCTAAAAGCATCTGTCGTAATTTTGTTATAGCTATTTCTCTCCCGGAGTTGAGGTCGAGCAAGCGATGTCTGAGGGTCGCTTGACCTAGATGTGACGTCACCGATGCCGACTGAATGTTGCTTTATTATCGGTCGTTCGCTTTGGCAGGACATCGCCACGAGCCAACTCCGAAACAGCGACCTCCATCAAAACAGGACGTTAAACATTTTGTTGCCCTCTTCGACTTATGCGAAATGAATTCCGTTTAGCATGATATAATCATATTTTGTTTTCCACAGACAGCAAACCTGTGTCAGTTTATAATACGGAATATAAACAATAACTATTGACTAATACGTAAAGTTGCGGGCTCCCAAATGCTCCGTCAATTGTCCAACCCGTAAATCTGCGCTATTGGCTGGCATCTATTTTTTAATCGGATATCCAGATAAAATAATCGAATAAATTATACATCATTCGAGTCGTTCATCACTATAATCGTACAGTTAAAAAATAACCGGAAACAAATCGTGAGTGCCAATCTATTAAATTTTATCTCTCCGAGTGAACGTCGGTTTAAATTACTCATGGGTTTTTGTGGATTTTAAACTAAAAAAAGTGATTACAAGGGTACTTTTCGAGTTGAAAGATTGCAATAGGCAGACGGACTACCGACAGATGTCCAAAGATGGCGATAGTTGCTTCTTATAAACGAATATATGTATAGAAGCAAAAAGTGACTAACAGTCAAGAGCCTCGAATTTTTTGAATTTTTCATACACTTTATCAAAACTTTAGGCCCAAATACTTTTTTGTCTGAATACAAGAATCGAGACTTATGGGGGTGTTTATGTTGAAATTGAAAAAATAAAATCTCCAAATTTATTAATTTTATCAAAGCGCTCGTGTAAATTCCCTTTTTGCTCACAGGCCTTTTTGCTCCGTAAGGCCGATCAATGACCCGGCGTAGCGCGGTTTCGCTAGCGACTTACAGTGTGATAAGACGTCGTTTAACGCTAAATTAATTCAGCGCGGCGACAAAATTAAATTATTTTTAAACATGGATTGTTTACAATTTTCCAACTAAAAATTTGACTAAAAAGTGACTAAAAATTTATCACTGGTTATTATTACGAATGCGTAATTTAAAGTTCTTAAAAAACAACATTCCATTTCATTCGAAAATAAATCCTGTCTATCGGCAAGATGTCAGTAAAAGAAGCCTCCGGGTTAATAAGTAAGTATTTGCAATGAAATGTGTTATTTTAATTACTAATTTAACCCTAACGTAGTGAAATGTATCGTCCGTTAGCGTATCGACATACATGTATTATTTATTGTTCTAGCTAGGATACATCTTTAACTTTGCATCAAGTGCCAATCTCATTTTGAAACGAACATGCTCAATTGCGACTGTACATGTCAATAATTAGTAAATTATGCATTTACTCTAACTCAAATTAGTTAAATTAAATAATATAACATATATTTTTTATAATTAAACCCTTTGAAACAACCAATTAATCTAAAATTGTGAGTATTGAATTTTGGTATTCGTAGCCTAACGCGCGACTGATCATTAATGCAAATAATTTCAAATTATTTGATCAGAATTAATTATTATTTTACGCATTTAAAGGCAAATCGATGTGTCCAAAAATTAGAAACATTTATTAAAAAAATATGCAAAATCCGTCTTAGAATTGAACATCGCATCTTTTAGCAATAAATAGCGCACGGCGTACTGTGATAAAATAATGTATTCTTGCTGTATTATTCCTGTATTCTTTTTTTTTCAAAGTATTAGGAGTAAATTAATTGTATAAAAAAACGATTTTCTAAATAAATACGAAAATGATTATTTTTTGTATTATAAAATACTCGATATCATAAAGCTGAAACAGATTCAACTCGGCGATGCCTTGCTGTTTAATAAGACTAGCTATGTTATAATGATGAACTTAAAGTCAGCGGTATACTTTTAAGGAGTGATTAACTTTTGTTATATATATATATGTTTTACGGACAGCGAACATTGCTTTTAATTAGTACCTTACGTCTTGTATACAAAGGTACTAGTTGAGAACGAACAACCAATCAGAGTTACCTCTAGAAAGCTGAGCATTTTCGCTTGCTTTCTCGCTTTTTAATGACTTGTCATAAGATCGTGGCAGCCCATTTGTTAGGGTGCTTGACTCATTAATTAGTCAAACGAAACATATTTTATCTCTGTAAAACATATACCCTCATATATTATCCTACTACATACATCAACATACGAGTACTACATACATTGCCCTTCAACCACTTCTCTCTCGCTTACACACAATATAACCAAATAAGTATTGCAACAGCACGGTGTGAATTTATTCAATTTTTTGATTTGGATATTCACCATTTTGGCACGGGAACCTTAAAAAACTGAAATCCAAATGCCCCGGTTAAATATAATTCAATACACATAGCGGTCGCCTATCAGCATATCAAAGTTGTAGGTTAGGTTTGTGAGGTAATTCACAATGAGTATACACAATTTATTGTGAATGAGTATACATAATAAATTGTGTACTAAATAAAATACCTATTATAAAAAACTAATCACATTAAACTTATTTTATTAGTAAACCATAAAAACGAATTAAGTTTTTATATACTATTTTTAGTTGCCTTTCAACATTTTTTTCTTTAATAATACTGTAACAGACTCATCCTCAAGTAATCACCTACAATATAAGCAATAAAAATTATTGAAATCGCTCAAGTCAATCAAAAATGGAAAAACTTGAACGGAATACGTTTTTTTTCTACCATATATATACGCAATTCAATGAAACTAAAATTTCCTATTATATGCAAAAAAAAACAAAAAAAATGAACTCTCAGCCTATTCATCCAATAATGAGTGGGCATATATTAAAAAAAATATAGAATTGAGAACCTCCTCCACTTTTTGGAGTCTGTTAAAAAGCAGTAAATACGCATTTATACATCAGAGCTTTCATTAAAGATCGCTGCAGTGATGCATTTTCAACGCACCATTCAAGCTCTTCTGCACAGAGGAGTGGGGGAGGAAGGGGGGGGTGAAGCGTTTTATTAAACTTTCAACCACACCCACTTAAAAAAGCATGTGAAATAAAAAGTATGAATAAGTTATTGAATAAAAACTTTGAGTAATGGAAAGTCGTGTAATTATAATTTTCTTTAAGATATTAAATACCTTTTTTTTTTCAGAATCTCTACATCGTTGGGTTTTTCACGCTGCAAGATTCAATAGATATGGTAAATTCATATTTCTTGTCTATATTAAATTATTTAGAAGTGGATGTGCACAACAATTTTGCAGTTACTTGTATACCTTGACTTTTTAATCCTGACATTTCGGAGGTGACCACGCGCACATCCCTGAGATGATCACACAAATCGAGGACAGAAAGTTTGGAAACCTTGGAAACGTGAAATTAACAATAGTCCTGTACAACATGTTATGAAAAACTATACTTTTATAACCTACGTTTTATAGAAAGTGTACAAAAAAAAATATTTATCTCGATATTGTAGACGGTACCAAAATACAAAAATTATTCAAACTATTACGAACATTTAAAAAAAATAGCCAAATTGGTCCGGCCGTTTTTGAGTTATGCGCTTACCAACAGACAATACTTTATTATTATAATATAAAGATAATATTTTTTACTTTTACATAAAAATGATTAAAAATAATTTTACAACTTTTATATTAAAATTATATTGAGTGCCTCTTTATTTATTATAATCAGAGATTACCTAATGATGCTGTATCAAAAAGTCTAAGTACGTGAAAAGGCTTTCCATGGATACCGGGATTGAGTTTGTTATTGAAAGCTGAGTGCTATGGGTTCGTGAGACTGATTATTCTAAAGGAATTTTCATTTTGTTTAAATGCATTTTCTTATTATGTATAAGAAAATACTGATAATATTAAAAGTAAGACTGAAATTCCATTTCAAGGACAAAACCACTACGCCTAAGGTAGACTGCTTCTCAAAATTCCTTTTTATCAAGCTACTTTTATACCTGCGGTTCAGTCAAGTCTGCCTATATGGACAGTATAATAATATATTATTAGGTATTATATTTTTCCAGGTCTTTATAGAGACGATTGTTTGGATGAAGGACTTCCAGAGGTTAGGGAAGCGTTGTTGCGGATCCCAGAAGAGACTATAAATGGCCGGAATTTCAGGTTAATTAGGGCTATGCATTATTCCATGAACAAGGAGTATTTACCAAAGGATCAATGGATAAAGTACGAGGACGATGTTCATTATTTGTTTCCTATTGTAGTGCAGATCCTGAAAGAAAAGGCTAAAAGAGAGGAATGGCTGCAGGAGAACTGAAATCCTGCTAATTAATGTCAAATTTCAAAGAAAAATATAATTGCCTTTAATAAATTATAATTTAATTAATATCAGTGTTTCCTTTTAATAAAGCTATAGTTCACTGTTCTCCTGGACTCAAAAGCAAATTTGGGTTAGTTGAGTAGGGCTTAAAATAATAATTGCGTATGACCATACCATTTCTTTTTTTTATATCCTTTTAATTATTTTTTAATTGTATTAATATAGATATTGAACCTAATTATTGGGAATAAATGAATTTAATAAATACTATCGAAAAGAGTACAAGCGATATTGCAGGTAGTTCATTATTGTATTTATTGTTTAATTATATTTGTAATTTAAATTTGATTGCGTTATTGTGTTTGTATATACATTTTTTTCTTAACTATATATTTTTAGTAAAAAGAGCTAAGCTGCTAGACAAAGTGCTGCTTCAGGTGAGTTTCTGTCGATGAGCCAACCCATCAGGCTCTGGCAGGTCAGATCAATTTCAAGTTATGATATCAGATGTTAAATAAACGTCGCTTCTGGTGCATTGAAACTCAACTGAACTGATCGGTCAAGAGTTTAAGGCGCCACCAGTCCCTAAAACGTGTTTTGTAACGTATTTTGGTGCATTTTGTTGAAGTTATTCCCAACAAATGGCTAAAACTAAAACTACTACAATATTCTACATATATTAATTTAGTACTTTGCTTAAAAAAAAACGAAATACACCTTATTATAGTAATGAAAATAAATAAATAAGAAAGGTTTGTTTTTTTCTTGCAACGATTTTCTTTTAAGTTGTGTAAGTGACGCGAACCTAATTTTTCTTTCTAAAGATAGACATTACTTAAAAAAAAACATTTTTTTCAAATGATAATAATTATTTAAATACAAAAAACATGTTTCATCGATTCCAAATGTAACGAATTCGCGGTCGGCGAGTATATCCGTCTCTTTTCTACACGTCAATGTTCGAATAAAGCCTACTCTTTCTAATCTCAAGGACAAATGCGTCCCGGGGCGCCTTAAATTATGAACATATGCGGCCTTATGCATCGTCACGATAGTTTACTCCTAAATTGATATACTGTTTAAGATCCTATAGTTAAGATAAGACCCATGATATTTTACAAACTTTTAGATATCGCATATAATTACAAGAATTAATTACATTTTTTAGATCCTAATCATTACTTACGCTTACATTAAATTCATATACACACACTTTACTTTACTTTACACACTAAATTTATTTGATTGTATATTTACCAAACGAAGGTATTTTTTTAAGAGGTTTTATTTTTAAGTAGGAATATTGTTTCTAGTAACAACCATTTTGATAATGGCTGATTTCTAATAATTACGTTTTAAACATTAAAAGACATACCAGAACAACGTTTGCAGTTTGTGCAAATTTATTTTGAATATCGTGGTTCAGTTCGCGGACCTTTCTCGACATAACCATCCATCGGAGCAAGTTATTCGAGGAACTATGAACCGTTCTTTAATCTGCTCAAACATCTGTATCAAATAAATGTAAATATTAGTTTTACAAAAAAGCATGAGGTGATATGTCGGTCGGCCGATGGTAGTGATGTAGGAGTGGTGTCTTATACAAAACTCAAAATAAGAGTGTTTGAATAAAAGCTTTTTTTTATTTTAGAGCCTTTTTAAACATAGTAACTGAATTTTGGCAAAATATTTTATTGAAAACAAAATATAAAGGTAATGTAAGTAAGTGAAAGTGTAAGTGTGAAAGTTGTATATAAACCTTGGACTAATTTTTTGCGAAAGTTCTTGATTTATTTATGTGTTATAAGCACCATTGATACATTAAGACAAGAATAGCTATAACACCTAGTTATCTAAAAAATATAGAAATATAAAAAAAGACGATTTAAGTCGGATCTAAACTAGGAATTTGATCCGGGGTTTTGTGCATTGGTATAGGTTTATAAGACAGCTTTGCGTAACTTTTGCCGAGAATTTGTAACCATACAAAACAAACACCTTATGTTGTGCGCCTTCAATTTTTAACAGTTTTCTACACTTCTAAATTCATATTACTTGCAGAAAAAAAACAGTGGCGTACTCTACACATTAAAATATTACTAAAAAAAAAACATAAAACTATCAATGTCGGAACATACAACAGGATCACTTATGATAATTATGTAATGTAGACTGAAGTAGTTCACCCATATAATTATATAAAATCCCATTTTTTAATTTTAAAAACTATGCCAAAATTGTGAATTGTGTTATTGGGCCGAGATTTTGCTGAATTTGGCGTTTGGAATTTTAATTTTTTCGAATATTCGACAAAAAAAAAATTGTCAGCGTCATTTTGCAGAACCTCTTTTGCGAAGAATTTGATACAGTATTTGACTCACGGGTCCGTGTAATCGACAACAATTTATTTCAGGTGTAATATCACTAACAATTCATTCACACTTCTTGTACCTCCCATGACTAATTTGGAGCTTAGCTCGGTGAGTAAATCTCAAAGTAAAGGATTTTGTTGGAAATTCCGTCAATCTTTTACCCTAATAACAAAGAATGTTAAATAAAGAAAAATGTGTGAAACGTTAATAATAATGTGTGAAACAGCGAGACATTTCAAATAAACTTTTATACTTCTTGCTGTAAGGAAGTAGGCTTGAACATGTACTGCAATTGACTGTTTTTAGCTAAAAAAATAATATGATAAATCGACCCACGAAGTGCCTACGATACTGAACACACTATCTGCATGCTAAATTAAAACTTTTCAAACTAACCATTAAAAATGTACAGGACAGTTACTTAATTTTTTTTATTATTTTCCTCACAATTTAAATCAATAATTTAAAAATAACTGAGGAACTTAATTAAAACCTTATTAATCATGTTTAGGTTCACTCAATTAGCAAAACCATTTTCCATATATGCAAACATGTCGTTCCAACCCTTTAGCATTATCTATTCTTCAGCGTATCCATAATATTATTATCATAGTAATTTATTTAATAATAATAACATATTGATTCGCAGAGGTGAACTAGTAATTTTATAATAAACATTTGATATCTTATTTTGATTCAACCATAACAGAAGCTATACATATATAGAACAGAAGCTATATGGTGTAGACGATATTATTTTTACTCATTCTAAAAATGACCAATATCCTAACTTAAAAATTTAAAAAACCATTTTCATAATATACATTTGTATGTATGTATCTAAAGTAATTAGCTCCAAAGATTTATTTATTCATAAAATTGCTAATTTTCAGCATCGCACACTACGCCCCTGTAAACGTGCGATTGCTACGTAAAATAACAAGTGTATGTAAACACTCCTCTATATATGTTTATGTAGGTATTTGAGCAAAACTTTGCTACACTCAGCCCCTCCAACACCTTACATAATTTATCAGGGCAAGGAGAACAAAGAAGCATCGAGTATATATTTACTCAATATGTTTTTGCCTTTGTGTTAAATCGAGTGATTTACGGTTATCAGATAAATCTATTGTTCATTAGTACGTGTTTATCAATAGGCCACGCATTTAATTTGTACATAAAAACCTATTAATATATTTATTTTTTATTATACCAACATTATGAAAATAAACGACACTAGGCTAACTATAAGTTGCTAAAAATATGTTCTACTTAAATTAACCCTTTAAGTAAAACCATATTTAATTATTAGACATATTGTGTGGGCCAAAGCAAATTACTTTATTAAGCAGGGTTGTAATGTTTATATAGGTGTATTTTTTTTTTAATGT
This sequence comes from Neomicropteryx cornuta, assembly GCA_020383195.1. Classification (NCBI taxonomy): domain Eukaryota; kingdom Metazoa; phylum Arthropoda; class Insecta; order Lepidoptera; family Micropterigidae; genus Neomicropteryx; species Neomicropteryx cornuta. Next base: position 12,906,486 of record JAHKQU010000014.1, read on the forward strand.
AATCGATGGGTTAACGCAGTTATATTAATGGATAAAATACAAACCAAGTGTTATTTCTTAAGGATTTGGTAGATCGTTTTAGTAAAATTTATATAGGCGTTAAATTAAAACGTCTTAGACACTTATTTATTTATTAGTTACATGTGAATTCTATTTTTATGGTTGTTTTTCTGACATATAAAAAATAAGATTAATTCAAAATTAAAAAAAAAACTTAATTCTTTTATTTAACTTTATTTCCTAATTTAAATTAATAAATATGCAAGACAATTACAATGCAGATTGCTTTGACCTATACGATGATAAGTATGATATGAATGATAAATGATTTATGATCAAATCAAATTAAATATTAAATATTTTTTGCTTAATAGCAAAATAAAAAAATATATAATTTTTCATCGCATCGCAGAACACGCAATAATTTGTACAATGCACCACCAAATGCACTAAACATATTATGTATGTATATGTATATGTATATATACCTTACAAAAAACATTCAAAATACTGATAAATTTCCGTACCACTATTTAAGCAAAAAAACAACAAACATTTAGTTGTTAGTTTATTTAGCTCGGATTATATTTTTTAGGTTTTTGACATTATTATAGTTTTTGGCATTATTGAAAAGTTTTACTAAGCACAAGAGAAAAATAATCATAAGCGACCTGATACAATATATTTAATTGAATGTAACAAAAAATCCAAATTTGAAACATTTCGAAAAATTAAATTTAAACCAATACAACAATAAAAAAACAATTTAGAGACAGATCATTGTACTGAACTTACCAGCGGACTCCGCTAAGTCAAATTACGTAGCTCCATACGTAATGCGGTTTCCCGTTTGTTTCTTATTTGATCAATTTTATAAACCGATTGAATAAAATTTTATATTATTTTAATATGAATAAATATTCTTTTTTTCTTAAATTCTTCAAATTCGATGATAATTTATTTCAGTGTTATATTTGTTATAGTAGGTAAGAAAGGCCTTTTGTAATCTATCTATATTTAAATAAAGTTAAACTGAAGCGAAACGTGGTTTTTCATAAGATTCTTTCCAATTTCCATCATTAAAACGCTTTACATTGACGGAGAAATGACAAAGGTTTATTGGAAATTTTGGCAATTTACTTGACAGGAAAGACTTTAGGGGACTTTTGAGGATATTTTACCGATATTTCGTTGTTAAAAAAAAAGGAGTGGAAATTATAGACATGGCATGGCAGCTTTTCGGGAAAAAGCCTCATTATCATGGTTTGAAAAAGAAGCTCTGATGACATTTAGGATGGTTTTTACTATAATCATTTGACTTCGCTTGGTTCCAATGTACTGTGCTTTGAATTGCCATATTGTACACTCATTTAAGTAAAATATCTACCTTGTTAGTATTTCATGAGTGCTTTTTATTGCCACTGGATGTTTTTAGTTGTATCTACAGGGTGTATTTTTATTCACTTTTCACCTTTCAGGGGGTTGATCTATTCAACAACTAAACCGACTCATAAAAAAAAATCCAAAATAATGATATGATAATTATAATTTATATTTTTCGTAAATCGCTCACAGTGCCTTGCTCCGCTTCTCTCTGCGTCCAGGCACGTAACAAGTTCTTAAACATTAAAGCGATTTCGATTAAATTTTGAATTCGTTTTTCTTGTAATTGGAAAACATATTAAAAATATTTCCTTCTGATTAATGTTTCATTGACTCTATAGATCAACTCTCCGATAAGTGCGAATGAAAATACTATATTGAGTAGTGTATTTAGGGTCATTTTTTTACTAAACTGATTTCGAGGCATCACTTACAATCTCCATTTACTACTTTCGAGCCGACAAACGTATTGGCTTTAACTATTTTGTTTATAAGAGCCTAATTATTTAACGCTTTTAAAAACTTTGGTTTTTAAAAGTAATTTTTAAACTTTAATTTACATAAAATGATCACCTAATCATAATTCCATCCTAACGATGACGACCGTAAATGTTACATACAAAATATATACCTGAATAATCAATTGAAGTAATTTATAAAATATGGAAATTTCAAGTAGATGAAGTTTAATTTTATATGTTTTGCTAGCAATAAAATGCCATGTACTTTGAGCTGAAAGGAACGCTTCGGAGAAAAGCGTTAATTCAACAAAATTATTTAAAAACTTTGCCTTGCTCTAATTATGAGTTTCCTTTGAATGAAAAACTTTGAGATGATGACGGCATATTTTATCACTTGGGTGGAATTCAGTTCACTTTACCAATTAACTTTATTAAAAACTTTGTTTTCAGACTTACCTCGATGGTGACTTATGGTTTTAAACGTGATAGTAAGGTAGATTTTAACTTATATTTTTTTTTATAACGATGAAATATTATAAATAGTTACATCTTTTTCCTAATAAAAACGTGCAAAAAATAACTAATGGTTATGTATATTATCATATAAAGGTAGGTTAAATGCTAAAAACTGTTTTGCGAGTATTAACTCGTAGTTATCTAGAAGTAACTCTCTAAGTGAATTATCACTAGAAAATTAACTAAGTAAAGATTGTTAAAAACTTATTAACTTAGTAAAGATTGTGCGTATGCTTATAACTGCCTTACGAACGGCTTTATTGATTAAGTTTTTTTTTTCACAAGGTGTGTGTGTAAATTAATAAATTTAGCTATAAACCTGCCAGTAAAAATATGCACTTCTTTGCGGTTGAACTTATAATTAAATATAATTTTATACTCGTTATGATAAATAAAACAGTAATACGAGTATATATATAATCGTCGAAGCGTCAAACCTAGGCGTCTGCTAAGAAGGCAATCTGTCTGTAGGTATTTTGGAGCAAAACATAGTCAAATCGTTTATAATTCTTGTGCTTGAAAACCGTGACATTCGTGGTCAAATGGTTTTAGCATAAAACGAAGGTAAGTTAGATTATTAAAGGTTCCTTTACCGCAAAATCGATTCGATTCAAACCTACATTTTTTTATAGATATTTTAACTGATAATTTTATCCTCAAGAAGCAATTTTTTAAACATTAGTTTAATGTTTATAAGATGTAAACCTTAACTTTAACATCTAAAGAAAACAATTTTCAGTTTATATCAGTCAATTTTAAATAGTATCAACTAAAAGCACAGACGATTCATATCGCCAGGTGATTTTTTTGTAGTGTTTTGATAGTTTTTTTGTTATTGATATGATAGAAATCAATTTGTTATGTACACGAAAGACATTTTCGTAAAAAAAAACAGAGTTGTCTCTTTCTTTAGAAAGAGATGAATCGTGAAGGTCCGTTCTCTATTGGTTCATTGTGCACGCTAGACAGTAGATATGTACTACCATAAATCACAACTTTTGGGTATTTTCGCTTAATTAACAAAGCACATTTTTTGGTAGCTTGTAAGTCATGGAAGTTTTCGGTTCACTTTATTTATAACAAATACATTTATTTAGAAATTTTGTTCCATTAATCAGAGTAAAGATGTGTTATAAAACCATTGTATTATGATGATGAAGGAGCTATGTATATAAGCTATTATGATGAATAATATAATATATATTAATTTGATATATTGATTATGGAAGATATATACATGAGTAACGAGTCTAAGCATACACTTTATGACAGTAAGTCGTATACACGAGTAGAAGAGAGAGCAAGTTAAAGAGTCTTGTATAAAATTAATAAAACGATAACAACAGTGAATGCAATAAAAATACATTAAAGTAAGAAAGGAATTACCTTAATTTTTAGTATTGATACTTTACTTTGAAATACTTTGTTTCAATATTTATGAGTTTAAAACAACGTAATAAGTACTATATTTTAAGTGTCACATGGCTACCTTCATTCTGTACACATGCTTCTATATATAGAAGTATGTGTACAGAACACATAACACACATCTCACACACATCACACATCACACACACACATCTCGGCGTGTTATAACACTCCGAGATTCAGTGGCGGATTTGCATCATGTTTAACCTGCATTGTATATGACATTGTCAGCAACAAACCACAATTCGTAGGAACAATAAACAGAGTGTACCGAAGACTTAATTGGCTGTTCGTGTTTCCTATTATGAGTAGGAAATTTTAAAAAAAATCTCCTCCATATTTATTATTTCTTTTAACAGATGTATAAATTCTGACGCACGCGCGGATCGATAAGGCAACCTTGACTTTATTACAAGATCTGTTTAATTTTATTTACATTTTTTTTCTCGAAAACCACGATGAATTTTGATATAGCGTCTTACAAATAATACCTACTCGAAAACGCAATTACAGTTAACTGATTTTTTATCCCAAATGGTTTTGGTACACGGTGTATATGTTTACTATTATTTTATTATAAATATTATTATATAAAATAAATAATTATTATAAATGTCTAATAAATGTCAAATAATTACACATCTAAAACATACGACAATCATCTTTCTGAAATTCTGGTAATGTTGTCTTTAGAGCGTTGATGTGCTACTAACCAACTCGAAGAACGCTAGAGTTTTACTCATACACAAAAAAAAATTGGCTTTTACATCCGATATGAATTGTTCTCAAATTCAAAAGTCATCAACCAAGGGAACAAGCTAGGTTAGGCTTACGATGAAATTACCTTACTATGCAGGTAAGGTAATACGTTTAGGTTTATTTATTTCAATCGGGCCCATTATTAATAGGGTTATTAATAATTATCCAGTCTTGGTTGTTAATAACAAATTTAAAGAATCAGCAGTAGACCAAATGTAAGGTCAAGTACAAAGTTTTACAAATAATTGGTGTTTGATAACCATAAGATTCATATTATATTATCTACAAACAAAAAATAGTTGAATACTTTCGTTTATTTATTTATTGTTTTTATTTTTACTAGTTTGTTGGTAATCAAGTAATCTACCTATCAAATATTAAAAGAATATTTCAGTCAAAATCTTTAATATCAAATCATCGAAACTGTTGCAGCAGGCTGGAACGATGAAATGAAACCTATTTATAATACAGATTTCGCCATGAATTGATAAAATTTACTTTTTAAAGATTGCTCAATTCAGCCATTATGTAGGTTTTAGATTGACTTAGATTAAGAATTAATCGACTTATCTGAGAATAACAAAAACTAATGTTTAATAGTAAAAGTAGTCATAACAAACGCGTAAAAGCTCAAAAATCTCGAGAAGAAACGTCTTACTTAGTTTTTTTGTGTAGTAAATTGAATGAGAAATCTCACAAAATAAAGAATAAGATCTCACAAAGGAAACGCACTAATACAAAGAATAATATGTTTTTTTTTGCATTGGGGTGGGGGGGGGGCTCAAGGAGGATGTTACCGACCAGGTAACGACTAGGTAAATTTCTTTTATTCGAAATGCTCGCGGAGAAAAACTGTGTTCTAAATGTGTTCTTTCTACAAAAGCAAGCGTAGTGAATAATAATTATTGAAATTTAATTATTGAATTTATGCTCCAAACATGAAAAAAAACATTTTTGAAATATTTATATGGACAGTTTTGATAATCATCATACATTGGATTATTATATATTAAATAGATATATTACATACATGTACCGAATATTTGATAGTATATTTTTTTAAATTTCTAAATAAAAGAATTAAAAAAAAGTGTTTTATTGATGTTTTTTCAGAGAAAATCACTAGCAACATAATAATTTATAATATGTTAATCTTTACGACTATAATCGCTTATTTATTTCTTTATATTTTTTTAAAGCAACCATATTTTTGGTACTTATAAATTTACCTTTCACTATAACCTTGCCCTAATCTGTTTTTAATTGGTTTTGGAAAATCTCGAATTGTTTTCTAAGCCATTCAGAACGCAAAACCTCGTAGCTATCATATAGGATAGGTATATTCAAGAAAGAATATTTTTACTAGTAATACACAACTAATGTACAAATTGAATATTTTAAATATCTCTTTCAGTGTTTTTTTTTTAGTTAAAATTATTTTTATTGTTATAAACACGTTTACTATATTCAAATCCTTACAGCTCGAATGAATTTGCTGAACCATAAATAATCCTACGCTTCCACCACTTCGGGGAACGCATTTGTCAATGTCAGCAATTCGCGATTCGGGATTTTCCAAAAATTTCCCATGAAATTTTAATAATTTCATCTGTACTGATCTCATACTCGCTGCTGAGTTTTCGAGATTGTTTTCACATTTTTCCGACGACACACTTCTTTCTCCCGGCTTGATGGGCATTACATTACGTAGCATAAAATGGGCATTACATTACGTAGCATAAAATAATCCGAGCGTATGCTGACAATACGAGAAAAATTCGTATGCATACGCTCTAAATCTAAACGACATTAGATTATAGACGTTAAACTGTTATTTTAATACTATGTATCACAAATTATTGCCATATAATCGTTAAAATAACAGATGAACTTCTATAAATTGTAAATACTGCTATCCATTGATCTATGAAACATAACGCAATGTTTTTATTTGAATAAATAATTTCAAATAAATGTAAAGTTCTAAATAGGTAGATACCTAGCTAGCAAGATGATGAAATTGTCCAGTTGTTAACTGAGTTGTTAGGTGACCGCGTTCGAGTGTTCACAATATGGCGTTAACTGTTGATTTTAGGTCAGCTAGAATACTACCAAACGTGGTCTATGCTTGGCATGATTTATTATAGGTGTAGATAGACTTATAATTTGCAATAGTATGTTTAGGTTTGTACTACTATATCTTTTCGTAATCTAACAATCAACACTTTATCTCGGAATTTCAGGGTAATCACCTAAAATTATAAATAACTTGTACATAATATCGAAAATAAATTACATAAAAAAAAATGTTTCAATTTATTATTTCAATTCATACATTCCTAGTAAGAATTCATTATAAGTATCTAAACATTGATTACTATCACTGTTACAATACACGAAACTCGTTTTTCCTCCTCCAAAATTACCGAATGGATTCGAATGGGTTTTCTTTGCTAGGTGGCTTGGATCTTCAGCAATGTAATAAAGTCTTAAAATTACTTATCAGGAGCAAGATTTTCCGACCATAGATTTTCGTATGAAGCGAAACATCCAAAATTAAAAGCGGCTTGAGCCTGGTGAGGTAATGTATGCGATGTGCACGCGAATCTGGTGGGGGTTAAAACGTGAAGACTGACTTTGAGACTTTCAGGAACTAGCAAGTTTTCGCTGTAAAATATAGTTGTGTAACCTAACCTAATACACTGTGGCTTAGTGATGCAGACGTTTAAATTACGTAATGGATACGCTACAAACGAACGTTTCGCGATGGACAGCTCGTGCATATAACACGTTTTGTCTTGTTTTTTTTTATTTTAATCATTTTTTAATTTATTTTTTTTTTACTATTTTTCGATACACCGTAGTCTGTGGAACCAGCTACGACAGAACGTTTATTATGTCCATGCAAGAGTGTGTTCGTTATTTTAATGAACTTCCGCCTTATGCATAGTCGCATTATTGGTGACTTCCACCCTTAGCAGTGTAGGGTACTATGCGTTTATGCCTAATAAACAGAAGTAGTCTCGTCCGCTTTTTGTGGTATAGTAATTGTAAAACAATGTCCTAAAATTATTCTTGAGAGTGGTGTTGCGTTGTGTAAGTCTTATGTCAAAATACTCTTCATACAAACGCTGAAGTGTTGTAACTCTATTATTTGTAGATATAGAAGAAAAGTAAAACTGGATATCGTTTTATCTAATAGCTATGCCTTCCTTCTTATTTCCATTAACTTTATAAATTATTAAATAATATAAAATGTAATATATTATGTATCAAAACAATATTTTAATAAAATAAATCGTTTAGACATAAACATAAACAAATCACCAGCTACAAAATGTTATGATCATCTATTTTTACAAAATTTCACGGAGTACGATGTTGAACAGAACTAACAAAATAAAAAAAAAATGCCTAATATCCATATAACTGCTGACTGCTGTAGGAATTTACCAAAAAACCAACAGGAAATAGATTGTGAATATGCACAGTCTTGGCACCGACTTTGGCACAGAGTTGATGAGGTTAACGGGGATAAGTTCATTAAGTCACAGAAGAGCGAGAGAGCAATAGAGCAATAGAGCGAGAAGGTGCAGCGCATCTCGCCGCAGTTCGCTTTTGATATTAGCATTGTGTTTGGAAGAAGCACCCGTATGGTGATAATAATAATAGTAATAGTTTAATAATAATAATAATAGTTTATTGCACCAAATATGATATTAAAGCAGTTAAAACATCTCATTGCAAATATGTCAAAATGTACATACCTATATAAAACAGTTCGCATAATTATATCGTTTAGGTGTAGCAATATTTTAAAAGTAATAATATTTTGATTAAATTATAGTATAATATTTTTGGTACTGACTAAAAGGAAGTTAGAAATACACAATTCACCTAAAGATTTTTATCACAGCACGGCGCATGACGGTATCTAAAATAATACGCAAATAATAAAATGAATATTATTATTGCAATAAAAACCCATTACTTCCATGGCATGACATGTATTCCTACAGTAAAAGAAATAGGCCGTTTTTTCCCAGGTGGCACTAGCTCACGTGCTCGATATAAGGTCACAAAGATTTGAGTAACTACCATCAACCGGTTAATATATTTGTTAACCGCTAAAGTTATTAATTTTTACATATCTCATCATAAATGCGTTTATTTCGCGTAGTCACTTGAAAGCGATTATGGAAATATTTAAATATTGCGTTATAAGATTGCTTAATGATTATCGTTATTTTTTTATGGTTTATAGGTACTCATTAGTTTAATTTTGTATATTTTTAGTTTTCATTTTAGCCTAGAAAAAGTTATAGTAATAAACCACTTAGTCTTTAAGATTACGAGCTAAAATTAATGTGCTAAAAATTAGGCAGCGGTAGGATAAATAAGCGAGTTTAATAGGAAGAAAAATTAGAATACTTTCAGATTAATTATTTTATTGATATTTTTTTTTATTGACAGTAACTTAACATTAATTTCACAATATGCAAAGTACTACCTAACTAGGCAATGCCCGTACTAAAGTAGACTTTACTAGAAGCATCGTTCTTATAAGTATAACCATCTCACGGCGCAACATACAATTACAATTATTTGAATTGCATTGTATGCAATACAATATATATAAATAATAATATGTAATATATAAATAATAATAATTGAAGTTATATTTATAGTATGATAGATTGCAATAAATTTGAACGTTATCCATCAATATTCTGTGGTTACATAGTACCTTTTTCCGTTTTGATTGATGAAGTAGGGTTTAGTAGCAAGTATTAAGAGTAACTCAAAATAAAAAAAAAATGCCTAATATCCATATAACTGCTGACTGCTGTAGGAATTTACCAAAAAACCAACAGGAAATAGATTGTGAATATGCACAGTCTTGGCACCGACTTTGGCACAGAGTTGATGAGGTTAACGGGGATAAGTTCATTAAGTCACAGAAGAGCGAGAGAGCAATAGAGCAATAGAGCGAGAAGGTGCAGCGCATCTCGCCGCAGTTCGCTTTTGATATTAGCATTGTGTTTGGAAGAAGCACCCGTATGGTGATAATAATAATAGTAATAGTTTAATAATAATAATAATAGTTTATTGCACCAAATATGATATTAAAGCAGTTAAAACATCTCATTGCAAATATGTCAAAATGTACATACCTATATAAAACAGTTCGCATAATTATATCGTTTAGGTGTAGCAATATTTTAAAAGTAATAATATTTTGATTAAATTATAGTATAATATTTTTGGTACTGACTAAAAGGAAGTTAGAAATACACAATTCACCTAAAGATTTTTATCACAGCACGGCGCATGACGGTATCTAAAATAATACGCAAATAATAAAATGAATATTATTATTGCAATAAAAACCCATTACTTCCATGGCATGACATGTATTCCTACAGTAAAAGAAATAGGCCGTTTTTTCCCAGGTGGCACTAGCTCACGTGCTCGATATAAGGTCACAAAGATTTGAGTAACTACCATCAACCGGTTAATATATTTGTTAACCGCTAAAGTTATTAATTTTTACATATCTCATCATAAATGCGTTTATTTCGCGTAGTCACTTGAAAGCGATTATGGAAATATTTAAATATTGCGTTATAAGATTGCTTAATGATTATCGTTATTTTTTTATGGTTTATAGGTACTCATTAGTTTAATTTTGTATATTTTTAGTTTTCATTTTAGCCTAGAAAAAGTTATAGTAATAAACCACTTAGTCTTTAAGATTACGAGCTAAAATTAATGTGCTAAAAATTAGGCAGCGGTAGGATAAATAAGCGAGTTTAATAGGAAGAAAAATTAGAATACTTTCAGATTAATTATTTTATTGATATTTTTTTTTATTGACAGTAACTTAACATTAATTTCACAATATGCAAAGTACTACCTAACTAGGCAATGCCCGTACTAAAGTAGACTTTACTAGAAGCATCGTTCTTATAAGTATAACCATCTCACGGCGCAACATACAATTACAATTATTTGAATTGCATTGTATGCAATACAATATATATAAATAATAATATGTAATATATAAATAATAATAATTGAAGTTATATTTATAGTATGATAGATTGCAATAAATTTGAACGTTATCCATCAATATTCTGTGGTTACATAGTACCTTTTTCCGTTTTGATTGATGAAGTAGGGTTTAGTAGCAAGTATTAAGAGTAACTCACCATTGTAGTGCCAATGATAGGCGAACAAAGGAGTTAAGGGTCTTCTGTGCTAAATGGATTGCAAATAGTCTTTTTATTATTCTGACATTCTGCTTGATAAAGGTTTCTCGAAGCGCATATTTATTATCTTTCTTCCCTTTCTTATTTCTATCGTATTCAAAAACGACTCGTAGACTTTTTTTATCGTTGCTACCATTTGCTTCAGCAGTTATATCAATTTAACTTAAAATTAATACTAATAAGAATATATTCTTATTAGTATTAATTTTAAGTTAAATATATAATATAAATTATGCGTAGACATGTTTACACATCCAATTTTGTAAATACATTTCTTTCTGATTAACTTAAATAGAGTATCTCGATCTTTAAAATTTGGAAGATTGCTATAATAATGATACTTAATAAAACGTCCTGTTAGGCAAAATTATAATAATAACAATCTATGGCGTAATGCAAGGAATTCTTTTTTTTTTGGTTTGAAAATCAAATTGCAAATTGATAACACTCAATCAATCACTCATTTTTTTTTTATATAAAAATGTATGTCACGTTTATTTTGATTTTTATATTTTCACTGTTAATATAAAACGTACTCTCTTTTTGATTTGGTCGGTCGGCCGGTTTTTTTTTATATTTGATCATAATTTTGTTAAATTTGACATTGTAAACATGATTCGATAGGATCTTATTTTTCACACCTAGAAGAAAAAAATCTCATAAATAAAATTATTCTATACTCTGATTAGACTTCATAGACGATAAAACGATACCATAAAAATGGTTTGAACCAGTTAGCTTTAGTAAATGAAAAATGGGTAACATTTAGATTAGGTAATAGGTTATTTTGTGTTTATTTCAATCTTTATATTTGTACAGTACGAATATACGTATAAAAATAAAACTACAGACGGCGTAATTCATTTGAAGATTTACATAATTTGAAACTCTCGTAACAATTTAATGTCTGCGTAATTATCTCTAATAATAATTATCTCTCATATTAAAGTCACGGGTCATGGGTCATGAGTCATGGGGTCTGAAAACAAAGAATCACAACAAAGGCCCTTGATGACCTCCAAGTCCGATTTATTATTTTTACCATTTTATGTGCCTGTATGAAAAAATAATTAAATGTAAAATTAAATATTTATAAATAATAATAATTATTATTGTATTGTTAAGATGAGATGTTAAGTCAGAAACGAAGTTACTACGAGGTACTTGTTTTTTTTTAATGACAGGAAATATACAATTATTTTGGGGCCTTACTCAACTAGGCCAAATGTGCCTATCCTAGAGTCAGGGGAGATGGTGGTAATGAAGCGTTAAAAATGGTATTACCATGTACGGATTCGAACAACACCTACAACAACAACACAACATGGCGCTTACTGTCCATTGTTTCGTTTTCTTTACAAAATGTATATAAAATCTCAGTGATAAAAACCTATTATTATTAATTTTGCAAATTCAGAAAAGTAACTATATCTGCTTAGGAATTAGATATACCTACATGCAATCACGTGAAATACATTACACTTTCTTTGTGTCTCTTTCTTTAGTTTAGTAATAATTAACATGTACTTCTGGTTTTAGTAGGATTTGCTGATACTCAAGAAGATAATTGAATTGGGTTAAATTAATGATAACCATTGTGTGAAATGGTACTAAGGCGACTGGCTAACGCAAAATGAGTTGGTCATTAGCAGCTGAATCAATGTTACCAGGATCTTTACAAATTAATAGGGTCCCTGGGATTTTTTTCTTGTATTTTTATTTAAAAATAAATGCCATGATCTAGGTCACATACAATTATTTCTATCCCTACTCAACTAAGATAAATTTGCTTGTGCTATGGTAGGGGGATATGGTGCCGATAAAGCATTAAAATAGAATGAATAGGACCGGATTATAACCCTCAACTGATGGCTTAATAATTAAACACTCTAACCACTAGACTACTTACCAATAAAAAGGTAATTTACCAATGTCGCTTTATTAAATCTTGTTCTACAATATATATTTTAAACTCAAATTTCTCTCAACACAAATTCAAAATTAAAAACTTCAAATTATAATTTTCGGGTCAAAATATAACTATTCTATTGGGTATACTTTCGGAATACTTTTTATATTACATTTGGAAAAAAAATGTGATTATTTGTTTTTCATCAATCGAACATATTTTGAAATATCCATCCCTATTGTACATAATAGCTAAGTTAGTTTACATTATAATAATATATACTTACTCGTAATGAAACATACTGAAAAAGTAGTTTTTATCGTACAAAAGATGATTATTTTAATTGGACTATACAAAACATGATAATTTTATTTTTTAAATTTGAATAAATTGAAAAGTATTAATACTGGATATAAATAATTGTTGGTTCAAGCCACTATTACTACCAGACTACTCGAACTTATCATAAAATCGAGTTTTTTCAATTCCTTTTAGTTATATTGTAAATTGGTAATCATTACCAGTTTGTTAAATAAAAAAGTAAAATAATCTAGTTTTAAAATTTACCTCAGATGTTTGTTTGTGTGTGTGCATTCAAAAATATTACGAACGATGAGACATTTTAATGTTGATCGGGTGCCAATAAAAACCAGCTCTGTTCACCGAATTGCTCTATGTAAATGTATGCAAACGCGGTGTCCGACTTTATTTAATTTTATCTTTGAACATCCATTGCGGTGGACCTGATTGTGGTCCCCGAGAGGCGTGGTAGATCTGACATAGCATTGTTCGCATTGCTTCTGTCCTGATGAGATTTTCCTCGTCTTTCACTAACGGACACGTAATCTGGCGTTTATTTGCTGAATCCGAAATGGCTTTGTACCTTTGTAAGTATTAAACATATAATATTTATAAACGAAATTAAAGGATTGAGGAGTAATTCTTAAAAAATAATGAATTAATGAATGAATGAATGAATTTTTTGAATTTAAAGTAAATATATAACTTCTAATGTTTTAACTTTTATAATGCTTTTTTTTTTATAAGAAATGCCGTAGATATTATGATTTTATAAATATTTACGACAAAACACTTTTAAAATTTTTATTTTTATTTTTCTAGTGCCCGAAATGAAACCAAATTGCCAAATATATTTAGAGGTAAATTGGAGGTTTGGTTTGGTTTCGTTTCACACACATATTTAATTTTAACGTTTAACACCTAAGTATTTTGAGAGATTTCTAAAAGTCTAAAAGATAAAATATTATATTAAGAAACAAGAATTTCGTGGAATGGGAAAAGCTCACCTCTTTTCTCAAAAGATCGCCAGTCTCTCATTTTTGACTCCCCCTTTTCCCCGTAAGAATATAGTCATTGGCTTATCTGAATTGAAAAAGACAAGAATTGGATTTAGAGCCCTAAGCAGTTCGCTGCGTAATAAAGCTGTGAATATACCAAGGCGCATTGGACTAACGGAGTGCAAACAATTTAAATTTCGAAGTACTGCATTTAATAATCCGGCAACGGAAATTCGTCCCTACTCGGAAATTGGAAAGCATCTCAATTGTAAGAGCTTGTTTTCCCACCGCTCTTACAATGAAAATATTTTATTTGAAAAATGTTACGCGATAATATTTTTTTGAACTGTATAATAAATAATTAAGGTTGTAACGGAGCCGAGATAAGCGGATGCAGATGCGAATTCAACATAAAAATTATGTTGATGCGGATGATGATGTTTAATATTAAACAAATAATAAAGTCATATTGTTTAATCTTTTTAAAATTACACTTAAATCGAATAATAATATCATTATAATCAATTTTAAAATTACAATTAAACATCGTTCTATTCACCCCCCTCTACGTATCAATTCTTAGCTATTTTGGCGAAAAAGCTCGTTAGGTAGAGTCTCAAACATCCGTTAAAAAATCAGCATAGAATTATGCTCATGCGGACGCGGATGCTGATATTACTTCAATGCGGAACATCCGCGGATGCTGAGGTCAGTTACAACCCTAATAATAATTTCGTTCGGGATTTTTTTTTAATCGATTTCTTTGTATTTTTGTTGTATCATATAACTCTTTTACTTTTCTGTAATGTGGTTTTTACTGCTTTGATCTTTAGTTATCTATACCCATAAATTAAATTTCCTTAATTTGTATCCTCCAAGATGGACAGACAAAATGAGAGACGAATATAAACACATGCGGATACCAATATGCAATGTCCAATGTGTCCAATGTGTAATGGTCAATACATTTATGATAAGACAGCCAAAGGAGGTTTTTTTTTACACATATTGATATACATGACTTATGAAACAGGGTTAGATAATTTAATGAAAAATATAGCTGCTAAAACATGCGGCACATCAAGTGAGAACAGCCGCCGCGCGCCGTTATGTATGTATATGCGGTCTTCGGACACAGAAGCGTGTCTGCGAGCGATCCGCCATAGCTTTCAGGCCTTGTTATGAATATGTTATATGTTATATCTCCCGCATATTATAGAAAATAACCCTTTTCCTTTTAATAATATATCAATGTCTTTTTCACGCTCTTGTACACATCGATTTTCTATTATTTTTCCAAATTTTTCATAGGGAGATAATCTTTTGTTCTTTGTGTCTACTAAAGACTTAAGAAAATAAATGATGACCATTTTGGCCATATGTATCTTTGGAATCTCATTATGCTGGCGATAATATTATAATAAATATTAAATAATAATAAATAATAAATATTAGTTGGGGTTTTGTATATTTACATTAAACATGTTATATTGCAATTATATACGAGTACATATTTTTTTTGGCGGAAATAATTTATTCTTTTTTATTTAAAGAATGTGTTAATTATGTAACATTATAATGAATTCATAAATCTGAGATATCGATATTGTGGAAAATAAAATACTAACACACCGGAAATTAAATATCAGATTTCATGTCTATGGCGAACCGTGTGCATAAAAGCCATGCACCATGCACCAGGCTACTATAATTTACTAAGAAAAAAGATAATAAATGACATTTTTTGTGTTATACCTTTTCAAAGTATTAGTAATAAGGTATGTGTATTTTTTATTAATATAATAAACAATGTAAATGTTCATTGATGTGTTAAACAAACATGTTGAAAAACACCTTAATATGTAAAAAGTTGTTAGTTTAGGCAATTTTTTTAAGGATGAAAAGTACCACAGCAAGAGAACTTGTATTCGGGATCTAGTTAAAAGTTTACCAGTACTCTTAATAACAGAGTTTTAAGAAAATTACGATCGCCCTCCAACAAATACACTCATAACTTATCTGAAATCGGATTTTTTTCTAAGTTTGCCAGACTCAGACAAAAATATATATATTACCTAAAAAGTAAGTACATGACATGATAGCGCCACGGAAATATTTTGTCTGGAAAAGTAAAGTAAAAGTTTATTTCTAAGTAACCTAATGTATTTATACTACTCATATTACATAGCTAAAAGATTTAGGTTAATAACAAGTTTTATAAATTTATGTTTAAATTTTATACTATTTTAGAACTGCTACGAAAAATAACTTCCACATAAAAATTCTTTACTTTAAATTAGTTATAGTTTTATTTTTACTACCTTAAAAATAAACATAACTTGGCTAACTGAAATTGGTTAACCCGTGAGAAATTTCTCAAAATAACAAAAACGAATTTAAATAGGCCACTCCAGAGTAATGGTTAACACACATTTTCATTTCAATAATTAGTATCTCAATAAAGAGTTTGTGCTCAGCAACTTTTCTCGTTGCAGAAACAAGCGCTGGTTTTTAGCACAGCCCTTACAAATCAAATCAAATTATCAAATTGTGAACCTTGTCCTTTTTTATTTTTAAGTCGGTTAAAAAGTAAAATTAGTATCTATCCTGCGATATTGTTTTTTTTTCTGGTTAACTGTTGATGTTTTTAAGCAAGCGCATTTACCGATTGCGTGTAAAAACACTTGATTCCCTGGTGCAAGCAACTAATAAAAGGTCATGTCTATTTTAGAACCTTATTCCCATGTTAACAAAATGGGGAAGTAGGAATGTCAATCCTAATATTTGCTTTTGGTAATGCTTAGCTCCACACATTCGCTTTAAGTAACCGTCTAAATGTATTTGAAAATCGTGAGGGAATCAAAGTTTAAATTCAGTTTATTTTACTTTTTCCTCGTTCAACACAAACTTAAAAAAAGGTTAGGTCAACTTTAGCCAAATAATAAATCTTTGGCCCTAGTATCGGTACTTATCTATACTCAAAACACCAGTTTTTAAGTACAATAGTAAATTTACAAAAAAATAAGTTATTTGCATTAGCTGAATACAATCTTAACATCGAAAAATCAACAAATCGTACACGCAGTCGTATGACATTGTATGAATTTGATGAATATATATCTTTTTCTAGTATTTATTTACGAGTGTTTATTTTAACGCTGTATTGACCAGCTTTAAACGTCCTAAATAGAACGACCTAAAATATTTAGATCTGAGATCTTGGTTGCCAAACTACACGCTCAACAATCTGCTAGGATATTGAAGATTCAGCCATGTATTTATTATATATGTAATGAGATGATGATACTATGACGCTGGCTACATGTGCGCTGTCGAATATAAGGCGCAGGCATCTCTTAGATGTTTATGAAAATAGATTCACAAAATTTATCAAATTTTCGCTTCATAACGGACCTCCAAGCCTTAGTCCTGTTAGTATCAGGCCTACTTTTTTTCAGTAGTTGCCTTGATCTAGGTTTAATACCATTATTTTGAGCCCTAGTCAACTATGTTTAAAAGTACCCACCCACACTAGTGCGGATTTGACTTTGCGACCGCTGTGTCAATAGACGAACGCGTCAACAACTAAACTACTTCGGTCTGGATATCGGAGGCTCTTAAACGCCATGCGCAGGTTCTCCTCGCACCGCATCTCTTCACCGTCTTGATGATTTGATGATAAAATATTTTTTAGCTTTCGCCATTCGGCGTCGTCAGAAAATATATAAAAGATTACGTTTAAAATGCAACATTCATAAATTCGTTAATCGCATTTTCAACTAAAAGATAAATATATCCAGCCACTACAGTTATTATTATATAATTGCAGTTTGCTAGATAAATCAATCAGTATTATAAAATGAAACTAATTTCTTAAAAGAATATATCAGGCATCATGCGTAAAATGCTGTTAAGTTAGTTTAAATTTGTCTATTTAGACGTACAGATCTGCAAGCGCCTAAAACCCAAATATGAGAGCGTTCCCATGTCTTTAAATCAATTTCGCGGGCATCCGCGGGCAGACTTCAAAACTTTTACATTAAAGCAAGCATCAAAATCCCTGCCGTGAGTTCTCGCGTGAATTGGAACGGGTAAAGCGGAAAGTAATTTGTTAAATGATAATCTATGATTATTAATTCTAATGTTTAATGGCGTCGTAGTCTCACCAACATAGAACGCATCACAAAACTTACATAGAAGCTGATACACAACGTTTCTGGTGGTGCACGTTATGTTTGTGGTAATTATAAATGTATTTTTATTGTTCGCGCTTGAAAATTTATCGTCTCTTAAAATAATTTTGCATGTTTTACACCGAGGTCTTTTACATGGTTCGACACCGTTTTTTAGAAATGTGTTATTTGGTTGGTTACCAAACGTTTTATTTTTATTTAAAATATTACTTAAATTGGGAGGTCGTCGGTAAGATAATATAGGGGGACAATCGAGTATAGTTTTCCAATTTAGATTATTAGCGATTATTGAATATGAGTCTTTTAAAATTGGATTTCATTTTATATATAGATATTTTCTGACGACGCCTAATGGCGAAAGCTAAAAAACATTTTATCATTAAAACTATATTTATATATATTATGATTATTTTTTAATAGCGGATATTTAATAATTGCCTGTAAGAAAAATGACCCAATCTTTGAGAATATTGAAAAATTTAGAAAAGGTTAATGGATAGCAAAATATTTATAACTTTACTAAAAAGGTCCAGTACTTGAGAGAACAAAATGTCGGTTTCAACCAGAGGTTCCCAAACTTATTTGTGTCGTATACCCCTTGCCATGTTTTTCGGGTTTGGGTAGACCCCCTACTTACTTGATATTGATTTTTTGTAAATTTCTAACTGTAGTGAAGTTTAGTGTTAAAAACTTAAAGTTCGCGAAGTTCTGAGACTGCGCGTATGCACGATACTGGTATATCATTATGTGCAGGTTTTTACAAGTTCAAAATGTATTGCGACCACAAAGCGAATGCTTACATCCTACAACTTACACAATTTTATAAACATATATAATATTTTTCTTACTTAATAGATACTTTTATAAATAATGTATATGTCTTTATATTATAAGATAGTATAATGTAAGTAAATAGGTGCTATCAGTGTATGTTGAGATCCACTATCGTGGACCCCCATTTTCATTTCATGAACCCCCAAATTTTTTTTCGATATAGAACACTTTGGGAATCCAGCGCTGAGTTTTATAAAAATGCATTTTTAACTCTCACCTATCCTTTTTAGTGTACAATATTGTTAAATATTATGTAACCACCTAATTAGATTCAATAAGAAAAGAATGATATTTTAACATAAAATATAAAAATAATGGATATGTGATTAAGATTAAAAATTATGAAGGACTGAGATAATTTTATGAGTGACTTATTTATGAAGTTGATAAAAATAAAAATAATTGATACGTAAAAAGTGTAAAATTAAAGCACATGATAAGTGTGCGTATTATTTATATAATTGTATAATTGAGTTGCAAAGATATTTGACGTGTAATTGATAATTGTTTCTAATAGCGGCAAATCGCTTGAAAAGATAAATGTTGTCTATTTTATTTTGATCACTGATATATAAACAAATATGAAATACGCATCCATATACAAACTAAATTACAAATTCTCGCGAAAAACACTAGGAGATTTGTAGATCTGTAACAAGAGTAAGACAACAAAGGACACGTGTTTTTCCTTTTTTTTACGAAAAAATTAAGTAATTATTGTGTTTATTCAGCCACAATGAAAGCGTTAATTCAATATTGCTTAAATTGACCTGTCAAATATAACGAAATTTGAAATAAATTTTAGGACGATTCAATGCATATCTCTGCTAGTCTTTTATCCTAGGTATAATATTTTTAAACGGATTAGTGGATGTACCATTTACCTACAAAATATTTATTATGCCAGTCAACGTATGCAATTATAAATAATTCTCCTCTCTGCCGGCTTATAAGCAGCGAATTTCAGCCGCGAAAAAATGGCATCTGCTTTAGCTCATTAGGCTGCGAGCAATTTGAAATTATGATGAGCGAAAACACATTTAAGCCAAATGCCTAAATAGGAGGCTGGATGGCGCGCGGCGTTGGCGTTTATGAAAATTTAAGCATTTTAATACGACTTACTTGCGGCCAATAACAATGACATAACTTTTTAGTTGCTGATTTCGCTGCCATGTTAAAGAGGCTTCGAAGGCGGAGGGCAGGCTCTGTGCCATGAAAATGCTTTTATTTGGTGCCAAAGCGGTGCTTAATGAGATTCTTTTACTTCATAGAACCTTTTTGTTAAATAAACATCTCAAAGCGAGACACCGAATAAACTTCATGAAACACATCAACATATTGAAAGAATAAAATATGTACTGTAATAAAAGAATAACCATTGTATATATTGTTTATATCTATTCTAAAAGTATTTACCTAAAAACATCAAAAGAATTTTGTGAAAGTCTCTAATGAAATATATATATTACATATTAAGTACCTACCCTAAATAAGTTATACATCACAATATATATATATATATTATGATGTCGCTGGGATATATGGGATGGAATTATTGAGATGACATGTTGGTATGATTCATAGAATAGTAATCTAACTATATACGAGTATAAACATGTATTTAATATGTATAATTACGGTCCAAAAGGGTGAGATAATCTCTACCAGCTAAGTTTGTGTAGTAAAGATGTGACGGTGAGAAGCAAAACTTAAAACTAAATTAAATCGATATTATTTACATTAGCAATTTAGCAGAGATATTCTAAATTCTATCCTTATTATTTATCTTACTAATCCTGATGAACTAATCTGAAACATTCCTTATAATAAATGTTAATCAAAGCAACGTTCCAACCTTAGTCAAACTAGTGCTCCAATGTATATGTAATTTTAAATAATAATAATATTACATATTTTTCATACAAATTTTAAACAAAGGAAATATTAAAATTAGTCCACTTAGAACCCCAACTGAATACTGGACCAACCTTGGTCAAACAACCTCTAGTCAAGTCTTTCGGCTTGACACCCGACGAACCCGGGAAAAATCAACTAATATTTGAATGTAGCAAATAAATAAATTAATCGTGTTTATGAGTTGTGCGCCTTTCCTATTGGGAATATTTCTTTTTTAGGTGCGCTTCGATATTGCTTTTTGTTTTTCAGAGCAAAACGTAAAGTGAATCGTGAAACTTTATTCGACAGGAAAAGCTTATCCTCACGACTTTTTCTAACTTTTCCTTCTTGATGTTTTTGCTATAATAAGTTGTTTTTCGTTCTTATTTCCGGCAACATGCTATATATATATCTATGAGTATATTATTATATCTACAGGTGTTCGAATAAATTATATTTTTATTTAACAAATTTAAAGTTCTACTAATTTGACATTTTCATTTCATTAAATTAAATTCATTATACATCATATTCATTACATTTTCACCGCTTTATCATTATTGTTTTTATTTTAATATTTTTTTTACTACTTTACAGGCCTGTATTTAAACCAGCGTTAATTACCTCAAGCGATGCAGTCAGTGCGTTCGGTATAATTTTTCTTTAAACATTCTGGCTATGTAATTTGTTTGAAAATTTTCAATCAAATTTCAATTGACTTTACGAAGTAATTTTGAAATAAAAAATAAACGTGAAATTCGCCTATCCGAAATAGCCGAAAACCTTAGGGCTGAGTTCGGGGTTCGTTCCACAGATCGTTGGTAAATGTGGGTGGCTGGGTATGAGAACACGGTTGGGTGGGGTGGTAATATTTATATTGCCATTCTGTCACATTGAACCGTCGTGAACACATTTCACATTTTCATTTCATCGTATGATGTTTACGGCCGACTGAACAAATAGCTTAACCTAGGTCCTAGTGACGTGATTCCTTATGAAATATGCTCCCTCTTTTGATATAAAATATATTCACTGTCTCAAATTATAACAGACAGAAATTGATAAAACATGTTAAAAGAAGTAACTTTAGCAGCGATGTTACTTCTGTTCTATTTTTCAAATAATGCACCTATTAAAAATGTTGTCCAAATCTAAACTACAAAAGCCAGTCCATTTGATGCGCCGTTATAAAAAAAATAATCAAAATAAATATGGTAAATAAATATATATAGGTTACTAAGCATACAATTGCTATGGCGTAAATATAATTAGTGAAGTCTGCGTTTACCGTATAAGCCGTTAAAGTGTAATTGCATAATCCTTAATAATGCCTTCTGCGTCCCGTATTAACGCTAACGAGACCGCGAAACTGGAAATGTTCTAAAAAAAGCGCAGCTTAAAAAGAATATTTTCGCTTTTTACTCGGTTCGAAATGAAGGGTTTAAGTTGTCATGTTTTCATTCGCCTTTAATCATTTTAATTTAATATATTTCAAGAATAAATAATTTCGATTATGAAAATATTAAATTCGTTTAAGGTGTATTACGTTTTAAATCTTTCAACATCGGTGGTATGTACAAATTATATGAATATTAGGTGATTACGTACAATAACTATACTGAATATGAATAAATGTTTATATTTAAAGCGCTCGTTTCCTAAACGTTGAGAACTTCCAAACACAAAATTTTATAAAACATAAATTAATGTTTATACGTTAATAAATATTTATTCTCTAACCAAAACGTTGTACTTGTACATCCAAAATATATGTTAAAATCCTTACATTTCTATCTCTTTTATAGGGTGTAATATATATTAATGCAGGTAACGCTTATTGATAAAATACTGATATTATCCTATGCCAGAAATGTATTACTTAGTTTCATGATCAGTTTGTAATATAATATCAGTTTTATACTGTGACAGAAAAAATCACAACAAAAAAATTGACAGCCCGAAAATATCAAGTGTCAAATATAGAATCGTAAAACGATGTATTTACAAACTATTAACGCAATAGTAAAGTAAAGTAAAGTAAAAGTTTATACCAAGAACAACTGGAATGACAATTTTTAATTTTTAATTGGTTCACTAAAATTGATATAATGTAATACATAATAAAAATAGTACACAAGACAAATAATAGTACTCGGGCGCCTAGAATATTTTAACTACTGGCAAATGTAAAAAGTAAACTATATTTAAATATATTCATACTAAAACTAATAAATTTTAAAGACGCCATATTCTAAGTTGTAATACGACAATAATAACCCGCATTGAAGCTGAATTATTTAATAAGAAACCGCCTCCAACCGGATACACCACAAATATAAATTACGGTGACCATAAAAGCCTCGACATATTTAATGTAATTTAGTATGTCGAGCTTGCCCCTGCCGCAAAACGACTCTATTGGTTATAACTAATAATAAATGTAACAGTCCAGTCGGCAGTGCGTCACTAACAGATCTAGGGTTAACCCTCCAGTATTCGCAATTCATTTAGTATTGCTACTTAAGCATACATGTCAGAAAAATAGTTATCTATCAATATTCAATCAAGCTTGGTTTCGCATTCAAATAACAAAATGTTTTTGTTTATTTTTTATAATACTTACGTCGTATAGATAATCGTGTAAAAAACAACAGGTAATAACAAAATAAGTTAAAAATCTCTACATAATAAGTTCTATATCTTATTATGTATATAAACAAATTATTACTTAATAACAAACTACTTTCAAATAAGAATAAAAACTATTTATTTTGTGTATGGTTTTTAATTAATTGATTGGTATTTAGGAGAAAAAATAAATATATAAGTAATTTAAAGAGATAATTTGTTACGGTGAATACTTTTTGATGTAATGACGTGTAAAAATGAATGGGTTAAGTCTGGAATGATCATTGTGACATATTTTTTTCAGAATTTGCGCTCATATTATTATGTATATCGCATATTACATGCGTACCTATACCAATGCTATTAATTTTACAAGTGTATTTGTGTACTCGTATAAATGATCCTTATTATGTAGTAAATGTTTGCCCGAATTTTATCACTTCACTAGTTTGGTGCTTGTCAAAGTGATAAAATCAAAAATTATGAGGTGTTTTTTTTAGTCGTGAATATAAACTTACACTTAATGCAAACTATCCTATCCAATTTGTCTTCTTTTAAAAATAATGCGTCACAATGGATGTTTCTTTACAGTAAGTGATTTTTTTTTTTTTATTATAATAAAGCCAATGAATTACACTCCGAATAAGAACTTCGTTAATATCTTGTAGATTCTTACATTTAAATATATCCTTAATAACGCACGACTTTAGGTCATCCACAAAAAAACGAATATTTGATGATGATAAGCAGGTACGGTTTAAGTTCATTTTAGGTTTAAATTAGTTAAATTTAAGGTTGTACTTATATATCTTTACACACATAATATTGACACTACATGAAAAAAACCAGCGATAATAATAAAAAGGTCATTGTTTATCGTGATCGACTTTATCAAACTCCTTCGAAAAGTCAGTGCAAAAAGTATATTTATGTTTGAATACTTCGAATGATGTTTTTCCTTTAGAAGGTTTATATTTAGCAGTCTAGAAATTTGCAATGTCTTGTTATAACTTTGAATCCTACCGTCCAATTTCCTTATTACAAAAATAACAGTTTGTGATAGATGGTCTTGAGTTATGTAGTATACGTTTTTAGCAGTTATGGAATAAAAGGACCCAAGTCACCTTATAGCCCTCAAACGTGTACCGAGTTGGTTGCCTCGCGTCATTCAAAAGCTATTCAAAGGTTTCTCTCTTTGAGGTAAAACAACGGCGGCTTGAATTCCACCGACCCGCAATTTCGCAGCCATCCTCGCTCGCTTGTTGCGGTGTTTATTTTCATAGCGTGATCCGAACATTCAGGGCGATGCTTCTCCTGAGACAGCTGATGTGGGCTTGTTGAATGAATTTTGACAGCGCCATTTGCATTCTCTGTGTTACCTTTTATTAAATTTGCGCGTAATGAAATTTGGGTATATATATAAATGGGTTGGTAATTTTCCCTTAACTATTTACGTGTAGCCAAATACGTATATTACATATGTGTTTATTATGCCTAATGAAAATATATTTATTTGTTTTAAATAGTATGATGAATAACTATTTACGTGTTTAAAAATAAAAAATATGTAATAAATTGAAAATATCATACCCCACTCTAATAACATAATTTGAACGTACAAATCTATTTTGTACAAACCTAATATCTTCAAATATGTAGCTTCTTGCACAATATATTATAATATAATATTTATAATATAGCAAACATAATCTTCTTTAGGCGATCTGTAGCTTAGTATACGTTTTTTGTACTTTTATGAGGGATAAAATATTTTATAATGTATTAAACAAAAAATCAAATAAAATGCTATTTTTGATATAGCAAAATGCCGTACGCGGGACCTACATACACACTTTGTTCCCAAAACCATTTCCGAAGACTTAATGGGGTGTTTATGTTCCCTATTACGAGTAAGAAACTACATAAAAAAAACGAAAATAAATCAAACACTAAAATTTATTAATTTTAAACGCTGGTGTAAAATCTCTTCAGCGTCGCGACATGCGGTGATCGATATCATAAGCCTTCGATGCGGTCAGCTGGAGTACAGTCAAAGAATTCGAAGAATCAGCTGGCGGGTGCTTCATAAAAACGGTTTATTATTACCACGTAAAGTTTACATTTTTTTTGCTCGGAAACCATGATGAATTTTGATATTACTTCAAAACAAAGTATGTTTGAAATCGCATGGCCAATTAGACCTTTAACCCAGCCTCCAAAACACTTGAGCTTTGCAGCTTTTTGGCACGTTAGGTAATAAATTTCTCTTTTCAATTTATTATAGCGCCGGTGCAGATTGCCTTCAGCGTCGCAACGCGCGATAGACATCTCGTAATCCAAGATGTCGCGGTCATTGACCTAGCGAAGCCAAAGTGGTAAACTTCGTTTGCCAGGACTGAACTTGCCAATAACCACCAATTTTAATCGTTCGCAGTCATATTCGTCATAGATAAAGGTTAGAATTAATGTTTTTTTCAAAAATATTATTCGCTATTTTTGGTAAACAAACGTTGAATTCACCATAAAATGGATTTTCACTAAGCGGCCATTTTTTTGGGCACCTTAACCATTCCCTTATGTAGAATTTATTAGGCATTTACATTTCCGTTTATTTTAGCATGTTTAAACAATATTATGTACAGCATAGGTGTATAGGTATAAAAAAATATTTATCGGTGTGTTTGGTTTCCTTTTTCAATGTATCAGTACCTATAAATAAAATGTTGCCCCTGTCCGTTCTGAGAGTATAAATTTCTGAGAAATATAAATGGAGGTTAAATAGGTATGTAATAAAGCATAAAATTAAACATTTTTATCTCTGGTTAAGTTACCATCTGTCATAATAATATTATAACGTTTTATATGAAATGCATTTGAAGGTTAACCATCGGCCGTAGCCGACGTGGTATGAGGCTAACGAAAGGAAGCGGTACCGGTACGTTTTATTTACTGGCACATGGAATAATACCCCAACGATAAACTAGGCACGGAATATAGCGTCGTCGCGTCGTTTGCGTACTCGCCACAGAAGGAAATAATACCAATTCCCCTGACTTGCGATGCTTTTCCGTGCGCCCCATTAGACAATATGGCATTTTTCATTAAATGTAGTAAATGGTTTAAAAAATTCATCGTCGCTTCGGCGCGATGTGAACGATTTCCCATGTGAAATATAGAGTTCGCATTTTGTTTATAAAATAATTCCAAAATATATTTTTATGAAAATGTAATTTTTGAAATATGTAGGGCCTACATATTATTCGTACGATACAATTATTATATTTATGATCAAGGTAAGTATTGTGTAGTCTGTATGCATGTTGCTGATTACAATCAATAAAACAACAACAAATCTCTTTTGAATTTTCTATTTTGGTTATTATTATTTTATAATTATTCTGAGATGACTGGAGATCGTAGCGGAAAAGAATATAATATATATATATATATATAGTGTTTCTTTCAAACAAAATGTTCCGGGGGGGATGGGGAGGGGTGTAAAAAATAAATAAAATAAACTAATATTCACTTTACGTTAATTATTAATATTTTATTGAAGAAAGTTAGCAACCAGGCTACAAAATAGCGGAAAGAACGGGGAAGAGTGAACAATAAATAACAATAAATATAATTTTATTGACACGGTATATATAAAATCCCTTAAATGATATTTACAGAATGATCGCATTGCTGTTTAAATTGTTAACACGTTGACTGGTCAATCTTGCGCAATAAAACAAAAACGCAAAGTGGTTTCATCACTTAAACGCACTCTCGAAACGTTTGGACGAAATTATTCAATCGTGTTGCAGACTCGGCCGTCAGCGGGTTAAATGCAAACAATTGATCTAAGTAGCGAGCATTTCGCCTTCAAATCTTTTTAAATAATAGTTAGGCTTCTACTGTAGGCCAGAAATATAAGTAGAAACGATAATAGGTAATGCAATTTGGGTTTTCGGCTGGAACACAGAGTAATGAAACTTTTCTTCAAAGAAATGTAAATTGATTTTTGTTATTCGAGGACCCTACAATATTTAATTTACCGATGACGAATCGAAAGTTCCCGGCTACAAGATGCTAGGCTGTGTTACGTTCATGCTTTTAACAGTATTTATCCGAAAATTCATTTTGTCCAACGCTTTTTAATATGCCGTCCATTTCAATAGACTTTAGATCTACAGTTTATTTAGTAGTGATCTTAGAACCTTTATCTAATACTAGAAATATGTTGGTTTTAAAATACATTTTAGGTTTTTTTTACTATTGCAAATAATTAGGTTACAAAGCTAAGCGGCTTTTAAAAATTCGTGATGTCATGGGTGGGGAAATGGGAGTTTCTCAGAGGAATGGGTGTCCAGGGAGCCTACAGAATTTAGTAGGTGAGTGAGTGATGCACATCACATTATTTATGTTTTCTTTTTGGGGTGTTCTGATACATCTCCAGGGCACGCATTTTGCTTCATTATTAGATAAGCTACATTCTGGTCTTCCAATTTAGGTTTTGTCTAACGGTCTATCCGTGTGTACTTTATCTTAAGGAATTTCGTTTGTTTAAACATAATATACTATATATATATCCTAGTAATGTTTAATTATTCTTATTAGTTTTAAGATTTGTTTCAAATAATGAATAAACGATGGCCTACCTCTGTTATTTTGTAGAGATAGCAATACTATTCGTTAAAACTGCCTACAACAGTGACTGGTTTAATTACTATTGTGGCGAAACTCAAGCGATTAAGTTTGGCTACTTTATGAAATCTCGGCTACTTAGACAAGAACATCATCGCAGAAAAACTTTATTTGATAAGTTTGATAAACGTTTTTAATCCACCTAAAGCTTTCTCGGTGAAAAGGAAAAAGTTAGCGCTGAAGACATGTTTAAATACTCAACTATCCAAAAAGAATCTGATGATTGGAGCAGATTTCACAAATTTGTGAAATTTTGCAAAAGTAAAAGTAAATTACGGGCTATATAGAATCTCTTCTACAAGAGCAATGTTATAACAAAGCAACACCAAAGATAAATTTCTTTGAAAATTATCATTAAATATTTTAAAAACATTGTTACTATATTTTGAAGCCGGAGAAGGGCGTATATCTCCAATTATAGATAACAATTAAATATCAAGAACCCGTTAGTCACAGACACACACACGCAGTCCACATTAATTTATTATACATATACAATACGTGTATTTTTTTGTTATAAAGTCTAGTGTTTGGACTATTGGCTCAAAGGTCCCGGGTACTAATCCGAACACGGTAATACCATTTTTAACGCTTCATTAACACCATCTCCCCTGACTGTAGCATAAGCACATTTGGCCTAGTTGAGTGGGACCTAAAATAATTTTATATAACCTAGGTTATAGCATTTTAAAATCAGTATAATATACATATTATTTATTTCATAGCTTTTGGTTTTAGTGTAGTTAGTCCGTTACTGTTTCCGTGTAGAAATGGCGATGAAATATGTCCCCACATTGCCAATATGGTGCGCAGAACTGGATTTAACAAAGGCTCTATTTCCATAGAGAGAGCAATGCTACTGGGTCACAATGACGGTTCTCATCCCAAATCCCGAACTAAGTTATTCAGATTCGCACTAAGGTCTAGATACTACCGAATAACAAAGCCGAAGTGGCAATGGGGGCGGCTTCTAATTATACAGTCGACAGAACGGTAGGCGGAGGAAATGACTACACTGAACGCGGTACTTATTTTCATACCACACATTGGTATATACCAGTCTCGTATTTGTTTATACATTGGCAAACTTTTTAAGTCCTTAACTTTATAAGGTATACATACAATTTGTCACTAAACATAAGTGAGCGTTTGATACCACTAAAATCTTTGTTCGCTACCTTCTTAATTAGACTTTATAGTCCTAATGACGATCTTGATGATCTTATTAAAAATAACAGCAAATTGCCTGATAAAATAAGGGGTATGAGTAAAATGTTTGACGAATCGAAAAATTTGAATATTTTTAATAAAACAAATCGAAAATATTTTATCATAAAATAAAAAAATCCAGTTTTTAAATTCGTGGGTTGTCCGTTTATGCTCTAATATAAAATTTGACCTCTCAACTCCAGCTCTCCTTAGACGATTATTTTGTTTCTTTTGAACTATTTTCGAATATTATTTACTAAAGTATGTCAATAAAATTTATTAAAATCTTTTTTTTTTCATTTTTGTAGGTATTAGAATATTGTAGGTAAGTAGATGTTATATAAATTTAAATATTATATTATGTATATTTTGAAGATTATTTTAGTAAGTTACATTTAAAAATTATTAATTAAATTAAATTGTTATTATTTTTAATTTGTGAATGAATTTTAATTCACTTAATTTTACTTTCTTCGTAATTTTAAAAATTGAGAAAACATAACACATACTAAGAAAACAACTACCCATTAAAAAACGACTACTTTAATTATAATTTTTAGGTATATTAAAATATTATAAGTTTGTTATAAGTAGATATGCCTGCATATAGACAGATGAAAATGACGGTTATCAAAGCAATTCTTTTGTGTAGCACAATGAATATACTGTCTTCCTTAGTACAAACATCGTCTAGTTAAGAAGGCAGGGCTCACATCAACCAATTTTTAAGATGAATTTTATCATGTCAATTTGTTGGATCACACAATTAAATATAAATAAAAAAAACTCAGACCTCTCTTCGATCAGTATTATTAGAAATATGTAGACACCTATGCTATATTCTTGAACATTTGATTCCTTGATTCTTTTACAAAATTAATTATAAACTCAATATGTATGTATATTTTTTTAAGACCCATAGTACGTAAAGTATTGTAATCATCAATTATCGACACCGAGAATACAAAGAAAATTTGTGTAATAATTATTTATGAAGAAAAATAAAAAATTATAGAAAGTTCTGTAAGAAAAATAAAAAAAGAAATAAATAATCAAAAAAAAATCTTAGATGGTTTACATAACCACTATTTGGTTATTAACTGGTTATTCCTCGTACTAAACTAGCCTAATTTTAGTTATTATTATTTATTTTATTTTATTATTTTTTTATATCTTTGATTTAAAATACTAATAAATCTTCTTTAAATAATACATAACGTATAAAAAATGTTTGCAGTTGATATTATATGCAATAATATTCTTTTTTTTTATTTAATATGTATTTCTTGATATAAAGCATAGTTTATTTCCTCTTTTTAGTGGTTTAAATTCCTATGATCGCAGTATTGGACTTAGTCTAGATATTCAAGAGCTACAAAAAGCAGAAACCTGACCATCTCGTATGAAGCCAAACAAACTATCTTCTTAATCACGTCAGTCTTTATCGAGAAATATTGATCACTGTATCTTTGTTATTAGATCTCTCTAAATTTGAGTGTCCTCAACAAAGGCCTTTACTCACTTCGACCCAATTATGTTACCCTTTGAGCTATTGCGTATCTCGTAGGGAAAGGCCCGGCCGATAAAGGAATATCTCTATATTTTAATTTACTTATACGAATATATCGCTCAAGGAAGAAGTTACTGTCAATGATGCTTGTCAATTTTTCTTTCCTTCGTGGTTCTTGATTTTTGATGATAAAGATTTCTGAGAAAAAATATTTTTTAATTCTGATTTATCATATTAAAATTTAGAAAAAACAATTTGGACAAAAAAACATTTAAGTAACTCTCAGCATAACACATATATTTAATCGAATCAAAATTAAGATTATATGAAGTGATATTAATAATAACAATAATATGAAAAAAGTGTAAAATTTAAAATATTAAAAATGTTTCAAAAATATTATTTTACCCGATGCGTATATAATGCGATGCGATAAGTATATTATATATAATTGTATCATTTTCATTTTTACACGCAGTAATAATATATTTATTTATTTATTCATTTCTGTTTTTTATATATTTCTTAGATGATGAATAACATAACCATACTTAACTGGTCATTGCCCGTACTAAGGTAGATTAAATTTAATAGGTATGCAACATCTAGCTTCATAAATTGTTAGTTCTAAATATATATTTCTCTGATGTGGTCTTAATACAATATATTATGGACAAATATTTATTTAAATTATGTAACTTTCGCAATTATAATAAAAAAAAAATTTTAGATGCAAACAATAGACTGGCATACGCACAAGTGATTTCATAATGTTACGTTTGCCATAACATGAAATCCTACAATCGCCAATTACGCAACCAGGATAAAGGCATTTTTTCCATTATTAAAATTGGCCATTTGCGGTAGGAATTTGGCATTCACACGGTCCGCTGCCCCTTTTGGTGAATTGAATATATTACCCGTATTCCAGGAAGGCAAAATACAAAACGCGATTACAAGCATCTTGGGTACGTATATTCCTGATATTGCGGTATCCACCTATTTGTGGAAGTAGTGGAGCGGGATCATAAATAATGAAGGAAGGCTTTAAACTCGTTTTATTATTACAGCTTTAAAGAATAATGAACGCAATGATTGCAGCAAATGGCCTTTCAGTCATCGGGTATGAAAAATAATGTAAAATGATCTTTATGATTAAAATAGTGGAATTTAATTTGTTTAATATTTTGAATTTCGAAATCTTGAAGCCATAACCAAAACAAAGCTACCAAAACAGAGTAGCCAATTACAATTTTTGTGATTTTTAGTTTATTGCAAAAATCCCTATGAAAAATCAATATTTATGCAACCAAAGATTGGTTTTGTTAATGAATCAACAATAGTGATAAAAAAATAGTTTTGGCATTTTAATTTTACATGCGATGCTATTAGACCACAGGTTCTTAGATCACTTAATTTACTGTGGGTGTAAAAAGCAGTGTTTATTTTAAAATAATGAAAATAAACGCAATATATGTGTGTCAAAGTAATCAATTGGAAATTATATATAATCTCCGGTTATTAAATTATTATATAATTACCAAATTACTCGGTTAAAATGATTAATTAATCACTTTGACAGGCCATTATATATAATTCCCAGTTTAACTTGGTTAAAGTAATAAATTTGTAGTTGAAGACAAAGAGAGGGTTAAGGGATGAAAAAGAAACGTTTATATTTCTTGCCTACCCTAGGCCGCACTCTGCAGCTGTGCATCGCAAGCGAGGTAAGCGACCCAACTCAGGGCCTGTTATTGCATGGTATGGGTAGGTATTTCTATTACTGTGTCTATTTCGCTTATTGTTACATCATTTATTTATTATAATAAACAATGGAAAAATAATAAGTTATTTGCCAACGATCAGTACATTTCAAAAATATCAAAGATAAAAGAAGCTAATCACCATCATCGGTCTTATACTATATGACATTTATTTTTGTTTTTATTATGCAAATTACCTACTTCAGTACCCACTAACACTAACGTAATTCAATTTATATATTTATTATTAAATATAATTTATTTGTTTACTTTTACTATTCTTACAATAATATTCTTTTAAATAATGATTATTCATCGGAAATAAGTCAATAAATGTAAGGATGTTTAAAAAAAATCGCCTAACCCTTATTTCCCTTTCGATCCTTTTCCAGTGCACTTAATTATACCTGCAACTAATTTCTTATTATTTGCTTTTGTATGATTTGGTAATAAAAATATTACTCTACTTATTAAATTGGACTTTCCTAATCTATTTTCAAGACCACATTCATAGTGCATAAGCTCGCAAAGCACGACTAACAGCGTTTCATATATTTTCGCATAAAACGATATAATTTATGTTAAAGCGCAGTGAACTTCGTTGGTCAATAAAATTTAATAACCCTTATTCCAGTTCATATAACACTCAGTAGAGTAGAGAAAAATTCGTGCTCGCTTCTAAAATATTTTACTTCCAAGTTGTAAAATCTTAAGTTTATAGTTTTATTTGCATCCCCATTATATCTTGTCTACATATATCTACGAATATGTTAGGTAAGATCCCGTCTTTTTTTTGAATAGACAAAACATAAATTCTAGTCTTTTTTCTTAAAAGGTGCGACCACTAATACAAAGCATATGCATATTTTGCACATAAGTCACAGAAATACTTACATCTAAACATACAATTATTAAAACAAAATATTTTCTTAAAACGTTATCCAATTAAAGGTATTTCCTTATTACACGTCATACACAATATTGTGAGGTCATTTTTAATTTTGAGGCGTGGTACATTAAGTACGAGTGTCGAGTGTTAGGTGTGTACAGAGAATGCATTTGTAAATATGTACGCATTGGGGAGTTTATTTAAATGATATTATGTATATTTTTTACTAAGATCTTAGTAAAGAAAAGTTTGCTTTTTTCTTTTCATTTTCATATATTTCTATTACCAATTATATTAAAATTGTGGTAGTGCGTTTTATTAAAGCGATTTAAAACTGAGTTTATATGATAATTTGCATTTGTCTTATTGTATAAATAGTTAGTCATAGGTATAAAAAAGTACCTACAAAAACACTCACCTGTTTTAGCTTAATCTGGTGCGTATATATTTTGCTAAATTACTAGGGATATTATAAGCAAAAAATATCGTACAATTTACTGCGGTTTTGCAAAATCTTGAGGGTTTCTGCAAAATAACAAAATATTCAATTCCACTGCGACATTTCTATTACCTTGGTAATGTTCCATTATTTTATTTTCTCTTTTGAGATTTTTCTTTCTTATAACATTTTTCCTTTATATTCTTTAAAAGTGGTTTAGGACTACCAAAAAAACCTTTTTACATTATTTCGACCATTTCGCACTGCTAAGAACACCTTCGAAATAAAGACGCTAGGTCGTCAAACGAGCAATCGTGATATTCCAGGGAGTTGGCAACAAAATGAAATAAACTGGCGTCAAAGTAGGCTTCGCGTTTTGGCAGTCAAATTCCAATATACGACGTTTAATAAAAACGTGCAAACTTACTGAAAAGAAGATTGGTAAAAAGTTATTTTTTTCAGAATTTCTAAATGTCTAAATCGGATGATCAAATTGTTCATCGAAGATAAATAAAAATGTTTATTAAAAATCCGTTTTGATTTAAAAGGTTATCCTTATTAATGTGGTATTTTGTAAGTAATTTACATCTTTATAATGTTCAGTATATATTATATACTTTGAAATAAGCAAAGGTAAAGAGATTTTTTTTTAAATTTTAAAATTTAAAAAAAAAACTCCAGAAAAGGGAAATGTATTTTTTAAATGTTGTGCGATACGTTTTCTAAGATAGATAATATAAAAAATTTACCTACTTTTTTACAATTTAACATTGATTATCTTGTTTTCAGAAAAAATATTTTATACTAAAATAAAATCTGCATAGCAATCTGCAAATTTTTTTTCTGGTCGGAAGCAAAAAACTCTCCAAAATAAATTCCTTTTGCAGTACTGTGGTTATATTACGTGCTGTTTTCTTATTCATAACAGAATATTTAGATATGTAGCCTATAACCAATTTTGTAATTCAATATAATAGAATACCACTTACCTAATAAATGACATAAAAAGTCCCATATTTATAAATTTATATGTTTTTATAAACGGTATCGTAATTTTGTTTCATCCGCTTTTAGCCAATGAGCTATTCAATGCTCAGCCTAATTGATGCGTCGCGGAAAAGGGAGATGTAAAATGGTTGTCAGAAGATTGTAAAATGCTAAGCTATTTAGTTATTTATATCTTAAACATTATAAAAAAATGTACAGGAACCCGATTATTTATAATATTCATTTATAAAAACCGCAATAATTGTGCGATTATATTTGTTCGATATAGTTAGTGGACTGTCATTTAAAAATATTTATTCGGTGACAAGATGCAGCGCCAAATATCGGAAGACAGATAGGGAAAGAACGGGAGCGTACCTGTTGCTGCGATCTGCCTCCTTGGATAACCGCAAATTCGCCTGTTTTTTTTTTCTAAATAGGTACCTACTCTTGATGATAATAATCTCACAGAATATAGTATGTGCATTTCACCACACACGGCTTCCTCTAGTTTGGCGGCCGCGAGTCCGCTAAGCTCGCGACGCGGAATGGTAAACCTACGAGCTCAGCGCTCAGATACTACACTGCGGTCAGATACTACACTGCGGTCAGATACTACACTGCGGTCAGATACTACACGGGTAGCTGTCTAATTTCATTTCAACATCTATTTCATTTAGGTTAATCGAATAAATTAATACTAAAATAAATTACTTTATAGAAAGAAATAAACTTCATACTAGAGGTTAAAATACATGTTATTATTATTAAGTACTGTGTGTAATGTTATTTTTGAAATATTAAAGACTATATTGGAACATAAAAAAAAGTTATTAAAATAAAAGAACCAGCCGCCCTCACGAATGGTTAGAATTGGCTGCCGTATTGTAACCATTTTGCGCTTATTTTTAAAGAATAATTATTATACTCTCAACTGTCATTTGCCATCTTCGACCTCTAAAACATATTTATTTAATTGCTGTTATTTTGTTTAATCCGTTTAAATATTCCCAGGTTAACTCTTTTCTCAAAACTGTCAATTGAGTTAGACATGATATATATACACAAACCCGAAAACGTCAAACGACATTAAGGTAATAACAATGCAATCGGTATGTGAGACAATTAAAAAAAAAATAGCATTAGAAGGTAAAATATACGTGTGTATATTTTAAACGATATACGAAATCAATAGCAATAGTCGACGTCGAATACGCATGCGCGCATGATAACATTCAATATATGCTGCCCATAAACCATCCCGAATGGACGAACATGCAAAGAACGTCCAAAAGATTTGAATCTCAAATAGACTATCGTAAAGCGGGTTTATTTGATGATTCGCTCAAAATTATGACTCTGTATTCCGATGGAAGATTAGGGGGGACGAAGGGGGGGGAGGGGGTGACATATGTCGGGCGATATGTAGGTAGAAAGTACGTTCAATTTTGTTTCGCTGTAGTCTGGGCGTAAAATAATATTTTGTTTCAATAATAATAGCACAAAATAATAAATAATACCGTTCAAGTACGAACGTTATACATCGACAGATTTCCTAATCTCTCATACTCAACATATTAGCCAGTCTAATACCTAAAAAGCTAATTTTCTCAAAAACAACAGAGAAGAGTCAGCCAGTATAATGATTACACTATCATAATTGAAACATAATTGAAACCACATGTGTCCGTGATTTGGGTGTACATTTAGATCATAAATTAATCGGCGACCAACATATATCTTATATTGTTGATAAAGCATACAAAACACTTGGCTTCATATTTAGGTCATGCAAGTCTTTTTCGGGGTCACAGGCACACATAACCCTATACTTTGCGTACGTTCGCAGTCTGTTAGAGTTTGCAGCTCCTATCTGGTCTCCGCAATATGACGTGTACAAGAACAGAGTGGAACGCATTCAAAAAGGTTCATTAGACATATCGCACGCCGCGAGCACCTGGAATTCAACACATATGACGAGATGACTAATTATTTTCATATGCAGACTCTCGAGGACCGACGTACCACAGCGGATATGGCACTTCTGCACGATCTACTACATAACAGAATAGACAGTCCATATCTGGTATCAAGTGTCAACCTGCGAGTGCCTTCTCGCACCACGCGCTCATCTACTCTGTTCCAGGTGCCAAGGCGCAATGCAAACTATGCCAGAACCTCTGTTCTGTACCGTTTACTTAATACCTACAACACGAAATTCGGCGAGGTTGATGTATTTGACCTAAATCATGGCGAGTTTCTTTCAAAAATCCGAAGCATTTCATGCCAATTTGACTCAAAATAAAAGCGTTGCATAATAAAATTAATTATCAATGCGCAACACATATGATGTTCATACATACAAACATGCACACACGCAACCACACACCATCGCACACAACCACACACCCTCACTGACACTTTTACACCGTACATACATACACCTTCTAAAATAGCGTTAAGCTCAAAATATTTTGTACATAGGCGTAAGCTTTAATTGGCCTTATTGTTAACCTCTTCAAAAATGTATATAGTATTAGTACGCTGTATGCTTACATGTTAATAATAAATAAATAAATAAATTATACCACTATTGTAGTATAGTGGACCACTATTTCGAAATATATTTTTTTGATTAAAATTACCTATCTCAAACAAGATTATATAAGAACATACAAAACGTGTACTAATTGGGATCAATCAAGGGTGACATAATTTAAGCGAACTAAACTATTTCTCCTAGTTTTATAATATTTTTTTCTTATCTTCCAGTCAGCCCTGATTTTTAAGAACTCAACAATCTCTCAAACACCTGGCACCTAGCAAGACTTTCTAATATTACTAATCCATTTTTTGAAAGAATTTTATTTTTATTTAGATATCATTTAAGTAGCCCAGGAACTCAAATATTTTTGGGCAAAGTTAATTTTTATTTAAGAAGTTCCTTTAACTCAAATTTTGTTTTTTTTCTATTATTTAAGTCCTTATTGGTAATTATAACCAGGCTGTGTCTTTGTGTATTTACGATAATTAACTTAATCGTAAATATGTGTGATATTAAAATTTATAACTTGCAACTAAAAATTGCAGCTCTTCACTTATAAACCGTTAATATTTATGAAGTCTCTTACTATAGATTTTTTAGATTTATTTTTAAATCTGCTTTTAAAAAATACTGGTCTTTTAGATATAGCTTTGGACTAATTTAGTTGGACCAATTTTAACAATGAGAAGCTAGTGTTAGGTGAGCATGAGTAACTGACACATGAGAAGGTTTCACATGAGCAACTGGCCTAAAGCGACATAAAAACCCTCAAAATCTACGCACGGTTCAGAACTTTAGAACTTTTTTGCATTACACAATTACATTACATTACACAACATTTTTTACGTTGATTTGGGTTACACGTCATTATGCTAGTTGACAAAGGTTTTGTTTCAAAATTTAAGTAAAATGAGTTATTATTACCATTTAATTCTATATTTAGCTTGCATAGCTTGTAGTATTTAATATTATTTTAAGAGATATGGCAGAAAATTAAAATGTTATTTCTAACTTTTATATGGTACCTACAAGAGTTCTACCCAAAGAAATTTATTTAAAAAGGTCTTCATGATAAATAAAATGTCTTAAAAATGCTTTCATTCATTTTAAAAAAAATCGGGTTGACTATTCAATCAAAACGATAAACATAATGAGATTTGAAACCCGGTTTTATCACACACCTGACATGATATAATATCGACACCTGAACGCTAAAGCGTAGGATTTTTTTTTAACATAAATAATGCTAAAATAAGTTTTATTCGAAAAGGTTTTATATATAGCAATTCAGATAACAATACCTTCTAGATTTAATACAAAAGTTCTATCATTTATGATTTTTAACTATTTTTGTAACCAGTGGAGGTTAAATTTTTTAACTTTTTTTTTAAATTGTTTAATGTTTAAAATCTTTTATATTCCTCTTAATTTGTTTCTCTTTATACATATAATGGTTGTGTATCATAAAACCCGTAACTAATTTAAATCGAAAATCGAATATTTTAAATTCTTTCTATGAAAGTTATTTTTTTTGAGATAGAACTATTATCAATTAGCATACGAGTGACGACATATTTAGTTTCACTTATTTACAACTATGTCTTAGTCGTTTGATAAAACAATATTTTCACGATTTAAGCGTATTACTAAGTATTTTGAAAAGTACTTCTTTAAATTAACATTAACAATACAACCAACCACAGAGCGTCTCAACGCGCCTTAAAATTTCCGTTCATATTGATTATGAATGAATCTCTAAAAGAGGTTGCGTTAAGCGAGTAATCAACCTTAAGTGCAGGGTGGCCTGCTTCCATTCCATTTACATTGTAAACGTACTACTTTAGTAACACGGTTTAGTAAGCAATACTATTAAAATAAAGTATTGAATTACATTCACAGTAGAGTAGGCAACAATACATACTACAAAAATAATTTAAGTATAACACATACGTTTAGGAAACAGCTACCTAATTATAAATATACAAAGTTACTTTGAGGTCCACCTAATGACCTCTGAAATTTCACGTATTATTTCTGAATGTACATTAAAATACATTGTGAGAAACAAAAAAGAAAACCTTTACGTGATAATATTAAACGGATCTTCTAATAACGTCTTTGTTGTGAGCGCCCAGCTGTGCAGTCGTCGTGCGCCCATAATGCGGTCAAGGTTAGCTTATCGATCTGCGCGCGCGTCGCAATTCGCGCGCTGACAGAATTTACACCATAGGTCACAAAATATATATATAAGTTTGTGAATTAATTATTTTATATAATTTCTTACTCATAATAGGGAACACAATCACCCCATTAAGTCTTGGGACAACCCTTATAAGAAAATATTATGGTTACTAATCAACTAAATTGTCTTTATTTTTAGCATATTTAGTATGAACTAGATGAGAAGAAGCACTATTATCAATACCGGCATTTACAGGAGATTTTTGTTTATATGTTTGGATTATTAACTATATAAATACAATTATAAATCTCGATAAATTTAAAATGTATTGGTAAAATACATTTGGAAAATTCGAATACACTTACATTTTTTTTTTTATTTTTAGCCATGACGATTAATTTACATATAATATATTCGTTTACATATTTATGTAATTCTTTTAAATATTAATTAAATTATTCACTTCTCCTTCATTATACTTCATATTCTTTACATTTTCCTCATTTTTTTTATCATTATTGTTTCCTTTGTCAAATCATTGTTTACTACTTTATTGAAAGTTAGACCGTATTTTATAAGCGCACAGATGGATAGGTGAGAGTGAAAGGCTTTTACAAAATAAAGGCCTATATTTAAACCAACGTTCATTAATTACCTCACGCGATGCAACTATCTGTGCGTTTGGTATTAATTTTTCTTTAAACATTCTGACTATATAATTTGTTTGAAAAGTTTTAATCTGTAAAAATATTAAATAGAATTCGAATTTTCCAAATCTCAATATACTGTCAGACTATATAACGCGAGGAATCATTTAATTACGGTATTTAAGAAATACATTATACAATATTACTACATACTCGTATATACAATGTTATCACATAGAATGTTCATGTACATACAAATATACCTATTTTTATATTAGATTAAAAGAAAAATAAAATACATAATAAATATATTATAAATGTTTATGATTAACGAACCAAGCAAATGATTACATATTACTCAAATAATAAGTCAGTTTTTGGTAAATTTAGACAATATACATACATAAAATATTATTTTTAAATATCTATACTTCAATATTTCATTATTTATGCACCTATTTAAATACGTTAATATTTATAGATAGGATATTACCTATGAAATATAATAATAATGGTCAATAAAATGTTTATTACGCAGATTCTTGTGTTCCTTTATTTATCAGCCATGCGCTATTCGTAAGTTATATATTTTATTTATAGAATCCGGAAGATTATTGTGGTGTTGGGAACTAAGAATTTTAAGGACCGTTTGTCCAAAAGTTGTAGACATTATTGGTATCTCTAATAAGCTCTTGCATTATGACCATGATCTATTTTTTTTTCAATTTTACTAAGTTTTTTTGTGAGTACAACATTACCTTCTTTATGAAGAGTGGTCTTACATCTAAAACCTTGAAGGCCAAGATGGGAAACGTTTATGGCATCTTTGAATAGTTCTCAGAACTGATTTTCGGGCCAGCTCTAACGGCTTTAAAGTTCCCCCAATCAATTATTCCATATGTTAATATTGACTCACATAGGGTAAAATAGGATAACTTCTATTGATTACTATAATAACAATACTACAATAATCTAATGACACGTTTTAAGGTTAAAAGTTATAATAATATCTTTTACATTTTTGAATGAAAATAAAAATCTAAATAATTTCTAATATAGATGCAATGAGGTAGAAAATATATTAATTGTCAGAATTGGTTGTTGTTAATGTTTTTAAAATTAAAATGAAACAGATATACAAATCAGATTTGGGCTTAGCCAAAGTGATTACCGGTAAATTATTTTTACAATAAGTACAAGTATAACCTAACAACACATTTGAAGTCAGTAAGACAGTATTAGGCGCCACCCCGACAATGTCGTAGTTATCTTCATGTTGCTAGAACAATGTCTGTAATGAAGTAGTATACCAAGTCCGAAAAATGATTAACTATTAACACAAAAATACACTAAAATATCTAAAAAAATCTAGTTTTAATTTTGTTTTTCTACAACCTTTTTATGCAACTTTAATCAAACCCGAGTTATTGAGTTTCAAAGTCGTTTTCAAATCATGCTCGGTTTTCAGCGCTGACGTCACAACGGCTCCTCTGTCGTTTCGCGCCGTTAATCCAGTACGAGTTGCGAGAGGGACCGGATACGTGACGTTCGGAGTTATGACGTCATCGCTTAACGTCTAATAAAATAGAACGTTTTGAAAACGCCCAACTTCTAGACTATAACTTCGTCCAATTTAAAAATATATCGAAAAAATGTTTTTACTGTTGAATTTTTTTTTTGAAAAATTAATTAATTACCTTATTGCATAAATGTGTTTATAACCCGTATGTGGTTAGTGAATTTGGTCAACAGCATTTTATATCATGGACCAAAAATATCTAAATATCTTCCGAAAACTATGAAATCAACCGCTAGCATTTTAATACGGAAAAAATAGATAAATAAACTGCTTATAGATAGATCAAGGCTATAATTATGCCGAGTACTAATTAGTGATTATTAGTACTATGCATATAAAATTAGTACTTTATTTTATTATGATAGCTCTGTAGGTTTGTAATACTTATTTTTTAGTGTACATAAAAAATATATTAATTTATTCTATAGAAAGTAATAGAATTTATATCCACAATATTTAGTACACAATATTTAAAAAACAAATAAGCTACCTTAAAACAGGCAGTTCGCCTAGTTATGTAGGCTAGTCTATGTGATTTATAATAATGATTTCATTTGATATTTATTAAATAAATAAATAAACATAAATTATTCAAAGTTATTGAAAAAAAATCGTTGTACATTCTAATTAGACTAGCCCCTGCTGCAGGCAGCTAAAAAGATTAAAATCTTCACATTATCATAACCGAAAGATAATCTGTCCGAGTGTACGCGTATCTCTCCTGGGACCTCTAAACGGAAGCAGGCGTTCATGTTAATGCTTCACCGGGCCAACGGTCAGTGCAATATTTCAGACAATCGTTATATTTTACAGTGATAATTCAAAAGTATGAACCGCCAGAAGAACAAAACAAGTAAGCGGGTGTATAGCAGAGATAAGGCCAGCATAACAACTGAGGTAAATCACGCAGTATTACGGGGACCGGCATGACTGCCGTCAAAATTAAATACAAAGTAAAGGGGTCGTGGCTGTAAAACGCTTTGTTCGAGATAAATAACGTAGATGTCGTAAAATACACCCCTGGCGGAAATTTAAACGACGCATTCACTTTCGCATTGTGCTCATTCAAGGAAGACAAATTCACTCCCTCTCAAATATTTGCTAAATATCCATAAACAATTTTCCCTTAATTTAATTTAATAGAAATGTTTGTGTAACTATAACACTTTCCAAAATATATTAATTTTATCCCGAACTAAGCTTA
This sequence comes from Neomicropteryx cornuta, assembly GCA_020383195.1. NCBI lineage: Eukaryota > Metazoa > Arthropoda > Insecta > Lepidoptera > Micropterigidae > Neomicropteryx > Neomicropteryx cornuta. The sequence goes on from JAHKQU010000014.1 coordinate 12,949,709, forward strand.
TTTGTAAGCCTTTATTTTTTAATACTCGCTTACAAATAAGAATAATAATAAGGTCCTCTTTAAAAGATCTGTATTTTATGTGTTCAAAACTATGTAGATTTTATATTCCAATTCACAGTGATGGATATTTTTAGTAATAGGTAAGTCATGAAAATAAAATACCCGTCATCTTTCGTCAATGCTTAGAATACCTATTATGACTCTAAATATATAATTTTATATATATTTTTTATGAGCACTATATGAATGTAGACACAGTTTAAACAAACTTAAAAACAGCATTAAATTCGCCATTCTATATTCTGTTCTATATTTTATATTCTGATACAATAATTTATTTAGAGTATGGGGGACCAAAAACGTCAAGAATATTCTGCACTTAAAAAGTAAAAGCAAATAATAATCCAGATAATAATTATATTTAATTTAAATAAATAATGAATTCATCAGGTTGGGTAAAAGAAGATCTAGCTAACTCTTGGCTCTCTGGCAAATATAGAACCAATGTTTGAAAAAGCGTAAAGCCTTTCAAATATAAATTTTCTCGAAAAACAATAATATTACTGATTTCATAAGGATTAGAAAATTGTTATATCATTGAGTAATATAATGAACACACTCAAAACCACAAGTGTTGCAATGTCAACACTGATTTATCCGCCACCGTGTCGGCGTGGAGATATGCCCTCCGTAGAAAAGCTTATATTGTAAAAGAAGAAAGAACCCTAATTGGTAGGCATCTAAGCCGCCCTGGGAAGCCGCCCTAGGAAGCCGCCTAGACGTTTACGGGAAGATTCCTGCTAAAATATATCAGGTATATCAGGAAGAAACATACAAAGGCAAACAACGGTTTGAAAGTAGACGTAGTTAAACGTCGATGTCTTTTCGGTATTTTATATTAAATTTCCGGATATTTTATTGTTTATTAAGCTATATTAGTGTTATAGTACTTAGATAGATTATAGTACTATTATGGTACTATAGTATTATTGGTAATTAATATTCAGTCTAATTTAAAATAGCTTGAAATTCTACTATGTCACGTGTTACGAAACAAAGAAACCGAAAATGTAATTAATCGTGTTATAAAACATACAAATATAATTTTGATTGACCCCTCAGTGTAAAATATACCATATTGAATCTGACAGATGCCAAAGTTTAGCAATACTTTCGGTTCGGCGATGCTAATCCTGACAATTAAAAATATACTGACATTACCATGACATTACTGTGTCGATTAAGAAGAGCACCGCTGAGCAAGGTAGACTCAATCAATCCCTCTTCTCACTCCAGCTTTTATAACTAATTAGGAATTTGAGATTATCAATCATATATTATAAAAAATACAAACATATTTATTACAAGCAAAATAAATAAGCAGTCAAATAGTGCTAAATGCCAGACTACAAATATCAATCGTAAACAAAAAGTTTTTAGTTTTATATTGCGCCCAATAGAACCGACCTTTTCGATCAAATAAAATATAAAACTTTACATTACCTTTGAACATTGGTCCGATTGTAGGAACAAATTTAATATTGGTTCATAAGAGTTGCAACGGCAAAGCACTAGCAGATAATAAAGTATTTTTCTTTTATATCTACAAATAAAAGAGTCACAATACTACAACGTTTGTATGGAGAAATGACTGGGATGGTGACGGCCACGTTGATAAACAGGTTAGTTTTTGACCTATGACCACTGCGCTACTCGAACAGTTTGATCATCGAATTAGACAGCTAACATTTACCAAATTAATATAAATACTAAGACACTGTAACGATGTTGCACCACTTTGCAGTAACAATAAAAACTTTAAACGGCTTTGTTTTGTGAAATTCATATTTCATAAAAACAGAAGAATGAACGATTATAGAAAGATGATTAAAGCTAATTGGTTTTGAGTAGTATTTTATATTGAATTATAACAGTACTGAGAGAAAATGTGTTTTTCTATTGCCGATGGAATGGCGACGAACGGGATGCGGGAAGAAGGGAAGAGTAATCCCCCGTATTCTTGCCATTGTGCATCAGAAAAATATGACATCTGAAACAAGTTAATTCAGGCATTTTTCGAGCGTCAACGTCATACTGGCATTTGGGCGATCAGCCTTTTATCGCTGCACCTGTGTCTCACAGGAGCGTGAGCCACAGTGACATGTCCAATGCACTGAACTTGGAAAATCTTCACTCTTAATATAACCGTTAATTGTACGCATAATAGTACACTTTTAGTATATTTTTAAATGTACATTTCGTAAAGCCTTTTTTTAATAGCAATATCTCTTCTTTTTTATTATGCAAGATATATGTATACAGAATGCCCCAAGACCATTACCTAAGACTTAATAGGATGTTTATGTTCCCCATTACGAGTAAGAAATAAAATAAAAAAATGTAAAAAAAACCATCACCAAATTTATTAATTTTAATAAAGCGACGGTGTGAAATCCGTTAGGCTTTGCGACACACGGCGATCGATATAGTAGTCTTGAATTCGGTCAGCCGGAGAGCGGTCAACAACCCTGAAGAATCAGCTTGCGAACAGATTAAAAAAAAAGTTTATTATTATCACGTTAGAATTGCTAATAATAATTTACCTACGACGTATAACTAAAGAATCATATTTTGACATGGGAATTATACGAAAAAAACTAAAAATCAAATAAAGATATCGGTGTTTATTAGTATTTTGTGTTGTAAAAGAAACAGAAGGATTGTAGAAAAAAATACAGACAGATGACGTAAATACGTCTAAAATGTTTGTGAAGAGATCGTTTTATTGTAATTGGTATCGGGATGAAAGGAAGGTGGAAAATAAACTTTAAAACGGGGACGTTACTGTGTCGGGATGCACAGCCGAGGGATTAGGGAGACGTACTTTCATTCTTAGGTAAAGACGGGTTCGGGTTTTTCAGGTTTTTAGCCAATAGAGTTTGGCGAGAAAGAAAGAAGGCTGAGAAGATGATATCACAACTATTTATGTTAGGCATATGGCTTATGTGCTGGATATTATACCATTCTTTATACTCCTGCAATCCTCCACAAAACGAATTTTTAAATTAATACTTTCTATATTTTATCCAGAAGGATGTTATCGTGGTGGTTTTTACTAGTGTCTTTGTATAATAATGGTCTTCGTAATACCTAATTAAATATTTTGGGTTTTAATTTTTCTTTAAGCCTGATTTATCTAGGCCAGTTACTAGTTAGCAGCAATACAGGCCTAATCTATGGTTATAATTGTGATGCAGTTGAAGCCATTCATATCACGGCACCTTTACATGTCCAGAAATATAATTTTATCGTTTTCACAAAGTCACGTTAAGCCTTTCTTATAAAAATGGATAGTTCATTTACCTACCAACCTATCTCCGATAAAGAAATGACCTCACCGTATGTCTGGAATGAACCCTTGAAATATATTCGGAAATGAGGTGAATATTTTCTCGAAATCCATGACGTCTTATCTGCCTTCTCATCTTAATATTTTATTTCCTCTTCTATTTTTTTTTCGCATCGGACCTTCATCACAAACTTTGCCCCCGCCCTTTTCCATTATGACACCTCGTTCAATACAGATGTTTCTGAAGATCTGACTCATTTTCTTTTGTCTTTACTCAGCAAAACTTTGATAAGCTTAAAGGGTTTCCCGAAACATGAGCCTTTTCGGTTATTTTTCTCTTTCTAATCATTATTCAACTTTATAGATGTATTACCTATTTGTACAGTCAACGCATAAATAAACTCAAAATAACAAATCTAAAATCATAAAAAAGGGTATTTATTTATTTATAAAGATTTTTAAATAAATATTTTTTTTTTGTTACTGGCTTTGTCCTCAAAGATTAAAAAAACTAAATTAGTGTAATAAATAAAAAAGCTAATTTTGGACTTGCGGTCGACGTATCATTTAAATAGACCCATTCTTTCTAAGCTTTAAAGATATTATAAAATGTTATAGTATTAAGACATAGGTAATATCATCAATATTTTATCCATAGTTTAGTAAGATTTTGAAACTGTGTTATATAACTGTAATGTATTAAACCGCAATTTCAGCCCCCCTAAACTAATATTTAGATATTAAAATAGGCGGCTCTTTTTTATTATATTATGAACAAACAAAACCAACAAAAAGAAACCTCAAGGTATGTACCCTAATATTGTAGAAATTGAATTTTAAGAAATTGAATAAAATTTTAGAAATTTTAGAAAAAGTCGAAAATAACCTTAAATTTCAGAATGAGCATATCAGCTCCGAACTTCCTCCAGAGTTTAGCCAAATGAGCGTGTCGCGTTAAATTCATTCATTTCCTAAAGAAAACTGCGTAAGGTATGGCCAATGAAGTTTTACTTTAAAAAATATGTACGCACTATACCCGGAGTAAAAGAAAACATCCGTCGTTCTACAAAATCTTTAATTCAGTAAATAAAGTACCTAACTACGTCGATATATTTTAATTTCACCATGCAAATAAAACTAATATTCGAATATTGTGACAGTTAAGTACATTACATACAATATTTCTATTTGTTTGTTATGCATACTAGTAGTATGCATAAGTATTTGTATTTATAAAACAAGTCGTAGTCATAAAGTTGTCATCGACGAAAATAACTGAATATGCCCCACAACGAAATAGACTGATAATGAGAGAATAATTTCGCCTTCTTTTGAGGACACTTCAATTTAATTGGGAAAGCTCGAACGTAGGAGTTCCAAAAGAAATACCGGTAGTGGACCTCCTTTAACTGTCTCTAAGGCGGAATGTTTTCTTTACGCTTTTATACGAGTGCTCTCATAGAATAGCATATTTTATTGCATTTTTTTTTTATAATATTTACATATATAAACATTTAGGTACTGTATACTTAAAAGCGTATCATCGTAGTAACTTTTAGTTGGTTGTACAATACAATAATATACAATTACATTTTGTTGTAATATACAATTGTGAAAAAAGACATTTTCTATATAAAATTGAAAGCAAAATAAACTATTACATCTATAACAATATTTTTCTTTATATTGAATGCCCTAATTGGCGTAGTAATTAATTTCAATAAAATATTTAGAAAAAACGCAAAATTACACCAAATTCAAGGACTCAAAAAAAAAAAATAGGTAATGGTGATATAAAAATCAAAGTTTTCCTATGAGATAATAAACCCCCAACGCAAACAGAGGGCTGTTAACAATAAGTTTAACGTATGTAAGGGTGTGTCTGTCTGTGGCATCTTTGTTCCCAACCGGATGACCGATTTTAATTTTTGTTTAAAAGGTGACTTGATCAAGAGTGTTCTTATCTACGATTCAAGAAAAACTATTTAGCGATTAGTCGGGGGTTTTTAAATTTTTATTAACTTGTTTCTTAATAATCTAATCCAAATAAAATCAATGTTTTCTATGATATACTATTATAACATATGAAATGTATAATAAATCAATTTGATAATATTACTATTTCAAAAATAAAAAAAAAAATGTTTATGTTTTATATTATATATTGATTTGAAGGTAAAACGAAAAATTATTGTAAACGATACAAAAAAAATCTATAGTTAGAAATTCTCTCCTCATAAATAATACGTTGATTGCATTGGTATTGTGGCAGCGTTGCGAGACTCTTGCCGAGTTATTGAAAAAATATCAATTTGAGAGAAGTTAGTATTAAATAATCGCAAATTCAGTAAATAGGGGTAGAAATAATTATCATTTCTAGCCGCACGTCATATATGTTAATGGTGGTAATATTCATGACGAATTGAATTAATGTCATAACATCAATGATTGTTTTTTTCTATTCAATCTAATAGACCTAAAAAATAACCCATCATCGAAAACGCACATCGAATAAACTTAAAGTACTACTACTAAACAATATAAGCCGTTAGTATTATTTGATAGCTACAGGGTGTCAAAGCCATTCTAGTTTAAATCACAGGGAAGTAAAAAAAAATCTTTAGGCAATACTTCCGGAAACCTCAATCAACCCATGTTTAATTCCTATCATAGCTTAACGTTGAAATATTGGATTAGAAAAATATAGACGTTGCATTATATAAAATGATGATAATGAGTAATTGGACACATAACTTTTGGTATATTAACTGAGGTGATAAGCCTAAGCTAGAAAGAGATAGTAAATGTAACCTTTCTTCATTGAAATTCAGCTTCTGGTCTGGCAGCGACGGAGACTGTGCTGTCTTTAAATTAATGCAAACGCGAAGATTTGCAACTTATCTTGGCTTACATCATTTGCGGCAGAATGGCTTCGCTCTCGAGTCGAGAGCAGCGGAGGACCTGGAGCCGAGAGACGCATACATTTCGCGATATTATGGCGCATCTTCAGCTTATTAAACTGTGAACTGACGGACGACGGTTTCGGGGAACGCGACTCGCTCCGACTTACTGCTTCTGGAAAACTTGATTATAAGAATCACAACTCATAAATGTCGAAAAAAATATGTTGAATAAAAAGTTTATTATGGAAAAAGTGCAAAAATCTGAATATAAATAAACAACGGTAATACAGTATTTTTAATATTAGAATGTTTAAACATTTTGTTACAGAATCATATTTCGTATAAAATGAAAACGTTAAGACCAAAGTAAAAAATAAATAAAAATCGAAAAACCAGGTATAATTTACCTATCCGAAAAATTCATTCAAGTCCTCAAGTATTCGAGTTTTCAAATCCTGATGTTTCGCCTGATATTTATAGTATTATATAGTATGTATGTATGTCTTTTATATATATTTTTTTAATGATATTCAATGTAACGTCACGTGTATGTGTGTATGTGTGTGTATTTATGTGTGTGATATGTGCGTTGCGATTCTGTCAAATTTTACCCACCCACGTTCACAAAACCAATCGATCGTCTCGCTTCCCTAAATAATTGTAGGCTTATTGCAACAGCCCTAATGCCAACTTCTTTACATGATTATAAATATTTATATCCTAGCGGAAACATATATTTTGCAATTTTTTTCACAAAAACAAAAACCGATATAAAAACGTGTAATATAAGTACGTGGTTGATTTTTAGGTGAATTTTTGTGAATTTATTTCAATAGGTAGATTGATCTTTCATGAAAACTGGGTTTAACTATTGATATATTCAATTAGGATTTACGGATTATATTACTTTATATATCTAAGGTAATGCATAATGGAGGCCTCTGCCTTTTTACGCAGCTCCTATTTTCGGCTAAACGAATCCAGAGAGAACTTGCAACTCATTTAAAGTCTTCATTTCATCTTGTTGGCTGATTAGTTGCTATTTATTGTAGGACCCGCCTTTCTTAATGCACAGTCTTTGCAACTTGATTTCAAGTACTTGGCTGGTTATATCTGTGAGTTTAATATGACTACGAATGTGATTGTTTTACACACTATCTTCTAAAGTATCTTTTATAATTTTCTCGGTTACCTGCATTTTATGGATGACAGTTCAAAATTTTCAAAAATATCTAAGGTTTCGGAATTGGTATTCAATCAGCCGTTGTGTATGTTGTGTTATCCAAAATTATATTGTCAACAAATTTTAAAATGTTAAACGTAAATATAAAGCACCATAATCACCATGGATCTGATAAACCATGATCACATCATAATCAGATCTTTCGCAATTTCCTTCTATTCATGTGAGAACAAAAGCAATGTCATCCACAAATCTCAGATCCGACAAAAACTCTTCGTTTATATTGTAATCTTTACTTTTCCACTTAATCAGCATAAAAATGACTGATTGTATGTACAGATTGTCCAAAGACCATTCACGAATACTTAAGGGGGTGTTTGTTTATGTTTCCTATTATTACGTGTAAGGAGTTTTTAAAAAAAAATGATAAAATAATTCAAATCACCATTTGTTTTAATTTTATTAATTAAATGGTTACGCGGAGACATTATCACTTAAAGTTTACATTTTTTTTCTCAGAACTATGTTGTAACGTCAATATAAATCATGCTAGTAATATACAACCATATTTTACTAAATTGATGTATCGCTAATAAATTTTATATCATTAAATAATCTACAGAAACATGTAATTTATTTTAAAATCTACAGACACCGGAAAAAATGTTTCAATTTATTTTGTGTGTTTCTTTAATAATTATAATTTTATTCTGTGGAAACCTCATAATATGATTATAATGCACCATGTTTGGCAAAGATACGGTTATATCACATTTTTAGTCTAATGTTTAAATAACTTAACGGTAAATAATAAAGTATATTTATTTATTTATTGTTTATTTGGAAATAAATAATATAGTATATTTATTTATTTATTGTTTATTTGGAAAACCAAGAAAAGAAATAAGAAATGGTACATTCAATTGCATGTAAAATTGACTGATGACAGGTTTTCCCTAAAGTATAGAAATACATGAAAAGATTAAAATTAAATTACACACGCACTAGGTTATTATAAATACAAATATATATATAAATATATATTTCACATATATTATTTTGAAAAAATACCAAAGGACCAAAGGAAAGACCAAAGGAAAGAAAATGATGTCCAAAGATTACTATTTTTTTAGTTTTGCTAATTTAATCTGTTTCTTAAATTTAAGGTTATTCGCAACTCAAAATGAAATGGGCATTTATTGAATAAAATATATCAATTGAGGAGAATAAATCGTCATATTGACCGCCTGTTAGCGTTTATTTTGTTTGGAAAAAAGACGTTATTCTCGCGTTCTATTTCTATGTGAAGGGACGTTGAATGAAATATTTTAAAGAAAATCAATTTTATCGATATTATTATTAATTGTGTCGTATAAAAATATAGTATCTCTTATAATTCGTCGAACATTTAGTGGCTCAATAGCATATTCTAAAGTCGCAGCCTTATAATCGTGTACGATGTTTCCTGTTTTATAGTTTAGGTATTTTATAAATTTTCAACCATATCTTTAAATAAGAGTTACCTAAGTATAAAACTCATTCAACAATTGTACCGCGAAGGTAACTCTGTAGTGTTTCTAATTATCATTTATGTAATTATATCTGAAAAACGTAAAAAATATATCATGCAAATTTATGACGCCTGTTTTGAGCCGCCACTTTACCCGTTTTAATGAGACTTAAACGTTCTGTAGCGCCTTGTATTTCGCTAAGGCAATTTGTTTAATTGTTCGACTCGAGAGGTCCTGAGGTGGAAAACGACGTGGACCGAAAAACATAATTCGATTTTGCGATCGGATCAGTGGGCCTAGTCTATGCTGTCAATCGAAAATCGACTTGAATGTGACTCTTCAAAGAAATTGCGTTTACAGTTTGGGTGATTTTCGAGCGCCGATTGGCATTTGATGATTAAAAATACTATACTACGGCACAGACGACCGATCCGATTACAAATCCTATACGTCTGAGTAGTGTATGGAGGCCGGTTCTAGGACAATTGTTTTCTGCAAATGCAGCCAGACGGTAGTGGAGTATTGACGCGTACCTTGCTCCTGCTTTTCTAATACTTTGCGCTTTTCTGATGTTTTTTAATACTTTGTTCTTTTTCTAACGTTTTTCTGATGTTTAGCACTGATTTTAGTAGGTAAATAGGTGAGAAATGTATGGAAAAAAAAGGATAGGCGGGTTCTAGACCAATCGTTTTGAGACCGAGGGTTCCGAGAGACCTCAACTTTTCGGGGCCCAATAGGAGGGTTCTGAGAGACCTCAACTTTTCGGGGTCCAATAGGAGGGTTCCGAGAGACCTCAACTTTTCACTTGCTTGCTATAATTAGGTACACAATTCCAATGTGTCAATAATACGAGAAGGTTTGTGAAAAAATGATTAAAAAAAAGCAATATCAATAATATATTTATTCAAATATATAAATCATAGATACGCTACAAACATTTTAAAATATTTTGTCCAATTCAATTTTTAATCATCTCAGATAATTCCAGACTATCCACTTGCATGCCTGAGTAAAAGTAGTAGTCAAGAAGAAAGGTGAATCTGAGCTTGTAATCCGTACACACGAATGCAGGCTATTATTATTCAAACATGAAATGCACTCAGATTAACATTACGCGAAAAACCCGTCTGCTCATTATAGTCCTTGAACTCAAATGCGTTCAACTCGTTGCAAAGTACCTACACTTGGCTGCGTTTTGGCTTGAGTGCTCGTGGAACCGGTTTGTTTCCCTATATGGTGGCGGACGCTGCATGATGAGCTATAAAACCCCACGCAATTATTTCTTTCTCAAATACAGCCATGTACATCTTTTAGTCGACTGTGAGCTTGACATATTTAAAATATATTTTTAAACGTTAATGAAATGTATACATTGTAGTTGTCTTTTGCAATGCACCTGGCTTTAGCTTATTAACATATGATCATGTTCAAATATGTTTCTAATACGGCAATCTTTTATGTCTAACTAAATTGCCATAATAAAGGGTGCTTGTGTGGCGATTGAGAAAATGATTCTAAAAAAACAATATCGGTAATATATATATTTATTCAATATAATTGTTCAATAGACGATACACCACAATAATAACATTTTAAATTAAATATTCTATCCAATTCACTCTTCACCTTCTGATCTGATCTAGTTGGGAACCCAACGCCATCGCTTTAGAACGCTTGAGGTCCGACTGAAAAGAAAAAATGCAATTTATACTCGTCTAAGTTGACTCGGCATTACTTGAGCCAGATCATTGATCTCAAAACCGGTTTCAACTCGCAATATCCAATAGATGAACATGACAGTCAATCCCCCCCCCCCCTCCTGTCTATAAAAAAAATGCACTTGCACTCGGAGAGGACATTTTCAGTGTCTGCATGTTTAAACTTGTCTGACTAACGACAAGTATGTGAACTCGTTGCAAATGCAACAGCACTTGGCTTTAGGTTATTAACCTATGATCATGTTCACATCACATCGGAATACCCTCCCCTCTCACCTCATCTGTCTCTCTCTCTCTCTCTCTCTCTCTCTCTCTATCTCTCTCCCTCTCTCTCTCTCTCTCACACACACACTCTGTCTACGAGGTGAATATAGATAAGATCGTATTTCATTTCAAGGTTCTCGATACCAAATGATACATTTTTTTTATACTAGTTTGATGGTATAATTGGTCACAAGTAGGATGATTCCATATTTACAATAATTATTAATGAAGAATTGAGATTTTTTATTACACTTATAAGCCAAATAATTTCTTACAATTTTGATTATAATTTTTAAAACAAGAATGACTATGATAACCTGTAGCTATCATATAATATCAACTGCTTCTATACGTTGTTTAGTAGTAGTAAATTATTTACCCAGAACGCTTTTGTATATGATTAGGTATTTTCATTTTAGCTTTTCTTTAGTGGGAGGTGTAATATACCTTTTATTTACGCATCATTACAATACTTATTTTCTTATATATTTTCTTTGGTTTACGTCCGAGTTAACACTTCGTCATACAAACTTGGTAGATTAGAGTTATAAATATGTATTAATTCTTTTCTAGTGAAAGTGATATGAAATTACTAATTATGAATGATTAGTCGGTTTTGAAATTATTTTAATTTCATTAATTTTTAATAAATTCTGTTTTTACAAGCTTCTATTTAACTCGTAATGTTTGTATCTCTGTTTAGCTCAAATATTACAAGCTGAATTAGATCCACATCCTCTTATCATACGAAGTTGAAATCTGATATGATGAGTCAGTTTCAATGGCTTTAAATTTTTATGGTAAGCATGGCCTGTTTTCACTGCCAGGAATGGCTCCACACGAAGGATATTCTCATCAGTCAACAACACAAAAAATTTGTATACGTTCTCAAATTCTTAAATAAAAGATGTTTTTTTAAAATACATTTTATATTTAATTTATTTTTATTTAAATATAATCAAATATGTTAACATATTAATAACTCTTTATATTTTTTTTTCACTATTTTTGTTAATACTAAACTAATTAGTAAATTATTGTACCCAACCATAAAGATTAATTCGAAAATAAACCTTATTCGTCTGTGTACAAATTACAAAACGAGATCTTTTTTATTTCTAACATGATTCTATAGCTATGTACATGAGTAGAACACTATTTTTCAATGCTGCTTTGAATCTTTCGAAATTGGTATGCTAGGATATTGAATACATTTAGATAGTTACAAGTATAAACGATACCCCAAATACATTGTACACTTAATGTGTATTTTTCGGATAGTGCAGTAAATCATTACATATGGTAAGTCCATAACCTGATTGCTTCGATTCAAATTTAAACATTTACATTACTCACATTCCACCATCTGTTGATTTATGAATATTTTCATAATATACGTGCATGGAAATTAGTTAAATGAATATATCTAACAATGTAAGTAATCGTTTTTATCCATAAATTGCAAACCGGATCCTTTTTTACAATAAGTTTTTCTTCATTACTTAAAGCTTTAGCCGACAAATACATTAGATATTATTTTTGATTTGATTTGTTTTTATCTATTTGATTTCGATGATCTAAAAATCACAGTGAATGGAGGGTATATTTTCTAACATACATCATACTTGTATTCATTTGAAGATTTGATTAATGACTATAGATTGAATCTATCTATCATCCCTATCACCACGTATTGTCACATCAAGGAGGATGAAATGACAGTTAATTTTTTTTGCAAATGTGAATGTTTGTATTTTCATTTTGGATGCCTTTTTAAAATATCATCTCTCGAACATTCTCGGCATGTATGCATTTCTAAAGATTATCATATTGTCTAGATTAATCAATATTTTAAAAGAATGTTTTTTGAGAATATAGACATGAATTATTTGTGTATATTTATTCATTATAACTTTTGTAGATTAGAATAAATTCCAAATTTGTAACGATTTCTTTACATGCAGTAGCACACTGGAATAAGTTTTCCGAACTGTTTAGAATTCAATTCATAGATCGTTATGAATTAATATTTTGATCACCCGTAGATTGATTAATATCATAAATGACATAACTATAAATTTAATTATCCTTTCGATAAACCTCCTATCCATTTTAAGCAAATACTGTTTAGGTATTTTATATGAAATTGGTTCGCAACCATGTAATATAGCAAATATTGAGTACAACTCATTCATAACTTTATAAATCATAATTTTGATATGAGTGTAACTATCACTTCAATTTGTGACGAGCTGGTGTACACTCGCATGAATTGATATCGAGAAAGGATTATTATTTATCATCAAGAAAACCAAGTTTACGGTAATAACAAAGAAGGTAAGCTACACTAATAATTACTTAAAAACTTTTTAGACATGATCATTACAAAATCAATAATATCAAGTAACGAAAACACTATTGATCATATACAAGTATACTCAGAGAGGAAGCTAGTTGATTAGAATTTTTAGATATATGTAAACACAATACAATCATGATGAAGATATATCTAAGTTAAGAAGTCTTAAAATTAATGTTTTCTAATGCAGATGGTAGAGTCTAAGAATATGTACACAATGGGAGAGCTAATTGAGTTACCAGCTCATACTCAGGAAGATAATGTTATATTGGAGCGAATAAAGAGTTTAGCACTTCAATTCTTACCACAGGGATGGCGTGATTGGAAGATTTACATTTATACGACAGATGAGCTACTAGGAAACGAAGTGGACCAACATATTTTAAATAAAATCAGATTTGCATTACCGACTGATGGAATAGCCAGAGCTTTCTCCCCCGAATGTACATCCCTACCAAAGAAAGTTTACAAGAATATTAGGATGAAAATGTTAGAATGGCCATTCTGTGTCGGTCTTATAATTAGTCCGACATCTTTGGGGGCCAAAATCAGAGGTTCCTCGGTTCGAAATGAACTTATTATCGGATCTCTATCTAAAATGTTTCCTTTGAGGTTAACTCGAAATGATGCAGACAAACAACTGAAAGAAGGATCTACAGATAACGAGAACAGTATGAATGTCGAAAAGATACCTAAAGATCAGATACATAATCGTCTAATCAGGTTGGAAGAGAGATTTGATCATATTGAATCGTTGCTTGATAATGTCATGATGACATTTACGTCTTCTCATCACCCCAATTATCCTCAAGATGTAGATGTGAATCAAAGCTTACACAATTGATAGATATACATCAATCGTCAATTATTACTTTACATTATAAGAAAGTAAAGTGAGTACGATATTCATGGTTTAAATTAAAATCCGAATGATAATGAAGATACTAATTTGGATTTAATCTTATGACAAAGAAGAGATACAAGTATATTCACAGGAAAAATAAAAAACTCAAGAATAGAATGAAACGACTTGTGAAGCCAATATTTATCAAATTCTCTACTGAGAACTCCAAGCGAAACCTCAATGAATTACATATTTAATACTTTACTGTCATGTTCAATGCGATCATCAAATCAATCATCATTTGAACTCTATGTTGTTGCAGAGAAAATAGAGGAAGATCTTCTTTATATCCACGATAAAAAATTAAAATATTGATCACGAACTATTGTTTATATGATGTGTATATTGACAAATATATAAGGGGTTTGAAAATTAAATAAACTCAATCATATCTAATTTATTGTTTTATTCAAGTAAAATATTACATGCAAGAAGCCATTTATGATATTGCTATTCAGTCTTTTAACCGTGAGATTACAACAGAAAGTCTAATTAAATATTAAAACTATACGATCACGACGAAGCAAATATTTTTTATCTTATTTTACTGATAATATAAGACTCCATGGGTGTTTATGATGCTACCATCTGAATATAGAATACATTCTTTGTCAAAATGAAGAATTCAAAAATATGTAATTTAAAACACGCTTATGACGATCATGCCAGTTTAGACATGCCATTCTATAAATTTTCCCAAATGGCTGAACTATGTTGGCAGAGGGATCAGTATAGGTTTCTCACCATCGATAAAGAAGCAACTATGGATAATGGACGCTATAAATATCAATTTGATATGATTATTTGCTTGTAATGTCCCCAACACTACGTCTAACCCTTCAATGCACCCTGTAGCGTTAACCAACGTCTAAAGTGTGTTTTTAACGCGTTATGTTCTCAACACAACACATAATGTCTAATGTGTGTTTCTAACGCAATCTGTTACGTTAAACAACGTCTAACGCATATTTTTAACGAGTTATGTTCCCAACACTACATCTAACCCCTTCAATGCACCCTGTCGCGTTAAACAACGTCTAAAGTGTGTTTTTAACGCGTTATGTTCTCAACACAACACATAATGTCTAATGTGTGTTTCTAACGCAATCTGTTACGTTAAACAACGTCTAAAGCATATTTTTAACGAGTTATGTTCCCAACACTACGTCTAACCCCTTCAATGCACCCTGTCGCGTTAAACAACGTCTAAAGTGTGTTTTTAACGCGTTATGTTCTCAACACAACACATAATGTCTAATGTGTGTTTCTAACGCAATCTGTTACGTTAAACAACGTCTAAAGCATATTTTTAACGAGTTATGTTCCCAACACAACGTCTAATGCTTTCAATGTACGCTGTTGCGTTAGTCAACGTCTAAAAATGTATTTTAAAGCATTATGTTGCGTTGCATTACAACGTCAGCATTGTGTGTTCCTAAGATAACTCATCTAAATACCTTCTCAATGTAACATCTGTATTTGATCTTAAAGTCATACATTTCAGTAAACCTATCGTCTGCTATGAATATATTTCACATTATCAACCCAATATGTGTGTATTAAATACATCGTATATATATATATATATATATATATATATATCCACAACTATTGATTTTATTTATTCTTATGTAGATGATCAATTATATCTAGAGACAAGATTCTATTTAGATACTCAATTAGGAAAATATGAGGGATATGTTTCAAATTAAATCTTAGCTGTACGAATTTCTAGATTATCAACTTATACCTCATCATTCTATTTTAAATCTATGTACAAGTAAAAAAACTATACCGATAACATATATTTATTCAACATAATCGTTCAGTATAAACCATAGATACGCTACAATGATAACATTTTAAATTAAATATTTTGTCCAATTCCATCTTTATCATCTCGGCTAATTCCAGACTATCCAGTTGCGGTCCCGGCCAAAACTCATCAAGGAACCATTTGAGTTTATTATACATTTGTAGTCTATTTTCTAGAACACCCTCAGATATTCTCAATTCAATTTGGCCCTGATGTTTTTTACAGTATAGCACATGATTGTATAGTTTGACTATCCAAACACCGATATGATCATCTTCCTCTATTGAAACATCCCAGATAATATCCTTCAACTCCTCGAGCGCTAGATCGACTATTTGCAGAGACATTAACTCTCCAATGAATGAAGGGTACGTATCGAATACACCCATTCTATAGAACGACTTGGAGTGAATCTGAGCTATTGCATTTAATCACTATTGCATTTAATCACTAACATTTAAATCATCTTCATTGGTCTGACCATCTGATGTTTAATCTATTCCCTGTACTCAACGATTGCTAGACATTTGTATAGTTAATTGATTCAAGAATCATGCAAAACCTTTAACTTGGTAACCATGAAATGCACCTGCGTCCCCGGGGAGGACATTCAACCCGAACGTGTATAGACTTGCATTCACGTCTAGTCATGCATGATTATCAACGCACTTGCATTCAGTTCATATAATTGTCTTTAACGCAATCGTGTTTAGACTCGCAACCCATTAAATCTCATCTCGAGGTCCTGCATCCGTTCTCATTAGTTGCTCTAACCTTCAACATGATCGTTGACGAGGAAACAGACGGTGGGAGGGAGGTAAATGTTGTATTTAACATGTCTATCAAACGTTGACGTTTAAATCATTCACTTTACTAACTTAAAAAAAAAATATCTTACACACATTGTTGAGGCGCGCCTCAACAATGTGTGTAAGATTAAATGCAATAGTGATTAAATGCAATAGCTCAGATTCACTCCAAGTCGTTCTATAGAATGGGTGTATTCGATACGTACCCTTCATTCATTGGAGAGTTAATGTCTCTGCAAATAGTCGATCTAGCGCTCGAGGAGTTGAAGGATATTATCTGGGATGTTTCAATAGAGGAAATGATCATATCGGTGTTTGGATAGTCAAACTATACAATCATGTGCTATACTGTAAAAAACATCAGGGCCAAATTGAATTGAGAATATCTGAGGGTGTTCTAGAAAATAGACTACAAATGTATAATAAACTCAAATGGTTCCTTGATGAGTTTTGGCCGGGACCGCAACTGGATAGTCTGGAATTAGCCGAGATGATAAAGATGGAATTGGACAAAATATTTAATTTAAAATGTTATCATTGTAGCGTATCTATGGTTTATACTGAACGATTATGTTGAATAAATATATGTTATCGGTATAGTTTTTTTACTTGTACATAGATTTAAAATAGAATGATGAGGTATAAGTTGATAATCTAGAAATTCGTACAGCTAAGATTTAATTTGAAACATATCCCTCATATTTTCCTAATTGAGTATCTAAATAGAATCTTGTCTCTAGATATAATTGATCATCTACATAAGAATAAATAAAATCAATAGTTGTGGATATATATATATATATATATATATATATATATACGATGTATTTAATACACACATATTGGGTTGATAATGTGAAATATATTCATAGCAGACGATAGGTTTACTGAAATGTATGACTTTAAGATCAAATACAGATGTTACATTGAGAAGGTATTTAGATGAGTTATCTTAGGAACACACAATGCTGACGTTGTAATGCAACGCAACATAATGCTTTAAAATACATTTTTAGACGTTGACTAACGCAACAGCGTACATTGAAAGCATTAGACGTTGTGTTGGGAACATAACTCGTTAAAAATATGCTTTAGACGTTGTTTAACGTAACAGATTGCGTTAGAAACACACATTAGACATTATGTGTTGTGTTGAGAACATAACGCGTTAAAAACACACTTTAGACGTTGTTTAACGCGACAGGGTGCATTGAAGGGGTTAGACGTAGTGTTGGGAACATAACTCGTTAAAAATATGCTTTAGACGTTGTTTAACGTAACAGATTGCGTTAGAAACACACATTAGACATTATGTGTTGTGTTGAGAACATAACGCGTTAAAAACACACTTTAGACGTTGTTTAACGCGACAGGGTGCATTGAAGGGGTTAGATGTAGTGTTGGGAACATAACTCGTTAAAAATATGCGTTAGACGTTGTTTAACGTAACAGATTGCGTTAGAAACACACATTAGACATTATGTGTTGTGTTGAGAACATAACGCGTTAAAAACACACTTTAGACGTTGGTTAACGCTACAGGGTGCATTGAAGGGTTAGACGTAGTGTTGGGGACATTACAAGCAAATAATCATATCAAATTGATATTTATAGCGTCCATTATCCATAGTTGCTTCTTTATCGATGGTGAGAAACCTATACTGATCCCTCTGCCAACATAGTTCAGCCATTTGGGAAAATTTATAGAATGGCATGTCTAAACTGGCATGATCGTCATAAGCGTGTTTTAAATTACATATTTTTGAATTCTTCATTTTGACAAAGAATGTATTCTATATTCAGATGGTAGCATCATAAACACCCATGGAGTCTTATATTATCAGTAAAATAAGATAAAAAATATTTGCTTCGTCGTGATCGTATAGTTTTAATATTTAATTAGACTTTCTGTTGTAATCTCACGGTTAAAAGACTGAATAGCAATATCATAAATGGCTTCTTGCATGTAATATTTTACTTGAATAAAACAATAAATTAGATATGATTGAGTTTATTTAATTTTCAAACCCCTTATATATTTGTCAATATACACATCATATAAACAATAGTTCGTGATCAATATTTTAATTTTTTATCGTGGATATAAAGAAGATCTTCCTCTATTTTCTCTGCAACAACATAGAGTTCAAATGATGATTGATTTGATGATCGCATTGAACATGACAGTAAAGTATTAAATATGTAATTCATTGAGGTTTCGCTTGGAGTTCTCAGTAGAGAATTTGATAAATATTGGCTTCACAAGTCGTTTCATTCTATTCTTGAGTTTTTTATTTTTCCTGTGAATATACTTGTATCTCTTCTTTGTCATAAGATTAAATCCAAATTAGTATCTTCATTATCATTCGGATTTTAATTTAAACCATGAATATCGTACTCACTTTACTTTCTTATAATGTAAAGTAATAATTGACGATTGATGTATATCTATCAATTGTGTAAGCTTTGATTCACATCTACATCTTGAGGATAATTGGGGTGATGAGAAGACGTAAATGTCATCATGACATTATCAAGCAACGATTCAATATGATCAAATCTCTCTTCCAACCTGATTAGACGATTATGTATCTGATCTTTAGGTATCTTTTCGACATTCATACTGTTGTCGTTATCTGTAGATCCTTCTTTCAGTTGTTTGTCTGCATCATTTCGAGTTAACCTCAAAGGAAACATTTTAGATAGAGATCCGATAATAAGTTCATTTCGAACCGAGGAACCTCTGATTTTGGCCCCCAAAGATGTCGGACTAATTATAAGACCGACACAGAATGGCCATTCTAACATTTTCATCCTAATATTCTTGTAAACTTTCTTTTGTAGGGATGTACATTCGGGGGAGAAAGCTCTGGCTATTCCATCAGTCGGTAATGCAAATCTGATTTTATTTAAAATATGTTGGTCCACTTCGTTTCCTAGTAGCTCATCTGTCGTATAAATGTAAATCTTCCAATCACGCCATCCCTGTGGTAAGAATTGAAGTGCTAAACTCTTTATTCGCTCCAATATAACATTATCTTCCTGAGTATGAGCTGGTAACTCAATTAGCTCTCCCATTGTGTACATATTCTTAGACTCTACCATCTGCATTAGAAAACATTAATTTTAAGACTTCTTAACTTAGATATATCTTCATCATGATTGTATTGTGTTTACATATATCTAAAAATTCTAATCAACTAGCTTCCTCTCTGAGTATACTTGTATATGATCAATAGTGTTTTCGTTACTTGATATTATTGATTTTGTAATGATCATGTCTAAAAAGTTTTTAAGTAATTATTAGTGTAGCTTACCTTCTTTGTTATTACCGTAAACTTGGTTTTCTTGATGATAAATAATAATCCTTTCTCGATATCAATTCATGCGAGTGTACACCAGCTCGTCACAAATTGAAGTGATAGTTACACTCATATCAAAATTATGATTTATAAAGTTATGAATGAGTTGTACTCAATATTTGCTATATTACATGGTTGCGAACCAATTTCATATAAAATACCTAAACAGTATTTGCTTAAAATGGATAGGAGGTTTATCGAAAGGATAATTAAATTTATAGTTATGTCATTTATGATATTAATCAATCTACGGGTGATCAAAATATTAATTCATAACGATCTATGAATTGAATTCTAAACAGTTCGGAAAACTTATTCCAGTGTGCTACTGCATGTAAAGAAATCGTTACAAATTTGGAATTTATTCTAATCTACAAAAGTTATAATGAATAAATATACACAAATAATTCATGTCTATATTCTCAAAAAACATTCTTTTAAAATATTGATTAATCTAGACAATATGATAATCTTTAGAAATGCATACATGCCGAGAATGTTCGAGAGATGATATTTTAAAAAGGCATCCAAAATGAAAATACAAACATTCACATTTGCAAAAAAAATTAACTGTCATTTCATCCTCCTTGATGTGACAATACGTGGTGATAGGGATGATAGATAGATTCAATCTATAGTCATTAATCAAATCTTCAAATGAATACAAGTATGATGTATGTTAGAAAATATACCCCTCCATTCACTGTGATTTTTAGATCATCGAAATCAAATAGATAAAAACAAATCAAATCAAAAATAATATCTAATGTATTTGTCGGCTAAAGCTTTAAGTAATGAAGAAAAACTTATTGTAAAAAAGGATCCGGTTTGCAATTTATGGATAAAAACGATTACTTACATTGTTAGATATATTCATTTAACTAATTTCCATGCACGTATATTATGAAAATATTCATAAATCAACAGATGGTGGAATGTGAGTAATGTAAATGTTTAAATTTGAATCGAAGCAATCAGGTTATGGACTTACCATATGTAATGATTTACTGCACTATCCGAAAAATACACATTAAGTGTACAATGTATTTGGGGTATCGTTTATACTTGTAACTATCTAAATGTATTCAATATCCTAGCATACCAATTTCGAAAGATTCAAAGCAGCATTGAAAAATAGTGTTCTACTCATGTACATAGCTATAGAATCATGTTAGAAATAAAAAAGATCTCGTTTTGTAATTTGTACACAGACGAATAAGGTTTATTTTCGAATTAATCTTTATGGTTGGGTACAATAATTTACTAATTAGTTTAGTATTAACAAAAATAGTGAAAAAAAAATATAAAGAGTTATTAATATGTTAACATATTTGATTATATTTAAATAAAAATAAATTAAATATAAAATGTATTTTAAAAAAACATCTTTTATTTAAGAATTTGAGAACGTATACAAATTTTTTGTGTTGTTGACTGATGAGAATATCCTTCGTGTGGAGCCATTCCTGGCAGTGAAAACAGGCCATGCTTACCATAAAAATTTAAAGCCATTGAAACTGACTCATCATATCAGATTTCAACTTCGTATGATAAGAGGATGTGGATCTAATTCAGCTTGTAATATTTGAGCTAAACAGAGATACAAACATTACGAGTTAAATAGAAGCTTGTAAAAACAGAATTTATTAAAAATTAATGAAATTAAAATAATTTCAAAACCGACTAATCATTCATAATTAGTAATTTCATATCACTTTCACTAGAAAAGAATTAATACATATTTATAACTCTAATCTACCAAGTTTGTATGACGAAGTGTTAACTCGGACGTAAACCAAAGAAAATATATAAGAAAATAAGTATTGTAATGATGCGTAAATAAAAGGTATATTACACCTCCCACTAAAGAAAAGCTAAAATGAAAATACCTAATCATATACAAAAGCGTTCTGGGTAAATAATTTACTACTACTAAACAACGTATAGAAGCAGTTGATATTATATGATAGCTACAGGTTATCATAGTCATTCTTGTTTTAAAAATTATAATCAAAATTGTAAGAAATTATTTGGCTTATAAGTGTAATAAAAAATCTCAATTCTTCATTAATAATTATTGTAAATATGGAATCATCCTACTTGTGACCAATTATACCATCAAACTAGTATAAAAAAAATGTATCATTTGGTATCGAGAACCTTGAAATGAAATACGATCTTATCTATATTCACCTCGTAGACAGAGTGTGTGTGTGAGAGAGAGAGAGAGAGGGAGAGAGATAGAGAGAGAGAGAGAGAGAGAGAGAGAGAGAGAGACAGATGAGGTGAGAGGGGAGGGTATTCCGATGTGATGTGAACATGATCATAGGTTAATAACCTAAAGCCAAGTGCTGTTGCATTTGCAACGAGTTCACATACTTGTCGTTAGTCAGACAAGTTTAAACATGCAGACACTGAAAATGTCCTCTCCGAGTGCAAGTGCATTTTTTTTATAGACAGGAGGGGGGGGGGGGGTTGACTGTCATGTTCATCTATTGGATATTGCGAGTTGAAACCGGTTTTGAGATCAATGATCTGGCTCAAGTAATGCCGAGTCAACTTAGACGAGTATGTTGAGGCGCGCCTCAACAATGTGTGTAAGATTAAATGCAATAGTGATTAAATGCAATAGCTCAGATTCACTCCAAGTCGTTCTATAGAATGGGTGTATTCGATACGTACCCTTCATTCATTGGAGAGTTAATGTCTCTGCAAATAGTCGATCTAGCGCTCGAGGAGTTGAAGGATATTATCTGGGATGTTTCAATAGAGGAAGATGATCATATCGGTGTTTGGATAGTCAAACTATACAATCATGTGCTATACTGTAAAAAACATCAGGGCCAAATTGAATTGAGAATATCTGAGGGTGTTCTAGAAAATAGACTACAAATGTATAATAAACTCAAATGGTTCCTTGATGAGTTTTGGCCGGGACCGCAACTGGATAGTCTGGAATTAGCCGAGATGATAAAGATGGAATTGGACAAAATATTTAATTTAAAATGTTATCATTGTAGCGTATCTATGGTTTATACTGAACGATTATGTTGAATAAATATATGTTATCGGTATAGTTTTTTTACTTGTACATAGATTTAAAATAGAATGATGAGGTATAAGTTGATAATCTAGAAATTCGTACAGCTAAGATTTAATTTGAAACATATCCCTCATATTTTCCTAATTGAGTATCTAAATAGAATCTTGTCTCTAGATATAATTGATCATCTACATAAGAATAAATAAAATCAATAGTTGTGGATATATATATATATATATATATATATATATATACGATGTATTTAATACACACATATTGGGTTGATAATGTGAAATATATTCATAGCAGACGATAGGTTTACTGAAATGTATGACTTTAAGATCAAATACAGATGTTACATTGAGAAGGTATTTAGATGAGTTATCTTAGGAACACACAATGCTGACGTTGTAATGCAACGCAACATAATGCTTTAAAATACATTTTTAGACGTTGACTAACGCAACAGCGTACATTGAAAGCATTAGACGTTGTGTTGGGAACATAACTCGTTAAAAATATGCTTTAGACGTTGTTTAACGTAACAGATTGCGTTAGAAACACACATTAGACATTATGTGTTGTGTTGAGAACATAACGCGTTAAAAACACACTTTAGACGTTGTTTAACGCGACAGGGTGCATTGAAGGGGTTAGACGTAGTGTTGGGAACATAACTCGTTAAAAATATGCTTTAGACGTTGTTTAACGTAACAGATTGCGTTAGAAACACACATTAGACATTATGTGTTGTGTTGAGAACATAACGCGTTAAAAACACACTTTAGACGTTGTTTAACGCGACAGGGTGCATTGAAGGGGTTAGATGTAGTGTTGGGAACATAACTCGTTAAAAATATGCGTTAGACGTTGTTTAACGTAACAGATTGCGTTAGAAACACACATTAGACATTATGTGTTGTGTTGAGAACATAACGCGTTAAAAACACACTTTAGACGTTGGTTAACGCTACAGGGTGCATTGAAGGGTTAGACGTAGTGTTGGGGACATTACAAGCAAATAATCATATCAAATTGATATTTATAGCGTCCATTATCCATAGTTGCTTCTTTATCGATGGTGAGAAACCTATACTGATCCCTCTGCCAACATAGTTCAGCCATTTGGGAAAATTTATAGAATGGCATGTCTAAACTGGCATGATCGTCATAAGCGTGTTTTAAATTACATATTTTTGAATTCTTCATTTTGACAAAGAATGTATTCTATATTCAGATGGTAGCATCATAAACACCCATGGAGTCTTATATTATCAGTAAAATAAGATAAAAAATATTTGCTTCGTCGTGATCGTATAGTTTTAATATTTAATTAGACTTTCTGTTGTAATCTCACGGTTAAAAGACTGAATAGCAATATCATAAATGGCTTCTTGCATGTAATATTTTACTTGAATAAAACAATAAATTAGATATGATTGAGTTTATTTAATTTTCAAACCCCTTATATATTTGTCAATATACACATCATATAAACAATAGTTCGTGATCAATATTTTAATTTTTTATCGTGGATATAAAGAAGATCTTCCTCTATTTTCTCTGCAACAACATAGAGTTCAAATGATGATTGATTTGATGATCGCATTGAACATGACAGTAAAGTATTAAATATGTAATTCATTGAGGTTTCGCTTGGAGTTCTCAGTAGAGAATTTGATAAATATTGGCTTCACAAGTCGTTTCATTCTATTCTTGAGTTTTTTATTTTTCCTGTGAATATACTTGTATCTCTTCTTTGTCATAAGATTAAATCCAAATTAGTATCTTCATTATCATTCGGATTTTAATTTAAACCATGAATATCGTACTCACTTTACTTTCTTATAATGTAAAGTAATAATTGACGATTGATGTATATCTATCAATTGTGTAAGCTTTGATTCACATCTACATCTTGAGGATAATTGGGGTGATGAGAAGACGTAAATGTCATCATGACATTATCAAGCAACGATTCAATATGATCAAATCTCTCTTCCAACCTGATTAGACGATTATGTATCTGATCTTTAGGTATCTTTTCGACATTCATACTGTTGTCGTTATCTGTAGATCCTTCTTTCAGTTGTTTGTCTGCATCATTTCGAGTTAACCTCAAAGGAAACATTTTAGATAGAGATCCGATAATAAGTTCATTTCGAACCGAGGAACCTCTGATTTTGGCCCCCAAAGATGTCGGACTAATTATAAGACCGACACAGAATGGCCATTCTAACATTTTCATCCTAATATTCTTGTAAACTTTCTTTGGTAGGGATGTACATTCGGGGGAGAAAGCTCTGGCTATTCCATCAGTCGGTAATGCAAATCTGATTTTATTTAAAATATGTTGGTCCACTTCGTTTCCTAGTAGCTCATCTGTCGTATAAATGTAAATCTTCCAATCACGCCATCCCTGTGGTAAGAATTGAAGTGCTAAACTCTTTATTCGCTCCAATATAACATTATCTTCCTGAGTATGAGCTGGTAACTCAATTAGCTCTCCCATTGTGTACATATTCTTAGACTCTACCATCTGCATTAGAAAACATTAATTTTAAGACTTCTTAACTTAGATATATCTTCATCATGATTGTATTGTGTTTACATATATCTAAAAATTCTAATCAACTAGCTTCCTCTCTGAGTATACTTGTATATGATCAATAGTGTTTTCGTTACTTGATATTATTGATTTTGTAATGATCATGTCTAAAAAGTTTTTAAGTAATTATTAGTGTAGCTTACCTTCTTTGTTATTACCGTAAACTTGGTTTTCTTGATGATAAATAATAATCCTTTCTCGATATCAATTCATGCGAGTGTACACCAGCTCGTCACAAATTGAAGTGATAGTTACACTCATATCAAAATTATGATTTATAAAGTTATGAATGAGTTGTACTCAATATTTGCTATATTACATGGTTGCGAACCAATTTCATATAAAATACCTAAACAGTATTTGCTTAAAATGGATAGGAGGTTTATCGAAAGGATAATTAAATTTATAGTTATGTCATTTATGATATTAATCAATCTACGGGTGATCAAAATATTAATTCATAACGATCTATGAATTGAATTCTAAACAGTTCGGAAAACTTATTCCAGTGTGCTACTGCATGTAAAGAAATCGTTACAAATTTGGAATTTATTCTAATCTACAAAAGTTATAATGAATAAATATACACAAATAATTCATGTCTATATTCTCAAAAAACATTCTTTTAAAATATTGATTAATCTAGACAATATGATAATCTTTAGAAATGCATACATGCCGAGAATGTTCGAGAGATGATATTTTAAAAAGGCATCCAAAATGAAAATACAAACATTCACATTTGCAAAAAAAAATTAACTGTCATTTCATCCTCCTTGATGTGACAATACGTGGTGATAGGGATGATAGATAGATTCAATCTATAGTCATTAATCAAATCTTCAAATGAATACAAGTATGATGTATGTTAGAAAATATACCCCTCCATTCACTGTGATTTTTAGATCATCGAAATCAAATAGATAAAAACAAATCAAATCAAAAATAATATCTAATGTATTTGTCGGCTAAAGCTTTAAGTAATGAAGAAAAACTTATTGTAAAAAAGGATCCGGTTTGCAATTTATGGATAAAAACGATTACTTACATTGTTAGATATATTCATTTAACTAATTTCCATGCACGTATATTATGAAAATATTCATAAATCAACAGATGGTGGAATGTGAGTAATGTAAATGTTTAAATTTGAATCGAAGCAATCAGGTTATGGACTTACCATATGTAATGATTTACTGCACTATCCGAAAAATACACATTAAGTGTACAATGTATTTGGGGTATCGTTTATACTTGTAACTATCTAAATGTATTCAATATCCTAGCATACCAATTTCGAAAGATTCAAAGCAGCATTGAAAAATAGTGTTCTACTCATGTACATAGCTATAGAATCATGTTAGAAATAAAAAAGATCTCGTTTTGTAATTTGTACACAGACGAATAAGGTTTATTTTCGAATTAATCTTTATGGTTGGGTACAATAATTTACTAATTAGTTTAGTATTAACAAAAATAGTGAAAAAAAAATATAAAGAGTTATTAATATGTTAACATATTTGATTATATTTAAATAAAAATAAATTAAATATAAAATGTATTTTAAAAAAACATCTTTTATTTAAGAATTTGAGAACGTATACAAATTTTTTGTGTTGTTGACTGATGAGAATATCCTTCGTGTGGAGCCATTCCTGGCAGTGAAAACAGGCCATGCTTACCATAAAAATTTAAAGCCATTGAAACTGACTCATCATATCAGATTTCAACTTCGTATGATAAGAGGATGTGGATCTAATTCAGCTTGTAATATTTGAGCTAAACAGAGATACAAACATTACGAGTTAAATAGAAGCTTGTAAAAACAGAATTTATTAAAAATTAATGAAATTAAAATAATTTCAAAACCGACTAATCATTCATAATTAGTAATTTCATATCACTTTCACTAGAAAAGAATTAATACATATTTATAACTCTAATCTACCAAGTTTGTATGACGAAGTGTTAACTCGGACGTAAACCAAAGAAAATATATAAGAAAATAAGTATTGTAATGATGCGTAAATAAAAGGTATATTACACCTCCCACTAAAGAAAAGCTAAAATGAAAATACCTAATCATATACAAAAGCGTTCTGGGTAAATAATTTACTACTACTAAACAACGTATAGAAGCAGTTGATATTATATGATAGCTACAGGTTATCATAGTCATTCTTGTTTTAAAAATTATAATCAAAATTGTAAGAAATTATTTGGCTTATAAGTGTAATAAAAAATCTCAATTCTTCATTAATAATTATTGTAAATATGGAATCATCCTACTTGTGACCAATTATACCATCAAACTAGTATAAAAAAAATGTATCATTTGGTATCGAGAACCTTGAAATGAAATACGATCTTATCTATATTCACCTCGTAGACAGAGTGTGTGTGTGAGAGAGAGAGAGAGAGGGAGAGAGATAGAGAGAGAGAGAGAGAGAGAGAGAGAGAGAGAGACAGATGAGGTGAGAGGGGAGGGTATTCCGATGTGATGTGAACATGATCATAGGTTAATAACCTAAAGCCAAGTGCTGTTGCATTTGCAACGAGTTCACATACTTGTCGTTAGTCAGACAAGTTTAAACATGCAGACACTGAAAATGTCCTCTCCGAGTGCAAGTGCATTTTTTTTATAGACAGGAGGGGGGGGGGGTTGACTGTCATGTTCATCTATTGGATATTGCGAGTTGAAACCGGTTTTGAGATCAATGATCTGGCTCAAGTAATGCCGAGTCAACTTAGACGAGTATAAATTGCATTTTTTCTTTTCAGTCGGACCTCAAGCGTTCTAAAGCGATGGCGTTGGGTTCCCAACTAGATCAGATCAGAAGGTGAAGAGTGAATTGGATAGAATATTTAATTTAAAATGTTATTATTGTGGTGTATCGTCTATTGAACAATTATATTGAATAAATATATATATTACCGATATTGTTTTTTTAGAATCATTTTCTCAATCGCCACACAAGCACCCTTTATTATGGCAATTTAGTTAGACATAAAAGATTGCCGTATTAGAAACATATTTGAACATGATCATATGTTAATAAGCTAAAGCCAGGTGCATTGCAAAAGACAACTACAATGTATACATTTCATTAACGTTTAAAAATATATTTTAAATATGTCAAGCTCACAGTCGACTAAAAGATGTACATGGCTGTATTTGAGAAAGAAATAATTGCGTGGGGTTTTATAGCTCATCATGCAGCGTCCGCCACCATATAGGGAAACAAACCGGTTCCACGAGCACTCAAGCCAAAACGCAGCCAAGTGTAGGTACTTTGCAACGAGTTGAACGCATTTGAGTTCAAGGACTATAATGAGCAGACGGGTTTTTCGCGTAATGTTAATCTGAGTGCATTTCATGTTTGAATAATAATAGCCTGCATTCGTGTGTACGGATTACAAGCTCAGATTCACCTTTCTTCTTGACTACTACTTTTACTCAGGCATGCAAGTGGATAGTCTGGAATTATCTGAGATGATTAAAAATTGAATTGGACAAAATATTTTAAAATGTTTGTAGCGTATCTATGATTTATATATTTGAATAAATATATTATTGATATTGCTTTTTTTTAATCATTTTTTCACAAACATTCTCGTATTATTGACACATTGGAATTGTGTACCTAATTATAGCAAGCAAGTGAAAAGTTGAGGTCTCTCGGAACCCTCCTATTGGACCCCGAAAAGTTGAGGTCTCTCAGAACCCTCCTATTGGGCCCCGAAAAGTTGAGGTCTCTCGGAACCCTCGGTCTCAAAACGATTGGTCTAGAACCCGCCTATCCTTTTTTTTCCATACATTTCTCACCTATTTACCTACTAAAATCAGTGCTAAACATCAGAAAAACGTTAGAAAAAGAACAAAGTATTAAAAAACATCAGAAAAGCGCAAAGTATTAGAAAAGCAGGAGCAAGGTACGCGTCAATACTCCACTACCGTCTGGCTGCATTTGCAGAAAACAATTGTCCTAGAACCGGCCTCCATACACTACTCGTCTGATCCGGGTGCAGCGGTTGACGGATCCGATCTCAAAATCGGATCTGATCGGATCGATCGTCTGTGCCGCAATCGAAATTTGTATAGTATTTGGCATCATTTGATCATCAGACACCCGGAACGAACGCAAAATCGGATCGGATGGGTAAAAAATAAATAAAACCGGTTTATATATTGCCGTCACCCATGTGCTCCAAATTTTGCCGAAATTTGGAAAAAAACACATTTTACGATATTTTTTAAATTAGCCTCTTCCCAAAAGTAATAGCTTAATTTCCTATGTTTTAGTACTACAAAAAATAATGTTTAAATATGATTTGAGTCCATCAACACGTTCCGGTCGTGCAGTGCCTTCAAGTTAATGAAATTTTGAGGGAATCGAGGAAAAAAAATACTAACCTAGATTTTTATTTTGTTTTCCTTTATTGAGTACAAGTTTAAATGTTTAAAAAATTTTTTTTAGACCATTAGTAATTTTTATACACTGATTTTTTTTTATAGAACAACAGAGTTTTTGTGTGCTAAGAAAAATCATCATGTTGAACAATAATTGAACTTCACCGCTTTCATTCATTCTTAGCTGAAGGTAATTTGAAATATGATTAATGGGCGATGTTACACACGGCTCACCTTGACAGCATCGTTCTGAAAAAAACATACCTGAATTTTGTTTTTTTTTTGGCCCACCCTAAATTGTATGTGGCTGTGCGTTCTTAGCGCATTGAATTAGTGTTATACGCAACGTCATGGCGGATTAAAGATGTACTTAAAAGTTTTTGAGCTCTAGTTTATCTATTTTTTTTAACAGCACCCATGTTTTATTCGCGTAATATATAGATAGGATCAAGACAAATAAAACATATTTAAGAAATATAACAAATAAAACATGTAACAAATAAAATATAACAAAAAAACATGGCAAATAAAACATATTTAAGAAATATTGCTGCAAAAGTTAAAAGAAGTTCCCGCAAATCGATCATTACAGAAAATACGGAATTGCCACAGCCCATTTTGTTGTCCATTCAGAGCAACAAAAATAATAATTGCACTTTTTAATGTGTGCTACAAAAAAAAACCAAATTATACATTGATCACAATCGACAGATAAGCCCTTAGGTACAGCATAGTACGAGTAATATTGACAATTATTTTAACCATACGTTGGCATTCAAAAATGAACGTAGTGTATGCCAGGCTTTAAAGGTATTTTACCATTTAAGCGCTGCGGCACACCTGTGGGCGCCACGCACCGATACAGTAAAACTAAAGATTCGCTGATTAAATGCAACATTGATTTCATATACAAAAATATATTTATTTCTTTGCTTTTCGAGCCAAGGAGAGAAAAAAATGAATCAATATCATGCCCAAATATCGAAATATAAAAATATCTGATTTCAAATACTCAAAATTTTAAGTACAATAATTTAAGTAGGCTGTGCTCAGCTGCATCTATAGAATTTTGCATGAATATTAATTATAACAAGTAAATAATTTCTCTCATTTCGTACCTATCTATTAACATAGTTTAATCTGTTACTACAGGCTAACTTATATACTAAATTTTAAAAGAAGAAATTCACAGATTTACATAGTAATTTAAATTAGCATACGAAAAGAAAAAAATAATATAATTTTTATTCTGTCTTCATGTAAAAATAAAGTCAATGGAATTTTAATTCTACGCTTGAACGAGCGCTGCCTAGTTAAGTAGACTTTGTTAAAATATTTACTTTGTTCAATTTTAAACTCCATAAATTAATATTATTATTTGTCAGTGTTTGCAAGACGAGCATGTGACCAAACGCGTTCGACATGTCGATACTCTAATTTTTGTTTATTTTATTTTTATTCGGTACTCTAACAAAATATTGAATATATCAATTTCAATGTTGCCAGCAGCAACTTTTATTATTCAACTATATACAATTACAATGTATAGATCCAGCTAAGACATTGTCTTATCTGCCGGTTTCTTAATCTTAACTAAATACAATTTATTTTAACATGCATAAAATATAATACAATTACTTAAAAATTAAGTTGACGTAACTTATGTGATTACAAACAACATTAACCTAATTTAACTAAAACCTAAATAATTTTTAATATGTTTTTTTTTATAAATTCTTTTAATTTAATTTTTATTACCGATTTCCTTTCAAGTTTTCTAATTTCAAGAGGAATATTATAACATGTTTACATTCATTTTAGACACTTAAGTAAGAAAACTGCATATAAAAGATAAAACACAGATCATACTAAATAGAAACAATATAAATTATATATAATACATAAACTGTTACTAAAATACACATACATAATGTTACAAGAATTCACAAGTATGACATTTTGTTTTCAGATCGGTTTTGCATTTCAGGCGGGTTGTGTTTTCCACTTGACTCAATCGCCTCGGGTAACGAACGAATTAATATTGATTTATTTGTCATAGTGAGGATGACATATTGTTATTAATAACAACACATTATATTATTCATATTAGACGGCTCCATCGCACGTACGATTCGTGCGATAAGTAAACGACGTTAATCAGAATAATGATCGCAGCTATAAACTCTCACAGATTCATATCTCAAAATTTGATTTTCGTCATATATACAGAGTTATCGTTTCAGTAGTCCAGTGGTAGAAAACATTTTTGTTTTTTATATATAATATTCATATCTTTTGTAAATAAAACTTGAATTATTTACCACCAAATCCATCAAAAACACTTTCAATTCACTTTCGCACTTATCACATAAACAATTAAACGTCAAACAATCAAACGTCAAAACCGAACTGAAACGAAAAAAAATCCGTCGATTAGTCTATACCTTTCATGATTTCAGGTATAAGCTACATGCCGCGCTTTCAAAGATTAATAAAAATTCAGTAAACAGATGACGCTTTTAAGCGCACACGGCAGCTGGCACGACGAGATATCTCGTCATCGGCGCTGAGTGTGTAACTTCGGTACAATCATTCAATATTACCAACATTAATAAGTGTCAAGTTACTATACTATGCCGGTATGGTTACAAATTGGCATTGACAAACGCTCGAAATTACACTATTAAACTAAATAAATAAATAAAATAAAACTACACTGGATGCAGTGCAAACATTATCCGTTACAAGCCCGCTAGGTTAGGTAATTGAATTTATATCATTGAATATGCTCAGTAAGAAAAAGTAATACTGACCAATCTTTATGATGCTTTAACTGTAAAGCCAGATTTCTAGGGTAATTTAAAGTTGTGTGCTTTGCCAGAACCCACTTAATGTAGCATGTGTCTCTTATGAATAAAATAGTTGACAATAACCTTTCATGGCAGAAAATTAGTATTTTACTCCAAAAACGTCTAATCATAATATTTTACAGCACAACTAGTAATAATAGTAATTTATCGGTGTATCTGAAAAGTCATGTTTTATTCGTGTAACTAGCATTTTAAAACTTGCAACTGGCATTTTAGACGTTAGGTGCGGCACCTGCAAATAAGCAAATCCTAAATTGATATATTGTAAAGTGAACCAAGATAGAAAAAAAACCATAAGCAATAAAAATACTACGTTTGCGCTAATACCTTAACACTGCATGGACGTCATAAAGTCACACGCATGGTGACCTATGTACGTCAAGGGTTTTTTGAATGGCATTTGGCAAATTATTAAGGGCATTAAAATATTATTACAAAAAGGCGTTTTAATAATAGGCAAAATATATCACTATTTGATTAAAATAAAGACTATACAAAGTGTGAATAGAAGCAGATTAAAATTAAATATTGTACAGAGTGCATTACAATTATTCTTATTAAGTATTTCTTGATACTGGCCAAAACCGTTTCAATAATATACTGGGCTTACAAATCAGCTGTCACCCATTTTGTCAAACGGTTGTATCGTACAGCCGACACACTTGCATTGCAAGCGCAGTCCTTTTAATCCGTCATCGAAGTGCTTAGGCAAAAAAATACCTTTTTGTAAAATTTTAATTATTGAAAATTTTATTTATACCTAACTAAAAATCCTACCTTGTCGGCTAGAGAATTCATACAGAAACAAATGAAATATCCTCCCCCTCCCCGTTCTCTCATCACCAACCCGCTTTGATAATTTACATACTATTACTAGCGTTTTCGTTGATTACACAAAGTTTTTATATGCTCGCTTATGTAAAATTTAACACGGGTATCACCTTTTGGAGTTTGTTATTTTTGTTTCAATATAAATTTACTAGGTAAATATTTTTATTATCCTATTTATTATTATTATCTGATATGTGAATATTCATTTCTCCCGCACAATATACTTACACGTTTAAAGAATTTTTGCGATTCATTCGATAAATTGCGATATTAGGTGGTTCTGTAGATTACCAATATTTATGTAATCTACAGACTTGGTGGCTTTAGATAACTCTCATATTAGGTGCAGTCACTTTTATACTCTAAAGGTAAATAAAGCGTAAGAAAAATCAGGAAGACGATTTTTTATATGTTCTTTAGCCACGAAATCTATAGCATGCTATTTTTGAATAGGTAAATTAATATATTATTACTTTGTAAACAGGTTAGTGGCGTGCCCTGAATGTGTACAATAGGCAAGCCCTATTGCGGAGTGGGGTAGGGGGTATTTTGGTATAATATAAATTATATTGTTTTATAATATAAACAATGAAATATTATATTAAATCGTAAATATATTAAATTTGCGGTTTTTTTCGTTAAAAATCTAGGCAAGCCCGGCTTTTCGCTTTCTATGAAAGTACCGCCATTGTGTACACTGTACCTTATATTGAAATACACTAACGGCCTTTTGTCGCGTTAGTGCGTTGCTAAACTAAAAAGTGACTATACCCTAACCATACCAAAATAAATGCCTGCCAGTTTAGTTAGTTGTTTATTCGACTATGCACATAGGGAGACTATTCTTGTTCAAAAATTCAGCTTAATTGACCCTGCAGTTTTTAATTATAATGTTCATTCATTGTGGTTTCCGAGAAAATAATTGTTGGTGATAATATTATACTATTCATGTAATAGGTACGACAGCTCATGGACGTTCATTAAAATCATCGACCGGTTGTACGGCAAGGTCATTTTCCGCACGTTATGTTTTCGCTTATAAGAAAGGTACTTAATTGACACCAGCGCTTTAATAAAATAATAAACAAGGAGATCAATTAATTTCGCATTTTTTTCTATATAATTTCTTATTCATAATAGAGAACATAAACACCTTAATATGTCTTCAGAAACGGTCTAAGTACAACCTGTATATTATGAACAAACGAGCAAGAATTAGAAAATTAGAGTGGTTAAAGTGCGACGTGCGCAGGAACAAGTCGCAGAAAAACGCGAGACCAACCATTTATCTATGCTAATAGATTTATTGTGTAAAAACGAGAGAAAAATATTTTATATAAAGATTTTAATTATGATCTGAATATTCAAGTATAGCATTTGAGGACCAGGTTTGTTTTAGTGCTTGATTATGCCTCCATCCTTGTTTACGATGGTGTTTAGGCTCGAAATATTGGAGCTCCCCTATATTATTACTAGCCAGCGTCTAAAAACATTAGCGTTACGTGTTGTGAGGACTATACATTTTATATTAAATGACACTTCCAATTTAATAGCGTAAATACTCTAAAATATAGTGATCAAATTTTTTTAATCTACAACTACATTATTATAATAATATTACTGTTTAAAAAAAGAAAAAAAATGTACATGAATCGGTGTTATATATCTTATATAACATCAAATTATTATTAACACCAAATTATTATTATTTCCAAAAGATTGCTATCACTTTGTATTCGTTATAATAGGGTACCTACTGAGCCATTGTAATGTGGAACATAATATGTCATCTAGTATCAAGTAAATGTCGGTTTCATTCCACCTAGAAGTCGCCATTATGTATTTAAGAGATGGAAATGAATACCACTCCCCTCTACTGGTTGAATTATGATGGTACATTAAATTAAACGAGAGGAGATACCCAAGAGTAAAACAAAACCTTTGAATATTCGCTCCCGAATTTTGACGAGATTCGCTTTACTATGCACCCACCTTTTGACCAATAGTCCAACGCCTTAACCACTAGACTAACATGATCTAAATGACTGATCTGTTAAATTACCTATATAGACATAGAACACTACAATACATAGAACACTGAATGGCTAATTTAAGTTTTTATAGATTTCTTGGTTGGATTTTTATTTTTTTATTCTTTATAATCCGCTTGGCTGCAATTTTTGGTGATATACGAGTATAAGCTTTACAAAACATAGAGTAGTTGATTGTGGGGTAGGGTTTTGGGTTCCGAACGTGAGCGGTGTCTTAGGGTTAGTTAGGCTAGGTTATAGTTTAAAGACACTTTGAGCACAATTAGAGAAATATTCATAATGAGGAGTAAAATTCGGATTAGTCAAAAACGAAACATTTCTTACCTCGTCGCATTACCACCTTTGGCATGGATTTTTGCACAAAAAACCAAGGGTATAAACGTGGATCATTTAATTTAAAAATTTAATTTTAATTCTAATTTTAGGGAGTAAGGCATTTTTTTAATTAATTGGACAAGATTACTGCATTGCTAAAAAAAACCTTTTAGTTTGATTGCCGTTTAAATGCATACGATATAAAATTAATAGTGTATTAATATACACTTTTATTTTACTATTTACATCTGAAAAATTAGCAGTCTACGTTCAGTTTTTTTTTGTGTTTAGAAATGAAAACATTTCAAAAATTGTTTTTAGTAAGTTTTTCATCCAAATAGGTAGCTAGTATATCATCGCACATGTGACTAAGGTATATCAAGCAAGGGTATAAGGTATTATCAGTCAATGATAATTTGTAAATCATAATATTAGTTGTGTATTTTTTGATTAGTAAATTCACAATCAAACTGAACTCTAATTGAATTAAAAGTCAATAATAAAAAAGGAGTAGCTAGTCAAAGTAGTAGTGCCGTAGCTGAGACGCATTTACTCAATTAGCAGTTTCCTGCGGTCGACAGCAGCATATCATCAGAGGGTTGGCTGGAGGGAAGACGGGAAGATGCTGCACAGCCCGCTGCAGACATTCATCCGGACTCAGATGAATGTCTGCAGGTCCGGTAGTATGTCCCATTAGATTCATCGAGTTCTCGATTTAATCGAAACTAAGCACAGGGTGGAACTATTCACCGGAATAAGGCCCATCACTCGCTCAATCGGTCGTATTCTTTCCGCCTGACCCACATGTCGGATCTTCCCACTGACCTTGATTGCTAGCATTTTCTATTTACGCCGTGAAGCAATACAGACCCTCTATTAATCTTGTTGGCAGGAGAGGTTTGCTTTTGTTTCACAAAACTCGCCTCACGGCTTAGGGGACTAAAAAGTTAATATCGCACAGTCAGCTGCAGAAATGGCTCAACGGTGAAGAGACAAATATAACCCAACCATGTAGTGGCGCAGTTATTTTAAAACATCTAAAACGAATTTGTGTCACTTTTCAAATGATATACGAATTTGATTAAAGCCTATGTCGCCAGCCACATCACATAACGCACGACGCTACGTTTTACTTGCTTTCTGATGTGATAACATCGCATCACCCTGAGGGCAATAAATAGTCACAGGCGCATAAGCGTTATTCTGTGCTCATTCGGGTCATTAATTATTTTTAAAATCTCAAATAGATATTGAGGCTCAGAGGCTCTTGATTTTTTATATTTAAATAAAAAAAGCAACATAATAACGAATTGTTTTTAATTATTTACATTTTCACACATACATTATTTAAAGTTTTTTTTCTTTGTTGGTTAGGCAATATTATGAACAAGCGACTTCAAAAAGGTTACCTTTTAATAAGGTCGGTTGAATTTTGTAGATCACTTTAGATTTAAAGAATTAAATTACTTAACTGCAAAGTATAAATTATAACATAATACTAAGATTTGTAAAATTAAATTATACTGTTATATTATAGCATTTTAAAAAAGTATTTCAGCATTAGGCAATAAATATCTACTGTTTAAAAACCTAATATTTTCGATGGAAGTTATTTTTCTTTCTTCCCTTGAAAAGGCATATTTTAGAAATATTTAACATCTAATACCTAGTATTCTCATATACATGAATTTATTAATATTAGATTTATATAATAAAGCAATCTATTCGTTTTGCGGTAGGTCTTAAACAGACTAAAACTTAGTTTGAAAGGCAAACTTTGCCTAGCGATCTTTCGCAGTACCTATAATCATTTCCAATCAGAAAATCAAACTAACCTTGAATTGATTACCGATTGAATTATTTAATTCCCAGATCTGGCTTGGTAAACTAAAAAGGAAAACTAATGCCTGAATGGGCTTAGAGCCTGCAGATAGAATATGCAAACGTATTCAAATGGTAATTAACCGGAGATATAGTATCATCATAGTATACAACAAAACCATTTTTTTGAGTAAAGCAATTCCTATTCAAGATTTATACTATTAAACTTCCTACATATATTCATATGTAAGAAGCTACTATGCCCGTCCTTTGACCGTCTGTCCGTCATTTGTACTTTTCGAATTGAAAGCTGCAACAGACAGAAGCACAGATAGACGGATGAACAGGCAGGACGAGGATAGTAGCTTATACATGAATGTATAGGAGATAAAAAACGGATCCATCAAAACGCCCAAGTCACTAATCACACCATATTATGCATATTCCGAACATGGAAACCGTTTTTGTGGATCCATATTTTTATTGTTACTAACAATAAGAACTTTAATATACTTTATTATTTTTTTGGTTGTAGGTTTATTTTGAAAACGGTGTTATTATTATTAAAAAGTTTATTATTTTAATAATTTTAGTTCGATTACACTAAAAGTTTTTTAATCGAATTTTAATGAAATCATATAGAGGAAATCTCTTATAAGCAAAAACAAACAGAATCGCTTAAGTCAAAAACAAAATAGGTAAAACCGTATTTTTCATTTTTGTGCTACTTAACTTTTTATTGTAACTAAATGAAATTAAAACGGGACCACTCCTGAAAAATTCCTTACCATATGCAAAAAAAAAAAAACATCGGGATCGCTTTTGCCGTTTCGGAGTTTTGAGTGAACATACATAAAAAATATATACAGATCCAATTGAGAACCTCCTCCTTTTTTGGGAGTAGATTAAAGAGTATTTCGATAGTTAGTATAATGCTTCGTACATACCTACATAAACATAGAAAATGACATACTTGTCGAGGTGAAAGGTTGTAAAAAATTGTGTCTGTTGTACAACCTCCTCCAACCCCTCTCCCCCGCGCCCCTTAGTAATACGCGGGTAGTTCGTAATTCGGCTTCGGCCATCTGGTTGCCTTAATTTACAACAATTTTATTCATTCCAAGGGGGTTCAAAGCAAAGTGGCGCGAAAAAGTAAATTCGCGAGTCTGATCCGCGCAATATACCGGCGAAGCTTTGTAAATAAATTTATCGATTCGCGGAGAGGAATTCCCGACGTCGACGCGTTTTCGTTCGCCCCATAATGCTGATGCCGCCGTGGTCTGCAAAGCAATGATCTACCCCAATATTGGAAAAAAGCGCCCCTCATAAAAGCCTGAAATTTATAGCCAATGTTAACGTTCAGCGCGTTTTCGCAAAAGAATTTTTCCCTTATTCGCCGTTCCGATGAAGCCTTGCTAATGCGAACAATGATCCTACTCAGTGATCGAAAAAAAAAAGATTACGCATTTTATACGAGTATATTTATAATATAAATTACATGCACATATTTTATTTATACCTAACTTTTATAAAGATTGTGGTTTAGTTATGGTTAACTTTATAATGATTAAACCTATTCATGACTTTTTTTCAAGAACAACAAATCACTTGACGAGATGAAAGCTTCAAATGTATGAATAATTTTCGCAAGTTTAAGCGTAGGTTGAATAAATATATTCTGGAAAAAATATTTATCTTTTTAAGGAATTTACAAATGATAGATTAGTTATACACAATTCACTATGTATTTACTATTCTTGTTTTTTTTTTGTTGATTTGTCCTCCTGTAAAGTGATTACTATGCAGGGATCAAATACACACTGTAAATTAGGTAAAGGTATATTAATCAACCTGTTTTTCTACTGTTTTCTAATGTTAAATTCTGTTCTTTTACATTTGAAATTTTCCGCTTATTTTTAATGTAACCTTTATGTACCATTAGTATTTAATTGTCATTCATGTACAAGTTTATTTATAGAAATAAAATTATCTTACCTTAGAATATCATAATTTTTGACCTACATATTACATATGTTCATATTTACTTACGTATCGTATTAAAAGAGTACAGCACGTAAAAGCTAAAGATTTTCACAAAAACATAAGCCTGTATTTAATTTAGCTCACTAATTTACTTTGGCTCATTTGACACATTTTTGGCACTTAAGTTTACTTATTATTCTGGCTGATGTAATTGTAATATATTACAATTTGTTTATTGTTTACTGTATAATAAAAGAGATTGAATTGAATTAAATTTTACACTATCATACAATATTAAACAAGGTATTAAATCCGTTACAATTATTATATCGAAACCCTAGAAAAGGGATTCGTTGTTACTTAATCACTTTTGTGTTTGTGATTCTCAGCCCCTATTAAACCTTTAAACGCTTTAATATGAGTTTGTTAATATATGACCAATATGTACGTTTTATATTATAAACGTTTTTATTTGTAAAGAGTATACTAAATTTCATATTCTTGATGTTATGTAAATTCTCCAACCACTTTCTACTTTCCGATCCCAATTTCGTTCCCAAATGTATTTTTCCATTTTGCTAATTTCGGAGAAAACATTATTGGCTTTATGTTCTGATTGTTTATTGTAATATTATTTATGTAAATTGTTGTTTTCTGAAATAAATAAATAAAATTTCCAGGCATACAAAATGTAGGAGGTTCTTAATTCTATATAAATGTTTTTTTTTCAGTCATTATTCCATATAGGCTCAGTTTATATGTTTTCCATATGTTTGGGAATTTTCCATAAGTGGTCCCAAGGTAGCTTTATAAATTTAAGTCGAAAAGTATGTAAGTTGCCTGTTTAAAATGTTGTCATGGTATGTGCTTACATTAGATTGTAAGTGTTTTTCGTGAATTTTGAAATTCGTTTATTTGTTTAAGTTAATAAATATATTTAGTTTTTACATATCGGACACATATTGCATACATAACAAATTAATCGGCTTTGACTTCTTTATGTGGTTTTATTTTTTTCTCTATTTGACATAAAAAAGTAAATGAAGAATTCATAAATGAAATATTCAAAGTATTAGTATAATGTGATTTATTTTGTAAGGCTGTTTCTCATCATTATTGTTATAAAATCCTAATTAAATACGTTAAATACCTAATAATATGTAATCGTAGATACTTTAGTGATTAGTCGTTGGTAATCCAATCTCGGTTTGAACGAGAGAAGACTGAACGGAGAGCGTTTCTATCTAACGAGTTCTAATAAAGGTCGTTATTATTAACCATCAACATATTTCTTAATATGAAGAAACCGTTCACGCGTTCCTTTTACGCAATATACAATGAAATGGCAGTAAGAAAAGTCGTAAAATGTTTTATTTAGGCCACTGTACTCCTTAAAATCTGCTGCCCTCTTGGAATGACTCTTTTTATGACTGTGCCGAATATCCAACCTTTCTATCAATAATATAATAACATATACGAGTACATGTAGACGGTAGGTACTTTGTAAATACGAGTAAGTACTGAGATTTTCTTTTTTTTATCTGGCATGGATAAGTCAATTTATTGGCAAGGTGTTTGTTTTTTCAATCATGTGATTAATTTACAATTTTTCAAAATATAGAATAATATTTTGTCCTACAATTTTATGTAGAACCTATTGCGTATAATTTATATAAATAGAACTGACTACTGATTTATATAAATACAAACAAAAAACTCATGTAACCAATGACTCGCATAGTGTCATATTAAATTGCTTTATGACGATGTAACCCATACGAAGACTAAATAAAATACAAGAACAGGACTTACTATTCGCATTTATTTATATAAAAATATTTAAAATTTGTCATTCTATTTTAACCGATATTTTATTATCGTAATTTTTACAGCGCATTAAATTACCTTCACATTTACACAAATAATAAACTTTGTAAAAAAATCTTATTAAAAAAAACTTTTAACAAATGTAGTCTCAACCGAGATACAGTCACATAATAAAAATATAAATTTGTGTATTGACGATATTATTTTTATTTCAAATAGCATCTATATTTTTTTATACTTTTCCATGTTTAATTGTTACAGTATTTTTGAAGAATTGAAGTTAAAAGAAGTTATAACATAAGTAAAGCATTCTTAGACCACATAAAAGATATTACAAAAAAAAACTTAAATATTAAATGTATTTAAAATAATCAGGGCACTAAAACAGTGTGTTAGGCTAATTTACTATTTCGAATAAGGTTCCTTCCTATTTCGAATAATTTCGAAGGTTAAAGAGAAGATAAAGATAAATATAATAGAAAAAAATCTGAAAAAGATATATAAAAAAGTGTATCTCCCTCTCTAACTGCTTGAGATGGAAAGAGAGTATTTTAGTTTGTCTATTTTTATTTTTTTCTTTAACTTTGCTTTTGATAGGTTTTTACTTTTTACTCTTGGTTGTTATCTAGGTATTTATTGCTTTTGCATTTTATTATATTGTTTTTTGTTTTTCCTTTTTATTATTGATTTTGAAACTTTTATACGGTAATATAGAATTTTTCATCCACAGAAAAGGCACCGTCTTTGTGGGGAAACGTAAAGGTGTTTTGTAAAAAATAATAATAAAGTTTTAAAAAAATAAAAATAAATTAATTAAATAATTTATGATACAAACAGATATGCAATCAAAATCATTTTTATATTTTTAGAAACGTCATTTTAGGAATAGCACGGAATAATAAAAAAAAATTGATCGTGGAAAAATATTACATAACCTGAGAAATGCCGTCAGTAAAAGCGATCACGGCAAACTAAGACAAATTGAAAATAAGATCAACCTTCCTACCACAACACAGCCTGACCGGCCGCACTGAGAATTTTATGAGCACTTGTCACTAACCGATACCTACCCGATCTTTTATTGTGCTCTGTAAAAGGATCACTCTAGTTTTCCTTCGTTTCCCCTAAGTATGCAATAAAAAAATCGAAGCTGCGTTCCTGTGAAGTAATGATTCGGCTGATGTGTTGCCGACGCGACGTAGGGTCGACACATCTGCTCTGACCGCCGTCCTTAGCGATGTCATTAATAATCGGGAAAAACATTAGCAGTATATTTGAACCAAGAAGATTAATGTGCACAGAATATGCTGTTAGCAATATTTACATCTTAATTTTTGTTATATAAAGTAATTTTAGGACTATTTTTGCACTCGCATTATACAATCACTCACTATCTCCAAAATAAAGCATTTCCACCCACATGTACTTACCATTTTTTTTTGTACTTAGCCCTTTCGGATACAACCTAAGTTTGCGATATTTTATTAATTTGTTCAAATAAGAAAAAATAACAAATACAAGAAATGAATATACGTAGTTTTTTTGTATTCGAAAATATATGAAAAGCCAAAGTTAAAGAGGAAACATGTGTGGGTTCAAGTGCATGAAAATGGGTAATTAAATGTGTTGAAATATGGCATCATATTTCCTTTTATAAACAAATATACTTTTTATTAATTATTGATCTATTTTAGGACTGCTTTTGATAGTTATTTTATTTTTGTACGAGTGTATATGTAAATGGAGTATTTCTTAGACACCGCCCAATTGAACGTGTATAATTTTATAGCAAACCAATTATATGGACTCCAGCAGTAAGACCTGTTTGCGGCTGGTGCGTTGTGAGCAAATACGCTGCTAACTGAATTAATTAAATTTTGTATTGTGTCATTAATTTACATTTATTTAAAATGTTAATACAAAATACAAATACAATTGAAGCTACGATGTTGTTGTTTTGAAACATGTGTAAAAAAATATTTCAGTTGTCTTAGATATGGTCATTGTAGTGGACCTTTAAATCAAGTGGTAAACCTAGTTCTCGAATAATGTGTATTGACTTTATCATAGTTAACGTTATTATC
The DNA here is from genome assembly GCA_020383195.1 of Neomicropteryx cornuta. Classification (NCBI taxonomy): domain Eukaryota; kingdom Metazoa; phylum Arthropoda; class Insecta; order Lepidoptera; family Micropterigidae; genus Neomicropteryx; species Neomicropteryx cornuta. Next base: position 12,993,731 of record JAHKQU010000014.1, read on the forward strand.
AAATATATTAAATAATTAGTTTTAGGTACATAATCTCTAGTAAACAAGATCTTATCGCATTTCAAAATTATTTTATTCGTTGTCGCTTTTCCCTCGGTCGGAAACGTACTGGTCAGCTGTTTTGAAAAAGTCAATGAACGAATATTAATAAATAAGAAATTGCTAATTTTAAATTCGAACTATTTTTGGTATCGCAGTGAAATATCTAATTTCTTTGCGTAAAGGCTCTATTTCATGTGACGCTTTTTTAGATAGAGATAATTGATTTCAATATTTATTTGAAATTTTTAAAGTTATAGTATTGTTATTTATTTTAGCTCAATAGGAATTGTTTGTTATTTAGAATCCTGATAGGAAAGATATTTGTTGTTTGGATATATTTTTTGGAGATACTTGTTGTTTGGATAGATTTATATGGATAAATTTATGTGTACTTAATTATTATAAACTTATATTAATGCCATTCCTGTACAACTTGTTTGTTAATGGAAATAAATTATCTCATATCTTGTATCTTGGAGGCTATAGTGAGATAATATAGCGCCGTTTTATGGGTAAATAATATTCAAACAATTGTTTGAAAAGCGGATGCAAGCTGGCTGGGAACCGAGGCTTAGTAAATGTTGTTTGATGCCCTGACCTTTTGTTTGATTAGCTTATGCTATATATTTTTTTGTTGGCTCCTAGTTATTTTGAGATATTTGATTTAGCTTAATATCAATATTTTTGGATAATGTAGCTTAATACCTACTAATATTATGGAATAATTTGTATCCTGACATCTTAGTGCTCCGTATATTTCAGATATATTTAAATTACAAAAAAAGGCTGTAAGAGCTATTTTAGCATTAAATCAAAGAGTATCATGCAGACCATATTTTAAAAGATTAGGCTTATTGACAATATATGGGCTGTATATATTAGAAGCAACATGCCACTTCTTCTTAAATAAGCAAAATGCATCTACACACAGCAACATTCACGAACACAATACGCGTTTCAAGGAAGATTATGTACCAACCATACTAGCCCGTACAACTTTATTCCAAAAGAATAGTCAGTATTTAGGCCTAAAATATTTTAATATGCTGCCTGAAAACATTAAAAAAATAACTGAGTTCAATCAATTTAAAGGTGCATTGAAGAAATATATTATTGAGCAAAACATTTATAGCTTTAATGAATTTAAATAGTTCTCATTCGTGATGGTCATGTCAAAATATTACTATTAATCTACCACAAACATTTATATATTAGAATGTCCTTTGTGCCACAATATGAAGTTTAGGAAATTTAAATTATTTATGACAATGTTTTAGTTAAATTTAAACAGATTTATTTTTTAATGTCTATTATAAGTACATTATATAATTTGAGAAGTTTGTTTAAATTTGAAATTTAGCAACTGTATTGTGAAAAAAAAATAGTTTTGTACAATATATATTACACAGATACGAGAGTATAAAATATTTTTTTGGTTAGAAAATCTTACAAACAAATTGATTAAAAAATTGTAAAAATAAATTTAAGAGACCTTATTTATAACCTATAGACCTTATTTTGCAGAAACAAGTGACACGTTTTGTAATCTTTATACCATAAAAAAAAAAAAAATTCATTATATTATAGTTATCATTAAATAGATATTAAGTAAATCAAATTAATATAACAGGTAAACATAGTAGAAAAAGTAAAAACACACACGTAGACTAGAACATGGATTCTAGTTCCGTAAGCAATTCGTCCATCACTTAGTTTTTTCTACTATCTGTTAATTTTATTCAGTATTATTTTTTTTTTATCAAAAGACTATGAACTTCATCAATGGATGTCATCATATTTGTCTGTTTAAAAATATATATGTATGTTACTGGTTTATATATGCACCTTTATAGGATAAAGGTGCGTAAATGCTTTTTCTTATGTTTTAACCGCTGTTTTATGTATTTACTGTTTTAAATTGCAAATGTCATTCCTATACAATTTATGTTTGTTTTTGGAAAATAAATTATTATTATTATTATTATTAGATGTTTGCTATTGGAATCTTAGAAGCGGTTGAACATTATATGCTATCTTAGTATCAACTTTGATAATTGATGCCATATTAGTTGAATATGTTTGAATACTATGAGAAACCTTAGTTTAATTATCTATATATTAATACGTGAAGGTAAAACTTCGGAGAAAAGTATATTCCGCGCACGAAGGAGTGTGGGTTTTAGCATGGGCAAAGTTTTTTAATACTTTTGATTGTGGATTAATGCATTTAGAAAGGAGGTTTTGCAATGCAAAACATTTCGAATTTGAAGTCACTTTAGGTGAAAGGACTGAATTCACTTCATGTTGTCATAATAAAGCATATTGGCCTTATCATAATGAATACTTCAAATTATTGTATGTTCGACTTACATCACATGAACCTTTAATAAAAAGAAAGTTGAAAAAATATTTTAAAAAGATTCGTAAAGAGAGTTTAGGATTCTATAATTGTGTATTAACATAAATTTGTAAATTTCATAGGTTTTGCAGTGAATGAAGGCAAACATGACGTATCGCAACTGACGTTATAGAACACAATATATATGCAATGATTATTATATATATTACTCACCGTATCATGAAACAAATCACGCCTCATTTCCGGATGTACTAACTGCATAGAACGCCTTTAATAAAGGCTTTTTGAAATGATCGGTAGATTATACTGCCTACACAGTTTATTATAAACCGTTGTTTGTGATAAGGGTTGTAATATTTTTTAATTAAATAATTTGTAAACTTTGTCAAAATTACTGATATACGAGTAAATAATCTCTGCCGCCGGTATGAAAAATGAGGAAGTTCTACGCATTTTCCGATATATTAGTACCACGTTTTTATAACAGATGTTTTAGGGAACAAAAATATTCTAATATGAAAAATACAAGTATGAGATTTTATATTCAACACAAATGTTTTTATATTTTTTAATGTAACTCTAAAAATACCCGATTAAATGGAGAGGTGTCATATTTCCACTTAATATTTCGAACGAAGAAATACAACCTAAATTAAGAAAAGTGCTCCGACAGATCCGTTGGGTATTTATTATATAGACGTTTCTGGTATCAACGTCGTTATCAAGCAATGCTACGGCCGTTCAGATATTTTTATGCCGAGTTCAATTCTCGTACCAACCCCATCTCAATAATTATCTGTGTCCTTTGTTTCAGTTTTACTCTCTCAAATCGCAAGGAAAAATACCCGGCGTTCCTAAATAATCGCGACATAATAATAAATCTGAGAGTTGGATGCTTTGTCAAAAATTATTTCCTTTCTTTTGATATCTGGTAATGGCCTAGGATTTTATTGCTTACAGATTCCAAGAGAGGTCGCTGCGAGTTATACCCTTGAGAGGTTTTTAGGATCATATGGGTTTTCTTTTCCCCCTAATACACTTGAAATAAATATAATGTAACTGTAAATAGCCGAAACATGCTTTTGGCATGTTTGACCTTTTCTGAAATCATAATATTTGTTAGGATTGGATAATATTTTTTTTTTGTGAATGCGCTGTTCAAGAAAAAATAAATCTGAAATGATTGGTTAAATCCGGCAATTTAATGAACACAAATATCATATATTTTATCTCCAGGGGAAGTCAAAGCCAGACATCGAAAAAATTGTTGACATTAAGAGAGAAAAGGATGAAAAAAGATTTTAGTTTAAGTCCTATCTGCCACATAGCTAAATAAAATGAAAATACGCACTAATAAAGTGGATTTGTTTATTTAACCATGAAGTACCACTCACGACTTACCTACATATGTACCAGTATTTTTTTGGTTATAAAATAATCTGATATAATTCGTGTATTCATTTCTACCGTAATTACCGGCAAACAAAAATCACAGAGAGTTGTACTACCGCTAGCTGCCCCCGAGTTAAAAATCTTTTTCTATTGCTTTAAAAAAATAAACTGATAAAAGATCAGAAGATATTTTAATAAGCGAACTTTTATGGCATTAAAATATTTTGTTTGCAATGATCAAATATGCTAAAAACAGTTAAATAAGCAATCTTACATACCTGTTATTATTTCAGATATTTTAAGTCAGATATTTAGGGTCCTTTTTTTAACAATCATAACAGCCTTTACCTAAATCTATAGAAGACCAACTAAGAATATTAAAAGAGACGTCAATTTATCAAAATAGTGTTTTAATTTCTATCTTAATTCTAATAGTTGTGTTGGAATATATTTATATATTACTAAAAAAAATATTAGTAACATATTGTATTTTTAACAAACATATAACTGATTATAAAACAATTTCGACATAATTAGGCTATTATCTTTTTTTTTATATTGATATATAAGTATATATATTTTTTTTAATACTATTCTGGATATTTTGACCCATATCCTTTACTTTATTATTACTTAGTTAGTTATATTTATTATGAGTTAATTTAAAATACAGCATTATAGTAAGTATACTTTTTCATAAAATATTTATTCAAGCGAATCTGGACCGCACTTCGATTTGATTTGTGGCGTTTCGAGGTGATTTGTTTGTATTCAATTTATTATCCTATCTCTTTATTATGTTAAAGAAAGAAAGAAATTAAATTAGTTTTTAAAGAAATTATTATAAATTTCAGGATAAAATATAAATTAAAATACTTTTAAGAAATCTTATTTTTATCTAGTCCTTTTCGTCTTCTAAACTCATAATTCAAATGTTACAGCACAATCAGCATTGTTATTGATACTTATGTTCTTTATTTTTATTAAAATATTCGTTAATTATTGTTAATTAATTAATACCAGAGTAACATTTGATTTTTGTGAAAATTGTTTAATATTTGATTTTAATTCTATTTATTTTCATATTTAAAAATTTTGAAATAAATTAAAAAATAACGACGTTATAACGGCGGTTATAACGGCGCAGTTCATATTTATATGTACACTGTAAATATTTTTGTGGTAACTTACTTACATTTACTAAACCTAAAACTAATAAACATAAAAGTAAAATAGCCTAATTTATCAGTCATGTGAGGGGTATGGGTCATTTTATACATATCAGCGATTAACTACTCGTTTTTTTTAAATATTAAAACAATTTTTTAAAAATATTATTAGTTGGTTACCAATATTAAGAGCTTTACTTTTATACGAAACAGGTCCGTATATGTATAGCTGTACATGATATAAGTATTCCTTATTTAGTTAATTAGCAGACTCGCATTGGACATTGGACTCAATAATTGTATAATTTATGCACTCATACTGTCGCCAATCACATATTATACACTCATAATCAGTGCAGATATATTAATCTTCTGTCCTTCGTGTGTTTTAATAATTTAATTGCCTTTAGTAAAAGCACTGCTTTGCTTTTTTAGTAAAAAAAGTTACTATTTCTTTCAGCTTTGAACAAGATAATAATGTTTGAACGACAAACATCCTCCAAACCAACAAGTAAGGAAGGTTTAAATAACCTTTTCTCCCTCGGAAATTTCTCGCAACTCAGTGGGCTTGCCCTTAGTTTTGGGACGTGTCGCATAATATGCGACACGTCCGCAGGTGTTTAAGCGAGCAGGACTGAACTGGAATTCCACCGAGTGTATTATGCGCATTCTCTTCATTTCCCGTCGATGTGCTATAATAATAAAAAATATGATAGAAATAAATAATAAGACTAATCTATATAAACACCTACATATGAAGATAACCGATTTTTAAAGTTTGTTTAAGGTTTTTAAGTTTAACTACTTGTTTCTAATTTGTATAACTAAACATAACCAATTTTCTTACGAATTGGTTGTAATAAAAAAATAAATACAGTTTCCTTCCTTTTTTTAAATACTTCAAACTTAGGGATGTTTAATATACAGTGTATCCCAAGACCATTCCCGAAGACTTATGAGAAAAAAACCTCAATCGTTTAACAAATGATGTAAAATCTATCAAAGCCCCAATTCCGACCGATCGATAATGGCCTGGCCACACCGTTACGGCGTATGGCGACAGCTGAGCACTTATTACAAAGACATTTATTACATGCTCCTTTTACTATTTTCACATAAAGTTTACATTTTTTTCTCGGAGACTTTCGGTGATGATGAATTTTTATATAGTTTCTTAACAAATAAGACTAGTAATCGCAGGACCAATTAGCTGTTTTTTTTATTGGGAATGATATTGGAACACGGGGTATAAAGATACCTAAGAAATAAATTCCTTCATCCTGTTTTGTAAATTCTACCTTGAACAAACATTCACTCCGTTAAACTGATTATCTTGGTTTTCCTAAATGAGCCACCATAAAGACTTTAATATTTGGTATCTCAAGCATTGCGTTCTTCGTTTGTCTCAATAAGTATCAACAAGAGATGAAATCAATGCGACATACAATTCAACGCACGGTATCTGCCGTTGGACGTCTTCGCCTCGAAAGGGCGAACTGAAGAGTCAGTCGTGACCAAGTGGCCATAATCACTGAATCACAATTACAGTTCGGCCGCTCTAGCATTGCGTCTACGGCACGTTCTCTTTCCCCCAAATTGAGACCGTAGCTATAGACGTCTGATTAGAGTGAGAGAGCACGCACGACAGAGTTTCGCGCACACCGCTCCAGCGACCCGGCCGCAGGCTGGGCACTGAAGGACGATGACGTCGCCAGACCGTGGCAGCCTCTTCCCCTTATCAGAAGCGAATCTTCGAGTGGATAAGAGATACGAGATGTTACATGATAGAAGCTTTCTTCTTAATCTCTTTGTGAACTTACCGTCACCAATCTAAAGAAATTTTTATAAAAGTTTTTTAGCTAAGCTGTTACTTCCAGTTGAAAAATGTTTAATAACATTTTGCATTGTGTATCTCCTATTTACCATTTTAATTAAACGAACCATAATTTTAAGAAATCACGTATTTATTAAACAATTAAGTTTTATAAGGTCTCTATCAAGATAAGGTATCTTCATTAATTTACCTTCATAATTCAAGAATAGTTACAAAAGCTAAAACATATGGTAGAAGAGTAAGGATTGTGCCTTAAGCCAAAATTTATTTTAAAGAAATCCGACTTCAGTACATTTAAAACAATAGATCAAGATAAGATAATTTGTTTCCATAAACAAACTTATTGTACAGAAATGATAATTACATATTATTTGTAGATACCGTTACATTTCAATTTAAAAAAAAACAACAGTATTTAACACAATAATACAGTAGAGAAACAGGTTGATCTAGATTAATATACCTTTATCTAATTTAGTGTGTATTTAATTTATTTGATTCCTGCATAGCAATCGCTTTACAGGACAAACCAAAAAAAAAAAAAATACGAGAATAGAAGTTACACAGTGAACCGTGCTATGAACTAGTGAACTGAATCTATCATTTAACTATCTAAATTTCTTCCTATTTCCTAAATCCAAATGAAGAAAGAAACGATAAGTAGCATTTCATATTGATTACAGATTAAATATTAAATCGCAATTGTCAATTGGCAATTGTCTATTTTTTTTTCTCTTTTAAAATAATATATAGATATTTTAGGTAAATACAATACATTTGAGTACATACTACTATAAATACTAGTATAAAATAAATATTTCAATATGATCATTATATGCTCACCATGTAACTATTTATAATAATTATTAGCGAATATTAGCATTTGAACTTTCTATGATTCAATATATTGTGCGACATGTGAATGCTGTTCACGCTTGACCGTCGCTACGTTTTTTTTTCCTGCTACACAACACTATGGGAAGATTACTGTACAAATTGTAACGTACCACCGTCGTAACGATACCGGAGGGTATTTTTTTTATCACGTTGAATTTTATTAATATTTTAAAACCAAACAGATGTACCTTAGTACAGATTCCGTTAGATGCTATGTTTAACAAGCACATTCCAGGATGAGGAATAAACAACTGAAAAGGAGCACTTATTGATTAAATAATTTGAACAAAGTGACACAGGAAACATCGACGATAATTCTGTTAAAACTGAGGCTTAATATGAAAATCGATCCTTGCATTTTGTACACTATAAATTTTAATCATTAATTAATATCACGTAAGCCTAATGACTAATATACATACTATCCTATTATCGTATTATCGAAGATAATATTTTAATTTTAACTGGTTATAACTTGGCAACCCAGGCGGTCGCCGGGTAGGGCTTATAATGATTGGGGTTAAGCTTTAGACCTGAAGTATTAAATAAGAACTTATTATTGAAGAGAATTTCAATTCGTGCGCTCTTTGTGGATTTTAAAGTCATAATTGTGTTTTTAAGCACGACCGTTAAAAATTGTAAATATTGTTTTAGTCATAACCAAATTGATATTAACTATCTAGCTCAGCTCAGTTATTCTTAAACTTAGAAAAAATACAAATATTCTTTTTTGCTTAAACATAATTTTGAAAAAAAATAGAACTATCACTCCATTAGCTAATACTACTATACTTTTTCACGTATTTATAAATTAATTTCAAAGGAGTTTTCAATATTACATATTACATATTACTATACAGTATAAAACTGATATAGCCCGATTTATTATAGTGCGATCAATTTGAATTTTAAACATTTGAGAACGTGGCTATTGGAAAGTTTTATTTATTGCTCGCCAATATAAATGAATATAAACATATCTATAAAAAAAATACAACAAAAAGACCAATTTAATCATTGATTATTTATATATATTGAAAAAGTATATTATAAAAGTATATTGAAAAACTATTTATGCATATTATTAGTGTATTGGTGTTGGTATAGTATTGGTATAATAGACAACGTTGCGAAACTTTTGCCGTGTTATTGGAAAAAAAGGTCAATTTGGGAGAAGTTAGTATAAAATAAATTACAAATTCAGTAAATATAAAAGAGGGGGGGGGGGTTGTTTTATTATTAGCCGCCCCCCAAAATTTACATATAAAAACTGAAGAATTTAAAGATTGTCATCATACTATTGTAGTAGTTTTTTTATTTAGGCACAAGTAGTCTAGGGGGTGGCTAGCTATACGGCGTCAGGTCTGTTACATAATTTACTAATTACCGTCTGGTTAAATAGTTGACTACTACTAAACAATGTACGGAAGCAGTTGATATTAATTGATAGCTACATGTGTCATAGCCATTCTTGTTTTTACAGAGATTTCCGTATAGGCAGGCTAGTTTTACACGTATGCGGTAGTAGTGGGAATAGGCGGTTTCTAAGCCAAGGCGGCTCCTGAGCCAAGGCAGCTCCTGAGCCAAGGCGGTTCCCGCGCCAATTATTTTTCTAATGCCCGGCGCCAAATGCTTTTTCTGATGTTTTAGGTAAATAAATGTCTCGCTCCTGCGCCAAATTAGTTAATAATGCTATAATACGACTCCTGCGCCAATCGCTTTTCTAATGCCTCTATTTTTCTGATGTTTTAGGTAAATAAATGCCCGGCGCCAAATGCTTTTTCTGATGTTTTAGGTAAATAAATGCTTCTATTTTTCTGATGTTTTAGGTAAATACCTTATAATGGACGACTCTTCTAATGCTGACATCTAATGGATGTATCTAAATTGTTTATATTTCTTTATTACGAATTAAAAGATTTTTAAAAAATATGCAATACGACTGCATTCGATTGTATTTCGCAATATCATTGATGACCATGAAATGTGGTTGCTTTCATTTTGCGAATGTTTATACACGTCTGACTAGCGACGGGTATTTGACCTCGTTGCAAAGTGCAACTGCAGACGGTAACCTTGGGGCAACTCACTGGTTATTCTTGCGACATATTTCGCAATATCGTTAAATCTCGTCTCGAACGTGACAAACTTGTGTGTAAAAAAGCAATATCGGTAATATATTTATTCAATATAATTGTTCAATATAATAGATACACCACAATGATAACATTTTAAATAGTTTGTCCAATTCCATCTTATTAAATGATTAAAAAAAATTAGTATAAAATTTATCGTAGGTTAATATAAAATAGTAAAATGAATTAAATGGCTGCGCGTGCAAGTCAGCTCTCCTGTTTTCGATCGACTGCTGTCCCGTTGTCGACCGACGATACGAATCCAGCCGGCGCGCAAAAACGTCCGGTCATTATGGTCATTGAACCCTCAATTGAACATTGACATTGAGCGCTCAACTCGTGTGCATTTAATGTCGTCTCGCAAAGTACGCTTGGCTGCATCCGTCGCAAGATCGTGGAACCGGTTTTGACCATGAAAAATACACATGCACTCGGAGAGGACATTCAACCCAACCTGCATCGACCAGTCCAATCATTTATGATAATTAAATATCGGAGCCTGCATCCATTCTCATGCCCTTCAACACGATCATTGACCACAATCGTGTCTAGACTTGATAATAATTGATCTCATCTAATTATATTTGAATATCAAATTAGACAGCGGTTTATAGTGAATAATGACATCATGTATGAGAATGCAAAAAGCCGACGTTTGCTCCGGTATGTTTTTCGCCGTCTCCAACTGCAGTCGTACGTCAATGGGTGCGCTTTTTAACAGTTCACTTTGTCTGTTGCAATCTATAATTACCAACGGCGCTAGACTCTTAAACTTATCTAGGGATAGCAAAGGTTGTACAGTATCATCTTGATGATAAATTTTTTGGAAGTATGAATAGCTCTCAAACAACTGCGCGACTATATTTTTTTCCCAATCCAGTCTATGATTATTATAGGGATAAATGTTATTGTTTAGGAAAACTTTAACGTTAGATAGAGTGCAATGATCAAATTTAGAGGCATCAGCGTTGGCTTTGCCCATTTTATTGGTTTGAAGTCCGAGTATTATAAATCGAGGTCTCTCGAGCGCGTTGGTCACCTTAATCTGCCACTCGAGCTGAGTTGTCTCACGAGGTAACGTAGGATATTCAAACGTTTCCCACTTTCTGAATGGGATAAATAGAGTTTCATCCTTTTGCACTATATTCAAAAGCTTCATTCGTAGTCTATCATTAACTTCCACATGCGGCATTCTCCAGCAGATTTTGCTTATTTTCACTATAGGTTTAACCTTTTTGTTTTCAACATCTTTAATATGATCTTCATCATAAAGTAATGCGTTCACATCATTCTTACTGCGTAGGATACACAACTCTTGTTTGGCGTTTACAACTATTTTTTTAAAATCCCCGGCAAAATTCAGCCAGAATTTTAAAGGAATGCATACATTAAAATGCAAGTTGTCATCGAGAATGTTCTCATTATTCAAGCACCATCCTGCATTATTAAGTTTTCGACTCTCACTGTCCGATAACGATACATAGGCCTTTATTGTACTGCTAATGCCCAAATTTCGATTTTGTTCAATAACTTGTCCAAATAGTTCATATGACGCACTCTCAAACAGGTGGCTTATACCATTGTTTATCATTTTAACCTTTTTCGTTACTGTTCCGTTGGTGGCCTTGTTCACCAGCGACGTGACGCCATCTTCTGCCTCTACCCATCCCTCGATGTATACATAGCTTTGATGTGGATGCGTGTAAAAGTCCTGAGTCATGATTGGGATCCTAATTTCATCACTATTAGAGTAGCTGGTATTAGTATACGGGTAATAGGAATGTAATCGGTATGATGTAATATCCTCATCTACCGATACACCCTCGGTAACGTTGAGAATATCCGAGTTCATTTTACAAGCTGCAATCCAATCGACTTTAAAAATAATTTATTCTCCTCGGTCAGGGACGTCTTAGGTGACTTTTTCTTCTTCTTAACGTCGTTAAATAATAATGACATATCACACTATCCTCCTAAGGTGAAGTCTGATGGTAATATTTTCGTTTCTAAAATTGACCAGTTTTTCGTTTTGATCAACTAATTTCAATTCAATGTTTGTTATAGATTTACTCTCAATAGGTAAATATATTAAATTTGAAGGGTTCTCAATAAGCTTAAACCCAGCGGGGCAGGACGGAAAAAAATCGTGGATTGTATGTCTAGGCTTACCGTTGTGGAATGAGCCCCTTACCAACGAACACTCTATTTTTATAACATTTATCGGTAAGATGTTCACAGGATGTTGACCGATTTCAAGAGTATTTACCTTCAATATTTTCTTATCATACCCTAAAAGATGACCAAAAGTATCATCTTTAGAAAAATCAATCGTGCTAGTGGATTTAATCTCGCATTTTAGAGTATTATGGTTAGCGTTTATTCTAACATATTGCATAGGATCCTCTTCACTCACCTTATTGTGTAAATATTTAGCAATATCATCCACCCCATACGTTCCCTGGTCTAGTGAAAAAACCTTATCACCAAAGTAAAATTTGTTATTAATATCCTCCTCAATATTCGGTATACTGTTTAGGTCTCTAAACTTACAAAGGCGATTTCATATTGAGACTCGTCTTTTAAAATTATCGGTGGGAAATAGTCGCTCGAGAGCGTGGATGTATTCCCGGACAATGAAAACACATAGGACATGGTGCAATAACAACAAACTAAGTTATTTCAATAATTTATTTTCTTTTTATACAATTTCATGAACTAGAATCCCTAGTCATCCCTTGTGAAAAATACCATCACATCTATCGGTAAACGTTTCCTCCTCAATTTTCGGGAGTCTCCGCTCGCAAATTGCACAATTATCAATATGAGTTTTTTTCAAAGGAATTTCATAATAGCAAAACTCGCACACGTGCATATCGTTTACTCTCGTGATTCCTTCCTTTCCTAAAATCAGCATGCACCTGTTTGGTTGATCGAGCATCGAATACCCTCCGCAAACATCTTCACCGATTTGTTCCATTTTGTGTTAAAAACTTTAGACATAAACGTCCACACTCGCTCGAATTGAAGGTTTGAATGCGCTGATGATTGTATTTAACAACGTTTTTATATCCAAAGTAGCGAATCAGTTCTAAAGGAGGCTTGAGATTTCCATACGAGTCAAAGTACTCTATAATCTCGCCGTCCTTTCTGTAACATACCCAATGCGATCCGGGCTGTGTGCTTTTATGTAAATTTACAATGGCCGTTTCTTTACGTTTGGGATACCGGGGTAGACTATCACGCATAAAAACTCCTATGAAATGAGGTATCTTCATTAATTTTGCATATTTAATTAGTTCTATGTTTGTTAGAGCCCTTCTTGGAATGTTTACGAAACCCTTTGCCGCTTTTGATATACGGATTGATGTATAGTCCTAAGCCTGATTTGTACGGCTTCAAATGTACACCTTTACCTAAAGCAACAGATTCCATTTTTAAATTATGTCGTTTCGCTTCTTCTAGTTGTTGTTTCCCTTCTTGAGCACTATTTACAGCTTTAGCGATAGACGATACGCCTCCTGCGATTCCTCCGAGGGCTGAAAGTCCAGCAAAGAGCGGTAATAGAAAGGGGAGAAAGCCACCTGTTTTAGGTATAGGAATAATTCGAGGTAGTTTACATTTTTTCCCTCTCAAACACTTTTTAGCAGTTTTATAAGCAATATTGACATTTCTAGGATTCATCCCACCCTTGCTATGCTTCAATGCATGTTTAACGCTCTTCATAGCCTGGCGTAATGTGGATAAGCCCGATCCCATCTTCACTTTAGCCTTAATTATATTTGTAACTAACCAAGCAGCGCTTTTTTCACCAAATGAAGAGTTTTTTGATTTAAATCTATCCCAAGCTTTATTAATTAGTATCCTATCAGCCTTATGTCTTGACCCAATATCTTTGGATTTAAGGTACGCAAAATCGTGTTCTTTACAAGCTTCGTCTAGAGGATTTATCCCGCTCTGATTAGCACGTTTATTTAGATCCGTTCCAGGGCCGCAGTACCTGTACCCTCCGGGGAGATGTAGTTCTGTATTAAGATTATCTAAGAGTCTATTTATTATTCCTCCTCCAACTTTCATACTAATGATGATTATACAATTTACTCTCTATATATAGCAGATACCCTTCATCAATCGAACCACTAAAATGAGATTTGTCAAGCAAGACAACTCAATTCAAGTTTGCAATTTAGATCTAAATGAACCTCAAAATAGAAGAAGACATGGAAGTCTATTACCCGATCACATAAGGGCAATTTTCGCCAGTCCTTCAAACTGCGGTAAAACAAACGCGCTGTTTTCGCTCTTATTCAGTTCAAACGGGCTCCGATTTCAAAACGTGTACGTTTATAGCAAAACTCTATTTCAACCCAAGTACCAAATGCTTCGCGATGTTATGAATAATGTGAAAGAAGTCGAATATCATACATTCAGCGAAAATGAAAATATTATACAACCGCACGAGATGAAGAAAAATACTATATGTATTTTTGACGATATTCCCACTAGTAATCAGAGCAATTTGCGAGCTTATTTTAGTCTCGGAAGACATTCGGATATAGACTGCTTCCTCCTATGTCAGAGCTATGCCAGGATAGGTAAACATCTAATCAGAGACACCTGCAACGTTGTCTGTTTATTTAAAATGGACATGCTCAATTTTGTTACGATTCTTACCCCTCCGCGCCCACTCCTCGGGCCGGACAGGGCCCTCGACGGAGCGCCGCCTCACCACGGTCGCTTCCGACCGAGGTGGAGCTCGTCTCGGCTTCCGTCCGGGTGTTACTCGCCGCCGCCGCCTGCGTTGTCTCCCTCTCGCAGGCTCTCCTTGGCCAGCTGATCCGCCGGAGTTGTCGGACCGCGAGGGACGAACCGTGATTGGTCGGGCACCGCGTCAACTACAGATTTAAATGGTAGTAAAATTTGAGACAAATTACGAACTTCCCCTATTGCCCGTCAGGATGATAGGAGAAGAGAGCTTGGGCGCCAGACGGGGCGTCCAAGCAATGTCACGGGTTGCCCCTCGTCCCTCTCTCATGGCTCCGCCGGCCGGCTGGTCTACCGCGGATTGAGGTCGCCTCGACTCACTCCCGTCACATGGCTCCCGTCACTCGCCAAAAAAATACCGTACTGCCCTCTTTTGGTGTGTATTAGTGAAACTACAAATCTGCTTTTTAATGTGGATTGTTGTTACTTAGCTAGGATTACCGATAGGTGGCTTCTAACTAGCTACAAACTTAATTTGGTGTTATCAAAATAAATAAATATTTATATATGCATATATTCTTAATAATTACGCGTTCAGGAATAGCGTAATTGGCACGATTAAACACGATCGTGACAATTTAAAACACGCTTATGACGATCATGCCAGTTCAGACATGTCATTCGATAAATTTTCCCAAATGGCTAAACTATGTTGGCAGAGGGATCAGTATGGGTTTCTAACAATCGATAAAGAAGCGGCTATGGGTAGCGGGCGCTATAAATATCAATTTGATACAATTATTTACTTGTAGTAAATATGTTTGAGGGGGGCTGTTGTCATCGTATGTTTGAGGGGGCTGTTGTCATCGTATGTTTGAGGGGGGCTGTTCTCATCGTATGTTTGAGGGGCTGTTCTCAACGTAATGTTCTCTACGCAACACATACTGTGCGTGTTTCTAACGTACTCTGTTGCGTTAGTCAACGTAAGAATTGTGTTCCCATCATAACACACATATATCTAGCGTTTACAACGTAAACTATATATATAAGGCCGATAAACGATTCATGTCGTCAGGTTCGATCATAATGTTACCATATTATGAGAAAAATGATAAAAAATTAAAGCGAAAAATAATTGATATCTCCGATACAATTAGGAAAAAATTTAAATCCTTCAAGCAGCGAGAAGTGAGCGATAGTGACTCTTTTAAAAAATCTTTTCACCCCCTAATTGAGGCCCTGGGGAAGGTTAAGCCTGTTAAGGAAGAGGTGATCATCAAATCCGAGGATGAAAGCACCGAGCCTAATGTGAGCGCTTGGTTCAGACCGAGAACGTCAACGGTGAATAGAAAACCCTTTTACGACATAGCGCACGTTCCCATGGGCGATTATTCAGAGTTGGAATTGAAACCTTTTATCGACGACACATTTGAAACAAAATCGGAAAGCGAGGATAACCTATCAAAAGTGGAAAAATTACAGGAAACGTTACACGGGAGCACGAGCACATTTTTCGAATTGAATAAGGAATTTGGACATATTGCGGCAAAGTATTTGCAATTTTACTTTACATACCCCAAAGAGCGAGATGAAAAATATGGAATCCGGATAGAAGGCGATAATCTAATCATAGGAAACAAGTTGATAAGGTTGGATAAAAATGATATAATAATTGGCGAGAATGAATTTGAGGGGACTATGGGGCTGTACGAATTGCTCGTTAAAAAGAAACCGGACAATTCAGTCTACAATGAGAAAGATTTAGAAGAGTACAAAAAAATTCTGCTACTCACGAACGGTCACTTGAAAAATTACGATAGTCACATGAATGTTAACAGTAAAAAAGGACATAAATACTTGAACATAATAGCGAAACTGTTCCCGCCAAAGGCGAAACCTCGAAATCAAGCCGATATTGAGAACCATAAGTCTAGAATTATTAAAATAAAGGAAAGACTCGGCGAGGGTCTAATCCCTGCGAATATGACATTGAACGGGTCAGGTTTCGTGTATTGGAATGATGTGAATGAGTTGGTGGATAGATTACGTTTATTGATGGCCTCAAAGGCTGCAGGGAATAATTCTCACCAAAACGAAATCCTATCGATTCTGGAAGAGCTTCAAGAGGAGGGAATTATCGTCTAACGTATATAAAGCATAGTCGCTGTTGGTATATTATCAAAATGCCACAATCAAAGTACGCATCACATACGATATCAAAGTTTGGGAGTCAGGATATCTCTCTGACTAGAGATGAAATTATAAAGTTAATAAATGATGAGAGGTCTGGTAAAGGGTTGAATAGCGATTTGGATGAAAAATTAAATCATGCGAATGAGATGATTAAAAATTTAGCAATTAGTACGGTGCAGGAATTGACGAAAATAAAGTCTGAATTAAATGACGCAAATGGAGTAGAAAATCTAGAGGAAAAAATTAATACATACACTATCCATATGAATGAGACGCTTAATAATTTAGACAATACTACAGTGCACGAAATGACTAAAATAAAATCTGAATTAAATGACCTCGCCGCTCGCACGATGCACTCCATCGGCGGGAACCACGAGGATTTAATCACGCTTAAATCTCTCATTGAAACAATGAAAGATAAAAATATCAAGACCGAGTCGACTGTGGAAACATTAAATAAAAACCTAAAAGATCTTACAAATGACATTCTCCACTTATTCGGTATAACGGGTGAATACTACTCGGTCAAAAACCATCGTATTAGTCAAATGTTGGAGGGGGTTCAAGGAATGGATGGTGTGAACGTAAATCAATTGAAAAAAGCCATTACAGGTATGGAAACCAAGATAAAAACAAACGAATCGTTAATTGACAATCATATTAAAGAGATGGATCGAATCTTTGGGATTACAAACAGCTACTTCTCGGTAAAGGGTCATAGAATCGTTTCCCTGGCCGACGGTAAGGATAACGCCGACGCCGTGAGCATGAAGCAGCTCAAGCAGGGCATAAGCGATTTAGAGAAACGTCTCAAGCAGACCATAGTCGATTTGGAGAAACGTCTCAAGCCAAAGTAAAATACTATAAAAGCAGCGAAATGAGGGTGGGATTGATCAAAATGAAGTTATTACTCATTTCATTCGGGGCGATGCTCGTCGCCGCTTGCCAGGATAGGTGCTTAAACGGAGGAGTCTGTTCTCAAATTAGAAGCAGACCATTCTGGCGCTGTCACTGCGAACAGACTTCGTTTTACGGAAATAGATGCGAGATCCCGTGTAACAAGTCATTCCAATATCCCTGCATAGATGTTCACCCTACATTAGCACCTAAACATTCAAATACAACCGCTACTTTGATTAGTAAATATGCAGACGTTTGGAGTATAATTTCTATAGTTTTATCTTTAATTACGCTGTCGTCATTTATAACAACTTTAATATATATATGGTTTAGAAAACGTACAATGACTAGTGTCTTCATTACACTTTTAAGATGAGTAAATATATAACACCGGTCAAAGTTGGGATCGTTGAGGAAATACACGGAGCTGTACGAAAAAACTTTAAAAGACGGAGAGTACTAACGAAGGGAATAGACGAGCTCTGGAGTGCCGATCTCGTTGAGATGCAATCTTTGTCTAATATAAACAAGAAATATCGCTACATACTGACAGTTATTGATGTATTTTCCAAATTCGCCTTTGCTAAACCCTTAAAGTCAAAAAATGCAAGGGACGTGACGCAGGCAATGCGTGATATTTTTACAGAGTCTAATAGATCCCCCAAACATTTGCACACCGACGATGGTAAAGAATGGTTTAACTCTACGTTTAAATCATTAATGAAAGAATATGACATTAATTTATATTCAACCTATAGTTCCATCAAAGCTAGCGTTGTCGAAAGATTTAATCGTACGTTGAAATCGAACATGTATAAGCAATTCCATATACAGGGAAACTATAAATGGATACCTCCGATATTGGATAAGCTAATTGAGGACTATAATGCACGGAAACATAGAACAATCAACATTGCACCGATTCAAGTTTCGGCTAAAAATGAGAAATTAATTTACGATAGGGCCTTTAATGTGTTGAAAATAAAAGATCCCTCAAAACCCAAATTTAAAGTGGGTGATCAAGTTCGAATATCGAAATATAAACATATATTTCAGAAAGGCTATCTCCCCTCGTATACTACAGAGTTGTTTACAGTCAAAAAAATTCAAAATACATTTCCTAGAACTTATTTATTGAGTGATTCAAGCGGACAACCGATTTTAGGAGGATTTTACGAGGAAGAATTGAAAAAAACTAAATACCCAGGTCTTTATTTGGTTGAAAAAATATTGAGGAAAAAAGGCAGCAAAGTCTACGTGAAATATCTCGGTCTAGATAAGTCGCATAATGAATGGATTAGCAAGGATAATGTTGCATAATAAAACAATATTTTTAAAAAAGTTTTTTATTCAATCTGTCTAATTAGAAACTCATACAATAAAATTGCATTATTTAAGGCACATGCGCCGCGTCTTCTCCTATGAAGATCACATTTTTTAAAAATCCAGTTAATTTTGCGGAGAGACGGATAATCGCCAATGTCTTCAAGGTTGATAATTTTCAATTCGGGCATCAGCTTTTGAAGCAACCTCTTCTTCTCCAATCCTTTGACGAAAATTCTCTGTATCCCTATTAGTAGAGTCGATATATAACTTTCCAATTCATCGTAGGGAATAGTGCCATCAGAATGATTCAAATTGTGGTAGTTGCGAGTTAGCCATTTGTTTGTTGATACAACTTGTTGTTGGATAAACGGCGGAGATTGAAAGATCGAGGAATGTTCCAAATTTGAAGATTTAACAGCAATTTCTTTTATAAAATTGGTTTTAAGGTCAGTTTTGAGGCATTGAAAATCGACAATAACCGCAGAGTCGACCATTATCCACCGGTGCCATAGAACGAATGTTAGAATCGCGTCGTCTGATTAGTCCACACCCTCTTGGTGGCATCATCCTGAGATAGAACAATTGCACTTAGCTGATTCGCCAGTTTGATGGTAGTATTATATTCCTCTTCTTGGGATTTCACCCCGACTGTAGCGCGGAATGTAGACTTTTTCCAATAATCAATCGGTTTCTCGTTGACTATGTCGTTAATCCTGTATACCTCCAGCTTAATCAGATAATCATTGCCCATTTTCTGCGAGGCTTCTATAACCACACGTCCATTATCGGTCACTTGGCTAATTCTCGAGTTTGGGATACCTGATTTCCCCGCATCTGCACTCAATTGTTGGAGCTTCAAAACTGGAGACTTGCGTTTTTTCTTTTTTTCGATATTTTTATCAGCATGATTATCAAACGATAGCAAAACATTATCAGCGTCATCAGTCCATGTTAGGTTATTTAAATAATTAGGAGATTCCATTGCGGAGCAACTAATGTAATGTACTTTCACTAGGAGACTTGAAACGCGAGTGAGATGGAATCTAATTGTTGAAGGAGGATGAGATGAAGAGTGGGGGTTAGAATTGTCAGAGTGAGACAGATACACTAGGCGCGGCTATACGACCATTTTGATTTTCTGTCTGCGGGATAGCAAACAGAAAAATATGTGAATTGAAATGAAACAAATAATTAGGTATAGACATTATTTATTCATAAACTTATCAAGGCTAACAATTATAAAATCTTGCTATTACTTTATTTTACATTTACATAATCTTAAAATTATCAAAGCTAACAATTATCAAATATAGATATTACATATACCTTATTCTAAATTGCGTCAATATCATGTAAAAACTTATATTTTAACATTACCGTGCGCTAAAGTATTTACACCATCAGGTAGCGCGTGTCTTTTGTCATCAAAGTTTACAAGGGCTACTTTATTCTGTGCTATGGTGTAAACGTTATGATTTTTAGCTCTGATAAATTTCATTTCTAAAGATTTCGATTCATTTTCAAAAAGACACCTTTTATAATCATCGAAGAATAAAGATTTGGCCGAAACACCCTTACATTTTTTAACCAGTTCGTCAGACTCACATTTGTAAGCATAACATTTTGATCTAATTGCCAAAAATTCGTTTATAATATTATCACCCGTCTCCAGTTTCATCAAACCTAAAACCTGTTTGTTGACTATTGGCATGTTAAAAACATTATCTTTTGGGAAATTGCTCGTATCGAAACGATGTAGATCGGGCTTTATATCCTCATAAAAATCATCAGTTTTGATATATGCTACTATGCTGTCTGTATCAGTATATTGTAATTCAATATTACCCTGATATTTAGGTTTTAAATAATTATACCAAAAATCAATCATCAGAGTCTTGCTTAATTCTAAGATTGCGGCACCGAGAAAAACAGGCTGATTATAATAGACTTCGGGTTTAGTCATTTGAATTATGCACAAGTCATTCTCGAGCATAAGGGAAGATTGAAAATATGGAGATGCAATAAAAGCTCTAGCACCCATTCGCTTAAGTTTATTATTCCAATGACTTACTATTTTAATGTTCGTAAATCTTTCGGGGTTAAGAATGCTTCGTCCAAAGACGCTATTGTTCATTAATTTAAATAAATTTTTTTCAAATGGCGACGTAGCTTCCGTTCGCAGCTTATTGTTTATATTAATATAATCTCTTAAAACAAAATCCTGTTTAAATGACAGTATTTTATGGATTTTAACCAATTTCAAACCCAACGAAAGTGCCTGTTGTAAATTTTTAATGTGTAAAATATATTTTGACTTATCATACAGGGTACCTAAAAGTTTTTTCAATTTTGCATCGGGAGGGACTCGTTGCTCGACACATGGGGGGAAAGAATCAAGGTAATTGTGTGTTTGTGGCGGTACGTGTAAATCTACCTCTAAAATAACACCTAAATCACCGTCACAATCGAATGATAAAGGATCGAAATGATCGGTGTCCTCATCGCTGTACCATTTAAAGTCCGATACTGGGAGCTTGGAACACATCGAGTGACCGTACATGTTATTAATATCACAGTATACGATATAGCTCGACTCTTTAGTGGGAACATAATCTTTTTGGTAGGGATTATTGCTCTTTGTGTACTTTTTTGAAACACCACAATACCCGCCTCGAATAGAGGACTTTACAAAAGTTAACATATCTAAATCAGTAAGTAATTCGAGCTGAACCTTGCTGAGTTTTAAAAATGCGTCAAAAGATAGGGATGGCAGGGTATAGTATTGGGCACAGTCTAGGTCATATGTGGACATACATAATTTCCTAAAGTGAATCATTACGTCCGAAAGTATAAGCACATCACACTTTAAATATAAAGAGCTATATGATCCCAAAGAGGTACATTTAAAGTGAGTAAATATCTTTAGAGCCCGATCGTATTCTTGATCGGTTATTTGCTCATCTTTCAAGTCGTTATAGAAATGTTCTTTAGAGGGCAGTTGCGTATCTTTTAATCTCTCTAGACTGTTTACATAAGAATAGGGGAATATGCCCTTTTCCTTCAATAAACCAATATCAGCATCATTTGGGAAAAATTTTCTCATATTTGTAAAATTCTCCAAAGTCAAATTTTTGCTTAAAGTGTCTAGAGATGAAGCAAGAAACTTATAACTATCTAAAAATCTCAGCTCAAAAGTACCAGCTTTACCGGTCTTTGGATGGAAGACACCTATGCGCTTTGAAATGGAAATAAAGCGTTCTTTACTTGACGGTATGCAAGTCACACTGCCGCTATCGTAAGCCAATTCTCTAATCAAAAAATGCATATCATAATTAATTATATTATGGCCGAATATGGGGAGATAATTTGGGTACTTATAAAGTAAATTACACGAGTTGCACGCCCATGAGCGTATCGCCCCTGTAGTGTGGGAATGATCGAGGACATATTTGTCACCGTCGACAAAATCTTTTTTGCAAATATGACAACGGGTCGATGAATTCAACTGAAGCAGATCACTAGTTGTAGGCTTTTTCATGACCACAACAGTTTTCATATGCTTATAAATAATAAGAGCTTGCTCGTGCAAAGAGGCGACAAAATGTTTTACGGCATCGGGACCCGTGTATGTGAAAAATTTACATAGAGAGGTGTCGTAATTACAATAGACATAGAATGCATAAGAAAAAACTTCGTGTTTATTTAAATATTGAGTATAACAAGCTTTAGGGTCTGGTTGGCACGTCTGAATGGGAAGAAGCACGCTTTCGAAATCAAAAAATATTACGAATGGATGCTCGAGCTGTTTATCGAAATTTTTAAATTGTAAAATATTTTCCTGGGTTTTACCGATGAATTTAACATCGATTTCTTTAGTTGTAGGAAGGCGGACTATTCTCTCGCCGCAATCGTGTCGCTGATGGTGTTGTAATTTGACCTCTGTCGCGAAAAAATTAAAGCAACCATCACAAAAATGTTTTTTATGCATTTTATTATTTATTTGAGTTGAAACTAGACGCGACAAATTAGTTATAAGGGTGTAATGACCAAAATCAGTTTCTTCATTTTCTATATATAAAAGATTTACATGATATTGACGCTTTATTTTACTATATCTAAGGGGTCCACAAACAATATGTTTGCCGTTGTTAGCTAGCTTTAACCCGAAAACGGTAACAGAAATAGTAGGGTTTAGTTTTTCAAAAAGATTTATGTCAGTTAATTTAATTGGAAAACTGATATCACCCACATTTAAAATTTCAGAAAAATGAGGGTAAGAAGATGTTCTATTTCTATGCGTTTGTGCAGGTTTCAAAAAAGCTACGATGGAATATAAAAAACAATATTCATCATCGTTAATAATATTCAAAACAGCCTTCTTACTAATAATATTTTGCGGGAGGCGGACAAAGCTTGAACCGGCAATTGGTTGAAACTTATTTATATTTACTTCTAAAAATCTCGTGTTCACAAGTGTCCACCCGCTTTGCGTTTCTTGAAAATGCTCACTTTGCGTCTTTATTGAATTTTTAAAAATGGAATAGGCGTTATCAAAGTCTACATTATTACATATAACCTCATTCCGCGTATTGAACGATTTTAGTGATGTTTCATTGGAAGTCGGCAACAGATATGATCCAAACAGAACAAGGTTAACTTTAACGCAGTGCACCGACTCGATTTGAGTCAGTATTAATTTTTTTACCTCTTCTTGAATCGAATTCATAAAAACATCCGGCAGAACGACATCAGAACAGTTATTGTAGACCTCGTAAGTTTTGATACGACTCTTAAATCCACTTTGAATCTCTTGTGTGATCGTGTTGAGTGGAGATCTAACGCTCAGGGCCCTGTGTTCGGCACTTCTCAGGTGGCTAGCATATTTTCCAACATCTAGATGCTTGTTGCATGACCCACACCGCATCTTCTTGCTTGTTGATGCTTCATCGTTTTGAATATTCCTTTTCATTTTAAAGCTGTAGAGAGAGAAAAAGAATTAAATAATACATAAAAATGTTCCGAGATCTTTTCAAACTATTAAAAATGATAGGTAGATTTTATTCAATAAGACAGACAAACTGATTTTTATAATTGATTCAAAGATTTCTTTCAATAAGACACAGATAAGAAAAACACATATATACACGTCATCTTTCATATTTTTTCTAACGACGCCGAATGGCGAAAGCTTAAATAAATCATAATCATCAAATCTATATATAAAACGTCATCTTTCATATTTTTTCTAACGACGCCGAATGGCGAAAGCTTAAATAAATCATAATCATCAAATCTATATATATATATATATATATATATCTTGTACTGTCAAGATACATACAAAATAGTGTTTATTGAATCTAAAATAATCAAAGCTGCAATGATGGATTTTTATAATGTATAGCTTTAATAAAACGGAAATTATTAGTATTGATAAATATCAATAGTATATAAAACATATGATTAAATAAATAAATATGTACCTTTTTTATTTCACGTTAATCAAACTCAATCTTGACCAGAGATGTTCGAATTGCACTGTTCACTGGTAATATAATCAATGTTTGTTATGCTAGGTCTTTTTATACCCAACAGGGACGATCTCTGTCATTATATTGATAAATATACGACAATCCGGCCCCCACAATCCTGCGACGACTGTAGTCTGACTTGCGAGATGCACACGACTCAATTGAGTCAATTGTAATTGAGTCGAGCGCTCAATGTCAATTGAGAGTTCAATGTCCATAAATGACCAGACAGTTTTTTGCGCGCCGGCTGGATTCGTATCGTCGGTCGACAACGGGACAGCAGTCGATCGAAAACAGGAGAAGCTGACTTGCGCGCGCAGCCATTTAATTCATTTTACTATTTTATATTAACCTACGATAAATTTTATACTAATTTTTTTTAATCGTTTAATAAGATGGAATTGGACAAACTATTTAAAATGTTATCATTGTGGTGTATCTATTATATTGAACAATTATATTGAATAAATATTTATTACCGATATTGCTTTTTTTTACCCACAAGTTGGTCACGTTCGAGACGAGATTTAACGATATTGCGAAATATGTCGCAAGAATAACCGGCGAGTTGCCCAAGGTTAGCACCCGTCTGCAGTTGCACTTTGCAACGAGGTCAAATACCCTTCGCTAGTCAGACGCGTATAAACATGCGCAAATTGAAAACAACCACATTAACTTCAATGACATTACTTGTAATCGAATGCAGTTGGTGATTGCATAATATTTTTAAAAATTATTCGTCAATTCGTAATAAAGAAATATAAACAATTTAGATACATCCATTAGATGTCAGCATTAGAAGAGTCGTCCATTATAGAGGTATTTACCTAAAACATCAGAAAAACAGAAGCATTTGGTGCTGGGAATTTATTTACCTAAAACATCAGAAAAACATTAGAAAAGTGTTAGAAAAGCAATTGGCGCAGGAGTCGTATTATTAACATATTTGGCGCAGGAGTTGGGCATTAGAAAAACAATTGATGCCGTAGCGAGGCATTAGAAAAGCGATTGGCGCGGGAACCGCCTTGGCTCAGGAGCTGCCTTGGCTCAGGAGCCGCCTTGGCTTAGAAACCGCCTATTCCCACTACTTGCGGTTTGGTTCCCTTTCGCACATACACAGTTCTATTAGGGTTTTCTTCCGAAATATAGGCTCAGTCGCCGCTCATGTTATCAAAACTGCGACAACTTAAAAAAAATAACAATAGAAAAAGAGTTCATGTTAAAACAGAACCGTGCGCGTGTGAACGCCTTGATTGCTTTCTGTTCTCTGGACACGCGTTCGCACCTTGTAGAAACCTGTTCGTGTTGAGGGAGTATTTGGTGCTCGAGTGTTTCCATTAGGTACCGAATAGATACCGCCGCACCGTTTCACACTAGTCGGCAGCGACCGAAAACGATTCAAACCGCATACGTGTGAAACTGGCCTTAAATGATTCATTTCAGCGCTCACGTCTGACTGCATTTTCACGGAGGCCGATAGGCACATCGATTTTCACATTCGTAAAACATGTCATGCACGTTATTAATCCTAAGTACTTTAGTACTTCGGGCATTTTCAAACTGCTGCTTGCTACGTTGAAAAATACACAACGTTGGCTACATTACCAATTGCATTCTTTTTAGATGTTTAGGGGTTACCTAAATCTATGTTGACCATTTTTCGTATGATATCTATGTGTATAGCAGGGAAGTATAATTACTTATTTAATCTTTATAAAAATGTTTAGAGTAAAAACAAAAGAGTACTGTTTAAAAAATTAATTCACAAACAACAACATTTTGTTTAAAACCTACAATTTAACTATAATTACAATTTTTGAAAACGAGTACCTATAATTTAGAAAAGAATAAACTTGTTTCACCAAAGAAAAAAAGATAGAGAACCCACAGAAGGAAAACGAACATGTATAAATATGGGTATTTAATACAGTAATACCCTAATAAGATAACTAATACGATCAATACAGAATTAATTAAAACCACTCGATTGTTTAAGCACCTTCCTGGCGACCACTTCGAGATCTGCCAAATATGTTAATATTACAAAGGACACTGTTATAGGACATTACAAAGGACACTCCAAGAACGACGACGCACAGGATTTTAGGTATATTTGGAATTACAACATAATAAATAAAAAATATTGTTTACCTAGTTACACGAGAAGGCACATGTGTTTAAATAATATTTTGTTATAGATATATGCATTAAATCGCTGTACAAAAACATAATATCCGATAAGGTTCTTCGGTTCTCAAGAGTTTTAATATTATGATAAATATCTAACTCTATGTTGTAAGCGAATTTAATAATTTTAAATGATATTTAATAATTTTAAAAGTTGTTTTGAATACTTTCGATTCTTGGCGTATATCAAAAATTAGGGAAAAGACATTTTTATAGTTTTTTAATTTATTGTACTACAAATGCACCATTTTGTAAAATAATGATATTTGAGTCATAAGTTTACCATACTTTTATTAGATTAAAAATCATTTAGTTAGATTTTTTTTTAGAATTCATTTAAAAAACAGACTATTTCTTTTTAATCTCAAATAATGGATTTCCGCTGGTATCTTGATGTCTACTTTTTTTATGATAATAATGTCTTAATACTAAGGTAGAATGTTAAGATCAGGTATTCAAAAAATACAGAGCCTTCAACGATGTTTCTCCCCTTAAATTACCTTTCTGTAAGAATATTTATAGTCCTTATGAACTCCTTTCTAGAGCAGCTACGTGCCTTATCATAACAGCCTCCCGCCTAGACATCTGAATAAACAACCATTAATAGGTTAATTGTTATATATAACAGAATAAGAACGATCTGATTTTCTTATCTGCTGACAAGCGGAGCGCCACTCATCCGAGCAGGAGGACCAAGAGGAAAGAGCGAGATGGAGACTGTGACTGAGAGGGAGAAGGACTCATCATTTACTTAGCATCCTTTCAACCCAACACGAAAAGGATGGGCTTTGTAAAAGCTACCCACTAACGACGCCCTACCTATCCTACCTAACGTGATTTAACGTGTATTTAAAAAAAAACTCGTATCTATAAAAATCAAACGTAAAGTTTCCTAAGCATATAAACCTCCAAACCAGTGTGTAGCTCTTAAAAAGTGAAATTTTTTGGTATATTCATCGTTTGTGCAACTGCAGTGAGTTTATCTTTTAATGTGTCAATAGTCAAGAGTATTTCAAATAATACTGACGGACCCAGTAAAAATCTCAGAATTCTGAAAAGAAAAACATGAAAAAAAAAGAGAATCTTAGAATTTCTCTAGCAACAGCAAGCAAATAAACACTGCTACATTTTTGCTATATTTTTGCAATTGCAAATATATATTACCAGTTGTAGAAAAAATAAGAAAATAGATTATTGCTTTCATTTACGATATTCGACACGGCACTCTCGTCAGTACGCCTGACTGGGTTTTTTCAATTATTTTCTTGCACAGCTCATGCCTACCTCATTATTAGACCCATGACCTGTTGACAGCTGAAGGAAATATTCCATACCTTCTGATCGAGTCAAGGCCAGGTACAGGGTCAGAGGTAAAGTATTCAAAGTAGGATATTCAACTTTCACAGTCCGAGATCGGGGCCCTCGATTAGGAGGTACAATAAAAGAAATGGGTTGGAGATTTTTCACACATGAAGGGTGGTAGCCGTAAGCAGAAATGAATGCACAAAAATACTCAGCTTAGTGAAAAAACCTTTTACTAATAAACGGGAATTCTGCCAAAAAGCAAATGTGATTTCGACGAGCTGGGATGAAAGCTGTTTTATGTACCGAAAGAAAAAAATATTTATAATATCAAAAAATATATAAAGTGTATATCAATTTTATATAAAAATGTGTAAATATATTTAATATTAGTAAATAATCAATATCACTGGCTTTATATATAATTTAAAAGTAACTTTAATGAAAAAAAATAAAAAACTAATAAACTAATGAATGATCGGTTATTAAAATATTTTTTTTGAAATACAAATATGATGCTTTAAAAAAAATGATTCGTTTCACATTAGAAAAAAAAAGCTCTTTAACTAATGACATCTAAGTGACAAATATCCGTAGTTTCAAAAATATGTTCCTAATAAAATTAGTGTGACGAGCCAACTATCCGCGCGTGTTTTGCGCGCTTCGTTCGTTGACATGCAGTACTTATATTTTATCGTACTTTACATAAATGCTCATATGGTGAGGTTTATGTATTTAAATATATATACTTAAAAACTTTTTAATTGTAAATTGTAATAATTTTTATTATCACTGAAACCGTAACAAATGTTGATCAACTGATAGATATAATATTTTTATAAGACACGTAGAAATGTTACAAATCAAAAATAAATAAGTCAGAAAAAATATGACCTGATTGGCAATACACGATGCTTCTCTAAATATATCTACTCTCCTATTAAGAGAAATAAGGACAAACTCGTAATCGAATCAAAGTTTTAACTTAATGAATTAACCCCCCATTTTAATGAGTTTACTATATCATTTAAAGCGCATTTGAATCGTTTGAGGTCATTTGGTTATATCTAGATGTGTGTATTCTAAGTATGGTCTTTTCTATTGTAAGTTTCAATAATTTTATAATAACCAATATTACATAAATAGGTTTCATTTTTAAAGTTTTAATAAATTATTAATAGCTCGGTATGCAAACCCTGACATAGAATTGAGTAACATTTTTGTGAAAATTATTATTTACTTAGATTTCATTAGATTTTTTATTTATTTACAAAATCAGTCGTTGGCAACATTATTAGGGGAAATCTGTTATGAAATGATATATTTGATCGAATATTAAATAATTATAAATTTCATTTAGCTTAATGGATTGGGGAGCAGCCACATGGCTGTTACACTAAAGCCACATTCTTGGGGCCCGCTGTTGTGTAACTGTAACTGTAACTGAATGACATACAAAACCAAAAAAACTTTTTGTTACATACAAAAAAAAAAGTATAATATAAGTATAAATATCTTCTAAAAATACTTTTTTAATAAAACATATAATATTATAATAACAAAAACATAAATAATTTATTTCACTATTATTACTAAATATAACTTATTTATTAATATAAAAATATAACTTTATTTAATTTAGGATAATCATGGCAATTAGATCGTTATCAATCGGAAAATTTGAGGAATAGGAGAGATATCTTTACACTTTGGACCTACTTCCGATCCATCCAGGTTCTAAGGCCAAACATGCATGATTATTTACATATAGAAAGGATTATTTATTCCGGTGGGTAAAATGTTGAGAGTCCACGTTGAGTCATTGGTAGTGTCCTGAAAAAGTGCTCACTTGCTGTTCGAAATATCACGTACTTTAACAAATAAACTTTGCGGTCGTATCCCTGAATGTTTCAAATATGCTTTTTTACTACTTTAATCCTTATATATTTACGTTTATACATACATAATAGTATAATTTATAACACGGAATCGTATGATTTATTATGCGTAACCATTTATAATTTTATATAATTAATTCTCTTTAATATTTTACATAAAAACTATTCAAAATTAATTTGAATAATGTCAAATATTTAAAAATACCTAACGACGTGTCCTATGAGGACGTATACTGACTAAAAATAATATTTATAAAAACTAATAAATAATGGGAATAATGGGAATCTCCACAAAGAAATCTTGCATTTCGTCAAAGCAAACCGCTTGGCGCAGGTGTTCCTTGGGACGATCTAAGTTGATTTAGACGGAACGCCCCTGGCGCATGCACTGCAGTAGAGGCCCACCCCTCCCCCCAGAGGGGGTTCAAAGAATCCACCTACTGCTTCTCAGTTTAAGCATAGCTACTTCATCAACTTAGTTACTTAGATCATATTTGATTATCATTTCGAAAAAAAATAGGATGAGAAACTATATTTTAACTATACCAATTTAAAACCATTTACAGAATAATATTGAGGAATTAAAAAAAAAAACAAAAATACCAAAATTTACCAACTCTATAAAATTATCCAACTTCTATAAAAATCAACATTCTAAAAACGTTTACTTTATTTCAAAATAAAAAACGCGACTTACCGGTAATCAGGTAAGCAAAGCTGGTTAATTTAATGAAATTTGATCTAGCGTTATCATTATTATTTCAAAAAATATAAAGAATAGAATGTAAAGTAAAACTTTACTGAGCATAGCTAACTATACCTATTCAATTTAATTTTACTTTACATACTTTAATATAAGAAGGTCAAATAACTCTTTCTATTAATTTATACAATTCCCAACGAAGTAAATTCTTATTTTACGAATAGCCAAATTTACATTTACATTTTCATTTTCGTTACATTTTCACTGTTTTTCGTAATTATTTTTCTTTTTTAAATCATTTTTTTACTACTTTAATGAACGTTTGACCGTATTGCTTATCGCACAGATAGATAGGTAAGAGTGAAAAGCTTTCATAATATACCATAGTATTTTAATAGTAGCTTTCATAGTATTAATTTTTCTTTGTCTTTTCTATAGCATTCTGGCTATATAATTTGTTTGAAAATCTTTAAAAATATTAAAAAGCATTCGAATTTTCCAAATGTCAATACTGTCCGACTTTTATATAAGTAATAATGTAAACTAACGGCGAACGCATATTATAACGTAAGGAATCATCTAAATACGGTATTTAAGCAATAGATTATACAATTTTACTATATGTATTTATAAAAAATATATATATTTATAATTTTATTTGTACAACGTAGTACGATTAATATATCAGTTACTCATGCTAAACTGTCATTTAAAGCTGTATTTACAATTATTTAGGTATTTTCAAAAAAATATGGCGTTTTATAACTCCCTATTTTACTCTTACCTGTCATACATACAATATTAGGAGTAACGATTATTTCTTTACGATCGGATAGAATTGCTTTTTAGTCATTAGACTTGCATGCTCAATATGTTTATGTAAGTATTGTGTGGTAAGCAAATTAAAACCACCAGTAACTTAACCTAAAGAAATAAGTTTCTTAACCTTATTTTGTTAATAACTTAAACCTATCGGCCAAGTTGACGAAATTAAATGCGGTGGGTGGTTTTTTATACCAGTGGCAACCAGTGTCAACCTGGCTAAATCGACTCAAATAGACCAAAGGAAATATTACGAGAAGCGGCTTGCTTTCATCACAAAATACTAATTAACAAATAACAATACAGATCTCAAAATATTAATTAAACTAAGTTAAGTTCTCACGTGCAAAAAAAAAATTAAATCGTCTATGCCATAAAATAAAATAAAGAAAAACAAAATTAACCCATTCTCCTTTTTTTTAAGTCTGGTAAAAAGAAAAAAGTAACGACTTTTAATGTCAAAACCCTAATATTTTATATAATAAACTCCATATATGTACGTACCTTAAAATATGTTAAAAAAAATAAAAATCTCTATTATAAAACAGTAACCAAACGAAAGCTAAGGATAAAGCCTTGGGGAAAATGCTTTTAAAATTTTTTGCACGGCACGCAACGGACCCGAATGAAATATGGAAACGGTCCTTCGCGACTTCTGAGAGAGAATAAGTGCTCAGAAGGGATTGCTTTGGATTATTTTCGCTTCACTCTTATCTTTTGATAGATATGTAGTAAATTGTTTGTACAGTCAGATATATAACTGCAATGACGAGAAAAAATATATAACTCTTTTGTCCTACCTCAAATCAAGAAGAAGCCAAGAAGGTTTACCGCTGAAACTGAAAGCTTAGTCCTGAGACTGAAAGATTAATTGCATTTTGGAAAATATTGATAAAACTGAAAATAAAATATATTTTGATTCATTATTTCGCACTAGAGAGAATTTGATCTGTGATGTATGAAAAAATAGACTTTTCCCATTAATATTTTATTCGTGCGTATTGAAATAAAAAAAATCATTTAATTTTCATTTTCATTTTCGAAACGGATCCAAAAAAAAATTTTTTTTTTGTAAATTAATGACCTTAGAAAAAATGTAACCATTAAAAAGTACCTAAATGTTTTAATAGTGTAGGCCAATAAAAAAAAACTTAATAATTACTTCAAATATTACGTAACCTATAATATTGTAGTATGTGCGACGATCCTTCTACGAAATGTAACAAATTAAGTAGTTATGAAACTCTGTTAACTCACTAACAAAAACACAACTCCTGCCGGATGTGGCGGATAAAGGCTCAAGGGCATAAGCATTTGAAAATTTTCGCACGGTCTGCCGAGCATGAAATATTGAAACACTTCTGCTGGCTCCTGAAGGGAGAGTAGAGTAGTGCTCGGATAGGATTGCGTTGGGCGCAGGCAGTCCTACGAAGACCGCGGCTGCCAACAGAAGCGCCCGTGCTGCACACAGCATCGCCATTAAACGTACGATACTTTCATTACCATGCTGTAACGAATGAAGAGTATTTTTTTAAAAACTCTGCACAGATTCAAAGTGAATATTTTTGTTTGGATATTGCTACTAAATATACAAAAAGGCTTTAATCTGAGTACCAGTCGCTCGTTGGGTACATTAATTGGCATTGACCTATTACTACTGCTCTGTATGTATTTTAGTGTACACTAATAAATTAATAAATAAAAATAAGAAGGCCTTCTTAGGTGTATCTAAATGTCATTACGACATTTACTAGCTATATAATACATACTTTTTTAACAAGATTAGCACAAAAAAAACGATAATGATCAATAATTTTAATATACGTTTTCATTGATGTACATAATCATTATGTCAAATTTGAAATAAAAAAAAACTTAAAGTTTTTAAAACTATAAAAATGTATGTCTGTCTAAATATGTATATCAGCGCTATAAACACTTTAAATATTTTTTTTATAATATAGGTACTAAATCGATATTTTTAAAATATTTTATATTACTAAAGTTATAAACAGAGAGCTGTAAAAGTACACCATTAATAAGGAATGTACCTACATTCTATCGAACTGTGTTTTATGTGGTATAATATCTATAAAGACAATGTTTTGATTAATAAATTAGTCAATCTGGAGCTACTGAAAATTACTTTAGAAGGTTATATATTAAATACCAGTTAATAATATCAATTAAATTACCCCTGAATAGATCTTTAAATTACCATTAATTTGGCTTAAATAAGCTAGGTGTAAGGTTCTGTTACTGATGGGCAATATTCAAGTCTAAATGACTTTCAAAGGCTTGTTATATTAATTATTCACCCTTAAAGATACGCATTACTCAGCCTAGTTGAATGGTTTTTTTTTTAGTTTGCAATAAAAGATCTACCTTTTGAGAGAAGTAGTGTAACTTATAATTTAATAAAGTGTCTCCGAACATAATGACATGACTGAATTAATTTATATATGAACATAACGACATGACATTGACCACAGCGAATGACTGAAACCGTTATATGTATACGATCGTCGTTCGTTTGTCTGTGGTTTAGAATTTTATCGTTTTCGTCATACTCTATATATTTCATTCATATGATGTTTAAATACTATTTCAGTGTATAACGATTAAAACTGAAGATCTAACGTAAAAAAATGATATTTCTAGATAAGATTAAATATTTCAGATGAGGTCAAAATGTTTATGCTAAATTTATTTACGTAATTAACCTAGGTTTGTTTTGTAATGTGTTTATTATATATACGCGGGCTGACTTCAATATTGATAGGTATATCTATAAGAAAGGTAACTTTGGAGATATTTTTTATTATTTGGTGGAGTTTTATACTAGGAAGTATTAACAGCTAAGATATATCTTGAAAAAAAATCTCTTATAATTTTGAAATAATTTATTAAGACCAAATTCACATATTCTGTTTTCTTTACCAAATTTGCCGAATTATTATGTAACTGATATTATATTATCTTAAAAAATAATTTATTTTCTATAAAAAAGAGGCAGTAATAATGCCATTTTATTCTTTAATTTAATGCAATGATTTTTAAATGACGATGATTTTGATTTTTTTTTATTTTGATTTTATTCTACATATTTCTATAATAACTGGGAATTGCTCGTACAAAGGTAAGATAATTTTAATAACTATTTAATTAATTAAATTTATTTGCGCTGTGCTTTTTTTAAAATAAATAAACATAACTACAATGTTTACATATATGCATTAATTACAAAACGCCTAGATACATAATATTATATTAACTAGATTATAATATTTATGCTACTAATATTTATTTTAAAAGTTTAAAAAATACGATAACTCACAATAACTTTCAGGTACGATTATTACTGCCGACAGCACCGCGCCGTGGTCTCTCGTAGGGCGGACAGGGCAGGGCAGGGCGCCCAGGCGATCGTCAGTTTAGCCGAGACGTTCGAAGCGGGTCGCGCGCCTCAACCGCGCGATTCGATCGCGTCGACCGCGAAACAATATGAAGCGCGCGCCGATCGTCGCGTGTTTTATTTTA
Organism: Neomicropteryx cornuta; assembly: GCA_020383195.1. NCBI lineage: Eukaryota > Metazoa > Arthropoda > Insecta > Lepidoptera > Micropterigidae > Neomicropteryx > Neomicropteryx cornuta. Next base: position 13,028,665 of record JAHKQU010000014.1, read on the forward strand.
ATTTTTGCATTACATTGTAACTCGTATGAAGTCGGTGAAAAGTGCTCGATTCATGCGAACACAACGTGTGACTCAAAGTTTTCATCAAATTCGAAGTTTTTACCGAGTAAACCATTAAGATTTATGTTGAATAGAGATTCTAATATGGACATCCGAAGGAATGGCATTATAAATTTAGACATCACTGACTTTATCGGAATTTCAAAGGACAATTTTTCGGATTTAAATCTCTCTAAAAGTATAGTTATGGAAAAAGTACGCGCCCGTATGGAATCCGGCGAGATGATAAGGCATGGGAGATCACGAAGTCACTTTCTGAGAACGAAGAAAGCTGGCTTGACGTCAGTGGTGCGTCCTCAAGCCTCTGAAATGGCCGCTGGCTTTGCTTTGGATTTAGGTACAAAATCACAATATAATATTTTGGTTATTTTAATTTCATAAATTTAAATAATGGGTACAAAAACACAATTTTATAACAATTTTTTTAACACTTTTACCATTTCTAAACGTCTCTCATTTTTTAACTACATTTCTGAACTAAACGCTAAATAAATAATACTGTAATAACATTTCAAATGATTAAAATGTTTCAAAAATATTTAAATTAATTTTATAGAAAACATTAGAACATTAAATGATATTATTATTTTATAAAATAACTGATATTTTATTTAAAAAACGTTATTATTATCAAATAAAATAAATATCTGGATGATACAATTATTATTATTGTTACATAAGATGGTAGTCTCTAACTTGAAAAATAAAACCATAGAAAAATTATCAATTTCTCAAATTCAAAGTTTTGGTGGATCGTTTTTTTTTATTATTGCTTAGCAGTAGGTAGTTTATTGTAATAGTTTTCATTGTTTTGGTTAGATTTATTTTATTTGTAAGTTTATTTTTTTTTTTCAACATATGCTAGGAGGTACTTTATTATATTATTAGTAGTAATCCAAGTATTCTGGTAATGACAGAAGATAATAAACTAAATATATTAACTGAATTTCAAAATTTAAAATGAAGTTATATTTTTTAATAAATAACAATAAACCTCGTGTGCTGCTGAATTAATATTTTTTACCTTGTGTTTAATATACGATTTGGTGTTATCTCAAAATTACCTTTAAAGGTGTACTAAAGATAAAACGAGAAGCATGAGACCCAACCCAAGTGCCACAGGCACTAGTCATTTGGGCCGTGAATTTTGCATGACCTAAATAACTCTCTAATACTGTTTGTACTAAAGTCATTAATATTCATTTTCCGAAATTCACACGGATTAATTCGGGTGACATTAAAATATCGTACTTTATACATACTAATAAAACTGAATATAGAAATAAAGATATCAAATGTTATATTTAATATCCAAATTGGAAGAAAAATAATTTAAAAAAAAACGTATTTTAATATAATGTAAAATAATTTAATAATATTTAATTATAATAATTAAATTTAATAATATTTAATTAATATAATAATTTATTAAATAATTTAATAATAATAATTTCATAATAATTAAATAATTTCATAATTTAATAAAAATAATAATTTATTAAAATCTGTAGAAAATAATTTATTGCTTTTTTATAATATAAAAATTTCCATTCTTACATATTTTAAGTATTTTTTATTTAGAATACGTAAACTATGTAAAAAAAGAAAATTTTCAATTATGTTTTTCGCATGTGTAAATCTATAGAACCAATTTTAAAGAAATTCCGAAGAGTATATGTATCATTATCAATTACATGCGAGGACTATATATAGTATACTAGTAAATTAAATTTAAAAAAAATGAAAACAATAAAACTGGCTTCAAAATAAACCTACAACCAAAAAACTGGATCCACCAAAACGTCGACACGCCATACTCTGCAACTTCAGTTCATGTAAACCGCGTCTCTGCGCCATAAAAAAAATATTTAAATCTAATATATTAGAGCTTTAGGAAGAAGGATATACGGATGATTTATAAAACTTTACAGGAGAGCGAAATCAAATTTATAAATCACTATTTTTATATATATCCTGATCTCAAATATCATGATTTTGATTGATTTTTTGCTGTAATCATTCATTATATCATTTCTGTTGATGTATCAAAATAATATTTACATAATTGTGTCTTAATAGGTACTTATAGTTTTCACACACAAAGTTAATCCAGAGTTTCAGAGAAAAACGGATGTTAGAACGGATAAAAACGACATAACTCGATTTATATCTTTCCCAACAAAACATTTTCTCAACCAAACAGTATTTGGGTTATACTTGCACTTATTCTAAAATTCACCTTAAAAAAACATAAAAATTGAGAATTGAAAATTGAAAAAATCGAGATATATCGTTATTCACAAACATAAAGCATAATTTCCTAGTCGGATTCCGTTTTAACACAATTTAGGCCAAATTTAGTTAGTACCTATAATTCTTCAGCGGAGCTGCAGAATTATTATTAAAGTCGATAATGAATTAAATTATTTTGTAAACTATAAATAAACATTGCTCAACGTAGAAAGCATTTATGTACTTCTAATAATTCTACTAATAATATTTAATGCGATGTTTCCTCATTGCGTACGACGAATGTATAATTCGATATCGCCGGCATCCGGCAACGTCCGACGGACACATCCATATGTGTTATTTGCATAGGTCGGTACCCACGTGTAGACAAAATAATAAAAAAAGAATAAATGTTGTTTAATTTTTAATTCAATTAACTAAAAATCGGATAAAATTGTCAAAAACAGGAAACCCTTATAGTAAAACAGCGTTATCTGTATATTTATAACGATTGGTCATACACAGTTGAAATCTGATTTAGTATACTACCGCAATGGCAAGTAGTCCAGATATACAATAATAGGCCATTTTACCAAAAACATTTTTTATATTGGAACGATTGTCTTTAAAGAATTAGAATGTATTTTTATTGATATGTAAACATTTACCGCCACTCCAAGCTGAAATGAATTTCAATTTGGTACGCATCTGTCTGACGCTCGTGATGTTAGAATACGAGAAAATGCGCTCGAGCCTATGTGGAACGACTTAGTTGCACTCAATGCAGTTTGATCTTACACTGCTAGAGAGCACTAGTAATTCTGTTTCTGGATATTAATGATGTTTACACATATTAACCATGAGTCCCACGCTCAAACATGTTTTTCATATTTTATGATGATGCTTTTATAGTTTTTTTATTAAGAAATGTTTCAAGATAATATAAAATTTTGGCCTTATGAAGGATCTTGGCTTATTTTTTGTTTATATTTTTTTCCAGTCTTGATAGAAACGGTTGCTTTAAGCAATAAGTTAATAAAAAGAGTAAAATAATGTTAATTATGACCATTTTTGCACAATACGGGTAAGTACTTCACTATAAACAAAATATAAAAAACACAATAAATAAATAAATAATAATATAACATTTATTATGTGTGCAATTATAAAGTAGCTAGGTTAGGTTGGGTTTACTTCCATGCACTTGAGTAAGAATGTTTATTATTTATTATCTTTAATGAAAAAGTGGAATTTACTATAACAGGCCCGTGTTCATTTAATATGACTTAATTGGCAATTTCCTGAAATCAGAACGCTAAGAAAGTATTACTGGCAAGTATAAATACAGAGGACAGTAATTGCCAAGAATACTCGTACATTCAATTTAAAAAAGATATTAAATGCCTCTTAAATCATATATTTTTAGATAAGTTACAAGTACCAATTTAAATGTAACATTATCAAGATGTACCAACTTTAATTATCGGAGTTTAAATATTATCGAAATACAGTAAAATTATTTTTTCTTTTGTAGAAACATTCAGCAATACAATTATTTATAGCAAGAATATTCGGTACTTTCCTAATTGGCTGTTTTTCTATTTTGCTGGACTGTCTACATTGGCTATTTATTTTTAGGCTACCCTTTATCAATGTCAGATGTTTCACTCGCCTGATTCGCGATTGGTCCTAAAACTGGTCTTCTGTAATGTTATAGTGAATAATTTAATTTGTTTTTATTTTGACTAAATTCGGTTTCTACATACTTTTTTTTACGTGCAAACCATGTCATTTTAATATATTATAAGCCATGATTTATTATAATTTATAATAATTAAGTTCGTTTTCGGCTGCACTGCGGACTGCTATACCGAAGTATAGCAGTCCGCAGTGCTATCATAATTATTAAATATATTTTTAGTACGAGCTTACAAAACAGAATTTAATAATACTTGAACAAGTTTCCAGAATTTTTAGTTTTCATTTTGAAATACGGTCAGACGGATAGATAGAAAATTGGCGGTGCTTTTGTGTATTGCCACTCTCTTCTAGTTTAGTTTTTTATTACTTATTTTTATTTAATATTTTTACACACATATCGATATATTTTATATGGCTAAGGATGATTTAGGTCGTCAGGACTATTCTTAAGGCGAAGCATATTGGCATACTGACCTTGAAATTCGGTGCTCTATTTTTATAGGCCGTCAGGTTTTACTCTCTGCGCGGCCAGTAAGCAATTTTTGGTATGTATTTATTTACAGTTTCATAATAATGAAATTAAAAAAAAACAACTTTCCAATGTTTTAGAATTTTGATCTTTCAGCTACCTTCTAGTTACTATTTTTTGTAGGCTCTAATGTATTTTATAAGAGAGCAATTCATCTAAAAAATAACTATCAATAAGTTTATTATTTATTAAAATTCTCAGAAATAAAATTGAATCTCAAAAATCTGCCTTTACTTTGTTGAAAAAAGTAATTGAAAGGAAAATGATGGTTATAAAATATAGTAAAGTTAGTTTTTTAATTTCTATATAATGAAGCTGTAATTAAATAAAAATCAACAATTGCTTTCTGACTGCGCAAAGAACAAAACCTAACGACCCATAAAAATAAAGCACTGAATTTCAAGGTGAATTTTAATTTCTTAAACCTTTCAGTTAAAACATCCAGATGGACGGATGGACAGCTAAAATAGTATATAATTTATTTATATGATATAATAGTATTTTAATAACGGCAACTCGTCTTACAAAATGATTGAATATATTATGGAAAACTTCTTTTATTATTTTTTTACAAAGCGTCGGCTATGTGAAATCTTTACATATTTATATAAATATATAGGTAAATATTTTATGTATCGGGTTAAAATTTAATTATTTTTGAAAGAAAGTTAAAAAAAAAGGAAGAAGGAATAGGTAAAATGTGAACGTTATTTTAATTAAAGTAATGGCGGCCACCCCTTAGTCGTGACTCCAAAAACATTTTATATTCATACACCGATCTCAGCCTTAGACTTAAATAAACAAGCACGCCCAGGGGGTCTAACCGAACCGAGGCTTGGAAAAGTATCGAAGTGTAGTGTTAAAAATCTTTCCTCGATTGAATCGCATTGAAAGAGCCGCGATCCTTTCAATGCTTTTAGATTTCATTTTTTTGTCGCATAAGCGACGCTTTCAAATTGGAAAACTCGCAAACGAATTCAAAAGAGCGTGCATTTTTTTACGACTAGAATATCAATATTTTTTATTTGAATAATACGAAATATAACCAATTTTACGCTTATTTTAAGTCTGTGCAGAAACTGGTTTTTACTGAAGTTGGATATAGTGATTTTCTGAACCGACTTCACGGTTTTGGTAGTTTGTTTTTTTGATTGCGTATGTTGATTACATTAAAAAGTTTAATTTGTTATTTTTTAGTTGTTTGGTTGTTGGTTTATTTCGAAGGTTTTATTTTTGCTTAATGTGGCTGTAATACGGACGTAATAAAACAGAATTTACCTACAGCTGAAACGAATAACGATTGCTACCAATCCTTAGGGCCCCATCGTGGATCATGGGAAATAATTTACTATAAATAGAGTACTTATTATAATTTATTAAAATAAAATTTAATATTTTTATAAATTAATAAGGCAGAAAGCTCTAAATAAGCCTAAGCCCTACACAACAATAATTCAAGGTCATACATATTGATAATTTTTTTTTTTTTAATAAAAATACGGTTTCTCAATATTTAAAGTCTTTTGGTTGTAAATTAAAATCTATAAATAAATTTATTTGTTATACTAACTTTCAGCAAATAGATTTTAGAATATCATTAGTTTTAAACAGCACTTAGCTATGACATAATATTTAAAATAATATTATAAGATTACACATTTATACACCTAAACCTTTAAAAAAAAGTATTTATGTTACATATTTTAAAAGTTAGGACTTGAATACTATTTTATTGTATTTTATATTATAAATTATTCTTTTATAATAAACGTGCAGTAATAATCTTCAGTAATATAACATTAGACAATATCACTATAAAATAACTGATTTTTTAATTGCACTGATATAGTAACAAAAATAATGGTAATACGAATGGTAGGTACCACGAACTATGTTTTTTAAGAAGAGGCATGTCTAGTAACGAATCACAATATTTTAACAGATTTCAAGCCACGTCACGTCAGTTTCTGTGTGCAAATCTTGCAAACGATTTTTCAACCACATGCAATAGTCAGCAATATTGCTGATTTTTTCATACATACTTTCTATCGATCACAATACACGTTGGATTAGAAATAAAGGTAAACAAAAATTAAAAATAATAATATTTTAGACCAGCGTCATCTAGCGTATATAGCTCTCATAGCTCACACAGCGTCACATAGCTCAGAGCTGCATATAAGTAATAATAAAGCGGTAGTTTTTTACTTTTTAGTACATTAAATAAAATCTTCTTTTTTTTATTATATTTATTTAAATCATTTATTTTATATATGTACTTTATTGGAAATAGCATAAAATAAAATGAATTATTGCATTTATATAAAATTTTCTCACTACTTATTATTATTTTTCTTATTTTAATATAATAGAACTAAATTTAATAGAAAATATAAAAGTAAATACTAAATTGAAAATAGAATGGTAAGCGGTTTACGTATTTTGCATAAAAAAATAAATTTCATATAACAACAGATGGGGGAGACAAGTTACGGAAATAATTTAATTCCAAAGATTCTGACATTACTGGCGTCATTTTTAGGGAGAGATTGACAAGTATCTGCTGTCACGTGTAACCTTTCAGTAAGATCAGGATGTTGTTAAAAAAGAAAGGGAAAGAAATAATGTGATTATAGTAGAGGCTTTTAAATATTGGCCTAGCGACCGCTAGTTCGAATCCGTGAAATTGATTATTTTTTTATTTCAAACAGATTTTTAGGAGTATCCCATTTCCATCCTAGTCGTACAAGTTTGTGTTTGTGTTTAAGTTAAAACTGTTTTTTTCTCAAACAGATAATTTGTTTATATATGTCAATCCATTTAATATGGAAATCAGAAAATTACCCTGAAAATAATCATATTTTTAAAGCTTATAATTTATTTGACAGTTTAACTGTTATTGTTTCAATTTTTTACCTAATCTTAGTTTAAATATTACACAAATAAAGATGTGTTAAATTTAGAAATATTTTGCGCATTTCATATACCTTCATAATATACTTTTAATCAAGTTTACCAAAAAACGAATGTAAAAAAAAACGGGAAAAATAAATGAAATATAAAATTAATAAAACATTAAAAATAAACCTAGCACCTAAATTTGTGATTGATAAATTTGTGAGTAGTGAGTGATTTTATTTTGAAAGGGTAAAAGGTCATGTGTCGGTATATAATATAAACAGACGATTAATCTGCTACGCAAAGATATGTATGAAAAGGATAATTTAGATATATGAACAAAGAATATAGGTCAAGAAGGCTTTATGAAATTATACATTCACACATTCATGCCGGGTTTACCTCTACTAGTAATTTTTTAACCTAACTCTGAACACACAAAAGCTACATGAAACGGTTTTTTTATTTTGTGTCGATTGTTGCTTCGTTTTTCCGATGAATCAAAATTGATATGAATTTAAACAGACAAATAAAATTAAATAGGTAAATAATAGTGAATTTAAAATAGTCAAAATTGTAAAATTTAATAAAAGTCGTCTACACAGACATTATTCAAAATAATCTGAAATAGTATATATAAGAAAATAATATTAATTAAATAACTCTTTCTAGCTCGTGCAACTATTTTTGAGCATCGGGAGTTAAACAAAGCAGTTCTTTCAGCTCTCCAGCGAGACAATGTGTACGGCTAATTGAACTGGGGCACCGCAATCACTTTGCCAGTCAGTCACATAAATCATTCAGTGGTTCTTTCCTAGGTTCAGACACGGTACTTTACTTACAACCAACGTGCATTTTTGTATCTTATTGTACCTATATAATAATAGTTGTCTATTGCCGTTTAAATCAAACTTCCCAGTTGCTAATAAAATTGCTCACATAATATATATAAAACTGCAAAAAGTATTTAAATTTGTGGAATGGTTAACATATTTTATTTATTTAATCCCGTAGATGCAGGGGTAGTACTTCCATAGAAGCTGAAAAGCTGGGCTTGCCTAGATTTATAATTATTAAATATTAATTATAATAATTGATTAATTTGTTTAAATTCTTCACGCGGTTTTTGACCAGGCGCCCCGCGATAGGGCTTGCCTACCGTACAAACTCTGGGCACGCCACTGCGTAGATGATGTACCAATTGTAGGTATGCCAATTCCAAATTCGGTCATAAAATTAATCAATAAATTAAACTATTAGAATTAATCAATGTTAAAGATTTTAGAATGAAATTGTATCCTTTAAAAATATTTATATATTTATAAGGATCTTAATTCCGAGCTGGTTATAAGATTATATGTATATAAAAAAAAACAATAGTCGTAAAAATATTCCCAAATAAAAAACCAGGGCAAAACAATGAATCCCAAGAGCAAAGCTGAATTTAGGTTAAATCCATTGAAAACTGATTTTTATATTCCTATCAAAGAACTCAGGCAGTCGTCAGACAGTCGTCTAATTACTCGACTGGATTCGTAAAACGATTGCTGCTACTGACTGCTGTTACTGCGTTAGAAGCTTCCTTTTTTACAATAAAGGAACTACCTATCTAAGAAACTATCTAAGGAAGGTTCTATCGCATGAACGCCTTGTAATCTTGTATACTCTCTTAAGTATGCAATCATTTACATACTTGTACACTTACGCGAGGTTTATAAATGGGAGATCCTGAATCATTATATTATATTTTTTTATAATATATAATTTAATTATAAAGTTTCAACGGAAAATCCACTCCGGTAAAATTATTTTAATATATAAATTTCTCTTTTATTTCAGGTTCTTCTAGATCAAGTGATTTATTGAACACCAAATCTACAACAACCGGCCCATTATCAAAAAATGTTAAAGTAAGTGATGATCATAGTGTAAAAAATAAAAGTGAACATTTTAATGACTCATTTAAAAAATATTTTGGAGACTATACATCGATTGAACAACGATTACAAGTTAAAAATAAAACGATATCGCAAAATGTTACCTTAGAAGATACAGCAAATGGAGACAATAACGGAGATGCTTCACTCCTTGAAAATTCTTTATTGTTAGTTAGCGCTAAGAACACCTCTATTAAAATGGCCAAGGCAGAATCAGCCTCAAATATAGACGATGCTGAATTTGTCGTATATTCGGAAGATGAGGTCGATTCTTCGAACGACGAAACCTTCAGTAAATCAGCTGGGCACGTAGACGTGGTCACGAGGTTTCTTCGAATAGTGGAGTCACAGCATTTATTGGGTGAAAATTGCACAGCTGGAACCGATCTGAACCTAGGGGAAGGTGTCGTGGACAGGTACGCCCAAGAGAGGTTCAGAGTAGAGGCTGACGTTGCGGTTAATCGAGCGAATATGCTCACACGACTCTGGAAGTACGCGGGTCCAAAAGTGATGCACTCGGAATATCTACTGCACGCTAGCGTGTTTTCAATGGTAGAATTCGATGACGATATATTCGCCGCAGGAAATTGCTACGATCAGTATCAATACAAAGACTATCAGCTGTTTTGTCCCTTTGCCTATCGTTTGCCCGAGGGACCTATTCTAGTGAAAGATTTGGCAGTCGAGTATAAATATCTCAGCAATACATCTGAATGGTTTTACATTGCGCGGAAAAACGCAGAGAGAGTCATCCAAAACCACAACCAGTTCAGCAGAGGTAAGTTTTCCTTATTATTAAAAAACAACATTGCATGTTAAACTTAGATGTATATCTTAGATGTAGTCAAGTGTGTACAAAAAAAAGAAAAGCGCCACACCTAAGCGTACTAGGTCCTTACTTGCGTGAGATAACAACATAACAACGTAAAACTCTCAAAAGTTCTGAAAATGGCCCGCGAGATCGCTGCTGAAACGTCAGTTAATAAAAAATTCTTATGGCTCAAAAATATAGCCTAAATCATAACAAATAATTAAGAGCGTAATGTTACGAAGTGAGAGTTTCGAAAAACGAGAAGGTATAACAACCAAATTCATTTTTTTTTATAAATAACAATTGTTTATTCACAACAAGATTATCCATTTCTTTATTTATAATAAACGAATTTATTTTTGTATTTAATAAATTATTTTTTATGTTAGTTATAATTTACTTATAATATTATACTGTTATTATAACGAATGGTAAAATAACTTTTAACTGGTTTTGGCTGAACAACTTGATAGTAATAGGGTCAGAATAAAGCCAACCAAAGATTGTATCGATGCCTACATAAATATATATATTATACACGTGTTTAACCTTTTTTAAGATGGCGGATCACATATGCCTAACTGTTGAGAGGAGAGTAAATTAGTGTCATTTATCGACCTATGTGTGTTGGTGGATTTCCTCGCTATTGAGATATCACCACTTTGTGCATATGAGCAACTGTCAAATATTGCATATTCAAATTTTTAAGTTTAAAAAATCAGTAAAAAAATGTCGAGATGATGTAGGATGTGTGAGGTGTGTAGTGAGAGATGTAGGTATGTTGAATAAATATCTCTATATTAAATTTAATATATATTAAAAAATGGTATCCATCTATTTTTTCTTGTCTCTCGGTGTAAGATTTTAAAAATAATATGACGTTAAAACATGTTTAACATTGCATTGCAAGTTGCAAACTAAAAATGGATACAAAAGAGTTAAAGTAAAATTTTGTTTCTATATTAAGCCCCTTAATAAGTAGTCCTTTAATTAGTATCGACTATTTGGTTCTTTTGCAATCAAAATATTATTTTGGAAAATATTTACATGAAATCTTATATTATTACCTTTGTGTAATATTATCATATTTAAAGTGTTTTTGATTATCATATCATATAAAATCGGAGATAGTATATTTACGTTGTAAATTATTCAAGTTAATTTTCATTTATTGAGGCAATATAAATTCAATAAATACAAAAGTTTAGAAACGATAACAGTATCAAAATAAATTAGACTGTGCTCAGCTGCTTTTCTCATTCTAAAAACAAGAAGAAGCTGGTTTTCAGCACAGCCCTTACAAAAATATTTTAATTAGGTTAACAATAATAAAGGAGCAAAAGTCAAACAATTTCAAAGTTATAGACAATAGGCGCTTGAGTCTAATGTTTTCGCTGGTTTTTGGGACTTTAAATTGGAACAATGAATAAAATTTTAAACAGTAAAAATATAAAATGTAGAAATATGTAGAATGATATGAAATATACTATTTTCCATACGCAGTCTCAAGCGAACAAATACAGATCTAACCTTAACTAAAGGAGCCTTGAAGACATTCGATTCTTAACCCTTCAATTTAGAGAATATTATCAGTTGCTCTCTAGTAACCATAAAACTTGACAGTTAAATGGTTTTTTTTTTATAATATCCGTCCTTTTCTTATATTTGTCTCTGCAAACCTGCAAAGGTCTCTGCGAAGATTACCTATGCACATTGTGACTAATAGATTAAATATATTATAGTACTTATATAAATATATTATAGTACACTTACAATAGGTTATATTAATATTTCGTGATTAGGAAAACTTAAATTACGTATTCCTGATGTGCTCTGGAATTATTGGTGGATTGTTAGATATAGCGGACTATACGTTTTCTACACCAGATGACTTGGCATACTTCAGGCCAACAATAGTCGGACGCGGATTAAGTGCGAATTTGCGGGGATGACAAAGAGAGACGCCGGTCGGTACTCACAGTTGGTGTCGGCTGCCGGCGACTCGAAGAGGCTCTCTTTCCTTCTTCTGCTGCTGTATTGATGCACTGACACTTACTTACTGACACTTGACACTTGACTGTATTGACTTACGGACACTTGACTGTATTGACTGTATTGACTTACGGACACTTGACACTTGACTGTATTGACTTACTGACACTTGTATTGATGTACTGATGAATACAGCGGACAAATTATTGCGGAAGCTTTGTAGAAATTTGCAGACTAATAAAATGCGGGCTTATGCGGTTAACACGCACAAAGACGAAGTCAAAATTTGTACTGAATACCTACCTTCCCTAACATTATATTTCGGTTAGATGGGGTAAGCGGTTGCGGTGTAAGAGGGGAATATAGGTAAAAGGATGTTTTGTGCATTTCGACTACAGATGGCACTATCAGTTTATAATATTCATGAAATATTATTTTTGGCATAAACTGGCCAAACCAATAATAACTAAACATATTACAAATAATAAATATACTAACGTATTATTCAGAAATTGCACTTTTCTAAACATGCTTTAACTTGATTTTTTTGGATGGTGAATTGTTTCTTTTTTATTTTTGTGTTTGTTATTTTATTTTTGGTTTATTTATTCTTCATGTTTTTCTTTATTACTTTTTTTATCTCTTATTGTATGTAAATTGTGTACGCTATTTCGTAAGACTTGCTATAAATTTGAGTTTCTAGCAGCCAAAACCATTTTTTTACCAGAACCTATTTAATGTCTTTTATGAATAAAAGCATTATTAAAAAAAAACATTTTTTCAAAAACAAAAAACCTTTAAGGAAATGAACACCTTGGTTTTGATATTTGTAAGAACGAATAACAATTCTTTAATGACATTGTCGAGTTAGGTTTATCGAGGTTCATTAGAACCTACATCGAGGAAAAGTCAAGAAACTACTCTTCATATGGACATAAATCCTAACTGGGTAGACATACTTACCTCAGGCTCAGACGTAATTCATAAAATTAAAAAAAAATATTGTACAATATGAAACAACCTGAACCCGGTGATATATTTTGAAATATCGTTCGACGTAGTTATGAAATAATATAAAGGAAATCAGACAATAACGAAAATGCTATACCAGATGTAATTCTCTTCAATATTTATTGGACAATGCGGGCATATTTTTGCGTTTTCATTACCGTTTCGTTTTCAGCGATCAAATCTTAAAGGAATCTTTCCACGCGAACGGAAATTGGCCTTTGTTACGCCAATATTAAAGTTTAAAACTGGCACTAAAAGTCATATTGTAACAAAATAAAGAAATACACATGCCTGTAAATATTATTAAAATAAACTAAACGTATAAAATTTTAGTGCATAGCTCAGCCCCCTTAAATCTATTTATTAAATAAGGCATACACACAGGTTGTCCAGATACCAATCCCGAAGACTTAAGGGGGTGTTTATGTTCCCTATTATCAGTAAACAAATATATAAAAAATGCTAAAATAATTATTCCCCATATTTATTATTTTTATTAAAGCGCTGGTGTAAATTATTTACCTTTAGTGTGCTGACGATATCTCGTCAACCTTAACCGTGCGCGGATAATAAACCGGTTGTTGCGAGCGAATCAGCTCTCATTACAACAAATGTTTAATATTAACTCGTACAGTTTACATTTTTTTTCTCGGAAATGAATGTCTTTTCTTAATGGAACACATTTTTTTATTATTTTGCTATCACGAGATATATTTTGATTTTTTATATAATGAATAGTTTTTAACTGGAAAAACCGTGATTTGTTATAAACAGTTTTTGATAAGGTTTTATAAATACGAGTAATTCGTTTTTAAAAATCATGTTTGAAATCGTAGGGCCAATTACCTAGATTTTTTATCAAGATTTGTATTGGGACACCCTATTTACAAACCTAAATTTAGAATTTGTAGTATTTTGTTGCTGGGTTTAGACGCTATCATGTTCATAGGCATACACACATATGCAGCAGTCTAACAAAAATGGTCTAAATAGATTCAGGTCTCATTAGTTAAAAAAATTAAACCGAATTCAAAATATATCCTGAACTAAAAAAAATAAATAACCTAACCTAACCGATCCATCAAAACGTTGAAATTCAGCTAAACCTGCACTGAAGTTTATAAGAATTTAATTATATAAAATTTGTTATTTAAAGACTCGTACAGACAAAATGTTGAATTCTGTGAAATTCAATCAACAATATTTTTACAAGCTTTTATTTAGCTTGCACTGTTTGCATTTCGGTTTAGGTCAAATCTTGCAAGCTGAATTAGAACCACTTCCTCTTATCCTACAATACATTTTTATGGTAAGTATGTCCTGATTCTACACCCAAGATTGGCTTCAGACAAAGGAACTTCTCAACGGTCAACAGCACAGCTACAAAATTTTGTATACGCATTAAAACATTAAATAAAAGTTTGTTTTAAACGTGTATTTTTACTATTATTTTTTTTTAACCTGGTGTTAGTTGTATTAGAACTACTAAGCAAATTACCCTTAAAAATTCTATGTATCTGATGTATTGAATCCTTTTTTTCAACGAAGGAGATGTGATAATACAATTTATTTCAAATAGGTTATATGCCAAATCGACCAGCTTATCAGATGGATTCAAAATAGAATTAGACTTTTCGCCGGGGTCTTTTTCCATGTTACTGCCCACACATTTGACGTCCACCCACTTCTCTGTTATCGGGCGTGAATCGTAAAAAAATATACGACTTGGCTTGTCGAAAGAAGGGAGGGTACACCGGGCAAAACTAAATTTTATATCACGCTATAAATTCGTAAGCTCGAAGTTCCTATAGGACGTCGCACGGTCGTAGCCGAAACAGCTCAGCGGGGGGGACTTTGCGGTCAAACAGCCCGCGCAGGTTGCACGGGCGCAAGTTTCTCCGTTGACTATTAACAGTTCGTAACTACAGTCCAAAGATTTTCGCATCCATCAGTACCTTGCGGTGAAACTTAATGTTCCGGGTCGAAAGTTACATCTTCAGTTCGTTATTAAAGCTTTCTATATTTCTAATTTATTTCATGCGGGTTAATTTAACATAGTAAAATTTAAAATATTTACGATTTTGAGTTATAGATTCAATCTTATATTTTATCCCAAATATCCATTATGTACACGTATATTTGTGTAATATAACCATGACAAAAATATCAGTGTATCAGTGTATCTTAAAGGTACATAAATAAAAATATATCTGTAAATATATGAAAAAAATCCTTCAAAAAAATAATATTAGCATTGGTACGCGAAAGAAAAACTACGGGTAACATTGATTAGAAAAAAAAAACATTTTAATCAACTCAAAATCTCATTTGTCTTATTTTTTCTAACCAATATTTTATAAGGTTTATTCGCGGGGTCTTGCGGCCTCTGGCCGACCCAGCGCCTCGATTCACTTCTCTAAAACCTGGCGCGTAGAACTCAAACATAGAAACGGTTTCGATTCAATTATGAATTCGTTTTTCTCGTAATTAATTGGGAAACATATTTTCAATATTTTTTGCTGATTGAATATTATTGCACTATTGCAATATTATAATAGGTTTTCAAGACTTCAGTATTATTATTCAATATTTGTTCCTTGTTTCTGAGGTAAACCGATATAATTACATAATTTTAATATATGAATTTTGGGTCATTACATAATTATAATTTGTGCATTTAAACCCGTAAATTGTAGATATAAAAACGAAATATTTATATATTCTTAGTTGAATCTATTATTTTGTATGATATTACAATTTGAAGTCTTACATATGAAACAAATATACACTGAATTTATATTCTACAAATTTGTATTTAATAAATAATTATTCCAAAAAAAAAACAAATCAATGCAAGGCGACTACTCTAAATTGTTCACCCATTTCAAAGTTCTTCCGGTACGTCAAGTTTGTTATTATATATGATTGCAGTCAACCACTTTTCAGATGGAACATGAAAATCTTGTTACTAATAAGTACTCTACTACACAAATGAAAGTAAATTGTCGGAAGATGTATAAATACGTATGGCTATCGACAATTAAAATATTTAATACCCAGCCTATTCAAAAAAATAGTTCTAGAAGTAAAACAATTAAAAAAAAAATCTTTAATAAAACTCAAACTAAAAGAATTTATTAAAAACACCTACCCAAAATTATTTAGGTATCCTTATTAAATTAACTCATAAATTCTTGCTGTATGCTGTATGCTTGCTTTTTAAATAACACGATTTATGTTAACTTAATTAATATTTTATTTTATTTTATGCATGTGTAAAATTTATATGCAGCGAGTGCGATTATAAATGTTCGCGAAAAGCATCTTTACAAAATCATATTGATGCAGTGCATCGGAAATAAGAAAATTTATTTGCAGTGAGTGCGATTATACCAGTTCATATAAAAATGCTCTGCAGATTCATGTCGATAAAGTTCATCCTTCTCTTTGACTATGATTTTTTTATAGTAGTGTTCAGAAAGTGCAAGCCGTTTAGTTCTATAATGTTGGACAAGTTGTACACCTTTCACCTTTCATTCTAGCAATTGGTTAAAACAGTCGTGTTGTTTACTACCAACACGACTTAATAGTAGTACTTGATAGTACCTAATCTATCAGTTACTACAGATAGAGTTTCATACCTTTCTTTAAATATCATACTGAAATATATCCTATACTAATATCCTAATGAAATTGAATTGATGTACACTCAGCAAATAAATATAATTGCAGGTTACAACACATACACATACAACGACAGCGCGCACACAGACCTAGTGCCAGACGAGATCCTGTCCGTGGGCTACGAGGACGGGAAGTGGTCGAAACCGTACTACGACTGCGGCGGCGGCAACATCTGGATGCTGACATATACCGTGCCCTTCTTTGGACACGCCAACGACACCTATTTCTTCAAGTAAGTTGTTTCAAGTAAAACTTCTTTATATGCACTTAATACATTTTGTTCCTAGACGCTGTACGAATCTAACACTACGCGCTCATTGGGTTAAACTCGGGAGAAACTGTTCTCATTCGGCTAAAGACGATGCGCCCGGCTGTCACGTTGATATCTTTCTTATATAAATAGGAGTACAGAAACATTGTTGACTGTAGATGCCCGGTATAGGGGGGGTTAATTTTAAAATATAGATGATTACATTATTCTGTTGTCTGGCAATTTTAATTTTGAAGTAAATACAAATTTTACAGATTAGCAAAATCACGACACTAAAATAAAAACTAAATTTTTATTTCACGTTGATTTTAGGTTATCTGACACGTTGTTTTATTTTATATGTATAAAAAGGCGTATGTTAAAATGGTTGAACGCATGTGATAATTTTAAAATATATATTAATACAATATTATGCAGTTATAAGTTTAATTACATTCTAGGGATTATAGTAATTTAACACGCTCGGAGGTGAAATGCTCATTCGCTAAAACTCGGGTTGAGTCGTGCTGTGTGTCGGATGTGTACTGATATGTTTCTTTTTTTTTTATTTCTTTTATTTTAGAGAGTCCAAATTTGTACGCAATCTGCACTACTAAGCTCAAAGAATTTATATTTTTGAGAGGTTGAGGGGGTTTAACCCCCCTATTATATAAAAATAAAGAAATTAAATATTACTTGATTTCTTATCTACTTTATTACAGAAGTTTACTCAATGCGAAAACACTGTTTTTTTCATATATTGTCGTTAAATAGTTTTGAAAAAATGTGAAAAATAAATTTATTTATTTATTCTTATTTACAGCATAATATTTTCCTTACGCAATACTAATGGAAACATAAATATTTTCTATTATAAAGATTGTCTTTAATTAGATTAAATAAATGCGCATATATTATATTATTACTTTCCAAATGCTAATAGTAGATTAGTTATAAGAAAAAAAAACTTATAATTAAAAAAAATCTAAAATTCATCTTAAATTGAGCATATTTAGAATATAAAATAATATATGAACAACGCTCAACAAAATCCACATTTTTTTTATTATGGTAGTTGCCTATTTATTGGTTTTATCATTCGTTCTTTATGAGAATGTTTTTAAACCCTTTATCCCATAAACCGAAGAAAATAAAAAAAATGGCAGTATGGTGTTAGCTTAATGACTCAATTGAGTTTTTATTCACTCAATTTATTTTTTAAGCTATGTTTTAGTTCCTGACCTACTTTTCAATCGACCCTTATAAAATAGAAAGGTATAATATACAGAGTAATATGCTACAATAATACATAGATAAGCAAGAAACAGTAGCTAAAACATATTCTTATATTTCATAGTACCTACATCTTTTATGTCTAATAAGTCAGTATAGAGATTTATTTATTAAAAAGAATTATAAACAGCGAAATAGAGGATAGAGGTTTTGGTGAAACAAAAACATATTTACCAAAACCTTAGAAGGATGCCGTACCAACATGCGTTCGTTCAAACACTCGACAGACGGTGGAGTCGCTAACTTCACACTCGCTTCAGCTTCAGAAGCGTGCATTCAGGCAACCGCCACGTTCCATATTGGTGTAATCATTATAGTTTTTTTATTTTACTGCTTCTACTGTTTGTTTTATTTATTTCATTGCAAGAATTTCAACGTGTATTTAGATGTTATGTTTTTTCTTTTAGATTTTAAGTCATTGTTGTAAATAGAAATAAATAAAATTAAAATGAGTTATGACGCGGCGCCGGGCATCAGCCGCCGAGTCACAACCCGGCGCCTGATGCCCGGGGCTGTGACTCGGTGAGGTTCAAGAAGAAATGTTAACACTGATAATGACAAGTTTATAAGGTCCTTTTGAGTACATGATTGAGAATAAGTTTGATTACCCATTACCCAGTTTGAGTTAACAGGTTTTTGGTAAAACTATTTCCTAATAGGCAGGATAAAAACAAACTTGAAAAAAATACCCACTTCTAAATAAACCTACAACCAAAAAACTAAGAAATAATTTTTACAATAAACTTCTTCTTGTTAGTTAACTATTAAAAAAACTTATATTCATGTTATTAAGGGTGCATTCCAAGGATGCGTTCTCAGACAATTGGTCACTGGATCTAGGAGACCATGAAAGAAAGTGGAATAGATATATCAGTACTTTTTGCATATATAGTGCTAGACATGCCTCAATTTCAGTAACAATTAAGAAAACTATCAGTTTAGGTAGTTTTGATTGTGTAAGAATTGTAGGTAATTGTAGGGAATTGTAGATAGGTATTGTGGGTAAACAGTCTGTTTTTTTGCAAAATTTTGCTAGAAGAGTTTCAAATTATAATTTGTAAATGTAAATAGATGTAAATAATATTGAAGAAATTGTATTGAAAACTCAAATATATAAATATTGGTTGGTATTGTTGGTTGTGGTTGTTGTGTGTGTTCTTTTGTTTTGTGCTGATTTATTAAGATACTACCTGTTCAATTCAATGGTATTCTTCGTTTTAGTATTAGTGTCGTAATTTCTTTTTTTTTCTCATTTTATTATTCTTTTGAATAAAAAAAAGAAAATATTGACTTGGAATAACTGTGAAATATTAAGCAAATTAATGCACATTTAAAATTTGTTGGATAAACAACCCATAATTTCAATAAATAAATAAAAACGCTTCTGAATGCAATCCTATTCAATTCTTAGTCGTATTCAAATCCTATGTGTGTTTAATTCCGATTAAACGAATGCTTTATTACGTGCAGTACCTACTACAATACTTTATCTCTATCCAAGGCGTATTCGTATAGAATGCGGTCTTGTTAGGCAGTTTGCATTTTAAAACTTTACTAACAGTTTGCAGTTGAAATGCCATTCTTTGCATTATTTTCTTCCTAAGTTGAACATACCTTCTTAGGTTTTCTTATCTGATCTATTTCAACCCTGAAATTGTGTCCGCAGTAAAAATAAGCCATTGTGTTCAAAAATATATTTTTTTCCATATCTTTATATAAGACAATATCTTTATTAATGATTCGAATAATTATGTATAATATATAAAAAAGATAATATGCAGAAAATATCTTTGTTTTTGTGAATGGAGTAAAAATAATAGTTAATATTTTATTAACCTAATTTTGTTTTAAATGCTGTATGCGTCGAAATAATCCTAATAATCTATAGCTGTGAGTTCAGAAGCGATTTCCAAGCGAACCACTTTGACGATTGTACAAACAAACTGACAAGGGTAAGATTCAAATATATTCTCTTTTCAGCTCCAACTTTTTTTTATCAAGAAAAGTACACTACTCAAAGGTAATCCTATATTCACAAAGTTTCCTATCAAATTAATGCCAGCGAAAATCCAGTAAATTCCGCTGTCGTTCATAATATGCGTCAAGCTTTTATTTTTCTTTCCTTCCAATCGATAAAATTACTGGGTTTTGTTTGAAGAAATCTTTTTAAACTAACATTGTAAAATCTATGCAAATAGATATTTATTACGAGTGGCGCATGATAATACGTTATCGCTGCGTCATCAAATTTAAAAGTGATTCGTCCTCATTGTGAATGTCTTGTAATAAGTGCTAGCTTTTAAAGTGACGCTTCTCGAGGGGCAACTGCTATCGTCAGCCATGATCTTTACGGCTATAGCTTTTCTTAAAAGCGTCTATAGTTTACCAGATAATCAACATTTTTTTTTTGTTAAGCTTAGCTTAGTACGAGCTTAGCTTAGGTTTTAAAATGCACCGTAAGTAGGTACTTATATCGAATAATAACTTATTTTGTTTTTGTTTACCCTATTATATGATGTTGTACGAGTATAAGATCTTTGTAGGTTAAGCGATCTATTTAAAATATATTGTATTTGGATAAATAAGTATATACTGTATAAGATAGGAATTGTATAAAATAAAAAAAAATACTTTATCCAAATACAAAAATTTTATGCTTTTTTATAAATGAGTATCGTATATTTATACGAGATTAGATAGAATGTATTGAATTGTAATTCAGGTTGTTACGTACCTAGTCTCAAACAAGGAAGAAAAAATATGTTTTTTGTATGAAAACAAAAAACATTTAATAAATTATCGGTCTTATGCATAAACGCGTATGCTGCTAAACCTAAAAGTGACCACGAACAAAAAAAAATGCAATAACTGACATTTTAGCGGTGAACTAATGCGACTATCTATTATAACCGCGGTGCTAAAAAGGTGAAATGCCTCTGAGCAAAAGTTTTCTTTAATTATTTCTATTATTGGATGTTGAGTGCTAAATTGGATTGTAGTTATTTTATAACTAACGACTTTATGTTGTTTAAGTTAATTATTAAATACAATAAACATTTTTTAGTGAACTCGATATTTTTTTCAGTATATCCGCGCTGTTAACACTCAATGCCATCCCGCGCCAGGCCCATCTAGTAAGGAAATATATTTATTTATCTTAAAATGCAATGAAATCAATCATAAATCACTCGATACTATTTTTTTAAATATGATTGCTACGGGATAGATAAATCACAGCATTCACGTGCTCGGCGCGGCGCGGCGCGCGCGTGACCAAGCGCCCGGATGAACGCCGCGCAAACGACACAACATATTTTCTCCGAATAGTCCATTTCTTTTCTACGGCCTACCCGCCGGACGCGACGCCATTAGAAGCATTCAATGGCGCAACTTATATACTAGATGTTCGTCATGGCGATAAAAACTTCCACGCTCTTGTGGGTCGGTATTTACGAGTATGTTGTATAGTAATTGTGTTGTTTATCGTTTTACATCGATCATATTTTATTTTTTAGTTACATATTAAAACACATTTTTGTTTATTATTGATAAATCTATATATTTTTGTATTGATAAAACAAAACAAACATAAACAAAATAATAATTTTATTATTCTCTTATTTTGTTATTCTCACGTGTAACATCTCCATTCAAAAGCTATTATAAACATGCGTTATCAATGGTTATTATACTATTATACTTTAATATACTAATATATTCCTATACTATACTAATTTATTACATATTGTGATAGTCTAGTGGTTAACGCATTGGACTATAGACGCGGTCATGAGTTCGAATCCGAATATAAAAAGGTCGCGGGTTCGAATCCGCACATGGTCATACCAATTATAATGCTTCGTTACCACCATCTCCCCTGACTCTAGTACAGGCACACTTAGCCTAGTTGAGTAGGGGCCAAAATAATTGTATAGATCATAGCAATTATTTTTGTAAAAAAATATAAATATTATCACTCTTCTAACCTACGTTGAGTCTTATATACCTTTAATTTTATTTTTATTTCAATTTTATTTATCGTCCCAATTTAAAATTATAACCTAGTCAAAATATTACGCTTAAATGCCTATTGACTCCCTAACTTTGATATTGTTAACTTATTTTGCTGAAAATCAACGCCATCTTGTCTCTCAATGAGAAAAGCAGCTGAGCGCAACCTCTTTATTGAAATACATTTATTGCAATTAACTTATAATACCTCAATAAAATTGAAATGATCTTGACCCAAAAATAACAATAAAATTATCTAACGACCACCGTCGGCCATACTTTTATAATATAGTAAAGTTTTTCTCATTTCAATTTTATTAAAAAAAAAACATATCTAGATGGCTGGTTTAGAAGCGACAAGTACCTACCTGATCCTAATATTATTGAACAAGGCACAGAATTTGATACCGCAGATCCTCAAAACAACATTAAGTAAAATCGACAAATTGTGAATACATTTTGCTAGGATAGTTTTTTTTTTGTGGCGCCACCTCCACTTAAATGTTTGATTGGTTTAAACATTAGTACCAACCAGGGTTTAAAAATAAATACTATTAAATTTAATATACATATTCGAATGCCGCTTTATTTATTTATATTTTTATTTTATCTGTTAAACTTCTGAACCTTAATACTTGTGTTTAATATCTATTTTTGTATAAAGATTAATTATAATAAATATATTATTAAAATTTGATGTTATTATATTTAGTGTACAAAAAATGGTATTTTTTTTAAACCGTTTTTTATATATCTCTCGGCTGGAATTTCTTCGAGTCAGCCGCGGCGGCCACTTACCCGAAATCATTTTTAAAACATAATGGCAAACCCTTATCTTTATAATAAAACTAAATTCTTAGCCATAACATCAAATTATATGCGTTTTATCTCTTCTTGAAAACCACGCCTCTAAAATCATCACCCTATATTACTCTTATATAAGCAAAAGTTTTGTACTATTTTTATAATTTTGGTTTTTCGTCTATGTTCCACATATTATTTAAAACATATAATTCGTAAATTTACAAGAGCTTCGCCACCTAAAAAATGTTTGGAAAAATTCGTTATTTACTCTTTTCGATAAATATGTTATTAAATAATATTTTATAAACTAATAAAAATACTAGAGGTTTAAACGAAGTTTTCATATAACTTAGATAATTTAATTCAATTTAAAATGTTTAAGTGTGTGTGTGTTGTTTGTTTATTTGTGACCAGTAGAGTTTTACAACAGCAAAATAAAACCGAAGGTGCCATTCACGCTGAGACTGTCGTGCGATCGCCCTCACCCGAAAGGTCTCTTCGTGAATTGGTACGGTCGCAGCAGCCTTAGTCTGGCTGCCAATCGGCGCTGAAAATCGATCCGAACGGTAAGAGCCATCTCTTTTCCTTCGTCGTGGCTTCAGTAGCGGATTGAAGTGATAACATATTCGAGTCGATTGTCGATTGACAGCTTAGACTAGGCCCACAGTCATTGAATCATGCGACGCGACTCGCGAATGCCCGACAGGCCGCTTCAAACATTATTGGAAAATATTTCAATTATAACGAAAATTACGTATTTGTATAATAAACTCACGCACGAAATGAAATTAAGTAATGATAAAGTTGGTGACATAAAATATATTATTGGTGATTTTTGGACAGTATATTTATTAAAATCAATTTTTAAATTAATATTGAAAGTATTTGTAGAAAGTATATTGAAAGTGAACCTTTAGAAGTGCTTAGAAAGTAACGCAAATATAACATCGCAAATTTAAATCAACTAGTTTAATGTAATAACTTCTCCTAGCAAATGAAACTTTTTAAACTTGGCATAATTTTGAATTTATTGAGAAATAAATATGAAGTGTTAGAAGTATTTTATTTTAAATAAAAGCAAGAAGCAGATAAAGTATGAATGAAATAAATATTGGTCGCGTGTTTGCGTGGAAAAAAATTTTGTCTAAGTACACTACTACAGCAGGGAAACAGAGTCTAGGCAAGGTTCCACCAGGACAGCACGTGTGACACATCCGAGATGATAAGATGGCATACAATAAATTTTTAACGTAAATACGTTAAAAATGATCATTATGTCTAAATAGACATAATGATGTATGTACATACCTTTTTTTATAATTGGTTCTATTTATATAATGGTAGGTAGTATCCATGTTGACGGTGCGCCCGCACCTTTTTCCGCGCTTCATTTTAGCTGCTTTATCTAGCGTTTAGGCTAATTTAATAAATTTATTCAGGAAATTTACATAGAATTTGTATAATAATATCTATCAGCTAAGCTTCCTGCTTTCTACTTAAAGCTTTCCTGCTGAAACCGGGTGTAACATATAGTAATGATAAATATTTATCATTTAATGAAATTATAACATCAAAGGGCTTTAAAAATATATTTATTAAATAAATAAATATTATATGACAAAAGAAATATATTTAGTATATTATATTATTACATTCCGTCATACATAAATATTTCCTTGTGGCATGGGATTCTCCTGGTATTCAGCTTTCAGATGCTGTCCAAAAAAGTTATTGTTTTTAATTTGTTATTTTTTAAATAATCACATTGTTTTTTTTTTGTTATAATAATGAATATTTTGGTCACTGACTGTTAGGATCTGATCAATTTTATTATTATTAAATAACCACGTAGTCGACGTGAATGTTCTAATAGACAACTGAGTAACTCAATCTAGAAAGTCAAACGACGCAATAATATTTTTAATGACGCGAATTCATTTTTTTTTTTGCATTTCGTTAGAATAATTTTCAGAAGAACCTTATTAATTTTGTAATATTATATTTAGTGTAAAGTAGGAAAAAAAATGGGTTTCCGTTCAAACTATAGAGGTCTTAGCGATTTCGATTATTATTTTTCCAGTAGATTTTGTTACAGTTTTGTTAAGGGTTATTTTTGTTTTATTTGTATTGTATTTATATTTGTGATTTTATTGTAGAAACATGCCGCATGTAACTCTGCACGATTTTGGTGGATCAGTTTTCTTATTAGATGCCCACTATTGGAAGTTTTATTGGTAAAATGCTTAGTTTTTAGGCTGGGTATATTTTTTTCTTTTAAAGTATAAGATTTACTACCTGACAAAAGTAGAGATGATGTGATGAAGCATACTACTGAGTGACTATGTGCGGACTCAAACCTGCTAGCTTAGGATTAGTAGTCGAATATCTAAAATTTTACTAAATGATTGCGAGTGAGAGATCATAATTTTACTTGAATATATTATACAGGACGTCTTAGAATATCCTATAACTGTTGGTAAGTTTCATTTTAATATCAAAACATGACCTTCGTAAAAACCTGACGGTTTTCAAGATATTTCAAGGTTTTTTGAATATCCTGTATACTCGTATGATTAGAAGAAAAATATATTTCTTGTAAATAGAATCTCCTGGTTATTACAAATTTCATTCCTGGTATTATGGTGAGCCGAACCTAAATTACAAACCTCCTCCTCCCTCTCCTTTTTTCTCGATCTAAGCAAACATTAGCTGCCACAAAAAATGCCCGCCTTCTTTCACGCGTCGCCTTTCGATACGATTACTCTGGTTTTCCTACATCTTTTTATTCCTCACCCTCGGGTACTTTTCTAACTCTTATAATATTTGAGATGGATAAAAGACCTTTTATCGTATAATGTGACCTTTACTCGTATACCTTTTCGTAAGCGATACCTTTCTTAAATTTTATCGTTTTTTTCTAAAGAAGTAAGTATAGGTTTTGAAAGTAAAATATGAGAAAAACTAAAACGATTTGAGGTTCTCATCGTCGAAATGTCTATGGATTACAGATCTACTAGACTACCTGAAATTCGAATTGAAATTCAAAATATCTTTATTAATTAGGTATAACATACAGAGGAAAATTTTACAATACAATGGGAACAAAATAATTATCCTTAATAAGGTTTGAAAGTTACTCAAGTAGACTTTAAATCTTTTCTTAAATGATATATATTCGTTTTGTTCCAGTAAATCATATGAAATAGTGCGTTATAGTCTAAATCTAAAGGGAATCATACAACTAATTCTATTCGGTAATGCCATTAAACCATTTTACTATTGCAATTAATTCTTTACTGTGTATAATATAATACCCAAATGTATTAACCATGTAGAAATATTTTTAATAATACCTACTTTATGAATTGAGCTACGTTCACTGGCGATAGATGAGCACACAATTCCTTAAATATTTTTTACCAAAGAGAAAGGAAAAACTTTTTATCCAAAGGCAGTTTTCATTCTATTCAACCTCGGCTCATTCCTGAGACGTGCCTGGTAGAGCACTGGTCAAGGTTAAGAACTTTTTCTGTATCCTTCCCTAAAATATTTTTTACATAATGAAGCTGTTTTGATATAAGTTTATCTGTTATTCATTATTTTTGCTTCCTTAAGAGAAGAGAATCTCTTCTCTTGAAGAGAATATGAAAGGTTTACTGAACTTTTATACATACATTCATGTATGAAAAGCTACTATTAGACGTCTATCTGCCCGTTCGTCTGCCCGTCTGTCCATTGCATCTTTCAACTTGTAAAGTTGCGAAAGAGTTGTTTTTTTGTGTGTAGATTGATGCTCTCGAAAAACAACCATAGCCGTTTTGATTACATCGAAAGCTGGACGAATATTATAGATATTTCACATTAAAGTCAACATTTTTTTAATATGAAACTGAAATAGCGCTCATCATTATAGGGCGCGATCATATTCATTTCAAACATTTGACAGCGTGGCTATTGGAACGTCTTATTTATTGCTGGCCTGTACAATTCATATAAACATATCTATGAGCACAAATAGAAATATGTAAAAGAATGTACAGGCACAAGTAGCCTGTAGAACATAACTATAAGGCGTCAGATCTGTTACATAATTTACTAATTACCGTTTAGTTAAATAATTTACTTCTACTAAACGATGTATAGAAGCAGTTGCTACTAAATGATAGCTATAGCTGTCATAGTCATTCTTGTTTCAAAACTGTGTCCGCGTCTCTACACTAGAAAAATGGATGATGGTACACAAAGAATGTCATCATCCCCATCCATAGATTTAGGCTGAAATTTTTTAAAAGTTAGAAAAGCATTGCAAATAACACAATTTATCGAGAGATACATGGTGCGAGGTTGTAATAAACAACCTTTTTGAGCGTTGGCCCTAAATTTCACTTCTGTAGCAAGTATACTTATCTTTAAATAATAACAAATCAACTTTTTAAATAAGATTATCAGAAAGTGTGAGCCTAGCTTTATATCTACAGTATTTTTTACAATGTAATATATACAATGACAGGTAATTAAATAGAAAGATAGATCAAGTTTACGTAATCAATAAAAATATATTTATTTATTTACGCACACATACGTATCTCAAAACTTGTATTTCCGGTGGAACCTCATGGTCGGTACTCTTCGAAATCACAATGTCTTGTGCTAACGTATTTAGAATGTAAAAAAAGAGCCTTTATTGAATTTTATATTAAGGACACGCCAACTCCTCCGGATTCGCCAACGGCGCATATTTCTTCAAGTAAGTGTCCATTCCTGCTACGGCCTACGCGGCCATTAGAAATGACCCTACGCGACTCTGCGACCCTTTTACTTTGCTTTTCGATAAAAACCCTTTCGTTGTTGTTTCGCTTTTTATCGTTTTTATTCTGCAGGACACTTCTAAAATAAAAAAGGTCACATTTTATTTTCTAAATAAACGTAATAAAATTTTCCATTTGGTGAAAATGCTTACTATCTTAAAGATATTATACTCAGTGGGCAGGCACTACTACAAGAACGAAGCTAGACTGTGTATGAACTGGCGTTTATACGCGAAACATAATAAATAATAATAAATATTTTTTTATATATTATATCTTTATTTCGAAAACAACTATTAAACTTTATCAAGTTTTTAGGTGGTAGCATGCAACATACATTATCATTTTTTAAAATTATTCCTTTAAAAAAATCATATTCAAATGTTTTATTAAATAAAATAAGGTATCGGCAACATAATGTTCAGGTCAGTACACTAAATATTAAAATAAAATACAATATTCAAATACATAAATTCGAGTACCTGGGTACCAGTCATGTTGGCCGATTTGATAAGGTCTGTTACCTTTTGTAACCAGGTAAGAGTTACCTGTTCTAAGAAAGGTTATTTATAAAGTGTTACTGTGTGAGTATAAAAGACCTGCGCAAAACCCTGTGAAAAATAATAAAAATTAACTTTAAGTACAAATATACACACACTGACGATACACATTCACAAATATATAAATAAATATTCAATATAAAGTAGTATCATACAAATAAGTTGCACATAAACATATTAAAGTAAGAAGTACCTAAGTACAGATTTTTTTTCCAAAATTTTGCATTTTATCGCTGTATATACTGTATTTTGGCCATATAACTCTTAACTTAAACCGTTTATTTGAGTTATAGAGGAACATAATCCTTAGTTCTACGTCAGTGGAGCCCAGTTTGAGGTACTTAACTATAGAAGGTGGCATCAGAAAGTAGTAAAGTAAAATACGCCCGAGGAAAATAACAGCTAATAACAGCAGATTATCGTTAAAATATTCCAAGACCGTCGGCGCTGACACATGGTGAGGACGTGATGCTATCGGAACGTATAACCTTTATGCTAGTTGAACCCAAAGCACATTTTTACCTATTTTGACCACGATGCAAAAAAAAAAAAAAAGTGGTAATGAGATAAGACAACAATTTATTAAAAACATTGATGAATATTTTCTTATGATTGATTACATTTTTAGTCGTCAAATCGCATGAAACTAGAAAATCTAATCACAATATGAGGGGAAAAAATATTAAATATCAATCCTAATTTTGGATATTTCCTTTAGATATACCTTACAGAGTACTTTATCTTTGCTTATCCGGCTTCC
This sequence comes from Neomicropteryx cornuta, assembly GCA_020383195.1. NCBI lineage: Eukaryota > Metazoa > Arthropoda > Insecta > Lepidoptera > Micropterigidae > Neomicropteryx > Neomicropteryx cornuta. Next base: position 13,058,006 of record JAHKQU010000014.1, read on the forward strand.
AGTGTACCAATAGAAATATCGCTTTAAATCCTGAGCTCGCTTTAAGTACTTACTATAAGAGCTCTATCTTATAAATCATATAGTTTAAATCCGGGATTTTCTATTTTGGTAAATCTCAAGCCTACGTTTTAGAAAAATGCTAGTTTAACAATTTCGACGTTAAGTGGAAATATAGAAATTAAATATTTATTTGAAATAAGTTATTTATCAAATTTCTCAATTTCGGCTATCGAGAATATTGTTAGTTTATTTTGAACAGTACTTAAGTAGTAAGTATTTAGTTATTTAATATCTGAATACCAAGATATCACTAGGAATAGATGATCAATTGTAGGAAAATGAGTCTGTTTCATAACACATTTAATAAAATCTTTGTGTTTGCATTAAATACCTAGAATTTAAAAGTCGTGCACCGTAATTAATGAAGTAAGTTATTAATAAAATATTTAAAGTTTGGGAATGTTAAGGATTCCGTACAAAATAACAACGGGAGCCCATAATAATGTGAGTCTTTGTTGCCTGTCTGTTCGTTTGCTACAATAACTTTTAAACGTTTATGTTTATGTGCTAATAACTTGTACTCGTTAGCGCAAATCGTTTTGAAATAAAAAATCTTACAAAGAGCCAAAAAGATTTTGGTTATTAGTCCATGATTAGGGGTGATATCTTAACTTAAACAGCCGGTTTAACCCATCGGCATTATGCATAGTCGCGTTAACACGCTGGAAAGCTTTAAAGCTTTAAAGTAACTTAATCGCATACATATATCGCTATGTAATCTTGATGGGTAGGCTATGTCGCTAAAAGACAAATGGAATTGTAATTCAATTAATTTACATTTTAGACAGCCGCAGGCTAATTATTAATCTCTAGAAGTTGAGCCGCACAATCCATGTAATCGTGAAATGACTGCAATAAAATTTCTTCTGCAATGAAGCCATTATCTTTCTGTGCATTTTAAGGGGAAGTCAACTCTCAAAAGTTTTTTGAACTAATTTTTGACACACTCTGGTTGCCACATTTATAATATTAGTAGATGTAAACTTATTAAACATATACAGGTGTCCCGTTTTATTTATGTTTATTAAATAATTTCATTTTTTTATTTATTTATTGAAACAATTACATATCATTTTGTGAGGTAACAGATTTGAGTATACATATATATTAGAAATTATTGTATCCGTGAGCGTTTGGTACCACTGCAAACTTTGTTCACTGCATTCTTAACTAGACTAAATGTCTGTCCTAAAGAAGGCAGCCAAACCTAGTAAATTTCAACTTCAATTAGTACTATTTTACTAGTGTTTTTTATATTTTTTGTTGGGGATATGCTGATCGAAAGCTAAACATTCAAATGTATTTGAATATTTAAGGTACTTGTATTTTTATTTTGACACGATCTGAAAAAAATGATTATAATATTTTTTTAAAACATTTCGAAAATTTAAAATTACACATGTTTAGATCTTCAGTAATAATTTCTGTTAAACAAATACAACTTCCGGTTTATAAAAAAAAATGTTTGACAACGATGGTAAATTTAAGTTTCTTATAATTATCATTTTACTATGTATTTTAAGGAAAATCTAAAAAAAGACAAAAATGCTTATATCTCGAAAACCGTGAGACATTAAATAAGGGTATATATATATATGTTCAAATAGGTTCCAAATTACCCCCCATTATTAGGTTCTGTCGCCTCCTAAATACTTTCTTCCGCACCGCCAAACACTCTATATATTTTACAGTCTGATATATGCAATGTATATGTATATATATACGTATATGTGTACCCAAGCCGCTGCGCGCGCGCCAGTATATATAATATATATTACACACAAATATATCCCATACTTTAACTATATCTATAGCTACAGATATACTAATATCAGTATAGGTTTTATTTTATCCGTACTGTACTCTGGGCGAGTTTGTAAATCGGTCAGAGATTATTATCGCGTTTAGGCTGCGGGCCGTCCGTAGGCAAGGCGTCCGTCCGTACGAGTGGTTATTGGGTCGTTTCTTGTCACCGCCCCGCTAAGATTCCGTCCAGAGTCTCCCTATTGATCGCCCTAGGAGAGATTTCTCCTGCGGACGGATGCGATAAGCAATCTCGCACATATTTTTACGATTATTTCCGGTCCGTAGCTTCGAGCTCTTACGATTTTGCGCGTTGATCTTGCTAGCCGCTCGTACGAGTGAATCCATTTTCGTCATGAGGATGGACAATCTAGAAAAATCTTTGTATTGAACGGGTATCTATATATGCATATAATATTTATTCAATAAAACCACATTATGGCATAGATAGTTTAGGTACAAAAAATGCCTACACAAAATATATTGAAAACAAGTAATTTAAAAAAAACACATAAAAACTGATTTTTTGCTTGGTTTTGATTTTTTGCCTTATGTATATTTAAATATATTTTCATTTTCGGTGTTTATTCTAAAATTTCATTTTTATTCCCTTAGGTAAGTTAATATATCGGCGAGAATAAGATAAATCCTTTAAACGTAAACGTTAAACGTTTTAAAGTAAATGTTAGTAAACGTTCCGTATCTTTAATGCTTAAAGTACTTACACTTTACTTGTGGTAAAGCTAATCAAAATCTGTTTTACCCCTTTTAACTGACTACAAAAATATGCAGAAAATCAAATCGATGCGAACGTTCTTATCAATATATCTTCATTCGTTACTCTGAGATTGGCTTGAGCAAAATCGAATATTTTTTTCCATATGATAGGGAATTTCTTAACGGTGGTCAAATATCAGTTTAGTTGGTATGTATGTGGTAGAAAAATATTTTTTTTCCCTTCAAAATGTTATCATATTAAATTACTCAACTGAAAGTTTTTAAACAATAACTTTAAAAAAGACCTTAAAATAAATCTAAAATCGAAAAAAATTAGGCAATAATTTTTAAAAATTGTTATTGTTAGTAAACAACAAAAAACCGTCGGCGCAAAGACATGGTTATTACTGATGTTGCATTCGGTGTGTTTCAGAGTCGACTTCAACGTTTTTTGGATCGTTTTTTTTTTATTTTAATTTTTATAGAAATAATTCGGTATATTTAAAAAATAACTAACGCATTCATAATTACCATGCATAGACAAAACATAAAAGCATTTAACGCTAGTTTTCTTCTAAAATTTAGTGGTCAGGTATAGATCTATGTACACAGACCTACAATATGCCTCAAAAATGCTTTTTAACGAGATGTATTTAAAATTTCATTAACATTTATTGATAGATTTTATTAGTAAACTAACAATAAAAACCCTTTTTTGATAGAAATACGATAAAAGAAATTAAGAGAAGATAAATAAAAATAAATAATAGTTTTATAGATGTTAACGATAAGGTACTAAATATATTTAAAAATCTTACACTACTCGTAATAATTTAAGGCAATAGGATGATACCAGCTTACAAATTAAAAAATAACATAAACACAATATAGAAAATAGGAAATCACAGGACGGGTATTAATTGTATAAGAAAATATATATTTATAATATACTGAAAATATATAAAGGTGATGTCAGAAATATGTGAAAATGAAGGCGATAAATTAATTAAATCATAGGTCGGGGTTTGGTCATATCAAAAATTAGTTAACTTTAATATATCTACTGAAAATATACGAGTATCATGACAATAAGACGCTCACAGTATACAGATTGAAATACGAATAGCATACATAACATATTGAAAGTGTTAAAATATCCTAATAATATTTGAGATTATAAACAAGAAACAGTATAAAAACAATCTAGAAAATAGAACATAATGGGATGGGGTTAGTCATATCAGAAAATTGTAAATGCTAAGATAATGAATTTATGTATGAAGGCGTTAAGATGCTCACAGCTTACGGATTGAAACAGCGGTAGAATTAAAGCGGGAGAAATAGAAAATAATATCAAAAATGTTTCATTTAAATATTTTAAAAGAAACAGGACTGGAACGTCTTAAAGATTTTCGTTTTGTGACATTACTGTTTTATTTATTTAAATGAACTTATTGGCGTACATTATTACCAAATATATGTGCGTTTCTTCTCACACGTATTGAATAAGAGAAACGTAGCAAGGTATATTTTATTATTGATTGTATACCCGCCTAATAGGATTTAGGCAGCGAAGCCTAATTACCCGCCAAGGCCGTGTTCGCTTTTGTGTGAGAGCAGAAGGATACAAACAACAAACTGTCGCCAACCTCATTAAATGAGGATCTTCTCTGATAGCATCCGAGGCTCACTTTTCTCTATCCGTTTAGACGCGGCCGCCATTTATACTTTAAGACCCGGTCTTATTTTTAGATATAAAAGGAATATTAGATACACTTGATTTTATTATAAATAATAAAATAAAAGGACCAACCCAAGTTATAATATTTTTTCATTACGATAATGTTCGTTTGGGTGAGGCGATTTTGATATCTTTGCAAAAGGTTTCGCAATAACTGCGAACGTCAATTTAGATTCTAACCTCAAGCCTTTCTTTTAAATGCTCCATTACTTTTGGCCCTTTATCTCTACTTGAAATGAGACAATAAAGTGTTTTTTTTTTGCGAAATATTTATTTAAATATTTTAAAGATATAGTAGGTATAATGAAAACTGGCCATAATATTTTGTCTATTCTAAGGAAGACATTGTTGACATAATATCTAATATAGGAAATGTATAATATATAAAATATATAATATATAAAAAAAATATATAAAATACTTTTATAAGAACATAATATTTTTTAGGTCTGAGTAGATAAAAATAAATAATGATATATGACATCATAAATTTTAACTTTTTTTTTTTTTTTTGGAAATTTTGACTAGCGGCTAATAATAAAACAACTATTTACTAAATTTGTGATTAATTTAATACTAACTTCTACCAATTTTTTTTAAATTTAATAATTCGGCAAAAATTAAAAATATAAAAATGCGTCGCAGAACATACATATAAGAAAAAAATGGTTATAGTTTTAAGGTATTTTTAAAAATACCTAGTCATAGGTTTAAATAACAGTTAACCCCTTAAGCTCGTTTTAGTAAACTGTTATTCAATTAATTTTGTTTTTACCTAAAAATGTATTTCTGATATTGTTGTTTTTAAACATTGTATGTTGTTATCAAACATAAAAGCATGTTTTCCATAAAAAAATGTTAAAAAATAATTAAGTGTGCCATACCACTAAAGTAAGCTCAAAATTGTACCTAAATTAAAATGTCATTCATATATATACATTTATCTTGTGTTTATGGAATAATTAATAAAAGTCCTAAAATACGATACCAGTGAATGTTGAAATCTTCTGTATGAAATCAGTATATTTTTTTCTATATATATATATATATATGAATAATAAAAGCATAAACTGGTGTATTTCAAGTTTATTTTTTTTAATTTAAAATCGTTTTTACTTATTTATTTTATGTTATTTAGTTTCTTTTACTATATTCTTTTTAACGTCATTTACGTTATTACCTGTATTGCGTACAATTTCTGATGGGTAACCACAATAAATATATAAATAAGTAAATGTGCACGGACGTAATATTTTAATTTATATTTATTATTTTTTAATTTATATGCAATAAACGGTCAGACAGATGGCCAAAGTACAGAAATAGTAACTTCTTAAACATGAATTTATAGAAGTCAAAACTAATATTTTGAAAATATTTGTCAAAAAGTACCATGGAAATTATTATTTTTTATTTTTTAGTTCCATGGCATTCTAATACGCAAGTTTTAAGACCCTTTTAGAATCTAAATTTAAAAAATAACTTCGATAGCTCGACTTATTTTACGTAATACGTATATGTTTAGGAGGCAAATAAATTAATAATATCTTTAATTTTTATTAGGGCAAAGTAAGCTGATTAATTTATCAAATTATATTTAATAATATACACATTTAAAAAAAAAGGGAATTAATCGTTCTGTCAGGATAAACTATCATCAGAGTTGAAGTAGTAACTAAGCTGAGCATAAATTATGTACAGACTGATATTTATATTTGAGGCATTTTTAAACCTTATCTTCTAAATCGAAAACAAATAGTTCATATAACATGTATAGATCAAGATTTTATTAAAACATTGGAGTTCCTCAAGGATCAATATTAGGTCCATTATTGTTCATTATTTATATAAATGATTTAGGCTTGAATATGCCTGGGTTAGTTGTAACTCAATTTCAGATGATACTACAAGCAGAAAATATTGATACCTTTAATGAAAAAAAAAAAATGATAAAAAATGATATCTATAGGTTAACTAGAAGATTTGTTTAAGGCAAACAAATTGTCACTCAATATGTCAAAAACATTTATTTTAAACTTTGCTTAGCTTTTTATTTTATTTTATACTAAGAATATGTTGACTCCTAAATATCCCGTAGGAATAACCGAGGAGATCAGATTTCTGGATATATATCTAGATAATAAACTTAATTGGTAAACACACATTGACTACCTTAAATCAAAGCTTTCTTCGGCTTGCTACGCGCCCTGTCGCAGATGAGAGGTTTCTTGGATCGATCTCAAGTCATATCGCTATATTTTGCTCCCGTGGAATCACATCTCCGATATAGTATTCTTTTATGGGGATTGGCATCCCGCGTGAAAGACATATTTGCCTCCAAAAAAGAGCCATTTGAGCAATTTTAGGTATTAGTCAACGGGAATCTTGCAGATCACACTTCCAAACCCTTGAAATATTAACTGTGTATGGTATATATGGTACAAGAAGCCTTTTGCGAATTTCTTCGAACTAAGGAAAGTGCTACTACCCATACGCAACACAAGGAACAAAGATAATATTTTTCAGCCGGTACCCGCTCGTACTTCTAAATTTCAAAACATTTTAATCTAAATTTTATTTAGGGGACTAAAAATGTACAATAAATTCGTTACCGAGAGAACATAAAATCATTAAAAATATATTTATTTTCAAAAAAGCCATCAAAACACATTTAATTAAAAAAGTCTGTTTGAATTTAAAGAGTTATAATTTAAAAGAAGAAATGTTATGTAGCAGTTATATTTCATAGCAATTCGAAAATAGTGATTTAAACATAATTAATAAAACTTGTTATTTACATGTTTACATATTTGTAATGTATATATATCTTTTAGCTATGTAATATGAGTAGTATAAATATGAACTCTAGGTATGGTGTAGCGTATATCGATGTATTTGTATGTCTGTATATTGTATTATGTAAAGTTTTGTAAACCAATTGAAAAATGACATTCCTATGTTACTCTTACTCTTGGAAATAAACTTTTACTTACCTATGGTGATTCTTCAATCTTTGTATTAAGCAATGTCTAGTGATGTTCGTACATTTTTACGAAGTTTCAAGATTTGACAGTTAATGTTATTTGGAATGGCTCAAACGTAACACAGCTGTTACGAGCCAACCGCATACCCGATGAGACCGAGGCAATAGATTGAGATTAAAGCCACAAGCATAGATGGAACTGTGCAGTCTATGCCACAAACTAATCACACAGGAACATAGGGTTGATAATCTGTATAAGTTATCAATAGTTTATGATTATGAGTCAAATATTAAACGAATGCAATCAATTTAGGTTTCAATCTTTTCTCTCCAACCCTCATTAAATGTTCCGCTTCGATTCACCTTACAAATTGACAGGTTAGAGAATTAACGAAGAACCCGAACAGATGAAGAAGGGATGATAACCAGACCTAAATTGAATATTCAGGCCATGAACGGTGCGTAATGAAGATTTGTTCCTTTTCGGCGCGTTCGTATCTTCTCGGCTCTGTTCGACTGCGCCCTCGGGCAACACAAATCGTTGCTCTTCATCCCCGACTCGGAATTCGACTGAGTGCCTGAATATCCGCATGAGATCATCTCAATGTGTTGTGCGTGACGGTTTTATGAGGTACCTACTTAGTCTTGTCCTTAGGCGTTTGACATTCATCCAAAAGAAAACGTTTTGATGGGAGCTTACGACAAATGAAATGCAGTAGTTCTGTGATAAAAACAATAACTCATTTATGTTTTTAAAAATAAATTCCAACCATGCCTAATTTTTTTAACAGTAAGAGCGTCGCGCTCGTTATGAAGAGGTCATAAAAAGTAAATAGGTAAAAATACAAAGAGACCGAGAGCAGGCCTTCTTTACGACATATATTAAATATTAAATCTACGAGCAGTTAAGAAGGTAGCGAACAGAGATTACAGTAGTACTAAACGCTCACTCATACAATACTACTATTAATATGTACACACAAATCTGTTGTAACTTTATAAAAGTATAATCTAATTGTTGTCAAATAAATGAAATAAAATTTAAAAAAATAGAGCAGGTGTTAGTACAACAAAGTACCTCTACATAATAAATATTTAATGTATATAAATATATTGCCGCTATTAACAAAACAATAATCAAAAAATATAACTTGACGCTACCTTTACATAAACTGAATATTTTAAGTTATTTACTTATTTTTATAAAACCATTGTTAATATATTATATATTATCATATGAAACCATATACATAAATATTTTTAAACAAATAACATTCTTAAGCAAAATTTCTAAAAGTAGGTTTTTTTATTAAAAGTACAGGTTTGCATGGATTTTATCAATTCACTAGGCCGAGGCCGTCTTAAAGCTATTAAATGTGGTTAATTAATTAATCATAAATTGTAATAAAAAAATGGTTTTTAATTTTTTGTTACAAGTCATTGCCAGCCCTGTTAACTTTTTCTTCGTATGCAAATGGACTGGCTGTAACTGTGTGTGTACACGCATGTGGTTGTAGCTGTATGGGGCACTCGTGCTTCCGACCGACCGTTATGTGTGTGGATTAAACGGTTAATCAAGTAATAAGACGTTTATTTATTTATTTTTTTAATATTCTTTATTTATAAACAAAATATACATGTTTTATTTGTTTGTTCACTAAACCCTTGCGGGTCTTTATGTGAACTTAAACGCCCGGTTTTTATGTGAACTTAAACGTGAATTTAAACGCCCGGATTCTATTAGTTTTTATTCCTATTAAATAATTACGCGTTGACGGCTTTACATTATTCTTTTAACGTTAAATCTATAATAATTTTAGGTTTGCATTCTTATTTTAGGAAGTCGATGTAAAAATATTCAATATAAAACCAACAGCCATGTAACATATTTCATGCATATCGCAGGCCGCTGCCAAGCCATTCAAACATATTTAATTAATTTTGCTAAAGCAATAAACGCTCATTTTGTAAGCATCATATTGATTGAATCATTCGATTGAATCATGAACAATTTCACTGGCAGTGCTTTTTCATGCACATGCATTCAACATGATTTGATTTTTCAGTTATTCAATTGACCGATCATAAAGAATAACGTCACGCGTTTGATGCGTAAAAGGTAATAAAAAATATGAATTTATTAAAATATTGTAACTTTTTTATTCATTTTTAGTCTACCCAACTTTTCCGACATAAATCAGCTGCCTATAGAAGGTGTATTTGTATTTGTATGTTCTTTTATGGGGTTGATCTATCTATACCAACCATCAAACATTAATCACTAAAAAATATTGAAGAAATTTGAAATTAAATCAAAACCGTTCTAATTTTTGAGAAAGTCATAATGTTTATCGAAGAGAGGGTGTGAAGAGGTGAAGGAAACAACCTCCCCGTTACTCGTCTCCTCGTCCCCCAAAGGTTTGTCGCAGGACGTGGGGAGTATTATATTATTATTATGAACTTATTATTGGCACTCAAATCCCTGCATTATTGTGACGTGAAATAACACATCATTTACCCGCGCTTTGTGTCCCGGTTTGAGAAAATCCTTTGACGCTGATATGCAACACAACACACACCTTCCACATAACACTACCCAACTTCAGAAACCGATTTTGGCCAGAATAATTCAATGGAAATCGTATCGATATTAGATGCATAAGTAGTAATGGTTAATGCTGTGCATAACGCAAGGCACGATCCGTCTATCAATACTGACTGAGGGGATATCTACTGATCAATTTCTCGTCGGCTTTGGCCTTGGCGCGCAGCAAACAGTCACAGTTTCGCAGCGGTCGAAAAATAAAAACTTTATTTAGAATATCATTATTTTAGTATGATTATCTTTTGTGAGACCGGTTTGGTAGTTGATATACGAGGATCAACCCCCTAAAAGGATATAATGTTTTCAAATACACACTGCAGAGGGCTTTGCGGTTACACGCGTATCGTCCGCACGTGCCGCTGTTACGCTGACTCAGGAGGGCAATGTTCCGTAGCACGCGTTGAAAACATATTTATTTATTTAACAGGTTTCCCCATGTACATTATAATTAAAGTAAAAACAAATTAAACTACCAAAAGAAAAACAAAAAACAATAACATGAAACATACTAAGCTAAAAAATTAAAATAATGCCTCCAGGCAAACATTAACAAATAAATAATTCACGCCGATCCTACAACGGCGTAATAGAAAGCAGATTTTTAATCCCATTGGGCGACCAGACAAAAATATCAATCTCCGCGGAAATGGAATTTAATATTTTGACTGCTCTCCCAATCGGACTATACTTGTACACGTCGGTACGACACGCTAACCGCCTAAATAAAATATGCTTCCGCACTCTAGTAATACGGTCCGGAACAAGGAGACCAATATCACCGAGTATTACGGGATTCTCGATGAAACCGCGAATAACCTTATAAAAATAACACAAAGTATGGATTTGTCGCATAAACTCGAGTGTGCTAGAGCCTAACATCCCTAATATAAATGCTGATGGATACGTATTGGGAAACATTTCTGGATAATATCCATACCTACGGAGATAAAGGTATCTAAGGAACCTCCTCTGAATCACCTCCAGGATATTGGAACTATACTCCAATATACTCCTCACGACCGTGCAGTATAAAACGAGATGGACTTCGGCTTATTCAAAGATCGACTGGTTCGAAGCACGAATCCCAACATTTTATTGGCAAGCGTAGCTATGCTTCGCATGTGCAAATGAAATGTTAGACGCGAATCAAACACAACCCCCAAGTCGCGAATTTCGTCGCATCTACGAATGATCTCATTACCCATAGAGTACTCACAACTTACTTTTTCACGCAAAGCTCGTGAGAAGGATACTGCGATACATTTAGAGGCATTCAATTCGCATTAAGAGGCAATTAGAGGCATTCTACAAGACGATAGATGTCATCTTGCAAAAGCTGCGCGTCATATGATGTCTCTGGTCAACAGTCAGGCTGCATACGGCCCGAATGTGGTTAGGCAATCATCAAATGGGACACGAGACCTCCCACATGTCGTGTTAACCTTGACACGGGTATAAAAACCTACTTCGGACCTCCACTCATCGCAGTTCTATAACAAGCGCAGTACTAGTAACATCCGTGTAGTTTTTCATCAGACCGGCGCGCTATCTCTCGGCGCCTGGAACTACGCCATCTTCGAAGGTTTCGTCCACTAATTCCAGTATGGAGTCAATTATTTTTCGAGCATATATGTAACAAAATAGTGCAAATCTTCACTCGCAATAAATCTGTTTATCATCGACAACGCTTTTTTAATTTACGGCTTTAGATGATCAGCATCCAGAGGTCCTAAGGCCTTTACATGATCTTGTTAAAAAATAATCAAAATATCGCTTCTTAATAAATGTTTATTTTATTAATATTTTTTTGCAAATGCAATATTTCGCCAAAAAATATTCACCTGCTTCTAAAAACGGATCTGATCTGATCCGCTGTTGGTGCACTGTGGACCTAAATAAACATTCATGGATGGTCTTCTCTATTAGGTTAGTGAATGAGACTGGCAATCTGCACAATTAATATGTATTTTTTTCTTATTGTTGAGTAAAATAATAATAACAAATATAATGTTTAAAACCTTTTTAAAAAGGTTTTAAACAAAAACAAAAAGTGTTCACCTTTCACTATAATAAAAATTATGTATCAACAGTACCACACTACAGTACAGTAATTATTACGTGTTTTTTTAATTACTACTTTTTGTATTTTTTAACGCTGTTGAAGTACTTTAACCTACTGTCCAGATTTAAACTTAACCTAAAGACCATCATCTATGTATGTAAGTCACTTTTGCAAAAACCCACCAATTTGAACGTTCATCTACTCAAATAGTACTAATCAAATAATGGGAAAAATATATGTTATTTTTGACATTGACGAATATATTTTCTTCCACCTTATCTACTAATTATAATGAAAAACAAAAAGGTTAAATTAGGCAATGGAAGTGATGAATTTTAAGATGTCACTCGTATTTTATAAGAAATGAATATTCATGTTGTTAACGGCAACACGACGCAAGGCGACGTTGCTTCCTGCGTCATGACGTCATCATATATAAATTAAGTTAGCAAATTTACGACAATATTACATTACGAGGAATATACAAAGAAACGAAATATTGAAGTAAAAATAGGTTGTATCTCCACCCGCTTTGTTTCCTCGCTGCTTTATGTTGTGAGCGATTCATGACTATAAAGCGGAAAAGTAAAGATGAAGTATTAGGACTTTTATATTACAACGCGTAATACCGTGAACGGTATTCATTTCTTCAAACATTAATGGCAAATAAAGTTTGGAATAAAGCAACAGTTGGGAATAACAAACAATTTGGCACACAAATCCTTATTTTTTTGTAATAATACTTTATAAATAAAACATTCTGAGGATGGTGACAGGTGCCTCAAATGATATTGAAAAGAAATAAATTATTGTTTCGATACATTCTATGTCTATTTAAACAATACACACATTGAACTAATTGTGGAGAAATCACATAGAATGCTTGGCTTCCTATCAAGACTTGCAAGCCATTTCAAAACCCACACACACTGAAGCTATTTCTCATTTGTCAGGAATCACTTAGAATTCTCTTGAAATATGTAAATGATTTAAATGACAATATGAAGTGTACGTAAACAGATTAGAAAATAAAACATTGTCATCTCGTTTGAGACTTACCATGAACTAAAAATTTCCACCAAATTCCCATTTTGGATATCAGAAGGAAAGTATTTGATGCTGTTTTCTTATGTAAACTACTCAATAATTTAATAGACTGTCCAGAACTTCTACAATGTATCCATTTTCGAGTACCCCAACGAATTACTAGATCAACAGATCTTTTTTTATTGAATAAAACAAACACAAACTATACTCAAAACGCAGCACATCACAGAATATGCCATGAATATATAAGCAATCTTTCAGAATTAGACATTTTTAATTGTACTTTGAATTCATTCAAAAACAAGATAAGCAAAATATCTCGTCTCATATATGTAATTAGAAGGTAAAAATCCTAAATATTTATGTTTATCGTAACAACCCTAACAAAACCCATATTCTAATTAACACATATTTTGTAAAAAATTGTTACATGTCTTTATATCCAAATGAAAATAATAGTCAACATGTAACACGTTGGACAACTGAATAAATAACTTATAAAATCATCTCATTTCACCACCATCCTTCATCGTAATCACAAATCCATTTTTATATTTTTTGTTAAAATATCATCCTTTCCTTATTTCATCTAATTAGATGGTTACATAATATTTGACAATATTTTACACTAAAGAGGACAGGTGAGAGTTAAAAATGCATTTTTATAAAACTCAGCGCTGGGTTTAAACCGACATTCTGCGCTCTCAAGTACAGGACCTCTTTAGAACCTTAATAAGCACTTTATCAAAAAATTAAAAAAAAATTCAATATTTTCAGATTGTGCCATTTATCTTTTCAGGCGATTTCCCGCTATTAAAAAACAATAATCAAATATATATAAATATATATATAAATAATTTTTTTGCCCTAAACTATTCTATACTCAACTAGGCCAAATGTGCCTATGCTAGAGTCAGGGAGATATTAATAATGAAGCATTAAAAATGGTATGACCATGTGCGGATTCGAACCTGCGTCCTTTGGGCTAATAGTCCAACGCCTTAACCACTAATTGCATTAATTGCGAACTTATTGTCAATACTATATTTATAGATACTATATAATGGTAATTAGAAAAAGACATCCACGAAAAATAAATGGGTGCAGGGATAGAATTGCAATAGGATTTAAAATAATTAAATTGTACTTATATTATATTGTATATTATTTATTTACTCATACATTTACGGAACGTATGCCATACCCTTACCAAGGTAGACTATTTGTGACGGTGTAGTACTTACTTACTTTTATAATTTTACACAATTCGGTTTAACCAAAAAGCTATATATTATTGATTTAACTCACATAATCTATGAAAATATTACTATTGATATTATTATTATTATTTGTTTTACACATTTTAAATTTATTAAAGAAATGGATTTCTTCCATCTTTTAAATTTTAATAAGGTAAAAATAAAAAAAAACAATTGAATTTGGTATCCATCTAATTTCCCAATTTTAAAAAAGTTTTTATAAAAAAAATATAAGTACATAATAACTGACGTGCAATGCTATCCATAAACGTGCTTTGTTAAAATAACCTAAATGATAAATGTTTAAAATGTGCCGCTAAGTAAAGGGACTTAAGTGATATTTTTGCATGAGGCATTTTAGAAAAATGACATCTTTAAAAGTAGGTAAACCATAACTCATTAGGAAATTCCATACAAAGGTAAAAATGAACTAAGTTTAAAAACACGCTGCCTATCCGACGCAGAAAAAAACACTGATCAAAATGGTTAAGTCACTTCACCTTTCCACCATAAAAATGTTTGTTTATAAAGTTAGGGTACGGAAGCCTGATTGCACGAGCTTGACTCGCATCGACTGGTTTTATATTTTGTTTATAATTATTTCTAAGTCGAAAACGGTAGCATATGAATGAGGTTTATAAAGTTGGCAACTGGAGACACACGCGACCACAATAAAGAAAACTCAAAGGCGACAAACGCAACGTAATTCCACGCCAGATGGGTTCTGCTGTGAGCAGGTTGACGATACCGTATAATGAATACTGTATAGATACGCATTGCCTCTATTGCATTAACATTCGCCTAAACGTGCTGAAATAGTTAAGGAATTTTGATATCATACTCTTGTTTTATTATACTTGGTGCAAATAAATAACTTTAATAAGAAAATAACTACCTATATTTATTTGTCAACAAATAAAAATTAATTAAATAATGTGCTTAACCCAACCTAATGTTACTTTAGACAGTAACAAGTGCAACCGAAAACTATTATTTATCGTTCCATTATTACACCTTGCATGTTTTAGAATATGATATTGAATACCATAAATTTGCCTCGTATAATTTGCTGATAATAAGTACAAACCATAGTTCATACGCATATTACAGGTTATAAAAAACCTTAAGGTTCAAGCAAAATAAACTCATAGCAGAGGTCATTCCTAATTAGAATCATTTTTTGTGTATTTATCAAATTCACTGTCGTTTAGAAGTTATAGTTTTTTCCCGATTTTCTATTTCATTCAATTTTTCGAATAAATGTACAGTTTGTTTTAATTTATATTGATTTTAATTTGTGTTTGTGTTTTTCTTACATTTAGTGTTTACTCAAATAAAAAATAAAAATATAAAAAGTAATACTCAAATAAAACACGGATGATATTCCCAAATTTGATGGGGCTGAACTTTCCCTGTACGCGGATAATCGCGGATGTTCACGACGACTTTCAAAAGCGTTAAATGCGCCGCAAAGAAGCTACAAAAACTTTTGAATATTATACCAGAATATCTCACGAAGTAGAGGATCGCCGTGAATGCTGGAAAATCAGAGGCTATGGTAGTTGGCTCTTTTGAAAGGAATGTTTCAAACCTGGCACTGAGTCCATTGGAGAAACTTGGTAAAATACATTGGCGTCTGAATCGACCGCCAACTAAACTTCAATGCTCACGTCTCATCTACCATTTACATATCCAATGCAATAAGACATGCTTCGTCTAGTGTTGTGCTCGCCAGTAATACCAGCAGGTGAGAGGGCCTCACTACTGAAAATGTACGTAAGATCCAGGCTTACCTACGATGCCCCGGCTTGGTCTCATCTGATATCGAACAACTGGAAGAAGATGGGAGGGGTTTAGAATGTCGGCTTAAAAAGCTCTCACAAGCTCCGTGGTTAGTTAGGAATGCCACTCTAAAGCAGGTCTTCAAAGAGGAATCCGTTATGGACGTCGTCAAAAAGCTCACCAAGAATAAGTATTTGAGAGCCGACCGTTTTAACCATCCACACCATCCACATAGCCGAAGGGCTATCTATGTTCCGAAAGTATTTTCGTATGAGCGAGACCACCGGATGTGGGAAGGGCTCATCCTTGTGCCACCCTCATTAATGGAAACATTGCTGCAATTTAGGGAAACAACTGAAGAAACAAAAATTAGGAAATGCACGTAGGAAATTTCCCTTCAACCTTGAAGAACTCAAGCTGTGGGGAGGGGTCTATAAAAGATCCCCTCATCTGATGCTTCGGGTAAGTTTTAAGCCATAAGCCATAAGCCATCATCATCATCAACTCCAAAATTGCAATGACCTCGATTGCCTGTAGCGTTATTCCCTAATGTGTGATGTAAGTGTCAAAGAAGAATTCGATTAAAATAATTTTTCAAATATCCCCCCCCTCCCCCCCTAAAACCGATTTAACTCTACTAATAGCACACAAACTATCTTATATTTACCATCTATGGATTTTTATAAAATTCATAATTTTTATAATTTGTCATTTTGCCTCTTTTCCATCATTCTGAGACTAAAAAAATACAAAAAATGTTTCCTTATTTAGGACAGAACTTCATATCAGGCCATTACAGCTTATCAAACCGCCAGTCAACCCTCGTATTTACATTTAAATTACAACGTAGCACTCCATTTTAACTTTTACCATTACAATTTTACGTGCGCCGTCCATTCAAATGGACTGCGTATCCAAAATTACTTCAAATAGTATTTCCAATCTTTTTTTATCGCAAAATTAATCACATCCCATATTTGGAAGAAACGCGGCGTTATTGTCGTATAATTTACCGTCCCCACCCGAAATTCCAATAGAACTATTTTTTAGCTTTTACCCGTGTTTATAGATTAGAGATCTGAGGTCTTATTTCACTACTACTCCACCACCAACAAGCCTTTAGTTATAGATATTTAGGACAATCTATTTTTTTATACGAATTAAAGTTTTCGTTTCCTACTCCTAATCCCGAAATACACGTTAAATAATCATAAGTTTTAGTCCATCGAATTGAATTCAATGTTATTCAATGTTATTCCATGTCCATGTTCCATGTCCATGTCCATGTTAATGTTGTCCATTCAATGTTATTCTACGTAATCACCCAAACTAGTTGGTCAAAATAATATACGCTGAATTACGCTACGACCAGGTATATTTACCGTTTGCGATACATCTTTTATTCGGAATCAATAATCATGTTTCTTTACGTTTATACATTTTTACTCATGAACGTCCGCGTAGGTTTTTCACGTAGACGTGACAATAGGTATAGGCAGTTTTTCAAACTTTTGATTCACATAATAAACTATTAAGTATTCATATTCAATTCAAAATTAAAGTGTATAATTAAGTAAGTGTGTAAGTGTATAGTACCCTTTTTTTGTCATTTCATTTTAATTAATATATTTTTTTTAAAAATATATACTTTAAAGAAACCTGTCCACGAAACTGTGTTCAATTCTATTGAAAAAAAAATACTGTCAAAAAAATAACAAATTATTATGGCAACCCAGTTTTTTTTACGAGTATATCGTAGTGATACTTCTGTATTAGAAACCTGAATTATGTTAAATGCTTAGGTCGTGTGCCATAAGCTATTGCGCGGGCAATTTTATGTAATAAAATTGTTAAAAAATAAAATAAAAACCGATATTAAAATAAATCTATTAACAAAAAACTAAGAAATAATACAATACAATTACAACAATATATTTTTAGTAAACGTTAAAAATAGTGTTACATATCGAATTGTGAGTTTTCTTAATTTTGTTACGGTTTGGTAATACTAGTGTCAATCAAGTTCCGTTCAATCCTGACTTGCGAAAGCTTAACTCGAAACGGACATCCACAATTTTCCGGAATTCATTTCCGTTGCGCTACTTTCAGACTCCGTCATAATGCATTAACGGTATTTGAGACTCGTAAGAATGAGGGCCGTCTATCTGGAATTTTGAATATTTTTTTTCGTTCATTTTAAAGAAATTTGAATTTTGCTTGACACTACTTGAGCTTTATAGTTTTTACACGCTATTTTCGGTTATAAATAAAAAACAATTTTGTCAATTTTATCTTAGACCGCAATGAAAAATCAATGAAGTTAAATATATAAGGACGCAATTAATCAATCTAGTCTTAATATTCAAACCATAAAACATTATTAAAAGCTAGTTTCGCTTAGTTTGATACAATAGAGCGTGATTACGCTCACGAAAACCGCATCGTATGGGCATAGTATATCGTATTTATAGTTAGAAAGTGTATTTTGAGTATATTGTAAAGAACTTCCAATAAACGTTATTATAAAAAATACCTACATTTTTTTGTAAACAGCTGGGCTTCACATACCCAAAAAATTAATCTCTGTTTAAATGTAAAATCTTGCAATTTCAAAGTATAAGTATTTAGTTCGCGTTCCCAGTTTAATTGGAAGTTTTCTATTGACGTTAAAGGCAACTAGACTTAATTAGTTCCTAATTGAAAGTCACAAGCATTTGATTGTTTAAAAAAATGCTTAGTTGCATTTCACACGTTGTAACGTCAAATCAGATCGTTCTGAGACGGGTTATAAATTCCTTTCTCACGGTTTAGTTTTCATAGTCGAAGACGGAACTTTCAGTCTTCAGTCTTTACTCAGCGCTCCCGGCTTTTACTTTGTATCGAGTCGAATCTATTACCGGTCATTTATTCATTTTTTTTTTGCATTCCTACTGAGTCTCAAATTGTATAGGATTTGTGTGTGAAACTCAATAAACTACTTGGTGACCCGGATCTTAACGCTATCTTTATCCTCACCTTATCCCTACTACACGTTAACGAGAGATCACATCCCCCGTTACATTGGTTCATCCCGACGTGAGAAAAACACGCGACTTCTGATCGCCTACATTCGTGCTACGCGTTCGTGTGGAAACACGGCGGATATATATACATTAATATATATAAATGTATATATTGATATATCCGTATTACATGTACGTGTCGGTATATCAATGTTTGTTTCGTAGTTTTTATTTTATACTTACAAAAATTTTCAGTGCAATAACCAACAACCATTGCATTTAACCAATCTATTAAATAACTATTAAAATTAATATGGGCAATGTCCAGTTAGGTATGGTTATGTTGTTCATTATCTAATAAATATGTAATAACAAAAAACAGTAAATAAATAAATAAATAAACTTCATAACGCGGCTCGCCTATTGTTCGCTTATCCTTAAACGAAGTTATATTTATTTCATTTTATTTTTGTGTTAAATTTCAAATTTTGAATAGACTCTCAAACAAAATTTCTAAGCCTAGTTAATTTTGTTAATAAAAAAATAAACTATTATTTGAGTCCTAAATACGTAACTTATATAGCAAACATATTATGTTCACAATTTTAAGCAGTTTTGATAATTTTACAATTTATTTATCACTATTTTTAAAATGTTGAGACGGGACCCTAAAAAAATAAATATTCACATTGTTTCTTCTGTCATTCGGCGGCGCTTACCAATTAGTTTATTACGCATATAAGTGATACAAAATATTAGGTAGTGGTATCCAATGTCCTATTTTTTACCTCAAAAAAGCAATTTTAAGTAGAAACCTTTTCCTTTTATCTAAGAAGAATATTGCCTAATGTTAGTCCCTAACCCTTGTTGGTAACAGGAAAACACACAAAATCTCTGCGAGTTACGATATTACATAAACATATTAATTTGCTCCAATATGCTCTTTCTACATTTATCGCCATGAATAATATAGCGATCAGCAGACTTTCCCTTTGTATGCTACATAAGAACTCTGCTACACACGATACAAGAAAACTGTGGAAAATCATAACGGATTGCAATGCAGATTGTTTTTTTAATATTTATTATTTGAATTAGACTAAAAAATATCACTTGTAAAATGCCATGTAATCTAAATCTTGGATTTGCACAGTGCATATACCGTATTCGATCATTTTAAATCGCCTAATACATTTTATCGTGTATTTCGATGGCCGGTTTTACACTAGTGGATATTTTTTTCTTGTTTTGTTTTAATCTAAATAATAATATTTATTATTCGGTGTTTTTAATATCACCTGCTGTAAGTATTTTAATTTAAATTTAAAATAATAAAATATAGATTAATATAGGGTAATATAGGTTTGCATACATTTAAAAAAAACGTTTATGTGTAAATAATTTAATGATTGGTAATATGATAGATTCAAAAAGTTGTTTTCTAATAAACGATTGAATAATTTTTAATCGCATGGTACACAATACTTTATTTATTTATTTAACAGGTTTCATTATAACAGGTACACATTATTATAAACACATACGTTGTTAATCTTGTGCCAATTTGTCAATTAGGTAGGAATATATTATCTTAATATATATAAATCTCGTGTCACAATGTTTGTCCTCAATGGACTCCTAAAACACTTAACCGATTATAATAAAATTTGAACACCATGTGCAGTTCGATGTGCACTTGAGAGATAGGATAGTTTAAATCTCAAATTATAGTCGCAATTTTAATTTATCGCTAATTTTTTGTCCGTTATTATTTGGCAGTCATAAAACTGACAGATGTCGATACCTTTCGACTGGGTTGATGGCGCTAATGTCTGTTATTATTTGACAGTGACAGTTATTCGACGCAAACGTATTAAAAGAGCCCATCAGTTGGCAAAACAAATTGAATCAAGAAATCTAGCTCAAAGAATCAGGACAGCAGGTCATGCACAAGAATCTCAAGAACAGTGTAACGAACGTCTTCAAGAGAATATCATAAGAACAAGAAAATTATTATTTTCAGTCAAATGCCACCGAAAAAATCTAACCTCAACAACGCGAGCGGCAAACGTCAAAACGCAAACGTCAAAACTACGATCGGAATAATATATTCACTTACGAGATGCTGTTGCTGGAAACATCGATGGAAATTTAAATCCCAATGACATCGGTAATGCTTTCATTTTACCTTCAAGCTACATCGGCAGTCCACGGAACATGCAGGAATACATACAAGATGCGATGACTTACGTACGTCATTACGGCCGACCGGATTTATTTATTACATTCACATGTAATCCGAATTGGGAAGAGATACAAACTTTACTATTGCCAGGACAACAAGCCATTCATCGTCATGATTTAACTGCACGTGTGTTTAAACAAAAATTGAAATCCTTAATTGATTTTATTGTAAAATATACAATTTTTGGTATCACACGTTGTTGGCTGAATACGATAGAGTGGCAAAAGCGAGGTTTGCCTCATGCCCACATTTTGGTTTGGCTTAAAGATAGAATCCGTCCTGAAGAAATCGATCAAATAATTTCAGCCGAAATTCCAGACCCATTAATTGATCAAGAATTATTTGATATTGTCACCAAACACATGATCCATGGGCCATGCGGTGTTTTCAACATGACCTCACCGTGCATGGAAAATGGAAAATGTAAAAAAAACTTCCCAAAGCCACATACGAATGACACGATCACGGATATTGATGGTTATCCAACTAAATCAACTAATTCAATTGATCAAAAGAGTTTCGCCACGACTGCAAAATGACAATTATCAAATCGTCATAAAAGCCGACAAAGTACCATTAGGTGAACATGCTGGTAGATTCAACGCTCCAACTGTTGATGAGGTTGCTGTTATCATGGTTGGTGATCCAGTTGACAAAAGATCTATAAACATTACACGGCGAGACAACACTGTCAGTACGATTTCGGATCTACACCGTTCATATGACGCACTACAATATCCATTGATATTTTGGCAAGGACAAGATGAATATCACCTTAATATCAATCAGTATGATCCAAATACCGGTAAATTTGACAATTATCTATTTACTTTCTTACTGTATGTATAGATTTTAATTTCGTATTGCATTTTATTTTTTATTTTTTTAGGTGATTACAGAAATAATAAAGTTAGCTCAATGAACTACTACGCACACCGAAAATGGTTAGACAACATCAAGACAATTATATCCTTCGATATCGTCAGCTGTTCCATCAATACATTGTTGATATGTATGCTAAGGTCGAAAGCGAACGCTTGCGATTCCTTCGATTCAACCAGGCAAAACTACGATCGGAAGAATATATTCACTTACGAGATGCTGTTGCTGGAAACATCGATGGAAATTTAAATCCCAATGACATCGGTAATGCTTTCATTTTACCTTCAAGCTACATCGGCAGTCCACGGAACATGCAGGAATACATACAAGATGCGATGACTTACTCACCACTACTTTCAAAAACTTACAAAGCTCATATCAATGTTGAGCTTTGCAGTTCTGTTAAATCAATTAAGTATATTTGTAAATATGTAAACAAAGGCAGTGATTTGGCCATATTTGAAGTAAAAAACATAAATAAAAATGACGAAATAGCACGATACCAAATGGGCAGATACATTAGCAGCAATGAAGCTATTTGGCATATTCTCAGCTTTCCCATCCACGAAAGAGATCCTGCTGTCCAACATCTGGCAATACATCTTGAAAACGGTCAACGTGTATACTTCACTGAAGAAAATGTTCTCCAAAGAGCGTTCGAAGCTCCGAAAACGACTCTAACTGAATTTTTTACATTGTGTCAAAAACCTGATGTTTTTGGCCAATTCGCGAAGACATTGGTGTATGGTGATGTTCCACGTTATTTCACATGGAACAAATCCAGTAAAAAATGGGAGCCACGGAAACAAGGAAAACCACATCCTTCCATTACAGGCATATTCAAAGCTAAGACATTGGGGAGACTTTACACGGTACATCCAAAGCAACGTGAGTGCTTCTATTTACGTTTGTTATTGGTGAATGTTCCCGGACCAACGTCTTTTGAATTTTTACGAACAGCTAATGGTCGAGTATTCAATACATACCAGGATGCATGTCGTGAACTGCAATTGCTAGAAGACGATAACCATTGGGACTTAACGCTTGCTGATGCTGCGTTGACATCAACACCGAATAACATTCGTCAGTTGTTTGCAATTATTTTGGCGACATGTTATCCCTCGCAAGCACAAACTTTGTGGGAAAAATATAAAAATTGTATGACAGAAGACATCTTGCACCGAATTAGACAAACAAATCAATGCCAAAACATAGATTATACACCAGAGATGTACAATGAAGCATTGGTCTTGATCGAGGATTTATGTGTTCTTATTTCAAATTTACCACTTAATCATTATGGTATGCCATCACCTAATCGTCCAGCCACCGACTTAGTCAATACCGATTTACAACGAGAAAATCAATATGACCATGGAAGTTTAGCAACAATTATCATGAACAGTGAACCATTACTGACAGCAGAACAAAAAATTATTTATGATCGGATTATGCTGGCTGTTGCTGCTGAACAAGGCGGTTTTTTTTTCTTGGATGCACCCGGTGGAACCGGTAAGACATTTTTAATATCGTTGATTCTTGCCAAAATACGGTCGCAACAAAAAATCGCATTAGCATTAGCATCGTCAGGCATTGCGGCTACTTTACTGGATGGTGGGCGAACAGCACATTCAACATTCAAGCTGCCATTGGACGTTCATAATAAACCAGATGCAATGTGTAACATCAAAAAGAATAGTGGAATAGCTGCAGTGTTGCGGAAGAGTTCTATAATAATTTGGGATGAGTGCACAATGGCACACAAATATTCACTTGAAGCATTAAACAGAACTATGCAAGATTTAAACAGCAATAATAAACTTTTCGGTGGTGCTATCTTACTTTTGTCTGGTGACTTCCGGCAGACCTTACCGGTTATACCTCGCTCTACTTTCGCGGATGAGATTAATGCATGTTTGAAACAATCATTCTTATGGCGAAGTGTTGAAACACTTCGATTGACCATAAATATGCGAGTACAATTGCAAAATGATCCATCAGCACTAATATTTTCCGAACAACTACTAGATATTGGGAACGGTAAAATAAAACTGCAACCAAATACGCAATGCATTAAACTACCAGACAATTTTTGCACTGTTGTTCAGGATAAAACTGAATTGATTCAGAGTATTTTCCCGGATATACAGAATAATTATTTGAATCATGAATGGCTTAGTCAACGGGCGATTTTGGCAGCCAAAAACGTTGATGTTGACGAAATTAACTTCCAGATACAACAGTTGTTACCAGGCGATCTGATGTCTTTTAAATCAATCGATACTGTTGTTGATGAAAATGAAAGTGTAAATTTTCCGATTGAATTTTTAAATTCATTAGATATCCCTGGAATGCCACCACATAATCTTCGATTAAAGATTGGTTCCCCTATTATTCTCCTCCGTAATTTGAATCCACCTCAATTATGTAACGGTACGCGTTTGGTCATCAAAAAGATCACCGGAAACATTCTTGAAGCAACCATTTTGGCTGGGAAGTTTAAAGGAAAAGTGGTCCTGCTGCCACGTATTCCGATGATACCATCAGATTCTACCATACCCTTCAAAAGGCTACAGTTTCCAATTCGTTTAGCTTTCGCCATGTCTATAAATAAATCTCAAGGTCAAACAATGTCCATTTGTGGTTTAGATTTGGAAAATCCATGTTTTTCTCATGGGCAACTATATGTTGCGTGTTCACGTGTTGGGAAACCGTCGAATCTATTTGTGTTAGCTAAAGACAGGTTAACCAAAAACATTGTGCACCGATTGGTGTTAAATTAAATTGAAATTGAAAGTATTTATAATTCAAAAAAAAGATATTAATGTTTAAAAGTTTAAGACTGTCTGCCTTGCCTACCTCATTCATGAGTTTAAGCGTCACATGTAATTTACTGTATTATACTGTAATATACTTATATTTGTTATAAAATTAAATGGAAATAATAAATCTGATAAATTTTTATTTTTTACCTATTGATTTCTGCTTAGTATCAAGTGTAAGAACATTTTAATTAATTGTGTTCAACGTACTTCCCCTTCAAATCTCAATCCAGTGAATTTGTATACCAACATCAACATTTTCGTCTTTGTTCGTAAATAATTTCATTGTACTAAAGGGTTATAGTAGTAGAAAGTCAAATAAGGAGATCACCATATTTTTTTACAAATACCATCTGTGTGAAAAAGCATAGTGGACTCCGTGACTGATGTTCTCTTATTGTTCCTCTTAGATTGTTTACTATAATGTAATATAACAAAAACTTTAGCCACAGCAACGCGTGGCCGGGTCAGCTAGTATACTATAAGAATCAATGTATTCATTTCTGAAACACCCCCTTACGCCTTACCCCTTACGCTAAAAATACAAAGGTCAATCTTCAATCAACTTCAACCAGAAACGGTATTAAACAAATAACAATAACATAGCTATTCATCGTTTTGTTTAGAAATAGCTTGTTATTTTATTCGTTTTGAAAGCGAAAATTTTAATTGGGTCGTGTTCCGTTCTGGATTTTTAAGTAAAGCTATATTTAGATTTCCAAAAATATTTTAAAATTCGTGTATAATATTATAGTTCGTGTATTAGCTTTACTTTACTGACGCTTCGCCCTACGAGAGACGTTAACGACGTCTTAGGTCTCAAAATGACTCTTGCCAGCTATTTTTTAAACTTGGGTCAAAAAGCGCCTAAGTAGATAAACACTTTGAAGTAACTGAAGCCCGATATTAAATAGTATATACACGTAAGTTGAAAAAATATGTTATTTTTATCAGGATTCTCTAATGGTAATGACCAAAAATGTTCAAACGGAGAAACGAAATTTTCGAAAATACCTATATTTTTTACTTTATTTTATTTTTTTCATTATTGACACCTATTAAATGTAAAAACTAAAATGCAAAAATACTTAACCTATTAGATCTATTTCAGAACATATTCGTAAATTAATAGTAACACTAAAACTGATTTGCAAATATTTTAATCAAAGCAGTCTACTTTCTTATAACATCACTTTTATCAATTTATATTAATTTTTTAAATAAAACATATTTTTAATATATTTTACCAACAAAAAAAACCTAACTAGCATAAACAACATTAAATACTGACAGAAATAAAAATAAAGTAAAAATACATTTTTATCTGCTCTATAAATAAATAATTTAGGTATAAATGAAAATTACAATAATAATTTAAATTCCTTTTGAACTGAATCATTTTTTTTCTATTGCCTAGTTGTAGGCACGTGGGCCTGGGTTTCAGGGTCTGACGGCGAGTCAGACGTTTTTCTCGAAGGACCTAGAGTTGGCGGAAGGCCAACGTTTAATACTTTTAATTATTGGCGGCAAGTCGGGTTGCAGAAATCTGACAGTAAAGGCCATCGGATGAAATTCAACACAGAGGATTAGCAAACAGTACAAAATACTGACCTTGACGATGCTGATGTCTGTGTTTCTGCTGCCGCTGAAGCTTGGCTGCCACACTCGCACACCATTAACATTAATACTCTTAACATTAAATTCCACACCTTTAATAATGTTCGTATTATTGGAAACGGGCGATTACTTTACCAGGACTAAGGCTAGTTACCCAGCTGCGGAGTGCACGAGCGATCTCAAGACGACACAATTCACGACGTGGCGATGATCGGCGTCTAGTATTCCAACAGGGTGGAACTCGGACCGTGCGCACAAGCTCGCACAACCGTATCGGATCGACTGGTCTCACGCGGTTTGTTTTGCTATTCTTCGTTGGGCTCGTGCGAAACTACCCCCAGATAATGTACATATATGCTATTAAGGTAAGGACAGAGCGTACGTTTTATTATAAAGGTGAAGGCATAGAAACGGGTATTTATAGAGATTTTATAAAATTTCATAACTGGTTCGAACATTAGTTGAGTTCACTAAAAAATGGCGTTAAATCCAAATTAAACAAACTAAGTACACAGTGCAAACAAAAAATAACTTTCGGCACGCCAGATGGAGGAGGTAGATTTCACCGGATCAAATTAGGGGATAGACGAACTCCAATTGTACGAACTTGTATCAAACATTGAACCAGCACACATAGACTTTTTTGTGGCAAAAATCCGTGTGTGAAATGATTCAGAGCTACATGTAAATAAACTGTAGTATAAAATGATTTACGCATACATGTGGATACTTATTTGTAGTGTAGC
Organism: Neomicropteryx cornuta; assembly: GCA_020383195.1. Lineage (NCBI taxonomy): Eukaryota > Metazoa > Arthropoda > Insecta > Lepidoptera > Micropterigidae > Neomicropteryx > Neomicropteryx cornuta. The sequence goes on from JAHKQU010000014.1 coordinate 13,085,379, forward strand.
TTGTAGGTAACGAATGAATTGTGTAGGTACTCTGGAACGGTTTATGAGGCCGCCACCTTTATCCATCGCCATTAAAATTACCTATGCATAGAGATGGCAATTTATGACTTCGAATGACTTGTAACAGTTGGTGGAGTTATATATAGATACTCGTACGTTTGTAAATAGATGAATTTTATTTTGTGCTGTTTCAAAGATTGGGTAATACCCAAGACAGGAGTCCCTCTTTATTGGCAGGCACTTCTTTTGGTTTAGAACTATTAGAATTCAGGCAAGGGTTTCTGAGGTCAGGTCGATATATATTTTTTTATAATACTCATATCTTATTCGTGTGAAATTCAATTCGTGTCCAATCAATAAAGGAGGAGTAGTGCGTGAGCAGGGATCTAAGTGATTTCTGCAGAAACTTGTTGAGTGTACTTAGGGAGTGAACATATTAAAACATATTAAGCCGGAGTGGGGGACCACAAAGAAGGATCCATTTTTGGATTTTTCGCTTAGATCTCATAAACGGTACGTCCAGTACAATATAAAAATAAATAAGTTTTGATTGTTGCTAGTAGCAGATAATTTTAGTTTTTTTTTTTTAATATGGATGTTATTTCAATTCGATGTTAATTTCACTCATTTCTCATATCATTCTCGTTTTGGTTATTTACCACCGATATTAATTTAATGACAAATATGTTAAAATATATCACAAATACAAGGGAGAAAATTTAATCAATAAATACAATGTATTAAATCATTATTCTCATAGGTCTAAATTATTATTCTTTTACAAAAACCGATTCCACGAGGCAATGAAGCCTGTCGCGTTGAAAGCGAAACTTATGGCATTGTTCCAAAAATATCGACGTAATAATCGTCGGCATACAATAAAAGACTGAACATAAATATTCAATGGCACGAAGCCATTTTCTTTAAGGCAGTTTGAGGTTCATCAAATAATTACTTAATTTTTAGAATTGGTATTATTTTCTGAAATTATATTTAATATAGCGTAAAACAAAAACTAGTGAAAATATGACTAATAGTGTAGAGGAGGACTCATTTTATGATAGATTAGCATGTAAACATAGTTTAAAATTTATTTGCTATTAATTTATCAAATGTCCATATTAATATTAATAATTTCGAAGCCAACTCGAAGCTAATTTCCAAGCGAACTGATAGGTAATCAAAACCACAGTTTTTTTCTATAACAGCCTTTTTATTGTTCTCTAAATTCACGGGCTTTGAAAAAAGAGGGAATAAATTTAAAAAATAAAGTATTTTATGTATTAGGTAAGTTATATATTTTACTTTAATTCAGTAAGAACATAAACATATTATCTTTTTTAAGCACATTTTATTTTTTAAATTCGATAACCCCGTAATACATCGATACGGTAATATCTAACCTAACTTCTGTGCGATTTGAGAAAAAAATCTTCCAAAGCTGAACTTCGTCGTTACGTTTAACTTTGGAAAAAAAAGCAGAAAATATAAAAGGATTCTTAAATAACTTTCTAAACCAATATAATAACTTTGGTAAAGCCAAGCCAACCTTTCAATATGTTTTGTAACATGATAAAAACGGATGATCCAAGACGCACACCAAATAGGTACAAATGTATGCTTTCGAAAAGCAGTCTTAATATACGCAGTATTATGGAATTCCATTAACATTAATTTAAGTTTGGATAGCACTAATATGTTCGCACTGGAAGAACATTAAGGAGCTAAAAACGACGAATCAAAATATCAAATTCGTTAAAATATATACTATTTTAAGACCAGATACTAGCAACCCAGAATAGCTCACAATTCATGGTGAAATTATCGCTAAAGGTTTCATTGACTAACACCTAAATGCTGTGGTTGGTGTTGGTATAATAGACAGTGGGGTGAAAGTTTTGGCGAGTTATTAAAAAAGGTCGGTTTGGGAGAAGTGAGTATTGAATAAGTCACAGTCAGTAAAAAAAAGGACGGGAGGGGATTTTTTCATTACTAGCCGCTATTTAAAATTTACGTCACAAAACTGAAATGGTAATAAAATTTATGATGAATTGAAAGATTGTCATTATACCATTTTTTTTTAAATCTCGCAATACACCTGTAGCGTATCTGTCAGCTATGCATCATTGTGTTTCTGTCTAATATATGTCCTCCGACGTAGATAGTTTCTCGTAGTAAGCAATTTGAATTTCAATAATGTCATATTAAATGAAAATATTTTGATGCCCACTAAAATACAGCGCGAGTGAAAAATCAATTACATTATTTAATTTATAAATAGACTCAAGTCATCAAATTGATGAGAACGTCGATGGATCTTTGTAAGCTAAGAAAACACACGAGAAAAATAGTAACGAGAGAACATTCCAATGGGCGGGTGTTATTTGACTCCATAATAAGTGCTGGTGCGAAAAGCTGTAGAGCAGAGCACGGGATAGATAAAGGGTGAGCGCCAATAACGAGCAGCTGTAACATTCCGTCGTAGTTGGTTATTCGTTATTCGTTATTCGCCCGGCGCTATTGAAATGTTTCTACCGAGCGTCTTTTTTATCTGGTGTGTCGTCGCATCCGGCCCAGCAATAAAACCAATACACCGGATCCAATTTCGCGCGTCGAAACGAGTGAAATATTGCCGGATTCTCTTCCTGCAGGCCATTCAGGAGCTTCGCTGAAATCAACGCTAATTTAATTGCTATCCACTGGCTGAACCGTATCTTCCTTTCAGCGTCCATGCTATTGAAGTAGTATTTATTTTGTAGGGTTTTCAAAAAAAATTATAGATAAACTTCGTTTCGATAAACATAACGCTTGACGCTTTAACGGATGTGTGAATTATGGACTATTTAACCTATCCGTTATCCGTTACAAACCGCACCCAGCCAAGCACGGGGATTGACCTCTATAAACAGAGTCATACCAGCTGGGGTTTACACATATGTAAAAATTTAGATAGAAGGAGCGTGAAACAAAGCCTGGTTATGGATCCGGGCGGAATGCTACTTTTTTATATATATCTTCAATGTAATGTCTTATATTGATGTATCATTCTCTATTTCTTTCAGTTCTCATGTTTTTTTCTGATATCGATTTCAGTATACATTTGTTTTTTGGCTTCCTCTGGTCAGTTTCTATCTGGGCTGCCAATCTTAGGTTACCATCCTCTATCCATGCTATTCCATGTTAGTATCAGTCTGCCTAATTTTTGGCGCCATTAGTAGGTGGTTTAATTCTCTAATGGCTATTGACTATAGTACCTAGCATATTCGGTGGGATCGTATCCTTTTTGTTATTTTTTCCTCGTATAGTACCTATTTCTGGCAATGGAATAATATTTGTTGTTTCAACATTTCTCAGTTTTTCCTCAGTTTTAATCAGTTAACTTTTGCGAGTAGAAGCTTTACTATCTTAAACATTTATATCACTTTTCACCGCTTCTTTCCTGCTGTAGGTCGATTATACTTAGATACCCAGATATGTGATTTCTCTAAATGCCTTCAGTACTATGTCGTCTATGTTTTCGTATGATATATTTTCCCGAGTTAGATCTACTATTATTAGTTGGGTTATTTGGGTTATGGTTTTATTAGTTATGGATCCTAAACGTGGCTAGGTGTACTAGAGATCTTTCCTAAACGATGCGTGTCATTAGGTAATCGTTAGCGAATAACTATTCCTAAAATTAAATTATTTGAATTAAGAACGTGTGTGCGACAAAATTTTTGTTTGTTATACGCCTGACACCATTAATGTAATTTTCCAAATTATATACGCTTTACGTATTTATTAGTCTCTTTATTAATACTTTTCACGTAATATTTTACTGTTTTTTAATTTAGAGGTCAAACTTTTATTTTTACACTTTTAGAACACAATTTATTTTTCAGTTTCGATAACGCTTTCTGTCAGATTGGCGCGTCATAAGACAACCACCAATTATGGACTTTTTAATCTTTATATCAAAAATGTCTTAAAAAAATCAATCACCTATTTTACAAAGGAAATTCATACAAATAATTAAATGCAATCAATGTTTATTTATTGCAGAGGTCCTTTGTGACTCGTTAATGTTTACTATTTAGCATAATAAATGCTGCACGACAGCATAGCGAACGAGATGAAACGTATAAAATAGCACTGTTTTTTTTTTATATTAAATATAAAAGTCTCAACGTATCACGTTACAACTCAAATCGGGTATCGGGGGAATACTGGTACTCTACAAAATTAATGAAATCGTTACTAAAGGTTGTATTACTAGTTTAAATAACCTACTGTATTTTAGGAGAGTACCACATCTCAATATGGTCTAAATATATATTAAATAAGGTTGCTTATGAATTTATACCTATTTTAAGCCAAATAAATATTTTTAATGAGAATGAAATATCTTTTTAACGAAGTTTTACTGGACTCAATATCACCGAGATATTTATAAATTCGAGAGCTTTTAATAAAATTCAGATTCTGATTAAAATTAAAAACAGCTCACTGGCGTAACACTCGCGGTAGATTTTAATTATAGTATTTCATTAAAGTTTCGCAATAACACTTTGAAGAAATATTTAAACAAAACAAAATAATTATTAATTAACACTTTTCACAATTTGGCATTCGATTATGAAAAAACATTGTTACTCTACTTGTAATTAAATTCCTCTCAATTGGAAAGGAATTTAGTAATAAATAAGAGTTTTTTGGTGTAATGTTTGAATATACTTTGATTTTGTCCAGTTTTATTTTTGTTTGCGATTTCAGACAAACGCCTGCACTGATTGATTTGAAATCCCACATACTTGTTTGAAGCAGGTTAAAGTAGTTACGAGTACATGTACGATTTTAATCAGAAAGGCAGAAAGACTATGTATTCGGGTAACTAGATTATTACTTGGTGATGATGAAACGCTAAAATGGTTTAATCATTATGTACGAATTTCAACCCACGACCACAGGGTCAAAAATTAAACAACTAGACAGCCGCAATCTATGAACTGGTACCGCGATCTCTAAATAACAAAATTATGATAAATTCTCTGTATTTTAATAAAGTTATCAATTTGACTATAGAGTTAATAGATTTGACTTGACTTGGCCTATTTTATATTATCAAGAAAAAAAATAATTAAATAATATGTAACTCATTATTTCTTGACGTAGCGATCAAGAGCGACTCCTCACTCTTACCCAAAAGAGTAAAATTATTTTATGAATACTTTTTGATAGTTTTCCTTATATTTCCTCATCGAGAAATCGAAAAAAAAACCCACTGCATTGAATATAGGTATGTATGACTGCATTATTTAAGAATAGTATTTTGTTTGAACGTAGACCGATAATAAGACAATTTTTTTAATAAAAAAATTTAGTATGTGCATTCGTTTTGAGTGATAAAGCCTACAAAAATAACGGAAAATGTGTTATTATACACAATCATACGTACGAAAATTACGACCTACAAAGAAAATAAACACACGAATATATAAAATTAAATAAACAAACAATAGATAACTCAATGTTTAACATCGTCCAAAGAATGTTTACGTTTGTGTAAAGGCATTTTGGTTTCATTGTTCCGAGGAATTTCGATCCTGTTGGTACCACAATACCACAAAGCTATTTACGAAACTATTAATCTTGAAACGCAATGTCTACTAGGCCCGGCTTGAATCAAGACATTCATTTTAACAATACGAGAGAGACCCTAGAGAATATGTTATTAAATACAATGAAACAGTACAATTACTTGCTTAGTTAATATTCATTCAATATAATTGTTTGTTTTGTATATTTTTTTAATGATTATTTATTAAAATGATAATACAATTTATGCGCGTAAAATAAAACTGCATGTAAGCTGTACAGACGCACGATCCAAGTTCCTTTTACGGCTAACACAGCGCCTGCATTTGAGGCAATTAAAGGCCTTTGCGGTTCATCAACTGCATTTGATTTAAGAAATCTTTATCTGTAAGTAAGTTTGCAGTGCAAAAAAAGGCATTTTAATAAGCAGTTTTCTAAAAAACATTAGATATAAAGAATTGGTTTTAAACTGATTGCAAATTTGTACGACTTCGATAGTATTAGTCATGTATCCCACTCACTTAGATTCAGTTCGCCAAAAACAAAAGTACACACCTTATTGCTACCGTTTACGTTTGAAAAACCATTTATCTTTTTAGGAAATGTTTTTTTTATGATATTTTTTTATGGGGCTATTTAAAATAATTTTAAACGACTAATACATTAATATGTTAAAAAAGTATATGAGGAGAAATAATACCTAACAAGGAATCACATTACACACATTTTTTAATAATTATATTTGTTAAATAAAAAAAACAATTTTAAAACTTCAATTTTACTTTAAAAAATCGCAATTATTTAAATTTATTTATTAGCACCTTACAACTTGCGACAAGTTCGTTTTATAACGCACTGTTGTTTTTTGCTACCTTAATTAAACGAATCTGTGATAAATTGTTTATTGTTCATTTACTGTTTATTGAATCTATTATAATACTTTGATTATATGATTGACACAATATTATTTAAAATATTAGTTTAATTTAAATGCAATGATAAGTGTTTCATTGAGCGTATAGTCTATGCAATATGTGGCTTATTATTATTTTAAGTTATTAATAAAAAAAATACAGTTATTGTTTATACATCATATATAAAAAATAAACAAAAGCAATTACATTTACTTCACATCGATAGTGGAAAAAAACATATTCAAGGGGAGGTAGGTTGCTCACCTACCGATGAATTATAAGTATAAATTTTCAAAATAATAATAAAAAACTATCATAAATGATGACTTATTATAATATTAGGTAAATTGAATATAAAGTTTCTGCATTATATCAGATGTAACTACTAGAGATGCTGGCATAAAGCAAAAAAGTTTACTACAACTAAAAATAAAGCTACCACCGTAAGTGAAATAACAATCAACTTGGCTAATAAATACAGTAAACTCAAGTAGATAACAAAACAGGTACTACTGAAATAAAATTATATAGTCAGCGGCCTTATGCATAGTCGCTTTGGTTCGCTGCTAATGCATTTTGCAGGTGACAGCGAATATATTATCTTATTGGTCGGTGGTCACTTAATCCTAGCATCGTACTATCGCAATAATTGATTGAAAAAATGAAGTCAATATTTGCATTATATATTTATTACTATTCACATTATAATGTAGTTTAAATTTGTATACAATGATTGACTTTGGAATATAATTTAAGTGTTTTTAGTGGCAACCAAATCCTATTGTTTGATAGCTCACATAATATTTTTGTATGGTATTTTGTTACTTAACTTAATTATATTTCAATAACCTGTAAATTATATGACAAAAGAGAAGTCAATCAAAAAAATGCTGGATTGTGATCGTGATATATTTTATCGGTTTTAACCCCTAAAAGAGCTTTAAAAAATACTTTTTTAAAAAATCATTTTCGTGTAAAATAAGGCTAAATATTACGAAACTAGTATTGAATCGATATTATTAAAGTTAATAATAATACTTGTTTTTTCACATGAATTCCTTTCAGTAAACATCAGCGAGAGGCCACATGAAACCTTAATATACAAATTCAGATTTCTGTGGAAGCAGTATGCCTAACTATTATTTTTATGCCTTTCTAAATGACAAACATTAATCAAGGACTTCGTCTAGCCTGGCGAGAAGAACAAACTTGACGTGAATTAGTTATCCTAATGACACAATAGCACTTTAAGTGCAATTTGCGCCTTAACTTACCTCACCATGTAAATCATTCGCCCTCGCAACAACAATCCAATAACAGAGCTCTCCTTACTAATACAAGAGCCTATGACATGTTTGTAAAACCTTTACAATTTATATCTTAAAAAATCTGTACCTTCTATGTCTTATTTATAAACTAAATTAAAACAACTGGTATGTTTCATGTATGTTATTATTTAATATAATATTTATGTACGCTTCATCTTATTATAAAATAGTAAACAAAAAGAGGAGAATACATAATTGCACATGCATATACATAGTCACGTGCTTCATCTTTTTATATTTTATTTTATTTACTAATTTATTACGCCTTGCGGGTACCACGCATTTGATTATTGTCAGGCTCTACGAAATTTCTTAATTTTTTACTTCTGTATAAATTTCAAAACATCAAGATAAACCTGTAAGCCAAAAAAATCATGCTCCGCAAAACTTTGTTTCTATTAAATATTAAAATATAAAAATTTATTTTGCGTCTCACGAAACATAAACATAACAGCAATTTTAATGTGTAGGTTTTCTTTACCAAACAAAATATTATTTAGATTGTTTTGATGTGTTTTTTTTTAATATCACAATATTTTATGCTTACCTACGGAGAAAGCAAAAATACTGAATAAAACAATTTGTTTTCCACTTATTTAGGATTTAATAAGACGGAGTGTATCTTATGTGAACTTATAGAAAAGCATGCATGCGTTAGATATAAAGAACCTTACTTAGGTAACAAGAATATTGACGTAACCTTTTCCTGATAGCTCCTTTCGACCTAAGCTAAAAGGGGTCCCTTTTCAATTTATCAAGAAATGCTCAACAAGTCAGGCGTATCAAGTAAGCGGAACAAGACTTCTAGCTCAATTTTATGACTTTGAAATATGATAGCATCCCAAGAATAAGGTAAAAGGACTAAATTTTGATAGTACCTAATATTCCACCTTGAATTTTAAAAGAAGAGTGGAAAAAAATACTGATTTTCAACGTTTTGGTTGTTCAGTTTTTTTGTTTACTAAATATATGAAGTTTATTGTTTTCTTCCTATTGTTTGTGAACTTTATTGTTTATTTCTGTTTCAGTAAACATTCAATGTGATCTACGTTTTGTTGTAAATATTTTTTCACTGCTCTTATCTAAAAGATAAAATAAATTATTTTAAACCACTGTATCTAATATATTATAAATGATTATCATATTATAGATAATTAGGTTATATAATGGCGAAAATAATACGTTATTACAGTACAAATCCCTATTTATACCGATACTCTATATTTATTAAGAAGCAAACTGTAACTGGTTTTATCAAATGCTTTAGAACAGTCTATAAATGGTATTCATCTGATAGCAGTCAGTAAACTAATATAAATTAGATTCAACGGAGCTTTTGGGATAAAATCCATGTTGATTTTGAATAATATATGATTTGACACAGAGGAAAAGCTGGTTGAATGTTAAATTAAAAAGTTAATCGACATACAGAGGTCTCAGTAGAAGGTTCAACAAATTCCATGATGAAATATCCGTCATTATTAGGCATCAGACGGATTTGTCCGAATACATTTTTATATATTGTGATCCTAATAATATTTTTAAGGCATTTGAATAGTAATATATACTGGAGGTCGCCCAGCGGTCGATTCGACCGTAATTCATTTACCTTTTAAGTTTGAGCAATATTGAGGTTCTTATGCCTCTATCATACGAGGAGTATACCTCTATAACTATTGAATATATATATTTTTTAATTTTGTTCATTACGTCAGCTGCGAAGTCTAAAAATACGCCATTAGGGTGTTTATTTGCCTTAATTCCCTAAAATACTTATGAAATTTAAAATTTAATGTTAATAACATTTAAAAAAAAATACACAATTACAGAATGCTGAATTGTATTTACGAATCTTTTCAAAAGATTTTACTAACGTTATTTTTATTGAAGGTAAGTCGAGGATACGATAATTTGAAGTATTCATTATGATAAGGCCAATATGCTTTACCCTTATGACAACATGAAGTGAATGCAGTCTTTCACCTAAAGTGACTTCAGATTCAAAATATTTTGCATTAAAAAACTGCATTGTAACTGAATTTAATCCACAATCAGAAGTAGTCAAATTTCTTCGATGACATTCAGTGTACATTTAAATGTATCCCTTAAAATAATTAGATCATTTTGCATCTATTCACACTATTTAAATTTGCATTTGTCCATCATTTCGACTTTCACGCGAATATATAATCCTCCTTCTTCTTTGTGACTCACTTCAGTTCTATGTGGAGGAATAATGGAAGAAAGATGCGAATATCTGAATGTAAAAAAAACGGAATCTACGCAATTTAAAAATGTAAAACGTAAAATGAAATTACTGAAACTAAGATTAGGCAGGGTTTAATTTATATAATAAAATGTACCCACTTTTTTTTAACCTAATAATTATCCTTATTTGCCTTGACATTACTTTATTGACATTGACAGATTATTTAAAAAGGAACATTTGAAATCACACAAAATTCACAGCTCGAAACTCAATCAGTCAATCTGTAAAGTTAGTATGTACTTTTTTTTTAAATAAATTTAATGTATGTATAACACATGTTATAAATAATTTTAACATTCCGCATTTCTTCTCCATATAAACTTTAACTATGCCAAATCTCTCACTCCTCCGTAAAAGGAATCCGACGTTCTCCCTACACGTATTAATATATAGATTATAATAAAATCAACTTTGGAATTATGTCATTCAATTTTGGAAATAAATAAGTTTGGGCAAAAGTCCAAAATATATATTTTAATCTGAATTCTTATTGATAAATTTAATTGCCTTATGTGGGCTAATTATGAATTAAAAATAAAAGGCTTTCTGCCTTTTCGAGCCTTGCAAAAAGAAAGAATCGCTCCAAGTCGAAGATCGGATTCTGCAAACAAAAGCAAAGCGGAGGCTGTCTCGTGCGGCTTATCTTGAAATACAGCCTCTAGCAAAAGACTAAATCTGTTGACCCTTTGTTTACAGGTTTACACGTTTTTTTATTATGCTCTTTACATTTTATATACATTTATAATGTACGTATTGAAATACTAATTGTTGCAGTTTGTAAAGTTAACACATTCATCTTTTCTTGAGTATTATTCTGATTGCATTAAAAAGTCAAATAAAATTTGTCATAGAAATGGTTGTTTATTTGTAGCTTATAATTTAAAAATATACATATTACAAATTATTCTTTATGGAAATAAAAATTTAAATGCCCCAAAAAATATTAAAAATAATTAGCAGCTAAACATACCTACTAAGCACATAGGTTGAAACTGAATATTTTAAAATATAACTCTTATAAACCATACATTTATATAAGCAGTGGTAAAACATTACGAGCCTTTTACAGTCTTGGTATTACAGTCAGTCAGAATGAAATATTATTAGTTAATGTACTAAGTATCGCTAAACACAAATAAAAAGAAGCTAAATTTAAGTTGTACCTAATTTAAAACTTTTAAATTAGGTACAACTCTCTACAAATATCAAAGTAACAATTAAAAAAAGATAATAATTTCAGACTCAGAGTCTATTGCGTAATTGAAATAAATATATATATATATCTCTATAAATATATATAAATAAATAAAATTACATAGAAAAAAGAATTATTTGTCATACTACTTAGAACGTGATGTTAAAATTAAAACGAAATGTCTAATCCAAGTGATATCATTAACTACTAGCAGATCCAATAAAAGCTTTTCTATTAATCAACATAATTACACCAAAAGTTGCAAACAAAAAATATTTACCCTAATTAGCACAAAGTAACTTCTGATGGCAAAAGGCATACGGCTGTTGCCAATAGAAAAATGCTTTTTCACTCGAAAATGTTTTTCTAGGGATGTTACAGATACAAGTTATTACTGTTTTTTTCGATGATAGAAAGTACAAGAAACCGTCTAAACCCAGTGATAACCCGCTGGCTGCTAGCGCTTTACCAACTCGATGAGCTGTCAAAATCCTTGAACGAAAACCAAAAATTACCCACAACCTAGCACTCGCGTTTTTGCTAAGCATCCGTCAAACGGTCGAAATCTTTGATCAAATTATTTATTCCATAAACCCTAGATAAATGCATATAGGAATAACATTTTAATTTAGGCGCAATACCAAAATATGTGAAAATTATGAAATGATAAATATAATATGTTAATATTTTAATTTGGTCCACATTTTTATCTGATTTATACTTGTATGTTAATGTTTGTAAGGTATTAAAAGTGTGATTAGGCATGGTGAATGCATGTTATCTAAAGTCGGACATGTGCGCAAATATGATGCACAAATGCATAAATATTTCGTCTTTGCTTAAACGATTATAACAAAGAAAACACGAAATACGTGCGCAAATATTTACAAATGTCCTCCCATACATAGTATTTGTGCATCTTTGCAAATATTTAAGCACATATCTGAGACCGGCTTAAGAAAGTGTCAGGAATAAATGATAGAGCGTGTTGTGTTGGTGTGCAATATTTGTGTAGGAGTAAGAGTGTGGTTTAATAAGTAGGTACATTTATTTTCATACCACTTCTATGTACTTTGGCGCTTTGGTCAACCTCTTCGTGTCAACCTCTTTATAAAATTTGTGCCAGGATAATTCATCCCCAAATTTATTATTTTTATTAAAGTCGCTGGAGTAAATTACCTTTCTTATAAGCGGCGCGTAGCCTTGGCCGCGTTTGTATACAATGTGCAACCAACGAGCTCGTGGCGCGACCGACGTCGTTTATGACGTGTCGATCAGCTGTCGCACCTATTACAAGATCCGTATAATTAATACCACTTAAAGTTTTTTGTCCTGAAACCACAATGAATTTCGATACATCGTTTTTACAAATAATATTCGAAATCACAGGGCCGATTAGCTGGATTTTTTATCGGGCGTAATGCGAATTTTACTTTATATAATGCGAATAAAAAATCTTTAGTATCTACTTTAATCAAGAAATTGCATGATCTATTTATTTATTGAATTGATAATCATACAACGAAATAGTAACATATACATTTTGAATACAAATAGACTACATGCAAGATTCTACACTATTATAACGAAAAAATGAAGTCTCTGGCTATACAAATAAAAATAATAAAATACAAATACATTAAAATAAAGTAACACAGTGTTTTACCACATGGTAAATATTAAAACGAAAAATGAAAAACGATTTACGCAAAATGAAGATATGTATTTAAGGTAAAAGCATAGCCAAAGCACGCGAAAAGATGCCTTAATACTGAGTCGTAAAGATTTTTCATGTTTGAGATTTTTCACGAATGAGGTCTTCCGAAGCGCGGCGTCATCGATGCGTATATTTTGTCCTCTCCTTTTGTTATCTTACGTAGCTATGAGATACCACAATTTTGTATTTCGTGCTTTTGCCACGGCGACCTTTTATTATGTTATACATAGAAAAAATATATTCCCATAATTCAATTTACAATTTCATTATGTAAATACTATAATAAAATAACCAGGCTACTATAGAAAAGAATATTACATCGATATTTGAAAGGAAAGAGTTTTGATTAAAACTGAAAACCCCTGCTCTTTCGCACATATGTGTTTTGATTATTATTCAATATCATATTGAAAGGAAACGGTTAAATTGTGTGTACACAATTTTTTGTTTAAAAACTTCTAAAATATTTAAATTTTAGCTTTAAAATGTGTAAAAGCGAATATAATATAAATTCTCTTATGACATCTATTAAAAAACGTATCAGTGACATAAACTTAATTATCAAGACCACTGAAGCTATTTAAGATCATTCCTCGATCGGCAAAAATCGTGAGTCTGTCTGTACTATCCTAAATTTACTTAATAAACTTTTGCGCAGGCTATAATTTTGTAAATGATTGTTGAGAATTTGAGTAAGGAATTTTACCCTTGCTTAAACAATATGTATGCATATGTAAAAGTAAAATTCAGCATTAGTGGTGGCCTGCAATGAGCATAGATATTTGTTATGGTTGTTTATTTTTATTTTAAGGCTTCTTATAATTTCAATAATTAAAAATGGTAGTTTAGTTTTAAAGGAGTTATGAGATAATGCCAGCGTTTTAAAAAATCGTTAAAAATATATTTATTAAAAAAAAGAAATAATCATCTATGTGAATTTGCCGATCTTACGTCGCTGTAGTACGCTACTAAGCTTAAACAAGAATGGCTACGAACCTAGCTATCATATAATATCAACAGTAACTGCTTCTATAAATTGTTTAGTAGTAGTAAATTATTTAACCGGCACTTGACGTCTTACAGCTAGTCCCGTGGAAAAAACATACAATGGTAAAAACATACATACATTCTTTCAATTCATCATGGATTTTATCACGATTTTGGTTTTTTTTTTTTGTTTATTTTGACGAGCGGCTAGTAATGAAACAACACGGATATAATATTTCAATTTATAGTATTTTAATGTGGCAATGAAAATTCTTTTACATATTTATATTTGCGCAAATGGATAAGTTTGCATTATTTTCAAGTAGCCAATAATAGCGTTCTCAAGTTTCCAATAGCCGGACTGTCATATTTTTTAAATTCGAATTGTTTATTATTTTTTAATTTTTAATTATTCTTACGTGTTTATGCGATTATTGAAATTACGATATTTATATATTAGAATAATTTGTATTCTTACACTTTTTTTATAGAATTCCATAAATTCTGTAAGGGATGTAAACACATCCGTAAACATGGCGCGCCTGTACTTTTACAAAATGACATTTTCAAAATTCCACTTCTCCATACCGTTGCCAGATAATAATTCTTAAAATCCTTTGAAATAAAATACATCTATATAAATCGTATAGGGATTAATTTTTACTATCTTCATATTAATTATTGAATCTTGTAAAGTCAGATGAAATGTTCAGTTTTTATGCAATAAGGTTAACCCGTGGAGGCTGAGCTAATGAATAATTCAATAATTCATGCGTTTGCTTCCGACAGATCCGATCGCAGATTCACCCTAAAGGCAACGTTCAGAAAACAGTACAGAGGCCACCGCATAAATAAAAGAATCTGTGTCTACTCTCGTGGTACTGAACTCATTCGTATTTTATTTTACTAGTTCTTAATATCACTACTTACTAAGAGTTACAGGGTATAAATAAAGCAAAAAAGCCGTAAAACTACCCATCAGGAGCAAAATACATTTTTTGCATGAAGTTTAAGTTTTTACCATTTAATATTCACTGGTAGGTACTTTATACAAATGAGGAAAAAACGACTTTGCTTACAAAGTAATATTTTTCATTTATTTCTAAATTTATTTACAAAGTCTTAATAAAAAAAATCCCTT
This sequence comes from Neomicropteryx cornuta, assembly GCA_020383195.1. NCBI lineage: Eukaryota > Metazoa > Arthropoda > Insecta > Lepidoptera > Micropterigidae > Neomicropteryx > Neomicropteryx cornuta. Next base: position 13,100,507 of record JAHKQU010000014.1, read on the forward strand.
TCGGCACACCGGAAGGAGGAAGTAGATTTCACCTGATCAAATTAGGGGATAGGCAAACTCCAACTGTACGAACTCGTATCAAACATTGAACGAGCTCCCGCGCGATCCACTCCCCGCGCGGCAGCTCGCACATCTCAACCCGCCCCCGCCCTTGCGCTGCGAGAGTGCGTATGCTGAATCCCTTTTTATACTGTGGCGTTAGGGTTGTTCATATAAAAAATTGTTCCAAATAAAAGTTGTAGGGAAATTATAGGTCACCAATTTATATTTTGAACGGATTTAATCCTGTGCATATTAAGGGAGTTATGATTTTTTGAATATTGAAAAATGACTCTTTCTCACTCCTAGAGCCTATGGTCAGTGCTATCTAAATAGTTTACTTGGAAACGTTTTAGGCCCTTATCTAAAGAATAAAATAAAATTTAAATGAATTCTATATCTTTTATATTGAGAAAGTTATAGTAAATTTCGCTTTTTCGAAAAACCCTCCCCCATTCCCGGCCCTCTGGTCCGATTGTGGCCTTTAACGAAGTGATCGAGATTTTGTGCTCTTAAATTTTATGTATCAAATTGAAAATGATAAATCCACAAAAAAGTGATACAGATAGATAGATAGATTACAATAGGTAGTTTTCCTAAAGAAATGTACCTAAAAACACCCCCGTGCAATGCCGAGATGAAACAGTTAGTTATACTTCATTTAATGTTAGTCCATTCGACCTCAAATAACTAAATCGTTATTTCATCTATGTTTTAAAAGTTATTATTAGCAGTCTTGTCAAAAAAAAATAAACGTACGTAAATAAGCGTCCGTGCAATGCGCAAAGTCGAACGTTACACAATTTAGACTAATATTTTATTGAATAATATCGACCTGAATAATAAAATAATAACTTTGTGCTCTTCCATTTCTATAGCTCTAACTAACTACGCTGTTTTTGATTTTCCTCATTAATTACAAGTATTCGACCCGCCTGCCGCGGTTGCATTAGTTCGAGAGCCCGCCGCGAGTTTAATGTGCTTAAGTGCAGGGCTGAGTAAAACAGCACACATTGACACGAGCTCGATAAACTGCCCGACGAATTTCGGATCTATCCCAAACTCCACAGTCATCAATTAGGTTACACCATTGCATAGTGGTTTATTTTAATTAATAGTTGCACATACAAAGCCCGGGGTACAAAGAATCTAAAATCGGGTGGCTTAGTATATCAATTTATTATTAATAAAATATATTTTTATGGATTAACTAACAATTTTATAGTTCAGAACATCAGATATACGTAGAACATCAGTCCAATTAGATTTATTTCCATTTAATTAATTCGTTTTTAGTAAAATAAGCAACAAACGGCATGGTACCAAAATTGAAACCATTATTTGCCTTATGAAAGATTGACATATTATTTTCAATTTTAATTGTCAATTGTTTATGCGTCAATAATTGCATTTTTCCGATACAAAATTTATTCCCTTAAAATATCGCAAAAGATTGAAAGAATTTTCAGTTTTCATTGACAAAAATTTTTGTAGAATATAAAATAACAGAATTATTTATAATGCTTGGTTGAATGGCTACCATTAAAGTGTTTTATCAGAGCGTGACCCGGGCGAAACAGTCGAAATCGTTTTGTTTTGCCCGATGACATTCAAAATAAATTTTGCATTTTTTTTGACTATTACTTTTTGCACTCACACAAGTCCTCAATATATATATATATATATTACCATCCCTAAATAATAATGTTATGTAAATTGTTTTTTTTTTAATCAAAAATTGTGAAACAGCCTTGAGTTATATAACGTTATAATGAGAGCTCAGTCTTTCACGTTTTCCTGCACGTGCATACTAAATAAATCACATTAAAAGTCTTACAAGATCTCCGGCGTATTGCTGCGGATAAAATTCACTTTGTCTAATTTAAAAACATTATTAAAAACAGTATTTTGATGTAATTATAGGACAATATTGGTATTATGATGAAAAGTTCGTTTTCGTCTATGCCTTATTTTAAATTATCGTAAAATTTAGGTATGACTACTCATTTTGGCAAAATATTTAAATATTTTTAAAAATTTGAAACGATTGATAGACCATTTAAGCATAAAATGGTTAAACCAGGTAAAAAGCCAAAGTTAATAAATAATAAATGAAATAATACATAAAAATGTGTATTTAAAAACAAATATTTCGGAATAAAATTCCAATACCCTAAAAATAATAAGATGAAGATAATAACAGCTGCTTTCTAACGGTATAAAACGATATCTTCTAAATAAATATATTTCTTAATTCAATCTTTAGTGTTTTTTTTTTAATGTGTCATACTAGGTACCATAATCACAATATTACTCGGTGTACTTTACAATACATCTATTTATCAACGATTTTTTTATAATACGGCTTTGTCACTGCTACAAATGTATTGGTCATTAGAAAACACCTATTTATATTACGTATTATGATATTCATATTACATTATTAAACTATTAAAAACGTTAATCTCAAACTATACAAACATAAGTGGTGCATACAAATTCAATAAAGACACCGATTATAAAATCAAAACACAAAAGCAAGCAGAAATGAAACGTGATTAGGTTGAAACTCCACTTCAACGGATTTAATCCGTTTACGTGGCATAGTTTTGTACCAGATTTGTACCATTTTGTAACATCAACAAAAGTTTTGTACCCCATAGAAAAAAAGTTAGTGAGCAAAATAAAACAACACTCCCATTTTTGGTTGATAAGTCTAAAACAAACTTTAATACTGTCTTTGGTATTCAATTTTAGATCCTTAGTGAAGTATTTTTTTTGGAAATTGAAGGATATAAGGGGCGTGTAACCTTCCTGGATACTCGGAATCAGGTTCGGGCTTGGAATATTGTATAGTCGGGAGCAGTCGGAGCCCTGAGCACTAAAAGTTGAACTGAGACGCGAGAAAAGAGAGATAGATAACAATTATTTGCACCTAAGGCTGTATATGTAACGTATCTATGTATCTATGAGTCATTTGGTAGGCAATATCAGCATCGGAATAACCCGCAAGAAGGTGAATTTTTTTTGTTACCTTTTTTCACAAGCACCAATTAAGTTTGATCGGTTCAATTTCACAAATCGACTAGGTATTAAGTTCCAATTGGTGAGCGTTTAAAAAATTGAATATTAAATGCGTTAAACTTATTTTCGAAAGAATTTTACTTATTATAACGAATGAAGGTGATCATAAAACTTCGCTCGAGTGCACTGGCTGATTTCTGGAGGTTGGAAAAAGTCTGGCAGACAAATACAGTAAAAAATTCGTGTTCGACACGCCACACGGGAAGTAACATAACATAGTCTGCGTTACCGATCGACAATACTGCGACAAAGGGCGCATGCTGTTTGGGTCGATTTTCGAGGGCCGATTGGCCAGACTAGCCTGCTGTTCTAATACTAACACAGTTTTGTATTCGTACATGGATATTTATTGCAATGATTGCCGGAGTGGTTTTCTTTCGAATAGTCTTTTCATAGTAAAGCTTCAATTGCTCTTTATATTTGACTCCTAACTCCCGACAGTTAATACTCATTGGTTTTTTTCTTGCTTTACAGAGGAACCAGTGGCATCGATATCGACCTAAGGAGGGTAGACATCGACCAATGTCCACTTCAAAGTGAAAGCACACAAATTAACATTTTTGCAGCCACGGACAAATGCAAGAAAAGAACCACCGAGGTAAGAGAGGCTACATCTCATCGTTTTATCAATTGCCACACATTAAATATTGACATTAATTTTGCACTAAGTTGGTTTTGTAATTTTATTTCTTTATTAAATTAGAATATTTTTACCCGTTATAATTATTTATTTTTACTGTATTTTTTATTAGGGCCAACGCTAATACACAAACAATACGAATATCATTAAAAACAACAATAAATACAGCAATATAAAACAGATGATTTTATTTTTTTGACATGCTGCTACATCAGACTTGCAACGGTAGGTACAGCCGGAAATCTTCCTTCGCCGCGGTATTCTTAATCGACAGTTCAGAGACTAGGCCATATTCGAATATATCATATATGTAATTTTGGTGTTTTACAATATTATATATTATAATATATAATATTAGTGTTATAAACACCTAACCGCCAACATCCGGCCTCGATAAGGACACTGTAGGTATATTTTTGCAGTTCGTGGTATATTGTGCGAAATATAACATTTTTTGTAGTCCGGAATCCACCGTTATATAAAACGAACTATTGTATTAAATGAAAAAAATCATATATTTCAAAAAAATATAGTAGGATTATTCAGAAAAAAAAACATATACCGATATGTGGATGTTCCAAAAATGTTTTTCAATATTATAATAACGAGAAACATTTTTGAAAATGTACAAAGTGTACATTTATCTATTTTTTGTAATAAAAAGCCATACAAGTGAAATTTTTAATTGACCCTTTTTAAATAAACAGCAATAACTAATATATGCATAAATCTAGATTGTATACAAAATGGTATTCATTATGCATTATGATTTAAGAAAAATATGCGCTTTTGAGCCAATATAGAGTCTGCATGTTGGCATTTTTGTTGTCTGATAAGATTATAAAATTTAAGATGTAAATAATAAGATATAATTGATTTTTTTATCTAAGATATAACACGCCGCTATTATTATTTATTATTGCGCACCGCTAGTAAAAAGAATAAACTATAGAATAAAATCTTTTCAGGAATGCTAATTAAAGGCCTACAATTACCATTTTGAATTAATTTGATCCTGTGCTTATTACGCAAGAAATTAATTTTTGAATTTTGAAAAACCCATTTTATGTATTAATTTGGAAGTGTATTTGGAAGTGATGTAAAATAGAGTGATAAATAGAGTGATAGATAAATAGATATATAAACTGAGGATGGTTTTGAGTTCTAGGGGATGTGAAACATATGTTATTTTATTTTTTATTTTAAATCAGGAACCAACAGCTTACATAGTTATTACAATAATCAAAAAAACAATTAAAACACAAAGCCAATAATAGTTTCCTCCAAACTTAAAAAAAATAGAAAAACCCATTCGGGCGCGAGGCCGGGACCAGGAAGTAGGAGGGATTGGGGACAATCAACAGAATATAATATGAAACACAATATAATATAAAATATAATAAATTCTACATATACATATGAATATAAATATACTATTCAAGAGCTAGAGTAGACACTCTCTTGAATGCCGGGAAAGTAATGTTAAATATATCGATGTCACTCAAAATGCTGTTATAAAGCTTACATGCTCGATGTATATATGAATTCTATGCATAATTCGTACTCAACCGTGACAGATGGAATGTCTCACACTGGCGAGTGGGTCTAGATGGAACCCTCAAATCTATGAGCCCAAGAAGATCAGAGCAGTCGATGTGAGCATTGACTTTATGTCGACATTTTGCGGAAGTCATGACGTGGTACCTATTGCAATAGGTAGCTTTCCTAATGAAATCTACCTAAAATAAATATTTTTCTCTACTCAAAGTATTTATTAAATATGTAAAGAAAGCGAATGAATTTTTACTCTCGCTTTGATTTATATAAAGACAAGAATAAAATTTCTTTCGAGATGGAATAAAAAATGGAGTAGTCTAATCTCAAATACAAATTACATTTATTAAATCAGATTCTAGACAACGCGGCGCGCGCGCCAGACGTACGAGTATTTCAATTGAATCTTTGGGGAAGTAACGTGAAACGTCCAGGTTCATTTTGAGATTCTTTTTATTCTTTTTCTTATCTTTTGAATTATTTTATGTATTTAAATAAATTAGATGAATACTCCTTTGTGAGACGTAGCAATAGCAACCGTTAAAACTGCCCGAAATAATTAGTGGCTAGCCTAAAATATTATATAATTTAAATACATAAAAAATATGAACTACTCCCCTCCTAATCTTTAACTCAAATAATAATAATAGGTTATTTTCATTATTCTTTTCAAAATACAATAGAATAATAGATTGTTCTTGTTAAAAATGTTTTTTTTATTAATTTAAATATATTATCAAGAAGTTTGTTCGATATAGTTAGTGGATTGTCATTTTACTATGTAATTATTAAAAATAATTATTCGGTGATAAGATGCAGCGCCAAATATCGGAAGACAGATAAGAAAAGAACGGGAGCGTACCTTTTGCTCCGATCTGCCTCCTTGGACAACCGCAAATTCGCCTGTTTTTGCTCTCTAAAGAGGTACCTACTCTTGACGATTATAATCTCACAGAATAGAGTACCTACCCGCACTTCATTGCACACGGCTTCCTCAAGTTAAAGGCGAAAGCCGAAACGTCTGGCGGCCGCCAGTCCGCTGAGCACGCGACGCGGAATGGTTTGCTTACGAGCTCAGCGCGCCGTCGTTCACCGCAGTCGGGTAGATGGAAATGCGGGTAGATGGAAATCAACACGTCGACAGGTCTAGTTTTTGATGGAGAAAAGGGTAGGGAGATATAAAAGAATATATCGGGTACCAACAAAGTTATCCATATTTATTAGATTTTTTTAATTAAGTATAATAATACTCGTATATTCTTTTTATTTATATAATGAAACATTTGTACCCACAAGTGTCCTTGTAATATTCCAAAGAAAGTGAGTGTTTAGTATCTCAGTTGTTTTCCTATTACTTAACATAGTGAACGTTACTGAAAAAAGTTTCTTAAGGAAAAACAGTGTTAAAAAAAGTGTTTTTTCGATATATTAATATTTTTCGGAAAATCATTATGTAATGCGCCACTAAGTGGTTAAAAATAATGGCCCGTGGGGAAAAAAACTAAATACATGTTTATTGCAAGCAGCCCCGAGAGAGGTGCGGCGCGACGGTTCGTATTTATTTATTTATTTGTTTATTCATTTATTTATTCATGCACGTGCGATGCGCCTAGCGCGCTATCTTCATTCAATAAATAGATACAGACCCAATACAATATTACGGTGCCGCGCGCGACCTGAAAAAAAACAAAGCAAAGCTAATATCTTTTAATCTCTTCTTTAAACATCACAGTTCAATTTTAAGTGCTCAGGGTAAAGCTCCGAGTGCTCCCGCCTGTACATGCCGAGATTAGGGCAACAACTCACTTTCTCGACCGGAGAATAAAATACGTAATATTCGTGACAAAAAACAAACGAATCATTACTCATACCTTCAAGTGTCATGTCCTTTATGTCCACACTAAAATTTATTTCCCTGGCGTATATTAATCTTCGTACTTACACGTGTCATAAAAAACATATTATTCAACTCTTATATTATAACAAGCTGACCCAGCGAACTTCGTACCGCCTCAGAATCAATAAATGTTGTGTTAAATTATTCGCTGAATTAAATTCAGTTTTATGTTAAGAATAATCAAAATGAATTAAGTTCAATAAATGTAAAAAATCAATCCGTTCTCGAGGATAGCAATTATCGATGCGCGCACAATGACAAATGTGATAACCTCACAAAGTGAACATCTTTGAAGGCAACTTACCGTTTGAAAATAGAATTCCACAGAATACAACCCCGATACAAACAAAAGATATGAAAAAATAAATTTTCTTTATAAAAAAAAAATCGATTTTCCGATGTTTTAATAGTTATTCAGGACGAAGGCAAGTCCAACAAATGGAAAATCATAAAAATCGGTCTAGCCGTTCTTGATTTAAATGGTTTATATAACATTGTTTATATATGTAGAAGATATGTCATATTATATCAATTTTATGTTTATCATTGTAAATAAAAACAAAATAGTAGTTTTTAAAAATAAAACACTAAAGTGCGAGTTGCATTTAAGCGTAAGCATAAGTTGAATAGACACGGGTATTTTTCTAATTTGAACAACGCGCAACGCAATGGAAAAAATAAATCAGATCATAACATTCTATCGTATTCTGTGCTATCGTGAACTCGGCGCTATCACTTTCCGGTATTTTACCGTTTACTTAACTAAACGGACAGCTGAAGCGAGTAACTGGAATAAGCGGCCGACATTATTATCGTATTATCCGAGCAAAAATTAATTTCCGGAGATGAAAGCGCAAACCCTTTAGCGCAGGGGTGCTCAAACTTTACCTGCTGGCGATCTACCTCAATGTTGTTTAACTCCGATCGATCGACTTTGAGAGGCTGCAAGTATATGTGATGCAGGATTGTCGTCTAGGTAGGTAGGATGTATCGTAGCGCAGGTATGAGTATATTTATATATAGGTACGTTGCAGAATTTACTTGAATCCGAGTAGAACTACATAGTAGGTACGACAGCAATTAGTTTTCCACAATAAGCATTTTTTTAGTCAAGGTCTGCTCATACTTATTCAAAATTGCGAGTTTATTGGTTCTTACAAAACAAACGATTTCTAGTTTTTAATCTAAACTTAATTAACTAAAGAATGACTTTGAATGTTAAAGCGTGGCGCTGTATATCCTCAGAATACTTTTCATAAGATGATACGTAATTACCGAGTGCTAATCGCAAACATGATGACATATGTTCGTCAGTTATTCGATTGCGATATTTTGACTTAATTATCTTTGTTTTCTTAATTCACCTGTGGCAGAAAATCATTATGAATGGTTTTATGATGCCTCTCTAAGTTCCCACGCTTAGGTATTGCAACTGACGCACGGCAAATGAGACACATGTGTTTATCCTTCACCATACAAAATAAAAATTCTTCCTACCAATCGTTATTAAAATGATGCGAAAATGATCAAAAATTTGCGCGACGCAACTTTTCTTTGACAAGTACCGCGCGTTTTTTTGATAAAGCCGTCTTTCGCCGCTAGCAGAGGGTTATTCCGATAAAAGAAAGTGATGAGGGGGTTATTCTGGCCTAATTGAGGATCTACTAAAACAAAATCTGTGAATAAATCTATATCGGCAATTTTTTCTCGCGATCGACCGTTTGAGTACCCCTGCTTTAGCGGATGGATGTTTGCCAAATTGCAGCCTACGTTGGCTTTATCCTCAAACAAACCTAAAAAATAATTATTACGTTTCAATACGAACTGTCACTTATTGCTTATTGCTATTATTATTATACATAAACAAGCTTAGGTATTATTAATGATATATTTTCGTAAATTAAATATTGATGAATTGAATAATAATCCCCGCCTTTTATAACACAAAACTTCACTTTAGGTATACCAATTGTGGGTGGAATGACGCAGGGAAGAATTAAGAAATTAGGTATATGCAGATGCCAGCAGAATTACGCGACTGGGATGATAGACCATAGGGACACATTTAGCAAATTTTTATATACCCTAGCTTCAACTAAAAGTCACTTAAGAAGGGAAAATGCATAGGTAGTGGAAGGGCTTTGAAAGTGGAGTCTTGTGGCATCAATGGCATCAGGTCCAGGTAGCTTCATATATACAACGATAGCATATTAGCCATATGTCACTTTCGTTATAAAGAATAGTGGACTGCCGATCGGTTTCTTCGCATACAAATGAGACGTGCGGTTTTAGGTTACTTTATTTGCATAGTGTTTACACATCAAAATATCTTTATACCTATAAAGAACAAATTTTACATTGATAGTATAAATTTTAGTATTTTTTTTTTTACTCTACCCTGCTAATTCCAGGAATTTATCAATAATATTGTAACAAGATGGCGATGAATACACCAATGTAACAAAATACTTTTAAAATGTGGCGGTCGGGATAGTAGGGTTAAGATCTGAACATGGGGGAGTATGTATGAGGGGGAGATCCTCCCTCAATTATTGCACCATCGTATATAAAATCAAATTACGATTATAGGTGGGTATGTAGCCATGGGGGCAGTAGTTAGGTATGTATGTTTATGGTGGAAAAGGGAGGGGTGAGAAGTAGGCAGTTATATAGGTTGGTAGGTGAACGGCAGTCAAAGTCAGTGATACTAATTCTTCACAGAAACACTTTTATATATCTTCTAATCGTTATAATAATTTTGGTGGCTGTATCAGCGTCTTGGGTACCCAATTACTACTGGCGATATTTTTGATATGGGAACTTCTTGCAGCAAGCCCCAGATTTATGTGAATAAATATTAATTATTATTTTACAGATTTTATCTATAAAGACAAAAACTTAATTAATTTTGGAGTGATCTCTTTGGAACGAAGCAAAGGCTTATTCAGTGACAAGGAAATCTCATTACAAGTGACACCACGCGAACACGCCCGAGCATTCGATTGTCATAGGTAGCTACAAAGTCGCGTTCAACGAAGTCGGAATCGACTTCGAAGCAAAGCGAAGGCTCGTTCAGTGACACGGAAATCTCGTTACAAGTGACACCACTCGAACACGCCCAAGCATTCGATTGTCATAGCTAGCTAAAGGATCGCGTTCAACGAAGTCGGAAGCGACTTCGAAGCGAAGCGAAGGCTTGTTCGGTGACACGGAAATTTCGTTACGAGTGACACACTCCGAACATATACAATTGTCATAGATAGTTACAGAGTCGCGTTCAACGAAGTCAGAAAAGACTTCGAAGTGAAGCGAAAGCTTGTTCAGTGATACGAAAATCTCGTTACAAGTGACACCACGACAATGTAGCACGATGACAAGTTAAGCTAGACCCCCCAAAGTTATTTTGTAGCCGTAAGTATTAGACTATTTTGAAATCGCGTCTAAAGTAACCTCAGTTATATGATTATCACGTTAACGGCCACTGCTAAGTTGAAATATGTGGCGGACATAAACCTGCATACAAATCATATCTCCTAAACCCGTGCACCTATCTACGAAGCCGAACCATCAAATAATTACTAAGTGAGCTAAATTTTCATTCTCTAGATATGATTGTTTTTGGGTAAAACAATCGTTTACATAGTTTAGCAGCAATATTTATATTCCTGCAACTGGTTCCAGATTATGCCACAATGGCATAAAGAAATCAATTATCAATATAATTTTCTCTTCGTCTCCTTCGGTGCTATAATTCGAAATTCTCTATCACTAACCCTTTTTTACATGTTAAAAGATTTTATTCAACTTTACTCATCTGTTCGTCTGTGCGCAAATCTTGCAATTGATTTCCAATAGTTCAATCTTCCTGGTTTTTTTTTATACACACTTGCTTTCGATGACTATACACCAACAATGTCTTCTGAGCGCCCAAAGATTTTTATAGTGACTTATATAAGTGACTCGTAAAAAAAATATTTTCAATTTTTGAGTTTAATAAATAAAATTTTGATTTAAAAAAATATTTCTTAATTATTAAATTCATTACCGAGTATCTTTGGAATATTCGAATGGTGTAAAAAAAAATTACTAATGTCTCCAGTGATTTTATAACAATATATAAATAATATCTTTTCGTTGGACGGAGCCAACTAAATCTATCTATGTTTTATCCGGCATACCATTTTCATAGATCGATATGCGCCTCCTTAAGCTCGCCTAATAGATTACCTAACAAAAACCTGACTTCACAAACCCACAGCTGCTGCAGCGAAACAACAAAAAATGGAAATCTGGCCGCTTTCTTCGTACGCCGTTCGTCATTCATTCTGCGGTCGTTTGTCTCGAAGGATCGTCATATTTCTCTTTCGTTTGAATTGTATATGACAGAAATGGACTGGCCTTGCCGCCCTCCTTTTTGCCGTTAAATTAAATTTATTATCCAGCACGGTTGGCAACGTCCGTTTCAAAACCGCCGTTACACTTGAAACGTAGAAGGCCACTTTAAACCCTTTTTAATTCTATTTAAAATTTTACTAATCGAGTCCTGGTCCCTACTTAACTTTGACGAACTTAATAATTGTATTATGTACATAACCTGGAAAATACTTCGTAAATTATAGTAAAATAGACCAAATATGATGTAAAATTTGAATCCTTACTGAAACAATATACCATATTTTCATGAAAAATATGGCTTTTTTCTTCAGCAAACGCCGTCAATGTATGAAAAAAAAATCTTTTATTTTATATAACAGTATATCCTTCATTTTTTATTTATATATAATATTTATTGTGTCTTTAGTAAAAATATATTTTTTATATGAATAATTTATACGTTTTATTTATACCATCTAACGACGTCCGATGAACACGAATGAAGAAAATTAATTATTCAATATTATTGTGTCATAATATTATTCAGGAAATATAATTATTTGAAATTTTTACTAAATTATACATAATACATAATATTATTTACATATCTATTATTTTTTTACTTACTATACATACTTATTACAATATATTATTATACATACTAAAAAGAACATTAAAATTTAATATATTATAATATAATTAAAATATTAAATTTAAAGGATTATTTAATCTGTATTTAAAATAGGAATAAATAAGTTTTAAAATGTATTACAAGTTACTTTATTTTGTTAATTCATATGAAACAACCCTATTCAAAATAAATCAGCCGTCAAACGACGAAAAGAAATGATGCAGAATACATAGTATTTCTGTTTAAACGCTCTCTATGCCAATCATTCAAATTTATAGGAAAATAAAGATTTTAAAATTAAGTTGATTACATTAACTGGTTTATTATTAAAACTGATTTCAAAGTAAAACAATATTGGGTTTATTAGTAAAATAGTTTATAGTGAAAATAGAATAAAAAATATGGCATAATATGTTTGATTGTACCTGAAATAAATATATGCCAACGATGAATGCGTCATCGTTGGCATATATTTATTTAAACATATACACCATATAATTAGGAAAATGTTTTTTCCTTTAATCACATTAAATTACAAAATTAATTTTCATTTTAAGTTATAAGTGTACAGGTGTCGATTAAATCAATACTAAATATGTTAACACAAAATCAGTACTATGTTAACACAAAATGAATTGGACATCAGTGACAAACGGATCCTTGTTATCTAGTTGTTTGATATTTTTTTAGAAATACATGCGATAGGCGGCAACGAATCGAAAACTGAATAAAAGAATGAGTATGTGTTATCTATAAATAATAACAGCAAAATAAAATATATTTATTATGCATTAAAAAATATAAAAGTGTATAATAATTATAATTGATTACTGCTCAAGTACCAGATGTATTTACCTGAATATTCAGCGAGCCGAAACAGGAAGACACGTGATGCATTTATTCTCTCTTGCAGTGCGTCTCAATACCGGGACTCGGCTTCAGACGAGGTTCTTACAAATGCGTCTGCAAGAAGGGGTTTTATTTCCCCCACACAGCATCCGGACAGCACTACTACAATGGCACGCTCATAGAGGAGGAATACGAGAGGCTTATGCTGGTGAGTACCTTTTATTTGCTTTACTCACTCGCACGCGAAACTCACGTGCGCAGTCTGAAGCACCTTAGGCGGAGGACGATCCCGTGGAGGGAATTTAAATATATAATTTGCTAAATACGCTGGATTCACATTTTTAGTATTAAATTTCGATACCACTATCGCAATAATCCTTAGGTTTCTACCCGAAAAAACTACCGGTACTTATATAAAGTACTTTGCACCGTTAATACCTTATGTGTCGGACCCTTGAACCCTGTTGTATCACTAATCCATTACTTTAAAGATAAAACATTCGGGGAAAAAATACACGCATTACGGTACGCACGCGGTCCAGTACCTAATTACATAGCTATATTATTTTTGGTCTGCGGATGAACAGATATGGAGAGCAGTAATCGTAATTATATAACCAAATATAGTTAAACATAAATTCTATCTATTGTATATAAATAATAAAACATGTGTATGTTACACATGTTTTATTATTTATATACAATAGATATACTAAACTAGTGCATCATTTAAGTGTTTAAATAGCAAGTCAGAATTTTTAACTTCCTTTTCAAGTCACTATTTAGTTATTATACCATTTTTTTTAAATTTGTAGGATGATTTATTTCCTTGATTATTAAATTATTTTTTGGTCCAAAAAAGTTAAAATATTTTTGACCAAAAGTAGTCTTCATTTTGGGAACACTAAATATACCCTTTTGGAGGATCTAGCTATTCTTTCATCATTTTCGGTATTTGGTTTGTATTTGTCGTAGTATAAAATTGATACTTTTATAAGAGCTGACGAAGGGAAAGAATATTCAGTTCGTTAAATAACTCGTTAGAATTAAATCTCCACGTTTTATTGAAGCCTACTTTAATAACATTATTTTGAGCATTCGCGCAATCGCATTTAAGAAGATTACCTTCAATGCCTACGTTCCTTAACCGCTTTAATAGAATCCTATGAGATACCATATCAAAAGCTATTGCCAGATAGCGACACAGATACACACTTTTGACCATTATCAAGATGCTGAGTTATGAAATCAGTAACCTTAAGAATTGCGTTTTGTGTTCCTCGACCTATCCGAAAGCCACATTGATTTTCGGATAGTAAGTTATTATTCTCTAGATAAGTGCTTAGATACGTTTTCATAAACACAAAACAGGAATTTAATAATACCTACAGTTATTGTTACATTACCAAAGTAAGTATGGCCTAACTTTCAGATCAAGTAATATTGGTACAGCGGTTATTAATGTAATAAAAGGTTGGACCTTACTCAAAAATCACAAAAGTACGAATAAACTATAAACCACTTACTTTCACATCATCCCATAGGTATATATGCAGGGGCCTAGTAATGATGTCTCCATCACTAAATTAAAATTACCACCTCATTTTTACTTTATTTTTCTTTCAATATAATAGTCTTGACCAACCCACCACTTAAAACCCACATTCATTTTCCGTTTTTCTACGTACGGATGAGCAACGCCTTTTAGTAACCAAATCTGCCCGGAAACCCTTTTTAGCATGCCGCAAATTTAGGGTAAGTTATGAGAGTTGAAAAAAAGTTTCTTCGCAACCATGGGCAACCACCTGTATTGCGCTGTCATGGCAATAATACCACGTGCATCGTGTATGCAGCAGGTTGCTAAGGTAAACTTTTCCGAAAGCATGGAATACATCTAGTTTTTCTTTCAACATTATTTTAATCTACCGGTTTTGTTGTTTTAAATTATATATTATACGTGGTTACATTTTTCAAGTAATTACGAGAATCGTTTTATTTACTTTGAATTATATATTTGAATTACCTTTAAATTTCTAAATGATTCCTAGCGAGAATTCGGAGCCAGATGAAGGATACATTTTTGTTTTCATATATCATTCATTTATCGTGGTCAACACAATAACTTTTAAAATTATGGTAGAATTTAAACAATCCTATTCATGTCGAATTAAATACTCCCGACAATAATAAATTTAATAAGTTCTAGGGATTCATTTTCAAGTCAGTCAATCAACATAGATAAAGTATATGGTTTGTTTGGTTTGAATTTATTTACCTTATTGTGAACATACATCGTTATCAGATAACGGACCTGCCCAAAAATAAAACTATTTTTAAAAAGTTTATATTTATTATATATATACACGCTGATCGATATGTTTTTCTAATCCTAAGGTTTAGGTAAGGTTTTCTAATCCTAACCTCTGTTTAATCTCCAACAATAAAATCAATTTGTGTTGTGGATATTCTGATAGAATTGCATTTTGAATTTATCCAAGACTGAGAAAGACGTTCCATTATCTCCAGCCGTCCACGCCTTTGCACAAAGCATTCTTTTTACTCTCCTTATTCTTTTCTCTGGGAATTCGTTATGGAAATTCGCAGCGTCTATCACCAAAACGATCCATTTTTCTCAAATCCTTTATACCAAAAATTCAACTTTATGTTTTGTTATTCATTTGTTTAAAATTAAACTAGGTTTAAAAAGATAAAATATTGTTTTCCTGGTTTTCTTTGAGTTTGATATTATAAAGTCTCGCAATATCTAAAACAAAAAGAGAAATAAATACATTGTTTTTTTTAATTATTACACAGATATGAACACGATATTATTGTCATTAAAACTGCCCGCCGCAGTATCTAAGTTGTATGTTTTGTAATAACCTTGAAATGAACCCCTGTTGCCCAGCCCTGGATACGTCACTGTCATTTATAGACGTCATAATATTAAAATTAATTTATGCTTAAAACAATATTAACCCGTTAAAAACATTATGCTTGTAGATTGTTTAGACCTATCACATATAATCTACTTATTAATACGTATTATTTTTTAAACAAAGAATTATTAAATAAATCTGAATGGCTTTGAACAAATAATAAAATTAAAATATTAAACGGAAAATAACATGTAAAATCTAACAAGCGAATAATCTAATAAATAAATAAAATCTACATTTAATTTTAATAATTATATGATAAAATTGTAAAAAAGTATGTTAAAAGTCGAAAACAATTTCTAAAATTTTTACTTGAAATAAGTACATCAATATTTTTTTTTTATTTTTATTTTAATAAATAAAAATACGGTATATATTAACATGAACTTAAATGAAAAACAATAACCTAATAATACCATGAAAATTTTTATTTTTTTATTTATTTCTAAGCCCACGAAGGCTGGTGCATTTTCCGTAGGTATCTCTTACTAGCTAAATATAATTATTACAATTCAAAATGGAAGGAGCATTCCGTATCAGACCACTACTAAAAATACAAGTAAAACATATCAATGCTATACAAATTTCAACAGTTATATATTGCCTTATGACTATTCACTTTTAAAAATTATGAGCACTGACAGCAATCCAAAGTAACCCTTTCTCTATTTTAGTTTTACACACATTTTTTTAAAAAATTCTTCTTCGTTTCTTTAAAAATACCGATTGGCTCACATTGAAATAAATTGAAATCGAAGATATTCCGTTTTCCGCTTATATAACCTACAGGTTTTATTTTTAGAGAGATGCGCTTGCTCCGGGGCAAACTAACCGACCCACGACCTCGCGACCATTAAATAGATCAGATTTTGTACGACCCCGAGGGCTTCCATATTAGGCGGATGGAGTCGGAGAAACATTTGACTCGATATTGTCGTTGCCAGTTATGTTCCTTGATTCCACTGAAATGCAACTGTCAACTTTGCATTTACGTACTAAGTAATTTTACTAGTGATATTATTAAAATGGAATACAATTTCCTTTTTTTGTGGAAGTTGTGTTTCAAAGCATAGTGCCTAAGTATCAAAATCACAATTGATTACAGAATATCTTGATTTGAAAATGGCTATTTAGCACATCTAAACTGGGTCAATAATCCAAAAAAAAAAAAAGTTTTAGTAAAATTTAGGATGTGTGGAATTCTCCTAAAAAACGGGATCTGCGATCAACGCCGAAACAACGGGGTTCCACAAAAAATCTTCCAATCTTCAATAAAACATTAATAACGACAATATATTATTCAACACATTAATAATATAATAACTATATTGTTTTTGTTCACATACGAAATGCATATTATAATTATTCATTTTAACGAAATTAGAATTTATTGCAAAATGTACCAAAATATTATTTATTTATTAGTATAAACAAAAATACATAGCAATTGTACTAGTTTAATAACTCTTTAATGTAACTAACAACTTGCTACTTGAATGTAGAGGCCAAGTATGGGGTGATTATTTTGAAATACATTATGCATATTATATTAGATTAATACATTATGCAGTTACTGACAAATTGTTGGTAATTTGTCACGTTGATTTTTTTCTTATATAAATATGTATGTGGAAACGTTATTGTATTTAGATGCTAGTAGAAGTGGGTGACAATTTTAAAATATTTTAAAATAATATATTATTATGCAGCTGATGATAAATTTAATCAACTTCCTTAGCGACAATGACAATGATAATATTTCTTTAAATGTACTTGGGTAAATAAAAGAAAAACATTATGTAATTAAATGGTCAAATTCTTAGTGGTAAAGTTTTTTTTTATTTTTCAATTCAATAAATACATGTGAAATAGTAAAAAACAATGAATATATTTAGTTATATACTATACAAAGCAATCTAAAACTATCTCATACAAAGTAAAATAGATGGGTGGTGTGGATTTTATCACCCCACTAGTCAAGGTCTCTTCTGAGGTTTATCAGCATTCAAAGTTGCTAACAGTTAGTGAGTTGCTAACAATGGTAATGATTAAAAATGACTATATATTTGCAAAATTGCATTTGTACCTAATATTTATCGTAAACTCCTTACATATATTTCTGTGATTGCTCTGGAATCGTGTCGAGTTTAAGGTCATAAATCTTGAGGCCCTGGCGGTGTTTCTACTTTTTTTCTCATAGTTTTTAAGTTTTTCGCAAGAGTTTCAATTACAATCTTGCATAAATGTTACTTCTGACGGCTTAAAGTTTTCGAGTTGGAATACAAGGGCGGACAGGCAGGCAGACGGTTATTAAGTAATAATCTAACCTTTACTTTAATTTTCCTGTATTTTTTTTTTAGTTTTTGGTACTTAAATAAGGGGGTGGACATATTTTTTTGGTACATTTTCATAAAAAAAACTGTGAATCGGCCATAAAAAAATAAATAAGAATTAAATACTTAAGATGCTCTGTAGATGTTATTTATGGCCATTCTTTTGAAGGCGTTTTTACGAATGATGTGCAGTCATTCATTAATATTTTTAGAAAAACTCATCTATCCTACATTGATTATAATTGGTCATCTTAATTATTAAAAAACTTTGGTCTTAGGAAATTGAGTTGTCGATATCCAAAAGTAGGTAGTAGTATTAAATTTGGGCAACATCACATTTCGTCTAGACATAAAACCAAGTCTTATCATAAGTTCCTACATAAATAACCCGCAACAGGGTATGAATGTTTATGTAAATTGGTTTAATATTCCCTGTTTTTTAATTTTGGCGGCGTCCGTCAGTAGTATTTAATCACTTTTTAAATTTTAGGCAACACGAGCGCAATATTTAAATAATGTTTAAAGCACTCTTTAAAATTTACATAATTACCGTTATTTAGTCTGCTTACTCTTATTCGGATTTATATTTATTATAGTTGCGGCGCGACGCTAATGGACATGTTAGCGGGGACATGGGCTCGTTGCTTCCGTAATTTGCGCGAGTCGTTATCATGTAACCACGCCGCGTATAAAAATAGTATATTCAAAACATTATTTTGAACACGGATTAACCCAACAATAGGGTATCTAAAAATAAAGTTTACACTTAGATAAACAATAAAATCACCAAATATATTATTTGTATTCGTATACCTTGACCTATATAATTTTATATAATTGTATTTATTAAAACACAAGCATTCACACATATTATATACATGATCCGAAATTATAATTTTAAAACTAATTGACTATTTTATTGTTAAATTTGATTGAGTTGAGGCCCATTGTATAATTAAGTGTAAAATTTGATACAGAGAGGATCAGGATAAACCGCGGTATTATGAATGACATTGTCTATAAATGGAACTATTAATCGTAAGAATGATTTTTTCCATAAAGCTGGTTCATCGTTGTTATGATATAACCAATGATATTATACATAGTGAATACGCATAACATTAAAAATTGCATTATTATTTAAAAGCCTATAAACAAAGTATGTTAAAGAATATTTAATAAGATTTGTTGTGTTTTGGTAGTAGCCGTATTAATTAGGTAGTGTAAAATGTAAAACTAAAACTAAACATAAATTTAATACGTAAAATAAAACTGTACTGTTTTAGCTGCTATACATACACAAGAAGAATGACTTCTTAAGATGCATAAGAATCTACTATCCCTATCCGTTGGCCGTCTGTTGCATCTTTCAACTCGAAAAGTACTACAAATGCGATAGTCAATTTATTGCAATAGTATATTTATGTTGCATCTTTCAACCACTGTCCACTATCCACTGAACCGCTTATCTACTTATGTTATTACTCACACAATAACAATCTTATTTTATCCGAGGTATAAATATAACATAGTAATGTAATAATAATATATCCTCTATGCTATTACAATGTTATGTTGACATTATTTCAATTCATAATAAATGTTAACACCATTTTTTTGTAAATTTTACGCGCGACTTGTAAACAACTAAATCCCCTCCCCCCCCCCTATTAAATTAATGCGTAATTAATTTTATACAAAATTAATCTTTTTTCAATAACATGGTAAGTTTCCTGTTCTATACTAACCGCGGACAAAATTTCTAGTACAGTTCTGTATGTACCGTTTGTTTTTTTGATAAATTGAATTAAAGCTTAAATTGGTGTATTACATGTATTTTTGCTTAAATTTTAAACTGTTTATATTATTTAAATTCGTTTTATATTATTCTGCTTTACCACTAACAATCTTTATTAGTTTATTAAGCTACCTTAGTTTAGAAATGGTACTTTAAATTATATTGTATTTACGTCATTATATAAAAGTACTACATAAAATTTCTGCTGGGTAGCCACAATAAATAATTTAAATACATGAATAAAGACGGACATAACATTTTCATTTATAACAATTATAATGTGGCACTAAACATACTATGTCAAAAATATTATGTTTCTATTTCGCACATAGATTAGTTTTTATTAATTTAAACTCTTCAGTAATTTTAACTGGCTGTTCCAACAGCAATGTCGTCATATTTTTGAAATTTGTATATAATGTTTGAGCGCTCTATCGAAATGTCAAAATTTCATCTATTATTACTAAAATATTAGTTGATTATTATGTCTATTTTATCTGGACTAAATTTATCTACATTAAAATTACAATTTTTATTAAACATAATAGACCTAAATTGCTTACTAAATGTTTCAATTCTCATTGGAAACACAAACCACAAGCCGAGGAAAGTAGTTTACCTGAGTGTTCTCGTTCCAGCTAAAAGGTAGATCCTTATTTTGCCAACAGGATACATTCTGACTATAAACATTAATACAGTTCACTCATACAATAAATTAAATCGAGGACAAAACAATACTTTTAAACTGAAAAAAAAAACTTTATACCCCCGATATTAAAAAGTTTCCTTAGGCGTTCAGAGTAGCGCGGCGTTTTAAATTTGCCTATCTAAGACAGTATCTACTTTCTCGGCTATTGTTTAAATTAGGCATTGTTCAGCTTGGCGAAGTGCTTGCTCTGTCCGATTTTCGGAAAACTTTATCCCCTAAGATAAAGACAGCGACTCGAGCGTTTTACGACTGACGCTGCAGCAACTTCAGAACACCTCTACAAAGTCGCTCTTAAGGTATAGACATAGTTGTTGTTTTAAGATTTAGTAGGCGTGCTAATTACTGTACAAAGTATTATATTTTTTTGCGGTTTACTGAAAGATAGGTTTAATTACCCCCTCCGCCCTCTACGGGAAAATTTAAGTATTATTTTTTTTATATTTTATTGGTCAAGGTATAACTTTATACCTTGACCAATTATATGTATAAAAAAAAGAATTTTTAATGTTTTAAAGTAGGTATTTTTATATTTTATACCTGGAGTTACGTAGTTATTTTCGGCTACACAAAGAGAATTTAAAAGTGACACAAACCTTTGGATTGCATATCACTTTTGGGCCATTATATATATATTTATTTATTTATTATTTTTTTCAGGTAACACTGTCATGAGTCATATGTAGGTAATATATATGTGCGAATAAATAGAATCAATGATAGACTAAAAGCGTTTCAATATCTATAAACAAACAAATTGTAAATATTTAGTAGTAAAAAAAAGATAAAATAAATATTATACTGTTCATCCTGTGGGACGAAAAACTTTATTGTTTGGAACACTTGTTTTGTTAGTAAAATATGTAAAAAAGACAAGTTGATTTTTTTGCATATTTTACTAAATTTGCCTTCTCTATTGTCCATAACTTTCAAAAGGGAATAATGCCGCGTCTTTAGAACTTAAAAAGTCATTAGCGATGGATCTTCCTCGTTGCAACAATGTGCTGGTATATCCAAACCCTGCTACAGCAAGCAACTTCAGAGGAAATACTTGTACAAAGTCGCACTTAAGGGCGAGATGTTTCGTTTATATTGTTAAGCGGTTTGGCGAGACACAAAAGAGGAACGGAGTGTTCATACAGATGAAAGAGTCGGTGGTATTGTGTAAAGGGGTAGATGCTTTGTGTTAGTTCTGACTGCTAAGGGCGCTTTTAAACTCGAGCGGTTCGAAGGCGGCGGTCACTGGTGGATTGTACGCATCCAAGAGTTACCAACATTTTACGATACAAGCGGTTTGGCCACTGCGCCGTAGTCTGATATCATCACGCGGCGATCGATGATTTTTTTAACCCTAGTTCACACGCACCCTAATCAGAACCTCAGAGCAAAGCTATAAGATATCGATCACGTGTCGGCACGTTAAAGGAAATTTACACCGGCGCTTTAAATTTGGAGTTGTCAAATTTTCGCATTTTTTAAATAATTTCTTTTTTTTATCCGATTTTATAACCACAAAGTTCTGTTGTTTCAAATTAGAGACACTCCTAAATATTCATTATATTTTTTTGTTGTAATTCGTGCAACGTTGAATATACTATAAAAAACTTTGCTACCTGTCAGTCGTTGTGTCGTGTGTTGATATGAACAAACAGAATATATAAACTGTTGTGTTCGTCAAAAACTAATCGCCCTTCGCCTTCAGCCGCGGGTGTTTCTGCGGCCCAACCCGCTAATAAATAACTTAATCTGTAATTCGTGACCACTGAAGAGGCGTACTACTGCAGAACGCTTGCGACCACTGCGTCAGTGGCGCTCTGGAGCTATATTCTATTTTATTTATTAAATTAGTTTTTTTTAATTATTTTTCACAATTTAAAGTAAGGCATGTGAGCATTTGACATGTAAGCATTTGACATCTATTACAATGGTGTGTTTATTATGTACAAACAATTGCAATTATATATTTAAATCACAAAAACATACTTAAACATACAGATAGTTATATATAGTTTCCTTATTACACGATAATACAGTAACATTAATACAGTAATAGATAATACAGTAAAGTAAAGTAAAGTAAAAGTTTATTTCCAAGAACAACTTAATGCATAGGAATGACAATTTTAAATTTTCAATTGGTTCACAAAATTGATATAATAATATACAGATGCATCATGCCTAGAGAGTTCGACATTTATACTACTCGTACTCTTATTACAAAGCTAAAAATACATCAGAAAATATATATATACTAGCTGACCCGGCCACGCGTTGCTGTGGCTAAAGTTTTTGTTATATTACATTATAGTAAACAATCTAAGAGGAACAATAAGAGAACATCAGTCACGGAGTCCACTATGCTTTTTCACACAGATGGTATTTGTAAAAAAATATGGTGATCTCCTTATTTGACTTTCTACTACTATAACCCTTTAGTACAATGAAATTATTTACGAACAAAGACGAAAATGTTGATGTTGGTATACAAATTCACTGGATTGAGATTTGAAGGGGAAGTACGTTGAACACAATTAATTAAAATGTTCTTACACTTGATACTAAGCAGAAATCAATAGGTAAAAAATAAAAATTTATCAGATTTATTATTTCCATTTAATTTTATAACAAATATAAGTATATTACAGTATAATACAGTAAATAACATGTGACGCTTAAACTCATGAATGAGGTAGGCAAGGTAGACAGTCTTAAACTTTTAAACATTAATATCTTTTTTTTTGAATTATAAATACTTTCAATTTCAATTTAATTTAACACCAATCGGTGCACAATGTTTTTGGTTAACCTGTCTTTAGCTAACACAAATAGATTCGACGGTTTCCCAACACGTGAACACGCAACATATAGTTGCCCATGAGAAAAACATGGATTTTCCAAATCTAAACCACAAATGGACATTGTTTGACCTTGAGATTTATTTATAGACATGGCGAAAGCCAAACGAATTGGAAACTGTAGCCTTTTGAAGGGTATGGTAGAATCTGATGGTATCATCGGAATACGTGGCAGCAGGACCACTTTTCCTTTAAACTTCCCAGCCAAAATGGTTGCTTCAAGAATGTTTCCGGTGATCTTTTTGATGACCAAACGCGTACCGTTACATAATTGAGGTGGATTCAAATTACGGAGGAGAATAATAGGGGAACCAATCTTTAATCGAAGATTATGTGGTGGCATTCCAGGGATATCTAATGAATTTAAAAATTCAATCGGAAAATTTACACTTTCATTTTCATCAACAACAGTATCGATTGATTTAAAAGACATCAGATCGCCTGGTAACAACTGTTGTATCTGGAAGTTAATTTCGTCAACATCAACGTTTTTGGCTGCCAAAATCGCCCGTTGACTAAGCCATTCATGATTCAAATAATTATTCTGTATATCCGGGAAAATACTCTGAATCAATTCAGTTTTATCCTGAACAACAGTGCAAAAATTGTCTGGTAGTTTAATGCATTGCGTATTTGGTTGCAGTTTTATTTTACCGTTCCCAATATCTAGTAGTTGTTCGGAAAATATTAGTGCTGATGGATCATTTTGCAATTGTACTCGCATATTTATGGTCAATCGAAGTGTTTCAACACTTCGCCATAAGAATGATTGTTTCAAACATGCATTAATCTCATCCGCGAAAGTAGAGCGAGGTATAACCGGTAAGGTCTGCCGGAAGTCACCAGACAAAAGTAAGATAGCACCACCGAAAAGTTTATTATTGCTGTTTAAATCTTGCATAGTTCTGTTTAATGCTTCAAGTGAATATTTGTGTGCCATTGTGCACTCATCCCAAATTATTATAGAACTCTTCCGCAACACTGCAGCTATTCCACTATTCTTTTTGATGTTACACATTGCATCTGGTTTATTATGAACGTCCAATGGCAGCTTGAATGTTGAATGTGCTGTTCGCCCACCATCCAGTAAAGTAGCCGCAATGCCTGACGATGCTAATGCTAATGCGATTTTTTGTTGCGACCGTATTTTGGCAAGAATCAACGATATTAAAAATGTCTTACCGGTTCCACCGGGTGCATCCAAGAAAAAAAAACCGCCTTGTTCAGCAGCAACAGCCAGCATAATCCGATCATAAATAATTTTTTGTTCTGCTGTCAGTAATGGTTCACTGTTCATGATAATTGTTGCTAAACTTCCATGGTCATATTGATTTTCTCGTTGTAAATCGGTATTGACTAAGTCGGTGGCTGGACGATTAGGTGATGGCATACCATAATGATTAAGTGGTAAATTTGAAATAAGAACACATAAATCCTCGATCAAGACCAATGCTTCATTGTACATCTCTGGTGTATAATCTATGTTTTGGCATTGATTTGTTTGTCTAATTCGGTGCAAGATGTCTTCTGTCATACAATTTTTATATTTTTCCCACAAAGTTTGTGCTTGCGAGGGATAACATGTCGCCAAAATAATTGCAAACAACTGACGAATGTTATTCGGTGTTGATGTCAACGCAGCATCAGCAAGCGTTAAGTCCCAATGGTTATCGTCTTCTACCAATTGCAGTTCACGACATGCATCCTGGTATGTATTGAATACTCGACCATTAGCTGTTCGCAAAAATTCAAAAGACGTTGGTCCGGGAACATTCACCAATAACAAACGTAAATAGAAGCACTCACGTTGCTTTGGATGTACCGTGTAAAGTCTCCCCAATGTCTTAGCTTTGAATATGCCTGTAATGGAAGGATGTGGTTTTCCTTGTTTCCGTGGCTCCCATTTTTTACTGGATTTGTTCCATGTGAAATAACGTGGAACATCACCATACACCAATGTCTTCGCGAATTGGCCAAAAACATCAGGTTTTTGACACAATGTAAAAAATTCAGTTAGAGTCGTTTTCGGTTCTTCGAACGCTCTTTGGAGAACATTTTCTTCAGTGAAGTATACACGTTGACCGTTTTCAAGATGTATTGCCAGATGTTGGACAGCAGGATCTCTTTCGTGGATGGGAAAGCTGAGAATATGCCAAATAGCTTCATTGCTGCTAATGTATCTGCCCATTTGGTATCGTGCTATTTCGTCATTTTTATTTATGTTTTTTACTTCAAATATGGCCAAATCACTGCCTTTGTTTACATATTTACAAATATACTTAATTGATTTAACAGAACTGCAAAGCTCAACATTGATATGAGCTTTGTAAGTTTTTGAAAGTAGTGGTGAGTATGGTACCACCCACTGATTATCAAACTCAACTTGATTTGGAAAGTTCGGCAGTCGCATTGTAAATGTGTGGCCACCATTCTCAGTACTTCTGCAGCGATACATTGGATAACCATCAATATCCGTGATCGTGTCATTCGTATGCGGCTTTGGGAAGTTTTTTTTACATTTTCCATTTTCCATGCACGGTGACGTCATGTTGAAAACACCGCATGGCCCATGGATCATGTGTTTGGTGACAATATCAAATAATTCTTGATCAATTAATGGGTCTGGAATTTCGGCTGAAATTATTTGATCGATTTCTTCAGGACGGATTCTATCTTTAAGCCAAACCAAAATGTGGGCATGAGGCAAACCTCGCTTTTGCCACTCTATCGTATACAGCCAACAACGTGTGATACCAAAAATTGTATATTTAACAATAAAATCAATTAAGGATTTCAATTTTTGTTTAAACACACGTGCAGTTAAATCATGACGATGAATGGCTTGTTGTCCTGGCAATAGTAAAGTTTGTATCTCTTCCCAATTCGGATTACATGTGAATGTAATAAATAAATCCGGTCGGCCGTAATGACGTACGTAAGTCATCGCATCTTGTATGTATTCCTGCATGTTCCGTGGACTGCCGATGTAGCTTGAAGGTAAAATGAAAGCATTACCGATGTCATTGGGATTTAAATTTCCATCGATGTTTCCAGCAACAGCATCTCGTAAGTGAATATATTCTTCCGATCGTAGTTTTGCCTGGTTGAATCGAAGGAATCGCAAGCGTTCGCTTTCGACCTTAGCATGCATATCAACAATGTATTGATGGAACAGCTGACGATATCGAAGGATATAATTGTCTTGATGTTGTCTAACCATTATTCGGTGTGCGTAGTAGTTCATTGAGCTAACTTTATTATTTCTGTAATCACCTAAAAAAATAAAAAATAAAATGCAATACGAAATTAAAATCTATACATACAGTAAGAAAGTAAATAGATAATTGTCAAATTTACCGGTATTTGGATCATACTGATTGATATTAAGGTGATATTCATCTTGTCCTTGCCAAAATATCAATGGATATTGTAGTGCGTCATATGAACGGTGTAGATCCGAAATCGTACTGACAGTGTTGTCTCGCCGTGTAATGTTTATAGATCTTTTGTCAACTGGATCACCAACCATGATAACAGCAACCTCATCAACAGTTGGAGCGTTGAATCTACCAGCATGTTCACCTAATGGTACTTTGTCGGCTTTTATGACGATTTGATAATTGTCATTTTGCAGTCGTGGCGAAACTCTTTTGATCAATTGAATTAGTTGATTGTGATCTTCTAAAAAATTTTCCAATAATATCACAATTGCTCTTTCCTCTGCTTGTTCAATAAAATTATACAGGCACCGAGTCGTCACGCGCTCTTCACAATCGCCCATAAAATAAAAAGGTATCGACATCTGTCAGTTTTATGACTGCCAAATAATAACAGACAAATAATTAGCAATAAATTAAAATTGCGACTATAATTTGAGATTTAAACTATCCTATCGCTCAAGTTGGATCGAACTGCATATGGTGTGCAAATTTTATTATAATCGGTTAAGTGGTTCAGCCGTCCATTGAAGATAAACATTGTGACACGAGATTTATATATATTAAGATATATATATAAATTGTAAATAGAAGTTATATAATTATGCTTAAATATACTATTTTAAAATTAGTATAAAGAATAACTGGCACATAACATTTCTTCCTTTCAATTATAGGTCTTTGAATTCATACAGATTTTTTTTAATTAAATATGTTTTGATGGCTTTTTTGAAAATAAATATATTTTTTATTTTTTTTATATTCTCCCGGTAATTTATTGGACATTTCCAGTCCTCTATATAAACTCTATATGTACAGAAATGCCGATCGCAAATGTGTGACCATTAAACTAGGGGTTATACGTTTTATTAATACAAAGATCAAAACAATCTTAGTTTAGAGTGTGATAAGATAATACCGCCTAACAGATATAAACATTCTAGTTGAGTGTATATCAATAATACATAAAAATATCTCGTACGATAGATTCAGAATAGCAATTAATTATAACCAAAAATTAAAATAACTGATTTATTGAGACACATAAAAATGTAAAATTCTATGTACGGTCGTGGGCAAATGAGGGCAATGAACCTTAAAAGGCGATTCGACAGAATGTGTAGATATGTATATGTAAATATTAACCTCATCTACGCTCATACAGAGATGCGGCGGTTCTCATCGATACACACACACGTACTCTCTCTTTTTTTTACGCGTTTCAGTTCAACTTTATATTCTCAGCGTAAAGCTTCGAGTACTGTACCTACTCAATAAACTAATTTGAAATTTGGAGTATCATTGCAGTCTGATATTTGGTCAGTATTTTACTGAAGTTAGGATAAGTAAAAAAAATCAGAAACTTTAAAATAAACTTGAAACAAAATTTATTCGTATCGCGCGGGCCGCAATAAAGAAAATACCTGAAATTTATTCTCATCAACGCTCTCATTTTTTTACAATTGAATCGTTGGTCGTTTTTTTATCTATTTATGTCTTGATTAATTCAATTTTATTTATACAACCCAGTGTGAAAACATCGCTTTCGTGTTTAAAATTTCTACAACCGTGTATTCTGCACTTGAAAAATAAATATCATATGAAAGTGGAATGACTTTTTCTGAATTATTTTGAATTTATAATAAATGCATGTTTTAAATATTTTAACGTATTAAAGGACATAATTAAGGGAGTAAGCTTTAAATAAGATTCTACTTTATTATAGGACGTAAGTATCTTACAGAAAAAAGGGAGACTTAAAGTGATTTAAATAAAAAACAGTTTTAAGCTATAGAGTTTCGATAAAACTAATTTTCTGATAAATGAACTTTTTAGTAGATCAAAAATTTAAAAAGTATTAGACCTGTTATATTATTTTATTTTGGTAACAAATTGACTTGTTGGGATTTTGAATGATTGAAAAGAAGAAAGAAATAACGATTTGATTGAAAGTTGTTATATGACTAAAAATATTTTTAGATATGTAGGATGTATCATTTAAAATCACTATTGTCCTTTCAGGAGGTTGACTGAACATAAACAATAAAACTTACAGGAAAAACGTTTTTCAAAATTTTATATAAATCGTTTTATCGTTTAAGAACGTGGTTGAACGCATGGTGCGAGTTCGGACGGGACTGCCCGACCACGTGTATTTTGAAAAAACAAAGTTTCTTAATATTATCAATATTTTAGTACGAATATTTTTTATTCGAAGTTATTTTTTTTTGTCTTCGTGATACCGGTTTAGTTGTCGATATAGCTCAACCTTATAAAAGGATTTAAGTTTAAGGATTTGACCTCATAAAAGCAGTGATTTATAATAAATATTTTTATAATAAATGCTGGGAGCTATGTAATATTGCTAAATTTACCTAACATAAATTAAAGTTTTTTTTATAAAATACTTATATTTTATTTAATTATTACGAGGCAAATTAAAATTAATAAATATAACGAAAAAAAATCGAAAACTGTAATTACCTTTAAAACTGACGCGTTAATATTATGATAAATAACACCATTAAAATCACACATTTTGCAATTTTACCTACATAACTTTCAGGCTAAAACTTTATTTTTATAAACGAATTAAATCTTGCAATGACATTCTATTTTTGAAAATATCTTTATGAAATCAGCCAATATTTTTGTGTGTCTAAAGTAGCATATAATATAGTAAACATACAATTATTTAATTTGATGTTATTTGTGCATGATATTATTACGTACTACCATAAAGTGAAAGTAAACTTACCAAAAATAGTGTCGAGCGGTCCAACGTTGTTTTTTTTTTAAATAATAATAATAAATTCATAATACTTGTCTACTAATATAACATTAGGAGGAGAGAGGAGTATCAAGCACTCGTCTTATTACCTTAATAAATTATCTCACGGCATGTAGGTAGGTCCACCTGGAAAAGGTTCTATCTATAGAAAACACCAAACAAACCAAATCAAACCACAACAAACATCAAACGTAAATCAAACGACACGCCGGCAGCTTATTCACGTCAAATGTAAATGTCGGCAACATCTTTTATAAAAGTCTGCTTTCAAACGTTAAGAATTCGAGTTTTCCTTTTACTTCGGATTTTTCATGAAGAATCTGTTTTTTCTTTTTTACTTTTTTTTATAATGTAGGTTATGTAGGTCTAACAAGCGACTTCAAAAAACAATGGAATACCGCAGATGTGCTCGTAACAAGGCAAATTGGATTATCGATATCTGAAATACATTCAAACTGAAGCGTGTAACTCTTACGCGCGGCTATATAGTACGAGTGTACATTTTATTACCACTCTGTTGATTTTTAAGAAAGGCAGAATTTTATTTCGATCATAAATATTGAAAAAGTAAATTTAAAAAATCAAAATCTTTGTTTATTTTAG
The DNA here is from genome assembly GCA_020383195.1 of Neomicropteryx cornuta. NCBI lineage: Eukaryota > Metazoa > Arthropoda > Insecta > Lepidoptera > Micropterigidae > Neomicropteryx > Neomicropteryx cornuta. The sequence goes on from JAHKQU010000014.1 coordinate 13,131,037, forward strand.
TATGATCGGGACGTCTGACTTCTTATTCTATTCGTCACAGTTATAAGTAACATCTTGAAGTTCTATGAGGTTATAGAATAACCATGGCTTTACTTCTAGCAATTCTAATAACAAATATCTATTCGGTACCCAGCGCACTTGATTCTCGTGATCAATCAGGTCGACGTAGCAGGTATTCCCAATATTTCTAAGGCTTTAAATAATGTTAATATGAATACCCTTCCTTTATATGGGTTTTGGGGGTTTGGGAATATGGGTTCTTTTCGAAAAAGTGAAATTTTGCTATTACTTTCTTAGTATATAAGATATCGAATATATTTAAATTTTGTATTATTCCTAAAGGGCCTAAAACTTATCTAAGTAAACTTTTTTTGTAGCACCAACCATTGCTGCTAGGGTAGGAAAAATTGGTTTTTCAAAATGCAAAAAATCATACCTTCCTTAATATGTACAGGATCAAATTCGTTCAAAATCTTCATTAGAGGCCTATAATTTCCCCACAACTTTTGTTTTAAAGAATTTTTGATATGAGCTACCCTTACGGCACAGTATAAAGAGGAATTCCACTCTCGCTGCACAAGGGTACGGTGAAGCGGCGAGGTGTGCGACCTGCCGCGCGGGGAGTGGATCGCGCGGCAGCTCGCGCAATGTTTGATACAAGTTAGTACAATTGGAGTTCGCCTATTTATATACTTATTGGAGTTCGTCTATACTTTGATCCGGTGAAATCTACCTCCCCCTTCGGCGTCCCGAAAGGATTGTTTTTTTTACATACGTACGAAGGTGTCAGGATGGGTATACGGTGTCACGTCTAGATTTATAAATGTAGGCTCTGGGGTTCCACAAAAAAGTTATTTCGAGATCATTTTGTTTATTATTTTTTTTAATAAATTACATAAAAAAATATTTTGAATAATCTTCTCAAAGTGATACGCCGTTGAACCTTCCATTTTTGATTATTTATTTAATTACAATGTTTAGTAGCTACCTTCGGTGATTTTACTGGTGTGTACAGGTGATGGGTTTTTTTTGTTACCAATCTATGCTTAAACATGGTCTATGTTTGGGGAAAGTTAGTTGTGATAATAGTTCTGTCGGACTATCAAACCGGCCGAAACGCCTAAAGACATTATATAACATGCCATGAATTTGAACACTGGTATAGGGATCCCATACTAAAGCACGATATTCAAGGGTGGGGAGAACTAACGCTTTATGCACATACTTTAATGTTAGCTCCCTTTGCTTTAAAGTTTTCGCGTGCTTTAAAGGTCCGGCATGCTTTAAAGTTATCCTCAAAACGATCATTTGAGGCCTTCAAGAAGATTTAAACATTGTGCTTGTAATAAAATTATATTTGTTAATAAAACGGTTGTCCTGAATGGCTGAAAAAGTTCAAATTGTTCAAATATTTTAATCAACATTTAGATTATGCCATGTTACAAATTTAGACTTTTTTAAAATTGTAGTTTTCAATTGCATTATTTGAAGTAGATTAAAATAATGATCAGTTTTGTGGAGTCTGGTGTCTGTCACACATTCTGAAAGAAATAAAAGAATGAGTCGTTTATTCTTATGAGAATTGACTTATCGATATTTAAGAGAAATTAAACCTAAATGCGCTACATAATGGTACATACATTATATTTTATGATAGAACACTATAGATACAATATTATACTTTATGATAGACGCCCGAAGTTCGAGTAACGGTTCGTAACGGTTTGTAAGAATACAATAAATATTTTCTCCGACCTTCTAAATTTTTTGTTTCTCTACACCGTAATCGCTTATAATTTTTAACACCCCTTCATCTACGATAAATATTACTTATTAATACCACGGTTATAATGTAACTTTAATAACACAAAACTTTTACGATAAATTAATATTATAATATAAATTGTTTAAGTAAAAATTACCTCTTACAATTTCGTAGTATATATCTTCTTAATATATGTATAAATAATAATATTCAATAATTGAAATCCAGCTTGAAAGCCTATTTTCATTGTTTAGGGGTTGTTAAAGTCTGTCTTGTATTGTAGAGACAGACGGCGTAGTCACTAAACTCTTAGTATTTTATTTTCATTAATTTAAAATTAAAATATTTTCTAAAATAAGTAAAATTTGAATATCCATTATAGTTAGTTAGCTCGAGTCCGATTTTCTCAATATTAAATATCTACTTTTTTGTAAAACCGGTACCAATACTTCTTGTTACGAAATGATATGGGCAGTAGTATAGTTAACTAAATTAATAGGTAGGTACGAGATGAAACAGCGTCTAAAATTTAACACTTGAACGGTCTGATTTGGAATTCCGCGCGAATCGTCTATCGGAATTGTTCTGTTTACGGTCAGGCAAAGCTCACGTAACTGCCTGACAATAATGTTGAAATTACGACTAAAACGTTTCCCTTACAGTCATCAAAAATTTTGTTGGCAGACGTGCTTAATAATAATAGTTTATGGTAGGTATGGTTTATGGTATAGTTACGTGTCTGCCACCTTAAGAAGCAACTTCTAGATTATAAGGAGGTTAGCGTTCTTATAGTATGAATGAGTGATACTACTCTAGTGATACATAGTCAACATAAACATTATACAGAAACAAGAACGGCTATAACATCCTGTAGCTATCAAATATTATCAACTACTTCTATATATTGTTTAGTAGCAGTAAAATAGTTAACCAGAACCTGACGTCTTACAGCTAGGCCATACAGGCGTCATTAGAGGCATCTTCCCCCCAGACTACACGCGCCTGCGGTACCAACTTGGTATAGGTTGACCCATTTCCTATCTTCACTTGAACCTGTGGCACTTTAAACTTTTCGATGTACGTTTTGGATAGTCATAGAGTCGAAGTCATAGTTATTTTTTAGGTCTGAGTAGATAGAAATAAAAAAAATGGTACTGTAAATGATATATTTACAAGAGCGCGAATCTGTATCATTCTTTGGTTTTAGAACTGGAATAACAAACTGAGTCTTACGGGTTTCAGGAGAATCTAAAATATGACCACAAGAGGGAGGGACAGAGAGCGACAAACCACCATTTGTACTAACAATAGGTATACAGGATGTTCTGAGATTATCCCGAAGACTTAAGGGGGTGTTTATGTTCTTTATTATGAGTAAAGAATTTTAAAAAAAATGCAAAAATAATTCATCCCCATTTTTTTTAACAGATGGTAATTCTGGTAGCGTGCAAATTCTGAATTCTAAAATGAATATAATGGTTTAAAAAACTAAAAATATATAATTGGACTTGTTTGTGTCGATTCGTTGGAAACAATAAATCGACTCACTTTTTAATAAAATGTTATTTTTTTAATCTTTAATATGTAAACCGGTCCCTTTTGCTCATTTCTGAGAAGAAGATCTCATTACCGTTTGCATTTCAATCAAAGAAAGTATTTTTTTTTGTGCCTGTTCGTTTTCGAAGGAAATCTTAGTTTTGAACAGTTCTGACGTGTGATCAATAAATAAATGCTAGATAAGAGTCCGGCAATCGACCGATGTCACGGCTCAAGAAATCCCTGCCGCGCCGTGTTATGGTCATCGGAAATATCTGTGCACCCGAGTGGCACAACTATTTTCGGCAGTGTTGTCTCCTCTTATATTTCGAATCACTTTTGTACAAAAGAGGACAGGTCCGAGAAAATCTTTGTGCCTTTGTAAGTCGATCGCTGGGCCTTTGTGTGGCTTCTGAATAAGCGATACAATGATAATCATGTATCAATATATGGTCGCAGTGGGAACATGTATTCCATCCTTTAGGTTTTAGGGGTTAGGTTATTAGACAAAGGGAACTTATTCTGGATTTAGTAAGATAGCCGAAAACAATTAAATACTTATTAACTCTAAATTTTATGTGATTTTTATTGCATTTAATTATTACGCTGTGAAGATTGTATTGATACCAACTAAATATTACGGCAGTTAGGTTTGCAACACAAAACCTAGAGCCAGCGTTATGAGCGTTATGAGCCACAAAAAAAAATAAACTATGATTTAAACCACTCCATGATTAAATAAATAAATTTAATTGTAATTAAAATTTAAATATAAGAAACAAAAAAAACTATTGGTAATATACGTATTTAAATTTTTCGTTCTGTAGGTAAAGTTGTAAGCAAACTTTGTATTTAAGGAAACAACTGTTACACATAATAGCTAAAGTTTTTATGTAGTTGTAAAGATCGTAAAGTTGTGCGGCATCCAGTGATAAAAGAGTAATGCCTGCCTGAGTACAGTCTTAGCTCTAACTTGTAATCTTAATGACTTTGGAGTGAGAAATTACATGGCCTTAACGAGATTACGACGCTTGACTTTTATCACGCGAATTCCTCTTGCAGTTTCAGCGAGATTTACCTATCATCTAATACAAATTATTCTAGGAATATAATAAATAAAATGAGGACTCAAATATGCCCCAGAAGTTTCGACAGTTTTTCTGAAACCATAAACATGTATGTTTTAATTTCAATAATAGCCAACTTAATGTAAATAATATATCAAAAAAGCCTTCTTCGCTAAGAACCTTCATAAAATTGTTACAAAACAATTTACAAAGTTGTTGTTAAAATTTGGTTTAAAAATATTTATTGTCCTTAAAAAAACTCATCAATTTGAGTAATGATTAACAAGCGTTAAAAAATAATTTATGCTTAAATTGTGGCATTTTTGTGAGCCTCGTTTGAATAAAGAGATACGTAAAAAAAACTAATTCCGAGTAAACCTACTTGGCTGCATGTTGAATAGATAAAAGTATTAATATTTTGTCAAAATTACGTTTTAAACTACAAATATGAGAACTAATGAATCTTATCTTTAAAAAAATATAAGAAAATTTGCTTTAATAACTTTTTTTTATTATTAACTTTTTAATTACATATTAAAATATTTCAATTTTTCAGAAGATATAGTTACGTTTTCTAAAGTTTTTCTCTCAGACAAACAACAACAAAGACAAATATAAAGATAAACTGGTCAATTTCTGGTTGTATCGTGAAGAATTCAGTTTTTTATTATCTTAAGTACATTATATGTTTTTTTTCATGGCCATATCTGTATAATAAATAATATTTTCTCATTTCCTTGTGAACAGTAGTCATATTTTTAGTGGCTTATTACAAAACCCATTTATGGTACAACTTTTACACTAAAAAATAAATATTATTTAAGCTGTCATAACTTATGAGCATCTAAAGCAAAGCACAGCAGCACAGCTAAAAGCATGTAAGCCGCTTATACTCGTATATTTATTCTGAAGGGGCCGTGGTGCGTGTGTATTGAATTTACATAATCTATTTTTAGGTGGTTTTATTTTTGTACTTCAGTTGCTGCTCAATAATTACAACATTAATTCAATTCGTTAAATAATTCGGTTTCTCGGTTTATATTCGTCGACCGTTCGACTAAAAATCAGCAATATTATATGTTTATAGGTTGTATTTAATGTATATATTATCATAATAATTAAGTATTATGAAAAGGTATGTTTTATAAAAAAAAATACTTTACTCTCTTAATTCATGGTCTAAAAGCGAGAGGAACACGAAGTTAAGGAATATTTTGAAAAAAGTTGAATTGTATCTTGGCTGTATCTTAAAACAAAGCATACATTCATATGACTTTTTTTCTCCAAATAAGCCATAAAATTCACTGGTGAAGCTTACGCGCTTTGTGTCCTTGTACTGTTAGATATTGATTAATAGAGAAAGTATTTATTAAAGTAGTGAGAGTAGTATTTTTTTTAGTATTTAACAAGTTCGATATAGAAACTGAAATCAATAAAATCTCTATGAATCAGTCTGGTTAAAAATTCTTTGCTCAGTATAAAGTAGGTCCTCCACAAACCATTTGTTCCTTTTTTAGACTAATCTTATAGAAAGTTAGATATTAATAAAAATGTTCTAATTTAATTTAAAAAATATGAATAGAAAACCAGAAGATAATTAGACCATTGGCCATTGGATTGACCATTGATTTTCTGTAAGTTAAGAGAATTTTATGAGTAGGTTGAAAGTTTCAATTATAACAATACATATCTATAAATTAGAATTATAGGTGTAACAAAGACTAGAGAGCATGTGAAAATCTTTTATTTATGTGACAGTTGCAAGCAAACTCGTCAAGATACGCTCTGCGATCATAAAATTTTTAATGGCGGAAACATTTAGCATTAGATGTCTATAGAGCTTGCTTCTTTAACTTGTAGACACGATTGTAACCTTTTGAAGTACCGGCCTTAACTCGTAAAAGTCGTCAATTACTGAAATATAGCAAAAGGCAATTTTGGGCAAAAACGAAAATAAAATGGGTACCCCTAAATGGAAATATAAGAAGTATTAAACCTTACCAGCTTTGAGAATTCACAAAGACAATGAAAAACATAGTTTAAGGAAGGAAACAAGTAAAAATATTAAAAGTTTTATTAAAGGTATGTCGTAACATTCGAATTTTGTAATGTTAATAATTTGCCGATACGAGTAGTAAGTTAGATTCTAATATTTAACGATGATAGCTCATCCAGAATTAAGACATACATTTTTTGAGTTCGAAATGAACTTCTCATATACAACACCAGAAACACATAGTTTAAAATAATGGCTAGTTATGACACTACTCTCATTAAATCTTAAATATGGTCATAATTGCGTTATATCAAGATAGTAAGTACATATAGATTCAGTTGGAATTCCAATGTAGACATTTGGTGGTACTCGTATGTGGTTAAAGGAATATACTTTACCATTTAACGTGTGCTACGGACACTTGCGGACTCTCGAATTAATCAAAATTTGATGTGCGTCACTGTTCTATGAATTTGAAATTAAAATTAAACTGGCAAATTGTCTGACCGTTTCAATAATTAATTTCGGTTGAACGGAGCACGGGGTTACGATAATTTCCCATGTGATTTTCACACTCCGGTTAACAACCAACATTGCCGAACAATCCACTCGCTTATCTTAATTACAATGGAATCAATTCTATGTGTACATATAGAGATCATGACTATCTCTATATGTACATATGTAATCTCGATATCATTATGAGCAAGTCTGGCAGGTTAAAACTGAGATACCTAGTTATGTTACACAGCCTATAGGGCGGCAACGATGAAGATGGCGAAATAGCAACGTCAAAAGAGATGTTCAAAAATATATTTAGTAAACAAATTAAATAATAAAACAATAAGATAATAAATATTAAATTATATTTTTTCCTTATAAAAATATATACATTATTTTTTTTTTTATTTGTAATGTTTAAAATAACATTTTTTTGTATTTTAGTATCTGATTCTGTTATGACGGTATACGTCGTGTCAGAGCGAATGACGCGATGCCGTCGAAATTGATAACTCTGCTTACCTCAATTTAATAATTTTATACATTATCTTACCTACATTTTTTGAAATTATATATATGAGCTGTTTTTCAGCCTGATTAACTTGAAGCTGGGTTTGGGCTGGCATATATTAAAATGTATTGTTTTATGACATAAAGGTCGTTCTGCGACATTGATAAAAATAACAAGGAGGATAATAAAGAAAAAATAATAATACCGTCTTTTTCCTTCGTAATGTCGATGCTATTATATATTTTCAGAAATTTCATAATCCTATTCAGCAATATTGTATAGTTATTATTTCTGAGATTATCACGTTAAATGTAATAATACATACTAACTTTAGACACGAGGGAAAATACACCATTTTCGGTAGGTTATCTTAAGCACGGCCTTAACTAATTGCCTAAGGTAAGACATTGTATCCTTGACTAGTTCCTCAACATGTTTCGTATACTCAATTGATATACATCTGTATCAAGTACATAGAATACTTGATTTTCTTATTTTCGACTCTCTAATGGTAATAATAGTGATTTGTAATAGTTTTTAGTGATAAAAAACATACCTAAAGCCTGAAATCAAATTTATTTATAAAGTCAAACATCTATTTACCCCAAATACCACGAATCAATTATTGTGTAACATCCTGATAAATAAATCGATTAATGATTTCATAAATTGCTATCTCATACTAAATTTTCAGTGAAATAAAAATAGTATCTAGATTCTGAATAACCGAAATTTAATTACATTTGTTTTTGGTTCAAATAACAATCTATCTTCGAGAATACTTTGATACCCGAAACGGGAAATTTATGTAAATTTATGTAGTCCTGGCATCGTTAGTAACATTATTAAGGGAAGCTAATTTGTTCAATCTAATAAAAGACCCAACCTGATAAATCTGGAACTTACAGCTAGGCCCTTGAGCACATATTTTATAAATTTATATTTTCAAAAGACAAAAGACAAATCATGAATATTTTTATGGTTTATTGTATAATTATTAGCTATTTATTCGACATAGAATAAAAAATATATCCTAAATGTGATTAAGATTTTTTTTAAATTATTTTTTTTAAATTAAGATTTTTTTTCTTTATAGATCTATCATTATTGATTGAGTATTTCTTAAAAATCAAATTATTGTCATACATATCGTTGACAATAAAAGATTTGTATTTGTATTTGTAGATTTTACAACTGATTGACAATAAATCAGTTGTATTAAGTACTGTATTGTACTGTATTAGATTTCATTAGTTGAAGTTATTTGGCGTTTTATAAAAAAAAAAAAGTTTACCCAATTTCCTGCCTAAGAGACAATGAAATGTAATCAGTCAAAAACATCAAAGTCAATACAAGGGTAAATTCGTGAAAGGGTTCAACCGAACCTATTTTCGTCAAGACTTCATTTCGAAATCCCCAATCGACATGATGTTGATTAATGATATTAATTCGACCATTTCAACATAAAAGGGTTCAACATTATCTGAATTTCATATTAATTAATCTTCAATTTAAGTAACAATTATATGAGTACGTTATAATAATCAAACAATACTTAAGTGGTAGACATTCTATGGAATTAGAGAATAGTTTTGTTGACTGGATACAAATTGCAAATACATGTACCTTATTAAGAAATAAGTACATATTTAATTTATTTATTATAATTAGGTAAGCGTACAATACACCTATAGCTAAATAAATTAATAATATTGCCAAAATAACAATTATTTAATATTATTATTATTGCCATATTGGAACTTAAAGTAAAAGTATGTTGTAACTATAGGGGAAGAAAAATGCTGGTAAAATTACTTTTGACAGATAACTGATCCTTAACAAAAATAATTTAACTTAAAATATTAATTTAATTTAATTTAAAATAATTTAATAATTTAACATTCAAATTTCCTGTCATTTACACAAAAGCATAAATTTTAAAAATATGTTTAAAATATGAACCATATTTATCTCAAACGTACTTTTCTTCTGCAAAGGTTTATATTTAATCTTAGATATTGAAAATCAGGTCATGTTCTTATTGCCATTTTTTTATTGTGTGAGATTAATCGATTTTTTTTAAAATTCAATAAACATAGGTATAGAACGTTTATATTGTAGGTATGCCTAAAATATATATGTATAATAAAGTGCTCAGAATAAGTAGATATGTGTACGAATGTGTTTTTCAACCTGTTAAATCTGCTATGAACTGACAAACTAACTGAGACTTAAACTGTACCCTTAAAATTCAATTCATTAAACAGTGTAACATCTTTAATGAAACTCCCAATCTTTAAATTATTGGTAACTTGCAAGGAGCGTTAACTTATATAAAAAGGAAATAGAATATTTTTGCCCTCCATAGTTTTAAATGTACCGTTAAAACTTAGAGAATAAAGAGGTTTTTTTATGTGTATGAAACATCTGAGGAAGGCCCTCACCACGAGGGTCGAGCAGCACTTTCATGCATGAACCCATTTCATGTCGCCCCGCTCGGATAGATTTTAGCAAAAGGTCTATTCCTTCCATTCTCCTGACAAAAAAACATTGGAAATCCAAGTGGATATGACAGCCATAAAATAAAAGTAACCATCACTAATAATAGTAATGAGTATACCTTCATAAACGAAATAATTCGAGACAAACAAGACCTCCGCTGGAAGTCTTTGTAAAATGTTTCGCAAAATAAAATATCAAATAAATACATACGTGTAGGTATTTACTATCTACTAGCCTAAAATATGGTCGATTGTAGGATTAAGCGAGTAAGCGACTGATACTCGACTCGTTCTTAGTCTTATGTGTCGTTTCTAAGCACTTCTACGCTTTCTGCGCAGCATAACTCTTAAAGAATTAATTAATCATTTTTTTATTATTGGTAGAAACTAGAATCGACAGTATATGTTTTACAGAAAAGGCCTATAAGAATTTATAGAAAATTTAATATTATTGTTTTTTATTCATCTATATATATATATTTAAAGTTATACATTTAAAAAAACACCAATGAGTTTGTAAACTAAAGAATTCGGTCAATTCTGGACGTAATTATGTATAAATCTAAGGCTTATGAAGATCCATAGCGCTAGACGATAGTGATTTTTCGAAATAATTTGACATTTATACGAAAAAGATATTTTAAAAAAAACAATGCTGTGACTTTCTTTAGAGAATCGTGAAGGTTCAATTATTCTATTGGCCCATTGTGCACGCTAGACAGTCTACTGCCATAAATTACAACTTTTATATATTTTCGCTAAGTGACAGCAAACCAACTCTTTTTCGGCTTTCGCTTTATTTATAGTAAATGTATTTACTTAGAAATTTTGTTTTATTAATCCGAGTTCAGTTCAATGCCGTCAACAACGGCGTTTATTTCATCATAGTTTTTATTACAATAAAATGAGCAAGGACTCACCCATTAGTCAGAGACTGTCGACAGGTCAGTTAAAATGTGCTACAGAACCATTTAATTATGATGAAGAAGCAACTATGTCATGTATATTATAAACTTCTCAATTTATTAATTAAATATTGAAATTTAAAAAAAAGTTTCTTTTTTCATTTTGATTTTAAATTGTCAGCTGAAGATCCATGTTTAAATAACTGATATAACCTTAGAACAGCAATTCACGCTATAAAGGTGATTTAAAATGAAATGTCTTGTTTTTGGTAAAAATAATATATATGGTACATTCATTATAATCCAAAAAATATGATCGCAGAGCTAAATCCTGCCTCTATAGGTAAATATCAATACTTGAGCAATAGCAACATGCTGAGAATTGGTGGCGGAATTGCATCTATAATTCCGAGCGAGGGAAACACACGAAGATGTCAGTGACAAACTACAATTCGTAGTTACAATATACAGAGTATCCCAAGACTATTCATGAAGACTTAATGGGGTGTTTGTGTTCCCTATTATGAGTAAAAAAATATATAAACAACTGCGAAAATTATTCATTGCCATATTTATTATTTCTTTTAACAGCTGGTGTAAGTTCTGACGCACGCGCGGAATGATAACGTAACCTTGACAGCGAGTGCTCAAGGTGCGCTCACAGCAAGGACTTTATTACATAACCTGTTTGATTTTATCACCTAAAGTATCCATTTTTTTCTCGAAAACCATGATGAGTTTTGATTTAGCGTTTTCATAAAAATTACTCGTAATCGCAGCCAATTAGCTGAACTATATCCCGAATGGTCTTGAGATACGGTTTGTAGTCTATCTATTACAAATGTCAAATAAATGCATTTCATATCTAAAACTTAGCCACAGTCATGTCTCTAAATTCTGGTAATGTTATTTAAGAAATACACACACACGCACAGCGCTGATGTGCTACCAGCCATCTGGAAGATCGTTAACGTTATATTCACAACACAAAAAAACAAAATAAAAAAAATAGGCCAAAACTGTCTGATATCTTTAAAAATTGTCCTAAAAATATGGGTAAAAGAATCAAAACTCATATCAACCAGTATAGGCTATCAGGATCAACTAGGATAGGGCTACAATGGAAAGTTCAGTTACACTGTAGCGAGTAGGTAATACGTTTGTTTTTATTCCATTCAGTCCCACATAAATGGACTTCCAGTCGTGTTAAGTACACTTATAAAACACTTTCTGAAGTGGTCCTGTTCATAACACCACCAGGCATCGGTTCTCTTCAACGTTCATAGTTCCACTACTTTTTGGCGCAGTATTATTTTTATTGGCATGTTTTAGGTTTGTCAATAAAAATGTTTTTTGATAAAATTTACCACCTAGTTGTTTAAACTTTGTACAGGACAGGTGTCGTCAACTCAACCCGCGTACGAGTCATCTATCTGCCAATTAATATTAACGAAAACACTGAGTGGTATTTTGCACTTGACTGTACGTGCTCTCGCTGCAATATCACTGGTATAGATTTAGGTAAAATTGTTTTTTTTTCTATTATTTTCTTCGTCTTACATAACCCGTATAATTAATGTCATCGGGTATTTAGTAAAACCCCCAAATAACAGTTTTCATAAGGCAAAGAAAGTTCGATCACGACCCCACGACGCCTTCCATGGTAAGCGTGTTGCTAAACAAAATTTATCTTTTAAAGGCGAAGTTCAGATGCCACAGCGGGACTTTTAGTTCGGGAGTTTTTCTCAAGTTTTTGCTGATGTATGGTTAAAGTTTTTTAGCTTGATGTTGATCGTTAATCGTAAAAAAATACATCGAAATGTGCACGAGATTTATAAATATGTACATAATATGTACTATGATTATATAAAGTATGACACATATACATTATATATACAAAGAAAATGGCTGCGTATCTGTAAACGTTGTATGGCGATATTTATTGCACCCAAGGGATTGTTGGAATTGAGTTTGAAAAAACTCCAAATCAACCCAATTTTTAATGAAAATATTTTTTTTTAACATTTAATGTTAAATGATATCTGTTATCAGCCACGCTTCGTTCGCGGCAGTTAACACTCGTTGGGGCTCGCTGCTAGATGGCGCTGAGCTATAAGTACTTTCGGATTTAAAATTGTTTTCTCTGCTACTTCATATAAATTTCTGTGTGCACTTAGATAAAACACGTTCTACCTATAATGTTTCTAATTATTGCTCTATCTGCTTCTAATACGTTACTATTATCAATAACTTTAAAAAATGGCCTATCAATTCGATAATAATTTGACTCCATCTTGTTTCAAGAATATGTTTATGTTTATTTCAGACAATATTCCTTTCTCAACCATTTAGTTTTTTTTTTGGAGATGATACTATTCGTTGATTATGCAATTAGTTAAAATTATATCGCGCTGGCTAGGTCGATTGGCCTTTAGATATGGAGTGCAATCCATCCCTGAGCACCATCAGCACGAGTCGTTCTACCCCATTTAATTCGAATAAAATAGAGATGGGAAACGAAGCGACATACCGCGAGTGAAACGTTTATCACTGGAGTACGTAGGATTAGGTAAAATTCCTGTACGAGGGATTTCGGACGATTAACCAATCGGTCTTACAATCAAAACATAAAGTGGTTTCTGGCGCGTCCACTGTCTAGTTGCATATTTAAATGGATTTTATGGACAGTAAATGAAAACAAGGTACCTTTCTAGAGAACTAGCTAAGCGAGTTACTATGAAAAGCTCGTGGACAGATTGCCATCACCCACCCCATCACCCCAAAGCATGAATATACCCGCCCACGGCATCAGAATGCCATAGCGCGTGAAGGCACTGTTGGCGAAGGAAGCTTAGAAGGAAACACATCCACAATACGAGAGTAATTAAATGAAAAGATAGGGAGGTGTCTTTAGAATGTAAACATCTATACATCTTAAGCGTAAGCTTTAATTGGCCTTATTATTAACCTTTTGAAAAATGTATATACTATTAGTACGCTGTATGCTTACATGTTAATAAATAACTCTTATCTTAAATTTTAATAAAAATATATAAGAATTTCTAACGTATACGCCTATATGCGTAAATCAGCAAAAGTATATAACCACGATGCCAAGTTATCGAGATGATATTCTTGGCCTGAACTGAAGTAGATTTCTTCAGCAATATGAGCAATAGTTTACATGTCTTGCTCCACTCTCTAGACACAACGATAAAGACTGAAAAAAAAAACATTTTTTTTTTTTTTTTTGACATAATGGTTAATTCTCCAAGACAGAGGTTATTATGAGAGATCTATTGTAATATATATAGTTATAGTATATTATTATTTATAGACTCAGGAAGATGTTGGTCCAGTAGGAATCAAGGGTTCCAACTCCAGGTGATGGGATGATTGAAACACAATGTCGATGAACGTTTGTAATCTTCCGGCACCATCGCCTATATTTAGATATATCCCAAGATGCTTCAACAAATTATTAAATAACAATAAATAAATCATATAGATCAAGTACAATAAAAATCATATAGATCAAATACAATAGAAGTTTACTACTTCGACGATTCTCATAATTTTCTTTTTTTATGTAATCAGTTTTAGGTGAACCGACATCTCAATTGTATTATTGTAAACAGTGGATTCATGTAATTATCCAAATTTATAACTGTTTTATAAACTAAGTTACGCTGTATGTTTCCCCGAAATATATTAAAAAAATAAATAAATAAGATTTGCAAAAAAAAAATATTAAGCCAATCAGACGTAAAATAAAAACGTATTCACATACTCCTGAGCCCATATTTTAAGGGGCAGTCCGACCCTGAGATTAATCTCATGTAGACACACTTCATTTTTTGCTCTCTGTGGCTCTTAATCGACTTATTTTTTTTTTATATTTCTTATATTTAATATTTTTATCGATACCTCTTATCTCTTCGTGCATTTTTGACAGAAGTAACTTTTACCTAGACCACACAACCAACTGTTTTATAGAAAATCATTCTTTTATCTGAATCATGCTAACAGAACAATATTTTGCACGATGGATGGTGAATCAGGCCTCACGGATAAAACTTAACAGACCATGAAGGCGTTTGATGTATGGCCTTTGACGGGTGGATTTTTATTTATGCCAAGCCTAAATCCATTCGCGGCAAAACGATACTTTCGAAGTCGTATCACATACGAAATTTCGAAGCGATGCGATGTTTGCTTTTGCAAAACGTGCCGTATTTCAAACAGCTTTTTGCTATTCGTACTTAACCGACATATGAATTAATTCTTATGTAGCTACATATGATGTATGAATTTTGTCTCAGGTGTGCTTTTTGCCTTCCGATTGCGTCCTGTGTGCCCTTTGCGTATAAATTCAGAGGCCGCATTCCGCATTCTAATGCGACACGCTCATTCGCCTAAACTCGGGAGGACGCTCGGAGGTGATGTGCTCATTTGGCAAAAGTATGAAGCGTTTATTTTCGGTTTGGTATATCTCGTGTAAATTTTCTTCTTATTAAATAAGTGTTCGAAAACATTGTTATATGTAGTTTGCAGTCCATACTCCATAAGTACACCATACTTTGATCAAATAGATTAATACTATATTATGAAGTTGATGACAAATTTAATCAACTTCCTCGCAGAACGTATACTTCTAATGCTCGTGGTGCATTAGAAGTTACACACACTCTTTTTTTTATTCACGCAAGACCAGCCAACGTTCAACCCAACGCCAGTCGTGCGTTATACTCTTGTCTGTTCAGCAGAATAACTGCTGAAACTACTAAAACATGTGAAACGACCATGAACTATGTATGTATATATGTATGTTGAGTATGTGATGAGTGCGTTTGCCCTTTGTTCGAACGCCATTTTTACAACGTGGACAGATATGCTCGTACTTAAAAATGTACACAGAAATTGCTCATTAATTCATTTTTTCATATTTTTTTTAATAAATTTTTCATTAATTTAATTCATTTTCTGCTTTCGTTATTTTGTAGTTACAATTTTTAGATTGCAATAAGGATTTTATTATTATTACGAGTTATTATAACAATAACAATGTTATAATATTAAGTATTATTAAACATATTATTATAACAACCTATTTATTATTATTCTATTAAAACCGTAAATATGTACTGAAATTTACAATGTTTTGATATATTTTATAATTGAAAAAATATTGATCGTATGTCAACATAAGTGCATTTGGTACCGTCCATTTCTTTTTGAAAATGAACCATGGAAAAACGTATTATATTTAGTTAAGATTGTATTCCCTGAATTATCTTTAAAATTATATGAAAAAAAAAGGAATAAAATCCTAAGTCGACATAGGATTTTAAGTGAGCACGTATGTCCTCTAAAGTACATTAAATAAAGTTCTCAAATTATGTTCATTTTATTTTAATTCACAGAGTCCAATATAGTAAATTTTAATTTTTAAGTAATTATCCTAAAAAACAAAGTACAGAGATTTTTTTAAAACTTATTTTGGCTCTCCTGAAAAGTTGCTAAAAATGACATAGGATGTTATTCGTTAAGGGTGTCGAAATGTTAATATTAAAATGGCTGATACACAACGACTTATTTAGGTATTTTGTCCTTATATTAAAAATATACCTATTTTTATTTTAAGATGTTGTTTCTTAGATAACATCACTCAAAATTTGATGTATTTATTACTAACCTGTATTATTTTGTCAGTAATAGAAATATTATTATTAATATAATTAACTGTATGACGCTTTCGCATAAGGCTGGGAGGGTTATTTTGTTAGTATTTTGATTCAAGTCTAGATAATATTAATAAAGTTATAAATGGAAGATCTTTTGAAGTTGTATTTACTGAACTACATGTGCTTGACATCTGTTGACTCTTTAATAAATCAACTCCTACATTTCTACATAAATTACACGTATGAAACGACAGATTCCTATTTACACTACACAAGAGCCAACGCGGACAGTAATGAAAACGTCGCATCAAAGAATGTAACATTTATTGTAGAACGTAGCAGTCACATTTTTTAAAGCAGTTGTTTATTCCACAACAGTTTTTTTATTTTAATATTTTAATGGAAAACTTGTAAGGTTGCCTTGACAACATTTTTTAATGCAAATTGGCTTTGTTTTTGATATAATATATTGTTATTGATATAATGTTTGGTTTCAAGATGAGAGTGACTAAGCCATTTAAAGAACGTTCATTTTAGACTTCAATTTAAGGACGAAATGGGAAAAGTTTTAATGTTTTGAAACTAATGTGAAATGGTATATCTTGGCATGGTGATCGAATTTGAATCCATAATATAATGTCTAAGTAGCAAGAGTACAAATTATAAAAAAAAAATTTTAGGTTTTTAAAACTTTAAATTACATTCTTGTTTTCAAAGCCTCGGAGATGCTTCAGCTTATTATAAATTATTAGCTATTTAACCCCGGGTGTCGTATGAGGTTGGCGGCTAGGTCCTATAGACAGTTTTAACTAGGTGTATGCCGGTATAAGTTTTTTTTTTCATTTAAGATTAGGATCACTTCAAAGATACCTACAGAAATAAAACCTAGATTGGTACTGAAACTACCGCATTAGCGGTTGGTTTAGATCAAGCAGCTGGAGATCCAATAATTAAACCACTAAATTCTTTGCCATTCACGATGAGCATTTGATAATGTTAATTAATTGACCATAACCAAGAAGCGATCATAACTTCGCAACTACTTATATATTATATAGGGCTCTCGCGAATAAATGTTTTGTTCTGTACATTTCGCGTCGGTGTAAACTAAGTGGTGATGGCAAAAGTAAAGACTAACGACTTGTCTATGGCCCACCATCAACGTTATAGTGGTTGGTTGGCTACGACGATTTAATAAATTGCATCAATTAATTTAGGAAAAGAAATCGACATTCTCCGGTGAGCTATATTAGGTACTAAAAACTGCGGTTGTAATATATTTGTTCTCATCAATCAATATACGGATGCGATGCATGATATTTGAAAGTTGACTATCGAATGTACCTGTATGTGAAAAACAAATAACTTTTTGCGATCAAACATAAACTACATATTTATTTATTAATCGATTAAAAACGAAGTAGTTATATATAATGCAGTTAGCCACACCTAACTAGGCGACCGTATGTTCTGATGTAGACTTTACTTGCAATATTAGGAATGTAGTGTATTTATTATACGCAATTATTACGATACGAAGCTATTAGATCTAAGGTTAAGTAAATATTGTACAATTTATAGTTATTGTATAATAATGTGTGTATAATAATAATAATGGAGTAAATACAAGTATTCAATAATAAAGTTCTTTAAGTTTGATGCATATCATAACTTGCTTCACTTGCATACATATTTTATTCTCTACTATTCAGTCTTATACTGGTGAAAGTAGCAAAATATCTTTGCAATTCTGTTCCATGATATAAAAAAACCATGAAAATGAAATTATTTAATAAAAGATTTAGTAATTTAATGATTTTTACGGTGTTGCTGTAATAACAAAGCAGTCGTATCAGTTCTAACGGCCGGCGTTGTACGAATTCAACGAAATTCGTACAACGCTGTAAGTGTACAATTAATGCCCGACCGGTTAAGACCTATCTAAATATAGCATATTAGATTTTTCATAGTGAGCGGTTACCAAAAACGCAGTCACTCTAATGGCACGATGTATTTAAAATCACTACTGTCCTTTTAGAGAATCAATCTATATCAACAGCTAAACGGATCTCAAGAAAATAAATATATTTTCGAAAAAAAAAATCATATAATATTAAGATAAAATTAAAGTAATTACATATTTATTTATGAGGATCAGCCAGTCAAAATTTAGAACCGCGCTCCTCCCCGGCGTGCGAAGCCGCTTGACTCCGCCCCTCTGAGGCCCATCGCGACAAACATTTAACGTTCGCTAACATTCGATCGGTTTTTTATTTAATTTGAAATTTGTTTTTCTCGTAATTGTGAAACATTTTCTAATGTATTTTGCTAACTAATGTTTTATTATTGCAATAGATTAACCTCCTAAAAGGACAGTAGTCATTTTAAATACACCTGTATGTGTATACTCATCTTTGTATGCGGGTATTGCTGGAATCCTACAATTAGCACTAACACAAACCTTACACAAAATTTACCTTAGAACAGGTGTGCATTAGGTAAACACAGTACCTGATGTGTCAACTAAAAAAAGTACAATAAAATAAATAAAAGTAAATAAATAAATAAATATATATATATATATATATATATAATATAATATTTTTTATTTATTTATTTACTTTTATTTATTTTATTGTACTTTTTTTAGTTGACACATCAGGTACTGTGTTTACCTAATGCACACCTGTTCTAAGGTAAATTTTGTGTAAGGTTTGTGTTAGTGCTAATTGTAGGATTCCAGCAATACCCGCATATATATATCTTAATATATATAAATCTCGTGTCACAATGTTTGTCCTCAATGGACTAATAATAAAATAATGGACTAATAATAAAATTTGAACACCATGTGCAGTTCGATGTGCACTTGAGAGATAGGATAGTTTAAATCTCAAATTATAGTCGCAATTTTAATTTATCGCTAATTTTTTGTCCGTTATTATTTGGCAGTCATAAAACTGACAGATGTCGATACCTTTTTATTTTATGGGCGATTGTGAAGAGCGCGTGACGACTCGGTGCCAGTATAATTTTATTGAACAAGCAGAGGAAAGAGCAATTGTGATATTATTGGAAAATTTTTTAGAAGATCACAATCAACTAATTCAATTGATCAAAAGAGTTTCGCCACGACTGCAAAATGACAATTATCAAATCGTCATAAAAGCCGACAAAGTACCATTAGGTGAACATGCTGGTAGATTCAGTCATAAAACTGACAGATGTCGATACGGAACGGCACGGAACATGCATGCATACAAGATGCGATGACTTACGTACGTCATTACGGCCGACCGGATTTATTTATTACATTCACATGTAATCCGAATTGGGAAGAGATACAAACTTTACTATTGCCAGGACAACAAGCCATTCATCGTCATGATTTAACTGCACGTGTGTTTAAACAAAAATTGAAATCCTTAATTGATTTTATTGTTAAATATACAATTTTTGGTATCACACGTTGTTGGCTGTATACGATAGAGTGGCAAAAGCGAGGTTTGCCTCATGCCCACATTTTGGTTTGGCTTAAAGATAGAATCCGTCCTGAAGAAATCGATCAAATAATTTCAGCCGAAATTCCAGACCCATTAATTGATCAAGAATTATTTGATATTGTCACCAAACACATGATCCATGGGCCATGCGGTGTTTTCAACATGACGTCACCGTGCATGGAAAATGGAAAATGTAAAAAAAACTTCCCAAAGCCGCATACGAATGACACGATCACGGATATTGATGGTTATCCAATGTATCGCCGCAGAAGTACTGAGAATGGTGGCCACACATTTACAATGCGACTGCCGAACTTTCCAAATCAAGTTGAGTTTGATAATCAGTGGGTGGTACCATACTCACCACTACTTTCAAAAACTTACAAAGCTCATATCAATGTTGAGCTTTGCAGTTCTGTTAAATCAATTAAGTATATTTGTAAATATGTAAACAAAGGCAGTGATTTGGCCATATTTGAAGTAAAAAACATAAATAAAAATGACGAAATAGCACGATACCAAATGGGCAGATACATTAGCAGCAATGAAGCTATTTGGCATATTCTCAGCTTTCCCATCCACGAAAGAGATCCTGCTGTCCAACATCTGGCAATACATCTTGAAAACGGTCAACGTGTATACTTCACTGAAGAAAATGTTCTCCAAAGAGCGTTCGAAGCTCCGAAAACGACTCTAACTGAATTTTTTACATTGTGTCAAAAACCTGATGTTTTTGGCCAATTCGCGAAGACATTGGTGTATGGTGATGTTCCACGTTATTTCACATGGAACAAATCCAGTAAAAAATGGGAGCCACGGAAACAAGGAAAACCACATCCTTCCATTACAGGCATATTCAAAGCTAAGACATTGGGGAGACTTTACACGGTACATCCAAAGCAACGTGAGTGCTTCTATTTACGTTTGTTATTGGTGAATGTTCCCGGACCAACGTCTTTTGAATTTTTACGAACAGCTAATGGTCGAGTATTCAATACATACCAGGATGCATGTCGTGAACTGCAATTGCTAGAAGACGATAACCATTGGGACTTAACGCTTGCTGATGCTGCGTTGACATCAACACCGAATAACATTCGTCAGTTGTTTGCAATTATTTTGGCGACATGTTATCCCTCGCAAGCACAAACTTTGTGGGAAAAATATAAAAATTGTATGACAGAAGACATCTTGCACCGAATTAGACAAACAAATCAATGCCAAAACATAGATTATACACCAGAGATGTACAATGAAGCATTGGTCTTGATCGAGGATTTATGTGTTCTTAGTTCAAATTTACCATTTAATCATTATGATATGCCATCACCTAATCGTCCAGCCACCGACTTAGTCAATACCGATTTACAACGAGAAAATCAATATGACCATGGAAGTTTAGCAACAATTATCATGAACAGTGAACCATTACTGACAGCAGAACAAAAAATTATTTATGATCGGATTATGCTGGCTGTTGCTGCTGAACAAGGCGGTTTTTTTTTCTTGGATGCACCCGGTGGAACCGGTAAGACATTTTTAATATCGTTGATTCTTGCCAAAATACGGTCGCAACAAAAAATCGCATTAGCATTAGCATCGTCAGGCATTGCGGCTACTTTACTGGATGGTGGGCGAACAGCACATTCAACATTCAAGCTGCCATTGGACGTTCATAATAAACCAGATGCAATGTGTAACATCAAAAAGAATAGTGGAATAGCTGCAGTGTTGCGGAAGAGTTCTATAATAATTTGGGATGAGTGCACAATGGCACACAAATATTCACTTGAAGCATTAAACAGAACTATGCAAGATTTAAACAGCAATAATAAACTTTTCGGTGGTGCTATCTTTGGTGGTCTGGTGACTTCCGGCAGACCTTACCGGTTATACCTCGCTCTACTTTCGCGGATGAGATTAATGCATGTTTGAAACAATCATTCTTATGGCGAAGTGTTGAAACACTTCGATTGACCATAAATATGCGAGTACAATTGCAAAATGATCCATCAGCACTAATATTTTCCGAACAACTACTAGATATTGGGAACGGTAAAATAAAACTGCAACCAAATACGCAATGCATTAAACTACCAGACAATTTTTGCACTGTTGTTCAGGATAAAACTGAATTGATTCAGAGTATTTTCCCGGATATACAGAATAATTATTTGAATCATGAATGGCTTAGTCAACGGGCGATTTTGGCAGCCAAAAACGTTGATGTTGACGAAATTAACTTCCAGATACAACAGTTGTTACCAGGCGATCTGATGTCTTTTAAATCAATCGATACTGTTGATGAAAATGAAAGTGTAAATTTTCCGATTGAATTTTTAAATTCATTAGATATCCCTGGAATGCCACCACATAATCTTCGATTAAAGATTGGTTCCCCTATTATTCTCCTCCGTAATTTGAATCCACCTCAATTATGTAACGGTACGCGTTTGGTCATCAAAAAGATCACCGGAAACATTCTTGAAGCAACCATTTTGGCTGGGAAGTTTAAAGGAAAAGTGGTCCTGCTGCCACGTATTCCGATGATACCATCAGATTCTACCATACCCTTCAAAAGGCTACAGTTTCCAATTCGTTTAGCTTTCGCCATGTCTATAAATAAATCTCAAGGTCAAACAATGTCCATTTGTGGTTTAGATTTGGAAAATCCATGTTTTTCTCATGGGCAACTATATGTTGCGTGTTCACGTGTTGGGAAACCGTCGAATCTATTTGTGTTAGCTAAAGACAGGTTAACCAAAAACATTGTGCACCGATTGGTGTTAAATTAAATTGAAATTGAAAGTATTTATAATTCAAAAAAAAGATATTAATGTTTAAAAGTTTAAGACTGTCTGCCTTGCCTACCTCATTCATGAGTTTAAGCGTCACATGTTATTTACTGTATTATACTGTAATATACTTATATTTGTTATAAAATTAAATGGAAATAATAAATCTGATAAATTTTTATTTTTTACCTATTGATTTCTGCTTAGTATCAAGTGTAAGAACATTTTAATTAATTGTGTTCAACGTACTTCCCCTTCAAATCTCAATCCAGTGAATTTGTATACCAACATCATCATTGTCGTCTTAGTTCGTAAATAATTTCATTGTACTAAAGGGTTATAGTAGTAGAAAGTCAAATAAGGAGATCACCATATTTTTTTTACAAATACCATCTGTGTGAAAAAGCATAGTGGACTCCGTGACTGATGTTCTCTTATTGTTCCTCTTAGATTGTTTACTATAATGTAATACTAGCTGACCCGGCCACGCGTTGCTGTGGCTAAAGTTTTTGTTATATTACATTATAGTAAACAATCTAAGAGGAACAATAAGAGAACATCAGTCACGGAGTCCACTATGCTTTTTCACACAGATGGTATTTGTAAAAAAATATGGTGATCTCCTTATTTGACTTTCTACTACTATAACCCTTTAGTACAATGAAATTATTTACGAACTAAGACGAAAATGTTGATGTTGGTATACAAATTCACTGGATTGAGATTTGAAGGGGAAGTACTTTGAACACAATTAATTAAAATGTTCTTACACTTGATACTAAGCAGAAATCAATAGGTAAAAAATAAAAATTTATCAGATTTATTATTTCCATTTAATTTTATAACAAATATAAGTATATTACAGTATAATACAGTAAATAACATGTGACGCTTAAACTCATGAATGAGGTAGGCAAGGCAGACAGTCTTAAACTTTTAAACATTAATATCTTTTTTTTGAATTATAAATACTTTCAATTTCAATTTAATTTAACACCAATCGGTGCACAATGTTTTTGGTTAACCTGTCTTTAGCTAACACAAATAGATTCGACGGTTTCCCAACACGTGAACACGCAACATATAGTTGCCCATGAGAAAAACATGGATTTTCCAAATCTAAACCACAAATGGACATTGTTTGACCTTGAGATTTATTTATAGACATGGCGAAAGCTAAACGAATTGGAAACTGTAGCCTTTTGAAGGGTATGGTAGAATCTGATGGTATCATCGGAATACGTGGCAGCAGGACCACTTTTCCTTTAAACTTCCCAGCCAAAATGGTTGCTTCAAGAATGTTTCCGGTGATCTTTTTGATGACCAAACGCGTACCGTTACATAATTGAGGTGGATTCAAATTACGGAGGAGAATAATAGGGGAACCAATCTTTAATCGAAGATTATGTGGTGGCATTCCAGGGATATCTAATGAATTTAAAAATTCAATCGGAAAATTTACACTTTCATTTTCATCAACAGTATCGATTGATTTAAAAGACATCAGATCGCCTGGTAACAACTGTTGTATCTGGAAGTTAATTTCGTCAACATCAACGTTTTTGGCTGCCAAAATCGCCCGTTGACTAAGCCATTCATGATTCAAATAATTATTCTGTATATCCGGGAAAATACTCTGAATCAATTCAGTTTTATCCTGAACAACAGTGCAAAAATTGTCTGGTAGTTTAATGCATTGCGTATTTGGTTGCAGTTTTATTTTACCGTTCCCAATATCTAGTAGTTGTTCGGAAAATATTAGTGCTGATGGATCATTTTGCAATTGTACTCGCATATTTATGGTCAATCGAAGTGTTTCAACACTTCGCCATAAGAATGATTGTTTCAAACATGCATTAATCTCATCCGCGAAAGTAGAGCGAGGTATAACCGGTAAGGTCTGCCGGAAGTCACCAGACCACCAAAGATAGCACCACCGAAAAGTTTATTATTGCTGTTTAAATCTTGCATAGTTCTGTTTAATGCTTCAAGTGAATATTTGTGTGCCATTGTGCACTCATCCCAAATTATTATAGAACTCTTCCGCAACACTGCAGCTATTCCACTATTCTTTTTGATGTTACACATTGCATCTGGTTTATTATGAACGTCCAATGGCAGCTTGAATGTTGAATGTGCTGTTCGCCCACCATCCAGTAAAGTAGCCGCAATGCCTGACGATGCTAATGCTAATGCGATTTTTTGTTGCGACCGTATTTTGGCAAGAATCAACGATATTAAAAATGTCTTACCGGTTCCACCGGGTGCATCCAAGAAAAAAAAACCGCCTTGTTCAGCAGCAACAGCCAGCATAATCCGATCATAAATAATTTTTTGTTCTGCTGTCAGTAATGGTTCACTGTTCATGATAATTGTTGCTAAACTTCCATGGTCATATTGATTTTCTCGTTGTAAATCGGTATTGACTAAGTCGGTGGCTGGACGATTAGGTGATGGCATATCATAATGATTAAATGGTAAATTTGAACTAAGAACACATAAATCCTCGATCAAGACCAATGCTTCATTGTACATCTCTGGTGTATAATCTATGTTTTGGCATTGATTTGTTTGTCTAATTCGGTGCAAGATGTCTTCTGTCATACAATTTTTATATTTTTCCCACAAAGTTTGTGCTTGCGAGGGATAACATGTCGCCAAAATAATTGCAAACAACTGACGAATGTTATTCGGTGTTGATGTCAACGCAGCATCAGCAAGCGTTAAGTCCCAATGGTTATCGTCTTCTAGCAATTGCAGTTCACGACATGCATCCTGGTATGTATTGAATACTCGACCATTAGCTGTTCGTAAAAATTCAAAAGACGTTGGTCCGGGAACATTCACCAATAACAAACGTAAATAGAAGCACTCACGTTGCTTTGGATGTACCGTGTAAAGTCTCCCCAATGTCTTAGCTTTGAATATGCCTGTAATGGAAGGATGTGGTTTTCCTTGTTTCCGTGGCTCCCATTTTTTACTGGATTTGTTCCATGTGAAATAACGTGGAACATCACCATACACCAATGTCTTCGCGAATTGGCCAAAAACATCAGGTTTTTGACACAATGTAAAAAATTCAGTTAGAGTCGTTTTCGGAGCTTCGAACGCTCTTTGGAGAACATTTTCTTCAGTGAAGTATACACGTTGACCGTTTTCAAGATGTATTGCCAGATGTTGGACAGCAGGATCTCTTTCGTGGATGGGAAAGCTGAGAATATGCCAAATAGCTTCATTGCTGCTAATGTATCTGCCCATTTGGTATCGTGCTATTTCGTCATTTTTATTTATGTTTTTTACTTCAAATATGGCCAAATCACTGCCTTTGTTTACATATTTACAAATATACTTAATTGATTTAACAGAACTGCAAAGCTCAACATTGATATGAGCTTTGTAAGTTTTTGAAAGTAGTGGTGAGTATGGTACCACCCACTGATTATCAAACTCAACTTGATTTGGAAAGTTCGGCAGTCGCATTGTAAATGTGTGGCCACCATTCTCAGTACTTCTGCGGCGATACATTGGATAACCATCAATATCCGTGATCGTGTCATTCGTATGCGGCTTTGGGAAGTTTTTTTTACATTTTCCATTTTCCATGCACGGTGACGTCATGTTGAAAACACCGCATGGCCCATGGATCATGTGTTTGGTGACAATATCAAATAATTCTTGATCAATTAATGGGTCTGGAATTTCGGCTGAAATTATTTGATCGATTTCTTCAGGACGGATTCTATCTTTAAGCCAAACCAAAATGTGGGCATGAGGCAAACCTCGCTTTTGCCACTCTATCGTATACAGCCAACAACGTGTGATACCAAAAATTGTATATTTAACAATAAAATCAATTAAGGATTTCAATTTTTGTTTAAACACACGTGCAGTTAAATCATGACGATGAATGGCTTGTTGTCCTGGCAATAGTAAAGTTTGTATCTCTTCCCAATTCGGATTACATGTGAATGTAATAAATAAATCCGGTCGGCCGTAATGACGTACGTAAGTCATCGCATCTTGTATGCATGCATGTTCCGTGCCGTTCCGTATCGACATCTGTCAGTTTTATGACTGAATCTACCAGCATGTTCACCTAATGGTACTTTGTCGGCTTTTATGACGATTTGATAATTGTCATTTTGCAGTCGTGGCGAAACTCTTTTGATCAATTGAATTAGTTGATTGTGATCTTCTAAAAAATTTTCCAATAATATCACAATTGCTCTTTCCTCTGCTTGTTCAATAAAATTATACTGGCACCGAGTCGTCACGCGCTCTTCACAATCGCCCATAAAATAAAAAGGTATCGACATCTGTCAGTTTTATGACTGCCAAATAATAACGGACAAAAAATTAGCGATAAATTAAAATTGCGACTATAATTTGAGATTTAAACTATCCTATCTCTCAAGTGCACATCGAACTGCACATGGTGTTCAAATTTTATTATTAGTCCATTATTTTATTATTAGTCCATTGAGGACAAACATTGTGACACGAGATTTATATATATTAAGATAACTAAAACTTTAGCCACAGCAACGCGTGGCCGGGTCAGCTAGTATATATATATAAATAAATATAATTAAATATATATATATATATATATAAATATAATTAAAAATGAAATTCTGTCCTTTGGTAAGCGCATAACTAGAGAACGGCTGGACCCATTTAATATTTTTTTTAAATGTTCGTAATAGTTCAAAAGTTCAATAAAATTTGCCCGGAAAATTGTAAAATTCAGGAAAAGCTGATCGTGTTTTTTATTTCTATTACAAATTTGAATTTTGTGTCTTAATTAAATTCATAAGCGTTAACGTCACTGTACGCTGATACTGCATATTATCGTACGGCAAAAGCGCTTATGCCGTCGTCGCAGCGCCACACCGTCGGGTTATTGCCCTCCTTTGTTGAGTGCGAGGATTAAACGATTTAGAAAAAGGGAATTTACACGAGGGAATTTAAAAAAAAATGGGTCTAAATTGTTTTCTCATTTTTTAAATAATTTCTTACAGGTAACAGAGAACTTAACACCGTCTGAAGTCTTCGGGAATGGTCTTGGAACATTCTGTATATACAATATTTTATATTGCACTTTTTTGTTTGAAATTACACAGATAAAGTGTATGTATTTAAAGCTCTAATAAAATTTTGAGAAATTACTCTGGTGGGTCCCAACCAAACGCAAAGTTCGACGTAGGGCGTGAGCGGGGAGGGTGATCGCGTGTTTTGGTCGAGACCGCATTAGTAGTCCCGCGTTGATGGGCGCTCGGTTTCTATCGCTTTTGTGCTCGGTTGAAGGATTCTTGTGCGGTTGACACATACTCGTGTACTAAAGTGCCAAGTACGGTAAAAGACGAATCACCAATGATTTCAGTTAGCTTTCAAAGGCGCCCGTATAACGTACCGAAAACGTATTGAGACTGGTCACAGGGCCGCGAGCAACTAACACCCGCGAAATGGGATATTTGCAACCGGCGCGTCGCGCCGATGGCGTCATCGCCGAACACATTTTCCAGCAAACGCTCTCAAGCTTATTATTTTCGGGATTTAATACTAGCAATAATAAATATGAAAAACGGGTAAAATTTACATTAATCATAAACCCTATAACAACCAGTTACACAAATAATCCTATTAGGCAGTTAAATATTTATAGGCAACAGGGAAAACACATATATGAAATGTAATAATACGGTACAAATAGCAAAAGCAATAGCCACGGTGGTAAAATTGTTAGGTTTTGTATGTATTTAATTTTATTAATAATAAATACACCATATTTTCAAAAACTTATAATATATTAAAACATTGCCATTTAAAAATGTAATAACCGCATTTTATTGTATATTTATTTAACTGGTAAGCATACAGCGAAGTAGTAGCATATTAATTTTAAAAACAAAGAATTAATAATATCGTTAATTAAAACATACGCATATGTGCATTTAAACTGAGCGTAGTGTGGAATGTACATATATGTGAAATGTGTGATAGAAAGGTGTGACTGAGGGTGTTCGGCGTTTGAGCGTAGAGTGTGTATAAATAAATAATTACTCAATATGTAACTTTTTCGTTTTATCAAGCTTTTGATAGAAATTTGCCACGATTCAGGTCAGGTACATCAATCTCGCTGAAGTTGGTCTTGAAGTAGGCGAGTGCGTGACGCAACAGCTCACGCGGATTTTTTTGTGATTTTCATCTATTTATATTTTTTTAAAAAAACATCTTTACATTTACCCACAACTACAAGACCTTTTCTATGGATAAAAAAAGAGTATATAATAATAATGTGCAAAAATTTCATTTAGCTTACTAGATATATGTGAAAAAAATAGATCATAAAATGCAAAAGCAGTAAACTTCATAACAAAAAAGTAAATATAACTAAACTAAATTATCAAAATAAATAAAAAATATATGTATATACTTACCGTTCTATACACTATATTTACTTAATTAACCTACTCTCTTTCCATCTCAATAGCTGACTAAATATAACGGATAGCTAATTTAGTTATAAATACAGTCTTCTATGATGCCACGAGTCCCATCGGCAACTATCTTTCGGTCTGGCAAACCCAAGGTTAATTTACGTTTACGTTACATGGTTTGATAGATTTCAATTGTTTCAATAAATTTAACCTACAGTTTATTTATTCCTACCTAACTTTATTTTATAACATTGTATATATGAAATCAGAAATTGCGATTCTGCGATAGATCAGCTAGTCCTTGAATTTATGATGTATTTTTTTTCAATTGCGAAAGATATTTGGGACAGAGGTGTCATTTGGGGAAGTGCCACCGGCTGGCAGTAAAAAAAACAGGGGTTACCACCTTTGAAGTTACAAATACATTTCTTGGTGACACGAGAGAAGCCGCAAATTGCGATAACCTTACAAAATGCGCGTGTTTCAGTGCAATAAAACTAGGGTATTAATAATTATTGCTCAGAACGTTAATGGACTGAAATGGATTCTAGTTATCAACTGTTTAAGTTTTGTGGTCACGCACAGCGGCTGAGGCATTGAATACCTGAGCTAAGGTCAAATAATACATATAGGTACAGATATAAAGTTTTAGAGTTAAATTGTATTTCCTAAATACCGTTTAAAGAGGCATAAGCCATAACCTATAGGCCATAATATAAGTATTGACATAATGTTTTTCATAATTATTGTTTCTTTTTAAAATCATTTTTTTACTACTTTAATGAAAGTTTGGCCGTATTGCGTTATCGCACAGATAGATAGGTGAGAGTGAAAAGCTTTCATAAAATACAGGCCTGTATTTAAACCAGCGTGCATTACCTCAAGCGATGCAACTACGTATCTATGCGTTCAGTATTAATTTTTCTTTGAACATTCTGGCTATATAATTTGTTTGAAAATTTTCAACCTGTAAAAATATTAAACATGGGGAAACCTGTTAAATAAATAAATAAATAAAAAGCATTTGAATTTTCCAAATGTCCAATACTGTCAGACTTTTATATAAGTAATGTAACTAACGGCGAACGCTTATTATAACATAAGGAATCATCTAAATAAGGTATTTAAGCAATACATTATACAATTTATTTTATATTATAAGAAAAATACTCTGCCACTATTGATTGAGCACTTCATGCAATTGTATAAGCAGGTTTTTACATTTAAATATGCATTTATGAGTTTAGCCATATAACGTTACGTACGGGATTAAAGTATTTTTTTATTTTTTATAAAAATGCCACTTTTCGACTATTTAAACATATCAACGTTTGAATATTAGTACTTCCATAAGTGGAATTTTCCTAAAACGTCTGCAGCTTGAAAAATTCCGTATGACTCTAAAGCTCCTTTTCTGCAATCCCACGAGAATGGCGGCTAAAGTGCACTTTGAGGGTCCTTTGATGGTGGAATGTCTATGAAGGAGTTATTTGCACGTTACCTGCAAGACCTCTTCAAAATGTTGATGTACTCCTAAGTTTTCTAAAAGATTAGGTTAGTTTCTTGATAGGTAAATGGTTTATTACTGTCTATGTTCAATAATAAACGAATACACCTGTGTTTTCTGATAAAACTGCAATGACATAATATGCACATATCACCAGTATTGTGCTTAGGTTTAGCTGGAAAAAAAAATATTACATAAATAAAACGTTTAAAAGAAGTTATATTATGTATTATATTTAGACGAAAAATTATTAGTCATTATCATGATAGATTTTAATTTTTAGTTTATCAGATAATAAATAAATGTCGCTTTTGGTGGCAGTGAAATGGTAGTAAATGGACAATTAGTTTTATGAATATAATGTAGAACTTATACTTTTTTTGGTTTATTACTGTAATTTTAAGGTATGTTTAGAATACATATGGCTTGTAACGCTATCACTGTCTTAATATATGATATTTAATACATATGTAACAATTCCCTGGTCATTATGTTTTTTTAATGCCTTATTTAAGGTATATTTATCGTTGCTCTTTAATAAAAAACTCAACGTAAAGGTTTCTAACACCGCATTTAAAAATAATAGTTCCACTACAATATCATAAATATAACCTTTTTATGGAGATGTACCATTTAACTTAAATCTGCACATTTTAGTAACTTTTAACGCTCCATGCTCTAGCTTCTACTAAAAATAAATTTAGGAAGGTTGAGCAATTGAACACGGTCCAAAAATATTTTATAGCAAAAAAAAAATGTTTGTATCATAGCAATGTGTTAGGAAACGGTCGGTTTCTTTTGGAAATGTCTATACCATCTTGTTTAAAAACTCAGCGCTACCACCATACCATAGTCAGAGTTAATAATCTCACGTTGAAGTGAAATATTTGAGAACCATCGAATCCGTCAATTTGACACATAGCCTATTATGTTTTTATTAGGTGGAAAAGAAGAGATATTACGGGATAAGGAGATGAAACCTTCGCCAAATACTCCCCCCTACTTTCCAAGAGTGTCATCAATTTTATGCTCATTGGAAACTCGTTCTCGACACATTATTCTATGGCGACTTCTGCGTCGTTTGAGCGTATTCATTTT
Source organism: Neomicropteryx cornuta (assembly GCA_020383195.1). Classification (NCBI taxonomy): domain Eukaryota; kingdom Metazoa; phylum Arthropoda; class Insecta; order Lepidoptera; family Micropterigidae; genus Neomicropteryx; species Neomicropteryx cornuta. Next base: position 13,162,846 of record JAHKQU010000014.1, read on the forward strand.
ATTTCTGCCTAAACGACCGTACAACTAAGCAAACAACGCAATTTTTCAGGGGAATGTGCTAAAATATTTAAACGGGACATTTTGATCTCTCGTACATCCCCAGGAATTTCAGGCTAATCACAAAACTGCATCGATTGCAAGCAAAGTACCTACCCACAACACTTTGCACCGAACTTAAATTTAAATAATCCGACGAACCCCGGCGAACTTCGTACCGCCTCAGGATCAATAAATGTTGTGTTAACTTATAAACTGAATTAAATTCAGTTTTATTTTATTAGGAACACTCAAAATGAATTAAGTTCAATAAATGTCCAAAATTAAAACGATACCTACGTATTTTAATTATCGATGCGCGCACAATGACAAATGTGATAACGTTACAAAGTGAACATCTTCGAAGACAACTTACGGTTTGAAAAATAGTATTCCACAGAATACAAAGCCGTTCCATACACAATGAATGAGAAAATGAATTTTCTTTATATTTTTTTTTCGTGAATTTTTCCGATATTTTAATAGTTATTCTGTTATTCCGGGCGGATACAAAATCAAAGATTATAAAAATCGGTTTAGCCGTTTTTGAGTTATAAATAGTGTAACTAACCCGACTTTATTTTATATCTATATAGAAAGAAAGAAATAAAATGTTCTAAGAAGAAGAATCTATAAGATTTGTAGTATTAATACAATTGTAGTGGCTATATGGCAGTCTATTTGAGTTGCAATGCAATATTCGAAACTATGAAAATTGTATTTTGTTATGTTTCTGAATAATTTATTAATGCTTCCATTGTTAAATTAAAAAAAAACAACATAGACAAATATTACTAAACATCAATGTTTATATTTCGTGTGAAATGATATCCTATGAAGTCGCTAAAGTGAATAGGCTTACAACCTTCTTACCTCCCTCTCTTCAAGAGAGACTTGGTTATATTTTCGGTACCATAATTCATCAAGAAACCAAATGAAATTTTTGAAGTCAAACAAGATTAACGTTTGAGATTAGCAACTCGCGCCGAAGTGAATGTTGTTGGTTTTGTTTGCCCTCAGGACGATGAGTCGGAGTATGGAAAACCGGGCAAGTTCGAGTGCTCGCCGTGTGCGGAGGGTTGCGACGCGTGCAAGGACGCCTCGCCCTGCGTCGCGGCGCTCAACTGGGTCGCGAGAACCGTTATACTGACCCTAGCCTGTGCCATCATTTGCTGCCTGCCAGGCGTCGTAATTTTTACGTGGAGATATGGAAACCTCAAGGTAATTACAATTTAAATCATTACACAATCTGTCGCACATTTAAAAAAAAACCAAACTGCTTTTATCGACATTTTCATGTTGGACACACAACTTTTTGCTAAATATTTGTGTGATGTATACAATATATCATTATGTTTAACTTTATCAAAAAAAAGTACAGTTAAAAATAAATCTAAATGATCAAATGATGATGATGATGATTACTCTGCCGTATCACTAAATAATTTCTATAAAGTATTCAGTAGAATGATGTTGAATTTTTATCAGTTGTCTTGTTCATTTTTTTTCTAGACCATTTGACTATACTGTATTGGAATATTTTTTTATATATTTTTGAAGTACAAAGTTCATAACTTTTTCATATTATTTATATTTTTTAATCGCCCTAATGATAATGATGATCGCGAATCATGATAAACTAAAGTATTCCATATAAAATTATACGTAGAATACATCATTTTGTGCTTACTATATATGTTGTATACATTTTTCAAAAATATATATTGAACTTGACAATTAACATTATTTTCAACACTAAAAATGGCGGCGAATGCAGGGGTCGTAAAGCGGCGGCGCGTGTTTGAAACTAAAAAACCAATGGCCTACAATTTAGTTTTGTTTTTAATTGAAAACGGCATAAAGAATGAAAATTCCTTACCATATAAATTTTTGAAATTTATTTCTTGTTTAAGATTAACACGATTCACGTACTTAGCAAAAATTTCGGTATGTTCGAGCGGGTGATCGGCTCTCACCTACAGATTTATAACTATAAAAATAAAAAAAACGCAAGTCAAGAAAAACCAATGACTAAGCAATAAAAATACTTTGAGTATGCCGAGGGAAAAAACTATTTCAATTCACTCGAGTGTCACAGGTACGACTTGCCTAGCGCCGAAAGCGTTGTTACGAAAAACCAAATTTAGGTGCGTGCATATTTTATTTTTTTATTTGAACATAATATGCTATAAATTTCAATTCACTCGAGTGCCGTAGTCACGATTTGTCTAGCGCCGAAAGCGCATTTACGAAAAATTTAGGTTTAGGTGCGTTCATATTTTAAGTTTTTTATTTCAAAACATGCTACTTTTTTCAATTCACCCGAGTGCTGTCTTGTACATGAATTTATGTTGCATTGCTAACGAAAATAATACAAGCATTATGAAACAACAAAACAAAACAAACTGAAATGTGTGTCAACAATGAAATTAAATCAGGAAGGTATAAGGCCGGAAATTGTTTCTTACCGCTTGGATTTTGAGAGCTAGCGTAAGTCAATTGCACGGAAATCGAACGTCGCGTGTGTCAATTTCTCATACAAAATGTAAATGCTATTAAAGTTTTTTGAATATGTCACGTACTTAGGATTCCAAATTTGGAAGCCATGACACTACGCATATATGAAAAAAACAAGGTCTGCAGAGAGACAAGCGATTAAAATTACCGGTAGAGACGTAAAATGAATCCTAAAAGTTGAAACGACTAAAGTAACACATCAATATATATAAATTTTATAGCATCTTGCTATCTAAAATAATTGCAGATCTTAATACAGTCTGTTGAAGATATTTAAGAAATACTGAGCATACATTTTATTATATTTTTTAGTGGAGCAAATATGAGCACATTTACCCGCATTCAGAGAGTCTAATCGGGAAATTTATGTAGGTTATTTTGTAATTTATTAGAGTCTACGAGATCTTTAATTTTTGGAAAATATTTCAAATCATCAGCATAACCTTATACTTGTGCAAAACGAAAGCATAAAAAAAAAACAAATCCCCAAGTAGGTTATTTTGTTGAACACCTGAAGGTTAGCCAATCCGATTGAAATCCACCAATTGCACACTGACTCCTATTACTAACGTACGAAAAAGATAATGACGTAAAAAAATAATACTAAAATATATTAAACGAATTTAAATAAAATGAAATAAATAGAACAGAACGATTTTAAATTTAAAAAAAATACAATAAAAAGAACATGAAATACACCTATTTATACGTTTATTATGTATACATGTTAAAAAAAAACTGATTTAATACGGAACTAAATTTTGTTTGTGGTTTTGTGCATTTGTAAAGTATTTGTATTGGTATTGATATAGTATTGGTTTAATAGACAACGTTGCGAAACTTTTACCTAGTTATTAAGAAAAGGTCAAGTTAGTATTAAATAAATCACAAATTAAGTAAATGGGGGAAGAGAGAGGGGGGGGGTTGTTTTATTACTAGCGTACCTCAAACATTACAAAAAACAATAAAATCTTGTTAACATTTGAGATGATATTGAAAGAATGTCATCATACCATTTTTCCCATTTTTTTTTTAATTTAGTCTACTCAACCCATCACAAGTTCAAACCATAGACAGGTACGAGTAGTCTGGGGGGGAATGCCTTTTATGCCACCTATAGGGCATAGCTGTAAGACTTCAGGTTCTGGTTAAATAATTTATTACTATAAACCAATGTATAGAAGCAGTTGATATTAATTGATAGCTACAGGTGTCATGGCCATTCTTGCTTCTGTCTAGAGCATAGGAGAGAATACGATTCACGGTCCAAAGGTTCACAGTTTAAAACGTTTATATTTTCTAAAGATTTTATATTTTTCTTTAATCAGGTTAATTAGAGCCGGAGTAAACCAAGCGACCTAAAATCGGAGATCATTTTGGAAGGAATAAACTCTTTAATTAAAATATACAAGATTCATAGAACCCTAAAAGAGCTACATCTAGATTGATATTTTTATTACTGATAAAAAACTCCAGTCAACCACACTTAATTTTGAGTTAATCTCCCCATAGTTGGCTTTGTGAAAAACAAAAACTTTCTTGCGAGTTTAAGGCATGTTAGACATAATATCCAATTTTATAAATATTGAAAGAGTTTTATAAGCCTAATCTTCTTTAATAAAAGGATCAGGATAATGGCTAACTTCAATAACTGTGATTAAAATTACTTGATGAGATTAAAATATTTTCCCTAGAATTTACCCCCGCCATAATAATTGATTGAGACCGATTTAGACACAATTTATTTAATAAAAGTTGCACTAGTTGCAGTGGTATGCTAAAAAGGCAATAAAGACTGTGAAGGCTCAAAAAGCAGTTATTAAAGTTATCAATAAAAAATCAATTATCTATCCGTTAAATGTTTAATGAATTTGAGGCTTTGAATGCAAAGAACATTATTACGTATTACCACAAACACGCAAACCTGCATAAACTTAACAATCATAAGATTGTAACACGAGGAGCTGATCCTAACTAGCATTCTGTTTCGAAAAGTAAGAAAAGAGTTTTGGGCAAAGGTTCTTTAGTTTTCTTGCACCTAAATTCTTCAATAGAATGAGGGATGCAAGAATAATAGTATCTCTAAAAGCAAAAAATCCGAAGAAAAAAATTACAGACAAGCTCCTTCAACTGGGATGAAATGAAACAGAAACCTTGATAAGATATATACCTAAGTAATATTAGGTTCAAACAATTCAATTTATTAGGGAAAAAAATCTTTAATATTATTTTATGTGCCGTCTCTCTATTTCATATTATTTTTGTACCATAAATAACCTGAAAATTATATATTCATGACATAACAAAAGTGTATGCTTCTCAGCGCATATTTTTATGCATAAAAATTAAATGCTAATATAGAAAAGTCTAGCTTAGGACAGGTATTGCCTAGTTATGTAGAACTTTGGATATACGCCAATTATTTATCATGTTACTATGTCAATGGCAATAAATAAATCTTTTTTGTTCAAAGGACTTAGTTCCGTAGGTAGAAGTTTTGATTTTATAGAGAACCAAGCCAAAACTACACTGCCAACTTTTGGAACAGTTACAGCACAATCATTATCACGGCCAAACACAGTGAACCTGGCATTAAAGAGCTTCGATGAGGAATACTATCGAGAAGCCAACTTTCATTGCTATTGCTATTGCTATTGCTTTCATTGCTTTTCATTGCTCAAGGAACCTTTTGGTAGAAGGAATCAGTTTTTGTTCTGAGGTCTGTGCCATTTTGATAGTAAAATTTTCGGGAAAATATAATAATAAACTTTGGCCGCCGCCGCTAAGCAAGTCAGCTTAGTGACAGACTTAAGCCAGCGAAAAAATAATAAACCATTTTTAATTAACTAGAAGCAATTAAACGACGTCAAAGGGGAATAACTCTTACACCAAATTCAAATCATATCTATATCGCTGAAATACCTTCTGAATGAATTAATTTCTTAATAATTGTTTTGAAGTTGCGCCTAATCTTTAGTCGAACTATTGTTCGACTAATCTTACAAGTTCTCCACCTCGCGTGTCAGTCGATGCCACAACTACCCCATGCCCCAGCTATGTACCCCATTTGCGTAAGAGCTATGGCATAATCAGACCCGACTTCAGTCTGCACCTGGTTCAGAAGCGTGCAGTGCTCATATGCCTTAGTCAATCAATATGCTGGGGAGTCACTTTTTTTTTTTGTTTAACGCCGGTCACATGTTTATTACCTTTGTTTTATTTCAATTTCCCTCTAAATATATTATTGAAAATGTGTTATATAGTTTAAGACTACAATTTAATATAACAAAAGAATATTAAGAAATTTTCAAAAATCACAAAAACGGATCAAACATAATAACGAAAATTTTATTAAAAAATGTAAAACTTACTGATACCCCAAAACAATTATTGTTTATATTCCTAAAGTTCATGTCCTAATGGTAAAATAAATTATTTGAATATACCACCGCGGTGCCGTCATAAGTCCGTGCAATTAATTTCTCAACACAATTAAATGTTGTCAATTGAGCAAAAACGTGACCGCTTAATATTTTAGCTATTCTGCTTACGTAACAGTAAAAATCTTTCCTTTATACCCTCTTTAGAAACCTATTTTAAAATGATTGAAGTCAATTGTTCTTTTCCACTCGGATCCAGCGTTTCATCTATGAGAATTGAGACAAAATCAGCTTTACGACCTAACTAACACTGCTATTAAATTATATTGTGTATGATTATATAAATCAGAAAACACTTCCGATGGATTTAATGGTTAAAAATGAGTTTCAGTTAGAGTACCATACGCGTTTAAATGCAATAAAGTTTCATGGAAATTTCCTTGGGGTATGGAACGCGCGGTTTTGTACGAGCGCACGCCACCTAATTCCTTAATATTAGTAAATTTCCACGGTTATCAGAAAACGATGCCTCGTTGTATCCACAAAATTTCTTGTGTGTCTTATTTTGCTAGAAAAATGGTAATACCGATCAATCGTCTTAAAATATTTCTGTATTTATCTACTTTGGCGTTATACTGTCTGATATTCAAAGTTAAATATTTAAGGACAGTGATAATCGGTGATAATAGGGAGAAATGGCCAGAAAATACAGAAAAAAATATATCTAATATGGCGAGTATATTAGAGTATAATTCCATTATCTGGAGTCTGGAGTTCCATTATCTCATTATCTACTTACTGTAATATCTTGGAGGTTATTCAGAGGAGGTTCCTTAGATACCTCTATCTCCGTAGGTATGGATATTATTCAGAAATGTTTCCTAATACGTATCCATCAGCATTTGTATTAGGGATGTTTTGTATTTTTATAAGGTTATTCGCGGTTTCATCGAGAATCCCGTAATACTCGGAGATATTGGTCTCTTCCGGACCGTTTTACTAGAGCGCGGAAGCATGTTATTTAGGTGGTTAGCGTGTCGTACCGACGTATACAAGTATAGTCCGATTGGGAGAGCAGTCGAATTATTAAATTCCATTTCCGCGTAGATTGATATTTTTGTCTGTTCGCCCAATGGGATTAAAAATCTGCTTACTATTACGCCATTGTAGGATCGGCGTGAATTATTTATTTGTTAATGTTTGCCTGGAGGCATTATTTTAATTTTTTCACATAGTATGTTTCATTTTATTGTTTTTTGTTTTTAATGTTGTTTGTTTTCTTTTGGTAGTTTAATTTGTTTTTACTTTAATTATAATGTACATGGGGAAACCTGTTAAATAAATAAATAAATAAATGAACATCGCAAATGGTTTTATTTCAATATTCGAATGTTGGAAAAAGATTTATCTAGGCTTATTAAAAATGAATACAACTTTATGAAGGCCATCGTCTGAGCAGAGGTTTGAAACATTCTGTTTCTACACTAAAGTTACCATCAGATTAGGTTCTTTTTAAAACGACAATACAGCTAGTACGCTCTTTAAAGGGCGAATGTGTAAACTTTAAGGGTGTGTAATGGTTGACGTATATGTGAAAAAAATATCTACTATTACTGCTTTAGCGTCGAGATTCGCGTCAACTATAGTATGGAATTAGGGTTTTCGAATTATTTGCATATTTTTATTTTTTGCTAGCCAACAATTTGATAGCAATTTGGTACTAGGTCTGCGTAATAAGGAAACATTTTCGAATATCTGATTGTGGATTTAGATTTTGAAAGGAGCACAGCGAAAAAATACATCTGGTTCATACAGTATATATTTTTAGGTCGTGCGTGCAGCCAGCCCAGTACTACTCAGAGTTATAGCTCTCGGTGCCTTCTTAATATATTGCACGACCCTTGTGATGTACCCTCGGCCTACTGTTTACACATGCACTGCACGTGTATGGCTAAGGGAGGTTGGATTTAGTCTCACCTACGGTGCGCTCATGCTCAAAACATGGAGGTACGTATTTTTTAACTTTTTCTTGTGCACATCCTACATAGCAAATTAAACAAGTTTTGTTTTACGAGTTTTCCTAATATTTGGTTCGCTCGCCGCGAGCAAGATTAAATTCGTGCGCCGAGCCGGCCGCCTTAATCGGGAGGAGTACCTACCCGAGGAGGAGGAGGGGATACGTTTAAACGCTAATAGGATTTTGTTTTCTACTGTTTTGTACTTACTCTTTTTGATACATTGAAAAACTTGTAAAACAAAAGTCGATCAGTTTAAAGTATAGAATGACCCCATAAAAAAGTGTATGTGTTTGAGAAAAAGTTCATCCTGTAAAGGTAAAATGGTATATAACGAATATTGCGATTTAAATTTTTGCCAAAAGCAAGTTACAAAAAACAAGTAGGTATAAATCTGTATTCGCACATTGCAAAATCACTATATTTTTACCTGTTTTCCATATTTTTTACGATATTGCTTGTAATTTATCAAATAGATAAATAGATGAAAATTGATATTTTCTTTTATTTTATTTCTACGTAAGTTTGGGTGAGGGGATTCATCGAGGACCTTAAATAAGATTCAAGCGTATGTATATATTTTGAATTTATTTAAATAATTTAAAAGAAAGATACTGTTTACATAGTGGTTTGCATTTACATGCGAAAAGAAAAAAAGGTAATAAATACTATATTAATCTAGGAACAGATTCTTATTGGTTTCTACTTAGATAATAATAACAAAATTATCAAATATCAATATTAACATTATGCTCTAATTTTATATCAATAGTTACATCTGGATTGCTTAGAAGCCAAAATGTAGAGTTTCATAGAAACACAAAGGTAAATATGAAACTCTCAAAAAGGAAGTCCTTAGGCGCCAAGCTTAATTTACTATTCTCGGGGGTCATTTTGCTTGTAATATATTAGAATATTCGCATCCTATCGTACCCGCCTGACGACGGTCCTGAGAAATTTATCGAACTCCAAGCGCACGTGTCCATCCCTTTAGTGGGCTATATCGCGGACACGAGCGATCTTCAGATCGAGAGCCTGCGACTGCTAGATTAATGGGGGCCATAAGATAAGATAATTTATTTTCCATGAACAAAGTTATTGTACAGGAATGACAACTACATATTTGTACATACCGTTACATTTCAATTATAAAAAAAAAACAACAAAAATAGAGAAATTAGAATAAATAATACAATAATAACAAAAAAAAAGAAATTAAAAAAATACATGACCAGAAGTTACATGTGCATTGTGTATACCTAATTTATCACTTAACTATCTAAATTTCTTAAAACTATAAATATTTTTTTCCAGAATATATTTCTTCAACCTAAGCTTAAACTCACGAAAATTATTTATACTTTTAAAGCTTTCAGGTAGCATATTAAAATATCTTAAGCCTAAATAATGACATGTATTTGGCGGTACGGGCTGACACAGATTGAACATAATTACCAATGTCCATTTTACATACTATTACTAGCTAAGCGGTTATAGTTTAAAGCTAGTCGAAACTAATATACAGTGTATAAATACAAGTAATTTTAAGATTTTAAAATATATTCTATATATATTATATTTGTAATAACATTTTTTTTAATTTCATATCCATTATTTTTATAAAACCTCCTTAGTATCTTTATAAATAATTTGCTATCCTATACTTTATCAAAAAATTAATAAACTTTTTTAAATTTTTCAATATTGTCAAGGATTGTGTCAGTCATCTTTTATTAAAAACAATCATCACATATAACTTTATAACTCAATTATATAAATATATTAGATGATAAAATATTTTATAATAAAAACAGGGTGTAAATAACTATGGTGCATTAATTTTAATATAGTGTAGTATTCAATCTGTAGATCATTTTTCGCCTAGAACGTGCGCTCGTATTCGGTACTATTAGGTATAATTTCGTTGTTTCGAACAAAGTAAATATATTATTTTACTTACCTCTGAACGTGCGCATAGCGCTCGCAGGTTGCAGCGGGTTGGGCGCGGGGAGGGGGGGCGGCGGCACGGGCTGCGCGGGGAGGGCGGCACGGGCGGGATCATTCTTTTTTCGATCTCTTTACAGTAGATCATTTTTTCACAATCATCATTCATAGTAAAAACACGCACAATATTTGTAACAACATTAATAAAATTGAAGCGATTAATTACACCGAGCTATGGCCTGAAAAAATTGTGGTTTTCAATATGATCACGATTAATTCTAATGCACGTTGTCACATGTAACTGAGTATTTTCATGCATTTTTTTTATCAAATTATTTTGTTGTATTAACTGCCTTACACTATGAGATGCATCTTCAATACGATGTGTATTCATTTCTTCAGCAAACTTGCACGTCTTTTACGTGATCCGAAAAAAAAAGTCGAAAATCGTAAGATTCGTAATTATATTCTCTATAAATTAACAGCATGTCAAAGTATTAACGGGAGTCATAGTTAACTGTCATTATTGTAATTACGGTTTTCTCGCCAAAGCTACTTAAACGTCACAATTCAAATCACTACACAATTGTAATTTCGGACAAAAAAAAACACGGCGTAATCAATGCATTCAATAAAGACCGCGACAGGTGTCAATCAACTGACCGTGACCGATATATGACCGCTGTTCGTTAGTGGTGGAAGTGGTTGAAGGAGGGTAAGGCCGGCCAGTTGCGCACGTGTCACTTAGACGGTCGATACCTAAATCTCAAAGCAAGTGTCGCAAACCTTATTAAATAATTTTTAATTAATTTTACTTGTGTATATCTTCAAAATGGTGCATTTTAAAAAATATAGTTTCTTGGCGAATATTCATCTACATATCGAGTACAACACTGTATTAAAATTAATGCACGGTAGTCATTAACACGCTAGTCTTTCCGGCATATAAATTATGCTTACCTGAGATTATTGACATCTACAATTTTAAATAAACTTTTTAATGATTTTTAAGCGATGGAAAGTTTCCAAACAAATTAAAGTGCCAGAATATTTAATGAAAAAACAATAGGTGCCGAATTGCTCAAATAGTTGCGTTGCTTAAGTTTAATGTATGCTGGTTTGAATATACCGCTGTATTTTATCAAACTTCTATTATAGTAGTAAAAATATGATTTAAAGAGGAAACAACTATAAAAACCTGTGAAATTTAATTATTGTGACGTTTAATGAATGAGAATGATGACTATACATTTTAAGACGTTTTGGAGGTCAAAACTTTATTTTTCACTAGCAAAAATTAGTTTATTTCTCCGGGTGATCATGAGAAACGTGCTGTTAGATGGCGAGCCATAGACAATTCTCTTGGAATAAAATATAATTACTTTTAATAAAATATTAATTTTCTGCTAACAACTCTTGCTCTACGACAGAATCCGTATCTACATACTCAAGCATGGGCGAGAACCCTTTTGTTAGCCTACTCATAACGTTGGTTTAAGTAGTGATTTTCTTCAAAAACCCTGTATACAATATTCAGTTACGACCAACAGCCATGTAGTTTCCATAAAAGTATTAAGACAAACATACGTTACAAAAATAAACACAATGTTTGGGTCAAACAATTTATAATAAGTGATTTGGAAAACGATACGAATATTAATATTTTATTCTTATTATTGTAACAATATTAATAATAAAACTTATATCATTTTTTATATTATTTTATTATACAGTTAATTTATATAAATATGCTAGGTTTTTTTTTGTGTTTGTCTCGTAACGTAACACAGTCGACGATTATAAAAATAGTGCTGTTTAATATTGTAAAGTGTTAAAAGATGATCTATCCGAGTTCGACCCATTGTGGATAGAACGCGGGAGCTGTATGTTAGAAGCAGGCATTTATAGACTAGGCCCTTCACTGTTTTCTGAAGACCTTAAATATTTATATTAGGCATTTAAGTAACACGACGGGCCTAAATAACAAAAATCACCAACCACATCATTGAGACGACAATGTGCTTAATCTTAATTCAAAATTAAGCAAAAAAAATGAGCAGAGGAGAAAATGCGGGGAGTAAAGGATTAGAGCCGTCTGCACTAAGGGGAGCTGGCTTATTTGAAACACCAAATAAATGGGTGTAATTACACGGCCGTTTTTCATTTCGGTGCGCGTCATGCAAGACCTGGATCCATTAAGTTTGTAACTCACTGAGTTGTGAGTGAACATCAAGAACCCTAATGCCTAACACGATAATTATTTTGGCTACATTAATGCAAAACCTTTTACGATAAGAATATATTTTCCTTTAAAAAAAATACAAATGTTTAAGTAATTATAGATAAGCAATATATACATATTATTACATAAAAACTAAACATACCTACACAAAAACTGATTAAGATACAGACTTGCGAAATGGTGTCTGCTTTTAATAAATGATCTGACATCATGAATCAATGGGGCGATTGATTCCCGACTACAATAGACCTACACAAGTTTTGTTAAGGATTATTTTATATACTTCTAACCTAAAATGCTTAAAAATATTCGCATTTAAAATAAAATTAGGTAGCCGCAGTCGCAAAGGTGAAACCTATGCTAACAGCAAGCTTCAAATCAATATTTTTTTTTTAAAAATTCTATCAAAAAACGCGCAAAAAATTTAACATGGGATTTCATATAGAAAAATATTTATAAATATAACTTTTTTATTATTTCGACTTTTAAAATTTCGACACCGTCACGACCTAGTATATTTATTGTAGATTCGATTAAAATGTTATTATTCTGAAATCATAGTGAAATCATCACAAACATTTCCCTATTAGAGTCGATCGATGGGAGCTACGCTTCGCTCTGCTTCAAAAACTACTTATAACATTCAGACCCGCTTACTGCCTTTACCTTACTAATATCGGTAGGTAGTTTAAATTAAAAATAAAAAAATGTTCATGAATAGGTATTTTTTGAAATATTTTATTTCTCCATTAAAATAGACACTTAAATTTCGGCTAATTTTATAAGAAAATCGAGAAGTCAATTGTTAACATATATCACTTTTATATTTCCTTTGGCCCATCATAAAACAGTGACTAACAGTTTTAAGACACTATCGTGCGTGCGTGTAACGTTTTTAATTTACATATTTTGAGTTATACAACCACCCTTTAAATGAAGTAACGAAGGCGCCACCTGTATATTAATTCTGTTATCATTACAGGATATCGGTGATATTCCGGGTGAGGTCGGCAAAAGCCGTCAAGATCACTGATATGAATCTGCTCAAACGCCTTGGCATCATCGTTGGGGTTGCCTGCGTTCTGCTCATGATACGGACCCTCGTCGCCCCGCCCGTAGTCATCGTCGGCAGGACCGCCGAAGACCTCAAGGCTTACCTCTGTAAGACTGATTGGTGGGATCACTCCTTTACGACTTGTAAGATCAATTCTATCAAATGCTTTCCTAAATATTTAAATTGAATAAAAATGCAATCTTTATTTCGCCTTTTACAATAAATCTATTAGTCAATTATATTTATTTTTATTTTATTTATTCATAATGGCACAATAAAAAGTCACAACAATAAACGATATAAAAAAACTAGTTATTTTTTAATTATTATCATATAGACAAGTAAAATACCAGTCATGTATTGTTGCTTTGAAGTAATAATCCAAAACAGTCAAACAGAAAACACTTGGCGACTTCTACCCTCTTAGCAAGCATAAGATACCAGAGCGAAGTAACCCATCGGAATGGCAAATTTTAGTAATTTTTCACCCACTTTGACATAGATGTAACATTGGTTAACTACAATTCTACAAGAAAAATGTGATACACAAAATCCTACATCTAGGACCCGAGCATAATATAAGGAACGTGTCAAAGATGTGAAGTAAAATAGCCCATTCCGATCCATCCTGAGAAACCCATCGCAAATTAGAGGTGGGGAGCAAATCGACCCATCCCGCACGCAAATTAAAGACGGTAAGCGAAGCGACCAACTCCGAGTGACGAACCTAACACGGGTGCCAAAGATATTGCCATTGTTTTGAAGTATAACTAATATAGTTCAAAAACGGTGTATCTTTGCAATGCAAAAAAACCAAGATGAGGTGAGAAATTTCCTTTTCAAATATCTACAAGAACATCTTCAGATTTATAATGGCCCAATAGCTTTTGGTCAAATGGATCGTTTCGTCGAGCAAAATACATCGTCGCTAGTTTTGTCATTCCTTATACAGTAAGTAGCACAGATGCCGCGCTCGACTTGCGTCTGGCGCCAAGAGCTTGCGGCCTTATTAACTAAAATAAATAGAGTTGTCGCAGACGCCGTGCCATCAGATCTTGCCACTCCCGAGAATAACTTTTTGGCGTTAATCCTACCTCACTTTGTTTGTTTGAGATAGGATTACCTTTCAAACTTCTTGATTAATATCGACTCCCATGATAGCATGACAGTACCTAATAAAATAATACAAGTGTTAACAACAGATTTCAGCTATTCGTACTGTACCGTGTACTATGTGTTCGTGTGTGAACTTATATGTTCACTCTTATATATTTTATAAAATTGATTAAAAAAAAAAATTACCAAGCCAGTCCAAAAAAATGAAGGATAATTAGCTTGTTACCATAATTATGTTAAAGCGTAAAAATGTATTGACGAGTTTCTCCTATATCGTTAAATATAATCTTTGCAATCTAAATGGAAATTATATGTTTACACGCACATACAGCCACATACATAGAAGTCATACGTCCTACGAAATATTTTATATTGTGAAAGGAGAAGGGGTTTTTTACATCAATATTATTTTTTAGTATTTTTTCAACGGTCCCTATGGCATATTTACTTAAATTACGGACTACATGACTGGTTATAGTAAAATTAAAAATGCTTATTATTTTAGTTGTTGATAGAAAGCTGATAATAATATTATACCAAAACCAAATACACCAACGACACCTTCTTATCGTGTAAACATCTATATAAACGGATTCATAAGTAGAGTAACCTAAAGCCAGGTGTTTGTTTTTAAGAGCTGACTCGGTTATTTTATCCGCCATATTGTGTAATATATATAGAAACATAACAATATGATCATTACAATTAGGCCCTCACCTACAGGATTACAATTATCGATTTATCGGATTAATACGTTAAGTCTAAATGTACCAATCCGATAAATCGGTTATTTGTTAAGAAATCAGCATTTCGATTTTTGAAGAGTTATACTATTCTGCGCACGTATCGTATTTATCTACGGTTTTTCGACGTAATGCTACATAAATCTATGGGGCGATTTTGGCCTGAAAACGTCATGCTGACATTTGGCACGATTCCAAATTTAGATATACATACATAGACATGACTAATTATTATTCAAACGAAATTGATCTTTCATATCAAGGCCTAGCACATATAAAAATACTAAATGAAACTTTTTTTGAACCTATGCACACGTAGAAATCAGATTTGATCTTTAGAGACTCAATGATCTTCTGGCTAACTGGTCGGCAACAACGGTATGTCTGCTGACCTATTAAAGAGGTCGCGTACCATGCTAGCAATTTCAAATATTGGTTATAAAGGCTCATAACACTGATCAATCTCTATAACAATATTTTCGTACTAGGTTCTGTTGAAAAATTTGACACAAATTAGTGTTATTATATTGTCTTTTTCAATAATTATAATTCGTTTCTTCTTGTTGCAGTGGAAGTCCTGTTCTTGATTTGGGGAATTCGTCTCTGCATAATGGTGCGGAAAGCTCCGTCTGAGTTCAACGAAAGTAGATTTATATCCATGGCAATTTATAATGAATTTCTACTGTCACTCTTTTTAAATATATCAATGTAAGCATAGTTAAATATTTTTAGGTATTTAGTAATAATATTTGTTGATTTTTTTTTCTTTTCAGTCTGTTCACCCCTCCTCCCCCTTCCCATCAAACGCTGAAACACTTCTTACCATATCTTTCAGAAACACGCACATTCCCTTATAATGCGTACAATGCTCGTTTATTGACATCTATCCTGTTACTTATTTCTGAACTATGCTACATATATTGTTTTATCTAATAATGAGCATATCTGTAATTTGAAAGTTGATGAAAAATATATTTTTTTTTTTAATTTTAGGGATACATACGAGTAAAAGATATGTCACAAAATTTAATAATAAACATTTATATTGTCAAAAGGATGTCCAAAGAAAAACGGCATAAGCTTCTACGTCCAAATATTAAAAACTGATCAGATAATTTGCCTTTTAATTACTATTCTTCCTAAGGATCTAATATCTTTTATAAGAGAGCAATTCAACTAAAAAAGAACTATTAGCAGTATAATTTATTAAATTTCTCAGAAAAGAATTGAATTTAAAAAATCAGATTTTATATTATTGAAGAAATAAGATCGAGAACATATTTTTTTATGAATAAATATACAATGGTTACTAAATGACAGCCATAAAAATTGAATCGAAATTAAATATTTATCCTTTGACCTCGCTTTAACCTACCATGTGCGCCTGGCCAAAAAAATAAAATAACCCTAGAGTGCCCGGTCAATTTTTCGGAGCGATCATCAAGCTAAATTTTACCACTTTTTAGAAAAAAGATATTGGCTTCAATTCTTTTTCTGCTAGATTTATTTTTGAATGAAAATCTTGACATCTAGCAATATTATTAGCGATAGGTTCTAAATATTGTAAATCATAATAACTAATAAAATATCGCAGTGGTGTGGCATATCCCACAGTTAAAAATAACAATAAAAATATGAGTTATAAATAAATTTAACACTAAATAAAATATAAATAGAGAAATACAGATTTTGTAGAAAATGTTAAAATAAAAGCGTGAACAAATCGCACAATGAGCATATATGTGGCCTAATACTTTTGTTTGTTGAAAATTATGTTTTGTACGTATGCGGTATAAAACAAATGTATTTGAAATTACAGAAAATTTGAAATTTACATATATTTTTTTTTCATATTCGACATATGAAAATTTTTATTAGTACTCGTATTAACATCGACGGACCAAAATTTAGGTTATTTTCCTATAGAATTATCTGTGTTTAAATCTGCTAAATTGTTAATAAAGATGCTCAAGAAAAATGCTAAAATAGACAGAGTTATGACAATAATGTTCAACGGACATACACAATATACATATACAAAATACAGAATAATATTACAATACGTAATAGAAATATGAAATAAATAAAAAATCTTTTTTTATTATACTCGTGATGTGACTAAAAAAAAAATAGGTACTTATTATATTAAAATGTAACTGTTACACATATTTTTTATGTGTTATATAATATTGACATTTTATTATTATGGCATATCTCATGTCAAAATAAATCTCATATTATAACTAAAAACAATTTTATTTAAAATTCTAATAACATTCAAAGGTAATCAAAATAGAAATATAATTCAATATGTGCTAAACAGTTTTTGAATATATTTTAATGCTAATGTGTATTATGTATTATGTTGTATGTATAATAATATGTATGAATGCTTTCAGTGTGGTATGTTTTTTTGTTACAGGCTATTTCTACAGTCGCCCGCCAATCCAGATCTTCTATACATAATATTCTTCTGTCATACTCAGCTGTCAGTTACGCTATTGCTCTGTCTTATTTTTGGGAGTAAGGTAATAGTAATAGTTATTTGAGAGTAAGGTAGTAAGTTATTTATATGTTTCATTGACTTTAATGTTAAAAATCCGACCAGGTTTCCATGTAATCTAAACGGATATGGTTGCTTTTCAATCTACACACAAAAATTCAACTCTTTCGTATTTGTTCTTTTCATTAAGCGATTCTATAAAAACAAATATATTTACATACTTTCAGACCTGTTAGCAGTATTGAAAGCCATCAACTCTAATACTATTAATTACTATGCTAGTACTTAGCTGAATTCAGCTGCTCAGCACCCTCACAGCACACAACAGCAAATCAGGTCTGGAATTGATGGTAATGAAGTGGACGAGCTGGCCAGAAAAGGTGCAGGATGCCCATGATCGGCCGAGAACATAGCAAAAAGACCAACAACTGCTAAAAATATGGGCTAGAAATCAAATCCTAAAGTACTTGCAAGAATTGCCCGGACAAACGCAAGCCAAAATACTTATAATAGGATTCTCGCAAAAAAAGACTCTCTGAGCTACTGAACCTCAGCCGGAACCAATTAAGGATTATAACCAGAACCTTAACAGACCTCTGGAAGTTTAAAAAACACCTGCATTTAATGAGTTTATTGGTGACAGTTGCAGGTTTGGCCAATAGAGCCCAGAAACCTCTATACACTTTCTAATACATAAAAGATACCAGCTTCTGAAAATCATATTCTTAACCCTGAAGAAATACAAACCTTTGAACTTAAAAAGATACTTATTTTTACAGGACTAGAAGGCGAATTCTAACTGGATGTTAGAATTCGCCCTTGAATTCGAGTTAGATTACTTTAAGTGGATGTTACAAGTACAATAGTTCTGCAAAAGGACGCGGTTCACGGGGAATAAATAATACCACATATCCACTATAGACATAACAGAGCCAATGTGTGCTTAGTCAAGAGTTCAGTACCTTGTGGCACACGCCGCAAGGCTCAGCAGTCAGCTGGGGTACAACAGCCGATGCCCAAAAATTACGTAGGCAAATTTATATAGAGATATCGGTTTATACCTTGAGCTCGCTCATTGCGACGTGTCAAGACTCATGGCCTTTGACAGTTCGTTCGATTGTATTATTTTATTTAAAGAGATTGTAAACAAGCTACTTAATGTTGTAATAAATATTACATAGACATTGTGAACATGCCACCAATTATTTTAATTTAATCCTGTAAACAAGGCAACGCACTTACCGCGCGGACGCCGATAATCGTGAAGCTTGAAAATGGAGTAGAAGGGGAGAAGAGTTTGCGAGTCCGTGCCATAATGTAATTCCACGGTATAATCAGGTCCCCTTTTAAAGAACGCAGGGATCACCTGCCCTTTCTCTAAGGAGATTAAAAATGTGACATATTGACATAATCAAACCGAAGGGTATAATAACCATCCTAAGTAGGAATGACGTAGGTAACAGGAATTATAAATACTCATATTACTTGTAACATAGAAACCGTTACTGAACTGTTGTAAATGTTATTAAATAAGTTAAATTAGGAACGAATGAGTTCACATAAAAACCGGCAAGGGTTTTGTGAACAAACAAATTAAATATGTATTTTGTTTATAAATAAAGAACTTATAAAAAAAAAAAAAAAAAAATACCCTTTATATAAAAGTGTTCATCGTATCGGTTCATTGACTTAAAGTCTGTTCCTAATAATGACAGAAGATCCGTATATCTTAAAATTTCCTAAACTCTAAAATAGCTCAACGAACAAAACAAAATTAAAACGAAATAATAGCCTACTTAAAATTTTAACTTATTTTTAAAACAAATATTGTGCAGTATTTTCCTATGCCGCCTATTCAAAATTTTGCTGTCTAACCTGACATAGGTACGTAGATATCTTAGAATGCATGCGATCTACTGTCAAAAGTTCAAATGTATTCTCATCATCTCCACTGACCCCCTACCCTTCCCTATTTTCCGATTCTATTACCCTTTCCCCTCCTTCCCTCTTTTCGTTATCACCTCTCTTCCCTCTCCATCCTATCCAGATAATTTCATACATAAGTATAAAAACGAAGAAATTAATATATTTAATTATACGTAAACATCATTAATCTGAAAAAATACTCAAAATACGTGCGTATGCTGGGTTCAGTGCTGCCTGCTTTGAGAGTTGTTAGTAGAAGCGACCCACCCCTAGTGCTGCAGTTACGTTTGGGTGTCGAAGTCAACTATAACGCTGCCTACAGGGCCCACGTACCTATAAACCTATAACGATGATCCTATCTTATTATTTTCACTATAAATATAGTTTTCTGTGATTCTTTCTCTTTCTACCACGAGGATAAATAAGTGAACGAGGAACGTCCAGCGTAATAAATGGAATTTTAATAATATTAATAATTTAGATTTTAGATAACATTGTACATTTTTAAATATTTCGTTAATTCTACCTAACTAAGTAATTCCCGTATTTATTTTACCGTGTTAATGGGTTTATTACTAAATTTCTGTCAACATAGGTTTTAGTTTTTGGCTATCTGATATAGAAAAGAGTTCTTGTTACTCTAATGTACGACTACTTGCAGTAGTCAAACAGATTTAAATAGTTTTGGTTATTCAGTAACAAACTCTTATTATTTGGTAACAAACACATTATTTACTAAATTTACTCAAAAATGATGTATATTACAAATATGTTATTAAGAGAAAAATATTTTTTTCATATTGTATATTTTTTTAAAATATACAACCACGCAATCATTTTTTTTTAATAAAATCACTCCTTTAAAATAAATATAAAAAAAATAATTTAATTTTTTGTGGTTAGTGAAAAACATGCTCATGTTCATGCTCCATTGAGACATGACATTTCATGATCATGCTTACTGGTATCTTCAATTAAACCATACTTTTCGGAGAGAGATGGTGCCTTCATCAGTCGTGATTTAGCACTGATCCATTCTTTTGGCTGACATCTCCGTCCATAGAATGAGTATATTCGACATTAAGGGGATTTAAATAATTATCAAAAAATAAAAGAATCTCTAAAAAAAATTCCAACAAACGGTGGTAATAATATGTTGTGTTGTACTGCCTTTGCGGAACCCTACCTAGGCTCCGTTTCATTGCTGTAGTAGCAGGGGTGTGCCATCTGTAAAGGCATAAAGGCATTGCGTACCCTGTAAAATATAATAATTTTAAAATCTAAGTAGATGTAATATATTTCATAATAAGTTGATAAAACTTTATAAGAAATCGCAAAAATACATCGCGCAGTGCACGCGCTCCGTGATACGTTGTCGAGTCGAGTCGAAATCGGATTCGAGTCAAGTCAAAATTAAGCCCATTACTCGCGACACCCATAGGCACTAACCATAGGCATAGTTATTAACTTAAAAACGAAGCCAACTATACGAAGAAATATATATCCAAAGGTCAATGATCTAATTATTTGGCTTGATACGAGACTAAAAGAGGCCTGTCACGACCTGTGAAAGGCTATGCCTTTTCATGTATCTGAGGGAGATGACGCTAATCTCTACACCCTTCATGACAAGTCTACTGCCATGAAGGTCGCGAATTAGCTTCTTAATTTAAGCGATAATTTTATGTCAATACATTTATAATATGTTCCTCCTATATTCAAACCTTTCTAGCTTGCTTTATTTCTTTACAACTTTTTTATGATTTAGAATGTTTCTACAGATGAAAGCTTCCATATATTTTTGGTAATCTAAAACCATTTTTATTGCTTTTTTTATATTTACAATAAATGGATGCAGCGATGATTCCCAGAAGGCGCGGAACGCTACCCTCTCTGGCTTTTGAAGTAAAATCTATTGATAATTTGAGACAAAACCGAACTTGATTGAGAGTTATGATTTTTTTATGTTAACTATTTTAATTGTCTGTCACTAATATACTGTTGTACTTATGTCGTGTTAGGCGTACTTGGTTTTGAAGGGGCACGGTCGAAATGACCATTCTGAAGGCTCCAGTATGGCTGGCAAGATGTTCAGTACGGGGGGAACTGGTGGAGTTCGGCCCAGGCAGCATCCGACAGACTCTCAATACGTCACTGCGACGAACTCATCTGCGGCGGCTCCCAGCGATGCTGACATGCAGGTATAAAATATTATTGTGATTGCTTTCATCTGCTGTGTACTGAAAGAATAATACAAACTCATGTATGTGCACAACTAGAAAGGTATAAAATATTATTAAATAAAATGATTATTACTATTTTTATTAATATCATTAAATTATTATTATTAAACTGAAAATGTCCCTGTTGTTTTATTGCTAGTCGCGTGTCAAGATTTACAAAAAAAACTAAGATGTGTATGTAGCCATCCAAAACGCATATCGAATGTGCTGAAAGTGCCGCAGCCACAAATGGAGATAAGAAATGAAGCAACCCATCACGAGTTGGTACAACAGCCGCGAGTAGTGTGGGTTGGAATTCCTTCATTAAATCCTGTAATGATTCCTATGAATAGCTGTTTGCCTAATTGTAAGACGTTAGGTTCCGGTTAAATAATTTACTACTACTAAACTATCTACGTGTATCTATAATATGTTACTAGTTTATATATGTACCTATACCTTTGCTAATGCTTTTTCACATGTTTTAACCGCTGTACTGTTTTCAATTGCAAATGTCATTCCTATACAATTTATATTTGTTTTTGGAAATAAATGATCTTATCTTATCTTATCTTATAAACAATGTATACTAGCAGTTGAAATGAAACGATAGCTAGAGGGTATATATAGGTATACTTGTTTCTATGAAAAACACCTGCACTTAGTACACCCTTCAATCTTTACTGTCTACTATAATAGTCATTATACTACTATATATATATTTTTAACGGTACGCAAGTAATTTGCTTCAATTTACTTTTTTCATTTGTCATTTTAGTCATCAAAGATTCATTCAAGACTCGCTATTCAAATAACTTACTTCATCTTACACATTTTTGGTATTCTAGTGATAATTTTCTACCAATTATTAGGATTAATTATAGAAACCTAAATAATAATAGTAAAACATAAATAGTAAATCATGATAGAATTTATACCTAATATGGTCCTTTAATACCTAACAGGTATCTAAGAAATGTGTAAATATTTTTTTTAATGCGATAACTTACTGTTCATATTTCAGGATGAATTCCGTCGCCTTTATATGCAGCTAGAGAAACTAAAAGAGCGAAACACAAAATTCGGTAGCAGGCAGCTTACCTGCAAGATAAACGCCATGCAGGAAGCTGCCGTCAGACATGACTCCCTGATCATCAACCACACAGCTCGGTCTACAGCATCCTCGTCTCCAGTACTCTGCAATAACGTCCAAAACTGTACAAATATTGCAGTGGAAAATCCCTCAACGTCAAGTAAGAGGCTAGTTGTTACATTCAGTCCCGGTAGGTCTACCGAACCGCAGCCGGGACCATTTAATGCTACAACACTAGAAGCTGGATCTTCTAGTGAAGCTTTATCAGACCCCGGACCTAGCACTAGTAGGCAGGTGACAGTTTCTAGTGATAGTAATGGCACTGTAACCTCTAGAACTCCCATTAGGTCTGGTCATGCTAGAACTCACACAATTGTTATTAATCTAGACGATAAAAGTCGCTTTACGGAAGAAGTCACTGTATAACATTCAGTTTTACGAGTAAATTCAGTGTAAGGAATACAGTGGTGTAAATATTTTGCTGAAAGCTTATTGTGATAATCACGAATAAATCCAAAGATACAGAAAGAAGTGTAAACATTCCATTTTTATTGTGAAAAGGTAAATAATATAAATAAGAGCTATAAACTTAGGTAATAAGTAAATATTTTGGGCTATGCGCAACTAAGCCAAATTTAGCTTGTTATAAAATCAGGTGGTAGTATTTTTTTTGAGTAATGTTTACATTTTCTTTTTATTCGTTTTATTTTGAAACATTATTGTTGTCGTTTTAATTAAATTGAGCTGTTATTACCTATATATTTAATTGTAAACCGTAAAAAAAACTAAAAGACCAAAAATGTAAAAAAACTAAGCTTACGAGTATATTACAGGTAGCTTACTTTACGTACAGGTAGTTATGACTGCATCGCAGAATTTAAAAAATTAAATCATATTTTTTTTTTATTATTGGTATGCATGCACTACAGATTATTTTGTTAAATAAAAGATTATCATGATTTCAAATATGATTGTTATTTATTTAAGTAATAAGCGATAGCAATACAATATAATGAGAAAATGATTGACGTAAAACTACTGAAACGTCATTCAGATTATTATCATTCACATAGTCATCTTGCCGGACGTTGCTACTATTAGTATATATTTTTTTTATGAAAGTATTACCATGCCCCGGATCGCTAACCACTAGCTAGATCGCTAACCGCTTGGTCATGTTTTCATATTTAATTTCATAAAAAAAGTATTATATACTACTTACTGTATAAATTATTACATTGTTTTAATTTATTGAACAATATCATTTCTAAAAATAAAAATGACTAATGAACAAAAATGTACTATTAATTAAAAAATGGTCATACCGTAATGGCAGCTTTTTTTAATTTAAGTTACCTACAACATTGATGTACTATGTAATAAAATGTAATTAATATTTTTTTTATAAATATTTAAATTACTTTTAAGCGAATAATTTATTTTTTATTAAAAATAAATAACACCGGAATGACAACTTTAAATGTTATCGCCCGACTTAAATTTAAGGTATTTTCATTTTAAATAATATTTAATATAGTTATTTTATTTTACTTTATTATTCTATTGTTACTAAATACAAAATCTGCTTTATTTGTATTTCAAAATATTTTATTGCCCCTGAGCGTTACTTGATGTATAAATTTTTAAAGGTATGTTCTTCGATAGAGTTCTTGAGTTAGATATACCTATCAAATAAAATTGTCATTAATTCTAAACAAGCATAATATCTTAACTGCGTTAGGTATGCATTTTTGTTATAATATTTAATAACATTTATTAAATAATATGTTACCACTTTCCAAAAGGTTCATTCTATAAACCGCGAATCATTTTTATACGTACATACGACTATTTCATCAACTTAAAAACTTAACTCGCACAATTATTGAGACTTGCTTTTATAAGTTTAAGGTGTGCCATAGACAATCTACTCTACGCCGTTTAATATTGGTAAATGTACGTATATTAGGTACCTATTCATTACATGATTTTTTTATAATCTTTTCTATCTTACTACATAAGATATTTAAGCGATGACATTTTTTTTGTCAAAATTGATTAATTTGCGTTTTTGTTACGAGTGTTAATACTAAAAACAAACAAACTCTCTTTAAAAATCAAACAAATTACGAATAACAATATGCCATAAAATTTTACATCTAAAATAAAAGTATTTACAAAAATAATAGGAATAGACATATCTGTATTTCTTGCGAATATCTTAAATTGTAAATATGTTTTAATGTAAATGTTAAATTATTATAGCTTCATATCATGCTATCCGTTATAATAAATAATTTAATAAATGTGATTTTAATAATAAAATATTTCCAAGTTGTATTAAGTGTTCTTATTCCTAATTTAAAGCCAAATTTTTTTATTATATAAGACTCATTGTTATTTAATAATTGTTTGTAATATTGATTCAACATTCGAAGAAAACTCGTACTTTCTTATTTATAAATAAAATAATAGTATGAATGTAAATAACTACATTTTATCATACATTGATGTTTTTATGAAAATCTCTGAAAATACGAAAATAAACAATGATTTTCAGATTTAAAGCTTTGTTTTTGTTTTAAGTATACTTAACCCATATATTTCAAACAAATAATCGGTAATATTTGCTTCAAAGGACGTCAAATCTTAGCAGCTGGTTTAAAGATCTTCCATCCACACCCTTCGATTGAATTGCCCTGTGCGTGCAAGTTACCACACGAAAACTTTACAAGTGAGAAAGTTTTTACTATTTACGTCGATATGTAGCAAAAATGTATGACTATAATGTGTGAACTCGAACTAGCGACCGTCAGGTCCATAGTCTAAAAACCTTACCACTAGACTACCCTGATCTCTGCCTCAATAATCTCAAATGCAAATAAATATTCCTTATCTACAAGCCAAACCCGAAACATTTAAGAGCTGCGGAAAAAAAATGGATTTTCTTTTTCTGGTTCAATGAGCTGATTATTTAACCGATACTCTTAAAGTACTAAAAAAGACTATCACAAACATATCTACTACAATCAATTAGACAACTAACTATACTATTCTCAATCTTCTTTAGCTTTTTCATCTCGTTAAATGTGTCAGCTATCACAGGCTTCGCATTAAACTTTGTTTCTTTAGAACAGTGTTTTTCAACCTTTTTGAATTCACAATCCCTTTAAAAAAAACTTCCCCCCCCCAGGCTTTATTTTTACTATACCACTCGTATTTCAGTGATTTCAACGACAATGTATTAAATTTTCTTCCTAATAAGACCTAATTTTATGAAGGAGGAACTCGAATAATGCTGGTTTCGCGAAAAACGCAATAAATGATCAAGTAACGAAATGCGGGTAGGCGGATTAAATTCAAGGTAGAAGCGCTAACGGTCGCCGCGGGAAAGGCGAGGGGAGGGCAAAAGACAATAAGCAAATGGTTTGGTTATTTGCGTCTCAAAAATAGAACCACGAGTTGACAAATTGTTAAAAAATAAACAGGCCTTCTTACTAAAATTATTGTATTTTTACCTTGTTTGCGACCGCAACCCCCAAGCAAGGTTTTGCGACCCACCAGAAGGTCGCGACCCACAGGTTGAAAACACTGCTTTAGCGATTTAATACAAAGCTGATTTATTGTGAAGACAAACTTTATCGGCAAAGAGAGTATTTTAGAAGGGCACTTGGTGTTAAAGCCCTTGCAGACGACACAGTTTGTCGGATTCAATTTCAACTCGATAAATTTTAAGATCTGTAGGTTAATCGTTCGATATTTCCCCCCCCCCCCCCTTTAAACCCCCGCCTTTAAAAACCTGTAAAATTCGCATTTTTTGTAAACAAAAATGCCTTAATGTATCTGTTGTTCAGGCACGTAAACGTTTTAATATTACACGTAAGATAACGGTATGAGCTAAAACATATTTTTTTTCCAACTTTTATAAGAATAGGAGGCGTGATGAAGACCTCTAACAAATAACAAATCCGTTGTCTGTAGGCTTTCTGCAATTTGTTGGAAACAATAAATCGTCACCGATCGGGATCCAACCCGACGGATTGACCTGTAAGGGCCATTAGTAATTGAAATGCTGCTGCCATTGTGTTGAAAAGTTTTCATTACAAGAACGCAATGTCATTTCCGTCGCAATCGCTCTAAGTTCAATCGCGCGTAGACACTGGACGTAACGTTTATTTGAAAACTATTATTGATATTGAACTAAAGCGTCAATAAAAAGATATTACTTTAATGTTAGCGGTGTTCGGTCGAGTAGGGTCTGTACCTAGGGTTGGTACTCACCTACCTCGCCTGCTGCTGTCAGCAGGCGAGGTAGGTGAGTACCGCTTTAATTTCGAACAAATGTTATCTGAACCTAACCAAACTTGATCCCAAGAAAGAGAGGAGAAAACTCTTAGATTACTTTTTTTCATCTGAATATACTTACCCATCAATTGAGGGTTAGTAAGGTTAGTTACTTTCTAAGAAGCATATTAATACTTTAAAAAAATAATAGAGTATAGTGATTTTGAAAAATATCAACGAAAATAAGTGTTATGACGTAAACCGTTCAAGGTATTAAAAAAAAAAATGTTAGCTTGTATCTACATTAATCTATGTACATACCAAGTAGTTTTTATTTACGCTATTTTACAGATAGAATATTATAGATTACAAGCTATATGTACTACTAAACCACCACGATCTTAAATAAACATATATGGATTTATAACTTTACATACATATAAGTTAAACTAATTTAAACAATTATGTTATCTTTCTTTTTTACATATCTACCGGCAAAAAAAGACGTCTCGGTCAATTATCCACATTACGTCGATAGATTCATGTTAAAAGAGCGTTAAATAAAATAGGTTTCCGATGTGACGTGGATAAATGGCCTGTAGTATTACAACCGGTACACACCATTATTACATTATTATTATTATGGTGGTATACAGCATAATCCACATTCATTACAAATGTCACTCATCCTTTCATCTCAAATTAAACGCGACATAATTGGTCGCAGAACGTAAAATATTTTTTAATTAATAAGCGAATAAACAAAGTATAAGTAAACAAAGTCCTAACAAAGTAATAAATATACGTATTTTGTAATCATTGTTCTAATTTCTGTTTGAACTAAACTCAGTTTCAAAAAAATCTATTCAATCTGCACTTTTTTCATTTATGCATTTCTTTTTGCCAACAGGAATGAGATTTTAAAAAAAAATAAAATAATTTAATGAAACTATCATTCTCAATCGTTTATGATAAGTTTATGATAAAATTCGTGTAAACATATAATTTACTTAGTAGGAACGTTTCCAGTATAGGTAAAGTATACAGTAGATATTTTATATATTATTCATATATTTTTAATATATGTATAATATACATACCACTATTCATCTGCTATTTTCTTTATTATTAAATAATGTAAAAATAAAAGTGTATTCCAAATTACCCAATATTTATTTTTTAAACCTCAGTATTAAAATAAAGATATTCTTGTATATAATAAAATGTTTTATCTAGTAACCATTTTTTTAATTCATTTTTAAAAATTTTAATTTCAGAAACCATTTTATTTTTTTTTAAAAGCAGTGATAAATTTTTATCGATGAATATAAAGGACTTTTCTGGAAGATGGTTTTATTAGCCTTCAGATATACTAAATCATGCTTATTTCGCGTATTATGCTTATATGTACAATTAGTTTGCTCAAAATAATATGGTAAATTTACTTAAATAATTTCCCCTCTCCTTCCTTCCTATTTACTGGATTTGGTATTTATTTAATACTAACATTTCCCAAATTGACCTTTATTCAATAAAAGTTTTGCAACGCTGTCTTAAAATACTATACAAATACACACAACCACGGACAAAATTCCTAGTCTAGTTCCGTATTAAATCGTTTTTTTTTTAATATATAAAATAATCAAGTTTTAAATAAATGTACTTCGTGTTCTTTTTGCTGTTTTTTTTTTAATTTTAAATCGTTTTTTCTATTTATTACATCTTATTTAAATTCGTTCAATATATTTTTATATTATCCTTTTTTACGACATTGTCTTTAGGTCATTATCTGTATTGTGTAAATTTCTGTTGGGTAAACACAATAAATATATAAATAAATGAACATGGACGTATTATTTCAATTTATAATAATTAAAACGTGGCACTGAACATTGTTTTACATATTTCTAGTTGCGCTCATAAGTGAATTTTATATTAATTTATACTGGCCACTAATAAATAATATGTCCCTACAGCCATGATGTCACATGCCTAAATTCGGTATCACTGCGCTGTGACTTGATATATGTCAAGTCTCAATCATCAGTGCGAAAAATGTGTTGACCTTGTGTTGATCTTAAAATCTATTTTATCCGACCTGCTCTAACTCATACATGGTTTCCGTATACCGTTTATAGTTTGGCAAAGCATTTTGCTTGAAATAGTAGAAGAAGAATAAAAAACGTTGACTTGGTTCGCATTAGTTCTTCCAATAAAATTTGGACTGTTTGTCTCCAATCTGGAGCCGCGGTCTCACTGACTGCCAAGGTCTTTCTAAGGGCGCAAAACAATTTGAGTACCCCTGCTTCTTAATCTCTAGATGTTTCATAATTCCTAGAAATGGTGTTTGTTGAAAGCACCATTAGTAGCTACAAGGTACTTCATTAAAAATTGTAAAGAAAATTTCTATGCTACCTCTTGAGCAATAGAATTACGAGCGGATTGCTGCGCTTGCCCACTTCACAATAAGATGTTACGGGCTTACGGTTTTAAGGGAAAGAGGGGAGCGAGATAATTTGAAAGGGTTTTTGAACAAAGGCAGATACCTATTGGATTTATCCATGTTTTAATTTCAAAAACCATCCAAGAGCCTAATTGGAAAAAAAATATTTTTTCATAAATATATCGAGAATTCAAGGGGGCCACATCGAACCGAGGCCTATTCACAACTACTATCGACGTCCATAAGTTTTTTTTCTTTTTATGAACTATTTGCATGCTACTTAAAATATTTTATAATGACGTTCATTTCTAGTGACTATTTGTGCAGATATTAATTACTATGTACAAAAAAGGTAATTAACTTAATTATTTTTTTAATTTGAGCTCCCAATATATATTTTTCTATAAAAACATACTTTTTTTAATGTAGTTTTAAGCGGTTATATTTATTTGTGCATATAATTGCAAAATATACCATTCCTAATGCTTATTTATATTCATCGGATTTTTTTTTAATTTTATGATAAAATACTCGGTTATAAAAATACATTTTCAATAATTAAAAAGCCTAGACGTTGCACATGATATGTTGGAGGAAACCGACGCGTCCCAAGTAACAATTTTTAGGGTTTAAGCTTTTAGAACTTGCCTATTAGCCATATATTGGCAAGAACATCGAATACAAGTAGATTGGTATCTAATATTTAATGCGAAAAGATCTTCGAACTCTTTGGTTCTACGCTAAAATAGGCTGATAATGTTATACTTAAGCCATTTATTGGCCTAGTGCTTGCTAATGCTTGACCGTTAAGCATTTTAATGTGACTTTTTTGTGACCGTTAAGCAATATTGATCTTCCAAAACAAATAGGCATTTTTCAAAATAATTTGATAACTAGTCAGTAATGAGAAAAACCGTCTGTGGGACTGCAAATCTGGTTGAAATTTCATACCTTTTACATTTTTATAAGTCCAAGTAGATCACTTTATAGATGCGGCCACACTGCCTAAACAGACACTACCACAAGTACCTTTATTACTACGTTAAAAAATATTAAATAGCGTAGCCAGGAGAATGAGCACCTCTCCCAGAAAATAATAGTACTTAAACTATTTAATTCGTTATTATTTCGTAATATATTCTAATTCAAGTGATTATCTATGATTTTTCCTGTCTTTCCTACCCACAAAATATATCCCCGGTCTTACTCACTCTTCCGCATCAAACTACCGCCAGACCCTCCCAAAAATTGAACGGCGCGGTTGTGTTTCTCTACTCTAAAAAAACTACTCTGTCGCGATTGCAGAAATACATCGATTGAGACCAATAGACGCTGGTTGCAGCGCTAGAATCATCAGTCCATCTGTCAGCGCAAGGTTGGTGATTATACTAATATATAACATACTTATACTTACACTTACTACTTATACTTACTTTTACTTATACTATATGTTCAAAGAGTATATAACCTTTACGTTGACTATAAAGCCGCCTTTATGCAAATGAAAAATGTCTACATCGCTGAAATTAAGGTTATATGTAAAACATATAAATATTGTTTATTACTGAATTCGTATTGCAAGCGCACAGAGAATAATTCTTTATTTCGAGTTAGACGTGACGGAACCTACTTATTAAATAGGTGCTGTCTATCTGATTATGTAGCACGTTGTGCAATAAGGTCATGTCATTAATTACCCTTCGGTTCTCCAGGCCCAGTAAATTATGGATGGAATAATGAGACCTCATAGTTATCACACCGAACGTGTTCGCGATAATTAAGTTGTGCTGTATACGGTCCAGCCTATTTATGTATTTGTTTTAGGGAGAAGTTGTTTACTGCTTTATTCAGTCAGTACTGAACAAGTACACTGTATTTGGGGTTGATATTTGTAGATAATTAAATATTAATCAGCAAAAAATATTTTCAATTAAGAGAAAACAAATTTACAATTTAATCGAAATCGTTTTAATGTTTGAAAACTAGTTACGCGTTTATTTTAGTATTTTATTTTTCTTTCTAATTATTTTTCTATTTTTTTGTAAGAGCGGTATAGGAGCAAAGGAAATAAGATTAATCCTGTATAAAAAAAATGTATAAAAAGATGTCAGTGAAGTTTTAGAATCGCTGCCGTTAGCAGCAATATTGGATTG
The DNA here is from genome assembly GCA_020383195.1 of Neomicropteryx cornuta. Classification (NCBI taxonomy): domain Eukaryota; kingdom Metazoa; phylum Arthropoda; class Insecta; order Lepidoptera; family Micropterigidae; genus Neomicropteryx; species Neomicropteryx cornuta. Next base: position 13,194,517 of record JAHKQU010000014.1, read on the forward strand.
TGAGTTTAACAGTATCGGCAACGCTCGTCTTTCTTAACGCAAAGCTAGGGGCACTTCATTACTCCATGGTCATAACGTAGAATTAAACATTGAAAACACTCACATTTTCGTCCCCTTTTAGTACCAAATCGGACTGCGTTCCAACGGAGTAATCGCGAAATTGAAACGGAGCGGAATAATTTAGCGAAAAGACGCACATCACGTTTAGAGCTAATGGCAGCTCGAGGATACTTTGAAAGAGACATCCGAGGGACCAGTCTCCGAAAGAGAATCAAAAAGATACGTTCTTAAGGCAGGATGCTGTATCACGCCGGCCGGCGATACAATTGCAATGGCTTTGTTAAACGAAAAACGTTATAAAAGCGGGGAGACATTAATGAAAATGGTTAATAATAGATCTCTGCCTTATTATGCGCCTCGACCAAGCAAGCGTCACTATTAAAAAGAATATTTAATTACATTGTCGCCAACTCAGTAGCAGTGCTAAATAAAGCTATTCTCAAACCTAATTGCATGAATAACTAAGAATCACAGCTAGGTCCCGCAGAATATCTAGACACTTCAAAACTCGTGTACCTATCCCAGCTATAGGTAATTTCCAACAGGCCGTTGTTCGATGTTGTAAGTTTGGACCCTACAGGCATTTGTACTTCAACACGCAGAAATTCAGAAAGATCATAATACAGAATCCGACATTTTAAACGCTGGGATGTTTTTGTTTCTAAATAACTTTTTATGTAATAAATAGGATACTAAACTAAATAGAACTAAATAGAACTAAAGCTAAACTGCGTCAAAACAAAAACTTGTCTCACAAAACGAAATTCATTATTTAAAAGACCTTCATTTTAGATTTTAACTGTATGGCTGTGAAAGGACCCTAACAAAAAATAATGAAGGAACAAAAGTTTTTTTTTTTTGGTCTCGGTAAATGTTAACATAATATGGAGAAATCTACGAACTAGAAATGTTTTTCAATGAAAAACCATGACCAATAATTGACCATAATTGACCATGTTGAAAATCGGCACATTGCAGGACCAATAGCTCAAAAAGGTCTTTGCAATTCATCCCACTTGGAAGGCAATTAGCAAGTAGCCAAAGAAGAGATGGAAAACTGCATAACAGAGGATGCTTTACGCCTTAATGAACCCAACTGGAAGGCTACAGCAGAGATTAGGGTAGAATGGGCAGACTACTCAAGGAGAAGGCCGCGGCCAGCAATGGGCTATATATACTGTGTCCCAAGACCAATTCCTGATAAAAAAACAGCTTATAGGTCCTGTGATTTCTGTACCAAAATTCATCATGGCTACCGAAAGGATCGTGTAATAATGGTGTAATGTTGTAAGCGCTCAGTTGTCGCCGCACGCCGTAACGGTGACAGAGACATTATCGATGGCGCGGCATCGGAATTCGCACGCTGATCGAATTTACACCATCTGTTAAAATATACTATAAGTTTCCAATTTAACCATAATGATACACTTTTTATCTCTCTATTTTACATAATACACACAATATTATATTTTTAATTTTATATTAATAATCATTATATTTTATGTACCTACAAACGTACCTCAGAAGCCCTATTCGAATATAATTGGAATAAACAGGTTGGAAAATGCTATGATTCCCTTTAGATTAGGATCGCTTTAATTATGACTATAACTGAAACACGATTCGCCTCTAAATGAAAAGTTGAATTTTACCTCATTTATAAGCAGCGGCTTTAATCTAGACGTTTCCTGTTTGAGTAAAATTCAAATAATTCATTATGAATAGATCGTTATCTTATTAATACGCCTCACAACAATATATTTTACTGTGTACACTGACGGTATATAATTTTGATTTAATATTAACTTTAACTAAAAAATTTATGAAACTAACAGCTTATCACAAATTAAAAATTTTAATGAAACACATTTTACGTTTATATTCGTTTTTATTTTATTTAAAGCTGTTAAATATAGTTTTTGTTATTAAATTATGTTAAATGTTAAAGAGTAAATATAAAAAAGGCGCCGTGGACGGATTCAATAATTCCATGATATTTATAGGAATTGGCTAAATGAGAACCTAATAGGTACGTCATTGTGTCAATTTCAGAAGGGTAGGTTGTCATGAAAATATCATTTTTGAGCAGTCATTATCTTTTAAAAATTTATATTCATTAAAAACTCCTTAAAAATGCAGGTGGGCATTATAAATATTTTTGAAAACGCAATATTTTTCCGATTTCAAATTGAATCAAGGTGAATACAATTAAAGTTCATTGTGTTCGATAGCCAACGTGATATACGGAAAATAAAAAAAAAAATAATTTTATACGTAAAACGCAATGACTACTTAATGGTTTTGGTAAGTTAAAAATAAAATATAAAATCGAAAGATGTTAATGACCTTTATGTAATAGTTTTAATACATACGAGTATGACTAAAGATAATACCTATATATTATTTTTTAGAAGTCCGTAGTTTATTTACAGAATAAATGTTCTGAAAACGTTACAAAGCGAGGCTTAAATTAAATAAGAGCACAGTGGCAAAGGTAATAATATTTGACGTAGGTCAAAGATAATATTTGATGGAGGGCAAGCTGTCAAACGCAGGTTTTTGTATTACCTATTGAAATAATAGAAAATGTTATTTTACAGTTTTTTTTATGTTATCTGATAAAAATTAACGTCAAAAAAAAACAAATAGAACTGGTTTTTATCAATTTAAAAAAAATAGCCCTTAAGTGAAAATTACCCAAATACTATTTAAACCCGTTATTCATAACGAATTAAAAAATACATTCAGTATTATATTAATTCAATGGAGTAATGCCCTATTTATTTACTTCAACGATGGCGCCTGCTTTTCCGTGTGTATCTTAATTGGTAGGTGGCTTGGCCAGATTACGATAAAAAAATATTATTTTCATAATTATTATAAATTCACAATGCTATCTATAGACGAAAAGCGTAAAATATCCTTTTTACTATTCCCCACTTACACCGCAAACGCTTTCCCCACCTAAACAAAACTATGTCAGGGAGGGTAGGCAAACAGTTCAGTTTTTAATTCGGTCGTGGCGCGTTGACGAGCGCCAAAAACTCGCATAGTTTCCCCGCAAACTTCCGCAACCAGTTCTATATAAAATAAAACCAACAGCATTAGGTCAGTGCATTGTGACGACTGCAGACCAGGAAAGAGAGCTCTCTTCGAGTCGCCGGCAGCAGACACAAACAGTAAGTACCTGACTGGCATCCTTCTACCTATTTAATTGTCCAACCTCACAAATTGCATAAATCCGCATTCGACTATTATTAGCCTGAAGTGTGCCAAGTCATCTTGTACAAAAACCCTTAAAGTGTGGCTGCGCGGTTATAAAAACAAAAAACTCCACAAGTAGAATATTATTCAAGATTCTTAAAAAACAACAATCGATGCATTCGCACGAAGGTTTTCATTTAAAATTCAGCGAAAATTCCACAATTTATTTCACGATTATTTTCAACACAGGCATACACTGCGACATGGAATTTAATTAATTAGAATTGGAATGGAATTTAATTTTGAACATGGACTATGTCATATAGAAGCAGTAATCTTGCTGTCTTCTTGTGAATTATGTTTTTGCTTTCGTTAATTACTTGAAACTTATTTCTATTGTATAATAAATTATTTTCAGTATGGACCCCTGAAAATTCAAATACAAATTGAGCATATTATATATGTATATCACTATACATAGAAATAGGTATTTTTCCTAATGTTATCATCATCTTGCATGCAAAAAAATAGGTTTCATAAATTCCGACCATTCAAACACCAAATTGTAATTGTAATTGGACCAAAAATGCAGCGCGTCTCTTGCGATTGGTCGCAATTCCTCTTCCGTCTCCACCCGAAGAACTGGCTTACCGCAGGCAAGAGGGTGACTTAATCTTCTCCAGTAAAGAGAGCGCGCGCCAACCAATGCATTACTCCAAGCGAAAACCTACAGTCCGCTATATGAAAAATCTTAATTAATTCCAGGCCACATCAGTAAATAGGCCACATCATCTACATAAAGTAAAAAAGAAACCTTTTATTTTTTATTAAACGATACAAAAGTGAACCAGCAGTCGTTCGCTCAATATATTAATTGAATATTTGGATTTAAAATAAAAAACAAGTTCCATAGATCAGAGCCATTTTTTTAAAAATAAAACATAACTATAAAAATGGCAAAATTGTAGAAAGAGCCACTACATTTAAGATGCGGTGCGTTAAGTTGGTTGATTCTAGTTATAGAACCTAAATATATATATACAGTAAATTCTGAGACCATTCTCAAAGACTTAAGGTGTTTATGTTCCCTATTACGAGTAAGAAATTATATTTAAAAAATCGAAATAATTAGCTCCCAAATTTATTATTTTTAATAAAGCTCCGGTGTGAATTGCTTTCGGTGTGACAAGATGCGATCGATATCTCGTAGCCTTGACCGAGCGCGCTCGATGAAATATTCGTTGCGAGCGGACGTATTTTCTAGTGTTAAATAAAAACAGAATTTCAAAATTTGTCTTCAATAGTAACAACAATCGATATTAGTACTATTAGCTTTAGCGCGCGAAATTAACTTCTAAGTAAAATTACACTTATGTTGAGTGTGTGTATTAAAAATGACGATAAAATTAATTTTGACAGTAAACTGCCCCTTAATCTTTATAATATTATAATATGGTTGTAATAATACTATAATATTATATATTAATATGTAGAAGATACAGCATCACAAATTTGGACATATAAACTCGGTAGGTACGCCGTTTTCTCGCGCTTAAAGCAAATGTGAAAAGTTGCTCTTATGCGAGTAAGCTGAAAGTCGAAGTGATTTTCAATACTTCGTTTAAGCTGTGCTCATCAGGCGCGCGGATTGGGGCTGCATTTGACGCGATCGCTTTAAGACCAGCTTAGCTGAACGTCGCGAACGGAGCTGAGCCTGCCGAGCTAACTTTAATAGCATGTGCAGTTAACGACTTTAGGCCTGCATTTTGATGTTGATTTAACGGCGGCACTTAAGTATCAAATAATTAAAAATACATCTCAAACATAATTTATGTGACATACTACGACTATGACGACGATGGTATGACTTACCCTGCAACATCTTCAACTCCTATTATGAATTAGCATTAAATATTTTTGAGAATTGAAAGTTGTCGTCATGAAGCTAGTAACTCTTATGACAGTCCCATTCTATTACTAACACCGCAGTGTACTAGCTTTATGATTATTGTTTTATCAACTTTTATATCACATAATTCATTTTTAAAACTGCATATAACATTTGGGTAGTAAACATCTACACACATCACGCTAAAATTTTCTTAAAAACTACCCACAGAAGTACTAAAAACAAACATGTTATTTTAGGCTACCATTTCTTTTAGAGGCATGTCACCGACAATTCAATTTAGCATTATGATAAACTTAAACCTTCTGTAATTTGTTTTAGTATTGTAGTCAATATTTTCAAATTTTACCGCCTATTTTACGGCCACTCTGTAAACTATCTTGTCTATTTGACTTACTGGCAAGTTGTCAACTTGAATGAGTGAGTGAGATAGCTGACACCCTGAAAAAATATCTGATGGCTGAAAAATATCGCAATCGCTTTGGTGGTTCTCGAAATTTTGTCAATGTTTCGCTCGAAATGGTGAAATAGGTACATAGAAAAATACCAAAGCCTCTCGCCATACTAATAGCTTTTATGTACATAATCTGAAAGAATAAACTAGCTCTTAACGAATTATCTGAATCGATCCAGTGGTTCTCGGAAAAAACTGAAGGGCGAACCGCTGAACCACTAAGGCATATGTATCGAATCACTTTCACCCAACGCAGGAAACATCGACGAATTGCCGCGGAGCCTGACAGCATATTCAATCATTAAGCCGCTGTAATATCACAGCTGTACTGAGAAGGATTTAGTATCACGTCATATCGTGACATTGACGAACGACAATGGATATATTATGTATTATAATGTTAAATAGCATGTGGGTAGCATATCACAAAATAGTGCCACGTCACATATTTACTACACAGTAGAGCAGGAAAGATTATTAGGGTGATTAGAACTTAATTAATGTAACGCTGGATAATACAGTGATTTTTAATTATTCATTAATTCATTTTATCTAGACGTGACGTGAAAAAATCTTTCTTTAATTCGGTATGTTTTATTATATGGTATATTTAAATTGAATGTTTCGTTTATTACATATACCGCTTATCGCTTAATATAATGGTAGATTTCGGACTACAAATTAATTTACTACAAAAAACAAAATGCGATAATATACCTCTTCAAGGCCGGAGCGCGCCACAATTATATTATACAGGTGTCCTAAGACACCATTCCCGATAAAGAAACGGCTAATTGGTCTCGTAATTTCTAGTGTTATTTGTTAAGAAACTATGTCAAAATTCATCATGGTTACCGAGAAAAAAATATAAACTTTATGGGAAAATAATAAATGAAATGGTGTAATAATGACCTTTTTGTGAGCGCTCAGCTATAGTTGTACGCCGTAACGGTGTCAAGGCCATTGCCGATCGGCACTGCATCGGAATTCGTGCGCTGACCTAAAAAAACCGCGCTATGTTAAAAAATATAATAAATTAAGCTATGTTTTTTTTTCGCATTTTGTCATATAATTTCTTACTCATGATAGGTTACACAACGCCTCTTTTAATTCTTCAGAAATGATCTTGGGACACTCCGTATAGATTCGTAGATAGTTGATCCTGTCATTTTTAATGTTATACCGCATATCTGTGGGCCTAGTCTCTGACCTGCCGATCGTCAATGCCGCCACGAAGGAAAAGAGACTAAGTCTGCTGTTCTAATACAAACATAATTTTGTATCCGTGCATGCACATTGCATTATTCGGCGGAGTAGCTCTCTAGAGGTCTTTTCATAGTAAAGCTTTAATTGTGTTCTTGTGTTGTATTTCATACTTAATATTATTTATTTTTTTTAACTTATTTGTTATTTCAATTCTTAAACTCGTTTCCTATTGACTGTAAAATTCTGGGTGGATTAAATATTTCATATTTCAAAATTAAATATAATTAAAGCTATTTAAACATACAAATAAAATTTGACGGGGATACTCTCAGCGTTTCAGCTGGTGACGCTATAAACATAGTTCGTTATATCAAGAACGAATAAATAAACGACAATCATTTATTATGAGCATTATAATTTTAAATATTATCCTTTGAAGGTGGTTGAACGACTTTTCTCGATCGGCCCTGTAATGAAAATTTCCGGTAAGCAATTTTTGCGCTTAGTTTAACAAGCGAGATTAATTTTTCCTCTGTAGAAAATATTACGCCGTCGCTCGAAGCCGGCCAGGCGTCAAGGAGGTCACAGTGAATTGACCTTTTCAAAGGGACATTCATTTTATGTAGTATTTTTTTAATTATTTACAGGTACGTATTATAAATAAAAAAAAAACAATGAAAATATAAAAGGAAGACAGAAATTCAAATAAGTAACAGGTAAAACGAAAAACATGTATGTAAACGAGAATATTTTTCTAAACTTATCCATAAGTAGATTTGTAGCATTTTAAGCTTTATGTATATTTTTTTAAGTCAAAATGTATGTAACTCTTATGAAACAAGAGAGAGAGAGAGGGGTACCTATATACCTTATATCACCCCAGCATACAAAATAAATAAATAACTTTCATTTAAAATTCGGTAAATCAGAATGATGATGATCGACTAGCACTTAATTTAAATTTAAACTGGCAGAAAATATGATTGATGTTTTCCACAGGGTTTTTGTCAGTTCGATCAAAAAGACTGTGAAAAACATAAATTATCCGGTTTTAATTTAAATAGTAAGATTTCTTACATGTTTTTAATCCACAAACTACTTACATGCATTGAATAGCCCTAATTATATGTTTTAAGGAAAAATTGTTACAAATCTATACTAAATTTTCTAATTATAAAGTTACTACAGTGCGATTAAAGATAATACCTATTTCAAAGTAACAAACGATCCCTGCTCGCGGCCATGAGATTAACAGGTTCAACAAAATTGCAAAATAACAAACTTCACCCTGCTGACGGCCATATGATGTTTTTACGAAATATTTCCTTATTTATGGTTTCCGTGTAAAGCGTAAAGGTTACGCGCATCGATTTTTTTTTGTGTTATTTATTTATTATAATGGAACCGAATTCAAATAAATAATTAATGTATTAGGTTGATAAAAATATAGTTTGCTCTTATCAGGAGTGTGGCATTTGATGTGAAAAGGGTACTTTAAATGCCTTTTATGCAAACATTGACACGTCAATCTGTTTCACTATTTTGGAATAATTAGCGAACACCATACCTTGACTTGAGAAACAATACCAACAACATTTTTTTTTTTTTTAAATCCTAGTGGTACGAAACCGACTTTCTCTTTAGCGTTCTTAAGCTTTTACTATGTTTCTTTCCAATATTCTATTTTACAAAATAAAATTCCTTCAATTCAATTTCAACGTTTCCAGAAGCATTTTTTTTTTCACTAAAAAATATATAGAAATACAATTTAGATAGATCCAGTAAGACACTGTCTTTTCTGACCGTTTCCTAATCTTAACTAAAATACAATGATGTAACACATGCAAAAAATAAAATAATTTACAAATATACTTACAATCTAAGTTACGTCAAGTTAAGTCTAAGATTGAGTTCCATATATATTTATTTCAATACTACAGATATTTTTTTTTTGATAGTAATCATTATACTAGTATTATATTCAGACTGAACAATATTTGTAAATAATGCAAAATAATTGGTTACATACACATATCGGAAGTTTTAAATATTTATTCATAGACCTATATGCAAATCTGTAAAACCTCATTTTTTTTAATATTTATTTTATTATTCAAAAATAAGACATAATACATTACGTGGATTCTGGCTAAACCATGGTACTGAAAGGGCACAGTACCCTTTTATTTTATTTTTTTGATGTATTTATTATCTTATATTACATATAAAATTATCTAAAGTATAAGAATATTTTTTAAGGACGTTTGTAATTTTAGGTAGCTTAATTATTTAAAAAGTTTAAACGTCCTATCGCAGAGAAGTGTCCTAATTAAAATTATCCTGGGAGTGTACGGTAGAGTTGCCTGTACATTGTTCAGGTAATATTGTTTGACCTGCTGTCGTTTGCCCTTTTGATGTCAAATACCATCGATATTAACAAAGGTTCTCACGTGGAACAACTTTGAAACTAATTTGTTACCCAAGGCACGTCTCATGGTAAAATATTCAAACCGAAAAATTTAATTTAAAACAAATAACATTCTAGCTTGGTTACACATATGCATTAATACGAGTTACAGTTTTGATAGGATTTGATATTTGTGATAGGTGTGATATTTGATATTCACGTGTATTTCATCCGATGTTATAAATACTTGACAGTTGTTAACAACCAAGGTTATTCTGAGTGTTTTTTTTTTTTGAGATTTCTACATTATTTGATTCCGGTATAGAAAATGGTATGATTGCATAGAAAAATGTCAGTTTTAATATGATGTGAATAATGTAAGAAATACTGATGGTTCCAAATATAAGTTCATTTATCCACTAAGTACACCTATGACTTGCAAGTTCAAAACAACCCTACAGTACAGCTATTTAAATAAATATTTAAAATTTTCAATTCAAATTACACTAAGTAGTAGTAAAAAAAACAATAATTTGAAAAAAAATCAATGTAGTACTTTTTCACAATATTTAATAGGTAAATTAAATATTTTTCAGTTGAATTAAGCCTCAGTAATTATTCCTTTTAGAAAGGCCCATCAGTAAGTAGGTTTTTCTTGGAAACATACAGAATATTTCTTTGTAAGATTCCTGTGACTTGTATTAATTTATTGGAGTTAATCAGTTTGTATCACAGCTTTAAATATGTGCGGGAGCATTTTAGTGTAACTATTTACTCGACTTGTTATTTTAAAATGTTTCCGCTGAGGACGGCACGTCGCGGCGGCCTGTTGCTATTTTGGAAATAAGAATTTCTCGAAATCTTATCTTGTTTGCGGGGAGATCAGCTTTATTATCGGAGCGCGAATGGCGACCTCCCAAACTCGCGGCTCCTTTGAAATTCAATTGCAGAGGCATTTAGGCTTTCAGATCTTAAGAAAGAAAGAAGCTTACGTAAAATTAAACCTTAATAATTTCTAAAGAATATGAAAAGGAAAGTAATTTGCTCGTAAGTAAATTTAAATCATTCTTCCAGATCCATTTCATATTTTTTTATTAATATAGATATAATTTAAAGTTATTTGCATATATATACATATTTTTATATATATAATTAAGTTGTAAAGTTATTTGACTTATATTTGATGATTGTTTTTTAATAGCGGCAAATCGCCTGAAAAGATAAATGACACAATCTTTGACAATATTAAAATTTTTTGAAAAGTTTTTAATTATTTGATAAAGTGCTGAATAGCATAATATTTATAAAGGTTCTAAAGAGGTCCTGCGCTCTCAAGTACAGGACCTCTTTAGAACCCTTATAAATATTATGCTATCCAGCACTTTATCAAATAATTAAAAACTTTTTCAAAATTTTAATCATCAAATATAAGTTAAATATATATATATATATATTATTATATAAAAGTTTGACAGTACTGACATTTGGAAAATACGAATGCCGTTTAATATTTTAAGGATTGAAATTTTTTGCAAATAAAATATATAGCCAGAATGTTCAAAGAAAAATTAATACCGAAAGCACAGATAGTTGCGATGCAACTATCTGTGCTTTCGGTATTAATTTTTCTTTGAACATTCTGGCTATATATTTTATTTGCAAAAAATTTTAATCCTTAAAATATTAAACGGCATTCGTATTTTCCAAATGTCAGTACTGTCAAACTTTTATATATGTTAAACTAAAGGTGTTTACCTATTTTAACATAGAAATCATCTAATTAACGGTATTTAAACAATACATTTTACTATTTTACTATATATTATTATATATATATTTAATATTGTTTTATTACGTCATCTGCGAGCGTGTATAAATATGTCATTAAAGTGTGTGGTTTGCCTTGATTCCCTGCAATACCTACGAAATTTAAAATTTAATGTTAGTAACAGTTGAAAAAAAAATACAATTACAGCTTGTACCTGTATGTACAATTTAATGTTATTCTTAAATTTTTCATGTAAAAATAAGATTAGATATTCATAGAAGTATAAGATGGCATTAATAATTATTTTTTTTTGCTTGATAATTACGACATTGACATTGTCAGACTATTGAAAAGTGAACATTTGAAATCACTCAAAATTCACAGTTCGAAACTCATTCTGTCAATAAGCTGTCAATTGTATGGACGTTTTATTTATTAAATTAAATTTATTTATAACACATATTATAGATGAATTTGAACTTTCTGCACTTCTTCTCCGTATAAACTTTAACTGTGCCAAATCAAACATTCCTCCGTGCGTGAAATATGCTTAAAAATGAGTACAAAGTTTTCCCATCATGCATTAATATATAGATACTGATTTTTATACACTTATCATAAAATATTATATTATTTAATAAATTACAAATGTATGTTATACTGACTTTAAGCACCTAAATGCAATCGCACGTGTCCTATCGTTAACTTATATAATAAATGTTATATTTATTTATTTATTTATTTATTTATTCTTAAAAACCAAAATAAATACATGTACAGAACAGTAGTAACAGTTGAATGGCAATTAATATAACCAGCAAGCGACCGGCACCTACTGCACTGATGTTCCCTGCCTTCCCGTCTGTACCAAAGAAGGCAGTGACCGTCGATTTTTTTAAATTGAAATTATTATTTCGGTCTTAAACTAGAACGAAAACTTAGAAAAAGTCACGCGCCTAAATAAACTTTAAGAGTAAATATTGCAATAATAATACTTATGTATAATAGAAGTTATAAGTATTTATATATTACATAAGTGAGTGAGTGATATAATAAATGTGTGTGTGTATGTTAAGTGTTAATGGTTAACTGATTATTTTAAATGATGGCTAACAACACGTACCTGCTCTGTATCAAAATTAAAAATTCCCTGGGAATGTTTTTGTTTATAAACTCTAATAAAAACACTTTTAATTGGGTAATGTTTATCACAATTAAGTTAATTTTTCCAATAATTGTTTTATATTATAACAATAGATGTTAAATATTAGATGTTAGGTATTTATATTTATGAAAGTTTTATTTTGTTACATAGTTATGTACATAATAAGTAGTTGAGTCACATATTTTCTTAATTTGAATGAAAATCTAGCCACCCTTGCCCAACTTCTTTCTTTATCACGAAATAAATGTATCTACAAAGAAATATTTAGAATATTTATCGTAAAAGAAAAAAAAATGGCTTAGAATCCTTGGCGTATAAATTAAGTTTACACTCGACCGATATTTTTGCAAATCATTTTTTATATCTGAATTTTAAATTAAACAGCCATGAGAAATCCACCCACCATTTTTCTTCTTGAAGATTATGAAGGTAAATATTTTTATGTTCGTGGGAAAATTACTTTCTCCCTGCTAAGGAGAATTCAGTTATAAATATGAAAAAGCATCATTCTTCTTATAAAAAAAAATATAAACATTGTTACAATCTTTGATTTCACAGACATTTCAACGAAGCACCCTCGGGACACTTATCAAATAAGAATAAGCTACAGCCAATACAATGGTTTACAAATAAAAAAAAAGTTATTAAGGTATTATTGTTTTAATGGTTCCGTGCGATGACAAACGTTTACATCGAAATCACGTAGTCGCCGTCATCTGTATTTTCATCTGGCGTACTAGCCATAATTTATTACGAACCCCTCTAAACAAAAAAGAATAGTAAAAAAATCCATGTAATGTATCAAACGAGTAACCTAAGAGATTAATCTAAAAACCGTCAGTTTACCTATTTCATTCCATAAAAGTAAATATTTTTTGAGAATCTTCTTTAATTTAACCACCCGCTGAAGTGTTCAATACAATGTTAAATACTGTACTACAAATAATTGGTGGTTGCTCATTTTTGATTGTCACCCTGAGTAATGTTGGGATCAAAGTTCCACGCGTATTAGTAACTTCTTCGCAGCCACGATAATAAATTACCGTCTTCTTAAAACTAATTATCATTAGGTTTACTTTCAGGTAAGTATTTTGTTTTTGTGATGACTCGACGTTTGCCTCAAGTTTAGAAATTAATAATAAAATTGAATTCTTATGAAATATATTTAAATATCTATGCTGATGTGTGATTTTATGATATTTTCTTCTCTTTATATACAATAATAAACAACTACATTACACCTTGTAAGTATAGTCACTAAGCTTTATTATTGTATATTTTAAAATATAGTTTCTTAATTATGGTAATGTACTTACACTATCAATAAATAATCAAATTAAATTTTTATTTTAAACAAACAAGGTGTTGATCAAATAAGTTGTTTAATTTATTATAAATTTCTCCGTTTATCATTATATTATTTTATCTACGATGCTTTCATTTAATTTCGTGCAAAATTTTAGAAACATTTAACTGAATAAATTAGCAATAAATAACAGGGATATCGATTTGTATATCAAATACTCCCACATGGCATCTTAATTATTTTTTTTTTAGATATCTCTTACTAAAGACATTTACAAAATTGAAATTGAATACAATTTTAACCAAATCAATAAAAAAAAACCTGCCTAGGACTCTCTGATGTATATAGTATGAATTTATTATTTATATTATTAAATGCTACTAATAAATAAATTATATTAATAATAATAAATATTCAAATCACAGAAGAGAAACATAACAGAAAGTTTCCGTTACTAAAGTTTTACATTAGTGGTCCAAAAAAAATAATACAAAGCGGCTCTTGGAATATCTATAGTAGTTTGATATAGTAGTTATTTCTATATTATCTGCATGCCAAAATACAACCTTTTACGTTTGAACTGTAACAGAGTATGACCGACTACAAAATATCAGTATTAGGGTCACCGTTTTGTAACGGAGGCATAAAAAAAACATTGTTTTAAATTGTGTAGTTATACTGGGACTATATCATTGAATCGAAATTACGGTGAATAAGTATTTCGAGGAAAACGTATTACCGTCAGCTGTCAGTTGTATTTTTTATATCTTGTCGTGAGTACGTTGCCTAAATTGGCGAAAGCCCAACGAGATGGATCGAGTTTTAATCCGACATCAATGAGTGAATTTTCTACGGTTCAATCCAATTACGAAACTCCCGTACATACACTGAGGAAAAAATCCTGTATGCTCTACAAGAAACTCCTGTAGATATAGTGACAGTTAAACATGTTGTTGCGCCTACAGTTACTAAGGTTTTTAGTAGGTTCAACCAACGTTTGGTACGCCTGACTGAACACATAAACAAACTGCTTTATAAGCGCTACCGTACTGTTCGGTCAAGAAACAAAATGGCAAAATAGGCGAGAAGCGCGGGCTGATGTTTGGTTGACCTAATAAAACAATCTAGTAATGTGTACGTAACTTTTGATTTGAAAGCGCAGCTGTCGATTGTTAGGTAGACTTAACAAAACAGTATTATAATGTGTACACAACTTTTTGTTTGAATGTCGCATCTACGAGATTGTTTGGTACGGGTTACAAGAAAGTTTTGTAAGGTGAACGATTTATTAATTTACAGGAATTGATTTGTACGGTCTATCAAATAGATTATATTCACTACAATATACTTCGGTTGGGCCTACTAAAATTCAGTCGCCACAACAAATTATCAATCTATTGAACTTTTCGCTTAACTCATAGCTCGATATTTTTAGTGTATGGTTAGCGCGCTTTGCGTGCTAAATGTCAAAATAATATTATATGTATTACATATAAATTTAAAGGCAAAGTACACAAATATATGTGTAAGATTTTTTGTAAATAAATAAAAATTTTAATGTTTAAATAATAATTTGATATATCCTGTAGAATGTTAAGTACACTGACTAAATGCATGACTGTGATTATAATATGACCTTAATCAAAAAGATTTTTCACGATCAGACGGCAGAAATGCCCCGGGTGATACTTTCTATAATGGGTAACGGTACCTACTCACTCGCAAACAGTTACCATACAATATCTTCTTTCGTTGCGTCAACAGATTTTAACGAGTTTTTCATTAATTTTAAATAGCTATTATTTTTTACCTACAATTTAGGGGCCTAAAATTTTTTTTTAATGAAAACAGATTGATATTATTAATTAGATTTTGTTAAAGGTATTTAACGATGTAATTACCCATTATACAATTATTTTATTAATTTAAATGTGGCTATTTTTGACCTTTTTTCGTATGTTTGGCGTTTGATATTTAGATATCTTTCATTCATTGAAAACACTGGTCCCTTTTATTAGTAGGTGGAGGCTAATTAGTAGCTGCACGTAATGCACCTCAGATTCATTTAAACGTTGCGTTTTTTTTTATGCGTGACTTAAATCGACCGGTTTGTATGAAATTGAGATACTGCTCTATATATTTAGACTGTGCCACGGCTATAGGCATCTGTGGTGCGAATAATAATTATGGGTGCAATTTGCTTATTAGCGGGAGCTATTTGTCTGCGGTTCAGAGCTGATACGATTATGTCATACGTCGTTCTAATGACGCATACGTTGGGAATGACAAAGCAAGCCTCACCTATTCGCTTTCCCTATTTGAAATATATTATAAATATAAAAAAACAAGTATCGTGAATATTATTCAAAATTTATAGTATAATACATTTTTAAAAACAAACTCTTATTTGAGTGCTTGAATGCGTATACCTATCCTACCTATGCGTATCGCCAATCGTGGGCGAAGTAAGAATTTTAATGGTTGTTAAAAGAATGTGTACTTTCAATGTAATATTTAGGAAGTAATAATTAATCCATTGATTTTTTGTTATTGTAAAAGAAATGCCTATTGTTTATTAAATTATCCTAGTGAAAAGATTAAAAACTAGGTTTTTTGAATGTAAAAAAATATCTACAATAATATTAATCTCTAATAAAGCAAGTCACCACAAAAAAAAAATCTTTATGTAGATTTGATATTAAAAGCATTTTCGTTAAAACACCTTTAATTTTACATAAAACTATTGGCATTTAAAGTATTTTCTAAGTAAAAAAAAACATATTTTATAAATAAAATAGCTGTTCAACAGCGGGATTTTCCCGGGTTGACAGCTATGCCCTGCGGATGGCTTTGAGGATGCCATCGACGAACGACAAGCATGCCGCAGGCACTCAAAATAGGTCGCTTCGCTCCTACCTACCCCGTGCCTACCATCCTATTCTATCCAGGCAGTTGTGACGATCGTTCCAGCAATGTAAAATACACTTTCAGTTTTTCCCAAATTTTCCGATTTTCCGGGCAACATGTCTAATTCTTCTTTATCTAATAACCATCTCGAAAATATTAAAAACTTTCTGAGTTATAATGCTTCAGACACACACACATTCATTTTTATAGATAAAGTTCTATCGTTGGCATCTTTACAAAATAAAGATAAATGACTTTAGGATACGCTTAAGCATTGATTAATTTATTAAAAAAGGATTAAATAATCAAAAAAGTTTTGAGACAGAATCGAACTGGCTACTATAAAATATTTTTGTAGGCTTCAGATATCCCTTTCACAGACAAAGTTTCATTATCAAAAAATAAAAGTTTCACCAACTTTAGGGTCTCGGTTCACCCTAACCTAAAATTTGCAGCTGGTGATTGATTAAAAAAAAATGGTCAAGAGTTTACATGTTTGAGGCTCCGTAACGAAAAAATAATCTCTCTTTTAATTTTACGAATATTTCCTTAATATTCCTATGAGTGTAAATAAATGTTCATTCGTAAGTCAGAAGGGAGAGGAGAAATATTAATTCAAATGAAATTATCTAAAAACCCACATTAAAAAAATAAATTGAAAATATTGAAACAGCAAAATATCCGGATCCAATGTTTTAATGTTTTATATGTTGGCTTCGATGTTTTAATATTTTATAACAGAGTTCCGACACTTTTGCCGAGTTATTAAAAAAAGATCAATTTGGTAGAAGGCTATACCAATGCACAAAACCACGGATAAATTTCCTAGTTTAGTTCTATAGTAAATCAGTATTTTTCTGTTACTATATAATATATAAATAATCAAAGTTTAAACTGTTGTTTTCATATTCTATTAAATCAGTTTATTTTTGTTGTTATATATATATAAATAATGATGGCTTTAGTTGTTGTATTTCATTTTTTTTTTTGTATTTTGCTGTAATTTTAATAACATTTTTTTTTAACTTATTTATCTTATATAACTTCTTTATTATATCTTAATATTATTCTTTTTTACCTCTAATTATCTTTATTAGTTAGTTGGACTGTCCTAGTTTAGGAATATATAGGTACTTCAATTTATATTATCTTCATGTCTTATTATAGACAATTTCTATTTTAATCACAATAAATAAATAAATAAACATGGGCATAGTCTTTCAATTTATAATAATTAGAAGGTGACACTGAACATTCTTTTGTATATTTTTATTTGAGTATATAGATGCGTTTAAATTAATTATAACTAGCCTGGAATAAATAAAACGTTCCAATAGCCGCGCTGTCGCATGTTTGAAATTCGTATATGACCGCGCCCTAATGATGAGCGCTATGTCAGTTTCATACTAAAAATTGTGACTACAATAAAAATATCAGCTCTTTCGCATTTTTACTTTTTGAGTTAAAAGTTGTAACGGACAGACGGCCAAAGGACGGGTATAGTAGCTTCTTATACATTAATGTATAGAAGCTTTTAGCGTGAGGTCCTTCGTGTTGCCACGTAGGAGGTCCAGGAGGTGCTATGATCCGAGGTCCGATGAAGGATGCCGAAGGAAACACTAAAACGTAGGACGATCCAGGTCGATCTTGCTGCCGCAGGTACGTCGGTTCGAAGCGTGATCCATCGGTGTGTTCTAAAGTGTCCTACGTTTTATTTCCGATTTGATTGAGTCGATGTTTACCGTTTGTGATTTCGGCCTTCCCGATAAGATTGAGATTTGTGGTATTGATGTAATTTCCGACGATTTCGCCATGATTGAGTTTTGTGTGTATATCCCTCTGCAATCCTAGGTTAGACATATCATAACTTGCACATAATTATGTTTTTATGTTTCAGGAATCCCTGATGATTATGCAGTTCGAATGATTTCTTTTCAGGTCCCATTTAGAATGTTTCCAACACATTCGATTCCCTCTTCTTTCGTCAATCTGAATGGCGGTAGATTATAAACAAAATGTCTTTTGCCGAATATCGATTTCAAGTTAATGTATTTTGATATTACATTTGCTTAATGGCCTCGGTGAATGTAATACCATTTTACATAATTAGAAATTACGAATAAATATAATTATTCTTTAAACATAATAAAATATAAACAAAATGAATTTACAAATTAGAAGCAATGGACTGTGGGTTGTGCAGGCCTCCCCAGTCTTGGTAAGTATAAATAGTAGTCTTAATTTAATAATTATTTATTTTATATTTAATTTTATGATGTGCAGGCTTCATGAATTAAATATAAGATAGTCTTGCACTGATCATCTTTTTGGTCAACAAATCATCCATGTGCAGCCATGATGATTTCTGTTGGCTGACAAGATGAATTCCCTTCCTTTAGGCGATACACTCAGGTGCCGGCCTGAGGTATTGCACTCCTCTTCCTTTAGGCAATACACTCAGGTGCCGGCCTGAGGTATTGAAATCCTCCTCCACCGTGTGTCAGTGCCACACGCCAGACTTTAACCTTTTGTAGCACAATTAGTGTCGCTACAAGCTAAAAATATATGATTCCCTTTACTGAGAATGCGCAACACTATAAGCGGCATATTGAAATACGAAAACATAGTTTGACTAATTTTCATTGAATTAAATTAAATTAGTCCCATGGCCTGTATTAACAATCAATCAGCAGACTGTGAAATCAATAAAGTCCACTCGCTCGATGTAATTTCACGGCACATTTTCAGAATGTTTAGCTCACGGTTGCGCGAACTCGTCGCCGATAGAAGAGATACGCACTATATGCGATTTGTCCCCGTCTCAGTTCTCTCCGAAGTTTAATATGAGCGTCACGTATATTATCATGGTGTGTCTGTGAATACAACAAAGTCGATCTTCAACTTCGTGATCGAAATACTTTGTAAAGGTTCACGGAATGAAAAACCATTTTCTTTTAAAAAAAACCCCATTTAAATGATATATAATACAGAATTTTTACTATATGGGTATTTTAAGAGCACTATAAAAAGACGAGTGTGGGGAGATAAAGGTAAAAGTACCAAAAAAATGTTAATTTCCGAAAAATAAACCCAACCTTTATTCTTTATTATTCTCGTACTTTCATTACTTATCTTTACATTATTTAACTATATTTATAGATAAACTTAGACATCAACAAAAGTAGTAATAATGTAATAAAAATCACATAATCACAAAGCTCATCTAAATTCGCATTTATTGGCATGTCGGAATCTTTACCGTGTCCATATAACTAGGTGCTAAACACCTGTCCTGAAATGTATGTTGTCCAATGGGCACTTTTTAAGGTAATTCTTCACTTTTCTGGTCATTTTTTTTTATTTGTTTTTAAACCGACATAAGGCAATTTGGTTTAAACTGATAATAACTAACTAATCAGTATATGTGACTAATACGATGTTGACTCACTGTAAACTGAAATTGCAAAACGCGTAATCAAAAATAGTTAAATCGCTGCTAAGCTTTAGCACGGATGACATTTTAAATTGAACCGCGCGTACCTAAATACGCTCATCAAATTCAACTGTATAATCCGGTTAGAATAATGTATTTCACGTGGCCCTAGGATAATAATGTCGTGATATAACATCATTCATAATTTAAGGGATAGGAGTGGGTAATGGTTTCAGGCGAAGTTTTCGAACATTGTAAATGCCAATTTGGAATCCATGTGTTACGTTGTAAACATATTTAAGGGTTTGAGAAATGGTTGATTTCTACACATTTACGAGATAATGGCGTTTGATTGGGACAAAACTTCTAAAGATGGGAAGTTTCGAATGAAATTACTCAAAAAAACACTCATTCATTTTTTAAAGTATATTTTTATAATATAAATGCTGATCTTTGAGATTAGCAGCATCTTAAAGGTTCATTTTTCAAATTATACAACATTTCCGGAGAGCATCTAGATATCTATGTATGAAACACAATATGAAAAACAGACGTTTGTATAAACTGAACACAGATATTTTTTTATTTATATACTTTCATTAATGTTTTTTAAGATTTTTACATTTCTGCATCTTTTCAGATGCAGATCTTTTCCGTTGCTTCTTTTTGACGTACCGAACCCTAAAAAATTTTTCATTTTTCATTAAAACCACATTTTATACATTTACAATTCAAATGTGGTGAAAAAAAAAAAATAATCTGCTGTATGTAACTCTTACGGATGGCCCCTACAAAATGACAGTATATGTAAGTATAAAATACAGGACGCAGTATATTACAGATCTCTTCCGCAAAGACTCTTGGGGCTTTTTTCCTATGATTGCTGAAGCTAAGCTCGGGGAAATGATCTGGCGCAGTCGAGCTTCAATTAATGGATCAAGGCAGAAAAATAAATCATAAAAAAAATATGTTCTGCTATATCTATTTCACAGAGATTTGTTTTGTTATTATTATTGGTCGGTATTGGTGAGTCAGTATCGTAAATAAAAAATATTCGCAATTAATATATTTTTTTTAATGCTTATTTCTCTCACTCCTAAATCGACAAATTGACGGGAATCGAAAGGCATGATTACATTCGATACATTTACAATATTTTATTATTGGTTTATATCTTATATTTGCTTAGGAAATGTTCGATCGTACTATTTAAGTTGATATCAAAATATCCGCAAAGAAAAGCTATTTTTCCACCAGCCATTGTATATCTTCCATATTGCAGCTTGCATTGAAGTAGAAAAACGCCTAAAAGCTATTATCTCTCCGGATGCCGTTGCCGTCTAAGTAATGAAGCGTTAAAATGGTATGAGCATGGGCGGATTCGGACCCGAGACCTTTGGGCAGGTCAATAGTCCTACGCAACTAGACACTTAGTAGGCACCTAGTACGTAGCATAATAATTTACCTATATATCTTGTTAAACCTTAATCTGTGTTCGGTTTTCATAGCTATGTTAGTAAAAGGCACTTTCATGCTTTAGGTTCCGACCTAAGTTATATGGTTTTGTGGTAGGTACTTACTCATTCTCGTTATTTTTTTTTACAATTTTTTATACTAGAATACTTAATTTGCTAACCTTTTGATTTGTCTACCTATTGATCTGTCGACATTTTGGTGACGACCTTTTGATCAGCCCCGCGTTTATGTACCCCACAACAAAGAGAATTTATTTATTTAATCAATCTATACTAAATAATATGCTAGACAAATTAATTAAATTAACCATATCAATTCATACTATGTAGATAATAATTATTTTATTAATTATAAATACTGAAGAATTAATATTATAGAATACGAATAATTATAAATCTTGACAGTGATTAATTTATTACTCTTACTGAGAGTTTAGTCATTATAATATAATGACCTGCGATTATGTATAATCACTAAATAAATACATACCTAACGAACTTAGTTGGTAATATTAGAAATTATGTCAAAATTATTGTTAGAATTTATTTCACTTTAAATTCCGTACAGAATTCCACTGAACCAAAATACCAGCTATGTCCTACGAGGGGAAAAATTAATACGCAATTAAACATGACAGAAATTTGAATTGATACGAGTTATGAACGATGGCACGTAACGGTGCAATAAAACGGATCATTCGTCACGCCCTCTGTCAATGGATGTGTCAACTCTATCAAATATATTACCTACTCTCTGAATATAAATCGAATATTGCGTGGCTTTATTGATTTCAATTTTTGCTCTACACCTACCTACTGAATTGAATGGATGCTTTTGATCATAGACTATGTTAACGTTTTTTTATAGTACTTATTTCGAAAAAGTGCTATTTTTATAATCTGCTTAACTGCTTCTTAAGGTGCCAAATTTGACATCGTAGTTGCCTCATATCTCAGATGACTAATAAAACTCACCTTGTTCTTAATGGGTAGTGCTAGGTTAATTGTTTTATTTTATTACGTATATATGTAACTAATACTGTTATAAACTTAAAAAAGGATTCTTTACCTTATATCGCGCAGTTTTTACTATTCGAAAAAACTCTACTAAACTTGACTTTTGCAGTTTATAACAAGCACTTACGATTGTTATATATTCTAAAATATGAAGGGCAAAGTTTTACGTTTTTAAACAACTATTATTTAATAAAATATCTCACTTGAGATATAACTATTTTATCATCGGATATGTGTATCAAATTCAATTAATTGTTAGCATGCTATTCAATTTTTGTCGTCTTATTAACTTATTTAAAGTCGACGCAAAAATGGTTATACATAATATGATGCATAGAATGTGTTTCTGCGCTGACTTCAACGTTTTGATGTATCGGTTTTTTAAAGTTTACTAAAAATAAATAGATTATTGTTTTATTTCTTAGTTTGTTTTGTTGTATATTTATTTAAAGTCGCTTTTACATTCTTGTTTTTTTTTTGCAATAAAACATTTATTTTACGTATCTACCTACACTCGTACATTTTACTACCCAACCTCAAAGCCATCTAACTAGATATTTATTTCACCAAAATTGAAAATCATACAAAGCTAACACTACCTTTTTGTATTATGAAAATAATTGAAAAATAAATACGATACGATTTTTTTTTTAAAGATTGCTATAACTCAGATAATATACATGAATTGCTTTGGGCCCACTTAACTAATCTAGATTTGCTTGTGATGAAGTAATAAAGGGTTTAAAATGGTATGATTATTATGTGCGGATTTATATCCGCGACCTCTGGGTCAATTGTCAATATTCAAACGACACAATTAGACTGCTAGGGTCTCTACTTAAATAATAACTGATATATTGATAAAAAATAGAGTAAGTTTTATGCGATGTGTATCAACATCATTTATAAAAAAGTAGTTAATTTTTATTTTTATACAAAAATAATATAAAAATACGAAAGTTACTTTAAAGAATATTGTTATAACTGAGGTAACTCAATATAGGCTTGAATAATTCATCCAATTAGAGTTTTTGGTTACCTAGTGTAGTTAGTTCGAATATATTCAGAGTGAAATTAAATTACTTAATTATTTGTTATACGTTAGTATAGAATACTCCCCGCTTTTAGGGAAATTAAAACGCAATTAGCTCATGTTCGTGGACTGGTTTCCACGACGGCTGTTTGTTTTCAATAATTTTACAAGAGTTTCTCATCAACGACTGTTGATGAGAAAATGTATATTTCTTGGCTTGCTTGTTTGTGGCCCAGTTTCGTAGGGCTAATTTTTGTATGCTTTGAAAGCGTAATTTCAAGTATGGTCTAATCGCGAAAAACTTCACATTATGAAGACGTAGAATTTCATTATGGTTAAAATATATTATTTCTTTCCTTCTTCTCCAGGACTAGTAATAATACGATTTAGTTACATGGTTGGGTTTAGTGTTAGTTTTTTTATTTATCTAATTACACTATTTTTCAGGTTCTGCAGAAATAAAAGTAGCTATTACAGATGCACCTCTAAATTTTAAACAGTATTGAATGAATTTTCAAACGATAGATATGTCCAAAACATAATTTAATTCATTTTTCGAAATTTACATACAAAGAGTATTTTTATAAAATGTCAAGAATATGGATTAAGATTCTGTAAATTATAATTAGTACGTATTATTCATGTAAAAAATATTCATTAGATAATATAATATGTAGCTGCAATGCTATAGGAACTGATAATAATCCTAAAAGTTAGCCTCAAATCTCCTAATTGCTTATTTACTGGTAAAAAAATACTATTAATAACTTGACACTTACAGAAGAGTAAGTGCATACAGCGTGTTTGAAATAAATATACAAATATAATAAGGCTATTGTTTACTCTCACCGGTGACATACAACTACAAACAAACATTTGCAAATAAAGTAATCTTGCTGAGTTTCCTATAAACAAAAAGTACATTTAAAGGGAGCCGGTTGTAAAAGCTGTTGCGTGCCAAAATGATTGTTTCACTGAGTTCGCTCTTCAAAGCAATAATTGATGGTTATGTTTAAACTGAACAACCTTCTAATGAAAAGCCCTTTGATTGATATTTATTTAATTTATCGATTAAAGTAAAAGTCAGGGAAGTCGAGTCGAGTCGAGTAAAGTATCAGGGAAGTAAAATTATTCATAAATGATTTGCTAATAGAGGTGGGGAACGTCAGAAATTTATTATTTATTGATTTAATAAAAAATATACTTTAGAGGTATGTATTTCTCCGGTGGTATAGCTGATTGGCAAGTGGTACATTAAGGTTATCCTTTTGCCAAATTTTCAATTATTCTTAGCTGGGAAGGGTTCTCAGAGAAAGGTTGTGATATTTTTTGCGATTTTTTAACTTTTACTAAAGGTAAGTACTTTATGGTTTTATTTCGTAGTAATGGGTTTTAGATTTATTTGGAAGTTCGTTTTACTAACTTACACTAAAAGTAACCTAATAATTCGTTTAACAGCTAAAAAAGTAAAAAATCCTATTTCTATGTTTAAATTACTTAAATATATTTTATCGAAAGACCTAATAATTTTTAACCGTTTAATTTACGCTGGTAAATAGTATTATTTCCTATGGATTTATTTGCTGGGTTTGGAACATCTTTGAGTTGTCTGGATCCAGTCAAAAAACCTAAAAAGTCCATTATCAGAGTTATTACCAAAAGACCCATCCGCTATCAAAAAAAAAAACAAATTTGCGCTCATAGACAAGTTCATATTAATTTATACTGGCCAGCAATAAATAAAATTTTCCAATAGCCATGCTGTCAAATATGTGAAATTTGAATGTGGTCGCGCACTGATAATGAGCGCTGTCAGTTTCATAATAAAAATTTGTTGACTTTAATATTAAATGAATATCTATTTTACCCAACCAGCTTTTAATGTGATTTAAATGGCTATGTTTTTTTTCTTGAATTTTTGTTTGATCTACAAACAAAAATTCAACTCTTTCGTATTTGTATTTTTCGAGTTTTCGAAAACTGTAATATCTTGTAATTTCAAATATAGTTTAATATGTATGAGGTCTACGAGAAATGCTATCTTTAAAAAGTATTTCACTTAAGAAATACCCTGAAACCCCATACACCCTACCCAAGAGCGCGCAGGTACGGTTTTACTGTGGCTCTGGCTTTACTTTGACTTTCACCTTAACGAAAGAATGCGACTTTTTCCCATCCTTTAACCAATAACGCAAAAGCCAAACCCACGGTTAGCCAATTTAGGAACACGTGAGGAACGCATAATCATAGTGTAAAAATGCTTTTGTTGGTTAATTTTTACTTCCGTTTACGTAGCACACAATAAAGGATTGTTTTATAATCGTGTTAAATGTTGAATCAGTATAATTTTTCTCATCACCTCATCATATACCTGTGCCTTATGTGTATTTTAATATAGGTTTAAAATGTAAAACCTATTGATATACTTCATTTTATACCAAAACACCTTTGATGAAAATACATTGCATTTTTTTCACTTTTGCAGAGAAGCCATATTCTTAAAACTAACGACGATTTTAATTGGATTCTTTTAGATCGAAAAGTCGTGTAATTGAAATTTTGTTTTATAATTTACGATATTGTAGTTACATTTAGCCAATTACAATCCTCTTTGAAAAAAAATATATTTATTAGTATGTAGCTGTAGAAGCACGTATTTTACTATGTTTTATTTCATTATATTTTTAAAAATACCCAATTTGCATAGTTCTGGCGAAATGATCATATTTTCGTCTTTTTAAACTTAAAAGGTAGGTTTTTAAACTTCTAGTAGAGAACAAACCTTCTCGTTTACTGCAATGCACACAACAGAAAATTATAATTGACAAACTAATCGCAAAAAAAAACAATGCAACGAGTATGATCTATACGAGTTTTATAATAAGTTCCTCTTGTGATTTCAGTTTACACGGGTGTCATAGTACCTATGTAAATTACTTTGTAAACAAACTGATGCTAACGCTATCGGTTTTGTACAAGTAACACGTGTCGGATCGTAAATAGGATTTCAAATTGAATTCTAATATATTAACGGCTGAAAACGTGTTCAATTCAAGCGCGAATGTTTCATTTGAATTGAATTGAAAAGAGCGGAGAGGAGGGATGAATAAAAGGCAGCCTCTTCAGGCGTCGGATGATCGAGCATCGCCACAACCCCTTTCCGCTTCACTGAATCTACCTTCTCCAACTATTGAAGTTAATTGTGCCGCACAAAATAATTATACATGCGGTTTTATATCAATAAACAACCGTCAACCTCGGTTGAAAGTAGGAGTTGAAACTGGAGAATGTCTATAATTTTCTTGGAAGGAAAATCTCCGAATTTGATAACATTTACTATAACGGCAACCGCTTTTTAAATAGACGCCGAAATAAAAAGTTGTACCTACCCAATATACTTTTTTTTGGGAATTTTAGTTACTTAGTTGTGTATATAACTAACTGCTCAACTTTGGGCTTCGCGCCTGGTTGACCCTGCAGTCGGCTTTGACAGCGCCTACGGCGTGCGACTACTCATACCTGTGATGCTCGGGATAAGTAGCTTGGCTCTCCGCCTCTAATTTTTGAAGTTACTTACCGTTTTATTTTGAAAGGCCTAGGGTTGGCAGCCAGGCTCTGTACTCAGTTTAATTTCAGAAATATGTTTTAATAATAATTATATTATAGATATGCTATATTTTGATATGTGTATTTTATGATTTTTTAATTCTATACGGATTTCGACGACTTTACCTTTCAGTAACGGGCATTTTCCATCGCCTATTTTTAGTAGTATCTCAGAAAAATGTTACTGGATGTTATATTTTTAAGCGTAATTTCCAGAAATTTTGCGATAAATATAAGCACGCTTTACTTGTTCTGCATTTATAACACTAGGTAAGACGGATTTGCCGAAAATCTCTAGATTTAAAACTAAAAAAGAACAAAGTAAAATTAACTGTTTCCTCTTATGTTTCCTCTTAATGCTTTACTGAGAGCCTCGAATCTGCCTTTGTGAGTTTCCAAACCATTAACTTACACTCTTTCGAAACTTGAACCATGGTAATTCAGAGATATTACATATAGGTGCCTCTACTCGCATCAGGTTCTTCCTTTCAGTAAAGGCCAAGGCCAAGGCTATCCCATAATATTTTCGTATGTCAATAAAAGACTTTCGTTATACCGGTGTCCCCAGGAGCGTCTAAGAATAACGTTTGACCACTGCCTTTTTAGATGCTTTCTAAAATATGGTAAAAAATATGGTCACATGATGGTGGTGGTAAACGTAGTTCATAGCTGAACGAATTTTAGTTAGCAATCTTAGTTACAATTTAGTTAGCCATTTTAGTTACAATCTGTGCTAAAATATAATCATAGCTTATCTTCCTTATTGAGTGTTTTGTAAGAGTTCACATCGTGATTCTGTTATAGCATTGTTAGCACCCAAATATAGCAATGTATCTTCAGGACAAATCCGTCATTTATTGAAATTAGCTGTGCGTTGACAAAAATATTAATATAAGTTCAAATATTTACCAACATTAAACGTCAGACGCAACGTTAAATGTCGATGCGTCTACTGAGGTCAAAGACGCCGCATTTAAAGGATTTTTTTTAATTAAATACAATGAGTAAAATCGAAAACTCGTATATCAATATCGGTCCAGATCCGGTCTGTCTAAAAAGGCAAAAAATGTAATAAATTTGCATTATAAAGTCATAATAAATTATTATTCTCGGCGATCTTTTTCCTGGTTTGGCTTGTGAGTGCCTTTGAAGAGCCTTCACAGGAATAAATAAAATAAATTTTCCACCGCTGAAGTTTGTACAACTTTGGGAACAAAAACAAACCTACACTGCGTAGCGCCAGCTCTCGTATCAGGATTTTATCTATTACTAAGGTAAACTTACCTTAATCCAGCCTCATAAAAAAGTTCGCTCTTATTAACAACGCGAAGGGAAGTTAAAGGAAACTTCCGCTTTATATTAATATTACGTTAAAGCTTTTATTTTTCGGTATATTTTTATTAACCGTTATTCGTGCGTATTAGGTGTGGTTCGCCGACAAAACAATGATACTTTCTGAATACCCCTGAGAGAATATAAAGAAGTCTCTAAGGTCGGTAGAAATAAAATATTTCGAAACTAAACTTATGATAATATATTTTAACATTTAAAACTATGGCTTGAGCATGCTTCAACGATACATACTCATATGTTTTTATTCAAAAGTATATTTCTTATCTTAAACACTAAAAGCCGCGTTTTCCATAGTCTGATCTAATCCAGGAAACACTATTTTTTAATTAAAAACATATTTTTAACCTCTAAAAATATTTTTTTCCTGGATTAGATCATTTATAGTTTTTAAATTAAATCTTTTAGAAAAATAATCTATATAGTTAAAACATTTAGCTTGTCCAAGTTAAAAATAATAATATACACATGTTGGGTAAACAGCCTATAAGTATTGTAATCAGTCTTATTTTTGATTAAATTAATTTATTAATTTGATTAAAAACGTAAAACAGCCCCTTAATTATTCTACTAATACTGACCTTAATTTCACGGGTGTCTAATGGCATCTACAGATAAAAAACCAATAATGGAGATGCATGTGTTTACCATTCATTCATTACATTCATTGCCATTGCATTAGTCATTTGTGCACATTGCATTAATTAAAAATTTGATATTTTACCATCTAAGTTATTTTCATAACATTTGTTTCATCTTAATATCGCGTCAAAATAATATTATAGTTATTAAAATCCAGTTTTTAATTAAATAAACTAAAACGACCAAAAGTAATGATCAAGATTTTATGAAAAAATAATTCGCTTATAAACAAAAAATAATATAATGTATTTATATGAGCGGAAATATGAATAATCAATAGCTAATTCGCTAATGAACGAAAATATTAAGAATAGATGTTAGAAAAATATTATGATAAAAGAATAGATGTAAGATTCTCACGGACAATATAATCATAAAATAATTTTAGTTTCTGTTATTTCTATTTTTCAATTGGTATTTAATTCTTATAATCATTTATTATACTATCCATAATAACAATAATGGCTTTGACACCCTGTACTTAACATATATATTTTGTTAAAATTTATGATGAATTGAGAGAATGTCATGATACCATTGTACCTATGTTTTTTTTTTATTTTTATCTACTCAAACCTAAAAAATAACTCACTTTACCCTCTATGGCTATCCAAAACGCACATCGAATGTAAGTGCCGAAGGCACAAATGGAGTTGGCAAATGAAGCAACCTATCACAAGTTGGTACCACAGGTGCGTGAAGTCTGGGGGGAAGATGACTTTAATGACGCAGGTAGAGCCTAGCTATAAAACTTCAAGTTCTGGTTACCTAATTAACTGCTACTAAAGATGGTAAAGAAGCAGTTGCTATTATATGATAGCGACAGGTTATCATAGCCATTCTTGTTTTTAAATTCAACAAAAGAGGCATAGGGGATTGCAGATTATATAAAAAATGTTTAGGTAACACGCTAGAAACATGTTTTTAGGCATTTTAGTATGGTCAACGCAACTATTTTCAGTTCTCCCGAGTTGTCGGGCGCCGATGGGGGTCAAAAGCCAAAAGTGACGCAAGCACGAGTCGTTACATTAATTTGTCATGTTCTCAAGGTCGGTACATACATACCGCTACCGTTGTTATTTAAGTTACATTATGTACAAAACATTATTTATACTTTTAAGTGATAAATACTACAACTTTCTATCAATATTTTTATCAATTTTTTACTTTACTGTAGATTGGTAAACTCAATATGCATAATAATATTCATATATATTATATAAATAAAAACATCCAATAATCTAAACTAAATGCAGACTTTTTTAATGCCTCCATGCCAAAGTGTATGAAAGTCAGAAACCGACTCCATTCAATACCAACTTGCTTCTGGACAAAATAATATAATGGCGATACGAGTATGTAGGTATATATGTTGGCAACTAATTGAGAACAGTGTTTGGCTATGCATTAATACCGGTCGAACGGCACCGTGAATACTTAAATACTGTTTGTAGTTGGCCACAGATTATATAGATCTAATCATTATTATTGCAGAGCTTTCAATGCTGGCCAATCACTAATCGAGTAAATATAGACTGGAAACTTATAGCATAATACGATGAATCGTTATTGAATCATGACAAATAATATACAGCAAGTCATATATTAAACTTTAACAAATAATGCTTGTATGTACGCAAATTTAATCGGTATTAGGAATCAAAGTTTATATTGTAATAGAAGCAAGTATTTTTTTATGAAATTTGACTATAGAACGATATAAAAAAGTGACAGGACTGCTACGCCCCGAGTTTCAGTTAGACCTTGACAGGCGGCTTTGTAGGCACTTTCGGCGCGCGACGACCTGTGCCTGCGGCACTCAGGATTAGTCGCTTCGCTCCCCATCTCTAGGCCCTTTGGTCCACTTACGTGCTTACCATCCTATTCTATGCAGCCATTTTTGACGGAGCCTTCGGCACGCGACAAGTCATACCTGCGGCACTCGGGATGGGTTGCTTCGCTCCACATTTCTAGACCCTTCGGGCTACTTACGTGCCTACATATAACTCCCTACAAGACGATACGGTGACGCAGTGACTCGAATCCATTACATTTTTCCCACACAAAAATTTTCATACAAAAATTCGCTCTGACTCGTGCCTATAGAAGTTATTACTTCGCGGGGTGTTCTCAGAAACCTGGTTGAACAAAGAATCGCTCAATTGCACAAATATCAGAGGACGACATTTCAGCAAATAGACAATTTCGAACACACGGAGGAAATATCATTTACACAAATAGTCTTAGAAGTAATTGATTTATCATTTCTAGTGAATGAATACACATTCAAATGTATCGGAATCGGGTCAAATCTTTAAATTTATTTGTAATTTTTTTATAAAGATTTATTTTTAAATTCGAAGGTTACTAAACACTTTTTTAAAAATGAACTTATAGCAAAAGGGTCTATAGAAAGAATTTAAAAAAAAAGTGATCACTTAATTTTTGAGCATTTAACCCAAGACCATAACTGAAACTATCTCTGTAGTTTCGATAATAATTATCTGCTTTGTTTGCGTCATCGATACTACAGAGATAGTTTCAGTCATAGTGTCATGGAAGCAATTATTGGTTTCATGACAGATTGAATCAACTTTTCCGTTACACGTTAAAAAGGTAAATCATAAAAATAAAAATGATTGCTGGTTTGATTGGTGGTTAAGAAATAAAATTAATATTAAATGAAATTTATAAAAAAATACTAATTCATCTTCCAAACGGAATCCGGATATGGATTAAAGATAATAAAATTAGATAAGCAGTTTAAAATAGAAATCAAAGCTGATAAAATCAAGTATTACTAAAGAAATATTAAAAGATTTGACATACTTAGTAAATTTTTGAATTGCTCTCAAGAATTACCCCCCTGTCCTCATAAAATATAAATTTCCACGATGTCATTAACATTTCCAGTCAAGTTAGGCTTAGTGCATTACAGTTAAAACTGTAGTAGAAACGGTTTCCCGTATATCTTATCAAAGCCCCGAGAAATGTGTTCTGCGATCATCCACGCGAAACAAGCTAATGGCTTCATGCGGTTACTGAGTCAA
Source organism: Neomicropteryx cornuta (assembly GCA_020383195.1). Lineage (NCBI taxonomy): Eukaryota > Metazoa > Arthropoda > Insecta > Lepidoptera > Micropterigidae > Neomicropteryx > Neomicropteryx cornuta. The sequence continues at coordinate 13,226,509 of JAHKQU010000014.1, forward strand.
TCGCTGCTCATTTACACGGATTTCAATCAGCTCAAAACTAATATTATAAACCTATAAAGCTAACATTTGCTTTACATATGACATAGTAGTGCAATTAAGCAAAATAGACTTCATAAATGTAAATAAGAACGAGTCAATATTGTAGGATCTTATCTTTTGTAAATAGCGCGGTGCTACACAGGACCAGAATGCGAAATGTCGAACTAATGGGACGCCAAAACGTTGAGCAGTTTCGACTATAATTTAAGGCAATTTGCCTTAATCAATATTACGGTCAAAAAATCACACCTAATAATATATAATACACCTTTAGACATTATGTCAATTAATATTATAAGAAATAGGTTTTGCATCAATCATAAATCATTTGTATAATTATTGTATATTTAAAATGAAAATATTTGATTAGACATTCTTAAAAAAATGTTTTTAAATTGTACCTACATTCATAATATCAAAGTATGGACGCATTTTTGGAGGTAGGGGGCTGTAATCACACCATAACTCCCCCTTGATTGTAGACCATAAAGGCAATCCAAATAGAAAAATAAAAACTATGTCAATAGGCACTTTAATAAAAAGGTCACGGGTAAAGTTACCACCAAAAAGGTCACGGGTAAAGTTACCACCTAGTTCTATAAACCTGTTTTCTCAATCGTATAACCTAAAGTTTAAAGTTTTTATATATGCCGTAGGTGCGACATACTCGTATATCGGAACTAGACTAGGAATTTTGTCCGTGGTTTTGTGCATGGTATAGTATTTGTATTGGTGACACTTTTGCTGAGTTATTAAAAAAGGTCAATTTGGGGGAAGTTCGTGGGGATTGTAGAGGGGGGAAGTTCGTGGCGTGTGTAGAGGGGGGATTGTAGGGCATAACCGTAAGGCGTCAGGTTCTGTTTAAATAATTTACTACTACTAGACAATGTATAGAAACATTGGATATTAAATGATAACTACAGGTGTCATAGCCATTCTCGTTTGGTACCGCATATCCGCTCAGCAGCCGTTCGTTGGCGATCGTATTGGATAAAATACTCTTATTGACGGCAACTCTAAAAAGACATTTCGCAGATCTTAAACCATGACGTTCTTCATCTGATTAGACTGTGGTTTGCCAATAGAGAATAGTAGTAGTTCGCTGGATGTCTGATACACGACACAGGACGCATATTTATATTTTTACTCGATGATTTTACGATATGCGTATGCGAAACATTCAAGCAGTTTCCTAAAAAAAAACTTTAAATTTGTTTGGTCTTTGATCATAAATTATTATTATAAGTAACTATAGAAATAGGGTAGGGTTTTGATGCTCTTTTAACTTTAATTTAAATATATTAACTCGTATAATGAAAAACAATTAAAAAGGCCTATAAACATAAAATCATATAATTAATATGTCCTGAATATTGCTATGCCGTTGCGCGTCCATGGAGCTAGAAACGACGAGCGAAAACACGAAAACGTTTCTAGCTTCATGCTGCGTTATTTATTATTCCGATTTGTTATTTATCGGCTTTAAAACGGCAATGAAACAAGGGTTTTCCCGTTACGTACGTTATAATATAACAGTTAATAAATGTAAAATCATTGTATCGCGTATACCAAAAACCAAAACCCGCTTAACCGAATTTTTCTTCAATTCTTTCCCTTTTTGTTTTCTTATTTCCTCTGACGGCCTTTGCGTTTGAAATAAATCGGCCCAGACCCAAATCAAAAATGAATTCAAGCCCGGCCGTTTTGCGCAATGCCTACTTATGTTTCAATATTGAATGTCTTGTAGATGCAATTAAATCCACTTCTAAGATACTTAATCGTTCAGGAACATCCTGTTTTGAAGTGAAAATCTTTTCCATGGCCCATAGAAAAAGATATCTATCTATCAATAGAAACCTCCAGCGACAGGTTCAATTTTCTTCAAATTTTCCTTATTTTTATCACCACTGTTTTATCGCATTTTAATAACTTTAGTAGTTTAAAACTTTTAGGAGTTCCAGAGAGACTGAAAAACATACTTGTACCTTATTTTTACAAAAAATATTTGATTATGGTCTTATGTATAATAAATATCATATCTTTATATGTATAGTTATAATGTGTGTATATTTATCCTTGTGCTCTATTGATACTCATCTTGCCTATGTATGTTAAATTTCTATGACATAATAAGTTCCAAACATAACATAATAAAAAATATATATTTATATTATTACATATTTTTTAAAAAGTAACCTCGACATTTTAAATGGAAAGTATTGTTTATGATTTTTTTTTAACTTACGTCAAATGTAACTTAACGAAACTAAAATGAAAAGTTTCCCAACATATGAAAAAAAATATTCGGTATCGCGCAAACTCAACATTAAAAAAACATTTTTTTTTCGGCAACAAATGAATGAAGACCGTAATCAGTAATTGTTAAATAAACTTAAATTTGTTTGTACTCAAGACTATGTTTAAATTCAATCAACAAATACTTCGTTAATGTTTTAACTCTTAATCCTACGTAACATAGCTCAGCTACATAGCATAATTCCAAATAATTCAAACAGCTTCCGTAGTTCTGCTCAATATTTAAATAACCTGTACTATTTATGCTTGTTTATGACGCTTCTCAATAAAATATTTATTTTGGCCTTATAATTTAATAGATCGGGCGCTCGGAACGACTCTTTGTAGTTATTAAAGCAATTACTAGTCCTAACAAGGGAGTCATATAATAAATTAGGTGTCTGTTCAATGTTAAACTCGTTTGGCGTGTGACAATAATAATTACTTGCCAACCATTATTATTTTATGGCAATGGCGCAATTTCGTTGTCACCTGTCATTTAATTTTGTAGATTTGTATTTAAATATAATTTATTATTTAATTTATAAATATAACCCTATAGGTAAGGAAAGTTTTGTCTTTAGACGAAAGTTGAACCCTAATTTAGGTCACTTGAATTGGTTTATGTTGAACATATTTAGGTCATTTAAATCCATTCGGACCGTTTTTAGAATGACGTCTGTGTGTATGTGTGTGTATAAATAAGTATGTACGCATGATTTTTTACGCACATTTCACACACTTTTCCTGGGCAGCAATTCATGAATCTAATGCCACACGGTGTTCTGATAAATTCGTGTAGGTTCGACGACACGCATTCGTGTGTTGTCGCGTGCCGCGTCGTCATGTTAATCGTCGTCATGCTTCATTCTTATTTAAATACAATAATAAGCGTATGGAAACATTATGGAATGTAGATGCTAGCATACTAGCAAACTAGCATATACTGTAGCCGAATTTGAAATATAATATGATATATTAAATCTACTTAATTTCTATTTAATGAATTTAGTTTTTCCTTTTTAAATAGGCGTGGGAAAAAAGTGATGAAGCCAGTATGGGGGAATAAATTTTAGAATATACATAGATAAATATATTATACAGTTTATGATCAATTTTTATTTATCAACTGTCACGTTGATTTTATTCATTTATAAAAATCCGTTATAAATAGACGCTAGTATAGGTTGATAATTATAAAATATAAAATGAGTTTTATCAGCTTTCTTACGGGTGTTCTACTTTACTTAACGCGCGTGGTGTAAGCTCGAACCATAAAACTACGGATTTTCTTAAATCAAAAAAAAAAAGGAGTAGGTTTTTGAGGAGGAAGTGGAATAAATAAAAAGGAACTGACAGGTGAACTTTTTTTAAAAATATCAACATAGATATAAATTTTATTAAAATTAAAAGATATATTTAAAAATGTCCTATTCATAACAACATATTATTTAAGTGTTTTTGACTAGTCGGAGAGGTAGTTGAGGTCTCTAAAAATCAAGACTGACCCAATATTAAGCACAAAATTTCTAACCACTATTTATAAACAAAGTTTTCTTTAATTTTTGTGTAAACTTGAATTGTAACTTGTCATCTGGGTATACAGCTAGTAATATTTTTAAATTAAATAAATATGTTTATTACGTTCATTTCAACAGCGTAGCAGGTAGGACTTATTGATTTTTAAAATATATTGAAATCTGTATATTACCATTGATTATATTACATAGCCAATGATATTACGTACCTACCAGGCATTACATTACATAGTATTGTTGTACATAGGTAACTCGCAGTGGTGGCATATGATACGCTAATTGGGAATCCCTGCTGAGATCACGTTATTGTTGCAATACCGCTATAATAGTTGATGCGCGCCCCTATTGTTCAGTATTTGTATGCGTGTTGTTTACTGAAACACATGTGTAGCATGGTGTAGATATAAAGCACAAAAGACTAGGGCTGTGCATCAAAATACCGATAATATTACTTGCAATATGAATATCAATATTTTTTATTTGTGCAGCAAGATTGTTTAAGGCAACGGATTGTTTTATATCCCAAAAGGTTAATTAGTAAATATAAATACATAATTTATATACCTACTTCGAAATTCAAGGACAGACATCAATGTTTACGTAGATATCTCATTTGAAAGAGTCCCTATACTCTTTCAAATGAGATATCTCACGGAATCCTAGGTTTTCGGAAAACAATGTTTACTATTGTTTTCAAACAGTATATGTAATCACGTGCAATGGATTAGTTTTGTGCATCACCTTAATAGCACAATGTGCTGTTCCAAGGAGACGCCAATCATTTATAGATCTAGTTTAGTATTTTGACGCAAACTACGGGACTTCTTAATAAGCCTATAAATATATATATTAATATTATAATATAAATAAAGTAAATAACCTATTATATAAAGTATATATAAAGTAAAAGGAGCGAAGCGACTCATTCCGACTTCCGCAGGCACGAGTCTTCTGAGCACCAGAGGAGCCACTAATCCCGACCTCAGATCCTAAGCTTCCAACCTGCTCTGTGGGGGTGAAGCCAGGGGAGGGGTTAAATAGCTAGAGTGTATTAATTATTTTCGTTTTTCTGTTATCAAAATACTGTCATTCCACAGTATACAAAAGCAAGTTTTAAGTAATATACAAAGTTAATTTAGTTCTGATCTATTAAAAAGATACCAGTTCCACTTAAATAGAATTAAATAAATCGTCTGCTCTACCAATATAATATAAATTAACAAAAAGCAAATAAGTAAATAACAATAATAAAAAGAAAAAAAAACATATATACGGGTATTTTTAAATTTAAAGCACTCCTTTTAGTATGCCGGTCTATATCGACCCTCAAACATTAATCAGCAGAAAATATTGGATTAACGTTTTCGCATGGCGCAGGACTGGTCAGTGACCTCCTTCCTGCCGGGCTCGCTAAGTAATTCGAAGAAGAACAAAGTTTTTTAAAAATATAATTATTTTAGTATGATTTTTTTTCAAAATGTTTTTCGTGAAACCGGTTTAGTTATCGATATAGATCAACCTCCTAAAATGCCCTACATTTAAAAGCACCCATATACATATATATATATACGAATATAATATATTTCATTTTATAAAATTAGCTCCCTCTGGATTCCTGAAAGAATTTGCAACTGCGATCGCCCGCTTGTGCATGAAATTTTATTTGACGTGAGAACAGCTATTTTCTTCCGCTATTTTCTTTCCGTAAAGTTATATCGGATAAAAAAGTCGTTATAGGGCAACGTTTTGGAGTTTTAAAATTTTAATTTCATTTATTGTTATTAAATTTCCTCAGAAATTATTAATGCGCATTTCTTGCGTTCTAAATTATGGAATAAACTGTAGATTAACCTATTTAAATTAAATATTAAACAGTCGATTTAAAAAAAATGCTTTTATAAATTTCCATCATTTTAAATATTACAGTATTGTTTAACATTAATATTATGTTGAAATAAATGTAATAAATAGTACTGAAACGAAAATCAAGAGCAAAAAAAAATAGCACCTTTATTTCTTTAATATTGCAAAATCACTAAACTTAGCATTTATACTCGTAGTGCTTGTAAAAAAAATAGTCCAAATATTTTTAACAGAATAGAACAGAAATAGAGCATACATTTTTATTCAGGAAATGCCTCCAACTATAAAATCTTAATTTAACATTGTACATCCCTGACAGCCCTCCATTCGATTATTTAAAATTAATAACTCAGTAAATAAAAATATAACTTATTTTATTAAAAATATGTTGTAAAATAAAAAAAAGCACAACATATCTTCGTAAGAGACCACGCTGTAAAAGATAAAACAATATACGGTTTCAGCTTTGATTCAAACAAAACGTTTTTTGAGATTGACGCTGTATATTTTTATTTACTACATATACTATCCTATCTAATTCGAGAAAGCGTATTTTGAAGTGAGAGACATTGTCTAGCGAATCTATGTTACAACATTAAGAATTTTTTAATGAAATAAAGTTCTAAATATTATATATTAGGGAATCACTCGAAACCTTTGAGTGCACTAAAATTTTAAAACATTTTTCAAAGATGCATTTTTTACTTTTTACATGCAATTCAGTAAAATACTTGAAAATATGTAAATTTGCCAAATTTTAGTTTTATTGTTTTCTTTCTATAAATTGCACTTTAATTTGCAGACATTGTTCTTTGGCTGACATTGTTATTAGTATAAAAAAAAATAGCTACAGACTCATGTAAGCTTTTCCGAGAATGCTGTACATGCTCCTGAACGATATTCAAATTTACACTCAACCTCATTCAAAGGATCTTTTTAATAAAAACACGAAGTAAAAAGTTGTGCCTCCAAGGCTATCATATCAAGATACTCGGAAGTCCGGCGATTACGTTTTCGTTTTGCCCAGGAAATACTTACCTCCGAAGCTTAGTTTCCTCCTAGAATGTCGGTGCTTACAGAAGCAAAAGATATTATTTCCTCCCAAAGAATATCCGATGCGTTTTTACAGTCATTATTTGGCAAGAATTTTCGTATAAGTGCGATTGAATGTGAGAAAACCACTGCACAAGAAGAACACTTCAAAATGATAATTGTATTCATTGGTATCGTAAGTTTTATAAATTGTATACTATTTAAGTTTATTGATTAATTGTGTAATTTTGATACCCAATTACGTAAAAGTTTGTTTTGAAAAACTTTTCTAAATGAATAAAAATATTGAATAACAAGTAAGTATTTTGGTAAAATACTTTGCTGGATATTTCAAATGGATGCTCCAAGAATTTGAATTTTCTGGAATTTCCTAGTATTCAAAACAGGAATTTCCTAGCATACGAAGCAAGTTCTTAGTTTTCGGTTATTTTAATGCTTGTAAAAGATAAACATGTTTTGTACTTATTACCTACAGCATTTTAAAAAATATTTCAATACATACTAAATAGTATATAGAGTAAGTATATAAATACTATTCACACCTTACTTACATCCAATCTTCCGTGTGTGTACGAGATGTGGTAGCGAGCAATAGGAATACCTTTTTCAATACGGCATTCTTCATCTGATAATTCTAGCAAAAAGTATTTGCAAACGCAATCCAGGCAAACAAATCTGCGGATGTGGTTTGGCCAGACAAGAATCTCTTTTTAGAGCTAACGTCAATAAGATTATTTTATCCATCATGATGATTAGCCAACGTTCTCTAAGCGGATATAGTACCAGAAGAAGATTTCAAAATTATGATTTAAATACGAAATGTGAGACTGAAGAAAAACCTTACCAAATTAGAGGGCCGTTTTCAAGCAATTTCGAGTTTCAGTTATATTTTAATTACTTTTATGTGTTTCGCGTTTCCGATAAGAACAGCATAAATATTTATGGCATAACAGACTGATAAGAAAATACTCGGCTCTTTTGCGGGGTTCCGTATTCTTTTAATAAATTACTACACTTATTGATTAACCCTTCTTAAATATCCGAAATCATTTAGGAAACTTTGTTTGTTTTCACATTACGTCACACGATTTAAATCAATGTAATAAAAACTGACTCACTAGGATTTTTAAACTAGGATTTTTCAGTAAGGCAGCAAACGAACCAACATCAAAATGTGTCGCATCTGGGTGTCAACTCAAAATCGAATCTATAGCCTAATTGTGTGTGACGCGGCGATGTCGTCTGTTGTGTTTTGTGAAAAATGTCAGAAGATAATGAACACATGGACAGCCAGAACCAAGTAAAATAAAACACACATTGTTTTTGCCTTCCATTATGCGCAGAACATGCCTTAATTGCTTAAGTATCACTTATGTTAGGCGTATAGAGAAAATAACGACGCACTTTATGAACGCGGCTTAAGCTAAGCTCATTTCCACAAATGGAAAAAATACGACAAACATCAGGACTTTCATATTATCACATTATTCAGTGTTCGGGGGTCCTGATGTTATTCTTGTGTAGTTTTGTGATTAAACTTTATTATATCTATATGAAAACTAAAAAAATATCCAACGGAAATCATTATGAATCAAAGATTTATTATCCATCTGGGTATTGGAAATTTGGTAGATTTCTTTAGGAAACCTAGATATGTCTTCGCGTTTCACGTCCCCTAGAGCTTAAAACCACCCTCAGTTTTAAAGTTTATACCTATATCTATCTATCTATCTATATCACTTTCTTGTGGACACCATAACTGCCGTAACTTCACATTAATCACTTTTAAATTAATACATAAAATTTAGAGGAACAAAATCTCGGTCAACTTAAAAATATATCTCCCAGGTTTTCACTTAAATCTTGAAGTGCAGTGTATGATATTTAGCTAAATAAACACATATCAATAAATGAACTACGGGTGTTGCGGCCGAGGCAAGCATGGGTCAGTGACTATAATAATCTAGCTATAATAAAATGCATCCGCTGTCACTTAAGTTGCGAAGTGACGCGGGCCAAGGCTGAATATGTTTAGCTAAGTTATGCAACACAATGTTTTTGAGGTTCGGTAAGCTAGTTTTTTAATTTTCATAACAAAATGTGAGAAAAAGGAACCCTATCCGTGTATCTGTCCATCTGTTTATCTGTCTGGAAAGGGCTTCAAACTTTTAAAAATCGGGTCAAAAAAGCTATAGCTTAAAAACCATTCAGATCTTTTGAAGCTATGATCATTTTTAAGCTCTTAGTAGAATAGGCTAAATGAGTTCTTTACGCTATGATTTCTTGAAATCTTATATAATAATTATTATTATTGTCTTCTCTTCTGCTTATATCTACCATATAAATTACGAAACCTTACGTTTTTAAACCAGCACACATAAAATACCAATTCGCAATATTTATTCTTGTATAATTAAATTTTATTATTAACTATTGACCCCTGATAAATAAAACAAATCTATTTAATAATATTAAAGGTCATTTCAAAAATGGCACGGCTCCACTTTGGGCCTGATTATTCGTATCCTCGTTAACACCAGCATTGCCCTTGCAATAAGGTTCATTTCCATTAGTGTACATATAGAAGGAACCAGCTTCTCCGTTCCACTTGTGACCCATCTGAACCGAATCGCTATTCAATTGTCCTCTATAGTTATCGTTAAATTCAATAAAAGACCCAGCCGGAGCTGCTATACACAATTCAGATGACAAACTTTCGGCATAATAATATGGTGCTCTGATGTGAGAACAGTAGATATTAATTCCGCAACCGGTCTGAACAACACCACCGTTGGGCATAAAATTGGCCATTCCTAGTCTGGTCGCTGTGCCTAAACCCAACGGCCCTGCATTCGTGTGAATTATATCAACTAAAACCGCATCATCAGAATTGATTTGTATGTCGCGGTTAGGATCGAAGCAAGGTCCCGCAGGGTCGAGGCCGGTCGATCTTCCTATTTTAATACCGACGACTAATAGGAACCGCTGCGATGCTGCGTGAACAGCCTGCGCTCCGAGGCTGTGACCTATCAAGTGAATACTCTCAGCCATGACATTTCGCCTATGAAGGGCTATAAGGTAATTTCCTATTCGCTCCCCAACACAAACAGTCTCTTGTGCTGCTCTTATGTAATTGGCGTTTTCAAGATATATTCCGCCGTAGACCTCATCAGTGAAAGCCATGAAGAAGTTCTTGTTGGTCCCGTACTGTGCAAAAGCATTTCTAATCGAAGTGACGGCTTGGGAGGTATTTGTTGATGTGTACCCGTAGATGTAGATTACTATCTCTTTTGCCACGTCGAAATTTGGATTAGCCATGGTTGCGCATGCGCCAACATCATCCAACGTGTAGCTGTAGATTTCACCATTTGCGTACAGGACAGCCCTCAGAGTATTGAGGTCAGCGCTATTACATAAATTTGTACCAACCAAACCTGTGAACAAACGAGCAATGTTACTAAATTGTACGCATTTAAGAACAATAATAACAATTTAAATATCACTTGTGCACCTAGTCAGCCCGTAATAACTCCAAGCATAGATAGGACATACCTATTTTGTTTTGGCCTAGTCGCTCGACTCTAACTTGATGGTCACCGTTCGATAAGTGAAATGTAACCATTATAAAGATATAATTTTGCGGATTCAGAGATGGTCATATATCCCGTCCTTATGGGACTTGGATACGTCTTTTCGATACGAAATAATGACGAGAACTCTCCCCTGAAGACGGAATGTTTGTTTATGTCCGAAAATTTGGGATAAAAAAAAACAAAAATGATATGCTCAGTGACGACTGAAAATTTAAACCATACTTTCATATTTTTTTCCACTGCTGGACCATTATCATTTTTAGTTCTAAAACCATCTGGGAGCTATATTAAAACCCTGCTAGCTTCTTGAGAAACACTGTTTTTAGATCCAGTTCTATATTTTCGCAGAAATCTTTCTATATCGTTATTTAATTATTAGATTTAGTACTCATAATTACCTTTAATTATTAACTTTAGTATTAGCTCTGTAGCTCTGATACTCTCGTAAAACAACCATAGCCGTTTAGATAACATCGAAAGCTAGTCGGATAATATTAATATTTAATATTAATATTTAATATTAAAGTCAACGAATTGTTAATACCGAAGAATGAAATATAATCAGTTGGTATATATAGTATTTGTATTGTTATAGTAGACAGCGGGTTTTTTTATTTTTCAAATAAAGCCTAACAAAGTTTTGATATAATATTTTGCCCACTTATGTCAGATCTATATTTAAAATTAACAAGCAAATAAATACTAATATTTACTTACACAAATTTGCATCGTAGGTGATCCACTCTTGACCCAGAATTTGACCGAATAAAATACACAAATGAAAGTATATATGAAACCATATTCCTACCTTCATTTAAAAGGCTGTGAGATTCGTTCTTTAGTATAAATATATATAAAGTTAGATTTTTTTTTTAATATTCTACTTTCGTTAACAGGATTTTCCGGTTTCACTTTAAAAATAGTGCTCTACTCTTAGTTTCTCTATATTTAGTAAATAAGTTTGATTAATGTTGGTATAGAATTTATAAAAATAATAATTTTACACATGTAAAGGGTAATGATAAAACCTACAAAAAACCGTAATTTTTAGAAATTTATTTAATAAAAAAGATAGTATTTATTAATATTTTTCTTAATAAAACCAACCCACAAAAAATTAGTGCGCATATAGTTTTCTGAATCTTCAGACCACCATGATATTTAACTAAGCGGATCGAGCGTACAGGCAATCGTTAGTGACACTTCTCACTGAAACCGAATTTCGGTATTGTGAACTGATGCGCTAAAATTTTTAATTTCATATTTATACAAGAATTTACACTAATATAATAAATGCGGTGAATGTCAACTGCTTAAGTAGATTATTGCGAGAGATAGCCTGATTTCATCCCAGCCATCGCTTTCACAAAACAAATAGAACGAAAGTACATAGTACAATTTTTATAAAAAACTATATAAATATAATATTTAAATACGAATACACAAAAAAAAATGGTCGTATGCCTTTAAAAATATCTATCGACTCGTGGCGGTAATGCAACTTTTCAGATTTATATTCAAATATCAAAAAAATTGCAAAGAACTACCTAACGAGCAAGAATTAGAATAAGAGAAGCAGCAAATCTTTTTAGGCATAATTTTCAATTTAAAATATCCCTTTCGCCACGCCGGAAGGCGGAGGTAGATTTCAACGGATCAAAGTAGGCGAACTTGTATCAAACATTCCTTTCGATGTTTCGACAAACATTTTACGTTTTATTTCAAACTACAATAGCAAGCTTATAAAGACATTTTTACCCCTTTTGTCGTAACGACCGAAAACATTATTTCACTGCGGGCCGCGATCTACTCCCAGCGCGGCAGCCCGCGCACCTCAACCCGCCAGCGCCGCGCCATACACCTGCGCAGCGAGAGTGCGTATACTGAATCCCTTATAAACCGTAAGAATCTTTCTACCTTCCCTCCCCTATAAAGGGTTTATTTCTACCGTTAAAAGTTGCTCATATCAAAAATTGTTGCAAACTAAAGCTGTAGGGAAATTATAGGCCAATAATTAACATTATGAACGGATTTGATCTTGTGCTTATTAAAAGAGGTATTTTTTGAATTTTGAAAAACCAATCGAACCAGTCCCCGTCAATAAGGCTCACTACGCTATAGAGGAGGAGCTACGGCTTCTGAAACCATCTAGATTTATAAACAATCGCCTTACATATTTTATTAACAAACTGATTATTAATATTATTATTTTTTTTAATAAAATAATTGCTATGACCTAGGTCATATACAATTATTTTGTGCCCTACTCAACTAGGCCAAATATGCCTGTACTAGAGTCAGGGCAGATGGTGGTAATGAAGCGTTAAAAATGGTATGACCATGTGCGGAATCGAATCTGCGACCTTTGGGCCAATAGCCAAACGCCTTAACCACGATCTCTAAACGACGACGACGACGATTTTAATAAAAATTATCAGTTTTTGCGTTTATAAGTTAATGTATATTTTTTTTCACAATCGTTTACCTAACCAGGTAACCATAAAGACCCCATAATAACTAAATAACAATTGTTTTCCTATTGCAAAACTCACTTTTTGCTAATGTTTGTATAAGGAATATAAGATAAAATAAAATAAGAAATTAAGAGTGAAGATTTACTTTTTATAAAAAATATCGTTAAATTTTCGTCCTCGATTATTGTTAAATATTTAGGCAAGATTAGTAAGCCTTTATCGGGGTTCTTCCTGTTTGTTTCCTACCTAGCTCGAACATCCAAAAGGCAAAATAAGTAATCAAACAATCTTTAATTTTATTGTATAATCGTAGCTAAATCATAAGTGGACTAAATCTTGACATTTCTCTATATAAACGCTGCAAAATGTTGTCTATCCTATTTGTAGATATAGAAGAAAAATATTACTTGATATCTTTTTATTACATAGGAATAGGCTGTTTTTCTTCATATATTTTACGATCAATTTAGACATTTATCAAGAATTTAGAAAATAAAACTAGAGTGGTACAGTTGATTTCATAAAGATGCGATTTTTTTTTTCTTGATTATGGCCTTTTAAGGGAACGACAGAGAAAAGCGTTCGTGAAGAGGTCCTTTAAAAAAGGTAAAACGCCATTATTATTATTGTATCAATGAGTTACAATTAGGTGTTTATGAATGCAATTTACCACTACAACAGTATAAAACGACACATCTGTTTCTACATTTGATGTTTATGTAATATTTATTATTTATAAATTATAACTGAGCTTGTTAAATCCGTAATCCGCATTGAAATGCGGTTTTAAGCACATAAGCCCCTAACGCTTAGTTCTGTTCGTTGCATGATGAAGGGCTTTAGTAAAAATTTGGCCGGAAAATCTTAATCCGGGAAATATATTGGAATCACCCTGTCGTTAAATTCCCTATAGCGACACTCATATTAGTAATTTAGTTTAAAATAAATCTATACCTATTTTATGTAAGTGCTATTCTGAAAATCACCTGAACTCGTCGATTTTTATAAATGGATTAAGAATTTTATTTTTGAAAGAAAAGTTCTGAAAAAAACAAACAATTACTCACTTCTTTTAAAGGCGACTTAGAAAATATTTTGATAAACCAAGATAAAATAAATAAAGAAGCTTAATTGATATTTTATCCTTTGTCTGCATAGCATTATGACGCAGAACAAAGAATAATACTAAAAGATTCGCAACATGTTTGTAACATTATTACAATTACAAAAATAAATGAATAAATCTAGCCAGGCGCATTGCACACTTTTAATTAAGTCTCTTTTATCAGCTGTTGAAGTCTCTTTTCTTGATTTTAAGTCTTGTTTAAGTACGCCTGAGCTGAGCTCATACATACATATGTCTGCTATTGTAGCGCATAAAATAAATAATTAAAAAGTCTTAAATTTAAATGCCAGCCTAAATTATTTTTATTAATCCATCATGATTCTCTAAATAGTACATATAACTGATTTTTCTAATTTAATTGTACGGCATAAAAACTCCAAAATGCAAACACTAAAAGAGAAGACGGTTACTAGGAACCAATTTATACAACTAGGCAAAGACTAAAACAACATAAAACAGTGACACACCAGCAGCACTTTAGATAGCAGACCTAAAATTTACAACGTGACTAAATGGTTTGTTGTTGACGTCACAATTCAAAAATATCTGTTTAAATTTGTAAAATTTAAAAACTACAGACATCTTGGTACAAATTAGTACAGGTTCACATAGCGAGATAGTGAATTCCATTTTATTTAAAAATGCCATACCTTTTATCTACTTTATGTAGGTAAAATATACCTTTTACATATATATTATGTATATTCCAAATGGAAATAAATGTAAATATATGAAATTATTTGTGTTATAAAATATAGTATAATTTTCTTTTGATCAACGCAAGCATTAATTTCCTTCTTAGATATTTTTTTACTCTTTTTAATATTTTTAATTTATTATCATTATATTAGGAGAGTGCAATAAAGCAACTCGAGAACAATATGTCGCCGGTTAGAGGACGCGAACAAGCAACTCTTCCCGTCTCAGATATATCCGCACCCCTCGCACACATTGTAAACAAACGGCCGAAATTGGCAAAGTTTCAAAGTCCCTTTGGCGCGGAAAATTATTCCCACATTACGAGGCACACTGAAAACGATATTACACACAGTGTGAGGTATTATTACATATTATAACTTAAAATTAGTTAAAATTAGCAGTATCTGCCAGTCTATGTATTAAGTGTAGTCGCGTCAGCAACCTGCGATATTACCAATAATATTTATTTATTAATAACTACATTAGTTTTATTTAAAAGATTAAAATTATATGAAAAAATTAAGAGCAAATATATACATTTTTAAAAACCAGCTTTTATTTAAGTGCTTGAATGCGTATATAAAATTTCGTGTCTGTGCTGTTGACCTTTGAAGAGTTCTTTCGTCTGGAGCCAATCTCCTATGGAGTCAGGTCATGCTTTCCATAAAGTGCAAGATGAAGTGGTTCTAATTCAGCAAACATAGCAAGCTAAATAAAAGCTTGTAAACAGTAATAAAGTCGTTAATGAAACAAGAACAATCCGTAAAAAAAAAACATTAATGATACCGCGAGAATGCGTTAAAATAGTGTCCAACTAAGTAACAGCTTGTTCTGGGACAAAAATTATATTTAATTACGATGAATTCTTTTATATGATTTTGGTTATTCACCTAAATGTTAATTATAAAACATAATAATATAATCAATATTAATAGGTATATCATTAAACTAGCCACATTAAACAAAATAAATAAAATAGTATGATAGTATTTGTATAATAGACAGCATTGCAAAACTTTTGTTGTGTTATTGAAAAAAGGTCAATTTGGGAGAAGTTAGTATTACCAAGTTAGTATTAGTAGAAATAAATGTCAAATTTAGTAAATAGAAAGGGGGGGGGGTTGTTTCAATACTAGCCGCGCCTCAAAATTTACAAAAAATATTAAATGATAGCTACAGGGTGTCACAGCCATTCTTGTTTATATTTATAATTGTTACTTGACATTGGCCATAATCATTTATTACAACGGCTATTCATTTGAAAGAAGAAGAGGTTGCGCAAATGACTAATATTTCCGTATAAAAACATTTGCGCACGTGTTTCTGGGACCGGCTTTAGATACCGGTTACCTGTTTATACGGTATTTATTGATGTTTTTCTTGATCAACGTAACCATTTAAATCTGCAAAAAATCGTACTTGTGAACAAGTTTGCGGTTTATACTTAGTCAAGGACTAAGGCGAAAACTGAGTCGCAGGTAATCAATGCCCCGCGGGCGGAAACGCCCTCACCCCGACGAGTGGGCGGATAAAGAACGAACAGCAATTTAAGCCCGTTCTCACTGGCGTCAAAGCGAGCTCCAATTTACTAATTTAATGTAACCTTAATAATGTAAAATAATACAAATAATTATAAAGATATCATTAATATAGCTTCACCTCGCTTATACAATTTGTGAGATAATTAGAGTATGGTTCTTTTTTATTCCAAACAATATTTATAATACGGTTTTTTGAGTTCGTTTAACCATATTTACGTTTAACCATATAGTAGCATTTTAAAATAGGACAAATACAGGATGTCCCAAGAATAAACACGAAGACTTAAGGGGCGTTTTCTGTAACCTATCTAGAGTAAGAAATGATATAAAAAAATCATCCCCAAATTTATTACATTTTTTAGCAAATGTTGTCAATTCGATCAGAGCGTGAATTCCTATATCGCGCCGATCGATAATGGCCTTAACACCGTTAAGACGTACGGCAACAGCTGAGCGCTCAACAATCTTTATGTATAGCATTTTTGTAAAACAGGCTTTCAATAACTTCACAATTATTTTTGGATTTTTTTAAGATTATAAAAAAATACTTATTATAACAATCCTTTTACATTTAATCTACCCCATAAGTTAAAAAACGTTCCCAAAAAATCAAAGATCGATATAAAAAAAAAAAACAAAATAAACAGAAAAGGTTTGTTATGCCTTTAATTTTATTTACCTTTTGGCATTTAATTAATAGAACAAATGAAATCGTTTCGTTCACAGTTTATAGATATCGTTATGTTGACTGAGTTGATCGGAGAGAAGATAGGTGCGAATATGTGGTAATATTGTTGCCGAGTTTAGATGACGTAA
Source organism: Neomicropteryx cornuta (assembly GCA_020383195.1). NCBI lineage: Eukaryota > Metazoa > Arthropoda > Insecta > Lepidoptera > Micropterigidae > Neomicropteryx > Neomicropteryx cornuta. Next base: position 13,243,546 of record JAHKQU010000014.1, read on the forward strand.
TTAGTGATCTGTCATCGCTTAGCTGAGTTTCATATTTCTGTAGGTGAGATGAGTTGTCCATGTTCGTTGCTTGACGCCGTTAGTGGACAAGATGTGGCAGTTGGAAGTCAGTTAGCATCATACCCGCTCCCTGCGGGCGGTTTCGTGCCCAGCCGCGTGACGTAAATGATTCCGCGTCGCTGAGTGCCATGTCATAAGGGCGAAGATGATTTCCCACTCCTTGGCGCTGAGAAGTTTGCGGTGCTACCAATGTCAGGCTAAAGTCTGTGAAGGATGCGTGGATAACTCAACTTTTCATATCCTCGCGTTTCACATCCCTTCAAAATGTTAATTGTAGGGCTATAATTTTCCTACAACTATTGTATGAAACAATTTTTGAAATGATCAACGCTTACTGCAGAAAAAAAACCCTTACACTGAAGAGAAGATCCCTACGGCTTATAAGTGATCAGAATACGCACTCTCGCTGCCCAAGTGTACGAATCGGCGCGGGCGAGTTGAGGTGCGCGGGCTGCCGCGCGGAGAAAAACAATGCTTTCGGCCGTAACGACAAAAGGGGCTATCTAATTATCAATTTAAAAAGTTTTTGTGATTTATCATTTTAAATAATTTTGTATTCGCAAAAAAGGAATACTACAATTTTTCGAGATCATTTGAAAAATAAAGCAAAAATAAAGAAGAAATTACTGCCACAATGAAATAGTTTTTTCAAATGTTAAAATGACAGAATACCATTTAGCGAGTAGGTACCTATTTATGGTGATTTATGAAGATTAAAAAACACTTTTTTAACTACGATTTAGTTCCATTACACGGCTATAATCTACAATTCTTAAACATGCCTAAACACAAAACTAAGAGATATTGAAACTATGCGCAAAGTAGACATCATTGGAAGAAATGTACGAATTGTAACTTACGAGTATACTTATAAAAAAAACTTTAGCTTACACTTAAACTTGAAGTAAAAGTTGAATTTACTTACTTAAACGTAAACTTACGTCATTCAAATTGTTAATTCCATAATTAAGCGTAAACACGAAGGGGTTTTAAAGGGGTTGCTCATATCAAAAAATATTTCAAACAAAAGTTTTAGGGGGTGCTAGGCCCATGCCATGCCAAATATTTACCCGTTTTTTGTTGCTCGTAAGCTAAACATGTGAAACGTTTTTACAGTTAAGCATTGCTGAATGAAGTGAATTCAAAGTGTTTATTATCTCACTGAATGTTCCATAAGTATGAAGAATGTGGTGAAAAGATACAGAAAGTACCTAGAGATATTACGGAACTGACACTACGTGCACCATCACTAGCTGCAATTATGAGAGGTTTAAATATTTAGCTATTATAATAGATAATAAGTTACGCTGGAAACACCATATTGATTTAATAGTTAATATATTGAAGAAGACTATGTTTATATTAAAAAATATTAGAAATTTAATAGAGCTAAAAACGATAAATCAAGTTTATTTTGCCGTTATACAAGCAATACTTAAATACGGACTCATAGGATGGGGTGGTGCAGCTAAATCCTTAATTGAACCTAGTCTCAAAACGGAGAAAGCCATCATCAGAGTTGCATTAAAAAAGCCTCATAAATGCCCCACTGAAGCAATATTTAATGAATTAAAAATTATGGATCTATATATAAAAAATGTCATCCAGTACATGCTTAATTTTGAAATCGACCAAGCACCCACCGCTATAATTACACGTTCCAATGCACGAGCTTTACTCGCGGAAAAAAGGAAACATACAACATTCGACCAACGAACTTTATGCACCACATGCCCAAACTATATAACCAGTTACCAGCTGAAATCAGACAAGCCACTTGAAATAGATTTAAAACAATGGTTACTGACTGGCTTTTAGATATAGGAAGGTCTAAATCTGAAGACCTAATTTACAACAAGATACAATGATGGCTGTCAAAATAAAAATTTACAATTAATATTAAAAAATAATTAGACCTAAGATAACCATTTTCGTTCTTTCTTCTTTATGTGTTATCCACCTTAAATATTGGGTAGATTAAGATGGTTTTTCATAAAAATGCTAGGAAAACATACTTAATAGTGACCCTTTTATTGACTTATGATTTAACATATTTTGTGTAGACTTGATTTATATTTAAACTAAATAACATAATAAATAAATATGTAAATAACGTATTATTTAAAATAAATAATAAAATTAAATAGAGCACTACACTATACTCGTATTATACTATTACTTTTCCAATAATACTGCATGTTGAAAAACATTTTTCTTCATCGGTAATGCGCCAACAGTGTTACAACATAGTATACGCGCTTCTGTTGCTATTGCAAAACAGGTTTTCCTAGTCAATAGCGCAGTACTCGTTGCCTGGCAACTAGCAGGCTCACGCACACACACACACACTGGCACGCTATGAATAAAAAGATCGCCTAGTACTGGTACTCTGCTAGTGTGCACTATAATGAAGGTAGATTACTTAAATTTATCGTGGTAAAATATATGTATCTAAAATTGTAAACTACTACAACTGTTTTTATAGATATAATGAAATGTAAAATATTGTACGGCATGTTCTAAGAAAAGAATATATATATATATATTATTATTCCTTCCTGGACAGTTTCAGAAACTTCTAGAAGATTCTACAGATTTGCTTTTAAATAAAACTTTTGAAAAATCATAGTCTTTTTGTATATAGAAATATTAACCCCTAAACCTCTCACTAATCCTGAAATGGACATAAATCAAGTCACGTAACCAAAGATAATTCGTAATAATGTCTTTATAAGCTTACTATTGTAGCTTGAAATAAAATGTAAAATGTTTGTAAAACATTGAATGGAATGTTTGATACAAGTTTGTGCTATTGGGGTTTGCCTATCCGATGAAATCTACCTCTGCCTGCCGGCGTGCCCAAAGGGATTTTTTGCAAATTGCTATTGTATAACCTATTTAATCTATATAATATAAAGATGTTAAATATTAACATCTATGTAATATATATGCCAATCCAATGCAATGAATGAAAACTATTTAATAACAATAATAAACACTTTATTTGATACATATCTTCCTCCATTCTTTTATTATATATTTTACTGCTAGTTTTCCGAATAAACGATAAATAAATAAATAAATATAACTACGTTACAAAAAGGCGAGCTTATTGCAGTAAGACATTATTTATCAGATAACCAAGAGAGGCCTTGTAAAAAATTCCCTCATAATGTCACCATTTTTATCACGAAACATTTAAGATTAGGTACTAATAAATTATACATATTTTGAAATATATTAATGAAAGTATGACAGCTTATAAAAAAATAATGTTTTAAAAATATTAATTTGAAAAAATTAAAAAGAATTATTACAGAAATTTATTTTGACCTAAAAAACTTGCGTTCTACACATTTGTTTTAATCATTCATTTCTTTTAGACGCTTTACTGCCATTGTTTACTGTTATCAAATATAATTAGATTAATTAATTAATGTAATAATATGTTGTATTATAATAATTATATGATGTGTACGATGTGATCTATGTACTTTGTGGCGAGGGTATCAACTTTTAAGTTGTGTCAATTTATGGCTACTCAAGTGCTCTAAATTTAAAACCTTGCCAGAGCGCCTGAGAAAAGTTAGCAATTCTCTCAAGTGCAGATATTTGCGATGCCACTATAACCTCCTCCTCCCAAACCTTATCTTCTACTTTTCAGATACTTGGCAACTAAACTTTCTTTAGTGCTCTCAAGTGGACAAACCTTTCTCGTAACATGTACGGATTTAGTGAAACATAGCTGTAATAAGATACATTTAACATAAAATATTTCCACCTCTCTTATATAATTTTATTTAGCTAAAAAAATCCTAAGTAATGTTGTGTACCTAAGGGTTTACAAAAATCTTTTTAATCTGCACGATTTTTTAAATGTTTAATTTTCTAAATAAATTAACTACTTTAATTTAGAGGTGTTTTTAATCCCTTTTCAGAATTTTAACAATCATTTATGAAATAATAATTTGTACCTAAAAAAATACGGTTAAATAACTTTTAATATCCTTTAAAAATCAATGTTATTTGATGTGTTTTGAAGTAATTCTAATTATCTCAGTAGGCCCTCATTTTATTTTATTTTTTTTTGTTTTGGAGTATTTTTTTTCATAGATTTGTTTATTTGAGAACTCCCTGCGTGTGAATTCAGTTTTATTTGATAACTCCCTAAAGTAGTTTTTAATGTGTCTTTTTACAGATATGTTATCTACGTAGTAAACACATCGGTTGTATTACGTTCCGCCCGATTGGAGTTCAGACAACCCCACCCGTTTAGTGGTCACCTCTAAGCTACTTAGCAGCGTACTACCGCGACTATGCACAATATTCGTGTTTTCAGTGTTTGTTTTATTTATACCGTCATTATACCTACCATTCAATGGATATCAGTAAAACTGTATCTAATTTCATCGATATTTGCACATTTTTATACTTACTCGATCTTATTCCATTAAATCGTTATTCGCTCAAAGTCGGTTAAGCGTATAATGGCTAATGTGTTCATCCCGACAAGAATTGCCACTTTAGCCTAATTGAAAGCTGGCAGAGAGGTAGAGAGGTAGAGAGAGTAAGAGTGACAAGTATATAAATTGACTCGTCCGTGTGATTTCATGCGATACTTTATTTGACATCTTATTAATGATACAGATTTTACACTCGATCCTCGATCGAAGGAAACTTATTAATGATAGGGATAAATCACGTGCTGCAAGCAATATGCGAAATTAGACTACTGATAAAATTTCTAAATTGCAATCATAGTAATCCCACCCCATTTACTATGCCTTTATGTCAAACCTACGTGCACCTCTTCTCTAACTATAATCCTAAAATATTATTTTAAATTAATATTATTTGGTATTCTTAATTAATTAAAAAACAATGTTTGTATATTCTTACAAAAAAGTATGTATTGAATAAATCACAAATTCAATAAATATGAAAGGGGGGGATTGTTTTATTACTAGCCGCGCCTCAAAATAATTATTATAAATAATAGGTTACAGTTGCAGCCGTTCACTTTTGATTTTATCTGGAGTAAACCGGTTTTATAACTGGATGCACGTCTGGCTATACCTACCTAAAATGCTGTTCTATAAAGCCTCCAACCAACAGCATTTAGCTGGAGGGCAGATTGCCCCTTAAATAACCGCTTCGCAAATCCTCACAGAGCGGCTCTCCGGTTGAGTGTGTAATAACAAAACGTTAAGCAAGGAATGCTGATTAGGCTGCTCTCGTGCGATAAGCGTTGGCATTTCCGCAGTTGGCAGTTGCATTCAAAGCTTATTCAAAATTATATTCAAATTCATTTCGAATTTGAATATAATTTTATAATTCACTAATTTAAATCATTTATAATACAACTAATCAATATCTCTTACATGAGTATTTATATATTTGGGTCATAAATATTAATTGATCATAATAAACATGTTATCAATTAATTAATCATAAACATAAACGTTTATACATTAATGTCATTTTCCAAATCATATCTAACATTTTTTTTATAACTGTGTATTTCTACTACTACATTTCTATTTTTTTTTTGTCAAATTAATTATGTTCTAAAATAAATAAATAATTAATAAATAATAATATCAAATTACAAATCCATAACAAAATTAGTGAACAAAAAAACGAATGTGAAGATAAGAGAAGAGAAGAGTGGTTCAATTAGCTCTAAAATAAATCTTTTAACCTCCCCGAGCTTGATTTTTTGATTTCATGCATTGAAGATCTTTTGGTATTTAATTAAATAATTAAGGTATTTAAACATCTAATTGCCTCTATGCGTAGTAGCTGTGTCTGTTTTTTTACTGAAAAAGTCCTGCTGTTTATACTTTTTTCAATATAAAATAGGTAATATAATATTATACATATAGAATGCGTCAAATGACTGGTCAAATGACCAGCCGTTGCCATATATAACTAACTATATGTAAAAGTGGCAGCCTTTCTCTTTAAAACAAAACGATTTTTTTTTCAATTTAAAAGTCTTCCAAAATATGTACAGTTTTCGAAAAAAAGAAAAAAGTTAAAAAATATATATATATATTGGAACGGTAGTACATTAGTGTATTTTCAATACAAATTTATAAATAGTAGTAGACACTGCATTGAATTGAAAAAAAAAACAAAATTGTTTCGTTGTGATTTCCAATGGTGAAAACGTCAAGTTAATAAATAATACTGAAATAATACCAAAAATAATAAAAATCTTGCATCAAATTACCTACTCTCACGCATGCTAATGTGAGCGTATACCATGTGAGCATGCTATAGGAAAACTAACTCAACTTTGCACTTCCGTGCGTCCAGCCTGCACACGACTGCATTAGGTGCTTACAAAGTTTTACAATGAATTATAATGGCTGATTAGATGAGTCGAGAGAATTAAAATTATGTCAATATTGTGAATCAGATATTCTGAAACAGAAAAACATTAAATTGTGTGTATCTTTATTATAAGCTTAAATACCAATCGATGCTCAGCACAAATCAATCAAATTGGTACCATTCGAGAGTATCGCGAAAGATATCAATCAATCAAATCTGCATGACGCTATCTGCGGAGAGTTATCCACAATACTGCAGGGAGCATACTAGGAACTGAGCACTCATGGAATAGGAAACAAGTTGATGGAATGACTTTCATAGATTAGGTTCCAGCTTTCGATTGTCATACCGTGATGAATATTAGTAACTCACACCAGCTCAATTCCAGTCATTTTCAAAGTAGATTTAGAAAATAGTTTACTACTAATAAACAATGTATAGAAGCCGTCGACACATCGAAGAAATACGTAAAAGCGTCAAAGTTGTCAATTATTTTTGCTCTTTCAGCGAATGCCTTCCTTCCTTCAACCCACATAATAAGCGGGCGACCCCTCTACTGCTACCGTCTCACTTCCATGCGCGCAACCCTGCCCTCGCTGTTGCTTTAATGCTATTGTATTTTGATTGGGCCAATGGCTTATCAACGTACTCCTGCGATCTATAGATGATTTGGTACGTACCTATTACAATTACTAATTATTTTGTTTTTTCTCCGCTCCGCTTTTCTTGACAGTATTCAATATTAATATACCATTTTTTTCTTCCTCATATAGTTATTCCCTTATTTATTAAGAGGTTTCCCCGTCTACATTTTTTTTTTTGAATAACAAAAAAAAACAATAAACAAAAAACAAAGAATAACAATTGAAATAGAAAAATTTTCTTGGTGGCTGAATGTAATTAAAAATTGCGATACAAAGGTCTTATGAAAAGATTTCGCGGTAGTCTAGTGGTAAAGGTGTTTGACTAATATCCGCACTCAGTCAAAACATTTTTAACGCTCCATTACCAACATCTCCTCTGACTCTGGTACAGGCATGTTTAGCTTAGCTGAGTAGGGCCCAAAATAATCGTATATGACCTAGGTCATAGCAATTAAAACAGGCGAAGGGAGGAATAATGTAATTAACAATGTATCTGATCTCCCAATCGGACTATACTTATATGTACACGTCGATACGATATGCTAATTAACGGAATCGTGTGTATTGGGTAGTTATTTTGTATATTAACACAAAATATTATCCCTTTTTTCAGAAATATTCTTTCTTACTTATACATATTTGGTTCAAGAGTAACATAGTAATTTAATAAACATCTTTTGTACATAAAACCTTTACTTTCATGTATTTAGAAATTTCAGCCAAAAGTGCAAGTATACTCCCCCCCTTCCCCTCTCTCACAATACACCCACGAGCGCAACGAAAGCGGGGCTGATCGAAAGAGTCGCCTTCGTCGTCGCAAATAATTCCCATCAGAGGCCATCGCTACGGCACCCGCCGCCCGTCACCCGTGAGCGCCTCCTCGCCCAGAGACCATTAAGAGTTTGCCAGGGCCGCTACAGGTTATGCGATTTACGAATAAAATTAATACACCTTCACTAGAAGTAGTCCGATTTACTCGCAATGACAGCCATTGGAAGTTTCCGGATGAATTGTTTCCCGTTTTATCTATTAGCTCAACAGCGAAAAGATGACTGATTTACATAAATAAAGGTTTACGTAAAAGGTATAACAAAAAGAACATAAAAAACACTAATTTAAAATTTTATTATTTATATACATAAATTGAAAAAAAATGAAAAAAAAACTGATTTAATACGCAACTACGAGGAGGATAATAGACAGTGTCGCAAAAATTTTGCCGAGGTATTGAAAAAAGGTCAATTTAGGAGAAGTTAGTATTAAACAATTAAAAAATTCAGTAACTAGGAGGGGGGGGGTTGTTTCATTATTAACTGCGCCTCAAAGTTTACAAAAAAAACTGAAATGATGTTATAATTTATGATGAATTTCATCATTTCATTGTACCTTATTTTTTTTATTTAAATTTATTCAACAAGTTAAAATGACAGGCACGAGTAGTCTGTTCGGAAATGCCTTTTACGACGCCTGTAGGAACTACCTGTCAGGCTCTGGTTAAATAATCAACTACTATTAAACAATGTATAGAAACAGTTGATATTAAATGTCAGGTCACACCACACACAAGTGTCATATCCATTCTTGTTTTAGAATTATATTATCAAAACCGTAAAATACATATTATTTATTGTTAGGTACTACAAATTGCGTTTAGTCGCTGACGGCGTAATCTGTCTCCCTCGCACGGCATTCTACGATACAGGTTGAACACGTGTAAAACGTCACAGATTCTAGGCACGTTCCAATAGAAGTTAAAAGAACAATATTTAAATGTATTTATTACTATGTGAAGTGATAACCCTACTCAAAAGCAGATGCATAAACATTATGTAGATAGATAGATGGTCTCGTAAGTGATGTTACGTCTTCTCGGGCGCATTTGATTCACTTAACCAATGCCCATATGAATCTATAAACCGTACTGCTGGTCCTATAGTGTTATTTACTCCTACCGTCATTTTATAGTTATTGTGATAAACATGAAAGTTATTTCATATTATTTTTTATTTACATATTATAGATTATTTTAGATATTGTTCGGCTTACAGTATAAAGTGAAATTATCATTAGAACACCAATAAGCCAAATTTCTTTAAAAAAAACCTCATGTGAAAATAATTATTTTAATAAAAAATAACAGTTGCTAACAGTATCTAGATATTGGTTAGTTTACTCGTATTTTTTTCATGAACTTCTTTTATTTTCATGACCTACCTATTTTGAAATCATGAAAACAAAATCAAATATAATAACAATCTGATTTTAAAAAATATATTTGATTTTGGTAAAATATAATGCCCGTGCAATATATTAAAAAAATATAAAAAATACGATCACAGTGTTATGTCAGTATGACTTTAGACCACTCAAAAATATTTATTAAAGGTGTGTTATATCATATATTTTTTAACGTTAAGTTGTGTGGGTGCAGTAATTTATGAATGTTAAAAGAAAAAATATTCAGAATAGGTACATTTTAAAATGTATATTTATCTTAATTCTTCTTAATAAGAGACCTAATCATTTATTATACTGTTTAATTTAGATATAAGAAGTTAGCGACAGACACCTTGACCACAGCGTGACTAATTTAATGTGTTAATAGGGCAGAATTAGCGCATTAATCAAACACGTTTTTGAGCCATTCAACGAACACCAACATAAAGTTAGTAACTGGACTAGTATTCTTCATTAGTCACTATATAGCTTCATGAAAACGATGACAAACCTGCCAATCGACAATCGACTCGACTTTTTTATTTGTTTTTTGCTGTATACAGGGTGTCCCAAGACGTAAGGGGGTTTGTGTAACCTATTATGAGTAAAAAAATCATCCCTAAACGTATTATATTTTTTTAACCTATGACCTCAATTCGGTCAGTGCGAGAATTTCGAACTGTAAAGTTTACAGTTGTTTCACGGTAATCATAATTAATTTTGATATAGTTTCTTAACAAATAATACCACCAGTAATCGCAGGACAAATTAACTGTTTTTGTTTTTTTTTTTAATTTAAACCTTTTTTTCCTATATATTTTATCTTATTTAAATTCGTTTAAATATTATTCTATTTTACCTCTAACTATCTTTATTAGTCAGTTGGGCATACTCTAGTTTATGGATGTAAAGGTACTTTAATTTATATTATATACCGAATATACCAATTTATAATAATTATAATGTGACATTGAACATTATTTTACGTGTTTCTATGCGCTCATAGTTGAGTTTGTATTAATTTTAACTGGCCAGTAATAAATAATACGTTCTAACAGCCGTGCTGTCATATTTTTTAAATTAAAATAAGTATGATATTTGAGCCCTTTATCGAACTGTCAAAGTTTCATCTATTAGTACTAGTAATTTGTCGATTTTAATGTTATATATCTATATTATTCGACCAGCCTCCGATGTGGTCTAAACGGCTATGCTTGTTTTTTAAGAGCATCAATCTATACATAAAAAATCGACTCTTTCGCATGTGTACTTTCGAGTTGAAAGATGCAACGGACGGACCGACGCACAAAGAACGGGGATAGTAGCTTCTTATAAATGAATACCATAACTCAATAACTCATATAACTCAATTTTATAATACTTACGAGTAAACCATGTAATAATACATGTAAACGAGTATCTGGGAGAATATATAATATCAATTGGATACATGCTCACTATTGTAAGTCCTAAAGTTAAATTAATTCATTGAAATCACATGCACTGACAAATTGGCTCTCTTTACCGGTTTGAAAAGATTTACTGAATATTCAATATCTAAAGAAAATCGACCTTTTCAGGGAAATAAGTTTCACCAAGCGAATTTTCTCGTCAAGAGCGAATGGCCGTCTGCACAGAAAATGGGTGAATTGCGAGGAGTTGAAAAGAGTTCGAACAAGCTTATAGATAAAAGGTCTGTATTTGCGCTAGATTCCGATAAACCCAATTTGCAAGGGATAGTATGGCTTGTTGAGTCAACTTCTGTGTTGCGAGTAAATTTAAATACTCTAATAAATGAAATAGCTGTAGGTCTATATTTAGGGTTATATGTTACGTTTCCAGCTTGCAGAGTAGAATGTACCTTTCTCTTTTGCGTTGAACACAAGATAATAGTTGTTATTTTCAGCCCAGTCAGTAACTATTTCACCATTTTCATCATTGCTCGCATATCCCCAGTCGCTATGATGGCTGTTGAAGTCGCCTAGTATCACTGACGAGTGTTCTACTAAAGGTAAAATAGATTCAGGCCATATGATCTTGGGGGGTTTGTAGATGTTTATTATCTGTAAGCCATCGACTCTAATCGTAAGTAAGAAATTTCGAAATAACTTTAAAACAAAATGAAGGGGGACGAAAAAAGTTCACTATTCCGTTGGAATTTATCAAAGTAAAAGAAAAGTGAGTTTTAGTTAATTCTACAAAAATATATGTGTTAGTATATGTCTAACTCTAATAAATATCTAAAAAAAGAAGCGCGTTTGAAATTCGATTCATAATTTTATTTTTTTTTTTTAAACCTTTTTTTATTTCATTAACGACAATAACATATTATCATGCATAATTATAGGTACATATTTTATGTCAGGAGAGTGTTGTCGATGGCAATCATATTTTTACTTTCTGAACCTCGTAGGTAAGGAATCTATTGTTATCGGACAAAAGTTAGCCCTCTCCCTTTTAGACAAATGTTTACGTTTTGAGGTCACCTATAATTAATTTTTAAAAATGATGTCAGTATCTGTGTGTATGATTGTAAACATGATAGAGTTTAAACGCAATGACGAAATTAATCTAAATATTGGATTTACCGGGACCTGCATACTAACGTGTTATCTAAGAAGCTGATCATTACACTAATATGTTGGGAAGGAGGGCAGAAACACCATTACGCTAGATTAAATGGCGTTACGCTAGCTAATCCTGAAAACAATTTATATAACTCTGTTGAAAAATAATGTAGATTTATTGTACAAAAAAAAAATTATAAACCTAAGTGTTATAAAAAACTAATAAATAAATAAGTAATAAATGTGTTTGACTTTCGACTTTTTAAAATGACAAACCCTTTTAAAACATGGCGATGAATATCGCCACGGCTGTGAAGCGGTTGATGTATTTAGTATAACAAATTCTTACTAAATTTAGTTCTGAAAGTATATTACAATGAGATTCTTTATAAATATATTGTTTTGTTTCTTATTTTTCCGAAATAAGTATTATTTTATATGTAAAATAAGGTTCATGAAAAAAAATAATATTCTTACTTATAAGTTTCATTTTCATTTTGTTTTCAATATTTCTTTTGTTCGTTTAACACTAACACGTAAAACATGCTAATTTTGAAGCAATATTTAGAAAGATGTTGCACATATTAATATAAAGGCTATTTTATAATTAATATATCACAGCACATGTATTGCTATGAACTAGGTCATATCTAATTATTTAGGCCCTAACCAACTAAGCTAAAAGATGTCAAGGGATGGTGGTAATGAAGCGTTAAAAATGGTATCACTGAGTGCGGATTCGAACCCGTGACCTCCATTCTAATAGTCAAACGCCATAAACACTGGACTACCATGATCTATTTATACGTGTATAAATTATTAGTCTATTTATTTTAATTAAATTCTACTAAAGTTTTATCTTTTAGTCTGAATAGGCGTGAAGTTTAGAAATAAAACGTCTTCTAGAAAAAGTTTTAATCAAAATGCTAATTGGATAGGTTTTACAAATCCATGGAAAATGTATCTACCTACGTGGCAAGAGTATAGATTGAGAATTTAAATTAATTTGCCTCTCAGTAAGGCAGAACGAGAAAAAAAAGAAACTGGTGTTCCTGAGTTCTGAGAGAAAATTGAGTGCACCTTTCCCGAGGCCAATTTATCGATATAAAGAAAAGAAGAGTATAACTTTTACTCTCGTGTAACACAAAAACATAATTACTTCCTGAAAATTTAAAAACTTTTGATATGAATAATCATTTAAATATTTAAAAACTAAAACAAAGATGCCCAATTTTTGGCAAACTTTGTTAGTTTATTTCTAAGTTGTTATACTATATGTATATCTCAAATCGCTTAGGTAAAGCCCTCCTCGAATCTCATATTCTCATAAAAATATATTTATTTTATATGGGACTTTTCTGGTTTCAGAAACCTTAAAAAAATGCTATTTATTTTATATGGGACTTTTCTGGTTTCAGAAACCTTAAAAAAATGCTATTTTCAAAATATAGTGGTTTTGTTTTTTTTTCATATATACTCATATATTTTGCAAAATGTTCAAAGAAATTTGTTTTAGTAATTGCCTAGAAAAATAAATAATGTTTAATGTGTATAAGCTAGACCTGAATAATTCATCCACCAGTTTATTTATAACAATAATACCATAGAATATGCGTTGGGCGTTGTTTATGGATCAATTTGTCAAAAACCAAATCGCATCTCATTGAACGAAAAGAAAACATTTTCCGAACGTTGAACTTTAAAACGCGAAAGTTTCCTTAAATGTGGACGGCGGGCGTACTCTTTCCTAACTCAAGTATAAGCCACACAAGTTCACGGATTAAATTCGATTACCGTGAAAGGACGAGTGAACTGTGAAGTGAAGCAACTTCATTGAGTGGCCCGTAAAATAGCGTCACGGAAGAATATTTCACTGAAACTCTATCCAGCCAAGCGCCAAAAGCGCGCACGGGGTACTATACGAGTATACGAGGTTTCCGGTTGATGTATGTTTTGAGTGCTTATGCGCACTTGAATGCGAGAACGATAAAGTAATAATAAAATTATAATGTATCGTAATATAATGTTCCGCGTACTACTTTTAATAACTATATTATATCGAACACGAATCCATAACAATAGCAACGAGAAAAACAGGGTGTTTTGGTTATTGTATCAAAATTATTAATTATTGATAATTTATGATATTCTTATTATGATATTATTATATGATAATTATGATATGATATTCTATTCACAAACCTTTGTCCCAATCGAAGTATTTAATCAGACTCACTATTTGATTTAACCAGAAAGAGTCATCAGAAAGAATTTAACTTTGCTTGAAATGTTTAAAGATTGTTCAAACTGTTCTATATTTTCAATATTTTGTTAGAGTACCGAATACAAAATAAATAAATAAATAAGAAATAACACTTCTGTAACATGTAACGGATATTAACGTTTAGGTTTTTTTTTATAATAAATTAAAACACCTAGTTAAAATGGCTACGTTAAACACCTAGCCATTTTGACAGAAATATCATCTATTTTCAGTAAAGTAACTTGTCCAGGTGTGGGTGTATTTTATATTATTCGCTTTTTAACGCCCATTGGCGTTTTGGCGAATTTCGACACAATGATCGCGAAACCCTTTTAAAGATTTCACCGCGCCTTCTCAAGTTTTCTCGAATTTATACTGTAGCCGGAATACGTGTCAAATTAGACTGTTCGTGGGTAACTTTGCCGCGCTGTAAAGCGGAGGCCGCGACCTGCTCTTCGCGTGTAATCGAGGCATTTTGACGGCTGAACGCGTTTTATTACGACCACTCTGATTGACTCCGTCGAAGGTTCCTACGAAACCTTCAAACTTTCTCTTGGGGCGCTACTTTAATAACTCCATCTCTCAGAATATAATTTTGACATTAATTATAGAATTAAGCTGGATATAATAGCAAAACTTTGCTTGTCCAATGTTGCTGCACTCTAAGTATGTTTCTCGGTGCCGTCTTAAGGCTATCGATGTAATTTGCCCTAATTAATTTATTTATTTATTCGTTTATAACACTTTAATACAAAATTACTACATCATTTAGTAATAAGTATAGCTCGTTAACGCTTGTAATTTATTTTATTTTCGCCGCCAAGCCAATATTCTATATAGCCATGAAAAAAATATCCATTGTCGAGTGGCGATTGGTAAATAGACTATATTTTATTATCGCATTTCACCGGCAGCATATTCATGGCCTCATATGTAGATAATGAGCATATTGCGCCTAGGTTGGTATCGTAGTGGTAGCGGTGGCCAATTATATTTTTAATAAAGTCATACTTAATGAATTACATTAACATTAACATTTAAAAATGCAACATACAAAAATATATTTACCACCTATTATTAAAATTTAAAAAAATCCCTATCATATGCAAATTAATCGATTTCGCTTGAGCTATTTCGGAGTACAAAGTAAACGCACATTTAAAAAACATACAGATCAAATTGAAAACCTTCTCTATTTTTTGAAGTCGGTTAAAATTTTTAAAAAAATCAGTCTTTACTTTGTGGGCACTGTACTTCCTACTAAATGTCTAGCTCATATAAAATATTAACCGATCATCTATAAAGGCAATCTAACCAAAATATAATTAATGCTCTTTTGTTAAAAGAATTTTAAATTTTTTTAATATTTTATTAATTTACTGAATTATTATTTAAATATTACTGACATATTCATATAGTTTTACACATGCTAATAGCACAGTAAGACAAACTTTATACCCCCTTCTTTATACTGTGCTAATAGTATGGCAGTAGTATTACACTAGTTGTTAACGCTATCTGACGGTAAAAGGAGAAAACGACGCATACGGTGTTACAAAATAGTTCCAAGTAATATGGCAAGATAATAATTTTGATTTTCGCCGTGGGACAACGTGACTCATTCCAGTCAGCCCACTAAGATTACAATTTAGTTTTATTTTTTATACTATTAAATAATACCGTATATAAATTATTTATTTATATGCAATTAATTCGGCTTTTTATCGCTAGCATAGATAAGATATCTAATAGCTAATTTAGGTTTATTAACAAAAATTAAATAGCCACCATTGCAAGAACATGCATGGCCTTGTCCTATTGGGTGAGGCTTTTTGACAACACTGTATAATAAATATTATACAATCAGTGAGGTTCATTCTTGATTTCAATGTATGGACGAATCGACAAAAGTTAAAGTTTTGAAACTAGTGTGATGGTGACATCTTAGTATATAAAGTTTATATCATAAATTATAAATAATTTGAAATAAAGCGATGGGTTTAAACCAACTTATTGAAATAATGATATTCTTCACGCTAAATTATGGAGTCAGAGGTCCTGTCCTTAATCAAGTCCTACCTCTACAACAGAAAACAAGTAGTTGAAATTAGATCTGTAGATGAAAAATTGGTAGAAAATAATTGTTTATCAGAGCCTCTTGAAATGTCAATGGGGGTACCCCAAGGATCAATTGATAGACCATTTTTATTCAATGTATATACTAATGACTTAAGCAATAACGAATCTGTAGCAGAAATCGGACAATTCGCCGACGACACAAGTCGAGTAATGGAAGCGGAAAATATCGCAGACCTTGCTACAAAAGTTAATTCAACCCTAAACAAGCCGAATGAATGGTTCTAAACAAGCCGAATGAATGGTTCTAAACAAGCAAACTTTCTTTTAATATGACAAAGACAGTTATACTAAATTTTAATCGCAGCATTCAGTCCGATTCAGACTTTGTTTTGGTACATCTGTAAAGTTTTTAGGTATTCACTTGGATAATAAGTTAAACTGGAACGAGCATATTGACCATGTGAAAGCAAAATTATCCTCTGCTTGTTATGTGCTTTATAAAATTAGGAATGTTATTAATGCCAAAATAATAATGTCAGTGTACTGTGCGCTTGTTGAATCGGGCATCATATATGGTTTACTAATATGGGGAACAGGAACAAAAGTGAATGACATTTTTATATTACAGAAAAAGCTGATAAATTATTTCTGCAATTGGTCGCCAAGAATCATGCTTCAGATCCCTTGTACTGACATTTGTATTGACCTTGTATTGACTTGTACTGACATTGTATTGGGGTCGTCTTGGGGTATTGAGATTTGATATTAAAACAAGAGGGCATTCATTCTCATGATACAAGACGTAAGCATGAATACAAGCAAGCGGTTAAACCTCGTATCGATAAATTTAAAAATACTAGTACATGGGACTACATTTTTACAACAAACTTCCTGGCGATATAAAATCAATAAATAATTTTGGACTTTTTAAAAAAACTGCTAAGGAATATTTATTAGGAATATAGAAACCTTTATTCATATTCAAAATTTTAAACTGCCACATATTGCCGTATGGGTGAAAGATTGGGTTTTTTTATTTTTACTTCTTAATTTATGTTGTGTTATTACTAATCTCTAAATAGTTGTTTTTCCTTTTGTATATTGTATGTGCCATGGGCAGCACCATAAATATTTCAGTCACTTTTTTTAGTGAATTTCAATTCCTATGCTAAAGCTATTTATGTTATTATTCAAATATATTTAAATCTAATTTGTACTTTTTGTACCTAATTTTAATCTATAATTGTTCTCTATGTCAAACTACTGTTCTGACTATGTACATTATCTAATTCCTGTACATTAAAAATGTTTTCGGAAATAAAAACTTGAACTTGAACTTTAAATATACTTTATTTCGACCACATCGCTCAAAGGTAAGGTAAATAAGCTGAACATTTGCCAAGTTGTCATTTTAGTTCTAGTAGGGAACAATGAAAATTATACCTACACAGAATATTCACCATAAAGTGCTCATTTTCAGTTTCAGGTACAAAAACAACAAATCTATAGTCACATCTAATAAAAGATATTTTTTTTTACAATTTATACAGATTTCCCACCCCAATGACCCACTTCATTTTTCATTCCATTTGAGTTTAATTTAAATTTTAGTTTTAAGTGTAAGTTAAAGCAAAGCTTGGATTTAATCGTTTTAATATGGACTTGTTATAGAATATTGTATTGTATAAATTCATTTTATGTACTCTTTATTTGTACTGGTTAAAAAAAGAGACGTATGGAAAAACATATGTTGTATTATTATATTACTTTAACGAATTGCCTCTGCTTTTATAGATTCGCGTTAAAAAGTCATTTGGGATTAAGTGAAGTACCTAACAAACTAAAGTAAATTTAGTTGAACAGTTGAACATACGTATGTGTTCGCTCCTTTACATAGTTTATTCATAACATATAATTCGTTGCTGTATTCATATTGGAATATGCGATAAAAAATAGGCGAGTGAACCTGGCCTCAAAAGTACCTCCCACCCTACCACCCAATATATACCGAAAATAGTAGTTACCGACACGATTTTGATCTTCCGTCTCCCTCTAGGGTTGCGTCGCTCACTCATTCGACGTATGTCGATAAAATGATGAAAAAATGGACCGAAGCTGTCACTTTGACGTTTTGTCTGTAATTTGTCATATTTTATGTTGCAGTTTTGCAGACGTGATATGTACGGATATTTCGTGTTACGCGAATATTTGTTACTTCGTGGTTATTTAAACCACGTAGGAAGTACTATTTACTAACTTGGTATTTTGCTTTGATTAAAATCCATCGGAAAATAATCGGACGTAACTGAATTCTCGATTTTTGGGACATGCTTCGGAACATTCTAGTCAACAATAGATAGTTAATTCAAGAAGTATTCTTCCACGTTATGCAATGTCAAGTGGTACAAAATGTAGTATAGTAAATTTAAATATTAATTTAACCAGCAATAAACGGCATAAAGCAGTGTATAAAATAAGTCGAAAATTGTGTATCTGCACATGCATCCGATTGGCCGAATGTCGTTTAAATACTGCAAGTTCATTATTATTTAACCTGAGAGTAGTGACAATTCGTCAATCATTAGGTTCTGTTACATTCATAAATTATATTTGGGGTGTCAGAGATGCTTGCATTTCCTTTAGAAAACCAATTACTCATGTAAAATTCCAACATTCCAACAAATTCCTTGTAAGTATGTATCCATGAGAAGATTAATAATGGACTTTTTGGCAGTTGTATTGCACATATTAGCTTAGTATACTACACTAAGTATTACATAACACTAAGGTCTTAGATTCAAGTTGTTTGACAAATTTCCACCCTAATTCTTCTATAATTAATTTCACTTTTATTTCCAGAAAATGTGACTCGGTTACATTTAATAGGATTGAGTTTAATACAGTAGTCTTAAGAAGATTCATATCAGTTCGAATGCCTAGACAATTGTTCTCATTAACCACCTTAGAAATCATCTGCATACAAAATGTGTTCGAAGTTAAAAAAACGTGATCCAATGTCATAAATGTATAACATTAAATAATGTGTCCCGGTTGTGAATCCGGTGGTACTCTTGATGTTATATTCGCCGCGTTATATTGTTCAGCCATGGAGTACTCTCCCGCAGGGCGTCGTCTCACTTTTGTCCCAAGAGAACTTACTGTACCATTCTTTATACCGTGGTATAAATCTCTGTGGACCCAATTGCTTTTAATTTTTTAAGTAGTTTAGAATGATTGAATCGATCGAAGCATTTGAAAAGTGTGTATAAACATGTATAAATATATATTTCTAATATATTATTACTATTTTAAAGATATAAAAATAAATAATATAATATAATTACTTTTCAAAATAAATAGGAATATGTATATTAAAATATCTACATTTATGACTATATGAAAAATAGATAATACAAACATATAGCCATCTCTGCGAGTAAGGGATAAACTAATTTCTTATACTCAATACTGTATCGGCATAATATTCCTTTATCTATAAATAAATAAGTTAAATATGTCTTCTATTTAGTTAATGGCTAGTACCTATCTGATGTAAATGTATCCGGAGGGTCTTTATATATTTTTGAATGTTGATGACCAAAATGTACTAACCATAAGATAGATCGAAAAAAATATTAAACGGTATCTCTTATGTTTTGGGTTGGTATGACAAGGAAAGACATTTATTAGTTGTTGTCTTCTTTTCGCTGAGAAAACAATATTTTCTATTTATTTATTTATTTATGAATGGGAAATTCTGCCTAACTAGGCTAATATTCAAAAATAACAATATGCTATTCGATATATAAGAATGCTTCTTAAAATAATTTTGCTGCAAGGACAGGATGCACATATAACTTTTTTTTCTATTACCATTTTATGCAAATTAGATGAGCAGTGATAATTTCCACCTCATCAGACTGGAACGCTTTGCGGATGGCCTTCACAACTCTGAAACCAGTCTTAATATGGTGTTTGCGCTCGACGGATAAATATCATACCATGTTTAATAATGGTAATGACAAAACAAAACTGATAAATGGGTAGTGTTTCTGAGGATTCGATGTTTCGGACGTAATGCCACGTCCATGGCCCTATAGACACAATCTAGTCTGGTAGTAGTCATCAAGTATGATGAATATTTTTTTTATTACCCATTCTAAAAATATACTAGTTCTTATAGAAACTAGCATTATATTAAAGGTATTGAGGAAACAGACAATGAAAACTAAAATACAATTAAAAAAACAGGATGACATCCCGGATGCGGGCCCTCCGTTGCGGATGGCCGTCACGGCTCTGAAACCAGCCTTTGTGATCGACGGATAAACCTTAAATCTTAAGATGTTTAATAATGATAATTACAAAATTCTGGGTAGAGTTTCTGAGTAGTCTATGCTTTGGACATAAGGCTACGTCCATGGTCGTATAGACGCAGTGGAATGATTCGGAATTTTATTAATAATGCGGTAGTAGTGATCCATCATGTTGAATATTTTTTTATTAAATATTATAAAAATATACTAATTTTTTTTATAGAAAATAGCATTGTATTAAAGGTATGATGAAACAGACAATTAAAACTAAAATACAATCTGGTATCCAGCAAAGGGCTACGCTAAGTGGTTTATTTCTTATTCTATTAATAATATTTTTACCGCAGTGAAAAAATGTAGTTTGTTACTGTATGTGGTCGATGTGAAGATATGCCTGTGAGTGACTTCATTATTTGACATCTTATACAAGATGACATCAATCGTCTCTTAAAGTGGGCTGCAGATAATAATTTACAATTTAATGCGTCTAAATGTGTAGCGGTATCTTTCTCACGAGCTTTGCGCATCAAAGTAAGTTTTAAGTACTTTCTGGGCAATGAGATTATTCGCAGATGTGATGAAATTTGCGACCTGGGGGTTTTGTTTGACTCGCGTCTAACATTTCATTTGCACTTGCACGTTTCAATAACATGTTGAGAATCGTCCTTCGAACCAGTCGAT
The DNA here is from genome assembly GCA_020383195.1 of Neomicropteryx cornuta. Classification (NCBI taxonomy): domain Eukaryota; kingdom Metazoa; phylum Arthropoda; class Insecta; order Lepidoptera; family Micropterigidae; genus Neomicropteryx; species Neomicropteryx cornuta. The sequence goes on from JAHKQU010000014.1 coordinate 13,264,712, forward strand.
CTTTGAGTAAGCCGAAGTCGATCTCGCTTTTATAATGCACGTTTGTGAGGATTATATTGAAGTATAGTTCCATTATCTAGAGTCTTCATGAATTCTCTGTAATATTCTGGAGGTCACCCAGGGGAGGTTCCTAAGATACCTTTATCTCCATATGTCTCCGTTATTGTGTTTTTTTTCCAGATTAGTTCTGGTTATTTTTTATTATTATTATTTTTGGTTTTTAATGTTGTTTTTTTTATAATATTTTTATTGTTTTTCTTGTATGTTATGAATTGAAATATGTACATGTGGAAACCTCTTGAATAAATAAATAAATAAATCAAATAAAAGAATGAGATCACATCCCCGATGTATTTGCTGGTATCCGTTGGAATTGAAACAGGAATGGCTATGATACTCTGCAGCATACCGCTCACTTCTGGTATGCTTATAGGGTCATTCTGCTCACATGATACGGTACCATGGTACCGTACCATGAGCATGAGCTTATGAGCATACCTGCTACGGTAGTGCTTTCACCTGTTTTTTTTTATTTATTAAGTAGGTGATTGTCACTAGTATTTCCATTCAAGAGAACCCTTAAATACCAAAGTGTTTGTTTAAATCCTAGTTAATGTTCATATCTTGTGATTATAAGTAATGAAAGTAGGTATCTAAAATATGTTATATATTCATGGAAATACAAATTGAATTATATTACAGTATGAATAAGTTTATTATTAAGTTTAATACCAGCGCCATCTGAATTAAAATTGATAAATTTAAAGAGAAAAGCTATACTTTCATTTGATAATAACAGATGGCGGCAAATAATATATAAAAGTATGACGAGCATTTAATGAAAATATATAGTTTAATACAAGAAATGGTGTCAAATACATATTTAAAGCATATCTTCATACTGTATTTGAAATGTTTTTCGCTATCTATTTAGTTGTGGGAAGTTTGAATTACCGTGTCGTTTTTGAGAATTTAGAAGTACCTATTGGTTTTTTTTTCAATCAAAACACAGATGGTCTGACCATTTTTATTTATGATTTAAAAAATAAATAGTGATGAAATAAAAGATATTTTTTATTAAACTGATAGTATTTTAATCTCATTTTTGCTATTTCATAATTCAAAGCTTATTTTCCAACACATTAAAAAATTAGACAATATAATATATGTACCAACATTTTAAATGATGCAATTATCATTAACAATTTTAAGTTGGTATTTTCTGGTGTTTACGAGTTATATAAGAAAAACATCTACAATACAATAAAGGTAGGCAACTTTGCGAGATTCATAAAGTAAAAATGATAACGGAGGTCCCGATGATTTGAATGACTCAAATCGTTGATCGTGGTAGGCAGATTTCATTTTAATTATAGTATTCTTATATAAAAACAATGTGAATCTGACGACTCGTTTTTGTGGTATTCCTGAACACATAAGATTTCTATTGTTTACCAATGCATTGATGCATATTGGTAAACAATTTGTAGTGGCAGTGTTCAGGCAATTGAAATGATTTTTGAAACATGGAAAAAGAGTATAATGTCAACGAAATAGCAGCTTTATTGTTTTCTTATTAAAGCAAGATATTTAATATTAAACTACTTAATATATTTTAATGGAAATTGTATAGAAATTACATACATTGCTGTTACATATGGCATAGTTTCAAATTTATATTCTGTTGAATTAATCTGGTGGTTTATCTAGCGAGTCACAATGAACAACAACAACATATAGCGAGTAACAAATATTTTTTTTTTATTATTATAATGAATTATAAGCTTCAGAATACATGTTGAGATAAAGTTCAAAATATTTGCAACACATTTAAATAGGTAAATATAATTTTATGTGTTGATGGAATACAAGATATTTAATCTGGGTGATCATCTTCCTTCCTATATAGGGCAGAGTCTCTTGGAGTATATAAATATCTATACTATATTATAAGAATTTTTAAAATTAATTGACCAAAAGGCCGACTATTAAATTATATGTTACATTTTATTTTAAACAAAAGTTTATTGTAAAGGTTAAATTATAAAGTTTTGTAAAATGTTTCAACATATTAATAGCTTATTTATGAGATAAACAAAGTGACACTTATACTTAGAAAGTATATTTTCCGATACTAAAAAGTAATGCTTAAGTAAAATTTAACATTTTACCCATTTAATAGTTGCATAATTATTTTATACAATGGAGCCACATTAAAACACATTTCTTGCAAATCTTCCTGTGTACGACACACGCTGCCTTGAAAACAACGAATATATGGTAAGTATCGACGTTGAGCTCTTCGGTTTTCTTCAGGATTAACCTGAGGGTGAATATTTGATCTGTGGTTGATTTCCCTCTGCAGAAGCAGCTTTGGTAATAGCCGACGTTGTTTTCTGACATATACAGAATATATGATAAGATTTTGTAGGCAGTATTCCACAAGGTGATTCCTTGGTAGTTCGCTCACTTAGAGGATCTTGTTTCTTGTGTAGAAGGTATACGAGGTGTGTTCAAAAAGTATCGCGACTTTTGAATTTTCGCGGGTTACGTATATTCGAATTTCGATTTTTTTGTGGCGTTATGTTGGTACTCATGTCTCTCACTTATGCCGACAAGCTCGGCCATTTTGAATGTTCACTTAATTGTTGACAGCTGCTTTGCTGGCACGTGTTTTGGATCGTCTTCGATTTTTACCTATTCAAAAAAATTGGATCAAAGAACCTGTATCAAATTTTGTGTGAAAAACGAAATTAAGTGCGCGGATGCATTCCGAATGTTGACTGTGGCATACGGAGAAGCTACCTTGGACCAAAGCAACGTTTATCGGTGGTACAAAATGTTCTCAGAAGGCCGAGAAGATGTGAACGACGAAGAGCGTGCCGGACGCCCGAGCACTTCAAAAACAGACGAAAAAATTAATGAAGTGGAGAAAATGGTATTGGCCAATCGTCGAATCACCGTTAGAGAAGTTGCTGAGGACCTAAACATATCGATTGGCTCGTGCCATTCGATTTTTATCAATGATTTGGGCATGAGACGGGTCGCCGCGAAATTCGTACCAAAAACAGCATCGCATGAACATTGCTAATGAGATGTTAAACTCTGTCCGCGACGACCCAAATTTGCTCCAGAGGGTCATAACTGGTGACGAATCGTGGGTTTATGGTTATGACGTGGAAACCAAAGCTCAATCATCTCAATGGAAGCTGCTACGCTTGACGTTACGCTACGCTTGACGAGATAAAGACGGCATCGAAGGAGGAGCTGAACAAGATAAAAAAAAATGATTTTTTGAAGTGCTTCGAAGATTGGAAAAACCGTTGGCACAAGTGTATAATATCTCATGGGGATTACTTTGAAGGGGACAAAATAGATATTCATGAATAAGTAAATAATTTTAGAAAAAACACAAAAGTCGCGATACTTTTTGAACACACCTCGTATTATGCTATAATATAGGTAAAGTGGTGGTGACATTTTTAAAGTTCCGTGCCTCCATGTTTAAAGAGTTCTCCCGATAGACCATCAGTGCTAGGTAATTTATTATTCTTTAATTTCATGTTCTCATCCAAGGACGGTAATAGCTAGTCATCTATCATGCACTGTTGTGTGGTTTATCTGTTCATTAACCTCCCCACCTACAGCATTCAGTAAGGCGTCAAAATATTTTTCCCATCTATCAGAACTTTTGCCTTATCATTTAGAATACTTCCATCCTTCCTCTGATAATGAATTAAACGATAGAACAGCCGCTGTGATTGTGCGACAGTCCAGTCTCTTTGAGTTAGAGTAGGAATAAAAGCGCTTTTTCTTATGCTGTATTTTCTTTTCCAAACGTCGTAAATCCTTATATTCCTGTACTGACTGGCGTGCATGACACGGCTTAGTTCTCCAGAGAGCCTTTGTTCTTTAGATCAGTTATCTGCTGGCACTCGGAATCAAACCAATGGCCTTGTTTCTTAACCAGGGTTTCTTCAGCAGCTGAAGTGATAGCTTATTTGATATTGCAACAGTAAAAGTTAACAAAATTGACAGATCCATACCCATACGATACATTATTCAATTTTATGCACGTACCACGGTTTAAATAATGTTAACCAAGTAAATAATCTACGCGGTTAATGTAAAAAGGGTTGACAATTCGCTAGAAAACGATTTTGCTTGTCATTTTGACAACTCGATATCACTTTTTTTTTTTGGCAATATATTTTTAAAGTAGATTACACCAACTATTTAATTATCTGTATATATATATATCAGGAAAGCTTACAGTTCTACCTAATAAACTAATAAAATGATATTAAAAAACATTTTGATGAATTGAAAATATATAATAAATATAAATTTAACTAAATTTCATAACAAACTTTTCAAATTAGGGTCGTGCCAGTTCGGCCCTGGATGCTTTATTTACTGAAAGAAAATTCTGCAAATTTGCTCAAAGCAAGAAATATAGACGATCTAATGGTGGTCTGAGCGGGTGAGTTTTAATTTCACTTTTGATGGTAGCTGTAGTACATTCGAATTTTCAGCTCCATACAAAAATGTAAAAAAAAGAGGGTTTTTGGGCCCTCACTCTCAAAATAGGTTTCCGACTGGGTTCCCACTACTGGATGTATTGCACGTCGCTATTGCGCATTTAACTTCATACTCGGTTTAGTTGGAACCTACTTGTGGAATAGCGTATTGGTCTTTCAGTAAAAATTCCATACTAAATTTCTAGTTCTGCCGGTTCGGCCCTGGACGGGTTATTTACTGAAAGAAAATTCTGCAAATTTGCAAAAAGCAAGAAATATAGACGATCTAATGGTGGTCTGAGCGGGTGAGTTTTAATTTCACTTTTGATGGTAGCTGTAGTACATTCGAATTTTCAGCTCCATACAAAAATGTAAAAAAAAGAGGGTTTTTGGGCCCTCACTCTCAAAATAGGTTTCCGACTGGGTTCCCACTAATGGATGTATTGCACGTTGCTATTGCGCATTTAACCTCATACTCGGTTTAGTTGGAACCCACTTGTGGAATAGCGTATTGGTCTTTAGGTAAACAAATCATATTAAATACCGTGTTCTAGCCAATACGCTATTCCACAAGTGGGTTCCAACTAAACCGAGTATGAGGTTAAATGCGCAATAGCGACGTGCAATACATCCAGTAGTGGGAACCCAGTCGGAAACCTATTTTGAGAGTGAGGGCCCAAAAACCCTCTTTTTTTCACATTTTTGTATGGAGCTCAAAATTCGAATGTACTACAGCTACCATCAAAAGTGAAATTAAAACTCACCCGCTCATACCACCATTAGATCGTCTATATTTCTTGCTTTGAGCAAATTTTCAGAATTTTCTTTCAGTAAATAACCCGTCCAGGACCGAACTGGCAGCAGAACCAGAAATTTAGTATGGAATTTTTACTGAAAGACCAATACGCTATTCCACAAGTGGGTTCCAACTATACCGAGTATGAGGTTAAATGCGCAATAGTAACGTGCAATACATCCAGTAGTGGAAACCCAGTCGGAAACCTATTTTGAGAGTGAGGGCCCAAAAACCCTCTTTTTTTCACATTTTTGTATGGAGCTCAAAATTCGAATGTACTACAGCTACCATCAAAAGTGAAATTAAAACTCACCCGCTCATACCACCATTAGACCGTTTATATTTCTTGCTTTGAGCAAATTTGCAGAATTTTCTTTCAGTAAATAACCCGTCCAGGGCCGAACCGGCAGAACCAGAAATTTAGTATGGAATTTTTACTGAAAGACCAATACGCTATTCCACAAGTGGGTTCCAACTAAACCGAGTATGAGGTTAAATGCGCAATAGCGACGTGCAACACATCCAGTAGTGGGAACCCAGTCGGAAACCTATTTTGAGAGTGAGGGCCCAAAAACCCTCTTTTTTTCACATTTTTGTATGGAGCTCAAAATTCGAATGTACTACAGCTACCATCAAAAGTGAAATTAAAACTCACCCGCTCATACCACCATTAGACCGTTTATATTTCTTGCTTTGAGCAAATTTGCAGAATTTTCTTTCAGTAAATAACCCGTCCAGGGCCGAACCGGCAGAACCAGAAATTTAGTATGGAATTTTTACTTAAAGACCAATACGCTATTCCACAAGTGGGTTCCAACTATACCGAGTATGAAGTTAAATGCGCAATAGCGACGTGCAATACATCCAGTAGTGGGAACCCAGTCGGAAACCTATTTTGAGAGTGAGGGCCCAAAAACCCTCTTTTTTTCACATTTTTGTATGGAGCTCAAAATTCGAATGTACTACAGCTACCATCAAAAGTGAAATTAAAACTCACCCGCTCATACCACCATTAGACCGTCTATATTTCTTGCTTTGAGCAAATTTTCAGAATTTTCTTTCAGTAAATAACCCGTCCAGGGCCGAACCGGCAGAACCAGAAATTTAGTATGGAATTTTTACTTAAAGACCAATACGCTATTCCACAAGTGGGTTTCAACTAAACCGAGTATGAGGTTAAATGCGCAATTGCGACATGGAACATATCCATATAAGTGAGGTAATATATGGATATGTTTCATATTGTTATTGCACATATTACCCAATAATTTGTTTAATTTGGTTCAATTCTGGACTATCTTTCCATATTAAATTAAAAACGAATCCTTTTATTTGTTATTATATTTATTTCTATTATATACGTATTTCTAGGAAGGTTATTTACTCATTTTTTATAAAATTTAAACGATTTTACTGTAACGGCCAGTTTTTTTTTGCGTATCAATCGCTTAATAACGACGGACGACGTACGTCGGCATGTGTCTAAACGACGTCTGTCCAAAAATGGGCGTGGCCTAAAAATCCATAGATTATAAATTGAGGCCAGTTCACTCTTATTGTTTTATTTAACTCTTATTAACTTATTGTTAACTTCATTCGGTAGTCGCTACACTATGCAGTAATTCTATTCTGACTCTACCGCGTCTGACTGTCCTGAAGTGTGTTCTGTTGGTCTGTTCTGCAGCCTGACAGGCAAGCAACTAGCGAGCTGCGAGTGAGGCCTTCTTGCCTGGCAGTGGCTTGCCCACGGGAGTTCTTGGTTCCATTTATAATTTTAGTTAAAAGAATTGAACTTCGATTGGACACAATAAGTCGAAATTTGTAGATATATTTTTTTCTATTGTATTACATAGTTCTCTTCTGTACAATGCTGGCGCGGTTTGTGAGGTGTCATATCGCGATGTTGTTTATTTTCTGTCGACGCTGATTGTTTTCTGACGATCTAAATATGATGTTTATATTATATTTGATAATCGATTGTTTGCCTACAATGCAGATACGCGAATAAAACTAATATTTCATGCATTGAAGGTATTAGAACTAATAAATTGACTAAAAATGTCGGCCGACTCAGACATGGATTATTCTGACAATGATTGTGATGATTATGATTACTACAACGTCGGCCAAGAAGACTGTGATATTGAGACTGACGATCCGAGCAAATCGGACCCGGAGTACTTTCCCTTTACTTGTCTTAATATGGAAGAAGTTGAGAAGCTTCTAAACGAATCCGTCGAGACTTTAAGCAATAGTCTTGAAGTAACACCATCTTTAGCGAAGGTATGTTCTAATATATTTAGTTGTATAAGTGATTTTTCAATCTATATTTGTTATATTTTGTTATTTTATATAGGTGATGCTTCAGACCTATGAATGGAATACACAGGAAATAATACAGAAATATAGGGATAATGCCTCTGAAGTCCTTGTTTTGAGTAGAGTGAAACCCCAAGGAAATTCAAGGAACCTGATGTTTCCTGAAGGACCTTGTGCTGTTTGTGCGATTGCCTCTCCACCCGTACAGTTCAGCTCTTTGTCTTGTGGTCATTCCTTCTGTAATGAGTGCTGGGCAATGCACTTTGAGGTGCAGATCACACAAGGTAGGTGAATTTTAACACATTTCATAAAGTTTTAGGAATGGTGTTAAATGTTTTTAATGCATGATCTCAGAATCATCAAAAAAATAACAATGAATTCTAAAATGCTATTTTTTTACTATAGGAGTATCCTCATGCATTCGATGCATGGCCCCTGAATGTGAGATACGTGCACCAGAAGATTTCGTCTTGGCACGTGTGTCTAAAGTTGCCCTCCGTGATCGTTATCAGCATTTTACATTTCAAGACCATGTCAAGTCGCATCCCCATCTACGCTTTTGCCCAGGACCTAACTGTCAGGTTTGTTGCTTACTCTTCATCATCTGCAAAATTAAATTAACATACCAATAGCCTGCTAAAGTTTTATCAAATAACAGCTACTTTATTTGTTCTGGTGTCTCGAATGCAGTTTCTTTCCAAAATTGGCCTCCTAATCAAGTTGCTTATCCTTTTCTATAAATTAATATAATCATGACGTATGTTATCAGGAACTTTCTGACATTTTTCCTCCTTCTTTGGGTTAAAGATCTAAAGCTCGACAATTCTTTAATCAAAACTTATGTAGTGAAAAACACTGTCAAAACCTATTTTTCCACAATCTTATATCCTGAGCTTGGTAAACTCTGTACCAAGCACGTTGTGCGGCATGCGAATACCTCGCTAGGCGCTTTTTGGGACACATTTAGTGGGGAAGGCTGTAAATGCCATGACTCCCATCGGAATGTCTATTAACGTCTGACATGGAGTATGGGGTGCACTTACAGTTGCTTAAGATAGTCAAAACGTAGGGTTAAATAGCTTTTTTGTACCACTCCAATTGAAAGGCTGACTGGTCATTTCAATTCAATACAATGTTGCCAAGGAACGTTTATTAAATGGATATATACACGAAAGAAACAATAATATACAATATTGATTTATAATGTAGTATGACTATATACAGACAGATAAAAATATTCCTAATTAATAACAAAACTATTAATAACAGACAAATATTGCATCAACCTATCATATTCTTCATTATATCATAGTTCTTGCACTTAAAAACTTTTTAAGTGCAAGTCTTTAACTTTCCTTCTTATTTTTTCACTTACTTTTAGGATCTCAGATGAGCAAATATAATGCTATAATTTTGCATTTTGCAAAAACAAATGTTACTTGGATTCATATCACATATAAATTAGTTTTCTCATGCAGCACCTATCTTAAAGCACAGATTTTAATCTTGGTAACAATCAATTATTATTATTATGATCAAGGCGATTAAGGCTTTACCTGATAATATTAAATTGTTATTGTCATACGTACTCCAGCTGATCATCCGTTCGCAACGCATAGGTTGTTCACGGCGCTCAATCAAGGCTATGAGATGTCAATCTCGTTATGCCACGCAAAGGTAACTTACACTAGTGCTTTAATAAAAATAATTTTGTTGATGAATTATTTTTATATTTAGTTTTTGCTCGTAATAGGGTACATAAACACCCTCTTAAGTCTTCGGGAATGGTCTCGAGCCTCTCTGTATAGCCTGCATACCCTGTATAACTTTAAAAATGTTTTCTAGAATATTGATCACAGTTCTTGCAAAATATTGTATTTTTCCATGAATTTGTTTAAATCGCTTTATAGGTCAATTCAATTCTTGTAACTAAGCTTAAAAATATTTTAATTTTAATACAAAGGGGACAGAGGGGGGGAGGGGTTATTTAATGAGGGTCTTAGTGAAAAGTCATAATCAATTCATTTTATAATTAAAAAAGATTAGGATTAAGAAAAAATTAAGATTTATTATGATGCTTGCTTCATATTGGGAAAACTAAACACAAAATCAATTTTTTTAGTTATTAGAAACATTGGTTCTGAGGTATACAGAAATGAGAAAAAAAACTTATTCTTGTAACAAGACAAAAACTATATGTACAACTTTTGATGAAAACGCCCACATACTGTTTAATACTATTTAAAAATTACCAAAAAGTTAACCCATAAGGTATCGTAAATATTACTAACTGAAATAATCTTGTTTTTTTTTATTATAAAAATTAATTTTAATTTTTTATTTAAGTAATTTAACACGTTGACTGTTAACTACTAGATAACTCGTAGATTGCGTTCTTTTCTAGGACGCCAACTACGAGTTACCTCGTCCTGTGTTTACTTGCCATTTTTGTGCAGCTACGATTAAACTCGAAATATATCAATGCTGGCTTGCATGAACAGAAAATTTATAAAAAAACGAACAAAAAATATAATTATAAAAATTAGAATGAGTTTTTAATTAAATCAAATTGTCATTTTAGGCCAGATTTCTGAAAATTGCCGTGGCAATCAACGTGTTAAGAAAGCTGATTTTGTTGGTTTTTATAAAATCTCCGCTCCGGATAAAGCTCAGGGTGCCTTTGACTGTACATACATTAAACTTTTAATTAGTCAAAATTTATAATTTAAAGCTGCTATAGTTTCTTTATCATAACTTTGGCGCTATAGTGTCATAGATTGAAAATATTACCGTGTATATACTTTTCTGTAAGTTCAATATATGCCTAATATTGATTTATAACCACTGATTCAATTTTTTAAAACTGTACTAGGAAACATTATCGATATAAAACTTTAAAAAAAAATCTTTTTTCATCCTCATTTCATAAGATAAAATTTAGTATCAAGCCTGCAGTGCACAATTATTTTAAAACAGCACAGATATAGACATATTGGCAATAATAACAATTTTTCAAGTTTGATTTTATAATAATATTGAGCTCTTATACTCAACAGGCAATACGTGTGCAGTGTAAAGACGAGTTGGTGTATTATTTGTTTGTTTACAATTTGTCATTTTATCTCCCTTAATAAACTACAAATTATCATAGTTCAAGGTAAAGTATAAAATAATAAACCCTATTAAATATATTCTCTTTATTTCAGGTTGTAATATATGCAAAATCTCCAAGGGGTTGCAAAATCGAATGCAGCAGTTGTAAGTCAGTGGCTTGCTTTAGATGTGGCGCTCCTCATCATGCTCCAACCATTTGTGCTGTAATAAAGCGATGGCTGACCAAGTGCGCCGATGATTCTGAGACAGCCAACTATATAAGTGCACATACCAAGGTTAGTGGAAAAAATGAATCCACATATTTCCTCCAATATTTCAAAACCCCAAAACTGTTAAAAAAGGATAAATTATTGCAAAACAATCCCGGATTGCAACAAAGTAAAATAGTAATCTACATATTTCTGTGATTTATACTTTGATTACTGTACAAATTTCATTTCTACAAATTATTTTTACAAATCTTTTGTAGTTCTCAATATTCAATCTATAATTGGAAATTTTCATAATAAATTAAATGTTTCATACCTGCTGTCGTGATTAAAACTATGGTAGCGATTTATGGAGTAATGATAACTGTGTTTTTCAAGGGCCAATTTAAGCAACTTCTTTCTCGTAAACATTGTTCTTGTATAAACAAAATACATTAAATATTAAATTGTAACAGTCGATCGAATTCAAGAGCGAATGTGAGTCAGGCCAACCTGGAAAACAATCGAAACTGACCATACTCACGCACAAACGGGAAACGCCCGTATCCCAACACCTGTGCCCACCTGTGGGACCCGTTTTGTCCCATGTTGCAATGATCACTTTTGAGATATGATAGTTTTCGCACCCAAAATACCATTTTACGGCATTTTTTAAAAAAATGTGTGACCCGAGAGTTGTATCATTATCATAGGTTCAAAATATGAACATTCAAAATCATAATTTTGTTAGTTACGACAATTTAGTAAGGAGTTAAGCTCAGGGAGTTAGTTCAGTCGTCCGGTAAACTCTACGTGTACTACCCAGGCAAATGAAATTTGGTTTACTTTTATTGGTCTGCCATATAGCATACGGTAGTTAAACTACACAATTGACCTCTCTGACCACACTGTAAATCATGAAATGTCAATCCACAGTGGCCACAAATAAAGCAAAAAAGTTTTTCTACATTTACTACACCAAACAAAATCTTGTATGTAACTCGCAAGGTGCACCCTATCCCAAAAATAACAAATAATCCATAGTCGCCACTTTATTTTCTTCCGTCTCAGCTCTGCTCAGCGCAAGTGTTATCTCATTGTTATCCGAATTATCTGTATCTTAATAGTCTTGACTGTTTAAAGTTTGTTGTATGTTTAACATGTTATTAGATATGTTCGTAGGATAAGACAATATCTTACAAAATTGTTGGATTTTGTAGAAGTTTCCCTTAGATTTTCTATGAAGGGAGAAGTCCGCTATGTGCATTCGGGAAGTCCCACACATGTGAATTAAGGATTTGACATACTTACCTAATATTTAATTTGACTATATTTTATTGATGAAGGTATTTTCTATATTTCATTCTTTTTATTTTTTATGTCATTTATGCCCGCACCACTGGAGCCCAATTATTTTTAATTACTTATTAATATATATATTTACTTTTATTTTTATTAGGACTGTCCTAAATGCCAGATATGCATAGAGAAAAATGGTGGCTGCAATCATATGCAATGTGGCTCATGTCGACATGACTTTTGCTGGGTTTGTCTCGGTGAATGGAGGACTCACGGTTCTGAATATTATGAATGCAGCAGATACAAGGAGGATGTCAATGCAGCTTCCGACACCCAACATGCGCAGGTCAAAAAAGTTAATCTCACGGTATTTTTTAACTTCTTATTTTTTACTGATAACGTCACTTTTTTCTGATATCAATGAAATCTATTTTCAATAGTAATTTCTAGTGATTTCTTTTAAATCATATCTTATTTATCCATTTTGTATAATATACCTAAAAAATGTAATTAAGAGACATTTTTTGAAATATCAAATAATATGTTATATATTTGATATGATGTCAGAAGTATAGTGTTTAATAAGATTAAATTAACTGTTTTTCCGCTATATATAGCGGAAAAACAGTTAATTTAGATATATCTAATTTCAATACTGGGCGAAACCGGTCATTGAACTTGACGAGGTTAAACTAATTAAATGCAGCATTAAGATTCTCGGTGTTTCAATTCCCTTTGATATAAGATATCAGTGGAGATGAAGTGGATTCTTATCGTTATACGGTACAGTTTCTTATAAATTGATATAATATTTGATTTTGATATAGGTATGTGCATCTATGTACATAAAAAGTAAATCTTTGAAGAAAACTCCGTGCTCATTCATAAAATATATTTTTATGTCTGCCACACATAAGTAGATGTTTTCACTCTTACCTTTGTTATTTTATTCGCTTAAATCGCATTATCTCTTATTGTTTAATTTGACCCTGACCCACGTACCATATTAACGGGATATACTTTCCCCATAAAAAAAAAGGTTTTTTTTTTCTCTTGTTTTGTATTTTCAAAAAAAAAACTTCATATCTCTAAGACTTAAGGAGGGCCACTAATACATTACTAAAGATCATATATCTATTTCCTCTACCTCTGGGATGCTCCGTTCCCACTGTTATTTTTTTTAAAGAAAGTCCACATATTCAACCTTTATCCGCTTTGAAAAGGTATCAAATTTGCTGTTAAACTGAGTTATTTTACATTTTTAAAATGGTTCCTAATAATTAAACTGTCACAACCATTGTTTATTTTTTTATAAAATGGAGATTTTCAAAACAGCATTTTTTTTTATTTTGTTGTAAGCATCCTATATAAGTATATATAGCATCCTATATCCTATAGCAAGTGATTTAGTTGATTTTCGGTCAGTTCAGTGTGAAATTGTGCTTTGTTTTGTTTTTTTAGGGTTTATAAGTAAGTATAAACTTTTATTTTTTTATATTACATAAACATAGTGACAAAGTATTTTACAATTGTTTTGTTTTGCATCAGCGTCCCACAGAATTGAAAAAATAAATGTTATTTTACGTAATCACGACCTTGCCATTGTTTCAACATGTCAACATCACAAGAAACTAAGGTAATTTGTAACTGTGAATATATTTGTATGTAAAGCCATTTGGATAAAGTATTTCATATAAAATTTTATTATGAATCACATAGGTATTCTAAAATGTATATACTCCAATATACTGATGTCATAAATTTGACGGTTCCACGGCGGTCAACGATTTATTTACGTGTCTGTGACACACAAAGGCAATTCTTTTTTAAAATATAAATGTTTAGATTGTCGGATGAATGTTGAATGGCTATAGTGGTCCCCATATTTAAAAGTGGTGTCAGTAGTGATCCCCTTAACTACCGACCTATAAGCTTGACTTGTAAATCATGGAATGGTTAATTGTACAGTATATTATTTAATTCATCTGGTTTCTTTCGTCAGGAGCAATACGGTTTACGCAATGCGAGGCAGCTCTTACTACTACTCTCTCTAAAACTATAGCTAACGCCTTAGACGGTGGACTTGGGGTTCATGCTATATTTTTAGACTTCGAAATAGTTTTTGACGTTGTCCCTCATTCGGGTTTAATGAATAAACTTAGAAATCTACCTCTAGATCCTACAGTGGTTTCCTGGATTGAGTCATGTTTATCTAAAAGGAGTCTACAGGTTTCTGTTTCTGTGCCATCCTGAGTACCTCAAGGTAGTGTTCTTGGCCCTATCTTATTTTATTTCTTATATTCATAAATGACCTACCTGCTTGTGTTAATTCAATATGCAACTTTTTGCAGATGATTTTAAAGCATAAGCATTGGCATACAAAAATTTGGTTCATCCTATCCTTGAATACTGTTAATCGGTATGGGATCCTCACACCCAATGTCTTAAAGATGAACTAGAAGTAGTTCAGAGAAAACATGTTTTAGGTGTTTCGGTCAATATTAATTTCAATTCTTAATTGGGAGCCACTAAGTAGAAGGTATTCTGAATTCAAATTAACTAGTTTATTACTACTGTGATGAATGAACCTGTCTGGTCTGCTTTAAGCTCGTAACTCTCTAAGCCTTCTTATATATTCAGAAATATTTTCAAAATATCTAAAGGTTTTTATAATGTACCTTCATTTTTTTTTTAATTAAACATATTTTTAGTGAAAAAACAAATAATTAAGTAAAAAAATAACTTATAAAGCGATAATAAAAATGAAATTATCAGTTCTAGTATAATAATTATTTAAAAATATATGTTACAGCAATAATAAAAATATGAAATACTTAATTTTATTTAATATCTAAAAACATAAATAAAAAACAGGTCTCATCACTTTATTTTTTTTTATTGTCAAAAATTAAATTTTGCTTAAAAAAATAATTTGGTTATTTAATTTTTTTTTTATTTAGTAATAAAACCATATTCTTGAGAATTTCATAAGCTATTCAAAATATTGCGGGTTATCAACATAACATACATAGTATTTCTAAAATAAGCCTTTTACAAAGTGCCCATATTTGCCCCATGCGGATGCGTTTAGTCATCTAAGGCAAAATGGCTACAATAAAATTATTGTAGCCATTTAGTTTTATATCCTAGACCTATGGGTTAGACCACCGGGCTCTCCTATTTGTCTGGTGTCATTTTATTTCTACAGTATCAGAATATTGTTTTGGGCCAATCATTAAACTGCATTTTACTTCAACAGGCAAGAGAAGCTCTGAAGAAATATCTGCACTATTATGAGCGTTGGGAAAATCATGCAAGATCATTAAAGTTGGAAGAACAAACGCTGGCTAGCTTGAGAACTCGTATAAATCAAAAAGTAATTCATTATTTTTATCTAATTTTATAACTGATGTCTCCGAAACAAACTCAGCAGAGAATAACTTTTCTGTTATATGTAATTTAACCCCTGGACTCCGTAGAACGCATATATGCGTTCGACCGCTCGGACACCTCTGTGTCCGTTGACACCGTAAGACGTATATATACGTCCGCATTAGCCGCTTGATTTTGATTATTTTTGGTATTATTTCAGTATTATTTATTAACTTGACGTTTTTTTCATTGAAAATCACAACAAAACAATTTTGTTTTTTTTTTTTTTTCCATTTTAATGCAGTTTCTACTACTATTTATAAATGTGTATTGAAAATACACTAATGTACTACCTTTCCAATATCTATAACTTTTTTTTAACTTTTTTGTTTTTTCCGAAAACTGTACATATTTTGGAAGACTTTTAAATTATAATTTATAGTTATAAATATATGAAAATGTAAAAAAAAGTGTTGATTTTGTTTATTTCGTATATTAAAAAAAAAAAAAAAAAAAAAAAAAAATGGCAACATTTTTATTTTTTTCTTCTTTAATTTACGAGACAAACATAATCAAAGTGATATGGTGTAATAGAAAATTTTACGGTGAATCCGATGATACCAGATTTGTAAAGATTGAACGACTCATGCCTGCACTATGGATTTTATAGTAGTGAGTGATTTTTCAAGGTCAATAACTACGGGATCGGCTTTTGGCGCCAAAATTTTTGGCGGAAACTACGGAGTTTACGGGTTAATGTTAATTTGTTCAAATTTTTCATCATGTACCTAATAGTGTCAGGTATTTCAGAAGTTTACAATTCAGTTGGGCATAGCATTCTAAACTCATATTTTCAATTGAAGAAAGTCACTATCATGCAATGAACCTATTATTTTCTGTGCCTTGGTTATTGTAATTTTTCAAAACAAAAAAACCAATGTATTTAATTTGTTTCCATGAATTTGTTCAATTTGATTAGTTTTATCGCTTATTGTTTTAATATATCTTCTTGAGCCATTTTATATCAAACAAATAAATAAATAAAACATTATAGTGTGCCATTGGGGTTGCGTGCTTGTGAATTTTTTATAAGGTGTGTGTAAAATATGCTTTCAACAATGACTATTTCATATGTATGGACTCCAAGTTTGACTCTAATGTGTGGTTTGACTCTTAGATACGTTTCAGCATTTTCATCAGTACTTTAAGACAAGATATGTTACAAAGTTACATATTGTTGTAATTAGGTAGGTGCGGTGGCGATACAACTAACACCGGGTGGAGGGGCGGAGCTTAGTTTTAGACTGACGGCAATGTCATGATTTTGTCATATCCGCTGTGGCTCGTTTCTAGCGCTTCAATGCCATTAAAATTTCCACGGGCTATACCATTTAGTGTTTAATTTTTATCATGGCAAACTAGTATTGATTATCAACAGATGTAATTGTTTTAATCATTATTATTGTTTAAGTTTTTCTCAAAAAGGGTTTAAGATTCCTCATAGTACTCCAAGATCTGTCCAGATTTAAATGTTGCCACTTTTTGTTTTCATATGTTGTTGTGGATACATCATCTGGTAATATTTAATTCTTGCCTATTATCAAATAAAAATAAACAATAAACAGCCATCGAACGATAAATGCATAGCTAGTTAAATAATGCCGACTGGATAAAATATAGTAGTCTGCTCAATAGAATCTTGAAATCCATTAGCAGTTAAATGTATGACAAATGTTTTTAAGGTCATGGCAGGTGAGGGGACGTGGATAGATTGGCAGCATCTTTGGCAAGGAGCATCATTGCTGGCACGGTGCCGGTATACCCTCCAGTATACTTACCCATACGCATATTTCATGGAGTCTGGACCAAGAAAAGAGCTTTTTGAGTACCAACAGGTGTGGTTTTAATTTTAAAATAACTTTTAAATGTTCAAGTTATGCACGTTAACCTTTTGACCGCCACTGTTGTAATATTTACGCGCTTAATAGTAGGCGCTTTCGTACCCTAAGAAAACAGTGTCACCATGCAATAAAATCAATAGTTACCTATAGTTACATGTTTTTTCATATCAGTTATAAATTAATAGATACTGTTAAAATTAATACCAAAATATGATGAGACCTGATCAGTCGAGATATATGTGACTGGAGGCGTTAAACGAAAATAACCGGAAACGAACTAAAGAATATTTCCACACTACGAATATATTTGTGGTGTACACCTTTTTATGAGCATATTTGAGTAAACGCATCTCTAAATTTACTAATATCTTTCTGAAAGTTATACCTACGCTCTATATACCCCCTCCCCATTCTACCTAACGGGATTACCGAGAGCATATAGTTATTCAGTCACCTAACTTAACTATGAAAACAAACACGAGGAGTTATACGCGATTCACTTGTAACGCTTGCCCCAGCTTGGAGATAATATACCACAGGATAAGGTGGTCACTTTTATTGTACAATTGTGATTGATTAAAAATATAAAAAATGTCATCAAAAATTATAAATTTAACTGTGGCTGAATTCAATATGATGACATGTTTAATTTAATTTCACCGCAACATTAATATGTAATAATTCAGATATGTGCAGATAATTCTAATAATTCATTTTTGAAAACTCAAAATGAGAAAAATAATCGGTTTAGGATAGGAAATTTATACAAAAATAAGTATATCATTTTTAAGAGTTCCTTGCAAAGTTACACAGAAGATAATTTGTACTCAATATTTTCATGTCATTTTTAATTACCTGACAATTACTGGAATCGATTACTAACCCGACTCATTAGAAGAAAATATAAAGCTATGACACCCTTTTTTATTTGTTATTTATGTTCCTAGATATCTTATAAAATTATTTTTAAGATTACTTAAAAATAATTTTAATTTTCCTGTATTAACAGGAGGGGATTTTAAATTTTGGATATTCCTTTTAGGAAGTTAATCAATATCGATAACTAAACTGAAAACAGAAAATTTAAAAAAAATATATATTTTTATATATAAGTTATTTAGCTTTATAAGTTATTTTTCTAGTGTTTATTTTTTTTCACTAAAATTATGATACAAAAAAACGTGGTACATTTTTCACTAAAAAATGAAGGTACGTTAGAAAAAAAATAATATTTCTTCTTTATTTCCAAATAATTGGGTTAGAAAGATGTTATAAAATATATCTAAACATTTATATTATAAAAGAAATTGTTGGGCTAAATACGTAAACACACATAAATTTGTAAACAAATCTGAAGACCGCGATTTGAATTGCGAAGTTTACTACATCTGAATTTTGAAGTATATTTTAGGATATCTATGTAATTCGCCATAAAATTTCATTAGAATTACTTCCGCCAAATATGTTACATATACTTAATATATAAATATACAAATATATATATATATATATACTTATTTTTTTTGTGATATTGACACCTTAAGACGATGGCCGACACTATTGTGATCATGTAAAATAAAAATATTTATTTTTGCAATTCTGTAATATGCTGATGCACAAACACACTTTGTTCTTTTGAAACAATATTTATGTAATATTATAAAAAAAAATAATAGCTTGTAATCACTCTATTTAGTCTAAAATCCACAAAAAAACAAGATACGTAGCAACCTCAGCTGTAGGCGAAAAAGTATAGAAATGGATGAGTATCATTTTTACACTTTATTTCAGATAATTTTTGTATATACAATGTCGAATGATGATTTTATCAATTTTTTTGTCTTATGTTTTCATCTCAACATCCTAAATGGTAAACTTTTTAATGATAAATTGATACCAGCCGGTAGGATTGACCGTAAATTTACTGTCTGGGAAAAATTGTAAGGTTCATGCGACTAATATTGGTATATCTAACAAGCAAAGGCAGATGGCACTCACCCCATTAGAAAAGTCCCTCTTAGCTTATTCAGCCTTTGTGCTTATGGTTACCAACATCTACATAATAGCATAGTCAAATCTTATTTAATGTTTTCGAAAATACTGTATAAAAAAATCCTAGATCTTTAAAAACACATGTTTGCTTTACACATTTGTGGGTTTTTAATGCAGTGTTTAATATACATAAAAAAATGTATGCTAACTCCTGTGGTTAATTTTTATAATTTTGAAGTATTTCCAATTTTATCATAAAATAATCTGTGACTAATAGAATATAGGGCTTTTCCTCGGGTTGGCAGCTAGGCCCTGCAGGCGGCTTCAACGGTACCTTCGGCGTGCAACGAAGAGCGAAAAGTATAAAATAAATGTTCCTTTTTAGTTTCTATACACATTCATGTACAAGATGAGATGACATTTCATCTTGTACAGAATGAACAAGATGAAATGGTCAAAAAAAGTTGTATTTTTGTGTGTAGATCTCTCTCGAAAAACAACCATAGTCACCTCAAAAGCTGGCCGGATAATATAATATAACATTAAAGTCCAACACATTTTTAGTACTGAAAAATGAAAGATGAATGAAGATTATGTTACACAGCACAGCGATATTGGTATTAGATTCAAATTTCAAATATATATTACAATTAATATTATTTATTAATATAAAATTCATCTATTGTAAAAGAATGTTCAATGCTACGTTGTAATTATTATAATTTGAAATATGATGTCCGTGTTTATTTATCGTGGTTACCAACAGAAATTGTTATAGCGATTTTAAATTTTTAAAAAAAATACAAAAAGACCATAAAATACACCAATTTAAGCTTTGATTAAATATATAGAAACAAAAAAACAATTTAAATGAAAAATGAAAAAAGGACAATTTGGGAAAAGTTGGTTTATTTTTCGCCTCTATGGCTATCTAAAATGCACATCAAATGGGTTAAAAGTGCTATAGGCATAAGTGGAGATAGAAAATGAAGCAATCGATAGCAAGTTACAGGGGCAGCTACAGGGGCGTATAGTCTGGGGGAAGATACCTTTAAAGACGCCTGTGAGCCTAGCTGAAAGACGTCAGGTTCTGATTTACTACTACTAAACAATCTATAGCAGTTGATATTATATAATAGATACAGGCTGTCATAGCAATTCTTGTTTTTAATTAGTGTTTCGGCCATATAGTCAACCTTTTTAGCATACAAGTGACATACGGAATTACGGCCTTTGCACTGGATGATTGCACAAGTTTTGCCTATAGATGACCCTTTTTGTCAATGACAAGACATTCTTAGAATTGATTATTAATTTAGAAATGTTTGTTTTTCTGTTAGGCTCAACTCGAAGCTGAGATTGAAAACCTCTCGTGGAAAATAGAGAGAGCCGAAACAACCGATAAAGGCGATCTTCAGAATCAGATGGACATTGCTGAGAAGAGAAGAACAACACTGCTCAAAGACTTTTTAGACCCTAAGGCTAGCGAATCTAAAGCATAATTAAATTATCAGAATAAATCTACGGAGTTATATGAGAGCCTTAAGCTTGTTTTAGGTATGTATAAAAATTAGTGCCTGTGAGATTTGTCAAGTGTTCAGCATTACAATTATTATAGTCAAGTTGTTTTTCTTATGTGATTGTATGCAGCTTGTCTTATTTATTTTAGATTTTAAGGTAGATTGAAAGTGACCACGGTTGCTTAAAATTGCCATAGTAAATTTTGCAATAAAAATCATTTTAATTAAAATTTAAAAAAAAATGTATATTTTTTTAATAAACAGTCAGTACCATTTGTACATATCATGCTTTATTAAATTATGAATATGTTTTAGGTTTAAAAAAAATGGGCTTGCTACGTTGAGAATTTGCATATTTATTTATATATCTAGAAATTTGAGTTTATACACACTACATTGATGTGTAAACATTTAATGCATTCTTAGTAAAATAACTTTATAACCAAATGTCTCATCTTACATAAGTTTCTAAAATGTAAGTGACGTATGGGCCAATAAGCCATTATTACATTCAACTAGCTACAAATATTTACCAGATGTTCCCATACTTTATGAACTAAGTCCCAAGACTGAACAAGCATTTGCAGCCCTCCGTGTGACATATGGCCGATATACATACACTTTTAGGCACTTTGTACGTACACCTTAAATTATTTTTAATACCCATTCAGCACTCAAATTTAATACATCATTTTTAAACAATGTCTTAATGCTTATAAATTATCCGAGAGTGTCAACGGCAAAAAAACAGACCAAATAGGCATGCTAATTGCTTGTACTAATTAGGCATATTATATTTTATCAGAATTCATTATGTTGTCTCAATAGGGCTCAGTAAATATCACAAGAATTTTTAGTTAAGAACCTTTTGTTAAGAATATTTAGACACAATTTAAAATAATGAAAGAAAGTACTTTAATTATAAATAAATAAATGTTCTTTACATCCAATCAACAGATCTGAAATGTGGACTTCCATTCTCTCTTGGGCATTTTCTACAACTAAGACTTATTTTACGTACACTGTTGAATTACATACTAGATGTATTGTTATTTAAGTGCATATTATAATTATTATAGATTTTTATGTGTATTAGATATTAGCAAATATTAATAAATAGTCAGGAAACATGACAAATTGTGTTATTTGTTTAATTAGTAGCTTTGGCTGTGGTAATTCCTGGTTTCCTGGTATGGAATTATTTCAACCTTATCAACTGATAAGATTGAAGATCATTTAATTGTCGGACTATCAACAGACATCAAAGAAATAAAATAATAAGTTAAATTTTGAAATCTAAAATACAAAAAACAAATACTAAAAAAATAATGCCAAAGGTGTGCCTAACTAAACTCGGCGTGAGCCTGGGGTAACAGTCAATTCGTAATATGAATAAATTATATTCAAATCCCCTAAACATTAAATATCCAGGTAAGAGGAGTACTTCATCAAATAAATTAGACCACTAATTTGTCACAACATCGACGAAACAAACGCAAAATGGTTTGCTGTCCTTTTACGCTTTATGTACTCCTGATAGATATTTAAAAATATATTTATTAACCTTAATTACTTTGCATTCAGGTAAGAGGCTACATTTCATCAAATAAATTAAAGTACTAATTTGTCACAACAATGACATAAGCGCAAAGTGGCTGACTGTAGTGTTCGGTAGTAAACCCCCCCCCTCCGACCGCCTAACGGCGGAGGTAAGACGGCTGCGATGCGCGGACGCAGCGCGCCGTCGACAGTTGAATAATCGCCTACCTTCGATATAGTCGAGCTCGCCCTGTCCGCAACATTATATTGTAATTATAATAAACGGAAGTACACAAGCAAAGTCGTGGTTATTACTTCGAACCAAACAAGTGGTGACGCCGGGATCGCCGTGGCGAACCTCCGCCACGTCGCCCCGACAGACATCATACTGACCTTTTACGCTTTATGAACTAAAGCTGAGGTCGCCGATAGGCGTCTTCGTTTCTGCGCTGCTCTACCTGCTGGCGGCTGCCGCGCACGGAGGGAGACGGCAACAGAGTTTCGTTCGCGAGCTGCGGGCGAAACGCTCTCTCTCTGTTTTTATTGCTATTGTTTTAGTATCGTGCACATTTTACTGTTAGATTGTCTGTTTTTATTAATTATTATTACCGGCCTTTTACACCGCTCTGTTGTCATTCATTTGTATTTATGAAATATCTCACAACCTCCACGACAAAAAAATGCAGTAGTTTGTCAAAAAATTATATAACATTTGCCGTTTCTACATGCAACATTTCTTCATTATATAAATCAGTAGATTCTTGTGGTACAGAAAAGGTAGAATTTCTAGGATCAGTGAAAAAGTAAGTTTTTTTTATTGGTTTTATTGTACATTGTCTGATAAGAAAGAAAATGTATAAAACGCATCTAACATATTTTTTTAAGAAAGTTTATATTGCATAAAAGAAGAAATGCACTCATAGAGTAAAATATAGCTTGTTCAAGTTAAGCATAACATTTAGAAACAAGTATTTTATAAGAGTAATTATTTACATAAAATAATAAAACAAACAGTACATACATGGTCAAAGTTAGAGATATCGCACTAATTATTTTCAACTGCCTATTTTCTTTTAAGGATGAATTAAAACTATAAATTAATTTGACATACACATAGAATCGTCCGCAGCTGGGGTCATTGTCTAAGCAGCCTCGCTCCGTGATAAATACTCGTGATACTACTAATAACTACGTTTAATTTCTGTGAGAATTGCAATTGCAAAAATTCATAAGTATTTTAGTAATTTGCGATGTTTTCTTTTGTTACAGAACTGCGTGTTTTATATTTACATACATAAATAAAATACATGTTCAATGCATAAATTAAAACAATGGCTGTGGCCAACCGCCCCTTATGCAGACGATTTGATAGTGTAATACTACAGATTATACATTCGAACTTAAGAGCAGGTGTTGTAGAATGTTGCATGATTAAACCAGAGACGAGCCACTTGTACTGACAGTGGCCTATCTGCTGTTGGTCGAGAAGTACCATTGATTATCATATAGTGGTTTTAGATTGCTCAACTGCTGACAAAAAATTGGAAATCACTCTTTAGTAACTAAAACACAATGCATATATCACACCAAGTCTCAAACATCCATAAATCATAATTTATTGGAAGAAGCACTTTCATAATTTTAATGGCAATATATTCTTTAGGTTTAAACTGAAAATTATTTACAAAACAGTGCACCATCTGTGTAATGCCAAGATATTTTCTAAACTAAACATTTATGCCTCTATGCGGTTTGCGTCTAGGCTATTTATTGCCAACAAAATAATATTAGAATTCACATTCAAAGTTTTATTCAACAAAATAAGGTGTCGGCAAAATAATTTTCAGTTTTACTTAAACTAAATATTAAAATTAAATACAAATATCTAAAAGTTGACAATCGAGTACATAGCTATGTCATGTTGGCTGTCTTAATGTCTGTTACCTTCCTAACTAGACAGAGCTACCTGTTCTAAGAAAGGTTATTATAAAATGTTACAGTGCGAGTATAAAAGACCTACGCAAATAGGTTTAAGCACTAATATACACACACCAGCGATGGAAATTAAGTGTGTAACTGTTAAATACACATAATATATTTTTAAATATATAAATAAATATTCAACATAAAGAAGTATTATATATAAACGCACAAATATTACGTTACGCGTGAATATTGAATAAGATATTTCGTTAAAAATAGCACTATCTACATCCGGGCACATCATTTTATGGGTGCCCATTAATTGTATGAGGCTGAGCATCTAAAATCACTATATAATCAACAGTGCCATAATTGAGAAATTACACGAACAATCCTCTTGTTGACTTATGTGACTTAGTAAATAATTATTTATAACTTTAATTAAAAGTAACAAAAACAAACGAATCAACGCATTCAATTATTAATATTGTGACAATTTGTTGAAAATGACTTTAGTACCACTGGGTAAAATAAAATTCACTTTCTTCCCTGTGCTAGTGAAGGATAGCAATAAAAGTAGTTTTTCTATCGACAACTGTTTATTCTGAAAATGAGAACTGATGAGGACTGATAGCAGCATTTACAACCTAACCTATCTTGTAAGTTTTAAAATAAATATTTTGACTACTTTAAACAAAGTAAGATAACTTATAGTTATTGATTTTGCAATAATACTTACATTGTGATATAATGTCAACATTGTTCTACATAGTTATATTTTTTATTATTCAAGGAATTCCCTTTTTACAGCTGAAATTAGCGAAGTGATAAAGAAATAATCACTTACAATGTTAATAAATGGCTGTTACTACTGCTATTACCCTAATATAAGTGCAGTTTAACATATTTAGAATAATAATTTAAGAAGTCATTAAGCAATATTAATGAAATAGTTACAAAATATATCTTAATTAGGTAGTGAATATTTAAAAAATTTACTTGGAAATTCATTTTATTCACCCGGGAAAACACAATACTAATAATTGAATGCGTCGGAATGATTCACTTTTATAAGTGCCCTTACATAAAACACATTTTTGAACTGTTCTTAAACAAACCCAGATACACATCACATTCTTACGGTCTGCATAGTAGGTTCTTAATGTAGTTACGGCATTTAGGAGCTAGCTCTGGTGATTTGATAAGTTATACTCCTGCTTATTTGAATGATTTAAAATGATTAGTTTCAAAATAATTTAATTATATTTTAATGTTAGTATTTGGCTACATATCCGGAATTTACTTTCTATAATGTCTAAAAACTTAGTTAAATTTATTTTCAAATTTGAAAAAAATATATTAGAAGCGGAGAAAAAACAACTTAAATTAACCAAACACAATAATTTAGCTAAAGTCTATTTAAGTTCTAACCAGAGAGTTATCAGTCGATGTTAATCATAAAAGTGAACACGGCAAAATAATGAATGCAGCGAAACATATTATAAATGCAAATATCCTCTTTGATTTTATGGGGTAATGGAAAAGTAGTTCAGGAACTTTTTACTGTTGCTCTCATCATTCCTAAAAACCGTAAAGTTTTCATTTCTGGTTTTATAATTTTATAAACATACTAAAATTCTATTTTATATTAAAGCTAAAATATTTTTTTTTAATTTTATAGTAAAATATGCAAGTTAACACACTAAACACTTAACAAAAAGGTTAATCCTTACCGTTTTGCATGTAAGTAAATGCTAAAATACAAATCATGCTGAATAACCTTCATAAAATAACAACAATGTCAAGTTAATCTTCTTTAAAATGTGATAAATATTTTTATCATAATCTTTGTGAAAACCCTACATCCTGAATATTCAAATAATATAGGTATTTTTTACATTAATTATATGTAAATAAAATGCAACTATTTTAATCATCTTGATCATCATAAGCCGGGGAGGTGGGAGAGTATGTAGGTGAAGTGGGAGAATAACTTGTTGGTCCACCAGTGGGAGAGTACGCGGGTGACGAGGGAGAGTAGTTAGGCGATGTAGGAGTATATGTCGGTGAAGTGGGGGAATATTTACTAGATGAAGGCGAATAAACGGGGGAAGAGGGCGAGTAAGTTGGAGAAGACGGTGAATAATTTGGTGACGAAGGAGAGTAGTGCGTGCTACCTCCAGCATGTTGAGGTGAAGATGGAGAATATGCAGGACTAGTAGGAGAGTACTGAGGGCTTGTAGGTGAATATTGGGGGCTCGTTGGCGAATACGTAGGACTTCCACCTGCAAACGATGGTGAAGTTGGAGAGTAGTTGGGGGAGGTTGGAGAATATTTCGGCGATGATGGAGAGTAACTTGGAGATGCTGGAGAGTATTGAGGCGAACTCGGTGAATAAGAGGGACTCGTAGGGGAGTAGGATGGAGATGTCGGAGTGTAATTAGGGGAAGAAGGAGAATAGCTCGGAGAAGTAGGGCTATATGCGGGACTAGTTGGGGAATAGCTAGGGGAAGTAGGCGAATAGCCTGGGGATGTAGGAGAATAAGATGGACTTGTTGGTGAATAGGAAGGACTAGTGGGTGAATAGCTAGGAGATGTTGGTGAATAACTCGGTGAAGTAGGTGAATAACTAGGTGAAGTCGGGGAATAAGACGGACTTGTGGGAGAATAACTGGGTGAGGTGGGAGAGTAGCTAGGCGAAGTAGGAGAATAACTAGGAGAGGTGGGTGAATAGCTGGGGGAAGTTGGCGAATAACTTGGAGACGTTGGTGAATAGCTCGGAGAAGTAGGAGAATAATTTGGGGATGTGGGAGAGTATGATGGACTGGTAGGAGAGTAATTGGGTGATGTGGGTGTCATGCTCGGTGACGCTGGCGCATACGCAGGACTGCTTGGCGAATAAGACGGAGAGGCCCCAGCTCCAGGTGAGGAATTGTAAGGTGACATGGGGGGCCCTGGTGACCCTGGAGATTCAGGTTGTGGTGACCAAGCTGTGCTGTACGCAGGAGAAAGTCCAGATGCATCAGAGGCAGCCGATGGTGAGAAAGATGGACCTCCTGGCGTCATTCCACTACCAACTGAATAATAAACACCATAAATTGTAATATTTTTGACAAATATTAAAATTAATATATTTTGTATTAATGTTTTGTATCAAGTGGAGTTTGAAGTCCATTTTGAGGGTATAATCTTCTGCTTTGTCAGATAGAGATTGTAGGCGGGTTTTGTTATTTTAAATTTCTGGCTAGGTAATAAAAGGTTTTTCTGTGATAGAGATGTGGTCCTGTCTGAACTTCGTGGACATTAAGACTAAAGGATATTTATTGTTAGAAAAGTAATTAATACAAATAAATAAGGACAAAAATCTTCCTCTTGTATTAAAAAGAGGAAGATATATATTATTGTTTTTTAAAATTCTTTTTTTCGACAAAGATATTTATTATATTGATATGGAATAGGATCGTAAAATATTCAAAAGGATGTTAATACATGGATTTTTTTTAAACACACCCTTAAAAAGGCATAAATATTTAGCCCTAAACATGTATATAATGTTATGGATCAAATCAATTTAAAAAACCCACACCTAGGATTGGACAGACTGTAGGCTTTATAAGAAGGCCAAAATCGGGTAGAAGACCAGCAGAACATTGTGAATGTGACAACCGAATTGTACTTCATTGAGGAATCTTCCTCAAGAAGCAGTGGTTGAATTCGAAAACCAATTATTAAAAAAGTGATAAATGTGAATGTTATTAGTCGGGCTGTCAGGAGACTTAGCAGCGGTTGATTCAAATCTTGCAAACGAGCTAATCGTTCGAGGCTTTTTAGGGGACACCGTGACACCGTTTTTATATGTTACAATTTCGTCAAGTTGAACCAAAGTTCTTTTTACAAATGAGCCAAGATTCTGCCTACGTTCCCCCTAGATGAGAGAAACTATGGAGGAGAAAGTAAGCTTGCAACTGGTAACTTTTAAAAACATCAGTCCCGAGATAAGTCGCAGGAGGTTTATCGTACCTCATATTTGCTAAATTTTAAATTTATAAAATACTATCAAAACTAGAATACAAAATAAACTCACCCTGCCCCGGAGACCAAGCGCTGCTTCCATAACCCGGTGTGCCTTGGGCTGAAATCCACGGAGTCATTTGAGGAGACATGGAAGGTGTGCCAAAGAACATACCTCCTCCGACACCAAGGCCAACATTGATGCCTCCCATTTCCATACCATGTTTGCATTTTTCAGCATCGAGAAGCAGGTCGAAGCATCCTGCAGAATTAAAATTATTGCAAAATTAAAATAAACTATGTTTTCTATATTTAGTTCAAACTAAAGAAGCAGGAGAGTCAAGACAGTTGGATAACAGATCATCGGCCGTGTAACAGCAGCTAAAGTATAATATTATATGTTTATTCGAGCCAATCGATGCAGTGAGGACGTTCAAACTTACTGCACGAGTCTATAAACCTCCGAGCTATGGGCGAACTATTAAGACTTCGTTTAACCGACTACGAGTACAGTATAACGGCTCATACCCGGCTGTTTTCTCTTTAACAGCAGTGCAACCACTATGTTTGCCGAAGGTCATGTATATGGCTTTGTATCTATACTCCGTCGTCGATGTGAAAATTTTAGGAAACTCATTTCGATAAAAACAGGTGTTTGCCACAGTGAAGAGCAATTTCCATGGACCGGTCTACAAGCATTAGTTAACATTTCTTTTTTGGTTAAATCGAAATATGTATTTTCTATAAGGGGCAAGGATTGCACTATCCTCCCAGCGTCTTACAATAAACATTTTATTATTATTATATTTATTTGATTAAAGGCAGGCAGCAAAGTTGGTATGCAGAGCTTATATGCTGGGTATTGGGTATCAGTACTTCGTTCTTTTAACACTTTATGAATTATATTTAGATATAATGGATTTATTAAAAATATTTTTAAAAACGTGAGATTCTGAAGCATTCGATGCGGATATGTTTAATATGGGTGAAAAGCGTGTGAATGTGTGTTTAAAGTTTTTATTTATATTAGTATATAAAATGTCTAAAATTATACAAAAGTTATCAAAAATGAAAAAAAGAATGATAATTTCTTTATATTCAACTTTATTTTTAATAAATGTATGCATTTGTGTTAACTACACAATGTCAATACTGATGCAAGGTCTATAATAATTATTATTATAGTCATATACACACTATTATAGTTATTATATATTCACTATTTTTAATATGTCATAAAAATTGCAATACAATGTACCCATCCATTCTCATGTGAAACTATATTATTATTATTATTGGTTAATGGGCGAGCAGCTAGATCTGATATGCCCATATCCAGATCACAACTTCATTGATGACGGCTGAATTCAATGTGTTTGACAAAAACATACAGAACATACTGAACAGTGTTTTTATTATATAAAATGATTGACAAAAAACTTTAAAAGGGAAGTTTAAAAAATATTAATTTAATTAGTTATCACCCAGTGTTTTTAAATGTTAAAATTAAAAACAAGTATTACAAAAAAGCAACTTTTATTTAATTATATTTGAAATCTTTAGATGCCATTTCTCAGTATTATATAGGTAATTGTAATTATGTGGTTCTTTCTTAGGAAGACAGTATTATGATTATCAAGTGAAAATCAATTTGAAAAATTTAAAACTTGTATAAGAGGTAGGAGACCCTCCGTAGGTTGAACGTGTGGACCAAGTGTTACTGCCCGATCGGCGAAGTACGTTGACCGAACGGAATATCCCACGCAGGGCTGACACCCGTTTTTTAGTTTAAGTTATAATTTCTTATAATTGGCAAACAATATATACAAAACTATGAACATGTTTGTTTTTATATTGACATATCTTTTGTAAGTACAACTCAAATTATTTCCGCCAAATGCGTCATAAACGATTCCTATTTATTAGCGCATTTTCACACAAACAATCAAATGTCAAAACTGAAATAAAATGAAAAAAATATTGACGATTAATCTATGCCTTTCGTGAATTCAGGTATATCTGACATGCCACACTTTTAAATATTAATAGAAATGCATTAAGACGGTAACGGTTTTAACCAGAAATGTCACCTGACATACGGTGTTTATGGTAATTACCGTTATCGTCGCTGAGCGTGTTAATGAAAAAAAAAATATCTTACCTGTCCCCATACGAGGCAATTGACCCATTATAATATTCTCTGAGACTCCTCTCATAGGGTCTACTTCAGCATGACTAGCAGCATCCAGTAGCACATCCACAGTTTCTTCAAATGAACATCTCATAAGAGCACCAGTATCCTGTCTGTTTATTCCGTGCCTAGTGATAGCCATGAGATGTCCTTTAGCAGTCATTACATCGCAAAGAAGCGCAAGATGACGGTAGTTTACGTACAATCCGTAGAACTGCAATACAGCATTCATTTCCTTTTCAACTGATTTACGAACAGCCTCTATTCCCAATACCTGGAATATTTCACAAATATCATTGCTGAAAGTTCTCACAGGATCTACGTCTCTTTCCGACAGGACCCTCATCATTGATGTACCATCAGTTTCCAATAACCATTCAGCAATGGCTTTGAATTCACCGGTATCAGTGATAATTATACGTTTCTTACTGTCTGTCTGGGGCAAATGCATATACACCTTTCCAATAGCTTCAATACCTTGCAGTGTCATATCCGATAACATATTGGCTTCAATGCATCGGAGGAACATGTCATCTTCCATTTTATCCACAGTTTCTTCCTCGTTATCTTGGAACTTGTTATCTTCACTATTCATTATTCTGATTCGGAGTACTAGTTTTTCAGCATTATCATCGTTAAATATGCAATTGAGATCATCACCAAAACCAGCATTAATTTTTTCTGCAATTTGTTCCATCGTTAATTTTTTATCTGTCATTCTCTTACGATCCAATTCAATACGAAGCAACCAGGGAGATATCTTCGTAGGGTCAAAGTCGGGCATCTCATAATAAACGTTAACGAATTCTTGATCCTCAGCAATAACAGTATTTTGTGGATCAGGGTCATAATAAATTGCAGTATTTGCCGTTACTTTTCTTAGAGTGGTGTGTTCAAGGCGACAAAGAACATTCTTTGCCTTTTCTGCATCTCTGGCGGCTCCACCAGTCAAAAAGACTGTTAGAGAAGGAGCTTTAGGCTTCTTTGAGATGTTGATAATTTCTTTCAATCTGGGCACACCCAAGGTTACGTTTTTCGATGACACTCCAGCAAAATGGAAAGTGTTCAGGGTCATCTGAGTAGCCGGTTCACCCAAAGACTGGGCTGCGAGTGCTCCCACCATTTCACCGGGATTCACCTGAGCCTGTTTAAATCTCGCTTCTATTTCACCAATCAACCATTCGAAAGCTTCACTGGACAATCTAAATTCTTCAGAAACATATTTTGTACAAAGAGTAGATCGAATGAGGCACTGGAAGAGTAAGGTGGCATTTTCATTGGCTTGTTTCGATAGACGATCCTCGCCGGCTACTATCACACATTTCTTTAATAAATCTCGGACACCTTGAATAACTTTGATTGGACTGAGATCGGTGGGCATTCGTTTGTTTATGTGGAAAATCTTTTGAACATTCCAAATCATACGTTGTAGGTTGCAGGGTAATACTACTTTAGATTCACCGCCGGGAAAGATTTGCCTCAGAGCTTCTCTGTCTCTCAACAGTTGTTCCCACTCGCTTTCCAAATCTGCTATTACATATCCTGATTCTGTTAATTCTTTAATGATATCTTCGTTGAATATTCTACGAAGATACCTTTCATTTGAAGGGTCGAATTTGAATTTCTTCTCAAAAGCCTTATGGGATAGTTTTACAGTCGGCAAGTTTTGGAACTCCACTGTTTCTCCAGCCAGACCATCTTCACCGTATCTCAATTGAATCAATTGACCTACAGAATTACGAACTGTTCCATCATAATTAACCATTACAGATTCCATAGCCTTAATAAGTCGACGTTGAATATATCCAGTTTCTGCAGTCTTGACAGCAGTATCGATGAGACCTTCTCGTCCTCCCATGGCGTGGAAATAAAACTCAGATGGAGTTAAACCGGCAAGATATGAATTTTCTACGAAGCCTCTGGACTCAGGACCGTAATCATCTTTAATGAAATGTGGCAGAGTTCTCTTCCTGAATCCAAATGGAATTCGTTTACCTTCAACGTTTTGTTGACCGACACAAGCAATAACCTGAGAAATGTTGATGTTTGATCCTTTAGATCCTGAAACGACCATAGCCTTAAGATTATTATACTCAGTGAGAGATTTTTTAGCAGAACCACCTGTTTTGTCACGAGCATCGTTGAGGATACGATTCACTTGATTTTCGAAAGTCTGCCTCAGAGTGTTACCAGGAGTGGGTTCCAACTCCATATTGTGTGCTTTTTGAATTACTTCTATGACATCCTCTTTGGCTTTCTTAATGGCTTTCTGAATCTCTAGATACGTTTGAGGATCGGCAATGGTATCACCGATACCAATTGAATGACCATCCAAAAGGAGCCACGTGTTGACGACAGTCTGAATATTACCGTAGAATTTTCCAGCAGTTTCATGTCCCAATTCCAACATGCAAATATGCAAAAGGGAACCGGCTGATGTTCCCAGTGTTTTTTTACACAAAATACCCATTAAAAGTTCACCATGCTCCACAACCACTTTAGTGTCCCCGGGAGATATCCATTTGTAGGGCCCTTCATCTTCCTCATCGGGGTGAGTGGAATGTGTTCGGATCATATTTACATTCCCAGGTATAATGAGAGTAAATATTTGCTTTCCAGTCCACAATGGCTGTGGCTTTAAAATGCAAGGTTGTGGCATTTTTCCCGTCCACGTCGGCAAAAACATTAGAATATTCATCATTTGTTCTTTATTAATAAAAACATCTCTTTTTGTCATTTTCCGCACAGCTGTCAAAGTATCCTGTACAATACCCATGACAGGTTTATTAGCTTGCGGAGTAATAATTTGTCTAGGAGTTATGTGAATGTTTTCCACCTCTGCTCTTGTCTCCATCGACTGCGGCACGTGTAAATTCATTTCATCACCATCAAAATCAGCATTGTATGGAGATGTGCAGCTAAGATTCATCCTGAATGTGGACCAAGGTAGAACTTTCACACGATGACCCATCATACTCATCTTGTGAAGTGTGGGCTGCCGGTTGAAAATTACCAGGTCATCATCGCGTAAATGTCGCTCCACTTTATAACCGTACTGCAGATGTAAGTCCGATGACTTTGGGTGAAAGCGTAGATCAATTCTTTCTCCATTATCGCGAACAATGTACTTGGCTCCAGGATATTGTGAATTTCCCCTCCTTACGAGTTCCTGCATGCGGTCGATATTGAAAGGGGTGACTAGTTCTGGGAATGTTAAATTCTGTGCAATAGATCTTGGTACTCCTACTTGATCAATCCGTAAATTGGGATCGGGTGTGATTACTGTTCGGGCAGAAAAATCCACACGTTTACCCATAAGATTACCACGAATTCGACCTTCTTTGCCCTTAAGACGTGCCTTTATGGCTTTTAAAGGTTTACCGGACTTCTGCATTGCTCTGAAAATAAAAAAATAAAATGTATTGACAAATTGATGAGGTTCCACATTATTTCTTTTCAAGTATAGATGAGCAAGGATATTCAAAATGTCTACAAAGATTTACTTTAGCGAAAACCTATCATCAGTCAATTTTACACACAATTGTATGTACCATTTCTTACGTATTGTACTATTGGTTTTTCAAATAAACAATAAATAAATAAATACTGAATCCCAGGAATTATTTCAATAATCAGTTCACAGACTTGATGTTAATATTGTAGCAAAAAGTCAACATGTGTCTTTATGAATGCTCTTACTAGCAGGAATCGGTCGACCAAGAGGTTGAAGGACAATGGTGGCTGAAGAAATCTTAGCTTTAAAAAGTGCTGGCCACCTAATGTACAAGTTATCACACTTTTATGATCATAAAGAAAACCGCGATTGTTTTTGATTTTGTTTTGAGTAATTTATGACAATCAACATCATGTCGAGTCATCAGTGAAATTTGTAAAATAGAGCATTGAGCTGTATACATTTTTTCAAAAAGTAATAAACTGCCAAGACATTTTGAAATGATACGGGAAAATTGAAGAATTAGTATATTACATACAAAATGAAAATATCTCAAAATAATATTAACCTAGGCATGCCGGGCATATCATTATCGACAAAGGTGGCAACGTGGAATTGAAGCATTTTTATATTCTCATAGAGGACATGTGCAGCAGCACCGGCCGCTTCATTCTTCATCAACTCATTATTTGCTTTGACAATGTCAGCCAGTTTGTGCGTTAAGTCATCCTGATTCTTGGCAGCTCCAAACATGACCACAGCCGGGCGAACACAGAGTGGTGGAACAGGCAGAACAGTTAATATCATCCAATCTGGCCTTGCAAACTTTGGATCCATACCAAGTATAAAACACTCCTCATCTGCAATAAAATTGCACAATGATTTTAAAGTATTTTATGGTTACTTACCAAATAATGGACAATTTGGGTAATACAAAGGACATTGGGTAGTATTTTAAAAGTATCGGACTTAAAGCTATAAAAAGTTAATTTTTGGGATAACTATTAGATGCTTTATCACATTTGTCTCAATTTCTGCTATGCTTGTAATTTCTGTATTTTCAGTCAAATAAATCAAATAGAAACATGTAAAAGAATGTTCCAGTGCAACATTAAAATTATTATAAATTGAATATAATGTCATCAAAATTGACCAAAAAACTAAAATGGTGTTAAAATTTATGATAAATTGAAAGAATTGTATTGTACCATTTCATAATTTTTTATTTTAATCTTCTCAGACCTAAAAAAATCCCCACTGTCGCTTCTATGGCCATCCAAAACACACATTGAGTGGGCTAAAAGTGCAGCAGGCACAAGTAGAGATAGGAAATGAAGCAAACCATAGCAAGTTGGACCGCAGGAGCGAGTAGTCTGGAGGGAAGATACTGTTAACGACGCTTCTAGGGCCTAGCTGTAAGACGTCAGGTTCTGGTCAGCCAAATGCAAGCCAGCGGCTTCAATAAAAAAATGTTTGAAACATGTTATAACCTGTTATATGTTTGACAATTTCCCAAACTTTCTCAGCACTGACAATGATTTTCTTCTCCTGTGAATCTTCATTGACATTCTTCCATTCTGCTGTGAGATCTAAACCCTGCCTTCGTAGTGAAGGCTGGTAATGACCGCAACCACCGTGGCCCGTTCCCTTCTTCCCTTCCTCTCCATCTTTACCAATGTCCATGTCTTCTCCGCCTTCGCAAATGTGCTTGCCTTTGCAAAGATCATACACATAGGTCAATCTTTTACGTGGCTGCCCTTTGGATTTCATTACTACTTCTTTTATTTTTGGATTGTTCTGAAAGTTAAAAATGTGACTAAGTATTATTTGTTTAGTACGAAGTGATGACATCATGATTTTATAATTAATTAATCAGAATGTCTTAACCTCTCAACAGTCCCGGACGAAGCGGTTCGTCTGCTCCCATGGTACGCGGCCCAACCGTTGACAATCCGGACAAAACGGTTTGTCCAAGCCTCTCGCTCTAGTTTATTGGCAATGATTAAATAATAGCTCTGTTGGCAGCTCCGAAAAAGAATATACTGAATTTAAATAAACCAATCTGCAGCCGTGAATTTATACAAGTCGATTAATGGGTTTATAAAATTATTTTATTCCTGACAATTCTGTGGTGTCAACAGCGGCCTACGTCTGCACTATAATTTAATACTCCTGTTTCGCTCACTGTTCGCGACGCGACTCTACGGCCTCGGCGGGGAAGAATGGCGGCCATCGCACATAGATTAAACTCCATCAACAAAATAATTTGCGAACAATGTACACAACTTTTATCCGATTTCGAATACACAGAATGTGTATACAATGTAGAATTTCATGGTGATTATGCCAATATATGAAGAAATAACCTGTTCATTGTCATAATGCATTAATGCAGTTCGAATCCGATAAAATGTACGAAAATGACCTTTTTATAAAGTTACATCTTAATTTTTAAAATTAACACTAACAAAACAACTAACTAACAAAAAATAACAAACATAAAAGATGATGGAAATGAAATCTGTATGTAAGTATTTGTTATCATCATCAACCTTAAATGTGATCGACTTTGTTTACCTTTTAAAATTTTTTTTTTTTTCACAACCATGTTTGAAAACAAATATTAATGTTTTTAAAATGTGTGAAAAGTATCGTTTATTCATATTAGTATAAAAAATCATCCAAAACTATACAAAAGTTATCAAAAGTGAATAAAGTTTCTGAAGAATGAAAATTTCTTTGTCAATTTTTAATAAATATAATATACTATACTATACTATAATATACTATATATGAAAACCAAAAATAGTACAGTGCATTGCAAATTTCATGGAGATTACGAGGATAGCAAAACTGTTCTTAGAGGGTGTAAAAGCCTCTAAAATTAAATTTCTAATAGACCGGTGATTTTTTTTTAATATATTGTCTGATTTTGGGTGACTGTTGACCAACTTTTTGTAATTTTGATATTTGAAAATAAAAAAAAACCGCTGATAGGTTTAAAGTACACATTAAATTTGATCTAAATTATAGGTTAGAATATTTATACCTACAACCAAAGAATGATTTTAATAATAGGAAACCTAGTGAAATATTTTACATGTATGGTGATCAATCCACCCTATTGCAAAATTTCTGAATGAATTTGTGGAACAATGTGTGTAATGATTTTCTAGCATCATCAGAAAACAATGATTTCAGAAATTACTGTAAGGACACCTTCTCTTATACAATATTAGACTTTTTTGAAAAAAAAAACTGAAAATAGGCAAATTAAATAAAACAGACTGTCAGGAGACTTCAGGTTATGATGAATCATTTTGTGAGACTTGAAAGGCAGAAAATGATTAAGGCTGAAAGTCAATTACAAAAACAGTAAACTCACCGGGCTAACCAGAAGCTTCGAACAGTAAAAGCAAACACATCTCAGGACCTTAATTGTCTTAGTGATGAATCCAATGTGAAAAACAGGCTTGGCCAGATCAATGTGGCCAAAGTGTCCAGGGCACTCTGTCATGTTTCCAGCGCATGTCTGACATCTTGAGTTTCTGTCAATAACTCCTTGGCGGGGATCCATCAGCCCACCCAGTTTAGGCCGACCACCTTCCATCGTTTCCGGAAAGCGGATGCCACCTTCGGTAACTGACATCCGCCGCTGAACAACAACAAATTATTATTATAAATGTGCAAGTAGTGTTGGTTGTTGTCACCTTACAAACAAACTTTTCCTTGAAAACAATAAAAGCAGCTGGAAAAAAATATAGTGGATAATTACTGGAATAGCTAACACTATAGTGAAAAATCTCATAGAATTTGCATGAGCACATGTCATTACGGCTCAAACACCAATTATGATACAAGAATTATGACATTCGACATTAGCCGAACGACCATATGAAATGGTCAAATATTACACACGCTTTGAAATAAAGTGAACTGGATAGATCGGAATATAAAAGTAGCAACCGTTCTGCGAAACAGACTACGCCTAACCCTTGCAATTTAAGAGTGTAGTCATAGCGGATTGAACATTTCAATGAAGTTACAAATTTGTTACAAAAGGATAAAAACACGGCACACTCGACGTTCAATTGTAATTTTTTTAAATTTATGATGTAAATTGTTTGATATGTTAACATTGGTATTTTTAAATCTGATAGGCTGATGGGATTTTTTTTTGGAAGCAAAACAAAAAACCGCGTCGTTTTGTTGACAATCTCAACATTTTTATAACATACGTACGTCAGCTTCGATTCATAATTGCGACTAGAGTAAAATTAGAAACGCCACGTCTTTTAGGAAATTCAAAAAACACACAGGCCTATACAAAACACTAGAAAATAGAACTAACAATTTCATCTGGCGATAATATTCCAAACTGCACTCTTTTTACTTGGCGCAAAGGCGCCTTCGAATCATTCGTCGCCATTTTGACCGACAAATGGAGACGACTGACTGACGGACGAGTTTTCAAGTCGCAGTTCCCACTGGGCCGGCCGTCGACACTCGCCAGCCGTGCGTCGCCCGTAGGGATGTACGATATTGAAATATCGCTCATAATATAACAATTTAAATTTACAGCGGAAATGTTGATTCTATGCAACAGTTATGACTTATTACAGGAATAATTCAACAATTCTCGAGTGTGTGATAGGTTCACGTGTTTGTATTTGCTTTTAGGTAGATTTCTTTAGGAAAGCTACCTATTGTAATGAGTACCGTCTCATGACTTCCGGAAAATTTCGACATATTTTCGCTTTCACGTCCCCTAGAACCCAAAAGTTTTAAAGTATATAAATGGGTTTATATATCTATCTATTTATCTTTCTATATCACTTTCTGGTGGACACGATAACTGCCGTAATTTTACACCAATCCAATTAATACATAAAATTTAAAGTTACAAAATCTCGGTAAAATTCATTAATAGGTAAAATCAGACCAGGGGTCGGGAATGAGGAGGGGAAGGTTTCGAAAAAGTGTAATTTTGCTATAACTTTCTTAGTTTATAAGATATCGAATTTATTTAAATTTTATTATATTTCTTAGACAAGGGCCTAAAGCTTATCTAAGTAAACTTTTTTGATAGCACCAACCGTTGGACTTAGGGGTGGGAAAGAGTGGTTTTTCTACATTCAAAACAATCACACCTTTCTTAATAGCCACAGGATTAAATCGATTCGAAATGTAAATTGTACTCCTATAATTTCCCTAAAACTTTTGTTTAAACCCATTCTTGATATGAGCAACCCTTACGGCACAGGGATTCAGTATATGCACTCTCGCTGCGCAAAAGTACGGCACGGCGACAGGTTGCGGCGCCGCACGGGAAGTAGATCGCGCAATGCTTGATACAAGTTCGTACAAATGGAGTATACCTATCCCCCTACTTTGATCCGGTGAAATCTACCCCGTTTTTCAGCGTACAAAAGTTAATAAAAAATTAATAAGAAAGTTAATAAAATAAACATCAATCACAGTAAGAAAAGTATCCAATAAAAGTAATACGATAATTGGATAATATTGCTCATCGCGCATCATCTATTTAATCATGAGTAAACGCGAGCAATCAAACCAAAAAATATTTACATTGAATTCATACTTCATACATCAATCAGACTAGTGTGAAGCCGCAGCAGATGCTGCCGCTCACTTAAAGCACAATAAATAAATATCAAAAAATTAAAAAAAGTTAAGACTTTTTGCCATTCTCTGTGGAAACCTTAGGCTCTTGGAGTGAAGAGGCAATAAAATTTACAGATGTAACTTGTTCTAAATTAAAGTGTATTTTCCAAAATAATTTAAACGAAATTTATTTAATTCATAGTTTTTAAGATATTTAATGTAATTTTTTTTTGTTTCCATATTAAATTAATTATATACTTACATTCATACTATAGTTATACTGACAGTTGACATTCCACTAAAAATAACGATGAGTTTTACTTTTAAATTCACTTTTACCGGGTTAATCATATAACTGAGGTTACATTATATGTGATATCAAAATAGCTATTTTGTTTACACTATTTAATAAATAGTGCACGATATTATTTGTTATACACATTTTTTTACCACTGATCACAACTTAAACTCTATGATTTATGGTTGGGTTGTTGGACTGTTGGTAGGGGCGAAGGTGGGGGTGTCGACTTTTCATAGCAGCACCGACTCTCTCCGGTAAACAAAACTCTAACCGTTGTAATTTGAATTTTTGCCGATAGATAGCAGAAGTGCATATCAAAACATGGCAAATTTTGTCATAGATTATAATAAATTATGATTTTAAAAGTAACTAGTGAAATTCATAAATTATGGCGTTGTTTGCCGCGAGTGGAACGGGAACAAATAAAAGGTCACGTGTCATAAAAAACAATACCTACATTTTTATGTTAGGTTATGCGATACCTACTGGATTAAAATTCACAAAATTACTCTAGCATACTCACACATAGGTATTTTGAAATCAGCTTCCCTATATTTTGCGCAATTGTTCACCGTCGACATTGCCCTATATTTTTTGGAAATACGTAGACAGTAATATCATAAATTCTATTTGCAGGTCTGATATTGAGGTACTATTTAATATTCAAATATTCTCTGCAATATTTTATATTTTCAATATTTTCTGGTTTTATTGGACAACCAACCGTTGTGTTAGTTTGAACAATTTTTTGAATTGCACGAATAAAACTCTAATGAAGTAATCATATAATATTTATTGTTTGTGTATAATTTTATAATTACATACACCATACAATGTGATATTGTCATCAACATTGTTGTGTGTGTATTACTATTATTACTTACTTCTTGAAAATGTATAATTATCCACAGCCTAGTTATGATTAATAACTAAACAAACTTATGTGATAGAAAAATTATAAAGTAAATATTATCTTTGAAACTTCGCGTAGGTAGTCAATTATTAAAAACTAATAATTAAGTATTAATAATTGACTGCCTTGACCTTCATTGATTGAAATAATAATTTTGTCGAAAATTAAAAGATACCTAAGTACTTCTATTTGATAAAAAAAAAAACAATTCCGGCCAAACCATGACGAAAATAAATATAAGTAAATACCTTAGAGTATGGAATTGTGTAGCGCGCTCTCTGCAATAGACTGACATACGAATCTAGCCATTGTTGATTTTTAAGAATCTTAAATTCAATAATATTCTACTAACTTGTGGAATGTAAACCTGTGGAGTATTTTGTTTTTATTTCTCGTTGAGTTTGCACATATTTCCAAAACCATTTGACCGTTTTATAGCCGTAATTTAATATAATAGCTAAGAAGGAGCGCTGGCGTATGCTCGTTTACGACTGGGCCGACCTATACGTTCTAACCGAAAGGGCTTACTCAAACGTGAGCGTGGGCTTACCTCTTACAGTGCCTCTACGTACAAAACCGCGCGTTCCATGCTCTAAGGTACTAATTGCCTATCTATCGATTTCATGCAGATGAAATCGATAGAAAGGCAATTTAAATTTGTAGCTATTGTGAATAGACTATTAAGTACCAGGTACTACAGAGAAAAGTAATCTGTAGGTATTTTTAACAGACAATTGAAAGAAATTAGCTAGTAATAAAAATAAAATTAATTTTTAAATAGTTTGTAATTCATTAAAAAATAAATAGGTGTAATAAATGGTAGCGAATGACTTACTAATTTTAGGCTTTTTAGAGATTTTTATAACTAAATAATATAATTATAGTAAAAAAATGCTCTAATTTAAGTTCAATTTTTAAATGTATTTATTTTTAAGTTTTAAATTAATTCTTATAATAGGTAAGTTGGGAAATATTATTATTAATAATAATTATACTTTTAAGGTTATAATTTATTTAATCGCCAACATTTCAAAAAAAACTTATGTTATATATTAAAAAAAATATGCAGAATTCGTTAGTAGTACAAATTATTTTATTATAATTTGAGATTTATCCTTTTTTTAGTTGTAGCAGAATATATCAAATTTGCATTGGTAATAAAATAGTATATTTAAATTTCTTTTACAAACAATTAAAAATAATTATATAAGGAAGTATAAGTGTGGGTTTTATGTGCCAAGAACGCCAAAAACCCAAAAATGTCAAAAACACAACATTTAATAATGACAAATTAGTGATTAAGTATGGGAATAATCCTTAGACTGGGAAATAACAATAAGATTAAATATTGCAATCGTATGGTATACGTAATAATAATAATATGTTTATTTAAGAGTGCACAAATATATAATATATTTAAACTAATATCTCTGTTTAAAAGTTGAACTATATTTAAATCTACCGGTGTGTAAGTAAGAAACAAAAAGTAATAATTCAGCAGCATAACAATAACTTGTAAATATTTTACAAGAAAGACATTAGTAGTTTAGTAAATTATTTATATTCAATTTACCCTAACTTACATAAAACTTAATCTTGTAAATTTTTATAAGGAAACCAAGAAGTATGTAGATAGATATCTAACTACTAGACGATTACTTAGTACCTATGCACCTATAACTAAATACGTACCTAATCAAATTGTGACGGAAGATTTTTGAATTTATTATGCTTAATAATATTGTACCCGCATAATAATTCTCTTTTATATTGTGACATGCAAAAGCAAAATATAAATTTAAAAGTAATTGCGGTGAGGCCAATGATATATTTATATTACTGCAATGGGGAGGCCGCCAGGTGCAAATCCCAGGGGGAGGGGGAAGGGTGTAATTACCCCCCCCAAGAACTTTCAATAATACTCACCTGTACACATTTTGTAATGTTCGTTCCATTTTCATAACCAGAAATATTAATTTTAAAATACTTTTATATTTTTAGTATTTAAAATAGACTATGCTTTTCCATTGCACATAATTGAAAGTGTTATTGTACAATGGTTTTTTTTTTAAAGCGGAATGAATAGGAAAAAAATGAATAAATCAACCTTAATTTCAAACAAAAAGAGGTATTTTTAGAGTTTTCTTTTGCTTTTCGCTATGTGTATAATTTAAAGAAAGAGAGAAATAAATAAATGTAGAAATGTGCGTCAGCGGAAATTTATTTAATTAAAATTCATCTAACCACAAAATATATTTTCCGAGAAAGTTATATACGAATTGTAGTCGTATTAGATGAATTTTGATAAGTCGAATTTTATTCTAAATAGACGAATTTGCAGCAGATTGAAAATGGGTGTCCTTGACATTTTACCCCCCCCCCCCAAGATTTTTTCTAGATCCGCCCCTGGTGGCCGCGCCAGGGATATTCCGCAGACATCCCGGTTCCAGATAATTTTAAGGTCCATGATTTCGTTCGTTATTTTTAATTAGGATTACACGGTAAAATAAACGTGAAAATGCTTTCACTTTCCACATATGAGTTTTTAGGCAATCTGTCTTTTGAAAGAAACATATTTATATTACAAATGGTGGGGTAAAAAATGCTTCATTCTATATTATTTTAGTCTTCGTGCCCTACCAAAAATCAAAAATGACCTACCAAAAATCTTATCAAAAACCTATCAAAAATGA
This sequence comes from Neomicropteryx cornuta, assembly GCA_020383195.1. NCBI lineage: Eukaryota > Metazoa > Arthropoda > Insecta > Lepidoptera > Micropterigidae > Neomicropteryx > Neomicropteryx cornuta. Next base: position 13,308,383 of record JAHKQU010000014.1, read on the forward strand.
TATACTAATGAATAAAACCAGAGATTAATTTCCCGAAAATCAAACACGCCTAGGTACTTACATTTTAAATATCGTCTACGCCTAGAAAATGTTGTTTATTGTAATAATAAGGTATTCTTAACATACATTATAATAAAAACTATTCATCAGAGTTAATCTCTGTAAATTATTGGTATTAAACTACAATAATACTTTTAAATAAAATAATTCTTTTTATTAACAGCCATTTTCAGTTTGAGCTTATAATTAAATTGATTTGCGGAAATTAAAGAATTACTTGTCTACAATTATTTTGAACTAATTAAACATATGTGCGATAGAAAATCGAGATGTTTGTGATAGTAAACTACAGTTAAATGAATAATCAGGCAAAAAGTTATTCTTTCTTTAAAATAATTATCAGCATAAGACCATAAACATGACGGCAGCGGTTATTTTATTTTCCGCGGTATATTTCAATGATTCTGTCTTGGTCGACGTACTCGAAGATGTGCGGAGCGTCCATCAGGATGCCAACTGTTCCAGCGGTGGTCACGATGAAGAAGATATAGAGCTGCAATCGATCGATTACCATCGCAACGTATTTCCAATCCTCTCGTGTCTGAAATAACGAAACGAGTTCGTAAATCGAAACCAAATTCCATTCAGTGTATAGCTTAAAGTTATTTAGAATCTCTATTTAGGAATTCATTAAAAGTTGGTAATTTTTGGTGTGTCTATACCAACTGAGCTGTATGTATAGTCTTTGTCAATAAAGTTTACTTCGATACGAACCATCTTTACACTAGGGATGACGGCTTGATGGTGTAATAAATAGCGTCCAGGTACGCAACTCCAGTTGCTCCAAACTGGCCAAGCCACCGTTTCCTGTTGAGAATATTCAACTGCCGGCGCTTTCTCAATAAAGGAAAAAACTTTTATTAAGTGTTTTTTTTTCAAAAGTAGCAAATAAAACCAAATAAGTAAAGGTAACTTTTAATTTTAAAAACGTTTTTATTTCGAGAGAAGTTAAAAAGAATAGGATTATTATTAAGTAAATACGAAGATATAAAATAAAAGTAAAGCGATATTCTCGTATTTTACCGTGAATGTCATATAATTCAGAAATTATTCAAATAATCTTGAGATCGTACTAAGTATAGTCGTTAAAACTTTTGTCTATTGATGTGACGGTCGCTGGTTCGAATCATTCAAATTCCCTGACTCTAGCACACCTAAGCATATTTGACTCATTTAAGTAAGACCGTTTTTTTTTCTTTCTAAACAATAGCAACCTGTCCCAGGTTATGGTCAGGTTACAATTGTTTAGAAAAAAATACCTGAATATACAGATCCTCGTTGCGAAGGTGCTCCGCAATGAACTCTACTGCCTCCGTTGCTTTCGCGGCCTCAGGACTAAGGAGGAGCGAGTCGCTGCTCTCAGACTCTCGTCTTTCTCCACCTCCCAGACCCAGGCCACCCATTTCTCCACCGCCAACACCTCCAGGCTTGCGGTTGATCTTGCAGTTGGGGTGGTGCAAGTCTGACAGCTCCATGGCTTCCATTTTACTCTGCTTAGCTCCAATGGCGCTATAAAATAAGTTGACTAATATTAGTACTTTCATTCTGCTAAATAATATGTAAGAGTGGCCAAAACATATATTCACATCAAAATTATACCGTAAATACTGCACTTCATTACCTACGCCATGCTACGCATGAACATCGGTTTAAAAAGGTTTAGATTTGCCCTCAGGAATATGTCCTCAGTATGTCCCAAGAACATTCCTGATGACTTTTAGTTTGAGGCTTTACAAATTCTTAAACAAGATATTAATTTTTAGGCATTTAGTTTCTTTTTATCATCATGTCTTTTTTTATGCAGAAACTAAATATATACAAGATGTTTGCTATTGAACATTTGATTTATGTCATAATTTGTTTGTTTTTGTAGTTTGCTTGTCTGAAATGCTGCCTTGTAGGTATTTGTTATCTGTCCCGACTGAAATCTCATCTTTTGCTGTCTGTCATGTCTGAAATGCCGCCTTCAGTTTGCTATCTATCATGACCAGGGCCGAATTTAGACTTGATAAGGCCCTAAGCTATTTGAGATATAGGGAGCAACACAGGGAATCCTCGTGTTTATAGCAAATGAAATTATATACTTTACACGTTCCATTTATATTATAATGGAGTATAATATAAAAAAATACCGAAATTACCGACTTTTGCTGTCAAAATTTATCAGTAATTTTAGTAGTTATAATTACCAGTAATACCGATTAACCGGTTATCGGTAATGCAAATCGTTAGTGTTTCTGCGCTCAAGAATAGTGCGGGCACTACCTCGAGGCACTCTTCCAGCGAGGGGCTTGTTAGGCCACCTAGCCACAATAGTATATTTAAGATTATAACAATTGCTCACTCGGACATTTTTTTTAGGGGCCCCCAAGAAAGTGGGGGCTATAGCTTGTGTAGCTTATACATAAATCCTGCACTGGTCATAACCGAAATCCTACCATCTCTAAATGCAGCCTTGCATATACTCTCTGTCATGAATGAAATATCATTTCGTAATGCTTAACTGGTAGTGATAAAATTATGACATTTCTACCAGTCCAGGAGTACCGACTCATATCACTATCAGATGACGACTTTAACTGAAAGCAAAATCTGCATTTAATTCTATCGTATTTTTTTTACATTTACTCTTGGATAGGATTGTCCTATCGGATAGATTTGTTGGATTAGTATGTGAAAACGGAATACCACGAATATGGACACCAATAAAGTCAAACATAAATTTACCAACCTAATATGCTTAGGTAGATCCTGCGGTGCTCCGACTGTGGTATGCGGCGGCGCTCCCATCCCCGGCATCTCCATCATCCAACGCAGTCGGGTCTTCCTCGGCCGTCGCATGAACAGAATTGCCGGCAGGTAATGAAGGAATACACTCCGTATCCACAATGGCATTCTAAGGAAGATATTTTTTTGGTTGAGAAACTAATAAAAAATCTATCATACTTATGGTTATTCTTTAGACTTTAGATGCAATATGCAACTTTTCTCAAATCGAACAAACAAAACAAATTAACGGTTTTCTTTTAACAATTTCAAATCAATATTTATTATTATTAATTATAATATACGTCGGTTCTATCAGGTATTTTAATAAAAAAATATCGATATTACTGGTATATAAATTAGGTAGCGGCTAATCGATTATTTTTAATGGTAATAGACGATTACTATAGCTATTAGTTAAAAAAAAACCCTTAGAATCATTCTAATACTTAGATATTATAAAATATACATTATTTTATTTTAATAAATAGGAACTGACCAATATATTCAACTTTTTTATTTTCTAAATAGTCTTTAATCTAAGGTTTTTTTTGTATTTTGTTAACCATACAACAAATACTAAATGTCTAAATAATCGTATTTGGAATCACCGACTAATTAGAAATTATAACGGGTTATCCAATAAGAGGTTTCATTTTGATATTTAAAAAAAACGAGTATTTTTTAAGAGAAATCAATAAATGTTTATTTCATTGTAAAGAGGAAGGTATGCCATTAACATTTGAAAACGATATCAGCCAAATGGTCGCCACGGTTACGCTCGCAGCACCTTATTCTTTGCGTGAACTTTTGCATGACAAATTCGCGTTTGATTACGAATATGGTCTGAAGTTATTCACATAAAAAGGAACCAAAAGTAGGTAAGCGCTAAATAGGAGCATGTGCAAAAACAAATACATGTCTCGCGGGAAGCTGACAACTAGATTTCATTCGTTATGTTAAGAATGTCGTGCACTGCGCTGGTTGAAAGATGCGAATGGAATGGTCTCATTATTGTTATTATTGCACGCAATTACAAAAATATCCAGGAGAACCTACTAAACAAGATACATACAATTGCCATCCATAATGATACATGTAAAAATACTAAATGTACACGAAAAATAGCAATACCACAGGAATCTGATTATTTTGTCATGACATTTAAAATTTATTTTTAATCATATTATCATTAAAATTATGTCGCTAGCCACGATTGTCTTTCGTCTGGGTTTTAGACTGACAGTTACTAATTATCACAGTTCCAAATTCATTGTTATTACATGTAATGTGTTGTAATGAGTAACCAATTACTTATCACTCACAGCCGACAGACACATTAACAAAATGATAATTCATCGCCGATAAGGTGAAGTGGCGTATCTCAGTTTTAGGCGAAATTGAGTTTTAGGGCTGCAGACGGATTTCTTTTCCGTCCTTTATGATGGGGTGAAGAGGCGATTCTCTTATTAAAGCTGTTTTTATTATACAGGCGTAACATAATTAAACAAATTGTCGCCCAGGGTGAATCTCAATTTTCGTTAATTTTTAGGAGGGCCTTCTAAGATTTTTTTTTAATTTAAACTAAATTTTTTTTTTTTAAATTTACCTAATAAGTAAGTTTAATTTGTAAAATCTAATAACAAGGTTTCTATTTTTTTTTGTTTAAATATACCCTATTTTTATTAAATATTTAACGTTTAATAGAATTTTTTCTTAAATTATTCTAAAATTGTTAATTTATTTAACGTCAAACAGCTGTATCTCAAATTTAACATAGGTCGTGAAAAATGTGCTGTGGCGATGAAGTGTATCTTTTTAAATATTTTTTTATTAAATTAATATTTTTTTCAATTTATAAGCTGTATGTAAATGTGCAGGTAATATCAATGTTGATGATATGTTAAATTTTTCCATAAAAATAAAGCAAAATGGATTTAATGTCACTTTAAGTTATAAGATTGAGCAGATTTTTTTTGAAAAGCCTCTCATGAAATTTAGCAAAAAATAATATTGTGTATTCGCTTTTTGGGCGACACTTTATCATTTTAGCAGAGTGACTATACACAATCATGAATTTTTTTTAGCTACGGTGAGAAAGCGCTTGATTTTTATAAGTCAGCTTCCTTATACAAAATAAATAAAATAATATTAACATACCTATGCGTTCTCGGTCCTCTGAAGTTCCAGTTTATAATTATGACGGTGACCAGAATACTGACGGTGTTCATGATGAATGTGAAAAGAAGATACTTAGCAATCAATGGAAGCACGAGAGAAGTTGGTGGTAATATTTTCGATACTAGCAAAAGGAACACGACCAAAGACAGCAGAATGCTAATACCAAGCGTAACCTGTGAATTATAAATTAATATCTCCTGAGGGCGCACTTTTAGTTTAGGTAGTGGAACTTACTCTTAAAATGACCTTTTAATTCAATTTCAATTTAATTAAGTTCAGAATAAGAAAAAACTACATGCAGATTTTTAAATGAACATAATAATTAAATATTTTTTTTAAATGTAATTAGGCAAATACACCAATTATGAAAATCTAATATTTATATTTAAATTAGTTACAGTTCACAGTTAACTTAGCTTGAGTTTCCCACTAAATCAAATTAATATGTGTGTGAAATCGTTATTTTAGAAGAGGTTTCTAACTAAATAATTTATTTTAATGCCTAATATACATTATAGTTCACCAATTCAATATAGGTAAGTTCATCAATTCAATATAAATCAATATAGGTCATCATTTTGTAAAATATTCCCTTTACGAATATCAATTTAAAAAAAAGCCGCTATGTTTCGATTTAATTTAATTTAATAATAAAAGTATTATCAAACTGTTAATTAATATGTGCCTAAAAATACTTAAAAATGTATCAAATTTACAGGTATTACCTATGTGTACAAAATTTAATCTGCCGAATAAAGTATCACCGCGAGCTGCAAATCAATTTGTTAACAGTCACTTTCATAAAAAAGAGTGTGGTAGAAGGGTTTGATACAAAAAAAGATTTTAGTCCATTCTCCACTCCCAGTAATAAAGGAAGAAAAGTGACGTTGAGTACGGAAGAACAGCCGCTTTTATCGGATTGTCTTATCTTTTATACAACTTATTTTTTGCTATCTTACACTTGACAAAAATGAATGAAACTAAAGTAGTACCTCCCACGAGAAATTCAAAAACCTTACACATGGAATTGAGAACCTTTTCCTTTTTTTTTGAAGTCGGTTAATACAAATATTAACGAAGAAAAATAATCACCTTTTCTCCTGCTTCTGCGGGTAGGTAGAACACGAGCACGCAGAGGAAAGAAATAAGAACTGTTGGAAGTATCAAGTTGACAGTGTAGAACAATGTTTTCCTCCTAATGATTATGTAGAAGGTAATATCCGTCTCAGTAGGATGGTTGCCCTCGTAGATATTCAAGTAGGCGGGAACTTCGATGATATCCCAAGTTCCTGATTTCCAGTAGTCGGAGAGGTCTACGAAGTTCTTGTTGTTGTATAGAGCTAATGAGACTTGGTCTCCATTAAAAGTCCAAGATCCAAATTTCATAATACAGGTCTGCTGGTCAAATGGAAAATATGTGACGTCAATAGTACAGGAACTCTGTATTGAAAAAGATACACAAATATTATTTTATATTGGCTCTTTCGTTGATAGTACTCCGGTATCTCAAAAGAAGCGCTTGGACCAACACCGTGTATAAAATGTCGTGGACATTTGATATTTTTTTATTTTCCAAATACAATCTATTTTATATAAATCATTTAACCTACAAAGCTCATAGGATCTTAGCTGTAGGTATAGTTTTTCTTTTTGAACCTCTTGTATTTTTCACAATGAGTTTTGAAAACTTTTATACATAAATGAAATGCACTGAAAGACGCTTTACACCGTGTGCCAGATATTTAGTCGTTTCATGAAATGCAACTGGCTTCTAGACGTGTGTTATACCATCAGTCTAACATAATTAGATGTTTCATAAAATCTCTAAAGGTTTTTATTTCGATGGCGTAACCATGACCTTCTCGCACCTCGCTGCTGTACTAAATGTGCATCGAGTCGCTTTGTGATTTTCAAAAGAAGCATATTTTTTTTGTGTGCAAAAAAAAAACACTCATTTTTTGTATTCTTATGTGTGCCGATAAAAACATAGTCTATGTTGAAAGATTGGCAATAAAAAAGTAATAAAATCCACTTATATTAATTTGTACGATTTATATTTCTTCATTCTCTCTTTTTTCATTTTCTTGATAGATTGATAGTAATTTAAATAATTTATCTGTCATTTAATGATTTTTTTATTTCATCTTTCTATCATTGAATTGTGCATAATTAGCTTTAGTCATTTCGTGAAATATCTAATTAGATAATATGACAGTCGGAGTAATTACAGCATACCCATAAAAGCAAATCGCATTTCATGAAATATGGAATTTTGGAAACCTAGGAACACTGAGTTGGTTGCCGCCGGTGCATTCAAACAGTGCCGCCACGTTGACCAAGTTGACCGCCTAGTTTTGCTCGTCTTCACTTTGAAATGTTTGAATGTCAAATAAAATGTTCAATCTAATGTAGAAATTGATTAAATATTATTTTCAATGAACTACTTCTTCACGCAGAAAATGAATAAATTACTTGGTAAATAGCAGGCGGCACCCAGAGCACTTCGCCTGTTGGGTAAATAAGCACGTTGGACTTGTAGCGGACTTCATAATTGCCATCAGCACTGAAAGTAAAAAAACGGATACATTTAAATTTAACTACCTAATTAAAATATATATTTGTTTAAAATAATCCCACCCATTAGAAAACAATGGAGATTGGTGAGAAAATACACATTAAAAAATGTTGGCATCTAAACAACATAAAACCTTCAAACTTATCAGTAACATCTTTCGCTTTCCCTCGCACAGTGTGTCGCTAGAATACGGTTGCAATGTTTCCCAACTAATCATATTGAAGTATAGAATTCAGAGCTTGATTTTGATAAGTTTCTCCGTAAACACGGTAGAAAACATTTGAATTACATCCTTCGTTATTTGTTGCTATTTTAACAACACGATATTTATTATATCAAAATGATATATTTAAAAAATCCAAATATATAGATTTTACCGAAATAAACAACCTTTTTATTATTTTTTTCAGGTAACAGAAACATTATAGATATTTTAAAAAAGTGATTTAAATACGTAACGAAAAATTCGATGAAGTTAAATGATTGCGTTTTATGGTATTACTTGTTCTGTAAGTCTAATACGTAATTTGTAATGTGCGCACTGAATGAGTGCAAAATTCTCTGAAAATCGTCGAAGAGTCAAGGGCATTCGGTGAAGGCAGACTCTAATTGGTGTTATTAAGTGTAATATTAGATAATTATACTAACTTGTTAAACAAGACTATATCCGGCTTCCAGACCTTGTCTGGAGGAAGTCTTAGAACGCCAATACCGCCGTAATCAGCCTCGTCCCACATCAGCTGGTAATCGTTCCAGACCAGCCGCAGCCAGACATTGGATTTCATGATCTGGTTCTTCTCGTTCTGAAATAGAGTTCATTACCGTGTATAGTTTGTGTCACTATCTTATCACAATTTTGCACGAATGCAAGTATTTACTACTCATAACACAAAAAACCTACTTTTAAAAAAGTTAATATTGGAATATCCTTGTACTTTTTTAGTGAATTTATTTCTTGATATTACAAATTGAATATTACAAATCATTTTATAAACCCGAAATTTTCGACTTCTAATTTTTATCAAAAACTATTAACACATAATATAGATTGGAGTTGATAATAAATGAATAAAAAAATTAAAATAAAATAAAGAATCTTTTAATAATTTGTAATAATATTTATTTGAGAATTTGCTCACCTCATGAGAAACTTACCACGTTTATGAGTTGCACAAAGGCTAACCCAAATCTTACATCCACCTTTTGTGTCATGTTTTGAACTGGTCTGATGAGTTTGTTGTACCCTCGGAACAGATCTCGAACCAAACGCTCTTCATCTTCTGAACAGTGGCCTGAAAAATATAATAAATTCTTTATTCCAGTTCAGTCCACATCACAGTTCAGTTGTCAGAATTCAAATCATCCGAATAAAAACGTAAAATCATTTACATGATTTTACGTTTTTTTTTTTATTACTAAAAAAAATAGTTCTATGAGTATCCAAAACGCACATCTAATGGGGGCATAAATGCCTCAGGCATAAAGGCACATAGGAAATGATTCCATCTATAGCAAGTTGGTATCACAGGCGTGTGTAGTCTGGAGGGAAGATGCCGTTAATGACGCCTCTAGGCTCTATCTGTAAGACGTCAGGTGCTAGGTAAATAATTTACTTTTACTAAACAATGCATAGAAGCAGTTTAACCATTCTTGTTTAACTTTACAAATAAATTAATGTACTATATAATCAAAGGTTCGCTTTTCCGTATGTATATAAAAACGTATTCCTTAGTTAATTGTAATGATTTTATGTAACGTTTAAAAAAAAGTTATAAATATTCTTAATGCTTTTGATAATAAAGATAGCAGGTTTATGAAATAATTAATATAAAGAAAAACAAATAGACTGTCTCCGCGGAGTATTAAGGCTTGGTGAGATTTTACCACGCCCACTTTAAATTGTTCTAACCATCGGAATATTTCTGTGCCATCGGGTTGAATTTGACTTGATTTTTTAGTATTAGAAATAGTATATAACCGCATCAGTGCTTCTCAATAATACGGTGGAAAATACTTAAGATTTTAGTTTTTACCCTTAACCTTATAGCCCTTATACCGACCTTATAGCGTTATTTACATGCATTTGGAGTATCTTTCTAACCGCATTTTAAAATATTTGAACTTTTAAGCAATTATTTTCTTTTCACAAAGGATTACAGGTTCATAATAATTGAATAATAGAATTTACATATTTTCTTCTATCTATATAAATATAATGTCTTTAATTTTGAATAACATGTCTAAACTAGACGTTTATTTATTTTTATCTTATATACCTTTATATTTTGAAATATTACAAATGTAATAATCTGTGAATAAGGCAAAATATTAATTTTACTAAGAATTTCATATACATCGTACATTGTACATCTCCATTGTTGTTGTCTCATCGTACGTTGTATATCTTCGAATGAAAATTTGCTCTATATTGAGAGTATTGGGAATAGTGCATTTGGTTTACCTCGCATCCACAGGCACTGCATGGTGACGGCGGTTATGAAGAAGGCGAGGCGGGCGGCGCGAGACATAGCGGCGGCCGGCGGTGGCGTCGCGACGTCCCGAGACGCCCACACGCCGCTGAGGCGACGCTCGTACTGCCCGGAGAAGGCATGGAATGCCGACAGCGGGTAGTGTGGTACGATAATTTGCAAAACGAAGTAGAAATAATCGTTCTAGGAAAAAAAAGGCAAGAAGCTTTAACTGCACCTCCACTAAAAACAACATTATTGAAGAAAGATCTTTTTATCGGAAAACAGCGATATTACTTTAAATCTAATTTCATGTGGTTTATTCGATTTTTTGCTTGTAGTTTTAGTAAAAAAGAGTAAGGAACAAAATTTAAAAATTGTATTTGATGTAAACTTTATGTTTTAAATACCAATAATCAATATAATAGTGCCGGGTTCCAATAAACCGGTTGGAATAAATATATAGGTTGGAATATAATGAAATTATACACACTACCACACATATAGCTAGCTACTTCAACTGGAATATTTTTATTGGATGACATAAAAATTAATTTATCGGGATATTAAAAATACAATAGGTATTTTAGGAAATATTATTGTGAAAGTGATTTTAATTCATTAGTAATTCAAAAGTCGGTACAGGTATATCATATTACATATTTTAAATGAAATATTAACCATTTAATCGTATAGCAATAAGCTGCACTGCCCCAGTAAATGCAGCCATCTTGCAAATCAATATCATCCCTTCTCCGCTTTGAGGGTTACTGAACGAACGGTAGGGTCATAGTGACAATGGGCGACTCCTGCTCGTCTCGTCCTTTGAGCTCGAGTCGCGAATGCGCAGAAACACTTTCGGGAACAACTTACGGTTGTGCGGGATGTGCGATACAAGGTCTGAGGATGATTTGAGTTCAAGTCGTACATTCTCACTGTCGCCCTTAAATTAAGAAATGGTGAGACGGAGGATGCTGAAATCATATTTTTATTACATATATTTATAAAAGCCGAAAAAAAAAACGCAACATTGCGGTTCTTTACATTCAGTGGGTTTCAATACTAATAACAAAAAAGTACTCAATTAATATTGAAGACCAAATTGTTTCTAAATACTTAACAAAAACGCAAATTGTGATATTATCGTATTAAGCGTAGTTAATCTATAGATTTATTAAGATTCAAGTGTTTTAACTAACAACGATCTATCTATTTTTATTGCATTTTTTTTAATTACATAAGATTTTGAAGTTCCTTGAAAATTCCAATGATTAAGATCATAATCAGTTATGAATATTATTTTTAAAAAAATATTCTAATTTCACATGCCCATACGCTCTTAAAACATGAACACGACACATACATTCTGTCAAGCACATAAACCCTAGCATTAACTTGTTATTTATTTTCTTCTTTTTGAAATTATTTATGTTAAGTTAGTTACTAGTTCATCTCAAAAATTTTATTTGCATCATTGTAATTAATTTGATGTTCTTATCTAATTATTATACTTCATTTTAAATAAAATAAATCTATAATACCGTTAGGTTTTTTAAATATGACATGTGGTTTTTTTATGTCTTAAAGTAAACTACCCTATGAAGAGGTTTAGTCAAAAGCTATCCGCTTTTTAATTTTATTAATAATGAGTAAATTCAGTAAAGTCTACAGTTATTTAATTGGTAGTTGTTTCTTATTGCTTTTCTTATAGCCTCTTATATCTTATGTAAGAGTCTTTATAATCTTTTATAATATATAATATAATAAATAAGCTAATTCGACATATTGTTTATATTCTTTGGATTAGTTTAAGTGAAACAAGAATTATTCTATCTGAGTTCATATACGCGAAATATTATTTGATAAAATTCCCATTAGGCCCGTGCCGAAGGCTAACGACCTACAGATTAACAAATATGGTTGGAATACATTATTTATTAATATATTTATTCATAATGGCACAATAGGAAGTCACAAGAATAAATGATATAAAACCACCAAAATATATATATATTATCATAGAGACAAACTAAATACCAGTTATTTATTGCTGCTTAAAAGTAACATGACCACTCTAACTAGTTTAAAAATTAGGCCACTCTAACTATGTTATCTCGAACCACTAATGTTATTTCAATTTACTCCTTCTAAAAAAATAAATTAGTGGTATTTTATTGTTATTTTTCGGCCTTCTTAAGATTTTTCATATTTGATTTTCCGTTGATCGATGCATCTTGCTTTGATCTACAAATTTATGGATATTGTTTCCTCTCAAAATAGGGGAAATTTCATAATGTCATTCAGATAACTAGGACTCTGTTCTAGGACTAACTTCTGTACCGTGTTCTATCTGATCTGTTTTGATTATAGTCTATACACAGTTTTTTCCTATTTATTACATCTTATTTAAATTGGTTTAATGTATTTTAATGTTATTCTATTTACGTCATTGCCTTTACGTATTGCGTACAATTCCACAATAAATAAATAAATATATAAATAAATAAAAATGGATATCATATTTAAAAATTTATAATAATTATAACGTGGCACTGAACATTCTTTTTCATATTTCTATTTGCGCTCATAAATTAGTTTATATTAAATCAAACTGGCCAGCAATAAATAAAACGTTCCAATATCCGCGCTGTCATATGTTTAAAATTCGAATATGATCGCACCCTAATGATGAACGCTATGCCAGTTTCATACAAAAAACCTGTTTACTTTAATGTTAAATATCTACAATATCCAACCAGCTTTCGATGTGATCTAAACGGCTATGGTTGTTTTTCGTGAGCATCTACACAAAAATTCAACTCTTTCGCATATGTACTTTTCGAGTTGACACAGACAGACGGAAAAAGGACAAGAATAGATAAAAAGGAGAATTGGTAGTTTCAATATAAAGGAAAGAAAACACTGAGTTAAAATAAGTATAAAAAGAATGGAACAGGTGATATATAACAGGAAACAATATTTCCGCTACCTATCAGAGGAACTCTTTCAAGAATTCAAGATATATTCTTTCAATAATCAGGAAAAGTTGTTTATTATATTAAAAGATTCGCTGTTTGAATGCAGTTCTTAGACAAAAGTTAAATACAATTTTCAGACAAAAAAAAATTCTCTTGGATTGGGTGTTGGCTCTTGGCGTGTAGGAAAGAAACTAAATCATTGATAAATATGATTGATATCTACCGAACTTTGCATACATATTATGCCATATAAATTCATAATAGGTAAATATTTACTCCTTATGTATATCTCGTATGTATTTCTTATAATGTTTATCTCATACAGATATCATGATAATAAAATAACATAAATAACATTTTTATTCTGCAGGCTTTATAATTTCAGTGAATTCCCTTAGTTCAGACGCGTTGCCTAGATAAGTAGACCTTGTAAAAATACATTTGAAAAAAATTAAGACCTATTATTATTATACAAGTTAACGTAAGGTTATAATTTATTTATTTTTTTTTTTATTTTCAACTTCTGACATTTAAATATTACTTTTTCAATATTGTTAAAGTTCTTTTTTTTACGTATATAAAATTGTCAAAGTAATATTAAAATGTCAGATGTTTAAAAAAAACCCAAATATGTTTTAGTTAATTAAAAATAATTTGTAATTAGTTAAAACACCATTAGACATCTTTGGCATACGATAAATACATAAATAAATCAAATATTTAAAAATATTTTTAATGAAATCTCTCCTAAGATTCTCAGCGAAAAGTATACTTTAGTATATTTATCGCGGATTTTTACTTTAGTATATGTTTTGGCATTTTTTTTTATCAAACTTTTTAAAAACAAACGCAAAATCATAGTTTAAGTGATTATCTCGGTCGTAACTATTGTTTTCCAGAACCATAAAGGGGACTATATGCTCCTGTACAGATTATATTTTGTTCTAATAGTCGTTTCGGAAATAATAAGAGTGGACCTCTGAAGGACATATTTTATTATTTTTTTATATTTTATTAATTTCAAAAATGATTTCCTCATCCTTAATTTATCCGACAATGTTAATAAACATGACCTATACGTCATGTTTAACATGAGCTAACGTACGAAATAGTTAATTTCAAACAGAGGCGCAGCTGGTGCTATTTTTGACCCCCCCCCCCCCCCTACATCCTTTCTCCGCCACATACGCCCCCACACTCTTCCCTCTCCCTTTTCACTCCCCCTCCATCACGCTGAAAACGGTTTAAATCAGTTCAGGTCGATCCAAGGAACATCAATGCTTGCTTTAATCACAAAATAAAAGGTACACATGTCAATACATTCCTTACTTAGTCAGATACACCTTAACAAAGTGATTTCAAAGTGTTATTACAGATATCGTTCGTATCGAATTTTCCATAGTATCCAATCACTATTAACTTCGTCTGACATCCTCATTTCAGTATGTGAGACCACTATTTTCTCTCCAAGTAAGCGTAGAAAATAAAAGTAAATATGTCTGTTTGGATATATTTTATTCGTTATATATAAATGCAATTCACAGTAAGATCATACCCGAATTGAAATGTATCGCCGGCAAGTACAAACATATTCCCTCCTCCCAAATATTTCACTGAATAATAAGAGCCTATTTAATTTTGTTTGATTAATGTTCTTTGAAACATATAACCATGTTTATATAATATACAAATAAATCAATTATAAATAATAGTTCAGAATCGTAAATTATTCTAATTAAAACCTAAATTATTTATTGCTCGATAAAATGAGAAAACCCACTAAATAAATTTAAATGAGGAATTTGGTATTTCAGGTACTTTTTAATACAGATGAATAAATACACGTTTTTATTGTTTAATAGTAACTCATCTAAAATGTAATTATTATTTTCGTTTTTTCATATTTTTAAAAATCATAGTCGAGGTCTCACATTATAAGGTAAAATTATAGGACATTTTGACAAACTGAAAATATACATATTATAAAAAAAAATCGATAAAAATACATATTTTAAATTTATTGCTTTGAGAATACATAGCAGATAACAATCAATTTAACGTTTGAAAAATTCTTTTCGGATTTGTAATATTTAAAAATTATAAATTTACTTTTTAATAAATTTTAGGGAAATTATATTATGATATTTTCAAAACTACCTGCCTTGATTCACAATCTGTCCGAAATCTCAAATAGTTTAATAAACTACACATAAGCTAACATTATGTTACTAGGCAGTGGTATGTTTTGTTCTACCTCATAGAGCATTTCATGTGTAATTATTGCGAATAACCATAGTCATTTACTCTCTCTCGACTGATATGTAATTTTTTGAATTACCACAACTAGAAGAGATAAAAATGACAAACATTCAATAAAAAAACATTTTGGAGAGTCAAATGCAAATTACATAGCAATTTATGTTAATAATCAAGAAAATAATGTAATAAGCCCAAAGATTAGTACTGTATGGTTATTTGTCAATTATAACTTACGTACCTCTATGTATAAAATTTCATTACTTATCAGCCAATTCAATGATAGAAATAACTTAAATTAAATATAAATAATAATAATAACTATATAAAAAATAAATTACGAGTCAACAACAAAAACAAGTCGATAACAAAAACGATTAAAAGTTTCGACTGCTTCTTAAAAAAATACGTAAAAGTTTTAGATCTTTAAATATTAATAAAAAAAAGTATTTCCGCAAATTTAGACTAATCTTTGGATAAAAACTAACGTAATACAACTTATAAACTAAGTTATAAACTGAAACACACTAATTACAATGCATTAAAATTTACTCAATAATCAATGATTGAACGCTTTTTTTACATTTAGCCCGCAACTTCCATTATTACAACGGCTAAATAATAAAACCATCGGGTTGATCACAGACTTCAAAGTAAAATATGTATGATACTCTATGTATATGAAAGGTTTTCATACAGTTGAAAGGTTTTCACAACACTAGTAGTATATACAGACTCTTAAGATTCACAATCTAACAAAAACATTTAACACGCGTAGCCTTTGCTGGGTTTCATTATTGCAACATCCTCAAAACTTACATATGTTTGAAATCCACAATTTGAAAAGGAAAATAAGCAACTTAAGGAGTTTGTCAATAAAAGTGAAATGAGAACTATTATCGCAGTCACGCGCAACTTCCTTAAGAACGTAACTATGAAAACAATCCCTGAAAGAACTTCTTAAATTGTTTATTGTCCTATTGCAGATTTCCTTTAAAAACTAGAGGATGATATTCCCAGACATGTAACACTAACAAACAACCAAACAATGAATCCACACAGAAACCACCTTACGAAAATTTCGGATGAACGAGTGAAAGATTTGGTCCAGAAATTTTTCGCAGAATACGAGGATGCACAGGAAACACATTACTACCCGTGCACTCATCTCATCTATAATTGTCTATCAAAGATGTATCGCTAATATACTTATTTGCGTCATACGCCAATATTCAATAAATTACCTAAAATTAAAGTTAATTTTAAACTTTGCAAATCACAACTTAACAATTTTATCCGGATCATCTTTAATGTATCACAGAATATTTTTTTCTTATATGTACGTACATGTATCATTAACGTGTTGCAGGCCTGCAACGCCGTTTGTCTCTGCCCTCCGCTTGAGACGAGGGCACGAGAGGCATGCAGACTCTTCAAAAACGAGTACAAAAATCTTTAAGAGCGAAAGATCCGTTGGCGTCGGGGGGTGGCACAGGTTATCATTTTGGCTTTGCTTGTAATATGATTTAACAGTAACTACAGTTTGTTGAAATTGATTGGTTAATTATTCACGACTTAAATGTAGAACGCTATGATGAATGTATGAATTGAAATTAATAATTTCATCCGCGCTAGCAGTAATCAGTAAACATACATACAAAATATAAAAATAGTTCTTATATATTATTTCTTTACTAAGAAATCGTGTCTACACAAACGACTCATTTTAATATGCATTATTTAATTTAACAATTCTACAATTTTTATTTATTTTATTTAAATTATTTTATTTACATATCGGAGTCGTTTAGGTACACCGAGTTCCAGACAATAAAACAATGCGAGATAGTTTTATGAGTACCTATTTTAAGTACAATCAATTGACTTGAATACGAATTTCTTTTCCCTAATCTATAACAATTCTATTCAACCTGATTCAACTAGTCTTAAAAACTAATTTTCAACTCAAGTTTAGTTTTGGCACGAATTTTGCTTTTGCAAGCAGTTACATTATTAATTACCTAACGGTAATGCAGACGTCAAACTTTAGTCAAAAACTTATTGCAATACAAATTTTGGTAGAAAGGGACTTTTTATTGGAAAATATTTAGCAACTTCCATATTTCCTGAGCACGAATGCAAAGGTTTTAAAATACTTTCCAAGCAAGTCTCTTACAATGTAGAAAATAGCACTAGAGAAAATGGCACAATTTTAAAATCGATATGCTTAGAATCTGACATGAAAGTTTTTGGAGGCGATCATTCTAACAAATAATCCTAAAATACGAATAGAAATTGAACTTCATGAAGCATAATTCCTTTTTTACACATTCAATGTATTTATAACGCAGAAAGGTAATGTATCTAAATAAAAATAAAAATAAGTTATTTAAATTATGAAATCTCATAATTGTTTTTGCCAACGTTGAGCTCATAGATGGCCCAACACAAAACGGTAGTGCTATATAAGTACTTTCAGTGTTCAATAATACAAAGTTACGTTGTCCAATGGTTAAATTACCTTAATGATTATTTCTTAAAATTTGTCGCCTGCAATTTCGATTCGGTAAATCAACTTAAATTTCGATTGTAAACTTTATTGTGAAGTTATAGTATAGATTGCACTTGGGAATGCCGACCAGCCAAAAGCCAACCTGTGCTCCCGACACCCGCGGACGCCACGCCACGCGGCCCCGCTACGACACGATGATGTGAGGAGCAGAGAACAGCACCGTCAGCGTGGCGATGATGGTGAACATGGTAAAGATAATAAGGCACAATCTGTCCACTACCATGGCGGCGAACTTCCAGTCACGTGACACTTCTGAATTCTCGTCCTCCTTACGAATCTGCCAACACAACAATATACTGCGTTACATGTTTTCCATTGTTCTTCAGTCGCGATTTGCAATTTCACGGTACAAGTCAAAGGATACCAGTTAGGTACTGATGTTTCGCAAGTACCGGACTATTGTCGAACTGTTTGTCTGGAAACTACTAAGATCTGCTGTGAATGTATATAATATAGCTCGAATAGAAGCACTCCATAAGATGCTTTAGTAGGTTAACATTTGTCACATTTTTTCGATAGCCCTGCCGACATTATGCGACAAACTAACTAGCGATAAGAAGACGATTCAGATCACAGTTCAAAGTTTATACTCATAAGAGAATGCAGAAAATAAAACAAACCTGATCGGTGATGACCCTTATTTCTTTGAGGATGAGCGCTAATTCGTAATCAACGCCCAAACAAGAATGCGCTCCAAGCGCGCCGCCATTTTCTTCGCCGGGCCTGAAAATTTTTAATTTATTGTCAACAAGGATAAAAAAATATGCGTCGCTTAAACCTTCTCTGGAATGCCCTTTGTCTTTTCACATGTGGGTTTTGATCTTTCGGCGACCAGTGGTGAGGTTGTGTAAACTAAGAATTCCCTCTTTAGTAAATTTGGACTCATCCGTCCAGAGAATACTTCTTAAAAAGTCGGGATCATCCACATCTGTATGCAATGTATCTGTAAGAAGTCGCGCATGCATACACAACAGAGGTCACCAATTCGAGCAAGATTTGTGACAGGGCGAGGTGAATAATAAGGGAATTTTGTTTTTTTAATTTCAAATTCGAGGAACATCAGTAACCTATGTAAGAAGAAGATAGATAGGTTTTACAGCGCAAGAGTGAGATAGTACTTTCTACCTGTCTCGCCCATGTTATTTCCGCAAAAACAAGTTTTCATCCTGAATATCGAATATCAACCCGATGTGTCCCGATTCGCAAATTTAGTAAATTAGTAAAGTTATTAGCAGGTTTCTATGGCATAATGCATACCGTTGGAAAGGGGATAAACAGAAGAAGTTTTTTAAAGAATTCGAAGATCATGATCGCTTTAAGTTTTTTTTTAATTGCAATGTAAAGCTGAGTCTTCAAATTATTTTTACCTCTGCCAAAAAAATTATGATTTAATAAAAATAAAACTAGACAGTATTCGCAAGTAATACTGAATTTCATAGAACCATACAACAGTGCACAAACAAATAAAAATTAAATCGGGATGCTATACCAAAACCTTTTTTTTTAATCTAAATTTATATGCTGAATTCTGGAATTTTTCAAAAAAATAATAAAATGTTAAAATAAAAAAAAACCATGGGGCTAAAAAAAAGTTATTGTACCTCAAGACATAGCAAATGACCACCTCTTTCGGCCAATTCATTTTGACAAACGATGCACCAAACACCCTGTATAATGGCGCTCTTATAATAAATTTTTATATTTATTACTATTATTTTATTGATATTGTAGTGGTATTTATATTATTCAGACATAACCTGTTGCAGGCCGTTTCAAAGATTAAATCTTTATGTCGGGCCGAACCTCAGTAGCCATCGTTTATTGATAAAAGAGATTCGGAACATACCCTCTCACTACTTATGATTTATTAGCAACAAATAATAAACAATTAACAATAACAATAGTATTAGGTATTTATATTATGTTTATAACTCTCAGGCGACAGAGGTCTAGTAATCAATGTATGTTAAACATACATATCTTGGTTCTTTAGTAACAGTCATGAAAGCGACGCTTTATACAAGTTACCAATAAATATTATACGAGTACATTAATCGACACTTAAAATTTGACACTCTATCAATTATTATTCCTAAACAAAAACAAAATGAGTTAAGTACTCTCTACTAAGACTTGGGAGAGATATCAACGTAATAAAGTCTGTTTCAGCTGAGCATACATACTCGTAGCTGGACATATTCTGCGTCCCAATCAACTAAACTCGATAAGTATGTACATATATATATATTTACATGGTATATATTTATATGGTATATATATTTTAACTCAGGATGAAGTGTGATCGAATCTAAAAAGAACTTGCGGAAATAATATGATGCTTATAGCATATACAATATGAAATTAAATATTAGGCATTTTAGTGTCATCCCTGCCCGAAAAATGCTACTAAAAAAACAAACATATATTTTAATCATATTCAAATTGACAAGGTCAACCTCAAATAAATACATATTTGTTTACATTTTGAGATACAATTATTCACTTATTTCTTACTTGTTTTGCAATGACAATCTGTAACTTAGAATGATTTTCATGCTGGTCGGACCTTACTGTGGTAGTAAACTACTCACGTAGATTATCTCATTCTGAAGACATTATTCATGCTGCAGATACTTTTTTGAATATTCATTTATATACAGCTCAAATTTTGCGTTCCCCATGACATGACCTAACTGACCTTGAGTAATGAACTTGTAAATTCATTCAAGTATTTAATTTTACTAGTACTAGTTCTAGTGGTAGGTGTACCTGAACGGCCTGCAAAAGGGCTGCGAGTGCGAATGCGGCGGTGGCGAGCGGTGGTTGTGCCGGAAGTCATCGTCAATGTCCAGGACATTCGCCAGAAGCGACTTCGAAGACCGGTCTCGCATTTCGAGGTCCGGCGGAGGCGGTGGCACGCGAGCAGGTGGTGGAACTTCCCCGCCCGGACGCGACATACGAAGGAACCACGGTAGCCACACCAGAAACACTACGCGAATCTGAAAGCAAGCATATCTTTAACATGACTCTAAAATCTATGATCGACGACTCTTCAACTCTTGTTGCTTGTATGAAGCCATTTATTTGGTATGCCTAGTTTGGCCCATATTGGTATTTTTTAGACGCCATTTTAAAAACTAAGCTTGTTATTACTTATTAATAATCTCTTGGAACAATTTGATCAAATTTGCAGCAATCTGCAAGAATATAATTGTGATGCTATTATTATACCAGCAACATATTCTTCGAACAAATTGCACTATTTTAGCAGTTCATCCTGGGAGATTGTCATCAAATTTTGTTAGAATCATTAAAGTATAAAAGGTTTCATGATTTCCTGACGTTCCGTCTATTGTTGGTAAAAAAGAACATACTTATAGGTAAACTAAAAAAGACGTAAGCAGTCGATTTGTAAATGACAACTTACCCAGTCACTCATTTCGTGCGTATCGACGTTCCGATGATGGTAGTTGAGGATGAGAATCGTGGAGACGACTGAGCTGGCCACCATGAACATGATGCAGTTGAAGTAGGTGCCGAGCAAAGGCACAGCATCCGACGTGGCGGGCATTGTCTCAGCAACCATGTTCAAGAAAACCGTAAGCGACAGCAGGATCGTAACACCTTAGAATAACAAAGGAAATTTCATTATCGTCTTATCAAAGAGAATGATATATTCATTTGGTGATAATGATATCATTCTCTGTGAAATTACATCATCCGATTTTTTGGATCTCTTTTCAACTTTGTGTTTGCGGTTGTTTGTGTATAGAACCTATTTATTTAGGTAGCATAACAAAGGCAAACAAGCTCCAAATATAAGATGCAAGCATTCCGGGTAATTTGACTCCCGTACACAAGTCCCGTACTGTAATGTAACACAAGTTGATTCCAATCATTATTTCACTTAATCGCCCAATTTAATTTTAAACACTAAAAAACACAATTTAAAATATTTTACTAAAAAAACATCTACTTCATACTGCATTAAATATTTGCAACAAAAAAAATAATACCAAAGGAGGAAAAATATATCAATCAGGGCCATTTTCAATATGGAGTGTTACCAACCTAAAGAAAGCTTTTCTCCAGAATCTGGCGGCAGCGTAAACCCGAGTAGGGCCATCGACGCGATAAGGACACAAGGTACGATCAGGTTGAAGAAGTAGTAAAGTGTTTTCCTTCTGATGTTAATAACGAACGTTATGTCGATGTAAGGCTCTGGACAACAGTTGTAGTAGATCACATTGCGCTTCCCGGGTACACCTGGGCGGGCAGACATGACATTTCATGAATGCTTTCAGTTATTATTAGCCGAGAGAAAAGTCGATTAGTCGGTATCGATAAAGTATTTGGAAACTTAACACACAACAGTAGCACTAGCATTTGATCTACCATTAATTCACGAATGAAAAATATATAAGTACGTGTACCCTAAACATTTTTAACGGAAAACTTATTTTTTGTTATTTTCTTAACTTACACTACGCGTAACTTAATGAGACCACCACTGAAATTCCCTATCACCGAGTGACCAAACCGTAGGTTCAAACCAGCAAATAATTATACCATTTTTAACGATTCATTACAACCAACTCCCCTGACTTTAGCTTAGTTGAGTAGGGCCCAAAATGATTTTATATGACCTCTTACCCGTTCATGTACTAAAAAAAAATAAAAATAATTAAGGTCACTTGAGCCACTGCAGAGTAAAAGGTAAACGCATAAAAAAAACTTGAATCGAGAACATTCTTCTTTTATGAAATCGGTTAAAATACGAATTATGGCGAATTTCATATAAGAAACGTCATTGGATACATTTCAATGAAATGCCGCTTTAGATCGAGTGGGGATATTTTGTGATTGTAATAAGTGATTGTTTTCGTACCATTTTTAATGCCTCATCACTCCTATATCCCCTGACTAGACATTTACGTTTTATTTAATTCATGCATTCACTGTACTTGATGTGTTTTAATTTCTATACAAGCAGTCTACCCTTTTGTTTGTTAAATAGGGGAAAGATCACAGAAAATATTTAGACATAAACACAAAAGATGAACTTCCCGAGGATAAACGATTGAGGAATAAATCGAGCTGTCACATGGAAGGACCGCCGCGCCGCGCCAATGCTCGCTGAGCCGGCAATGCGCGTGGATAACGCAATTTCAGTTGAAGAACTACCCCTCGGGTGGGTATACACTATAAAACCCGATCGCTGTGACCCTCTTAGACTATGCAGGCTTAACACATAATACACACATATAAAATAGTATTTTTATGGAATATACAAGATATTATTTTCTGTATCACTTTTTACGAGTGTAGGAAATAGGTAGCGTATAAGGATGTAGGATTAGTAGCACAACATACACTTATATTACGAAACTAAACTGCAATACAATAATAGTAGTAATTTCATTATACATATAGTATAAATATAATAGAAGAATAGGTTTTTGGAACAAATACATAAAAATAGTTTAAATACATAAGTTGACCCTTTGACCGTTGAAATAGATCCCACTCAAAAGAAAAAAAAATAAAAGTTACCTTTAACGATACAAATTAGAAAGAATAAACAAAAAAATAATAAAGATAAAACAACATTAACATTGAGTGTGTTTATTAAATATCTGTATTAAATACACGTTCGATTTAATAAGGAATAGATTTATATTACTAATTTTTTACCTGCGATTAAGAAAGACATGAAAAGCTGTGAATTTATTTATCTAAACTAAAATGAAAAAATTTTGATGGAATCACTTACAAAGAAGTAATTTATACAAATTAGGAAAAAAAAATTTATTTATTATCATTACTGTGACATACATATAAAAAAAATATAAAAAAAAATAAATATGGCAAATATATATAATTTATTATATGTCAATTGTAAGAAATTATATTCCTGACTTATATAAGATTAGTTTATTTAACTAGGTTAAAGACAAAATATATAGTTTTTATACTTTTGTAAGTCACACTATACAGTCCCAGGATCAGTGTATCTCGTTCCTTAACATGTGTGAATCCATATATTTATTTCTTGGGTGGGTTTTAAATTTAAAAGTTACAAATCAACAACATTACAAAGGATAAATTGCAACATTAACGTATTTATTCATTTTAACGAAGTATTCTAATTTAGGTTTGTAGTTAGATGAATATATAAGCCATTATTAGGTGTAGATGATGGTTTACAAATTAAATACGACAGGGTTATGTACGCAGAAAAAAAAGTTGAAAATAGATGTGACATTACCTATCAATTCCCATTCGCCATTCGTGACGAAGCTGCTAATGTCGCCACCCTCTTCATCTTGGAGTTGTAAATCAAGCTGAAATCACAAAACGACGACAATTCAAGTGAAAAGGCTGTGATCAGTGCGGCGGTGACGCGGAAGATACTTAGATGTTACAGCTTCCCTGAGATAAGATGAGAGGGTGTCCCTGTCTTGTACGAGTGTGGCAAACGAGTGAGGCTTCGTGTACGGACAGTTTAATCAACGCGGTCGGCAATCCAGAAAAAATGCAACTGTTAAAATATTCACGAGAAATTGCAAATGAGAAAATGTATCTACGGAAAGCCGGTTTTTTTTTAAATACGGAGTAAAAAAGTGAATCGCATTTTTACCTATTTCATCATTGGCTGAAAAATTATTAACACTAGTATTGGTTATTAACAATATTTTTGTTTGATATAAAATAATACAAGGATTAGAAAAATATTTGAGGTTGGGCAAATTGGGTATAATACTGTAAGAGCGGACTGTGTCTTTTGTGATTTAGGTAGATAAAATGTCTTTAAAAAAAAAAAAAAAAAAGTTAAAAAGATTAAATGTGATTTTAGTTGAGCCGCTGCCTCTGCCGTCTGGCATCTGCCCTCCAACCCCTTCTAGAAGTCTTCGCTTGGGCGGCGTACTTTATTGCGTAACGAACTGGAAAAAACTCAAATCTGATTTGTTCCAGGTGGGGTAATTACGTTTTGCTCTCTGTAAATATCACTTGTTTTAAATCTTGTAATAATGTTATAAGGTCATAATTCAAGTGCTGATTAAAATATTCCTGGTTTAAAATACAAGATCATTTCTTTTTTATATTTTTTAAATATGTTGATGTCAACTTTGTCAATGTGAATTTACCACATATTGCTGTTACATATCACATATTAGACCATAACCTTTATACATAAACAAGTGGCATGATAACTACTCATATACTCAGATAAGCTCAGGGTTTAAAGATTTTAGGTATACTTTATGCTAAAAATAGTATAAATATGTAATATTTTCAATAAAAAAACATTACATTATATTATTTCATAATGGGTAATCACATATTTCATGGCAATTTTAAAGTAATGTAATGTTTTTATTTTGTTTTAATAGTGTTGTATACAAAGTGATTTGAAATATTGTAATTTAAAGTAAGTTAAATAAAGCACTGAGTTTTATTAAATAATGCTTTATTTTACCCAATATTTAATAAAATTCCTTCATACATTTTTTTATTAGAGCGAAGCGAGCGTAGCGAGCGAAGCTCTCATAAGGAGACTCCAATTAGAACTTTGTCACGGGCTAACTTGGTCATTCCTTGACCGATTTGAAAAATTTTTGATTTTGAGAGAATCTACATGAAAAAGTGAAGGTCGTGACGGAGCTTGATTTTAAATATTGTCAAAAATAAAATTTTTGGGGTCAAAAGAAAATTGTCTATGGGAATATCCATTATAAAAAAGTCACGCGCTTTTTTGAAAATTTTTTATTCGAAAATAATTAATCGAATTTTATTTTAAATTATTTAATTTGATATTAATTTAATACAATTTAACAATAATAAATCGTTTTTAACAATAAATAAAAATACAAAAAATAATTAGGTAAGTTTCACGCATAAAAATAGTAAAAAAAAACAAAATTCGCTCGAAGGTCACGTCACTTTTTTTCTTAGCGATTTATTCTAATTTCGATTTAATTTTCTAAATTAAGCATTAATTTTGAATAATTTATCAAGATTTTTATTTTTAAAAACCATCTCTATGGTCGTAGTTATAAAGAGAAAATAGCATTCATCCAAATTATAAAGTAGTTAACTTGTGATGAGCGAACATGTCTTTTACTATGGCTTAATCTGCTTATGTTTTTTTAACATCTAGAATAAGAGCAATGCCTCCCATAAGAAGGCGACAATTCGGTCGCAGGACAAATGACGCTTTACGGCAGCAGTTATCAAGGGCTAAGTTGTCGATATTGGAAACATAGAATTTGCACTAGGGTTATCTTATGTTGCCTTCTCAAGGGTTAGGAGTCTTGAAGGATTATTTATTTCTCCATCGTTCCCCCTTGAAAGACTACTCAAAATCAATGATAAGAAAGGATTACCTTCCAAACGTCGAGAACTGCAACGCTTGATTTCATTGTCTTAACTTTAAACATTTCTTTAAAATAA
Source organism: Neomicropteryx cornuta (assembly GCA_020383195.1). Taxonomy (NCBI): domain Eukaryota; kingdom Metazoa; phylum Arthropoda; class Insecta; order Lepidoptera; family Micropterigidae; genus Neomicropteryx; species Neomicropteryx cornuta. The sequence continues at coordinate 13,334,693 of JAHKQU010000014.1, forward strand.
ATTCATTTGTCTTATATTTAAATAATTGTTAAATGAATTTCTCTTTTTGTATATAAAAGATTTCAAGAACCTCATTTTAGAAAATTATCCATTCGTTGAAAAGTTATGTTTTCAATTTCCCGATGAAATTCTCTTGTACATTAGTATTGAAGATATTTTAAGTACCTCATTTTAGAAAATTATCAAAATCTATCCCGTCGTTAAAAAGTTATGCTGTTGATTTCCGGATGAATTTTTTTTGTGCATTTGTATCAAAGAGATTTCAAATACCTCATTATAGAAAATTATCAAAATCTATCCCGTCGTTAAAAAGTTATTGTCACAGACTAAATTTTATTTAGAAAATTTTAGTAAATCGCTTCGCTCTAATATGTGCTGCAGCGAAGCAAAATGCGAGCGACTGCGGCGACCTAGTATTTAAATTAAAAGTACTAAAATTATCACACCACATATTTTTTGAAAATGTGTATGTTATATTTGAATGAGATTAATGTTCATTTTTTATGTATTCCTGTAGCATTAACATTGCGCTGAGTGTTTAAAATTCATAAACATATTTTATATTTATCGAAAACATTTTATTCCGGTTTTCTTTTATTTTGTATTAATCATTTATAAAACCCACAGCGGCACTTACTTGCGTATCAATTAATTCACCTCTTAATAGGAACTTGCTTAAATGTTTTCATAAGGTTTGCACAAGTTTTTCTGTTTCACCCGCCAATGTTGTTGTGTTTTCCGAATATATATAGCTTGTATAGTGTTTTTTCCAACTATTGAGTAATTGTTTGTACATAATACACTAACCTAAGATAACCTATTAGACCTAATAATATTCAAATAAGAATCGTGTATTCACTTGAAAGCCATCGTAGGTCCAGCTGCCGAATTTCATCTCGCACCTTTGGTCGTCGAATGGAAACCACGTGATGTCGATCTTGCAGGTGCTCTTGAAGATGCCAGGTGGCACGTACATGCAAGAGCCATTGTTGCGGACGACCACATTTGTTGGATAAGTTCCATCGAAGCCCTCATCAGCGCTGGATAAAATGATAATACACAATATTTTGAGGTTTCTGCCATTTGTATTCACAGACCGGAAGATATAGCATGTTTTATAATTACTCTTTGTCTACTAGCAGTTATCAATAACGACACCTTGCAAAATAAATTGTCTTCTCATTTTATAATACTATTTAACCATCTATGTGTATTAAATCCTATTGTGCTTTTTTAAATATTTTAGTACGCAGCTTAATATTACAATTTCAATTATTCCTATATGTTTAATTCAAAGAGATTTGAATATGTGTGTATTGCCGTTGTCAAGGGACGGGTTAGTCAATGTTGTTTGTGTCACTGGAGTGTTTGTTGTACAGGAGTGGTTCGCGGATTTTAGCCATTGGTCATCTCTATCGCATTCCAAAATAAACACAATTTGGTGCGAGCGAGAAAATGAAAAATCTCAATATAAAAATCGGCTTAGCCACACTACACATATTTTTAATACTTAAGTATTTTTAAATTACCTGTTGTACATAAGAACGTCGGGTTTCCATAGTCGATGCGGTGGTATTCGTAAATCTTTTACCCCTCCATAGTCTGATATATTCCACCTTAGATTCATGTCATTCCATTCCTAAAAAAAGTGAGCAGTAGTAAAAAATGAATGTCTTCCATTGACAATATTATAAAAAAAATATATATTGTTACCAATTTCAGCCAGATGTTTGTTATCAATAACTGGTTCTTTTCATCCTGAAATTAAAATTAATTAATTAATTTTTGAACGAAAAACTAATTTCCTTTAAATTATATAAATTTTAATTTTAGGAAAATATGGAATTTCAAGTGGTATAATTTGTATCCATATACAATGTTATCAGATGATTAAATATACTTCATAATATGTTTATTTTACAAAAAATCTAAATATTGCCCTGTATACAAAGTGTCCCGAATAAAAAAAAAACCCCGTTTTGGCCCTGCGATTTCAATTATGATTTGTATTGAAATCATAAAAATTCATCATGGTTTCTTACTGAGAAAAATATAAATTTACCTGATAATATTAAATTGTTGCAGTAATGATTTCGCCTGCTGTAAATTTGGGGATTAATTATTTTCGCATTTTTTTATACAATTTCTCCTATACAATATCCTCTTATAAACACTCCTCAAGTATTTGAGAATGGTCGCGGCAGTGGCGGTACCTTCATTGAAGCCGAAAAGCCGGTCTTGCCTAGAGTTTTAACGTTTTTCGAGTTTTAACGAGTTTAATATAACATATAAAGTTATTAAAAGTTATAATAAATGGAATACGACCACATCGATGATCTGCATGAGCGTGAGCCCGAATGAGAGCTGCAGGGGATCGCTCTCGTTGACGACCGGCCGCTCCAGGACGTTGTAGTGGTCCAGGAGGTGGTGCAGGAGACGCTTCTCATGGTAACCGCCGCTGGCAGCTGCAACCAACAACAATGACACCAATTGTATTACATAACACTGTTCAGGCACGGTGTACTGTGTACACAAAGCGGATACAGGATTTCGGTCTAATTGTGTGATTTTCTCAAAACTATACAATTTGTTTTAGAACAATATCCATGTCTAATAATTATCTTTAAGGCGCCAAAACGAACAAAAATAAGTTTTTTTTTTAAAAAGCTAACAAGAATCCGAATAAAGCGCGTTTCGAATGAAGTTTATTTCAACGCCGCCAAATTGTCGCTTGCGAAATCATCAAATGTCGATATGGCGAAATTTAACGGAAAACGAAGGTTAGTCAAAATATATCTATTAATATAAATATTTGAAACTATAATTTCCTTAAAAATAGTATGAATGATACACTCTGATAATGTTATCAATATATGTTTTTAATTACATAGCCTGTAAAATGATCTAAAAGCAAATTTTAGTGGTAACTTTATTTTTTTTTTCTATCTAATTTTCCTTAAACGTGTTTTGAAACAATAGTTTTCTTAGAAATTTAGTCAAATATGACAAATATTTTTCTCTTTGCAATTGGTTGCATAGATAGATTTTGCTAAAAATGATTTAGAAAATGTTCAATTGGGTCATTTCAGCCTCTTAAATAATTTCCTGTTTTTCTAACTTAAAAACTATATGATATGAAATAAAAGCATATAGGTAATGTAAAACAAAAACAATTTATTGTCAAGGCTTTGTTATTGGTTAAAATAAAGTACTTTGGTCGTTGATCAGAAGGGGGGGGGTGAGCAAGGGGGGGGGTCTGTATCCACGCCTGCCACTGTTATAATCTAAAAGATCAAGCGTGAACATCGCCCACAATTCAGTAACGACTACAGAGCTCAAATCAAGATATAAACCTGACCTAGCATCTTACTTTATAAATTCTGAAAAAAAAGATACTTTGAAAATAATATTAACGAGAACAGTATCAGTCAGTTTGTATGTATCTACCCGTGAAGTCTTCTAAAAACATTACATTACAAAGTGGTCTTAAATATATACATATGTAGCTATATATTTTTTAGCAGGTGGCCCGAAATATAGGCCAATAAAACGTCATCCAAAGTAGATACAACAGGTATTCTATAATTTCAACCATATTAATATAATACCAAATTAATAACACGTAACGTTTTTGTTATATAGGTTGTTTTTTTTAGAGACGTGGTTTTCAATCTGGCACTACTTTTTTCGTAGTTGGTGTTTTTGACAGCTGTCACTTGATTTATGCTCAGTTTGGTTTGCCATTTCATAATGAATAGACTTACTCCTGAACAACGTTTGCAAATAGTGCAAATTTAGAAAAAATCACTCTAAATTTTATTAAAATCACTCTAAAATAAAATAAAAATCACGTCGTGGGCCTGTGGCGTGGCCTCCAAGATCGTGCGATTTAACACCGCTGGACTATTTTTTGTGGGGTTATCTGAAGTCGCTTGTCTACGCAGATAAGCCGGACACGATTAACGCCTTGGAAGAGAATATTCGGCGCGTTATTGCTCACATACGGCCCAACTTGCTGCAAAAAGTGGTTGAAAATTGGGCCTCTCGGCTGGAATTTGTTCGAGTCAGCCGCGGCGGCCACTTACCCGAAATCATTTTTAAAACATAATGGCAAACCCTTATCTTTATAATAAAACTAAATTCTTAGCCATAACATCAAATTTTATGCGTTTTATCTCTTCTTGAAAACCACGTCTCTAAAATCATCACCCATACTTTCATAAAAAATATTGAACAAGACAGACAGTAACGAGTACCTATACGAGTATTACCATCGTGACAAAACATTAATGTGTAAGTTGTAGATAGATACGCTACTGATTTTCCTATATCACAGGTTTGTTACTTTTATACGGCCAGTATTAAGAAAATGCAATAACGCAAGCCGATATTTCGGGGATTATTTTATCAACAATAATTTGTATGCGTAGTTGGAACTTGAAAGGTTTTTTTTTTAAATTATATTTGTTTAATAGATATTGTCCGACGATAGCCTAAAATAAAAAAAAAATACTTTTGGCACGTCGGAGGCGGAGGTAAATCTCACCGGATCAAAGTGGTGAAATATTTGGTTATCCTTTACCGTAAGGGTTGCTCGTATCAAAAATTGTTTCAAATGAGGGTTGTAGCGACATTATAGGTCTACAATTAAAATTCTGAACATATTTGGCCATATGCCTGTTAAGGGAGGTATGATTTTTTGGACCAATGGTTGATGTTATCAAAAAAAAATATGTAGAGAAGTTTTAGACCCTTAGCTAAAGAATAATATAAATTTAAATGAATTCGATATCTTATATATTTAGAATGCTATAGTATAATTTAACTTCTTTTAAAAAACCCTCCTATTCTCGCCCCCCTGGTCTGATTTTGCTATTTCTATAACTCATGACATGTGCCCATTGCAATAGGTAGCTATTCTAATGAAATCTACCTAATATATAACCGCGTTCAGCTGAGGTAGTAGAAATATTTTTCTTTTCAGCTACAATCCCATTGAGTTTCAGCCTGCTCATGAAAGTCGTTCACGGCGTGGCGTCCGTCTGCCAGCATTGGCCATGTTCCTGTCCATCACATCGATTATTCTAGTCTTGCCGCTTATTTATTCTCTCCGCTTCCAGCCTCGTATCCCGAATACATAATATCCTTCCCATATACGCAGATTAGATTGTCACTGACGGAGTATATGCTGTATTTCCTGAGGTAAATATGACAACTTTATTCGAAATAATAATGTAATAAAACCGGCTCCACAAACCACTTCAATTAAGCTCGCAATTAACTATTTCTATGACCGGCTATAATAAATTAATTAAGACAATGCAATTTTATAGCTTCCGCCTAATGTGCTAACAATGCATTATTAACTGTATGTAGGTATAATCAAAAATATTTTTACGATCTTCTTTCTATCCTTTATTTTTGTAACGACTAATAATATAATATACTTTCTATGAATATAAAAAAAATATGTAGGAGATACTTAATTATCTTAATCATTCGACCCAAGTTCCCAAGACCAAGGAGTTCCTAAGCGTCCAGCAGAGGTACTCGCCTAATCTCTGTTTATTTTTTTCTACTTTTTCTCAATCTAATAGTTATTATCTACAGATTTGTTGTTTAAATTATTAAGCTTTCGTCATTCAACGACCTCAGAATATAATACGAATACGATGACGAACAAAATACAACTTTAATAAATTCGAAAATTGCATTTTCAATTAAAAGATAAATAAATATATCCAGCCGCTACAATTATTATTATATAGCTAAAAAAAAGTGACATTTTTCTAGATAATTCAATCGATATTATGAAATGAAAATAAATTAATTACGCGTTAAACGGCGTTACGTTAATTTAGTTTTACTATTTAGACCTGCAGACCTGCATGCGCCCAAAACCCAAATATGAGAAAATTACCATGTTTTGAAATCAGCATACACAGGGGCAAAAACTTCAAAACTTTCAAATGAAAAAAAGTAAAATATTACATAGATTCGATCAATAACCAAAATGCAGTAATAAGGCCTAATGTCAGCTTCAGAAAGAGGTTAATATGATTATATAAAAATAATTATATTGATATATTATAATTATATTATTAATGATTATATTTGTCCTATAGCTGATTAGCAATAAAAATTTCAGTCACACCAACTGTTTTCTCAAAAAAAAAACAAGAATGACTGTGACACCTATAGCTATCATTTAATATCAACTGCTTCTACATATTGCTAATTAGGAGTAAATTATTTAAGCAGACGTTAATTAGTAAATTATCTAACAGACCTGACGCCTTATAGGTATGTCCTACTAACGTCCCTCAGACTACTCGTACCTGTCTGTAGTTTTAACTTGTGATAGGTTGAGTAGATTAAAATAAAAAAAAAAACATAGGTACAATTAAATCATGAGAATCTTTCAATTCATCATAAATTTTATCACCATTTTATTTTTTTTTGTAAATTTTGAGGCGTGGCTAGTAATTAAACAGCTCCCCCCCTTTCTATTTACTGAATTTGTGATTTATTAATAGTAACTTTCCCAAATTCGACTTTTTTGAATAACTCGGTAAAAATTTAATCGGTAAATTATACCAATATAATACCAATACCAATACGAAAACTATACGAATTCACAAAACCACAGACAAAATTCATAATTTAGTTCCGTATTAAATCATTTTTTCAATATATATACATTATCAAAGTTTAAATTAGTGTATTTCATGTTCTTTTTGTTGTATATATTTTTATTTAAATTAGTTTTTTTTTATTTATTTAATTTCGTTTAAAATATAATAGTATTACTTTTTTACGTCATTGTCATTGCGTCATTACCTGTATTGTATACAATTACTGTTGTGTAACCACAATAAATAAATAATACCTATACACGGACATAATATTTCAATTTATAATAAATATAACGGGGGACTGAACATTCTTTTACATATTTCTATTTGCGCTCATAGATAAGTTTATATTAATTTATACTGGTCAGCAATAAATAAAACGTTCTAATAGCCGCGCTGTCAAGTGTTTGAAATTTGAATATGAGCGCTATGTAAGTTTCATACTAAAAATTTGTCGACTTTAAGGCGCCACCAGTCCCTAAAACGTGTTTTGTAACGTATTTTGGTGCATTTTGTTGAAGTTATTCCCAACAAATGGCTAAAACTAAAAATACCACAATATTCTACATATATTAATTTAGTACTTTGCTTAAAAAAAAACGAAATACACCTTATTATAGTAATGAAAATAAATTAATAAGAAAGTGTTGTTTTTTTCTTGCAACGATTTTCTTTTAAGTTGTGTAAGTGACGCGAAACTAATTTTTCTTTCTAAAGATAGACAATATAATAATCTAGAACATTACTTAAAAAAAACATTTTTTTCAAATGATAATAATTATTTAAATACAAAAAACATGTTTCATCGATTCCAAATGTAACGAATTCGCGCTCGGCGAGTATATCCGTCTCTTTTCTACACGTCAACGTTCGAATAAAGCCTTCTCTTTCTAATCTCAAGGACAAAGGCGTCCCGGGGCGCCTTAATGTTAAATGGATATTTAACAGTCGATCATATCGAAAGCTGGTCGCATATTATAGGTTAACCGACCAGCTTTCGATGTGATCTAAACGGCTATGGTTGTTTTTCGAGAGCATCAATCTACAAAAAAGATTCAACTCTTTCGCATTTGTACTTTTCGAGTTGAAAGTTGCAACAAACGAACGGGTGGACAGACGGCCAAAGGTCGGGATAGTAGCTTCTCATACATGAATGTTTGTATAGAATCTAAAATGCAGATAGCACCTAAATATCCAGTAATGTTATGTAGGTACTAATAATATTTGGTAACACTTATGTTGGTAGAGAGAGCATAATAATGCATTTATTGTGCTGCTCATTCAAAATCGAAAGGTTCTTTTATAAAAGCAAATACCATCACTTTCGTCGAGATCGTGCCTGGCGCTTGACCCTCGGGTCAATGAAAGTAATATTAATCAAAAACCAATATCACGCGTCCACTTAAGTACTTATACAGTATAATTTTGAAGTATTGACAAAAGTGACGAGTACTCATCATGCGACTTTCAAAAACTTACAACGGAGAAGTTTTAGTAAATTCAGTCTTTTGAAAAATGAACAGTTTAAATGAACAACAAACACAGCCGAATCTGTAATTAAGTTGGAATATTGTAGATTAAATTAATGTATGAGTAATATTTTTTTAATACTATAATCGTTATAAAATAGAGAAAACGTTTGACGTTAATATTATACTGATATGGTATGCTCAAAAGGGGCTTGCAAACATGCCATAATTTAAGTAAAAATACAGAAACGTTTGTTAATCAATACTCAAATATTTATAAAAAAAAACCATTTCAACGAAAACAAAGATTTTAAAAACCTCTTTAATAAGAAATAATTTTATGCCAAATTATAACAACAACGTTAACAATTTGTGACAGTGTTTGAATAAAGGTTTTGAGCGGGGCTGCACTCTTAAGGCGACTGACTACATACCTGAACGAAAGACACCCTTTGAACGATTTTGACGTACAAATCGTTGTCTGCAAAAAAAAGCCTTATACGATGAACGGAAAGGTGTAAACTCTATGACGATATGAACGACGCTTACAACACAAACCGCGGTTTACCGTTTTGATAGTAGCATTATTTATTTTTTGAAAAATAACGGATATGTTTTATAAACCCCCTTTTTTTTAATAATCACACAAAAATATATATTTTTTGAAATTTAAAACTATTAGCTTAAATTATCATATTCATATTTAAAAAGTAAATAAAAAATCTTCAAGTTTAGGCTATTACATTTCTAAGTTTTATCAGTGGTCAGATTGTCTGTGATCATCCCCATTATAAGGTTAAGGATTGTTTGATCTTGAAGAGAGCCAATTCTTTGAACCATTCGACGTACTTGCTAGCCATTGTCCCCTTTTCCACCTGAATGTGGAGGGGCGTTAAATACCTGGTGTATTCGGCAGGGTCAGGAGTATATAATTATTAATATATATTTTTGTTCAGATATAGTTTTGTTTAAGTTGCTAGATTTCACACTCCATACGAATATTTGGATTACTATGTTAATGTTTTTTTTTCACATTTTAATGATTTTAGTTTTCGTATACTTGAATAGTAAAAACAACAATTAATCTCATTGTTGATATGTAGATAGAAACATTATAGATGTCTAAAATAGTCAATATTACAGGGAGTGCTTTAGAATATTTACCAATAATGACATTAAATGCGTATCCTTAACTGAAAAAAGCTGCTATGAGTTTAATCGAAGCGAAATTAATAACAGCATCATAATCGTAACGGGTTTCCGCCTCTGGCCCGGTCCAAATTAATGTTCTTTAATTGGAAGCCTTGCCTACCCGCAGAAGCAGGCTGTCGCACACGCGAATGTGACACTAATTTATCCGTCAGACGATTTGTAACCCTCGTTAATCCGTTATAACTAACTTATTTAAGACTCAGAAATATATATTAATATTGTAGAAATTTCAGAGTAGAAGGATTTTCAGGGGTTCTTTAAAGTGGTAAAACGGGTAAAAACGGTTGTAAATTATCTGTTATTGTTAATGCTAGGTAGTACAACTATATATATAGGTATTGAAATGAGAAAGTATCATAATGTATAAAATAGAAGTATAATATTACCATAACCATAATCCCGAATTTCGATTTGAGACCTAAAGTGTGGTAGACAAACTAGCATAAAAATGACATTGCATTGTTTAAAAGCTGACCCTGGAAGTAGTAGACCACTATGCCGACCTAGGCTACAGTGTCAATCTAGGAAAAGACAATCAAAGCAAGGACGTAACTAGGAGGGCGACATTCGGGCAGCTCGGGTTCATCCTTAAGAACCATCAATCTTAAGCGGAATGTGTATGAGTCCAGCGTGCTACCTATGGCTTGGGGACAGTAGCACTGACAAAATAGTTCAGAATAGGTTAAACATTTTTAGAACGTTCTCTTTTCCTACTGTGAGGTTGTCAAATGAATATTTTAATATAGGATCATAAAAAAAGCACTGAAACTTTTGGGTGTGTCATTTACTTATTAATATATTACGTAAATATCAGATGGGTTGGTATTAGCGCAGCCATATTTCCGCGAACGCCTTTACGTATTGATGTTTTTTCTCTTAGGACGACAGTGAGAATGAACGACTTTTACTCAAATATCCTAAGAGCCCGAGTTGCGAATGTTCTGAAAGCTTTAGCAAACGAATGCCCGCTATCACTATCCCCCTTAATGCTTAAATGAAAATGACGAGAGTCATACTCGTGTTGATATGCGATATCAGTGCAAACATGCCTAGCTTATCCCAAGAATATTACGTTCCAAAATAAACTAAGGATTTAATGCTGATCTAATGCCAGGAGGCTGCGTAATTACGAGACCTTCCTTCCTTTCACCGCTTGTCTCATTTTCATTATAAATTCAATAACCATATTCGTAGTTTCAGTTACCGACTGCAAATAATGTTTTAATAATAACATTTCCTTCATACTGGAATAGAATAAACATAATAGCACAAAATTTAGCTAATTTAATCCAGGCTTCGTCCCGGGTTGGCAGCAAGGTAAGACCGCTTCGCGACTCATCTTGGCGCACTTAAATTTGGTTTTTCGTAACGGCGCCTTAGGCGGCCGGCAACTCGTGCCTGCGGCACTCAGGAGAACTAAAAATGGCTGCGTTGCCCAGAACTTCAGAGAGCTTTCCAAAATACCCATAAAAACCTTCCTAGCATGTTACCTAAATAATTACCATACAATCTCCCATCCCCTATTTTCCTGATGTATTTTGTAGGAGTACATTTCTACTGCCTATGTCCATTTCAAGAGTTCAAGCTATCTTACAAAAAACAATTTGCTATTTAACAGTGAAAACTTAACTAACAGAATGTAAAATTAGTATGGATTACATTTTTTTTTTAGGTGAAGTATGGATATGAACCAAATCTGACCCTAAATACAAATTATTAAAATATATATAAAGTATAAAGTTGTCGGTGCACCAAACGAACATATGGTGTAAATATGGCTCCGATATATCCCGTTTATGCGTGATGAGGTCACATACATATGCACCAACGGTTTTAAGAAATTTCGGAGTGCTTTCGGTGCATTCGAAACCTCAAGCCTCATGGCTCAATTCATGGCCCTTCGGGCTTACTATTTTTACCGCCGCACCGATACCACTCTTAGCCTAAAATATTATCAAATATTATATACCTACAACGATAAACTACAAAACGACGGACTAAGACAAATCACCTGCAGTACATAGCCGTGTCTATGAGCTGGGTCGAATTTATTAGTTTATAAATATATCCTACTAATGTACTGATAAAGATATATACGTTTGATACATAGGTATCAAACTTCTATAAACGTTGGGCCCTTTTTTTTATATATTTAAAATTTTAAAGTCATCCTTTTAGCTTCTATACATAATATATATGTATAAGTAACTACTATTCCCGTCTTTTGGCCGTCCGTCCGTCTGTTCTTTGATCTTTGAACTTGAAGAGTTGAACTTGATCGAAAGTGTAGATTTATACGCTTAAAAAACAACCATAGCAGCTTAGATTTTTAGCATGAATATTTAGTACTGGAGAATGAAACTTGACATTTTCATAGGGCGTGAGAATGTTCAGTGCCGCATTATATTTATTAGAAATTGAAATATTATATCCGTGGAATGAAACATTACCAGCCATGTATCTTGATAATTAAAAAAAATCTAAAATGGTGTTGAAATTTATGATGAATTGAAAGCAAATTGTCTTCTACCATTGTATATATATATTTTTTAATCTACTCAGACCTAAAAAATTACCCACTGTCGTCTCTATTGCCATTCAAAACGCAAATTAAATGAGCTAAAAGTGCCGCAGGCACAAGTGGAAATAGGAAATGAAGCAACCCGTCTCAAGTTGGTACCATAGGCGCGAGCAATCTGGATGGCCTTTAATGGCCTGTAGGGCCTAGCTGTAAGACTTCAGGTTCTGATTAAATAATTTACTACTATTAAACAATATATACAAGCAGTTGATATACATGGTGTCATAGCCATTCTTGTGCCAACTTGAACAAATGTCTTATAAAGGCACCCTAAAATTCGCATATATTCATAATACAATTACACTTTATTACCGATGTTTCCTATAAACCAATAAAATATTGTTAATAGTTATTGAGAATCAAAAAAAATAAAAAACCAGCACGTTTTGTTTTCGTATGATGAATATAAACTTGTTAAATATTTTTAAAACCCTTTTATTTTAACCTCTTTGACTTATTGCAATTAATAATCATCTTCAAAAGTTATTTACTCGTAATAAGTTATCATCTTGATGTTACGCAACACGTCTTTGTTTGAAGTTTCAAAGCAGCTTAAACAATGGCGACATCAAGCAGTGCTTGACACTTAGCTTTTCGTACAATAAAATTGTTATCATTTTGACAGTGGTGTTTGAGTTCGAGTTGTCGAGACGAGTATTATAGTGTATGATAGAAATATATATAATAATTATGTACAAGAAATGACGACAAGTAGGTATTGTTATTTATAATGATAGTTAATGTCAAGGATTCGTTGTCAGCGTCTGCCAAACCACCAAAATAGTTTTGCAACAACTTCACGTTTCTATTTGTGCACATAGAAGAGTATGTAATAATTTTAACTGGCCAGTAATAAACAATACCTACGTTCTAACAGCCGTGCTGACATATATTGATAATCGATAATGATATTTGAACGCTCTATCGAACTGTCAAATAATTAATACTAAGAATTTGTTGATTTTAATGTTATATATCATACCACCAGCTTCCAATGTAATCTAAACGGCTACGGTTGTTTTTCTAGAGCAAAAATTCAACTCTTTCGCATTTGTACTTTTCGAGTTGAAAGATGCAACTGTCAGACGGGCGGATATATATATATAGGAATGTATAGAAGTTAAAACAAATGATCTACTCCAACCTAACTATGTAAAATATCATATTAGGTAAAATAAAATGTAACATACAATGGATAAATGCATACAATTATTCTAGTACACTATTCAGTGTCATACATCTAAGCGGGTACAGATGACCAAAGGGAAATGTAGATCATCAATCAAAATTGAATTGTAATATACCTAGGTACATAGCTAAGGGTAAAATCGGAAAGCCCACTGCAGAGTCGACGCCATTCGACGCAACGTTAATGCCATTACAAATGCCTTACACGTTGTTATTTTGATTCTGATATTTGCAGTAATGAGTTCGAAAAACTTCGACTCAATCAAATTGGTAAGGTCGTGTATGCTTGATTTTATGTGCCACGATTTAGAGCACGATTTTATGTGCTGGTATACTTGGTACATGGGCTGTGTAGCCAAACATAGCGCATAGCGGTAAAATGGACGAGTACATGCACTAGGAGTTTCACGAGCACACATTCGGCAAAATCGATGCCCTCACAAGAGGTATCAGTCTGTTGAATTTTAGTAGGGTTTTTATCTTGACTTTTGATAATAAACAAGTCGAAGTGTTAACAAGTCTCCTAAAGTAATAACATAATGAAAAACAAAAATAGTTGAATTCTTAGTAACATTATACGCATACCTGATGGTAAATAATTTCCAATGTGCATGGTCACCTTTGAGTTTAATGGTTTAACTTAGTTATATGAGTAATACCCAATATTTTTATTTTAAGTAATTAAACTTTTCTAAAAATACTGAATGAGGAGATATCATAATATGATTATAGAATATTTGACAACATTAACCACTAAGGTTATAATTTGAAGAAAAAACGTAGTAAATTACCGTAATAAGTAGTAACCTTAGAAATATATATTAGCTAACTTAACCTACGTTATTTAGATGTAATTTAACACTTCCATAGTAGAAACAATTGAATTGAATATTATTGCATATATTTATTACTAGAGAGAGATTATTACAATAACGACATTGTAATTATGACTAACTTGTTTATGCATATATGCTGATAAAATTTGTAACATATACCTAATCTGCCAGAGGTGTGATTGAGGATGCTCTTAGATAGTTAAATAAACCAAGGGTTAAACTATTAACCGTTGGTTAAGAGTATACTCTTGTTAAAAGATAAATGTGGATAATGGTTGGGTAATTATCTATATTAGTAGCTGAAGCATGTGAGTTGAGGAGTTTAGGTAAGCGATATGTCCTGTACTCACCTTTCGGCCAGAGGAAGGCGAGAGCGCCAAGAATAAGAGCGGCGCCGGGGAGCATCGCCGCTCAGTCGCGGCCGGCCTGACTTCGGAAGTAAGCTCCTGGCTCTACCACTTCCGGCATCACAGCACCGCTTCTCATCTGTATTCCTCTAAGCTACACATTATTTTTTAGGGTATCTAGTTTAGAACGAACGAATTAGCCTTTGTACAATGATTATTAAGAGTTTCATTTATATTTTTTTTTTTGTTAATATCGGTTTTAGCGACTGGCTACATGGTGGTTGGTGGTGGCGGCTAGCGGGTGTCGGCGCGGTCTCTCGGGGCCGTCGGCGCGTTGGGCGACATCGCGGTGCCGTGGCCTCTGGCAGTGGGGACGCTTGGGGACCGTGGCGCCGCGGAGCCGCCGGCCTGCGGACTGCGGGCCGCTGCGACGCCGGCGCGCCGCGACCCTTAAAACCACCCCGCGCCCCGCTGGTAGGCCGTGGACCATTCACGCTGCGGCCTCAATTCTGCGCGCAGAGCCAAATTGGCAATTTTTTTCTTTGGGCTACAAAACTTAATTCATCGGAGCCTCAACACTTAATAAAAATCTCTCTATCCAGTGATAAATCTAATATTATAATACTTGTACGTGTTTTTCCAAATACTGAAAATGAAAAACAACTACTGAATACTGAAATTAAAACAACAAATACTGAAGCGAATCAAGGAACACATGTGGTATTGATTTTTTTTTGGTTTATCAGATTTGCCATAAGCCAAAACCTATCATCACGCATTAAACTGACGAGCAAACTGAGTAATGACAAACAATTAATTTAAAGAAAGTCGAATACAACTGCCTTGTTATGCTTGTGTCTATGCCAAAATCAATGATCAAAGTATTTATAAAAATATTGTATAAAAGAATTGTTGACAACGAAATCTGATAAAGAAATCTGTTATCTGCGAATATGCGGTGAATTAAATTTTTATATTATAAAATATTTTGATGTTACAATGTTTAAGTTGTGTAACATATTTTCAACTAAAAAGGGTTAGACCAAGTTTGCCTAGTTTCTAATAATAAAGGTGAATAATCAAGGGTGTATGAAGATTTTTCTATTTTTTAATAAATTGTTTTTTAATAAATGTTTTATGTTTGAATGAATATACTTAGATTTTTAAAATGGAGATTACTAAAATATGCAACTATGTGTATATTCCGTATTGAAAAAAGAATTTCTACTTATATCCCATTTTCACATTTATACTTCTTCTCTTCATAAAATTTCAGAGAAAAGTACACTATACTAAATTTAATAATATTGTATTATTATTTTAAACAACAGCCTCTTTGTTAGCTGTACGTAAGTGAAATTTCTATTTCACATTTAAATACGACAAAAAAATCTTTTTCATTGTTAAAAGTAAAATTAGAAAAAGCGGTATCTATTTCTTTCGCCTACTTTTGTTTGATATTGAATGAAAGCGAGCATTCGTTTAGCCTTATATCTTTCATTCGATCGGTCAACTGGACGTCAGATTTGATTGATTGACCAATAAATTATCAGGCAGCCATCGGATCAGTTATTGTGGCAATTAGGTAGCTGCCTATTTATGATAGTTATATGGTAAAAATGAAGAGAGGATACTGATAAGGTTATAAAACAAAAATAAACTATACAGGGAAATTGGATTCACTGACAAGTTGTAAAATAAATGAAAGATAGAAAAATAGTTAAGGATATGGCTTGTACACCTATATATGTATAGATAAACAAAACCTCCCCGTGAGTAGGCCATAAATTACTTAAAATAAATTAATGACGAAAATAGGCATAATTATGTATTCTCGCCGTTGTGAAGCAATTTCCCTGTCAGCAATTATAAAGCTTATTTTTAAACAAATTGATTTTAACTCCTCTGTCGTCTTTTCAATCCATTGGTATTAATATTTCTAAGCCATTATTGCCTACCTCGTGCCATCATTTCAACTATCCCTCTATAATAATAATATTTCTTTATTGATAAAATATTACAGCTAACTAGCTAGCTAGTTATTGGAGTAGTATCTTTTGAGTGATCTTGTCTTAGAGAAATAGTATTAATTTAGTTATCTTACAATAAAAATTATTTAAATGATTTTATCAAAAAGACAAACATCTTAAAAATAGGTCTATTTTTAATGTAAGGGTAAAATAAGTTATTGTGTATCGGTCATTTTATTATTAACATTTATTGTCCATCGTATGTTAATAGCAAAGTGATATATTTCCTACTAGATGTTTTCCGTGTTGGGGTGGAAACTAAATTCGTATATTTTTTTTTTTTAAATTGCTATTCAATTATTTTGGGCCCAACTCAACTTGGCCAAATGTTCCTGTACTAGAGTCAGGGAAGATGGTGGTAATGAAGCGTTAAAAATGGTATGACCATCTGCGGATTCGAACCCGCGTCCTTTGGGCCAATATTCCAACGCCTTAACCACTAGACTATCACAGTATATATATATATATATATATATATATATATATATATATGTATATATATATATTATACGACATTACACTATTCGTTTAAGTATAGTCGGTTCGGTAGATGCTAGTATGATTTTTTTATTTTTGAAATTGTATACATATTTGTTTTAAATCACACACCAGATACGTGATATTGAACACGATTATTTATCATTATTTATTGAATGTACGCCTTTATTGGTATCATTAGTTTAACCAGTGATATAATTAGACAGTTCGTGATACGAGTACTTAATAATATTTGGAGTTATCAAATAATCACTTCCAGTATAATGTTAAAAGATTTTCAAAAAAGTTGTCAAAATACTGGTTAGATTTTCTAGCGAATAAACGACAGAAATATAAAAAAATAGTGACATAGAAAACGAGCAATAAAAATAAATTTATAATAACATTTACTTTTATTAACGGGCAGCCTACTTAGGATAGTCATAGGACAAATTTCACGTAATTCTCACACGATCACAATTTTAAATAAATAATTATGCTGTTGTTTGCTCTCATACTATTAAATTAGTTCTATAAATTATGAAGCGGTTTTCAATTTAAATCCCGTTTAAACCATATCTTTCATCGCGGTGGCCATCATCTACCCCGCCGGGAAAACGGGAAACAATATTTAGTTTCTATAATTCACCCGCTTCACCCCTGTACGTAGCGTCGTCGATCAATGAGCAGTGCGCAGCTTCCCCCGACGGCGACTTTCCCCTCGCTCCTAGATGCCATACTACCCTCCCTGCTGGTATGTCCAGGGCCGCAACGGGTATGAGGCAGTCCGTACCGCGTTAAACCATCGGCTTTAAAAGCACATACAAGCATAAAAACACATTTATCGGTCAGCGTTACAAATAATAATAAAAAAATATATATTTAACTCAAATATGTATACTATTACTATTTACTTAAACAAATAAACATTATGTAGACCTAAATAGTAAATAAAGATATACTGTTTGGAAACTTAAAAGATGTAGATTGAATTATAAAAAACATCATCAAATTGGCACCATTACACAGACTATTTCTACATACACATTTCTAAGTTGATTATAAATGTCAACACATTCAAAATATCACAATTTAAAAAATAGTAGGTACTTTATTGTACTTGTATCATCCCAGTGAGTTTAGGTTTTTTTTTTCACATCCACGTTTATTATTTTCTTGTTATTTTTTGGTAAAAAATGAATTGACAAATACGAATCGAACTGTTGTTTTGGAATAAGTAGTCATTGTTTTTACGGAAATATTGTTTGATTGATATAATCCAACAAAAAGGGATTCTTCCAAGGCAGTGTAATGAGTCATCATGAAAGCATCTTCATAATGTTTATCATTCTTTAATACTGACTTTACTTTTTAATACATTACACACCAAGGAATTTCTTTCAAATTGGAAATGATTAAAATATTAAAAACTCTGTCTAATAAAAATAACTGCGCCTTTGGCGACTCCTACCAAATTCTAAGCTTATCCAGACACATACTCCTTGAATAGGAGCTGTAACTTTTACCCGATATGTTTGCAGCGTATGCTTTATGCTAGTAAAATGTAAATAAACATAGGTGTCAAATTTAATAAAAAATTTTAAGTTATTTCAGCTATCAAAGACAAAAGTTATGTCATAAATATTTGTCATAAATAATGTAATATTTTAGTTGAATCTTATAAACTACTTTAAAGTTAATGAAATAAACGTTAAATGCAAATTCGGTTTCGATATTCTTTTATTAACTTTTGATCTTTGAAAGGATTCAAAGAATATAAATTTAATAGATACAATAATCGATGACCACCTACCTCATGGCTAATTACTTTGCACCAGAAGAACTTCGCGACATGAAACATAGACGGTCGGAATGTTGCCAGACATACACGCATTTATAATATAATCGCATTTTACCGTTTCCTCGGGCTGACTTTATTTTTTTTTTTTCTTCCTAGGCACCTATTTCTGTTATGATACATGATTGGTAAATGAAATTTAGTCTTGCCATGTCATCATGTCTTGATTCTTGTCTCAAGGTTGGATTAGGAATGCCTCGTTGGAGATTAGACGGTTGATATATTAGGGGATCGAGGGCATGCAGTCGGAATAACTATGCACTTTTATATGAGAATATTTTTTTTCGTATGTTGACATCTATTTTTAAAAATATGTTGGTTACATTTAGGCTAATAAATAACGTATTGCCGCACATACGGGTATTTGACCCCAAAAGCTGGCCAAAATTCAATTTTGTAAAATTCATCATCCTTCGAGAAAATTAACTCCCTGTTTTAGATTAAGAGTTCGCGGATCTAATGGCAGCCTTTTTTGTGCCTTTAGTTTTAGTTTTTTGTATTTTCAAAAATACCTTTGCTTTATAGGAATGTAATTCTGGATGAAGTTCTTTCCATAATTACTTTCTATCGCAGATAGCCGAGTTCTCAATTCCACTCTTTTAGTGTGATTTCAGTTATATATTTTTTTTGTTTCAGTTTCATAAACAAGCAATTATATATGCCATCAGATATGTAGGTACACGCTTAAAAGCCCCGTTAGCTCTTATAGTTAAAATTATGTACAGTAAGTACGTGTAGTTTAAGTTATGTTAGTAAATTTATAAGTTATGATTCTAAACAGATACAGTTGAATAGGGTTGAAATGATGATTATTTAATTGTTTTCTTGATTTAACGCATAACAACGCGCAGAACACGGGCGTTTTTTTCTTTTCATTTGTAATGTAATGGTGATTTTTCTTCCTGTACTGAATATATCTTAAATACTCGTACATAATACTTGAAGTCGGATGTATTTGCACTAGTATATCGACTGTGCATACCCTTAATCTGAATAAATGCGATTCTTCTCTTGTTTAGCGAAACGCGACCGGTAGGTGCAAATGCTTCCGACGCGACGACGCCTCGTCATTGGTTTGTTATCCCAATTGGTCCTAATTATAAGTTAATGCTATCTATAAGTTTCTAAATACTGAATTTATGCCATAAGCGTACATACTATCCAGGAATTCACAAGAATACTCTCACTATATACAAGATTGTTTGACATCTGGAATTTACTTCTGTACACTAATTATACCCTAATGTCAATAAATAGTGTTGCGCTCGCTTTACTTATCCAAAATGACGCAGGTAAATCCTCTTTAACAGTAACAAATTGCTTCAAATGTCATTAAATTATACGGGAGGTCTATACTATTTATTCGATGTTTCTTTGTATGTGTGTTTCCAAACTCTATCTTACGAAACAGTTCTCCGGTTTATAATGAAAACAAGTTTTATTTTCATATTTTCTTTTTTTTTTCATAGTTAAAATATATTTGGAAAGAATTTATTATATGGAGTAACTACCTATCGTTTTTATATTAACCAAAATCATATCGTTGACACACATCAACAAATGTCAATGTGTAAATAGTTTTGTTCAAATCACCGTAATTTTGAAATATGTTAAGCTAGTAAAAATAAATTATCCAATTAAGTATATTTAATAATTCATTAAAATAAACGGCATTTGTGTTATATTTTTTATATCTATCGCGTTTGCAGTCAATTTTATTTGCCAACATTTTCATAGTAAAATTATCATTTAAATAATTTAGATAGACCTTTTGCCACATCGACTTAGTTAAAGGACTTTCCTATTATTACCGGTTAGAGATCCACTCGAGTTTTTGGTAATTTTTTACTGTCCGTTTTGTAAAATAAATGTGCCAACCTTAGTAACATTGTAGGTGGTTAACCTTAGTCATAATCAATCTAATAGATGAAGAAACCTTAGAAACTGTAACACTTGTATGTGAAACGGATTGTGAGTAAAATTCACTTTTGTTTTCATCTGTTTATCTGTAATAATATGTGTTTGCGTAAAAAATGAGTACTATTATAAGTAATATTTATTATATAATATAACAACAATTATTACTAATAGTTAATATTATGACACATACAAAACTATATTGTTTACCGTTTTATTGTATTTATAATATGCTTTATTTTAAAGGCTATTTTTGAGTTGTTCCTATCGTATAATGGAACAACTAAGATTTAGATTTTCTAACCGCTCCCAGCCTCTCCACCCGCTAACAAGATTGATGTTGTCGATTTAGACGCTTCATTCAATTTTGGCGCGCTTTGAGGCACGTTCGCAAAGTTTGGGAAGCCTTGATTTAGGGCGAAGAAAATATGGGAAAGTGACGAGCGGAGGCGATTCGCCCGATGATGATATCGTGAAGTGAGACTGCGATTTATACAATTTATAATAGTTTTACGTATTTCTTTGAGTAAACAAGATAATCGACACGTAAAGTAAAACGTATGTTAAAATGCATATCAAGGGATATAATAATAGTATCATACGTTTTTTTTATTATAATATACCCATATTAAATAACCCACCCTAAAAAATAACCCACTGTCGCATCTATGGCAATCCAAAACGTGTCGCAGTCATAAATGGAGATATGAGATGATGCAACCCATCACAAGTTGATACCACAGGCGCGAGTAGTCTAAGTGGAAGTTACATCCGTATAGAATCAGTTAATATTATATTTATTTATCCATCCATAGTACAATACAGTCCTCACAAAGTACATACATAATTCCCTTTTTTTTAATATAAATTTCAAGATCTTAAATATAATTAGCTATAGATATTCATATACATATAAATATATAAAATATATAAATACATATATACATATATATACATATATCCGCCTTTTTTATTTTATCTGCGATATTATTGCAAACTGTTTTATTGACATATTTTAATATATCTATTTGTATTTTTGCTATATGACAATCTTATAATAGCTGAAACGCCCAAACGCAATACAATATTATTAATGTTATTTATTTATTACTTTATACAATTAAATTCTATTCTATTAATTCTTGAATATTTATGAATATTATGTAATGTTAATCCATTTTATGTTATAATTTATTATTATTCTATAAATAAATTAAAAAATACTTATTTAGGAGATTCCGAAATTGTATGTTGCTCAGCGAGTAAGTTTCAAAAAAAAAGTATGTCATTATAGTAGGTTACTTTAGGACGGGCATTAAGAGTTAGGGAGAACTTTCCCTTATATATTAATTTAATATTTAAAAATCATACGACAGTAAATAAATTTAGGTAAATCTACTCTACTTGAATACATATTATGTAAACAATTTATTATCGATATAAAAATGTTCCTCGCTGATAATAAAATGTCTGGTACCTCGCAAATGTCTGCGTCTGCAGATTCTGCTAGCAAGTCTGCATGTGACTCGGCATCTCGACATGCCGCAGAAATGGAGGCTGTTATCGTGATTTATCTGATATTGATAAAGTCTCTGAAATGGAGCGAGACATTACACGCGAGTTGGCCTACAATGAATGTGTTGTCGTCGAGTTAGGTGGTAGCTTCAACATTGAAATAAATACATTCACGGAACAATTTTATACAGACATAACCTGCAACAACATTACAACGCTAGTATTTTATTATAGCTAGTTGTTAGCCATAGTCGCGATATTATCCTACTAAACTTTAAAAAAACCAGTAACGTACAGGCGTTACCATTTAGCCGATTGCTATGTGAAATATTCATACGCTGTGTTTTAATCTTGACAGCGTACTGACGCGACTATGCATAAGGCCGTTAGACTTTAAAAATGATCATTTTATTCAAAAATAGGATTCTCACGCAAATGATTGTCATTCCTCTACGCATGAAATTTCGCCGTAATTGAATCGAAATGAATACTATACGTAAAAGAGGTAATTTTAGTAGAAATCTTTTACTGAATTTATAATATTTTTTTTACATTTCTTTATCACATATCAATCCCAAATAATAAGTTACAAATCTAGCTTTAGTTGAATAGTAACGTCGTAAATCCATACTTATTACACTGCTCGATATTTATAATTTTTTCATATTTAAAATAAACATACCTTTTTCTAAGATTTTTTTGTAAAAAACCTTAGAAATGTGACAATTTTATTTCAATATATTTACCTAGTTATGTAAAAATGTATGCCAAATCTATTACGTGTCGATCTAAAGATATTTCATTGTCGTGTGTATGTCTACTTTAAAATTCAACTTTAGTTTTCTTAGCATCCTAATAAAAAATCCGGACGACTTAAAACCCACACATTTAGGCTAAGTAATGTGTTTTCAATCGGGTGTTAACGTGTATGTAACTTATATGTGTAATTTTGAAATGAGTTGAAAGGTCAAATGTTAAACTGCAGAGAATGTGTTCTACGGGTGCAACGTTCTTAATGAATTTGAAATGTCTTTTGAAATTAATTACATATTTTGAAATAATTAAAGTCGTTTGAAATTAATCAAATTAATCAAATAAAGGCTGAGAGGGCGGAAGTAGGGAAAGCTTTGGGAGGGGGTTAGCTGTACACGAGTCAAATTCAGCAAACGAAGATAGCTGCTCGTACATACAGGTTGGCCCAAACGTTTCCCGAAGACTTAATGGGGTGATTGTGTTCCCGATTATGATTAAGAAATTATTTAAAAATATGCAAAAATAACTCAACCTCAAATTTATTATTTTTGTACCGAGATAGTGTAAATTACTAGACTTTTTGGTTAGCGAGTCAATTGCGACGCGGGGCTTGCCAGCCAACACCACTTCCCCCAGCGCACTATGAAGCGTAACAAAAACTTATAAAAAATTACAAGAACCGCTTAATACTATAACCTAAAGTTTACATTTTTTTTCTTACCGGCTTTACATGGATTTTTCTTCTTGGGACACAGCGTATATGTAGCGTAAAAAAGGCGAACTATCAAGCGTGGTATATACTCCTAAAATATTTTAAATTTACAGCAAATTCGTTACCAAATAATGCATATTAAGTATTATTTTTTTTTCAAAATTTATCTATATTATCTCGTCAGTTAATTTTTTTCTCTTTGTACTGTTTAAGAAATGGAAATGTATTGCGTTTTATTTTAAAGTAAAAGTAAGATAAAAATGAACAGATAGAAAGGATTAAGATTATGATAAATAAAAGATTTTTTTCTTTTATTTCAGTACCTCAAATGGCAATTATTGAAATTCCATTTAGCTTTCTTCGCTGTCATTTAACGAAGATTACATAATTTTAGAACGAAGTTACCTACACACCTACCTACATCTTTAATAATATTAATAAAATTTATTTTAAGAAGTTAGTTACAGCGATTCTTAATGCTAAATTACAAGATATACAAACTAAACAATGTCCATTTTTTACCTTTGGGTAAAAAATATACGCCAGGAAAATCTGTGTGATTACGTTAATGTAAATAGAGGAAGATAGGGTAAGCTTGTTATATTTGTGTGAATGGGTGGCAGTAGGTGATGGCGGCTTTATGAGATTAGAGTGTGTGTGGGTGCTTGTTTCTGAATGTGAAAATGAAAGGGCGGGAAATAGAAGGAATATAGCTATATAATATTATTTAATATACATCCAGCGACTAGAAATTATTATAATAATATCCTTTGTTGTAACTATTGTATTCAAAAGTGTTCGAATATTTACTTGATCAAATATTTAGTTAGCTATACAGTTTGACAGATCGACAACATTTGGAAAATATTTTAATTTAGAACGCATAGCGTTGAATAGACAGTGATATTATTTTATTGGTGATATTGCAATTTTATTGCTTCCTTGACATTTACAATCTTGCGCCAACATTCAATTATAACTATTAGATAGCATACACGTTTATTAAATTTCTTTCTCATTCTACCGCTAATCAAAACGCCGTCGAAATCATTTATGATAACTATATATTGCGAAAATGGAAATAAATTGTTGCAAATTAGGATGAACATTTGTGTCTTTTTATAAATAAACTGAAGCAATAATAGTGGTAATACTAATACGAGAATAAATAAATAAATAAAGTCTAAGGCAATTTGAATTGCCTTTTTATTGGATGTATATGTATAAAAGTCATTCTAATATCCATGCATTCATTCTTATTTTCATTAAATAATTATCTGCAATATTTAACACCTCTGAATTTACTCTCCAATTTACTTTCCACTCTCCTTTCTTCCTTTTTCTTTTGTAGATCTTAGTATTTCCAATATTATCGACAACAGCCAAATATCAAAAGCTGAACTGAGCATGATGATTTTTTTGGGTCATCACAAGAAAGAAAAAAAAGTTTGAAATCCTTAAGAAATGATTGAAGATATTATAGAAATCGTCATTTAAACAGTCGAAAACAAAAGAAAAAAAAACATGCTTTCTTTGTGTGTGTGCATTCTGTTTTAATAAACGTCATGTTTTCTCTGCAACCCACAAAATTGTACAAAATTCCAAAAAATTGGTTGAGAGAAGGCTAAAAATATCACGCAATCACAGACATATAGATAGATACCTATATAAGACAGTGATTAGAAAATAACCACCGCTCATTTTAAAGTAGGTACCTAATATATCAAATGGTATAATGTGTTTATATAGGATTATATACATAAATAATTCATTTATAAATTTTGAAATCGCAATCAATTCACCATTATTAAAACAATATTACAAAAAATATTAGGCTTAAATATACCTTTATTTATTATTATTTAATATCTTTAACTAGTACAGACATAATAACCTAAAATATAACCTGACAAAATATTTCCTACTCATTTTTGTGCTACGCGGAGTGGCATAATTTGCATGGTTTGCTTGTCAATGTCAAAGTGACAGGTGACAGTAGTGAATTTTACTCAGCCAACGGTACAAGCATTTGCGTTGTTTCGAAACTTTTAGATATTTAATTATATTTCTTCCTTCTGTAAATTTTACGTGTCTATAGTAACTTGAAATATTCGAACGATTAATTTATTTTTTAATTTTTTTTTTTGCATATTTCTTTTATGACGAATAACACAATAATACTTAACTGACGTTCGGTAATCACCTAACACCAATCGCTGATTGATGCTAAAATCTCTTTTTCTACATTTTTCATTATACAAGAAGTAGTAAGTACACCATACTCAAAAATTTTTTTGTCAGTCTGACAAAATCACCTACTCTGTGTCTCTCAGCAAGTGATATAAACGCCTGCTTTGATTCAGAGATCAAGAATCCGAATCCCAAGGCGCAAACTCATACGGGCTACTTTTCGTTACTTAGTATGGCGCTTTTGTCAAAGCTGTTGACTGAAATATTTTACAAGACACGCTAACATTCATTCAATTTTACACTTGAGAAATGTTATCTGCCTGTGAAGCCAAAGCCATCTGACTTATTTTTAATAGCGACTCTCCAACAATACGAGCCTTACGATAAATACATAAAATTGCGCACATAAAACACACACACGCACACTAAACGTAATGATAAATTACACACACATTAAACATATATTTTGAAATAAAATATTATGTAACAGTAAAATAGTTAGGTACGTAGGTATATTGAAGACGAAAATATAAACTTAAAATAAAATTAGCAATAGCATTTAGGTAAAAAGTAGAATGTATGAGGAATTTCCGTGGGGTATATAAGGGTTGTAAACGGCAGACTTTAATGTCCTACAGGTGTATAAAATTACAAGGAATTAATTGTACAAAATTCCGTTCTTTGCACCGTTCAAAAAAAAAAAAACCGTCGAGTGCAAAACTGTTTCTCGTTTCTTCGAGGTCGTTCGAGTAACAACGTTTTACCCGCTGCCGCATGAGATTAGTGCCTTTGCGCACCGAGAAAAAAGCTATTAGACCCTTATTGGGGTCATGCGAAGATAGCAGGGTTGCCACCGTCGTTTCTGTCTACACTTTTTTTATTTGCGCACGTATAAGTTTGTTTTATTTAGAAATTTTTATTTTTAATACGATGACAATACCCAAGCTAAAAACAGAAATGCCTATGAATGAGATCACAATATATATTTACCGAAAGTTGATATCCTTCTTATAATATTGAATAAAGTCACTCCTTAATAGGAGCGACTCGATACGCGAGTCGAGTGTTATGCTAATAATGTATGCTAAATAACTAGTGATAAGGAATCATTTCTAAATTATTCTTTTTACAAAGACGGCATATAAATTTTGTTGAATTTATTTCCTTAAATAATGCGAATAAAAGTTTTTTATAATATTTTATTAGTTAAAAAGAAAAACAAAAACTGTATTTATTGGCATTACAATATATTTTTGATGTAGACGTTGTGCAATATAAAATAGAAATGAATTGATATTCATCATTGCAAATCTTAAAAAAAACATTTACCTTGGGGTCCTTATGAAGTTTTATAAGATGTAGCAGATTTTTAGTTCGTTATGATTATAGAGTGAATGTTTTATCTCGAGTGCAGCACTGCGATTAGTTATGAAATATACCAGCTTAAAGGTCAAGCTGAATGCGAACTAAGAATGGACGTGAATACGGCTCCTCAGAACATGGCTTATTGCCGAGGGTATCTGAATTGGTCCACTTTTAAGCCTCGCAATTCGTGAACCATGACATTTGCAGCAACTCGCTTAACTTGTAACTAAACGTGTTTCTAAAATATACTTCAATACGAAAATAACAGTAGTTAATCTCAAAAATCACTTCTAACATGAAGTAACGCAATGAAACTTTCACGGTATTAACTCCAATTTCCAGTACAATTTCTAAAAATAATAATCGAAATCGATGCAACTAATCGACATGATATGACAGGTCTGCCCCAGATTGGAAATTCAATGCGCAATTATTGATTTTATCGACATCTCTATTCGTGTTAAAAATGCTGTAACCAAACTTTAGTGGAAGGTGGAACTTTTTGGTAAAAGTCCAATAGTCATAAACTATAGACACACAAACATTCAAACGCCTTTTTTAAATTTTCTATGAGGGCGTTTTTCATAAATATTAGCAGGGAAAAACCCAGATCACCCTAGTAAATAATAGTGATCTAGTTTTAATTGAAATTAACAACACATTATACTACAGATTTGAAAATTGGCACGTAATTAGTTGCCTAGTCAGTTGTCGTGCAGTTCAACTGGTATGAGAATATTTTGAATATCGTGGTTTCGTCTGAAACGATCTATGATTTAAAATAATGCTTTCGAGAAATAACTTTGTTTCTGTACAGTTGCAGCGGTTCAATCCATTGCCAAAAGACGATATTGGCCCAGCAAATTTTATTTGAAGTGAAATATAATGGACATGGCATATAATTAAATACGTCATAGTTTCGCTAAAAAAATTCGGCTTGTTATATAATGATAATAATAATTTCATTGCTCAATATTTGTGTTAGTTGTAAATTCTAAATAAAATACATTTACTGTTTATATTAAAATTATTCTGCATTTATATAGGCTGTATTTTTATTAACTTTTACTCCAGGGATTTACCCGATACCGATAATCAGTAAAAAATACTGGAAAAATGTTTCCTAATTACGAGAATCAGGAATTCAAAATTTAATCGAAAAAGTTTTAATGTTTAAGAACCCTTATGTTTCAAAACACAGCTAACCCTGACTGAAACAGACAAACCAAAGACAAAAAAAAGATTGTTTTTTTTTACTTAAAAAAAATAAACACTAAATATAATATAATTATTTTTTTTGTGAGTGTGGGCCCCCTGAAAGAGCAAGGTGAATAACAATAATCCTGTATATATTTTAATAAATTATCAATGGGATTTAGGGCCGAATATTAAATGATAATTTTCCTACCTATAATTTTATTACTTAGTTGTCAGACATTTTAAAAATAGGGCTATTACGAAACCTATTACAAGAAAAGATTTTTGGACGATAAAAATAACCCTGCTGAATGGTTTTAGACGCATCTATATGGTTTATGCATAGGTTAGGAGTGGGTAGAGGATTTAGATTCTTGTTGGTGCCCATTCTGGTTAAAGGGTGTGTTGCTTACTCTTCTGTGGAAAACGCTAGCTGGTAAAAAGACCCTCGTCATGCGCATTTCTGCTACTAAAATGGCTCTCAAAGGCGCGCGAAAATAAACAGTTAAAAAACAGTCCAAGCGTAAAAATCAAACATCTTTCGAACAAACTATGTACTACATACATATTACATTGCATTGATGAATAAAAGTGTAATTAAAATTAATATAAAATCAATCAAATATATTTAAATTGATTAGATTGTTTTAAAATGAACCTGTACTATTGAATTATTTTTAAATATGTAATGCTATCATTGTAATTATATTCAGAATTTTGCAGAGACCTATCAAATTAGCTGGTTTTTTTTATCTTAGCTTCACCTCTATCTCTAGGAATATAACATAACATTGATACTTTATTTATTATTGTTTTGTTGTGGTTTTTGTTTTCTTAATAGCTTATAAATTAGGCTAAACAGGTAGTAAACTTAGATATTATACTATACCTTATACAATTATATACGTCTTGAAGCTTGCAAGCGTGGTTTCATTTAAAGTCAGATATAGTAAATGGTTATTTCCATTACAGAATAATTCTTTGCGGTTTATTATTTCGTTATTTTTAATATTCGAAAAGTTTTACATTAATTTTATACTATTTTTGTTTTTACACTTTTTCCATTATGTTCCTTACCTCTTCCTCTATTTCCTATTTATAATATATTTTTTGACTTGATTTCTATGTCTTAATTATTATTGTAATTGTGAGGGTTATACTGAAAACCAGCGTAAAAAATGTTACCCTAAAAAAAATGTTCATTAATATGTACTAAATAAATGAATTATTGAAATTTAATTGAATTGAATAACTTCTATATTTCCTTCTTCCTCTTCTGTATTCAATGTCTGATTATATTATATAAATATATTCATTTAATTATAACGATTCATTTATTGATTTTTGAATTACAACAATTTTCAAAACTAAAACTATACCTTACTAGGTAAATATAATTTTCATTGTATGTTACATTCAATGATATTAGAATGTATTTTATACTAAAATATAAAACAATAACTAGTATAGTAAAATATCTATCTTTAATACTCGAAGTCGTAAAACGTAGGTAGAAGCGATGGTAGGAGTGTCAACGCGCTTACTTCCCCACCCGAACATAAAAATCATTTTTATTGGCTCCGAGCATTTTTGTGTGGCTCTTCATTTAATTATTGGAATAAATTACCGCATAGCATTAAATTTTAGACATTTATTATTTAATATTATTACTTTTAACTATGTTTGTGTGTTTATTAAACATACTTTTAATATAAAAGATAGTGAAAGGGAAATTTATGTTGAACATTAGATTTTTCTAAATAAATCTTATAATGTTTTTCTAAATAAATTATGAAACAGAATGTTTCGCTATTATCTCAAGAACTACGAAAAGATCTGATTTCAGCGTTGAGAATACTTAAAAAGATGTAAAGTGGTAAGTTGTTAATTTATTATTTCATGATATTCTATTTTATTTTTATATTAAACTAACATTTTTGCAAGTACTCATGCAGGATAATGAAAG
This sequence comes from Neomicropteryx cornuta, assembly GCA_020383195.1. Lineage (NCBI taxonomy): Eukaryota > Metazoa > Arthropoda > Insecta > Lepidoptera > Micropterigidae > Neomicropteryx > Neomicropteryx cornuta. Next base: position 13,364,941 of record JAHKQU010000014.1, read on the forward strand.
TTTTTAGGATTGCAGACCTAAATGGTGAGAAACAATGAGAAAATGAGACTTGTTGTCTTTGTCTACAGGTTGTCCCAAGACGATTCCTAATTAAAAATCCTGCTAGTTGGCCCTTCGATTTCATACATTATTTGTAAAGATAATATATCAAAATTCATTAGGGGTTCCGAGTAATAAAGATTGTAAACTTTACGTGAAAATATTAAATTGGTTTTGTCATATTTACCCCTTCTTTTAGAAAGCATATTATGTAAAATTTTGAATATTATGCAAATAAAAAAAACTGTTGCAGATAAACAATACCAGTCATATTTTCAGTGCACGTTGGTCCATCTGATTTATTAAGTAAAACATAAAATATATATAAAAATATTTAGCTTGTCCCTAAAGAAAAATCACTTTAAAATGATATATTATTAAATATATTTTTACAATGATTTTTTATAGGTTAACATAATATAAAAATTGAAGCATAAAATTTTTGATAAATTCAATTCTAATGATGTTATTATCAATAAAATTTTAGTACTGATATGCTTTAAAAAGTTTTGTTAAGAGAGTTTACAATAAAACGTACTGCAACAATAATAAACACCACCAACAACCAACACCAACACAACCAACCAAACCAACACCAACAAATACAACAACACCAACAACAACCCCAACAACCAATACAATACCAACAATCCCAACAATACAAACCAACAACAATTTACAATGGTTGGTTTACAATACCAACTGAATCAGAAATATAAATACTAAAGTAGTAAGGAAAACAAGGTCAGTGTAGTGAGTGTTTGTGTATCTTACTGTTACTTATCATACTGTAGGCTATATACAAATTTAAAATATAAAAAATAAATAAAAGTAAGTAGAAAAATTAAGTAGGATAGTTTTGTGAATATTTATTGACTAGTATACACTTTAATACAAAAAACAACCTTGTCATAGGTTACTTGTTATATGTATAATTATTTACGGTCTATTTTATATTTTTTACATAGTCTCATAAAGGACTTAGAGTATTTGAGAAAAAGCTCGCTTGCGATACATTCAACTTATAATCACGGCTTAGTAGTTAATCTATTAGTTAAAACTCGTTTTGGCATTTATGAACCGGATAAAACCAGTAAAACATATTAAGATTAGCCAAGCTAAATCCATCGAACTGTTTGGCTAGCATTTTAAAATTACCCAATTTGTGTCAACGCTCTGTCAAAACTGGATAAAATTGAACGGTACTTAATAATTATTTATTTATACGCGAGTTGAAATCTGGTTTTTAATGGATGGTAACGTTTTATTTTATTGCAAAAGATATTCAAGAAAGAGAAAAAATACTTCCAGTCGATAGGAAGTAAATTTTTAGTTCGCGAAATTCGTTGCTGAAGGAAACTCAGTGGATAAGAATTTGAAGGTATCGCGCCATCGGTCCTTAGTTCTCACTAAGAATTTCTTATTAAAAAGGTTGAATGGGCTTCATCCGTTCGTCGAATTTATTGAAGTAGTGAAGTGAAAACAATCCTAACTAAAGAGTTTTACGACGAGTGCGATATACAAATAAACATTGCCACCTACAGGCGTAAATGTAATATTTTCTCGACGAAGCTCATTTGGAATTTTCGAAGAGATAGTCTATCAGCTGGCTTGTCAATTGTGTGAATTGTAATATTAGGAAATGCATTGGTTAAGGCATGGCATATATACTCGTATATACCTAGTTATTGTTCTGCTATCTGCTATATTTTTTATTCAGGATAGGTAAAATACAAATGAAAATAATTATACATTTGTTGCGGTTAGGATGCTTTAGCCTATGATACAATTCAACAAGCCATAAAATAAGTCATCGTTTAAAACTGGGCAAAATTCCAAATAAATTTTAAACCAATTAAAACTAGCAAAAATTATGTGATATAAAATGTTTTTATAAATACAATCATATTAAAAAAGAATACCTCGAATGTGGACAATGTATGTGTATGTTTGTAAGGTTTATAAGGTACCGCTTGAATATGTACACTTAATACTATAATACTATACTATAATCAGCCTTCGCGCTATTACGCTTTTTGGTAATTATATTGCACCTTTGAACGCCCATAACTCCTGAACGCTTTGGAGGATTTAGTCAGTTTTAGTACGGTTTGAATGTGTATATTTATTACTAAGCATACAATCAATCAGTATTTTCGTTTATCGTTCATTTGTGGTAAACATAACGCACCTTTGTACTATTTACTATTGTACACTAACGTCATCAGATAAGTACCATACAACGTATTAATAGTAAATCAGCATCTTGCTTATAGTTACACAAACACATATTAAACAAAACTTACTAATAAATGGATTAATTATTCACTTTTAACGATGAACACATTAGTATAACATATTTTTTCTCCTTTTTTACTATTACAGGCAAAACACATAATTTGTTTCACTAAAACAGCATATGGGCAGTTAAAAGATTCATCGTAATCTTCAAGAAGGTAATGGTAAGGTAAGGTGTGTCTCTAAAATTTCTAGATTACCTTTTGATAATAAAAAAAAATATAATAGTTTTAAAATTACTCTTATTACGATGGTTTTTTTTTTGCAATGTGTTTTGGATTGTACAATGCTATGAAAGATAATAGCATCCCGTTGCTGAAAGATCACAATCCTCAGTAATGAGGTCTTTCCTTCGGATGAGTCCATTTCTGACACTAAGCTGATACACTATGAGGACGCGGGCGATGTTTTTGTGTGCACATGGGCAGCCGTAAAACTTTTACTGCTTTATCTACAAGTGTCGAGAGCCCGAAATGGGAAATGTAAATGACGTTGACGTGGGCGAAGCGAGGCTCGCAGGCCTGGCCAGAAGGGCCCGCAGGGCGCAGGCTTACTCCCATGAAAATATGCCGCGATACACTAATGGGCGAGCGAGGGTCTCATTGTTAAGGTTGGCTTCGTATTAAAAGCTAGCATATTTGATTTAATTTGATAAATAATTGTAAACATTTTAATAATATTTACGTAAAATGTTTAATTATTTTAAAAATGTCATAAATTTACAAAAATGTGTAACTGACAAACAGAAGTCAAATTAAAAATTCATGCGCGAATCAAAAACAGTTTTTTTTTTTTGAACTTGCATTATAATCCTGTGTATTATAGGTTAGTTCGAAGTTAAAATGGGATCGAATTTAAATAAAATGACAGCGATTTAGCTTAATATTAGCAGCATATTTAATAACTAAGTATTTAGTAGGGAATTAACAAAAACCTAACATCATTCGATCCCAAGTCCAGGAACTCTAACGTTAGGTACCTTTTCGGTTTGATTTAATATCCAACACTTTTGACAATTTAATAAACCTAAGAATATACTTTTTAAAATTTAGTCAATAAAACTATGTAGATATAATGTAATATCAAGCAAATCAAGAAACAATAATTAAATATACATTTTACAATCTACATTATTACTATTGCGATAATATTATAATTTCATTTAAAATTTAAAAATAACGTAATGCCGTTTGTTGCGTTTTATAAAATATTAGCATTAAATTACATTACACTTAAATGTCAAATTTGCCAATTTAAAATTAACGAAACTTTATTGAGGACACTCTTGGCGGTAGGTGTCAGATTACAAATTTAACGAATCTTATCTGAAACCACACTACTAATTAGCTAGTTCAACATACAAAAAATACTCGCAAATAATAAAACGCCGTTAAAAAACATTGACATTTTTAAAGACTCCAAATTTCCATTCAATCAAATTTTCCATTCTATATACATAAATTTTCTAAATTAACCTGTTAGTATTGATAGTATATAAAAGAGATTTTTAAAATATATCCTACTTTATCTTACGTTAATTTATGAGTAGATTACTAGATTTTTGAGTGTCATAAATATAAAAAAATATATAAAATACTTTTTTCAATTTTGGTTCACCCAGATAATTTATGCAAAAATTTAATTGCGTGTAAGAAGCCCTGATCTAAATTCTTTAGAATGCTTGGACGCAAGTCAGGCGGTAGGTGCGTTTTCATATCTTGATTTTCAACATAAAGCCAATAATTAATTGCGTATACAAATAAGGCTCGGCTGCCGAGCCCATTAGGCGTTACCTAAAGCAACGAAATATGCACTAAGCGCAAATAATCCCTTTATACGGATTACAACCACAGTACAAGCATTGATTAAAAAGTGTTTTTAGATTGCTTAATTCCCAAAAAGAATTTGATAAACATTCTTTATTATCCAAAACACGCTGTAGATATCGCACCATGTCTCAAACATCGTAATTTACTGAAAAAAAAACCCACAGTTTTCGAAATAAAACTGAGATTATGGGTAATTATATTCCTGAATAATATAACATTTGTATTTAGTCTATTTTCTATCTTATTATATATATTATATTAACTACATATACATACATATTCTATACATAAAGCGGCAAATCACTTGAAAAGATAAATGACACATTCTTTGACAATATTGAAAAATGTAGAAATAAGCGTGGAAATCAGGCGATTTGCTGCTATTAAAAAACAATCATGAAATACAACTCAACTATATATGCATTTATTATTAATGTATACGATGTATTGTGTATTATTACATGTATGTATGACTGTTTTTAGTATAAATTGTCTCTTTTTTATCTATTTCAATAAATCTCAGCGCATTAACATTTGATTAATAAATTAAATAAATATTATTATTAACCTATCTGCCGATGAGGTGTTAATATGATTATGATTTCGTTGGTAAAAAAATTGCACCATCTACGTACATCCTGGCATAATTTCTATAGCGCCTACTAAATGTATGAGGTTGCTAACTAAAAACCACTATAATACTACAACCAAATTACAACAAATAGAAATATTGTTTTATTGTAACGCAAAAACTTTTTTATATCGAAACTGGTCAAAAAACGATCCAGTTTTATTAAATATTTTTTTAAGTGACTATCATTCCTTCGATAAAAAGCCTCTATGTACTCAACCATTTAAAGAAACCTTAAAGCCATTTTTCAATGACGGTATAACCTGGCACAAAAAAATCTTAACGTAAAAACGTAATCCCACGTAAAAACGTCATATTTAGGTAAACATTTTTATTAACTTGTGTGATGATTATCAGGAAATGTGATTTTATATATAAAAAAATCTAAATATATTTTACTTTTCGAATATAATGTTTACAAAAAAATCTACCTACTCACACTCTATACATCTGAAAATAAATACCTACAGAATCATTTTAGTGAACATCAAAGTATCTATCAATCTACATATGATACATTGGATATCTATGAAATAGTCATAAAAGATAATCATAAAATTGAAAGTAATCAAATCAAGTAACCACGGGTACTTAGTTGAAAGTGTAGGGAATTCCCCTAAACGAATGATCGTTCATCATATATCTACATACTAACGAAACAGGATGTATAATCTGCCTTTAGTGTCGCGGTACCAGCTAAGGTAGAATGGCAACAATGAGTTAGGGTAATCTATTTCATTATAACTACTATAAACACACAAAAAACTCGTGATATGTGATATGTCGTCTGTTGGATAAAAAGATTATCTACTGTGTATGTATATATACTTAGTATGCGGCTTTGCTTTGTTATGCCTTGCAGCGATAAAGAGCTGATGATGAAGTAGCTTTGCACCTTCAAAGTAACCTTCATACTCGATGAAACTTAACCAGTTTAGTTAGGGCCCAATTTCATACTTTCACTGACGCCCTTGATTACGTAGCTACACCACTGGTGAGAAAACAATATTTCTTGCATATACGAGTAGCTTTGGTTAACCGTACATTTTATACTTCTATAAGGCCTACTAACCACCAGCAATATTTGCATTTTGAGAGTTGTCACCCTCCCACACCAAACATTACATTCCCCATTTATATTCGTCAAAGAGTTTTCCGAATATCCGTGCGCGGTTATACGGAAAACTCTTCGACGAATGTTTTCGGGTTAAAGTTATTAAATATTTTCTAAAAACTGCACTGAATATAACAGTTAAAACTGCGAAGCTGGCTCATATATGGATATTCGACGTGATTTATAATCACCCATCATTGTATAATATATGTTATAGTATGGTATTTTTATATTTGTTTTATTACATTATATAAACTGTCATTAACTTTATATGGTGTGTATTTATTTTGTTATATATTTAATTTGTATGAATTGATATTACCGTATTTAAAAACCTAAATATTCCCCTTCTCTAAAATCTCCTCAGCCTATCCACTGATTTAGCCATTTAGCACTGTTATGTTCGGGTGAACGATCAATGCCAAATCTCTAACGAAGAAAGCTGCTTCTCGCATCGAAACTTCTGGCATTCACTCAGTAAGCCCTGTCTATTTTTCTACCATATGTATTATCAGTTTAAAAATATATATTGTCAGAAAAAAAACTAGCGATTTCTACATATATTTTTATTTTTAATATACTTAAAACGAAGCACAAGTGACATCCTTGCAATTTTGTTCGGATTTTTAGGAAAAGTTATTTAAAAAATACTCTACAATGAGTGTGCCCGATATATCAAAAAGTGGCCTATTTAATAGACTATCTAAATATATTTAACTTTTGACATTAGAATAAAAAATACTTCTAAAATTTTTATGCGCTATTTACAGGATATGATCGACCTGCTAAAAAGACACAAATGAATATAAACACATCCTGTATAAAACGAACGCTGCGATGTCACATTTGGATAACCGCCCCCCCCCCCCCTGTCCTTGACCTAGGTTTACAGTTAATTTCTTTGGGCGGCATAAAACGTTTATTTTAGCTCCAAGATGAAATTTCGGGGCGAGATGCTGCCTTCATCGGGCTTAATTATATATATAATTGAGGGGGGGGGGAGTGAAATGGTAGCTTCCAATATGCATAGTCCAGTTATCTATTTTACTCTTGCACGAGGTTGATTTCATTTATCAACGTCTTCTGTATTATGTCGAATATTATCATCTCATTTACTCAACTTTATTAACGAAGTTCCTAAGTGGCTGTGTATCTATGCAAAAATTTATTAGAAAACTTATGCATACCTAATACTTTTTTACGAAACAGATATTTTATTTTGTTTATACGACAGAATTTGCAATTGTGTATAACTTAATTTCCTCTATAGTACACAGAAAGAAATCCACATATCTATCAAAGACGCATCAAAAGCCTTTGCTATTGCAGAAGTGGAACAATAAATCATCCTCAACCACTGCGCTGGTGGCCGTTATCCGCACATCAACGTGGACTGCTCGTCGGACGGAGACGGAAGATGGAGAGGGGCGCGCGTCGAAGTGCGACGGCGATATTGTGAGAGTACGCCGCGGCCGGGCCGTGTCCCCGTTGCGGCGAATGGCGGCGAATGGCGGCGACCGGTCGCCCGATACTCGGTGTCAGCTTTGCGTCGCGAGCGTACATTTCTCGCGTACGAGCAGCTCTTCGCCGTCGAACTTACCGCGAGGCCCTGCGGCGGGCGGCGATGGCACAGCGAACGGACAGGCCTCGATATTCAATCGAATGAAAAAATCGAGCATGACCACTAAAAAACCTTTTATTCAGTAAACACAAAAAAAACACATGCTTTGATTATTTTGTTTCTTGACTTAAATTGTGTCGTTTGAAAAACTGTGAAAATTGTGAATATGGAAGTTTGGACTACTTCACTTTGAATTAAACGGATTTCACCAGAAGGTATACTATTTTATATTAATTACTCTTAATATTATATTTTAATCGATATATCAAAAAAACTAGCGCAATAGGACAACAAAAATATACTTACCTAAGCGACGATAGCACCTTGCTATGTATTATTATTTTTACTACCTATGTATATTAAATATTTACTTTTTAATGATTTAGCAATATATACTTATAAGCAAAGTACTTTAAAGGAAATGAAATACCAACATGATGATTTATTTACTCTCCATAATAATTAACAACCGGTTTCGACTTAATCAGATATTTTTAAAGAGCATATTAAAATCGGTAACTAAGCAAAGATAAAAAAACAATTGATATGAAAATAATACTTATTATAAATAAATCATAATTTCTGTCCATAAATATTTGTGTTTCTTATTACTAATTTGTTCTTTCTGGATTATGGAATATTAGAAATCAAATATAACGTTCTGTGGGATTTATCGAGCTCACTTTACTCAAGTGCACATTTTTATTTTTAAACGTTTCCTGTGCTATTCTTCGATCTTATCTGCATATTTTTAAATAGCTCAAAAAAAACACACAATGATTGAATATTGAAATTATAATAAACGAACAAAAGTTCCTTCGTTCATATCGAATTCGTATTTATACACATGACGTATGCTTTTTCAAGATCGTTTTTTCGCTTTTTCTAAACGCTCGTGTTATTTATTATAGCGATCACGTTTTTGCCCGTATTTGTTTAAAATAATTTATCGTTTTAATGAATACTGGCTAACTTAAAGGCCGCTAATCTATCAGAATCCAGTCAACAGCATCTCAAACAAGGCCAGCTGTTATGGAAAGTTAATGTCGGCTGGCGGCGGTCCCTAGAGCAAAGCTACCTTTTAATGTAATACTATGGGTGCATACATACTCGTGCAAATAATAAATAAAATACCTTTATTTGTGTATAATATGTATTACATGTGAAGATTTGATAAGGTATGAGACTGTGTGAGAGTGTGTGTGTGTATGCGAGGGCGGTATTTGTGTGAAAGAGAGAAAGGTTTTCTGAGGCATCGTGCTTGCCCGAGTGGAACTCAAAATTGAATGTGCAAACAAGTACCTAGCAACATCGTGTATATTTATTTATTTTGGTATTGGTTAAGATTAAATTACCATATTTCGCTCAACGCACCACCGAACCAGGAACTTAATAAACCTCCGATCTTATGGTTATCGCGGCCAGTAGTATGTGAAGATATTTAAATTGTGAGCCAGTGATGTTTTTGTGATATGGGATTTCAAAATAAAATTATGCAATAATTTAGCGTGATCTTTTGATCGAATTGCGCGGTATGATAAACAATAAACACCTCTGGAAATTAATACATATATTATAATATTATTTAATGTGTATAAAATTTGCTTTTTTACAGTAATATAATAATGTTATGATAAATTTAAAAAAGTACATAGTATTTAAATAAAATATAAATATTTAATACTAGAAAAGTGGACTGAGATAGAGACAAAAATTGAGATAAAACAGAAAATACGTTTTTTCTCGGATACGAAAAGCACAACGTTATTTAAGATTTCTGTGCTCATACCTATGTATATATGACCTATGTGTATACATATCAAGTTAATAATAAATACGTATTCCAAATTATTACGATTGTAGAATATAAATTACTATGTATGATATAGTAGTCCATATAGTAATACGTAATAAATTGGAATACGTATTCATAATTAACTTGATATATACTTTTAAATAATTTTATTGCACTCTGGCAGTGTTTTAGTATTAAACGCTTTTATTAAAGGAGATTGGATGCATTAGATTACTCCCCCCACAATCTGTCGCCCTGCAGAATTTCTAACTCTATAGTAGAACGCCTAATATACGAGTATATTATCTATTCACACGTGCTCCTACAAATACAAGATATATATCAACACACGGAGACACGTAACTAGGAAATGCCCGCGTTCAGAAATGGGCTTTACAGTTGCGCTTATGAAAAGACGGCATATCGCTGTCCGATGTTGCCACCTAAATATCAGTTAATATATATAATATTTATTTTGGAAACTATATACTTATATTTATCTCAAAAATATACTAAATACTCGTAATTCCACTGCTAACCTCACGTTTATAGGGGCATACTTTTATTACTACATATTTTCAATTTCCATTCCTCATTTGGTTATTATTTTTTTTTCTTTGTTGTTTTCTTTGTTGTTGTTGTTTGAACAAGACTTACTTAGATAATCCTTGATTAGTCTTGTGAAACCGTGGTATTTCTTTTCGATTTATTTAGTTTAGTATAGTAAGTTGTCGATTTTAGTTATTATGTCCGAAGACCTTTATAATTTCACAATAGTAGTTAGACTTATAGTAGCTTGGAACCACCATACGGATGTACACCACACATAAGGATGTATGGTTCCAAGCTACTATAATGTTTTCAACCATTTTGGAATAATGTTTTTTTATTTTAATAAATTTCTTGGAACTCTAACTCTTCGTTGATTATGCAATTATACTAGAAACGTAGCTTTATTTTTTGTTTTTATTTAATTTAATTGTTGTGTTGCCGGTAAGATATGCATTAAATAATAAATAAATTTTTACTTAGCTAAAATTATCTTTAAATCTACTTTGTACTCCTTTTTAAGCATATTGCGCGCACGGAGTATTGTGAGATTTGGCATAGGTATATGGAGGAGTGCAGAAAGTTAAAATGTATCTATGACTAACTGTACAACCCCGGGTTGGCAGATAGGCCTTGCGGGCGGCTTTGATGGCATCTACGGCGCACAACAACTCGTGCCTGTAACAAGAAGTTTTAATACTTTTGATTGTAGATTCTGAATTCTGAAAGGACTGCAATCACTTTATGTTGTCATAAGGGTAAAGCAATGCTTCACATCATTGTAGAATGTACTATTACCTTCAATAAAACCTTCAATAAAAGCCTTCAATAAAAAGAAAGTTTAAAAACAAATTTGAAAACATTCGTAAATACAATCCAGCATTTGTTATGGTTAACTCAGAAGCTAAAACTTCGGATACAGTTACGCTTGTCGCTCACCATGTTATGCGCAATTATATTTTTATGATGTTGACACTGCTGTCAATTATAGATTACGTGAATACTCTAACCCAACAATATAATGCGCGAAATCTCTTTTGAATTGGGTTAATCCTTTCGTTCGGTCATTCATTGCAATGAAAGATCATTGTCAGAGAGTTGAAAATGAAAATATTTTTTTTTATGCTCATCAAAGGAAATCGTGATTCAGATCTAAGCCGTTATAACGATGCAGTTCAAACTATGTAGGAGTAATATTTAGTACAGTTGATGATGAGCCACCATTTGAACGAAATATAGTTTCGTTTTCAAAAGTTAATGGACCATTAATAATACCTGTCTAGGATTCATCATTAGACCCTTAGCGCATCCATTACTTTTTCCAAATGGTGATACTGGGTGGCATATCAATATTTCTCATATTGTACCAACTGCATCTAATTCAAGGGAGAATATGTTGTAAAATACATGATGCATGGTCCATGCGGTGTATCTAATCTATATTCTCTATTTATGAGAGATGGAAAATGCACAAAAGATTATTCAAAACGATTTAATGAATTTACATATGAATCAAAATTCAAAAAAAATATAGGCATTTATCATAGAGATATACTTACCTTATTATGAAATATAAGAACCTTAATAACGCTCAAATTTAAAAATTGGATGAATTACGGTCGATTTTCGACCACTGGGCGACCACTAGTAAATATGATTAGCTTAAAACCGAGTGCAAGTGACAGTCTTGTGAAAAGTTATTTAAAAAAAAATGCTATACGGACACTCAATGTTACTGAACTATTATTAACAATAGATACAATATGTCGTAAATTCGGCGCACTTTACACGTATTAGTCAGTAATTGCGTCTGTAATGTTACGTTATAGTAAATAATCACAGAATGGACGTAACGACGCGACGATAGTCATGGAAATTGAGCCGCGACGAAAAGGCGTGAAATGTTGCCAAGAGCGCCAACCTAGCCTGACGGAGATGATCGTTTTTTTACAAAGAATTTTTAATACCGCCTATATTTGTGAAATCAAAATTACCTGAATTTTAATTTTAATGTCGCTTATATTTTTTGGTATTTGGAATTATGTTATACTACAATCCAAAATAGTAATTTTACTCGCTGTTTTGGATATTTCTGAGTAAACAAAAAAAAAATCTAAATCCTACAAAATAAAAGAAACTTTAAAGAGGAATAATATCGGTTTTAATTGTTTTCTTCTACTTACAATCGAGTAATAGGATAATTATAACTGTACGCCATTTAACCTTTTATAAGAACCTAACCTAGCCTTAGCTAGGTTAGGTTCTTAGAGCAGAATTAGGCTAGGTTAGGTTCTTCTTAAAGCAGAATCAAACATTTGGCCAAAAACTACACATGCTTTTTTTATTTCTCCTATGCGATTTACAGAAACAATGCATTTATAATCATTTATTTTGTGATGTTTTTAAACCAATTTATATTGTTTAGTATAAACAAGCGGGACACATTATTTTTTTTTTTGAAAAAAATGCATTTTCTTGTTATAATTGTCAGGATGAACTTATTGATAAAGCTGTTTTATTTCAATAATTTATAAACTATCACAATATTCAGTCTGAACGTAAAAAATATACGTAACTTTTTACATGTGACTGTCTAATTTGCAAAATAATTATCGTTGTTTGAAAAAATAGTTGAAATGTTTGTTTCATACACTCTTATCCGTGCACTAATTAATATGAGTAAGTTCTGTTAATATTTACTTACTATTTTTATAAAAATATCTACGTTTGATTTCGATCCTAAATCTCATTTCCTATTTTATAGCAATCGACGTTAATACGTAGGTTTTAAATCAACCGACAGGTTTAAAGACCGACACTTTCTGGATTATGTGCGCGTGGTTGTGGTGGAATCTTACCATGCCTATTCTAGTGGCTGGATTTTCACCAAATATAGGGACTAGCCCTTTGAATGGGGTGCCTAGTGAAGCAGCCATTGGGGCTACTATGCTTGGGTGCGACTAACGTCTGTGCTGCAGGTTTGCATTTAAAACTTTATACCTACTAAAGTGTTAAAACGAATCACCATTCGTGGTATTATTAATGATAGACTTAAAATACCATTGAAATATAACACAATGTCTGAAAAATGTGTACGCTAAGTATTGAGGTTATTCACATTAGGACTTCACTTACACTGCACGAAAAAGATACATTTTACTTGTGTGCATAATATATAATCAGCTCAATTACTGTCGACAATACGCGATGAAACTTTAGTCCATTAAATCTCGAAATAACCGGATATCCGTAAAATGGCTATGACCAGCAATATAGTATTATTTCCTGTGGCTATTTTAGATATTTTTATCTCATCTGGTTATTATGATTTTTTTCGTAATAAAACAAGAAATTTGTCGGTCGCGGCGTCTTTTATTGCGTATGAAACGCCCAAACTCAGGAAGTAACTCTGAATTGTGATTCCATTTCGGTATATCGCCATATTTTTAAAGGCCAACAATAATTTCATTAGCTTTAAAGGCTGTCTCAAAGATAATTGCAAACGCGTCAACGCAAGATTTTCGGCGCCGGCCAGCGGGTTTAGTCGAAATTTCAATAATTTTATTTTAGTAAGGTCCAGGGTCCAGATTCCTTTTATACAAACCTGTATAGAAGGAACTTGGACCCTGGAACCTGGAAGAACCTGTATTCTTTCTGAAAGAGATTGTATAATATATAAAACACCGAATACTACTTCTCTAAAAAGATGCAGTTCAGTCGTTTATGAAGCGCACCCCAATCGACTTAAATCTATTCAATTTATAGCATTAAAATGATCAGACATTTCGTTTATCTAGCCAATGATCTCCGACATGAAAATAAAACTAGCTATCAAAGACCATCCAGTTATTATGATAATACGTTTTGTTTTTCGATTCGGGATATGGCGATCAGATTTCGAATTTATCGGATGCAAAACACTTCTATAGAAGAGTTCATCGAAAAACCATTTTTCTACAAATGCAAGTATATGGCTTTTCTTCACATGGCTTCCCTTTAGCTATAATTATTATATATAGATATAATTATATAAAAATGGTTAAGTACATACTATAAAGTGACTATCGATCGTTTGTGACTTTGATCATCATCTAGTAGTAATCAAATCTACATTTTACATCTTCATATAACACAAGTTAAATCGGCTTCTTGGTACAGTACTTGGTACGAAAGCATGTAGTATACCATGTTTTTTTGAATATAGGTATCTACAATAACAATTGCTATGCCCGAAAAGAAGTACTATTATGACTGATATTCCTGCCTTATCGAAATGGCTGTCGATTTAACATGAAAGTAACACCTGATCAAAGCTGACACTTTAAAATTCAAATGAGAATTCGTGTTTTGGTAATTTATGTAGTCTATGCAAATAAAACGCACAATAAAATGGAATTACTTCGCTTGGCGTACTTTACAAAATGTAATAACAAACCATACTTTAGAATGAGATATTGATGTAAACACAAAATATATATATGCATTTGCATATATATATTTTGAATTATACAACGCAACGTATTTTGATAATAAACATTAATCGATTCTACCTATAACATTCGCCAGTTTTTTTTAATTTATGGAGATTAATTTCATCTTTCATAAATCCTAATTTAACAATTTTATATAATAATAATCGTTTATTCACCTAATTCTTTAAGATATGTAGCATATTAAAAAGTTTAAAAATAGCTTAAATTTTAACTTCTAAATATATAAAAAAAACGTATTGTTTAAGCTGTCGGGAAGTTGTAAGGCATTTCGAGAAATCGCAGAGTATATCGTTGTTTAGTGTGTGTTTTGCTACCATCGACATTGTTGGGTAAAGTGCCGTTAAATTTTCTTAATTGTGACTTAGACCGTTGGCCCGTTAACAAACACAAACCAAAAAGTGCGCTTGGTTTGAGGCATTGGTATATCTTACTGCTAATTTTTTCAATTTATCATGTAGTTTAACACCATTTCATTTTTTTTTTTGTAAAGTTTTGAGGTGTGGCTAGTAATAAAACCACACTATTCTATTTACGGAATTTGTGATTTATTTAATACTAACTTCTTCCAATTTGACATTTTTTTTAATAACTCGGCCAAAGTTTCGCAACGTTGTCTATTATACCAATACTGTACCAATACAGATAAATACCAATGCACATAACCACGGACAAAATTCCTGGTTTAGTTCCGTATTAAATTAGATTTTTTATATTTTTTTTGATATACATATATAAATACTCAACTTTTAATTGGTGGTTCGTGTTCATTTTTTTGTATTTTTTTTTTATTTTGAAATCGTTTTTTTCTTATTTATTTCATCTTATTTATATTCGTTTAATATATTTTTACGTCATTACCTATATTGTGTACAGTTTCTTTTGGGTATCACAATAAATAAATAAATATACACGGATATAATATTTAAATTTATAATAATTATAACGATGCACTGAACATTCTTTTACATATTTCTATTTGCGCTCATAGATGTGTATATATTAATTCTAACTGGCCAGTAATAAAATAAAAACAAGTGTCCTGTCATATTATTGTGAAATACGAAAATGATCGCGCATTGATGCTGGCGCCCTATCGAAATGTCAAATTTAATTCTTCAGTATTAAAAATGCGTTGACTTTAATGTTAAATTTCTATATTATTGAATCAGCTTTAGTTGTGATCTAAACGGCTATGTTAGTTTCTCGAGAGCACAAATATATTCAACTCTTTCGCATTTGTACTTTACAAGTTGAAAGTTGCAACGGACTGACGACCAAAGGACAGGAATAGTAGCTTCTTATACATGAATGTATAGAAGTTAAAAGGCACTAAGTAATTAAACTTGGCAGAAACGACACTGAGACTCATTTAAACTCAATAGACACCGAGGTTAAATATAAATTAATAGTATCTATAAACGGTTATTATTTTAATCTAATTTTCAAAAACAGCTCAGCGCAATTACATATTATTAATTAATTAAATATTTATTGAATTTATCCTACGTTAATACGAGAAATGCTCGGTTAGGTATGGTTGTGTAATTAATTCGTCTAATTATTTATCAAAAAAACAATAATTAAAACAAATAAATTTAAAGATTTTTTAAATTAAACCTAAAAAACTAGCTGCGGCCCGTTGTAATCACATTCTGGGTTAAGCGCAGTAGAATTATAATTGTAATATGCATGTATAAACAAATCGGAGTTAGAACTGCTCCAAAACATAGTCAATGTGGATTAGAACTCCTGGTTAAAAGTGGAACAAATAAATCACAAAACTATGCCGCATAAAAGTATCCATATAGGTCGTTAACGTTATGTAAAATGTCAAGTAAAAGTTGTATTAGGTAAGACTCTATATAAAGGTTTGCTTGGCGCGGAACGGCTGCGGCTTTAACACGATTTGCGATAGATATGCGTATTCATTACAAATTTGCATTGCGCTCGGTATCAGAAGTATTTTTTTTTTTTAAATCTTGAGTTAGATCAAATCCATTATTGATATGACGCCTGCCAACCATAAGTTTACTCGCACTAACCTATCAATATTAACACAATTAATAATTATTGATATATTTCACTTCATAAGAGTCTATCAAAAAGTTTAGTTTAATTTTAGAATGCTTTATGATATAATTGAAATATTTAAATAAGTGATTTTTAAAAATTTTATTTATCGTTTTTTAGAATAATACTAATTATGTAAAGTATATAGGTATTGCTACAAAATTTACAGATAATAAAATATACTAAAATGATAAACATTAAACCAGTGAAAAATAAATCAATAATAATTAAATTGAATAAAATTGACATCAACTTAAGTACTAAGGTAAATCTAGGATCTTTGTAGGTATTTTATATTATTTTATTTTATTACTAGTAACACATTTTTATTTAACTAAGCTATTTAAAGTTTATATTTTTTTTAACCTTTTATTTATTTTATCATTTAAAAGTGTTCAATTCAATAATATGAAAAAAATGACAAACCTAAAATGTAAAGTAAAAAAAGTAAAAGTAAAATGTAAAGTGTATAGTAAAAAAAATATAAATTCCCAGTATTTTTTTTATAATTAATATATTAGAAATAAACTATAGAAGCAGCTTAAGATAATGCTAAATATAAATTAATGGGACGTATCATCAATCCCAAATCCATATTTTTTATTAT
Organism: Neomicropteryx cornuta; assembly: GCA_020383195.1. Classification (NCBI taxonomy): domain Eukaryota; kingdom Metazoa; phylum Arthropoda; class Insecta; order Lepidoptera; family Micropterigidae; genus Neomicropteryx; species Neomicropteryx cornuta. The sequence goes on from JAHKQU010000014.1 coordinate 13,381,987, forward strand.
AACCTATCCGTGAGAAATGTTAAGATATAAGTTATTTGTAAGTACTAATTGTAAATATGATAATATCGTTTTATTTTATATGTATACATTAGTGTATACTTTCTGTATACAATCTTTTTTAATTATAAATTAATCTGTAAATGGCATAATATTAATATAAAAATACCGCTATACTTCAATAAAAGATAACACATTTTTCAAATGACCCGAGCTGAAGTCTAATTCAATGGAATGTCAGCGCTCCGCGCATTCCTCAGTAGGACACGAGTCCAATTGTACTCCCTTCAAGCCAAACACAATTTAATTACATCGATAGAGACGAGATTTCTTTGTAACGATCATCGGCGTTTGCGCCATTACCGTTGCAAGCGACCGGACACAAGATCCCCTTCTCCACACATCGTAGCGATCGCTTTCCACCAAAGTAATTGTTTCTGTAGTTTTTTTTTTTAAATATGTTTAATTTAATGACATTTTACCAATATGTCTAGTTGGACACCAACTAATCTACTTGTGTTTTATACATTTTAATGTGGTACATAGTAGGTACTTCTTAGCTTAGCAACGTCCATACATATGTACTAATTGACTGTACGTCTTGACTATTTTATATTTTGTATGTGAATGAATATGGAATTTAAAATAAAGCAAAATGTTTATTATATTAGAATATGAGTTCATAAATTTTGAAGCCGTATATGTACCGAATCAAATGTGATTATATACTATGTTGTATACCTTTCGTAGTGTTTGAAATATCATTTCGTTCAATCGTTTCTTGCGTAACTTTATCACATTATTTACCATGTCTAAGTATCTCCTGATATTTTCATAGGTCCCTAAGACTACCTTAGGACTGCTCCTTGGGTGGCTCTTCAATGGTGGCGGTGGTGGTGGTGGTGAGTGGTAATTTTATTCCGTCGTGTCTCCGTGGAGCTCACCAATACAATAATATAATCATCCTACCCTATATTTGTTTAGGTCAACCGCGCCTGCGTTTGCCCTGCGGTGTCAATTCCGGAGCCTTCTAATATATCGTTCGTAAACATGTGATGGCGCCTTCTCAGAATGTTAGATTATATATTTATGGTTCAAATCAAAGTTCCAAAAAAAATATATATCCAGTAAGTAGGTAGCCAATTTCAAAATATATAAATACAAGAATGGCTGTGACACTCTATAGCTATCATATAAGTAATATCAACTGCTTCTATACATTGTTTCGTAGTAGTAAATTATTTAAACAGACAAAATCTGTCAAGTTCTGGGTAAATCATTTACTACTACTAAACAATATATAATAGTTGATACTGTATGATAGCTACAGGGTCCCATAGCCATTCTTGTTTTGATGTGTTATCAATTTGTTCTCAAATGTACAGTTAACGCCTCTAGTGTAGCATCGTATAATTTAAAGATAATTATTTATGAAAGCGTTTATTTATGAAACACGCACCAAGAGTCAATAATAACTAAACGAAATTGAAAAATGAAGCTAAAGTGAATCGCGTGTTTGCCGTCGTGACGTTGCGATGCTAAACGCGGAGTTATTATTTGAGTAAGCTGTTTGTTATCTATGCAATTATGGGCTCTGGAGCCATGTGTGAAATATATTTCAAATCACACTACCTGTTCGTGTGACAGATGTTAAACATGGATGTTATTTACCGTAAAAAGGAGCAATAATAGAATTACTCGGAAGTACCTATTTTTCGGCAGTACCTATTTGATTTGATTTAAAAACATAAAATTTTAAATCAAATCAAAAAATACAAGAGTAAAATATATTTTTAATTTAATTATTGACTCATTCACTCTTATGATACTAGACTTTTTGTAAATATACAGGAAGTATTTATATTCACTGATATCCTTTTAGAGGGTTAATCTTTACGAGGAAAGCGATTTCGAAATTGAAAAGAAATCATTTTAATGTTTATGAACGCGATTGAACGCATGGCGCGTGATCGGACAGTGACCTTGCTGCTCGCGAAGTACTTTTGAAGGAATATAAAGTTTTTTAATAATATCATTATTTTAGTATATTTAAATCCAAATTATTATTTTTTTTTTTGTTTAACCGCTTTAATTTTGATAAAGATTAACCCTCTAAAAGGATATCAGTGAATATAAATACATCCTGTAGATATACACCGTGCCCCAATACCATTCTCGATAAAAACATGCAGCTAATTGGCCCTACGATTTCAAACATGATTTGCTTTGACGTCATATCAAAATTCATCGTGGTTTGCGGGAAAATAAAATATAATCTTTACGCGATATGCGTTGCGCTCACCCAATTTATTTCCTAAAGCAGAATTTTCATTTGTACGAAAATAATAATTATTAATTTCATTAATTCATTTTTGTTGAGCGGTGTTGCGTGCATCTGAAGATATTATGTATATTATATATTTCAAAAGGAGCTCAGCATAACTGCAGTGAAATCAGTTTCAAGATGGAATTCGAAGAAGAAACATAAGTGTATTGTATTTCAACAATAAATCTAAACTATCAAATAATCTATTGACGATATTCATATTTAATGGAACAGACGGAGAAATAAACAAGGATAGAGTTAAAAACCACCACTCGATTCGACCACTCGATTGCAAAGAAACGTTTATGCGATTCAACCAGAGAGATAGGAATCGTCTCCCCACCAGCGTTCCATTGATAAGGCGATTCAATTCATTTTAATTAGATAATACGGCAGCATTATGACTGCCGTATCAAAAAATACGTCAATTACACTACCCAAGTTTAATGTTTTTCCAATAGTGCAATATACGGCATTTCTGGGTCTATTTTATAATGAATACGGCAATTTCACTGCTTTAGATACGACACTTTACTTTAGAACACCGCTCCCCCACTCCGACGCGGTAGCAAGTCGACACTTTGCGACTGCAAACGCAAGTCCGTCTGCCAAAGTTATGTTTTTGATGCAGCGCGTTTTTACAACATTCCAAAACACCGATTAGATCGCTTTACATATTTTTTCGAGCAAACAGTGGAAAGCGGACGCCTTTGAAACGATGGCGCCAACGGATATCAGCCCACGGCGCGGCGCGGCGAGTATCTAGGGCGGCTCGATCGGTAATTTCGCAGCCGCCTAGGACAGTGCAATACGGTAGCCGCATAGCTGGCCGTAGAAAAACTCCAGCGTCATCGGTTTCAGTGGCTGAAACATTTCAAATTGGTGTAGAATTTATAAAGAATATTGGGTTTAAATAGTTATTCCAAAAAAGGTATTCAAATTATATAGCAAATTATAAATCGATCAAGTAAATTTTTTTCATATTAGAAATATGCAGGCAAAAAAAAACACGAGAAATTAAACCATGGACCTTATAACTATCCCGTAGCGCCATGGCACATTTAAATGAACGCGTATTAAATAAAATTTGAAAAAAAAAAATACTTTTGAAGTCAAGAAGTCAAGATATGTCAAAATCTCCATTTTTTATATTAGTAAATATTCATATTTTTTATACCTTAACATAACCTGATACTACGTTTAATATTTGCGTACCTAGCTTGTCCCTCTTCTATCATAAGGACAAGGCAACACTAACAAAAACCAAACACTACTAGGAATCCTTAGAACGCTTCTTTTTATAAAGAATATGTACTCTTTTGAAGAACATATTTTAATAATCTCTTTTTATGTATATCTACTTTTAAATTGCATTTCTATAGTAAATACACGAAACCACTTCTTTTTCCCCTCCTAACCCCTCTAATACATAATTTTGCACGTTACGGTACTTAGTTATGTTATTTTAATTACACTAAATAGTATGTACACATTTTTATTTTCATATCTCAATCAACTAACCTATTCGTTTCATCTTTCACTAAATGTAGTAATATTTGTACTAAAGTGTATAAAGTAGTTGAAAAGCATAAAACAAATCTATAAACTGTAAAAAACTGTTATGTTCCCCACTAGGATAAATAAAATTAAAAATGTCGATGTCATCAAATGCTGACTCATGGAAAGAGAAAATCTGCCCTAATGGTGTAAATGAAGTGTAGATGGTTTGCAAAAAAGCTCACGTTAGCCACTCTTGTTGTAAAGATGCACAAAGGAAGGCCGCATTGGAATGTAGGCCGCGTGAAGTGGAGTTCGACACTGGAGTTCGCTCGTTATAGAGTTTGAATTACGACGATTGGCGTTAAATCGATACAATTTCATTTAAAAAGTATACAGGTATAGGTATATTTTAATATATGGTCATTTGAAACTTAAGCAAATACGTTTAAAAAATGTAAAATACTAAAAAAAGATCGTTTAACTAATTATAAGGTTAAATGCAAAAATAATAGAAGTATAGTAAAACATTGTGGGAACAATGGTTTTTTTTTTCTAATCGCCGCGTCCGTCGCTAATATGATACAATAATACTTTTAATAAGATGAATACACAAATGCACAAATGCATTGCTTGAGTTTAATACATGCTGGTTTAAATACCGTTTTTATGATTGTTTCTTTCTTAAATCATTTTTTTACCATTTTTACCATTACCTATTATATTATTATATTATTATAATGAAAATTTGACCGCCATTTTGTTAGTTAGTTCAATTTGACTTGTAAGGCATGAATATAAGTAATTCCTATGACCTATCTATGAAGGTTATAATATACAATGCTTTTGATCCCATCTCAACTTATGTTAAATTTTAAAGCTAGACTTAGGCATGATTGAGGTTTTACAACGGTTAAAACTGCGAATGTGTGGATTAGAACCCGTATCAGTCGTATTGCATTATTGTAATATAGTGATTCTCTAGATTGCCATAATATCGATACTTATATTTTATATTTGCAAAATTATATTTTATCGACAACGACATCCCCAGGCCCACTATCTCCTCGAGCATATTTCAAGTGCGATTCCGTGGCACGCCGAATCCGACGCAACTAACGGTGAAAAGGCACGAGAAGTCGAGACGCCATTTCGTTGGAGATTTTATTTTAATAGAGCGCCTCTCTGGTCACACTTAAATCAATATGCCATAACCATAATATCAGTTAGGTACTAATATTTGATGCGACTCGTGACACGACAAAACCTAGTAAACCTAAAAAAAAATAGAGTAGTACGATCGACGCATATGAGGTTTATCATTTTGGTTTCAAATAGAATTAGGGCGATGCGTTAATTATGGCACTTATGACTACGTTTCAGAACACGTTTTTTTATATACAATTAAAAACCTGTTTTCTATACAAACAAATGAACATTAGGACGGGATCTTTTTAAAATTTGTGTTGTTAATGGTAGAGGTTGCCTAACGGTTATGTTATAAGTTCTCCCTAATGTTTGCATATTTGCATAAATTTGCATATATTTTTAATAATATCAATCAGAAGTTGCAGGTTGAAATTCAGAACGTCTACCGAATGTAGTGGCATTATTTTGTGTGACTATTATCGACTGCAATGCCGGAAAACATGCGTTTGTTTGAATTGCCTCTATGTCGGATTTTGGACATGGTTCGGACAAACTAACTATTTGAATAGCTTTGCAAAGCAAATCGGATTGTCTGTGAGATTTTTTAAACACATAAACCACCTACATAAATTCACTAGATGACAGAGTTATTTCAAGATGCTTCCCTGGTAAATTTATTCTTTTTGTAATATCAATGTTTTGACTGGTATGTAATAGGTATTTTTTTATTTTTCTCACTTTTAATTATATTTTTTTAGCGCAAAACCTTGATGTTTAATTTAAAATGGGTACCTAACTTGTAACTGGCCTCACATTAGCTTATATAAAACTCTAATGTTTGTGAGCTGCAAGTTTAACAACGAATAAATGAATAATCTTTATTTTTGTTCCAAATTTGAAAGTTTAATCACATTCACATACATTTCTTGTTTGTTTCAAAGAGCATGAATAAATTACTTTCACTTTCTCAATAATTATTCTTAAGCAGTTACGACGTCAAGGCTAATTAGATATCATGCAGGTTGAATTTACTGCATACTAAAACCCAACCTAACGTACAGTGTTGTCGATCATCAAACAGGTTTTATTGTATTCTCGCCATCTCACCAATCACACTCCAACAAAGCATTAAACGCTATTTAGGTTAATAGTTATAATCAACATAGAGAAGCTACATGACGTGTTATCTTAACATTTCATTAGTGAAGCGTAAAAAGTTACCAGGGCCTTGAGATACCTGAAATATATTTCGAGACCCTGTCTATCGTTCAATTTTTTTTTTGTGCTTTTGAGTTTTTTTTTTTCTAAGAGAGCTTCAATAGTATTACAAAAAATAAACTTCCGTATGTTTTAAGTTTTTGAGGGTGGCAACCGGACCAGTGCTAAATCGCCAAAGATGAAGGTAGTATGTCGCGCCGAAACGTGTGGCATTATTCATTCAAAGGCCAGTCAAAATAAAAATTCAATTCACAAAAAATAAAAGTTAGCAAATTTCACTACTTCATTAAGAATCATGTATTCAATTTCTAAATAAATTTGTAACTCTTTTATGAACCCGGAAATAGTAAAATTTTTCTAAAAAGCGTTTATAGTTTATCAAATTTGCAACCCGAATGAGACACCGGAATAATAGAAAATTAAGAAGAGAGTTAAATAAAAATTGTATTGTTTGCTAGGTATTAAATTTTGCCTCATTCCGGCAACGTTCCCCGAGCGTAATTTCGTTCAGTCGCATATTTACCGATTTTTGATTCGGGGTTTGATTTGTAAGCGCATGTTGCAAATTTATATTTATATTTCTAAACTCTAGTTAAATTGATATTATAGTTTGCAAAACTTTTATTTATTTTTTATAAAAAATAAACACCTATAACTATAAAATAACCTATAAAATAAAATTTGCAAATTTAGGACATAAACAACGGTATATAGACAATATTTGAAAACTTTTGCAATTAATGTTAAATTACATATTTTTCACCCTCTATTTGACTGGCCTATCAGTAAGTCCTCTCTATTTCCTACCACTTGTGTTAACGGCTAAAAAGTATATAATCAGAAAAACATCTAGTGATTAGTTTAGCCGTTAAAGCTCCAAAACTCGCAGAGGTACTGGCCTAATCTCTATCTATCTTTTCTATTTTTTCTCCATCTGCCTAATAATTATAATCAGTGATTAGACAATCAAAATAACTTAATTAGTATTATAAACTTAAGTAGCATTGTTTATTTATATTTAAATGTGTTATTTTTATCTAAAATACCTTTTTTTTATTTTAACATTTTAATAATATATAAAAGTTATAGAATGAAGAATAGCATTATATTTTAGAAAATTGCCTAAGCTATTTGAAATTGTGCGTATTGCAATGAGCGTGCATAAACAGTTTTCTTGGAATCATAATTTGAAAGGTAGGTTCCCTATATTTTTTTTTTATTTCTGTCCTGCGAATATTAAAAACATCCCTCTGTAAAATATTATAATAAAAAGCGGTACTATGAAACAGTGGCAGTCTATAAACCCTAGTGTCTAAAATCTCTTCTAGGGTATGATTAGCTCACTTGGTCGTGACATTGGCGAAAATAAATATTATTCCTCATTATTTTTCACTGCGGTCAGCTTTCATATTATTTTTATAGTCATGTACCTACCTAAGTGGTTTTTGCTCATTGAATACTACATCAAATTGATTTTGCAAAAGAGGCGTGTACTTCGCTGTTACAAGCATTCTTATTACACGAAAACACGCTTTTGTTTAGACCGTCTGTTATAACGATTCGATTATCATCTCCGGAGATAGATTCGTAGAACCGGCGTGTTTTTTTTTCTAATCGTCATCTTGTAGTTGTACCGGTGTGAAGGCATTCACGAGATTGTAATATCTGGTTTCCGTGGTCAACGGCCGCTCGATGCGATCGATGCTATTTTTTGAATGGATGCCCATGGCTCGAATATTGTTATCTTGACGATCGCGACTTCTCGATGGGTGCCACTTTTTTTACATGACCTCTATCGTTCTTCGCCCGTCGAAATCTAAATACGTCAGCTTTTCAAATTTTGTCGATACGAAAAGGCGCTGTTTTGTAGTTTGAATGAGCTTTTACCAAAATGGCCTTAATAACTTCTCTATTTGGATATATTATAAAACTAACTAATAATAATATACGATTGTGTAAATTTACGTAATGTAATACATACAGTTGTATTTTAGCGAAACGGATCACTTGAAAATGTTGCTGAGTAAATTATGTTCGGTGATACGTCATGAGCTTTAATGCATATCGGAACACATTTTTCTTCCTATTCGTAATTTATTTTTGTTTTTTATTTAGGATCCATATTCAATCATCATCAGCCTGTTATCATCAGCTCACTACAGGGCATATATCTCTCCAAGTACTTTTGAATAATATCATCAAGCGTTTGAAATCATCAACCTTGTCGTCTTTGCGTAATTCTAGGGCGCCATTACAAGACTTTTTTAGTCGACCGCTCTTCTGCTGTTCTTGCAATGTGCCCCTTCCCCTCCCTGCCCAGTCCCATTTTAGTGTGGCCATAGTTTTTATTCGATTAGTAATTTATTTTTATTTTTTAATTAAGAAAAACAACTGATCAGATAATAGAATATACGTAGACTTATATTAAAATAAATCTTTTTTTAAATTTAAAAAAAAAACTTATTGCTTTTTATGCTTAATATTGGTTTAAAACATCTCCCATGAAAATGTTATACATTAGTTTGAATTCCTAATGTAGTAGTGTTTTATTGTGAATATCTTGATAAAATGGCATCTTGATAAAAAATTAAAATAAAAACGTAACATACGTAAAAGAATCTAAAATTTAGTTAAATTATTTGTTTTTGTTTCCATAAAAAACATTTTATTAAAATGCAAATCTAGAAGACCTTTTAATTATTTTGGACTTTAAAAGTCAAACAGCTAACAGATCGTTGTCAAGGTAGCGCCATTCTGTCTCAATGACGTTAAGAAAAAAACATCTAATTTCATGAACGCCTACACCAAATGTTTCTGATAATTAAGTTATTTATTTATTTATATTTAATAACAGTAAAACCGTTACGATTTCATTATATTTTAGTACATATTGTGCAAATAAATTTAATACTATTATAAATATTACAACTTCTAATTTAATATTTAATTTCATTTATGTAACGTAAAATAAATAATGTTGTTATAAAAAAAGGCTTATTTGTGTTTTTATGGTCATAACTAAGATATATAGAAAACACATTTAGTTTTAATATTATAAATTGTTTTTTTTATACATCATCCAGTCCCCTCCAGCAAATGTCCAATCCTTTTGGTCAGATGTAAGACGTAAAGAAATAACAATAAAAATAAACAGTTTTTTTCACATTTTCACTCCACGAAGCTTCAAAGTTGACGTCAAATTTTGAAAAACACGCCACGCTGCGTCTGTTAAATTCGGATATCCAATCGCGTGTGAAATTTTAGAATAATTATAATATTAAAATAAAATTTAAAAAAAGAGATTATTTTATATCATAATTATAATTTATAGCATTTAAAACTATAAATGATAGATTTGGGCATATAAATGGGAGCTGATAATATTCCAATTGCTCTTTTATTGAGTATATAGAAGTTTACAATTTGGTCGACAAATATGTTTATGTCTCAATAAATGGATTCTGCTATTTCCTTACTCTTTAAACAAGCAAAGTACTGATATTCATCACAAACGACACAAAAAAATATTTTTAAATAAAAAATAATCTGGTCATAGTATGATGAAAATAGACAAATGGAAGAAAGGGTAAGGAAAAAAATCATTTATATGTGCAATCAAAATATGAAAAATTATCATTTTTTAAAATTCACCATTTTAAATAGTATTTAATTTGTTTATAGGAAATAGTTTACATCATGTTATAATATTTCAAAAACAATAACATTTACTTTATAAATAATGTAACTATAAAAGCATAAACTATGTTCCCCATCTATTCGTTATTAATATGAGCACATAGTCGTCTAGAAATCATAAAAGCGAAGCGTGTAGACAACTCGCATTTGAATGTCTCATGACTTTTTGACATCTCAATGACGAATTTTAATTGACAAAGGATTTATCAATAGTAAGTATTTCAAAACTGTACTATTAATCACATCCAGTGAATTCTTGTATATTCTCATTCCTAACATTATAAATTGAGTTACATGACATTCCTGACACTGACCAAACATTTAAGTCGGAACTAAACAAAGCTTAAGATATATCAAGTTACAAGAACAGTATATTATAAACTATTGTAGATTTTCCTTTGAAGATTCTAAATAAATGTAAAATTCTGGTTATGTGTAATAAAAAAATATAAATTTACAAGGTCATTAATTTTCATAAACCATTTTATTTCTTTTTAGTGTCTGGACAAAAATAGTAAAAGTTGAATCATAATATATATATATTTTAATTTATAGTGAGACTTCTTTATAAATTTGTCAAAATGTTGGGTATTCGCAACGCATACATATTTCGATAGTCAAAGATTATAAATATTTTTTTTTACTCGGGATAAATTGGGACCCAATAAAAAAAGTTTGGTTTTTTTCTATAATTTGGAGTATTATTTGAAAGAGATACTTCTGGGAAGGATAAAAAATTTGTGTAGGTTATGTTCGAAACAAAGATAGGTTTAGGTGGTAGGTTTTAATGCAAAATTTTCGTAGATAGAATGAGTAGGTTTAATGAGTGAGTCAGAATTAACAAAAAAAACTGACACTTGCTTTGTCGGTTTCTGTAAAAGTTTTTTTACTGGAAAAAGAAATGTCATATTGCTAAAAGAATAAATGTCACTTTACTGAAAAAGTAAATGTTCAGAAGAAATAAGTCAGAAAAAGTAGCTTTTAGGCGCTTTTATTGCCTCCACTACCGCTTAAGTTAAAACCATAAAAGATAGATATAAGACATGAGAGATATACATTTTTCCAGATAGACCTAAAAATATCTGAAAATATATTTATGAGCTTCGTTATTATTAAATAAAATTTGTAATGTACTTTCGGTATTTATACACATACAAAGGTCTGTTTTTTTTTTACCGAATTTGAATATTATTACACGTAAACGGTAAATGTTTTGTTATATTTACAATGTAAAGCCATAGTTATGGTTTTTTGATATAGGTTTATGTATTTATAAAAGTAGTCATCACTGTTTATATTTAGCGTTAATTATAAAGCCTATTCCCAGCTAAGAAATAGGATTAAAAATTTGATTAAAAAATAACGACGTTGTACCGCCTGCCAAACCGGAGGAATGAATACCTCCAAAGTATTAATGTAATTTTAAATAAATAAAAAATACTAATGTCGCAGCGTTATAAACGCTAGCCTCTCATTGGCATCGCTGATTCGCATCCCACCGGATCCAACCTGGCAACTCATTTTTTCTTTTGAGAGGTAAAAACTTTTCTTTTCTCATGTGCACACAAAGCATTTGACATTAATTAACACACAAATAGAAGAAGCAGATCAAACTGTCTCTGATATAAATTTAATATAATTTTGGTGATAACTAACTAACTAGGGTCATAATTGCTTAAGTTGTAATCTGTTTTTAGTAAAAAACGCGCCCCTGTTTATTCATTATTATTATTATCATTATGACGTATTTGCTTGAGTTTCCGGCTTCAGGGCCATCTGGTTATTTATAAAAAATAATCGCCGGCGGCCTGCGTCACTTTCTCGAGCGCGGAGTGAGGCGATGCAAAATAATAAGGCTTAATAGGCTTCACTCGCTGCACCGAGGAATCCAAGGTCTTCGTGTTTGTCACCTTCATAAAACCGCCACTGCTCACACGAGAGACGTGTACAACACAGAAACGCAATTCCGCGAGCAATATTCGCGCTGGGGAAACAAGCTTTCGTACCGAAGAAGGCCAACTTCCAACTATCAACTGTGAAAATATCAACTGTTCCGGTGGATATTGGACTTATACTGTATCTGCGTGCGGCATTCGTGCAATTTTCTACGTTCCTCAGATGATTTGATTCATAATACAATGAATTGTAATTTTTTCTTGATGTAAAAAAATATCACGCTTAAGATTGCATTCGTGATCTTGATATATATTGTTATTTGATTTTATTACGAGCGTCTAACTTCAGCCTAGGATGTAGTATTAGGGTACTATGCACAGGTACTATTGTCTATGTTAACAAGTTTACCAAAATAGAACGAAATATGTTGTGTTATTTCGAGTTATGGTAAATATACATTAAAAAATTTTGTAATACATGTTGATGCTTTGTAGATAAAATAAAATTAATTTTAAAATACTAAAATTTAAAAATTGTTAAAGATCAAACGTAACATATAAATATTATTCTATAAAATAATTTATTAGTGTAATACTAAAAATATTTTAAAAGCTTTATTACCTTTTCCTAACAAAACTCCGTCTTATAAAATGTAATTACATCGTTTTTACACATTTCTGGGATGAAAATTTTAATTTTTTGTACCTGACTTTTAGGTTACCACTTTTTTAATTGAATTTCGGCCTGCGGCAACAAAATTTTGGTTAGACAGTTATAATTTATCCTCAGTACGGTAAAAGTTTCATTGTTCGTAAACTTTGTAATCACGAAAAAAAACGACAGTACCTAGCTATCAACTGCTATTTTATTTAGGCAATAACTTTTAGGTGCTCAAAGTAATGGGGCATGTCATGTAGATAGTATTTTTCTGTGTGAAAATAGCTCCTACTTTTAATATATGTACCCGTTCTTGAATGCAGATCTAGATAAATAATATGACGTATATCAAATACCTTGAATTCGGAATCAGGAACTACACTCGTCGAGAAAAAGTTTCACGTAATAACCGGATGAGAATCAATAAAAAAAAACAAACACACGGTCGAATGTAAAGATGTTAATTCTCACAATCTTAAAAATGTGTCTGCATTGCCGGTCCCGTTACTAAATACGGCTTAACCTTGATAAGCAAGTCTTTACGCCAACGTAAGGCGGCGGAATAATTTATCGAATCTCGTATCCGAATTCGGAGTAGATAATATTTCCCTTAATGAAACTGTTCCGCGGTAAATCTAAATAACACTCGCCCACTTAGCTAGTTTTAGCAGAAACATAGCATGCTATAGAATCGTAAACCAAGCTGATTTGTTTAATGCTCACGTCAGATTAATTTAAGCAAATATTCGTACGCGGAAGGCCAGGACTTCGGTTCAATGATATAAAACCAAAATTAACAAAAAATATTAACTAGGACCTAAATGAGCAGTGATGAAAGCAGATTGATTTAAAGAAATTGTCAATGGGTCAAATAAACGCCTAATTAAAGTATACCTGTGATCAAATTCTCATTTGACTATACGGTGTGAGAGAGTATTTTTTTATAAAATTATTATTTGTCATTTTGGTTAGGATATCCATCAAAATTTTATTTTATTTTACGTACGACTTAACATAGCATCGATTATATAGTACCACTATTTTGCTCCGAGTTAGCAGTAAGGCCAAGGCCTTCCGTGCGCCTAAATTTATTTTTTTATAACGGCGCCTTCGACGCTCTATAACTTTTGAGTGCCACAGGCACTCGGGAGAACCTGAAAATAGTTGCGTTGAGCTAAAAATTCCGGGAACTTTTCAAAATACCCAAAAACACTTTCCTGGCATATTACCTAAGTAATTCCCGTACAATCTTTATCCTTTATATCACCCTCTTTGGGGTTATTTTTTTTATGTACTTTCCCAGGGTTTGCGGTTTCTCCATACCAAATTACATCAAAATCGATTTAGACAGACTTTCGCATTCATAATATTTGTATGAGGTATGGATTGCAGTAGTAGCGACCTTAGGTATAATCTAAGAACAGGAAATCTTTCGAAATGGTTCAGACGTAATGGTTTGCGGGCCGTGGATATTGTGTTTCATTTTGAGGTTATTTTTTTTTCTCAGTTTTCTTAGCTGGTCTAACATAACTTCTATAATGTTCGAAATCTAAGCTATATCCGTCCGCAAATCGAAGGCGGTTAAGGTATTATTTATCAATCTTTACATTTCTTTTCTCACTTTTATATCTTCTAAAGATATCAACATTTCGACAGTGTGGAAGTTTACAAAAGAAATAGAAGTTGCATTTCACTGAATATTCCATTAGGTTTGTTTGTTGTATTTAGTAGTATTATAAAAAAACTATTAAATTCTCGATGTGAGTTTATTAGTTTAAAATGAATATGTTAGGATGTTCATAATGTCTTCCTTTATATGTGCTAATGCCACTATTGTATTGTTCTAGTCATCTAGTAATAATTAATTAAAATGATCTGTAAAACATAGATCAGTCTATCGTGGAAAAGCTTCAAAGTTACGAAGATTGTTTATTAGTTTAAGTCGCTGTTGCTGATAGTCTTTTCATTTTTGGTAAATATATTTTATCACAAAGATATGTAGTAAATTTTATAAATAATCCGGTATTTTATATTAGGGCTATATTGTAACTTTTTATGTGTCTCCTCTTTCCTATTTTGATTTTCAGATCTCTATATTCTAGTGTTTGTTTTTTTAAATACCATTTTAACTTCATATTGTCTAATATTTCAAATTTCGTAATATTATTTTTATATGCAAACTTTGTCGTATTTGTTGGTTTAATTATTTGCCACACAACCGAAGACTATTTTTACTTATTTATTATAATATGTTATTTGTATCTTTTAAGATTAGTTGGTGCCTAAAAAAAAATAATTTGAATAAAAAAAAAGGTAGTCTTATCAGTTCAGAAATGGTTTGTAACAAAAGCGATTTGATCTATATTTTTGTAATTAGAAATAATCTAATTAGTCATATTCGCTTTTAAAAGGTGTGAATAAGAAATGCCAATAATGGGTTTTTGGTAAATTGTGGTATGGTATAATTAGTATCGTAGTGAAGAGCATTTCGAGTGAATTTTAAAACATATTTTTGAAAATTCAATATGTTTTATTGTACCGCCGAACTTATTTATTTCATTGTGCATACATTTCAATTTTTAATGGTGGCTATCGGATGACCGTCTACTCGCTTACATTTATGTTAATCTCAAAAACGAGTTCTCAGCGAATACAGTTACTTTTCGATATACCTACATTAAAATATACGTGCATATACCTTGAGGTTGGCTTGGCGATCGCGCTTGCACTGATATTTAAATTAAATGCGAATTTGTTTTAAGTAGGCAACCGCACCCGAAGCCATCTATCTATAGCCATCTATACAATGCTGCTTATTGGATGATCTTGGAGCTTACGGTACACCACTCCAGCATAGTTTTCCACATTCCATTGAAACACAGCCTTAACAGTGCTTGAACGAAATGGTATTCGTATTTCGAAAGAGTATGTATTTTTAAATGTCCACCTATTCTAAACACAACGTGATGCGATTTTGTGGTATGTTTATTACATAATTCGTAAATTACAATAAGTGCTATAAAGACGGACTCTTCAAATAATTTTTTAAAAAAGGTATATTTATTTAATATTTATATTTTTACAACAACAAACAAATAACGTTTCGGGTGTTTGTATGTATATTTAGGATTATTTTTTTATATTAAAATCATAAGATACTAAAGGTTTCTGAGGGGGGTAAAGGAGTACACAAAAAAAAACGTTTAAATATTATTTTATCAATGATGTTTGATTGAGTATTAATTTCAATTTTGTTAATAAATCCAGTATTATAAATATTTATTTCATAAATATTTTTTATGGTTTCTTTTTCGCGAAAATATACCATGACGTATGATATATTTCTAGAATAATATATTAAAGTTATAATATTTGAGTGCCTAATCATGGTGGTTGGTAACTTCATTATAGCGTGCCAGTGTATAGTAACATAGGAGTTAGCTTTACTATAAATAAAAAATTGTAAAAAATGTTACAAGTTAGCTATCTTAGAATTAAATTATTAAAAGGATGTTATGCTTCATTATATTTTCATTCATGATTGAAATAATAAAAATAAATAATAAAGCGAAATGAAGCAATGTGCTTACTAACTTATTATTAAAATGCAACCTAAGAAATACAGGACTCCTGGCGCCGACTATAATAGTAATATATCAAAATGTATTCGCCCAGTAAGTATATTTTTTTAGGTTTGCTTTATCACAATTCAATGTTTTATGTAATGACTGTAGTAGACGATTAATCTTCAAGTAGTATCCCGATTATTATTATTATTCATTTGAGCTTAATACTGTCTTAACATCGTCGTGAAATGTCGCCCGTCTAATTACAACTTTTTGAATTGAAAGTGAAATCGATCAAGGGAGACAGATTATGACACTGAAGATCTAGAACTGGCGGAACGACTACAACATGTTTATTTAGAAACTCTTACCAATCACAGGCAGTCTAGACGGGTTCTTGACAATGGAAATTTAACAATAGAAAGTTTTCCATTAGGAACCCACCCGCGGCGCTAAACCAAACCAAAAAAAAAAAGTGGCAAAGTTGCTACTATCTCGTCGACTAGGCTGCCAGATAGCATCGAAGCACCTTTTAATTAAAGCGACAAGTGAGGAGCTCCTCTTGGGATTATCTTGGACAGAGGACATCCGTCTCTCGGCGGGTCGCATCGACTTTCACAAGGTCACCAGTGCCTATGGCTGAGGTTTCATTTTGTGTTCACCCAGGATATATTTTATTTAATTATTTGTTTTAAGTTTTAAGCTTTTTCGATCATTAATATTTTGTTTTACATACTACATATGTATGGCAGGATTCTTCTGGGCAAATCGAAGTGGTATACTATTATTTTTTTATTTAGACTAATATCAACTATTTTATTTTATTATACGCTGTTTGAGAACCAACCATTTACGGTAATTCAACTTTCAGGTATTTTTATATAGACATGTATCCATTTTATGGTACACTTTAATGAAATAACCCAACGTGTAAAAAAATAAATTAAAAATATATCCTGTAATAATAATATGTGACCACATGTTAAATATATTTTTATTTACGTTCATTTTATTTTCTCCATCAAGCACAAAAAAATATTTGTTTAAAAAAAACATGCTTTTAGCAAGCCAAATTACCAAATTTATGACTTTAACTCCTAAAGGAGTTAAAGGCTACAAAATGATCACTTACGATGTCAATAAACATCACCATTTTGTCTTCAGATCTAACGCCAAACAAAATAAAACCATAAAAGTTATGCGAATGTTCCAACCAACAGAGCAGGTGCTCTATGATTTGGGCACAAAGCTATTAAATGTTATTAAACAGCTGCTAACCTAATTTCTTATTCTTTATTATCACGATAGACTATTCTTATACGGTCATTTCACTCTTTTGCTAAAAAATGGTAAATTTTTGCTTAGGTAGATACTAAATAATTTACTACTCATGTAATAACTTATAGTGGGATAACGATTAAACAAAACTAGCAAAGATATTTTAAAGCCAAAAAGCCTGCCAATAAACTGACTTAACTAAAATGACTTACTATGTAGATAGTTGAATAATCAATCACCGTAAAGAAATAGTTAAAGATATTTTTAATTGTGAAAATACTTAAACATAGAAGTCCTAATTTATATGTATTTTTTCTTGTGATTTCAATTTTATTTATTTTCTGCGGATAATTTCAGAGATTTCTCTTACATTATTTATTCAAAAAAAAATATTTTTATTATTTCTTGGAATATCACATACAAGAAGGAAAGGTTTTTACTGCAAAATATATTTTCCAGGCATACTGTTTGAAATAGGGGCTTATAAGTCCCTATTTCAAACAGTATGCCTGGATTATACAGACTTGGTGGCTAAATACCTATTCGCGATTGTAGGTACCTACTCATATTTTGTAACTTTTAGCAAAGTGACCTATCTCGAGTGTCGCAGCCAGAAGACTAGCTATCAATAGTAAAATCAGAAATTGCCAGGAATTTTTTATATTTAACCGTTCTGTATATGTAATATATAGCCTAAATAGGAATGTAATAAAACGATGTACAAATAAATACATATAAACAATGTTAATAGCTTTCTCTATTACACACAGCCTCAGAATAATTAAATATTGGTGTTTTAGTGGGGCGCCCTACGATAAATCTATTCCTCGTTATGAAGCCGCCGTCATTGCCGGATATTAGCGCCATAAATCCATTGGTCCTGTTATTGGGATCCGGCGTCACCTTCAGGCGAAATAAACGACACACACACATTCCTCCCACTTTCGGCGGAAAGGGAGAGGTAGAGGGAGAGGGAGAGGGTGTGGGAGAGGGACAGGGAGAGGGATAGGGAGAGGTCGTTTGAGCGCAAGAGCACAAGCTCACTTGTGCATAATTATTATAATCGAGCCAAACGCCTGTGGAAAACGGTCGTCCATTTACTGAATCAATTGAAATGGTTCTTGACACGCGAGCCAGCCCCGCGCCGCACATTTCGCGCCAGTACGCAATCATTACTGACTGAACTCATTAATAATCATTGAGTTAGTTATTCAAATATAGAGTTACTCAATCCGGTACACAGTGGTAGACCATTCAGTATTTTTATAATTGATTGTTGATCGGATCCAATTTTGAGAACCGTTGAAAAGCTAATCAGACTCGACTGAATCAATCATTAGAATTTAGCAAAGCCTAAATGGTTATTTATTTATGAGTTATCGTGGCTGAGTAAACAAACAGCGAAACTGTATTAAATAACTTGTAAGTACTGTAATTAATAACAATATGGCCAATTAGGGGCACTCAACCCGACATGCGCGACTCACTATGCACGTGCTCGTTTGTTCGTTGCGAGCGAAAATGGATAACGCAACTTGTCGACTTCTGATAAAATCCACATAAATCGAAAGAGTTGCTTCGGAATCCCTAAAATGATTAACTACGAGTAGAGAGGAAAATTATTAAATTATTAGTTTCATATACTTAGAAGAAAAAATTCCGATTGAGAAGTCTCATCAGAGGCTCTGGTATTTTATACATCAAAATTAAACATGAATTTTTGTATCAAAACAAAAGCGACTGCTGCATGTGTCGATCAAATGCCGCTAGTCATCGGTCATCAATAGCCGGCAGCCACTCTTATTAGTCAACACGACGCTTAGACATCCAGAATTTTCCAATCAATACAGCTCGAGACCCCGAGCAGATACGACGCTAGTTTTGATCTTAATCGATTTGATCGAGTATAATTCAAACCCAAGAGTGAAAAATTTCAAATAAGAAATTAAAAAACTAAAATTCCACTCAAAATTCAATGACGATCATTAGACGATAATATCTAATAATCACAGAAGGTCATTTCTTATCATCATATAATTTATATCTGCCTGTCTATTTAGTTATTTAATTTACATTCCACTTATATTTTTTTTTTTAATATTATTTACTGTTCGTTTCACATTGATTCTTTATTTCTGCACATTTTTATAATATCTTAAAACTTGGTGGATTTATTATAATCAAAGATCAAGTAGGCTCTCAACCAATTTTCTCATCCAATTCACATGTCGGCTGAACGACCAACTATAAGAGAAATTCGACCATACAAGTCGTTGAGTTAATATTATTTATTTAGCGTATGGCGTGTGTCGTCGAAGAGGCGCTTTTAAGCGCGGCTCCAACTGCCGTATTGTTATTTTCATTCATTACAGGCAAACAACTTCTTGGTAGTATGTAACTGGATGAGTGTTTTTTGTGTATGTCTTGTTACGTAACTCGACAGTGTTGAGAAAAGCGCGGTTGAATACTCTCGGTGGCGAAATATGACCTGGCCGGATTTGGCCCACTGGAAATTCGAATCCGGGACCTCTGGTCTTATACCATTGAAGCAGGCGCTTATACCACTGCGCCACCAGACCGTATCGATAAGTTAATGAATAGTTGGCATTGCGATTTGTGCCTCAAGAGTGGGCAATCGCCATTCCAAACAACGGTAAAAGTGGCCACAATCAATGAAATCTAGAACTGGTCTTCATTACCGTGTTTTCAGGTTAGATTGTGTTTATTAACGTAATTGGTACGATCGGTTATTTTTGCAATTTATTAATATCCTAAAGGTAAATTGTAAAGGTAAAAGACTATAATTTCATAAGAATTGAGCCTATCTTATAATATACTATATCCTTATTTATTAAAAACTTAAATTTTCTCTTATTACTTGACATTTCCAAGTGCTCAAATTTCGTGGACTCTAAAGCTTTGTATATCAATATGGTTAGAATTAGATTGTCCGATTTGACCTTTTGGAGGTTTTAGAGTATGAGCGATGCGCCTATCAGCTTCGTCGAGTGGACTAACTTATTTATTCCAATAAGTAAATAATCTTACAGTGTTTTCAGGTCAATCAATTATATGTTACCGTTATTGTCCGTAAAATAGTTAAAGCACGGATTATCTAGTCTACGAATCAAACCCGCAAGTACGTTACAGTACGAAAAATGCTTCTATTTCACAGAGTACATAGTTATTCCTCACATGCCCTAGATAATTAACAGATTAATTACTAAGCATTCATTAATGCGAAAAGAATATTTAGGTTACTTTATTTAATAAAACATTAGTTGAATGTTAAAATTTGGTAGTTACAATTGCCGTTTAAACAGTTTAAAAACTTTAACTTAATGAAATCAATTTATTTTAAACTAAATAGGTAGGTACAACATTTTAAAATAAATTATTACGAAATTAATTACTTAATAGTACAATCTATAGATTTGTGCGACAAACTTCGGCCAAAAATAACAAAATTTTATCATTTAAAAGGAATATTAAAATATGAGCAATTCCGAATGTTATATTTTGCGTTTGTAATTAATTATGGCATTATGAGTTATGGCAATACTTTTAAAATATTTGTAGAAAAAATAAATAAAATACATATAAGACTAATAAAATAATTGTTCCTAAAAACATTAAATCAAAATATGTCAATGTTGATCTCGGATTATTTAAACATTGTAACATTCTAACGGCAAACGTGATGTTTATATATAGGATGCTGGTCCACTTTTTCAACACTGATAAGTTCAAAACACTCGTTCAACATTCATATAGTAAGCGGCAAATACAAAATACCTTAATTTAAAAATGTTTTCGTAAACGAGCGTGCAATTTTGATATGTTGCCTAGAACTTTAATAAAAAGTAATATTAAA
The DNA here is from genome assembly GCA_020383195.1 of Neomicropteryx cornuta. Lineage (NCBI taxonomy): Eukaryota > Metazoa > Arthropoda > Insecta > Lepidoptera > Micropterigidae > Neomicropteryx > Neomicropteryx cornuta. The sequence continues at coordinate 13,403,141 of JAHKQU010000014.1, forward strand.
TCTAAAAAAAATAAATATGATAGAAATATCTGCTACTAAATCTCCGAAACCCACTCTCTTTAATTTTTTCTAAATAAATTAACTTCACTTGTTAATTATTATTTTACAATGTTATAAGTATACCTTAGTTTTTGTTTGTAATTTAAAAAGTATATAAGTTATGCTATGCTATAAAAAGTTATGCTATGCTATAAAAAGTATATAAGATTATTATATTTATCCTGTAAAGGACGTGTAAAATACAGGACCAAATAATGTGAACATATTTTACAAATATTAATATATGTCTATAACGTACCTGGTTTCCAGCAAATAAGCCTTGGGCTTGGCTGATACATAAAAGAAGAAAAAAAAAATTGAATACATAAATAAACACGTTTGTTTGCGACAAGCATATCACGATTTCTGTAACATTTAGATGTGCAGTTACATTTTCTCAAACCCACGATTGCATTTTGATATGGACATCTTTTGATTCCGGAATGATAACCACGATTCTTCATAAATTGTAAACCCACATGGGATTAGAGAAAAAACGTACCTGTACTATACTCGTATGCTGTTGGGACTCGATGACCCAAATAAGCACAACGCGGCGAGAGCGATTAGTGGGTTGAGTTTAACGCAACGCAATATAGATGATTAGGTAGCAATGAAATCATTTTAAATACCATTTGAATTATTTTTTAATTCTTAAAATCACATATTTAGCACATATTGCAAAAAAACAAATATTTAAACTTTTATTGTGGGGAATTACTAATAGTAAACTATCTTTATAATGAGATCAATTTCGAATCTTTGTGATATGCTTATTAAAATAATAAAATATTTAAACATTTATTATAGAAAGTTATAAGAATTTAATTAAATTATGAGTCAACTGTCGTGTCAAGGTTACATGCATCGACCGCACCGATCCGACTAAGGTCCATATCCGTATCCGCGGATTTGGACACCAATGATCCGTATTTGTATCCGTATCCGCGGATATATATTTTTAACGATCCGCACATCACTAATTATGACATAGCGATGCACTTATAGGTACCTATCAAATTATGAAATACCTATCCCAAAGTGGTACGAGTGAATTGCATTTTAATACTTGGATGTTGAATTACAGTGAGTAGTTGATATATTTTCAGACTTGACTGTGCCGTTAATTCTTTCTATGAAAGTCTTAAAACATTTACAGATAAAATATTAACTAATTTAAGATATTAATTTAACTTCTAAGCAGGTTTTAAATTGTGAAATACTTTTTTTTAATGTGTTTTGAAAATTGAAGTGATCCTCAGCAGATGAACTGTCAGATTGTAGACATTTTAGCAATCTCAAGCAGGCGCCGATGCCAATGAGACATTGCCTCTCTTTGTTTCGCGCATCTCGTTCAACTTCACACTCAACTGACAATGTGCGCCTGCGCACCACACGAGTATGGCATGCGAATAAAGTAAGATGTTTTATTACATTCGTTCTTACATTTCGATGATTTTTTTATGATTAGTCTTAATGAGAATAAATGCTAAGACACGACGCGGCATATTCTCGTGGATGCCTATCGAATGTGCAACTGAACTACGCATAGCTTTAGGACAAATTCGTATTATCAAAACCATATTTACTCTCAAGATATGAAATAGAAATACCAAAATTTAAATAAAATAAATAAACAATTTAACCACGGTGTGTGTGTGTCTGCGTTTGTATTTATATATGTGTGTAAATAGTAGAAATTCTATATACACGTATAAAAGATATATACCGATATTTCGACATATATACAGAACTCATCGGGCTGACTTTAACTAATTCAAATTTGTTCATTTTAAAATCCCTAACCAGTTTTGCTCAACGATTTTAGTTTTCTAGTCCTCAGAATTTTCAATAAACTGTCAGTTTCTATAAGTCAATGTTCTGGGTTTAATAAGCAACACAAAATAAAGAAGGAATTACTATGTGGCTTTTGAAATTAGGCAGAAAAGGAACTTAGAAGATATTGAAATATATACCGGTATAATATAATAAAACGATGTGTTAATATTTATCTAATTTATATGTTCATATTTATACTTTTATTATAACCAAAATTGTAATTCGTATATTGGTGAAAAAAAATTATTGAGAAAATATTTATTTATTTATGTAACAGGTTTCCCCATGTAAATATTATAATTAAAGTAATAACAAATTAAACTACTAAAAGAAAAACAAACAACATCAAAAATATAAAACAATAAAAAAAAATACTAGAACTAATCATAAAACATACTATATTGTATATTAGTATATACATTATAGCATATTCTTCAACTAAATTTAATGTAAAATAGCTATTTGTTTTTCAACACAGCGCTGGAAAGTATAAAAAAAATCTATTATTGCCCGATAGCGACGCCCGAGCTTGTCCTTTTTTTTTTTAATTTCGCAAATGTGCTCTTAGAAAGTAAAATATACGAGTATTTATAAAGTTTTTATTTCAAATTACTCTCCTTATATTGTATCCACTATGTGGAGTTATTTATTAGTTGATGCATGCAGAATTCACTGCTGCAAAGAGATCTCATTCAAGGCCGGCCCGCTTGTTTTTTCTTGTTTTTTCGGTATTCACAAAAAATACAAGTGTCAGACGGCGAGGAACATTTGCATATTCAATTGGTTTTTTTATTTGCGGAATGTGCAAAATCGTCGTCGTGAAGAAGAGTGGGGGGCAAGTACTGTTAGTTGTTTATATCTTAGCGGCATAATCATTTAATCTTATGGAGACATAATCCTACCTAATTATAGGTACATAATCATCTTTCTTTCAATTCTTACTTTTTTGTAAAAAAACTTTTCCCAGTGAGACTTATTCTGAGACGTCTTCGTCTATGTATTTAAAAAAATAACTGAACTGTTTTAAATACACAGAAATGCTGCGTGGTGAATTAAGATTAGGACAACACTTTAAAATTGCGTACACACCCTTGTACTAAATAAGGTGATTAAATCTGCGGTTAATTAAAAAATCTCATCCTAAACAGCAAAACATTGTACTCAAACGTGTAGATTTAACCTTATTTAAAATCAGAGTACATTTGTACATTATTTATGATAAACTTGTGGCCTGTGAACATTAAATAACGATTAAGTTAGTACGTATTATTTAGTTATTCTTTTTTAAACGCCGTTATTTATATATATTTATTACTTTATTTTGCAAAACAAAAATTAACTTACAAATTTCTATAGCATACAAAGTTATATTACAAGTATATATATATATATTTAGTTGAATGGCTTAATTTTGACACCGTGGCCATTACGTGAATACTGGTAATGACATCATGCGAGCATTTGCACAAAACAAGACGTGATATTTTGTTAAATACCTTTACGAGACTGAATAATGACTCACCGTAACATAGTCAATGTATGTCAATTTTGAATTGCGTCATTGACATAATAGTATTTTTTTGTAATCTTACATAGTTCATAAAATATTTTTCTGGACTCGTTTTTATTATGCGGTTTTTTGAGACATTGAATTTTACTACTATGTAAAATTATCTATGCGATGACACCAAGTAAGTTTTTAACTTACAATAGATTTTCGTTTTTTGTTTTACGGGTTAGTATAACAAACATATAGATCAGATCCTTACCTTAGATTCTTACCGTTCTTACAGTATAATAGTATTTAACATGTATTTGGAATTTCATTTAATCATACTTTTTTTATATAATTTTTAATACCTTTAACAGGATGATTTTTCGAGAAACTCCCACGCCCCTATTTTTTCTTCGGTGGAGCAGCTACTTTGCTTAATTACAACTTCTTTAATGGTTGTGTTCAAATTTAAAAATCGTAAGTAAGTAGTATTTTCTACAATTTCTAGGCGAACCTAGAGGGGGAGGGGGGTTTGTAGATAACAAAGACGTAAAAAAGTATATTTTTAAAATCCATTTTTTGGTGGTCCAATTTTACCCTATAAAAAAATTACCCCCATAATTCAAAACTGTCAAAATATGTTCACCTCATAAAAAATGAACAATGTGCCAAATTTCAATTTCTGGCAAATCTTTTATCTTTTTTTAGAAAAACGCCTGTGACAGACAGACGAACGGACACAAGAGTAAAAAAAGTAACACTATATGAAAATTGATTAGGTTTGCAATCATAAGAATGTATTAATCTACATTTCAAAATTATCACCCCATACTGGCATCTACATTCATCAATGTTTCCGTATGCCTATCTATATAACGTGCGAGATTAACATGGCAGCTAGCTAGGCGCACCCGACTTTATCCTATTGAGCACATCACCTCCGAGCATCCACCCGAATATAGTCAACGTCGTAACTCATAATTAGATTTTTATTTACTACCTAGGTAAGGAGTAAGATTGTAACAAGCCTAAAGAAATTTTACTTAAAAAAATCGTTCAAAAAACATTTAAACCATCCAAAATATGACCTCAAATGTGATGATCAACATTGTTGGCCTTGGGGTCCTCCGCCTCCTGTTAAACTATAATTTTCAACTTCCGGAATATTTCAAAGTTATTGTTATTTCCCTTTATCGCAGAGTATATTTTGTATGACTGCTTCCTGAATGAAAATGAAATTTTTTAAAACATGATATAATAAACAGATGTTATTAAATCAATGTCGAAGATTGGCTCGATGTTTTGACAATTTGTCCGCGAAAATTCCCTCGATCAGTTAGCGCTTGTCCGCAGTAGGTTTCGAAACTGCCTCGCTGTGCACGCACAGGCGTGCGGAATGCTCGCAACAGGTTTGAAGATTTGAGCTCCTTTCAAACGGCCAGCTTCCCAGCTGAACGGGCTAACTGTCGCCCGCCGCGGCCGCCAATCAAGTCGCCGTCAGACTCGTGGCATTTCAGCTGTTTAGGTTGCGAGTTATCGCTATCGCAACGGCGAACGTTTCAGCCGTGCATATAAGTACATTTTAAATTATTTATTTAATATTCATAAATTGTTTCGACTGGTCAAATGGTTGCGACAAACGTCATTTACAATAAAATAATGATATCGCTGCACCTATTCAACTTATTCCCGGCAATCAAAATAGTGTCATATACTCTAGCTCTAACCCTATAGTAGCATAAGAAAAATCTTTATTACACTATATTTCATATTCTTGTAGTTATGTTAATTTCCCCAACCCCTTCTACTTCCCAATCCGAACCTCGTTCCCTAGTGTATTTTTTTATGTTATTAAATTTGGAGATAACTATAATTAGCCGTTGTTTCCTGATATAAATAAATAAAACGTTTGAAATAGGACGCCTCGTTTTGCTTTAAACAAATTTCACAAAATTAAAAACACAACGTTTAAAACCATATTCATTAATTTAAGGTATTTTAATAAAATACATATCGTACCAAATCACATTATTACATGTGTCATTTTTTAAAAATGTGAATAAATTATGTATGGAATAATACATAGCATATTGTACGACTCAACCAGTCGTTAAACCGTGCATTGGTATGCCATCAGATCTCTTATATACCTGCCTACGCTTAGGAACATTAGCCTTAAGTTTTAACTAAATCCTCATAAGTAGATACAAGTTTCAACCCTACTTGCCATTATAATAAATGGAACAAATCTAGTAAGAGACCATTCAATAGGGTTTTACGTCATCGCATAGCTCTATTAAGTCTAGAGATATTTTAATTTGTGAAGAGAATTTGTTAATTATTCAAGTTAATTATACCTACATTTATTTCAGTTACTTTTAATGAAAATAAAAGAAATACCACAACCTCGTTTGCTAAATACAAAATGCTTTTTGCAGGTCACGCTTTCGCCAAGAAGTGAGTCGCCTGGTTCTACCTTCAAGACTCCCGTTACTCTTCAAGGGCCACTCAACACTCTCTTCAGCGGTTGGCGACGCCGCTGAGAACACATTCGTGCTAACAAAGTCAACATGAATGTTCCGTTGGTAATTATGACATCATACGTAAATTTCCACAAAGCCATCTCGCAACAAGCCAACCTTCAATGCGATAAAATACCTTCACTTTGGTAAAACGAAAAAAAAACTGAAAGTGGATTAAATTTGAATTGAATTTAGCGATAATACGATATACTTTTATTGTATACTTTTTTTTAACCTTTTATATTAAACAAGGGAGGAGGAAACAGAAGTTTTTAATTCGATATGTTTTTTTATATATACTTATTATTCTGTGGTCATTCAGTATTCCTTAGTGCCTTAGGCAAATTCTAATATAATTAAGATATGTTTTTTGTTCTAAATACCATGTTATGTCGCTGGTAAACACCGAAATCCGGATTCTAAATTAAACCTCGGCTTAACCTATTGAGCCTGAAAATACTAACTTGTGCGTTAAGAGTTTGTTATAATAAGAATGTATCTTACAATAATTTGACTCATATAATGTGCGCGGCGAGCGAAAGATCTCTTGCGAGAGTCTCTGAGACGACTGATCGTACCCGCAATTTTTCATTACAAAACTGCTTCGGTGCGGTGCGTTTCAGTATCAACAAAGGTAATTAGGAAAGCAGGAGAATAGAGGAGATGTACGCAAATACACTGTACAGTGCGGTACAGTTATAATAAAATTATATCATATGGGTTTAAAGGTATCTGACTTATGTATACTATTTTGTTTTAAAATTACATAATATTATAAATTACAAAAATGTAGCGTGGAAGCGAACGTTTGGATTTTAGAGGGTTATTAGTAAATTCCATAATAAAACACAATGCAGTCGACCGATATCTGTCCTTTCTTACCGTTCAGGGGTAAGCGTGGTAAGCGTAAGTGAGGGGTATAACCAACACATTCATAAATCGTGTATGTATATGTAAAATGCTTAACCAACATTAATGAATATAACTTCTGTTGTAAAACCACTGTATGTAGATACTTTTATCGTAATACTTTCGAATGAAATTGACAGCTGGATTTTCCGGGTACAGGATCGCCCTACCAGGCAAAGAATCCCCAAATATGTTTACACATCAAGAAATAAACTTTCCTCGATATCTAATATTACGATAAAGCTGAAGATTGTTTTAAAAAGTACTGAAAATATTTTTTTGCTCCACATTTTTTTAAAATATTGTTTTCTATTTTGTAATATAAAAAAAATATTTAATTTGGCAAAAAAAAAACACACTTCAACGTCAACGTTTGTATCATAGGAATGGATACCTCCAAAGTATATTAAATATTATTAATAATATGCTTTAAAGACAATAAAATGACAAATTGAAAGACAAATACATTCAGAAACACATCTCGGTTATACCCGGAATACTTCGATAGAAAGTAAGATTTGAACTAATTTAGCTATCATGATAATGAGAAAACGAACCGTATCACCATTCGTAACATACTACAATCAGTAATGTGACCATAATTTTTCATTTACACTAAGAGTCAATAACACATAATATTCCCATCTCCATCTATATGTCCATCTCCATTTAATTCCAATTGCAAGTTTCCACTTTCCCCTTCTGATTGATATCTTGGGTTCATTGCCGAGCTGATCTGAGGATGAGCTTCGCAGTCCATCATGTCTCCTCCTCTAACGATAGAATATTTCACTTACGCATCATTAAACGAAGATTCCAGTCATCATTATAAGCCTATAAATGGTCAACGCAGAGGCATTAAATATAGGGTTACCACAAACCTAGAAAAAGTTTTGTACATAAAAAGATTTGGTCGATACATACGAATCATAATTGACTTTTGTATTGTTTAAAGAATACATTATTCAAACAAAAGTTTTATAGAGGTAAAATATAAAAAAATATACAAAATATAATCTCTGTTAAATTAAAAGGTGGCACATATGGCTTTCTACTTCCGGGGATTATGAAGTTATTTTACTATTTGGATACAGCGACCAAATAAAGTAAATAAAATATTGTTCATTTTTATTTTCAATCTCAACGTTGTCAAATCAACTTTATTCAATAAATACAAAATACATTATAATAGATCCAGCCAAGCCAAGGTTTCTTAAACTTAAATAAAATACAATTAATTTACATATGCATAAAATGAAATTCAATAAAATATAAAACACCTACAAATTAAGTTAACATAGTTCGTGTAATGTAAAAAGAGAATACAGCGCGAATGTACGAGTTAATTTAATTAAGATAACTAAATAATTTTTAATTGGTTTTTATTCAAAAATTATTTTAGTTTGAGTTTTATTTAATATTTGTTCTTGTATGTTGAATGTATGTGTTCAACATTCAAAATGTGAATTGTGAACAAATGCTCAAAAAAACATTTCAACTAATTTTTCTATGCCGAAGAACCATCTTTAAACTATCACGAACATCTAAAAAAAAAAGCCAACTCGGCTTTATAGTTTCTGAGTTATAATGTTTCAGACAGACACACATTCATTTATATATATATAAATGAAAAACAGAACAACCAATATTATATATATTGATTGTTCCGTTTTGCAATATCATTCAATAAATATTCTGATTTTCTAAAATTTTAGCTATGAGCATTATGCAAAGCGTAAATAGTCTAAAGCCAAATAAAAACAGCTAACTTACAATAAATAGGCAATTAAAAAGATTACCTTATAATTTACTAATTAATGTTTTATTTTATCTTCCAAAAATACCACAACAATAAAATAAATATAATTCATATAGTTAAATTGTGAAATAAAGCTTACATGCTATCATATTGTGCACATGGAAATCATATTAATACAGTAAGGTCAAATTAATGTATAATATTTTTAACTTTTCACAAAACTTCTCCCAATGGTCTCTTTGTGGAAACCCTGCAAACTTCCATTATTACTAAGGATGTTTTTTGTACTTCGGGTCGTCTGCAATCACCTCGGAAATAGAGATCACACTTGCATTGTGATGACACTTCCACTGAAGGCGTTCTTTTTACTTCACCTTTCAAATAATTGATTTCTTCTTTATTACTTTCTATTTGTTGCAATATTTTTCGCTTGACTTTATGCAATGCGAGATATGTGTTCAAGGGTTGTTGGAGCTACAATGGTGTTATTTGAATTGCATATTTCACAATGTAAACTAACTTCATATGTATCTAAAAATAATTGTTTTCTTTATTCCAGATTCCTAAGGAATCCACTTGATAAAGAAATGTCAATGACCGAAGCGGAAGAAGAGTTCGTAACCATTGTACCCGTCGGTGAATCTTCTTTGAACAAAAAAGAAAATCCAAACATCGACAAGGAAACATTCGTTACTGTACTGTCAGTCGGTGATATGATTGGTGGAGGAGGTGCCGCAGAAGTACATGTTAGAAGACCAAAGGGTGCGAGGCTAGGTTTGGGTCTAAAATTTGAAGGCGGAGCTGCAGCCTCCGAAAAGGTCAAACGTTTATTGGTGCAATCATGCGCCCCGGAAAGTCCCGCGGCTTGTGCGAGAGCTCCATGGGGTGGTTTAATTCCTGGAGATGATATTCTAGCAATAGATGGAATTCCTGTTACTGAACTCACTAGAATTGATTGCGTTCGAAAGTTGAAGGACTCTGAAGAACTTCTAAAACTTCTCGTTAAGCACTTTAACAATCAAACATCGAATGAAGATAACCTCAGTCATAGCATAGACGTTGACATATCCAATATAGCAGATTTAAAAGCAAACTCAAAGTTACCACCACCAGTGCCTCCACGAAAACTATGCAAGAAAAGTTCATTCAAAGACAAAAAAATAACGGCTATCTCTGAAATTCCGGGCAGAGATACTTTAAATAACGAAAGCGATGTCTCCGTTCTTAGGAAATTGAGCGACTCTAATGGAGTACTCAACAATTATCAAACTAACCTCTCGAGGAAATCATCATTGGACAGCAATACACAGAAAGTTCCACTATGTCCTACTAGAAAACTTGTTTCTGAAGAAAGAAGACTGGCCCGAAGATTATCTGATGGAGAAACAGCTCCACCAGAAGCTGAAGTATATATTGATCTTTTCAGAAGAGAATACGAACATTCCTTTATGATTGGTGAAGCGGAATCTGATGACACATCAAGTTCAATATCAACTGTGGTAGATCGTTTGAGTTCTTTAGCTAGTTCCGTAGAAAACAGCATACCATCTACACCGATTCTACATCAAAAAGGCATTGATATTCACAGCCTACTAAATTCGATTGAAAACTTAGACACAGAATTTTTTGCTGATATTTCTGCAACAACGTGTAGAGAATTACTATGCAATAAACTGTCGCAAGATCTACAAAAAAAGTCATATAATAAAAACGTTTCGAAACCAATCGAAAATGATAAAAACATAAAAAATGTTGATCTAAATAACACCGAATGCAACACAAATGATAATGTCTCGCACCTGCCTCTTAAAAAAGATATTAATAAAGTCAATCGTGATATTGTGGACATTAACAGTGATTCGAACAATAACTATAGCGCTATTGTTAAGAATATCACATCAATAAATATTGAGTCCACACATGAGAACGTTGACTCCTTAGATGGCATTGTCGACGAAGACAATATCAACGACCTCAAATTTCCAAACAAACAAAAGTGCGCAATCGAAGCGCCAATGCCATTACCGCGAAATATACACAGAAATTTGGTATCTCTCAGTGTGTCGACACCTCTTCAAGGCGCTGTAACGAAGGAGGCAGACGACATATTTTCACCAACAAAACTAAACTGCATTGAGAATTGGCTTCAAGGTTCGTTTCCGTTTAAGGCACCCTTGAGTGAAGTGAAAGATAACGATTCCAATTACAAACCGGAAGTTTTGCCGAGACTTATTGACTTTGTACCCAAGTCTCAGGTCAATTGCGGTAGAGACGCACTGGTGAGCACTAAGGAAATTAAGGATGAGCCTACTAATTTAAAGAAAAGGTTTACTGACACCGATCCATTTATTATCGATAGACCGCTTCTCCGCGAGGATGGCAGCGGCGATTCTTTGGACACCATTGGCGAAATTGACGAAGCAGATGCAAGGTATGTTCTGATTTATCTATATTTTAGTCAAATACAATATTAATTCTGTAACGGACGGGGCAAGGCTTCGCTATAACACGAGACACCCGCACTATAATTTGGAATCAAACAAAAAATATTTATTATTTATTTTTATAATTGGTACTTTAATTTTAGCTGATACAAGGAAAATGCAATATATTACGTGTAAGATTTTTTTTCTAAAATTTGCAAAGAACTATGAGAAACATATTTACCAGGATTGGTGATCATCTGACTTTTTATTGTACTAAATAGGTTCCACAATGCAAATTCCATTTCACAGAATTTTGCAGAAAGGGTATATCATAAGCTACAGTATAATTTATAGTATCTTCATCTACTTATCACCTTCTCCAAGTTAATATAGATTTCACACGTAATTACTATATAACTGTTCAATTTCTAGTTGTTAATTTGTTTATTTCTTTTATAAAGTAATAAAACAGTAACCGCAATAATTTACACATTTAACATTACACAGATTTCTAGCTCTGGATGCTCTCCAATTTAATGATTACAAAACATGCATGTGTATTTAATTGATTAACATGACATAATAATACATATTAATTATTAAAAAAAAAATATTTTATATTTGTACAGTTTTTTTATATTATTAAGAATATGAGAAAAAAAATAAAGCCAAAGGGGGAAAAAAGATAATACATAATAACAATTAGGCGCCATTTAAGAAATATAATAATAAAAATATTTTCTACATATGTACTACCTGTAATATATAAATAAATATATATACCTGTGTATTTGTATATGTCCCAAAACCGTTCCCGATAAAAAATCCAGATAGTTGGTTCTGCGATTTCTAGTATTGATTGTAAAGACGGTATATAAAAAATCTTTATGGTTTCCAAGAAAATAAAAAGAAAACTTTACGTGATAATACTAAACGGATATTGTAATAACATCTTTTTTTGTGAGCGCGCCTATAGTTTTCACTGTACGCCGGTAACTGTGACATGGTTAATGTATCGATCCGCGCGGCTTCGGAATTCTCGCGCTGACCGAATATACACCATCTGTGAAAAAATATATAAATTTAGGGATTATTTTTTTTTCATCCTTTTTTATAAGTTTTTACTCATAATAGATTACACAAACCCCCCGAGTCTTCAGATATGATAACCTGTATGCGTGTCGATATACTCGTATATGTGGAATTGCAATTTCTAATGTACTGAATTTTACTAGCTTTTATGAATTCTGAACTGTATAGAGTCCAAAATTCAACTTAAACTATTGGCTCCGTAATGTTGAAAATATAAAAAAAAAAGGTTTTTCCCTTCAGCTTAGTGTTCAGACAATGTTCAGCGACAATCAATCCAAGTATAATTTTTATATATTTTTTTTATTTTAATATTTTTTATATTTTTAGTATTTTAATATTTTTACAGATTGAAATTTTTCAATCAAATTATATAGTCAGAATGATCAAAGGAAAATTAATACCGAAACGCACGGATAGTTGCATCGCTTGATTTAATGCACGCTGGTTTAAATACAGGCCTGTAATTTGTGAAAGCCTTTTACTCTCACTTATTTGTGCACTTATGAAATATGGTCAAACTTTCATTAATGTAGTAAAACTAATATTTTCACCGTTTTTTATCATTTTTCTTTCCCTTTTAAATATTGTTTATATATTATATATGGGAATATAAAACAATGCATTATTATTTTTTCTTCTAAATAATTTAAAATTTATTATCAAGTAATTAATATATTTTATATTGATTTTAGCTCTCACGATGCAATCGAATTGAAGAAACAAGAAATATGGCGCAAACCAATTTCAGATACTTTCATTAAAGGTAAGTTCAATACTATAGCCCCTTTTTTAAAATATTTTTCTTATTTTATTTTAAAACTAATATGTGTAAGTACTTATTTCTGCATATATAATTAAACTTTAGTTTAGACATAAGTTTAGGTTGTAGACGTAAAATATGTCACCTTGTTGACTTATTTCGGCCTATAAGGAAGTTCTCGATGTCGGATTCCATTCTTTTCTTTTGCGTACTCTCAGAAAATGGAAAACTTTAACTTTAACGTCTTTAAACCTTTCCCTTGAACCGGGCCCAGCTAAAAATAAGAAAAAACATTTAGCACAAAAAAACCATTATAATAACACTTGCTAACAGGCATTACAACCGGGAATGTTCTGGGGAAACATTATTTATATATTTTATCGCCTAATTAAATTGTATTTATTTTCACTGAGGTCCTTTTAGGGGTTGATCTATATCAATAATCAAACATTAATCGTAAATTAATAAACGAAAAAGTAAATAATAACGTCGTAATTGGGTAGAAACAATTAATTAGTAGATATTTTTACTTAATAATACCTGCACGGAAAGAAATTACCTTAATACATGATGATATAAGTGTTAAAATATCGTAAGAGAATAATAAATAATTAGTTGATATTAAACTATTATAATATGAACTAATTTTATCTGTCTGTAAAAAAAAAAATTGTATAAAATGAATTATAAATATGAAATTATACAAATATAAATAAATATGAATACAAAACGACACACTTATAAATACAGCATACTGTTCTAGTGCAGATCAAATGCTTGACGTTTCAAATTTCCTTAAGTTCATCTTTACCTCGATAGTGAAATAAGTAGTTACCAAAATTGTTCAAATCCTTTGAAATGACATTTATAATAATTTATCAAAGTTTGTCAAATACATACATACATACATTTGACATACATACATGTCAAATGCAGGTTTAAAGTAATTGGTTATATTATTTAATGCCTGAAACTTAATTATGCGCCCTAAAAAAACTAGTGAGTTCTTATTGCAAAAGTATACTATAGTTACCCTTTTTACCAAAAGGTTTACCACTATATTCGAGTGAGTATGCAGTTCAAAAAAGACAAGTGGTCCTTAGACATTACGGCCATTATGACAATTTCTAAATAAAGTATTCTACGTAGATTCCCCCCTACCCCCCCCCCCTCCCCCTCCGTACCCCATTCCCTAAATCTGAAACTGTATGTATGTATGTGGTAAAATATGTAATAGTTGATTTGGTAACTAAAATAACATTATCATTTGTCAATACCAGAGTTATCACCTAAATTAACTATTAAAATATTTAAAAAATAATAATAAATGTATATATTTACATACTACCTATATTTATTTATTTATTTATTCATAATGGCATAATAAGAAGTCTCAACCATAAATGATATAACACTGAAAAAATATAAATTATCATCATATACATATTTACGATTCGTACGCCGTTATATACTACTAAATTTATTTAATAATAACAATAAAAAAAAGTGTTTGAGTGTTACCATCTTGTAGCAATTGATTTAATCGGGATTTTTAAGTAACATATGATTTAGATACACATTAATTTTATCCTAAATTATTTCACCTCGCAGTTATTCACTTTTGTTTAAAAATATCAAACGGCTTCGGTTTTTTTTCAGATTTGATTGGTGGTTTGGTGTTGTGTTTAACGCGGCGAAGTAAATACTAAGCGGGCCATTCGTTTATTAAGGCTACATAAAAACAATAAAAACTACAGTATTTTGTAAATTTTATTACAATTCTGCTGAAACTAACGGCGGCGTCGCGTCGTGTCGACGCGGCTTCAAATTTCGCCGCCATCATGCACGATGAAGTTTAGGACCAAAATGAGGTCACTAATTTCCTCAAATAATGTGACGAGGAAAAAAACGCCACATAAAACATGGGATTTATGAAAATGTCTTCACTGAGCAAATAATGCTAGGCAGCTAACGTTTCACTCAAATCTAATCCTGACATGAACATTAGCTTAACCTACTTTTAAACCAATAGCGGGGTGGAGTTGAGGCTACTAGATTAGGGTTGCCATACGTCCCGGTACACCGGGACATGTCACCCGTTTAGAGCCTCGGTCCCGGTTGTCCCGTTTGACCCATCATATGTCCCGGTAAACGAATAATCATGGTTTTATATTATTGCTAGAATTATGCGAATAATTCATACGACGACGTTAGATCACGTTGGCTGGCGGTGAAAGTGTGGGGTCGA
The DNA here is from genome assembly GCA_020383195.1 of Neomicropteryx cornuta. Classification (NCBI taxonomy): domain Eukaryota; kingdom Metazoa; phylum Arthropoda; class Insecta; order Lepidoptera; family Micropterigidae; genus Neomicropteryx; species Neomicropteryx cornuta. The sequence goes on from JAHKQU010000014.1 coordinate 13,418,230, forward strand.
GGGATGTACTGACATTTTACAAATATTTTTCCATATTTACAGCACGGAATGAAAGACTGAAATACCTTTGTGAGGGAGCTGATGTAATTCATGGGAATTTACGATCTTACTCGAAAACTAAGCGGTTAACTGACTTTGTTGCCGGCCATTGAACGTATTCTGAAAATGTGGGAACCATTGAAAGATTTCGTTTTTTCACAAACCAGGTTGCGGCGTTATGGGGGGCGGTACCTCCCCCCCCCCCGTTCTTCTTCTATAACTCACGTATATTTCCACCTATATTGATATCAGTCCCGGTCGGAGCCAAACCATGTATGGCAACCCTATACTAGATGCGTGATAACTTTGTTATCTTAAAATTATCTCCAATGCCGGAAGGGTGGGTTAACCTGAATATAAAATCCTTTTGATAGGATTTTGCTTCAGTTCAGAACCTATAAAGTTTCTATCACGGACTAATAAATACTGGACATGCTTTTTCGAGGCAGGCGGGACGGGACTCTGAGGGACGCGACGGTGTGAACACTTGGGCTGTGACGTGGACATTAGGGATCATACAATTACTACAGAGCAATATCGAACTACATTAGCAATTTAAAATTGGTAGCTATAGCCAAGTATGAACACCTAAAAATAATATATAAATATATATTTATTATCGAAAATACGTATTACTTATCAAAATTAAATTATTAATTAGTTATAATGAAGCCCATTTTTAAATATGCAATATGTAGCGGGAAAAAACCAACTATAGCTGAGATTGCAGTCTGCACGACATACAAATCAGTAAAATTAAAGTTCTTTCAGATTAGCTAAAAATACGAGAAACATAGTTTTACAACAAAAAAATAAGATCATTCAAAATGCAATGATATCAATGCAATGATATAATATCAGTAAACTAAAAAATAGGTGAAATAAAAATAAAAGAAATACAAAATATATTATAATAATAACAACATTAAAATATTACAAAGAATACAATGTACGAATACATTTTTAGCGTGGTTAATTATCGGAGTAACAATATTTAAGAATTATAGTTATTTACATGTTACATGACTATTTAATGTCTATGAAAATGTAACGTATAAAGTAAATGTGCATTTTTCGAAATGTCAATACAAAAAACCATACAGTTTAACCAAAAATAAGAAAATATACGTACCATCCAATAATAATAATAATAATAATTAAATATGATAGATACAATATGATATTCACGCATATTGTAAGCCTAATAAGCACTGTTTTGAAGAAAATATTTTGATCTGTCATAGAAGTTGGGTAAAAACAAATCAATGTTAAAAGCCGTGCATCTCTTGTCAAAATCAATCAGTTACTAATATAAATACTATTAGAGACAACACATACGTCTATCAATACACATAGAAGAAAAAAATATTTTTAATAAATTAGTAAAAAAAAACATTTTCAATCAAGCTTTTAAATGCGTATACAAGGAGTCAATCCTGGTTGTAGAATCAGATCATGCTTGCAATTTTTATTGTTTGCATTTTTATGCATTGTCATCGAAATTGAACCAACATGTCAAATTTCAAATCCGTAGGATAAAAGGAAATGGCCCTAATTCAGCTTGCAGATTTGACCCAAATCGACTAACAAACATTGCAAGCTGAAGAATAAAAGTTTTTGAAAATGTTGACATTCAAAGGATAGTAAAAAAATAATAAAAAGTAAATTAATAAAACTTTCAACATATTAAACATCAATAATTTAAATGTGACTGTAGCATAACTCCGCTATAATACTAATAAATTATGTGAAAATTTGTCACTTTTGTATTTATATCTCAAAGGTAAAACTTTTTAAAAAAATCGTTAAAATTTTATATTCACCTCACTATAAACAGTCACTAAATATTTACAACGAAATAAAATCTAAAAATGCTTTTTACTCAAAGATGTTGTGGTTTACCTGTCAAAAGAAATACTATATTACTTCAGCCTTGAGGTATGGCTTCTGCTAGTCCAAAATTTCACAGTACAGGAAGGCATGATCGCACAAAATATTAAAAGTTTGACCCTACGCACGAACGAAACATCTTATAATTTCTAGGTGGACTAAAATATTTAGACTCTCATGTTCATGTTATTGGTTCATGGATCAGTTCATGTTATATCAAATGTGACGAGAGAGCAGAGGTTATTATCGATAAAATATCCTCAGTAAGATTTACTTACTTCGTAAGTAGGTTGTTATTTGACCTTTAAAATGGGATATCGAGAATTTCGCATTATTGACATCTGTATTATATTTTTAAGAGCAGGCGAGAGCCTATCTAACTTGTCAATTAAATTATACTATTTGTATGTTTTAGAGATGTATAATGTTGAGTTCCGTCAGCCGTTGTGGAATTCCAAAGGTTATTTTATTTGACATTCCGAGCAGGATGTCTACTGGAATATACTCGTAAATAATTTTGTAAGGAAAAATTATATTCGTGACATTACGTCTATGTTCTGGGGAAACATTATTTATTTATTTTATCAACAGACAGTTAACACATTATATACACATTTATATTACACAGCACTCGATACTTCTCAATTTCATGTTTACAAAACATTTATTCTTATAATTATAGATCGAAATATTCGTTAATCTTTCTGTTTTGTTTGCGATGATCTAAATCCTTTTTAAAACCATATATTAGTAAAAACCATAGAAACCTACGTAAGCAGTTTGCATAATCGAGTTAGCAACAACTAAATTGCGCAAATTTTTATTTTTGAGATTCTAGCACGTAATGCTGATAAAATAACTTTTGGGTAACATGTCCGCATATATCTAATTGACATTATATTTCCTGTCCAGAAAGAGGGTAATCGGGAAATAATTAATAGATTTTCGATAGCGGCGGCGAAAAGGGTTGTGGGTGCACCTGCATCCAAGGTGGATATGACAGCTGCAGCAGTCAGGGCCGTGGAACCCGGGCCTTCGATGGAACGAACGAACAGGGCCGCAGTAGGCGAGTGAACCGCGTTGCGATCTAATTGACGCCCTAGTTCCACTGAAAGCGGACGCAATGCAGTATTCGGTCTCGTACCGCGGCAGATCCAACGGACAGTGCGACCGCGGCCTGTAATCCGATAAATGCGATGTTTTAGTATAACATATCTTACCATGTTTTTTTAACATTTTAGTCGATTTATGACCAGAACAGATTCAATTTAAAGATCACTTGGCAGCTACCTTACTCGCAAATGTTGATCACCATTGATCAATAGAAGTGATCAGGTGATTGTTTAGTAACACCGTTCTAATTTACAGAATTGTGTAAATTGTATTATAGGATTTAGATGTTTTATCTATACTTTCATGCTTAAAGTAGAATTGTTTTGTCTTAGTAGAATTTGTTTGTCCAGAATAGGTAATCCCTTGAAGTACTGAACGCCATTAAGAAGTTTATGGTCCAAGAGCCAGGGGCATATTTAACCATTATTATACCAAATTACGTGAATACCAATTACACCAATATGTTATATGTACTTATTTATTAAATCCAATAAAAACCAATCCCACAAACTTTAAGGGTGTTTAAGTTCCCTATTAAGAGTAAGAAATTATGTAACGAAATGCGAAAAATTTTCATCACCAAATTTATTTTTGTAATAAAATTGGTGTAAATCGATCTTATCAATCGATAAATCAATATTATCTGTCGACCAATAGCATCCCTCTTACAACCCCAGAGAAGGGAAAAGGAGTTACCCCTTATTCTTAGACCGACCTCTGTTCGACCAGTGGCATCTGACAGCAATTATTTAGCTCCGCCCTAATAGGGTGTTTCGAACAACGCGGCAGGTCATTAACTTCGATCTTGACTGACCACGGCCTAGTGACCCAGTGACGTAGTTATCCGAGGGAGGAGTCATTGAAAAATATCTGTTTTACATGATTTAGAATAGAAACTTCAACATTTTTTTTCTTAATACCATAATGAATTTTGATATAGTTTCTTAACAAATAACACTAGGAATCGATAGGACCTATTAGCTGTTTTTTTATTGGGATTGACCTTGGGACACCCTGTATATTAAAAAAGGAAGGAAAGTCTTGTTGCCATGCGATGAGTTGACCCCTTCACTGTTCGAAATCACCAGAAATCCATTTGACCATTTTTAGAATGACGTCTTCTGTATGTTTGTTTGTCTGTGAACACGAAAACATCTAAACGCGGCAATTAAATCATTTTTAAATTCAGATTTTAGTTTGCAAGAAAAAGATGCAAATAAATGAATGTTAAAATCAGTGGGCGAGCCGGCGCTTTAACACCTTAAATTGCGTTCACTTTCTAATTTGTACATCGAAATATATGTATGTCAAAATTATGTTACTTGTGTATCGTGTAACATTAAAAATTTGACAGGAAGATAATAGTCTAATTAAAACACCCGTAAAGTGAAGATCGCAGTAGTCTAGTAAATAAGGCGTTAGACTATTGGCCCAAAGGCCGCGGTTTTGAAACCAATTTTAACGCTTTATTACTACCATCTCCCGACTCTATTATAGGCTCATTTGGCCTACTTGAGTAAAGCCTAAAATAATTGTATATGACGTAGATCATACCATTTCTTAAAAAAAAAAGTCATACTCTTATTAATCATCTTATATTTACAAAAGTAGAATTCCAATTTAAATTGATTTGACTATAAATGAAATTCATTCACATATTTGACAGATATAGATGGCCGCCAGAAATGTACTTCAAACAGTCGAACGACTTCAAATTGATACCTGACGTATTAGATTCCTCCTTTCCCTCTAACTTCACACCTATCTTATTTTTCAAAAATTGTAAATTTTATTTTAATTTAAAATATTATGTGGTTGTTCGTTAATAGTTTATTTCCTATAGAATACTTCTGTTTTTATAACTTTAAACATCATTAATAATGGTCAAAAATTCCTGTTCTTCATCTTGACCAATATATGGACAAGGCCGTTTATAAATAAAGACGTATACACACCAAGACGAAACAGGGCACTGCCACGCGGCGATCTCATGTCACCGCGGATAGCGGGTGACGAAATCTGTAAAATGTCGTGAAAATTTAAATAGCATGAGCCATACACAAGAAAAAAGACAGCAACCGCAATATAGGAATATTTAGTTATCTGTTTTACTATTGTAAGCGACAAAATTATAAACATATAATATAGTCGCGTGACCAGCGTACAGTCGAAAACATCGCTGTTTCTGACTAACTCACTCAATTTTGTAAATAGAATGAGATGGACGATAATATTGAACTTGTAAAAAAAGAGGTTAATGAATGAAATAAAACCCAAACAACATTTTCCACTGAAGATTAACTAAATATAACAAATATCCCTTCCTTTACAAACACGCATTCGATAACCTTGTAAAACATATAACTGGGCTTTGCGTAATCAAACCCGCCATTTCACCTCTTCACCATTTTACCGATAAATTAACTTTATTTGAAAGATCGTTAACCTAAAATATCGATTTACAGTAAACTAATATAAGGATTGAGTTTGAAACTGATTAATTAACGCGGTTGATTAACAAATATTTTTTCGTTATATTTCTGAGTCGCTCCCAGCATTGTGTTTAAATTTATAAGCAGCTTTAAAACGTGGCTGCATTAAAACGCGCTCGTAATGAAAGTCCGTGTCATAAAATACATACGATTATGATCAACTCGTATTAGAGGCATAATGGCAGAGGGTTCATTGTCGCTTTTACACTATGATGCCATAGTGCTATTTTTTAGATCCGCTAGATGGACTCTGCCATTATGCAATATGAAATTTATTAATACACGTTACTCAACTAATTAGGGATATATTTTAGTATGTGCAATGCAGCCAAAGTTGATATTCATTATGCATTCATTGAATTCATATAATTTTTATTTTTTTTTACTCCAAACACCTAACTTGTTGGAAACCAGCTGTGTCTACAATAAATTATTATCTTACAGCTAATAATCGATAGCGGGTTATGTCAACTTGAGCTGGCTAAACTCAATGGCGGTTATAGACCCGGTTATTAGGTATAACATGCTGCCAAGTGCCAATATCGGATTCGCCCCGGGTTGGCAGCCTATGTATTTCCCAGGGTTCAAGCTATCTTCATACCATGAAAATTGGATCAGCAGTTTAGCCATGACAGACGTTTCGGATTTATGTTTTTGGATTCCAACAAATTGTAGAACCTTCTATAGAAAATTACAAATAGTCGTATCGCTTGAGTGAAATGCTAGCTGGTTTAAATTCAGCCCTGTATTTTATCAAAGCCTTCAACTCCCACTTAGCTATTTATGCCTCTTATAAAATACGGTCAAACTTTAAGTAGTTAAAAGATGATTTAAAAAGGAAACAAGAACAAAATAATGATGTATAACGAATGGGAATGATACGGCAAGTAAATAATTTAATGAATATTCACAAGGATATAACTTATATTCAATGTAGATATAATTTATAAATGAATCATCATGGCTAAAAATAAAAATGTGAAATAAATGCACATTACGTGCAAGATATAGTAAAATTTTATTTCTTAAATACCATTTAGATGATTTTTAACATTGTTAGAAGAATACTAAATGTATATACAATTATAATCTACAATAATATATATATATATATATATACACCTATATAATTTTGTTAAATTAATAAATTTATATATATTTAATATTAATTTTCTAATACAACGTTTCTGAAGCATTTTTTTTTATTTTTTGTCAACTCGCCCTTCACCTAATAAAATCATCCTATTACTTGTGATAGATCTGTTTATAAGCGTACTGTTTTGTTTTTACGGAATCGATACTGTAAAAATACTGGTACAAAACCCTATATTTACTAGGGCCTAAGACTTACTTTCTTTTTAAAATTTTACCCCCGGACTCCTCGCTTAAGATGGGATGAGGGGAACACTATATGTGATGTATTTTTAACTTAGAATATTATTATTGATATAAATATTGGTTTGAATTATGAAAAAAACATTTTAGAGGCAAAAACAATCTAACGATAATCTAAACATAACTAACGATAAGTAAGCATCTAAAATAAAAAAAATGATGTTTATATACGTGTTTAACTACAAGAATAATAATATAATTAATATGAGGTTTATTGTCTCAAAAACTTGAACTGTTTTCCTAATTTAATAAATAAAAACATATAGCATACAATTCAAAATATATATAACTGATATATAATAAGTTTTTTTTTTAAATTAAGCAGCCAATTTATTTATTTTTTTCCTGAGGTATGACTAAAGTTCATTTACCTACAGCATTTCCATTCGAAAGGAAATTGATTATTATATAGTTATCCCGAAAATTCTATTGATAACAAGAGAAAAATATACAAAATAGATACTCGGATAAGCCAGATAGGTATTATGGGATTGAACGGGGTTTCTTATTGGTAAGAATCCCAATAAGATCCCAATAAGAAACCCCTTTAAATTTATTATTTGCGGCGAATCCCAACTTGGATTTTTTCCCGAATAGCTGATTTTATAGTAGTAATTATGAAATTAAACTATACATATATAAAATGAAACCTTAGGGATAATGATTAAGAAAAATATATATACATATTAGTTGCAAATAATCCTAATGATGATTAAGTAAATAATAAAACCATTAGTTATTATTTAACCATAAAATATTATGCTGACAAAAATATATTCAAAATGCAGCTCATATAAATTAATGTTAATTTAAATATTTACGTAATGTAATAAATTAGATTTAATACCAGTATTACGACTGACTTTGATAAATTATAAAATAATATGAATAATAATTGATTTCCCGAAAAACTTTATTTTTATAAATAATCGATTATTTGACATTGTTTACATCTAAAATTAAATTAACATCATTAAACGCTAAGAAAGATATTATATGAATTGTATTTATAATTAAAATTGTTTGGAAAATTAAAATTTTGGTCAAATAAAAAATACTTCTGTAGGAAAATTAAAAGTAGAACGAGAATATTTATACGGGGTTTAATATATTAGGTAAATTTGTAACATTTTCCAACACGATAAAATCTTTTTTAGAGTGTTTAATTTGAATAAATCCATAAAAGTACAGTTTTAACTTTAAAAATGAATTAAAACAAAAACAAAAAATTGGCAATAAACAAAAAATAAACTATAAATACGATTCTCAAATCTTCTCTCGTGAGAAAATTTTAACACACATCCATAATAAAACTATCCCCTAATAATCTGATAAAACTATTTAATAAAAAATTGCCTAGAATAAATATTAAAATACTTGTAAAAGCAATATAAAAATAGGTAATATTTACCTAGCAATTTTGAGTTGTAAATATACCGGGAATATATTTTCTAAAAATCGCAATATAAAAAATAAATAATTACAATAAATTCCACGGTAAAATGAACTACGTGCTTTATCACATTTTTTTTTACAAATTTCAATAAATAATCATGTTTTTTTCGTCAACCAAAATTAAATTAAAGTTATTAAAAAAAATAGTAAAAATACATTTTTAAAAACAAGCTTTGATTTAAGTGCTTGAATGTGTATGTAAAATTTTGGGTCTGTGCTGTTGACCGTTGAGGAGTTCCTTCATCTGGAGACATTCCTGGTAGAATTGGGTGGGGCTTACCATAAAAACACATTGTCATCGAAACTAAACTAACATGCCAAATTTCAATTCACCTTACAAGATTTGACCTTAGCCGATATACAAACATTGCAAACTACAAATTATACTAATGCAAGTAAATAATAGATTAGAACAGTAAACATTGTTTCTTAAATAAATGAAACCCACTTTTATAAACTTCGATGGAAAATTCGGGATCTTAGTCGGCGCGATGCTTGGAGACCTAAAGTGGGAATTTTAACCTAACAATCTTTCCGCCCCTGCCCTTTGCGAGCGACTGGCTGCTTCCAATTTAAATGCGTTTTTGCAGCTGAGTCTAATTAAAAAAACTGCGATGCTCTCGAGCGAGAAATGACGCTCGCTAAAGAAAATAATCAAAAACTCACATCGACATGTTAAAGCTGCTGACATAAAAAATAATAAGCTATGGGCATAATGATTTTATGTAGAAAATAAATAAATACGTCGTTATTAAATACAATTATGTTTTTATTATTGATTTAATGATTTATCAACGTAAAACAGCCTACGCATAATCGAACGACGTTTTTTTAATGAAATTTGCTTTTGCACTTTAAGATTAATTTTCATTTCAATAAAAAATAAAATCAAATTCTCGTAATGTAAGATTTATCGTGTATGCAGGTTTATGCGTTGCATTGTTGTATATTGAAAGCTGACAACATTTAAATAAATTGTAAAACAATATACAGAAATATATTTGCCTGCTTAGGTTTCTATATTTGCTTGTGCATGCATATACACTACCATAACGCAATTGTACAAATTCTATTTAAGACTAGTAAAATAAAACTAGAAAATAGTGTTTATTGACTATCTATAACGGCTAAAACACATTTTGTTAATAAATGTCAAAATGCTCAAATTATTATATTTTATTCATTTGTGTAAGATCTAGTGGCTACTACGGGAAGCTGTAACAAGCGGCAACACTTTTGACACTCAACTTTTAAACTATACGGTTGAACAAATTCTTTACTTTAACATTTTGGAAACTTTGGTTTTTGTCTCGTTCGGCAAGTAGTTAAGAAATGTAGATCGTGCCCCAGAATGAAAGTAAGTGTATCATCAAAATGAGCGTTTTATATTCATCTTGGCTAACAATATCTGCGCGGATTCTCCGCCCTCCGGCAGCGTTTACGACGGACGATGGAGCCAGAAGGAAGGATGGAAGTCTCTCGAAATAAATGACATGCTGCTTACGCGAAGTGACGAAGTGAGGCGAGGAATTCCGCGCCTCGGGCATCCGCTGCCATCACGACGCAGGCCCTCGCAAATGCAAGTCGCGCACATGACGTTGACAGTTAAAAACTCTTTCGCCGGATGGATACCAGAAAAATAGGACCAGAAAAATCACCCAGAGAATGGCGCCGTATTTAAGGGTAGTAGAATTTAATTTACTATTAAAAGCTTAACTAATATATACATTATATATTATGTATATTTTGTTTATAAATATATACAGGCTGTCCCAAGGTCAACCCCAATAAAAAAAAACAGCTACTAGGTCCTACGATTCCTAGTGTTATTTGTTAAGAAACTATATCAAAATTCATTATGGTATTCGAGAAAAAACATGTTGAAGTTTCTATTCTGAATCATGTAAAACAGATATTTTTCAATGGCTCCTCCCTCGGATAACTACGTCACTGGGTCACTAGGCCGCGGTCAGTCAAGATCGAGGTTAATGACCCGGTCTAAGAAGAAGGGGTAACTCCTTTCCCCTTCTCTGGGGTTGTAAGAGGGATGCTATTGGTCGACAGATAATATTGATTTATCGATTGATAAGATCGATTTACACCAATTTTATTACAAAAATAATAAATTTGGTGATGAAAATTTTTCGCATATTGTTACATAATTTCTTACTCTTAAATAGGGAATTTAAACACCCCCTAAAGTTTGTGGGATTGGTCTTGGGACATCCTGTATATACAAAATTATCCCGGCCGGCCAATAATTCCGTAAAGAAAGAATATCAGCAAATGTAGATTGTTGACGCGACGACACCCGCTTGGCACTATCCCGACAAATCCGTTGATTTTCTTACAGAGTTAGTAAATTTTGTACTGATTTTCGATGCATTTCCTATGGAGGAGATTTTTACCTTCAGACAAAGTGGACAAAAATAGATGTCTCCTTCTTAAGCAAATTTGTTTATGGGTCAATTTGAACAAAATTTTCTCGAAAGTCAATCTTTTTAGCCTTTAGTTTAGCTTCGTTTTATCGATAATATCTTTGTTATTTGGCAACATGGCAGAGATTCTCTTATCCGATTTAAATTCTTTTGGGTCATTACAGTACAAACAATCTTAGATAGTTGCATTACTTTCTTGGATAATGATGTAACTGGTTTCTGGTTGTCAGTCCAGAACTTCAGTACAAATAAAACCAACCAATAAACAATAATTTTTACATTTTGATAGTTGGCATCAGTTTCACACAAAATAAACAATAACACATTCCCTTTCTATTCGCGAGAATCTCTAACACTACAAAATATTTAGAAACATATGTAACTAATTTATAAACGCCCGATCTCTTATAAAAACCAATTTTAGACTCATCTTCACAATTAACAACTCAAATAAAAAAATATTCTTGATCCCTTGTGCCACTCCGAAGTAACGAGTGAATATACTTAAAAAAACTTTATGCATCGAATTGAACACTTCCTTAGTTTTAAAAGTTGATTAAAAATTACGCTCTTGGACCTGCTTAAATTATTTTGCCTATATCACGGAAACAGATCCACATATCCCACCGTCGTTGCCACCCCACCCCCACCTTGTTTTGTGCAAAACTTTTCACATCATCTACATGTAGGCACTTTTATACAAAAATAACTTAGTTAAGGTGTGTTTATTATTTGTTTTCGAAGAACAAAATCGCTTTCTCTTCAACATTCACATTCCCAAAGGAGGGCAGCTGAGCAGTCCTTTTATTGAAAAATGCTATTGAAACTTATTTATTTTACCTACCATTTATTTTTGTTTTACATTCTTCAATAAAGAAACATTCTCTTTCTTTCTTTCGTAGAAACATTTTCATATTGCCAACGAAGCTAATTTTATAATTTTCTTCGATTAACATATAAAAGTAAAATGATGAAAAATAGAGATAACCTGGAGAACCCTTACAAAATAATATATTTTATTTATTATTTTGTTTTTAAAATAGTTTTAAATTATAAACAGATTACATATGCAATTAAATATATACATCGTGATTGCTGTAGGTAGGACATATTATTTACACATTATATTATGCACTAACGATTGGGTCTCTCACACACACACTATTTTTCTCTTAAAATCTCACGCCTTTTGTCACTTTTTTGCACATAATTAAAAACAACACGCTGTATTTCTCCTTCACCTTCGCACATTAATGTATATTATTTAATACTCCTCTCTCCTATCCACCTATCCACCTTTTCTGAAGATTTATATTTTTTAGACTAATATTTTTGTTCGTTTCTGATTTTAGATTAGGCTTTTGTTACAAAGTTATATTTTGACATATAAAATAAAGGAAATAAATATTACCCAAATGTTACAATGCGAATTTTCGTAAGATAAATACATATGTGCACACTCTGGTTCTGAAATACAATAGATGTTTGCACGCGCAATCAATTATTAATTGATTAAGTTAAGCATTGAAATTATAAAGTTTATTAAGTTTATAGGTTGTGTGAGCTGATGGTTGGCTGATGGTTGGCCTGGTCCTCCGGAGGACCGCAACAAAGTTATGTAACAAACTCGGGTTTGAAAGCGTTCCTTCGTCGAAATTCGCTTAGGAGGGCCGCGGGCGGCAGCCGGGTTAGCTTACGCAACAAGGAAGGAGGGATTTGCATGTATTTTTAGCACAAGGAATTTCACGGCGCCTCCTCCAGGAGGACGCGGGGGCGGAGGGAGATATCGGAGGTCAGCGCCGGCCGGTTATAAGGACCGCGCGGGGGATAGTAAGGACGAGAAGGCGGGGGGGAGGGCCGAGGGATGCTGTCCGCCTGGCTGCAACGCCGGGACATCTGACAAGCGCGCGACAGGAGCTCTCAACCCGTCTTCTGATAAATTACATCAAGCTTTTGTGGATTTTCTGTATTGCGACTTTTGTGTTCTGTAAAACTATATTCTGTATATTATAAAAAAGTCACTTTAATAATAATTTACAAGCTTTTGTAAATGGATAAAACTAAATATACCATAATTCTAACTAGAAAAATAACAGAACTTTATTTTGTAGCCCGAATGTCATTTCCCTTAGAACCTAAATCACAAATTTACTATCAAGCCTGCACTTTAGTTGAGCAGATTCATAAAAAAGATCAATTTTTATATGGAATATTATCCCTAATTTAAAACTAAGTTTTTATAGCTTTAATGAATGAATTTATAGCCCAAGGGTATAGCATTTTTTTATATTTTAAAGTTTAACTAAAATTATTAATCGATATATTTAATCGAATTGAATTTAGATCGATTATAAAAATAAATATTTTATTTAATAATTAAGTTCTTTTTTCAAATTTACGTAGTTGACATTTCGGCATAGGGATAATGCATTGAATGAAAGCAAAATAAACGCCAAGAAATAAAAACTAAAGCAGTTGTTAGTTTTGCAATACTAATAAATGTTTTACAAAAATAAAAATACTAAGAAAACTTACTGTGAGTTTTTTTAAGCGAAAACTGTTTTACCTGAAATACAGTCATTAATTTTAATGATTGTTATCCTTTACTACAACCAAGAACATCAATATCTTAGATTTAACTGACGTGTTATTTAGAAACAGATTCCGCAGAATCAATTATTAATTAAGAATACCTACATATTGATCATTTATTAGATAATTAACTATGAATAGACTAATAAAGTAATAAAATATGTTAATGTTCTTTAAAAAAAGCCATCTATTAACAAATAAGCTAGTATCTCCGATTACGAAACAATTCGTAAAGTTTAAAGGCATTTCTTAAGTCTTTCTCGTTAAGTGACCTCAGTCGGATTCACTAAATATGGCTATCATTTGGCGTGGGTAAGCGCTTAAATTCCATCTGGGTCATGCATTCCTTTTTGAAGTGGTCACTTTAGCATTGAGATTACCGTAGAATTCAGCAGAGCGTTGGTCTTCGCTTGTTAACAGTACCTATTAGAAGTGATGGGTTTAGTACCTTGGTCATATTAAAAGTGCTATATTCAAATTCACTCAAAAGTAACAATACGTTTAGGCTGCTTTCTACTAAATTAATATAGCATGCATATTTTAATAGTGATGCGATGCGACGTGCATAATTATTACGATTAAATACAACGAGGTACGAACTAGCGCCGTTTAGCTAGAGGATGATTTCTCTCGCAGTCAATCGTCACTTTCGCATTTTTTTCTACTACTATCATTTCAATATGAACAAAACAAAAGTATAAAAAGTCGACCTAAAACTATTAGACTTGTCGACGTTAAAAATATTTAGTTTTATTAATATTTAATAAAAAATTTCAAACCAGTACATACACGGTTTAATCAAAGAATGATTTCAAATAATATATTAGTCGATTCTCACGAACATTATGTATGTTGAACGATAGTTTTTTCCATGGGCTGGCTGCGTTTTCTGAATAAATACTGCTTTTCATTGCTAGGTCAGTTATTGTTAACTCGTTTGTAAGCCCATTCATTTTTTAAAATCGTGTGTAGGTATCATAATTCTGCAAGTGCCCAACGACCGGTCTTACCACACCTAATGTAATGCTAATTTTACTTTTAGGATAATGGATTCATTCTTAACTAAAATAGTTTCATTCATTCAGACTAAACTCATTCATTGTAATGATTTGTGTCAGAACATAAAGATACATTTAAACCTGCCCATTTTGTTAACATAATATGTAGTTGTTTTTCGAATGTACATTTTAACAATAGGCTAAAAAAAAATAATACAAAAAACGACAAAAAAAAAACACAGGCCCGTTTTACATTTCTTTGTGAAATAACTAACCAGAAGCAATATCCAAATTTAAAACGAATTCTCCTTTTAAAGATGATGTCACTGACTTTGCCTATTCTCATGTAAATTCACTTCAATTCGGTGTCAAAACTATCGAGTGAATATTAAATATTTCTTCGCGTGTGAAATTCACACCGCTGACAATAATACTGTTAGCAACTCGATAGTTTTAGTCTCCTCTCGAGTTTGATGGCTTTTCTGGGTAAACCTTATTAAAACGTTGCTGAATATTTTGATACCAAAATAATAGTATGAGTGCTTTTAATAAAACATTAGAAATCCCACACCATAAAACAATAATTGTTACAAAATCTTCCGCGTTTCGTCCAGCTAGACGTAGATAAAATTTAAAAGTTAAATATGATATCTCCCAAAATTTCCATACTTGTCGTTCCTCGAGGTGCTTCCCCGACCTTAACTGAAGGAAGCCTTCAAGTAATTTGATTCTTAACCCATTTTCCGAAACAAAGAATACAAAGACCGGAGGAGAGGGTTTGTTTCAGGCACCTTCAAGGTCTGAGGTCATTGCTCCCCATATTTTTAAAGAATGCTCTATTGATTTGACACAATATCAAGATGCAATTGCGGAATGCTTATTCTATCTAATTAAAATAAGTTGTATTAAAAATACATCATTTAACACCTTTTGTATTTTAATAAAATAATTTATGTTTTTAGGGAAAAGCTACGTAATTTAAACATCATTTTTGAATTGTAAATTCATAAACAAATTATTAATTTTTAATTCGTTTTTCACTTATGCCAATTGAAGAATAAATATACAAAACCCCACTACAGTGGTAAATTCAGTCTTTTCTAAACTCATTCATTTGAAGATTAATTTTAAAATTACTTAATTACCTACTTCGAAAGTAGCCAAATATTTAACGAAATAAATTAAACGGTTGTTACACTTCTTAAATGAAAGTTTTATGGAAAATTAAACACAATGTTTATAATATAACTGAGTCGAGAGCAATTAAAATATCTTAATTTACTAAAATTATTTAATTGTGTAATAAACTTAATTGAAATTGTAGGAAAGTCGTTCACACATCGATGCAAAACATATTTTACTGACTTTCTGCCTGTGTAATAATATATACATTTTCAGTTAAATTTGGTAATACTGTTTATACAGTATTACCAAATTTGTAACTTTTATAAGTTACATGTTTTTATGTACCTAGTTCTTTCTTAAAAGTACCGAGCGCTAAATGAAACATACTTGAGTAATAATTTAGACGATGTTTTTTTGTTTTTGGAATTTGTTTTTAGATTTATGTAACTTTTACTTCGTGTAGTAAACTACTATGTAAATCTGTAGATTTCTTTTAAAATTATATAAATAAATAAAAAATATTGCTGTAAAGAAATAACGTTATAAAGATTGAACCTAATTATATTAATTGGATGACTTTTGTTTAAAAAAATCGCCTGTTGAAGCTAGCTCCAGTGAACGGTAACTATACACCTATTTATACCTCAAGATTCTCAATAAAAAATCAAATTAATTGGCCCTGCAATTTAATTTGTAAAGACGATATATCAACATTCATCATGGTTTCCGAGGAAAAAAATGTAAACTTTACTTGATAACATTAAACGGTAGGTGTAATATGTACGACAGCTGATCACCCCCCATTCCGCTCGCGACAAGCAGGTCATTGGCCGTGATCAACTCGGCCAAGGCTACGAAATATCGATCTCGCGTCGCCCCGTCAAAGGTAATTTACACCAGCGATTAAATAAAAATAATAAATTTGGGGATGCATTTTTTTCGCGTTTTTTTAATATATTTTTTTACTCATAATAAGGAACAATTAAGTCTTCGGAAAACGTCTCGGGACACCGTGTATATTTTTATAGCACTATACATTAAGCCAATTCGAAAAATATTTAAAACTAATCGGGTATTAAAAATTTCATGAGGCGCTATTCAGATAAAATGCCGATTTTCTGAAGTTTTTGGGTCTTAGGAAGAATAATCCTGAAAGCGACCTTTGATCTATAAAATATGAATGCTTTTTTCTTTCTGATTTTCACCTTTTATAAGTAAAGGGCGAAGGCTATGTGCACATAATAAAATCAGTATAGACACTTAGAAATTAGAATCTTGTAACCACAATTACGCCAAAACGGTAATACAGTTTTACTAAATTTTATTTCCAAGCATTCTGTGAATGCTGTGAGGTTATTAGTACCTATTGAATATATATTTTGATGTTATCCCAAATTACAGATACAGTAGGTTTAAAAATATTAACATTAAGAATCAAAAGTCTTAACAAAGTACACTGCAGTATAAATCTAATCTGGTTAATTTAGCAGTATAATATGTCAAATTATCTGAAAAAAAAATAACGTGTCTGTAGTTACCTATACCTTCTGTTCGGAAGGTGATTAAATTTATCATCAACTAGTTAATTATGTATTTATAATTATCACTCCATAATGGTATCTGCATTTAAAAATGTACCCGAACGTCTAGTTATATAGAAGAAAATCTATGTGACAGATAAACAAAAATCAACGTGATAGCTGGGCTATTAGATTCATTCATTACCTGGGAAAAAAATAAACTCAGTGTGGTACCGACAATTTTTTTTAATATACTTATTTTTCCGCTTTATATATACCTGAATTTTGCATTACGCATTATTTATGAGTTCTAAAATGCTTAAAGGTAAAATAAAAAAAATATATTTATTTTCGATAAAGGTCTCTTAGAATAGGTTACGCAAATATGTATTAGCTTAATTATCAAAGATGACAACAGGAGACTTTCGTTTTCATCGGTAGAATTGTTTTAAAATTGCATAGCTTTTAATGTTGATGGATATATACATATTGATAATATGTAATTATTAGATGTTTTTCCTAAAGTAATTATTGAAATTCCCTAAAATATCTTTTTTTTTAGGGATTAAACTAGTCTTGAAAGATTCTATAAAATGTATGTCAACTATATGAATTTCACATCACCTGACAAACAATGGTATAATAACAACATAGAGAAAATATCTCATAGGGATTAAGTAGGAACTTAGGGTATAAGGTAACACTCGGTGTAAGGAGTTTTAAAAGAATAGCCACCTAAATGCTGCACTAATTTTTTTGTGTTTTTTATTCTGCGATTAAATCGTAGATAACCTTAATTTATATCGCCATATCCTGTGCAACGAGCACATATCTGTCTGTGAGCATGTCTGTCTTGCTCCACGCCAGGAAATCATAATTATCACCGGCATTCACAGATGGATATTTTTTTTGCGAGTCGCTTCTCTTTGCCGGCGATCTAATTAAAGTGGAGGACAGGTTTCGTTTGATGATGCAACATGCCGAAGTGCCGATCGGAATGCTAACCCACGACAATAGGGATAGTTTTCCATTGCTGATGACTTCAAATTCAATTATTTTATATGATTACATAATATACAGGGTGTATATTCACTGATGTCCTTTTAAGGGGTCGATCTATACCGACAACTTAAAAAAACAACGGTCACACAAAAAAATATAATAATTTCGAAGAAAAAAATAATTATATTATTAAAAAACTGTTTTTCCTCGAAGTGTCTCGCGAAATGTGCAGGCGCGAGGTCACTGCCCGATCTTCCACCCGATTAATCGCCTTCTCAAACATTAAAACAATTACTCTTAAGTTTCGAATTCGTTTTTCTCGAAAACATTTCTTCAATATTTTTTGCTAATTAATGTTTGATTTTTGATATAGATCAACCCCCTAAAAGGACATCATTGAATATACATACATTCTGTATATAAATATATAAAACTAGGCAACGCGAATCTAATAATATACCTAAATATTTTTGGCTCATAGCACTAGTACATTTTTTCAATTACGTATTTTATTAATTAATTACTTTTTACACTATTTCACCGTGTGAGTCATTTTTAGATTATAAGTTGTATTATAAATTAAAATATGTGTAACGTAAGGGCATAGCATGTATGCAGCCATTATCTTATTATAGATTAAAGGGCATTCTGCGTGCAAAAGTCACCCGTATTTCCGTGCAATTTGCCAACGGCGCGTTTGTTGGCAACCCCTGCGCGCGGTGCAACGCCCTGTCCAAGGGCGTCCGCAGCGGAGCCATATCATACCAATACCGCCAAGCAACTGCAAATTTGTGCAGCAGCCGCGCCGCGTCCTGACTTCGCCTGTGGGGTCACCCCGACCGTACGATTGTCGACTGAGGATATACGATTTATTTTTATTTATTCATCTGGCTTCCCCGGGTAAATTACATTTTTTTTTATAACAAAAAAATACCAAAATGATAAAAACACATGACTATTAAAAAAAAAAACAATAACAAAACAAACAAAAATTTGCAAGATAACTAAATATAATAAAGATATAACGCTCTCAGGCGAAATATCAGTCAGATAGACTTAATCAGTCTGAATTATCTATTCACAATGATATCCTAATAGTGTATTATACCTAATTGGAAAGGACCTGTCGACAGTCTGTGACTAGCGGCTCTTTGATATATAATTTTACTATAGATTGGAAATATACGCCGTCCTGCGGCAACGAAACAACAGCATAGATGTAACTGGATGCAGATACTTAATCCTACAATCTACGCAGAGATGGAATTTAACAATTCGACTGCCTTCCTTTTGGGCAATACTCCCGACACATTAAATGACGCGACACATATAAGTGTGTTTTTCAGCGATCTGGTAAAATGGTCCAGATTGTTATTTTTTTAATGACTTCTCAGTACTTATTTAATATAACATAAACCTATTAAATTTTAATTAAATATACGAAATATATTTTTATTGAAGCGTACCGGAAATGTACAGGATTTTTAAGAGCAATTTTAAATATTTCTAAATTAAAATTGTTAACGTGATATTTTATCAGGAACGTATTAGGAAAAAGCTATAAACATTGACGCATTCAAGCATTATTGAGTCATCGATTAAAATGATGTAAAAACGAAACGAGTCATTTGGAAGTATTTGTACGATAATCGTACGATGGCAGCCGTCATGCTGGTCGTTTGCGGTTCGAGGCCCGCTCGAAGATTGCACACACTCGCGGTCGAGAACTAACTCGGGCGAGTATGACTTCAGTCGGTGGCGAGCTGACGGCCGTTGCGGTCGCACACATCGGGTTCCGCCGGCGCGGCTAAAAGGCGCCGCAGGCGCAGGCTTTTGTCTTCTAACGCGGAAGGAAGCGATCGCGATCTCCGGCGGCGCGCGCTCACGATTTTCGCCGAAAATGCGCGGAGCCGGCCGTCGGAATGCGGCGTCGCGCGTTTTAGTGATTGGTGGTGCAGTAATTAAGTGTGACTGAAAGATTTGTTTGTTCCTAAAGATGATCTCGCTCGAAGTCCGCGGTTCGGACATTTCGCGCATGCAGGCGTACGCCATTTCGGACGGAAGCGACGAAAACATGGGTAATTATTGCTTTCTTTTAATTGCATCAAGCGCGAATGGACATCTGCAAAACGCATATGACGTTTACCATTTTAATGTTTAAAAATAAATATTCTTACAATGTTTATTTAATAAAATTAAACAAACAAATTTAAATATGTTTGAATTTGTCTTATTCGTCAATAACATAGTAACATGCTTACTTCGACTAGCTTTTGGCGAAAATTAAAATCGATTTTTGATCATAACAAATGTGAAAATCAGGATAACAATAAACAGTTATATTCTCGTAAATGCATCGTTAAAACCCTCGCTACATAGCGCATATGTCATTGTTGGACTCCGTCTTAAAACACATTCCCAGTCTAACCGGATTTTCCACGAGATGCGAATGTGTAAAGCTTTGTTTAGTATCAACGGCTAGTGTTAGTTTTAACCACATCCTTAGTTCTTTTGACTAAAGTAACCTTCTGTAATAAATATCAAAGATAAGGTATTTTCAAAAAAACCTTTGTTAAGATTGAAGAAATTGCATTGCGACATTTTTTAATATGAATTTTATTTATTTGTTCTGCTATTATCGGTTTTTTTTTCATTACTGCTTAGTCTTTTTAGTATATTTGCATTGTTTTTTTTTTTCATTGTTGATATACATACATAAACACGAGAAGTTCATTGAATTAAAGAAAACAAACATTTAAATAGCTTACATACAAATGGACAGCAACTTGACTCATGTTAAATGCGTTTCCGGATTTTCTTAAACTGCTTTGAGTCAACCTATTTCGCCACATCCTCGAGAAAGAAAGTTTGATTTTGTATCTCACACATCTATAAGAAGGATATCTCCAAATGATTCGTGGCTGCAGCACTTAATGGGATTGTCAACAGTAGTGGTAGCCATGGTTAGATTTTATGGTTCTGAGCCCTATTTATTATAGCGGTATAAATAAAAGAAAATATGTGGTTCATATAATAATGTATTTATACGACTATTTAGCACTTTTTAAATTGAAAGGTTGCAATGGGCAGGTGGGGCATGTCATGTCGTTGAAACTTCTACAACGACCTACTAGCATATTAAATTTATTAACCCACAGATCATAACTCAGGCAGGACGGCGAGGACGGAATAATATGGAACACTAAATAATAGGGTTTAATGGAATAAGATCCTGTAAGAGTCCAAAACTCGCTTTTTGTTTTTTGTTTTGGATACAATTTGGATACATTGGATACCATCAACAAAAGTTTTTTTGATGGTATCCAATGCGTCTATTGTATGTGAAGTAGTCTGTCTGTATAGCCGCAAGTGCTCTAAATATTTTTCTTTTATTTAAAAAATTAAATATATTTTCTTTTATGAGGTCTGTAAAAATATAGGTATCGATCGTATAATGGCATACCTAATTTATTTATATTTGTGGTAAAAAATTGTTCATACATTTTTGTAAATAACAAATGCAACGTATGTTTGCATAGATAAAACAATTAAAATTTGTGCAGCTGGCGATGTTTACTAAACATATAACCATATTATTCATGTAATTTTACATTTAGAAAATCACAAAATCAAATGTAGAATAAAGTTATATTTATTCAATTTTATAATATTCATAGAATAGTTTTAAAATTGATAGTTTCAAAATATTTATAATCGTATTAGCAGTACGCAAAGTATGCAGATATTTAACATCTTTTTAAAAAATCATCATCATAAAAGAAAACACTCTATTTACTAAAGAACTCTATCAATTCTGGGCTGATTTAGGTGCGAGTTTATCACTTTAAAGCTGAGGACGATCTGTATCGCTAGACTATCTCCTAGTGATTTAATTTAACTAAATATACACGAAAAAGACACTGACTGTTGTGAAAGAAACAGTTCTCTCTTTCTTTAGAAAGAATGCTGCAACTTAGCTCATGCACGCTAGACACGCCCACACAAAATTGATATGCAAATGACAAAAATCCAATCTTTGATATTTTTAGAAAACAGTTAAGAATTTTGTGCTTTTAATCTGAGTGACGATTTAGGAAGGACTGAAGTTGATATAATTATTTACGAAGTCATTACTTTCTCGAGTCTCATCTTAACAGTTAATAATCTAGAAATATAATAAAAAGAATGTATGCAACTACATTTTTCTTAATTTGAGCTATAATAATTCAGCTAGGAAGCTGATTTTATCATTTATTCGGTTACCAAAGATGGAAGCTAATTTTATCTTACGCGGGAGTTACTCTTTTAAGTGTATTTTTTTTAATTTCGAATTTGGACATTCTTACGATTCTAACCATTTAATTGTAAGGAACTCCATTTTGTTTTAAATTTGAGTAACAATAATTTAGAATGGACGGAAGCCATTATATTAATTATTAATCCATATCCATTATAAACATATAACTGACATATTAATTTAGAAATATGTGCCTCCATTTGGAGCGTGAAGAATTTTTTTATGTATATATTTATTTAAATTTTGGTGCGGAAGGTAGAACTAATTTGGGGGATAAAATTAATCAAATTATAGATTCGTGCTATGTCAGTGCACCGGTAGCAATACGGAGATTTTTTGGTTTTAAGATGCACGATTAATCTCATTCAGTAATAAGATTTGCTGTACATTTGCATGTTATAGAGCCTGTTTAATCTTCAGCTCTTGAAAATTTAAAATATACCACACTACAACTTGGTATAAGCTCTATGTAAGCTTACCAATACCAGGTGCTACCTGTTTAAAGATATTAAAACAGTTCCTATGAACTGTTCTAAAGCTGCTTCCTGAAACGTAGGATATAAAATACTATTATTTTATATCCTACGTTTCAGGAAGCAGCTGTCGCTATAAATATAATTTTTAATGACGAGGAATGCGATAATTTTGATTGAATTCATCTCAATCGGCATTTAGTGAAATTCCCAGCCAATTACGGATTTTATTTGCCATTATTTATATGTTAAGTAATTTCTCAAATATAACTTATGGGAAAAACAAAGATTATCTTTCAGGAAATTATATTCATAATAGGGTTAATAATTCGAATAGGCATTTCCTGATTTTCCATGTTTTAGGAAATTACGGAAAATAATGTTCAGATTTTATGTTAAAAAATCCTCTAATTTTTTCAGAAAATGATACCGTCTTACATTTTTATGTTATGGCTAAATTGTTTTAAAACAACCTATCTGTGGAAAATGGCACTTAGTTAATATTGTGCTAATTTAATTTTATTGATAAATTTTGTACTTTTGTACAATATTCATATGTATCAACATAACGAAATGCAGTTAGGTTTCAGAAAACATTTGAACTAAAATATGTATTACATACTAAAACTTTGCGTCAATCTGCAGTCATCTCTCTGAAATTCTGGCAATGTTGTTTATCAAATTTCTTCGCAGCGCTGATGACCAGCAAGCACTCTGGAAGATTGCTGGAGTTATACTTACAAAAAATTATATACCAATACAGTACCATATCGATGAAATGTTCTCAAAAATATTATAAAAAAATTAAACCTCAATATAATCAATACTCATATCAACCAGGTGAACAAACTAGGTGAGATTAATATGGAAATTGAAGTTACTCTGTAATGGGCGATATACCTATTCTATATTTTCTTATATAATATATAAAAAAAAACAACGCGACTCCCCGATACGGGCGTGGAATCCACGGTGTCATTCGTCACGGTAAAAAAATATTAATAATATCGAATTAATATTCCTAATCGTGGATAATATTTCGAGATCGTGGTAGTCGGTGATTAAGGCGTTGGACTATTGACCTAAAGGTCTCGGGTTCGAATCAGCGCATCGTCATACCATTTTTAACGCTTCATTACCACCATCTCCCCTGACTCTAGCACAGGCACATTTGGCCTAGTTAAGCAGTGCCCAAAATAATTGTATATGACCTAGGTCATTGCAATTCTTTTTATAAAAAAAAATCTTTTGCTGCTATGAATTATGTGTGGATGATAAATAGTTTAAAAAAAAAATAATAAAAATGTGACATTTTACAATTAATTTTGCAAATAAGTAACAACTATTAAAATAAGGTAAAAATCTAATATAAGAACATAAATTGTTTTTTTTTTCACTTCAACTAAGTAACTCATTTTAAGTGAATATAATATTTTGTAGTATACGATAGTAAATGAAGCCAATGAATAAGCATGCAAATAATTATATATTCTTAGCTACTAGCGATAAGAGACTACTTAGGGCAGTTGTATCGAATATACACAAAGCTAACTTCTTGCTTGCTGACGTCCTAAGCGCTTAGTTGATAAATATATGTTCATAAAGGTGCTGACCAGTCGAAAAGAAATGTAAATAAGTATACTTACATAACTTTAATACTACCCTTACCAGAAGTCGATTATATCGATGTTTAGCCCTGTTTATGAAACTGATTCACTGCCACTGACATAAAATGGATTGAGCTCAACAAATGAAGCTCTAATATTATTTACTTATAAGTCATAATTCGTTGCGTAAATAATTAAAAATCATAAAATAACAAAACGCAATATTTTTTTAGAAAATTGAACAGGAAAATTATGGATATATTATGGATAAAATACGAGTAAAACATAACATAGGATTTTTTCTATAGCATTTAAAATGTTATTTTCATTTTATATTTAGCTTCTACGGTTCTAGCATACCAATATTATTAATTAGAAAAGAGTTTTTATGCGTTTGTATCGGTTCCCTCACCAATCAAAATATTAAGTATTCTTAAATGACAGGATCCGCCGCGATACAATGTTTTTATTGCAGATATTCACCATTTAGCTTTAATAGTATGCTAGCGCGATAACATGAGTCACGAGGCCCATTTGCAGCCGCAAAATAAAACAAAGTCGCGGATTACGTGCCTCCTTCCAAAGTGCTGGCTGCGCCTGACTCATGCTTGGGATCAGATGCCTGAAAGAGATTCACTAAAATTCTTTGTCTGTAAAAAATAACGGCCTTTTTCATACTCGCATTAGTTCGCTGCTAAAATGACAGCACATACACAAATACTTATATAGAATAATGTGATGGATTATGTGTAAGTTGAAGGGAATTATAAGGGCTTATAATTATAATTATATAAAATATAAGGGCTATAAGGGTTATAAGGGCTTAAAATAAATATGTATTTTATTATTATTTATACGTTTATTTATATTTTATATTTTATTTTGTTACAGATACAAAGTCGACTACCGCAACTCGCTTCCACGATAAAATAACTGAGGAGGCAGAAACTCCACCGAGCTGTCCTCGTCAGCCTCCCGATGGTGATGAAGCTCCGCCAATCCCCACTGAAGTTCCTCCTACACAAATAAATAAACGATGGCTACCCTCGTCTACTCTACCGAAAACAACTAGAAAGAGTTTTTCTAGAAGCCAAGATGCAAGAAGTGAATGTAGTGTCAAAGATAAGATTGCTATGTTTTCTAATAAAAAATCCACGTCCATCGAGAAACTAGATAAATGTTTTTCAAAATATCCAGCTCCAATGCATAGACCCGAAATTCAAAATAACCACATTATTATACCAAGTAACAAATTAGACAAAAGATTTGCACAATCCACTGACAGCTTAGATACCGTCACAAAAAGATATTCTCTAGATAACAGAGAGAAAAGACCAGAAGTCGTAGGAGGAACCGGTTTTAAGGACACTTACAAAAGTCCTTACAAATCTATAGAAAAATCTGAATTTGATAAATCTTTATGGATTGACAAAGATCCAAAGGAATTCTTATCAAGGAATACTTCAAGAAAGAGCTCCTACTTACGAAGTGAAAGCAGTGAATCTCATAAATCTACATTAGACTATTTAATAGAACAAAGAAAAAAGTCAATGTCGAAACTTCGAACATTAATGATTCCCGATTCAAAGCCTATTTGTGATTTACCAGAAATAAAAGTTCAAGAAAATAAGCTCGATGACTTTAAATTCAAAAAACAAATGCAGTCGTCGTATTCTCAAGAAAAAAATAACATTACTTCTGCGAAAATAACTTCCTGGACAACAGCCGCTCCAAATATAGTCCCTAAATACTCTCCGGCATTTAAAAGGAAATCGTTGCAATTGTTAAGTGCTGCCCCTCTTTCGAAAGAATATGAAAGTAAATATGAAAATTCTAAAATAAATGAAAACAAAGTCGAGACTAAAAAAATAGGTAGTGATATTAAAAGCAGAGCACCATCTAAACCACCCCGAACTTCTCTTGAAAACAAAAAATCTTACTTTTCACATATGTTAAACCCTCGAATTAGCTATACAAATAACCAACTTACCTCAAATTATTCCTTAAACGGAAAAGTTTCTTCTGATATGTCAATTCATAAATCTGGACACAAAGGAGATATTATTGATAGCGATAATGATTCAGCAGTAAGTTCAACGCAATCAAGTTATCGTTCTTCTCCTTCATCCCCTTCTTTACGCAACATAGACAGTGTCGAGTCTGATAGTTCGCACTGTTCTCTTAGATCATCTGATCACTTAGACAATAGTACAATCATTGATTCGAAACATAAGGATATCATAAATACTGGAAAAACTTTCATCGAATACAAAAAGAGAAGTATTACCAGATCATTGTCTTCTGAAACCAACACATCGATAGCTTCCTCAGGCGGCTCTGTCTTAACCTCAGGATCTCAAGCAAGCTGCAGTTCAATTGAAAGTTGCGTTCCAGAAACATACCGTCAAAAAATGTCAAAAAACAAGAGCATTGAAGCTATCAACCGGCGAAATATTCTCGCTTCAGCAAAATGTAGAAGCGGGCGTGATCTCAAAATTAATTCGCCTGTTATAGAAAGCAAATTCACACACGAACAAGAATCTCTAGATACATCTCATATAACGAAAACTCCTGAAAAAATATCAACATTACTTGTCGCCGTTACAAAGTCCGATTCCTGTCGCAGAGTCAGGCCGAAGTCAATTCACGAGACTGATTCCGATAGTGACTCTGAGAGAATCAACCAGAGAAAGCACGACTTTAAGACCACTAGACAAAGAAAAGCTTTTTACAAACATGATCAAAATAGAAATGATAATAAACCAATGGACACTGTGGCCGAAAGTGAAATTGTGCTTGTCAGTAAAGGCTTCACAAACGCTGACCGTGCAAATATGAGAAACGGTCTGCAAAACATATCGCAATCGAATGCAAATAAAAATAAAATTGAGACAAAAGACGCCAAAGAAAATATACCGAGCAACGTGTGTTCGTACAATGCAAATCATAACGGTAATAGTACTAAAACAGGTATAGTTGATAGAGCGAAATTGAAAAAGACAAATAAAGAAAATGCTGTTCCGGATATGTCAAATTGTGGTTCTAGAATTTTTCAAACTGAAGTAGAAACAATAGTGACAAGAAACTCAGAAGAAGCTGACAATAAAGTCAATTCAGTGTTGCCACCAGCATGTGATCTCGGTTCTACTGGAACTGTGGTGCGTCTGGAACGGGGATCCGGCGCTGGAGTCGGCCTAATTCTCGCCGGCGGAGTGGACTGCGAAGCTAAACATGTCACGGTAATTGCCATGTTTCGTTTTTGATATTTCCTTATGCACTAGTGTTGCATATTTTTGCATCTGAGGCGCGTTTTCATAACACGGAAGTCGTGTACAAAATGCAATTTGCAAATAATGCTACATTCAAAAGCAGTAAGTGGGTGTGTGCATACTATTGTATTTATAGCGATAGCGGAATTCTAATCGGAAACCCTCTGTATTCAATCATCATATTGTTATTACTGGCTTTATGATAATTACTATTATCAAAAAACCAGCCAAGCACCACTTCAGTGACACTAAGAACTTTAGTGACACTAATTTAATTAATTTGTTGCGCGTAGTTAATGTGCTTGCTCATTAAAATGACGTCGTCTAAAGGACAAATTTGATTAACACTAAATCCTTGATTACTTTGGTAGGGATTAATACTATGACATTCAAAAAATCTTCGTAAGAGATTACTAATAACATTCTGACCCTAATAATATTAAAATATTAGCTTTGAAACCTTCCATTGGGGTGGGGGAAGGTTCTATATTTTTTTTACATCTTTCGCTATCTATGTACATATTATCTTTATACCAATTTACTAAAATAAATATTTCTAAAATATTTTCAGAATCCCTAAAAGTAGACCTTGCAAACGATTCCCTTAATACAAAAAAAAAACTTTTTTTGAGAGAGTCCTACCAACCCCCATAAAAAAAAAAAAAAAATATCTATTTAATAATCTTCGATTGTCGAAATATGTGTGCGTCACGAAGACCTAACATTGTGTCAAATTAAACGTCACTTCGTTTTTGAGAAAAAAACGTCTGTGATAGACGCAAGCAAATTTTTATAAGGGTTCCGTTTCTTCCTTTTGAGGAATCTATACTAACTAAAAGTACATTCATTTTGACTTTATGTCACATAAATTTGTCTGAATATTATTACACAATTTTAAACTGTTTGTGGGTGTTGCATTTAACAAATTTTATTATATAGACATTTAAATTTAATGTTAGTTTCTATTCCTAAAATGTCTAAAGAAACTGTTTATCCAGAAGTAGCTTAATACATTGGTTTTATATAAAGGACCAGTATGTCAAAAAACCAGCTCATTCCAATGATACATTTTTAACAATCATGAACCATTACATTTTTGTAATGGTAACATATTTTGTACGGTAATGAGGTATTAGGGAAATTTTTTTTAGCGTGGAATAATTACATATTTAGTTTAATGCACTATTTAAAATATACTTAAAAAATAATATTGGAAAGAAATTGTTTTTGGATGTTATTAAATTTTATATTAATTAAAAAAAAAAGATTTCACTTTCATCATTTTCCAATTTTTCGGGCAACTTTTCTAATTATTTTTTACCAAGAATCCAACTTCAAAGTATTGCTAATATTTAAAAAAAAATAACCAAATCATCAGAGCATTTTATGGGTTATAATGCTTCAGACAGACACTGATATTCATTTGGATGCATTATGGACATCCATTTTTTAAAAATATTTTAAAAATTTTTGTTGTTTAATTTTATTCAACTTTATTATTATTTTTAGTGTGTGAAAATATTTCACACTGAATTGTAAGAGCCAAAATGCATTTTAATAAAAAATCCGTTAGCAAAAAGTTTTCATCGACATCCCTTACAAAACCTTTTTGAAGGTAGCCCTTTTCAAATAATAATTAATGAAATTAAACTTCGTTATTATGCCATAATAACTGTTACCTTAGTGGAACAATCTATTTACTCAATAAACTATAAAAGTTTACTAAGATAAAAAACACCATAATTTTATTAAAAGATCATAAAACCTTGTATTATTGTAAACTTGTATTATTTATCAAAGGAGTCGTTACTCTAATATTTATTTACTTTTCAGATACACAAAATTCTCAAAGGTGGACCGGCGGAAAAAGATGGAAGCCTAAGTAAAGGCGACAGGATTTTATCGATTAACAGCAAATGTATGGAAGGATTGACTCATTCAGAATCAGTCGCTATATTAAAAGTAAGTATGTGTGAAGATGTATTGTATATTAATTTGGAAAATTAGAAAAACAGCGGAAGAAGGGTATATAGTTCGTAATTAAGAACTTTTACTTTGGCATTATTAGAAACGTATTTTTTATATCTACTGCTTGGAACTTGCTTAAAATATCCTCCAATGTCGTCTATAATTTTTACCCCTTTTATCCAAAAACCAGTTTGAAATAGTTACGTCTACGCAAAAGAAGAGGTCAACTTCTATCAATCCTGTTCAAATTTCTGACATGCGAAACGTTATTATATTTACCATTAAAACTATTCAATTATCTAACTGACTGAGGTCTACCAACGATTTTTAAAACATACAGATACGGCAACTGAGGGTGAAAAACGCACAACGCCAAGTACGCCACTTTGGGTATCATACGTCATGCTTGATCGCCATGCATGGAGGAGTGTTGTAGCGCGCTAAACGGTGGGGGCGGTGTCGGGTTTTCACAAGGACGATTTTTATGACATGCCGTATCTGTTTCGGTGTACCCCTTCTATCCCCATCCAATCAAACGTTGATAATCCTGACCCATAAAACAATATTTTGTATTGGCGGTTTAGACGACCAGACTAACAGTGCAACGAATTTTGGGATGCTGCTATAGAATCTTCCAAAAATGCAATATTCAAAAGATAATTTAAAAAAACTTTCTAAAACATATATAAATTTAAAAATAAATCAACAACCAAAAAACTACACAACACAATAATAGTAGGTAAACAATAAAAAAAACGATTCACCAAAACCACCGTATAAACTTCAGTATAAACCATGTTTTTGCTTTACGCAAAAATATGGAATAATCATGTTTTAAACAAGATATTTTTAAATTTTGAAAAATTGAAAAGTACGCAAGGCGTTATCAAGAAAAATGCTATATAGTATAAAACAAATATATTACCTAGATATCTTTATTTATTACCATAATTCAATAAGACCAAATATATTCTTTTTAAATATTAGGCACCAATTTAAACCAAAACCAATTTTAAACGTATAACAATAATGATTACCAAGTATAAACAGGATCTTTGAATGATAAGTTTCGCCATTTAATTTTATGATGAAAGATATTGGCGATTGGTCAAAAATAGATTGGTCATTACATCTTGTTGCGATGGTCATTTGACCACATTTGTCTCGATTTCTTTATTGCACGTGCTTTTTACGAGTATAAAAATACACATATTTCATGGACCTAACAGTTCGTTGACTAAAACCTATTTGTTGTTTAAGGTAAAACTTTGCTCAAATGAAGGTGTTATTATAATATTTGATAATACCCATACCTTGCTTTCGACATTAGTGTGATAAACACTAATTTTGTCATTAAATCAGAATCATTAATTAGTTTAGCTATTATAGTCCGTGAATCGTTCCAAATTGTTTTAAAACATG
Source organism: Neomicropteryx cornuta (assembly GCA_020383195.1). Lineage (NCBI taxonomy): Eukaryota > Metazoa > Arthropoda > Insecta > Lepidoptera > Micropterigidae > Neomicropteryx > Neomicropteryx cornuta. Next base: position 13,449,325 of record JAHKQU010000014.1, read on the forward strand.
TTATGTGCGCGTCTATTAATAGAAGTATATGAGTAACATCAACAGCATTAATATGATTTACAACTTTCATGATTATGAGAATAATCTGAGTTGATCCGAGCCGATCGCACAACTCTACCACACTTCTCGTGGACTCGAAGAATGTGACCGCGTTAAACTAAAATTATTGTCCTAATAACTGAATGAAATTATGTATTTAAGACAAAGTAATTTGATTTCATATTATTATTGATTACTCATATTAAATAAGAGGGCTTATGTATCACAATTAGGTGACCTCGAATATAATTGTTTTTTTGTGAAAGTTTTGTTTTCTTAATTTTGAGATTTAAAAAAAAGAATTTCGAGTCCACAGAATTATTTATAAAATTCTATGCGAATGTAGATGCATAGTTAACAATGTATTACCGATGTCTTGTGACGGGTTGGAGATTAATTTTATCTTCTTCCTCTACACTAATATTAACCGAACATCAGAGTTCTATAGTGTTAACTCCAACACTGATAGCTTTTATTAATATTAATAAATAAAAAAATATAAATATAAATATATAAATATTTAAATAGAAAAAATATATATTAAAATTTCAATAATTTATTAAGTGTCTCTTGATATTATACGTACAGTCAAAGGCACTCGGAGCTTTACCCCGAGCATTTTAAGTTGACTGAAACACGTTTGAAAGAGGTAATACGTGTCTACTGTAATCAATGAGAATCACCGCTTTCGCATCTCCATATGAGCGTAGATGTGTTTAATATTTACATATATATATATATATAACCTACACACTATGTCGAATCGCCTTTCAAGGTAAAGTTTCATTTGTCCTCTACCGTACATAGGTACCGATACCATTTTATTAAGAAACGTATAAATAAAAACATATTAGTCAATTCATTTATGTTGTCTTGGTTTTTTTTATGTAATTATTATTTATTAAAAAAAATAGTTTTTTTAGAAATTATTACTCATTTATTGTGACCCTATTGTGATACTGCAGACAAGACATATACGCCACTGTAAAACGCACATCTCTGAAATTCGTGAAATCTTCGGATACGAGATTGTAGTAAATAACCATGTACTTTATATTGTATACAATATACAACTACTGTATCACCTCTTGATAACGATCATACTACATACTACATAGTTTTATTTTGTTATACTTCCTAAATCCTAAATCTCCACCAACCTTTACATTTTTTCCACGAGTAAAAGTTTATTTTAGTTTTATATCGAACTAAGTACATTTCCAGTACGTATTTCATTTCATAGTGTATTCAGACTTTTATATTTGGCGGGAAAATTATGTTATAGACAATAATTGACTATTTTTGGTAGGTTTATTTTTTTAACTTATTTAATTATTAAATACGTTCAAAAAATACAGACATCAAAAAAATACAAATAAGGTTTTGTAAAACTTAAAATGAATTTTAGTATTTTTTCGGGTCATATTTTCCCACTACAATGTCTATCAGTATTGATAACTACAAAATATTGATGGTTTTTTAGGAACCCAGAAATGAGGTGGTTCTTGTCGTGGAAAGGAGCTTAGAGGATACCACCGTTAAGACATTGAATGAAGCTGAAATTAAATGTAAGTATATATTTTGTACAAACAAGTAATATTTCTAGAATACACAGGATGATTTTTTCACATGCACATCCTTTTATGGGGTCATTCTATACTTCAAACTGATCAACTTTTGTTCTACAAGTTTTTCTTAGCGTTTAAACGCATAATTACTCTTCCTGAATGGTTGAATGGCTTCTTTTGGTGTGTAGAAATAACCCCATTAAAGGGTGTGCATGAGAAAAGGTCCACTGTATATAGAAAGTGAATAACTCCTTAAATATACAATAATACAAACTGTTTTGTATAAGCATCTTACTGGAAAAACCTGCCTTTGCGCGGGGCTTGGTGGAACCTAGTAAGGTATAGGCTTTGTCCGAACGACATTCACTAAGTGTATTACATACTACTTTTATTAGATATATCTTTGCACATTTATCATATATTGTACTATCATCATCGCAATGTGCCTATCATTACTATATACGTAATATGATTAATATATAGTAGGTATGACTATAGCGTTGTGTGCCTATGAGTGCGTGTATTTTGGTTATACATAACCTGTCGACTGTGCTGAGAAAAGCGCCGTTAAATGTTCTCAACGGTGAAGGAAACTTTCTAGGGTTAAAACCAGGACCTCTGGATCGATAGCAGCTGTAACTTGGACTATTTGAAAGTTGTTGAACCTTAATAATTAGTGTAGTACTTACTAATTTGCTGATGGCCAATTTTTACAAACTGATGACAAGGCGTCCCCACGTTTTCGCACTTTAACAGTCGGTCATGAAATTACAATTCTTCACTTGCAGATGTAGTTTTTAAACGCTTTATTTATTATATCAATATAAAAAAACATATTTACTGTACATCAGGTCATCTCAATCGACTATTCAGAATCACGACCTGCCTACATAAACCACAGATAAATTGTCAATGTAAGCTAATAACTAGGGTAAAAGCAGAAAAATATCTTGGTGTGACGATTGATGAACGGTTCAATTGGGGACCTCATATAGACTCATTATGCGATAAACTGCGTTTAATTATGGTAAAATTTTACCAACTTAAGGGCATTTTAAAATATAACGAATTCAGGATACTTTACTTTGCACTAATTGAATCTATTATTGGCTACGGAATTATGACTTACGGAAACACCTTCAGATCATATTTAGACAAAATTAAAAAAATTCAATACCGAATATTAAAAATAATAGTACCTAAATTATTTTAGGTACAAAAACAAAAATACCATTCTTCGAATTGGACACTTATAAAATAATTGTAGAACACGCTTATAGTACAAGACAGATAGAAAACGAAAGATTATTCATACCTTCGTACAATAATTTTTACGGTAAAAGAAAACTTCCGTATTTAATTCCAACTCTATTTAACAAGTTGCCAATTTCATGGAAGCATAGAAAAAAATCGTTAGTCAAAAATGACCTAAAAACGAAATGCTATGAATTTGATAACGAATAATAACGAGATTGGACACTTGATAAATAAGCGCAAAAATGTAGTTACATAAGATATTTATCTCTACTTACTATTATTAAAATATAATTTGAATTGTCCAAAATCCTTAAAAACTTATTGTAAAATATCTCTATGGTAATATATTATTATATTACTTATTATTGTATTATACTAATTTGCTAGTCTCAAATAATGTTTTAGATATAAGTAAAACTGCTTTTAAAATTAAATTGTGAAGGTGAAGCATGCTCTGTACAGACCTACTCAATCATGGAACCTACAAAACATGCTTCGCTCAATGATTTCCAACTGATAAGCCTTGGGCTTGGTTGGATCTTACATAATATACAATGTTTAAATAAATGAATAAAATATAAAAAAAAAATATATAGAAATATATACTCAACAAAAATCTACTTTATCCAAAATCTATTGAAGTTAATTAACTTCAATAACTTCAATACGAATGTGCAAAGACACACACACCATGTATGAGGGGTACATAAATCTCAGTAGTTTTTAAAAAATATTTTTACCGTGATATTTGTAACAAGGTATATAAGGTTAAACAAAAATTTAGTATTTCTTAACACTTATTGAATTATGTGTACTTTCCTTGTCAGCTTCTCTCGTGTCGTCAACTGTATCCAGCAACGTTTTGCATGTGGAGCTGGTGAAGTCAGGGGCAGGCGCCGGTCTAGGTCTTGGCCTGGAGGGGGGCAAGGATTCACCCAATGGTGATGTCCCCCTGCTTATAAAGAAATTATTTACAGGTATTTACATCAAAATGCTTTCAATATACAGTACCTTCAAATACGAGCGTTGCAATTCATTGTACCATTCTTTTTTAATAATTTGCCAAGACCTTTAATTAAAAGTAATATTAAATACAAAAACAATAAATATAATGTTAAAAACATTTGCTATGAAACACACACAAAAACACTCTCTGTAATTGTTTGTAGTAAATTTACTTAGCGTGTTAATTATTATTTAAAAATGTACCTCAATGTATGTGAATATGTCTATTGTAAAGGACGTGTAAAATACAGAAAAAATAATTTGAAAATATTTCACAATTAATAATATCTGTGTTTTACACACCTGGTTTCCAGCAGATAAGCCTTGGGCTTGGCTGGTACATAAAATAAAATAAATGTAAATTTGATGAATAAACTAATAATAATAATACCTACATTTAAAGTAAACTTTGATGATTAATTGTAGGGCATTGATTTTTAAAGTTCTAAGTGTGGCTATTTAAAAAAAATGATATTTAAATTTTATTCATAAAAGCCATCTAATCTCGATGACGCATATTTTCACTCACCGAAACCTACTACTTATAGCAGTTATTTTTGTTTATTTATCAGTTATAATGCTGAGTTTAAAATAGAGTATTGCATTCATATTGCCAAATTCCTTGCCGGTGGAGTATGGTTACAGGAATTTATTCCCGTTATTAGCCTTCATATTATATCATAAAAGATATTATAATAATGAAACATTGAAATCGCATATATAATATTGGTTAAATTGAAAAAAATCACCTGCAGAAATTTGGCGAATCTCAGCAGAGTTGTACGAAGATAATTCCATATCATGAAACATGGAAAAAAAATTGTCTGGAATCATCAACATCGCGCTGACATCGGAATAATTTGTAAACACGGTCAAAACTCGTAAAAGATTATTTTTTAATTAATCAAATAAACATTATAGCATAAATAAAATGGTCCCTAAATAAACACAACTAATAAAGACAACTAAAAGATATTCTTTGAAATCATAGAGCAGATGAATGGGAAACCGAATTTGTGTGATAAAACTCGAATTACTCAGTAGGAATGATTCAAAAAAAAAACTGGAAGACTCCATCTTTGACTACAAGGTCTCAAAAAAATAACTCAAAATTAAATGAAAAAATTTAAGCTGAAAAAGTGATATCTTGAGCAACGAGTGAGTAATCGTGATTGAATGGAAAACTCAAAAGCATATCAGGAGATAGTAAAAGAAAAACTAAGGAGGAAGTGAAGAAGTAATGGAGTAGCTTACAAAAATCATGACATGTGAGTGATAAGCTAGTAAATTGAAATGGTGTTATGAAGGAAACTCTGCGGGACAAGTTGAAAAACCTGGAAGTATAGGATTTTGACATTTTTAATTTCTAATTTTATTCAGTAATAATTATTAGTATACTATACTATATTCAACTTCAAAATATATCAAAAAGAACTATCTAAATCAGCACTTTCCCGAAAGAGATATATTATATCCAACTGTGTTTATATTCCCTAAATAGATAAAGGGCATAGTATTTATTATGTTAATTTTTATGACCACAGGGGGTGCAGCTGCAAAGACTGGTCTAATCGAAGTTGGTGCCATTTTGGATGCGGTGAATGGAATTAGTGTTAGGAACATGACAAGGACGGAAGCTTGGAATCTTTTGAAGTCAATCCCTGCAGGACCAGTCACATTATCGATAAAACCACCAGTTAAATGATAAAATTGGTAGATTTACTTCCAGCCAGGTTATTTACCGAATTACGACATATCACAAGGTTGGAGACAGCTTTTGTTTTTGAATTGAAACATTTTTTGGAATGAAAAAAGTAGTAAGCTAATAACTTATCAGACTTGGAAAAGGCACTATGCAGATATTTCAATAGTCTTTAATAACTGATACATCGATTCCGAAGTGCTGACACATCTCTCGACAGTGGACAAGGCAGTCTGCTGTGGGCGATGGACGAGAGAGCGCAGGATGTAAGCTTTAGTAGCTTATTATTTGTATTGTCAATTATTATGGTGAGATAAATGGTCAATGCTATTTAACTAAATATCTAGTTGAAAATCCATGACGGTTTTTCTTTCGTTAATGATATTTATTCCTATGTAATTTATTCAAAGTCGAAAACCTATGGCGATCTAAGCTAAACTAATTAATGCGATTTATTTATGATAATAACTTCTAAAATTCTACTACAAATTTTGACAATATGCCATAAGTATTTTCTCGTATAATCAAATGATCATACGTCAATGGCAGTATTAGCAAATCAGTCAATGGCAATATAAGTACATAAGAATAAGTACGTACTAGAAATATTTTAATTACTAATACTAAATAAGCGTTATAAATTATTTATATTTCTACGTGATTATCCGTGCAAGGTTTATATTATCCGTGCAAGGTGATAAGGTTTTATCGTATTTCACAATAATTAATTTCTATTACCTCAATACCATTTTCATTAATATTAATCAATATTAATATTGCAAAAAATCTTAATTATTTCAATTTTACAGTTTACAAATAATAAAGGTTTAGCAATGAGATGATCTAAAATTAGCCTCCAATTGGTATAATATTGGAAAATAAATACATAAATAAGATATAATGCCATAATGGGCATATTTATGTATTTACAGTGTTGTACAACCAGCTGGAATACATCGTCATGATTATAAATATTCCTAATCATAAATTTTTGAAATAATTAGGCTGTAAAATAATACAAAGCAGACCTTTGACAAAGCGAATCAATCATTCATTTAATCAATTTATTGTTTTTGTGGTCCTAATATTGGACTTGTCAAGGACATCGGTACTATTTATGTGCCAATTTATCAGTAATATTAATATTATATTCTTAATATTTATTTAAATTTTTCATATTGCATTTAATTTCTTATTTATACCACTTATCAAATAATACTGAAATTAAATAAAATAGAATTATTTATTTATTGTAGTTACCAATATTGTTTTAAACCGTTTTTATTTATTTGGGTCTTCTTAAAATAAAATATTGGTAGAATTGAAATATTATACTGCCTACTGAATAATGACTAAATGATCTTTTATATTTGCTGTACCTATCTAAAATATATCTAAAACTCTATAGAAAGCCATAATATGTTTAAACTATTTAATAAATACATATATACTCGTACATCACGAGTTTGTCAATGCCTATGCAAATGATTTTTCTGATATTTTTGATATTTACATTTTGTACTTTTTATCTTGCCACTTGTCTTGTATATAATACTTAAGTAAATTGTGTATTTTTTGCTACGTATAAATATTAGGCTACGCTTTGTTACATATTTTTGTCTATTATGTTTAATTAGATATATTCATTGGTGCTTCATGTGTATTCTCTAAAAAAGATATTCATAGATCTGTAAAATATGTAATTTATAAATTACAATATCTAAAATTGTTGTAAAAGTGAAATGATTGAAAGTCTGTTTTTTATTGTGATAGATAATATACAAAATAAAATAAAAATAAATGATGGGTTCATATTTATTTAAAATATAGCTTAAATCACCACTTTGAGGCCATAGATGTCCTGGTGACGGTCATTGGTCGTAAGATGGTTATTACTAACCTAAACAACTTCGAAGTCACAATTTACAAACTGAAAATTTACAAAAAAAAAATTGTCAAATGAGGAATACAATATTTGAAAAAGAGACAATCATTATAACAATATTTTATTGAAATGGTGTGACTATTGAACCGGTTAAAAATTAGTACATTTCAATAACTATAGTTAAGCTATGTTCGTAAAGCCTGAGTAACGAAATTATATATTCATTTTTACATAAAAATATCATTCTTTGTGCATAACTACCGCTTTTATATTAGATTAAGGAGTATGTACCCACAAACTTTTTAACAAGTGTGTTTTTCTGATTACACATAAATAAAAAATATTTTATAAAACAAAACATCTTTCCTTTCTAAAATAACCCAATGGTCTTTCAAATATCGCTGATTCAATAAGATTAGTTTGTTTTAACAAAATATTAAACTGCTATCGATTAACTGAATTCTAACAATGTTTTGGCATTAGTTTGGTGTTTTGTTAATGAAAAACAATAGACATTAAAACAGTAATATTTTTTTTAAAATACATTCTTTATATTTAATGGTTTTTACATGTGACTTATGTTAGTATTATAATATTATGACAGGTAAAAAGTAATACTATATATTACGGTAATAAATAATTGAGTTGGTGAATCTTTGCAAATTTTTAATTTAATTACATTTAAGAATACTTCCGATATTCACTAAAAAGTATAAATGCTTAAATGTGAATCAATCACGTTATTCATATTCTTCTGTTAATTGAGTCAAAAATATTTATTTATTCAAAAATATTTTTGTTATGAAAAAGCTTCAAATATTCTGCTGATATGATTTCCTTTGAATTATTCTTAAAAAATATGAATTAGATAACAATAAAATTATTGTTTTGTAAGTTAAATAAGCAAACAAACACGAATATAAATATTTAAAAAAAATAGTTCATTTTCCAAAATAATTTTAAAACTAGGTTTAAGTAATACTATCATTATAATACTTGATTTATACAACAACATATCAAAGGCCTATAAGGTATATTTAGTAGATGCACATATTATATAATGTGTTATTGTGTGTATAATATAAATGTTATGTCAAATTTCAAAAGATAGCTCTAACAAATCAAATAGGTAAAGAAAATAATAAATATAATCATAAAATACATAAACTTTCAAGAAAAAAATAATTAAAAATCATACTCTAAGATAATAATTTAACCATCGGTTTTGAGACTTCCAATATTCGGTTCAATTTTCTACCACACAATCAATACATGATTATTCGTTGTACAGTAAAACTAAACTAAACTTATAATACGTAGCTACTTGTAATACTTAAACAACAAAATTTCGATTTTCACGTGATATACTCGTATATTCGAAACTGTCTGTTGTGACTAGACCAGCTACTCACATTTATGTTAATTTAACAAAAGGTAGCTTTTACAAAAAAATATTTGGTTTTTATGTCCAGCCTGTATATAGAAGCCTTTATAAACGTTTGTATTAGCCGAAGAAATAACTTAGGCATAATAAAAGCGACTAGATCAAGCATGTTAAATTAATTTATCCAAAACTTCACACTTCGTACTTAACTATCATCCAATTTATTCCAATGTATTTTTTATACATCCCTACTTTTATTTGATTTGCATTATTCATAACATAGCAATAAGACTTATATTTCAAATTAATGGAAAAATTTAAACAAAGTTGCAAACTGACAAATATGAAGTTGCATAGGTTTTTCAATCAATTATCATTGCTTTTCTGTTTGATGTCGTAATTGTGACATGAAAGGCAATCAGATGAGCCCTACTATTTGGCATATTGTCAAACTATTCTGGTTGATTAGCCCGTTGCCTTCTGCACAGCTGAATGGTAACGGGTCCAGCACGGATGTCTTTGAAGAGCCGAATCGCTTGGGTGTGTGTAAGGCCGCTAGTCGCTCTTCCGTTGACCGACAAGATTTCATCACCTGAAAAATAAATTATTTATATGGGATTAGTTAAAAAATAATCTGTTGTTAAAAAGGCGATTGCGTGTGCTCCTTCGCCATAAGAGCTGCAGGTGCCGAGTAAAATAGTACGAGTAGATATTTTGTCCAAACTTCAAGTTTATTTGATTGGTGTAGTCTTTGATAGTGATTCACTATTCCCCTCCTTTCCCTCCTTCCCTCTCCCTGTTCCTCTCCCCACTTTCACACAGCATTTGTAGTGAATAGTTAGTTACTTTATTTTGTTCTCTGATATGCCATTCAATTGTAATTAATAAAATAATTAAGAAGTAGTAAAAAAAATTTTCACGAAAAAAAAAATTGAAAATATGAGTGAAATTGTGAAATAAAAAAGATTTGTGCAGTTCTAAATTATTCGACAACGTAGATTTTCGATTAATTATAAGATTTTAAAGCTTGCTTTCAAACTTTACGTATAATTTTAAATATAGTCTTTATAGATTACAGATTTAGGTTAGTTGTGGTAAGTATATAAAATAAACAGCTGTCCAGAGCTTCTACAAAGTAAGAGTACCACAACGAATTACCAGATCAACAGATCTTTCCTTATTAAATAAAACGAACACGAACTATGGCTCAAAACGCAACACTTTGCTGGGTGTACGTACAGCTTTATGCATTCTAAGATCTACCCTATTCCCCTTTCAGCAAAAAAATAAATAAATAATATCCACCGAACATCTTCTCGTCTTCTCCTCTAGGGTGAGTCTACTTTACTGCATTCACCTCCCCCTCAGACTTGTCCGTTTTTCAGCTTTGTAATAAAAGACCTCGATCAATATGAAAGCGTCGGGAATTAGCACGCCGATATGTTTTTATGCCTAATAATATGGTTGTTATATTTTTATTTGCAAAATAGAAATTGTGTGATTTCATATCATTTTACTGTCCAACAGATTTTCGTCCATTATAATAATTACGGAGGGAGTACAAACTAGGCCAATATTACTTATGCGTTATATATCAATCTCTAGTTTAATTTATATATAAATATACTTTATTTCATAAAGCTTTAAGGCTCTCTAGACCTTCAACTAATTAATGTTCGTAATCGTAATAGTTTACGAATGACTTGGTCCAAAACGCACAACGTGTAAAATCGGCTAAGATGACTGATGCCTACTCGATTTGTTATTTTTTTTATAGCTTACTTAATGCATATTTGTTTTTATTTTAATATTTATTTTAAGTATAACTGAACATTATTATATTTCCGATACCTTATTTACCATAATAAAAACTTTGGGACGTTTTCTTTTGGTTAATATTTTTTGATCAATGCAAGTACATATTTTTATCAGTTTTATTATGCCAACATTTAAACCGAAAATAAATAGTTAACATCCCTTGAGATAATATCGTGTTTCAGTTTGAGAGAAGAGAGGGAGGGGTTACGGTTGCGCCTTAAACATCTTATATAGAAAATAAGGCGTTACGCAAATTGATCCAGCGTGGCGATCGTTCATAATAGTTCTGATAATTATTAACACATCGTCATTAAAAAGCAACGGGCCACGCCATTAAGTCGCTCTGATGCGATTGTAAATCGCGAATGTCTGCATCGCGCGAGATTGAATAATCAAGATAAAAGACAAGGCGAAAGAGAATCGAGGCATCACATACCTACACAATTTTGATCACCTCTAAGAATAGTGTGGGAGGTGATATCCAAAACCAACTTAATACAATATATAAATAGTTTGTAGGTACGCTTAATAGTGTAAAGGAAACTAACTGCCTGTTACTGCTTCACGTGAGGATATATTTTTATTAAATCTTAAAAAAGCTTTATACGTACCTAAATCTACCCAAAACGATGATCTATACATTAGTGACAACCCTGTGAAAATCTATCCATTACTTCCCGGGATGTATGTCAATCCACTTCATACAAAAAGCGAGGCACAGGGTATTTTGCTCCTGATAGGTAGTTTTACAATCAAACTTTGACGAAGAACCAAGCTATCCAACAGTAAAAACCCCATTCTAATCCGTTCAGTGGTTTAGGAGAAGAGTCACAACGCGAAAAGCAACTCATGATGTAAGCGCCGTCACTTCAACAGCGAACTAACGCGACTATGCATGAGGCCGTCAATCGTGAAATGTTACACCGGGCTACTAAACAGCTTGTACGCGCTAAAGAAAGAATAAAATATCCTGACAATATTCTAATAAGCGTTTTAGTTGGTCGAATGTATTGAACGAGCGGCACAGAAAACCTCGGAAGCAGTTCAGCGTTCAATAATTCTAACCTAACCGAGAGAGATCCTAGATATATCTAATTTTTTGGCCAAAATCGGGTTGAAAGAAAACTTATTAAAAATAATATTCATAACAAATATATCATCTATAGAAAAAATGAATAACAAATATATAGTTTTTCATCTCGAAACTATTTTGCGTTGTAGGGTTACAATACGTGTAAAAACTATAACTATTTGATACAAATATGGTATTATTATTTAAAATATCAACAAAAATAATGCCGTGAATGTTTATAGCAAAAAAAAAACTCAAAATTGTGAAAATTAAGATCAGAAGATAGAAAAGTGATTCATAAATTTTTCACTCTACTATAAAATTTGATAAATCACGCTAATCTACTTGACTAATATTAAATTGATTTCGTATCGGTGTCGTAAAAAGTATTTAGTAAAAATAAATATGAAAATTGCATTATTTGAACATAAAATATCTGCTTTACTTTAAATCCAGCCGACAAGCCCAGGCAAAGTTAGGATCGGAACGAGAAAATGTTCTTTGAGATGACCGGGACGTTTAAAAATGGCAATATTGGGTGAGTCTAATGCCGTCGGGTAGTTCAGTCCACAATTTAGCCGCACGAAGCGTGTAGGTCAAGAACAACCTGAAAGATCGAATCCTTGCTTTTCTTAAATATATCTATACTGTAAAGTATAATACACTCTTGCGTAGAACCTATAATAATACAAAGAATATTCGTATTTATTAGTTTCATCACTTCGCCCTGTCTAATCCGCTGTCAGGAATACAATTGTTTTAAATGTTCGTTTTGTAAAGTAGTTTTCGAGAATTACATCCAGTTTATCACTAAATGTGTCCTTAAACCGTAAGTAAGTACTCAAAAATAAAACTCATAGTATTCTTGCAGGAAATGCATAATAAAATGGCCCACTTCAATATTGACCCTACGCAATTCAATTCAAAAATCAATTAGGCAAAATTAGGCAATTTCATTAAAAAAAAAAAAAAATTTACCACAAAACAAAAAAATACGATTAATACATACACCCTAAAATATTTTGAACGGAAAAAAATATCATAAGCAAAAAAAAATATTACAAATCGCTTAAACCACCACTGAGTACGGGAGTAATGAGAAACATATATAAAAGCAATGTGTGTGTGGTTATTACATTATATTTCAAAAATATCACATCACCCGTGTGTGTGGGTGTGTGTGTGTGTAAGTATGTATGTATGTAATGTACCCAAACTGGCACCTACATTCAACAATATTTCCGCACGTCTATTTATTTTATTGCCGAACCCCGTCGAAGAACTTGTACTACCGTGTCGCATAAGATTAATTCACTGCCCAGGAAAATGTGTGCAAAGCAGTTTAACTTAAAAAACATACATTCTATCGAATTGAGAACCTTCTTCTTTTACGTTCATTCGGTACTTTTTCGTATAGATTATTTAGCACGACGAAAATGCATGTCGCAAAGTAGCGACGCCCGGGCGTTGAAGTCTTGTTTCCAGTGAAATAAATAACACGAATGTGTAATTTGAAAGTGGATTGTCCAATTGCCAAAGCAAGAGGTGGATGAGGAACCCTCCTCATCCACCTCACGTCACGTCTTCGCGCCGCCGCCCGCCCGGCATTCCGCCGAGCGTGACGTGTAATTGGGCGGCTTTCCGTTTCACGTGTGGCAGACAACGGCGGCCGTTACGCGCGGTGGCTTCTGCGCAGCCAGAAGACAAAGAATGCTTACACGGCAAAAGTCGAACGAAGAGGAACGTGTAAAAGAATACCTCACACTAGAAATTAACAGTAAAAATACATTTTTAAAAACAAGCTTTGATTTGAGTGCTTGAATGTGTATGTAAAATTTTGGGTCTGTGCTGTTGACGGTTGAGGAGTTTCTTCGTCTAGCTAGAGCCATAACCTGGGTGTAGAATCAGGTCATGCTCACCATACAAACACATTGTCATCGGAACTGAATTAATATGCCAAATTTCAATTCACCTTACAAGATTTGACCTTAGCCGATATACAAACATTGCAAACTACAAACTATACAAATGCAAGTAAAAAATAGATTGGAACAGTAAACATTGTTTCTTAAATAAGTGAAACCCACTTTTATATACTTAAACAAAAAAAAACCTTGCAAGCATAAATAAAATTTTATAAAAAGAATTCTGTTTTTAAAACCGAGTACAAATTACAATTTTTCAGTGATGGTTTTCATTTTAATTATATTAAGTTACGCCTAAAAGTTAAGTTAGGTAGCCAAAAACAAAAATTACGTTTTTCGTTCAAAAAGAAATAAAGTTTGATTGGTTTAAGCGATTTTGGTTCAAATATTAATAACAAAACTATTAAAAAACAAAAAAAACAGACTTCGAAATAAACCTACAACTTTAAAAAACTAAAAAGCAATCCGCGAATAGGAATAAGTCCGCTCAGACATGGTTTACATGCACTTAAATTGCATAATATGGTTCAACGTTTTGGTGGATCCTTTATCGTATTGTTAATTAATAATTGGCAACATTATGGCGTATATAATATTATGCATTATTTATGTAGCAATGGCAAACCCGACACACATAAACCCCCTCCCCTCTGCCCCAAAGTGACGCATAAAAGAGAAGGCAAATTTGGAATCATAAAACATTCTAGAGAATATAAAATATACACTCATATACAACTTGTCCCAAGACCATTTCCGATAACCGTGACAGAAGGGGGATGACCCTGCGATTTCAAATTTGAAAAGACGATGACAAAAACAAATTATGATGGACTTTAAAAATTATTACAATTTCATAGAAAAACAATGTTTAAGTTCCAATTTTAAATGACAATTTGCACGAGTAAAACCTCCAATATTTTGTAAAAAATGCAGGTATAAATGCAATAATTCGTTCCTCCATCAAATAACTAGTTCAGTAGGTCAGTGTGACGCCATCCGTCAAGAGAGAGGTCACTATCCCGCCGGGACTGTCCGTCCCGCCCTTTCAGGGCTGAACCAAATGACAGGACGGATGAATTTCGGTTTAGGAAGAAGGTAGGGGCTCTAAGACAGGCGCCATAAGTCAACGGCTTATAACAATATTAGCTTGATTTACACATACTCGCTGAAAAAAATAATAAATCAGGTGATGAATTATTTTCGCGTTTGTATATATAATTTATTACTCAATAGGGAAAACAGCCTCTTAAGTTTTTAGGGGTGACAGTATAATCAAGTGAGGAGTATATTTAATTAACAATACGCATAATAGAAATCTACATTTACATTGCATTGAAGTTTTAATGTTTTGTATGTAATAAACGGCTCGGTGATGCAAGCAGCAAGATTATATACTGAGCATACCTTCCTTGAGAAGACCAGAATCAGCAGCCTGCCCGTTGTCGAATATAGTCTTCACGAAGATGCCCATGTTTCCTTTGGGCGAGTCCACTCCTCCTACTATGCTGAAGCCCAGGCCTTTTCCACCAGCGCTTTTTACGAACGTTACCTGAAAATACATCAATAGTAATACAAAAAAAAATGCTTTGTAAAAAAAAAAAAATTTTAAAAAACCAAAATTAAAATATATTATACATATATCTTATGTCCAATTTAACCATCTACTTGATCTTTTGCATACTTTTTTTTTCACTGATGTAGTAATTTGACTTAGAAAATTAAAATAATATGCATATTTGTCATTACTTTATATCAAAACTACTTTATATTAAACTATACTACTTTATATTAAATGAGTATTTGTTTGGCCCTGGTATTGTTAATTTACGTTTATAATTAGAAAAATTTTAAGGTTAATCTCTGTATATTTATAAATATATAAATAAATAATCATATGCTAGCATATAGTTATATGAACTCATAATAAATAAATGCAAATAAAATAAATTTTCAAACACAAAACGTAAAGAAAGACAAGTCTTAGTGTACAGTTGAATATTATGTTATTGTACCTGAGCTGTACTGACTTTGAGGTTAGATATCTTGAGAGGTATCTTTGGGAAAACTATTTAGGGTTAAGGTTTTCTCGAAAAAAAAAACCAAAGGCCATTTTCTAGCATATAATTATTTGTGTTGAAATGTCAGGACAGAAAGACGGTCATATAGTGAAAACCTGTCCTTTTCTAGTTTTATCGGTCTAGCTTTATGACTGATGTAATAATACGCTTCAGAATATCAGTATTTTTTTATCTCGAATTGAAGTTATTGGTTTGGGTTAAAAATGATAAAACTTTCAATTAAATACAACATGCAAATGTAAACTATATATACAAATGTATAACTAAATATATGCAAATGTATACATGTAATTAATTATTATAAACAATTCTTAAAAAACAATAGATAAATAAACGTCGTCGGGTTCTTTTCAGGTCACAACGAAGTTAAAACTCGACAAATCAACTAATTTGTATGCAAACTTTATCGAAATTTTGCGGTTAATTTTTAAGAAGCACATTTCTATGTCGAACGTTGACTAACATTACGTGACTTGAATTATTAACATGCCACTTTACTCATAACCACTAAATTTCGTTTAATGCGCAGTTAAGGGCTCACATTGGCAATTATTTTAACATGATACATAGAATATTACTCTGATTAGGCTTTGAAAAGCTACCGGTACGATTTTTAACCGAAAGGCGTTGTGTAGATCACTAAAATGAAAGGATTATTCTAAAAATTGACGATCCTTTTTATTATAGGTCTGGGAATTATGTGTTGAATTGTGTTTTGATTAAATATCAGCTTTGTGTAACACCTTCACCTGTGCAAATCAATGTCAGTAGATGTGCGTGATTAATCATCACCATCATCACCACCATCTTTAGGTAGGAGGTAAGTAAATTAATAGTACAGTTAGCATAAATTAAATATGAGCAAGCACCTGAAATAAATGCATTCCGTCGCGTCCTTCCGGCCTTTGTCTGTTGGCGTGAGTCGGCGGGGGCGGGGGCGAGGGGGAGGGGGCCAGCGTCAGCTCGCCCATAGCGCTGTGCAACCGGGCCGCCGCCGCCCCGACGATCGCGCCGCGCGACGCCGGCCGCGGCTTGGGCGGCAGGCCTCGCTGGTCGAAGGGCAGCCTATCGTCCAGGGCGGCCTTCCACGAGCTGCCGTTCTGCGGGACGCGCTCGTAACCGTTCTTATAATTCCTAAAATTGTGCACATTGTCCAACACTTTAATATTCTCACTGAAAGGTCTGCTTCGTCTGAGAGTAAAATTATCACCCCACTCTCTAGTTCCGTTTACGCCGCTGTCGTAATCACTTTTATAATTAATTCTGTTCGTTTCGTGGTAGGCACTGTCGGTAGCGTCGTAAGAGTGACTCACCCCGTTCGTCTTGGCTCTGTATACGTTCGGCGAGCTGCAGCGGCGGTGGAGAGGCGCTTGGACGCCATTCTGGGGAGGTCGATGCTCGCGTCGCTTCACCGGCACCTCCTCGGAGTTCCGGCTGGGCGAGCGCTGGGTTGACGGCGAAGGCTCCCTCGACTGGCGGTTGGAACTGACCCTCACCCTGAGTGCAGGCGACGGGTAGCAGGGCAGTGAGGCCGCGCCGGAGTCGTCTTGCCGGACTGGACTCGGCACGTAGAATGTCGTCGCCTGGGGAGAAAACACATCGTGGGCCGACAGGGCTCTCCTGCGCAAACCGCCGCCTATTCTTCCCAATGCCTTCAGCAGCTCGGGAACTCCGCCCACACCTGTATTGGCCACTCGTAAGGAAGAAGTGTTGTAGACCTTGGCTCGATGTCGAAAAGATAGTTTCTTTACAGGAGCTGGGGAACATTGCTCTCCGAATAGTGGTCTTAGAGTTGTCGGTGACTCGTCATGAGGAGATTCCTCTCGATCAGATTTTCCTCCTCTCAGTTTGGAACATCGTCTCCTTAGACGTCTCCAACGTTGCGATAAGTTAGCATTCCAGATCCCATCATCTGAAATAATGAACAAAAAATGTGGTAGAATGAGGTACCTTATTATATAGGGATAGAGAATTAAGGCCCATCCCTTAATATCCCAGAGAATTACAACGTTAACGCAACGGTTGTCCAAGAATTTCGTAACATACTGAGAATGTTTTTTCCAGAGAATAAATAAAAAAAAAAACAAATACACGACTACCTTTTTTTGTTGTCGTTTCTGCATCGCTGTGGTATCCTCGAACGGGGCTGGTCTGCAAAAGTCTCGTCGGCCGTGGCGGTGGCGGTGGTGCTTGAGGGGTTGTCGCTGCAAAACTGTGCCTCAGTGGGGACATCCGCAGCAACTGGGGACGGTCAGTCGCTACACCTGACCATGCTGGGGCACCCATCACTGGTTACTGCACCTGGAACAATGAAGATATATCCTCATTTATTTCTATAATGAACGTAAGATGTTAACTCATCCATTGAGATTGAAGGTCATTCAGTATTAGCGTATATACTGATAGCATCATTGAATATAGTCACATATTTATGTCATATTTTTCGTATTCAGATCAAATCCAGATTATTTTTTTCGCATAGGAAAATATAGGTAAGATTTATTATTATTTTGGTAAAATCGGTCTAGCCATTTTAGACTACTTATTCGCTCGATTTTTCGTAACAAAGTGCATACAAGCAGACGATTTATTCTCCATCATCAACGAGGAATCATGTATCAACGATTTATCGGTGACTTTAAATTATACCGAAACCGCAAAGGCACATGTGTAACACCACTAAAAAGCGAATAGAAATAAACAATTCACAAAAACTACCTCAAACTATATTATTTATATTAGGTTGTTTTAATTCCCATTTAGTTACTCTATTTTTTATTTTGCATTATAGACTATCAACGATCTTGCAAAAGTTTGTAGCTATTTGATTTTCACTTGCTCTATTAAGCGTCATCGTTTACAGGATTCGAATAAAATACATTTTACTGTGTAATGGATAACCTAATTGAAATTCTACTCATTCATATAAAATGAAAAATTACAAAATCCCGCGTCGTAATAAACCACACGCCATACAGCTTACTTATATCTAGGAAATATCGTTCTAAAGCTAATGAATTTAAACAAGGAGTGCCTTGTCTGGGCGAAGCGTTGCTTAGCTGAGGACGTCTGCCTCGACTCAAACTCACGGTCACGACTTGAGCAGGAAAACAGCACATAGAGCTAACGTCAAACTAATCGTGATGCGTTACGTTAACATTAACATGTTTCTGTTCCATGCATAACACTCTCCATTGGGTATTGCTTTGCATTGCATGTATTAGCTGTCAAATTACAGAATGTTATTTTATTTAAGTCACAGAAATACTTACAGCAAAACCTTTAATTAATAAAATAATACTGTTTTTTTTAACATTAGCCAATTAAAAGTATTTCCATAGCATTTTCAATTTTGATATCAAGATGTGAATTTATGTGTAAGTGTTACGTTAATGTTTATTTGTTCAAAATGTGAGTAATGGGCGTTCATGACTATGTAGCCATCGGGGAGTGAATGTATTTGTAATATCGTGTATTTTTTTTTTTTCTAATATAGAATATATCAATCATGTTAATCATTACTACTTAGCAGGTGGCAAAAGTTTTTGACATTTCACGAATCTGTTTATACTCCTTATAGGTCAGTAAAAGCACATTAATACAAGAATAGCTATGACATCCTGTAACTATCTACAAAATCAACTGCTTCTATGCATTGTTTATAGTAGTAAATTATTTGCCTAGAACCTGACGTCTTACAGCTAGGGCCTATAGGCGTCATTAACGGCACCTCCCCCCAGACTACTCGAGGTATATGACAGTCTTTCAATTCATCATAAATTTTAACACCATTTTATTTATAAATTTTTACGTGTGGCTAATAATGAAACAATACAAACATAATATTTATATTTATAATAATTATAATGAGGCACTAAACATTGTTTCACATGTTTCTATTTGTTCAGTTTGTTTTAATTTTAAATAGCCAGTAATAAATAAAACGTTCCAACAACTGTGACGTCATATTTTTGAAATAGAATATTTGGGCTTTCTATCAAACTATCGATGTTTCATTTATTAGAAAAAAATATTACTTTTATTACCTCATTACCTGACTAGCCTCCGATGTGATCTAAATGGTTGTTTTTCAAGAGCATCAATCTACACACACAAATTTAATTCTTTCGCATTTGTACTTTTCGAGTTGAAAGGAGTTGAAACGGAAGGACGGGCGGTGAAGCTAAAAGGGATAATAATAGGTACAGATATGAAGAGATAATACATAAACAACTCCTTAACCCGTTAATATTTATATAAAATCATGCTAGCAGACTACCTTCGGTTTGGTAGGATTTACGTCTGAATTTTCCGCCTAACACTGACGGCAGTAAGTACGCTGATGAATAACCGATTGTTTTATCAATTCTCACGGTAACTGGTCTAAAAATGATCTGATCAATGTAAAACTAGAAGCATTTCGTTACTATTACATCATCAGTGCCGTACACGCACTTCCTCGATACTATAAACGTTTATTATGTTAAAAATGGCAAAAAATAGAAAAGCAGTTAAAGAAAGGCCAATTAAAATACCGCACAATCAATAGAGACTTCTCGGTACAGCATCGGGTAAGTAGAATTGAACGTGGGAAGCTAATGTTAGCATGGCAAAGCAGTCGACTGTAACTGGAAGATAAGGAAACACGCTCAGAAGAATCGCTCATATTATAAGCAATGACGTGTGAACCGCCAATGAAAAACTGTTGCACTCAAAGCGCCGCCGGCATCGCATACGTTACTCCACATTTACTAACGACTAAATTACGGTACATTTTATTGTTACTGGTTCAATGAGAATTCTTCCTACAACTTTAATTTCCTAATTTCCACTTCCTAATTTCTAAGATGAAAACATAGTTTGTACAAAAAGTATATCTATCGTCACCGGCATGTGAAAGTAACATATGTGCTAAAAGGTGTAATCATGAAAAGCATACTCCTTGCGGTCCGACCATTGCTTGAGTTATAGGCATCAAATTTCATGCTTAAATGAATATCGATACTACCAATAACGAAAACCTGCAGTAACGTAAAAAAAAATGTGATGTGACTTTTATTTATTTAATTCATAGAAATGCTTGCAGCTATAAATAAAGACAGTTACATAAAAATACATTAATCGACAACTTATACCGACTACAGACATCTCCAATTTAACATATATGTTTGACAGAACACGAGAAAATGCACTAGCATCTATATTTATAATAATATATGTGATAATTAGTGTATATTGTAATTTGTGAGTATATTAAGGCGTGGAATTTAAGTGTTAATGTGTATGTATTGGAGCGGTGTACAGTCCCGCGAAACGGCCAGGACTAGAGTTCACAAGTACAGTTCACATTTCAAAATCATACACAGCGCCCATGCGGGTACCTTCGACCCATCTAAGCTCCGCGTTGAGAAGGCAGTGAGTTTAAAGTATTGAGTTTAAAGCCGCCTTTATGTTTAAAGTTTATCATTTGATAAACTTTAATCATTCTTTGTCCTATTTTTTTCAGTTATACATATGACAAATGTTAGTTTTACGACCGGAATATAATAGAGTACCTACCTACAACATCCATTTAACCCATATTTTATTGTAAACTAGGGACAAGTAGCCATTAAAAACGTGAATAGTTTTGCACTTCGCCAACTTCAGTGCTAAGTGCTACCTAAGTATTCCGTACACAAAAATATCGAGTGCGTTGAAGAACGAGAGTGGAAAAGGGGTGGGTTACTTTCAACGCTTTGCCTTGTAAGTTGGATGTGCGTACATTTATTGACATAAAACATTAGATGTCATTTAACAATTTTTTACTGCCTTTTTTTATCCATACGATTATTAACACAAAACGCTTGAAAATGTATATCTATACCTATGTGCACACGGCAACGTCGGATGTTTTTATTGTGTTTTCACGGATATTGAGTATCTGCTAAGTTTCTACGTAATAAGTGAGCTTAATCTTAATTCAATGCACTGTGTGTCGATTATCCATTTGTGTTCGGCAGGCCATGGAGAATGGCAAAGGAAAGACGCTTTTAGTTCGTCGGAATTACTTTGGAATTGTTTGCTTATAGAGCAAAGTTGCGGAGTGATATTGAACTTATTATATATGATTTCTAAGTTGGAACGATAGAGTTATGGCGATTTCGTCGCTATAAAGGATAACGAAGGTGCCTTATGCGTTTAAGAAAAATGTACGCTCGCGTCCATTTAGCTCCGGTTGATTATTAAATTACCAATTTCCAAAAATATAGTATCCTGCAGACCGAGATAATAATACTCTATATTATGTTGGAGGAGTATCTACACATACAAAAATGATCCGGTAAATGATCAGTAAATTCTGAACTATTATCCCAAATGCAAAATTCCACTTCGATATAATTGAAGGATTGACCTGATGCACCAAACTACAACGATAGCAGTCCAGGATCATACATCAGCTTACTGAAGCAAGATGCAAATCTAAACCTGTTAGCAGCGTTGACAGCAAAGACTATCCAACAACAGCTTTCGGAGATAAGAATCAGCTCTGGACCTGTTAGCAGTATTCCAAGACTCAGTTGAAGACGGAATAGGCGGATCAAGATTGATGCAGTAACGTACATGGTTCATGGTAGGTAACAAACGCCCATAATTCATTAAACTCTGATCAGGTATTTACTCTCAAGGGATTTAAGTACAAGCCGTATTTATGAAAGAAATAAATAAAATTTGTATAGTTTAATTTGTTAAGTAATTTCATATTGCAAATAACATTTATAAACATGAAAGTTTTTATTGAAATTTCAATTTAAAAATTATTTCTATATATATTATATAGTAAATTTAATCATATAAGATAATACGTATTCCGGAAATTTAATATATATAACTTAATCAATTTTATGTTTTTGATTTTGGTATTGTAGCTTTGTTTAGTAATGTAGAAGTAGTTAGATTCACGTAGAAAATATTTGAATAGATATCAATTAATAATTAGTTAATTGTTATTTATCGTTGATATATTTATATATTTATAATTATTTGTTTATAAAGATTTTGGTTCGAAATATAATTTTAATTAACAATGTTCAGTATGATTATATCTAATAAATAGATTCTTTTTTTTTTGACATAAATACTGTAACATTAGGTTATTTTCTATAATTCATTATTGTCAATTTGATTTAATTTAATTATTAAAAATTCTTTTCATTATTCTTTTGAGTATTATTCTATGTTGGCATAGTGGTAAGGACCTAAATATAATTTCCTAGAAAACTTTGTGCTATACAACTTATTATAAGGAAGCGAGACAGATGGTTAAACTTTTTACATGAGTTTATCATTGAACCGAACCACATATAATAT
Source organism: Neomicropteryx cornuta (assembly GCA_020383195.1). Taxonomy (NCBI): domain Eukaryota; kingdom Metazoa; phylum Arthropoda; class Insecta; order Lepidoptera; family Micropterigidae; genus Neomicropteryx; species Neomicropteryx cornuta. The sequence goes on from JAHKQU010000014.1 coordinate 13,472,408, forward strand.
AAATATTACATAACATGTAATATAACTTTTTACACTCAAGAGCCACTGCTGGATAGTAATTATTCCAGCCTGGGGGGTACATAGACCCCATAGCATGGGGGTGTATCAGGGCCAACCAGCAAGCCGGCCCTCACTTGGTGACTGGTGTTGGCCTTGTTGGCTGATTGTTGAGTAAACTGGACAATACGACCCTCTAAGACAAGCATTTGTACAAACATGACACATATTTGTATACCATTACCAAGTGAAGTTCCGGCATATCAACGCAAAATTAATAGTTAACCTATTAATAACATTTTTATTTTTGAAAAGCCGAGACGCATTAGACGAACATGATTGGGCCAGAATGGCAGAGATACGGCGCGCCCGTGTGCAATCTACTGATAACTCATAACCGCACGTTGACTGAACAATGGTAATTTTTGCCCGTACGTTGTGATGATTATTCATTGTTAAAGAATGTGCCACGGTGTTTCTCTTCTCTTCTCTTCTTGTTTAGAGAAATACATACATAACTAAAAATACTATTAATATTATTAATGTAGTACCAGCTATGTGCCATTATAAATGTATGACGAATGCCCTTGACCGGTCGCATTCGGTGGTTCTGTGAAGTCGTGTTGAAAAAATGAAATATTTTTTGTCCATCCGCAAGGTCGCATAGAACATGATGTCATTAAGAACGAGTTCTCTCACTCACAAAAAGGTTCGACTAAAGCGTTATGCTAAAGGTTCCTATAATTTAAAGAAAAACCTTTTCATAATCAAAAATCGCCATTAACATAATATATCTATAAAAACAATATTGCCCATAAAGAACTGAAATACTTATACTTTTTAAAGATCCATTTTTATATTCAGTCGTACCGTACCGAGTTACATTTAAAATACTTTAGATAGATTTACATTAATCTGTATTATCTGTAGACTTTCTTCTTCTGAACCACGCGAACTAGTATCTTGAAATTAAAATTAAATAAATATTGACATAACCCTAACCATAAAAAAAAAAATATGAGAAAGATGTGAAAATAAGTGTTCATGTCGTAAAGTCGAGAGCTGATTGTCTAATAGGGCATATTAATTTAAAAGAAACTGCACGCATAAAAAATCTTTTTCGATATTTAATTCGACTAAATCATGGATGATATTTCCAGGCTCGGGATGATTATGTGTAGACTGCTCAAAATCATTTTTAATTTTCACTGAACGGTTACAAGTCGAAATGGCCGTTTTAGCGTAATCGTGGTCACAAAATTGCTACAGATACCCTGATACTTTTACAAACCTTCGTTTTATTTTACTCAGAGAATCATAAAGAACGTATTTTAGATTAATGCGGACATTTTTTGTTTTTTAAATTGTGTCGCATGCCGTGCGACACAATTTAAGCATGCCGTGGACAATATAATTACAGGTTTTCCGGAATAGACAATCAACGTAAAAAGCCAAGGCATTTGAAATTTTTTAAATGAAGCATTTTAGGTGTTAGATAATTACAGTAAGTTGTAAAACTACACGTAACGCTACTTAGCGAATGACGTAACCGCCCGCCTATTGTATTGCGTGCCTTAAAACCAAGACATGATGACTACTTATTAACTGCATACAAATTTTGCCTAATGGTCATTTGAGCATTTTAGGCAAATTATTCATCAGAAACGTTCATTCATATCCATTAGCCGTGAGAATAATCAAGGTTTGTATGTCAATGTTTTAGAGACGTCTTTATGCAAACATTAATAATCTCTTTTTCAAAACGAATATTAGCGATTGTTACTTTTTTCTTTGGCAAATATCTATTGAAGTATTTTTTTATTTAACTCCGTATTTTTTAGTTAATTAATCAATTATTAATTAATTTCTTTTGTTAATTATCATCATTTTAATATAAACCTTCACTATTTTGTAAATATTCAGGTGCTACAAAATATACACAAAACAGTTTTAAAATACTTTGTAAATAACCGAAACCGTATCATGTACGTACCATATCAAAAAATAGATGATAAACTTTGAGCGATAATCAAAAATAAATAGAAATTATGTCCTACTTATAATGATTATGTCATAATAATATATCGAAATGGCCGTAATTTAACAAGAGCAAGAGCATTCTTTTTTACCAAGCGCAGAGCTTAAACGGTTGTATCTCTGTGGACATATTTTATATTTTATATCTGTGGACATATTGAAAATTAGATTCTTAGAAAATTATAGGCCGATTAATAATAACTAGTTTATACTTTTATAATGTAGGTATAATATTATCCTTAAATGTGTCAAAAAAAGTCAGACGGATATATCCATATGCCCGAAAAGACATGATCTATGATTGCCCGTGCTTAAATAAAAATTGTCATGATTAAATGACTCTTTACTCTTGAAACGGTCTCCATTAGTGCGTTTTAATATTAATTGACCAATTGAGATGCATTTACGACATTAGTTCGTCGTGTGGTTCGATTAAAAAAAAACAAGTCCTAATTAGGCAAGTTGTCCACTTGACGGCCCCCGCCTTCTTTTGCCGGCCTTAGAACATTATTTGCCGGTTACAGTTACATGCCTTACTGTCATGGCGTCCGATCACACCCACGCATTACTTGTCGTGACATTCGTAAATACGACTGAGCCGTTTGATTTTTGCAGCGTAGGCAGAGGTTAACTTTCAAAAGATTGAGTTAAAGCACAGCCTCTGATTATTTCTTTAGCCTCGCATTGAAAAAATAATAACAAGGCGGTCGGAACTACGCTTCACCGATCACAAAAAATATTGCTTTTTTGTTCAAATGTTTTTTCCATCACCTAACATAAGTACACTACAACATTACAACAATCACACTATTATCACTTATAAACTAGATCCTATTTGTTTTGTTAAACGTATATGTTAAATTGTAGATGCCTGTAGTTGGCTTAAGTTGCTAATTAATGTATTTATATGTAACTGTCATTATGTATAGCTGTAAGCATTTCTTATACAAATAAAATAAATAAAATCCCCATGCATTGGCAGCATCCCCTTCAGAGATCCGTACAGAAATACCAGAAACACCCAATTATTTCAATTATTATGCACAAAACGCGACGATGTGTAGAGTCCTCATAGCATATTATGAAAAAATAAAAAAAAATAATGACAAAACGCAGTTGATATATTCCAAGAGAATAAGGGGTTATTTATGCGTGAATTTCGTAACGAAAGTTATGATAATATTTAGTATAAAATGTATAAATAAATATTATATTCATTATAAATATTAAACATTCGTAAGTATATTTTGTTCTTTTAATTTATTATATCTACATTAATTACACTAAAAACATTGTGCTAACCGTTCGGATAAATTATTACGATTCTTTAAAAAGGATAAAAAGATAATTTTATAAGTCATCATTTCTGAGTACTTACAATATATTTTTTTAATTATTATACAGTTCGATCTTAAGAATATACGCGGCGAGCATACAATTTATTTGTTTAAATTATTCAGTCGTTAACAAAAGCAAACCAAATCATCTTGAACGTACGTAATTGTTCAAATGAATTCACAATCAAGAATTATTAACCAAGCTAATGTTTGCGTTTAATCGAGACATTGTTTGTACATAAAGTTGGTATGTCAATCATTGATTGTTTAGTCCGGAAGTTTGTTTTCCACAACATAGTATTATTAACAAAGTTTAACTTTCTTGAAGAACAAACCAAATGTAAATCTGACCCAATGTTTTAAAGGTTACAATTTCAGCAATTTGTATCAATAAATTTTAGTTTTTCCATTATCTATTATTTTTAAGTGCGATTTGAGGGCGTGAGTCTACATATGACTCATCCACATCGATATGCTATCACAAAATATAGATTACGTTCTCTTAGAATTGTGATCAAATATTGTGAAAACTAATATTATGTGAACACTTCACAGTGAATCTACAAAGGCAAAAACCCAAATGCAATCCGTGTAGGGTCAAATTGGCTCCAAAACTTGCATTCTAATTAATAGAATTAAATCATCACCAACCCACAATTTAAAAAAAAATACTATAAATAAAAAGAAAATAAACAATAAAACAATATGAGGCTTAAATTAATCATGTAAGGAATGCAATTATTTAAAATACAAAAAAAAAATCCAAACCAAAGTTTTATGGGGATAAAACCTTACGCTGAAATAAAGAGTTTTTCAATTGCACGCGCAATTTGCGATCTTTAAATTGCAATAAAAAAATAGATATCACATCATTTTATCAAAATTATGAATGCATTAAAACTCCTCGTCGCTTTCTGTAAACATTTTTGGGGATGCTTACGGTGAATGGACCGATCACTCAATAACGATAATCTTAAAAATATATCTCTAACTTCGCGCTTACCAACAAATTTAAGGTACATATTTATATATAATTTGATAATGAATGTAATGGAAAGCTGTATTTAAGCACCTGAACACACGAACAGTACACCAAACCTAAAATAGCCTAATACATTAAAACCCACGTAAAGCACCTTTTTTGAAGGTTATCACGACACAGTGGAAGTAGTTCAGCAAGGAATGATATTGCCAATTAGATCCAGTTGAAATTGTTTATTACAGCAGTGAAACATTCCCTTTAAAAAATAGACATCCAAATTATAACCACACTAATGATTGTGCTTTCATCAATACACTTTTATTATTATTCATATTTTAAGATTTATGTGTTATTATATTATCTTTTAGGTAACTGGCAATATTTCAACATTTAATAAACTTGCTATAAAATTGCGATATATTAAACTAAAGATACCAGAGAATAGAGGAACGTTGCGTGGTTTGTTTGACCCAGCGGTAAGGGGTTCAAATCCGCGCTAAGTCATACCGTTTTTAAAGCTTTATTACCACAATCTTCCCTGACTCTAGCACAAGCACGTTAGGCTTAGTTGAGTAGGGATCAAACTGTCGACTGATTTTGGTTGGTACTAGATAAAATGAAACACGCCGTCGATAAAAACAGATTTCTTTCGTTGACAGGTCTAAAGACAATGGTATGAATTTTGACAAAGATTACACAATATCTGCAACGGTACCTTATTATTGAATAGAAATTTACTCAACTAAAAAAATATAGCTTGCTAAAAGCCATTTTAAAAACAACCCAACGAAAACAATACGGTTAGGTATGCAGGAAATAGGTATGAATTTAAATGGACTCTCGTTGCGGCAGGTATTTTAAAACATTTTTACGGCTCATTGTTCTTGCTAGCCGAAATAGCTTCGGAAAGTTCTTTCGAATTCGGAGCTTAGCTAATTATTAAGAACTCGCAACAAACAATAGGCTTTCAATCCTGACGCTCTTATTTTAAAAACACATATAACGATGACTATAGATTTGCATAAAATGTACATGCTGATATCATGGAGCTACACGGGACACCATCGTCTATCTCGCACTTCTCAGCATTGTATTTCTTCACGTGAGCGAGCCAGGTATAAAATGCGAATTCGATACTGTCATCGGGTCGTGAATTTCGTTGGGAAGTAAAAATAGTATCTAGTTTAAATTAAATTTGACTTCTCCAAATAAACTGCTATACGTATAGTGAACCGAACGATAGAAGGCACGGTCCACTTAAAGAGGTTACATTAAACAATCATTAAATACACTCGCACTTCAGGTAGGTTTTTGATAAGACATCTGTTGTAACCCAAAAACGGACCAACCTGTACGGTTCTTTCGGTAGAAGTTTTTTTTTTAAGGTATTTATAGTTTCAATTTGGTACTTAGATTTAACAAAAGGTGTTTATTTATTAATCGTTGTAACTGGCGATTCTACGTCATTTATACATTCGCATAATTATAACAATGCATAATATCAGTAATGGAGGTGGTAATCATTTAATCGTTTCGGACGAATTCGCTAGGTGTAATCAGTGTTTAAATTCATCATTAGGATATTATTTTCTAAATGATCTACTGTACGTGTCTTCTCAGTGGTGTTTGTTTTGCATTTTATTGAATAAAAATTAAATAAAAAATTGAGAGAAATCGTACATTTTATTTTATAAAAGGGTCAACAATATTCGGTGTTACCATACTAATAGAAGATTATTACTCGACTGCCGGCCGCCAGGTATATATATACTCAATATAACAATAGAAAGTAATGTTATTATTGTTTATTGTAGGTCGCGGTAGTGGGACCGTGCCTTCTCTTGTACGGTTCACATTCATCATACTGATTAAAAAAAATTTTTTTTGTTTTTAGTTTATTTTTTTGGTTGCACAATTGATACTATTTGATACTTCTTTCGTGAAATATAAAAAATATTTCTAGGATAATTAGAAATAATCTACATCTTTGATTAAGTTTGTAAACTTTTTGGCGGCCCCTGTTTTATATTTCAATAATTAAAACCTTAAGTAATTAGTGGCATGCTTTTTAAAAATGGTTTTGTTTTATAATACGGTGAAATTAAAAAAAAATGAAATTATTTTTAACTAAATTATGTATAATAAATGTTTATTCCACTGAATGTCCAAAATATTTTATTATCATCGTTTTTATGTGTCTAATAAAAAGTGTTACATATATTTTTTTAGTTTAGATAATTATTATATATGCAGGCAGGCATCATAATTAATAGATTTTATTATAGAGATTTCTATGGCTCTGAATGCATAGCTTACGCGAAGAAGGCATCATTTAAACGTATCTTGTGTTAGATTACCGTACAATGTATGCAATTCTTGTAAGCATTGCGTGGGAAGGCGAAGACCATTAGAAAAAAACACACCAAAGTGCCGATCCAAGCATAAGTTAGCGTTTTGCAGTCTAATTGGTCATAAGCGGTAGCAGAAGCAACGCCTGAGGCCACTCGAGAGGCCAAATATGGTCGGAGCGTGGTCGGCAGGATGCAGCCAAAAGACCCTTGAAACTCAAGTACAGGTCTTTACGTTTATATGCCATCCTGCTATCTGTTATCTCGGCGTGCTATAAAACATTCAAAATATGGTAGGTGGGTTATGCATATATCAGTTTAAAATAAAAAGGCATTAAGTACTAAGAAAAGAAACAGAGACCACTGTAAAATCAAATAAAGTCAAACCAAAGTAAACTTCTTCTATACAATGTTTTCATTATAAAACAAAAAGCATGTAAAGTAAAGGTATTCATGTATGAGAAGCTATTGTCCCCGTCCTTTGACCTTCCGTCCGTCCGTCGCAACTTTTAACTCGAAAAGTACAAATGCGAAAAAGTTGATTTTTTGTGTATAGATTGAAACACAACCATACCATTCAGATCACATCAGAGGCTGTCCGGATAATATAAATACATAACATTAAAGTTAACATTTTATCAGTACTGATTTGACAGTACGATATAGCGCTTATCATAAGAGCACGATCATATTCGAATTTCAAAAATATGACAGCACAGCTCTTAGAACGTATTATTTATTATTGGCCAGTTAAAATTAATACAAATTTCATCCATGAGCCAAATCGAAACATGCAAATAGAATGTTCAGTGCCATATTATGTCCATGTTTATTTATTGTGGTTACCCAACAGAAATTATACACAATACAGGTAATGACGTAGTCAATATAAATTGAAGTACCTATACATTCTTAAACTAGGGTAGCCCAACTGATTAATGAAGATAGTTAGAGGTAAAAAAGAATATTAAAATATATTAAGGGAAAAGGGCGTGCCGTGTATCAAAATAAAAAAGTTTTTTTATTTTTATCATACCTAAAAAATAACCACTGTCGCCTCTATGGCCATCCTAAACGCACTAAACGTTTCTGAGGAGATAAAAAATGTCAATGAATTAAAAAATAAAAGTCCAGATAGAAAATGAGGCAACCCATCACAAGTTTACCCCACAGGTACATAACCAGGCAAGTACTATGTATAAAATAAGGTTCAAATTTGCTTCCGGATGTGGTTGAATATGGATCGCCATTGACAACATAAGGAGGCCTCGTTGAGACCTCAACTCTTGAGGCCGTCTTACTGGAGAGACCACATTTATATGATAATTACAAGAGATCGCCTCTCGTGACCAATAAACCCACTTCGACACACTCGACTAAGATAAAAATTGATTCGCTTTGATAACTTTGAAATTTATCCGAGCCTCTCGTCCGTGACATTTCAACTAAAGCCCAGGAGAATTGTTTAGGTCTCCTAATATTTGTCACGTAGGTAATATAAGCCTAAGATTACCATTTAAGAGGAAAATTTACAAAAAGTTTAGACGTAAATATCTTATTGTCTGAATACAAGAATCGAGTTATTTATTTTATTACTTACTTAGTTACTTAGTTTATTTTATAAAGATGCTATTTCAAGTAAATTTTTAGAAATAAATTGATTCTGTTTTTCACAGTTAACCAACAGAGTGATTATACTTTAGATACATACGCAACACAGAGAAGAGCGCTATTAACCTTTTCTTTGGCATTACTTTTTTTCTACGTATATCTACATAACTGTTTGCCCATACGGGGCTTGCAAAATGCCCAATTTATTCAGTTACTTTTAAAAAAATTAAGACTATTTAATTATTTAGATAGCGTATGAAGAATCAGCGCCTTGCAATTGCAGATTTCGATTAGCACTTTCCTAATTAAAGAATGATTTATTTACCAAACTGTATTTACCATTTATTTTACGTTTTGTATATTTTTTATATATTTATCATATATAGTTTTAAATATTTATACATATGTTTTTCATATACAGCGGTTGTAAGACGTTTCAAACGACGACGCCTCTCCGCTGCCAATCTCTTGATTCGTGTCGCCGAAGTGAGTCAATGACTTATTGTATGACGTAGTTTATAAATACCTATATATAATCGAATCACATTACAGTGCAGTAACAGTAAATGAATTGGTATTATAGCAAAACCAAAATGCTTCAAAGCATTTCTTATACCTTCAAAATAGGGTTTAGTGTCCACGAGTAAAAGTTCGTACGCCTTATAAGATACATTATCATCATACATCCCAATAATATCAAACTTAGGATTTACGTACCTAGTTTCTGCAAAATCTATTTAGCTCACTTAATCTATTTATTTTCGCTATTTTATTATATGTATAATATTAGAACCTAAATCGGAAAGAAGTTTTGGCTCAATCGTGGCCTCAAGAAATCACTCAGTGGTTTTTTCCCGGTAACCATATTTTTTGTTCATGGTTTCTCTGGTATCAATATAGTAAAAAAATCATTACACTTACGATGGTTGAAATATGTATTCAATATTTTGTTTAGTTATACATTTAGGGTTAGTATACATACATGATACAATGTACTCTGAATACGTATAGTGCCTATCATTCGGAAGTGTAGCGAGAATACTTTCTCTTCTCAGATATACCACCAAAAACGCTACCAGGAATGTTGTCACACGCGGTTGGTGTGGTAGGCACCGTAGCAATAATTATAGTTTGAAAGCTGCGGCCACCTAGGCTTCTGGAGAGAGTTCTCATACCTGTATATTTATGTAGGTATTCGTGGCAATCGTACGCTTATTCATTTATTTATTATAAACAATAATGTTTCCTTAAAAAAAAAGTATAATATTTTTACATACATTTATTTTTAGGAATTTATTGTCTTGCTAGGTTCAATAGGTTGGATAGGTTGGAACTTCAAGTTGTATCATTAGGCGTGTATCTCATACCTACTCGCGGAGTGAAAACAGCGGAATATCCGTTGAGTTTAAGAGAATACAGCATATTTAGTATTAGTTATTACAAAGCACCCTCTCAAGGTGTGCTTTGTAATAACTAATAATAAATCTTAAAGACACTCACTGGAAAAAGTATTCATAGTCTTTATAGCATATCTCAAATCTTAATTATAATAAAATATATTTTCCTTCGCATGCCAAGGGCACCGTTAAAACCTCCCGTAGAGCCTAGCTTCCAACCCGGGGTGGAGCTCAGGGTTGAACAGCTATTTTAGATAATATTACAAAAGAAAGTAAATCATAACTGAATCCTGGGTACCTAGTAGGTGTGAATGTATATTTCTATATCGACGAGCGTAAGTAACAATGGTGTGCGTTGTGAGAGAGTAGCAGTGCATATTGTTATAATATTACTCTCCAAAACTTGAATGACAAAATTGAAATTGTTGACCAAAATGGCGCCTCTCGCGCATAATAAAGCGTTCCCATGAGTAATGTTGGTCTCTTTCAAGTTTGGTTTGTTATCTTTGTACCTGTATGAGATCATTCTAAACCGGATTCCGGAGTCTGGATAAGGATATCCGAGATGTTTATTTCTATTCAATAATACTGACAACGTGTTACGAGAATATACATAATAATATGTATGTATGGATTACAGCATGAAATCAATTTTAGCCGTTAAGTTTAAAAACACAGAATAAGAAAACGGAAACCGCAACAGTAGGTACTACACCTACCCATACCTTCTAACGAGATCTAATTCATGAGGATGTACCTACCATCAAACATACTTTTATCATGTTGTAATTTTGCCAGCCGGCATTATAATCCAGGGCGTGGGTTTAGCGATAAATCTCGCACAAAAATCAGAAAACAAATCTTATAATATAAAATATAGATAGGCATCAGTATTTTTTTCTCGGCATATACAACTTATGTATTGATTTTCATTTTATTACTTCCCTAAATACATTTTTTTTTTGTACATTTTCATTTCGCCAAACTGGAACTGTAAGTGTAATTTTTATAATTACCTATTTTGTATTATACATTACTTTGTTTTATAAATATAGTTAGTAAATTAAAACAGTTTCTATCGAATGTATGTGGTTGAAAAAAAATGTTATTTGGGTTGGGATTAAATATAGGTACTATAATTTCAATTTAAAGTTTCTATTAAACAAAATAAGTTATCGGTAACCGGGTCGGGTATGTATAGGTGCCAGTTGGTATGAATTGAAAGGCTACATACAATTAATTACTTAAAACAAAATATACAATAAATACCTAATTATTCAACCATAAAATATCTACGCGCACAAAGCTTTGCCTCCATCATCCGACCCTTTAAGGTAGAAACAGAAGAAATCAACAAAAAAATGTATATAGGTACAAAGGAATATTTTAAGGAAATATCACTGGGGCTTTGGAGTAAGAAGTATGTTTTTGAAAACAATACATAACGAATAATAACGATACAAACTTAGCCTTATGTTCAATTCCGTCCATAAAAACAAAAGACGTACTTGCTTCGGGTTTTACTATTTTCTAGCAAAATGGTTATCACTTGAAAACTGCATACAATTGGATCCGGTTTTTATTTTTAAATTTTGATTGATTGGTAAACAGTAATACGTATTTATCTAATCCTTTCTTACTACTCTTTTTTCTTGTATAACATTGGGTACAAAAAATATATGTGAATGTCATTTTAGTGAGATGAAATTTGGCAAAAGTAAAATTTCTTACCAGGCGAATATCCCAACGATCTTGCAACAAACACAACACAAAAACATTGGCGAAAAGCCGCTCACCCAAAGCTTCCGAACCAAATCCGGCGCGACGCGCGATAGGTGCGGTGCGAACCTGCGCACCAACGGAAGTCTGTTTATTTATAAAAATCGCTCAGTTTGTTTTTATTTATTTTTTCTTTAGGCGTCTGTCGCGCGATCATATTCGTGGGCGACGCGCCGGGCGCGGGAAGGCGTCCGGACTGAGCACGACGCGCCGCGGACTGACGAGTGACGGCTGCGGTCTGTTGGATTGAAATGGGTAGGCGGCGAGTAGCGGTGTAGTTTGTTTTGAAGCATTCTACTCTTACTACGACGAGGTTATTGCACACCATCGACACGCGTGCAATACAACAAACAGATTCCACCGTCAACCTATGTTCCAGACTTACTAATGACACATTACATCCTCATATTTTAAATATTCACACAGATTTACATTTATTAAAGCGGAAACAATTTTGGGTTCTTGTTCTTGTTACCTCCTTAGGTTATACAAATGACGAAGATTTATAGTAAATAAAAACAAATAACATAAAAAGTTGCAATTATTAGACATGTTTTATATTTAGTGATATTTTAATCCATTTGCGTATTACAATAATTTAAAAAACCGAATGAAATTTTGTACTTATTTCCGAAAAATATACTTTTATTTTAAAAAACGGTTTCCTAGTACCCTTCGCATAAAAATTATAGCGCGTGTAAAAAATTATTTTACATCAAAAACATTCTGCCATATAATATAAAGAAAACTGTTTATATAACCCTCATTGACTCTATTTTAGCATATGGGGTAAGAGTGTGGGGTCTCACTTTCGATACCTACATCTCGAAAATCGGCAATTTACAAAAGAGGCTTCTAAAACAAATTGTACCAACGGAAATTAGAGCCGAAAGTAGAGAAAACGAGCCTCAATTATTTAGATTTGTCAATGTTCTGCCAGTGAAGCAAATGATCGCTCACCGAATCCTGATTGACCACTTCTCAGACGCCTCATATAAGGATCCCGTAGTTCATGCTTACACCACAAGGCAAGCACAAAGACACACATTGAATGTTCCTCGTATTAATAATTACTACGGATCACGTACTTTACGTTACTTAATCCCTAAACTTTTTAATGAGCTAGAAAATGACATTAAAACATTTAAAAACGTGAAGTCAATAAAAAACCACATCAAAATTACACTCATGTCAAAATTATAAATTATAACTTTATTATTATTATTTTATTTTTTTTGTTTTTTTGTTAATTATTACTTATGCTGTAACGCTGTTGTTTATGTTGTTGTCTTATTATGTATGTTTATTATATTGAGTGACTACTCAACGTCTCTAGTATACACTTACATTACATTATATTGTATAAAGGAAGGATTACTTGGGATTGGTGTCAGCGCGCAGTGTTTTAGTTTTAATTTAATTTTAAATTTAATTAAGGTGTTGTGTAATTATATTGTTGAATTGTAAGCTAAGATACCCACGGAAAAGGCACCAGCCTTCGTGGGGTTGTACATGGTGCATTACTGTAATAAAAAAAAAAAAAAAAAAAAAATCAATTTGAACTTTTCACACATATCAACTTTTATAGGATTTTCAATAGATGCTTTCAGAAACTGTTATTTGTTACAAATAAATGAAGTACCTACGTGTTATCTCATCACAAAATACGATAACTATATCTTTGAGGATGTTTAGATCGGCGAATCTCAGATTTCATTGTTATATTGTTACTTGGACGCATGATAAAAGGAATGAAAACGTTTAAAAATAATTGAGTAAATTGTAAATGTAAATTGCTAAGAAGATTAAAATATTCTCTTTACTAACCTCCTCCTCCTTTTATATCCTCTAGTCCAGTTTTAAATTTTACTCAAAGGAATATTACTGGTTTCGTTTGAAAAAACTTTTACATGAATAGTAGGTACCTATAAAATCGCATACTTATGTACTATCGGTTAAATCACTTAATTTTGTACGATAAACTTTTATAATCAACTACATGCAGTAATGAATTGCTATTATTATGAACAAATTATGGTGTATGATTTTTTAAGAATATTAAATAAATAAAATTATAAATATATATCATTTCGATGGAGTCTTCTTATTGCATTTTGTTTTTGTGTGTCACCTAAATGTTTAATTTTAAATGTATAAGTTTTAATCGACCTTGTGATTGTTAAAATTCAAATCTTTTTACTTTTACCAATTAATGAATAAATAATTAATAGCCTATTGAAATCTATATAAATTTTATCTTTTATCTTGGAAAATTGACATATCACTTCGTGGTAAAAATATTAATTAATTCTTAGAATTATTAATAATTAAATTATTCTTACTTTTATTATTTGATACTTATTACTCTTGTATATATTAGGTAGTATTAAATAAAAAAAAATATTATTCAGGTACGAAAATATTCCCGACTGCACCGAAGGTAGGCGATCAATGTTTATCATCATGAATGCGCTGCCCTTTTCGCCTCCCCTCCAGCGCAGCGCAGTGCAGCGCATTCCGCCCCTACGGCAGCAGCACGCATACAAATTAGGGGAGCAATATATCGAACGACACTCACAGGCTTTTAACCGTAAAGTTGAGATATACCTAGAGATAAACGTGGCCAAAGGTGGGTTACCATCAAATGGAGGGGAAATGCAAACAAGGGATAACATTATTCCTTACAAAGAAATATTTATTTAAAATATGTTTATCTACAGTATAATCCATCAAATTGTTACTGACAATATCAAACTAAATGCCTATGTAAATATTTTTACTGGCAAATAGATTCAATTGAAATGAAAGTTTATTCTTAGAAATTGATTTCTATTGACGATTGCTTGATTGATTGTTATTTTAGTATATTATTTTTAAATCATCAACAAACTGATAGTTTAAAGTAGACAAACGTGTCTATTTTAAACTGTCAGTCAGACGTGGGATAGAAATTGATATAGGATGGCAGCGACAAATATCTCAATCTTACCTAGTTTCCTGGCCCATCTAAATCATTAGAATTGGCAATGTTTTGACTCAATGATCGCGCACTCTTGCATCGTTGGAATGCATTAAATACCTACTTGATGGCCAATTGTTTGTTTTCTGTACTCGCGGAGGTATATAGGATGTATTTATATTCACTGATGCCTTTTAGGGGGGTTGATATAGATCAATAATGAAACATTAATTAGCAAAAAATATTGGAAAAATATTTCCCAATTACGAGAAAAACGAATTCAAAATATAAAACAAAATTGTTTTAATGTTTGAGAAGGCGGTTGACGCATGGCGCGAGATCGTAGAAAAACCTCGCGCCCGCGCGGTTCGCAAAGCACTTCGAAGAAAAATATTTTTTTTTATTAATTAATATTAATAAAAAAATAAAAATAAAAGATATATTTTTTTTTCGTGAGACCGGTTTAGTTATCGATATAGATCAACCCCCTAAAAGGACATCAGTGAATATAATAAATACATTCTGTATATCATCAAATATCAATACAAATGCCTACTAAATCAGTACATATACAAATAAAGGCCGCACAAATCCCATTTTTTTTAAGTAACAACGTTTTTAAAAGGCTTTGCATGGTTATTACTAACACTGCTACCTTAGAATACTACTTTTCTTGTCACCTAGAATCTTGAAATGGGGACATTTCTGCTCCTAGTCCAGCCAAAAAAATGAGTAGATGACCTAATGCGAGTTGCAGGTTTTCTGGATAGAAGATAGCGGAAGGGGTTTTCACTCCGCTATGAATCGAAGATCTCTGTGCTATGGCTAAATCAGCTAAATTAAGATAGGTACATCTGTAGTAGTGCCAGACGCAATGAATCTAATTTTCAATTCATCGGTTTCTGGCGACATCTCACGACCCATGGAATGGCCACTGATCAGTTCATATTCCTTGCCGCAGACACAGAACCTGTATTTAAAAGCGATGCAACTATCTGTGCATTTCGTTATTAATTTTCCTTTTGGGCATTCTGGTTATATGATTTTGTTATATGGTTATATCTGTAGTAATATTAAAAAGAATTCTTAATCTTCAGTTCTTAATAAATCTATAATTTCCATTTTAATCAAATTTATTAGGTTAAATAACCTGAAAATTTATCATATTTCTATTTTTCTTTTGCGTTTCTTTCTTTTAGTGTCATTTCTGAATTGTATCTTAATATATGAATATATATTTTTTTTCTTTGTCGAGAAGGAGTATTTTATTTTGTACGACATACACGCTTCAACACGCACACGCATTAAGAGCTTCAAATACTTTCTATTGTATTTTTATTTGCCTTTTTTTTACTTAATTTCTTGTGTACTTCAACATTTTGTTTATTGTCTAAATGAATCTGTCTTTACTTTTTATATTAGTTATAATAATTTTTACTTGACGAAGAAGATTATATAGGAAAGAATATGTAAGGTGCTAAAGAAGTTTTATTTCAAAAATGATCGAGAAGCAGTGCTATTGCAAGGAGATGCGCCCGACCGCGCAGCCGTGTTGCGTCTTCCGATCTATTGTTTGTTTATTGTATTCACACGCCCTTTGTAGGAAGCTGCGTAGGAATGACGAGGTGGAAATAATCGTATGCAAAGCCCTCGAGAAAACCCCGACGGCCATTTCGTTTCTGAGTTTATGTAAACACTAAAATGCTTGCTTGAACAAATACTATGGACGTATTTTCATTGACAAAAACGAACTTTAATGGAGACAGTCAAAGCGGGAGAAAATGCCTGCTTTGATTAGTTCGGTCAAAACTGTAATTTGCGTTGGAAAATCGTTAGTCGTTAGCCCAAAACACAACATTTTTATTTCATAAAGTTAGTAATTTTATTAGAAAATAAATAGTAATTCAAGAAAACTGTATGCCATTTTACTCAAACACATTCATAGTCGTAACAGATGTACAGTCTTGTACGTAACAGATAGGTTTTATGGTTTTATTCTATATGGAATTATATCTGCAGATCCATTTGGATATTTCTTTACACAAATTTAATTTACAGGAGAAACTTTACCAAAATATAAATCTTTTTTTTTTTAAACCTCCTATAGGACTAATTCAATATCTGTATATATACGTTACAACTTTCAGAAATTTGTAGATCATAAAATAGGTAATCCAAATAGTAAAAAGAAACTAGATAAACGGTGCCTTAAAAAATGCTATTAGGTTTTAGGTAAAGAAAATTAAGGTTATTAGGTAAAAAAAACATATTAGTTTATCGACCTTTTTTCAACATTTTAATAAAAATATATTTTTTGCATGCATTCCTATAAATTTTAGTTGCATAATATTATAGGAACCGATCTTTTAATTATATATAAAATTAAAACGGTTTCAATATCCTTTATAAAATTAAAATTTGAAGAAATAAACTAAACCAAAGCGTAGAAAAAAATAATGTATTTTTTATACTATATAATATATACATTGTAGCTTAGAAACAAAACTATTGCTCCTCCTAAAACTCTACCTAAAATTTTTTTTTGTAATAAGTCATAAAGTCAGGCCTATACAAATTTGGTAGTGACCTTTCTGTACGTCCTATTTTAAATAGTTTTATATGTATTTCCCATAGTGATTATGATTAAAAATATAATTTCCTGTTGTTGTTTCCTAATCAAATGTAGATCTGTATTTATTAATAAACAGTTTCTCTTATATACCCTTATATCTATGTACCATATTTTTAGATGATAGGACACAACAAAAAGTTTACAACATTATAATTATGTATACAGCATAAATTATATAGATACACAGTTTGAGACTTGATTCGATAATTTTGACGTAGGTTGGTTTATGTAGTGGAATAGATTATTTTTTTTAAATTACATAAAGATGTGAGGAAAGTGGATTGAAAAAGGATTATATACTAATATTATACATGCGTTTTTTTATATAGATCAATTATAGCTACAGTGAGAAACTTTTCCAAACAAAATCCACAAATTTCTACATTGAACGTTATAATAACCAAATTATTCCATCATACAAATTGAAAATACACATTAACATTCGAAAACAAATATGCGTCGGTGTCATCGCTTACACGTAGTAATATTATACGAAAGGTTAACTACTCCATTGTTGATTTATGAACCAGTTCATAATGGACTCTTGCGGAGTAAAAAGTAAATTGGTAACACATCTATAGCAAGTTAAGTTCATATATTACCTTTTTAGGGTTCAGAAAAAATAAAGATCCGCTAATTAACGAGACGCATGGATCCCTCTCCTGCCCGCCCAGAGGATTTCATTTTCCCTTACTTTGCTCTAATTTTGTTTAGTAGTAATTAGCTAATTTTTATAAATAATGACTCTTATTTTAACGTTTTATTTAAAAATCATTTTCGATATTTTACTGTTAAAACAGGTGGATTACTATAATTTCGTTTTGAAATGCATATTAACAGTGGTAAAGGTTACCTTAAATTATTCCTAGTTTTCTATTAGAACGCATCGCCCTGAGGCCTGTTGCTTCGAAAAACAAAAGCCTAATGTAGGCGGGTCGATGCAAGCCCTTACGTAATTGACAAAAATGGGAAATGCTATATCGATCGATATAAAGTATCATCACAAGACACAATGGAATGACTATGACCGACGAGAGCTACGTCCATCAGAAACTAAGGCGTTCAATCGATCTTGCGAAAGTAGACATTTACTGTTTATTAGGAAGTAGCATTTATTACGAACATTTTGTAAATTTGAATATGTGCGTCTCTGAAAGGTAAAAATAAAATGTGGAAGGAAACATTTCAGAATTTTAATAGCTCAATATTTGGGTCTTTTGCGTTGAAACTGATGTCTGTCTCGTAGTTACTGTAAAAAACTCTTACATAAGAGTACTTGTGTCGAACTCTTGCTTACTACCTTCTACCAAACCGATCTTTTTTTAGTAACATGGCAAAAGCTTCGCAATCTTGTCTTAAAATACTATACCAATGCACAAAACCACGGGCAAAATTCCTAGTTTATTTCTGCATTAAATCATTTTTTATATATATTAATCACTATATATAAATAGTCAATGTATAAATTGGTGTATTTCTTGCTCTATTTTTTTTTAAATTAAAGTCCTTTTTTATATTTATTTCATATTTTTTAAATTCGTTTAATATATCTTAACATTATTCTTTTATGTGTACCTATTGTATACAATTTCTATTGGGTAACCACAATATACTCGTATAAATAAATAAATTAAAACGGACATAATTATTTTAATTTATAATTATTATAATGTGGGACTGAACATTCTTTTACATATTTCTATTTGCGCTCATAGATGAGTATATTATAATAGTTCTTTCTGGCCAGTAATAAATAAAACGTTAAAATAACCGCGTTGTCATATGTTTGAAAATCGAATATGAGCGCTGTCAGTTTCATACTAAACAATTGTTGATTTTAATGTTAAATATCTATGTATATTATCCGACCAGCTTTCGATGTGATCTGTGAATGGCTTTGGTTGTTGTTCATGAGCACACACACACACACACAAATTCAATCCTTTTGCATTTGTACTTTTCGAGTTGAAAGTTGCAACAGACGGACGGACGGCCAAAGGACGAGGATAGTAGCTTCTGGAATATCTGTTGCCGCGCCTCGCGATGTATATGAAAATAAATTAGGTACCCGCCGCTTCTCTTATAGCAGCTGTGACTCATTTCGTCTTGCGGCCAGACAACCAAACGCCTTCTTTTGAGCTGTGCCCAACCAATTAAAATTGGCCTTTTTCATTGGAAGATCCTTGCTACCGTGAACTGCGCACGCCACAAGTGACTGTATTTTATATACATACGACTGCAAGCTTAAGGCGAAACCAAAGGATAAACATTAATTTCGACTCATTTAGACCCTTATTTTTATTGCTGGCAATTGGTAACCATTGGATATTCAATAATAAAAAAAATATATTTAGATACCTTGTTCTAATATCTTCGACATGGTAAAGGCAGATTTTTTTTATTTAATTCTATTTCTGAGAAATTTAATAAATGACAAACTCGTAATAGTTATTTTTTAGTTGAAGCGCTCTCTTATAAAAGAATTTACAGCCTTAGGAAAAAAATTAAATGAAAGAAAAATGAAAGTTCTAAAACATAGTAAAGTTAGATCTTTTAATTTCTATATAATGAAGCTGTAATTAAATAAAAACACACAGTCGCTTTCTGACCGCGCAAAGAATAAAACCTAAGGTCCTAAAAGCATAAAGCGCTGAATTTTAAGGTCGTCTGTCAGATATAGACCTAATCAGCATAATGTGTTTTTTACGTCCTTCGCGGTTTCATGCGACTAGAATGTCCAAATATTATAGCATTTTCATGTATGCTCGTCTCGAATAACATTTTCACGCTTTTTCCTAATTCAAATTAGCTGCATCACTATCCTCGTTCTAAATATCGTCGCTTGGGGATATCAGTGGCGTGTTACAGTAAAACGTGTAGGTTTCAAAAAAATATTTTTGAATTATTTATTTTTTTTACGACCTCTCTGGGTGTGTAGGTGGTTCAGATTGTAAGAAAAAGCTCACATTTTAAGTTTTTTTTTGTCGTATCAAATAAACAATTTAAAATTGTTTAAACCGTTTGACGTTGTCGGTATCGTTATAAGAAGTTACTTTAAAATTATCTAATAATATATAAACGGGTTTTAGGACTTCGATCACCATATGTTTGTCAACTCTTCTGGCAATATAGTGGCGGTCACCGGCATCAATACTAAGATTCAACTAAGTTATACATTTTTCACATTATGTAGTGTTGTAGTGAAGTGAAGTAACTTATGCTATCACATGGTATGAACAGGGATGAATACATGTTTAATGCTGGTAGTGGCTCACTCACGCTGCACTTATAAAATTTGTTTTTTTTTAATAAGAAGTATAAGAATGTAATACACATACATACACAAGCATGGCGACTTGGCGCGATGTGGTGTTTCACTTCCAGGCGATGCACGTCAAAATGTTGCGACACGCGGTATGAACATAACTATCGGGTGACGAAGCGGCGACGTGCTTCTCATCATCGAAGAAATTGTTATTATAAGGGTTGATGGTTAGCAGCTGCTGAAGTGCAATGGGTAATAAATGGTGTATAAAAGTTGTCAATCATCTGGCCATTTTCAACATTTCTTTTTAAGAAGTTTTTATTCACAACATTACTTTTTTTATACCAATACCTAGTTGCCATCAGCGTAAAGTTAGTTTATAGTAATTGGCATAGTGGTAGTTTAGCAGGTTAAATCTACGGAGGACGTGGACATATTACTTTTTACTGATTTTTAACCGATCTTGTATTGGTCAGAACAAAAGAGTCAAAATTTTAAATTTTTAACCTGTTTAATATCATCGAAAAATGATGAAGCTACAAAGCTTAATTCTTTCGTCTGCAATTATATTAGGCAGGTAACTGTTTTTTCAATATTTAGATATAAGTATTTAAAGCGGACGTCCTCTTTCGAGCACTGTATCACATATATATGGTTTGTTTATCTGGCTACAAAACATGTCATTCCGTTATATTTGTGCGATAGTCTACTTAAAGTAACCATATATAAAAAAATGCTTTAATTTTATGCGACTACTTTTGAAATTATACTATTTACTATATATATTTAAAAAGTTAAATTATTAAAAAAATATTTATTTATTTAAAAAGTTAGCTAGAGCCATTCTTACAGCCAACTAACAAAATATAAAAACTAAACAATGGCCATTTATGGCACAAAATAGAATAATTTATAAAACACATGCTTATAAGTAGGCCAAAATTTAGTTCCGTGCATATTATTTTTTCTCATTAGAAGATATGTCGTGTTTTATGTTATAGATATAGTTTTTTTTACATAATTAATTTTAATATATGTATTAACCTTCGAATATTTCAAAACTTGCACCACAGTATGGTATAATTTCACCACCCAATTAGGTTGCTACCGGCTTTTCCCTGGCCAGTCGCTACTTGCGACCACAGAAGTGACGCGTGCCCGGGCGAGGATACGTGTCGACGGCTTCCGGTAACAGCAGATGCGCACGGCGCAGGCGCAGCGGATCGATTGCGTTCGCACGGAGACTAGACATGCGCTTGGTTGCATTGGGCATGAGGTGAGGACGGGACAGACAATATATCTTATGACCAAGATAGTCTACGAAAAAAATCATTAATACTTAATACTAAAGAATCATTAAGTGCCGTCTTCGCTCGTTTAAACTGGTAATGCATGCTTACATAGTAGTTTAGTAGTGGTTTTCTGTATAAAAAATCGTTATTATTATAAGTGCCGTTATTAAATAATTTGTTATTTATTTTTCAGCCTGGTGCTTATCGATTTTAAGGCTTATACAATGATATTGAGTGAATATACATTTAAAAAAAATATTCAGATCGAATTGAGATCCTC
Source organism: Neomicropteryx cornuta (assembly GCA_020383195.1). Lineage (NCBI taxonomy): Eukaryota > Metazoa > Arthropoda > Insecta > Lepidoptera > Micropterigidae > Neomicropteryx > Neomicropteryx cornuta. The sequence continues at coordinate 13,494,324 of JAHKQU010000014.1, forward strand.
CTCTTTTTTTTTTTTGAAGTCGGTTAAAAAGAGTTATGGAAACAACAAGAAGCCTTAGAGAACACCTACAAAGAGCTCAATTCAGTCGGTAATGTCTCACTACATGGAAGTGACTACGAAAATGCGAGTCAAAATAAATCAATAAAAAAAAAATGAACGATACTTCCCGCGAAGCGTTAAAAAGTTCCTTGAAATCAAGAAGAGGTGTTGATATTTTTATAAATTAAATTAATCTGATGTTTTCAGCGGTTGTAACAAATGCAGCAGTTTTGAAACCAGGGCAAAATAACTTTAGTGTATTTCTAACCAAACAATTTATTAGGTCGTTTTTTTGTATGTGTATTTTTCAATTTTTTAGACGCGGCGATTAGACTTCTAGGCAATAGATAGAATGTCTTCTTTAGAACAAGCGATAGCCTAGTTAAGCAAGATATTTTGCATAATGATTTTTTTTTATAATATTTGCAAAAATAAATAAATAAATGGAGTAAATTTACCGACAGCTGATTGTTAGGACAGCTCATACCTACAACAGAACATATATACCAATAGTATTATTTCAATTGTTGACATTGAGATATCTTTGCGATTGAATGATCGAAAACTTAAAGTACGAGTGATATCGCCACGTAGAGAAATTACTACACACATTAGATAAGAATATCTAGTGATAAGGTTGATACCCAAAACAAATATTAAGTAATTTAGCTATAAGTAATTTAGCTATAAGTACTCACTCATAATGAATTTGAAAAAATGACAAAATTCTAACGAGTTCTTACGCGGTGAGAAGATACAAAATGGTATGGAGGGGGGGGGGGATTGAATTTTAATTGTCCATACAATATAACCTCATAACTTTTTATACTATACGCTCAAGTATAGTGATACCATAAAAATAGAATAAGTTCTATTTATCCTGGTTCCTATATATTTTTAATCTATGCTTCACCATGATACCCACTCGGTAGTTCAAGGAAACCAATAAACTTTGTATCAAATATAAAGAATGGATAATAGGTATTTCATAAAAACATAGTAATCATAATATAAAATTCCAATAATTGTGAAATAGGTAATACGCGTATCCCCATATTTCTGAAAATTGTATATACTTATACGTGATTAATAAAAAAGACGGTAAGTGATAATCGTTATTTAAAAGGTAAAAGATTTTATCAAATATGTGGTTTGTCTGTCTCTGAGCCGCGCTCTAATGACATCAAATTTGTATAGCTCATAACTGGAAACATTAATATTTTAATGCAAATAAATTGTTGCATATACTAAAATAGTGGTAAGTATAAAAAAAATGTGTCAGATAAACACACTTCCGCATTTATAATATTAGTATGGAAATCAAGTTTTTTCGTCGACTTTGGAGTATGAATATGAGATAAATCTGACTATAAATACAATTTATCGATTTATCTCGACACGCTCCATCTTCCAAAAAAGATAAACTTATTGGTGGACCAATCATATTATGGTGTGAATATGGCTGTGATACGTTGGTTTAAGATGTGGTTTAAGCGTGATGCGATCGCCTACATATGCACCAACAGTTTTATATATTAAGTTATTGAGACATTATTGCGTTTCTATACTTGCGACTTTTTCAAAACGATTCTTTGATAGACCTTAAAATTATTCCTTCTTGATTGATTGTAGATGCATAGGTTCAGATAATACTTTCTGTCCGGACGTCTGCGTGTTTAGGGTCAGTCCCAGGTGTGAGGCTGGAATCTGCGAGCCAAACCAAAAGATTTATTAAAAAACCAGGAAACCGGGCCTATTTATATATTACATATGTCGACGAAAGGTAATCTGCAGACCTTGTATCCAAGTTGTGTGGTGGAGTGAGCGTCTTGTGGAGCACAGTTTTGCTTAATTTCGTTCATCATCACTACTCGCTTTGTCGTCATTTAACTCGAATGAGTATTTTGATATTGAATTGACATCAACTGAGTGGCCTTCTTTTTAAGGAAACGAGAACCATTAACTTAAAAAATCAATAACTGTCCTTTGAACAAATAATCCAGCTTTACTCTACCAGTCTTCCGTTTGAGTTATATTTTTGTCTTTTTGTTGTCAGGAATCCGTTTTTAAACGCAATTCCACTTCTTTTTTATTGTCTTCCTGATGCAAATGCAAATCTATAATTGAATGATTCTTTAATATGATTTTCAAATATTTATTGTATTTTTTTCTACAACTTTCTTTCATCTTGATAAATAAAATACATTTTGTGTCTTAATTGGTCTCATGTGATTAATTATCAATCACTTTCTTATGACATAAGGTGTAATTCCAATTCAAAGTTTTTATTAAATAAAATAAGGTATCGTTAACATAAAGTTTAGTTATACAATAAATATTAAAATAAATACAATATCAAAAAATATTTAAAATCGAGTCACCAGTCGGTTACCAGTCATGCTGGCCGATTTGATAAGAGGTCTGTTACCTTTCTAACTAGGTAAGAGTTACATGTTCTAAGAAAGGTTCTTTATAAAGTGTTACAGTGTAAGTACAAAAGACCTGCGTAAAACCCTGTAAAAAATATTAAAAAATAGTTTCAATCACAAATATACACACACACACACGCACACTAACGATACACACAAATGAATGAAACTAAAATGACTATCCGATAAACACATAATATACTTTTTCAATAAATAATAAACAAACTTTTTAAATAAATAAATATTCAACAGAAAGTAGCGTTATATATAAATACATACGTTCATAAACACGTTATAGTATGTAGTATACGGTATGAAGTACCTAAGTAACTACAGTTTTTTTTTCAAAATTTGAAACTACTTTATCAATTATATACTTATGATATTGTAATAAATTATATTTATATTATATTATGATAAATAAATAAATTCTTGATGTGCGTTCGATTATTATCATCTGAAAGATGACGCGGTAGGGTTTGATCGTCTGTGAAATGTCTAAACTAAAAAGTCATGTCCGCCATCCTTCATCTTGGAGATTGGTTTTTTACCGTCTAAAAGGGACCGGCCAATGGACTGGCCCTTCGTACGGGGAGTCACGGTGGAGAAGCTTTGGGACTGCTCTGCTTGGGGTGCCGCGTATTGATTACGGGCGGGAAGCCTGTTGTCAGACGTAGGTTTTTATACCACTGCGCCATCGAGCCGCTCATGTCTGCATAGAACTAGATAGGTATAGGGTGATGGCTCTTCTCGGCCGAGGCCAGTCGTTGCTAATTTCTCACGTTCTCAATTTGCATTCATTGTTGAGAGTCTTGTAGCCGCAGCCACAGAAGAGCGAGATGAAGACACTACTAGCTGTTAAATAGTATCTTCATCTCGCTCTTCTGTGCCGCAGCTGACTAAGTGCACCGCTGGCGCCGTAATGGCCGTGTGCAGCCGCCTTTAGCGGACATCTTGGTGCCTTGGCGACTCACTCAACGCGCCTTGTCAATAAGGGCGTTAAAGGTTCTGGAAGGTCTATAGGTCATATTATTGAAACAAGTGTTTCCTCTCGTTTTTATTACTATCTCTACCACAAAACACTTTTTTACCCTAAAATTAATCTGGTCATTTACCTGAAGTCGTTTTTTTCTTTAAATTATCGTTTAACATAAGTTCATTGTGACGTAGTATTAGTTGGGATTACAAGAGAATTAATATTTATTTTCCCATTTTATGTTTTACCATATAGTATATGCAATTTGCGTACATATTTGCAAACTATTAACCTTTCTATGTGATAGTTCCATATTATGTATGCACACAATATCGTTAACGGCATTAAGATTACATGTCGACATGTATTTATATATACTTTTTAACTGTTAATACAGATGGTAGAAAAGTAGAGAGGCCATGACATTTCGGCGCGAGATGCTGCTTTCTTCGGTGGCGATTTGGCACTGATCCTTCCAGCTGTCACGCGAACATACACAGTGCTAAACCAGTGGGTAGGATGAGGAACATTGATTCTATTTTTCATAGTCAACCAACAACCATACAGAGTGTTTAAGCGTTAGATGAGACAAAAAGATTTAAAAACACGCGCAAGACAGAGAAGAGGGCCCAAGGAATGCCGCTGTAAAAATAATATAAGAATTTTCCTTGAAGGTCGATTTTGCTTACGATAACTTGATGAGTGATCGAATTTGTACGCGCCACTAGACATTTATTTCGAATACTGGTCATTGAGAGACGGACAAAAAATTTTACTCTAAAGATTCTCGCGCTTTTTTATATTTTTCTCTTATATTACGGAACCCTAGAAATAAATGCTTTTTGCACGAAAACAAAGATTTACAGCCCTAAACATCTTCCATCGTTTTATGTTACTCTTTCTACGACATCGGCCTATTAAAGGCTGCGTACATTTAATGCAATATTTATGCCAGGCAGCTAGAAAATACAACGTAGTGATTAATCGATCGTGACAGTTCTGTGTAGGTTTAAGCAAGAGATTTTTTTATTAAATAAATAAAATTCTCGATTTATCAACTATATATCTTATCATAGTAAGTACATAGTAGGCTATTACTCGAAGAAATATTACTGCCAAATGATTCGTGGCATAATAGTATGTAGGCGTTCATGGGTCAATTGCCCACGCACTTTGATTTCTATCCACTAACTATGCACTAATATATTAACTATATAGCGTTATTAATTCTAAAATTATGGCGTCATTAGGGAGTTGTTTCAGGGCCACAGCTTTTACCTAATGGATATTTCAACAATAAATGTATATTTCTTTTTGGAAAAATCTTTCAAGATTTTAACTTAATCAGCCTTAGGAAAAATAGCGTTGCTTCAAAGCCCATGCATTTTCAAACGCTTAGTGATCGGTTCCTTTTAGGCTTTAATATAAGCTATATATAATATAAATTTATTATACAAATATAGTCTATGCTATACTTATAATCCCAAGGTGTTTATGCATCGGTATGGCTGTAAGATTTCCTTAATTTTACGCAGTGTTACCTATTAGCGTTATAAATTCAAGAATGAAATAAATAAATATCTAAATAAGTCTTAATATACTTTGGTACTATAACTGGATTATAAAAAGCCATTATATACTTGGTAAATTGGGGAAAACGGGTCTTTTAAATGAATAGGTGGTCTTATTTACACAATAAAAAAATAAAATATTGTTAAAGTTGGAAATTCAAGTAGTGGCTATTGAGAATAAATCAAGCGATGCTTAGTGATCCATATTAGCACCAATATGATAGGTACTGCTGCACAGGAAATGATAAAGCAATTTTCTCTTTACCGATGCCACAAATGTATTGTTTCTATCTATAGCGATATAAAATGATTGCGTAGTCATGAGCCCATTTAAAATGGGCTCACGACTACGCAATACGTACGTACGACTACGAGTAAAGGTAACCTTAGATGCTTTTGGTAAAAGGTAATTTATTAAAATTAAAAAAAAAAACATGAGTATTTCCATCTCTCCAAGCCTGCTTAATCGGAAAGGGTACAGACAGATAATACGAAATCTATCGTCAATTGAGCGCTGACATGTCATGTCGGGGCTTTTCTATAACTATCTGCAAAATAAACCAAAATAGGCGAAATATTTTCAAATGTTTTTTTTTATGCAAAATATTTTATTTGTAAATTGAAATACTTAGGTCCTCTAAAAAAAAATAAATAATTTAATAGATAAAAACAGTCAATATACAATTTCAAATTATCTCATCTTAGGTCCATGCTGTCAGATTCCATAATTTCAACAATTGTGTGTTTGCTCCTCATTATTTTGCAATAATTATTGCCAGGACCAGTTCGATTAAATGATGTTTCAGAAGACCTCTTGGCTTCGCGTTACAGTGCATAATTTTGTTTGTAACAAGAGCCAGGGTTTCAATAATGTGACAATACCATGACCATGTCATGTCAATTGTCAAGACATATTTATTTATAAGTACTTACATGCCTTACATACATATTTTTTAAATGATTTTTAGGCATTTAATCTAAAAGTAATCATAATTTTGTTATAAAAATAATTTATATGCTCTAATGTTTTAAGGTTGCTAAATATTAATATTTATGTTACTGATTAATTAACAAATCGTCACGAAACGAGTTAATTATTATGTCATCATCGTTTATATTAACTTATACTAGTGAGTATATGAAAAAAAAAATGAAATAATTCATGAATAGTATACAAAAATATGTGAGTAAAGAAAAAATTCAATAAAAAAAATTAAAGTCGAAATTATTATTATATTTGTTATTACGATTTTTATTATTAATAAATCAAAAGTACATAATAGCTAATATAGCCATGGCAATATAGCCATGTTATAATTAAGTAGCGAAGTATTAAAACGATAAAATTAAAAGTGAGTCTTATGATTACTATGGGTTATGATCACTAAATTTATTGGAGTGAATAGTTTTTTAGATTATTCACAAAATTACCTACATTAACATTATTTTAATACGAAGAAATATTAACACGTATGTTTTTAAAAGCCATCTAGCGTTATGATAAGAAACCATGTGCATCTTTTACAATTTTCTCGAAAAATGTTCGAGCAATAGTTTATGTTCTGTTTACAACTATTTCCGCTAGATGGCCCCTCCCGTACCAGCGACGTTCGAAATCAACAGCTTGCAAGCTGCTAGCCGGAGCTGGTTCGCTTCACCCGCCTCGGCTCAAGTGACTTTTGTGGACTATCCAACGCCAACCAGCCAACCAGCCAACCAGCCAGCCAACCACCCGCTCGGCAAGTACAGTCGGAGTCGGCACGTCAAGGCACTCCTCCGAAGTTTGTTTTGTACGGCCGGCCGGCACTCGGCAGTCGTCGCGCAGTGTTCTGACGGTTCGACGTGTCTCGTCTCGTCAGCGCGATCTTGCGGCGCGTATCATTAGCGACTCGCACAGTTTTAAAGCTTGTTTCTTTAATATAAATTAATATGCTTTAGCTTTTGAATAATATTCGATGTTTAAATTATCTTTATTGAATCCGCTTTAGCGGTTAACTTTATATTTAGTTGAAAAGATGAGAAACGGTTGAGAAAACTTGAATTTGTGTTTATGGTTAGACAGATAAGTTTTGTTGACATTTGTTGTTCTGTGTTTAATAATAAATAAAACAATAAAAAAAGTTTTTTGATGGGTGCGGACAATATTCTTATAAAATAATTTTTTAAAATACGTTCGTGAACTAATAAAAAGTTCCTTGTCGCGCCTTTACAGGTAAGTGTATCTTTAACGTATTCAATATTTTTTTAAATTCTTTGTTTTTTGTTTTGTTGTTTGTTGGTAGATAATGAAAAAAATCTAATGTAATTAATTTTAAATAGACGTACTAAAATTAATTTAATGGTTAGAATTTTATAAATATTTAAGAAATACGTAAATTATTATAGGTATTGTGTTTGCTTTAAGTTAGCGTATTTTATTATTGGTTTAACATATCGGTATTGGGTATCGATAAGTTACGTTACTGTAGAAAAGTTACATTATGTTGTCATTTTTTTTTAAAAATCGTTGTTTTTAGCTATTATGATGCTATTGACCACTGTTTTCTAATCCTCAGTCGGAGACGTGGTGATTATACAAAATATTTTTAAACTCTCCTTAACTAAACCCATGTACTGAAGGCAATTATATGTGAGTATGTTGTTTTTTTTAAAACCGCGGCACTAGTTACTAATTTGTAAAGGACTACGATCTTTTTTTTTTATCTGTAGGTACCTACTTCTTCTAAATAAATACTTAAACGAATTCAAGAAAGTTAAATAGAAATCTATAATATTTCCAGTTATTAGTACCCTATAACGTATCTTTTGACACGCTACATGAATGAAGTTGCGGCTCGGAATCTGTGCTAGGAATTAACTGTCGGCAATTAAAAACCATACATCTTACAATGTGTTCATAAATAAAAGATGTAATATAATAAGGAATTTGTAGGTACAGTCGGGTACATCATAACCGCTCATAAAAACAGACCATGAACCTTGAGGGCAAGCGACTCTTTTGCAATTGATTATACATACTGCGTACGCCGGTGATAGGGACTCAACGCCAAATTGAAATTTTTCAAAATTATCATCATCAGAGAGGTCGATGTAGCCAAGAACAGAAACTTAAGCCTTATCTATTTTGCGCTGTGGATATCAGTCATCCCATCCTCAGCATTATTGTTTATTAATCTAGCTAACGAAGCTCCCACTGCCATCTGGTCTGGAAAATGTTCATCTGGCATTCTGGCAATGTGGCTTTTAACGTCAACGTTCTTCATTAGGCCAAAGTAGCGGCTATTATGGCGGGTTGGTTAATATTGGTTAATCAACATTTTATTGAATAGCGTGACAGATATATTCGTATCTGTCAGATATATTCCTCGATACGGCTTGATATGTTTTTACTCAAAATTAAATTTTGAGAAAATCCTATTTTAATTCGCTGTTTCCTAATAATCTCTTTCAAAACCGCATATTAAATCTAGATCAGTCCAGGCGCTTAGATGCTTGCCGTCAAATATTAAGTTAAATACATGAGTCATACAAGAAACTGACAGTATCAATCTTAAGAGAAGGGATATCACGAAAGAAGTGTCAACGCATGTATTTATTGTTGCAACTTTCTTTTGTTTGCTTCATTGACGACCATTTAAAAAACTTAGTCATAAGTATGTATAAAATGTTAAGCAAATGCCAATATGTTAAGCTTGGTTTCTGCTATATTTCTAATAAATCTTACCCAATGGCTAATTTGCAGCCATTAGTTTAATAATTCCAGAATTCTGGACGCATTCTTCACTAGTAGCTCATTTCTAAAACATCAGAATATTTATAAAACAAAACTTTTTCTGAGTTTTAGATAGGAAAATACGAAACTCAATCACACCAGACCTACCCTGCTGTGTAGCTTCGCTGCGATATAGGCGATATAGGTGAATGCTAGATAGTGCTTCGGGTCTAGAAATGCTGTTCCCCAGCAGGTTTTAAGTACGCGCCAAGATTGGTAATGATCTAATTGCTTCGCTAAAATATTAGGTTTAATATTTTCCTTCAGACAGGACAAGATATATTGTTTTTGTGCTGTCTCTGATGGATAATAAACATCACTTATGGTGGCATTGAACTGAACTGAACTGCCATATATAAAAGGGGGAGAAGGGGGTTAACATTTTGAACGCGGATATTTTAGCTTCTTTACATTCATGTGTAAGAGAAGCTACTATCCTCGTTCTTTGACCGTCTGTTCCAACTTTAACTCAAAAAGTACAAATGTATTGAAAATGATTGATTTTTTTGTGTAGATTGATATCCGAATAATATACAAATATAATATTAAAGTCAACAAATTTTCAGTAATAATAAATGAAACATTGACAGTTCGCTAAAGCGCTCTTGCATGATCGCGATCATGTTCAAATTTCAAAAATGTAACGGAACGTTTTATCTATCGCTGGCCAGTTAAAATTAATACAACCTATCCTAAGTATGTGCGCAAAAGTAAAACACGTGAAAGAATGTTGAGTGCCACATTACAATTATTATAAATTTAAATAAGTAATATGTTCTTATTTATTTATTTATTGCGGTAACAGAAATCGTAGGTACTAATACAGGTAATGATGTAAAGACAATATAAGTTTTTTTATAGATACAATTTTTAAACTAGAGTAGCCCAAGTAACTAATAACGATTAAAGAATAATATTAAAATATATTAAACGAACTTAGATAAGATAAAATAAATAAGAAAAAACAACTTTAAATTTAAGCCTTGATTATTATAATATATTTATTTATTATACAGGTTTCTCCATGTACACATTACAATTAAAGTAAAAAATTAAACTACTGTAAGAATTAACAACATTAAAAATAATAACAATAAAAAAATTAATAAATAAATAAATAGAAATTATCATGAAAAATAACATGTTAAAAATTAAAATAATGCCTCCTCCAGGCAAACATTAACAAATAAATAATTCACGCTGATCTTACAAAGGTGTAATAGAAAGTAGATTTTTAATCCTATTGGGCAAACAGACAAATATTCGCAATTAACAGATAATTATTTAGGTACAGAACAGAATATGGGTGGGGGGAGGGGCTGTTTTGTCATTACTAGCAGCTCGTCAAAATTCACAAAAAAAAATGGCATTAACATTTATGATGATAATTGAACGAATATGAATGACCACAGGCACCACAGGCGCGAGTAGTCCGTGAGAAAGATGCCGTTAATTATGATTGTAGGGCCTAACTGTGAGACGTCAGGTTCTGGGTAAATAATTTGCTACTACTAAAGCAACTGAAGCTGCTTCCATAGCTTGAGATACGGAAGCAGCTGTTATACCAGGTGTTATAGACATTATTGTTTATTTTACCGTATACCTACTCACTCGTCTTCGGACCAATTCGTTGCACTGATCGTTACACTATACATTAAATAATGGCATTATCATGCAACAAGATGCTTATGAATGGCGATCAGAAAAACAACAAAAAGTGCTTCTATATGATTCTTGTTTTGAACCCCAAACACCTGCCCCCTAAAACCTTTAACTCCCCTGCTCCTTCAAATCTAAACCTGCTATATTATAATCGTTTATGCAGCTGCTCTGGCTTCGTGTCGAGATTAAAACGGATCGACTTATCCTGAAATGATAATGTAATGATATTCCCTTGGCGATTGGATGCGATTTCGTCCCCCCCCCCCCCCCCCCACCCCTTGTCTGCAATTCTTTCTGGACGCTCGAGAAGTTATCCTTGGCGATCGGCGTCTTCTAGAGTTTATCTATCAACTTGACTACCGGCCATCAATTTCGGATAATGACTCTTTTTACTACCTTGCTCCTAGTAGTTACGTCGAAACTTCACCGGGATCACCGATTTGTTAGCTGTCTTCAACTAATTATAGTCTTACATCCCATTTAAGATGTCTACTGTTATTTTCGAGGTGGAATTTGCTTTTTAGATGGTTCGTTAATCTCTAGCCGGCTAATTGCTAATCATTATTTGTTGTATATAAAAAAAGCTTTTTGAATGGTAATCGTCTACCTGTATTTTCTTTAAACGATATTTTTGTCAGGTGATTCTGTGGTCCCTGTAAGGTGCTATAATTGATATTTTGAGAAAATAAGAAAAGGGCGGAATATTTGGTAAAATTATAAATGTTCGTTTGTTGAATTTTTATTTGTTTTTTTTTCAAATTAAATGCCTACTTATTTATTTTTTTCTGCCAAATTCATTTATTTTGATTCCAATTACTTAATATGTCACGTATGTGTCGTAAGTCAGTCTTGTGACTTGAGTCAGTCAGTCAGTGAAGTTACTAAGTTATAAATAGAAACCTCACCATCTCCGATTACAACGCAACTGATAAAGTGCTATTTAGATAATGTCAGTTGCTTAGTAAATTAATACCGACCTCCACACAGCAAACGGGGTATCGGGGGGAACGTATAAATTCTTTCACGCCAAAAAGGAATATATGGCTTTCTTTGGCTACCTAATCAGTGAAAGGCCAAACGAAAGGAAAGCGAGCGATAGGCCGACAACGACCTTAAGGAGGACTGCTCAGACTTTCCTAATAGGGATGAGGTCGGGATATTATCGACCTCAGCGATGACGTTAATAAAATACGTTTTTAGTTTTATTTAAAAAAAGGTGTAATAAATTAACGAATTCATTTTAATACCGGGATATAACTTAACTGGATTTTATCAACGATTCTAAAACAAAAGTGGATATGAAAATATATTCTATTTTATAATGCGGCTATGGGTTGGGGAATAGATTTTCTAGCCCTACTTAGTTGGAGTGTTAGTCGGGTGTGTGTATGGGAAACTGGGGAAACATAGCCATGTTCAATTCCTTGTACCTGCCGACTCGAAGACCGGCAATAGTAACTATTCTTGAGCGAAGATTTTTGAACATGCATAGTTCGTAGACGCATAGCCAGCAACATTTAGAGTTTTGAATGCAAGGATAAAAATGAAATGGAAACCTACCACGGTACGGTGTAAGGTGGTGGATTTTACATAGGCTGCATGCAGTTTGTTAGGGAATACCCAATAACTTAACGACCACTCAATAACTTTTATTTAAAACTTCAAATATAGCATGTGGCTGCTTTTACGGACACGTTTTATTATTTTAGTTGAAATTTATTAATTTTTTATCGGAGAAAGCATATTTGTCTTGAAAAAAGGGTTTGTTTTATTAACCGTCGTTATTACAATTTTGTTCAATAACAAATAACATCCAATAACATATACATCGGGTTAATTTGAAACGTGATGTTCTAAATTCAATATTTTTATGTTTCCCTATACTTTTTAAAAATATATAGTAGAATATTCTATTTGCATTTTTTTTATTGCTGGATCATACAGTTTAAAACGCTGTTTAACTTTAAGAACTTCATACACATTCCTACTTCTAAAATATATAATATACCATATCAAAAAAATAGAGTAATAGTTGTTTCCTAAGTCTCAAAGTAATCGGTAACAGTAAACTTTTTTTCTAGATAAGAAGATCAATTAATATTAATATTTATAAAATTTAATTACATAGTTACACAATTTCAAAAAGTAAATAGTATCTAAGTAATTATTTAATTTTTAGATTATTTTGTCGTATTATCAGCCGCAAAGTATGATTCAATTAATTTTATATGTACCTATAATAATATTATGTATTAGAAAAAGACGGCGTTGGCTCTTAGACGAGACATTCGTAGAGTCGACCTGGGTCTGACCGTGACTCTGGAGGCTTTGAGCAATGGCCGACAACTGATGGTTGCCGAGCCGAGCATTTGCCGCGCGTCCGCCGAGACAAAGACATTGTTTGTTTCGGCACTTCAAATGTTGCATTCTTTTGACTTTGCTTTTTTGAACCCGGAGCTTTTCAGCGAGTATGATAAGGTATCTGAAAACAATGGTTACCGGGGAAAAAACTGCCCAAGAGTTTACACGTGTACAAGTATTGTATTCCGCGCTATAAAAGAGGATAGTGTATTTCAGAGTGTTTTGAAAGATACTCGAGTCAAACACCGATGACAAAGACAATATTTAAATATGACTTGGTGAGAGAGTAATAAAATTCATTATAAGTTTATACACACAATACATATTATTGTAAAGTTTTAAAAGGATTATTTTTAGTTCAAGTCTTCGAGTAGTAGGAAACCTCCCCGTGACGATAGGTTGCGTCGCTGACCCACTGTTGGCGATCCATCCAGTGGGAGGTGAATGGCCGCCACGCGCACTTCCCCCCACCCGTACCCCCTCTCCCCCCCCCCTCCGCCCTAGCAAGCCGTCCTTAGACCTGCGCGCGCGCCGAGTGGCCGCAGCCCGCGCTCGACGATCGACATCATCTGTGTCCCATACAAATTGCAAATAGCGGCGGTGCGCGTTCCTCTCATTTCTCCGTCTCCGGATTTCATTGTCACAGTTCATACCTTTATAAATACGACGGATGAAGTATGCCAATACTTTTGTTTAGGGCGGATAAAAGTATCATTAAACGCAGACTTCTAAGATAGAATAATACCTTTTTATAGAAGCGACCAGTCTTTGATAGTTAGTTATGTGCCCCCTTCATACACAAAGCTAGTTACTTGAGAAAATGGCATTTAAATTACCCATCAAATGTGTTTCGCTGTGCAAATGGGTTACTATTAATGTCTACTTCCCCCACCTACGTATATTTTATTAAATCATTTGCTGTACTAGAAATATTTCAATGATTAATAAAATTAAATATGTCGTTTATATGTTCGTGTTACAAGCTGACCAGTTTAATCTATTTTTGAATTTTGTAGAAGAAAGTGCAATGATTAGGTACAAGGTGTAAAACTAATGTTATTTAGTATCTTGTATTCGAGACTGTAAACTATATGAGACTACCACTAAGAAAATCCTTTTCATAATACGCTTTCGAAATATTCAAAAACGCTTAAACTACTACAAAGTTGTTGGAACATACATAGTACACGAAAAACATAATTGTACAATTAAAAACCTCTTTTTTATAGTCGTCTAAAAAAAAATCACTTTAATAATAAATAATTTAAGGTTGCAGAGAAAATATTGACTGCCTTCATTTCAGGAAGGCTACATTTCTAACTCTATATGTGTCTATATGTGTGTGGTCTTACTTAACTCAGGGGACAGTGCTTAGTAAAGTCCCGTTGTAATTGTTTTAAATTACTGGGTTAAGTTGTGACTGCTGCGGTTCGAACCCGAGACCTCTGTATCGGAAAAAGCCTTTCATACCTATAAGCCACTAGACCATATCTTATAAAAAACAGGTTAATATATAGGATATACTATTTCCCATTAAAAAAACCAAATAAAATTTAATTCTTATACACTACCACCATACTCAAGGTACCTTATTTAAAATAATTTTGAGGTATGTTTTTAAGCGATATAAATAGGATATTCTAAATAATAATGAGAGAAAATGAGTGAATTATATGAGATAGTGGCAATACGATACTTTATATTTTATACACGTTTATTATTTATTTATTTTAATCAAAAGTATTTGTTTATAATAAACAGAAATATAACCTTTAATTAGTACGTAAAGTAAAAAATGTAACCGTTCCGCTCATTACAAAACGTTGCATTCAAATAGCTGAATAATCTTATGCAAGCCAGTCGGCGCCGCTCCGTCGCGCGTCGGCCGGGGGAAGAAAAGAGACAACAAATGGTCCAAATGGTCGGGATTCCTGTTTGAGAATTGTAATTTACCTTCTTAAAATAGATTATTAGAAAAATCTCCATTGTTCGTGCGCTCCGATTTAATTTATTGCGTGCCTTTGAGAGACAGGGTCAGCGTGTCAAATAACGTCTAACGAGCGAGAGAGATGACACGCTCGCAGTAATAGCTACATGCCAAACAAACTCCACTTTGTATTTACAGCATACCTAAATGTTTTGTAAGTAAATTGAGTAAAATTTCATTATTTTAAATTATTTTTTTATTTAGTACTATTTTCCTAATCGCATTCGCGAATTTAATGTGTGTATAAAAAACCACATGTGTTATATCACTACTCTCAACGTATCCTACCGTTGATACGCATAAATTCAGATTTGATTATTAATTTTAAAGAATTTAAAAATTCTGACTTGTGCAAGTGTGTTGAATCTTCACTACACACTTTCAACACTTTTGTGTTGAAAGTAGTCTTGCTATGGGTCTAAATTACATGATTAATTTATTTAATTTGAGAATTTTAATTGTTGTTAACGAGAGATTACCGTTTATATCATCACTTCGTCACGTCATAATAGATAACTGTTTTGAGAATCGACCACGCAATCTAATATACGTAAATAATAAAGTTATATATTTAATCATAAAATGTGCCAACCCTGTCGCGGCGGTTGGCGCTGTCGGAGGTGCGCAGCGGGAGGAGAACCCCTCCTCCTCCTCCTGCTACTCTCGCTCCTCTTGTCTCTATTTAAAACAATGAACTCCATTTTAATTTCTCTGCTTCGCTTTATTAAAAGACGTGGACTATTTGTTCTTTTAGCGTCTTTTAAATCTCAAACACCCGTATTTTTTTACTCATTAATTTTGGCATATAGATTATACACAGATCATACACGTTTATAGCTTTAGAAACGGCACGAAATTAAATATTACTCATACTTTTATACCTAATATAAATAATAAAAGTTGGAGAAATCCTAGCAAATAATACCATAATTCAGTCATTCGCAGTAATTCACTTCGTGGCCATGCAGGTTAGGTTAGGTTAGGTTAGGTGAAAAAGTTTTACCGTCCGTGAATGGTAAGTTGTCCGTGTGAGATATTAAAAAACATTCACATTTGTCCCATTGCGCATATGTTTTTTCATCTGCCCTTTTGAGATTTAAGATATTAACGTTTTTAACTTCTATAGTAATAAGAAACTACTATCCCCGTCCTTTGGCCGTCTGTCCGTTGAATCTTTCAAATCGAAAAGTACAAATGTGAAAGAGTAGATTTTTATGTGTAGATTGATGCTCTTAAAAAATAACCATAAGTATTTAGATCACATCGAAAGCTAGTCTGATATTATAGATATTTAACATTAAAATCAACAAATTGTCAGTACTAAAGAATGAAACTCGCAGCGATATTTGTATCATATTCTAATTTCAAAAATATGACAGCACGGCTGTTGGGACGTATTAATGGCCAGTTAAAATGAATAATACAAAGTCATCTATGCGCAAATATTAAAAGAATGTTCAGTGCCACATTATAATTATTATTAATTAAAATATTAAGTCGGGGTTCATTAATTATTGATTTATTGTACCATTACCAAAAAGAATTGGTCTACAATATAGGTGATGTAAGGCAGTATAAATCCCTTAACCTAGGGTAGCGCCAAATTGACTAGATAGAGGTAAAAAAGAATAATATAAAAATATATTTCACACTGATATATAACTATACATTATATCCTAAAATACTAATATATACTAAACTAGAGGTTTTATCCGTGTTTTTTTGCATTGGTTGGTGGTTGCGTGTTTTTTTGCATTCTAAAACAGTGTTGGGAAACTTGCCGAGGTATCGTAAAAAGGTCAATTTGGGATAAGTTAGTATTAAATAAATCACAAATTTAATAAATAGACGGGGGGGGAGGGGGGGTGAGGGGAGGGTTTGTTTCATTACTAGACTCACCTTAAAATTAACAAAAAGAAAAACTAAATAGTGCTAAAATTTATGATGAATGAAATAATGTCATGTCGGGTACGAAATTCAGGAGTAGTCTGGGGAGAAGATGCCGTTAATGACGCCTGTAAGGCCTAGCTGTAAGACGACAGATTCTGGGCAATATATAAAATCAGTTGATATTATATGATAGCTACAGGGCGTCATAGCCATTTGATTCCGGATATGAGCCAATGTAATCCGGACTATAACGGACCAACGTAATTTATGTACTTCTTTGCCTGGCCACGTTACGTTATAGCGTTAGTCGAAATCGTGAAATTTACCGCTAATATCATTCAAGTAAATTTACAATAAGTATAATAAATACTCTCGTCTAAACGAGTTTCGTGCAGTCGAAACGGACGCTTTGCTGGCACGCGCCTTTTTAACGGTTTGAACGCTAAATTAAGAAATAATCATATAAACTATCAAACAGTGTAATGAACCAGAATAATAATAAAGATACTTTTATTTATTATTTTTTTTCCCGCCTATTCTGAAGGCGCGCCAAAAACAATACTTGCAAAAAAAAATGCAGATGTAGTATAAATATATATATTATATAAATTATAAATGACAAATATATAGATATAAGGAATATTTTGCCAATATACCGCAGTCATAGTTAATATTATTAAACACTCCAGTTTTAAGACAAATAAAAACAAAGATAAACGACCTTCCCTTTGTTAACCTTCACGCGTAAATTCAGTGTTCAGTAATAATTGACGCCATGTAACGTCACATTATCACTTCCGGTTTGTATGAAGAATAAAAGGTTTTTAGACATGAGTTGGTAGAAGTGAGGAAGGGAAATTTATAAAAATAAATAAATTTCAAAATGTTAGTCAGTCGCATTAGGACGTGGAATTCATTAATTAGAATTTTTCAGTTTTCCAGAAAAGGACTAAAATCACAAGGAGTTACCACTAGTTCTAGAAATGAGATTTAAAAGATTATACGAAAATTCAACCAATATTCCCGGTAAGTTTTTATTCTAGAAGTGAACCTTTGTAGTAAAAAAACCTATAAACTAAAAATAAATATAGATTTAATAAGCTTAGGTACCAAATAGAAGCGACATCATTAGTGACTGCCTTGTTGTACCTTGTTATGTGAGGTCAAGTACTACTGGCGGACATTTAGCAAAAAGTAATATTGACCTTTTAAAAAGCAAAAGATGACCTGGTTGTGATGGGCTTACCGAGTTTCAAATCCAGGACCTCTGGCTCAGTAAGCAGATGTAATACCAATCTGCCACTAAACCGTTAATTGATCGATGAAACGATACCGTCTCTCGAACCACAGCTCAACCGTGAGAATATACTGAACCTCAACATTTAACGACATTCATTCATATCCGATCTTGCTGCGTATAAAACGGTAAAATTCTCGTTTCATATAATAACTAATTAAACTTATCAATATTTTTTGTGTTTGTGTTTTAAACAATACTTGGAAATTATTATTTTTTACATAATATTTCCCTTTCATTAAAAAAATAACATTCTGACTTAAAATCCTATATCCATAAGGATGTTTTTAAAATATTTGAAATTAAATTTACACATTTACATCTTATTTGGATATGAGAAGTAAATGACGCTCCAAGCAATTGGTAAACGAATTTATTAAAAAATAACCGCATTTTGTGAAATAAACGGTTGTAAATGTTACAGGTGGTTTCTTGAAATCGTCTACTCTGAACTTAGGTGCGCACTCCGCAGTGGTCCTCTTTCATTGTCCAGGGATGTGTCGCGGTTAGAATGCCTATTATATGGTTTACGCGCGTGCGCGTGTCGATCTCCGATCACGTTCATGCGCTACGGCCAACATATTCTGATTGTTTCTGATTGTGATCGAGCACGCTGCACATTCGATTCAATACTACATTAAATACCACGCACTACGTGTCTTTATTTTAAATGTTACATCTCGAAGGTATCCTAACAACGATCGTCAACAGTAACGATTCACATTAAAACATGTAAAGTACCTAAGTCAATTAAAATATAACACTAGTGCAACGGGTATCAGTGAAATACTCTGTAGAAAAACGAATTTAAAAATACCCACCACTGAATGACCCAGAGGAGATCTGATGCTTAAAGCTGCTATGACTACCCACACGCGCATTATCTTAATTTAGGGCTCACCCAAATACGGGCATAAACCCAAAGGACCCCAGTAGATTTATACTTATCCCCCACAAATAGGAAAAAGAGAAAACTTGCCTACTTATTATTAACTTCAACTAATTGGCAAGAGGGAGATCAAGCGATAAGAAAGGAGATTGGGAGAGGTGTATTCATGCTCAGGCCGAAAAATAAAAGAGAGTGAAACATGGATTCACTCATAATTAGGTGCTAGTTCAACGCTAAATACACAGCTCAGAATCTATTTTTTTCATGTCATATGTAATTATTTCAAGCTTTACTCAACTAAGCTAAATTTGCAATAACAAGTAGACTAACACGATCTTATCAGCGCCCTATGGTTCGTGTGACAATTTCAGTTTGTCAATCGAATCCGCGACCTGTAAGTCAAAAGTGGGCTCCCATGACGCTGTGACTCCGGGCCGTACGCTTTTTTAATTAATTGTCAAAACAGTAATTTGCTGGGTGTATGTGATAACTTTCAATGTAATCTGCATTGCCACTTCCTTATACAAAGCCATATTCTTAGTTATCATTAGAAATGTGGGCTGTGCTGTGCGTTTCGCCCCGCGGCGCCGGCGACCGCGACGGTCGTGTTTTAAGCGGACGGCGCGTACGCCAATAGTGCGATTGTTAGCATCCAGAACTGCTTACCATATAGTAGATGGATTCCATTGCAGATTCCATCGGGGAGACCTATCGTTGCATAATCCTGCCTTTGTTGCACTGGTGATTCAACGGAGCCGCTCATTAATCATATTCATGATTCGTGCTATTCATTTCTATTGCATATCTAGTCTTATTCTACGCTCCTATTCTATTAAAAAACAATTTTATTTCTAAACTAAAATTACCGCCCCACAAGGCAGATACTTTCATTGTCTTTACAATTAATATTTGATCAAATAGTTATTTATAATAAGATCTTTAACACGGTGTATATCCCAATTAATACACATAAATATCTATGAGCATGTTCAAGTTTAAGTTCATTTCATTAAATTTATTTCATTAATATTAGAAATTTATTAAAAAAAATAAAAAATAAAAGTTAAACGTTGTGTGTATTAACGTTTATATCGAGCATTTATCTGTAATATTATTGTATATGTAAGTATTTATATAATTAATCGCTATATAAGTAAAATTACCTACGTTATAAACAATAAGTGTATCGTAAAGAATGTAGTCATGAAACGCAACCAATTAAAAAAACGTGACGAAACTGCCTTCTTTAGTACAGACCAAACCCTCGAGGAACCGCAGGAAAGAGAAAAAACTCTTTGCATCCTTTGCAAATGGAAATCTTAACATAATGAATATATTATTATTCGTATTTGCACGATACATGCACTATACTTGTACTAATTTCAATTGAATATATTTACAGTCACATATGTTTCGTAGTCGTGTTTAAGTTACATACAAGAAATTATGGTATTTAAAAAACCGATTAGAATATGTTTTATATTTTATACTTATTTTTTTAGTTCTTATCACGACTTGTCT
Source organism: Neomicropteryx cornuta (assembly GCA_020383195.1). Taxonomy (NCBI): domain Eukaryota; kingdom Metazoa; phylum Arthropoda; class Insecta; order Lepidoptera; family Micropterigidae; genus Neomicropteryx; species Neomicropteryx cornuta. The sequence continues at coordinate 13,514,718 of JAHKQU010000014.1, forward strand.
ACGTTGCTCCTTGGATAGTGGGCATCTAATTGAAAAATAATGAAACTTTTCAACCCAATTTGTCGTAGTGATAGTCTTAAAGGCAATCGGTCTAATATCTACTTAAGTATACTTCAGGAACCCAGCATCATATCCTAGACAGTAGAAACTCAACACCCATTAAGCAGAAATAAAAAAAAGATCTTTAACCGCGATTACCTAAAAGTATTTCACAATTTAGTAATAATTTATTACCTGTTGTATTGCATTAGTTTTAATTAGAAGGTATATGAGGCATTATGCTGAATAAATATTAACGGCTCGCTGAGTCAAACATATTCGCCGATCAGTGGCTGCGGCATCAAAGAGAGAGCGCTGACGGAATTCTTCCAAACGCGACTGCAGCCTCGTGGCGATTTTATCTCATCTCAAAAGAGATGCTGACAGATTTGGCGCTGTTGCTCGCCTGGTCACGTGACGCCCCAGTTGCGTACTCCAGCCGATCGCCAGTCAGCCGTACGTGTGTAGCGGACATTTATGCAGTTGGCCATTCGATATGTTTTTTTTTTGGCTTGTATATTTCGAAACATTGGTGGAAGGCCCAGTTTCGATTACATAATCGATAACATACAGTTCAGCCAACGACCGCCTGAAAAAGTCACAAGAAATAAACATACTGTTCTTTTACGAGAGATCTTTTAATAAAACTCTAATTAAAAAAATAATCTCTTTTGACTATGTTCTTGTAAATTGGTACAATTTTAAGGTAGAATAAAGAGGATATCCATGTCCAATAGTACATATTATTACTTTTTTTTTTAAATATTGCTATTACCCAAAGTCATATACCTATATTTTTTTTTGCCCTACTCAATTAGGTTAAATGTGCCTGTGCTAGAGTCAAGAGTAATGAAATGTTATAAATGGTATGACTATGTGCGGATTCGAACCCGCGGTGACCACCTACTACTTACTAATACTTAATACTTAACGGTTAACTAGATTTAGAATGTAAGTGTTTACCCAAAATAGTAGGGCATATAATATTAAATATTATCGGTATTAGATTTGATTGAAATAAACGTAACACATTAGATACAATTAAATATGTTCACTTTGTCTGTCATAAATACAGCTACTAAATATTAAAAACATGCGGAATTTTAAGGATAAATAAATATTTTTTTTAAACAAGAACCAATTAATTCATTGCGATACAATCTAACGTGTAAGCGTAAATTACAACTTTAAACTCTATTTAGGAATGAGATAGTTGGAGATAGGTTAATAAAAGTAATATTTTTATACGTTAACATATAATAACGTCCTTTTTTTGTCGTTTTTACGAAATTATGAAGCACTTCACAGATCTAACTAATGAATCAATTTACTCTTCTACAGAGCCCCGCAGAATCCACAGTTCAGCCTCGGCAGGATGGAGTGCTTCTGTCCTTCGAGTCGCGCCGTCGCCTGCCGCGTCGTTCTGCTGGATGAGAGGGAACTGCTGCATGAAATACAGGTTTGCTCAGAACAATTTTCAATTTATCCGCAAATTTGTGATCAATGTACAAGAAGTGTACAAAAAAAACACGTTCATGTAACTAATAATAACTCATAGCTTTTTTTTTGTTTATATTGGAAATAACCATTTTTGCAGTAACTTAGCAATCTATTCTTAAAACCGCCGAAAAAAAATATGATACGGAAAATTAGGAATGTAGGTATCGCATATATGCATTTAGGCAAATTTAAAGCATTCGGGATACAAATATATGTTTAGTACACATCTAAAGACAAAAAAAATATCTGCAGAAAATAAGTAATAATTTATAATTAGCTATTAGTACATATGTACACGTACCTACACTACTGACGGCTGCTGCTACCGCTGTTACTACGGACGGCTGCGAGGAGAATGAACTGTTTATTTTGCACCAATTATCTGGAAAATGGCTGCATTCGCATTAAATCTAACAAACCCGGTTCAGGACTTTCATTTGTTTATTTACATATTGACGGTTGCTACTTTTCGCTCAAATAAAACCTACCCGTAATATAGCAATGTCTGTGATTTTGTTATTTATCCTATGTTTTTGTTTGTTTCTTTATATTAGTGAAGATTATGGCTACTTTCGTTTACGGTTATAATATTATCTCAGCCACACCTTGAATGCAGACCACATTCAAATTATACCAGTATATAGAAATAAACAACAAATAAAGTATAATTTTAATTTGGCACTTTAAATTAGGGACGCTGTCCTTAGTAATATTTAAAAATTCCTAAAATAATTTTATGTTTCTTACAATTTTCCTTACACAGTACCTTGGTACAAGGTATCTTGGTACAATTTTCCATACCTATTTGAAACATATTTCTAGCTATATTTATTTGTTATACCTATTAATAATACATACCTAAATGTGATTTATTATTATATCATACTAGCTGTCATTCCCGGGCTACTTCAGCTATCGTGTAGTCCCTGCGGGCGGCTAATATGGCGTTCCGTCGCTGCAAGACGTTTTCAAACGACTCTTGCATGTGGCACTCGAGATTCACTCTTAAAACAAAGATTCACAAACTACTTGTTTTTTTTACTTTTCGTTCTTTTGTTTATTTTCTTTCGTTCGTTTAATTTATATATTTTTTAAGTGTTGAGAAGCAATGTTATTGTAGGTACACAAAAATATTATTTAGTATAACGTTAAAAGTTATTGAAGTTAAAATTCAAAGTTTTTGTTATAAAAAATAAGATATCGATAAAATTATGTCCATTTAATTATTTTTTTTTATAATTATTTTTTTTAAACTCAAATTCTCTAAATTAGAATTCTTTATAATTTTTAACTACAAACAACAACTTACATTTTTAAGCTAAAGAATATAAATATCTATTATTTATTTGATAAATTTAACGATTCGTTACATCTTTTCGGCGTTAGGGGTGTGAACAATTATATTTATATATATATATATATAATATATATATATATATATATATAATATATATATATATATATAATATATATATATATAAATATATATATATATATTGTTTATGAATTGTTAATGTGTAATGACATTAAGAAATTAATAACTGATCAAATTATAATAAACTGCTCGGGCAGTTTTCCGAATACTAGGGACGTTATGCTGCGGCATTTTCGCGGAGAAAGTATCCACAATGTCCAGGCATTGTTTCGCCGTTATGACAATGCAATCAGCGGGCCATTGTCTTTTTAGGCGGGCCAAATGTCGCGCGGCGCGCTGGAGGGCGGGCGGCCGGACTCTTGTCCGTGGATTCGGCCGTCGCTTTGATACGGCTTTTGGCCAAAATGGAAACCATTCGAATGACATTGATTTCGAGGATCGGAGGATTTTACTATCAAACATTACATTGTCATTTATCATATACTATTTACTATACTAATTTTCTGGATGAAATTGTATTGAAGGTGTAAGAACAGAGATAGTAGCAAGAATATATAAAAGATAAAAGCCATACTCATTCTTTCCATATACAGTGAGGAGCAAAATTATTAGAGCCACCGCAGAAAAAGACTGGTTTATATTTGCAGCAATATTTTACAAATTGATTTTTTTTCCATATGTCAAACATGATTCTAGGAATATTTTAAAGTTAGACACATGTTTAGTCATATTTAAAAAAAAATCCTGTTTGAAACATATAAGTAAAGAAGTAGATTATTAAAAAAACGTATGTGGTATCAAAATTTTGTAATTAAAATAAAACTATAAAAAATGCATTAAAGTATGCCAGATAGATTAAAGCAGTAATTGAAGTAAAATGGTGCGTTACAAAATATTCATAAATTTGTATGTATCCTATTTAAAAATAAACATTTCAAATATTGTGTTTTAAGTAACTTGACGATGACACTAATAATTTATTTTTTTGTGCCGGTAAAAACATATATACTTAGTTTAACAAAGTCATCATTATTAACCAGTCAGTTAGGATTATTTAATTTAGCTGGGAAGTCCAGAGCAAATACAACTTTTCTGCCTTACGCTTAGTCTTAGATCTTTCTATCTCATCTAACGCCTAGTAAAAAAAAACACTGTGCCGTTAGTAAAAGCTTAGTTGAATTTGAATTTTTATGAAAGTAAATAGGCCTCTGTAATTTTATTTACTCAATTCTTGCCTTCAGTGTATGAAAAAATACAAACTTTTCGAGGCTGTTAACATCCAGTCCATTCCATTTAAAGCCAGATAAGTTGTTACATAAAACGATATGCAGTATTATTTTTCTTTATATATTTACAAAAAAGAGAGTCAAAAGACTACAACGTTTTGGAGAAATGACCGGATTGAATCCTCTTAATGGGCGGGCCTAAACCATTATAAACCATAATAAACCTATCGTTTATTTCCTTTTTTTATTTGCGAAAAAGTACCCTTTGAAAGTTACTACTTCCATGATTTCCAAGTTACTAAACCATGATTTGATTTGTGTATGTATCTAGGAAGGCTCAGTAATAACCTAATAATACCTGAATAAATACATACATACATACATAATCTCATGATTCTCAGGCGCCCCATTGTGACATCACTGCCAAGGTATGAAGTCGCGGCGACACTAGAAGGGCCGCTTCGGGTATATCTATCAAAAATGATTTTTTATGCACGAAATGTAACTTTCTACTTAACAAAGATTGTGTGAACAATGTACTCAGTAAATTACATACTTAGCCATGCTAAAATATTACTAATAAAAGTGCTTATCAACAAAAAAAAACAGGAATTATTTTCCGAATACGTATACAATATTTCGTGTCTGTGTTGTTAACCGTTGAGGAGTTCCTCCATCTGGAGCCATTCTTGGGTGTAGAATCAGGTCATGCTCACCATTAAAATACATTGTCATCGGACTGTACCAACATGACAAATTTCCACTAAGTAGGATAAGAGGAAGTGGTTCTAATTCAACTTACAAGATTTGACCTAAACCAACATACAAACATTGCAAGCTAAATAAAAGTTTGTAAAAAGCACCATAGTATTTGTCGACCTGTCACTTCATAACTATACGGTGTGAAGAAAAGAATTAATACTAATGTTAGCAAGGAATATAAAAATTATTCGTAATATATCTTTACTCACCAACAGCACGCTAACTCAACGAAGATTGCCAATGTAGCAAACAGAATAGTTACAGAATGGCGTAACTTCAACCTTTTTTTAGATATACATAGGCAATATTTCTCCCATACTTAACATGAAGATACCTTTTTGTTATACCACGAGAACTACTATACTAAGCCTGCCCGGGGTGAAAGTAATCATACTAACGCATAAAGTTTTAAGCGATCAGCCGCTACTTAACTTAAATTGAGAAATCTCTTATGGCACTCTTATGTACTCATTTACCAATAATATAGACAATGGCGTAACCCTTATAGAGAAGAGAATTTATTTGATCGTCGATCTTTGACAGAGGACCGAAAGTTTTTTACTCGCTCGCGGTGAGTGGGCAAAGCTGAACAGTTTCTTAACGCTTTGCTTTTTTATTTACAAGTAAATAGGTTCACTTTAATAAGCTAAAGCGCTTGTATGATACGGTCGCTTTTAGTGTGTTCGAATCAGCTTTTATGCCAAGCACTAATCCCAGTAGCGCTTGACTCGCTCACTGCTTGCTATTCTCCATTCTCATCCGTTTGCAATGAAGTAGCGCCTAGCATTCATAATTAAAAACAAAAGCGGCCGTAGATAATTAATCCCGGTGGGCATGTGAACGTTATCTTTGAACAAAACACGCGAGAACCCGAGCGCCAAGGTCTAGATTACCTTTGAAGGAGGAGCGATGTCTCGTAATAAGCAGCTTAAGCGACAACGGCGCTCTGCAGCCTAGCCGTTATTATGATACTTTTTGAGCTCTATGGCACTCAGCTGAGGGACCCAATGTCTTTTGTCTTTGAACAAATATAAAAAATAAAAAAAAAACGTACAGATCGAATTAAGAACCTTCTCCTTTTTTTGTTGGTTAAAAATATTTTTTTATTAGTTTTTCAGCATTTCTTCTTATGAACTTAGTAAAAGAAATTATCGCCAATACACCGATTATTTGAACGAAAGGCAACTTTTTATAAGAGTGTAACGAGCGTTAGTTTTACGCTGACTTATTTATTTACTATTAACTGGCTTTAGTAAAAAAAAACTAATAAGATCTTGTACGTATGCCGAAAACTTAAGTCGTATTGAGGTTACCTTAAAAAATACTATAATCAACGAAACGCATTTTTGAAAGAACGCACGCAACAAACGAGTTACAGTCCGTAATTCGCAGCTGGGCGGCTAAAAACGGCAAAATAAATAAATTGCCTTAATAACTCCAGAGTTAAGGCAAAAAATAGGCAGTACAGGAAATATTAAACCCATTTAAATATATTAGGTGAAATGTCTTTGTATGTATGTATCTGTCCCGTTACAAAAGCAGTTTCTTTTTAATATAATATAAAAACTTTTATTGCGGTATATGCATTATATTATAGGCCAAACTAAATAGGTAGGTACCTACTTCTAATTGACACGGAAATTTCAAATCTAGTATGAGGGTAAATTTTGCCATCTACCAGATGTAGATGGCAAAATTTTATCGAATTTAATTTTCAAGCTTACTTAGATTTTAATATGTTAAACTTTTGAAAAATTAAGTTTCTTTAGATAATTTATCGCTTGGTATTAGATTTATTATACGGCTTTTTTCTCTAAGATCCTTGATCTGAAATGAGTGAACATCGTTTTCTAACTTGTTTCCCTTTATTTTCGGGAAACGGAAAAGTATTATTTTATGGGTAGCCATTATCACAATATCGAATGACGTCTCAGTGCTTCAGTATATCGCTTCACGTGCTATTTACGACTTTCCCATTAGTAATTTAGCTATCAATTGCCTCCCTTACGACTCACTTTTATATGTCTACCCGTTTCATAATCATACACATAATCTCATCCTACTAACAAAGTTAATTCCCCTAACCCTCAATATTGAGATGTTTCATAAATGCTACCAATTTTACCATTTGTTGTAATGCACATATATGTGTATGCATACATATACACATATTTATACGTATGTTATCTAATACAAACAAGAACATCTCATTGCTAAAATTAACAACTGCCCTCAGATTGTTTTTGTTTGTAAATTTTTAACCAACTTCAAAGAACATAAATAAAAAAAATATATATACAAATTCGAATTGAGATCCTTCCATTTTTTTTAAAGTTGGTTAAAAAGGAGGTTTTTAATTCGAGTCTCTTGTCGAATTCGAATGTCTCTTTAAAATGTTTTTATATCGAATTGGCTCAAGCGAATTCGATTATTATTTTTATTACTGAGTTGATTCCATCGAAGTTTAACTAAATTACTTTTAGTGTAACATAGCTAAAAAATAGGACAATAAAAAATAAAAAAAAATGTAACTGACTTCAAAACTAATGAACTACACCCAAAAAACTACGAAATCATATAATATATTAATTGTAAATATTTAATTTATATCAAATTTATAATGACACGTGATATATCTACGGTATTCTACATTCTATATATATATATATATATATATATCAGATCACAACTTTTTAGAGGATACAGGACAGACTGACAGATCAGAGAAGTCTCACCACATAGTCTCGTTTTTGATCATTTTGATCCCTTAAAAAACCAACCACTAAAACCAAAGATTTGAGCCTTTAAAAATCAATAAAAATATTTTATTTTTTCTTGCAGGGATTATTTGTATCCCCGCTAATCTTTTAAGTTCTGACTGACTTGATGATTATATTACAAATAACACGTACTTCCATATTTCTCACGATACTTATCGGCGTTCCGACGACTGGAAACTCGTTAAGTATAAATTATCACAGAAAGATTTGTACAGGGGCAAATAGTGTGGGAATAAATCATATTTTATGTTATGTTATGTTCTATTCTTCCTTCGGCGTGGCGTTTATGATATTCCCAGCAGAGCGCAAGACGGTCGTACTTCATGCATAAATGATTCAATCGATTCCTCGGAATACTCGCTTCCTCTTCCGCGATCACCACAACACCAAACTACCCCCCGAAGTGCCCCCGAGATATTTCCGGACCAATGAAAGTGCAGCGGTTCATCCTTTGTTAAGATAGATAGTTTGCAATCTATTTGCATGAATCATGTTCCATAATAAATTCTGCCATAGTTATGGCAGAGATAACAGGATATTTTTTTTTTTTTTTTATGAATGTGCGTTATTGAAGTCTTCTCAGTAAATGCATTTATTTAACAACATAGGGATCATCCAATAACCCATATATTTATCATCGACTATTTCATACACCAATAATTCTCAAAACCCTCAGCCATCAGATTCATGAGACGGATCCTTTCGTACCCCTTATCCCATACCGCGCTGTCTTGCTACCAACCAGTTTATGACGCGCTATAGCTAAGAGTATCTATATATATACAAAGAATAACGTAACAATAATGAATAAATTAAACTAGATTGAGAATTTGGTCGTGGACGTGGTTTTTCAGCAAACTTCAACGCATCGGGTGATTGCTCGCCCAGAGTTTTACAGCAAATACAACGAAATCGCTTGATGTAGCGGTGGTCCGCGCTGCAGCGCCGACGAGAGCGTGGCTCTCTGCGACATCCTAGGTCAATGTTTTACCATGGTTCCATAGTACGGATAGACTTAGAATTTATAGCGCTAGGACGCGACCAACGACCAAGCTAAGTGCCATAGAAATACAAAGGTAATCGAAATACGAAAAAATGTTAATGTAGTTATATTGTTTTTTAATAAGAATAAATACGTAACATTGTAACACCGGAGTCTTTATTGTAACCTCTTCGAGTTATTACAAATATAAGTCATAAATCATCATTTTATATGTTTATATAAATGAAAAAGTATACGTTCAAATTAGGAAAACCATAAGATATCAAATTAGGTTTCAAGCTATAAAAAGTAGTATTTTTTTCCTAATTCAAATGGAATTGGGATTTCTGAGATTAATTTTATATATGTTAACTTTTAAATGATTTGAATGAACGTCTGGAACCATAAATAGGTTGGTATTTCAGGGACCTGAAAGATTTTAAGGTGAGGAGTAAAAGTAATCTTCCCGAGTACTGCAGATACAGCTCGATATGTGATTATTTATAATTTAAGCGATAAGAACTAGTGAAATTATATCCAACGACAGTTCATGTTTGAAAATTGTCCAAAGTCTATTTTGACCATATTTATTGGTAGAGACTGTGAGCGAAATCGTCAGAAAAGAATTTAATTCCAGCGAATAACCGTCAAATATGACTAAAAAGTTCGCCTTGACAATTCGCAAATGAATTATTAATTTATGATTAAATTGCCTTGGTGGGTAGGAAGGAGTCCTAACAGATGAGTTTTATCCTATTACGAGTACTAACGGGCCGGAAGCAAAATTCCTAAGCATTCTGAATAACGGAGACGAATTGAACTCAAACATAAACAGGATCAAACAATATCCCCCTCCCCTTTCTCGCTCTCTCCTAATGAATTCGGGGACTTTGCTATTGAGGCTGTCATGTCGTTTCGTTTATTTTCTCGGGGGCTTTGCAACCGAACGATGACATCAAAGATTCAGCCGTTTAGGAGAATTGATCCGGTAAATGGAGGTAGAATATAGGTACTCTGACGATTACAATAAATAGGTTCCTTATTCGTTTTGAGTAACTAATTTAAAAGTAATATTACACAAGCTATACCAGTTTAGCCGAGTTTCGCCCATGTTGACAAATAATGCTCTGCAGCGACATCGAAGGCGGCTTCAGCACCCGGATGACCGCGCCTGTTTTACTCACCAACATTAGGTTATTCGGAGACGGTCACTTAACAACCTAACATTGTAATTTAATCACCATCAGTTTTAGTAGTACCTAATTTGGAGTCAACCCGGAACAAGCAAACAGAAATTAATTAACACAAAATATTATAACAACGCCTTTAAAGCACCTACAAATTTCCGATAATGGTACAGAAACCTGTAGTAGTGAGTTGTCTGTCTTTTTTTGATTTGTAACTTCTGAACTAAATTGTTGATAAATAAACGTAAAAAAATATGTCACGAACTAAAACAATAAAACTCCAGTCAACGACCTTCAAATAAAAGTAAATATTCAAGGAAAATGTGATTTAAAGTAAGAAATGGATATGCAATCAAATATGAATTGCATCTTCCGATAACTTTTCATTTATTTTCTGTGGTTTTTATATTTTAGTTACACAAATGACCTGAGCCTATTGGATATATTTGCTGTCGGTTAAGGCTATGAAAAGTTTTCCATTCGCTAAATTGACTCTATCCAAATTGCTTTGTTTACTCGTGGGGATATTATAGTCATTATTTATCAGTGAAACGCAACGAAACTTTGTAAATAAAGCAAACTTGAGAAAGATCTGATACCTAATGTTTGGTAATAAAAGAAAATATATAACATGAATAACTGCACATTTATATTATCCTATTTGAAGCTTTCCTTCACTTAAAAACCTACGGTGTGAAGTAAGTTTATACAACTGTCCTATATTTTTCATTTAAAAAGAATCAAAATAAATGATTTAGTCGTTTAAATGTCATTTGGTTATTGTTGTATACAGTGTGAGCGAAACCACAATTTTTTTCAATTTCTAGCCTTTACAAGCGAATAGTTTCAGAAGTAATTTCAGCACAAACTTTTTTGTAAATAAAATGTACTGCGTTTTATTAATCTAACATTCGCTTAACAATAATTATTATTTTAGGATAAAAGGTCACTTGCGGATTGATTTAAGAGTTTATCATTGCAAATTTTTTTTTTTTATTATTATTTAAGTTCTTTATTTATAAACAAAGTACATATTTTATTTGTTTGTTCACTAAACCCTTGCGGGTTTTTATGTCAACTCATTCGTTCCCACTTACAATGGTATACGAGCGACTTGTCGTGTTATGCATCACTTAAAAACGTAAAAAATTAGAAGATACATAGATAGCTAAAGTACTTTGAAATTCAAAACTTCCGCGTGGCTGAGATGTGATGGGGTTTCTATGTGTATTATAGATTCCTTGGTCGCTGAATGAGGACTTTTGAGGTGATTACAACTTTACAGTTTTATTTTTTTTTTTTTTGAGAAAGGTTCTGTTTTATTATATTGTATTACGAATTTAGAAAACTGATTTGAAAATAACCTAAAAAATATTTATGCCTTTAACTGTAGTAGGTATGTACCGATGCAGTAGGTATGTTTATTTGATCAAACTTCAGTATCATTTTGGCGTATATTAACGATCTTCAGAGGTAATCCAGTAAGACAACATAAGCAACGCCTAACCTGTGCCCTAATTAAGCTCCTGCAGCCGCCGACAACAAAGGCCATTATGGCAGTTTGACAGCTTTCGAACTTCGAAAACAGGGAAAACGAAATAGTTAAGTTAATTAAGTGGCCAAGTGAACGGTAAATTTATGAGCGAAGCAGGGCTGAGTGGGGTGGCCGGAGAGGAAGTTACGCGATACGTTTTGATTTGATGAGGGTGGAGAAGGTGAGGGGTTTTCTCTCAATTATAAAGTATATATTATATTTATTTATCACAGTACCCCGAACCTACGAGTAGCCACCACCTCCCACCACCCACCATCCACCTACCCGGAAAATTAGTTTAAGAGAAATTAGAAATAATAGAGGAGAAAAGTTTGGTACATTTGCCAACAATCCAACAATGGGTGTAAAACAATGTTTAGATTGATAACTAATACCTGTCTTTGATTTGATTGTATCAAAATGACCCGTAAAATTATAAAATTTGCCATTCCGATGTGACTTTTCCGAAATACAAAGGTTAATTTGAGATTTACAATAATATTGTAAGTGCTATTAGGATTTATAAACAAATTGATATTTTGATTTAAATAAACCTAACCTAACCTAGCACAAACCCTCTAATTTTCTATTGTCGGACTTGAAATTTATTTATTTAGTTAAATACTTGGAGGCATCTATTCCTTCGGTGGTATAGCTGATTGGCAGATGGTACAGCGAAGTTATTTTGTTGCCAAATTTTTAATCCTGGAAAGGGGTCTTAGGCAAAGGTTTGAAGATGCGCAGTTGAGACTATTCCACTCTCTAATGGTACGCTGAAGAAAAGAATAGAATCCGACCTTCTTCCTCCTAAAAAGTTTCTTTATTTTGTTGAAATGGTCTTTACGTCCATTATCTTCTGAAGTTGCTCACTAATCGAAAACTATGCTGGGAGCTTGGTGTATGCCTTAAATATGTTAACAAGAGGACATATTTTGTGTCCTCAACTTAAAGGCTTCCATTTTAGGTCAAATAAAAATTCCAATGGACTGTCGAATCTGCGAGAGTGTGCCTAAACACATGTCGCTAACCGCTGAATTGCTCCAGGATCAAAATTTAGATAGGAAATATAAGGATCCCAAACAGATGAACAATACTCCAAGGATAGATGTATTTTGAGGAATGCTCTATAGAGTTCCATACAATGTCGTTACGTTCGTAAGATAAGTCACAGTAGTTCTGTAGGATATGAGGAATATGAGGATACCTCAAGGAGGCAACGCTGCTCAAGCGCAAGACAAAGGACGCACCTTACGACCCCCCCTCCCTCCCCTTACCACCCAAGAGCCACAAATTGAAAAGCTCCGACGTGAAAATTTGCATCGCGTGGATTGAAAATTGCAACGTTCTGCTGCCACCTCCTGGGCCAGGGGCGGGGTGGAGGGCGAGGGCGAGGGGTTAAGTTATGAGTTATACCTGTTCTTCTCAACCGCATTCATCTGGCTATAATCAGCGCTTAAAACGAAGATTTAATTTTGGTTCCGAAGGATCAATTCACCAGAAGTATATATTTTAATCTTCCACTCCGCGAAGAGTTTCATTTGAGAGAAATTTAGCAGAGTTACTAATATTTACAGTATAAATCGTGAGGTACATAGTTTTTTAACCACCCTGAACTAAGTGAAATAAGTAAGTGTAACAAGTAAGTGAACTAAGTGTAAGTAACATTTGTTCTCTGTGCCAATCCAAACAACGTTTACTAAAATTATCATTAAATTAGCCTGCGTTTTATTATTATAGTCTCTTTAGGTAAAGTATATATTTTTCTAAAGTTTTTTTTTATTTAGATAGTATTATACTAAACTAAACTAAAGTAAAGTAAGTAAAGTAATTAAACTAAAGTAACAATATTATAAAATATTAGTAAATAATTATATCGTTTAAATAGGTTTGACAACTACCGATCGGTTCTGATTCGTTACTTAAGGCACATCTAAAGTTCCTTATTCCGTTCGCAATGTTATTCATAAAGTCATCTTAAAAGACAAACATCAGCATGTAGACGCGAACCGATTCAAACGTAAACGCGTTTACCAAAAAGCGCCGTTATATCAACAGTTTTATTTGTCGTTAAATTTCCGCAGATAGCGCTCTCGTTTCGTTGCGTGCGGCTGAAAAAGCGACGCCATGCCTTCAGGCCATTTTCATTATGTGAAGCAGTATTATGCGAACAATAGAGAAAAGGCGTATCAAACGTTATTTTACAATTATGCATTGGGATCATTGTAAAAGTATATAAGAATTACCGTTATGGTATAATCATCTTAGGGTTTGTTTTTACAAACTTTTATTTAGCTTGCAATGTATGTATATCGGCTTAGGTCAAATCTTGCAAGATGAATTAGAACCACTTCCTCTTATCCTACAGAGTTGAAATTTGACATGTCGGTTCAGTTCCGATGATAATGCATTTTTATGGTAGCATGACCTGATCCTACACCCAAGAATGGCTCCAAATGAAGAAACTCCTCAACGGTCAACAGTAAAGACTCGAAATTTTGTATACGCATTCAAGCACTTAAATAAAAGCTTATTTTTAAAAATGTATTTTTACTATTAATTTGTGTTATTTGTTTACAAATGTACATATTGTGTAATATTTATTCAGTGTTATATATAATAATATTAAATAGTTTATAAATATCGAAGAATTCGCAAAAAGATAAATGTGAGCTACGTTGTAAAATTTCTCACAAAAAAGAGACAAAAAGTATCGCAAAAATATTTTTTTTAATTACGTATATTAAAGAAATATATAACAGTAACTAAGAGATATAGTAAGTAGTGAATAATCAAATAGAAAAAACAGAAATAATATCCGATAGCAGAAGTTCTGATAAAAATGTGCTTATTTTGAAATTTCCAGATTACTTTTCAATTAAAAAAAAAACTGTTTATATTGCCATAATAAATTCTTTAAAAATATTAAGACATTAGTTTTGTAAATGATTCGATTAAAATTTATTGAATCTGACAACATGGTTTTATTATAATTGTAGTTAGTTTGGTCTTTATTTTAATTAGAATACATGATACATCTAGTAGATTTATTAATCGAAAACATGATTTTGAAACAATAATATTAAAAAAAAACAAAATAAGAATAATAATTCCTAAATTAGTATAGAATACTTTGGAGAACAAAAAAAGTGCTTTAAAGTTTTTTTAGTATATAATAAAAAAACAGTAAAAGGCAGCATGCTCGTATTACGTCGGTATCGCTAGTAAAGTAAGTACTCGTAGTTCTAAAATATCTTGGATCTAAAATCTTGGATCGGCTTGGGATCTAAAATAAACTATAACGTATGAATTATCATTGAAAAGATAATATTATTACGTGTATATTTAGAAAGACTATAAATTACATTTATATCGTAGATTTAATTTTGTTTTAAAAATCATATTTCATCAATTTACGTGAAGTTCTTAAATACGTGACCTATTTATACATGTGTATATTGCGTTTATTTGCGATGTATATGTTTGTATTAAATTCGGCCAAATTGTGAAATTCGTAGAATTTAATCAACCCTCTTACTCCACGTCAAACGATAATGAACACTTTCAATGAAAGTTATTAATTAAGTTTCTGCATAAATACACACCTCTTATAGATAAATGTTAATGATTATTCGTAACATTTTAGGAAACTATTTAGAATTATCTTAGAAATTAAAATATTTCCAGGTAACTAATTTAACAAAATACATCATAATAATTTAGTAATATTATGGTATATTGAGACACCCATTAAATATAGTTTTCTTATACAATCGTTTTGAACCATTTATGTTATGAAAATAATATTATAATCCTATACACTTCCAAATAGTACTTTATTTCATGTTATTTAAATGTGCAATCCTTTTATTACATTGTAATTGCCTATTGCCACACCACTCCAAATTAATTTTAACTATTTGTATAGTTTTGTAATAGTTTTCATGTTATTAATTGTATTTATGGAAAATAATTGATCTAAATTTTTGAATATGTATTATCGGTAGCAATATCAGATGACTTTTGTATCGGTAAATAAAACTTATTCATAAAAACTCACTGTAGAGCTATGATATTGTGACGACATGGCTTCTGGGATGAATTTAAACAATCTACATTCTGCTCCTGTGAAGCACCGTGCTATACGAAGATCAACTATTCTACATTGATGTGTAAACATCTTAGGGGGGACTTTTCTAGGTAGAGAAAGTTGGTGAATGAATATCTCGTATTCAAGCTTGTCCGATGTTTTAGGCAGATAACCCAAATTCTCTGCTCACCGTTCTCATACGAAAGTGGCTCCCTACACCCATATATTTTGAAAAAATACAACGTTTACGTCAAAAAGCAAATAGTTCCCCCCCCCCCCCCATTAAACTCCCTGTCTGCGCTTTATAATACTCTATATTGATAATGTAATAGGACTCGAGTTTATATTGAACGAAACACAAAATATTAAAGTACGTACTTATGTAATATACTGAACAACAAAAATGCAAAGATCGCAAAGATTTCGCAGCTGAAACGAACTAAAATAAAACGAATATATTTCAGTGGCAGCTGGTGAATATGATGGTAAATTTGGTACCAATAAAATAAAGATATTACCTTTATTACCTTCTACTATTTGTGCAACATTCGATGTATCGGTAAAATCACGTAACTATAATTTTCAAAGGAGTACCTACATACATCGAATTATTCAATCTTTTATACGTTTAATTTGTAAATAGTACATTTACAAAAATCCATTCCAATATTTTAATTTCTGCAACTACATTTTTATATTTTTTTTTCAGAGATCAAAATAAATGTTACATGCATTTTTTTCTTCTTATAGATATATATTTTTTTTATTTTCCTATGAATATAAAATGTATTTTCCTAAATAAGAAAATTTAATTACCCTAAAAGTGAACACTAAAGAAAGAAAGAAACTGATCAATATAATTAATAATCGAAATAAATTGGGAACCAATCTTCAATGTTCTATTAATGTTTTGGCAATATAATTCTTCTAGTTTACATATGTAATAAGTTTAAAGATTCAAACTTAACTAATAAAACATTCACCCTTTTTATTACTAGACAACATCGAAATGATTACGCTGTCATTTAGCGATATGATTTCTGTCACATACAAATAATGAATAGCGTGTTTTTAATGTTTTTTAGATTTACTTGAACACATTTAATTACATTAAGTTTGATTTAAAATGCTTAGGATTTAAAATGAACTCAAATGATTAAGATTTGAAGACAGATTTTCTTAAAAATATTTTTTAAGAAGCAGTTTTTAATATATTAAGTATCTACGTGAACATAAAGTTTACTATACTTTAGTATATAATATGGTATACGAATATTATACTATTTGGTATATTTTCTTTTAGGTATACATGTTAGTTCGTTAATATTTTTGTGGGGTCACTGTGTCCTAGGCTTTCCATTACAAGCATAAGCAACATCTTGCAGGATACCCTCATTATATTCTTGTTACTTATCTCCTGTTTCTCATCCCGCCATCCGTGACGCCATCAAACGAGCTTTCTCATATTCTTTTACTTCTGTTTATATTTTATATAACCCGGTCTCAATACTACAATGAATACGTTTAATGCTTACATAATTAATTTAAATATAACATTGGCACAATATTCCTTAGTACTAAGGATGACGTTAATGTGTACTGTTATGAAAATGACAAATTTGAAAAAACGATTTGTCATAATAACAAAATTGAATTGTCAGAAATTGTGAATATGAAACATACCTACCTCTCATCGCGATTTGAACCCAAGGCTACTCAAATTTGTGTTGGGTACACACTGTACATTGATAAGAGTTTAGAAACCATTCTACCTTTATGGACTTGTCATCAAAACAAACCCAAAATATTGATTCTAATATTTTTTGGCTTATAGAGAAACACAGCATTCCCGTAAGAGTATATAAGATAAATAGGCTTAAAAAAATAATGAATTTTTGCGAAATCAAAAATCTTATAAAAACTCGAGACTTTGAGCGTAACAGAAATGTTTAATAATAATAAAAAAATACAATTAAAAAACACGACTCTAGATTTATATTTATGAACAAACAATATAATATTCTGATTCTGCGAAATAGTTAGAGCATAGAAAATGTTCAGTATGCGGGTTGGCTGATTTGTAACTTAATAGGTTTTTTTTTATTTCTAATAGTTTTCTAATCAGTTTTAATAGCCAACATTTAATTACATTCATATAATCATATTCTTGTTTTTATCCTGATGTAAACGGGGATTAAGATGCAATAAGATTGAATACATGCGATGTATTCAATCTTAGTATTTCTAAAAAAGTTTCAACATCGAGAAAATATCCGCTGAAAGCGTAAAATGCCAAGCTTTTCGTATACACATACTCGCACTTACTCGAAAGTTCGAAAGAAGTCTATATTACCGTATCCAGTGTAGAACGGAAGGTTCGTCGAAGTCAAACAAAAATATCGCATTGAACTTCGCCCTCTACTTACAGCGACAAGGATAGGTAAAGACGTCACCTAACGGTTCAAAATATTATCAAAGTTTTCCCCGGTTCGTTTGTTGGTATTGCCGTCTAGCGACCTGCTTTCGCCATTTCCATTTATGGCGATCGACTTTTCCTCCCTTTTCTTAAGTCCGCTGAAAACCACATTTCGTGATATGAGTTGTGGTCGAGTTTGTTCCTTTGCAGTTGGCAGAATTCAATTCACTTTGTGCCGTTGAAGTTGGACGCATTGAATTTAGCATTAAAATTTTACACGAAGCGATCTTAGCAATCATTTCAGTGATATGGGAGTGCGCGCGTCCTAGAAGCTTACAAATCCGACTACGAATATGGCTAGAAAAACTTATTTTACCTTTTTTTTGCCTTCTATAAAAGTAAGTAGTGAAATCACAAATCTCACGTCGTATCAATTGCAAAGCTGCGAATTGACATTTACGCGAATTTAACTTTTTTTAACTAATCCACATATTTTTGTGAGTGTAATATTCCTGTGCCTGATAACTTTAATTTAATAGTCATTGTATCGTAAATAAATGATTTCCATAAACCGACCGACAATAAGCAAATTAAATAATCTGCTTTAAAGAAAACACATGGTATTTACTGTATCAGGTATTTATTCTGAGATTTTACTTAAATTTGTGTTAAATAATTAAATTTTATTTCAGTAAATATGCGAAAATATCACATTCGCACCATTACTCGTTTTTCAATAATTTCTGAGTAAGTAGCTAATGTAGTTATTAAAAACGATCTTGGAAATAGTCCTTAATCTATACAAAAACAAATAGAAAAGCTTAAAAAATAATACATATTTATTTTACTATTTGTTTGATTTTATATCCCGTACAAAATTAAATATATATTTTTTTCAAATTTTCGCATTCGCAACTTAACAACTGACCCGACGATTATGCAGTTAAAGTAACATCTATCAAGTATCAATATGTTGAAAAGCATGATCTGAAAAGTTATTATGCATCCCTGTGGAAAATGATGAACGGCTGTAATAGTGCAATATTCGAATATTAAAACATGCGTAACAAACAGCAAACAGTTGAAACAACAAATAAACCAAAAACGCTTCTATGAAGTATTTTCTGATTTTTATTCTCAACATTTTATTAATATTGGAACGATAGCTGTTCGACCCTGGTCCTTGTTTTCTCCATACCAGCAGATCGGCGGTAATAGCGCCTTCATCACTCGAACCACTCGTATCTGTGGCACTAAGTTTAAGTGTTTATGTCTAGCATAAGCGAAGTTACAAAAGTGTAAGCGAAATGTGCCAACATTTGTTGAACTTTTCTAGGTATAGACAAACAAATATATTTAGTCAGACTGACAAATATAATATCTGAATTACTTCTTAAGCTTGGACATAAACCAACAAACCCAAAAATATATAACATTATTTATACGCGTAAAATATATTTATTGTAAAAAAGAATAAAAGCAGAAATCTATTGCCGTTTTTGAAAAAAAGAATTCTGGTCAAATAAAATAAAAATATTGTATAGCCAACTTTAATGCAAAAGGAATTTTCAGGGTTTGATATTTAAAATATTTCGTATACCCTTTTGATTTTCCTTACAATTATTAGCTGTATATAAATTTCGGGTTTTCTTGTTATGTAATTTTCATTGAGTGATATTCTTAAATTTTGTTTGATTACTCTCTACCGACCTTGCTTACCTGGTATTTCTAAAGTAAAGCTTAACGTTTCTGATAAACATAGTCATATGCAATTCTCAAAGGTAAGGAAGGTGTGACGCAAGCGACTCCGACGATATTAAAGGCCATTTAAATTTTGATAATGCTGTTCAGCCAGCACAGGCGATATTGATATTCAGCTGAGACGCCGGAGGTAAAATTCTTGTGAGCCCGCAGTCCGAGTGAGTTATACGGACAAAGGCACGCTGACTCGTGACTCGTGACTCGTGTGCTCCGGCTGACGTTTTATAAACATGTCGCACTTTTGAAGCCTGGATAACGTGAATATTCCTCGTTTGATCATTGTCCTCTCGTGCAATGGAACTTGAATAGACTGAGGACACGACCATACTGCTGGCGTCAATTTGGACGACAATAGTAGTAGTTTATAGGCTACAGATTCATACAATTCTAAAAAGATATTCCTGCTGTCCTATTAATAATATAAATATAAAGAAAACCAAGGGAGAGCGGAAACAAAAATAATATATTGATAGAAAAATCTATTTGTTAACATGATTTTCCGAACTTCGTTCATTCGAATCTGCGATATAACCTAACCATGTAGGTATATAATATTTTAACTTAATTAATACACCAGCAGCTTTTAAATTGAAGATATCATTATATAAAGTAATACTTTGTGATACTTTAAATATTTTTTGTATATTTTTAATGAAATAGTTTGCCAATAAACATCGCTTTGTTTTGAAACGCTATGAAACATAAAAAAGTCGAAACTCATATAGGCCTATATTGAGTTATTTACTCTACTTAAAAAAAAATCTAACCTATACACCCATAAAAACAATAAACGTTTTTTTAATATTTTTAATTAGAATTTCTTCAATTTTGATTTTTACATATTGATAATTTCATCTTATCTCAATCATTCACGTTTATTTGTTTTCAATTGCAATGAATGCGAAGCCCACTTAAAAGTCGCATGCTGTGTGTCCACGGCCCAGTGCACTGCAGAGAGAGACATATATATGGAAACGTTCGAGTGTGAGAGCGAGCCAGGAGTGAGCGTACGTTGTGGCCGTGCAGACATGCAATCAGTGCATAATAAGCGGATGCACGTCGATGCACCATCAATGGGGTCCGGATGGCGGTGAAGGGAACCAGGGCGCCCCTCTCTTCTCGGTCAATTTGGCCAGAAGTATTGCACCATTGCGGTAGCATTTGACCATTTAGACCACGCATCATATAAATTGGAAGATTTCAACCACAGATATATTATACCTATATCGAATTCTCTTTGACGTAACGTAGCCACCCACCACTAGGCTGTATTATAGTGGTGCGGGACAGGTAAAGTGAACTCAATATGCTCTCGATTTGACAATCTATCCCGCCCCGCTCACTCAGTTGCCTCCATCACACTCATGCTTGCATGCGTATTCAAAATTTCGTGTCTGTGCTGTTTGTTGACCGTTGAGGAGTTCCTTCGTCTGGACCCAATCCTGAGTTCAGAATCAGGTCATGATTACTATGAAAATGCATTGTTATCGGAACTTCACCAACATGTCAAATTTTAACTCCGTATAAGAGAAAGTGGTTCTAATTCAACCTTGCAAGATTTACCTAAACCGACATACAAACATTGCACGCTAAATAAAAACTTGTAATTAAAGGTACGTGCGTGCAATGAGCCAAATTACATACCACTATATTCCACCTATAACTAACACATACGATAATAATTTGTTCGAAAAACACTAATGTTGATAACATTTTTATTTTATTTCATTTTTTTATTATTTTGTATAAAATCACCTTTATAGCGTGTAAAAACAATAAAAAAATAATAAAAATTATGCAATATACCTAGACAATTACAGGCTTCATAAATTTTGATTGATTTTTATTTTTTAATTCAAAATACTTTCATCATATTAATTTCACTCGGTAATTAATACTTTATTATGTAACAAATGTCGACACTGTGAAAATGTGATTTATTACACTTTAAAATTTGATTGTATATGATATCTTCTAGAGCAGGGAGGGGTACAGACGGAGGAATGAGTTTATATTTATTTATTATTATTTTTTTACCTATTTCTCAGAATAATGAATTACATAACCATAGCCAACTGGGCATTGCCCGTATTTGCCGGTTATCATAGTTTATTATAAACATTTTTATATAAAAATATCAAAGCTGCAAATCTGCTTCATATTTAAAAATATTTATAATGAATGCACTCAATATGTATTATGTACTCGTATATCATCAGCTCACAGCAAGCATTTATTATTTATGGTACTTAATCCACGCGGTGACGAGTTTTTATGAAGGCCACTATCGCCAGTCTGTTCAGCTGGTTCAGCCGACATCTTAGAGCCTCCTCACGTCTGAATTACCATAGGCCATAAACGTACCTGTGCGACGGCTTTTCAGACAAACCCAATAAAGTTTATTTTAAATGCTATAAAACAACCACTTTAACCGCGCATGGGTATTTATTAAGACGCCAGCAGGAAAAACCGTTTATCAAGGTTTTTATTAACTTTGCGCGACTGTTGTTTGCGGGGACTTCTTAAAATTCTTTTTCAATAAACTTAATACGTCATAAGCACTTAAAACGGAGTACCTTCAGATTTGCCGCGTCTAGTAGAATCATTTTGCTAAGCTATACAAACTTTACGACCCTCGGGCCATTTAAGAACCCAACATATCGATCTAGCGAAATGTTCCCTTATCGACCGGGTTGACAGCCCAGCCTATGGGTTATTGTAATTTGTAATGACGCCTTTTGCACCCACGTGATTTTGATCTGCGGCACTAGGATTGGGGATCGATTACACGATGCCTGCATAAAGATAAGTTAGCGGCAATGCAAATTTTGAGGAAGGTTAAGCTGAAGAATGTTTTGAAAACCCATATAATGCCACTAAGCCGGCTGGATCTTGAGCTTTACGTCCATCTCCATTGCGCTCCTTGGAAAATGAGGAGGTACGAGAAGAATCATTGATAGAGCAACGAAAATCGTAAATCGCGTCTCACTTCCAATGATTCGCCAAATAACAACTGGAAGAATATAAAAATTAAAGTAGGAACTCTAAGAAAGGTTATCGAAAGGTTATCAATATATGTATATATATCAATACATTTTACTATTTTACTATATCTTAACGATTTGCACGTAATGTGCATTTATTTTACACTTTTCTTTTCTTTTTAGGCATGACGATTTATTTTCATATAAACTACGTTGAACGTAAGTTATTCTTGTAAATATCCATTAAACCATTCACTTCTCATTCATTATACGTCATATTCGTTACATTTTCACACTTTTTTTCATAATTATTGTTTAATTTTTAAATCATTTATTCACTACTTTAATGAAAGTTTGACCGTATTGCATATCGCACAGATAGGTAGGTGAGAGTGAAAGACTTTCATAAAATACAGGCCTGTATTTAAACCAGCGTGCATTACCTCATGCGATGCAACTATCTGTGCTTTCGGTATTAATTTTTCTTTGAACATTCTGGCTATATATTTTATTTGCAAAAAATTTCAATCCTTAAAATATTAAAAAGCATTCGTATTTTCCAAATGTCAGTACTGTCAAACTTTTATATATGTTAAACTAAAGGTGTTTACCTATTTTAACATAGAAATCATCTAATTAACGGTATTTAAACAATACATTTTACTATTTTACTATATATATATATATATATATATATATATAAATACATACAATAACACATTCTGGTCTTTGCATAATGTGAAACTGTCTGATATAATATAAAGAATTAACAATAAATATTCTTATAAACAATATAAAAAAGTTTTTTATATTCACAAAGAATCAGTTCCGAGAATAATGTTTATAATGAAAAGAAATTTACTCTTGAAAAGCTTGGTATTCGAAAAATGTAAAACTGAATTACATAAGAATTATTAGATTACCATGGCATACTTCAACCTCTTAAGGGTATTGCGAAAAACGTGAATCACTTCGACCGTCTCAAATTTAAGATGTCAATTATTCTCTCATCATTAACCCGACCGTTTCGGCGAATATCAGTTATAGTTAAATTATGGTGTCAGAGAGAGCGAGCCAACGCCCACTTGGATTTATACATTCCTTTCAAATTACTCACAAATCCATAAGTACCCTAACCGATTTTTTTTTTTAATAAATAGGAAAAAAAAGTTAAACCACGTCAAAATAAACCTGCAAATAAACAACTAAGTAATAATAAGTACAATAAACATCTTTTCAATATAATTAGCATAAAATATTTAACACACAAGGATTTCCTTATAGTGTAATGAAATTGCTCCCTGAGAGTAAATTTCTTATTAATTAGATTATTCTATCAAAAGTCTACCGCCAATCAAAACAGTGCAGCCCATTGAAAATAGTTTATTAATTTTCGCACGTTCACCCCGTTCAGGCCTATCTGTCCTTCCTGCTAGCGCTCTATTTGATTTCTGACGCAGACGAACCCAAAAGCTAGCGCGCAGGTTAATTAATTTCTGCTCCCTTTACTTTTTCAACAAAACTAACTTCCGCTACGTCGACTTTTTATTCCTATGAAAGTGCGATTGTATAAAAATGCCGAAAGTATTTTAAATTTTCTTTCAATGTTGTATTTAAATAAAAGCACAATCCTCTAACATTTGGATTGTGCATTTATTTAAACATATTTCTAAAGGATTGTCATTCCAATCGAGAGACGTTTTTATTATACAATGGTATAACCAAATAAACGAATATGATCGAATTTATCCTTAAGTACAATGAAATTGTAATATAAACGTCACTCGATTGGATTTTCTAATATGACATATGTTATTATGTCTTGTTTTATGATTTCATGATTTAACTTATCCTAATTTGTGTTTCGATACACTATTTGCCCTAATTAAAATACTGTTTTAAATATTGTTAGCATACATAAGCCTTGCTTATATACGCACCTAATTTTAATAATTTGAAGACCGTTTGAAGTGTAGTAATTCGTTTAACCTCTGTAATTATTGGCCGTAAAAGGCTTTTATTTTCTTTAATATGTATGCTGTTGGTGAAATTTAACCAATGATTCGGGTCGATATCTGTAAATATAGCGATTCGTGTTTGATAACAATAAATCTTTTCCGGGCGTCGACACAATAAACTGCTTTGTTGCCTTGGACATTTCCAATCGGTTGGAATGGCATTTTTAGAATAATTACAAACCGGAGGGTGAACATTTTAAATTACCGGGGTAGACCCGAGAATGGAAGTCAGAATCATTTATTTTAATATGTATTCGAGTTAAATAAATATCGGTTGTATTCTATATTAAAAACAGTATTATAATATAAATATTATATAGCTTCGAATTTTAAAGTTTCGATAAAACCTCAAGATTACAACAAAAAAATGCAAATTGGTCACATCAAATATAAAACTTTTTTATTAACTGTAAAACCTAGTTTGAGTAAATCTACAACCAAAAAACCTATAAAATAAAACAAGTAACTTCTTATTTTTACTGAATAATATAAAACCGCGCAGAAACACCTTAACAACTACAGCATAAACCTTGTCTATGCGCAAATTTTAACGTTTTGGTGAATCGGTTTTTTATTATTCACTAAATTCAATCTTCTACTAAACTAAATATATTCAATACATACTTTAGGAATTAGAGTCCTGCGACTCATGAACAAACTGTAAATTTTCAGTACTGCAGTAATTTCAATGCTGTTTTTTACGGTACGAGACCCTTTAAACATCAACATTATCACCACCTTCTTACTTTTACATTTCGAGCAATATATGAATAAATAAAAACATAGCCAAAATAATAATATATAATCAAATAATAGTGGAAATCAGCAAATGGAAATAATAGTACTGTCCATATTGATCACTGAGTGTTGTCGCGCGACGAAATTCGTTTGGGCGAATTTAAATCGCAAATACCTTCTAAATCGTCTGTCGAACCGTAAATACTCGATGCGGTTACTATTGTATAAACTAACAATGAATAAAATTATGCTACGTGCATCGCCTGAACTATTATTTGAATTTAATACAAATTCATCTGCTTAACACACGCAAATCAACGGACATATGTACGAGTACACTAGTGATGTTTAATTTTTAAAAATATATAGAATAATATATGTTATACCTCATTTCAGATTAAGTGCTGTCTTAAAAAACTAAAAAAAAAACTTTCCTTCTAATAATATAAATTCACTATATTTAATAAGTTGTTTGTAGGATTAATGGTAGAGTTCGCTTTTCAGCACTGCCTTATAGTATTATAAAACATTGACACGCGTATAATTATAAAAAATAAGTCACATTGACTACAAGTACCAAGACTGGATTATTATTTAAATAATATTGTTTTTAAATTTTCGACCATTTCACATAAATAACATTCTTGGGGATATATATATTATTTGTTTTCTTAAAGATTTCAAAACATACGCTAAAATGCAGAGTAACTTTCAGACTCAAAACTCTTGTCAGTTCTTAAAAAAACATAAAAAAAAATATTGTTTGGTTGTCGATACAATTTGCTCAAGCTCCACTCCCTGGATCATTATCATATAATAAGACATTATATGTACTTGATTTCTAAACGAGTAGACCTCATAACTAGTTAAGTACAAGTGAAAATATGTAAATGTAATAAAAAATGGTAATGTGAAAACGTAGAATAATGTCACAATATTATGTTTCTCTAGAAATTCATAGTTATGATAAGTTGAGTTCATCTTGTCTGACCTCCGCGCGGCGGCCATTTTAAAAGTTCGCCCCAACAGCAACGCAGGCATTCTTGTTCCCTTTGATTATGTAAACATTAATCATGGCCAAAACCATTTCGAAAATTGGCGCTTTGAGCGTTTTGCCATCGGCATTAACTGGGGGAAATGAAAGGCCGACCTTTCACGAATGTTCAACATATTGCAAGCAAATGCGACCGGCTTTCGGGCGCCCAATCCATCGATTACATTTAAAATGTCGCTTCTGCATCACTATGCTCAATCTCTGCTTGCGCAGAATTCATTTATGAACAATGACCGGATCTATTGTATGTGGAATCTGCTTAGGGAATATATGAAAGATTTTTTTTTAATATCCCATAAAAATATGTGTTAAAATAATATTGACTTTTTATTAATTATGTAATTGAAAATATATTTTGTAGTGACACCTTTAGCTTCTATTTTACACTGTCACAAAAATAGAGGGATAATTTCCTATTGCATTTTCTTACTCACGACGACGAACAGCTAATCGACCGTTCAGTCACATCGAAGCGACTGACGCCACGTTCCCGACACTCAAGTGAAATTCCAATATGACAGGAATGACAGCCAACTTGAAGAGGGATTCCAGTGATTTTTTCAAATGAATGCTAGTTGCGATGTTACTTTCATTTCACTTTTATATTTTAACTCGTCCTTACCGTACAGCAAACCATGCACTGTGTAAATAGGCACATTCTTTGTGAAATTTCAATATCAAAAAAATTACTATTATTATTAATTCAATTTATGCTGCACCAAATATGACGATAAATTTGTGTTTTAAGCAGGCAGTTGGCAATAAAACGTCAACATTTTAAAAGAATTATAGAAGTCGATGGAAAATATTCAAAGCAGCAACTCGTTTCTTTCATTCTCGGTTTATTTGTTTCTACCTCGAACGGGCAAAATAATGCGTTCAGATATAAATAAAACGCGTGTACTTATTTACGCCCTAACGCCGTCATATTATTTGCAATTACTTTTATTTATTAAGTTGGTATCCCTGAGCATATTTTTAGAAGTGAACGAGTTCAGAAAAATTCCAACATGCTTCACGCAAGTCCTCTTTGTGTCTCCCACATTCAGGGCGCAGAATATTAGGTAGCATTTTGTTCCTTCGCAAAATTGCTCCTCCGTGTGACATCCTCTCAATGCAAGTTTTGTGTGATGTGGATGGAATACCATCCGGACGAGACCAGAAGAGCAAGTCTGTCGGGGAGTTACAAGAGGAATTCTTGCCTTTGAACTGGATATGAAGAGTCTGCACTCTTTTTGAAGATGGTTCGAGAATCGGCGACAGATATCACATTTCAGAGTAACTTGCGTGCATTACACATAGCCGGTTTGAAGTTGGGAGGGTGGCGATACGTAATAGTCTCTCTCGCACTTTACTGTCAAGTGGTGTGGTGGCTCTGACGAAGTAATATTGATTTTCATTATCTTCCTGAAAATAAAATTTATGAACTACATTTCAAAGTAAAAATTTGTTTATTAAAAAAAAATATAGGCATCACACATATGTACTATTGAGAAATTGAGCTTCTATCCCAATTTAAGACCTTTTCTAACTATATAAGTAAGGAGAAATGTTAGCTCTGACGAGTCGTTTTTCGCAAATGAAAACTAATTAGTGAGTAGTTTTGATTTAGTCAGATATACGGTTGTCTGTCTACCTTCATTTCGTTTATCGGATTTTATCAAAAAAGATGAACTATTATAATAAGCAAAATGGCTACTAAGAACTACCGATATTCCTAAAAGAAAACAATCTTAAACCTCATTTCATTTCAATATTTTGAGTGTTTTATAGATATTTACTATTTTATTGTACTCGTATAGAATTGGTATCGGCATACTAAAAATATACAGAAACATTTCCCCATGCAGATTACTATTGGAACTGTGCTTTTCAATAACTTTTTTCTTTCAGTATTCGAATAATGGACCTCGACATTTTATATAATATGAAAGCGAAAAACGAAACTGAGTTCCTGAAATAGCGAAATTAAGTTGACCTTTTGCCAGTACTAGTTTGTCATAAAGCAACGGACTCTATATACACACTCACAAAACACAACATACAATACAATGTGTATAACATGAGTGTTAAGTTAAGTTGAAATGGCGACTCTGTCTAGGATTTCAAGACCATGTTAGGTTGGTACATACCTACTATCTGTTACTTTTTAATACTGAAATGATTTCCGAACTGAATTCATTTTGGCCGTATTCATTTTAAACATTACTTAGGTAGTTTATTTTAATCAGTTAGGCAAATAGAATATATTTCGGTGAAATTTCAGCATATGTGAAAATTCATTTCCACACACGATTAAGCGAAACGTCGAATGCAGTATGCAGTGTTTGTACGGGCGTAATTGAAATCAAAGATCAATTAACGTGGTCGCTTTGACCGCCGCCCCGCTTTGGAGGAGGGGGCAGTAACTATTAGTTGGGGGGGGGGCACTGGCCTCTGTCCCCAGCCCTCTAACGCCACGTGGGATACAAAAGCGTTTCTCAAACTACTCACTTCTACATGTCTGGCGTATTATACTATCACGAATCGAATAATATTACAATATAATATTTGTAATATGTACCTACATATATACTCGTATACCTGGTGAGACTATATTTTTATATCATTGACATATTTTCTTTAACATGATATATGTACCTATACTACACGCGGATAGCCGCGGCAGTTGAAGAAACACTGTTTTCCAACACTGAACACAGTTGAAGAAACACTGTTAAAGTCTTTTATTTTACTTACAAACAACACTCAGATTGGCTAGCTAATGAGGAATATTGTTAGAGGGAGATTTGTCACAATATTAACTGTAAAGATTGAGCTAAGCGCAAGAAACTCTTTGAACACAATTCCTTTACTGAGAAAAAAATATTTATTACGTAATGTTCTAAAAAAATTTATTTGCTCCAAATTAAATTACTAAGAGTAATCTAAATATTTGCTATTAAAAATAATAGTAGAAGGATAATAATACTTTTTCGTAACCCGAACCTCGTTCCCGAATGTATTTTTCTATTTTATTAAGTTTGGAGGAAACTCTCATTGGCTTTATGTTTTGATTGTTTTTTATTGTAATTTTTTTTTATGTCAGCTGATGTTTCTTGAAATAAATAAATAAATACCATAAATAGTGACCACAAAAAAAACTCTTTCTAATCGTGATGCGGTTTAGACTGATTGTGAATTAATTGTACGAATAAATATAACAGTTGTGAATTAGAATTCGCACATCGCTTTATTTGTACCACCTCTGGCACAATTAAATTTTGCTCAAATGAATAGGGTCCAAAATAACTGCAAGCGAATCGAGGCAAATATTTTGTTTTATTTTATTTTTATCCACATTTTGTAAGAAATATATAATCTATTTCAGGTACGTTAATATTTGTGGATTTAAATATTTTTTTTTATTGTATTCATCTTTTAGTCATCTTATTGAACGTAAAATACCGTAGTTAATGTAATAAAAATTAATAAAATATAATAAATATCCACACTCAACTCACCACATTCAACTGGTCCTGAGCAACATATTGATCATATTATTTTCATTTTGTATTATAATTATACACTCGATAAGAAAGAAATTGTTAAAAAAATATTATTTTTTAGCACTTTTATAACATTTAAATAAACCTATAATCCGTTGAACAGTGTACTCGTTAATTAGTAATGTTCTATTTAATTTTCAGATTGGGAAGTAATGTATAAGTCGTATGCTTCGTAATAACTCGCGTGGTACGTACTCGTAGGTAGGTAGGTAATAAATATCTGAACACGTCTGGTAATGTTTCGTTCACTTTCACCGCTTGGCTGTTTGCAGTTCGGGGGTAGTATGAATGCGTGCTCACCGGGCCAATCAAACGCGTGCAAACTCAAAGCCAACAATTTCCACTGTTTGCACTTTACCGACGACAAATAGAGCAACTTGCAAGCCGTTCGTAGGTACTTTCATATGGCTTGCATTTATGCATTTGAATGACGATGAAGTGGAAACATTTTCGGCTGTTTCCATAAACTATTATAGTTGTAGTGCACAGACAAATATTTTAGTTGGAAATTACCGATTGAGACGTTACGTTAGGTATATCTACTCGTAGAGCAGTGCGTGCCTTACTTCAGCTGGAATAGGGGTTTTTTTTTGAGCTTTTATTGGAACGTTTTGTTTATTACCGTCCAGTTAGAATACAATTAAAATAAACTCATCTATGAGCGCAAATAGAAACATGTAAAAAAAAGTCAGTGCCACGTTGCAGTTATTATAAACTGAATTATTATATCCGTGTATATTTATTTATTTATTATGATTATCCAATAGAAATTGTACACAATACAGGTAACGAGGTAAAGATAATATAAATTGAAGTACCTATATATTCCCAAACTAGGACAGCCCAACTGACTAATAATGATAATTAGAGGTGAAATAGAATAATATTAAAATATAATAAACAAATGTATATATATAGACACAAAAAAAAATGATTTAATACAGAACTAAACTAGGAATGTTGTCCGTGGTTTTGTGCATTGGTATAGTAATTTAAGACAAGGTTGCGAAATCTAAACCGATTTAGTAAAAAAATATCAGTTCGTTAGAAGGTAATATTGAATAAATCACAAATTCAGTAAATACGCGGGGAAGAGGTGTTGTTTCATTATTAACCGCGCGTCAAAATTCACAAAAAATAATTAAAATGGTGTTGAAATTTAAGATGAATTGATAGAATGTCATGTAATGTCAGGTACCAAAGGACAAAAGACGCCGTTTATGACGCTTGTAAAACCTAGCTGTAAGACGTCACGTTCTGGTTTACTACTACTAAAAAATTATAGAAGCAGTTGATATTATATGATAGCTACAGGGCGTCATAGCCATTCTTGTTTGCTAATAATGTAATGTCATTTAGCGTTAATCGATACTCTTTTACAAGCCACTATTATCAATTTGGTAACACTATTGAGCAAGCGTGCGACGGTAGCAGCGTGCTCAGGTGCTCGCGAGAGATGACCACCTCAAAAAAGGTAGGTGCATACAAACTCACTTGGAAGGAATGCGCCGCACTTGTCCGTCTTGGCCTGTCGCAGCGCTGTATTTCCTACGTGAGCGAGACAGGTATATAATGCGGCTTGCGCCTGAAGTCGTGTGATTAGTTATACTAGTGATTAAACATTTGGCGTCGTATTTCCACGTTTCTCCCTTCTCTCATTTCGATAGCTCTTCACAGTTATTATAGCATATGGTGCCGCAAGGTATGTAAAGACTTTGTAGCATGAGTTCTAAGTAAAATCTGCGTCTTTATCGGCTTCGAACAGTCCTTCCAACAACTCCTTGAATATGCCGTTAGTATGAGTAAATCTTTCACTCGATGGCAGACTGGTGTCTGATGCGAAGCGAGAGTTTGCCGCCCCAAAAAGAGCTCGCTGAAATGATATTTAGTTCCATTTCACCAACAGTCTTATAACTACATACTTCCTACTTACATTCTAAGGTATTTATTTTCAGTGTGGGTAATTTGTGGTTCAGGAGCATAAGCTTTTTAAAAAATATCGGTAAATAAGTCTCATTAAAATGCGTCATTCGGTACATGCACCCTTATTAGATGTACCGAAAAACCGAAGTACTTATGTATGAACCTAAAAGTTGGATTTTCAGAACTTAAAATCTGTTGTGAATGTAGTACGTATATATACTAGGTTTTTTAAATTGAGAAAATGTAGCACACTCTTAGGGGGTCGGTTTTTATAGTGAAACTATTTATCAGTTGGATACATATGACTGAATGTATAACGAAACGCTGCACCCTCTCTGTCTAGCGCCGTAGAGTGTAAGAGTAGGGCGCCAGGAAAGCAGTCCCTGCAGTAATCGAAGCAGGCAGTTTGTATGTATGAATACTTATACCGTGCTAAAGATTTTCGCTACGAAAAAGTTTTACTTTTATAGCGTTAGTATGCGTTTAGTTGTAGTGTGTCTAAGTAATCAAAAGATTACTTTCATATTTATTTATGAAAAACAGTAATTACAGTAAAAGATAGTTTTTTTATCAGGAGTAAAACGAGAACGTTTAATTGGATTGTCCATTAAAATCCTTCAAATGTGAAGTCATTAGAGTTAGAGGCTCCCAGGGCATGAATGACACGCAACACTAGATAATGTAATGGTTTAGAATTATAATTAGACAATGTTATCTGACCTTTACGCCTGGTTAAGTAATTAGTATGAATGAGGGTGTTTTAGATTAGTAATGACATTTAATTTCAGTCGTTGTGGTTTAATTAAAATGAGACTCTTTTTTTAAGAGCTTTTAAGGGTTACGTTAAAAAAAAAGAAAAAAATGCCTATCAAGTATTGATCGTAATTTATAGTATTGATCGTTATTAAGGTGTCTATTTATTAGTTATATTTATTTATATATATAAATTACCTTTTCATTCTATTCTTCTTCTATCTATTTACTCTTGTGTAACTAAAATTTTATTCTTCCTCAACTAATAGTTCTCGTTTTAAAAAATTGTAATACCTTTTATTCTAAAAATTTCATTTAAAAATAATTTTAAATAAAACAAAAATATTTAACCATCGTTGACACATAATTACATGATTTTTTTTTTCAAATTTTGAAACGTTATCAATATGTGTTATTTCCTAAAGATTTCGTAAAATACATTAATTCTTTTCTTATCTGTATTTAAACCTTCTTTTATCTTAACAGTTAATAGGTGTAATTTAGTTTTCATTATTCGAAAAAATATTGGTTTTCCTTCTTGCATCCGATAGAATGAAATGAGAAATAACGCTATTAGGAATCTGGAATGCGATTTTTAGATGCGTAAGCTTAACGTAGTGTAGTCATTGAATTTGAATAATTGGTCAAATTAAGTATCGCCATCGCCGTCGGTAAGTGCTCGACTCGAGCCATTATTGTGGTCCTACGGCGGGCATCCATTCGTGACTTAGCCTTAGAGGGCGAGTCTTGCATGTTGGCGTTCAGCGCGTAACTTGGCTGCGAGAAGCGAATGCGTGACGCCGAGACTCTTCAAACGGTAGCCACAGAGGTGCGAAGAAGGCTAAATCGTGTCCAGTAATATTTTTGAATGTTTATCGTTATAAATATGTATTTCTTCGACGTAACCATCTCAGCAATTTCTTAGACACACGTTTATGACAAGATTAAATATTTTCAAAATAACATTTTTATTATTTTAGATGCCTACATATAAAATTTCAGATTTCATTTTCCATGGTAGCACAGTGGCACGAAAGCCAGCTTCTGATTCATAGATCCCTGGTTCGAACACCATTGGGCCAATCCGGACAGACCTTTTTTCGCCGCCAAGTTATACAACGGCACCTTTCTCAAAAATCTCAACTAAGTCAAATTGCAATTCATATTCAATTACATCACTCAATTACAGACTTGTGAGTTTTTGCATGTCTGTAAAGGACTTGCATTATGAAAGCCACAACTGCTCCTAACAGCCGACATCACATGACTATTGGTTTTTTCAAATCATATTTCACGTCTAAATATTTTTGCGAAACGCCAACTTCCTCGAGCACTTCAAAGAGTATTTATGTGTCACAAAAAAAAACGGAAAAATTCTACGTTAAGACAAACATAACTATAGTTCGGTTGTCATTTGCGATTTAGTAAATTTTTAAAAATATTAGAGCTTAATTGTATGTATTATTTACATCAGTTTATATTTAAAAAAATAAAAAAGGAATTGAATTTGCAGTATTACTTAAGAAAATAGATTACAGCAATTATATACTATTAAGTAATAAAATCAAAAAAATATGTTTTTGAAAATTTTGTCTGACCTGAGTTTTATGCTATGTAATAAAATATACATTTTTTTTGTAAATTAGTAAATTTATTTATAAATATTTAATCCACGACTTTGAGAATCATAATAGCTGTTTAAGAAGCTGGATATCTGGCATTTAACCGTCTCTCGTCTCTCTGGCATAGATTGCTTTTATTCCCCGGAATAAAAAACTTAATTTTTCATTTTTTTTTTTCTAGTATATATTTTTATTCCTTATTGTACCTATATCTCAAACTTCAACCGTAACGAAAACGGTATACTAGTTAAATATGTAAATATTAATCGTGTGAGCGCTGTGTATTTACCGATTTAAAATATTATTTCCCTCATCGTGTATGTATACATAGATAAAACATTCTTAATCGAATTTCTGACATTTTACCAGTACAATTTAGCAACAGTGTTCTCTATGGGTAAATGCACAAAAAATCTTGTAGATCTCTTGTGATAACAACACGCGATTATTTGGTATTGAATTGCTGTTGTGACACGAGATCACATCACGAGACACTTATCTCGTTGAAACTGCAGATTTTTCTCGCATGTTTTACCGGAGTTCAACCTTTTAAATGGGATGAACGAGCGGATAATATTACCGCGATGCTGTTCGCCCAGGTCGCGTGTCATTAATTACGAAGCCTTTGCGTTCAATTTTAACGATACTTTTTAACGGTGAAGATAAGGTGGATGCAACAGATCGTATGGGAACAAATTAATATTTATAAAGTCTCATAATAATAACGTATCATACAAAAAAATACACAATTTAAATTCGTTTCGGTACTTTTCCGGTTAACGGAAAGTCTCGTTTACTCAGATTAGCGTCAATTACCGTTACCGTTACTCAGTCAATGTGTAACGGAAGTCACGTATGACTGTCATACCTGGTAATTGCTTTAAGAGTTTGTTATAATTACAAAAATGTACCCTCTAAAAAAAATTCCCAACAGCGGCCAAGGCAATATAAATGCACATATAATTTTTCGTGCACTCCAATATGGGCGAATATAATAAATTAAATGTGAATTAAATAATAGATCAATGCAAAAAATGGTTACGTACCCTAATCTAACCTATATTTTTTTTGCCCCCTTTTAAGAACCAATTTTATCCTGATTGTTCTATCGTTCTGATTATTTTAATTTAAATATTACTAAAAGTAATAAGTAAATGCTTTTAAAAAATGTCATATGCATCCACTGTAAATATTAAGCTAGGAAGTTAAAAAAATGGAATTTGGCTCAACATATTGGATTTATGTATAATTATTATTTTCTTTCACAACTGTACTGTGTAACAGGCAATCATATAATTGCAGATGATAGCCAAGCCCATCACTCATATGCTGTCCATTTGTATCAACTTCTTCGTATTTACGTGCTTCAATTCCATAAATATAGAAGGTGTGGCGAATTCCGTTGGCAGGTAACCCCGTATTTGTTCAGACAAAAATTCATCCATCATTTCGACTGGCATTTTAATGCGAGTCTTTATGGTCAGTAACTCAATGGACAATCTGCGTTCCGCCGACTCTATGGTCAGTGCGAAGGTGCGGGTTGACGCGTCAGATTCGTGTAAGCATAAAATGTAATACAATATTTTAAAAACCACTTTTTTTCTATTCTTTAAAAAATTTGTTCATGAAACTTGTGCTGCTTATTGAAGAATAATGATATTAATTTTTTGGTGGACGCTCATGTTATGATAAACCAGAAACTTGTTTCGGATATTTTTAGAGGTTATCTCTTTGTTTTTGTGACATGATAGTCTAGTATAACTTGATTATAAAGCCATGTAATAACAGTTTGCGTAGTTATAAAGTTTCTAAAACATATTTGTCGCAGCTTCTTATACATTCAATAATTTTAAAATTATCACAAATAGAAGAAATTATTTATGTAAAATTTTACATAGCTACGATCCTTATGGGCACAAAAATAAATTTGACTTTTGAGGTGTACTCAAAAATGAATTAGCGGATCCTTACCATTGCTAGAGAAGAAGGGAACAAGTGGAAAAGACCTACGTCTTACAGTTGATAAGGAATGACAATATTTAAATTACTAATAAAAATACTATTCTTTATTTTTTATTTATTTCTTTATAGATCCATGATTATTAATACTTACAATATATGTGTTTAAACGTCTTCTTTTGTACGAGTTTCGCAACGTTGTGAAAGTGGACCTGCTGGTCATTCCGAACACGTCAATTCGTACTTTATTATTTTTTAAGTAAGTTTTACTGTAAATACTCGCTTAGAAATCTATTTTATTTATTACTATTTTAGATATCTGTTTACCGTGACGCAATCTTAATTTAATCGACTTTTCGGCAGCAATCTCACGTGTTGTCTCCAGGATACATTTCAAAAACCAATACATTTTTTAAAATCACTTTCCAACAAGAACTAGATAAGATTTTAAGCGTGGAGACAAAAAACAACCAAAAACACCTTATGTATGACAAGTAAATAAATATTTCGTAAACATATTTTACTGATAAACAAAATAAAATACTTTGAGGTAAGCGCCTCGAAACATTAAATTGACCAATATTTCAAGAATCGATCGCGGAACGATAAAATTAGCCACGCTTAAAAAAGTCCCCCTTGATTCTTTACAAACTTGTAATTTATACGAGCATTCATCACAATTTCATAAATTTCTCCTACTCGTAAATTGTTCGACAACGAAAAAAACTTGTGTGATATTTTAGTAGACTTCATAAATTAGGAATTGAAAGTATTGGCACTAAATCAAATATGTCAGCAAATACAAATATCTGAATTGCCGAAGTGCGCTTAAGCAATGTAATCGCAAAGGTCCGATTATTAAACTCCTATCGATTTATTGCTATAAAATTTCTTTGTAAAAAAAAAGTTTTACCACTACACTAGTAAATTAAATTAACTATACAATAACAGTAATATCATCGGAACCAACAATACAATATTGTCATAATAAAAAGAAAAGCCAGCAATGATTGCGTTAGAAAAATAGATGTTGAGGGTTATGTTTGAGTGAATGCGTGTGTATGTAAATTATTTGTATTAAGTTGTCAAGAGTCACCATTATGAATGGCTAAAAGAGGTATCCGTCCTCCGCTGAAATTCCAGCCGCTCCACATTGTAATTTGCTCCCGTGCCCGCGGCACTCGGCACTCGGCCCCAGTCCATGGCTGCACCGTGAGAAGATGCTCGGGCCGACGCACACTCGAAGTGTTTTTTCTACTGCTCACGCGCAGACTTCGAGGGCCACGCGTGACCACGTGACCACGTAACCACGCCATCGTGCGTGTCCGTCACCGCAGCCGCAAACCGATTGGTAGCCGCAAGTTCGGTAGTTGCAATTTCAAAAACCAATTTCGTAGCTAGTATATTTGCATACGTATTCTGACACATTTTATCAAAGCACATCGCCATTACAAGAATGCCTATGATACCCTATAGCTATCATATAATATCAACTGATTCTATACATTGTTTAGTAGTAGTAAATTATTTAACCAGAACCTGGCGTCTTACAGCTAGTCAGTAAAGGCATCTTCTCCTGGCGAGAAGTTGGCGGAAGATGGGGTGCATGCAGTCTGGACTGCACACACCTGTGGTGCGAACTTGCTATGAGTCGCATCATTTCTTATCTCTACTTGTGCCTGTGGCACTTTTAGCTCATTCGATGTGCGTTTTCGATGGCCAGAGGCGAAAGTGATCTACTAAAAATAAAAATCAACTCTTTCGCATTTATACTTTTCGAGTTGAAAGTTGTAACAGACGGACGGACGGACAGACGGACAGACGTATAGTAGCTTCTTATACATAAGTGTATAGAAAATAAGAAGATATAAAGTTGTAATACGGATAACGGATATAACGGATGACGTTTTATCTTCTCAACGGATCGGAAACGCCCTCGCGTTAACGGGTACCGTATAGACGAGAAGAGTAACTTAATATGGCTGCTATTTTAAAACCATTTCCATTTTTTGTATTTAATATTATTATTTTTAAATAATGTAATAAATCTTGTTTTGTTTTTAAACTACGTGTAAATTTATTAGAATTTAGTGAAACATGTTATCTATTTTTAAATTCATTTTTAAAAGATATTAGAGGTTAAAGAGAATAATCTATTTATTTACATTTAGACTATTGCTCAACCCCATGTTTCCTCTGTTTTAGCAGACGAATTAATAATCCATACTCATTGTTTAGATCTAAACAGATATTACAGATTGTTTAGATATTTTATCCGTATATTTCAACATAGTTTATATTTTACATCACGTTATTTGAAGTCCTCGTTTTTATAACATTTTATTGTGACACAAAACGGCCGGCAAGCATTCAATTTAAACGGTACACTCATTGTCTACACAAAAGGTCTCCAAAATATTTTTTAGCCAGTTTGGGGACATAAGAAAAGTAAAGTTGTAATTTGCATACACCCCCTTTAATTATTTTTTTTTTTTTTTTTTTTTTTGAATATAAATTGGCCGATGAGTATAAGTCTATAACCTTCCTAACTAGGTAATAGTTACCTGTTCTAAGGAAGGTTATATATGAAGTGATAAAGTGCATAGCAGAGACCAGCGCAAAACCCTGAAAAAAATATAAAAAAAATAATAAGGCACAAATATACACACTGATATACACACCCACACACACATACACACATGAATACAATTTAAATGTGTACTCAAGAATACTTAATATATGAAAAAATAAAATGAATAAATGAAACAATTAAAAAATAACAAATCAATGAATAAACAATTATTAAATATATAGGTAAATAAATATTCGATATAAATAAATAAATATTCAATATAAAAATAGTGTCATAATACATATCTTAAAACATATCTTATAGTGATATATATATATACATTGGGCATAAACATATTGGTATGACATATCTAAGTAAGCATATTTTTTTTATTTTTTAAACATTCTAGGTAACTAAAATAATATTTTTTACTTAGTAGCTCAAGTCGCTTAAATTACAGTATTATTAAATGTTATCTAAACAACTATTTCAGAAATTAATTTCTCAGCAGCATCTCTACCCAAAGAGATTAACCATTTTAAGATAGATTTAGCGAGGCAAGCTTTAGTTTTAGCATCCCTAATTTCATCGCTTATCTGGTTATATATTTTTGGGCCCAGAAAAATGAGATGTCTCTGTCCAAAAGATGTTTTCAATATTGGTGCCACTAAGTGACCTCTATCGTTCGATCTTGTCTTCATAGCTTTAGTGCACTGTATATTACTAATTTTATTTTGCCAAACATGTATGACTACTTTTTTAATAAAAGATTGTCTAATATCTAGCACCCTGTAACTTGAGAAAAGGATTTCCGAACTAAACCTAAAAGGCTTTTTATTGATCACACGAAGAACTAATTTTTGAACTTTGATTAATGGTTCAAGGGCTTTTCGAGTTGCACCGCCCCACACAATTAACGCATAGGTGATTAAAGAGTTAGTTAAGCAATTGTAAACCATTTTTAAAGTTTGGGAAGATAAACAGTTTCTAAGATTTTTATAAACTACAATTTGCGAACGAACTCTTTTAGCAATTGAATCAATGTGATGGTTCCAGCGAAGGTGCCTGTCTATTTCAAGTCCTAAGTATCTAATATGGTCAACATTCTCCAGAGGAAGACAATCACATTTTATTCGGTTCTGACAGTCATGGATGCGAAGATGAAAGCCCGTATCAACTAAACCGGCGGAAGTAATACTGAAAGTAACATATTTAGTTTTGCTAATGTTTAGAGTTAAAAGATTATTGTCCAGCCAATTGGTAATAGTTTCCAAATTATGTTGCATCTTACATTGTAACTCAGTCCACGTGTCACTAGAACATACAATCACAGTATCGTCTGCGAAACTTATAATTTTTCCTTTAAGTTGCAAGTTACATAATGCATTAATGTAAATTAAAAACAAAAGAGGCCCTAAAACACTACCCTGTGGCACACCAAATGTTGTTATTTCAGTATCGCTCTCCTGCTCATTAATCCTGACTACATGACTTCTATCAGTTAGATATGATTTAAACCAATCATATTCGCTACCCTTGATCCCTATGCAATCTAATTTTTTAAGAAGAATGCTAAACGAGACAGTATCAAATGCCTTAGCCAGGTCGAGAAACACGGCAACGCATTTTTTCCCTTTATCGATGTTTCTAGTTATATATTCTGTTAAATCAAGCGCCGCATCTTGCGTACCTATGGTATAATGACAGCCTTCTTTAAGCTATTAGGAAAAATACCATTTGACATGCTAAGATTTATAATATGGCACAGGGGTACTAAAATATTGGATTTTAATCTCTTTATTATATCAGCATTAATTAAGTCGGATCCTTTCCCAAGTTTAAGACTATCAATAACTTTAGAGACTTCTATATGATTTGTTGAACTAAATATTAGTCTATATGGTGAGATAAGAGAGTCAGACTCTAAAGCTAATTGCATTTCAGTTTTGTTGAGACGTTTTAGGATTTTACTCGCCAGGTCCGATCCTACAGTGGAATAAAATTTATTTGCATAGTCTACAATTAATTTGCCATCTGATTCCATATTCTTTAGGGATTCTTTTACACGCATTTTGTCAATGCTGGATGCTTTTTTTGATCTCTTTAATAGTTGTCCAAAGCTGTTTACTAGTATCAGATTTTTTTATTTTCTCCTTATAGTATAAGTTTTTAGTTTTTTGAATCAGAGCATTGCAAGTGTTTCGAAATTTCTTAAATTTTAAACACAATTCTATGTTATAAGGATCTCTCCTTAGGGTGCGGTGCATATGGTCTCTAGTGTGAATGCTTTTAATGAGTCCAGGAGTAATCCAAGGCGTTAGTTTTAGTCTTTTATGAGATAAATGCCTAACAGTGGTATTATTTTTAATAAAGTTAGTTAATATATTATTAAATAGCATTCCAAAAATATTTTCCATATATAATAATAATTCCATAATATAATTCCATAATAATAATTCCATAATAATTCCATTCCAAAAATAGCATTATTAAATACCATTCCATCGCAATAAGGGCCTACCAATTTTTTTGCAGTTAATTCGGTTAAAAAAATATTGTAGTGGACTTAATACATCTGTAACTTAATATATATTAGTTAGTTAATTTTTTACAGTAACTAAAAAAGACGACAGACATAGTTAAATATTAATTTAGTTATGACCGTTTTATGGTACAGAACAAAGATCCGATTTTTATAACAAAGCCATACAATTTGTCCCGGTTTCAAGTGACCAAAATAATTATGTAAAATAATTGCTAACGGGGTTCTATCTCTTTTAAATAAAAAGTTGTAAAGTTTTGAAATTTGTTTTCAGCTTAGTCATACATGTTACACTCTTTTTGAGTTAACTTTTGATTTTCCTAAATGTTGATATTGAAAACTGACCTATTTATTTGCCACTTTATTGTTTAAACGATTAAAAGTAAAAGTGATCATATAAAGTAATTAATTTAAAAAAAATTGGTCTGCGTCGGGCCAGACGGTGGAAGTTAAACTTCTTTGGTCATTCGCACACACCCACTCACACACACAACTAGACAAACTATATATATAAATGATATTTAAGACATTTTTCTCTGTTACTCAATATATTTCTCTTCAATATATTATTATAAGTCACTTCATTATTATACTATACACTTATACGTTACCATTATCAATCATTTTTTCTATAATCCGGATTTTACTCCTAACGCGTGACGCGGTCTCTCGACCAACATCCCATCCCAATGATCCCTACGGACGCAAAGAAGTATAACAAAAATGTAATAAATTTACATAAAAGCTATTCGAATCTATAAAATATCCCACTGCATATTATTATTTAATTATTTACTGAATAGATACAATACCTTAAACATTGTTGTCTTTTAAATTTATGATAAGAAAAGGCTATTAAGTTGTTTTTTAACCGGGACACATTGTGTATGTGTGTGTATTGAACATGCTAGTTCGAGTACAAATAGTCCACATCGTAATATATATTATACGAAAGTCGCAATCAAACAGCCACTTATATTAGTGATGTGACTCAGTCGGCCAGGACGGGCGGCCGCAGATCGGTTGCTGAGGCGCGCCGGACCTCAATTATTCTGAACGCCGAGCCTCTCGACGGCCCTGTAATTTTGTTCGCTTGATTTATTTTATTTTTGTTTCTTACCGTCCGACGTTTTGGGGCGGATCCCAGGATTTCGTTTTCCTATAAGAACGTTATCAAAATGCACGCTAACTCAGCTTTAATATGTGTATATATGTATGTATACGGGCAAAGTCCGCAGAAATGGTTGATTGGCGAACGCGGACCGGTAATTTTGTCAATGTTTTTATTGCCCACTCAGTCAGCAACTGTTATTTCTTTGCGGTTATGTTGCCAAAGGTAATCCATAAACTATATAGTCGTATAAGTGTACAATTCCAATACTTTTTACATAGTAAATTGCCTTCTCTTATTTGTCTCTTTTCTTGTCTGATCTTTCATCGGATTTAAATAAGCCGCACCAAAGATTTAACTATTTACGCTGTTTGCCCAATCTATGTATTAATAATAGTTTACATATATATACAAATAATATCCACATCAATTTACATTTATTATATTCTACATAGTGTGTGATTTTAATAAGTACAAAGTGTTGCGATCGTGCAAAATAACTTCATTAAAGAAATAAAAATCACGGGAAATACGTTCATTGAGTTCGCTTGAGATAATTTATTTATTTAAGGTCTGAAAAAACATAGTAACGCCGAAAGGTCTATTCATATTTATTTCGAGTTTCATAATTTTGTATAATCGACAATAGTGAAAGAAGCGATTAGATTTTGCTCTACATTTCACATACGATCAAGCGTCGAGCCTTTTTAATTGAGATAGTCAAATGTAGTCTAATGTTGTTTATTTATATTTTATAGTATCTTAAATAGGCGTAAATTATTTTTTACAGTGCTTGGAATGAAATTTGCTGTGGTTGATCACTGGCAGTGCACTTTGCTTAGTGAACGTTTCGATCAAAGCCAAACGTCGCTGGTTCCCTATCGTAGCCGACTGCTGAAGGTTGCCCATGCTAAGCGGTCGGTAATCGCGGCCTAATAGTGGTCCATTCATTAGGACACCCGATTTGGCGTCCAAACAAAGTTGCGCCATTGGCGCGGGCGGACTGACATGCTGACGGGTGGCCCCTGCTCTCTTATACCGAGAAACAAAGCCTTTTGTGACGCCGCTGATGACGTGTCCGATGCAAGATTCTCGTTACAGATTTCAATCATTTTGAAAAGGACACATCAAATAATATATTTTAGTATGTCTCTTCATATTAGGACCTCAATGCTCCCAAGAGTTTATTGTCAGGTGCGGGGTTTTTTTTTGCATTTATTGCTATAGTCAAAGATGACTTTAGCTAGAAAGACAACCCGCACTGTTGTTACTTGTTTTATTTCTTATTTATCTTTATTGGATAACTAGAGGAAAAAGAAGATAAGATGTATATATAATATGAATATACTTATATTAAAAAATAATTTCAAACGTGAGTAGGAAATGGCCACTGCTAGAGAGTCGGTCTTCGCTGTTGAGAGTCTGTGGCGTCGTAGCCCTTGAGCGAGATGACGCACGGAGGTTGCGTTAAGCCCGCGGCAGACATGCCGGTTGCGTTCATATAAGGAAAGTATCTGCTGCGCGGCTCGCGTGACCTGTGAGAAGTATAAATCCTGGTTGGAATCGGTCCACAGTTCACAACATTCGTACAGTGCGTACGTCTCAAACGAAATACTTAAATCATCTCAG
Organism: Neomicropteryx cornuta; assembly: GCA_020383195.1. Classification (NCBI taxonomy): domain Eukaryota; kingdom Metazoa; phylum Arthropoda; class Insecta; order Lepidoptera; family Micropterigidae; genus Neomicropteryx; species Neomicropteryx cornuta. Next base: position 13,558,820 of record JAHKQU010000014.1, read on the forward strand.
CTCTTGAGCCATTCCGAAACTATGAAATCATGCGATTTTTGTACTGATAAATTGCGAAATGTGACTAAGGGAAACACAACTGGATATGTTTAGCTTACTTCGATTGCCCTAGATGCGTCACCTAGATAGAATATAGTTGCATATAGATACTTTTCATTAAAACTGATTAAAAAGTTCCATTATTATTTTAGAAACGTTCTTTTTAGGTATTATAAAAAAACCGATTAATATATATTTTTTTGTTTTTTATAAATCCGTGAATTCAACCGTTTATAACCGTTAAAAAATGATTACTCTCGAGTATGTATTAGTTATCTGTATGCAGTAGCAGTAATCCCGCAGTTATTCACTTAAAAAAATGATTGAGTAAATTTTACAGGTTCTTAACCCAAAGGTCTCCCTCCGTACAGCCACTTACTGTAATGATTCTCAATAAGCAAGACGCTTAAAACGCATTTTCAACTGTAGATCCGTCATTCGTTCGAAGAGAATCCAGGGTGTGGGGCGGCGTGACTGCCCCGGGCAAATTCCATTCCAGCCATTGCCGCGAATGACCATTTCGCCCGCCTTCGCAGCACTACTTCAGTGATCCACACAAGCGGCAGTTAGCTCACCATCGAGACGTGAAGGAGATCCTTTTTTGTGGCCTTCGCTCGAGAGGCTTCCTTCCATCGGTAATGTCGCAATTAAGCAATTAGGTGATATTACTCAATTACTTTCCTGGTGGCCGCGGCGTTCCTCTGATATTATTCCACGCCTGATTGCTTCGATTGATTTGTATAGCATTTTTCATTTGAACATCTTCTTTGACGCTGAAAATCTTATGAAAATATAGATTCTAGGAAATTTATTTGAATAGTATGAAAATAGGTTTCGAGAATAATTTAATATTGCTCGAATCGAAACGTAGGAAGGAAGTCGCAAATAACCCCACGCAAGAATGACTCATAATCGAATTTAAACGGATTTGTTAACACCATCGCTTCTTAGTATCATGGTACAGACATGTGGCATTATTTGCGTGGCAGTATATGTGAAATATGTGTAGTAGGTAAATTGCAAATATTTAGGCGTCACTTTCTTCAGAAGGAACGAAGTATACAATAAAAACGCTTAAGTATTAACTGATTTTCCACACCGGGGATTTACCACCGAATATTTTTTCTCTTGAATAAAAAAAACATTTTATTTACAAAAAACTATACTGTTAAGAAGTTATATTATTACATTACATTACGTTACTTACATTAATTATAATTAATATTATCTATTTATTGTATTTTATTTAGCCTAACTTGTTTATGAGCCTATAATAAAACATACAGAGCAGATAAACCTACCACATAAATTATTACGAGTATAAGGTAATTATTGGTCGCAGTAAAAGCATTCAGCCAATCGTAAATAATTTTACTTGTACCCTATGTAAGTTGATAACCTGTATACTTATAAAACATGAAGTTACCCATCATAGTGGCTATAACGTCATGGCATAAAGCTTACTAACATGAAGAACCACCATTTTTGAGATATGATTTCTGTCTTTCTAAAGATATTAAAAGTGTCTCTTACAGAGAAGTTATTCGATCCTCACCGCTTACGGTTACACAGGTCGACATTTCGTTGAAATTATTGCAAAACTACCTCAGAGCGGTTAAAGTATCCTCTCATCGAACACTGGTTCTCTCATTATTACATAGCTTGGTATCTCTATTGTGATAATGCTGAGCTTGGTACTTTTTTGCTCAGGGTTATCACCACAGAGGTCTGCTCACAATAACGACGGACAAGCTGATTCCTGAAATAAATCATAATTAAAATTTTAAAGGTAATTAAATCGATAAGAATAAATATGTTAATTAAATTGTGTTTCATTTTTATTAATAACCGTATGTCATTTTCAGTCGTTCCAAAAGTCGCTTATTTTGTACGGCTATAATTAGAACAGATTGAACGATTATATTTTGTTAGATGCTTAACATTGGGTTAGATACTTCTAACCCAATGTTAATCTAGCCAAACCGAATGAATTGCAATGTTTGTTTGTTCTTGAAATTGTTATTTGAAAGATATATTTATTTTTAAACGATCTGCTATTTATTCATTCTTATTTCTTACAGGACAACAGCAATGGCCAAGCATTACTGGACATCGTCTTTCGACACCTGGATCTTTTGGAGACATCCTATTTCGGACTTCGCTACGTAGACCATGACAACCAAACTGTGAGTCCACACTCTCACTTATGAACTTTATTGTAGCACACTCGGTCTGTGGGTAATTATTATAGACGTGGGAATAAATCATTCTAACTTAAATATTATTTCAAGGTTATTGAAATATCCAGGTTTCTATCACATGAATTGCCTGATGTGATTTCAATAAATAGAGAATAATGAATAATGAATAATGAATAATAGATATTCATTCAAATCAATAAGTTAAACCACTTCGTATGTGTGTTTCTTACTCGTGACCGCTGCCTGATTGGCAGCAGACGAACTCCCAAATAACCTAGACCATGAGATCATGGTACTCTAGTTAAAAAGATTTTTTTATATGTTATTATGCCATTTTTACTATATTTTTTCGTTTTGTTAATATTTAGCTTTCTTTTAAAATTACATAACTAAATAATAACAGCTAACTAACTATTTATCATATGTACATTTACGATGTAGTTGATAAATTGGCATATTTCATTTTTAAAATATTTCTGATTTTTGTTTAAATATTTTTTTTGTATTGGTGGATTTATTTTTATTGTTTACTAACAATAACAAATTAATTGTATTATTTCTTAGTTTTTTGGCCGTAGCTTTATTTTGAGATCAGTTTTTTTTAATTTTTTTTATTATATGTATTTATTTACTTGTTACCTTTCTCCATTGTCATGATACTGTGTGACTAGGTGATTCTCAATTGCCATAATTATGTGAATGTTTCAGTGCATTCGCGTATTTTGTGTTTATATAGACTATCTTGTATTTATATCGTCTTTACAAAATGATGTCCGTTAAGTTCCGGATACATGATACATTGTACTTCCAGTTCGTTTGACAGGAGATGGATAAAAATCACACGTCGAAAGATGAGACATCTCCACATGTGCGCGTATGTATTCGAATTCTCACTTGACTTGGGTTGCCATATGCTCTCCATCTGTTCCTCTTTATCGACATTAACTTTATCGACATTCAGCCCTATTCACTGACAATAAACCATATTTGTAAGTTAGTCAAACGACACCAGTAATCAGATTTGTTTTCACACAAAATATAATCCCACATTTTTTTTTTGCTCACGAAATATTACAATTTCGAAATGAAAAAATATTTTATACGTATATCATTGTATTGCTATAGGTTAGCACATCCTTAATTAAATAGATTCATTACACTTCAGGCTATTATTTACACAAAATAAACCTGCAACCAAAAAAATTAAAAAAATAATACAATAAACTCCTTTTATTTAATGAAACTAACCCTTGATAAATTCCCTATCATATCAAAAAAAAAATCGGAATCGTGGAATGTTTGTATATACATACAACAGATAGGATTAAGGTGCTCCTCCTACAATTAAGATACATCAATAGAGCTTTTACCCCCAAAAGAGCATAATATTCATATTAATCTTCTTAATATGGCTTCCACAAATAAGATTCCGAAAATTACTCATTAAATTTATGTAATTTATTTGTACCAGTAATATTTGTAAAAAGTTGGCACCATCCGACGCGCCGTTTGTATGCGTCACGTCGAAGATCCAATCGAATGAGCCATATAAAGGCGACACGTGACTCGTGCTTGACGAATAACTCATATATCTTATTCTGTACCCACCAATCCTAACAGCCACTCTGGGCATGCGATTGGGCTAAGAAAACGTCAACTCCTATACCACCGCAGCCATCTGGCATCCTCAGTTTTGTAGTTGACGTATTATGACAGAAGTACCATTGCTGTTAACAGAAAATTCCCTTCCCTGGCGGTTAAAGTATACCTTTTAGGGGGGCTAAAATTACTAGTATCACTTGGAAAAAGACACACATACTTCCAATTAGCCTATTCGTATGTTTTCTCTCTCTTGTTTTCAGGCAATGGCTGTCATCCTCGTCAGTTGCCTCTTTTAGCGTTTGATATCCGTTTATCAATTTTAGAATGTTTTCTACTAAAATATATATATTATTCGACGAAGAATAGTCTCTAGTGAACTTTATGGGAATACTAAGAATGGTCTTTTAAACATATATAGAGAACTATAAATGTACAATAAATTACCGGGAGAATATAAAAATATAAAAAACATATTTATTTTTAAAAAAGTCTTCAAAACCTATTTAATTTCAAAAAATCCACGGAGCTCTGAAACGTCCAGCAGAGGTACTCACCCAACCTCTATCTTCTTCTACTTTTTTCTCCATCTGTTGACTAACAATAATAAGTGTTTATATATATATATTATAATATCGGTATATATCTGATAAATGTATTTTTTTATATGTCGGTATATCTGATTAGTGCATTTTTTAAATATTTCCTTTATACTCTTTTTATTAAATCATGAATAAAATTAAAAAAAACCATCAACTGTCCCCAACAATCTCTGCGCCCTCATCTACTACCTATTTTTACTCACCTAGGTATATATTTTTGTGTCGTAATAGTAGATAATGTTATAAACGTGTCGGTCGTACCTAAGTCGTATATAACCTACATTTTGCAAATATGATATGAACGTATTATGTTTATAGGAATCCTCGTCTTTTTCTATATTCGTTCATCTGTCGTAAAACGGACGGCCATCATATTTTACGTATAAAACTAAGATTACCAGCGTAAAAACACCAGCATCTCTGACGAAGTAACTAGCGGTTGGTCCTGTTTCTAACCAGGACAGATTTAATATATTATAATCTCCGCTAATATAATGACATTGTAATTATATATTTATTATAAATGAATAAACGTAAATTAAATCGATAAACAATAAAAGGTCCAAAAGGACGGCACCGATTTTTATGAAAATTTTTAGTATAATCCTTATGGTTTTGTCATTATTTCATATAAACTACGTTTTGTCCGCAAGATCAACAATTTACTTGCAATATTTAAGCATATTTTTTTTTTAATAAACTGCCTGCGTTTTGTCCGTGAAAACAGCCATTTACGTAGAATATTAGAAGCAATAATTTTCTTTTCTTTTAATATTCTGTGCTTCTCACAACGGTCGATTTTTGTAGTAATTTAAGTAGATATCTACATCACCAAAATGATTATATTATTTGTTTTTAATTATAAATAGTTTTCCGGTATACTATTTATTAAAATATCGCATTGAAAATTGATCAATTAAAAATTACAAAACCCAATGGTGCAAAATCAATCCAGGGATCGATTCTTGTACCTTATCGATATTATGGATAGCGAGGTAAGCTAATAAACAATTATAATAATGTATGTGTTGTGTTCGTGAAGAAATCATTTTCATATATTTCAATTCATTCATATGTTCAATTACTAGTACCATTTTACAGTTTGTCAAAAAACCTTAATTCGTATGTTTATATATTTTATTTAAATAGTGAATGTAATTAAAAAGTGAGGAAAATAAGTTATATAGATATTGTAACACATTACCAATAGAAAAAAAAGTGATTATTAGGTAACATTGGAACAATTATACTCTATGGAATATAAACAGAAAATACCGCACAGTAAAATAACATGGCAAACAATAAAAGTATTCTAAAGGAAACAAATAACCTATCTAAATACGTATTAAAAAAATATATTCTAAATAGTATTTTTGTAGATGAATGTACTCGAAGCGACTTTATTATAATTAGACCGACGCGATTGGAAGTGACCGTTATAAACAAATATAATAAAGACAGGCTGGATAGATACCGTTATGTGGGTGTGTTGCTATAGCTCAACATTGTGAAAAGTGTTGTTATTATGATATTGAATATGTAATAAAATGTATTATATCAATTTTAGTAAATAAGTAAAAAGTGGGAGCGAACTAGTTCAGATAAAAACCCGCAAGGGTTTAGCGAACAATCAAATAGAACCTGTATGTTTTGTTTATAAATAAAGAAAAAAAATATGTACATCTTGTTGCTTTCGGCCAGGTCTGAACCGGACCAGTCCAACCTCCTTTATAAGAGTTGTTGCTCTTCCTCCGCGATAAAAATGGAGATAAATCTTGATGCAGTCTATTGTGTCGTTGTTACCTCCTGTCCCTTCCATTGTGGTTTGTTAGAAATGATGAAATATCGTCATTGCTTTTAAAGTTACTGCTTAACTTAATATAAATCAGAATATGGCTTAACTTGTATATATTTGATTTATGTACCATTTCTTTTACACAACATTTATATCAATGTGCTTTAATTTTTAGGTTTGAATGTTTATTTGCGTATTTATTGTTATTAAAATTTTAATTTTAAGGCTAAAATATGTGTACAAATGCAAAAGATATTAAATCTTTACAAATCTATCAAAATGTAATAATTGTAATAATTTTAAGAATACGATTACAGTCTTTCAACCCCAGACTCTCTAAAGTCAACGAACGACATAACGTAAATATCTCTAAATATAATAAAGCTATCTCAGACAAACCAAAATAGAACAGCTAGTGTGGATTTTATCACCCCGCTAGACTCGTAAGATCTTTATTTATTAATCAAAATAGAAATAAATGTACTCACTTTAAAAACAACCTGGTCGCACGGTAATATAAATCCCTGATTCTAATCAAGAGGTCCCGGGTTCGATCCCTTCTAAAATTTGGTCATGTCATCTTACGCCGCTGAGGTCAGTAACGAGACATATGTAGACGCTCATTCGACTACATACTTGAGCGATTTTGTCAGCCTGTACTGAATGGCTTAGAGAACAAGACAGTTGGAACTGCGCTTACGATACACGAATAATTAACCCATTATGCTAAAACAACAATAATATTAAATGCGTGAAAGGTGGTAATTACATTATGTGTATGACATTATTAAATATACAGGTGGAATTGTAAGATTTAGTGATTTTAAGTATATATTTATCGTATGTATTTATGCGTTTTTAAACGAGTTTCTTTTTGGTCTTAAGCTTTACGTTTCACCAGTTGAAATTTAATATTTTATCATGTTTACCTGACATAGATATTAGAATTTATGTTACGCTAAAAATATAAAAATTGATTTTATCTTCCTCCCACCTATCCCTCTATCATTGATTTTACATCAGACAACGCGCAATTTTGTTTAGTTTTTGTTTCAGTCTTTCAGCCGGTTCAACTTCGCACGGTTCTGTATCTGAAGCGAATTTTCCGAATCATAAAAAAGCGCACCATAAAATATATACGCTTGCCTCATTCGTGTTTATAGCAGCATTAAGGAATTTTCCATCGACATAACATTCCTTTTAAATTCAAATACTTTCCTTAATCGCGTTTCGAATGAAACCCACTTTCATTCCCCCTCCCTCGTAACTTTTTCTCCGCCTCCCTCTTTACTGATGACTTAAAAAGGGAAGGAGCCTTACAAAGAGGATAAATTAACCGGAGGGTGAGTTATTATCCGTTACGTTTAAGGATATGAATAAAAACAGAAACTATTTACATAAATGTAGGTATCTAAGTATTATAATTCTATTTTTTGAATGATTATGGAAATAAAGTTTATAACAACAAAAGGCTTATGAAAACTAGAGTATGGACCTATTGATAACATTGATTAATTTATTTCCCTATCGCATGCCTTAAGCGACGTAGTGTGGTGCAAATATACACAGCCGATACATCCTACTTTTACCTTCGTCTTATTTTTATCTGTCAAAATAAGTTATTCTCTTTTTAAATTAATAGTTATTCTCATATTTTATAAATTATACGTTCTAGGTAATTCATTTTTTTTTAACAATACACTACGTTAGTGTTTGTAAATTAATTGTGTATTATACTTTTTCTCTTCTCTTAATCTTAATAAAAATAGAATAAATAAATAAGTAATAATAGTAATAAGCGCAAAGAATTAGGTTGGATATAATTTCCAAGACTATAGAAAATAAACTATTACTAGATACGCGCAGTAGAGCGTGTACCTCAGTCGCAGTTTTATAAAAATATTCTAATAATTTATACAATATTTTAGTCTCTATTATCAGTTAAACGCAACTTTAAAGTTGTTTAAAAATATTTTTTTGTATGAAAAGGAAAATAACGTTCCTTAATGGCGATCCAGCGTGAAAATCGGCCATAAAAGCGGTTAAAATGTAACGCAGCTTTTTTATGGGGTCCCGTAATCAAGGCGCTTTCCGCCGCGCCAAAATATCACTCAGATAAAGGTTCGTTCTGTTTTTATGGCTCAACAAATGCCGCTACATAGCGGCCTATTTTTATGACGCCATTATCAAATATTATAGTCGCGTCACGGTTTCCCGATTGTGAAAAAAAAATAGTTTTCTCCCAGATTGTCGTTCGCTTCTATATTTGTGACTTCGTAAAGAAAATATAAATTGAAGTAGGTTAGGTTACATTGCTAAACTAAGGTAACCCAACCCAGGTATAAAGATAGAGATAAAAAAATCTAATATTAAACGAATTTAAATAGGATAAAATAAATTTTAAAAAACTATTTTAAATTTATACTAAAATAAAAAAAATGAAGAGCACCAACCTAAGCATTAATTATTTATAAATAAAAACAAGAAAAACTGTTTTATTACAGAACTAAACCAGGATTTTTTCTGTGGTTTTGTGCATTTAATGAAATTTATAAAAAAAAACTAACCAGATTAACTAACTGATAATCTATTCAGACCTAAAAAATAATCCACTCTCGCCTCTATGGCCATTCAAACGCATATCGAATAGGCTAAAAATGCCGCAGTCACAAGTGGAGATAGGTAATGAAGCAACCACAGGCGTGAGTAGTCTGGGTAGAAAATGCCGTTAATGACGCCTATAGGGCCTAAATGTAAGACGAAGGTTCCGATTAAATAATCTACTACTACTAAATAAACTATAAAAACAGCTGATATTATATGATAGCTACACGGTGTCATAGCCATTCTTGTTTTATAATACAATAAAAATAATGCAAATATTAGTCCTAAAGTATGTATGAGCACTGCATCGTAGCGTCAGACATTTCTAAAACAAATCCAAAATATATTTCTATCTCTTTTAAACAAAGATGGATGCGCAGGCTTTACGTGGCGAAAGCGTACGGATGAATCGAGATGTTCATAGTAAATTCAATTTAATATTATGCGAAGGGAAAGTGCGAAACGCGAATATTCTCCAAAAGTGAATACTGGAATATTCTCCAGGCGCAGTAGATTCAAATTTTTTCAAGAACTCACATTTACACTCGAAACGCTGAAATGATTTAGGTTAAGAGGATCACGGGAATATTTTCCCCTCTGCATTTTATATCGTAAACTCAAGTTGTTTAGGTTCTTCTATATAGACAGGTAAAAATATCCTGTAAAAGAAAGGTATAAGTCTGCAATTGCGTTTAAATAGTCTCTGATAAACGTCTTTTTGTATAATCTGTGCTTTGTGTTATACTTTTGGCACTTATTACTACACCCGTTAATAACTCGGTTCGATAAAAAATACTATTATTTTATTAATATTCTGTGTGTGTTTGATGGTTTATGTAATGAAATCTAAATTGGAAGCTCGTTATGGCGAGGTGAGTCAATATCATAAAGAACTCGACATACCATTTCTCATTTATCTAACTTTCAATTTAGCGGTTCTTCATATTTTAGAATTTTCAACTAGTTTCGCTCTGTCGTTTCTCGCAATTCTTATAAATTTCCAGGGGATCTATATAACTATATGTCTCTAATAAAATAAGAATGTTAAATTTTAGTATTTGTCTTAAATAATATTAATTTTTAGTATTAAATAAAAAATATTACTTAGTCTTAGTGTTAGTTTTATATGTGCCTTGTGTAGGCCTTTAGTAAAAGATCTTTGAGAATATATCTACTTTTGATATAAATAAAACTCGCTATTCAACGTAGGTTGGTACTGCGATACTAATTATGATATAAACCACAAGATGCTGAATATGTTGCTTAAAACTCGCTTGCGTAATTTTGGAATCGAATATTTCCCGGCGATTACAATCATATCCATATAGCCGGTCAGAAAGAAAGTTAGTAGGTAATGTTTATATTTACACAAAAAAAAATCATCGCACATTTATACTTATTTAGGTAGCTTTAAACGTTGGATAGAAAATATATAGCAATGAATTCCCCGTCAAAATCTGTCCAGGGCCATGCGATCATTAAATAAACAATCTAATACAAATTTTAAATATTTATAATCTTATAAAAGTGATTTATTTTCGATTGTTTCTATATATGTTCATATGTGTATGAAAATGTATATACGGGTATACGAGTGTGTATATTCGTTGTAATGTTGTATAACGTTGTAATGTTCATTATTACTTTGCTTATAAATTTTTGACAATTAAGTGATTTTTTGGTTTATTACTACGAACTAACACGTACGAAGACTAGGTTTGTTTTAATAGTAAGGTGCGTACACACAAAAGTTATATTTTTAAAATTTTTATCAAAAATAAGTAACATATTCGAGTATTGAAGAGTAGAGTTATGTATATCGAAGGTATATGATATGTATCCCAATTATAATTTACTGATCCCGTTCTCCATTTTAATAGCTTACCATTCATACGGTACCCATACTTCACCCTCACTAACACTAAAGCGAAACTTAGGCCCGAATTCAGAGACGTTTTGCTCCCCTTAAGGGTGCCCTTAAGTGTGCCCTCAAGTGTATACTTCGCAAGTTAGAACTAGGGTAGTCACTATTCGCACTTTTGGAATTTATATTATTATTCTTATTATATTATTCTTTAGTGCTGCTGTTTTTTAATAAATTTGAATAGAAATAATGTGCCAAATTCAGAGTCGTCACTTTCGTTTTTACGATTATATTGGTATTCAAAGTTCATTTTAAGGGCCGCTGAGTGACGATCCGAGATTAGCAACACTTAGCAGGAATAAATATTTTCGGCCAATCATCCTTGTGCTTGGATTTCATGTTCTCCCAACACTTTTTAAGTTGTACTACAGTACGCTGAAAGCATTTCACAAGAAAAAAATATAAACAGGAAGTTAATACAACAGGTCGAATGAAACTCATATAATAATCACACGGTACTCACAGGTCGATTGGTTTCAGCTGCGTTAAAATCATTCGTGAACTCAATCCATTTCTGTCGCTTCATTTGCAGCGAGGCGACATCAGATTTTTTGCATTCTAGGAATTCTTTGTATTTATTTAACATTAGTTCTTTTCTTAGCTGTCTTTCTTCTACTGTGTAGGTAATTTTTTTAGAACTCATTTTAAATTCAACACAACGAAAATAGAAAACAAAATAAAACGCGTGTCACTGTCAGCTGACGTTTGCTCTACAGAAACGTCAGACAAACTTCACGTCGCCGGCCGTCTGCTTCGTTCGTTCGCTCATTTCGTGAGTTACTCATTTCGTGAGTGGAATATTAACTCCAAAAGTGCGAATAGTGACTACCGCTAGTTCTAACGCTTGATGGCACACTTGAGGGCACACTTGAGGGCACCCTTAAGGGGAGCAAAACGTCTCTGAATTCGGGCCCTATAGTCCGTCGAACGCATCTGAAGGTGGAGTGATTGCTTCTCGAAAGGTTTCTAATCGAGACCTTTATCGAGTCTCCGAATTGGGTTTTGAGCGAGGATTCGATTGTTGGCTCGGGAAACAATAATAGTTTGGAGCAAACTTCTCTTTGCACGTCACAATCAGATGCTAACCTTATGACGTCTCTTTGGGGCACGCCGAATATCATTATTTTAGTTGTCTATGTAAATATACATTTGGTAGTTTGCTACTGACGTAGGCCATGTCTTTTGAAATAAATGTAATACTGAAATTGTTTGGTCATACCTAATCGAATATATATATATATATATATATATATATATATATATATATATAAAGGTGAACTGAAAAACTTTTGTTCAGCAACTTTGAAAATAAAGCAAGAAAACTGGTTAATAATGGCAAAATGAACAGTCCTATAAACATTTTAAATTATCGTCACTTAACAAAATATCAGACCGCAAGGCGTCGCGACGTCGCGACCTAGAAACGGACTGACTCCACGGAGCAGCGTACTTACAAATGTATCGACGTTAGCTATATGAAAACATGTTGAACAAAAGTTGTCCAGATTCATACCCAGAATGACCATTAAAACGATACTGCTAACTTTAAGTTCACTCCGTATTTTAATGCAAACATCCCAATAGCACACTATTGTAGCAAAAGTGAAGATTGTATGCTTTTAGTGACCGCTTTGAAATGCGAATAATATGTATAATGTAGGTTAACGACCTTTAAACAGATATATGAATTTATAACAGGGCTTAGATAAATTAAATATACCTACTTGTTATACGCGCCTGCACACGGGCGACCATTTACCGCGCGACATATCAGTAAAATATCGCGCGATATCGCACGGTAATGTGTAACCCTTGATCAGACGCCCTAAATAAATATCCTCCTGGCGGTGACTTTATGCAAGTACAAAAAAATTTAATCCTACAAAATTGTTTAATACTCAATAAATTAACATGAAAATTGAATAGAATTGGTACATCGATCCTCCCCTTCCCTCCCCCTTCTAAACCTGTACCTGACACGCAATATTATTTCTATTTTTAAGCGTATTTGATAAACGCCTACTTAGTATTTTGTTGATTATATATATATATTTTTATTATCAACAGCATTGGTTGGAGTCGGGCAAGAAGCTAAAAAGGCAGCTGAGAGGAACGGATCCCCACACCTTCTATTTCGGGGTCAAGTTTTATGCGGCAGATCCTTGCAAACTACTCGAAGAAATTACCAGGTAAATTCACATATTTTGTACACTAAATGCTAAATTATTGAATGAAAGATGTTTAATTATTAATTGAAATATTTTTTTTGCGAAATACCGTGTACCGCACGGTCGGGCGCTTCAGTAGCACCTCATCCCACTCTTGTAACTGGTAAAGTGATTACGATTAAATTTTGAATTAGTTTTTCACGTAATTGGGAATCATTTTACCAATTTGCTGATTAATGTTTGTCGATATAGGTCGATGTAAAAAAATACATCCTTTATAAAAATTGCGAAGTTCTGGAATGCCGTGTCCGTGTGCTCAGTGAAAAAGTAAAATCTATATTTTATCAGTGATTTACTCTTTTTTTTTAATAATCATAACTATTGGCTATTCTGACAATCTGTCAGAGTGCCTGCAGTGAAAGTAACCAGTTTTAAAATTGCTCGTTAATAGTTTTCGTAGACATAAAAACGAGCTTTTAATTAATGGTTTATCTTATTGCTGATGAGGTGTAGTACATTTTATATAGATGGTGTTCGCTCTGAAAATCTATACGCAATAACATTCACACACAGGTAAGATACATCGTCCCTGTTACGAGCGATCTACATCATATATTGTTAGTAATCTGATACTGATGAAATGATCAGGGAACAAACCCGTCTCGCATCGATCGACGTATCCGAGTGACGAGGAAATTGCAGCCGTTCTCGCTCCGGCCAATCCACTCAAGCTATTTGCATTCGTGGACAATCAGCAATCCCCGACAGATTTATTTTCATCCTATCAATGTTCCCGTTAGAAACGCTACAATGTTATCCAATTGCAACTTTGGTTTTTAGGAATTAAATAATATTTTTATAAATATTTGTCAACAATTCTTCCAGTATCCAGGCAGTTGATTATTTTATCAAGAAATTTAATTAACTTTTTAATTGGTTTTAAAATATGCGGCACTGACTCCACGTGATGATCACGTGATTCAGATCTCTGACATAAACAAACCCAATACAGAATAATTACAAAAAATAAATATTTTGGGCAACGTTATCAATCGTTTTCACATTCATGCATTTTTTTTTTAAATATATAGATCATAGAAAATACACACATTATAATATTAGTCAAATCTTGGAGTTATAATATTAAACGATTCATTTTATTAGTGAATGATTCATTCATGTTATTTTCTACGTTCATTTGGATTGCTATGTTATTTGATTATTGATGCATTAAATCATAACTCTATTATCTTATATAGGGTGATGATTTTAGACGCGTGGTTTTCAAGAAGAGATAAAAAATAATATGATGTTATGGCTAAGAATTTAGTTTTATTATAAAGATAAGGGTTTGCCATTATGTTTTAAAAATGATTTCGGGTAAGTGGCCGCCGCGGCTGACTCGAACAAATTCCAGCCGAGAGGCCCAATTTTCAACCACTTTTTGCAGCAAGTTGGGCCGTATGTCAGCAATAACGCGCCGAATATTCTCTTCCAAGGCGTTAATCGTGTCCGGCTTATCTGCGTAGACAAGCGACTTCACATAACCCCACAAAAAAGTAGTCCAGCGGTTTTGTGATTTAAAAAAAAATTAGAGTGACTTTTTCTAAATTTGCACTTTTTGCAAACGTTGTTCAGGAGTAAGTCTATTCATATGAAATGGCAAACCAAACTGAGCATAAATCAAGTGACAGCTGTCAAAAACACCAACTACGAAAAAAGTAGTGCCAGATTGAAAACCACGCCTCTAAAAAAAACACCCTATATTATTATTAGTTTTTCAAGCATTAAACGGCGTTACGTTATTAGGGTCAATAATATACCTATAAAATGTGAATAAATATGCTTTCTCTTAGCACATGGTGTAATTAATGGCTTAAAACTTGTTCCGCGTTAGACGTACGACCTGAGGTTTAATTTTTATTGCTTTAATGTTTTATACTAAAATATTTGGTATTTAGTTTTTCCAAAAAGCCATTCACATAAAAAATATATATTAACCAGTATTGTCTAAATATTCGAAATAACAGTTTGTAACTGTTAGTTTAATCGCTCTTTCAAATATAGAGAGGCTAAATGGGAGTGTGCTATTAGTGGTCTGAAGTTACTGACAAATGTTATTTTTGTGTAATTGTCATATAGCTGTATAAGCATTTTAAGTATAACGTAATAGACAATAACGTTAAAACAACTTCAAATTCTATTATAAAAAAAAACAAAGCCGTAAGATTAATTTACAATAATCACATTAATATATAAATGTATGTATATGGTGTCTTCGATATGTAACGTTATATACTATATCGTTTAGCATCAATAGTATTTATTGTCATAAAGCAACGGCGCATGGGAGTCATTAACCCAATCAAGAATACGTTTCCTTAAATTAAGATTAATAATTTAAAGGACCCTTGCTAAAAGTTGATCAGAACGAATTATTTATATTTAATGTAAACAAAATAATTTAAATAATCTTAGGTTTAGAAAGCAATGATTGTTTTTGCTTGCCGCTCCGTTCGATCAAGCCATTTTAATTTCAGCCCAACAGAATCGGAAAGTAAAATGCATCGAAGAAATGGCGTCGCAGTAAAAGTGTGAAACCAATCTAATGAAAGCGTCGGCAGCGCAAGGAATGGCGACCGCTGGGCGCTTAATGGCTCAGCTGTCGGATATCCTGGCCCTGGCTCGCCTCCCCTGGCTCCCCTGGCCTCTCCTGGCCTCCCTTGGCCTCCCCGGCCAGACCTGGCTATTGTCTGGCCGTTTTCTGCGGCAGCCGTTCTAACCAATTTATTAATTTTGTCAATGCTGACATTTTATATTCTCAAGGTTTTGAAATTAAACTTGCGCTGTAGAAAAAATAATAACAATTATTTTATTTTCTCTAAGTTGAAAACACAAGTACTGAAATGTTATCATATTATTTTTTTAAATTATTGTTTTTTTTATTATGGAATCCATTTTTCCTATTATTCTGGGTACACATAAAACAACTTCTATTAAAATTATTTTTTCTATCTAAATTTTTCTTATTACATAGTACAGGTCGTTTCAGTTTTATTTATTTATCTTTATTAAAGTTAAGGATTCACTTTTAATATCTATGCAGATAAATAATCATTAACAGTTCGTGACATAATAATTAGAGTAAACAATAAAAAGAAAGATAATAAAGTTAAACGAATAAAATAAAAAATTTAAAAGTGAATATAAACTATAACAATTAGTGTTTAAACTGTAAGAATAGCACGAGAGATGCTTTTAAGAGAAAAGGGGAATTTAGGGTCGAGGTATGGATTTTGATCGTCATAAAGTTTATATTAAATATATCAAAATCTGAATATTTTTATTTCGAGGTTGAACATATTCTGTATTAAGTTTCAGTTAGTCCATACATGGTTCTACGACGTGAGATTTGCGTGTTGGATTCGAAAACATGGCAGTTGAGAATATAAAATTAAATGTCAATCATGACAAAATATTATATTGGTGGCTGCAGCTTTGAAATAAGGGTAAGCATATTTAGATGTGTTCACTCGATTAACCCTTTAAGTTAAAAAACGTAAAAATATCCAAAGAAATACTTCTCTAACGTACGAGATAAATCCTAGGTGACGCATTCTCGCTCATTCCTGGCCTCTGCGAGTGTCTCTTGTTTGTGTCGCTTTGGTGTCGCAGCGCGCAACTCAGCCTCTTCGAGTACGATCTCGCACTTGCAGGCGACCGCGACGGGACAAGACACGAACGTCGCGTCGTAAATGCATCCGCGGAGACATTTCTCGGATGCTACACAGCCTGCACAGAGCCCTTGGGACGAATCTTACAAAATAAGACACTTTTGAAATACGTGCTGTCTAATAATTATCATAATTTAAACTGTCCATCTTATTTACACTGATACACAGATAAAAAGTATATGTCAGCTTCTTAAACATGAATAAACAAAATTTTACACTTTTCACATATCCATTATGTTTATTTTGATGAACTTCATACACAAGTCATTCATAAAATCATAATTTGCCAAGTTTTAATTTATAGTAAAGTGTGTCACCTATATCTAGAACTTCTAATTTGGGTCTAAACTATTGATCGGTTTTGAGGTCAAAATAAGGCAATTTAGCTAAACAAGCCGTCTATAGATACAAACTCAGATCATAAATATAAATATATGCTTTTAACGTGAATTCAAACGTAAATTTACCTAAATTTGTCGCCTGACACAGCCAATTACAACCTAGCTAACTTTAGGAAATCGCTCCTAGTTGCGATAATGACAAGGATCACGATTCCATCCTCGATAGATCGTAATTCTCGAGTCGTAGCAGCGCAAAAATACTCCTCGAAGATGTCAGAACACGAGTTAATTTTGTTAATGCGTTATTACTATTCAGTGTAGCCTTAACATATAGTATGTCCTAGTTGCATCCACCTTACGATCCATTTATCATCTTATTTTTAATACCGAACACTTAACGTAACCTAAATGGTATTAATCAAAGGCCGTATGAGGCCATAATGAACGTCGCAAGAACTATTCGTCTTAATGTGGTTTTCGGGCGGAACCAATTCTAACCGCAAACTGCTCGTCTGTGTACCCTAGAATTAGAATTAGACATTATTACGGCAAAGCGCCACAGAACATGTACAAATTACAGAAACTTTAAGTTCTCGCAAACTTCTTGCCTGCGAATGTGTATGTCTATATAGCCTGAGATACATAGTCGTGATCGTGTGTGTATATATAAGTTTACCTTTGGGTCATTCTTCACTGCCAGGACTGCGCTGAGTCATTTCTGGCATAATTTCTAGAATACAACCATAATACGCCTATAAAATAGTTGTATGCGTAGAAATGAGAAAGTTTAGTAGATTTTTCGTTAAATTTATTGTAATTGGTAATTTATTCGACTAATTCTACATATATAAAACAAAGTGGGTTAGTTACACTATTTATAACTCAAGAACGGCTGGATCGATTTTTATGATCTTTGATTTGTCTCCGCCCCGTATAGCAGAATAAGTATTGAAACATTGGAAGAATTCATGAAAACAAATATACACAAAATTCATTTTCTCATACATTTTGTATGAAATGGCTTTGTATTCTGTGGAGTTCTATTTTCAAACGGTAAGTTACCTTCGAAGACATTTACTTTGTAAGGTTATTACATTTATCGTTGTGCGCGCATCGATAATTAAAATACATATCATTTAGATTTTTGTACATTTATTGAACTTAATTCATTTTGAGTATTCTTAATAAAAAAACTGAATTTAATTCAGCTAATAGGTTAACACAACATTCATTGATTCTGAGGCGGTACGAAGTTCGTCGGGTCTGCTTGTTAAATATAAATTACTGAGTAAATATAATTTATTATACAATTTTAAAAATACAATATTAAATTTATAAATCTTGTTTATTCTGCTAGTCGACGCAGTTCCAAGGTGTTGTAAACGGTTCATATGTATGTATATATTTTATAGCGACTCTGAAAGTAAGTACGTAATTAAAGTTTTTAATGATGTTCTAATTAAGAGGTTCTAAGCACACATTTAATCAGAATACATGCTCAGTCCGTCATTGCGCGGAATGACATAACGGGACGACACAATAAATATTTCAAGTATATCCCATCCATACTCTATGCAGGCAAACATTTTTCTCAGCTTAGACCGTTGTTTTAAGCAATTTTTACTTTGATAATAAATATAGAAACCTACCATTTTCACCCGAGCCGTAGGACCACGTGAAGTTACGTCAGACTTTGCTGAAATATTTCATTTGCAAAAGTTTCACTCAAATCGGGGTGGAACATTTTAAACTCGGAGTGGTGTTTTATGTTTCGTCCAGGTAATTAAATTTTAATTTCACCGTGCCTATTGCCGCAGAGGGGTGTTTTGATTTTCGTAATAAATTTGAAGTATTTTTTTTAGTTTTCGAAAAGCATAATTACTGTTTTTTCTTGTAATACTAGAGAACTAAAACCTCAGTACTATCATATTATACCCTACATATATACTACCTGTAAATGACGTTGGTGTGAAGCACACTTGCTGTAATTTAATGTTTTTATATTTATGACATTATTAGGCCGTTAATACGCCGATGGTCATATTGTTATTCCGCATAAACAGATTCTTCCATATACGTTTCATAAAAATTAAAATGAAATAAAAGTGAGCAAAATATATAATAAAAAAATGATGTAAAGACTTTTATACTAATAACAACTTTTAGAAATAACTACATGATAACTTGAGGTCGTGGTAGTCTGGTTGTGAGCGTTAGACTATTTTCCCAGATGCTGTGGACTCAAATCCGGTTATTATAATGATGCAATTTTTAACGCTTCACCGCCACCTGAATCAAGAAATTTTCGCTTATTTGAATAGCACCAAAATAATTTTATATGACCTTGGTTGTTAATTATACAAAAAAAGGTAAATTTAATTAATAAAATACTAAGATGAACAATAAAAACATACAAATTAATCATGATGATATTACCAATGTTTAGAAAGCAGATTGTTAATTGCTTTCTTAAATTGTTAGTTGCACTTTTATATCTTTTTTAGATAATGCGTTATAAATTGACTTGAAGTTGGACTTGAATTTGCATCCGAACGGGCGAAGAGCAATCTTAGCATTCTTCGTAGAGATTAAATAATTCGCTGATCTCCTAATTAGACTAAGTAAGTGTGTTTCCGCAAACTGGTATCAGTCTGGGATATATTTAAGATTTCTATATACCGTGTATAAGGACTATTTAATCCCAACATTTCCGATATTCAGTTTTCAGGACAGAGTTCGACACTTCCACTTCGATCTGCTGCTTTAATAATATAATAAAATATACTCTCGTAACCGCCTCGAATCGTATGTTAGCTTCCAAAAATCTGCACACAAAAACTTTTAATTCATGTAACGACACAGTCAGCTACCGAAATATTATCCCATTAGAGACAGCGAGAATGATAAAAGGCCATTTACCCACAATATTGCTAGAAGCACTTAATTTGCCAGTTGCTTGACTGCTTAAGCTGCTCGTCAATTTGTGCGATCATACTCGTAGTTGGCGGTTATTTTTCGGCGCATATGCTTGCAACATAGCGTTACGACAGGCGATAGATACAGCCCAAGGCCACACTTCTAAAAAGAACATGTAATTGGATCGAAATTACGATAGGATGTTCGTTGCTTAATTAGGATATACCGTCATTTATTATATTTTTCGTAAATTTAGGATATATTATTGTAAAAGAGTGTATGAAAAAAAACAGCAAATCGCCAAACCTAGGTTTTCGAGCTTCCAATGTGTGAAAGGAATAAGGTTCTCAATTCGATAAAGATATATATTTTTTTCTTTCTTGTATGTTCACTATAGAATTGCTCAAGGGTAGTCCTATATTAGTTTCGTAACATCTAGTTTATTTCTTATGTAGGGTAGCAGTGAATAAAATTTTCATGTCATGTGCGTACTTTTTAGACTATATATAGGTACTTTCGTCTTATAATTTTGTGGTTTTTGGTTTATTAATTAGATTTTTCATTTGAAATTATATTATTAATGAAACAAAATCACCTTCTAAAAAGTTTGCACTAATTTTTTTCGACAAAACGTATTCATATTCTAAAAATTTAATTTATTTAGGAATTATAGGCCATGGGCTCACATCGATATAACACAATGACAGAACCAAATTATTTTCATTTACAATATACATTGTTTTAAGCCCTCCAATATTTATTTAATTTTAAAAGAAATCGACAGATTTAAACAATTTAAGTATTCATGACATACCCTGTTGTTTCTGATATAACTATTATAAATTCCTAAGTGCACAGTATTTTGCTACCATTAATATTTAACGTAACCTTAGTGCCATGATGGATTCTCTAGTAGTCACAATACCAGAGTTGTTTACCGAACGTACTATTTACACAATTTCACCAACAATAGTATTTTTTATCTGCGGTATCATTCATTCTTTCTCCATGTTAGATTTCAACTTCCTACGACTAACTGTTTTACAGCCATCTTCACCAATCCCACCTTAGGACTTCCCTCACTATGAAACTCTTATGCTTAGATTATTCTTAGGCAAGCGTTTCACGGTGTTTCGTCTCCTTAGTAAGGAGGCTCTTTGTAAAGTGGCAGTTGTCTATGGATTTAGTTACAAAGTTGCAATCTTGTTCGGTCGACCAATGGAGAACTCTCAAAAATTGACATTAATATAGTCTACAATAAAAACAATGAAATCCAACAAATACAAAAATAAACCCGTTTATAACATCAAAATGCTCTAAACAATAGGAATACAAAATAAATAATGAGATGCGACAGTAATTGCACGTGCTTGCGACAATGCCGGTGTCAACACTCAAATCACACTTAAAACTAAGGTATATTTAACGCTCATAAGAAACGCCTAAAGTTTGGTGAAACTGATTTTTTACGTTAGAGATACTTTATCTCAATTTAAGGGATTTATACCCCTAAGTGAAGTTTGGTGAAAATGGCGGATAAAGTCAGACCTGAGACAGTAAGAGCACAACTAAGTCTTACGTTAAGAGTTTCCGTTTTCACAATTATTTTGGTGCAGAACCCTAAAAGCATCAGTTGTGTCTTCTCAGACCTAGGTGGAACACCCCAATGAGGAGTTCCGAGGAGTTTTATACTGAAAAACCTGCTTAGGGACGGGATTTGGGAGAGTGATATATGATATTAACCTGTAGCTAATATTGGAAATAGGAATTAGTAAGTTATAACAAAATTCTATTAGATGGTTTTCTCGCTGATCTACTTTCGTTATATTATTGATTTATATAGTGTTTAACACTATATAATCAATGCTTTATATGCAAATGGTTATATGCTGAACCTAACAATACCTAATTAGTAGTTTCATTTTATCTTTGATAATTATTTTAGTTCAATTTAATTAATTGTATAATTTCTTTATGGGTCTCGTAATAATTACAATATTTACATCAATTTTATAACTCACAAAACTATGGAGTAATCAATGAACTTCCTTGTGACGTACGACCCTAATATTACATCAATCTTATATTATTATCATTGGCATTATGCTTATTGTGGGTAATTGATTGATCATACGTAAGTTACAGTACAGTAGATTAAGTTACAGTAGATAAATTAAGTGAATTTTAGTTTTGTACCTGTATTAACAACACTAATATTTTTTTTAATAAACAAAGCGACTTATCCAATATACAAATTGCAGGCCTCACACGAAATGGCCGATAATTCTATATATTGATTACATTTTTCCAGATTTTATCTTGTGCATTCTAACATTTAATTTTGCAGAAACTTTCCTCTGGAAATAAAGCAAGTCATCCGAACGTTAGGAACAAAAAACATACGAAAAGGTTCAGCAACCCTCCAGATTTTCAGGGAAAGTTTTATTCTTTGATCGTGTTGTAACAAGAATTTGAAAAGTCAAATATATTCAGTTGTTTCATAAAGTGTGCTGAACTGTATCACACCTTGGTATAAAGAAAGGAAAGTTTAGCTTGAAGGAAACTCGAATGCAACAAGTCTTGAAATACTTTGCTTCCGCTTTAAGAGAGAAATTTTTCATTGAAATGTTCTCCGGAGTCTGGAGACGTGATCGCGAACATCACTTCTATTGTCCAGACTATTTGGAGCTACAAAGGGCAATTTCTTCCACCAATGTGCATTTACAGCTGAACTTAAAATTTCAACTATCTACTAGTTACCTATAACTACTAGTTAATATATTTTTTACTTTACACAATTATTATACATCATACTACTATTAAAATATTGTAATAATATTATCTTATTATAACTACATTGTATATAAATTTACCCACCAATAGGTCTGTACATTTTCCCAATCTATATAAAATAGGTAGTATACCATCACTCTACTTATATATTAAAGTTGCTTTTCGCGTTATTACTCTTCTCGAAAATCACTGAATGAATCCGAATGGGATTTTCACTTTTAGATAACTTCACGTACGGCAAGGTAATAGGCTATTATTAATGCAAAAGTCGTAAAAAAAATCGTTAACAGGAGTAAGGTATCTGATTCTCGATTTTTGTATTAAGCGTAATATTTGATGAAGGTCATATAAATATATGTCAGCACTGCGTTATCCATTTGCGACTAACTGTCAAGTCAAGGGAAAAGTACTGTCTTAATAAATTGTATCAAAAAAATCCAATGTAGGTAAAAAAACTAGCAGTACTAAAATGTGTTTAAGTACAGTTATGTGAATGATAATGTGAAATGGCATGAAATGATTTGTGTAATGTGAACCCATGGTGTGTCGACGGGTAAATGACAAAACAAACATACAATCTGTGCACCAACAACGAATGCACGTTTGGTGCTTTAAATTACCGCCTTTATATCGATCGATACAAGAACGGAACATGGTAGCACTTGGCAAAATACCTCAGTATACGCTCTTTTGTTTTAAGTTTAAGATTATAATTAATATTTACATATTCATAAATAATAATACATTGCTACTAGAATGGCTCAATTTGTATGAAGGTAAAATTAATGAAATACTTTTTGTCATTATTAATTTTGAAAAACTAGCAATTTAGGATTTATTTTTAAATAATGGCGTTTATTTTTATTTTCATAGTTATTTAATTATTTATTTTTTTTAACCTATAAGGAAATAATCACATCCTAATGTAACCATTAGGATCTTTAAATTTTTTTTAAGTATGGTTTAATTATATACAATTCAATTATAATTAAAACATACTTAAAAAACATTTAAAGATATTGCTAACATTTATTTAAGGTTTTTTTTTCAACGACTGTTTATATATTTTTATATATTATATATGTTTTAATATATTTATTTATGTATAATCTAAAAATGTGTTTTTGTTGATATTGGAATTAGGCTGATATTTTATATGATTAATACACAAATAGATATGTGTTTTATAATTTTAATGTGCCTACGAAATACACAACACGCAATTTAAATGTGTCCTTTAAATAATACTTTTCTACTACTCAAATCTTCCACTTGAACTATGATTGCCTTAAATTAAGTAAATTTCAATTTAAAAAAAAATGTGTAGGTATAGTACCTAATTTAAAAAAATAGGTACTATACGTATTCAAGTTTTGTTCCTAATAATTAATATCAAAGTACGTTTGTATTATAAATTTATTGTTTCAATGATATTTATTTTATATTTAAGTATTTTAAAATGGGAATCCAGTATCTAGATTAATTATATAGTTCTTCTTCGCATGTGAATTAAAACTAGATATTATTTAAAACAGTAGATTTCATTCAAATGAAATAAATGAAATCACACTCCTATATGCAAATTAAAGTACATAATCAATTTTAACATATGCTTACCTCATTTACTTTTCTAAATTATTTTATTCTTACGAATGTTATGTAAAGCTGCTCTTATGTACCCACGCGTTGTTAGGGTAGGGCTTGGGGAAGAGGAAAATTCTCTTTTACAGCCGCTCTTTGAGTTTCAAATGCCTTCATTGAAAATGTAATTAAGTCTACAATTCAGGTATTCGTAGTATCACAGCGCACGTCTTGGCAGAGCAACATTGTAGCCGCCGCTCTTGGCTACAAAGTCCACCAGGAAGCCAGCATGCCAGCGTTCATCTTTCATCGACCCGGAGTGATGTCGCAGAATACATAATATTATATTATGCTGTGAACTTGCTGGTATTCAACTTATGTAGAACAGAGACGCTTGAAAAAAAATCATTAAAAAAATATCAAATTTCTTCTCGGAAGCAACAACGAATTGAGGCCATTAGATAAACTTATAAAAAAAATAAAGTTTTTCTGGTATTATTTATTATAATGTTATGACAGTGTCAACATAATAAACGTGCCGACAAGCCACATTGAATATTTATAGAAATAATAATTAGAAATATTAGCTAATAGTAAAAGTAGGTAATGTTTATGGGCAATAGATTATTAGCGAAGACAAATATTTTGTATTTTAATGTAATGTATTTTATGTATACTTTCGTAACGTTGCTGATGTTTTACTTACAATAAAAAAAACTATGAATTGGAATTAAAATGAATGCAAGTAGATTTAATTAATAAAAAACTAAGCATAATATTACCACGTGAACATAATATATTGTATCTACGTCTTATTTAGCATTACTTATTTTTGCCGATAACTTTTAATTCTAATATAAGATCATCTTATGTCTAAATTTCTCTGTATCACTTTAAAGTTTAACCCATCTGTCATTATATATAAATCAGTACTTTAGAAAGATAAGACAGATTATTTGAATTGCGTGGTGAACGCTGTTGTCCGTTATCTACGTTTTTTTAAACTAAAGTTTAGAAAGCATATTCAAAGTCCTGCTTTAAACTACTGGGCTACATTATACATCTAATAGTTCAGCAGAATAATTTGAAGCAGCACTTAACAATAACATAATATGTACAACATAATAATAATAACATATGTAATATGTGTGTAACATGTGTAATAACATGTATATATTGTACATAATTGAGATTTTAGTATAGGAAGTTTGACCATTGATCCAGCGGGTTCGGCGTGTGCGAATCCGTTTATTATAATAGTCATAGCTATGTTTCACGTTAATTCCTAAAAAAATACAGGTACGTTTTAAAATAAGAGAAATAATATTTTTGTACATAAGATCATTAAACAAAATTTACAACTTATACGACATTATATTATATTTAAAATTAAAGAAAAAAATACAATGCATGTTTAGGTATAATTCTTATTATGCAAGTAAAATATTTTTTAATTAAAAGAAATATATTTTGCATAGCTCAGTGTTATCGAAAATAATCCTAAAACAAATTTTAGGATTATTCCAGTTATCCCTGCTTGTTCACTATCTAAATTGCCTCTCATTCTAATTAACACCGAAAATAGAAAACCGATAGATAAATAATATAACAACTCCAAGTGACGTTCCCTTCTAATAGAAATCACTATCCTTTCTTATATATTGTAGTGAAATCGGAGCGTTGTTTTTTTGTTTTGACCTGTTACTCCAGTAAAAAAGAAAAAAAATAAATGTATAATTCCTAATCACCTCATAACTAACTAATCAACCGGTATTGCCAATAATTTTAAATTAATATTTAATACCTTTTAATTAATTGACCTATGTGAGAGGTTATGCATGAGTTATGGAGAAGTTTGCATTACATATTCAATATGAAGCAATTTTCGTTTAATCCTATTCAGTCTTCCCGAGTGATAATCAGCAGTGCTGACGCTTCCGTTTGAAATGCGAGAGACGCATTTCCAACATTTGTAAAGCCGAGCCCCTCCGCGAGTCAAGCCCATGCACGAGTCTTCTGAGATTGAGTGCCTTTGGTTTAGTTGGGGAGGATTCAAGAATTTCATTATGTTCCCTTTCGAGTGGGTATTTGTTCCTACGTTGCTTCGGATTGTGTTTGCTTAGGATATAGCCTAGTACTGTCGGAATTATCGACGATCGTACATTATCGACCAAAAGTACTGCGAATGAATGATCACAGAAATCAAAATTAAAAACGAATGGCTATGACATCCTGTAGCTATCATATAATATCAACTGCTTTTATACATTGACCAGAAGCTGACCTCTTACAGCTAAGCCCTACAGGTTAACATTAACAACATCTTCACCCCAAACTACACGCGCTTGTGGTACCTGACATTACATGACATTCTTTCAACTCATCATAAATTTTAAAACCATTTTAGGTTTCTTTAAGTAGGTTACAGTACAAAATACTAAAGAAAGATAAGGAATTTAAGTTTGATATAAACCTTCCTGTAGCGCATAGTACGAGTGTAGCAATGGAAAAAAAATTGTATGGAAATAATTGAAAATAATTATTAGTTATAAAAATAAACTATTTAAACATTGTTTATCATTGTAATCCACAGTAGCAACCATTATATCTTCGTTAACGTCTATATAACTTTGTTCTCTTATATTAATTATACTAAAATATAACAATAAACTTTGTGCTTAAGTCATGTTTAAGTCGGTTATTACATGACAGAAGGATTGAATGCTTGGCAGATTTATTTAATCTGAGTCACAAAATATTCCCGTCTTTTTGGTAATATAGAGCTATTTCTTGGAATAATAGACGTTATGTGACTTTTTGGGAAACTTTTCCGTGAAATATCGCAGTCGCCAACTTTTTAAATGCTGACGTCAGTTTCATCTAGCTTGGTTACTTCCTTGAGCGGAAGATCTTGAACGTGACATATCTATTATTCCTATGGAAGCAGATTATACTCCTAATATGATTTACCTTTTCTTTACCTTGAGTTAACGTTAGTATTTGAGCAACTTCTTATCAAAAAAATGTTATTTTTTGAATCTTTATCATATTGAATGCACATATCAAATGCTCAAATGCCATGATAAAGTCTATCTTACCACGGGTGCAGCGTAGTTAGGTCAATTACCTTAATGTTTTATATTGTAAGTATTCTTTCCTAAATAAATAAATAAAATGAATAAATTAATTGTATATAAAAATAATAACATAAAATCATGCGTTCGAAATTAAAATAAATTTATTATCGTTGCAAAACGGTTTTTGTTTATAAGTGAAGTGGTTTTATTAAAAACCAATAAAAAAGTTTTTAACATTTTTTGTAGATTCTGATAATTATTTTATATACTTTAATATTTATCTTTCGATAATAATCTTCAGTAGGATTGAAATTATATTATGCATATTAATTGTCAAAAAAAAAAAATACTTAATAATTGTTATGATTCAAAATTACGCCTGTGAGACTCGCGTTCAATGAGGTTATTTTCACATTGTTTTATAATTTAAGAGCTTAAGTAATGACGTCACACATTCTAGAATAAAGTAGTAAACATTACCGTCACAAAATATTTAATCATTTCACATATAAATTCCACACTTTCCAATTTACTTTCCCTATTCCGAAATGTACCCATCGCTGCTCGTACATGTCATTTTCATAAATCTACGTAAATGGTTCGAACGGGCTGTGTTCTGATTTATATAGTACTATTATACATGGCGCGTGAGACTAGTCGTCAGATATGATTTCTTATGAATTTTCCATGAAAATCGCTCGTCATCGTTCGAAATAGCCGGGCGTCGCGTCGTGTCAAACAAACGGCGACGCAAACAATTTCTTTTCCAAAGCGGAAAAGTTTCCTCGATTTCCGGCCTTCTCTGGGGCTTTACTCTTTATTGAGCTGATATTGAAATGGAACATGACGCCAAACGGGGACAACAGTTATTACAAAGTAGCAACTTAAACACAAGTGCGCTACTATAATCCAATCGATTGCCTAATATGAAATGTAAATATTAAATTTAAAAAACCAAAAATACCGTTACAGGATATTGAACTCCGAATCAGCTAAAGGTAAACGGATACAGAACCTCTATTTATATATTCAGTCCACGATATAAAAAATTACTGCTAGGTTAGGTAAGGAACAAAAGTGAACCCAATTCTATTGCACGAAGCTAGGAACAGCCATCACGGTCACTATGTTACTTCATGATTTCAATAGGGAGGTTGTCTTACACTATTATTGCAACTGTTTGCATATATGAGGTTTCAAATATTCAAAAGTATAGATATTCAAGCAAACATCTTATAACCATTCTTTTGTTTATTTATTTTTATTCTCACTTCACATGTATAGAAATGACAATATGTATTGAATAAGAAAAACACAAATCCAAAGAAGCAATTCGAAAACGACAAAAAGATTTTTTGCAATTTTTCAGAAACTCTATAAAAAATAAGATATATAAAATAAATTAAATATTCCGTGAAAAAAAAGAAGATATACATTGTTAAAACTCTTGAGTAAAAAATAATATAACGTTTTATTTGCTAAGTACTCCTCTAGAACTTTTATTAAATTTTCAGTAATTATTTATCACTTTAATCTTGTCAGGTAGGTTAAGAAATATTAAGCCCATATATATATATATATATATACATTATACATCGTTGTAGAAGGTCTTATGGTTATTTTCTTATATTAAATTCGCTATTAAAATCGGTTTATAGAGAAGTTTTCACCAAGCTTTTAGCGATTTGTCAACTTTTTACACATACAATTTTAAACGCAATTAGCCTTAATATTGTATTATAATCCCAGTATAATATTTTTTAATTTTATTAATCGTATAACTAAGCTGAAGAAATTACGTAACGTGCTAATATGCTTACTTGCTTATTAGAGGATTAAAGTTGGAAGGCCAACATATGAATACTATTTCAAAATTTATCTTAGCGAGGATGTTGCAACTCAACTTTTTATATTGTTTTACTAGCGAGACGGATTATCAGATTTAATACTGCCGCAAGTCATAACTCGCCTTGGAAATTGAGCAACTTAGCCAAACCTGTGATTTTGAGAGCAAACATTTCACTGATTGGATGTCACAGGATATTGTAAGTCATTTATTATTTTTAAGTAATCACTTTTTCTAAGGTTATAATTATTTTTGGCTCTGCTCTTCAAACTAATCTAAATTATGATAAATAACTAAGAAATAGAAATAAAACCTAATCAGTGAAAACTGAACTTACAGCTGAGATTCGAATCCGATTTTTTCTTTTATAGAACAATATAAGAATACAATGTACTAAGAATAATGAAAATCTTTAGAACTTTTGAATGTAAAAAAACTTTAATATTTTTACTAATGACACGTAAAATAGTTTTAGTATTTCATGTTGAAACATGAGAACAGCAGAACAAACAGTCAGATATGCAGTAAGAACCTTATAGTATACATAAATGTACTTTTTATGTAACGTTTATAAGCGTAAGTGCACTTAAAAAAAACAGATACTTATATGAGAAGATGTAAGTTATATTTTAGTAAATCTTGATTCAATAAAATACGAAAAAAAGTCATTTTATTTTTTTTTAATCCTAAAAGGACGAACGAATCTTAATCTTTATAGAAGAAATCTTTTCAAACGGTTTACAACATGCTAGGTAAAAAATCTTTAATCTTTACGGGTAATTGTTTAAAGTCACAGACTTTAAGAGACAGCTGGACATGTAATAAAAACATCCAATTTTATGAAATCATGTACCCACTACCGGAAATCGAACCCAGTCATCTCAAGGTCTTAGTTTGTATATATAATTAAAATATAGTATTACTTTGCATATTTCAAAATAATCAATTATTTTTTTATGATTCGAAATTATGACTTTTATTTAAAAAAAAATAACTTTACTCCTCATGCCTAATTAAAATTCTATAAAATTTCTAGACACCCGCTAAGATATTTTTTTTCAATTTTTCAACTGCCTTATTATAATTTAAAGCTTTAAGAGCCATAAGAAAAAAAATCTGGCCAAATATATGTGGGTATTGTGTTGTATGTAAGCATTAAGAATTTTAGATCATTCCGCTTGTCTGGTTGTATTTTTTGTTGAGTTATTTTGTTTTCGTATAATTTCGTCTACTTTACTGGTAATATTTTCAATTCAAACTGCTTGTTTTCGCTATTTTCGAGTATTTTTTAAGGCATTTCCAAATTTTCTTAATTAATCCATATTCTTTAAATTGTTTTATATACTTCGAATGCTTGGGACAAGTATAGGAATATATATTTTTTTTAATAATTTCATCAGCACACCATATTATTTTCATACTTTATCTTACTAATAATAATTAATCTTTAGAATTGCCATAATAGTATAGCATACAATAAAATATAGACTCTCGTATTACAGCTAAAATTACTTATATGACTCTCATGTAGAAATAACATTTATAACGTATCTTAAATGCAAATAAATATATGTACAATTTTAGTTTCTAAAAACAGTTGTAAGTAAGCATAAATTCTCGTACAAAATACATAATAGTTTTTATTTTTATCTTCCCCTTGGACCTTGCCAATTTCCATTTTCCCTCGAGTCATCTGTGAGAAATATAACGAGCACATACATTTTTTATTATTAATACTGACCCATAAATATGTATGGCGACTTACTGGCGCGTATTAAGTCTGCCTAGTACGAGTATTCGCTTCAATTCTCCCACCCCTACTAAATCTTAAAGCCGTCGGCATTTCGCAGAAATGCTAAAAAAGACGGCGTCTCAGCAGTATTTTAACGTATTACGACATATGATTATAGTTAAGTAATAACACTATATAATCAATGGTAATAGTAAAGATTAAACATTAGTTAATATATTTTTTAACAATATTTAAGCATGAAATAATATTTTAACCATTTGTTCAATGGTAATTAATTATCAAAAAAGTAGCTTCTTGTTTTTTTTAAAGGTAAAAATGTTGCCAAATATTCCTAACTAAACATAATCAAACTCCACTTAATATTCATCATGTTTCTGACATATCCATTTCTGCATGACATCCGGTTCAACAGTTTTCTCGTTTCTTGGCTGCCTTTTCTAGCCGTCAATAGGATCAAATAAAATATTAATTTTCTGCACGGTTTTAAAATGCATTGTATCGTCTCAACTCAAACTCATTTTACATAAACATTTTTTCATGCCTTTATTTATCCATTTATTAAATTGTAGTTAATAAGTCTCTCTACCTCAATTTCATTAGTGAGGTTTTACATCTTATTGGCGTCAACATAACTCAACTAAATTTTAATTGCTTCGCGACGTATTGTTAGATTACCTATAGGTTTATACCTACATGACATCAATAAGGCTACAGACATCACAGTAATATTTCAATGATCACAGACAAAATCAATTATCAAAACCTATAAATATCACTTTTTAATTAAAATGATATACCCTAACTCCCGTGACTGAATACACAAGAACATATATGGCTTAGTTGAGTAGTTCCAAAATACTTGTATATGACCTAGGTTATTCCAATACTTTCAAAATAAATACAATGCAAACGGGTAGTGGTAAAGTTATATTTGACCGTGATCAAATTAAAAGTATGATTTACTCAAAGTCCACTCTCCTACAACTTAAACCACTCATTAAGAATATTGCCGGATTGAGTAATAGATTAATATGTAATATGTACAGTATGTCTGACTCTTTATAGAATTTTATTTAATTTCTAAGTAGATTTTTTATGAATATTGTTTTTATTTTGAGGTCGGTTTTATTTTTTGTATCTGATTTTCATTCTCATGCAATGTTTTCATTCCTAATTACTCACACTACATAATTAATTTGACTTGCGTTTACAAGATCACTCGTGTATGACCACACGTTATAAGTCAGCCTAAAGGCACGCACTGGTTGAAGACGAAGATATATGCTTATGTGAAGTAATTTTTCACGTCAGAACTTTCAAGATTAGGCGAAGATGATATTAGAACAAAAAGAATTGCATGTCAATCTTTCTGTTTGTGAAACGGAGAACACATTTGAGTGATACGAACTACCACGCCTACAAGCTACATTTGCCCCGACATCTAGGAAAGATGATTAAACTTTCAAATTCAAAAATTACTCAGCCAAAAACCTATCTAAAATAGTCTTTATCACCTCAATATCTTAATAGACTTCTATAATACTCGTATATCTAATAAATGGTGGTCATCTATTATTCAATCAATTGTTATTACACAGGTTTTGAATTGTATTTGAATGGCAGGTTTTCCTTTGTAGTCAGGTTATAGCAAATTTTATATCTTATTTTTTTTTATATTTTTTCAAATTCAAATTTTTTAGAACGCAGAAGTTGGTATCAGCAATATTACTAATTTTGAATTTTCCGTGTCCCAAGAGCGTCCCCGATAAAAAAAAAATAGCGAATAGGTCTTGCGATTTCTAGTGTTATTTTTTAGGATACTATATAAAAAATAATCATGATTATTTCTTCCGAAGTTACAGTAAGAGCTGCGCAATATTAGTTTGCATTTTATGCAGTTATGTCCATTGCGTTCTTTGGGCCCGGGAAGAGAGACAAAAGCGGAGACAAGCGCACAAAGGCTACTGCGGCCAAGGGAAAATGTAATCATTCGCCAACATAATGGAAACATTTTGTTTGCGTTGAATAAAGCATTCGCTAACCAAAAGCGCAGCCAACATTATGTAATCCGTTCAGCAAATATTTAAGAATTTTTCGATATGTAGGTTTATTTTACATCAAATGACAAAGTGACTTTATAAATAACAAAAAAACTCTCTTTGGGTGTCTATCGTTGCTGAGAGTTTACTAAGGGCGACAGTGAGACTTCTGCCTTGTTAGATTTACTATTTTAAGGGACAGTACATACCTCAGAATTAGATCAAAAGGTAAGAATAAAAAGTAAGTTTATTTTACAGCTCTACCGGCCTATCCTAATTTCCCCGAGAGTATGCCCTAATCGATTACAAAAAATGTCATCAGCGGTCAACATAAACCGATCGATAACGAATTTTTAACTCGGCTCAAAGATTAAGTCAAAAGGCCAACTCGTATTTATTATTTAACTTAACCCTCAATTCGCCTGGCCTGGCATACTATTGCGAATAGAATGAACCGGCTCTCCTCTCTTTGCGGCTGGATGAATCTCGAACTCGCTTCTCATCCGTGGACCCCGCCTCTCCGGCCAACCAGCTAAACTGCCCTAACATCCCCTTTTGTTTTGAACAAACCTTGTTACTAACTTGAGTTTGCTACTTCCGTCTTATTTCTTGATAATATTAGTTGATAGCGTTTACTGTACGGTCGAGGGCAAATGAACCTTTACCTCGAGAGGCGATATGATAAAGTGTGTAGGTATCGTAGGTAAGTGGGTGGTCATCATAGATAGATACACACACGTACTATCTCCTTTTTTTTCTCGTCTTAGTTCAACAAATGTTCGAGGTAAAGCTCCGAGTGCCATTGACTGTAAATAAACTAAATTTTAGCAAGGCCTTGGTGACGCCCGTTGACATTAATTACTCAGTCAAAAAGTATTTAACTTTTTCCCGGGTTATTAATTCCTAGTACTGCGAGATTGTCTTTTATGGGTGCATTCTCTGTAAGCTGATCACAGTGGTGATTCACTATTTTCATTTAATATATTATTTATATATGTTTATTTTCCTAATAATTAATATGATTGTACTGCAATAACAAATACGTCTTCAAGTTTCATATTTTTTAACGTGGAATATGATATTTGCGCTTTCTATTGCACTGTCAATGTTTCATTTATTAGTACTAAAAAAATGTTGACTTTAATGTTACATATCTATATTATTTGGCCAGCCTCCGATGTGATGTAAACGGCTATGGTTGTGTTTCATAAGCGAGTAACTAATAACACTATTAATTTACATATTTAAAAGGCCTAAACCAATGGTCCTCTAAAATTGTGAATTACGCCAATAGATCACAACTTCACCAAATAAAGTCATAATGAATTAGAGCCGTATTGAAAAAAATGCAGTTTATTTATAACTGCCTGTTAATTGTAGATGTAAGCACCGGTTTATTTTTCAAAACTTTTGTTTTATTATGGGTTTAAATTTTTAAAATGAGATCTTCTTCATTCGTATGGCTTGTGTTTGTCGGGGAGGCGCTATTGGGCGCAGTTCCGACTACCTTATTGTTGTTTTCATGATGCGAGGCCGTTCATTATAAGCCTGTAACTGAATGAGTGGGGGTTTTTTTTGTGTGTGTCTTATTACTTAACTCAGTAGACAGTCTTCAGAAAAGCGCCGTTGAATATTCTCAACGGCGAAAAAATAAACTGGCCGGATTTGACCCGCTGGGGATTCGAAACCGGGACCTCTGGAATTAGAATCAGGCGATTATACCACTGCGCCACCGCCTATGTTGAGATGAACCAACGCGTCATACGAATTCAAACACAGATAACTTCTGTAGTTCATTTATTAAAATGTTTTTTGTCTTTAGTTTAATCATAGTTTGACAAAAAATCTTTCATAGTAATTATTGTGTTTGCTGCTAGTTACTTAGGTGTGGACTTGCTAGGTCGAGTAACATGAAAATAGCACGTGATTTTATACAGTTCTTTTATTCAGTAATTCGTAAACCATTACAAGCGGTAATTAATCTTAAGAGCGCGCGATGTTGTCGCCGCGGTGGTCGGTCGGCAAAGAGGCCGGCTGTAGTGCGAGCCGCGACTAAGTGGGTGCCGCACTAGTGATGGGTCACCGGTAGTGGCGGACACCACACTCCTCCCTCCTTAAGACCTGGACCTCCACATCAGGGTTTCGGACAGCTAGTTCTTTGCAGGTGTCCGTGAGTTCGGCCGACGACGCAGATGGTAGCGATGCCTTGTCGTCGCTTCGGTTTGCGCATCTGCGCGCGTTGCCTCCCTCGACGGAACCTGCCAAGAAAGAGAAGAAATACGATCAGTAGGTGAACTTTCCCTGGGTCTCCTACTGGGGCGGTGGTCCTGTTGGGCTTCAGACAGTGGCGCTACTGAAACAAAAGTCAATTGGTTAACATGCCTTTTCCATATTAACCCTGTTTCGCATTCCTTTAAGAGAAACAGCCGCCTACCTATTTGGCGAGTGACATGGGCCTTTACCCATGTTACTTTATTGACAATTCTGTAGTCCTTTGCCATCACGATACAACCTGGTGTAATTTTCCTATTACCCCTTCCCTTCCCATTATAATATTTCTTTTGTTTTTCCTGCGCTGTTCGAACTTTGTTTTCTATTTGTTTTTCCAGTGACGTTTTTACTTTGTTTGTGTCCTCTGGTTTTAACAAATCTAGCCTTGTTCTAAGCCTATGGCCTAACAATAGAACAGAAGGTTCTAAACCTGTCGTTGAATGTGGAGTATTCCTTTGTGTCATTAAAAAATTATTTAATTGAACTTTATAATTAGTAGGTAATTTATTGTTAACTAATAATTTTTTTAAAAATAATTTACAAGATTTTACACTGTTTTCGGCTTGACCGTTGCTCGATGGTGTAAATATTGCCGTTGTTAAATGTTTTATCCCGTTTTGTTCACAAAAACTTTTAAACTCTGCGCTACAAAATTGGGCTCCATTATCGGTTACTATCGTTTTTACGATCCCAAATCTAGCAAATAAATTTCTAAGTTCGTTTACTGTGTTTTGCGTATTTGTTGATTGCATTTCGGTGCATTCTATCCATTTTGAGTATGCGTCGCAGATTACCAAAAAATATTTATTATTGACCGGGCCAAAATAGTCGCAATGTATTCTAACCCAAGCGCTATTATCACATGGCCATGGTGTCAGTTCGCATTTTTGTGGTGTTGCCTGCACTGTTTTACACTCAAAACAATTTTTTACTAACGTTTCAATTTGGTCATTTATTTTCGGCCACCAAACGTGTGCCCTAGCTATCAATTTACATTTAACAATTCCTAGATGCGCGGTGTGAATTTCATTTAACACGCGCAGCTGTAAGTTTGTTGGGACGATTACGCGATCGCCACGCAATAAACAACCCTGTGTAAGACGTAATTCATCGCGACAGAAACTATATTCCGATGCAACATTTGTTGACGGTATCCGCGCCGGCCAACCGGTTTTGACGTATTGACACACGGTCGCTAGCGTTTCGTCCTTTTCTGTTTCGTGCGCAATTTCGGTAGGAGTGAGCGGTATCAATGTATTGTCAGTTACGTACTGTAAGAAACAATCAGCTGTTCGCTCGTTATTGACTTCGCATTCTAACGGTGCCCTAGACAAAAAATCCGAACAATTATTCTCCGATTTAACATATTCGATGTCAAACGAGTATGCTGCTAGAATTATCGCGTATCGCTGTAGTCTATTTGCTGTGACTGTCGGAATTCCGTTTTTATTCCCTAATATTCTCAATAACGGTTGATGGTCGACGACTAGCGTGAAGTGTCGTCCATATAGATATTGATTGAATTTTTTTACTGCAAATATTACGGCGCTAGCTTCAAGATCTATCGTAGAATACGATTTTTCACTATTTTGAAGACTTCGCGATGCATACGCAATTGGTCTCGTCGTGTTGTTATCGTACCGGCGTAATAGCGTACCTGCCAGCCCTTTAGTCGAGGCGTCAGTGACGACGACTAACGGTGCATTTTGGTCGTAATGCGCCAATACTCTATCCGACGTCAATATTTTTTTTATTTCTAAGAACGCGTTTTCTTGTTCTTTTGACCAGTGCCATTTAGAATCTTTTTTTAGCAGTTCGTGCAGTGGACTTAATATTTTCGAAATATTCGGAACAAATAATCGATAATAATTTATGAACCCAATTAAGCTTTTTAATTCCGTTACGTTATTCGGATGTGGCGCGTTCTGAATTGCCTTGATTTTATCCGAAGACGGATGAATACCCGTTTTTGAAATTGTAAAACCTAAATATTCGATTCTGTCCATAAAGAATTGACACTTTTTTTTGTTTACGGTGAAACCACACGATGCAAATCGTTTAATTACTTCCGTTAAATTTTTTAAATGTTCTTCCCGAGTGCGTCCCGTAATAATTACGTCATCGAGATATGCTACGGTACCGGGTATGCCTTGTAGACAAGATGTGATTATTTTCGCGAATATACCTACTGCCGAAGACAATCCGAATATTAAC
This sequence comes from Neomicropteryx cornuta, assembly GCA_020383195.1. Classification (NCBI taxonomy): domain Eukaryota; kingdom Metazoa; phylum Arthropoda; class Insecta; order Lepidoptera; family Micropterigidae; genus Neomicropteryx; species Neomicropteryx cornuta. Next base: position 13,596,317 of record JAHKQU010000014.1, read on the forward strand.
CTATTATACCTATACAACCCTTTGTGTGTCGAAATAGTTGTTAATTCTTTCGATGCCTCATCTAACTCAATTTGTAGATACGCTGATTTTAAATCAAGTTTCGAAAATTGTTCACCTCCCGCGAGCACACTGAAAACTTCCTCTACTCTAGGTATTGGGAATTTTTGCACTTTTAGGTATGGATTTATAGTTACTTTATAATCCCCGCATAGTCGAATTGAGGCGTCTTTTTTTATTATAGGAACTATTGGGGTCCCGTATTCGCTAATTTCAACCTGTGTAATAATTCCGTCACGCTCTAACCTATTCAACTCACTTTCCACTTTTTCTTTGAGAGCAAAAGGCAATACACGTGGCTTGAAAAATTTTTTTTTCGCGTCTGGTTTTAGTTCCAGTGCTGCTTTATACTTATTGAAGCACCCAATTTTGTCCGTAAAAACCCCGCTATGTCGACTCATTAATGATTCAACGTCACTTTTCGAACTATCGATATTTTGTACCTGTTTAATCCCTAAACCGAATTTTTGTAAAAAATCTCTACCTAGTAATGTAGCCGTGCCGCTGCTCATTACATAGAATTCGAGTTTACGTTTTTTGTTCTGCCAACTAGCCTCCAGATGTATTTTACCTATCTGTTGCAGTTCCGATTTGTCATAACTCGATAATTTTACACTCGTTTTGATTAGCTTAACGTTTGAAAATGATTTCCGATATAATTGCTCACTGATTACGCAACAACTTGAGCCCGTATCAATCTGTGCCTCTATAATTTTATCGTTCAATTTTACTGTTAAGTCAAACGGAATGGTATTATTTTGAATTGTATTGTCACTAATACACTGTACTAAATGTTGTTCAGTTGATTCTTCAACGAAATTAGTCGATTTAGTTTTATTTTTACTCCGGCAGACAACCGCTAGATGTCCTTCTTTAGAGCAAATCCGACATTTGAGGTCTTTATACCTGCAAATTGCCGCATTATGTCCCTTTTTACCGCACACGCGACAAATTACCACATTTTTCGTGTTTTCGCCGCCTGTTTTTGTAACTACTTTGGTGCTAGAATGACTACTTTTCGTTATTTTATTTACTTCCGACTTTACCGTATCGTTACGTGTTACCGACGTACTTGCTTGAGCGGACAATGCAATGTGAATCGCTTCTGCAAACGTTAGTTTTTCGTCGTAAGAAAATAACTTAACTTGAGCTTGGCCTTTCTGAATCCCTAACACAAACCGATCTCTTAAACATTGTTCGAGCATATCACCGAATTTACACGTTACCGCGAGTTTTCTTAATCTAGCCACATAATCTGTTATGGACTCATTTTGATTTTGCGACGCGATATAAAAATTCGACCGTTCCCTGAAGATTGCTGTAACAGGTTTAAAATGGTTAGACATGCATAGTATTAAATCATCAAAAGATACCTCGTCTACCATCTGCGGGTAAGACAGGTCTTGTAGCAATATGTGGGTATCTTCAGCTAACCCGCTCAGAAATATTGCCCGTTTTTTGATAGCGTTTTTTACATCATTAGCCAACAAAAATTGCATTAATTTTCCCCTGTACGATTCCCAGTTCATGTGCCTATGATCAAACTCACTTAGCTGACCGAACATGGCTGACATATTGGTAACAGGTTTTTCAAAAAAAAAAAAAGCAATAAATGATTCTACGTTAATGATATACGAAAAATGGCTCTACTGTTACACTGTAATGAAAAAAACTAAAAAAAATGACTCTACTGATGACTTTAAAACTTAAGGAGGGTACTTAGCTAAGATTTTTTTTTCTTGCTGTGCCGACTCCTTCTCTTGACTGCTCGACCGGTCGCGGATTCAGCGCCTCACGATGTCGTCCAGTCTTCTCTGGATGCTCAGTCTTCCCCTTTTCTGGCTGCCGTTGACGCGTCGGATGCTCCCCTTACGAAGTCCTGACGTGGATCGCCGTGTCCAGTCCCCGACGTTGTCCTTGATCTTTGGTACCCCTTGCGATGCCAAAGGTGCTGCAGTGCGACCGACCACGTTTTTTTTCTTACTTTTACCGCGCGAGTAAACTGGTTTAATTTTTTGAAATTACTGCGTAATCCTCGTCGCCAGTTATTGTGTTTGCTGCTAGTTACTTAGGTGTGGACTTGCTAGGTCGAGTAACATGAAAATAGCACGTGATTTTATACAGTTCTTTTATTCAGTAATTCGTAAACCATTACAAGCGGTAATTAATCTTAAGAGCGCGCGATGTTGTCGCCGCGGTGGTCGGTCGGCAAAGAGGCCGGCTGTAGTGCGAGCCGCGACTAAGTGGGTGCCGCACTAGTGATGGGTCACCGGTAGTGGCGGACACCACAGTAATAATATTAAATAATACACAAACTTGAATGGCATTCCAACAAGCTATCGAGGAATATTCTGAAATTACAGTTAATTAAATTTGCATGTCTACATAGCGATCTTCGAATTGCGAGCTTCTGTTGCAAATTGAGATTGTCGTCGAGATGTTTCCGGCAATTGCTTTGTATTTCCGTTTCAAATCATCTTCGTTTGTCGCGTCGAATTTAGCCGTTCGAGAAATACGACTGCCATTAATTCCGCTCAATTGTCTAATGGACAGCGCCATTGTTCACAACATAAAGTTTATATTACCAAATCTCAGCCACTATATATCAAACGTCAGACGGCAGACATTCATAGCAGGAGGTTGCCGAGTTTCTTGGCGAGGGGGTTGAAAGACAAATGTAAACAGAATGAAATCCAAACTCTACAATTCAGATTGTCTATTTTCATTGTACACGAACAAGTTATTGTATTTATTTACATTCGAAACTTTATCAACAAATTTATAATTAATTTAATTCATTTGAAATTTTTCGTTATATATTTTTGTCACTAGCCTTTAAACTAAACGATGCTCGTGCTAAGGAACAATGAAATAATTATCAACAATTATATTAAAGTATTAAGTCAGCTTTTCCTTAAATTATAGTATCACTAATTGGACAAAATGTAAATTAAAAGAAATATATTTTTTTATAGCTATTTAAACATACGTTATTGAACAAAATGATTTTCAGTGAAATAACATCATTAATTTATCAATATATATATTTTTTTAAATTTGGAGCATATACAGGTCGATAAATATCACGTACAATTAACGCTCCTCAACTTTGCTAAATTTGCTTGTGCAAGAGTGAAGGGACATGGTGGTTATAAAACGTTAACAATGGTAAGGATTCAAACCCGCAACCGAGCGGTTAGTAGTCCTAAAAAATGGACTGCCGCGATCTAGTACCTTATTAAATTAGTGTGACTGGGAGTATGTGCTATGATAATTATTATAAACTTCCAATAGTCTGTTGTTAGCTATATCTATGGACGCGTTTATAAAGTGATTCATTATACTCAACCGTCACGGCTTGCGGAGTTTGCACGAGGGATTATGGTGCTGAAAAAGATCGTGCTCTTCTTAAATGTAACAAAAAAAAAACAATGAATTGCCGACAAATTTATCATGTCTCATGCCTTCCTTATACAATTGAGTTATTAATGAGCCTTCCATTATCAACATTCTTTGTATGAGTTCATCTTTGTGGACCGGTTCCATTGACAATGCCATCGATTGCTGTATGGTTATCGAGAATACGTTGTAATTAAATTTGATTATTTTTTGCGCCAAAATTTTTTTTTTGTAATGACGATACATAAATTTCGCAAAGCAAACATATTTTATTGATTTATAAATTTGACACTAAAATAAATTCACCAACATAGTTAAATTAGTTATTATGAGATCTGTGGTATCAGGAAATAAATTTAGTGACAAGTGAAAGTGACGCAATATTTATAAACGAATTTTTTGTAGTTATTACAAGTCAACTACTACAGTAATATTGAACAAATATTTATGCTTTCGATAAAGTTCGGTGTTAGGCATCCTATTATAGAATATACTAGAAAGAAAGAAAGAAAGTTAATGTTTCTTTATTGTAATGTAAAACAAAAATAAATGGTAGGTACATAAGTTCAATCGCATTTTCCAATAAAAGGAGTGCGCTCAGCTGCCCTCCTTTCTGAGAGAGGAGGGTGCTGATTTTCAGAACGCCCCTTTTTTTATATTATAATACATAATTTACACTTTACATATTTATATTTATTCTAATGGGCCACCAATCTAATATGTGACCCATTAATATTTTTTTTGTTCAATATTTTGTCGAAGGTAATTGGTTGAAGGTAATAATAGTAACCTTCAACCGAATGTTCGACAAAATATTGAACAAAAAAATGAATGAGTCACATATTAGATTGGTAACCCATTAGATTAAATGCATTAATTATTATTGGAGTTTGTTATTAAAAATAAACGTTAGAAATATAAATACGAGTATTTGCCCTCTGTTGATAAAGATTATGCCTCTCCCCCCACTGTGGAGAGGAGGGATTATATTACTTGTAAGCAATACAATATTGGTCGATAACCATATATCATTTTTTAACTACTTTTAAGCAAAGAATTTTAACCCAATTAAACGTTTTTTTAATAACGTTCATAAAAAAAGTGATACGATTTCAGAAACGTTGATTTCGCAGATATTTGTACATTCCTACATATCTGAAAAACTTTTATAGTGTTACGGGCATATATAGGTGTGGCATTTACAAAAAAGTGTTACTGGCAAATAAATAAAACAATTTCGAATCTGTCCAATATAGCAAGAAACACGTAACAGTCGCATTCCTTCTAAATCGATATCAAATCCCACGCGAAGACGTTAATAAAGAAACGTTGCATACATTTAGCGCGCATTCTGTGTTAGAAAGTGAGCTATTGAGAGCTAGATGAGAGCTGATTGATGAAGGTGGAGATTGGCCTATTCTCGGCAAGTACTGTTCAATTCATTGTCTGTGGCCGTCGGATAGACCACACCCACGATCAGGACAACGTAACATTTTTTTATTATACAAAAATCTACGAGTATACGTCTATCGCAAACATGCCATTTATTTTAATATGTAATCGTCTTTCTATCCCATTTCTTAATTTGTCGCTTTCTAGTTTAATTACCTAATGATTACATAAGATTTCTTTATTATTTAAAATGTTCCTGTTCTATTTCATTTTATATTGAAAATCTGTTATTTTACCACTTTACCACTTCGTGTGTAATTTAATAATTATAGTCAAAGTTTATTCGGTATAAAAAAAATGTTTTAAAAATTACATTTTAATCAATAAACATTTCTATTTAAAGTCCGGTACTTGTTATACTATCGAATATGAATATGTATAAAAAATAATTTTCTTTTCTATTCTACAGTCGTAATAGCAGTTATATCTACATATTACAATCACGCTTTTTTTAATTATGCGTTTTTTTAAATCTACCTTATATAGTATATTTGTTAAATGGCCTAGTTTTTGGTTCGGGATATTCTTGGTTATCAACATTAAATATTACATACATTTAATGATGATGACCATTAATTACATTCCTGTTATTTAGCACCACACAAGTTTTATTAAAAAAAACGTTTATTTTTCTGCAAATCTGTAACTTTCTAATATACATATAAATATATACAGGTTCCATACGGTGACCACGCATCGAACGCAGGCGTGGGACGCTATCTCTCGCCACATATCCAGCCCACGTGATATTCTGCTGACTTATGCCACATTTTGACTGTCGCTTTATAGCCATTTCGAATGAATCGAATGTCCATTGCCTAAACGGGAGTGCAGCGCCCATAACGCCTTTCGGCTGTTTCGCTTTAATGTCTTGGAGTGTGTAATAAATACTCAGTGTGTAACAAATCTGCAAACCCACTTTTGATTTTACTGCTAATGAAATTTAATAGGCTTTTACAAATTATATCGGTTCACTTTAAATGTGTAAGTAAGTAAACACATATTTTTAATACATTAACTAAATTTATCTAGTGAATAACTGATGTTAAAGTTGGTTACGCTACATTAGACATTCATGTTTAACATTCTTAACTTTAAAAGACTAACGTATAATAAATGTATGTATTTCTGCTGCTTTTAAAACATGAATTTCATACAAAATTGCGGACTGCATAACGGAAAGAGGGTATGTACTCTTATGCATTGGTTGATAGGTTTTATTATGGCAAGGCAGAAAATATATTTTCTTCAAATGTCCCTCTCGAAACTTCCAGCATGTTACCTGTCAAAGTTTCATCTAATCTCAGCGTATGGACGAGCTGCTGTGGTATATTTTCGAAGACAGATAGTTATACTTTCCAGCGACTTAACCGTCTAACATCCATAAATATTATTAATACCGAAACGTGAGATTACTCACGCATATTTAAACAAAAATTGCTGTCGCAATAGCTTTCTCTCGTTTTCCTAATTTGCAATGAAAAAATCTTTTTACTTCGTGTTATAAAGGTCACATCACACGAACCTTTCTTTGAGATTTATATATTTTATTACCCTAAATTGTTTAAGTAAGCCCTCTCTGTTTTTCTACCATCGCTATAATTCATATTTATTATACTTGTGAGAGTTAGTAGTGTCTATTGTAAAACTTCGTAGTTTACTAGAATTTGATAGGATAACATTCGTCAGTATTTATTCCGTTGTAGCTTTAATTAGAAAAACAGTCGTATTTGACCTTAAACCCATGTTTCTGAGCAAATCTTGATTACGATTTTATTCAATCCTAACAACCCTTACCAACAAAACGTATTATTTAAATGCCTATCTAGAAAAATTAACTAGGAGGCCAAAAGGGTCCATAAATTATAATAATGTATTGTTATGTATATATAATATTAAATTATAAAATTACAATAATATATAATATTATAATTTAATATTAATTGTAATAAATTATATAAAAACTACGAAACAGTTTTACTGCCTTAATTTTCGATTTATAGACGTTTCCAAACCGAAAATGTAGAAAGGTTTATATTATTTTTATTTATATAGAGAGTTACGACAGACTTAATTTTCGAATATGTGCAAAAGTCAGAATGATGCTACCTGACTGAGTGGTATATTTTATTCATCTTTTTTATATAAAAAATATATATACTTGAAATATCTATTTGCATATAGAAAACAATGATTATAATATATTTTATTTTAGTATGTATTTTTTTTTAGGTAGGAGACCTAAACAATTGAAAAAAAATGTTTTTTTACTTTTATGATACTTCTGTCAGTCTACCCTTAACTGGATTTTTAAATTTTATTACACGCCTCTTCTAAAATATTCATAATTTTCTGATCCCTAGACAAATGTAGTCAATCAATCAACAGCACACCTAATAATCATTGATCATTTTTGACTCATTAAAAAAATATACCTAATGAATGTTGTTTTAAATTTAATTCTTTCGTGTTTTGCGATTTTGGGAAGCTGTGCTTAACAGGTTAGGAATTAATTGAATAAATAAATAGTTAAAGGGAAAGCGTAGGCTAAAACACCTTGAAAACTTATAGTATGACCGGATTGTGCGAATGTATTTCTCAATACAAGTATTTTTTTAGATTAAAAAAAAACCCTCTATGAATATTTCGCCTAATTATCTTCCAATATAACTTTTTCTAAATCATTTAAATATTATGTTATTATTATAAAAGTATCTGTTTTCATCTAAATTCACTCATTATTCTAAATTCACTAAATTCACAATGTTTAATAATAAGTTGTATGTATAGTAAAATGTACGAGTTATATTTGTCATATTTGTCTAATTTTATTGTATCATTTATTTAATGTTGACATCTTTTTAAGCCATTGTTATAATAAATAAATATAAAATACCGTAAAAAAAACATAAAAGAAATAAGTAATTTAATGATGAATATCTGACGTACCAGTAAAGCGCGTGGCACGGCGATGTGGCGATGCGATACGTTTTTCGAATTAAATGCAAATATTATTAACGAATGCTTCTGTTTCCTCTTCCTCTAGGTACCAGCTGTTCCTGCAGGTGAAACAAGACGTCTTACGAGGACGGCTGCCGGTCGCCTTCGACCTCGCTGCAGAACTTGCCGCTTACGTACTGCAATGTGAGTATTACCTCCTGTACTAGTAATTGGGCTGTAATTGCCGCTGACATAACATACATTGTCGATTTTGAAGAGCAAACTTATGGTTTCTCTCTTTTAAGTATAAGAGTTAAATAAAAAGTTTAAAAAACCATGATATACATAAAAAAAAACTCTAGAAATTTTGCGCTGCTTTTATTGCCGGCCGTCAGCGTTGACGTGAACACATTTTTATCGACAGGACGTCAAACGCAGGCCGCACGAATCGACCGCCATTATATAAGGTGTCATATTGGGTCCGCTCCGCACTTGCATCAGCTTGTGTACATTCGTAGTAATAAATTCGGTTCCAGCACCACTCAGCGGCTTTTACATGCTCATCCCTTTAGGCATTAAAGAATTCCTCATTAAAACAGCCATATTACTAAAGTACCTAACCGCGTTTCGAAGAAGACATCTTACCTGCCTTGGCTTGAATCACCAACGGGGTGGGGGTTATCGATATAACTGTTCGTATGGCGTATGCACGGATATCAGAAGGCTTGGGTTGGGCGCGAGGTGCGAGTTAGTTCACGTGAGCCTAGCCACGCTTAGGTGCACAAATGCACCACTTCGAGGCGCGCGTAGTACGCGGCAATCATTTTTACCTGACGTAAACGCCCGATTTACACATTTACTAGTCTCAACTACTGATAAAAGAAATTTGTTTATCTCAAGTTATTCGTAATTAAGCCGTGGATGAAAATACCAACAAAATACAAGAGAAAACCACTCCAAACATGACCTATAAAAGTTGTACATAACTTTATAATTGTAATACTTAAAGCTTTGTTGTATACATACAATGATTTAATAAATATAGTGTGGACAGCTTTAGCCAAATTAAAGTATTTCCTTATTAACAATGTGCATGTAAATAAAACTCATATCTCATAACCTCATAGGCTTTTAAATATACTACAATTTACATAAAGATTAATGCATAGGGGAAGATCTGTTTTCATTCATGGTTATAAAAAGCATTTGTTCTTTCTTTATTAATGATGTTCGAAATCCTCAATTCCCGCTGGATCCAGTGCAGTGCCATTCTAAAGGTTCTAAAGTAACCACACTATTGCCGTTACATTTACATAGATCGATTCCCACCCCCTCCCCCTCCCTCCCTCCACTCCCTCTGCTACACCGCTCCAGCACCCCCAAAACTAATATTCGAAAACGCTGAGCTGAACTCGGTTCAATGTGAGCACGCGACAACGGTCAAAGCAAATTGAACCTTACGAAAGCATTCATCACTGTATGCCGAGTGAACGGATACTACTCACGTGAATAAGGGCGATATTGCCTTTCTGAAAATTTTTGTTTCCATTACAAATAAAATACGAGGGTAAAATACTTTATGTGTTGGCTGCACTACTTTACACATATTACTCACTGCTTTTAAACTGCTTATATATCAAAATAAATATTTAAGTAACAGTTGTGGGTATTTTAACAATATACTATTTTAAACACACTGGGTTTTTACTAATGTAAAAATATTTTAGATATAATATTCAATCTCAGAATGTCTAAAACAGATTAACCTATGCTATATACTATGTCTATCCCAAGCGTTTAACTTCTAAATCGTTAGTCATTGAAATTTAGATTGCATATTTAATTCTACTCAATTCTATGGGTAGCTTAGTTAACTTTTTTTTAACTTGCCAGGAATACTGTATTTTATTTGTTTGTTTTAAGATAAAACTTGAAATAGGCTCTCTTAAATATATTTTTTGAAGACTTTTGTTATACGTTATTCATCCCGTCTCTTATTTCGGAAGCAAAGAGTTTTATTTTAAAAAAATAGGCCGAAAATACCTATAAACATAACATGAAAACTACAGAAAAATTTATACGTTTAGTACACGGACGTCCGACCATCTGATAGTAAAGAAAACATTTTTTTTTTTTGTTATTCAGTATATATATACCAACACATATCGTAAAAAGGGATCTCTTTAGAGATTCAAAATAAAATATTATTTAAAAAGTTGTATGTCGTCTATCATCTTATTACCTACTAAAAATATTAAGAATATACATACATTTTTAAATGGACTATTTAGATATAGTCTGTTAAAGGTTACAAAAAACCATAGTTGTGTGTTATTTTTAGTGCTTCACCGTCAGTTTGTTTTCCTCGTGAAGCTAGAAACGTTTTCGTTTGGGGCGACGTTTTTAGCTCATGAGTTTACTAAATGTGTTTAAAATAATGAGCGAGTTAACCGTGGCGTCATACTTATGCAATTCGATTCTTCAACTACTCATGTCAATATAGTAGGTTTCTCTTACTGTTTGAAGTACTCTCGTGCGCCGCTAGATTAGAGCATAATAGACTCGTAATTGACTACTCCCTAACTTCTTAAATAGTACGAGTACATCTTAATATTATGACCTGATCAAAATGCAAATGTATTTAGACTTCTCGTTAACATCTGTTTATTGTGGCGAAAGTCCTGATATTAGTCGTATTCAGTCGCAAACGCAATCGTCTAGGTAGATTAGTTCCAAACAACCCAGGGGGGGCAGGAGGGGGCTATTGCTTCAGAGCTCACAACTCACAGCTCTCAAGCAATAGGCAATTTGGCCGCCGCCGCCGGTTGACCCGACCCGCCTCTATGCTAATGGCAATAATTGCGAGTTGAGCTTGTTCAAACTCCACATACATGACGTCTCACTCATCCACCAAGAACCGCGTCTAACCGTTATTATTATTATTATTGCCAAAGCGTTTTTGGCTACATTTTATGATTTTGGTGGTTAAGAGGACCTAACCCGGCTTCATAAAAAAATGCAGTTTTAACTCTCTTTTTTGTAGATATAGAATACAAATAATACTAGAATTGTTTTATCGTATAATTTATCTAGGTTTATTAAATAATGAAACGGGTTAATCTACTTTGTTTAAAAGTAAGTTTTGCCTCAAAAAGTATGTTTTTTTCCATACATTTTATGAAATTTCATATTGACTGAATACAAGAATCGAGAAAGAATCGCGAGTGTATCTCTTTTTACAAGCCGTTGATTAAAAAGAAGTATTTAAGACCACGCGCAAGACAGATAAGAGCTGTTTAAGGCTTTCCTGCTAAAAGCTTATCATGTTTATAAACAATGAGAAAATTTAGGACTAATCAAAAAAAATATTGTATACAAATTTGTGATTTGTTGAGATTGAAACCAAAATAAAATACATAACACTAAAACATTTTAATATTTTTAAAATAATATAAATTAATATTTAGATAGATGTAGTTTATTAACACATTATATAACCTAAAAGGTCTGACACCGACATTCTTTTATCGAAATTATTATCTTTCGATTAAGTAATGGCAAAATATGTGCTCAAAAAGCAAATAGATTTTATAAAAGAGAAGATTTTTTAAAATTGGATACGTGTCATGTTTATCATCAAAAAATCTACAAATAGAAATGTATTTATTAATTTATTGTATTATTATTAATATTAATAATATATTATTATTTATGTATCGTTAAGATTACATACATATTTTTACATGTAGTAAAATTATGAATTAGTATACCAACGGGAGTAAAATAATATTTCAAATTTTCAGAATTAATCATGGATATTTTGAATTTTATTTACTAGTAAAAATAATTTAATAATAATGATCTAAACATTTAACATGTCAGAGCAAACGGGTTAGCATTCTAATTGTCGTGGATTGTCCACTTTCGCGTTGTAGAAATTAATGTTATCTACAAGACGGTATGGCGACGTCTCTCGATGGTACAAAAAATCTTGACATGTGACAGGTTACAAATAGACAAAGTTGTAGAACTCAAAAGCCCTACTCCGTGGAGGCCGTAAGTCTTAATTGTTTGGTTACACTTCATCGTGTAATGTGCTTAATATGACTACATATACTGTAATTTATCATAAATAATAGTTTGCTATACATATTAATTTCAAATCAATATTTGATTGATTACTTTTTTAATGTTCTCGCTATAATTATTTCATTCGTTATCATACCTATCTGATTTAACGTTGACTAAAGCATAAATCGCTGTTTCTCTTTTGCGCTGATTTATACACTCTCTTTGTTTATTATGTTGAATTAGAAGTTCAAAAGTTCACGAACGACTTTGAATCGAAACCTCTCGACTTGTTTTTTTTTTGTGTAGATCGTTATTATTTGAGGCGGCGATAAATCATGTTCTCCCTACTTTAGAATAAATTACAGTTCAGCGTTCAACCAACACAACTAGATCAAAGAACACTCGCAGTGTTACTAAGCAAATCTTTGCTTCGATATTCTATATCGATGATTCTTTATCGTTTGGATTTCACATATCTTCTTTGACTCATTTATCCGCTTTTACCTTTTATTCTTTTTTTCCATATTTTAAGCTCTCTCAGACAAAGCGAAACTGATAGAGCTGGTGTGGATTTCATCACTCCACGAAACGAAGTCTGTTCTTGGATGACACCTACTCGAATTTTGTTACATGTTTGTTTTTTATGTTTGCTTATATTTTTTATTTTTTTATTGATAGTTTACTATGTTAAAGATAAAAAAAATGTAACATCAATCAAACACTAAATGTTTTTTTATATTTTAGTACAATTATAATATAAATATTATTATGTACGTATGTTGTTTCGTTATATAAATACCAGTAAAATAGGTATATATATATATATATATATATATACCTATTTTATATATATATATATATATATATATATAAAGTGTTAAATATCGATGTATGTGCGTACTTTCCATAATATATATAATAAGATAAGATTTCGAAAGAAAAATAATAGTTCAATCTACGTGTTTTATCGTAAAAATAAAGATTAGTCAAAAATGTGAATTTTATGTAAGAATATAAGAGTTGTGTTTCAAATTGGCTTCTTGTAAACGTCATTATTTTATTTATTTATTTATTAAATAGGTTTCCCCATACAATTAAAGTAAAAAATTAAACTACTAAAAAGAAAAAACAACATTAAAAACAAAAAACAATAACAATAAGAAAAATAAAAATAACTAGTACTAATCATGAAACTAGATAATAAATGATAATTAGAAATCCACAAAGTTAAAACCTAAAAAATGATGCCTCCAGGCACAAATAACATATAAATAATTTACGCTGATCTTACAAAGGTGTAATAGAAAGCAGATGTTTAATCCTATTGGGCGAACAGACAAAGATATCAATCTCCGCGGAAATAGAATTTAATAATTCGACCGCTCTCCCAATTGGACTATACTTGCATACGTCGGTACGACACATAAATAGCGTGAGCTTCCGCGATCTAGTAAAATGGTCCGGAACAAAGAAACCAATATCTCTAAGTATTACGGGATTCTCGATGAAACCACGAATGGACTTGTCGCCTAAACTGGAGTGTGTTAATTAGCCAATTGCCGCACTGGAACGTCATCTACCGAAGAACAAAAGGTGTTGTATATCTTTGGAGCAAGGAATTTATAGTTTGATGTTTATGATCTATAACTGTGATTTTCTGGGTCCCTATGAAAGCCGGTCATAATATTTGTCTGTATGTATATCTGCCTGACGTCTAATACTTTAATACTATCTATAACTCGGATTACGATTTTTTAAGCTTTTGTCACACAATCTAAATTCGCTTTCGCGCCTCCCCAGCTAAATTGACTATACGAAATTATTGAAGGAACTGATGGGCAATAAACTCCTTTTAGGACTTTAGTGTTAAAAATGTTTCTTATATTTCTGAAAATGTATATTTTAATTTGCGGATTCTCGGCAACTTTGGCAGGTCTAAGGACAATCATTTGTAGAAGTAGTTTAGCATTTTGATGCAAGCTACAGGATTTCATAATATATATAATAGTTCCAACTTTCGCAATAACCGATGTTTTTTTTATATCACCTACAAAATATTAAATAAAGGCTAAAACCTTTTAGCGACAAAAAACCTGGCTGGGAACCACTGCGTGGTGGTACCTTTGAAAGAAAATCAGGTGTAATGTTCTGTGCCCACCGTTTAGAATATTTTACTCTATTTTATTTCTACCGAGGGCAAAAAGTAGCACCGGTTGGTCAATTTCTAACGAACAAGTCGGTTTACAAGCATACAACTTTTTTGTGTTTTTTTTTTACCGTTCGGCGGTCGGCGCGGCGCTGCGCGGCGCCAGTTACCAGTTCAATAGCCCAAGGCGTCTCAAGCTGTATCTCGTTCTATAGTCATTGTTTCGACTTTTCCTGGCGCTCGCGCTGGTCGAGATTTCATGGTTTGATTCAAAAGAAGTTCGTCTATGTTTTCACACCTATGTTCGCTTTGGTCACTGAGGCTGTCACGAACGAAACCAGCGAAGCAGACTTTGTTAACGAAACCTATCACCTACGTCAATTTGCTCATAAGATAATATATGGTTAAAGAACAGTTCGATGTTTTTACGAGAACCTTTCCGAAAACCGATCTGAATTGTGAGCGTTTTTACCCCGCAAAAGGTTGTGCGCTTATCTGCGTTTATCCCTTACTACACCGCGAGCTTAAGCCCAAACTATTATCACAATCAAATTACTTATATATCAAACCTTTAATTTGATGCATAATAAATTTTACATTTAAGTTTTTTTTCATCCCACCCAGCGCCATAGTACGAACTTGTGATGCGTTGTTTCATTTCATATATCAACTGTGTCCGCGGAATTTTTAACCCATTCGAAGTGCGTTTTGTATCAATAGAGGCGAAAATCGGTTATTTTTTAGATCTGAGTAGATTAAAAACTAAAAAAAACTTAAACTTAGTAAATTATCTTAAAAACTTAACTTAGTAAATAAAAAAACTTACAATGCTGTCATTCCATTCTATCAAATTATCATAAATTTTGGCATTTAAGTTTTTTTTTAATTTTGACGAGCGGCTAGTAATAAGACAACACATATTTTTTATGACCAATAGTAATTTATCTAACAATAAATGTATCACGATTTTTGTATATATTTTTAAATAAATTTTATAACACATTTTTGTATATAGCTTTATGTGTATAGCAGTAGCGTATTTCTACTCTGCGTCTGCTATAAGTCATCAAAGAGGTATATCTCATCTCTTTGCTTTGAGATTGCTCAGAACTCCGCAGTTGAGATTACAATAATTCTAATCTGCTGTGTGCGGTGTGAAAATAATGTTTGAAATTCTCAAACATTTCGAATAACCAATATTATAGGATCTCTAACACGCCGAGTCAACATCCCTGATTAGAACAAACGGTTTATATCTCACCTTACAAGGGTCATTTTATCACTCTTCGCATTAATGCTCAATGTTAATAATCTATGTTAGGCGAATGACAGGGTTACCTCTAGGCGAACCGCACTAAAACTTGACACACGGCATCTTTTATTAACCCCGACGCAGAGAGGTGTTATAAGTTTAACGGGTCTATCTGTGGCATCGTAGCAAACAGCTGAACCGATTTTTTTTTTTTTGAAAAGTGACTTGAACGAGGGTGTTCTTAGTTCTTAAATTTTGAATAATTTATATTTTTTCTACTCATCTACCGTTCCATATTTGTTCCGTAGATACAGAATATTATTTTTAGGACGTGAAAACCTATACTTTGTTTTTAAAACATACGCATAATCGATTCCATTGGGATAGAGCTCTATTTCTGAAATAATCTGGTTTAAAAGAATTGAAACGGTGCGTGATTGTTATTTCGGATTTAATTTTCAGTCATTATTTAATTTTAATGCGGTATTCGCCGTACTCACAGATCAGATAATTAACTAGAAGTGTTAGTCTAATCACTTACATTACGGATTATGACTGGTTGTGGAAGCATGAAGATCATATCTCATGGTTAGTACATAAAAAATGTATATTTTACTGCTATTCCTTGCCCCTTTACCATGCTTTGTTTTTTACACAAAAGTGGCGTATATTCGCTGTCAGACTTAATATATGTTTTTTTATTTGTCTTAATTAGGATATAAGCTTTATACTCCGTCGTAGTAATAGTGTTGGAAACCGATAATGTCTAACAAATTTAAAAGTTTTAAATATTTCATTCGTTTCATTGTACTCAAACATATTGGAAAAGCTATCAGATTTTATCGACGAACCTAGAATGTTAGATATGAGCATCGAGAATAAACATTTCCAGATAAAAGCACTCTAGACCCCTGGTCTTTGAAAACTGCTTTGGGTATATTTCTTTTTAGTCACTGGCCTTACATTAAGTTCCTGGAAAGGTTTTTTTTATTGTTGCCGAGATAAACACGCATGTGAGGTTGCCAGTTGGCGGGTTCCTTTATGCGGGCTGCGGGTCCAGTCGGTAACAACACGACTGATACGTAATCCATTGTCGATTCGCATCCGAACTCGCTTTCGCTGAACCGTAAACCCATTCGTTTTCGCATTCGCCGCGCCGCTCACCTGCTGCTTGTTTATTTTCCCCATAAACCCAACCCACCCCATTTTCCCCGCGCGGCCGGAATAAAATAACCATTTTGCACCACTGTTGATGTATTCGCAAACTCACATGTAAAATCTGTTCACATAAAACTTTTTTGTTTTTCTGATATCATAAGTTGTTGTTTCGTGTCTTAAGGCCAGCACCGCGAAAATTGGGGATTTTTAAAAGCCATATTGACCTCTAGTATAAAAACAAAACCATATATATATAAAAGAAAATTATAGAGAGAAAAAATCAAAACATCTGCTTTAATAATAATAAATGTTAATATTAAAAGTAGACTCTCCAAAATGTTTTATTATCAAAAGCACGAGATTCAAAAGATGCACGGGAAAAATAAATGTACC
The DNA here is from genome assembly GCA_020383195.1 of Neomicropteryx cornuta. NCBI lineage: Eukaryota > Metazoa > Arthropoda > Insecta > Lepidoptera > Micropterigidae > Neomicropteryx > Neomicropteryx cornuta. The sequence continues at coordinate 13,613,185 of JAHKQU010000014.1, forward strand.
ATTATTTTCACCCTAAAAAACTTATTACAATATTCATATAAATTACTATTTAAATTAATAAAAAATCTGCAATTACTGTTTGTTATCTTTGCCTGTTGACAAACGGCGTTGACATGGCCTTAAGGCATTTGGTGATAAAAAGGAGCGATCTACTACCCCTCATCTTCCGCCTTCCGAAATAGTGTCATGCTGAGATATTACTTAATGGGAAGCATCTTGTAAATGTTATTATTATTTCTTTTATATAAAACAGATGATTGAAATTTCGTTTCTCACGGCGATGTAGTCATAGTCTACCAACGAAACAACCTGTACCATCCCAACCAACCTGTACCTGTACCAACCTGTACCTGTACCATGTGCAGTTGGAAATATACGCCCTTTTGTGGAAATAAACATGACTTAACTATGAAAGAGGTTCCGCAAGCGAGCATTAGCAAGTATGGATGGTTGTTCGTAAGGACAATATTGGATTTAAAGCGTCATATGACTAGAAAAACATTCGCCTAAATAATGTAGGTTGTTCATTTTAAACATTACATCAAAGTATCATCAGTTTTTCTTTTGCTTGGGCAGGACAATGTTAAATAACAATATTAATTTCTGTTGTCATTCAGCTGATTAATTAGCTGGGCCCATTTAGATAGTTTGCCATATAGGCTACCAGTAGTCACTTAGTAGTCTTTTTGATCAGCCTGTTCTAAAAATAAAAAATATCCCTTTTACCCTCACCGTATTAAGCGTAACACGTTGGATATATGTCTAAAAAATATCTCTATGTTTGATTTATACAAGCGTGATTTAAAAAAACCCTTTGACACCGCTGCAATCATATTATAAGTGAATTCCTGACGCTCAATTACTAAGGCCGTGGAATGTACGCACGTTACAAACGATTCCAGTAGTGTGATATTTATACCACCGTGGTCCGTGCTCTGTGCCTATATTCTCAACTGGATACAAATATAGTGGAGCATTATTATTGGCCATGGGTTATGGGTCATCTTCCTTTGGCACCGTCACTAGCTTCTTTACTAGGTTCCTTTATATTTATTCTGTCGTACGGCTATTCTTCCATTATTTTTAGTTTAACGACTTGCTTTTCGACCACCCTCTGTTTTTGTAAAATTGCAAAAATTTCTTGCTTCATTTATCCGTGTGACTTATGACGACTCAACGTTAAATGCGTCTTTAATATAATAACCTGCAGAACCGTACCCTCCTACCCTCTCCTCGTAAAAGTTTGCCTATATAATCTAGTACATTTGGTTTCACACAATTTCACAGACCACTTTTACCAAAATCTACGAATGAAAAATATATTTTCATATTGTTCGTTCACTGTCACTGGGTTCAAATCGACATCCTGCGCTCTCGATTACAGGACCACTTCAGTACCTTTATAATAACTAGAGGTCACCCAGTGGTGGAAACTCTAAATTCATTATTTTTTTTAAGTTTGAGCGTTATTAAAGTTGTTATACATCTATATTGAGTATACCTCTATAATCATTCCATATATTTTTTTTAAATTTATTTTTTTACGTCAGCTGCGAGCGTGTATAAATACGTCATTAGCGTGTGTTGTTTGTCTTAATTCCCTGCAATTCCCTGATATTTCTCTCACTCTGACCCGTCAATGTTCTATGTCGAGGCATAATGGAGTAGGTGCGAATATCTGAATGTAATAAAAATGAAATTACTGAAACCAAGATTAGACAAGGTTTAATTAAAAATAAAAAAACGTACTCACTTTTTAAAAGTTTATAATTACGATTTTTTTGTCCCAACATTATCAAATTGACATTGACAGACTATTGAAAAATAAACATTTGAAATCACACAAAATTCACAGGTCTGTAAGCAATGAATGTTTTATTTTATTTTATTTATTGTATATGTACTGTATGTATATATACTATAAATAATTTTTAGCTTTATGCACTCCTTCTCCACCACCATAACATTTATGCTTAAAAAGCGGTACAAAGTTTTCTCTTTATTAATTTATAGATTAATGTTCGATTGTTGATATAGATTAATCCCCTAAAAGGATATAATTTCAAATGCATTAAAATTAACAAATAACAAAACAAACGTTTTTATTAATATACTAATAATTGTATTATGTAAAATAGAAATCCCTCGGTACATTACAGTTCAAAATACCCCATACATGTACTGCTGTATTATTTATAACTTGCAAAATATTTCAAAACATTTTCAAATGATAATTCAAAAAAACCTGTACTATAATTTGACCCGCTCGCTTTGGCCTATTGGCGTCATGTTGACAAGGCTGGTGGGTTGTACTAAGTTATTCATTATATTTTTACGATTTTATTTTATGCCTGCCTTGCGAAACTTGCGATGTGAACGAGATGAATTGACGCGTTCAATTTGTACGCCTAAAAGCGTCTTTTGACCGTGTTGCATCCTCACTGAATATAAACATTCGGGTTTTAGACATATATTGGGTTTTTTTTTTTTTTTTGATAAATGTGATTAAAATATTTTATTGTTAAAAAATATCCAAGTTCGTTTGTATTGTAAATGTGATATTAGGCGTTATTTGTTAAAACTATTATTTTAGTACCTAGTTAAAAATGGAAAGAGAAAAATATTACATTTATGTATATATTCAGGTTTTGTGTATAACACTAATTAAATCTGTAAATTTCATTAAATCAAATAATTAAAAAACAAAAACGGTATTTTTCTTTATTCTTTAATTTATAATTCATTTCAATGAAATGCATCTGAATTTGCAGTTTTGAGCTCATTAATTCTAAACTACGTAGTCTAACTTTTTTTTTATTTGGTCGAAAATAGAATTCTATCTTATAAGAACTCAAAAAATCGCACAGCACGCAAAACACTTCTAACCTTAAAATGCCTCTCAGAAACAAACCAAAAATGCTATACTCTTGAAACTTTTCACAGATGTTAAAAACAAGTGTACCAACATAACAAAAAAAAATCGAGGATCGAACGGACGTAGCCCGCGAAATTTGAAAAGTCACCTTACTTTTTGAACACCCCTCGTATACATATTATAGAATTTGAACGTGACTTAGCTTTATCCTACCCGAGGTGTTTTAACTTTTACATTTACTTTGATATTAGCGTCAATTTATGAATTTCTTAGGTTGAAATAACGACCAACTGCTTCCAGGGATAAAAATAAATCGTTGAGTTTAAAATCATATTTGGATGTATTTTAGTTTGAGCGCCATAACCGAACGCCAGCGCATGCGCCAGAGATTAATTTACGGGCGGACTCTTAAGTGGTCTGCTTTACGAATAAATATCAGGTCGAGGGTGTGAGGGATGGAGTGGGGTGGGGTGGGGTGAGGTGGGGTGGTGAGTGGCGGAAAGGGGCGCTACATTAAAAGCACGTTTTATGTCTCGCTCTTGAGAATCCGCCGTGTATTACATACATACAACTTTGTATGTATGAAAAAAGTAAACGAAACACTCTTATAAACTACACCTAAATTTCATCCAAAATACGTGATTTGAGGAACCCTAAGTGATTATGGTGCACAATTAGTTATTAAACTGGAGGTTAAACAATAGATCGAGAGAGATTCATCGGTGACAAAAAACAAAAAAAAATAGAAATACAATACTTAAAAAATATATATATAATTATTTTAAAATATAATAATGAATTAAAATAGTAATAGTGGAATTTATTTTGAAATATAATTATTTAATTGAATTTAAAAGTATTTCACTTAGGTACTCATATTTGAAATTTTTTAATAACGGTAAATCGCTTGACAAATGATAAACGCAATCTTTGACAACACTGAAAATTTTTGAAAAGTATTTTTATTGTTAAATGTTGGTTATAAAGTCAAATCGAAAAATAATTATTAAGGCACTAAAGAGGTTCTGTACTTGATAGCACAGAATGTCGATTTAAACACAGAGCTTAAAGTTTAAAAAAATATATATATTTAACTCTTTATGTAAAATATTGTCATATATAAGAAAATATTATAAATAGATCATGCTCTGTTTATAAAAATGTGACTAGGATGAAGGAATTTAAATGAATAAGATTTTTTTTAATTTTGGTTACCATAATTTGTCATCCATCATTGTATTGTCATCGAAAGTAAGTGTGTATAAAAAAAATGAAGTTTGGACTATCGGAATTGTTAAAAAATCGATTGCAAAATTTGCGCATGTAGGAATTGAATTTAAATAAAAAAAAATCGTAAAAAGGAATCTTTTGAAAGAACATTTCATCTTTTATTTAATGACAAGACTATTCTTGTTCATATAAGAGGACGCCATCCTTAGACGAGTCCCTAAATCAAATTCTAAAACATTTAATCTTCCTGAACGCCATCCAACGTGGAGCAATCAGTCGTGCACTCTCGCAGGATTCAGTCCGAGTATCAAACGTGGTGACTGCCGAAGTTATCTTCATTCATTCCTTATTATGAACAAACCATGTGCTAATATCTAATATAATCAACTATAAATGTGCATTAATCTTTTTAAATCGACAATTCTACAATTCTTTTTTTTTATTTGGTGTATTTTTCTTTCGCCTTTTATCATTTTCTCTTATATTTCTTACTAGAAGTTTATTTTCCTTATATAAATATAAAAACAATTCCGACATATATTTACTGCGAAATTTTATTTAACATCGGATAAATATGTTTTCTTACAGTTTTACTTTGTAGCTTGTTTATAATATATAAATTTTAATATTCAATAGAGTTTTAAGAAGAGTTTCTATTATAAAAGGCAATTTTAATAATTTCATTTTTATTAAATCGTGTTCGTACATAATTTGTAAATGTGTTTTGATAATTACGTTTTTCTATTATGCCACGCAATGACGGTAGATACATAAATATTATGTTATTCATATAGAGACGTTACTGATACAGAAATGGCTGTTTGCCCGGGTTCAGAGCGGCCATTTAGTCAGTAATGGCAAAATACTGCGGGATAATGTTCCATGTCTCAGGGCTGTTTGTTTTTAGTATTGAAATGATAGCACAACAACAAGCCATAATACCGTTTTATTCCGGGATTTGTTAATACTTATTTTCTTTTAATCCACAATAATGTAAAATAGAATAGCGTTTTTGTAGAGTAACCTCAAAATTTAAAGTAAAACATGAGTTACTACTAAGATATATCGCTCGACAATACTAAATGCTATAACTATACATAGAACAAGAGTTGAATATGATCACAGTTAGGAAAATGATAAAGAATTATTTAATTTTCGCCTTCATTGGATTGATTGCCTTTTGTAGCAGAAGTGCAGTGCGTGACGGAGGCGCGTTAGATAGTCTGTTATCAGTTAGTTATCTTTATAAAATACTTTTCTTTTTACGAGTGCACTACAAGTCTATATTCTATAAAATGTATATTTAACCCTACTATATTTTATTATTATTCTTCTTATAACAATAACTAACTTAACATTTAACCACTACTGTATAGATAATATGCCAACAGGTAATGAAATAAAATAGTGTATGTAGTTACTGTGCTGAAAAATGAGATGAATGTAGGTTTCTTATTAGTCTTTGTAGGTTATTCGATAAATTGTTTATGGTATGCGTTAACAGATAGATGGTCTTCAAATACACAAAACACGCGTATTATACTACTTAAATAAATAGTTTTACAATTACTTCGCAGGAAAATTAACAATAAATTGTTTTGATTTAGTGAGAACAAAATATCTATAAATTCAAACAGTAGGGATAATATTTCTCAGCTAGAGTTTAGTTTGGTAAGGGTAGATTCACAGATACAGCCAACGTCGGCGCGTACGTGGAGTTAACAGCTTTCCAGGGAGATGACAGGTCGCAGGCCGCCGCGCGTACGCGACGTATTTGTCGGCGAATAATAAAATGTTACGAGCGCATTGCGACGCCCTCCCCCCTCACTTCCCCCCGCACTACGCCTTCGTTCACCCATTACCAACGTTCCCAGTCTGTTACTTGCACTGCACTACGAGATTGCCATAATATAATCCCAGAGACGGGAATCAAAACATGCATCCACTCCGTATGCAATCCCGGTGTTACTTGAATTAGTTTTGTCATCGCGTTATTCCAGAAAAGGAGGTTCTGAACGACGGCGGCGCAGCGACTGACGTTTATCATTTGACATCAAATAAAGCCGAAGGAATAAATGCACAGGCGAACACACTAACACAAATAACGTCTCTTTCACGCTCCAATTCTACACACGTTCACGCAATTACACGTCCTATATTTAATACCCTCTTACATCCGCATTTCCACCAGCGCCATTTTAGGTACTAATACTTCTAAAGAACTAAACAGTGTTCATATTTGCTAAAAAAATAATTTCGGGAAAAGGGATCTTCTCAAACTGTTTCAATTTTCTTAAAAGAAAATATTGATATACCTAAATTATGAATGTATTTTGCTTTGAAGGCATAGGTACTCTATTCTCTAGGTAACACTATTCTAATTTTTTTAATACTTTTTCACAAAAAAGTTAATTCATAAATCAAACAAACAAAAAAAGCAAACAAAACAACAAATTAAGCATACCACAAACCATTCCACGACAAGCATAGGTATTGATAACCTTTTTAATAACAAGAAATAATTTTATGATAAATTTTAACAAAAAAGTTAATCATAACATTATTTTTTGTTATAAAAGAGCTTATTCTTGCCGTGAAATGGATTTTGTTTAATAAACATTTGAGTAAAAAGCAACCTGCTTTGCTGGATTCTGAATAAATGAAAGCAATAATATTTTGTCAGAAATTTGTGTCCAACTAGAAATATGAAAACTACTGAACGCTTTTATCCGAAATATTTTTGGCAATTTTGCTCTGATTCCTTGCTGTTGACGATTTTTTTCATGATTACAGTGCGGTTGTAGGAAGTGGTTGTAGGTACAACGGCTCGTGAACAGCGGTTCAGATGCAACGCTTTTTCTGACAGAAATATCGGGACTGTATTTTTTTTATTGATAATATTAATGATTCTCAGATCAAGAAACATAACGCAAAGATTGTTATTTCAAAAATGTTGCTTAATTTACACGAAAATACCGTAATTTGTATTTAATTGTAATAATGGTGAATTTAGTAGGTATGGTTTTAGATATTACACAGCAACAGAACTTGTCGCATCAGCATCAGCGGTAATTGTCATGCATAGCACGGGAGCCCTGCCCTATTCACCGGAGAGGACTTAATCACTCCGCGGGCGCGCACCTGCGACTGACTAATCTGCCCGGTAATCTGCCTGGGTCTGCTCCACGCGACTGCCGCCGGTCGCCACTTGGGTTCTTGGGTTCATGTCCTAAACGAGCTTTTTTGCTTAATGAGCCGCGAAACTTCCGCAGCTTGTTAATTTCAGTTTCTTCTTCTTGTTGAACGCTATCCATCAGGGATTCCAACGCACGCTCGCGGGTTTCTAGACTTCCGTTCACTTTTACTAGGCACAAGCTGTTCAACCCAGGGACCTAGCCTATCCTAGGGGGGGCCTAGCCGGGGCCCTCAAGTTCGGGGGCCTCTCTACCTCCCGAGCGACGTTAGAAAGAGTTAAATATCCTAATCAAATAAACAATTTATGACTTTTTGGCCCCTTTTTATCGCTAAAAGCAAATGAAAACAAGGCCGCATTAAGCCTGGATTTACTCGAAGTCTTTTATACTTTTGCGAAAACTAAATCTAGGAAATGATTATAAACTAAGTTATTTATAGTACAATTTGTAAAATAAACCCTTTAATCTTTGTCTACTTTTGTTTTATTGTCTGATACCATATTAACTGTAATCTACTTCGTCAATGTTTTATTTTTTATTAAATATTATTTACTGCATTACACATAACTATACTTAGTACGTAGCTTTTCACCTTTAAAGTATTTATATTTTTTACTCGATAAAACTTACCAGTTTCGATTTCCCCCCAATTTCATTTTTGCACAGGGGCCCTTGGTACGTAGCTACGCCACTGACCCAGGGTAAAACTGACTCTGTATTGATAACTTGACCCTGCGATCGGCGCATCCTGGCATCCTGGATCAAAACAAAAATGTGTAGTTTTTTGTGTGGTGTAATCTTAAAGTAGGAAAAATTCAAAGCCGTTAACATATAGGTTCCATTTTATATCGAAGCCTGTTGAACCCTTTCAGCTGCCTGTGATTTTTAAAAGATAATGATAAAAAATAAATTTCTTTCAAGTTCGTTATACGAAAAATCATTAGTATAAAATTTGTTAAAATATAGTAAAATGGATATTTGATTAGGATGAAGGATTGTGGGTAAATGAGGTAATTTAACCGGTGACTTAAATAAACGACCCTGAAAATAATGGAAATAATAAAAATGAAATCACAGATTAGTGTGCGTATTATTTGTATAATTTTATTTACATTTTATTATATTTGACATAGTTATATTTAATAATATTTTTTTAATAACGGAAAATTATACATAAAATTGTAAAATACATGCTATAATTTTTGGTTGATTTTTACCACAATTTTATATTTATATGCCGTCGTATTTTTTCTTATATTATTCAAATTACAATGGAAATGGTTTTCGTATTGATCCAGCCGTGTTGAAAACCAATGTTTCCAAACTATTTCGTGTAGCCGGTACTTCGTGGCAAAGCATCGCCTTTAACTGCTTCGTGTCTTGAGAGCCAGCAATCCCACCCGCTGACCCGTCTGAAAAGTCTTAAAACTTTTTCCTTGCAAATGCGTGGTCTTATTCAGTTTATGTTATGTTTTTGAGGTTTTCAAAGTTCACTTAATAAGTATATTTACATAATGACCAGCAATATTGCCTACAAGTAACTGTTTAATGTAATACGGTATTTAGTTATTGAAATGTTGCGGATTAAGAGAACGGACATACACAGACTGAAGTATATGTTGAAAGCCTTTGGGTCATCTAAACCATAGATGGCTACGATGCGGGATGATCTTCCTCAATCGATAGTGGATCCAGCCTGGGTTGCCGACCGATAATCGTTTTAGAGCATGGTAACTGTGGGTATATCACAATAATGTGCTATTAATAATGTGCATGTGTATCAATCAGCTTGCTTTGTGCATTTGGAATTTGCACCCGTTTAAAATAACACCTCGGTAGGAATCAGTACACAAATCATAGAAAATTGACCTTCACTTGTGTAAACTATGATTCTTTTAACGATGTTTTTTTTTTAACAAATGAATGTACTAATTAGAAGCATATACAGAATGTCCCGAGACTATTCTCTGTGACTTAAGGGACACCCTTACACAAACATAAACACACACACACACACACACACTCGTAATAGAGAACATAACATGTTTGCCTGAAGGCATTATTCTAATTTTTTAGTTTAGTATGTTTCATGCTATAGTTTTTTGTTTTTAATGCTTTTTGTTTTTCTTTTGGTAATTTAATTTGTTTTACTGTAATTATAATGTACATGGGGAAACCTTTTAAATAATAAATAAATAAATACTTATGTTCCCTATTACGAGTAAGAAATTATGAAAATGCGAAAAAAGTCATCCCCAAATATATTATTTTCGCGCCGGTGTAAATTACCTTTGGCGAGCGACACCTGATCCATGTTCCTAGCCTTGCTGGAATGCGAACAATGACCCGGCGTCGCGAGCGGACGATCAGCTGACAAAGATTACGACAAGGGTTTAATATTATCACCTAGTTTTTTTTTTTTTTTTTTCGGAAACCATGATGGATTCTGTTATGCAGTCTTTACACAAATCATATTTAAAATCGCGTGGCCAATAAACTGGATTTTTTATTAGAAATCGTCTCGGGACAACAAGGTTAAACGATTAATAACCCCGTCATAAGGTAATATTTATTATATAAATACAGTAAGCGTATTTATGTTGTTCTGAGCTGTGGTTTTCATCCAATGTAAACTCGCAGAAAATCTCGACACGATCCTAAAAAAATAAAAGTAGTCCTCAACCTCCCTAAAATTAGGGAAAATTTTGATACTATGGCTCAGAATATTTCTTAGCATTTTTGCGTGGAAACCTGAAAATAAGTGAGTAATATAAAATTGTAACAAATGATTCCGCGAGAATTAAATTAGGTCCTAATAAGCGAAATCAAATACTTTGGTTGAAAGATCATCCAGATAACATAAACCTCTTTTTTAAAGAAAAATACCAGTTTTATTTCTTACTTCCTAAACTATTTGCGAAGATCTATATTTATCCCCTTTCCCCAACGTAAATTGGAAACTAAGAAAACACCATCACCTGCCCATACTAGCAATATTACCGGAGCTAGCTCCAAAATATTAATAATAGTAACAAAAATATGTATGTATATTTTACAATGCTTGTCATAACGAATGCAACAGACTATTTAGAATAACACTCCAGGTGGGTACGAGCGCGCCACCAAGCGGTAGGTAGGTGAACTATTATCCGATCTGCTCATAAGCCGAACAAAAAGAGAGCGTCGAGTTTATCAGACCATTAACGTTTTCCACCCGCTAATGGAAATGTAGCCGTAGATTCTCATTAGTGGCCGTTAAGAGCCCCGGACACAACCCGGCTATCTTCTATCACTTTCTATTCGGCCAATGCACGCACACGTGCTCGGGATACCGCGCTTGATACTGAATATATAATACTATTAAACAATTTGCTGTTTTATTAATGTAACTGATTTGGGGAAAAATACCCCCTAAAAGCTTTCCTACGCAACCTATAAAGAAGGATGTCCCACAAACGGGAAAAATGTACCAACATAAAAAAGAAACCCTACAGAGCAAAGAGGGTAATAAAAAATAAAATCATTATTCTCAAACTGGGATAGGTATTTTAGTTGTATGTCTGTAACGCTGATAATCATTACTTATTTAATTAGTGAATCAAACAGCCAATTAATGAAATGTAATGTAAGCATTGCCAAAACTTTGTGTATTTCTTAACTGTCATTTTAACGTATTATTTTGTATTTAGAAATAAATTTATCGTATCGTATAATTTTAGATGCAGTTTAATTCTTAATAAAAAAAAATGTAAACATTTTAAAATAGCCAATTAATAAAAAGTATAATAATCGAGTTATTGATTTAAAATGATGCTTTCTCACGTGGTGTGTGTATTTAAGGTGTGCTCTATTTGAAAATTCCACGGTCTTTCATTGCCTTTTCAGCTTTGGAACTGTTGGCTACAGGCTATGACGTGTAACAACCTCATTAAAAGTTACTTCCCTAGTGAAAAGTATTAAACTGATCTGCGTTAGATAAAGCGACGAAAGTATAGAACTTTTGCGTTCTGTATTTCAGTTCGAATACGCGAACCAAGCCAAGGCATGACATGTACTCAAAGTGTTTTTCACGAATGATCTACTTAGGATTCAATACCTCTCAAACAACTTGACCTGATAATCATTTTTTATTTTTACTTATTATTTACTATAAAAGTTGTTAAAAGTTTAGGCCTTAAGCAATTTTTGTAATTACAAAAATTACTTGAGACAAATCCTCATTTCTGGAGATTCCAAATCTATTTTGGTATTTTTTTTACAAGAAATATTATATAATTTTCGAATACCCGGCGAGATATATAGCCTATGTTGCCAATGGACTAAAATTTCAAACGTCATCCTAAGGGTCTATCCCTAACACTAACTAGGAGTAGTTAGAAGCCTTGTCAATAAGTCTATTTAAATTAACAAATAAAATAGATTGCGGCTTAGGGTAATTTCGCGTTTTGAAACTCGATATGAACTGACACTCCATTCTTTCAGACGCCTGGTTTAACGTGAAAAAATGGTTACACAAAGAAAAATGGTTACAAACAACTAACTTGTAATCATTTTATCGGGTGCATGATTGGTCTGCTCCCAAATTACTGCGTAGATGGCGATTCGCTTTCTGTGAAAATTTCCTGAAATTTAAGATGGGTTGGCGTTCATTAAAAAGTTTCCCGCCTCAGAGGACTTCAGATATAACATTTTCTTCAAATTTAGGTACAGAAGTTTACAAGATGTCTAATATTTTATTTTAATATGTACCATAAAATGTCCGGGTTAGCCTTTTATACCCACCCATGTTAATCAAAGTGGATTTTCGGTTTTTTATGCAGCTGAGCAATGAAAATTCTATTTTACATTGAGCATAGTTTTGACTCAAATCCTCAAATTTTGCTAAAATCTCTTTCATTAAAATTTTAAAAATATTTTATATATATATATATATATATATATATATAAACCAGCGTGCATTACCTCAAGCGATGCAACTATCTGTACTTTCGGTATTAATTTTTCTTTGAACATTCTGGCTATATATTTAATTTGCAAAAAAATTTCAATCCTTAAAATATTTAAAAGCACTCAAATTTTCCAAATGTCAGTACTGTCAAACTTTTATACTCATATTTGTTAATCTAAAGGTGTTTACCTATTTTAACATAAAAATCATCTAATTAACGGTATTTAAGCAATACATTTTACTATTTTACTATATATATATATATATATATATATGTAATGCACTCTCCATTCCGTTTACCTGGTAAAGAGATGTCATACATATCTTCATTAAATCTATCTATTTGTAAATTTATGTAAGTAGAGTTAATTTGTTGGACCTAATACGTTTATTTGCTTCACGACTGCCCTTATGTTTCATTATACTCGTTTGAATGCGCTCAGATGCTCTACTTATTCCGTTCATTAGTCAGAGCGAATACATCGAATGACAGGATTCGTTCCGCTGAGTGCCTAGCTTAGGACTAGCAAGGGTTTTATTGCTTGTATCGTAAAACACTGCAAAAGGATGAAATCCCGTGCAGCGCACTATGCTAGCGTGATCTTGGCAAGGGAAAGTTGACAGCTGAAGAGGGGGAATTACATATAATAGAGTGTTGACTCTATTTACGGGACGCCTCGGTGCCAGGCCGCAGCCATAAACTTAAATGAAGTAGGGTTGGTGGCCGGTGGGGGAGGGGGCAGGGCGTATACATGAAGTCAGTAGAAGCAGTCCTTAAACCGTGAGCGTTGTTGGTAATAGCCAAAATATGATTAAAATAACAAAAATATATATATTAATAAAAAGTTAATCAAAACTATACATACAAAAACGATTCAACATTCGTAGTAAATAACTAAAAATAACCTCAAAGTTTCAATTTACGAATACGTATTTGCTATCTCGTCAAGATCAAATTAGTTCATGTGGATTGACGCCAAATTAATGTAAATATGAGTGCTAATACACGTACTATATACAAACATACTCTATAGGTACTTTTGAAGGTGTTGTGTTTTTTGTTCTCATGCTACTTTTATTGCTGGCTCGGTCTGCCGTGTAATATTATTATAATTAATGCATATTTATGGTATTTGGTAAACAAAAAATACTTCGGTGAAAATAACATGAGGTTGAACTGAGAGGTACCTACAGTGCACTGAGCTCGGACATTATATATAGGTATTATACCTATGTATAATATATATTTCTTAAACCAGCTTTTCGCAGTAATAGTGAAGTCTATCTCAACGGATATTCTAACGGAACTCCTGCGCAGATAAAACAGGTTGTGGTCGTGGAAACTGAAATAATCTCTTTTCATCATTGATCTTCCGAACGTCGCGCTGGAGAGTTTGAAGGCGCGCTTCGTCAAGTATCTCTCTAAACCGACGCTACGCTCTCACGAGAGGATGAACTACGCTTCCATTCAAATCTCTCGTGGCGTCGCTACGGAAACCTCTCGCGCGAAGGCAAAACTCAGCGGACAAGCGTGCCTTTGGGTGAGCTGAACATTCAAGTTAGCGCCTAAACTGCAAATAAACGACGCTTTTTCCATGTTCTATAAATCTACTTTGCGCGTTCCACAAACCCTAAAAAGTTACACGAAAAAGTTGCGAGGTTACAACTTTGGGTTTTATTTATTTTTTCGATATTGTTGACATCATATATAAAAAACTTGTAAAATATCCAGTGGCACTTTTGAATATAATTTTATTAAATTTATGTCGATACACCATAGGCCTGGATTCTACATACACGAAATAAATGTAAATCGCATGAATAATAATAAAATTTACAAAAAAGTACAATATAAAATATAAATAGTAACAATGGTTAAAGCTCTTGAGTTTTATTAGTACTACAAAAAGTACTAGAACTAGTATTAGTATTAAAACTTTCTTATTGTGTACGAATAAATAAACGTTGGCATGATTTTTTAACCTGGTTAAAAGTGATATTAATTACGGTTCAATTAAGGGTTTTTTTTTGGGTGATACGCATATATATTTATTTATTTATTTATTCTTTATTGAAAAATCCAACAGTATTCATTTTTATCATTACAAAAAAAACTTATTACTAGTATACAAAACCAATTATGCATATACATATACATTTTGCATATAAATTTGACGCGTTACACACATTTGGAGACCGTTTCAAAAATAGTATCAGACGATTCGTGTGGTTCGTGGATAATGAAATTGTTTAATTTTCGTATTTTTGTAGAATGAAGTACCCGAGTGATAATAATCATCAAATAGGTATTTATAAAGTTAGTTTTACTAAATTTATTCCAAAATTTAGCTACAGTGACAACTTTGTGATACACCCATTTCCGTTTTTCACTTATTTGAAATCTTGATATTCACCGCTGTTTATATTCTCTGATTCTATATTTAGGCTTGTAATATTGTATTCTAGTAGTATGTAGGTACCTACTATTCAATTCAAACGAACAGGTATTCATATAATTAGCATAGAAGTAACTCCATTGGCAATCTGCCGACCGTGTCTCATACAAAACCTCACGCGACCGTGACGAATTGTGCTCCTAACAATTACGAAATTTCCATAATATATTGATGGCCGGTCGACGCGCTTTACTATTTACATTCTCTTTATAATAAATGATTCTCTTCAATAAATCGATTTATTGTGAACGCAAAACTGGCAACGATGAATCAAAATGCAACGTTCAAACATAAATAGTGCAAATATTTAACTTACCATACATTAAACGACTAAATTATTATACCTACTCTCTTACATTCACAATAATATCCCCAAAGCAATATTATTTGAGATCGTGGTATGACTATTAGCACGGAGGTCGCGGATCGAATCCGCAGTCAGTAATAAATAAGTTGGTTCTCTTGTTTAATTACGCTTGCGATTTTAAGTCAAAATATAAAGTTTATTTTATTTTTATTAAGAAATCCAACAGTAGTATTAATTTTTATATTTACTAAAAACCTATTGCTACCATAAAATACCAATTATTGGTTTTCGATATTTTTCATAAATATTAGGATCTGAAAAAACATTCATTAAATTATGAATGCTGCTATGATACTTATTTGAGGGTGTGTATGGATGAGCGTTTTATGCATATGTATGTTGAAACAGAGGAGTATATATACTACTTGTAGTTTCAGTAAGTATAATATAATATACTTAATATATTTATTATATTTTATGATGTTTTTAAATAACGGTAAATCGTCTGAAAAGATAAATTACAAAAATTTTCACAATATTGAAAAATTTTATTAATTTTTTGATAAAGTGTAGGATTTAAAACCATATAGAAAAATTATTATAAAGTTACTAATAAGGTCCTGGGAGAGCGCAGGATGTCGGTTTAAATCCAGAGCCGAATTTTATAAAAATAATAACCATCATCAAAATATAAATAAAAGGTTAAATGCCTTTACAACTCAATTTAATAACATTTTTAAAACCAAAAATAAGTTTTAGAATATAACATAATATAAATGTTTTATACTTTGGAATTAATTTATTTTATATATACAATTTAGCTCATTTAGCCATTTACATATTTTAAAACTACACTATGAGAAAATATACGGTGTTTTCTCGGGAAAAACTATTACTACGTGAAATCTAAGTGAGTATTTTATTTATGTACAATAATATTAATTTAAACGCAATTGTAGTCAAATCCATTCAGTGCGACTTTCGTGCAAATCAGCTGTGTAGATTCGGCCTTAGTGCTCTTAGCCACACGGATAAATAATATTACTAAAATTGAGATGAGAGAATAAATAAGTAATATTCTATATTAATCATTATTAGTATGTAATTGGCAAAATTAATTTATTGATGAAATCTTGTTTTCGATTACATTCAAAAGCGAAGAAAGAGTTCCGCGGCCTCAATAAGAAACCAACGGCCGGCAGCAGGCAGATTACCTGCTTTACTGGTTCTGCGAATGCTTAGAGGAAATCATTGAGTACCTACTTCCGATACAGATGCATACTAAGTTAGCTCTACGTCGCGTTGTTTCAATCAACCTGTGGCAATAATGATTTTCTTTTGTTATTTCCATGTGTCCATTGATCATTGTTTATTAGGACTTGACTTGGTAATTTCTCCATACAAACGCTGATTCTTTTTGTAGATTGAGTATACAAAAAAAATAATTCTGGATATCGTTTATCTCATAATTATTAAGACTTATATAGAATTAAAAATTAAATTGATACTTCGTCTGAAAATAAATAAATATTTTATTGACTGAATACAAGAATCGGGAAAATAAAACTACAAAGGCATAGTTTATTTAATAAACATGTTTTTTTTTTAAATACATTGATTCCGTTTTTCATGATTAACCAATAACGGCTGAGAGTGTTTCTGTTTTTACAAGCCCTTAGATTGGCTTGACGATTTAAAACCACGCGCAAGTCCGATACGAGCTCTCCGCTTACCTACTAAGGGTATTGCGCAGAGTACTTAACACGTTCACATATTTTATGAGTTGATAAAAAATCATGCATTCGCGTGCATGCATATCTTGCATTTTGTGAAATACTACCCTCGTCCACATGACTGTCCCGCTAATTTCATGATAAATGTCAGTGATTGCAGTTTATCCCAGATTTTGACTAAGACGTCCACATGTTAAAACTAGCATATAAAAAGAAGTGTAAATGCTAAATTTAATTATCGCTCATTTGACGAACAAAAACTAGCGAAATTCTTCCCACTGACAATAATCAGCATATTCGACTTTAGGAATTTAGGGCAAATTTAATGTAATGTATTTCATATTTTGAAGGGGTGATATAATCTAGATACATTATTAGCAAAATGGTTTTTATAATCAATAAAAAAAAGGGATATTTACGCGAACAGAATTAGTAAATTTAACAAAATCGCAGATTTTTTATGCTTTTTCAGTTAAACTAATGAAATGTTTTACCGCTACAATCGTATATAGCCGTCTCATCGGGAAGACATTAAATTAAATGCGACGAAAGTGCAGGAATGAAAATTGGAGAAGTCTTCTTTTTTTATAAAATAAAGCCATATATATATAAATGTGTGTGTGTGTGTGTCATTACGTTTATATATTGTGAATCATTAAATAGTCAGACGGTATATTCAGAATCAAATAAAATATTTTTATTGCAATAGCTAATTCCCTAATATTAATATGTCAATTTCTTTTTATTACTCTTCCGATGTTTTTTTTATGCATTTATGAGTAAATTGAGAAATAATTATATTAAAAGCTTTGTAGCTTTCCGGCGGTTGTCGGAGAGACGCAGTCCATATATTCTACGAGTACGTGAGAATCCCTCCCAACCGGAGCGGGAATAAGTTAATTGCTTTAAATGCTATAATTACTCTAATTCATTACCTACGCTAATGCTATTTGTGCTTTTACCACTGATAATTTAAATATTTAGTTTCCTAGCCATTTTCGTGTAAAATACCTTATTTCATAAAATATTTTACCTTTAAGCACAATATAATATGCGTGGTTAAAAAGACTACAAACGATACTTCAAAAAAATATATAATATATTTATTATATTTATGTTTTTGGTTTAGCATTATATATTTGAAGTAGGTACGCTTCTCGCCTTTAAACGTATAAATAAGAAAACTTTACGCAATATGAAAATTGTTGAAATTGAAAATTAGAATCTACTAAAAATCCTCCTAGATTTATATATTGAAGTGTTAATTGATTTTAATTTAATTTAAAGTTGCAAGTTTGATCTTTTGCCTGTTTCGACGATTACTTTCTACATTGAATAAGAATAATCTGAGAAATGAAATATTCTCATACAAATTCATTTAAGACAAAAAAGTAACAATTAAAACAGAACTTTCATCATCCTTATTTAAAACAAATAGGTTATCGTGAAAGCTAAATATAATAGAAATATATATGTAATGTGACGTTTGTGATATTTTTAGTAAGGTTGTGACTCGCTTATTGTTAAAATATTCATAATCTGGTTACGAAACTTAACAACTGAGTATTTCTTAATAAATATCTATTTTTTTTTATTATATAGGATCTCGGGCTTTAATTATGTTAGGAAATATGGTATCACTTGCGGTGAATGATGTTAAAATATTCAGTTATACGAAAGCTCATGATTTCTTTAGGATGGCACAAGATAACTTAGACGCCTTTATATTCCCAAATAGAATGAATAAAATATGTTTCCTACAGTGCACTTCATGAACTGAAAACAAAACAATATTATTTCGGGTTTATTGACAAAGATATTTAATATGTATATCAGATACGTTCAGTTTTGTAGGAGAGTAATTTATACTACCTAATAACTTATAATAGGTTAGTAATAACTTATTACTACGTTATGTTCGCTAACCATTTCTTAAAACATAGATACGGCAACTGAGGGTGAAAAACGCACCACGCCACCAAGTACGCCACTTTGCTGTGACTTTCGTCGAGTACACTCCTCGCGTACCATACGTGGGCCATACATGGCGTGGCGGAAAGTTGCGACGCGCGGAACGGCGGGGGGAATCTACCTGCCGGGTTTTTACAACGACGATTCATATGACATGCCGTATCTATAAGTTTTAAAAGATCGTTGATGTTCGCCGTCAAAACCAGAATAAATGAGCTTTCATTGATCTATATGTGTATTTCATTAGATTGAAAATAAGACTGTTAACGTTCTGGTGGCCCAAGATGGGTGCGAAGCGAGCTATTCCGAGTGCCGAAGTCGACTAGAAAGGCATCGATAAAACCGCCCGTGGAGGTTTAGTTTGAAATTAATTTATAGATAAAAGTGAATAATTGAAATTTAACGTCTGTATTTAAAAATGTGTTTGTTTGTGTTTTTGTGTGTAAATATCACAATCTAACCAATGTAATGCTCGTAATAAGCTATTTCCTTTCTCGTTATATAAATGGAGGCAAGTAATGCAATTGAGTTCTGTTTGTATCGTGATCACTACTATAATATCTGAGCGATTGGTATCACACTGCGCGTTTTACTATCATTACTGCTAAGAAACATAAATCACTTGTCTTTTAGTAGTGTTCTAATATAATAAATGCTACTTCATAAATTCATATTTTTTATTTCTACCTATGCGCTTGCTTATTTTATACATTACTAATAAATTTTTTATTATTATATTTTTATTAGATTTATTTAATTTATTATTATTAGAGTACATTAGGTTTTAAAATAAAAAAAGTTCGCCGAGCTTAATCTAAAGCTAAGCATACCTTGTTGCAACCATAATATTCTTTCAGCTCTAAAAATTATTGCAAACAACGCAGTTATCAACTTAGCAGAAACCTCACGTTGTTCATAATTAAATTACTGTCAGCAGCGTCGTAGCCTTTATCAATAAGAGTTATTTTCTTTGTACCAACAATCCCCAATGTCCATATCAAAATAGAATATGAGAGTAGTACACGTGTACTGATACTAACCAACTTTCTTATAAAAAATACTTGTTAAAGCTGTGAGGCTTTAGAGCCTGAAACAACCGAATTTCTCATAACGAAACCTTATAAAGTGATCACTGATCATCACTGCCATTGATCATCTCCTCTATGAACTAGCCAAACATTGTTTCTTTCTATAATAGTTGTAAATAATAGTGTGTTTCAAACGCATAGGTAATACAGAAACTATGTCTATAAAGTGATTACCCTTATTAATATATTATGCTCCACGGCGTACAATATTTTATTTATTTTATTCGGTAATCTAACAAAATATTGAACATATAACACGTTTACATTAATTTTAGAGATTTTAGAAGGATTTTAATTTTGGTAAGTAAAACCTTATCAATATTTAAATAAAAAGAGAAAACCACATGCATATAATAGATAAAACACAGATCATACTAAATAGAAATAATATAATTTATATATCATATAAATTATACTATATAGTATATATAATTGTGTAATTGAGGTGTTAAGATTAAATGTATATTGTCAAAGATTGTGTCATTTATCTTTTCAGGCGATTTGCCGCTTATAAAAAACAATCATCAAATATAAATATAAATTATATACATACACTAAATACGGATATTTTATGATTACATACAAATAAATATATAATTGTGTAAATATTATGTATGAACATAAATATGAACTTATATATTTTTATCTCTGAAGCAATTCAAAAATAATATAATAATATATTATATTATATGTATTATAATATAATATAGAAATGCATTATAAGTCTGCTTTTTTGCCAGTTTACAAGCACGGAGACGATATCAGATACGAGAAACAGATATACGATTTTGTTTCCTATCAACAAGATAGCTTTAATTAATGAAAACACAGTTTGAAAAAAAGCAGTGTGATGCGATCTCTAGCCGAGGAGTTATCGTAGCGTAAACACGCTCGCTGCGGTCAAGTTCAATAGTCTTTGTCGCTGGTGGTCTGAAGAGGGAAGAGAGGAGAGGAAATCGAGGTCCGTTCGAGCTCATGGCTATGCCGACGCGACGTCACGCAGCACCACCACCATCAATAAGTAAATCGACGATGTTAGCATTATTAATAGCATTAAGTAAGTTGTGAATAGCACGTAATATTCTCACATGGCATCTAACTGTGTTATATTTTATACAAGTCGCCTTAAATTGAAAGTATAGCCGTTATAACTCCGATCGATGCTGAGTGCCGTTGTACGCCGTAAACAGAAGACACCGTTAACGACACTCGCAGGGCCTGTCGTAGTCAGTGGCTAAAAGGTCGGGTTGCTAAGTTTATTTATTTATTTATTTATTTATTTATTTATTTATTATATCCATAAAAAATTATATCATTACATGTATATTAATATATCGCATGTTATTGATATTCCATAAAAGAAAAGTACAGTTTGTGTGGATTAGTAACACCTCACTAGGCAAATGCCTGTGTCGAGGTGTTACCTATTTGAAATATATAAATAGAGTGATAATAGGGGCGCGAGGTCTATATTAGAGATCCGTGATAAATATATATATATATAGATAAAACATTATATATATATATATACACATACACACAATAAATATATAACATTTACACACACACACACACATATATATATATATATATATATATATACGTAAATACATACATTAGAAACATACTTTAATTCAAATAAACTTATCGTTTTTAGTTAGCTATAATAATACAATATTTATCTGTAGTGTTTGTTAATGAATGTGAAATTTCTAAATACCTACAATTAACATCAGAATTATTATTCTGATGTTTCTGTTGTATATATAATGTATAAAAAGTAAATGAACAATAATATGTGTACTCAAGCAATAGTTTGAATAAGTTGCTTTTCGCATTCTTGCCTTGTTTTGTTCATTAGCCAAAGCGTCACCGTCCTTTTAAAGTTTGAGTCAGTCACCGTTGATCTGTCAACCTCAGTGTAAAATTTGTTATAAATTCTGGGCGCTAGAAACGTGTAGTGCCTCTGTCCAAAAGTAGTTTTCATTCTGTTTTCGTGATGTCCATCTCTTTGTCGTTGTCTTGTGTCGTGACTATGAGGTAGCATTATTTGAGAAGTTACATCTTTTTGGTAGTACATTAGTACTGTTCTAATATATAGCTGTCGTACATCAAGAACTTGAAATTCTTTGAATAGTTTATCAGAAGAGTGACGGTAAGGTTTTCTATTTATTACCCTAAGTATAGCTTTTTGCGCCTTAATTAGGGGATCGAGATTTGTAATAGCTGCACCGCCCCACCCTAGTTGACCATATGATACTACAGACTGCGCAAGAGCATAATAGATAGTCTTTAATATCTGCAACTTAAATACATTTCGTATATTTCGGAATATGTAAATCAATTTTCGTATTCGTGTAGCGGCTGCATTAATTTGGTCGGTCCATTTTAAGTGGCAATCAATCACTATTCCGAGATATTTCATGGATACAGTGTTTTCTAGAGGAAGGCATTTACAATTAATTTTATCACAGTCGTGTATTAATATTTGTTTGTCATTTGTAGGTTGTAGTCTTGAATCTATTGTAAAAGTCATGTATTTGGTCTTGTCAATATTTAAAGTAAGTAGATTTTCATTTAGCCAGTCATAGGTCTTTTCTAATCCAGATTCTGCCTTCCTGAAAACTGAGTCCCAGGAATTGGATTCAAACAGAAGTACAGTGTCGTCAGCAAAAGATATAATTTTACCCGTAATTTCAAGATTGAATAAGTCGTTGATGTACAGTATAAAAAGAAGAGGTCCCAATGTACTACCCTGTGGTACTCCATATAATATGTCTAAATATTCACTTCTCACATCACCCATCTTAACACATTGTGTGCGTCCAGTCGAGTTTAAAAATGAACGCGAAACTATATTTAAACTAAATAAATACCTCGATATTTATATTATCTAGTGCGGTAGAAAAAAAATATTTAGCTAATAACCGTCGTTTTGCTACTTATTTTTTATCTAAGATTCTTTCTTTCCGATAACATCGCATGAAAACCTAGAAACGACCTAGTATACCATATTCTTTTGTTGCCCTAAGCTTCGCTCGCATAATATGCGTTCATTTTCATTTTATTATGTAATAAATAGGTTAGTAATAAACATTCACTGATAAAGTACAAAAATCAATAAAATATATTCCATACTCTCCTTTAAAAGGAAAAAGGGAAAAGAAAAATATCGTGTAATATTTTATTGAATTGAAAATTAATTAAATAAATTATTACTAAAATAAAAACACAACCTTGACATGATAATGTAAAAATTAATAAAATTATTTTTATTTTTTATGAGTATACGAGTGTGTATATGTATATAAACATTTTCATTTATATAAACACATAAAACATTCTGTAGATTTATTTTAACTTATATTGGTTTAAATAATCAAAATTACCGAGATCAAGAATTTTAGTCAGAATCACTTTTGTTTTATAGCCTTTTTTAGGTTATAGCATCTATGTGTTATTTAATCTTAAATAATGACAGCCATATGCATAATGCATGTATAAATAAATAAATTCCGGGATAGCTGCATCCCCGCCGCATTGCACGTGATAGGGATCAAACCTTACTCCAGATCGACGTTTGCTTTCGCCACATTAGTTTCGAACAGTCCCCAGTGGCGGAAATAACGACCAGTGCCCTGGAGGCTCCGTGGACGTACTCGACGCCATCTCTGCGTTTATATTGCTTCTATGATTATTTCCGATGCACCGAGTTGAGAACCGCCCCGTCGCCGTCCCACGACCTCTGCTTCATCCCTCGACTCGACCCGAAACCAGTTAACACATAACTTCACTCACATCGAAAACAAATATTGCAAAAGAACGTAGTAATGTTAAGAATTTACTACTATTTTTTTTAATGGGGTAAAAAAAATCGTTTGGAAAAACTTGTTTTAGGGATCCAAAAAAAAATGTATTATTTTATTTTATTTTGTAAATCGGTTTAAAATATGCTATAGCTCGACGTGAAGCAAAATCATTCCTTCTACCACAACCTAATCTTCTAGGTTTTGAAGGTAAAGTTTCGATATCAGACTTAGTAGGTAATGAATCATAGGTAAAAGAAAAACTGCCGCTTTTATAGTTCAGTAAAAAATAAATTTTATTTTGTTGAAAAAGCTGCTTTTCGTACGCTTACGTGGCTCACGATAGGTGCACCAAATTAATCATTTGAATTATATTTAAATTTGGTCGATCGACTGGTTGTTGATAAAGTACTGTTACGGAACCCTGATTGCGCAAGCCCGACTTGTTCTTGACCGGTTATAAATTGAAATGATTTATAAATTTGAATTCTAATACGGAAAATAAATAAAAATATTTATTAGTTTACGTAATGAAAGGATTTAATAAATTAAAATAAAACTGAAGTTTATTATTTTAATGTTCTGTGTATGAATTTTTGGTTTCGGTTAGTTGATCCTGTTTGTCGGCCCGTTGTGAAGTACTTGAAACTTGAATGTACTTGAATGTTCCCTTGAAACGAAACACGACAATTACATGGCGGCGTAGTAAGGATTCAACGCCGGACAACACGAAATTTCGCAAGCAAGTGTAGCAAGTCAAGCACCCCTTCAGTCTGTAAAGTTTAAAGGCAGAGGACTGACGATAGGTCTCCTTAGCTGCTAAACTCGTATGGGTTTATTTCACTGGGCTCACTTCAATAGACGCTTCTCACATATAAAATGCGTCTATTTATCTATTAACTCTAAAAAATATTTGTCGACAATTAATAGATTTTCACCTACCTAATATGTAATGTAATATCGTCATACGAGTTGAGCGTTATTTATGCTAGATTCAAGATTAATCTTTAGAGATTCAAGATTCAGTATTTTGGGGATCATAAAATATGTTACTTAAAATCGATACTAGTCTTTTCATGTAACCCTCCCTTTAAATATAAATTTTGTTAAAAATATTATTCAAACATAAAACTTTTTTATGACAGGCACATGTCCTCGGATTAGACTATCGTGCTATCCGCCCAAAGTTTCAACGGCGCTTCTTTCAGCAATGTACTCATGCAAATACAAACTTCATGAAATTCTGTCTGCTTGTAATTAATGTACTCGCATCGTGGAGAAGATTATGCACACAGCGATATTAATATACGCACGTGACAATGTCATCTCACGATATCCTACAGTTTTGACATCTTGGAACAAAAGAATACTAGAATATCATTCTATTTAAATTTTCACGATGGACACTTTCGTTTTTTATCAGTGGCAACACCGTCGCATATGTTTGATTTATTTAGTTATGCTGGAGATTCTTTCTAAGGTGAACTAAATACGCCGCGATTAGTAGAATAAAAGAGCTATTGAATGTGCATTTAACGCTTCTACCCTCAAAAACCGGGGCTTCATTAGTCAGCCGAGCGGCGAGAGTTGAGTCGAAGCTCAGAGGAGCCTTAAGCGGAAGTCTCTGAAAGGAAACTGCGAACGCACAAGTGCGCTTAAAATTTGCACAAATTAATTTTAAGAATATCGCAGTAAAGCGACTCTATCAGCAGTGAGGTGCATTTACAAACCCTTTGGATGTACAGGTCGTTCACTTGAGTAATTTTGCGTATTTTATACAGACTTTTTTGTACAAGACAAACGCGTCTAAAATGGTAATTAATATGTTTTTGGGTTGGTGAAGATGGGCTTTTTCAAATACAAAATAAATGTATCAACAGTAAGTAATATTAAATCACCTGAAGCCGCGAACAGTCCTTAATAAACCAGGCAATACTTTAGGAACACCATTCTGTGATACCGATTGTGGATCAATATTGTGGAAATGCCAAATAATTTTCTTCGGACACATTTCACGCGGTCAGGTAGGGGTGTCTCAATACCGATGTCTCCCTTACTCCAACTGGCAACTTCATCGTGCGAAAGTGTAAACATGTAGTCATATTTAACACTTTGTATTTTATTTATTTTTATTTTGGCTATTGACCTATATTTTATTTAACTTAGTGTAAAGAATCTAATAAATATATATTTCTAATATCTATTTAATTGACGTGTATTTCTTACTCTACGGTTTAAACCTATGATCTGGCTACTGTATGGCTTCTTACATGAACGTTTCTTTGAATGTGAGTTTGGAAACTCGCACGTATCGCTTTCGCCGGCAACCGCTATAGGCAACCGCTCATGTTTTATATAGGCCGCAATGTTCGTTTCAAACGCAACTGTAAGACTGAGAGGGCTTAGGCAGTGCTTTCGTTTCATACGGTAAGGTTTGAAGAGCTCACCCTTTGAGGACGAGGAACAGAATTAAACATTACTTGCGATTATGAGGCAACCCGAAGGAGAAATATGGCTCGCAGCAAGCGAATGGTAATTTGATTTTAGGTCTATGAAAATGCTAGCAACACCCTACATAGAAAATACCAGCAATAACCTATCCGAGCTAGCCACAATTATTAATTTTTAAGTAAAATTATCAGGCTTTAAAAACATAATAAAATGATACTAAAATTCGAGGTGTAATTTCCATACCGAAGCAACAAAATAACTCTTTGAATGGCGCACGGGTTGTCCGGCACCGAAGGTACGATTGGTTCGTCGCAAAGGCCTAAGACCCGTATCTAGTTTCAAAGGTACAGGTTTGCTCGAGCCAAATGCCGGTGATGCTAGAGTCGCTAGAGCCAAATAGATGGGTTTTTCTTCAATTTATCTACTACTATTAATTTATACAATAGTTATATCAATTAATTTGAGGAATCTCCTTTAAACTGTTTATTTTGGAGCAAGAAGTAGAATGAACGTTTATAACCGCAATCTGACATGATTCCGAATTACCTATGTTGTGGACCGTTTCAAAGATAAACTACCCTCACATAATCTCACTACTTATAATTTTTACGATTATCCTTTTTTCCTAAAACTACAATAAAAGCATATAATTAATAAAAACCCAAAGGTATGCTTAATGCTTACGATTTTCTGTAGCACAACTATGATATCGATGTGGTATTTTAAAACTCAGAGTTGTTTAAAAAACTCGTTTTGCGATAAAGAAATTTGAAAATTAGTTTAAAACGTGTACTTCTTATATAATTTTATAATTTACGTATAGTCTCATAATTAATAATTATTTTTCATTTTTCTAAAAAATTATAATCTGTAAGAAACATGTGTAATTTTGTTTTCAGTATTCAATATTAAGGAAACGATGTGTGAGCACATTTATCGATATACCAGTATCTACAAATTTCAAAAATCCTAAACAAATAATAAGGTTATTTTAAAATGTTGTTGTTTGGAAAGAAAAATTTGATAAAAATGGTTAAATTTAATTTTGACATTATTATTTACCATTATAGTGGTCCATTTAAAAGTTGACCACTGTTTACAAGTTTAATAAGTTGTCTTAATATTTCATTAGGAAGAGTAAAATTATACCATTCAAGTGTGTATTTATCTAGTTTTTGATATTTTCTAGAATCTCAGTTTTGGAATAAAACACAGCGACATGAAGTTTCATTTATTATTCATTGTTTTGTGTAAGAACATTTTAAAATAACCTTATTATTTGTTTAAGATTTTGATTTAACATTTGATTTTGATTTTTGATTTGTTTAAGATTGAATGGTGCCCTTAATTTGGCCGATGACAATTTCAATAATATTTGCCTTTTTTTTTTAGGAAATTAACAGTAACATGATTTTTCGATGAAAGGAAAAAACAATAGCCCTACTATGATCAGGTACTATTCTTACAGCCGCCCCCTTTAAAAGTTACCTACGTTTATAAACGTTTTTTACAAAAAAGTTGGTAAAATTATCATTGGGTACCCATACCATATTTGGTCATAGGTTGTTCGTTTAGATCCAACATGACACCAGACACCCCTTGTCAGATCAAAATTTGAGTTAGAAATCCGGCATTGACTATGATTTAGAATGATAAAACAAAAACGAAATAATATTACACACAAGATAAATATTTATTTATTGTGTTTAGCTACGAGACCTAGTGGATTAAGGAGGATATTTTAAATTGTAGTTTATATTTTATTATATTTTGACGCTATTAACTACCTGTCTTGGAAAGGATAGAAAAAGAAATACACTTTGGTTCGCTTAATATGGCAGCGGGTGGTTTCGACCCACCTGTTGAGGGTTAAAGGCGATTAGCATTCAGCTCGCCTCTGCTGGTCAGCGCCGCGCACCTCTGAGGGCACGTGCTACATTTACCACGCTCGCATGCCCGGGTTAATTAGGGTTTGCTTTTTGGTTGTTCGCTGCGGCAATATTTATTTTTCTGATATATTTTTTTAAGCATAAAGAATAATTTATGATTTATTATAAAGATTTTTTAAATGCCTACGGTCAAATTATGTTTATTTAATTACAACCATTCACCATCAAGTGGCATCTCAATTTTAAAATTAGGCGATCATCAAAGAGAACTCATCTTTGACTTACAGTAGACTTCACAGACTAAAATCAATAAACTCCAAATAAACTGATAAATGTAATTTTTACCACATCCATCTATGTAGAAGAATCTAAATTACACAAGTGACTTGTCCATATGTGACTATTTTCCCCGCATATCATTTTTACTGCGCTGTTAAAGGGATTATGTGAATTTCACATTTTTTTTTTAAATTTCCGACATAATTTTGAAAGATGTTTTGGTGATTTGGAGATTTGGTGGACGGATCGTGTGCTTAAAAAAGAACATTATAACAATTGTATAATTTAGTACATATTACACAATATTTTTTTTTCCTACATTAATTATTTTTAATAAAATGCAGTATTAAACCGATCATTCTTTGTCTTAAAAATTTAAAAGGGTTCAGAATCGCATATGTCATGTTTATTTTATTTTATTTTTAAGTACAATTAGTTTGTACTTTAAAAAAAAATTAAACAATTAAATATAATTTCATATTACTAGTTACAAACAAAAACATTTTCTGTGAAAGACTGTCAAGTCTACTCAATAATATGCAAAGAACTCCTTATTTTATTTCTATCAAAAATGAGATTAAAAATAATTATGATCCCCTGTGAGTTTTCTATTTTAGTTTGAATACATTCTGTGATGAATTTAAACTTACTATCGACGGTACACGAAAGAGAAGGGCTTAAAGCCAGGCGAGAAAGCACCCTGAAGTCTGTGCAGATACCGTCACATATTGACACGGTATCTGATTTACCAATTAGTACTTTCGTATACAATCTCAATCCTCAACCTATTCCTACAAAGACCTTCACTCAAACATCATATGGCTTACAGAGTTTCATTAGTACTCGGTACCTTTTACACTTTCTCTACCTTTGTTACTTTTATACAAACCTACAGAACTTTTCTTGTAGTTACCCACCCATATATAAATGTTGGTAGTTCTAAGAATCAATTTGATCAATAATGTAGCCCTTAATGTTTAAAAACACTAAATGTATTTTAGACAGATTTATTTTCATATTTTCAGGTAAATAACAGAACATGTACTTTTGGAACATTACGCTAATAACAAGGAAAGCGATTTTTCGTTTTAATAAGTAGAATTGATCACAATACATCTAAGCATTAATTACATCTAGTGATAATTTACCTGTAAATTTTAAATAATTAAAAAAAAAACATAAGACATACTTTTATGGTTTGACAAATTCACGCCAGCGTGATACATTCGAATGAATTAAGTAAAAACGTTTCCGTTTGTCACTAGTTATAATTATTATTCGGCCGACATAAATGTTTGAAAAATTAAACTTTTCATCCCGATGCTATTCAACTTTATTATTTTTTTTTGTTTTTTTATTATTATTATTTTAATAATTATGAATACCCCGCATATTTTATAATTAAATACAATAATTATCGTACCCCCTTTAAGCAACGCATTTACATTCTACGTGCTTTCTACTAAAATAAGCGATACCATACTTAGGGGTGTGTTGAGAAGCGGGAGCGATGCATATTTTTTCTCTCAATCACGCAGACCGCACTTAATGCGTAGAGAGATATGTTTTGTTCAATCGTCGGCAATGCGGTGCTTAAAATACCGCCATCTTCCGGCTAATGAGTCAATTCAACTGTCACCGACTTGAGAATTTTATACCAGGACGAGTAAGATTATAATATAAAGCCTACCTTAGTACGGGCGGTACCCAGTTAGGAGGAGCAATGTGCTCCATCGTACACGCTTTAAAAATAAACGTTTTATTATTATTATTTTTTCGTAGATAATAGTTTCTACACAATTACGTATTCGTGTCGTATCGGGGACTGTTTGTAATAATTTGTTCGACGAAAATGTGCTTCATATTATTAATTTGTCTCTGTTGCAGCATCCCGGGGTTAGATTCATGCTTACAACATGCATGGGGTTAGAGGGTTACATGCTGAAAACAAAAATGTACCTAAACATTAAAAAAACTATTTTGCTTGGGATTAGGCTTATCGAGAATGTTAGTAAATTTTCTATAGGTAGTTACGTCGTGATCGCTAACAAGGAATCCGCGGCTCGCTTCCTTTCCCGTTGTCAATGGAATGGAGACGGCACAAAGATGGCGCGCAGCACAATTTATCTGCCGGCGGATTGTGCGTTTAGCGCGAGTCCTTTTGTGCCATTCTTCTCGCCGGAGTCGAGCCTCCTCATCTCCTCGTCTCGTCTTCATCCCGCGAGAGCGTCTCATTTATCTTGAGTTTCATTTATCCTTAGTAAGCAGTTTAACCCGGTGTTGGCTGCAATACATCTCGGCCCTTTTATACGAACACAATATTGCTGTAAGTAATCATCTTCACTGTTTTTAGCATTTTAGCAATCTAAATCCACGATCGCAACGAAAATAATATGTTTCGAGATTATTGCATACGCCTCATATTAAAAATATAATAAATAAAATTTAGAAATGCCTTACGGCTTGTGCTGATACAAAAATAATTATTCATATATAAAATACGACTGTAGAAGATTGTTTTTCTGACTTATTTATCATTAGAATTAGATTTTATATTTTAAATAGGATTTACTTTAGTAGTATAAAAGGGTGACTCCATATAGTCCGCCTAAACAAGCGTTGTTTTTATTTTTTGTATAGTTTGACTAAGTTTCGATGTATTTGATATAGTTACAATGCTATCTTAATATTTTTATCATCTTAATCATCTTACTCAGTAATGATATATTTATTTATTTATGTATTCAAATAATTATAATCAGTAAAATTGAACAAGTTTACAGTTAATATCATACATAACATATGTCCAACAAGTTTACAAAGTATTATCAATTCAGTATTCTCAAATTTACAAAGTATTATCTTGTAATTGTTATACATTTAAAAACTATTATTAAAGTTAAAATTAAGAAAATTATTAAAAGTTATTTTATTCCTTAGTTATTACTACTTTCTATATTTAATTACCTTTTTGTTTCTTTTTATTATTTTTATTTCATATCAGATGACATATTGCAAACAAAATTAAACTTCCTGAATCTATTGGTATAGGTTCGTCTAATTGGGGAGGAGACTTTAAGATTATAAGATTTAATAGCCATATATTTAATGAATACATAAATAAATACATTTAAAGTAATATAAAAAACCCCCTACAGTTATTTGAAATTGTATATTCTTATAAAGAATTTCAAATGTTAAATATATTCTATTACTATACATAAAAAGATAATATTTTTTACATTTAACTTCTTAAATTTCAAATATACGAAAACTTTCTTAATCAGAAAACTGTCGCCCTCTTAAGAGAAATTATAATAATAATAAGTGTGTAAAAACGCACACATGCGTATGTCATTTATACATTATTAGATGTTTGTGTGTATTCAATTATACTCTAGCTGGCACTAGCAACTTTATTAAATGCTACGAGTAGGTATTCCAACATATTCGCATTAAGGGGTCGCGTCCCTCGCAGTTCCTAGATCGCAGTTCCATTCGTATCAACGAAATAAGGAACCCAAAGCTGGCTTGGGCTCACTTCGTGCGGAAATATTATTCCTAGTTGGGACGCTTCGATATTTCCTCCGAATACGCCTGGAGTACCTAATAATAACTGAATTGATATCATAACTTTCTTAATTAAGGAATATGTTCGTCACGTGCTTTTGTATAGTTTTCGTATAATATAAATCATATCAATGTAGTCTTAAAATTTTGGTAAATAAAGATAATCACCACCCTTTCTCTTGACCTTACGTAGTACAAGAAAACGTCGACTTGGCGGAAAAAATAGTAACTTGTAAAAGAAAAACCTATAAAAGTACTTCTGATTAAACTGACACAAGATACGTAAAAAAGGAACTAAAAGCTCTCCGAAGTGAATTATCACCTAACTATGTTTTCTGAGCCTTTTATAATGGCAGATTCCAATGCTACCTTAAATTAGTTTAAAAATGGTGAAGCTTAAAGGTGAGATGGCATCATAGAATAATTTAATTGCGTAGAAGAGTCGTAGCAAGCTACGGCGACTGTGACGAAAGTGTCAGTTTGCCGCCAGGCGAGGCAAGCAATGCTTGCGGTCCATGGTTTGTTTGAAGCGCTGTAAGCGAATTAGAGCGGATATGACAAAAACATGACACTGCTGTCAGTTGAAAACTAAGGTCCCCCTCTGCCCGGTTAAAACATTTCCGAAATAACTAAAATCGATAGCTTTTAACATTTTATACATGTTTTTTTTATACCGAGTCAAAAGTCTCAAGAAAACAAAGACATCCGCGTTCCTAAAACCGGTGAAAACCGAGTTCGCAGAAAGTTTATTTTATTTGTTATAAAATGGCCCAAGAAGATGTTACAACAATAAATGATAAAATCAACATGAACAAATTTAATTTCATGGAGACTAATCATCATTATCACATTAAAGCACTACTATATCACTATAAACTGTTTAAATGTCTAATTATTCATTACCGTATTAGCCACACTACAATGAGTATGATACCACAAGAGCAAGCCGGATTTAAGCCAGACCTCAGTTGTGCTAATCAGGTGTCAGCACTTGCATTACATATAGAGCGAGGGTTAGATAGCAAGCTGCTTATGATAAGGCACTGTAAAGCACATGGCCGACTTCTTAAACCAGCTCCAAAACCACCATACCGTGCTCCAAAATATCTAACCTTACCAACAGTATGCTTTGTGATCAAATTTTAAAGGTTACACTAAATAATAGATCAAGCAAAGCATGGCAGTTAAATAATAGTTTGTATATGTATATAATAAAGACTAACATTATTTTTAAATTATTTATTTGAACACAATGTCTCCTTGTTAACAATACTAGCCATTTCTTACCTACAAAATCATGTGCTTTCTTGGTTTCATCCCGCAGACGGGGAGGATGACAAACAACTTGGAGACGACGAGTTTGCTCGTCGGAAAGCAAACGTCGCCGCGCCTTTGAAACAAGGAATTTCTGTCTCCTCCATCTAATAATATCCTCTATGCAAAGCCGAAAGCTATACTTTTCAAAAAATGTTAAGATAATAAATACAAATTAAATGTTATTTACATTATTTATTTACCGCGTACGCGCTGTTGGATAAGTTTTTCCCGAAATTCAAGCACCACCATTTTAGTCAATACCTTCTTAGAATTTTTATCAAAAATCTATTTCTCATACAATATTATTCTATCTACGAATATATCTGTATAAAAATATTTTTTAATAACTATAAATGAAGAATTTCTTTTATAAGAAAATAAAAGTGTAATTTCTCCGAATAATATCCTAAACTAATATATAGTGACTCTAGCAACAAAAGTAACAGGCAACTCGGCCTTTTACTTACCCAGGATTTTGTGGAGTAGGATAAATTGATTCAGAAGAAGATGTGCATACAATGTTTTTTAAGAGATTTCAGGAGTAGTCCCTTTTGCTCTTGTGGCTTCACATAGGATTTCTCGCATATAGTAGTTGCAGGTTGTTTATCGCGACCATGATACCCGAAGTGCTTGAGGCCGTACATAAATTGAATGAAGAAGTAATCACATGGCTGACCTGTTTATAACTAATAAGCAGATCATCTTATTTCCTATAATATCAGCATCATCATCAGCCTGTAACAGCGTACAGCAGGGCATAGGCCTGGCCAAGTACTTTCGAAACTTCGCGGTTTTGCGCCTTTTGCATCCAGTTGTGACGCACAGCGTTTTGTCTTGTTTCTAGAGCGCCATTGCAAGACTATTTTTGGTCCATCGCTCTTCCGCAGTTCTTGCAATATGTCGTGGCCAATTCCATTTTAGTGTTACCATTGTTTCTACGATATCTCGCGACGTCGTTTGCTTTTTTATTATTTCTTTTCAAATCTTGGGGTTGATGTCTGGTATTTTTCTTAACATTGCTCTTCAAGCTTAACGCTTTGTGAAAGTCTTGGTTTCCGCACCATATATTAGAACTAAGAGGACTAGTTGGTTGAATGATTATATTACATTAATATTTATTTTAAACAGACAAGAACATTAAACACTACTGTATGTCCTTTAACCTTAGATCGAAAAAATATTAGTTCTGTTAAATTGAAATCATAGTTTATATTTAAATGTATCTTCGTCGTCGGTCACAAACTAAAAAATATATAAAATTTACTAATATAAAAAATATCTTAAAATATTAATTTATTATTGAGACACTTAACATTTATTTTTTTTTTTGTTATGGAATATAAATTGGTCGGTGAGTATAAGTCTATAACCTTCCTAACTAGGTAATAGTTACCTGTTCTAAGGAAGGTTATATATGAAGTGATACAGTGCATAGCAGAGGCCAGCGCAAAACCCTGAGAAAAATATAAAAATAATAAGGCACAAATATACACACTGATATACACACCCACACACACATACACACATGAATACAATTTAAATGTTTACTCAAGAATACTTAATATATGAAAAAAAAAATGAATAAATGAAACAATTAAAAAATAACAAATAAATGAATAAATAAACAAAATATATAGGTAAATAAATATTCGATATAAATAAATAAATATTCAATATAAAAATAGTGTTATAGTGTTATAGTGTTATATAATATAGAAACATATCTTATAGTGATATATATATATATATACATTGGGCATAAACATATTGGTATGACATATCTAAGTAAGCATATATTTTTTTTTTATTTTTTTTTTAAACAATTTATAATTCTATTTTCGCTATAACTAAAACTAAAATTCTACAAACGCAGTGGATAATTTATATGTAAAAAAATAATAATGCATGGTTATTTTTTTTACATATAAATTATAAAAATAATGTTTTTTTTTTTCTATATATTGCCTATGGAAATCTTAACAAAAGCACACCTTATGCGGGTTATTTGTTAGCTGATTACGGTACACGGCAACCCATTTTCTTATCAGCAACCGTAAATGTTTTTCCTGTGCTGCTGTTGCCCTCAATGGAATTCATCTGGCGAATCAGAAATTTATCAAGGTTCTACGGCAGACACCTACATTTATTTTATTTTAATAAACCTCTCGTGTCCATTATAATATATTCATATTAAAAATTTAGGAAATCTTTTTTTTTCTCTATATACTAACGATGTTTATTCATAAAGCGCAGACATAATTACATTTTCGTCAGTGGCGAATTTGTAAAATAATCTTATAATAAAATATAACATTAGGTACATATTTCTATTTCTTAAAACTTTTTTGAAAA
This sequence comes from Neomicropteryx cornuta, assembly GCA_020383195.1. NCBI lineage: Eukaryota > Metazoa > Arthropoda > Insecta > Lepidoptera > Micropterigidae > Neomicropteryx > Neomicropteryx cornuta. The sequence goes on from JAHKQU010000014.1 coordinate 13,648,651, forward strand.
CATCCTCTAAAGCAAAATTGAAAAAATTACGAAGCTTATAAAACGTTGTTGAACTGTTCAAAGGATATCGGTTTAAAACACTTTTTAATTTCACATCTTTTCGAGTATCAAATATGGCACAATTTAATATAGGTTTGTATCTACACTGTACTGTGATTATACTGTTGGCTTTCCGAATAAATAATAAATAAATAATAAAAAGAAATAGATAATGTGATTTAAATAAAATAAATATAAAAATAATAAATTAAAATACATTTAAGTATAATGTGATTTGAAAAAATAAAAATAATAAATCAATGGACACGAGAGAACAGTTATGTACTAAAAATGTGTTGTGACAATAATTTTTGCATATAATGGTAATAATGCAAAAAATATATGTAAATGCTATTTTGAATAAGTAACCAAACGCCTAAATATTTTTTAACTTACTAGAGGTTCGTAACTTGACAATAAATCAAGAGCTGTTGTTTAAAATGGCATTTACGAGTATATCTCTCATTCTTTTTAGTATAAAATATTGCCAAATAACTTTTTACTAAAATTAAATAAGAAAGAGATAATAATAAAACCTAAAATATAGGAAACATGGATCAAACGTTGACGTTATTGGGAAATTTGAATAGATTAAAGATCGTGGGTAAATTACATTATTTATGAGTGACGTATGAGGTTGATTAAAAAAAAATAAAAATTAAAGCACAGTATAATTACTATTTTAATAAATCTTACATTAGAAGTAAAATTATTTGACCTAATTATATTTGATGATTGATAATGATAATAAAATTGTTAGATATATATGAGACCAAATCAAAAAAAATCTAAAACTAATTATATTTTTTAATAAAATTTAGCCCTACAAAGAAAACTCAAACTTTAAAAGTACGAAAGAAAGGTAAAGAACGTTGTTAGGAAGGTTTAATGGCTATTCTTCGTAAACTTTTGCTAAGATCGCTTCAGAGCGCCATATCTTTGTAAAATTCCACGCAGTCAAGAAAATTATCTCTTGTTTTACCAGCCTCATCAATCAATTTATTCTTGTCGCCCCTGAAGTGCAGTGCAAAAAAGAAACCCCGTCGTGGATCCCTTATAATAGTGCTTTTTGTCGAAATTTAACTCTAATGGCGGCAACCTTCTTAAAAACTTACTTTAATAAAGTGTCATTAGCAGTGTACAGAAAATGTAGGTATGCTACATCATTTTCTACTTATAACTTTGTATATTTTAATTTAACTAATTGTATGTATTTATGAAATATCACAAAATAACATGTATATAAATTTTAATATTGCATATGTTACATTACATTAAAGTTAGATTAAATATTTATTTATTATTAAATGGTTTTTTTTAAAGGTATTTTCAGAAAACATAGTGTTGTGATTTAGAGACCAATCTTTTAGTAATTTTATTAGCTTCTAAAAAAGTAAAACAATTATACTTACCTAAGTCATATTCACGGAAATAATTACAAATCACATAAGACAAAAAATACGACACTTACAAATTAAATAAAATAAAAAAAAATATATATCTATTTGTTACAATACCTATTTCAAAAAAACTGAGGATTGATTTTTTTTGTGGAATAGCTAATAAAATAATATGACTAAAAAACTAAACCTATGGATTAATACAATTCCCTATTAATTTGGAAGACACTTTAAAACAACCTTTATACCTGCAATGCACGATAAAATAAAAAAAAATATAATAAAATTTACAAAATTTGTCACAAATATGTTCCTCTAAATGCTCAAATTCTGTTAAATCTCGCTGAAATAAAACAAATATATCTTTAACGATATTTCCCCCACCACCACCTAGGTCTCTGCCACCTATTTATATTATCCAATGCCAGCAAATGCCCTGTAAAATTAATGGATTTATAATAACACTCCGTATCAAATGTATGTACGAAGTAGTTAAGAAAACGTTGAAATAAGAAGGGTCTGTTTATTAATCAAACTCAATTTAGAATAAAATAATTCATAGATAAACATATTTTAAGATTTTCGCTGATTTTTCTTGAGTGAAATTAATAAAAAGTAACTCTATAGTTACTTTTTATTAATTTCATTACGATACAGATACGATACGATACAGGATATATGCTGGTATTTTTATTTTATTTTTTGTAATCAAGTGTAACCATATTTTATAATAATATTTTCACTCATATCAGAAATACATTTATCATATTTTATAAAATCACATTATGCCTCTTTGGATAAGCTTTTCTGTTTTGTTATCCTAACAAAGCAATAACGTTTTATTAATTCAGTAAAAAGCGTAATTACTATAGTCAACTAGCCTTACATCGGGATCTCGGGTCAGCGCGGCGCGGCGACTAACCGAGGCCTGGAAGCTGTCGTTTATTCATCTAGGAATCGACCTCGAAAATGTTTACTATGCTGTAAGCAGATAGATTCTCTGTAAATATCCGCGATAAATCCGCACACTCAAATTACTGTACAGGCAGTGGTAATAGTAAACATTTATCAAAAGTCATCTACAAATTGCGTCACACGTTAAAGGAGAGAAATGGGCCTACAAAGTGTGACGTGGTGTGACAAGGAGGGGGAGGAGTAACACAATAAAAAGTTACGAAAATTAAATATTGACACCCTCAGACACAAACCGTTTATGTATATTTTTAAACTCTAAAACTATTTGTGTTAACACTTTTTGGCATTTAAAATTTTCGTTGATTTTGAGTACTCTTGGTACTTTTGGTACTCTGAGTACTTTTGGTACTCTTACGTACTTATTGTTTCGAAACCTACAAATTATTAATATGAAAGAATTTTAAATTAAAAAATATTTATGGGTATTTTGTTTTAATCTAAATTACTTCTAGATGCAAATTTTCTGATTTCCCAGTAGACTGGGAAATTTATGAATGGGCCCTAACCACCAAGAAAGTTTATAATCGTTAGTAAAAATTCTTGTAAATTCTCTCTACTGTAAAACGAAACCATTTCACCGAAACCAATTGCTGAAATATAATTTTCCATTTCCCACTTGACTCGACAAGTTTTCTTGTCAGCTATAACCCCTCAAATTGGCGCGATTTTCGTGGAATGAAATTGAATGATAATAGCGGATCGAGTGGGCGCCTGTCTAGCGTGGGAGGACCGGAGGATCGGAGGACCTTGTTACTCCTCGCTCGAAAGCGTCCTCCGTCTAACGATGGCAAAAAAGATGGCGAAACCGGAGACGAGTTTGGCGACCGGATACAGGCGTCTCACCTTTCTAATTTGCCGAATATGCCGTCATTGAATTACAACTTGTATTACTTTTACCGTAAGAGGTTTCAACTTGTATTTTCTGACATTTTTCACTTTAAACGAGTAGCGGCGCGACGTGACTGACGGGTGCGTTGGGTCCGCGGCTTTGCCAACAATTATTTACTTTACTTTATCCGGACAAAGTGACATTTAGTTTGTTTGTGAATGTTCACGTTAATGTAATGTCAATTCTATTTCTATTTGTTAAATGTAATGTCAATATATTTGTATTCCTTGATAACCTTTAGTAGCTAATTTGCTTATTAATTATTGTTGATGGTGTATGAGAATGTAACAGACTAAAGAAATATATAATCACAATATAAATAAAAAAATACTCGCATCCACGAAATATTGCCTAAATTGGTATAAAATTAAAACAAGGTTAATGTATCTATCATTAAATAATCAAATAGTCAAACAGGACATAGTCAGATGCGTATTTATTTATTTATTCTGGTTAACAGAAATTGTACACGATACAGGTAATGACGTAAAGACAATATAAATTGAAGTCTACAATCCTTAAACTACGGTAACCCAATTGGTTAATAAAAAAAATAAAGGTAAAGAATAATAATATTAAAATATCATAATAAAATAATTTGACGCCTTTGGCGCGTTCGGTACCTCATATCTCGGGTCCGGAGATAAAATCTTTTTATGGCAACATAAAGGTTTATGGTTTACAAATAACTAAAAATATTCACCTCTTGCATAAAACTCATAAATGTTTCATTATGGGATTATGTAGAAACAGAATCATTCATTAATTACCTAATATAGACAATTGTGTTATACGTTTTGCCATGTATTACATATGTAATAAGAAAATGGTTTAGTCATGTGTATTACTTACAATGCACACATTTTGAGCCGCACAAATGCAATAAATATTTTCTAAGCCTATATGAAGCTCATAAACACTTATGCGAGAGTGCTATAGCGTAAACCGCGTGGTAAACTTTAGTTAATATTTTATTTCCATCGCTTGCTGTAAGACGCCATTCTGCTCGTACTTCAAATTAATCCCTTCCACGCAATTTGCCAACGCGGTCCCGTGGCAGGATTTGTCACTAAACATTTCTATTACTTCGATGCTCTCAAACATCAGAGTAACGTCCCGGAAGATGACTTCCACCTTCTGAACAAGCCGACATTCACCTCTCTCGTGCATCTCAACAAAATACTCACTTACTCATGACGCGTTTTCTTGATGAATTGAAAACATATTTTTGTTTATTTAATTATATTTACGTATTTACTGTTTTAATGAATATTTTTTTGGAGTATGTACTTTTAGGTATGTGTTGTTTATCACCTAAAAAATAATAAATATATATTGTAATATTACCTAGTTTTTGAGCTTCTTTATAAAAGATCTGTGGATATACATATTCTTAGGCGAATTAAGTAAAATGGCTGTTGTGCGTAAGCCCAGGCTATTTATGGACTATTTTATAGTTCAGCCTTCCGCTTTAAACAAAAACTGCCCAAAATCGTTTTTGCGAATATACAAAAAAAATTTTTTTTTCTTTTTATATAATGTATGCTTTCTCGTATCTTACACATCGCTTATACGCGACCCCTGTGCGGTTAAAATGAAAGATCTTCACATGCAAAGTATCAATTTATCAAAGTATCCTTAAGGGAATCTGATCTACCCTGCCCATTTTACACAAAGGTATTCGTAACGTTCTACGCTTTAACCGACTCTCGCTTATAATCTACAAATTCGTCTGGGACCACTTGACCTTTTTAAAGAAGGTAAATTGCCGAAATAATGAGTTCTTTTTTATTATATCTAAATAGCTTCTCTACGGTTCTGGTTCTCCGCTCGCTGATAATCGTCGCACAATTTTAGGTTAAGGAAAAATTGTTAAAAATGTATATTAGAAGTAAATTAGTGTTATATTTGTATTGTTTTATTATAATTGTAAGACATGTAATCCTGCAATATTTGGATTTTAATTACGAAATGTTTTATAAGAATGTAATGTTTGTTATAATAAACGATGGTTATGGTTGGGCTGACATGAGGGGAAGGTAATTCAAAGTTCTTCATATACTTTAACTATATTTGATTAGGAGCAACTTGAAAAAAATAGTTACATATTATTATGTTATTTTAACCATTAGTTATTTAAATAGAGTTGTGAAACTGGAAATTATTTTTACAGGAAGAAGAAAATAACAGTTAAGCATATATAAAAAAAAATGTTAAATAAAACCACATTATTCCTTATTCCTTGGTACATTGCATTTGGTCCTAATGTGCTATACTCCTTACTTTCACGCCCCACACTTCTCACACAACACATACTTCAAAAAATCTTAAATACACCTTTTAACCTTCAGCAAGCAACCTTACGCATTTACTTAAAATTTCAAATATACTTTTTTGTTCATTCCTAATCCAATACACAAAACTCTAACTGTATGGATGTACATACCTGTCAATAATCTTGATTTATGCGCAGAATGTTTTTTTTTTGTGCTCCATAGAAATGAAAAAACGCGGATTAACAAAAGATTCTCGCGGGAAAAGCATCAGTTGGCGGGTGGGTCCCTCAAATATCGGCCTGTCCTTTCTTTGCCTACCGGGCAATGGCTTATAAAATATACGCAGGGCGGAGGTGGTGTAGGCTAAAGGACTTTACATACGAACTCGTTTTTCCTTATTAGTGTTTTTTGCCCAAGGAAATACTATGTATCTTTCTGGGTATGAAAAGCACGCACTGAAATGTTTTTCTTAAAATAAAACGAGTTACAACTGACGTGTTAGACACGTTCATAATTTTATATCAATGATTCGCGATCTCACCTTTTATAACAGTATAAAATATTCACAAACTTTCCCAGTTTCTAAATAGTTTACTAAAATATATTTTAAATATCCTAGGAATGTGATGATATATATTGTTTACAAATTCAAATGGTATATATTGTTTACGAATTGCTCAGACACGGTGATTATCTGAGTCTGCGGCATTCTGATTTTATTAATGCTCTCTAATCCCTCAAAAGCAGTCGGGTATCATTAAATTTAATAATTTGATAAGCAACCTTTGCCGAGGATTGATGCCCAGTGATGCTACTGAGGCTATCTCCCGGGGCAGCATCACTTTGAGTGGAATTCAATCTTCGTCCTGCCCCGACGACGATACAAACTTTTGCCTTCTGAATTATTCATGAAATCCTTATGATAATAATAAATACTTAAATAAAAAGCGTGCCTCGGTGGAGCCCCTTCCGGCTGCATATCATCCCACGAACCACGCCGTTACTCCTTACAAGTTTTTATGGAAATATAAAACCCAGTTATATTTTTACTTTATTTTTAACTATGGCTATATATTACTACTATCACCGTTTTTTTTAAATTAAGTTCGACTTAAAATTAGGATAGTGATAAAAAATGGTAATGAGGATAATAAAATTAATATTTTTGACATTCGTTTTTTTGTTTAAACGCTGCATTCGAAGTGCCGATGCTTGAAATAATTATGCACGTGTATCATGTAGTAGTTAAAACAAACAATCGGTTTGGAATGTCTTCCTTTATTTTAACACATTTGTAATATTGTGTAATTTAAGTAACATTATATTGTAATACATTTTTTGGTTATTATATATTTATTTTATTTTGACAATAATAAAGTGCCTGCAAATTATGTAATCACTAACTGTACCATTCCAGTTTTGCAGAGGGATGTTTTTTATGACTTTCGAAACGAAGTCATTAGTGCCCACTTTGTTACAATACAAAGAGGTTTTATTTTGATGTAAAAGGACAGGTTCGATTAGTTCAATTTCAACGTGTGCTTTTTTTATACTTCGGATCACTCTTGACTGTATTTTTTTTTACGATTAAATTCATTCATTCATTCATTTTTTCCGTCGTATACCGGTAAGTATAAGTTTTGCATCTAATTTGTCAAATTTTACATTTCAAGTAAAATATTGCAATTTACTCCATCTATTGTAGTCATTACTAAGTAGTTATGAGTACAATACAGTTATATAACATAATATTTTATGTAACAGCATACGTTATATTATAATAAAGTTATTATAATATAACGGCATACGTTATATTATAATAAAGTTATTATAATATAACGTATGCTGTTATATAATATGAGGTTATAGCCAAGCCTACTTTATTCTTGACCGGACGGCATGATGACGCTGCGCGGTTAGTACGAGTATTTTAATAAACCTCCGTTAGCTGTCAGGCCGTTTTGAATTTCGACATTATAATATATTTTGACGTGTATCGTCGTCGCTTTATACAAATCGAGGTATATTATGCTTTTCATAAGTAGTTTTACGACTTTATTTATATTTTATTTTATTTTTCGTTTATTAGGAAATCCAACAGACATTATTACATTTTTTAAGGCATTACACGCACATAAAATTTAAAAACCATGCTCTAGTTGTAGGGTTTCGCTAAAGTATATTAAATACGTAACAGTGATATTCAAAAGTAGATAAACTAAGAGGTATTAAAAGTAGGTAAACTGTAAAAATAATATTTAAGGTTAATTTAAAGGTAACTACTACTTAATGTAATGAAAAAAAAATAAAAACTAAATTATTTTATATTTATAGTCCACAATCTTGCCGATGAACCTAGTTGTATTTGGGGGAAAAGAGTACCTATCAACGCAAAAACAAAGCTCATTTATAAGTAGCAGTGATAGTGATAATGACGAGCGCATTTAAGTTCCAACTTATGGCAATAAACGTGTGGTATCAACCCTTATAAATCCGTAGCCTAATATCGCGTGTCGTTTTGACATCAACATTCTTTTCCTTGCTTTCTTTGCCGTAATCTTCCTTCTATGTCCGAATGAGTTGGGGATGTTGATTAATGGTCTGTTGGGACGCAATAAGCCTTTGTACAGGCCGCCCGTTTCAAGATATATCTTCATATTGTAAGCTTATAATTTGTGCAATACCTGTTTTATTAAGACGATGATTGCATTTTCATGTGTAAAATAAATATTGACGCTTTCTGGGTACCTTTGGGGCCAGATATTTATTTTTTTATTTTTGCAATCATGCAGATTCGTTAACCACCATTTTATAGCGGATGTGTTATATGGTATATATATATATATAACACCAATGACTGCTGTTAGGTGCCATTTACCAAACCTGGGCATCATATCCCGATATTACTCATTCGTTCTGAAAATTACAATTTCAAAATTGTCATAATGGCTGACTTCCAAATACATTTAGTAAGATAACCAGAGCACATCAAATGTAATTTTTCCGTGTTTTGCAGGCAGTGTTAGCTTTTGGTGTGCAAGGTCTAAACTACAAAAAACAAGAGTAAATAATAATAGTTTTTTTTATTTATTTATTAACAAACAAACCAAAAGTATTCGAAAACAAAATGATTAACAAAATAAATTAATTCAACACAGTTGCCAAATAAATATTTCATACTTTTTTATTACATATACAAAAAAAAACAGTAGGATATATAGCCCATTAATTTAAATAATTAATATTTAATCTATTTTCAGCATGTTTGATTTTCTTTAATAGTGTTAATTTTTATATTTCTTTGTAACGTTCAACTTTTAATAGTTTACCACCACATAGAGTTTGAGAGTACGAATACGTGAAATGGGCCACCATTTCCCGTATATTCGTACTATAAAATATAAAATAACCTATTGGTAAAATAAGCATTTATTTATTGTTTTTGTTTATACGGGGTTTTATATATTTTTCAATTCAATACAATGACCTATCTCAAGGTTGCATTTATCTGCACATATGGCATTATTATTTGATCGTAGAGTTCACAACCATTTCTCCTTATTTAGATAGATTTTATAGGAAAGTTGTTAGAATCATTCAACCGCTAAAACCTAAGCAAACGGAAAAAGCAAGAAAGATGCATGCCGCAACTTTTGACGTCGGTCGTAGACTAGCCGCTGTTGCGGGCAGTTAAAAAGATTAAAATCTTTATGTCTGCCCGATCAAGGTATAGCCATCGTTTATTAAAACGTCGTCGATCGTAATATGTATTCTGTATAGAAGGAATAAAGGTAATAAAATGTAACTAAAAACTAAAACACTGAAATATGCCACCAGTTGACCCCCTCCCCGCCCGCCCCGCTCTCTTCAATCTTGTCCAATTTCATTTATATGGTTCTATAATTAAAATGCAGTGTCTTAATGCCAGTGTCCAAACTTATAGCGACAAGCGCTAAGTATTACTTGTTCTTTGTTCCCTTCCTCCCTTACTCGACTGAGTTTGTACTAAGGAAGGCAATACTTTTGTGTTCTAGCTAATTCAGTAGTTAAATAAAATTGCTCATGTTTTAACTTATATTCTTATTTATTGTAAATTTACATAATTTATTTAAAAAATATGGTTATCATGATTGTAATTCAATGTTTACCAGTAGCAGCGATGATATAAAAGATCGTTAATAAATGAGAATAACTTTGTATATCTATATTTTCGTAATTACTCACTAGTGTCATGTTTGTGTGTTTGTGTATATGTAAGTGCGAGGTTGTTAATGTAAATTTAAGGATATAGCCTATGTTTTAAAAGATAAAGAAAGAAGTATTTGATAAACGAGGATGTCGCTAGTAAGTACTCCGAGGACGTATGTAATAAAATTATATTTCGTAAAAGTTAAAACATAATAAATAACAATATTTATGTAACATTTCTGTTCGGATGGAATATGTCTATCACAGACAAATTCTTATTTTATGTACCTTGAGTCCTTACCTCCAGCAGGGAAGAGTATTATTAATTTTAACCGAGGCACCTGAAAAAGTTGGAGAGAGTCCTTGTAAAGTGCTCTACAAGAAGTAGTGGTGACAATTCAAGGGCTGGCAACTCGACCATAAAGATAAAGTACGTCAGCTATGTCAGGGTATGTACGAAACGTTCGAGAGTGGGCTTATGAAAGTGGCTATTTTTTATTGTAATATAAAATACTTTCTTCAAATCGTAAAAACTATTATAGATTGCAAAAAATATATTTGACTGTCATCAAACGATAAACAAGAATAGCTATGACAACTGTAACTATCATATAATATCAACGGCTTCTATACATTGTTTAGTAGTAGTAAATTAATTGCCCAGGTCATTAACGGCATCTTGCCTCGACTACACGCGCCTGTGGTAACCAATTTTTACAATTTCTTATCTCCACTTGTGCCTGCGGCACTCTTAGTCCCTTCGATGTGCATTTTGGATGACCATAGAGGCTAAAGTGAGATATTTTTTAGTTCTGAGTAGATAAAAATAAAAAAAACTTAGGTACAATTGTATCATGGCATTCTTTCAATTCATCATTTCATTTTTTTTGTAAATTTTGACTCGCGGCTAGTAATGAAACCTCATCCCCCCCCCTCCCTCCTCCCTTGCTATTCACTGGATTTGTGATTTCTTTAATACTAACCTCTCCCAAAATTTTTCCTATACCAATGCACACAACCACGGACAAAATGACTAGTTTAGTTCCGTATTAAATCAGTTTTTTTTTTAAAGTTTTTCAATGTATATAAATAATCGGAGTTTAAATTGGAGTATTTTTATATTAATTTATAAATAAAACGTTTTAACAGCTCTGCCAGCCATATGTTTGAAATTCGAATATGATCGGGCCCTAATGGTGAGCGCTGTCATATTATTGTCATGTCAGTTTCATACTAAAAAAATGTTGAATTTAATGTTAAATATCCGTAATATCCCACCACCTCTCGATGTAATCTAAACAGTTTCTAATCTACAAACAAACATTGACATAAAACAAAATCATTTTTAAAATACCTATATATAAAAAAGATATAAGGTTAGGTACTGTTGATTTTGTCCGAAAATATTTTACACAGCACACAACAGGCAAGGGGGAGTTAGGCTTTAGCACCCCGGCGCACCCCGCCCCGCCTGCCTCGCTTCAACATTCCCTCCCCCCTCCCCCCCGCCCACGCGAACGACCGTTGCCAGGGAATGTTTTGATGCTGGACGACGGAAAGCACTATTATTTGACGACGCTCATCCGCCCTTAATCCGAATTTTCTTATCAGAAAAATTCAGGCGCTTCGATTGCCGCAAAAATCCGAAGAAGGATGGAGAACAAAATATTCGGTCGTTTACTCAATTGGATATTCAAATTTTGAGAAAACATAAACTTTCAGAGTATAAAAATTTTATTCGTGTTGCCTAGTATCATTTGGCATTTTCAAACTCGTAAATTTCTTAAATGCAAAAATAAATGGCAATGCAAAACCTAATCCAGATAACACTGTTTATAGAATATAGTTCTTATGTAATTCTAATTTTTTTACTTTACAAATATAACATTGATACTTGTATTGTATTTCAAAAATATATACTTCTATTCAAGAATTTTCTTCTTGATGTTTTTAAAAATGTTGAGTCATCTTGATATTTAAAAGCAAGAAAATGAAACGTTAAAAATTTGGTCTTGCAAGGCATTATTCTGGTATAGTTAGATTCAGTTATACATATATTTTGTTATCATCATCATCAACAGTAAATTAGTAATTGCTCAAAGGTACTTGACTCAAAAAATGTGTATGACGCAGGGTTATTAAAGTAAACTAATAAGAAATGATTGTTTGAAAGAAACAAAAATTGTTATGTCACGATAAAATATAACCACATAATCGTAGTAACGGTAATTATAGCAATTTACGAATATCTTAAAATGTATCCGTTCATGTTCGCTCGTATTTCATTTGGTATCGCATTATTACCGCTTTTGTGAGCTCATTGCCCTCAATATTTTTTACCTCTTATTGTCGTCTTAATGCCCCTCCCCCCACCCCTCAACCCAAACCCGAAATTCTGCTGAAATCACGCCATTCAATCTCGTTCATCCGCTGGGACAAGAAAAAGCTTCATTGTTTTCATCATTTTCATCTTGTATAAGATGTTGGTTGAGTCTCATTCCTTTGCGACGTTCAACAGCTAAAACGCAGTTTTATTTTAGGTTAGTGTCAAAGATATAAGTGAGTAAAACTCGAATAATAAGTTATTTTAATGCTGTGAACAATGTTATGTTATTGTCTTTCTTGACAGATTTAAATTAGATATAAATTAGAGGACTTTAGTTAAGAATAGAAAAACAAGCATTATTAATAATATAAACACAGAACTATTACATTAATGTTAAACACCTCCCGATTAAATAATTAAGTCATTGGTTGCAAAACGGTTTCTCTAGAAAAGCAACTACGAAGGATAATGTAATATATTTTATCTCGAAGATGTTTGACTAATTACTTGTAAGGTGCATTTCTGTTATTACAGAATTATAATCCGTAAGAAACGGTTTTCTTTCACGCAAACATTTTAATAATGAGACAACCGAAGTTCCCGTAATCCACGCGAAAGTGGAGATAAAGAATCACTATACAAAACGCGTTTTCAGGACGGCCAGGCGAGCGGACTCGAGTCGGGCCGCATAAAAGATAACAAGCGGAATTAACAAGCGTTTGCCGAGGCGAGCGAAAGGGAAGGCGAATACGAGAGAATGCCAAAATCTTATCAAAATAATTCGAGGGAGGAAACGAGATCTGCCGCAAATAGGTTTCCATTTTACGAGCTGTTACTTATGCAAAAAATATGAATACTCAATTAACAGACGTTCTTCTTATTTTCGTATCCAGATAATCTTTTGTTCATTGCCGTCAAGTCATCAAACTAGGCCATAAAACTTTTTTACTCCGTCAAGATTCAAAATAGTTAATAAAATTCAATCGATGTAGAGGGTATTATATTAAAACTAATAGATATGTGCCAAATGGCAACAACACAAATAAAACACCCATTGTGCAAAGTGATATTTTTCCCTAAAATGTATTTTATTTTTGATGTAAATTATCTTTAATATTGCATCATGCATGACAACGCTTTTATATACTAAAATTTATGATGAGACTCTTTGGTTAATGTTTGTGACTTATTAAATTCAACAAAATAAAATATTGTTTGCATTCTACGAGTCATTTATAGCGTTCGACTGTGTTATCGTACATTTTCAGTGGGTGGCCATTTTCGTGACAGATCGCAACTAATAGGCAATTTGGACATGGCCGTGTCGACAAACCGACATACAAAACGCACCCCGTTGTGCTACAGTTTATATCATCAAAGACTGTCGCCGTTATTTCCCAGCTACAATTTTAGATTAATTCAACCGCCAAGAAGTTTCATAAATATTTATTCACATACTGGTAGAACAATTATTGTTATTTCATTAACATAACACAAATTATCTGTATCACTTCAAATTATTAAGAAAAAAAATAAAATTGGGATGTCATAGTGAATAAAGTTAATAATTAATAGACAACAATGACTAATAACACAAAAGTAATTTATGCCATTAAATATGTATTCTGAATATAATACGTAGTTCTACATAAGGATTCTCCTTTTTAAGCCTTAAAAGTGAAAACAAATGTGAATTTCTTACAACCATTGAATATGAAATTGTGCTGACTTTGACTTTGTCTCATATCTTTGGATATCCTCAGACGAAGTGTAACGATATCAATATCCACACGAGTGTTCACTAGCCTGGTATAATGAGGACAGAGGGACAGACTATTCTGTCTATTCTGTAAGCTTTCTTCGGCACATATTCCTAGGACATAACGATTTTATTTTTTTTTTAACCATCACAATACTTTAAACTAGTGGGTACGTAGACGGCATAATTTTACCAAGTGCAGATTGTGATATGATTTTGCGATCTTCTCTGCTTAAACATCGTAGGTTTCTGAATGTTAGGGGAGCAATATCTAAAACCATAACACGAAATAGCGTGAGTAACAATTTTATTAATTAATTTTTTATAATTAAAAAATAAATAAATTCACTGATAATTCGCTGTTTATGCAAGTGTCGAAGATTATAGAAAATTATATGAATTATTCTTTTACGCATATTAACAAGCTTCAGTCCGATGCGAATCTAATAAAGCGTCCCAAAATTCAGGCAAAGGGGTTCGACACGGCGACAGTACGCTGGTGAAATCCGCAAAGCGTGAAATTCAAATAAACACGGGGATGTTGGCTGTCACAGACGCAGGCTGGCCGCCCTTTTGAAGGGCGGTCTATTATTTGAACGGTTAATGAATATATAAAGTGTGCGCTGCCGGCACCGCGCTATTGATAATGTCATCATTAGTTTTTCTCAACAGTCAGTGTATGACATAAAACGAATGGTAAGATAAATTTTACCATCTCACTGTGTTAACATCCGACCATCAGGTCATTGTTATGGGGACATGGATTTTTGTCATCTGACACCGAAATGTAGACTACGTTGTCCTTTGTAGGTTTGTAGGTAGTTCCTGGTGTGGCACATCTTATATTTTTTATTCACCAAAAAATCTAAACAAATGTTACAGGGTTGGTTGAAAGGATTTTTTTAAACTCGGTGTGTTAGCCGAGTTTGCGCGCGACGTGTGGGCTAGATACATATTGTTTTTTTATTTTTATTCCTTCCTTTAGGATAATTTATACTTTCTTTAAGGATTATTTATACATACCTAATTTTCAAACAAAACACGAAGATTTCACGTTGCACTGGCATATACGTTTATAAACTTGGCCAGATGTGAAAACCTGTCGATGGTTTGACAAATTTATGGAAACGCACATGTTAATTTCCTGCCCTATTTACTGAAACGCGCGTTGTCCGATGCCCATATTTCGAGTTCTATAAAGGATTACTTAGCCAAATTTGGTATTCAAATGATTCATAATATATCAAACGTATGACATTAATTATGTTATTAAGGTAGCCCCCTCCAACAAACTTATATTAAATATAGGATTATATTTGATTTTACGTTATTTACCACTAGTTTCAATTAATTTACTATTTTTAATTAGAAATTTTGCTTTCGGTCATAAGAGATTCATTCAAAATATGAAAAGCATGAAAGGCTTATAAATCGTTCAATGACCCTTCTAGCTTCAATTTCGACAGACATAATGGGAACACCGATATTTTTTTGTTTAACTTTATTTAGGAAAATAACAGTTACATTAAAATACAGTTACAGCTACAAAAAATAAAAAAAGCATATGAATACGCCGAACTAATTTAAACTAAAACTAAATAAATATTTGTACAAATGATGTTTACGCTTATAAATGATAAATATTGTTTACCTTTTTTTAGCAACGAGAGGGTATAGGTAGAAGATGATTGTTCACAGATCAAATCATTCTAAAGTTTTAATAATAAATACATCTTAAAAAGAAATATAAACCTAATGTCGTCACTTATACAGACTTAGTTCAAAATATAGATAATAGGATTAATTGGACTTACCATATTGAGAGTGTGTGTAATAAATTAAAGTCCTTGATATAGAGGTATTAATATTTAAAATTTTGCACTTTTAGGTCCAACCTGTTATATGTTTTATTACGTTCTGGTTGACTCCATAAAAGGCTACGGACTGAACTGGCTTGACTTTCCAAACTCACTGTGATAAAATTAAACACTTCTTAATAGGTTTTATAAAAATGTTGATTGCAAAAGAACAAAAAAAGGATCAAGTATATGAAAAAATTAGTGGAATATGTAAAATTTTGCAAACCAAAAATAAAATATAATTGATTTTGCAAATATCTAAGTCTACTATTTTTTTATATGAACAAAAGGTGTTTAATGGCTTGCCGATACAAATTAAGAAGGAAACTGGTAACATTTTTAAATTAAAAAAATATACATATACACTACCTAAGAAATATTTGAGTTTATGACATTGTAGCCATTGATTACTTTTATTAAATTATGTTTTAAATATATTGTTTTAAAAACATTTAAATAAAATATACGAGGAGCTCTTTATAGTCTTGCAGTTTGGAATGAACTGTTTTGTAATGCGTTGTATAGTTTTGTTTAAATAAAATATATATAAAAAAATAATGCTATATTTAGATTAAAGTGCCGTGAACCATATTTAAATTGATATTTTTATCTTTTTGGTTTTCCTTTAAATTATTTTTCCGCCAAGAATTCCGGTGGCATTATTTCAGTATTGTGTCTTGTCGAAACAATTCCCCGTTGTGATCTCGATGTAAAGGAATTTAGTTTTGTTTTTAGCTGAAACAATACTGAGCGTGTAATTTCTCCAGAGAGTTGATCCTGAAACAGACGTAATCCACGATAATACATTTCGCTTTTACCTGGACAGCAAAAAAAGCTCTCACTGCGGCATGAAAAACGGATATATGTATAAAATACTAGAAGCTGGAAGTAACAATTTTTTATCTGATCTATTTTCACGCCTCTCCGACAATTTTGTGCAAGATTCACATAAAATATATAATGTGGCTCACGAGTACGCGTTTCACAAATCTTGAACTGCCATATGATTAATTGTATAAGTGGATCTGTAATCGTGGTCCACAAGTTAAATTTCCAGTTCTTGAGTGTAGATGAATGATAGATCTGAGACGAGGGTGATATAACGAGATTCTAGCAATTTATCTATGTAGGCCCCCCAAGATATATGAATTTCTTATTATCCAAAATGATTTCTTTGTCATTATTCTGAAGTAGCAGCCAGTCTACTCTCATGAAAAAAACTGCCATATTTACCTACACAACGTAATAAACGATATTAAATCACGTGATTTTATGTATCCTTTGAAAATGTGTTATCTTAAAACCGAAATATTAAAGGATGGGTAGTGAAGCAACATACCCCTATTTCGGTAGTGTATATGTATATATATATATATATCTGCGGGTCACAATTTGTACGTTTAGCTTCTGAGCAAAATATAGAAAGTAGATTCCATTTCTGAATTTCTATTTTTGCTAAATTGTTTAAATTCACTAAAACAACTGACTTTCACCAGAAAACTCTTTTTGATGTATATAATTTATTTATTTATTTATATCGTCATTTACGTGCACTCTTATATTCTATAATAACAAATATAATTTACATAGTAAATACAATGCTCATACTTACATTATTGTAATTTGTAATCACGTGCAATGGATTAGTTTTGTGCATCACCATAGTACAATGTGTTGTTCCAATGAGACGTCCATCGTTTGTAGAAGAAGTTTACCATTTAATATTCTAACTTAAATTAAAAATGAGTTACCCATGTAATCGTATTTTAATTTTTTTTTTAAGGATTTTTTTTTATTTAACAGTGATTTAAACCATCAGGAAATTATTATAATTTTATTCACATTAAAATACACTTCAACCGCGAAATTGTTGAATGACCGGCAAGTTATACGAAAATAGTCTGCATTCAATGTCTTTACAAGCAGCCTTAAAACGATATAAGCAGCGCAAAAACAAAAAATATTTTTAGATATATATATATATATGATTAGCACAATGTAGTCTGCATATTATTACATTTTATCAAGTTAACTATAAAAAAATATACAATTTCAGTATTTGTTTATACAATTAATGTGTGTTTTCAACTACCGTTCACACATTGAGTTTACAAGAGATATATAGGACTATGGATACAAAATACGAGAAGACCCGCATTTTTTTATTATTATTAAAGCAAATCTTTTGATTTTTCTCTAAATTTTTTTTTTGTTGATGCCTAGGTCTGTGGAATTAAGCAATATCGCTTGTAAAAATACCCATTTTTCGCGTTTCTGGGAGTGATGTGGCCCGGGCGACATCTCGGGGCGCTCATTTGTATTCGCTTCGCACAATCGCCGGCTAATTCAATATCGCTGCACCGCGACACGCGACGAGACGAGACGCACTGTCTACGTTTTTTTGATGAAAACTTGCATAATTTAAACGGTTTTGAAGCTTTGCGAAATATTTATTTTGAAAATGTAACACAATCGCGCTTTAAATTGTTAACAATTTAAAGAGAAATATTTGTGCGAATAAATTCACATATTATGCATTTTTAAGAAAATAAACTTTAATGTAAAATATAATTTGTATTGTATTTCTATAATCTATTAGTCTTATCTAATCTAGTAAATCCTTACCACGATGTAAATTATAACCCTATACAATATAATGGCATACTCGTAGTGGTTAACTGCTTATTATTTTTGATTCATGTCTTGGAACAAATGAAGTTAAATTTGAAATGATCTGACATTATTTATTTTTATTGAAAACTCCATCAATATTAATTTACACAATACAAATTACAAACATATCTTATTTTTAGCATATGAATTATGCCCAAATATTAATTATAAAATATAATGTTTAATCAATATAGCATTTGTGTAAGTGTTGCTTTTCCTAAAAATATTTTATATGTACAACGATTATCAATATAGGTATTATGGTGTGGTTCAATTTTGTGTTAGTAATTAATGTGTATATATGTGAACAGAATAATATACTACGTGTGTGTGATTTGAATATGTTCTACTCGTATATATGATTTTAGTTTATTAATCTATATATATAAAAGAAAGTCGGGTCAGTTATACCATTTATAACTCAAGCGCTGCTAATACGATTTGTATGATCTTCCATTTGTTGGATTTGTCTCCGCCCCAAATAACAGAATAAGTATTGAAACATCGGAAAAAAATCACGAAAAAAAAATTAATTTTCTCATACATTTTGTATGAAACGGCTTTGTATATTTTGTGAATTTTCAAACAGTAAGAGTTGCCTTCGAAAATGTTCACTTTGTGAGGTAATCACATTTGTCGTTGTGTGCGCATCGATAATTGCTATCTTCGAGAACGGATTATTCTGTACATCTATTGAACTTAATTCTTAATCATTAGTATTTTTAATAAAAAAAACTGAATTTACTTCAGCTAATAAGTTAACACAACATTTATTGATTCTGAGGAGGTACGAAGTTCGCCGGATCAACTGGTGTAATATAAATATAATATTATGTAATATAATAAGGTATTTTCTAATACGTAATAAATATAAACTTAGTTCAAATACGCTGCCATTATTACTTCATTTATTCTATACATTTTTTTTATAACCCGCGACCTTTGGGTCAATAGTCCAACACCTTAACCACTGGACTACCACGATCTCACTGTTTGTTTATATTTGTCTTTAATTTGGCCAAATATTTTTAAAGGGTTTGAGGTGATTAGTACAAAAATATATCCCTAAAACTTACAAAAGCTTTACCGTCGTTTATCATCAATACTCTCTCGGAGTTATCTCGTCTTGTATACACGCACCGAAATGATTGTATGACTGGAGGGACTGCAATACTCGTCGTTCGCGCGCTCATCTCGAATTCCCTCCATTAAATGGAGGCTGCAGTTCGCTACAGTTTGTAGCCGCGGCCTGTCGGCATTTCGACCATTCGCCGTTTTCCTAATTTTATTTTAGTTCATCTTAACTTTCGTATTTTCAAGGATTGCATCTATAAGAGGTTGCGTCGGCCATTTCGCTGGCGCCAACGAAAACTAAAGAACAATGTTGAATATGCATGGCCAATTATATCCTCAAACTTGCAACGAACCCGGATAGTAATATCCTATAAAAGTATTTATTTAGAATTGGTGGCCCAGTGGTCGAAATTCGACCGTAATTCATTAAACTTTTAAGTTTGAGCTTTATTGAGGTTCTTATACCTTTATATCATTGCATATAATATTGTATATATATATATATATAATTGTATAATTGAGTTGTAAAGTTATTTGACTTATATTTGATGATTGTTTTTTAATAGCGGCAAATCGCCTGAAAAGATAAATGACACAATCTTTGACAATATTGAATATATATATATATATATATATATATATATATTAATGTATTTTAATTTAATTTTTTTTTTTCCTACAAATATACATTTTCATATTTCTGACGGTTTGACATTCTCAGTTGTAGCACAATACAACACTGCCTTCCTTAGTACAGACATAGTCTAGTAAAGAAGGCAGGGCACAAAATGTAGCAGTGCTAATCGCTCCCGGTGATTTGTAATATTCATTTATAACTGATTTCTACTACTACATTTCTATTTTTTTTGTCATATTAATTATGTACAATAAATAAATAAATATACATTTTTTAATGTAGTTCTTTTACGTCAGTTGCGAGCGTGTACAAATACGTCATTAGCGTATGTTGTTTACCTTAATTCCCTGCAATACCTATGAAATTTAAAATTGAATTTTAGTAATAGTTAAAAAAAATGTTTGTAACAGTGAATGCAGCCTTTCACCTAAAGTGACCAGATTCAAAATGTTTTGCATTGCAAAACTATATTGTAAATGCATTAATCCACAATCAAAAGTATTCAAATTTCTTGGATTGACATTCAGGGCACATTTAATTGTATCCGTAAAAATTATTTCATCATTTTGTAATACTATTTACACTATTTAAATTCGCATTTGTCCTATTATCATTTTGACATTCATGCGAATATACCTTTCTTCTTTTTGTCTCACGTCAGTTCTATGTGTAGGCATAATGACAGATATGAGCGAATATCTGGGTTTTAAAAAACAAATGATACTACTGAAATTAAAAATGTAACATGTAAAATTAAATTACTGAAACTAAGATTATACAGGGTTTCATTTATATAATACAATGTACTCACTCTTTCAACCTAATAATTATGCTGTTTTGCCTTGACATTACTATAAGGACTTTGAATAAAATCACCTCTAAGTTTTCGTAAAAGGTTCGTAGACACGGTGTATAAATCGGCGTCTGGAAATATTGTAAAATCTATATAGATTAATACCTACTTTATTATACAGTTATGATAAATTTAATCACCTTTGTTACGGAAGTTTTTTTATTGGGTCAGTTGGAAAATAAAAATATTTGTCTCCTATTTTTATTTTATCACGTTGTAAATGTATATTTTATATACATATGTAGTAGGTAATGAAAACAATCATGAGATCGATTAGGAGTGCGAGTAGGAGATATGCAAGTAATGAGATATGTAATAATAATGGTCATTTATATTTAATTTGAGTTATAGGCTTTTGAGAGGTTTACAGACGGAAATAAACGGAGTTAAATTCGTAACTGGCATTAACCTCTTTGTTAATTAAATTTTGGCCTGGTTATATTTGCAATCTGACAGATTGTCGCAGCTTATTACACTATTGCGTGTTTTTTCTCCATGATAGACCGAGTCCACATTATATTATATTAAAATTTAATTGATGTACACGCAATTGCCTAGTCAGTTTCATAAATGCATGGTCGGGTTTGTAATATCTGCTCGCTTAATTAACCCCAAATATACAACCAATGCTCTAAAAGTGCGTGATATTGCTAATATTTGAATGGGTTCACATTTATTATAATTCGTAAAAAAAATTGTTATTGTAGTGACGTTTTTTCAAATGTCTATGCTACTGTAAATATTTAAATACCCTGTAACTATTCATTTAATAATATAAAAATATTAGGTAGTGGTCAATGGTTGTTGGGCGAACATTACAATTCTTTGCAATTGCAAAACTCAAAAAAATAAAATTGGTAAATCACACAATTAGCATACGACAGTGAAATTCACTGTTGCTTAGAGCGCACACGTACTTTAATTTGCCAGCTATATACTTTATGAGTTATTTATTTTTAAGTTACAGAAAACTTACAGCTAGACACAATTATTATAATAAAAACATTTTTATGAAACATTACCCAATTATTATCCAAGTATTTGACTATTAGAAGAAATAAAACATTCTAAGAGTATTTTTGTTTAAGGATTGGAGGTGTGAATTTATGTGGGGGTTCTGATTTCAAATTCAATTCAATTTCAATTTCAATTCAATTTATGTCTCAAAGGTAGCCCTTAAATATATTTTTAAAACATCGATTAAAATTTTATATTCACCTCACTATAAACAATATGGCGGTCACAAAATATTTACAACGAAATAAAATCTTTAAATGCTTTTTATTCAAAGATGTTGTGATTTACCAGTCAAAAGAAATACTATATTACTTCAGCCTTGAGGTATGGCTTCTGCTCGTATAAAATTTCACAGCACAGTAAGGCATGATCGCTCAAAATATTAAAAGTTTGACCCTCCGCACGAACGAAAACCTTTGGCGGACACGTCTGAGAGAAGCGCGGGTTTGCATATGGGCAAATTGTTCATACATTCGGTCTAACACGCTCCGTCCATGTTAATTAGTCTGTGAGAGGAAGGGTCAAATTTCTGATCTTTTTTAAAGTTACTTTGTCGCTGTATCTGGCAGATGAGTCATAAACTAACACAATTTTTCTCAGAATACGAAACGCAAAATGATTCAGGTGATGACTGTTTTTTCACAAACGAACTTCGTGAATTCCATAGACTAACGGCTTAAAAATATATATATTTATTAGAATATATTTAAGTAAATTAAATCTGCTTTTAAAATGAAGGACAGGACAGGGCTGTCCTATTCAAAATGTTTAATCGACGAAAACATGAGAATCAAAAGAAGTGAAAAAAATATACCATCATATTCCTCGAAAAAAACTGAAAAGATAGAAAAAAAAATATTCATAGAAATAACTATTCAAATCAATGAAGACACTAATTGCTCTTTTATTTGGTACATTCATCTTATCTCGCGTTTCCTTTGCATATATATAAAGCCATCTTTGTTTGTAAGCTGTGCAACAAACGGTATTGACATGGCTTTAATAAAAGTAACTTTTGATTTTTGACATATACTTGGGTATTTCATTATTTCAAACTCTCGCGAAACTGTTTCACAAAACGCTGTGAATATTCTCAGAGAGCTTTTATATCTTAAGAGAAGCTTTCTTTACTTAACTCGCAATTTCTTTGCTGCGTTTTAATGAGATCTGTTTTTTTTTATTTTAACTTTGCCTTTATCAGATATAATATATTTCGTTTAAATTAAAGAAAACCTTTTTACATACAGGTAACGGGATTGCCTTCCTTAATTTTCATTAATTAGTTAACTTGAAAGCTAATTGAGTTTCTTCTTACTTTCTGCGCTCTTCCCCATTTTTCACTTTTACCTTTAATTTATTTACCATAAAGTATAGCTTTAAGGGATACAATCTAGTTCTATTTTAGACATTTCTTTAATTATTATTTTAAATCAGAAAACAATATCGGCATAGGTCGGAAAAAAATATAATATAAATTTTATCTGCTAGTAACCGATTTTACTTTTTCACGGCAAAAACTACTCCTCTTAAGCGATCTTCCGATTATATAATCATGTTTTTAGTAATTTAAATATATTTATTTTTAAGTTGTACCTACATTGTTATAAAAAAACGTTAAGTATAACAGTTTGGATAGAAAAAATCTTTATTTAAAACACGATGTTTTTTGAGATTTGAATATTTTAACCCTAAATTATAGCCAAAAATATGAATATGAGTTCAAGCCATAATGCTAACCTCTTTAAATTATTAATGACTTGCCAAAAGGTTAATATCAAATAATTTATAATTGCAATCATTATGTATCAGTATATAAAAAATCAAAATAGTAAAAAGGAAGTGGTTTATCTTCAACCTTCAACAATTAAAAATCCATAAACAAAACCGTTTTGGAATTCTGCTTTCTAATTCAAATCAAAAATTTTATTATGCAAAATAAAGTATTAACAACATTACAATTTTCAGTGTTTTAGGTATTTAGACCGAAATCGTGGAAGTCTAGGTGTTCGACCTAGCGATATATTTCGACATATTTACGAGCCTCCTAGTTGAAAGCAGTTCTCCAACCATGTGGATTGAGGAGTCGATCCCTCTCGATTAGCTTATTTCTGTTGGTTACATTTCGAGATTCGGTTCCGCCCCGCGAACTTCCTGAAGTTTCTCTATTTGCAAGACCTAATTAATATTCATCACGATTTATTTCACATGAGAATTAAACTTTGATAGAATCTGTTATCAGAATGTACTTACTACACGATTATTATCATACCCATGTTTATGCTACTTCAAAATTAAGCTTTAGACATCATTCATCACGATTAAGAAATAATGACAGTATTCCCTTTAGTCGTTATTTTACTTAGCGTTTTTAATAAAAAAAAAAATTTTTTTTGTTCAAACTTATGTAGGTATGCAAAAATATTTTAAAATATAAACCCTGTTTTTTACCTTCTGACAGTATTATTCTAAATGCATATAAATGAAAAGCGACCAATTTCTTATATTATCTACAAGACAAAAAAAATACAAACCTGATTTACTTGGGCGGACCTGACGATGTTAGACAATTGATACGTAGCCATATCACTTCCGAAAGAATCAGTAAGAAAAATCTAAATTGGCTCAGTAGTTCTCGAGATTACCTCAGACAAACACATAGAAATCTAAATAAGACCGTTAATTGGCAGTTTTACATTTTACTTGCAAAACCAGTAAAACCCTTCCCAAAGGTACTCATAGTAAGAGATATTTCCATTAGTGCTCTATATAGCATTAATTTATATCAACTCACCGGAAATTGTTAATATATTTGTACGTTTACGTCTATGTACCCACAGTTGGGGGAAAACGGTAAAACCTGCCACACCCTTAATTACAGCCTTCCCCTTTCGGATATCATTTTCCTAGTAAACACGAAGTATATTTTTTCATCCGTCCGCCCGCGACTTTTCCTGCTGTAATTAAGGGCCGGCGCTCACAGAAATTTAATTCATTTTCGTCGGACCATGAATTAAATTCCCTGCATTTTGCCCGTCCTTTGATCTTGCCCTTATCGAATTGCATAAGGTACGTACAGTCGAGAAAACAAATTCAGGCACAGCTAAGTAACAGTTTCAGATTGTCACTCATTTCTCCAAACCAATAGACAATAATATAAGACACATATACAAACTCTACTGGTACTGCGCATTTTTTGTTTCACTTTTATTTAGATTATATTTTTGTGAGAGCAACTTTCATCTAGAGACTATTAATATCATGAGTTGCCAATAAATACGTGGACAGTTAGCATATAAATTGCGCAACGAATTCCGCCACGTGTACAAATACAGCAGCCATGTTTAATCCCGCTGTAAACGCTGCGTTTGGATTTTTTTTTTTTTATAAAATATTTGCTGTAACCTAGATCATATATAACGATATTGTGCCCCCTCAACTAGGCTTAATTTTCTTGTCAGGGGAGATGGGGTAATGAAGCGTTAAAAATGGTATGACTATTATGTGCAGATCGAGTCCAAGACCACTGAATCAATAGTCAAACTACTTCCCGTATAAATTAGCGCGAACTACAAATATGTATTCCTATTTTTTTATTGGACTCTGTTTATACGCAAGTTCTGGTGATGTTCATTGATGTTTGCAAATTTCGCATCTTATTCAAAGTGCTCAGAAGACACTGTGTGCTTATCAGCTGTCACCGGCCGTATTCGTAAAAGATTAATTATCATTAAACATTTTTTCTACAGCTGAACTGGGTGACTACGACCCCAGACGCCATGGAGGCGGTTATGTGTCAGAATTCCGACTTCTCTCTCAGCAGACAGCCGAACTCGAAACAAGGGCAGCTGAGATCCACAGAACGCTCACGTAAGTCAAACACTACGCACTTTGTATGCTTAAAATTCTATACTCTTTATGAAGTAAAACAAATTAATGAAATGACTAATACAAACCAATGGCTTTAAAATATATATCCCGATCATTACACCTGATGTGTGTGAGTATAAATATATAGGCTTAATTAAGAGTAAAATTATTCAAAAGAATTACCTTATTGTGGAAAACGGAATCAAAAACATAAAACTTCTAATAAGAAATTTCAACAGTAAAAATAAAATGTTGACGAATGAGATTTAAGAATTAATACTAAAAGAAAGCTTCTTACTGGACATTTTAATGTTTATTTTATTCAACTCATAAAGGATATTATATGTTTATTCATTTGCGCCAAAATAAAACACTAGATTATTTGTTAAAACAACCTATCATATTCCATATAAGAAAAGCAGCGTTGGTCAGTGGCATATTTACTATGCAACAAAATCTTCTGTGTAACTTTTATGGTTAAATTTCACAACAAACGCTAATGTGTGTGAATATTTAGATTTGTGTTAATTATTACGGATAACTTTCAAATAGGTAAACACTATTGATTTCATCTTCCATATTTCTTTGCATCCGGAATATCTTTAATGAATAAGATCGTAACCATTTCAAATGTGCTGTCAATCAGCGGGGCTATTCATTAAAAGCAAAAACATATGGTAATATGTATATCTTGTTACTTAACTCAATCAAAAATGCTGAGGAACTTTTAGAAGTAAGCGTTCAGATCACAGAACCAATAGTTATTCGTTGCTTGTGCATGTGAAGGGGATAAAATGGCTACTTTAGCCATGAATTTTAATGGATTAGGCATAATATAATCATAGGTTTCTCATGTTTAAGTATACTTATATTGTATTTTTGTCCTCTTTAGATTTAAAAATAATATAAGATTTCCGTACATCTAGAATGTAAAGATACATTACAAAAAATCATAAGTTTTAAATTGACGGCAGGTGGCTAAAAATATATAGAAAAGTATTAAATATTTCTTACCATGACCAATCACACTGTGGATCGAACCACCCCACTAGGAATAGCGGAGTATCCCTGCAAACTATCTGCTTATAATAATAAGATTAATGATGTGTACGTAATATAAATATAAATAATTAAAAATAAAATAACTAAAATTATATGTATAGAATAAATATTTACGGGTACTATATATATAATTAAAAATATGTAATAACAAATATATTGATATTTATTATTTTATAAAAATAAAAATGTAAATGAGATGTAAATCCAAATGTAATGTAATGGGAGATTCCTAGGTGAATTCCTGGGGAATAATTCAGTCAGGATTTGTTATTTTATATATACTATAATAGACAGGCGGCAAATAATATATTAGGGAAATATATAACATAAAATTAAATTGTTTAGAATATTTATTTTTAATATTCATAATATTTTTATTATTTAGGTATACCTAATTATTATGGTTACCGTTTACTTTCTTCCTATTCTGACAATTTTTTTTCTTCTTCGAAATCATTGCTTTCGAATAAACTGTTAGCACTGTTTCTTTTAATTTGTTGCATAATTTGGCTTCAAGAATAATGATAATAAGAAAACTGGCTAAAACCCTAAAAAGTGCTGTTATATATAATATGCTCCAGTTTAGCATCACGTCGTGATTGTAACCCATTTAAATGAAGATTGCTCTAGTACTCTATTTAAAGAGCGACCGAAAGGCAAAAGACTTAATCTTACGTTCAATTCAATCTAAAATTGTTCAATTATATGTTTAATTTTCTGGCTTTAGAAAAGCTCAAAGGAAAAGTGTAGACAGCGGTACGCTTTCCTTTTTATGGCCATTTCGCGTTCTCTCGCCCTTCGTCAGAGGAGCGAACATTATATTAGAACCTCCAGGAGGCAACTATTTAAGATAAGATTTTACCCTAAATCTATATGAAGAGAAGAGAAAACACGTGAACAGAAAACTTTCTACTCCTTTTTAAGTGAGAGTTAAAGTTTATATGGAGAAGGAGTTTAAAGCTAAAATGTACCTATAATATGTGTTACAAATACATTAGATTTAATAATATATAATATTGTTTACGTCCATACTACTGACAAATATGTGAATTTTGTGTGATTTCAATTGTTCCTTTTTAATAGTCAGTCAATGTAGTAATGTCAATGTAAAAATAATTATTAATGCCATCTTTTGTTTCTATGAATGTCAAATCTCATTTTTACATGAAATATTTAAAACTGATAATCAATTATATCATAAATTTTATATCAAAAAATAAATATAATTGTATATTTTTTTTTTCAACTGTTACTATCAATAAATTTTAAATTTCATAGGCATTACAAGTAATAAGTGCAAACGAAACACGCTAATGACGTATTTGTTTTGCCTCGTGGCTGACGTAATACAACCAAAATTAAAAGAATAGAGGTATAAGAACCCTAATAATGCTCAAATCGAAAATTTTGTGATTACGGTCGAATGTCGACTACTGGGCTAACCTAACCTTCCCTCCTCCAGAGCTGGCCAATTTGTAACTCTATATCAAATTAACCTTTTCAGACTAGAAGAGCGTAGGTTTCTTACAAACAATAATATTTGTTTTACTCTTCATAAGTTTGCCTTACTAAAATACCTCCTGTCAATTATAATGGATTTCGGATATTATTGGACCGGCAGACCCAGCATCTTCGTATTTAAATGTTAATCACTCTATAGATGTGGATTTCTTTTACAATTGAATAAAAAAATCTCAACAATTTTCACCACATTCCGATTGATGAGTGTTGTTTAAGGACTTTCATGATAAATAAATAATACAAATTAAATAAAATTTGAAATAAAAAGAGAGAGAGAGAGAAGAAGAGAGTGCAACAGCAAGCGAATTTCGTGGGAAGGTTCCGTTCTTATGTATACTCGTATGCTTTGCTCAGATTCACGGATCGAGTAATTCATCGTACATATGAGGTCTTCTCATTTTGATATTTCCTTTTCGCAGTGGCCTGACACCAGCGACTGCAGAACTCAGCTATCTGGACAAAGTCAAGTGGCTAGACATGTACGGAGTCGATCTTCATCCAGTTCTGGTGAGTGGTTAAACTCAAGAGGACGCTCGAAGGTGATGTGCTCATTCGCCCAAAGTCGTTCAGTTGTCGCGTTGATTTTCTTCTTATTTAAATATTGAGTCATGCTGAAACAATGTTGAATTTAGATGCCATTGTAGGTTGATAATGTAGAAATATAATCAATGTACAGGAGTTTTACTTCTAACACGCGTTTTGTAACCAACTTGTGTAACCAGCTTTTATTTTTGTTTTTTTTAAGAAGTTATAATCAGCAAACATGCTTGTTCGAGAGAATTCCGAGTTGCCGAAGAAGTCTGAGTTGAGTCACCGATTCCAGTATTGCGCGTAATAGGGATAATAAAAATAAGTACTAAACGATTTTATAAACAAACGGTGGTTGTAGAAATTCCTCATTCATCCACTGATACTAGTCTTGTATGTACTTACGAGCAGTTAATTTTATTTGTTTTGAGCATAATAATATAACATGGTAATGCATTTTGTGTTATTAGTTTTAAAGACCAATCGGTCTTTAAAACTAATAACACAAATTGATTCGTAGAATATAATAGAAACGACGCTGTGTTCGTTACGGGAAGTTTGTGTCCTGTTGAAGAAATTGAGGATATCGTATCGGTTGTATTGGCTAAATTGTATCAGGATTCCCACATTTCAAGAAGACTAATTCTGCGATTGCCATTTCCTAACTCCACGGTTAGAAGCATAGCATTATATATATAATGAAATATCTATTTATATGAATTGTTGAATAAATACATATTCACTGACTAAATAATGTTAATTATTATTAATAAAAGCAAACGCTCGTTTATTTTAGTCGGCATCTTTAAATTAGAAAATGTAAACTAGAAATGCATAAAACTTGATGTTTCAGTGACTAAAACTTTTGTTCTTTTGTTCCAATGCATATAATAGTTTTTTTTAGTTCGAAGCTTCCCGGTCAAAATTCAGCCTGTTTTTCGTCCGAGCGCACTAATCCAGATGCCAGAAAGAGTAATCTGCATTCGGGCTCCCGATTTCCAACAATGGCATCAGATTCAGTTGCATCCATCGCATCGTCCGCGTTTTCTAGGGCTTATTGTCTGAAAGTTTATTTTTCCTATGCACCAGAGCCAACTCTAGTGCTCCAGGGCTGGCAAAGGTTTCGCCAACGCGATGAACACATTACGCATAAAATATTTCTACCTTATGATGATAACATAAAATAAGTTTGTTTTTTAGGTAGGAGAGTTTAAACACATCGCTGGTATTATGAGATATATAAATTATTTAATTTTATGTATGAAAAATGGAATAAATCGAATAATGGTTATCGTACTAAACAAAAATGGCTGTCACATGCTGTAGCTATCATATAATATTAACTGTTTTTTATACATTGTTTAGTAATAGTAAATTATTTAACCAGAACCTGACGTCTTACAGCTAGGCCCTACAGTGTCATTAAAGGTGTCATTATACTTCCCATCCAGACTACTCGCGTCTGTGGTACTACCAACTTGTGATGGGTTGCTTCATTTCGTATCTCCTCTGGGGCACTTTTAGCCCATTTGATTTGCGTTTTGGATGACCATAGAGGCGACAGTGGGTTAATTTTTAGGTCTGAGTAGATTAAAATAAAAAAACAGAATGGTATCATGACATTCACTCAAACCATAAAAAAAATAACGCCATTTTAGTTTTTTATGTAATGATACAACATGAACAATATTTATTATTTATTTTTGGAAATTTAATATGATATTTGCGTTTTCTGTCAAACTGTCAATGTAGTATTTATTAGTACTAAAAATTTGTTGACTTTAGTGTTATATATAGT
Organism: Neomicropteryx cornuta; assembly: GCA_020383195.1. Classification (NCBI taxonomy): domain Eukaryota; kingdom Metazoa; phylum Arthropoda; class Insecta; order Lepidoptera; family Micropterigidae; genus Neomicropteryx; species Neomicropteryx cornuta. The sequence continues at coordinate 13,679,392 of JAHKQU010000014.1, forward strand.
ATATCTATATTATTCGACCAGTCTCCGACGGACACAAAAACTCAACGGCTATGGACATAAAAATTCAACTCTTTCTCATTTGTACTTTTCGAGTTAAAAAAAACGGACTCACAGACAGGGAATGGGGATAGTAGCTTATAGTAGCCAAAGGATGGGGATAGTAGCTTATACATGAATACATAGAAGCTTAAATAAAGAGAATTTTTAAAAAGTAAAGAATATGGTACTGGCTTACGGACATCGCCTAAATAACCTATCAATAATATCTGATAGTATGTTTGGAACTTGGCTGACGTTCGCACTTATAATAAATGATTTATTCCAAGAGACAGGGAGGATAGTGCAATCATTACCCCTTATAAAAAATACATAATTAATTACACAAAAAAAATGTTTAAATATGAATATAAATACTCTTATATACTTATATTATATTCCATACTTATATTCCATCATTTTATGTATCTGTCTACCTCTAAATACAGATAATCTTTTTTTCAAAGTAAATTAATTCTAGAATAATTATTAGTAGGTTTGTACTAAAATGTGTGTACAACAAATACGAATAAAATACGGGATTCAACAAAATGTCATGTTTACAGTTCAACCCTGATAGGCGCTAGGTACAATCCAGGCAGCTTGGCACTCGGGATGGGTCGCTTTACACTAAATTTAGAATAAATATGTAAATGTAAATATAATAACATATGTTGACGCTATTTCTTGGCCAGTCTTCATTTAGCTGTTGAAGAAGTGACAACTATTTATAATATTTTACTATATGGCTCAACCGCGTGCAGACCTGCGTTAAAGTATTTTATCGTGCGTTAAATGCAAAAAGTTAAACGTGAAGGTATTATTGTTTAGAAGATTTTTTAAAGCGAAAAATTTTCTTTTTTCAGACACTAAAACCATTTCTCCTTCCATTCACTTTCGTCAACCTAAGATAACAGAAAGAAAAGCATAAAATAAAGTTACTTATCTAAATACTACGTATCTAAATTAGTCTGATCGATACTCAGTTTTAAAAAAATAAAAATATATATCCGAGCTTTTTACGCTTTAGCAGTTTGTAAACTTAGTTTATTTTTAAGCTCTTTTAGTATTTAAATATTTCAACAAAAAAAATCCACACTTCACTGCTAATAAAGCGAATAGTATACATCATTTTTAAATATAGGTATATTATTCGGTAGAAAATTTTCTATTTTATTTTATTTTTTTGTTTAATACGAAGAATCTTGGCTTGAATAAATAGATTAGAGTTGAACATACCTACTGCATGGCGCTCAAAATGCTTATTTTTTCATATTTCATCGTAGGAAATAAATCATTTGAAATCTCTCTAACTCTCTTATTTTATCCTTGTCTAGATTAATTAAAAGGTAACATTATTCGTAATACAATAACCAATTAGATAAGCCCTAATTGGTTATTGTATTACATTCAACTGATGAAATTGAACCCTGACGATTTCCCTTCTTCATTCTGAATTATAATACAAAATAGCAATTTACTAAATTATTATGTGATCTTTGTCGCATTGCAGGGCGAAGACAGCGTTGAGTATTTCCTCGGCCTCGCTCCCAATGGCCTGATGGTGCTGCGAGGGAAACTCGCCGTCGCCAATTACTATTGGCCTCGAGTTGCAAAGATTTACTACAAGGGAAGATACTTCATGCTGCGAGTTTGCGATAAAAACGTAAGATATTTAATAGTGCTTTACTTTTTTAAAATCCGTTGCTTGTGCAGACTTTATGCCATGGACCAAATCGTATTACTATGAGTAAGCTGTAGTTTTATTAATTATTATTGAATGATTTTCGTTATATGTTAATATGATATATTTTTTTCGTTTTTATCATTTGGTATCATTTTTCCGTCGTTAAATATAATGTAATAATGTGCCAGAACATAATGCGTGTTATTTTTTCAATTAAAGTTTCACCATAATTTTCTATAGAAAACCACTTATTTTCCTAAAATTTTCATTACTTTATAATTATTGTTGATGAATTTACGGTTTGCGTATGGTCTCGTTTCGACACATTTTCCTAAAATTTTCATTACTTTATAATTATTGTTGATGAATTTACGGTTTGCGTATGGTCTCGTTTCGACACATGCGTCTATGGTCTATGGTCTATGGTCGCGAGGATACTGGTACTCAGTCTTCAGTTTATATATTGACATATCGAATATATTGTATCAAAGTTTGTATGTAATTTTTAAAATATGTATAATATACACACACTCTTATAACATAAATTCTTTAATTTAAAACTAAACGGTCTCCTAACTATTGTGCTCATTGCTATTTATATTGTGCTATTGTGCACAAGAATAACACAGAAAATAACTGTTTGTAACCAAATAAAATATTCCCAGTGTTTGGATTACTATCTATGATACTTATTCTGTTACGGTTATATTATAACAGTAATTTACTTAGTTACAAAAAAATGAAAGCCAATAGTGTTGCTTCCTAAGATTCACAAACGTATTAAAAAGTACACCAGAGAACAGTTTACAATTATGAGCGGCGCCAAAGCGGTGCCAACACCACCACCAAGGGTGAAAAAAAAACGGTCGATCACACTTAACGAGCCACTTTTCCCTGAAACCAATATTAACTGCAGAAGCAATTCTGCAACAATGTAGGCGAGAGACACTAGAATCGGTCAATGAGGTCATAAAAGACAAACACACCCACCGTGAACTTTCAGTCATCCAGCCAGTCAACATAAGTAGGTTTGTAGGATAAATTTTTTTTTGCTGGGAATCCCTTAGTTCGTCAACTTGTTACTTGATTAGCTAGAAGCGTTAGTAACTTAAAGCTATTTTTTGAAGACAATCACCTAATCATACTTAAATGGGGCTAAGAATTTGATGGTGAAAAATATTTTAATTTTAAGGTGATGATTGCACCAGATCCACGAAAATTGGGTAGTTTCAAAAGCGATATTGTTGAATTCTATAGACATCTGGCATAAAAAAACATGTTTTTGATAATATACCGATATAAATTATAGAGAATAAGAAATAAAAATGCTTAAGTAATAATAAAAAAATGTTTATTAAAAAGAGGCTCTCCAAAATTTTGAATCGTCATAAACATGAGATCCAAAAGATGCGTGAAATAAAAGAAATAAAGCTTCTTTTAAAAATAAATATTTATATAAATTACTATTTAAATAAAAGAAATCACTAAAATTACTTCTAGTGAGCAGGCATCTTGCGTCTTAACGTGTGGAACATATCCATGCAGCTATCTTGGTCTGCCACGTGACAGATTAATAAGGCCTAAAAAAAGATTTTTACAAGCTTTTTATTCAGCTTGCAATTTTTGTATGTCGGTTTAGGTCAAATCTTGCAAGCTGAATTAAAACCACTTCCTCTTATCCTGCGGTGTTGAAATTTGACATTTTGGTTCAGTTCCGATTAGAAAGAATTTTTATGGTAAGCATGACCTGATTCTACACCCAGGAATGGCTCCAGACAAAGGTCACTCCTCGACGGTCAACAGCAGAGACACGATACACATTCAAAACTATACACATTCACACACACACACACAAAACACACATTCACAACACATTCAAAACATACACATTAAAACTTAAAAAAAGCTTTCTTTTAAAAATTTAATTTTACATCTACATTAACTGATATCAGAAATTCATAGATAGTTATCCCTATTGCTATAGTTTGATGCAATAGATATTCCAATAATTCATTAGTTATTCTAGGGAATAAATAGACAGCTCATAGAAAATAAACGTGGAATAATGTTCTTTAAAACATTATATAAAAACAACTCTTTTCAACTTATCGAAATCTCTCTGAGCTTGCAGAACGGGACGGGTGAGGGAGAGGGTAGAGAGAGGTACTCGCAGTTCTCCCTCCGACATTCGTAACTAACTCTTTTCGTGAAACTAAGCGGACGGAAGTCCGGACGCAGTAGGTCCTCTCTTCTTCCACGCGCCGGCTAAATAAATAGTAACTCTTCAACTTTTCAAAAGACCTCCTTTATCTATAATTGCCTGCCTTCAAGCGTCTCAGAAACAGAATATGAATGGAAAAAGCAAAGGAAACAGTTAAACTCCTCGCTGTGCAGATGTGTTTCATTCAGTGACATTTACAAGAGCACTAGCCATGTACTAAGCACACACAACTTTAAAGAACATCAACTTTCTGCTCAAATCTTCTTAGCTATTCACTAATAAAGTATTGTCGATGACATGATCATCGGATATTTATACAATTTATTTAATTTTATATTTAACTCTTCCTTTATTTTATAAGTTATAATGAAATAGTAAAATACTAACGACTTGGTAATATTGGTTGATATTTCAACATAGTCCATTCTTTGAAAAACGTAGGTCCTATTAAATTGACAATATTATGCACCGAGGGAAAAGGGAGATAGGGTGAGGGTAGTAAAATATTTAGGCACTACCTGTAATCGAAACAGCTAACAGTTTTTGTCCTTACAATTTTTATCCTTGGCTTTTATACTATCAGGATTCATCAGGCACCTGACACATCTATCATATCAATCTATTTCCATAGAATGAAGCATCGACATACGGGTTTGAGACGCCGTCCCGGGCGGCCTGTCGCCACTTGTGGCGCTGCTGCTCGGACCACCACGCCTTCTTCCGTCTGCAGCAGGTCTCCCCGGCTGCAGCTGACATATTTGCGCTTGGCTCCAGATTCAGATACAGGTATTTACTATTCATTTCGTAATGAATATATGTGATCATTTAAAACATATTATGAAGAAAAAAAAATACAAATTGTAGACGAAAATACTTTCTATAAAATTTGTAATTCATCATAATACGCGTTCATTAAATAATACACAAATAAATGGAGTGTTCTACATATTTTATAATTTTATCTTAGCTTTTAATCGTTTGAATTTAGTCTACAAATCTATTTACCTAATTAAAATTAATCCACTGCACTAGTTACCTAGTTATTGAACAGATAGTTCCATTTATTTTTGTAAGGTATGCATCGAATTTGTAAGTGAGGTAACAAAACATATCAAATATGTTATGCAAATATGTTATGGACCGGTCCCAGACATGTGCGCAAATATTTACAAAGATGCACAATTACTATGTATGGGAGGCAATTTGTAAATATGCACACAAATTTCGTCTTTTCTTTGTTATTTCGTTTTAAAATGGCTTCCCATAATTTGTGTATCTTTGCAAATATTTGCGAACATATCTGGAACCGGCTTTAGAGTGTTGATTAAGTACAGTACCTACACAATTTAATAAACAACATATCTTTCACACAAATTATATTTTAAACAATTTTAGGGCCTTATCATAAGCTAGTCATATAAAGTATTTAAAATTTACATAATATCACATTTGCAAACGCAGTTATCTTTTATGTTTATGTTTGTAAACTAGGTAGGCAATCGCGCCTCACAATAGAATTGATCAAAAAATGTAGAGAGAGAGAAAGAGAGAGCGTATATTGGTAATGAGATTAGCAGCAGCCTAAACGAATGAATGGTCGCGCAAAAAATCCATTATTGGACTCTCTGATTCTATATAGTTAGCTTAATAAAAGAGATTAATCATTTGAGATTTATATCTTGCACTGTGTAAACATAGCGCGGTGGTTTTGGTATTAAAAAACTGAATACAAAATTGGTTTTAAGAATTACCAATGTAATTAATTTGTACAATGGATATTTTAATAAATAAAGACATAAAATAAACAACAAAATAGATGGTTAGGCGTCATTTTTCTTCTATTCAATTATTATTATCAGTTTTGTAAGGCAATTAGTTCTGTGCAGAAACACGGGCGGCCGACTCCGCACGGAAAGAGAAGTCTACATACTCGTAGCATAGATATATCACACAATATTAACAATTTTAACTTTCGTGATGAAACGCGAACTTGGTCAGTACTCTTTTTTAATGGTTTTAACTATAATAAAAATACATATAACAATTTGCGTATAACAAACAGTAAATATGAATGAACAATCAAGCGCGTCAATTTCGAGAAACTGAACGCAAAATGTATGATCATTTCGGAATCATCTACGAAATATATAAGCAATGTCGGGTTTCTAACTAGGCACTCTAGCCACCAAGCCTTAGCCAGACCAAATATGGTATGGTACGCAATAATCATTTTACCAACTTTTTTGTAGAAAACTTTTATAAATAATAGTTTATAGGTATTTCTTTTAAAAGCAGCGGCTGTAAAAATAATGCCTAGGGGCGGAAAATTTTTAATTCCGGCCCTGTAATTTAAGCATTTTATATTTATATGTATAACGAGCGTAAAAGCTGAAATCAGGCAATACTGAATATTTCGAAAAATATATCAGCTAAAAATCTAATTATGTATTTCATAATAGTAAATTTATGTGGTTATGAGCTAAAAGTACTATTTATTTCAGATTATTTTAAAGAATAAGTTTGCAATTTACGTATTAGGATTTGGTAAATGTTGATGTTTTATTTAAGCTCTGTTTAATACAGAGGTGACATTGATTGTCTCTCACTCCTATATTGTCTTAAACACGCTTCTAAATCCCCCATATACCTCGTAAAAATTGTTGCAATTTATAGACAGCTCTCTAGCTGTCTGTATAAATTACAACAATTTGTATGCAATAATCGCTGTTTTGTTCGCCATAAAATAAAATAAATGCATACATTATAAATTTAATGTCTTCACGAAAAATTCATGCATCAACTATTCATGGCGATTATTTTATATTGTTCGATATTGTATAAATTACAGAAAGCTGGTTTATTAAAAATGGAGCTTTCAAGTTTCAGTGGGGTAGAACTAAATCATTTTCCAAAGAAGGGAAATTAATGAAAATATCTATAATTATCGTTCCTCCTCGCACACACACACACACACGCATACACACATAGTTTCAAATTATTCAATCTCTTTTATCTCTTGCTCTCGCACAATATTTATGAAGCCTGTTTAATTATTTGTATAAATCCAAGTCCACAGTGAGCCTCTAGGTAAATTTTCAGTACAGTTTATTTTTTTATTATGATTTTTTTTGTCTTTTCTAGTTTATGAAATGTCAGCTGATGTTTCTATAATTGAATACATCACCTTAAAACAGCAATACACGCTATAAAGGTGATTTAAAATTAAATGTATTGTTTTTATAACAATTAATAAATAAATTAAATTAATTTATGTGACGATTTGTTGTTGCATCTCCTTGATTCGGCACTTTTTGGTTTGGACCTGTGATATAAAAGGAAACCTTTCCAAATTGCAATGTCTTTTCAGCGGAAGCGCAGAGCGTCAGCCCGTTCGCAGCAGGCCTCCGCCGAGCTTCATCAGAACCCCTTCCAAGAGATATCAACGGCGAAATGCGGATTTACACTCTGATGGTATGTTTTGCGAATAATCATCATTTGGCATAAACTTTGGCTGCTGTTATTTTCAAAGACAGTAACCGGCAGTGTTAAAAGTGACTATTAATTTATAGTTTTTTCCACATTTTATTACAAGAATTTTATTACATTTATTACCTGTCTGATTATTCTAACTTAAAATTAAGATTCTTACTTTCTAACCTTATTTTACAAAGATACAATATACATACTTACTTAAGTACGTAAAACATTATTTTATTTGACAGTTTTCCTTTCCATTAAAATAAAACATAGTTGCAGATGATCAATGTTGCTAGTAATGGTCTTGTTGTCGATATAAAAAACAGCTAATTGATCCTGCGGTTTCTACTGTTACTTGTTAAGAAACTATATCAAAATTCATCATGGTTACCGAGAAAAAAAATCTAAACTTTAGGTGAAAATAGTAAAAGAATCATGTTATAATAATGTCTTTGTTGTGATCGCTCAGCTGCCACCGTATGTCGTAATGGTGTCAAGGCAATTATCAACCGACGCGGCATTTGAATTCGCACGCTAACCGAATTTACACCATCTGTTAAAAAATATAATTAATTTGAGGGAAGATTTCTTTTTTTGCATTTTTCATATCATTTCTTACTCATAATAAGTTACACAATATCCCCGGGAATCTTAAGTCTTCGGGAATGGGCTTGGAACACATTGTATAATAATAATAATAATAATACCTATGGTAATATTAAGTTAATCTTTAAAAAGTACAGCAATTATTTTTTTTAAAGTGACTACGCTGCTAAGCTGCTGAATGACAACTAACCATACTAAAATGCTGTTTAGTAAGTTGCTAACTCAATAATGCATATGACTAATAATATACAGGTGAATTTAAAATAACTTACATAAAATCGTTTATATAGATCAGCTTCCTAAATGGACTGGTGATTTTAAATACAACCTGTACTTACCTATTATTTTTTACAGTTTCAAAAGCTGATGAAGTCCAGTCTAAAGAAAGCATGGATTCAAAATTTTTGAACAACTCTTTGAGTCAGTCTCACCGTCACAATTCGTAAGTAATTTTAAAGACCTAAATATTTTATAATTACATATTTGTTTATATCAAACAAACCCCTTCGTTTGTACCTTAATATAATATTGAGACCAATTAACTCATTACCGTTTGTTATGCCATTGTTTAGTATGTTTTGATATGTATAGGTAAATAATTCCTTAAGTTTTTCTAAAAAACATTTTTTTAAATTTTATATATAAACAATTAACAGCTACCATATCAGGGAGTGTATCTGTTGATTCTGGTATCTAAAATTAAACCCATTAATTTTAAGATTAGATATTAAATCAGTGCATAAAATGCAACTTCAAAAAGTGTAGATTGTCTTTAAAATGGTTTTGTATTTTCACAAACAATCAATAATACACAACCATATAATAAATCAATTTGACCACTAGTGGAATGCCCCTGCTTTTGTACACCTTTATTTTATTTCTTTCCCCGTATGGTGACAAATTGACTCTTTTGTGATAGTTATTCAAGTGCTAATTGTAGATTGGGGTTTGCCCTATGTTTACCTAGGATTTATTCTGCCCTATGTCACTGTAACATATGACATATGAAGGTGAATTTTAAAAAACTTAAATGATATGGTAAGTTTGTTCTATTACAAGAATTGCTCCCAGAAATATGAGTCCCATAAACAATTCATCCATAATTAGTTTTCCCTTAACTTTAATTTTGTTATAAAATTGAATTTCATTCTCTTTATTCATTATTTAGCAATTATGCCACCCTTAGATACAGTCCCGCCAACTTCTAGGTTGAGTGCAGAACCTTAACTTTTGATTGGGTAATAAAATGCATAATGGCACTTTTGTTTAATTTTCCCTTAATATTATGTTTTATTTAATTAGATTTGTTATTATTTTTCACTTGTGATTTTCAGGTTACCGGCAATGCCACGCCTCGATGTGGTTCCACCAACATCAGGGTCTCGAGCAGAATCCCCTCGCTCAACTCGCTCGTGGGTGGCCGGCATTGCAAGTTCAACAGGAGTCAGCATAAGGCGCGGTCTTTATGGAGCTGAGCCAAGAGCACGATCAGCATCTGTCGACAGTCACAGTTCGGCAGACTCGCGAGTCAGCAAAAAGTATGTTTTAGATAACTGTCAATAAGTTTTAGACATAAAAAAATAATCTTACGGGCTTTATATTCAATGTTCCAAATCAGGTAACACAATTTAACATTAGACCTTTGGATATCCTGATGACTATATATTGCATGTAATTTAAAGTTACCGCTTTGAAAATTTTACATTTAGATAGTTTCATTATTCAAATCAGCACGGGAATTTTGAAGACATTGTCTTCAAAATTGGTCATATAATCTCTTTGAATTCACAAACCTGTCATTCTTATACGAGTATAAGAATGACTTAATTATAGACATCTTTTGCCTGACACTATTTTTTCATATCAAAGAAATCTAATATTTATCTTATATACATAGTATATATTTGGAGTGTTTAGCTACTAACATTAATGACATTTATAAATTATGACTTTTATAAATGTGTTCATTTTCTCTAATTAATTGCTTTGGCCTAGGTACAATAAATTATTTTGGACCCTACTTAACTAAGCTAAATTTGCTTGCGTTAGAGTTAAGGGGGGTGGTTGTGGTGAAGCTTTTAAAATAGTATTACTATAATGTTCGTATTATATAATGTTAAAATCTGCGACCACTGCGTCAGCTCAAATGCCTTACTACGACCACAATTTATCAGAGAATTTATGTATATATTTATAAAATCTTATCTTATAAAATACTTATTTAATCAATAGAATTTTCAGTAGTAGGTTAGATATGTTTTTATTTTAGATTTGTTTAATTATGTACGTGCAATAGAATTAAATTTTAAAAGCTTGTATATTCATGTCTGATAGACATCGACATCGTAGTCGCCGGACATCTGACGCAGAGAGCGAACTATCAAGAGGCTCGGGTCGGTCAGGCCGATCTGGAAGATCAGGACGCCGTCATCGCAGACACCGAGAGAGGCATACACGACGGGACTCTGCGTCTGACGATGACCGCCGTCGAAGATCTGCGTCTACATCTAAGAAGAAGTATATTTTATTTTTATAAACTTATCTCATATTATCTCAGGGAACCACATTAAAATGTATCAATCAATGCTGCCTGATCTAAACTAATAAATTTAACTCTCAATCTCTGATAAAGTAAATTATAGTTTAAAACTTGTATCATGTTTTTACTTATTTCTCCATATTTAAACAATTTTATAAAGATATAATTGCCACCTCTGAAAATGATGTTTTTGTGTCTGACAACTGTATATTTTTTTATCACGATTATTATTTTTTTTAATTAATTAAATTTATAACAACTGTCATCTTTGAAAAAAAAGATGCTGCCGTTGATTAGTGGTTTTTAGATAGCTCAAACTCATGATATGTAGGCGCCCAAGAAATAATGCGGTGATGTAAATGGTACAATTTTTTTGTCCAAAGAAATATTAATCATATAGGTATTAATATTTCGTTGGCTAATAGGCTAGACCCAAATCACATAGAAGTCAGATTTAACAAAATTAAATGTTTACCATTTAGAAACGATAAACAAGCCTAATTAGATATTATAGTGCTCATAATAATTTGTATCTAAATAATTAAATTTTTAAATGTAATTTGCACTTTTAAGTTAAACAATCTAAAACCCTCCATATAATAATAGTGCTGCTAAGCCAAATGGGTGAGATTAATAAGTTTAATGCTCAGACTGAAAACCGCGCCAATTCCGACAATCACATTTTTATTACCCTAAGTTGGAAATACGGACCAAATTTTATAGAAATCTGTTAAGATGTTTTCGAGGTATGTTAATGAGAGAGAAATTCTACGGGTTTTTAAATTTCTAACATAAATTCTGTTATTATAGTTTTGGGCTTTGTTATTAAACAAAATTATAATTTGTCTTCAACTGCTGGTTCTGCTGGAGCTGGGTATATAAAAAAAAACCATAATTATTTACTAGAGTTATCACTCTGATGAAGTACCCTAATTGAGACATAATACTATAAATAAAAAAAGTTGTTACGCTTAAACAACATTAATTGTCATTTAGCCTCTTCTGCGAAAGTGAAAGCTGCGAGCAGCCAATTATTATTGTTATCATTGCATTCTATACTAAAATAAAAAGTTAATAAAGGTTTTTTTTACAGGTGGTTTGGTTTGTACCACTGTTAAAAAAATATTTAAGCACCCTCGGACATGACTAGATTATTTTCCCCAATCGAAACAATAATAATGTTTTAATATTAGAATATTTTTTTACAGGGAATATGAGCTAGTGGACTCCGAAAGCCAATGGCTTGAAGTACAGAGGCAACAAGGAGAAATTACTTCAAATACAAACAATGTTCAAGTGGCCAGCGTTAGAAGGGCCGGTGTGAGCAATTCAGCCTCGGCCCAACCTGTAGATGGTTCTCCACACAGGTCATCCCATCGTCACAGACGCCATCGCAAACACAGGTAACTTATTGTATATAAGTATACATTTTTTTAGGCGTAGTTTCAATAGAATTTTTTTGAATAGGTTGAGTAGGAAAACAAATAAAAGTTTGATTCCTTAGACTGACGGGAGAGATTGAAGAAGACCTTGAGGATTTAAAATATTTCAATATGGAGTTTAAACATTATTAATTAAGGTGCCAACAAAACAACTTTATGGTAAGTGTTTATAAGTTATATGTATGTATGTATGTACTTAATAGTTATTTATATTTTACTTTTTATTTGCATTCAAATTTATTTAAAAAAAATATCACTATCTCTTAAAATACCCCAATGTTTTAATCATATCGTTTATAATTTCAGGTCAAGATCAAGATCTCCATCTGAAAGCAAATCTTGGCTGCCAAATGAACTCAAACAACATCTAGAGTTTGAATTAGTTGACACAGCGGGAATGTCAGAAGCTGAATTGCGGCAAATCCCATACACTGTCGTTCAGACGAGTCAAGCCCGCCAACTGAAACTAAGGCAATCAAAACACAAACTGTAATTACTATTATATTATTATATAAATACTTATTAGTTCTAGATTATTAGTTTACTCTTTATTAGTTTTAGTTTTAGATTTAGACTCTTTATTAGTTCTAGATTTTTAAGCATGTGATGATGAAGGGAGTGAAAGTGAAGGAGTGCCGGAGCGTTTTAAATAATACTTTCAAGTAATTCCTTTTTGTGGTTTTAAAGTGATTCCCGTAAAAAAATGTTCTCAATCCCAAAAAATATATGCTTGCCAAGTTATTAAAAAAGTAAATATGAATTTGCACGTGTAAGTAATCTTGGGTCAAAGTTGTCAAAAATACCTCCAGTGAGTAGAACATTTGGCTAAATAATTAGAAATTTGTGACATTGTTTGTTTTTCTAAAAATAAAAATCTATATATTTTTATCCACAAAACTTTGTTAGAAATTGTAAGAACTGCCCTCACTGCCTTCTCAACGCGGAGCTCAGATGGGCCGAAAGTACCCCAATGGGGCGCTCGTGTATGATTACTAGCAAACAAACTCTTCGTGATTAGCAAATAAATACAGGAAACACAATTCTGGAATAAAAAACGGGCTCTCATCAACCCCTTTCATGTATTTAACGACTTAATAATTCGACAAACATTAAAAGTATTACGTAAAAGTGCAAACTGCACCTAGCTAGCTTTATATCGTTTTTCTCTCTGAATACTACACTTTTGGTTTTCTTCCGTTCTCCACCACACTTTTTGTTTTCTTTCGCTACAAAATGTTGTTTTTTTGTTGTTGTTTGTATTTTGTTTGTAGCTTTGAAATATTTGAAATATTGTTTGTAGCTTTGAATAAGTGTGTTTTGTTCCACAATCTTTTAAAACACATACGTTAACTGAGTGAGAAAAATACACCAAACCAATTATGCTCCTTGGCTTCAATTACACTTGATGCGTGTCACATCACTCGCAGATCTAATTGCATTTAGTCGAATGATGCTGTTGTGTCCAAGGATGTGATATAATGCCTTCTTGTATTGTGAAATCATGCAGTGCATCTAGTACAGAGAAGTTCAATTGCCATGATTATTTTTTTTTTAAATTTAATAAAAAAATTATAACAACTGTCTGTCACCTTTGAAAAAAAAGATGCTGCCATTGATTAGTGGTTTTTAGATAGCTCAACCTCATGATATGTAGGCGCCCAAGAAATAATGCGGTGATGTAAATGGTACAATTTTTTTGTCCAACGAAATATAGTGATATAGGTATTAATATTTCATTGGCGGATAGGCTAGACCCAAATCACATAGAAGTCATATTTAACAAAATTAAATGTTTACCGTTTAGAAACGATAAACAAGTCTAATCAGATAATATAGTGCTCATATTAATTTGTATCTAAATAATTAAATTTGTAAATGTAATTTGTAGTTTTAAGTTAAAGAATATATTACCATCTGTCATTAAAATTATAAATCTGGGTACTTTTTTCAGTAAATTAAGATATTTGAGACTTCTCGCGACATCTCCATTGTGTTTAGTTACTAAAGAGTGGTTGTCAATTACTTTTTAGCCGTTAAGCAATCTAAAACCCACCACCTGTTTGAAAAGTTTGATCGTTATGTTACTTAAATATTTACAAATTTTGCTTTGCCTTCTAACAAACCAAAAAGTAAACATTTTTTTGATTATTTAGTTATATTTTTGTAAATATAAATACCGTTTTCCAATATCTACTATAACATGAAAAGAATAATGTTAATTATAAACTTACTTTATCTACCTTTTTTTCAGTAGTAATGACGGCATCCCTCATAATATTTCATCCATTCCTGGAATTAACTTAAATAATAAAAACAATCAATATGATTTGACTCAGGGAGGATCTGTGAGATCTGCTTCTAGTACCATCAGTTCAGAAAAGCTCAACCTCAGCAAGCACAGCCATTCACAAAGGTAAACTTTTATTTATTTTGTTATTTATTTAACTTGAACCAATTTCAAATATTCTATGTTTAAAATAATATTTGCATTTGGGTATATTTTTATTAAAGTGCTAGCTTCAAAGATTATTTTTTTTAAAGTTTCATTATTCAAGAAGTTGCGAATAACACTTCAAATTAAAAGGTAATAATGATGGTAGCTAACCACCTTTCCAATTTTTAAACGACCTAACTACAAACATGTATAGCCACAAATTACATATTTTCTAGTTGTAACAAAATAAAAAAAATCTAATAAAAAAAATTCTTTTGTCTATTTTAAAAAAAATGTTAATAAAACGACACACGTTATTTAAAAACAATTTCACAAATTATTCCCTGCTACAGTGTCGCCACACTTTTATTTGTTTGCGCTGTCTTGTGGAAGTTTTTAACCGATTTTAGGAAATAACAGTAAGTATATGATATCTATTAGCTTCTATACATAATCATGTATAAGAAAATACTTTCCCCGTCTGTCTGTCTGTCCGTCCGTTGCATCTTTCAACTCGAAAAGTACAAATGAGAAAGAGTGGAATTTTGGTGTGTAATTGCGACTGTAGTTGCCTTATATATGACGAATATTATAGCTAGAGGTACCCGCAAATATTAGGGATAAAAGTAAAATAAATCTGTTGTTGCTTTTTGCGCACTATAATGTATGTACTACCTGCTAAATATCTGTCTCATTATAGTATATTACTCAATCACTTACATAGTGAATCTTACAAGGAACCTACAGCACACCTGCTGACCATCAGACATAAAAGTAGAGCTTTTTTAGTGGTACCTAGGTCTCAAATTTTGCATCAATGCTGGGTCACAATTTGACCAACTCGAGGGGTATAAAAAAAATAACTAAAAATAAAAAACATCATTAATTCATTTACAAAAAAAGTGGTAGCTATACAAAATAGGGTCATTACTTTTTTATATTATTATATAAAAACTTATTTGTACTAGTAATGACACAAAATAAATATTTCAATGTACCTAATTCATACGCATATATGATTGTTACCTTCCTCAATGTTTTTGAAGGAAGTTATTATTCTATTTCACCTTCTTTAGCTATTCTTTTTTCATAAATTCTCTTAGTTTTAAATAGTAGTCATAGATGAGACGGGTAGTTCTTACTTTTTTTTTTTTTTAGCACCATAAAAAGTACTCTTTTAAATGCATTAGGTACCTATTTATTTATTTTTTGAAATCTTATTTATTTTATATTTACAGGAGACCTTATATTAATTCTGGTGTTAAGGACTGTTCCCCGAGCAGTTCTCAAAGTAGCACCCGGGCAGCTAGACCAGTCAGCAGTTACGGTGTTAGTAATGCAGTGCCAAGTATATTGAGTCCCAATAACAATGCATATAACGGAACGCACACCACCAACAGCAATAGTAATAGCTCCAGCGGAGAGTTAATTTCCTCAAGCATAAGAGTCTCCCATGAGCACACTGACTCTGGTTTAGGGGCGGATCAAGACTATGCATACTCATCAGAAAGGTATGCTTTTTTGATAAAAAAGTTTTTATTTAATATAATTTTGATAGTTAGTTTAAAAATAAACATTCTTTGCACACTACTGCACTACTGTTTCAGTTTGAAATTGATCAAACTTTCAAATTTCACCCTAAAACTTTATCAAAATTCAAGCAGACAAGGAAATACCACTTTTGCTTACTGGCGTAGCTCCAGATCTAAATGGAGGTGGTAAAACCAAGGTAAAAGGCGTTTTAACAAAGATATAGTGAGCCTACACCGCACAAAAGTGTACGGTCACATGCATAATAACCACTTATATCTATAAAGTGGTTATTTTGCATCATGTAACTGAATCATGTAACGGGCAATAGCTGCTTGCCACCGCTGCACCATGAAACTTTACTAACGCAAATGGTGAAAAGCCGTAAGCGTTACCCCCATGATCCTTTAGGGTTAAGTGACTCGTTTGCACTTAATTGTTCTTAAAAGCCATTTTTACTGATGGCTGAAGTAAAGCCATTGTATTTATTAATTTAAATGACTTGAAGTCATGATAGTAATTCGGAATGTTATCATCACAAAAGACCACCACATTCCAGGTCATCGAATTAAACGGAAATGTTCCTTTTCAATAGTAGAATTGTGAGGAAGTATTTTTGATTTTAGACATACTCAATTGACATTCTCTTTCAGGCTCTGGCAATTGAGGAATTTATAGCTTTGTGAATTAAGAGCAGGACATTGTCATGGTAATATCCACCTCCTTTGAGTGTAACTTTGAAAATGGGCTATATGTATCTGGATTATTATTTTTTAACCCATTAAATGTTGATACATTATTCCTTTTTATACAAATCACAAAATAAAATTGCGCAAAAGTAGTCTAAGTGGAGTTAATATTTAAAAAAAAAATATTCCTAAAAAGATGATATCATAAATAATAAATAAAAAAACGACCTTCAGAACACATGAGATCACATTTAACAAAAGAGACAGAGCTGCAAATATACAAAACGTTAATACATACAGTACTCTCATATGCTTCAGAACTATGCGTTCAGAGGCACTTCTAGTATTTAAACCCAAAATACTCGGGAAAATCTTTGGGGAAATTTGTTAAGACGGACAGTGGTGGAAACACTATAACCATGAAGTCTATGAACTGTAGAATAATTATTATACAGTATATTAAAATTGGCCATCTTAAATCACGTCACGTCCAGCAAATGGCTGATACGGAGCCACCTAAACAAATAATGGCCGCTGAAATGCTGGACACCCGAAACTGCGCTGGACCGACGGAGTGGATAGGGGTTCGAGCATCATCGGTATCCCAAACTGAAAGAACATAGCTGCTGAGTGGAACAGATAGAGAACTTCGCTTGAGCAGGCCAAGGCCCACCCCGGGTTGTATGCACCCTGATAATGAGGAAAAAATAAATAAAGATATGAATTTATAAAAAGTAAAATAAATTAAAGCATAAAAAAAGGTTATATTCAATTATGTAGTCAATATACCCAGTTATATACCTATTTCATAATATAGTTTGAATAATTTGACATAAATCTAAAATCTGTTCCAGATCCAGTGACAGCGCAAAGTATCCCGCAACGAGTGCTTCACACCAACAACATGGTTCGAGTGCAGGCTCATCAGTGAGTAGCCAAAGATTCCGCGCCCCTCACTCACTCTCCGCTGACCTCTCAGCGCTAAGCCTCACACGTAAAAAACCACCCACAGTTCCAACTGTAAATAAACATAACATATCATCTTGGAGAGGTGGCGGTGTGGGAGGTTTGGGAGGTGGAAACGGCACAGGCGTCTCCGGCACTATCGCGAGTGATAGGCGCACGAGCGGTAGTCTCCGTTCCCTAGTCAGTGTCCAATCAGAAGGCCGAGCGAGCCTGCGGTGCCGCACGGCTCGCTACAATAACTATCCCTCCCAGCAGTCTTACTCCCAGCAGAGAACATCCTATTCCAATAGACCCCAACCATCCTATCCTTCCCATGTTGCAAATCCTGCCGCTCCGCCATACTACGTTCGCACCGACAGTGGCTTTTCAATTCATGTAAGTGCTTTTGCTTCCATACTAACACATTTAAATTATTTCTGTAAATTTATTTGCAAATTCTATATTCAACATCATTTTTAATGAGCTTCTTACAACGTATTTAACTGCCATCATAATAAGTAGTAGAAGGATGTAATCTATCAATTGAAATGTAGTGTAACATATTACATAGCTTGGTGAGATTTTTTTGGGCTTTGATAGATCTCCTGCTTACCTTCGTTGGCTTTTTGGTTAATGGTAAAATAGATCATTTTGAATATTTGATATCCTAAAAATAATACCTATGCAAAGCTTTTAAATATTTTTTTGTATTTGATATTTATTTATTTAACTATATTTTGAAAATAATGTAATATGACACAGAGGCACGCAAGCAACAACAACTTTATTGAAACGCTGGGAATTTCGACGGTTGCGGGTCGTCATGTTGGTGGTGGCAGCCTGCGCACGAGGAGGAATGACATTGGTGCCAATTACAGTGATAGAATTACATCATTGTCTTCTGGCCGACAGACTCCGATACAACAGACAGACTCAAATGCAAACGTTGCTCGACCTAACAGCCGACAGACCCGTCATCATGACAATAGCCTCAACATTATTCTTAAGCCACTCATCGAGAGTACTCAGTAAGTAGAACTGCTTCCATAGATTTAACCACTAGTAAATCATTGACAATTTTTTGACCTACTGTAACTGTAAAGTGCGCCAAAATCGTATTTTGAAAACAAATTCAGAGCTTATATTTCTTAATAATATTTGAATGTTTTCCCTAGCATTCAAAATAAACTCAATTCTAAAAAACAGTTTAAAATATTTTGAATACAGTACATTTTCAATTCCTTATGCTGTAATGTTATATTTTGCATGATTTCCCAAATTGATTAATTTTTAACATGGCATTTTCATTATTCGAGTGTAAGACATAAGTACTACGAAAAACACTGGCCAAGATCAGCCTTATCATAACCATGAGTCCATCGGAATAGACCGGGCATAGATTAGGAATAAGATTGTTGTAGTTATAAAAAAATATAAAATTGGAGACCGGAGAACACATGGAGGATTGATAACCTCCTAAATGTGTTTAAAAATTCTTTACAGTCCCAACATCTAACCCTATTGACTAGTCACCCTTGTTCCGCAACCAGATGTGGAATGATGCTACCAGAGTGGTTTTTGTGGTAATTTAAAGAAGGTCTTTACAAGTTTTCTAGCCAGCTCCTAGATATTAAAGGTGGTGGAGGAATTGGCAGGCATAAAAAATACATATAAGCCACTTAACACTCCCAATAGTTGAAAAGTAATCCCTATATTTATTTAACTTGAAAAGGTGAAAAAAGGTTTAGTTATATTGTTTTTCCATGGGAGTATACCAGAATATCAGAGCCTATGTAGCGTAGCATAACGCTGTACATAATAAATAAGCGCAAACACATTATAAATAAGTACATTATATGTTTTTTTTATTTCTTGTTTGTTCGTTAGTTAATTAATATGCTATTGTTCTCTAATTCAGTCTAATAGTTATGGTCAAAAAATTGTCAATGTATTATGCACTAAGCTAAGCCAATTAATAAATCATTGTAGATGTGGTTTAGGTGGCAGTTTTTCTAGTAGAAGAAAAGAAATTAGCCAGTATAAATAATATTTATAAATATATATTTATTATGCTGCCATTAAACTATGACACCATTACAATAAAACGAAAACAAAAAACGAGAATAGGTAAAGGACGTTATGCACACAAATTAAATTTATTAAAATATCTTCGTACAGTTTGTCCTACTGAAAATGTACTATTAATAATATTATTGATAACATTTTACATTGGAATAGTTAAATAGCTACCCAATCTCATTTAACCTTTTATATAAATTATGGAACAATACCTTTTATAGCAATAATGTTATTTTATGTGTGTACCAAAACCGAATTTTTCATTTCACCATAAGCACTTATACAGCGACACATATTTGGTGTATTAAGTATTCGGCACTATATAATACTGGGATCACAATCGTTATCAATTTGTATTGGCCACATTAAAAAAAAATGTAGGGGCAGTGTAAAAAAAATGTAACAAATTTCATCTCAAACATATGCAATAGTTTATAGCAATAATAGCTATAGTTTCTCTTTAACAGCGTTTAATGATATATCACCTAGGTCAAAATAATATGATCATTTTGGGCCTTTATGTTGAAGGGGGCTTCAACATAAAAATCTCAGTATGCTTAAGTTACAATGAATTCAGTATTTTGGTATAAAAATCAAATAGTACCTGTCTGCATATTCTATTATAAGAAAAACCCCCTATCAGCATTATAACAGCTTATATTTGTTTTTCATCATCAACCACATATTTATAAAAGTAAATATATCTATACCATTGCATTGGAATGTGGAACAGAAATTAATCATTCAAAATCCATATTTAACTGTTCTGGGCTTTATTACCCACCTAGGAATTTGATATGCCCATAGTTCGGCTTAACATTGTTGTAAGTGACAAAAAGGCGGGTTTAAAATAACAAAGGCCTAGCAACCTTTAACAAAATTATTCAACTCTGAAACAGATAGAACTTCATCATAATTTGTTTAATTTAGACCTCAGGGCCACTAAAAGAATGTCAAGAAGGGTCCAGCGGAGCCATCATCAATCAAATGTCACAACTGAATATGAAGACATCTTCAAGACCTAATGTGGACCACAGTGAGATGAGCACTGAACTCTGATTTGTACCAAAATTCTTTATTTTGCTAATGTACTTAATTATATTATTTGACTGAAAACTGTGATAAACTGTATAATAATAAAATTTAATTTATGAATGTATTGTACTTTTCCAGTAAATATTTGCATTAAACTTTTTTTAATCTGATGTCAAGTTTTATTTTATCATTTATAAAACACAATATAATGTTATTTTTCCAACTTACAGCAGTCACCACTAGAATTATTTGATAGCTACCATCAACAACAGAAGCAAATTCATAATGGTGTGATTAAAAACCAACGATCTTTTAAAACATATAGATACTGCATACAAATCGCCCTTGTGAAAACCCGACACCGGGAAAACTTCCGAAAAATTAATAAAAAAAACACAACTTTTATACCGTCCAAAACCTGTCTGTGAACTTCCACTTCCCGTTTCAGTTTGCTCTCAACTTATGAAAGATCTTTATAAAAAAGCCTCTAAAAACGCATGTATAAAATGTTGTGAAACGTCTGTATTCCTCTAACGTATGTTCATTATCATGAACACAGACAATTAGCGGTCTTAAAAGTAGTATCACAATTTAAAAGAAAAAGAAAGCAGTAAAGATTTAGAAAGACTATAAGATTGCCAATTGATTGTAAATGACTGCCAATTAGATCAATCAACACCTTCTAAAATATAGTCCGTTAGATGCAACGAACTTTGCACTGCCTGCCTGTTGAACCGCCATCGACTCCATCTTGTTTCAACTGTAAGACCAACGCGGTTCCGTTTTTTGAACAGTTCAAATTTTTATATATTTTTTTAATGGTGAGTAAGGTCTATCACATTTTTATTGTTTTAGTATTAATGTGGCCACAATCTGTGCATCGACTTCCATTCAAAATTAAGAATCATTAATCATTAATCAAAATCATTACAGCATTACATAATTAAGCATTAATCAAAATTAAGAATTTATTGGGAATTGATTTACTCCCTCTTTCCAATATGAAATCAGCAAGCCTAGTTAAAACACATAAAATTCCGCTTTTTTGTACAAAATCTGCATTTTTCAAGCACTAGTACCGCATTTTCTATTTTCCCAACTGATAACACCGATATATGTATCAACTTCTTTAGTGGCCTGAGTACCGAGTAACGAGATAATAAGTGACACGCATAGCGGATTGTTTGTCCGGACTATTTGTCAGGACAGTAAAATATAATCCACTGAGCATTGATAGGCTAGACTATGGATTATTGGCATGTGCATGCAGTTCATACTCAAGCAGATTTTTTGAAAATAGCACGGCGCCTGTACCGTGGAAACCAGGTTAGAAACCTTGTTTCCTGAAAAATTTCATATGTGATATGATTTTTATTAAAATAAAACAATAAATATAATGTAATAAGTGGTTAATATACAAATTTAAATAAATAATGTGAATATTTCATAAGCAGTTTGTAAATACAATTAATTTTACTACATCACAATTAAAATATTAAACTACATTTTCCTTCTTCCAGATTTTTTTCAAATTTCAGTCACAAACCAGTTCTGTTGTGATTTTAGCGTCTGTGTCTTCCACCTGCGTATTTATTGACCATATGTTTGGTTCCGTCTCAAATTTATGACAATCCAGAATATTTTTCACTGTAACTGGACATTCCTTTGTAAAGTAACAAGTAAATTTTTAATAATAAAGACAAAAAATATACAGAATACATTAAATATTTTCACATTACTCATTTGCCATATTCCTTTTGGCCTAAACCTTACCTTAATGTACTTTTTTAACGTACCTTTTACCGCAACTTTAATATAATAAGGCTGTGTGATTGCAGCAAGCTACTTTCCCAGTAGATTTCTGGCCAGAGTCTTTGCTACATCTTGAAAAACCTGGACCTGGGTAGAAGTATTTTAAAATATTTCTGATGACCGCAGCCTAGTTTCATATCTTGATTCGAAAAAGGCAGATAGGCAGGCAGGCAGATACTATCTGGCCTATACTATACTCATCTCATCTAGGGCCTAATGTTTGATAATTTGTGGGTGTTATGGGAGGTGTTGTGGGTGTTATGGGAAGTTATCATTATGCCATGTTGTATTGAACCGGCCACCAAACAAAACCCAAGCCAGTAAAATCCGCAAATCTTCGAAAAGAAGAAGACAGCTTCACCATAGACATTAATTTATTGTGTTAATTAAATTTCGTTAATCATTTATCAATTAGTGCATATTTCACATAAGGAATATTCAACAATTACCTATAATTACATAAATTTAAAAAAAACCGAATACGTTTCCTTGTGCTTCCTAATATATTACAATTTTTATAGATTTTCCTTGAGTGATCAATCAAATAATAATCACAATATTCTTTGCAAGATTTATGGATTTTCCCTGAACTGTGAAATAAATTCCTTGTTGCATTCACTGCGTTGGCATTCAAATGTTTAATTTGAATCGTAAACTTTACTGGTGTAATATTTTTTACTCAAACATTTCTAATATTACTACAATAGACTAATTTTGTAAACGAGCGATGTAAATAATTATTCGCTTGTGGTGCCCTATTCCGAACAAGAAACTATATTGAATCCTTGATTATAGTTGTATTGTATGTAAAGTTAGTCTAACAACGACACTAGGACCTCTAAAATTGAAATGTTTGTCTAATGCAAAGTTAAGGACAAAAGCTCATATCAATCAACTCACGGTTAATTAAGATGACTTTTTATCGAACTAGTGTCTAACCCGGCTACTTTTTTGATGCTTGGCAGAGGAGGAAAGTATCAAAAGGGAGGTTTGTTCACTTTCTTTATTTTCGGATAGTAAAAAAGCAATAAAAGGGGTTACTTTGGGACAGACACTTTCAAACTCTAACAATGATATATTTATTTATAAACAAATTTTACCTATTACTATTAGATAATATTCAAATAAAATATTTTTACAATATTTCAAGTTTTATTATGAAATACTTTTTAAAGCTTCTTTTTGGAAATGATATATGATGGATTTAAGTGAAATTACCCTTATAATTTATTACGTTAAATTGGGGAGATTAGATTGGAGTATACGGTGGCAGTGCAGCATTTAAGCTATTCGCAATCTATTTGTTGTGATTACTAACTTACATTCTACTCAAAAGTAACAAAAAAATATCAGGAAAGCTAAATAAAAAAATAATTAAAAGAGTAATAGCTAGAGTATAGTTCCTGGATGTGATATTACAAGACAATGGTTCAAACCTAGCAGTTTGATAAAAAAAATTGACTCCTCACCTGCCTTCAGTAGCATGAAATAATCTATATATTGTAATGGAAATAAATATTATTTACCTTATTTATATTTAATAATAATATCCTAATAAAGGTAAATTGTTTGTCAAATTGAATCTAATGCAAATTTTAAAAATGAAGAAATGCTCTAATATTTTTAATTTATTAAGTACATACCACACCAAAGAATGAGTTAAACCAATACCCTTGATTTATGGCCATATTAAGATTTGAGGCGCAATGGTTGATAACAACATCAGTGTTGGGCTGAAAAAAGTTACTTCAAATTCTATTAATTATTACAAGTCATATACAATTTTGTATTGATTTACTTACTACTTACAATAACAGGCTTCCCTTGCATTTCAAACCTAGTGAGTGCTGAATTTGACAAAGACAGTACCTGCCATCGAGTGGAGTTTACCCTTGAGTTTGTCAGAAATAATGGAAATTTATTAGAAATTCCAGGAATAGGGTCAACATCAAACCTTAAATACAATGGCTGCAAACAAATGAAAACAACAATTTGCTATCGTTAATCAAAATTAATAAATACAAGATTAAAAACGTAGTTTAAAGTTTACCGTAAAATGTACATAATTAAATTTAGTTTAAGAGTAATAAATTAAAAGTAAAAATACATGTTTAAAAACCAGCTTTTATTTAAGTTGTGGCTAAAATTTTAGGTCTGTGACGTTGACGATTTCCTTTGTCTACAGCCAATCCTGGGTGTAAAATGAAGTCAAGCTCACCATAAAAAAAATGCATTGTAATGCAAGAGGAAGTGGTTCTAATTCAGCTTGCAAGATTTGACCTAAACCGATGTACAAGTTAAATAAAAGCATGTAAAAAGAGAAGACCGTTTTAAAAATTTTAACTGATTGTTAAAGTTGATTATGTAAATCACCTACATGAACGATAAAGTAGCGTAGCTTTTAAGTATCCAGATATTCTAAATAAAATTCTTTAAAGTACCCACTAACATTTATTTTATAACTCGATCAAGTTCTAGCGACGCGATAATATGGTCTTAAGTTTAGATAAACCATATTTGCTATGCTTTTTATAACCAATAGCAATTGATCACAATGAAATTACAGGGCACACAATATTTATGTGATAATGGCGGTCTCAAGTCTGCAAATTTGGACAAAAATCCAAGTAAATATAATAAAAGTAGACAAAATTGAAAATAAAATTTAAATTATAACAATCATGGTCTGTGAATTCCATGGCAGTTTTACAAGGGAGTGGAGTGAATATATTGCAGTTATATCAAGAACAAAATATTTCGCTAAAATGGAATTATTCTTACTTTATTATTGGTTGGGCATTTGTACTACCTTGGGGCGCGCTGCTGTTGCAGCCATTTGTAAATTAAAATCTCGACCGTACGTCAACGCGACGCCATCCCTGTTACAGTCATCGGCACTGCGAATGATGAAAGTGTTGCGTGCATACGAATTGTCATCGCTAGATGCAGACATACAACATCCCTCCTCTATATCTTGTTTTTTTTCCAATTCATCTATCTTCACTAATGCTGATAAATACATTCCATTCTTCTTTTCTTTATCTGGCAAACCACCCGAATATCGAAATTAATTTTAATTTATCACATTTTCGGAAATGTTTTCTACTAAATATATATTTTTCCTTTAAAACCTATGATATAATAGACTGAAATAATTTTACCGTCCTTTTTTATTTTGCTTGTAGCCAGACAATTTCATGCGATATTTTTTTCTAAATTCATTTTCTTCGCCAAAATTGCCAGAATACAATATTTATAATATTGTCTATCAAAAAAATAAATCAACCGACACCTAATTTACTTTACAACAAGAATATTGTAGGCGCTAAAATAAACATTTTAAAGACTTTTTGTACACGCATCTTATTGTATAGCATGAAATTTCTATTAAAAATTATTGTAATTTTGTTTTTATTCTCTTGGAAAATTTCAAAAATCTCTCTGGCTCTGGCTGTATAGAGATGCAGTGTAAGTTTGCTAAGGTAAGACCAAGGCAAGATAAATTTAGAAAAACGCACACGCACAAAAACACAAAACACGTTTAACTAATGTGAAAAATAAATCAAAAGACGAAACTTGACAACAATAACTTAACATATGATTACCAATGGTGATCACGTTCTATATATAAATAAAAATATGAATGCCTTACCCAGTATTCGTGTAGCTTTCAACATGATCTTAGACCCAAAGAAAATGAGACCTGTGGTTCTTGTTATTTCCACAGGTTTAAGTAAATTTTCTTTAAGTTTTCTGTATTTTGCCAATAAAAGCTTTCCACTTTCTTTAGCCAGAAGAAAAGATCTTACCTTTTCCTGAGAAGAATTATTGAAGATTTTTCAAAATAAAAACGTTATGGACATTAAAGTATAACAAAAAAGATCTAGGTATTTTGGAAAAGTCACCTCGTTCAAATATGCTTCTTCATACCAATTCCGTAGTAAAACTCTTTTATCATAAACAATTTGCTTTTCAGTTCTCCAAGACATTTTGATTTATTTACAGGGTCTTAGGAAATAAGAGCAAAATTTAATTCAACCTGCAGAACCTTTAAAAAATGACATTAAAATATGTCATATTTTATTTCATATTGTCAAAAATATGTCATTTTCTATTTTTAAAAAATATGTTTTTTTTAAGAATTTTATATTTTTTTGTATGCATAGCGTAATATGGCCACCAAAGATTTTTTTATCTACCTCCTTCCTTCGGCAAAACGAGGTCAGCTGGCCGCGTAACCGCACAGAGGTTGTATGAATTCACCGAAAAAATACGAATTCTTTATGAATCTTTTGTCACGTGTTCGTATCTTTTTTATTCTATAATATTGTACTTTTAAAATAAAATAAAAGCGAAATCGCTGAACCTATTTTGATGAAATTTGGTATTAGTTTAAAAATTTTAGTTAAAAATTAAAATTATTACTTTGAATAGCAGCGGTACAATGCTCGAAAATGCAACATGTAAAAATCGATTGCCACATCTTATATTGGGAAATCTCCGCCATCGTAACTACAGGTGAGGCGGGCACCTCCCCCCCACCACCATAGAAAAAAACTGACATATATTGCTGAACTATTCTCATAACAAAATAGAAAATTAAAGTCTATTTTTTAAAATCAACGTGATATTTTTTTGTCTTATGTGAAACTAGAAAGTAGTGAAAAAAGTGTACAAAAAATCATAGTTTTTTGTTTACTTTGTAGGTATAGTAAAAATTATTGTGTAATTATGTTTTGGTTCATCGATATGAAACGTTTTGATCTAAAAATTTGGTTTTTATCATCAACATTCATTTTACTTCTTAAAAAATCGTGTCCTAATGACAGGTCCAAACTAGCCACTCCCCCCCAGGTCAGCCACAGGTCAGATGGCTAACTGTAGGCTTATGAAAATCTCCATAACCTGGGTTATTTTTTAAACCAAACCTCTACTCTACTCAGTAGTAGAGTGCACATAGGTATTCAAGATTCCAAATCGCAGCTGTCTTGTACGGTACCTACCTATCTCTATAAAAATGTTTTTTGGAAGCAGAACTTTGACATATTTTAAAAAGTATGTATTTGTAAAATAATTAATAATAAATTTCAAAAAATAAACATATAAAGTTATATTTGTGAAATGATTTTTAATAATTATTATAGTGGTAATGTTTCAATCTTCTTCACTCTAATTATGTTTGACTTTGATTCGACTGAGGTAGCTCGTAAGTGACATGGCCATACGCCAAGTGTCAGAAATGACAGATCAATCATAAATAAAACCGTAATATCTACTCGTTAAAAGTCTGATCAATTTTCAGCCCTGCATTTGGAAGCTCGATTCGCAATAAGTGGGTTTATTTTCAGAACACAGGCTGTAATAATTTTTATGAAAATAAGCATAAATAATATGTAACACTAAATGACAGTATGTTTTTGTTATGAATTCAGTCAAATTGTCAAGTGAAAGTGATGGCCGATCAAACTTAGAAAAGATCCAACATTGCAATTGCATTATTGCCTATTACGTCAGAAGATACTAAAGGTAAGCAAAATCAGTTATTGTAAATGTAGAACCGGAAGATTTATTCGGATATTCTCTCACTTTCGTAAACTTGAACAATCTGACCTTAAAAATATACATGTATATTTTTTTATAGAACTTATTTAGGTAATTTCAAACAAATCGTCGTCAGAGATCTCCAAAAACAGAAGTTAACCTAACTTAGATGTGTTGCTTAAATTAAAAAACTTTTTGATAAGCACAAGTATGGTGAATTATTTTGATTAAATTGAACATAATGATAAAAGTGGGATGTTTCACCATCAACCTAACAGACGGACTAAGTATTATTAAATAAAATATTTTTAACTAAGTAACTATAAATATTTTCAATTAAAATAGCATTAAATACGTTTATTTTTTTACCAGTAGGGATGTCTCAAGCTTACCCTATTGCCAAGGTGCAGTCCCCCACCACCCTTGGAACCTACCATTTGGTTTTTTCTAACCTCCAGAAAGCTATAGGGCCCTATTTTTGAATAAAAAACGAAACACCCACCTCAACACTGACGGTCTGCCACCACTTTTGGTACCAGAGGTCTTAATATTGTCATTAAAATTGACAATATTAATCAATATTATTATGTATTACAACACTGAATGCCCGTTAATAACAGGTCCAGATTGAAACAGATAAAAAACGTATTACCCGTTACAGAGTACTTAACTTCAATTCCCATAGTCACTTAACCTAATTTGTTCTCTTGGTTGATATGAGTTTTGGTTCTTTTACCTATATTTTTGAGAACAATTCACAAAGATATGTCAGTTGAGAGGTATGTTGGAGGTTGTATTTGTAAAGGTATGATATGTTTTTTATCCTTTTTTGTTTATAAGTATTTATTTATTTATTTATTCATATAAACCAAAATACATATATGTACAGAGCAGTAGTAATAGCTCAATGCCTATTTAATGTTACCAACAAGCGACTGGCACCTACTGCACTTATGTTCCCTGCCTTCTTAACTAGACGCCGTCTGTATCAAAGTGACTGTCGATTTTTGTTAACTGACATTATTTCGTTATTAAACTAAAAGGAAAACTTTTGAAAAAGTTACACGCGTAAATAAACTATAAGAATAAATATTGCAAATTTTTAAAACAAATAACTCTATTTTGTATAACTCTAGCGTTCTTCCAGTCGGCTGGTCACAAGCACAAGCAAGCAGTGTTTTAATTTAATTAATGTGTCGTGAAAAGTGACACCATAGTCATAAGACAATGTGACATTATGTTGATACGTTTAATTTGTATGTTTTTTTTTTAAATTAGTGCTAGTTTAAATAGAAGCTTCTATCCATTTTGAACTGTCGTATACTATTTAGCTTAAGATACCTACGGAAAAAACACCAGCCTTCATGGGGTTATGTATATGGTCCATTACTCAAATAAAAAAAAAAAAGTGCTCTGGAAATCTAACTGGATTTAACTGTCTTTACACCTACGAACTTGCCTTTTTAATGAATAAAGTTCAAATTACCTACACAATTTATCAATAAAATTAAGTTAGCTACAACATTAACTAAGTGCCATTTCAACAGAAAGGTTGTTTTAAAACGATTGAGCAATATCGAGCATAGGAGGTGAAGTAGCGGTAGGTAATTAGCAATCTAATAATTATATCACTGTTATTATTAACTTCTCTTTTAAGAGAGATTTTTCTTAAATAAAATAGTAATATTTTTTTAAAGCAATGATAATGATAATGATGGTTAGCTCTGCGATTATTATATTATATTATGAATATAAATGTGTACATAATGAAGGCATAATGTGACACCTAAAATACAAGCTATTTTAATCTCATGTTCAGATCTTCTTTACTATATTTTATACTTTCTAACACTGTTAAAAATTAAATTATAAATAGTCATTTTTTTAATTTCAAAAAATTATCGTTTGTGGGGCAATTTGTCGTTATCAAGATATTATCATTAAATTCTATATTGTTACGTATTAGGAATAACATAATACTTTGTTTTGGTGTTTAAACTAAAATGTATTTATTAAAGCGCAAATACTCAAAACCACCAAAACCTACAATGTAATCCCAAACAATGGGATTACATTTGGCTACTGTTAACCATTGTGCGGGGGTGGGTGGCTTGTAGAGGTTAGACCGTGCCTAATAAGAGAAACAACCTCTGCAATCTATTTCAAAGTAGTTGAGATATATTTTATTATCTCTTTCTAGCCATACTTATAGCCTTGAAAGCATAACATTAACTAATTGCCATTTTTAATTAAGTAATTAATATTGAGCATAACTAACTGTGGGAGGTAAAGCAGCGGTAGATATATAATAAACATTATATTAATTACTCTTATTCCTTAAACCGCTTTTTCTTAAATAAAAAAACAATATTTTTTAAAATGTAATGATACAGTAAGTATACCTACATAATATATTGTTACTAAGAATTTTGGTTTGTCGCTGAAAATTAAATAAAAGTAATTTTTTTATGTCAAAAATATGGCATCAGAATCTAATCATCAAATATAAATTGAGTTAACTAATTCCTTATTGTTACATATTAGCAATAATAACATGACACATGCGTTTACCTATGCATAGATCTTTTACTGAAATTTAAAATACTGGTATTATAATGTATTTTAAAATTATTATAATATAGTATTTTAGAGGTTTGGATATTATTGACTTTGTGTAATCCAATAATGTTGTCAATTTTCATGCTATATTGTAAAAGACGTGAGTTTTTCAAATTTTTGTTGTGAGTTTTTGCGCTGATGAAATAACATATTTTTCTTTGTCAAAATTTTTTCTGATCTGGTTTGTAATATTCTTATCATATTATCATTAAACAAACAAAAAATATTCATTGTAATGTCCGTATTGATGGAAAAATTAAGGCGTCCATAAGCATTTTATCTTTGGACTTGCAAAATAAATATGATGGATATGTATTTATTTATATGGGGTTTCCGAAGACCATTCTTGAAGACTTTAGGGGTGTTTATTTTCCCTATTACGTGTAAGCATTTGTATAAAAAAATTAAAGAATACTTCATGCCCAAATTTATTCACTTTATCAAAGTGCTAATGTGTCAATTCCCTTTGCTATTTCATTTGCTTGCTAGCACTCGGCCAATGAATCAAAATAACAACAAGTAGATTTATACTTATTCTAATAATTGCTGTTTAAGTTAATAAAAAATGGGTGAAACAATCTTTTTAAAATTTAATTTATATGGGTTCGTATTTAATAAAAAAACGCTTAAAATGCTCTTTCAAACATGACTAAAAATGTTTCTCTTTATTAATATAATGATAAAAGTTTCTATTGTTTTTTTTTATATAAATTAAATTTTTCATTTACTTTAAATGTGCTAGTATATCGGCTGGATTAAATAGAAATAATTTCATTTTTACTACACATCCAAATCCACAAAATCCAAAATACCCACTGCGTCCGCGTCAGTCCGGTCACGGTGGTTAAAATTGCTGCTTTAGTAGGTACGTCTCCTGGGGAAAGAGATTAACTGGGTTAGTGTTTTGTAGACGGTACAACATAAAAAAAAGAAAAATAAATCACAGTAAATAAATGACATAGCTCACTGATTGAAAAGGTACAACATACCTCTCCATCTGGCCTTTCTTGACTATCAGAAGGTATTCGACTCCATCGCAATACTAGCACTAATGAATAAAGTGATAATTTACTCTTGCTATTCCGACCTTATCCAGCACATTTACGCTAACGCTACGCTCCGAGTTTAGATCGAAGAAGATATGGTGACGGAGAACATTCCGATCGAGAAAGGCGTCTGACAAATTACATAGTGATTCACCAAAGATTGATTTAAAAGCTAATATCTTGTTTGCAGGACACTAAACAAGTGCCATCTATCCTGCGAAAATTAATACGTTATGCAATGTAATACGTTATGTGATACAATGACCAGTGATCGTAGTTTCTATTGGTAATCCGTACTATATTGATGTGTATATTTATAGATCTTTTTTTTAATTTTGTAGGGAACACTAGACTTGCCACTATGACGTTGCACATGAATGTACTTCATTGCATTGCATTGCATTAATGCAATCAATTGTGTTTTCACACATGTGAATAATTGAATTTTGTGAACTGTTGTGTGTTTTCTTATTGTTTTATTTTGTTTAAATAATTATTAATCAAATACCTTTTACATAATACCCCTGTTACTAAACCCCCTGATAAAGTGCCAAAAAGCAGTTCTCCGAGTTATAAATCGAAAACCTTTTCGTTATAGTTCCGATGTCTTATTTTCTGACTACAAAGTCCTTGATATCCGACAAATCTTTATTAAAAACGTCATTCTTAATCAACGACTATATAAGCAACAACCCTTAGATACTTTAAATCCTTCAATTATTCTAACTCGATCAAGGTTACGAGGAAATATGGTACTGCCAAAAATGAATACCACTTTTGGGCAAAGGTATCTTAATTTCCTTGGGCCTAAACTTCTCAACAGCGCAGATGAGCAATTTAAAAAAGCACAATCTAAATTCAGTCTTGCAAAAAGCATCACCAAATGGCTCCTCGCAATAGGCAGAGACGAATCTGAAAAGATGGTGAGCAGTGTGTTGCAATAGACATAACTATATAACATATATAGACTATAAGTAATTTTATATATTTTCTTTGTTTAGTTTTTTTCTGTATATTTTGCCTATAAATTATAAGTAACACAATTATTAGAATTATATATTTAATAAATGTATATTGTATGTAATATATATTTTATATATATGTATATAATATTATGCACTATTTATTATATGTATTATATTTTGTATTTATGATATTTATCCTATGATCCCCTTTGTTATTAGTAACGTCTCGCGAACGTAATAATATTTCATTTTTTCTGCAACTTCCTTTTGGCTGCTAGAACAGGTTTTTAACCTAGTTAGAGTAGCCATGTTACTTCAGAGCAACAATAAATGACTGGTGTTTAATTTGTCTATATTATATTAATTTAATTCATTCAGTGTTATTATATAATTTATTGTTGTAACATCTTATTGTACCATATTGAATAAAATAAAATAAATAATTAAATAATTACAAATAATCATTTTCCGTTTAGTGCTTATTTGTTTTGTATAATAAAATATGGCCTTAGGTGTAACACGCCATCTGACCTGGAGGGGGAGGGGGCTAGTATGTCATTGCTTTTATGCCATTGCCAGTATGGGATCTTTTAAAAAGTAAAATGAATGTTCATGATAAAAGACACCAAATTTCTTAATCAAAACGTTAAATATCGACGAAACAAAACATAACTACAAAATATTTTTTGCTATACCTACAAAGTAAACAAATAAAAACTGTATTTTTTATATAAAATAAAAATCTATTAGACAAATGACAAAAAAATACCGTGTGGATTTTAAAAAATAGACATTAAATAAACTTTATTTTTTTATTCTGTTGTGACAATAGTTCAGCAATATAAATCTCTGCAGTTTTTTCCTGGGTCCTAACCTAACCTAACCTAGCGAGGTCTGGGGGGGGGGGCTAAAAAATAACTTTATTTCCTATTCTTTTTGCAAATAAATCTTGACTACCTATACAATCACATTGTATTCAATAAGTTTAGGTATCGTCCCATTGAAGCCGCTTGAGATATATTCTTGTATATTTTTTGTAGTTAGATTAATTATCTGCAAACGCATCTAATGATTATACACTCTGTATATTTAATGCGACTTTGATGTTACAACATTGTGAATATTAGGACATGAACATTAGAAATATTAGCTATAATAATTAATGTATTGGACTATTGGTAAGTTTTGCATTTTTAAATAAAATTTTCGTTGTTATTAAGTTTGAACCGCTTTTGTGATTTTTTAAATGGTTTTGATTATTTGATTATTCATTTGTTACATTACATTAATCTGCTTTAACTTATAAATTGGAGTCTTCAGCCATATAACACATTTTCAATAATAAATTTAGAGGAAATTGAAATAAAAAAAGGTAACAAATATGTGACCGGTGTTATACCAAAAAAAATCGCCTGTCGTTCAGGGGCGGTTAACCCCCCCCCCCCCCCAACATATTGCTATACTAAACTATATGAGCACTGCACGCCACTGCCACAGTGTGAAGCTAGGCAAAGATAATCAGACCACTGAGTTAACAAGGAGGGTGGGACTTACATGGGCGGCATTCGGGAAGCTCGGGTTTATCCTCAAGAACCCAACAATGCCCATCAATCTGAAGCGGAAGGTGTATTAGTCCTGCGTGCTACCAGTAGCTACATACGGCTTGGAGACAGTAGCACTGACAAAGGCGAGCGCTAATCGGCTGAGGATTTACCAGAGAGCCATTGAAAGGGCAATTTCGGAGATCAGACTCTGGGGACAAATGCGGAAATTCGAATACGCGCTAAGGTCACGGACATGGACAGGTCACGTGGGCCGTGACAAGACGACCGACACAAGGTGTACGAAGAAGATCATCCAGTGGAGACCGAGGACCACCAAGCGGAGATCTAGAAGACCACAGCCGAGGTGGATAACCACAGGGATAACATCTGGCTTTAAGCAGCATCGAATACATAGAAAGAGATGGAGGAGGCCCACATCCAGGAGTGGATGGCGACAGGCTGAAGAAGAAGAAGATGGCGTTTTCAATAGCGTATTTTTTATTTAAATAGTAGCAAAACAGCTCACAATAATTTACACGAAATACATTGTAAATATTATGTCGGCTATTACTCTAGTCCATTAGGAGGAAATCATGAATAACTTCCTTTTTATCGGATAACGTATTGCCGACATGCATCCAAAACGTGACAATTAAAGTATAGATGGCTATCATTTTTTTTTACAGATGCCATGCCTTTATCTGATATATAATAATACAAAATTATGCAATTCGATTGTTTGCAAAGCAAAGTCATGAATATTACAAAAATTATTACAAATGTAGTATATAAATAACTAAACTATAAAGTTGTTATAAATAACTAAAATTATGATGCCTAAGAAGTGTAAGAAGCTTTATCATAAAGGGTTCCGGAGATTTTCTTAATATGAACATCAACACATAGAGACACCACCTTTTACACCTTTATCACCTTTTATACATATTATATACAAAGATTTTCTATCTTTTGTTATATAAAAATTATATATATATAGGGAAACGTGTTTCATAAATAAATTATTAACATCGCTAGATAAGTAGTTAGTTACGAACTCCTATAATGACTGCATTTCCGCGATGTTTAAATATACCTGTTTTTATAACCAAAATTTTGTTTTTTTTTCACCACAAATAAAATCGTAGGTAAAATGTGTTTATTCAATTAATTTTTACGCTAATACGGTTTAACTTAAAGGTTACCACGTTAACATTTTTAAAAAAAATTGTCAATAAAGATCGCAACTCTTCAAAGCCGACTCAGCGTGTTTCCACAAGATTATTATCAAATTACTGATTGTGATTAAAATCAATATTATTGATATTTAATTTATAGGTAGATATTATTAGTTAGCCTATTTATTTATTTTTTAAACCACTTGGAAACACTTCTGGTCCAACGTTTTATATGTGTATGACTGCTAGTTGCCTCAATAACATAAAACAATTAGGCAAAACAAAGTTTC
Organism: Neomicropteryx cornuta; assembly: GCA_020383195.1. Lineage (NCBI taxonomy): Eukaryota > Metazoa > Arthropoda > Insecta > Lepidoptera > Micropterigidae > Neomicropteryx > Neomicropteryx cornuta. The sequence continues at coordinate 13,715,104 of JAHKQU010000014.1, forward strand.
ACCTTTTTCATTTCTTATTGCAACTATTACGACGTTACATTTGTAAACTGCTAAATAAAAACATGCAACTAGAGTACTCATACACCCAAAAAATCGTCTACCAGTGGGCCGGTACATTTATCGCATTTCAATTGGGCCATTATTATGCACATGGCATGACATGACACTACATACATACGTTTATTGCCTCAATATTGTATTACATAATATATGCACGCCTATCTCCCTTTGTTCCGTTCAGAACAATAAGATGAGATGAGTGGGAATTCCCTCCAGAAAAGTGCGTCATTCATTGTGTAGCTAGGCTTAAACGGATTGTTTAAACAGGGAATATTGGACAGTCAGGCAGGATATTTAAGCGTCCCGGCGTTTTATTTAGGCGTTGTGTGTATATTTAGATAATGTATACGACTTTATACAATTTTACAAACTTCTTGCTGGTTAGAACCACCACGATAGTAGAGATTTTGCATGAAGTAAGCTTCAAGCATTAAGTGCATATCATGATTTTTGGCTGATGTAAACTCAAAAAAGAACCTTCCCTATACGACTTAATTCGTCCTTTAATTTTTAGCAAGTAGCTTTTTATTAGATTCATTTACTTGATTTCACTTAAATTTCATTATATGTATTATTTACTTTGCGGGAATTAATTTTACCGACACTGCACTGATATTGGTGATACAACTTACAGAGCATCTGGGCCCGTCTATGACATCATCGTTACAATGTTTAGACATGCTAGTTTGAGTGCCACTGTTGAATGACTTATTTGAGAAATAATTAAAAATATAGTACGAATGTAAAAACACGACTGATTATGTATGACTGGTCATTGAATTGTTTGAACACGATTTAAATTCAGACTAGTGATTTTTTTTATTAAATCGAATGTATGTCTTTACGATATTTATAGGTTTTTTATCCAAGAAATTTTATGTAATTTTTTAAAAATAACATTATGTCTTGAATCTAATGGAGAACGCGGCCTTTAATGTTTTTGAAAAGAGATCCGCCTATTATGATTTTTACCCGCTGCGATAATGTGAAAGATAATAATATTTCCTCTCCTACTTCCTTCGAAAGAAATACCCAATTCTTTCCTTAATTTCCTCAATTTTTTGCGTGGTAACCAAAAAATTTAGGATGTGTACCTCCAAAGAGACACTAAAAATGCAATTTACAAACGTGGAATTTGCTAATTAAATAATAAATCTGGATCTAGTTTTTAGTGAACGAATATTTTATATCTTTAAAATATATTTTAAATTAAATTATTATCATTTTATGTAAATAATATGTATTTGTTTTATTACTTATTGCATCGTTCATCGATTATAAATTAAGATTTTGTACGTACCGGCCTGTTGGAGCAATGATTTAAATGTCTGCGTTTGATCCAAAAGTTACATGTTGGTACCTTAGCGGGTCCAAGTCGGCCAAGTCACTACCACTTAACAATATAGAAGGCTCTATTCTTTGACACATACGGAAACTACAGAGGCAAATTTTGCGAAGTTAAATTTGCTTGTAAAATATAGCCTCGAACCCCCCTCTTATTCCCGGACACAAGATTTACGATAATTTAGAGGGAGATTTTTTTATACTTACATAAATATTACTTTAAAATAATTGTTTTAAAAATGTTTCATAATAATTTAATAAATTTCCAACTTCGACCTAAATATAACAATGTAAACCTCTTGATTGACAATGAGCATCTCCGTGTCATGATAATATCTTGCCGCTCATCTGAATCCAGCTTCCTGATAAACGTCCAGATATCAGGTGCATTTTCCGCGATATCCGAAAGATAGTCCGCCGAAGGTCGACACGCGACGGCCGCCGAGGCGACTCGTGTGTCCGTCCGTCTGCTCGTATATTATAGGCGCGCCGCCGCCCGGGCGCTGTTCAGTCGCTCGTCGTCAGTCGCTCGCTCGGCTGGCTCGTCGGTCGCGCTGCTGCAGCACTCCTCGCGGGCCTCCTCGCACGCCTCCGCAGCCCAGTGAAAGTGCCCCGCGCCGCCGGCCAGCCTCATTTCTTCGTTGCGTAAGTCCTCTTTGCTTTGCTGATCGCTTATGACGAGGCGCGTCCTTCCACAATGTTTACAAACACAACCGACCATCTTGGGAATATTTTATAAATGTCCGATCATTCGCACTCCACAACAAGAGAAAACTATTTGCCATTTTCTATAATTCTGAATTGAGTTGAATCCCCCCCATAGTATTTCTCATATTCCAAAACGGGAAGCATCTGTTATAACTATCCAATCGAACATTTTTCTTAGTGTTGTTTATGTTTATTTATTTATTTATTTATGTTATGGACGTTATTGCGATGGCAATGTTCGCTTTGATGCACAAACAATTGCATTGTATAATTCACGATCACTGAAAGAAGCAAATACTCGAAGATACATTCGTAATTTCTTACCTACTGTATTGAAATTAATCGCACAGTATTAATGGATTAGAAACACAGTCTCAAACCAATATCAACGAGTTGAAGCGAATAAATACTTGTAATATATTTGAAAATGCCTCGCGAAAGGGTTAGGTCTATTTTTATGAAATTATACTCCTCTAAATACACAATTTCACCGCCGTTTAATGCCAACTATCTCTTATAATCTATGAAACGGCGTTTACCCTTTCTTGACTGCCGGCAATATTCCATACTAAAATTATGCCATCCAAATTATTACTTGCAAATTGTTTTAAGGATCCACTTTGTTATCACTACTTATTACGAATCGATGTCGTAACGATGCTTTATATTTGCATGAGGTAAATAAACAGCGCTGAGGACAAAGCCTCGAAGCCGTTGCCGAGCCGCGCGTTGAAGTTTCTCTAGCACAGACCGCGTCGCTCTGCGCTCGGTGACCACTAGGTGTAATGTCTGGGACACTCCATTTCAAATATTCCATTTTTTTTCTCCGGGATGCTGTTCAAAAGGCATATCCTCAAATTGATGCCCTAGGCGCAATAAAACCTTCACTGGCCTTTCTTGTTGCAGATCCCTGAGAACAGTTACTCTAAAAGTAAAATAGCAAAAATGGAAACAGGCAAAGAGACATGCATTACGATTAACTGTTTTGTCGAATAGCAGGTTAATTTAGCTATGTTTTCCCTGATTTTTATTTTATTATTTTATATTTAGTATTTATATGTGATATACGGAAAATTAATTTTAAATTCTGGATTTCCATCCATATAAAATATTTAAAAAAATCATTCAAAATTTGTAAATGTGAAATTGACATATTTACGGTCGTGTTCCTTAAAAATAATAATTTATATGATGTTAATGTATTATAGAAAACATGACAATTCAGTGTACTTTTGTTTTACTTTTCTTTATTTTAATAACCTAAAATATCAAAATATAATAAAGTGATTTTTTAATGGCAATCAGTAAAGATTAAAATTAAATTTTAAAAAAATTAAAAAAAAGCACTACATTATTACCTCTAACCCAAAAACCATTTAACTTAAGAAGCTAAAGTAGTAAATATGTAGAAAGTTATGATCCGCCACAAATCCCTAAAAAATGTAAAAGGTTGAATAATAAAATTTACGCTTCCCTATTGAGTTTATGGTTTAATGTGTTTTTTTTTATATATACAGGATGTATTTGTATTCACTAATATCTTTTTAGGGAACAACTAAACCGGTCTCACGAAAAAAATAATAATAATAAAAAAAATATACTAAAATAATTATATTAATAAAAAACATAGTTTTTCTTCGAAGTGTCTTTACATTGTCTTGGTATGTTTATTGAGTTTTAATTGTTAATAGTTTATTTTAAATGATGGTCACCCCGCACATTCTACTCTTTTTCTCGTCCGATGACGTCCACTTTCTCTAGTGCGCGGCGCCGTTACGTGGTCACATCGTGGCCTGCCGCCATGGTCGTCAGCTCGTCAGCGCACTCCGTACTTCTTACCTGTTACCTCTGTTACATTCGGACGACATTCCTGATGCTTAATTTCGTCACTCCCACTCTTATGGGTAGTGTGGTCACCCCGTCATTTACTTTTAGTATTGTCCTATAGCCTATTCGTATCTATTATCTATGAGTAATGTGTTAGCTCGCATAACCATCTTGCAATAAAAATACTTTAATTAATAAAATATAAAGAAACAATTTAGAAAATTATGTCGTTACAAACTTGAGCGTTAAGTTTATAACTTAAAACGATTACGGAGACTTTACGAGGTTGAGATAAGGCACAGCATAAATGCATAAGGCACAGCAAAGGTGCTCAAGTCTAAATCAATAAAACGGTTGCGCTTCTTAAGTTTTTTGTTGTATCGGTTGCGGACAAACTCCCATGCAGTCGCTATCTTGAAAATGTTATTTATTTCCCCAGTGATTTATGTATGAAGTTGATGAAAATAAAAATAATGGATATGTAAAAGTGTAAAATTAAAGCACATGATTAGTGTGCGTATTATTTATATAATTATATAATTGAGTTATAAAGTTATTTGAGTTATATTTGTTGATAGTTTTTTTTAGGCGATTTGCCGCTATTAAAAAAACAGATCACTCATAAAATCATCTCATTTCCCACCATCCTTCATCGTAATCACATATCCATTATTTTTATATTTTTTGTTAAAATATCATCCTTTCCTTATTTCATCTAATTAGATGGTTACATAATATTTGACAATATTTTACACTAAAGAGGACAGGTGAGAGTTAAAAATCCATTTTCATAAAACTCAGCGCTGGGTTTAAACCGACATCCTGCGCTCTCAAGTACAGGACCTCTTTAGAACCTTTATAATTATTATGCTATCCAGCACTTTATCAAAAAATTTAAAAAATATTCTAATTTTTCAATATTGTCAAAGATTGTGTCATTTATCTTTTCAGGCGATTTGCCGCTATTAAAAAACAATCATCAAATATAAGTTATATATATATATTTATATAATATACAATCGAGTATAAGTATAAATGAGTATGAATATAAATATAGTATATTTGCATACTTAAGATACAAAAAAGCTTACTATTTAAGTATGCTTTAATCCTAAAATCAATTAATTTTAATATTTTAAATGTGTTAAATAAACATAAGTATTTGCGAAAGGTTCATTTTACGCTGAGTTACATTTATTTTTTTCAGAAAGAAAACCACATAATTAAATCAGATGGTACAATGAAAATATATCTAAACATTCGGATATTACAAAAATCCGAGATATAAATTTAAAAAGAAAATCAAATAGATTGCAATTAGGAATTACTTATTAAACGTATAAGCGATGACTGTTAGCACAACCACGTGGGTGGTGTTTTAGTCGGTATCATCATATAAGCGAATTTCATATAAGGTCCAGTGTTTGATTCCTAATAATGTTTTCGATATTTAACTATATAGAATGATACGATCATAACTTGTTCGGGCCATAACTACTAATAATACATATAACTATTTAACTTGGCAAGAGACTGAACTAAGCAATGTTTAATACCTAAATTGTTCAAAACACTATCTGACAGCATATATTATCTTCTCTCATTTGTTATTTTCTACTGACGTGTCGCTTTGACATATCTTAAAATTTAGAAGCAATGAGGTCACTTCATTGATTCAACATTGTTGCCATTATTAAAATATATATAAAAAGTATTTCGCATTAAATATAAGTTCGTATAAAGAATATTTTATCTTTTTTGTCTATAATGTGTACGATATATGTAATCACCGATTTTGGTTATAAATATGCTCATTACGAAAGTGCGATTTTGCAATATTGTGTTGCTTCTGCGCGCACGAATGCCTTCCATATAATATGCGCACGTGTAAACGGGTTTTTTACTTCGTCACTGCTCTCTGCCTCTAATGAAATGTTGGTTTATTTTGGGTGGAGGTATTATTTTGCCTGAAATGTAATAAAACAAATTGTAATAAATGAGCATAGCAACAGCATTACATTACAGGTTCAGCAATAGCAATAGCTACCTATTCGCCTAACAGTGTCCAAAATACGATAATACAATAACAATCAACCCCGTTTGGGCGGAATTTGTGCGTACGTCATAAAAACCACGCACCGTTCGAATTTCACGTTTCTAGATTCATGCAGTCAATCGGGACATTTTTTTTTATATTATGTTCTAAAACTCTCATCTGTCAACGTTTTAAGTATGCTAAAATAAAGTATCAGCAACATGTTCATGTTCAATGTTTCTGTAAATATTTAAATATTTTTAAGTAAAAAAAAACTATTTATGTAAGTGACGTAACTAAAAATGTCGATCAGTAAAAATAAAATATTAACAAATCGAGTACCTACCATTAGTATTTCAAATTAAAACCAACGCGCCTCACTTCCAGGAACCGTTAATAAAATACTATCAAATTTAAATAAATCTATTTTTTTTTATAATAATTAATATGAACTGATCTATGTATGCAATAGAAACATGTAAAAGAAGGTACAGTGCCACATTATAATTATTAAAAAATGAAATATTATATTTCCATTTATTTATTATTGTTACCAAACCTAAATTATACACAATACAGGTAATAACGTGAAGACAATATAAATTGAAGCATTTCTAAACTAGGGAAGACCAAATAACTAATACAGATAGAGGAAAAAAGAATAATATAAAAATATATTAAATAAGATAAAATAAATCAGAAAAAATGATTTTAAATTTAAATTAAAATAATAAAAAAAGAACACCAATTTAAGCTTTAAGCAAAAAAAAAACTTTAATGGTGTTAAAATTTATGACAAATTGAAAGAAATTCATGATACCAATGTATGTTTTTTTATTTTAATCTACTCTAAAAAGAAGCAACCTATTACAATTTGGTACCACGGGCGCGAGTAGTCTTATGGGAGATGCCTTTAATGACGCCTGTAGAGCTAAGCTGTAAGATGTCAGGTTCTGGTTAAATAATTTATTACTTTTAAACAATAAATTTGGTATTATATGATAGCTACAGGGTGCCATAGCCATTCTTGTATATTAAGCGCATAATAGTAAGAACTTTTGTTGAAAATAATATGCTTATTTGAAGCTGCCATTTCGCATTCTTCAAAGTTGTTAAATCGTTTGTTTCCACTATGTTTTGAATGTACCTCCGGCTTCTTTTTACATATATAAAAAGCTTGATGGATTGCTTTTTTGCCAATGTTGGCTGCCTTTTTTTTCCTATAATATGTTATGTAACTTTCACCTATAATTTTTCATGACCGTAGAATATAGACAGTGCTGATTTATTTTACGTTTAATTAACGGCTTCTGATAACCGGTTACATTGTTACTCATTATTGCGTCTGTGAAAGAAAGCTAATCCGTGAAATAATATAATATTATAAATCGCCGTTATCGCGTATCTGATTGTTTTTTGTCTTTGTAACATTGTAAGTCCGGACCGGAAAAACAAGAAAATATTTTTGTATAGATTTCCTCCAGTTCAGTTTTTACGCTTCATAATTATTTATTTACTGCTTTATTTTCCATAATAAAAACATTTACTGTATTTTAGGGTAATTTTAATTATTTTGATATGTTTTACTTCAACATATTTAAGGACATATGTATTTTGACAAGTAACAACACATAATGACAACATAATACATAGTAACTATATGATTTCCTCTGTGGACAAACAGAATATATTACTATATTATAATTTTCAATGATTAATGTAGAATATCTTGCAGTCTTTGATAAGGCAAGCCCTCTTAAATAGTTCATTCTGTAAGAAGCTTGTGTTTTTTTTTAATAATTTAATATTTTATGAATCGCATAAATTAACATATTTATTCTTAGCTTTTTTCGAAAATTGTTTCAATTTTTTAATCTGTCTATGAGGCATCTTTCCGATTTAATATGTACCAAAATACAAGTTTTGCATTTCCATTTGTTCCTATATAAATGTTATTAATTAATTATTTACTTAGATAATAGTACCTACTTTCTGACAAAACATACATTTCGGATCAATTACTGGTGTGTAATTAATTTCTCAGGACCCACATCATCGCCAACTCGCTAACGCCTTATCAAAACTCACGTGCAGTTTAAGATTGCATCTAGTTTGTTCGTAATCATGTGACCATAATTATATTTTATTTCTACTTATGTATGTTTTTTGATTAATAATGGTTATTATTAATGTGCGTTGATAAACTTTATTGTTAATGAGTGCCTCATTAAATAACCTCATTACAAATAAAATATTTTTATAATTATATATTTCGCAATGCGATGATTACGCGATACCGAATCCTAGTTTAGTACGTAAAAAACGCCTTCGTGATATTATAATCTTAAATTACTTTATTTCACACAATAAAGAAAACTTCTCCGGAAAACGTCAGCCTGTTATGAATGTTAATTAAATACAACAACTTGTATGTACTAGTCTCTATGGCTATGACTCGTCTTCGTATACCATTAAACATGCCGATCATGTCACTTCATGAGTTGTGACATGATCTGCATTATTCTTATTTCTAATCACGATTTAGTCGTCTCGGTATTGTTTCATAATTTTTATTAGGCTATGTACTAAAATGTAAACATAATTTTGGCTGCACACTAACAAGTTGTTGTTACATTGGTTACAAGCACATGCCTTTACGTTCATTATTGTTTTGCAACGCTTTTCGCTACTATTTGCAACTACTTTTGTGTAAATGACACCATAATTTGTATATTTTTTGCGCGATCGTGCTCTGAGCGTAGCGGCAGCCGCTAGAAAGGGAAACCTGTCATCCATTTCACCGCTCGTGGAAGTGCCAGACATGCACAATCTGCACTTACGATACATGAATTGTGCATAAATAGGGGTTTTAGGCATATACATTACATACATTACAGGCATATACATTACATTTTATCTATCACTAAAATTATTTAGTATCTCCTTCCTACCTTAAAATGTATATCGCGTAATTTCAGAAGAGGCTGAAGAAAAAATGGTGAATGCACACATTGCAATGCACTGCACACATTACAAGACTTTACAAAAAGATTAAAATGAAGTAAAATATAAATCAAAACGTTGAGTGCTGCTACTGTTGAAGTTTTCATACTTTTCTTTTTTATTTTATACCTGACAGTTTTTCAAAGAATTATATTTTTATACAAACATGAATTTATGAACTCTTTTAATGCCATGTATAAAACATTAGAAGCATTTTACCATATCGAATTCATTTAAATTTATACTATTCCTTGGATAAACGCCTAAAACTTATCTAAGTAAACTTTTTTTATAGCATTTACCATTAGTCCAAGGGATGGGAAAAAGTGGTTTTTCAAAATTCAAATAATCATACCTTCCTTATTATAGGCACATGATGAAATCAGTTCAAAATCTTAATTGAAGGCCTATAATTACCCTACAACTTTTGATATGAGCAACACTCTTACGGAACTGTATAAAGAGGGATTCAGTATACCCACTCTGGCTGCGCAAGGGTACGGCGGGTTGAGGTGCGCGAGCTGCTGCGCGGGGAGTGGATCGCGTGGCAGTTTGTACGATTGGAGTTCGGTTATCACCTACATTGATCCAGTGAAATCTACCTTTGCCTTCCGGCTTGCGGAAAGGGATGTTTTCAAAGAACACTACAGCACACGTTGATATTCTTTTACGGATAGCAATAAAAACGTGTGATACAATATTAATCCACTGATCATTGTCGATAAGCAGCTTTAGTCATTTGGAAACAGCCACCGCTGAAGATTACGACAATCGACTCAAATCGCGCCTCTCGCTACACATATACACATACACGGTCATAAAAACCATTATGAAAATAAATATTGTATGTCTGTTAGATTATTAGAAAAGATACTGCAGCGAACTGATAAAGTTTTTCCTAAATACTCTTAAACAATCCGAGAATTAGGTAAAACAAGAGTTAAACAATTATTGAAGTCTATAGTTGTTAAGTAATAAAAATATTTGGGAAAAAGTTACCTTCGTCCAGTTACCCAAGTATCTGAAGTATAATTTTTTTAAAGGTTAGGTGTCACTTACCTAAAGCGATTCTAAACACTCAGTTAATTAAATGATTAAACAAAAAAAGTTTTTTACTACAGAAAGAAGTCAAATTCGTCAGCTGTTCGTTGACCGTACGAGCAAGTCTTCCTCAGAATCTTCCAATCCTCTCGTCGCTGTCCTCACGTCGACCTTCTCTTCGTTTAGTGGTTCTTGGTCTCCACTTCGATAGTTTCTTGGTCATCGGCCATCTGTAACGACCGTGATCTGTCAATTGTCAAGCCTCAATTATACAAAATACTATAAATTATAATCTTACGCCATATTATCAATAGCACGACTAGTCATAGTGTGAGTAGAGAAATATTGACGCACGTCGAAGAAACGATACGCATTCACAGCAAACTTTACTACTAAAAGATTAACATTATCAGCTTCTGATACTCCAGCATTGCTACTAATAAAATAATAATTCTCAAAAAATACATTGTTGCAGCATTATAAAACGATTTACTTATAAAGATCCGTTTCCATTTGGCATAATCGTCTCTTTGATTTAAATCCGCAAAGAACCGCCTCGCATTAACACCGTTAACACTAAGATAAATTATGTTATCATTCAAAGAGTTTCGTAAAATGTTAAGTACGTTTCGAGGTATGTGTATGTTATTATTACATAGTAATTTTAAGAGAGATGCATTTTAAAACGTCGATATTCGTGATTTCTTATATCTTTTAAATTATATCAATAAAACTTTTGAAATAAAAATGATACGTATACTCTACCTTTGTTGTGTTCGAATTCTTTTATTTTTTATTTCATTTCTCAATCTGAGAAAAATAATAATTGTGTTAAATTTAATTGTTTTTCATTTATCATTTTTAGTCGTTTTTCGAAAAAATAAAATTTCGTGGGAAATATGGTGCTAAAGTTCTATATCTGAACAGAAGTTAAAAATTGTTTGTGATTACTGGGAAATAAATAAATATTGCAAGCAAAAAACCACGTGGGCGGATTTTGCGAATGAATGTTTTATTTTATTTTTATAGTAAAAGATCATTAGACTTTTTGTTATCTATGCTATAAGCTCGAACATTTAGATAGGGTTGCCATAGTCTCAAAGTAAAATACGGACGGTTTAGGGGTCCTTCACCGGATTTTTTTAAAAGCTATCCTGGCATTAGTGCAATTTTAGACCACTTTTAGAAAAATAAATGTAAAACCTGTATAAATTCTATACAATAATTTGAAAAATCACAACTTTTTGCATAAAACATGCGTACGATTAATCAGTATTAACACCTTTAAAACTTGAGATTTAACATTAAACTGTATTTCAGAAATGTAAGAATTTTACAATAACTTGCATATAAACAATATTTATCTTTAATAAAGTAAAAATTGTGATGAAATAGGCTGAATTGAGTAATATTGCCATCCACATTTGATTTTAAAAGCTGCTTTTGCTAACACAAAAAAGTGACTTACAGCGCACCGCCGCGGTGCAGTGTCAGTCTTACAGCTTACTGTAAGTAAGTGTAAGTGATTTACACGAAACACCACTCTCACACTCAAGACTGTTCCAAATTACGGACATCTCTCTCTTTTTTTTTCTTTGTATGGTACGGACACTATAAAATACAAACCGTCCATACAAAATACGGACGTATGGCAACCCTACATATAGGTAGGACTTACAGCGAATCGAAGGGTGCGCTCGGGTGCACAGGGAGGATAGGTACTTGGTTGAGGGTCCGGAGAAGTGAACTTATAAAGCATATTATTCTGTGAACTCATTTGTATGTAGTAATGCAATAAAAGTATTGTTTTCTATTTAAAATGTAGACATATGGCTGATTAGCTGGTGACGAATCGTGTCTATCGTAATAATAAAACCGCTGCTAGAGTATCATTTGTGATGCTATTTCGCACAAAGTAATGGCCACTTTTGATCGCTCAATCGATAAACTATCGTTTATATAAAATATCGGGTTTTTAGGTTACTGATTACTATATAAATGGCTAATTATGTAATTCCAAATAGCAAAAGAATAAACGAATTTTGGGTAAAAACTGTCGTTTGTTTGTTATTTACATAACGATTTCGAATAAAAGTTTATTATATACATTTATCCCAAAACATTATCAAATTGACATCCAAAGTTTAACCCCTTGATGATGAGGATTTATAGGAACAGTATTTATTTATGAACAAAACTTATTTAAGGAACCTTTTCCTAATGTATGTTACTAAATTTAAACTGTATAGAAATAAACATTATTTATTTACACAAATAAAAAGTATAGTCACATATTCGCACGTAGGTTAGGTTAGGTTATATTTCCGGAAATATAATATGTACTAATAAATTGTTATTTCATATTTATTCTAAACGAGACGGAGATAATTAATATAGTATTATATTTATTATGAACTTAACCCTTATAATTTAGATGAATGACAATCGTTTTCTCCTAGGACACATCCTAGTCAATAAACTTTTTAAAGAAACTAATTGTCACAATGAATAGATCCTTTTGCTCCCAGTCTAAATTATTTTTAAAAAAATGTTTTGATGATTGAATAAGATCATAAAATGTTTTTTTATAGAAATTTTATTTAATAATTATTATTATTGGGTGTCACTATAATAAATTTGGCCTACGTGTTTTTGTGCCACCACCGCCCCAGTCGAGTATAATTCATAATTATTAGCAGATACGATGTTATATCACCTTCCATGGCCACCTACGCCAGTGTGCGGTTTTCGACGCCTCGTGTGTTGGCCCTACGGACCTTACCTTGTCATATCGACCCTCCTGAGGAGGCCTTATGTGTATAGAAACAGGCCCGATCATATAAAAAGTCGCATTAAAAATTCTAACGACAGCCTGACATAGTTAGTGCCAAGTAATCATGTGGAGAAATGATATGTATCTAAAAAAGCCTGTTGCCGACGCGACGTTGCCGTCAATCTATGGTTTGGTCATCATATTCGATAATTTCTTTATCATTTTAAAAAATCGCACTAACTATATACCAATAATACTATAACATAAACCTACTACTAGTAGTAAGTTAGTAATATTATTTTTACTACCTAAAGTATTTTTACTTTAATTCGTTTACACAATAATTACATGACTTAAAAGTCATGTAATTATTGTGCACGGTAATGTAGGTTTCTTTTTTTATTATATTTTTTTTTACGATAACTTTGACGCTTATTAAGGTCGTTATTTAGTGTAGAAATGCTCTTAATTTGGCTTTAATTAATTACAACATTGTCATTAATTAATGGCTGCAAAATACAATTGCTGGGCAAATTTGCTTTTTATTTTAAATTTCGTTTTTTTTTTTTGGGACTAAATTAAAGGTAATAAACTAAATATTTAATGGGATACATTTATTGCGCACGTGCAGGTTTCTTTTTTTACTTTATTTATATTTTCTACGATAATTTTGACGTTTTTATTGAGGTCGGTTATTTTATTCGTTTTTTTTATATATAATAGCTTTGAATATAAATATATACAAAAAGAAATACTGAGCTAGATATTACTTTGCATATTTAAGAAAATCTATGGAATCCGTTACTGAGATCTTGCCTGATCTAGCTGGAATGTTTAAATGTGTAGTTTATTACTATTAATTAAAAAAAACATTTTTTTTTAAATCAGTGTTGTAGCAAATATTTCTCATTATTAACAAGTGTAAAATTTTATTGCTTTAATAAAAACAATCGCAAAACCAATAGTTGATACCTAATAAAAACCTTATCTCTAAATATTTGTTAATGGGCGTCTTTACAAAAGATGTTCGGAGGTACATTTAAGTGACATACGGACCAGTTGACCATCTGAGGTGACTGACACCTATGTGCAGATTCGTTTCTTAACTTTTCCTTGAGGCAGGTCCAGCCTTAATTCAAAAGAGTTGTCTTTCTTTACTTTATAAATGACAAAACTACGTTGCTTATTTCCTTAAGGTCACGTCAATCATGATAAATTCTCGACATTTTGTATAGAAGAGACAAATCTTAAAAAGGAAATTATAAGGAAAACTCGTTCGTTCGACTGTTTTTTAAGGTTTACTATACAGTGATGCGGCATACTGCTAATGTTCAAGTAAATTGAAGATTTATGAATCAAATGCTTTATATTCTTCTTCAGTTAGGTTAGGACTGTGTTCGCTTGAGGAATAACTGTGCGTATGGGTGTGAATTGTACACAAAATCGCAGAATATATTTTACCTACATAAGGCTCGGAGACTATGGACATGCAAAAATTCGGCATGCAAGGATCGGAAGGAACGATAGTCTTCGTTCAGTTGGCGAGGCCACGGCTACGTTTCGAAACGTCTTCGCGTAGAGGCAGCCGATGCGAGGCAGGAAACCTCGCGTGACTGCGAGCCCGGGAAAACGGTGCCGCCGCCTACCGAAAGCAAAAGCGATTCGATGATCGATCCAGACGCTTCGGTGGTGCAAATCGACGAGCGATCGATCACCGATCACCGATCGGTCTACCGAAGAAAATGGCCCATCCGTAGGGTTTCCCATATTTGGATCTAGACATAACTATACATGCAACTTTGTGCCGATGGTTGAAGACGGACTGTGAGAGCGCCCCTCCATCGCCTCAGGCAACATTTTCAATATCTAAGTGATTGTATTAATGAAACGAAAATGCCCACTGTTTATATTCATAAAAATAAAAGTTAAATTTAACAAAGCAGAAATATTCATTGGCTACTTAGTAACTGGACTATAAACTTTGACGGAATTTGCGATCATCTCCGAAACATCAGGATTAAATAGCCTTGAACACACTATATGCAAAAATACCTTAAAATCATTTTATAATTGGCTACTTGGTCTTTTTCCTGGTCCATGTTAAAGAGTTTTTTTTATTCTGCAGATTCTGAATAACATAAACTTTTTTTAATAGTATACGGGAAGGGGTATATGCCGATGGATATTTAAATTTGATATTCGAATAAAAAGAGCCACTGCTAGCCTTTTGAAAAGTTGCCTCATAGCGATTTGTCTGGGTTAAGGCTAAGGTCCGCCTTTCTCTTACATTCAGGTCAATATAAGCTTTATCATCTGCCGCCGAAGGCTGACGATATTAAGACATTGCATGCAGTAACTCTCGAAGGGTACAGCAGAAAGACTGAAGCAAAAGGGACAAAGTGCATGGCATACCAGTTCATTATGACCTTGTGCCAATGACCTTTGTGTCGCCGCTTTGCCATGCTACCAACAGAATGCAGATCTGGTTCCATCAACATTATTGTGAGTTAACACTGCTGAGCAGTTGCTATACTAGTCTGAAGTAGCATCCTCTCAGTCGGTACCTTCACATATTTGAGATGCGTAAGATCGTGAAGGAACAAGTTAGATTTGGTTGGTGTACTCGTATGTTCTTATTCGTCTGTACGCGTATATTTCGGGCATTATGCGGCATCCTTGCGATTTCCCGGTGATCCAAGAGGCCAGGGTCATAACCTGGCCAGACCTAGACCCACTTGCCAGTTGCCTCAATGTGCTCAATGAGAGGATCACATGACTGTTGACTGTTTATTGCCATTTTGCAACCGATATTCGTGTAAACGCCTACCGAGGTCGATGTTATTGCACCACAATTATTTATGACATCTTCAACACAATAAAATAATAAAATGTAGTCGTGTGTTCATTACTGTGAAAGATAAAGCAAAACTCATAAATGTATCACTTCGGTTTGATATCTGTCTTACATACATTGTCTCAAATGTAATCAATTTTATAAAACCAGTGCTACTCTCCGCACCGGTTCCATATATCTCTAAGTCAAAAATAGAAATCCCTATCGAATCGAATCCCTAGAAAAGCAAACATTCTTTAGATCCTCTCAGATTGGATATTAAAGTGAACATTACATTGTAGGTAAGTAACATTACAACGGTAGCATTGAAAACACAAGTCCTAATAAATGAAAAATGTAAAATTTTGAGATGTCTTTCTGTTACAATTAGATATTATTCATTAGTATTAATATATTTATTTATTGTATAATTCATATAGAAATAAAGAAGGTACAAGCAATGCGTAGTTTGCGTGTCGCATCGCGACAGAAAGATTGATAAAGCAATTTTATTATTTGTCTTGAATCCATAGCCGCAGGGAGATGATATTTTTTGTCAGAAAAACACATTAGGGTACGCCCTACACACTTTTTTTTATTTGGCCATAAGGGAGAAATTACAAAGGCCATGAAGATTTTTTGCAGAAATGCGGCGATGAATTTCAAAAATGTAATTTTGTTAACCAACAAAAGTTTGTCCAGTGTAGTGTTAATCGAAATGGTCCAAAAAATGTCAGATTGTTTCATTTAAGTGCAAGAACGTCTCGTATTTACGAGACCAATTTACTCTATAGCTAGGAAACATTTTACACAGCTGTTTACACATTAATACACCATAGCGTCTCGTAGCCGTCTAAATGTAGGATATAAATAGTTATTTTATATTTATTCGAACGTAATCACAGCCGCAACCGGCGATTTAATTATTCATGCAGAGCTATAAAATTAACCCATATGCAATTAATATTAATCATGATATGTTTAAAGCGTATAACTTTTCCATTTACGAAGCGATGGATTTTTTACAATCGAACAAAAAAAAACCCATCAACTGTTTGTGATAGTTTTTCTGTCCACGATTACTGACAAAGGCTTACATCGATCCACTAAATGAACCGATGATATATATATATATATTAATTTTGACGATGATATTTCAAATAAAAACAAATTTATTGGAATAATTATAAAAATTAAAACTGACCCATCTATACGTAAGTTATTGTAAAATTATTGTATCTGTATCACTTTGGTTTTCATCTGCGCTTGTAACATAAATGATTAATATTAGTTTTTAAGGACAAAAGCTTTATAATTTTATAATGATTATGTTATAATTACCTCACATTGTATTAATCTCATATATTACTTAATTTTTAAGTAATTGCGATGACTTAGATCGTGGTTGTTCCCCGGCTAATTTTATGTTTAAGTTTTTTTTAGTTAATTTGTAAGTCCTAAATTCTAGTAGTACGAAAGCCTTGTGCTGTCACAGCAGTTTGTTTGCAGACTGTTGCCAAATATATATATATATATATATATATATATATATATATATATATATATATTTACGTTATTATTTATTTTAAAACCATATTGTCAGAGAATTGATTGAAATTTCCAGTCCACGTACTTACTGGTAATGTTTGGAAAGCACAGTTTTATGATATACACCTTCCTTAAATACTTTATGTTTTCAGTATACAGACATTAAGGTTGCATTACAACTTAATTATGACCGAACATCATGCATTTGGACGCGTACCCATGACTCCAGCCGAGGTCTGGTCGGCGGGTCACGCGATCGAGTGATATAAGCAGCTAGCAGCTAGCAGCTAGCTATTACTCCAACGCGTTCGATGTCGGTCGATCATCCTAGCGGAAGTTCAGGCCCGCGTGCGCGCGCGCCTAACCGGAATGCGTAAGCTAGTTATTCAAAATCGGCGAGTTGCGCAAGCCGGGAAACCTTCGCGGCTAACGGTTCGTTGAAGGTATCTTTTTCGACAGTTTCCTCTTTCATTCATCGCCGTGCATCTTAGGGTCATGCGGGTCTTTTATGCGCAATCCGCTATCTACACATATTTTTCGCCCGTTAAGTCAGAACGCTATAAGAATTTACGAGAACGCGATGTAACGTTTTATTTATTAGATTGTAACGGGGATAATATGAGCCCTGGACCGTAACGGGGTTTCGAAAACGGATTAATATGAATATAGATTAATTAAATTACAATTAGGAGATTCGACTCGATAACAAGATAAAGACTTGTATGTTAATTGGCTACTTAGGGAGGTGTCTTGTTCGAGAGCGCGGTAAATAAAGACTGAAAGGATTGTCTTCGATTATGAAAACTAAACCGTGAGAAAGGAATTTATAAATCGTCTCAAGGCGGTAGTCACGTCGTGTGATATGCAACTTAGCATTTTTCCAAGGCAAATGCTTCTGTCTTTCAAGAAGGAATTTGGAAACGAATTTATTCTAGTTGTATTTGACGTCAATGTAAAACTTCCAGTTTAGCTGGACATGCGAACTGTGGATCTGGCAATTTCCCAGGTGTGGAATATGCTTACGTTATCAACTCGCGGCAACGGCATAAGATCTTCCAAGTGCAAGTGGTCCTAGTGGCCTTTGCAGAAAACTAAATTGACAATCTTTACACTCACACACTTAAATTCGTTTTAAGCAGAATGAAGATTGTAATTATTACAATCATAGGATTATTTATCAAACTGACTATTTTGTGTATTTATCCTGTGTAACAAAACTGTAATATATACACACTCTTTACTTATTATTATTATTTAAAATACACAATCAGTCCTGTAAAATCATCTCCTTGGAAAACTGCCCATTTGAAAAAGAGAGATTTATTTATATTAAGTACCATTAGCAAAAACGAGGAAGAACTGCTTCTGCTTGTGACTCATTGTATGTACCTACCAACCATTTTTCCAGTGAACTCGCTGTAAGAGGAAAGTATTCTCCGAAGATTAAATGATCCAACCCGCGGCTGGTAATGGATAAAAATATCAATTCCCGACTCTTTCGCCGAAGCATCTTCATTTGCTTTTAGATCGAAAGCTTTACATTCATTTTGCCGTAGAACTAAGTTTTTGTTCGGGCTATGTACGAAAACGTGGCCTATAACGAATTCATTGTATCGCCCATACCTTTGGAACCCTTAATATTTTAATACCAAACTATTTGCACAGTTACAGTATGTTTACAGTTTGATTGTTTGACGCGATGCAGTGCACGTGGCCAAACTGTGACTCCATTCGCTTAGGAGTCCGTCCCTACCCGCTTGTTAGTTGCAACATAATCCCTGGACGCTATCATGATCAATCACGATAAATCACGCTTGGTATGTTTTTATTTGTACTTGAATATTCATATGAAAACCTATTTATTTTTCATTTGGAAAAAGTGGGAGAAGTCTACTTTACGAGGAAACGTTTTCAAAACCGCAGCGGTAACGTAACGTCGCGATAGAACTAGAGAAGGTGATAACGGCGGACAGACAAACGCCCGAGTGATTTAATTTGTTTCCATTTTAATCTTGATGAGCAAGATTATCTCATTCAAATTTTAAAGCTAAAAAAACGCACTACATACGTATGTTCTGCGTATATCGTTAATTATCCGTTCGTTGAAAACGCACCGTCGGTTGAACGTCCGAGTTATTAGCGCTGGACGAAACAGCACCACCTATTCAAGAATATCGTTGCGCAATAATTCTCGTCTTGAGGTCATTTGTGTGAAATATTCGTTGCGGAGACACCGACGATATTATTATAGTGATCAAATAAAATCTACGATCTCCGAATGCTATTACGTGAAATCCAACTTGAGCTCACCACTACCACACTGAGATCAGCGAAATTAGGTTTAAATGCCTTTTTAAAAAGTGTTGACGTGCGTTATTCATTTAATATGAAATTATTTATTTATTTAATACGTGTATATTCATTTGGTATCAGCGGTACAAACAATTAATGGCCAATAATATAATAAATGCTACATATATTTTAAAAACACAAGAACATTCGGCGGGTGAAGTAATTTGTTAGTTTTTATTGTTTATTATTATTTTGTTTTTATTATTTCGTCTCGGTGGGCATAGAGACGTGTCATTCGTGTAACAATTTACGAATGTAAAATATTTAGTGGACTTATATTTTCGTGATTAAGAGTATCTACTAACCTAGGGGATGCGGGATCGAGTCCACACACGCAGTTTTAACGCTTTATCGCCATCATCTTCTACTTCTAGTACAAGCGATTTGCTTTAGTTAAGTAAGTTTAGAAGCCAACAATGTGTCATTAAAGCAATTTTCAAAAGTTGAAGCACATAACATTTGGATATTATGTGTTGGAGAAAAGGAACTTTAAATTACTCTTCCGAAAGTATCAAAAACGCTGGAGAAATTAGCCATGGTCGAGCTCAACATTTTTTTTCTTGAACTCTTTTCTATTGAACACATTAGGTATTCTTTGTCGTTTATTATTAAAACTGAAAAAATCTCCTTCCCACCCCCCCCCCCCCTCCTAAAATTATAATCTTACGTTATTCGTCTCGTTTCGCGTAGACTTTCATGAACACTTTGTTTAGGTTGCGGCGAAATACTCGTACGTGTGAAAAATAAACTGAAAGCGGGCTTGTAAATTTCACCACGCTATATCCGCCGGAAATATTCTTAAAGTGGTTGTATTTCGCTAGCATTCTCGTGCGTTGAGAATATTGTGGAATATTGTGGCATCGCTATGAAATATGAAACTATGGACCGCAAATCGCTCTTTGCGAATTCAATGGCGGAACAAACAATTCAAGTTGATTGGCTGATTTAGTGAGAAATCGGTCAAGGGCTTGTGAATGTGATTTGTTGGAGATTAATTGACAGCTCGACGAAAGTACAGTAACGAGTCTCTGAGCTAACAGGATACTTATTTAGAAAGATGTGCGATTGTCGCGACGATTTTTTAGAATGGAGAAGAAGGAAAAAGAGAGGTTACAAATTTGTTAATGTTTTTTTAATATGCTTTCTGTGATATGACGTACCAACAAAAGGAGAAATGATGAAAACTACATTGACATCATTATCGAACTTTTTTATACAAATCAAAAGTTTTCACTTTAATGATTTTGCGCTCAAAAACGTATATGTATAGACTATTTGAACTATTTGGGAAAGTGCATTATTTTATTTGGCCTCTAAAGTCATACCAAGTTAAGTACATACAATTGCTGTCACCTTTGTTACTGGTGTTTAATTATTTTTTCAAATACAATGAGATTACCTATGTTTTCTAATTAATTTCTTCCACATGAAAAATAAATAAATCCTTAGCTGCATTAAAAATAAACTTTTAAGTAAAAATCTTTCTTTTAACCTATTATGTAAGACATGCAGGTATACAGGTGTTTCGAGACCATTTCGGATAAAAAAAAAAAAGTTAATTTCCCTGTGATTCCAAATATGATTTGTAATACGACTTATAAAAATTCATCTTGATTTCCAGGGAAAAAAAATGTAAACTTTACGCGTTGCTCGGAATGGTCTCGGAACACCTTATATGGGTGACCTAATTTTCGTACTTTGGGATGCCTTAATATCTTCAAATTAACCAAGAAAAGTGTATTGTTATTTATGGAAAATCGTTAAAAGGGAAAATCTAATCGCGCTTTTTACATGAAATTTATTTAATATTAAATTGTCCTGTAATTCAAATTAAATTGTAAGTGTATAAGGAGCTTAGGAAAGAGACAAAAGATTTTACCTCTCGTCTTACATATATAATTAAATTAGCTGTAATTTCGTTGGGGCGCATGTGGCGTTGTTCGGAAGCTCTAGCTAGAACATATTATGGGCCAAGTGTGAGCGAGAAGGCTTAGCTTAGCTTAGCACCTCTCGCTCTCCCTCTTCGTATTTGAACTTCATTCTACAATAATTAAGGTCCGTCAATATCGTAAACATGGTTACCTTGTACCGCGGCCCGTTCTTGAGTTCCAATCAAATTCCGTTAATTTAACTTGCCTACTTTTGAATTGCATATAATGCTCATGACCTTCTTCGCACTTTATGAAGCCGCGTTTGCGTTGATTGCTACCTAATTTCTAGGGTTCCGTAAATTTGTAACCTTTATATTTTTTAGGGTTTCGTACCTCAAAAAGAAAAAAACATTTTTTTTTTCTCGAAAACGACGTGACGTCAGAATTAGAAATTCGACATAATTTAGGTCTTCGCTACGCGCTCTCGCGCATATATTATCATGGTTAGAGTCATATACTCATATAACGAGAAAACTGTCGCAATCCCATAGTTGCTGTAAAATAAATGTCATGTTGTTAAAATAATTCAAGCTTTTATATTTAAATTAAAATCAACAGCTTTTAAACTATACCAGAAAATTGTAGATCTCTAAAGAGTCTTCGAAAAAATCAGCACCAGTCTATGTTTATCTAATACGAGTAAGTATGGTCCACAGTAACCATTTTTGTCTTTTAAATTTTGATTAAAAAGAGTAGTTTACTTACGAAGACTCTTTAACTTTTGCCTTTTTAAATACATCAATAATGCTGATTAAAGTAAATTTATTAGTTAGTTTAAGCAATGACTATAGATCAAATGTGTCCTTTACTTAAATACATACTATTTAGAGCTAGTGTTTATTTATTAACTAAGCGCTATACATTAATTACATTGGTCGAAAGAAAGCGCTATCGCCAGCTGGTTCTATATATTTTGCTCAATAGCCATATTTTCACCTACTTAAATTCGATTGATCGACTGTTTGACCCATTGCACAAACCTGACTCGCTCTTGGCTGGTGGCTGGTTTTTTCTTCAATGTCTCTCTATCCATCCATCCATTGCAGCCCTTATTTTTAAATTTGTAACTTATATAGATCACTCTAAACCAATGGAAGATAAGGCGTTAGTATTTTTTTTTCCTAAAATATCTTAGGTGTCACATGATCAGGACAATTGTCCTCAGTTTTAAAATGGTTTTTTTTTTAGATTTTATTCATTAAAAATAACAGTATTTGAGGTAGTCGTCCTAATTTCCTCCCCTCCCTCCCTAAGGAGAAAAATGTTAAGGGAAAATAACGTTATTTTTTAAACAAAATGGGGGCCGTTTTCCTACTTACTCCATACATTTTCAGTACATTTTGTAATCAGATCAGTCGTAATTATCTTCTATACGTTTATATTTAGCCACTATTGAAGTTTCCTTCCCCTCTCCGATGTTGCCAGGTTTTAACGGGTTTGGTTATTTTATTAAATATTGATATTCTTTGATTTTATTTAGTTTCATATTATTTATTAATTTATTCGTTTTTGATTAAAAAAAATAAGTGGGATTATTTTTATAAATAAATAACATCTTAAAAGAAAAAAATAATTTTTGTTTGACTTGCTTACTTACAATCATTTTTATATATACTAGGCATTTTATTCCTTTCCAAAATATTATATAAAAATGGTTTTTTTAGTTAAATAAAACATTGTTTACCGAAATCCGAAGGGAATATGACTTAATGATACATTGCCACTGCCTAACCTACTAATCCAGTATAAGTTTTCTCAAAATCATTCTAATAGTTTTTTTACCTCACCTGAGGTTATCATCAATTTTATGCCTTTATTTATTATGTACCTATTAGATAATCTCATAAAATTTTATCTATCAAGTAAAATAAATAATATATGCAAAATACTTGATAATATTTTCACTGACCAGGCAGACAGTAAAAGTAATATATTTTGGAGAGAGAAGTTCTTTGGGGTCCTGGCAATCAATTGAGATATTGATGGCTCCGTTAACATCCCTTCTAATTTGATGTTAATTTAATTTCATAACATATGAAAACTGCTATTAATAATTATTATTGATGTACTTTTATCAGATTGGTTGGAACGTGGCTCGGCGAGCACAAGTGCTATGGCTTCTCGACTGTTCCATGCGCACGGCCAGCTCTGTGCGGCGCACCCTTGGGAGGTCATTGTGGGGGCACTCACTCTCACCGCTTGTGCTGCATCTGTCGAGAGATCACGCGTCCGTGCCTCCATCAAGACGCCCTCTGCAACAGCCGATTCTACTGATGCTGTTGTCATGACGGCTGTGCGCTGTGTAGCGCTTCTTTACGCCTACTACCAGTACAGGAACCTGCATAAACTCGGCTCTAAGTACATACTCGGTAAATGATTCTTTAATCATTACAACCTTTTTTCCCTTTTGTCAAAATATTTTTTCATGGATATTTATGAAAAATAATGAAATGGATAAACATCACATGTAGGCACTTAACTTTGTTATCCAGAAAACATCTCATGATTCTTTTTCTGTCACCCGATATTTCCATTAAATTTATAAGCAGAAAAAGTCCCTTTAATTGTTAGTTGAAAGTAATTTCTAATTTATCATGTAATAAGTGATTCACGCTTGTTTGTGAGAGTAACCTGATTACTTTCGGATACTTTATATCGGGTAATTTGGTGATAATTATTTTTAATTAAAATATTTTCTAGACCGAATGCAAATGACACATTTCCTGTATTTCATATAGAGTATACTTATGTGTGTCAAACCAGATATGGCTTGAAAATAATATAAAGTATTCCATCAGGGCTGGATGCTGAACCCAATGGCTAATGTATTGTGTTTATTTGTGCCATAATTAGAGTGGTATTAAGGCAATACGAGTTACTAATGAACCATGGGTGGATCAAAGGCACTGAAGTGCTAAAGGTGTCATTTTATTTTTTTTTAGTTAATAAATAACGACTACCGTAAAGTTTGGTGCTTAAGTATAACAATATTTTGGCCTTATTAAATAATATTAGAAAATTATATTTTTAAATTAAATAATTGTGATTGAAACCATTTAATTAATTTAAAATATTAATCATTGACAGAAAATCATTCCTATTATCAAATTTTATTATTTTACAAATAAGTCCATCTCTTATTTATTTTTGAACTGTGCATCCTATCAAAAATGTGTAAAAATTAGAGAAATTAATTGTTAATATTTTTTCAGGAATAGCTGGGCTTTTCACAGTCCTTGCTAGTTTCGTTTTCACATCGGTACTCATTCATCTTATTTGGGAAGACGAAGCCGATTTAAAGTGAGTATTTTTATTCAGATTTTTGTAGTACATTAAGGCCTAGTTATCAAAGTCTTATTGTTGTTATTACTATATTTTTAGTTTTATTAATATCTTTTTCTATTTCATCACATTTGGCAATATTTCGTTTTAAGCGATATTCTTATCCCCTTTGACAGAATTCTGTTTTAACCTTAATAGGGCAATATAAGGGAATATTTAAACCTGAGGCAGGGGCAGAAAACGAAGATTGAAGACTAACTGTGTAGACCCACACTGATATTATAAGAGCATTTTCATCTGGATTTTCGTGACTGTCAAAACAGCCGTATCACGAAACAGATATATGGTTAAGTTGTAAGGCAATGGTAAGGTCATGGGTGTCCATTTTGAAGATCCAAAATCATCTGCTTTGTCAATGATAGGGTTTTGTTTATTTTAGATTTCTGACCAGGCAGTACAAATATCTAAATATATATATTATGTATTTAGAGATTTGATGGTTATATTTACATAACAAAAATCATACTGTTTTATTACCCGTCAGGTGGGTGTGTAGCTGTAGCTCAGCATTGTAAAAAGTGTTATCATGTAATTAATAATGAATGAATATGTAATGAATAATGAATATGTAATAAAATATATTATATCAATTGTATTAAATAAATAAAAAGTGGGAACGAATTAGTAAAAACCCGCAAGGGTTTAGTGAGCAATCAAATATAACCTGTATGTTTTGTTTATAAATAAAGAATATTAAAAAAAATATAATAATAATAATAATAAAGTAATACTGACAATTTTAAGCATTGACGATAATTCAACTATTTATATAATTTAATTAGCAATTAGTTTTGCTATGGTTGTTCGTGCATATTACCGTTCCAAATTGAGAGTACCATCAACTCCATTATGGATAAGACTGTATCTGATCGTAAAGTTAATAAATTTTACTACTATGATTAAATTATTCTAATTAATGGCCTCAAGAGCTTACTATAGTTTATAATGGATCTGTAAATTTTTTTAAAATGTTCAGTCTCATTAAAAAAAATAATGTGGTGTAGCGACAAATTAAAGTAGGCAAATGTGTCTACATTTTTTTTTGTAATCGGTTTATTATTATTTTGAAATTACTATTTAAATAAATAATTCAAATTCAAAGATTTTATTATATGCAAAATAAAGTATTTTTATTTTTTTATTGACATAAGTTAAACCCGCAGCAAATTTATGAAATAAATCAAGACAAACCATTTCAAGCTCATGATTAGTTCGACATCACTTGGTATTATGCGGTGGTTAGTAAATGTTAGCTTACTTAGCCTCTTTATTATAAAAAAAACTTAAAATCTGAACTAATGTAAATCAAAATGTTTTTAGGTAAAAGAGAATGTTTCTTACTGAAAATATAAGTTATTGTAATTTTTTATTATATGTTATATCTTTATTTCAAACAGTAAGACCTTCTTGTATATCTACAGGGCTGTGGAAGTGCATTGATGATCCAGTTTTGATGTCGGACATCCATTTGAAGTGTCGATGTCCTGATGTCTACTTTTCTTCAATAGTCATTTCTTAGAAAATTTGTAAGGGAGAACCCCTTCCATCGAAAAGTATTTTTAAAGGCACCATGTGGCAGTTGTATGAAATTTGGTAGAAATGTAACAGCGAGCTAACATCCATCAACATACCCTCATATGAAATTTCGTGCAATACACTTACGACCCATATAATATAAATATGAACATAGTTGATATGATTTTCCAAATTCTAAGTACCTTCAAAATGTAATAAAACTATTTTTAAAATTTCAGAGATGCAGCATTGCTCCTGCTGCCACTCTCTGATCTTCGGAGAGCGGCTCGCCTTGCACGCCATGCAGCCGTGGCGGCGCGAGCCGGCCGTCTCAAGGCTGGCCTTGCATCTGCTCTTGCCGCCGCCGGGCCACCTGCTACGCTCGACGCCACACTCGACGCTCTGCTCGTGGGCGTCGGGGCTCTGAGTGGTGTTGCGCGCCTCGAGAGACTCTGTGCGTTTGCATGCCTTGCGGTGCTCGTAAATTATGCTGTTTTTGTTGCCTTCTACCCTGCGTGCCTATCGCTAGTTATGGAGGTAAGCAGCACTTTTTAATTTTTGGGTTTCATTGATCGAAACAACTCAACCATCATCAACATTTGTCTTTCTCTTATCGAAGATGGTCCAATTGCTAACCACTCCTATTCACAGCCAGTATTTTCATATATTCCATTAACATATTGGACCATTATTGAATATCATCAAGCTACTCTGAGCTGACAGCCTTTCTGCTGCCTTAAACTGTTCCTTCTATTACAAGTCTACCTTATAGCTCTTACCATGCATCAGATGACCATAGAAATCAGTTAATGATAATGATTTGCTCTTTAAAGACTTTTAAATAGGACATGAAGAAAGTTCTATTTTTGTTCTTGACATTTGAAAAAATATAATAAAATATTACTTCACATATGATTTTATTTAAATTTCTATGGTTGCTGAATTTCAGGTTGTCACTGTATATTGTGAGTAACTACTCACTTTAAACACCGTTTGATTTTAATTTACAGGGGTTGTAGTTATTGAAAATTGTAGTAACTCTATTTTCATTTACAAAAATAAATCCTTAAACCTGTTACATTTCCTTTACGCTTCTGCCCTCGCGAGGGACGAACCGTGACTGGTCGGGAACTATGTCACAGTTCGTCTCTCGCGGTCCGATAACTCCGGCCAGTCAGCTGGCCAAGGAGAACCTGCGAGACAACGCAAGCGGCGGTGGTGGGGAGTAACGTGCAGACGGAAGCCGAGACGAACTCCACCTCGGTCGGAAGTGACCGTAGTGAGGCGGCACTTCGTCGAGGCCCCTGTCCAACCTAAGGCGAGGGCTGAGGCGAAAGGAAACGTTACAAACCTAACCAGAAATTCGCTAAAGTTGGTTAAGTGGTTCCAGAAAACGTAGAACAAAGACCGACGTGCATGCATACAAACACATTTATATTATATAGGGAATATTTCGAAATTCTCCAATCCTGCTCGTAATCAGTCATCTCCACGTATGTGGAATTAACTACCAAGTAAAGTACAACCAATAGAACATAAATTAAATAACTTTGAACATTAAATTATTTATAAAAATTTATAAAAGTGATTAATAAATAAATAAATGAAAAAGTAGTTTTATCATATTGGTTGCAACTTATGGATTCACATTGACTTAAATGAGTCCAAAACAAGGATATTGGAACGGCATTTAGTGGTGCCTGCATATGATAAGAAGAATATTACTCATTAATTATTATAATATAAATTTATACAAAATACTTTGGTGCTATTTTATAAATTAAAATTAATATGTTCGACAGCTCTCTACAAGCAACAGCGGAAGCTTGTTTTTGCAGTCCATGCACGATGGAGAACAAGATCATAAACCTAATCCCGTGCTTCAACGAGTCAAGTTAATTATGTCTGGTGGATTGCTTTTAGTGCACGCTAGAAGGTAATAATAGTTGTATTATCAAAATTGACTGTATAGTAGATAAGTGTTCACATAACTTGTCTTTCTTATATTAACCAATTTTGCAAATATCTCTTTATTCTCTAGCTGATTTGCATGGTTCACTATGATTCTAGGTAAATTATGTATGTATACACAATTTTGTACATAAAAAAAAATTGTTCATACATTTTTAAATCAATTAGTAAATTGTTTTGAGCATCCACTTATCCGCGAAGGGTAGCACTCAACTGAACTTGATGTAACCCAGTGACTAAGGTCAGGTTTGTTTACCTTTATAAATGAATAATTTTATTGACCAAATAAAATTATATTTATGCTGTGAAATTGTATGTATAGTTTATTTTGGAGTTCGTTGATAGTTGATAATGAAATTATTTCATTGATATTTTTCATTTCTCCACTATGTTATTTTTGACATTGAAAATGAAAATAGAAACCCATGTGACATTTGACCCATGTCCATTCAATTTTAAAGGATGTTGCCATACTATCTGTCATGAATATCTAACAGCTCAATGATTCTGAGCAGTGCATTTCACGATTTTAGAATGAATTTCATTGTGTTGAACATTGACGCTTTGTACATATTTAATTTGAATATTATTTTTAAATTTTAGCCGATGGTCTTGGAAAGACGACAGTGACGAGATTACTTTGCGAGGGGGGCACGCTCACATTGTGCCAATGAATCGAACGGAAGAAACAATAGTTGATTCTTATATAAAGTGCGTAATTTTTATCACTGAATGTGATTTTATTCCTAATATTTCGACATAACTGTAAAAAAGTTTTCTTGTTTACAGGTGGTTTTCTATTAGTGTAGACAATATTGTGATATTGATACTCCTGTGTGCCCTAGCAATTAAATTTATATTCTTCGATGATAAAGAAGATTATACTGATAGGCTTTACGATTCTCCAGATAGATCTCGTAAACCCTCAATGAGTACTATGGATGTAACTACCGATGTCAACAGATCCTTCTCAAATTTAGAATTGACTCCGAGAGAGCGACCAATATTTACTCTTTCAGATACTTCTTACGATGAAAAAGAGACACAGACAGTGGTCAGTAGCAATGATGAAGCTGAAATTGAAATGTACGCTACAAACGGTAACATGCAGACAGAGAAGCGATCTTTGCAGGAGTGTCTGGAAATATACAGATCGAACTCGGGTGCCACGGCCCTCACTGATATTGAAATCATGATGCTTGTTGAACAGTCTCATATACCTCTTTACAAACTTGAGTCTGCGCTGGCTAATCCCTTGAGGGGTGTGAGGATTCGACGGAAAATCGTTGGTGACAAATACGGCTGTTCAAAGGCTTTAGAAGAGCTTCCGTACTTAAGTTTCGACTATTCCAAAGTAAGTGTATTATTGTTATCATTTTTAGATTAAATAAATGTAAGAAAGTTTTTTCCTTTCATGGGACAAAAGGTCTATTTTTAAATCAGCATTTTTACTAAAGTGAATTCAAATTGTAATAATTATAGCTCGAGATATTTTGAAGTTTATTTTTAGAGGCTGTATATTATTTTTAAAAACGTAATCGCAATGCAGATTTGCAAGATTGAATGTAGGAACAGAATATTACGTTTTCTCAAGGAGTAACAGTTGAAGTGAAAGGAATCCAGGAAAACTAACATCATTCTTCCTACTCTATTATTTATAGTTTTATAGGGGCATGAAGATTGCTTAATCTAATCTTAGCTTAGCTTAATAGGGTAATCTTTTGCTATTAGGGCTGCTGTTTTCTGGGTATCTTATTTTTTTTTATCTATAAATGCATTTAAACTTTTATACAGGTACTAAAATTTGGAACTAATGTGAAGATCATGGTGCTAGGAGTAGGATATACAAAATGAAAAGACAATTTTTAGATGTCATTGTTTTTAAATATATATATATATACTTAGTGTAGAAAATATAAAAAGCAAATTATACATGCCAATTAATAAGTTTTTCTTTTTTTTTCTTAAAGAAATTAATATTCATGCGTTATTTATTGGGTGTGGTTACATTTTTATCTTAGATACATATGTTTTTGTTTAAAATGTTAATATATAATTCAGGTACTCAATGCATGCTGTGAGAATGTATTGGGATATGTTGGAATTCCATTGGGCTATGCAGGTCCCTTAGTTGTCAACGGTATACCATATATGGTACCGATGGCCACAACCGAAGGGGCACTTGTAGCCTCAACCAACCGAGGGGCAAAGGCGATCGGATCCAAAGGCGTGACCTGTGTTGTTGAAGATGTAGGAATGACACGTGCACCCGCCGTCCAGTTCCCAAACATTGTGCGTGCTAAGTAAGTACAAAGAACACGTTAGCCGTCTTATTTTTTCGTATTTTTTTACTTGGGTTGCATGGACTAAGACTCTGTAATCCTGTGATCTCGTTCGTTTAGTATGCATCGGATGCCGTTCATTTAATACTTTTATGTGTTCAATCTACAACATTACTTCAGCTATTAAATACTTTAAATTGGAAATGTTTCTTTTAGTATTATCGAATGGCACTTTAAACATTTAAAAAATAACTTTTTTATCATCATTCTAAACATAGTAAAAACATTGATAATTACCAAATGTACTTATCCTTAGTTTAAAGAAATTGTACATCCTCTAACAAACCTTTCATGTAAAAAAAAAGAAAAATAATTAAGGAGTGCCTGAAAATGAATAAAACAGTAAGATTGATAGGTTGCACAGTAGTGTGCAATGCATCATTGCCTAGCTTGAATACTTTTTGCATCAAAGTCGGGGGGAAGGGAGGGCCAACTTTTATTTACAGATTCCCTAAAAGACATTTTATGTCATATCCATTCCACATCAAAACATCAGAAAATTTACAGTTTGCGTCTATCGCTCTGCCTCAGAAACTGTAAAGATTTTCGTTTACACATCAAAAATTGGGATATTTAATGTTACACTGAACCTCAAGTTAGTTATATATCTTAATTATAATATCGTAATGAAGTTTATATTTTGACCAACAGTGAAGCGAGGAAATGGATACAAGAGAATGATAATTTTGCCTCTTTAAAAGAAGCTTTCGATGCAACCAGTCGTTTCGCTAGACTCCAAGAGATTCATATAGGTGTTGATGGTCCGCGGCTCTATATGCGATTCCGTGCCACCACCGGCGACGCTATGGGCATGAATATGGTGTCGAAAGGAGCCGAGGTTGCAATGAGGCTCATGAAGCAACAATTTCCAGATATGGATGTGATCAGTTTGTCTGGCAACTATTGCTCTGATAAAAAGCCTGCCGCAATCAATTGGTTAGTTACTGTTTTAGCTTCTATATATTCATGTATAAAAAGCTACTATCCCCGTCCTTTAGCCGTCTGTCTGTCCGTCCATCTGTTGCTACTTTCAACTCGAAAAGTACAGATGCGAAAGAGTTGATTTTTTTGTG
Source organism: Neomicropteryx cornuta (assembly GCA_020383195.1). Lineage (NCBI taxonomy): Eukaryota > Metazoa > Arthropoda > Insecta > Lepidoptera > Micropterigidae > Neomicropteryx > Neomicropteryx cornuta. Next base: position 13,746,802 of record JAHKQU010000014.1, read on the forward strand.
CAGATTGATGCTCAAAACAACTATAACCGTTTTGTTTATATCACATCTGCGGCTGTCCGGATAATATTAATATTTATTATTAAGTCAACAATTTTTTTGTACTGATTTGACAGTTCCATAGTGCTCAACATCAGGGTGCGATCATATTCAAATTTCGGAAATATGACAGCACGGCAGTTTTAATAATACAACGTAATCTATGTATACCTATGTATATAATTTATGTAAAAGAATGTTCAGTGCAAATTAAAATTATACATTATTTATTTATTTATCGTGGTTACCCATATGTACGCGATACAGGTGATATAAAGACAATATAAATAGACTAATAACGATAGAGGTAAACAAAAATAATATTCAAATATAATAAACTATTTTAAATTTAGAGAAAAATACAAAAAAATATAAAATGTAATTCACAAATTTAAGCATCGATTATTTATATATATATATATAGAAACAAAAAAAAATGTTATAAAACAGAACTAAAAAAGGAATTTTGTCTGTGGTTTGTTGCATTGGTACCTATTTTAAGACAGTTTACGAAACTTTTGCTGAGTTATTGAATAAAGATAAATCTGGGAGAAGTTAGTATTAAAGAAATCACAAATTTAATAAAAGGAAAGGGTGTGTACGAGTTAGTGTTTGTTTTCGTTTTTATTGTTTAGGGTCACCCATTACTGGACGTTTTTTTTTCAGATACCTTTTAATTCTTTGAGATATTCATTTTTAGTTCATCTCATCATTCTCAGGTTTGGTCTTGGAATTTTTTTTTTTATATATTAGATTATAATGTTGATCTTGCTTTTTCTTTGCATTATGTAGCTCTTCTGCACCTCTGAGGCTGTGCTACTTTCTTAACAATTTAATATGGTCAATAATCGATTAAAATATAGTGCCTTATGCATAGTCTTGTTTACTTAAAAGTGAACATACTAAACATTGTATGAACGAGATTTTGACTTGATTATGTATACGGCTGATAATCAGTAAATTTAATGGTCATAAATTCTCCAGTCTTCTTGTACTTCCCTCTGTCCTATAATGGACTTAATCTAGGTTAAACCAATAACTTAATTTATTTCGTATCTGTGTGTATAGTTTTTAATACTAAATATTGTAACTTTTACTACATTATTTCAGGATTAAGGGTAGAGGGAAACACGTTGTTTGCGAAAGTATCATATCGGGAGAAAACTTGAAAAAAATATTTAGGACAGATGCCAAAACATTGGTTAGGTGTAACAAAACTAAAAATTTAGTGGGATCAGCACTTGCAGGATCAATTGGTAATAATTCTTATTTAATATTCTTATATAATATTTTTCTATATATATTACAATACGTACATATATTAGCCACATAAGAAAATTTCATTTATATGAGAATACATTTTGTCGAATTCACATTGGAGCTATGTACATATTTTAAGCAGTGTAAATATCTAAAACTTGCATAAATTAATCCTTTTTTTTATGTCTAATCGTATTTTCTATTTTTTGATTGGTTAGTGGATTTATGTAATTGGCCAAACTACTATGTGTAAGTAGTTGCTGTTATTATGAATGAGTATTCTTTAATAATATTAAATAAATGATATGGTATTTAAAGTGTACTCAATTTGCTTCAGGTGGAAATAATGCGCATGCAGCCAACATGGTAACTGCTATATTCATTGCCACAGGCCAGGATCCAGCACAAAATGTCACAAGTAGTAATTGTTCCACAAACATGGAAGTTACTGGAGAAACCGGTGACGATTTATATATGACGTGCACAATGCCTTCCTTAGAAGTTGGTACTATTGGTATGTTTATTTTCTATTGAACTCTTTAATTACACAAATATTTGATTAACTTGTTTTGTTTCGTTTACTCAAAATTGAAATGTAGAGATTTTTGGCAGTGTGTCATTTTTCCACACTTTGCCCCACTCACCGCAACCGGGATTTTGCATGCGAAATTAATTTAATAATTTGGTTCGGGTTTATTATCCTTGCTTTATTTATACATTCCATTTGCATTACAGTGTATCTCTATAATCAGAAATATTAAAAACAGAGCTTGTTTGTTTTACTAGAATCCTATATCACACAAGCGGTGTGACCTATTTTCATGGAAGTTTCCAATACATATTTTTATAAAAAAACAAATGATTTTCTATCAAAGTCTCATTTCTCATAAGCCTTGTCACGTAATTTAGAGTAGATTCACACAGTTCCACATTTGTACACTCAATAAACTTATGCAAACTGTTTCAAGTAAGTTATAAAACAAAGCTTTTGTATGTTGAAGACGGCCAGCGTATTTGTAGCTTCATGCTGCAAATGGTTCATATTTAATTTTATTGTGGTTAACCCAGGCTCTGCTTCTAAGTGTGAATTTTTGGAGATTCGGATTACAAAGACTATACTGTATTAATTTTGAAAATGAAAGGCTCCTTTGATTTATAAGATTTTTGCCTTCGAGAGTCAATCCATAACGCTGTTACCATTTTGGAGATTATTTAAAAACTTTGTATCTGTAACGTTGTTAAAGTCAATGCAAGCGACGTGCCATTGAACATAACCCTCAAAATAAAATGCGACCTAGAGAGCTTCCCAGAACCTATTTTAAGACAACCGCTAGATGATTTATGGCCTCCTAAATAGGTTTAACACTCGTTAATTTCTGAAATGGAATAACGCTTCCAGAGTTGCCAAACCGGAGCAAAGCCCGGAGTTAAACAGCTAGTATATATACAATATAAGACTGGGAGCCCATTAAAATCTGGGCAAGGTAGAATTGTGTCAAATGTCCTGTCTGTTGATTTCAAACATAAGTTTAAAAATCAAACCAAAACAATAAAATAAAATGTCTGCATAGATAGAAAATCCGAGGAAACAAGCACAACGTAAAATAAGGTTCTTCTACGTGTTAAAAAAAACTTTTTTAATCTAATCTAAAACAAAACACCTTACAGTCTTAGTTGACATATGATTTGTTTAAATAATTGACCGTCTCATAAACACAATATGGCGCCGACTCATCGTGGCAATAATACCTATTATTTGTATTTGCTTAAAAATAGAAATGATAAAAGCGCTAAGACACAGTAAATAAAATATATAAAGTTCAAGTTAAGTAATTTCCCTGTTCTCAGCACGTTTCTCTTTTTTACATTCTTTGCGCTCAACCCTCCATATCCTTATGACCCGAGAGTGAGCTTAATGTAACTTATATTAATAATTAAAATAATTAATGTGTCTTATATTGTGCCTATGAGGAGCTAATTAATTTGTTAATCCAAATTAATAAAATAAAATATATAAATTATGAGGAGGCAGTGTCCCAGCTGTACTAATCTGTATTTTAGAAAATAATAGCCCAAATTTCTATGTAATTATTATGTTCTTATTAGGTGGTGGAACTGTTCTGAGTGCACAAGGTGCTTGCCTAGCTATGCTTGGCGTTAAAGGCGCTGGGGAGTGGCCAGCAGGGAATGCAGTGCGACTCGCTTCTATTGTGGGGGCTGCAGTTCTGGCGGGGGAACTCAGTTTAATGGCGGCGCTCGTTAACGATGACCTCGTTAAAAGTCATATGCGGCATAACAGGTTAGCAAAATTTGAAAAACTTCCGGTATGAAAATGTTTAGAAGAGGAGCGGACGCATTACCCTACATTACACATGGAAGTTGTATGATTGACAGAAATTAATATGTACTAAAATGCGAGTGCGAATTTACAACCTGGGTTAGCTAAGCGGATAAAAGATTTATGATATTTACATTTGTATGAAAACCGTTTGGACAGAACTTTGAGGTACGCGGGGAAAAGAGGGGACATAGCATACGACAGCGCGCCTGAACGCTAATATTGTACTCAATAAAATAAGTACGATAGGTTTCATAAGTTTTGTCAAATAAAGTTTTTTTGATAAAATTTATTAATTGATAGATAATTAATTCATTAAAAAAAAATGATAAATTTTGTGAAATGGTTCTATAAGGCAAACTAAATATTTCAATTTTTAATGCTTTTTATGGTGAAATAAGATTTGTTAAATACTTTTAAAAAAAAAAGCCTGAAAACGGTTAACTGATTATATAAATGAATTAAATTTAAATGAGCAATAAAATCATAAAATAATATTTATTTACTTTTTTAAACGTTGAAGGAAAAAGTGTAATGACCGTGACTATTTTCTATGTACCCTACCATGGTAGTTTCGCAACAGTTGTTTTACAAAGTGTTTAGTAAGTAATTTCTTCCGATCGTTTTGCATCAACGTACGATAAACGACTGGTCGCTCGAAGATGCGTAATCCAGTACCTATTTTAGCTGGTAGAGTGTCTATTATTACAACCGGACCTGATGTATCTAGATATGCAGGATAGGTGGAATTTCAGCATTTATTGAGACCAGTTTGGAAGTACCATGTTTTATAGATATCTGTATAATTATAAAAAAAATTACAGTGTCCTAAGACCATTCTCAAAAACTGACTCAGGTGATAGACCTTGCGGTTTCAGGTTGTTATGTTAAAATTCAATACATTATCAAAGAATAAAAATGGTAAAGTTTTTATTATAATAGTCAATTTGCTTTTGTGAAACCTGCATTACTACGCTCGCTCTACCCTCACATGACTAGACGACTAGGTGTTAGTGTGACACGATCAGCTAACAAGGACACTATCCCGCCACATGTATGCATTTACAGTCACCTCGCCGTACATCATATGTACGTTATTAAAATATTAGATTGGTTTAGACACATTTAGTTAAAAAAATATAAATTTGGGGATGGATTATTTTTCCATTTTCATAAAAACTACTATTACTATATAAATACTAATAATTTAGGGAAATTAAGTCTTCGATAACGGTCATAGGACACCGGTATACACATATATATCCTTGGCAGTAGTAAGATGATGAGGAGTGGATAAATATGGAACCCCGACGCTTCACCTCCGCCTTATAATAATAATAATAATAAACCATTTATTCCAAGAGGGAGGATAGTGCAAGCATACCCTAAACATCTTTATTTTTCAGTAAACATAGCTTGAACAAACATGTTAAATAAATGACTATTTTGTATTTTAGAAAACTAATTGTGGTTAATTTATAAATTGCGATTCTAAACAATTTTATTTTTTCAGGTCATCGGCAAATATCAGCAATGGCTCAGCGGCTACGACAGTGGAAAGGAAAGTATCCCTTGCCCCTCCCTCCCTTGGTCTTTCATGATATAGGAGAAAATAAATCTAGTGCAAATTTTTAAATGTGAACTCAAGTAATTTTATTGTAAATTTACGTATTTATAATTTGAACCTAAGCGTAACCAAATAATTTTGTAGAGAAATATGAGGCATATCTTCAAGTTTATGGTTTTTATTTGTAAATAGTAAAATGATGTTGTTTTGTGAGTACGAATATTTTATATCAGATCATAAATTAAAAAGTTATTTGATGTGAATAGTATCATTATGCTCCCTTAATTTTAAAACTTGTATCTAATACCAGTATTGTTGACCATCTGTTACCATAGGGGTCGCCCATATAATACGTCACGCTGTTAAGGGGGTGGCAGAGAAAGGGTTAGCAAAAAGCGTAATGTAACATATATAAATAGTATACACCTAAAAAAAAATATATTAGACCTCATTAGCTGTGCAGCAAGGAAAAATGCATTCGCATATTGTCTACTTTCACAAGAAAAATAATAAAAAATAACAAAGTTAACATTTTTTTTTTGCAAAATTTGAAACACATCACACGTTAGAACACAAAATAATAATTACACAAAATAATGGGTTATAATTACACTAAACCACTAAAAAACCATTGTGAACACGGGAGCAAACACACATCTTCTTCTACACATCACGTATCTCCCAGAGTTTCTAGCATCTCTTCAATTTCCCTAAATTACTTCAATGTGAGCTCAATCGCACTTACGAGATATGGCAAGTTACCAAATTTGAGAGTGGTGAATTGTCACAGCTCGATGTAATATAACCCACTCGAATATGCTGTGGAGTGAAATAGGGTTACTTGGATCAACTTATTTATTTTAATTCAAGAAATGCTTGGAGCTACACATAAAGACAGTTACATAAAAATACATTAAATAGCAACTTGAGCCGACTACAAGCATCTCCAATTTAACATGTGTGTATCTAACACACATGTGTGTGTGTGTGTGTGTGTGTAACATCTGTGAGTATATTAAGATGTGGAATGTAAGTGTGTTAATAATTTGTACATGGAAAATGACCAACTTAGTTTTCAAGAAACAAATCTACCTCAATAAGAAAAGTTGATTGTTTTTTTTTTGCTAATTGGCTTTGAAAATTGAATTTGCTGATTGAAGTTGAAAAATCATGCTCTGTACATTCTGTAATGTCTGACCTCAGTCCAGCAATAGATATATTACATTTGGGAACGGCTAAACCTAAATGTTAAACACAAGCTGTTATAAATGAAGTATGAGCAGATGAGTCTATCAAGGCTCTAACCGACTGAAGTTTCCACAAACTTGTAGAAACTTCAGCCGGTTAAACAGTTAGGCGGTTAGGCCTGAAGGCAGTTGCCTTCAGTTTAATTACTGTAGTACCTAAAAAAACCACTGAGAAAAGTGATTCTTTTGAGTTTGACATGCCTTGAAATGTTGATTGTAATGCTGATTGCCATTCAACTCTATCTGCCGAGATCAATGATCTTTTAAAACATATAGATACGGCAACTGAGGGTGAAAAACCCGACACGCCAAGTCCACCATTTTGCGTCGAGTCCACCATTTGCGTATCATACGTCTCGCTTGCTGAACGGGGCGGGGGGGAATCAGCCGGTGGCGTGTTTAAACACGACCGGTTTATATGAGATGGCGTATCTATTGTTTTAAAAGATCGTTGGCCGAGATACTCTGGGTGGTGCCTTCCATTGACCGTATGTGCACGAGGTAATGTTTATGTCTTCCGCATAGTAAGCAACAAATTTTAGATTTGCATTCGAAGAGTAAATAATTGTCTTTTAAACAAGTAAAACATTTTTGATGTTAAAACATTTATATGCTAGGTTGAATGAGTATTGATTTGGTTTGGGCTGTCAGTGATAAAATGTGTCCAAGCATTCGCTTGTGCTGTCAGCTGTTACGTCAAATGTGTCAGCTGGGTGCAAAGTCTTGCAACCAGCTGACATTTCAGATTTAAAATCGTTTGCTCTTTATGAACGGAATACACGACGAACCAGTCAATGTGAGGAGAGTTTTATTGCAATGCATTCTCAGAAGAACTTTGATGTTTACACATCTAAAACCATGCATTTTTTGCATGCGATGCGTGGGTTCAGGACTAAAATATGTTAAACATTAGCATACAGGTATCCCCAGAACATTCCTGAAGAATTAGGGGATATTTACGAGTAAAACTTTTTTTAAAACATGAAATAATTCATACCCAAATTATTTTTTTTTTTTATTATTTTGAGTAATGCAACATATACAACCCCACGAAGGCTGGTGCCTTTTCCGTAGGTATCTTAATATACACATTAAACAATTAAAGGTCTCAATATAATGTCTTATGACTATGGTGACACTTTTATTATTTATATTAAAGTGCTGGTGTAAATGACCTTTGCCATGGCAAAACTTGATCGATATTCCAACCCTTGATCAGTCGCACGTATTACGTTATAATATTCACATTAAGTATACATTTTTTTTTCGGAAACCATGATGAATTTTAATGTAGAAATTGCGGAGCCAATTAGCTGGATTTATTATGAGGAATGGTCTCAGAACATCCCGTATAGTGTGCATCCGGTAAATTGCATCAAGACCATAAATTACAAGGGTAGTCTGATGCTACAACATATAAAATTCTTGTAGACCTTTGAAAAGTGTTTGGCTTCGGATTATGTCTTATGGTTGGATGGTTTGGTGGCACCACCAGTTATGTCTCGTAGATTAAGCTTCCTTTTGGTACTTCGACAGATAACGTGATCTGCAGTCCCTTCCTCTATATCACAGCCTATGCAGATGGGGATATCTATAGGTTATTTTTTATAAATTCAGGTATATGCAACATGTCACGCTTTTAAATGTTAATATAAATGCATTAAGACAGTCACGGTTTTACACAGAAACGGCACCCGTCGTATACGATTACGGGATATGCAGTTATCGGTGCTGAGTGTGTTAAGACTGTTACCACTGCACTGGCACAAAGGGTAGGCCGGGCAGCCACACGGGGAGTGGATCGCGGTGAAACATGCTCTTGGCCGTTACGACAAACAGGGCTATCAAATTTTTAAATAATTTTGTATTCGCTAATTTTAAGAGACTCATTTGAACTGGAGTGAGCAAAAATAAAGAAGCAATTACTGCCACAATGACATAGCTTTATGAAATGTTAAAATGGCACTGACATTTAACAGGTCGGTACCTATTTATGTTGATGATTATTTTTTGAATGCTGAAAGATTAAAAAATAAATAAAATAAACACTAATTTACCTAGGATTTAGTTCCATTACATGGCTAAAATCTACAATTACTAAACATGCCTAAACACAAAACTAAGAGGTATTTAACTATGCATAAAGTAGACATACTTGGAAGTTAATGTACAGATCTTAAGTTAAATAAAAAAATTAACTTACACTTAAACTTGAATGAAAACTTTACATGCATAAAGGTAAATTTAAATTTTAAAAAATAGATCATTTTTATATTAGAAAACAGTTCATGTCTTGTCACATTGCAAATTTAAGGTTTGCATGTTTCATAAATATTCACTTAGTCTTAATAACATAACCTTCAAAAAAAAAGAAAAATAAAATCTGACACCTGACAATACTTATCTATTAATTAATATAAATATTATATTATTTATATACTAATTGTATTTATTTTATTATAAAAATCATTACCCAAATATTTTAATTACATGTAAGTCCATTAAACCCCAAAATAAGTGTAATGGCCACCTTTTAACCATATGGCTTTGGATAAAAAAAAGGAGGTAGTCATCCATTCAAAGAGACCATTTATTTCTAGAATTTGACTACCAGACCTACCTCAGTAATTCTTCTAATTTCTACTGAGAAGGGGGCCACTATCCCCATTTCTTTTCATTTTTCTCTATGCTTTCCTTTTCTCTTCGGGTTTTTATCCTAACCTAACCAACACTGTATCTCGTGACTTCGCCCCAGAGTGGTCGGGCCTTGATACGGACCTGCGAACGAAGATTCGGGTACCCGACCTACCGTAAGTCAGTCACCCCAGCATTGCCGCCCTCCTCAAATGAAGTGGAAGACCTCACTGATACCCCACCCTTGCTTACATTTTTACCTAACGAACCTCTGCCTGGTCAGACCTAAATTCTCATATATGTATTACATATTTCAGAATATTCTAATTCGCAGAAAATTTCTATCTTTTATTTAGTTAAGTTTTTTTTTTAAATCACCTATCCTTTGGCATCCCTCTAGCTATAAACCCAACCCATGCTCCCACTTGATGACCTGGCCTAGGTGTGAAGTGTGAGTCTATTTAAGAAAATTATGTAAGCCGCAAACCTGTATATTTATTTATTTTGTGTATATATATGGCTTGAACGAATTTCACCTAAGTATTTTATATATACTATCAACTTTATTTTTGTTCTAAGAAAAGAAATCTAAAGAATGCTAATCGATCGCGACTCAGTATGGAATACTTAACCACTTTTTGAAAAATATTTATATTTTCTCTTCGTTAATACAGTAAAGAAGTTATTTCTAATGGCACAATAGGAAGTCAGAGCAATAGAAACACTGAAAAAAATGTAATAATTATTATATTATACTAAATACCTATTTTGTAAATGTCGGTTGAGATTCGAGACAAGTTTGTCGTAATAATGTTAATTGTAAATATTATATCCAAAATAAAGGAATATATCCAGAATGTTTTGAATTTTTCTTAAAAATGTTCTATGGAAGTATTTATTTGCCACTGTCATGAATCAAAACACGTGGTAGTCTAGTGGTTATGGTGTTAGACTATTGACCGAAAGGTCGCAAGTTCAAATCAGCACATGGTAATACCATTTTCAACGCTCCATTACCACAATCTCCCCTGATTCTAAGACAGGCACATTTAGCCTAGTTGAGTAGGGCCTAAAATATTTGTATATGACTTAGGGTTATAGCAATTATTTTTAAAAAATAAAAAATAGTGTAAACACACACCAATCGCCAAACATTATTTGTACCAGTACCAGCCCTGATGACGACGCCCCTGCATGCTTCGATTCGTGTTTTTATTCTAAGATGTACTTTATACTGTGCCACTGGTTTAATCAGAGTTCCCATCTGCAAACCTTGCATTTTTAAATTTATCTCTTTCTGTTTCCCCTTCCTTCTATGCCAATCCCTAGCGGCTATAAAAACTAAGACAATATCAAATCAATATAATCGATTGGGCCTGCAACCTGATCTAAGTATCCATTCTGAGGTAGCCTGCTAATTTATTCACCCAGATGAAAACAAGACAAATAAATGATCTATAATGAAGGTTAATTATTCGCTTCCTAAAACAATTTGAATGAAATGTTTTATTGCAACCTGTGTTTTATTTATTACTATTAACCAGATATTCTGCTATATGAAACAAAACTAAAACTGTAAATCCTGCATGTGGCGGTTAAATACATAAAACATATATTACAGGGTGAGAAATTTAAGTCAAAATTAAAACTTCTGATATGCACAAGGTCTTTTATTAAAAAAAACATTCGATGGCAAATTTTAATTAAACAGATCTTGTGTTGTATTATGTTGTAGCGCTCTACGTGTAAAGCTAACAGAAAATATTCAACAGCTGTTTAGTACACATAGTAATACTTAGGAGTGTGATAAATTAAAAGCAAAATTTAAAACAATGATGCTCGCAAAGAACTATGAGGTATCTAATCTACTTCCTCCATTCGAGACGCATCATCACCATCGCCTTCCAAAGGTGGGACTTCTCCTCCGGCGGCCACATCATCTGCAGCCATCGGTTCATCTTCATCAATACCCAATCCCAATTTAATCATTCTGTAAATTCGAGATGCATGGATTTGAGGCTCATCTAATGTAAATCCAGAGGATAACAATGCGGTTTCAAATAATAGTATGACCAGATCTTTGACAGCTTTATCATTCTTGTCTGCTTCGGCCTTCTCTCGCAAAGTTTCTACGATGGAGTGGTCAGGATTGATTTCCAGGTGTTTCTTGGCGGCCATGTAGCCCATCGTTGAGGTGTCTCTTAGTGCTTGTGCCTTCATTATCCTCTCCATGTTGGCAGTCCAACCATACTGAGAAGTTACAATGCAGCATGGAGATTCCACCAGACGGTTACTTACTACAACCTTCTCCACCTTATTATCCAGAATATTCTTCATAACTTTGCACAAACCTTCAAACTTCGTTTTATCTTCCTCTCTTTTCTTCTTTTCATCTTCATCTTCCGGAAATTCTAAACCTTCTTTTGTCACAGAAACCAACTGTTTTCCATCATATTCTTTCATTTGTTGGACTACATACTCATCTATGGGCTCAGTCATGTAGACAACCTCAAAGCCGCGCTTCTTTACTCTCTCTACAAATGAAGAGTTTGCTACCTGTTCCTTGTTTTCACCAGTGATAATATAAATGTGTTTCTGATTTTCCTTCATACGAGATACATATTCCTTAAGAGAGCAAGCTTCATCGCCAGAGGCCGATGTGTTGTAGCGAAGGAGTTCAGAAAGTTTTGCGCGATTTTGAGAATCTTCATGAATACCCAGTTTCAAATTCTTGCTGAACTGCTCATAGAACTTCTTGTAACCTTCTTTATCCTCAGCCAGTTCGTCAAAGAGTTCCACACATTTCTTAACCAAATTCTTCCTAATTACTTTCAGAATTTTATTTTGTTGGAGCATTTCGCGAGAAATATTTAAAGGTAAATCTTCACTGTCCACAACACCTTTGATGAAATTCAAATATTCTGGGATAAGTTCCTCACAATTATCCATGATAAAGACTCTCCTGACGTAGAGCTTGATATTATTTTTCCTTTTCTTATTCTCAAACAGATCAAAAGGTACTCTTCTTGGGACAAAGATTAATGCTCTGAATTCCAGTTGACCTTCAACAGAGAAATGTTTCACAGCCAAATGATCTTCCCAGTCATTTGTCAATGACTTGTAAAATTCGCCATATTCTTCCTGGGTGATATCATCAGCATTTCTTGTCCAAATGGGTTTTGTCTTATTCAGTTCTTCATCTTCAGTGTATTTCTCTTTAATGGTCTTCTTTTTCTTCTTCTTCTCTTTGTCCTCTTCCTCATCTTCGCCGACGTCTTCAATCTTAGGTTTAGTCTCATCTTCCTCCTTTTCTTCTTTTAGTTCTTCCTCATCATCGGAAAGCTCCTTCTCTCTTTCCTTCTCAACCAATAATTTGATAGGATATCCTATAAATTGTGAATGTTTCTTTACCACTTCCTTTACTTTGTTCTCTTCCAAGAACTCTGTTTGATCTTCTTTGATGTGTAGAACTATTTTAGTGCCACGACCGAGAGGCTCCCCTTGATCTGCCCGAACTGTAAATGAGCCCCCGGCAGACGATTCCCATAAATACTGTTCATCGTCATTATGCTTTGAAGTGACAGTCACCTTATCGGCAATGAGGTAAGACGAATAGAATCCTACACCAAACTGACCGATCATACTAATATCAGCGCCTGCCTGCAGAGCCTCCATAAAAGCCTTCGTACCAGACTTAGCAATCGTACCTAAATTATTGACCAAGTCCGCTTTCGTCATACCGATGCCAGTGTCAATGATTGTAAGTGTGCCCTCGCTTTTATTCGGGATTATCTTGATGAAAAGTTCTTTTCCGCTGTCCAATTTAGAAGGGTCTGTGAGAGACTCGTAGCGGATTTTATCCAAAGCCTGCAACAATTGTAAAAATCTTAATAATGTCACAATAAATAAGCACACAATGCAAAAATGATTCTACGCTTCTCTTAACTGCTTCCCCCAACGAATGACACCAACAAATACATTTCATAAAAGTATGTAATATATGATTGTATCAGTTTTACAAAATTGTATACGCAAAGTGTTGGCTAAATATTATTGATGACGGAATTAAAGAATAAAATAATTTCAGCAACAATTGAATTAGGTAAGCAAAAACCCCATAATAAAAATCTATAAACATAAATTCTTTGTCTATAGTTCCGAATTTCTATGGTTTTCAATGCTACAATGCGCAGAAATGTATTGTTTTACAAAATACGAAACAAATACCAGCCACGACATGCGATTGCGTTGCGAGAGCGAGGACCAGGTATTGAAAGTAGCGAGCGGAACATTCTTCAGCTATCCGTCGCTTCAGCGTTTGGCACCAATTCCATCATAAATATATAATATGGATACGTAACCCTTCGCTTGCGGTCCCAGACTAGCCCTGCTGGTGTCTCGCTTGTTAGTTTTTAGCTTGTGTGTGCGTTTGTAACTTCACGATAATATGAAGCCTTTAATTTTGTGTTCTATAGTGTGTATTATAAGGACAAGACCGTTCTTTCTTTCGAATTTCCCTTTCTTTCACTTTTTTTTTAGACTGAAATTTCTTTAGAATTCTTGAAACTGGTCTCATTAACGGGACAACACCAGCCTCCTCGTTTCTCTAAAGAGCTAATTGCAATATTTATAAAGATCAATTAAAGAACGTCTCTGATATCTTCTTAACAGTTCAAATGTGGCCTATGATTTGCGTCGAGTCATAGAAGTGACTACGATAAAATTATTAAAATTCTTTGGAAAGATATTTCGTTTGTGATATTGTAACCACATTCGCAGTCCTGCTTGATACATGACTAGAAATGTTGGTTCATAATAATATCTCAAAGAGTAACATTTTTCATATTATTTTTTTTTATATTTAATTTCAAATACACACGAACTAACTGACAGAATAACATGAATCATTCCATGATAAATAAAAAATTTTTTTTTTCGGAATGTACCTTTAATCCTTAAAAAAAAATCAACTGCAAAAGGGTAGGTGCTCATTCCCAACATGGGGACATAAAATATCGATAGCTCTAGACATAATAAAAAGTAAACAAAAAAAAACACTTACATCAGATGAATTTGAAATCAGCTCTCTCAGGAATATTTCTTTATTTGAATAAAATGTGTTGATGATCAAAGACATAAGCTGAGCAATTTCAGCTTGGAAGGCAAATGTCTCCACATCGCCCCCACCTTGGTTTCCTTCAGGCATCTGTAAAAAATAAATACATGATTGTAATAAGATTTTATAGAGGCAATAATAAATCGAATAGCCGGCGGCAATAAGTATCAATAAATTGTCCAATTTGTAAGCCTAATTCCAAATAGAACAGCCATCGCAGATAAGTTAACCACCCGAAAGCATATATTTCAGTTTTCCACAAATCATTGTAAAATGAATCGAGAAGCCAAAAAGCAAATGCGAAAGATAAGCCGGAACATCAATTAAAAAAACCACGTACGAAATAAGTAACTAAATAAATCATTTTAATAAAATTACAAAATTAAAAGTAACTTACATTGAAATAATTGACAAACTTCTTTCAAGAACGTGGAATCAAATAAATCCGGCGCGGTGCCTCGGCGCGTAACACAAGCTCCGGGCCTAGCGTCTGACAGTTCAATAAACGGAAACTCGCAGCGTTCACGCTTATATCGAGGTGAACGATAATCTGGAATGTTCTAGAAGGTTCGAGACAATATAAGTTCGATACTTCCGTTAATGAAGTACTTTTTATAAAATACTGTTTATTAGGGTTACTAAATTAGAATATAAGGTATTTATAAAACTATTTCGTTTATTTTTTTAAAGAAAAAGATAAGGTAAAATGGAAAAAAATATTTTTTTATACGACAAAATAAATCAAATGTTCATTTGACTCTCTGGCCGCATCGTTCCAGAAAATTCGCTGCTATTTTTCAATACTGCGGATCGGAAGTCAAAGTAGCAGTAATAATATTCTCGTTCACAAAAAAATTAGAAATATTATTTTTCCACGAAAAAATTAACATAACAATTATTTTCACAAATAGCAATTATAATATTTTGATCCTTCGCGATAAAATTTCATTCGTAAAGTATCATTTCTTTTTTTCTACGTTATAAATTGTTTATTATCTAATATAATTGTTTTGTAATGACCCACAAGAAAATATACCTACATATTATATATTTTCGCATTCAAATTAAAAAAAAAACATTATTAAGATAAACCAAAATTTCCCCGTTTCTTTTACTGTTAAGTGGCTGCATTTTTATTTTATTTTGTTGTTCCACAGTTTCTACCGCCTATGTCTTTTTTTACCGTAAATACATTACCTACGAAATACTCGGATTTTATTTCGGTGAAAATAAATCAGGAACCTGTCGGGAACTAGACTTAAGTTTATAAAGTAAAAACTGACAATATTTAAAACAAGAATAACTATGACTCCCCGTAGCTGTCATATAATATACATTCTACACATAATTCAATTTATACATACATATATTCATATTTAAAACATACATTAATTATACATATATAATAATGTTTCATAATAACATAAATATTCATACATATTGTACGATCAGGCCGAGACGTTTTTTTTTTAAATAAAAATCGAACAAAAAGGTTTTTTAAAAAATAATAAGAAGAAAAGGGGTTGGAGCACCCCAGTATAAGGTAGGATTGCGAACGAAGTATAACGAAACGCCTTTCACAATTTTCAATCCAAACTTTTACTACTACTGGTTTTACAATGAACTACTCACAAAAATATATTGACACGAAATGATTGCAGTGGCCCTTGTTACAGCTTCAGGCAGAACTTAAATTCTGCTAAAAAACTAAAATTATCTACTTTAAAATTGCTTACTGTCTTTTATTTTTACAGAGTAAAAATTCTGTTTTTTTTTTTTGCTTATATATTCATCGTTTAATGTAGTCAATAAAAGTGCATAAACCCAACACATAAGCGTAAACTTTGAGCTCTTGACTTCTTTATAACTGCTACAAGAAATAATCCATCACGAGGGTTTGTACCATGTACACCAGGCGTCAATTATCTTGGCACTTGAACACTAATGTCAATTCGAATGTTTGTATACACTATCATATTAAAAAAAAGTGTACGCGTGAAACAACCATATTTATCCTCACTTGCTTGAAAGAGCTCATTATAGATGAATTGGTGAATCATAATACTTTTGTGATTGTAACTGCCAAAATAGTTGATGTCTGGTGTATAGGCAGAGAAGTCAAACGAGACTGTCTTAATTTCTGATTCCTTTAAATTTTATATACTATATTTTATTTATTTTCACCACGAAGTTATAAAAGGTACTTTAGGTCTAAAATCATGTGTCGCTCGGCCATACATTGCGACAGTAGCAAATTTTGCACTCCCGCATTGTCCAGCTGCTCTAGGCCAGCGGCAGAGAGAATTTATTATTCATTCTAACTAAAATAATAGCTATATAGAATATAAAATAAGCTGACTGCTGATTCCAATGCGCGGTTTTTCAAAATATTTACACTTCAGAACAAAAAAATATATATTATAGATTTCGCTAGAAAATAGATTTTATGTGAAATAACATCAGGCAGGACGGTAATTTAAATTGGAGCAATAATGCTAGCTATCTTTCTTATCTAACCTTTATGGCTAAAAAAAAACGTTATTAGGAGACTACACCTAAATATTACTTAAAAAGCTTACAGCTTTTATGAAATTTAATATAGTTTTTATGAAAGTATTATTTTATGTATATTGTTTATATTATGTACCTATATTCTTTTGTATCACCACTTTTTTGTTTTTATCGGTAAATAACTTGAAGATGGCATGTTGCTAACCCTGTTGATAATTATTTTCGCCAAATAAAAACCACAAAAACTATAAGTTTTCGTATTAACTTAAAATTATATATGAAGCTCCTGACAGCTTGGCAGTTGACACTGACAGCTGAGCGAAAAGCCGCCAGTTATATTTTATTTTTTGGCTAAGTGTGAGCTGTAAACTGGACATAATATTCTTGAACAGTGAGTGGCAAGGATAAAAATATAATGTACTAATCTGGAATAGGAAAGCGTGTTTTTTTACATTTTAATTGTGTACAATTACATTTTTTTTTTTAAATTACTTGCATAGCGTACCTAAAAGACCAATATTTTATCAATAAATTAATCACTGATTAGGTACCTACCTAAAGCCGTGCGAAATAAATCAAGACTTAAGTTTTAAATAAATAAAAATATTGGTACGTATCACTTTCAATTTTTTAACTAGTAAAAATGTATATTTTATACGCTGTTATGTTCATGACTACTTTTCATATTTATTGTGCTTCACAAGTCGTTTCTTACCGCTCATGTGATAAAACATTGGCTGATGGGATCGAGGCCTACTTGGATGAGAGATGGGATGATTGTGTTGAGAACCTCGAAGAGGTTATAAAGATATTCAAGACTTACCAATCCGTGGTCTCTGGTTGCCGTCTGAAGTGCAACTACAACGAAGGCTTTATTCCTTTTTTTCAATACAATATTGATGATTTACAATTTTATGAAAAAATACTGCACAGAACTCTTTGTTTAATGGATTGTCAGAAAGAAAGGTTCATCAATGCGAATGTGAGTAATTTTCTATCACCTAAGACCATTTCAAGTATGAAATCATTGACCCCTTATGATTATTTACACATTTGCTATTTTAAAAATGGTTTATCCCAGAAAGCAGCATCGGCTGCATTTACTTATCTATCAAAAAATCCTGAACATAAAGCTATGCGGTCCAATTTACAGTATTATTTAAATATGGCTGATGTTACAAAACATGACATTACAAATTATGAAGCAGAAGAATATTTCACTTTATATATGCACGGCATGAAATATTATGAAGAGATGAATTGGGAGGAGGTTGTGATGCACATGGAGTCTGCAATCTCAGCTTACATATATGCCGAGGAAAGCTGTCGTGCAACTTGCGAAGGACCGTTCGATCAAGGATGGTATCCTGATTTTACTACATCTATATCAAACCATTTTACATTCTGCCTTAAATGTAAACTTAAATGCAGTGAAGAATTGAAACCTCCGAATGGACTGGCCGGCAAAGAACTTCTTGCAGACATTTATAATTATTTACAATATAGTTATTTTAAATTGGGCCGAATAAAAGAAGCTATCCGTGCAGTCGCCAGTTATTTGTTAGTTCATCACTTTGATGATGATATGCTCCAAAATAAGCAGTACTATCTTAGTTTAGCCGTATCAGATAAGTTTGACCCTCGACCTGAGATTATACAATACGTTTATAGGCAAGATTATGAAGAAAAAATCTTGAATTTTGTCAATAAGGAATTTTATAGTAGATTAGAAACTAATGAAGTTTAATATCTTGAAAATTTCCCTACATAAGTATGTACCTACATAAGTAGGCTTGAGCGGTAAGTACCGCTCAAGCCTATTTGAAATAACCAATAAATTGTATTTACTCTTATATTTTATAAGTGTGCTATAGGAATATTAGAACCTTATTGTTTTTTTAAATAATATTACTATACATATTCATTATTTGCCACCAATGCAGCATAAATGTGAATATTTTTTGAGCATTACTTGTTTAAAAATATATGAGATAATATGAGCAAAAAATAATAAATTATATGAGATAATTAATTATTGTGTGAAATCTGCAGAAAAATCAAATCAGTAGTCTTACTTGTAGTGATTTTTATTGCATTCCACCCTTAATTTCATTGACTCTTATTATCCAATGTCCTACATATAATTTGATTCTTTATATGACGAGTTCTTTGCTTTCAAGCACAGATAATAGAATGAACTGTGCTTCCAAGTAATCACCTGATGTTGTTTGGAATGTAGTGTCAACCATAAAGCATAAACGGAAAAGACAACATTGTTTTAATCTTATATACTACATGTACTACATAATAAAATTACGAAAGACTGATAATGTGCCATATTTTAATATATTTAAAAATTGATTTGCTGTTTTGAGCGAAGCAATTAATGCTATTTTGTCTTTTACTGTTAAATTTAAAAATAGGTTGGTGAATAGTATTCTTTTTTTTCCAAATACGTAACATCCTGTAAGTATGTGACGAATAAATAGCAAATTTGTTTGGAAAAAAATAAGTTATTACACTCAAGGCTATACCATCAGTTTAAGAAGGCATAAAAGGAATTGTAAAGTTATTTATTATTCGTGATAGATAAATACTGTAGTAGAATTGAAGTACCGAATTTTCAGTATGTTTACTTAATTACCATTAATTTTTAAGTGACTGTTGGTACTTTTACTATGTATATTTTTTGTTTATAGTAAATAATAAACATATTACTGTAAGGTTAATCTGTATTTTTATTTCATTTAGTCTCAATAGGTCAAAGAATGTGTGAATACCATGGAACTGTTAAAAGGATGTTGATGCTAATTTGCATTGCGCATGACTGAAGGGACTGAGACACACTGAGACTGCTGCTACGATAGTCGTACGAATGCTCTGTCTGCCCGACAAGTCTTATTGTGAATGTTTTAGTCGCACGTCGGTTTATGTCACCTTGGTCCGGTTCACAGCAGCATCTCAAAAACCATCTTGATTACCGGTTACCAGTGGCCCCAAGAAGTCACTGTGTATAATAATAAATTATGTCTAAGGATTGCCGGGGTAGACCTTAAAGTCAGCAAAATCCAGGAATAATGACTTTTATCTTACTGAACGAACCATAAAATTAGTTAAAAGTATTTTACAAATTAAAAATATACAAATAAAAACCAAATGACAGCAAAGTAAAACATCAAAAATATTAGGTAGTTAAAATTTACAAAACACTTATTCTGAACTGAGCCCGAAGAGTATAAAAATACCTACTTTAAAATTGAATACATAGTATATTTTATAGTTTGAAGATAGTTTTTAGGTATAGAAAAGTACCCGGAAAACTGAAAGTGTATTTATTTTACATTGCCGGAACAATCGTCAAGCCACCTGCATAGAATAGGACGGTAAGCACGTAATGGCCTGAAGGGCCTAGAAAAGGGCGAAGCAACCTATCCCGAGTGCCACAGGCACGAGTTGTCTTGCGCCAAAGGCACTGTCAAAGCCGTCCGTAGGCATAACTGCCAACCCGAGTAGAGCCCGGGGCCGAACAGCTAGTTCCTCATAAAAAATAATTCAGCATGAAACCTCAAGATGTACGCTCAGTTTAAAATTGAGCTTGTTTTAATTTTATAGTTCATGAAATAATTTTAAAACAAAAAAGCCATGAAACCACCAACTTCTCATTGTTTAATGATGTAGGCTGTGGACACATTATTTATAGCTATTTATGTGTCCTATAGATAAAATTACAACACACTATTGTAAAATAATGGGTTGATAATTTCATATTTTATTATGCCTTAAATTTCTGTTCACCCACTCTTCATTCATTCGGTGATTTTCCAGCATGTTCTGTTTAAGATGTACGGTGTACAATAATATACCACTTCTAATAAGAGTATTAGTTAAAAAAGATATTAAAATATGATCAGTGGTCGAAGCAAGATTTGTTTGACCTTATAAGACTTATTTAAGTATTGAGCATTAAAGGAAGTATTGAACTGGTAGTTGCACTTTCGATCACGCTGACAACACTGCATTGTAAACAACGGTGAATGCAGCATCACCAAAAATAAAAAAAAATGATTTATGCGAAAATAAAGTTATTTTTGTAAATTTTGTTTAGTATTCTCGGTAGGATTTAGAATAAGGTAACATATTTTTTTATTACATTGAAACGTGGATGATTTCATGAAATTACTTACGTGGTAGTCGTTTTTTTAAAATGAAAGCTTAACTGATAATATATTGAGTAAGCTGGGACCTGATGATTTCTCAATATAAATGTGCTAAGCTAGCCAATTGCTAAATTTTGCATGTTTTATTATATTATGCGAAAGGGACAATCGGTCTAGTTAAGCTTTGGTTTTACGTTGAAGGTGTCCCTGATTAAGATCACGTATGCACCTAAAATGTGAATAAATCCATAAAATTAAAATATATTCTTCAATAAATACAAAAGATAACTTTATTTATTCATACCTATACTTTATTTTTAAAAATATTTTTTAATAAATTTAAACACTTAATCTGATACAGTAGGTAAAATGTAAACTTATTCTACACAAATTACGAGGTGTGTTCAAAAAGTATCGCGACTTTTGAATTTTCGCGGGTTACATATATTCGAATTTCGATTTTTTTGTGGCGTTATGTTGGTACTCATGTCTCTCACTTATGCCGACAAGCTCGGCCATTTTGAATGTTCACTTAATTGTTGACAGCTGCTTTGCTGGCACGTGTTTTGGATCGTCTTCGATTTTTACCTATTCAAAAAAATTGGATCAAAGAACCTGTATCAAATTTTGTGTGAAAAACGAAATTAAGTGCGCGGATGCATTCCGAATGTTGACTGTGGC
Organism: Neomicropteryx cornuta; assembly: GCA_020383195.1. NCBI lineage: Eukaryota > Metazoa > Arthropoda > Insecta > Lepidoptera > Micropterigidae > Neomicropteryx > Neomicropteryx cornuta. Next base: position 13,768,349 of record JAHKQU010000014.1, read on the forward strand.
ATACGGAGAAGCTACCTTGGACCGAAGCAGCGTTTATCGGTGGTACAAAATGTTCTCAGAAGGCCGAGAAGATGTGAACGACGAAGAGCGTGCCGGACGCCCGAGCACTTCAAAAACAGACGAAAAAATTAATGAAGTGGAGAAAATGGTATTGGCCAATCGTCGAATCACCGTTAGAGAAGTTGCTGAGGACCTAATCATATCGATTGGCTCGTGCCATTCGATTTTTATCAATGATTTGGGCATGAGACGGGTCGCCGCGAAATTCGTACCAAAAACAGCATCGCATGAACATTGCTAATGAGATGTTAAACTCTGTCCGCGACGACCCAAATTTGCTCCAGAGGGTCATAACTGGTGACGAATCGTGGGTTTATGGTTATGACGTGGAAACCAAAGCTCAATCATCTCAATGGAAGCTGCTACGCTTACGTTACGCTACGCTTGACGAGATAAAGACGGCATCGAAGGAGGAGCTGAACAAGATAAAAAAAAATGATTTTTTGAAGTGCTTCGAAGATTGGAAAAACCGTTGGCACAAGTGTATAATATCTCATGGGGATTACTTTGAAGGGGACAAAATAGATATTCATGAATAAGTAAATAATTTTAGAAAAAACACAAAAGTCGCGATACTTTTTGAACACACCTCGTACATAAATTTCCTTACAAAAACACTTTGTAATGATATATGAAAAATATCGGTAAAATTATTGTATACACCATTGGGTATTATTTCGTAAGGATGCTGTTTTATCAAATTATATAAAATTCAAATTAAGAAATAAACACTGAATATCACAAATAAAAAACACAAAGAACAAACTGGTACCCCCTCTGCTGTAAAGGTTAAAATAGTTTTTGTGCAACATATTTCTTTGAAAATAATATTTATTTATACATACATTTTGTATAGAATGTTCAAGTTTGATAATAAAATCACCTGTCGCATCAAGAGCAACATGAATTTTCTTAAAATATTGGTAAAATACAATAATAATTTTTATTACAGGCAATAATAATTAGAGTGAACTGGCACTAATATTAAAAGATGGTTACTTCAGGTTGTGTTAAGTAAAAAAAAGTAATTTAGGCTCTATTATTTGCTAAAGAAAAGTGGGATTGCCAATCATGGGTGCCCATTTTGAAAATACAATTATATGCCTTGCAGATCCAAACTATTAAATTTGAAAAAAAACATACAATTGTCACTTTTTCACTTAACTTGTCCCTATATAAGGTGTGCAGTGGGATAATTAGATTATTAAAAGATCCAACAATTTAAAAAATTAAAAGAAAAAAATTGTTTTCATTGTCTTTATTTTCCTTATTCTTTATTAGCAATTAACATGAGTAACATATGTACCAAATCATATCAAAATCTGTTGAGCTTTTTCCAAGGTATCTTGGAAAACCCATCATTTTGCTTAGACTTCTAAAATAGCTTTAAGCGAACCCCAAAATATTAAAATCAAAAAGAATTACTCCATTACTGTTTTTCCTTATTCTGACCCAGAGAACAAGCTGGATTTTGATCAGACTTTTCTAAGTCTGATCGAAATCCAGCGAACGATATTTGCGAACGTTCAAAACTGTATTGAAAAGAGTAACGACTAAACTGTCCTCTGTTAATGACATTTGTAGATGTAGGCCATTACAGATGCACTCATAGACTCAAGAATAGGCAAAAGGTACATCCGACTGCTGAAAGCAATACAGGATAAGGCATCATGACGCATCTGCGTTTATTATTTATTATTAAGTAATTGCAATATTTAGGAGGTAGCTCCGGTGATACTGTTGAGTTTATTAGGTGAGGGAAAAAAAAAGATTAATGCTTAACAACAGCCTTGGAACAAGGAAAAGGATCAAATACTGACCTATGAAGAGTATTCCACTGGCGAATTGTTCTGGAAAGAAATGAATTGAACCCAATGTTCCGTTTTCTCAAGATAGAATTTATCTTGGAAGGATGGTCATTGCGGCCAATATAAGGAGGCTTAGAGAGTTGGGATTTTAAAGCAGACCAGGCTGGCTCATCCGTCACAGCTTATATAAACTAGTTAACCTGAATTCGAAACGCCTTCTACTTATTGGCTTTATGCTAAAATTGCAAAATTTAAACTCGGTCGAGGTGTGAGGTAAAGTGATACAACCTCACCAAAACTGTTCACAATTAGCCTTGGAAAATATCTTTAAAAAACTCAACTGGGGAAATAGGGGTATCAGCAGCTCTAGTCATAAACGCACTCACGACTTGCTCCCTGACTCGCACTAGTAGTATCAGTGCCAATCGCTGAAGCAGCAATAGCTAAAGCTTTTTCCACTCGCTGCTAGTCGTTAATGACAAAAGAATTAGTACTAAATTGGCAACATTTTGCCATTGCTAAAGATAAATTGTGTGTGTTATTTTTAGGTTTTACTTCACGATTTTTATTTATAATAAAAGATAATTTACATACTCTAATATGGCGATATCGGACCACCTAGTGATGAGGTTGTAAAGTCCCTTAACTTAGGCTGAAAAAGTTATACTAGTTATTTACAAATAGTGCTAGTCTTACGTTTAATTATCTTTAATTCATTTCTGATTACACTAAAAAAAATTTTTTTTTAATTTGTTTCGCTTACGTGTATCTATAAAATGAGTTTTTTTTAATAGGTGGTATGTTATATTTCAAATGTTTTTCCAGTGTCATGTTTTGTCAGTTGCATGTTTAAAAGAGTAAATGTTTTGTTCAATTCAAATAAAAAAAAGATTTTGTGAGCAGAAATCCTCTTCTAACTTTATTTAATATTATGTAAATAGTTACATCAAAATATTATAATTATATAATATTTTAATACTATTTATTAAAATAGTATTATTTTCACTATATCTTGTTAAAAAAAAACATAAAAAACAGTGAAATGCTACTTAAATATTATTGATTACCGAATTCAAGGAAAAATCTATAAACTCTGTCTATAATTCTGTCTTTCTATCGTATTTAATGCTAGAATGCGCAGAAAGTATTACATGGTTTACAACGAGAGGCGATTGAGATGACCAGTTTAGCACTATTTTATTGATAGTAGCGAGTGAAACAAGCTTCGGATATCCGCAGCTTCAGCGATCGGCAACAATACCATCATAGATATACAATTATAGAACCATACAAAGATAACAAGGGCGACCACCAATGCATTGGGTTGATGACATCAAACGCTTCGCGGGCCACGACTGGATGAGAAAAACGCAAAACCTTGGGGAGCCCTATGACCTGCAGTGGGCAGACACAGGCTGATGATGATGAAAAGGACCACATATCCTTTAACCTTTTTTCTTAACATTTTCCCTAATGATAATATGATATATTCCTGTATTTATTGGCAGCTACACTCTTACCACTTGTAGATAGTCCTGGCAAGAAACACTGATGGGATACACAGCAGTCTTAACTGGATACATATGTGAACTACCACATAAAGACAGGATGTGTGATCGTCTTAACAAACATCTGAATATACATGAAATACCCTATAGATTTTATGCCGTAAATATTTATTTTAGTTTTAATATTATTTCTCTATTTGAAAATAAGTTACACTAGAAACGTAAAAATAAAATTAATTGATCATTTGTACCTAATTGTCAATGCTTAACGAAAAGGCTGTTAAAATGTAAGGAAATAATTCCAAATTACAAATAACAAACTATACTCTAAAAACATTAGTCTTAAGAATGGACCTTTCACACAAACGTGGGATTCTGATGGCCGGAAATAATATTCAACAAAATTCCTTATGACATAATTGTCAAGAATTAATCCACTTTCAAATAGGCTAATGAAAATGGATCAGCCACACCTTACGCTAGGATAACAGCAATGGGTCCGAATAAGACGTGCTGGATTGAAACCTACAGGCTTAGGTCAGCAAACAAAAGCAGAAGCTGCAGACTACCAAATGGCGATATCTTGTAGATACCCTAAACTACATATAGGGCTGCTCAAATCAGGAATATCATCTATAAATAGAGGCTTTTTATTGATTTTTACTTGCTTAATCTGATGGTTTTCTTTAATAAAAAGGCCATACCATGTACTCTGAAATGTTTATCAAAGTCAGATTTATTTTGACACTTTACCATGCAAATACTGCATTGAAACTCATCGATTGAAGAATGAATTGTATTGAACCTCGCTAAAAGGAGGTCTTCCTCTAGCTGCTTAACAGCCTGCTCGTCGTAACAGTTATTTTTAAGTATATAATCATCAGAGTCATTAATCTTATGACAAACAAACAAATGTGTAGCAAATGATGGCTTAACTGCAAAGCATGAACCACATTCCATGCATTGATAAGCTGTTGACACATCTCTGTGTTTGGCAATGTGCTCTCGGAATACCATTATTTCTGATGCAGTAAAGTCACACTTACTACACACAAAAAAATCTTCTTTTGCCAGGCCATTCGAAGAAACGAAAATACCTGATGTAAAAGCCGTTAAATTTTCACTGTTTTTATACCTTTTGCGCCTTTTTCTACCGTTTACTTGCAAATATGATAGGTCAACATGCTCAAATAATGGAGTAGTTACTTTCGTACTTTCTAACTTTTGAATAGCAACAGTTGCACTTTTGTTGCTTGGATTACTTTCAACACTTTTTTCACGATCCGATTTTGTTGAATTGATGTTTTTAAATGAGGCTTTATGTTGATCTTCCAAACGAGTTAACACAAGTCGAATGTCTAAAAATTTCAATTCTTTGTGTGATATTGCAAAGTGTTTGTTTATACTTTTGAAGTCAGTATTAAGCAAAAACTTACATAAGTAACAACGAAACATATTAGTGGATGCAGGTAGTGATTTATTTTTGGTTTGAACGTTATTTGTAGTACTGTGAATAATTTCTAACTCACTTAGACTTTCTTTTCTGTTTCCGTTGGATGTATCATTTTCAGTATTGAGGAGAACGCCAGTTAAAATTTTATGGCAATAGGGACAATGTACAGTTTCACTGAACTTGTTTTGAGAATTATTTAAACTAAAAGACTTTTTACAAAAGATACAAGTCTGCAAGGTTTTCAGCGTAAATGCACTGCTGACTTCATGATTGAGGGATTTTTCAGCGGAAGCTAATAGTACCCTATACATGATACACTCTTGTTGATGCTTTAACAACAGAGCCCTGCTGTTCAAAGGGTTGGTACACCCTGGACATATAAACATATAATACTTGGTGTGGGAAATATGTGTCTTTAAATGATCCTCTAAATCTGAAGGGAGAATCACAGAAGTGGGGCAAAGAAAACACTCATGGTAAATATTGCCATTGTCATATACAATATCTAGGTGAGCAGAATTATGGTGCTTCAATATATCACTCTCAACATGAGATATAAATAGACAATGTTTGCATCTATAAACACAAGTAATATGCTTTGATTGAAAATGCTTCAATATTTCAGTGACACTTAAAAAGGCTTCACATGGTGCAAATGAACACTGTACATATATTGATTTGTTTAAATGTACACAAATAAATGTTGCATGAAATACTAAATGAGATATATGTCGAAACTGCATACCACAATCAGGACAAACGTGGGGAGATGTTTGGAAATGTATGCGTAAGTGACACTTTAAAGAGCACATGGTAGGCATATTTAATGTGCATACTTTGCAAATATAAGACTTTACACTTTTATTAAAATGAGCGAATTTATCAGATTTTACACTCTTCAACTTAAACTTAGTGTTGCATTCAGTACAGGTGTAGTTATGTAATTCCAATATTGCATAGTTATCTGAATACAATTTACTTTTAGTTGAGACGATACCTATTGAATCAAAGGTTTCAGGTGAATTAAAATGATTGCTAAAGTTAGTATTGCAGACAGTATTTAATGGGTCAGGAAGAGTATTAGTTAAATTTACTGTATCTTTGTTAGATGATAATGAATTAGTCTCCAAAGATGATTTTTTCATTTTAAGTGCATTGCATACAATTGTATTTGGTGTATTGGCACCATTGTCTATGTTGGAACTAGAGCTTGGCTGAAAATCTAAGGATCGCCGATCTACTGTCTCATGGTTAGATGACAACTGAATTGGGGATTCAATTAAATTTGATGGTTTACAGAATGCATCATCAAAACAGGGATAAATTTTTATATCGGAGAGCTTGAATGGAACATTAGATTGAGAATGATCAAGGAGATGCTGTATTAACCTGCAACGATTTGAGAATATATAGTTTAAATTACATACTTTGCAGGTATATGTAATTTTAACACTGTTCCTATTTATGTGAAAGTCGTAACTACTTTTCAGATGAAATCTGAAAAAAAAAATATTGATAAGTTAATAATAAAAAATATAATATATTATCAATATAAAAATACAATTAATAATATTACTTGTCTCCACAGCACGTGCAGCTATGAAGTTGAGCCTTTGGACTGCTTTGAGCAACATAGTCTGGAGTTTGTTTTCGGAAAATCTGTTGTTTAATAGCAGCTTCCATATTGTGATCCATTTATGCAGCTCACTAGAACAAAAGCAGCTAAATAAATCCAAATTGATATTTATGGTTGGTATTCAATGAAAAGAAATCATAGTAGCCCTGTGGATATTATAACCCATTTAAGACAGTGAGTGAAATTAACATATTTCACCCGTCATCGGGGAAAAAAAACTGTACCAATTTTAAACATTTTATTATAATAAAACTATATTTTGTAAGCCCAAAATAAATATTAAATAGTTACAATAATAACATTGCAATATTTGTAACCAAGACATGGAATGTGGGAATGACATTTTAATGCTAAATTTATGTTTTTTTTTTATGTGAAATATATTATTTGGTTTAAGTGTGATGTACTTTCAAATGAAAACAATATTATATTAAATAGAAACACAATGATGCCATATTTAATGTTATCCTTATTAGTAGTAGTAGACAAACCAAGAATAGCCTTTACTTAGAATTCATAATAGTACCTTGCAATGTACGTGCAAGCGGGGAAACTGTACTATCTGAGGCCCCTGGCAATTTTTTAAGGACTGGGGCTCCAAACTAAGAAAAATATTACTATGGTACTTAAGAAAATGGCCATTTTTTCTCTAAGAAATGTATATCTTTATGTATAAAAATTTCGTGTCACGGTGTTTGTCTGTGATAAACTCCTAAACTACTGAACCGATTTTAATAAAATTTTGCACACTGTATGCAGTTTGATCCAACTTAAGAGACAGGATAGTTTTTAGGAGCTAAGCGACCCATCCCGAGTGCACAGATACGAGTTGTTGTGCACTCGGGATGCTGGACACTCCTCCATGCTGGATAGAGATTTATCACGAAGACATATCAAACGAGACGTAGGAGTACGCAAGGAGTGTATTCGACGCAAGGTGGCGTACATGGGCGTGCTGCATTTTTCACCCTCAGTTCCCGTATCTATATATTTTAAAAGATCGTTGATCTCGGAACATTGTTCTGAAAGCATTAGAGTATTTCGATATTGGAATTATTGGCTGTATCCCATAAGTTGAATGCCATATGTCCAGATCAATTTGAGGATTGTTTTATACATGAGTACTTTATTCTCAAGTGAAAGGCATGATCCACACCCTATAAGCCAGCTTAATTCGTTTGAACTTGACATATGCCTGGGTTCTTTTGTTTTTAATGTGGCCTTTCCAAATGAGCCGCCTATTTAGGTGCATGCCGAGATACTTTATGACATTCTTGGGGGGTAGGATTACGTCTCCCAGTTTCACGGCTGGACAGTCTTCTTTACGTAGAGAGAATGTGATGTGGTTTGACTTAGGAACGCTAGCCTTGACCCTCCACTTAATTAGTCATTCCTGAACTCTATCAAGTTGGGTTTGTAGTACATCTGAGGCTGTTTGAGGGTTCAGATTACTTGAAAGAATCGCAGTGTCTAAGACATTTGGAAAATTTGAATTCTTTTTAATATTTTAAAGATTAGATTTTTTTCAAACAAATTATATATCTAGACAGAATGTTTAAAGAAAAATTAATATCGAACGCACAGATAATTGCATCACTTGAGATAATGCACTCTGGTTTAGAGACAGGCCTGTATTTTATGAAAGTCTTTCACTCTCACCTATCAATCGCTTATGAAATACGGTCAAACTTTAGTTAAAGTAATAAAAAAATAATTAAAAAAAGAAATAATAATGCTAAAAACTATGAAAATGTAACGAATATAATGTATATATTATTATTATTAGTTTTAGGCAGGCAGCTTATGCTGATAAGCCTAAATCTGCACTTGTATCGTCTCTGATAAACTTGTCTAGTCTGTTCTTAAATTCGTTCACATTTCCGGCACTTATCACTGCACTTGGTAACTTATTCCATGCATTCACCACTCTATTTGACATGAAATTCTTCCTCGGATTAGAACTAAAGGTTGTACTTGAGAGTTTTAAATGATGTCCTCGCAAGTACGAATTTGTATTAATTGTGTATATGGTTTCGAAATTTGGAACATCATAATAGTGAGTTAATATCTTGTAGGTCTCTATAAGATCGCCTCTCGCCCGCCTTTGCTTTAATGTTGTCAGTCCAAATATATTTAGCCTTTCTTCATATTCCAGATTTTTGAGTTTCATTGGTATTTTCGTTGTGCGTCTTTGCACCTTTTCTAAGAGATCTATGTCTTTAGTGAAATAGGGATTCCATACTTGATAAGCATATTCCAGTATTGGTCTTATGTATGATTTATAGATCTTTAAGAATACATCCACTGTCAAATTATGGAAAGCCTTTCTTATTAAGAATAATAAGGAGTTTGCCTTTTTGAGATTGAAGTGATGTGCTGTTCCCACTTAAGATCTGACGAGATTGTTACACCGAGATCTTTTTGTGACTGAACTATTTTAAGTTGAGTGTTTGCTATGAAGTATGGATGTTTTGGGTTTTTCTTCCCGATATGCAGCATAACACACTTTTCAATGTTCAGGCTTAGTAACCATTCAGATGTCCATAGGGTGATTCTGTTCAAGTCATTTTGTAATTGCGAACTACTTATTAAGGGGTAAGCAAATAACTTAGTATCGTCTGCAAATGATTTATTTCCTGATTTAATGAGTTCTAAAAGATCAATCAAAAATATTGTGAAAAGGACCGAACCGATTACCGAGCCCTGTGGTACACCGCTAAGAACTTCTCGGACTGTAGATAGGAATTCCCCCACTCTGACTTGGAAGGTTCGACCTGTCAAGAAATTTTTGATCCATTTTAAGAGTTTTCCTCTTATACCAAAATGTTCCAATTTAAGTAGAAGTCGATATATGGGGACACGATCAAATGCCTTCTCATAGTCTAGGTATATTATGTCTGTATGAATGAGAAGTGAATAATTTAATGAATATTTACAAGAATAACTTGTCAAAGATTGTGTCATTTATCTTTTCAGGCGATTTGCCGTTATTAAAAAACAATCATCAAATATAAGTCAAATATAACGTTCAATCTAGGATATATGATAATGCTACTATGTGGTTGAAAGAAAATTTGGCAAGTAGTCAGTGTCTCCTTTTCATTTCAATCCAATACACTAAAAGTAACTCACTGCTGTAGACGTTTCACGTTAAACCAACGGCCATGCACCGAGACAGCCCCGTCCTACTTTTTATTCTTTCGTCTTTTAAAATATTAATTTGAAGTTAAATGGAATGTGCTCAAGAAAATATCAAAGAAACTACTATCAGTGAATATGAGCTTATTTAGAGCAAAAAAGTTTGTAATATTTTTGATGTACCTCATTTATTTTTGGTTGTTTTCTCCAACCAATATAATGCACACCTAGTTACATATTATAATCCTTAATCTTTAGATAAAAACTGCAAATCAAACCAACTACAAATCTCTATAAATGGAAACACTAAGCAAGAACAAATTAGAATTGCTAAATTATTGCTTTGAATAAACAATGCGATTGGACGATAAACTTGAGTAGATTGAAAATAGTAGGTGGAATCGCTGGCATAAGTTGGAAATGACGGACAAACGCCGATTTTGATGATTTTTTTTTAGACACTAAATCCATTGTGCTTACTCATAATCTGCACGAATATTTCACCGCAACCATAAAATAACTTAGAAAAAAAAAATATCTCTCGATACAGAAAATCCAAATCGTTGAATATTGCACTATATTAACAACGAATGGATGATAAACCACGATGAAAATGACCACAAATGCTATTATCATTACATTAACTAGTAATAATGGTATATATTAAGAATATGGGCGGAAGCCGTTTTTAACGCAAAAAAATGAAATGATATACATTTTAATTTGAAATTACTCAGAAAATCTCGTGTTTTAGTGTTAATTACGTTAAATGGAATGTTTGATAACGCAAAAGTATAACCAAATTTTTTTCTGTGAATAATTAATTAATTTATGTTTTAATCTTTTCTAAAATTACCACGCTGTTTTTTAATATTAACATGATTTACACATTCAACTAGATATGAATAAGTATGTTTAGTTCCATAATAGCTTCCGCCCATATTCTTTAGTTATACCAGTTATACCAACGTATTAATAGTAAGACTAAAAGGAAGTACAAAATATGGAAACCCTTGAAAATTATTGAAAGTGCGATAATGGAAATAATAGAGAAAATATTTTAAACCTGGAAGTAACCAAGAGGTGGTGAGTCAAATTCTATAGTATTATTTACCTTATGTATTTCTTGATATGTAACTACTGAGCTGTTTAGACGCATTCGATAATACACCTTCTATATTTCATATTATTTCCATTTTCTTTTATCCATAAGGCTATCACAACGAAAGTATCTCCCAAAAAATATAAAGAAAAAAACGATGAACCGATGTTTGAAATATTTTTATGTGAATGAAGTATTTTAGACGAAAAAAAAATATATACACATCTGACACAAAACTGACAAGACTATTTGTATTGTATTTCTGACTTCTGTATGGCGATAGGAGACGTGCCTACTTTAAGAGTAAACTGTCAAGTGTGCAGAATGCAGATAACTTCAGACAATAAAAACGTATTTTTTAAATCTTTAAATAAACTGCTTCAATAATCTTTAATTGCTGACCTATTTTGAAAAAATATTTTATAAATTGAGATTTATTCAGTAATTTTGTGGTCTAATTAATCTTTTTTTTTATTATTGTGAAAAATTGAGCAAGAGGCAGAGAAAAAACCGCTTGATATATATCCTAGTCATGAAGACAATAGCACGGTCTACCCAGTGTTCCGGTTATTGGTGTTGAAGTGGTTTTGCCATCGTCATCTCCAATTGATTTAAATTCTCCATTTCAAAATACAATGCAATGCAAGTATTATAAATTATTTTATTTTATTTCATTTTGTTAAAATTTCAGGCACCCAACAACCATTTTTTTTAAATTTATTAGTATTTTTTTATATTTGTAACTTTTTGAGTAACTTAAGGGTTTGAGTTAGTTAGTTGAGGTTGGTTGAGTTGGTTGAGGGTTGAATTGACTGTTGAAATCAATTCTCAAATTTAATAAAATCTCAACCTTCAGAAGTGGTGCACTCCACTAATATTCCCATTGCTTCAGAACTAGAATAATGTTCAATGAGACTTTCAGATGTTAGAGTTATGCGATGATCTCAAGTTCAAGTTCAAGTTATTTATTTTCCACTATATTTTATAATATATAGGAATATCATATATATATAATACATCATAAACATTAAAATAACGACTATTAAAAATTCAAGAGAAGGTAAAAAAGAAAAAAAGAAGGTAAAGAGAAGGTATATAAAGTCAAATTACTTACAAATTTAACAGCGATAAAAAACCAAGGAGAATAACCTAACTACCGTCAAATTCATTTAAATCACCGTGCAATAGTTTGAATAAACGATATGTTTAAATAAAATAAAACCAGAAACTGGTTTTATCATCAGTGACTGTGAATACGCACTAGGGTGCACATCCATAAATCTAGATAATGGGATCTAAGATAGAAATGGATCGAAAAAAGTAGTTTAAGTTTAAAGATTCATATTTGATGATTGTTTTTTAATAGCGGCAAATCGGATGAAAAGATAAATGACGCAATCTTTGACAACATGGAATAATTTTGAAGAATTTTTTAATTTTTTGATAAAGTGCTGGATAGCATAATATTTATAAAGGTTCTAAAGAGGTCCTGTACTTGAGAGCGCAGGATGTCGGTTTAAACCCAGCGCTGAATTTTACAAAAATGCATTTTTAACTCTCACCTGTCCTCTTTAGTGTAAAATATTTTCAAATATTATGTAACCATCTAATTAAATGAAATAAGGAAAGGATGATATTTTAACAAAAAATATAAAAACGATGTGATACGATGAAGGATCATCATCCTTCATCATAATCACATATCCATTATTTTTATATTTTTTGTTAAAATATCATCCTTTCCTTATTTCATCTAATTAGTACACTAATACATAAATAATTTAAAAAAAATAAAATAAAAAAAGTAAGTAATAAAATACAGCGAATTAATAATAATTATAAATTTACACATATCTGCGTATATTAGTAATAAATATTCATACCTACGAGTAATGCATACATATTTGAAACATCAAAACTGGTATGTATAACAATATATAAATACATATGTATATCAATATAAATATAATATAATATATTAAAATATTCAATAATATAATATAATATTGGCAATAAAGAAGAGCTTGGTAATATATTTTTTTTTAATACTATATAAATTTCATTTTAATAAATATTCTTTTATGGCCTTTTTGAAATCATCAATAAATATAAGGTTTCTGATTCGTTTTGGTAATTTATTGAAGAAATGAAAACTCAAGTATTTACTAGTGCTTTGAAATTTAGAGTTTTTTGCTTTGGTGGGCTGAACAAACAAACCTTTTTGTTTGGTGTTGTGCGAGTGGACATTTTCGTGTTTATAATGATTTTTATTTCTAAAAAATTCACACAATGTTTCCAGAACAAAAATGTCATACATAGTCAGAATTCTTAGTGACTTAAAAAGTGGGCGACAAGGTTCACGCGGCCCAAGTTTATAAATGGCTCTGATAGCTTTTTTCTGAGGTTTAAAAATGTCAGCGGCGTATAGTGCCGCACCCCACATATCTTAGATGGGATTCGAATAGCGCATGATACACCGATTTAATCGCTGTGACATCCATGCAGGCCCTGCTTCTTCGTATGGCGTAGCAAGCCGACGACCAGCAGATCTCCCTTGGTCAGATAGAAATTTATCCCGTCGAATTGGTACAAAAGCCACCCATTTACATTTTAGATTGGCCCACATATCCCAAGAGGATTGCGACGAGTGACAATTGTTTTATTTAGGTAATTTAAACACTCAATTAGCTTCAGTTTTACGTCGTTTGAATTAAAAAAAGAAATTAGTTCACACAGGTTGCCCTCCACACCTCAATTGTCAAGATTAACATTATTGAATAATGGTTTTCATTTCCTTTATTTTCATTACTTACAACACCTTCGTTCGTTCATATAAAGGTACCTACCTTATTATATAATTACTTTTAATCGGCCTTGTAATGGTAATTTATTGTGATTATATATTGATTGTGTTTGTGATTCAAATAAATAATAAAATATTCAAATGAGTTGACGACATAGGTACAATCTGCGTTGCAGGACGGCTGGGACAGGCTAGGTAGCTAGGAAGGTCTCGGCGCTTCTGCTGTCTTGCTGCTGGGCCAATCTAAGAAATATTGCCACAGCATGCCTACACACATTAAGGTGGAAATTTGGGGTCAAATACATCGATATATAAATATTTAGATATGCCCTTAGGAACATGTTGCTTGGTTGAATTACACATACACACTTATGCATAGTTGTGTATAATAATTTTGATTTATTCAATTTTATATAAGTAAATATTGGTTTTATTTTGTCAATGAAATATAAAATGTATATTTAATTATTGTTTATAGATTTGATTATCTTACATTATGTTTATAAAGTTTTCAAAAAATATTATAGTGTATATCAGATGACGAAAGTCGTACATTAAGCAAACCAAACAAAACTGTTTTCCTTAGTGCAGATTCGCCTAGTTAGGGAGGCAGGAAACATTAATACAATGTAACGTTCGCTTGTCGCTTTAATTAAATTTACTTAGTTATGTAGTGTGAAAAAGCTCACGAGGAAAATGTTTTTGAAAGCCGACCGTTCTATCCATTCACACCATCGCAATATAGCCGCTCTGCATGCCAGACCACCGGATGTGATAAGGGCTTACCCACGTGCCGCCCTTATTGATGGAAACCCACCTGTTGCAGTTCAGGGTAACAAATGAGGAATATATTAACAAATACACATAGGAAATCTCCCTTCAATCTTGAAGGACTCAAGCTGGGGGGTCTATAAAGGATCCCCACATCTGATGCCTCGGGCAAGTTCTAAAACGGTCCCGACAATAAATGTCCACATAGTGGACATAAGCCATCATCATCAGGTGATTATTTCATAGGATGGATAACCATGGATACCTAACATCCATGGTGGATATTATACAGCTACAGGTGTCATAGCCATTCTTTTTAATCATAAAAAAAAAAAAAAATTTGAACAGCTCAGTGTCATTCTGATCTGACATTTGAATGTCAGGCAGACCGAGTCAGCTTTAGTTTTGGCACTATTTTGTGACTTATTGCTGCACAGAATAACCTACCAACCAAATAATAAACTCGCCTGCAAAACCAGAAAGACGTTCTTTTTCAAAACTTGTTTAAAAATTAGCGTAATTGTTAATAGCGTAAAAAAATGTCTTACGACTGATTCATGAAAAAAAAAGACACCTAAATATGGAAGATAGACGAAATAGTTACTCATCAACTGTAAAAATAGGAAACTGGCTAGAAGAAACACTTCAAGATGAAGTAAGTTACTGAGTTTAAATATTAGCAGGCCATTAAGGCCAAAATCGAGTTCCACAAAAAATATATTGCAAAAAATGTAAAATTGCAATTGCATTGTATTCATGCTACTCCCCTCGTAAACACCTAGCGAGATAGCCATTCTGTAAATGCGAGAGAACAAAGATACTCTAACACAGTTTACGGTTAGCGTTCTTTTTTCTGTGGTTGTTGATAAAAAAAGGATAATTCTAGTCATCGCTTATACCATGGCTACAATAATGGCCCGTAGTAATGGTAACGATTGTGTTGTGTCTTTTACTCCAGTGCGCTAGTGACGGTGGTAACACAAAAGTGCCGACTGTGGTAGGGTAAAGACACTAATGGTTGACACCATAACAATAAAAAGAACAATTTTTTTTCACAATTATTAATATCTGTTTATTCATATGTCAAAGTGGGCATGTTATTCATTGCACAGACAAATCAGTTTAATATTATAAAAGTCGGAGTTACAAACATATATCTATGTGAAATAAAATATTTTTGTATCCTTTTACTTAATACTAATGTTGTACATAGCTAAAAAAATAGGTCACTATATTTATTTATTTATTTATTGCGACATAATTAATTTGACAAAGAAATAGAATTATAGTAGTACAAATCACAGTTACAAATGAATATTATAAATGCACCGGGAGCGATTAGCACTGCTACATTTTGTGCCCTGCCTTCTTTACTAGACTATGTCTGTACTAAGGAAGGCAGTGTTATATTGTGCTACAACTGAGAATGTCAAACCGTCAATGCACCTATAGAGAAATATGAAGATGTCTATTTGTAAGAAAATAAATTGTTGACATTCTTGGCTCCAATAGATGACAGGATCATTTTAGGATATTACAACATAAAAATTGTAATTTCTGGTACTGATCAAGATTAATTAAGTAGTGACTTATCCATCAACCTTGATCGGTGACTCAAACTTACACTTATCCTGTTACGGCTTATAAATCATTTTTGTCTGACTATATTTTGTGTTAAATTAATTATAGGTTTTATTACGTTAAAAAATTAAATAGTTTAGTGTATAATTACAGCATATGCCATAAAATCTAAATTCACACTTACCGCTACTCTTTAACGCTTCATTACCACTATATCCCCTGACTCTAGGACAGGCACATTTGGCCTAGTTGAGTAGGGCCCAAAATAATTGTATATGACCTAAGTATGTCTTAGCAATTCTTTGAAAAATAAAGTATGTAAAACAAAAATAAATAACTGCCTATATAAGCTTAAATATGTTGAAATGTATTATATTTTTAAATAACGATGCTTTAATTTTTTATTAAAACAGGAGGATTTGAAGATGTTTTTGAGAAAAAGAGACCGTGGAGAACTTTTAGTTCAAAAATCACGTACTTTGTTCAGTAATCTGCTGAAGGAGGTATAAAAATGTCTGTTGTAAATTTAGTTTGAAACATTCAATACAAACTAAACTTTTGTTTATTTTAAGGTACAACTAACAGCAGGATTTCATATCCATTTTGGATTTATTATTCAAATTATAGCCCCTGACATGCCGGGTATGCATCAGTTTGTTTTAAAAAATATCAATTGTTTAAGTAGGTATATTATGTTCCATTCTAAAATTAATGATCATATACCTATATTTATTTACTGATTGCACTAAATTTGCAAGAAACTTTATAATTTAGAACATATCGCATTTTGCTAGTATCTTTAATATTTAAACGTATTATTATTATTGTATATTATTTTGTTTAAGCTACTTTAAATAATGACAAACAGAAAGAATATGGTTTAGTTCTTTCTGGGTTGGTTAATGAGCGCCAAGTAGATAATTACCAAAATCTCACCGATGACTGCTGTTTGACAATGTCTCCTATTAAAATCCCATGTGTTCGAAATAGTTTTATTGTTTCAAGGTAAATTGCTTTATTAATAGCTAATTAATAGTTTTATCTAATTGTTCGGGTGATAAATATTTTTGGAATTTTAAGTACTGATGACATAGATAGAGAGGGAGAGCCACTGAAATTTGGGCAAGAATTCACATTACGGGCTGTCAAGACACAACGGGATATTGTAAGGCAAATTGTTGAATACAATTAATTATTATTATAAAATTGTTTTGTTATTCAATCATCTCATTTCATAATAATCAAATGCTATTCCCAATTTTCCAAAAATTGGAAAATTGGTTAAAACGCTGTTGTTAAAATTAAATATAAAATTATTTCATATTGTAAAAAAACCCATAAAAATCTATGCTTGTAAAGATAAAACTTTTTTAATAAATATTTGAGTAATTATTAACAAGCATTTTTTTAAAAGATTTTTTCCTTAAGGCATCTTTTCAAGCCCAATGTGGACAATTCACAATTGTGATATAGAAAAATCTGTGAAAACCTGCTTTTCTGCATTATAAATAGATAAAAGTAATAATATTTTTTCAAAATTTCTGTTTCTGTTAAAGTAGAAATAGTTAAAGTAGAACTATTAAATCATTTTCTCCAAAATTTCGGAAATTTTGCTTGATTCTTTGTTGTTGTTGAATATGTCTATGATTATGGGGCGATTGGTGGTTGTGTGGAGGAGGAAGTACAACTGATTGTAAACGCGGTTTAGACGCAGTGCTTTTTGTGAATAGATATATATTGACTACTTCCATTTAACGTGGAAAACTAGAATCTCCTAGAGACAGAGGATATTCATATTCAGATATACCTCTGTTGGGGGCCGTCTCAAAGAATAAATCTTAATTTAATACGGACAAAACATCAGTAGCAATCACAGAACATAGAAGTACCTAGAAGCGGCATTGTGGGTTTGACAAGCTGTCAACCGCGCTTTCTTGCACTTGCATTAGAACTGTATTTTGTATCTCTCATCGCGTCTTCTCTCTTATTCTAGGAAGCAGCTCTCTTACTCCTTAGTATGGCAGCAGACAAATAGACCGCATCTAGGAACTTCTTTGATTTGAGATAGGAATCATTTGTATAGAGTATATGGAGTTAAGAGGTGCTGCATGCTTATAATTGAGAGTTAATTAATAATTAAATAGGTACAAATTGCGGCGCTCTAGCGACTAGCGGACATAAGTCTGTTTTGGACTTAGCCAGACTTTGCACTTAGTTCAAAACAGACGTTTTGCACTTAGCCGCACTGTTTTTATGTATTATGTGAGCAAGATGATCATAATGCAAGAATTGTGAATTTTATTGTGCAAGTGATAAAACTAAAACTGGCATGGCCGCCGTATTATAATAATGGCTTCTCAAAATAAACTTCCACCCTTTTACTTCATAATTATTATAGTATTTTATTATATTATGTGTTTATAATTCGTTATTATACTCATGCTTATTCTAGTTTTACTTGTATGTATGTAAGAGTTTTGTCGGAAAAAAAACCGACCTCTACATGAAGATGGCAGCACTCGTTAACAAAAATGGGGGAATATGTTTGCGCATGCGTTGAGAGGTACTCACCAAAATTTTAGCCATTTTGGATGCGTACCTAGTTGTTCGACAATTGTTTGAGTGAATCAATGTGATTGTTTTTTATGTACCACCATGAAATTTTGGGCAGCTGAATTTAAACGTGGCCATACCAGCTTGGGTGACGATGAACGTTCAGGATATTCAAAAACTGCAACCATTGACGATAACATTGCTCAAGTTCACCAAACGGTGCCAGACAACCTTCCGACTAATGTTAGAGAGATAACAGAGGCTATAAATATGTTTAAAGGACATATTTGTAACATATTGAATCAACATTTAGGTATGGTGCCGTTTCTGTTCACTTTGGACCAAAAAGGCATTCAAATGAATATTTCCAAAGCTTTGTTGGAGCAGTTTAGCCGCAATAAATCAGAGTTTTGGCTTTGATTAATCACTGTAGATGAACTTGGATACACCATCACACTCCAGAAATAAAAATACAGTCAAAACTTGGAAGGGGGAATCAGTTTCAAAAAAGGCTAAAGCTGCTCCTTTGGCTGGGAAAGTGATAGCGACTGATGTTTTCTGGGTAGTCATGGAGTTATCTTCAAAAAGCAAAACCATTACAGGAGCACGTTACGCATCATTACTTGACAAACTGTAAGCAGAAATTGCGGAAAAACGGCCACATTTTCAGAAAAAAAACTTCAGCAACTTGACAACGTAAACATCGATTTTGCAGAGAACGACGCCGAGTACTATTTAGACGGATTAGAGAGATAAGAGTATCACTGGGAGAAGTGTATAGATTTACTTAAAAGTAGACTACATAAATAAAAATAAATTTGAAAAAAAAATATCTTGTATCTTTGTTAGGTTGGAAACTTTTCCGACAACTCTCTTAGATAGTGTCTGAGGTTATTTGACTCACTTCTCTATTTTTTCACCATAGAATAAACAAAATGTAGTTGCACGAGTCAAGAGCATTCAGCATTTTCATATTATATTTTGTTTCTTCTGTTACCCACATCAATTATTTTCATGGCCCCTTTGATATGCTCCATTTAAAAGTTATTAAGATAAAATGTACCTATTTTAAAACATATTCTTTATTGTAGCCACTTTGGGTCAGCTACTTCCCTGAGCCTGTTCCCAGTTCCTCCGATCGATTTTCAGTTAGGTTATCTATCAATAAAGATCGAAATTGTAGCTGGAAAGTAATTGCGTTGAAGCGTCAGGCTAGATTGGAAACTGATGGAAGACCAATAACAGTATGTTTTCTATTACTTAAATTCGGCTTTACAACATCGCCCTTTATGGTTCTGAACTTTAGGATTTTTACTGAATCGTGAACCTATCATTCTAGTGCTGTTTGCTATATTTTCTACTATCTATATATTTACACTATTTAGGCTGAACACAAAAAAGTTATCTATTTACTCTAGTTTAATAAATAAATTATATAAAAATCTTTAATGGATCAAAACTATGTATTCCAACACGCATTGATTGCACTGGACCGTATTTCCTAACTACATAACTTAGGATGTAGGTAACTATAGTTATGACAAGTTATATTACGAAGACTAAATGGCCTCTATTTATATTTGTTTTTCATCAGCTGGTACAGTTAATTTTCTTCACAATAGCGGTTTCAACTAGAAATTCAACATTGCAGTTATACTTTTTGCGACCATCTTCATTTTCTACGAGCGACAAAGCAATAGTGAATCATTATTTCATAAATGCTTTCACATATTATGTGACATATCACACGACTAAACATATTTCACCCACCATTAAGATAAATTATCTGTAGTGATAACAGGTGATAAAATATATATAATTATTTAGTAATAGCCACTGCTGAAAGCAGGACAATCAACTTATGATCAAATCGCTCCTGCACTCTCGTGTACACACATCGTTAGTTGCAATTCTGCAGCGGTGGATACGAACTGTGCACCCACAGGAAAAATGAAACAAAACTGCATCAAAATTGGTTTAATCAATTTAAGTTTGTAAAGAAGAAACTGACCCAACAACGGAATATTTAAATTGAATTAAAAAAAAAATAATGTTATTTTATTTAAAATAACAATTCATTAAACTGAACCTGCTTACGTTTGATGAATGCTTATCCCTCTCGCTCACGGCCGATCGACTTGAAGAATGAAAGGGCTCAGGGTTGCACATATAATTCTACAATTAAAATTAAATTTTTAGTAACATTTTTATTCACTCAAATTCAATTAAATATTAATTAGTGTTCTTGTTTAATTGTCGCAATTTTTTGTTTACAG
Source organism: Neomicropteryx cornuta (assembly GCA_020383195.1). Lineage (NCBI taxonomy): Eukaryota > Metazoa > Arthropoda > Insecta > Lepidoptera > Micropterigidae > Neomicropteryx > Neomicropteryx cornuta. The sequence continues at coordinate 13,789,038 of JAHKQU010000014.1, forward strand.
AATGGTGAAAAAGTTATTGTTCGTAATTGTGTAGCCGACAGAAACTTATGTGTGACATACCCTATTTGGATGTTGACCTTCTTTGGACCCGTAAGTGCATTCTGGACTGTTCATATTGCAAAGTATATTATATTTTATTACTACCTAGAATATTTTGTCGCGAGTGTTATGATGCCACAGCAGAGTCAGCTGACCGCATGCGGAATATTTTAAAATAAGGAAGGAAAAATGAAATAACTTATCACCACACACACACACCATCACACATACACACACACAGACACGAACAGAAGCGTACAGACACTTAGACATTCTATATTATTATTATAGATTGAGGAGCTATCTACGCAAATGAAATTTCTATGTTTATTTACGCTATAAAAATAAAAAAAATGAATACTTTAGGTTGTTATATACTCAGAATGTTTGTACCCATGACTAAATTAATAAATAATTCGCAATAATGTTCACTTTTAAATATAGGCTTTTTAGTTATGCATCTATGATAGCTATAACGTTTGTTTTTCATGTTTTCTAAAATACTTGATTTGGGATGTCATTTATGTAACAGTTAAACAAAAATGGCTATGACACCCTGTAGCTATCATATAATATCAACCGCTTCTATACATTGTTCAGTAGTAAATTATTTAACTGTAACCTGACGTTTTACAGCTAGGCCCTACAGGCATCATTAGCGGCATGCTCCCCCCCAGACTACACACACCCCTGTGGTACCTACCACCTTGCTATGGGTTGGTTCATTCTTATCTCCCGAAAAAATAAATACCAGTCTTACGAAAAAATAAATATATCTTCGAAACAAAAATATCATACTAAAGTAATTATATTATATTAATAAAAAAAATGTTTTTCTACGGAGTGCTTTGCGAACGGCACACTCCGAGGTCACTGACTGATCTCACATGAACAACACCTTTATTAAATTGGTGTATTTCATGTTCTTTTTTTTGCATTTTGTTATAAATGTAGTCTTTTGTTTTATCTTATTTAAATTCGTTTTAATATTATTCTTTTATAACTCCTGATGCAAACGGCGGTTATAAGTTTAATGTGTCTAGCTCCCAAACGGATGAACCAATTTTAATTATTTTCATTTTGTTTGAAAGAAAATTAGTTTAACCATTTATGTGTCGGGGCGGGGGTATTTTAAATTTTTAATAATTTACGTTTTTAACTTCAATTGCGAACTGCTCAGTATCATGTTAATCACTTTGTTTCATGCATTTATGACACAATTTATGTAATTTATGTAACTATCTTTATTAGTCAGTTGAGCTACCCTAGTTTATTTATTTAATAGGTTTCCCCATGTACATTATAATTAAAGTAAAAGCAAATTAAACTACCCAAAGAAAAACAAAAAGCATTAAAAACAAAAAACAATAACATGAAACATACTAAGATAAAAAATTAAAATAATGCCTCCAGGCAAACATTAACAAATAAATAATTCACTCCGATCCTACAACGGCGAACAGAAAGCAGATTTTTAATCCCATTGGGCGAACAGACAAAGATATCAATCTCCGCGGAAATGGAATTTAATAATTCGACTGCTCTCCCAATCGGACTATACTTGTATACGTCGGTACGACACGCTAACCGCTTAAATAACGTGTGCTTCCGCGCTCTAGTACGACGTACTAGAATGTATAGGTACTTTAATTTATATTATCTCTTCATCATTACCTATATTGTGTACAATTTCTATTGGGCAACTACAATAAATATATAAATAACTAAACACTGACATAATATTTCAATTTATAATAATTATAATGTGGCACTGATCATTATTTTATATTTTTCTATTGATTCTGTATTAATTTTAACTGGAAATTAATAAATAGTAGGTTCCGACTGCGGTGCTGTCATATTTTTGAAATTTAAATAACTTTTTCCAACTTAAATATGAGGCCTTTCCGCCAAACCATATCGAAGAATGAACAAATTCACGGAAAAAGCTCGAAAGAACTAACCAACAATCAGTTTGATTTTCATTTGAATGAGTGTATTTTTGTATCGCTTGTATTATACATAAAAGAATTCTTTCAAATAGTTGGCATGTGGCGGGAGGACAAGAGAATTATGAATTACACTAGTTGGTAGAGTTATAAGGTGAACATGTATATTGAATTTTATCAAAATCTTTCAGGAAAATCTCTGAAACAGGCTTTTCACATCACAAATAATGCCCAATTTATTTCAGGAATGTGGCGTGACTGTAAGAACTTATGAAGATATATTTAAGAGGACGTCAGCAGAAAATATTTTCAGTCTACAGGGTGATAAACCATACTAAAATGTCATTCAAACTGTTATAAAATGTTTTACTCACTTGTGTAAAAATTTATTTTTGCTTATGTTGATTGTTATTATGGTATTGTTTTACTTATAAAGAACTGATAATAAATTTTTGTATTCTGGTTCTCTTGTTTATTAATTTCATACTAATATTGTTTTATTATTTATTTACAAGGTAATATCTGATTAAATAATAGTGTCTGTGTAAGATGACATATGTATATTATTTCAGTATAACGAGAAATGATTCTTTAATATTCACTCAGATTTCGAATAACGTTTTTCGGAAATAACACCCGAACCTCTATAGTTGAGTGTCCATTTTTTTTTCAATAAAAAATATCGAACCAATAACCTGGTTCGGTATTTGTCATTGTCAATGATATTCATCGATGTTCATTCCTGGTCAGAAGTTCATCAATGTTTTATCCCTTAAAACTGACGCTTATGACCGGCAATACTACCTCCTTATACCCCTCTATCCCATTTCATTATACCCTGATATTCTACTGTACTCATGTCCTTAAAAATAGTCTGTCCCATGGGAATACATCATTTTTTAAAAATATATAGGGTATGTTTATTTAGTAAATAAAATAATATATCATATTTGGTTAAAACTCATACCTAACTAGGCTGCACCCTTTCTAAGAGTTCTTCATGGTGTTTGAGCATTCGATATGACACCATACACTCTTCATTCTTGAAGTAACAGATTTTATTTTATACAATATTTAAATTTTTTAAAAAATCAAAAACAAAGTAACTCAAACTGCATTTAAGTGTATACAGAGTGTATTAATATTCACTGATGTCCTTTTAGGAGGTTGTTCTATATCGACAACTAAACCGGTCTCACAAAAAAAAATTTTTTTTTCGAAAAAACAAGTTTTCATACTGAAATAATTATATTATTAAACCTGACCAGCGCCCAAGTGGTTATTTAGCGGCTTGAAAAAAAGTTAAAAGCCTAAGTTCCATCCATTTGCTTTTTTGTTTCTTAAATGTTGGTAGCAACGATGTTTTCGTTACCAATTCTATAATAATCTTCGTAAAAATTTTACACCTGATTTTAGGAACAAAAACAGTCTTCAAATTTCTATAGTAACATACCGAAAATCGGTGGCGGATTTGCATCATGTTCAACCATAATTTGTAGTAACAATATAAGGTATACTGTAAACCTTTTAAAAATATTGGTATTTTTAAATAAAGAGAAAAAAGGTCTTTTAGGAGAGAAGTTAAACAAATAACGGTAATAATTAATATAATTCTTATTATACAGGGTGTCCTAAGACCATTCCCAAAGACTTAATGGGGGGGGGGGGGGGAAGGGGTTTGTGTTTCCTATTATGAGAATGAAATTATATAAAAAAAATTGCCAAAATAATTCATCCCAAATTTCTTAATTGTAAGAACAGATGTGTAAATTTCGGTCAGCTAATTGACCGGATTTTTTATCTGGAATGATCACGGGATATGATGTATGCCTACCACTACTTTACTTAATTGCTTAATTGTTTTAAAACAAACTCTGTTAAAAATAGCACTTAGTTAATGTTCTGGCTAACTTAAATTTGTTGAAGGCAAGTTCGTATGTGTAATGACATATCAACATCCAGTTAGGTTTCATTTTAAAAACATTAGGAGTAAAATATGTTAAGGTATTTACATATCTAAAACTTTTCGACAGTCGACTCTCTGAAATATCTCTACAGCGATGATGTAACAGCCGACTGGAAGAATGTTAGTTATACTTAGTCACAAAAAAAGAGATAAAAAAATATAGTCTGATACTGTCCCATATCTATGAATTAATTAAAAAAATATAGGTAAAAGAATCAAAACCAAGAGAATAAGATAGGCTAGGTTATTATGGAAATTGAAGTTACTTTTGTTATTAACGGGTACCCATTCTTGTAGTTTAAATAAAGTGACAAATTAAGTCTGAGTTTCTGATAATTTTCATGGAGTGAAGTTGGTTACACCCCAAATAACAAAATATTTAACCATCTGTGAATCCTATAAAATTGCTTCAACTAACTATACATAACCCTGAATTACTGTTTCGGTGATTACCCAATACCCATTTTGGTCAGTTAACAATACCGTTTCCTCACCACCGATTTGTGTTAGTCAAATACTACAGGCTCTATTTTTATTTCACTATAAATTAGGAAGTCGTTAAAAACATTACAATTCAACAAGGTTTTTGGCAATATGCTTCTAATTAATCTCATTAATTGTAACATATACTCGTACATACGATACTTGATTTATCTGTGACCATCTTATAACTCTCCTTATATGCACACACTAATACTGTTACTCATAAAACACATTGAGTGTTATAAAATACTCATTGTCCCTTCAACAATCAGCATCAAGTCTTCAACCTATAAAAAAATCATTTATAAATCGTATGCCAAATACAACTTGAGATATTTGTTTTTGTAAGGCTATCAATTGAAAATTGCGGAAGTTCGAGAGAAAATAAAAAACTACGATGAAGAAAAAATTTAATCTGTAGAATTAAACACACTACAGCAAATGTATAATATCTTAGTAAGTTTGATGGAATCAATTATTTTTTGGGAGAATCTAATATTTCAGCTTGCTCGGGAAACAAAAGCTCCTTTTTCTCATTTATATCAGGAAGTTCATTACGGCCCTTTCCCGAGTGCAGTATTCTGCATTTCACATTAACTGTCTCCGTTTTATTTATAGTTACAACTACATAAAATTCCTTGTCTTCAAGAGATAGATCAGGTCCTCTTATTTCTCCGGGCGGCATAGTAATGGCGCTTTCTGGTACTATAAAATTATTTTGTCTAAATGAGACACGCAGATGCCATGGTTCCAAAAGCCACGGCTCAACTGCACTCATTGAAATATAAACCAGTTTGATCTTTTTAGGTAGCTGTTTCACTGTCTTGATTGCGTATGGAGAGCTATATGACGCTGCCACTCCATCTGCAATTTTTGATTGGTATTTCATCTCATTTTCAGGTGTGTCATATACAGCTATCCCAGGCAACAGATATTTATTATAGGCTTTTCCAGGTTTCATTGTAATTTTATCGCCGACATTACCAAGCCCGGGTACAAAAGATGTAAGAATTACATTGATATTCTCCTTGGGAAGATTGTCGGTGCTCTGTAAAACGTCATATATGAAACTCTTATGTTTCATGAAATTTGGTTTTCTACCAAATTTATGACTGCTTATAGGATACCTTCGATGAAAAATAAAAGTATTGCGGATTTGTTGTGTGAGGAAAGGAGAAAATATTTTGTTACCGTGTTTTCTTAGACAAAAACTTAAAGTGGTCAACATCCCGAATGATGCTAGGTGATTCAAATCAATCACAAGTTAATCGAGGTTATGATTCCTCTTCCAGACAGTCGAAAAATGAAACGAATGAGGTTTGCTCTGTCCAACGATGTACCAATTTCTTTTGGTGTTATCAAAAAAAAAACTGTCAGATACTCGTTTTATCTTATTCGCTATGGTCTCAAACTAAACTCTCGGATAATTTAAAAAGTAAATATAAGGACATTTAATATACTTCAACTTGAAAGAAGATTAGTATTTCTTTGTATATTCTAACTCTAACCTATAAAAGTTAATTTCATTCTTCTTCCTTGTAATTGGCCATAATATTTTTGACTTTTCTAGTTAATATCCTGCGTAATAAATGATTTCGGCCAGTAGTAAGTAACAATTAGATAAAAAACATTATTAAAGTACACAGACGAAAAATACTTTTAAGAAAATATACAAAAAACTAAAGTTACTTTAAGCCCTGATGAAAAACACTGATCACTGTGATTACTGTCATCACTAGAATAATTATTACTGTCATTACCAAATACCGACATTCACAACTGATGCTATTTCGCTTGTTTTTTTCCAATTTCGACGTTTACTGTTTGAACTTCGATCAAAAAAATCTCTATATCTATTTTCTGGGTCTCAGGACACTCGGGAATTTCGGAAAATAAACGAGCAGCTTCCGTTGCTCCGTCAACTCGCAGTCTGGGATCGAGTTGTAATTTCTTATTACCGGTTTCATATATTAACATGTTTTTACGTAATAAATTGTATGAAAGGTGGACGAACTCTTGGAAGTTAAGTTCCAAATTTCGCGGTTCTTTTTATGCCAGTATTTAAAATGTATTTTGTAATAAACCCTGGTTTCACCAAAACAACTCTCTAGAGTAAAAATTTCCTCTTTGTGCCGTCTTCGTTTTAACCAGTGCTGTTTTCCGGTCCATCTTAACAGAATCAAAGTTCGTCCTTCTCCCATGTGTGATTGTGTCTCCACGACGTTGGAGATGAGACCACTTTTTTTTCTCTTCACTTAATAATTATTTTCTTAATTTTATCCCTGAGCTCTTGTACCTTAAAATGCAACTTCCTCTCAATTTATCACATTTGTTAGCATCTAATACTTTCAAAATTTATAGTTATTTTAAAATTCATCTTTCTTAACCAGCTTTCAATTTATATTTTTTTAATTTAATTTTATTTTTCCCACCCGTTAAGATCGGTTCTCCGTATTTATTTTTATAATTATTGTAAATCGAAAATTGTGTTTTCTGGCTCCCAGCTTAATTTTTTGGCTAATTGCCATTTTAGTTGAAGACGAAGAAAAGGCAGAAGAAGAAGAATTTGTCAGATTTCAGCGCATTTAATAAATTCAACAGACATTCCGGGTTCTACAGCCGCGCTTTGCGCTTTACCTAGAGCAGGTAATTAGTTTGTTTACAAATTAGTAATAATATCTTGTGTGATACTGAAAGTTATAGTTTGCCATACTTACTTATTTGCTTAGTTGGTTTGAGCTTAACATGTGAGTAGACAAAAAGGTAATCGGTCGGAATCATTTCAAATTTTGTATAGAATTTATATAGGTTTTTACAATTTATTTTCTTTAAAAGTAGCGAACCTAAACTTGCACCATTGCAAGGATATGTTTATAGATGGACCCCAGCCCAGACCCCACGGTATATTTGGAGTCCGTATTTTACCTTGAGAGTCTGGCAACTCTAGCTATAGGTAATAAATAACATTTTAAACATTTATAGATTTCCTTCATCCGTGAAAAATATTTTATTGTTGACCGATTTGAATAAGCAAAGAATAAGGGCGGAAGCGATTATGTAACTAAACATACTTAATCATATCTAGTTAAATGTGTAGATCATGATAATAGTAAAATATGGGGTGGCAAAAGATTAAAACAAAAACCAATAAATTATTCACAGTAAAATTTCACGTTATTTACAGCACTTTCATATTATTACATATTCCAACTAATGTAATTAACTCTAAAACATGAGATTATATAGCATATATATTTTTTTTATTTACTTATTTCCTGAATTTCACTAACATTTGCAAAAACGCATAAAATTTAGCCAGCGGCATATTTGAGTGACGGGCACATTGTTTTGTTATTCTCTAATTACAATGTTAATTGTTTTATATCTTATTTATAAGTTGCCACATTTTTTTTTTATTTTTAACGTGTTTTTATAGTAAAATGTTTATCATTTATTTATTTTTTGTAAAAAATGGCTTCGCCCATATTCTTCTTGATATTGTGATGCTATGTTATTCTGAGATTAATGTGCAGGTAAATGAAATCTTCACTCTTCAAAAAAAATCAGAATTCCATCTGAAACGTGTAGGTCATATTTCAAATCTTTAAATATTTTAACAATTTATGGTATTTTTGTACAAGAAGCTATATGTGACTTTTACCTTAACAAAAAAAAAACAGCTGCTACACATAAATCAATTAATTCTCACAAAATGCATCAGAAAGATACATTTATGTAAACCGTGAGACCTCGGACAACGAAGTATAAAAATACCAGTTTTCATATGGGTTTACTATTCTTCAATAAACTACCTGACAGTATTAAAGTAATAAATGGTTACAGTAAATTTAAAAAAGCGTACCTAGTCAATAAAACATACTCTCATTCAGAGGTTGAAAGATTTTATTTTATCTTTCAATTCACTGGGAATTTGTGTTATTTTTCTATATTTTAGGTACCCTTCTGAAACTTTCCAAAAGAAAAAAAATTGTTTTCGCTATTTTCGGAACGTTATTGCTTCCTCTGATTGTTTTTTGTTTCGGTTTGTTGTCTTCAATATGTACATATTGTCATTCCTATACACGCAAAGGGTTGAATGGAAAATAAATAAATTTGCAAATAAATGCATACAAAATTTGTAAAATCTTTATTTTGAAACCAACGTTTTAGGTACCTTGAGTTGCAGAGTGATGAGGGGTCTGGAGTTTTCCAGTTAGTATTATGAGTTATGGTTTTATTTATTATAAAAATTAGTAAAAGTACCTTAAGTAATTAATTAATTGATAAACTAAACTTTTGAAATGAAACTTGAGTCAATGAACACCACAAAACAAACTACAATTTATTTACAACCATATTATTTTGAGAAACTCTTTAAATTGGTTTTGTACATGGTAAGTCATGTTACCTACAAATCACAACACAACATTTATTAAAAAATTTTTTTTCAGAATACCAGCGAAAAACTGCACTGACCTGACAAAAGTTCATTGTTACATAAAAAGGTGTTGAAAAGTGGTTATAATTGTATTCTAACAATTTGTTAGAACTTTATTGTTGCAATGCCGGATTTACCGTACATATTAATTGCAAGCAATTCAATGGATTCTGCTAAGCAACTAATAGAAAGTAAGTTTGAAATTACTCAAGTTGCTCGTAATTAACCTGGAAGCTTCTTATTTAATATTTATGTTTTTCATTCTTTACAAAAATGTAACAAATTTGTCCCCCGTTCATAATTTAATTTTGCATAACAATCTAAAGATTTTAGGATTAGTTTAACTACAAAGAAGACATTTATTGAGAAGCTTGGGTATTTACTTGGGTGAATATCAGGAGAATGTCAAAAACGTCATGAAATTATTGCTTATAAATTACATTAATAAAATTGCTATGTACATTTTCTGTGCTTAGCACCCGAATATCTAAATAATGTATGTTAGTGGATGTGGGGAGTTTGCCTCCCCGCGTACCGCGTCCTTTCCAGAACTATTGTACATTTAAATCCACTTATAGTTCGCCCTCTAGTCCCGTACTGTAGATAAAGTTAAGTAACTTTTTGTGTGCGATGGTTCTAATCTCTTCTGGCTTGAGGAGATGGTTGCCTAGAAGCTGGTACCTTTTGTTCATGAGGGGCCCACATTCTCCCAGTAGGTGTAACGGAGTTTCTGGGCTCACTTGGCAGAGCCTGCAACTGTCGTCGGTCGATTGGCTTAATTTGTGCAGGTGTTTGTTCAGCTTGCAGTGGCCAGTTAAGGTTCTGGTTAGGATCCTTAATTGGTCTCGGCTTAACTTTAATAGCTCCGAGAGTCTTTTTTGCGAGAATCCTACTATGAGTTCTTTGGCTTTCTTTTGTCCGGGCACTTCTTGCCAGTATTTTTGGCTTTGTTTCCAAGCCCAGATTTTTAGCAGTCTGCTGGTGGTGCTTTTCCAGGCCTATCATAGTCATGCTCGCACCCCTCTTTGCCAGTTCGTCTGCTTTCTCATTGCCATCAATGCCTGAGTGGCCCGGTACCCACATAAGTGTGACCCTGTTGTGTGTTGCCAGGGTGTTGAGTATTTGCTAAATAATGTAAGGATATAAAAAAAGTAACTGATAATTTCATATTGGAGGACAATAAAATGACAAAAATGTTTTTTTTAAATTTCTCTTGGTTGAGGAGATAAATAAAATACTCTGCAACTAACTACCAGCAATATCGTCGGGACTAGATTTAAAATGCTCTATTTAAATATTAAATTGAACTATATTTCAATTTGTAATTTCAGATATCTGTCATAAGAAATTAGGAAAATGTGAACATGCTAAGAATGGCTTATCATTTTACACTTGGAACATAGATAATAAGTATTATGAAGCAGATTTAAATGTTATGCCAATATGTGAAGCTGGCTCACTACCGACTGAAGTTGGACAGTCTGTGGAAGCATTTTTATTACATTCCGATTGGGACGTCGTAAGTTCTCTTTAATATCAGATATAAATGTAAGAACACAGCTGATGTAGAGCATTAATAGCATTTTTTTTACATAACAATAATTAAAACTAGAGTGTTTCACCATGTTTATTTTGCTCTTGATTTTACCATGATTAATTTTCTCTTTCTCCAAGCAAACAAATTAACAAATTATAGATATGGAACAAACTATAAAATGATATATTTTTAAAACAAAAATAATTCTAATATTTATATTTTTTTGATATGGATAATATTGATTTTAATATTGTTTGTACTTACACACACACAAACACACACACTCATTACAATATTTCGTCATAACGTTCAAGTTTGTGTTAATCATGAAATAAAAAATAAACTAAATCAAATACTTCTGTTTTTTAAGCTATCTATTGTAATTTTTGCAATAAAATACAAGCGAAGCACAGCAATATTAGATTTAGCAAATAATATAAATACACTAAATTAATTAATCTACTTAATTACTGTACTATAAAATAAAATAAGACAAAACCCATAATGCAATAATTATAATGTTAATATCTTGCGCTGAATGCTTAACACTTGTGTAATAAGAATTTGGCATTTATATCAAAAAGGCGGAGTTAAAGAATATTTTGTTTGGCTGTAAAGAGACATTAAACAATACAATAATATTCAACAAACAATTTTAACAACTTTTTAAAACAATTTTAAAAGTTTTAAAATTGTTATCTATTATTGATAAAATAATGTTAAAGTCGGAATTTAAGGTTTCTATAGAATGTATTTTTAAAAAGTCAAATATGTTTAAAGTTGTAATTTGTTGTAATTTTAAGCATTGAAACTCCGACCACCACAATCGAGACGTAGCTACTTCTAAGCTTCAGAACATATTTTTAACAAAAAATATGTGATTCTTCTGCGAGTATTCATACTGGGCTTTTAAATGATAGAAAAAATATTATGAACCCTGTCACCAAATCTTTATTTCAGATAGACAGATTAAAGAAAATCCACACGTGGCTGGCATCCACAGCAGCAGTAGCATTATTTCAATAAAGTAAAACGGTCGATTACCTATATTATTATTAATGAGTGATGTCATTTTTATTTCAGGAGAGATTTGACATAGAATATGAAAGATGGAGGTCAATAGTGGAAAATTCATTACCAGAAATCAAGATGATTATTTATGATCATGAACCAACTTCTAATACACAAAAAGAGCTCAATTCGAGACTAGCTCAAGAATGGTGTATTAAGCATGAGTTTGAATTGGTGGACTTGCATGAAGATGGTAATGATTACAGTGATAATGCCTTTGATTTAAAGGAAGCCCAAGGATTTGACAGAATTGTGGAAGCTTTACACTCACATACATGGCCAAATTTGAAAAGAAAATCAAATGGAGTTAACTCGAGCGAACATAAAGGCTAGTTTAATTTAATTCTTTATTTTATACAATAAACTCATGACAGTAAACCTTATGTAAGTAATCCATCTTCAGTGAAGAAATACCATGGAGACAATATGACACTTTTAAGACATTTTTTTTATTATACATATAATTGTTTGATATTAGGCTTTAACAATAGAGGAACCTTAACCCTTGGAGGGCGTACGACGTGAAGGGACGTCATGCCGCGCGGACATTTCTGTGTCCGTTGAGAGTGTATGACGTGAGTAGACGTCATGAATACCTGCTTGATTTTGATTATTTTTGGTATTATTTCAGTATTATTCATTAACTTGACATTTTTTTCATTGAAAATCATAACGGAACAATTTTGTTTTTTTTTTTTCATTTTAATGTAGTTTCTACTACTATTTATAAATTTGTATTGAAAATACACTAATGTTCTACCGTTCCAATATCTATAACTTTTTTTTAACTTTTTTCTTTTTTCCGAAAAATGTACATATTTTGGAAGACTTTTAAATTGTAATGTATAGTTATAAATATATGAAAATGTAAAAAAAAGCGTTGATTTTGTTTATTTTGTAATTTAAAAAAAAAAAAAAAAAAAAACTGGCAACATTTTTATTTTTTTCTTCTTTAATTTACGAGACAAACATAATCAAAGTGATATGGTGTAATAGAAAATTTTACGGTGAATCCGATGATACCAGATTTGTAAATATTGAACGACTCATGCCTGCACTATGAATTTTATAGTAGATGAGTGAGTTTCAAGGTCAATAACCATGGTCTCAACGGCTTTTGGCGCCAAAATAAACTACTCTCTCTAGGGGTTAAAATCATTACTCACCGCTGCGTTGCAACAAACCTGCAACTTGGGTTTGTACGGTTTGTTATTTATGTATCCGGAATAACAAAAAGAAACAAACATATATCATTTAATATGGTTTTATTGCTTTTCAAAATATTCACCATGATGATCGATGCAATTTTGCATACATTGAAACAAATTTTCATAGCACTTTTTCCATTCTGATTGAGTTATCTCCAAAACGTGCATTTTGAACGCTTCGACGTTCATCTTCGCAGCTCAAAAAACGTTGACCACGTAATTTTTTTTTCACGTTTGGAAATAAATAGAAATCGTTGGGTGCCAAATCGGGGCTGTATGGCGAATGAACAGTCAATTTTATCTTTTGACCTTCCAAAAACTGAGTTGAATCGGCCGACGTGTGACAGCTAGCATTGTCATGATGCAGAATGATTCTGCATTGTCGGTTCTTCTTTCTTATTTCTTCAAAGACAGGTGACCATTTGCTTCAAAGTACTTTTTGCACAAATAACTTTTTTGGGTTTGGCTCATCTTGGAACACCCACACCGTTGACTGTTTAGTTTCGGGGTCATACGCATAGATCCAAGATTCATCACCTGTGTAGATATTATAAACAGCTTTTGACATACCACGATTGAATTTTTTTAACATTTTTTGCACCAATCCGACACTAGCCTGTTTTTGATCAATTCTCAAGTTGTGCGGAATCCAACGAGAACAATTTTTTTTATAGCTAAATGTTAATTTAATATCGCTCGTCATACTTATGCCCGGGGAGGCCTCTATCTTGCGATATGTAACTTCTTGCATTATTAGTTCCCGCACAGCATCGATATTTTGTGGTACAACAACCCATTTAGGGCGACCATCTTTAAATTCGTCTGTGAGCATAGACCGCCCACGATTAAACTCACTGAACTAGTGATACAGTTGTTTTTCGATGGTGCTTCATCCACAAAAGTCAAAGTGAGTTGACCGATGCACTGTTTTCGAGTTAGCCCACGCTGAAAATCGTAATAAATCATAGCACAAAAATTTTCACGAGTTAAATGCATGGCAATGAAGACACGCAATTTTTTAAAATGACATCACAATGGAAAAAAAATTGTCAGTTACATGAAACAAAATGGTTACAGCCAAAGAATTTCAGTTTTAAATGTAGTTCTGTTAGTGGCCAGTTCCGGATACATAATAGCACCCCTCGTATAATTGGAAGCTAAATCTTGCAAGGCTTTGTTGCAGCACTTTTGAAAATGACCTATAAATTGTTCAAAACTTTAATCTCTAGTCAAAGTCATGACATAAACAAGAATGGCTATGACACCCTGTAGCTATCATATAATATCAATTGCTTCTATACATTGTTTGATAGTACTAAATTATTTAACCAGAACCTGATGTCTTACAGCTAGGCTCTACAGACGTCATTAATGGCATCTTCCAACTTGTGATGGGTTGTTTCATTTTCTGACTCCACTTATGCCTACGGCACTTTTAGCCCATTCAATGTGTGTTTTGGATGGCCATCGAGGCGAAAGTGACTTATTTTTTAGGTCTGAGTAGATTAAAATAAAAAAAAATGTACAATGGTATCCAGCCATTTTTTCAATTATTAAAATATTCAGTATTAAAATTTATGATGAATAAATTTTAATACCATTTTAGATTTTTTTATAAATTTTGACATAGTATTTCAATTTATAATAATTATTATGTGGCATTGAACATTCTTTTACATCTTTCTATTTGCGTACATAGATGAGTTTATATTAATTTTCACTGGCCAGTAACAAATAATATTTCCTCAAGTTTTCAACAGCTATGCTGCATATTTTTGAAAGTCAAGTATGATATTCGGGCTTTCTATCGAACTGTCAATGTTTTATGTATTAGTACTAGAAATTTGTGGACTTTATTGTTATATATCTATATTATCCGACCAACCTCCGATGTAATCTAAACGGCTATGGTGGTTTTTAAGAACATCAATCTACATACAAAAAAATCAACTCTCCCATTTGTACTTTTCGAGTTGAAAGATGCAACGAACGGACAGACAGACTATCAAAGGACGGAGATATTAGCTTCTGATACATGAATGTATTTATAGAACCTAAATTGATCTACATATAAGCTTGTATGCATAAGTTTCTTTAATTTTTTTATATTTCAGAATCAGTGGAGGAAACAGCAGCGTTTAGCACCTTATTTGCTCAGTTTCAGTCAATGAAGGATAGTGTACAGTCAATGCCTCTCAATCAACGCCGGGAGTGTGCTGAACAAGTGGTCAAAGCTTTCTGGCAGGCTATAGGAGGAGATGAATCAGAAATTGATGACATAATTGAAGATTAGTAGGACATATTGCACACCATGCAACAGTTGTGCACTCACTAATTTATATGAATACAATATCTGTAACTAATACTTTATCCCAAGTTTCAACTTGCAGAAGTCGTTAACGTCATACCCATGCGACTTGTGCTTTTGCACTATCGGATCATATAGGGCTGAACCATACAAACACTTGTATTCTGTGTTATTTACAAGATTTAGGTATATGTTGCCAATATACCCTGACTCCGACTCAATATAACTGATTAAATGCTACATTTCTTTCATTTTATATTAACTAGCGTATGCAGGATTAGGTGGAAGGGTGCCTGGTTACTTTAGTTTTATTCACTATTCAGCCCGTGGTGAGATTGCACGACGATGGGATGGAGGCTATGGGATAATAAAAATATAAAAGCCAGGCATGTCCAATTCGATCAGAGGTTCGATTATGTCTACATCGTCCTTATCGAAAGTAAAAGACAAACAATTTAATAGTCTTTTGCTTACAAATTTCGATTTTCGTCTGGAAAGCGAGGCCTCTCAAAAAACATTATTTTGTGACTATCCATATCATGTTCTTCACATGCAGGACTGTGTTTAACGCTCTTACTGTTTCTGTTTTTCTTTTTAGTATTTGTAGTACTGTAACAACCCAGTTGAGTTAGGGACGTGAGTTAATAATGTGAAGTCTGGTGGAAGAAAAACTTTATTGCAGGTACAGTTCACAAAACAAACTATATAAATATTTAGCTCAATATTAATTGGATGGTACTCATTGATCTCTTCTCAATTCAGCCTTGCTTCGGTTCACGGTTACGTGTCAGGTGCTGCGGGTTGGGTATATTTATATGTTAAAACATTCCAACAATAATTTATAGTGAATCACATAGGAATCCTAAAATGTATATACTCCAATATACTTATGATAAACATCAAAATTCAGCCGTGGCCTGACAAAATTACTTTACAAATCTATGCCATACTTGCAAATATTCTGACAATTCTTTCAAAATTTAGATATATAACGTATTTCTGATTTTATTTAGATATGATCGTTTATCGAAATAAATGGAAGAAATATTACATTTTTTTATTGCTTTATGAAAAAAATACATTTTCTTCTCATGTAAAAAATATAAAATACTTATAATTAGTTGGCCAAAATGTTGGCCTTCTAACCAACATTCTCTAGGATGATAATCATCTAACCTACCATTTCTCCTAGACCACAGCACCCTGCTATCCGCATTAGTACCATGATGTTAAGGTAAACTTGTAGGAGACGGAATATCAGCAGAAACTCAAACCCGATAACCAAGAAATTAAAAAATGTACAAAGTTAGTAATTCAGTTTTCAATGGCTGCTGTAATTTTTTGTTTTTGTAATACTTCTTTTGCTCTATTGATTCTACTTGGTTCCTCTGATTTTTGAGAAAATATGCGATTAAAAAAAAACAAATGTTATTATTGTTTTAGGTATTTTTAATTAAAATTTGACTTAATTAAATGTGACAATAATAATAATAATTTACAGATAAGGTTCAATATTTAATGTCATGACGTCACTCACTAGGCAATCAGCAGGCTGTGAATAAAAGAAAATATCATCAATTATTATTTTATTATATTATTATTACTAGCCATTTAAGATTCAATAGTAAGTACAGTCAAGTGCAAAAGAGTTATTCATCCCAAAGGCGATAAACGCGAGTGTCGCTTAACAACATTTTTGCAGTTTGTGTCATTGAAGGTTTATAAAGAGAGCGGTTTATAGCGAGTGCTGCATTATAATGCAGCACTCGCTATCGCCGGCGATGTAATTATATGTCGATTTATAGGTTGTTATGCACACACCGATACCTCAATGAGCGCATTTGACTTGAAAACAGCACTTTTATCTGCTTGTTGTCTGTAGGACCCAACCGATAACAGCACAAAAAAAAAATAAGCAATCAATGTGGTTTGCGTCTAGGCGATTTTAAAATATTATTAGTATTTCGTTGGCAAATATGGTGTTTTGAGGTATTTAGGAAGCTCTTTGAATTTTCAGTTCTTCAGAATGCCGAGTTGTCGGACGCCTAAGGCGCCGTTACAAAAAACTAACTTCAGGAGTGCGAAATTCACATGACTATGGGCCTAAAGAAAAGTGCAAAGTGACTCATCCCGAGTGCTGTAGATTTGCGTGCCGAAGGTGGTGTTAAAACTGCTTCCAAAGGCTAAGCTGCCAACTCGGTACGGAGCCCAGGGTTTAACAGCTAGTAACTATATAACCTAATATCGAAAAGCTGTTACCAAAATGATAGATTAAGCTGGCAGAGGAAAAAATATTACATCAAAATTTAAATGTCAATTACCTCAGGACAAATTCCGACTAAAGCATCAGCGTGTCCATAAAACTCTTCCTTTAGTGAAATAACAATGGTTTGGAGGCTGTCTTTCTTCCCTTGAATGTAGCTTGCTACTTTACCAATATTTGTGTTATCTAAAGCAGCATCAATTTCATCCAACAGGAAGAATGGTGCTGGCTGATAGCTGAAACAGTAAAGTTACCATATTACCAGAGACAAAAAGGATATTTGCTATTTCTAGCTCTAAAACAGGGCAGGATGCATTGTTGAAAAAGTATAAGAGCATTCATAAATGTAATCACAAATTATTAGAGTCACAGAAAATATTTGTAGTAAATTGTTTTAATTGGTTTGAAAAGATGTATTTTCGGTTGTTTTCTACTTTATGTATTTTCTTTAATATCTACATTAATACAGCTTTCAGCCAGTTACGTGACGAATGAATGTTCCTCACAGAGCAGGAGTTTCCTAGCGTAATATAATTATCGTATTATTAATAATAATACCGTAGTCTTAACTTTCAGTTGTAGTAAATATTATAACTTGTTTTGTTCTTTGTATTGCTAAATATATTATTACTACACATGCAAAATGTGTATTAGTAGTAACATCACGCAAAGGAAACTGAATGTATAATAAATTAAAAGAGCGATTAGTTGCAAGGCAACTTCAAAGACGATGGATGAGACCAACCTCATGTACAACCAATATTTATTTTCACAAAATTAAAATGAATACATGATAAAGTATAAGTTTCGGAGAGACAATGTAAATCCTCACTAGAGACATTGACCTTTATTATTTAGCTTTATTACAAAACATAGAGTACAATTAAGTAGTTCCACATAGGCGGGTGTGCCTCACGTTGCGTACCTACAATGTCACCAACTAACTCTGATGCCAAGAAAACTGACTGAAAAAAATAAAATTGAAATTCACTCGAACCCAGGGTGTTTTCCGCAGTATTTTTATGTAATAGCAAAGATTCATTAGAATAATTTCAATTGCAAATCCCACAAAAATATTTTTATAATTCACAAAATGGCAGCTGTGAAACTAAAAACACAGATTTTTTTTGCAATTCCTTCATTAAAGAAATTGGAAATTTGTTAAACCATCAAGCCAATTAAATAGGAATATATCATATCAATTGGCCCAGTAATAAAATGTATTGGCAGTAATAAAATAATAAATAAATTTGGCAGGATGTAACCGATTGGCAGTGACGTATAACTAACTACGTGGACAGATACCAGATTACCCATTGCCTCGAAACTTATTTATTAAAAATATGTTTAAAACAAGTACCTATGTATAGCAAAGAGCAAAGCTAACGCTGCCACTGTTTTCTCTCCTCCGGAAAGGTTGGACATAGGCTGGAAACGTTTTCCGGGAGCAACACAGTTGTAGTTGATTCCATCTAAGTACGGTTCTTCTGGGTTTTCTGGACCTAAAAAGGCTTGTGCTGATTGGTTCATTGCAAGGGCCTGCAAAATTAAATTTCTAAAATAAAACTGATAATTTTAATGGGTTCAAAGACTCATTAAAAGTGTCAAAATGGTTGGAGCTTGTTAACTTGGTTATTGCTGCCACCGAAAGTATAAGAACCTACTTTTAACATAAAATATTTAAAATCGTTAACTGTTTTTTTCAATAAGTTGATTTCTAATATGCATTAACTATGTAAACTAGATCTTTTGCAATGCTACTAAACAATATAGGCCAGTAAAACTAAGCTTTGAGTATGTTTTCATTTGCACTAGCGATTAATTTTATTTCATCCAAATTATGCCTGTCAAAGTTGTCTATCCAACATATTGTGAATGTGCAATCGGGTAAAAATCATAGGTGGATATGCATGCGCGTTCTTCACCTGGAATAAAAAAAAATAAAAGACAAATATTTTTTAAGATTTTAGTATATAGGATTTGTAAAATGTGTATACTTCAATATACTGATATAGTTTTAAACATTGCAATTCAGTGAGACCTGAAAGATTTGTTGACATATCTATGGGTGTTTATTAAACAATCAGCGACAATTCTTTTTTAAAATATAAATGTTTAGATATTCTATTATATTTCTATTTCATTTAGAAATGTCATTCTTTATCGAAATAAGTAAAAGAGATATTCCAGTTTTTATACCATTCCTTACTTTTTTATATTTTAAAAATTATATAAAATTTTACTGGAAAAAATAAAAGAATAACTTTAAGCAACACAAAAAATATATAATTTAATTATAATTATTTAAAAATAAGTATTTCTGAAATCCTATAGTATTATTTTTTTATTTTTTCTCATGGTAAAAAATATAAAATCCAAAGGATCACAATGATTTGAACAGTAATAATTATTTTTAAATAATTATTGTGTGAAAACTCACATTTAATTTTTATTATTGCTTTAAAAGTAATTCCACTATTTTTTTTTCACTAAACTTGTAAAATGTATATTTTTGTGACAACCATTTTACTATAGTTATGTAAGCTTACAAATGAATTTCTCTGAAACCACGATGAATTCTGGTATAATTTCTTCACAAATATTAGTGGAAATCGCAAGAACATAAGCAGGATTTATCATAAAAGTTTGTGGGAGATATTTTATGAAGTCACTGAAATATTATAATATTATCTATATATGTGCTACCTAAGTATTAAAGGATGCTGTAAAAGGTTTTACATTATATATATTTATGTATAATAACTTGGAATTACTCCATTTTATATAATTATTGTTTATTGATTTGCTTGATATTATATATTTATAAAGTTTTTCAATATTATAGTATCGATCAGATGACGGAAGTGACACATTAAGAGAACAAAACAAACTGCCTCCCTTGGTAAAGATTCATCTAGTTAGGGTTGGCAGAAAACAGTAAAATGTAATAGTGGCTTTAATTAAGATGTTTAATGCACTTATATGTTAGATAGTTATATTGTACCACTTAAGTGATGTAATATTATATTTTCAATAAATAAAGCAAATGTTGCCTTGATGCTGACCTATTTTTTTCCCTTGTTTATATTATTTTTAATACTTGTATAAATAGATAAGTAAAATGTGCAGATATTCTCATATTAGACTATTAAGTAAATTTAATGCAAAAGGACAAAAAAAAGGGCACTGAAACATTGATTTTTATGATCTTAAATTGCAGTTCTTACCTTGTAAATGGAGTCTATTTCATTAGCGACGTGGTCAAAACATTTCGTGAATTTATTCAACCTTTCCGTTTTTACTTTATCAAAAGCAATTTTTGCTTTATGAGCCTTCTTCCGAGCAGAAACGAATGCACTATTTGTCTGGTTCACTTTCTCTTTTACTTCATTAAGTTTTTGCATTGCCTGCGAAAAAAAGTTAGGGTAAAGAGTGAAATATATTTTCAATTCATATTTCACAAAAATATAAAAGAGGGTAACTATTAACAAATAAACTAAAAAAAAATAAGGCTTAAGTTTAATTTCAGATTTACATATTGAAGACTTATCTACACCTACACGGGGAACCCTGGAACATAAATAAATATGTCTATTTGTCATGAGATCACGGTAAACCCTAAGTAATTAACAATATTTGGTTGGATTTTGCGCTTTTTAGACATTAAATAAATGATTTTCGATGCAAATAGAATAAAAAAGGGTCCAGGGTTACGAGAGGAGATAAAACATTAAACATGACTTTGAGCATGTTTTCAATGTTTATGTTCTATAATATAATTTTTGTGATTAGCTGTTCATTATATTAATACTGCCACGAAGTGATCTGAGTCTCACCAAATTACATAACAAAAAATAAATAATGAATATCTAGCTATCAGAACTAATTATTGGCAAAGTTATTTACATAGCGACAGAAACAAACGAGGAAGGCTATAGACTTGAAATACATAAATATCGGTGGCAATGAAAATAAAATTATAACTGCTACAGATTTGCTACTAGCAAAAGGCTATCAGAACTCTACACACCAAAACATTTGAAAGTGTTCGAATTGATTTGTCATAGGGTCAAGTTTTAAAGTTGTAGTCTTTCGCTTAAATGCGTGAGTCCATTATCCATGAGAAAATTTATGGGCTGTCACTTTAGGAGCAAACTAACGCAATTATGCTGGCTGATAATTTTTTGTAGCTGTAACACATGCCCTTTTAGAATTCCTAGATTGTATTCATTGAGATTGAGATTTAGAAAAAAGTGTGGAAAAACAATCTTATAAAATATATTGATACCCTCATATTAGGAGCCTGAATTTTATCAACTGTATGTTGAAGTTGTACGACAGCTTTACTCATTTTGTCATACATCTTTTTAATATCATCCGGCTCATCGAGTTCTTTCATAGCTTTTGATAAACTGCTGTAATTCACACGAATCCTGAAAAGTCAAAAATAGTTCTAAAATGCCTGAATATTATTAATGTTCAAGAAGATAATTGTGAGGTTATAGTAATTGTTTAAAAAAAAAACTTTTTACAGCAAAAATCTAAAGTAAATTAAATCTGCAATATCAATGTCATACTTTTGAAATATGCATATTCTTGCAAAATTTACGATGGATTTTTATTCAATGCTTAAAAAAGGCCAACGTAGATAAATCATAAACAATCATATGTAAACAAACCTGTTTACATATAACCATAATAATAACTTTATGTGCATTTTAACTTCTATACACACATTCATGTTTGGGAAGCCTAAGTCCTTTGGCCGCCTAACAGTCCGTTGCATCTTTCAACTCGAAAAGTATAAATGCGAAAGAGTTGAATTTTTATATGTAGAATTGATACCCAAGAAAAACGACCAAAGCCATTTAGATCACATAGAAAGCTGGTCGGATAATATAAATATTTAACAATAAAGTCAATAATTTTTTAGTATGAAACATATGACAATAATATTACGTTAGGGTCAGATCAATTCGAATTTCAAACACTTGACAGCGTGGCTATTGGAATGTTCAGTGCCACATTATCATTGTTATAAATTGAATTATAATGCTCGTGTCTATTTATTTATTTATTGTGGTTCACAACAGAATTGTACACAATGATGTAAAGACTATGACGTAAAAAAGAATAAAAGTAAAATATATTAACCAAATTCAAATAAATAGAAAAAATAAAAAAACAAATAAATAGAAAAATTTAAAAAATACAACAAAAATGACCAGAAATACATCAAACAAACTTTGATTATTTATATATATTGAAAAATTAAAAAAAAAAAAACGGAACTAATCTAGGAATTTTGTTAGTGGTTTTGTGCATTCTTATAGTATTGGTATAATAGACAGCGTTCCAAAACTTTTGTCGGGCAATTGAAAAAGGGTCAATTTGGGGGAAGTTAATCTTAAATAAATCACAAATTCAGTAAATAGAAAAGAGGGGGGGAAAGGGTTGTTTTATTACTAGCGGCACAAGTAGTCTGTGGGACGCCTGTAGGACATAGCTAAAAGGCGTCAGGTCTGTTACATAATTAACTAATTAACATTTAGTTAAATAATTTACTACTACTAAGCAATGTATAGAAGTAGATGATATTAAATGATAGCTACAGGTGTCATATAGCCACGCTTGTTTCATAATATATTTTTTAAAACCTTTTTTCAAAATTAACAGTCAGACCTGATTATAAATAAAATAATAATTGTTTTTATTGTAATTTCTGAAACAGTAAATTATACCTTATGGTGCAATGCGAAAAATGGGTTCATGGGTTTGAAGAGTTAATGTGCTATTTAAAATACTTACTGAGCTTCCTTTTCATATATTGCGGATGAATTCATGGCAGATTGTGTTGAGTCTCCATCACTTGGATCGGCGGTGAAAATATCTTCCATATTTCCATTTTTCATAGGTATTACAATGTCATCCATCTACAATTATTATATTTTATTAATATAAGAAAAATACTGAAAAATTAAATAACAAATTTTGGACTGTAGTAAACTAACTACCTTGCATTGTTTTAGAATGTTGTGGCGGTCATTTCTCTTGCTTTCAATCTTAGATTCAATGGCACTTGTCTGCTTCTGAACGGCTTGAATCTCTTTTGCAATATTGCCAACATCACGGCGAGCCTGCGAAAAGAACAAGTATATTATTATTTCTCCATATATTAAACACATTATTGAAAATAAATCCGCTTTTCTCAACACTGTCGACTGTTTAAGTAACAAGGCATACACGAAAAAAAAAACACATTCAGTTACAGACTTGTGAGATGTTGTTTGCCTGTAATGAATGGCCTCGCATCATGAAAACAACAATAAAGCTGTCGGAACTTCGCCCAATAGCGCCTCTCTAACAATACAAGGATGAATGAATTGAAAATAAAAACTGAGACTTGTTTTAGTAACATTTAACAACATCAATAATTTAAATATAAAAAGTTATTTAAAGTTATATAGTTTCATCAATATTATCATTTAAATGCTCAGCCTAAATCAACATTCCTACAATAATTTGAAAGTCTTCAAATATTTATCAGATTATCAGCGCAGCTGCCACCTTATAAGGCAAACTGTTGAAGGTTTATTTAGATGATTAAGTATAAGCACTGTTCATAAAAATCCATTTTTTTTTTAACTTTTAAAAAAAGCTTTTATTTTTTTGTGAGTTTTGCGCAAAAAATAAATCACTTATGTGGTTAAGCATTATCTACTTACACGATAAAACAATATCAACATCATTGTGACAATATCACAAAAAATATTCTATAAAACCTTAAAATGTATCCTATTAATGATTATGAACCTTTGTAGTTTCATCTTCGACAGCATCTGCTCTGCTTTTAGCAGTCAAACGGTTTGCTTTCAGTTTCTCCACCTCTCTCAGTTCACGGTCTATCACCGCACGTTGATTCGCCTCAATCTGTCTGGACGACTCCAATTCATCCTCACCATCTTGGACTGTGCGTTCCCATTTAGTGACATTCTCTGAAAATTTAGTAATTAAGATTGGTTTTGAATAAACTAATGAAATTATATTGCTTCTTGTACTTGTTTTATCACTTCCTTAAATTTTAGGAAAATATAATATGGTAATTTATTTGTGGAATGGAAATTATTGACCGAAGTTAGGGCCATCATAAAAAGGCATTGGGTACAGCACCAGACAGATTATGGTAAGCATTATAACAGAGAAATTGTAAAAAACAGTTTAAGCATTTATGAATCACCAAAATCACCAAAAAAGTTTAGGATGCCCTTATAGGTCCAATGCTAATCTGACTATCTAGTCCTCCTTTTAACACAACAGGTTACCAGGGCAGTCTTTGAGGCATGACCAAGACCATGTTATATTCTTCCTTCACTAATATCTACAAAACTGAGAATGTCAAAAAATAAAATAATGACTAAAAGTTTAGAATCAAAGATAAATGTAACTTACTTTGAGTATCTCGCGAGCGTTCAAATTCAAGGTTACTCGAAATACGGTCCATTTGTGCCTCAAACTCCATTCGTTTCTTGGCTCTTTCTTGTTGAGTACGCAATTCTCGTTCTTCGTATTGACTGAAATCACAATCGAAATTAATATATTTTATCATATTTTAAAATTTGCTCGACATTTAAATAACAATCCTCATTATACCGTATATTGGAAACTCCAATATCTCTACAGAATTTCTTAAATACAACATCTTCGACATTGTTCATATTCTCTTTGATTTCTTGAATTTTGGAATCTCTCAGCCTCATGGCACGCTCAATTTCAGCAATTTTCGGCTGAAAAAGGATTGTAATTGAATAATACGTGTTATATACGCTTTATATGTATGAAATATGTTTCTGCCAAAACTTACACCATACAGTTCCATTTTACGTTCTAGATTTGTCAAGTCACGCTCCAAATTCTGTATTTGTTTTAGCTGAAATCACACAAAAATAAATGTTATTGTGTATATCTAAAATTTAAAACAATAAATAAATTAAATTATATAAATTATTAAATTTATATATTTTTTTGGTACAGTTGCTTGACGATTGGCTCCCAGCGGTCGCGGGTTCCAATCTGCACATTATAGTCATACTATTCTTAACATTTATCACTACCCCTGACTTTAGTAAGAGCATATATTTTATTTTATTTATTTATGTATTCAATAAATTTACATTTTTTATTTTTTTATGTACCTACCAGCCAAGCCCAAGGCCTGATGGAAACCAGGTGTGTAATATAAAGATAATATTTGTGAAATATAATGTTCACATTATTTGGTTCTGTACTTTACACGTCTTATATACATAATCTTATAGCATTGTAGTAATTACAAAGAAATAAGTATAATTATAATCAGTAATAACATTGTAAAACAATAATTAACTAGCTTTAGTTTAGTTGAGCATGGCCCAAATTAATTTTATATTAAGACCTAGGCCATAAAAAATATTCTGAAATCAATAAAAGCTGGTTTCATTCAACACATCAACAAATAGTTAATCATCCATCATCCGTTAATGTTAATGTACAAAAAGTAAGGTGACTTTTCAAATTTCACAGGCTACGTCCGTTCGATCCTCGATTTTTTTTTTGTTATGTTGGTACACTTGTTTTTAACATCTGTGAAAAGTTTCAAGAGTATAGTATTTTTGGTTTGTTTTTGAGAGGCATTAAGGTTAGAAGTGTTTTGCGTGCTCGGCGATTTTCTACTGTCGAAAAACATGGATCAAAGGGTTTGCATTAAATCATGTGTAAAAAATGGAATCAAGTGCTCTAGAACTCTTGACAGTGGCAGCGCTTGGATGATGTGTACGGTGACTCTTCCCCTTCGATGGCGACCGTCAAAAATTGGTTTAACGAGTTTCAACGTGGTCGCACGTCGTAGGATAACATAATACAAATCCACGATCTCGTGTTGGGAGATTGATTGATAAGGTGCGCGAGATGGCTAAGACAGTAGGCATCTCGCGTGGGTCATATCCTACATGAAATTTTGGGCATGAGAAAGCTGTCGGCGCGATGGGTGCCGCGTTTGCTCTCCCCGGACAACAAGCGCAACTGTGAGACCACTTCACAGCAGTGTTTAACGCTGTTTAAGCGCAATCCAAAGGAGTTTCTGCGTCGTTTCGTGACCGTCGACGAAACATGGATCCACTGGCACACACCAAGGAACTGTCGAAACAGTGGACTTTACCTGTCAGGGGGCAGTCTTCGCATTCTGAAGAAGGCGAAGACTGCCTTATCGGCTGAAAAGGTGATGGCCACCGTTTTCTGGGATTCACAAGGTGTGATCTACATCGACTACCCGAAGAAGGGCAAAACGGTCACAGGGCTCTACTATACCGAATTATTGGGCCGATTCGACGCCGAATTGCAGAAAAAATGGCCCCATTTGGCGAAGAAAAAAGTGCTCTTCCACCATGACAACGCACCGGCTCACACCTCTGCCGTCACCACGGCCAATTGGTCGAATTGGGCTACGAACTGCTGCCCCATCCACCGTGTTCTTCAGATTTGGCTCCATGCGACTTCTTTTTGTTTTCAAACTTGAAAAAGTCACTCGCCGGGCAGAAATTTGAGTCGAATGAGGAGGTCATCACCGCCGCGGAGGTCTACTTTGCAGACCTCGAGAAAATATATTTTTCAGATGGGTTAAAGAAATTGGAGCA
Organism: Neomicropteryx cornuta; assembly: GCA_020383195.1. NCBI lineage: Eukaryota > Metazoa > Arthropoda > Insecta > Lepidoptera > Micropterigidae > Neomicropteryx > Neomicropteryx cornuta. Next base: position 13,815,968 of record JAHKQU010000014.1, read on the forward strand.
TCGATGGGTCAAGTGTATTGGGCTAAAGGAGGAGGAAATTGGTTGAGAAATAAATCACCACTTTGCCAAAATTTTCGTTTTTCATTTGAAGGCTTAGGCATGAATTGGACAACCCATAAAATAGATAATTATTCATTGAAACCGAGACAATAACTATCTCAAGCACCGATGTACAATAATGACGACAAAACTGACCACACTATAAATTGATTTAACGAATATGAATTGTAGATATTTGAAGGGTGTGGAAATTGTAGTTCCTCGAAGTTGCATTTGTGATTATTGAAAAAAGTTTGAAAGAAAAATTGGTTTATCCGCAATTTAGTACCTTTAACAATAACTTTGTATTATCATATTTCTCAGATGTGTTTATTGTCTTCATCACGCAAAAAATAATAAACCTGAGAGTCAGAATGTGTTTCTACCGCGCTGCTATATCTATAAAATTGATTATTTCATCATAACTAATAAGAAATTTCATAGGTCACAGCTATAATAGAACTAGCCTTGAGCATAGTATAATGAAGGTTATATAACCTTCATTATACTATGCTATTATAGTACAGTGGTGCCTCGCATAACGAACGCCTCGCACAGCGAACGCTGCACACAACGAACTTCCTTTTCGTTCATTTCACGATTCATACAACGAACTTCGCTTCACACAACGAAGTCGCCCACTTCACACGATCACTGCCGATTAATTGCATCCTCCCGCGCAGGCAGTCGTTAGACTCGTTAATCACTGCGTAGTACGCTTAACTTACGCACGTATCGCAGCAATCGTTCTTCATTACGAATTAAATCGCACACGTATCACGGCAGTCGTCCTTTTAAGATAAACTCAACATTTTTTTATATGATGGGTTCTAAAAAAAGCAGGAAGGTGATTTCTCTTGAAATGAAACAGGAAATAATTAGAAGGAGTGAATGTGGGGTAAAACAGTGTGACCTCGTCAAAGACTTTGGCCTCAACAAGACCACCATTTTCACCATTTTGACAAACAAGGATGCAATAAAATCAGCCAAAGTAGCCAAAGGAGTATCAAAACTATTTAATGAAAAACATAGATCTTCAATCCACGAGGAAATGGAGAGGCTATTAGCGATTTGGATTAAGGACAACAACAGGACAATGCTCAAAGGGAAGCGTCATCTGATAACGAGGAGCAACAATCAAACAATCAACCAATTCCAACTGCTGACATCAAGAACATCCTGGTCAAATGGAAAGCAGTTCAGGAGTTTACCAATGCCCACTATCCGGATTCCGCTGAAGCAAACAGGATCAACGACCTGTACTCCGATACTCTTGTCCGTTATTTCCGGCAGATGTTGAAGAAAAGAGAGAAACAAACGACTTTGGACAGGTTTTTCACTGCACCATCGGCCAAAAAGCGGAAAATGGATGAAGATGTGCAAGATTCGATTATTTCTTAAAATGTCTTCTTCTTTTTTATGTCATCTTACCATATTTTATGCTACAGAACGAATTATTTTTTTTAACATGTATTGTTATGGGAAAACGCGTTTCACATAACGAACTTGCTCCTGGAACGAATTAAGTTGGTTGTGTGAGGCACCACTGTAACTGCATTTGGTGCGTTTTGGCCGGCGGGGATTGAGGTGCAAGAGGTAAAAAGTATCTGTTATTATCAGTATGAATATGAATTTACCATATTTCAATGTTTTGTATGAAGTGCGGTTAATTTGAAAACTTTTATTATACTATGGCTTAAGTTACAGCTTTTTAACACTTACGGTTGTATCTCTGTCATTTCTGGAATATGTCAATCTGGTTTCAAGACCTTTGATTTGAGAATCCACCGTTGTCAATTCAGATTCTTTACGGGATTTTTTCATGGATTCTCGTAGTTCCTCGGTCAATTTTTCCTGTAAAATTTAGTAGAAATAACATGAACGGGTATCTTGTATTGATGCGCAGAAATATTAAAAATTAAATGTAAATTACCTTTTCAGATTTCAATTGTGACAAATGTTTTTCATCCCAACGTTTAGCTTTTCTGGCCAAATCCAAGCTACCACCAGAAATGATACCTGATTTTTGGTAGAAAGTACCATCCAAAGCCAATGCCTGAAAGAATTAACCTTAATCTTCATGATTTAAAAAAAAAAAAAATACATTTGTATTTTATTTTTAGCATTTATATTGTTTTGTTCCATAGTTGATCTTATTATATCGTCCTCAAACTTACAACAAGGTCTAAATACTAGTAACTTTCCAGGAGAGCTAATAATGTATCTTTATACAACTGCTTTTTCTAGTAGCAAAAATTAAACATATGTGATTAAACAGAAAAACTCAAAATGGTCCTTTTCTTAGGTGGGCCCTTTCGTGAGATGGGGAACGATAGCCATGGATGTCATAGCTACTCTTGTTTCCATTATAAGACATTAAACTTAGCTCCAGAAGATTTGCCAGATTGAAACAATAAATAGTATCAAGGTAAAATAATGTTCTATGGTGCTTACATCATATCTTCTATTCTTACTACGATCAAGATCGTATGCAACTCTGGATGCATCTTCAGGTGTTTCACAAACAAGGGCGTTGTTGGTTACAAACAAAACTGCTTTATGGATAGGCGGTGGTTCAAAGCGTAGCACATCAAACAGTAGCTTAACATTTTTGGGCTCTCGGATGTCTCTGCGAAATAATGTTAAAATTGCTTTAATCAGTATCATACTGTCAAAAATGAAATATAATAAAGCAGATGAGGAGCAGAGTGCACTATTTAATCAACCCATTCTATCACTGGTGCGGGCACGAGCGAGTCCCGTGCTTACTTTGAAAAATGATTATAGTGTACACGAGTGACACTTGTTTAAAGTTACCATAAACCCATAGATGCATTTATCATCTGGTTTTACTATGGCGTGATTTTTATCTCATTGCTAAAATAATTAGTAAACAGCCTCGGACTGCTGAAGTTATGACGTTTTCCGCTGTAAAACTGAAGTTCATTCATTCAGTGTTGGGTTGTTTACAATATATGTCATTGATTTGATTTTTGAACTATTTATTTGGACACCACACATTAGAATTGGTCAAAAACATATTTTTAAATAATAATAAAAAAGAATGTAAAAAATAATATATATAAAAAAAATAAAATAAATAATATTGCATTTTATATTAATTTTTTTTATATATATTTTTTTGCATTTTCGAAATTTTTATATTCATCTCTTCTAGTTAACAAACTTTAAAAGGTTTGAATAATTATAAAAAAAAGTGACTTTTAATGCTCGGTCTCGGTCAACTCATCAACTTAGAAACTCATTGATTTTTTACGCATAATACTGAAATTTTTACATGAAATGTTTCCTGCATCTAAAATGGTTAAATATAAGGTTTTTATACTCATTAACAATTAACTAATATTAATTAGTATTTTTCTGAATATTAAATAATACTTTCGTAATATAAGTTGAGTTTAAAATATACCTCAGTCTTTCCTTTAAAGCATTTGCTTGAATATAATCAAGGGGCAAGAAGGTCTCCGGTTCCAACATTCGTTCCTTTAGAATCTGAATGCATTTCCTAGCAGTTTTTTCAGTATCCACAACGATAGCTTCCATGTATTTTCCGAGGACCTTTGTAATGGCAACATTGTAGCGCTTGTGAATAGGCTGACACATATTTATCATGCGGTCATACTGTTGAATAAATAACATTGTTTTTAATAAATTTGTTTCAAGATAATATAAACTTCTCTAAAGATCTACTCTTGGGAAAAAGGTTACCACTTTTTATCTCCTTAGGTAATGCTGAACAACTCAATTATCCGAAATCTTTAAACATTTGTGAAAAAAAAAGGGAAATGGTGGCTCAAAATAAACATATTCTTTTAGTCTTTTAAATATATTAACTATTATTTAAGGTATCACAGGCTCTCTTTTATTTAATATACATTAATCATGTCTCTATTCACGATTGTATAATTGCAGCATTGTCAATAAAAAATATTATATACAAATTTTGAGCCTCCATTTCACCTTCTTCAATGTATATTTAAAAACTAACTAGTCCCATTTCCTGATCTCTCACTATTTTCCCCGCTTGTTCATGCTTAATAAGTGATTGTAGTAGTCTAGTGGTTAAGGTGTTTGACCATTTGCCCAGAGGTCGCAGATTTGAATCCGTACTCAGTGATACCATTTTTAACACTTTATTACCATAATTTCCCCTGACTCTAGTTCAACGATACTCAACCTTTTTTATCTTCGGCCCACATACATATATTTGTAAAGCTACGCGGGCCGCAACACTATACTGGTATGATAAAAAAATATGTAAATATGTACGTCAAAGTCAAAATTAATCTCAAGATATACGAAATATAGAATGCTAGATTTTGTAAATCATGTCCCTGATAATAAATGTGTTTAGGGCCATACAAAAAAGCTAGGCGGGCCGCGGGCCACAGGTTGAGTATGGCAGCTCTAGTTCAATAAAGAAAAAAGCACATTTAGCTTAGTTTAGTAGGGTCAAAAATAATTGTATATGACTGACTAGTCATAGCAATTTTTTGTCCTTATTCAACTTTTTAGCATAGATGGAAACTCTTTCCTGTAGAGATACAGACAGACTTACCGTTAGGTCCTTTGGGCACGGCCTAAATATATTAAACAAAATCGACCATGCGAGGACAAAGTTTTTTTCAATGGAGCTCACCCCTGAAGTACCTATTTATGGCACCGCTTCAAAACCGTATAAAAATAATACTCACCACACCAGGTATTTCACGTTTAAAATTCTCAACAATCTCTTGCTTTTTGCGCCGCCTGGCTTCCTCATGTTTGTCGACTCTTGCATCTCCTAACTGTTCGACAACCTTCTCAAGAGCTGAAGTAAGCTTGGCAGCTCGGCCCCGACTCTGACCCACATCTGACTCAAGCTCATAACGGAGACGACCTTGTTCCTCTAGAGCCTGCTCGCTACTTCTGTTAATGGAGAGAAAAAAAAATGAGAAACGCATAGACAATGTCCTGTAAACTACATTTAATAAAATACTTCAGTAAATGATTACTTATGATTGTAGATACAGTTTTGAGAAAGGACCATTCAAGTAACCTAATTTGGTGATTAGATTAATAATAATAAATAAGCTAATTAGCTTAGATTTTTAATACCAAGTAATTTTAGAAACTTCATGTTCTCTTTTGAAAGTGATCTATTTAGAGAGTGGTAAATTTTATTTTAGCAGTTTTACTCATAACAAATTTTCGTGTATTTTTCCGTGTGCTGTTGGAGTTTTTAGCTTGATCCCCACAAGACAATGACCTGATATACCGGTATGCCAGGGGGCCAAAGGGTGCTTTACTTTCCTCAGATGCATGCATATTGTAAAACCGCTGCAGGATATTGTAAAATAATGTTTCTATTAGGACTATTAGGTTGTGAGGCCAATAATGGCATTTCAATCAAAATACATATAAAATGAACAACCATATACATTCTTCTGAAGTCCCAATGTGATCCGACAGTGCTGCGGCATGAATTTTATGAAACAAATAGATGTATCATGTTGACTATAAAAATTAATGAGCTCAGGAAGTCAAAATTAAACTTAGAAGAGTGAGAATTTCCATCTAACAGGGTCACCGGTTTGCGGAAATAATTTATTTTGAGTGCATATATTTAAATAGGATGGAAAACTATTTTGTTTCTTGTTAAAGTGTGGAAAATTACTCGTTCTACAAATTTTGTGATTCTTCACAGCACACACATTGCCACTAATCAGATAGAGATTAAAAATGGTACTCGAATAATAATGAATGGGCGTTTATGAAACTTCAATGATAAATAGTAAAAGAAAACACTTAATTGATATGTTCAGCAAGTTTCTCAATCCTCTTCATCGCCTCCATTTTTTCCTGTCCCTTCTGGCGATGCTCATTCTCAATATCACTCTTTTTTGTGATTTCATTGTCGAGTCTATCTTGATCGGCCTTCTGTTCACGGTTCACCGAGTCCAATTCTTGAAGGTAGCGAGCCGACTGCATTGAGGCTTCCTTTTTTAATTGCTCATATTCCTGAATCTACAAATGTAACAAACATTTCGTAACAAATATACAAACTAGCTATGCTTTATTTAAAACCAATGTAATAATAGCATTTCAAATATATTTATCTCACTTGAGCTTCTTCCAAATGTACATCTCTTCCACGACTTTGGCTCTGTCCAGCAACAGATGTCTCCCATTCCCTCTTAAGATCTTCCACTGCCTTTAATTCTTCATCAAGCTTCCGAATGTCTGCCTGGTGAGCTTCGTTTGCTTTCTTAGCCTGCTCCAACGTCTTCTGGGCACTGTCTAGCTTCTTTTGCGTGTGGGAAACATGCTCTTTTGCTTTAATAAATGTGGGGCGTTTCTTAGAAATTTCAACTTCCTGGAAGAAATAATAATTAAGCCTATAATTAAGGTATTCATATAATTATGGAAATTATTAGGGCCCTTAAGTGAAACATAAATATTTAATATTTGAAGGTAAAAATCCCACTTACAACTTCACGAATTTTTTGTTCAGCTTCAGCCAATTCTCTTTGAACTTTGCCAGCTTCTTTTTTTTTAACTTTCAATGCTTCCTCAGCTTTTAATTTCTTTTCTTCTACGTTGGTTAATTCTTTTTGTTTTTCAGTGAGATCCTTTTGATATTGTTTTATCTCATTCTCATTATGATACAATGAATACAGTTGTAATTCCATTTTCTTTTGAGCCTGTATTTACAAAAATGAAAAATTAGTCATCAAATTTAATTACTTATTTATTTAGTGAATGATTTTTTTGTTAACCATTGTAATTTTGCATGTAAAATTGTATATTTTACTGAATATAATATATTTGTTCTATATGGTTTTAATCTGATATGTGCATTAAGTTTAATTACCCCCTCCTTTTCCCCACGAATTACCGGTGAAGTCTTTTTTGTATAAATATTGTAAATGCTTTAAAGAATGAAAGTACTGTTTACATCAGTAACATGAAATAGTTAAATATACAAACATTTGATCAAAGGGATTCTAATTAATCAATTTATTTTTGAATAATTTAAAAGATATTTTTAGCCGATTTTTAAAAATATTTTAGTCTAATCATTAAAAACACAAAAAATATTCAGAAATAGCGATCCAACCAAATTGTGAAGGTATGCATGAGCCAATGCTGATTATGCACTTGAATCTTACCAATTCTTGTTTGAGACGGGTATACTTTTCAGCCTCTTCTTGTTCTATTTTGGCTTCCTTCTGTTCTGCAGCAACACCTTTCTTTTTCTGGTATGAGAATTGGGCTTCCTCGTCTGCTTTTGTCATGTCTAAACGGCACCGTTCATATTCCTCTTTCAAAGTGCCCGATCTACAAAATAATATTGTCTATGTAATTCATATTGCAATTATATTGTTTATAGGAGAAATAAATATCCAAAATTTCATTTAGGGGCTTCTTCCCGGTGGCGCTCTTCTCTGTCTTGCGCATGCTCTTGAATCATTTTGTCTGATCTAACGCTTAAACGATGTACCATTTTGGTAAATTATGAAAAACAAAATCAATGTAAACAGAAACTTAGTTGAATTTGCATTTGTATAAAATCAACTATAGTTGATTTTATAGAAGCGTCAATAAGATATTTACATCTAAACTTTTGATAAAATGTATAGTAAAATACAGATTTTTCGAGGCTCGTAACTTTTAGACAAAGTAGAAATCTAATTTTTAAATTCTACAGAAGCCTGTTAATTAGGAGATAAAACGATACCAGTATCATTTTTCTTATATATCTACAAATAGAGTACCAATATTACAGCATTTGTATGGAGAAAGTACCAGGCTGAGTCCTTTTAAGACGTCATAGAGGTTGTCCAGTGGATAAAACTTACGGAGGTGGTAAAGGCATCATTTACTACCAACTTCTGTCATTAATATCATTTTTGTAAAGATTTATCACAATTGGAGGGTAAAAGTAATGTAAACTGTAAAAATTTACAACTCCTTGCGTTACAAATTTCTCATTCAATATTGCTACCCCATTGTTAATAAACAAGATGTCGTTTGTGCAGATTTGATTTAAAACATAAATAGACTATCCATAAATAGAAATATTTAAGTGGTTTTGATTAAAAACGTGATCGGCAGCACTCTGCTATGATATGCTACTCTTTTTTGTGGACTAATGTGCTTTTGATCAAAGTCAACTTCACCTCGTATTTTGTAGGACCTAATTGATCAGTTTTTGTACAATTTTTTTAGTTTTTGTTCCTCGCATAAAAATTGCCTAGAATGATAAAAAAAAGTATTTTGCAGAAGGCGGACTCATCAGATTTTCTCCACATTTGACATATTATAATTTCTAGGCGTTTTTATAATTGATTTATAAAAGTATTTATAAAAGATCACCAAGTATGTTATGATCATTCAGTAGTGTGTGTACTTACCCACTAATTTCTTCAAAAAGAAGAGTTCTTTCTTTAGGATTTTTCATTGCTATGCTTTCAACAGCTCCTTGAAAGACTAGAAAATTTTTAGCCTTGACATTGATTCCGAGCTTCTCAAGTTCATTTAAGTAGTGCTGAAGTGTAACTACCTGAATTAAATTATAATGAAGTTCAATTTTCCATTAATTTGCAGCCATATGGTAAAACTTAAAGATATACAATATATGAAATAGAAGATGCAATATGTTGATATATTATGCAGATTGTTTCTTTCTATCAATTTATGACTGTCATAGTATTATTTAGTAAAAATTTTTAATTTTTCGTCTTGTCATAAGCAGCTGAAATGATTCAAACGATTTTGAGATGGGAGGGATGCAACCCATCGATAATGCTGAAGTCACAAATAGTATTGCACCGGAAGCACCGAGACGCTGGCACAAGAAAAGATGAAGGTGCTCGCAGGGCCAAGTTGCCGTATAATACTCGGTATTACACAGCCAGTATGTTTATATAACTATCTTAATTAATACAATAAAAAAGGAATACGTATATTCGGATTTCGAGATCCCTATAAAAAAAAAACATAGTTCATAATGAAATAGCATTTCAAGGATTGGCATTACTACATAAATTTGATTCAGTTCTAATGATATCAGCTATAAAGAATACAGAAAATGTTATCCATAATTTCAGAAAGTATGCTATCAAAAAATATGCTATTTTGTGAGATTCATAAAGTAAAAAAATAAATAATAATGTTCTTATCTCAATATTGATTACTTTTGCCCGACACTTTTTCTTTTTTCTTTAACCCCCAAACACCGTAGAACGTATATATACGTCCGACCGCTCGCCCGTTGACACCGTAGGACGTATATATACGTCCGCATTAGCCGCTTGATTTTGATTATTTTTGGTATTATTTCAGTATTATTTATTAACTTGACGTTTTTTTCATTGAAAATCACAACAAAACAATTTTGTTTTTTTTTTTTTTCCATTTTAATGCAGTTTCTACTACTATTTATAAATGTGTATTGAAAATACACTAATGTACTACCTTTCCAATATCTATAACTTTTTTTTATCTTTTTTTTATTTTCCGAAAACTGTACATATTTTGGAAGACTTTTAAATTATAATTTATAGTTATAAATATATGAAAATGTAAAAAAAAGTGTTGATTTTGTTTATTTCGTATATTAAAAAAAAAAAAAAAAAAAAAAAATGGCAACATTTTTATTTTTTTCTTCTTTAATTTACGAGACAAACACAATCAAAGTGATATGGTGTAATAGAAAATTTTAAGGTGAATCCGATGATACCAGATTTGTAAAGATTGAACGACTCATGCCTGCACTATGGATTTTATAGTAGTGAGTGATTTTTCAAGGTCATTAACTACAGTCTCAGCGGGTTTTGGCGCCAAAATAAACCACAGCGTTTGGAGGTTAAATAATTGTTATGACCTAGGTCATATACAATTATTTGGGCCCTACCCAACTAGGCCAAATATGCCTGTACTAGAGTCAGGGGAGATGGTGGTAATGAAGCGTTAACTACCACGATCTACTTACTAGCTTAATAATTGAAAATGTTTCAAAATGAGAAAGTTGTAAGCCAATTTTTAAAGAATTCAATATACTCACATTGTATATTCACTATATATTTTGGAAGTGCATACATTCACAAATATAAATATCTAATGAAGACTACAGCAGATATTCACACACATAATACAAGAAATAAATCACTATTGCACCTGATAAAACCAAACGGGAAATTTGAAAGAATTAAAATGAAAACAATTTTATGAAGGGTTAAGGGTGGAGGGTTGTGTTCATGCAGAGTGCTCGTAGAAAGTACCATAAAATTTGCCTGCGACAAACTTTCACTAACGCTCACCTATTTGAAGTGCCCCGGAACAGTCCAAAATAAATTATAAAATGAATGTATAGTTAAAGAGGCAGGCGTTAGTGAATTAAAATTGTAACATGAGTGTCGGACAAAATATACCATTGACTTATATAGAATTGTTATCTAAAAATCTTTTAATTTTCCGAAGGCTCACAAGAGTATTCTGCGAAATGAATAAATGGGTTTATAAAGTCGAATAGTTCTAATTAACATACCTTTCCATCAATTCGATGATCTGATGCCTGCCCACTCACAGATCTTTGGAATTGTTTTTCCGATCCGTTTTCCATAGTAAAAAATGCAGTAACAGAAGCCCTTCAACAAATAAAAACGATATTTTCGATGTGAAATGCGTTAATGTGAATAAAAAAAATTCAAAATGATCCATATTTACGTTTTGCCAACAGGACGACTAATAGAAGCTCCATGAATGAGATCACTTAAACGCTTTACCCTGAGACTTGAAGTTTTCTCGCCCATCACAAAACTTACCGCGTCCATAAAATTCGATTTCCCTAGAAAAAACATTAAATTTTAATTGTAAGTGATAAGTGTAGTTACTGTGGAAATCACCGACCAAAGTCAGGCTCAACCTCAGATAAGTAGAATTGGATATTTCTAAAAAGTTCATAATATTAATGCCAATATAGCTTTTAAGTACACGCGGTGCACACGAAGTAGTTTCAGTAAAAGTTCAGTGCACCTACATTAATCAAACATGTGAAACTGTGCTCATACCACGAGACCCAACGCACTAATGTAATTATCCTCAAAATGTTTTTGAGGTTTGCACTAGACGAGCAAATTCTTCAGCCAAATAATATAAACGAAGAGTTGTTGGTCACAGGATATTTGATTATGGTCCCCAATTCAAACTCTTCTTTATGACATTCTTTGCAATATTTTAATACATTTTTTGTATTCTTGCAAGTGAGTTTTATAAGTGTATTGTTATATTCTTCTCACCGGTCCCCCCTCATGATTGAGAATGGTGACCTTTTTGAGCAGCCATATGTTAATATTCTCCTTTGGTTTCAGTCTTTTGCATCACTGGTGCAGAGTTGACGGCCATGGACACTGATTGTTAAACCTGTTTTGACCAACCTTTGGGAGAGATTCTTCTGTCTTTCTTAACTTTACTTTGAACTTAATCTCCAATTATTAGCTTCTCCAGGTTGTCATTATTTGTTCTATCTATATGTAAAAAACACAGACAATAATATGAATATAGTCGAGTAGTCGAGAGACGGGTGTTATTACGATTAAAACTCCAGGTAATAACTTGCTGATATGCTCATATCTCATTCTCAGTCACTAGCAATTTGCCTAGATTCAAGTAGTTTATCAAGGCGGTTCTTGAACTGGTTTACACTTTTAGCTTCCACCACTTCCTGTGGTAGCCGATTCCAATTATCCACGGAATAGGGAGATTTAACTTCCGTTTAACAGTTTGACGTGTTTAATGTTTTAAGTTTGATAAAACGTTTTAAGTTGCGTAAAAACAATAAAGCTTTGTTTTTCGGTATTTTAAAATTTTTGCTTCGTCTGAACCTAGTTATTCTTCTGTTATTAAATAATTACCAAAAATTTCGAAAACTGCCCAACTAATTTTAAAATCTGCACAACATTGCGACACACATGCATAACCGATGTAGCTAATAAACTGACATTGCATGATTTTGGCGGTCACTTTAAGCTTATCAGCGTACTAACACAACACAGTATTAGTTACACATATTATATAGAATTTTATGACCAACCCGTTCACACTTTCATTATGATTTATAAAGCTATTATAATAATCAATTGTGTTACAGCGGCGAAAAAATGGCAGCCTTTCATATTAAAAAATAGGTCAACAACCGCAGTTATTCAACTTTCCTCTTAATTTTTATAAATTTAAATACAAAAGATATATTATTACCTATGCTAACAGTATTCATCAACAATTATCAGCATCACCAAGAGTTTTGTGCGAAACAGCGGCAGATTCGAAAATTTACCATTAAAAGTTGTAAAAAAGAACATAGTTTTTTTGTGGAGGGAAAATTAAGACAATCGAAAAATTTATAAAAAAACAGGGTGAAACACAACGAATAAGTAACATTGAAGAGGAAGGTTTTTGTTATAAAAACAAAAACCTAAATTTCGCTGAATCTTTTTAAAATTTTAAACATTTATTATTACCTGACCCATTTGGTCCAATAACAGCGGTAAAAGATTTAAGGGCGCCAATCCTTTTCTTTCCTCGGTAAGATTTGAAATTGTCCACGTCAATGTATTTTAGAAACGCAGGCATATTGGGGCCTGTAATTTCACCCAATTACGTTTATATATAAAGATTATTTTTATAAACACGGAAAGAACGAACCCATAATAACGCGTCTCAACACAGAAGAAGTGTCACGACATGGAACTTAAACTAGTCGAGTCGAACACGACAAACGAAGACGCCGCCAGTGTTGTCAGTTTGGGAACACGTACTTCACAATGAATATATCGTACAAGTCAAACAAATGTACTCGACACAAGCTACATGTAGGCCAATAAAATAATATACAGTTATTTCATATTATATAATACAAAAAAATGTTTAAAATACTTAAAAAGTTTATTAATTATTTCAAATTTTAAAAAAAAACAACAAAAAAATATGGTTAACAAAAATAAATATTTCTTCATTCTTACAAAAAAAAAAAATTCAGCTGTTTATTTTTCAGATTTTGAGCTGTATTATGTTTTTAGAGTAAAGATATTTCGATATACTACTCCCCGAAAACAGTGTATACTTATTGAAATAAAGAACTAGGCACTAAAAATCATAATATGTACGTTGATAAAAAAAAACACCGTCACAACAAAACTGTCTCTTCTTTACCAGTCTACAAATACCAAGCAGTTTCATTAATTATTTCTTCAACAAACTTATTATGTGAACGAATTTAAGAACAGACTAGACAAGTTTATCAGATACGATACAAGTGCAGATTTAGGCTTATCAGCATAAGCTGCCTGTCTAAAACTAATAATAATAATAATATAATACATATATTTTAAATCGTTTTTATATTTAAACGTATTAACATTGTTTTTTTGGTTAATATTTCAGGACAAAAATGATTTGCGATTTGGAAATGGTAATGAGAGTACTCTCTCTTTATTTGATTTTAAATTATTATTTTTTGTTAACATTATTTTAATGTATTTTAATTTATTTCGTTTTCTTTTCATCAATCTCATAAATCAAAACATCATACTTAAGTGCGTTCGCGGTCAGTGTAAATTCAAATCCAAGTACTTGAACATAGCTCAAGAAGACCAAACTTGACAACAATTGAATATCGTAATATTTGGGGTATCAAACTCAGGTGCGCTAATTACGAGAATATAATATTGGGCAATATTGTGACGATTTGGCTTCTATTCTAAAAGCCTTTTAATGTTTTATACTTGGCATTAAAAGAATTATATTTTTGTTCATAAATTCGTATTTGAATAAAAATTTAATTCTTTGAAAATCTGTAAAGTATAAAATAAATGAAGGGAGTGAAAATTATAGAGTAACAATCTCAACCTTTCGATTGCTCTCTTACTTCATTTATATCTTTTTGTAAAGTCTTGTTGTGATTATTTATATACGTTTTTGCAATGAATATAAGTCTGGGGTACAACAAAATTCGGTGTTTTATTTCGTAAACTGCCTTAGCCCTGTATAGCTCCCCGCTATTGAAGATCGGGAAGTTACCTCACATCTAAGAAGACACTGCAAGCCAGCCCTTCTTTATAATAGGTATGCTAAAGTAAATGCCTAATGAGCATCTTGCTTTTATTGCAAAAAACAACAGAAACTAAATCAGAAAATAAATTGTTTATGGAGTGCTAAGTTGGGCTGCCTGAATTTTTGATGAGCCCTACGTTTCAGACAAAATATTATCTAAGCAAAGTATGTGGTCGCTGAAAGAATAAAATAAATTTTATTATAATAATATATGGAGCACCGTAAATGGACAGGTAAACGAGAGTTGTACAATGTGGCAATACAATGTGTCACTTTGAGTTTGACAGTTGAAGTTTAAATAAAATTGTTCCATTTTGTTGCCGTGTGCTCCTTTGGGTCGACGTGGAGAGATGGGGCTCTTATCATTTTTAATATTCTTCTAAATTTAATTACATTCATTCACGATTTATCGCATTTAATAAAAGCAGGAATGCTTGCTTTCAAAATGTTATCTTTATGATGTATTGCTTTAAAATTGCGCGGTAATAGAAACAGTTTGGCTATCTACAACAAAATGTTAGCAAAATCTTCAGTGGAGTTTATTTTTTTTTTAATTACATGGATTTTCGCTAATGTTTATAGTTTATTTCGTTTGTACGAGGCATTACAACGTAAGATTATTTTGGTGATAATAATGACGCAGTAATTAATTTAAAGTATCTGATTTACTACATGTTAAACATTTATTTTTTCTAGCATTCAGACTTCATGATATCGAAGGAATTGTACCGGGATGGAGTTTTTTAAATAGATCAAAAGATGATTCAGATTTCGAGTGGAGCGTGTGGAAGAACTTTACATACAATTATTATCCTTGGTTGACTCTTAATATTTTGGCATCTGAGCTTTGTCGTGTTATTGTACCTGAATTTGTACCATTATCATATTTGATAATATCTCTTAGTTTTTTTTTTTATGAATTTAGTTGGTTAGGACTCGCTATTCTAATCATTCAGCCCATTTTCTACTTCAGCGTCGCTGTAAGGCATTGTAATACATTTTTTGTATGGCTATGTTGTTTGTTATCGTTTTCATACATATATAGTATGAATTATTTGTACGGTTTGCATCCTTATAATGGTCTTCTCGAGCAGTTTAGCAATGAGAATATTTATATAATAATGATAACAAGTTCATGGATACAGTTACGATGTATAAGCTTTTGTTATTACCATATCAAAAACACGTTAAAAGCTGTTAACTCTGTAAAGCCTCTAAAGAAAATATCTTTAATCGAATGCTTAAGCTACTGCTTGTATCTTCCACTCGCTCAGTTAGGACCATTTATTTTATATGAAGATTTTGAGAAATCTCTTCGACCCGAAAATCATAAAAACCTAAAAACACGACTTGGAGTATTCATAACAAAAATCGCAAGATCACTTATATGGTTTTTTTTTGTGGAATTTGCTCTGCATTTTATTTATTTCAATCGGCTGCATTCTGCGATACAGGTACTAATATGGATAAGGTTATTTTTTTTTTTTTACTAAAATAAAAAGTTATTTATTTGTTTATCATGTCTTGTGTTGTGGAGGAGGCACTATGAGCCCAGTTTCGACTCCTATATTGTCGGCCACTTCTCACAAGTTGTGTTAGCTAAAGTCGTTTCACCCAGAAGAAATTTTTCTTAACAAATAACTCATACACTTTACGGTGGCCATACAGTAACCCAAAGTGGTTAAAATGTTAATATCCGGCCGTTTGTTTAATCAGTTCCGACTGCTTTAAACACAGCTTTAGCCACAGGCAATAACATCTCGAAAGTATGTAAATGTATGTTTGTGTAAGTCTTGTTTGTTTTTCTGGTAAGTTGTTACAAGAAAATGTTCTTCTCAGTGACTTTAGTTGATAGTTTTGGAGAAAAGCGCCATCGAATATTTTAAGAATATTGGGTTTCATATTTCAAATTATCTGTGACAAAATATATGTAACTTATCAAACGTCATCTACTGTATATTCTCATATACAAAAATATTTTCATTATTGTAGTAACCAAATATTATAATTCAAATATTATTTATTTTGCAAAATATGTATCTAGGTATCTTTTATTATTAAATAATAGTATCAATAGTGCATTAGCACCCACAATAACTGCTTATTGAGCCTACCTTAGTGGACAATAGTCCAGTTACATAGGTAAGGATTTAATAGTTTGTATAGCTCAAATAAATAACAATTAATTTACTCTTGAAAGGTACATAAACTTTCACTTTCATTAGTATGTTTCCTCTTTTAAACTACATATTCGTGTTAGAAATATTAACTTTGAATAGATTATTATCTGAACCATCAATTGGCTGTAGATTCCCAAGGTTACAAGAGAAAATGTCAATATCATCTGTAAAAATAAGTTTTTATTGCATTTGAAATACGAACGATGGAGCTGAGGTCACCCTATTAAAAAAAGGTGCCAAATGGACAGCATAAGGAAAGTTGAACAATAGAAGAACAGCTGGAGGGTTTATTTCCTTTCATGACTTTATGACTTTCTTTACTGGCATACAGTCTTCATTTTATTGATCTTGATGGGTAAAAATATGCCAAAAGGGTTGTCTAAACATGTTGGAGGTTAATAAGTATGTCTGAATGCCTCTATCTCAGTACTTCCCAAACTTTGGGTCGCGACCCACCAGTGGTTTGCGAGCGAATATTGAGTGGGCCCTTGCCACCGTATATACTCGTACATGCATTTTAAAAAATAGGAAGTTATAAATTTGATATTTCATTCAGTTATTAATAATTCCTAAATATTGAAATAAACTTAATTTACGGAAAATATTGTGATAAAATAATAATCTAAAAAAATAATAAGAATCTGAGCATTAGCAATATTTATGCCCTCTTTTCTTTAAGACAGCTAAAAGGTGGGCCCCCAAATTGGAAATTTTTGTTATATGGGATGGAGTCCAGTTAACTTTGGGAACCGCTGCTCTATCTACTTTAACCTTTTGATGGGTGATAGACAGGTAGATGAATGATTTTCTTTAGCTGATAATAGTGCATTTTTTTGAATGGTATTTGGATTAGTTTTTCTGGAGGGTCTTATGAAATTGATTTAGCGTTAATTGATGGGCTACAATTTTAAAGTTTTCGAATAGATGTAGAGAATTGAACGAAAATCATACTGCTTGGATATTAAGTATTATTTTCCACCAAATTCAAATTGGATATTACCATCATTTATGTTGAGTATTCGAAAGTATATTTGCTACTTTTTTATTAACGTTTGTGAGTCCCTACTTGAAACCCCTCTATTGTTTAATAATGTATTTCAGGTCCTTGATAAACTCGACAGTTGGCCTCTTTATGGTGGTGGCCTGTGGATGGGATTGTTTTTCTACATGAAGTACCTTATATTTTATGGTATTGGTGGAGCCTTCTCGTCTCTTGATCACATAGAGCCTCTCCCTCTGCCACAATGCATCATGACAGTACATTTGTATTCGGACATGTGGAAGAACTTTGATGTGGGACTATACAGATTTCTAGTCAGGTTGATATTCTTAATTATTAGTAAACTCAAAACGAGTTTACAGCTTTGTCCTGGAGGCAGTGTATGAAATATCAGCTAAATTGGTTGCTTACATACTAAGCAACCAATTTAGCTTATTTATTACTATCTATTTACTATGATTTTTTAAAATTAAAATAATGTAGGTGCTGTTGCCCGCATAGTACAAAGGCGGCAAGATCGTTCAAACCTTCTGCGCTCAGCTCGTTGTCAACCCCAAAAATGATTATTGGTAGCAAAAATACCCAAAAGAGCATATCCCACAGTAAAGCATGCAATAAAATAATAGGCAATACATTTCATAAAAAAAAAATATATTTGCAATTTTCTTACCTAAAATGAACCAATAATTTTTTTTAATCAATCTAAACCATTTTTGAAGCTAGAAAAAAATATTTAGTTTTTTATGAAAATTGCGCTATTTTATAATGGTACAAATTTCCATTGCATAATTTTATAATCAATATGAAATGACAGCATTACTAACAAATGAGTGTTTTAAGCTATTATTTATAATAATATATTTTTCATACAAAACAAAATTAAATATAATTTGTAATAATGATTTATTGTTTTTTTAGTTTCATATACAAACCGAGCATCAACACGCTGAAGGAGTTAAAAATTCCAAGAAACATTACAAAAGCTTTGGGATCACTTCTATGTTTTGCTTTTGTTTACATTTGGCACGGAACTCAGACATTCATCCTCGTCTGGACAATTCTGAACTACCTCGGAGTAATAATGGAAGACCTCGGAACTAAACTTTTTCATACAGATATCATATCAAAGATAGTTGGCAAGTTTTTGAAGACGGACTCCATGAAAGCGAGATTTAATGCATTGATGTCTTCTCCTTTACTTCTTATGTCTGCTCTATCTAATTTTTATTTCTTTGGAGGTTTGGAATTTGGAAATTACTACGTCATCAGGGTATTTAGCGAAAGCATGTACACTATATTTTTTATATTTTTGTTTTTATACAGCTCTTGTTTTGTATCAGCTAAACTTTCTTCATTAAGAAACAAAGAAAAAGAATTATCCAAAACAATGTGATTTTTAATAAAATATTTTTATTTACTGTTATTTATTTTTATTTTAACAAATTTACTATCAAGAGATGAATTTGAACACATGGATGACAATATAGGGTGGCTGATATTAAGCTATGCTGATAACACTTTGTACAGTCCAGGTCCTTTCAACAATAAGTATCCATGAGTATGAAGGGATTCAATAAGATCATTCGCATTTCCTCCGAGGCCATTCATTTTATGTATTTGACACAATTCTTTTTTGGAAAATGTATCTTTACCAGAATTGGCAGTCTGGCGTGTGAGTATGTCTATAAATTTTTTGATCTGAAAGCATTAGAAAAAATATTACAGAACATGTCTTAGTTTTAAAATTCGCTCTATACCATTAAGTCAATTGTACCTTAAATATAATATTGTAAGTTAGCAATGGAATTTATAACTCAGTATCAGTAAAAAGTGATACAAAACATGAGAATATAAAGAACTAAATATATATTTATTCTTGTTCAGGTCAAAATCTCTGATAATTTGAATATCAGAGAAATCTCTGATAATTTCATGTAATTGGCCAAATATACTAGTATAACTATGTATTTACTGTTTTATAAACTAAGTTACGCTGTATGTTTCCCTAAAATATATTAAATAAATAAATAATTTGAATATCTCTTAAATTATATTACTAGCGACCTGTGGGTACCATAAATATCACGTGTGTACGTGTGTGAAGATGTGGTGTATTATTTTTGTGGATTTTTAAGAGATCCAAGATCTCAAGAATTTTCATTATGCATAAGAAAGCACCAATGGTAGTTAATATACTAGTTTATTTAATATATTATATACAGAAAAGTGTACCCACTTATCTGTTAAGGAACATATTCATACGAACAATATATACATATAATACATACTGAGGTGTTCTAAGGCATCGCCGTAATAATGCCGCCGACACTTCCGCCACATATCACACGCAGGTGGACCGGGATTACAACAGAAACTCATAGAGTAGCGAAATGTACTTGTATTACAAGCTTGTGATGGAAGCTATAAGTGTAATCCAGTTCAAGAACCGCCTTGATAAATGTCTTGAATCTAGGCAAATCGCTAGTAACTGAGAATGAGATATCAGCTAAATAGCTGCTTGCTCATTAAGCAATAATAATTCAGGTCTTATCACTAAGCCCTGGCTAAACTGCGTGGAGACGACGGATATGCCAAGCTCAGGCGGTCCCAACGGTTGAATGACGATCGCTTGACGTGGCTTAACTCGCTATTCGCCATTTCTGCGCCCACGCGCAGCGCAGCGCCATTTATCAGTGGACACAACACTACAACGGCTGAAATTTGTGTCCGTGAAAGAGTTAACATTGTAGTATTGACAAGATTCTTTATTTAGGACTTTGAAATGTGTTTGTATTTTTACATATGTAGCGGGTGTTCTACTGGAATCGTAGCCAATTATAGATCTTATAGAGACCTACAAGATATTAACTCACTATTATGATGTTCCAAATTTTGAAACCATATACACAATTCATACAAATTCGCACTTGCGAGGACATCATTTAAAACTCACAAGTACAGCCTTCAGTCCGAGGAAGAATTTCATGTCAAACAGAGTGGTGAATGCATGGAATAAGTTACCAAGTGCAGTGATAAGTGGAAAAGTTTATCAGAGACGATACAAGTGCAGATTTAGGCTTATCAGTATAAGCTGCCTGCCTAAAACTAATAATAATAATAATAATCATTTATAATATCTTTCTTTTATTTTCAAGATATAAACTAAGGTAAACATACTTTTTGATACTTCAATTAGGAATGAAGTTATTAATAACCCAGCAACTTCATACAAAAATAGAGAAATAGGATTCTTGCTCCTGATAAGTAGCTCCTGGTAATGGAAGGTTAGGTTGTTGTCCACCATGAGCAATTACGGCATGAGCCAACATCTTTTTCATACTTAACTTATCATGTAAAATATTGTTTGCCATTCCGTATGTCATGCCTATAACCTCTGCTACTTTGCGCCCTTGTGATCTAGATCAGTGTTTCTTAACCATATTGAAAGAATCGCCCCCTTTACCACAGTAAAATTATCCAGCGCCCCCCCCTCCCCACAAAAAAAAATACTCTCTTTTTTATGTATTTCATGCAATGATTTTCTTTACAAATAAAAAATTATAAGAAAAACAAATAAAAAACATGATTATTTTTATAAAAATTATGTATTTATTGCCATTTATGTCATATTAACATTACATACAAAATTATATTATTATTTTAACTAAAAAGTAAATAATTCAATGGAAATGAGAATTTTTATTAAAAAAATTAATGAGATCCTTGAGCCTCATGTGCTTGGGCTATTTTCGTAATATTAGGTTCAAGTTTAGTTAAATATAGTCTTAAATCTCCTCTTTGGCTTATCTGTAATCGATTTCGGGATTTTTTTAATATATGCGTTACTGCGCTAAAACCCTTTTCCACTAAATATGATGAAGGAAATGCTACGATGGGTAATTTTACCTCTTTCCACAGAAGAGGGTATTGATGGCGAAAATGGACCCAAAAAACATCATAATTACATTGATTGAACACAATTTTAGCTTCACAGTCATTTTGTAGCTCAATAAACTGCTCTTTTAAATTTTCACTGACATTTTCTACATTTGATAAAAATGGATTAATTATCCAATCTGGTATTAAAAGTTCATACAAGTCTTTGAATCGTATTATCATATCTTCGATAAGGGCGTCAATGTGGCTACAGTATGTTTCCAAATCAGAATCCTTAAGTATATCTTTTTTTAATTGTTGTAAAGAAGGAAACTGATGGAGTTCTCGCCGACAAAGATTATCTTTAAATAATTTGAGTTTGTTAATAAAGCTCAGTACAACACCTTTGGCTTTAATAAGGCTGATATTGTTTCCTTGAAGCTTCAGGAGATTTTCATTCATCTTTTCGAATATATCCGAAAGATAGGCCACATCATTTCGCAGTAATTTTAATTCATAGCATATGTTTTCATTGTTTACTTCCAAAAATTCCACAATTGTATCAAATAATGCATAAAATCTTTTTAAACAATTTCCTTTTGATAGCCATCTTACTTCTGTATGTAAGATAAGTCGTTCGAATTCTTCATCATTTTCTTTACACAGTTGACGAAATAATCTATCATTCAAGGGATGAGACTTTATTTTATTGATGACATTTATAACAATACTCAGCGATTTATGAAGTCTTCCATTAATCTTCTTTGCGACTAAATGTTGACGGTGAATGACGCAGTGAATTGCTAGAACATTTGGTGCAACGTTCTTCAACCTTGATATAAAACCACGATGCCGACCAACCATAGCTGGTGCTCCGTCAGTAGCACAGGCAATAACATTAGTAAAGGGAATCTTTTTTTCAGTGAAAAAGTTTTCAAGGGTTTCAAATACTGACGAACCTTTCGTGTCAGTAGTAAGTAATTTTGAAAATAACATTTCTTCGATAATTTTTTCATTCTTCACAAATCGTACATAAGCAAGTAGTAGAGATTCATTATCACGCAGAGTACTCTCATCCAATTGTAATGAAAAATCGTTGGACTGTAGTTCATCACATAACTGAATTTCGATATCATTTGCCATCTCATCAAATCTTTTTGAAACCGTGTCATTGCTCAATGGGACTGAAGAAAGAATCTCTTGCTGATTTTGTCCGATCATATTATTAATGAATACACGTATAGCTGGTAGTATTAATTTTTCTCCATATATATGTGGTGCACCACATTTTGCAATAATTTGTGCTATTTCATAAGATACTACCTTTATCGTTCCGACTTGAAATCTTCTTAAAAACATTACTGAGAGTATTACGGCTTTCAAATGTTTTCTTAAGTTCTTGAAAGTACAATATATCTTTATTATTCTTGTCGGGATGTTTCTTTAAAAAATGTTCATTTAACCGCGATGGCTTCATTGCCTCATTAGAAAATACGTGTTGACAGAGTAAACACATTGGCAATTGTTGATTTGTAGGAGATGGAATAAAACCGAATTTTAAATAGTCAATAGAATATTGTCGACATCTTTTCTGTTTGGTTGTCATCTTGAAATAAAGGCCGATTTGCGAATTTAATGCCGAACCCCTCAGATAAACTAACGCTTATAAGTGAACGCGACCGTCTCCAACGGATTGACAGAGATGACTAAGTGCATCAGTGCTCCCAGATTATGAGAACTACGCTCACACACACTCAAAGACTCTGTCTATCGTACGAATAGCTGTGCGTGTGTTGGTGCGTTGGTGAGACCCGCCGATATAGCGACGGAGCTAGCGGCCTACGCTTCCCCCCAACCCCGGCCTCGCCGCCGCGCTCCGTGCAGTTGGCCCGCTCGCCGCCGCGCGCGCTGCGAGCGCCCAGCCGGCCCAGACTCGTGCAATATGCAGAAGCGACACAACGCCCACTTCAACTGCCGCAGCGCCCCATAAATGCTAAAAATTTAAAAACGCCCCGCCAGACCTTTAAAACGCCCACAAGGGGGCGCTGGCGCCCCGGTTAAGAACCACTGATCTAGATCATGTCTGCCAGGCGGCCCAGCCGCTCCCATCAAAAACAGATGAATGCCATGTTTAAAATCGTTGAACCAATATCTCATGGTTGTCATAGATGGTGAAGAGTCCCCATAGCTAGCTTCCAACTTCGCTTTTATTTCATTTTTTTTTCCAAAAATAAAAAGCAAATTACGGATCAATATTGCTCCTATTTACATTTTATCGAGAAACATGAAATGTGTGACACAACTAGCTGCCAAATAAAAAATAACCTATTAATCAGTCTGAAATTTAATATGGTGTCGTTTGACAGATGGCAGAACACGACGGTAATGCTAACTTCTTTCAGTAACGCCACCTTTCATCAAACACGGGTACTTATTGCTCGACTCTCGATCAGTACTCCTTGGTTTACACAGTATGGGTGATTATAAATACATACTGGTTATATTTCTGAATTTTATAAGCAAATTAGCAGAGTCCAGCTCTGCTTAGAGTTGGTTGAATCTAGAAACAGCGGCTGCTGGGTTATATTTAGAGTAGGCTCCGAGTATTATGAGGTAGATCACACCTGACTGCATAAAAATGGAGTCAAGTTCCTGAGTATATAAAATCTAAAATGTCATGACAAGAGCCCTCGTATATCTAAAAACAAAAGCACTAGCAATAGGTACCAGGTATGTCAATTTAATATACAGAATCAACAGTAAATTTATGCCCTTATGTGCAATATAGCTCTGAAAAATGTGATGGTTGTTTGTGTCTATTTGTATATCTGTTAAAAACTTAAAATGTACAAATTATGATGTAGTTTTGTCCATTAATACGGTAACGGTACATACTTATAGAGGTGACCAATAACTAAAATGTAGAAATAATCGCTACCCGAAAGTGTATAAAAAAATGCGAAAATAATTCGTGCCCAAATTTATTACTTTTATCAAAGCGCTCATGTAAATTTCCTTTTTGCTTGCAGGTGCTCGGTTAATGACCCGGCGAACTTATGACAAGAGTAAGTTTTTACTCTTTGGATATGAGGCCGAAATAAATCATGTTTGAAATCGCAGGGTCAATAAGCTGTTTTTTTTTATCGGGAATGGTCTTGGAACGTGCTGTATATGAGTAAGATAGTATGTACTCTACAAAAAATAAATAAATTGTAGGTGAATGTAAATTTTGAATATAACAAGATTTTTCAAAACTGGATATGTCCAAACATATAAGAATCCATAGGGCTTCTTGCGTAATTTTTATTAGGAAATTTCAACAGGTAATACTAACAGCACTTCTTGAACTCATTCCTGATCCGAAGATAGAACGTGACAACTGTATTGTTCCAAATTCATCGCTGAATGTATCAACTAAACTGTGCTTCATTATTTCAATAACATTTTTGGCATCTTGGGCAGTTGCTTTTTCCCGGAGGTCCACACGAGCCCGTGCCTAAAAAACAAAATAAATGATAAATTTATTATTTTCTTTATGTTATATTTACGGGTATATGTTTGTGTCTCTGCAAAATCTCGTCTATACATTTGCCTTTCTCTCTTACGGCTTATATAGGGTGTTTTTTTTAGAGGCGTGGTTTTCAATCTGGCACTACTTTTTTCGTAGTTGGTGTTTTTGACAGCTGTCACTTGATTTATGCTCAG
Organism: Neomicropteryx cornuta; assembly: GCA_020383195.1. Taxonomy (NCBI): domain Eukaryota; kingdom Metazoa; phylum Arthropoda; class Insecta; order Lepidoptera; family Micropterigidae; genus Neomicropteryx; species Neomicropteryx cornuta. The sequence goes on from JAHKQU010000014.1 coordinate 13,840,883, forward strand.
TTTGGTTTGCCATTTCATAATGAATAGACTTACTCCTGAACAACGTTTGCAAATAGTGCAAATTTGGAAAAAATCACTCAAAATTTTTTTAAAATCACTCTAAAATAAAGTAAAAATCGCGTCGTGGGCCTGTGGCGTAGCCTCCAAGATCGTGTGATTTAACACCGCTGGACTATTTTTTGTGGGGTTATGTGAAGTCGCTTGTCTACGCAGATAAGCCGGACACGATTAACGCCTTGGAAGAGAATATTCGGCGCGTTATTGCTGACATACGGCCCAACTTGCTGCAAAAAGTGGTTGAAAATTGGGCCTCTCTGCTGGAATTTGTTCGAGTCAGCCGTGGCGGCCACTTACCCGAAATCATTTTTAAAACATAATGGCAATCCCTTATCTTTATAATAAAACTAAATTCTTAGCCATAACATCAAATTATATGCGTTTTATCTCTTCTTGAAAACCACGCCTCTAAAATCATCACCCTATATTTTATAGCTTAAGTCAATTAATGGTTTTTACTGCAATAAAAATAATAATTGCAGCTATGAAACAATATTTTATGATGCAAAACTTCCTTTGGTAATGAAACATAGTTTTCTGAAGTATTTTGTATAATTTCATCACCTAAAAGTGTTTTTGTACTTTTATCACATTTAACATTTTTCCTTGCTATTTGTAAATGAACCTAGGATGAACATAGGAGTGAACCTTACCTGTGTGAGTCTTATGCAGGCCTCCAGCTGTCGCGTAGTTATGGGTGTATTTTCATTTTCATGTAGCCTTCGCAGTTGTAAATAAAAATCTCTTAGTTCATTTGATGCTTCCGTACTTAGTTTCGGGTGAACATATTTCTGAGCGTACGCAATGTATTTACGAAGTAATACTAGGGGTAGTGAATCAACCACTTCTTCGGGCCTTAGTTGTAAAGTTTCACTAAAAACAAATATGTGGTTATATCCAAGACCTTGCGCCTATGTAGTTTTAGTTAAGAAAATCTGTCTGGGGTCCAGATAATCCGGATGACGCAGATTACTGCGATGCCGAACGGCTGTCAGTGATGAGTGACTACTCTCATACCATTACCTTGTCTAGTCTGGCGGTTATACCCATTGAGTCATCCTGCGCGAACGTGTTTACTTTGATAGACCTATGAATTCCCCAGTTGCAAGCTTTCTAACCCTAAATGTGCATGTAGTAAGGGAATAAGACGTTTACCACAAATTAATGAATAATGAATGATTAGCCATTTTCCCCCCGCTGCAATACAAAAGCATTGAAGCACAGGATGATGCATCATATAAGTGTATTACACAGGTAGGAGCGCAACAGGCCGTTTGTGTGTATGTGCAAACACACGGATGGCCGTCACCAAGCTGAGGCGTTTTTTAATGATGTATAAAATATACAAGGTGCTCTGGAGCACACTTCTAATGCCCCTTCTATCAACTTCAATTTTTTATGACATTTACTATGATGTGTAACAGTATATACCTACATAAGAGTTCTCCAGCTATGGCAAAACCTATCCCGCGATCGTGAAGATTTATGGAATTGGAAAATCGACTGTAGAGGAATTATGAAGTTACATGCACGAATTGCAGGCCTGGGATTAGCAAAATGCGAAATAAGCTAGACAATCTCGATCAAAGAATCCCCAAGATATGTCATTTCATATGATGAATGCATTTCATTGCGTTTGCGGTGTGGGACAGGTCGTGGAGCGGTGTGGGACGGGATTTTATTACAATTAGTACAAGAGCCCAGGACCAAAATTATGTGTGATAGTTTTATGGCCAAAATGGTTTAAATCGAGAAAGTAGATTCGATAATGATAGATGATAAATTGGAAGACGGTATTATCATTTTCCATCCAATATTGAAAAATAAATAAATGAAGTTACTTACCTTAATTTTCTATGATTATTCAAGGAATCATCCAATCCAACACTGTCATTGATATCCCTTGGATAGTTCTGATTTGCTTTACGTTTCTTGCTGGAATGCATGGCCAGTACATGTTCTGATAGAAGAGCATCCAGTCTCTCATTTGGTTGATCCAGTAATATAAAGACCAGGTCAAATCTTGATAAAAGCGGAGAACTCATCTTCAGATTTTCAGACACTGTTTTTGCTCTTTTGGAAAAAATATTTTTATTTAAGAAGAAAAACTTTTAGGTATAGTTAAAATTTTTAGCAAACGAAAAAGTGAACATAAAAAAATAATGCGTACATTTTCTCCTTGCTTCTATACATTATTAATATAGTTTTCAAAAATGCAGAAAGTATGAAATGTTGTTCATTACGCAATTAATAAAATATTATAAAATGTTACCATATATATATTTTTTAAATGTTCAAATGGAGCGAAAATTCTAAAAAACCCTAGAATGTTCAAGATTTTGCTCACCTATATAAACTGAACCCGAGGCACTTTAAAGAACCGCCGCCATCCAGGTCTCTCTGGGAATCTCTGAGCAAAAGCGCCAAATTAAGCGGGTTTACGTTCCGTGGTTAAAGGTGGAATACCTAGAATGTCTGAGCCTTTCTATATCGTTAGTCCAGATTTTTTTTTAAACTTTGCTACTGGCAGTACCAAATTCTAAAAAAGGCTGGTAGTACTAGCATTACCAAAGTCCAATAAATTTTAATGATTCGAAAATTTGACACTAGACCAGCTACCAGCTTCCGCCGATCCACTAAAACAAAAACTACTCACAATATAATAAAAAATCCTCTTGTAAAAACTTTTCTAAATGATAAAGTCGGTAGAATAATTTGAAAAACTTTATAGATTGTAAATTGTAGGTACCAACTATACTTGGGAAATTATTTAGAAAATGTAGAGCAGACTTTACTTTCAATAGTATATAAAAAATGATTTCAATGATTACCATTATAGAATTGTAGGAAACTTTTTACTAAGTGCTGTTCAGAATGGCAGTCAACTGATGGTTTTAGTAACGAACAAATTAAAAAAAAAAAATGCACACGTGAATTGGTCAACCTTTGTTTTTAGAGACGGATAGATACATAAAAAGTGTAAAGAATAATGGAAACATTACTTTCTAAAATAACCTGTTATAGTGTCCTCCCACAGGGTTTGCAGCAGCTAATACCGTAGCTCTAGCTGAAAGGCAACATACAACGCCACCCTTTGCTATACTGACTGTTCTTTGTTCCATAGCTTCCAGTAAGCTTCCATGGTTTGCAGTCATCTAAAGAACAGAGAAAACCACATATAAATTCAGTTTTAATAAAGGTTAGCTGGCAGTTTACATGCAGTGAAACTATATATAAACTGCTAGTCTTTGTAGACTGAGAAATCAACGGCTACAAAGTAAGCACCATTAAAGACAGTGTGTAGATCGTGCGATGGTTACCGCAAAGGGAAGAGGAAAAAAAAAATGTTAAAAAAGAATTCCACCTTGTGATGTGTGTTTATTTGGCAAAAAATTTTCATAAACTACAATATGAAAAAAACAATTATTTTTTATAAAATAATAGTTTTGATCGCATAAAGACCATTTTAAATCCCCAAAGTTCAAATTATATTCAAAATGAGTTACTAACTAAAATTAGACCAAGGTCTTGAAACGTTTGCTCAATGAGAAGAGCTCATAGAAATCACTGACTGAGGTCAGACCTGTTATGAAAGGTTTCGAAAGGGTGGTATATAAGAAGACTGAAGTGAGGGGTTAATTATAATTATGTTTGTCTAACTTGAATAGGTGGCTTTTGGGGATGTTATCTTCACATTAGACAGTATTTTATCTTATCATATTATCACCTATTACTATCCATAGACAAGCACTTGAGCATTCTAGTCACCACTTTAATAGTCATGCAAAAACCACTTACGCACTTTAAATAATAAAGTACACATATCTCTCTAGTTGACTACAATGAAGTGCAACAATGTTGTTTATCATTTTAATAATTACAATAGTTTTATAAACGTAGCAGAAAGACCAATATTCTATATAAAAACTATGAAGACCAATATTCCTAAAAGTATAATTAATTGAAAAATGGCATAACAGAGACAAATAATTTTAATAATTAAATAACACACCTTAAAGGCAAAGGATGTTTGGTTGCAGCATAAATAAGTGCACATAATATAGAATCCACAAAGGTTTTCAGATTAAGATTTAAATACTTCAAACTAAAAATACTAACTTTATCAAGTTCATCAACACAGCAAACTCCGCGATCTGCTAAAACAAGAGCACCAGCTTCTAAAGCAAAATCGCCACCGGAATCTCGACCGAGGGCCACAGTCAACCCACTTGCTGATGCTGAAGCACCACACACATAAATACCTAAAAAATACATTACTCTATTTCAAAACCGAAATAAAATGATGTAAACCTAAAATTGACACTCAGAAAAGTGCTTGTTCAAAGAATACATAAATACCCCCATTTACTATGGCTTTTACTATATCCCCATTTACTATTTAATATGCCTCCTCACAGCGCTAAAATGATACAAATGTTTTTTTTCTGTTAACTGAAATGATAGATAGATAGTTTTGGTGTAGAATATATTTAAAAATAAAATTCAATTATCCGAAATAATTTATTAACTAAACTACTACAAAATATATAAAATCTAATAATAATTATATTTTCATATATTATTTGTACTGAAGATATTCAAGTTAGTTGTTGTCTTATTTTTAGTTAGTTTAGGTTAGGTTATTGACTTCAATAGACAAGCTTGCAATTTTCAGGGAGTTCCTTGGAATTGTTTTTGAGCTAGGGAGTTCCTGCGAATTGTTTTCGAGCTAGGTGACCACTCATAGTCAATCCGTGCACTATCAAGCCGACACAGGTTTGCAATACCTTCGCCCTGTTGCCTCTTGACAGTCATGGTTATTTACAGTGTTTCACACCGCAACCAGTCATTGCCGAAGGTCTCAGTCAATACGACAGTCGAAATAACAGTAATCAAGGTGTTCCCGAAGCAGCCCCTTCGGTCAGAGCCAACAATATTTATCCGCATTCGAGCAACTTCTGAAGAGTTGCCATCTTTAGTCTGAATGCAGCAACTCCACAGTCGTACATCATCTCGACAACGTTCCTGGTGTCATTTGTACTATCTTCAGAGCAGTAAATCTATAACAACCTTATCCACATCGTTATTCATCTCACTCACCCTGGTCCGTTACAAAATCAAAATTATAACCTATAGTGAGGCAATATCTTGATATCATAACCTATAAAAAGGTGATATTTTGCTATCATAATTTATAATTAGGCGATATATTGCTATCATAACTTACTCGGTTATTTTTTTGTGTAAAAAGGACACCAAAAATAAACCAAGATCTATTTATTTCCTGGACTTAGTTCGTAAGAGCAGGCTAATAGGCCACTGAGATTTTCGCCTAAAATAACCAACAAAAACCAATTAACCAGTGGTTTTATTTCTAAAGCAGATACACAAAATAAGAACCTCTTGGTGCTGCTAAAGCCGCTGCTTGTAAAAGTTGCGATTTTCCCAAGCCTGGATCACCAACAATCAGGACATGAGGATTAGGACGACAGCCTTTTTCTGATTCCTTTCCTCCCATCAAACCCAATATAAGGCCGGCTTTAACCATTTCATGACCATAAATTGAAGGGCATAGTGAGTGCACTAACAGACGTAAAACATCACCGCACCCATGAATGTCCTGCAAAATATTTTTTTTATCAAATAATTGAAAACAAAAATGAAAAGGTTTTATACTTGAACATATACAATAGATATAAATATCTAGAAATATTTTAGTTTTTTTAAGCCGAAAAATAGATTTTGCGATGATGAATTTTCATCAAAGAGCCCACGCTGTGAAGTAATACTTGTAATAGTCCTGCAATATCCATGGAATGTCTCTCAATGTTGTGTTTTTAATAAGTATATTCGTAATCTGATTATGACATAAATAAATAAATATCATTCTTATTTCATAAGCATTATTGATATTTGAAGATGAAATATTTTCTAAATATGTCAGAAAAACCACTAAAAAAATAAGTTGTAAAAGTTAAATACGGAAATATTTATATAATTGTTAGTTTTAAGCGCATTTAAAAATATAATAACTTTAATTATTGTAAAAAGTATTTATTTTATAAGGATCCAAAATAAACCTTACTCTAAGCGAACTTTACCGCTGATATGAGGGAAAGTCCGATCACCGTTTGAAGTTTCATACAGAATTGTGTGAAAGACCACAGCGGGTGAAACAGTTATAAATAGTTATGTGGCCACAAGCAGATGATTCTATTGTTCATGGGTTTAGGATATTTTAAAAGTTTATCTAATGTTGGGAAAGTTCGTCATTGCAGGATATGTTGCTTTCTGGGATTTCCTTTTATAGTTTTAAGGCTATAACTAAAAAATGTTATAGGGTTATATTTCTGATGGATCTTTAACAAAAATAAAATTAATGAAATATTAAAAATACCTATCCTAATAAGCATAATTAATAAAATGTACTTAAATTAAATATCGGGTAAGAACATCAAATCCACAATTCACACAGGTGGGACTTACCTGAATGCATATGGTGGACTTCTTCTCCTAACATAGAAAATGTAGGGAAACTGGCTCCCACAAAATCGGACGATTTTGTGAGATATTTTTTTATCCTAAGCATAAATCTAATAATATGAACGTCTTACAATGAACTTTTTACTTATATTTCAGTCAGATGATTAAGTTGATAAGATAATTTCAAGGTAACAATGAGATGATGCACAAAATAGCCATTATGGATTGACATTTCATCATTTAACAATATGCAATGTTGTAGAGATGTCAAATGTGTAGTTTAACTACCGAATAGATGGCAGACCAATATGAGTATAAATAAAGTTCATATTCCTGAATAGTTCATCTTACTCTACAACGGAACTTACCTCTAAAAGTGGTTTAAAAAAATAATCTAATAAAAATAAATATATTTTGCAAACAAACAGGAAAATCTAACATTTATAGCACCATAGTCTCCATCGGTAAAGGTTAATGTAGGGTGGCTGAGGTTTCTCTGGCTTTGAATAGAAACTGCTTCCACATATAGTTGAAGAAGTCTAGCAGCTTTCTTACCATCCTCGCCGCCTTTTGCTTCTCCATGAACCTAAAAAAGTTTTTTTCAAAATTTAATTGATTTCAATAAAATGGTTTATAAACAATATTCCTACTGTTCAGCAGTGATGGAAGCTTTAAATTGAGGTAAGCGGTAGGGTAGGGCGTTGATGGGTCTACGAGTTTTACCATAGGTCACGAGAGAGACCAACTGCACAGTTGCATTTTAGTGAAGTTGCAAATAATAATTAGGAGGTAGTGCTTACAAATTACAGTAGTAGTAGTAGTTGTTCCAAGTTTTGTGATTGATTTTGGACAGGTATTCAGAGACCTCTGACGAGATGGGATTGAGATTAGCTTTGCGTTAACAATTTTGAAGGGAACTGGTATATTTGAAGGAATAAGGGATAATCGAGATTAATCCTGGATGAGTAGTAGGAGAGTATGAGGGGGAAAAGTATTGGGGTTCAGAAAAAACATGTTCCTTGTTGTGCCTTGTAGATTAAAGGCCTAACCAACATAATGCAGCTTCATGCTTTTGGTCACACATAAAACCCCCTAACATGTCTCGCACCAGTTGGTAACTTGCTGATATCCCAGTAGATGTGCTCGCGAGTGCTCTGGGAATGCTCTCCTGTTGCTACCCACGGACAATATTAAATCTCTCATGCATAACAACCTCCTGAGTATCTTTACATAAAAATAAACAAGATAGCATTTGTAAACATAATAATATCAAGGCTATATTAATCATTGGCATTATTAGCAAACAATGCGTATAAACAGTATCAAGAGTTTAATTTATTCTATCATCTATTTATCAATAAAATTGCTAATCAAAAAATAGTTATAACATACCCTGACAATGCCAGTTATCAAAGCAACATCTCCTGGGCAAACAGATCCTACTAAATCACCTTGTAATTCCACTTCAACACTTCGTGGAATTGTACCTGAAACACTCTAAAAATATATATAATTATGAATAAAGGAATGCAATACAAAAAAGGGGATTCTATCACTCAAAATTCATTCTAACAGTATACATAAAAAACAAAATGGCAGTGCTAGAAGTCAGATGAATATGTTAAAGTATGTCCAAAAGGCGCAGTGATGATAACATTCTTTTCCCGACCTCAGCATTTGCCAAAAAGATGGCCATAAGTTAGATTGGCATCCGAAAGGTAGATAATTTTTTCATATGCCCTCTGCATAGGTTACAATTTAAAAAATAAAATAAATAAAAAAATATTTTCTAAAACCAAGATTATTGTATTGTCACTATTGAATTCCTCAAAAGTTTTAAATTACTCATGAACTTGAGTATGTTTATGGTTAACACTATTTTCATTTGAATTACATTTAAATTTACAATTATATCGAAATGAAAGAGAATATATCTAATTGAAAAATAAGTTTATTTATAAAATTACATAAGTAGGTCGTACACACACACATTAAATTTATTGCATACTGTATTTGTTTAAAATATGTAGCTTACTGTTATTATTCTCACAGTACTAGATATTTATTAAATAAAATGAAATATCTCTTTTGATTTTATTTATTGAAAATAACTACTTAGTTACTGCTATTTCCATTTCAGAGTAAATAAAGAATTTGAAAGTGACTTGATATTGAAAATAAAGTATAAAATGATGTTTTTGTCATTTAATTTCACTACCCATTCCTTACAGCGGCAGCCAAATAGTTTTATTAGATTTTGTTTGTCCATATAGCCTCGGCCAGCGCGGTTACGTGTACCACCTGTTATGAATTGCTTTTAGAATTCGAAGCGGTCTAGTATTGGACCTTTTGATCTCTTAAGAATAGACTTTATATTATGCAACAGCTGGATTGATTTCAAAAATTAAAAAACTAAATAGTACCTGGGTCTGCATTTCTTGAATTCTTAGCGTTTGCCAATCAATTGTTGTGGTATAGTTAGATGATTTGAAAGGTTCAAATTTTGACATATTTCGGCAGATGTTGCAATATGTTGGCACTGTAAAAATTGTACATTTTTTTTGTATTAGTATACCTAAACAATTAAAATATTAAAATAAAACATCATAAAGCGCTATTCTACACTAAAAAGTTTTTTTTGTGTCAATTATTTAATAATATTAATTAGTGTTGTTGAAAGGTAATGTTGGAATGCAGTACCGGCTGCCTTGGTGTTGTCTATATGATGCGAGGCAACTCATTACAGACAGACAACATCTCACAAGTCTGCAATTTAAGTGACTTGTTACTTAGTTCCATCGATAGTATTCAGAAAAGCACTCAACAAAAAAACACAATAAAACAGATTTCTCTTACAAGTAAATATTCCTTGTGGCTGTATGACGGCTTGTTTGTTATGACAAGATGAACATTTGAATGCCATTGATAGACATTTAAGTCCCACACTTCCAACTCTAATTACTGTACCTTTTACAGTAACCAGTTTACCTACGGATCAGGTAAAAATAAACAATAAGTTGACATTTCTAGGCTCAGAATGATTGTATTAATTAATTGAATATAAAAGGTTTTTTTTAATCATAATATTTTAATAGCGACGTTTAAACGTTTCAAAATTGTGAAAAATTGACCATTATTTTTGTGTTTTTAAGAGATTTACCATTATTCAAATGTTATTATAATAATATATATATTGCCAATATAAACAATTATTATTAATTCATTCAACAATAAATACATAATTAATATTATTAAATTACAGTAAGAAACATAAACCAGCTTTAGGGTGGCAGGACAGGCCTTGAGACACTTGAGAAACTGAACAAAACAAATTTTAGCACATTCGTAAGAGAAATAAAATTGCATAACGCACGGAGAATCCTCGCTTTATTATTTTATTTTTATGCAGCAAAATATGTTTTTTTTTTTTTATTTATTACTCCTTTTAAATTACAATGTGCATAATTACCACATTAATAACTTTTTGATTTGAGGGCCTACGTAATTGCTAGAGGTTTCAGATGGTGTAGTTACTCCACTGTACATGCTAGGGCATATTGCTATCTCAATTAATATTTTTATAAATATAGGTATTTAATAATATATTTACCATAAAAGTTCACTTTTAAGTTGGTTGGTGATAAAACTGGCTGATGATTTAATATTTTTAAGCTTATTTTCATTTCTGATTTCAGAACCTGAATATAAAAAGAATACATTAGAAGGATAGTAAATTAATAAACACAATCATGAAAAACAATAATAATAAAGTAAAATCACTTGTTGCATGGCAATAGCTATGCATCCAAGAGTATGTTCAGGTTTGTTAACAAGATCATCTCTGATAGTACCCCAGTCTCTCAAAAAATCTTGATCCCCATATAATTCCAACAAATCTAAATTTACTGAACCACTTCTATCAGCGCTCTCTTCTTCTAAAGATGACATATTTTTTTCTAAGTACTTCTGTGCTGCTTTAATTTTCTTCACTGTTTCAGAAGTTTCCAAATATTCTGAAACACAATTTGAAAATAATTAGAATGGACATAATATGAATTAATGATTATCCTATAAGTTTTAAATTAGGCATACCCATTTTGCACAAATAAGGATATTGATGGAAATTTGTAGTAGAGTAAAAACTGGATTCATCTTTGTACTGAAGATAGTGGTTGGTGTTAAAAAAATAATACATACAATTTTGTGGGGGTAAGACTAACCAAATTATTATGAAACTACATACATTTCTCTATATTCCCAATAAATTTCATAGGGTGTTTTGTAGTGTATGTGTAAATGCGAAATTATTTTAATTAAATGCAATTAGCCTCTGATGAACTTCAGCACACCAATGGCTTTATATTTTTTATTATCTCAAATTTACGATAAAATATGCCTTTTTTGTGATTGAACAATTATTACAGTGGGATTTTTTGATCCAGACGTTTTCGAACTTGGTGTGAACTGTGAATGTGTTGTAAATTTGTTTGTAAGTAATAATATGTTTTCTTGTATTGTACAACTGGGTAGTCCTCAGGACTTGGTATGATAATGCTGTCTACCTTTCATTCTCGCAAAATCACTAACATTTGTTTGAATGGTTCAATCTTGATATTTATATTAATAATTCTATCGTAAACAATAATATGTAGATAATGGTGGTCCATGTCCACCTATTTATGTTCTTGATCAAGCCAAGAATACAATATTAGAATTTAATATATAAATTTCACCTTCGCTTGGAAAGTAGAGTTTCCAAGATTTATATGGGCCAATACATTCAGATAAGTTTACTGTAATTGGTCGTGAACTTAATGTGGACGTAGAAGCTGTGCTTGCTTGTGAACCTTTAGGCGCAGTCGTATTTTTCCGTCGAGGGAACCAATTGCGATTTCTGCCACGACTACTGTTCTTATTGGTGTAATTCATTATATTACTAAGAGTATAGTAAAAATCAAATTATAAATTCGCTAGGCAAGTCTTGAAAAAAGAAACTGAGGCAATTACAATTTTATTACTATACGCCGCCTTTCGACTGTTTGTGGACTTTGTTGACATAAATAAACTGTCATAATGTGTTCATTCTTCTTCTTCCCTCCACCAAAATAATGGCAATGTGAAATTTAAAGTTTTTTTTTTAACAGTGAAAGGACAGCCAATTTTTCAAAAATAAAACTGGAGTATTATGTAACCTGAATGTATGAATTTTATGTATTTATTGTAGTTTTTCTTTATAGTATTTATTCTGTTGAAAAGGTTAGCCACAATTTAAATGTCCTCTAACAATATATAAGATGTCTAAAATAAAAAAAAGTAAAATAAATTATTATAGGGACAAAATGTTTATGGTGGTTTGTGTACACTCGTTTGCATAAAAATAGCCGCAGGCGCGGGTTGCGATGACGCCTCGGCTTGAATGTTATGTTATGAAGATGCTTAATAAAAAAAAAAATAAGAAATAAAATAAAGATTAACTTGTAAATACAGATGCCAATCATCGACTCTGGTTGGCCCAACAAAATATGGGTTTCCCAATTCATTGTACGGATTGCGAATCCGAGATAGTGATTTATGCACCAATGTCATTATTTTTGAGCTCTTAATAAATCGGTGTGTAAACGAACTGTTGAGTGCGTTGAATTGTAAAAACACACACATAAATCCTCCCCTTCTGCAAAATAAATTAAAAAAGTGTGAGTGCTGGGACTCAAGGTTAAGACGTGCGTGTGTATGTGTGTCCTTGAATGAAATGGGAGGATTGAAAATTTAAATGAAATGATATATAAGATAAAATATGTTCATTTAATTGTTAAAATAAAATAGAATTGTGTAAATATGTTAATCAAATTATGTCATTTCGTTATGTATACATTTATTTTCCGTTCAGTACTACCTTTCTATTTAGTCTCTTTCCTACGTATTGTATCAGTCACTTTAACACTAAAAAAATACGCGTGAAATCGCAATTCACCCCATCATCGAAACATCAAAAACCGAAGTCAATCTCGCTTTTATACTGCACGTTCGTGAGGAGTATATTAGAGTATAGTTCCATTATCTGGAGTCCTCATGAAATTACATACTGTAATATCCTGGAGGTTACTCAGATACCTCTATCTCCGTAGGTATGGATATTATCCTTAATATTTTTTTCTCAATACATATGCATCAGCATTTGAATTAGGGATGTTAGGCTTTACCACACTCAAGTTTAGGCGACAAGTTCATATATTGGTCTATTTTTTTTTAAGTTTTCACGGATTTATCGAGAATCTCCGTTTGACTAGATCGTGGAAGTACACATTATTTAGACGATTAGCGTGTCGTACCGACATATACAAGTATAGTCAGATTGGGAGGGCAGTCGAATTATTTAATTCCATGGCATTTCCGAAGGGATTGATATCTTTGTCTGTTCGCCCAATAGGATTAATAATCTGTTTTCTATTACAGCTTTGTAAGATCAGCGTGAATTATTTATTTGTTATTGTTTGCCAGGAGGTATTATTTGTAGTTTTTAAATTTGTATTTTTCGTGATTAGTTCTAGTTATTTTTTTTTTTTTATTGTTATTGTTTTTGGTTTTTAATGTTGTTTTTTCTTTTAGTATTTTTTTTTACTTGTATTGTAATGCGTACACGGGGAAACCCGTTTGATGAATAAATAAAATCCTCGGGGTCCCTGTATGGATGTTTGCACATCGGTATCACAATTTTTTATTGTGTATTTAATTTTATTTTTCTCTGCGTACCCTCCTATTGAATATATTCATTTGTTGAAAAATTATAAAGGTGTCCCGGGAAGTAGTGATAATGGAAAGCTAGGTGATAAAGGACCTAAGGCCAATCTGAATTTTGGTTATGATTTTTATTTTTTTTTAGGTCTCTAATTTTGACGATTTATTTTTGTTGACTTGAATAACTGTGATAGAAACTTGTTTTTTTCCCACAAACTAACCGACTTACTGAGCAATTTATTAAAATAACATTTACTTTCATTATCTCTACTTTTAAAAAACTAACTTTTTTTCTTACCTTTATAAAACTTTATCATTTTATCAGCTACACGCGTAACTTGCAAATTTCGTAACGCTACTCTTAGAACTTTGTGTTCATCTTCGAAGTAAAGTTAGATGTTCTTCTTTAACATTCTAATTTTAGAATATAATAATTTGATTAACATTGGTTAGTATTTTTCTGAATGACATCTTTTTCGTCACTACTAAAAATCGCTTGTACATTATATGTTATTAGGGTTTCCTTTCTTCCTAGTTGAAGGATCCGTTCTGGATTCATGAATAGAAATCTGTATACAAATGTCCATTAGTGCACCCAACTAGGACTAAAAGATCCCCACTCCAAAATTGTTAAAATATTTAGATATAGCACGGAGAGTTCGAGCAGAGCAACAGCCAGATAGACGCATGTCTGTTGGCTGCGTATCAAACATAAATAAGGTAATATATTTTGCAGCGTTGGAGCAATTTTGTGGGGATTTTCTTTGCCGGGGTATCCAGCAACACTTTCTGTCAGACTGGGCTTGCCGCTTGACTTTTATCTTACGAGTAATGGCGCCAGCGGCGGAGGCCAGTAATCCCACTAAGAATCTGGACCAGGAGGAGAGGAGAGATGTGGGGAAAGAGCGGGAGATAAAGATGGCGCAGTGAATGAAGAAAACATCGACGAAGGGTAATCTCGGAGTGTAAGGGCTAGGGGGGGGGGGGGGGCGGGGGGAGTGACGAAAGACCGAAGAATTAACTGCTGATTGTGATTTGTGGCATTTTTTACCTACTTTGGATGAGTTACCCTTCTATAACTGAAGAGGGGGCGGGGGCGGAGGCGGTCTGTGATTATACGTTTCTCGTTGGTTTTTTAAAAAAATAAAACTGTTAACCTAAGTACTTACTATTTTCGGTAATATAGGGTGATGATTTTAGAGGAGTGGTTTTCAATCTGGCACTACTTTTTTCGTAGTTGGTGTTTTTGACAGCTGTCACTTGATTTATGCTCAGTTTGGTTTGCCATTTCATAATGAATAGACTTACTCCTGAACAACGTTTGCAAATAGTTGCAAACGTTGTTCAGATTGCCGGTGTGGTGATATTATGTACTCGTATATTGAATATTTTAAAATTATGCATTTAAAACACGATAATACTTTATCCGTCACTTTTGTTATACAGGCTGTCTCAAGGTCAATCCCAATAAAAAAAAACAGCTGATAGGTCCTACGATTCCTAGTGTTGTTTGTTAAGAAACTATATCAAAATTCATTATGGTATTCGAGAAAAAAAAAATGTTGAAGTTTCTATTTAAAACCTAATATATTTGTGTAAAGTGCGTTTACGTCCGCTCGACCTTTAGTTGCATTCACGATGTGGCGCCCGACGGGTTTTCAGCGGGTTTAGTATGCCTGGCGAACGCTGCCGTAATATTATGATTGTTTTACACAAATTTAGTTTAAAAGATAATTAATTTGGGTATCAAATATTTTTGCACTTTTTTGTATAATTTATTACTTGTAACAGGGAACATATACACCCCCTTAAATTTACGGGAATGATCTTGGGACACCCTGTATATGTTCTCTCCCAGTAAGTAATATAAGAACATCCGGAGACGCTAAGATACGTCAAAATATTTAAGTAACCAAAATATTCGAATTGAGTTTGACAAACTACACATTTTTTTAAAAGTTGGACTCAATCGTATAAGAATGTTCATAGGCCATTACTCGTAATTAACATATAGTACATGTACCGTAGGTACCTACAGTAGATATATACACCGTGTCCCAAGACCATTCCCGGTAAAAAAAAACAACCAATTGGTCCTGCGATTTTTAGAGTTATTTGTTAAGAAACTATGTCAAAATTCATTATGGTTACCGAGAAAAAAAGTAAACTTTACGTAAACATAGTAAAAAAATCATGTAATAGTGTCTTTGTTGTGAGCGCTCAACTGTCGCCGTGCGCATCAACGGTGTCAAGGTCATTATCGATCGGCGCGGTAACGGAATTCGAGAGGTGACCGAATTAACACCATCTGTTAAAAATATTATAAATTTGGGGATTTTTTTTCCCATTTTCTTACTCATAATAGGTCTTGGGACAACCTGTATAGTATAATATAATACAGTTTTAATTTGCATATTAGGCACCGAACGCTGCTAAAATTGTGTGTATTTTATTCTGAAAATGTGAAACTAATTTCCTATACGAGTATAACGTCTTAGCATTTGATAGATATGTATTTTAAAGTAAAGGTAATCGTAATTTATAAAAGAATTAATTTATTATATTTTTATTTACGGTATAATAATTACGCAGTATTATGGTGCTTCGTCTCTTCCAAACCTTATTGTCGAGAGCAACTATATTATCAGATTTATAACTACAGCTTAAGATTTATTTATTGGTGCTTTTGGAGCGTCGCACTGAAGGGGGGGAAGAAATAAGGGAACTTGTTATTCTGACGGAGACCACGCAATCTCCTAATGTAATTATACGATAAATTTACTATTATTTTTGTTGGAAGGGTCTTAATCTCCCCTTCTTACTTTCTTCTTCCTTTGCTTTATTTATTTTAACTATTGAAAAAAATATGGGGTCTTTGGGTATAATATTAATGAGACGTACATGCATATATAATATTCATCTAAAACCCACTGTTTTTTTGTTCAGTAATTTTTAACGGCATGAATTACTAATGCAAAAGTTGCTTTAGTTTACATTAAAGAGAGAAAGAAAGAATTTTGTATTTAAAAAATATATGGTTATGTAAGCTTATTTTAAACGTAACCATGGAAAGAGGAAAAAATGTACTCATATGCCTGAAATAAAACATGCAAAAATACCCCGCTAGTTATTAGCGGCAATATATTTTTTTTAACTCTTGTTTTGGCTACCCTTATCGATTATTTCAATGTCTAGTGTTCCTAAAATGTAGACTACTTTTGGTCAAAAATATTTTAGCTTTTAGAACCAAAATTGTATAATTTAATAATCAAGGAAGTAAATCATCCCACAAATATAAAAAATAGTTCCGGTATAATAACTATATGGTTATTTGAAAAGGGAGTCAAAAAATCTGAATTGATATTTAAACAGAATTGATATTTAGACGTACGTAAATGTGTCTATTGTGTGATCAGTTTGTTCGTTGATTGTCTAATTGTTACAGCCCCGTGTGACAATCCATATTACTTAGTTGATGTTTCATAATCTAACGGTATCTTAGGGTATTTAAAAATAAAATATTGAGGCCTACGTTTAATAAAAAAAATCCCTTTCTGTACACCGGAAGGCGGAGGTAGATTTCACAGGATCAAAGTAAGGGATAGGCGAACTCCAATTGTATGAACTTGTATCGAACATTGCGCGGCAGCTCGCTCACCTCAACCCGCCCCGCCGCGCCGTACTTACCCTTGCGCAGCGAGAGTGCGTATACGGAATTCCTCTTTATACTGTACCGTAAGAGTTGCCCATATCAAAAATTGTTTTAAACAAAAGTTGTAGGGAATTTACAGGCCTACAATTAATATTTTGCACTGATTTGATTTTCTCCCACCCCTAGGAACAAATGATTAGTATACCAATTTTTTTTCCTAAGATAAGTTTTTGGGCCTGATATATATAATGAATAATAAAAAATTTAAATGAATGAATAAATGGGTTCTAAGAGATAGATGTGAACCGCGAAGATATGTCGAAATTTTCCGGATGTCATAACATGGTACCCATTGCAATAGGTAGCTTTCCTAAAGAAATCTACATTTACATTTATAACATTCTTTTCAATAGTATATTCAATTAAAATTTTACTACAAATATGTATCGAACTATTAAATTTTTATACGTCTACCGACTACAAATCCCCAATCAAGGTGTGAATACGTAATAAAAGGTATTGCGAGGACGAGTAAAATGCATTAGCACCCGACAATGCCGAAGGTATATATAGGTAGGTACTCGAGGAAGTGGTAAATTTGGGGGAGTCGATCCCTCCGCATAAGAGAATTCTAGGTAGCTGGCCAATAAGTGGTGTCCTCCTTCCCCAACTCCCAATCGACAAAGCGGCACAATCAATTTGCAAATTGAATAAACCCACGGCGAATTTGGCCCTTTTATGTTTATAATTTAGCGAACTAGGGTCATTGCACCCCAACTTATATGTTCCCGGCCTAATTCGTAAAAAAACAACAATATACAATATGCAATAACCATATGTAGTGAAGGGTTGTAATGTTTGAGAAAGGGAATAATATTATTAAAAAAAAAACAGATATTATTTTATCTATTAATAATAATAACAAGTTTATTGTCGCAAGTACTTTCAAGTACTTTCATGAGAATATAAAATCATTGAAGTTCTACCTCTCTTTTCTCCCGCATTTTTTTGCGCTTCCCTCGGCCTCCCACGGGATTCTGGCGGTCTACATACAGCGTTGTCAAACTGATCGATGTAAGCGATCATTTTTTGTATAGATATATCCAAATGCTGCGACGAATTTCCTGAATTTATTCTTCTGGAAAGCTACAACTTGGATGTCTGCAATCGCAGGTAATAAATGAAAAATATTTGTAACCTGAATTCGCCTCCATGCGAAGTGCGGGCGGCGGCTCGTTCTCTCGACATTGCATCATTGCTAAGTGTTTAAGGTAAAAATAGAAATCCTTATTGTGATCATTTATTGTATTTATTGTCCGCTGTCGTTTTAACAGTTTGTCTTGCACTAGGCTGTAACTTCTCAACGGTTAGTTGTAAGCATTTTTAATTTTCAGTCTAAAATCCTGGACGAGATGGTCAGTTATTGTAGTTTTTACAACAAAGTTATAAATAGAGGAAGATATAAGGCGGATCCGGTGAAAATGGACCGTATAGGCCAGGGTTTTGACCGGGATTTTAAACTTTAAACTTAATACTTAATAAAACAATGTTTTTTTTTGTATTTGTAACGTTCAGAAATAATAAGAGAATAGAAACATCACATTAAAATGGTTTTGCCTAAAATTACCTACTAGCCTGTATTTAAAAATAATATGAGCAGCAATTTATATCTCTGGCAATGTTGCGTCATCATACGATTGTTAAATTTAATAAATATACATTTTTTCTAGAGGAAGATTCTCCAGAAAAAATGTAATTTAATTATCATGGCTAGAAATAAACAATTCGCCTAATGCTTCACTGCGAAAACGAAAGACGAAGTGAAAAGTTGAATGTTATAAAGAATAATAAAAATAATATTTATTTTATTTAATTTGCATAATGTTTTGAAATGTAAAATATTTTTTCACCAATATTATTAAATGGTTATTTTCGTTTTAATGTTTGATAAATTCTATAAATAGATTTATTTTGTACAAAATTAAATAATTTATCGAGCGCGAAGGCGATCGATATTCGTTCGAGAAAATAAATAAAATTTACTGTACCCGTAATAGGTCTACTTTTACTTTTTTTGTAATTAATTTTAATATGCTTAAAAAGCGACCTTGACTTTTTTTGTAATATCATGGAATTGTTTTATTTAAGGGGGTATGTGAGATGAAATTATTGTTTATAATTATGAATGTATTTATAAAGTCGAATAAATTTTCGAAAAGTTGGAATAATTCATAGTTAACGGTGATTGCTCGACGTAATATCTGTTTCGTAGACGGAACATAAATTCATTTTTATGGCTCCCCAAACGCAGTGATCTCAATCGCGTGGTGATTTCCCAGATGTTTTCATCGTCTGAAGAAGTATCTTTGATTCGATTTCTTTATTTTCTAGTAAGACAACTTGGAACGCTTTCCGTACTTTTTCAGCCAATCGTCCATTTTGCGGCTCTCTCGGGGTCTTCGAACCAAACAAGAAACAAGTTTGCCAAAAGTGGTTCAAAGACAGTTTAACATAAGAAACGATGGTTGATTGAAGATAAAACGATGGTTCACATTTCTTCTAAATGGCGCTTTTACACAAAATGATAACGCTTACGACATTATGATATTACCGGTATCGAGACAGACAAACTCTATGGAATGTCTTTACACACTGCAACGATAGCGGTAACAGAAGCGATAACATGTCAGATCTTCGCCCTGCCCCCGAAACAATGTCCGACAAAATGCGTCTAGTATTTATTGGCTTAGTCGGGCTGTTCGCCAACAAATTAATACGTTTGGTCGTTGATTTTTTTTGAGTTAAATAATTTTGAAACTGACTGGAATGAATACTTTCAATTGCGACATTACAACATTAATAGAACTCATGAAAATAAGGCCATATCTAAGGGTTAAAACCTGCAATATTGGTTTAGTCGCAGAGCTGTGTTGGAATCGTTATCGGTGTGTGAAAAAACTATTAGCGGTTTTATCGCCATGCGCTATCGTTATGTGAACACTTACGCCTTACTAGCTCTTACGCTCTTAAACAATTGTTTAAATGGGAACTTAAATTATTGCAATTCGCAGCGAGTGATCGCCTCACTTCACTATCACCGCCAGTGCCACTGACTCAGTTATCCTAAGTTTGAAAAATCCAAGTGTTCCGTAAGACCGTTAATAATCTTTAAAATTTCATTAATCAGTTCAAATTTATTAACTAGGCCTAGACCCATACATCCACAAAATTAATAGGTTTGCGACGTCCTAAACAGTTACAACCACATCGGGAGACGGGTAACAGGAACCCATTTCTCAGGCAGCCGACGAAGTCATGTCGCTCGCTCTATGCGGTATTTGTTGTGTTTTACACGTGTTTACTCATCCCTTTTTAACTTCCTTGCCCATTTAATTTTTAGGGGTATTTATTTAATACGGTTAAAGAAGTTAAAAAAAAAATCATAAAGTTAAAAAAAATACAGTGTAAACATAACCTATTTAAAGACAATTATCACTCATGATAAATAAGAATGATTAGTGTGGGGCTATTTTAATTAAAAATGCGTAATTGGCAATTACTATGAAAATAAAAAATGATGACAATTTGAAATGTACTTCCAATAATTTTATAAAAAAAACTTTTTTTCTTTTAAGTCATGTCAACGACTGCGCGTGGTGTGAAATTGATTATTGAAAATGGCCTCTTTGATTATTGTAAATGATAAGATATATTTATATATATAGGTAATAATTTAGACTAGTTTAAATTAATAATAAGTTCATTGGAAATTCGTTCTATTTCGCCAACTTGGCACAGAGCAGATGCGAGCAAGTTCAGAATGGCCAACTTAACAACTTCTCGGCCTATTTTCAACTTGACAACCCTTGTGCCGAGGGCGATACGAGTATGTATGCAATGCAGTCTGTAATGGGATCACCTCGAATTAATTACGGTTCCCGTTCCATTAGATCGAGAACTGTCTAAATTGCATATTTTTTATAAGATTTTTGAATATATTAATTAGATCACGCCTCTTGGTGACACATTGGTCCACAGAGAATTCGGGTCGTAAACTGTAAAGAATTATGTTTCTTATAATTTTACAATCGACACGAACCACAGTTATTCAAAGAATCTATAGCATATACAAAAATATCGGCACTTGCGTACCTTATCGATAACATCATCCTCTTACAGGCAGGCACTTGCGTAGTTAGTTTCCATAAGGAAACATTATTACAGTCATAAAATCGGCCTTGTTAATTCGGTACTGACCTTTGCGAAATTCCTGTAATATAATTTGTTTACGAGTTGACAAATTTATATTGAGCCAATTATTTTTTGTTTAATATGTGTAGAGGAAAACTGAATTAAAAAAAGTGTCGTTATAATGCAATTAAATAATCAATGATTCTCAACATGTTCTAATCGTCTGTTTTACTTTAGTTTAAACATCCTTTAAATGCGCTCTGGATAGTTTGCAGAACGCTGTGATTCTATCGGCTACCGCTTCGTTTCGGCGGATTTAGTTATTTTTATTTATTTATAATAATGACAAAAACAATTCATTGTATAATAATTAAACCATACCTAACTGGGCATCGTTAAATAAACATTGAAAAAATTAGAAGAATTTAGAGCCGCTTTGTAAAACACCTATTAGGTATTCGTATCTACCCATTAAGAATTCCAATAATTACCTTTTGAAAGCGTCCGTTCTTCAATTAGTTAGGTAATTATTATATGTATTAACGGGCTGTGTGTTTTGCATTGATTTTATCATTATCGTTCAACGTATCACATCGTGTTTTTCTTACAACTTACAACGACTTACAAAAGTTCTCTCTAGTTCTCGATCGCCCGCTTTTTGTTAAGTATCGCAAATATGTAATTTTCCTCCCTTGGGAGGAATAGTACAATGTTTCTGAAGATAGTAGGACCTCTCTTTCTAGTGAAAATGGACCGTAATTCAATAAACTTTAAATGAGCAAGCACAGCAAATGTTTAAAATGTGTATAGTGTTGTAAATAAAGAAATAGGAGTAATGGGTGCGGTTAAACTAACAAGTGTTTTGACAAAACTAAGTTATATCACAGTGCTGAGAATCAAATCTAGTGTTTTTTTGTTGATACATTTGTAGATAGGGAATATAAGGCTGTAAAAATGTTATGAGTATAGAATGGGCGGATTCGAACCTGTAATCGCTGGGTCAGTAGTCAAACGACTTAGCAAGTAGACAGAGACCATCTAAAAGCAAAGTATGCACTACTTACTCCCCTGCCCCTCTTTTCAAAGCCAGTACTTTATTATTCATAAAAATATTAAGAAATATCTATGAATACGAATTACAAATAATTCACTTCTAATAATATCACATGAGGAGCTAGGTTTCTTATTTATTATCTTCATGTTTCTTAAGAAACATGTTTACATGTTTTGTCTAAAAATATTTTTCGTAATTAAGGTATGATAGCATATTTTTGCTTTTCATAAATAAAAAGATAGAAACAATATTTAAAGATCGAACGTGATACCCACTTATTAACAGCGTTGAAGAGAAATTTTGAGTGGCAAAAAACTCCGGATTCGGATCCACGAGTTTTAGGTTAGAAGTCAAAAGCCTTAACCACTCGATTACTATTTCTTGCATGATTGATTAATAATTTAAAATTAAATATTATTTTGCGAAAGGTTATGAAAACGTCAAGCCAAGCGTTTATTGTTTTGATTAACTGAAATTGAAATAAAATAATATTAACAATAACATTACAATAATAAAGATTATCAGGGGTCTAGTTCAAATGTGAACTATATATATTGCGTATAATGATAAGCAATTTTTAATTCTTGAATTGTCACTTTTCTTCTATTACAAATCATTCATATTAAACAATAATTTAATTAGCTGCAGGCCTTTGTCTGGTTCAAATCTACGCCACACCTTAAAAACAAACCCCAGATGTTCGCCTTTTGAATGTAATAGGAAAAAAAAATCATAGGTTATTGAAATGACGCAGCGTGATGGTATTTACTTTTAAAATAATCTGAAACGTTATCTCAAATACCGTTTTCACATTGGCACTACCAAGTAGTGGCTCCATAAACTTAATTTTTATAGTAAATTGACTCTTATTTGACCTATAAATTAAACGACAAGACAAGGGTAATTCTATTGTTGATAAGGTTGAACATAAAGACAGATCAGTCAGTTAATATTGATAACATTGTACAATAAATTCCGAAATTTTCATCGATGTAGATAATATTAAGATTGACGATAGTTATTTTATGATATGCTATGTAAAAATAACAAATATGCATAGTTAAAGATGTCACTTTATCGAGGTTATAGAGTCGTTTTGTGATTTTAATTTCGTACTCCCGGACTCTTTTGCCAGATGTTCATTTTATGTATGGTAGTTCTCTGATGCAATATCGATCATTTCTAGAAGAATGTCTGACATTTCCATGATTGTGAACACAATAGCATGTAATTTTGCAGCCCAATGGAAATTAATGAAATTCGCTACTTTAAATATACCAAAATCGATAAATATGAGCAAAAAAATCTGGACGTATGAACTTTTTATATCTAAATGAATTCAGAGATATGTGTAGTTTAATTGCGTTGTAACTATTGCATTCACCATGTTGATAATTAGAAAATTAAAAAGTAAGAGTCATGTAAAACAAAAAAAAACAGCCTAAACCACACTAGAAAATAAACCTCTGATTTTATGTCTATCGCGGACAACACGTCTTAAACATTTTTTAAATTTTCCTTATAAAAAAACACTATCTACGTAACTAAATTAGGAACCTTTAGGGGCAAGAAATGAAACTTATATGCATATGCTATATAGGTTAGAAACGATTTAAAAATAATAAAAAAACTATTATATATTTGAACACACCACATAATAAAACGATTTAGTTAGTATTTCATAAAACAAGTAATTGTGGTTTTTTAAAGCACTATGGAAATGGCGATTGCACAAGATAATTCTTTACCAATCAATAATAATAATAAAAAACAATTAGGTATTTGAGCACACCACATAATAAAATTATTTAATTAGTATTTCATAAAACAAACACTCGTGGTTTTTTATAGTACTATGAAAATAACGATTGCACAAGATAACCCTTTACCCTGATATTATTTATTATCAGTAAAGTTTAATTCGTGTGACGTTGACGATTAAAATTAATATAAATCATTCTTTAAAGGAAAAGCTACAAAATTTGACATGTTTTTGGACATTTTATAACATTTAATCAGTTTTAATTATATTTATATTTGTGCCTGGAAAATATTATTTCTATAAATATGGCCAAGGGCATATCGAAAAAATTGATGTCAATAATATTTGTTGCAGTATTTGTATGGTACGATTTTGTTCAGTATAATTGAATGTATGCGTTTCATATAAATCCAACTTAATTCTTATTGTAGTATTCTAGTTGTGGTTCTGTGCTCATATGGAAAAAACGAAAATACTTTTCCGGAAAATTTTCTTTTCGGAACGTCGTCGTCGTCATATCAAGTGGAAGGAGCATGGAATACCTCAGGTATGTACCATCATGTTTATACCGTACTGTATATCGTATAGGTACCGTAGGGCTGTAGGGCTTAGCTTTAACACGTCAGATTCTGGTTAAATAATTTACTGCTACTGAACAATATGTAAAAGAAATTAATATTATATGATAGCTACGTATCATATAATATCAATAGTATGTATTGATTTAAAAAATATCTTAATTTGACAAAAAACGCATTTATTTTTTGTATGATTTTTAACATTTTCGATTTTCTCAACGCAGTAAAACGAATTTGAAAGAAACGAGTAAAAAATTGTTTTGGTAAATCTGTAACTAAAACCTGCTGGTAACCTTGCACGCTACGAAGCTAAGCTATGACGGTATGGACTTCGAGCCAGGAGGTATCTACTCGTATTGCTGCTTACGGTGGTTCAAAAAAGTTTTTCTATCTCTCCATTTATAAACCTATTTACCATTTATAAACCTACGGATATATAGTTTTAATAAAATCTCTAAATTTTTAAATAATGAAGTTTAGAATTCTAGTGGCTAACTGAAAATTTTTTTTTTTTAGTTTCTACAAATAGCAGGGAGATTTAAGCGGTCTGCGTACTGCAAATAAACTTCGCCCCATATAAATATAGGGTTTACTTTATAAATTCGGTATTTTCGATGGCGCTCTTTCTTGCGCGAGCGAGCGAGCTTTTAAATCGTTCTGTCTCATGTGACGCATGTTTATGCATCAGATGTACCTCTGCACCGTTGTTGGTTAATTAGGAAAACAGAAACAATTCATAAAAAAAAAAACGAATTTGCATCTATATAAAATATGCTATGCTTCTGTAGTTTTATTTTCTCGATTCTTGTATTCAGACAGTAAGATATTTACGTCTAAACTTTTGATAAAATGTATAGAAAATTCTTTGGCTTTTTGAGGCTCTTAACTTTTAGACAAAATAAAAGTTTAACTTATTATTTCCATAGAATCCTAGATATTTTGAAGATAAAACGATACGATAAACGATAACCTAACCTAGTATTATTTTTCTTCTAAATTTACAAATATGAGAGTGGCATCACTATAGCGTTGTATGGAGATTTTTTTTAACATGACCAAGAAATTTTGGAGGGAAAAATTTAAATTTGAAGGTGAAATTGAAGGAAAAATAAACTTTAATCAACCGTACATTAAAATTGAAACTCAGAAATTGGTGAATCACATTCGATTGATTGGAAATTTTGATTCTAGAGAATTTTTTTTATAGTAACAGCAGCAAAATTCGAGTGTACGAGTACACTATGAGAAATATTGTTTTTTTAATTATTAAAGTATGCATTAGATAGTAAATAATAACTTTTTTGTAATATTTTGCTGTTTTGTACCCCTGAATATACAGAAAAACCAGGTAAAATGAAAAAATATAAATTTAAAACAAAATAAATATCAAAATCTTTTAAAATTATCGAGTAATGTATCAAGCCATAGGTTTTTGTTACCATTATAACGCTCATTAATCTTTTATCAAAATCACAACAAAACAAAAAAGTTACAGCATTACACATGATATTATTTCTGTATAAGATATAGATTGATATATCACAAGAGTTGAGCTACTATCAGTGCTATTATATTGTTTGTTATAATTTATTTTAGACTACCCGATACTATATACTAACATTTTCACTCTTGGGTTTCTTACAGATAAAGGCGAAAATGTATGGGATCGTTTTACTCACAAACATCCGGAGAGGATCACAGATAGGACAAATGGTGATGTAGCCGCAGACTCCTATCACAATATTGACAGAGACGTAATGATGCTGAAGCAGTTGGGGGTTGACTTCTATAGGTTTTCTTTGTCGTGGAGCAGAGTCCTGCCGACAGGATTTGCGAATCAAATAAGCAAGGACGGCATAGACTATTACAATAGACTGATTGACGCACTCCTCGTTAATAACATAGAACCACACGTCGTTCTTCACCACTGGGACTTGCCCGTTCAGTTGGCTGCCATTGGCGGATTCACAAACGAAATCATGATTGATTACTTCGAGGACTATGCCAGAGTGGCCTTTGAGCGTTTTGGAGATCGTGTCAAGACCTGGTCTACTTTTAACGAACCATTGACAATGTGTGCTTTTGGGTACGGCGGGGGTGCACTTCCACCCGGTTACGACATAAAAGGAATCAGTAACTATTTATGTACTTCAGTTTTATTAAAGAGCCACGCTAGAGTTTATCATATGTACCATGATAAATATCGCAAGCACAAGGAAGGTGGGCATACTCATAATACTATACTATACTAAATGTACAATTTTGAATGACATTTTAACCCACTTCAAAAAAAGCAGGTGGTTCTCAATTCGATCATTATTTTTTTTAATTGTATTTTTACTCTAAAACGGCTCGGCTTTTTTGCATATGATAGGGATTATTTCAGGGGTGGTCCCATTTTAATTTCATTTAAATCAAGCGCAAACAATAAAAAATACGTTAACCATTTTTCATTCAACATGTTCAATTATTTTAACCGAATTCGATTATTTTTTTTGCATATAAAATATAAAAATAAAACCTTCAAAATAAACCTACAGCCAAAAAACAAAGAAATAACAGGTACACACTTCTTATTAAACAATTAAAAATACGAATCCACCTAAACGTCGAAGACGGCGCTGAGATATGGTTTATATAAATATACTGAAGTTGCATAATATGGTGTGCTTTAGCTTCTATACATTCATGTATCCACGTCCTTTGGCCGTCCGTCCGTCCGTCAAACTACTCGCGCCTGTGATACCTAACATTACAGGACATTCTGTCAGTTCATCATAAAAATCAGTTTCTTGTGTTAAAATTGGGGTAAAATTTATAATGAATTGAAGAATGTTTTTTTTAATTTTAATCTTACATTACTTATTACACGGGGGCTCTTGTCAAATAAACATAAACAATCGTAATTTAAATTACATTACAAGATTTACACAACGCGTTTTTTTCCTCGTGATATTTAGGCTTCATGTACTCACTAGATGATTCCTAATATATAAGATGACGTTTTACTTATCTGCTGGATGTGGAAATCGTGTAAATAAAATACACTAAATAGGCGTTTTATCACCTTTTCCCTTTTAGATGTATATTAAAACATGTAACGCTCTTTATGATTAGTTAGTTTTAAATTATTACTAAATCTAATCTGTTTTTATTATTGATTTTGCTAATATTGTTTTCGTGATACGAAGTAAAAACATACTAATTATTATTTACGCACTTTATGTTTGTGGTTCTGTGGGCAGTGGTTGGAATGTGGATAGGCGTTGAATTGGTTCATAATAAGGAATTTCATTAAATTATCGCATTGTTTAAAATAGGTAAAATCGGAATTACGAACCACTTTATGGGAATTCTACCGAAGAGTATATCAGAGGAAGATCGTCTCACTGTTCAAAGGGCCTTAGATTTTTTGGTAAGCCTTTATTTTTTTGAATAAAATATGTAATTAGCTATTACTTACTTCATTTCTATCGGATCGGACTGTTTTTATTTGTTTTACTACCTTTCACCTATGGTCAAAATACCTACTGGTTATAACTATAAAATATATTAATTGGTTAATGCCTTGAGACCTAAATATATTATTCATAGTCTTTTTATTATTATTTAATTAAATAGTTTGTAATAAAGGCCCTGTATACGATTCCATATGATTCGACCATTATACTATGTAAATATTATACATAGTATTATTGATGCATAGGTATAGGTATTAAAATAATATTACTTTCTACAGTAACGTAAAGTATAGCAAAGTAACGTAAATTAAGTAAGATGTGTAGAGTTACAGTTGGTTTTAGACTTCGCACTGTTTTATTTTTGCAAGTTAGACAGGATAAATAACGAGAATGTGAATATTATATTTTATAAGGTATAATATTTTTCTTAGTAAAATTGCTCTAACGTCGTGTCATGCAGAATGTCCAAACAAAGCTTTAACAATGCAAGGACGAAACATTTTGTTACTCTCATATTGGAATTATTTTCGATGAGCGATACATTTTTAATAAGCACGTTGACTATGTCTGTGAAAAAACCAATAGGCTTTTGGGTTTTATTTTTAGAATTATGAAACCTTTTCGTAATGTGCAGTCAATAACAATGGTTTACTATTCATTAGTGAGATCATTATTGGAGTTTGGCTCAGTAATTTGGAATCCAAGTTACAATAATCATAGTCAACGAATTGAATCAATTCAAAAAAAATTCTCAAGAATGCTGTCGTTCAAATGCGGAATGGAAAAAACTTTAAATAATTATGAAGAACGACTTCATTTTTTCAAATTAATGCCACTTTACCAACGTCGAAGGATATCTGATATCTTGTGCCTCCACAACCTGCTGCATGGCAAGCTTGACAGTTCGAACAGCGTTTCAAATATAAGCATTAAGGTGCCTTCGAGGACGACTCGAAGTAACGACACATTTCTTATTTCAACTTCCTCTAATAATATAAGCGATTCAAAACCTTTAAATAGAATGTGTCGTTCTTTTAATAAATATGCTAATGACTGTGATATTTTTCATGACACATTTGCTTCAGTTAAAAGTCACTTGATTGCATTGTTCAAAGCCTAATAATTGTATAATCTCCAAGAAAAATAGTAACTATCATTATGAAATTACTTCATCATTTACTTCAGATAAATAAACTTTTCGTATACTACTACAATATTAGAACAAAAATATTATATTATTAATATTTCCTATTTAATAAATATGTAGACAATTTTATAATATATTATATGTATTTTTTTTTCTAAATTTTAATGTATATATATATATATATATAAAAAATATTATTATTATTGTTTTATATTAATTTATATCTCTTAAATGGCACCTACTTGTTATTATCTTAATTCTTTTTTTCTCTCTCTCAAATTCTAATGTTATAATTAAAATCAAATGTACCAAATTTTGTATGTATAACTAACTTAAGATTACACACATGCATGTTTTGTAAACATGAAATTGGAGAGCATCGAGTGTTATAAAATATATTAACCTGTGTATAATATGTAAGAATGTTTACGATTACTCTCTGTATGTTTACTTTATAAAATAAATAAATAAATGGCACGGGACTCAATGCGCTAGCAGCTTAAAATGTCAAACTATTATTTAATTTGGAATGGTTTGCAAATTCGATCGAATGTGTGCGCGTTGCTTCAAATTTTATAAACGAAAATAAAAAATAAAATGATTATAGCCTATTTTTAGATAATTAATCAAATTTTCTCCTTGTGTCTCACCCCGGAATAGCTTTTTCTTTCCACATATTACATCTTTCTATCCGCTCGCTCGCTGTCAGATTGACGTTTGTAAAATAACTTACAGCGACCGATCGGCCAGTCAGCTTCAAACTAGCTCCACAGTAAAGTCTACTTTAGTACGGGCATTGCCTAGTTAGGTAGTAGGTACTTTGCATTTTATGTAATTGATGTTATGTTACTGCCAACAAATAAATAAATAAAATAAAACATGCGCGCAGTCAAAATATTTCAAATCAACATTGTTGGACAGTCAGAAAGATAAAAATAGGAATATCAGTTAGAAATATCGAATAACTTCGAAAGTTTATCAAGACATTATTGTCATATCATATAATCTATAAATTGGGGTCCACCTTAGAAAAGAATATTTTGTTTTAATCTCACTTTAAAATGTTTTTATCATATATCGAATTATTGTTTTACTCGCTTATTTTGCTTTTAGAACGATATGTTTCTACAACCTATATATTCAAGAAAAGGCGATTATCCTGAAGAGGTAAAATCCGCCATTAGGAAGAACAGCCTCCAGCAGGGATTTGTACGCTCTAGACTTCCGGAATTTACGGAAGAAGAGATTCATTACATTCGAGGCACAGCAGACTTTATGGGAATCAACTATTACACTTCTACTTACGGAGTAGCTAGAAAATCCAAATGTGTTTTTAGCCCTTCGTTCTGTGAAGATATGAATATTACAATGGTAGTAGATGAAAAGTGGCCAAAATCTGCATCGGCTTGGCTAAGGGTAATTTTAATCTGTGATCTTTTATTTTTCAGTTCGTAGAACAGAGATCCTAAGCTAACTATTTGTAATTTATATTTATTTTATAGATATTTCCTGAGGCATTTAGAATACACTTGAATTATTTGAAAGATCGGTACGACAATCCACCAGTTTTAATAACAGAGAATGGTCTACCTACTTATGGTGGACTGAATGATATAGATCGAGTGTCCTATATGAATGAGTATCTGCAGCAACTACTATACGCTAAAAACATCGATGGTTGTAATGTGATTGGATACACTGCCTGGTCACTTATGGACAATTTCGAATGGCTAGAAGGATTGACGTTAGTATGAAAAATATCTATACTATGAGCTAATCGTTTTAATACTATCTAATATTTATTAATATTCTTTCATATTTAACCGTAGCGTAGAACTACTTTCGACGTATACCGCGTGGCTCATTAAAATTATTCGTAACAACAAAAAATGCATTGTTTTTTCAATATAAGACAGAATCTATCTTTTTAACAATGTATTCAATTTGTACAAAGAGGGACCATAGTTACCAGCGATAGAAAGATCCCTCGATTTCGTTGCATAAAGTGCAGTAAACATTAGCCGCCAAATAACAACTTGTTTGCATTCGGGTTTCAGTGAAAAAGTTCCCAATTCTAGCTTTATCAAAACCGACTTCTCAGATATAGCCTACAAAGTAAAGAAATAATATTCTGTGTTTATTATTTATTTTTGTAATTAGGTTTCGAATAGACTTAAAAATGTGTATAAAAGTAGCATGTAGATATGAATTATTTAATATTACTAGAATAACGACGAACAGAAAATATAAAATATATATTACGTATTGATAAAACGGCCTAATACGCTCATATATAAATTTATTAAACGTATTATTATAAAGTTTTTAAATTTACTATAGAAACATGTTACTTATTTTACGAAATGCTAATTTCGAACAGGTTTTGTTAAGTACCTTGTACATCTTGTTTTTTTTATAAGTGTAATATATTTAAAATTAAGAAATATTAAATATACATATGTACAATGACATTTTTTTTCAGACGGCGTTTTGGAATTTATGAAACTGACTTCGATAGTCCTGAAAAAAAAACATATCCAAGAATGTCAGCTTTGGTTTATTCGGAGATCATCAAAACGCGAGCTATAAAGAAAGATTACCTTCCATACCAAAATGAAAGAAATGTTACATACACAAAATATATTTCAAACATTCTAATGTCATCTATATTTGAAGCACTTTAATTATATTATTATTTGTCCTTCAAAATAAATCTTTAATACGCCATCTAAATAAATGACTTTAACACTTTACAACACCCGACAATGACAATTTATTATAAGAATTATAATACATAGTAAACCTTACATATTATAATAACAAGACTGCATGCCATTGGAATACATATAAAACGTTTCATCTATTACAGAGAAACTACAATTTCCATCGTAGATAGTTTAGAAAAAGTAAACCCTAATAGGTCATTACGAATTGCAACACATAAGTAACGGGTTTTATTGAGATAGGACATCTTGTTCTTATTAAAATTTGGTGCCTTAAAAACCAGAACCTTAAAAAGCCACTGCAAGCTGGATAAACAACTGTACATATTGAGCTAATGGACCAATGACAGATGCAGATTCTACCAAGAGACCCAGAAACCCTTATACACCTACTTATTGTATGTGAGCCCCTCATTTACAAAAGGTACTAGCTTCTAGGCAACCATCTTCTTAATTCTAAAGAGATTAAAACCATCGCAGTCAAAAACATACCCAATTTTATTTAAAGTTCAGGACTAGATGCGACCTCTAAGTGGATTTTAAAGTAAATCAGTTCTGCAAAGGTACACGGGGGGTGTCGTGGTAAATATGAGGTAAACTCACATTCAGGAAATTAATTTCGGAAATTATAAGTTGGCAACACCAGACTGACGAATTTTAAATAAAATATCATTTGAAGCAAAATATCTGAAAATACGGCGCAGTTAGCTTAGTATGACAAAAGGATGGCTTAGAAGCACGGATTACTAAGCGTACGTAATAAAGTATGCAGGAACCAAACAAACCCTTACCGTCATATAAGTGTACGAGGCGCCGTACCGCAATAAAACTAGACGGGAAGTTTGCCTTTAAAGACGCCGCGAAGGTCTAAAAGATTCTTAACGGTAAAATTTCAAAAATGAATTTTAATATTAAATATAGTTTGTAATAGTATAAGAAAACTATAGTTTTGGTGCCAAAATTGACTGAATGTGAAAAATGATCACTACCCACATATGTATAAATGTTTTTTGTCTAGCTTGTAAGATTTGTTGTTATTTAAAGTATCCATAAGGTAGATACGTAACATTAATATAGGTAAGATATTTAAATCTTCAGCCAAAACAATATCATTTAAGAGACATTAAAGGATTACGCGTTTGCAATAGACTAATGAGTTAAAAATACGCGTTTCGGAAACGCGACGGAGTTAAACGAGAACCTAATTACAGATCATTAGCGCGCCGCGAAATAATCTATATTTGATATTTAATTCAAAGGAAAAAGTCACTGGATTTAGGTTTGTAGGTCAAGGAAACAAAATAGAATACCTATAATTTAATAGTTAGGCTAAAAACGAATTGTTTATTTTTATTATATAATTACAAAATCGTTTTTATCCAACAAGGAAAACATGTAAATATATCTTTTAGATTAAGGGAATATATTTGTTTTAGCATAATATTAGCAACCAATAAGTATGGTAAAAAAAAAAAAAATTATTATAATAATTATGTGATTTCAAATATTCCTAAAACGCTCGTAGGTTGTGGGCAAGAGGTATGAAGGGGGTGCGTCCGCTGAAGGGCGAAAGCGGAATCGCGTGAATAAAAGGTCGCCTCATACCTACATTCGAGTTAGTGTTGTTTAGTTTTTTTTAGCAGACGTGACTGAGCACCGTTTCGCTGTCAGTTTTTTTATAACGTCAATCGATAGCCGTCGCGAATATTAAACTTAGTTTAAAATTTTTAGAAGTTGGTGTAACTCTATTAATTACGTACCATCCAACCAGAGGTTTTGGATACCACGAGAGCTAAATGTTAATCACGCAACGAGATAAAATCGAGCTAAATCAACGAGGTCACAAATTACCAAAAACAAATGTACTTCAGCGTTCGAGACTCGTTTAGTGAACGATTGAGAAGTTAGGCTGAAATCTACATATCGGTGAGTGAATTGAAGACAATCTGACATTTATTTCATAAAATAAATAGTCACAAATTGTCACTATCTCGGAGAACTGTATTATAAACTGTCAATGTTTGTTCGCATTAATTTAATTAGTACTGAACTTTATTCTGTGTTTTAAATTGTGATTCAGACAATATCCTTTTGCTTATTCAACGGATTTACGACCCGTTGAATATACTGTTTTGAATAAATAGTGTGATAACTTTCAATTCTGTTTTTATTGACTTTTAATCATTTTGAACTTTTTGAAATCGTTGCATTATAAATCAGGCTAGCTTGATTTGAGGAGACTGACTCTTGGAAAGCTCGGATCTACAGTCCACCTTGAGAACGTGGCATCAGAAGCCACCCAGCTGTGTCCCGACTGAAGAGGACTGGTCTTCGGATCCGCTGGAAGCGGATCGGCCGGGACAGGGGGCAAGTAACACTCCATATCTACTAAGATAACATAACATCATATATATTTTGTATACTTTAAATGCGTATATGTATA
The DNA here is from genome assembly GCA_020383195.1 of Neomicropteryx cornuta. Classification (NCBI taxonomy): domain Eukaryota; kingdom Metazoa; phylum Arthropoda; class Insecta; order Lepidoptera; family Micropterigidae; genus Neomicropteryx; species Neomicropteryx cornuta. The sequence continues at coordinate 13,875,169 of JAHKQU010000014.1, forward strand.
ATATGGATAATTGTATAATTGAGTTGTAAAGTTATTTGACTTATATTTGATGATTGATTTTTAATAGCGGCAAATCGCATGAAAAGATAAATGACACAATCTTTGACAATATTGAAAAATTTTGAAAAAGTTTTTAATTATTTGATGAAGTGCTGGATAGCATAATATTTATAAAGGTTCTAAAGAGGTCCTGTACTTGAGAGCGCAGGATGTCGGTTTAAACCCAGCGCTGAGTTTTATAAAAATGCATTTTAACTCTCACCTGTCCTCTTTAGTGTAAAATATTGTCAAATATTATGTAACCATCTAATTAAATGAAATAAGGAAAGGATGATATTTTAACAAAAAAATAAAAATAATGGATATGTGATTACGATGAAGGATGATGGTGAAATGCGATGATTTTATGAGTGATTTATGTATGAAGTTGATGAAAATAAAAATAATGGATATGTAAAAGTGTAAAATTAAAGCACATGATAAGTTTGCGTATTATTTATATAATTGTATAATTGAGTTGGTATAATATGAATAAATAAAATAAAATATAATATGTATACGCATTTAAAACCTTGTATTAATTACAATTTATTACAATTTATTTAATTACAATGATAAAATAGGAGTATTTTAAAAAGTCGAATTTAGCAATAAAATCTAGTACTATGCAGAATCATTTTTAGGCATATCTAAGAAAACCGTAATGGTCAGAAACGCATCCGTCCCAAAATAACCGCGTGCGTTTAATATACTCGTATGAGCATGTTTCCGTCGGCTTTGCTGTCTTATTATTACTATTGCGCCTAGGGTTGATTTTAGTGGACTGTTGGCGGATTGACACAACCATAAATGGGGGCGGTAGCGGGGGTTGTAGCGTTTGCAAAACAAATGAAAGGAGATGTGCAGACTTACCACAGATTCGCCCTCGTTCGGAGTCTCCTTTGCAGTATTTTCGGCACTCACTTGTTTCCTTCTTGTTTTGAATGTTAATCATTATTTATTTTCTTTGTAAAAGTTTATTGATTCGCATGGTAACCGCAACGGTACAAGGTATATAGTTTGTCGGGCCGGCCTCGATTGTAATTGTTCGTGATTGTTTTGAGACTTGCGGTTTTAGGTATTATTTCCACGATATTGTACTAATTCACACGCGGTTTTACTGTATTTTTCCTGCAAAAATACAGTGATGCGGTTTCTTACAAAAGTCTTTTCAATTCGACACTTTGGGACGCGGGCGGTTGTCGATTCAAATGTGAACTGACATTTGTCCTTGCGCGCAGTGAAGAAGTCTTCGGACGACAAAGGAATTTGGGTACAAAAATATAGGATCGGTTGTCGGTGGATTCGATTTTAAGGACATAAACATAAAGGAATTGTGATGTACAAGGTACATACTCGTATATTCTGGTAGTGAATCCTGACTATTGAATTTACAACTATGTATAGTTGCGGCTCAACCATTTCCCCGGCATTAGAATATTTAATTCTAAAACATAAAAAATATAAAATGCGGAATCGGTTTAGTCAATTTGACATAAAAAACTAATGGTTTGAAAGGCTGTTTAATTAGATAATACTAGCGGTTGAATTTAATTAATTTACTGACTTCGTAACAGGCACAGATGGACGGCTGGTCGTTTATATGAGCCATGTTTTATCTAAGGCCAAGGCAGCTCTCACGACTCCATCTTTTCTGGGAAAGATATCTTCATAACCCCTAGTGGCCATTGAAGTGGAGCGGGTTTATTCTCTTTGATGATGATAATCATGCCTTTTGTTTGTTGGGCGCGGATTGCGGGTAAGTCGGCCAAGAGGATAAGTAGGCTTTGATTTAGTTCGAAAGCAAATAATACAAGACTGGACTAGGTTTCACTCAAGCGATCGTGCAGAAAGTATCCAAATTTTCTGCCTCAGCAAGCTGAGCATCAAATGCTGGCCAGTATGGCAATATTTACGGTTATAGTATCGTACAATCAATTCTGCGACGTGATCTTTTTTCGGCAGAACCGCAGGGTGCATTTGGTCAAATTCAAGTTGTGCGTTTGAAATACGACCTCCGATACGAATCAGAGATTTATCTAAAAAGGGATTTAGTTTGCGAAATCTCATACTGAAACGTTTATTCTTTTTAAGACAATATAAACAATAGACAATAAATAAAATTTAAATGGTCTGCCATTACTGTTATGTGTATGAATAATCTTTATTCGATATTGTGTTATGAATACATGAACAGATAATAATGATAAAGACACGGGGTGCATTTACTATCTGTATATATGATAATTATTATAATGAAATATATTTTGTCTATAATATGAATCACATAATATTATTAGGTGCCAGGATTATAAGGAACAATAATTATAAAACTATGCACCCGCTTCCTGATTATATCTGTATAGTATAACCAGAATTTGCAGAAATAAGAAAAGTAGAGGGTAAATTAAAGTACTCTGAGGGGCAAATTTTTGTGGGTCATTATTAATAGACAAAAGGCACCAGCAAAAAACCGACCATAAAGAAATGATATGAGTAAATGTATATTTAGAATGCAATGTGGCAACTCGATCTATGTAGGTGCACCATAAGGGGAGTATGGTCTGATGGACCTAGTTCTTTGGGACATAGAACTGCAGTCTATCCGGAAAGTATGTATGTAAACCGACCCATACCAACCGTTGTCAGCGGGCCGCGATGGAACAACACTCGCCAGTTTGCTCTGAGGATCAAGTCGGTTGCGTCGTCTCATATGGACAGCACACCGAATGCACATATCTTTCGAGTTTGCATGTGGTGTAAAACCGTGAAAAACAAATAATACGATCGAAAAATAATGCCAGGTACGGAATAAAAAAGATTTAAGTATGAAGTCTGGCATATGGCAAAATATGCCAGAGTACATACAAAATGGTATGATAAATCGTGAAGGATAATTATTAAACATTTATCATAACGACTAATTTTATGCATAACGCAAAATATAATAACTTTAAGATCTGTGAATACCAATAATAATCGAAGGAGTGTTTGGAAACAAAAACATTGGCAGTCAAATGACATTCATTTTTCACTAGCTGTGCGTGTGGCCATTGAGATTATATGAATATAAAAACCGATATTGTCAATAACCGACAACTTTAACTAAGCAAAAGGATAACTATGGATTTATGTTGACTCGAAAAGTGCGAAGATATTGTGGTAAGTTGTTACGCTTTATTTATTTATGTAATTTATTCAGAGAAATAACATAGGGTTAAAGGCACGCAAAAAAAAGCATGCTTCATTGCGTAAAAGAGCTGTTACTTACATAAGTAATTTGAGTGCATAGCAAATAATAATGTAAAAATAAGGATAAAAGTTACGAAGACGATTAGCACTACCGCATTCCTACTTCCCTCACTGACCTGATAATGAATGTATCACAAATAGCAGGCAGTTCACACTTGTGCTGGACCACCACCTATGAGTATAATTTAGTAAACATGAAATTATTACTACTAATGATATCGACATCTATGAAATTATGTTTAAAAAAAAACATATTATTATTGGCTTAGCCAGTTTATGGCAAAAAAATATTATAAACTAACAGTGTCATCTATAGTCGAAAGGCACAAAACATCATTTTACCTATATCCCCCTTTACACCGCAACCTAACTAAAAATATGATGTCAGGGAAGGTAGAAATCAGTTCAAAATTTAACTCCGAAGTTGTGTGACAGCAAAAACTCGCGGTTTTTTCTCCCGCAAATTTCCGCGATAATTTGTCCGCAACATTCCAGTGTCAGTGTCCAGCCGACACCAACTGTAAGTACCGACCTGCTTGGCATCTCTCTTTGTCCATCCCCGCAAATTCGCACTCAATCCGCATTCGACTATTGTTGGCCTGAAGTGTGCTGTGTGCCAAGTCAGTCATCTGGTACAAACACCTACAGTCCGCTATATACAGGCGTATTTATATTCACTGATGTCTTTTTAGAGGGCTGATCTATATCGTCAGATAAACCAGTCCTACATGAAAGAAAATAAATTCGAAAAAAAAATCCACTAAAATAATTATGTTATTAAAAAACTTTGGTTTTTCTTCGAAGTGCTTCGCGAACCGCGCGGGCGCGAGTCATTCCCCGATCTCGCGCCATGCATTCAATTGCCTTCTCAAACATTAAAATAATTTCACTGAAATTTCGAATTAGTTTTTGGAAACTTGGGAAACTTGGTAATTGGGAAACTTTTTTTCCTCATTAAGGTTTGATTATTGATCTTTATCAACCCCCTAAAAGCACACCAGTAAATAACAGTTCAACATAAATATAATATTAAAAAAATATAATATTGTCTAATAATATTGGCATTACGAATTTCTCCTTTGTCAATTGTAAAAAGACATTCCCTGTGTCATTATCATGGTCATGTTAAAACGCTACAGCTATCACAAGCATTTAGCATCTTTATCTATCTGGATGTCACCCATCTGGATGTCATCCATGATTTCCCCGAGCCGATTAATTTAATTACCTTTATTATCGGTTTTTATTTTTTTTTAAACAATTATATTTAGTTTTAGGCTGTGTATTTACACAGCCTAAAAATCAAAATGTCTTTTGATTTCAAAACAAATGTCCAAACATATACATTTATGTCCCTGAGGTTTTTTTTTAATTATATAGAGTTTGATAGAGGCACACTTGCACCTAAAATGGGTCTAGGGGAAATAAAAAAAACCTCTAAAATGCTTGCGTTGCAGCACATATTATAATTAGTGCATATTAGGATATATATATATATATTTAAAATTATTTTAAATTTTAGGTTATTTTAAAGAATGCAATGCAATTATTACAAAATGCGATCCTTTGCCAGTTGGCTGTTTATGATTACTATGTGAGTATTAGATATTTTAATTATTAAATTTTATTATTTAATTTAGATCATTAATGTTAACTATTTATCCCATTGTCGTTTGTCAATCAAGATCTAACAGTCGGCATGACGTGGAATGTAAATTTGCTGAAGACTTTATTTTCGGATCAGCCACCTCGTCTTATCAAGTTGAAGGAGCCTGGAATGATACAGGTAAGAATAATTAAGATTTATATAACTTTTCTCAATTTATATGTTTGTATGTTATGTTAATTTATATGTTTTATATGTATATATTATATTTTATGTGGTTTTAAGAATGTTCTGGTCATACGACTAATAATTTATATTCTTCATATTTTAAACATAATTTTACAATATGGAATGCAGCCGTTATTGAAATATACTACATTGCTTCATCACATCGTTGATTATGTTACATAGAGAACGATCAGCTCTGCTACATTTTGTGCCTTACATTTTTTTTCTAGATTAAGTCCTTATTAAAGAAGAAGCATTGTAGAAGGCTTCAAGAGATCTTTGTATAAATAAAATATATAAAATATTTAATAAACGAAGACAAAAAAAATATTAGTTCTGTTCTAGAAATATTGCAGTACAATATATAATAAATATAGATGTATAATATAATATACTCGTAGATAATATATATTCGTAGACAAATAACCTAATGATACACGTCACCTCAAATCAGGCACCTTAAATGTTACTATTTAAGGCGAAGCCAAAGGGTAAACGCTCATTTCGACTCATTTAGACCGTTTTTTCTATCGCTGGCATTTGGTAACCATTGAATATTTAATAATAAAAAAAATATGTTTAGATACCTTGTTCATATTTCTTCGATATAGTAAAGGCATTAATTGTAATACCATACAAAATAATAGATTCAACTAAAGATGTATAAATATTACGTAAAATTGACTCATTTAAGTACGGTTTCAGATGCACAAATTTTATCAAACACCTTCTAAGACGATTGCATAGTAAACCGATGTGGTCTTGCTAATTAAATTTATTATCAACTGTTATACCTAGATATTTATGCTTTCTAACCGATTCCAATACAGGACATTCACATTGAGCATGTGTAACTCCATTTGGGTTACTATGCAAGCAAGGATATGTGTGCGATACAATTGGCACGAGTACTTCTTTATTATTTTTACTGGAATGTACATAATAATGATATTGTGACAACTCGGCATATAATTTCTCGGATAGTACCGACATACAGATCTAAATAAAAATATCCGGAATATCTAATTTTATTTAACTGAGCAATTTTATTTTAATATTCTTATCAAAGTTTGAGAATGCTTGACTCACGACCGCATATAGCGGCCGCGCATTTTAGCATTTTACATTTTGAAGAGAGGGATGCAGACCTCAAAGGCGTTTCGCTGTATGTGTGAGTCGATGCCTAAAAAACACCGATTTTCAAGGTCGAGTCTCAATATGCTTCGCCTTAATCACAAATGGCTAAATATGTAGTTTATGTAGATATTATGCAACCACCGCATGCACTGTGTGATATGGTGTTAGTACAACTTATGGCCTAATAATCTATTCATGGTAACCAGTTTAAACCTGGATCTATCTTAACTATATATTTGATTGAAGTTAGCTCTACCAATGGTATTCAATTACATTTTGTAGAAGAGGTACACTATGTTTGTCACAAGTCTACAGTTTGCTTGCATGATCGGCTGACTAAGATACTCTGATTTTTTATAATTATTTTGAAAAACTTTGAATGTGGTTTTCGTTACGATATTTATAGCCTTGATATAATAAGCCATTCTTTTTTGTGACCCAAGTCTTACATGTTAAACAAAATGAGTCTTTTCTAAATTAGGTAATCATTAACTACACTACCTAATTCCCAAAGATCATTTAGAAAAACGAAAATAAAATATATCTGAGGAATATAAAAATCTACAGAGCGTCGATTGCTTAACACATAGTAACTTTAACCGCTTGATTTTTTAAATTTATCAATGTGGTGTAGTTGTGCATGGTTTTACAAATATAAAGTATTGTAATTTTTATATATGTTAGCTGTTATTCTATTTTCACTGGCTAACATGCATACTGTCAATATTTTTGACCTACGTACTTAATACAATATATTTCTTTCAGACAAGGGTGTAAGCGTATGGGATGACTTTACTCACAAATACCCAAATAAAATATTTGATGGTACAAACGGAGATGTCGTGGCCGACTCATTCCATTTTTATAAGGAAGATGTTGCAGCATTGAAGGCAATGGGAGCCAAGATGTACCGCTTTTCCATATCGTGGCCAAGATTACTGCCAAATGGTTTTGTAAATTATATAAGCGAAGATGGCAAGGCCTATTACAATAAACTAATAGACGAACTTTTGAAAAATGACATCGAACCATTTGTGACCCTGTATCATTGGGATCTGCCGGAAAGACTTCAACGAATTGGCGGCCTCACCAACAGAGCTATAGTAGACCTCTTTGTAGATTATGCTCGCTTTGCATTCCAAACCTTCGGAGACCGCGTCAAGTATTGGGCTACATTTAACGAACCTGTCCTTCATTGTACGGTCGCTTTTGCTTTTGCTATAGTAGCTCCCGGTGTAAAATCACCTGACATTGGACAGTATCTTTGCGTTCACAATATTCTTTTATCACATGCATATATTTATCAATTATATGACGAAGAATTTAGACATTCGCAAAATGGTAAGCATATTTATACAATTACTTAAATATTTGATTATTTATAATATTTATCTTGAATATTTTAGGAAATATTGGCATTATAAATCACGTTATTGGATATGAGCCCAAAAGCAATAGTGCGGAGGACATCCTTGCAGCCAATCTAGCTCAGGAATATTTGGTAATCAAATCTGTTACTGAACTGGACATGAATTTAGATTTTACAATACATTCCTGTCAATACATTCCTAATTCGTAATTTCCTGTCATGTTGTATTGTTTATGTAGATATTCAATTGATTGTTACAAACACAAAGCTTAGAAAAATCATACTAAAAGACACAAATTATTCTTCAGGTCAAATTAAGTCAGGGAAAAATAGCGGAGTTTGCAATTCTTGAACCTAAAGATAATAAACACTTCAGAATTTGTAATATTTGTTTACAAGTTTTTCTTTAAATTTCAGAATGGTTGGATAATGAATCCCATATTTTCACACGATGGTGACTACCATCCGGCTTTAAAAGAAATGCTGAATAATGTCAGCAAACAAAAAAAATACCCAAGGTCAAGACTTCCAGAATTTAGTGATGAAGAAATAGATTTACTAAAGAACAGTGCCGATTTTTATGGCGTTAATCATTATACAACGGCTATAGCTTCTTTTGAGGTAGTTCCTGATACTGAACCACTTAGTTTTTTTTTTGGAGAAGATATTGGGCTTTATATATACCAACCAAGGGAATGGAAAGTTAGTAGTGACTCACCAGCTGTCAATATTTTTAAGGTATGCAATGATCTCGAATTGTTGAAGAGAAGGTATTTTTTCTATTCCTGACACTTTGTACATATATAAATAATTATGTACTATTTGTACTTTTTTGTGTATTATTTGTACTATAATTTTATTGTAATTTTTAGATCTATCCAAAAGGATTAAGACAGGTTCTCCTATACCTAAAAGATAAATATAATAATCCACCTCTTCTTATAACAGAGAGTGGAATGCCTACTATGGCAGGAGACAGTGACCTTATCGACCATATAAGAGTGGAATACCTGAACGAGTACCTGTCAGCGGTACATGACTCCATTGAAGTGGATGGAGTTAATCTAATTGGTTTTTTGGTATGGAGTCTCATCGATTGCTTTGAGTGGCAAGGTGGTCTGACGTAGGTCTTTTTATTAATTTATAAGAATAATATTAACATGTTTAAAATTTGTATTTTTCAACATTTTTTTTGAAGCTTGAAACCCTTCCGCAATACAATTAGTGCCGTAGTTTACACGTTTAAATGTGTAGGTTTCCATACTTTTTAGCTTATAATCTGACCAATTACACCGCAACAAATAAAATAAAAATAAAATGCTTTATGAATGAGGTTTAATAATGGCTCAAAATAAGCATAATAATATATTAATTATTATCCAAATATACTATGGAACATTTGACTATTGAATTAACACGTCAAGGCAAATAGCATAGAGGGATGCCGATTGTCGGCACGATATTGGCCATTTTGAGAATGCGGGCACATAGTCCAACAAGTCAGTGATACACAGCTACATGTACAGTCAAGTGCAAAATAACCACTCAATATTGGCAGGTGCTGGCAGGTGTTGTCGCTGTGCCGTATCTAGCGGCCGAGGCGAGCGCAGAAAAAAATCCGCCGAGCAATATTAATTAAACATTGAGCGGGAATTTTGAACCAGTCTGTACGCAGTGAGGTTAAAAATTACAAAAACATTGTAAAATTACAAAAAAATGAAACCGTTTTTTTTCAGATACACTTTCGGTCTACATAAAGTAAACTTTAGTAGCCCACAAAAGGAGAGAATACGAAGATTGTCATCGCATGTTTATCAAAATATTATCGAAACAAGAGAAATCGATTGGAACTATTGCCATCTTCACGACTAAACAATTAATTCTATGTGGTCTAACGCTCAGAAGAATAAAATAAATAAATATGTCAATTGAAAGTCTATTAAGCAGGACGTGACAGAAACGTGAAAGGGTAGTTTTTTATTATTATAATGTTGCAATATACAAATAACTTTAGTATAATTTATGTAAATTTATAGTTATTGTTTTATGAATTGTATGTTATTCTGAAGTATTTATGAGTTAAACAATAAAATATAGTCGATTAACAAATTGTTTTGATTGTGTTAAAAGGGATGGTCAGTATGCGAATGCCTATAGTATATTATTGCATAGCTTGTAATACGGAATAGATAGATTGACTATATTACCAGAAAAACTTAGTTTTTTTTTGTCTGAATTTGGTGGAAATGTAATGTGGATTGTAAACCTGTAACAAAAATTGAAAAAAAAAACCGTCTTTGGTCTTTTCTTACGCTTGGTCGATTAATTGTTAGTTATATAATAAATTCAATGCATTTTGAAGCTACGTAGGTAACTAACTCGTCTCTATGATGTGCCGACTGGCAGGTCTCATTTAGTTTATAGTAGTTACGTAGGTGCTAATTAAACCAAGAGGGTTTTTATTTCAGAAGATGAAGGAGGCTAGTAAAAGTCGAATATCAAATAAGAAATAAACTAAAATTATGAAAATTAAATGACTGTACGGCTGAAGGTTTTACGGACATAGCATTATTGCACAATTAAAGCTCTCAAAATCATAAAATATAGAACACATAATTAGAATAATATGTGTTATAAATAGAATAACACAATTTAATGCGTACCTTCAAGTAAGAACCTTTTTCTGCGAGCTTGTGTAACATTGGCTAATATTACCTGCTTTCCTAATTCTATTTAGAGAAAGTAAAAAAAACAAAAGTAGTCGCTGTATGAAAAAGTGAAACTGTTATCTTACATAATACGAGTACTTCCTGAAATTATGCACTTAAGCAGGTATGATACCAGAACGAATATTTTAGGATTTGTTACTAAAAATGGCGTGTCTATTTGACCTTTAAAGCAAAAACTGAGGTCCCTTCAAAGTATAGAACTTATTGTTTTAAATTTTGCAACTTTATAATGCCGACAATCGACATACTTTAATGCTATTTGCCTTGTACGTGTTAATTCCATGACTCTTCGGGTTCTCGGTTGATTCACAGTCGCATATACAATAGTATATTTGGATAATAGTGAAATTACTATGCTTATTTTAAGTCCCCATTACAACCCCTTCATATAGCATTTTATTTTTATTTGTTGCGGTCCAAGTGGTCAGATTATACTATACGGTGAACAGAACGTTAGAATAGACAATTGAAACGTGTGTCATTAATTATTATGGCATTCATTTCATTCAATTGTGTTTTAAACAAAATTAAAAACACTGAATTGAATAATTACTAAGACTAAATAAAAATTCCAGACGCGCTAGTTTACCTTAATTCAACAATTAAAAATAAACTTAATGCACCTTTACTTTTCGTATTAATATTATGACTTCCTTAATTGAATACATTATTTTATTAAATGTTGAGACCTCTTTGGTTTGTTCCTCTTTAATTCGTTAGTCATCAATGTAACACGGTACAGAATTGACCTATTTTTATAAAATTAAGTTTCCACGATTTATAAAGAACGATGATTGCCAAAGTTCCAACGATTTTGTCTATTCTTTTGATTATCAGGCAAGTTTTTTTTATTTATTTGTTGAATCATAGAGTTCGATTATTTAAATAATGACAAGTATTTATTTGTGAGTAAATAAATACATGATTGTTTAAGGTGATTTTGATGTGGTCATAATTAGTGTTTTAGTTAGCATAATTTAGATTAGATTTTGAAATAAAAAGAAATTAAACAACTAATAGAAAATTTAATTTGACATTTAGTATTGATAGTTTTCTTATTAATTAACATCCAGCGTCCTAATAACAATGAAAAAAAAAAACAAATATATTGTCATTGAGTATTGCCGATAGGAGTAAAAACCTTAAACTATAAAATAGAAGTTTTTTTTTGATATTCAAATTAATTATAGCATTACAGAATAACATAACAAAAACAATTTGGTACGCTTAAAACGAATCATTTCTTATTCTAATGTTACCAAGCAGTGTCGCTTGAAGCCACTAGGTTGTAGCTGCACGTTATGTATTGTTATATTTTAAAAACTCATATACTAATAAAACACGTTATACATATAGCTACAGATATATTTTTATGATCGTCATGTTTTTACCTAAATATGCGGCTCTGTAGGCGCCTTCAGTGGGCGACGACTGGTGGCTGCGGCACTCGGATTGAGTCGCTTCGCTCCCAATCGCTAGGACCTTCGTACCACTTACGTGCCTACCGTCCTATACCCGTACTATCTTTGACGGTGCGTTCGGCGCGAGACAACTCGCACCTGTGGCACTCGGGATGGGTCGCTTCGCATCACTAGGCCTCTTCGGGCTATTTACATGCCTACATATATCTCTTACCGCTAAGGCAGCGTCCTTATTCGCTTGAGCGATTTTTCGTTGACTTACCTTGCAAAATTGGTCTCCACAAAAATCCCTTTTATTTTAACGGGATGATACACAGCCTATGCCCAACCCTTAAGGACTATTCTAAATATTGGCAAAAGAATTTTTGAAATGGGATAAGTAGTTTCAGAGATAAACTAACCTAACCTAGCATATCGGTAACGGTCACGCGATGACGCGGGGACCTAAATCTATTACATTTTCCCCACAGAAAAAAAATTCTCATACAAAAACTCCCACTGATCCATGCGTATTCACGTTTTCACTTCAAAAACAAACAATAACATTAGGGGTAACCAAGCATTTGTAATCTGACATAATGGCTCTATTTATTATTTAAGTTTTTAGCCTAAGAAAGAACAAGGTAATATTTTGTTTTACGAACAAATTTGAAATGAAAAAAACTAGAAATGATTAGCCTAAATTACCGTGAAAATAAGATAAGACTGATGGCGCCTTTCTTGATTGTAAGATCGTTGTAATTTTCAGTATCACACGAACGATATTATGCAAAAAGCTTTTCCCGAAAGATTTTATTTTCGGCGCGGCCACATCTGCGTATCAAGTTGAAGGCGCTTGGAATGTATCAGGTATTTTTGTAATATTTCACGATATAAATGTTAAGAAATATTATATCTTCTGTTAAGAAATATACCAAAGTATCACCATAAAAAAACTTTTAACATTAAAATCAGCAAAATATCTTATAGCTTGATAAAACTGTAGAATTGTATGTAATTGAAATGCTGCATATGCATATTGCATATATGTGCGTGTGTGTGTATGAATACTTTATTGTAGTTAATTAAGAATATTTTATTGATGTCGCTGAAGCACATTTTGAAAAATTAATGGTTTATTTTTACTAATCTAACTATTATACATATTCGATTTTGTACGATGAGAAAAAGGAACGAAAATTTGATTTCTATTTGGATCACTATAAAGGTAATTTATAATAAAAAAGTATTATGTCGAGCGAAATGCTACATGTTGGTAATGATTTATTTTGTGTCATTGAGCTGCACGATGTGGTGCTAAATAAATGAAAATTACCAAGTAAAATGAATAAAGAAATTTCCAGCCAACACGTCAAATCGGGTTTTTTTTATGGTTCACCGGAAGGGTCAAGAATTCTTTGGGCAGCGCAGGTACCATCGTATCTAAAAGGCAAAGAAACTATCCCCATATGACGCTAGCACTTTCTGCCCCTAAATTATTTACAACCCTACTACGAAGACCATCGTAAAATAGCAAATATAATTACTTAATTATGAATACGTGGTTTCAGATAAAGGACTCAGTATTTGGGATGTCTTTGCTCATACTCCAGGAGCTATACAGGATGGAAGTACAGGAGACACGTCGGCAGACTCTTTTCATCTTTACCACAAAGACGTAGACGCACTGAAAGAGCTTGGCGTCAAAATGTACAGATTTTCAATCTCGTGGCCAAGAATTATGCCAGATGGTTACAGCAACAAAATAAGCAAAGACGGCACACAGTATTACAATAACCTTATAGATAAATTGATAGAGAACGGCATAGAACCTATGGTTACCCTATACCATTGGGACATGCCCGAAAAGTTACAGAAAATAGGTGGATTGATGAATCAGAAAATCGTCGACTTGTTCGTCGATTACGCCCGTTACTGCTTTAATACTTTTGGTGATCGCGTCAAATATTGGTTGACATTTAATGAACCCGTCTTTTCTTGTACGACTCATTACGGGTCCACAATAGGAGCCCCTGCATTAGACTTACCAGGAACAGCTGAATATATTTGCGTTCATAATATATTATTAGCGCATGCGTACACGTATCAAATGTATGGAAAGGAATTTCGTTCGATCCAAAAAGGTAAAAAAATGTTTGATAACCTCAGATAATAGAAATAAAGGATCATTGCCATTGACGTAATTTACTAGTTGCCTGAAATGTGTAGGTATAGCACTACTAATTCACAAGCGCCAGCGGTCAATTGTTTATGCGTAAAATGCGCTCGTAAAACCAACAGAAATATTACGACATAAGCAACGCTTTAATGGCCTGTATCCTCTATATCTATGATTTGACTTAAAAACAAAAATTCTTCAAATCAGTTTTCCCTGCAACGTTATCTTGACATTACTTTTGCGTCTTATAAAAAAACATGTGGTGTCACTGCTGCCCAGAAAAGCCACAGTGTTCCATCTCGCGGCACTATACTATCCGACTATCTTACATCGGCCTTTGTCATCGTTTCTCAGTCGATTTTACTATATTCGTTTAATCTTTATTAAAGGCGTTTAAATTTATAATTGTCAAGCAAGAACTGAATCAGGTCACATATAAAATATGATCTCTAATGAAAGCCTGCTTTAACTATAAAGTACACATTAAAAAATTAAATATGTATTTATCAAACGTTTATTAATTGATTTGCCCCAGTGGTTGCTCAAAAATATTTTTGTTTAAATTACTTTTGTTCTATCTGCAGTACTCATACTCTAAATTAATTACTCTAAAGAACATGCAATTTAAATGTATTTCATACACCAATTTATACCTCTCATAATGCTCATTACTCTTCTAATCCTCGAATCTCCCTCCCACTTGTATAATAATCTCTAATTATCGCCATTTTCAATTTAAAAAAAAGTTGTATAAATATAATAAATAATAGTGAAAAATGTGATTAGGATATTTAAATTCTTGTTACTTATATTAATTATTATCTAAGTACGTTTGTATGATAAATGATTTCGTATGATAATTATTCAGATGATATTTGGTAATTTATCATTTATTATCTTAGTCTAGAAAATAGGAATCTGTGACTGGAATATGTGTATGTGGTCACTTTTTTTCTCTTTTTCTCATAAAATTTTATTAAAATATGTAGATTTCTTTAAAGTTAAACAAATATTTATAAATACGAAATCACAACTTAATATATGCAATTGTTTAGTTTAGAAGGTACAGGCTAACAGACAAACTGATAAATAAAAAAAATATATATTTAAAATTTAAAATTACATTAATGTCATGGCAATTTTTCACGGACCTATTAACACTGGGGACTGGGGTTTTATCTAAACCAATAATATGGGGAGCGAGTCAAGCGCCTTTTGAGGCAAGCGCGGCGCGAGGGAAAGCAGGTGGGATGAACAGGTGCACGCCGAGCGCATATAGTGATGACTATAAATTTACTGTTGAACATTATCGATTTCCATTAGCAATTAAAATAAAATAGAAAAATCGAAATAATATACAAACATATATTTATAAATACGTATTACATATACAAAATAATTCCAGTTAGTAGGAGGCCAATTTTAAAAAATTGTAATATGTAGCGGAAAAAAGCCAACCAACTAGTTAAATTGCAATCTCCACAACATACAAATCAGTAGAATAAAATTCTTTCAGATTAACTAAAAATAAAAGAAACATTATATTACAACAAAAATAACTTAATGCAAAATGAAACGACGTACAAATCAGTAAAATAAAAAAAATGGTTGAATTTAAAATAAGAGTAAAATAAAATATGTTTTACCCAAAAATAACTCAATTTAAAGGTCATTCAGGTGGTTAATTATCGGAGTAACAATCTTTAGGTATTAAAGTAATTTACGTGCTAATGACTATATAATGTCGATGGCTACATGACGTATGAAGTCGTTCATTATTCAATATGCAAATAAAAACAAAACAATAAAGTTAAACTACAAATAATGAAAATAATAATAAAAACAATAAAAACAAAAATAACATCAAATAACATCAAAAACATCAATAACATCAATAACATCAAAAATAATAACAAAATATGAATAGTAAAAATATGCATCTATGCATTAAGAAGAAAAAAACATTTTTAAAAATTTGGACATACAATATTAATATGCAATCTGCTGTGACATAACAAACAGTATACTTACTAAAAAATATAAAAATTTAACTTGGAAAAAAATGTAATATATTTTAACATTAAAATATTACAAAACAAAAATATTTATGCAAATGTAAGAGTAATAAGTTCTCTAAAATAATGAGGATTTTAAAATACCTTTAAAGTGTGCTAATAATATTAGGTACTTACGTTTAGGTAATGTTTAAACTATGCCTGATTTACGCGTGAAAAGAGTGCCATCTTTCTTCAGGCTTTTGGTATGGTTTCTGCTAGTATAAAATTTCACAGCACAGGAAGGCATGATCGCACAAAATATAAAAAGTTTGACGCTGCGCACGAACGAAAACGTTTGGCGGGAGAAGCACGGGTTTGCATATGCGCAAATTGTTCATATGAGGTGCTAGAGGGGGTTCATGCATTCGTGCCAACACGCTCTGTCCGGTGTTAATTAGTGCGTGGTAATATTATTATATCAATTTTGAAAATAAAATATTCGAGTACACAAGAAAAACCGTTTGTTCATAAATAACCATATTGGTTAGATAGAAAGTAAAATGAAGAAATGATATTGCAAGAATTTATCAAATTAAAAAAAAAAGAATTGGAGTACTATGGAAGAACATTTTTTTACGACGCTGTGGAGGTGTTTGGAGATTAGGTTTTGATGTTTTCTTATTTTTAATCATTCACTCTTTTTTTATATCCTTAATATTGTTTTGCTATTTATTTACTATAAAACTATATATTTTTTTGAATTCATCAGGTCAAATATCGTTATCAAATATAGGTTACGGTTACTATCCAATCAGTGACAGCGTCGAGGACATTCACGCTACATTACTTGGACAAGATCTGACGGTAAGTAGGCATTAGGTAGGCGCCTGAGAAGGTAAAGAAAGTATAATATTTATAATTGAACATATCAAATAACTAATTGAAATTGAAATATATACTTTGTACGAATCGTCATTGAAATTTTAGCGAAGTTTGGCTTATAATGCTATTATTTCTAAAAATTCGTGTACATACCAACATTGGTTAATTCTGTTGATAGCAAATACAAATCCGTTTTACCAATTCATACATCATTATGTATTTATGTGGGATGTTTTTTTTATTCTTTACTATTTTTATAAATTCTCTGTACTCGTTTTTGTAATCAACTAGCTACAAATTGTAATTTTATTTTAACAATTAGAAAATACAGAAACAAGAACAAAATAAACAATGACACATTAAAATCTTTCAATATTTCTCAAATATTACCCCTAAGTATTTCTCCACATATAAAGCATAATATTTGTGTAATATATATTTTATACACTCACACTAATTATATCCGTAGGCAGACAACACGAGGACTGGGATATGATAGCTTCTCTTTAAATTAATGTACAAAAGCAAAAACTGGGGCAGTAAATGAATATAAATAAATTACATACATACAGTGAGGCAGGGTGCGAGAGAGGCGGGTAGCAAACTACAAAAAAGCGCGCGCTACGCCTGGATACAGTAAATATTTCTCTTGATATCTTTGATAGTATGAACACGACATCCTCCGAGCATCAAGTACTTTAATGTTTGACCGTTTTTTTTAGAATGTTAATCCTTATGCTTCATACATTTAAAATTAATATATTATTACTATCGAATACGTGAGAACAAATATCATTAACGGTCGCTTAAATTTTTAAGCTATTTAGTCTAAAAAAAAACTCCCACAAATAATGTTTTATCTCAAAAAAAAAAAAGATATATCAAGCTGTAACTTGATATATCTTTTTTTTGTCCTTAACAGAGCAGCTCGCGTAGATTAGAATCTTTTGAAAATATTGATAATATATAAACCAGTTTTATATTTGAGACAAGCGTATACGCCGTGTTCCAAGACCATTCCCGAAAAATAAATCTAGCTTATCGGCCCTGCAATTTTAAACATGATTTGTTTTGACCTCATATCAACATTCATCATAGCTTCTGACTAAAAAAAATCTAAACTTTACGTGATAATATGAAATTCCTCCTGTCATAAGTTCGGTCGCTAGCGAGACCATGCCGTGCCAGGTCATTGAGCGACCTTGGCCGAGCGCCTGCGAGCAAAACGGGAATTTACACGAGCACTTTGATAACAAAAATTTGGGCATGAATTATTTTCGGATTTGTTTATGGGAAGATAAACAGTTAAGTACAACAAGCATCCAGAAGTACTTCAACATAAAAGACACAATGACGCAATTTAGGGCGTGCTTCCAAATTTAATTTTGCAGGTGCTTATACTAAAGGCTAATAAAGCAGGTCAAAGCCATATAGTTAACGTCTTTTAAAAAAAAATGCGAATTGCCTTCCTCGGTAAAGGCTATATCTAGTTAAGGGGGGCAAGGAGCCCCATTGCGGTAATGGAATACTTGATTTATATGCAGCTACATATAGAATAAATTTATTTTTGTACTATTTTAAAACTACAAATTAGTACACAAATGATAAGTTAATAATAATAATAATATTAAGTAATAAGTATACAAATTGAATAAATTGAAATTAAAAACATCATATTATTATCACATTATTTACACCAAAGAGTTACTTCAATATAAATATCGAATGGAGATTACAAAAAAGAAACAAAACTTTAATCACATTTAATTTATGGCTGAATAATTTATGGGTGAATAACAGAAACTATAAGAATTTGATGGCAATTATAGTGTTATTATACATAGCTTTTTAGAGTAAAATAAAAATATAAATAAAGTAGTTTAAAATGCCTTTATTTACTATACGTTGGGTCCTTCAGTGCTACGAATTACTATAACTGATAATTTACATTGTAGCATGGTTGGAAATATAAAAACATAACTCCTCTTTATATAAAGGATGTATTTAATGTCACTGATGTCTTTTTAGGAGGTTGATCTATATCGACAACTAAATTGATCTCACAAAAAAAAAATAAAATAATAAAAATATACTAAAATAATTTTAATATTAAAAAACTTTGTTTGCTTCGAAGTACTTCGCGAATTCCATATGTTCAACCGCGTTCTCAAACATAACGATTTCAATTAAACTTTCAATTGGTTTTTCTTGCGATGGGGAAACATTTTTTCATATTTTTTTTTATTAATGTTTGGTTGTTTAATCTAGATCAACTTCCTGTAGGAGTAGGGATTTTAAATACACGATTTTTTTTCAATCAACATTTTCATATAACATACCTGAAAGTGTTTAGTTTATAAATGAGTTTTGAAAGTTAAGCCATAATTAATCGTCCTGTAGCATATTATGGGGTCAACCAACATATACAGAATGATCGAAAAGTGCAATATTTTAAATAATTAAATCTCCCTA
Source organism: Neomicropteryx cornuta (assembly GCA_020383195.1). NCBI lineage: Eukaryota > Metazoa > Arthropoda > Insecta > Lepidoptera > Micropterigidae > Neomicropteryx > Neomicropteryx cornuta. The sequence continues at coordinate 13,894,459 of JAHKQU010000014.1, forward strand.
TGAAAGATTTTAATTTATACATACTATAGATATGGTATGTCAAATTAGATCATTTTTTTTTAAACTTAGTATTTGTATTTGACGATATTATCTAAAAGATACAAATAATATATATACTTTTTTGTGTTTTATTGCATGAGGATTTTTTTACATAAAATGATTGAATGTGTGTTTTTTGTTTTTTTTTATGTTCATTATGCGGTAACGGACAATGAACACCGGACGACGGCGGTCATTGTCCGTTACCGCACATTAAACTTGACTAAAACAATTTTTCTAGCGCTAATAGCTAAAGAAAAAAAAAAAATCACCGCATTTCATGTTGTTTTTCGCAGAGCGGTTGGATATGGAACCCAATTTTCACCGAAAAAGGAGATTATCCTCAAGCAATGAAAGAACTTGTAGCCTCTAAGAGTATGCAGCAAGGCTACAGCAGATCACGTCTTCCAGAATTCACTCCCTATGAAATAGATTTGTTAAAAGGAAGCGCCGACTTTCTGGGCCTTAACTACTATTCCACAGTTGTTTTTTCATTGAAACCTATTATTGACGAAATACCTTTTGATACAATAAGTGGCTTAGATTTCGACCTTAATACCTATACATTTGAAGAATGGCGCAGTCAAGTTCATTCTTATTTTAATGTAAGTAACAATATTAAGTTAAAAAAAAATATATAAGTTAAATGATTAATATTGAAGTATACAGGTGTAATCACTGCGACCTTATTTATTTTGTCTTTCTTGAGATCGGTTTAGTTGCCGATGTATAGATCAACCTCTGAAAAGATACTATTGATTTTAAATACACCTTTAGATTAGATTAATCTTACATATGAATAAGATAGCAAGAACATTAAAAACATAAACGTGCGTTTATTGATTCTATTGAAAATAAAAACAGTATCAACTTCATTGCTTTTGACAATTCGGTTTAATATTATTATTATAGGGTTTTATAAACATATTTACTTTCAATACTCTAACTAAGAACAAAAAGCATTGCTGGGGGGTGGGGGGGGGGGGGTTCGCTAAAAAAAACTTCTCTTCTCATTATTTGCATTTTGCTACACTGCAAATATGCCGTTAGGCGTGCGGGGCCTAGAATATGTTGTCGCAGTCACTCTCGGGCACTTTACATGCGCTCACTTCAATTCACCTCATGGCGTGATATTTGATTTGCCGCTTATTTACAAGAAAATTTAATTGATTGAACGGATTGGCAAAAGTGCTTGAAGTATGCTTTAGGCACATGTATTGCCTCTGACTGTATTTCGATACACGTTTGTAAAATATCCTCTCAAAAATCCTAATTCATTTTTCTATTTAAGTGAATAAAAGGGAAAATGGAAGTTGTTAAAAATTGGGTTTACCTGTAAACTTAAACCTAAATCGTTTTTAGATTTTTAATCATTTTTCAAATTGGCTAAATATCTATGGCTATTGAAAATTAAATTAAAGTTCTCTACATTTTTAAATTAGTGTATTATTTTGGTAATTTTGATGACTTACATATATAACACATTAAAATAGATACATTAAAATAGATACAAAAAACTGTTATTTAAATAAGCAGGTCATATATTTTTTGTTTTTAAAATGCAACCTCCATTAGTGAATGTTATATTTAATAAATAATATTTAATGATATTATGGTTTTTATTAAACCAATATCAAATTGAGTTACAAAAGCATGTGATTTAAGTAAAATACAAATGTTGAAAATAATTTCTTTTGTCTCATACTTTTATGATTTTAGTTCAACACTGAAGGTTTTCGACTACTTCTGAGGTATTTTAAAAAAAAATACAACAACCCTCCAATCTTCCTAACAGAAATTGGCTCGCCAATGTCAGGAAATGATACAAGCTTGAATGACTTTTCAAACGTGGATTTTATCAACCAGCATATGTCCACATTAATGGTTTCCTTATCAGTAGACAAAGTTGACGTGAAAGGATGCCTGATGTGGAGTCTTATCGACGGTTTTGAGTGGGGTCAAGGTTACACGTAAGTAAATAATGTTATTTGTTTTTATTTATTTCTTTAACCCACGGTCTAAAAAAACCACTCTCCGAGCGTGAACACCCAGTTGTGATGACGTTATATAATTTTGCACTATGCTAATGCAACTTAATAGAAGAAATAAGAAACATTAATAAGGAAAAAAAAACAAATTTATTTTTATACAAAAACGCTGATTTTTTATAATTTTCCCATAGCTACAAAATATAGTTAAAGACAATGTAAAATAGAGATTAACTTTGCATTGTTTTTTGTGCGAAAATGATCTAGCTTCGTACGTAGGCTTGACGCTAAGAAAATTCATGCACTGTCAGCAGCGAATTTACGGGACTATTCTTTAAGGCGAATGTTATTTGGGAATAGCTCGCCCCTGTAAGCAGGAAAGTCGACTAAACTCACGAAACGCCAGACAGCCAACCTTAAAATCGTCTGTTATTATTACATTATTTTTTTGATTATTTATAATTAGTAAGATTATAGGTTATTTATTAATTTTACTATTATTATTATTTGTAAACACTTAAAAAAAAAAAAATCATACCGTGTAATAAGTGAGACATATTTTATCAACATTTACACTTTATAAAATGGCATGTAAATCACCACTTATTGGTGGATCTTGCTCCCTTTACTCGACTTATCTAGTATTTGTAGGATAAAACTTTTTGTTTAACAATTACACATGTTGAGAATTATCGTAAAAAAAAAAACAGTTTGGGCACTAGGAATGTTTTTATTTCATTATTATACAATTTTGAACAGCTACTATCCGTCTAAAGCTTGCAATTTTATATAAATACAATGAAATATTAAATAATTAAATAGAAATATTACCAGCTTTTCGATAAAGTATTCTTAGGAATATCCATGTTCGTTTTATTCCATCCAACCTAGAACTGATCCGTGTTATATTGTATGTTAAATTAATTAGGAATCTCGGTGGTGAACTTTTTCTCATGCATGTCCTTTTATGGGGTTATTCTACACTTCAAACTGATCAACTTTTTCTCTACAAGTTTTTCAATGTGTTAAAAAAAAAGTAGATAAAAAATCCTATTAACGTTTTCAATTCACCTCGTATTGAGATAGATACAGAGCATGAGTGGACGAGCACACCAACTGTTTCCTAGAATATTATTTATTCATTAAGAAAACTTGTAACACAAATGTTGTTTAGTTTGAAGTTTAGAATAACCCCATAAAAGGGATGTGCACGAGAAAAGGCTCACACTGTAAACATTTTATTTTCCGTATTAAATATGTATATATTATCTATGTAAATATTGTATTTATTCTACTGTTTTCAGCGTCAAATTTGGATTATATGAAGTTGATTTCTCAAGCCCGACTAAGGAAAGAACTGGAAAACTGTCGTCGAGGGTTTATAAAAATATAATTAAAACCAAGACTGTTGACTATAAATACATGCCAATTATTAAGACTAGTCATGGACCAAACCATTAATAGAAAAATATTTTTATATTTTAATAAGCATTAAATATTTTTTATTTAATAAATATTTGATTTGATCATATTCTTATAGTAAATTATTTTTCCTAAACATTCTTAGAGGACGTAGTTAAACATTGTCTACATTTTACCGGCAGTTGTGTAACCCTTACATTATTATATTTCTAATATTAACCTTATTGCTCAATATTCCAAATCACAAAAATACAAAAACAAAAAAAATACTAATATATTTTAACAAAAATCCTGCAAGAATCCTTTTGTTGTTTAAATTCCAAGAGTAATTAATGTAAGAGTAATTAATGTTGTATCCAAGAGTAATTAATATATGCATTAATTCTTTTCCTATTATATATTTTGTATTAAATATAATTTCCATATATTTATAAAGTGATCCTATACACATACAATAAAATACTACAGTGCCACATGCACATACAATACTAGAGTGCTACTTACAATAACATTTAGGGACAGGTAACTAAAAGGTTATTTGGGTTGGAAGTTATAAAAATACAAATATTCGCGAACAAAATACAAAATAAATGTGAAACAAAAATGTATTTCAGAATAGAAATGATAATACAAAAACTTTATATAACATGATACATAGAGCTTTGTGGGTTTGTTTGATCTATAATATAATTGACCACATAAATAAATAATATAGCTCGTTTATCGTAAAAATGTAATGTTTACTAAACTTTGAGATTTTGTGATTTATCAAATTATTGAATTATTAACTAATGAACAACCAATCCGATTGGTTTTAACGAACCAATGATCATAATTATAGCATTTAATAAAGTTACTGAAGGTTTTCTTTATGAAGACACGTGTAGATAGCCATAGCCTTATTGCCCTATATAAGACTCAAAAAACCATCTATTAGTCAGTCTTATATGACGTATTGATCATACCACGTATATTTTTTTTAAGTAAATTAACGATTTAAAAGTATTATGAAGAAAATAATTTAAAAATATTAATTGAACCATTCGAATACGCCTATTTGTGTTCGTATTTGCAGACTAACATTTGATACATTCATATTGGTACAGAAAATCAAACAAACAAGTAAACTATGCGATTACGATTAATTACATATCCATAGTAACTAACATATCCCATACGTCTTTTAAAAACTATTCTCGTAACGTTGTTTATAACTATTTTCATAACTAGTAACTATTCTCTAACGCGAGCGCAATGAATGAATGTGTAAACATAAACATATATTGAGTGATTATTTTCAGACGAAGACTTTAAATAATCCGTCGTAATTGCTATCATTCAATGAAACAAATTAACTATTGCGCCGACCGCGGTCTAATCAAAAATGCCAAAATCTTTGTTTTTTGGGGGCGAAACACGTCTCGTAGAATGCGAAAACGTCGACGCCTCGTCACCGGGTTGCTATGGAAATTCGCAAATTAAATCTATGTATTGTTGCAATATTAACTTTCGTCAGACGGCAAAATGTTTTATAGTATCTTATATTTTTTTTAGCTGTATCACAAATTATTACATCCTCGCTTAAATTTGAGTATTTTAATTTTATAGTAACTATATTATTATAATAGAAAATACATAGATTATATGATAGAAATTAGCTGACTGGGTTTGTTTATCTTTTTATATGTTTGTAATTTTTATAGCCCAATATAGTAGCCCCCAGTATTTTTACGCAAGGTTCCAAATCCGAGATGTTATGAATATAACCAATCTCAATATAGGCACCGGCGAACAATAGATCAACGAATACGTCCAAATAGTAGACCAAGAGAATAAATTAATAAACATTGAAACCATTCAATAAACTGGGCATGTTTAATAATATAATATCAACGGGCCATGTTTAAAGAAATAATGAGTTGAATGATAAGCCTCCTCGTGTCGTGGTGTGATTTTTGATTAAAATGAAAATTCACTGAAATGGGAAAATAAGAAATAATCATAACAATTTTGCAAACAAAAAAAAAAGAAATCGCAACTTGTGTGCGTGTAACTAAAGCTATTTCAAAAAGTGTGTATTTTTGCAAAAACCATTTAAAAATGATCACAAGTGTAAGGTATTTACTTCTAACTTCCAATTTTATAAGGTATATTGATATTTGTTTTTTTTCATTTCTAATAATTATTATTATTCAGTGAATTTCAAACGATTTTAAAAGTTATCGATCTGTGTTTGTGTTTGTATATGTCGCTGGTAAATGGTTAAACCTGGCAAAGAGGCAATGACACCATCATCTGCCAAATACCAGCAATAGTAATCACCGGAGCCTAGTTTCAAAATTCGTAAATAATAATAATTGTAATAATTATGTATAATAAATATGCTATTTTTATGAAGACTTATTATTTATAATTTTTTGCAGGCCAAAGGCTTTTAACTAGGCAGATGGTGTTGAAAGAAACTTTTAATACGTAAATATCATTCGACCGGGCAAAAACCTTTTGCCAGGTATAACCATTAGCAGAGGACATATACACGATAAACTCGAGATATCGATTCAAACATAAAAAAAAATACTGGCTGTTTATTCTTCCGGATTAAAAACATAGGATATGTAGAATACTTTAACATATTCAGGGTAAACAAAAATGCGATCAAGTTGACGTTTTTTTTCTTATTTCATTTCCGTTTTTCTATGAAAAACAATGTATCACTGAAGTTAAAAGGGCTCATCATTTCCTAAAACAAACCAGCGGCTGTATGTCTCTGAAACTTTTAGTTTACCTATATTTTTTCACAGCACAGGACGAGATACGATACATCGACCAAGATGAGCTTCGAAGGCCTGAGATATGAGGTGCTGAAAGTTAAACCCATATTATATATTTATCCTTTTATCAGTGGTTAAACGGTTAGGTTGTGATTCAACACATGGGTGGCATCTATGGCGCTAGAACACAGAGCCCTGTTCAAAGAAGTAGCTCCAAACTTGATGTTCCGTAGCTCTAGTCAATTTGCCCCCCAAAACTGCTTGTCGGCATCCAGCCCAACATCTCGATCCTCTCTGACTTTCTGATGTACTCTGAAGGGAGGGCAAAACATCTTCTATGTTCATGGAGGGCAAATTTTCTTTCATGGGTTGATTCTTACTTTGGGGTACATTTCATATAAGACATTTCAAGATCGTTCCCTTCAAGTCAATCATCGACACTTTGTATCAAGCTTTGTATCCTGCAGTTTATAATCTCCAGCGCCTCTTTTGTTGCTGTCGATATCGCACAACTTTCTTAACCGTAGGTTGAAATAGTGTTTTATACGTAATTTGTTATTTTGGGACAGTGAGTGTAACATAAAATGAACTCTGAAGCTCATAGTAAGCATCTATTAGCTATTAAAAATCTTCATTTTATTTGTATGCTAGCGCTGTTGTCATGGGTCAACACGGATCCCACACTGTTTTTGTTTGACTGGTTCAATAATTTTAGTACGCTTAAGGTCATTTTGACTTAGACAGGCATGTACCTACTTAATGTTGTCTTTTTTGTAACTGAATGTGAGTGAGAAATTCGTTTTTTTTTAAATTTTCATAGTTACCTTTAAATAGTCACTCTTTAAATATAGGCAACTCCATTCTTTATCAATATTTGTTTAGCAGCGATGATTTCTACTTTTTGGATAGTATTATAAAAAAACAGTAATTTGGGCTTAAATCTGTTAGAAATATTAGATTTAACAAACTGATTAATTGTGGACAAATACTTTTATAACGCAAATTAAAATGATGGTAAATTGGTTATTAATACGATTAGGATATTTTAAATTGATTTTTTAAACATTTACAGCTTTCTTAGCTTAATAGGCTGTAAAACCGAAAAATATCTCCCAAAAGAATTCATGTTCGGGGCGTCATCTTCAGCATACCAAATAGAAGGAGCATGGAATCAATCAGGTACCTACGAGTATGTATAAACTCAACCGAAAGTTTTTTTAAACATTTTTTGTGACATTCTATAATTAATCTCAATATAATAATATCGATTTACCATGCGTTGATAATGACACTATATAATAAAAACATTCATACTTAGATGTTTAAATTATAAAAAATATTCTAGTCTACTAAGCCGACTTTGTATGTACACACTAAGGTTATGGGAATTAACGGTGATACATTTAAAAAAAAGGCTATTTAAATGCAATTTCGAAACCGCATCCGTTGGGTCCAAAATCTAACAACTAGAACGCATCTAAATAGATAGTTAAATAGTCAGAATATTATGAATACTGAAAGTATCTTTATAGAAAATGAACCTGCTTCTGATTCAGAGATCCCGGTTTCGAATCCTCAAGCCAAGCCGTTTTTCACAATCGAGAATTTTCAATACTTTCGACAGAGTTCAGTTTCAAAACACACATACTGTTCATCAGGCGACTTGTCGTTTTTGATTTATTATCAAAAAATATATTTAGATCAACTTTTTCAAGATTCAATTAAAACATATAATATAGACACCAATTCAATTGCGAGTGTGACTTGTGAGACAAAAAAATGACATATCTATGGTGTATTACATATATTATTTTAATTGCAGTTCTTAATTATAATTATAATATTATTATAATAAATATATTGAATTTAATATTGTAATTATTTTTGATAATTAAGATAGCACCTAAAATAATTAAAAATTATATATTTAAAGTACTTTTTTTTAGAAAAGTCCCTTAAATGTGTGCAGTCTCAACATTATCATAAATATATATTATACTATTTAAAGACTTTTTGATTGTTTAATCACTAGTTATAATAATTATTAGACGGACGGAGAAAAAGTAGAAAACGATACATATACTCGTACGTAGGGCGGCGCCCTAATCTTAAATCCGATTTTATATTATTTAGGCAAAGGTGAGAACATATGGGACTACTATGTTCACAATAATCCACATTTGATCGAAGACAGCACAACTGGAGATATAACGTGTGATTCATACCACCAATACAAGAAGGACGTTCAACTATTGAAAGAGCTCGGGGTGGACTTCTACCGTTTCTCCGTCTCCTGGTCTCGAATACTGCCGAGCGGCTTCGACAACTACATCAACCAGGAGGGCATTGACTACTACAACAACCTGATCGACGAACTGAAACTTAACTACATCGAACCGATGATTACTTTGTTCCACTGGGATCTGCCGCAGCCTCTTCAGGAAATTGGCGGATTTAGCAATCCCCTCATGATAAACTACTTTGTTGATTATGCCAAGGTTGTGTTCGATGCCTTCGCCGATAGAGTCACCTATTGGTTGACATTCAATGAGCCATTCTCGTACTGTCTCTTTGGTCACGGCAAGAATGCTTTGGCTCCTGGTGTAAATATGGAAGGTGTGTCTGATTATTTATGTATGCACACCATTCTGCTAGCCCATGCGCAAACATATCATTTGTTTGACAGAAACTACAGATCTGTGAATAACGGTAAATATAGAGAGACATTCTTAATTTTGATAATATCTTTAATTCGTTTTAAATTGATTATTTCATTTAGTAGTATACCAAAAAGGTATAATACACCTTTTTATAAACGTCTCTAGCCTATCAGACACCTAAATATGAATTTAATGAAAATAGATGACTGTGAGTAACCGGTATAAAATGATGCACACTTATATAGTTAATTAAGTACACTTCATCTAAATCCCGATGTTTTTTAAATGTATAAAGCTCAAAAATAACTAATTGATGGTAACTGGTGCATATATATATTTTTTTACGGGTTTCGAATATAAATAGCACGATTGGATACGTTCTCATATCAACTGTCTTCGCATCTGGTTCTTTGTTTGTCAGCTTGTGCTCTCACTATACTCAAGTTAAAAGGCGATGAGAACATCTTCAATCACACCAAGGCACAGGATTAGACAAGGTCTCTTTATTTTTCAAACCTGGACACATCTAGTAAGCACAAGACGAAAAGTCTTTGTTTTAATTCGACAGATTAAAACCCTATTTTTTCCACCTTTATGATAACTAACGAAAGAAGAAACATTAATTAATTTTAATGTTTAAATAAAAAAAATGAAAATTTTATTGGACCACAAACATAAATTAAAACGTTCAATAATTTATTTTATCGAATTTCATTTAGGGATTACCTTTCTACTGTTGACCTAATTTAAAAATATTATTTTAGGAATAATAGGCATCGCTATGTTATTCATTTGGGCAGAGCCAAGGAGTAATTCATCTGAACATCAATCTATGGCAGACAAAGCCAACCAATTCACTGTAAGTTGTTTTTTCTTTATTTTCTTAGAGAAAATGGATTAGTAAGCATGTCAAGAAAGTCAAAGTATATAGATTGATAAAATGTGATGCAACGTCAATTTTTTACGAAAATAAAAACGCTACATTCGAACCAAAATTTCTATACACTAGCATTCGACCTCAGGCCTCGCCCGATTGAAAGCCAGGGGACAGTGCTTTCGATCCAAATTTAACCTTATCTAATTTTATTTTCGAGGTATCTATTTTTGAAATGCAATATTCAGAGAAAAAGTAATAAAATATTCTGAATACAACGCACATGACAAAAGAGATTGCGATGAACTAGGTCATATGCAACATACAACATATGTCATATCTAATCATCTTACAATAATATCTATTTATAAGTACTCGTATGAGTTAAATTTGAATATATTATATTATATTATTATACCATAAATTAAAATTATATATAAGTTTTATGTTTGTGTGAGTTTGAAATCAAAAAGAAGATAATTGTTCGTTTTTCGACCGGAAACGTTTAATAATCTACAAGAAATAAAGCCTACCTTAGTATGTACGAGCGTTGTCTAGTTAGAGTTTTGAAAATATGTTTGTTTAATTTAAAAACCAATAAATACATTATTATTATTTATATTAATTATTTTGGGGCCTCCTCGAGTAAGCTAAATGTGCTTCTGTTAGAGTCAGGGGAGATGGAGGTAATGAAGCGTTAAAAATTAAATTACCACATTGTGCAGATTCGAACCCGCGACCACTAAGTCAATAGTCAAACACCTTAATCACTAGACTACCACATATTAATTTGAGATACTGTTTTGGTCAGTTTGACTATGTAGTGCTCATTAAGCAAAATTAAAAAAAAATGTTTATATGTATTTCCTTTCAGTTTGGTTGGAACGCCAATCCAATATTTTCAGCCGAGGGCAATTACCCGGCGGCCATGAGGGAGACAATCGATAAGCTGAGCTACTCCCAGGGCCACACCAGGTCGCGTTTGCCAGAATTCACTCAAGAAGAAGTGCTGCACATGAAAAACTCGAGCGACTTTCTGGGTATAAATTATTACACGTCTTTCATGTATTACTACCATTCGGAGGAGGAAGATTGCTTAGACGCAGATATTCCCCCTATACCAATGATGGGAGATCTTGGGATGCAATACGTCCAACCGATCGAATGGCCGAGAGGATCTCTTTGGATGAGGGTACTTACATATACAAATAATTTCTATTAAAATTAAGAATCATCAAAATACTATTCGCAACTATATTAAAACATTTTGGGTTTAAGAGCCATTGAAACCATTCCGAACTAAACATTCAGTGGTGTATCATCATAAAAATATTTTAATATTTAAAGCATGTTTTAAGCAATCAATCAAGCTAAAATGTCGCGTCCTAATATTTAATATGAAGATGATGATTTTGTGTAAATCTTCCTAGATAATAGCAAAGTACTTTCAATTTTACTTAGGAGTATTTCTAAATACTGGGCTTTAGGGGTTTAAAAAAAATATATTAGAAGGTACTAAGAAGGAGGGGGGGGGGGAGGGGAGGAAGGTGCTAGGGTATCATGTCAGTCTTTCAAATAACATTTATATTGCAATGTTCTATTTAAAACTATAAATTTTAGTAATTCTGTACCCAGTATATTATCGAAGTTTTATTTTTATACTAAATGGAAATCCATCAAAATTTGTTTTTTCAGCAAAACTGTAATTTTCAGCAAAAATGACAGTTTTGCTGAAATGGGAAATATGTTATTAACAATATATTAACATTATTGCATTTTGACGATAGAACGATTTTGATACGCAACGATAATCGTATACAATATATAACAGACTTCAGAAAAGGAGGATGTTTTCAAAGTAATAAAATATGTTTATTCATTACTCCGAAATGACTTAAGCGATTTCATTTTTTTTGCATATAATAGGGAAATCTTAGGATTGGTCCCATATCATTTTCGTATAGTTACTTCTAGTGAGAATAAATTTAAGTATGTATTCCAACCAATTATCGATGTTATGTAATGTGCTTACTTTTAAGTTTGTATTACCTATTTTAATTTGAAATCAGTGTTATTTTTTTTTTTATTTTAAATATTCAGTTAATATGTAAATTTATTATTATATTCTTTTAAACATCGTTAAAAAAACACTGTTAATCTACAAAAGAAGTTTCTTTATTTATTTGGTACATAATCCTCGGTTTGTGAACTGAATTCACCTATCCTAGTAATAATGTCCAATCGATGTTCGTCAAAGAGAAAATATATTTTAATAAATTGTAATTTTTAAAACGTGTTCTTATTTAAAATTAATGATTTTGTTTCATGATGTTTTTGATTTTGTTTGTTGATTAATGTTTCATGATGCGTCAGACGTTTCCAACCGGCCTGCGAAACGCTCTTATTTGGGTGAAAAAGCAATACGACAATCCGACGGTTTTCATCACCGAGAATGGATTGATGACAGAAGACGTGATGGAAGATTTCGACAGGTTGGACTTCATCAACGAACATCTCGGGGTAGTGTCCGATGCTATCAACGAAGATTCATGCAACGTCAAAGGGTATTCGGCGTGGTCACTGCTGGATAGTTTCGAATGGTCCTCTGGTTACACGTATGTATTATACTTTAAGCGTAACTTCGAGATCGAATATATAAAGAAAAATAATAATTTTCAATTGGAACAATATGTTTCTAAATATCTTCCTTTTAGCGTATAATATGCTGGTGATACCAGTTCATTGAGTGTTTGACCAAAAATGCCTTTTAAATAACCATTTCTTTCTCTTACATAGGACATTATTATTAATGCTATTGAAATTTATACAAACGAAAAATTAAAAACACTTTTAGCTATTTTCCAAATTATCTAAATTATAGTATTTATATAAATTGCCATTGTCCTTGCTCTTTGAAATTGCCGAAAAAACCCGTTTGAAATTGGAATGATTTTTTTATATAAATTTTATTATTATTTTTACAGAATTAGATTTGGCTTGTGTCAAATAGATTTCAAGGACCCAAATAGAACGAGAACGCCAAAAAGATCGTATTTTGGGTATAAAAAGATTATAGAGTCTAGACAAGCAAACGTTAACTAATGATATTATAATTGTGGATAATAATTGTGTGTAATGATAACAATAGAATAATAGTAAGTGACCATTTTAAGAGAAGTGTGAAATTAAAAAAGTAATATATATGTTATTTTATTATATTTTTTGATTTGTTTATGAACAAACAATTTCTATTTATAAGCCTACATTTTTAACATTATAACTCTTCTATACCCACACTTCCGGACCAGTGCCTAGGTACCCACGTAGGAATAGTTCACTGTTTCATTTAGTGCAAAGGTAACTGGGGTAAATTTTATCAATATATTTTATTTATCTTACCAATAAGTTATATCTTATTGAAATCAATATAAAAGGCAGAAATACAATTTTCTGTAGTTTTTTTTGCTATACAATTTTCGTTCGTTTAGCCGACGTCACAATTTAAATTAAATTGGATTATTATAAAAATACAGTTCATAAAAGTAATGAATACAAATCATTACTACAAAAAAAAACATAGGGAGATGTTGTGAGTATATTAAAATACTGGTATATATTCTATGTAACCATATACTTAATTAGTAAGTTTTATTGTAAATGACCCCCTCCCCCCTATGACTTTATTTTGTATGATCCATCACTTTGTATAAAGCATATAATTGTCGAATATAATATAATAAAATTGTTAACTTATAATCAGTACAAGGCGTCAAAATATATAATATTCATATGAAGAAGACAACAACGAATTATGTCTGCAAAATCTAGCTATTTTGAAGAAGGATAAACCGTGGCATGAGAAAATACAACACCCTATGGCCATTTACAAATATCCACTCCACTCACATCACAACAATAACCTCCTCTGAGGCGATAACCGCATATCAAAATCTGGACATGATGAATGAATAGGGGGTATCAACCCTAGGAGAAATAAATTTCCATAATAAATATGTAGTAATAGGCCATTTAATTCAATTTTAAATTGAATTGGCTCCCTGCCAGAATAGATACAAGCTTAAGTTCGGATTGTGGACTATTTCGTTATATTCAATGACAGACAGAGATATTGGTTCAAAAATGGTTAAAATATAAAGCTATTGAAATAAATATACATAAAAATTTCTTACATAAGTGCGTTTTTTTTTTCAACACCATATGTCCAATAATTATAGTTCAATATAACTACTTTTTTTACATTTTAAAAGTTGATAGAAATGCCGACCAAAATCAGACCATGTTATCCAAATCTTTGTATTAACCCGTATCCAAATAAATCATTTCGTATTCAAGACTGTTTCAATACCTGCAGATTACTTTTTGAATCATTCAAATCGGACATTCAATTCAAAAGATATTACGAATTTAAAATTGTCAAACTAAACAAAATACTAATAGAAAAATAAACGCCGTATTTATTTATTACTAAATATAATATAAATGATGTATTACACACTATTAATCTATATATACAGGGTATCCCAAGACCATTCCCGAAGACTTAAGGGGAGTGTTGTGTAACCTATTATGAGTAAGAAATGATATAAAATAATGTGAAAAAAAAAATCATCCCCAAATTTACTATATTTTTAAACAGATGGTGTCAATTCGGCTAGCGCGCGAATTCCGATACCACGCCGATCGATAATGGCTTTAACACCGTTACGGCAAACGGCGACAGCTGAGCGCTCACAACAAACACATTATTATATGATTTTTTACTATTTTCACGTAAAGTTCACTTTTTTTTTCTCGGTAACCATGATGAATTTTGATAAAGTTTCTTAATAAATAAGGCTTGAAATAGTAGGACCAATTAGCTGTTTTTTATTGGGAATGGTCTTGGGACACGGCGTATATAAATAAATAAATCTATATACATAAATATGTATGTTTCTTTGTTTGTCCTTTATGCAATCCTAAACCGTTGGTCCGATAACGATGAAACTTTGGTGCGAAGATTTCTGACAAAAAAAAGACAAAAATTGACCACCCGTTAGCAAATTTTTGATAATCTAAAACATTCGTCGTGCGTTGAATCGAGAAATTTCTAATAGAGTTAGAATTCTAATGGGGACTGTTGTGCATTGATAGCTGATCTGTTGGCATCTAGCGAATACTACGATGCTGTAGTGGCTGTGGCACGGGCTAGAGTAACTCTGATTTAACCTTTAAACATGTATGTATGACAATAATGAGGATATAAGTAAGAACTTGTCGGTGGTATGTTCCGCTCCGATTTCAAGAAACATAAAATTCGGTGGTAATTTGATTTGGTGCGGTGACCAATTAAACTAAATCTACGAAACCTCTAATTGAAAGCAGCCCGGAGGTCTTTTTTGAACTAAGAATATTTGTTTTGGCACTAACTTTGATTCCGGACTCAAATAATTCTCCAACGAGCGGCGGCGGCCATCGAGCTGGCGCGTGTGCTTGACATGAATTAGCTTCCAATTTTGTCGTCGGGTCTTCGCAGGCGATGTTCGCGCGCGGCGCTACGAGCGAGTACAGTCATTGACTGAAACGTAACTAATAATTTATCGAGGTATGTTAAGCATTACTTTTAAACGGAGATCAAATTAAACCGGCTGGCAAAACCTCGAGATTGGACGTTGTGTCCAATGTCTACAGTCCAATTATTTTTATTTTAAACCGTTCACCGTAACCCGTTCACTGTGGTCCAAAATAATGTCTGTTTAAGTGGTTACTTAAAGGCTACTACATCAAGACCCGATGCTGTTTAGGTATTTAGGCGGTTAGCATGTCGTACCGACGTATACAAGTATAGTCCGATTGGGAGAGCAGTCGAATTATTAAATTCCATTTCCGCGGAGATTGATATTTTTGTCTGTTCGCCCAATGGGATTAAAAATCTGCTTTCTATTACGCCGTTGTAGGATCGGCGTGAATTATTTATTTGTTAATGTTTGCCTGGAGGCATTATTTTAATTTTTTAGCTTAGTATGTTTCATGTTATTGTTTTTTGTTTTTAATACTTTTTATTTTCTTTTGGTAGTTAAATTTGTTTTTACTTTAATTATAATGTACATGGGAAAACCTGTTAAATAAATAAATATTACTTTATAGAGTAATATTTCGAGTATTTAATTGTATATGTGTAGTATGTATTTTAGAGAACAATGCGATAAATAATATATATTACAAATATTATACACATTTTTTGTAGTGTGCTGCTGACTGCGTCATACATGAGATCCGATGCTTAATTTCCTAATGCGTTAGTGTTTTATTCTTCAATTTTTCAGGTTTTAAATTGACTAATTATTTTTAATGTGGTATTTACAATTAATATGAATACCGAATACATACCAACAATAAAGTACCTACTTAGGTTATGAATAAAAAAGCACAATAATTGATATTTTGCTGGTACTTTCATTTTAAGCGTTTAGTAATAAAACTAAAAGAATATCGCTTAACATAATAAACAATAATTAGGAAAACAAAATGCTTTTTTTTTATATTTTGATAATTGTGTTACTTATTATACTTTCAATGGTGGCATTATATACCAGCGCGGAAATAGCTACTCAGCATAGCTAGGCTAGCTTTTATCGAAATATAGACCAGTCCGTATTGACGAAGGCTGATCAAAGTTTTCTCATCTTTAGTCAAGGAAACTTACCCTAATTAAGTTGAATACTCAATCACTGTGGATATTTCTCGATCGGATGTCGATTTAGTTCAATTGTAAGCCTAATACGATTTCCTTCACGACCTGCAGCCAATCCTTGGGATCCCATTCTACAGCGCGGATTGTACTCCTGCATGTATTATTACTACTTTGATTTACAATTCGGCAGTAAAAGTGGACACCAAATGGATGAGCCTTCACATCACAAGATAAGTACCTACGTTCCATCCGAAGAAGGACACAAGGACACAAGGAGGTTTACAAAAGGCGTATAAACCTATTGATTTACATAAAATCATTTTCAATGTTACTATAATGTCAAGGAAGAGTGAAAGTAGGTGGAAGGTCTCATATCGTCTCATCCCCTCTCTATCTCTTTTGTGTTATGGTTGATTATATATTTATGCATTTAACACAAATTTTACACAAATTTTACTTGAAATAAAGATGAGGTTCATGTTTAAGTTCATAAATGATTATCTAATATAATATAAACAGGTTAACTCACTCACTTTCGCAAACTGTTCAAATATTATTATATATTTTACCTGCTGAAAATTGTAAATAATGCATGTGTAAAAACAATGTTTGAATTTAATAAAAGACATTGATTATAAAAACTTAAAAGTGGTCCATACTTCGTCATTTTGCGAGTGTAGAAAGTAGTAATCTTTCAAAAGACGTTTTAAGCAGGTTTGATAGAAGCGAAGCTCATCTTGCAAATAACGTTTCAACTACCAACGAACAAAGTGATGATTTCTTCAGCTTTCGACCATAGACAGAACCAGGTGTAATAAAGTCCATAGTTGAATTTAACATGTCACATTCACGACGGACTTTATATGTTACAATTTTTGACTTTTGTATTATTAATTGGTTTTTTTTATTAATATTTTTATGTGACTGTGTGCGTTTACTATGTGTGTGTTTATGTTTATGTGTACTATTAGTGTGTGTTCAATTATTGTTGTATATATTTTAGAATCATAAAAGTATTATTAATTCAATTATATTTTTATATCTAAAATGAAATTATATATCGGCTACAGTTTGTTGTAAAACTTTTTCAATTGCCCATATCAGTTTCGACGGAAGCTGATAAAAGTGATAAAAAGTGCAAATTCGGCCAACGGGATAAGCGGACGGGAAAACTCGTATAAGTCGCGTTAGCTTTTGGCCGCCCATGCCGGCCATTGTGGTTATTATCTGAAATTCATCCAACCGGATATGGCTAAAACAATATCCGTTGGATGGCCGCCCGCCCTGAATAACCACCCTTCCGTTCTTTGTGCTATTCCATTCCTGACCTGGAAATTTTGGGACAATATTTGAGCACGAAATCAAAGTAAAAGGCTCTTTTCCGTTGGCAGTAAATAAAATTTGAATGCGAAATTAAGGTCTTTTATAACTCAATTAGAATGATACGTCATTTTATTTTATAATACGAGAAAAGGTTGTTTGCCTTATTCCAATAGATGTTATGGAACTTAATATTTTACAATAAAATAAAAATAAAATGATTTGTTTTTTATTTATATTAGTTATTTTTATTAATTTGAAATAAAATCAAATAAAAATAATTTATTTTATATTTTATATTTAATTATTATAATTATTTATTAGTATTTAATGCAAAGTTATTTTGATAACGTTTCTATGTGTTTTATGCTATGTCTATTGAAATTCATGAACTTTGAATAATCCTCGATTGTAAACCTTTAAAAGGTATAAAATTTATTTCAGAACATACTAATAGGATGATTGGTTTTATATTCAGTCTAAGGAGATATTTAAATAGTATTGAAATATAAAATATTATTTCAAATATTATGTATTAACAAATAAGATGAATATATTAAAGCATAATTTTAAAAAAATGATTAGTATTAATTGTTGCGGGTAATTGAAAAAAATAATGAACACATTTAAATCAATGGCTTTTGTGCAAATCAGTAGGTTACCTACTGTACGAGTACATTCTAGATAACAAAAAGTAATTAATCTTTGTAAATGTCAACATTTCCATTGGAATACCGTTAAAATTAACACTCGCCCTGAACAAATAGAAAACAAACTGAAGCCGCCATCGCCTTCCCGGAGGCTTGTGTCATGTCGGAGTGATGCGGGCAAATCATCTGACGGATTGAGGAGGAAATCCCGAACAGCGGGGCGAGTTAGACAAACACAAGTTGCCCTCGGTGGCGTATCGTCTTACGAAAATGGGGCACAAATTTACTTGATGTCACTCAAACTCGAAACATCTGTCACGGTCGGAACACGAACGGAAGCATTTGAAAGACGACAAAAATCGGAGATTACATTTGATGTGTTACAAGCAGTATACCTACTTTAAAACATATAACTATTGTGGACATCTGATTTATGTCGTTTTTATAAATAACATGTATTCCTTAGAATATCTAAGGTCATTATTTTAAATTTTATGAGCTACGTTTGAAAAATAAAAGTGTATTTCGTTGCAAATATTTTACAAAATTTAACTAATGTCAAAAAAAATATCAAAATATCAGAGATAATTTATCTACAAACTTATGCTCATAATGACTGCATAAAAAATATTATGTATCAATTTCAAAGTGATTATTGTAAAATTACCTCAGTTATCGTGTCCGAAGAATGTGATATAAATAGATATATAAACTTTTAAATTGAGGGCGGTTTTGGGGTCTAGCGGATGTGAAACGCGAAAATATTGCAAAATTGTCCAGAGGTCATGACGTGGTACTATCCATTGTAATAGGTAATGAAAACTACTTAAAACATGTTGATTATAATTTTTTTGATAATTTTATTACACACTTGATATTTTATGATTGACTTAAACACAAATTTTATAATTGTAATTGTTTAGAATTCTTAGTATTCTTAATATTTATTATGCTGTTTTTAGCAGTTTTAGAAAATTCTCTTGCTAGAAAAATATTTTTATAATTTTTTTTTATATTGTTATTGTAATTATAGGCATTACAGATCAAACAAAATTTCAATTTCTAATAAAATTTATTGAGGTACATGAGGTTGTACCTTAGCAAGCTATTATTTCGGAATAAAATGTAAGTTATATCAGGATTAAGAGACAAAATATTGCTATAATAAAAAAAAAAAAATGTCTTACAGGAAGAACTACGTCGAAGGTCTCGTTCTTCTCTGATAAAAAAAAACAAATACTATCACATAGCATGAAATACGTAGCATTACCGAAATCAACCATTACTGAACTTATCGGTGACTTTTATTATGAGTTATAGATAGATCAAAAGCTAATAAGTTACCAGAAGTTACTACTGATTTAGAGTGTCACCAATAAACAGCATTTTATATAGCTGTTAGTTCTACTGTATTTTAAAACAACAAAGCACAATAACATGCCTCGAAACACAACATTTTATTGTTGAAGTGGTATAATTCACCGGCGAAACCAGTACTGCCGCTCTTCGCTTCCGGTGAACATTCTCAGACGCGTGTCACTCGACAAGTAATTAAAAATTCTTCAACTCGACTCCAAGACGCGCTGCCGCCCGCCCCCCTCTCTTTCTCTACTCGCCCTTCCTCAGCCGCTCCCGGAATGGAAGGATTTGCATACGCGGCCTTCGCTCACTTTTAACGGGAATTTATTGCAGGCGAATTGTGATTTAATGCCCATTTTTAAATGGCATTGTGAGGAATTCAAATATAATATATATTATTTTGGAAAAAGGAGTGGCCATTGTTATAGAATTCGGTTCAGGGTTATTCCAAAATGTAGCAGATAACTTTTAAACGTCCACTTAATTGCACGATCCACCAGCACTGAAGTGCAAAATATAATTTAGTTAAATGCTATATAATTTAAGAGAAGATTCTTTATTTCCATCACGTGTACAGGAATTACTTTTTTTTTGAGTGCTATAATACTTTTGAAACATTATAATACCATAAAATTTAATGTAGTGAAAAACTCCATATCCTATATAACTACAAAATTACGTAGCACTAAAGAACGGTGCTAAAGAATAATGTATTGCTACAATATTAATTTTTCCATGAGCCAGAACCTTAATTTACAAATAATTACACATGTCAATTAATCAATGAAAAGAGAGTAAAAATGACTTTATATATTTATTTATTTGTGAAAGTACAAGATAGCGATACAATAAGATAATTCCCTTATACTACATTTACATGGCCAAAAAAATGTACTAAATATGAATATGGTTGAAAAAAACAAATTTAAAAATCAACTAAAACAATATGTACTGTGCGTGGAGTGAGTGTGGGTGCCATTAGGAGAAAGTTAAAAATAAAATTAAAGATTTTTACTTTTTGCTAATTAAAGTCTTATTAAATAATTATAGAAGGAAACGGAAAGATAGAAATATAAAAATTAAAATGAATTTATGTTTTCTAAATGTCATACTGACAAATTAAAAAAAAAGATGTTTTGTTGTACGTCTCTTGATAATTATTAATAAGAAAATATATAAAGCAATTATTACAAAAGTATATATACACCGAGGAGCCTAAACAGAGATATAAATAATACGTAGATTGCCGCCCTCACACTTGCACAACTTACGTGGGTTTGAAACCTACGAAAAAAGAAATTTTGTAGGTTTGTAGTCAAAGTAATTGGAAGTCAAAGGCTGACATTAAATATCATCTTGGGTGTTATTAATATTACTTTTTTAGTACACTATATAAATGAATAACATTCTCCTACGAGCAAAAACGCGTCAGCTGGTACACACGGGGCAAGGCACCCGCACTCGCTCTCGTATCATGAAAAATAAACCACTTTAATAAATGTAAAGGCATTGTCAATCTCTAGTAGACGTGAGCAGGCAATATGCACTTCATATTTCACATTTTCAATATAACGGAGCTGCGTCTCATCTGTGACACCCATAAATAATGCGACGTTTGTTGCGACGAACGCAAGGTAAAAGGGTTTATGTAGAAAAAATGGTTTTAAAAATAGGATTAGACAATTTATTCAAGGATAAAATAGGGGTTTACACTTTGGTTACACTAATGTAAAAAAATAAAAGTTAATAAATAATTAATTTATAGTGGTTAACAAAAGAAATTTTATACAATACAGGTAATGACAGACAATGTAAATTAAAACCTACAATCCTTAAACTAGGGTAGCCCAATTGACTATTAGAGATATTTAAACGTAAATGCAAAGAATAGCATTAGAATATATTAAACGAACTTAAATAATGTAAATCTAAACAAAAATTCAAATATATTTATTTATACTTTGATTTTAGAAAAACGTAATTCGTAATGGAATCAACTGAAGAAGGGTTAAACAAACTTACTTATAATAGATTCTCTTGTGCTAACATATCTTATTATCTAGAATACTCCGCCTATCTGCTAAACTTATTCTTTTATGAACTACGAGAGAGTTAGAGTATTTTTTTACTTTGAAGTTTGTTCTATATCTGACATCTATATGTGCTTGTCAAATAGCATTTGACGATCGTATGTGACACCGAGATCACGTATTTCACTAACATGTTGTAGGACTGTAAGTGTTATTTGGTTTATAATCTAATTTAATAGCTTTTAGCTTCTATACATATATTCATGTATGAGAATCTACTATCCCCGTATTGGCCGTCTGTCCGTCTGTTGCATTTTTCAACTCGAAAAGTACAAATACGAAAGAGTTGATTTTTTTGTGTCGAATCAACACACAAAAAATCTCACTGTAGATTGATGCTCTTGAAAAATTGAAAAACAACCGGTAGATATTGCATCGGAGGCTGATCGACTAATATAGATACATAATTTCAAGAAATATGACGGCACGGCTGTTGGAAAGTTTTAATTATTAATAGCCGGTAAAAAATAATATAAACCCACCTATGAGCGCAAATAGAATATGAATATGAATGTTCAGTGTCATATTATAATTATTATAAAATAAAATATTATGTCCGTGTTTATTTATTTATTTATAGTGGTTATCCAATAGAAATTATACACAATAAAGGTAATGACGTAAGAACAATATAAATTGAAACACCTTTACATTCTTAAACTGACTTGTCATGTAATACCAGGTTCCACAGACGTCAGTTTTAATAATATACTACTACTAAACAATGCATAGAAGTAGTTGATATTATATGATAGCTACAGGTGTCATACCACTTTAGGTTATTGCATGGTCAGATAAAAAAATATATTTCAAGAGTTCTGGTAGTACAAGAGATATAGAATAAAAGGCATACATACTGAACTCTATTTGCAGCAGCAAGGTTCAAACCCATATTATGTTTCTTAGCAACATAATATGTTTATAAAAGGAAAAGTATTACCCGAATTTACAATAACAGATAAAATAGTGAGCAGTTACTTTAGAAGTTATAGCACCAGGAATTTTTAACAAGAGGAAATCGGTAAATTGTGATTTCACTGCGCAAGATTACCTTCGACCTACGTGTTGCTCGGATGAAAGCAGAAAAGTTGCGCTTTATAAACTAGATGAAAATTCTGCAGGACATTCTATCTTCAAATAGAAAATATCTTTCCGGGAAAGCAAAATGTACACAGTTAAATAAAATATCTCCTTATTATTTCTCTGTAGGTCATTGAAAAAATGTATGACTTTGTAAATACCTATTATTACAAAATAGGTTGATTGTCTCTGAAAAATATTTTCGAAGATAAGGATTTTACCTTTCAATGCCATATGTCCAATACAATATTTTTAAATGACAATTTTTATAGATTTTATGTGGTAAACATTATATTACTTTTACTATTATAACAAATATTTCAGCAAGCCTTTACCTTTACGTATTTGTGTAAATATGTATCATTTAAAATTTTGTGTAAAATATTAAAATATTTTTGTAGAAATAGAGAATTTTTGATACATTTTTCAATATGAAGTGAAGCGAAGGAAAGTCATAGTATTTTAGACCACACACAACTTATTTGTAAAGCAATGTATCTTGTCAACACTCGGAGTTCGCGGTTCGCCGGTTTTAATTAAAGTTTTCATTAAATGCAATTAAAACAAAGGCGAGGGAGATTAGAGCACTCAGCTGGGGCTCATCAAGACAACACGAGCGCCGTGCTCGCGGAGGAAAGAGACGAATTATATGGACCGAATTAACAGCGTATCAAAAAACGAAGACCGAAAAAAAAGTTAAAGTAGGATATGCATCGCCTATTTTCAAACGAAAAAGGGAACCTAAGTTTTTTGAACCGAAGTGGTTCAAAAAGAAAAAGGCAGTCAAAATATTCGATGATGTCCCCATTTTGCATACTTAGGTCTTGTTTATGTCGTTCCAGGAGAATAAACAGAGAGCTCATAGTTGACACAAGTATACGGGCAAACTTTGTTAAAAATACCAGATATTTTAAAAAAGTTATTGTATTTTTAACATAACAATAATAAATATATTATAGGTGAAAATCTCAGCAATAAACTAAGTTTTCATTTTTGATTTCAGTTTTTGTCGATTTTAAGTCTCACACATCCAAAAAAAAATAAAAAAATAGTTCAGCTTTAATATAGCCGTTAACTGTAACATATTTTATATCTGAAAAAGAAAGAAGCCACAGACGTATGAAGAAGAAAATATTAATTGTTCACTAACTTCACTGACAGCTACGATACAAGTAAAACGTGTCAATTTGAGTTAACCAACATAATGGCTAGGGGAATAAAAGGCTACCCCAATATTATTGCTTTGTTTAAATCATGCACATTTTAGTAATTTTAGGAAACAGTCGCATTTATGGAGTTTAATATATTTTTTTTTCAAGGAACCTAATGAATAAAACAATCTTAGGTTAATTATAAACAAAATTGAATTATCAACTTTCAAATTGCAGTCAATTACCTATTTATGAAATGATTATTAACGTATATTTTATCTAGCATACAAATAAGTGCTCGTTTATTTTTTCTTAAGCACTTATTCATTAATAAAGGAACAATCATTTAAATATGTAATCTGCATTTATTAACTTAATGGTCGGTTATATAAACTAATGCGAAAAAAATATATTTTTGGATGATAGGCTGCATATTATTTTCTTCGCCTTCTATTTGTGCCTTCTTTGTCGCTTGTTTAGCAACGACTGTTCGATATAGTTAGTGAACTGACATTTTACTATGTAATTATTAAGAATAATTATTCGGTGACAAGATGCAGCGCCAAATATCGGAAAATAGAAAGGAAAAGAAAAGGAACGTACCTTTTGCTGCGATCTGCCTCCTTGAACAACTGCAAATTCGTCTGTTTTTGATCTTTGAAGACGGCACCTACTATGATGACTAGTATACTTGATTATATTATATTTAATTATATTATATCGATCATTATAATCTCAAAGAATAGAGTATCCGCACTTCACCACAGACGACTTCCTCAAGTTGAAGCGAAATGCGAAACGTCTGGCGGCCGCCAGTCCGCTGAGCGCGCGACGCGGAATGGTATGCTTACGAGCCCAGCGCAACGGGATAGATGCGGGTAGATGGAAATGGAAAACGACAGCTGTAGTTTTTGACAAGGAAAAAGGTCGAGTGATAAAGGAATATATCTTAAAACTAAACGTCAGTCACGTTGCCTGAGTAACTACAATATTTTTTTTAAATACACCAATTTTTGATTATTGGTGGTATTACAACATATTTGATTATACGTATCTTATATATGTATATTTTATATGTGTATCTTTGTTACAATATGATCTCATTTTAATAAAAGGATAACACTATGTATTATTTTTTATTTTTATGAGTTCCGGCTACTACGGCACTGTATTTGTAAGGGCCGGCTCCAGATTGTGCAGCTTGATCGCGACCGTTATAGTATTGCACCAGCTGTTTCACATTGGACTGTCCCTGATTGCTGGATGGCAAAGGTGGAAAATTTGTATCCAGACTGCTTTTGTTAGCAACATTAGCCGCCGCTTGCTGGTTGTCATTAGTTCCCGAAGACGGTTTTACTACAGTAGGTTTATTGGTTTCGGTTGGTTTACTTATAACATGCCCAGATGGTGCTTTCACTGGAGTGACCTGCGGTATGCTCTGAACGATAGATGGTTCCTTGGCTTTGGCGGCAATTGGTGCGGTATTGGGTAGTCCATGGTTCTTATTTAGACCGTTTGCTTGTGACTCAACTTGCAAAAATTGTTGATTTATATTTTTTACTGAAGCGGAGGATGCCGGGGTAATTCTTCGACCTAAAATTTTGATGTAAATTATTATTAGGATACTGATATATGTGGTTCCTTTTACATTGGACCTTAACTGTTTGACTTGTTAGCTTATTAGTAATTGATCTTTGATTCAAATATTTACGTCATATTTAGCATAACGTTCATTACATAAATCGAATGATGTAATGAAGGATTCAAACAACTGTATGGTACAACATTCAATTGTAAAATAACCGCTCAACGTTTTGTTCAATATCCCCTGACATGTTCAAACTACCCAACCCGGGTAATTTGATCAAAACTTCGAGTGGTTAATATGCTCTTGACTGTAATCAGCGATAGTTATACAATATTTAGATACCCATTCAAATGTTATTGTACAAATGAGATTTAAATGAATTTTTATAAAATGTATTTAAATGAAAATGCTACATATAAACACTAATAAAGATTTTAAACCCCAAAATAATAAATATACAAATACCAGTTACAAGGTTAATTAGTTAAAAGTTACAGTAAAGCTAAAATTAAAATATTTATAATACTATTAAAAAAATAATATTATAAAAACAAAATAATATTATAAAAACAAAACAAAACAACACTTTTCAATTCAATTTATAGGTAAAAAATATACATTTTAAAAGCCATTTTCTTTTCACTTCATAAATCATAGTAATTAATTAAAATTTAAAAGACTACCAAAAATTAAAAACATCGTCGCGATTTATTTTAATCCGAAGAAACGTTAAAAATACAAAATTGCAAAACGGTGGACAAAATTAGCCAAGTCTGGACACTGCAGAGCAGGGCATGTAATATAATAATATCTGGTGTCATGATCATATTCCCTACAATTTTATTTAAAGCTTAACAGGCAGAAGTAACGCAAAAATTAAAAAAGGTAAAACGGAAATATTGAAAAATGTAGCAAAGTCAAATATAACTAATTTTAAAAACACTAATAACCTAGAAGAGCCTACATCTTGCCTACATCCCTAAAAATGCCTGGTAAATGCCTACATCTTAACCTTAAATATAGGTAGATATTAAATACAGCTACATGTACGTACCGCAGCCAAAATTTGTCACAAGCAACAAAAGAAATGTTGACACCAAAAACTTCACCATCTTTGTTTTATGAAAGAGCAATCTCAATATGACAACTTCAACCTCGACTTCGTTTGCTAAATGGCCAGAATACTCAGATGGTATTTGTTCAAATCATTGAGTATAATATTTATTTTTCCTTAATACGATAAATAGTGCTGCCAACCATTCTGATCAGCGACCACACAATCGCTAATCTATGAAAGAATTTTACCATTTTACCTTAACTGAGTAAATTTTTTTAAATTTAACTTAAGTTTTTACTTTAATCAGCATAAATTTAAATAATATCCAAATCCAATCTAATATATTTGAACTTTATACGTGTTACTGAATAACTTATTAGGTAGGTACAGTGAAGTGAAAAAGGTCCATTGAATATTTTTTGGTGTAATGGGTAGTGTTCTTCATAACATATTTCTATCACCTGACTTTTATACTTCTAAATTTAGGTTAAAAAGTTTAATTTAAGATCTAAGTTTATCCATTTCTGCACGCCTGAATGATGACTTTTATCAGATTTCTCCGATATTTTTCAGAGAGAAGGTACTGAAAGTTTAAGCCGGTTTTTAATAAACTTTTTAAGCTGAAGTTTTTAATAAACTATATCAAGAATCACGTGATATTTTATTTGGACGGCACTTAAAATCACTAAGAAACGATAGAGTTCATTAAAAAAATATGAGTAGTTTATCGGTGAGAGCGAGTATATAAGTACATTTAAGTTATTGACTACTACACACAGGTATTTTTAAATCAACGATAATCCCTTTTTTACTGTGCGTTTATTTTGTGCATTTTGTAGGCATTTATATAGTTAAATATCAAGACAGAACTGTGTTATTTTTATTATTAAGAATTGTCTTACCTTTCTCCCACCCTTTCTTTTAAAACCCAGAATCCTAGTCACATTGTATATTTCCCAATGTAAAAAATAAACATTATTATATTTATATACCTCTTATTTGTCATTGAGTAAAATGAGTTTGCTCCATAAATGGTATTTGGTACAAAATATTGCCAACATGTAAGTATGTGAATGTTTGCAACACTAAAAGACGTGATAAGATGTAAGACCTCTTGCCAGCCGAGCGGAGGTCAACTTATAAACCGATATCCTTTATATAAAATATTATCGGAATTTGTTTTTAACAGGTTATTCAATATAGTGATTTGTAAATACTCGCTGGATTCACAAACTTTACTCTAAAAACTTGGTACGAACGTATTTAATTATACTGTATATTTTTATAAATCTAATGTTAAAATATGGTTGCAATATTTTATTTAAATATTTTAATCGACATTTTAATTGGCGTCTCCTTAGATGATGCATACAATTAATATATTGCACGTGATTACAAAATTACATTAATGTACGTATAACAATGTATTTATTGTGTAAACACTATTTGTTTTAATATATAAGAGTGCATGTAAATGACGAATAAACAAATAAATAAAATAAATACATACGATTGGTGTTTAAAATTGATTATGTGTTGCTTTTCTAGTATAACAAATTAAAAAAAAAAACATTATTTAGTCTAGATAATAGCCCCGTAGAAAAGCAATAGTCTGTCGTAGAAAAGCAATTACGCGGACTGTCCGACGCGCCGTCCAAAATTACTTCGGCATTCGAAACAAATTCGTTACAAGCATTTAACAAAACAAATACCTAACATTCTGGTAAATCGTTCACCAAAAGTGGACTTGGTAATTGAGTTCGACTGAATCACTTTTGTTCAACCACCCTATTGCGAAATGTACGCTTTAATTATATTATTATTACATTGATTTAGATGTTGTAAGAGGTCAAGACTACACAGTATTACTATGTATTACTATGTATTGTATTGTATACACAATACAATACAGCCTTGATTCCCGTTGGGGGGTGGTTATTGCAAGATGTAAGATTTACAACTCTACACTAGCACTAGGAACTTTTTGCACTAGTTGTTTTTAATTCAGGAGCATTTCCAGAGTTGGGATTTCTCAGTAAGTACTGATAAAAATTAAGAAGAGAATTTAGTGGTAACTGGATGCAGATAAAAGATTTTAATTCAGAAAGAGCTAGCTGATAAAAGCTGGACTGTGCTAGTACTAAATATTATATTCAGCGTGGTCGATACGGACGAAATAGGTATTTTGTGAAACAGGAAATTATTTTATTACCTCACTAATTAAATTAACCTTCTCTAACTTAGAAGGCTGTGCCAAGCAGTCGCTTTCAAATTTAAATCTGTAGATTACATATTTTCTGCTAATTTTAAACCAAATAAAAACCGGTTAAGTATTTTAATTTGAAAATATAAACGTTTGACGTGTCGTACCATCTTCCAACATTGGCAATCTCCATAAAACACAAATATCCTTTCTTGGAATCGATATCATGTGAAATCAATAGTTTAAATCGCTCGGATTAGATTATCGCTTTTCAGATTCAGTTAGCCCAAATTATTGACTGAATATTACACAAAGTTTAGCACAAATACGAGATTCCCAAAAAGTGTTAACAAAATAAATAAACAAAAAAAGTTATAATAATAGTTAATGGGTTCAAAACAAAAATAATGCTCAGTAATATAAAATTTAAATTTACTATTGCCGTCAGATCAAATACATAATGTAAAAACAAATGGTTTATTTTACTCCTATAATCTGGTACATATGATTTCGTTAACCTTAGTCACGTCTTTTAACTTTTTCACTACTTTCCTTAAGGTCTGCCTATTTTTGTTGTTTCCTGTATTTTTTTCGTCGGTTGAAATTTTTCTTTCATTTTGTTTGTCTTCTGAATTGTCTGTTGAATTGTCTTCTGAATTGTCTACTGCTGAGGCGACAGGAATAAGTTTATGCTCTTCATCAAGGGGAACAAAGAATGTCTGCACTTCACCCGCGCCTTTGACCTTAGTTATTCCTCTATATTTCGTCTTAAAACCAGCTCGTTTAATAACCTGTGCGGTGTGTTTAGTAACCTGTAATCATTGTATCACTGTATTATAAATTAGTAAACCCTAAGATGGCTTTGGGCTTATATGGAACAAAGGTGAATAATAAATAAAATGCGATATTGAAAAAAAAGTAAATTAGTTACGGCATAGTGTATTTATATGAGGAAGCTCCTAAATATTTCTCTTTATTAATTTTAAGAATAAGTAAATGTATAAATTTCTTTTACAAATACAACATGCGCTGTTTGTCGTTTAACCGTGCAATCAAATGTCGCCTCGAGTGAAAAGGTCGCAAGACAAAAATTGTCTTTAGTTGTTTTGTATCTCTCTTGTTCGCATGATTTATTTTCTTTCCTGTCGGTTTACCACCTTCTAATTATAAGCACATTTTTGTACTTTTTCGTCTTGTACATACAGGTTTGACAGTTTTTATAATGGTTTCTTTTTTTAAAAGCGTTAAAAAGTATTTGTAATCTAGAAATAAATTAAGTAAAGTTTTTTTTTTTACATAAAATCATTAACCTTCAAAATAAACTTAAAATGAAAATTACAATACCTTTTATCAAATTTTTGGTAGGGAATATCTATCTAGTATAGGTTTTATATCTTTCTAATTAAAACACATATTTCCGAAAATTGGGTATCTTATAAACTCAAAAAGTACAATAGCACTTTAAGAGAAACACTTGTTGTCATTGCCACACTAATAGTTAATTAAAATGTATATATTTTATGAAATAATAACCTTATTTATCTCAATCACTACTAGTTTATTATTTATATGTTTCTTACTCCATAAAAATATTATATTAACATCATCTCGTATTATGTTGTCAGAAATTGGATGAAATGATTTAGGCATAATAATGTATTTAGTCATATCTCCATAATAATTAACATATTTTGTAACAGTAAGAATGTTTTTATTATTTGCAAAGTATTAAAAAGATAAGCCAAATTAAATTTATGTACATCATCAAATAAACATACATGCATTTTCTAAAACTAAAACTAATGTTAACACATCATTTATTCGGCCATTTAAAATACTAAAGAATGAACCATGTATTAGGCATTATTTTAATTTTTATTTTAATCTATACATACAGCTTAAAATTAAGAAATTATTAATATGTATGGATATAGTTCTATTGTGTAATTTGTTCTTTATTTTTCTATTATCTTCAATGTTTAATCTTTTGTATCATTTAAATATAAATAGAATACATAATAATTACCAACCAAAACACTTGAAATATTTTCAAGGAATACTTTTGAATAAATACAATTTCACCCCACCTGGAAATATTATATATGGGAATAAGCTACATACTATATCACAAATAATAAAACAAAAACACATAACCACAAACGTATAACACTACCAACAATAACACATTATATATCAAAATCTCCATGTATAAAAGGCATCCTGATAAAATGTGCATATAATCACTATTTAATTTTTTATACCATTTTAATTAACTCCTTCATAAAAAAACTTTTATGAACTAATTATCAAAATTGAATAAAAATAATTAAAAATACACAGTAAAGCAAACGTGTAAAATTGGAGCAGGTATCACCCCAGAACAGACCTTGTCTAGTGGGGTGATAAAATCCACACCACCTATCTATTTTGCTGTGTATGAGATAGCTTAAGATTACTTATAACTAGTTTTATTTAAATTGTTTTGTGCTATTTCATATGTATTGTTTTTGGATAAAATAAATATAAAAAAAAAAAAAAAAAAATAAGATTTGACTGAGATATGTCGGTTAAACGATTTATTTATTCATTATAGTGCAATAGGGAGTCAAAACAATAAATGCTATAATAACACTGAAAAAATATTAAATTATCATAAAATAGACAAATTAAACACCAGTCATTAATTGTTGTTTTGAAGTAACATGGCCACTCAAACTACGTTAAAAATAACCTAATATAATAAATTTACTAATATTATATTAAATATAATATTATAATTTTAAATTTATTTTATATAATATTTATAATAAACAAACGCTAACACGGCGGTCGCTCGATTGTGTCGGCAATACGATGATTTATTCTCATCGACAGATATATTTCTATTAAACAAATATTCTTTTCATTGCGAGTTGCGAAAAACCTTAAATGCAAAAAATGAACTAAATTAGCTATACAATAAAAATAAATAAAAAATAATAATAAAATAGTAATCTTTTGACATCATTTTCAGATTCTTTTCTTTGGCCTCTGACTATTTCTAAAACATACCATATTTCAAAATAATTATATATTAAAAATAAATATATATATTTCTGTATTAAGAGTGCTAATGCGAGTGTAATTGAATTTAATTTTAATCTCTAGATGTATCTCTGTACTTTTGCGAAAACCTGTCATCGGTTAATTTTACAAACAATTGTATGTACCATTTTTTCATATTATACTGTTGGTTTTCCAAATAAACGATAAATAAATAAATAAATAATAAAATTTAAAATCGGGTATGCATAATTCTAATCGTGTATTCCATAGATGGCATCCCTGACTCCGGTTAAATTTCTCTCTCCCTCTCTTAAAAATAAATTACCACATTATTAGCGAAATAGTGATTCATACACACGTTGATGAAATACTACCAACTATGAATTTGTCTAAAATATATTAACCTGAATTTTTCCGACCTCACCCGTAGAGTCCATTCTAGACGCCATATTGACGTCATTTCCCCAAATGTCATAAAGGGGTTTGGTCGCTCCAACTACCCCGGCAGTCACCTCCCCGTGGGAAATTCCTAATAATAAATAACAAGATAATTATTTGTTTTGTACCCTACGGATTTAAGATACATAATGTCCTAAACTAAAGCCTTATTAAACAGAAAATACGTTAGATCAAATTAGTCATAAACAAGAAAGAGTGTAAATTTTCAATATTTATAAAGTAATTAAAAGTATCAAAAACTATTGAAATTAAGATAGTTGATTTATAAACATTTAAATACATCATAGTGCGTATTAGTCTGAAATGATCAAATTCCATTGAACCTAATAATTTAAATAAAAAAAACTAAATAATCATTTTTCTTAAATTTGTACGATAATCTCAGATAAAATAAATTGCTTAAAAATTGTTTATATAAACACATTTATAATTACGAGATGGTATTATTTAGGTTGATTGTATTTATTTTTTACAAGTGTTTTTATATAATACCACCTATAGCTGTTTCTATTGAAGCGAATTAAAAAAAAATAAAAAAATATTTCGTATTATAGCGCGAAAATCAAATATTATACAATAGCTTAAAAAATATATTCATAAATAAATAAATTTCTAGTATCATCCTATCTGGTTCATCCTTGAGAACGATTTAAGGTTTATCTTCAAATTTTGTAGATTCACAATTTTTATATGTGTGCATATATTTTATAAGCACAGCGGTCGTTGCTGCGCCGTGTTTTGAACTCATTTTTATATAATTATATAATAATGATGTGCAAGTAATATCAAATGACATTCGAGGACAGAAGATGTTAAACGATTTGCCTCCGGGAATTTAGCAATAAAAAATAAAAAATGCACTTTATTGCTTAATTGCAAAATAATCGATTAATTCCTAACCAATAGGTCCTAATTAATCGATTTTCTTTTTGTAAAAGTAATTCTATACTCCTCCATTAAATACCGCATTAAGTCTTCGGGAATGGTCTTGGGACATTTGTATAGAGCGCTATAAAAATATATTTTGTGTTAAATGGTCCTGTTTCCTATGTTAATCACAATTGTAATGGTATCAATATGTATTAATATAATATGTGCTCTTACCTATTCTTAAATTAAATCCCTGAAACGAGCTTTTGTTGAAGATGTTGAGCTGCAGCATCATCGCCGCTGCGAAGCGCACCATCCGCAAGACGACCCCCGCCTCGCTGGCTCGGAGGTTCTTGCTGCGGTTCCACATGTCTTCGTCGAGGCCGCATGCAGCCATGTACGTCCAACCGGCCATCTTGATTTTTTCCACAGTTATAAGATCGCCTCCGCTATTTATTAGCAACTGTTTATAGAAATCAAGAAGAACTTAAATATATTCGTATATTATACGCCATACGGGCTGTTTGAAAAGGCCACTGCCGAATTAAATGTCAATTTAGAAAAAATAATATGTGAGAAAGGGTTAATGATATGTTTCAGTGTTAACACTGAAACATATCATTTACCCTTTCTTAAGAAAGTGTTAAGATAGAAAATTTTGGTTTTGTGTTGATATTTTTGTTTTTGATTTTTGTTTTTGTTTTTGTTTAAAGATCTTAAAACCAAAGTTTTAAGATATTTAAATTGGTTGGATTTTATTAATTGGCCAATGCAATATGTTTCACGATTACTGCCTAAATAATTGAATTCTAAAGACTGCAAAAAATATATTGTCTGAAAAAAATATCTTATTGTTGAAAAAATGACTAAACTAATTTTGAATCATCAAACATTCTTTTTTTTACTATTTGGACAATATATGCTACAAATAATATACATGGGGTGCCAAATTGCCACCGATAAAAGAAACATCTCGCACCACGCTGTATAAGCTTCCTCTATTTATTGTTTAATCTCCTGTTTTATTAGTAATTTGTATATTTATATATACAAATACGTATACGAAGGTAGACAGAGTAATTTATTAATATTTATTTATTATTTTTATCATGGAAGTCTAGTTTTTAACGCACTTGAATATTAATCCAGCGGTAGCGGATTTGAATTAGGTTTATTAAAATCTTGTGATCTTAAGTTATATAACAAGTTTTTGATGATAAGAAATATCACCGGTAAATTAAAGGCGACTTAGAAATATTCTACGAAGATAGTGAACCATTTTAATATTTTAAAGTCGCCTTTGAGTTACCAGTGATAATCCTTATCATTAACGGCTTGTAATAACTAAAAAACAGTCTGTTTTTTTTTAAAATTAAAATTTAGTCAATGGATAGTTAACGAAATTCTGCAACGGAAGTGTTATTACATGCGTAGATAGCATTTGTGTCGAGGGAATATTCTCAAGAAATGACATGTAGCTCCAAGTGCTGACATCAAATTTTCAACCGCGGTTACCCAGCGAAATGCTTATGCATGCCTGGATAGCAAACAAATTCAAAAATACCATAGATATATGTTATGTTTCTAGAACATATCCGTATACGCAATTTACATACTTTTTTTAACAGTTTGTAGTATTAATATTGTAAGTAATTATGTAGTTCTCTGTAGTATTTGTGTAGTTCGTTTGTCGGTGCGATATAAGCATCTATCCCAATGTTATCGTACTATACTACTATACTAAGAAGTACATATTTTTTGTTTTCTGCTGATACGTTAAGCAGGACACGTGAAGCATTACGCAATCTAAATAGCACAGTTTTTGTCAAAAGAATGTAATATTAACTAGATAAATAATTCTCACCCTATCAAAATCAGAAATGAGCTGGTCCAGAATTGACAACAACAAAATATCAGAAGCTCCGTCATCTTCGTCTACTCCAAATTTGTAGTTGGTAAGGGATGCAAACATGACAGCAACACACTGGTACTTCTCGTAGTACAGATTCTCTGATAGCCGGTTTGAATTCAAATATATGCTGGCTGACAAAAATGGTGAACTGTTTTAATATAATGGAACCATAAAATAAAATATAAATAATTGAAGAATAAATCTAGATCAGCAACAAAAAAAAATAAAGTAAAAATAATCATTTGCTTAGGAGAATCAATTAAGTCTGACCGTACAACCGAACAAATTAAAAATAATAAATAAGTACGTAACTCACCCACATGTGGCGGAAGAATATTTTCCAGTAGAAGATTATTCACACGTAAGAGTATTTCAGCTTCTCCCTTTTCTTCAAGGAGCCTAGCTTGCCAGATAAAGTCCAACCTGCTTCCGTATTCACATATCCTATCGATGAAGAATATCGAAAAGGTAAATAACAGAATAGCAGTGGCGTGAGATATCTTGTGCCTCTTTCCGACATGATATGCTGGTGCCATGTCGTACAGTTCATTCCTGGCTTGCCAAATAAATCCAAGAAATAGGCTCGTCAGAGTAAAGCCAAATATCCACTTGACCAGAAAATATACCCGGACATAAAGGAAACATAGAAAGAACATCAAAGCCCATACCTCCGTAATTTCCTGCAAACAAAAAAGTAACCATGAACACATGGATTTGCGAGAATATTACAGCTGGTGCTGGCATTTGACCTAGTAAAATTAAAGGCTTCATTCGGCGGATGAATTGACTGAACAATCAATCAACCGCCCAGCAGTTCAATCAATTGATTGAACCTGGACATCTTAGAGTAACCCATTAAAAATGAAATCTAATATAAAAAATATGTTAGAAGCTTATCAATAAAAATGGGTAATATTAAAAATTCTATTAATCAAGCTTCGAAATTAGTTATCATATCTTAGTGCTAAAAATAACACCTTATAATTTTCTGATAGTATACATACCGATACAAAAAATAAATTTAAGGTATACGCGAATATCGTAAAATATGCAAAAACAAAATATATTATCTGCAACAAACTAGATGGGAGTAATAAAAAATTAATCCTCTTTAATACTACGAAAATTTTGCGGGGTTTTAAATTATCAGAGTCGGATATATGTTACGGGCAAAGTTCACAGGTGTGCAGATTCGCTATTGCCCGAGCAGAAATAGTTGGTTGGCAGACATGGTCTTGTTATCGACAATTTTCCACTGACCACTCAGTAATGGGCTAAGTCAGCAACTGTCATTTCTTTGCGTCTTGGCCCGATTTTAAGCGGTCATTATTGACAATGCCACAATACGATCGATATCAGTGACTCTGTTTGTGAGAAAGGAGATGAGGATATTACTAGCTGTGGAAAATTCAAAATATCTATTCATATTTTTTGCTGTAAAAGAGAAGATTTGTCCTTGCACACTTTATTTATTTATTTGAAGCTCGTTTGGCAACAAAAAAAAAAAAAATCAAATTACATTTAGCATTTTTAAAAAAGAGATGAAGAAACTATTTTTAGAAAAAAATATATACAGTTTTGAAGAGTTTATATTAATCTCTTTTCAGTTTCTCTTTTTATTTTTAACTATATTTGTGTAAATTTCGTTATTTCTTTGTATTTCCTGTGTATACTTTATTAGATCTCTTTAAATATTTATTTCTCTGGGTTGTTAAATTAAATTTGTTTTATTTTGTTTCTTGAAAATCTTTTTGTGCATTTTTATTTTATTGTATTCATTGTCTATTTTTTTCTATCTACATTGTTGTATGTTAAAAGCTATTATGTCATTCCTATGTACATTTTTGTATATATTCAATACATTTTTGTATAATCTTATCTTATATTAAGAATGTGACTGTTCTAGGTGGTAAAATGTTTTTATTTTAATTTTGAAGAGTTCAACGATCTTGGGGTTGTTAAAAATTATATATATCTCGAAAAAGTACTAGTTTGTATGTTTTTTATAGTAAATGCAAAACAAGGTATTACTATTTTCTTCATATATAAGCGCTCAACCATTACTACATATTATCAGTATAAAGTAATTTTATTAGAATATGGAGATTAAATAAATACATGGTTTTTTTTTGCAAAAAGTGCTGTCTCTGATTGTGTGTTTATTCCTGGTTAACCTGGTTTTGTTTTGAGAATTCTTGAACCGAAGGTATGCTGTGAAGCGCTAAAACTGGCAAACATAACCTAATAAACATAATGGTTATAGACCAATTAATGTATAATAAAAAACTTATATTTTAGATATATTTTACACATTTTTGTTGTGCATTGCGCATTTTTTTTTACTGACGACTGTTATGTTAAGTTATGTAAAAATAAATTAACTTAAAATATTAAGTCAATCTTACCCAAGGTGAAGTGAGGCCAATATTGGAGGATGCGTCTGCGAGATGTTCATCATAAAAACGATTACTTAAAACTACATTAAAAAATGTAGACATCGAAATAATACATAATATGACGCAGTAAATCAGCAGTCTTATTCTCATGTCGTCCCTCATTTGGTCCGACGCGTTGTAAAACATTCTTATAAAGTAGTTGTTTGGCGTGGGCTCATAAAAGCGGTGCCAAATTGTTTTCCCCCAAGCAAATGGTTGCAGAAGTAGCAGTATAACGAATAGTCCTACGAAGACATGCGCCGTTATTCGTTCGAAGAAGTTCGGAATGCCAATTGAAAGTATCGCCAAAATGAGGAATAATGTCCATAGTGATAAAACGATAAAATATTTGAAGAGTGGATCTGGTTTCAATGCATACATCTTTTCTTGTTCGATTGATTTAAAAAGCATCAGCCAACGGTTTATTTTTGGTAACGTTTTGTCAAGACCCCTGCAAAAAAAAAATGTTTCAATGGTTTCAGTAAAAAAATATATATTAACGAGCTTCTCCGTTTTTAATTTTCTCTTCTCTCTTTCATTCTCTTGTCTAATCTTTTATTCGCAATAATGACCATTACTATTTATTACACCCAATTACTACCACCGTCTCCCCTGACTCTAGCACAAACAAATTATGTTTACCTGGGTTGGTGATCAAAATAAGTAATTGTTTTTTATCATGGTCATAAGAAATATTTTAAAAAGTAATTAAATAAAGGAGCTCCTATATAATTTTTTACGTTTTATTTTATTTTGACTCGCAGTGATGACGGGATGCCTACCGTAACAAATTTAAGCAACAGCGACCATTTTAGCATTTTCCCATAGTATAATGAGGATTACATGACAGTAACGCGTTATCCATTTACTATAAATTTGCAACTACAATTTGACAGTTCAAGGCAACAAAAAAGCGCAATCCTTTAAAATTGTTTGATGAAAATACAGTGTAAGACACTACTAAAATGCGTCGTAGAACTAAAATTGGTAAATATCAACAGTTATTTGAATAATAAGTTTAATGACATGATCTGTCTATTGTGACCATAGTGTGATGATGGTTATTGAGTTAGTCAAAATGTTTTTCTCATGAACAGCTGTTTGTGGCATTGTCCCGTGTAACATTAAAGTAGAACCTCTTTGTAATAATAAACGAGGGAAAAACCACTATGCATACAAAGATTTTTTTAGGACAAAAAAAACTAAACACATACATAAACATAGTATTAGATTAGTAAAATGGAGAATTGACAGTAAATTGGTGGGCATATTTGAGACAATTAATAAAAATGAACATGCCGATATCCTTCTGCTATTCTATCAATTTCCTTTTCCATTTGAATATCTGCCATTTTGGATACTTCATGATGAGTATATATATTGCTTTTCATAAAACCCTTGGAAGTGCTCCGTTTCCGGCGGAATTTCTGGAATAATGTCGTTAACGTTTAAAAAAAAACACTAAGAGATGTAATATATTTTTTTATTGTTTAATAAATAATACCTTAAACATCTTTTCATCAGAATATCTCATCTTATGAGAAAACCTTTTACCAGCATGAATTTTCTCGACGGGGACCACCTGCATATAATTTATAAAATTAAGTAATTTAAAAATTCAATTAATATCTATATGATATTATTGTACTTACCGTATTAGGCTTTGTAAGAAAGTATGATTTGATATTAAATTTCGATAGCAGAGCGTCATTTTTGGTATCAAGATTAGGCGTCACTACATAGTCTCCAGCATTTTCACCAAGATTATCTAATGTTACTTGGGTAATATGAATTTGTCTAAAAAAAATCATATAAAATATATTTTTAAAATGC
Source organism: Neomicropteryx cornuta (assembly GCA_020383195.1). NCBI lineage: Eukaryota > Metazoa > Arthropoda > Insecta > Lepidoptera > Micropterigidae > Neomicropteryx > Neomicropteryx cornuta. Next base: position 13,933,959 of record JAHKQU010000014.1, read on the forward strand.
TTATTCTTTTCAGCATCACTCTACTAGTAATTACTTCCATTACTCTTTAACACATGTAATACTATATATAATTAAATTTTGTTTAAAATAAATAAGACCAGTACAAGAATACAATCAGTTTTAGTAACTAGATATCTTATTTCCTCCTTCTGAACTATAAAGTAGATGCATAGAGCAGATGTCCCAATAGACTTGATGTGACTAAAAGATGTATTAAGACCATGAATACATCGTCACAAGTCTTTTAAATTTTTAAAATGCATTAACAATTTTAAACGCGCAAGTAGGTAACCTGTTTTATATCAATAGGTAGTGAAACTAATCATGGAATCATAAAATATATCCATAAATGTGTAGCGTGGCTATGCACATCACTCATATTCCCCTAATCATAGACAACACATTGTCTATGGTCAGCTCAAAATAAAAATGCTACATTTTGACGTAGTTTTTCGTACTTTAATATGCAATTTTCGTAAAAATGCCCTAAATGTCCTTGTTAATCAGAGGATATAAGAGTACTAAAAAATTGACACGTTGCTTTACCTATGTAGGTGTTATTGAATATTTAAATATTTACATAATTTACACCAAAATAAAATAAATGATTTAATCCCCATCGTTCCATTGGTGTAATCCAGTTAAGGTTTTTAAAATAAATTATTTATTACCCAGCTTTTCCAGTCGTCTCCATTCTATTAGCTATGGTTACATCTTTTGACCAAATGTCGTACTGCCATTTTTTGATACCCACGAGGCCCCCGATTATATGACCGGAATGGAGTCCAATTCTCATGTTAATGTCGAGACCCATATTTTTCCTGATGAAATTTTGAAAACATTTTGTCATTTTATATGCGTTTATATAATACATATATGAAAGATCAAAATAAAAGAACTAACCTTACTCTATTAATTATTGCGAGCATATCGAAACCAAATTCAAGAGCGTTCAGGGCATGATCATGTATAGGGTCTGGTATCCCTGACACACAATAGTAGCAGTCACCCAAAAACTTTATTCTACATATGTCGTGATTCTAAAGTGAACAAAAAAATATTATTTTTAATAAATTACGTAAAACAAATCCTAGCAATATTGTTGTCCACGCAGTTTATAAAAAATATTTTTTTTAAAAATATTATTACTCATTGTTAGTTCATAGAACACCAATTATTTCACATGTTATTTCATAACCAAATCACCAACACACCAAATCACCAATCAATATTATTATAACAGTTGAATTTTGCTAATATTTTTTAAACATATTTTTAGAAATATGTAGTTTTTTTTTTTATTTTTACCTGAGCAGCGTCATCGAATTTTCCAAAAAGATCATTTAGAAGTTGAACTAGCTTCACCGGCGGCAATGTGGTCGTAATCATAGTATAGTTCACTACATCCGCGTAAAGGATGCTAACATTTTTGTGTTCTTCAATATACATTTCACTGAAATGTGTGTATAATTTATTATTGGAGTCAAATATCTCACGGACGAATATGTCAGTTCGAAAAATTTTTAATAAAACATTTTACTGTAAGCTTTGAAAAAAAAGCACGTAATTAAAAAGCAGAAAATTAAAAGCTTCGTTTTTAGCTGGACAGTTCACTATATAAAATTACAAAAAATGACATTCGCAATTCTGGCGGTTACTGGTTTGATTTGCAAGCAGTTTGTTAAAAAACAAAAGGTGTATGTTTCCTAACATGAAAATCATAGATTTTTTTTTAAGTTACAACACTCTAAAATAAAAACTTACAATGAGACATGGAGACATGTACAAGCATACGATTTAACCAGTATTTTTTAACTTAATTAATGTTATAAAGGTTACATTTGAAACCCGTCTGAACTAGGTTAGGCTTTGTTCTAGGGGAGAAGATAGTGATGGAGCGTTAAAATTCGAGTGCATTAATCGCATTAACACATAATCCACGACGATAAGAAACCAATATAAAATGATAAACCAAAACTCAAGTAGTGTGAATATTATTTTAGTAGTGTTAAATATTGGCTTATAATAACAATAAACATTAAGGTCGAAAATATACTTTTAAAAATCGCATCTTCGTACACATTGTTTACTTTATTGTCATTTGCATAAAATCTAAAAGTTTTGTATCGAGTTAATAAAATTTAGTATTTTTGGAAAGTGAGCCCATTTCAATCATTTGATACTTAGTAATGACGTGCGGAAGTGATTGTAGCGTGTTCGATTCGTGACACAACGGACAAACACGAGAATCGTTTGACTCGACATTTTTTTATTTAATTATGCAATATAATGTTTGCCATTATGATATATAGAAGATCCCAAGTATATATAATACGTTTTCAACTCACGAAACATAGAAAAATGACAAAATGTAATAAAAACCTATTTTAAACCTTGTTTTCTTCCTAGGAACCAAATCCAAATCAGATTGCAGTTTGATTATTACGCTGCGAATATCTTCTTTAACTCGCTTTGCTAAATGCTCAGGTAAAATGCTTGCCAACAATTTTTCCTAAAAACAATCCGTGAGCAATAAATTCGTATCGGAGGTAACATTGCGTCATAAAATAATATGTTTTACCTGCCTCTTGCGCCCTTTCAAAGTTTAGCTTCGTCATACCTTCTATGCAAGCTCGTCTGTCCAGGAATGATTTTCTAGTTGTAATTTCGTTCATAAATCTGTAATGCATTCCTATACAGTTTATACTAATCAGATAGAGCAAGAAGGCCACCGTCTGTAACGATTAAAATTCACTTTCGTTTATTCAATTGTACATAAGTTAAAAATTAATATATATGTTTCTATCCTAAATTTATCAGTATGAATGTTAAGGCGTTAACGCTTCTTAAGCAAAAACAAAAACGCGTGTTGCTAGCAGTTTGTCTGTAAATCCCTCCACACTTTACTCACTAAAACCTTTTTACGTATTAGGAGTATGGACCAAGAGCAGAACAGAGATAATGAAGTAACTAAAAGTGTAATGAGCAGGTCAAGTATTGCTCCGAATAAGAGCAGAACACGATAATTGCGTATGTTGACTGATGCGCCGCCATATATGAGAAAACGAGATGTCGCTCGCTAGTGGGACTACGTCGCGCGTTATGCGAAGTGGCGATAGTGACTTTTATATATACATACGAGAAAAATAGGTTCCTATTAAACTATTCATCTTAATTATCTAAAAAAAAACCTGCTTTTATATAAGGAAAAATAAGAGTAAAAATTACATACATGGTTATGTTGCATTAGGATGTGATGTTGCATATGATCTAAATAATAATTACATATTATATCAAAATCAAAATGTATATAAAGTTCACTACGATATTTAGGGCATTATCATGTTACGAGTAAGTATGCATTTGTATCTTATAGACATTTATTATAACATATTAATTTAGTTAGATTTTATGAAAATACATCTTTGTTTAACTTTAAAATCAATAAATTATTTGTTGTCTTTTATGTTATTTATTTTACAATAAATATGTCTTTCAACTACATATATTATGCATAATATATTTATTGTAGAAATCCAGAATATTGCTGGAAAATCGCTCGGGTTTTAATCTATCTACTTCCTATGATTTTCAGGAATTACAGTAGGTATGTGAATGTACACTTTTAAACGGGCGTTTTCCCAAAACAATATATATATTCCATGTTTTTTTGCAAAATACTTCATTATAGTAATAATAACCATGTGTTTATAACTTATAAAAGGCATTTTCTGTGCGCATTTCGAATCTTTGTCGAAGGTGCTCTAAATGTCATAAGGGTCTGGCTGTTGATATAAATGTTGCATAGATCAAAATGGCCATAGATCAGCCACTAGCGGGCAACACGGCAAGGCACACGTTGACTGTTGAGAAGTCACTTTAATCCTCACAGCTTTCAATTTCAGGCCTTCATTTACCAAGCACAAACACAAAAGAAACAGCTTCTATAAGTAAAACATTACGTATAAGAGATGAATTTACCTGAGAAATCATATTCTCCTTTCCTCTTAAATTGAGAGTCACAACCAGAACAGTATCTATGGTCATCGCAATTACCGCGGAAATAATGGCTATATAGTTATTGGTTATTGGTAAGAACACATAAATTGCAATATATGTGGTCGTCATGAAAACCGGTCTTATAGGTTGTATGGTACTTCCCAAACTTGTGGCGATAACATCTGAAAAAACGTAACATTTAATATTCAGTTAGGTGATTTGTTTTTTAATATTATCAATACAATATTAGAAAACAACTAAAAAATAAGTCATTAGAAATATGAGTAAATAAAGAGAATATTTTAGGGTTCTGTGATAACGATTACAGGGATCATTGTACACTTACCTATATGTAAATAGGACACTTTCTTTTGTTTATGTTTACTCCGTACCATTTAAACTTGGTAATGATTTTAATCATTATTTGGGTAATATCCTAATAGCAACATAACCATGGATGCAATTTTTACTAGATTCTCTTATTTTCCCCTCTCTCTAGCCGAGTCTCCTTTTTCCCCTCTCTCTATTTGACGCTTTTTCCCTTTCTCTCTACTCGACTCTTTTATTTGCCTTATTTAAAAAGCAGTTCGTTTTTTTATAATTATAAACAGATGAATAGTTTAATAGGAAGGTATTTTTTGGATCTGTATAAGAGTAAAAATATGGTGGTTTATGGAAAATAAAGCACTTATTGTTTTTTTTACTGGTTGGCAACTGGTACATTATATTAGCTGTGCGGCTGCGGCGATTACAGTAGAAGTGGAAACAAATACTTCGAACATTTTTTGGCGATAGCAGTTGCGTCTAGAATCTAGATTCTAGATCTCCAGTTTGCCTGCCCAATATCCTAACTGTACGATTTACGAATATGTCGTAAATCATACAGTCGTGAGTCGTGCCGTCATTATGGCTTATGGCCTTGATAGCATAATTGAAAATAAATCTTTGTAAATTGCTCTAACTTAAACCTTAAAAAAATAATAATATTAAACAATAACATAATATAAAACATAACTTATTATGATATATGATCAGTTAAAATATATTCATTTTATAGGGATAACAAGTACAAACGTACCCGAAGAAAGAATTATTGTTAATATAGCCAGAGATATGCAATTACGGCCCCAGTTGTTGTACTTTCGCACTATCCACTTCAAGATGGGACTCTTCAAAAGGAGAATCGTGAATGTGGCGGTTGCGACATAACTTGAGATTACAATCGTCGAGTACCATTTGATGTCCTAAAATTTAATGACATATATATTTACATAATTATAAGTAGAATAAATAGCGATAGTAGTTGAGAGGTATTGAGAGGTTTATGAATTACCAAAATAAGTTTTTTTAAGGAAGTCTTTCTTGCGAAATAAGCGGAGTTTGTCAGCGAAACTCCTTTGCCTCCACCCTCTTTTATAATTAGTTGACATATAATTATGATCACAAATTAGAGACATTTTTATAAGCTTTTATTTAGCTTGGAATGTTTGTATGTTGGTTTAGGTCAAATCTTGCAAGCTGAATTAGGACCACTTCCTTTTATCCTACGGATTTGAAATTTGACATGTTGGTTTATTTCCGATGACAATGCATTTTTATGGTAAGCATGACCTTATTCCATACCCAGGTTGGCTGCAGACGAAGGAACTCCTCAAAGGTCAACAGCACGAAATTTTGTATACGTATTTAAAAGCTTAAATATAAATGCTTTTTGAATAACTATTTTTTTATGTCTTAAATTATTAAACAGTAATGAATATTAGTAGATACAGATAAGTATCAAAAATATCATATCATATGCATGTAATTTTTTTAAAAAATAATACTTCAATACTGTAGGATTTAGATTCAATTTCAATTTAAAAACTCAATTTAACTCAATTTAAAAAACAATAATTACATCCTTCGAAATTTGCCTACCTTATTATAGAAAACTCCCAGTTAGGCATAGTTGTGAAATTAAATAAATTGATGGCTCTTCTACAATACTTATAGAACAAATAAGTCTTAAACCGCCTTACGCTATATGAAATAAAATATAAGCAAAGATTGGTTACAAAGTTTACTCACGTTTATTGAACGGAGTGAAATGGCGTCTTAAAATAGGAATATACTCGTAGCATTAATATATTTTTAAGCTATAAAAAATAAGTATATTTCATATTCTTGTCAAATGTGTAATCAAATGTAAAAGTAATCTATACAGTATGCATATTATATAATGTTTCACTGTGGCAAGTCCATAATATAACGGAGTCATTTATATCCCTAAGCATACAATAAAAATTCAGCTAATTGGTCCTGCTATTTCAAGTATTATTTGTGAAGACTGTTTATAAAATTCATTATGGTTATAAAAAAAAAAGTGAGCTTTGGGTGATAATATTAAACGGTTTCTAATATTTTATGTTTAATAGTGATAGTTACTCACATCCGTCGTGTGGATTGCAATTATTATGACTAAACTCAGGCAAACACATGTTATTAAATATGTACAAAGTTGTAGATATCCAATTTGTAAATTATTAATATATTTTGAATAAAGATTGTCCAAGTTCTTGCTAGATATTTGTTCCTGTGAAAATAAAAATATGATATTAGTATTAAATCTATTTAAATTAAGTGTCACTGCATATAAAATAAATCTCATTGTTATATTAAATTGACATCACCAATATTAATTTCTCATCATTATCAAAAAGGTCGTATGACTACCATCTATTTTTAAAACATTTCTTTAGGATTCTAATATCTACCTATTAATATTTATATTTTATATTTGGCTGCATTATTCTGTAAACCGCAAATTACAATTATGGAAGTCATTATATCATAATAAATATTGATTATAATTATTCATAAATGTTGTTTGTTCCATTTTACTTATAGTTTATTAGTATAAGTATTCTTTTTTATTATTTTACCTCAGTATATAAATATTTTATTTATATGTTTATGTAATTACCTTTATCTTCATGAAAACAGTAAATCATTTAATTATTTTATTTAAGTAGTACCTACTTAAGAATATTGAGTTCATAATTTTATAAAAAAAATCTCTCAATAATTATGTTGAATTTACAAGATTTAGGTTATTTTCAGTTTTGATACTTCAGTAGGTACTTATTTTTAGAATTTGTCAAATCGGGTTTTCAAAAAAAAAAAATCTTCATTTAAGTACCTATACATTAATTATTTCAGTAATATTGCCAATTAAAAAGTATTATTAAAATTAAACTCAGTAAACCCTCTCTAATTTCATTACCATCAGGAAAACAATCTAGTTATTTCTACGCATCTAACGGTTTCTAAAAAATACTCTTAGCTATAAATATGTGTCTTATTTTATGAGTGATTAATATATAAATTACCTTTAAATAGTGACGGTCCAGTTCTTGGGCACTGGTACACGTTTTTTTACATTCACCCAGTGTTAAAGTGCTGGGCTCTCCTGAGCCCATGGAATAACGAGTTAGAAGCTCTACGCCTTGCAATTGGAGCGTCACAGATCCTCTTTCTACTGTCATATTTCCTTCGCGGGACATTTTCAAACGTTTTTAAGCTTGCCGCACTAAAACAAATATATTGCTTATTTCAAAAGGAAAATAGCTGAAACATGCTTAGAGTTACATATTTATTTTTCATAAAAAAATACATGGCAACTTCACTCATTCAATTGTAAACTGGGAACAAATAGAATGAAATCAGCAAATGTGATAATGTGTGTGATTATGAATCAATTTGTTATCAAAATGATAAGTGTCATCATGGTTGATAGTAGGTACCAAAGGTGCGGTATCACCTACGTAATTGTAGATTGTTAGTACTAGAAATTCAAGCATTTAGCATGCTGATCATGTACTACATAATTTACGGATTACATCTAGATAGTTACAATTTAGGTATGTAATCTGTCAAGCTTTATTGATAGTAGCTTAATGTAACGGATATTATATTAAAAATAATATTAGTTTGACCTTATTCCACCATTAAAATATATTATTTAATATCATGAATCAACATTAATAAAGGTTTTATTACGCAAAAATAATTTCAAAAATGTACCATATATCGTTTATGCGATATGTAACGAGCTTAATACTTAATAATTTCATAAGTATGTTTGATTTACTGTGTAAACTATTCTATATAATTACAATTTTAACATACCAATTATTAAGTTGCCATTAAAATGGTTAGATATTCTTTTAGAAAACTTTATTCAATATTATGTATAATATAATATAAAAATATTGCTTACTATAACAACTTTTTTTGCACGAAACTGGAAATAATGTAATATTATTCGTACTTCTCTTTGTAAGAAAACAAGAAACAAGAAATAGTATTTGATTACCCGAGGGTATATTTTAAATAGTATTATTATATTACTAACTTCGCATTTTACACTGGTTTGTATCGGATTGTATCTATGTGTATTACAGATTATTTGTATGGTGCCGTAAAACAGAATCGTATTGGGAAAAACTTTGAGATTAGAAAAATAAGTAAATTACACGACAGTTTTTTTCATCTAAATGATTAAAAAAAAAACAGTGTGTGCCATACCAGATGAATTAGAAGTGAAACTTTTTTAATTATAGTAGTTTCACTTTGTTTAAATTTGTCATATTATATTTCAAAATTTGCACCCCATACTAGCACATACGAGTACATTCAACAATGTTTTCGCACGCCTATTTATTTAAGCAAGAAGAAAAGAAATGCGACAGCTCGTCGTAACTGGTCCCGTGTCACTATTCAAGTGTTCTACAGAGGTTACCCGAATGAACGAATCGCAATTAGTGGCATTCGCTGCCTAGAAAAAATGTTTAAAAAGTTTTTCAAAACAAATGTTTTTTAAATATAAATACTGTAACTTTTAGTCAAAGCGTTACAAGATTACATTAATTTTATAGGTTGCACTATGTTTTTTATTTTTCAAAATCTCTAATGCAGTTGCAGTTTTTATAAAATGAAAACTCTCTACAATATAATTTCGAATCTACAATATTTCAAGCAATTTTCTTTCAGGGCCCTTCTGTCTATTAGGGTTCCGTAAACAAGAAAAATGAATGTAGACCCTTGGTTGGTAGATAGATGCAAAATAAATTAAAGGAATTCCGTTCGACATAATGATCAGTAGGTTGTGACCCTATGTGTGCCGTGGAACCCCGGACCGTATCGCATACGTCGTCCTGAGGGATTTGACATATCTGTTATTAATACTTTTGCCTAAATATTATTAATTTTTCTGGCAGATAAATCGGTGTATATTTGACCTTACTATTTAGCTAAATTATTGAAACTGATATTAAATTTTAATTGAGATACCTCCCTCCCTTAAAAATGTAGCTGATTCTTCGCTTCCGTTGGCGACGCGACGCGACGTGAGCGGAGAGCCGAGCGCAGAGACGCCATGGTGGCTAAATTCGAAGGTGGCGGGCGACATGAGGGACTCTTGGGAATCCCATCGATAGCAAAGGGGACATCATCGCGATGTGTCTGACGATGTCCTCAATGGCATGGTGGATGCGTGTTTTCGGAGGGATGGGCCGATAATAAGGGTTGCTACTTATATGGACTCTTATATGGCGATGCGGTCGTCGGGCCTCTAATTGAATTCTACGCAGACAAATCGCATGAAACTGCCGATGACTAAAGCCTGTTATTTTATTTTATTTTATTCGCTCACAGCTTTGTCACAATACCTTCAACATTAACTTTGTAACCTATGCATTTGATTTTGTTCTAGTTGCACAACGAAAGGTTTATGTTAGAACTGGTCCATTGAATTAACGAATAGATCGCAATGAGACGCGTTCGATAGTGAGCTAAATAGCAGTCTAGGATTGTATTCGTCAATTTTTAAAATTTATTATGGGCGATTTGACGACATGTTTCGGTCAGTATTTTTAAATTTGTGTCCAGATTATCAATTCATTGGATTGTTAAAATCACTATTGTTACATGCATTGATCTAAATCACAATTTGTATTTATTTAAAAAGTAACATAATGAACAACGGCCCGTATCTACTTTCACATACAAAATATATTTATTTATTTAATGAATACTTACTATCTGGACATTGACCGTACTAAAGTAGGTTAGGTATATCTTCAGCGCTATCTTACGAATAATTTAACGTGACAGCTGTTTTACCGCATTAAAAATGGTATGACCATGTGCGGATTCGAACCCGCCACTTTTGGGTCAATAGTCCAACGCCTTAACCACTAGACTACCACGATTTTAACTACTTAAAAGTATTTAAATATAGCTATAAATATTTTATTTACAAAATGTTTTTATCAAATTAAGATAAGAAAATATATCTATATCAAATAAGAGAATATAAAGATAAAATTTATAATAAAATTAGTTTTTTTTTTGCAATTGTTATGTTTAAGGGATTTCAAATAGGTAGGATAGGTTATACATTATACAGTGTGAAAGCTTATAGAGCTGCTGAGGGGAGACGAGACTAGTAAATCGAATTATGTGCCTAATATTTAGCCCCAGCATTAAATTTGACGTTTGTTGCTTGTGTTTCGTTAGTGGTTTGACTTCCCCCCACTTCCCCTGTATTTTATGCATCCTTAATCGATCGTGTTATTATTATTTGCGATAAACTAGATCTTGATGAAATGTGTTTGCTCATTAAAAAAGAGAAATTTCTATGAAATAATATAAAAATATCTAAAATTATAACTATTTTGAAAATAATATAACATTGTTAACAGCATGTCATACTAAAAAAAAATCTGTAAAATGAAAAAAAAAAAATAATTAAAATGGTCAAAGATTAAGCTATTCAATGTAAATAGGTTATTTAATGGGCACAATTACTTAAAGTCACATTTGGTTTGAATAAGTAAGGAAAAAATCCGAAATGCTTTTGAACTAATAATACAACACAATAAATATTTTAAGCTAAATAAATTATCGCTACACAGTCATTAATAAATATTGAACAGTGCCTTTCGTAAATAACTTCATAAAACTAGATATTTTTAGAGTATTGATTATGTACATAGACCTATTAATTGTATTTTACTTCGTAATATTTATTTTTATTATTTTATTATCATTCCTAAATATTCTCCAAAACTAAAGAATGTACATAATTCAGCATGATTTACAAAATTCACTTAATTCTGTAGTTATTATTATGTAAGATATTAAAATAAAATTCTCATAAATCACAGACGACCTCGGCACTGTTCACGTATTCGTAAAATTGAAAAATTGTGTTTTTCTGTTAGCAACAGAGCGGCATTTGTAATGCAATTTTTCACTTTCCCCATCTGCTGTCGCTGGCCGCAGCGCGGGGGAAAGTGCTCCTGCCCTCGGCGGGTTTCCTGAAGATATGCTCTTTCGACCCCCGCCCGCGCTGGTAATAATTCTCTCACTTTGAGGGTGCAAAATGTGTTTTTAATGATCGACATCCCCCGTCCCCACTGAATTTGTGCCCGCTACGATCATTGATTTTCCGCCGAAGCTGTTTCGTAGTATTTATTATTCATCGTTAAGATTCGAAAAGTAAATATTGACAGCATACTAAATAAAGTAACGAATTAGAATAATTTGTGCAACGACATGAAATCAATGTTAAAAGCCTTGGAAATACGTGCCTTGTGAAATTGATGATATTATACGAAAGGAAAACTAAGGTTTTTCGTGATTTCATTTATACAAGCGATTTTTTTTATTTCATCAAAAGCATGTCTAAAATATTGTATTACTTGTGGGTTGTTAATTAAAAAAAAATTACGTGCATTATTTTAACTATTATTTTTCATATTAAAGACCGTATTCTTCGTCCGGTATAAGGAAATCCAAATGTCTGGTTCAGGAAACATTTTTTTTTAATAAAAATATTTGTCTTACGTTTTTGCTTTTTTGCCTGAAAAAAATGTACCTTTGTCATTAAGATTTTCTTATACCGGGTATGGGCGGATTAGATTATACAAGGTGACGGTGGTATTAACCGAGAGCCGGTAGCTTCTATCCGGTAGTTTAAAATGCATTTTTTTAAGTTATCTTAATGGCGTGGCGTGAAGTATAAAATAGCTTTGAAAATAATCAAAACGACTACAATACAAGCAAAAAAAGTACACCATAAGCCAATTACTACTAATTAATGAAATCATTTAAGTAATCTATTAATTAGGTGTGCGAGTTCTAAATTTAAAAATAATATAGTTTCAAACATATTATGTGGAAAAACATTTACGTTAATAATAGACTTTTTGAACAAAGTAAATTCAACATTCAACAATAAACAACAAATACGTGCAAATATATTCTAGAATAAACTATAAATTTATTCAAAATTATTATTCTTTTGTAGGATGCATATGAACACCAAATAATATCATAAGTTAAATTTTTCATCTTGACTGTAAATTAAAAGCCATTCATAAGGAAAAAACAACAATTTTACCATGTTACAAAGGAATTAAACACGATACAAGAATAACCCCACAATAACTGTCTTATAGTTAATTAGTTAACATAATTAACGGTATTTAATAAATATACCTACGTAATTACGGCGAAAAACAAAGTTTTTTTTTAAAAAACCCGGACTCTGTGCTAAATATTATATCCAGTCAACCGGTTCCCTTAACATATAAAATATGCCGGACGTTATGCTCCCTATTATGAGTAAGAATTATTATTATTAATAAAGAGGCAGTATAAATCACCTTTCTTATAAGCGAAAACGTAACCTTGCGTAACCCGCGACGCGTGGCCACTGACCTCGTCGCTGCATCGTCGATCAAATGTTGTATCTATTACAAGAACTGTATCACGTAAAGTATATTTTTTTTACTCGCAAACCATGATGAATTTTAATATATCGTCTGTACAAACAATACAGCAATTTGTTAACATGCTTACCTCACTTCCACTGCTATTTTCATTATAAAATAAAAATGAATTACAAACATAAGCTTTTTTTAAATAAATTCATCTTAAAAGTTTCTATAATTATGTGTAATGATTGTATTTTTTGTTTTGATATTTTTTTTATTTTTTAAATCACTATATGGCATATTTACGCTATTAAAAATCAGTGTACCAAATTACTACTGTGTATGGCCAACAATTTTCAGAAGATAATGGCATGGGGTAGACAGACCACAAGACTATCAACGAACTGTAAGGGTTCCAGTTTTTTGACCATTTTGGTTCAGAAACCTAAAAAGAATTTTTGAATTAATGATAAAGTTAATAACATTTTTATTATTTGATAAAATCACTGTGGCGTCGAAATCTGTTGGTAGTTTATTTACATTTAACAGAATTCGTCAAAATTTGGTACCACTACCTACACGCGAAAACGTCTTTAATGTTAAGAACTGGCTTTAATAATTTCTGGATTTTGTCTGTTATTTCATCTGTTACGTTTGTTAATTTGACGCGTTTATTAGTACCTACTTACTGACCGCTTACTCAATATGCTCTCTTTAAAATATGCTCTAAGAACTTTTATAAATTGCCCCTTGTTATTGAACTAGGCTGAAATGATTTCATGGTGTCTTAAAGGCGAGAGGGATTGCTATTGACGAGGCGACATCTAGCCAAATGCGAATTAATTTATTTCATTCCGATTGATGAAGATTAATAACTGGGCGCGTTCCCTGAAAGGCTCCAAGTTCACATTGCTTAATAATTACCCTCAACTTTTAGTTCGACGTCTTAGCTTCGATTAATTAAATATCCAACTTTACCTAAGCATTTAGACGCAGTAATTGAGCACCGTTTGAAAACGAAATTGCAATTTATTTTACTCAGCAGTCATAGCTAATTAGATTTTAATTTAAAGCCGGGTTATTAATATGTCTGGCTTTTATATGAAGATTTAAATATTGATGTATAAACAAATATTTTGAGGAGCTTTTTTTGTGTACTACTGAATTAATATAAAAAAGTTATGTTTGTAATCTGTTATGTGGGAGCGAAGTAAAACACTCGTTACGAGAAGGTAGCGTTTATTCGCGCGCAATAATCCAATATATATATTGGAGCTGTAAGTAAATGATAATGAATATACATATATATTACTTATTTATTAATAAATAATAAATAAATAATATATATGTATATTCATCATTTACTTACAGCTTACGATATAAATTATGATTTATTTTTTATAAAACAACACAGCAGGATATGAAATACAATCAGAATTTATTATAATATGTAACAATGCCGATTCAGTAGCCCAAAAATATTTAATAACGACAAAATACATAAAATAATAAATTCAATTTTTTGTACAGATGGCAGCTGGTGTCATCTGGATACATTGACTGTAGCCGAACGAGCGGGTCGGAATTAGATTCATTCACTGCCTAGGATAATGGTAAATGGATTAAAGAAGTTTTACTTTAATAAACAACAATTCCAATTAACTGATTAACTGAAATGAAAATAACAGTTTTAAGTTAATGTTTTATTATCTGGTAAAATATGTATGAAATGCAATCCATTAGACATAACCCTGTTCTTTGTAGTCGGAGATCGTTCTACTTTGCACCCTCCTCTGCTTCGTTCATATTTAATGCCGCGGATGCGGGATGCCGGGAATCGAACTGGGAGACGAGATGTGTCTCCAGCGTCGCTGTGCCGACGCGTCCTCCGGGCATTCAGCATTTGCATCTGCAATGAGAGACGAATTACAGCATTGTAATGAATTTATTATGATATCGCTGAGATATGCTGCTGATTCTGATTTTCTCTATTGTGCTAAAATGTAATAAATATCAGCATAAATATCAGCTCCATGGCATTACTATGAATGTGATTAGGAGGTTTGCAAAATTTTAATTTTTCATCAACAGTTTAAAAAGAATACATATATCAATAAAATAAAACTTACAATCTAAGGACACAATAAGTTATTATGTATCACTCATTTTAATAATAACATTTACTGACCATCGTAAGCTAATTAGCCAGGTGATTTGTTTTCTACTGCACTAGATGATATCCGTGTGTGCTGGAAACTAAATTCGGGTAATTGCATTATTCCGTTTATGTACAGTCGGTTCAGTAGATGCTAGTATGATTTTTTATTTATGAAATTTTATACATATTTTTTAAATCTCGATATTACGTGATATTAAACGCGATTATTTATTTATCATAATGAATTGAATTTATACCATTATTTGTTTCATCCGTTTAACCAGTGATATTTTTGTCTTATTGAAACTATACACATTACCATTACAATATATACATAATATAAACATTTATGCATAAAATTACCTAATAGTATCATAAATTACTTTGTTTTGTATTATTATTTATTCTTGGTCTATTTAAGAGTGTTTTGTGAGAATTTATTCTGACTGTTTTATAACCATATTAATCAACCATTTAACCATTTTTGGGGCATCTCTTATGTCGCAATGTCTGTTATAATTATATAAACCTAAAGGGAATATGTATAAATTCGTTTAAATAACGCTATCAATATTAAGCCATTAGGACGCTAAAGAGGTCAATACCTTCTTATTGTTCATTGACGTGGGAAGAGACGGGTAAATTGAAAGTTTGCCTTAATTCCTCTTTTGGGGCCGTCGAGTGAAGAGTCAGGGTTCCGTCTTAGCCTAACTTCCGATTTTCATATCAACATAAATTAATTAGAGCTCCGCTAGCGCCGCGTCGCGGACAAAACTTGAACCATTCATCTCAATTAGCGGCGCTGCGGCCGCTTTTAATAACAGTTTTAAGGCGTTTCCGCGTCGAACCTGCCAGCCAACTTGCAACGCGCATGCTATTAAAATAACCCCAAATATAACGCCGTTCTATAACAACTTAACATAGGCGCATGAGGATAGTACGTTTTATTTTATAAACTTGAGCAATTAAAATTTAGTTGCAATTAGTATTTTTGAAATAATATTTATCACGCAAATCATCGAATTAAATCACGTTATATCATGTTTATTTTACATTTATTTATTTAGCGGAATTTTACTGAATCTAAAATGGCTTTCTTTCTTTTGTTTTGAATAACACCCATAGTCAGAGGTTACATATTTAATAAGTAGTCCATATTTAATATACGTATTAAATATGTAACCTCATGAGCTGTAAAATTCTTGAACGACTGATAGATACGCATCTGAGCAAGGTTTTAGATTCTATGAATTAAATTATTCCTAAGCAGTTGGGCTTTTGCAGTGTCAGTGTTTTGTAAGAAATTGATGACATACCTCAGTTAAAAAGCAGGCGTATCCAATCGTCTACAATTGAGAAAAGAAATAATAAGTGAGAGTTGGAGAGCCTTTTTCTAATAATATATCGGTTCCATCCACACAGGACAGGGGGGGTCTTGGCACCAACGCTCGATGTCCTACTCTGGAATACTGCTCCAGCGTTGTTCCGGCGTTTTAATAGTCTAAGTCAACTTATTCAAGAACTTAATGGGAATCAGAAGGAAGATATCACGTCTATCCAATTGATTCACGAACAAACCCGCTTGGTAATCAATAAGTAGTCATCTCCTCAAACCCGTATTTTTTGAACGCAAAGACCATTCATACAAAATAAACCAAAAAAAATTGATTCTAATCATTCTTATCTTGAACAATCAGAGAATGGAATCCATTTAACCCACCCAATTTGTCCCCATTCCCTATTCATCCAACCACTTTACGAAAGTAGCTACGTGCTAAATAATACCTGCTACCGCCCTATCATTTAAACCAACAATATACCAACGAAATCGATCGTGTGAGTGTAGTCTAAAAAAAATAAAGCCAGAGTGTAAAAAATAATAAACACGAAAAAATGATTTCATCCTTTTGTTTTTGTACAATTTATACTCTTTTTGTAATTATTTTTTTTGTGGTATTAGGAAGTTATTGCTGTAGAAGTTATAACTGTGTCATAGCCTCACACTGCGTTATCACCTCATATAAGCATAAATGATAACGTTTTTTTTTAATAGTTCTACGATATAAAATGATATCTACTAATTAAGGATGTGCTTGCAAGCGCAACTGGAATGTCGCTGTAACTAACACAAACACAAAGCGAGCTGTGCAGTCACTGTTATCATTAACGCAGATATTCGTTGAACGTACTCGACTCCTACACTTCTCCGCAGTATTAATTTTACTGAGAGATACGTGTTAGGGTATGACAGTGCAACTGCCGCTCGATTCAAATAGGACCGGTTTTAATAAAAACAAATCTATTAAAAAAATGTCTCTCATATTTTTAGCGTTTTAGCATTGCAGAAAGTTTTTTTTATTACGACACGTTTTGTTTTTAAGTTTCACCGATTGTTTTCTAGAACCACCATATTGATGTAGTTGTTAATGAATTGATGTTATATTCTTTCTTCTCAAAATATTATTGCTAGTCTATCACAGTGCACTTCGTTACCGCTTTGCTTGCAAGCTATGAGATCCGAGGATCAATTCTTGGTGATTTATTCTTTTAATTTGCATGATGACGATTATTCAGTGTAATATTGACTAAATATCGGCTTGATAATAAAATTATATAATAAAAAAATATTAATTTTAATATTGTTTTCATTTTCTCAAACTCCGCCAGGAGAGGTTGAAAGGAGAGGATTTAATTTTGTTTTTGCATCGGTGTGAATCAGCTCACCCACAACACTGCAGCCGCAATGCAAAGGCTCTGCGCGCTTCGAGCAATAAGTGCTAGCATAGCGTCGGGGTACTACAATACAAGCGTTGGCTGGTGGGAAAGACATTAATGCTCGTAGTTTTGAGTACTTCGACCTGAGAATTAAAATGCAAATGTAATAACTACTTATTCGTATGGGTTTATAGAAGTGTATGCATACGGATAAATTTAGGTAGATCAAAATATTAATGAATTTGAAATAACTTTTTTACCATACAAAAAAGATTCACCACAAGTGTTTAATATCAGTGTTTCTTTTTTAAATTATTTTTATTTTCTTATGGGAAAACACAAAGTCGTATCAATATCATTAAAACAATTAAGAATTAACAGATAATAAAACCGACTAAGAATTCATAAACATAATATTATACAGTAGGTATGATGTTTCCAAACCCTAATTGATGCGAAATTTTATCAACTAAATCACATTATTTAATTATTACTAACACGTAGGTATAACATTCGTATGTGGAGGAAGTGTTGTGTGTGTGTTTGAGTAAGAGAGAGAGAGAGAGAGATAGTGTTTATCGGTGAATTATGGTAATAGAAGTAGAGGAGATGAGGAACGGGCTGGTGTGGGGTACTTACCTACATAAATTACTATTATGTACTAAATGTTACTTAACTTTATAAAATATTGAAATTTAAAACTAATGAAAATAACTTTGAGCAATCTACATATGTGTGTATATAAATTATTAGTCTACGGAAATGCTTATTTTATAATGGAAAATGAAAGGCTCCTGAGAGGGGAGTGAAGTTTGTAAATGAGATCATTCAATTATGTTTCCCTGTTACATGGGGAGAAAACTTAATTAATTTCAGCGATAGGGATATTACACAAAATATTTATTGGTATATATACCTAGAATGAGAACTAAATAAAAAGCTCCAAGAAGACCACCATTGCTGCAAGAAGAAAGAAAGATATTTCTAGGGATAAGCGTGCATTGATAAACATTTTCATCTTTTTCTTTTAATATTTACAATAATAATTTTCATTTTGTAGTGCGTAAAAACGTCAAATCTGAATGCCAAACGTTTTATTTGTAGGTTTTTATGTTTAAATGCTAAGAATATAATCGACATTATTTTTGTATAGATACTTTATATTATAATATATTCATGCCTAATGTATTTATATAGTTATAACACGTTAAATATTTATTTAACAGGTAGATTATGTGTATATATTATATGATATAGGTTAAATATATGTTACATTTATTTGTAGTGTACGCGTATATATTTGAGTGAATAAGCTGCTAAAAATACATTACTTTATTCTAAAAATATTGCTTTATTTGCATACTCATTCTATTACACCTATCTATATAACATTTCTTAGACTAGGTCTTATCTATTTAGAAAGGTAGCAAACCTTAATAAATCGGTTAATAAACGTGACTGGCACTTACTCGATTTGCTCATTTTTTTATAATTTACTATTTGTATTTTATTTGAATATTTACTTTAAGAATGACTGAACATTCTAATGTTGCTGAAGTTGTCTGCTGAAAGTAGAATGGCAGTTGAACTCAAAAACTGTTTGCAAGGAGTCCGTGAACTGGACGGAGAAACGTTGGCAGACAACTGACAAGATGAACTAATTATGTTGAGAGGCAAAAGGTAAGAAATGTATGGGTTTTATATCTAAGAATGGCATAGGTTAGGTTAGGTACGACGAAAATCTCCCCTCCATCATTATCACTGCCAAGGTCAACAACCTCACAGTATTTAAAGTTTTTTTTTCTAAACAATTAATTCAATTTGATAAAATATTAACTTTAAAAAAATATTAAGTAAAAGTTATGATATTATCATATTATTTTCTAAACCGTCATAATTTCAAATGTAATTTAAAATATTCTTTTTATTTTGAAACGTCTGTTAACGTTTTCACCAGACTTTCAATAATAATTAAGTATTATACAGCACAATAATTGAGGGTAATATCCAAAAAATCCTTTAATAATATTTCGAGTAAATGTTATTTTCTTGTATTTAACTGATTTATATTTGATAAATTATTGCAGTAAATCCAATTAGCGGTATCGCTTCCGTTAAATTAGTAATTAGGGAAGGTATTGATGAGCTCTGACGTTCGAACTCGCAACTCGCAACTCGCAACTGCTCACTATCGCTATCGGCTGCGAGCTGCTCTCCGAATTATTATGCCAAGTCATGCCTACACCAAACGTGTAAGCCGAATTAACCATATCCATTAAAAAGTGTTTATTTTCCTTTAACATATATTTTGTTAACTTTGTGATGTATTATTGTATATTTATGCAAAACTATCTCTTCTTGGGTAGCACATCGCCGCGGTGTCTGCGATTGGCCTTCAACACTAAAGCTGCTTAGTGGCTTCCACATGTACAGTCAACGATCAAACAATTTATGTATAAAGGTCGATTACACGATAATCACACGGTATCATAGCCACTCACGTTTTTGTATATCACTAATACGGAAAAACTTTTATACGGTAAACTAAAAAGTATGCCGAAATATTTTAAGACTTACATTTTCTGCAGGACATAAAAAAATGGCCTGTGCGCATGTTATCATATCTAAAAATATCTCATACTAGGACGAGTAGCATTATATTTTCAGGAATACTGACTAATGAAAAGCTCAAGTAAAGGTCCTTGGCGAAGCAGATGATTAATAAGTCCTGGAACAGACATGGGTATATTTTATCTATCCACTTTTTCCCACGCATAACAATCGAAACTCTATTGTGTGAATACGGAAAAAATCAATATAGACAATACGTTTATATGGTTTTAACCGTTAAATTTTTTATAATACTGAACAATTTCCACCACCTAATACTACTTCATCACAGCGTCAACCGAATAAAAGGATTTTTTTACAGAATTATTTGATTTTTACTTCCTTCTATGCATCGTAGTAACAATTTATTTTACAAATCTCCCCACTATTATGTCCCAATAAAATGAACACTAGTCAAAGACCTCACAGTACGTGACTTTCCGTCTTTACTGGAAGTCAGTCCCCTTCAGGAGATATAAAAATAGCGTGTTAACAACCGCGTCTCCACTATTGGCCCGTTAAAGACGTGGAATTACGAACAGCCCTAAATGACATTTCTATATTGGTAATGTTAGCGTGTCGTCGGGTAAGGGCGCGTGACAATAGCATATTAAGGCATTCCTGGCGAGTGTCCTGGCCCTAAATACCTGGCCACCTTACGCGCATTAGCTACGAATCACGTTGGTAGAAACCAATAGTAAGAGTTGTTTTTTTTAATTTTATTCATAGCGATATTGACTAATAGGTATAATATATAATATAGGTTTTATGAAAATTTATGTTATCACACAATTTTGTTTTTTTTTAAGACTAAATATAAAATCAAATTAAAATATTCGGTGATCTATTAGACAACAGTCGATATAACAGTAGTAAAGCCTATTATTCGATAGGTAACTATTTTTTTTTAAATATTGGCTATGACCTAGGTCATTATACTTTGAACAAGTTTCACAATTATTAATATCTGCATTTTACACACCTGGTTTCCAGCAGATAAGCCTTGGGCTTGGCTGGTACATAAAATTATGATATTGTAAATTTGTTGAATAAACTAAATAAATAAATAAATATACAATTATTTTTATTTTCCCGTAACCCGGGTTAGTTGATCTAGATCAACTAACCCGGGATACTAACTAGGGATAGTTGATATAGATCAACCCCCCTCCCCCTAAAAGGGCATCAGTGAATATAAATATACACTGTGTAAGCGTGGTCCAAGTCTCTACAGCATTTTACTTTTTTACCAAAATGAGTACTTATTGATATTATTTAATGTATGAATATTTAAAATATCTTTAATTTGTTCATTGAAACCGATATTAAAAAAATAATTTAAATTAATTGAATAGTGGAACCTGAAAGTTAATAATTTAGACTATGATTGTATAAATGAATAACAATCGAATGTTCATTGTCTCCGAATAAAAATATAATAACTGCAAAATATTAGGGCTTTTTTAATCTTTTTTTTTAATACAACTTTTAATTCTGGTGCCCTCAGAAAACGAATAGGTTTTCATCAATAGTTCTAAAAATCCCTTAACCTAAATTTATGCACAAATGCATAGTTTTTAAGAAGTATTAAAAAATCTTGATATTGAACCTAAGATAAAATTTGTTGGGTACTCGTATTTAGTCGTACACGCATTGAGACATTTCTACCTCAAGTGTCAAATCCAGGCCTTATTTTTTTAATTTTCTTTAAGTGTGGGCATCCTTTATTCGAACATATATGTCTTATTTGAATAAATACTTCTATAAATAAATAAATAATCCATACATTTTTTAAGTTTTTTATTAAATGCTTATTATTAATTTAACTTTAACTCAATCTTAACTTTCACGCCTCATGAACTGGCTCGACGAAACTGGAAATGGAGAACGAAGCCACCCATCTTAGGCGCCGCAGGCACGAGGCGCATTTTAAACGCTGTCCATACAACCTAATAACTGCAACTGTTAGCGATAGCTAGTACTCGCAATATTATTATAATGGAGGGACGCCGACGTCACTAGCCGGCTAAAACGCAAATGGAAGGCCTTCTTTTGTATTTTTCTTATACTTCTATTGTAATTTTTGCTGAGTTGGCATTGAGTGACTGCCGGAGGGTGCGGCACGGCTCTCACTATCATATCTTACCATAAAAACAGACGATCTCTCGTCCAATGACGAGGCATAAACGCGCTCAAAACAACTTAACACGACAACAATTGGAAAGTCCATTTCTGGAAATATAACGAAACGTCATTTGAGGGCTTTAAGTTGCGGTCACGTTTAATAGTATTAATAATATTTTGTTTTGGCAGTGTCTAGATAGAGTCAGGGGGGGGGGGGTAAAGGGCCAGGACTGTTACTTGTAGATTACTAGAAACCATCAATATGCATGACATTGCTTTCGCTTATTTTTAGTCTAATCTGATAATTATTCATATATGCTCGCAGCCACATTCATTCGCAATTGTAGCGTCTTTACAAAGTAAATATCCATGTTCAATTCTCGGAGCTTCGTTCGCGACATATTTTTTTGTATCTGCAGGTTCCGAAATGATCGAAACTCTGAAACAAAACACACTGTCAATCACAGTGCACTTTGGAATGAGCTACAAACACACATGCACACCCGAACTACACACATACAATATACCTAATAATAAAATATATTTTTTAATGAAATATTATTATAAATAAAATGAGGTATAAACTTTTAATTATAATTAAAGTATACATTTTAGTAAAAGTATAAAAAATATAAATCACAAATCGATATTATTCCGTTTGTTTGCATTTCACTTTGTAATACATATACATGTATGCTCATATTTGTGGGAGTGCTTGGTTAAGCACCAGGCAATATCATGGTGACTCGTGTGGTCCTATCATAACAGATCCGCTCCTCGGCGGTGAAAGCGGCCCCGACCGTAATCGTATTTACGACATCCCGATCAACCATAGTTTTTTTTATTTTTTTACTTTACGTTCATTCATTTTACTTTACGTTCATTTATAAAAATATATAATATCGTTATAATATAAAAAGCGATTATTTGAATGTAAAATATGGTTAATTAAAAAACTATTTTGTATTCAAATTATGTGATTTTTTATACTTATTTTGTTTAGGTATTGATATAATTGTAACGAATAAAAAATATTAAAATAATATTTTATTTAAATTATGGTAAAGGGGAGTGCAAACATCGTGATATGATTAATGTTTGATTGAATTATATTATAATAAAACTAGGTCAGTAAAAACAAGGTGATTTGTGAAAACAATATAGCTCTAAATTTCGGTATTAAAACCCATTTTTAATTTTTTTGCTTTATCGGAACTTAGTTTTTATTTTGATTTTTAATAATTACTAAAAATTACGAACCTTGACCTTATTTCGATACGTACATTTCGCCATTGGAGTTATCGCATGGGAGCTCCACTAGCTGCGCTTAAACTGTCAAAAAAAAAGTATAATAAATAAAATTAAATTTAAATTATCGAAGTCTTCGGCAGCCATTTCAAATTAATTTTGAGCTTTAGTTACACCAATAACAATCGACCTAATCTAGGCACAATGCATTTTTTTTTAAATCCACTTTACTAAGCTTGGGATGAATTGGACAGGTTTTCTGAAATGCTATCCTCAACACCAGAACGCGGCAGTCCTGCCTCTCTTGCCTTTACGGCTCTCTGCTGCCATGGAGCTATCAAGGGATTCTTGGTTCTGCAGGGCTACTCTTGGCATTGCATCTCCATCGTCAACGCTTAGCTAATCTGTCAAATCTTGCATGTTTTGCACTAAGAACAACAATCTTTTAAAATATATAGGATACGGCAACTGAGGGTGAAAGACGCACCACGCCAAGTACGCCACTTTGCGTCGAGTACTACACTTTATACGTGCATGGCGGAGTGATGCGGCGCGTGGAACGGCGGGGGAATCGTCGGTGTCGAGTTATCGCAAGGACGATTTGTATGCCATGCCGTATCTTTATGTTTTTAAATATCCTTGACTAAGAAATTATAACATTTGACAGTTGAGCTAAGCGTCTGCGGTGCGAAATATCCCAAGACTACACACAGCTGCTCTAAAAATAAATCAGTCACTACCAAATCGAGATGGTTAGATGTCTGGTATTTCGGATTATTGACTAGATTCTATTGATTACTCATGTAAAAATAAATAGTTTAAAGGGGCTAAAACAACACATTGTATCAGCAGGTTGACTGTTTTTTTATCTCTTTATATCCTCGAGTGACCAGGTACTCGCATGAGTATGAATCTATTGCCTGCCTAAAGTTGCACACAACCTTTAAGCAGGCAATAAGAACAAAAATATCTAAATTTGTAGGTCTGGAATAGCATACTGTACTGCGTGGCGCGCTTTTCTAGGTCGATCGACTTCTTAAAACCACATTCTTCTCCGTAAGTGATGTGTAAATATTTATACGCGGTTCTCCTAGGTGGGGTGAATACTGATTTGATTCGGATCTGTCAGTGACGCTTTTTCTCAGTGACAGATCCTCTGTCTCAACTCCTCTCTTAATAAAGAAAATGATTTTGTATCCATGGGAATATTCAGGAACAATATCCCATGAGAAAAATATATTGGGCGCTGAGCCGTGCCGTGTTGTTTAAAAAATAATGACCGTAGTTGATTAGCTTCGCGATTCTGCGCCCCAAGCAAGGCGCGGTAACCTTTACTTCTCCGAGCTTTGCGCAGTTGCCACGAGGCTTCTATATTCATGGGGCTAAGCCCGCGAAATAACAAGGCCGAATTTAAGCCCCGCGCGGCCCCGGCGTCGGCGTCGGCCCCGGCGCCGATTTAAACCGGAAAATAAACACGGGCTCAGCGCCTGACACGGGCGACGAGAGGGAAGCATTGGAGCGGCGCCCGCAAAACGAAGTGTACTTTTAGCGACTGCCGCTGCTTTTTAAATATCATTTTTGATCATTACCTACAACCCTTATAAAAAATAATAATTTCTGTACATGATAATTCAACGATTTGAGTAATGAAATAATTATTTATTTATCGGTCCCCAAAACAAAGCCAGAAATAATAAAATCTAGTCATGCTAAAAAATAATAAATAATTCAAATAAATATGTGAATCTATGAAAAAAGCAAAATAAATAATCAATGGCATACAAACAGTATATAGAATGCATGAAAAGAGACAGTGTTTAACGTATTATTATTAGGTTGTAATATATTTTTTTATCAAACAATCGCATATTTTTTTACAATACACGAATTAATTTTACTTATTTAACTACAAAATACGATGATTACTCTGGTGTAACGCCAGTAAATTGATATCTTTCAATATTTGATTTTACATGAAACACTCCCAATCTTCTAAAGTCTGGTTATATTAAATTGCAAAATTAAGGTCACAAAAAAAAATAACCTACCTAACCTAACCTAACCTAACCCATTGACCACCTCTCTCTAACCACCGCCTGGTATCTGACGTATGATAAAAGCTCCCGATACAAAAATAACGCAGCACAATTTTAAACGTAACTACAGTTATGTGCCGTAGACGTGTTATAGAATTGTTTATTTATATTAGTGTTGCTATTTAATAAAATATATTTTTAAAAAGACATTTAGGGTTATTATATTATTTTATTTTTTTGACTAAACTAAAAATTTGCATCAATGGACCATCGAATTGGCTCTATACTATTGGACCGGTCCAATGATGACGACTTTTTTTTCGTATTATTAAAAACAAATTTAATAAACATAAAAAGATTCTATGTGGTACTACGGATTCACTAAAGGGCACTTAGCCCATGCGATGTGTGTTTTGGATCGGAGACAGTAGTAGCAGATTTTTTCAATTCATCATAAATTTTAATACCATTTTAGTTTTTTTTTTGTAAAATGACTCGCGCGGTTTGTATTAAAATAAGACGGACATAATATTTCAAGATATCCGTAGTCTGGGTATGGGTTATGACTTTTCAGCTGGCATTCATAAATGTTTAATATTATCACGTAAAGTTTACTTTTTTTTTGGAAACCATGATGATACAATACCCATTACTATACTAACTATAATGCATGAAATATGCAATTCATAAACAATTAAAATTTTATATTACAACATGTGTATGCATTATAAAGTTACATAGGCAGAGGATTCATATTAAATTATATTTACGATAATATCGATTCTTCGTTTTATAGCAGTTGGTTTTGAGCAATAAATATACATATATTAAGGTATTTAAATTATATATTCTTATCGAAGGGAATATGGTATCTGTCCTTTCGGCTGCGAACTCTGAATTGGAAAGTCAGTGGTTTAGGTGGCTGTATTGACTCAAGCCTGCCGAGTAATCTTGAATGTAAACACTAAAACCAAATGAATAAAACTCCGTAACTGACACCATTCCGCTTGACGGGCTCATAGTAATAATATTTTCTTTGTCATTTTCTTAATCCGTGAGCCTGTACGCAATCGTTTTTAGTTTCACTTTTTTTTTATTACAGAAATTAGTCGTAACCAATATACCATTATAAACCCTTATAAATGTATGTAATAATATTTATAATAATATAAATTAGCATATCATTTAATAGTATTATTTAAAATAATTTAAGTAAGTTTCTAAAATTATTTGAAAAGTTTATGAAAACTACATTTTTTTAGGATCTATACATTTATATACATTCGATTCTATGCATTCAAATTTTATAAGCTACTATTTTTTATCCTTAGGTTATTATTCCGTTCGTCCATACTTTCATGTGAATGTTTTGATTCTATAAATAAAAATGCGAGGAAGTAGAAGGAAGTTGAACATCTTTATCCAAAAACATTTTTCCTGGAAAAGGACATAGGAAAAGAGGAAAGGTCTGGCTTCTGAGATATATAACCATCCGTGATCCAACCATTCTCGATTCAACAGATTTTTTATTATATTTCGTTATGCAAATTACTAAGTGTTATTACAAAGTTATTACTAATAGTTATTGACAGAAAACAGATAAGTGCTGCTGTTCGAAGAATAGTCGCTGTCGAATGTCGATTGATAAAACACATATAATACGAGTAAATTCCTAATTATTAGGGCCGAAAAAAAAAAATTAATGTGAAAGCAAAGCAAATTAAGCAATTAAGCAAATTAGGTTATAAGATTTAGAGTGTTATTGTATAGACAAATGCAGACTTAATGTCTGATATTTTGCATATTTTCTCCATTTGTGTAATGATTCAAATTTTTCAAATATCAGTAATAAGTTGGTATGTAAAATACGCACTTGTATGTGAACGCAGTGTACGCATTGCTTTGTGAAAATGATATAAATTTATTTTCAAAGGGTGTAGGTGAGGGAGTGTGCACTATTTTTATAACTGTAAATAAATAAATACTAAATATTTAATAAATTGAAATAACTCTTTTATGGCCTTATTTTTTATATTATGAAACTATCTGTTCCTAGAATTTATTTCAACTAATTATGAGGTCTACATGTGGTTTTAATTGCGTCTTAAGTGTGGGATCAATTATAAAAATATTCAAGGTCAATACAACATTAATAGAGTAACATATACATTTAGTTAAATTATGTAGCTGTTGCAATGTTCTCATGTGGGCAGTTAAATGTGGTTTAAAATGAAAACCATCAGGCAGGTATGTTTCGAAAGAATATTAACCCTTTCAGTGTGACCATTGTTGAAGGTTAATTAAATTTTCTTGAAGTTTCTGTAAATAAGCGTTAAATAATCCCCATTTTAAAACAGTATCAGATTTTTATGACACATATAAAATAATAAGAGCACTTACGCATTTAAAGCTATAAATTTTATTATTAGCTATTAAAAATGAAGCTTATCACATTTTACCTATATCAATTATTTTTTTATGAATGTCTACAAACCACATATTATGTATGTATTGTACTACTCTGATAATTAGGTAACTATTAAATTTGGTATAATATTTTACAGTAGGAATTTTAATATAATAGAAATTCTATATTATCCGCATACTCCGCCGTAATGTGCCGTTGTACTCGTATGTTCTCATGATTCTAAGACGTGTAATTCTAATACGGTATGTTTTTGTCTTTAATTGTTCAAATTATTTGAAAATCGACAATATGAATTTGGTTTAACCACATTTATTCCAATCTATATATATAAAACAAAGTCGGATTAGTTACAC
The DNA here is from genome assembly GCA_020383195.1 of Neomicropteryx cornuta. NCBI lineage: Eukaryota > Metazoa > Arthropoda > Insecta > Lepidoptera > Micropterigidae > Neomicropteryx > Neomicropteryx cornuta. The sequence goes on from JAHKQU010000014.1 coordinate 13,962,395, forward strand.
CATTTATAACTCCAGAACGGCTGCACCGATGTTTATGATCTTTCATTTATTAGATTTTTCTCTGCCATGGAGACAAATATGGGAAAAATTGACGAAAAAATAATGTTAGGAATATAAGAATATAAAAAATATAAGAAAATTCATTGAATTCATTGAACGGCTATGAATTCTATTTTCAAACGGTACGTTGCCTTCGAAGATGTTCACTTTGTGAGGTTATCAGATTGCTCATTGTGTGCTCATCGTCGATAATTGAAATACATATCATTTTGATTTTTGTACATTTATTGAACTTAATTAATTTTGGGTATTCTTAATAAAAAACTGAATTTAATTCAGCTAGTTAACAGAACATTTATTGATTCTGAGGCGGTACAAAGTTCGTCAGGTCAGCTTGTATGTTTTTTAATTTTATAAGTAAGTTGTAGTTTTAATGATCTATAAAATGTTTGTTTTTATCACTTGAAATGTATACTTTGGTAGTTGATTAACAACATTGGCGTAATCATATTATCTTGTAAATGATATTCAGGTTTAAATAAAATTGAATATGATTATTATAATTATGTATCAAGTGTAGAAACATGATTCCAGTAGATATTTTTCATTGGAATAGTGAAAATGTAAAATCGAAGAAATCGATATGTAAATTTTATTACACAGCTTTTAATTTTTATTGGCTAGCTCATGGACAGATGTTGCTCCAGTTGCTGCTGGATAATATTCAACCTTACAAGACATTTCCATTTCGGTGCTTTACAAATGAATGAGTCGCCATTTTCTTTTTATTATTTTTGTCTGAAAGTTGGGAATGTTGAGTTTGCGTTATTGTTGATAATGCCCCATTGTAATGGCCATAAAAAGAATCCAGAGGAATTCATTCAGCTGTTTTGAGGGCTTTAAATAGGTATAACGAGGGAAGCACAACAATACACGTCGAGCGTTTCGTAAAACCATCAAATTGCATACTTTCTCAATGCAGCCAATGGCGATGCGTCGAAATATATTAATATCTGAAACATCCATTTATTTGACACGTATTCTTCTTAAACGGACTTGAGACTTATTCAGTTAATTGTTATGCGGGCACTAGACAAAAAAAATGTTTTCTTTTAAAATTGCAAATAATATTTTTTTCACAGGTATTGTTTATAGAAACATTAAATTAGCAACACATACATACACACTTGCATACAAATGCATGCTTTATTTCTCACACACACATGTGCGCGCACAACGCCCTTATACTCCCGTATGTACAAATACCCTATTCTACCATATCGCACTATAAATAAATAAAATCACAATTTCAATATTTATTGTAAATAATGCCGCGATAAAAAATATTGGTTACCCTACTATTATAATATAGTATTATTATTTATAATTCTTGTATAATGCATAGTCAGCAGAAGACATACTGACGCACTGATTGGATTACCATAGAAGAGCATTTTACACTATTTATTTATTTATTTACTATAAATTGAATACAAGAACACATTATTTGTAAAAAATAATATTAATAAATTATTAGTAAGTTAATGTTATTCGAGTTCATCATTTTCTATTATGAAGTCTCACTTCTGAATTAGGGCCTTTCCAATGTTATGCTCGTCATTTATATACTCAGCCGGTCGAATTAGGCAGTCATATTTCGCCTCTGAGAATATTTGACGGCACTGTCTATTGAGTTGAGTAACAAGACTTACACACAAACCCATTCACCGAAGACGTAATGGGGTGTTTATGTTCCATATTTGGAGTAAGAAATTATATAAAAATACGAAAATAGTTCATCCCCAAATTATTATTATTTTTTAAAAACGTTGGTCTAAATTACATTTCTTATCAGTCGCGCGTACCTAACGCCACGTTTGCATACAATTCGCGTACATCGTTTTACTGTATATTATTATCACTTAAAGTTTTTTTTTTCGGAAACCGTGATGATTTTTGATAATACTTGAAGTCGCAGAAACATTTAGCTGAATTTTTTATCACGATTCGTCTTGGAATACGGTGTATAAACACGCATTCAACTACATAATTGTAAGATGGTGTCTGTGTGCATTATGAAGGCATCACTAAGGCAGTCGGAACCGTTCTTAATAGTTTTTCCCCGACAACCAAAGCCATGCGCCAACAGCGTTGTGTTTGTTGTTGGCGGACGAGCCTCGGCCGCTCACTAAAAAAGGGACGGAGAAGTAATTAGTCGAAGCTTACCCGCGCTGATGGATTATAAAGCATGAAAAAACGAGGCCGGCCGCCCATATATTTTCCTTAGCGCTCTGAATTTTTCAGACACTGTCGCATTTTTCACGCGGCCTGAAAGCAAAAACACAAGAGGCGTCCATATGTGTGAGTAACTTTTACATTAACCGCCTTGGGGCGCGGAACTTTATGAAAATAGGAAAAAAAGGAAGGTAAGCGAAGAAATCGCGTCTACCGTCTATATTCAGCATTATTTTCTTAAAAAATACAAATTCTTCATACTCGTATATTATATACCTATTGGGACACCGTCGTCTTCGTTAAGTGACGTCTCGCCATTGTGGACTTCAGCGATCGATAACCTAAACTCAGCCCTATTCAAGCAAGTCTCTTCGGGACTCGATTTTTCGTATAGACATTCTTCACCCAGTTATTACTAAGTAGCTACACTATAGTAGCTATTTATTGCTACTCTATCGCTCTCTGAGACACAGACTTAAATACCTTATTATTATTTACCCTACACACTACCCACAGTATTACCATATTTCATGATTTCTTATTTAATTATGTCTATATTTTTTTTATTTGAGATAATTCTCTTACTTTATTACTCTATGTTTGTTACGCTGTTGGTTCATCTGTGAATATTTATAACAAAATAAATAAAATGTATAAGTCCAATGCGTTTATACATTATATTTCAAAACTATTGACAAAACTGAAACATATAGCTACGCGAATAATATTTAACGTATGTAAGTAGTTTTATTTATATAAAAAAATATTTATAAATTATAGGAAAATATTGTTAAAAGATCTTTGGAAAACAATCGTTCTACTCGTGTTTTTACCGAAACCCTAATAATCCTATTACACGAATCAGCACACTATGCTACCTACCTACTGTTTTTACAGATTGAATTATAATGGATATCATAATTGAAAATAAGATAATGTTTATGTAACTAGTAAATTTGAGGATTTTGTTTATTTATTAATTACTTTGAATTAATTTCGATTAATTATAGGCAGTTTATAACTCCAAAGTTACACAAATATACGTAACAAGCGTTAAATATGCTTTTATAGTAAGCTATAAAGGTAAGGTGTAAACTTATTTATTGATTTTTTTATGAGTGTTTCTAGTTCGGTACTTTTTTTTATTTTTGTTTTAAAAACTAACGTCAAGGCCTTTGAAATGTAGAACTACAAAATTTTACGTATATCTATGATACCCATGAACCCAGTACGTTTTTTTATTTTTTATTTTTTTGTGATTTTGTTTACGGACGGTTAAAACCTATAAATGCTGACGCGGCCGTGTCCACAGATTGCGAGCGAGAGTGTGCAAACATGACTCTTCAGGCTATTTTTGAGTCCACACCCTTCTGGAACTCCTTTAGCTTTTTCTGAGCATCGCCAATCTTTACGTTCTTTCGCTTTACATATTTCTGTTTGTGTTGACATTTCGACAACCTCTGGGGAATTATGAAAAAATAATGAATTGTGCAATTATAATAAATTCATATAAGATATTTTTTTTATATGAACTCCATGTGAATATGATGGGTATAAGAAAATGATGGGTACATTGACGGTGTAAAAAGAAAAAACACTAAATTCTAATTTTAAAAAATAACAGTAATAAATTAATTTTGTTTATTTACTGGATTACAAAAAAAACTCACTCAATTAGCTTCTTTCAATAGTAGACGGCCTAGTGGCGTCTGCTTCTAAATTTAGAGGCCCCGGGTTCGAATCCCCCCAGTGGGTCAAATCTGGCCAGGTCATCTTTCACCATTGAGAATATTCAACGGCGCGTTTCTCAACACTGTCGACTGAGTTAAGTACACAAAAAAAAAAACACTGATTCCGTTACAGACTTGCGAGATATTATTTACCTGTAATGAACGGCCTCGCAACATGAAACCAACAATGAGGCAGTCGGAACTGCGCTCAATAGCGCCTCCCCGACAATGCAAAAAAGAATTACAAATAATATGCTATTAAGTGTATCTTTGTGATATTATTTGTCTGTTATTTTCCGATTGATAACATTATTTTAATTAAATTTTGTTGCCATGCCATTTTTTTTTAAATGTTATTGTTTTTTTTCTTTGTATCTTGTTATCTTTTAGCTATATTGTGTCTAATTATTTGGTGCTTCATTTTATTATGCTCAGAGAAAAAAATGTATATTGGGAAGCCTGATAAATTTGAATTGCTTCCAAGATAAAAATATAAAAGTATATATTTATGTTCATACATTTTATTTATATATGTATATATATATATATTTATTCATATAAATATTATATACACAATTATATATTTATTTGTATGTAATCATATAATATCCATATTTAGTGTATGTATATAATTTATATGATATATAATTTATATAATTTCTATTTAGTATAATCTGTCTTTTATCTGTTATATGAATGTGGTGTTCTCTTTTTATTTAAATATTGATAAGGTATTTTTTAATTAAGTCTCTAAAATTAATGTAAACATGTTATATGTTCAATATTTTGTTAGAGTACAGAATAAAAAAATAAAAATAAAAGATAAATAAATCAGTAGATTTTATATGTTTTGTGATTGCGAGAAATTAACTTAATTAAGTTGGCTACTCGTTCATGTACTCGTACGATCGCAAATTGTACGCATTATGATACTAATGCCGCTCTCGCTTACGAGTGCGGATGCTTTAACGACGCCTTCCCCCTGTTTAATCTGCGGCGCCCTAGGCTCGGCGCCCTAGGCTCGGCGCCTTCGGCACTGCGCAAGCGCCGACGGAAGTCTTACGCGGCGCCACCGGAAGTAGCCGAACGTTACATTAATTAAGATAACAAAACGGCCAAGAGAAACTTTACTACTTTGCTTGCGATTAATCTACCAGTTAAGAAACGCAGGATGATTTTGCGGCTAGTTATTTCATTGCGAATGAATAATACTGGTATTGGTGGTAAACAATTTAGATTAGAACGTACATTACTAGCATATTGGTTGTGTTTTTATTACAGTTTTATACATATGTAATAACGGTTACACGTCTAACATAATTATATCGGTATAACTCTTCAGAAATTTCTTTGTATTTTCATTAATACATTGTATTTAATTACTTTTTAAAAATAATTATAATTCAAAACTGATATGCTAGCATATATGGAACATTATTTGAAATTGATAAAATTATATGTCGCATTATAATATCTGTACTTATTAAAGGAGGATTTGAAAGGTATAAAATCAAAGACCTTTCAAATGTTACGTAACTTGTCCGATTTATAGGGCCCGGAATCGAGTTACTTTTTTATGCTCTTAAATATATAAATAAATAGAGTATGATTGAATCAGATCGAGGGCTTTCTGGTGTATTGTAACGTCTACGAAACTCAAAGAAATAGCCTCAAAAGTCCATTTACACGAACGCATGTTCGTCAAAACGTCTCTGCCTTGAATAAACCATTCCTCATTATTGAAAGTCTCAACAGTTTTTCTTTAGAACCCGGTTCCATATTAAAGGTTTCATATGCAAAGATAGAGGCTAATTTCTTAAATTACAAATTACATACATAAGTTCTTAATCTGTCTAAAATTATATATAATATGTCAAGAAAAATAAATGATTTCTGCTCTGACCTTTGTTCTATGTATGCTGTATGGTCCCCGAAAAACAGTTGACTAAACTTTGTACTCTTTCTGTTAATACTATACTTAGGTCTGTAAAATAAAAGCCAGCTATTAAATTGACTATTGCTCTTATAATGTTAGTGACATTATTTATATGAAAAAAAAGTGATAATTTTACTTATAAACTAAATAATTTTTTAAAAACATACAATCACTTAACTCTTTTTACAAAGATATAAAATTAGACTTTTTATTTTAATTTTATTTCACAATATAAAAAAGACATTCTAAAAGTTAATTCATATTCTTATGACTTTTAAAATGTCGAATATAAATTCGAATCTCCCTAGTCTCAGTTAAAAACATAATTTTATTTGCGTATCTTTTATTAACTATGCATATGATACCTCTATAGTCTATATTCCTCAAAAGTTTGTAAGCCACAAATCCAACTAAAGTTTACCAACTTGACCGCAATCGAACTGCCATAAGCGAACAATCGAGTTGGTCCGATTGTTGCGGCGATATAAAAAAGTAATGACTTATTACGGTCGGGGCGGGCGTTCGGCGAGTAACACAGGCAGCGGGGGTTGGCAGCTCTGGACTGCGTATTTACAAACGCCTGTCAAATAAGTACGGCACGCGACGAAATACCTGATGTCATCGGCATGCACGCGGCACGCGCCCCTACGGCGGTTAGGCAATAATCACCGAAGTAGACACGAGAGGCCTCCCATTTACTCGCCTTAACACGGGTATAAAAACTCAATCCGGGCCCTTATTCTGGGTTGGGAATCCAACTTCGCGTCGGCAATGCAGACTTCCGAGTGATAGCAGCCTACAAGCCGCCATGCAAACTCTTGCTGACGGCTGACATCGACAAACTGCAACACGCGGAGCTCCTTACTATCATTGCCGGCGACCGGAATCCGAAGCACACGGCCTGGGACTCGAGGGTCATCAACCGCAGCGGCTCACGGTCTCAGGACCGGAGACCTCAACCTCGGTATTGGCGCCGGCCTCCCACCGACCAGATGTGTTGGACATAGCCATCCTGTCCAAAGTTACTCACCTGCACTAGCAGGAGGTACTCTATGATCTATGCTTCGACCATCTGGCAGTCCTTCGAGGCCCAGGTGAAGGTAGCACCTCTCGTAAGAACCCCCCTCTCGATCACTGCGGAGCTGGATGATCGCACCAGGGAGTTGACGGACATCATCAAGTCAGCCTTGGCGCAAAACACAACCGTGTCGTCTCCAGCTCGCAACAGCGAAGCCCCCCCCCTCTATCCCGCTCAGTATTGGAGAAGATGGCAGAGACAAGAAGAAAAAGGCGCTTCTGGCAGGAAACAAGATATAAAGCCGCCAAACTCCGCTGGCTTGAAGCGGCGGAAGAGGTCGACTCAGCAGTCCGTTCCTTCTCCACTGTGTTCTGGGAGAGCTACATTTCCTCAATAGGCGAAGACTTACCTTCTATTTATAGGTTAAACCGGAGCCTGTTGAGGAAACCCGAACCCACGCGACCCCTCTTGGCCAAGGACGGCCGTCTAAAATACACCGAGCAGGATCGAGCTGACATCTTCGCAGAACATTTGGAGGAGGTATTCAAGCCAAATCCCTTCGAAGACCCCGTAACTTTCCAGTTGGTCCGCGACTACATCCGCCAGAAGCCGACGAGCCACCGCCTCCACCCATCACTCAGATCGAGCTGGGTATGCTCTTCAGGGCATTAAGTGCCAAAAAGGCGCCTGGGGAGGACGAAATCTACAATAACGCCCTGAGGCACCTTCCTAAGGCGAAGGTTGCCGCAATCGATAGCTTGCTGAACAGCTGCATCCGACTCGGTCACCAAGGTCATCATGATCCCGAAGCCCGGAAAGGACCTCAGATCGCCCGACAGCTACAGGCACATCTCTCTGTTCCCCGCCCTAGGCAAGGCATTCGAGCGATGCTTAGTGATGCGAATGCGACCACACCTGCATCAGACCTGAGCAATTCGGCTTCAGAGATGAGCATTTCACTACGCTGCAGCTCGTCCGGGTCATCCACGAACTCACTGAGGGCTTCAACAAACGGGAAAAGGTGGCCGCTGTCTTCCTAGACGTGAAGAAAGCACGAAGGGCTGCTCTACAAGCTGGCAACCACGACCACGACTCTCCAGCTCATCCAAAAAGTGCTGGCATCGTACCTCAAGGACAGGTCTTTCTTCGACCAGGTGGGAGAAGCCAGGTCCAGTCGACGCCCGATCAAAGCAGGAGTCCCGCAAGGCAACGTCCTAGCCCCGTCCCTCTACAACTTCTACACAAACGACATTCCGCCGAAAAGGCGCGCGGATGGCCTTTACGCGGATGGGTCCATGTTTATTAAATAATTATTTTCATTATTTTTTTACGTAGACATGTATCGGAACTTCCCCAATGATAAGATTGAGAATTTGCTTGGTGTAGAAGAGCAAAAGCTTTGCTGTATGAAGATAAATTAATAAAAAATATATTATATACGTATTAAATATTAAATTAATAATGATAAAAGATAATTTAATTAAATATAACAAAGTGTATGTAATGAATTATTTTTCGATTATTATACATCTACGAATCCTGCCAATTTAAAATATTATACGAACATTAAAATATTAGCAGCCAATATAATATTTTAATTATAATTACTGGACTGGAATTATAAAGACTTACTGGACAGTCGAACCGTGGAACTAGACAAGCTTTTGTAAGTGGCACTCAGACTTTCGGAAAGAGGAGTGTGGGGGGGGGGGGGTGCTGGTGGAAGTCCGCAACGCATAACTACCGACGAACTTAAAGTATTTTAAGTGCGGAACAGCGCTGACGCCTGCAACTAACAATCTTCGGAGGAAACTTTTCTGACAGATAGCGATTTTGCAGCTGGAGACGTTCGCAATCAGGATTTGCATCCGAATCGAAGTTGAGCTGGTAGAGCCAGATGCAAAACGATGGCAGCATATTGCCTTCGATTCAGAATTCATATTAAAAAAAATATTTTAATGAACAATTTAGGTTGGATGACTGACATATGCCCAATATTATATGGCATATGGCTTTCTCCACGGGTAGTTCATAAATTGCATTTTATTAGATAAGATTATTTTATAAATGTATGATTTTTTACCTATATTAAGCGTTTTTCAATAATGCTGATTTTACATGCTCATGTCATGATATATTGCATAAAAATGCAAATTTCACATTACCATTAAAATGCTTTGCAACATTTTTATTAATTTATTTTGAGGTTTTGTTTGAGTTTAAATATTTATTTGTACAAAAGATAACGAAATTTATGTATTACTTTATGTTTGGTAGTTCTTGAAATAAACTTGAATAAACATTTAAATAGCGGTAAATATGAAATACTGTGGTTTAATTTTTAAAGAAATAAAAAAAAACATTTTAGCCAGGATGCACGTTGCCTGTTACATTTTTATACAAATATTATATGAAAAATAATTTACTATACACCTATTAATGTTCTGATTTTTTCTACTGGTAGTTTCCCAGCAAGCTGAAAATTGGCATGTGTCAGATTTTGGTGCTGACATTTTTAGGGTACATAAAAAAATACTGAAAAAAAAACAGTTTTATTATATGGGTTAAAGCCATTAAATAACAAGATTAACTTGGTTAAACTGACATAGTTTACATAAAATAAAACACCTGTAACAGTTTTAGGCACCTTACCACCAAAGTTGCCTGCATTGTAGAAGTTTATTTTTTGACTTTCTTATGTTGGCGGGAACGGGCGTTTTATGGATTATTATTATTAATATTGTTTATTAGTGACGAAAAGCGATCAGCAAGATCGTTTATATTGTATTTCATCACCCCAGGGGTGTTTTTAGGCGCAACATCACTATCTATCATTGTGTAACGGATACTGCAGCGGATGCGGTGTGGCTAAATATACCACCACCTACCCTAGCTACATCTACCAGAGGGGTCTCCATACTTTATCACTGAAGTCCGGAGAGTCCTCTAGTATTTGACGTGCTCCGACTCCAAATAGATAGCCTCTTATATTTTTATATTATAAGTTTGTATGCAGCAAAAATTGCCAAAAACGTCCAAACTTGTTCCTGGGACTCGGCTGGTTGTCGACTTCTTTCTTTATTATAATATTACTGAAAGTATTATGTTATATTAAAATATTTTGTAAAATATCATTTAAACTACAAAAAAAAGCATGCGTTAATGAAACATTTAGCAGTAGGTGTATCGGCTTTTAGTGGGGTGATAAATCTACACTAACTATATATTTTTTTGTTTTTATTGAAATATTTGTAATAATTTGTTGTAAGTATTTTTTATGTTATACCTATAACATAAATTAAAAAATAAAAAAATATGAAAGACTAAGAAACTATTCAATTTATTTAATATTTAATAAAGCAAAACCACATATTTGGTAATTTTTTTTTATAAATCTAAATTTACATGAATTTTGTTTTACCCGAGAAATATGAAAAACTACAATTGATCAAAAACCTTTAAAACGCACTATATAGCATGTCCAGTAAAGAGTTACCTATAAATATAGTAATTATTTACTGGGCATTCTGTATACATTCTGTATGGATCTGTACAACTAGTAGTAAGAACGAAGAATGTAAAAAATGCAAACAACTACGTAGAAGTTTCATTACCGTATTTTAGTTGCGCCCGATGGAAACTTCCTGCAAGTTGTCGACGTCAAGATGTTCGCTCATTGGTTGAACATGCTTTGATCCTAGTGGGTGTATCAATCCCTCAACTTATATTCAATTCACAAAATTTCAAACTCAATTTTTTTATTATGCAAAATAAGATATGGGTAATATTAAAATGTTAAGTTTTACTTAAAGTAGGTAAATATTAAATAAATTACAAATATACATTACTTAGTAAGTTATAAAAAGTTTAGAAAATTTATGGTCCATTATTACCTATCTAACTGGCTATAAGTAACCTGTTATAAGAAAGGTTATTTACGAAGTGCAACAGTGTGAGTTTTTGTAAAAGACACGCAAAATCCTAAAAAAATGTATTTTATGTAGGCTATTCTTACAAATAAACGTAAATAAATACAATTTAAATATCTACGAGTTATATAAACATAATATAATTTTTCGGTGAATATTTATCATAACATAAGTTATAAATTAATAAACACTTTGAGCACTAGCATATTATTTAGCTTGAAGCATCTATTTTATAATTTTAAAATTATTTCCAAAACTATTTTCTCAACGGTTTCTCTAGCCAAAGAGATAAACCAATTAAATATCACTTTAGTTTTTTTTATTCATGTATGATTTATATTTGTCGTATGATTATAATTACCTATATCTTAGTGGAATTGATCAGACGGCCACACAACAAAATTACAGTAAATATCGTAGTAGTAGAAATATTTTACAGTACCATTATAGCGTACCATGTTCTTAGATACTGTATTTTAAATAAAATATTATTTTTAGGAAACACTCCGAAAAATTATATGATAATTAGACTACCAAATTATGAATACTTTTTAAATAAATATAAGGGGATGGAAATTTAACTATTAAAATATATTATAAAGCCAGAATACCTATTAGACATTTGAAATTAATTATTAAAAACCGTGGAAATGCAATGATTAGGATAATGAGCGAAAAAAAAATATATTACGTAAAATCCAACCAAGTCCAAGACTTCAATAAAAAATAAACTGTAAATTGAATGAATATATCATTAATTTATAAGAATAGTTTAGAATTAAAAGTATTTTAAATGATAATAATGATGATAATGGTACTATGTATAATTTTAAAATATAATAAGGTACACGCAGTAAAATACGATATTTCTCATTAAAAATTATGAATCCATACTACACAACTTTTAGTTAATTTAAATATATGGAACATCCAATTTTCTATGTATACTATAACTACTTTTAAACAAAACCTATTTGTATATAAATTCCTTATTATGTAGTACATAATAAGTACTACGTATTATACAATATTTGTATTGCGTAGTATTTGCATGGATTTTATTACTTAACTGGGCCGATTCCTCTCTTAAGGTGTAAATAGCGTTTGTTTATGCTAAGCGCTAGTATGATATTATATTAAATATATTGAAATATGTTTTCGCGTAGAAAAATAACTTTACGTCAATCTAACATGCTGCTGTTATTTTTGCTGAAGGCCCTAATGGATTTTGGGGGATAAAAGATAAAAGTGTTACATAAAGGAGGAGGAGCTTAGTAATGAAACAAGTGGAGTATTTGAAAGTCTGCTAGGAGCAAGAGGGTAACAAACAGGTACGATAAGGTACAGTCTACAATAATTTACGATTACTTTAAAGCCTGCTAAAAATGTTCCTTATAGTTATATAATATATTAGCATAATATATGTATTTTTATGATATTTTATATTTAAATATTATTTAAATATATAAATTATAACCACTTTATATAGTTAAAGTCTATTTTTTTTATATATATATATAAAAAATAATATTTTAAATATACCTATATTTTTTTTTTATTTTTAAAAAAGTAATTGCTATGACCGTCATATACAATTATTTTGGCCCCTACTGAACTAGGCCAAAATACGCCTATCTTAGAGTCAGAAGAGATGGTGGTAATGAGGCGTTAAAAATGGTATGACCGTGTGCGGATTGGAACCCGCGACCTTTGGGCCAATAGTTCAACGCCTTAACCACTAGACTACCACGATCTCTATTGGTTTTTATTTTTTGTATTAATTTAATCAGGCACTAAAATGATATCATGAATTTTCGTATGAAAACTTATCTTGTACGCGATGATTTTTTCTCATACATATCCTTTTACGGGGTTATTCTACACTTTAAACAAAACAATCTTTGTTAGTTAGCTAGCAACTATTATGATTCGGCGCTCAGATGAACCGTTAAACTTTTTATTGATTTTACATATAAATTAGATATTATTATTATTATTAGGGGAAAAACATATTTGGTTAGATATCAAAAAGTGAAATAATTTAATTTATCGTTAAGATATATAACTAAGTATTTCTGCTAGCGGAGATATGTAATTCCGAAATTTGTGTAAATGCTCAAGTTCACTAATTTTTTTCAGATCTTAAATCTCCAACTATGTAAATTGGCTGCTGCAATAGAATGTTGAAATCCGATATAATATCGTCATGTTTATGAGGTATGTAATTAGTATAATATAATGTTTTTTTTTATTTATCTTGCCGAATCTACCTACGGTGAATATAAGTTCATGGTTACTAATAGTTTCTTTTGACAATATATCATGGATATTATTATCCTGACACAACCTGCAAGCAGGGCGGCTGAAAATGTGCGTGGTAATTTTGCACGTGACTGTATATTCATAATAGTTCACGTGTTTTCCCCCTTGTAATTGTATGAGGCCGCTTTCTGCAGAACTGAAGCGAAGCTGAAAGTACGTCCGCGCAGAATCTCCTCCGAAGTATTTCAGCTAAAGCGGAGCACAATAGAAATAGCTGAGTAAGGCAAGAAGGAAAGGAAAGGAAACGACGAGTTTGTTCCCCTTTTTTTAAGTGAGATATCTCGCCTTTGATGGATCCGACCCTAGCGGCTTAGGGGGCGGGAGAAATGGCGCCGATGAAAATTTTGGCTTACTTTTGGGATAAGCCTGCGCTTTATTAATATTGGCCGCATGGACTAAGTAGCTATTCATACGGGCACGTCGACCCACTCGTATGTGTGATGAGTTTCTCTGTATTTATTGTAAACATATTGTTTTTACTCGTGAGTATGTATACCATCTTATACATTCTCCAACCAAGGAAAGCGCTTCTATTGAAACCTATTTTTTTTTTAATATCTGTTGTTAATTGTTTGTTTTGTACAATGTCGATGGAAGCATTTTATTACAAACCGATTTCAACCCCATAAAACGATTTTCTATTTTTCGATAAACCACGTTTATATTGAATAAGTAAATGTGGTATATACTCTTAACCAAAAGTATGTGATAGTAATGTGAGACATAATATGAGAACAGTGTACAAATACCAACCTAACAGACCCAAACCGGGAAAGCCAGGTCCTAATGGTAGGCCCTAAGGCCTTTCAGCACTTTGGCAGCACATATCTAGCCCTTTAGAATCCTCACAATAGACTCCATAGTTTTTTTGATAAAATTTGCGTACACCGTTTTCTTTTTATCTTTTTATTGTTCATAAACTGGCCAAACTCTCTGGTTTTATAGTGTATTTGATATATACACATGTTTAAATAAAACATAAATTTCAATAGATCGATGAATGATAGAATAGTTATTGTTAAAATTATTTATTTATATAGATACATTAAATCATGAACAAAAACAATACTTTAGTTTTGAACCTAAATCCAAATTGGCCGCATACATACGTAGATTAAGAGTGAATCAAAATTCATCAAAACTTTCGGGATAAGACAAAAAAGATTTTATTTTAAATTATTCTTTATTAATTTACATAACTATTAAAACCTAGTTCATATAACCACAATTATTTTGAGCTCTACTAAACGTAGCTTAATTTGCTTCTGCTAGATTCAAGGGCGATGGTAGGGATGAACCGTTAAAAATGTTTTGCCTATTATTAGCGTATTCGAAAACGCAACCTCAATATCATAATATTATATGAATACATAAAAATATGGTAATTCTATTTATTAGTAGTTATAAGATATAAAATAAGATAAAATGAAATAAAACATATACACGGTTTGTTTGTTTTATTTCTTTGAGATTAATATACTTATTGAAAGAACCTTCATTCAATACAGAATATAAAATGGAAAAAAAGCATTCTTGAATAAAATGACAGATAGGATGTTGTTTATTTAGCACAACGTGCTGTCGAACAATTTGAATCTTTACAATAGTAACTACCTACGCCATACAATGATTTACAATCCGCACGGACCCGGCGGACGACATCAAATAAAGGCTGTTTACTTATTTACGGGTGATAATGTCATGCCGGGTTTCCTTTTGAGTCTTGCTAAGTAAGACCTCTCGCCCTAAATTTAGACCTCATCTCTGCGACCTTACTATAAACGAAAGCATTCGACGTTTTATTAAAAATATCAAAGCCATTGCATTTTGGTCTGTGGTTCACGATATAAGACGAATAATGGTCCATTTGGTATTTCTTATTCTTATATTAACAAAAAGGAAGAAGTTCTAGTTTTTTTTATTGTACCTATAGTTACTCATTACTCTGGTTTGGACCGATCGATTTCGAACTTTTTTATTGTATATTTAAAGAGAATTTTTCAGGGGGTATTAGAAAAATTCAAGTGTAAGATGGTACAAAATTAAATAATAAGCTTTCCGTTCAAAATATTTTCATGTTTGATTTGCAAGCGATTTCGTTTTTGTTTATTGTAGGCGATTGCTTGTGGATAATTCCATTTAAGTTTCATTAAGTGCTTTTAGAGTAAAGTAGGTAACATAGAAAAAAATGGTGGATAATATTAATATGATCAATATTTAGAAAATAAACAAGTAAATACTAAAGAAAAACAAATAAAAATCATTTTAAAAAAAAATCTTTAGAGTAAAACAATAGATAAAGTGTGAATTGTACTTCTGACTTGAATCAAGCTGATTGTAACTGTTCGCTAACGTAAAACAGTTTGTTTCGTTTCGACTGAAGATAGTTCGCTGCTTTGTCTAGGGAAGTGCATTCTTCAAAGATTGCACATTTTAATGTAATGCACAAGATTATTAAATTGGAAACACATTTCAAGTTAAGGCACAAGAGAGAATATTTCAATAGTTACTGCGACACATACAAGACACGCGGTAGATATTTTTCCATTCGAGATAAGTTAATTAGGAAATTATTTATTTGTTAGAAATTGATTTTTATTATTTATTTTACATTATGTAATATTACAACGTATCTTTGCTGTATATTTTTAATGTTAAGTAACATAAATAGAAGAAATTTCAGACCTGTGATTATTTTAAACTTAGACCGAGCGCACTAACTTTATTATAAAACAATATAATGTTCATAAATATGCGACGTGTATATGTGTGTGAGACAGAGGGTCAGTACGTGTATTATAATTCTTATTCTTCTGTTTGATTACACCAACTAGTCCATATAGATTGCGTCGAAGTAGCAGTGAATGGAAGTGTGTCAGACGGTCTGGGTCGGATATGCAGAAACCGAGTAAATTTGTTTCACATTTAACCTTTTAGTTTTAGTAGGACTGGACAATTTTGGCCGTCGTTAAAAAAGTTCGTTGAACGATCCAAATATGAGATTTTTATTACATATTGAATTATAGTACACAGTCAACAGTGCGGTTACGAAAGGCATGAGCTGGGAAGATAGACTTCTAAGCTTAACTTCGGATAGTACAGTGAACCACTTCCACTTCGTCGAACGTGGTTTTCCATGTCTTAAAAAAGAATTGTGTGTAAAGAAAAGAAAATGTAACTAATTTTCATCGGAGAATACGAGTGTTTATTTAGGTATTACAAAAAATATCTTACCTAATCGTTTATCCGTACTTTGGAATGTTAGAATCAAAAACAGATCTGTATATTTTTTATATTTTTTTTTTGCATATTTGTATATTACTACGTCAGATTTATGAGATACTAAATGTAATTCTGCTAATACTCAAAGTCCTTAACATTAACTACCAAATTCTATATTAATTACCATCCATTTCCCCTTCCATCCACCTCCATCCTCTCATCCTACCACCCGCCACCCTTCTTGACTTTGCTTGTTCGCATTTTGCTGGTCTCCCAATAAATGAGAGGGAATCTGTGCTTTTAATGAAAAGTCTATTGCAAGTGCGTTTTAAAATATAGCGCAGTTAAATTCAACGGGACTGAAACTGAATTTAAATGAGTTTCATTATTCATACAAGTATATACGAGTGTGTACAAGTGTTCAGTTTCATACAAATGTATATTTTGTAGCGTTTTAATATTAATTCTCTTTGATACACTATAAAAATAATAATTTCAGAGACATAAAACCATTTGTTAATATATATTTTTTGGTTTAAATTGTACATACATACTTTTTACAATCCCCCACAAAGATGGTGTCTTTTCTATCAACAATTTACACGAGTTTCATATATCCGCATATTATCATCGCATATTTACCATTGGAACTAACTTTTTTTTTTATTGTTATGAATTATATAATCAACAAAGAAAAAGAACTATCTTTTTTTCCCATTTCAAGTGAAACCTACTAAAAGTGATCTAGATAAATGTAGGCCTTCTAGCGACTATAGTAGTATTTAGAAACTTTTTTTTGTGAGCTTGAAATGTTTTTTACAAGCTAAATCAAGATTCATTTTTAAATAATTGAAATATTCAGAGGTTGTAATAATTTGGCTATTCACGCAATTATAGTCTAAAAAATCTATGACAGAAACAAGTTTTTTGTGTGTAAGCGAAAAGCACGTTTTTCAGAGGAGTACCGAAACTCGGCTGACATTCGAAGCCACCTAATACTAGCATTTGCAATTACCAACGCCATGAGAAATCTTGTTGTGCCGCGGAAAGTGGGAAAATTCACAGCGAAGCTGGCAAATTTATGCTCACTTTCATTGAGTTAATTTTCCATAAGAATGGAAAATATATGGGCGGCACGTGAAGCGAACGAAACAACAGCCGCCAGTTCATAAGAAAGGGACCGGGACGATTTTGACCCTGCGATACAAAAGGGTGCCCTCATCTCCCCGAAGAGAAATTTTAATTGCATGCATGTACCCGTAATATACCGTAACTACTTAGAATTGTAATTACTAAATTTTATCTATGAATTACCTATTACTAGTCTTTGTCATTGTATTGATAGTTTTAGATACATGTACGTACGGACAACTGGTTAAGTTTGTATACAATATAGCATATTAAAATAAAATATTACATTTTTTTGATTTAGCATTACCTATTTCTTCCTGAGTATTTTGCATTTACCTTTGTACATTATGAAGCAATCACTGAGAAAAACGATTTACCTAAACTGTTTAGCAAATTGGTTTTTACTAAACTTTAGCTATAATTTGCCAAGAGTTTAGCGGTCACCCAAAAAGTTAAATTATGAGCTGTCAGTTGCCATAGTTTTAGTAACTGGTCGAAAATTAGTTTCTGTGTTAATTGTTTTTTTTATTTTTTTGTTTTAGGAACATTAATTTGAATTATTAAAATATTATACAACATTTTTTTTGTCTATTTTTTATTATATCACAAGAAAGCTGAAACATAATTGCGAATTTATTCCCTACCAAACTTATATTACGCTACGAATGTGTGATTTTGGTACTAACTTTTTAACAAATTATCAAATACCACTTCATTAAGTAAAATCGGCAAAAAATCGATAAACCATCTAAATATTTTACTTTGTAATTAATAATTATTAGTTGAAATAGTTATTACTTGAAATATTTTGGTATATATGTAATATGTAATGTCTAAAATGTTCCAATATTTTTTTATTATGAATAATAGGTATATAAATGAATGATAGTTTTTTTTTCATAAAAGATTTGCTATGATCTGAGTCATATACAATTATTTTGGGCCCTACTCAACTAGACCAAATGTGGCTGTCCTAGAGGGTGGTTATGAAACGATAATAATGGTATGGCAATTCGAATGGCGGATTCGAACCCCCGACCTTTGGGTCAATAGTCCAACACCTTATTCACTAGATTACTACGATATCTGAATTATATTATCCGTGGTGGTGGAACTGGTAGTTTCTGCTGTGAAATGGACATTTAATGTTTATTATATCTTTGTACCTAATTACACTAATGTGATTTTAAAATGTGATTAATTTTAATGTGTTTTCTTTTTTATTAATTAATTTAGTCATTCGTTCACATTCTTCGTTATTTCCTCATGTCAATGTGGAAAATATTATTTTTTTTGTTTAATACTAATATAAATATTATTACACTTATTTATATGTATTATGAGATTTCTTTGATTTTATAAAAAAATAGAATAATGTAAATGGGATTCTTAAATATTTGATAAGGTTATTGATATTCACAATAAGAGTAAAAAGAAACTCTGAACTTGAGGGTTGGGAAAGGTGGTGCCATCTGGTGGCCATAAAAATAGCATTAATAATTTTCGCCCGTCCAGAGGCAGGGAAAGATCCGATTTCCGGTTCTTGCCGAGTCAACAAAGCGTCCAGCGGGATTATTTATCAAGAGACTGTATTAATGTTCAAGATGAATATTTACTTCCCTGGAACAAGGCCTGATGAACTAGACTTCAATATGACCTAGACAGGTAGGCCAAACCAATAGGTTTTGTCGTTTACTTTTTAATTGTAAACAGAACGACAACGCTAGCACATGATCAGGATTTTTTTATTAAATGTCAGATTTCAACCAGATTTTTTTTTTTTAAATATGCAGATAATAAATTTTAATTTGCAATATTATATTTGACAGTTGAAAGCTTTGTGGAAATGTGGAATAAAAGAACCAACGTTAAAAATGGTTCCAAATCATCTTGTATGAACTATGGAGAAAATATATATTAAGTACGACAGTTTTATTGCCCAATCAATTAAGGCGCCACCAGTCCCTAAAACGTGTTTTGTAACGTATTTTGGTGCATTTTGTTGAAGTTATTCCCAACAAATGGCTAAAACTAAAAATTCCACAATATTCTACATATATTAATTTAGTACTTTGCTTAAAAAAAAAACGAAATACACCTTATTATAGTAATGAAAATAAATAAATAAGAAAGTGTTGTTTTTTTCTTGCAACGATTTTCTTTTAAGTTGTGTAAGTGACGCGAACCTAATTTTTCTTTCTAAAGATAGACAATATAATAATCTAGGACATTACTTAAAAAAAACACTTTTTTCAAATGATAATAATTATTTAAATACAAAAAACATGTTTCATCGATTCCAAATGTAACGAATTCGCGGTCGGCGAGTATATCCGTCTCTTTTCTACACGTCAATGTTCGAATAAAGCCTACTCTTTCAAATCTCAAGGACAAATGCGTCCCGGGGCGCCTTAAGCGTGGGCAATAAATGATATCAGTTTCAAGAAATAGTAGAAAATACTTGAAAACAAATTAATTGGCAGAGAATGAACTTTTTCTGGTTGAGAATACTCAATCGTTTACATTTAGATGCATACATTAAGGCACAAACCTTAGAACTAACATTTACACTCTCAGTACATTTATACTTAGAACAAACGCAATACACGGAAAAAATGTTTTGTTTTATCATTACGCGTTTTTTATGTCTCTAATCAAGTAATTTGTAAGAAAATTTCATTGGCTGTTTATATAGTACATATATACAATTACAACTTTATAATTATTTAATAATCGCCATATAGTATTTTATTGAATAAATAAATAAAACTTAAAATATGAATGACCACCTCTACGTTTAACCACTATTCTAAACTATAGTTACAGCAAAGCGGTAACAATTTATGGCAGTAGATTCTTTATCGTCCACTGAGAAAAATGACAGTAAAGTTGAAACATTTGGATATTATTTCTTTTCTTTTACAAGTTTTTATCCACATGTGTCTTCTCAGCTTCTATAATCCTATAAAGAGCATTTTAAATTATTGTATCTATTATTTATTCTATCTTGACAAAGAGTAGTTATGTAATTTTCCTGTAAATTAATTCGTTACTTTATTAATCGTTTGAATATTTATTTTAATTATTTTACAGATTTTGGTTCAACTGAAAATACTCCTTTTGTAGTTAATTTAATTCTTAAGAATTTACTGACTTTATTTACCAGCAGCTTTATGATTTTTCAGTCCTTTTCAAACATTAAATGGAATTTTACCCCGATCGGCTGAGCGTCGGATTCCTCAGTAAAAAATAAATAATACGAATTGCTTTTTGATAAATGAGTGTTTGTCGCATTTCTGCTTAATTTTTCCCCGTTTTCGTTTAATTGCCTTACGCTAAGAGAGCGGACGAACAAATGACGGCCAGTACTGAAGGGCTAATGAAAGGAGCGGGCGGTGAACAAAAGGCGAGGCCGAAAACAAAAATAAAAACAATTAATCAAAGGCGAACAAAAAAAGGCCACTACTTGAAAAGTCACCTCAGAAATCGCATTCGCCCACGAAAGGCCCGTCGCGTCGCCGAATTGTCTCTCTTGTCGGCGATTGTCTCCTTGGTTTGGGTAAGCCTAATTCTGATCATTCATGGTTTCATTCTACTTTTTAATTATCTTACCCTATTGAGAAAAACAATTCCATAACAGCTTATTTGGGGTGCAATTGATATTATATTATTATTGATGGCACTCGTCTTTATAATATTTTTTGAACATTTTATCACGATCGTTGTAATATAATATAAACTTTACAATCAGCATCGAATATTAGCCGTCTAAAAAATATTTTTCCACTTAATATAGTTGATCGGTAATTATATTTTTATTATCTTGTAATTTCATTAGTGAATTAAAATTTTACTCAGTTTGAAAGACACCAGAGTTTTTTTTTGAATTAGGTGTATTTTTTTGTACTATCGTTAGGTAATGGAGCTAACATATATTTTAGCTAAAGCGGTCGATGAACAAGCGTTCGTTACCTTTTTTGGCTGCGCGCGAAACGATTGACGTTTGACACATCGGAGAATGTAACAAAAGAAAGTATCACGTGTCATTTGTAATTTTTACCGTGATGGATAACCTGCTAATATGGCTGGCAGACTATTCTAACGGGCATACGTTCTGAAGAGGCGAGACGACAGTATCAGTTTATTTTAGGTACGCGAGCTATTTAAGCTGTATAAACATGTCGTGTTAGTCATTAAATACATATTATAAATATTTATATAAATTGGTTTTCGTATCCCTTCATTTAAAAAGTTTCACCATTCGTTTTATAGCATAACAAAATGATACATAATAGTTTTAAATAGTAAAATAAATGAATGATACGTGTCAGTTGTACATAACATGCAGAAACGAATTACAAAAATGTACGTAAAGTGGACTGTCAGCGAACGGACCGACATAACATGAACGGCTTTTTTATTCAATTCCAAAATTCCGTTTGAAGAATATGGCTTTTCAAACGCTTTGATAAGTCGAGACCAGTTAAATTGTACAAAAGACAAACAGAGACGTCGCAGTATCGGCTGACAGGTTAATTTGATATTTAATTTTCAATTATAGTTGCATTATTGATGGTGTGGTAGGTATTGGCTTTCATTGACCTCCCTCTGAAACTCTGCATTCCATAAAGTTTTTAGCAGTTAAGAAGACGATGGAAGGGGAGGGGGTGGCGGGTAATTGATAAGTTAAGAGTTATCCCGCCCTATTACACTGATAGCGATTTTACAGAATAGTTAGGCAGTGAGGCATCAAAATCTTGCCCTAAAACCAAAACTAAAGAAAGTAGCTGCTTGACTATGGCTAATTATATTTACTAAAACCACACTTATCTACTCACTACTATTACACCGGTGGTGTAATAGTAGTGAGTAGATAATTTCTTCAGGTGGGTTTAAGTGTATAATATATTTATATTAAATAGTAAAGAAATGTTGATGTTTTGTAATATGGTCGTAAAATGCTTTTAGTGCGCCTACATGGCTTACGCTGACTAAACCATTACAGATACACCAAATTAAAGTACTACAGAATTGTAGGTATTAAAAGGTCTACAGAGTAATTTGAAATAGCATATGTCTATCTTTTAAGGATGACCCACAGTAACTATGTTTATCTTTCAATGATTGATCACATATAAGAGAATGGTAGATAATATAGGATTTTTATAGGTAATATGTTAGGAGTGTATTTTTGGGCATTTTAAAAATCACTCGAAATTTCTAAGTCTATGAAACTAATTTTAGTTCTCCCGAGTGCCGCAAGCACGAGTTGTCAGCACCGAAAGCGCCTTTACGAAAAAACAAATTTAGACGCGCAGATGGCCCGGAGGTCGTAAAGACGAGTGTTAAAGTCACTCATCCCGAGTGCCGTAGGCACGAATCGTTGCCTGCCGAAGGTGCCGTTAAAGCCGCCCACAGGGCTTAGCTGCCAAGTCGGGGCGAAACCCTGAATTGAAATTGAAATTGAATTGAATTGAAATGAAGAATTGAATGGCTAGTAAAATAGTAAAATATAAAGCATTAAAGGGAATTAAAAATCTGAATCCCGTACAATAAAAAAATGATGTTATAATTGGCATAGGTACTGTAAAATTATGTCAAAATTTCACTTAGGACCCGTTACGCCGCTGGAAATTGTACTCCTTAAAATATCAGACGAATACTAGAACTTTTATTTCAAATAAAATAATGTGTTTCATCCTCAAAGATTTTGTTCTTCGCTTGTAGTTAGTATTATTATAATAATATATAAAATAATGTATATATTAAATAAAATAATAATAATAATAAATATGAAATGTTTACTTCTTTTTTTGTATGCCAACGATACCACGTTTATGCCTTCGTAGATGTTTTGTTTGAGTCTGATTGTTAAACAACTTCTTAATTTAAGTTATTGAGAATTTTCCGAAACAATGCACCGCCGATGAAAAGTCGCCGACTTCCGCCGACTGAAAAATGCGAGGGACGATTGGAGTTCGGCCGCGTAGACAGGGATGCAATATAACGTCGCGGTCGTATATTTAGAAAAGCGCGCAGCTAAACGACCGCCGACCGGTTTAGTCAGTTGAGGCTTGGCCGTCGAGCCGGTTGGACGTCGGTTTCATGCACGGCGCGTTTGCGTATTTATTGTCATATATCGTAAGCAGAACCGGCAAGAGGTACTTCGTTGCTGATATTTCGTGTTATATTTTAGTGACTTTGGACACTATACTGAAGTGTTGCTTTTTTGCAGTATCTATATTTTTTTATTTTGAATGTGTACTCAACCCATAATTCTGGAGTGTGATTTTTCTATATCTTGAAAGGACGAATAAGGTACGTAACATTTATTTGTTTTTTACTGGTAATATAGAATTGTTCATTCAATTAAAGTGTTTAAATGGATATAGTAATAATAAATTGCCCTAAAGTTCCTCAAAATTTAAGTTTAGAAAATAATACATTATATTTAAAATTAACCTTAAATAATCATGTAAATTAATTTTCTATACACCTTTCTAATTATTAGGTAAAGACGGTTTATTACAATACATTAATATATAGATACAAATATTGAATGCATGGCCAATAAAATACAAATGTGTATAAAAAAAATAGATACGCGTCACGAACTGCGATTGATATTTTTTTGATCACCTCCCGACGCCAACAATATTTGTATAGTCGCTTTAGTTCGCTGCTAAAGTGTCAGCGCGTGAATTTTCTTATGTTTAGTGCTCACATTATTAGCATCGAGCTCATGCGAATGTCATTAGATACTCGTATATTCGTTAACAGTGGAAAGTAAAAGGACAGCGTTATACAGATTTTTTTCAGTCTTATTTTACAAAATAAGGAAAGTAGGCAGATAGCTACATATTATCATAATATAGGTGGTTAGTTATTTGATTTTTAAGTGTAACTTGTTATTTAATATTTCCTAGTGCAATCATACGTGTATCATGCATAATTACATAGTTAATTTAAAAAATATTTATATGAAATTTAATAAAACAAACAAAATCATAAATGGTATAAAACTGTATTGAAAGATATTAAAATATTTAACTATAAAAATGTGTTCAGAATATTAAACATATTTTCCAAGGGCGCATTAATAATGGATTAACAATGATATAAAAATTATATGCTTTGATTTATTCAGATCTAATGCATGCAAGAAGACTGCCTCCTCCACAGCCTCCGCGAAATGGTTGTTCAGCACGGCGTACTCCTTTTTATCCCCCACTTCCTAAGCTGAAAGCAAACAAGGCTTGTTTTTATTTCATTAGGCATACCCCTTACTCTGTTCTCTCTCAGATTCTCTCACATAAAGACAATATAAGGGTATGTGATAATATTTTCTTTCTATATAGCAATAAATTAATACATTATTGCTTAAAAAAGAAACACATTGGAATACTTTATGTATAGCATATATTATGTATACAATGCATGTTTAAAATGAATACGCAATTTGAGGTTTAAAAATATGTTTAAATAATCTAGTAGTTTCTATTTGAAACAAACTATTTTATATTTAAATATTTTTTACATATATTTATAACATAATTTTTATCTTGGTTGAAATTTGTAAATCTCTCAAAAAAAAAGTAGTGGAAATCGTACAAGAGATAAAAAAAATAGTGCCTGATGGTACTGGCGGATGGATTAAACAAAGTTTTAGCCTTTTAGTGACAATCTATGAAGCCAAACTATGGTAAAAGGGTAGGTTCGCGTGGGCAAGGGTGAGCTTAGATTTCGAGGCTACAATGAAAATATATGTGGATGGTGATAGTGGTTTTCATTTAATAAAACTACTAATATCACGTTTTTACCTGAAAAGATGTCTACAGATGTCTAAACAAAAAAAAATATTCGATATGAGTCATCATGTTCTAGAGCAAGCGATCAGCAATTAATAAATCACTTAAATTTATAAATTTAAATAATATTTTTGTTAACCAAGTACTACGTGATATTTAGGAGTGATTTTATCCTATTAGCGACTCATACACATGTACTCAAATCAGGGATTTTTATTTGATACAGAAAACTAAATAAAAGCCACTTGAGATTAGAAATTATTAATTAATAGTAGATATCTGATGCCAAGATGTACCTACTTATACTTACCTAGGATAATCGGATGATCAGATCTCCTAAGGACCTTTATGTAAGGAATAAATTAGTAAATTTAGGATAAAACCTGTGCAATTTTTTATTTCGCCATCTCATTTTGTACCCATATTGAGTATAAGAAGCAATATTTTGACTGTAAATACTCCAAAAACACGCAAAGTATTATAGGTCCCTCGTACATAAAAAAAAAATGTTTTCTTAACAAATTATTGCAATAAATATAGTTTTAATTATTAAAAGCTTTAGATATGCAGGCCTTTTGTTTGTTTAGACGTTATTTCTAGTACCTAATTATATTATATCCTTGCTAACATTTGTGTTTTTTTATTCAATAAAAATAAACCAAAATCGATTTACATTTACAAGATAGGTGAAAAGCATTTAAAATATTTAACTAATGTTCTTAAAAATATTATTTTTTAGATACAATAAAGCTACTAAAAGCATTTGGTGATTTTTTTGTCTATGATACTCGTATTTTATCCATATATATTAATTCATATTAATATAATTTAAGTCAAATAAATTATTTATATTATTTAATATGTTTTTAAGTAAGCAAAGGTAAGACTTAATTATTTTCTACCTCTTGTAATATTTATAAATTAATTCAAAAAAATTTAATTAATAGGTTTTTTGACTAAACCTAGGTAAAACCTAATTATTTTATACCTCTTGTAATATTTATGAAACAAATTCACATTTGTTTTTCTATTTCATTTTGTAGAGTTGGTCAAATATGTAAAACTAAAAATTATTGAAAAATCATGAATCGTTTTAAAAATTTCGAATAGGTATATTTATGGAATCTCTTAGTGTTATAGGTATTTGTTAAGAGTGATCAATAATTGTAAAAGGCAGCTATGGGACTAAAGGCATTTCACATTTAGAAATTTAGGTCGGAGGCAAATGCCTAGGATTTGGTTACACTGCAAGCTTTCACCGTACTTTTATCGAGAGATCTGAAGTTCAATTTTTCGATTAAATTGTCCGATTCTATCGTTGTCTTACAAATCTGTAAGATATATTAATGGTTATTAATAAATTCCTTTGGTACCCTGACGACGATAAGGATTGCTACTTCGCACCATTGAGGTATTCTTCGCGCCCTCTTCCTCTTAATGTTCTTGCTATCGACATGCTATTGAATTATACCTACCATATTACGCCAGCTTTCTTAAGACTGTACGGACGTTTAATCGCGGATAGATTGATGATAATAACTTATGAGAGTTAATCTGAAACTCTAGTGAAGAAATATATAATATGCCTTATTTTTTGGTTAAATCTAGTCAAAACGGAATTCGGCTAAGAAAAATCTGCTCATCTTTGTGAATATACATCGGAAAAAACATCATTAAGTATTTTTTTTATGTTAAATGTGTGGTATATTTTTTAATATTATTGATTGTGAATAACAGCATAACTGCACTTCAATAATTTTGTTTAGGACTCTCCTTGATGGTCTGCTGAGTAAGATTTAAATCTAGTTATATAAACAAATCAAAAATGTTGTATATAGCGCGTGTGACTTGTTTATGCGTAAGTAGATATATTTTGTTAAAACAGTAAATACCTATATCGATTTTCATCTATATACTATTTGGCATGAAAGAATATAAAATTAAAAACAATACCTATTATATACAATTGCGTCTATATTATTTTAAAATTTATTCAACAAAAATAATTTACATGATTACAACAAAAAAAAAATGTCGTTATAATTATGAGCAAAAAAAAACATAAAATCATATTATATGAGTGTATTTAAATTCACTGATGTCCTTTTAGGGGGCTGATCTATATCGACATCTAAACCGGTCTCATGAAAAAAAAAAACTTCGAAAAATCAATTTTCATACTAAAATACAACCTCTATATACATAAATACTACCTTTAAAAATGATTTGCTCTGAAAAAAACTCTTTTTTGTGAGAAGATCACACAAAAATCAAAAGGGAGTATAAATACAACCTGTATATTAAATATTTAATTTAGAAACTTACAATATATACATCCCCATTTATAATATTAATTGTTTAGACATACACATCATTTTAATTTAGGATTTCCAGTAAGAACATAAGAATTTTTCTTATTTCTATGCTTAGAATAAAATATATTCGTCTTATTGCTTATTGGAAATTCTAAATGAATGTGTGTAAGACTCTATTTACAACTTTAAAAATCGTTGGACCTATAACATATTACATTCACAGAATCGTTTCGATTACCCTTTATTCAGAACACGCCCGAATTCCCGCGGTACCACATCGCGAGGTTTTAAACTTGTATGTTGGCAACACTCGATAAGGTGGGGAGGGGTAATTTCAAATTTCGTATTCCGCGCGTCGCGGGACAAGGAGCGTCGAGCAAGTTTAAAAAAGTCATTCGACGCCGGATACGATTGTCACAGTCATTCCGCGCAGGGCGGGCGGCGGGCGTCTCGTATGAATATCATTAGTTATATTATCGGCTCAACGTTGAGTAGGAAAAAGGTGGGCGGGGTGACACGGAGCTTAGCCGTGAGGAGTCAACCTTCTTTCTGTGAGCAGATTTGAATAATACCGACGGACACGGCGTGCTTTCCGTACTACCACTGTGATCCACAAACGTGATCGAAAATAAGGAATTGAACATCCAATAAACAAAACAAACAATAAACAGAGAGTCTGAATAATATCAGCAGTAATAAAATCATCTAGGGGGTAATAAAAAAAAATATCTTTATACTAAAAATTTTATTCGAAAATAACATTGAAGCTCTGTTGCGGAATTCCATAGTTAAATATTGTTATTATTTATTATTTAACGAATTAAAAATAATAATCTGTTTTAGGAATAACACTTATGTTTTCTTCGCTTGTTACTCACCCACTATGTAAATTGCCTAAGAATTGAAGTAATAAAAAAAATTATATTTAATTTCTGAGTTTTTAAGGTGTTTAATGTTATTTTTTTTTGTTTCCATATTAAACTAATTATATACTATACAGTTAATCTGTCAGGTAAGCTTAATCAATAATCTCAGTAATTAAATTATACATAAATGTAATAATAATAGTGAGTTCGTGTAAAATAGCTCACTTAATTAGTCGATTACCCGTTCTAAGGAAAACAAAGCCGCGTCTAATTTTTTTTTAATAAAAGTGTAATAAAATATGCATATAGGTGCAAATACGCATATACGAGTACATGGAATATACCTAAATAATGAATATAGTATCTAAACACATTATTATGCATAATATAAACATTAATTACATATACATATATTCAACTATACAAAATTTATGTTAAATAGGTATTTGAAACCATGAACCATGAACATATTTCACGTCTGGGAAACTGGTAAGGCCTGATAGCTGCTGCCAAACGCCGCCGGCAGCGTCTTCATAAAATAAAAGAATCTGGGGATCGTTTAAGACCCGCAGCCGACAGCCGAGCCATTCTAGTGCAGTCACCATCCATCTAACGACTGAGGCAAATTGCTGTACGGGGTGCAATAATACCCCCGCTCCCTCCCTCGAAGATCGCCCTCTTCCCTGTTCATGCAATATCGGCCATCATGCGTCAGAACATTACCGGAAAAGATTTATGTGGGCGCAGACGGCGGAATGGAAAATGGTCTTATTGTGCGAGGGTCCAAAGACGCTATTCGAGAAACAGATGCGGCCGTGAGCTGATCGACCATTAAGACGTTTCGAGTAATAGGGAAAGTTGTCAAGAACTGTTTCTATTCCCTACTTTCTTGGAATACGAGACGAAATACTTACTTAATTGGCACTTGGCGTTTTGTACGTATGAAGTTCTACTTGTAAATACGATTTTTTAACTATTTTATAAAACCAACTAAAACCAAATATAAAAAAATGAAAATTGTTTTCCCTCAAAATTAAATGTTGGAAAATTAATATTAAAACAGGCCGTCAGAGTTTATTCTTCTGTTAATCGGCGGAATACAAAGAAGAACGTGTGGAAATATTATTGGTAGGTCAATACCAATCGGTGACTTGATATTCGCCTACTTATGTCATAATTATGGGAATTCTACAATATTACCTTGACATATTGTATACTATTATAAAATATTTTAGAATAAAATTGGTACATTGTTTCTCGAGATTTTGAAGTTAAATACATAATTGAATTAGAAAAATTATTAATCCTACTTAAAGATCGATGGTCCGCAGAATTCAAAATAGATTTTAAATTCACTTATTATTTCGAATATACTACCAGGCCTATCCTGATTTAGACACCCCGTCAGGTGGACAGGTCAAAGTGGAATTTCTTATTTTAAAACTTAAACCGTAAGCTTTACGATTATCATAAATATTATATATAAAATGATGACGAGAGAGTGAACTCAAGTCATACTACAGACATCCGATTCACACGAATACACGCGAAGTCGTGTTTCTTTTTAAATGGCTGAGAACGAAAGCGTACGAAACCGAGAAAGCGAACTTTTTCCTAATACAAGAATGTAAGGAAATGTTGAAGGTGGGTTCGCGCGCTATTGTTAAAAAAAGAACCCTATTTTTTAGATACAACTCTTGGGATGCTGCTTTCAGTTTAACATCAAATATGAAGTTTATTTTTTTTAATATCTTATCGCTTTAATATCTATAGCACTTGGGTCATGGCTTCATGGCTTAATATAAAAATAAATGCAGGGACGGATATTTATCTGTGATAAAAACAATATTCTTCATTTTCAATATCCGAGATAGTGTTAGCGTGTATGCTCACATTTGTTATACCTACGGTCAACACGTTTTACCAGAAGCTACCGGGAATGGAATCATTTGTATTCGAAAATGTTAGGATATTCAATTGGTTTTTTACCAGATTTATTACATTTCAAAATTTACATCATATTTGCCATTTACCACTTGCCACGGCACCAGCAAGCAACCGCCGGAATGCTTAAGGTTCACCCCGCACCCACCCCCGCAGCCGCCATTGTTCGAGGGTCCAACCGATAAAAAATGCCCACTACAAACAAATATTGCGGAAACGAGACGGGTAATATTTATAAAACCATGAACACCATAAATACACACTCATACGTGCTTGCTCGCACCTTCGCTACGGCGCATCTGTCGTCCTTCTTCCAGCGCTATTTAATCGAAAGACGGCGAGGCGGCTTGGGTCAGACCGGGCAGGGATAATTTATTTTTACCAAGAGAAAGTTTACTAAGTGTTTACCAAGTATTTTTACCACTTTAATGATTATTGTAAAATCTCCTAACTCACCAAGAGTCGAAGTAAAAGGGTCATAATAAATATCGATATGCCTTTATATTTATATTTTAAAGGACGTGTAAAATACAGAACAAAATAATTTGAACATTTTTCACAATTATTATAATCTGTATTTTACACACCTGGTTTCCAGCAGATAACCCTTGGGCTTGGCTGGTACATAAAATAAAATAAACGTAAATTTGTTTAATAAACCAAATTAAATAAATAAATAATTGAGTTTTTTAAACAATACATACAAATAAAACTCATTATTATTACTTCAGAAGCTGAACTTCGCTCGATTCTATTTAACTCGATTGATTCAGCTATTATTCAAAGATTGTCCGATTGCAATCCAAAGTATTTATTTTAAACTATCTTAACAGCTTTATATTTTTTTTATTTTAAAATGTAAAATGGTACGCATTCATATAAATTAAAAATAAAGTTTTTGAACTTAAGCAATGTTTCAAAATATTTTTTATAAAAACTATCACTAAGTGCTAACATTTTAAATATACGATTATACTCGTATTGTAATAATGTCAATAAATGTTGTTATTACTATACTTATTAAAATTATTTTTTATTTATTACTTATTTATTTATAAACTCACATATGATTAAAAATGAAAAAGTCTATTATGTTGATTATGTGAAATGGAAATATTTTTATTACCTACATCTATTTTTTTCCATCTCGTTTTATTGTGTTTTTGCCTAGTCTCTTGTTTTAATATTCTCTCCTGCACCACATTTCAAAAAATGCCACCAAATATTTTTCACGTTTAATTAGGTGTTTGTGGTTTTTCTTTACGTTTATAAGTTGATCGGCTTGTAATTTGAATAGTATGTAATTCTTTAATGTTCAATTGAAAAAGTGTGTCGTTCTGAACGGGACTGTCGCCTCCAGCAGCTATTATTTATCGGTGTGGGGTTGAGCGTGTGGGCTGAATAACTAAAATTTTATTCCCCTCCTGCTGGCCGCCGCCCCGCGTGAATAGTAAAATGTTATTATATTTTACTTTTGATTTTTTTTATTCTATATCAGCTTTTTACTGACGGGAAAGAGAGGAGGAAGGAGTGTTTTAATCCCCGCCGCGTCGCGGTGTTTGTTCTTCGACATTTTTTATGGCCACCAGCGGGACGTTAAGGATGAATATTTATGCTACCATTTAGTAACAACGCGAGAAGCTTTCTGATCTAAGACTCACTCAAACAGATGCTATGGAAGACTTAAAAAGATAAATACAAGAGGTTACTAAATTCTGAAACCCATGAATGAGACAGAACTCACGGGACATGGGTGGGGGAACTATTGGTTAAACTCGTATGTTAAATACGCGACCCTAAAATTGGTTGTACACCATTTTGGATCGGAAACTTAAAATAACCGAAGGAATGAAATCCTTTCTTTATTTTTTTTGAGGTTTTAATTTTATTCCAACACTAAATTAATTTTTATTGATTTTAAAATTTAGTTTGTCTTTTATTGAAAAAAAAGCTAACATTTTAAGGTGATAACATCAAAAATGGTTATAATCAAAATAACTCTCTTGTTACTTTTTAAAGATTTTCCTCTGATTTAGGGTAAAATATTCACCCTAAATTAGGTTTAGGTTTGATCAAGTTTAATGTTATCGTTTTGTTTTCTTAGCAAAGAGTGAGAAGACTTTTCAAATGTTACCATAGTAGGTTCACACCGTATCCTAAAACCATTCCTGATAAAAAGACCAGCTATTTGGCTCTGCAATTTTAAATATGATTTGTAAAAATGACATATTGAAATTTTAAATGGTTGTTTTTTTTAAATAATTCCGGGTATATAAGCAGAGCATAACTGAATTAAAATGAAGTTTTGTTATTCAATACTCGGTATATTCCTGTTATAGTCATGTGCTTATAAAAATTGCTATAAAGCTGGCACAAATTGGCCTGCCAGTAATTCCATAAGTCCTCCATAAGCATCTTAACTAAAATATTTTGAGGTTTAATTATATGCCAAATTGAAGTACAACAACTTCAGTATAAGCCGTGTCTCTGTACCAACTTCAACGTTTTGGTGGATCGGTTTATTGTATTACTTCATAGATTTTTAATTGTAGGTTTTTTTTTGAAGTCGGTTGTTTTAACAAAGTTAACAATTTTAAGAATGTAAATATTTTACTTGTATATTTTTTAAATATTACATTATCGTATTTTTTATTACAATATTCGTTATCGCTCAAGCTACTACGAACATACATGATATAAACTATATATATCGAATTGAAACCCTTTTCATTTTTATGAAACCGGTAAAAATGGTTCCTGGTGGATCAGTAACCAAATAAAATATAGTAATAACATGTATCGTAATGTAGTTTATGTCTAGTAAAACATTACAGATATAATAAATTCAATGTTCAACAATATTCCAATTTATCAAATTACAGTTTTGTAATTTATCATAATTAAAAAAAAATAAAATATCAAATTAAAACGCTATACTGAAGAATTTGATTTCGTTTTAATACAGTTTAAAAAATTTTGTTCCTCTGTTTAATCTTAAGTATTATTACTTTTATGTTCGTCCGAATACCGTAGGCATTGGGGTTTGGGATTGCAGTATCATTTTCTAAACACTGGAGATTACGACTGGAGAAGTAATAAAAAATTTAACATTTTTTATATTAAATCTAAAAAAAAATGCACGCAGTCTTTAAATTAATTAGTTAGATGCTTTAAATCTAAGCGGGTTAAAACATGCACGCCATTTAATACAAAGCCCAATTTTGTAGGTGATTCCGACACAAAATTGTAATGCGCAATATTCAGCGTTCTTAGCCTATCGCCATTCAAAAGCAGTCTTTGGTAAATTTGGCTTTTTGCATTGTGCAGAGACCGCTAATGGTATGCCGTTAAGTGGGGCTCCATCGACCGCCTTGACCTATATCGGCACATCGGCAGTAGAGAGGCGACACCCGCCTTCTGTGTCCGAGAGACTCCCTGCGATGCCGGGCCACAATGGACCAGCAGCTGCTCGGAAGTCTCCCCTGGAGACCGACGGCTAAATTTACAAGTCAATTTTTTATACAACTAAACAATTATATTGAGATAAAAACGATTCAGAGAGATCGCAGAACAAATAACAGATCTCGCGTTTTGTTTTTAGTGCGAACTGTTAACTAAACTAAACCTCGCCGCCAATTATGTATTATTTTAGACCACCTAACATATTCCCGAATGTCAAGATGTGTAACGTTTATTTATTATACGTGTTGCTATTTAGGTATTTGTGTTGATTTCTTAGTGTGCCGAGATCGATGAGAATTTCACCTGATCGTAATAAGAATTTTCTGTCCAACCTTTGTAATATCATCGTAAATTATTTCATCGTAAGTTATTAATAACATATATATAGTTGCCATATATTTTAAATGTTGGTTTTATTTCGGTTTTTCTTAGTAAATATTTTGGTTAACCTTGTGTGTTTTTTCTTAAGTTTGTAAACGTAAACGTAAACGTTGGCTAAACCTGTTTTATATATAAATACGTTCTGTATGTATGAAAAGTCTGTATGAATTTAAAGACATATAATTTAAACAAAGAAATACGATGTGGCAGTTATTTTTTCATACTAATTCTAAAATAGTATATTTAGGCATAATTTATAAAACTTTTTATTTCCAATTTATAGTTTTTTTGTGATGTATATCTTTTAGCTATGCAATACGAGTACGGGTAGTATACATATCGGAAACTCTAGGTATGATGTAGCAACGGTGTATCTGTATATTTCATTATATCAATTTTTGTGAACCAATTGGAAATTGAAAATTGACATTCCTATGTATTAAGTTGTTTTTGAAAATAAACTTTTACTTTACTTTATTTTACATTCATATTATATATATATATATAATTTTTCAATGAATATGGTTGGTTTAAAACATAAACTATTTGGTAGTGCTAATTCGTCTAAGAATGATGTACAATGTCAAAACGTTTATTCTTTGAAAGTCAAATTCCCGTTAATAAAATAAAATAGAATCAAGGGGTCATTAATAAAATTAGGAGGCGCGATACCATCGTATGATTCCAATACCGCAAAGTTACGGTATTCAAACTGTCGATACCGCGAATTTCGTGGTATAGGCGAAATTTTGCAACCAGATCCAACAAACCCAAACTTTGCCGAAGAAAGGGTGTTTGCGACGCCATAGCTCATGATGTTATTATTAATTATTTTTCATTAATAAATCATTGTTATATTGTAATTTGAATAATACCAATAATTTACTTTTAAAAAAGTGGGGACATGCGATGCCCACAATAAAGAAAATTTATTTTTAACGGATAAATTGCTTTGGTTTTAAATTAAATGACATTTTGTTTTCTTAAAAATATGTAAAATCATGTTCAGTTCAGTTTTAATACCTTCAGCAACGGCTGTTATTTATTAATATTGTTTAATTAACAAAAAAAGTAAATAGGCATATGATATAAAAGATAAGATAAAATGAACTATACAATCTTGTTTTTGCGATATTGATGAAAGGCGTAAATTTAGCGGTATTGCGCTCCCTAATTAAAATAACATAAATATTAGTTTTATATTTACATTTTCATTAAAGTGTACAGAAAATATGGAATAAACATTCTTTTCAAGGATAAGACTGTTAAGGACGATAACAATTCCATTTCAAAGAGGTCCACATTTATTATTATAACTATACCTACGAAATTTGAAACATACCCATTTAAACAATGTAACAAATAATAATTTTTGTGTGTATTATTAGTATATTAAACATGCACCAAAAAGTAAACTTACAATAATTGTTACTAACGATGTTAGAAAGTACTTAATCCAAACCCTAAAGTCGTTTTACAATTATTATTACACCGATTGCATAGCAATTGTACTTACGGGAATCTTGTTATTGCAGCTCGAGATTACACAATTAGAATTGTTTAAATATCTAATTTATAACATTTTGTCAATCAGAAATCTTTAAATTATTAATACGTTACATGATTAAATGAGAATAAAGGATCAATGAAGATCATTACCTGAATTAAACTTTTCACAATTTTCGGAACAGAAAGGGATACAGTTCTAATAGGAAGATCTCTTAATCCTTATTTTTGGAGTGTCATAGACGACTTTAGTTAGCCTTCAATGAGAACTTTAGGGCTTTGAGTCCAACTTTACTTGAGTAAGTGCAATATGAACCATCGCAGAAGAGGGGGTGGAATGCGGGACGGTTGGTACCAACAAAGGCCGCTCGAATTTGGAATTCATGGCACTATCGTTTGCATTGTTGACGTTTGGAATTAGGCGAGGAAAATGGCGGCATTCTGCTGGGATTCGAATGGAACCTTCTAGAATGATAATGTCGTTTTGGGTTATGACAATAAATGCTCACTATAAATAGCTAGCTTACGCAATAAATATTTTTACTTGAACAAAATATAACTAGGCCGTTTTTAGTATCTAACTGAAAATCATATAGCTGAAGAATTCACACAAACGCCTGCTAATACCAATATAATCTAATAATAAAGATCAATATGTTTATCTATACGTAAAACTTGTAGAGTTGTTTTATGTGTATGTTGGTTTAAAAGGTGAAAACATTGGAAGTTTTTGTACATAAATGCATCTAAACAATTATTCAGGAGCATCTCCCTTATTTTACAAACATAAAGTGGTAGTTTCGTTTATATATTTGGTAAGCAAGATGTCAAAAACGATTTAGTTTACTCGTAAATTATGAATAAAAAACAAGGTTTCATCAATACCAGGCTGCGGGCTCGGATAGGATTTGCTAATAGACAATAACATCTGTCAGCGTAATGTATCTTCAAATTCTATGTATGAATTTATGTATTCATGAGTGACTTTATTAATAACGATTATAAGGATTATTTTATTTTAATAGTAAATTGTTTTATTATTTGGTATATTATTACTTTTTATTTCATGCGGTTTAAGGATATTTAAAATTGAATACTTTAAATAGGGTATTAATTCATCTAGGAACTGAAAAATGTTATTGGATGTCACTTATTGTGATTGAATCACAATTTCGATACGGACACGGATTATATAAATAATTGCATTCATTGCTCTTCGCATCGTTTAATTCTATTGTAGTTGGCCTGTTTTGGATTATTTTTTTTCTTAATTAATATCTATATTAGCGAGTAATTAAGAAAAATATCATAAACTAATAAAAACAACGTGTTTTTTAAATTATGTATAAAAAAATTTGAACGTCCGTCTCTCAGAACTTCTTTTAACTTAATTTTTATAGTGATCGTTATCGATTTGCATAGTTAATATCTATATTTTGATATATTGTCACATTTAGTAAATGTGGTTCAATTTCATTGATTATTAGTAACCCATGTTGCTAAAATTTCCATGCGCAGTCGGTCGGTCCTCTGTTGAGCTGATAGCATGCTCAGTAGTGACCAAATATTTACTTTGCCGAATGAAATACAAAACCTCAGATTATGCAAAATGTTGACTATCGGAAACGGATACGTAAAAGCGATGTGGCGCGACCGCATCCTGAATGGAACGTGACGTGATTATGCGTTACCTCCCTCCCTCCCTCTTTAAATGATACGTGACCAATCTTAATATATATAAATCTCGTGTCACAATGTTTATCTTCAATGGACGGCTGAACCACTTAACCGATTATAATAAAATTTGCACACCATATGCAGTTCGATCCAACTTGAGCGATAGGATAGTTTAAATCTCAAATTATAGTCGCAATTTTAATTTATTGCTAATTATTTGTCTGTTATTATTTGGCAGTCATAAAACTGACAGATGTCGATACCTTTTTATTTTATGGGCGATTGTGAAGAGCGCGTGACGACTCGGTGCCTGTATAATTTTATTGAACAAGCAGAGGAAAGAGCAATTGTGATATTATTGGAAAATTTTTTAGAAGATCACAATCAACTAATTCAATTGATCAAAAGAGTTTCGCCACGACTGCAAAATGACAATTATCAAATCGTCATAAAAGCCGACAAAGTACCATTAGGTGAACATGCTGGTAGATTCAACGCTCCAACTGTTGATGAGGTTGCTGTTATCATGGTTGGTGATCCAGTTGACAAAAGATCTATAAACATTACACGGCGAGACAACACTGTCAGTACGATTTCGGATCTACACCGTTCATATGACGCACTACAATATCCATTGATATTTTGGCAAGGACAAGATGAATATCACCTTAATATCAATCAGTATGATCCAAATACCGGTAAATTTGACAATTATCTATTTACTTTCTTACTGTATGTATAGATTTTAATTTCGTATTGCATTTTATTTTTTATTTTTTTAGGTGATTACAGAAATAATAAAGTTAGCTCAATGAACTACTACGCACACCGAATAATGGTTAGACAACATCAAGACAATTATATCCTTCGATATCGTCAGCTGTTCCATCAATACATTGTTGATATGTATGCTAAGGTCGAAAGCGAACGCTTGCGATTCCTTCGATTCAACCAGGCAAAACTACGATCGGAAGAATATATTCACTTACGAGATGCTGTTGCTGGAAACATCGATGGAAATTTAAATCCCAATGACATCGGTAATGCTTTCATTTTACCTTCAAGCTACATCGGCAGTCCACGGAACATGCAGGAATACATACAAGATGCGATGACTTACGTACGTCATTACGGCCGACCGGATTTATTTATTACATTCACATGTAATCCGAATTGGGAAGAGATACAAACTTTACTATTGCCAGGACAACAAGCCATTCATCGTCATGATTTAACTGCACGTGTGTTTAAACAAAAATTGAAATCCTTAATTGATTTTATTGTAAAATATACAATTTTTGGTATCACACGTTGTTGGTTGTATACGATAGAGTGGCAAAAGCGAGGTTTGCCTCATGCCCACATTTTGGTTTGGCTTAAAGATAGAATCCGTCCTGAAGAAATCGATCAAATAATTTCAGCCGAAATTCCAGACCCATTAATTGATCAAGAATTATTTGATATTGTCACCAAACACATGATCCATGGGCCATGCGGTGTTTTCAACATGACGTCACCGTGCATGGAAAATGGAAAATGTAAAAAAAACTTCCCAAAGCCGCATACGAATGACACGATCACGGATATTGATGGTTATCCAATGTATCGCCGCAGAAGTACTGAGAATGGTGGCCACACATTTACAATGCGACTGCCGAACTTTCCAAATCAAGTTGAGTTTGATAATCAGTGGGTGGTACCATACTCACCACTACTTTCAAAAACTTACAAAGCTCATATCAATGTTGAGCTTTGCAGTTCTGTTAAATCAATTAAGTATATTTGTAAATATGTAAACAAAGGCAGTGATTTGGCCATATTTGAAGTAAAAAACATAAATAAAAATGACGAAATAGCACGATACCAAATGGGCAGATACATTAGCAGCAATGAAGCTATTTGGCATATTCTCAGCTTTCCCATCCACGAAAGAGATCCTGCTGTCCAACATCTGGCAATACATCTTGAAAACGGTCAACGTGTATACTTCACTGAAGAAAATGTTCTCCAAAGAGCGTTCGAAGCTCCGAAAACGACTCTAACTGAATTTTTTACATTGTGTCAAAAACCTGATGTTTTTGGCCAATTCGCGAAGACATTGGTGTATGGTGATGTTCCACGTTATTTCACATGGAACAAATCCAGTAAAAAATGGGAGCCACGGAAACAAGGAAAACCACATCCTTCCATTACAGGCATATTCAAAGCTAAGACATTGGGGAGACTTTACACGGTACATCCAAAGCAACGTGAGTGCTTCTATTTACGTTTGTTATTGGTGAATGTTCCCGGACCAACGTCTTTTGAATTTTTACGAACAGCTAATGGTCGAGTATTCAATACATACCAGGATGCATGTCGTGAACTGCAATTGCTAGAAGACGATAACCATTGGGACTTAACGCTTGCTGATGCTGCGTTGACATCAACACCGAATAACATTCGTCAGTTGTTTGCAATTATTTTGGCGACATGTTATCCCTCGCAAGCACAAACTTTGTGGGAAAAATATAAAAATTGTATGACAGAAGACATCTTGCACCGAATTAGACAAACAAATCAATGCCAAAACATAGATTATACACCAGAGATGTACAATGAAGCATTGGTCTTGATCGAGGATTTATGTGTTCTTAGTTCAAATTTACCATTTAATCATTATGGTATGCCATCACCTAATCGTCCAGCCACCGACTTAGTCAATACCGATTTACAACGAGAAAATCAATATGACCATGGAAGTTTAGCAACAATTATCATGAACAGTGAACCATTACTGACAGCAGAACAAAAAATTATTTATGATCGGATTATGCTGGCTGTTGCTGCTGAACAAGGCGGTTTTTTTTTCTTGGATGCACCCGGTGGAACCGGTAAGACATTTTTAATATCGTTGATTCTTGCCAAAATACGGTCGCAACAAAAAATCGCATTAGCATTAGCATCGTCAGGCATTGCGGCTACTTTACTGGATGGTGGGCGAACAGCACATTCAACATTCAAGCTGCCATTGGACGTTCATAATAAACCAGATGCAATGTGTAACATCAAAAAGAATAGTGGAATAGCTGCAGTGTTGCGGAAGAGTTCTATAATAATTTGGGATGAGTGCACAAATGGCACACAAATATTCACTTGAAGCATTAAACAGAACTATGCAAGATTTAAACAGCAATAATAAACTTTTCGGTGGTGCTATCTTACTTTTGTCTGGTGACTTCCGGCAGACCTTACCGGTTATACCTCGCTCTACTTTCGCGGATGAGATTAATGCATGTTTGAAACAATCATTCTTATGGCGAAGTGTTGAAACACTTCGATTGACCATAAATATGCGAGTACAATTGCAAAATGATCCATCAGCACTAATATTTTCCGAACAACTACTAGATATTGGGAACGGTAAAATAAAACTGCAACCAAATACGCAATGCATTAAACTACCAGACAATTTTTGCACTGTTGTTCAGGATAAAACTGAATTGATTCAGAGTATTTTCCCGGATATACAGAATAATTATTTGAATCATGAATGGCTTAGTCAACGGGCGATTTTGGCAGCCAAAAACGTTGATGTTGACGAAATTAACTTCCAGATACAACAGTTGTTACCAGGCGATCTGATGTCTTTTAAATCAATCGATACTGTTGTTGATGAAAATGAAAGTGTAAATTTTCCGATTGAATTTTTAAATTCATTAGATATCCCTGGAATGCCACCACATAATCTTCGATTAAAGATTGGTTCCCCTATTATTCTCCTCCGTAATTTGAATCCACCTCAATTATGTAACGGTACGCGTTTGGTCATCAAAAAGATCACCGGAAACATTCTTGAAGCAACCATTTTGGCTGGGAAGTTTAAAGGAAAAGTGGTCCTGCTGCCACGTATTCCGATGATACCATCAGATTCTACCATACCCTTCAAAAGGCTACAGTTTCCAATTCGTTTAGCTTTCGCCATGTCTATAAATAAATCTCAAGGTCAAACAATGTCCATTTGTGGTTTAGATTTGGAAAATCCATGTTTTTCTCATGGGCAACTATATGTTGCGTGTTCACGTGTTGGGAAACCGTCGAATCTATTTGTGTTAGCTAAAGACAGGTTAACCAAAAACATTGTGCACCGATTGGTGTTAAATTAAATTGAAATTGAAAGTATTTATAATTCAAAAAAAAGATATTAATGTTTAAAAGTTTAAGACTGTCTGCCTTGCCTACCTCATTCATGAGTTTAAGCGTCACATGTAATTTACTGTATTATACTGTAATATACTTATATTTGTTATAAAATTAAATGGAAATAATAAATCTGATAAATTTTTATTTTTTACCTATTGATTTCTGCTTAGTATCAAGTGTAAGAACATTTTAATTAATTGTGTTCAACGTACTTCCCCTTCAAATCTCAATCCAGTGAATTTGTATACCAACATCAACATTTTCGTCTTTGTTCGTAAATAATTTCATTGTACTAAAGGGTTATAGTAGTAGAAAGTCAAATAAGGAGATCACCATATTTTTTTACAAATACCATCTGTGTGAAAAAGCATAGTGGACTCCGTGACTGATGTTCTCTTATTGTTCCTCTTAGATTGTTTACTATAATGTAATATAACAAAAACTTTAGCCACAGCAACGCGTGGCCGGGTCAGCTAGTACTTTTATATATTATAAATTATATATATATATATATAAATAAATAAATAAAATATATGTACTAGCTGACCCGGCCACGCGTTGCTGTGGCTAAAGTTTTTGTTATATTACATTATAGTAAACAATCTAAGAGGAACAATAAGAGAACATCAGTCACGGAGTCCACTATGCTTTTTCACACAGATGGTATTTGTAAAAAAATATGGTGATCTCCTTATTTGACTTTCTACTACTATAACCCTTTAGTACAATGAAATTATTTACGAACAAAGACGAAAATGTTGATGTTGGTATACAAATTCACTGGATTGAGATTTGAAGGGGAAGTACGTTGAACACAATTAATTAAAATGTTCTTACACTTGATACTAAGCAGAAATCAATAGGTAAAAAATAAAAATTTATCAGATTTATTATTTCCATTTAATTTTATAACAAATATAAGTATATTACAGTATAATACAGTAAATAACATGTGACGCTTAAACTCATGAATGAGGTAGGCAAGGCAGACAGTCTTAAACTTTTAAACATTAATATCTTTTTTTTGAATTATAAATACTTTCAATTTCAATTTAATTTAACACCAATCGGTGCACAATGTTTTTGGTTAACCTGTCTTTAGCTAACACAAATAGATTCGACGGTTTCCCAACACGTGAACACGCAACATATAGTTGCCCATGAGAAAAACATGGATTTTCCAAATCTAAACCACAAATGGACATTGTTTGACCTTGAGATTTATTTATAGACATGGCGAAAGCTAAACGAATTGGAAACTGTAGCCTTTTGAAGGGTATGGTAGAATCTGATGGTATCATCGGAATACGTGGCAGCAGGACCACTTTTCCTTTAAACTTCCCAGCCAAAATGGTTGCTTCAAGAATGTTTCCGGTGATCTTTTTGATGACCAAACGCGTACCGTTACATAATTGAGGTGGATTCAAATTACGGAGGAGAATAATAGGGGAACCAATCTTTAATCGAAGATTATGTGGTGGCATTCCAGGGATATCTAATGAATTTAAAAATTCAATCGGAAAATTTACACTTTCATTTTCATCAACAACAGTATCGATTGATTTAAAAGACATCAGATCGCCTGGTAACAACTGTTGTATCTGGAAGTTAATTTCGTCAACATCAACGTTTTTGGCTGCCAAAATCGCCCGTTGACTAAGCCATTCATGATTCAAATAATTATTCTGTATATCCGGGAAAATACTCTGAATCAATTCAGTTTTATCCTGAACAACAGTGCAAAAATTGTCTGGTAGTTTAATGCATTGCGTATTTGGTTGCAGTTTTATTTTACCGTTCCCAATATCTAGTAGTTGTTCGGAAAATATTAGTGCTGATGGATCATTTTGCAATTGTACTCGCATATTTATGGTCAATCGAAGTGTTTCAACACTTCGCCATAAGAATGATTGTTTCAAACATGCATTAATCTCATCCGCGAAAGTAGAGCGAGGTATAACCGGTAAGGTCTGCCGGAAGTCACCAGACAAAAGTAAGATAGCACCACCGAAAAGTTTATTATTGCTGTTTAAATCTTGCATAGTTCTGTTTAATGCTTCAAGTGAATATTTGTGTGCCATTGTGCACTCATCCCAAATTATTATAGAACTCTTCCGCAACACTGCAGCTATTCCACTATTCTTTTTGATGTTACACATTGCATCTGGTTTATTATGAACGTCCAATGGCAGCTTGAATGTTGAATGTGCTGTTCGCCCACCATCCAGTAAAGTAGCCGCAATGCCTGACGATGCTAATGCTAATGCGATTTTTTGTTGCGACCGTATTTTGGCAAGAATCAACGATATTAAAAATGTCTTACCGGTTCCACCGGGTGCATCCAAGAAAAAAAAACCGCCTTGTTCAGCAGCAACAGCCAGCATAATCCGATCATAAATAATTTTTTGTTCTGCTGTCAGTAATGGTTCACTGTTCATGATAATTGT
Organism: Neomicropteryx cornuta; assembly: GCA_020383195.1. Classification (NCBI taxonomy): domain Eukaryota; kingdom Metazoa; phylum Arthropoda; class Insecta; order Lepidoptera; family Micropterigidae; genus Neomicropteryx; species Neomicropteryx cornuta. Next base: position 14,006,506 of record JAHKQU010000014.1, read on the forward strand.
TGCTAAACTTCCATGGTCATATTGATTTTCTCGTTGTAAATCGGTATTGACTAAGTCGGTGGCTGGACGATTAGGTGATGGCATACCATAATGATTAAATGGTAAATTTGAACTAAGAACACATAAATCCTCGATCAAGACCAATGCTTCATTGTACATCTCTGGTGTATAATCTATGTTTTGGCATTGATTTGTTTGTCTAATTCGGTGCAAGATGTCTTCTGTCATACAATTTTTATATTTTTCCCACAAAGTTTGTGCTTGCGAGGGATAACATGTCGCCAAAATAATTGCAAACAACTGACGAATGTTATTCGGTGTTGATGTCAACGCAGCATCAGCAAGCGTTAAGTCCCAATGGTTATCGTCTTCTAGCAATTGCAGTTCACGACATGCATCCTGGTATGTATTGAATACTCGACCATTAGCTGTTCGTAAAAATTCAAAAGACGTTGGTCCGGGAACATTCACCAATAACAAACGTAAATAGAAGCACTCACGTTGCTTTGGATGTACCGTGTAAAGTCTCCCCAATGTCTTAGCTTTGAATATGCCTGTAATGGAAGGATGTGGTTTTCCTTGTTTCCGTGGCTCCCATTTTTTACTGGATTTGTTCCATGTGAAATAACGTGGAACATCACCATACACCAATGTCTTCGCGAATTGGCCAAAAACATCAGGTTTTTGACACAATGTAAAAAATTCAGTTAGAGTCGTTTTCGGAGCTTCGAACGCTCTTTGGAGAACATTTTCTTCAGTGAAGTATACACGTTGACCGTTTTCAAGATGTATTGCCAGATGTTGGACAGCAGGATCTCTTTCGTGGATGGGAAAGCTGAGAATATGCCAAATAGCTTCATTGCTGCTAATGTATCTGCCCATTTGGTATCGTGCTATTTCGTCATTTTTATTTATGTTTTTTACTTCAAATATGGCCAAATCACTGCCTTTGTTTACATATTTACAAATATACTTAATTGATTTAACAGAACTGCAAAGCTCAACATTGATATGAGCTTTGTAAGTTTTTGAAAGTAGTGGTGAGTATGGTACCACCCACTGATTATCAAACTCAACTTGATTTGGAAAGTTCGGCAGTCGCATTGTAAATGTGTGGCCACCATTCTCAGTACTTCTGCGGCGATACATTGGATAACCATCAATATCCGTGATCGTGTCATTCGTATGCGGCTTTGGGAAGTTTTTTTTACATTTTCCATTTTCCATGCACGGTGACGTCATGTTGAAAACACCGCATGGCCCATGGATCATGTGTTTGGTGACAATATCAAATAATTCTTGATCAATTAATGGGTCTGGAATTTCGGCTGAAATTATTTGATCGATTTCTTCAGGACGGATTCTATCTTTAAGCCAAACCAAAATGTGGGCATGAGGCAAACCTCGCTTTTGCCACTCTATCGTATACAACCAACAACGTGTGATACCAAAAATTGTATATTTTACAATAAAATCAATTAAGGATTTCAATTTTTGTTTAAACACACGTGCAGTTAAATCATGACGATGAATGGCTTGTTGTCCTGGCAATAGTAAAGTTTGTATCTCTTCCCAATTCGGATTACATGTGAATGTAATAAATAAATCCGGTCGGCCGTAATGACGTACGTAAGTCATCGCATCTTGTATGCATGCATGTTCCGTGCCGTTCCGTATCGACATCTGTCAGTTTTATGACTGAATCTACCAGCATGTTCACCTAATGGTACTTTGTCGGCTTTTATGACGATTTGATAATTGTCATTTTGCAGTCGTGGCGAAACTCTTTTGATCAATTGAATTAGTTGATTGTGATCTTCTAAAAAATTTTCCAATAATATCACAATTGCTCTTTCCTCTGCTTGTTCAATAAAATTATACTGGCACCGAGTCGTCACGCGCTCTTCACAATCGCCCATAAAATAAAAAGGTATCGACATCTGTCAGTTTTATGACTGCCAAATAATAACGGACAAAAAATTAGCGATAAATTAAAATTGCGACTATAATTTGAGATTTAAACTATCCTATCTCTCAAGTGCACATCGAACTGCACATGGTGTTCAAATTTTATTATTAGTCCATTATTTTATTATTAGTCCATTGAGGACAAACATTGTGACACGAGATTTATATATATTAAGATTACACTAAATTAGCTATTGCTTGCCGTCCAACATTCATTAACCACTTATTTAATATTTTTGCCAAATTGTGTGAATTTTTAATTTTAAGAGATTCAGGAAGTATGTTATGAATTTTGGGGCCTATGTACTTAAGAGATCTCTGCCCAAATGTGGTAGTCATTTTTGGAACTTGTAGATGGTCGTTCGCAGCTGCTCTAGTATGGTGGCTATGTTGAACCTTATCGTGCATATTAATATTTTTACTAGTATATAATATTACACTTTTAATGTATAATTGCCTAATATCTAATATATTAAATTCTGCATATAGTTTATCAGATGGATATATATAAGGCAGTTTCATTATCGTTTTGATGACAGCTCTTTGTGCTACTTCTAATGGTTTAAGATTGGTTTTGACACAATTTCCCCACCCCACTATACCATAGCTAAGAATAGACTGGCACAGGGCGTAATAGACCGATTTTATAGTACGAGGGTCCAGAATATTCCTAAGGTTTTTAAAGATATATATTAACTTCCTCGCTTTTTCCGATAACATATCAATTTGTGGTGACCAGTTCATCTTATTGTCAATTACTACCCCAAGGTACTTCATTTCGTTAACCTCCTCCAACGGCATACAGGTGCATTTGCTGTCGCTTCTTGTAGATGACTGACAGTTATCGTGGATATATACTTGGGTGGTATTTTCTCGAGATTTACTTTCCTTTAATCTGAACGTCATATATTTAGTTTTCGAAACATTAAGCGTTAAGAGATTTGCATCCAACCAATTTTTAACAGCAATCAAACCATCGTTTGCTTTCTTGGCTGCAGATGCCCAAGTATGACCAGAGAAAGTGAGGACCGTATCGTCTGCAAATGACAATAGAAATGCCCCGTTATCCTGATTGCAAAAATCATTAATATATATCAGAAACAGTACTGGACCCAGCGTACTGCCTTGAGGGACACCAAAAGTAATCTTGACCTCTTCACTGAAGGTTTCGTTAACCTTTACTACTTGTAAACGCTCTGAAACAAAACTTTTGAGTAGATTTAAGACAGCACCTGTAACACCCATACTTTGTAGCTTTTTGATAAGTAATGGTCGGGAAATTGTGTCAAAAGCTTTAGCTAAATCCAAAAATACCGAGACACATTTCATCCCATTGTCCATGTTATCAAATATATGCTCAGTGAATTTACTAATGGCATCCTGAGTTCCAATTCCTTGCCGAAATCCAAATTGATTCATAGAGAGGATGCTGTTATTTTCAAGGTATTTTGTCAGCTGTTCGGTTACCGCTTTTTCTAGGATCTTTCCTAAGACATTTAGTAGGGATATAGGTCGATAATTGTTAATAGAAGTTTTGTCACCGCTTTTAAAAATGGGACATACAATCGCCTTTTTAAAATGGTCGGGAAATATACCACTGCATAGACTCAAATTAAAGATATAGCATAACGGCGAAGCAATCATATTGACAAGGTACTTCAAAATCTTAGTTTTTATTCCATCCGAGCCAACAGAGTTAGAATCTTTCAAATTGTTAATATGTTTTACTACATCCTCTTTTGTGAGTGGAACGAAGACAGACATCGCGTGCGTAAAACAATTGTTAGGTTGTTCTATTTTATTTGCCAAATCAATTTCTGTGAGATTTTGCATTTTTAGAATATCTTCCGACAATCCTTTGCCAACTTGCGAAAAGTATCTATTTATGAAATTGGCTGTACGCAGAGGATCATCCGCTGAGTTTACAGTCACGTTGTCAATTTTCATATTTGTAATACTACATGTAGAATTGTTAGCTCCTATGGCATCTTTTATGTGGCTCCAGACCTTTTTCTTATCATTTTTTGCTGATATTATTTGCTCTTTATAAAAATTTTGCTTGTAGGTTTTAATCAAACTGTTGCATGTGTTTCGGTATAGCTTATATTGAATCCAGAGAGTATTATCGCTTCGAGATTTTTTATGTAGAGCATCTCTTTTCCTAATGCATTTGAGTAAACTTGGCGTAATCCAAGGGGCCAATAGTCGCCTTCGGTGTGGCACCACTACTTTGCTGGTGCTATTATTCACATACTGTGAAAGGGTAGTTACGAATGCTGTCATAGCCTGGTTTACATCATTATGATTATAGATATTATCCCATGATTCATTTGCAATCATACTTTTTAACGCATTGAAATCAGTTTTCTCAATTGTTTTTAACCTTCTATATCTGTGTGTAGTAGCAGATGCCAAATTTATACAAACTCCTATCGTATAGTGATCCGTTATAGAAGATTTTAAAACAAATGCTACTGGCGTGTCGATGCCTCTAACTAATATGTGATCAAGGCAGGTTAAAGACTCGGGTCTAGTCGGTATATTTATTGTCGGTATAAAGCCAGACTGGGCAATATTACATTTGTATATATCAACTCCCTGGCATTGTTTCCCCATAGTGTTTATATTAAAATCACCTACTAATATACACCGATGCCTACTATCTCTCAGTTTGCTGAATAGTTGACTAATAAAGGGTTCAATATTGCTGGTTGAAGGTGTCCTATACAAACAATAAAGATCAACTTCATCATTGATTAAAATTTTGAGACAATTTGCTTGGGCTAGAATTACTTCAGACACATTTACTGAGATCGAATTTTTAATATAAGCAACAACTCCATCATTTTGGAGTGTGTGATTATTTGTACAATACATTTGATACCCATGTAGTTGGATGGGGATGAAACCATCTTTCAATCTGCATTCCGAGAATATAATTATATCAAAATCTACATCCATTTCTGCTATCAAGGTCATAAAAAAGTCAAAGTTTTTTTGTATACTTCTAATATTTTGGTGAATTATTTTGAGATTATATTTTTGAATGGGTATTAATTTACTAAACTTATTAGGTGCGTCTAGCTGAACTAGTCGGTGAAACTCGAGTTCGCCGATCTCATTTAAATCGCCTGCTCTGTAATTTGTGACGCAGTGAAATGAGTATAACCATAAGTTGTTCGATCTATATGAACACATACAACAGTAAAGTGATAAAAAACACGACTGGTAAATAGAATTGCACGTAAACATAGACGTGACTTCCAAATATAAAAATACCACATCTCGAGTTCAATGATTTCAAAAGTAATGTAGTCATTCGAAGTACTTATACTTATTAGGACTCCTAAACGGTAACACTCTATCAGAATATAGGTATGAGTATTAGCATTATGACTGAAAAAGTTATCGAATTTAGTGGTAGTAAAGAAACCACCACGAACCAAAAGTAAAATACATGAAATTAAAATTGTGTTTTGTACATATAGTTTTAAGATTAAACCGTTATATTTTACTATGTAAAAACTCTTGGTACTTTGGATGACAGTATGATACGTAGTAAGTTTATTTATAATTTTAAAAATAAACAAATATATTGATATAAATATCCACAATGTTGAATTTATAAATAATTTGTGAGTACATGTAACATATATGCGACGATTTGTAAGATAAAAAATATAGGTACGTAATTTAGTGTGTGATATTATTATTATGTAAAATTTACAAGAAAATACTTGGTATGCTAGGCAATTATTAAACGGAGATGATAAATAAATATTAGAAGTAAAAGGGTATGACAAGCAATAAAAATTAATTAAAAAATATATTTTTTTAAAGAGACATCTACCGTCATTAGTTATGACTAACAACGACATACTGGGAAACAGTTGAGAATAGCTTATACGAAATGATATTGTAAAAAGAGTTACATGACTTACGGCCTTTATGTCATGTTTTTGACATCCAATTGGGCCTCGTTTTTTATAAGATAATGTTTTTCGGAAGACCTTTTTCTCAAAAAAACCTGCCCCCCCCGAGTCCAGACATAGTTAAAATCGTTTTGGCGAGCATATTACTCATATGAATTTCATTCGTTGTAAGCCGCAGACTGCTACTCGCAGTTTTCAAAAGGTTCTGTTTTTTTTTGTTTTCATTCGTAAAAGTACATTAATGTATATGCCAATTGTATAATGTCCGACGTTTAGCGTCTACCCAAAATGTCGGTCTCACAAACCCCTGACATTTCAAATCCTCAGTTGGCAGCTGAGGTTGTTGGTGGCTGGTTATCGTTCGTATATTTTATAAACTTAGTTAATTCTGATGTTATACCTTATGTATTACCTTAGTCTTAACCTAAAGGTACACTTCAGGAGAAGTTTTAACTTCATTATAAAGAAGGTGAAAAGCTAGAAAATGTTTGAAAATACCATTACAATCATCATAGATTAATATAGTTCAGAATGGTTTCAAGAGGGCCAAAACAACGCAATTAGTATGTACTTTGAAGAACATTAGGAGCTTAGAGCTGCTATTGATATTTCGAAGAGTGTATTTTTTTTATATTTCGGTTAATAGTTTGCGTATATTATTGAATAAAATCGGGTGCCAAAACTTTGAATATATTTTTACAGAAATAAACCAACAAAGGTATATATGTGAATGAATATGGAAAAATTTTTCTTTGAAATATCGTTTAAAAAAAATGATCTAAATACTTTTTGTTTGTTTTTATTACAAAAAATTGCTTTGACCCACTAGGTCTCCTAGGATTCTGATATCAGCAAAACTAAGCTAAATTTGCTTGTCTAAGTCAAGGGTATAAAATGTGCGGATTCGAACCCGCGATCACTGTGATCAACTATGTCTACAAATCATCATTTACATTCTACTTAATACAAATGAACAAATATTTCATTTTAACGAACAGAGCGAAAAAGCCCTTGTAACAAAAATAAAATTCTACAGCAGGCAATAAAAAATATTAAATTACTATATAGTATGTAATTTATATGATTATCATATATATGATTAATTTTACTACAAATACATTAAATAAATTGTAGAAAATTCTTAATTTTATAATTTGCCCGTTTGCGTATGTAATGTAATATATCACCAATTTCGGACAACATACTTATTAAAATAATTTAATTTATTATTATCTTTCTCTAAATTATTGATAGCAATTAAGTGACCTGATGTATTTATTTATTAAAAAAAAAGAATATTCGTCTCTCAATTGATCTCAGATATTTTTTATTGTTTTATTTTGGAAATACACAAATGATGAAATGTCAAATAATACTTGCAGAAGCTGGTATTTTTGAAGATATTTATGCATATTTTACATTATGTTTATAGATATCGGCCACCGTAATATATATTTTCTCTTCAGTTATTTTTCAAAAAGCCTATATTTCAGCAAAATGCAAATATACCCATGGGATCTCTGTTGATTGAAACCTCGAGCCCATCCATATATGCTTAGGACGGAGACGGGTTAGGATAAAAGAAAGTACCTTCTTATTTGGACAAATAGTGGAAAAATAAAATAACAATATAGGCAATAGGAATATAGTCATAAAAGCTATTGTGGCTCTTTTTACATAGTTGAAAAAATTGTACAAAAAAAATAAACAATCTACTTACGGTATTTATTTTCGGAATATTTGTATCCAGTATCTTTTATTTTGTTTTGTTTGTTGTTGTACAATTTGGGTCGCAGAAAACTTAAGAGCCTTTGTTAAAATCCTTATATTTGAAAATGTTCTCTAAAGTTTTGAAATACAATCTAAACAATTTTCGTTTTAGTGGAGTCCTGACCATTGGGTATATATATTATATTATATTATACTAGAGAAGCTACTTCATAGAAATTCACCAGCCAAAACATGCCCTTAAAGCAGCGACCTATATACACAAATGTAATGTCGGACGAACTATTTAGGAATGAGCAGGCACACAGGTGCCGTCATATGTGCGAGCGAGCGATTTCAATCAAAAGGAACGAGTCAGTCAGCTGTGAACGGTATGATTGACTAAACCTATATCTGTAAAACCATCGCAAATGATGAGACTTAATTTGAACGCTCAATGATGACTGTCGTGAAACATTAAACTTTAATATTCCAGAAGGTTCGAAGGAGTTAAAAGTTAGTGTCTCTATGCGTATTCAGGCTTTTGGTCACATAAAATGAACAAGGTTTTGACGTATTTTTATATATAGGGTGATGATTTTAGAGGCGTGGTTTTCAAGAAGAGATAAAACGCATATAATTTGATGTTATGGCTAAAATTTAGTTTTATTATAAAGATAAGAGTTTGCCATTATGTTTCAAAAATGATTTCGGGTAAGTGGCCGCCGCGGCTGACTCGAACAAATTCCAGCCGAGAGGCCCAATTTTCAACCACTTTTTGCAGCAAGTTGGGCCGTATGTCAGCAATAACGCGCCGAATATTCTCTTCCAAGGCGTTAATCGTGTCCGGCTTATCTGCGTAGACAAGCGACTTCACATAACCCCACAAAAAATAGTCCAGCGGTGTTAAATCGCACGATCTTGGAGGCCACGCCAAAGGCCCACGACGCGATTTTTAGTTTATTTTAGAGTGATTTAAAAAAAAAATAGAGTGATTTTTTCTAAATTTGCACTATTTGCAAACGTTGTTCAGGAGTAAGTCTATTAATTATAAAATGGCAAACCAAACTGAGCATAAATCAAGTGACAGCTGTCAAAAACACCAACTACGAAAAAAGTAGTGCCAGATTGAAAACCCCGCCTCTAAAAAAAACTATATTTTACTGCACCAAATGTAATTACATCGATGCTAACATTGTTTTGTTAATCTGCAACAGGTTTAATTCTTTAGAATGTGTGGCAACTCTCAGATTAGGAATGTTCAACGCGCCAAGAACATATTAAGAGAATATACAAGATTGTACGATAATCGGATTGTCCGTAATTTATACGACAAATTCAAATAATCTCCATAAATGCCAGATGCGTAGATAGATATTATTGAAATAATTTTATAAAATGGATGTCTCTCGTATGTACCTGCGTACAATACTTTGAGGCTGGTAATGACCATAAGGTTATTATATGCTTTTGTACTGTGAGGATTAAAGTTAGTTTGACCAAATTTATTTAAAAAATGGAGCTTAAATTGTTACATTATTTATTTATTGAAAACACTGGTTTTGGCCAAACACATACGTACCTAATATATTTATTTATTTTTGATATTACATGTTAATTTTTCATAATGAATAAGTTACATAGCCCTAACTGGGCATTACCCGTACTAAGTAACGCTAATTTTAATAATGATGGCATTGTTTGAAGTTAATTTAATTAGGATGAACGTGTTTTAGAAAAAAATAAAGTAAAAATAAAAACAACGCATATTAAAAATTGACATAAATATATACATTTATTTATTAAAACCTACTAAAGTGAATATCTAAATAACAAACAAGAGGAACATTTAGAAATTACGAAATAGCAATTAAATAAAATTTAAAAAAAAAATCGATCTGATGGTTATATGAGTGTTTTTATAAAATTTGCATATTCTCTCCTATTAAGCCGTTCGATAGTTTAAGAGGGGAGTAGGTAATTGATATTTCTGAGTTGAATAAAAGCGCTGTTCACGATCCGCCCCTTCCTTCCCCCCTCCCCACAACTACCAATCGCCCCAAATTATCGCAAATTTGATAACTACTAAGGATCAGAGCAAAATTTTCGAAAGTATGTCCGAAGAATGGGTTCAATAGTTCCCATATTTCTATTTCAAAAGGAAATTTTAACAAAATATTAATACTTGTTTATATTCAGAATGCATCAAAGCAGTTATATTTCCACGGTATTAGTGTTTTTTACGTAGCTGTTTGCTCGCATGGGGCTTGCTAAGACGCCACAATTTAAGTACAATAAATTATTTTTCAAACACTTGCTAGTCATTATCAAATATTTAAAAATAAATCTATCTTCCGCCAAAAATAGATTTTGATGAGTTCTTTCATAATAAGAATGAACAACGCTGTAAATTGGAAACATCGTTTGTATGACGGTTCTGAGCGAAGATGGTTCTCTTAATAATCAAAGTTGCGGCTCGCAAGTTCCGCCGACCAGTCAGTTCAACACCAGCATCTCGCACATTTCATTTAAAACGAGCCATGATGAATGGTTCCCTTTAATAGTTACATCTGTTGGAACTAATGAAGCTGCCATTCCCGAGGATTTTTTGTGACCGTTTTTTTTGTCTCCGCGATCAGGAAGCCTGAGTTGGTGCAGCTTTATTCTCCGACCGTTCTGATTCACACGTGCTGCGCTCGAGACAACAAAACAAAGAAATACATTTTCGGCAGCTTGGCTTATCTTAGACGTCTGGACCATTAAGCATGACTAAAGATGTAATTAATCCTCGTTTATTATTTCGTGTGAAACATGGCCGACTTTCCTAAGAGCATCCTAACCATCAAACTATAAACCGCAGCTACATATTTTTTTATTCAGATGGACATCATTTTAATTTGATAAAGTTGCATGGTCAGTAGGTTGTTTAAGATATGGATCTCCCTTAAACTTCTTATCGCCATCTATACAAGCCTTGGTCGATGAATATCCACAGAATCAGACCAATGACCTAAAAGACCAGCCATCAAGTGACAAATGTAACCTGCTGTGAAAGCATAGAATCTTTAATTGGTAATTAATTTTACGAACAACTGCTTTTCCTTCAGCCATTTTACTTCCTTCACTTCACCTCAAACTTTCTAAAACATTCTATAACACTATTTTGGTTATTTTTCTATTATAATTTTCACATATATTGTTCTTATTCTTTTATTGTTATGCACATTCACAATATTTTTGTTATTCATAATGATTTTTTTTAAATTCATTTTTATCCTTATCTATTAGATTGAGTGAGGTAATGTGTTTTTTTTTGTGAAAATATCAATAATAATTCCTAAAATTTTAATTATTGAGCAATATATTTAGATAAAGAGATGCTAAAGATAAAATAAAATAAATGATAAAAGATATTTCCCTATAATTAATTACATAAAATATCTTGTAGACTGAGATAATCTGGATTTCAGTAATAGAATATCAGTTAGCATATTAATATATTGTTGTGCAATATATTAGGGTGAAAAGATAAGAGATATTGAGGAAATTATAATTAATTAGTTATATATAGCAGAATTAAATTTAGTAATAAAATTAATATATATTATCAAAGTTAGACAAAAACAAATTTCATAGAACAGATCAACAGAACGCAAAATATATACTCTCCGATTATAAACACATTGGTAAAAAATGAATCTTCTACCTATTAACTCTGCTTGAAATAGAGAAGTTTGAATTTTTGTGTTTAAATTATTAAAACTATGCATAAATTAGAAGTTGGTTTATAAAAACGTATCAGCTTTTTGGTGGTATGCAGGTTTCTTATGTTAAGTATAAGTAAGAGCATTTTTCGTGTTAAATAATAAAAAATATCAATTAATTTATTAAACCCGCTACTCTTGCGGGCAGTTTTTAGAATTGGTCTGCATGAAAACAAAGGAAGGCCATCGTTTATTCATCGTATGAAACAAAACAAAAACAAATCTTATACTTATAACAATAAATAAACATTCCTAGGTGATAATTAAACATGATATAGTATATTATCTCTTTTACAATCGAAAATCCTAAATTTAAAGGACATACCGAAAATAATACTACACACTGGTAAACAAAACCCGAATTGAAGACCCGAATGTGGCTAATCTAATTATGAAGCAAAAAAGTGTACCCCGGAGAAGTAACAAAAAATATTGTGGAAATTGTTTTCATAATAGTTTTAATAAATATAGCAAGTAATAGGAAACGTAGTATGTACCTAACCATGCTAGTAACACATTCCTTCGCCGTTATATGCCATTGGGTAAAGCGTAGGTTTATGAAAATATCTTTACGTCATAACATGTGCGTCTAATGTCTAATGTCTACCGCTGACGAGCTTAGTAGCGCGACTTTTCATATTTCCTGTTTTTTCTCCGCGTCCCGAATATAAATGGTTCAATTCTTTGAATTCCGCGTCTGGATGAATGATAAACGCATTTGTGCCTTTTGCGTTATTCCCCTTAAAATACCGGATGAGTGTGCGTGCTTAAGGTTCATGTCTGTAAAATCGTATGGATTTTGTAGTGTAGAAGTTATTTCATTTTATCTGGTTTTGTTCGTAAGGGATTTCTCTTCATATTTATCATTTTCGTTTAAAAATTAATACCTTAAATGGTTACATACTAATTCTTTTTTACTCTGGCTTTTACGTTCATTTTCGAAACTAGCCTTCTTTTTTTCATAGTAATTATATACCCTTTACAGACGTCTAACATACTCTATACAAATTTCAGAGATCCCTTATGTCCTGAGACCATTTCCCATAAAAAATCCAGCCAATTGGCCTGCGTTTTCAAATATGATTTGTAAAAACAACATATCAAAATTCATCATGGTATCCGAGAAAAAAATGTAAACTTTACCTGATAATATTAAGACCGTTTTTGTCATACGTCACCAGCTGATCAGCCGCTCGCCTGTCTGCGCTCGTGTCGTGACGCTAAAGATAATTCACACCAGCGCTTTAATAAAAATAATAAATTTGGGAATGAATTCTCAAATCTATTTTGCTCTTCTATTTTGTCATATAAGTAATATACCATGTCATGACATGCCATGACAGACAAATTGACCGATATCTGAGCCAAATAAATAACTAGTCAGACAATTGAGCGAGATAGACCAATTGAAAGAGAGCAACAGACAACCTTCTCCTGGAATGCAGACTCTTCGTTACTCTTTCTTGCTTATTAGAAATTAAACGAACGAGAAAGGACGATACAAGTTCGGAATAAGATCTTTCATCTAATCCGCCATTTTATTCGTTTTGTCTGACAGTTAAAGACGGTTTACTAGCCTGGTAGTTTGAGGTCCTACTATTCATCGGATCAAGTCAAGCTTTATTAAAGTATATGCATGTAACGTAGTATTAAATAATAGTTATTTAAGACTGGCGACAAAATGGTGAACATAAATAATCTCATACAAATTAAGACTTGTTGTATTGTGTCTTAAAGAATATGAACAAATTTAAAATGAAGAAAAAAAATCCCTTTATGTAAGCATTTTCATAATATGTAATTTTGTTAAACTTTGGTTATATTCATTTTTAAAGTATATACAATAAAATTAATTATTACATTAAATATGTAATTACATTTGATTTTGAAATTTTATTTGGTAATTTTTGTTTTATTTTATTATAACAAAATTAATAAAATAAATTTAAATTTTGTTAAAAAACTGATTTTAATACTGTCTGCTTAATATCACTTTTTGTTTAAAATAAATAAATGTTTTTCTAATGATATGTAAATAGAAAATATAACATGCAAAATAGTGGATTTTTCTTCCCATAATTGCTATTCATTATTTGAGGATAAAAGGATTTCTGAGAGTGCTCCTGTCGCAGTCGTTGATCACTCACAAACAGACTTAAGCCGGCTCCTCACAGAAAACATCACGCTTCGAATTCGTCTGCTGAGAATAAATAAGGCGAGACGCGACTGAAATTAATTTTGTTTTGACATTAGATTATCGGCTTACCTAAGTGAGATGAATATCGATCATTTTGACAACGTTTTATGTTATTACATTTGTATTGTTGCAATTGTATATTTTAGAGAGATTATATTGCTTAAACCTAATTGACAAATCCGGTTGAACAAGGCGATGAATGCAAGCAGGCTTCGGACACAGATTATTTACTAAACATGCGCTGAAGTTAATTTGCAAACTCGTGCTTTGAAGGAATACGTAAAGATTCCAGAGAAGAAACACGCGTCGTTCTCCTTTTTTTACGTTCAAAAAAGTAATATCTCTCAAAAACCGCTCGATTCGATTGCTAGTCGCGCCGGGATGATCATGAATACCTACCGCTTTTCCGTCAACTTCTGAAAAGTCGAGTTCTTTTCGGGACGTGACGCCCAGAGTCGCTTTTGCAGAGCGGAAATCCATAAAGCGAAGCCTGCTACACAGTCGCGTCGACACTCGCGTCGAGCAACGCTGACAGCGAGTACATTTCGGAATCAAAGCCGACTCGCAGTACTGAATGCGCGTTAAAACTTCCAGCTAAGCTGGTGGAAGTTTCGATAACTTGCACGAAGTGGCTCAACTTGTCATCGCGACGTTTTTTCCTTCGTCGTTTTATGTTTCACATATTCATTTCAGCCGGCGAGTAGCAACATTTCTTTTGTTGGTTTGTTCAACATTATTTAAGAAAATCGACCATAGAATCGCAGATAAACACATAATCAAAAAAGAAACTAAAAGTTTTTAATATAAGAAACTCTATATAAAGTCATCAAGTATGTTGTAAATTGGTGATTTGTAGTTTAGGAATCATAGGTATAGTTTAGATATAGAGGAATCATAGGTAAATATAAAACTTTTTTTTTTAGTTTTTATTGCCTTCCTAAGTCACTATGACAAGTGTTAGAGTTTTTTTTTATGATTTTTTCATAACGAAAAGATAAAAAAATATCTTTTATTTGAAAGATAAAAATAACCAATTAGGTAATAATAATCGGCGCTCGATTTTTAAAAATATTATTGTGCATAATACTACCTTTAACCGTTTTGATATAATCAAAACTTATATTTTGATATAATCAAACAGCTATCTGTCAGGTGGACCCTCGTACGATGGACCTAGGGGCTTACTTATTTTGTTTTAAATCCATTCCTGCTAAACCCTGTCGTTTGCGTAACTAAATAAATAATCGTAATTTATTTATTGATTTTAAAGTACCTTAACATATTTTCGAATTTCATATTTTCTACTTAACTAGATAGTGCTCGTACTAAGGTAAGCTTTATTTGTTGTAGATAATTAAATGTGTTAAATGGTTGAAAAAACGAACAATTATATTGTTTTTAATTAAAAACTTACAATGTTATACGTAATTTGAATTTATGATATAATAGTTATATATCAAAAATACATTCATACTGATACATAGATATTATTGTTATAGATCACATTTATTGTAAACATATAAATCTAGTAATAAAGTATTTTTAAATATGAAATAAAATTTAAATATAAAAATCTGCGTATTGCTGATAATTTATACACGTGGTATATTCTCTAAGTATCTACTCAAAAAAGAAGTTTATTGCGGTATGTAATTAATTAACGTATCTGTTTGCTTTCTACCGAGCTCAAGTAGCTAACAGGAAATATATTTGAACAGACTTTTCCGACATTCTCCAAGTATCTTTAATTGTGACGCTGATTTTCTTCTTATATAAATAAATAGGCGTTGGTACAAATTGTTCAATTTACATGCCAGGGTGGGTAATATATTTTAAAACAGAATAATACATTATTGTGCAATTATGACAAATTTAATCACCGTTTTCTTTTTTGTTATATTCCCTAAATTTGGTTATTGTAAACTAATTACTCTATTGATGTATATTACAAGTAGCTTAGATGGCGCAGTCGACTAAATAAAGCATAAACCAAATTGGGAATAAAGAAATAACCAAAATATACAAATAAATATGCTTTTTTTTTGATTTATTTATTTTATTAAATTCTTAGAAATGCTTAAAGCTATACATAAAAATACATTAATCACCAACTAAAGCCGACTACAGGCATCTCCAGTTTAACATATATATTATGTTTAACAGATCGAACTAGCATCTATATTTTTATATATGTGATAAAAGTGTGAGTGTTGTAATTTGTGAGTATATTAGGGTGTGGAATGTAATTGTTAATGTGTGTAGTGTAAAGTAACGAGTTTTGTGAAAGTGTGGTTGACAGGTTTAACTTTGTTTTCAGATGCTATCCAGAGGAAGTTGTAAAATATGTAAGATCCTCAACCGAGCGTGAAATCAGTCTCAATATATTTCAATCGGGACGCGTTACTGCGTTGTCATATTTCGTACGATGAAAATTATAACCGACAGCTGGTGTCTACGGAAATGTGGCCTTGTTGACTGATTTATTTACGGCAGCTGATATTAAAACGTCAGCATAGATCTTCATATTGCATGCTAGTGTATACAATTATGTGAGTTTTCAACTATTTTTAATTGAAGCGTAAAATATATAAGTATTCTAATATATAAGGCATTCTTTTGTATGGAAATGGTATTTAGGCAGATTTCTTCATAGAAAATAACACACGTTAATGTATGTATCAGTTTGCATAGCATTGTAAAAAAATGTTGAGGCGCCTCTTCCCGAAAGTGCTCTTCTCTGTTTTGTGAGTGGTCGTCTATCGTTCTGTTATATTTAACGGCTTCTAAAAACAGAAATATTCTGTGCCGTTATTTCACGAAAAGCAAAATCAATGTATTATAAAAACATAGTTGAATTTGCATTTTTTTCACCAGCTTGCGCTCTTTAGCATTTAATATGTTATTATAAAATTAATTTAAAATTGTCAAAAAAAAAATATAGATATACAAAGAATGGATATATGTTATTGAGATGAAGTAAATGAGATGATTTTATAAGTGACTCACGTGCAAGGTACAGCAAAATGGAAATATGATTTTTTTAATGAAACAAAGAATTACAACTAATTAAAGAATTTTTAATTGATATTAAAAAAAAATATAGCCCTAAATACTTGGCGCTAAAGCCCTGCGCAAATCCACTTTTCAATTTCGGTATAAAATTAAGACCTTAAAACACAATGGTAACGTTTTTTTTTCGGAATTGAAATTGCTGTTACGGTAGAAGCAAGTCGAATACCTGAGGTAGTTGTATAATGTATAATGCAGACTATAATAAACAAGAATTGCTATAACAATATATTATAGCTACATCATATGATATAAACTGTTTTTTTATCAATTGTTTAGTAGTAGTAAATTATTGCACCAGAACCTGACGTCTTATCATGATATTCTTTGAGTCGTTTAAAAATAAATACTTTATTAAATTTCAATAATTCATTAATTTTAACACCATTTTGGTTTTTTTTTGTAAATTTTGACTTGCGATAAGTAATGAAACAACCCTCACCTCCTATTTACTGAATTTGTGTTTTATTTAATATTAGATTAAACCCTCACCTCCTATTTACTGAATTTGTGTTTTATTTAATATTAGATAATCTAATATTAAATAAAACACAAATTCAGTAAATAGGAGGTGAGGGTTGTTTCATTACTTATCGCAAGTCAAAATTTACAAAAAAAAAACCCGTGTAGGTAGTTTCAGTAAATGATAATCAATTGAATAGAACAAAACAGAAGGTAGTTGTGGAAATAACTTCGCATTAAATTCTCGTTGGCATTAGTCGACTCGTGCGCTGCCTGTCGCGCCGACCACGCGACTGCGCCGCGCGGTTCCCTGTCTCACAGTCTTGCCTCTCGCTTCCCCGCTGCTTAGCAAGTGTTTAGTCTGACGCGTATTTTATTTTGTTTTTGCGAAAGGACGATCGTAAAATCTAAACTACCTGTCCAAACAATGTTCTGTAATAGCCAATTTTTATAAAATAAAATTTCCATGACGATAAGCAAATTTATTTTGATAAGAATTTAGCATTACGTTTTTAAATAACCCCTGATAGATTAAAATTAATTTTAAATATATCTTTTAGTCCAATGTTATCAATTTGTGAATTCAATAATTGATTAATTAATCGTAACATATAGATACATCTTATCCCGAACTGTTTTACAGGCCTTCTTAAACTACAAAATTTCTATTAAAAGTATCTTCACGACCTGTACGTTACAAAATTGGTCTCCATGAAAATCCCTTTTATTTTAACCGAATAACGTTCAGCCTATGTCCCCCCTGAACGTCAATTCTAAATATTGGTGAAAGAATATTTGAAATAAGATAAATAGTTTCGGAGATTACCTTCAACACCCAAACTTATAAATTTACCTCTTTATAATATTAGTATAGACTAACTTATACCAAACTGATCTTTTTTTAATATTCCGGCAAAAGTTTCGCTACGCTGTCTTATATATTTCTTTTAATATATTTTTAAATTATTCTTTTTTTACCCGTTTTTATCTTTATTAGTTAGTTGGACTACCTTTGTTTAGAAATGTACTCGTATAGGTACATCATTTTTTTTTACATAATTGCTATGAACTAGGTCATATAAAATTATTTTGGGCCCTACTCAGCTAGGCCAAATGTGCCTGTCTTAAGAGTCAGTGGAGATGGTGGTATAATAAAGCGTTAAAAATGGTTTAAGCATGTGCGGATTCGAACTCGCGACCTCTATATTATCTTCGCGTCATTACCCGTATTGTGTAAAATTTCTATTGGGTAACTACAATAAATAAATATATAAATAAATAAATGAACTGGGATATAATATTTGAATGTATCGTAATTTTAATGTGGGACCGGACATTCTTTTACATTTTTGCTAATTGCGCTCATATATGAGTTTATATTTACTTTGAGTGGCCAGTAATAAATAAATCGTCCCAACAGCAATGTTGTTATATTTTTGAAATTCGAATATGATATTTTAGCGCTGTATCGAGCTGTCAAAGTTACAACTAATTATACTAGGTATTTGTTGGCTTTAATGTTATGTTAATAATGTTATGTTAATGTTATTAATCAAACAGGCCGCGAAGAGCATCAATCTACAAACAAAAAACATTTTTTTTTACATTTGTACTTTTCAAGTCGAAATTTGCAAAAAATGGATAGACGGACAAACAGTCAAAGGACGGGCTAAGAAGCTAAAAAGAGTTTCTGATCCTAACATTTTGGAATCGTGATGATTTTCTATTGCTCGCTAGCAGATCACTATTAGGATAAAAATCCAACCTAAGAAATTATTCAACATAAAAATACATCCAATATAAACTATAAAAAATATTGACCTTTGAAGGAAGAAGGCCAATTCTCGATATTATTAATCGGACGTGCCAAAAATTCCTTGTGATCAATACAAGGCTTTTCTCTTAACATTAGTAGAACGAGTTCTCGGATAAAGACGAATTCTATAATGCCTTTTTACGTTCTTTATCAAAGACCTTCGTCGTTGATCCAATTTGTATTGTTGGCCTTCTTAACGCTGAATTGGTCTTGTGTGTCCTTTTATCACGCGAAGAGACACAATGAATGAATGGCTTTAGATCATTGGTCGATTGAGGATGAGGCGGCCCATCCATCATTATTTCAAACTCTAATTGAACATAACATGTACTGAAGGCCTATCTCGATCGTTCTAATAATGTATTTTTAAATGAGGGTGGTCTAATATTACTTAAACTCTGGGTACTTATAAAAAGCTTCGTAATTAATCCGTTACCGTTAACGCACAATAGTTAACTACTATAAGTTAAAATTTATTCATATATACATTTTATATATTTTTTTTGTCCGTTAAATTTTGTACAATTACTTTACATATTGGTTTGTTTGAACCCGTGCATGAAACAAATAAATAGGAACTTAGTGTTTTATTTATTTACATAATAAGGTTTTTAAATTGACATTTAATGGCATTTTGAAATTCCTTTGTTTTATATCTATATATATAAAACAAAGTCAGGTTAGTTACACCATTTACATACATAGTACATACATCGTAGTTTTATTTTGTACTTACAAAAAAGCTCAGCGCAATTGCATGTAACCAATCTATTAAATAACTATTAAAATTAGCCTACCTTAGTACGGGCAATGTCCAGTTAGATATGGTTATGTTATTCATTATCTAAGAAATATGTAAAACAAAAATCAATAAATAAATAAATATATAAATAAATAAATAAATTTATAACTCAAGAACGGCTGGAACGATTTTTATGATCGTTTTTTGTTTGATTTGTCTCCGCCCCCCGAATAGCAGAATAATTATTAAAACATCGGAAAATTTCACGAAAAAAAATATATTGAAAATTTATTTTCTCATACATTTTGTATGGAACGGATTTGTATTCTGTGGAATTCTATTTTCAAATGGCCTTCGAAGATGTTCACTTTGTGAGGTCATTGTGAGCGCATCGATAATTGCTTCATGATGTAATTTATTCTGATGTTTGTACATTTATTGAACATAATTAATTTTGAGTATTCTTGATAAAAAACTGAATTGAATTCAGCTAATAAGTTAACACAAGATTTATTGATTCTGAGGGGGTATGGAGATCGGCTTGTTAATGATAAATTATAGTTTATTGATCGCTGACCTCCAATTATATTTTTTTAAAATATAAGCACTGGTGCAGAAAAATACAATAAAAAATAAGACATCAGTAATACGAATTGTGTTTTCGGCTCTAAAACGGACGTAGATATCGCTCTGGGCCGAAGTTAAATTTCGACGTACGATTTCTGTTCCAAAATGTCTAAATTATTATGCAGCCAGAAAAGGTACCTAAATTTTTCAATCAAATTTCTGGACAGAAATAGGATATAAGCAATGAAAAGATTATTAGGAATTAAATATTACCCTACCCTACCAACAAATTTTTAGCGCTTTTTGAAGGAAATATGTTTAGATAAAAATACGTAATATTTAGGCTAGAATCGAATCGAATAAAAGTAAAGAATGAAATGTAAGTGGAATTTGGGTCGTCGCATATTAATTCCTCCCCACGTCCTTCCAAGCACTGTACGTTTAAATTTATTTATTTTTAAATTTCTCCATGTGAGGTGTGTAAATACATTATTACTAAAATATATCTGTTAGATATACTCAACTAACTTGTATATAACTATATAATTTATCTTGTTTGTGAATTCAATTTGTTTTCGTGTCGGGCATTAATATTGAGGTGTAAACCATTTCAATCATAGACCTGTCAGTCAATATGATTCCTTTTGCGCTGTGGGATACCAAAACTAGTTTATTTCACGAGTTACACGAACCCTCAGATCGCGCGTAAGGTTTGTTACGACCGCGACGTAAGCTGAATGTTACCGACTTTAATACCCTTCGCGTTTCAAACGGAAGTATTTGAACTTGGCCAACGCACAAGTTTGAAGATGCTGATTTGAATGCGATAGTAGAGTACGAAGAAAGACTAATACTTAGACCACCGACAAACCGAACATATATAAACCGAAGTATCTAATGAACCAGTTAAAATGTATTAAACGCGATTTTACGTAAGGATTTAAGGATTTTAAGTAAAGGATTATTGTGCTAAATGAAAAAGAAGATATTTTCCTATATTTTTAGGTATATCCTAAATGCTCGTTAATTTATTTGTTGGTGATGCATTTCTCACCATAATAATTTTAAGTCCTCACTTGAATGAACATCTTTATGGAACGAGACGTGAAATTTCAAGTCGGTAATTACACGTCTTGTTTTTAAGACTTCACTGTCCATTAGAGTCCCATAATTCCAAGGCAGATAATCTTTTGTTCCTAAATCCACCCCGGCGAGGCAATAAAACAACTCGTTATTTATTTACTGCGGCAGTCACAGCTCCATAAAGAGTGAGTACGGACTGCTATTATTTTTAAATTATGTCTAGTAATTATTGAAGTTATAATGAATAACTTAAAAGTAGAGATTGTAATAAAAAAATAATATTTAATAATTTTATTTAGTAAAAAGACAATATGAAATGTTAAGGGTAAAAGTCAAACCAAACTATGCTGCGCCCGCACTATGGTAGAGACTTAATCAATCATTGTGCTTGACGTTTAAAGATTCAATATGTGTACACGCTTCATAACAAAGTGCCATAAATACATTTTTTTTACACAATATTTAATTTTAAATTAAACTGTATATTTGTAAGCGATTAATTTTCGCACAAAAAATAAATATATACTTCTCTGTTTATTTTCTAAGTTCATATATTTACAGCGTCGTTAATCTACGCTCCCCACCAGTAAAAAAATATTTGTTTTTTTAAGTTATTTCTGTTAGTATTAATTTCTAACCCTTTATTAGTTATAAATATAGGTAAGTCTAATTTTAAAAAGTGCCACACTATCATAAATGATACATAATTATTATGTATAGACATAGTTGCATTGAGTTAAAAACTATTACCTTCTACATTACCTAACCTAAACCTGTCCCAAAATAGCCTCTCAAAAAGATTGATATGATGATAAAGGAATGATAACCGAAATTTGGTATCGGTTTAGGCTTTAAAGTCGGTTTCGGTCGGACACTAAAACAGAAATTATAAATACCTACCTCCTCCGAATACCACCCATGGTTTTAACCGGACGAACAATAAAATAAACAGCGCAAAGCTCATTATCGTCAGCTTTACTATGCTAATAGTAAAATAAGCGAGTTTCGCGGCGAAACACGCCTCTCGATGCTCGCCTTTCTATGATTTACGGCGCGCTTGCAACGAGTCCGAGCGCCGAACAACGGCGCGCTCTGTGCCTTACGAGTCGAGTCACTCCTTCGCCGCTTCAACAGAATTATTCTCAACGCGGGGATACCAACTCGACGCGCGCGCTGTTTCGATGACGCGAATTACAGCCTGCTACATATGAATGAACTTTGGGCATTATTACTTTGATTGCGGCATTTCTACTACAGTATTTTCTATCTTTCTAGTCATAAAATATGTCAAATAAATTAAAATCTAATTTACAATAAATAAAGATACTTTTATCAAATAACAAATTAAAAATAATGCGTATATCACACATACATGGAATAAGCGGTCACACGAATTTTTAAAAATATTTATCTTTGTAAATGTTCTAGGTTCGGCTGACACTGTAAAACGATAAAAATGCAACTCATAATTTATTTCAAATATTGACACATAACATGGCTGGCCGCGTACCTTTACCACGAGTATGAGTTGGAATTCAAGCTATTAAAGTTATGGCTGGCGTACTATGAAGATCGATTTATAAAATAACAAAACTGGCTATGACACCTGGCTGTAGCATTAACTGCTTCTATATATTGTTTAGTAGTCGTAAATTATTTTTGAACTGACGTCTTACACCTCGATCTTATTTAGTGTTGCCAACTTTTATTTTATTTTATTAGGCGGCGGTTTTCTGTTCTTGGCCACTCGATAACTGCCAACAGATGCGCATCTCTGCTCGCAGCTTCATCTCTGGAAAATCACTTCTCTGCCTATCAATAAAATACTCGTATTATTAATGTACGCGCGCTGACCGACGTCAAGGCGGTGCCTTAGATTTGTATTTTTTCCGCGATTGCATCTAGGTGTTAACATTTGACTAGAGGATAAGGGTCATTTTATCACATGATTTAGGTCGACCTATGTCTGTCATAAAATAAATCTACCGGGGGATTAAAAATAGTAGAATAATGGTTAAGAATAGTTGATTTAATATTTTAAATAAGAATGGCTATGACAACCTGTAGCTGTCACATATTATCAACTCCTTTAAAAAATTGTTTCGTAGTAGTAAATCGTTTGTACCACTACTCGCGTCTGAGGTACCAACTTGTAATGCTTTGCTTCATTTCTTATCTCAACTTGCACCTGTCGCACTTTTAGGCCATTCTATGTGAGTTTTGGATGGACATAGATGTGACAGGGAGTTATTTTTAGGTCTAAGTAGATTAAAATAAAATATATACGTTCAATGGTATTATGACATTCTATTTATGCATTATAAATTTGAACACCATTTGTAAATTTTGAAGCGTTGGCTGTATAGGAACATAATAACAGGGACATAATATTTCAATTTATAACAATTTATAATGTGGCACTGAACATTACTTTAGATTTTCTATTTGCACACATAGATGAGTTTGTGTTAATTTTAACTAGTCAGTAATAATTAATACATCTGCAAGTTTTTACATTCATTTTGGCATTCTATCGAACTGTCAATGTTTATTTATGAATATTAAAAATTTGTTGACTTTAATCCTTTAAACTATATTATCCGACCAGCTTCCGATGTGATCTAGACGGCTATAGTATGTTTTCAAGAGCATAAATCTACAAAAACAAAAAACAACTCTTTCGCATTTCTACCTACTTTTCGAGTTAAAAGATGCAATAGATGGACATACTGACAGATGGCCAAAGGACTCGGATAGTAGCTTCTTATATGTATATGAAAGTATATTTTTTGTTTTATTCTCTATCCTGCCGGCTCGCTTTGTGTTCGTCACCATTTCATGGCAATCGGTGTCTGCAGTTATTTTCAGGGTAACTGCGCGGGTATAATCTTAATTTTCAGTGGTCCTTTCTTACCTTCTCGGTCATTTCAGGATTTTCCAAGCTATTTACACTTCTTTTATCTACACAATTAAGTTTTGGTATAGCAATTTTGTATTAGTTACTCATAGACACATCATATTTTAATCACTACCGCCATCATATTGCTAAAATTTAAGATATTGCCCCCATTGAAATATATCCGGAAATATCTACTGTAATACCTACTGCGAATGAAGAGTATTTGAAATTATATTTTTCAATTTAGTAGTTAATGTCGTATGGGCAACTGTTATATTTATAATTAAATAAAAATATACCACCTAACAGTTTTTATTCCATTTAAAAAGAAAATGTTGTAATAGCAATTTTAATAGTATAAAAAAATGTTGGGTGGCATTGAATTTCAGCGCATTCTCCTAATATAGACGATAAAGAATACACATGTCTTTGAACGCAGCTATCTACATATTTGTAAGAAGTTTACATGTCAAAAATACTTTAAATTATCTACATCATTATTACATTAATATTTGTGTACTTCGTTCTGTGTATAAAATATTTATTAATTTTGTATTCTTCTTTGTCCACAGGTATGTGTATTCCGTGATATCGCCTCAACGCAAATCAGGCCAGCAATGCAAGGTTTCGAGTCATCAACATTCTCAACGTAACTTGTTCTATTTTTAAAAGAGGTATTCCAATATATTTTGGAGTTATTTTTATATGACCCGTAAATTCTCAGCTTATCTCGGACGTGCGAGTGGCTTAGAGGGCCAGCTCAGTAGGGGAGTGTTCGCTTGACATTATTTCCGACTGTCATGCGATGAATTTCAAAAGTATCAATTAAAATTGGATTTAAGCAGATGCAAAAATATTTTTTTACCCAAAGCCTTTATACATTTATATGTGTTTATATTACACGATTAAAATATTTTAAGCTTTCGTACTATATATAAAATCAAATATAAGTCAAATACCTTTATCTTTTTCTTTTTTTTATCTTTATTGGTGAAACCAACAATTTAACTCATAACTCATTAATAACTCATTTATATAAATATCTAAATGATACGCACACTACCCATGTTCATTTATTTTTATTTTTTTTAAATTTCCATTATTTTTTTTTCATTTTACCATAATTGTTCATCCTTATCACTTATCCATTATTTTTATATTTTTTTGTTAGTATATCAACCTTCTTATTTCATCTAATTCACTAGACACATAATATTTGACAACATTTTACACTAAAAAGGACATTTGAGAGTTAAAAATGCTTTTTATAAAATTGAGTTTAAACCGACATCCTGCGCTCGCAAGTACATGACCTCTTTAATACCTTTATAATTATTTTGTTCTATGAAAAATTAATAATAATTTTCTATTTTTTTTAATATGTTCAAAGATTATGTTATTTATCTCTTCAGGCGATTTGCCGCTATTAAAAAACAATCATCAAATATAAGGCACATAATATATGTATGCATATAAAAATATATTTAGTAAATTTGTTTACACGCGCCAGAGTAGTATTAAAACGTTTAGGTTCATACGGATATCCAAAAGCGGTACTTCTCATAGATACAGGACACACACGCGTACTATCTCTTTTTTTATGCATTTTATTTTAACTTGAAATGCCCAGAGTAAATCTCTGAGTGCCTTCGACTGTACATCGTACTGACGCTGCGTAATATAACACAATCCAATCTATTAAGTCATTAACTTTTTATAGCACTATTATTTTGTTTGCATTACATCGGTTATTGACGAATTATGCTTTATAGATGCGGCAAATCCCCTCGAAAGTGATGCACAGAAAGAGGAGCCATAACTTAAACTCAACTCCCATTTCAATATCTATTTAGAACGGTATCGGTTGACAATTATATATTTTTTAAAATGTTAACTTGTATGTCAAAAACGTGTCAACACTATTCAGTGAAAAACAGTGTTCAACCAACCTCACGAATATTGCATCATTTTTGAACAGAAAAATAGTACAGTCTATAAAACTTATTACGCAATGGTTTCTATATCATTTTAATAATTTACTATTGTGAATGTAATTTAGTGTATAAAACAATGAAATAAATCAGGACATGTAATTTTTTTATAAAATAGACCACTAAAAAGTTTCATCACACCGCCGCCCCGTTAGCCCCAGCGAAATGCCGGAATACACAACTAATGGACGAATCTATTATTTAATTAAAAGAACACAATAGCCAGAGTACAGAATAATAGTCGTTCTAGTCGGATATGCATTTCGATCGTAGCTGATAAGGCTCTCTGTTGGACGGTATCGAAACGTCAAATCTACCCACGCCGTCACGTGGACTCGGGGGAGATCGTGTATCCAGATATGATTAAATTAATTACTTGCCTTAAAATAAGATGTAACTTATAAAAATTCATGTTGTCAGCGGGTGGTCAAATAAATAAACAACACATGTACTCACTACGATATTTTTTAGAGAATTCCTGACTGCCGGCAGTAAATATGCATGTATGTAGATGCAGATAAGACGACTATTAGGCTCGTATGGTATTGCCATTGGTTACTTCAGTATCAAAAATATTTACTAAGAGAAATATGAACATATAATTGATATTATAATAGCTACCTATAGTTATATAGGTTAGTAATTCTAGGCCATTAATAGGAATCAGAGACTAATAAAATATGCAATAATGTAAATTCAGTCAGTTGCGGTGGCAAAAATGCTCGGGCGATGACGGGAATATTTTCGCGAACTTTGTTTCGACCTCCGACATATTTTCATTGAAAATTAAATCTAACGCAATTTTTTTATATCATTCACATCCATACTTAGCACATTATGCAAAGATATTTGATGGTATTTCAATAGCGAAAAATCGTTTGGCAAAATGTTAGCTATAAATCGTCGAGATCGTGGTAGTCTAGTGGTTAAGGCGTTCGACTATTGGCCCAAAGGTTGCGGGTTCGAAACGCTTCATTTTTAACGCTTCATTACCACCATATCCCCTGACTCTAGTACAGGCATATTTGGCCTAGTTGAGTAGCGCCCAAAATAATTGTATATGACGGTCATAGCATATATTTTAAAAAAAGTAAGCTAAATCCTTTACAGAGTTATGCGTTTAGAAATAACGCATATTAAAACTAAATAAATAATTATCTCAATGATAAACACACACAAAAAGTGTATTTTTTTTTATATTTCTGTTATTTTTATTGTTATCAATCTCATACGTAACTCATTTACAAAATCATCTCATGCACCCACAAACCTTCTCTTTAACTTATTTTTTTGTGAACTGGTTTAAATCGAAATCCCGCCATGTTTAGTTTAGATAAAACTTGTTTTTTAAGATTATTTTTCAAATTATTTAGAGTTTTTTAAATATTTTAGATAAACCTATTTTTTTTCTATTGTTAAAAAATATTGTGTTTTAAAATAATTTTAAATTTTAACTGTATCTAAAAAAACATACTTAATTTGGGTTTTTTTTTTATCATAATAAAAAACATAAAGTAAGTCATAACTTACTTTAAGAAAACAACTTACTAAAAATAAAATATTATTGCTTTTGGTCTGAATTAATCAACCGGTCTAAATTGGCCAATCAGCATGTAATTAAGATTAGGTATGACTCCCGTTATAGGATTCCTACCAAATGGAAAAGTTGCGTTTCGTTAAAGACATCCACCAACTTGCCTACGATAGCAGTTCGATCTATTTGAGCAGGTTGCCTGAATAGATGCAGTCGTCCATCGGCTATCTAGCCGGTCCACAAAGAAGCCATTAATCCCTTGCCTCTTCACTGTTACGAATATATAATGTGACATTAATATCAACTTGAATGACGCGCGCCGCACGATAAATAACGCACTTAACCAAATGAAACGAGCGCGCCATTGCTATCTTTTTACTTAACGCGGTCCAGAATGGTGCATTCATCTATTAAAAACGCCTTTTTATTATATTATTATGCAACTGATTATCTGCAAAAAAAATATTTTATTCCCTACAAAGAAGACGTATAACTATATTTATTTTAAGTCAAGTACTCGGGATAAATTAATTAAATGAATCTCCAGTCAACCACGCTTATTTACCTAAATTTAGTTATGTTAGATCGGCGGGATTGTATTAGATAGTTGCCTAATAAATATAAATGAATGGCGAATAAGTGCAATTTTTCAAAGATTTTTTTGGTCAAGTGAGCGCCATAGGAAACGTCGACTTCTAAATTAAAACTGCTGTCTAATATGAAAGATCAAAGCCTCATTTTTTTATACAGGATGTCCCAAGACAAGTTATGGTTATGTTCCCTAATATATCTAAGAAATTATATGAAAAAAATGCGAAAATAGTTCACGCCTAAATTTTTTTTAACGACATGGTGTAAATTACCAATCTATTCGTCAGCATGTGAATTGCGAAGCGGGACGTTGCCGTCACAATATTCGCCAGCGAATCCCACTTCTCCCACCGCGCCACGCTTCACACTCTACCGTCTAACACAGACGTATTACAAGAACCGTTTCATATTATCATGTAAATTTGTCTTTTTCTTTCTCGGAAACCACGGTGAATTTGATTATACTGGGTTCATAAATAATACTTGAAATCACAGCTGGATTTTTGTTGGTAATCGTCTTGTACTGAATGTATTCTACGGACCTAGAAATCGCATCTATATTTTTCTTCAAGTACACAGTCTAATACGGTCACTCACATGGCGATTTTAGCAGTTTGTAGTTTTACGTTCTGTTTCGTCATTAAAATGAGCAGTCTTAGCGCGTTAGGTGCGCACGCGGTACTTAAACGTAGAGCCGTTAAATTTCGACAATTTGCTACTTCGCCTTGTGTCGTTTAGGCAATAGTTAAACACACGTAAGTTGCACGCTCTTCGTTAATATGTTAAAGTTTATTATTATTTTGTAGATCCGGTACGCTCTGAATCGGGCCTTACGCGTTGCTCGAGTGGCGCGGAGCAAACGCGACCATCCCTTGATATTATTTTTTATTATTGGCCAAAGAGAAAAGGAGACAAGCAAGCGAGTGTATGGAGGAGGCCGGCCGCGTCCCACAAAAGGCCATTGTCGTAATTAATGTATGGACGCGATGATCATTAATATTAAACTGCTGACTCTTCCACGGTGGCTGTTAGTCACTGTCGCTGCCTGCTTAGTACAGTAACATATTCACTAACGACTTTACATTATTATGCATTGTTTGATAAGGAAATTCTTTTCCACAACGTATAACATTACGAATATTTCGTGTGGAACTGTGAATGCTATAATTCCTTCGAGCAAGCCAACAGTATAAAGAATTTAAAAAACACACCATAAAAGTAAAATAGTAAGTAAAAAAAATATAAAAAATTATTGAAACTTTAGTTTAAAACGATTTATTTGTGAAAATTTGAACTAATAAACCTAAGTAAAAAAATAAACTTTAAATGCATCTGTGCAAGTGTGTATTAAAACTTGTAAAACACGTAAAGGCCATATACAAACGAAAAACCACAAGGGAAGATCGTCCCGCACATTAATTTTGATTAGAGCCCAAGTTAGCGCGGCTGCTTGACACATTTTGGTTAGGCACAACCCGAAAAAGTCATTTTAATCCGTCTTAATAAATTGCCAACACGTCGCACAGCACATTCGTTGGCGAGGCTTTAAAAACCACGTCGCAGGAGCGAGAGGTCAGGCGAATGGGGTAAATGAAAGAGATGACATGATAAATTCGTGGCATCAGGCCGTGTCCGATATTATTTTCAAGGCAATGTGACATAAATATTCCTGAAAAACGATTTCACAGAAAAGGAGATGTTTAGGTTGCATTTATATCCACTTATCGGATTTAAATATCGGGTTTAAATTGATCAACTGCTAGCGAAAAATTGAAAACTAAAACACAATGCAGATGTCGCATAAAGTCTTAAAAATTTATAAAACATTTATTGTAAAAAGCACACAGTTTCATAATTTTAATATTAGATGGCAATATGTTCTTTAGGCTTAAACCAATATTATCCTTTCATCCTTGTATCCGCCAATTGTGTCATTGTTTTTTGGTGAAATTGGGTGAAATAGCCATGGTTTTTTTTTAATAATTATATTAAAAAAGAAAACATTAGGTACATTTTTAAGCAATAAAAAAATATTGCTACGAGTAGTTTTTTTAAGCAATAGTAGCACAATTAAATTTATGGTTTTTATCTTTTAATTATTAACACATATTTCGCACGATTACAGATTTTCGCAATCGGTGGAAGTTCAACTAAAAAAAAATAATTATAACTTGCAAGTGAAGAAGCGATGAACTCCTTAACAACTACAAAGTTCGAACCAATTACAAAGTTCTTGCTAAGATAATGATAAGTTTTGATTTAGAATTTTAAAAGCAAAAACAATGTGCATATTTTTTATAAATAAAATTGGAGTACATCCTTGTGTATTGTATGAAATAGAATAAGATTTATTCGAAAATTGCTCATGAGTTTAACTTTACAAGGTAGTAAAAAATAATGTCCTTCTCCTCTATGTGTCCAGCATTAAATCTATTTAATGCTTGTATTTATGTAAATTATTGTTACACATAATTTGTTTTTACATGCGTTTCGTATATGTTTCCTATTATATTTATGCAGGAAGTAGGTAAGATGCCTAAAATAGTATGCTTTTTTTCAAATTCTTTTATGTTAAGTTATTGAAAAAATATTAAGTAAAAATCGAATCCCAAAATGTTGTAAAACATGTTTTAATTTTAGGTTAACCAGCTTTGAATGTGTCGTTATACAAGGGTGACAGGTCAGCGGTAGTGAAAAGGGCTAAATGGATTTGTAGGATTAACTCCCTTCGAAAGTTTGGCGTACAGATGTTCCCTTGTCCCCGCCCTAAAAGGGTCCACTAACCAGGCGGATCATTAGTAATTCGGTAGTGAGCTGTGGTTTGATTATGATATGTCCCTGTTTTAAAGTTATCTCGCTTCTGGGCGGGAACATTAATGAACGCTCTCTTGTATAATTAAGCGTTTTTGCTGACCTTAAAAAATAAGCTTCGAAATTTCTAATGAATCGTTAAATAAACTCGAGATAAATAAAGTTTAATTATTTATTAGAAAGGATAATCAAATGATTAAATAAATTATAATAATGATTTAATACATAAAGCACTATGTTTTTATTTGTTATAAGTTTCTCTTGTCACTAATATTGGCCGATTGTGAGAGCGGTTAAGTATAAAATACTGTTTCAACTGAGCTGAAAATAGCTACTTTACTCTTCTTTTCAATTTTTGCCACTATGCTTTCACATAAATACTCGACATTGAATACAATTATTACAATTAAATTTTATTAGACATTAAATACAATAAAGACAAATAATTAAAAAATACAAATGGATTAAATTAATAATACAATAAAATATTATTATCCTACAGCAAAAAAACTAAGAACAGATGTTTAATATCCGTGCGAGTTTATTAATAAGTGTGAGTGTTTGTGTAAGAGATAGAGAGAAAAGGTGTGTGCGTGACCAACCAACGCCTTCTAATATGATTCTAACTGGTGAGTAAATATATGGGCTTGTCCTATTTTATACTACGTAAATAATATTAACACTAAATAATACTATGTAATAAATACTACGTAAATAATATTAATCTAAATAATAATAAAATCATACTTTTAGGATGCCGTTTGAATAGACAATAATTTTGCAACGAGGCAGCATATTCCGGTAGACTTTGAGAAGTCATTTTTGATACAAACACCTCTAGCAAATTCAACCTTTTACCTTTAGACCTAAACGTGTCTTCTCAAGGATTGAGTTCTTAATAAAAAGTTTGCATTGGTGGTCATCATTGTATTTAAAATATACGAAGTTATGACAAACATCCACGCTTGAATTACTATTAATTGTTTTAAGCTAATTTGTTATATAAATAATATTTTGTCCTTTTGCAATTTTATTTAATTATATTTTCTTTATGATTATTTCTCAAATAATTGGTTTAAAATACTGTCAAATAAATAGTCTTAATAAACATTTAAAACATTCGAATGGCATACCATACTATAATAAAAAAGATAAAAGAATAGGCGTTAGAATAGTGGAAAGGATAGCAGAGGATCGTATGAAAAGCCTTCATAAATGCCGCAATCAATCTTGTCAGAAAATGTGAGTTTGTATCTGACTGACGTTAGGCGTTTCATTCAGAATGCCCACGTCTTTGACAGTTCCTTTTGTATGAGCAGAATGGAATCTAATATTAGTTACTTTCATTTCCAGCAACTCATGCTGCAGATGGTCACTTTCGTATGCATGTGGGTAGGACTTATGCTTGCTAGCCTTAGACGACCACGACTTGTAGAAACATTTTAGTACAAAAAAATATGCTGTTATTTTTAAATTATTCGTTTACCGATAAGGAAAATCACTAATAATACAAACAGATATTGTTTAAGCATCCGAGAGATTCATGCTACGAACGCATATCGGCATGTATTTGCTAGAAGGTAAATAAAGTTATGCATCGTAAATTATACAAAACAAGAATATACACCGTGTCCCAAGACCATTTCCTATAAAAAAAACCAGCTAATTGGCCCTGCGATTTCAAACATGATTTCTATTGACGTCAAATCAAAATTCATCATGGTTTTCGAGAAAACAAGTAAATTTTGCGTAATAATAATAACCCATTTAATGTCATGGATCGCTAGCTGCGACGAAGACGAATAACCTATATCGGCGAATGGCCGCAGCGAAGTAATACGAGATATCGATCGCGTTTTCGACGTTTGGGGGAATTTTAACCAGCGCATTAATAAATTGAATGATGAATTATTTTCGAATATTTTAATATAATTTCTTCCTCATAATAGGAAACATAACCACCTTATTAAATCTTCGGGAATGGTCTGGATTATCCTGTATAAAAAAAATTACGAAGATTACGTCAATATAGTTTGGCGTTTCATGCTTTTATGTTACTAATGTCATGATTTTATTTTAATTAATTTATTATTAATTTATTATTAATTATTATTTATTATTAATTATTTATTATTATTAATTAATTTTTTATTTTATTTAATTAATTTTATTTTTCTTTTTTAGTACATTTTAATATATGTTTGTTTTTTTATGTTTTTTTTCGTCCTAATATTTGACATAGCTCTGTCGAAATATGAGGATACTACTCGACTTAATCATTCGAGTTTGCGTCTTTAAGTTAAGTTCTTTTAGCGGGAGTGCTACTATCTACCTCTTAATTTGCACACTTAATTTGATTACATTACTTATTGTTTCCTTTTGTTTTTGATCCCACGAGTATTGTCATCAGAAGCAAGTGTGTACACAAAATTTCAGCCTAATGGAGGTAGTCTAAAATTCCATTACAAGATTTGATGAACACCACAACACGGCCAGCTAATATAAGCCTAAGTAGAAAACTCTTATATTAGAAAATGACGTTGGATTCAGCGCTCCAATACGGGAAGCCGACATAATAAAAACTATAAAATATATCGTTGGTAGCGCGCTACATATTTTCGCTAAATATATGTACCCGCTACTTGACTAAACTAAGAACTTATCTGTGTTAGACACCTACACCTGCAATTAAGTAAAATTGCCAAGGCCATTATTACTTTAATAAAAATGCTAACTGTATTATTTCTTAGTTTTTGTCGGTTGTACGCTAATTTTTTAAGATTATTTTATCGTACGTTATTTTTGCACATGTACGGTTTATACGCATTTTCTTATAAGAATAAGAAACTGACAGGGTCGATATTATGTCGTTTTAGCCGGATCTGACAATGCTGAAACAAAAAACTGGGAGTAATATAATATTTGGACCATGGTTTTCTTTGACAAATTTTCTTTCTGCTGTGATTGCAATATTACATACACAATTCGTATATAATATCTCGATCATAGTGGCCATGCACTCGTTCGTTTGCAAGGAACAAAGAAAAATACAATGCGCCCAGAAGTGGTGCTCAACCGTTTGCTTTTAGCGACATTATCGACGACGTCGAGGCTATTTTCTGCAGCACTCGAATGCAGCAGTCTGCAGTCAGCAGTCAGCAGTCAGCAGGCGAGCCGTTTCTTTTAGATCAATGTCATTTGCGCTTAGTCGACATAAATATTGTTCACATAAAACTATATGTATGTAAGTGGTAAAAAGTATTTTTTAAATACCGTAATTGATAAATTATTATTTTAAAAAGTTATTTTCTTAAACGTTCGATTTTGTGACTAAATTTTCAGTGCCTGGGATGTAAATATATAATAATTGAATAATATTTTCATTGCAACTTCTGATCCATTGGATATCAATTTTGTTTTGCAACTGATCGGAGACTCTTTTAGATATCAAATTGTTAAACTTAATTATGCAATCGTTACTGATTGCTGTAACTCGTTTTAAATATCAGACCTTAAATAAAACTTATTCAGACCTGTATTATCTTAGATTTTTAATAGCATCTTTGATAAAGAACTCATTTTAAAGTTAAAACATGAATTAAAATAGCAAGTTACATATTTAGGGAAAATAGAACGAGCATAAAACATGTAGAAGAGGTAAAGAGGCTGAACTGAATCAAGTCCCTTAGAAGTCGCTTAGAAAGTGATTTATTCATGCCATTAAGATACGTCATAAATAAAGTATAGTGCGGGATGGGAGGGGGGGGGGGGGGGGGTTGTCGGAGTGTTTACAAGCTATCGTCCATTATCACTTTAAGCCTATTAGGAGGTGAGGTTCGTCTTAGCTCCGTCTAGGAAACCCGACCTTAAGTATTCATTATTCGGGTCCAGCTTTATGATTATTAATAGATTCCAAGTCATAAATTGTGCGGTTGATTATATGTGGCGGCGTAGGAGTTACGGCCTATGGATCCATACGAATGAATGCGGGCAGAGCTAACGATTTGAATAGGAGCCTTTGAATAATGGAGTCTAGGGAATGCCTCGAAGACAGAAGAAAATTTGGCTTTATTTATTAAACTCCCTCTACCCTTTCATATTCTTTACTAATTAGGTATATTTATAACTTTTTAAAAGTCTAAAATTCATCTTGATTTCTCTCTAATTTAAAGTTATAATAACAAAAGGTAAACATATAAAGGTATACATAAAGGTAAAAGGTATACATATATATTATTTATAGAATAAATTATTTTTTAATTATAATATATGAATTTTTGAAACACTGATAATAAATTCAAGCCGCGCTTATAAACTCAACACAAGAAGTACTATAATAAAATCACATCGCTAATCTCAATCAGGATTTCTGAGTTAGATAAGTTTGTTGATACAGCTATAAGTATATGTATAGTAAGTGGCACGATAGTGGTAGTGTGTGGCACGATAGTCAAATTGTACCAAATTACCTTTTATTTTTGTTGGCTACCGACCAAACAATATTTTTTAAAAAACGGGACAAATCATTTATACTCGTTGAAAAACATCTAAAATTGTAAGAGATAATAAATTTCCAAGCGCGAACAAATATAATTACAACTAACACAACATGCACCACCAAAAACGTTGTTTGTTAACTTCTGTGTAAGTTTTGTTATACATTTTATGTTAGTGAAACTATTACACCGTTCCTTTAATAAACCACTTTCCGCGCTACCCGTTCCAATTCACGCGAGAGCTCACGGCAGGGTTTTCGATGCCTACTCTAAAAGTTTTGAAATCCTTGGCCTCAGATGCGAGCGAAATTGATTTGAAGACATGGAAACTTTCTCATATTTAGGTTTTGGGTCCGTCTGTAGACAAAATTAAATTAACATAACGCCGTTTAAGGAATCTACACAAGTGCTTTGATAAAATTAATAAATTTAGGCGTGAATTATTTTCGAAATTTTTATACAATTTCTTACACGTAATTCGAAACATAAACACCACCATGAGTATTCGGACTTAAGTAATGGTCTTGGGACATCCTGTATAGGTAATTAATAAAATATATTTCTTATACATTATGTTGCTGCGGGCAAAGGAAGGATAATAGGAGACCGAGGACTCACCTTTCCCTCGATGGAAATTCTGGATGCTCACTGCTTTTGCTCAGACACTAGCGCATAGCGGCTACTATCAGTATTATCGATAGGCTCGCAGTAGAGCTCTTTCCTCCGCGCGCGGTTGAGAGTGACTGTCTGCTTCGTCCATATTTCGCAGGCATTACGCCGCTCCGTGGTGAGGCAGGTAGATATTTTTGTCTTGGACAAGGATTGAGAAAACTTGTTAAAAGGAATAAGAAATTCAGCCTAGTAATGTAACCCTTATTATTTATTTAGATTTAAACTTTTATTATTATAGCAAACGGTGTAACCACCATTTTTGGATTTCAATTCATTCGACCTATTTATTATTTTTGTATTGTTTTGTAGAAACGACATATTTTATGAAGCCCGGTTATCGATATTCCTATGCGCAGACGCGCATATGCATCACTATGTTCTTCGGAAAATAAGCAAAACGTAATGTTCTTATATTTTTTTTACTTATTTATTTATCTATATAGATATAAGAATGACAAAATATCGTGAAAGTCTGTTTAATAACATCTGTCTATTCTTTTACATAGATATTGTTTGACATAATATAACGGCTAATATTTCATTTCAGGGTTTTGATTTCTACAATAAAACAAAGCTTTATCTTTTTGCTTCGGTAAATTTTTTTGGGTATTTCTTTTTTCTTTATCGAACGAAAATAACGAAGGCTCTGGAAAAGTCAACCGGAAACAGGTCATGTGAGATAACCAGACAGATTCTTACGCTCGAGTTCTTTGACTGCTCTCAGCTTATTGTTTGAAGTCGGAACAAAAAAAAAATATATTTTTGAAACTCATGGCATAAAAAAAACTTGTGCTGAAGACAAAAATATAAATTTATACGTTATTTTAGATGAAAAAAAATGTTCGCTGATCCATTAGGAATAAGGTTCCACTGTCATGCGATTTAAATAGTAAGCTTATACTTAACATTCAGGTAGAAAGTAATCTGATATTCCAATTTCAAAAATGAAACATACTTATATATGTAATAATATGCTACGTATATCTTTATTAATAATACTTCAGAGACATACCAATTATTATTATTAAATTCAAAATTATTAGAGACTTTATATAATTTACATGTCAAGATTACTCGCAGTTTCTATGAAACACTTTTATCTTTAGTTTTTTATTCTTAAATAATTGCTATTACCTAGGTCACTAGGCCAAATATGCCTGTCCTAGAGTCAGAGGAGATGGTGGTAATGAAGAGTTAAAAATAGTATGACCATATGCGGATTCGAACCTGCGACCTTCGGGTCAATAGTTCAACGCCTAACCACTAGACTACGACAATCCAACATATTTAAACTAGCTGTCCTGTCCCTGAGTCGCAAGGGGTATTTTTTTTATAGTTCAATTGTTAATAAAAGAGGTTTTATTTTTATTTTAGACGGGATAATTCCAAAAATAGTCATCCATGAGACAAATATTTTGACTAGTCTACATCATAATGAAAGTTCTACCATGGCATCGTTCTTGTAATTAAGCAAAGGGTGGCAATTTAAAGTGGAACATTCTTTGTTGGTACCCGGTGGTCTGTTTTTTCCGTCCTCCGGTTTCTTTGCGGTGACAAATGTGTATCTCCCTGCTCGTTGGACTCGTGGTTGCGAGTCAATCGTTTTTTTTTTGCTAGAGCTATGTTGCACCCTAAACTTGACCCTTGCCGCCGTCGCATGACCTAAGACTGATGATATTTAAAAAAATCTACTTATCTGCATAGTATTTCCATCAAACAATTTTATACGACAGCATTTTTTACTTGACTTAATAGTTGGTCGCAAATGCATAATGTTTCACGGAGTACTGGCATTAAAACTTTCAATATACGATGGTACTGGTCGCTATTATTGAAATGTGTACAAATAGCCATCAGCTGTCAGGCTGTATTGAATTTGGAATATTTCGCTTTATATAAAATCGAGGGTCGAGATAACTTACTCTTGATAATAAGTTTTATGATTTTATTACATTACTTATAGCCTTAAACCTTCCAGAAGATCTAAGCTGTTAAATAGTAAAAATCTATTCGAATCCATTCAGTGGTTTCATAGCGTCATTTTTATAATTAGTAGCACTAATTTCTCGTGATGTATTTCCTAAGCACTTATTATTTGTTTTGATCATTCGTACTTTGTATTGTAAAATTTTTAAAGCTACTATAGTTAGTTCAAATGTTTAATAGTGATTATTGTATGTAACCTTGTGCACATGAAAGCAAAAGAATGCGTGTAGGAATATAATTCAACTGGAACCTATATTGTAGTTTTAACTTGATGATGTTTCAAAATCTCAAAGTAAGGTCGCAGCGTGCAAGGACTAGTAAAGACTTTCTAGAAAATGAAGGAAACTTTCCTAAGTGGAAGGCAGTAAAGTGCCCTCTCAAAGATGGCCGTGTAAATGCGCGCTGGCCTGTAAGCGAAAAACGACTAAAATTAAATACTTTCTCCTCAAAGAAAGCATATTTCTAAATTGCAACGAAAAATGTAACCAATTTAACGCATATTTTGAAACATGGAAAATGTTATTACAATACTCATAATAGGCAACACTTTTACTAACTACAAACTTTTCATTCACATACTTACTAAAACAAACTTTTTTTTTCAAAAAATATACTTTAACGAAAAAATAATTATTGTTAATTATTAATTAATCATTTTTTTATTTAAATTACATGATTTTTTTTTAAAAACTAGGATAACCACTTTCTTTATTATTGATATTGAAATACATTTATTTCGTAATTTTTATGCCCTCTTATATAAAACATAAAATAGTGTTTACACAATAATAAACATTTCATATAACGTATTATTGCAATTTGTAACCACGTTACATCGTCGATTAGTTTTGCGCATCACCTTTATAGCACAATGTGCTGTTCCAAGAAGACGCCAATCATACGCCAAGCTACGGGACTTCATTATATTTAATCATTAATTTATAATACCTATAAATAAACCTATAAAAAATATTGAAAGTTAAGATAAATACAAGGTAAAAAGCAAATTTAGAGTTTATTATAATATAATGACGCTATCTGGTTTCCATAAGAGCAGTATTATTACCACATATGTGACATGAGATATAGAAATAAAGAAACAAAAAAATAAATACTAGATAAAATGTGATAACCTATCATGCTATGCTAACAAGGCACGCGACGCGTAATCGTGTAATTATTGGTAGAAACGCAAAGCACAGTGCGCCGCTCTCAACAACTAACTAGGTTAGGTTAGGCACACAATAATAGTCTACCTCGCGATTCGCCCTGCTGTGTAGGTAGAGGAGCGAGGGATTGGTAGGAATATTTATTATTTACTGTTCTCTATTCTGTGTTAGTAGTTGTGTGTTCTGTGTATTCTGTGTATATTTAAGCTTTTGATTTTAAGTTTTATATTTTGGAACACGGATTCTTCTTATAGTTCTTGATTGTTTGATTTTTTTAAACAAAATATTTTAACTTCATTTGCTCACAACTTTACTATCACAATAATTTTAAATATTTAAAATTAAATATTATTGTGATATTGTATTGCATATGTAGGTCTCTTATAACTGTCCATATTAATGCTATGCTCTTTATTTTTCTAAATAAATACATATATAAATAAAGCGGCGTGCTTTTGAAGTGAAATTCTTTGCAGAAATCTGTCACTTGTGTCGCTGCTCTATCGAATTAAAAATGTCTCTTGATAAACATGCGCGCGTTATACCTTCGTAAGTAATTTATATTAATTTAAAAAAAGACAAATTTCAAACCTTTTCCCAGACCAAAATGTCCAGTTACTTTAAAGCTCTAAATTGTGCATAGTGCATATAAAGCATATTATTACGAACTCAATATTTGGTTAAACGATCTTTAATGACATATGTAAACCGATTTTCCCATTTCGCTTTAAGGGAAGAATTGTACAATTTCCGGACTACAAATATATTTGTGTGACTGTGAAATAATTTGTCTGACGAAATCGCATTAAAAACCTTTTTATCGTGCTCCCGGTCGCGGCCCGGAGTTGTAATAATTTTAGCGACCTTTTTGGAAAGGCGAAATAAAGCAGTTGAAAATTTCGGCCATGGAGAATTTCTTTGTATTGCTTTCCAAAGTGATTCCCTCTCTTCTCTTTCCCCTTCGCCCTCTTTCCCTCTCTCACCCCCTCCCCTCCCCCGTGTAACGACCCCTTTGTCGTCATTACTAGAGTGCTATGAGTACTCTATTGTTATTCTCTGCGCTTATAGTCGAACGGGCCCCACTCTTTTTTATTGGAAGGCCTTTATTAACTTACTTTATATAATCTTTGTTCAATTGAATGACAACTTTATAAGCGTTAAACATAAAATGTATAAAATCATTGTAAAATGGTGTTCTTAAAACTATATACTCGTGATGGAAATAATTTAGTAGAAATACAAATATGTCCTCTCTTTTAGATATTAAAATTGATTTAAATCTATATTAGAAGGAACATTATCTAAATTTTGCTTTCGTTTAGGACAATTAATAAAAAAACGGCTATATCTATATAGTATACGTATGCCTACCTATGGCTAACATATGCTACAACACTTTGGGGAAATACTACAGATTTTGAGGACTTTTCATTTCGAAAAAAAAAGTATATGAATAATAATTGAAAATGTTTTAAAACGAAGAAATTCTAACCAAATTTTCAATGAATTAAATATTAATTACCATCTTAATATATTTTAGAAGTTGTGCCGTGTGCATACATTTACAAATATAAGACTACAGAAAATATTCACCCACAAGAAATAAATCACAATCGCACCTGACAAAACCAAATACAACCATTTTTGAAAATAGTTGCATTACAACGGATAGTTATTAAATTACGGGAAAATTTTAAAAAAAAATATGGATATAATTTTACATTACAAATATTATTTAAAAAACGGTCTTTACTCAGTAGAAGAGCTTGATAACGGCACATTTCTCTAAAAAGAAAAATAAATAGGAAGAAAATAAACTGTTATCTCTGCCATGCCTGAGTACATACAAAATTATTAGGTCAATATACTTAAATATTTTTTTTATTATCCATAATAAACTTATTATGAATACTATGAATATACTTATTATGAATCGATCGACCACGGTGAAACACTTTGCAATGCCTAAAAAACAACAGAACTATGTAATAAAATGTAAAATTTATTATGTGGCTTGTTTCATTGCAAATTAATTATCTATCTATGTATATAATATTAAAAGGTACTCTTTTAAAGGATTAGTTTAGTAAACTAATATTAACAATGCACTCATCTTTGCACTAACTTTGGTGTAAATGCACTCTCCTTTGCAGCCACGCGTGACATGATCATTTCATTATAATTACATAAAGTTAACAAATGAATTTGTCTGAAACCATGATGAATTTTTATATACTTTCTTATAGATGAACTGGAAATGACAAGACCAATACGCTGGTTTTTTTATCACAAAAGGTCGTGGGACACGGTGTATATTTATCACTACTTTAATGTTAATCTATTGTAATATTATATTTATTTTGTTCCATATTTTTTGGGGTCACCTACTGTGTTTTTTTCATTATTGAAACCTTTAGACACAAACGAAGGATTAAACTAAACGTGCGTTAAAATATGGCATGTTAAGCCACGCGAGTTACAGAATGTGTCGCCGTAAGAGGCAGTTAAATGTTTTGTAACTAATGCGCTGTGAGCTTTATGTGAATTGCAACGGAAAAAATACAATTCTTGTAACGCCTTCCTATAATCTGCATTTCCAGTGCAGTGCGTCCGCACAGTAAATATAAATGAAACAACCCTGCTTTAAAAGCGGCCTTAACATCATATTTCTGATATATTCGTATGAAATTAATTTTATGAAAATGAATATTCAATTTACGAAAAAAAAAAAACTGACGAAGGATTTAACTTTTGTTATTTAGATTTTTTAGATTACCTGCTGACTGGTAGTAAACAGTTTCGCGGATATACCTCAGGTTATAAATACTTTTGTAGTTTTTCCACATTTACATACCTCTTTTTTATTTAGAGCAATTAAATATGTAGTTTTACCTGTGTAATCCAGAAGTACTATAAGAAGTAGGCATATCTAGGTATAATTATAAAACTTTGTTTTTTTCTGTTTAAAAGTTATTAATTGAATTTATATAAAAATGTATTTATAACTATTTAATTTCAGCTTTTTTATACACAGCCATATTTATACTTTTTACATTTAAACTCTCACCATTATGTTCGATATGAGCGATCGATTTCGATGGTAAGAACGCTTCAGTAAGTAAGACTGATGTGACATAAATTAAATGCTCAGTGGCAACTCTAGTGAAACATAACACCCCAATGCTATGAACATGTTTATTAATATAACGATTAAATAATATCATACGCTATAGGAGTTTCTGTTAAACGCGCCTCTGTCGAAATATCGGAAGCGTGGGGCCGAAAGAATACCTTTCCGTATTTACGATTGACTCTTTTATGTGTCCATTGGACTGGTGACTAGATAAAGACAAATACTCGGCAATTTATGTTTGTCGCCTCTCGTAAACTCGTATCGGAATATTTTTGAAAACGACTTAGTGCCTGCTTAAAGACTCGACTGCGGCCTACGGGCTCCGCACTCGACAGGTCATTTTACGTGCCAAAGTCACATAAATAACATTTCGTTTGTTTGCTTAGGCACGGCTAGCATGAGTTTTAATTTCTAAAATATAAACCGGTTCACGTCGTTGAGTTATCGTCTTGTGACAAACTAAACATCTTCAATGGGCATGGCAATGAATGTTGATGTAACAGACACCATATTCTTTAACTGATATCTTTTGAGAGTAGTGAATATTGATTTGTATATTTTGTGGGCTTTTGTTGTTTGTTAGCAGCGTCACTTATTTCTTAAGGACACCTAAGGTTTAAGGGGCTACGTTGATAAGTAATCTGAAAGCGCCGATTTACTAAATGTTCTCAAGTAAATATCAGTTTTTGGAAGTGAAGATCTATGTACAATAATTAGCATAAATGATAAAACAAGAACAAATATATTTAAAAAAACATGAATTTAAAGACTGTTTTAATTTTTTCAACTTAAATGTCATCGGATTCTTTCACGAAAAGAAAAAAAAAATCACACAAAAAACGTAGATACCACCGATTTTACCTTATAAGAAATAAATTTTACTCATTAGACAAATTTTTCACATCGATAGAATCGGATAGTCCTCCGTTAAATTATGTAGGGTATACACAATGGGAGGCTTGTAGAATGGATCGGATATAAAACGCAATTTGGCTCCCACTAATACTCACCGCTATAGTGCTATAACTGAACTTTAAAAACCTATTTGAATACATAGTAGTAATTAAATTTTCAAATAAAATGTTTTTTTTTAAAAAAACCCAGTCCCAGAATACTGTAAAAAAATTGTGATAGTTTTTTTTTACAATATTTTTTTAACATAGTCATATACTCATTTGTAACATTTAGACTCTTACAGCCTTCAAAGACAGGCGCCAAAGTCGAGAAGTTCTCTGCTGTCACGTTTAAGCCTAACAGCGTACTAATACGACTATGCATGAGGCTTAATCATTTTATTGGAGCGAAGCTCCCATGTGGTGACTCAAATGTCACTCTGTTCACGGACTAAGGCTCTAGAACTAGAAGACCGATTTTGATAATTATTTAAAATGACCATGACAATGTCTTCTGTGCATAGATACCAAAAAACATATACATTTGATTGCGCAAAGAATTATAAAAAAATAAATGGTAATCCCTATGGAGAAATACATTTATATTCTAAACTCCGCTCCAATATGCCTCAGCGAAGCAAACCGGCGCCCTAGTAATACTTTACTTAGGATACTGTATGTATAAATGACAACTTTTAAGCACGTTTTGGCGATATCCTTTCTCTTTAAAATCCCCAAAACTATGATAAAAATTGTTAAAAAGGCTCAGAAAAATGTTTAATTCAAAGATTAATATTCCATAAATATTATGTATTCACAAATACAATATAAAACCACGCCCATTAAAATAGAAA
Organism: Neomicropteryx cornuta; assembly: GCA_020383195.1. Taxonomy (NCBI): domain Eukaryota; kingdom Metazoa; phylum Arthropoda; class Insecta; order Lepidoptera; family Micropterigidae; genus Neomicropteryx; species Neomicropteryx cornuta. The sequence goes on from JAHKQU010000014.1 coordinate 14,050,842, forward strand.
CCCGTGTACAGTGTTCAGTTCGACCACATATTCGTAGAAGCGTAATCCCTGCCCGTTGACATAAATTTAGTCGTTCGCTAGCCTCGCCTTGGCTCCTTTTATTGGATGTTTTTCGTCGCAAACTACCCGCGTCTTTATATTCAAAACGTCCATCACGGAGGCGGAGGACGCGTGGCTACTGCCCCTCGGAGAATAGCTTCGAGCGGCAAAAAATACGGGAAAACCGGGCAAGTCAACGGTGAAATTACCCCAGAAACACACGTTTTTACGCTTCGAACGTTGTATCCAGACATACATAGTTAAATCTGTGTCATTAACTAAAGGCGGTTAACTTAAATTATATGTATTTAATGATATACATATAAATAATCATCTATAACCTATCCGAAGTGTCATTTTCACATCTCAACAAGTTGTCTAGTGTGGCAATGGCCAGAATATATATATATATATAAAAAACTCACCGATTTAATGAAAATATCGTTTTGGAGGCATTTGAAGTTCGAAAAAATCATTATTAGTGTCTTCATTATCTCCGTGAAATTTGCAACGCGCTGCACTAATTTAGGTTTTTATATGTAGTATTTATATATTTATTAAAACTAGTCAAATTTGGATATAACAAAATCATTCTTGTATTCACTTTTGAAAAATTTTATATAATTTTTGCACTAATATCACTACATAACTTGTCACACATTATAAATTTTTTTTTACTCACATGGCTATAAAAAAAATGACAAAAAGTCGATACTTTTTCGGTTACTGCAGGTTATTTAATGATGATTATGATAAATGTAATAGGTTTTTTTTCCATAAAATTCTACATATATTTCTTATTAGAATATATGTCGGAGCCGCCAACCGGGTAGTTATTTAATCGTTGGCATTGAGCTAGCTGCTAGAGCGATAGGCGCCGTCGAACCATTTCGCCCGCCTCTGACAGCGGACGATCGCGTGTTATATATATTATAGGTAGTTGACAAGCCATTTCGCACATCCGACACATATTCATGTATTATTTTTTTAAATATATTTTTATTTTATTTGAAATCCTTGACATACCGTATTATTAACATGGCAGCTACTCGAGTTACTAAATATTCTACATTCTGCTAAACAACATTTGTGTTTTATTTAATAATAATAATATACTTCATTTAAATTCAATGTAATATTGCCGATAATTAATTTTTGACTTTTTTGAATTAATTTTCAACCGACTTCAAAAAAAATGAGCAGATTCTCAATTCGATTTGTGCCTACGTTTTTTTTTTGTATAAAATTACCATCTCAGCTCAGGCTTGAGCGATTTCGAATATTTTTTTTAAAGGATTTTTGAGGGTGGTCCCGTTTTAGTTTTGAAAACCTACATCTAGAGCGTTTTTGCGGATGCGTTTTTTTATTGTTTACTGACAATACGAATTTTATTGTATCTATTATTTCACAGTTTTTTGGTTCTAGGTTAACATATTTTGAAGTCAGTTTATGTTTTTTATTTACGCTAGTAAAATTACTTTAAAATCCTAACAATTAAATGCTGGGAAAAGCGTAAGCAAATCAATACACGAATGCAATCTCGCTTACTTTCGGAAGCAATTATAATTAAGCGGTAATGATATATAATTTTTAGTCACTTGTTTTGCCCGTTACACTGGATTGTTTTCTAATTCTGGAACCAATTACCTATTTTCTGTAATAATTTGGCTACTACGTATGGTCGTTAACAATTACTTAATTTAGGTGAACTTGTTATCGACATTTTAAATACATACAAATAGAAGGCTCTCCAGAGATACGTACTATAAAAACGAGGTCAAATTATAACAAGGTATTAATTATTCGCATACTTCGTCCTGTGGGAAGACAACATCCACAGAGACCACAAGGTCCAATAAATGTAATTAATAGCTTCTAAGTAATATTGCATGTGTACTGGGTAGGCGCGGCGCCTCGGCCGAATCTCTCCATAAATATATTTAATTTTCTGGATATTGTTTCCAAGAACACCCTGGCACCATTATTCTGCACGCTGTATATATTTATATAATATGTCAAAACCATTCTGTTTAATTTGTCATAAAGTCTGTTTGTATATGTTAGTAGGTTGGTATGGCAATAAAAAATAATTGAACAGTAAATTCGTACAAGCGATTAACTTACTATATTTGGACTATAGCCACACTTGTACTGTGTGGCTATAGTCCGTTTAAAAAAGCAATGTGATTTATAAATTCCATTTCGTTATCTTTTTGTATTATCACTGTTGTTCAAATTTATATTTGTTCAATTTTGTTTGTTTTCTGTTATTTTTCGAGATGTTTAAAAACTAGTGTTATTTATTATCAATAGTTATTTTACATTATTTATTATATATATGTAATTTAAATAGTGTCGTTTATGCATTGAATATACACCGTGTCCCAGGACCATTCTCGACAAAAAATCCTACTTATTGACCCTGCGATTTTAACATGAATTGTTTTGACAAATACAATTTATTTATTTATTTATTTATCTTGAAAGTACATAACAGCGATATACGAAGACAATTCTCTAACACTACATTTACATGGCCAAAAAATGTACCAAACATGAAAACAACAAATTAAAATTAAACTTAAATAATGTGTACTGTGTGTGGAGTGTGGTGCCATTTGTGGCATCGACATGTTTGTGCGCGCGCGCGTGTGTGTGTGTTTATGTATGAGTGATGTGTGTGTGTTTATGTATGGCGCGTGTGAGTGATGTGTCTGTGTGTGTGTTTAGTGCGTGTATATAAACCTAGATATTATTAGCGATATAATAAATAATTTAAAAATAACAAAATAAACTTACGAATGTTTAATATTTTAATGAATATAATATTTATTTATACATTTTACACTAAATATTATCATAACTTGCCTTACGAATTTTACGCATAAATTACCCCTTATTATCTTGGAATATATCTACTGCGTTGAATTGTTCATTATATGCGCTGAGGACTCTACACATCGTCACGTTTTGTGCATGGTTAGTATTACGCCGGGCGACGTGAAATAATCGGGTGCTTCTGGTATTTCTGTACGGAACCCTGAAGGGGATGCTGCCAATCAAGTATGAGCTGTCGAATTTCTGGTTAATCACATTACATAGAAAATTCAATTCAATTCAAAATTCATCATGGTTTCCGAGTAAAAAATTTGTAAATTTTACACGATAATATGAAATCGCTCTTTTCATAAACTCGGTCACTAGCGAGACTGGGCCGCGCCGGGTCATTGTTCGGCCTTACCGAGCGCCTGGGAGCAAAAAGGGAATTTACACGAGTGCTTTGATCAAATTTGGGCATGAATTATATTCGCATTTTTTTATACAATTTCTTAGACTTATTCGGGAACATAAACATCCCCTTAAGTCTTCGGGAAGGGTCTTGGAACTTCCTGTTTATTTAAATACGGAGAAACGAATAATAGTCTAGTATACTCAGTCTATAGCTGTTAACGTTACATTTTTGATTACGAGTGGCAAGGGTTACGTCTACAAGATAGGAAACCGCGCGGCGCAGTCGCGTGGTCGGCGCGACGCGCAGCGCACGTGTCGACTAATGCCAACGAGAATTTAATGCAAAGTTATTTCCACAACTACCCTCTTTTGCGTTGTATTCAATTGATTATCAATTACTGAAGCTACCTGCCGGTAGCTAGTATTAAATTTAAAACCACAAATTTATTAAATAGGGGGGAGGGGGTTGTTTCATTACTAGCCGCGCGTCAAAATTTACAAAAAATAAAAAACTAAAATTGTGTTAAAATTTATGATGAATTGAAAGAATGCCAAGATACTATTTAATGTTTTTTTTTTATTTTAATCTAATGAGACCTAAAAAATAACCCAATGGCTATCCAAATCGCACTTCAAATGGGATAGGGAATGAACCAATCACAAATTGGTACCACAGGCGCGAGTAAGTCTGTGTGAGAGATACCTTTAATACTGCCTGTAGGGCCTAGCTTTAAGACGCCAGGTTCTGGTTAAATAATGTACTACTATTAAACAATGTATAGAAGGAGTTGATATTATATGATAGCCACAGGGCAATAAAACAAAAACAAATGTTGCATGCATTAGTATAACCATCAGCTGGCAACAATAATTACAGTGATATAAATTATTATATCACGGCAATTATTGTTCCTAAAAACAAAGAATATTGCACCGATATTACTGATAACCGAACCATTCAAAACTATTTTTTAAAAACCTGACCTAATTACATTTCTTAGAGGATTACTCGTATATAGTCAATAGAAGCAATTAATTTAACAACCAGATGGTCTTAATGAAAGGATTTACAAGTTTTAAGCCGTTTCTTTTAATTAGTAGTATACGTTACTATGACATACTTATAGCGAATGTATTGAAATTTATTTATTAAATAATATTATCTCAACATTATGCGAAACATAAACATATTATGTTTCAACGAGGTCAGGAATCTCCTCATACAATGGTCGCGGTGTTCGAGATCAATTTGTAAGGGCGTGGCGTTTGTCACTTGCTATTTTAGCTTGGCTTACACGTGCCGACTGTATTCTGCTAATATCCTCCAGCGCGAGGATGTTAGCTGTCAGGAGTCCGACGCGGCGAGACACAGACCATGACAGTTGAGTATTCGAGCGAATGCTTTCGAGCCAGCTTCGGTATGATGAGCGGCATAATTTAAAATATACAAATTAAATAGGACTTCCATAAGAATGAAAAGGGGGTAGGTAGATAATATAAACACTCCTTTTCTGATATTTACCACTTGGGACAGCTGATGGCTTTACAATCTTCTTATTTGATAAATTTGCCCTGGTATCGGCGAGACCATTAAGATTAAGTTCAAAATAGTTTTAGCACAAGGAAATGGATTAAATATTAAGAATATATTTGAATTAAACTATTACACGGTATCACAGACGGAGTTGTAAGCGTACATATTGGAATGTAATCCAAGAATTTCGTAGTTTTACCGATTTTCTTGGGAATATTCATTTCTATTTATAGTTACTCTTGAAAGTTATAAAATTTTCTCAAACGTGACCATGGAATTAATATACACGTAGTTATTGACATTTTTTACCGTTTATGACATAAAACTATAATTTTTATTATCTATTTAAATTCTATTGAATATTTATCGGACAGCATAAATTTGACCAAATACGAACCGAATATTTTTAAAACCATTGAAGATAACTAAACTCATTTATATACTAAATAAATGAACTAAAATATATAGGAAGAAATGTTTTTAATAGGTTTTTTATTTGTGCCGAACATGCGCCGTATATATTAAAAAGGCAAGAAAAACGTAAAAGCCACGACTGTGTTATTTCTGTGCTATATAATTTCGGGTGAATGAGAAGAGAACTTAACATGTCAGTCATTTCTGACAGCTTGTACGCCAGTCAAAGGCGACATTAACTCCACTGTCCATTTGTCTACCTTGCAAACATAACAGGAGAAAACTGTCGCAGATGATTGATTAATTAATCTCAGCTCGTAATGGGAAGAGTGAATCGAAATATGAACAAAATATAATATAATATAATAAACGAAGTATAATTATACAAATAAATCAGTCTAGGTTCTTGTATGACTTTTTTTACATAGGTACCTTAATTACGAAAACTTTTTTCTTTTTCATATTAAGTTTTTTTATGTTATTGTTAGTTGCGTTGGTATAATCAGTTTTTTTAATTTTACTTATTTGATATTGTCCAGTAAGAGAGCTTGTGGTTTTTGATACTTTTTTGCGGTCTTTTCGCACTTAGTTCTAGTTCATCTTTTAGAAAAAATATTTGAAGATAAACTGTCAATTAGTTTACCTAAACGGACTGAGCATCAAAAAGCCAGAGCTCGTAATGTGTCCATGCCTATACACGGATGGTATGAAAATATAAACAAAATTATGTCTGCATGTTCGGAATTCCCGTTATTTTCTTTTTAGCCGTTTAAACCTGCAGATGAGCAGTTCGCGAGGCTGCCTTTATGCGAGTGCGATGGGTCGTTTTTTATTAAAGGAAAATAGCGCTCATTGAGGTCGTTCGAGCGAAGGAATCGCTCAAATCGAAACATGCCTGCATTGCAGCTTTTGGTACTAACTTTCCTGCTTTGGTCGCTGTGTTGGGCTATTTACGGTGATTGTATATATATTATGTATTATAGTATCATATAATGTCATATTATTAGTGTTATATTCATTTTAAAATATACTTATTCTCACTTCCATGAATAAAATCTTTATTACAAGTACTAGCATCTTTTTAAGAATTAATTAATGTAAACCATAGTAAGCTCTAATACTATTAAATGAACTAGCAATCACACAATAAGTGCAGTCACAAAACATTCTATTTCCATTAAAGTTAAAGAAAAAGAAATACTCGCGACGCTGGCAAAAACAGTCTGTATAGTTTATATAGGTAAAAAGTAGATGTTAATAGAATCAATGTAATAAAAAAAAGTTATCTGAATATAATCAACTTAGTTACTGCTGAGTGCTGAATCGTATAGTTTTTCTATAATGTCGTTGTTATAAATATTTACGTATAAAGTTTTAATAAAATTTTGTAAAGATACAAACTGCTGCTGTGTTGTATCTTTTGCTTTTATTTATTTATTTTTTCTTCTATATTAACCTATATAAATGATAATTAGCGAATAGAATGTGCTTTATATGTGTTCCAAAACTGTTTTTAAACGTAGTCTGCGAATTGTTAAACATTAATTTTGTCGCATCTGTTAAACCGATCAGTACTACCAGGGCCGCCAGATCCTAAATATCTAGCTAGCTTAATAATAAATGAAATGAAAATAAGAAAGATAGAATTGCTTAAAACAGGAATGTGACCAGCCAAAGTGTACACATTCTCTTTATATTCCCACAAAAGTAAAAGTATTGATGGCAAATATTACACTATGAGGATACTAGGTATTTAAAATTTTTCGGTTATCAAGATTTTATAATGAATGTTTTTTTTTTTTTTATAATGATTTTTTTTTTTTGATAACCCTGAAAAATCACCCTACTTTGTGGTTCTACTGAAATCAATATAAAAAAACCTATTTATTGTAAATATTAAACTAATACACTAAAAAAAATATATTCATATTACTAATATATTATTAATATTTTTCTGTATTTTTTTTTTATTAATTATTTTATTACGAATATATTTTTTAACTCATGATTTTCTAATGCAGGTTAACACTGATTTTACCGATCTACTAGGCTGATGTGAAGTTAACTAAGAAATCACATTGTCTTTATAATTTGCTGGAATTAAATAAATAAATAGATTATAAATATTAAAGCATGTTTTTTTATCTCAATTACCGTTAATGATTACAATTACCGATCTTTGGGTTCATTAAAAAATAATGCAAAATATGTCTAATATGTCACTTTAATTTAAATTGACAATAACTTAAAGAAATTATTTATATTTGCAAGAAAAACTTTCATTAAAATGTAACATGTATGCTCAGTAATGAAAACGTAATTTAATAAATCAAAGTATCTGTAAGGTTGTACATAGAGGCTTGGTTTGTATTTTAGTTAAAAACTAAAAAAAAGTTTTAGTAGCCATAACGTAACATAACTTTGTATATTGTATGGGGTCAGGAAGATGTCCTGTTGGATGCAAAGGTTCTAAATCGTGGTGAAGGGATGATGACAACACGATGATTGATAAACGATATATTCTTCCGGCGCCATTGCATTTATTTACATAGAACCCAGAAGGGTATATTTCAACAATTCGATCTGTCTTAAATAACTAATAACAATAGTAGATTTAACGAAAAAATAGAAATAATGGTGAATAAAATATAAGGTTAAGTACAATAATAATGTCGACGGCGCGTAAAGCGCGCGGTGGCTTGCAAGTCTGCCGACCCGATTGACTGCCTGCGTCGCTGGCGATCGCCCGTGCGCCGTTCCAATGCGCGCCTGCGCAGATGCCGGCCAATCCGATGCGCTCGGTGGCGATCGTACTTCAACGTCACCGGCCAAAATGACGCTGCCAGCCGCAGTCCGAATGTGTAAGGCCGCTACGATTGTTTAAATATTTTGGTAAAATAATTATATTATTATTTCTAAAAAAGTACTTTTATCCATTCATTATTATAAATTAGTTCAGATAAATATGGCGATATTTCACAAAATTTTGGTTTTGGAAAAAGGTGTTTCATACTTTTATTGTTAATTCAGCTGACTGTATCTAGAATTACGCTTTTGTGATGCGGTTACGTGTCACGATTTCACTGACTGTCAATGCACGTGAAATAATTCACGTGAAGTGACATTACAATGTTTCGATTCAACGTTTTATTGTTTATTGGAAATGTTGTGTAAATTAATGTATTCACAACGTGACTTGGATGGCTGTTAAGGGATTATTTTTGGGCTATATTTGGAATATACTTCATGATTAAAATATATGCACCGTACTCATTATTAAACACCATTTAAAGGGCTTACCACGACCACTTTTGTAACTTCTTAATGGAACCATTAGTAAAAACATTTGACATTATATGAATCTTCTGGCCGATGAATTATTTTACAGTCATAAAATTTCATAAAATTCATAAAAGTCATAAAATATAAAAAAATACAGCTGCCATTGTAATCACTCGTAATGATTAAAGCCGTCATTAAAGGAATGAAACAGGAAATTATGAACCTCCTTATAGGCTTAAGATTCCTTTACAGGCACAAGATTTATCCGACGGTCTCCCTTTTTTTAAAAAAAAATATTATATATTTCATTCTGTTTTTTTAGTCCTGTTCGCGGATAGTAGTATATATAGTCAGATCATGAATTAAGGCTCATAATATACCTACTACAGGCTTTTAACAAATGTTTTAGAGTACAGACACAGACTGTCTATTTTTCTGCTTGATATACAGAAATAATCCGATGACGCGAGCGTCACTGATTACGAGTAAGTCACTAACATTTTCATTAGTATTAATTGCGTTTTGCAAATAGTTGTACTTATCGACCTCTAGAAGAGGCTTGCAGGCTTTCTAGCCCTGTTTATTATTCCTACAGCCCTGCGAATGGCAAACACTTTATCTCAATTTGCGCATGTGTACGCGTCATTCCATTATCCAAAATTGATTTTATCTCACAATGCACAATATAGTGGTATATTTTGAGGATATTTATGGCAATGCAACATAATTATTAATTTACTTTTTAAATTTATTGTCTACTCTATGTATATACAGGTTTGTTCTTTATTACTAGTTAATGGTAATTTTATATTTTAGGGCATTCCTGTATACTAAATATAAGTATTCTGGAAATAAAAATATTTCGTCTTATCTAATCTTATAACTATTAAACTATACACACAATATAGCTAATAAATACAATTTATACACAAAATAACTATAAATGAAATTTATTGCGTACTTATTTATTCATGTTCAGATTGGTTTTGCCAGAAATGGAGTGCTTTAAGCAAAGTATGTAATACATTGAAAAAATAATTTTAAATGATTTTGTATTTTTATCAATAATTTTGAATCGTAGAGTAAACTACAATAATTCAAATTAATTGTTTTATAGTGCAGTTAAAATATAGTTTGTTAGTTAAGTTAGTTAAAATATTAAAAGATTTAGCAGCTTAATACCATTTATTATTGGGCTTAGTTTTAGATTTTGAGTAAAATAAATCTTATGACCTGAATCAAAACAGCTGAATTTAAAATAAAATTTTGGAAATGGAAATATTGGGTACATACATTGTCTAATTATTTAATATTGTCTACGTGAAGATAGTTTTTTGTTTTTTAACTAACGTTATATTTAACGCACATAGAATAATTCATACCTGCTCTGCTCATATAGTACAATATGAGCACATGCCCTAATAACTTTGATTTTAGCTTATTTCGACATATTCTGTCCTCTTCGCGAACTTTTAAATAGTTCTTCTATCTCATCTAAAGCATACACACTCTGTATCGCTGTTGGTTAATTGTAAAAAACAGAATCATTGTTTATCTAAAAATTTGAATCTTTATGAATTAAACTTCTGTTGTTTTATTTTCTCGATTCTTGCTTTCAGTCAATAAGATATTTACGTCTAAAGTTTTGATAAAATGTATCCAAAAATACAAACTTTCTAAAGCCCTTAACTTTTAGAGAAAGTAGAAAGTGAACATTTTACTTCTATAGAAGCCTAAATAGTGAGGAGATAAAACGTTATCGAGTAATATTTTCTTCTATATATACAAATACGAGTCACAACACTACAGCGTTTGTATGGAGAAATGACCGGGTTAAGTCCTCTTAACGATAATATGCTTAATATTTATGTATAAAATACTCGGTGAAAAAGCGCTGTTCGCGGTCAGTTTGAACAACGAAGAGGTCAGGCCAGAAGCTGTTAAACTTGTAAGCGAAATTAACCAAAAACGCTGAGTGATACTTTTGCGCTCGACCGTGGGTAGGTACATCCATACACGCGCGCGTCATTATGTGTGTGAACAAGCGTTCGTTAGCTTCAATCGTTGACAGATTTTCTTGAGTACCTACCTACTACAAATAGGCGGTGACTAAAAAGCGACCTGGCGGAAAATACCCATTGAACACTCAGCATTTGGACACAAATTTACCAAATTATCTTCCTTGACCAGAATTAAAGCATATCATTCCTCACAGTTTCTTTTTAATGTGTTCTTTTATCCAGTTAGGATACAGTTTATAGAGATATACTGGTGGATAAAATATAACGGAATACCAGTGGTGAATTCTTTATACAGAATTTTGTAAGTGTACAGGTGAAAATCTAATTTTTGGTGATCGTAAAATATCAAGGACCCCATTTTCGATTTGTGGAAAATAAGTCTATAAAATTCGAATTATTGATTTGGAAATTCGTTTAATATAATTCGTCTAGAACTCTCTGGAAAAGACAAATTGTAGTTAGATTCATTGTAATAAGGCGAATTTCACGCAGACGCACATTTTCACATGTATGTATTTCTACCTTTCTATGGAAAATAGACAGCGAAAAGCAAATAAAAAACTATAAAAATAACCTTTTATTTAGAATTAAGGTTGACCTACTCAAATTTATCCCGCTTTAAAAATCCATTGAAGCCACAAAGAATATCTTTTTAGAACCGCTTTTCCGCATAGTTTACGATCTTATTATAAATTTTTGATTCACTACTTTTAGTGAATCAAAAATTTATAACATGTTAATTAATAAAGTTGATAAGAACAATTTTAGCAATTAACTATTTGCCCGTATGACGCTCGGGCGACATTCCATTCAATTTTTTATGTCCTATTTTGTTTTCCTCCGTGTCACACGCTCATCGTGCTAATTGCAGAAGTACTTTTTTTGCGCAATACTTTTTAGCAATAGTTGCTAACTTTTTACTTTTAATAGTTTTTTACTTTTTAGCAATAGTTGCTAAATGATAAAATAAAAAAAAGGGAGTCCTATGAAATGATGTACAGTCTGCGATGCTAGAGGGAAACGAGTCTTGCTACTACAAGTTATTAAAATTGTGCTACTACTGCGAAGACTCTCACGCTGGACTGTGTGTTCCCCATTTTAAGTTTTTTTAGCCATTTTGTTTCTGATTCATGATGACTATTTTTTTCTAATTATTATAAATAGTAGGCGTAAGTAAATTGTCATACGTAGATTATCATAAATCATAGCACCTAGTCCAAAAAAAAATGTAGTTTATGTAGTTTATGTAATTACTACATATTTAACACAAAAGCTCTTAAATATGTAGATTTTATTTAAATTTCAGAATGAAAATAATATCTACACAAAATAAATGGTTTAACATATTTTTTTGGTGACTGGATTATACCGCCACGATGAAACAGCCAACTCTAAAATTATATAATGTACGTATAGAATTAAATTAAATATTAAAGATTAAATATAATATTAAAAATTAAATATATAAGATTAAATATCCATTTATTTTATTCAGGTGGCATTTGCAGACATGGCCCATTGCTATCTCACAGCAAAGGCGTCGCACATTTCCGTGATGTTGATCTTAAATTAAACTCGATTTAAATAATGTCACAGGAGATCGAGAAAAGTCTCGAAAAAAGTCCCAGCGGCAGTGGCTCTCCGAGTGGGTGGCGTTATTTTTATTGTTTTGGTGTATTTGTCCGTGCTCGCTCGGATGCCTGCGGGCCTACTATAATCCCTAATTCATAGCATGTAAGTCGTTTGCCCTCGTCGTAGTATTTTGTTAGCAATAACTTTTATTTTATTGTACATTCAAGCGAATGGAATGTGCTTTGATACCTTCTCCTACCTTATCTAATATTTTTTCAATCTAACGAGCTGCTGTAACGATACGAGGAGGCCGCCGTATCTATGTTAGAAACCCTTGATTTTTTGGTAGCAAAGTGTGCATCGTACAATTGAGTTCGTGGTAGTCTAGTGGTTAAGGCGTTCGACTGGGTTACCAGCGGTCGCGGGTTTGAATCCGCACTCAGTCAAAACATTTTTACCGCTTCATTATCATCATCTCCCCTGACTCTTGAATAAGCACATTAATAATTCGCGAAGAAAAGAACGTATCCAATAAGTAATAATTGACTTTACTTTAATTAAGTCTACTTGAATAGCCATAATGCCGATCGGAGGTCTTGATTTTGAGTTGTATAATCGACTCGAATCAACGAATACAAAATTATGGTAATTATGGTAATGTGTCCAAATTAGTCTAACTAGTACGAAAGTTTGGTTAAGAAAATACACGGGCAATAATGGCTTAAAAGGGTATCTGGAATCAGTTTGCAAAAAGTCGGGTCTGACTCGTAGACGAGCAATATTTGCATTTGGACTGATATCTTTGTAAGGTTGTAAGAAAAGTTTAGTGAATTTTGGTCCCACCCAATATTTTTTTTCTGATTATAAATTTTAACTAACATTCGTAATATCAGCTAGTTGTAACTACCTATTTATATTTTGTAATAATATAAATTAGTATTATAAGGAAAATATTTTTTTTCTTTATGTAAAAAACATATTTTTTTTATTAAAATTGTACAGTACGATGTAAAATATGTGTTCATTATATATTTGTGCAGTTGAAATTCTATAAAATAAACTGATAACCTCTAGGTATTTATTATGCCTAGACAGCTCTGGTGCCTAAATGAAAGGAACATTTTACAAGATTTATTTTGAACAAACGAAACCCTAACTTCTAAAGCTCAGTCGCAATAAAGGCCTACGGTACGGGCCTACGGCCTACAAAGTCCCTTTGTCAATAAAATGTATTTTAATGAAGCCCTGCATCGGTGTTAAATCTCGAGTCTGCCATGATTATTTTCGTCCAACCCACGGAGTGTATTTATAAAGGACCAGCGAATCGCGTCGTCTCCTTCCCACCGGCGGAAATGCAATAAGCACGAGACGGACAAGAAATGAACAGTCGCATTACAGAGTCAGTGAGGAATCGAGCAGCAATCTCCACTCGCATAGATTGTTTCGCGGTGGAGAATTGAGCTGGTGGAGCGGCCTGTTAGGATTGTAAAATTATTAATGCATTTATATCATTTGTTTTGCCCTAATAAACGCATTACAAATGATTTAACATAACATGATCTCGATCAAATACAATAATTTTAAGCAATGCTAAACTAAGCTATGTTTATAATTAACAAGCCTTTCAGAGATTAATAGGCAATTAGGCAGTCAAACATTGAAGACTCACTTTATTTCTTTTTATTTCCAAAACTAAAAATCATGTAACGGTATTTAAAGAAGACCGAGGAGTGTGCGGAGTTCTATTTGTGTTGATTCTTCCTAGCCGCTGATGGAGAATATCAGATAAATTATTTATTTTACAGGTTACTATGTACACATTTATTTTTTCTTACAATAGTATAAACACGTATAAATGTTATCAATAAAATAAAAAAATGACATATAATAAAGAAACAATATCAATAAAAAATAACTACAAAATTTGTATTATTTATTAATCACGAAACAACTAACACATGGCAATCAACTATAATTAACAATTACTTCGAAAATACAAATATGCAAGATTAATTTAACATTTTAAGAGCTGATCTGTTAAGGGTAAATATTACGAAGGCTGAATTTTATTTATGAAAAGATAATTTGTATAAAGGGAGTATGGTGGAAGGTGGGAAAGGAGGGGGAAGAATGGAGTTTAAGGGAGTCTCGAGTCATGTTTGACAAAGGACGCCTGAAATGCAGCTGCAAGCTATCGTGATAAAAAAAACCTTAAAAAGGAGATAAAGGGTGGCAAAGCTCGGAGCTTCTGTTACAAAGTACTGGGATGCTTCTGCAGATATAATTATATGCATGCAATTATAACGTATCCGCCGGTTTGCTAACCACCATCGTATAAAAATGAGCCATCATATTTAAAGATACTCCACGCTGAAAATTACACTGAAGTTATTTTTATATAAAAAAATAATTTAATTTGACGATAATAATACTAATTTCTTTTGAAATGGATATAGATACGCGTTTAATTACAGTAAACCATTATTATAGTCTTTTAAATCGTACGACAGCCATTAATTCAGTTGCTTATGAAATTGTTATTGTTATTGTTGTTGGCAAGGCTCGAGATATTTCTCGAGCCTTGCCAAGTGCTCTTATAAAATCGCAAACAATTTGAATTATCAAGCCAAAAATGTTCAAAAAGCACTTACCTATACGTAGAAGGTTCCAAGGGTCTCTTTCGTCTCGGATTAAGGTTCAATGATTGGTATAGTTTTGCAATACTAATATGATAGCTAATATTTATGGTTAGTTGGCAGCGTTGCATAGGTACCTTATCGTTCCTGTATGATCACTTTAATGTCTCGTATCGAATCCGCTTGTAAAGTGTGACTAAATGTTTAAATATTACAAGACTTGTTCGACCGTCACGTGAATTGAAATTTATATTTTGTAACCGAGAAGCGTTTGTTACGATACGCCCGAGTCCCTGCAATCTAAATATTCAAATACTTCGTTAACTCGCTTGTGATTAAACAATTGTGTGCACCCACACGCGCGCGATGGATATCACATATTTTCTTGGCTATTATTCCAATGATGCATATCTTGAAGTGAGGTGCAACGTTGGTTCTGTAGCAATGTATGTACTCGTATTACCTAACTAATAATATGTACTTTACAGATAATTCTTTATTTTTGATGTTACCTATTATCAAATTTTTATTTCAAATTAAAATTTGAGTCATTTTTTTGGTTACAAATGTTTATTAGATATGAAAAAATACTTAGGTAAATTTATTATTAGCATATAATCAATTTATTACATAAACTCGGGTAAATCTCGTCTGATTCCGAAATAAAATTTATTTTTAAAATAAATGTTAATCAAAATTTCCTGACAAGACATCGAAGCACTCACTAAGGAGCCTCCATAAAGTATTTGCATCGGGCTCAAGGACTACTAAGTTAAAGGCATTCAGACCTTTTCCAAAGAAAGGGTTTTCATCGATTGTCTTCCATCCAATTTCCGGTTCGTCCGCTGAAGATTGAATCTAAACGTCAAATTAAAAAGGTTTTTGGCGGGTGGTTACGAACGTCGGCAGACGGAGGCCATTTGCGATAAAGACACGCAATAAAATGGATGGAGCAGCGCTCGCCGCTCGCCGCCGTGGCGTGTTTCTTTTTCTGTCGGCGACATAAATCGAGAATGGAGCCGCGAGACGCTGACATTTCAATTACGCCACGCGGACAATAAAAACCATCGCCGGAATTAATTCCAGCCTGCTCAGATACGCCCTTCCTACCGCGTTAGCAGCCACGATACGCCCAGGATATTCTGTGGCTCCTCCGTCGAACTTCAACCACCGACCACCTTCAACCGCCAACCACCTTCAACCACCAACCACCTTCAACTACCAACCACCTCCAAACACCACACTTATCCAGACTTAACGAGAAACCCTAAAATTGGCATAAACAAATTAAGCTCGCAGACAATATTTTAGAATAGGTTACCGGTCAGATCAAAATTACTTTGTAGGTTTGTGTGTTTAATAATCGTTTTTCGTAAAATAAGTATAAATATAAACGCATTACAAAGTGTTTTTTATATGTATATTTAAGCAAATCCGCACAAAGGTTGATGGTTCAAAACTATACTATATTTATTGTGAAATTGCGGCCTCTGTTTCGGTATTTTTTGATCTTTTGTCTTTCATTTTAAGTACAAAAAAAAAATATAGGTATGTATTTTTAGGCATGCAGACATTTTTTAACTCTAAGTAAATTGACTAAGGGTTACTTCAAATTACGCATTTCTCATAAAATATTGTCGATATTTTCTTTAAATTAGAGTATTATAAAAAGCATTATTTGAAATAATTTGGCACCGCAAAAAGATTGATTATCAGATCGACCGATATCAGATAAAAAGATCAAACGGAGAGGAAATATTTACAATTTAGAATAAAATATTAAAATGTCAACTAATCTACAAAATTCATATAGTTTAAATCTAAAACAAATAGGTTTCATTGACGCATTCATATAAGTAAAAATGAATTTGTCCAACACTCCAAATTGTAAACTAAATAAGTATTGCATATAGCAAACAAAAGTTTAATTAAACGAGTCATACATATTTGATTGGTTGTATTCAACAAGCTCTCGTTTATCCGGAATGTTTCAATCTGCGGATTATTTCAGAGACAAAACAGCGCTGTAGCGCTGACTGAAAAAGTCCAATGCTCAGTCATTCAAATTGTGCCTCGCATAAAACAGCTGACTTTTTGAATTCGTTAGCTGTATGCTCGACTGCAAATATTCCAATACACACATTAATTAGTTAGAATATTTGATATCATAGTTTTGTATTCATGATATTTTGGATAAATATTATCTATTTGGATAAATATTATCCATTCGAAAACTTATCTGCCTTACGATTCTTGTCCCATGTAAATAAATACATATTTTGGGCAAGTTTAAATAATAAATTAACATCGAGGAAAATATCAAATCAATGAATTCATTATAAATTCGTCCAGTTCACTTTGTATTGTAAAAAAAAAATAAAGACTATCTGTCGCTGTGACTATCGCCATATAATCTACATATAAAGATCATCACATTTTATTCATGTTTTTACACGTTATACATGTTAATTACACACATTTTATACATGTTAATATATTTTTTTAGCGGTCTAATCAAGCACTTTTTAAATAAAGACCATCTGTGAATCTATTGATAACCTTAAGAAATGGTTTAATTAGGTGAAATGATAAAAATGAATTTGCGAAGATATTCATAATTTATAAAATGCATGATAAAGTTTACAATTTTTAGATTGATTTACAACTCTAGCCTCATTATTTTAAGCCCGCATTTGAGCCGAGAACTAAAATATGCCAGTAATTCTTTTAATTTTCGGATACAGTTTACTGTTTCTCTCCCAACAATTTAAATTATTACTGTTCTGTTGGGTGTCTACGGCGATCATAGACGAAGGGTTTTGAAAGCAGTCGTGTACATCGGAGGCGGAGTGTACTCTGACCGATTTATGACTTGTCGTTAAGCTACGTTGTTTCTGATTTTAGGGCGGGCGGCGGCCGATGCGAATTATCAGCTCTTCGCAGCCAGCACTGTTTACAGCGCCAAGTCGGAAACGAACACAAACGGATCATTTAACGAGACGAAATGTCGAAACAGTAACGCATCGAATTTGTACTATTTCGATTTCGAGATCATTCAGCTATTTCAGTTAGATTATTTATGCATTTCATTAGAACACCGAAAAGCACGGCAATTATATATTTACATAATAAAACATACCCTGATTGAAAACATCACTCTCAACTTCATAAAATAGTTTGAAATAATAGCAACTGGTTGTACACATTATTTAGTACTTATTTATTTATTTATTATTCTTAAATAACACTTTTTATCAAAACATCCAATCTTAGAGCACATACGAGAAATGAAATTGTCTGAAGCTGAATAATCCGGCCATCTGCAAACAATAAAGTCCTACACGGATTAACAACTAACAACTGATGTACAGATTAATCTTGTCCATCATTCAATGTAATGGAAGGCTTCAGGCCGACTACACATACGCGGTACAACGATAACATGGGATAACAAAAGTCGTCGTCACGAGTAAATGGATTTTATTTACAATTCCTCACTAAATTATCGACATTCGGAAGAAACGGAAGAAAATCAACAAGCCAAAAATGTAACGCTGTGAATACAATCTAATTCATCTAGACCAGCCTATATTAGACGTCGATTCCAATGGACCTCTAACGTCCGTCGTAAGATTGATCGTTAGTTATCTACTGACTCTTTAACAGGCCATCGATTTTAACGTGACAGCCTACTGAAGACCGCAATAGCATGCAATTCTAATTCATCATATTTTTTTATCGGCACGAAGTGGGGTTAATATTAGTTAATATTAATAGTTATGGGGTTAATAATAATGAAAGCTGGCAAAAAACTGTTCAAATATTTCGTATTACATATTTTAGGTACGATGAAGTGGTGGTAAATATTATTATTATATAATATTAACAAATTAAGTTATAAATGAAAATCAACGTGTTGCAAAAGGTGACCAATATTTTGTTCTAACCAAAATGTTCAACATTTAAGCAACCCTTACAAAAATGATACTGCTTCAATAAAAATCATTAACTCTTTAATAGAGATAGATATTACAAATTAAATGTAATTTTCCAAACCGGCTTAAATGTTGCACATTATCCTAATATTATTATAGGTGTAAAAAGCAAACAAACTTTTTCCCGATATTGGTCATGAGTAAACCAAACGTATTGTTTAGATAGTGAAGAGATCATTATTATATGTACTGCATTTAATTCTTTAATAAAGCATTATTACTTAAAAATAATTGATTAACCTACAGATACGGGATCCATTTTACTAACTTACTTCAAAAAAAGGAGGATCAAAATTCAATTTATTAATTACAGTTTCTTATTTATTCGTGTACCTTCACTCGTTATTCTGTAATGGCTTTTGCGATTTCAAATATTTATTTTGCAAATTGGTAGTTCTATATTAATTTCGTAAATTTACGTCTAGTATAAATTAGTAATAAATTAAAATCTATATTTTTCGTTAACAGTAATCATATGGTATGTCGATGTCACACCATGTACTTACTTTTTAGGTTATATACCTATATTTTTTTAATATATCGAAGTTAGTTTTATTTATTTATAATCTTTGCTCACAAATAAGGATTAGTGATAGGCAAAAATAAACGAACACAGTGGAAATACGGTACAAAGTGGAAAATTCTAGATTTCTCTGTTTTTAATTTTACATATAACCTTTCAGATGAATTTCTCTAAATAATGGTAAAAACTGTATTAAAATATATTTCGCAATTTAAAATAACTAAGCGAATAAACGGACAAGCGTGGATAGCGACTTTACCTTATACTATTTATAATTAAGTAGACAAGTAATTATAATAGGTAAATATTCACTTCGTATATCATATTTATTCTTTTATTTCCTAAAATGTCTCTATACACTTAAGGACATGATTTATACACTTAACACACACTATTTTAATTTTGTTCTGTCTTGAAGTCATTATTTTAGTGCATTTTGAATCCAAAGCCTACCTTAGTACGAACGCTACCTAGTTAGGGAGACTACAACAATACAATAATAATTAATATAGAATTTGCATTACTATATAACGATCTAATTAACAATTATTCTTTGTTGAAGCCCAAATGTTGGAAATTGTTTTGAAAGCTTCCCTTAATTTTTATTACATAGCTATAATTTTATTTTCCATTTTCAAGGATATGTATTGCGGCTACTACGATTGAATAATAATATAATCTGTTTGAATTGCAAACAATGAACTCCTTAACAAGACGAATGGGATTAACCTTGTCCATCATTCATTTTAATGGATTATTTCAGTCACTTATCTCGAATCTCCGCCAGTGTGGAGCCAATCTCTATGCAAATTGTGTCTCGTGCGAAGCGATGCCCGAGCGAACATTTGTTGATCTGTTTTTGCGGGGGTCGAGCACTTATAATCGAGCCGGATTTATGAACATGGTTAAATCGGGGTCGCTTTATTCTGGAATTAACATATGAGAGTACATTACATTGTCCCGAACTATACCGAAAGTTAAAAGCGTAACTACAAATATCTGCCCAGTTGAGAAGCCAGCCTGAAGGTTATGAAATAAATCTTTACGTGAGCTGGATCAACGGCATATACTCGTTTAGGCTGAACCTGGTACTCAAGATTAGTCAGAATTAACATATATATATTTTTTTTTATTAAATAATAACAATTTTTTATTGTAAATAACGACATATTATCGATATACGAAATCTCTTACAGTTTGACTGCTTGATAGTCCGCATGTCACAGGCTTGTATCTTCTAAACGGTCTTCAGAATCGTCTGTTTTGAAAGCATTCCAGTCTTTACAGTCGCAGGTTCGATTCCGTAAATATTATCGTATAAAACTATTTGTTACACCTCATCACTACATCACTTCTGAATCAGTACAAAAAATATAGCTTCGTCAACTAGGGCACAAAATAATTGTATACCACCTAGATTATAGGAGTAAAATAAGTAATTCTATAAGCGTCTTGTTGGGCCATTAGAGTGACATTAAAAAGTAAATATTATATTTATTTAGTCATCGTTAAAAAATCTCAGTTTAATACAGATAGTAAAAAAGTATGTTTTTTACCTTATATATATATATATATATATATATATATATATATATATATGAAGGTCAATACCTATTAGTTGTAAAACAATTTAGATTAAATGACGCGTAACATGTCGGGCAACATAAACCTGCCGATAAAGATTACTGGAATTTTTTCGACAAACAAAATATTCTAATTTTTAAGATGAATGCAAAATAGTTGATTTTAATATCTTCCCCATGCTTTCGTTGTTTTACGGTGATTATAGGAATATTATATATGGTTGTATACGTCTTAGTAAAACCTCAAATTTCACTTCTGTGTATATTTTTTTCACAGAATGAAATGATCTTTCACGGCGGAGTCGACAATCTGACATTTTGACGGGCTGAGACGGCGAGAGGTTCCGATGAGACAGCCTCATCCCGTCTCCAAGGAGCGAGCGGCCGGGAGATTGCATTAATATTCTTAACGCCGCAGGTGAGGAACATAATTAATTGATTTCGTATCTTTTTTCTCCCTCCTTTTTAGGATATAAAATACTAAAGTACCTTCGAAGTAACATTTTAATTATAAGAACAACTAAATTATTGTTGTAATTTTTATTTATTACTCTGTAAATCTTAGTAGCATGAGTAGCATAACAATCAATTTAGGAACCAACTAAACTTTAGCGTAATTAGTGGTCACTTTTTAACTTAGAAGCTAGAATTTAAGGGAAAATAGTCTTTTATTTACATAGAGGAATTTTAGCTTCTTTACATTCATGTATAAGAAGTCCTTTGGTCTGTAGATCCGTTGCATCTTTCAACTCGAAAGTACAAATGCGAAAGAGTTATATTTTTGTGCGTAGATAGATGCGCTTGAAAATCAAGCAAAGCCGCGTAAATCACATCAAAAACTGATCGGATAATATAGATATATATATAACAGTAAAGTAAAAAAAAAAAAAAGTACTGAAGAATGAAACATTGAGAGTTCGATAGAAAACGCAAATATCATATACTAATTTCAAAAATATACTGTTGAACACTAAAAATAGTGTTGAGGAACTTGAGGACGTGGGTGCTGCACCAATTAAAATTAATGCAATCTCATTTATGTACGCAAATAGAAACATGTAAAAGAATATTTAATACCACATTATAATTATTATAAATTGAAGTATAAACTTATTTATTTACAATTAAATTAAAAAAAAATACACGAATGAATTGAAATTTACGATGAATTGATAGGTCATGATATCAATGTATGTTTTTTTATTTTAATCTTCTCGGGACTAAAAAATAACCCGCTGTAGCGGCCTCTATGAAGATAGGAAATGAAGCAACCCATCACAAGTCGGTACCACAGGCGCGAGTAGTCTGGGGGTAGTTACCGTTAACGATGCCCTATGAGTCTAGCTGTAAAACGCCAGGTTCTGATTAAATAATTTATTAAACAATGTTATAGAAGCAGTTGGTGATGGTGTCATAGCATTCTTGGTTTGTAAATAGTTCGTAAACATTAAAAGTACATTACAGATCAGTACAATGTTTGTAAGTTAAAGGGTGTTTGCCATGTTTCAGAGTCATGCCAAGGCGACTTATTTAATTTTTTTATCGTTTTATTTTATTTTGTACACCGATTCAGTAACCGAGTACAACACTTACTACATAATAAGGTACCTTTATGGAAAAATGTGATTTGTTTAAATGTAGTTATACTATAACGAAATTATGCGGAAATGTCGTTTTGAGTTCGTATTTTACCTTCTGTTCTCACTCATTTTTTTTGGTTGATATCCTTATATTATTATGTTAGTCGAAAATTAATAAATAGTTATTAAGTCTTGATTTTTTGGGTCATAACTCTTTTCGAGTATACTCATATTGATATTATTTTCTAAAAAAATCTTCCTACCATGTAAAGGTAAATGACTGAAGTCTGCTTGCTATAAGGTTTGACATTTTTTATAAGCGCTATTAATAAGTCATTTAGTACCTTGATGGCGAATTTTAATATGCTTGGATTTAGCATATACGAGTATACATAAATAAGGCATTCCGTCTGTCCTTTGACTCTTTGCGTGTTATGTTTGGCACGGAATTATCCTCGGCAACAAAGGGCAAACGATCAAATGTATTCCCGGTGCAGCCGTCAAAGCAACAATGCCGCTGCAAGTATAGCCGATTTGCTACGAACCGCGCCACAAAGAGATCTGATATATCACGCGTCTAAATAAGATTGGCGCTCGTACGGTTCGTACGCCTGCTCGTACGCCTGCTCGCACGCCTGCTCGCACGCCTGCTCGCACGCCTGCTCGCACGCCTGCTCGCACGCCTGCTCGCAAGCCCACATTAAATCTTTCTTTCTGTGCAATGCAGCTCAGTTGCAACTGTTGAACACATGGCAGCTAATTGATACCGGTCTACCAAAATTACATTCGTTCAATTGCCCTTTCTTTAACAGTTGGCAATATCTAATCCTCTATTCGAAACCTTTTTTTTAAGAAGTAGAGCTGTTTAGTAAAAATCAATTTAATGGGGTTTTAGGTTTATTTTACCCTCAGGTATTTTACTTTACCATTAGGTTTAGTTTTTATTTAATATAACTTTTTTACGTCACATCGGTTTACCATGTATCTTTTTTCGCTTAGCTCTATGCGATTAAAATAATTTTATCAAAAAATAATACACATTAAAACAAAAAAAGTATTTCCAAATAGTTATATATGAAAGATAATGTTTTTAATGCTAAAGACTAAAGGTTTTATGAGCAATTAATATACATAATCCGACTTGAACAAAGTATTACAAGTCATATAATATAATTACCAAACTAAAAAGATGCAATAACAATGTGACAATAATTATCAACATCATTATAAATCATAATTAATGTCCAAAACGAAGAGTAAATATAACATACATATGTTAATATTAAATTACACCTTTTACAATCCCCCAGAAATACTGGTGCCTTTTCTGTAAGGTAATTTATTTCTTTATAGTTTTTTCTTTATATATACGTATAATATTTAGGGAAAAAAAGAGCTGGTACTATGATAATTCTATGACCGAAATTTAGTGGGGGTGCATACTTATCCTAAAACGGGCATTGTTGTACTTATTGTGTACCAATGAAAATTATTGTAAGTAAAGTAATGCTTTAAATGTTGTCTGTGTTCATCTGACATTTCAAAAATAAGTACCTATCGGTTAACCAACAGCCCGGGCCGCTTTCAACACGTATGCTGAAAGTTTGTATTGTAAATTCGAAGGCTGTTTCCTTCGCTTTGGTATTAAGTCGGTTTCTAGCTTTCAGGATGTATTTGGAGTGATTTATGAGCAAACCTTATTGGAATTAATTTTGCTTTCTGGCCCTTTGCCGCTGACCCTATGGAACCGCGCTGCTTTAATTAGTTTCCTGGCTTAAGACCACGCTCATACCTCAAGTACCTCTCCACGTAATTTACGTTAAAGAGAGAATACATTGCATATAATTTCAGCAAATTTAATTACCCCATTTATAAGCTACGTAAATAAAATTATACAATTAAAGATAAGCAATACTTCAAATTGAAGAAATATCTGAACACAGTTTTTGGGCCATCTTTCAATTAGTAACTAGTTTATTTTTTACTTTGAAAATTGTCATAACAAATTCATTTAATTACTCTACATTTCAGAAAAAAAAAATATATTCATGAATATTTTTATTTATTTATTATTTATTTTTTTATATATTATACATCATTGCCGTGGACTGCGTGGAATGTGTACTCGGTTTGACTATGGTCGTAATTACCGTAAGTAGATAAAGTACTGTAGATTTTTAGGCATAAAACTACCCAAAATTTGGAAGATGTGAGTGGTTTGAATATACTTTCAATACTTTCAAATTCTTCTCCCCATATTTAGGCGAATGGGTTCGAGACTAAAAGGTCCTTGCGCCTTCGGGGTTGGCCATTACGTGGCACTTATTTTTTCCTGCAGAAGTTCGGTGGGGTTGAATAACTGCATGGCAAATGCAGGCCGCTCTTGTCTTTTTCAGGTGCGTGCTGGACAAATTGAAAGGGGCGCATTTTATTTTTTGAACACGGTCGGCGGTAATAGATTTCGCACCCTTTGTGTGACCGATTTTTTAAATTTAATAAATCATGATTTTTGAGTATTCTTTGAGTAGTTATTTTTTTTAATAAACCGAAATATTTTCAAACTCTTTGCAAATAAAAATAATTATATCAATAAAGTATTAAAATTTATTCCTAAAATAAGGACTAAAGGACTAATATGGTTGTTTGAAAAAAAAATATTTTAAAATTAAAAAAAATAAAGGAAAAATAAATAAACTAAAGCATGATGACATCGATATGAAAATAAAATTGAACTGAAAACTAACTTTTTAATTTATTATTATTTTACATTATGTGTAACATTATGAAACTAATATAGGACCACCGCGGAGAAATTTCCTTCATACTATATAAAAAATACAAGTAAATTATTTAAGCCACTATAAAACAAAACACAAAATAATATATGTACATGGATTGAATCATGGAATTCGTGGCTTCTTTAAACTAATAATATATTTTCTACTTTCTCTATTGGTTATTGATAGATTAAAAAATATTTTTTTTATTATGTAGCTACTATTAAATACGTATTTTAGGTATAAGTATTCTTTTACTGAGATCATACAGAATGCGTAATGCTTATTATAGAGGGACAGAACAGAACTAGAACATTTATTTAGGTTATTTTCGGAGGTAATCTTATTGGTACAATACATAACAACTTTTAAATATATACTAATAATATCATAATA
This sequence comes from Neomicropteryx cornuta, assembly GCA_020383195.1. Lineage (NCBI taxonomy): Eukaryota > Metazoa > Arthropoda > Insecta > Lepidoptera > Micropterigidae > Neomicropteryx > Neomicropteryx cornuta. Next base: position 14,076,425 of record JAHKQU010000014.1, read on the forward strand.
AAAAGGTAAAAAAATATCAAAATTTATTGAAAAGTTTTTTATGTACAGTTTTGCAAATGCATATATAGACTTAATTTAATACCGTCCGTCCATACGCATTCAATAGAAGATCTTTTAGAAGTTTATCTAAATGTCATCATGAGATGGATATTTATAGATATAACATAATAACATAACTAAACATTGTAATATAATTAAAAATAGATAAGAGTAATGTTCTGCTAAAACAATGTTGTCAACCGTTAAACAACCATATTAACGTGTAGGTGATATAATGATAGTGATATATTTGAAATGATTGAGGGATTAATTTCAATATTGGAACATCCTGAGGCAATGGGGCCAGTAAGTCGCATATTGTTCTGTTGCACCGGAAATGGCATAATCGGAGCACGTGACAGCCCAGCCCAGCCTATACAGTAATCGTGTCGCTTCCGTTCGACGTCCGCTAATTATCGACGTCCGTGTGTCGTCGCGACGTCGCGACTTCGGACGTCTTTGCAGCGGCTAATGTCGGCCGTCAAATTTGAGGTCTATTCTGTATTTGTATTTGACTAAAACAAAAAAAAAACGGTAATAGAAAAGGCTGGTATTTTTAATTAAGCTGGTAAAATTTTATTTTTTTTTATAAAATCGAAATGTTGCTTTGAGAACAAAAATGAACGTATTTTTTATAGGTTTCTTCATTTATAGGAAATATTCTAGCTGTTTAATCCCGGGCTTCGCCCCTGGTTGGCAGCTAGGCCTTGCAGGCGGCTTTAACGGCGTCTACGGCGTGTAACTAATTGTGCCTATGGCACTCAGGATGAGTCGCTATACGACTCATCTTTAGCCTCTTTTGAGTGTCATCTACGTGCCTAAATTTGTTTTTTTGTAAAAGCACCTTTGCCGCCCGACACAGGCACAAATTCTGAGAGGTTACAAAATGCCCAAAAACTTCTTTCTAGTATCGTATGTTATTTTAAAAAATCCTATACAATCCGCCATCCCCTTATTTCAGAACAAACTTAAAAAGATAAAAATAGTTATTTTGGCTTATCCTTAGAAGATTACCCCCCACGTAATCTTACGTGGGGGGTAAGCTATTAAAGACTTTTTTGTAGGCCTTTTTATTTATTTTTAGGTACTATAACAAAATATTGAAATACATAACATATTAACATTAATCTTAGACACTAAAGTAAAAAGAAAAACCTTATTAATATTCAAATAAAAAGAGAACACCACATGCATATGAAAGATAAAACACAGATTATACTAAATAGAAACAATATAAATCATATATTCCATAATACATACACTACAAATATGAATATTATATGATTACATATAAATATAGATATGCTTGTACATATACCATATAAATATAAATCAATACCTACAATTCGATAGTATATAAATTTGATCTCTAATGATTTAGTCAGAATAAGCCATGTTAGCGCTCTAAAAGCGTCTTTTTGCGACATTATTATAAAACATCGAGATTTATTTACTATTTTTAAATTATATATATGTATATTATTATTATTATCATAATTTATATGAATATATTTTTATACATGAAAATCCCCAAAGAAATTCTGTAAATTATAGTAAAAGCCGCAACAAAATCCATTCCGAGTTTAGATGAACTAAGCGAACAAATGACAATCGCGGATAGGGACTTTGATATTTTATCAATTATTGATTATAAATATTTTGAATGAAAATTAAGTTTATAAACAACTAAGATCCATAAAAATATTTTTTATAAGAAGCTCGCGAAAACAAATAAGGCATAATTAGGCGTCTTCACTGTCGAGAATTTTCCTCAGCACTGTCGTCTGAGTTAATAAACGTTACAGCACACATAATTGTCACATATATAAAACAAAACAATAAGATAGATGCCACGTTGCGCATTCCTAGATGAGACAAATATAAAATATGTTATACACTCTTACTTTGTTTTTAATATCAGAAGAATCTTGTTATCATTTTTAAACTCACCTCAGTAAAACTTATTATAATGAAAATGTCTATTTAAGTACTTAATTATAAAACTTTTACGTGACGTTTTGTACACGATGAATTTATTACACCAGCCAATATGATACCAAGCCTCTGATCCTATCAAAGCAGCTGTGGAGTACGTCATCCCCTAGACGTCTAAACCTAAAGCCCTATCGTAAAGTGAATAGCGTTTGGTAAGCCTCCTACTATGGTGCAGTAAATCCACAATATATTTTAATGTTGATCACGATTGCTTTATAGTATATACCAGGGATGTAATTTAAATGTTAAAGCTATAAATACTTTACCACTCAGGTCCTATTATTATATTTATTAAAGACTAACCAAGGTAAGATAGATTATTTTACAAAAAAATACTACTCAATATCTAATAAGCTATTACGTGACGTTTTGTACGCGATGTTATTAATCACACTAAACACACACACAACAAAAACCTCAGCCCAATGAAAAGACTCGAACATTTTGGAATATAAATTCAGCAATACAGGTATTTTATGAAAACTCCGACACTAAATTTTTAGTTAGAAATTTAGGAACGAATTGTTTGTTGCTAGTATAATTAATCGGAAGAGAGTTAAAAAATTACATCGCTAAATAAAATGCCATTCAAGGCAATAGTTCTATTTCAAACAGCAACAGGGACCACAAAAAACGCAGCCGAAAATCAGAGTAGCTATCGAAATATAACATGCTAATACATTTTATATAATACATTTATGTAATATTTATTGAGATTTTAAAAAACATTATGTGCAGCCTCCATCGCAGTCGTTTTAATTAATAAAAAAAATGACAAAATGTTAAATTTTTCCTTGAGGACGGACGTGTGATTATCTCCGAAACGTAGGGTTAAAACAGTCTTGTACACACGGTATGTAAAAATCCGCAAAATTATATATTTTATAAAGTTTTGTAGGTAAAGTAAGGCACTGAAGTACATGTAGTATGATACGCTTTTGTCAGTTTACTAACAATGTGGCAACGTAAAGTTTCAATATTCTAAGAAGATTCCGGCACCTCCTTATTACCGTAACCAGCTAATAGCATCCTATGTCGCAATAGTAGCCTTGTCTTATTTTCTCCACGCGTAGATATGGCACATCGCCTTATCGTAATAGCGGCATCTCTTTCCAGCGTCGATGCACCCACCCTACCCTCTCTTTCTCTCGCCTCCCCATTTATGATGGCGTTCCTCTCGGCGAAATGGTGGCCCAAAACATCCCTTTTTTTCTGTTAATGAAACAAGATAAGATTGTGTTTGAAATATTGCTCAATTTGTGAGTTTAGAAATAGGGCAATGAAACGGTCGAGCCGAATTGCATTGTTTTTTAGCGGCAACGGCATTTTCTTTAATTGCGTTTGTATACAGCTTGGGGTGAGGGTCAGGTGACGGATAATGGCCGCGTTTTTAGGTATTTACTATCCATTCTTTTATCCAGCGAAGTTTATTTCTTCATTTTTTGCTTAAATTATAAAAACAATATTATATTGCATTACTACACTTTAGTCTCTTATCTGGAAGACATTTTGTTTTTTCATTTACTATGCTCTGTAGTGGAGTCAAACACATTCGAAAAATTATACCTAAATACAGAATATAGTAAATAGTACGCATACTAATGCATATATAAATATGTATTTAAAATTTATTAGATTCATACTTACTTCGTAGGTACCTACTTATAATATAATATCGATTAATTTATTAGGTACTTTACTTTCCAAAATCATATAAATTTCGAATTAGTTGAATATTAACAAAATACCTATATATGTAAATGGATACAACTTGAGACTAACGCAGTTGGTCTTGTGTCTTACATATATATAACTAGCTGTTTAACCCCGGACTTCGCCCTGGGTTGGCTTGGCTTGGCGCCTTCGGAGTGCGACGACTCTTGCCTGCGGCACTTGGTTGTGCAAAATGGTTCAAACCGATTCATATTGAAATTGTAAAATGTCACGGAAAAAATGGTCCAAAAAATGTTCAAAATGGTTTTACAAACTGAAAATTCCAAGAGCTTTCCAAAATGCCCAAAAACACCTTCCTAAATAATACCCATACAATTTTTCATCCCCTATTTCATCCTCTGAGCGGTTGTTTTTTTGTAATATGCTTATGTTCTTTTCCTGGCTTCAAGTTATCTTTGTACCTTCATAAAAATCGGTTCAGCAGTTTAGCTGTAAAAACGTAAAGGGAATTTACATGAGCACTTTGATAAAATTAATATATTTTGGCATGATTTTTTTCCCCATTCTTTTATATAATTTCATACACGTAATAGGGAACGTAAATACCCCCTTAAGTCTTCGGGAATACTAGCCTCATAATGAACAAGGCCAGCACCCCTTTTAATGCCGTCAGACCCGATTCATCCATGAGCTGTTAATTTTAGCTTTTTATTGGAAATATAATAATTAAATCACCTAAAAATATATGTACGAGTACGTTATGCACACACAACATTACGACTACGACTACAACCATTTATTAGTCTATGTACCATGTATCATGTATCTTTAGAAATGAAAAATTATTTTTTTTTTATTGTTAGTGTAATAATTCAATATTCATATTATTGAGTATATACCAATGTATGTAATTAATTATGTAGTACTCGTAGGTATGATAGTCATTATTTTAGATATTTGTATTCACGAATTGTATATTTATTATGATATAGAAAATAAAACTTAAAAGAAATGACAATAAAACGACATTTTTTTTCGATTTTATTCGAAAATGTGGATATTTTCTACTGTTCAACCAACGAATTTTCTCGTCAAATATAACGAGAAAATTCGGATATGTTAAAATATTCTAAGAGTTTTGCAACCATTCTATGAATTAATGATTAATTGTATGTTTTTATAACAGGATATAATAAGTATTCATTTTATATTTGAATATTTTTTGATATAAATATATATATAAGTTATACGGGTAGGTTTTGACAAGGCATCTATTTCAATTTAAAAAAACATTATGACTAAAATTATATTAAAAATATTATTTTAATTCAACTATAAAATAAAATACCATAGGAACTAACAATTTAAAAGAAACTGATTTTTCTAGTGTTTTAAGGATTTTTTCCTAATTGTTTAAGATCCTTGTTATTCCGAGCCACTCAGTCGTCGGGTTTCTCTGAGAGCGGATCTCTGCGGCCGTAACTGAAGCATCTATCAGCATCTCCGTCGCACTTTATCTCTCTCTGGTGTGAACGTGAAGATGATGTGACGTGAATTAGATATGTGGATAAGTCTCCCGTATAAACTCGTTCGACGCCACTGCCTTGGAGAAGTTATAGGGTAGAAGTGCATATTGTCTCAAATCCCTAAACCAACTGTTATCATATTATTGAAATAAAAAAATATATTTGTGGGTACACAAAGATGAAGGATAAAGGGAAAAGGGATAAGGGGATAAAGGGTTGTAGAGATCGTGGTAGTCTAGTGGTTAAGGCGTTGGACTACTGACCCAAAGGTCTCGAGTTCGAATCCGCAGATGGTCATACCATTTTTAACGCTTCATTACCACCATCTCCCCTGACTCTAGCACAGGCATATTTGGCCTAGTTGAGTAGGGCCCAAAATAATTGTGTATGACCAAGGTCATAGCAATTATTTAAAAAAAAAAATAAGGATTGAAAAGGCATGTAAAGGAGGTAAATAAGGGTTGAACCAATATAAAAGCACGAAAGCGTAAAAAGCGTATTTTTTGACTGCCAAACAGGATTTTACACAAACAAAACTCCAAAAAGTGATCCCTGATTTTAACTTTCCATAAGTTACTATAGTAATCCGGTACAATACTTATTATTAAAAATAAATACATCATAAAAAATTATTAAAAATAAGTATTCAATACTAAAAAGTTTATATGCATAAACTCTGAAATTGTAAGTATTACTATCATACACCACCGGATATAGTATTAACAAAATAAGTCATTCCGGTATACTGTACGCTGTTATGATTTTACATATGTTTGTAATATTCAACTTAAAATAAACTTTTCAATCTAACTAACATTTTGATCCCACGCAAAACGGATGCTCTGTGTTAAGGAATCGCTTGCAATGGCGGGAGATAAACGAACGCAATAAAATATATTTATTATGGTTGCCATTCGAGTTGTACTGTACACTGTTGCCTTCATTTATACAACTGAATATTATTCACGCAAAATGTATTACAAAGAAGTTCTTCCCGACGACACAAGCCATAACATAAGCTCAAGCCATTGAAGATTGAATTTGATTATTTGACAAGGCAAACTCACAACGTATGTCGATATAAATCCAAACGATATATATGAATAGTTTGTATTTTATATAAGACACAAAACCGACTGCGTCAGTCCAATGCTCTGTACATTCGTTATACAAACTTACGTGTATACAAAATTTCGTGTCTGTGCTGTTGACCGTTGAGGAGTTCCTTCGTTTGGAGCCAATCCTGGGTGTAGAATCAGGTCATGCTTACCATAAAAATGCATTGTCATCGGAACTAAACCAACATGTCAAATTTTAACTCCGTAGGATAATAGGAAGTGGTTCTATTTCAGCTTGCAAGATTTGACCAAAACAGACTAACAATTACATTTAAAAATATCGTATTAATGTTATTTATACTGTCATAATTTATTCTAGTGAAACAGTCTGAATGTAAATTGTTCTTGAATCGCACAAATTAATCAAGTATGCCCCCCGAATCAAAGGGAAGGAAGTAATTCCGTTTGTCATTATTCGGTAAAAGGCTTACTCGGCGTGGGATAGGATGCAATCTCTCAATAAATACGCACGAGCGCACGGCCATAATACGGGTAGCGCAGACCGAAGACCACAAGACTACCTTGTTAACGCCCGGGGGATAATTGTAGGGCGGGCGGCTCCCATGAAAGGAATAAAAACGAGACCGGAAACTTAATTCCCACTTTTCTTCAGGCGATGCGTCTTTCAGGAGTTGGATTCCTTTTATGAGCGGCCATCTCTGCGTGCTCGGCGATGCCAGAAAACTCTATCCACGAGTATTATATATGTTTAGCGAATTAGACCTTTTCCAAAACAAAATATAAATAAATTTACAGTTACAGAAATGCATTTTCATATGAGTTGGGAGTTAATGACGCCTAATACATTTAATATTTTGCAATAGTATTGTATTTATTGTAGACCGTGTCCCAAGTCTATTCCCGATAAAAATACCAGCTAATTGGTTTTGCGATTTCTAGTATTATTTGTGAAGATATTAAGATTAAAGATTAAGGTCTTTGTTGTCACGGTGTCAGGTTTATATTATCGATCCTAAATGCGTCGGAAATCGCGCGCTGATCGAACCTACAGCACCAGTTAAAAAATGTAACAAATTTGGGGTTTGTTTTTTCGCATTTTTTGTTACTCAAAATAGGCTTTACAAACCCCTCCTTAAGTCTTCGGGAGTAGTCTTGGGACCACAGTTTAATAAGGAGAGCTTTGAAGTTATATTATATAACAGTAGAAGAGTCTAAATGTAACTTAATTATTAGGATAGCGGTTGCTTACGAATTATCGTCACGTGCATCGCCATCTTTACTAGAAGCGCCGCAGCCGCCGGGCGCCGCGTCCGTAGCTTCGTCAAGCTAATTTGCCGCTCTCGTTTCCTCGCTTTATTTCTCTCGCAAACTATTTTCATCTATCTTCCTCGCCTTAAGCGAGAACTTTATGCTTCCTTTTTCTCCCCGCTGAAAACTGCCCGCTTCCGCATTGAAAACCTTAAAACGTGTTCTTCGTTCCGCCTTCAATAGGATGACTGATATACGAGTATATCAAGTATTAGGCGTTAGTTACAACTTATCTAAAGTTTAAATTGCCGTTACTGTCTTTCGAATAAACGAGAACTGTGACATTGACATCGATTGCGAGTCTATGGCACAACATTTATCAATTAAAAACAATATCAAAATAGTAAAAAAAAAACTTATTTTATCCTACTACGTAAGTACAAGTTGTCTTTATTTTTTAAATATATGAAGAAGATTTTACTGTCAGAATATTGAAATATAGTAAAAATTAAAATAATATAAAGTATTTGACACGTATACTAATGTTACCTAATAAGAAAGTTTTAGAAAAATTTCTTAAGCCTGGTTTTAAACCAATATAATAGAAATCTTATTTTTTCTGTTAGGGTTCATACATAATACCTATTTAAATTAATATACTCGTATATATTTTTGAGTATAAATAATTGTATGTTTCGTTTTGACAGACGAGTCTCAACATAGAAAAAAAAAAATAATAAAATATAGGAACAGTTACACATTTGTGCAGTTTTCCTTTATTGCCATTTTAAATTATTCGTGTTTTAATATATTTAGTGCTCTTCCCAGGATTAGGAGATTGTCCTTCGAAGATCGTAATAAAAATCGCTATGGCTTTTAAGTTTTAATCAAGAAAAGATGAAAAATTATATCAATTATCGCTAAAAGTCTAAGGCTAGAACAGAATTCATGTGGGTTTTTACCACAAAAAAAAAATTAAAAAGGGATCCCGATTTTTTACAAATATATTCTTACTAATTAAAATAGATTACGGAAGGTAGCAAAAAGAAAATGAAGATTGTCAGCTATATTATAAAGACATACATTATATTAATATATCAGAAATAAAATTGAAAAAAATATGATTCTACGTGGTACCACCCTCTGGAACACGTAACAACAGCCCTCCGTTGCGGGGAACGGTAGGGAAACAATCTAAAAATGCAAAAAAATATGCCGTTAATGCGTGTCGAGAATATCCCACTCGAAAAAGAAAGCAAAGCAGGTGCGACGCTGGGGAGTGATGGATTACCCCGCGCGGTGGTTTCTTAATAAACAATGTGAAGATTCTCTTTAACGCTTATTCAGGTAAAAACGTTCCATGTTTATATAACATATCAGTGTGGTCAATGTAATAAAAATGTTAAAAAGGGTTTCTTTTTTTTAAGTCTCTAAAAGTTATAGAAGATTTACCGTAAAGATTGAGCAGGCCCTAAATATTTACACTCGAATTACTTATATGTATGCATGGTGAACGAAATAGTTTTATTATATTTTTTTTATTTTATTCAATTTAGGATTCACAAATTAGGCAAAGTATTAAAAAATAATTATTCGTTGGATCAGACAAATAAATATTCAGATTATGTCGAACTGTGTGATATAATAAAATGCCTATATAATAATAAATAAAATCATTAAAATAATTTCCTTATTTTAGTACCTATGATTTTTTTCGAAATTATATTTTTATTAGGTAGACCTTAAGGTAGGTTGAGGGCCGTAGTTAATAGAGCGAACTGAATTTAGTATATAATGTTTATTGCACAGGCTTTGAACAGGTTTTACTTAATTATGTTTTACGTACATATAAAGGGAAAATAACTGTATAAATAAATAAACGAAAGACTTGTTGAATAAAATGTTGTTTTTTTCTACTGCGCACTTTTCATGCAGCATTGTTTATATTCTTTTCGATTACAATAGTAAAACAGATAACTAGAATTATTTCAAGCGTTCATTTGACATTTCTTTGAAAAACTGAAAAAAAAGGAAACGAATTCTTATCCATTTTTTGGTAAAATATCAATAGCTTTTCAGTAAGCTAAAATATTGTGGATAGAAATTAGTTAGGAAATCTGTATCTATTACAATATTATAAAAAAACTAAAATAAAACAACAGAAGTACATATTATTACCTAATAGTTCTACGATCTGAGATAGAAGGCCTATAAACAAAATAGCAATGATAGAATTGCAATTTACTACGCTTATTAGATCACGAAAATCGATTATTAACATCCTGCTAAGTTCATAATGAGAACCATTTTCCCATAAGCAATGGCTTATTAACAAGTAATGAGTAATGTTTGAGCATTTTTTCAGTTGGAGGAGGTTAGCATTTATATTAAATCACCTCTTAATATGATAGATAAACAATTCTTTAAACGATTTTTTGGTATATTTTATTATATTATAGTTTAAATGTTGACGGCATTAGACATTAAATTAAATTTTTTAAATTGTTTAAATTTTTTACTGTGTTTCAACTGTAGAAATCTACGTTTTTCGTTTATGTTGATGAAAAATAAATAATCATATGATTGACCGAAATCGATACGGGGGAATTTATAATGCGCAACGTTGGCACAAAACTAATCAAGTACACGTTAAAGTGCTGAACTTTTAACACACACAGGCAAAGTGCGGTCTCAGTGGTGGCACTTTGCAAGTGATAACTTTCGTGCAAAAGTTTCACTCGACAGCGCTCGAGTGAGCCTTTCAGGACGGTGTTCCACGCCGACGCTCAATACTTCTAATCAAATCTTTAGCTGCTCGGTCGAACATCATACATAATGTCACATCGGCCTCCTCAATTTTGTCCTGCAACAAAATTAATTATGGCTGTTCTCCTTGAGTTGTAAGTCAAGTACCCTTCACGAATATTGTTTAGTGTGCGTGCGGCTGCTATTCAGTATGATCTCAATGCTTCCCTTCTAAACATATCATATCCTTCTAAGCATAGAGCATGGCGAGCTGTGGCCGAAAACATACACATGTCTCACTTACGCACTTCAAAAAGTGTGTAAGTGTATATACGGTTACTCAAATTACGTCGTATACTCTATAAGTTTCTTTTAAAAATTATGACTTTATTTAACGGTTACGTTGAATAAATAAGAACAAAACGACTAATTGAAATTCTCAAAGGAAAAAGTTGCCTCCAAGTGAAATAATTCAATTGTCTTCGAACCGCTTTCCGTCGTCCCAAGTCGATTGTTTGCGAGCTCTCTCCTCATTTCTCTGTATCTGTTTATCGCCCCGTTCGACTTGATGTCCTTTTTTTGTTTGAAGTCGCATTGAAATTGAAGTGGCCGAGATTGAAAAGCTCTCGAATGGAAACAAATTAGGCATCCGTTACAACACTGAATGCCGTCAAAGTTGTTAGAGGCATCAAGTTATCTGCAGGATCACAATCCTCTGAATGAGGCAATGACTAGTCTAAAAAGTAGTAAACTTATAAGACTAGGCGTTGTTAGACAATGTTTATATGAATTCGTTCATTTTTCAAATTTTTTGTTTTTGCATAAGTACTTCTTTATTTATATCCCAAATATACATATTTTAAGCTATCTCGTACAAAGCAAAACAGATACAACTGCTGGTGTGGATTTTAGTTCCCCACCAGACAAGGTCTGTTCCAGGGTGCTCGAGATGCCTGCTCGAGTTACACGGCTGTTTTTTTTTAAATTTATGTATGTTCTATAATTTATTCTTTATTTTTTATTTATAATAAGTGAAAATATACTATTATTATAAAATAAATATTTTTATGGTGTTTTGTTAAATAAATAAAATAAAATAAGTACCCATGAAGTAAGTATCTAAATAATTACTTTGACACATCATTAAAAAAATAAAGTCCTCCTCAACTACTTTTTTTTTCATAGTTACAGAAACAATGTCGTTATAAAATGTCGTCGTGTCGTGTGTGTCGTTATGTGTTATAAAATTTGTTATTTTAAAAAATATATATTTATCACGCATATGTGGATATACATTTTAAAATAACATGTGAAATTGTTATTATAGTTACTAGTAAATAATAATAAGTAAGTAATAGTAAGTTATAGTAAGTAATCGTTACTAGTAGTAGCAGTTATTAAAGTATAGTAAATTTTTTCTTAAAAATTTTTGAAAGACCCTAATATATTTTAATCAATAAAATACTTAATAACTAATTCATTCAAACTATATATTTACATGTCTGCATATTATTTTGAATATAATAACTCTTTTTCAAATTATTACGGTAACTAATCACTTGCTGACAATTATGTTCAGCATAAATTTAAATGTTTCGACGGTTTCGGCTGGAAATTACCAAGGCGCAAGGACCAAATTTAGCAAACGGTTCCTGCCGACACAACCGCTCCAAAGGGCTTGACTTCCCCTTGTAATTTGAAAATTAGCATAAATAATTCAATGTAATATGCATATCAGCCGACAACCGAACTGCCACCCCTTTGGTGTCTTGTCGTAAGAGGACAAGCAAATCGTTTTTGTAAATACTCTAATTGAATATGAAAATGAGAATAGGATGACAGCTCGCGCGTAGACATTCGTAGACCCACAATATTAAACATTCCTTTGTCCAAAAGACGGTAGACATAAAACTTGAATTTCATTAATCGTGTCTTTGTCTGCTTGCGATAAATCAACTGATTTATAATTATTGACGTATGCATACAATTAAACATTTTTATTATTATTATGCTTGTATTGTTAGCGACGCACAGTTCCAACTGCCTTAGATTTATTCGGCCTTGTGCATAGTCGCTTAAGTTCGCTGCTAAATTGATATTTTTAGTGTAAGATTAACAGAATACTGTAAAGTTCATGCATAAGGCCGAGGATATTTATATAAATTTATCATTTAGAGTTGCAGCGATATTATCCTTTATTTTACCAAGTTATCTATTACTGTTTTATTACTATTCATTTGTTTAGATTTTTTAGTGTTCTTTATATTTTACTTCTATGCAGTGATTACAATGTTATATTAAAAAAAGATGTTTAGAACAAAATTTATAGCATTTTACTGCATCCTACCCATAATTAGAACTTACATTTGTTTTTTTTTTAACATTTGTAAAACAGAAATTTGATAGAAATCGACATACGAACAAAATCTACCCCGCTAAGATAGATCATATTTACGCTCAGCGATTCTCAAATTTAAGCACGTGTTTCTGGGTGAAAACGCCTACGCAAGAATAAATACCCCACGATTTAATACTTGCTCAAGCTGCACACAACCGTTTCTCAAACATTATCGGATGATAACTTGATTTGCTTATATATATATATATATATATTTTATTGAGAAAACATGTTGGCCGATGAAACCTTCCTAACTAGGTAAGAGTTACCTGTTCTAAGGAAGGTTATATATCAAAAAATGTTACAGTGAGCATACAAGAGACCAGCGCAAGACCCTGTGAAAATATAAAAATTAACCAAGGCACAAATAAACACACTGATATACACACCCACACTCACACACACACTCACACACACACACACACACACACCATCGCACACACACACACACACATGTATACAATTTAAGTGTTCTACTCGATAACACTTAATATACGAAAAAATAAAATGAATAAATGAAGAACAATTAAAAAAATAACAAATAAATGAAATGAATAAATAAATGAATTAACAATTATTAAACATATAGGTAAATAAATATTCGATATAAATAAATAAATATTCAATATAAAAATAGTGTTATACTACACATAGTATAGTAACATTGTACTCATAAACTGCTTCTTAATTCTAATAAAAGCTAATATTCCGAGATTATTTCAGGAAAATACCGCTATATAGAAAAAGTCTGCTATAGGTTCTGATTTGCTCTGTAACTACTGAATTAATTCTAATAACCTTTTTAACGCAATTTTTATATGAGGTTTCCGCATATTCCGCAAAAAAAAAAAAAATATTAGTTGTCGTATCGTATTTATTAGGCATATACTGCCTGGGGCTGGGTAGCAAGCAACAATTTATCATAGCCAGTGTTCAGTTTTCGACAGTGCCATGGCTGTCGAAAACCCCGCGCAGAGAAACGCCGAAAGACTAATCCCATAATTTTTTGTTTTTTTGCTACTTGCTGAAGATTTACATGAAATGACTTCCAGAGAGTAACGCTGGCGGATGGAAGTTGGCATTTGCGCCTGAGGGCTCAGGCTGGAAAGGAAAAATGAAAAGCCACTAATCCACGGCGTTACAGGTGAGAGTTATTTAGGCGCCATAACCTACACGCCTAAAACGAAATACTAGCCATGTAAAGAATCTGCTAGCCAACTACTCAAAAACGTTACTTCGCGATAATCGAGTAGTGATTTTACCAGAGAAGAATTTCAATAACATTCATCTCACTTTGAGAAACACAGGACTGGTACATTATAATATTGCCTTCGTGGGAGGCTAATGTTCTCTTAGATCCGGCTTTTCTCCAATATTCGGGTCTTACGCCTTAGCTCTGGGTTTTACAACGTATTCTGGAAGTGAATCGCGATTAGGTATATGTATATGTAAATGGGAGTAAAATCAGGACAAAAATGCGCTTTAGTGAGTACCTACTCCGTTTTGTTGATATAAATTGTTTGTAGCAATTTTTTTCTAGAATAAAAACAATATGAAATACCTAGCTGTAGTTAACATACAAAATATTTAATTAAAGTTTTAAAAAATATTGATACTGTAATAAAAACAAATGCTTTTATTTGAAAAAATAACCAATTAATTATTTTAAGAGTATACTTTTATTAGGTACGAACAGTATTTATTAAAAGCGAAAGTTTACTGGAATGTGGATTAACTCTTATAAACCCAGTGGTATTAATCATACATCTTAAACGCTTTATTACCTTCTTGTGCCTAATTAAATAATGCCCAAAGCATTAGTTATGAAATATGCGATGATTAAAGTATCTATTAATATTAAAATTATCGTATCGCGATTAAAAAAGATTTTTAAGTCGTTAAGACAAGCATTTATGTATGACATTTCCGGCAATGTCCGTTTAAAATTACATACCCATTAAACCCTCGGCAGTATTGACTTCTGGCGATAGCAGTTTTAAAGTAGTCCGAAACTTCATTTAGTAATCAATTTTTTAACCTTTTTTCAATACAATGTCGTAATGGGACCCTAATGGGTACATTGTGCATAAATATTCATAAAAACACCGTGGAATAGAGCTTGCCAATTTAAGGGTTCGAAGAGTAAAATCTTTTGCTAGCTCTCTATCTACATGGCTGTACAGTTATACATGCTCAGTTTACAGTGTACGGTGTACGGGTAGGACGAAGCGAGCAAGGCAAGCGAGTTTAAGGACCAGCGCATAGCACAGAGGGAGGCTCATCAAATATTAATTAGCAAGTAATGAGAAGGCCTCCAGGCCGAGATTACGAGAGCTTTTAATATTCAACGGTTATCAATGATAGTCAACATAAAACATCCTGTAATCGGGAGCATTAGTGATGGGGCATGCCCTGCTGCTTATGGAGCATCTTTCCACTTGAGCTTTATTACTAAAACCCTAGGGGTTAGCTCATTCTAACGCCTTGTTTTAAGGAGCATTCGTAAATAAAAACGTGCTGGTTTTTTGTAATAATTCGTTTTGAATTTATATTAGGGTTCCAATTGAAAATAGGAATGGAATTGGAAATTGTATGAAATTGGAATAGAATGGAATTGTAATGATTGCATTTTGGCGCTTATTTATTAAGAAGCACAATGATATTATTGCTACTTGCTATACTATAACAACACTATACTGCTACACTATGCTTCTGTTGTTTTTCACAGTTATTACAATATTTCTTGCCTGATTATTAATTGATTGATTTTGACGCCCTCGATTATCGCTCCTCGATCCCCCCTACATTCACATATAAATGTATCTGACCGTCCTTATATTAAGATTATCTTTCAGATACAAGATATTTATTTCCATAACAATTTTTACAATGTTGTAGGAATTATTTTATAACAACAAAAAACAAGACAATGAAAAACAACTACAAAACATTTAAATTTACGAATTTGTTCATTCATACATAAATACATATATACTTATTTGAATACAAACAGAATGTTAAGAATCAAAATTCATTGACATTATATAAATTAAAATTCAACAAATATAACTTAATAGCCTTCTTGGATTGGTCTAATTCGCGTATTTCTTTAAGGTTCCCGGGTAGTTTGTTGTAGAATTTAAGACCCAAATAAAAAATAGTTTTGCTAAATTTACTTGATTTTGGTCTTATAGGTTGAACATAATTGATTTTATTTCTGGTGTTCTGGTTGTGAATAGACTTGTGTGTCATTGGGTTTGATTTATTGATAAAGAAGTGGCACAGTGATTCGCTTTTTTATATTTTTGATTATTTTGTTTTTTATATATTTCCTTTTTTATTACTTGCATTATTTTAAATTTCACTTAAATAAGTTCAGATGGTAATTTACGTCTTTTTTCCGTTTGTATTATATTATTTTTCACTAGTTCTTAATTAGAGCATGAGTGAGGGCATGAAAATGTTTTTTTAAGCGTATCAATAAATTGTGTCTAACTAATGTTCAAACCGTAATAAAGATTCTAACCTTCGAAACAGCCGGCGACAGTGTTAATCTACTTCTGATGACACGTCCATGATTATACATTGGTGACCGAGACATTCGCTTGATTCAGTCGCCAAAGGTGAGCAGACTTGGCGTTAGCCGATGTGCAGTGAGGGAAAGTGGTCTACTCGTCGCACCCTATTTTAGCTCTGAAACAAGTCCTTATAAATAGATAGCGAATGTGTAAGCCGACCAAAAGGGCATAGGCATACATATTAACGTTAGCAAGTAAAGCACGCTGGCCTAATCGTTCGCCTAATTAGTTTGACGAGCTGCCCGTAAAAATGTTTGAAGAGGTCGTTAACGTTAAGCGACCAACAGTAAAGGTTACGATCGCTATGTGAGCAAATTTAGCTTAAATCCTCGTTCCTGGGTCACGTAACATAATCGAGAAAACTTTTTTCATAAATGCGTATGTACTTTTAGATATAAATATTAATATTAATAAAATGTCAGGACTTATTAATAAAAGTTACAAAAACCTACATATATTTACTTGCATATTGTATTCAAATGACTGCTGACCTCTGCTCACTGCTGCGACGATGCTGTGCCTCTTCCAACATGTGTTAAATTCATACGATCAGCTGAGTATTAGTAGTAAAGCGGCATAACCTAAGGAAGCAGATATGGAAAATTATCATAAAACATTTATCTCCGCCAAAATAGCCATTGAGGTTTTGTTGTCATTAACAGAGTCCGATAAAATTTTATTTCCGCTACGATTACCATAATTAAGTGCGCGATCCTTTAATTGTATCGCGTCGCTGGGGGCTAGTTAAAGGAAAGTTAGCGGAAAAAGTGGCCAGGTCGACTCGTTCGATTGTAATCCGCTGGAAAACGAATCGGGCGGCTGCGTTATCCTTTAACCGTTAACGATCCCTTAAACGGTCTCCGTAATGACCGTTCGCCGTCGAATGACTCAATTACGGTTAATTGTCTCATTCTGATCTAAATTTCGTTATCGGTGGTTAACGCGTTCGTTAATATAGCTATTTTTGTATCGTTAGACAATTCATGTTTTGATTCAATCAAATATACTATATGTATGTATGTATTGTACTGTATGTATTTGATAATAATTGTTAGTTAGACTGTTTCGTGTTCTAACGTTCATTTCTAACGCTCATTACATTAGTGTTTTATTATGCAAAATTTCGATTTTTCAGAGTTGTAATAAATCAAAATATAACAATATATTTCCTTTTCCATATCAATGAAAAAGGCTATTCGTAATTACATGTATTTGAGTTGTAGGTATTTCGTGCATAAAAAAATGTATAAATTAAGAATAAGGTAATGTGAGTATATGTATACAAACATAGACTGCTCTAGTTAATCTAGCTAACTATTCCGTTCATTCTAGCGCCAGCGGGAGTCTGTTCTCTTGTATTGATAATGATCTTTTTCGTAAACAAACTTTTAGGCAGCGTAGTTTATGCGTCCCTCGAGGGTGGCAGGAACACATAACGCAACTTTATGGTACTTGCTGGATAATTGCCTACAGCGAAATGCCATTGAAGGGCATATGATAATATCGCGTTCGCACGGGTTCTCCCTCTTGGCTTAAGGGAGATAAATTTGTCATTTTGCACGTTTTACTGTGTTCATATTTTGGTTTATAAATTTGATTTGTTTGAGATAATATCGGAACACTGGATCTATGTATGTATGTAAGAAGCTAAGTCGGTCGCAAGCGGGTACGCTCGTGAGCAATTTTCTTCCTCTGTTTTTTACATAAAATTGGTATTTCGTCATTTTTTGTTTAAAATTACACGAGATTTTAACTTGTGCTAATTTTCAGGAATGGTTAATATTTACTATTGTTAATCAATTATTGTGTTATTTTTAATATTAAACATACCTAAATTTGACAGTGATATTATGGGTGTATTAATTTAGTGAAATGTTTCGTTTAAAATGAAATAGAGTGGCATTACATTGATACCACTATGCATTTCATACTGCCCATTTTTTATCATTTCACGGCACGGCAGCGTTGGGCGGTCTGGAAAAATCGCCCATCATTAATCCGCCCACACTCGGCAGCGCTATGAATTTCCGCCCGCCTCATGAGATTTGCAACAATGTATATTTAATTATTTTAAATGTTTCATGCGTAATAAAATTTTTACTTTTGTGATTATTATACAATACATTCACATATTATATTATTCAATATATTTACATTTCTGTTTTATAATATGTTGTTATATATAACTGCTTATAATTCTTATATAATCCAAGGTATTTTTCATTTAAAATTAATCCTAATTCTCAGTATATTTATAAATGTATATATATATATTTTATTATATTTACCTATGAGGTTTTTTGAATGTAAAAAAATATTTACAAGAATAAGATACACTCGAAAATGGTATTAGGTGACTAAGGTTAAATATAGTTTTATGTGTGTGAAGGAAATTTCTTCGAGACAATAATGGTACCTGCTAAGATAATCATCCAAAGTAGGTTTAAATTTGCGAAATACATACACCTTAAAGTCACAAGTTTTGGATAAAATCATATAAAACTAAGAATCAGATTTACTCGATTTAATATTTATGCATCGTATGATGATTTTAATGAAACTAAAAACAAACTGCTTTAAAGAAATTAAAAAAAAAATAGTTTCGAAAAAAAAAACGATTACTTTTTTCTCTAATCGGTACAGATTCATATACGGAAGAAAACAGAAATATTTTTGACCATTGAAATCTAAAATCCACTACTACGCCCACTTCACTAGATTTTGTTAAAGATAGTTTGGAATTGTGTTTGTTTTCGTTTACATATTTAGTATTTTTCGTTGAAACTTATATGCATCGACTTAAATTATTTTTTAAATACGTAATACGAGATTAAATGCACAATAATCATTGGAATGTGTATCTATAAATGCTTCTTTTCAATTTGGACTCCTCGCTAAGCCGGCCCTGGTGGAGGCCAACTATAAAAAGGTTGCATTCCATCGCGTTACTTTCTTGCCATGACGGCTAATAAATCTTCAGGCGAGTTCTTCCGTTTCTGCGCTCCTTGCGAACGGTCATTTTTCTATGACGTCACGAGCGACAAATGATTCAAAATGGCCGTATTTCCTGCCTATTCTCAGCTAATGAATTTTTAATACGGAAAAATTTACTTACATATTATCATAAATGTAATATCCGCTAGCAAATCATTAAAATGGGCTAGGCTATTTATTCAACAGAGATTTGGAGGGTTTCACAACCATCATTCAGTCTTCGTTTCAATCAGTTAAAATAGCATTTCTTAAAATTAAATACAAACTGTCTTAACCTAACCCATCTACCCTGCTTGGTCTTCGAAGCCTAGACGACTCGTAGTGGTGGTTTTCGAAATAGGTCACTTTGCTCCACATCTTTCGTTTTTCGGGTTCGGTGGCTTAAATTTATCTGTACATTGCATAACAAGTGAGATATTTTATTTTAAAAAACTCTACAAATTTTATTATTTATCGTACAAACACGGATTTAAGAGATTTATCACAGCTTTTTCGTTCATTATTTAAAAAAATATATATTATAAAAGTAACAAATTTACTTTTATTTGGAATTTTAAATATACCTATCTGCCGCACACCTGTTCCCCAAATGGAAGATAAAACATAGTTTGAGAAATTGAAATCGGTCGAGAGCAAAATATTTTCTTGTAACTGGTCAAAGATTTCAATAATAACCGCTTAACTCAACTGATAAACAGGAGGTTAAAGCAGCCTAACCTAACCTAACCTAACCTAACCTAACCTAACCGCTTAACTCAACTGATAAACAGGAGTTTAAAGCAAACAACTGTTAGTCCGGTATTTAATAAATATAACTTCATATAAAAAACCATCTTTATATCAAGTACTAGATTATATAACGAGTAGATTTATTGGTATTTAGAGGTATTGGAACAAAAGATACTATTTTAAAACTAACAAAAACAATTTGCCTATACATAAAATATGTGTCACTATCTTTTTTAAGAATTATAAGGCATTTGATGGAGTTTCTAAATAAATTATATTCAAAACACTTTAGATATTAGGAGAACAATAGCGTTTGAAAGGTTTAAATGTTATCTTTATCAATCAATCTGCTATTATAATTTTTTAATGGTAATATAATTAATAGCCTTTGAATAGATTTTTGGGACCGCAGGGCTCAATCCAATTTAATCTATACATTACTGAACGTTTAAACATTTATACTGGAGTTTCGGTCACTATATTTGCAAGACACTGGTAGACTTTTAACTTTTAAAATTGGAACGATTATTTTTAAAAAGCTGCAGGAGAGAAATAAATATTATTAAATAATAGGTAAACAAAACTATATTAACATTGAATGTATAAAACACTGAATATGTGGCAATTTTCTTTATAATAATAGAATTTGTATTTTTATCAAATTCGTACGTCTATCACTTATAAATATTTTGTTTTTAGAAACCAAATAGTTTAAAGGCAATTTTTAAAGTTACAGTTTTTTTTAACTCTTACCTCGAAATAGATACGTAGGTTATTAAGAAAAAAAAAAACCTAGAATTATTTAAACAATGTACCGATTGAGAAACGACTAAACGAAATTGCGTGAAAAGTAAATTTCATGCCAACCACAATTACGTACACAAATTTACGGCACAGAGTACAATTCTGTTTCAGCTATTCCGCCCCTTCAGAAATGCTTTATATCCTCCCTCCCCCCCCCGTCTACCCCACCTTCACCATCTTTCATTTACATAGAGTTAAAGATAATGAGACGGCGCTTCGACCCCTACTCCATAGAAGTAATTTCAACAATCCCTATCATTTTTGCCATATCTAAATATGATTTTTAGTACCCACCCAGCACGTCCGCGTTTTCTCCTTCTTTCCGCTCTGGAAATGGAAAGCATTCTCTCAGAAATGTAGAATTCTGACGAGCCGAACAGAATTTCCTAAGTTGAAATTTACTTTATTACTTATATATCGAGGAGGACGAAGAGCTCGCCTTTATATCAATTTAGGCAAGCAATTACAAGTTGGACGGACCCTTAATGAAAAGCGCGCTTGAAGGACACAAAGGACGTTTAGACTTGAATATTGCGCTCGTTGAAAATTCTCCGGTCTTAGAACTTAAGTTTCATTTTCAGAAAATTTCTTTTTTATCAATTTTTATTAAGATATAACTCAAATCAAAATTGTGATTGTCATTTTAAATATGTTTTATCGACATAGGAAAAACTGGCTCAAATGATTCACAATCACTTTATTTCCGAAGATTCCGCAACGATGTCTAAAGTAAAATGACCGACCGAAAAGAGAATGCTGGCCCTTCCTAAAGTCTTGCCTTATATTAAAGGGTTTTTCAGATTTGTTACATGGTTCTTCAATGGAATTAATTAACACTAAAGTTTAAATATCAAAAAAAAAGCACGTTAATAAACACGATGTCCAAAAATGTTTGTTTCGGTACTTTTGGATCTCTAGGAGCATAGCGGTATAAATGACATTTCGTTTATTAATATAACCTGTTATATGTCGAGTCAAGTACACAATAACTACTCAATGATTTGTCCAGTATGTAGTAGCCCTTGACAGGCCTAACTTGGCAGCAAATAGCACGGCAAACATATGGCAATACGTGTCGAGTCAAATATTTATTTTTATTATATTTGTTTGTAGGTTAACTAAAAGCGATACTAAATTTCAAAATAGAAAACTAAATAATGTCCAACACCAAAATAGCCAATAATACGCTAATACATTTTTGTCTAAAATAAAAATAATATATATGCCAGCAAATAATTTATGACTGGTGCTAATTAGAAAAAAATATATATGTGAAAGCGTGCCTGTAAGCAATGTAGATAATTATCTATTTTCCTACTAGTAGATAATTATTATTATTTGCTTTTAAACAATTAAGAAAGATGGTAGGAAAAGAAGAGCTGTATATAGTGTGTATTTGACAATATTAATGTTCTTTTAAAGGGTTGATATACGAGGATATCAGCAGAGAACAATTGAGCCCGTTTCCTTAAATTGTTTCTTACATCGATATTTGCGGCCCGATTTTTAAGAGTTTCAAAAGCGATATCTATTTTTTTTTCTTAAATATGGTATTTAAGCTGGTTCTTCATGATGCATAAGTGATTTGACATGAGCCCATAAATGAAAATCAAGCGGACTGAAATCTGGTGATCGCGCACATGATTATGCAAAATGGCCTGGGTTCCATCGTGTTGGTACCACAGTTCATTTAAGGCTGCGAGCGGTACATTCTCTAGCCATGAATTCCTACCGCATGTGGATTTCCTTTACTCCACACACGCTGATTGTGAGTATTGTAGATACCGACACGTGTAAACGTGCATCCATCCGTGAATTAAATTGCCTGTTGAACTCTTACACTTTTCGAAGGTGGAAAGGATGCTGCTCATCTCGCCCGAGGCACGCCCACACAGCACCATGACCTACTCGAAACTGGTGTAAAACAATGCTAGTGTTTGTGTCGAGCTACATACTGAGCTCGACATAGTTCAATATTTCCTCCCATCCATTTTACCCTGTAATATAATGAAAAGATATCAGTGCCAAATCGCCATTGTAGAAACAGCATCTCGCGCCGAAACGTCTGACATTCACTCCGTAAGCCCTGTCTGTTTTTCTACCGTTCGCAATAACAGTTTAAAAGTTGAAATATAATTTACAAATAAATTATTTTTACAAATGGTATTTTCACTTATGAATCTAATTTATATTTTTTTTAATTGCTGAGAAAATACATATAATTTTCATAATTTTACCTTTTAAAATTTTGTAATATAATTGGAATTACTTTTGCATCATAATATTATAAATATATATTTAACTATGATTTGATCATCACCTGTCTATAGCAATATAATAAGAACTTATTAGAAAGAAATGTATTCTAAAAAAAAATTTAAACCTTATCTTCGGAAAAACCTTGAACTTTCGCCTTGTCATATCGTATATAGAAAACCCTTTCAGGCGACAAATTCCAGCTTATCACCGCCTAATGTCAACCCCATAAAGCGCCCTCGGCTGGACTTCCTACTAACTTTCTTATCAACTCGCCAAATCTTATTACTAAAAAGGACCCCCTCTAATTCTTCTATGGCCTACTCCCTCTCCCCCCCTCCTCACCCTTCCCGACTCCCACTTTCTCCTTTTAATTCCGGTCTCCTCTTCACCTCTTATCCGTCGCTTGCTATTTCCGCCGGCTATTTCGTAAATAAAAAGGCTACTTCATTTCACGAAAAGTGTACCAACTTTAGTTTAACTTTATGGTTAATATCCCAATGGTTTATTGTCCCATTGAATAAAATGGTTACCAATAGTATTATTGTTTCGCTGAAAACGTTTTTAATAATCAATAATATTAATACAATAAATATAGTCAATAATAATCATATTTTTTTTTTAATTTTTTAAAAATAAAAGAAAAACATGCCGAATCCAGTAATGAATTTTAAATTATCATTAATTACATTTAATTAGGTAAATTAGCTTCCCATTTAATGTTAAAGGATATTTTAACTTCTACTCGAATGAGTGTGAAATTCTTCAATATCAAAGGCATATTCACCTTAAAAACCAATTTATGAATATTAAAAATAGTTATTGATGCCTGTGACCACCAGTCGCGGGGAAAATATTAACATGAAATTAAAAATACTAAATATCACAGACGTAAGCTGCAATGCTTTTAATCTTCTGATAGAGGTCATCAGGTAGAGCTTTGTATCTGTATTGATAATATTTTACTTACAAATGGGAACAATTTTGTGCAGAAGTTTATCCAGGAGATCCTGTATGGTCTTGTCGCCGCCTCGCCTCGCCTCCCGTTTGAGGAGGGTGGGGGGGGAGGGGGGTGTTTAATCGCA
Source organism: Neomicropteryx cornuta (assembly GCA_020383195.1). Classification (NCBI taxonomy): domain Eukaryota; kingdom Metazoa; phylum Arthropoda; class Insecta; order Lepidoptera; family Micropterigidae; genus Neomicropteryx; species Neomicropteryx cornuta. The sequence goes on from JAHKQU010000014.1 coordinate 14,100,575, forward strand.
ACACATTTGTCAGATTAATTGCCAGCCATGCATCAGCAACTACGAGATCGGGCCTCGCCGAGCTCCCGCTGAGTCGCCGCGCCCTCGCCGTATAACCGACGGTATTTTTAGAAACTCCCGAAAGGAACCGCATTTCAGTTTTTTACGGCCATTAATATGCCTCAATGAGCTTAAATTTGTACTTAGCCAGATATACCGCGAAGCCAAAAAAGATGCGTATAATTAATTCAGTAGGACCTATTTAGTCCAACAGATTAATGGAGCCTTATTAAGAAATTAGAAACAAACAAAAAAAAAAATATCAGATGGAATAAAGAGAATAAATTTTAATATAAGTAAAATTACTAAAAATGCTATTACAGAAAAAGGAAATGGAACTAAACTTTTAGTTGTGTAATTTTATTTGGTTTGTGTTTGTATCTTATGTATGTAAATAATTGTTTCACATTATAACAGCAACAACGCTTTGTAACAAATACGAATCACAGTGCACTAGATTTAGCAGATCTCTACATAACATTAAGAATTGCCGATATGAAACTGTTTATTATATCAACTATTTTTTTGGTATTATGTAACCTAAAACGTTTCTTTTTGTAATATTTCATTTAATATGCTTTTATTAAAGAGTAATTAACCCCCTTACTTATCTCTCTTTCAATGTTGTCTTGTTTCAGAAACAAGGACAAGGAGGCAAGGTGTGGTCGCGTCTGCGGGCGGCGATGTGATGAGTTTGCGTCGGTCGGCGCTGGTCTTAGTGGCCCTGTGGCTGGCCGCAGCGGGCGCTCGGGCGCGGGCGCTCTGCCCGCCGCGCTGCCACTGCGACGACGCGCTCCTCGCCGCCTCCTGCGCGTCCGCCGGCCTGGAGGTCGTCCCTATCCAGCTCAATCCGGAGGCCGAGAGGATCAACCTCACCCGCAACCGCATCGCGAACGTGCACTTCACCCTGGGCTTCTACGGCCGCCTGCGAACGCTCGACATCTCCCACAACGCCATCGACACCCTCGGTTCGAGGAACTTCGAGAACAACGATCTGCTCGCGCACCTCAACCTGAGCTACAATGGCGTGGAGTCGCTCGAGAAACACGCCTTCGCTGGTCTGCGCAACCTGCGCTCGCTCGATCTCAACAACAACAAACTGTCCGAAATCGACCACTTAGCGTTCAGAGATCTAATCGAATTGGAATCTCTTGATTTATCATACAATAACCTAGAAAGTCTTCAAATTGACACTTTTAAACCCTTAACCGGCCTAATTACTCTACTTTTACATAATAACCAAATATTGGAAATACCATTTGAAAATTTATTATTTACAATAAAATTGGAATATTTATCTTTATCGAATAATTTGATATTAGAAATACGAGATGAATCGTTCGCCGGATTAAGAAGGCTGCACACTCTTTATATAGATTCGAATGTGCTTAGTCATTTGGGGCACAGTTGTTTGGATGGTCTACCCCTCCTAAACCATCTCGACATGAGCGACAACAACCTGACGTCTATCCCGACGAGCTCTTTGTCGAAATTGAGCAATCTCTCACATTTGTCACTGAGTGGCAATTATTTCACATCGATTGCGGCCGTTTCCTTTCAAAGTTTATTCCGCTTGAAATATTTGCACTTGAGTCGATTGGATTATTTGACTCACATCGATGCGCGTGCTTTTGTCGACAATATTAATCTTGAGCGCGTTTGGCTAAATGACAATTTGCTAGTAGAAAATATACCGACTAGAATTTTTCATGGCAATCCCAGGCTGACACACGTATCAATTAAAAATAATGCCCTGGTAACATTGGACTCTTCGCATTTTCCCTTGGACCAGCTGTATTCGTTGCAGATTGCTGGGAATCCATTAACGTGCAATTGTTCCCTGCTATGGCTTTGGCAGTTGGGACAGACGCAAAGATTGATGAAACCAATGATTAATTATACAGAAGATGGCGCGAAGCTCGCGATGGATTTCCACGAAATAACATGTTCGAGGCCGGAAAACATACAAAATATGCTTATAGCGAATGTCCCCGAATCTGAAATTCGTTGTTCGTTCGGCTGGGTGACTTTCACGATGATAGTATTGACGATAAGTGTAATAGTGAGTGTTGCGGGAAGTATTCTATACTATGTTGGATTTATAAAAAGGTGCAAAAGACAAGATGCCAAATGTGTGATGGGGAACGCAGATATAACAAGTGATCTCCCCAAATTGGGGAACGGCTTAGTGTACGGTACAGCCCATCGTAGACAAGCCGACGGTAAAGTAGATTTAGATCGATATTTGGTAATTGGCCAACCTATGAGGAGTAATTTTAATACTTTAGGAAATCAATGGAATAATACTGACAAATCTGTGTATCAAGATGATCATATGGAAAATATGTATCAACAGTTCGCATACGAGACGATCCCTCACCACAAAACTCTAGAGAAGCCTCACATAGTATATGTGTAAATAATGTCATGCAATTTTGCAACTTGTATATATATATATATTTGCACTGTTCATATTGATCATCCGAAAATATTCAACGGTAAAAATATTTTTATAATTTTAAGAATATTGTAAAATAAGAAAGTCGATTTTTTGTATATAACTGTTGTAATGCCTTAAGAATTAGGATATTTAAACTTTATTTTATACATATTGAAACCATTATTATAGTGTTTGGAAGGAAATAAGAATATCGCACATGTAAATTTTTAAGTTATTACAAAAAAAATAAAGTTATGAGAATAGTAGTAACCCGTCGAATGTATGTAGTTTGTCCAAAGGAGAAACAGCAATATGTTGAAGGTCTTCCTTGTAATTAAAACAAACATGAATACATAGATGTAATGATATTTTTTAGATAATATGATGTAATCAACGTATTAAATAAATATTTTTCATTTGATGATCGTGAACATTACTGTAATGATTATTAATAAATACAAATAAATTTATAACAATCCATAATTATTGCTTACGTTGTACTAAGACTGATAAACGTCAAATCCTTAAATAATGTTTGAGAAATATTTTATGAGAAAAATGCATTTTTTCTTCAAGGTAAATATTTCATTTATTTTTTTTTGAAAAAATTAAGTTAGCAAAATAATAATAATGCATAATAATGTTTATTTTATTAATCCTACCAATAAACAAATATATTCATTATCATTATTGATATATAAAAATAAAAATATTAAACCATCGAAAAAAGCAATAATTTCAAATATAGTTAGGACAATACTTTCTATTACAAATGCAAATAATAAGAGTAATAATTACAAATTATTTAAAACTAAAACTGTTATTTTTGTTTTTTTCGGAGATAAATATAAAAAGAATATGTACAAAAAGACATTTACATGAATGTATATTTATAACATTTCCGTTAGCCACAATCTTAACAATTCAAACCATTTAATATTTATTTATATCAGATTATTTGTCACTTAATGTATCTTATATGCACTCAATATAGATACTTATTATTCAGGGACTTTTTTCATATTACACATTTGATAATATTTGCAATGTTCAGATAAAGTTCAATAGCTGGTAGTATATATGATTTTAAAATATTTACATATTATTGTACAGATGAAACAAATGTATAAACTTTGCGTACTCGAATACCTACATATTTATTTATTTATTTTCTTTGCATTAAGCTGTCATAATAATTTTATAATGTAAAACATCTTACACAACTAAGCTAATATATATATTGTATGTAGTGTCTGTAATATGTACATTATAAACAATGTTATTGACGGCTCCGATTAAATAAAGATCATTATTATACATATAAAATACCGTATTTTAACCACCTTCACTTTCACCTTATCCTCTCTATGCTGAATTATAGTTTCGATATTTGTTTAGGTAACATTATTTTTTCTGGCTTTGTAGGAAAACACACTAAATACCAAAAAATAATATACAGAATAATAGCACTATTCTATAGAACAGGCCTAGGCCGCTATAAATAAAAAAAAACTTATTATTCTTGAATTCTGTTTTCATAATATTATTATCAAATGAAATTTATAAAAATCATCAGAATGACTCAAAAGTAGTTAAAAATCTATTTATTTTAGACATTTAAATAAATAAAAAGCGTTTAATATTTACAACTACATATGTAAATTTTATTTTCAGTATCAAAGTGGTCTCTTATATAAAAAAATAAATGCTACATATAGGTAAGACATATATAGGTATTTTAGATTTATTTAAATATATTTTTCTAGGAACTGTAATACCTAATAACTTTTACATCTTTGCAGATTGGAAAGAGTATTTATAATCTGAGTAATTTAAAATACAAAAAAAAAATAATATTTCGAAATAAAATTAGTAAAAGGTATTTAAAGACTTATAGGTAATATATTGTTCATATGTATTAGTTTTCATAATTTTAAAGTTAGATATCAATTATTTACTAAAACCACCAAACTACTATAATATGTACATAAGAAGGTGTAATGGCAGCCTAAATAAAGCATACATATGTACATGATTTTCATTTATAAGCTTTTTAAAAGAGTCACTGGCTCACCATAGTCACTTCCATATGTATATATAATCATATTGGTTATAAATATATAAGTGCACTGCAATTGAATCAATCGCTGAGTTGTATCGCGTTCACTCATACTACGAATACCATAACGACGAATTAATTCTTTTTCAAGGCAAACAGCAACACTTTTATTATTCTTTAAAAAATATCGGCCTTTTGCATAGTTGCGATAGTTTGTTGTTAAAGTGACTGCGTGAATTTTCCTATAATTAGTGGTCGCTTTTGAACTTAGCAGTTTACTAATGCGATTGTGCATAGGGTTGTAAATATTTAAAAATCCTAACACCCTCTTTTTGAAAGCTGAATTTTTGAAAAAGAAAAAAGGATGAATTTAAAATAAAATAATAAAATATTTTCTTTAGGCCGTCATTTCACACTTTTTTTAAAGTTACTTAGTTGTTCTTAAACACTACATAGAAAAATATACATATAATAATGTATTTTATTTATATGTGTCATTCGGTTTTATTGTCAGAGAGGATAAGTGTTTTTTTTATTAACAAATTTAAAAAAAGGGCATTATTCTTTTTCCATAAAATATATTAATTTTAATTTATTTAAATAAAACTTTATTCGTCACTAAGATTATAGCGAAATATTAATATTCTACTGATCGATTTATGTAATTAGGTTCTATTCATTAATTTTTTTAAAATGACGATACTCTATTTAATGCGTAAAACAATGACTATAAACTGTATTAATATTTATATAAATTCTCATCATGATATGATGTTCATTAGTAACTTAATAAGTAAGTATTTCGGTAAATAAGTTATACTTGAAATACTATTATTTTTATTGTAACGTGTTTATCATGAGTACGTTTTATGTTCTTGTATTTAAGAATTAGAAAAACAACAAATAAATTAAAATATTCTTCATTATTATATTGACTCTTATTGATTTAAAATGATTTAAAGGATTCTGCAGATAAAATTATCTGCAGAATCATTTAAAGAACTTACATAAAATTTAGTAAAAGTTTAAAAATATTAAAAAATTGTGTGCATCTATAATTTATTTATTTTATTTATTTATTTATTTATTGTTTCACAGAAAAAACTTACAGCTAGACATACACTTATTACAAAAAAAAACATTTTATTTATAAACATACAAAGAGAAAATGAGATACATCTCCTCTCATTTAAAATCGCACTTAGTGGCATGTCAGAAACTTCACCATGTCCATCTAACTAGGTGCTGAACACCTGTCCTAAGATGGACTATTTATCTGTTTCCAATAAAAATGACCTGAATGCGAAGTATACGGAGATATCTAACGCTAATAAAATAAATACAGTGTTGTTATTGTATAGAATAGTAAAAATGTAGTCTGTAGTTTAGTGTCGTGTAGTGTAGTGTAATGTAGTGTAGTGTAGAGTAGTGTAGTAAAAAAACATTCTTATATATTTTAAAATTTTAATATGAGAGAAAAGGTATTTATGAGGGTATTTATTTATAATGCATCATTAGTTAATATATTAACAAAACTAAGGAAGTTAGATACACGAATCTCGACATCTACAGCAACGGTTACCTAACTCTACTGGATAAACTATCTCCGAGTAATTAAAAAAACACGAATGGCTTTGACACCTGTAGCTATCATTTAATATCATAGCTTCTATTTATTGTTTAGTAGTAGCAAAACTATTTAACGAGAACTTTTCGTCTTAGAGCTATGCCCTACAGGCATCTCCCAGACTACACGCGCATGTCTGTGGTTTTAAGTTGTGATGGGTTGAGTAGATAAATAAAAAAGTTTAAATAAAAAATAAAAAAAACATAGGTATAATGGTATGATGGCATTATTTCAATTCATCATTAATTTTAATACCATTTGAGTTTTTTGTAAATTTGTAGGCAGGGCTAGTAATGAAATAATCCTCCCCCCCACTTCCTTCTTTTTACTAAATTTGTGATTAATTTAATACTAACTTCTTCCAAATTTACCTTATTTGAATAACTCTGCAAAAGTTTCGCAACGTTGTCTATTATACCAATATTATACCAACACCAATACAAATACTAAATACCAATGCACAAATCACGGACAACATTTCTAGTTTAGTTTCGTATTAAAACAGTTTTTATATATACTAATGTTCAAATTGGTGTATTTCATGTTTTTTTTTTAAATTTAAAAACATGTTTTTTCTATTTATTTCACCTTATTTAAATTCGCTTAATAAATTTTAATATTATTATTTTTTATGTTATTGTCTTTACGTATTGTGTACAATTTCTCTTGGGTAACCACAATAATTAAATAAATCTATAAACACGGACATAATACTTCAATTTATAGTAATTATAACATGGCATTATTTCTCTATAGGTGAGTTTATATTAAATCTAACTGGCAAGCATTAAATAAAACGTTCCAATAACCGCGCTGCCATATGTTTGAAATTCGAATATGATCGCGCCTTAGTGATGAGCGCTGTCAGTTTCATACTAAAAAATTGTTGACTTTAATGTTAAACATCTATATTATCTGGCCAGCTTTCGATATGATCTAAACGGCTATGGTTGTTTTTCGAGAGCATCAATATACACGCAGAAATTCAACTTTCGCATTTGTACTTTTCGAGCTGAAATAATAAAAGAAGAAAGCGTTGATGTTAGAAATCAATGGAATGGAGAAAAGGTCAGATATTTTCTCGCCTCACGGATGCTGATTGCTCCTGTCAGATTCAGAACCCGTACACGAGTATTTCTTTTAAGATTCAATACTCAATGAAAATTAATGATAAGATAAAGATGTAATGATTTCAATGAAATGTTTTTATCTTTGAAAGTAAAGAATTCGTAATCTATCAGTAGATTAACGATTAATTATAAAGAGGATTTTTTCGTGTATTATTTTAAGGGTACACGCATTAAGGTTAACACAATAAAAACAAAATAGTATCTTTGTGGTGCCAAATATAGTTAAATTTGTGCCAACAGACACACATTTAATGTCAAATACAAAAAAAAACCGCGATGGCGTCAATAAAATTTCATATTTGCATATGAACATAATTGTGCTTTAGCAATAAAATAGAAAATGATGTCGTCGGAACCAAAGTTTTGTAGATAGAAATAAGTCAGCTAACATAAAATATTAAATAAAATGTCGCATAAAACAAAATTTTATATTTTTATATTAAAATTTAAAACTTATTTTTTAAACCTTTAAATCACACTTTATTTGTGGAGTCGTAATGAAACATCTGAGAAAGACCCAAAGAGAATAAACAACAATATTTAATATTTATTTATTTCAACGTTTTTATGCTTTTACCGCATATAACAACAGTGTATGTGTGCACAAAAAATACCTAGTAGCTAAAAAAACATAATACATATAATAAAAAAAAACAACAAAAATAGCTGTCGAAGCAGAAATAAAAAATCATTCATCCAACTAGGATGAATGATTTTTTGAGATTCAAAAATTTTCAATTTTTATTTTTTTACGAACTTAAATAAAAGGCAAGCTCTCCTATCGCACCACAAAATGAAGTAACACATTAAACTAGAAACGGAAATACTCGTAGAGTGAAAAAGATAGCGGGGAAAAATAGATTTCCGTATGTAGGGCCATGCGCTCTAGTCTTGCATTTGCGAAGCAGTGGGCAACTTTCCATTGTTTTATTTTCAAAAGTGTATTTTTGGCAAGCTTTGGCCATTTCCTTTATGAAAGCAGATCTCAGATAATGCATTTTAGCTTTGTTGTCTGAAGCAAGAAAGTTATAGTGCGAGATTCTCTTATTCCGATTTGAGTTTTACAATTTTGGTTCAACGAATGCGATATATGTATGCCACATTTTTTTTTAAAATAAAACTTCTTTATGCGCATTTTCCTAGGAAGAAAATGAATCTAATGAGACGCGCCCATTCAACTAAAATTGGGAGGACGCTCGGAGGTAATGTGCTCATTCTGCTAAAGTCGGTGTGCCTAGCTATCATGTTGATTTTTAGTTTATTTGTCATACTCATTTTCTTCTTATGCGTGCGGAAATATTGTTAAATGAATATGCCTAATGATGCTAATAATGATTGCTAATTTTAAAACATATAATAATACATCATTATGAAATTGATTTGTTCAACAACGCGAACACGCGTGGTGTGTAACCACACAAACACACTCTGCTTTTACAAGCTTTTATTTAGATTGCAATGTTTGTAAATCGGTTTAGGTCAAAACTTGCAAACTGAATTAAACCACTTCCTCTTATCCTATGGAGTTAAAATTTGACATGTGGATTCAGTTCCGATGACAATACATTTTTATAGTAAGCATGACCTGATTTATAAATGTATTCAGGCACTTAAATAAAAGCTTGTTTTTAAAAATGTTTTTTTATTATTAATTTATTTTTAGAATCAAGCTTATGATATTTTTTATTTATATTTAATTTAAAATGGCTCGCAAGAAAAAATGTTGTTTATATTTCGGTTATGTTAAATATTGCCAAAAGCATTATTTTCGAAAATACGGACGTAATAGCTTAGAGATACAAAAAAAAAACACTCACTATGTGTGATTTTAGTTTAAATATTTTTTCTTTAATTTTTATCTTTTAATAGAAAATAAAATACTTTTTCAAATAATTCCAAAGACAAGGAGTTATACACCAATTACACAATAATGAAAGATAATATCTTTGATCATATTTTTTTTTTTCTATTACGAAAGAGTACAAATTACAAAAGCATTGACCATCCAAGGTTGCTGTATTTTTTATCTAAATTTTCCCGAAAATCTAAAAGATCCCATTATACTATGTCATTATTATTGTCTATCATTTAGATATTTGATATCATATTGTGCAGAATAAATACATATTAGAGTAATAGAAAAAAATAAATTCATTATTGTGTAATTGAGGTATTCGCTTGTTATCGGCATTATTTTAAATAAGTTCAAAATGGTAAATGTCTCCTAAATCGTAAAACTTTGTGCTAAGGTAAGTATGACATTATAATAATATGTTCTAAATGACATCTTCTATCAGCTCCTAAAAGGTTAGCATCGACCTACCAAACCACCTGTATACATAAATATGCTTAGAGATAATTTTAACATCTATGAAATTTGATGTATACCTTTAAAGTAATAGGTATTATATGGTATCACAATATGAATTACATAAATACGTATGTACAAACCGCACATAAATTAGGATCAATAGGTACGATTTAAGCAAAATCGCAAGTTTAAAACTTTTTAAGAAATTTTTCCTCTTGCTAATTACACTTCTGTTTACCTGAAAATAACTTATGCAATTCTGAAGGCATGAAAAGTTGTGAGCGCAGGGTGAGGGGGGGGGGGGGGGGGAAGAAGAGGAAAAAAAGAAGGTCCGAGTTGCAGGGAAAAGGGGGGAAATTTATTGAACGAGCATTCGAATCGAATATTTAATACGATAAATTTAATGAAATATAAATAATACGTATAATATATAAAATATAAATAAAACAGAAAATAGGAAACGCTTTTATAACCGATATAAAAAATAAGTAAAATCTAAAAATACTTGTAAGCACATTACATGCGGAAAACTTATGTTTTTAATGGGACGGACCACACTTGAAAAAAATCCTATAATATCCAAAAAAGATTTTTGAAATCGTCTAAGCTATTATGAAGATACACAAAAAAAAACAAAATGAACACCTCCTTTTTTTGAACTCTTATAAAAGAATTAAACTTAATTGGTTAAATTTCTTGATCTCTAAGTAATTTATTAAGCAATTTAATATGATTTTGTGAATTTTCATCTATTCGCGATGGTTAACTTCTGTTGCAAAATGTGTTGTGAAGTTAGAATGCAGGACAAACAAACCAAATGAAGCTTTAAATCAGCGAACAGTCCTCAGGAGAGTACGAGTTGGCCACTTTAAAGTTTGGACGCAAAGTCGCGTCAGTTTGAGGCAAACGTTTTAGTTTGACTTGACGCGCTGCTGCAGCGAGCCAAACGGCCTTCCACTGTTTGTTGCAAGTCGGTGGTCTTCGCGAGTCTCATGCGGGATGACGGTAAATGAGTAATTTAGTACGGTATACAACTGTAAAGTAAAAGTAAGAATGGAACTGGCGATTTTTATTTAGGAGCATATTAGATTTTTGATAAATTTTGACGACACGCGGCTAGGTTGAAACAACACGGACATAATATTTCAATTTTTAATAATTTTAATGTAACATTGAACATTCTTTGACATGTTTCGATTTGGGAACATGGATGAGTTTAACTGACCAGTAATAACTACTAATACGTCCTCATGTTTCCATCAGCCATGCTGTCATATTTTTGACATTCGAATATGCTATTTGCGCTTTCTATCGAACTGTTTATTTATTAGTACTGAAAAATTGTTGACTTAAATGTCATATTAATATTATACGACCAGCGTCTCTTGTGATCTAAACACACAGCTATGATAGAGTATCAATCTACACACAAAAATTCAACTCTTTCGCATTTTTACTTTTCAAGTTGAAATATACAACAGACGGTCAAACAGATGGCCAATGGACGGAGATAGTAACCTTATAAGTCATATGAGGGCATTAATACCTCAAGCTCTTAACGCTCGCAAACTTATGTTCATATATTAAAAACCTACTTTACTCCAATGTCAAAAAGTACTCTAATATAAAAATAAAATCATTAACTGGTAAACCCCCTCGCTTGGACGTTTAGCGCTGTAACGTCCTATTTAAAAAAAACAATCGGTAAGGAAGTAATCCAGAGTTGGCAGTCCTTTCTTTTTCGTCTCACGCTAACACGTTTATACGTGTAAAGACATAAGACAAAAAAAATAACCTTTTATTAATGGCATAAGATTAAATATAATATAATATTGCCACAGAACACTAAATTGCGAATTTTATTTTGATATCGTTTGTGATTATGGATCATAAATTTATTACTCGTTTAGTAAATACCAAATTAATTATACCTATTTATATATAATATTACTTATAATAACATAATTATACATACAATTTTGAGAGTAGGTATGGGCATTTGATTTTTAAACTTTGGACCACTTTAATGGTTTACTTTATGTTAATAAATTATGTATTTTTGTATATAGTTAGATATCCTAAATTCGAGCCCTAACTCAAAACTAATATGCATATAGCTTAGATCTGTACTAAAACGAAACATTATTAAGCAAAACAGAACTAGCCAATGTAAAGTGAGGTTTGCTTTTTATTGAATATTATCTAAGTCATGTCTTCGTTATATTTAAGTCGAGTATTTGTACCAAAATAATCTATGTATGTATAATAATTACTTTTCTATATTATTCTAACTTTTACTTATGGTACTATATAATATGGTATTCTTATAATGTCGAACAAAAAATTAATACACTCTTATTTAGGTTTAATTCGACAATAATTTACATACATAATTAGATTAGTTCTGCACTAATAGGATGCAATTATGTTTCCACAGAAACCCATTAAGATGAACGCTTTTAACCATATACCAAAAAATTAAATACTATTCAGCAAAAGGAGTGTCCAAAATAAATCAAATGGTCTGGAATGCATTTTGTCGACGCTTTGAAGAACTTCCATCGCGAATCGGTTTATTGCTCTTCAAGGAAGTCAAGCTGTACTTGATTAACGTCACGTGGGCCAAAAACTACACTAAAAGACTCTTTTAATGTGTTATTATTGAGTTCAAACAGAATAATTACCATTCTAACGAAACATATTATTTTGCATACAGTTCCTCTATTAATATTTCGGTTAATTTGAAGGAAAACAAAATATATTGGATTTTATTATCAGCTTATATCCAAGTTTTAAATGGTTTTTTTTTAGCAAATCCGTTTACATTTAAAAGGCACATTCTAAAATCTTTCTGTAATATTCTCATTATGCGAAATTGCCTATTTTGTCAAAAAAATATTTTTATTTCAATTTTTTCAAATCAAATAATAATAAATTTTATATTATATCCTTCTTTTAAAACAAAGCAATTTATTTAATTTTACTTCAGATAAAATTAAATAATTTATTTAATTTTAAAATAAAATAATAATAATAGTTTATAAGAGTATGAAAAGTGCAGTTTCGATAGATTTCAGTTGTGAGGACATATAAGAAACATATAAATGTTTCTTATATGTATATGTCCTCACAACTGAAATCTATCGAAACTGCACTTTTCAGACACTTTTAATAAACTATTATTATTATTTTATTTTTATTAAGTTTAGGAATACATTAGGTATATGAAAAAAAAATATTACAGTTTCTGACGAGATCTTATGATCTCATCAGAAATTGTAATATTAGGATGCATGTGTCTTCTGAATATTGTATGTGACATGTGCGAGTATATAAGTTAAGTGGTGTTGAAATCAACGCCATGTGTTAGGGTGTACATACAATGATATAATATTAACGGTAAACTAAATGATTAAATAAATAATCTGTTAAGGCTATATTGCGTATAAAAGCCTACCGAGAGGTTTCTGTATCTATTAATTGTCCGCCTGATAGGCGGGCGGACGGCCCCGCAGTTCAGCGCTCCGCAGCGAAGGCGGCGGCAGCGTTATCGCAGAGGCGGGCAAAAGCCGAGATAATTCTGCGCCTCCGCGTAATAAATCGATGTCTTTAGTTTGCAATCTTTCATGGCTCCTAACGGATGCTAAACATGCCGGGACGCTTAGTTACGATTGCCGAGAATAAATACTGAGAAGGCGCCAATTTTATTACTTCTTCTATTTGTACGGACATTCATCGCTACCTTCATAATAGATGGTTATGATGGCTTTCAGGAAATTTGCTAAGCTATTTTGATATTTTTTAAGGAAGTTACGTGGCTTTAAGGAGACCGATAAACGTATTGTAACTGTTATATGTAATAGTATTAAAAAAATATTATTTTTAACGTACTATACGATAGGCTTAACATTTAGAATTTATTTTATTTTTAGAGGGAAATCTTCAGATTTACATAGTGGCTTTACATTTAGATACAGATTAGAAAAAAAGTGAATACTACTTATATCTAGAAACAGATTCGCATATTAAATTACTTAAATAACAATGTAATTAACAATCAACATCTGAAATAATACATACATACAATCATTGAAATTTACTTTGATGTTTCGAAATTAGCATTCACGTCATTGATTTTTTCATGGCGTGCACGTATCTATTAAGAAATAGATCTAAATAGTATTTATTTAATGTTGAATAAATTGTGGTAAGAATTATTATTATGTATTTTTCGGATACAAAGATGGTTTAATATTAAATATCTTGCCAAATTTGTACGCGTGATCTTTATAGAAATCTTTACATAATTCAAACAAATCGTAATTATTTTTTTTTTCTGAGATTATTCATCTCACGCTCTAAAAGAAAAATTACTCTCCGGAGCAACTTCTTCCAATCCTCGCGGGATATTTACGAAGTGCCTCGGCGTGTTTGTACATCCGCCTCAACGTGTAAAGTGGAGGTTTTGGCAAGATAAATTGATGGCAATTACGCTATATAAATGAGGCACCCGCCCGAGTCGAAATACTTGCGCGCGGGTCGCGCTGAATGACTCCGCAGGCGCACCTCATCCAGAGGTTGTGATGTGGGGTGGGGTGGCCTGCCGGCGAAACCGCGGGACTGCCTGCCTGCGTGCTATTTTAACTGCAGGTGACAACTTCGGAACGAAACTTACATAGTATTTCTAGGTGAAATTTGTTTCTGCAACATCTTTTAAATCGAACATATGAATGCCATGGAAAAGTCTGTTGTCTTCATGTTTGCAATAAAGAAATAGTAGCGATCTGTGAATAGGTCAAATTATAACCCGAGAATGAAAAAAAATGCGTTCAAAATATAATTGACCTTTATTCTATCAATAAAATTAGATCGACGTTTTGAAAAACTTATCATATTATTTTTAACATCTAAGCAGCAGATTAATATCGATTTGTAATGAATTTATCCTACTAACTTTCTGTCATTCTGATAGGTAGAAAAAATAAATAAAGGATTGACACATAGGAACGTGTTTTTAAAAAAGTTTTTTATCTAAATATGGTTGACAGTATAGATATTTAATATCATTTATAGCAACACGATGAACATTTAGTTCGTCATTTCTAGTGAGAAAATATGCATAATTCTATTTAGAAAGATATGTTAATTAATCTATCGTTATATGACTTTATAAGATAATGATATACTTTTCGGTTTTAGTTTTTGAGATTTATATATTTTTATTTTGAACAACTTCTTTGCGAGCAAGTTGAAAATGCCTATTCTTGGCGAAACCGGTAGTTGAATCTGAAGAGGCGAAACTAATAAATGCAACATTAAAAAATCTTGGTGTTTCTATTCCCTGTGATATATTCATTAAGTTAACATTAAACCGATTTATTTATTTTTTTAACATTTTTAGTATAAAAATAATATCAATTAATTTAGTTAAAATGTTTTCGTTTAGGCATGTAGTTTAGGTAAATAAGAGTTTAAAAATAAAGTTTTAGGCTCACCTAATACATTTTTACCTAGGCAGGGAATGAATCTAAATAGCAAATTTAAACCGAATTACAATAAAATCGAATAGACTTGAAATATGTAACGAAACACAAAATTAATACATGTTTACGTCACGTGACTTTCGTCTATGTTATAATGTTAATAGGTACTTGAGTTCGAGCTTCCGAATTGAATTCAGTCGCGCTTAAGTAATTTGCGTAATCTTGCGATCTTGATTAGCTATGTGCCATGTCTCGGAAAACGCAAAGAGGACTGACTAGGTGGGAGGAGCAGTCCTTAATTAGAAGACAAGAATCCTGGCTGACGTACGGCGTATGCATGTTTAGTTCCACACATCCTCGCAGTTTCTACGAGCTGAATGGCTGAAACTTAGACGCGATGCTGTGCGCTGGCTCGCAGATTAGAAGCAGTTTCCTTGTTCCTTTATTGAAATTAGCATAACGCCACTCTTCAACAAACTTCTACTAAAATAGTCTACAGATAATAAATTACTACACCTAACTTTATTTTGTAAACATATAAAAATAAATTCAGTTTAGTGTCCTTACATATAAATAAGGCAGTAAGTGTGTGGGGGTAGAACATAGAAAAAAATCCAACGTTATTGCATAGCTCTCTTTTCACAGTATGCAAAGTGTGTATGCTTCACAATGAGTCAAATTATTATACACAATACATAATATAATTAAACCCACACACACAAATTTAAAATACGATTTGAGTAGGTTACTATATGAAGCATCACTATATGAAGTAATACATAAAAAAGGCTCTTATTTAGTATATAGAAAAATTGCTATATAATCATTAGAGCAAATAGACCCGACTGTTGTACATATAAACCTTATCACAATAATAATTGAAATTATACAAATGCTTGTATTAACATATGTTTGCTTATCATGTGCACAATGAATTTGCTATTTATACAGATGCTTTCAAGGTATCATAACAGCATACTTTGAACTAATTTTTATGAGTGAAATTAATACAATTAATTAATTAATCATATTCGAAAATCGGGGTACTGTGTTGAATTATAGTTACTATTAAACCAACACCGTATATATTTATTATTAGCATTGTAAATACTCATTGTTAAACACGAACTACGTTAGCTTATTTCAAATGGAAAATCAATAAAATATTCCTATAAAGTTTCTAAAATGCGCTGTTTGAATTTCGACGAACTTATCGCGAGATATGTAATGTTTCTTTGTATCGTACGTGTTTCAGAAAATTGCAGCCGGGAAACTGTCGGAAGACGATCTTTTCAGACGAAAAGAAAGATACAAAGCAGATTGTAGCGAGCGCTCTGCAGCTGCTTTGTACCGTTGGCTCAATTTCAATATGCTTTTAAAGTATTATAGAACTTTTCATTTTGGAAAATCTTCTCCAAAATGAGATTAATCTAATATTATTTTATTAGTCTTAAGGGAAATATTTCGTACAACATACTCGTATATGTAGTAGATCCATTGTCTTCCGCAGATCACTTTTTAATGTCATTATATCAGAGATAATAACTATTAACTATTACTTCCAGTGAATAAATATTACATCTGAACTGAACCGAACAAGCTAAAATATTAGTCTTTATAAAATATTGGTAGCCTGTTAATCAATACCGTAAAGCAAACAAATTTTCCTCCTGTGTATAAAAATCATTCTTATTGTTTAATTCTATTCAATTTAAAATTCAATTTGATGTTGCCACAAGCAATGTATACATATAATGAACATATATCCGGCAAAGACCGGTAAAGATAATTAAAATTTCATATTTGCTCAAGCCAAATTTCTAAAGTCCTTTAACTTGAGTGTCTTTCTCTGTGCATTTTTATTAGCATTAAAAATGGCTGAATAAAATTTGTTTCCTTATCGTCAACAGAGTTTTGTTTAAATTCTAAAACAACTGAAATTGTTTCGTCTTTGTTAAGGATAAGAAGACGAATGTGTTCTGTGTTTCCCGCTCGCACGTCCGCCAACCTCCGGCTATTTGTCTTCCTCTATCGGTGTAAACTTGACACGTATTTAACAATCGCTCGTTCTACGAGAAAAAACTTTATTAACGTTTAAAAGCGATACAACGCAGACGAAAAATGTGCATAATCCATAAATTGAATATACATTTAGGAGGAAGTTAGATATTAGATACATACATAAATTATCAGGAAAAATAATGATGTGTCAGACAGAAAATTCTTAAAACTAATGAAATAGTATAAAAAATCTACAGAAAAGTTATTACATTGTTAAAGCATTTTTTCCTCGGGTAATCAAAAAAAAAACTAATAAAATATTAGCAAAACTACTATGTCAATAAAATTATAAATAAATATAGCGGTGAATATGAATAGAAGAATGGTGCCCGAGGAAACTATTTAATATTATAAAAAATAAAAAATCGTATTTCACAAATTTATTTAAAGTTAAATAAGTTTTAATCAAGCCCCTATGATCGGTGCTAATAATATTATTTTTTCGTCTTGTATTATTTATATTACATAACTTGACAAAAGATCTTTGTGTATTGAATTCTTAATGTTGTAGTCGCTGAACCTAATTATATTCGTTATTTTAATTTACCTCCTTTTTATTTTCACAATCAGTTGCGTACACCCACACACCCTAATTTTATATAGCTGCCATTGCATTCACACAAACATAGTACCAATACCACAGTATTAAGTTTATACCTTTTCTTCCCATCTCTTTCTATGTAAACATTAGCGTAATTCATATAAAAATATATATTCTGCTAGCATAATAGACATTATTTAATATAGATTTATTATTTGTTTAGTAATTATAATTTTGAAATAAGTATTTAGAATCGCTGTAACTAACTTTATAAATAAATAAACAAATAAATATTATATATATCGTCTTGCGACACCGATGTGGGTACTAGGGCGTTTATTTCACTCGGACCAAGTGCGCATGAGAACCCGTCCGGATTTCCATACTATGCAGCTCTTAAGTGGTCACGGTAATCTCAAAGGAAAGCAAACTGAGTTCGGGATCCCTGGTGACCCCTGGTGTGTGTGTGGAGGGACGTCGGGATGCTGAGCTCGTTGTGTGGGTGTGCACTGAGTTGACAAGAGAGGAAACGATATACCGGACGAGATTGGTGGTAGCGTGAGACTTGTGTGGTTTTTGTATCTGAGAGGAGTGAGAGTTATGCGACTTAAAAAGTTTACGATCTCATAGGATAGTCAGTGGAACGGTTGTCCCTCCAGGAAGCTTGCGGAGTTAAGTGGTTGCATGAGGTGTGAATGCACAACTTAAAGCTTAATGTTTTATGCTTATCTTTTTTCATTCTTAGATTAGCCACGTTTTGTCAATTATAGGTTTGTCAATTCGCATCTTTTTTATATTTTGTCAGTTTTATTTGTTTTTCTAAGTATGGTAATTATGTTATAATAATAATATTAATGCCCTATTATATATTATTAGTGAACCAAGCTGGCTCTCCGATTATTTTTTGGATGGCAGTCGTAAAACGAGTATAAGCCAAAAATGTTCGCCATTACATTATCCCCAAAAGTTTTTCTCCACACAAAAAATCGCCGTGACCCATGCCTATAGAAGTTTTTACTTCAAAAATGTGTGAGTACCGGGACTTGCGGTTGAGATGTGTAAATATCAGCATTCATCTGTGAATGCATTGCAATAAAACTATGTTTTTGTAAACTTGCTGATTTAAAAGCAAACTTGATTTTAAATTAAATATCGGCCAGGCATGAATTCGATTTACTGACAGAACGTGTCACTGACAAAAGCGTCACTCTCAGATCCGACTAAAATGGAAATTCAATTTATTCAGTTGATCCGTGTATAAATGTGTACACACCGATAATAAAGTAGATGATTTTTCTTTAATTCTAGAAACATTCCAAAAGTTGAATATTTAAAATAACCTAAAAATAAAGTAGTACGTATATATGTCTGAAATGTGTCGTTAAAACCAAAATAAAAATGTACTTCCTGCGATAATTAAATTATCCTTACATTGTTGAGCCAATCTTTAGATGTAAAGGATTTTTCTTCACAGAACAGCCCATTTCCGCCCGCCCAATTCTGGATTCAGGGAGGGCGCCGTCGGTCCTTTTGGCGTACGTTCGCGTAAGCAAATTCAAAGTAAAACAGAACCGTCGATACGCATCGCCGCGCCCACACTCGAACATTGGCAACTTTGACTTGCCAGAGTTTGGTTTGGAGTTTTGGAGTCCTCGCTAAGCTCGACTAGAAACCCGTTTGGCTTGCCTCGCGCCCGAAGCGCCGCCGCAGAACGCCTTTTCACTGCGTTCGACTCTATTCATAGGATTAGGGATTCAAATTGTCTAGACAGCATTCGAAACGATTAAATCGGCGCCTTTTAAATTAAAATAAAATCGTTCGATTTTGAACATTTCAGTGGTTTATTAAATTTTAGGGTAAGTTTAATACAACTTACTGATTACGTACTACCTCTGAAATATCTATCTACTGAAAATTATTATTTTTTACTATCGTGAACAATATAGGTATTAAATTATGATTTTCAACATTAATTAGTAATATTAATTTTAGAGTAAATATAACAATAATAGTAAAAAAAAATTTAAATAAAATTATGGAAACACTTTCGATGAAATATTTTTTTTTTTTTTTTTTTGTTTTTTTTATTTTATCCAATAACAATATATATGAAATAGCACAAAACAATTTAAATAATAAAACTAGTTACAAGTAATCTTAAACTATCTCATACAAAGCAAAATAGATAGGTGGTGTGGATTTTATCACCCCACTAGACAAGGTCTGTTCTGGGGTGATACCTGCTCCAATTTTACACGTTTGCTTTATTGCTTATTAATTATTTTTATAATTAGTATACGTATGGGTGTATATCTATAGATATATACATATCATATATATGAAATAAATACACATGAGATACTTATATTATAAAGTGTTAGGTTTTAGTAATAATTATAATATATATAATGTGCAAAGTATATAATATTATATAATAATAGTCTATA
Organism: Neomicropteryx cornuta; assembly: GCA_020383195.1. NCBI lineage: Eukaryota > Metazoa > Arthropoda > Insecta > Lepidoptera > Micropterigidae > Neomicropteryx > Neomicropteryx cornuta. Next base: position 14,120,713 of record JAHKQU010000014.1, read on the forward strand.
TAGGAATATTTAAGAGTAGTTTTTCACATTCGTTTCTTGAAAACGTCATAAGCCAATTGCAAATTTTGCGCTTGAAAACATCTTGCCGCACTGGAACGTCATCTACCGAAGAACCAAAGGTGTTGTATATTTTTGGAGCGAGGAATGTATAGTGCCGTTGGCCGAAGGCTGTATTCATACGAGGCTGCATATTTCGCCTATGCCTAATTTGGTGTTTGTGTTCTATGATTGTGTGACGTCTTGAGTCCCCATGAAAGTGTGCCATGATGGTCTTTATATACAACTGCCTAACGTCTAATACTTTAAAAGACGCGAAGAGTTGATCAGATGGATAGCAGTATGGCTTCCTATTGATAACTCGGATAACGGCTTTTTGAGCTTTTATCACACAATCCAGATGCGCTTTCGCGGTGCCGCCCCAGGCTATTTGACTGTAGGAGATTAGGGACTGAACTAATGCAAAGTAAACTCCTCTTAGCATTTTAGTGTTGAGGATGTTTCTTATGTTCCTAAAAATGTATATTAATTTGCGTACTTTCTCTGCAAGTTTTTCAGTTTGTATGTACCATTTTAGATGTTGGTCTATATAGATGCCTAAGTATTTAATAAAAGAGACTTTCTCTATGGGTTCGCAACCGCAACGCGATTCGTTAGAGCAGTCATGAAGGATAAGACGATTATTAGGGGAAGGTTGCTGACGAGAGTCAATGCTGAATGCCACATATTTAGTTTTATCAGCATTCAATGTTAGTGAGTTGTTAACAAGCCAGTCCTGGATAACTTTAAGCCCATTTGATGCTTTCCCATAAACATCTTCCCATCTGTCAGACACAAAAATCAGTGCAGTGTCATCAGCATATGATACAATTTGCCCTTCAATATCCATTTTGCACAAATCATTAATGTAAATCAGGAACAGAGTCGGACCCAATATGCTACCTTGCGGAACGCCAAAAGAGTTACACTGAATATAGTCACTGAAGGTTTCACCTAACCGGACGCGTTGTCTACAGTTTGAAAGATAATTACGAAACCATAAGTACTCTCTGCCAGTGATTCCGATCCCGCCAAGTTTCTTCAGCAGGATTTCATGTGAAATAGTGTCAAAGGCCTTAGCAAGGTCAAGAAAAACTGCCAGACATTTTTTATGATTATCTAGGTGCATTGTGAGCGTTTCAGTGATCCTTAAAATTGCGTCCTGAGTACCCATTTTACTTCTAAACCCGAATTGTCCACTGGCCAATATTGCTTTAGATTCTAAATATTTGATTAAATGGTTATTAATAAGTTTTTCTAAAATTTTACTAAGGACATTAAGAACAGATATGGGTCTATAGTTTTTTGGATTCGACTTTGTTCCGGACTTATGAATAGGTGACACATTGGCCACTTTAAAATGATTTGGGAACTGCCCGTTTGATATACTAAGGTTTATGATATATGTAAGCGGTTTTGTGATGTGAGAGCTAGTTTTTTTTAAAATACTTGTATTTAATTGATCGGGTCCGCTGGCGCAATTTGTTTTCAGGCTTTTAATAGTATTAAAGACCTCACTTTCGGAAACACTTTGCATATTAAAGTGAAGGTCGCTGTTTGAAGTATTGCTTGCTTGCTTAGAGAGGTCAATTTCGAATATATAATTTAATAAAAAAGGTAAACGAAAGTCATAATTATAAAAGCTATCTTAATAATATATATAATAAAACAGTATATTATAAATTAGCACTAATATGTATACTATGTTTAGATTACTTGTCATAAGCCAATGGTTAATTTTTAGGAATGATTCTTATTAAAAATATATATTTTATTATTGTTTTTTTCCTAACATTAGAATTTTAAAATAAATATATTTGCACAAGTTTTTAAAAAAGTGACATTGGCACTTCTTTTACCAAGCCACAGTTATAATGGGATTGGGCGTGCAATGCAAACTTTAAAAATTGAAGAGTATGACTTGAGCAGTTTTATGCATAGTTGGTCATATAAAACTTGTCAGCCTAGGATGTCGTTACTTCCTGGCAATAAAATACGAACACGAACGAAAGTTACAAAAACAATATTATTTTAAAAGAAGTTCGTGTCGTAAAAAATTTTTTTTTATTATATTACGAGTAGTATAATAATAATTAATAATAATTTAAATTTATAATTTATCATAATTTAATTTTAATTTAAAGTATAATAATTTAAAGTTCTACAGTTGTATACATATTAAAGTTAACAGGCAAATTGAACTATAAAACTGATAAAAATCAAGTCAAACAGGTCACCGGATACCACGTATAAAATCCTTGTTTGTTTATGTGACCGTCTATCCGATGCCTGGTACAACTACACCGCAAATATTTCATTGGTTATTTTATCAAAATGCCAGGAAGGTTTTTTTTTTACTGAAAATCCCGAGAAAAACTCGAAAGTGTAAAAATCATGTCGAACAATAATAAAAGTCGATATATATAGCCTCAAAAACTGTAGATTCCTTTTAGGCGAATTTTCTTCAGTTTATATACAGGTGTCCCAAGACCAATCCCGCAGACTTTAGGGGATATTTATGTTCCCTATTAAGAGTTAGAGATTATATAACAAAATGCGATTTTTTTTTTATTTTTTATTATTTTTTGGACAAAACTTGTGTTAATCGATCTTATCAATCGATAAATCAATGCTATCTGTCGACCGATAGCATCCCTCTTACAATCCCAGAGAAGGGGTAAGGAGCTACCCCCCTCTTCATAGACCCACCTCTGTTCGACCAGTAATATCTGACGGCGATCATTTAGCTCCGCCCTAATAGGACGTTTCGAACAATGCGGCTGGTCATTAACCTCTATCGTGACTGACCGCGGCCCAGTGACCCAGTGACATAGTTATCCGAGGGAGGAGCCATTGAAACATAGTTATTTTACACGATTTAGAATAGAATCTTTAAGATTGTATTTCTTTGAAACTATTATGAATTTTGATATAGTTTTCTAACAAATAACACTAGAAATCGAAGGACCAATTCGCTGTTTTTTTTAACGGGAATGGTCTTGGGACACCGTGTATGTACCTTTGACCCTTATAGCGCGGTGTTTAGCTTGCACCAAAAATATTTCTCCACGTGCCGCAAGAATTAGTGGAGCGAGGTGATCCATCCTTGTAGCCGCATTCAAAAGTCAGTGATGTGGTGATATTTAATCTGTATACCAAATTTAAATTTGTTAACAAAACCATTTAAACGTCATGGGCCTGGAACACACGAACCGAATACCGAGCACGTTTTTGGCCATTTTACTTTTTGACTTACATATATTTCATCCCGTTAGAAAATTGAAGATTAACTGGATTCTGCTATGGAGTTATATGAAGGAGATACTAGTTTTAAAATAAAACATGATAATAATCAAGCCACATTATTTTAATTGGGCTAATTTATACACATACGAGGCTTAAGTGGCTTTTATTAATCGTAATAGTAAGATGTGAATTATAATAAGGAAGTTTATATTTACAAGTTAATTAAGGTAACGAAATTTTATAATCATTGTGGAAACATCCACAGACATTTAGTTGTACGGTAAACAAAATGTGTTCGTTTTTAAATATAGGAGTGTATACTTTATTCTATTTATTTATTTTATGTGATTCAAGTGTAAGGCGCCATGGCACCGAAATCACATCGACATTTCACAACGGTACGCAGTTTAGTCGAGGCAACCATCAAGTTTCATATGTAAGATATTTTAATCGTGAGAATTTAAATAGACGGACGCAACATCAGAACAATTCCGGCTTTCTAAAAATTGCGAAAATAATAAAAAAAAATATATTTAATATAGAGGAAGACGCCGATCTGTCTATAATAGAACTCATATTGAAATATGGTTATCCAATAGAGGAGCATAATATAAAAACTAAGGATGGTTACATCCTTACACTACACCGTATACCGTTCGGTAAGAAACAGAGTGTCAGTGGTAAGCCAGTGTTGGTTTTACATAGTCTACTAGGTTCCTCCGATGATTGGATAGTTATGGGCCCTGGAAAGGGTTTGGGATACGTCTTAGCGGATGCTGGTTACGATGTTTGGCTTGCTAACGTCAGAGGAAATAAGCATTCAAAAAACCATGTGTATTTATCGAACAGCGAACGACTATTCTGGAAATTTACATTGCATGAAATGGCTATTTTTGATCTAACAGCTATGATTGATTACGTTTTAGAAGTAACAAAAGAAAGACAGTTGCATTACATAGGCCATTCACAAGGGGCTGTTCTTTTCTTTATACTTTGCTCATTTAGACCAGAATTTAATGACAAAATAAAATTGAGTTTTTTGCTAGCGCCAGTGGCTTGGGCGCCCCATATGACCAGTGCGCTTATGATATTCATGATGCAGATAAGTGGATTTCTTGATATGATTTCAAATTTCGCTCCGAATAGCGGATTTTTACAAAGCAGTGATTTGACGACTTTTCTCAGTCAAGTCGCATGTAATAATGCAGTTCCAACACAGTTTCTATGCTCGAATATTATGTTTCTGTGCGCCGGGGTAGACGAAGACCAGATGAATACCACAATGCTCCCTGTCATCCTGTCACACGTTCCTTCTGGCTGTTCTACGCGTCAATTGGCACACTATGGACAGAACTACCAAAGAAATGCGTTCGGCGGTTACGATTATGGAGTGTTGCAGAATATCGCAAAGTACGGCTCTCCTACTCCACCGAGATATTCATTAGAAAATATATCTGCTCCTATAGCAATGGCATATGGTCTTAATGACGCCATTGCTAGTCCTAAAGACGTAAAGATACTCCGTGACATTCTAGTAAATGTGGTGGATTTTTACGAAGTACCTTTTTCGAAGTTTAACCATCTTGATTTTCTGTGGGGTAATGATGCGAAGACTTTAGTTTATGATAGGGTTTTGGAAACTATGGCGAAATATTAGTTACATTGTGCACTAGTAGATAATTCTAATGCCCATATTTATTTGAATAAATAATCATATCTGATTAAATAATTTTAATTCTAAAATTTGGAAGTAAAAATGTTTAAATAAAAAACTACATAGACATTGGAATTACCGACAAGTTTTGGAACAATATAAACAAGAATGGTTTTGACACCTGCAGCTATTATTTAATATTAACCGTTTCGATACATTGTTCAGTAAATTATTAAACCATAACCTAGCGTCTTACAGCTAGGCCCTATAAGCGTCATTAACGACATTTTCCCCCAGACTATTATACTCGCGTATGTGGTAACTGACATCCTTTCATTCGATTCATCATCAATTTTCACACCATTTTAGTTTTTTTGTAAATTTTGACTCGCGGTTAGCGATGAAAAAACACCCTCTCCTCCCCCCTTTTTGCTGAATATGTGATTTATTTAATACTAACTTCTACCAAAATGAACTTTTTTAATAACTCGGCCAAAAAATTTTGCAATGCTGTCTTAAAATACTATAGTAATGCACAAACCTACGGACAAACTTCCTAGTTTAAGTCTGTATAATTTCTGTAAATATTAACTTTTATGAAAATTCTATTCTAATTAACCCATAACAAATTTGCATAAGGTGCTATTCTAGTACCCATTGCTGACCCCTTTGTTTGAAGGTAAAAATCTTTCTCAAAAGAAAAGGCATTGCAAGTGAGTACTAAATTTGCTAACTCTGTAAGAAAATCAGTTGATGGTGTTTGCGGAGATGGACTTTTATTGAGATAATGACGTAATACTTTTAATTCAGCATCGTGTGTAATATTAGTGTATAAAGAGACTGCATCAATTGTTATAAGCAGAACATCTCCGTTATTACATAATTTAATGGTATTTAACATTCTAAGAAAGTGGTATGTTTCTTTGACAGGAGACTTTTTACAAAAGGTTGTAAAAGAGAATCTACATCTCATATTTTTTCAGTAACAGAATTAGAGCTTGCAACAATTGGCCGGCCAGGATAATTTTGTCTAAAATTCATTAGGACCATTAAATTCACATCCTCTTTGGATAGATTTTATTTGATTTAATTTTTAAATATGAAAGCTTTAATTATTTTTTTTTTAATGAAAGCATTAATCAAAAAACATAAGATACGACCTTAGTATATATAAGATATGGAAAGTATAAAACAAACCAATCATAGAATGTGTAATGTAGACATAGCGTTATAATCTGTAGTGTCCAAAATTAATTCGGCAGCACTCAGTATTCAGGATATACAACAAATAGCTGAGCTAGAGATACACGTAAGACTAACAAGAGCCTAGCCATATTACGAGTATAAAATGTCGTTAATAATTAATTGATTTTAAAGTAATAAAATAAAAATAAAAAGTGGATCGTAATAATAATGACCTATTATGTTAATAGAATTCGTCTATAATGTGTTTTTATCTCTTAATACTAATTAACATTCATTATTGTTGACTTTAATGTAATTCAATTCAACGAAATTAAAAACGAATAAAACAATAACGTCAACTATAGCACAACATTCTCGTATTTCAGGTTGACTTATTCATAATGGAGAAACTGGTCTTCTATAGTACCTTTGTAATTATTTTTCAATTTGGCTTTAACTACACTTTTTAAAAAACTAAATAATATGCAAAATTTTCAAAAGTGTCAATAAATTATGTCCTCCATTTGCCATCGAATAAAATTGAACCAGGTACATATAAATACTTATTTATTTATTTATATTATATTTTTACAAATATATTTTTGCAAAAGATTTTTTTTTTAAATAATATCAACTTATTTAAATATAATTTTCTTCAGATAAGAGGTATAGGTATATTGAATAATAACTACTACATTAGGCATAATGCGTGTATCACAATTTAATGATTGACATTTAATGCACTTATTAATTTTATTTGGAGGTGCTTAATTGTATAACATTTCTTAATATATATATGTTGATATTATACGAAAGCCAGTTACAACGTTTTTGTTAACAAGCGACCCAATTCACAGCTATTCAACGGACGTAGTCCGTCAAAATGCTTCCTGGATAATACGTTGTGCTGAGTGCTGTGTACCAATCTGAGTAAATATTAGGCGAGAAAGATGATTTGTTTTTCACAATGTAACTTTTATTGTAATAACAATATAACACACAATATTACATTTACAGTTGGTATGTGTATAAACAAGTTGTAGTTAATTATATAATATTAAAGTATTGCTTATTCGAGAAATGCAATTATTTATTGTAGGTAATTTATACCTCATTTCAAGAAAAAACTGACAAAATTTCAGAAAAATATATATTTTCCAAAAGTTGTATCATGTAGTACTTGTCATTTCGGTTTAATTATGCGTTGTAAATTATCACCTTCGGCACACGAAAGGGCCATGAATTTGTATTATTGAGTGGTTTAATCTGATAGTTTTAATATCCAACAATATTCCTTTTGATGATTTTAATGATTACAGTGATATAAACCAAACCAATATATTTTTTTTATATCTTTCAGAAGATACAAAGTAAGGTAGAAAAGTTATCGGTGCTGTTTCAAGACAAGCCCTTGTATTCTTTAATTATTCAACCGAAACGCGAAAAACTTCCGTCATTATCTTAGTCAATTTCATAATCTCCCTTGTAATTACCGTCGGCATTAGCATAAAATTTTAATACTGAACACACACCGTCAAGTTCATCCTTATGGTAATGAAAGCGCCCAATGAAGCCGAATTTTATGATGAATTTTGGCGAGCCATAAACTGTTTATGCCATACTTATAATCCGTTAAGACGATCTTGAAGCGCGCTTTACGCTAAGCCCGTATTTCACGTGTCGAAAACTCAAAGCGCGGATTTTCCACTTAAACATGTGAGTTGTTAAGTAAGTTACAATATGTGCACGTTATTCGAAAATATTATGTAGTAATATTATTTTACTCTTTCGGAAAGTAGATTAATTTTACTTAATAAACATTTTTTTATATCTAAATGTTGTTTCTTCGATTAAATATAAAAGGTTTTTTAGTTCACGTGGGGCCGGGAAAAATCCATAGCGTTCGGTATTATATTATATGCTACTCACCGCAACGAACAATATTTTTAGCAACAGATTGATTTTCGTTGCTACTCGTCTCAATTTCAATCTAGTTTGGACATATTTACATTTAAACGATTTAAAGAATAATAAAAAAAATAGGTTGTTGTCAACACCCAAAAATAGGTTGTTGCCTGGTTGTATTACGTCAGGACCATTTATTTTACTCAAAAATGGTTTAGATATTTTTCTAATGTAGGTATATTATTTATTAGAATTGAGTATTTTTGTTTAGTAGGGTTTTTTATAATTTTTATTAGTTTTATTTCATTTTTAATGGAGTGTGTTCATAGAAAGGTTACGAAACAAAATATACTTGTATTATTTTTTATAGCATTTAAAATTATATTTTGAATTATTTTTGTATTTTCTGTTTATAAAACTACATTACTACATTATATAATCGTTTATTTATATGTATGTTATATCTATTAAATATTTAACAATATTTATTATGGGATATTTGTATTATGCTTTCTGTTTTAAACCTGATATACAGTAACATCGCTGTTTCATCATTGTTTTCATCTAATCTATATTATCAATGATGATGAATTATTATTAATGCTGCAATTACGAGATACTTCACGGTTTTTTCAGTTTTCAGACAGCATCGCGTAGCACTCTTCTGAAGCATCTTTTTCTAAACATTAAATACTTACTTTGCAGTTCATTTTAAACTGAATTTCTAAATGTTCATTGTTTTGCCATGCTACCGGCAGATATTAATTATCTAGTAAATTTGTAATACTAGTAGTAACTCAAAAGTAATAGTACCAGTAGTGTCACACTAGTAGTCGTTTAAAAAGTCAGATATAGTAATATCTGAATTTTTAAAGAAAGAAACACTGTCTCAAACAAACGACTTTAAATACACGGCAACAATGTAAATTTTTCGCGATTATAACCACAGCGAAAAGCCACCTCCAAGGAAAATGCTCCGAATATACAATCCATCCGTGCGTGTTACTTTTAGCGAAATGTTATAAATATGACCTCGGGTTGCCAGTCACGGGGGTTGATTGGCGCGGGTAACAAGGCAGCCAGTATTTACCCCGCGGGCAGTAAAAATATAATGTTTTCATTATGCCCCTATCTGATGGTACATTATAATAAAGTGGGCTTTTTGTTCAGACAAAGGACAGAATTCCGCGTTTGATAAAATAGATTTTATATTTCAGAAACTACACTACAACTTAAAATTTTAAAATAAACCATTTTTAGAAAAACAAAGAGTAACCACGGAATCGCATTCAGACCTCCTGAATTTGCGTCTAGTCTACGGGCAACCACCCTATAAGGGCTGGATAACTGTTAACGCTCACTAGTTTAACTATCATAAATAAACCTTATTCATAGATTCATTTTACACAATGCTCTTGTATATGACCGCTAAATTTAGTCAACGGCTGCTTAAACCACATTGAAGAGGCTGAAAACGCAAACTCCTCAAACAACAGGAACTTAGTATTATAACTTAATTTTAAAAACATACATTTTGATATTATTCGAAATATTATTCGTACCACAGATTATTCGAAATATGTAAAATTTTGGCCAATCGACCAAAAGTCAAATATTTAAGTTATATTAGTTAATTTAAAGTTTTTGAAATTGTACCCATTTATTTGTATTTTCAAAATTATGTTTTAGATTTATTTAAACAAGATGCGGGAGCGGGAGCGGGAGAGGGGGGATTATAAGAGTTATGGAAAAGTAAATATGTCGCGGATAACGACGGTAAGTAATTATATAATATATATGTTATTGTTATTTAACATTAAAGGCAATATACAGATAAAAATATTAGAGTTTCGGCATCCAGATAACTTGCTTTTGATGCACTAAAAGGGTTGGTCGCTTCGTTCATCCCAGCATCTAGGCAGCTAAGCGCACGAAAAACGATTTCGTGTGAGAACTATAATTCTTAACTAACCTTTGGATGAATTTAAACATCGAAACTAAATAAAATTGATTTAAATTTGCATACTTTTATCCCTTTCCTAATAATGATACACAATATTTCGATAAAAAAAATTCAAAGTTTACAGACCCTGACCATAGTAGACATTAATTTGTACGTTTATTTTTACATTCTTACAACTTATCCTCACTTTAACTAAAGTTTTTATACGATAATATGAGTATATAAAATCTCATTACGTTTAGTATTTATATATATTGTCAGAAAACACAATGAGTATTATAACAATACAGCCATTAATTTTGCAAGTTAATTAACTAACTTCCCGCAATAAAGTTAGTGCGTAGGGAGGGACTAAATTTATTGCGGGAAAATTGCGATATATTTTTTTTGAAATGCACCCACATAGTGTTGAATGATATTATCATGTAATCGTCCCATATTTCTTCATTAAAATGGTAGGTTACTAAATATTCTTTTATCTCGACTTTGATGGACGTTAACCACACCCTAAGCGGTTTGTGTGACGTGCAAGTCCTTTGAACCGACAAAGTAATAAATGCCCAATCGCTCGGCGCACGCTACTGTTCGAAGAAGCCTACAAAATGGAATCCTAACAATAAATTATTCATATTCCTGCATAAAAATGCTTTAATGTTAATAACACAAAAAAATAATAATTATGAAATAATCCCAGATTCAAAAGGTCAGGCAAAAGGTTTTATACGTTAATTTTATTTTTTTTATAAATTCTTATTACTGTAGACAAAAACAATATGCATGTGAAATATGTTTATGAAATAGAAAATGTGCATTTTAAAATATAACTCTTTAAAAATATATTTTTTTTAAAAAAGAATTGCTTTTTTTGGACCCTACTCTAGGAAAAATTAGGGTGATAGTAAAATGGTAAAAATGGCTTGACTTTAAAAACCAATTTATTAAATATTAGGCACACAATAAATTTTAACAATAGAATACTGAGTATTGGAGTAGCAAATTCGTTTGCCATTGACAGTAATATTATTTTGTTGTCTGCCACGTAAACTTAACCATCATACTACTAAAGAAGGTTTCATTCGGGAAGGTAAGAAAATCGAAAGTATTTTCATTTATGTAGGTAATATTATATCTAGCAAGAGTTGCAATGAAGCGAAGTAATTTTTCATGCGCTTGATGCGAACGACCAAAGGCAATCGCGCCAGATGTCAAGCGGGCTCCGAGCTGATGGATTACCCCTCCCCTGCACTTTAATGCCCCACGATTACCATATGATTTAGCTCTTTAAAGGCGTCTAACGGCGTCCATATACGAGTATACTTAAATTATTATATATGTAGCAAACTATAAGGATATATATGAGGGATCATTATTATTATTATTAAAATTTATAAGTGACATGTAAGAAGTTGATGAAAATAAAATTAATTGAGATTTAATGTAAAAATGAATGCCCATCATTGATGTGCGTATTAATTAGATAATTATATAATTGAGTAGTAAATAATTATTTGCTCTTTTTAGTACCTTTATAATTATTTTGCTATTCCGCATTTCATCACAAATTTAATAAACATTTTAAATTTTTCAATATTGTCAAAGTTTGTGTCATTTAAACTTAGCGCCGAAACATCTGGTAATTTATTAGTACGTAAGCCTCTTCTCTTTTACCTGTAACGATTTACATAGAATAATAAATAAGTCAGGAAATCATTCTTCCACATATATATATAATATATGCATAAATGTGTTTTATGTTTAAAAGTGTGATCAAATAAATATTGTGTAGTTAATATTTTTATTCCTGTATTTATATCTATAGTATTTATAGTATTAAATATATTGTACCGGGTTAAAAATAACCTGAAAATAAAAAAATATTTTAAAACAGTTGCCAAAGAAGATTTTTTTTTTTTTAAATTTACTTTATATTTTTTTATTAATTAAACAAGTTAGCATACTGTGAAATAGCATATACATTTTTTCAAATACTTAATAATAAGCCCAATTAAAGCTTACGTCTATGTACAATAATATTTAAAACTTTGTTGAACGTATCCATATTTCACAAGGTGTAATGTATGTGTGTGAGAGAGGTGTAAATCTGTGGTTTTGTTAAGTATTTGTTTTATTAGGCACTAGGAGAAAAGTGCTCTAACCCATAGCAAAATTCACTCCCATGACACTAGAAATCAGAACCACTTTATCCAAGCAGTCGAACCTCACACTGCTAAATTTAAGCAGACATGCGAGACAAGTAAGTATGGGTGTCGAGTATTTTAATGGACTGCCTGAAATAAATAACCTAAAATATTTCAGGAATATCATCAAAAATCAGAAGGCACTATATCGCTTCGAGGACTATTAGTTATCTCTATATAATACTTTAATATTTTTTGTGCTCAAAGTTTTTACTGTAAATAATTATTCTATAATATTTGTATAGTCCTTGCTAGTTTGTCAGCTTTGTTGTTACCCTGGCTATGACTGTGCTCTTTTACCATATGGGCTGTAACATCGTGAGCGGATGCAATCAGTTCCAGGGCATGATGACACTCCAGCATTAGCCTCGAGGTTGTTTTGTTGTTTCTAAGTGCATATAACACTGATTGGCTGTCAGTGCGAAGATAAATACATTTACCTTCGATTCCCCGTTCGTGTATTACGCCAGTTGCTTCCGTTTGGAAAATAGTTGTGTGGTTACCCAGAGGCAGACTTATGTTCAGTTTCAGTTCTTGCGAGTAGATTCCCGCTCCGGAACCTTGCTTCATTTTTGAGCCATCTATGAAGATGTTGATGTCGGCATTCGTGCCGGATGGCTCTTCTTCATTGGGGATGGATATATTGTATTTTTTGTCAAACCGGAAGCAGGGAAGCATTTGGTCAGAAGCTAGCCCCAGAAGAGGTTTGTCCCTTACCGCCTCTTCGAGGATCCTTCTGTGATTGCTAACCTTACCTGCACTGTTCCATAGACCAAGTTGTTGCAGTCGGAGGGCCGATTTTGTAGCCCCCTGCTGTATGAACAAGTCAAGAGGGGAGGAGCACCTCCAGAGCTGTTGTTGGTATTGTTTTATGAGAGGGATTGGAATGCAAGATGCGTGCATCGGAGCGTTACTTTGTAGGTATGGATTTCGCGGTGCTGCCATGCTGACTAAATATTCATAAACGTTTTCTACTCGTTATACCTTAATTGTGTGTAGTTTTGACTTGAGTGTACTTTCTTATCTTAACGGTAGAGTTTCTTTGGCGCTTGCAATTTTCTTAAGTCGGCCTTGTCCCGCCCATTCCATGCTGAAAGCGATATGGGAAGTGGAAAGCTATTTGTTACATTGCATGCTTGATAGCTGTTTATTTGTGCAAAGAACGATTTCATACTCCTGTCAATCGTGAATTAGTTCCTTGGCTTGATTAATTTGTAATTAAATTTAAAAAAAAACAGTAGTATAATGCTTATTAATTGTATTGAAAAATACTAGGCTGCCATTATCAATGACATAAAATAAATTACGTTTTATTGCAAAAAGAAATTATTTATTTCTAATATATTTTTTTTCTCACCGATCTAGTAATAAATTTTTCATATTGCCTTTCTGGGTTAACTGGTAGACATTTATTGCATTGCACTAGTGATATCGATTTCTTTAGTTGAGAATATGTTTTATCAGAAAAGAACAATCAGAATGAGAGAATCGAGAATTTCTGTACGAGCCGAGAGAGAGAGAGAATAATCGCAATTAATATCCAGTAAGGCAAGCACTTTACGAATGTATAACAAACGTGAGTTAATTCATGACAAAAACCCTTACAAAATGCTTAATTCCCACGATAAAGGAATGAAATATGATCGGCGCAATGCTACAAAGAGCTACGGAGTATCATTTCGGCAGGGCTTTATCCGTGACACACGATGTGGGGCAAACGGTTCGCAAATGGGTCACATATGTCCCGAAGCCTGCGAATTAAAACCAACCAAATCTCTTTGTCATAAATAAAAATCCAATGCGGAATTCGCTTTATATACATTTTTGGTTGGTATGATAACAAAGTTTTGGATTCAGCTCCACTATGTACGTTAGGTTGAAAATATAACTTTTTTTTTGCGCTGTTATTATGAGAAAAGGTATTTTGATTATAGAAAGTAATTTAGCTGTTACGAATTATTTATTTAGCTTATATTTATTGTGTTTGTAGAAAACTAGGAAGTCGTTTGTCTTAACAAAATGATTTGGAATATCGAGATTTGTGTGATGTCCTCGCCCCGAGAGGATAATTAGTTATCAATTCAAACTACTCTAGAGGAGTTTATACGTTTATTATATACAGGGTACAGATGTGCCCAAGAGTATAGGTGTTGCCCAGTCAAGCGCGGATAGAGAAAAGAGGGCTAGTAGGTATGTGAATCGCCTTATATAACCAATTAAGAGGTTAGGATGCGGCCACACCGCCTAACCCGCACTAAGGGTGCGTACACACTGCCACAATTTGTTTTTAAGATTTTGATGAAATATGGAAGAATTTAAGGATATTTGATAAACCTGTGCTTCTGCACTTGATACATTAACAAAAAGAAATTGAATTGAATTAAATCATAAAACATGCATAAAACAAATTAACTAATTTGTATGTGTTTTTATGTTTTTTGTGGTATAATGAATGTAAGAGGGTAGTAGCTGTTAAGGCCAAAAAGAAGCTTACAAGGATATGAAAAATCTACTGAAAGTTGTGATTACACTTCTTTTTTTCAACGCTGTCGAAGTGTTGACTGAGTGATATATACAGTGGGTCAAGTCTGCGTTGCCAATCGAAAATAGATTCAAATGTGTCATCACTTTCATTCACTGCCGACCCGCGACAAGGAAAAGAGATGGCGCCTAAGTTTAGGGTCGATTTTCGAGCGCCGATCGGCAGCCAGACTAAGCTTGCCGACTGTGTCTACCTGAAATGAAATACCCACTCAATATGACAGCGCTATGACAACAAAAACCTAAAGATAAAAAAAAAAAACGATTTAAATATAAAGAATGAGTGCACAGGTTTATTATTCGCCAACATGTTTCTATGTGGCCGCGATTGATCGTTTGAGAGGATCGTTTGTTTTTTTTATTAAGTTTAAAGAGATTTAAAGTATCATTTAATTTGTTCTGTGGAATTCACCGAAAAAAAATACACATTATGATTAGTCAAAATGCAAATACACAAACCAAACTAAACTTTAAAGTACTCTAGGAGTGACTAATGTGAAAACGTTATCTGAAAGAGGCTAATAAAAGGCCACGAGAATAAATTATTTATTTTACACTAGGCTGTACAAAAGGAATATTATAAGCTAAATTAAAAAAAAATAGAAAAGGGAAAAATTGATGTACAAAACTTAAAATAACCTTATTTTAACATATATTGCAATTTTATACAAACGTTTCTTTTTATTTATGTACCGTCTGTGTATTTAACTATAAACCACAAATAGGTCATTGTTATAATATTTAATATTGATTGGAATGTATTATGTAACACATAACACTAACAATGCAATTATTGATTTAAGTATTAGAAAATTGTGACTGAGCAGTAGGTACTTATAGCCAGCCAGCCCACTGGCGGTGGAAAGCGATTGCTTTACGACATTGGCACAACTCTTTCGTTATTTTCAGTGGTATGTAATTGCTAATATGTCAAATAAATACTTTATTAGGATCGTTAAAAAGCTCGCAATTGCATTTGTGGTAGCGTGGTACATGCGTGGTTTAATTAAATAAATGTTAAGATGAATTTAATGGTTAATGATGTTGAATCGTAAATAAGAGGCACTATTATTTTATTATTTATGTGCTTAGTCCACTATAACCACTATATGGTTTATAATCATTAGTTATAAACTCTACGCTACTCTAGTTTAAGGATTGTATACTTCAATTTATATTGTCTTTACGTCATTACCTGTATTATTTCTGTTGGGTAAACAGATTAAATCAATAAATTAACATGTTTAAACTAAAATAGAAAACCAATATTAGGGTTCTTTTCTATTAGGGTTCATTTAAGGCACAGAATTTATAAAAGTGGTAATTGGTTCAATATCACAAAGACCAAAGACACACCTTTGTAAGTAAGTACCTATCTAAAAGTGCATTTTGTTGCGTTCGGAGTTCCTCGAATGTAATTCGCATCCTAATACGCCAATTCGGCTTCGTAATATAATGCCAGCGACGCACATCGCAAAATGGCGCCCAGTCGTGCGGAATAACCAACCGAGAATTCTCGTGCTTTCATGAGAAGATGCAGTCTTCTTCTGAAATTTGTTTTGCTTTGCGTTCGGAATGGAAATTGTTGACAGGGCGAAATTCCTTGCACGCCTGTTTAATTTAGGTTCATGCATCCACAGAACAAATCATACTATTTTTGTAAAATTAATCAAATTAAATGGAATATACACATACGAGTATATCAAATAGGTAACACCTCGATACCAACTGTGTGAACTTCGCCTAATGAAGTTTCCACACAATCTCTATATTTATCCTTCTTTTGAAAATCGATGAAGGATGTGACATGGTAATACTTATGTAATGATAAATTTTATGTTGGATATTTAATAAGTAAAAACATAATATATAATTGAGTATACAAATCTAATATGAGAAAATGAGAAGAGGATGATATTTTAAAACATAAAAATATAATGGATATGTGATTAAGATGAAATTATGGTTAAATGAGATGATTTTATGAATAACTTATGTATGAAGGTAATGAAAACAAATATAATGGAAATCTAAAAATGAAGGCACTTTAGTATATAAGGCAAAATTAGTATAGTACAAATTAATAAAATAATTACATAGTTTAGTTTTAAAGATCTTTGACTTATTTATTACATTTGATGATTGTTTTTTAATTGCAGAAAATTGCCATAAAAGATAGCTGACACAATCTTTGGCAATATTGAAAACTTTTGGAAAATTATTATTTATTATTTGATCATACATGAGAGCCCAGTATGTGGGTTTGAACCCAGCGCTGAGTTTTATAAAAAAATATTTTTAACTCTCACCTGTCCTCTTTAGTGTAAAATATTATCAAATATCTATCCAATATGACGAAATAAGAAAAAGATGATATTTTAACTCATCTCTTTGGCGTAAAATATTGACAAGTTCAAATTGTTTTTTTGGACTATTCACCGCTATTAATAATAATCATCAGATATTTATATTAAATAATATATTTTTTTATTTTTTTTCGGTACTCCAACAATTAATTTTAGAGACTTAAGTAAGAAAAACCATATTAATATTTAAATAAAAGGAGAACACCACATGCATATAGAAGATAAAACACAGATTATACTAAATAAAAATTATATATCATATAAATTATATACATATGATGTATATATTATTATGTATTATATAATAATTATTATTACAACTAATTATTTAAATAAACACTACAAATCGAAGTAAAAACAGACGGAGAAAACTTATAGCTGAAGGATTGAGCTCGGAACGTCTCGACGTTTCGGACATCTAAGTCAGTGGGCGGAGAAGAATCTACCACTGCTTACACACACTACCGCACATATGCCACTACATCTACGTTGTAATGTATATACATATTCTTGAACACTTTTTTTGGTTATTAGTATTCATTTAACATTATTAGTGTATTTTATATTTTAATTTAAAAAAATCGTCAAATGTGATACTAATAAATGAATTGAACATTTTTTCATCTTTTTTTGTGGCGCAAGCGACACTTGTTACTAGTTAACAAATAACTGAACTGAACTGAAATGTTTAAGTACATAAACTGCACATATTTAAGGTTTATAGCAAATATTTCGAAATGAAACATTGTCATTATATATTTTCTCAGAAACATGATTAAATTAAGTACTAATTAAATAATTTCGTGCAATATATTACGTACTTTTACTTCTGTGGAAAAAACGGAATTATTAGAATAGTAGATTTGCAGTTTATACTAGGATTTTCAGCAGGATTTTTTTACAGTAATTTTTGACACGCAAGTAGGTACGGCAAAAAAATAAAAAAGTAATTTTAATTAGTTACAACTTTAATGTGCCTTCCAAGTGAGTAATCAAGCCAACATATTTTTTAAAATATAAGTGCTATGGTCCCGAAGTGGTTATTTGCTAATAACCCGAAATGCAAGGAGGGATACCCTTTGTATGCTATATTTTCTCGTTGTATGCACATTAATATACTGGCGATAACCTAGGTTAAAAAGATTCAAAATATCTTATTTTGCATCATAAAATTATTTTTGAAACATTTGCAAGAATTAATTAAATACATAAATAATACACACAATATATACTTTAATTAGGTGACCCATTGCTAAAAAGATAAGAGAAATTGGCGAAAGGTTTTTAAAATTGAGAAAGAATTCTCCTTGCCAAGTCGAAACTTGTACTAAAGCGCTTACATATACAATAATGCGTTCAAGTTATTCCGTTCGCATATACTTTTCACTGCGCAAAATGTTAGTCTTGGTTTGCAGTCCTTGCAATGCGTGGTGCAATTTGACCCAATGCCAAGTAAGAGGATTGAGCCATAAAGACAAATTTAGTGAGTACATCTCTAAGCAAACCTAATATTGATGTATTTTGTACTTTGTAAACAATAGAATATATTATAGTTGTTATTGTATGTCTTTAAATTGGTGACTGTTCTTAATTGCTTGTAAAAAAAAATGCTGGTGATAAGTCGTTTAAAATGGTATGTGCGGATTTAAATTTACTACTTTAATAAATTTAATACCACTTGGTCAATACTTAGACATCTTAACAATTACACTATCTCACCATATTGGTTTGGCTGATCTAAACACCTATATTGAGGTCAGCAAACTTAATTTGATCATGTGCATAATACAATGACAAAAAGCATTATTTTATTAGATATTTTTTTTTTGTATAGGTGATTCAGTAAGTATTATGTTATTGTTAATAGAATTATGATATACTGGAATAATTATTAATTTGAGATCATTTTAATATTATATTTAAACCCTCATTTGTAGGGCTGTGTGATTCTTTTCAAGGTAATTTTTTGACCTTTTAACCGTACTGGCTTTGGTAAAAATTATAATTATAAAATACTATAAATATAAATTTAGTCAAATAACCTACTAAAAATTAATGAAATTTATTAAATAATAATGAAATTAAATAAGTAAAATATGAAGATTTTCTCGAATATGTGCCAGTTATATTTTCAGCAAATGTGCTACGTGACGCGCGGGGGCACCTCCGAGCCGCCCTGCCCTGCAGGGGCGTCGCGCGCCGGAAGCACGCCACTTGAAGATACAAAATGTCGCCGACGGCGCCATATTTGATTCGACTGCCGTTGGTTTAGTCTCCGCTGCGTATTCTTTTCATGAAAATTTGTTTTCATTCCAGCTCGGCGGCATTTTATGAAATACGCACAGCGCGTTGGGTCGCCCCGTCGCCCCGTCGCCGCGGCGACACATCACCGCGGAAGGCGAGCGAGGGGCGGGGATGAGCCAGATGCGGTCGACCTCTCGGCTATGAAGTGTATTATTTATTGGTTTTTGTGAAACATATTACCTGCAGATTTGATTTTAGATAAAAAATTAGAATTACCGTTATAAATAATAAAAACATTTTAGTATTAAGGAAACATATTCTCGAAGACAGGTGATTTTTCTGTGGAGCCATTAATAACATAATAAGTGTATGTAGACGCGATCCTCGGTGAGCGCATTAAAAACGTGAATAATGTACATTTATCTGCTCAAAAACTGTTTAAAATGTATATTATTACATTACGGTTTATATCTTTTCAGAAAGCTCGTGGCTTTGTCTATAAGAGTACAAGTTTTTCAATATTATTCTCCCAAATAAAAATAAACGTCACTTCCAAAAAACGTGCAATTTTGAGCTTCAAAATTTGGAATAAATATACAATTAAGACCTAACAATAACATGTTTTTTTATATTATTGCACAGTAAATTAACGAAACAAATTTTGGCAAAGGTATTTTCATTTAATAAATGTTTTATGTTTATGTATACAACTTTCACAGAAATCATTCTCATGATAAAATATAAAAGCTTACAAAATTAAACGGTCGTAATAATAAATCCTTGTAGCTAAATAATAAACGAGATACAGAAGAAAAGTAAATCAGTTTTTGAGCGGACAAAAGTCCTTCTTTCTCATCATATGCGCTCTCTAAAGTACTTAATATACCCTTACTAACTATACACTTCGAAACTATTATTAAATTAATTGCATTTTACCCATACAAAACCAGTTTCTATTCCATAAATGTTGGAGTTTTGAATAAGAGTCTCTATTAACTTGCATCTTGTTAAATTTGTACCAAAATGCACGTTATAATTATTAATAGGTAGTAATTATAAATACAAATGTTTACCTCAAATATAGTGCTTCACTGTGTTTAAAGCTTTAAATATATTATACAACAGATATCATTTTATTAAACCTACGTTGACGATTGGAGTATACTCATTGCTAATTTTTGATTATCAATCGCCATGAAATGGATACATTTTGTAGTATTGTATACCTAAAGAGTATTATTATCATTATTATTATTATTATTTATATTAATAATATTTTTTCTAAGTCATTCATTAAAATATAATATTCAATTTTATCATACCAGGTTGAACATTAAAAGGTATTTATAAAGTGTACTGTAATAAAAGTTGTATTATAATATTCTCATATTTAGAGATAATCCGCTTCTGAAAGGAAAAAGGGGAGAACCTTCAGTCAGTTCGTCGTAAAGGAGACGATCCGTGATTGAGTCGGCGAATGTTTCGAGCTGCAAGTGTCTACGCCACAAGCCAATGGTTCTCAAAGTTTATTAACCGCTGACGAAAACAAAGTTTCACTTTTCAATTGATTTTTGTTATGCCCTTGGAAAACTGTTGCACCGTATATATTTTTGCTAATTGCACCTTACATGGTCTACTCATGGCCATAATAGATGTTGGCTAAGATGAGTCTCATCAGATAACGATAGGCAGTTATAACTGGACGAAAAGTATTTCTGTACTGTATATTATTATAGCATGTGTTACAATTTTTATAACATCAGTAAAATACACGGCATTTATAGTATTTAAATCAAAGAATAAAAGAACTAAAAAAATTTGGTAATTACAAACTAATTTATAAAATAATACACTTATAAACTTTGGTTTAGAAGCAAAGATAATATTATGCTTATTTTAAAATGTCCGTTATAAATTTGTAGGAGGCCGCAGAAGAAGGCGGCTCTTTGTCAGGCCCATAACTTTTCTACCTCCCTGTGTAAATAAATAAAATAAACATTTGCTTTTACTATCCTACCAAATATATACGGAGTGTTTATCGTAACGTGATTTTCGCAGTTCATATGACACGCAGTTGATAATTAAACACGTTGGTAAAAAATAAAAATATATATAAGGAAAAAGGAAGATTGAGAAAGTTTTCTTAGGCGTTATAGTTTTTACCGAAAACATTATTCATTTTTATTCAATGATATTGTTTATTATAAGTAAATATTATTGAAGAAAGTGTTAAAAGAATTTGTGTACTGCAGCCAAGTTTGAGAAATTCATATATGAATGGAAAGAGTCAGAAATGATTATGGTGTAGTTTAGGACGAACGCAGATTTTACGTCCGCGAGCCGAGCGCGATGGCGCGGGTGGGTCCGTGAAGAGCCGTCCGACTTTTTATGTTTTTGAATTTGAATTACAAACACATATTTTTATTTGTTGAGAGCGTGAGGTGGGTTTGTTGCAGCTGAAGAGATGTTTGCATTATTCATCAGTTGAATGTGATACAGAGTGGTCGACTTCTATGCGCTTTCTGTTAATTGAATCCTTTGCAATATGAGGCTGAAAGGGTAGACGGGTTTTCGAAATGATGTATTCAGATTAATAAAAGATGAATGGTTTAAAAGGGGTATAAATTACACAAAAAAAAAAGATTTATTTTCTTTTTATTGAAATATTTTTTTAATTATTATATATTATATATATATATAATTATATATTATAAGAATAATAAAATAAAAAAATAATTACTATAATAATTAAAAATAACTCTGTTACTATTTCTTTGTATTATGTGGAGTTCTATTTTTAAAACTCATTTTTGTGAGGTTTTGTCATTGTGCATTGATAATTGCTTCATTATATCATTTATTTTGTTTTTTGTACATTTATTGAACTTAATTCATTTTGAGTATTATTAATAAAACACTAAATTTAATTCAGCTAATAAGTTAACACAACTTTTATTAATTTTGAGGCGGTACGAAGTTCAGCTTGTTATAACTAAAACCGAAAGTTTTATCTGAATCGATCCAGTGCTTTTTTACATTACCATAGAGTCGCGTATGAATACCAACACGCATTCAAGTACTGATAAGTCTATGTTAAAACTGAATGTCTATTTTTATATTTATGTATGTATGTATACATATATAGAACATATGATAAAAGAAAAAATAAAGTCTATCCTAACTGAGCCATGCTTGTACGAAGGTAGACTTAATTTGTGGTGGGTAGTCTAATTAATTATGCTTAAACTTTCCAGCGCTGCGTTAAAATATATAACTATTTTAGATTAAATCTAGTTGATAATTACTATAATGTACATACTAATATATATTTTTTCGATAAAATATTAAATATACAGTCTCAGAGTACACTTTAAAGGATTTTTTTACTTAGGTAGATGGGGAAATATCTTTTTAACATAATAGGCTGCACAAACGTGTCGGTCCAGTTTGAAGTCGTCGACTGCCAAAGGCACGAATTAGAGATGGGTCGTGAAGGGCTGCGAAATCCTAAGTGCCGGTGACACGAACCGGCTGGTCGTCCAAAGTTGTCAACCCAAGTCAAAGTCCTAAATTAAACACATAAAAAATAGTTAGGAAACAAAGTTTTTAAAAATAATGACATACCCACTTAAAATATTTATTATCATTTTTTTGTTATTTTGCTGTTGCATACTTGTCCATTTTAACAAAATTTAATTCTAGACAAATTTTTTTTCTTACATACCGGTAAATAAATAATTGTTATCATGAATGTTTTAGGTGAAGATGACCTTACAGTACATGTATTTCAAATTTGGATATATTTACTAAGTAAATTAAATTGCGCCAATATTATAAATATCTTAACAAGGAAATATATAATATATAATATGTGTATAAACCTTTAAAAATGAGTAAAATTAAATATTAAACCTACGTTGAAACTTAGAATAAGCAAAATCTATTTTTTAATATTATTTCTATTCAAATATCATTCCTTGAATGCAAGGAATATGGTTACAGGGAAGATAGAAGGGTTTATTTTAATATTATAACAAAAATAATATTATCAATTATAGCTGTTCAACCTCGGGGTTCATCCAGGTTTGGCAGTTAGGCCCTCCAGGCAGCTTTAACAGTACCATTGGCGCGCGACTACTCGGGCTTGCGGCACTGAATCGTCAAAAAAAACCTACCCCGCAATTTTCAACCACTCTTTATTAGTATAAAATATTACTATATTTTCAGAAAATACTCACATGTGTTTTATTTATGCACATATAATTTTCATCTTTCATAACTTCCTGAAAAAATCACCCTCCACTTTTCATCCCCTTTAGTTTGGAAAATGCGTGTTTCACCAGTTTCAGTTATTTGTTTTTTTAAGAAGTATCTAAAAATATTAATTTTCAACTCTGTAACATCTTCTTTTTTTGAGATATTGGTTTCGATATAAAAATGTTCACACGATCGTTTTAAAACTAAATTTCTAAAAATTCTTTCTTAGTGGGTGCCGACGTCATAAAGAGAATGTTTTACAAGTGTTTTACATAAAGAGTGATTTATTTGATTTATAATATTTAAATGAAATTAATGTTCTAATAATTAACTTTGAAATCATAAGTAATTGTGTGTTTACATTGGTAAGAATAAAAAATAACAGTAATATTTTAAATACATTTAAATAAAATAATGACAAGCAATGTGACTGTGAAGGTAAATTTAAATTATGTGAAAATAAGTTTCTCCGCATAAACCGCGATTCAAAAAGACAGCAATAATAATATAATTTTGATTTCAACGTAAAGACTATTACTACACGATTTACTTTTTTATACACCCTCCCACACAACCACACACCCTCACTGACACTTTTACACCGTACATACATACACCTTCTAAAATAGCGTTAAGCTCAAAAATATTTTGTACATAGGCGTAAGCTTTAATTGGCCTTATTGTTAACCTCTTCAAAAAAATGTATATAGTATTAGTACGCTGTATGCTTACATGTTAATAATAAATAAAATAAAATAAAATAAATAATATTCTAATGGGTTAGAATCGTCTTCGGTCGTCCGCACGAAGTCGGCTGGCGGCCTCTGGATGTGATAACAATGCGGCCCCTATTCACAAAGCAAACGGATGTAATAAAGGCAACTATTCCACCCGATGAGAGAGTGGTTTAGTAATGCGTTCGCATAATACTTCTGCCTACCCTCCGAACGCAGCCGGATCGCTGACCACCGACCGCGACGCTACTAGCTAATGTAGGTATAATGTTTGGTTTGAGCTCTGGCGCTGCTAATCGATTTAAGTAGAAAAAACATTGCAGAATTTAATTACTGTTCGCGCTAGCGAATAGCTCCTCTATTCTCCTGCTTTCCTGATTACCTTTGTCGATACTGAAACGCACTGCACCGAATAATAATAAAAAATGCGGGTACGGTCAGTTGTCTCAGAGACTCTCGCAAGAGATCTTTCGCTCGCCGCGCACATTTTGTGTCAAATTATTCTAAGATACATTCTTATTATAACAAACTCTTTTAACGCATCATCGCACAAGTTAGATTTGGTGAAGTGAAGTGCCGTGCCAGCCAAGCCGAAACCGACATTGCAGAGCTGCCATCCCGAGGATTGGATCGTCAACAGTGAGTACCGACATCCATCTCTTCCCGTATTCTAACGTCCGCTCCTGGGTCATCCCAGGTGGTCCTTCTGGTTACGCAAATTACACGATCTTAATTGAATTCCCGCACGATGCTTAGCGTTCTCGTTTTCTGAGCTATTGAGAAGCGGCGTCACCAATTACTTTTCGATAATCTTTTATATATTGAGCTTCTAGGGTAGGTAAATAATTGGTTACGCCAATTGCAAAGTAATGGTTATGTAATCCATCCTTTCCCCTGTTTTGACTCTATCAAATCACCTCTTTTAAAATATGTGCTCCTGGTATATCCAGCCATCTCACAGTTCAAGAACGCGGTGCATATTATACGCACGTACCTACCGACTAAATAACAGGTAGGCACCAGTTGGATTTATTCCGCCGCTGAAAACAGACATACTTGTACTTTGTCACCGCGATTCCTATGAAACTTGTGATCTAAAGACCACAGTTAGTACATAAACGAAGTGTCAAGTGCCTCCAGCCATCTCCAACGCCTACAATCATTCCATCGTTAGGTATTGAGACGCGCCCAGCAGCCAAAGCACCAACTGTAAGTACTTCCTTGTCTATTCTTTCTTCATAGCCAAAATTAAGTCCTAAATATATTGCTTTGTATTTGCCCGTAATCTCCTGTCTGCTAAGAACTCTTTAATTCCAACAAGCTAGGTTTAGGTTCCTTTGGGTTGTTTGTCTCTCGACCTTTGGCCTGGCGACCACCAGCAATGATAAGTAAAAAGTATATAAAGTACAAATTAAATACCTACGTTTATAGCATACAATTGATCGCTATTTACTGTAAAATGTACATATCTACAGAAATTTACAATATTTATGAGATTAAGTCACAAGTATAATATAGATAATATATAATAAAAATATACGAGTACATAAATAAATATTTATCTTTAATCTATTGTAGGTATTTTTACAAATCTAACCAGATGAAAAACACGTAATATGACATTTCTAGCAGTATCTTTATGAATGTAAAAACATAATAAATAACGAAACATTTCGAATCATGACGATAAGTAAAAAAAGGAGAGAAAGAGGAAAAATTCTGCTGATTTTGTCTCTTTTCGTGGGCGCGCCATGCCATCATCGCAGAGGCAAGAAAAACGCAGGATGTCGGTAATTCCCGCCCGTGGAAGCACTTCTTAGGACTTACGTACCTAACAGCCGCGCCGCCATTGCAGCGAGGGTCTAGGCTAGGCTGTTAGTAATAATATCGGACGACCATCCGATAAAAAGCGGCCACCTCCATGTCTATGCGACTGAACGTCGCGTCGTCGTCCGTAATACATTGTTGCTGGTCTCAGCAGAAAGGAGATGATAAAAGTGGAGCTTTCTGCTGGGCGTCCGCGTCGCAGCACGTGCGCTGAAATGTGTTTTGCGTCGGTTAATCTCGCTAAGTGTTTCTATTCGGCACATTTTGTGAGGTACTTTTGCTTTTATCTCCAATGGACTCGAAATGTGAATGAGAGTTATGCATTGAATTCGCTAATCCATGAAGCAAGCAACTGTAGTCTCACCTTAAAATTGGATAAATTCAATGTTATGTTCTTCATTTATTCAAAAAAATAAAAAATAGTTTCAATCTACTCAAAAAAACTATATTTTTTTTCAAATTGTTTACCATCTGTCTTCATTTTAAACCGTTAAAGCGATAGATTTCTAGCTTTTAAACACTTTGAGCTATCGAACCAAAATTTACGGTTATTTTTGATTATCACATATGAGGAATCATATATTCAATTAACTGATTAACGGGACATTTTTTTTTATCAAATACACTTACGGTATCCTGAATTAAGGAAAAAACGATTTAATGGAAATTAAATGCCCGGAGCAAAAGTAATTTAATAGACGGTATATAAGATAAAAAAATAGGAGAGGAGGTTATATATATATGATATTTTCACTGTTTTTTTATCATTATTGTTTTCATTTTAAATCATTTTTTTAATGCTTTAATGAAAGTTTGACCGTATTTCATAAGCGCACAGGTGGATAGGTAGGAGTGAAGGGCTTTCATAAAATAGAGGACTGTATTTAAACCAGCGTGCATTAACCCAAGCGATGCAACTATCTGTAAGTGTCCGTATTAATTTTCCATTGGACATTCTACCTATATCATTTGTTTGAAAAATATCAATCTGTAAAAATGTTAAAACGAATTTTCCAAATGTCCATATACTGTCAGACTTTCATATAATGTAACGCTATTATACGTACGCCTATTATAATGTAAAAAAAACATCTAAATATGGTATTTAAGAAAGACACTTAACAATTTTACAATACCATGTTTGCTTATCTCAGTACTATGTAATAAATATATATTTATTAGGAAGAAATATCAAACTTAGGAATGTAAGTAAACATTCTGCACAAATAAGAATTTTAATTTAAATATTAAAAGGGTCTATCGAAATAATAAATACAATATAAAAATATATATATTTACACGGTGCTGTGTGCTATTTATTATACTTATTTGCTATAAAGCTACCCTTTGAAACCAGAACATTGATAAAATAATTTATTTTAGTTTTATCAGCGTACGGTAAGTATTACGCCAGCTTTTTTTATTAGTCTTCTGTTATCCAAGTCCTGCATTAATCTCGTATTCGTTTTCAAAAGCAAGGTCTTAATTTACCACAATAATTTGGCATCAGAGTATACCTACTACCAGATTATAATGTCCCGAGAATATTCCTGATAAAAAATCCACGAGTACCTATTTAATTCCATTTTACGATGAGCTCTTATCTACTCGAGGTACTGTTGCCATACTAAATGTGAATACCCAATTAACATACTAAATTAACATTTTTAAATAAGCGATTCTGAGCAATCATAAAAATTCGCACGACTCAATAAAATCGTCTGAGGGCGAGCTTGGGCTTCAGAGGGCGGTGGGCTAAATACAGGAGGTAAGAAGGGAGGCATACAGTGGATTAGCCCGAGTTGATTTATTGTAGCCGGCCGTGAATTATTAATCCGAATCCTCTCTTCCAGGAAACTTTTTGAAAATCTGCTAGGTTAATGAAGAATTTGCGCTCTAGATAAGCCGATATGATTGGATTTTTTTTCATATATTTAAATTTCGACTTGCCTTTTTGGGGGTTCGTGGCGGTAGGCGGTAGGATGCCTAACCCAGATGCTAATTATTAGGACCAAAATGTTTAATTTAATTCGTAAAGGAATAAGATCACTTCCTACAAAATAAATTATATTTGGTCTGTTTATAATAAATATATGTTTAAAGATCTAGATTACTTACAAGGATTCTGACGATTATCACTACTTAGATAAGAAAACGCCGTCTCTGTGCACGCACTGATAAAAAAGTATCATTAATATACACTAGAACGCATAATAACCACTCTTAAATCGGGTGGCGGCCGACAATAACTGCACGGCGCCGCCGCCTACTATATTACTTAACTTAAGGCCAACCCCGAAAATGCCGTAAGCGATAGTCGAGCCATCGCCCTCGGAGTGAGTGACTCTTTTGCACTTAACTGTACCTACATATGTACTGTATGTACATAAAGAAAGGAAAAATATAGCGTACCAATAGGTACCATTTATTTTATGTGAATTTCAGTACATAGTTTGCTGAAATTCAGCCTTTGATGACGACAAGTTGCTAATAATTTCGTAGTTTAGATTGGTAAATCATTTCCTGAAGATTAGGTTCGAGAATTTTGCAATAGCTCGCATCACGGCGACGCGTTATGAGGAGATAATTTATAAGTTATTTAAATCACGTAAAAATAATATTAAACTTAACAAAAGAAAAAACATTTTGATTTGTTTTCGATGCGTAACCAAAAAGTCACGTTAACTGTTTTAACAGTAACATTTAAAAGCATTAATGTTTACAATAATTAGATTGATCATTCGAAAATAATTGTGTATTTCATTAGTGTAGACATTTCACAATCGCCTGATAAACGTTTCAGCAACTCAAAGGAATCCCACCTTCCCTGTCGTAAAGGGTGAGGGGAAGAACAGTGGACAGCGGAGAGGGAGGAGGGATGGAAGCGGAAATCGCCATTCATTTTCCGCTCAACGGATTTCGTTTGTTATCGCCTTTGCGGCGACTTGCCATCACCGCTACCGGAAGTAGCCTATACATACTCGTAGCTCAGTTAGTACGCATAGCTATAAGTTACGGTTGGCAAAGGCCCTAATAAAATCTTACACTTTGCCTAAACGCATTCAGTTTTTAGTGTATATACTTTCTTTTTTTTATTTATAAATGAAACTTTATAGATTGTCGTATGGATTTGTTTACCAATGCCTCTAATATACAGACTCTATCAAGACCATTCCCGAAAACTTAAGGGGACGCTGTGTAACATATTATGAGTAAGAAATTGTGGGGGTCACAAGGTCGATGCCGTCCTGCACCATGGACACCTGCTTTACGGCTTACGGTGATTGCTGAGCGCTCACAACAATAACATTATTACATGATCGTTTTACTATTTTCACATAAAGTTTACATTTTTTTTTCCGGTAACTATGATGCATTTTGGTATAGTTTTTTAACAAATAACACTAGCAATCGTAAGACCAGTTGGTTGTTTGAATGTGTTATCAGCGCGAACAGTATTTTTTTAGGCATTAATATTACATAAATTAAATAAATAAAGGTAAAATAATCCTTTATCGTATGATGGATATAGTCACGTATTATACGAGAATCTTTCCCTGCAAAGTACTGCCAACTGTCTGGCGGTAAGGGAAGGAGCTACTTTATTAGAGGAATAAAAACGCACCATTTGTCATCGGCCGAGAAATCTCCAGGCGCGCTGCGAAGACAGCGAAAATCGCAAGAGAATTATTTCTCCTAATATAGCCTTTTATTATCGTCGCAAAACGTGACTTCACTTGCTTCCATATTAAGCTTCCATATTCTCATATGAATAACTGATATTTTATTCTATTAAAAGATCGAAGTAGCAAAAACATAAGCACTTCAACCCAGTCGGTTCCTCATTGCATCCTCTTTGGAACCAATTTGTAATATCTGATATCACTTACACATTGAACATCAAGGATCATACCAATAACCTTATAAAGTTGCTTTTACATCTATGGTTTAATGAAACATTAAATTTATGGGCAAAAAATAATAATAAATAAATAATTTGTTATAGAAGCGACCATTTGTTGTTGTCTCACTCAATCGCGAAATAAAGCGAGACGTTACACAATATTAAGGTATCAGTTATAATTTTCTTTTATACATAAAAATAGTATTAAGAATGTTGTAACCTGTTACCGTTATCAATTTATTATGTGAGTATTTGGATCATAGGCCGAAAGGAAATTCCTGGTACTTTTGAGTTCACGTTTGTAATATATAATACGATATCATAACATTATATAAACGAAATTATATATATATAAATTCTATTGCGCAAAATTTAGTGAGCGATCAATGCCAGATATAATCTGTTAGCGAAATGTTAGGGAAACAAGTATGTGTGTTCAGTTCGATTTACCTGACAACCTGACAACCCTGACACCTGACCTGATTGACCGGATAATTAAAAACTGGCCCATATTGATATTAATAGGTATAAATTATATGATACGCGGTTTCGTAACATACATACTATCTAAAATTCCCATAGTAAACAAATCACTATAATAACTGGTTACGCATTTCTTTTCATTTTATTCTGTGCGACATCCACCTAAAAACTTGAAAAAGTTTGGTGGTTTATTATTGTAAACGTTTGTTGTTTTCGAAATAAAGAAATTATAGAAAAAAATAATGTTGGTCTGATTTTTTAGTATATGAGTATTTAGTTAGTTTTAATGTACGTAATAATACTTTTAGTATAGGTATCTATTATTAAAATTCTATCTGTTCCTACTTTATTATGATGTATCTTTTTTTTTATTATGTTTATAATTAGGCATGTATGCATTAGTATCGATATAAAATTGTATTAGGCACTAATTAACGGTTGACATATTTATTTTATAGCACAATGAATATACTGTCTTCTTTGGTGCAGACATCGTGTAGAGAAGAAGGCAGGGCTTATATCAAAGCAGTATTAATCGCCCTATTCATAACATTTCTTACAAATTTCGTTATATACTGCTTAAGAATTGACAATTTGCTGCACTATATTAAATAAAATAAAAAATATATAGAAATAAATAAAAATTACGCACCTAATTTACATACTAAGTAAATATTCATGGAATAATAAAAATGCTCTTACATTGCTTTGTCGTTATATTTTAGCGTTATTAAGTACTTTTTTACAGTATTTGTAAATATATAATAACTATAAATATAGAGAATGGATGAAACGATATTTTTTAGCTTTCGCCATTCGGCGTCTTCAGAAAATATGTGAAAGATGACGTTTAAAATGCAACCTTCATAAATTCGAAAATCGCATTTTCAACTAAAAGATAAATATATCCAGTCACTACAATTATTATCATATAATTGCAGTTTTGCTAGATAAATGAATCAGTAATCTGAAATGAAACTAATTTCTTAAAAAAATATATCAAGTATCACGCGTTAAATGCTGTTAAATTAATGTGTTTAATTTTGTCTATTTAGACCTACAGATCTGGAAGCGCCCAAAACCCAAATGTGAGAGAGTTCCCATGTCTTTAAATCAATTTCGCGGGCAAAGACTTCAAAACTTTTACATTAAAGCAAGCATCGAAATCCCTGCCGTGAGTTCTCGCGTGAATTGGAACGGGTAAAGCGGAAAGTAATTTGGTACAGGATAATCTATGATTATTAATTCTAATGTTTAATGGCGTCGTAGTCTCACCAACATAGAACGCATCACAAAACTTACATAGAAGCTGATATACAACGTTTCTGGTGGTGCACGTTATGTTAGTGTTAATTTTATATGTATTTTTATTGTTCGCGCTTGAAAATTTATCGTCTCTTACAATATTTTTGCATGTTTTACAACGAGGTCTTTTACATGGTTCGACCCCGTTTTTTGTAAATATGTTATGTGGTTGGTTACCAAACGTTTTATTTTTATTTAAACGTTCAACGTTTATTTAAACGACAATCGAGTATATTTTTCCAATTTGGATTAATAGAGATTATTGAATATAAGTCTTTTAAGATTGGATTTAATTTTTCAACACCAGGAAAATAGGTGGTGTTCAGAAAAATGTTATAACACCTAGCTTTAGCTAGTCCAATGTCCAGGCTGGATGCAGATAGGTTGAATAAAGATGAAACCGATGAACATTGAAGCCGTTTATTTAGCAGGCGTTATTACTTTATTTACATGTAATCCCTTTTGGGAAACATTTCAATAATTGCAAGTAGTAGTACTTAAAAACTAATTAACAAAGGTAAAAAATATACGACGGTAAAGTATATAAATTAAAATAGCAAGATCGTTCCAATGGCTGCGCGCGCTCAACAGCTCTCTTGATTCTGTGTTTCGAACGACTGTCCGTTGTCGCCCGGCGCCCGGCGATCCAGTCCGGCCCTGCGCAAGCGCGCCTCGCTTCGGCTCCACTCGGCTGAAATCGGCTGAAATCGGCCGCCGTCGGGCCACCCAGCTCGCCGCCGACGCGACGCGAGGGTGTGTGCGTGTGACGTCGTGTGTGTGTGTAGCGGTGTCCATTCACACCGCTACAATGTTTTTGTTAATAGAGTTTGTTTTTATTTTAGGTGTAAATTTTGAAGAAGAGTCTAAAATTTGTTTTTTTAAGAGATCGGGTGGATAATAACGTTCTAAAAGGGATTTTTTTTAGGTTAGTGAGATATATTTCTAAATCATTTTTATTATTAGAGATTCTATGACCGCGAATAGGAAGGGAATATGGTATTGATTTTTTTGTGTGAAACGGATGGCAACTATCAAAATGTAAATATTGTTGTTTATTGATTGGTTACTATTTAAATATATATATATATATATATATATATATACTTATTATTATTAGACAACAGATGGAGAAAAAAAAGTAGAGGAAGATAGAGATTAGGCGAGTACCTCTGCTGGACGTTTCGGAGCTCCGTGGCCCCTTCTTCAACAGCTAAACGAAGACTGGTCTAGGTACATCATCTGTCACCTGAAGTACCTACACGTTGGTTTACCTGCTAGTGGTCGTAGTGGGGAGGTGGGATTGTTTTATATCAATCCCACCTCCCCACTACGACCACTAGCAGGTAAACCAACGTGTAGGTACTTCAGGTGACAGATGATGTACCTAGACCAGTCTTCGTTTAGCTGTTGAAGAAGGGGCCACGGAGCTCCGAAACGTCCAGCAGAGGTACTCGCCTAATCTCTATCTTCCTCTACTTTTTTTTCTCCATCTGTTGTCTAATAATAATAAGTGTTTAAACAAACGAAAAATCTTTGTAAAATATTATATATATATATATATATATATATATATATATATAATTGTATAATAGAGTTGTAAAGTTATATAACTTATATTTGATGATTGTTTTTAATAGCGGCAAATCGCCTGAAAAGATAAATGACACAATCTTTGACGATATTGAAAAATTTTGAAAAAGTTTTTAATTATTTGATAAAGTGCTGGATAAAATTAAAAAATTATTCAAAATTTTTCAATATTTTCAAACATTGTGTCATTTATCTTTTCAGGCGACTTAAATTATCATCAAATATATATATATATATATATATATATATATATATATATATATATATACACAGGGCCAATACACCAATTCGAGCAAGATTTGTGACATTAAGAATAATAAGGGAATTTTGTTTTTTAATTTTAAATTCGAGGTATGTAAGAAGAGGTATGTAAGTACCCTATGTAAGAAGAAGATAGATAGATTTTACAGCGCAAGAGTGAGATAGTACTTTCTACCTGTCTCGCCCGTGTTATTTCCGCAAAAACAAGTTTTCATCCTGAATATCGAATATCAACCCGATGTGTCCCGATACGCAAATTTAGTAAATTAGTAAAGTTATTAGCAGGTTTCTATGGCATAATGCATACCGTTGGAAAGGGGATAAACAGAAGAAGTTTTTTAAAGAATTCGAAGATCATGATCGCTTTAAGTTTTTTTTTAATTGCAATGTAAAGCTGAGTCTTAAAATTATTTTTACCTCTGCCAAAAAATTTATGATTTAATAAAAATAAAACTAGACAGTATTCGCAAGTAATACTGAATTTCATAGAACCATACAACAGTACACATACAAATAAAAATTAAATCGGGGTGCTATACCAATAACTTTTTTTTTAATCTAAATTTATATGCCGAATTCTGGAATTTTTAAAAAAAATAATAAAATGTTAAAATAAAAAAAAACCATGGGGTTAAAAAAAAGTTATTGCGCCTCAAGACATAGCAAATGACCCCCTCTATCGGCCAATTCATTTTGACAAACGATGCACCAAACACCCTGTATATATATTTGGTATTTAACATTTTAACTATTTACACGCTTATTATCTAAACCATAAAAATAATTTAAATACTAACATATTTTAAATATAAGTAATTTGGGAAAATAAACGATAATATCAATAATGTTATTATCTGCCTTATAGCCGTGTATACCCTCTCCAGCTTTTTCCACTTTTACACGTTTCTACCCTCAAAGTGACCATTGAAATAATAGTACTTTTACATATGAGAGTAAAGTAAACCGAGAAATGTCACCCCGCATAAAGGGCGGCTTCACTGAAAGAAGTAGATTAAACGCATGTCAAGTACAAATGGAAAGTCCTTCTACCCTCTTTCAGGTCGCCTTTTATTTCGTTGAAATATTCAGACCGGCCGCCCAAGAGAAACTCAATCGTGACAGTCAGTTGGCGAAAATGTCTCAAATAGACGAGGCAAAAAAGATGAAATAATATGTGGTATTTTGGATTAATTTATTTTTCTGGAATATTACCATTTATCCCATTTTCATCCGGCTTCAAGAAAAGGAGATTTTCAATTTGACCTGTTTAATAAACTCAGTTGCTTAAACCTATTCTACACTAAAACATTTTTAACGGATAATTTATTTTTTACTTACATTACTACACTTGACTATTGAAACATATTGGAACTAAAATGGAAACACCTTGAAAAAATCCCCATTATATCATAAAAATTGTAAAAATCACTTTAGCCATTTTGGAGTTATGAGTGACACACATTAAATATATATACAGATCGAATTAAGAACCTTTAATGCTGTGGTCCAATACATACTAATTTCTTTGATTTATAGTAAATATAAAAATATTAAGCCTTTATTTCCAATGGGCAGGGAGGATGGTGTAATCCTTGCCCCTTAATACGGGTACATAATTTCAATTTAATGAATTTATAAATAAAACTGTCTCAAGCTGACGTCCAATCGTGCAGGCCTAAGAATATTTGTGATCACATTACACTATCTTGGATCTAAGCAGTATCGCAAAATAAAGCAGTTTATGACAGTCTGAATTACACCCCTGATAAATAATATCTGAGATTAGTATAAATAATAAAGGTATTTATTCGCGCAATTCTCTTTCATGGCAAATAATGTATATAATATGTTAATGATTTGATTAGGCAGTCATCAAAAAGCAACCTAAGTCCTGGGGGTCGCTGGAAAAACGCCAGGAGCCGTCAGGGTTGTCAATTAGGCGAGGTCGCTGGCGCGCTTTCTGGAGATCGCAGCCCCGGAGCCAGCGGCGGTGATAAGATAAATTGGATGAGCGACGTTTCCTCCTGCGGGCTCGCGGCCCTTAATTTATTCGCTTGGCGTCGCTGTTATTTAGAGACTTTTGCACGTTGATTGGCTAATTTGAATATTAAGGCCAAACACGTCAACAATATTTCTGTTTCGAGGCTCGAGATCTGCGGAAAGGTAATCTTAGAACGGCGAAATGAAAGAAATTTACGAAAGTTTCGATGGCGATCGTAGATATTTATATTTCACTTTGCTATTAGTAGGTATTTTAACTTATACAGCATGTCCCAAGACCATATATTAAATCTTTGATTCGGCCGTCAAAAAATTCATAATACTTTTTATACGTGATACGATACGTAAATCAATAATTTTACAAATTACGGTAAATGTTTATTTTTTTTTATTTCATTCTCATATTTAATGCTATTTATTGAATTTATTTGGTAAATTCTCTGTGAACTTACAATGTATCGAATAATGACTTTTACCTACAACTTTTTTCCTAAGTGTATTGTGTAACGAATGTACCGCCTGTAGAGCTTGTTTCGAACTAAATTTAGTAAAATTATATTGTAACGAATGTTACTACTGTATTCAAATTATGCTAGTCTTTATAGACAAATAAAAGTTCACCATGTAATGAATTATGCAACTATCAATATTATCAAATCGTATGTATTTTTTTAAATAATAATTAAACTATGCTAGGGAATGATGTTTTGGTCCCTACCACTATATAAACATAGAATAAGGAAATGGAAAAACTCAAAGGAATGATGAACAGTTTTTTTAAATAACTAAATTATATTAAATAAACAATGATGGATTCCAACTTAAATACATCAATCAAACGGAACTTGTTAAAATTATATCATGAACCCGATCTCCATAGTCAAATAAAAGTTATATACAGGTATCAAAGAAAAATAATAATTTCTATTCAAATCTATTTACTACTACGTTACTATCATTCTACTATCAAAACTTTAATTAATATATGAAAATAAATAGTTAAAATAACATATCTCAAACATTTATTTTACCAAAAAAAAAATAATATTTATTATATTACAATTAAAATACTTAATGTCCGTCTGATATGCTACAGTAAACACGAAGAAGAAAGTTACGAAATGGAATAAAGAAAACTCACTCTAATGTCATAATATTAAAAGTAGGTTATTATATCATTTGGTGGAAAATAAATAGTTAGATTATTTGTTTTATTATGTATATTTAAAATTCATCCGTGGTAGAAAATTTACGATAGGATGGTTTCCCTGTTAAAACTATGTGTCACTTCGCTTTAAAATAATATGGGCACTTACTCGTATGTAAAAAGAAATAAATGGTAAATGTGTGGGCGATTGTTTTAATATTTACTATTTTAATTTACTAGGAAAAACTGAAGTACGCTCAAGTTTCATAATATCCGGAGGCTCCCTGCAGCTAATGGCTCTTTTGTATATACTCGTATGCATAGGGGGAGAGGTGACCAGAATGATAAAGTTATTAGAGCATCGAAACTGTCTCCAAAGCGCCCCGAGGCCGAGGCTTGGTCCTTTGATGCCGCCCACAATTACAAAATCATTACACCGCGCGTTGCTCCCCTCAACTCTAAACCGCCCGGCGTAATTGAATCGCGATGCATTTTTGCGCCCGACGCTGCTTCAAAGGCGCGTCAGATGTACGCGATCGCAGGCCGCTTACGCGCGATTAGCTAGGCCGTGGGAGTTGGCGGGCGGAAATATCACTAGAGGTCTCTCGTTGATGGAGGCCGCGAACTGTGACTAAATTTAATTTAATGTTCCTTTAATGCGTACATAATTCAAATCAAGATAAATGTAACATATAAAGATCAACCTACTGTAGTTTGTGTTACCGTGTCGATTTCATATGATCCAGTCCTTAGCAAAATCACTACCGTAGATGATCACATCACATCACATAAAAACAAACTTTATGATTATCAATTACATGCTTGAGCATGATATTTTGAATATTTCTGTATAATTAGGTAAAAAAGTTAAATAACTAAACAAAGAAATATATCCTAAATTGAATATATATTTCTGTGGCTCGGTAAAAGAAGTGCCTATGTCATTTTTTTCATTATTGAGTATTATGATGCAATATACTTAAAAATCCCCAAATTTTCAGTACAAGTGCCCATGTCAAAATTCCTATTTCTAATTTAAAGATTTAAAACACAAAAAAAAAATAAAATAAAAATTTGGGTTTTAAAATTTGGGGATTTTTAAGCATATTCCATCATAATACTCAATAATGAAAAAAATTACATAGGCACTTCTTTTACCAAGCCACAGATTTATAGCGGCAAATCGCCTGAAAAGATGAATGACACAATCTTAAATCTTAAGAGTTTTTGGTGCTGTACCTATCTCTTATTCAAAACAAGTTGTGATATTGTTGCCAATTGTAATATTGTGATATTATGATATTATTTGGATGAGTCGTGATATTGTTGTGAGCTGTGAAGTTGTGATTAAATGAGTTATTTAGACGATGTAATTAATTATATTATTATCTAAGTAGCATAATGTAGAAATCTGTGTTTAGATTTATGTAGTATTATTATTTTTTCCCTCTTCGTGTGTTTCTTTTAAAATTAAATAAAAAATATTATTACTAAGTTGTTCCGTTAAAACTACAAAATAGCTTATTTTATAAAATATATATTGATTTTAATTAGACTGCTGTTAACCAAAATTAATAATATGGTATGAAATTAAGACTTTATAATGAATTTATAAAATAAAAATATTATATGTCAATTTATTATTAGTTAAATAATGGTATGTTTCATGGGGATAAATTCTAATCATATTTCTACCTATGTCGTCAGGTAGGCTCCAAAGCTAGATGCCTCAAAATCGTCAAAAGCTGAAAAAGTATTAAATATCATTCTTAAAAGAGGTTACATATTTGAAACCACATTAATTACAGATTTTACATTAAGTAAATTTATTCAAACAAGTTTAGAAACAAATATTTACAATGCAGTTTATAAAGGAAAAACACATCATAATAATCTAGAAAACTTAAAACGTTAATTAAAATTTTCAAAAACCTTGCAAAAAAATTGCAACCTCAAAAATAAAATGCATGAATGCTCCAATTGTACTCTTCATTTCTCTAAATTTTGATATAAAGCAACTCATGAAAATAGCATGATTTTTGGATGTACTCGTTTTCTCATAGATAACGATGATCCTCGTTTCTGAATCATGACCACACTGAGGACTTGCATTGATTACTATTTAAAAATGCAACGTCGTTTGCTCTGACTAAATACCATCCTTTTTAATGCATTCCAATTTATTAACCGCATCATACAGGGCGGCTAGCCGAGCGTGGAAATTGTCTGCGATTTTATCGTTTTGGCCTGCATCATAAATTCGTGCTTTATTTATGACCGCGTCCGCCATTGTTGTGCGCAGACGCGCCGAGCGACGGAAGCCTGCTTGCATTGTAAATATAAGGACTGTGTGCTCATACAACTTGGAAAATCGTCCGATGGTTGAAATTACAAACTTTTCATTCGGATTGATTTATTTTCAGTAGTATTTCAAAACAAACATCGAATAAATAACAAATTCGAGTGAGATAAAGTTACAAATTAATACGACCCTCCAAATTAGACCTAATCAATACTATCAGTAGTTGAAGGAATTGAGCTGGTTTTAATATATATATATATATATCTGTCATCGCATTAGTATTAGAGGCTAGTATTTAATCTACTTGCATGTTCCTAGCTGATTGGTAGTTATCAAATTTATATCTGCTCATTGTGAAAATAGGTTGATGGTAATTGTGAAGATTTTGGTTAACTTTTTTTTTAATTATTGTTTATAAATTTAGGCGTGTAAAACCGGTGTAAATTATTAAATGTGAAATATGTAAATATTTTTTTATTTACATATTTCAACAAAACAAGCGAAGTTCGCTTCATATACATAATACAAATTAAATAAATATTATTTCTCTAAGTAGTTATAAAAACTATGTGGCTGATAACCACACAATAATAATTCTATGATTTTAACTTAGGTATTTTTTTTACACATAATAAAAATATTATACTTCAATTTCGTGGTGTATTTGTAAGACCTCATTCCGAAAATTCGCATAATACTTGCACCCAAATAGAGTTCACATTCAGCCGATACTATTTCAAAAGGTAATCCTCAAGGAAAGTCTCTTTCAGATTCTCGCGGAACTAAGCCGGGCGAGCAATGGCGTCGACGCGAAAGATCAGGGCTAAAATCTACCCCGCGCTCGTTTTAAGGTGCTAAGGACGAGGTATGCTACCTACACGTAGATAAAGTAGGTAAATGCCATTCACATAACATTATTATGTACTTGTTTCGTGGTTAATGTTCAATTAATCGTGCTAGAGCAGATTTATCTTGGTTAGGTAGAACCCAAGATAATTATACAGGTTGAACTTTTTCTCATGCACATCCTTTCACGGGGTTATTTTACAAACATTAAATTATTCAACAAAAATAATTTTTCTTCTCAACATTGATATAGAAGCAAATCTAACATGACTTTTTCCTAAATAATAATCTACAATTATGTTTAATATTAATTTACGCTAGATTGTGTAACACGCTATTACTTACTATTTTTTATTTATTTTTAAATATGTTTTTTGAGCGTAGTTTCTCGACCCAATTTGGTTAGTATTTAAAATCTTACGTACGAGTATAGACTGTCAATATTGTAGAAGAAATTAAAGTACGCTTCAACACCCTAATGTTTTATCTTATATCGTCTTAGGACGGATTAACCCCGAGAAAGGATGGTGATATATGTTTTATCTCATGATAAACCACATTGACAAGAAACGTTTAATAGTATTTTATATAGAAATAGATCTTTTTGGGCCTTAAGCAAACGGGATTTTGTAGTAAATTAAATCAATTTCAATTTGCGGTTTGTCACTTTTAGACATTATTACATCTAGGTATAAGTATCTACTTCTGTAGTGGCTTTTTGCAAAAGATCATGATGAAACATTTTATTATTTTGTAAGAAACAGCAGCCCTATCGCGAAACCAAATCCCCGTCGGAATTGCATTCGCACCGCGCGCGACAATTCGATATTTTTTCACTGCGCGTTCTCCCCAATAGCAATGATAATATTTCACGGACGTCCCGCCTCCAGGGATTTCGTCTCTCATGCGAAATTTTAATAAACGTCGGAACTGGAAGATTTTGCCAGCGCCTAACGCTGGGACGCCGCAAACCGCAATGGCAAACAATAACTCTGTAAGTGATGTCATTTTGGAATTAATTTTAACCTTTGTAGTCTTAGAAACTGCCTAGTTTACTTTTGATACAAATTATAACGACTTTGACGTAAATTACTATGACACGTTCGAATACCACTTAATTTATAATAATATCTTTTCGTGAATAAACAATATTATTTATTAGGTATACCATATTCAAAATCTGTTTTTAGTCATTTGAAAAAAAAATATAATCAGTAGACCAAGTAAATAAAATGTATATAATATTTTTACTTAACTATTTACTAAACACGCCTTGCCGTGGCAAAACGCGATATATATCTCGTAAACTTGACTAACAGAGCGGTCAACAGCCTAACAGGCGCGTGTATAACAACAACGA
The DNA here is from genome assembly GCA_020383195.1 of Neomicropteryx cornuta. NCBI lineage: Eukaryota > Metazoa > Arthropoda > Insecta > Lepidoptera > Micropterigidae > Neomicropteryx > Neomicropteryx cornuta. The sequence goes on from JAHKQU010000014.1 coordinate 14,162,068, forward strand.
TTTAATATTATCATGTAAAATTTACAATTTTTAGACTATGATGATATTTGATATGTTCTCAACAAATATTTTTTGAAATTACAGAGCTAATTAGCTGGGTTTTTATCAGTAATTGCCTCGACACGCAAAAGAGAAAGAGCTAGTGGAACAAGACAAGGCATGTGTCAGCTGTCAAGATGACACTGAAAATTAAAATGAAAGACATCTTTCAGGCGGACAAAGAAAGGCAGACGCACTTGAAAATAAATTGACTTCGCTTTCTAAATGGCAAACGTTCATTATTAAATGGAAAGTGGCTCTTTAAACAACACTTTTAGACATCAATCCAGCGTGGTCGTCGTTTAAATTAGATTGTTTTGTTACCTTATCATTGAAAATTAAATTCATTATATTATCTAAAGCTTTATCGAATATCTTCTATGAAACTGTAAAACCATTTGGCATAATGTATTTTTACCTTACCTAAAGTATATTTAGGTAGATTTAAATTATTATTATTCTCTTAAGAATAATTAATTTGCAACCACTCCAAGAACCTTTTATGGTTCAAGATTTATTTATTTCATTGTTAGTGAAAGTAGAAGAAGAAAGTTTTATATAATTAATTTATGATCAATTTTGGTGCAATTTGATGAAAGGATGTACAGAATTTTAAATGTATTTTTAGCTACTACTTTAAGCTAGTGAAAGAGAACTATTTATTAGTTTTACTTATACTGAATAGTCAGAGTACCTTTTTCGAGAATTACCACTGCTTAATAATAACCGAAGCGACCCTTCAGGACCTAATCAAAATGTAAGGCTCATCAAGAATCTGTTAAATTAACCATCCCTTAATCCGAGCCAAATCATGGCGGAGACCACGCGTATCATAAAAGCCATAAATTATTGATCATATCTGGTTTAATTACTGCGGTCGGCCGGTTAACCGGTTAACCGGTTAACCGGAGCGGCGGCGGTGCGGCGCAGCGTCGAACAAACATCGGACAAGGCAACCGCGGCTAACGACGCCAAATTGATTGCTCCGACGAAGGCAAGTCTCACCAGCAACATTTCGCCTGTTCTGGGCGTCTGGCGCAGGCAACTCTCCTCCGGACAACTTCTAAGGGTTGCTAAGTTTGTTAAATTGAATCCCTCGATACACTTTGATTTAATTTTAAGACAGCGCTGCAACGGTGTTTCTACGATCGACATGATTTACATGAGGAGTAATATAATTTGACGATCTTTAATGAAAATACCACGATAAATTTGAGACTTTAAAACCGACGTTTCGATGATAATTTATAGGTGGCTGAACTCATAAAAATTGGACAACCATAAGAAGTATCCAAATCACGATGCAGATGTCTCACCAAGTGTCAAACACGTAATTTACTAGATAAAGCAAACAGTTTCGTCGTCATCATTTAGTAGTGTATCATTGTGTTTGTATTCAGATATATTCAATGTATTTATGATTATTATGTATGTGTATTTAACAATTTTTTTTTGACGCGGCAACAAGTAATAGGCAGAATGTCTTACTTAGAACCGGCGATAGCCTAGTTAGGCAAGATATTTTGCATTATAATATTATTTTTATAAGATTTAAAAAAAATAAATAAATATTATGGCGTCCCAACTGCCAAGACGAACCATCGGACACCGGAACTATGTTCCCAAGTGTTATGTAAACATGGTTTTAATTATATTCGCAGCTATTTTCTTTGAGAGAAATTTATTTTATTTTATCTTATTTTATTCAGGTTGCGTTAGTATGCTGCGACTGCTAAAGCATACTATTTAGTCGCACGCATAATTAGTAAGTACAATGCGTATGAGCGATGTTACACATGAACTGACTGACGGCAAATTACGAGTATGAGTGAGAGTAAGTATTCAGGAACGTGTCCGCGACGTCGGCTCGCCCAAACGTCCGTCACGGGCGGCGGCGTCGCATCGCAGCTGACAGTCGGCCAACGGGCGCGCTGACGGCCTCGACGCGACGCGTGTTTTCCGGTTCGCTTTGCCCTCGCAGCTACCCGCTCAGAAATTAGCCGTCTTTTTGGCTTGCTTTTATTTTCACTCGGGTGTCGCGAGGAAATTTGAGATTTAACGCCGGAACGCATTTGTTTCGAGGGTTATCCGGGATTATTTCGCCTGGCAGTTAAACCGGGAGCACCACGAGAAACACAAACAGCTCTCTGTTCATATTTTTTTCAATTTTGTAAGAGTGTTCCCACTAAAACGGCAAAGAGACATTTAGTTATTAAAAACACTATATTCATTACTCAATTTCGAAAAAATGGCGGATTGGTCTCTAATAGAGACCAATCCGCCATTTTTTTATGCATCTCAATTTTAAGTTAATGATTATCTATTATGTAATAATAATTTATAACAAAAATACCTACAGACTTACAATACATATGAAATAATACTTATTATGTTTTCATTCGGCTGAACTCGGGAAAGCACTCGAAGTTGATTGCGCTTAGCTGTCACGGTAACATGTATCGTTAATTTTCTTATGAAAATTTTGCGGCGTGCTGAAACATTGGTTAATTTAGATGATAAATTTGAAATATAGATTATGCAGTTGATGACATTATTTTATTTTATTTATGTAAAAATAACGCTTTCGCGCGCAAAATAACAGACGTTTAAAAATAACCTTAAGTGCATGAGCATTCCTACTGTTGCACTCCGAGAATTTATTTATTAATCGTATGACTTTTGTTTCGGGAGAGGCATTTTCATTTATTTTTTTTCACATTTTCTTTTTAAAATCGCAATGCGATCTTGACCTTCCGACTAATTATGACATGGATGCTCCATACAGAACAGGAGATTTAAAATGTTTTAAGCATTACATATTTTATAATATAATAATCTGTGTTTGTACTTTCCATCCGAACCTAAATATCTGCACTTATCTTCCAATGCATCGCGAACAAAGAAAAATACTAAGATGATGTATTTTTCAGGACACTGTTCAGACTAAACTTCGAACAAAATAATTATAATATAATAATCATAATCAATGATAAATATTTAAATCCTTATTTTTATTTCTTCTATTGGCAGTAGGAGTCTGTTACGTTATTTTAAGAAAGTATTAACTTTTATTGGAGTAGAGCGAGCGAAGCTCCCATGTGGTGACTCAAATGTCACTCTGTTCACGGACTAAGACTACCAGACCGATTTTGATAATTATTTTTTTAAAATGACCATGACAATGTCTTCTGTGCATAGATACTAAAAACATATACATTTGATTGCGCAAAGAATTATAAAAAAATAAATGGTAATCCCTATGGAGAAATACATTTATATACTAAACTCCGCTCCAATGCTCGTATGCCGCAGCGAAACGAAGCGGCGCCCTAGTACAATCATGTATCTACTATCCCCGTCCTTTGGCCGTCTGTCTGTCCGTCCGTCTGTCTGACTCAAAAGAGTTGAATTTTTGTATGTAGAATGCTTTTGGGAAGCAACCATAGCCGTTTAGATCAATCGAATAATATACATATATAAAATATATATTATATATTATATATTATGTAATATTCTAAAAGTCAACAAAATTTTAGTACTAATTAATGACACATTGACAGTTCGATAGAGCGCTAAAATATCATAGCCGAATTTCAAAATTATGACAGCACGGCTGTTGGAAACTTGAACGTATTATTTATTACTGGCCAGTTACAATTAACACAAACTCATATATATGCGCAAATAGGAACATGTATAAGAATATTCACTGACACATTATAATTATTATAAATTGAAATATTATATTCGTGTTGTTTCATTACTAAAACATTTAAACATTTTGATTAAAACATTTTGTTTTTTTTTAATATTCTTTATTTATAAACAAAACATACAGGTTCTATTTGATTGTTCACTAAACCCTTGCGGGTTTTTTTGTGAACTAGTTCGTTCCCACTTTTTATATATTTAATAAAATTGATCTAATATATTTTATTACATATTAATTATTTATTACATGACAGTTAATGACAACTGATGAATTGAAGGATACCAATGTATGTCTTTTTGTTATTTTCATCTCCTCAGTCCTAAAAAATATCGCAAACTGTCGCCTCTATGGCTATCTAAAATGTACATCAAATAGAAAAAACTGCCGTAGGCACAAAGGGTAATCCATCACAAATTCATACCACAGACGCGAGTAGTCTGGGCGGGGTTTAATGACTTTAATGACTCCTGTAGGGCCTAGCTGTAAGTCATCAGGTCCTGGTTAAATAACTTACTACAAATAAACAATTTACAAAAGCATTTGATATTATGTGATATCTACAGGGTGTCATAGCCACTCCTGTTTTTTAAAAGTTTGGAAATTTAATGTATGACCAATCAATATGTACGATACAAAGTTGTCTACCCTAAAAAGCGTTTTCATCTATCAACTCTAAGAAGTGCATTCGCAGCAATGGATATATGTCCACAACTTGATCGAGCAATTTGTAAATAACATTTTTTTTTTCATTTTCACTAAGATTAAGCTATTAAAAAGTGTGTATCGACAGTGTTGCCAGCCGATCCAATGGCCCACCCCGCATACTGTGCGCCTATAAAAGCGGCCATAATCGCCAAAAGCGGTCGTTAAAACGTGAACAGGTTGAAACTTGTAAGACATTTTAACGGCAAATAAATTATTCAGAAAATATACCGCCGCCCGCTTCCTTTATTTGCTTTCGGCACGCTAAGAGCCACCTCGGCAATCGAATTGAGCCACTGTTGCCTTGGACAGAAGGGTTCGATTTGCGCGAATTTCGCACCACTTAAATAATTATCGAGAACTAATTTCTTGACTTACAGTCTAAATTAATCGCTTTAAAATGTCCTTATTGCATTTCACTTTTTTAATTAATTGTTATTTGTGGTTGAGGACCACATCAGTGTTGAAGGAACTAAAACAAATATTCCTGAAGTTGGCGAAGGATTTCAAGCAAAATTAACATCGTGAAAGTTTGTAGACTTTGTAGAAAGCATTGTTAATAATAGTGTTATAGGATTAAATATAGATATTCACTTACCTCCCAACAATAAAATAACTGCTATATTTGACTTTATGAAAGAGTAAATAAGCTAAACTTAAACAAATGTTATTATTTACTGAAAAACGTGTACAAAAACTGTTTTTTTTTAACAACATTCGTCAAAGGTATATTTTAAGTGCAAATATTCGAAAAGCTTTTGTGTCATATGGTAATGATAAATCATATTTTCACATTTATTTTAAACAGAATTTTGAAATTTTCTGTTTCTTTTTGAAATTTTGATAACTCAAAGTTTATTAAAAAAACTTTTTTTTTGGAGAGAAAAATATATGCCAACCAGTAAAAGATAATGTAATTTTTGTAGAATCTACCTACTTTTTTCCAAATATTAACAACTAATTATTTCAGGTAAAACGTAAATAAATAGATTTTAATACATAAATAAATAAGTTTATAACTTGTTACTGGCAAGTTAATCATTTTTCATAATAGGTCTTGGGACACGGTGTATAAAATAATGGTCATAACTTAAAATCGACAAATTAGATAGGCATGCATGCATTTCTTTTTCATCTTAATTTGATATAATTTAGAGACAGGTACCAACCTTGTAAATTGATATAATCCATGCAAACCTGTACTACCTAAGGAACCTTTACTGAGAGATATGTTTTGTTTAGAAGTAATTATATTTTGTCTAGAGTAATAAGAAATATGGATGTTTAAAATAAATAAATAAACAAACTAAGAGTTAATAACTCTAAGACCCGAAAAATAGGCACTGACTCGTCTCACGATGCCCTACATCAACAGCCAATCAGTCAAAAAAAAAACTATATCCGAATTCTATGTTTATGCTTGATTAAACGATAAAGTTGCGTGCACATCATATAACATTCACATCGCGATTTTCCTACTATCTATGTCAAGCTATAGAAAACAACATCCCTTTTATATTATCGTATTTATTGAAATGTTAATATTGAAACCTTAATATATATTAAAAACCAAACTGGTATAAACTAGAATGGTTAAGCAATAAGTCCACTATTTAATCAATACAATTCGGGTTTAAATATATGCATATATATAAGTATGTATGTGAGTATTCAGTAACCACGGAAGTTCGATAATTGGTTTCATGGCTTTGATTTATATGCCATCCTTGAATGCAAGCCTCAGAGGCAACCATTGGCCTGAGCCAGCTTATTACCGGCAAATGTACAGCTAAATCAGATAAATTATAACATATCGTTATACCTAGCCGCATGCAGGAAATAAGCTCTTACATTCGTACAAAGAATGTAATAAATAAAATATACAATGAAATCATTTAAAAGAGCATAATATATATATTTTTTAGCACGACTTACTTATTAAGTATACTTATTTTAGGCTGCCATTTCACCTCTACAATTTTGCTAAATGATTTTGTCACATCCTATACTCTAGCTGGTGTAGAAATGAACATATTTTTCGTGGTTTGTGTTTATTTAAATGTTTCTATATTGAACTTTTTCTGACAACTGCTTGGCATCTAGAAAGTAAGACGTTAAGTAAAGACGTTACAAATTCCGCTCCGTACGCAAAACGCGCAGACCACACGTTGCCGCACGTTCAACGAAAGTCGGTAACCAACTAAATATAGGGGCCGTCACCCGTTTTTTAGTTTCTTATTACAGTAAACTATGAAAATATTAGTTTTAAAACGATATTGACATACATAGCTTCTGTAAATAAACAACCAAACGTCAAATCCGACCTAAAATGAAAAAAAAGGACTTTTATCGACTACACCTTTCATGAATTCAGATATACCTCTACATGCCACGCTCCTAAATATTAATAGAAATGCAGTAAGCCGTTGACGCTTTTAAGCTCACATGGCAACTAGTATATACATAAAAGGCGTCATAACAGTTCTTATTTTATATATAAATAACTACAACTAAGCTTATTTTTTTGTTACCTACTATATATTTAAGAGTAGTTTTTTAAAACTTTCAAACACCCCTTCGGTTTCGTATTGAGGTATCATTAGCTACTTTAAAAAAATTCACCAGTTAAAACGTGTTCTAAAAAAAACAACACGAGGTAAAAAGTATTACTATATTATAAGTATTAATTTACGACAGGTACACAGGTAATAATATGCGAGCGAGCTATTTCGATTTCGATAATAAGAACGCGTCAGTCGGCTGTAAATGGTCATAATCGACTAAATCTACCGAGCGACCGTAATTAATACATTTTTTTAAACACACATTGGCGATTCTATGAAACATAATATTTCAATGATTAAAATTGTAAATAATTCTAAATTTATTCGAACCCTTGATATTTTTGATGGTCCGTCATTTTTTTTTTTGTGCAAGTTTCTGTGACGGGATGAAACCGATATATTGCAAGAGCTTAGGAAGCCCAGTACATCCCGGACATAGGATACGGTATCATGCATTACACCTATAAAACTAAGAGATACAAAGTTTTACATTTTGAATATGCAATATTTTTGTAAAAGAATTTGTAAAAGAATAAATATTTAAAGAATCTAAAACTAACTAATATATTGATCTTAATTCCATGTAGTCCGGGTTCAGAGTGTGTTTTGTATTGAATAAGTTTTGAGTTTAATTTAAAAATTAAATAAACAGTACTTTTTTTTCTGGCAGTTTTAACGTTTTGGAAAAGTGCGTTTTACTTTTTATCATTTCTTTTATGAAAGGATCTAAAATGTTTACATCATTTTATATAAAACAGTTTTAATAATATACGCTATTTAGTATAAAAAAAGTTTTTGTATAATTTCACGATTGAACCGATGTGTCTGGACGGAGAGATTGGTTTTCACTTGCTAAATAACTTTGCTATCTAAATAGAGCGTTGCCACGTGCGTTTTAATGGGGAATTAAAAGATTGGTGTTTATTAATTAGTAATTGACATATATAAAATGAAATCCAAATAAAAGGATTTTAAAAAAATAAAAAAAAAATAAATAAAAATTGATAACATCATAAAAAAAAGTTACCCTATAAATTCACAAACTAACGCTGATGTCAACACATCAGCGTTTGTTTCATCATCATCATCAACATCACATCAACAACCTATGGGTGAGTCCCGGCATTACATTTTATTTTTTATTGTAACCAAAGAAAGATTACAAAGGGCTCTAATCTCATGCATTTCCTAGTAAAAATAAGTGTACTTTTGTTTTCCAGGCGATTTGTCGTCTAAAATAAATTTGATCATAATCACGTGGTGACTTTTACGAGAGTTCTTAGTCAGTTCTCTTCGTGACAAACACAAGCTTTAATGTCGTCATAAAACGTGTAATTGCGCTTTATAATGTGTTATAAAACATTCCAATTTGTACTTTTTGCATTAACGACACGATAATAAGATACATGAAAGTACTATAACAGTACTTCAAGTTCACAATAGTATGAAACCGTAATAATATCAACGGTATGTAATGAAAATGTTAACTTATGTGTTTTTAAGCGAACAGTTAGGAAGCCCGTAAATTGCCTCATAATTATGATCAAGTAATTATCTGTACAGTCGTTTCGTTAAAACCCTACTATCGATCAAAAATTATATTCAACAATCTTTTATTATTGTTTGTATATGGTAATCGCATAAATACAGTGTTTAAATCGCCAAGTTCTTTTTCTCTTATTCCATCATTTTTTTAAAAAAATATATAATATTATTTTTAATTCTGTTTTCTTAATTAGCATTGAAAATTAATATTACTCGTAATATACAAAACTGTTTACTTTTCAGAAGATAAAATAGTAAAATGTGAATACTCGTATGTATATGAGTAGAATGCACAGCTTCTCATTGTTAAATGAAAAAATATTCAAGGGATTATTGGTACGCTATAGGGGATGGTTCCCCTCCCATCCACAAGCCATCAAAACATATTTAATTTAAAAAAATCTGTATGCATTTAAAAGAAGAAATACCTATAATACCTATACCTATAATTTAAAAGAAGAAATGTTATGTGGCCGATATTTTTTATACTAATACTAAAATAGTATATTTATGCATAATTTATAAAACTTCTTATTTACAATTTATATTTTTTAGCTATGTAATATGAGTAGTATAAATATCGAACAATCTAGGTATCACCTAACAACGATATATCTATATATTTCATTATGACAATTTTTGTGAACCAATTGAAAATTGAATATTGTCATTCCTATGCATTACGTTGTTCTTGGAAATAACTTTTACTTTACTTTACACTTGTTCACTTGATTATGTGCGTCAATCTCATTTAACCATATTTTTTTTCATTGCGCAGCTAGAAACGTGACTTTCGCTATCAGAGTAATCTCGATATCGTCATTTCAAGCGTTACGCTCGGCCCCAGCGCCATCTATTGGCCCTTTCAGATTTCGATCAACTCACATTTATATTCTTGGATTTATTACCAAGATCACATTCATTGTTGCTCAAGATTTATTTTTCGTGACCCTATGCATTTATCTAATATAATCAATTTAATGAAATAACTTCATTAGTCACCCGTCTTCAAAAACTCTGAATTTTGTGTACTGAGCCGATGGACAAAGGGAGGTAATTAAATTATTTCTCTCACAATTATGACAGCCCACATTCTTTTTTATATTCCCTCGCCCCTAGGCAACGAACGAAAATGAAGTGACATAGTATTAGATACGGATACAGGATGTGCCAAGACCATTCCAGAAGACTTTTAAGGGGGTGTTGCTTTTAAGGGGGTGGGTGATATCAAAATATGAAAAAAAACGAACAAAGGATAATATAGGAAGGAAAAAGTTATAACGCCATAAGTTTTGTATTTTACGGACGCTTTTATCAGTGGATGGTAGAAAAATTATAATTGCATATTTATTATAATTTATTTTTTTTTAAAACCCAATAGTACCTAAAATTTAATATTAACATTTAGCAGCCCTAGGTTGGGTTTCAGAGTGCACTTTGTTAGGCGAGTTATCATATAGGTAGATAGGTACATACATTTTAAAGAGAAATGATTTAACAAAATAATAAAAAGTGAAGAATGAAAATATTTAAAAAATGAGAAACAGACGTAAGTCACCATATATAACAACAGGTTGTATTAAAATCACTATCTACTGTCCTTTCAGGAGGTTGATCTATACCAATAATAAAACATTATTAAACCAATAAGTTTCTCAATTACGAGAAAAACCAATTCTAATTTAATCGAACGCTAAACAAAAGTTGGAAATCCGTCGCGTGAGTGCATCTGTTTGAAACATAACATAACATAGTGCACGTCAAGTTTAGTTGAACGCTACGCGTCGCGAAAACAAAGAAAAAAAAAACACGAAAAAAAACATTTCAGCGCGATGTTCAAAATAATATCGTAATTGATTTAATTGCTAAATATTTATTTTTTTAATAACATGACTTTTCTATATAATGTGATTAACCAGAAATTCGACAGCTCATACTTGATTGGCAGCATCCCCTTCAGAGTTCCGTCCAGAAATACCAGAAACACCCAATTATTTCACGTCACCCGGCGTAATACTAACCATGCACAAAACGCGACGATGTGTAGAGTTCTCAGCGCATATAATGAAAAATTCAAAGCAGTTGATATATTCTAAGAGAATAAGGGTTTATTTATGCGTGAAATTCGTAAGGCAAGTTATGATAATATTTAGTGTAAAATATATAAATAAATGTTATATTCAATAAAATATTAAACATTCGTAAGTTTATTTTGTTATTTTTAAATTATTTATTATATCGCTAATAGTATGTAGGTTTATATACACATACTAAACACTAACACAGACACATCCCACACACGCACTACATACATAAACACACACACACGCGCGCGAAAGCGCCCGCAAACATGTCGATTTAAGTTTGATTTATTAATTTGTTGTTGTCAACCATTTTCATGTTTGGTACATCTTTTTGACCATGTAAATGTAGTGTTAGAGAATTGTCTTCCTGTATCACTGTTATGTACTTTCAAAATAAATAAATAAATAAACATAATTTTTCTGACTGGTTTCATTCATTTCATTGCATTTAACTATTATGATTTATAAAAAACAATACATGTAATTATGTGATGTGTGTGTTTTAGTTGTCGATATAGATTAACCTTCCAGTCATTTAAAATACATCCTCTATCCAGATTACACGCATAAACTAAATGTGTGTTGTAATTGTTATTAATTACTGTTAATCATAGTGTAAAATTATCAAACTGTCGAGAGTCTTGTTTAAGAAAAAAAATATTTTTAAAAATGACAGTACCCCACAGAAAACGGACCCGTCCCTGTGGGGACTGTGAAAGGTGTAATATAATACGAATAAAGACATGTATATCTAAAAAAAATATTATCTAAAATCAATCAAAATCAATTTTATTTATGTAAAGGAATATTATGTTTTCGTACGTATAGTTTAACGTTGCGACTGAATAAGTTTTCAAGTTACATAATGTTGAATTTTAAATATTAAAAAAATGTATAATAAAATATAATTTAACTAGATACATTTTACTAGTTACCGAGATTTTACTAGTTTGGGGGACTAGGTGGGGCAAGCCTGCTGATTTATTGCATCCGGGATATTGGGAGGAAATAAGACCTAAATTATTATGAGACACCAGATTATCAGAACTGACTGAGTATTGTCATTAGGGCCCGTCATACAGGGAAGGTGTGATACCAGCGCGATCTGTCGTCGATCACGTCGCCTGACTGACCGATAAACTGCCCGATTTATTTAAGGTGATTTACGAGCCCGGCTGGGTTTTGTCGCCGCGCCGACCTCGGATGAGTAACGTTTTCCGTCCAGCCGACCTTCCGATGGAAAAGTTATAGCCCGGCAATATAGCATCATTATTTTCCCATACTGGTCCACCGCAACATCCCGATTCATTTTCCGTCTGACTTATGGACTCGGCCTTCTAATATTTTCAATATGAAAAAAATGTAACTCTTAATTAGTATTAAAAGACGGTATAAAGCCGATATTTTTTAATTGTGTGATGCAGTGAAAAAATAAGGAAAAACTAATCCTACGTAATACACTATTTTTTTTATTTTATAAAATTACTAGCTGACCCGGCCACGCGTTGCTGTGGCTAAAGTTTTTGTTATATTACATTATAGTAAACAATCTAAGAGGAACAATAAGAGAACATCAGTCACGGAGTCCACTATGCTTTTTCACACAGATGGTATTTGTAAAAAAATATGGTGATCTCCTTATTTGACTTTCTACTACTATAACCCTTTAGTACAATGAAATTATTTACGAACAAAGACGAAAATGTTGATGTTGGTATACAAATTCACTGGATTGAGATTTGAAGGGGAAGTACGTTGAACACAATTAATTAAAATGTTCTTACACTTGATACTAAGCAGAAATCAATAGGTAAAAAATAAAAATTTATCAGATTTATTATTTCCATTTAATTTTATAACAAATATAAGTATATTACAGTATAATACAGTAAATAACATGTGACGCTTAAACTCATGAATGAGGTAGGCAAGGCAGACAGTCTTAAACTTTTAAACATTAATATCTTTTTTTTTGAATTATAAATACTTTCAATTTCAATTTAATTTAACACCAATCGGTGCACAATGTTTTTGGTTAACCTGTCTTTAGCTAACACAAATAGATTCGACGGTTTCCCAACACGTGAACACGCAACATATAGTTGCCCATGAGAAAAACATGGATTTTCCAAATCTAAACCACAAATGGACATTGTTTGACCTTGAGATTTATTTATAGACATGGCGAAAGCTAAACGAATTGGAAACTGTAGCCTTTTGAAGGGTATGGTAGAATCTGATGGTATCATCGGAATACGTGGCAGCAGGACCACTTTTCCTTTAAACTTCCCAGCCAAAATGGTTGCTTCAAGAATGTTTCCGGTGATCTTTTTGATGACCAAACGCGTACCGTTACATAATTGAGGTGGATTCAAATTACGGAGGAGAATAATAGGGGAACCAATCTTTAATCGAAGATTATGTGGTGGCATTCCAGGGATATCTAATGAATTTAAAAATTCAATCGGAAAATTTACACTTTCATTTTCATCAACAACAGTATCGATTGATTTAAAAGACATCAGATCGCCTGGTAACAACTGTTGTATCTGGAAGTTAATTTCGTCAACATCAACGTTTTTGGCTGCCAAAATCGCCCGTTGACTAAGCCATTCATGATTCAAATAATTATTCTGTATATCCGGGAAAATACTCTGAATCAATTCAGTTTTATCCTGAACAACAGTGCAAAAATTGTCTGGTAGTTTAATGCATTGCGTATTTGGTTGCAGTTTTATTTTACCGTTCCCAATATCTAGTAGTTGTTCGGAAAATATTAGTGCTGATGGATCATTTTGCAATTGTACTCGCATATTTATGGTCAATCGAAGTGTTTCAACACTTCGCCATAAGAATGATTGTTTCAAACATGCATTAATCTCATCCGCGAAAGTAGAGCGAGGTATAACCGGTAAGGTCTGCCGGAAGTCACCAGACAAAAGTAAGATAGCACCACCGAAAAGTTTATTATTGCTGTTTAAATCTTGCATAGTTCTGTTTAATGCTTCAAGTGAATATTTGTGTGCCATTGTGCACTCATCCCAAATTATTATAGAACTCTTCCGCAACACTGCAGCTATTCCACTATTCTTTTTGATGTTACACATTGCATCTGGTTTATTATGAACGTCCAATGGCAGCTTGAATGTTGAATGTGCTGTTCGCCCACCATCCAGTAAAGTAGCCGCAATGCCTGACGATGCTAATGCTAATGCGATTTTTTGTTGCGACCGTATTTTGGCAAGAATCAACGATATTAAAAATGTCTTACCGGTTCCACCGGGTGCATCCAAGAAAAAAAAACCGCCTTGTTCAGCAGCAACAGCCAGCATAATCCGATCATAAATAATTTTTTGTTCTGCTGTCAGTAATGGTTCACTGTTCATGATAATTGTTGCTAAACTTCCATGGTCATATTGATTTTCTCGTTGTAAATCGGTATTGACTAAGTCGGTGGCTGGACGATTAGGTGATGGCATACCATAATGATTAAGTGGTAAATTTGAAATAAGAACACATAAATCCTCGATCAAGACCAATGCTTCATTGTACATCTCTGGTGTATAATCTATGTTTTGGCATTGATTTGTTTGTCTAATTCGGTGCAAGATGTCTTCTGTCATACAATTTTTATATTTTTCCCACAAAGTTTGTGCTTGCGAGGGATAACATGTCGCCAAAATAATTGCAAACAACTGACGAATGTTATTCGGTGTTGATGTCAACGCAGCATCAGCAAGCGCTAAGTCCCAATGGTTATCGTCTTCTAGCAATTGCAGTTCACGACATGCATCCTGGTATGTATTGAATACTCGACCATTAGCTGTTCGTAAAAATTCAAAAGACGTTGGTCCGGGAACATTCACCAATAACAAACGTAAATAGAAGCACTCACGTTGCTTTGGATGTACCGTGTAAAGTCTCCCCAATGTCTTAGCTTTGAATATGCCTGTAATGGAAGGATGTGGTTTTCCTTGTTTCCGTGGCTCCCATTTTTTACTGGATTTGTTCCATGTGAAATAACGTGGAACATCACCATACACCAATGTCTTCGCGAATTGGCCAAAAACATCAGGTTTTTGACACAATGTAAAAAATTCAGTTAGAGTCGTTTTCGGAGCTTCGAACGCTCTTTGGAGAACATTTTCTTCAGTGAAGTATACACGTTGACCGTTTTCAAGATGTATTGCCAGATGTTGGACAGCAGGATCTCTTTCGTGGATGGGAAAGCTGAGAATATGCCAAATAGCTTCATTGCTGCTAATGTATCTGCCCATTTGGTATCGTGCTATTTCGTCATTTTTATTTATGTTTTTTACTTCAAATATGGCCAAATCACTGCCTTTGTTTACATATTTACAAATATACTTAATTGATTTAACAGAACTGCAAAGCTCAACATTGATATGAGCTTTGTAAGTTTTTGAAAGTAGTGGTGAGTATGGTACCACCCACTGATTATCAAACTCAACTTGATTTGGAAAGTTCGGCAGTCGCATTGTAAATGTGTGGCCACCATTCTCAGTACTTCTGCGGCGATACATTGGATAACCATCAATATCCGTGATCGTGTCATTCGTATGCGGCTTTGGGAAGTTTTTTTTACATTTTCCATTTTCCATGCACGGTGACGTCATGATGAAAACACCGCATGGCCCATGGATCATGTGTTTGGTGACAATATCAAATAATTCTTGATCAATTAATGGGTCTGGAATTTCGGCTGAAATTATTTGATCGATTTCTTCAGGACGGATTCTATCTTTAAGCCAAACCAAAATGTGGGCATGAGGCAAACCTCGCTTTTGCCACTCTATCGTATACAGCCAACAACGTGTGATACCAAAAATTGTATATTTAACAATAAAATCAATTAAGGATTTCAATTTTTGTTTAAACACACGTGCAGTTAAATCATGACGATGAATGGCTTGTTGTCCTGGCAATAGTAAAGTTTGTATCTCTTCCCAATTCGGATTACATGTGAATGTAATAAATAAATCCGGTCGGCCGTAATGACGTACGTAAGTCATCGCATCTTGTATGTATTCCTGCATGTTCCGTGGACTGCCGATGTAGCTTGAAGGTAAAATGAAAGCATTACCGATGTCATTGGGATTTAAATTTCCATCGATGTTTCCAGCAACAGCATCTCGTAAGTGAATATATTATTCCGATCGTAGTTTTGACGTTTGCGTTTTGACGTTTGCCGCTCGCGTTGTTGAGGTTAGATTTTTTCGGTGGCATTTGACTGAAAATAATAATTTTCTTGTTCTTATGATATTCTCTTGAAGACGTTCGTTACACTGTTCTTGAGATTTTTGTGCATGACCTTCTGCTGTCCTGATTCTTTGAGCTGGATTTCTTGATTCAATTTGTTCTGCCAACTGATGGGCTCTTTTAATACGTTTGCGTCGAATAACTGTCACTGTCAAATAATAACAGACATTAGCGCCATCAACCCAGTCGAAAGGTATCGACATCTGTCAGTTTTATGACTGCCAAATAATAACGGACAAAAAATTAGCGATAAATTAAAATTGCGACTATAATTTGAGATTTAAACTATCCTATCTCTCAAGTGCACATCGAACTGCACATGGTGTTCAAATTTTATTATAATCGGTTAAGTGTTTTAGGAGTCCATTGAGGACAAACATTGTGACACGAGATTTATATATATTAAAGATGTAAGATGTCATTCACCACAGAAACACACCTAAACATATCGATTGAACAATATTATTGAATAATATTGAATAATATTAAAAAAAAAGAAAAAATACTGTTAAAGGTATTTTGTTCGTAATTTTTTAAATTATCCAAATAAATTTGCATTGTCTTTAATTCTCTCCAACGTTTTCAACCTTTTTATATATTTACAATTTTTTTAATTTCGGAAACGATTTCACAGCTGATATCCTTTGACTATTAAAATTCTTTTGTAATGCTTCTATCAATAAAAAGTATTTTAGTTTAGCAAATGCATTGGCCTTAATTATTAGGTGGCAAATTTTTAAACATTCACGACTGTTCTTAATTCCCTTTTTTTATTTTACATACTACCTATACATGACTAATATCCCACATCCCTCTCTCGAGATATTCGTACGAGGCAAACTTATGCGACGGGAATCCGTCATTAGTAACCTCGCAATAGCGTTTCTTTCCGTGTATAGCGATTTGTTTAGGATTTACGTTTACCTTGGGCAGGTGACACAAAAGTATGGAAAGCGAATCGTCAATCCGTCGAGCGATATCTTGCCATTGTCGCGTCGAGAGGCGGAGTGAAATATGCGCGGTCGGGATTGTGTGTAAAACGAAAACTCTTATAAATAACGACCGCAGTTTTGTCTCCCGTCGGAAGCGGGCGGCGCGGCGCAAATTCTAAACACGCCGAGATACGATCGCCATTTTTCACACACGTGTAATATATTCGTGCACTTTCCCTTACATCTGCAATAAGTAACGCCGCGCTCCTCTCGCTTTCCATGCATAGCAAATATATCGCGCTCTTTATCGCGCGCCCCGCAAAGGAAAACACGCCGACGTGATGTAGAACTTCGCCCGCGGATAGTTTACACACACGGACGGGCACCTACCTGCGCGCTCTTAGTTTTTGGCCGAGCCTTTTTGTATTTTTAGCTCCAGCTTCGTAAAAATGCTTTCATATTCCGCCCGGCCGAGGCTTTATGTAATTTATTCTAAAGGGTTATAATACTTTGAAGAAGATAAAAACGCAACTGTCGGAATCCACAAGTTCCTCTCGGTTAAAAAATGTGTCATAGTTTCTAATATCTAATAAAATTGTATATTGATACTGAGTCCCTCTTATATGGAATCTTTAATTACCGTCCGTATCTGTGTAATATTATTATTAAATAAATATAATATATAAGTAGTTTATTTATGTTTCTAATAAATGAATTTAAAAAATATTAAATGATGTCATAGGCATAGTACCACATCTAAGTATCATAGCACAATTTCAATTAATAGATATCGATTTAAGGAAGGATGGCGATATTAACAGAATACTAACTTAAAAGACGCCAAACTTTGTGATTAGACGGAGATTTTTCAAGAGACATTTTGGTGTAACATATTTCATCTACCCATTGAAAACTAAAAAACATACCTTATTTGTAACGGTGTATACGATACGACAGAGTTTTATATATATTACACACAAATAAAATCTATATTTTCTCTGCTGGCCAAGCGCAATAAGCAAAAAATAATAATAATAAATTATAGCTACTACTGCTACTATTACTAGCGTATACTCTTAACATTAGCATGCCGGGGACGCAAACTTATAAGATTTTACCCAAAATAGCCCAATAGAAGTTTTCAATACAAAATATTGAAAATGAAGCAACCAAATGAAGAGTGTATCCAAAATGAGGATGAAATGACTTTCAAAGTTGGACTTCTCTTTAAAAATGACTAAGGGTTCGAAAGTATCTTTTTATTTTTATTTGTGTTGATTTATTATAATCGACTTCCATAATAGCTACGAACATAATCGCTTTAAACTCTATGCTATACATCAAAATGTACCCTGACGGCTGGGTAATTGCAGCGCCCAGTCCGCATTCGACGGTAAATCTGTCGATGGGATAGGGCGTCGGGCGTCGGTCGTCGGCCGTCGGTCTCGAAATGAAATCGCGATCGGAAGCGGATGTCCGCGAGATCGATTTCCCGCCTGAATTACGCGCCGCGCCGCGCGCGTGAAATACGCGCGACGTTTTGGACACAAATAAATTACGTGTCGAAAACGGATAATTTAAATTGGCGATTTAGAAAGATGTCATTCTCCTGTCGTAGCGCATATTGAAATATCAAAATATATATAAACAGCTATGTATGCATCTGCACCTGCGTCTAAATAAACATAATTCATAATCTATGCATTTTTTAACACTTTTCTAACAATTTTATGCTATCCTAATATTACAATGAAACAAGAATGGCTATCATACACCCTATCGTACACCCTATCGTGGCTATCGTAGAATATTAACCACTTCTATAGATACATTATTGAAACTACCTTATTAGTGGCAGCTTCCTGCCAAACTACTAATGCCTGTCTGTGGTTCCAACTTGTGATGGGTTGCTTCATTTCCTATCTCCACCTGTGCCTGCGGAACTTTTAACCCAATCGATGTACGTTTCGGATGACCATCGAGGCGAAAGGGGGTTATTTTTTAATTTTTAGTAGTTTCAAATAAATGGTACCATGACCTTCTTATAATTAATCATAAATTTTTATACGATTACAGTTTTTTTTGTAAGTTTTGACGTGCGGCTAGTGATGAAACCACCCCTATCATTCCTATTTACTCAATTTGTGATTAATTTGATACTAACTTCTCCCAAATTCACCATTGGCGCCGAAAGCGTCATCAAAGCTACCTGCAGGACTTATTTTGATAAACCGGTCCCAGAGATGTGCGCTAATGTTTGCGAAGATGCACAAATGCTATTAGACACAGAGCTGGCAGCGTAAATTACACATGATTTTATAAATAGTTAGGGTTACTTTAGTTAAGTTTTGACTTGTTTCCGGACTACCATTATGAGTCTGGTAACTGAATGCTGTTGGGTTTGGGAATGTAGGTAAATCCAATAAAAAAATCGTAAAATTTGAAGATTGTTTCTTTTACTTGTATCATTTATGAGTGTTGCCAGACTATTAACTTCTTGTTAAATTAGTACCAGACAACTGTTGAAACTTGTTGAAGGTAACAAGAAATTTACAATAATTTATAAAAGTTGAAATAAATTATTTGTAATGTCGCATATTATCGAGCTTGCGTTTACGAATACGACAGGCCAAATAGAAGTTGTTAACGCGGTGCCAAAGCGATTGTCCGCAGCGCGGACTCGGGGATTGCATCTTTGCAAACATTTGCGCATATGTTGGGACCGGCTATACTTAGTATTTTATTTGTTAAAAATGCCTGAAAGTGCAGTGAATGTGCAGTTTGGAAAAAAAATAACAATGTGTTTTTCTTGCTAACAAACTCTTGTAGTTTTGCAAAATCTATAGAGTGTAAATTTCAATAATTAAAAGAAATAACCGAAAAATATTGCTGCTAATATTATTATTTGATTTGTGTTCGAACATTTGTATTGGATGGGGAATATATTATCATAGATACTAACTCCCAAATTGAAATTCCTAAATAAATATTGTTGATATTTTATTTAGTGCAAAGAATGGGTGAATTAGCGTGTTCTTGTTAAAAACGTCAGACCAGTCATCATGACCTGCAGGATAACTACACATACTTACAACGAGAATGCGTTACCATAAAATTATTATATATGAGAGTACAGTTTGTCATTCAATCCATCATGTTTTAATGGCTTTACATAGGAGCGTTAATAGACATTAATATTAAATAAACTTATCGGAAAAAAAATACGAACCAAAACTGAAAAAAAAACAAGTTAAAGAACAATTGAAATATGTTATCCATATGTCCATAAATTATTTATAGTAAGTAATGTATTAATATTTTTTTATATATACAGTATGTATTTGAATTCACTAAAGTGTTCTTGAGGGGTTAATCTATATCCACAACTAAACTATTCTCAAAAAAAAAAAAATTTTTTTACATTAAAATAATTATAACATTAATTATTTTAATAATTATAATATTATTAATTTGTTATTCCTCGAATTAATTCGCGAGCTGCGCACTCGGAGATCGCTGACCGACCTCGCACCATGCGTTCTCAAACATTCTCAAACATTAAAATGATTTCTATTAAATTTTCGAATCCGTTTTTCTCGTAATTAGGAATCATTTTTGCAATAATTTTTGCTGGTTAATGTTTATTGTTAATAAACATCAACCCCCTTTATTAAGAAATCAGTGAAATTAAATACATATTTGTGAAATTAAATATATATTATATATTTATAGTTTACAAATGTTTTAATGATAATAAAAATAGTTTGTAAAAATTCAAAATGTATATAATAGTACTCGAAATTCGCTGGATTCCTTATGGAGTTAGGCCGCAGCCAAGTCCAGATTCCGTGCAATGCGCTTTTATCGCCGGAGTGCGAGCCCTGATTGCGCGGCGGGTCACGCGACTCTTTCATCCGGGATGACTGATACATTTATTGCGTGATCATGCTGAGTACACCAACTCCACGACTACGGAGTACAGGCACTACCCCTCTTTGGACACCGGCGCATAAGCATATTGCAAGAGGGGATGATTATTTTCGATGGCTGAATTTGTCGACAAGTGAAAAAAGAAAATTACTTATTAAATAACTACTTGTAAATATGAAGCTATTAACATTTGTCAAAAGTGAAAAATTTTAGGTATTTAAAAAAAAGAGCATGCTGGGTTTGAAAAACTATAGGTAAACGCAGTATTGTTTTTGGATAGCTCAATTGAATACAGTGTGTGTATTCATTGCAGTACGGACAATAAAAGGAAAAAGGGCCGAGTGTCGACTTGGCTTGAGTGTTCGCCTGTGTTCCTGTTTTCGATAGACCGTTCCTTCCACGTTACTCCAAAATTAGTCTGCTTTACTCCGGTGGCACTGGTCTGAACCCTTTGACGTCTCAATGGCGTACAACGGCTTGGAACTTGTCAATTGTCACTTTTAATGTAATTTGATGAAAAATTACGAAGCTTAAAAATTACCAAAAATCTGTGAAAATTGAAATGATAAAAAATACCGAACGATTATCGAGATCGTGGTAGTCTAGTGGTTATTAACCCAATAGTCGCAGGTTCGAATCTGCGCTGTCATACTATGTATATGGCTTCATTATCACCATCTCCACTGACTCTAGCACAAGCACATTTTGCATAGTTAAGTCGGGCCCAAAAAAAAATATATGTTAATTAAATTGAAAATTTTGGTATTAACATTAAAATCGGATAAATTTATTGGTTCAATAATGATTTTAGATTTTCGGATTTAAACATTTTGTAAAAACGTTTAACTAGGACTTAATCGTGATTTAACGACAGAAGTCTCTTTGAAGTTTTTAATCGAGCGCAACGGTACCCGCAGTTCAATTCAATTTAACGTTTCAAAGCCACGTCTGTTAAAAAGAGTATGTTTGAGTGTATAATAAAATATATATGTATTATTATTATATAATAAATAATTTATATTTAGTATAATCTGTGGTTCTCTTTTTATTTAAATATTGATAAGGTTTTTCATACTTAGTGTATAAAATTAATGTAAACATGTCAATATTTTGTTGCAGGGATCGTATAAAAATAAAATAAAAAAAATATAATATAACACAGATCCAATACATAATAACACATATAATAATAATACAATATTTGTAATAATAATACATATTACATATATATTTTATTATACGCTAAAAGAATAACCGGCAAAGAAGATTCTTTGCCGGTGTTTTGAAACTAAACTAACTCAATATACTCGTATTTTGCATTTTTTTTAAACGAAATATTTAATACTATATTAGAACGATGGGTTAAATCATTGATTACAATAAATTAGAAATCAATGAAGAGGAAGAGGTGGCACGTTGTTTCTAATATTATACAGACCATATATCGTAAAAAAGCCTAATATTTTAAAATGTGGCTTGCACGAAACTCTTTGGTTCAAAGCCAAACTAGCTTTTTAAATTTTAACAAAAACAATGAACACCGTTTGTATGGAGTTTCGAGCGAAGACCGTCCTCCTATTGTAAATGGAAAATCTTAACAGTTTCCCCTCTCGATACAAGCACGCAAGTTACTGATTCACCCTATGTATTAACATCACCTTCTAGCATATCAGACAGCCAAGACTGCAATTGATTGACGGGGCCCTATTATATGGGTTTACACTTGATGTTACCGCGACAAATTGAATACAATCCATTCGCTGGTGGAACCGCTACGGGAGGGTTTAAGGTGGCCTTGGCAAGCAATTATTATATTTGTATTACAATAGCGTATGTACTATGCTGCATTCTTTAAATATATTCTTATACATTCACATATTGCATATGGGTAATTTAATTTTTTTCTATATATTGAATTGTTTGGGATCCGCTCATTGTTTGGTGGGGTCTCAGATTAAACTCCATTATAATTACATATTACATTACATTACATTAACACTCCCAAATAAAACATGGAAATTACAATAAAAAAACGTACGCAAAAAGCTTTTATGAGAGAAACATCCTCCGATCGATTCAATTTCAGCTACGTCTGGGGGTCTCTCTGACCTTGTGTTTTATTTATCGTCATGCCGAAGCAGACTCTAATTGGAAACTGGACTCGTTTGAAAATAAAACCAATTTTGATAGAATCACTGATAAACCTCCACCTGCCTCGAACGATGCCCTTATAAATAGTAATTCATCCGTTGGCGTTTGTTCCAGGATTAGCGTCAAAATTTACGTCTTTATATTATACTAATGTTCAGAAAAACATTCACCGTGTTCCAAGACCATTCCCGATAAAAAAAACCAGGTTATTAACCCTGCGATTTCAAAACATGTTTTTTTTGACCTCATATCAAAATTCACCATAGTTTCTGTGTAAAAAAATAAACTTTATAAAAAGTGAATTTATACGCTCCGCTTTGATAAAATTAATAAATTTGGGAATGAATTATTCTCGCATTTTTTTATACAATTTCTTACACATAATAGGAAACATAAACACCCACCTAACTCTTCGGGAATGGTCTTGAAACAACGTGTAAACGTATGTGATTTGGTCATTCTTAGCAGTAGTTTTTTTTTTTTAATTTTAGTTTGACACGAGATATGTATTCGTTTTTTCAATCTGCTACCGCCAAGAAAAATGTTTGTATCTTCACTCAGTGTGAGTAGGCACGTACTACTTAAACATTATATTCGTTGTACTCATAACTACTATGTTGTAGCTAAAACGTATCGTGTTACATATGGACAAATCTACCTATTATTAAGAGTGCAATTCTCAACATGCAACTATATATGTTTTTTGCGCCTTGATGATTAGAGTTTCTAAAGTGCTTAATGTAATAATAACCTCTCCCTCCTTCCCTTTACACGATGTTCAGATTTATGATTCCACTTGCATATTTAAAGCCTCCCACGGGAGAAAGGCCTCCAATCAGTGGCGCAACTTAATGTTGTGGTAAAATACAAATGAAGGAAATACAATATACATACCTCTTTTTTATTTACGTTTAAAAGTTTTACGACTTTATTTCTGAATATAAATCACGCGTAATCACCCGCGTTGCCATATCGTAAATCCGTCAAGGAATAAATATCCCTCCTTAAAATTCGTATCATAAATCGAAGTGGCCATCCGTCGGGTCCTCTTGCAATATCCTCGGCGCTTTTTTCGTCTGGAGCAATAATCTATGAATCAATATATATTTTGTCCGCCGCCCAAACGAAAATCTAATATATCCCTAGACGCTGGCCCCGGAAAAACGCACCGAGAAACGATTTTCCCTTAATCTTCAGTGTTTTATCTCTGTATTTTATCTTCATGAAAAAATGGTTTTGCTTCACAGCAAACAAAGATGCAATTTTTTGTCGGTTTGTTCCCGGTTACATAGGTTTTTGCTTTAACTTAGGTTGACTAACAACTTCTTGTGTTTTAGTTTTTATAGTGACACAATTTTTATACTACTCTCATATGTAATGTTATTACAAACATAACATCAGTCAGCATTGAGTTTACATATTTTAACGTGTGATATTTACTTGTTTTTTTTTTTCAATAAATATTTTTAAACTATTCATACTTTCATTACATAAATTTAATAAATATTGTTTATTGCATAGACTTACTATTATGTCAAAACTAAATAACACTATACAGCTCAACGTTTTATGATTAAATACATTAGGATCCTGTAATGGTGGAAAGAGCTGATAATCGTGAAAAATTATTGTATGTACTAGCGTGAATTTATTTTCTTTAAACGACTTTAATAATCTAATTTATTATTAATTGCATATTTTTTTTGTTGTGTTAACATTTATTACATAACCCACACGATTTTTTTTTTGTTTGGAGAGATTTGCTATCTCGTGACATTGGGGCATGTATCAGGCGCGTTTTTGTCAGTGACGCGATGCGAGAAGATGCGCTCACAATTATGTTGAACTACTTACTTGTACTCAATGTAGTTTGCAATTGAACCACTTGAGCGCTAGTAATATTATTTATAAATATTAATCGATTGATTAATTATCTAGTTGATCTACTATGTAGTTTGGTCTTTCTTGGTAAACGTTCTTATAGTTTTAAAAAAATGAAGTAAATTGTTACTGATTTTATAACTTAATGACCTTATATTGGATCTTAGGTAAATTCCAACAAATCGAGTATTTTTCCGTCTGATAATGCACCATAAATAATATCATCTCATTTGCCAAGTTCAAGGGCCAGGTCCGTCGCTATGTTTTACTACTGCGAGTAATAAAATGCCCGGACGATATCGAGTGGAACAAATCAGACAGATGATTTAAGTGGATTGATCCCGGCCAACTAGCTGTAAATCAAAAGCAGGGCCATAACTTGTTCCTTTCTTTTCGCGTCTGCACAAGTAAAAACACTTTTATCTCGTGTGAAATATTATTACCTTCTGGTATTGAAATCTTTTACTAGCTTTATGGCTTTGCTTCATTTTATTTTATATTTTATGGTGGTAATTTCTTACTTGTATTATAGTTTAGTGGTGGTGTGGTAGGTGGTAAAACGTGGTTAGTTTAAAAGTGCTAAATCAAGGTAATTTTTTGAATTATTATGACCATGAAAGCTTTCATGATACTGAAAGCCGTTAAAACGGAATACTACCAATTTCTAATGTAAATAATACCTAATTCAAAAGGTGTCTTTCGTACAACTGTTTTACTTGAAACATCGTCCATCACCAACCAAATACACAATCTTTACATAATCTTTATATTAAAGAAATTGTATGCAAAGACAGAGTGACGTCACTGACTCTTTTATATACCTTTTACTTTTATAAAATCTGCGTAAAAGTTGTTATTTTCAAAAGTCAACTCAGAAATTTAATACACCTGATTACAATTCCTGAATACAATTTGTAAGTAAAAACTAACTCTTAAATGTACGGCAGAATATACAGCAAACATAAAAAGCAAACGTGTAACAAAATTCGAGCAACCTTACCTTCGCACCAAACACACTTTGTTTAGAGGGGTGATAAAATTTAAACCAGCTGAATATTTTTCTTTGTATGAGATATGTAGATTAGATTATGTTGAAGTATTGTCTTGTATGGTAAATACCTAGATTTTTCATTGTTTTATGCTTTTTTTCACGTGTATTGTTTTGGATTTAATATATGAAATTAAAAGATTTTTAACATAAATATTTTAAACGAGATTAATTATTATACTTGTATATGAAGTCGATGAAAATAAATATGATGGAAATATAAAACATGTAAAATTAAAGCACACTATTAGTGTAGATAAGTATAGTGTAGATAATTATATAATTGAGTTTTAAAGGTCTTAACTTATATTTGATAATTGTTGTTTACAAGATCTCTTTAGTAACAAAACAAAAAAAAAACCTTTTTTTTTATTTTTTCAATAGTGTCATTTATCTTTTTTTGATGACTGTATATGATGTCTCAAGACCACTCCCGAAGACTAAATGGGGTCTGTGTTACCTATTATGAGTTTACATAAAAAATGCGAAAAAAAAACATTACATATATTTTTAACAGATGGTGTAAAATCGGTCAGCGGGCGAATTTTCTACAACCGCGGGGATCAACGACCTAAAGGCGCGCGCCGAGTGCTACAACTGTCTGCTTACAACAAAGGCCTTGTGACGTTATTCGTTTATTATTATCGACTGCAGTTTACATTTTTTTTCTTGAAAACTATTATGAATTTTAATACAGTTTTTTTAACAAATAACTCTAGAAATCGCAGGCGCAATTACCTGTTTTTTTATTAGGCTGTCTTGAGATATGGTTTATATACGATTATATAAAATGAGGCGTTAATATTTTTTTTAATATATTCAGAAAACCTTCAAAGACCTTATGCTAAAAACTTATCAAAGCGTGTTATTTTCAGGACATAATTTCAAACTTACCTAAATTTATTAAAAATGTGACTGTGTTTTAAAAATGTTTTTTTGCAGTTGTCTGATTACTGCATTTAATAGCCCTGTGTAGTTCAGTCACCCAAAATTTCAAGGTCCAAGATCTCGAAAACCGCTGGGTTTTTTAGAAAGATCATTTTTTGATAGGATTATTATATAAGGTGACTGACTGTTGGTCCTTTCAATTTATTTATTGTACTTAATATGATATGTCCGTTTACAAATTGTTTTTTTTTTCTTTGTAGGACGTCGTAAATTATCAAAATGTATATTGGTTTAAATGCTTTAAAGTGAATTTTCCAGCATAAAACTTTTGATTGAGACTTATAAGGCAGTCGTGATCCCCGCATCAGCCGAGCGGCGAAGCATGAAACGCATCGAAGGATGTGACTGGGGACGCCGAAGTTGTGATGGGTGGGGCAGGGAGGGTAGGGAGGGCAGGGAGGGGTAGGGGTCAATGAGGGCGGGGGCAGGGGAGAGCCTACGCTACCCTGCATAAACTGAAAATATTCCGTGCCAACAAATGCTGTCCGAATAAGGAGTGCCTTTATTGAGCTCCGGAAACGTGTGATGTGCTGAGTGAGAAAAAATCTAATGGTGATAGTGGAAGGTCTTCTTTGCGCACGTCTCATTCTTTTGTTCCGCTCATACCTATCGGTTCTTTATTATGTAAGAGTGAAACATCTAATGAAAGGTGGTGAGAAAAGTCGTTGGTGAGTCGTCAATATATTAAGTAAGTAGTTATTTATGTAAGTACAAGTAAAACAAAATTAGATAGGAAAATCATAATGGTGGAAATATTTTATTTATTACATAAAATTTCACTTCGTAGATTAAGTTACATTACCTTGATTAATCACTTAATTCTAGTAGCAATAATAAAAAATAAATTGAAAAAAATCCAAATTACATAAAATAAATGTTATGGTTTTAATTTATAGTTTTTTAAAATGGCTATTCAAACCTTTTATTAAAACAACTTGTATAGTAATTACATAGTTAATTAATAAAGAAATCGAGAAAGATTAAGTGTCCAGAGTAGTTTCTGAATCTACTGAGAATGGTTTAGTGTAAAAATCCATTGGTCAAATACGATAATGGCGCCTTTAAGTGGAAGATTTATCAAGAAAGCTTATCTCAAACGAGATCCAACTAAGAATGGAGTGGGGAGAGAGAAAGGGGGGTTGCATCTCTTGTTGGCCGAGAATGATCGGGGAACTCTAATTGAGTTGAGTTGATATGTCGTTTCCTCAGATAAGATAGCAGTAAATAAAATCGAATTTGGAAATAATTCAAATAAACTATATACACTTGATTGGATATTTACAAGTACAAGTGCTGCTACCTATCTTAAACTAAATGTTTTTTTCAATAATATGCATAGACCAAATGATCCATAATAAATGAAAGCATTATAAAATGTGATTTTCAATCATGATTGTCTTAAAACGGTAAATATTGAAAAAGGATCATTCGACTTATAATTTTTGTGTATTAAAGGACCCGCATACAACATTTAACTATACCTGTACTTACCGACATCATACATAAAACTATTTTTAATATTGTAATGTATAATATCAGTAAAATAATGTAGTTATTTGTGTAATCCAAGGGTAAAATTAATTGTATTTCTAAATTCAATGTACGCGATTACCTTAACTTTATCGTACGAATTCTCTCGCGTCTACCTTGTAGCTTAATTTATAACAAGCCTTTATAACGTTCTATTTTTATATTTTTGTTTATAAAAATATTTTAAAGATATTTTAAAACAAAATTGATGAGGAAACCCATGTACTTATGTGAAAACGTGGAAACCTATTTGTGATTTTCATATCACAAAATGTCCATAATCACAATATAACTACTTAAACAGTTATAAGTTTTTGCCAAGGTAAATAAAATATGGCAGGTTTTATACTGAGCGAAAAAAATGTATAAAATATGGTTTTTCTCGATTTTTTTATGGTTTACCTATCTATAGGTAAAATAAATATTTTGGCATAAACAGTATTATGAAAGCGTAATCGCCATCCGAACCACCTGATTAGCAGGTCAATAACGAGTTTTACTATCTATATGTATAGTGTTTATATAGACTTTCACACAGTCTGGGTACACACAATATTATAAATCAAGAGCGCACATCATTCAGAGCTACGTGCATAAGATTTTGAGTTCGAAAGTAGTTGTTAATTTTTTTCTTCGGATCACAGTAAGTGCAGTTTGTTACTTAAATTCCATCAAAATGAAACCAATTTTATACAATTACCGTATTCGTGATGTCAGCCTGAATTAAATTACCTCGCATCACGAACACCACGACGTGTTAGCCGGTTGGCGCCTCCTATAAAATATTAAGTAATTAAGTTCCTAAACGTACTATTGTGAATATTTCTATTAGTATTTTTTTAATGTGGGTTTTATAATTTATAGGTGATTATTTTTTAAACAATTATTTTGAACCCCACACAACTAAGCTAAACGTGCTCGTGTTAGATTCATGGGAGATAATGAAAATAGACTTGACTGACATGCTGCCTTGATTGCGAATTTTGAAAAAAGATACCTTATTTAATCCCTCTTGTTGTATTTTAAGTACCCCAATTAGGGGTATCTATTTGATTAAACATTCCGTTAAGAAGTTGCAGTTGGAAGGGACGTGTCACTGATCGTAATGTTTCTACCCTCGGCTTTCTTCGGACGAAATAGTTCGCTTTAAGCTCAGACGATGTCTTTCCAGGCGAGGGAGAATGCTGTCGCAGTGTAACGAAATTTCCAATACGCAGGCTAGGGGAGGAAAGGCAACGGCAACGCTAGATAAAAAAATGGAGGACGTATAAGTCCTAATCCCCGGAACAATCTCATCGCTGTAAGTAGGAGCCTTCATAAACCCCTTTTATAAGATTGGATTCACAACAAAGAATGATGCTGCGCTGCGCTGCGCTGAGTGCCTCAAACCGTTCGCATTTTGATCTCATATGCGCTGGTTTATTTCTCTAAAACCATCCTTGTAATAAATTTGATTTATATTGTAAATAATAACAAAATTAAATAATATTGCAATGAAGAATAATGTTATTGTACTAATCTTGTTTGGTTTAATCTATTTTTTTTTTCATTCTATTCTTGGTTGCTTCCCATGCATTTGAAAATTTATTGTAATATTACTTGATATATTATTTGTGACAATAAATAAAGAGTAACATTACAGGAGAGGTAAAAGAAAAATTGAACACTTTAAAAAAGTTATTACTGACAATCTATATGGGAGGTTTTATTACTTAATTAACATACATACTTTCAAGAAATTAAAAAAAAAATGTCTTTGTTATTGTTTATTATTATTTTTTAAACTCATAGCCTTATTCTTTTTAGTGAAAAAGGATATAATTCTAACGATGCCCATATTTACTAAGAAAAATAAAAATGAAATAACGTTATATTTATTTGTAAGAAAAGGTTTACTGGCAGTAATATGTTTTTAACCAAATTTTTTATTTCTCTTTGGACTGAAATGATATTGTTCGACTCTAGCGGATAAGGGATCGAGATGTGTCTTTTTTCACAAAACAAATTTCTAAAAAACCACTCATATCCTTTTAATAACTTTTAAAAACTATAAATTTGAGTAATATCCTTTTTCACATACGTAACTAAATAAAATATTTATGGGCAGATTTTTCCTCAAAATAGACTTATACCCCGTTTCACTGGAATCATATGAACTTGTGTATTTTAGATTAGATTAGATTTTATTCACATAACATTGGGGGAAATCTGTTTTGCAAACAGTTATACATTAAAAACACAGAAAAAAAAAATCCTCCTAATCCCCCCCCCCTCCCCTAAAACTCTTCCTAAAACAAATTCCTACTATTCGCTGATATGTTCAGTTATGTAGGTCCAACTTTTTAGGACCATAAAACGCATCGTTATTGCCCCGAGAATTTCAGTACGTTTGCCCTGCGACTTGGAATTTAATTTTTCAAAAAAATACCAAGCCTGTATTTAAATTAATGTTTGTCTATGTAACTCAGTCGACAGGGTTGAGAAGAATGACCGGACGCTCGAGTTAGAACTTGGAACCTCTGGATCAAAAGCCGGCGTCCGGTAATTTTAATGTCTGTCACTTACTTTTAGTGAATTATATGATAATAAATGGTCAATTTCCAAAAATCTTCGAAGTAAAGCAGAAAACGCTAAAGCGCGTCGTCGAAAACTTCGAATCGAAAGCCCTTGTAATAAACGCTTTATCGAAATCTACGGTTTAATAATATTAAGTGATTGGCAGCGTGAAATGATTATCAAGCAAGGTTTATTGATATTGAATCCCTGTGTAGGTGTATCGTAAGATGTCAGGCCTATAGATTTTTGTCACAATTTCGTTCCGTTTATTACGAGGGACACAGTAGTGATGACAGACAGCCGAGGGCAACAGGGTTCGGACTCCTACGGCGTAGAGTAGAGAACCGCACGACTTTGATCTTTTTTTACTATTGTCGCATCAAGGCGGGGACGAGACTCAGTCGAGGACGAAATTATTAAAAAAAATGTACTGAAAATTATTTAATTTTCCTTTTCTCGCAAGCTCACATAGCCCGCATTAAAATCGCTTTGAATCGGTTATTTTCGTTTGTGGCGGCAAATGGG
The DNA here is from genome assembly GCA_020383195.1 of Neomicropteryx cornuta. NCBI lineage: Eukaryota > Metazoa > Arthropoda > Insecta > Lepidoptera > Micropterigidae > Neomicropteryx > Neomicropteryx cornuta. The sequence continues at coordinate 14,193,495 of JAHKQU010000014.1, forward strand.
CCGATATCAGATGCGTATGTCTCATATATAACAATGTAAACATTATATTTTTCATGTCTACAATACGGAATCCTAAAAAACCATCAGGTTTTATTTTTTTTGTGGACAGCTTGTGAAAGTCTTTAGGACCATTAATTACATACAAAAATAAAATATTCTCAGAAGTTTGACAGGCAAAGAAAAGGGCGGAAACAACCATAGTAGCGGATGCGAATCGTTGAACGAAAGGGGGAAGTAAAAAATATACACTAGTAGAAGAAAACCGCCGAGGGATTAGAGCGACTATGAACTCATGTTGTTTATGGTTTTATAAGATTGAACATTCCCTTTTTCTTTTTAAATTACCTCTTCTTTTATTATTAAAAAATAAATGGCATGAGTGAGTACGTTGTAAACAACTAACCGAGCAGCCAACTATATGTATAGGTACCTTTATTAATATTAATTAGTGATAACAAAATCCTATTATTCACGTGATTGAACCTGAAATAACTAAATACCACAAGATTTAATGAATAAGAATGAGGATTAGGTAGAAGTTATAAAACAAGATCAATTGGAATCAGTTACTTTTGACATGGAACAATAGATATGTAGTCTATAAATTCTTGTCTTATTTAGGTGAATTGAATATCTACTATTTTTACATATATAGGGTGATGATTTTAGAGGCGTGGTTTTCAAGAAGAGATAAAACGCATATAATTTGATGTTATGGCTAAGAATTTAGTTTTATTATAAAGATAAGGGTTTGCCATCATGTTTTAAAAATGATTTCGGGTAAGTGGCCGCCGCGGCTGACTCGAATAAATTCCAGCCGAGAGGCCCAATTTTCAACCACTTTTTGCAGCAAGTTGGGCCGTATGTCAGCAATAACGCGCCGAATATTCTCTTCCAAGGCATTAATCGTGTCCGGCTTATCTGCGTAGACAAGCGATTTCACATAACCCCACAAAAAATAGTCCAGCGGTGTTAAATCGCACGATCTTGGAGGCCACGCCACAGGCCCTCGACGCGATTTTTACTTTATTTTAGAGTGATTTAAAAAAAAATTAGAGTGATTTTTTCTAAATTTGCACTATATGCAAACGTTGTTCAGGAGTAAGTCTATTCATTATGAAATGGCAAACCAAACTGAGCATAAATCAAGTGACAGCTGTCAAAAACACCAACTACGAAAAAAGTAGTGCCAGATTGAAAACCACGCCTCTAAAAAAAACAACCCTATAGATAATATAAACTCAATTGTAATAATGTAATTTAAGTTATGGTGTCTATTATTTAATTTTCTTCAAAAAAATATATTAAAAAATATATTTGGCTTCGCGACTCATCTTCATGCGATTATGTAGTGTCAGTGCCGCGCACATTGACTTTAACGTTTATGAATTTAAATAATATTAGAAGAAAATTTAAGGAATAATTTAGGAGTATATTAGAATAATGCCTTAAATGAAAAGGTCGTAAACGTTAGTAATTTAAAATGTCATTAACGACATTTTGACATTTGTTTAGTAAGTCTACGATAATACCGCTTTATCGTAAGACTGTTTCAAGAAAATTATAAATATATTTTTAATAGTACATTTAGAATATACAGAAACCCTCGTCCCGAGACCATTCCCGATAAAAAATATAGTTAATTGGCCCTACGATTACAAATATGATTTGTAAAAACAATTGACATTTTGACATGGAAAATTCATCATGGTTTCCGAGAATAAAATTGTAAACATTCTCGTATACACTTGTTGTAATAAGAACGCCGACTAGTCGACTACTCACGATGACCAGATCATTTCCGCGCGCGGCCAAGGCTACAAAATATCGATCGCGTGTCGGCACGTTAAAGGAAATTATTTATTTTGAATACACTTCCGGACAGCATAGCTATTTTTGATGTTTCTCTTTGCTCATGATTTTCTTTCGCAGTTATGATCAAGTGGACCTCAAAAGGGTTTCGTTTATCTTATTATAATTAGTAAGATATCGAATTAAAAAAAACTGCTCCCAGTTGATCCCAAAAATGTTGATAAATACTACGAATAACGTCGACAGTAAGCTTGAAGTCTTTCCATCTATATATATAAAACAGAGTTGTACTCAAGAACGGCTGGACTGATTTCTATGATCTTTATTTTGTTGGATTTATCTCAGCTACGAATAGCAGAATAACTATGAAAACAACGGTAAAATATCACGAAACAAAAAAATATAAACAAAATTAATTTTCTCATACATTTTGTATGGAACGGCTTTGTATTATGTGAAATTCTATTTTCAAACGGTAAGTTGCCTTCAAAGATGTTTACTTCGTCATTGTGCGCGCATCGATAATTAAAATACATATCATTTTGATTTTTGTACATTTATTAAACTCAATTCATTTTGAGTATTCTTAATAAAAACTGAATTTAATTCAGTTAATAAGTTAACACAACATTCTAAGGCGGTACGAAGTTCGTCAGGTCAGCTTATTATTAATAAAAGTAAGTCAGTAACACGTTAAATTGTTATTTTGGTATTTAAATATTTAAATATTAAATAATATATTTATTTTATTTATTAACATTTGACCTAATTTGCCTTAATTTTCTTATTCTTGTTCATGTTTTAACTGCTGTATTATATTTTTATTGTTTTAAATTAAAAATGTCATACAATACAACCAATAAAAATAAATCTAATCTATTTTTTAAGATAAATCTTATCTTAAAAAATATTTGAAACCGTAGGTCGTGTTTTTTTTTATAAAGCAAAAGAAAAAGAGAATGTGAAAAGAAACTTTTATTTTATTGGAATGCTAGAATATTTTTCTAGTGAGTACACACCCTTGACTATAATATAAACGCGTGCCTGGCTTTCTCGCTTACAATCCCAAATCTAACCGCGCCGGGTGTCACAGTAAAAATATTCCAATAGTTGATCTTTTCATATTTACGAGGGTGTACGAATACAAAATACGCAAGCCCTCTTTCTATCTATGATGTGGCTATGTTAGGGTAACAAGAAACGTAAACTCCATTAAATAGTATTTTTTAGCGTTACCCATATTATCATTAAATGAATAATCCTCTACGCCTAACTAATAATAACATTTTTATTATTTTTTTAATAATGAAAAAGTGTTTGCCCTATTAAGTGCATAATAAATATGACGATCGATTCTTTAGTTTATTTAAAAAAAATAATCAAAAAGGCCATTTTCTGAAATCTTTATTAAATTCCCAAATATGAGATGATAATGGCTCCGACAGCTAGTCGAGTCTTAGATTTTCAGCAAAGTTCACCGACTGCAATTCACCGACGAAAAGTTCACCGACTGGAAAGTTTACCGCCCCGCAATTATTTGAAAGGATAATTAACCGATTCTACAATTATGATTCCCGATTACAATAGAATTATTAAACAGTGTCCGTAAAACCATGGGTAATATTTTACTCACAGATTCTTCACTTAAAAATAAGTTGTTTGTTGATCTAGATGGCGCTTTCATTGTTATGTTAAAAGATTGTTGAGAATTTATTAAAAATTTGTTTAAGTCAGATTGTGTGTTTTGTATTTGTTGTTTTTTTTTAAATAGTTAAAATTTTAACTATCCGTAATACATACTGTTACGGCCAAAACGTTCCCGCCCAAATAATCCTTTCTTTTGTAATTCAAACTCCCCGCTCGGCTTAAATATCGGCTGCCAGTCGCAACCGCCGCCGCTAGAGAGCAATAGCAGTGATGCGCCTGCAACTGCCGACTGATTCGAGTGAAGTTGACAGTTGACAAGACGTTAATTGCAAAAACGAATGACGGTTCACCACGCGCGATCAAATCAAGAAATATTTCTTGTCTATAAGTACTACATTCTAAATATTAACATTTATATAAACGGAGTGAAAAGTGCGCCTCTAGCTGTACGCGAGTGTGTGGGACTTCAAGTTATGTGAACGAGACGAGCAGTTTCCGAAGTAAGTCCTTTATATTATGTTTTGGCCATGTTTTCGTATCTATATAAAATTTATTATCGACGGAATTTACGCGGAGTTTCATACACATACTTAATAGGTTTTACCTTTACTTATAACCACGATAATAACGAGACAATAAAACAAATTACATGTAATGATTAAATGTATACGTATGATTTATGAAATACCTAATCGTGATTAACAAAGTTCAATCTTAGGCAATTGTAGAATCGTTGAATTGCAGTCGGGAAACTTCCCAAATACGGATTTAAGTATTTTTTAAGTTATTACTACCAAAAAAAAAGATTTTTATTATGTTGTTTTAATTCAGGCATTATTTTCCAAAATCGTGTCTATCGTTCAACGGCATAAAACCAATCTAATTTTAGGTGCAGAAATATCGTGAGTCAAGATAAAAATTAAATAAATTTCCTTATTTTCCGGGAGCGAAACGATACCCTAGAAGCGAAAAAGCCTTTTACCCGGTTGCCGTCCTCCGCGCCGCGCGCCGTAAGGCTATGCAAAATATTTATGCATGTATTCCGAGACCGCTGAGCTATTTGCAAGATCAATATTGGCTGGAATTTGTATAATGTATTTGTCGTTGAGATGTCACCAAGGAATAAATGCGTTCAGAATTCAGTTTCTGTATATCTTCAAATGGAAAGCTTTCTGGCTCTTAGAAAGTCTGCACTTGTGTTTACATTCTTGTATATCAAATATTACATTCTAATGTAGATCAGAACGAGCGATAAAATGCTTATTGAACCATTTCCCCCAAGAATTAAAAAAGTTATGTTTTGTGAGTAAACAAATAAAACTATCAATCTATTAATAAAGTATCAATAGGCATTTCACCATAAATCGTTAATATTAAACGTATTTCTATTGTTATTAAACAAATTTTAAATAAAAAAAATATTTAGGTAAAGTTTCTCTGCATACTACTTCAATATACGACAGAGTTTGCTTGGACAAGTTGTTTTGTATTTTATATATATTTCACTACCGGAGTGTACCTCTGAAGAATCTTCATACGCGAGATCCTAGTAATCAAATTCAACGTTTTTATTAAATAAAATAAGATATCGGCAACATAATGTTAATCTTTTAGATTTTTTTTTTAATTCCTTAAATGTATATGTATGTATAGGACGAAATATTTGCGTGGTACAGTATTTAATGTATCTGCAAAATGGATAATAAGATGGAACAATTTGTTTAATCAGATAACATCGCGACATGCATTATGATAATAACAATAAAAATGTATTTGGTCGGTAATGAAAGGAAAAAAACATAAAAATAGCAGAAAACACAACAAAGAGCTGGTTTGCTTACGTGAGTATGGTGTGTAATGCACGGGCGCAGTCCATTTCTTGGCTGGCCCAGTAATCCAGAGAAAAATATTACGAGCGGCAGGAATCGTCACGTCCTCCTTGCCTTAGACAAACGTGTCACGTACGCCCCTGAGCTACGATTCAATATTATCTTTATTTGCAATATTTCTTCTGCAAAGTTGTATAAGGAGAATTAAAGTAAAGTTATCCTCGGAGTTGGCTAAAATTAATGGAGCTCGAGATATTACACATAATTTATAAGTAGAGATATCACTTTTAATTATTTGATCAAGCAAGAGAATATTTAAATTAGAATACATTTAAATTGCACTCAAAATATGCACGCAAGTAGATTCACACCTCACACCTTCACAATAAAAATAGTAATTTGCCAAAAATATATAACTATACTTATTATTGGAAGTACTCGCAAACTTAAAGAAGCAAAATGCAACATCAAAACTTAAACCGGAAAGGTATCCACTTGCCCCATGTCTCTCTATACAAAAGGTTTTTGTAAAAAAGGACCTGACTAAAGATGGATCTTCTGTTCTAATAGTTATTGTATAGCAACTGCAAACAAAATATAGATCATAATAGAAAAATTGTTCAGAACGCATTGTCATAAAATATTCATGTCCAAAAATAGAACATACTGCTGTTATATCGCTCAAAATAAACCCTAGCGCGCCATGCCTATAGCGATCACGTGTGTTCTGAAAGCGTTCACGTGTCCATTTAGGTAGAAACGGTTTTGACAAATTGACTACTCCGGTTGTTAATCGGTGACAGTTTTACATCGAAGCGGAGGCACACAAACTGATACTGATGCAACTCAAGAGGAAGAAAAAAAACAGGTAGTCATTGAGGACCACCCACAGAAAAGAAAACTTAAAACTATGAAATGATAGTGTTTTCTTTTGGATATTCAAAATAATTGTAGTATCACAGTATCACATAAAACAAACCACTTGATACGCTTGAAATGAATCATTTGTTATTTAAATGTGACCAAGCAGTGCCGCTTAAAGCCACTAAAGTAAAAAAACACGTTATACTTACAGGGTGGCTGAGACCAAGTGTTACCAAATGAAAACGCTGTAATTTTTTTAATTTTGATTATTTTTTATTGAAATTTCATGGAATATGTTAAAAACATATTACATATTAAGAAAAACATGTTACTTCTCGATATGACCTCCTTTGGCTCTGATATTTGATTCAATCTTCCATTGAAAGCATTGCATGCTGACCGAACGTGGGCTTGCGGAATTTTATTCCATTCTCGAACAAGAGCTGACTTCAATGCATCAACACTTACGTATTTTTTACTGGACACCTTACTCTGCAAAATGGACTATATGAAGAAATCCATGGGATTCAAGTCCGGTGAATATGGTGGCCATTTTTCCGACGAAATCAGCCGCGGAACGCAATTTTGTAAAAATTGCTGTGTCGCTCGAGCTTTGTGTGACGGTGCCGAGTCCTGTTGGAATGTCCAACGGTTCGTACCAAAGTGTTTACGCGCCCAAGGTAGCAAAGCATCGTTTAGGATCTTTTGGCGGTACACCTCTTGGTTTACCTTGACTCCCTGTTCCATGAAAACCAGAGGAGTGCGTCCATCCGCAGTCACTGCAGCCCAAACCATAACAGAAGCTGGTGATTGCTTGCGCATGGCAACTCTTGCGTCCAAATTATCGTTGGACTTGCTTGCTCTAATCAAACACGATCATTTTGTTTCTTCACATACTCTTGAATGGTGAAAAATTTCTCATCAGAAAAGAGAATTTTTGGAATCTCGTCACGTTCGGCCAAGGCCTTCAATGCTCGTGTTCTTTCAAGCCTAACTATTTTTTGTGCCTCCGTAAGATCTTGAACTTTTTGTATCTTGTAGGGCTTCAAGTGTAGTTCATTTTTCAATATGGTTTGAATGCTGTATCGTGAAACATGCAGACGTGCTGACAGCTGCTAATTGATTGGCACTTTGACGAGGACTTCGTTGGATTCCTTGCTTCACCTTTCGAATCATTTCTTTTGATGTTGCTGTCTTTTTAGGTTTAGCGATGCTACCAGTTTCGTTGTATCGAGTTATGGTTCGATACACAAACATTTTATTCACGTTCATATGCTGGAGCTGACGAACTATTGCAGTTTGTGAAATTCCAGCCAAATACAGTGCAATTACACTATTATGTTTGAATTCCATTACGATTTTTTTGTGAAGATATTAATTTAGAACAATTCGTTTTTGACCAGATGTAAAAAACTAACCAAACTAAAATCTGTCAAAAAATTGACGCGCGAAAATGACAACTACACAAATGACAGCAGAGTGAAGTTGTTAACGTTTAGTCTCAGCCACCTGTATAGCTTCAGATATACTGTTAGCCGTATTTTAACCTAAATATATATTGTAACTAGCTGGTCAACCCCGGGGCTTAGCCTCGGGTTTCAGTTAAGCCTCGCAGCGATGTAGGCGCCTTTGGTGGGCGACGACTCGTGTCTGCGGCACTCGAGATGAGTCGCTTCGCTCCACTCTATGTCCAGGGCCTTCGGGCTACTTACGTGCCTACCTTCAACGTGCTACAACTCGGGGTGGGTCGCTCCGCTCCCTATCTCTGAACCCTCCGGGCTACTAACGTGCCTACATATATCTCTTATCGTTAAGACAGCGTTCGCAAGAAACGTATTCACTCGACCGTTTTTTCTCCACGAAAATTCCTTTTATGTTAACGGACTGTGTCCACCTTGAAGGTCCATCCTTATTAATGGTAGAAGAATTTTTGAAATCGGATAACTACTTTCGGACATAACCTAACCTAGCACATATCGGGGACGATACGCAGGGACGCAAATTAAATAATTTTAAAACATTTTAAAAAAATTTAAATAATTTTAAAAAATTAAATAAAACAATTTTAATACTTTTTATTTTAAATAAATATGTCATTAAAATCAAGGCGATCGTATAATTTATCACTGATAGTGATTCAATTTTCCCGGTACTGATTTGTTAGGTACTGTCACAGCTGTCAATTTCAGACTCGCCGCTGTTCAAGATTTGCTTTCCGAACGACTAAACTTCCTGTGCGACTGAAAATATTCTGGTATCGATGCGTAACTGAAATGTCATGCGGAAACTGATCAATTTGACTGCGAAGGAATGTATTCCAACTGCGCTTGTAAAACATTGATTATATTTTGATTATGAAATATTTGTTTTGCCAATTAGTTATATCGCACCACATAATAAGTCCACTAATCTATATTACTATCATAATTATTATTCATATTATAAACATTTAAAATATTATTACCAATATATTAATGAATAGATTTTTTATTTTATTATTGTTGTAGAATTATTATTTATTACGAATGAGAAAATCACCTGTGAGAGTATTTCTGATTTTAACCGAATGAGCGCATTAAATTCCTTTATTGCTTAGGATCGCCTAAAGAGGCTTCACTTGTTCTGTTGACAAATCAAAATATAGTAGGTGTCTGAAATATAGACTAGGTATCTGAACACAGACACATACGCATACTCAACAATACCTAGTATAACCAATTGACGGTCTAAGTATTTTTTTTTCCTACATAAAGAATTAGCGTGTGTCTAAAACATGAAAATATTACGGGGATCGATGGGCACGTAATGTCTCATCGCTATCGCTCAGAAAGCGCCGCGTCGGTTTGGCCGATAAGAATAAATGTTGAAACCGTTTAGTACAAAATTTACGGAACATTTCTTTATGGTTAGGATGGAAGGGAGCCTCCCCTCAAATGCACGCTTATCAGAGCCCGGCATGGCGGCCAGTTCAATATAATGTATTTTAATGGCTTGTTTTATGAAGCATTATGAGATATCACTCAATACATTTGCAATAATAACATACCTACGAATTATCGAATTTGTATATTTTTTATTGAATTTGTAAATCTACAGAATTGACCTTAATAAGTTTTATATTATTATAATATGATACCTATACTCTTGTGTATATTTTTTATGTTTGTGTGTATGGTTTAATACTTCTAATAAAAATTACATAGAGCAAATAAAATATCTTTTTATGGTAGATGTAAATAAAAAAATAGGCATCATCGCAAAACAATAACTGACTACGTAAATTTCGAAGTTAATGTATAGTGAAGTGATTAAATTCTACAATACTTACATTTTCTTAGTTTATTTTAAATTATACGTTTTATTTTTTAGTTTACGAACATTCAATGTAAAATTATAATTATGAAATTAAAAAAATTGAATTTGATTCTTTGACTGAATAAAAACTTGACAGTTATGACAAAAAAATCTAATAGTAATGAAATAAAATAAATGTTGTTTATTTTTAAACATTTTATAGTTGCTAAAATGTTCTAATTTCAATTTCAATTTTTAATTTTTCAACGACGCCAGAAGTAACTTTTATTCATCAAATATATACAAATATAGATTGTAAATAGATCCAGCTAGGACACTGCCTTTTCTGCTGGTTTATTAATCTTACCTAAAATACAATTTATTTTACATGCATAAAATGAAAACAAAATACTTACAAATTAAGTTAATATAAATCGCGTGACTTAAAATAAAATACAGCAAGAATGTACGAGTTACTTTAATTATTTTTAGTAGGTTTTTAGTAATACGAAATTAAGTTATTACACTTTTAATTTTTAATTTTTACTCATTTATTATATTGTTTTCTTAAAATCAATTTATTCATTTAAGGTTATACATTTAGTTTCAAAAACAATCAGAACTTATAAGAAATAATTAATATGATTGTCCCTTTGCTTTTTTTGAGTTTTAAAATCGTATAAATAAATAGTTAGGTACCGTACTGTACAAAGATTGTACACCAACTTATAGCATTTTAATCATTGCCATGAGAATGACGAAACCAAGCAAAAGAGAATCAAAATATCTTTTTATTTTATTCAACAATACTTTTTATTAATTATACCTGGAGGCGTAATTTTGTATAATTTAATATAAATAAATTGAATGCCATTGCGACATTAAATGTGTTACTTAAGTTATTTTTAAAATAGGTGTCGCTATTCTAAAATTCAAATAAAATTCTAAATTCAGCTATATTCAAAAGAGGTTTTATGTAATATGAAAGCTGCGAGCGTACAGTATAGTCAAAAACCTAATGTAACCCCCTAATTAATTTCGTATTCCTTTCACTAAAAATTTAACTCTACCTATAATGTCAGACTTCTACTCGTAATTATACCTATATAGAGAAAGATACAAGTCTTTAACTGATGCCAAAATGTGTATAAAATATTTATGTCGATAAATGTTAGAGCAATTTACGGAGATTCATAAAATGTATTCTGGGCATTTCGTCCGGTAGTATAGTGAATTACTGACGATGCTCGCGTCATAAATATAGAAAACGGTTGTCATTTTAACAACTTATTTATGTCCAGCCGTCAACGTGCGGAGGACAGTAACTGACAGCAGTCGGCCCTCTGTGACTGATGACATCGCAGCTATTTGTTGAGCTCATTTTAGTATGTCTTATTTTTTGCCAGACCGTAGGAAAAATACTCACTTATGTGTTTTTTTTTAATGGCTACATATACGTTACAAATATTTTTGATACGAAAGTAAGCTTGAAACAAATGCCATCATCTGATATACACGATACTTTTATATTATTATGCTGAAAAAGATTTATATGGTTGTTTTTACTCAAAGTAATGTAGTTATTAGGAAGTTACTTAAATAAAAAATAGACAACCCATCACTGCTAAAAACATATGTTGAACATACTTACAACATTGATTCAAATCGAAAATTATATTAGAGTTCGAATGCACAATCTATTCGGGGCTTTTGGGCAGTTTGTATAAACAGCATTTACTATACATACATTTGAATAAATGGTCATGGCAATGATGGATTTATTTATTTATTGACACGGTAACATAGGTAACAAACACATAAAATTGACTTATATGCAAAGTTCTACCTAACTAGGCAATACCCGTCCTAAAGAAGACTTTCACTTTCGTTATGTCACGAACATATATCTTTTAGGTCATTTGATAATGATAAATAGAGAGATGGTACATAAAATTATGAAATTTCTTACTTATTTAGGTGTATTATTAACTTTGTCTTTAGAAAATGTTTAGATATGAGTTTACACATATGTATGTTGTAATTTTGTGCAGGTCAAACTCAATGGCGTTTACGCACTAAAATTCCTTTATATAGAAGTATTTATTTATTAAATAGATAAACACACAGTAAAATAATAGCATATACATTTTATCAGAGTTAACAATGAGACCATTAAATCTTAGGCCTATGTACAAAAGTCTTTCAAACTTTGTTGAGCTTATCTATATTTTAGAATGTGTATATGGTATGTGTATGGTAGGAAAGTGAGAGTGAGGGTGTTCGTAGTTCCTCGGCTTACTTCATCCTGTCATAGCGACTGGTTTAATGGATTGACCCAAAACAATAAATCTATTAAAATTACATAATTGTTGCGGATTATATCGATCTGAAGTTGAAGACACTATATTCTTTAGAAAATAATTATTCGAATAATATAAAGTAAATGGGGTCTCAGATAATTAAATATTGGAAGGAGTAAGTAGGGAGTAATTTTTATGATAACATAAAATTTATGAATTCTCATTTAAAATTATTATCTTTTTATGAGTTTATCTCATGGTAATTTGTTTACACTCGATATTTTACTAATTTAAATATTTGCGATTTCCTACCTTTTTTTTATACGTACATTATAATTGTTGTAATAATATTAATGTAACTACTTCCTCTTCATCTGGTATCATTATCTGCTCAGCGAACGTTAGCGGTTATGACTTCGGCTATAGTAATCTTATTAACGGTAGATTCTGTCATCTGGTTAAACCACTTTCGCAGATTCTTTGCCATGATGTCCTTCGTCTACCAGGACTGCGTTTGCCAAAATTTTTTTTTTAAGTTCGCAGATGCAAGATGTAAATAGGTACTAGGTACGGAATTCTATGTACCGGTTTTATTTTTTTTATAAATTGGTCGTTATTTATTTATTTATTTTTAAATGGTACTCTAACAAAATATTGAAATACATAACATGTTAATAATTAATCTTATACACTAAAGTAAAAAAAAAACCTTATCAATATTCAAAAAAAGAGAACACATAATTCATATGGAAGATAAAACACAGATTATAATAAATAGAAACAATATAAATGATTTATTAAATTATAATACATACTATTTGTTATTTCGGAAGTAATTCAAGAATATCCTTTTTGAATTGCCTAAAGCTATCAAAGCTATCCATAAAATCAATTTGCGCATTGATATTATTTATTTTATTACATTTGAGTATAAAAAATATTAAATAACCACATTTTGAAGTTTTATCATAAAATGAAGCAAATGCCGACAAGCGTTTTTCCTCTCGCGATAAATATAACTTATCAATTCGCCGAAAATCCATAAAACATGCCTTTGAGGCTATTTCTGTTGGAGGGGAGCGTTTTGTTTACTTCCCTTTTTTCGCTTATGATGCATTTCGCCAATCCCTTTTCTTCCGCGATTCGCAATCTCATTCTTAAACAAAACCTCGTCCGCGTATCTCCGAACAATGCCCGCCGACGAGACGCGACTATACGCCCGCCAATACGCGTCGCCAGCCGCCGGGGAGGCACATCGGGAAAACATATCTTTATTCTTCAACATTTAATTCCGGGCGTGGCAAAAGCAGGGGCTAGTGGCTGTCACTAACAAAGTGCACGGAGCTTGATAAACGTTTGCTTTTTAAAGTAAAACTTCCATAAACGTTACCATTTTTTTCCTAGGCATTAAATTAATCTAATGGCGACCGTACTTTTGACCTGTCCTTACTTAATGCTAACATCATGTTAATATAGTTTAGTTACTTAAAGAGAACGCTGAGCGCGAACCTCAAGAAGGAAACGTTATTTCTCCTCGTTTCACGTCACGTCAAATCGTAACTCCTTATCCATACTAAATAATATATCCACGGACATAAACGCACAATTTAGTATAATTAATATGGGTAAAATTGAAGCCTAACATATTCATATGAATACGCATTTCTATTTAATATACATTTATTATTTATATAAATTTATTACATGTATATATATATATATATATATATTTGTATACATTTATTATATATTTAATATTCTATATAATTTCTATTTAATAATACAGAGTCTAATTTCAGAGTTCATTCGATATAGTATACATTTCAATATTGTGGTATTAGGAATTGAATATTTATACTATTGATCTCCTCATTTATTCATAAATCTTAGTTATAAATCTCCCTCTCCGTTAAATTGTCGATGAAATAAAAATGAAGTATATATTCTAAAATTGCAAGCACTTTACTGCCTACAGAAATTATACTCTTGTGATACTTTTGTACGAGAGGAAACTACACACAAATACTTTAAAATAAGATAAAAACAAAAATCTGTTTTTTTTGTTATTTTTTTACAGCCTCAATAATAAATATATATACGTACATCTAAACTTTTGAGAGAAATTATGAAATAGATGTTATGTAGAAGATAGTATGTAAATATATGTATGTCCTAAGGAAACTATAAAACTCTTCAGAATAATCCGAGGTGCAAATTGTCACAGATTACCAGGGTGCGCTGCGGCAAACACGCAAGGTAGTACTTACGCTGATAAAAATATGCCGCTGGGAAAATGTTTTCATACCGTGAAATTTTCATTTCCACTTGATGCGTTGTGTTTGTTTTATGTCGTCGTGAAAATAAAGCGCCTTCGAATATATTTGCTGTGGGAAAAGATTGCAGCGAGATGCATATTTATGCGAGATCTATTCAAATCTTTTAAATTTTGAATAAAATATATTGCCTTTATTGTTTAATTGCACAATATTTAAAAATTATCAGATTAATTATCAGTTGACTTGACATTGTCGTTTGAACGGCAAACTACGAAAAATTATTACATATTTTATGTGCCTGGCCTGAGTTATTGTGTTTTCAGCTTCCCGTCATATTTAAAATAAATTGGTATTTTTATAATACAACTTGTACGGATTAGTTTTTTCTTGTAAATACTTGCCATGAATGTAAATTCTTGTAAACCTAGGTCATATCAATTATTTTATCCCTTATTTGCTTATGTTAGAAGGCTTTAAAGTCATGAGGGTTGTCGTGGTAAATATGAGGTAAACTCACATTCAGGAAATTAATTTCGGAAATTATAAGTTGGCAACACCAGACTGACGAATTTTAAATAGGAATATCATTTGAAGCAAAATATCTGAAAATACGGCGCAGTTAGCTTAGTATGACAAAAGGATAGCTTAGAAGCACGGATTACTAAGCGGACGTAATAAACAAACCCTTACCGTCATATAAATGTACGAGGCGCCGTACCGTCATAAAAGGTAGGACGGGAAATTTTCGGAGCCGTAAAACCTCGGCCAAAATAAAACGCTGCTAAAGCCGCTTCAAAACTGCGTTTTTAACGGTAAAATTGCAAAATACTTATTTTTATTTAATATTTTTAATAGTATAAGAAAACTATAGTTTTTGGTGCCAAAATTGACTGTATGTGAAAAATGATCACTACCCAAATGTATATATGTTTTTTTTTGTCTAGCTTGTAAGTTAGTTTTCTAAAAATTGTACAAGGGTATTATTATTTGTTGTTATTTGAAGTATTCCTAAGGTAGATACGTAACATTTATATAGGTAAGATATTTAAATCTTAAGTCAAAATAACATCATTATAAAGCAATTAAGGGCGTGCGAGGCGTAACATATTAATGGATTTCAATTTGAAAACAAAACGCTTGGTCGCGCGCGGTATTTAACGAGAACCTAATTAACAGGCCATTAACATTCGCCGCGAAATGATATTTAATTCAAAGGAAAAAGTCACTGGATTTAGGTTTGTAGGTCATAGAAACAAAATAGAATTTTAGTAATAGTTAGGCTAAAAACGAATTGTTTATTTTATTATATAATTACAAGACCGTTTTTATCCAATATAAGGAAAACATGAAAATATATCTTTTAGATTAAGGGAATATATTTGTTTTTAGCATAATATTAGCAACCAATAAGTCATGGTAAAAATGTATTATAAAAATTACGTGATTTCAAATATTCCTAAAACGCTCGTAGGTTGTGGGCAAGAGGTATGAAGGGGGTGCGTCCGCTGAAGGGCGAAAGCGGAAACGCGTGAATAAAAGGTCGCCTCATACCTACATTCGAGTTAGTGTTGTTTAGTTTTTTTAGCAGACGTGACTGAGCACCGTTTCGCTGTCAGTTTTTTATAACGTCAATCGATAGCCGTCGCGAATATTAAACTTAGTTTAAAATTTTTAGAAGTTGGTGTAACTCTATTAATTACGTACCATCCAACCAGAGGTTTTGGATACCACGAGAGCTAAATGTTAATCACGCAACGAGATAAAATCGAGCTAAATCAACGAGGTCACAAATTACCAAAACAAATGCACTTCAGCATTCAAGACTCGTTTAGTAAACGATGCGAAGTTAGGCTGGAGATTTAGCATATCGGTGAGTGAATTGAAGACAATCTGACATTTATTTCATAAAATAAATAGTCACAAATTGTCACCATTTCGGAGAACTGTATTATAAACTGTCAATGTTTGTTCGCATTAATTTAATTAGTACTGAACTTTATTCTGTGTTTTAAATTGTGATTCAGACAATATCCTTTTGCTTATTCAACGGATTTACGACCCGTTGAATATACTGTTTTGAATAAATAGTGTGATAACTTTCAATTCTGTTTTTATTGACTTTTAATCATTTTGAACTTTTTGAAATCGTTGCATTATAAATCAGGCTAGCTTGATTTGAGGAGACTGACTCTTGGAAAGCTCGGATCTACAGTCCACCTTGAGAACGTGGCATCAGAAGCCATCCAGCTGTGTCCCGACTGAAGAGGACTGGTCTTCGGATAAGCTGGAAGCGGATCGGCCGGGACATAGCATCTTTGTTGGTCCTTTCGAGCGCAGATTGGACGAGCCCCGAGTTTTCTTTGACAAGATGTCAAAAAGTCAAGCGAGCCAAAAGGATATGGCAGATCAGGCAACTCCAGGAGAGAGGAAGAGCGAGCGCCTGAGGCAAAGACTGTCAGGCAATACAAGTCGCGGTTCAGGACGAACCATCAGCGCAGGACGCCGACAGGACAGAGCCGAGGAACAAGCGCCGTACACAACGGAGCGTCTGAGCATGACGGCACAGGATTCCCAGGAAGCCGAACAGGTCAGCACTGAAGCAGGCCCATCCAGGCTCCAGGAGAGGCTGCAGGCAGCGGCCCAGGAACTCCCTGCGTCACGGGCATCATCCGTAGCAAGCCGCAGGTCCAGGACGTCAGCCGCCTCCAGAAGCAGCGTCACCAGACAACTGCTGGCAGCGGACCTTGAGGCGGCAGAAGAGAGTGCCAGGCTGCAGGCAGAAAACTCCAGGCTGCAGGCACAAGCAGCTGCAGAAAACTCCAGGCTGCAGGCACAAGCCGCTGCAGAAGCCACCCAAATACAGATGGATCTGGTGGCAAAGAGGCTGGAGATCAAGAAGAAGATGATCGAGGCCGAGGAAGAAGATGACGATGAGGGCAGCATCGCGGACTCATCAGCATCGTCTAGGTATTGTCGCGAATGGGCCGCGACGAAAATACCGAGAATCGACACAAGGGCGGACGATTTGAAACAGGCGTTTCGAAATCTCCGTATCGGCGCGACACAAGAGGAGCGGCCGGGCGAGAGCGAGACAACGCGCTACCGACAACGGTCGCCGATAAAGACTGAAAAAGTGTGTGTGTCAGTGCCTAATACAAGTGATTCGTATCGAAATAACATGTTAGTGTCGGCGCGTGCAAAACTTTTACGTGACTTGCCGAAGTTTACCGGAAACACTAATGAGTTTCCAATATTCATTAGTTTATTCAATCAAGGGAACGAGATGTGCGGCTACTCCAATGCGGATAATTTAATCCGTTTGGCTGCCTCACTCAGCGGGCCAGCGAGGGAGGCTGTGAGGTCGCTGCTAGTCGAACCGGAGAACGTTCCTGCCATCATGAAGGTGCTTTATCGACGCTTCGGCAGACCAGATGCTCGCATAGATGAACTGATGACAGAGGCTCGCAGTGTTCCGAATATTGGGGTAAGTGACTCACTTTCACAATTAGTTAATTTTGGCACCATCGTTTGCAATATTGTACACTCACTTAAAAGTATGGGACATGACGGATATTTAATTAATCCGCCATTGTTGAAAGAATTAATTTTAAAATTACCTCAATATTTAAGGCTTCAGTGGTATAGAGAATTTAGGGGAGAACACCCAACACTAACAGATTTCGGGGAATGGCTAGAGTCATTACTGGACGCGGCCTCAAAAGAGGAAACTAACTCAGGTAGTTCAAAGCCCGCGATCAAAGAACGCAGCGAGTTAAAAACGCGCGCGATTAAAAAATTAGAGCCGACGCGTAGGCATATTTTTAATACCTACGAAAAATCGATAGAGAATAAAAAATGTCTGTACTGTAAAAAAACAAATCATGATTTAAATGTTTGTAGGAATTTTGCGGCTCTAAGCCTAAACAGTAAACGCGATTGGGTCAGGGAAGAGAATTTATGTTTTATTTGTTTAAAATTAGGACACACCGCACTTCAATGTAAAAGAAAAGTGTCGTGCGGAATTAACGGATGCAAAAGTAAACACCATAAGTTACTTCATCCGATAACGCGTTCGGAACCCGGCCAAGCAGCCCCTCCGGAGGGGTCAACCACGGTCGAGACAGGTCACGTGACGCACACACGTCATGAGAACGGAAGCATTGGACTCAGAGTTGTCAATGTGAAGGTCACGGGCGAGGCTGGGTCCATGGATATACTCGCGTTATTGGATGAGGCATCAACTCTGACTCTAATCGACGAAAAAATAGCAAATGAAATCGGCGCAAAGGGCGTTACATCGACATTAAAAATAGTAGGTATTAACGGTATGAAATCACAGAACTCGTGTACTCGGTCGGTAGATATAAAAATTCAAGCCGAAAACAATTCCGTAATTTATAATTTAAAACATGTGAAAACTATGAAAAATCTAAACTTACCTTATCATAATTTAGATATCGATAAATTACGAGAAAATTATCCGTTTATATCTAGGTTACCTATTAAGTCGGTTCACGGAAAAATAAAAATGCTTATTGGGCAAGACCAGTATGGCCTCATCTTGTCCCAGGAAGTCCATGGTGATTGGCGCCAGGGTCCTGTGGTAACAAAGGCATTAATTGGGTGGTCAGTAAGCGGTAAAATCGGACCGGGCGCTAATAGCGATCGTGTATCACATTCACGACGTAAGGAACACGACGCGAAATTAAAAAACGGTAATTTCGACGCCGGGACAAATGGCGGGCGCGCGTTGCACTTACAACGCAACGAGCGCGACGGGCTATTAAGAAACGATTTAACTTCTAATTTTCAAAAGGTGAAAATAAATTATCACAACAAAGTGACAAATAACGTCTTTGTCACTCACGTTGCTGAGACCGAAACAGCGTTAATAGACGCGTCCAAATATTCAAAATGGACGCGCCTAATTCGTTGTACAGCGTGGGTGTTCAGGGCGGTCGATATCTTTCGAAAAAGGGGGGAGCGGGGGGCGCTTTCTGCGAAAGAAATCAGTAACTCGGAAAAGTACTGGTTACGACAAGCGCAAAATGAAATCTTCGCTGGGGAGCTAAAAGATATAAGCGCAAATCGGCCAGTGACAAAATCGAGTGAAATTCGTCATCTAAATGCATTTTTAGATGACGAAAAAATATTGCGTGTAGGCGGTCGCATAAATGCAATGCGAAATATCGCATTGCAATGTAATAAGCCGGCCATATTGGATGCAAGTCACCCCTACACCAAGCTATTGATAAGCCATGTGCATGAGACGAGCTCCCATCAAGGTCAAAGGTTCGTATTAAACGAATTAAGACAGCGTTTCTATATACCTAAAGCGCGAAGCGCTGTGTGGAAAACGGCTCAAAAGTGTCCGTATTGCCGGGGCCGACAGGGAAAGGCGATACCTGCCCGGAGGGCCGATCTACCTGCCATACGACTCCGGCATCACGAGCGTCTCATGCACCGAGAAAAATGGCAACAACCCGCGAAACATATACAAGTAAGCGACGTGGTATTTCATAATCGAAAAAAGACTTCCGCAAAACGCTTGGCTGCGCGGTATAGTAGTGCAAACACACCCCGGCACAGACGGACAAACCCGGGCGGTAACCGTCAAAAGCCACGGGAAACACTACAAACGACCGGCAGTCAAAGTGGCAGTTTTACGAGTCCACGACCATCAAAGGCTGAAAGAGTAACGTTTCAGAGAGGGCGGAATGTCGTGGTAAATATGAGGTAAACTCACATTCAGGAAATTAATTTCGGAAATTATAAGTTGGCAACACCAGACTGACGAATTTTAAATAGGAATATCATTTGAAGCAAAATATCTGAAAATACGGCGCAGTTAGCTTAGTATGACAAAAGGATAGCTTAGAAGCACGGATTACTAAGCGGACGTAATAAACAAACCCTTACCGTCATATAAATGTACGAGGCGCCGTACCGTCATAAAAGGTAGGACGGGAAATTTTCGGAGCCGTAAAACCTCGGCCAAAATAAAACGCTGCTAAAGCCGCTTCAAAACTGCGTTTTTAACGGTAAAATTGCAAAATACTTATTTTTATTTAATATTTTTAATAGTATAAGAAAACTATAGTTTTTGGTGCCAAAATTGACTGTATGTGAAAAATGATCACTACCCAAATGTATATATGTTTTTTTTTTGTCTAGCTTGTAAGTTAGTTTTCTAAAAATTGTACAAGGGTATTATTATTTGTTGTTATTTGAAGTATTCCTAAGGTAGATACGTAACATTTATATAGGTAAGATATTTAAATCTTAAGTCAAAATAACATCATTATAAAGCAATTAAGGGCGTGCGAGGCGTAACATATTAATGGATTTCAATTTGAAAACAAAACGCTTGGTCGCGCGCGGTATTTAACGAGAACCTAATTAACAGGCCATTAACATTCGCCGCGAAATGATATTTAATTCAAAGGAAAAAGTCACTGGATTTAGGTTTGTAGGTCATAGAAACAAAATAGAATTTTAGTAATAGTTAGGCTAAAAACGAATTGTTTATTTTATTATATAATTACAAGACCGTTTTTATCCAATATAAGGAAAACATGAAAATATATCTTTTAGATTAAGGGAATATATTTGTTTTTAGCATAATATTAGCAACCAATAAGTCATGGTAAAAATGTATTATAAAAATTACGTGATTTCAAATATTCCTAAAACGCTCGTAGGTTGTGGGCAAGAGGTATGAAGGGGGTGCGTCCGCTGAAGGGCGAAAGCGGAAACGCGTGAATAAAAGGTCGCCTCATACCTACATTCGAGTTAGTGTTGTTTAGTTTTTTTAGCAGACGTGACTGAGCACCGTTTCGCTGTCAGTTTTTTATAACGTCAATCGATAGCCGTCGCGAATATTAAACTTAGTTTAAAATTTTTAGAAGTTGGTGTAACTCTATTAATTACGTACCATCCAACCAGAGGTTTTGGATACCACGAGAGCTAAATGTTAATCACGCAACGAGATAAAATCGAGCTAAATCAACGAGGTCACAAATTACCAAAACAAATGCACTTCAGCATTCAAGACTCGTTTAGTAAACGATGCGAAGTTAGGCTGGAGATTTAGCATATCGGTGAGTGAATTGAAGACAATCTGACATTTATTTCATAAAATAAATAGTCACAAATTGTCACCATTTCGGAGAACTGTATTATAAACTGTCAATGTTTGTTCGCATTAATTTAATTAGTACTGAACTTTATTCTGTGTTTTAAATTGTGATTCAGACAATATCCTTTTGCTTATTCAACGGATTTACGACCCGTTGAATATACTGTTTTGAATAAATAGTGTGATAACTTTCAATTCTGTTTTTATTGACTTTTAATCATTTTGAACTTTTTGAAATCGTTGCATTATAAATCAGGCTAGCTTGATTTGAGGAGACTGACTCTTGGAAAGCTCGGATCTACAGTCCACCTTGAGAACGTGGCATCAGAAGCTACCCAGCTGTGTCCCGACTGAAGAGGACTGGTCTTCGGATCCGCTGGAAGCGGATCGGCCGGGACAAGGGTAAACCCCACCAAAATAACTATTTTCGGGCTAATTAAAATGGTATCACTATAATGAGCGGATTCAAACCCCGCGGTCAATATTTAAACGTCGCACTAGAATCCCAAGATTATCATCAGTTATAACTAGTCTTATATGAGAGTTGCTTTTCGATTTGTTACTTTTCTCCTCAAAAACCACAAAATGGATTCTAATAGGGTTTTACCTGTTGGATAGCTTAGATATTCGGAAAGGTTTTAGGCTATAAGCAATAAAATCCTAAAACTACTTATCAATAGCCACGCATCCACACCCTCAATTTTTATATGAAACGAAATATTCGAAATTCAGAACGGCTGACGGCTATTTGGCAAACATTTTAACAACAGCGACCATAGTATAATGAAGTATGTCAGAGTACAGCATGATCAATTTGCCATAAATTTGGAACCAACTGTTAAAAGTCAAGAAAAAGCCTCTTAAATTGTTTGGTGATAACACAATACAATGTATATTTATGTTGTTATCTACAGTTAAGTGGATAATAATGTCAAGTGGTATGACATGATCTCTGTGACCGTTGTGTGATGACGGTGATTGTTTCGAGTCAAAATGTTTTTCTCATGGACAGCTGTTTGTGGCATTGTCCCGTGTAATTTAAAAATAGGTAGATAATTTATGAGCAAACATAAAATAAAAAAAAAAACTACTTGTTTAGAATACAATTTTATTTTTTGATAAAAAAATCCCCGTGCGAAAGAAGAGAAAGCCAGTTATATCAATAAAAACGAAAAATCTGTATTGAATATATGAATGTTTATTTGAAGGAGTGAAAAGCACTCCCTAAATACTAAATGTTGCTAAATCGTTCGAAGCGGTGATATGTACTCATTGTCGGCTCAGTCCAGCAAACTCCGCGGCGTCCGTTCTGCGCGCATCGCTGACGCGCCGCAAATGAAAATCACATTGTGCTCCGCTTACATCTGGCACACATTATGAGCCGGGCGCGCCGCTAACGAAGCGTTAACTGTCGTTTAACGACGCCGCGCCGCTGGCGATCTACGAGTCTCTAGTGCTGTTAAGTTATAAGTCGATTTTTCGTTATTTACCTAATAATTATATCAACCGTAATTGCTTTTACTTAATTTATATCTAGATGTACAGCTTTCTGTTTTGTTAAACATCTGAGCACCAATATTGTGTCGCCTAAAAGCTTTTGTTTTAAGTGAGCGGATGGGTCATCGGTAGCTAACAATAATATCTATTTGAATGTATTAGTTAATACGGTGTCATATGTACAAATATTATAATACCTCAATATTGGTAAAACCTGATTCAGTATAAGGTTTTGACATTATCCCCTAATAACCCCCCCCCCTAATAATATAATATCTTCTTTCTTATTTTATAGTTGTTACCTATTGTAATTTTTTTTTACCTTTAAATTTTAGTTTATTAGCTAAATTACCTACCTGAATGTTTAATTTATACTAAGAACTTGTGATTGACAATTTTATTGTTGTTATTATACTTTTTGTTTGTACTGCTGTAAGCATATCTATGATAATAAATAAATAAATTACAAACATATTATGGTTACATTAATATTTTTATACGTTTAGCTTTCGGGTTTTAACGGAAACATTCAAATATGTAGTCAGGGAAACAAAAAAAAATAGTAAAAATATATACAGCTACCGGAAAAGTAACGAATATCTTTATACGATCGTTACAACATTTAAAACGAAATTATTTTAATTTTATTTGCGCCTAGACCCAAAATAATTTAGTCAGTAGTCGTTACGTCTGTGTTAGCGTCGAATAAGAGCATGTCATTTGAGATTTCATTTTTCAGCGTGTGTATTATTTATAAAAATATTTTAGTGTACTATATTTTGTACTTAAAAACATACTATAGATAATTAGATAACACTGTAGAACATTAAATTTCATTGCTATAAATAAAATGAATTCGATACGATCAGTACAATAATTATTATTAGTATTCACGCTGTCACTAAAATACAAAGCTTCATTCCTAACTGCAAACGTCTTTCAGTATTTACTGAAAATGACGATTGGCGTCGATTGACGTGTCAAAAAGCATTTGGCTACATAATTAATGTATCGTAGTCTACGACCTGTCTCATGTATTTTGATGAATATCACATAAATGAGAACATAAGTTGGCACTTGGAAATTGCTATTGCTATTTTGGCACTGTGGCAAAAGATGGCACTATGAATATGACATTTTTTTCAGTGACGTTATCAGCGTTGTTTTTAAATACAACTGCAATCTATTCTAAATTTTATTTAAATTACTCCTATAATACGCGCGAAATTAACATTACCTACAAAAAACTGTTTTATGAGCCTGCCTTGGTGCGGGAATTAGTTCAGTTAGGTAAAGATTCAATAATAATTATGCTTGTGTAACATTTATTTTATGATGGTTGCAAACATTACCACTTCAATAATGTATTTTGGTTTTAATTTCGAAATGATACGTGATTATTTGAAAAAAATTGTTTTTGGAAGTTTTTTCCTTTATTGTTGTTTATGAATTTACTGGGTTTGAATGATATTATGATGTTTTTTTCCTTTCTCTTACCTATATTAACCTATAAACTTATTGAAAGTTTTGAAATATAATATATAATTTTTTTCCCCACAGAAAAGGCACCGTCTTTGTGGGGAATGTAAAGATGCTGTGTTAAAAAATAATAAAGAATAATAATAATAAATATACTGGTCATAGAAACTTCCTGGAAACTTTTGTGATACAATCGGAATCGGCCTAGCTTTTTCATTTCGTTTTCTTATCACTGCATGGTGATATATTCCCCTTAATGGAATGCCATCAAGTTAGTATTAGAGAGCGAAATTCTCCCGTCATGACAAACTGACGTCGCGACGGCCGACCGCCGAAACTCAAATGGGCTATGAAAGCATCATTTACTATAATATTTCCTCTCTCTGCCTCTCTTCCTCTCTACACAGGGATGTTTGAATCAACAATGTTTTTGTTTGGAGTTTAATAGGATTAAGGTATATATATTTACGAAAATAAAATATAATGATTTCTTTTAAAGTTAAAATATGTTAGTTGGTTTTATTTTTATCGAGGTATTAAATAAAATATGGTAGCAATGATAGTATTATTAATTTATTAGCTCATATAAATTATCTAAGTACTCTATATTTATATTCATATTCACACAATATATTTATTATATATATTTATATTTATATTCACAAAAACTAACAGTAATTCATATTGGCTACTAATTCATCTAACTGAAAATATTAGTACATTATTGATTAGTATTGTCAATTTTAAGTTGAATTTTTTTTTTATGTATAAATACATAACATTTCCAATTACCACACTCGTTAAACCAAGAGACAAAAACATAAATATATAAAATAAATCTCTTGTAATTAACTTATACCTTAACCCTTTAGAAGGTTGATGTAAATAATTTATCATTTACATAGAGCCATGAACATATTTATAACACTTCAAAATATGTTACTATTTGTGGTTTATTTCTCTGCTAAAAGAAATAAGTAAACTTTTATTAAGATGGCAATAAAAGTCATTGAACGAACTGTTTTCAGCAAAACTGCAACAACTGCATTTTTGCAACAAAGCCGCAGATATACTGAATGTGTTACACGCAGTACCAACATAGTCAAATGAACATTTTGGTAGGTGCTTTTTATGACAGTATCGTTTATTGTGTGGTTTTATCTATAAAACTATAATAGATAACTAGGGCGCTGCTTTGCTTCGCTGCGGCATACATTGAAGCGGAGTTTAGTATATAAATGTATTTCTCCATAGGGATTATCATTTAATTTTTTACAATTCTTTGCGCAATCAAATGTATTGTTTTTTGGTATCTATGCACAGAAGACATTGTCATGGTCATTTTAAAAAAATAATTATCAAAATCGGTCTTGTAGTTCTAGAGCCTTAGTCCGTGAACAGAGTGACATTTGAGTCACCACATGGGAGCTTCGCTCTAATTATAGGTTAAACATGATGAAAAATATATTTATTGCCTAACGGTTTAAATGTTTTTGGTATATATATATATATATATAATTATATATATATATATATATATATATAATTATATAGTTAAAAGAAAAAATAGTATTTGGGTACAGTTTTGTTTTATTTAGTATAAAATTATACATATACATAACTAGATAAAAATAAATATTGAATGCGGGTAGATGAGAGTTAAAAATCATTTTATTATAAAGCTCAGGCTTGAATAATATGACATCCTGGAACCATACATACTCGTATTTGTCCTTCCTATCTTCCATACACCGCTAGAAATGAAACTTTAAATAAAATTGATTTCTGAACAAATATAAAATTGGTAATCTATGTATGCTATTTTCGTTTATATATATTATGCTATGCATTTACAATACCAATTAATAAAATATAGTAGCCCTGATTCGTATCACATTCACATTAACATAATTTATTTATTAATACTCTTATCTTTCAAATCGCTTAGTTAAGTAAAGTTTTAGTATTTCTTCAGTATTGTGTAAAATTTAGTTCCTTTCATTATTAATATTATTTTTGGTTTACAAAATTATAAGACCATTTATAAAAAGTCACAAAGATATTAGAAAAGCAATTTTAAAAGGCATCACAGAAACAACGATACAAAATATATTTGTTTTATTCATAGTTAATACCATTAATTAAATTTTAGCAATTAAATATATGCTAAATAGAAATAATGCAAAATAAAATCTATTGCACTAGGAAATTAACCTCAAATATCGTGTCGATCGCATACGCTTGCTATAATAATACATTGGTAAATTATAACATTATTTTTTTGCAGAATCAATGCCAAATAAAATTATGAAATCCTATAATATAGATAAATAAGTGATTTATTTTTGCATTTTGATGGGCAGTAATAAATATCTTTTTGTTCTTGGAAAATATCATTAGCGGCTATTTTCCACATTCCCGTCATGAAAAACAAGACGTTCAATAGACATTATATTACGGGTGGTCCACGGCGCGGGCGTTACGCCATATAAATGTTGGCGTTCGTCGACCGCGTTTCAGGAATGATTTATTAGCCGCGTCCCTCTCTTCGGCTGACGCGCTGAGTCGATCTATATGCCTGGCTCGCTCACTCACCACTACATGCTCGCTCATTCTCATCTCACAAACTACATATCTAATGACGGATTTTATTCGTTTTGCTTCATTGAACTATCTGAATTGGATATCAAATCCTTCGGGGAGGGCGACACATAACAAAAGATATTAATAGAAAGTCACACGATATATACAAATATGATCGTTGTCTATATGAGTTTTCTATGTACCCTATACTTATTTTATTTATTTATTTATTTATTTAATCACGGAAAAACAACGGATACAAGAGATGAGAAGAAAACTTAGAAAAACTGATATAGGTTAGTCTTGCATCCTTACAAGTTTTTCACATATAGAGTGATTTAAATACATATGTATTTAAATTTTTTAATCAAATTGATAATTAATGTATGTATGTTGTGCCTTCTCAATTATTTTTTATTTAAATAACGATTTTCCAATATTTATTGCTAGTTTTGAAAGGCCTTGAAATTTAAATAAAGTTGGAATTCAAACACAATTATTAGATTACCTATACAATTAGTATTGGCTACCCTATTTTACTATATAAAAGCGATCAAAATATACATTTCTTTCATTTGATATACTTAGAATAATCCACATATGTAATATAAAATATTATTTCACTGTCTATCTCAAAATATTATACAAATTTTCGTTTAGTTAGCAGGTGAAGGAACATTATAGGTACAATGTTTATCATCGCAACCTATTAGAGTGAAAACATTTTGTTTTTAAATTGTAAGTGCTTTCTTTCTGTTTATTCATTGTAATTTCTGTTGTACTAAAATTAAAAAAATAAATATTTTGTATGATCAAGCACAAATATTTTGTAAGATTCATTTCTTAATGAATATTTATGAAAATTCTAATAGAAGTATTAATACGTGAGGACACTTTTAAGAATGCTATAGCTCTCAGCATGGCAATGGCGCAGCGTATAACAGCCTTCTTCTAAACCAGGAGTCTCAGGCCTGAAACCAACTGGTCCCAACTCGGTTAAGTTATGATAATATTTAACGGTTCATTTCTTAGCACAGACACAAGCATACAATCACAGGATTTACAATGTGCTGTTGTCTGCTTGCCTCGGATTCCGGTTAACTTATTGTAAAATAGGCAAGACACGAGGTCTGTAGCTTTCAGATAGCGTGTCGTATCTGAATCGTCGCTGACGCCATTTAAATGCCGCCATCTTTATGACTCTGTCTGAATATTTACGTTTGTATTGCCACTGAATTTTATAACCGCCGCTCGCCGATGCGAGTGAGATCTCCCGTTTCTTCCATCTCGTATTATAATTTCTTTTATGGTTGTCCATTTATTTGACGCATAAAAAACTAAGAATAGTGTTTAGTTATTACGACACTCATATTTTTAGATTCCTTTGCTACGAAGTTTTACTTGGGAATGTATAAACATTCAAATCCGTATAACTTTAGTTTCGCTTTGATGTGGCATTTTATGTGTGATGCTATTTAAGGTTTTAATCAATTCTTACGTCCGAGTCAAGAGTTTATTATAATGAACGGATTCTAACCCGAGACCTCTAGGTCGATAGTCAAACGCCCTAAAACTATACTACTATGATGTCATATTATATAATATTATACCTTTTTTTTAGACGATTTTTCACTCAAAAAAGCAGTAATTTTCCCATTTTTCTTCTCTTTTGTAAATGATTGAAATCGGTTATATTGTTTTAGAGTTATTTCGATCTAGTACCTACTAAGTCTTTTATAGGTATTCTTCTTATCTTATACTCTTTTCTCAAAAGATGATACCAATCAACAACGTATTTTAAAAACAAAATCTCATAATAACCTATTTTAGTGTGGGCAGAAAAATGGTTATCAATAATAACAAACGGCGTCGATAATATTACATAAAATTACGTGTAATTTAGGAAAATTTAAATAGTAAACACTCTATTTGGGTAAGCCTCAAACAAGATTGCAATGCTGAGTGGAGTTGCAGCGATTAATTGCATAAATCCAAGTACGTAAAAAGTTTTACTTCATAAACACGGTGATGTTGCAATTCACAGACGCTTCAACGAAGCGCTATTTTTTAAAATGTCTTCAGCCAAAAAGTTATATTTGAATGATTATTTATTTAAACATTGTTTGTTTGTAACTGCGACTAATAGTAAGCGCCCCAGTGCCTAAAGCGCAGTCGTAACAGCATTTCTTTAGTCCTCAGTCACGCTGCGAACTGCAAGGGAAAAGATTCAGCAGGCTAAGTTTTAAACATCCCGTGAAGCGGGAGGCGGCCAAAACTAAGACAGCCGCTATCGTGACAACTTTGCCTTCTTTCAGAAGTGTTTCGCCTCTTCGAATATCTTAGTAAAAGGAACGTTTTATTTAAATAAACCACATTAAATAAGTGGGCATTCAGTTCATTAAAAAGGCTCTGTATTGTACATAATATAATTTTTAAATATTACTTTAATAATAGGAAAAATATTAATATTACTATTATTTATAATATTAGACCTAATATAATGATTTTATTCTGGATACATTATGGATCTTAGGGATATAATAAAATAAACATTTTCGAGGAACTCAGAATTAGACTCAAAGCGATTGCCGCTATTCTTTTTTGGTACAGAAGATCCTTGAAGAGTTATAACATAGTAAGTTTAAGTTTAAAACCCTTCGTTAAAATATTCAGGGAAAATCAGGGTTCTTTTTTTATTTATTTGCGGTGATTCTTTTTTAAATTATATTTATATATTCTTATTAAATGATAAGCTACTTTTATCTAAGCACTAATCGTAGAACTAAGTTAAGTGTATAGTAAGGTATGTAGTTCTAATGTATTATTACATGCGTACCTACCCTTCTTGTCTTAAAGCGGAATTAGGGTGTAAATCCAATAGGGTGTAATTTAACGGAATCGAATCTGTTTTTCGCATTTTCCACATAATTTCTTTACGGATACAATTTTACTTTCCTTGTTGAACATTCAACGGTTAAGAAAATTTGTTAACGCTGCGATGAAAATTTCACTGCTTCGGCGATTAATGAGACTTTGAATATTGTTCGGAAATTTCAGTCCGAGGCGACACACCTTTCTTTTCCTAACGACCGTACAGCAGCTCTCAAATTCTAACTTTGGAGTGCTATAATATTATTTCGACTTGTTTAAAACTTTCTGACTTCATCCTTGATGATTTTCTCTGATATCTGAGTACCAAAACGCCTAAACTTTTGGGTGCGAAGTGATATCTGATAATATTTAATTATCGTGCTAAATTATTTTCATTTACTTGGAGTAATTATTAATTTGGCATTTTTTTTAAAACCATTACAATATTTTTGGCCATCTGCCATTCCTCCATATGCAATTATTGGTCTCACTTTTGTTGATCTGTTTTAACACAGTAGGTCGTTTAATTGGTACTATTGCTGATTGGTACTATTATACAGACACGGTGTCATACTTTTATTATTATAACGTTAAATTATTTGTCTTTATTAGGGTTCATAGGCATTTATAGTTTTTTTTTGTGTAATATATTTTTTATTTAAACTGCCTGGTGTGGTAATTTAAACCTAACAATAGTATGCTTACCTTTTTTTTTATCGCATAAGGCACCATTGTGATTTCTCGTTTTGAAGTTAAGTAAAAAACATACGCACCTATTTATTTATTTAATTCTTGCACATCTTATAAAAATAATGTTACAATGCCAAATATCTTACCTAACTGGGCTATTGCCTGTTATAAAGAAGATATTCTG
Source organism: Neomicropteryx cornuta (assembly GCA_020383195.1). Classification (NCBI taxonomy): domain Eukaryota; kingdom Metazoa; phylum Arthropoda; class Insecta; order Lepidoptera; family Micropterigidae; genus Neomicropteryx; species Neomicropteryx cornuta. Next base: position 14,223,959 of record JAHKQU010000014.1, read on the forward strand.
TATATTAATCAAAAAGTGTTGTTGCCGCGTCGCACAACCTTGTACAACCTGTGTACAAATAATTACCTTACTGATTAATTTTTTTACTTCATTTTTCATTTTACACAAAACGCCTTCTAATAATATTGTAGTTTTATATGTGATGCTACTAATATTTAAAACTTTTGCCATTATATTATAAAATATACCATTAAGAAAAAACTCTCGTCGTGAAGTCTCTCATGAGAAAGGTGTTTGAGAATCCAATCGTGGAATCTTATCACTATGAATCTACTAATTAGTTAGTTTATTACAAGAGCAAACGCTATACATCAATATTATTTATTTTTGAATTTAAAATTTGTAATATTCTGTAACCATGCTTTTGACAGTACATATCTTCTACTCAGTTAATGAAATAAAGACTTCAAAATATTTATTTCTTGGAATGATTATTTGAAATTTGTTTATCAGTTAAAAAAACAACATAATTACCTAAACACGTTGATTGTTTTCATACAGATTTATTTCAACTTTAGTGCACTGAAAATAATACGGAAAGGTCGCTTAATTCATACGTTCGGTGTTATAATTGCCGGCTTGCTTACCCCCAACCCTGCCGGCACAATATAATTGGAACGTCGGGGGTTGAAAGAGCGAGACGAAACACAAGCAATCCCACACGACGGAGCAAGACGTCGACATGATGCCAACGCGAACGGTAAATAATGCGACAGCATTTCCATGTTAGCAGACTGTGCAAACAATAATAAAGCTGACGATTTGTCGGCTGTGTGTGTGTCGCTGTCGCTACACGAACACACACGTCGCATGCGTGGTAGTGTGAGTGCACGCATGCTTTCCCCGTCACCTCTCCGAACCGCCATGTCACAACGCAAATATGCAATTAGTTATTCGTCACTATATTGGCAATATTGCTAAATTGGAAAATCTGATAATCCAATTAATATAGATGCATTTTATTGAACGCCTATATCAGCCATTCTGCACGTAGTTTTTCCTAATATACAAGGAAAAATCTATTTAAAAGTATATAAACAACATATATTGTTGAATAAATTATTACCAAGCATCGTCAAAATATATTTATTTTATTCGTGATAGATACAATAATAAACCACCATTGTATCCGATAAATATTCAGCCAGAATTGTATAGTGTAATAAAGTACCATAATTAAAAAAATAATAACTTTAAAGTAATAAAAACGTCAGAGAGTATACTTAATTCACAGTTAGAGCACTATTTAAGTACTGACAGCATCCGACATTGCTTAAATTCTGCAAACGATACTCCAATGTAAAAAATATGCACACTGCATATATACAGTCAGGTGCACAAATAAATATATGATTACTCTTGGTCCATGTCGTGTATGTTGAAAAAACTTACTTAGCCTAAGGCCTGAAAATGGGCAAAATTTCTGCAACTATTTCTTAGCAACAAGCGCCTTCTCTCGAATACCGCCGATAGTTGATAATCCTTGACTAAAGTGTCCTTGCTTATTGTTAAATTATAAAAAAAAAAAAAAAAAAATATACGCAGTTATTAAAGGCATTGAAACTGAATACACAAGCCATACGACATACTAAATTTATCATGTATTTTTTTTATTGGGAAATTGCAATATTTTACAGTTGAGATCTGGAATAGACCGAGTTACTAACCCTGCTGATGACCCAAAATCGTGAATCGTGAATATGTCGGGGACACGTAAAATCATTGTATTTATATATTTTTTTTATTTATAGAATTAAGAGACACGAGTAACCTGGTAGGGCAAATCAGTGCTGAGAAAATAATACATTAATATCATATATTCCTAATAATAAAAAATATATTTTATTCATTTCACTGATTTCATTACCATTGCTAAAATTATTTTACAGATAAACTTTTTATTAAACTAGTGTAAACGGTAGTAATAAATGGTAATATCAATTTGGTATTATTATCAATTCAATTCAATTTCAACGTTGCTAGAAGCAACTTTTATTCAACAAATATATAAAAATGCAATTCAGATAGATCCAGCTAAGAAAAACTCTCTTTCTCTTTCACTGTCTTTTCTACCAGTTTCTTAATCTTAAATAAAATACAATTAATTTATACATGTATAAAATGGTATAAAAAAAATATAAAGTACACATTAAATAATTTATTAATTGGACCTTTCGATAAATTCATTATTTTTTGCTAAAACTCATCGCCTTACTTACAAATTAAGTTAACTTAATTCGTGTAATGTAAAAAGAGAAATCTTTCGACAATATACTCTCAGACGATATTTGTCTACTACAGTACATATTAATAACAATATTTTTCTATGTTTTGTCCTAAAAGTAATTGCTAGTAATTATTATTCTATAATAGCAAAATTAGTACCGGTACAACTTTTTAGTGGTGTCGTTCCCAGTATTCAATGCGGCCCAAAAATATTCCGACCAAGGAATGTTTGGATTGATTAGGAGGCTAGCAGATACCGAATTCCCTAATATTTTATCCACTTGTCAGATTTGGGGCTCACACTTCCATTTTGGTGTTAAGTCAAGTGCTATGAGAGGCTGAGTATATATGAGGCTACAAACATACCAAATACATACCATATAAGTGTTTATCAAATATGTCGCTGGTTTGCGAACCACTTTAAGTTAACGAGCGAAGTAAACTTGAACAGGATATTGAACTTTTATTTTGAAATTTATTTATTTAGGATTACATAAAGAAAACTTAATATTATAAAATGACAGAGTCTAGCATAACTAAGGTGACCATAAATTTTGAGGTCTAAAACGGGACACTATCACGAAATAAGAAATCCCATATCACCCCCCCTCTAACGTCAGGTGCTGTTTACAAAATATTATTTGTATGTGAAACTTATTTAGTCTAGTTATTATAGTTAGTACACAAAATCCCTTGTGAAATATGTTGTTTCCGAAAATTTTATATTTTAGCAATAGTGTTTAACAAAAATGTACATAATTGAAATGAAATGTACTTATGATTTCTTAGAATTTGACTTTTCTAACTTTTTAAACTTATCACTAGAACAAAAAGTTTTAAGAGGACTGGAGATGCCTTTAAATAATTTAAAGAATCCAAACAGCTTCATTGAATGTACAAAATAAATTACAGGAATAACTGACAAAAATAAAAGTATCGACTGACAGTATTGGGTGTGCGGGTTGCGGCCTGCGGGCACTGTCGGCGGTCTCGATCGCGTTTGGAACCTATTCGCAAGCGACTCACAGGTCTTGGGCCAAATTTAGTGAACCGCATATCATAAAACGGGACTATAACGGGACATTTGTCTAAAAGCGGGACATTTTTGCGTCCCCACACAGATGATCGGGACAACGGAACATAATCCTGTAAAGCGGGACTGTCCCGCTCAAAGCGAACCGTATGGTCACGTTAAGCATAACTAACCCAGTTAATTTCTAGAACTGTGATGATAAAAAAAAAATATATTAAATTCTAATCGAAGTCTGTGCTATAATATAATTATACTTATGTACATATTGTTTATGTATATTTTACCAATGGTAGTTGATAGGATAGTTATATATATATATAATCAACTCAGAACTGGCAGTATGTTGAAAATTTAGGGTGATAAAAAAGTAATAAATACCTTCACGAAAACGACTAATTTGATAAATTTTTATATAAAATTATTTATTTATTTGCAAAAAGTACAACTAAAGCATTATTTAGTCACTATACCTATATAGCTGCCAATATATGGCGGGAAATTAATATGCCTGGTCGTCAATTATTGGAACCAATCACACGAACAAAGCACAGCCTATGTTACGAAAGACAATTCCGCCAACCGTCATTTCGGAACATCGAGCAGGGTTACCAACTATATGCATAACAGCCAGTGAATTATTTTTATAGGTAAAAGCATTTATGGAATTTACATTTTTAAATATAAGTAGAATATATGACAAATTAAAAACGACCAATTATCGGAATCATTAACGGAAACAGAACCAGAACCAGAATTCGCGTCTGGCGCAGAGACGTGCTATATGTGTTAATAGCACTTAACCAATTCAAACCAATTAACCAAATGATTCAAGTTTCACTGAAAAATTATATTACATCATGTAATATGATAAAAAAATTAGCCAAATGGTCCTGCCTTTCCAAGTACATAGGATAATTATTAAAAACACTATTAACAAAAAAACAATAATCAAATTCGGGTTAAAATTATTGTAATATTTTTATTGTCATACTAGAATAGTGAATAAAAACACTCCTTAAAGTTTTCGTAGGACACGGTGTAAATAGGTTGTTCCAAGACCATTCCATAAATTTGAGGGGGTCCCTATTCATGCCCAAATTTATTAATTTTATCAAAGCCCTCGTGTAAATTCCATTTTGTCGCTCGCGCTCGGCAAGGCCGGCCAATGGCCCGGCGCGGCGTGGCCTGGTTAGTGAACGAACTCATCACAAGAGCGATTTAATATTATCACGTAATGTTTCCTTTTTTTTCTCGGAAATGATGATTAATTTTGATATGACGTTAAAACAAGTCATGATTGAAATCGCAGGGCCAATAAAATGTTTTTTTGATCGGGAATGGTTTGGTTATCGATATGAATGAAGCATTTGAATATTCGTTGAAATAAGAAACGCAGGATATAAAAATATTCGTTGAAATAAGAAACGCAGGATATAAACTTAAGATTGTTTTAGAGAAAAATAAACTAATACAATAGTTTACCAAAGTTTATAATAATAAAACAGTGAAAAATGATGTATATTAAGATCAATGCAGAACTTTTACTATTTTTACCTATTTTGTAAATATCTTTAAGTTTAAATGCCTGCAATTTAATTTATTTATTCAATATGAAACAACGTTTACAGTATTAGAGCGACTAGCGTAAATATATATGTACATGATGTCAGACAACGAGCTGTATCTCCGATTATTTGGTTCTATTTAGTTAATTCATTAAACATATTTTTGATAGTAATGCAATTTATCATTACTGTCAAAAATATGTTTACTATTTCAAGGAATTAAAAATAAATTAACTTCAACTTGCAAAACTACAATCGTTGCCTCCAAATTAACATCGTTTCATTGCATATGACGTGAATATGCATGCCGTCTGCTGCTAGTTGTCCGGCCAAATTCGCAGATCACAGGTCTTGTAAACGCCAGAAACAAGCGGCCATTCGAGAGTGTCCCTAATTTATGACATCGCCCGATCTGCAAGCTCATAGTATGTACAAACACAATAGATGATGACGTCATTATTATTACCTACAGCTCTTAAAATTCCGTTAAAAAATCAATTTAAAATTTAATTCATTATAACTACACAAAAAATAACATTACCATTAAAGGCACCTCCCATTTAACATCTCAGAACAGGTTAGCTAACTTAGTAACAAACTGATATTTCGTTTTTTTTTAGGCAATTTATAGGTTTTGAGAACAAATAAAATAACATATTATTATAGTATGTATTTTAGGATTATATTATTTTAGTGTATGGATATGACAGTGTTAGCGTGTATATTTATAGAATAATATGAGAGAATGCTTGGATATACTCATTTTTGCTTCGGTAGGTATTCTTCAAACACTTCAATTTTTGTTTCTTTTCTGAAAAATAAACGTTTGTTAAGAATAACATAGATTGTTAATTAAGAAAGAATATAGACGGAAGATAAAATAACAATATTATTAAATAATTCCACTTATTCCGTAGAAAGAAAGCTGAGTGTTTATTGTACAAAATATACAAATTAAATTGAATTGAACACATATGTTTGTATCTATACATGTTTAAATTTTATATTAAGCTCATTGTTCAATGTTTCATATTCACATCGTATTTAACTTTTACTAAACCATAACTAATAAACTATTCGGAGTATTCCTTCCAGGGTTTCTCTGATTAGTAAGCTTTTAATTAGATAACGTAGGTACCTAACCACTAAAAAGGTGGTTTAATTTAAACTTTTTAAAGGATGATTTTAGTTGGTATAAACATTTTTGTTTTACGATCGACGGAGGGTGTCATACTCGAAGCACGTTTTCTTTATTTCGTTTGTGTGGCAGGTTTATTGCCCAATTACTTCGAATTCGAATAAAAATAAAATTATATTTTCTGTGTAATTAGATATTATTAGAGCACTTCCTTAGTTACTGTTTGTAATGAATGAACACTGCTGCTTCAACTAACTTTAAACCAATGTATCAACTGCTCAATACCTTTGAAACAATTGCACCGGCAAATCCTGGTTAAAATAAATCAGTAAGCATAGTTACACCGTGCGTTACAATTAAAACATCTATAAGAAAGTTGATTAAATTTGTCATCAACTGCATAATAATTAATTAATCTATATTTCAAAATTATCACACCATACTGGGAGCTTCATTCAACATTTTTTCCGCACGTCTATTTATATAAAAAGAATATCAACATGACAGCTTGGCACACATCGACTTTAACATAATGAGCATATCACCTCCGAGCGTCCTCTTGAGTTTAATCAATCTAATTACGGGTTCCAATTGGATTGTCTCATAATTCAGTCAACAGTGATAAGAAAACCGTTTAATAAACTGTGGGGGTCACAAGGTCGCTGTCGTCCACACCCAGTTTCTCACATCAGCGGAGCGCTAGGTCACGCCACATCACGCCACTCGAGACGTCCCCGGTCAGCAGTTCGAGTATGACGTCAGCCGGCCGACCGAATGCGTCACAGCTGAGGTAGAGGGTCTCCCCGCCGGCGTAGGTTATAAGAACAGAGGTCGACGCTTCCACGATGCCTATTCCATCCGACTCGCGCCGCCCAACACCTGCTTCCCGGTTGGTCGTTACGCGCGCCGTACGCGCGTAGTATGGAGTCAGATATTTAATTAAGTAACGAAGTTATATTGTAATGGCTTAATGATAAATAAACTAGTTAACCTTCTTCCACGTATAATTCAGACCGTTACAAAACTATACTTGTGATGGACGGATTTTTACCCACTGGGTTTCGAACGTGGGACCTCCGAGTCGGAAACAGGCATTTAGAACGCTATGCCACTAGTGCATTTATTAGAGAATATAATATATAGAAGTAGTTTTTATGGTACATAAATAAATACGTTGGTAAAGCCTCATAGATTTGCACGGACAATGTAAAGGGGGCGTTGAATGATCTTAGCAACTCGGTAGAGAGGGTGAGGCTGAGGGTAGAAGATGGCAACGTATAGTACGACCATTTAATATTGAGAGACGACGCCTGAACATGACATCGTTAGCGGGGCAAACTCCAGAACAGCGCGTCGATTCCTACTCATAGTGCCGTAGTAGGCAACTTCGTTAGCTTGTCTCGATTCGGAACTTAATTCAAATCTGTAGCGAACACTTTCCAGAATCAAATGTTTGTAGAAAACTTAATCGATAGTTTGGAAACATTCTCGCATTTCGTAATACTATGCAATAGAAACATTCCGTCCTGAAGCGGTTTGCCTACACGCCAACTCATAATAAACATTAAATGGATTTAATACGTGCGACATTTCAAAAAAAAAAAAAAGGTAAGGCATGTCAATAGTTTAAATTATTATAGTACATATAATTACAATTAATAAAGTTGTATAAAGCCGCAAATAATAACCCAATCTTTTCCACTTTCTAAATTCACAGAGGGTAGGGCCTTATACATTTTGTACAAGAGAACATATTTTTTAGCTTCTAGACATTTATGTATAAGAAGCTACAATCCCCGTCCTTTTTGTATCTTTCAACTCGAAAACAGAAAAACAAAGAGTTGATTTCTTGTGTGTAGATTGACGCTCTTGAAAAGCCCGTTTGGATCACAGTGGAGGCTGTCGGATATATATAACATAAAAGTTAACAAGCTTTTAGTATCAATAAATGCAACACTGACAGTTTGACCGAAAGCCCAAATATTATATTCGAATACAGCACAAGTAAGTTTTTTCATAGCATTTTTCTTAATACTGCGAATGTAACAGGGGTGTACGAGTGTATGTGTACCACTACAGTACAGGCACCAGAAGATATATATTTGCTACTGCCCTATAAGAATCCCTAGATCGTCCATCGAGATCTTACATTGTTTGGAAGCGTTGCAGTCGAAAGATGTTCAGAAGGAAACATCATCTCAGCGGAGTAAATAATGTTATAGTTAGTATAGGGTGATTATTTTCATATGTATCTGTTTGCAATATTGGTTTATACGAATAAATAAATAAAATATATCATAATAATTTCCCAAGTAGTTAATCTGAGTATAAAGTAATATCAAAAGAAGGTAACTTATATCTTTTAAAATAAAATAAATGCATTTATTATTCTTATTTTACTATCTCTTTAAAAATTGAGACCAGTTCACTAAACATGAAAATATATACGCGGATAATACAAGATACAAAGGTTTTTTGTTCATTCTACTCAATTTCTAGATTCCAAAACAACAGTAATTATATGAGTTTTCACTTCTATAATAGATTGCCGATCCACATAAAAAACCTGACGTTTCTAAAAATTTCAATATAGCTATCGAAGAATATTTATTGGTACGTAACTAATGTAATTTTTTTTTTGTGCTATTTCTGTTGTAATGATGCAAGCAGATTTCACCATCTTTTTTTTTTTTTGTTATACTATCTTAATCGCTTTGTTGTTATCGTTATTCCCTACGTAGGTCATTAGATCTTATTAACTATTATTATTCATATTAATCTAAGTTCGTTCGTTCGTGTAATTTACTATCTACATTATGTATTTTTATTACCTAATTGTTGTAAATTATATGTCATTCCTTTGTATACTTGTATGTTTCGGAAATAAAATTATCTTATCTTATCTTATAAAAAGTCATAGCATATAATTGGTATAATAAAGACAAACGAATTGTATTGTTTTTATTTTTTTATTTTACAATATTACAAAAAGTATTTATTATTCTATTTTAAATTATAAATTGTAGCAAAATTTAATTCATTTTAGGGTTAGGCAGGCTAGCCAGAAGGGCTAGCCCATCCGATGCACCGACCAAAGGCCCAGCGCCTGGTATCGGAGTCAAAATTCCTAGCATCATGCAGGAATTGACCACAAAATCAATTCATTGGAAAAATAATTATTTGAGTGGTTTGCACAATCGCGGAGTACTATTTTATTAAAAGTTCTATATAATGTTGCAATAAAAGTAAATTTACACTCGTTATTGGCTTGGTGACAGAATGGAGTATGCTGAACTCTCCGCACTGCTTTTATCCGCCTTCCCGTGACAAATGCCTCTTTTCCAACGTTAGAGCCAAGCACCCGCGCGTTTGCGGCAATTTTATTCGATTCCGCGACGCCATCTACTCAGAAGAACAAAATGGAAATTGTGAACTGAGGTCACACCGAGGATGCCGCGATATTTTTTTAATAATCAAATTTTCAAAAATTTTACTGCCCTCGACTAGAATTAATCCAAATTTCAAACAATTCCTCTCAGTTCTAAAACCAATCTTGTTCAAATTTATAACGAGATTTTTTGATCCTTTCGTTGTTGCAATGAAACTTCTATACGCATGGTAGAGTGACTAGGATTCATGGGACTAAAAGTGTAACGAAACGATGCACTTCACTCCACTGCGTGCATTGAGCTAGAGTGGGGCACCGGGAAGGCATCGCTGCACCATTCGTTACAGGCAGTTTGGGCGTATGAATACCGTGCTAAAAACACATACATCGGACTACGTACATTACACATTGTTTATTACAATAATTTATAATAATTTTTTTTGAACATATCTGTATTAATATAGCACATATTTCTGGCCATATAAATCAGCACTAAAACAGTATTTTAATGAATCGCTGTTTTATACATAAATCAATAAAAACGTTTGTCGCGTAATAAAAATTTTCAAGTGGTGATTAGTTTCAACTAGTTATTCGTAGGTATTACTCACATTTGTGTTTGTAAGATTTGTGTACTTTATTCCTAGATTGTGTTTGTATTATATTTGATATAATAACTAATTAATAATGATCCCAATGTTCAATTGACACTGTTTTTGTTAGATACTACACTACATAGGTCGATCTATGGAAACTTGAAAACAATAAAAAATTGAAAATTTTAAAAAAGAATGTGTATACTCGATGAGAATTACCTCCAAACCTAACCTACCTTGCGCGTATGTAGATTTTTAGTAAATAAGTTTAATTTTGTAGTGTAATTTACTTGTTCCTTTTTACACAGGAGTATATAAATCCTCACAGTTGAATTGGTATATTTGGCATATTATTATTATATTATTATTTATATTTATTATTACTAACATTATAGGATTATGTTTAACTGTTAGATTTTTCAATTAAGTTATGTAAATTTTGAATATATTTAATTATATGTTATATTATAAATAATAGTAAAAACTAAATTAAATATGCTTTTTACTTAAGTAATAAATAGCCGATCCTTTTTCTTATGCTGCATAGAGCTTATCAAGGTATGTATAACGCGTTTATGCATACGGCCGATAATATCATTGAAGCTGAGTTGTGAACATAAACGTGAAGCAAGTCGGAACAAACGGAAAACTGAATGCGCTGCCAAAACTGTAAGAGATATATCGAAGCGTTGCATGAGATAATATTTAGCTCTTTGTCAGTTATGCAAAAAGGTATTTTATGTTTCAATAATCGTTCTAGTCTCACAAACCGTCTCGTTTTATCATTTTATGACATTATTCATTTTTATAAAAAAAAGTATAATATGAAAACGCTAAAAATAGTAAGGCGCCGGTAATAAGCCGATCTAGTTTTTGTTCTTGGGGTAGATCAGGTTCGAGACCTGCTTGTTGGCTTTCGAAATCTTTTCGAAATTTCGATTATCATGCGACGGGCCCGCGGTGATAAGTTGCAACTCTGAAATCCTATCAGTAATCCTGCCTTTCTAATAAATGCTAAAATAAGATTCGTTTTAAAATTCAACGCTAAAATATGCAAGCCCTACATATACACAGCGCTTACCTAGTATCAATCTAGAGGAGGATAGGGTGGGAATTGTGATAATTATTTTATATCATGTTTCATCAAAACTTGCAATACTAACACAATTATATAATTGTTATTTCTAATATTAAGAACGGCACAATTTGAACATTATTTAGGTTGGTTTTATAGCTATTTCCTTTACTTTCCAAACCCTATTTAGGTGAGGAAAGTATTTTTTTTTCAAGCGAAAGCTGATCCACCACTTTTCAACGGATGATCAAATTTGAAGATCACATGAAATCATTATAACCATTTTTGGGACGATGTCTGCATGTACTGAAATTAAAATTATTCCAAATTAAATTTAAGAATACGGTTTTATTGGTTTTAAAAATGTGGAGATAAATTTTATTAATCATAATATTTCATAGTTAAATTTTCCTTAATACGTTTTTTTTTATATTCGTATTAATTATAGTTGTGTTTTACATGCCTTTTAAACGATAATTAATCCCAAAGTTCCGAAGATGATCACGCATCGTGAGGGCGACACATCTATTCAATGCGAAAATAAAAACCAAAGCATTCTAATGTTTATTAATATGTTAGTAAATAGTAGTACGTAAAAATATTTTATGATTAGTCCTTTATCTTAAATATACCCCCTTTTTATATTAAGAGTTACTTTGCGTGCAAATAGAACGATAATTGCATAGAATGGTGAAGCGTTGGGTCATTTATAAGCGTTGTTAATGGTTTATTTTCCGTGCGACATGTAAACGGGGCATTAGCTGAAAGGGTTTTGCATCATTCACTGATAAGATTTTCAGCCAAAACTCTATTTTTAGCATTCCAGCTTTTTAGCATTTCCATTACATAAATAAATAATGGTAATATTTAATTTATCATAGTTACTGATAATTCACTATTTTTAATCTGTTGCAGTTTGGTGTGATTGTAAAATAAAATAAGCGTAATATATATATATATATACTAGGTCGCCGCAGTCGCTCGCATTTTGCTTCGCTGCAGCACATATTAGAGCGAAGCGATTTACTAAAATTTTCTAAATAAAATTTAGTCTGTGACAATAACTTTTTAACGACGGGATAGATTTTGATAATTTTCTATAATGAGGTATTTGAAATCTCTTTGATACAAATGCACAAAAAAAATTCATCCGGAAATCAACAGCATAACTTTTTAACGACGGGATAGATTTTGATAATTTTCTAAAATGAGGTACTTAAAATATCTTCAATACTAATGTACAAGAGAATTTCATCGGGAAATTGAAAACATAACTTTTCAACGAATGGATAATTTTCCAAAATGAGGTTCTTGAAATCTTTTATATACAAAAAGAGAAATTCATTTAACAATTATTTAAATATAAGACAAATGAATTTATTTTAAAGAAATGTTTAAAGTTAAGACAATGAAATCAAGCGTTGCAGTTCTCGACGTTTGGAAGGTAATCCTTTCTTATCATTGATTTTGAGTAGTCTTTCAAGGGGGAACGATGGAGAAATAAATAATCCTTCAAGACTCCTAACCCTTGAGAAGGCAACATAAGATAACCCTAGTGCAAATTCTATGTTTCCAATATCGACAACTTAGCCCTTGATAACTGCTGCCGTAAAGCGTCATTTGTCCTGCGACCGAATTGTCGCCTTCTTATGGGAGGCATTGCTCTTATTCTAGATGTTAAAAAAACATAAGCAGATTAAGCCATAGTAAAAGACATGTTCGCTCATCACAAGTTAACTACTTTATAATTTGGATGAATGCTATTTTCTCTTTATAACTACGACCATAGAGATGGTTTTTAAAAATAAAAATCTTGATAAATTATTCAAAATTAATGCTTAATTTAGAAAATTAAATCGAAATTAGAATAAATCGCTAAGAAAAAAAGTGACGTGACCTTCGAGCGAATTTTGTTTTTTTTTACTATTTTTATGCGTGAAACTTACCTAATTATTTTTTGTATTTTTATTTATTGTTAAAAACGATTTATTATTGTTAAATTGTATTAAATTAATATCAAATTAAATAATTTAAAATAAAATTCGATTAATTATTTTCGAATAAAAAATTTTCAAAAAAGCGCGTGACTTTTTTATAATGGATATTCCCATAGACAATTTTCTTTTGACCCCAAAAATTTTATTTTTAACAATATTTAAAATCAAGCTCCGTCACGACCTTCACTTTTTCATGTAGATTCTCTCAAAATCAAAAATTTTTCAAATCGGTCAAGGAATGACCAAGTTAGCCCGTGACAAAGTTCTAATTGGAGTCTCCTTATGAGAGCTTCGCTCGCTACGCTCGCTTCGCTCTAATAACTTATAATTGATGATTGTTTTTTAATAGCGGAAAATCGCCTGATAAGATAAACTACACAATCTTTGACAATATTGAAAAATTTTGAAAAAAATTTTAATTATTTGATAAAGTGCTGGATAGCATAATATTTATAAAGGTTCTAAAGAGGTCCTGTACTTGACAGCGCAGAATGTCGGTTTAAACCCAGCGCTGATATTTATAAAAAAGCATTTTTAACTCTCAACTGTCCTCTTTAGTGTAAAATATTGTCAAATATTATGTAACTATCTAATAATTAAAAACTTTTTCAAAATTTTTCAATATTGTCAAAGATTGTGTCATTTATCTTTTCAGGCGATATACCGCTATTAAAAAACAATCATCAAATAACTTTACAACTCAATTATACAATTATATATATATATTACTATACTACTATACTTTAAGTTATATATTACTATACTTTAAGTTATATTTAAAATAAAAAAAAACGACTGAGGTATAGCTGTTATTTAAACGAGTATAAACATAATAATTGGAACAATAAAATAAACATTTACATTCAGTTTCAGTAATACTTTAAAATTCGATATCATTGATAGATATCGAATTTTATAGATAGAAGATAGTTCGTCTTAGCACTTACAAATTTTTGTAAGTGCTCAGACGAACTATCTTTTAAATAACTTAATTATTTATTTATCAAACAGGTTTCCCCATGTACATATTACAATACAAGTAAAAAAAACTACGAAAAGGAAAAGACACCATTAAAAACCAAAAACAATAACAATAAAAAACAAAAAATAACTAGAACTCATCAGGAAAAATACAACGTCAGAAAAAATATAAAGTTAAAAAATTAAAAATAATTCCTCCAGGCAAACAATAACAAATAAATAATTCAGACTGATCTTACAAAGGCGTTATAGAAAGAAGATTTTTATTCCTACTGGGCGAACAGACAAATATATCAATTTCCGCGGAAATGGAATTTAATATTTCGACTGCTCTCCCAACCGGACTATACTTGTATACGTCGGTACGACACGCTAATTGCCTAAATAACGTGTGCTTCCGCGATCTAGTCAAACGGTCCGAAACAAAGAAACCAATGTCACCGAGTATTACGGGATTATCGACGAATCCGCAAATAACTTTAAAATAATAGACTAATGTATGAAATTGTCGCCTAAACTCGAGTGTGTTAAAGCCTAACATCCCTAATACAAATGCTGATGGATACGTATTGGGAAATATGTCAGGATAATATCCATACCTACTGAGATAGAGGTATCTTAGAAACCTCCTCTGAGTAACCTCCAGGATATTACAGTATGTAATTTCATGAGGACTCCAGATAAAGGAACTATACTCTAATATACTCCTCACGAACGTGCAGTATAAAAGCGAGATTGACATCGGCTTACTTAAAGATCGACTGGTTCAAGCACGAATACTAACATTTTATTGGCACGCGCAGCTATGCTTCGCATGTGCAAATGAAATGTTAGACGTGAGTCAAACAAAACCCCCAGTTCGCGAACTTCTTCACATCTCAAAACTTACTTTTTCACGCAAGGCTCGTGAGAAGGATACTGCTACATATTTAGAGGTATTAAATTGTAATTTATTATCGGTAGCCCACTCTAAGAGACGATTGATGCCATCTTGTAAAAGATGCGTGTCGAATAGTGAAGTCACTGATCGGTAAATCTTACCATCGTCTACTTACAGCAGCAAAATACATTTTTTACTGCGGTAAAAATATTGTTAATAAATAAAATAAAAAGTAAACCACTTATTGAATGTATCAGAAACTGATAGCTAGGAACCAAGTTTAAAAGGTCGAGTGACACATATTTTGGGCTGATTAATGATCGACATACCTTTAGCCTAACTAAAACTATAATATAAAATGTCTCAAGGGAATATTTATTACTTTTATCACGCATAAAAAACGTTTGTTATTATTATTACTCTGGGTTATATTTTTTAAATACCAAACTAGAAAATTTAGTAAATCATTTGAGAAAACTATTTTCAAATATATATACCACAACGATGTTAATGGAGTCATACATTTTAAAGGTCTATCCTTCACCTAAGGGCGTCTGTATATCGGCATTCATAGCTCAGCTTGGAAAGATAAAGAGAGATAAAGAGGCTCCTTCGAGCTGTGTGCAGCCGCCCTAGCCGACAGTCCCGCAAGCCCCCACTTTTCCTATAAATAATTGAAAGGCTACAGACAAAGTCGCGGTCAGCTGTATAAAGAGCCTGGATTTAAACTTCAGCTCAACCTAGGAAGGAGCATACTTTGAGCTAAATTGTGGTGTATATTAGGAGAATAAATAGGGAAGGGTTCATGAACCTTAACATATATAGAAGTTTTTTTTTTCTAAAATGAAAAAAAATCTTTAAAATGACGGGAGACGAAAAGTTTTTATTATGAAAAGAGTGATTATAAAGGTCATTTTCCATTAAAAGTACATATTGAAATCATATATTTGCAAAATATATGATGTAAACGTGCATGCATAAAACAAAAACAGACATTTATCTGGCAGTACAAGATATGGTAAAATATCAAGAGCAGAGGATTACCCATTATTTCTCTAAGAAATTTATGAAAACTAAATTTAAATAGTTAACAATAGAACCTACAATCAAATTTAAACTTTTTTATTAAAATTACATATTAATTTTGAGTTTTTAATTTTTTTCAAAAGATCTTTCAGCCAAACTCCTATGCCAAAATATTATTTACTTTAAGTTTATATAGTTTACACCTATGGTATAGTTTATAGTTTAGTTTAGTTTATGTTTCACCTCAAATGTTATAATATATATGTATAACGTAGTATTTATATTTTCATTCGTTTTGATAAACAAAAAGTGGTAGCGGGCTGTCCATTCTTTTTAGAAATGAAATTGTGGAGATGGCTATGATGGACAGAAATTATAGGTAGTAAATATTTTTTTATTATATACAAGTATTTAACCTTAAATAAATACTTGATTAAAACTAACTAACCATAAAGTGAAATGGAGCGTTTTGAAAATAATGCCATCCATTGCGCGCGAATTATAATATATTGTGCTCACGAAACATTCAGCGCGGCGCGAAAGGCCTGGTTTACTCCACCCTCCCCTTTGTACTGAGTAATCCAATATTTCGTTGCACTTAAGACGTTTTTATTGGTGTAAATTATAGTTTACGGTTTTGCCTGAACCCGCTTTGTGATGCAAACGAGGGTTACGCCAAAATAAAAGGCGTGTTTGCATTTGGAAGCTTATGGCTTTATTATTTTTTATATTAAGCACTTTACAGCTTTATTGAGCAATAAAACTGTCATTGTGTAGGGATTTTAAAAAATTAACAAATAAGTACACCATTATTAGTTTCACCCCGTAGTGAAACACATACGAGAGGTGAGAGTGATTAGTTTAGGTAAGGTTTAGTCGTTTAAAAAATACTCATTATGGTAAAACACTCAAATTTGAGGTGAGGGTTTGATATATGTGAGTCTTAGCTTGTATTCGTAGCTGTAAGGATAAGTCGATATGCTTACCAAATGTCACTACGTTATATTGTTACATTTTCCTCGTAAAGAAATTCTAAGAATATTGTTTTTGAATTAAAGGGTAGAAAATAAATAGTTGCTTCTCTCGCTCTGGTTTATATCAGCTAAAGAATTGAAAACTAAAGAAAAGCTTTATATTATTCTACTCTACTAGCATTTGTTAACTATGCTACCGACCAGTTTTCATTTTACATATTCTTGCAATTGGTGCTCAGACATTGTAAAAGTTAGAAAAGCAGTGGAGCAATACCTTACGGGATAGCGACAACCAAATCAGCCGAATCTGACCTCTTATTAGCAACCTGAAGTTTCTAATGATTCCCTAAGTAAGACTCGAACGATGCTATCCTAAAATTGGGCAGATGTTATAAGCCATACAAATTATATCACGTTTAGAAACTTTATTCTCTAATGGGCGTGGCCTCGCTGTATTCTCTTTCCGCCATTGGTCGCGGGATCCCGGGGTGCGAAACGCGGGATATTTTCACTTCGATAATTAAGTACACTGTGGCAGGTTTTGGTTTAAATCAGATTTAATGACAAACATATCTTGCACATTTAAAGAATAATTAAAAATATTTTTAATTTAATGCCACTTTCAGGCTATTGCATGAATTGTAATCATTAGACTGTATGTTGAGGCTGTATATGTAATCCAAAGTGTAACATCTTATAGATGTAATGCCTATATTTCTATAATACGTATACTTTAATAGAAGTGGAAAAACCACGAATTGATGCATTCAAAATGTGGTTCCAGAGTTTACATTCACATGTACTCTTATGTGTCTATGGTAAAAGAAATTAACTAACTGTAGAGACCATATGGGTTCAATAGCGTAATATGTTTTACGAACACTAAAATTCTACACCATAGAAATAATTCAACGGACTGTAGACACCGCTTTCGGCCCTTACTCAAGCGCTTGACAGACCAAGCAACCTCGTTGTTTGTTTAATAGCTAGAAAGGATCAAGTTGCTGGTTAGTGCCAGTGAAAAGTGCTGTTTGCATGGTTCCATAGAAAATATGTTTTATTTAAATGTCATAAATATACACATCGTATACGCTAGTAAGCATTCTACTTGCACCGCAAACAGAAATATTATGCGGTATTGCCCAATCGTCTGTCAATGAATAAAAAAACTCCTAATGAAAATGTTTTTGTACAAGAAATATACCTACTTTGAGCTGAACGTTCTACTAAACTTAAAAGAGAGCATATTTGAATAGGAAAGACAATTTATATTCAATCGTCAGTAAGAATTAGAGAAGCTATAAATTTTGAAAGCGGCTTCCCACTGACAGCAATTTCTCTCCACTTAATAAAAGCTAAGATAATAACTTGGTCTCCCGACTCCCGAGTGGCCTGATGCCTTCGGCCTATCCGAGCCGCTCCGCTGCCGATGTAAATTACACTACGGAGACTCGAATGTGGCGAAAATGAGATCTGAATATTAATAATGGGCCGAGGAGAAGTGATTTTTCTTTCATGCTTTTTTGGTTTCGAGCAGGCGACACGGAACAAATGAATATGAATTATAAAGTTGGCGTCGAAATTACTTTCATTATTAATCGAGTTGTAATGCATAAGACTTCGGCTTTAAAACGGAATATCATTTGGTTAGCAAATCGAAAAATAGAACATAATAATCCTGAAATTGTACTCTACTCAAGAGAGATGAGACATAAATTGCTCTCAGAATTTACTGTTGCAGAATTACAATT
Organism: Neomicropteryx cornuta; assembly: GCA_020383195.1. Taxonomy (NCBI): domain Eukaryota; kingdom Metazoa; phylum Arthropoda; class Insecta; order Lepidoptera; family Micropterigidae; genus Neomicropteryx; species Neomicropteryx cornuta. Next base: position 14,242,589 of record JAHKQU010000014.1, read on the forward strand.
TTTTAAAAAGAGCCGTTAAAATTGTGATGTTATAAAGCAGATAATAATTTAATGGCAAATTCATTAGCATATATTATTAGGCTACAAGTAATGCAGAACGATAATTACTAAGTAACGGAAAATAAAAGAAACTTTTTAAATCATGTCATCTATCAAGGGCAAAATAATTAAACTTACAAACATTTCTAATAAAAATGTTCGTTCAGCTTAAACATTATGTTTTGAGATTTACAATTGGTTTTACCGATATTAATTTAACTTTAACCAATCAATCATTTTTCTTTTAAACTATAATAAACTTACAAAAACCAATATACAAAATGATCAATAAATATGATAGTATTAAAACGAAGTAAAAAACAAAGTAAAGATAAAGTATAATAAACTTTCAGGGCAAATTTTAAAAGATAAAGTATAATAAACTTTCAGGGCAAAATTTAATTCTTTACACATTTTCAGTATTGTCATACACTAGCAATATCTACTGATAATTTGGAACTAAATATTGATTACAATGATGAAATGTTTATATTTACAGATATATTAATATAGAAGAAATGCTGAATTGCTGAATGATATCACGAAACTGCCCTAAAACTGAAAAAGTCATTTTTAAGTAATAGAAAGTCTTTTTCATTTCAATCAAAGAGAGTTTAAAAAGAATGTCGGTTAGAAACAAAGGCCCATTTTTACATTAAACTTTTTTGGTGTGGTTAGATGGTGCATCTCTAAAGGGTTGCTTTTGTTTCATAATAAATACGTGATGAAACTAGATCTTGCTGCAGCAGTCATGTTTGTTGTAATCAAAACTGAGTGAAAGGTCCAGCAAGACTAGTGACGCCGCCGATCGACTATACGAGTAAATATTCTTGTACACTATAATAATATATCCTTACGATTTGCCGCTAGTACAACACACGTTATTTGAACGCAATATTAGGATAATCAGAGTGTAAATTTTCATAAATTAAAAACATTTACGTACGCGTGTGGCTTTTTGTAATCACCGAAACGGCAAACAACATTTCGCTTCATGCAAAGCTGCGCCGCTGAGCGCGGCAACTAATCAGAACCGGAAGTAACTCGAAAAAGCGTCGACGAGTGCGCAAACCGGGGAAGTTTTCATCCATCAGAGCGCCTGCTTTGTCGACAGCGAGCGGGCGCAGGGGGTTCGCTTTCATCTTAAAACTACAAAACCGCACGCCATTCATAAGAAAACAGCACCCGATGTTGGTCGGAGGCATTAATTTACTGTAAATGTTTGCACTGACTACCCATTAGATAAATGTGTAAACGAGGGTCACAAATTACGGCTGCCAGATTTGCGTAAGCAAATCATTTGATTCTGCTCAGGGCCCATATTAATTATCTTTTAATCAGTGGATCAGTGATTTTTATAATGAGTCTATAAGTGAATCTGCCACCATATCCACTTAATCACACAAAGATTAATTACCCTTGGAGATAAGACTAATTAAGATCAAGATTAAAGAGGTTGCTTATTTTTTTTTTTTGTAATTTATTTGTAATTGTAGTAAATTGTTCCCAACACCACCGGCCTTATGCATAAAAGCGTTAGTAAGCTGCTAAGCTTAAAAGTAACCACCGGTCATAGAATAATGTATGAGCGGTCAATTTAGCAGCCAACTAATACGACTATACACAAGACCGCACGTTTCGTTGTCTGTTTTTTTAACTTTAGTAAAAAAAACTACATAAAAAATGGTAATATACTCGAATTAGCGAATTGGCGCTAGCATACACCTAGGAACTTCGCACATGTTTACCGCCATTGTTAAGTACAAGTGAAAGCCTTTATTAAGTCGTTTATTCTATTAGAAGCGCGCTTGTGAAACTATATACTATTCTCAGAAGTGCTATTTAATTGAGTTATTTTATTTTTCACAATAATATAAAAAACAGATTTTTCTAATTAGTTCTCTATTTATCCCTTTTAGCTTCTATAAATTCATGTAAAATAAGCTAAATGTAAAATCTGTCGGTCCGTCCTACAGTTGTATCTTTAAAGTACAAATGCGAAAGAGTTGAATTTGTATGTACAGATTAATGCTAAAAAAAATAAAAAACTTCAAAATAAATTTAAAGCCAAAATAACCAATAAACATACAATACAAAACTTCTTATTGGTAGCAAAAAATAAAAAAACCGATCTATCAAAAACATTAAAATTAGTGCAGAAACACAACGTATGCAACTTCACTATAAACCATGTCTCTGCACCAGATTTTTTTAGGATCACCCTCAGGAAATTTCCTATCATGTGCAAAAAAAAAATATTCGAAATCGCTCGAGCCAATCCGGAGTAATCGGGAAACGTTCAAGTAAATAATATTTGTTTACGTCGAACTCCTCCTCCTCTTTTGAAGTTGGTTAAAAACGATATCGCAGTTTTGTGATTAAAGAATTTGATACCTCAGTAGTGCAGTATTAACGCGAGCGCAAGAACTTAGATTCTTATAAGGAGACAAAATACAAAAGAGAACTCAGATATAGCGTGGGTATTAACAGCGTTAGAAGGATTTTAACGGAATCGTATTCTAAGCTACTTTGTGAATTAAAGGTTGAAAATAATGACTTTGTATTTTACACTACATAATTGAAATTCATTAACGGAAAGTTTACTTACACAGGAAGTAAACAATATGTAAGTTTTGTTAGACGATTTTCAATCGATATACACAATTTATTGAATGTTTCATAAGATTCATTACGATGTCATACTCGAAGTACACTTATTACATATTATATAGAATTAGCAGTATATACTATTTACTACTTCTTTAAGAAACGATAAACGCAGATGCATGTCACTATAATCACTATAAAACTTAAAAAAAAATCTACTGTATACGTATATAATATTAATAATCTATATATATTTTAAGAACACTGTTCAAATTTTTATGCTAATGTTATTATGTAAAATGACCGAAATCCATAATTGGTTTTATATACTAGTAATAAGTTTTGTTTGTAATTGTAAAAATGTAATACTGTGGATTTTTCAATAAAGAATAAATAAATAAATAAATAATTACTGCATAGGAGTGGGGCTGCATGCAGCGTTTCGTTAAATGTTGGTTGCATAAATCCAAGCCAATGTACCGTGCGTATAAATCAGAGTCGCATTTTCATTTCAAATCAGGGTCGCATTTAAGAATTTTCCGCCCCTAGACATCATTCTTACAGTGACCCCCTTTAAAAAATACCTACATACTTCATTTATGAACGTTTTATATGAAAAAATTGGTAAAATGATGATTACGTACCGTCCATATTTGGTCATAGGTCGTTTGTTTTAGATCACACAAGAGACCAGACAGACACCTTTGTAAAAGACCAAATTTGAAAATGTATTCTTAATAATATTTATAATATGATTTGTATTTTTGGTTAATGAAAACACAAACAATTCTTTTGCTTTTTTTTATTATTTCTTATGGTAGGTACACATTTAATTCATTTATTCAAAACCTGCCGCCCCCTAGCGCTACCGCCCCTGGGCACGTACCTAGAGTGTGTAGTTAGAAATATGGCATTTTTAAACAAGAAATACTAAAAGTTTAGTCAAATTTTGAGGTTATATATAATATAGAGACTAAACCTAAGTTTAGAATCGAAAATCATATATAAATCATAGATATTTTTTTTATTATCGTTTTAATTGTAACGTAACCGAACCTCATCATTTGATTCAATATTTATACTCGCGCATATGACCTACATTAAATCCGACTAATACTACGGACGACCCGTTCAGTGAGCAACATTCATTCATTCATTTACATGGGAGCCACAGAAATGTTTGCGCACAGTGCATTCGCCAGGCGAGCGCCAGGGCGGGTGTTTGCACTGACGAGTGCAGCTCGCGTAGAATTGCGGTGGGCGGTTTCGCCTAATCGAGTTAGCGGAGCCGCGTCCTTTGAAATCGTTTCGCGCATTATAGCTACTACTTTTAGCAAGTCCCCGACTGTACATATTGTCCATAGTGGCAAATAAAACGAACGAATATTTGCTCGTGGAAATTATTTTTCAGCGTAAGGACTTCGTTAAATATTTATTACGCTTGTTTATTTATTTTATTATTCAAAAATAAGACATAATACATTACATGGGTTCTGGCAAAAATATGGCTTTGGCTGCCAGAAACTCAAATTCATGGCAAGTCTTACAAACTTTGCGTACTAAATTTACATACATATTTTTTTTTTGATCATATATTTAAAAATAGGAACTGATTATATATGATCTTTCCTGTTCGGTATACATAATTATTTGAATAGTATTTATGCAATTCAATTGTTGTAGTCTAGAAGTCACCATTTTAATCGTATTTTTGTGTAGTTTTGAACATATACATATTACGTTAATGTTTTTTTTACTCTGTTGGTAAACTCTATTTTAAGATAAAGATTCAATGTAATTTGTCAATATTTATGCTCAAAAAAAAAAAAAAATTAAATGTAATAAAACCAGTATTTATAGAACTAAAATATAATTATACGCAATTATAATAATATTATGTTTATTATAAAGGTTTGTTTTTTTTCTGTACTTCCATATCGTATTTTAAATAAAGACTAAATAGTTACAATTAAATTTAAAGAAATCAGTGTGGTTTGACGTATACTCATCGAAAATGATCCTTTCGAAAATGATCCTTGAGTTTTATCCACTATTTACTGGACATACAACTATCCATCAAAAATAAAGCCAGCTTTAAAACACAGAATTCGTCGCAGCTACAAGACAGAAAATTTGCAATCACAAATTCATATATTCTGCAGAATCATATTCCGTCTCCAGACAGCCCAAAGCTATTGTCTTGTTACTCTGAGAAAACGAGATGCTCTTGATGTACAGCTTCCGGCAAGATATTTAGTGAAATCCACCTTCGGAATATAAATTCGAGGATAAATATTTCGTAGACTAAACAATAGCTCACATAAATAATAATATTAAATTCAATATTTACATAAAATAATTGTAGCAATGATAACTTATATATAATATATTATTGTTAAAAAAATGATAATTTTTAAATTGATATTGTAAGAAACTAAGAAAGTAGAGATATTTTAGAATTTTGTTAACACACTATTCGTTGCCTGTTCAAGGGCATTTTTTGCGTTAGTGGTTTAGAATGCTTCCATCTTGAATTTAAAAATTTGAAGACTAAAAAAATATGTCGGCCTCCTATTCCATGCTTTTTTTAAAATCTGTACATTTTTTTTCCGCGACCTGATTCTTTTGCTTTAGGTGTTTTATATACATTTTTAAAAAGTAAATTTGAAGCAATGAAACTGTGACTGATGAACGGATAGATATTTAGGCAAAAATAGCCCGAAATATTTGTTTTCGCTACTTTCAAAATAAGCTATCATAAGTTACCTATTTCAGCCAAATCAATTGTTGGCCGCATTGGCAATAAGGTACTAAGTCAATACTTTTTGGCGAGGGCGGGCGGCGCTCTGAAATACATTGAGAATGGTCCGCCCCGTGTGTCGTCGCGTCGGTAAAGTCGTTGACATCCGGCCGATCGGCCGAGCGCTCGCCAACTTGGTTTCCCGCCAATTAGGCTGGACGCCGAGCTTACTTCCGTCGTCCGCCAACCGGACGCTTCCGGTACGATCTTCGCTCTCCAAGAAGCTCTTTTTTGAACTGCGACGCTGCGGCGGCACGATGCGGGCTGGTGCATCTTACGAAGCTCAAATGGAATTTGTGGCGAAGTTTATTTTTATTATCGAAAATACAACAGTTCAGAGAACTGCCATATTTTATTATTATTTTTTTAAAAAAGAATTGCTATGACCTGGGGGCGCATACAATTATTTTTGATCCATACTTAACGCGAACTAGAGTGGAGCGTTAAAAATGGTATGACCATGTGCGGTGAACCTGAAACCTTTAGTCCAACGCCTTAACCACTAGACTATCTCTAAAATATCAAACTATTTATGTTATCTTATTTATTTGTATTATTTTTTTAATAACTTTCTGTATCCGTTGCTAATGAGTCGACCCTACAAGTGATCAATTTGGCCTCGGCAAACCGTCGAAGTTCTGTAAAAACAGGTTGAAATTATGTAAAAAAATAACTAGAAATAAGCACGCCATGAAATACATTTTATTTCTTTTAAAAGTGCCAGGTTATAAATTTAAAAAAAAAGCGATAATGAACCGTGATTATATTGAGACGCGGCAGATGGAAGAATTAAGTTATTAAGGCCATTATATTCCTAAAATGATAATTAGCTTTAATCAGAGAAATAACTCTTATCAAGGTCCCAATGCATACAACCTAATATGGCGATCGAATGTTAACAAAAAGGTATTAGGGAATTAAATAATTGCGTAATAGAAAATGGAGGACATCTTGCATCAAAAATATCAAAACATTTTATTTATTAAAATAATTGTTGAGTTGGTCGCCGCCGCCGCGTGCCGCTAATCGAGCCAAAGTAGGTCTCATGAGCACAGCAAACCACGCGAACCCACGTCACCCAAGGTGGGTGAGTTCCCTCCGAAAATATGGTTGGAAGTTCAAGAAATCAGTTAAAATTCAGGCCAAAAATCGTTAGAAGATACAAGGAATAAAGCAATATTTTTATTTATTTTATTTTATTTTATTTTATATGAACAGATATTAGAAATATGAGTGTACCGCTATAGCTCCGGTCGGGGTCTGCCTGTCCGTCGTTTGCGCGCGCAGTCACCGGAAGGCCGTTTGAAACAAACGGTCTTTTTAGGAGACTTTAAGAAAATGCGAAAGCAGGTGACAGTGGTACTAACTCTCACTTTTTTCATAAGTTTCTATTAATTACACCTTTTTATTTTCTTTATTACTTATATTTTTTCTATTACATTTTCAATGCAACATGACTTCGGCAGTCTCTCAATTACTCAATAGCTAATCAATCTTTCAGATTTATATTAGATTTATATTTATATATATAGATTTATATTTCAGATTTATTTATACAAAATTTAAAATAATTTTCCTAATTGCATGAAACATAGCATTGCATTTGAGTGCATTTAAGCATCAAATTTGTAAATGTTTGAATGTCTAATTTCCTCTTGTCTATCTACCTTTTATTAAAAAGTATATGTTTAATTTTTGTTTCGTTAGTTTTAGTTTTTGCGAATTACTGTTGTGACACACTAATTATATTGTTAACAGTACAAATATATAAAGGTTAAAATTGTAACCTTAAATGTATTATTTTCTACGTATATACTAACTGTTTATTTGCCAAATAAATAAATGACAACATTTTTGTTCGAAAAGAAAACATTTAAATAATACTGTATAATGTTTTTGGACCCCAAAAGATAAATAGAAGAGAGAATTATATTATATTGTATGTAATATATATTTTTTATATATGTATATAATATAATGCACTATTTATTATATGTATTATATTTTGTATTTATGATATTTATCCTATGATCCCCTTTGTTATTAGTAACGTCTCGCGAACGGAATAATATTTCATTTTTTCTGCAACTTTCTTTTGGCTGCTCTTAGAACAGGTTTTTTAACCTAGTTAGAGTAGCTATGTTACTTCAGAGCAACAATAAATGACTGGTGTTTAATTTGTCTATATTATATTAATTTAATTCATTTAGTGTTATTGTATCATTTATTGTTGTAACATCTTATTGTAAAAAATAAATAAAAAAAAAATTGAGTTTAGGATTTTTTTTGAATGGCCATATTTAAAACACCTCAAAACCATCAATATTCAAAATGTTACCCATTATAACTATAATTTTAAGAGCGCATCTATTCGCTACGTGGCGCGCTTAGAGCTAATGACAAAAGCACCAGCAAGTACTTTTAAAAATACTTCAAAAATGACTATTAGATTAAATTATAAGGACCATAGCATAAATATACTTGTGTATTTTTTTTTTGCGCCGTTGCCTAATGAAAAGTACGAATATAAAATAGGCTCGTGGGAACCGAAAACTTAACCGGATCAAAGTTCCAAACCGGAAATATGTCAGTTATGCGCCGTCAAGCGGCGTCTTGGCGGGGAGGGCGTCCCCTCGGCGTCGGATTTCGCATTTCGAACGGCGTCGACTTCCGGTAGCCGCGTGGGACTCTGCCCCCCTCTGTCACCCCGGTTCCGGTTCCCGCGCGCTAAGAAGATTAATAGCGGGAAAAATGGCTGAGAGAACATTCGCGCCATTATGACGTACGGCGAGACGTGCAACTAACCGGCGGCGGCGGAATTGCTCGCGTTATCTAAATGTATTTAGCGCTAATGCTAATAGCGGTGAACAAGATGGTTAATTAAAGATGCGTCATCTAAAACATTGAACTCTTTTCCAGTTACCTCTACGCCACTTCAACTATTATCTAAACAGTGAATTTACCTGTGATGGAAATTCTAACACTATTTTGTATATAATTATAACAACGACAAATTTGTTTCGGTTATAGTACCTTTAACTAGTCAATAAGCATGTGCATTTAAAAGAGTAAATTTAAGAATCTTTCTTCCAATCCTGGCTTACCTAAGTAATCAATAATATTCAGCAATTAAACTAAAGAAAACAGACCTCATTACCCACAGACCAGCGATAAAAACAATGAGACATTTCGTGCTTTGTGAAGCCATTATCACTGTAAATAAACACATTGTAATACTACTTAATATTCTACCTAATGGCATTATATTTCTAATTTTAAATGTACCTCTTAAAACAACTGAAATATCTTGTAAATCCCAGACTATTTCAGACTCTTTAATTTATCCTTGGTTTAATGTAATGGTGTAGATAAGTACATAAGTATCGAAATAATGTTCACTAAAATTTACATTTTAAAAATCTGTATTTTATTGCTGTCAATTTTCCTTGAAGTCCGTCCGGGCCGTTTCTCTGAAAAGAGGTAATACATTTTTAAATAGGCGAAGCCAGCTATGCAAAACAAAAAATTGTACTATGCCCAGCACTTGGATGCTGCTATGTACCTAAATAATTTCAAGGATATGATCAATTTATTAACAACAGCGTCTGATGGAAAAAATGTCATTAGCCGTGATTAAACGAAGTGTGCGTAGTGTGCGTGCTGTTGGTCTAGTGGTGTTGGGGGTGGTGGGGGTGGTGGCGGCATGGAGGCAAATTCCATTACGGCGGGACTATCTCAAATGGAATTTAATAACGTATTCAAATTATGTTAATAAAGTGTCGCATAACAATAACTTTTCACCGTAATGAAACACTTCTGTCATTTCACGCTAGTCGGCGTACCGAAGGATGCTTTACACCACCGCAAAAAGTGCAATATATTTTTTCACTGTAATATAATAAATTTACTTAATACTAATTTCGTTTTATTTTTTTAGTAGGTTAAGTAGGTTAAGTTTGGTAGGTTAAGTTGTTGAAATGTTGAAATAGATGAAAGCATATTGTTTGGGATACCATGGGGGGAAATATTTCTTATATTTACTACACTTATATTAACTTACCGTGTTGTTATATGCGTCAAATCTTGGGATAAAATTTTAAACCACTTCTTATAGTCTATACATGCCAATATTTTCTGCTATAATCATAGGATCAAAAATAAAAGTTACCAAAAAAACTTACCGATGAAAAAAAATCAAAAACTGAAAATGCTAACCAATGAAAAAGACGTCTGCAAAATGAAGACATTAAAATGTATAAAAAAACCTTTTAAAACGTTTACTAAAAAAAAACTTCTTAAAAAGGAGCGTCCACGATAATTAAGTTAATATATATAGTTCAGCGCTCCACGCTTTTGTGACAAATACATGGCTTCTAGAGTGGACACCATTTTTCCTAAAAGACATTTTAGCTTTATTGCACTTACGATACTCAACGAGTATATATATATATTTAGTATTTAAAGACGAACAGAGCTCAATCGAAAGAGACGTAGAAAATTTATTATTGTCTGGCTGCTTTAGCTAAGTAAAAAATGATGGAAAATTTTGAGATAAATTACACTATCTCTGAATAAATTAGATAGAATACCTAAATACGCACGTTTTAGTTAAATATCTGTACATCTTGGCATCACTATAATGGTGAAACTTTCTATATACTGTGTTGGTATACAAATAGTTTTGTTTAGCAACCAACTAAGCTGGGTGGATCGCGCATTTTACTCATACATAGTACGTAATGTTTCAATATTTCTGCTCAGCATCAAACCAAAGTGCATGGCGCCTTATGTTAAGCCTCTAAATAAATTAATTGTGGTGTAATACAGTAGTAGTCTTATCCAAGTCTAAGGGAGGCTTTATGTGAAGTTTACCGAGCGTGATAATATTTATTTTCTTTCGCGTCGTCAAACTTAACCCTCGACTCATCCAGCCTTTTAACCCCCCTTTCCCTCTTTTCTCCCCACCTCCTTTCTTATCTACCCACTCTCAGCCACCTACCTTGAGGCCGCAATCACTTCGTCACCGGCGACAGCTCACTCATTAAACCGAAAAATACCTAAGGAATACTATAATTTCATTCGGATTTAGAATCGTTTTCTCTCACAGTAAAAAGAATATAGAAAATATTTATAAAATACTAACTGTTCAACTCACCCCAGATTAGCAGCTAGATCCTGCAAACGGCTTTAACGCTGCCCTCGGGCCATCCGCGCACCTAAATTTGGTTTTAAGTATCGATAAATAAACTGATTTCACAAAAAAAATAGTATATTTCGAAAAATAAATCATACTAAATTAATTATATTATTTAAAAAAAATGTTTTTCTTCGAAGTGATTCGTGAGCTACCTGCTCGGGGGTCACTGACCAAGCTCCAATTGCAACTGAGTAATTTTTCCAATATGTTTTTGCCGATTAATTTTTGGTGGTCGATATCATTCTAAAAGGAGTGGCTTTTTTTATTTTTATATAGTTTCTCGTAACTTTAGACTAATGTTCCTATACAGTTTTTGGTTTGTTAAAAAAACAGAATTCATTTACATATTTAAAAAAAATAGTACTATAAATTGTTTTTACCAAAATCCTAGGACCCCATTACACCTATTCGGTCACAAGTAAATAACACCCTATATCCTACTACTTTTAAAGTTAGACCCATACTACGTTACTATGCGTAACGCCGTAAATTAAATCGAATATCAATTATGTACTTCCTGCATTTTTGCCATAACTTTCAATGTTACATTGAAAGCTCAATCTTCATGTACTCTAACTGGGCAATTCATCCTTTCCGCTTCCGCGGAAAATTGATGTTCATTATCATAAGAGACGAAAACTCATACATCTTCAGATACTTCAGTAATATATTCTGTAATCTCTGGGATCCAATGCAAAACTTGCCGTAAGGTATTTGTAGTTTCAAAATATGTTCGGAATAGGTAATTAATACGCAATGATTTATTATCATAATACATTTAATGCAGAGCAATAATAAATTTAAAAAAAAATGAAAATAAAACCACATATAATATTTTGTCACGCATCGTATTAAATGGCCTGAAACCAAAATTCCTAAACTTATAAGACAAAGGAGGGTAGTTATTTGCCACGATCAGGAAACAAGATGTATCAAGCGGTTTCATCTTTATTTTTGGGCAATTCAAGCCAAATTTTAACTGGCCAGTAATGAATAATACTTTCCAATAGCCGTGCTGTCATACTTTGAAGTTCGAATATGATCGCGCTCTAATGAGCGCTATATCAAAATGTCAACGATTCATCTATTAGTACTGAAAATTTGTTGACTTTAATATTATTGATATATATTATTCAACCAGCCTAAACGGCTATGGTTGTTTTTTTACGAAGATCAATCTACACACAAAAATTCAACTCTTTCGCATTTGTACTTTCAAGTTAAAAGATGCAACGGACAGACGGATGTACAGAAGCTAAAAATATTTTAATTTAATAAGCTCGGTTTTGCATAACTTTTATTTAAATATTATACAGGATTTTAGCACAAATATTTAAATTATATAGGTAATTCTAACAGACGAGAGAGAGACGTGGATGCAGCGATATTGCAACGGATGCCTGACTATGAGGCATTGTCGCGCTCTTAACAGCCTCGTATGTAAGATAGCAAACCAGAATGGCGCCATCTACCTAGATGAATATTTATGTTGTTAATATCAACCGGAACACTTAAATTATAATATCGCCTCAGTTTGCATGAAGTGCTTCAACATTGTGATATTTATCGGTTACCATACGAAAGGCTCTGTACAAGAAAGATATCCTTAAGATAGCGCGTGAAATTTATGATTCATAATTTACAGTTTATATTATCTTCATCGGTTTAATGATTAATGGTTTATGTACATTTCTCAGGATTCACGATTCCGAATTTATCAAGGCAAACTTGAAAAATTATTTGCTTATTCGCATGACATTTTTACTGATTTAAAACAGGCAATGAACTATGCCAACTTGCTATGATCCCGATCACATTTTTACTTATTACTTCTAATTATTAATTTTTACAAATATACAGAAAGGATATAATTTATTTTTATTTATTTAATTTTAAAAGAAATCTATAGATTTAGAAGAGCAAAAAAAGTTATGTGTGGTCTTTCTGTCAATAAAAGAGATCGTTAGACCCTCGACATTTTATCTGTATCAGTTTGTAAGTTAAACCTAACTAACAAACTAGCGTGTCATTAATTTGTGAATTTATTGTTTTGAGATTAGTTTTGCAGAATAGTTTTCCGCATAAGAAGGCTCGATCTGAAGTGCTATTAAAAAAGTCAGGCCTAAGATATAAAGGAAGACGCAAATGAAAACTATTTATCAGAATTTAAAAACTATTTTTTTTTTTTATTAAGTAGAATCGTAATTCAAAACGACCTAACGACTGACGGGTATTTGGTAATCATTTTACCATAGTATAATGAGAATTTTATGTAAGTAATGCGTGATCCATCTACCATTTGCGGCCATGTCAAATAAAAAGGACTGTCTTATAAAATTAAATAAAAAAAATAAAATGTAGGTTAGGATATTATGGTAATTTATTTTTTATTTTTATTTATTTATTTATTCTTATAAACCAATATACATACATTACAGAACAGTAGTAACAGTTCAATGGCAATTAATGTAACCAACAAGCAACCGGTACCTACTGCACTGATGTTCCCTGCCTTCTTAACTAGACGCCGTCTGTACCAAAGAAGGCAGTGACCGTCGATTTTTGTTAACTGACATTATTTCGGTATTAACTGAAAGGAAAACTTTTGAAAAAGTTACACGCGTAAATAAACTATTAGAATAAATATTGCAAATTTGTAAACATTTGCATAATAAAAGGTATATATATTTATATAATACATAAGCGATTATAAATACACACATATACATATACAGGGTGTTTGGTGCATCGTTTGTCAAAATGAATTGGCCGATAGAGGGGGTCATTTGCTATATCTTGAGGCACAATAACTTTTTTTTAACCCCATGGTTTTTTTTTATTTTAACATTTTATTATTTTTTTGAAAAATTCCAGAATTCAGCATATAAATTTAGATTAAAAAAAAAGTTATTGGTATAGCACCCCGATTTAATTTTTATATGTATGTGCACTGTTGTATGGTTCTTTGAAATTCAGTATTACTTGCGAATACTGTCTAGTTTTATTTTTATTAAATCATAAATTTTTTGGCAGAGGTAAAAATAATTTTAAGACTCAGCTTTACATTGCAATTAAAAAAAAACTTAAAGCGATCATGATCTTCGAATTCTTTAAAAAACTTCTTCTGTTTATCCCCTTTCCAACGGTATGCATTATGCCATAGAAACCTGCTAATAACTTTACTAATTTACTAAATTTGCGTATCGGGACACATCGGGTTGATATTCGATATTCAGGATGAAAACTTGTTTTTGCGGAAATAACATGGGCGAGACAGGTAGAAAGTACTATCTCACTCTTGCGCTGTAAAATCTATCTATCTTCTTCTTACATAGGGTACTGATGTACCTCGAAATTAAAATTAAAAAACAAAATTCCCTTATTATTCTTAATGTCACAAATCTTGCTCGAATTGGTGACCTCTGTTGTGTATGCATGCGCGACATCTTCGCCTTATTTCCACTGTAGTGGTGTGTAAACGCATTTCTTCTTTAATAACGACGAAAGCCTGCTCAATGCGTTGAACTAAATCATCCCTAGTTTCAACTTCTGTGGCGTATATAAGTTCTTAGGCCCGTCCCCACACGTAAAAATCTAATGGAGTTAGGTCTGGGGAACGTGGAGGCCATGGAATAGGGCCACCCCTCCCAATCCATGAATTAGGGAATACATTATTAAGGTAATCTCTAATGGATAATCTCCAGTGTGCGGGACAACCGTCATTTTGAAACAAAATACGTCTCTCTTGATGGAAAATTGGCACCGCAGCTAACAATTCGGGCAAGTCATTATGTAAAAATTCAAGGTAATTATCCCCGTTGAGATGATTAGGTAAGTAGTGTGGTCCAATTACATGATTTCCTATAACTCCTGCCCAAATATTTATGCTAAACCTTCTCTGGAATGCCCTTTGTCTTTTCACATGTGGGTTCTGATCTTTCGGCGACCAGTGGTGAAGGTTGTGTAAACTAAGAATTCCCTCTTTAGTAAATTTGGACTCATCCGTCCAGAGAATACTTCTTAAAAAGTTGGGATCATCCACATCTGTATGCAATGTATCTGTAAGAAGTTGTGCATGCATACACAACAGAGGTCACCAATTCGAGCAAGATTTGTGACAGGGCGAGGTGAATAATAAGGGAATTTGGTTTTTTTAATTTCAAATTCGAGGAACATCAGTACCCTATGTAAGAAGAAGATAGATAGATTTTACATCGCAAGAGTGAGATAGTACTTTCTACCTGTCTCGCCCATGTTATTTCCGCAAAAACAAGTTTTCATCCTGAATATCGAATATCAACCCGATGTGTCCGGATACGCAAATTTAGTAAATTAGTAAAGTTATTAGCAGGTTTCTATGGCATTATGCATACCGTTGGAAAGGGGATAAACAGAAGAAGTTTTTTAAAGAATTCGAAGATCATGATCGCTTTAAGTTTTTTTTTAATTGCAATGTAAAGCTGAGTGTTAAAATTAATTTTACCTCTGCCAAAAAATTTATGATTTAATAAAAATAAAACTAGACAGTATTCGCAAGTAATACTGAATTTCATAGAACCATACAACAGTGCATATACAAATAAAAATTAAATCGGGGTGCTATACCAATAACTTTTTTTTTAATCTAAATTTATATGCTGAATTCTGGAATTTTTCAAAAAAATAATAAAATGTTAAAATAAAAAAAAACCATGGTGCGAAAAAAAAGTTATTGTGCCTCAAGACATAGCAAATGAGCCCCTCTTTCGGCCAATTCATTTTGACAAACGATGCACCAAACACCCTGTATATAACTTATATTTGATGATTGTTTTTTAATAGCGGCAAATCGCCTGAATAGATAAATGACACAATCTTTGACAATATTGAAAAATTTTGAAAAAGTTTTTAATTATTTAATAAAGTGCTGGATAGCATAATATTTATAAAGGTTCTAAAGAGGTCCTGTACTTGAGAGCGCAGAATGTCGGTTTAAACCCAGCGCTGAGTTTTATAAAAATGCATTTTTAACTCTCACCTGTCCTCTTTAGTGTAAAATATTGTCAAATATTATGTAACTATCTAATTAGATGAAATAAGGAAAGGATGATATTTTAACAAAAAATATAAAAATAATGGATTTGTGATTACGATGATCTGTGATTACGATGGATGGTGGTGAAATGAGATGATTTTATGAGTGATTTATGTATGAAGTTGATGAAAACAAAAATAATGGAAATGTAAAAGTGTAAAATTAAAGCACATGATTTGTGTGCGTATTATTTATATAATTGTATAATTGAGTTGTATCCTTATTTCATCTAATTAGATGGTTACATAATATTTGACAATATTTTGCACTAAAGAGGACAGGTGAGAGTTAAAAATGCATTTTTATAAAACTCAGCGCTGGGTTTAAACCGACATCCTGCATTCTCAAGTACAGGACCTCTTTAGAACCTTTATAAATATTATGCTATCCAGCACTTTATCAAATAATTAAAAACTTTTTCAAAATTTTTCAATATTGTCAAAGATTGTGTCATCTATTCAGGCGATTTGCCGCTATTAAAAAACAATCATCAAATATAAGTCAAATAACTTTACAACTCAATTATACACATATATATATATATATATATATATACATAATTTAATATATAAAAGTATATGTACTATATATATAACATATAAAAGAATATATAACTAGGTATATATGTTATCAGTAAAAGAGATAACCATAGGTATCTCTAGTAAGCGTGATATTATAAATAGTTCTATATTACAGTTGATGAGTTCATTTTACTACACTAGATTAGCTATTGCTTGCCGTCCAACATTCATTAACCACTTATTTAATATATTTGCCAACTTTTGTGAATTTTTAATTTTAAGAGTTTCAGGAAGTATGTTATGAATTTTGGGGCCTATGCACTTAAGAGATCTCTGTCCAAATGTGGTAGTCATTTTTGGAACTTGTAGGTGGTCGTTAGCAGCTGCTCTAGTATGGTGGCTATGTTGGACCTTATCGTGCATATTAATATTTTTACTAGTATATAATATTACACTTTTAATGTATAATTGCCTAATATGTAATATATTTAATTCTGCATATAGTTTATCAGATGGATATATATAAGGCAGTTTCATTATCGTTTTAATGACAGCTCTTTCTGCTACTTCTAATGGTTTAATTGCGTAGTTAAACTATATTCATTTATTATAAATCAATCATATAAATTATAATCAATCTTTAATCATGCCACGCCGATGAGGATGAGGCACAAAACAGCTCGAGCAAAAAAAAGCCATTGTCATGCATTCATGAAGTTATGAACAGAGTGCGCGCGCTCGCTTTCAATGAGTCAGAAGAGGAGAAATATACACATTTGTCATTACAAAGGGCCAAAAAAGGACAAACGAAACAAACCGTCTGTGGACCGTCAAAGAATGTTTGCTTTAAATTACCACCCTTCTCTTGATTACAAGAACAATCCCATGGCACAATGTCTGCAGTCTGTAGTGTACACATTTCGTTCTTGATTACGATGGAAATAAAATCAGAATATTATTTTTCCTGGCTGTTTATGGCATTGTTCCCGTGTAACATCAAAATAAATACCTCTTTGATTTAACAAATTAGCTAAAAACGACCTTCTAGTCAATGATTATTTTTAGGACAGAAAACTCCGCTTGCGAAGCCGTGACGGACAGCTAGTAATAATATTATTGTTATTATTTTTAGGATTTATTTTGTTATGTAATATAAATATCCTATATTCAAAGCAAAAATAAACCTAATTGTGAAATTTGTTTTTTCATGTAAATTAAAACTGGTTAATAGGATCTTGGAAACCGATTACTAGTGATATTCGTAGTTGCGATAAAAAAAATATCGAGAAGTACCTAAAAAGTTTCGTTTAAATTATTAAACATGATATAAATTATGAATAAAAAAATATAAAATATTTCGTATAAATTATGAAAAACATCGAAGTGATTTCAAAAAATCAATTCGGCTTTCTGAAAGGAAAAAATACTTCAATTCTACTTTTAAACTGCGCAGATGTAATTAATATGGCATTAAACAATAAAAAACACGTTTTAATATTACTTATAGACTTCTCCTGTGCATTCGATACTCTAGTGCATAGAAACTTTCCGAAAGCATTCGAGGAGGTTGGCTTTCGAGGAAAAATATCGAATTTATTAACAAATTATCTAGAAAAAAGACAGATGGTAGTCAAAATTAATAATAAATATAGTAAAAAGGAAAATGTGAATGCTGGTACATCCCAGGGCAGCATATGGGGCCCAATAATGTATATTACATACACGAATAATATAAGTAAATGTGTATCTTATTGTGAAATCTACACCTATGCAGATGACACGTCACTAATTGCTGTACATAGTAATCTACAAACTGCGACAGATATGCTGCAAAAAGACTTCAATAAGATACAGGAATGGGCACACAATAACGGACTTATTATAAATGCCGATAAAACAAAAGTCATGCACATCACATATTTTAGTTAAACTACACAGTGATAGCTGCCTACACAAACCCAAACCGGATTGTCTTTGTAAACAAATTCAGACGGTAGACTCCGAAAAATATCTTGGACTAACATTTGATAGTAGATTAAATTGAATAAAACACATAAATAATATATGTGACAAACTTCGACTAATAACAACAAAATTCTATCATTTAAAAGGAATCTTAAAATATGAACAATTACGAATGTTATATTTTGCGTTTGTAGATTCAATAATTAATTATGGCATCATGAGTTATGGCAATACTTTTAAAACATTTTTAGAAAAAATAAAAAAAATCCAGATTAGAATAATAAAAATAATTGTTCCTAAAAAAATTAAATTTAAATACATGAGTGATGATCTCGGTTTATTTAAATATTGTAAGATTCTCCCGGCAAACGTAATGTTTATATATAGGATAGTGGTCCACTTCTTCGACTCTGACAAGTTCAAAACACTCGTTCAACATACATATAGTACCCGGCAAATACAAAATGAAATGTTGTTTATACCTGCATTTAAAAATGTTTACGGTAAACGAGCTTTGCAATTCATTGTACCATTCTTTTTTAATAATTTGCCAAGATGCTTAATTAAAAGTAATATTAAATACAAAAAAAATAAATATGAAGTTCAAAATATTTGCTATGAAATCGCACAAAAACACTCTCTTTAATAGTTTGTAGTAAATTTGTGTTAATTATTATTTTAAAATGTATTATTAGTATACTTTCTTTTGGTTTGTAATATACTACTAAGATTTAAAAATGTACCTCAATGTATGTGAATATGTATATTGTAAAGGACGTGTAAAATACAGAAAAAAATAAGTTGGAAATATTTCACAATTAATAATTTATCTGTATTTTACACACCTGGTTTCCAGCAGATAAGCCTTGGGCTTAGCTGGTACATAAAATAAAATAACTGTAAATTTAATGAATAAACTAATAATAATAATGAGAGTAACCACTTTATACATATTAACCACTTATTGTTAAGTAAACATATGGAGAAAAAAAGTAGAAGATATAGATTAGGTGAGTTTTGGAGCTCCGTGGCCCCTTCTTCAACAGCTAAACAAAGACTATATATATACATATAATATATATGTGACGATTATCTAAAATAATTATTTATCTTTAAAAAACAGTTATAAATTATTGTTATTATTATACGTATGATTTTAAAAAGGTCTTTGAGTGCAGGTTAGGTACGGACAATAAACATGTTTTATTTTATTTATTTATTTATCCATCCATAGTAAATTATATAATTATATAACACTAAAAAAAAAAAATATTTTTAAATAAATTTCAAGCTTTAAATATAATTAGCTATAGAAAAGAGGTACAGGTATATTGGATTATAATCATTTCACTAGGCGTTATGCCTGTATCGAAGTGATAAATATTCGATACACTCAATATTTTATTAGGAGGTGCTCTAGTATATACACATATTCATATAATTATAAATATATATATATACATATATATTTATTGCGTTAATTTTTTGCCCACGTAACCCTAATAAAATGCCACATATAAAAGCTACCAGCACGCCTATGAAATATGAAAAGCGATTGTTACCTTCCATTTCCCGTATTGATGTTTCTCGGCGTATCGCTTTCTGCGAATCGTGGCGAAATGACGCGAAGCTCAAAGGAAATAAACAGTTCAGTTTCCCTCCATTTGATTGATGATGAGCTTTATCTATTCGGGCTATTGTTGGAGGTGCTTCGAGCGCCAACAGTTAGGTACTCGTCCCGACGCCTTCAGCACAAAGAACGACTGAGCAGATCGAACGAGGCGTGAACCTCTTCTATTCATTAACGAATTAACGCAACGTTCCAAGTTTATGTTGAGAGATAGTAATTAATAATTCTAGAGTAATTGACAACACATTAAAAAGGACATCTGATGTACAATATATGGCCGGAAATTATAAATATAATTAAGATTACAACACAACGAATAAAGTCTACCTTAGATTGGGCTTTGTAATTTGTTGTTTTCATAAGGTTTATATTTGACGCATGAACTCACTCAAATTACCATTAAATATATTAATGTCATTATTATTATAATATAGTTTATTATAGTGTGTGTGTATACACACACTGTATATGTAAAAGATTTTGGAAAAGTTACTTTTTTTAAATGGAAATATATATTTATAAATTTAAATGGAATAAATATGTATTTTGCAAAAATAGTGTATAATATATTATATTTGTTTATATTCATTTACAAAAAAGGAATACTTACTTATTTACTTACTTACAAAACAAATAAAAACCCCGAAACTTATTTCTTAAAATAATCAAGGTAATAGGTACATGTTAATAGCGAATAATATATTTTGTATATTGTTATGGCTTTCACTGTTGTTTTATTCTTTAAGTATTATAATTTTTTGATTGTATGTTATGAATTGAAATGTGTACAAATAAAATAGAATAAAAAAAAAAAAAAATTTGGCCATCCTATGCAGGGTGTATTCAAAATCACTACTTTTCTTTTAGGCGAATGATCTACATTGATAAGTAAAACAGTCTCACAAAAAAATAAACATCGAAAAAATTAAAATTTCACACTAAAATAATCCCAATATTAGCAGCACTT
This sequence comes from Neomicropteryx cornuta, assembly GCA_020383195.1. Taxonomy (NCBI): domain Eukaryota; kingdom Metazoa; phylum Arthropoda; class Insecta; order Lepidoptera; family Micropterigidae; genus Neomicropteryx; species Neomicropteryx cornuta. Next base: position 14,263,389 of record JAHKQU010000014.1, read on the forward strand.
CGCGTGCCGCGCGGTCGACCTCACGCCTTGCGTTCAACCGCATCCTTAAACATTGAAACGATTTCTGTTTAAATTTGAAAGGAATCATTTTTTTAATGTTTGATTGTTGATATAGATCAACCACCTGAAAGAAGAGTAGATAGTGATTTTAAACAAAACCTGTATAATTATGTCTGAAATTCGAAAATCCTTTATATTTCAAAATGACTCATTCTTCTTCAGGTACCTAAAGAAAAAATAACTTTTTTTCTGCTGTAGATATGCCTTTTTATTTTCCTAGGGAAAATGGGCAAAAAATGTTCCTTAGAGTCTGCTCAACGACGAGCGATTGCCTTGCAGATGTTTTATGTGGAATAATTAATGATGCTCGGAGAATCTTTTCATATATTTTCTTGTCCTAAATCTATCGAGCGCAACACTTTTCGCTAAAATGGATCATCCATTATGGGAAATTAATTCCAAAGACAATAAAAATTATCGCTTCCTTTGTTAATATCAGGCAACTCATTGTAGGTACATCACTTGTTGTAAGGAAAATTTTTGTTTGTTGAAAATGATTAATGACTGGAAAATATAAGTTTTTTTTGTATTTTTATGCAATACATAATATACAGTCAGCTTAAATAATACTACCGAATACCTTTATAAAATATAATTGCTGATTTTAATTATTTTTGGCCCTGATTTTACTAATCTAAATTTTATTGTACCAAAGTCAGAGATGGTGGTGTATAAATATAAAAATACTCCTTTTTATTTGCTGATTCAAACGATTTGATCTTCCTTTGTCCGTTGTCTCTCATTATTACAATTTATTTTGTTATATTCAAACCTGTAACACCTTTATCTATGTGTAAAAACGTGTAACACTACTGTACTGTACTATGTATACTGTACTGTGTGTGTGTAGATACTATACTGTGTACTGTATCTATGTGTGAAAACTTGTGCTGTACATTCATGGTCAAGTATTTCCTATTATTAGGTGACTGCAATTGATTTGAATACAGAACAAATAATTGGCGTACTTGTGTATAAGGCACCTTTGATCCATTCGTGTTTGAATAAGGGGTTGAACAGTTTCAGTAAGGTTTTATAGTAAAATGCATAAGTAATCAACGCAACATTAGATGTATATTACAGTACTTTAATAAATAGACCGATATTATTGAATTTATTATCGATATTATTAGTATATTTATAAAAATAGTTTATTTATATAATATTATTAAATAGTTACTACTATAGAATTAAAAAATGGTAGTTAAATAGACAAGCACAGTATAAAATATATAGCTAGATTAGATAAGTACTCAATGGTAAATCATGAAGATCTTTGTACAATGCTTAAAATAATGTTACGTGCCTATTTTACTTCTGAACTTTCCCATAATATTTATATTTTTATAACAAACACATCGATCATCATTCGATCAAATCAAAAAAGCATACCTAGTTAGAAATATTTTTGTAGTTTCTAATATCTTGCATAAATATTTTATGATATAGACATAAAGATTCTCTTTGATATGTTTAATTTATAACCTAAAAGAGTTTTTGCGATAGGCGATAAGGAAATCGTAGCAGGAAATGATAAATGATCTACTGAATTTGCATCTTCCAGAAGCGCATTTAAGTTGCTTTTCATAAGGAAATTTCCCATAGCGATGCCAGACGAAGAATTTATTACATTCAGTCGGGGAGGCGTCGCGTCGTGGCGACTTACTTAAGATTATCATCAATTTCACTTATCCTATTTAATTCGCACCGTTTTGGGAAATTGTGGAGTTTACTTGGTAATAAATAATTTTATTAGGTTCAGCTTGTTAGTATATATTGCCTATCAATGAAAGACTTTAATAAAGGTTCTTGGCGTATTTTATTTTTTTTGTTTAAAAAATGTACTTGTCAGAAAAGATCGTGGTAATGAATTTTTGTTATACTAAGTGCGTATTTCGTGATCGCTGGGATCATAGTCAAACACTTTAACCACTACCTACGTTTTTATTGATTGAGTTCACTCGTGAACAAATAATTAAAATGGTCGAAATGATATTTAAACCTCAAAGAAATTAGTAACAATCCGTGCGATTTTATGTATATTAATTTTATACGAAGTTTTTTTTTTGAGTAAATGGTAAAAATACATACATAACTTAAGTTTATGATTGGTAAAAATTCTGATTTTTAAGACCCAGTTTCCTAATTGAGCAGTAATATATTTTTAGACGTTTCACTCTGACTGGGCTTTTGATATATTAATATTGACATTTTAAGTAAGATTTTATGCTTAATAATTGAATTTAGGATATCCGATTCTATAAAATGACCATCAAAAGTATATGTTTGTAATTTTCTGTAAATAACCATTAAAAACAGATTTCTGTACTTTAGCAATGGGATGAAGTAACTTCTTAGTTGCGCAACCTCAACCTAGGATTCTGGGAGACAAAACTGATAAGTGAAGAGAAAATAATATGTTTTTCGGAGTCGGTTCTAGATCCACCATTACCTTTGTAAATAGTAATAAAATCGAAATATAACTGCTTTTGAAACACTTCAATTTAGTACACTGGCCTCTAATTATTTACGTATATTTACTACACAATCATAACGCCCAACGACGCAATAATGGTCCGCCACAGATTAATATAATCAGACATTTACCTACCATAAAACGGCTTTATGAAACCATCATCAATATCTCTATTGTGTTCGAATATTTGCATCCGCCAACGGATTTGGGGTGGGGGTGGGTTGAATAACTTATTAGGAAATTTTACAAAGGGCTTCCATCGACGTTATCTGTGCCTTTACGATTATCACAATGATTAATATTTCAGCTGGTAATAGTAAAACAGAAAAATACATAATTGGGTCGTATAGATTTAATTTTTAGGTACGATACCTTCAAAAGAAATTGACAAACTTAAATTTATTATAGGAGTTATAACTGTAAAATTTTATTCTGAAAATGTGTATAAAATAATAATAAAATTTTGCAGCTCACTAAGTTTAGTACAACTTAATTTGTACAGATAATTTATACTCAATAACAAAAAAGTGTTTGAAGGCTTATCCAAAATTTCATGTCTGTGCTGTTGGCCGTTGAGGAGTTCCTTCGTCTGGAGCCATTCCTGTGTCATGCTTACCATGAAAATGCACTGTCATCGGAACTAAACCAACATGTCTAATTTCAACTCCGTAGGTTAAGAGTAAGTGGTAGAAACACTTTTAATTCAGCTTGCAAGATTTAACCTAAACCGACATACAAACATTGCAACCTAAATGAAACCTTGTAAAAAAGCAATACTCCTATAAAAAAGTCTACCTTAGTACGGGCATTACCTAGTTAGGTAGGACGTTGCATAATATGTAAATTAAGGTTTAAATTACTGTAAATAAAAAAAATAATATCAATAATAAAATCTATGTTTTATAATATTTTAACCATAATTTTATAAATTTGGTAATGTACTCGTATTAACTTATTGGCTATGTATATCTTATTTTTATATTCCAGCTAAGCCGAGGGCTTATCTGCTGAATACTGTGTGTTTCATCAACTTTTCAGTTGTATATGTATTTGCACTTTACACACCGTTTAAATAAAAATAAGAAAAATCTTACATTTACTTTAGAATATAGAAAGACACAGAGAAACAATACACTTTTAAAATAACAAAAAAATAAATAAATTGCAAATAAACGTTTCTACTTTTTAAACGTTTACTATTATATTTTTTTATAACGTATATTTTTTTTATTTCATTTTTACGGGCTTTTAATTTCAAAAAACTGATATTTAAAAACAATAGAATCAAAATTTGTAATTGTTTTCACCAAAGAAATTTTTGAAGGTACTAAAAAGTTTTCGTTCGATATTTGCCTTATGTGTATTTATTTTAGACTAGTACCTTATTATCGTATGTATTCGAATTGAAAAATTACTATTTTATTAATAGGTAAAATTATCCAATATTTGAATATTCCCAGGTTCGCCATTTTTATTTGTTTAGTTACAATTAAGTTTATGAGTGTTAATTTTATTGAATATGTCTAATTGTATCTATAAGTATTAAATGTCTGTTTTTTGCCTAACTTATAACTCCATAGGCAATACGGATTCAATATCCTCAGATCCTCAGATTTTAAACTTTCCTTCGATTTATAAAAGTTTGTCATGACTAAACGCTATTTTTTACATATATTTTTTATGTGAGTGCCACAATTAAACCGGCTATCTAAAGTTATCTTAGGTACATTCTGGGTGACATAAAACAATTGGTGCTACCTTCATCTTTTAAATTTAACATATTAACGATTTGGATACCTTTAAAGTTGATATTTTTTATATATAAAAAATAAATAATGTTTTATAAACTTTTAAAAATATTTTTTTATGATTAATGGAATCTGTAAATGATATAATCTATATTTGCAATAGTTCTGGTATATATATTTTAGCCTAAAATTGAGAGGGGAACAATCAAAAACGCAAAACTTTGATATCGTTTTAATTTTAATGACAAAATGACGCCAATTTGACATTAATTTTGCTTTTCCTCTTGAGCCGCGATGTACTCCAGTGCCCTGAGTATCGCCTCCGGGATGGGCGGTGCAGTGGGGAGGTGAGCTCCAGATGGCTGAAAGCCACCCTCGTCGGCGGTGTAATCCACCCTGTAGAGGACGCCGTCATCTCCAACGTACTGATAATAACCGCTTGATTTTAGCTGTTCATCTTCTGTGCCGAAGTTTTCAATATTTCCAGCTTCCTCTGCTAGGATTTGGTTTTCTGTTTCGTACCTAAAACCAAAACAATAAGAAAGGAATCTACTTGTAAATTACTAGTACAAAAAATAAAAAGTATTAGTATTGTATTAAAAAATAATCCACAATTATTATCAGGAAAAACTTAAATGTAAATATTAAATAGATAATAAATATTTAAGGAATGAACGGTGTACACATCATCTTATCTTAGTATAAGAACTTTCAATATTTTTTGCCCTAGACGCATAGCTAAATTCAAAGTTTGGAACGAGCGTACTTATAGACAACCTTTAAAAATGGTCAAAATAAAGTGACCTCAAACCAAAACGAGAACCAGTACCGTAGACCATCAGACACATCAGTAATACTAGCAAATCCTTAGAATATACATATAAAGTTAACATACCGAGACGATCGAATGGCTAAAAACGCACGATCATCGCCTGTTTTTTTTGCATTATTATATTACAATTACCATATTTATTTGATGAAAATAATTGTATACGCCAATTGCATACTATATGAAACTATACATATATAGCATATGGAAGTATGTTGTCTACAAACTAGTAGAATATTTATTTTGTTAAGCATAAACATTTAGGACTAAAAATGATATAAAACTCAAAAGTAACGATTTGTGTTACTTCTAAAATCTTTAAATACAGTTAAATAGTACATTACACAATCTATTAAAGTATTTTAATATTCACATATGCAAATACAATAATAAAAGAAATAATGTTTTAAATTCAAGTTTCACTTACAGATATCTGTATCCATCGATTCCTACTTCAATCTCCTGTCTTAGCGTTTTGATCAAATTGGCATCATCTACAGGAATCGCATTTCTGTTCACAACAGCGGGAACAATCGGCACCCTGGCCGTGGTGGTTCTTGCGGGGGTTGCAGTAGGAGGCGCAACTGGTTTAGTGACTCTGCTTACCACTGGTCTAGTGGCTCTCACAGCATCAACTGTTGGCCTAACTGCTTTTCCGACGCCGCTGCCCCTTCCACCTCCACCTCCACCTCTCCCACCCACACTTGCACCACCTCCTGATCTATCGGATTGTCCAGAATATTTCTCAGCCTTTCCTGAATATTTACCCTCGTCTCCAGGTTTATACCTTCCATCGTCGTCTGGATGATACTGTCCATCATCGTCACCTCTGTATTGACCATCGCTGCCGTATTGACCAGGGTTATAGCTTCCATCATCTTGGCAAAGTATCAATGGAAGAAGGGCCAGTATCTAAACAAAATACCAATTTATGTAACTTTTGTTACTGACAAATTAATAAATTTATGTTTAAAAAATAAATATTTGCCATTTGCTCGATACATGTAAAAATAAAAGTTTAATTGTACTGATTGTATTTACATATATTATTAATAATAATTTTAAGTAAAATAGGATTATAAACATAAATTAAATATTATATTTAATATTTTGTGCCTATAATATAACATAAAAATGCATTCATATTCTAAATTCATTAAACAATCAAATAATGAGTTCGATCTTATAGACAATATTACCTGTAATATAAACCGTGTTTAATAAAATTTATCTATTTAAGGCTTATGGTTTTTATTTACTTAATAATTTGTAGGTAATTATTAGATACATGAGGTTTTAAATGTAATAAAGTTCAGTTTATTAAGTTCATATCACATTCACAATTGTACCAAATATTTATTTGTTCATTGGTATATTGGAGGAGGATTACATAATTGTTATGAAACCGACTGTGATTAGTAATATATCGTTTTTTATTTCCCAATTAATAATGCGAAGTATTTTTTTTAAATAAGTTTTTAATATGTACTGACAAAAATTTAATACGAATAATTATTGGCAATAAAAGACATTTTTGTCAATTAAAGTATTCGTATGCAGGTCGATAAGATATATTTATATAAAGTAAAATAATTAGTTTGTAAAAAATTACTGACAATATAGACGACGTTGCTAGAAATTTTATATTATCTATATTATATTTCGAGAAAAATAAAATACTTACGAATAGCAAATTCATTGTCACTACGGTTTGGATCCAAAATCCTCAAGTCCCTTCCAACACTGAGAGTGTCAAACGTTTGTATCTGTTTATATAATACTCGCTAGGCGATTTTGTAACACTGTTTGGCACACGCCTCATCGTAATGTATGGAAGTTAGTGCTTCGTTCGGTAAAAACTTTTCGCCTGCATTAACGTTATATTAGTATGTGGAAAATAGTTGATCACATGCATCGCGATGCCAAACTACACTATGTATAAATAGCTATATTCTATGAATAATTTATTCCATTTTTAAGGGAATATGTATAATATACTTTAATTATTATATATTTTAGGTTTCTGCGCTGTAAGCGTCTCTTGACCAGGCAATAGAAAATATTTTTTTCATTCTCAATCAAAGAAAATTTTAGTTTAAAAGATAGGAATAATATGAGGTCTTAGACCAGAACATATATTAGAATATATTATAACTTTACATATGAATAATTCCATATATAGTTGATAACATTTAGTATAAATAGCTTATATCCCATATTATATGTTCATATTATATACTCATATTATATGTTATATTTGTTGTATACATTAAACAGTATTATTTTAATTTAATAAGATTATTATAATAATATTATTATCATAATTTAAAAAATTGACATTAAAGAAAATATGTTTTCTGTCTATCTTTAATATTCTAATATATTTATTAGTTTTGATGAAATCCTAATCCGATTTATAATTCTAAGACATCTTATAAATTTAGTTTGATCTATAACCGTGTCTGTTGATGCCGGATTTGATTAATTTATTTATTAATTTCACATATAAATTAATTTGTCATATAAACTAATGCATAAAATTTGATTTTTAGAACTAAATTTTAAAATCCTCTAATATAAAATGTTTAGGTTCTCCGAAAGCGGAGTCAAAATAAAAAAATACTCTCAAAACAAATGAAATACAATTTTATTCTCAAACAGCCTGAGAGCCAAAAGCCTTTTTCAATTCCCGCGTTAATAACTTCTGTCATTGACTCCCTTGGTAGCTGTATATCGGAAGTTTGACATCTGGATTTCAGACTATATCCAATAAAGATATTTTTACCTTTAGTGCAGTGAAAGTGGCTCCTTAGCACAATTACCCTAGAATATCAGGTTCTAGTAAAATTCTTACATAAATATAACCTTTAAAATAATTCAAAGTACCATAACCAGTGCTAGAGCTCATGACTAGAATGCATTACAAAGTAGCAGTATTTTTATTTGTATATAAAAAAACCTTTTTTGTCTTTTTTTTTTGTTCAGACTAACTAATTGTCTTTAACACTTTACTATTTACAAACATTTAAAATGTAAAATGTTTGTTTAAATTTTCTATAACAAACACGAGAAATGTACGAATTAGCTTTCAAGTCATGGCTTTCCAGAATTTTAGTTTCTGCGATTATAAGTGAATAATTAGGTATATCGTAATGTGAATTCAGTAAAACTAACACCTTGTGTGTTGCCTTGGAATGAAGAAAACGATACAAACGTGTATTCCTGTCGAGGATAATAATAATTGCAATTACGATCTGCGTACCTAACAGTAACAGTCACAATTGAAAAGTCAAGCCATTATGATGTGTACAAAATGGACGTCAGGTATAGCTCGTCATGACAATAATTAGAAGCTCAATGGCTTCGACCTTATCAAAATGCATGCATTGCCAATAGAAGCATAAACCGTCGCGGGCACTGGAAAATCTTATTTTTCAAATGTTATACTTTAATGTTTACATGTTTATTTTTTAAATAACAAAAAGATTTCTTCGACATATAATTTTAAGTTTCAGGTGAAAAAGCTCAATTTTGTAAAACTAAAACCTTCTTCTTCAGATGATTGATTGCGTACCTAGATTTACTTTTATTATTTTTTATGCTAAGGACATACAAACTACTAATATATTTTTTTAACCAAACCAAATTTAACATTTTATTTACCTGATCATAACGCCCAAACGTTACTGACCAAAAACTTTTTTACGTTTATTGTGTAATGATTAGTTTTCCTTTTAATATTTTTTTATTAGAATTAAAAACAAAAAATGAAATATAATATTTTACACGTTAAAATTGAATAAAAGATATATATATTGATTTATATGTATGTATGTGTAATCATTTTAATTTTATTATTTTAAAATTTTATCATTTTTTTATATATATAAATTATTAAATATTTCAATTACCAACTACGAAGCCATGTAATATATTTTTACACATATATTTTTATATATCTAATCACAACATTTTAATGATATTCTAATCATCTATGTGTTATTATTACCGTCATAATTATTTAATTAAATATTTTATTAATTTCACTTCTAACACTTCAGTGCGCGTGATACCTTAAGCACATTCTTCCGAGAAAAATATTAACATATTGTTGTGACTGAATATTTACAAGATCATTTGCAGCATTTTTTAGCGACATATTTACAACACGAGAAAATAGGTCGCTATGCATCTTATGCAAAATTACAGCGACGTCAGTCCCTTGAATGATTCAAGACGTGATCTTATTATGATTATGCGACATTGAGTTGGCTTAATTAACAATAAACACTGAAATTTATGGCTTTGACATCAGACAAGGTTGGAAAATTTTCCCGCTTCCATTTCCGTCACTTTGAATATTTACAAAGTGTATTTACAGATCTCTAATGGCGCTTAGATACATACCTGCAATATTTCTATAATATGTAAAAGAATTTGAAGCGGCCGTCAAAAGTTAGGAAGCATAAATCTTCAAAGGAAACTGAGATGAGAGGTTTTTATGATTAAAAAACAAACATTGTAACTAAAAAGCATCATGCTTATTCTATTTTAATTAAATACTATCACATATCATTTCAACCAAATCTCGATTCTTGATAAAAATTTCACAAAAATATTTTATTCAAAAATGCACTTATTCAAACCATGGGGTTTCATAGCGTCGCTAATAAACCAAAAATTTGAAATGGTTACTTATCTATAAAGGAACTAATGGCTTTGCATCTATCGCGTACGATTACGAGAATTATAATTAGTTACACAGTTACACTTATAAAAAAGAATATTTGTGCCGCGGCTTGTGGTGGGTCAGTGCGTTCGGAAAATATGCGAACGATCGCAGGGCGGTGGTGCAAGGGCTGATTTGGTAATGAACTACACAAATTGATCTTTAGCTTCATCATGGCGAACTTGGGCGGATTACTACTACTCTTACTATACTCTTAGCATATTTAAAGTGATCGAGACGTTACAGAACAGGCTTACCTTACGAAAACACGTCAGGCAAAATTGAAATGTTTTGGGGAGATTTATACTTCGCAGTGGCTGCTGCTGATGATGATGCTTTCAGGTTCTCGCGAGGTATTATTACCTTTGCAGAGATAAATTTGATAGAATGTAATTTCTATAATTTGCGTAAATTCCAGATCATTAACTCTATTAATTTTAGCAACCAATTCTTTGCAGGCAACCAATTCAAATTGAACTCGAAATTTGTGAAAAAATTGACATATACCAAGGTATTGAATAAAATAAATATTATTTACAATTTTAGCGTAGTAAACTGTGATTAGCTATTATTATAAACTCAACATAGCCGGTTTGTTTCAGTTGACTCGTACTTTGACGTATTGTCCTGAATACTTGGTAGCTATCCTCTTGGGCTTTGCGATGAATCCGTGCTCGTCGGCCGTATAGTCCACCCTGTACAGGAATCCATCCGGCCCGATGTACTGGTAATAACCGGATGAGGCGATGCCTTCGTCAGTACCATTAAATTTCTTGATCTGGGCTTGCTCTTCAGCCAGAATCTTGTTTTCCGTTTCGTAGCTGTAAATGTTAAAGATAAATAATAAAAAAAAAACAGCCCGTAAAATAGGGCATTTCGGATAACTAGGAAAAGCGTACAGTGGCTTAGTGTTAAACAATGCCAAGACAACGATATTACATATCCATTCCAGTAGAAATAATAAAGAAGTACTCGTGCCAATTGTATCACACACATATCCTTGCCTGCATAGTAACCCAAATGGAGGTACACATGCTCAATGCGCATGTCATGTATTGGAATCGGTCAGAAAGCATAAATATCTAAGTATAACAGTTGATAATAAATTTAATTGGCAAGACCACATTTACTATGCAATCGTCTTAGACTTTGTTTGATAAAATTTGTGCATCTGAAACCGTACTTAAATGAGCCATTTTTACGTAATATTTATATATCCTTAGTTAAATCTATTATTTTGTATGGTATTACAATTTAAGGTCTTACATATAAAACATACAGCGAATTTATATTCTACAAATTCGTATCTTAAAAATAATTATTCCAAAAAGTAAAAAAAATTCAATGCAAGGCGACTACTCTAAATAGTTCACCCATTTCAAAGTTCTTCCGGTACGTCAACTTTGCTATTATAGAATTGTAATCAACCACTTTTCAGATGAAACATGGAAAAATCTTGTCACTAATAAGTACTCTACTAGACAAATATCAAATGAAAAATATATTGTCGAAAGATGTGTAAATACATATGGGTATCGACAATTAAAATTAAAAGAATTTATGGAAAAAAACATATTAAAAATTATTTATGTTTTACTTAAAATAGGTTAATTTTGTTTTTAATCACATAAGTTACGTCAACTTAATTTTAAGTACTTTGTATTATATTTTATGCATGTTAAAATAAATTGTTTTTAGTTAAGTTTAAGAAACCGGCAGATAAGACAATGTCTTAGCTGGATCTATACATTGTAATTGTATAAGTTGAATAATAAAAGTTGCTTCTGGCAACATTAAAAATTGAAATTGAAATTGAGAACCGTCATCTTGGTTAAGAATAAAATAATATAATTTTAGACCCTTATGGCTTCTAAGTACTAAACTCCATACTGTTCTAGAGTTTCCCTCTTATAACGAAACAGATTAGTGAGGTAAAATAATTAATCAGGTGTTATAATGAAGTATAGGTGAAGTGCGGGCGTCGCAGTTACTAGTTTTATGTGTAAAGTAAAGTAAATGCCATTGTTTCTCTATCTGGTATTTAAAAAGGCAAAGAAGCAAGCCATTACTCGTAGTACCTAAATTATCCTCCTGAAACCAAAATGAGCGAGAAATCACGAAAAATTTGTTGATCAAAAAATCCGAAATCTTTTTTGGAGGTTAAAACTATAGATACTTATGATATGTTTCTAAACAAAATCATTAGGCACAACTTTAGACACATGTGCCCGAACGTGTGACCGCGACAACATCTTGCTATCAAGCACGTTTTATCTTCTTTTGACTAAAGATCTGCACCTTTATGCATTTAAATTCGATGACCAAAACAAATTTATTTATTCTGATGGTAGTTTCTGTAACAGTAGAGATCTACTTTTTAATAATAATAACGTACTATTATAATAATAATATTTGATTTTATTATATTTTAATACTATTGATTGTTGTAAGTGGCTACTTTCTTAAACAACCACGAAATAAATCACATGAAATTTACTACTATTTGTTGAACTTAAAATTGTGGACATAATATATTTACAAAATTATGCTTTTCATAATGGGTATATATATAAAAAAAAAAAAATGGTTACTTAGATCTATTAACTTTTTTTTTTAAGTAACTTGCTTGGAAGGTGTTTTTGAGCATTTTAAAAGGTTTTGGAATTTTTAGGTCAACGTAACTATTTTCAGTTCTCCTTAGTACCGCAGGTACTCAAAAATAAATATATTCGCGCAGATGGCCCGAAGACCCTAAATATGACACGCGAAGTGCCATAGGAACGAGTCGACGCCCGCCAAGACGTCGTCGACTGCCAACAATTTGTAATAAAAATTTAAATCTTATCTTAATATATATAAATCTCGTGTCACAATGTTTATCTTCAATGGACGGCTGAACCACTTAACCGATTATAATAAAATTTGCACACCATATGCAGTTCGATCCAACTTGAGCGATAGGATAGTTTAAATCTCAAATTATAGTCGCAATTTTAATTTATTGCTAATTATTTGTCTGTTATTATTTGGCAGTCATAAAACTGACAGATGTCGATACGGAACGGCACGGAACATGCAGGAATACATACAAGATGCGATGACTTACGTACGTCATTACGGCCGACCGGATTTATTTATTACATTCACATGTAATCCGAATTGGGAAGAGATACAAACTTTACTATTGCCAGGACAACAAGCCATTCATCGTCATGATTTAACTGCACGTGTGTTTAAACAAAAATTGAAATCCTTAATTGATTTTATTGTTAAATATACAATTTTTGGTATCACACGTTGTTGGCTGTATACGATAGAGTGGCAAAAGCGAGGTTTGCCTCATGCCCACATTTTGGTTTGGCTTAAAGATAGAATCCGTCCTGAAGAAATCGATCAAATAATTTCAGCCGAAATTCCAGACCCATTAATTGATCAAGAATTATTTGATATTGTCACCAAACACATGATCCATGGGCCATGCGGTGTTTTCAACATGACGTCACCGTGCATGGAAAATGGAAAATGTAAAAAAAACTTCCCAAAGCCGCATACGAATGACACGATCACGGATATTGATGGTTATCCAATGTATCGCCGCAGAAGTACTGAGAATGGTGGCCACACATTTACAATGCGACTGCCGAACTTTCCAAATCAAGTTGAGTTTGATAATCAGTGGGTGGTACCATACTCACCACTACTTTCAAAAACTTACAAAGCTCATATCAATGTTGAGCTTTGCAGTTCTGTTAAATCAATTAAGTATATTTGTAAATATGTAAACAAAGGCAGTGATTTGGCCATATTTGAAGTAAAAAACATAAATAAAAATGACGAAATAGCACGATACCAAATGGGCAGATACATTAGCAGCAATGAAGCTATTTGGCATATTCTCAGCTTTCCCATCCACGAAAGAGATCCTGCTGTCCAACATCTGGCAATACATCTTGAAAACGGTCAACGTGTATACTTCACTGAAGAAAATGTTCTCCAAAGAGCGTTCGAAGCTCCGAAAACGACTCTAACTGAATTTTTTACATTGTGTCAAAAACCTGATGTTTTTGGCCAATTCGCGAAGACATTGGTGTATGGTGATGTTCCACGTTATTTCACATGGAACAAATCCAGTAAAAAATGGGAGCCACGGAAACAAGGAAAACCACATCCTTCCATTACAGGCATATTCAAAGCTAAGACATTGGGGAGACTTTACACGGTACATCCAAAGCAACGTGAGTGCTTCTATTTACGTTTGTTATTGGTGAATGTTCCCGGACCAACGTCTTTTGAATTTTTACGAACAGCTAATGGTCGAGTATTCAATACATACCAGGATGCATGTCGTGAACAGCAATTGCTAGAAGACGATAACCATTGGGACTTAACGGTTGCTGATGCTGCGTTGACATCAACACCGAATAACATTCGTCAGTTGTTTGCAATTATTTTGGCGACATGTTATCCCTCGCAAGCACAAACTTTGTGGGAAAAATATAAAAATTGTATGACAGAAGACATCTTGCACCGAATTAGACAAACAAATCAATGCCAAAACATAGATTATACACCAGAGATGTACAATGAAGCATTGGTCTTGATCGAGGATTTATGTGTTCTTATTTCAAATTTACCACTTAATCATTATGGTATGCCATCACCTAATCGTCCAGCCACCGACTTAGTCAATATCGATTTACAACGAGAAAATCAATATGACCATGGAAGTTTAGCAACAATTATCATGAACAGTGAACCATTACTGACAGCAGAACAAAAAATTATTTATGATCGGATTATGCTGGCTGTTGCTGCTGAACAAGGCGGTTTTTTTTTCTTGGATGCACCCGGTGGAACCGGTAAGACATTTTTAATATCGTTGATTCTTGCCAAAATACGGTCGCAACAAAAACATCGCATTAGCATTAGCATCGTCAGGCATTGCGGCTACTTTACTGGATGGTGGGCGAACAGCACATTCAACATTCAAGCTGCCATTGGACGTTCATAATAAACCAGATGCAATGTGTAACATCAAAAAGAATAGTGGAATAGCTGCAGTGTTGCGGAAGAGTTCTATAATAATTTGGGATGAGTGCACAATGGCACACAAATATTCACTTGAAGCATTAAACAGAACTATGCAAGATTTAAACAGCAATAATAAACTTTTCGGTGGTGCTATCTTACTTTTGTCTGGTGACTTCCGGCAGACCTTACCGGTTATACCTCGCTCTACTTTCGCGGATGAGATTAATGCATGTTTGAAACAATCATTCTTATGGCGAAGTGTTGAAACACTTCGATTGACCATAAATATGCGAGTACAATTGCAAAATGATCCATCAGCACTAATATTTTCCGAACAACTACTAGATATTGGGAACGGTAAAATAAAACTGCAACCAAATACGCAATGCATTAAACTACCAGACAATTTTTGCACTGTTGTTCAGGATAAAACTGAATTGATTCAGAGTATTTTCCCGGATATACAGAATAATTATTTGAATCATGAATGGCTTAGTCAACGGGCGATTTTGGCAGCCAAAAACGTTGATGTTGACGAAATTAACTTCCAGATACAACAGTTGTTACCAGGCGATCTGATGTCTTTTAAATCAATCGATACTGTTGTTGATGAAAATGAAAGTGTAAATTTTCCGATTGAATTTTTAAATTCATTAGATATCCCTGGAATGCCACCACATAATCTTCGATTAAAGATTGGTTCCCCTATTATTCTCCTCCGTAATTTGAATCCACCTCAATTATGTAACGGTACGCGTTTGGTCATCAAAAAGATCACCGGAAACATTCTTGAAGCAACCATTTTGGCTGGGAAGTTTAAAGGAAAAGTGGTCCTGCTGCCACGTATTCCGATGATACCATCAGATTCTACCATACCCTTCAAAAGGCTACAGTTTCCAATTCGTTTAGCTTTCGCCATGTCTATAAATAAATCTCAAGGTCAAACAATGTCCATTTGTGGTTTAGATTTGGAAAATCCATGTTTTTCTCATGGGCAACTATATGTTGCGTGTTCACGTGTTGGGAAACCGTCGAATCTATTTGTGTTAGCTAAAGACAGGTTAACCAAAAACATTGTGCACCGATTGGTGTTAAATTAAATTGAAATTGAAAGTATTTATAATTCAAAAAAAAAGATATTAATGTTTAAAAGTTTAAGACTGTCTGCCTTGCCTACCTCATTCATGAGTTTAAGCGTCACATGTTATTTACTGTATTATACTGTAATATACTTATATTTGTTATAAAATTAAATGGAAATAATAAATCTGATAAATTTTTATTTTTTACCTATTGATTTCTGCTTAGTATCAAGTGTAAGAACATTTTAATTAATTGTGTTCAACGTACTTCCCCTTCAAATCTCAATCCAGTGAATTTGTATACCAACATCAACATTTTCGTCTTTGTTCGTAAATAATTTCATTGTACTAAAGGGTTATAGTAGTAGAAAGTCAAATAAGGAGATCACCATATTTTTTTACAAATACCATCTGTGTGAAAAAGCATAGTGGACTCCGTGACTGATGTTCTCTTATTGTTCCTCTTAGATTGTTTACTATAATGTAATATAACAAAAACTTTAGCCACAGCAACGCGTGGCCGGGTCAGCTAGTTATATTATAATTGTGTATACCCAATAAAAATTATTTCATAAACTTAAAATATTTCCTACTTTATGTGTAGGTATGTAAATTTTGCGCAAATTAGTTTCATTTCTGTATTGTATAAAATACACTTTTTTTGTGATGTTTCCGTTTACGGCAAAAATATAATATGAAGATTCAAATACCAACATTAAAATGATTAAATATTAAAATAAAATATTAAAATAAAATAAATGACACTTACACATATTTATAGTTGTCCTCGGCATGGTCCTTATCATGTCTTATAATTTTAATACCATTATTCTTATAATATCCTGGCTTATAGTAGGGATTATCTTCTTTATCGGTTGTAACATATTTGTATATTGGGTTTGGTTCAACATATGTTTTCTCTGCACTTGCCTCTCCTTTATATGGATCGTCGTCATGCACATACGGATTTCTTATGTGAAGATACGGATTTGGAACATGATGGTATGTTCCATACCCACCTGTATATGGGACTGCTACGTGGACGTATTTACCCTCATCATGCGCCTTGTATCTGAAAAAGAAAGTTCACATTTAACAATATCATAAATCGAAAATGTTAATTAAGTTAGACAATAAATTTGACCGAAGATTTCTCTATTTTTAGGGTTCCAGACCAAAATGGTCAGTCACTATCCCCTACGGTCTACTTTAACGATTGACTTTATTGTTAACAATATTATATAAATGGTTCGTTTTATGCTTTTTTTATTTTATTTATTTATTTATTTAAAATATAATATAACAACTCTTAAGAAGTAGATATAATATGACTATATAACATATAGGTATTATTAAATAAGTTGATTAAAGTAACAAACAACTGTTACATTGTACAGATGTTTCCTGCCTCCCTAACAAAACGAACCTGTACTAAGGGAAGCAGTTTGGGCTTGTTTACTTAATGTGCCACTTCCGTCATCTGATCGATGCTATAATAATATCTAAATGCTTTATTAATAGAATATAAAATAAATACAACCAAATCAATAAACAATAACTACATTAATATACATTATACATAAATTAAACCGATATTGATATAAAATTGAGTAATTCATCATTATTTTACACTAATATATAAAATATTTATAGGATTAAGTTTATACTGAATATATATATATATATATATATCTTAATATATATAAATCTCGTGTCACAATGTTTATCTTCAATGGACGGCTGAACCACTTAACCGATTATAATAAAATTTGCACACCATATGCAGTTCGATCCAACTTGAGCGATAGGATAGTTTAAATCTCAAATTATAGTCGCAATTTTAATTTATTGCTAATTATTTGTCTGTTATTATTTGGCAGTCATAAAACTGACAGATTTCGATACCTTTTTATTTTATGGGCGATTGTGAAGAGCGCGTGACGACTCGGTGCCTGTATAATTTTATTGAACAAGCAGAGGAAAGAGCAATTGTGATATTATTGGAAAATTTTTTAGAAGATCACAATCAACTAATTCAATTGATCAAAAGAGTTTCGCCACGACTGCAAAATGACAATTATCAAATCGTCATAAAAGCCGACAAAGTACCATTAGGTGAACATGCTGGTAGATTCAACGCTCCAACTGTTGATGAGGTTGCTGTTATCATGGTTGGTGATCCAGTTGACAAAAGATCTATAAACATTACACGGCGAGACAACACTGTCAGTACGATTTCGGATCTACACCGTTCATATGACGCACTACAATATCCATTGATATTTTGGCAAGGATAAGATGAATATCACCTTAATATCAATCAGTATGATCCAAATACCGGTAAATTTGACAATTATCTATTTACTTTCTTACTGTATGTATAGATTTTAATTTCGTATTGCATTTTATTTTTTATTTTTTTAGGTGATTACAGAAATAATAAAGTTAGCTCAATGAACTACTACGCACACCGAATAATGGTTAGACAACATCAAGACAATTATATCCTTCGATATCGTCAGCTGTTCCATCAATACATTGTTGATATGTATGCTAAGGTCGAAAGCGAACGCTTGCGATTCCTTCGATTCAACCAGGCAAAACTACGATCGGAAGAATATATTCACTTACGAGATGCTGTTGCTGGAAACATCGATGGAAATTTAAATCCCAATGACATCGGTAATGCTTTCATTTTACCTTCAAGCTACATCGGCAGTCCACGGAACATGCAGGAATACATACAAGATGCGATGACTTACGTACGTCATTACGGCCGACCGGATTTATTTATTACATTCACATGTAATCCGAATTGGGAAGAGATACAAACTTTACTATTGCCAGGACAACAAGCCATTCATCGTCATGATTTAACTGCACGTGTGTTTAAACAAAAATTGAAATCCTTAATTGATTTTATTGTTAAATATACAATTTTTGGTATCACACGTTGTTGGCTGTATACGATAGAGTGGCAAAAGCGAGGTTTGCCTCATGCCCACATTTTGGTTTGGCTTAAAGATAGAATCCGTCCTGAAGAAATCGATCAAATAATTTCAGCCGAAATTCCAGACCCATTAATTGATCAAGAATTATTTGATATTGTCACCAAACACATGATCCATGGGCCATGCGGTGTTTTCAACATGACGTCACCGTGCATGGAAAATGGAAAATGTAAAAAAAACTTCCCAAAGCCGCATACGAATGACACGATCACGGATATTGATGGTTATCCAATGTATCGCCGCAGAAGTACTGAGAATGGTGGCCACACATTTACAATGCGACTGCCGAACTTTCCAAATCAAGTTGAGTTTGATAATCAGTGGGTGGTACCATACTCACCACTACTTTCAAAAACTTACAAAGCTCATATCAATGTTGAGCTTTGCAGTTCTGTTAAATCAATTAAGTATATTTGTAAATATGTAAACAAAGGCAGTGATTTGGCCATATTTGAAGTAAAAAACATAAATAAAAATGTCGAAATAGCACGATACCAAATGGGCAGATACATTAGCAGCAATGAAGCTATTTGGCATATTCTCAGCTTTCCCATCCACGAAAGAGATCCTGCTGTCCAACATCTGGCAATACATCTTGAAAACGGTCAACGTGTATACTTCACTGAAGAAAATGTTCTCCAAAGAGCGTTCGAAGCTCCGAAAACGACTCTAACTGAATTTTTTACATTGTGTCAAAAACCTGATGTTTTTGGCCAATTCGCGAAGACATTGGTGTATGGTGATGTTCCACGTTATTTCACATGGAACAAATCCAGTAAAAAATGGGAGCCACGGAAACAAGGAAAACCACATCCTTCCATTACAGGCATATTCAAAGCTAAGACATTGGGGAGACTTTACACGGTACATCCAAAGCAACGTGAGTGCTTCTATTTACGTTTGTTATTGGTGAATGTTCCCGGACCAACGTCTTTTGAATTTTTACGAACAGCTAATGGTCGAGTATTCAATACATACCAGGATGCATGTCGTGAACAGCAATTGCTAGAAGACGATAACCATTGGGACTTAACGGTTGCTGATGCTGCGTTGACATCAACACCGAATAACATTCGTCAGTTGTTTGCAATTATTTTGGCGACATGTTATCCCTCGCAAGCACAAACTTTGTGGGAAAAATATAAAAATTGTATGACAGAAGACATCTTGCACCGAATTAGACAAACAAATCAATGCCAAAACATAGATTATACACCAGAGATGTACAATGAAGCATTGGTCTTGATCGAGGATTTATGTGTTCTTATTTCAAATTTACCACTTAATCATTATGGTATGCCATCACCTAATCGTCCAGCCACCGACTTAGTCAATACCGATTTACAACGAGAAAATCAATATGACCATGGAAGTTTAGCAACAATTATCATGAACAGTGAACCATTACTGACAGCAGAACAAAAAATTATTTATGATCGGATTATGCTGGCTGTTGCTGCTGAACAAGGCGGTTTTTTTTTCTTGGATGCACCCGGTGGAACCGGTAAGACATTTTTAATATCGTTGATTCTTGCCAAAATACGGTCGCAACAAAAACATCGCATTAGCATTAGCATCGTCAGGCATTGCGGCTACTTTACTGGATGGTGGGCGAACAGCACATTCAACATTCAAGCTGCCATTGGACGTTCATAATAAACCAGATGCAATGTGTAACATCAAAAAGAATAGTGGAATAGCTGCAGTGTTGCGGAAGAGTTCTATAATAATTTGGGATGAGTGCACAATGGCACACAAATATTCACTTGAAGCATTAAACAGAACTATGCAAGATTTAAACAGCAATAATAAACTTTTCGGTGGTGCTATCTTACTTTTGTCTGGTGACTTCCGGCAGACCTTACCGGTTATACCTCGCTCTACTTTCGCGGATGAGATTAATGCATGTTTGAAACAATCATTCTTATGGCGAAGTGTTGAAACACTTCGATTGACCATAAATATGCGAGTACAATTGCAAAATGATCCATCAGCACTAATATTTTCCGAACAACTACTAGATATTGGGAACGGTAAAATAAAACTGCAACCAAATACGCAATGCATTAAACTACCAGACAATTTTTGCACTGTTGTTCAGGATAAAACTGAATTGATTCAGAGTATTTTCCCGGATATACAGAATAATTATTTGAATCATGAATGGCTTAGTCAACGGGCGATTTTGGCAGCCAAAAACGTTGATGTTGACGAAATTAACTTCCAGATACAACAGTTGTTACCAGGCGATCTGATGTCTTTTAAATCAATCGATACTGTTGTTGATGAAAATGAAAGTGTAAATTTTCCGATTGAATTTTTAAATTCATTAGATATCCCTGGAATGCCACCACATAATCTTCGATTAAAGATTGGTTCCCCTATTATTCTCCTCCGTAATTTGAATCCACCTCAATTATGTAACGGTACGCGTTTGGTCATCAAAAAGATCACCGGAAACATTCTTGAAGCAACCATTTTGGCTGGGAAGTTTAAAGGAAAAGTGGTCCTGCTGCCACGTATTCCGATGATACCATCAGATTCTACCATACCCTTCAAAAGGCTACAGTTTCCAATTCGTTTAGCTTTCGCCATGTCTATAAATAAATCTCAAGGTCAAACAATGTCCATTTGTGGTTTAGATTTGGAAAATCCATGTTTTTCTCATGGGCAACTATATGTTGCGTGTTCACGTGTTGGGAAACCGTCGAATCTATTTGTGTTAGCTAAAGACAGGTTAACCAAAAACATTGTGCACCGATTGGTGTTAAATTAAATTGAAATTGAAAGTATTTATAATTCAAAAAAAAAGATATTAATGTTTAAAAGTTTAAGACTGTCTGCCTTGCCTACCTCATTCATGAGTTTAAGCGTCACATGTTATTTACTGTATTATACTGTAATATACTTATATTTGTTATAAAATTAAATGGAAATAATAAATCTGATAAATTTTTATTTTTTACCTATTGATTTCTGCTTAGTATCAAGTGTAAGAACATTTTAATTAATTGTGTTCAACGTACTTCCCCTTCAAATCTCAATCCAGTGAATTTGTATACCAACATCAACATTTTCGTCTTTGTTCGTAAATAATTTCATTGTACTAAAGGGTTATAGTAGTAGAAAGTCAAATAAGGAGATCACCATATTTTTTTACAAATACCATCTGTGTGAAAAAGCATAGTGGACTCCGTGACTGATGTTCTCTTATTGTTCCTCTTAGATTGTTTACTATAATGTAATATAACAAAAACTTTAGCCACAGCAACGCGTGGCCGGGTCAGTTAGTATATATATATAATTGATGTAACCCCTTTTACAGCACCTTTTAAGCCTTCGGTAGCCCCTTTCACACTCTAAATGAATTGTGTTAGATAATACTATTAAATGCAAACTTTCGACAATTTTCTATGAGCCAAATATAAAGCCATTTCCCTAATATCTTTTTATTAATAATCGATCGCCATTCCTCCTTTATTAAATTGCCTGCTCTAGGACCTAGATAGGAGGGACTTCTCTGTCCAAAGCTAGTTTTCATTTTAGGAATTGCTTACTTAAATTCGCAAATTTAAAATTGTTTTCGTTGTTTAGTTCTAAAATAATTCCTACAACAATGTAAAAAATAGTTACGGATATAAATATCTTATATCTTTTATTTATTAATCTTGGCATATTTAGGCTCGTTCGAAGTAATGCTTTCTGTGCTATTTCTAGAGACTTAATTGTTTGTATTTTTAATTATTTGCAGAGCTAATATTTTTGAAGACATAAAATTTTATAAAAAAGTACAAGAACGTTTCTTTTTTATGTTAAATAACCTGTAAAATATGTACGTTCTTATATACTTTTGACCATTAATATAATATATGGTAATATTATATATAAAATAAATAAAAATAAGTTTAATAAAAATATAAAAATGTTGATATATTTTTTTTAAATCATACAAACAGTATTGCAAACAGTCATCAAATATCACCAATATTGATATAGTAAGGCTCCCGCACAAATTTTAAAACTGAAAAAAGCCGTTGGCGCCCAGTAAATTCAAAATTTATAGTAAGTATAAGTGGTAATCTATTCCCTAAAAAAACCAACTGCTATTGCTGAACGTTTAACTTCTTGAACCAAAACATTAACATTCTTATTGTTTAAATAGTCAGTTAATTTTATCTATTATATATAGAGGTCCATGCATATCCTTATAAGCATTAGTTATATTTGTAGCAATTTTATCGTTGACAACTCATCTCTATATTATTTTGATTTTTTCTTTAACAGCATTTTCTCTGACACATTTTATTTATTTATTTCCCTATGTACACATTACAATTAAAGTAAAAAAATACTAAAAGAATAAAACAACATTAAATACAAAAAAACAATAACAATAAAAAAGAAAAAATTACTAGAACTTATTAGGAAAAAATATAATAATTATAAAAAATATAATAATGCCTCAAGGCAAACAATAACAAATAAATAATTCACGCTGATCTTACAAAGGGAAAGCAGATTTTTAATCCTATTGGGCCAACAGACAAATATATTAATCTCCGCGGAAATGGAATTTAATATTTCGACTGCTCTCCCAATCGGACTATACTTGTATACGTCGGTACTACACGCTAATCACCTAGATAGCGTTTGCTTCCGCGATCTAGTCCAACGGTCCGGAACAAAGAAACCAATATCTCTGAGTATTACGGCATTCTCGATGGAACCGCGAATAACTTAAAAAAAATAGAATAATGTATGGACTTGTCGCCTAAACTCGAGTGTGTCAACGTCTAACATTCCTAATACAAATACTGATGGATATGTATTGGAAAAATTTCAGGATAATATCCATACCTACGGAGATAAAGGTATTTTAGGAACCTCCTCTGAATAACCTCCAGGATATTACAGTATGTAATTTTATGAGGATCTATACTCTAATGTGCAGTATAAAAGCGAGATTGACTTCGGCTTACTCAAAGATCGACTGGTTCGAAGCACGAATACCAACATTTTATTGACACACGCAGCTATGCTTCTTATGTGCAAATGAAATGTTAGACGCGAGTCAAACAAAACCCCAGGTCGCGAATTTCGTCACATCTGCGAATAATCTCATTGCCCAGGGAGTACTCAAAATTTACTTTTTCACGGAAGGCTCGTGAGAAGGATACTGCTACACTTTTAGAGGTGTAACACGCTCAAATCCATCATATTTCCAAATAACAGATTAATCTGTAAAAAAATTTCACATAAGTATTCTGAATACTTTAAGAAGAAAATATATAAAATAAAAAGTATCAAATAATAATTTGGCAAATCACCTATTGATCCTACCTGTGAAGTATTTATAATTTATTTGAATTTACTTCCAGTTAAAGCAGAGAGCAAAATGTATTTGATTCCTACAATATAAGCCTTCCAGATTGTTTTAGATGACAATTCATATTACTTTTTCTTTTGTTTTGCAAAATAACCTTGTAAAAATATCAGTATTTCAGAAAAAGGGGGTAGGAGTTTCTTTCCCAAATCGCATTTTATAATATCAAAGCCAGTACTATAAAAATTTGACATCCTGAAATGGAAATTTTCAGTAAATGGAAATTTACAGTAGAATATATATCTATTACTTACCTTCCATTTTTACCATATTTAGACGGGGTCCAACTTCCGTCTTCTGCTGCTAGAGCACCGTAGGCAAAGAAAAGAAACGCAATCTGGTGACAAATATTTCTTATTTTTTATATTTCATTAGGTATACTAATATAAATTAATATTACATATATTTTGATAAACAGATGTAATTGACATTTTAGTTATGTACCTATATCCCTTTTACTTTTCTAAGTCTAAAACTACGAAAAAGACCTCTATACAATTTTATGCTCTGGACGAGATGGCAACTAAAAGTAAACTTTTTTTAATTTTACTAAAACTTAGTTACCTACTAAAAGTAAAATCGTTCCCAGTTTTGCTAATAATATAGACTTAAGATTTAAAGAAATACTAACCATCAAAGCCCATCACAACACAAATATTTCTGTTTAAGGGTCAGGTTTATGAAGCATATTTTTAGTTCGCAGAGTAAATTAATTTTAGTTTTATTTGAATTTATTTCAAAGCTAAAAAATCAACACACATAACATACATATTAGCCATCGGTTAGAAAACATGTCTACTTCGATATAAGGCAATTTTTTTTATCGAAAATACCTCGATAATAAAATCTTCCGTCTATGTAAATATGTAGTTCCAGACAGCCAAGTAGCTCCGAATGCCATCAACTCAAAGAGTATCAAATTAAACCCTAATGACCTTAATACTCTTAGAACACAACAGAGTCAAACTCATGTGGGTACCGAAACATTTAGGCGCTAATCAGGTGCTATGGTCGGTCCAAAATCAGCCTATAACATAACAAAAAGTACTAACAGCAGACTGCTAAAAATCTGGTCTACAAATAGATGCTTAACAGACTGGCAAGAACTGCCCGCATAAAAGAAAGCCAAAGAAATTGTCTGAGCTACTAAAACTAACCCAAAACCAAACATGGATTTAAACCTGCAAACACCTGCACTTGATAAAAATATCAGCAAAATTCAGTGGAAGAATGACAAATGGAGGTTTTATCAGAAAATCGCAGAAACTCCACAACATCTACTCGGTGGATGTGGACCTCTTATTCCAGCTTCTAGGCAAAAATCTTCTAAATCCTAAATGGATACAAACCACTGCATCCAAAAAGATAATAACCTTTATCAACAGTAAAGGTCTAGAGGGATCAATAGTTCTGCACAGGGCACAGTCACCGGGAGTGCACAACACCAGGGATACCCACTACCGAACATAACATAACGTAAAAAGAACTTGCGGTATATTACTTAGTTTTATTTTATGTTTTTTTGTTAAAAAATATGTGTTAATACCTAAATAAAATAATAAAAAATATTATTAAATATTGGAAATATAATATATAACTTAGGTATATATTATTATAAAATGTTATAATTATGAGAAAATTAAGATAGTACCTTTTTATTAAAAAAATATTATATGTAGCTTTAATAAATAACAATAAAAACTTACTATATATACAATTAAACGTAGATTTAGTGACTAATACTCGTATTAGAACTATTAATAGACGCAGTAACTAATATTATTGCTAATATTTTTTAACACAATTTTTTAAATATATTATCTTACAATCATTTTTACATAAATATTTTTTTATATATGCGTCGTTTATGATGTTATTTTATTTTCTTGTACTAAATCACTATAATAAAATTACTATGAAATAATATCATGAATTAACGTATTTCTAAAACAACTATTCTGAAATACAAATATTTTAATAGATAATTTATATGTGATCATTTATGAAGAAAATGCTTAAAATGTAAACAACGTTTTATATCTAAAAGTGATGTTATTGTGTTAAAATTGTTAATTTTTTGCTTTGAATATACATAATCTTGATTTTAAACTTTTATTCCAGTTTATACTGCCAGATTCAATTGATTTATGCATAAAATATCATCTACTCATATTATCAAAACACGAAATTAAAAACTTTTTTTTTTTTATAATAAACTTAAATTTTATTGAAATTGTTTAATTATTTTGCTTCAATCTATATTTATATAATAAATACCACTGAATAATTAGGTATATATATTGCTAGATACGGTGGCATCTTTAGTGGTAAAATTTGCTTTGGTTACACATAATTCAATGCTGTATGTAGGTGCTTTAAAAATTATTATAATTTCAATGTAAACGGTTAGATGAATTAAATATCAATTCTGTTACTCACCGTTTTCAATACAGTCATGGCGACCTAGACTTATATTTGCCTTTCTAGCACAAAACAATTATTGCACAGTATACACAACACAATTAACTATCAAATCTTATTAGATGCAACAAATTGGGTGATCGGTAAATGAATTGTTGTTAACACTAAAGAAACGCTCTAGACTGAATTGCAGCATGGAATCGAATGAATTGGACCACAGTCGCTTCAATCGTTTTTATACGGGTCTTCCTCAAAGGTGCTCAAGCAAAAGGCACTGCAAACAATAAAGGGCGTAAGTGCATCGTCAAAAAAAAAACCACGCCCACGCCATGCATGGAACTTATCTCTCGGCGTTTTAACGGCAGGAACAAATTCCTTAAAGGAAATTTTAGAATCAGGTATAACAAATATTATGTTTCTAAATAATCTATAATTATAATTTTAATATCAGTTTGCAAATTTTGTAATATGTATTTAAAAAGCAGTTACATCTAGTTTAATCTCATATAAATGTTACGATACTTATATTTTTAAACATAAATTATCGTCATTTATACTTAGCACTTAACACTCCGGCGTTTCGTAATTATTTATATAATTTAACAAAAATAAATAGGCGCCAATGTTATTATTAAAATATAATAGTCGACTAATTTATCAACTACTATTGAATATGGTTTTTAATATGTTAAATAAATTTTATCATAGTCTAAGAAATTAATAAAAGGCCTTTATAAGGTTAAAAATAAAAGAAATGATTTTGCAAATATTGGTTTTCTCTTAGACAGTTTCCAGCGCTACTCACTTTGTGTTTATAATATGTTCCTCGAAATTTACGGAGGTTTTTGAGTTCGAACTTTTTCGCTTTCGAGTTTAACGACCGACCTTAACAATCGCATATGATGTGTTTTTTTTCATACCTTTTCTTCCATCCAAGGACGACAGACCCAACGCCTTATATGGTATGAAATTTAGAAGAAAGGCTACGAAAGTTCAATACTTACGTAGCCTTACCATACTTCAATACAAACAAAAAATAAAAGTATTTTTTACCTACTTAATTTCATTTATCGATTAGGCATTTTAGTGTATTTTAATATACTATTAAAATAACATTTAAACCACTTATTTTCTAACTTAGTTATAATACTACTATTTAGAAATGAAAAACGTTGATCAATTGTGGAATATATTGAGATACGAGACAACTAAAAAACAACTTTGTCAAAAGATTTGAATGCGTGAAAATGCCCTTTATATTTATTATTTATTTATTTATTGATAATATAATATTACAACTCTTAAGAAGTACAATATAACTATGTAACATATAAGTATTATGAAATAGCCTAATTAAAGCGATGTTTAATGAATTAACAGATGTTTCCAGCTTCCCTTTTTTATGCTTTCAAATGAAATGAAAAAAAACTAATTTAAACTATTTAAACCGTAATTGCCTTTAACGATATTCCTCTATAGTTAATAAAAACCAAAACATTCATAATAATCATATTATTATGAAAATTAGTAACTGGTTATTAAACCGATAGAAACAGCTACAACGTTTATGTAGTATTATTATGTTGTCTATGAAATTTACGACAGTAATCATCTTGTCATGCTAACATTTTTACCATGATCTTATTAAGAACGTTACAAATTCAAAGGGCGTTTTAGCAATTTTATTGTCTTGAAAATATAGTGTATCCAATTATTTATCATAAACCATTTCATAATTTTAAATATAAACCAAAGAAGTAAGTAATGTTTTAATCGGGATACGAGTACAGGAGTAGCTATTCTGTTATGAATATGCCGTTCTTGTTTTTTTTTTGTTTTTCCTTTTGTTTTTTTTTATTTTACCTTTGGCGGACTACTAACAAAGAGGTCCGAAAATACTAACAGGTCTAATAACAAACCCCGAAAATGTTTCTATTGATAGCTTTTTTTTTATTAATCACTCTTTTTTTTACCCCTTGAAATAGTTATTTTTTTATTTTTCTAAATTCAGTAAAATAACATTAAAGTTATCCAATTTCTCACTAAGAATCACATCATGAGCTTCATTTAAATACAAGTACTTAAACCACGGTTAATAAGCACATTTACGCTTGAAATATTAACCGTTAAGTTAGCTTTAGTAATTTATTTTCAAATCAACTAATGGACCTCATTTCATATTCCGGTTTGAGGAATTAAGCTTATTAAACTAAAACTTTCTAGAAATGTCTGTAGATTATACTAACTTGGTAGCGCAGTGATATGAAGCGAGGTAGCGAGCGGTGTTCAGTGAGTGAAACATCTGGATCCAGGCTTAATACTAATCATTAGGTCATCTTCTCTGCTAAGAACATTCGCCAGGCTTTTCCGAATATTGTCGACAACGTTTTTACTATCTCGGAGCCTCTCCGACAACCCTCACCGCAAAATCATTTGTATAAGTAAAATAATAAAAATAATAAATAATTTACAGAGATACATAATAAACTTTCTAGTGTGAATACCTGATTCTTTTTTTCTCAACATTATAAATATGGAAATATACAGATGGAAAAATAAGTTTTGTATAGTAGACATGGAGGTGGTCTATGTTTTCTACTAAGAGTTATAACTCCAAAAATCCAATTTTTACTGTGTAAAATATATACAAAAAATAATACAATCAATAATAAAGAGTCGAACTAATTTTACGATAAACATATTTTATGATAAACGAGTGCATAGTTATTTAACAACTTATATTACTGCCAGAAGGCTGCCTTGAAATAAGAATATAATCAAACAATTTTTACCGGCTTACGGTAGTAAAAGTCGCGTTGAACGCATTCGTATTTTATTAATACGTGAAAAGCTTTCGAGTAGAACATTTTATGTTCCACGAGGCCTTATTGAAGATTCTTACCATGACTCAAGTCATTTATTACCTATCATTTAAAAATTCCTAAATAAGCGAAGCTGAAGATGATTCACATTATTGAAGATATTTTTAATGAAATCTTAAATACGGAGATGTATATCATACCATAAGCAAATATTAGTTAAATTAATCAAACTTGAAAGGAGACTTTGTCCTATAGTTAACATATAATACACATTTTTAATAAAAAAATATTATTAGAATAAAAAAATAACCGTTTTAAACTTTGAAACCATTTCGAATATTATTGTTTAACAACTATTAGAGGAGCCACGATTGTTTGTTCGGAATGCGGACAGCCTACAGTATAATAAATCAAAGTTGGCATTACCGCCAACATTTCTTCGCATCGCTGTAAATGCCATGGCCCCCATTTGGTGCACTTAGACCTATTTGAAATTAGTATTTACTGTTTATAGTAAGAGTGATTTCTAGACTAAGAGTTAGCAGCAATTCATGATAAATCAAAATGATACTATAGTACCACAATTATAAATTAATTCTGCAAATACAAATGATAAAAAAAAAAAGCTATTAAAAATTAAATTAATTAAACTTCAATTAAGAGTTCGCTCAGATGCTTTTTTCATTTCATTTATTAGTTGTTTAGGTAAGTATTTTTTTTTTATTTGTAAATTCAATCAAAAAAGGGAAGATAACCAATTTACGAATAGTATGAATAGTAATCATTTTTTTAGAGCAAATTAGTATAGTATGCCAGTCTATAGAACTTAATATTGTAATGAGACGGACATATGGGCCACCGAGCGCGCGCTAGTAAAACCTTTTTAATCAATCTCCTCAGATCGAATAGATCTCAAGCTTGAACTGACGGAGTATCCAGGTGACGTAGAACAAACAGACTCTCAGGTAAACTTGGCACACTTGGCACGAGAACTCGCACTCAGGGTAGGCGATACAAAGTGCTCAAAGGGCCATGTAAACTAAACATTGGTACATATCTTACAATTTCGGTATTAGTATGTAGTAACGTATTAGTATCAGTTTACTGCATTTCTAATAATATTTAAAAACGCGGCATGTAGCGTGTACCTGAATTCATGAAAGACGTAGACTAATCGTTGATTTTTTATCATTTTAGTTCAGTTTTGACATTTGATTGCTTATGTGAAAAGTGCACTAGTATTAAAAGTGTTTTTGATAGATTTGGCAATAAATAATTCGAGTTTTATTTACAAAAGCTATGTCAATATAATATTAAATATAAAAATCAAATATTTTCTTAGTTTTGTACTTATTATTGACAACAATAAGCGACTAAAAAACGGGTGGCGGGTCAACGTAGGATATTTCGCTCGATCAATGACCTTCGCCGAACGGGTGGCGCGTTAAAAAATTATTTTCGAATCTCCTAACCAAGAAATCATTTATTAAAATATCATATGGATTGGATCTTTCTAGTGCCTTATCCAACACATCATATAACTATTATCACATCGCATGTTTTGTTATTTCGGGAGCATATTTTGTTATTTGTTAAAAATAACAAAAGTAAGTAGGTAATTCCAACAAACAATATCCCTCCCACTCAAAGATTTCATATAGAAATCATTCCCCATTTCCATCACCTCTCTAAACTGAATCTGCCTAGCGCTTTACGCAACAAGTCATAGTAATATCTGGATTCTGTGACATTGAAAATGTGATCAACATTCGACTATTATCATCTGTAGTGAATGAATTTTGACAGCTGCTATAATTATAAATAAATACCTAGTTCAAACTCAATGATGCCATGTAACCTTTCCACTCAACAATGTATGCCAATCAAAAAGAGTACTTTGAAATGATATTAATCGTGTAACATCAGTTAGATGTTCATTCAATGCTTCTAGTTCCTAAACGACTTATTCTTTATCTACAAAATATCAACACAACCATTTTCTTTGTTTATCATTAATATTTTCATTTCTACGTTTTATTCAGGATTATACCACATATAGACATGCTCTGTTTTTTATTATATTTTTTTACGGTACCGTAAAACTAAACAGATTATTCAAATAAAAAATAATACTATTTTGTTAGTGTTTGCTTTTTGTTATCGAACAATTTTACTTAAAAACGTGAAACCTAATGAATATTGTTGCAAGGATTCAGATACGCTTTATTTGCTTTTATTAGTGGCTAATATTTATGTTATGAGAGATTGGCTAAATGCATTATACTTAACAAAGTCCTGAACAAGATTTTTATCAAGAAGATAAACGTTGTGTGTCAACGAAACGACTGAGCAGATTTAAAAACACCTTTCAGATGATTTTCTGCTTTCGCATTAATATATATTATAATCTCACGGGACCTCAGTTGCACTGCATATTGGTCATATTTTTTTGAGCAGCGATCATCTACCGCTGCGCCTGATAAATGTGCCTTCTCCCTACATACGTGTCTACGAATTTATAGTTCACAGCAAACATAAACTTATAAATATATATTTAAAGATTTATTAAGGAAAATTAAATATTTTATCTTCAAAAATTATCGTTTAAATATTTTACGATAACCATACGTAGTATTCGATTACTAAATATCGAATGTTTATTGCATATCATACCTGCTGGCTGTTAAAATAGACCGCGCGTTGAGTTCCTTCCTTTACCAAAAGTTACTATGTCGTGTTTTGGACGCAACCTTGGCCAAGATTCACGGGTCGTCACAAGGCCGGCGGCCGCCCGGCCGAGAAGTTAAGAAACCCATTTCGTGTGCTTTCATCTCATCTTAGACATTTGCCTTATAAACTAGTCAGAGTTTAATAAATAGTCTTCTTTTCAAATTTACTACTAGCTGTTTCACTTCGGACTACGTTATTGAATCAATCATTTAAAAGTGCCAGATCGTAGCTTCGTTTCAACCATAGAATAAAATCTTTTAAATTTTATTTTTAATTAAAGAAATTAAACATTTTGCTTTTAGGTCGATCACCTCTGCGTGCGATAGATTTTGCCGTACATAGCCAGACGCGCAGGCATTCCTATTTATTATTATAATAGGTACAATTTCAATTTTATCAATGAAATGTTTATTTAAAAATTTGAAATAGATTCTCACTCCAATAAATGTGATAAAGACGCGTCGACCGAGTCAGTTCAACAAACCGCATTCGAAAATAATTAGGCGCCGGAAAATGTTGTCCGATCGACTGCGGGACGGCGGAAAGCTATAAAATTGTCTGCGAACTCCCAAAAAGCATCATGTTAATCTGTGAAAGACGCGGTGCCGTTAAAATAAAAGCAGAAAAAGTCGATTTATTAGCTGATTCGACACCGCTCAAAGCATTGGGTTTCATTACAAGAAAGAGCTGTGCTGCGGTGCGAATTTCGGCCAATAAATGAAGGGATCAATATGAACCGTTCGTTAATTATTAAAAGAAATTTCTACAGCAAAAGTACGCTAAAAATTGCATGTGTATTGAAATATTAAATTTTAATTAAGTTTTTGGTAAGTAGGTCTTTCGTTAAAGAATCAATCAATTTAATCTTGAAACTTAGCTCGAATTTAACAGCACAAAAATAAAATAGATATGCTAACGATATTAATATTGTTATATTCCACACACAAGACACACATTGATACAAGAGTCCTTATATGTGTTAAAATAATAATAATTAAATAATAATTTCACTGTGTTATATAGCATGAGAAGATTTTAAGTTATTATTCCTATTAATAAATTGATTGTTAGTATACGAGTATATAGTTTTAAAGTCTTTTGATAGGTTTTTGTTTTGATTACAATACTTACATCTTAAAATATTTTTTGTATCATATTCTAAAATACATAATAAAATACAATAATTCTAAAATACAAAAATATATTCTAGATGCGTAATATCCTCCTGGTCGACAAGTAATTTTCATCTTCTTTAGCTACATAATAATAAAGGTTTTTTTTTTTGTTAAGGTCAAATCATATTAACCTCATATTTTCTTCGTATTACCTGTATTACATAGCATATTATGTTATTTAGGATCCTTAAAGTTCATGTCCTTTTTTGCGCAGACAATAATAAATCATTTATAAAAAAAACTTTTTCCGCACTCATTCGACTCAGTGGACTCTTTTCAGATATTAGTTTGACTTTATTATTCGTGCTTAAAATGTACATTATATGGTACACTCTTAAAAAAATAATAACATTATTCATATTTATCGCAAGTAATAATGTTTTTTTTTTAATATTGAAGCATCGAAATAATATTTTTGGGAGTGTAATATCATTATCATGTCATCATTGTATATTATCATTTTTAAAGACTGAAGTGACTTTATGTTTAGCGTATTAATTATTTTCATTTCACATTACCAGTTTTACAATGTTCCCTTTCATACTACTTTCCAATTAAAAATGAAATGTTGTATTTCAATTAATCTGATGTTTGTGAAATGATTTTACTCTTAACGCTGAAACATTGAATATTCATTCAGTCAAGGGTCGATTAAGAACGGCATGTAGATAGATGTACGCGAAGCTACTGGATGATTAAATTTTTCATCAACAAAATATCACTCGAATTACTCGACTTGGCGCGAGCTTAGGTTAGGTTAGTGAATGTTAAACATTATTTTATTTTTGTTATATGTGCATCATCGAGAGGCTTTAGGCCTAAGAAAAAAAATATGTGACGGATTGTCCAATTTAGAGAAAAAAGAAAAGCATAGATCATTATTTTTACTTATAGCCACGCTTCACTCGCTTGCTTCACTCGTCGCCAATAACTATAAACTCGGATAAAGATGTTATTTTGTAACTATTTAAAAGATATGTATTTATCGATTTACTAATGAATGAATTTGAAGTATGTCGAGACCTTATAGCCCTTATTGCACAAAATATTAAATTAAATATTTTGCTTAATCAATTCCTTCATTTATTAAAATGTAAAAGCTATTATAAAAAATAAACGATATTATTATGCTATGAAACTAATAAAAGTCGCTTCCAATTGATTTTGTTATAGTTTTGGTTAAATATTTTGAACGAACGTCAATAATTATTACTCAATAATAATTATTCAATAATCATAATAATTATTCGTCAATAATTATTATGATCTTGACCCTAAATTTTAAATTTTGATGGATTAGTTGTTATATAACATTTTAGGGTATATCATTAAAATAATTTTATGATACATAATTTCATAAAGACTCCAAGTAATTGAGCTATAACTAGGAAACTTCATACTTGCACGCAATGCATAGAATAGCTACCAATTCAAAATTATTTTGTATCGCAAATATACAAACTATACAAACATTTTTGCAACGTTAATAAATGTTTGATATGCTTTTAAATTTAGCAAGAAACAAGAAATGCGTCTTTCTGAATTAGATATTATAACAAATGTTCCCAATCCACATTGAAATTGGTATAATTATACCATTTACAGCCTTTAATACTGGAGAGATAAACAAACTTTGCCCACACGCAGTCTGCGCCGAGCTTATCGTGGACTGATTTATTTTTAGAATCAAGTTTCTGATAACTTTTATTTAAATTTAATTTAAAATGGCTCACGAAGATAAGTTTAAATGTTGTTTATATTTCGGTTAAGTTACATACTATCAATGCCATTATAACCGTCAATTACATTTTAGATGTGCCTTAAAGATAAAAAAAATACACTGAAAGCAGTAATCAATAAGGCACGACCTTCATGTCACACAAAATTGCATACTATAGGATTCAATCAATAGAAAACATTTTTTTTATATTCCTTTGCTGCTAATGTGCCTTGTGGAGTGAACAGATTAGATAGTAACAATTTTACTAAAGACCATAATTAAATATTAACTAAAATAAATTGCGATGGGAAATTGAAAATTTTTAATGGCTTTCTTAACTGACGATTGACTTCCGCACTGGCGGCATCGATCTCCGGAGTAATCTAGACGTATCCGGAAAATTCTTGAAAATTTGCAATTATAATCAACATTAATATTAAATTACAACTATATGTAAAGCAATTATTATTGTAATATTCAACAAAACTAATCAATTATTATTTTTTACTAAAATCTCTAGTCTCTAAAATATTAGAAAAAAAATCTCATAAATATAAAAATATTATTTGTTTGGTTCAGTTCATCTATCAAAATTAAAAGGTTCATCAAACCTATGCTTACGTTTCTTGAATATATTTTGAATATCATAATGTTGTTATTTTACTATGAGTTATTTTTTTAATTAGTATCTTTTATAATTAATTTAATCCAGAGGAGGATTTGAACCTTGAATTAAAGGTAACGTTTGATGTAAATGTTACACACACTGCCCCCCCTCTTAGATCCAAGTTTCAATTCCTGATTAGTTAGTGTTTTATTTGTTTTTTAATGTTTTCATTGAACGATTGTTAAAATAGCTTTATTTAATATTTAATATGTTATTAAAGTTATTGGTCAATACGTGGTTACTTTGAGTATAATATCAAAAGTTGACCTAGTAGATGTATACGTAAGTGGTACTGGTGTTCCTTAATGTTTGTCGAGCTTTTGTATTTTTTTTCTTATTTGGGATTTAATATATTCTTTTACATCAATAATATTTTTGTTTACTAATGTTTAAGGAAAGATAGTTATTTTTTTTTATTACTTTATGGGATTTGTACGATATATTATCAATTTAATATAAAAATCGCTCGTAAGAATGATTGCCAGGTAAGCTTTTTTTAATAGAGTTTTAGTGGCCTATATTGACAAAAGTGTTGGCTGGGCATTATTTATTAAATTGTATTATTTTTTTGTATAATTACGGTCTTTTTACATAAATAAACTTGAGCCTTAGATATATCCAGGACCACCAAGGGATAAATCCTCATTTTTTTTAAATTCAACGTTATTGTATATTTATTTTTTAAGACTCAAAATAATAAAAAATATTATACTTATTCTGATTTCTTTTTATTATTTTTTCGCCGAGAATCCCTCGACATGCTAATTACATATATACCTAAATAAAATTCAAACCGTATAAGTAATGCCTAATCAGTAGGTAGGCTCGATGACATCCCATATTTTACATTCTTTTCATTTCTCGGAATAATGTTTCCAGCTGCATCAATCAGCGATAGACCTTTTTGTTGTTTATGGCGCTTGCGGTATAAACGGTAGCAGCATTCCGAGTGGCCATAACCTTTCGAGCGGTATACACTATACAGTCAGATAAAATCCTCAAATTTACTGTCCCTGACGGTATCATATTGTGTATCCTTTATCACGTCGCTAAACACAGATTCTTTGCTCTTTATTTTTTAACCTCAGCGGGATTATTGAATCCTTCTTACTTACATACTTTTTTTAATCCGATGTTCTCTGGTGACTAACAGCTTCTTTTTTCATCGGTGTAAACATTTATTTCGTTAAGATATTATCATTTTTATTTTTTCTATTTATTTTATAATTTTAGGATATATTTTATTGTGGGATTTCTATATAGCCATTCAAAGCACTACAATTTTACATTTTTTAGTATCAGTCTTAGGTCATTATCGAGATATCAACGAGAATTTATATCTTGTTCGACCAACCCTCAAATATTGCGTATTATTGTTGGTTTTTTTTTTATACTCGGTTCCTCAAAACCAATAGGAATGAGGCATAGCTCTAAAAGAATATGTCAATTCGAAAATTGCCGAAAATATAGAAAAAATAATATTCGTAGTGTGACATCTTCCAAAACGCCCACACAGTAAGAAACCACGTTTTACATTATTATTCAATTCAAAGTAATATCAGCCGCGATTATGCAGCGTTATCAGCGGGGGTGCCTAATATAGAATCACAGCTTGTTCGAAGACATTTGCCGAAAAATAAAAAAAGGCGAATATGAAAACGAGCGGCCTTTGCAACCAATCGAAGCTCTCTTGGGACTTTACGACCTTTTAGATTACCGAAGATCGTATCTTCAAAAACTTTATTTGACATTTTTAAGGTTGAGAAAAGCATTCGCATTCCCATCTTTGACGCCATTCAAAGCATTACTTTTATTGGTATCCCTGCAGTTTGAGTAGAATATTACAAGAACTTAAAAGGTTAGCCTTGATTGCGATAACTCTTATTGCCACCATGGTAGTTTGTTAAAGGCATCCTCCAAATATTATTTATTTAACCAAATTAGAGTAGAATTTTAGTTATTATTTATCTTTAACTATATACCATATTTAAATAAATATATAAATGAAAAAATAAATAATAATATATGATACTAATATAAAAGGTAGCGATTATACCATCCTAACTTTACCGTTTACATATTTTTACATTACTATTTCCTAACATAGATATCCCTAGATCCTTCTCCCTAACACTATACACTATCCAATACCCTAATAAGTGATGACTTAGTAGCTAAAAAAACATACATTCTATTTTCTAGAACACAAGAACGAAGCAGAAGTACGGAAACATTTAAATTCATCCAACTAAGCAAGCGCGTGTAATAAGATAAATTTATCGATTTTACAATAAATAGATATTCAAAAAGTAATGGTAATCATATTTATACCACTTCTAGTACTGAGGTTCACCTTTTCGACCTATGTACAATGGCTCGGTCTAGAGTTAACAAAGTGTGATTAATGTTACTGTCGCTGACTTAGATCAGAATTTGGTAAACCGGGTTTCTTGAATTGTAATTGTCGACTTGGCACCCGATTCTCAATACGGAAGCTATTTTGTTTTTAAAAATTATGTCACACGTGCCCACATCGCAACTTTCAAATTCATTGCGTAGTCTATGCAAATATTTAATAATAGCTTATCCATAATGCGATACTTCGTCTCATATTGACTTTCTGATTAGAGCGGACAACTTTCCTGAGACCTGAAAATAGATACCAACGGCTACTTTACATAGCATTTTTGGTTCGGATATTACAGGCAAGACAAACGTCACACCTAAACAATCTATATTATATTCTACGCTTATGCCATCCTTTAACGTTACGTATGGAGAAACTATAAGGAAATTCTAGGAGATAGAAAAAAACCTCCAGATATGGTTGCTGTATACCATCAAGATGAGGATTGTGAGAAATTTTTCATCGAACGTCATATTTGTGATAAAAATAATACGTACGTCAAAGATTATTAAATATAGAACGTCGCTTTGCTTGACAATCAGCTTTCAAACATGTCGACATAGAGAGTTCATGAGAGAATAATGAACTACTTGGTCACATGCAAAAAGTGACGTCCACAACATCATCGTCATATATCCTTTCACAACATTATGTAGGTAGAGCGTCATCTTCATCCACGAACGTTTGTGTAGTGTTCGACGGATGCTCACGAACTACTTCTAGCGTTATCTCGTTAAATGATGCCCTGTCAATGGGACCAAAATTACAAACTAGCATAGTCAATATAATTAATCGGTACAAATTTCAGGTTATAGTCTTCGCCTTGGATTTTAGTGAAATGTTTATAATGATCCTAAATCATCATTAACAGTATTCTTTGACGTGAATCATCCGAAGAGTAAGAAATTACCTTTGGTTTGCCATCTTCTTCATATCTAGCGAATCTAACCATTAAGACGCCGCATATAGACTATGTAAATTATTAAATTACTAAATTGTTAAATTATTAAATTATTAAATTGTTAATTATTAAAGTACTAAATTATTAAAGGATTCACCTACTACAATTGATCGGCTACTTCAATTTCTAGATTACTGATATCGTTATTAGGTAAGTAATAATAACCTTTAAGAATTCAGATATTACTCGCAACTTTGGCTAGCAAGATAGTTTGTTCGTATCTTCGTATGACATATCCGGTTATTGAATGAATATTGACACTGGAATATGTATGCGCTTAAAACGGCACAAATCCCTGTCCTAAAAATAAACTAGAACATTACGTAATATTTGCATTCAAAACTTAAACTAGATGTTTTATTGTGCTCTGATTTTACACCTCTACAAATAATATATTTTTCTGAGAAAATTATTAAAAATATATTAAAAATGTATTATTAAAAATAGTTTATTCTCGCCATAGTATATAATTATAGTTTGCGTATAGGATGATCTACGAATTAATAATGTGTTATTGCAACCCTTAGTCGCCTGTCCGCTAAGTCATCCGCATAAGGTTCAAGGGAAGACCTCATGCCAAGCAAAATGACTTAAGTGACGTTGACGAGGGAAGCTTGACGTCACTATGAGCAGAAGAGTGACATCGCTGATTTGTCTAAACTCCTGGAGTAACATAATAATTTCTACCCAATTAACTATATATCACATGCGGGTGTTTTATTTATTCCTGTTATTCACATATGCGTAAATTCATTGAAGACGAGAAAACATCGGAGTAGTGTCAATGGCTAATACGAATTTACTGTACTATTTACAATCTGCGATTTTACCTATATAAACCTATACCCTAAAAAGTATTAAATAAATATTTTTTTGTTTATAATTTTCAAACTTTAATTCTTTGTTATTTAGGTACTATTGAGCCAAATATTACACGACTAATCAGTCATTAATTTTATAACGTCATCACTACCATCTCTCCTGACTCTTGCGCAAGCAAATTTAGCTTAGTGAAGTAGGGCCCAAAATAATTGTATTTGATGTAGGTCATAGATAAAAAATCAAATATTAAGAAAATAATAAAATATAGTTAAAAATAAATATAGGTAAATTAAATATAAGTCAGGTTAGTTACACCATTTATAACTCAAGAATGGCTAGACCGATTTTTATGATCTTTGATCATTGATCTTTTGGAATAGCAGAATAAATAACTATTAAAACATCGGAAAAATTCACGAAAAAAAATTATAAAGAAAATTCATCTACTCATACATTTTGTATGGAACGGCTTTGTATTCTGTGGAATTCTATTTTCAAACGGTAAGTTGCCTTCGAAGATGTTCACTTTGTGAGGTTATCACATTTGTCATTATTATTAGGTAATTACAATGTTACCATGTTCAATATACGTAAATGTGTGGTGTACGCTTTCCTTCGGTCGCGCTTACTAGAATTTAGTAGCATTAATTATTGGCAAACGTTCTAGGCGTAATTATTTAATCATAGCACATCGAAGTGTTATCAACATTCATTCGTGGCTCAACGAACCAAATGAGCAATAAATTAATACAACAGAACGGCGAACAGCAGCCATCTAACCCGAATGGTTGAGATACCGTGATATTCTGTAAATTCTATGAAATAATTCAATATATTATCGAATATTGTTATCCGTAAAGTATACAATGCACAGGTTTTATATTATATCTTTTAAAATGTTATTTAGCTTCGTGCCTCTATTTGTCGTAGATCGCACTCAAAATGTCACCTTATTGAAATAAGCATTGACAAATTGATTCACAATGCCTTGTAAGGTAAGGTGGGTAAGGTATGGTAAGGTGTGTAAGGTGTGGGTAAGGTGTGATGCGTCCGTCCCATGCTAAATCATAGTAAGTGTTTTTGGTAAAATTTTACATAAATTGCACAAAACGGCAAAATGTGTTGTTATGAAACTTTTTAGTTTTATTTGTTCCCATTTATTTTTATTAGTTCCCATTTTATTATTTCTGCAAATAATATTGGTAAACATAAACCCGGTATTGATGTAAGCGTAATTTATTTAGTAAGAAACCTAGTTTTGAAAAAATACTAAAATCACTTAAAAAATGTGAACTTTACAAAACACAGTAAATTACATTAAATATATTCAATAAATTATTAAACATTTTTACCTAATATACTATGGAAATACACTGAAAATATGAAGTGGTAAAAAGTGAATATGAGTTGGTTAAAATTGTCATTTAACGATATATCGGAAATCATAAAAATAAAAAATACTTTTCAAAACACAGTATTTGCATATCAAGTGGTATTTACTGTATTTTGAAGGTGGAAAATAGTTCTTGTTTCATTTTTAAATAGGGGTTTAAAACTAGTTATTTTCTTATCGTATGGTAAATCATGTTAAGTAGAATTAATTTGGTTTTGAGGTAGTAAAAATAATTAATAAATTAAAACTAGGGCGTTTACTATGCTTTGCACAGAAGATTATCTCCTAAACCGTGACCAAATATTTGTAATCTGTGTGGACACAGTAAATCCATTGCAATAAATGCCGAACAAAAGTTTTACTCCTGGTGAGTTAGTGTTTGATTCTGCATGATTTGGATTTTGCAACTGATTTGTTATCAGTATGGTATTTATATACATATAATGACAAGTTATCAGTTGGAAATTTTCAGTTCCTCTTCTAGAAACTATAATAAGGTTAATAATATCTTTTGAGGCTCCGGCTGCACCCGCCCAAGCATTGTCGTACGAAACAGTAGCGAGCGCCATTCTCAATATCCGAAGATAAACTGACAGCGAGACAATGTAGATCATCTGTTTGAGAGCATTTAGACTTTTTAAACATTTAGACTTTTTAAAAAAGTTTAAACAACGTTTGTTTAAACTTTTAGGCAGGATGACGTAAGGGAGGTGAACTAAAAAAAACGTTTTAAAAATAATTACCTACAGTTTTAACTATTATTTGGCTATATAACAATATACCATTTTTTTATTTATGTATACATCCACTTTCATTTGACATCTTTTATATCAGCGAAACAAATAATTACTCAATAGCCTATACTAAAAGCCTTTGGAATAATAATATTTTTAAATACTAAAAGCAGATAAACAGCTAATATCGGCGGGTAGGTATTTTCGATATGTAAAAGTACGATACAAACCAAGTCTGTTAACACTAAAATATTTTGAATTTTAACTTGAATTTGACTCAAATTTTGACCTCACTAAATCAATAAAATATTTTGAATTGGTAATTTTTGTTACACCCCAGCAAAAATATCTTATTGTAATGTAATTTCAGGGGAAGCCAACATTAGGCCAACAATAAAATAATAAACATGAACATAAATGATACTTCGCTTCGGTTTATAGGTTTAAACTGGTTAGATCCCTTCTTTTTATATAAATAATGGATTTTTTAAGATTTTTAAGCGATCTGGTAATTTGTACGTACGTGGGGCAATGAAATGTTACACTCTTTGAGCGAACGCCGAAATTAATATAAAAAAATATGTTAGAATATACAACTATATAATACTATACAACTATATAATTATATGCCTACGCAAATTGTTTTGTTTTTAAAAAGCATTGCCACAAAAAAAAATTTAGGTCCTACTCAACTTACCTAAATTAACTTTATGGTATTTAGAAAGTTTTTATAGGTTCCGCACCAAAATGGTAAAAACGGGAAGTTAATTTTTGCAAAATTTTAGTCCATTGAAACCAAATTTATAATTACGTTGTTAACTTCACATCTCGGCCTCGTTTTTGAGTTTTCACATCGTGTTCATGTGCAATAAAACGCTTTTTGTGTTTTTTTTAAATTTAGAATACACTCACACTTAGAGGTTGATACATTATAATACAGATGATTTTGGTAGGGAACAAACTATAGCGCGATGTAGGCAACGCCTAGCCATCTAGCGGTAGGAAAGCAAACTACGAGTTTGCACTAAACACTAAAGGAGCATCACTTTGGTTTTTTTACTTACTGTTTAAGCACGGGTAAAATAAATTTAGGAGGCACAGGCTCACGATTTTCTGCATATCCGAAGTACAATCTTGAGAAGCTTCCGTGGTCTCGAGGACTCAATTCCAAGCACTGAACTCACTTCCAGGATAGGAAGGAAGTGAAAAAAGACATTGTGACAGATGGTGATAGATTTGAATTATTTTCGCTTCAACACTGATAAAAACATTACAGACACTTTCGTTTATTAAAATATGCACACAGACGGACAGATATCCAATGGACTGGGATAGTAACTTTGTATGCATTTATTTATAAAAACTAATGTTAAATAATATTTTTATTATGCATTTATATATACAGAATCGTACGGGTTCTAGCTACTCTAAATAGAATTGTTATAACCTTAAAATAAATAATATGTCCACATGCAAAGACCATAAAACGGCTTTTATGGCATGATTTTACACCGGCTTACGAGCATCTTGATGTTATCGAGTGATAAAAGTTGCATCATATTGCAAGGCAACATTACGTTGTAAGACCAGGTGACAACTTTGTTCGACGAGGAACATAGCGATGTTTTTTCAGCAAGAAACAAAAGCGATAATGCACGCCGTTTTTATAGATTAGATTATAATTTAATTGCGATTGATTTCGAGTATTTGTATAGAGGATATATCAATATGCATAATGGTCTCCGAGAAACAAATTCTAAATTTGGGTGATAATATTATACGGTTCTTATAATAAGAATGTACTACAGTTGATCGACGCGGCCACGGCAAGGTCATCAGTCGCACATTATAGCCAAGGTTACGATGCCGCTTATAAGAAAGATAATTTACAATAGCGCCTTAATGAAAACAATAAAATTTAAGATGAATTATTATGGCAATTTCTCATATATTTTTACTATCCATATTACCATTTCCTATATTTGTTTAGTACTGCTCAATAATACGCATTTCTCAATAAACCAGCTTGATGCAACAACAACGTTATATTTCCTGCAACTGCGCTTACTGCGTATTTCTTGCAACTTTCTTGCCCAGTAGATCAGATGAGGTTCTAACTGCATTATTATTTAAGAGATATGCGCCTAAACTGACTTGCTTTCTTAAACATCTTTTTAAGTTTCTTAGAATAATATCATAGGAAACCGGACACCACAAAACATAAATATAAACTACCCATAAAACAGTGTTCCTACATTTATCTAAGAATTCTTCATTGAACGCTGTCATATGGCTTCGTGAAGATTAGAAAAGCCTTATTAGGGCTATATAAATAATTTAAAAAAAAAATCCTTTTACATATGGAAATTAATAATTGCTATTTTACGAGGCTCTAGAAAAAAATAATATTTCGGTAAATAAATGATTTTGCCCTTTGAACAAAAATGAAATAGCA
Organism: Neomicropteryx cornuta; assembly: GCA_020383195.1. Taxonomy (NCBI): domain Eukaryota; kingdom Metazoa; phylum Arthropoda; class Insecta; order Lepidoptera; family Micropterigidae; genus Neomicropteryx; species Neomicropteryx cornuta. The sequence continues at coordinate 14,308,045 of JAHKQU010000014.1, forward strand.
GCTTTCCTAAATACACCCACCCGATAAGCAAATAATACGAAATGGCTCTCGGGTGTGCCAGCGGTGGAGTTTCATTTCCTTTGTGGCATTTTAGCGTTATCAGCCGACGATCAACAAAGGCCACAAATCAAAACACAAACACGTAAAGCTCAAAGCGCCGCGAACTTTTTCCGAAGGATGACTTTGCGTATTACTATTTTACGTCACATAAGGACCAACTCGAGGAACGATACTTTTTTTATTACACTCTACATTACCAATCGAGAAGTAAAGAATTTTCTAATCCTTATTTGTAGTATGAAACTATCGATATTTATGATGCCTAAACATCTATAGTATCTTGTTTTATTCGTTAACGCAGATTGTAAGATCGCAACCTATAATTTGTTATCAGTCCTAAAACCTGCTCGTCATTCAAATCACCCTAAGCTTTACTAAGGATGTGCTACTATTGCATGCAGCTAGGTTCATCTACCAGAAGCCTCCCCGAACTTTGTCATCGTAAACTGAGAAAGAACTCTATTGGCATTCGATCTTTGATTTGAAAGATTTTTTTCAAAATCCATTATTGAATCACTGAAAAAAAAAATCCCGAAACGAAACGAACTGTGAAACCCCACCAACTTCTTACATTTTTTTTTAAATATTACTTTTCTTAAATTAATCATCAATATACCTAAAAGTTACGCCTTTGGTAAAATTCCACCTCAACGGCCAGGGAACCGATACAAATAGATTTGTTCTGATTTCAGATGTTCAAAAACATAATCCTGGTTGTTGGTGTATTTAACCCAAAAGAAGTACCCATTTATAACCCTTATCTATACATACTGAAATACCTCATTTCCTTACGAAAACCACATCGGTATATTTTAAACGATGGTGGCGATAAAAAGTTTCATCGTAAATATAAATAAATAAAGTTTTTTTTTAAATTCAAATATAAAAAAAGCAAAGCAAAGCAAAATCAAATATATTATGATATTTAATAGCTTTTAATAACTAACATAAATTTCGAATTATAAATTGCAGACATCTTTTTCAAATAAAATGATATTTTATGTTTAAATTTGACCATTTTTAATCTCAAATAATCTATTATATAAGTAAAACGTAATATATTATTAAAATATGAGTTTGTAAAAATATATAGTTACATTTCTGGATGGTAATTACAAATTGTATGTTTGTATGTTAAAATTTTATTAAAAACATAAATATGAATTGTTTTGATAGATAGATGTTTTACGGTCTTTCCCATGCCTGTAACTTCTTATAAGTGTTTGGTCGCATCCAACTACCAATATATATTTATTTATTAAAAAGAATTATAAACAGCGAAATAGAACATGATTACAATAAACATATGGCTAACAAGTATAATTCCCAGATTGACAGATTATTATCGTGAAATGTCATGAAATGGGTGTGTGAGTGAAGTTCCGATAACTGTGTGATAAGTGAGTGTGAACGAAGTGTGTAGGTAGGAGAGGGGTAAGAAGGGAGGGGCGGGTATAGTTACCTAACTTTATTACACAACTATACCTAGTTGGGCATGAACCGTACTAAAATAGGACAATTTCTAAGGGGTAAATAATTAATTTAAAAATTTATTTAATCACGATACTGAGCTAAATATAATATTATTTATGTATATTTGAACCCGTGACCACTGGGTCAATAGCTTAAACTATGTTGCATTCATACATCGCATACTGTTTGCATACACATTTTATGCTTATAATGAAGGTGGCCGATTTTAGCATCCTACTTACAAGAAATTTATATTACAAGTATGCGATAGGAATGACGCAAGATCGCAAAAATAGTTTTTCGATGGGTTTTCAATAGTTTATATCCAAATATCATTAAAAAACTAATTTTAAAATGTGTTTGGCGGATGCCGATGGAAGACGGATAGAAGATGCGAAATCGCCGTATTTTTTATTAGACTTTTCGTGGGGTGGACGGTAAAAATATATCGTCAGCTTCGCTTTATTATTCCCCCGCCGAAGCAACGCTTCTTGTACCAGCGAACGATGAACATTGAACAATATCTACTGAAGGCAGCTAATAATGACGAATGGGCTAGAATGGCGATCCTTGCCCAGCGGCGCCCTTAATTCCTTATTTTCCCCTGATGTACTATCGAAGTAAGCTTTTCTTCGACGTCATACGATTTTACAATGGGTAAAATCGTACACCGTGTCCCGAGAGCATTCCCGATGAAAAAAAAACAGCTAACTGTTCCTGCAATTTCTAGTGTTATTTTTTAAGAAACTACAATAAAATTCATCATACTTACCGAAAAAAAATGTAAACCTTACGTGAAAATAGTAAAAGTATTTATTATTCAATAATGTCTTTATTGTGATCGCTCAGCTGTCGCCGTACTCCGTAACGGTGTCATCGGAATACACGCGCTAACCGAATTGATACCATCTGCTCAAAAATATAATAAATTAAGGGATTATTTTTTTTTTATACTCATGATAGGTTACACGACACCACCCCCATGAGGTTTCATGAGACGCATGTTATAAATAACGCGTATACTTTAAATGAGAGCTAATCGACCCTTGCCTCCCTCATAGAATTGGACCCCCAATGCGTACAATGCGTATTTATCACTCAACATTATCGCGTGGCATGCCAACGGTCGTGACCGATATCTCCTACGTTTTCCACTTCTATCCATCAATCTAGTCACGTGGTATTCTCGACGCGACACGAGGAGCCAGTTGCTTGTCGTGACCGCCACTAGGAGCAATTATTAATTAATCTTAAAACTTCCAAGGATGCACCTTACACAATTTTTCCTAAGCAGCGAACGAATCTTATGCGACACGCAAATTCGGTTAAACCCAGGAGGATTCTCGGATGTGATTGTCCGCCCAGCTGTCACGTTTTTTCTTCATATATAAATAGGCGTGCAAAAGCATTGCTGAATGTAAATACCACTAATTTAGTTTATTACTTTGCATTTAATCAACTTCTTTACTTCTAACGCGTAACACTATTTTGTTTTATTTTTCAAAGTTCCATAAAGACTTTTATTAGAACTCTTTATTTATTTAGTTAGTACTATGTTTGCAGTCCTGTAAAATCCCTATATTGTGCGAAGAACGAAAATTTTCTTTGACCAAATTTGAGCATTCTAAAAAAATAGTTTTTTTTTCTGGGGCGTCAAAATCGTCAAAACTAAATCGTCGACTTTGGTACACGTTTCTTAAGTTTTACTTTGAAACAATTTTATGTAATCAGGCAATAAACAGTTACGTCGATGGCTATTCTTATAAAGATAACGGGTAATATCATTATATTTTTTTAATCTCTTTTTTGTAAAATTATAGACGAGTACGTCACAAAATGCAGTTTTAGAATGTGCCTACAGAGTATAGTAATAAACTTATATCGACATAATATTGTATCATAGAAACTGAAAAAAGTTGTATAACCGGATTTAACCCGATTTTTCACCGTCCCTATTCTCCTTTAAACAACCACTCTTCCACTCCACTCAACTAGAAGCATGCTCAGATCTAGGCGACTTGCATTATATGTATTTATATGAACTGAGGTTATGTGATATCCATAAGGGTAGTAATTTTGGTATAAGTGTTTACCAATTCTAAGATCTTTGAGGAAAACGTTTGAGTTGGTAATTAAATTTAAATATTTTTTTAGGCCATTTTTCAAATGTAGCAGTCTCCATAGCGGTGCGGTATTGCAACACAGCCTTAGATGCTCATCAATCAATTATTACGCAATCACCGCCAGATGGTAATTAATCTTCCAACATTTGAATGTCGACAAAATAAATCGCTCCTCGCTATATGGGTTCGTTTGCGAGGCCGATCTTTAAAGCGTCTATCGTATCGATGACGTCACATCCTGTGAGATTTCCCGCCATCCAGAGATCCGTAATTAATTCTCAGTTCCGGTGCCGCCATCTGTACGCATCGGTGATTTCTAATTTCCTCTCGAGATGAAGTAATTATTATAATCATTGCTGTCGTCCTAGAGCGCGTCCAAACATTCTACGTATATATGTAGAAGGTTTAGAATACTTTTACGTAAGGTCTCGATTATAGTACAATTATTTATCAAAATAAGATTTTACGATAAAGAAACACTTACCTATACTCGTGTAAGAAAAAGTTATAATCATAGTATTACGATTTTGAAATTACATCTAAAATCGAAATGTTTAATTTATTTTAATTTTAAGTAAATATTAAGAATCAGGGATATAATAACAACTGACCAATTGATTAATTTACCAAATGCTGTTTGTTCTTCATTATTATTGCTATGATATAGGTCATATACAATTATTTTGGGGCTCACTCAACTAAGCTAATTCACATGTGCTAATGTCAAAATAGATGGTGTTAACAACGCGTTAAAAATGGTAAACCGCGAGTCAATAGTCAAACTCCCGGCCCCACTAGACTACCACGATCTCTTCCCCATTCCAAAATTGCAGCATGTTATTTTAATAACAAATCTGTTGGCATTTCTATAACATTCAGTCTATTAAATAATTATAAGGTTCTTTTTCATCCCAGCCTCATTGCGTGTGTGAAGCGCAGATTTATAAAATTTACAAATTGGAGAGGTAATTTATTCTGAAACCGCAATAGTTTTGTTTTATTTAATTATTCGTTGGCTTGCTTGGCAAAATAAAAACGATTAAAATTTATTTTTATCCACTTCCCGTTATCCAATTTAATTTGAAATATTTCATACGCGTGTAGTTTCGATTATTACCTTTAGTAAAATGATATCATTTGTTTGTTTTGATCATTATTAACTTACCTATCTTAAAACCCATCGGCACTAGTTCCACTTATCCCCCTTACTTTAGTAAAATCACGTTAGTAACGATTATATACCCATAGTTTTAGTTTATTTACTTTTTTTGTTAGTTTAAATCAAAGCTTATTTTTGAAACTGCGCTTTACTTATAATTTATTCGTTTGATGCATCTAAAGATAAAAAATAAATTAATTATTTGCATGTTTGCTAAAGTAAATTATTAAATTATTTTTGCTAAAGCAAAATTATGTTTGCTAAAGCAAATTATATTTGCTAAAGCAAATTATATTTGCTAAAGCAAATTATTTGCATGCTTGCTTTGTAAACAAAGCAAACATAATATTAGATCCGTAAAAACATAATCTAAAAAGCATATATAATTGTTATGTAAAACAATTGTTCATATTCATATAATAGTATGAGAACGCTATCGTCGTTATATCGTCATATTATATCTTCACCGATGTTACCTATCTAATGGTTGGGTATTAAAACTAATTTCCCTCGTAATAGTTCTACAATCCCCCAATTAGCCAGTTCTCAATGCGTGGAATATTTGTAATGGTACCTAATTGAGTTTTCATTGATAATTGCGTTTAAGGGAAGACATTTCTAACGTCTCACGCATGTAACCCGTCTATTGATGCGAAACACTATTTCTACAACCAAAAATATCGAAGTTCCTATAGATATTTTAATTTGGTACTCCCATACCTGTAAAAATTGTTTTTTATTCTAAATAAAAATATTTTTGAAACATGCTATTTTTTATCAAAAAAGTTTTCATATACTTAAGTCGCACTTTTTCACCATGATAGTCGAGTGATATACGTTAATTGTGTATTCTGGGTGAATGTGTTTTGAGTATACGTGGGGGGTCATTACACAATAAATTAAATAGTTAATTTATTATTGTAAACATATAGTTTTGAGGTTTTTTAGGTACTGTGTGTACAGGACCATTTAATCCCAACATTTTAGAGATGATCACACATCCCGTCCTCAGGGGACAGTTCGACACGTGTCCGATACAAACTAATAACGGGAACATGATGCACTATTTCGTTCGGTTTCTCGATCTGAAGCTTAAACTACGCCAAACTACATCAAGCATTCTTACCCGAATCATGGAACATATCAAGCATGTCAAAATTTATGACATTTCAAAATCGGCAATATATAAGAACGTCATTCAAAGCGGTTGATATCACCAGATGAGCAGTCTATTGTTGTTTTGTTCATAGGCACGAGGTTGTCTACTAGAAGCAGATAATATTGGACAAAGTCTGCAATTGCTTATGAGTGATTATGTTATTTCTTAGATAGATTAGTCGAGCTAGACTACAGCATCTGAAAGCATCTGAAAGCATCTGAATCAGAAGCAGACGATTTTATTGACGTTAGTTTGCATATGAGCATTAGGCTTTTTTTTGAAATATAATCAGATTTTATTTAAAAATACTTTTTCAAGTTATACAAAGAACGTAAACCCCCTCTTACAAGTAGTTCAAAGAGTGAATTTTAGAGGTCGTAATGTTTATGATATGTAAAACATAAATAAATAAAAAAAATAAATATTTATACAGGTGTTTAGAATTTCACTCGGATATACTCTCTAGTGAAAATATAAAAAAAACATATTAAATAGTACTGACGTAGGTTTATAAGTAAAAAAGTAAAGTTTTTATATGCAATAATAGTCATTTTAGGATATTTTATTTCACGAATTTTAAATATACAGTTTTGCCAACGCCACAAAGAACATATGTAATTAATAATATATTGTTTTCGTTGCAATACAAATAAACGTTTTAATCTCAAACAATGGCGAACAAAGCTTTGTTGAACTTTCTCGTTTAATTTGAGGAAAAAGATAAAAACAAACATATTAAAATTTTATGCCCTCGTGAGCTTCCACCTCTGCAAACAGAATACTCAAAAGCACAGACTAAATAAAGAATTGAGGTTCAGAGTTACGAGTAACAAAATTAAATGTAAAAGTTTAGCACAAAACGGAAAAGCTATTTAAAATGGTAATTGCATAAATACATTGACAAAGAAGAATGTTTTAAAACATGATTGAAAATGTATTTTAATTGATACATTATAAAATATATATGGCACTATCAAATTAGTTCTTTTTTTAAAAAAACTTGCAATTAGAATCTTTCTGAATGTATGGTTATAATATATATTTATTTTAAATTATATAAAAGTATTTTTTCGATTTAATTACTTATGTAGGCCGAAACATATTTCATTTGAGGTGTAAAATATTGTGTTAATACTTTGATAATAACGATTTGCACATATTATTACACAAGTATCGCCTTTACTTTTTTCGGCTCGACAAAAAACACATTTTCATCATATTTATTTTTTTAATACGCGCCTCAAAAAGGGTTACAATAAAAATAAAAACTAAGGAAGATTTCTACGCACTCTCTCGGTGGCTAGCTCAGACCACAACAGTTCGTATCTAATATTATGGTATAATTTTAATGACTGCCTGTATTAAATAGTATATTTTACATACAAAAATAATTTATAACTGATTACATCACCTTAGAACAGCAACACACGCTATAAAGGTGATGCCAAATGAAATGTATTGTTTTGTAAAATTAATAAATAAATAAACTATTTTTTCTATGTATACTTCTTACGTATTATTTCTGGTACTAGAAATAAATAAAATCGAAGGAAATTCTAAATATCAAAATATTTTAAAATACTTACACATTGCTAAATTGCATATTACTTTGTCTGATTTTATAAAATTATTTTTTTTATTGCGTGATAAACTCCATGGCTTAAAACTATGCCGAATATTAAAAATTAAATAAAAAGCAACCTTATTATGTCCACTCTTTTTATTTGTTGTAATGTATTTTGATAATTTTGTTCTGGTAATTTTACAGCTTATCTATCACTTTAACAGCAGTTTATACTGTAAAGCATTGATCATTTTTATTTGTAAAAGTTTTTGGAGCATTTTTCGAATTAGAACTTTAGAATTACAATGGTTATTGGAAATCACACAATTCTGTAAATTTACACGGCACATTTCAAATCGCATAACATTATATGGATGTTTTAATTTTACACAAAAAAAAACGGTTTTTCGCCTCTCCATTTAGGTTAATTTATCAACGTTTGAACGGTAATTTATCTCTTTTTAGCATGGAATAGGGATTTTCTGATATTTTCGCGGGAATCACTTTTCGGACACCTGATTTAGCTCTTAAAGCATGATTTCGAAAGACATTAGATATTAATATCCTCGGTTGAATGATCATAATTTATATTTTTTTTTAATACAAAATGAATATATATATAATTATGTAGCTATTTAAAGCAAGCGGAGTGGCGTTTAAAAGCACCCACCGTTTGACTGCATGTTAATATTGAACACTTCAACAAAAATGTTTCCCTTTATGAATTTCTCAAGTGGCCATTCCATCAGCGCGGAGGAAGCGTTTCGGGAGAATTAAAAATTTTCATCGCTTTGCCGTGAGTCGTTGCGTTCAACATATGAATTTTTAAGAGCTGCCTTGAGTTTGTCACATTTTAGATGTCAAAGAACTACATATTGCTTTCTTTATTTTATTTTTTTTTTATAAATGTACGGCTATCTAGAATATATAGGATAACGATCCTTGTATACATAAAATATGAATACCTACATTTCATGCATTAAAAATCTCTATTGAAGATTTATTTCATTTTTGTAATATAATTTATTATTAGAACTCAGATATTAAGAGTAATTTCTACACGGACTAAAATATATTCATTAATATTTTAAATGAAAAAAGAGTTCTTTGGGATATACCTCTGTTGAATAAATATACCTTTTTATGATTTCTTTGCCGTTCATCATAATATAGTTTAAAAGGATAAATTTATTTACGGTATAAAGATAAATTTGAAAAAAAGAAATAATGTAATAATAACATTTATAAATAGTAAACTAAAAGTTAAATCCCAAACTTTGATATTGTTGATTGATTTGATAGGTTAATTCCTACTACTGTTATTACAACACTTTCGATGCTCAAACATTTATGGAGTTGGTTTCAGGGAATTCAGGTTAGCAGGTGGTCTACATTTTTTGTTGACTGCTTAGCCCGCCTCCTGAAATTGTACTTTTGTACATAGCTCATGTAAGAAGTGATTTTTAGTTTTAAAGAAATTTATTATTTAGTGGCTTATTGTTAAACCAAAATCAAATAACATACTTAAAATGTCCAGTTATCCTAATAACTGTTAAAACTATAAGGGAATTTTATTTTATTTATATTTAAAAAAAATATATCGGCAATTGGTGTAAATCAATTATAAAATCACAGGATAACATGATAACGACTCATGGTCCTTTAAAGTTTTATTACTTCGCATAAGGAAAACATTGCATCCTGATCTAAACCAAAATAGTTAGATATGATAAAATGGATCAAAATAAAAGGTTCTTAGGTGGAAAAACAAAATGGTGGACAGACATTGGCAAAACGTATAAAGAGTGAGAGAAATATAAAAAATACTAGTTTATCCGAAGACCTCAACATCTAATGCGAATAGAAAGTATGGTATCAAAATATATCTTTAAAACGGGTCTAGTATGAACTATAAATAATAAACTAAATTGAAGTTCCAGCACGGCACAACTGCATCTATGCTAATTCTGATAAAAAAAACCTACTAACCGTGTAATGCTAGCGGTAGATTTTAGGAAACGTTAAAGCCCGAACTGAGTTTAAATGCTGAGATTTATGGGTTAAATAAAAATTAATCTTGCTAGTTATTGTGGTTTTAATATGTTTGCTGAGATATACAATTATTATTTGAGGTATGTAAAACCTTTGTATTTAACACATTTTCACGATAATAATAAAATATTAAGATAGTTTTTTGGAAATTGTATTTAAAAAAGATAATATTATTTCAGTATTTCTTGGTACGAAAGAGTTAACAACGAACACAAATATAAAAAAATATTTTTTCATTTTGTTTTATTTTTTGTTTTTTTTTTCGCTTTTTTTGCATTGATTCATATTCAAATTGATATTCTTTGTAAGTACTTCGTAAATTTCATATTCTTAGTCATATGATGAATATAATACATCAATATTGAAATATTTAATATTAAAACAGACGCAAATTACAGTGGTAGGTTGCTTTAATTAAAGAATGATGATAAACATAGGGTAAATACAGTATACTTTAACACTGCTGAATGTACCATTAATTCTCTACTACTATAATTAATAATGTACAATATTAAATGTATTGGAAACCCTTTTTTTATTTTTGTGAGGTATATTAATATTTGTATTTATAAAAATATTTTTTTTACAATTTTTTACCGATTTTTAATTACACAATGGGAAGTTTAAAAGGTGATTATTTGCGATGATTCAACGATCTTTTTTCATTCAAAAATTAATTTTTGTATTTCCCCGAGGTACAATAACAAATGTTATCCATTATTATTTTTATTACAAAACTCCACTTTGCAATAAAGGGTTAAAATTAGACTGCAGTGGCGTCACGACCCGGCCGATAATTGAGTTAGTGCACCAATGGCAGTCTGTTTGTTGTGACGATTTTATTGAGCGTTTCAGTCTTTTTCAGCGTTAACGGATTTATTAACGAATGGAAATTAACGTCTGTGCTTAATTGAGGATGGATTCGAATGCGCTCGACTCAATTAAATCCATACCATGACAGACAATTGCATGAAAATGTCAATAATCGAATCTAATTGGATTATCATAGGTTTTAGTTTGCTATAAAATCAATTTTTAATGATTATTATTTAATCCTTTTGGTTTTTCTTAGCTGCGAATATAAAGGACCTACGTAAGTGACTTCTTTGAGTGACTTCTTTGAACATTAATTATCTTAAACATTGGCGGTCTTTTGCATAGTCGCGTTACTGAGCTTTTAAGCTTAAAAATGCACGCCTTGTTTTTTAGCAGTAAACTAACGTACCTATGCATAATACTGATGATCATTAACTAATACGGCTTGAGGGCGTTTGGTAGCCCCATCAAAAACTGTTTCCTGTGAGAATATATTTGTTTTATTAAAAGGGATAGACATTTCAACTTTTGCTTTTGAGATATCTCTTTTGAAAATAATAGAATACCCGTGACACATCGGGCTCAGCATTTTTTGATTAGCGATACGACCCTGAAATATTACATCTTGAAAAATCATAAAACATTTATTGAAATATCATATCTTGGCGAACTTGTAATGTTAAACTTAAAGTAAAATAGAAAATAGTTACAATTAAAAAGTTTTATTCAATATTATGAACATAAGTATGCTGATGTTCGTACCTAAGGTATTGTGACGCTAAGTTAGTCGGTAAAAACACTTTTTTGTCGTTTTCCCTTAATTCATAAAACGGACCTAACATCTTATAAGTTTTAAAACCTAAAATACTAATAAACATAAAATAATTCAAATTTTAGCATGATATTGTAATTAAATATATAATATTTTTCCGGAAAAAAACTATTTTGAACTAAATAATTATATTCCCAGTATGTTTTGCTCTCTTAAATTGATATTGTAAATGAATGAGAATACGAGACAGCGAAATATGTATGCCGTATTGATATTCGTTTTAAATTCAAATAGCGCCTTAAGCAGCCAATCAATGCGCAATGTTTAAATTCTTCTAGGCGAGGAGATACAGAGTGGATTTTATCAAGTCTGGCTTTAGTTCTAGAACAAGAGCGGCAGATGCTAAGAATGGATCAACCCGGATTCAGACCATCACACAGTTGAGTTTCTGGCAGCCAAAACCATGTTTTTGCCAGAACCCATTTAATGTATTATATGTCTTTTTTTGAATAAAAATAAAAAAATAAATAAATAACATGTCGATACTTGTGAATACCTAGAAAGTGTTCAACATCGTAACATAAATGTACTTACTATTTTAAATATCTACTTAAGGTAATAAATGCTGGTCTCGTACGAAGTATAATGGAATTTGCATGTTAAGTTCGGTCATTTTATAACCAAGTTGATATCGTTCATCTTGAAAAAGTTCAAAATATTTTTTATAAATTAAGTACAAAATATATAGATAGAAAAAGCCTATTTTGACAAAGAATCGGTTTTATTCCATAATATTTTACCAGTAAAAACCATGACGCTGACCAATTGCAATTGCTGACGAGTTGCATAATAACATCGACTTAATAGCATTCAATTCCGATGTTTCAGCAACACTACAAGAAATGGTTCCCTTTTAGGTAGATTTTATTAAAAAAAACTACCTATTGCAACGGGCACCATATCATGGCTTTTGGAAAATTTTGACATACCTTCGTGTTTCATATCCCCTAGAACCCAAACGCGCAGCACCTCGTGCAATGTTTGATAAAAGTTCGTACAATTAAAGTTCACCTATCCCCTACTTTGATCCGGCGAAATCTATCTCCGCCTTCCGGTGTGCCGAAAGGAATTTTTAATATTTTATCATCAAATTGTGAACAAAATCATGAATAGCCTCGGGTTCAAAACGGATCCGCTCGACATTGACTTTGTGACACGAATGGCGCGGCGTAATCCCAACAATAATCACACAAAGCCGTAATCGTAAGATTCAGTCGAAGTCACTTAAATGAGGCTGTCATCGCTGCCATCCGAAAGAAACCGCCTTCTAATGTTTACATAAATTAACATTTGACAGTCGTAACCAGGAGCTCTACAGATCAACCCGCGCTTTTGCAGGGATTTCTTTACGTTTGGATACGCAACTCTCGGATTTACCTACGTCCAGCAATCATATCTGTTAAGCAGAGGATCTGCAAAAAATTCACGTGAAAATACTCAAACACATTAGTCAATTAAGTATGAGTGCTAATTTTTTTGTTTATGTTTTTTCCATTGCTTTCCACCAGTGTCTCTTATTACGTTTTAAATCCTATACCTCCAATATTATAATACTTTTGCATATTTACACGTATATCCTATTTAAACAAAACCTTATATATTTTGTTTGTTTTAAACAATTTTACATATTATTATTCCGTGTGACTCTTTTTGTTAAGCTACGTCATGTCTGCTATTTCACAATTTGTCACTTTATTCGCTGTAATCTATCTGCTTTACCTACAGCTAAGACGCAAACACAACAAAGCAATGTTGTTTACTTTAAAATACGAAAGATGTCAGGCGGTCCATTCTAATTGATTTATTTATTTTAACTATTGAATTTTATTGGTACCCTATATATACCGTTACCCATACATTAACTGAGTTAATATTTGATTTTACCTTTTAATACCTAACAAGGTATGCTGCCTTGATACTTTTGTAAACATATGATTGTTAATTAGTTCGAAAAGACATCTTTAATATAACATGGCAAAAAAGTATAATTTTATATTCTTACCTTAGAACACACTGGGAGACTTCTGAGAAAGGTGGACATCCAGTCACCTTCCTTAAAATTCGCCAGTCAAAACTTGACTGACTGTTGATGCTCAACCCGGTAATTTCTTCATACAAATGCTGTAATAATTGTGTTAAGCTCAAAAGCAACCATTAACTATATGAATCTATGTGCTGTCCTTAAAGCAGCGATAAAACATGCATAAGACATGAAAAATACATTTACCACGCAGCTGAGAAAATAAATATAGAAGTAAGCGTAAAAAAAAAAAAAGCGGGATGCATAGTCAAATTATCTTTAAAAACTTTTTATACGTCAAATTGTTCTTTCAAAGAACCTATTTAAAAACAAGGATTTTATATTCTTGTATGTTATATACCAAATTTATTCATTTTATATCGGAGGGGTTTTTTTTTTTATTAACCAACCCCATTACCAATGGGCCTGGCATTTTTTTAGTGGTCAAATTTTTTCTACGGTCGTACATAAGAAGTCTTAGTTTATTTTTAAATATTCACTTGCATCAGTCATGAACGGGACAAACGAAATTATATTCCGCTTCCATTTGAGACTTTAAACAAAGCGAGATCACGGTCTGCTAGGCACTTTAATGACTTGTTTCATTTCATCTTTTCATACGCAACTTCGTTGAATCCTTTTCAATCTGTATCTACTTTATAAGTTCAGATCAGATATGAATCTTGTTTTACAAAAGTAGTGATAAGTTTGTTATTATTTATTGTGTATAGTTATTTTAATCCCGAAATGTTATAATTTTTACCTAAAGGTAAGTTATTTGAGATGTTCAGATTTTTTTTACTATGTAACGCGGTCTGACGAATTGTTTTGGTTACAGTAAAAAATATTTCACTAAAGGTTGATAATGATAAAAAACAAAAAACACCCTGCCGATCCCGGTGATTTCATATTATGTTATGACGATATTATGATAAGAGCAATTTCATATTATCATATAAAGTTTACAACTTTTTTACTCGGAAACTTGATGAATTTAGATATGCGGTCAAAACGAATCATGTTTAAAACCGCAGGGTCAATAAGCAAGATTTTTCACGGGAATAGTCATGAAACACGGTGTATGTTATATATAAATATGTTCAATTATTATTTATTTATTTATTTAGTTATTTAATCACGGAAAAACAACGGATACAAGAGATGAGAAGAAAACTTAAAAAAACTTATGATATAGGTTAGTCTTGCATCCTTACAAGTTTTTCACATATAGAGTGATTTATTTCATATCTAATGTTAGTTATATAAGTTTACTGACAATAAGATCATGGTTAAGTGTATGCAGTTGCAAGCAATTGCAATTGCAAGCATAACTACACAGTACTACTTTATAAATAAGTACACAAAAGTAAAATTAAAAATAGTGGCAAAAATAAAAGTAGAAATAGTGGCAAGCAAAGTGGCTAAGGAGGTGAATTGAAATTAATGATGAAGAAAGCCGAATTCAGGATGCTATATTTTGAAGAGACTTTAGAAAAGTGAATACAGTGAATTATAATGTTTATGTATAGATATGTTTAATGTAAAGAGTATTTATCGGTTGAATAACATATACGAACTATATGCATAAAATAAAATATTTTGTTATAAAAGACTACTTTTACCCTAAGGTAAAATGTTTCTTGTAAACTTGAAGGCACCCCAGATCCTCTTCTAGAATCTCGCTCAGACAAGTTTTGTTTGCTTGCACGATTTACCGCACGATTGAGCCTGCCAGCATTAGGAGCGAAAAGTACACAGGCGGTATTTTTCAGTATAAGAAAAGAACCCTCTGCGAGCTTCTTGTCGACTTTTTGTACTTTGTAAAATACTCATCTGCGATTAATTTATTGGCATTTTTAATTAAGGAGCCTCCATAACTCGGGCTTATCAAGTCTTGTAAACGGCATTAATAACGCTTTCGGTGCCCGGAGGACAGTCACCTCCAGTATTGGTCACCTCCCCATTTATTACTTACTACTGCCTAGATTATTTTAAACGTTTCACTCCTTGAATCAAAAATTGCCAGTAAATCACAATCACATTCATTTTTATCTTTACTGGCACAATAGGACGTCACAACAATAAATGATATAATAACACCGAAAAAATATATTATCATAACACAGATTAAATACATATCATTTATTAATTAAGCAAAATTTTTAGTTTTATTTTATTCATTACAAAAAAAAATATAACTGTTACTAACAAAAAAACAATATTAACACTCAATTAAACAACTTTTATAATAGATGAAAATAAAAGAAATCTGGCTATTAGAAGGGAACTAGCGGTCCAAAATGCTTTTTCGATACTATCAAAAATGTACTAGTGCTTTTACAGTTTATAGGTTTATAGGTTATATTGATTTATAAATATTTTTCAAAAACATAACAACAATACAAACGTAAAATATACCTACCAGCAACAGTACAGTCAAAACACAAACTAAAACCTTCAATTCTTGTGATATACCAAAATAATTTTAAAAATTGATCAAGCAGTCAGTGTGTGATTATTATCAATAATATGCGAAAAGTGTTAATACAATTCCAGATCTTCCTGTAAGTACTGTAAACAGTTTTAAGTAAACTATAACCCACTATTAATATTATGATAAGTAGGTCTGAACCCAGAAAACGAAGCACCTCAAAAATCAAAATAGGCGAATTCGGACTAGCAGCGTTCGTTTCTTATACATAGTATATCTATCTCCTCCAACTTTGTTTGAAATTAGATTGGGGTCCTCCTCGCTCCCTGTAAACGAGCAAAAAAGAAGACAACAGAGAGAGGTTAGGTGTCCCGGAGTGGACCGCCGGATGCCCAGTTCAGCATCCCATCCCACGAGATGAATTATTGCCGTAAAGCTTCTTTCACTTCAAAACTAGATCTAGAACCAATAGCTTTATGGTCCCAGGGATCTTATGCGATCTTATTAATTACTTAAATTATAATGTTTTTGTATCATATCTATTTAAAAGACATTTTAATGAAAATAACATAAACAATATTGATATGTTTCATATTACCACATCTTTGATAGTATTGTTTAAATATTGATCAGAATCAGGGCTATAAAAATACTAGTAAATATTACAGGCAAATATCGGAATATAAATAGCTACTTCTTCGTAGCTTGTTCAATTAAACATTGTATGTTGTTATTAATCGTGAATGAACGATCATGTATGCATGTTTTCTATAAAAAAAAAACCTAAAAAATAATTATTATATATGCCACACCGCTATACTAACCTCAAAATTGTTTTTCTAGCTAAATTAAAATGTCAATCCTGCTTGAAATGCATTTGTCTTGTGTTTATGGAATAAATCATTTGAATTTGATTGTTTGTTTTGATGATTCTAAATTGATTGGTTAAATAAGGTGTAAAAATATGTTTATTTATAAGTACCCTTTAATATAATCAATTTGTCGTTAAATATACTTGCGTCTGTTATCCTATACTTCGTCATAAAAATTTGAAATTTAATTTGAACAAATAACAGATTGTGAGCTATAAAAAGAGGAAATAGTTAATTAGATTAAAATATAGCGGTAAAAAGGAAATTAGAAGGCCCAAAAATATAACCTTGTTGGATATTTAACCGATAAAAAGATTTCAATACCCCTTGTATTTTTACTATACACTCGACATTCAATTACTTAAATCTTTTAAAATAAATGAAACATTATAATTAATTAACATAAATATTCTTATTCGGAAACTTCAATATGTTTCAATTACTTAAATCTTTTAAAATAAATGAAATATTTTTAGTAATTAACATAAATATTCTTATTCGGAAACTTCAATTATCATCATACCAATTTATTAAAAAAACAACTATTTCTTTCTGGAGTTAAAATGGGACTTGCTGACAACCAATTTCCAAGGATATAGAATGCTGAATTAGGTTCCACAAACCTAATTTATTTTTTCTAAAATGTTACACGAATACCTTTAAAATGGTATAAAACTGGAACATGTCGATGTATGAAAATATATGTGCGACCGTCATTAAAATGTAACTTTAAAACTATTCCATATAAAAAAAATATCCTTCGGTAATTGTTGTCATTAGTTAGTAACATATTTTTCTTTAAATTATATTTTTTTCTAAATTTTCTATATTTGCGCCAAAAAATGATCACTGTGATGTTAAATTTTTTAAAAAATATTAGAGCTGTTGCCTGGTGAACCCTAAACTTATATTAGTATTGATGCAGTCGTGACTCATCTGTGATCAGATCATATTAGGTGTCCGACAGAATTGTTACATAGTTAACATTTAAATGGATTACCTACCCACGAATTGAAATTAATAGTAGGAGTGATTGTTATATAGAATTTTAGAGGTCAAAGTAGGCCTTATTATTAGCACGAGGTTAACATTACAATGTATTTACAACAATTGCCTCGATTTTTAATAATTACTGGACAGGACATTGGCCAGAGAATTCTTTTACGGCGCATTGATTTATCATCTTTTAATTTACAATTTAAATTAAGACAGTTTCCTCTTCATCTCGCGTTTATTATCACTATAATAAGAGTCAGGGGCAAATGACTGTGGATCGTGTAGGTCGATATCTCCCGGAACCGTTCTTCGGTCATGGCCAACTTTAGGCCAACCAATTTCGCGTGAACGACCATTCGGTGATATGAAAATTCAAATTTTAAATGGCCCAAAGTATGTCAAAATTGAACTACAAATCACTTATTTGCATCGAGCGTTGTTTACAATGAAATATAATAAAACTGCGAAATCAATAACCACCAAAAAGAAATTAATGGACGTTTAATATTAAAGATAGGGCAAATTGAGAGTAAGTATGCGACTATAGGAGCGAAGTGAGCCATCCCGAGTCTCACAGGCGCGGTCGTCTGGGCACCGAAGGCGCCTGTTAAGCCGCAGGGCCAAGGTCTAGAACCTGGCGTAGTCAGGTTATAGCCGACTTGTTAATTAGAATGCTATATTTTTCTCAAAAAAAACGGACTAATTCATGAGCTTAGATACAACGTAATAAAGCCAATTTACATAAACACAGTGGTTTATCATCAGTTGCGTCTTTATAATTTATCTGTATTTTTCAATAAAATGTGGCATAAGTTAGCTTTCGCATTGTTGCATTTATTTTATTGGTCATTTTTAAAATGCAAGACCAATCGTAGATCACGTTTGTCTAGTGGTTAAGGTGTTGATATTGGCCTAAAAGTCGCGGTTATACCATTTTTAACGCTTCATTACCACCATCTCCCTGACTTCAGCACAGGCACATTTGGCTTAGTTGAGAAGGGCCTAAAATACATATATATATATTTATTTTTAAATAATTGCTATATAGGTACCCTCTATCTGGGTAGTATTGTGCCACTAGACAACTAGGTAACTTTGCATTTTAAAATTCGGTATATATGTAAAAGTCGTAATATAAAAAACGACACTTAGCGCATTCTAGAATATCTCAAATATACCCTAGTAATATTATATTATGATTAATAATACCTTTTTTATGATTGATTCTCACTGCATAACAGAACAGTAATTAATCAACCAATAATTCCTCAAGCACTTGTTTCTTGGGAGCTGGAAAAGTCTTATCCTGGTTATTTTCCCGAAGTATTTTCCACGGAATCTTCAAGCGATGGAAGGCGGCCGGCCTTTGTGCCGAACGAACGTAATTCGTCTCGAAAACATTTCTCTTTGATGACCCGATTAGATTTTATGAAAAACATGACTGAAAGGAATGGCGTAAATATTGAAAGCGTATTAATGGAAAATGTATTTACAGCGAAGGGTCTTGTGCTCCTTCAACCTAAGCGACTTATACCCACATTGCGTAAGAGATTTTTTTTGACTAATTTTAAAAGAAATATTTTTTTTGTTCATTTATGTATTATAGATTGTGAAGCCCTGCGTGAACGTGAAGTAGTGTGTCCGTACTCATAAAACCGACTAATCGCCAACAGTATCTACATTTTGAAAGTTGTCATCCCCGCCATTATACCCCTTCATTATATTAACCCGACCATTACATCCATCTTAATTTTATACCTCCTATTATTTCATACAGGTGATACGGCATAAGATTATTCGTTTTTGTCGTAGATTTATGTAAAATGTTATTCTTTGAAAATAGTTCACTTTTAATTTTGTTATCGCTATCTTTTAGTTGTTATTTTTACTATATTTACAGTAGTATTAATGAAACGCCAATCGCAAATCCCTTCGCCGTCTGGATACAACAATAATTCTTCCTAGCAAGATCAGATAAAAGTTAGGATCGCCCGGCCATACGGATTGTCCACAGAGGCTGAGCTTGGAACGCGATCTCTCGGCAGACTGACTTCTTGCGTGGGTCATTCGAAGTAATCTAACTTTTTGCCGGGATTCAATCAAACAACTCGGAGCGGGGTCCGACTATTATAGTCTATATCTCTAGTTCACATTTCTCATATCGTAATTCATCGCATAGTTTTAAATCCAAAAAAACAGCATTTTTAGTCGTTAATTACTAGTTAACGTTAACGTCAGTCAGTCACCAATTATTATTCGTATAAATTACTAATAAAAAAAAGATGTCAAATATTGTTCTACCTCCATAAAACCCGCAGACCTATGGCCAATTAGCTTGTATCCAATGCTAGTTTATCACAAATCCGGTTCATTGGATAAAAACGTGACATCCGATCACCAATTTGCTCTACCAGGATGATGTTTATACGTTAAATGCTAGGTTCAAAAATTTTTTCACAAAAACACATGGTTATATTGCATTAATATTATACGTGTATATTAGATAAGAGGTAATGGTATCTTCGTATTGAGTTACTTTTTAGGAGTGTTGAAAACCTTTTTTTTATTTTAAAATGTTGGACCCTATCATTATTTTTTATTTTTATTTAGTTGTCTCATGTAAATCATTGAACTTAATATACGTCCAGGATATGTTTTATTTGTAATGAATTTAAAGTAGATGTATGTTATACTATATCAATAAGTAGATATAAAAATTCACATTAAAAAAATCTATGTTTGTTGTATTTTTCTTAAATGTCTACTAAAATAGGGATGCGAGTGTTTTTTATTTTTGTAGTAATTTATTAGGACATTTTTATTGTGATCATTTTCAGAGTTTTTGACTTTGATTAGTCACAGCTGTTTCTTCGATAGACGTCGATAAAATCTACACACACACATATTCCTAGTCATCTCGTTCATTACCCAATTCGTTTCTTATGTTCAAATTCTCTGCGTCTGCTGCTAGACTAGGCACTAAATATCCTACGCTCATTGAACCTAACTTGATGTATTTTTTTTATTCGTACTTTGGATAAGTAAGTAGACGCAAGGGTATAATAACTTTAAAAAGAAAATAGAAGTTTTCGAGAACAGCGGCTAAGAAGGAATACAAAGTAGCTGATTAAATTAAGCTGAATTATTCACTACTTAATATCTAAGAAAATATTACTTTTTAGATGAGTATAAAGTAATGTGATGGCGTAAAAAACTACTTTTAAACCATGCATAATAAGAATGGCTGATGCTCAATCTGCGTCAGAACTGTGATAAATTTGAAATAAATGTAAAATGTTACAAAATCAATATCAGTCAAATGATAAAATGGACGGATTGATGCCATTACAATATTTCATTATTTAGTATGTTATGAGTATACACGGACGTGTTATCATGAAATAAAAATGTGTGAATGCATTGCAATAAAACTGTGTTTCCTCAAACTGGCTGGTCCGTCGCGTATTCTAAGAGCAAACTTGATTTTAAATTCGAAATGTCAGCCGGGCGCTAGTTCGACTTGACACATTTTTCACTGACAGATCCAAACAAAATCGAAATTCGTACAAAATCGTAAACATGTTTACACGTCAAAAATATTATATGTACTTTTTAGTAAATTAAGAATAATCAACCAAATAAATATTATATAATTTAAATCATTTACTGATAAAACAAGTATTTCATGTGTAGATAAAAATTTTGTTTTACTATAATACACCATATATTATGATATACGGTGCGTGATAGTAAAAATACTGCATTCTAAATATAAATCGTAAAAATACTAAAATATAGTTAAGCTCAACAAAGTTTTAAAATACTATTGTACATAGGCGTAAGCTTTAAAACTCTTAACTTATTAAATTTAAAATATATATATATACCTGTTCAATAAATAAATAAAAAAAATATGTGAACTGATAAAATTGTAGACCCGCTGCCGGTAACAACTTTCAACGGTATATCCGCAAATCTATTTGTATAAGAAGAAAATCAAAGTGACAGATAACCAAAAATAAACAGCTGGGCGTCACTCACTCCAAAAATCGAAATAAAAAACTGCTCCATACTTTAATTAAACTGCTAATAATTAGTTCGTAAATACGTTCATACTAATATTAGAAAAATTTTGACACAATACTGCCTTCAATAATCTGTCTTAGTACAGGCGCTGCCTAGTTTTTTTTTATAAGAATTACTATGGCCTAGCTCATATACATATACAATTTTAGGCACTACTCAACTCAGCAAAATGTGCTAATGCTAGAGTCAGAAGAGAGTAATGAAGCGTTAAAAGTTGTATGACCATGTACGGATTCGAATCCGCGACCTTTGGGTCAAAAGTCAAACTACTAAACTCCAACGATATCTAAAAGATATTTATTTTAATATTGTACAATGTTGTCTTATTTATAAAAAATAAAGAAATATTAACCTAAAAGCTAGGCTCTTAAAACAATATTATCCATTAAATTTAATTGTCAATTTTTTTTTGTTTAAATAAATATTCTCGCAATCCTAACTTGCTGTTTTTATGGGGTAGGTCTATGACCTTTGTATATATGCAAAGAACGATCTTTTAAAACATATAGATACGGCAACTGTGGGTGAAAATCGCACCACACCCAAGTACGCCACTTTGCGTCGAAAACAATCCTCGCGTATCATACGTCTCTCTCGCTCGCATATATCATCGCGATAAGTCTCTATCTAGAATGGCGGAGTGTTGCGTCGCGCGGAACGGCGGGGGGAATCTACCGGTTTGGGTTTTTACAAGACCGATTTGTATGACATGACGTATCTATATGTTTCAAAAGATCATTGTATGCAAATGTCTATATGTAAATAAGTGCGATGATTCTCTGTCAGCACCTGCATAACCATGCCAAACCTTTTAAATTTTCCGAAACAACAAATTTTTAATGTGAACAGTATCTGTCAAGAGATATATTTAATAATACTAATTTTTAGAAAAATGCTAAATTTGAAAATATAATCTGCGTAAATCTGTGTAATATAATTAGTTGATTTCCCACTTTTGTGTAAGCTGAATTAGATTAGACAAAAAAAAACGAAATTTGAAAGAAATACACCCCTCGTACATATTGCAAAAAGTGTTCTTAATCGTATAACTCAGTCAGGTTAGTAATAGATTCGTCATAGTCAAAATAATAAGACTGACCGTTAGCTAGAGTCTAAATATTTATAAAACTATGGGATATTCTACTTTTGAAGTAAATTTGAGTTTATATTCATATGATAAACCTAAAAAAACCACTAACGCTAAGGTCGATGAAGAAAAATATTTTTTTATTTCAGCCACTGCTCTTGATGAAATACCAGCGACAATAATCCCCCCCCCTCCTTCTTCCCCTCAAGTCGGCATACCCACCTACTAGCTATGGAGGGCCCTTCAAAACGCGAAATAGCGATCGTTCTTTATGGTACTCTTCGAGGGTAGCGAGAGGGAGTAAGTGGCGATAGGGAGCTTGTTTACAGTATTTAATATACAAGTCACATATCCAATTACCTGATAGCCGCTATCTATAACCGCAAGGCGATGAAAAACGCTAAGGTAGGTGGCGGGAATGGGGGAGTGGGGGGGGAGCTGGTGTGAGTCAACCGACAAATTGTAGTGCAGTTAGGTTGCAGCTGAGAAATTGTATCGTTAAATTATGAAGTACATATTTTTATTTTTACTGCTAGGTGTGAAATGTTTTACCGAGGAGTTATATTCTAGACTAGCCTCCGACCGAGCAGTTCTAAAGGCCAAAGTGTTTATATCTGCCAAAGCCATCATTTATTTTCATAGAAACATACATTCTTGAGGTTCATATAAACATTAAAACAATGCAGGGTAACAAAACTAAATTAAAAACAATGCAGAATTACAACAGTGGTACAAAATGGAAAACACAATACATATGAAACAATAATTAATTAAATTAATTATGCTTTTTGCATTATTACATATAATAAGTACGAAGATTATCAGCGAGCGGGGAAACCAGAACCGTAGAGAGGCTATTTCCCCTAAAAGGGATGAGGGACATACACCATAGGATACCGAGGAGTATATGAATAATTTGAAAAATGTATTCTTTAAGGTATCAAAAAAGGTATCGGTTTTTTAACACGATACACGTTTTTTTTTAAATACCTATCTATACTCAGGGTTAACAAATTTTTGTTAAATGAGTGCTTAATTCATTGTTTTTTTGTAGAAACTTACCTACTATTTTTTAATAAAAATAACAGAGTGATCATCCTAAAATCTACGGATATGTTTATTAATATAAAATAAATAATGTGTTAAATATATAACATATTATGGTACTTCTATATATGGTACTTCTTCATATGGTGGTATTCTTTTTCTTCGTAAGAACGAAGAAAAAGAATCGGCCCTAGTGATGCTTCAAATATAACCATAGTTTTTTCCTAGATAATATAGTAGGTTTAAAGAGGTTTTTTTTTTTCATTTTTGCCTAGTGCAAAGTACTTTTTATAAATATTTTATATTAACACTGTGATACATTTTTATGTATATACCATTAATTTCTTAGGCCAATAAAGTTTAATGATATATGTTTGAAGTTAGATGTTATATTATACCATATATTTACAAATCATGTGTACAAGACTATTTAATCCCGACATCTTAGATCATCATCCCGTACTCGAGGAAGTGTCGACACGTCCGTTTGATTCGAACTACTGACGGAAACTGAGGAAGTGAGGATAGGAGATTATAGCAGAAACGTCAGATTTAATAATCGTGTACACGCGATGTGGAAAATTCCCAGAAATATACATATATTTTAATGAAGGACGATGGTGAAAGATTAAAAAAAAGTTTTTTAAAAGCCATATTTTTATTTTTTTTATTTAATTTCGTTTTTTTTTTTGTTATTAAACTGGAAAATAAAATATGTCTTTTAACCTTGCGCATATAATTTTCACATGATCAAATTAATAAGGTGTTTTACGAGAAAGTATATTTACTCTTTTATTTTTTTATTTGGCTCAAAAAATAACAAACAATCCCATAAATTGCAGTTCATTCACAATTTGGAGCTTACAGGAGACAAAATATCGGCGCTCGCAGCAACTCAACAATGAGTGTTTTACGGACGACTTTTTCGCGGAGAATATTACGGCTGAAATCTGCAATATATATCAGAACATAAAAAAACTCTACCCATAAATCACACTTCCAGTACCCCGTACGTAATCAATTTTCATTTGCGGGGCAAAAGAGAGAAGGGGCAGAGGGAGAGAGGGACAGAGAGAAAGTTAAAAAATGGCGCGGCCTCACAGCTGCCTGTCGGAGAAAAGCAACTCGCGCAAGTGGACTGAAGGCTTTTTTCAACGTAGACCAACGCATCCATTTGTAACTGCTTACATTTGAATATATTAACCAAGTAAAAGGCTTTCATGCATTTTAGATATTGGCAAGAATGAACTGGATCTGTAGGAGGCCAATAGTATATTTTAAACCTTATATTTTATTATTAAATGTTATTGTAAACAAAATTCACAAAAAATCTATAAAACATGTTGGTCTGATGAATCAGATCAAACTGTGTCGTTCCTTTACTGTCAAAAATGTACAGTTTTTTAGCCTTTCATCCCACTCGACGAAGTGGCCTCTCATCATCTCAAATTTAACAACTACTTTTGTCCTCTTATTTATTTTTTTTATATTAAGGTAATATACATTTTTTGACACGTGAAAAAAAAGTGAATGTGAAAAAGTGATCCGCGAAAAAGTCTACGTTTAGGGAACAAATTGTTATATTATTTTATATACATTTTTGGCGTAATTTATTTTATTAAATAAAGTTAAATCACTCTATATTGGTTTTTTTTTTTTTTTTTAATAGATTACTAAACCAAAATAGTACCGAGACAAATTCCATAAGAGCAACCAAATAGTTGATAATCAAAATCGATAATACATAGATTATTTTAAACTATAAAACCGAAAAATGTGTTTTATAGTCCACCGTACGATCAAAACATTAAGTGCATTAAAATTTATATATATCAGTAATATTTTATAATATGCATTAATTGGAAGTGTGTTTATATATAAATAGTTTACCTACTTGTAGTTATAGACTTGATGTCGTTATTATGGAAACTTGAGTAAGCATTTTCAAGTTAGCGAGCATTAAAGGCACAAACGGTAACTGAATAATATAACTTGAAAGGGTGAAATTTCATCAACATATCCTTTCAGATAAATAATTTGACATATTAGGCGCCCCTCGTCAGAAGGGGACAGATTGTTTTGTCGCCCGACAAAATACATTATTAATCACGGCTATAATACACGCACAAACACAACATTCATTAAAAGGCATTGTGCCGTCAAAGTAGGACGCACCATCACCAAATAAAGTTTCGACCGCCGATAGACAAAACTGCTAATATTCTGGACATATAAATTTATTTTGTAACAGGGCATGTACACTAGAGTAAACTATTTATTACTAATAAATATTTTAACAAAAACTCTTAATTCTTGGTTCGTAATCATGTAAAAAAGAAGTACAATCTTGAATTAAATTAATTAAATATAAAATGTAAAATATCCCAGGACGCCGTAGCGGTTGCAGATGAGTTTCAGTGGACTGGCGATGTGACTCTCTTTGTATGTTTGGCGTGTCTTGCCTTGCGTCCGTGGTTTTATAGACCTGAATGCTACGTGTGTGTCTGTGACTTTTATACCTGCGTTTGAAACAACTCCTTTTAAAGTCTTATATTTCAAAAATGGCGGTTTTTCCAGAATTCCAGTATCTACGACATTGGTCTTCTTTAAACTCGATTGACGTATTTAAAAATAATTGAAATAATTAATTTAATGCTATGGCATTAAATTATTCCGTTATGTAGGAATGATTTTAAAATTTTTAAAAATTAGAAGTTATACATTTTATAAACTTCATCATGCTCAATTTATTTAAATAATTTTAATAAAATACGTATGTTTAATAGTACTAATTGGATATTTAAATGAAAATATGCATGTATGTATCTATTCAATCAATGCTATACAAAACTTTAAAAGAGCGCTAAAAGTTAAAATTTTAAAAATAATATTATATCTACCACAGAACATGAACATTATGTGTATATTGAACAAAATGTGATGTGATGTGACAAAATATGTAATCTTTTAATTATATTTCGTTAAATAGTTTTAGCAACCACTTCCAAGATCTGTATTGTTTTCAAGCATACGACCTTGCAAAAAAATATTTTCGAACTTGCCACCTCATTTACACTCAAGTCAAAATATAAAAATAATGGGCATGTAATTAAGATGACGGATTATGGTTAAATAAGATGATTTTATAAGTGGCTTAAGTATGAAGTGATGTGTAAACTTTTATAACATATTGTTTTATTTTCTGATTTACAAATAGTATTTTATTTTATTACAAGTACAATAACTTCTTTAAAATGGGCAATGCCTGGTTAGGAATGACTATTATTAGCATTATGTATTGCTTTATTAGAATGTTTTAAATTGAAACACACTCACACACACTTTTCAAACTCTTTCACTTGAAAACCAGTTAAAACGTAACAAAAATTTGTTTTTTGTTACATATTATCAAAAAAGTATATATTTTATAGTAATAAAAATATTTAGAAAATGTTTCGGCGCTCGAAATATAAAAAAATAAAATTGTAAAATTAAATAGCTTACTATCAAGAGAAACTATCGGGTACAATGCAGAAACGTCTACCTTTAATAGAAACGAGAAGAAACATACCGCCCTATTTTAGCAGTTAAAGTAAAAAACGAAAAAACCAATAGTGGAAAGCGGCTATCCAGTGGGACTAGTCTCAAGCTAAATCGCGACTGGCTTGCTGGCTGTTGGACGTAATAGTACGGAAGCACATTTTCACATTTAATTTTAGCAAGACTCATTGACAAGACTCATTGACAAGACTCATTGACAAGACTCATTGACAAAACGTTACTAGCTCACTTACTATTATGTCAAACAGCCAGTGAGCGAGTCGCGAGTGCGCCAGGGATTAGACCTGCAGGAACAGCGTTGACTTCCAATATATAACAAAACTGAAAGGTTTATTTGTTCGGCGATGGCGTAGAAATTAATAAACTGCAGCCCACTCCGGGGAGCCTCCCAAGGCAGCGACCCTCAATTTATAATCTCGTAGTCATCCCTAAACTGACAGCCAAACATCAGTTACCAAAACAAAAAGTGAACTTTTTTTTAATATACTGAAATAAGAAATAAACAACAATAAACATATTATACAATGTGTTTACAAACAAACAAAAAAAAATGCTATAAATTAAAAGTTGTTTATTTTTTCTTCGGCATGTTACCAGAACCTCAAAACTTAAAATTTGGTTTATGTGTGGGCGATAATAAATTTGCCAATACAGAAATACAGAATACAACACCTAATGTTAATTTTTTTATTTTCTATTGTTGTTATATAACATCAAAAATGTTGTTTCGATGACTCTTAATTTTTTTTTTAGTTTTATATTGAAGATTTCTCGATAGAATAACGAACATTCTTTAATGATCGTAATTTTTTAAAACTTAAATGACTATGCATGTACAAAATAACATGTTTTTCCCTAACAATATATTAGTTTTTACGTGCATTTATCACATATAATATTTTATATAAATATGGTAGAAAGGCGCCGTAATAGAAGAACCGCGACTTGTCTTGTAATATTAATAGTGATCACGTACAGGGCGGTTTTGCTGTAGGGCGAGGGGGGGAGGTGAAAGGATGGATGGTAACCGTAGAATGCCATTCTTAGGGCGCTAAGGGCTAAGATGACAGGGAGGGATGGGGGAGGGGAGCGATGTTCAAAATGACAAGGTTGTCAACAAGTGGCTCGCGATATAAAACCTCTCATTGTTTCGCCTTATCTGAAGCGAAAGCAACGTCTGTATATTTTCATTGCTCGTGAGATGTTACCTAAAGAATATACTACATAGTGATATTACTATATAAATATATAATATATAATACTTTAAAAGATTTTTCGATTATTTAAACACTTGTTATTGTTAAGTAAACAGATGGAGAAAAAAAGTAGAAGAAGATAGTCTTCGTTCGTCAGTCTTCGTTTAGCTGTTGAAGAAGGGGCCACGGAGCTCCGAAACGTCCAGTAGAGGGCCTCACCTAATCTATACTTATCCTAATCCATCTGTTTACTTAACAATAACAAGTATATATATATATATTAATTGTTTGAAAAGATAAGTGCACAATCATTGACAAAACTGAACTGGACGAGCGGGATAAATGTTGACAGGCTATAAATTCACAAACAAATATCCATCTTATTTACTTACCCACGTATTCGAATACTTATTTAATAGAAGGTATAATTTTAGGGTTTCTTAAAATTAATATATTTAATAGCTATAATATTACTAATTAAATAACAGTAACACTGCAGTAGTAATAAGGTTGACCTAATTACGCCTATTTTTATTAATGTCTTTTTAATGTTAAGAATCGCTTGTGGGTTGAGATCGTAGAATAAGTAGGTATGCAATAAAAATATTGATTTTAATGATGATTGAACATATCATATTACGGAATTTTCGGTTTGCCCGCCCTATCAATATAGAAGCAGCACTAAATTTTAATTGACGACCTCTGCGGTATGAAAGCCTTTTTGGGTTTTCGCATTGGGCGGGTTGGGGCGAGTAGTAGAGGGTGGCCTCCCAGGGGCGAGAGGGTGTCATAACAATTTATCACTTCCAGTTCCAAGGGCCGCGAGAGGAATCGCGGAAAACAAGGGATAAGAGTATGGGAAGAATGAGACATTCCACTCGGTGGTTACAAATAATGCATGCCATACTGCGCCTAATCTCTGTTTCATCCTAATGTAGCGTGAAGTGACATACTTATAGCCGCACTGGCTTGAAATAAGTACAATATTCGAAGTGTAGAGAAATATACTTTATTTTTCTAGGCAAATTATGAATTAATAAACTGCGTTTTAGGAAGATCCTACAACGGTATTCGTGGTGAAATCACAGTGCTATTTAGCCTTTTAATTATTTTTATAATTCTACTTATAATATTTATAAAAAATGTTTGCACAATAATATAATTGCCAAATTACTGTGGGAATACATAACATGAATTATTTTAGCGCAGCTGTGGTGTATCTTTATTTCGACACTTCTATTATCGTGTACTGCTTAATATTCAGACATTTGACGACCATTTACATTGGGTCAATATAAAGTTACTAAGAAATACTAATTAATTCCGTCGATTAAAACATAATTTAGTAAATAATACTAAAATTCATTGTTTCAGAGTTCTATCTCCAGTGGCATACCCGCCTAATCACATACCTGCCTATCGCAGATAATAATCACCAACTGTGCTCGTAAGTTTTGTTTTTTTTTTATACTAATTAAAACAGATATCTTTAGAAACAAATATTGATCATCATTACAGAAACAGGCATTATCACTGACACCGCCCACTGGATAGCGCATTATCATAAAATTATTTTTATAAAGGCATCACTATTAATAATTTCACAGAAAACCTTTCTTTCTGTATGTAAATATTAATTAAAGATCAATCTGAACGTTATTTTTATTTTGAAATATTCTTAAAATGTAACAGAATTAAACTATATTTTTTTTTTGTGTAAATTACAAGTAAAAAAATTTTTACCAACTACGAAAATATTACGTACGCGTACCGAATTTTAAAAAATCTAAAGAAGTTAAATAGAGCTACATAGGTATTACACTGATTTTGTAAAACAGTAGCGTTTTCTCTACTGATTGCAAAAGCATTGGCTTTGTTTTTATCTGGCCTTATCAGTGTTCTAACTCTCGTCTCTCTCCCTGTGCGTCTGTCACGCTGTCACCGGCAATGAGTTCCGCTCGTCAACCGCCTCGCCTTTGCTAGCAGTGAAGGTGTTAGATAACGCCCTGAGGGACGCCAAGGTAACCGATAACGCACAAACGATGAATTAACATTAAATTTCAAGCACGTACCTACTATAAATAATACCTATATCAAAAAAACAATAACATATAGGGTGTCCCAAGTCCAATCCCACAAACTTTAGGGGGTGTTCAAGTTCCCTATTAAGAATAAGAAATTATGTAACAAAATGCGAAAAATTTTCATAACCAAATTTATTATTTTTGTAATAAAATTGGTGCAAATCGATTTTATCAATCGATAAATCAATATTATCTGTCGACCAATAGCAATAGCATCACTCTTACAACCCCAGAGAAGGAGAAAGTAGTTACCCCTTCTTCTTAGACCGACCTCTGTTCGACCAGTGGCATTTAGCTCCGCCCTAATAGGGCGTTTCGAAAAACGCGGCAGGTCATTAACCTCGATCTTGACTGACCGCGGTCTAGTGACCCAGTGACGTAGTTATCCGAGGGAGGAGCCATTGAAAACTATCTGTTTTACATGATTTAGAATAGAAACTTCAACATTTTTTTTCTCGAATACCATAATGAATTTTGATATAGTTTCTTAACAAATAACACTAGGAATCGTAGGACCTATTTGCTGTTTTTTTTATTGGGATTGACTTTGGGACACTCTGTATATACGGTTTGGTTTTTTCGTTTATACATTTCCTTTAACAATTAATTACGAATATATATATTATCTATATTGACTTTTTGGCATGTTTATTAAAAAAAATAAATAGGTAATATAGTATTTCTTGAGTACTGAAATATCTCCACCGGTCGACACATAAACCGTCTAGGTATCAAAATCCAGGTTCGCATGCAATATCGAATATACATAAAATAAAATTAATTTCCAGGGTCTGAGCTTACCAACTATGATTTCAAATTTACGAGCTTATTTTAAAACGTATAATTCCGTCCGATTTCGGTTTATCAATGACCGCCCGAAGTTCGACTTTTGCCATTATAAAATCCATTATTCACGGAGCAATTCCGTGAGATGCTGGAAAGGCACTGTCTGAAGGGGATTCCCGTAATGGAGCAGCCGCGAACTAAGGAAATAAGTAATAATTGGCAATAAATCATATGCGACGGACCAAAAAAGGAACCAGCCACCAAGCGGTGTATTTCTAATATATACATATATACAGACAATGTGGTAAATATTATGTTTTATATTTATGGTAAGCAAATACGATAAATATGGTATGTCAGTTTTCATATATATCGTCTTTACAAATAATACTCGCAATCGCACGGTCTATTAAATGGATTTTTTATCGGGACACGGTGTATAATATATACAACCAAAAATTAAATTAAAAAAGATAAATTGGCATAGCAACTAAATATAACTAAAAATAAAATGTGGAAAATAAGACAAATAATTTACGTTGATATAAAAAAAGACCAGAAAGTATATTTTGAGCTTGTATTGAGATCACATATCATATAATGTGCTCTAGATAACATTTTTGTACTTACTACCTTGTTGTCGTCATGATGTCATTCGATAGCAACATTTTACAAGTAAAATATTTATACTAACTTGGCTGTTACTATCGCAGTCGACAATGATAGGAAACTAAATATTATGGTATGTTTTACGCGTATTTTTTTCATTTGTTTTCATTTCATTTTATTCATTATTCATTTAACAACGATGGTTACTGAAGTTTGAACCAAAATAAAAATGCAATCTTTGAAACGGCCCGCAATAGACGTCTGTATTGAATTAAATTGAAAAGAAATGTTAATTTCCTCTATCATAAATTAATACCAGCCTCAAAATAATATCATCTACAATGTATTTATTATATTTAAACGCAGTAAAGTGTTATTAGACGAGTATATAAAACGCCAGAGTTTTAGAGTTTTTTAGAAAATTATAATTGAAATTCTTTAACATTGAAAAAAGTATTTCTATTAGTATGTATTGTTCTATATTTTATTTATTTTACTAAACTATTAAAATTGTAAGCTTTTTCAAATATCGTATTAAAATATAAACATATTTATAGATGTACTAAAGGAGTTTCCTGGTTGTACGCTTTAGAATTACGGTCTCCGCTGTGTTTGCGAAAAATGTGTATAGAAAATTCGCACAACTATGCAAAAAAAAGTCAATTTGTTACTTTAGCCCAGTTTTCCAGTTTCCGAAAGTCGGCAGTTTGGCCGAGCTTTATGACGCGAAGGAGCGCGTTATATCTTTTATTACTTTTTAACTATTATTATTCTGAATTTGTATTTAGCATATAAAAATAACGCAAATAAATATTATCAAGTTTGAGTTAAAAATAAATAAGTTTAACTTTAAGTTCAAGTGTTATAAATACTTAAACTTGAAGTGTTTTTGTTATAAATACTATTTTTAATAATAAGTACAATTTTATATTTTTGATTTATAGTATTTATTTTTTATAATTTCACAAAATTATAATCCCTTACCCTGTAACGAATTTCCTGTTCTTTCAAACAGAATTTAATAAAATTATATAATCACGAATGTTACAATTAGTAGATGTAATTAAATCTTTGTAACGAATAAACCTAATATGAAAATATGGTACGAAATTATATTGACATGTTTATAAAATAATATTTGCGTTACTAAAAAATGGGAGATTTTAAACTTCATCGTGTTAATTAATTTAAAATTGTTACCGATAAAGTAAATTTTATGTATGGTCGAGGGCAAATGAAGCTTTACTTTGAAAGGCGATTCGATAGTGTCTAGGTATGTATATATAAATATTAACCTCATCTACGCTCATACGGAGAACCGGAAGCGTTGGATTTCATAGATACAGTACACTCACATGCACTATCCTTTTTTCGTATTTCTGTTTAACTTTAAATGCTCGGGAAAAGCTCCAAGTGCTTTTGACCGTACATACTCTTTAGTTGATATCAAAAACTTCTTGGCCACCCCTGGATGCAAAAAGCATACAACCGCGAAGATTGGAAAGTACTGGTGGAGGCCTACGCCCTGCAGTGCGGATGATGATGAAAATGACTCGTATCAAAACTATTTTAAATAACTTAATAAATTTGTACATGTAATAGAAATATTTATTATGAAAAACTTAAGTTAAAAAAAAAATGTACAAATATCATGCAATAACCCAAAATATCCAAATATAATCATATATTTCAATAGCTCAAATAATTAAATAGCCTATTGATGAACCAACTTTATGAGAACTACATTGTGATTTATTCTGCGATTAAAATAAATAAAATAGGTCAGTTTTCATATAGAATCTTTCAAATTGTGCAGAAGTTATCAAATAGATCCAACACGATTTCAGCCAAATTTACATACGCGAAGGGGATTTTTTGATAGATGCATTGCCTGATTAAATACGCCTCAGTACTTTGCATACGATTGAAAAGTATAAATACATACGACGTCCCGAGGGATGCGAGGGTTTAAAGCCGACCCGCCGGGAAATCCAAGTGATGACGAGAATAAAGAAGCTCCCATGCGTATAACTACTATATTTTATACTGAAGATTTTAATCTTTAATTCTTCATCTTAATTAAATTGCTCGTATAGGTAAGTTTAATATGCAACATATTTGTTTCATATTATATTTACATAAAAATCAAAAACATATTCACGTATCAGGTTTATCAGGCGGAAACCATTCGAAACTGAGTTGGTTATGGTACGTGTGTTATTAAATTTAAATGTTGAACCAATAATATGGTATACGGACCTTTATCATTTGTCACAAATATTTCTTACATAATAAAGATAACCATTTTCATTTTTTTTACTTGTTATTGGTGGTTAGTTCTTAGAAAAATTTGGTATAATATTGTAATTGCTATTTTCCATATATATACATTTTGATATCGAGGCATTTAATTTTGTATGTCTTGATACGTGAACTATTAAAATACTACTAAAATATTTTTTATATTTTTATATTAATATAGTATTTGGTACTTAAATAAAAAAAGTCCATGAACAATTAGAATACTTAATGATTTTTTTAAATTATATTTTTTGTTGTTAATCCGGGTAGGTTTATGAATTTTTATGTAACTATATTTTATATGTTAGTATTATAGTAGATAAAACTATAAAACTAAAGCGAATTAAAGTATTCTAAATAGATTTTATTTAAATATATGCCGTTAAAGATAAAATTTGATTTTAAAAATTCTTACTTTGTCTCCCAATAACTATAAATATCATGATAAAAAATATATTATCATATACAATTTAAATATCGGCAAGTTACCTTAAAAAATCATCTTTGACAAAATACAACAACTTAAAAAAAATAGCATAATTTGTGAACTTGGCCAAACATAAAAAAGTACCGATGAGCTTCTCAACTTAAAATAGCACAATACTGAGTTTTATTAAAATGAATATAACAGTTCGGATCTGTTAGTGACACTTTTGTCAGAGAAAGTCAATAACATTGTACAAAATGTGTAATAGAATTCGCGCCCGGCTGATATTTTGCATGACATCAATTTTCTTCTTTATAAACGAAGTACGAGACGAACCAGCCAGTGTGAGAGGATCCACGATTTTACAGAACTGTACTCACAGCCGAACGTTGATAGTCTTACGTTGACGTTGATGACGTTGTTTTTATTTTATTTTTTTTTATTTTTAGTTTGTTCTATATTTTATTTTAGTAGATAAACACTAAAAAAGGCAATGAGCTTTACCGACATCCTCCAATTCCTGTGCTAATTCTAATTTCAATTCTAACTAAAATATTTTTTATAATAAAATTATAACAAAATATTATAATACTATAATATAGTATTATAATATAATATTCAAATATTTTATTTACTCTAACTCAATATTATCAATCTAAAAAGTTACCGTGTTTGCATTGCAAAATTCCTAGGCTGTTTGCTAATAAGAAGTATTTAGATATTGTCGGATGCTGGAAGTCCGCCTGCGCTTCAATCTTGGAGGGGCTCATAAAGTCCGGATTATCCCGAGCGCCTCGCCCCGCGAACAATTCAGACCATTTTTATTTCCGCATAAAGTAAAAACTATGCTCGCTCAGTAATGCTGCTTTTATAACCGCCTGTATTCGTTTTACAAAGCCGCACTGTTTACAATTTTTTATTTAAAGTTATTTTTAATAATATTATTATTTTTTTATTATAGTAAGAGGTCACCGAAAATAAGAATAGTTCTCGAATACCTACAAGTACCTATTGGTATAAATAGGAGACAATAAAACTTAAAAAATTAAGAGGAAAAGATTAAACTACTTTTGATAGAAAATGTAATTAAGGAATAGTTGTGGCTAAATAACATATTTTTTTTG
Organism: Neomicropteryx cornuta; assembly: GCA_020383195.1. Taxonomy (NCBI): domain Eukaryota; kingdom Metazoa; phylum Arthropoda; class Insecta; order Lepidoptera; family Micropterigidae; genus Neomicropteryx; species Neomicropteryx cornuta. The sequence continues at coordinate 14,343,910 of JAHKQU010000014.1, forward strand.
AGTGACATGTAGGAAGTTGATAATAAAATCTAGTTAATCATAGTATCTACCTTTGTGCTTTTTGATGTTTGGGTTTTTTGGCAAATTGCAAATTACTGCGAAACAATTAAAAGTGTGTTTGATACACATACATAAAACAATTTTGTTTATATAGAAAATTAATTTATATTTACCTATATTTCTAACCATTTGTACAGTACTCCTTTATTTATTTACCTTTTCTCTGATAATTCGCCTAATTTGTTATGTTTTTTTTTAAATAGATATCTGTAATAGTGTTAACTTAAGATGAGTAATATAGAAAGTATTACTACAATGTTAAAAATTCCGCTACAAAATCCTTATCTCCTTCGAACAATGAGCAGTAATATATTAATTGTTGCATTCGGCACACCATTTCTTTACATAAAAATAATACCAAGTTCATCCAAGTGCATGCTGCGCTGTTCATTCTCTCTTTCTCTCTCTCTACACACACATAAACATCCTAATATTATTTACACTACATGCATACCTACTATACTACGTACAGTTATAATTTATTTTATAATATTCATAATTGTTTTATTTTTAAAAAATCCAAGCTACTAAATTGTAATACTATAAAATAATTTGTGTTAAGCTCTGTGTCTTGTAGCAATATGCAGAAATGCCATTCGTTTAGGATATTCCCACAAACTTTATTTATTTTCCATTCGGCCCCAAGCAGACACAGGCTGCCGCTGTTCCCGGCCACCGAATGCGAAGACTTTTATGAAGATAGGATTGGGATTTTGGTCGATAGCGGAGGCATATAATTCAAAACGATCTAACGAAAGAGGCCACCCAACCCACAAACCCCGATAACCCTTTCAAATTTCTCTTAAGATCTTTAGAGTCCTTTAATTTTATTATTAGATCGCGTTTGCCAATTTACCATATCTTTATTCTATTTGCCACAATCTTGTAAATATTTTTTTTGTGTCAGATCCGTTTAACTGATCATACGTATTCGGTTCAATAAATTATAAACTTCATTTCTTCCAGCTTATAATCACACTATTTGAAAAGGATTTTAAAAGAAATTTCTATTGATGTCATTAGAGACGCGCTGATTTAGTTCCTGCTAATAGATCTAGAATAATCTACATTTTCACTGTACTCAATACTATTAAACTAGGCAGATTTTAAAAGTTTATTCGGTTTATTATTATTTATTAAGTCGGTTTATTCTCATGCTGTTGGAGTGGGTTTTTGGAGAGAGTAATAAGCTGTTTTTGTAGATAGGAATTACTTGCTGTCTAGGTCTAAATCTAACGGACGTGCTATTGGCAGTTTTTTTAAATATTATTCTTAAAAGAGCCATGGTATCTAGTAACGCGGTATCAGCTTCTAATGGATTATGAAACGTTAGCAAGGATTATAAATTTTTCCGAGGAGCCTATCTCCCATCTCATAAAAATGGTGCGTCATTAATTCTACCTACTTCTACCTACTTCTTCTAATAATTAATCTTTCTGAAACTATAGTCTTTTTAATCTTTCGCAGCGAGTGCGTTTCATTCGAAGAAAATTTAAATAATGGAGTTTAGATAAAACAGAATTCAGGTGGAAGAATAACTGTGCAGTAGCACAGTTATTGATTGATTTATTACGCACAAGATTACAAAATAAAACTTAATCCATCAAAGCTTTGGAGCTGAAGGAGGGGAAGAAAAAATCTCTCTCTTGGGAAACAGTACTCCATAATCTAACCATCACATTGCAATGCGCATTGAAGAAAAAAAATACGAATAACGAATATTGAAATAAAATCGTATTATTTTAAGTTTCTTTTATTTTTATTTTTCATTCACAGTAATACATTTACCGCTAAACATAAAAATAATTAAACATTAAAACTGATGATAACTTAAGCCAATTAAAAGGACTTCCCTATATAGTATAAATATGAACTCAAAAGTAGTATAAATATGATATATAGGTACTCATCGATGTGACATATTATTAATTATAAATTTTATTATGCAATCTTTGTGAACTAATTGAAAATTGTCATTCAAGTTGCTCTTGAAAATAATTTTCACTTTACTTTATTTTTAAACGACATAAGACTCTACAAACTCATTTTCTTATTTAGCTCCAAATAGCCAAATAGCCATGCTAGTAACGTAATGATAAACGTAATATTCTGAAAACATTTTTAAGAAATAATGAATACAACTTTAAAATATTATAATTTTAAAATAATATGTGAAATACCCATTAGAAACAAGATAATTTCCTTTCTTAATTATATGTGCAGTGTAAAAAATATACGCTGATTATGTATTGAAAACAAAATATTAAAGATGAATATTAACTCAACTTTTAAATGATTAAATAACCGTTTTTTTAGATATACTTTAATATGATTTCTTAACAAAGCATTCCCCACAAAGACGGTGCCTTTCTGTGTGTGAAAAAAACATTCTATATATAATACAAACGTTTCGTTATAGGTCTTTCTTCTCTTTTACCTCTTACCTCTTTCGTTCCGTTAACAATTCTGAAATCAAACAAATGTAGAAAATTTGTACTTAACGAAAGCATCTTGTTCTATTTCTAGCAGGTGTGAAATGCATTCTACTTATAGGAAATAGAAAACTAACCCGTACCGACAACAGGGAACGATTTTAATTGAGGTTTGTGTTTAATCTAGATTAATTAACGCGGCTTCACTTCGAGCAGGGAAAAATAATTACACTGCTAGAAAAGCGAAAACTAAAAAAAACTTAATTGGATCAAATTAAAGGCCCAGTCGGAGTGCCTCACTGCGCTCCCCGAAAGGCGGTAGTGCGACGTAAATGTTCGCAATAAAGGAAAACGTGGAATTTTGGCAAAAACGAGCTTTTCGTAATCTGAGAATGAATACATTTAACAGCTATTTAACTTTTGAATATTTTTACTGTGGTTAAGAACACGATATAATATCTCCTTTTTTGTCAACATACCAAATATATGTAGCAGACTGATTGAATAATAAGGATACTGCCACAAGTGCTAGAAAAATAACTAAATTTATCAATCGACTCGACGCTTTGTTTATACACCGAATCTTTTTAATCCGCCGGACGGTCATTCAGGCGCATTGGAAAGCGCCTAAACATTAATTTCAGATGTTGGAAAATGTCGCCGTTTTATAATCCGCCTAGAATTGTAGTTTTGTGTCCGCGTTTTGGTCTAAACTATAACTAAACAATCGGCCTGCGACTATACACTACCAAACATATATACAACCAAACATTATTATAGTTATAATTATGTTTTTAACTGTTTTTACACAGTGCGGTACTGTAATAAAATTAATGAATGGAAAAAATGGCCGATTGCGCCTTTTAAGCTGCTTGTAGTTAAGTAGTTTACTGTGTAATTAGTGGATGTTAGATAGTGTAATTTAGTAGTTCGAATTAATAAAAACTTGGACTGGAGGTCTTCCTCGAGAAAGTACATGAATTTAATGATCGTATGGGATGCGAGTCTGTGGTTCGATTGTTTTATTATATACTGGCCCAATCAAAACAAGGGATGTTTTTTAAACAAACGTTATCGAAAACATTTTTCAAATATTTTTCAAAACGCTGTTTGTAAACATATGCACAATATGCATTTATTACGACTGAATTGTCTCTAATGAAAAGATCAACGCCATTATGAACGCATTTGATAGGTAGACCACTATCTATCTACTACTAGTAGGTGGTTTTAGTAGCAATTTGTTGAAATAAACACTGTGTGTAAAATAAATGTGTGTGTTTAAAACATTTGAATTTGGAATTTAATACATGAAAAATCTTTTCCAGCATTGCTTTCCACGTGGCTTCGTCGTACCTTGCCGTTACCATAGTAACCGTAAGTAAACGTCCGAAAGCCAACGACGTATATAAAAAATTAATTCGATGTATTAATACCTGATTAATACTCACACGACATGTGCGCCCACTGCTCAACCTCAACATCCTTCTACGGTAGCTGGGTATGCGCTTGCTACGCTTCGTATGTTCAATTTGATTTCTTAAAAATCGATTTAAATCAAGTCTGACCATTCATATAGAAACATTTTTGGGATGATTTAATATTTCCAGCCGGCTTAGAAGGCCAGTGGTTTGAAAGCCTGCTTTTAATTCAGATATTTCGGATTCCGTCCCTGGACTCCTTCGGGCTTCATCCACGTCATTTTTTATTAAGAAAATTTAACAACGACTTTCCTAAGAAAAACCAAATTAAATTTTATCATCGTTGATCGAAATGCGAAAATTTTCTTTTACAAACCATAATTTCAAAACTCGTATGAATAGCGTTAAACTACAAGAATGGCTGTAGCTGACATAATATCAGAAGATAACATGGTGTTAAAGCTATTTTTGTTTAACTATTTAACTAATTAATTCATCCTCTGCTGCACACAAACTCAAACTCATTATTCCTCTGTTTGGTTATAAACTTGAATTAAAGACTAAATCATTGAAATAAAAAAATATCTGGTGGCTCGCATACTCTTAAATCGCTTGGTCTGCATCGCGTGACTACTAGGCGTAGATTTAATGAGCGTCCGACCAGCAGCACAGTATATAGCTGGGTAGTTAACATAGCAGGTACCAATGTTTAATGTCACATATAGTGCGAAAAAAAACTTCACACTTCAGCGCGGCTGCATTTTTTAGGTCGATGAACCGATGACGTGCATTCAAATTTTCATTCCTATTTATGTACTCGTAATATGTAATAACATAGTAGTAACATTTTGAACAACCTATATTGATTGTTGTATTTTACTGTTAAATATAGTTTTATAAATATTAAGTTGCATAACGTTTTGTCCGATATTAGTTTCATTTCTTATATTTCCAATCAAACTGCAAAATGAGTTAATTTTAAGCACTACCTAATTGTCTGACAATGGTTGATTGGAGTATGTTGTTACATGTATGTGTATTGCGTGAATATCGAAATATTTTTGAGAAACAATCAATTTTTATCTAAAACATTAAATTTTGAAAAAGCCACTTTGATATTGATAGTGATGCTTTTTGTACTATTTCCAGCGCATAAAGGTATGTTTTCTAATAATTTCCCTAACCAGTTGTAGCATAACTTAAGATCGATCGTATGTATGTATATATCGGAATTATGCGGTTTTTTACATTTTATGGTTTAATATACATACTCTCGATTTTTTAATATAGATATATAAGCTTCCTAACTTTACTATAGATTGATTGTACGGAGAAGAAAATAAAGAATCTTTGTATGTATATAAAAATCTTGAAACTGTTAGGTTTAGAAGAAGAAAAGAAGGACTTCTTTCAACCTGTCATCAAACCTATGTACTATGTAGGTAGACGCCGGATAGTTCCCCATCACAATTATTATGCATTATTATTACCTGAATTGAAGATTTGGTACGAGGTAGTTTTAGCTGATATATGTACATATATATCTAAATAGCTCTCGGTCTTTTTATAGGTCTGATATATTTTCTATCCGCCTGATATAGCCATTCTTGTTTATTTCTAATTTTGTGTTGTGAGTAAAATTGAGCCAGCTAAGATTAAGTTGAACGGTGTTTTTTTATGTGGACAAAACATGTAATTATACTGTTGACAAATAAGCCAAAAATAATTCAATTATATAAATATTCGATTCATTACGTTCGCCGGCTTCATATATTTTATTATGTTAATAAATTTCGCTTATCGCCGTTCCATTCTATTTCATTGCAAATCCACTACAAATGTTCATTGAACATTCATTATTTTACATTTATTTTAAATAGAAACCGTAGCGTCATGGAGTTTGACTATTGAAAATTGCAACTCCTAATGAAAATTTCTTGAAGCTTTTTACTTTGTTGTTTCCTGTTATTTTTGTGATAATACAAATGTTATTAATGAAATGAAATCACAGTAAAACCTATATTTTTACCTAAAATTTTTGAACTAAAAAGTGCATGATATTAGTTTTTAAACTATATTTAAGGATGGCAACTAGTTCTCAGGACTATTAAGCATAAACTTATTTTTTTTAAATCAGAAATTATATGCCTACTTTAACATTTTCTAAAATATTAGCAATTAGCATTAGAAAATTATTTACTCATTATATTATATACTCATTGTATTTATTTTTGCATTGTATTTTAATTGTATTTATTTATTGAATTTTGTACGATTATTATCATCTAATTATTTTTTTATGCTGTAAAATGTATAATCTCTTATAACATTATTTGCTATTAAGAAAGTTTGCTGGTAAAAAAATGATTAAAAAATCATTTTTTTATTCATTTATTTTACACCTTATTTCATCTAATTAGATGGTTACATAATATTTGACAATATTTAACACTAAAGAGGACAGGTGAGAGTTAAAAATGCATTTTTATAAAACTCAGCGCTGGGTTTAAACCGACATCCTGCGCTCTTAAGTACAGGACCTCTTTAGAACCATTATAAATATTATGCTATCCAGCACTTTATCAAATAATTAAAATTTTCAAAGATTGTGCCATTTATCTTTTCAGGCGATTTGCCGCTATTAAAAAATAATCATCAAATATAAGTCAAATAACTTTACAACTCAATTATAAATATATATATATATATATATTCTGAAGTTTTTTCTTCAGTGAAAGTGATAGTATTTCCCAACTACACCAAAAAATAATTGTTTTTAAATAACTTTCAACTATTTTAATTATTTTTTTTATTATTTAATATAACATGCGATTTTATATATATAATATAAAATACACACGGTATTCAGTTATTACCGCGGAGTTGCGCAAGCGGGAAAATGCAAAAATTGTATCTGAATCCTAAATAAAATTGAAATAGCCCTGCGGCTTCGGCAACCAACCTAAAAAAGTTAACCGAGCGACAAATCGCATACGTTTACCAGTGCCCACTTACTGGCTTACTTGCCTTATGGAACACGAGAATGAACCACTTTTACGCATTTGTAGCTTCTCATATTTATTTATTAGGGTTTTGTCGGTAGTCAAATAATGAAACCCCTAAACGACATCTTTCCATCATAAGTAATGTCCTCTACATTAAATCATACCTGCCTAGAATTTAATAGACTTCTTTTGTGTTTTGCACTAAAAGTGAATCCAAACTAAAATGACAAAATTACTCATTCCTAGAAAACATCATTTCAAACTATTAGATACGCGTTTTAATTAGTATTAATATATATATATTATATGTTAATTTTATTAAAAATGCAAAAACTGTGGAATATTTATTTATTAGTTTTTAATGCTTTCTGCCTAGGTTAACTTTCCATAATGGCGGAATACTATTTCTTACGTTATATTTTTATGACTAAAGGCGATTGTTACCAACATTATATATTAGGACATTCTTATTTCAGGATGTATATGTATATTTTAGGCGATTTGCCATTATTGAAACAAATTATTATCAAATATAATTAAATTAAATGCTTTCACTTTAATGATTATATTATATTACACGCAGCTAATAATTTAAACGCTTTCTAGTAAAACAGAGATATAGAATAAAAAGTGAGTGCCGCGACTCACGGTAAAAATGTTTAAACATTAGGGTTCTTCTGTGAATGCATTGCATTACAATTTTATTCTCATACAAGTTAATCACATATTCCATTCACAAAGAGCAAACTCGATTTTTAATTCAAAATCTCAGCCGTGCGCAAATTCGAGATTACATTTTGTACGATATTATCAACTCACGTCACTGATATATAACACCAAATCGAAATTTACCCCAAGTGGATCCGCGTATAAATGTTTACACTTCAAAAAGTCTGCTTCTAATCTAGAAGGCCCAGTTTGGTCAACGATAGAACAAGACCGCAACTTGACAAATAGCAAATAGAAAATTAAAACACGTAAATTAGAATTAAATTTATTTTTACTATATTTAGATACTCTTATATGAATACAAATAATTTCAAAATATTGCTGATAATGCAATAATATGTTATAAGCAGTTACATTAATTATTTGATGCCTACCTCTTAAGTGTCACGATACATAAAAGAGTAATAAAGGTATGTTTATACTTAAATAACTAATCTTAATGGCTAATATAAAATTGTATATTATATGAAACAAGAGTAAGCGGTCGCATTTAGCGTCAACGCCTTGATATTTCCACGATTTATTCCTAGCGCTTAGATCCGAAACTCACGCACGCTTTTCGCCGCACAGAAAGCGAGGAAATGTGTAAAAAGAAAAGGCAGGTCCAAAGCTATGCGTGAGTGTGCCTCGCCGCCCGCCCTGACCGCGCCGCCCGCCCCGCTATCGCGAGTAAGAGATGTGTATTTTTCCACTCGGGCGATAATTTATACGGGGCGCTCACGTGCCGCCCCGTCCGCCCTGGCAATTACTTCACCTGGCGATTGTTTCTATGACACACGGAGGCCGTTGTATTATGATTGTGGAAAACGAGCTTCGCCCTGGCCGCGGTCCGCACGGAACTGAAACAATTATGGCCGCGCATTACATACGTCATAAATTAGTTTCGTTAATGAAATTTGCCTTTTTCCTCTTGAAATCACATGTCGCTCGCATGACAATCACTAATAATTATTAATAATATTTACTATTAAAACAACACATAATTTTCAAATTACACCATAGAGAATTATCATATTATCTGTCAGCGTAATACACTTTTTATTATTATTATTATTTTTTTCGTTCTACATTTAAAATATATATATTTTTTTTGTAGGTAATAATGTCGCTTTACAATCTTACGGCAACGTCTAGTTGATGAAAAGGATACGTGTACCGACACACATTTAACTATCTAATTTATTGATATTTCTAAGATGCTTCCTTTTTTTAACCTCAAACGACCTTGTTGAAATTAAAAGCACGTATAACTTAACCTCAGTTATATGATTATCACGTTAACGCCCACTGATACCTCTGATGTGATCTAAACGGTTTTTTTTTTCGAGAAATCAATGAAGACACAAAAATTAAACTCTTTCGCATTTGTACTTATTGAGTTGAAAGATGCAAAAGAAAGACGAACTAATGACGGACAGGCAGAAGGCCAAAAGAAGGGCAAAGTAGCTTCTTATACACAATTGTAAGTATAGAAGCTAAAAGAAACTTTCAAAAAATGAATAAGTTGTTTTACAAGGTTACATACAGCCCGTTCGTATATTGAAGACATTTAGCAGTTAATTTGATCATAGCATTATATCATTTAGATAAAATTAATGCAGACGTCCTGTCTCAAATAAATAAGATAAGAATAAGAATAAGCCAAAAAAAGTGAAACTATTAAATATCTAAAACTCTACATAAGAAACACTAAATATGGTGTGCATAAACGACTTATGCAGTCTGTAATGTATAGAAAGTAAAGTAAAGTAAAGCTTTAGTGGTAGCGGTACTATCAAAATTTAGTATTCTATTCCTTAAAATTTTATGAGTAATATTAGCAATGTATTGTTTCTAGCAAAACGCGAGATCAACTTCACACATAAAAATGATCCATTAAATGTAGGAAAAATATAAAATTCAGCAGCCAATACAACACGCATTGTATGTAGCTTCGTTTCCAAATAACTTTAAAACAATAGGTAACATTATTTTTTGTTTTGGGTTTTCTTTTTAAATGATAATTTTTTTTTAATTGAATGAAACTATCGACTAAAAAATGCTATGTTTGCTAAAAATGTACCCGATTAATGATTTTTACTAGAGACCTCTCACGCGAAAATAAAAATATAATTTAGGTTTTGATCTATCTTCTTTTTTAACTGCACTCCTAAATTAGTGCTACATTACTCCTTAAATAACGTATCATTCGTTATGTCAACATTACAAGCACTATGTTGAAACTAATATAAAAAAAACTACTAGAAAACAAAGACCAATATATTATTTCTTCCGTGCGGCAAAAGCCTCTCACGTGAATTACGTGCCATCAAATGAGGGAAAATTAGCCCCTAAATTAAATGTCAAGCCAGCAACATAATTACGTCGGCATGCTATTCCGTGATCCATCACGAGCTCTTAACCGAAACCCTAGAAAAAAATCCCAAGTAATATCTTGAACACAGGCAACTAAATCGAAACAAGGAAAGGTACTTGACGAAGATCAAATTGGTAAGCATTTATTTATCGGCAAACAAAAATAATCCTCTTAAGCGATCAAGCCTATATTTCACTTAGAATAATGAAATACTTATAATTAATTGTGAAGTGGAAAGCAAATTTATCAATTTGGTCTTATTTCTATAAGACCTTTATTGAAGTAGGTTTTTCAAGCCGCTACCTTCATTCTTTACTGGCATAGTAACAGATGTTTATGAACCATTCGAACATCTAATTGAAGTAACGATTTGAGCGAACATATTTATTGAATAACTATGTAACTTGAACGCCAAATACCCATACCCATTTAAAGTACTAACGAAAACATAATGTATTCGTTTTCAAACTGGTTGTTAATTGTATTCTTAATGGGAATAAAACTTTAAAATATGAAACTATTTACGCAATTTTATGTTTTTATAAATATTTTGTCATTTTTATACATTTATAAAATGTTTTTGGAAATAATAAATATGAACTTTGAATGCAGCTTTATTAAGATTGTTTTTTAGAAATTTCTATCAAGTTTTTAAGAAGTCTTAAATTTTTCTTCATAATATAAAATAGTAAAAAATTGATTTAAGTTGTCTATGGCAAAAATGTCATCATAGTAAAAATAATAATATTTTTATACATTGGAGATAGATTTTTACTTAGAGCGACGATTTCCCTATAAACCAGCTATCATAAATCATTTATCGCTATCAAATTTAATTTAAATAAAGTACATGCTATTAACTATATATATTCTGTATGCAAAATATTTTTTTTAACACAAAAAGATTTTTTTAAGGGTAAAGGCTGGGGTTTTAATTTTTAATTTTTTTGTTTTTTTTTTGTTGAAAATACATTTTTATCACGATATCTTAATTTTCTTATATATACTTTCTTTGTTTAGATATTGGAGGAATCTTATTGGAATTTATAAATATTGAATTGAACTGCTCTATTTCAATTTATTTATTTTATCGCTTATACAAATTAAATACATATTGACCTAAAGAAATAAACCTAAATAATATGTATGATTTTGAAAATAAATTGATTTTTCAAATAAATAAACGCAAAGAAACGTTTGAAATAATATTCGGGCACTAGGACGTTTATTTACGGCGAAGGTTGTCAACAAACGTGACTTCACTTATACGTTTTTGCGAACCCTATGACATATGTATAGGTCAAGAGATTTTATGGTTATAAAATAATATAAACGGCGATCATATATAAAATATAAGTTTGAATGACAAATTATTTACGTATTTTCCGGAGACCGTAGTCCACCACATGTGTATAATTGCACTAAATAGTTTTACTTTCGCTTGTAATATTCAAAATGACCTTTTGAGCAAAACTGCTCTTCCTAAAATTAGCCGCATGCATTTAAGTGTCAATTACCGGAATGTGTGGCTGGTTTTTGAGAGCACTTAAAATTAGGAAAACTTTTGCACATTTAGCTATACTTAAGCTAAGAAATATATCTATGTTTTTTATAATTGAATTTTAAATATTGAACTGTTAAATGTTTTATTAAATTATTATCTCAAAAAAATCTAATCTCCTATTTAGTGCATTTAATAAAATGAGAAATATTTAATTTAGTCCTTCACGAAATAAACGGGTTATGTAATTCCTTTTAGTCTCTATACATACTTTTCGTATAATAAACTACTATCTTCGATCTTTGGCCATCTGTCTGTTCATCTCTTCTTCAACTCGAAAAGTACAAAAGAGTTGTGTTTTAGTCAAACTCATTTTTTTACGAAGTCCAATTTGCCTGTTTATCTAAAAACTATTACTATTGTAAGCTTGTGTCACTATTGATCATTTTATAAATAAATATCTTATAAATTTTAATACGCCTGTTAACTCTCATAATTAATCCCTGAAAGACCCCAAATGAAACTTTTGCAATTAATGAAGCGATAAATTAGAAATATGCCCGTCTGAACGTGTCATCGGGGATGCGTTGTTTACCACTTTGGAGTGCCCGTGGGCAGTGGGTCCTGTAGTCCCGATGTCCTGATGTCGTCCCATAATATAGTTATTGCACCTGCAAATGCTCTAACGAGCGGGCCAGTCCCCCGCGAGTGTAGCATATGGGCCGAAAGCATTTCACCCACGTTCAAGAATTTCTTCACCACAAATAGTAATCTCCACATTTGGCATAGCTAAAGAAAATGTAATTATTTTAATATTTTTTTGAGTGTGTATCTCAGAGATCGCAGGTTATTTATTTACTCGTTATGTTCAAATAAATGTTATCTTCATTATATTATTTTGCTATAACTACGAAATAATGGATACAAAAGTAATACTCATTCTTTCAGCTCGTCACCTCGAACCCACATTGTATTTGTATCCATACCAAGCCTGACTGACCGCTTGGATAGACCTTTTCCGTCTCTCACTCTAAGTTTATATGTATATATACTTTTTTTATATGCAATTTTATGCTTTGACACAAATACGTACGTAGGTGCTCTATAAAACTATCAAAGATGATTGTCTAGAAACTATATCAAAATCCTTCCCACAAGTATTTTATTAAATTTGAAACTATTATTATGCAATTATGAATGATTATTATGAATTATGATGCAAAAATATTTATATATATGCATGCCAATTTATTTTATAAATAATAAAAACAAGCAATATATAAATTGAAAAAGTAACATTTGTTAAATAAAAAAAGTATTAGGCGAAAACAAAATAATATACTCTTTATCGTAATCGTGCTCAATTTTAGTTACGGGAAATATTTATTGGCAATATCCTAGTAAGATGTTCCATGATCATTACCGAAGATTTAGGAGAATGTTTATGTTCCCTATTACAAGTAAGAATTAACACAAAAGAATGTGAAAATAATTCATAAAATTTATTAATTTTATTAAAGTACTGGTGTGAATTTACTTGAGCGTCGCAAAACGCGATCAATATCTCGTTTTACTACGCTACGACCTTGACCGATAGCAGTTATTTACCTGCGTCGCAGCTAGCGCATTGCAACAAACTATAAATTTATTATTTTCATGTAAAGTTAACATAAAAGACACCATGATGAATTATGATATGATATGAATACAAATCATGTTTGAAATCGCAGTGCCAAGTAGCTGGATTTTTTTTATCGGGAATGGTCTTGGGATAAGCTGAATATTACTTGCAATTCGCCGACTTTTTAATTTCCTGAAAAAAATGGGGTAATAATTCAATTTTATTTAATTTTAGGATTAAGAGTCAACATAGTCTTGTTTTTTTCAAACGCATTGTTTTTAATATTAATACTTAAGGGTACATTGGAAATATTCATACTTTGCTTTTAGAACCATCTGCTGATGAAAAGAGCGGGTGCAATTCATAAAGGGTTGGTATAAGGGGGGAGGATGAGGGGGGAAGGTAGCAAAATGTTAATTTTCTCCCGGACCAGGAAACACTTTCACGTGTTTAAAGCGTATCGCGTGATGGCTGCGGCTGTGCCGGAGTGAGGGTAGAGGTCAGTCGAGGGTTTGGGTACGGAAGACCGTATCCCTAACATTCATTTTATACTGCCGTTAAAACGAACAAAATAAAAAAAAATGTTATGATGAAACTAAATGTCTATGTCTCCAACATTAATTTAATAAATTTATTTAATAAAAATAATGTTAGAACACTCAGCTTAATTGCAGAGCCATATCTCACTTGGCCTGTACTAAGGAAGGTCAAGTTCTAATACAGTACATTACTAGTTTAAAAGGCGCTTTGTATTGTTTTTCTGATTAGTTTATTTCTACTGATTTGAAAACACATTCAGATTGAACAATAATATGGCATGCGTAGACGATCGAAAAAACATTGTTGAAAATAAAATTATAAGAACCCGACTCGATTGAAAGACCTCAACATAAGTCCAACGACAATTTATAAAAAAATCTACTCGATAGTGACATATTATTTGAAGCGAAAAATAAAACAGTTTGTCACAGAAAACCGCTTTTCATGTTTTTATAACGTGCGAAATTACATACAACCGTATAATAAAAACGCGAGAGTTGAAATAACTTATAACTATATAACTTAATAAATTACTAAATTCTGTCAACGAAGATGTTAAGTATTATTTCGGCTTTTAACCTTTAAAAACATATATACGTCAGTATAATTTCCATTCAGAGCTGCATAGCCGCAGCGCATTTGAATTTTATCTTTCGTGAGGCAAAGGAAAAGCTTTTGTTGGAAGCTTTAGTTTGCTGCCATTCGTGGCTAAGCTGACTGCTGCCTAAAAGCTAACAGAACAGACGGCCGAATGCGAAAGCGATACTTGTTACCTACTGCTGCCGAAAACTCTCAACTTTACCATGGCTGCCAAATAGTTAATAGTTTTCGCGCGTGAGAATAGCGACAGCACTCATCGGGCTATTCGAGGGACCTTCGGCTAAAAAAATCAACTTCATTTTTTTTTTTTTCAAAATAAAAAACAAGCAAAACTCATTATAGTTTTGTTTACATATTTCTTAGATGATGAATTACACAACCAAACTGAACATTGCCCGTACTAAGGTAGCCTATTTTAAAAGTTATTTAATAGATGAATCAAATATAATTGCGCCGAGATTTTTTAAATAGTTAAAATCAGTGAATATTCAACATGACATGTAATAAATATATTACATAAATATATTATAATTTATAAGGAATATAATTAACCAGTCTCAGCGTCTTTTTATGAATTAACTTATATTTGCAGGATATCTTTTATTTTATAATATAACCTAGGTGCAAGAAAAGAATAACGAACGATTTTTTTTTATTAGCATCTAATATAAATTTTTAAATATCTTTTAATATAAAAATTGAAAGGTGTTTTTATTCAATTTAATTTAAGAAGCGAGTTTTTAGTTCTGAAATTATTCTTTTTACAACGCGTTCTAAAAATCATGTGAATATTAACAATAAATCAGGCGCAAAAAGGACTTCCTAGTCCGGCTGTGATCAAATACTCCTATATTAGCATAATATTATATATGTGAATAAAAATATATATGTACTTGAAAAGTTTCGTTCCTAATGTGTTTTTTTTTTAATTCGATTGCAACATAATTAAAAATTAGAGAGTACGTGAGTGATAAACTCGGTAAGTTTCTACATTTAGTTTTCTCAGAATTACATATGCATTTTCGTGGTTGCCTACAAATACTCGTAGACTGTTGTGTGTGTGCATAATACACATCAATTAAATGAACATTACTTATGATGGGATACTTATTTATTTAAATGTTAATTTGACATAAATAAAATTGTTTTGAAGGACTAGAAACTCGAACCTACTTAATGGGCATCAAAATAATAATATATCGAGGTCATCTGACACAGAATTTAATAATATTACCGTTTTAGAACGTTCGTTATATATAGAAGTAACTAAAGACGCCTTATGTAAGTATGCATTTTTAATAAAAAAAATATTATTTTTGGATTTCATAGACATCATTTCACCTTCAACTTTCTCTTCTACGCCGTGTAGCGGTGTTAGGTTAAATAAGACGTAAAAATAAGACGTCTGTATACTCGTTACTCGACCACTCAAGTTGATCAATCGATTAGATTTTTTTCATATAAAAAGATCCAGATTAACATAAATAAAGTACTACGAATTTCAGGCAAGTTTCCATACAAATCCAGAACAATAATAAAAAGTGTTCGGTATAATTTATTAGATCGATTTTTGCAGCTTGAGTCAAAATCTATTAATTTAACAGCTGATATTTTTTCTACACTAATACATATACGGTTATATCGAAATATACGTTAATATATCGTTAATAGACGAAACCAAAAAAAATGTATAGTAAAAACTGTGTGCGTGTAAAATTGTATAACCTATACCTCAAAATTATCATCCCATACTGGCATCGACATTTAACAATGTGAAGCACGCCTATTTATATAAGAATTAAATCAACGTGACAGCTGGGCGAATGGCTAGGACTTTAACCGAATGTGCATAACACTTCCGAGCATCCTCCAGAGTTTAGCCAAGTGAGCGTCTCGCATTAGAGGTTTACTCACTACCTAGAAAAAAATGTTCAAGGTGCAACTAAAGAAGTTTTACCTCAAAAACCCTTGTAAAAGAGCAGTCAAAGTTCCTACGAATACTATGTAAATTTAATATCGACATTCAGCGCCCCGGCATCGGATCGCCTGTCGCGATATCATGAAAGCACTCCTGATATCTCGCTTCACACATAACCCGCGACCGTATGAAATATGCATGCATCAAATATTTGTTCAGTGGCTGAAGTGGGATAACCTCCCCTCACTCCCCCCACCTCACTCCTGCAACGCCTCCCGCCAAACACATACTCAACACGATCCCTAAATACCTAACCTAACCTCTCCCCCCCCCCCCGCGCACGCATAGCAACCAAAAGGCAACAGTCAAATTAAATAAAATCTTAGTGGCCGGAAGAAGGTTTTAAAAGAATAAAATACTTATCACTTACGTGATATTTGTAGTACTGTAGTGTACAATAAATAAAAATTTTCTTGATTTATTATATTTTAATGTAATATTAAAACTACATGTAATATATTCCATCTAAATTACTTTTTTTTATATTTGGTAAAATTATAACATCACAAGATATTTAAAACGGAAAAATAATGCATATTCTTGCCAGGCCAGTTGTTTTCTACGTAGACCTAAAAAGGCAATGCTCAGTCTCTAATATACAACCTACAGTATGTAGGAATATTCTGTTCTCGCGTCTACACCACTCGGAGTTGTCATTAAAAAGGTGGCATTTCAAGTCGTATAATTGCATATTTACCTTAACCAAATATGAAAAAAAGGGCAAAGAAATGAACCCTCTCGTTATCATTGAAAGCCGAGCCTTGCTTCTATCCATTTGCATGATACCTACGTTCTTACAGGGTTCTAAAACTTCTGGCGAAGCTAGTTTCAAAACTATAGACAGTGAGTAACATAAAAATGGTTTTATTTAGCACATTCCACATTATATAGTATGGTGTATCAGGAATTATACATATAATATTTTTATTAGATTAGATAGATTAGAAAAAAACGCGTAAGTGCCCACATTACAAGTAAATGACGATGCAAAATAGTAAATCCAAATCTTAGAAATTTTCCTGTACAACATTAATCGCAAAATTGACAGCTGTTCGGGTAACTGAACGCGTAAGCATTTGCGATCTTGCAGCTAGTTACTCGTGGGCTATTCCAAAACGTAAACTGACTGTCAAATCTTGTATTTTTTAACATGTCATTTGTGGAAAACTGGTCCAAACACGTCCCTGGAAAATGTGGCTTATTGGTGTCGCGTCTGTTTGCCGGCGTTAGTTTTTCCTCGGCTGTTCAGAGAGCGGGCCTTTCTGCGTCCCTCTCGTCTCTGCGTCTCTATTTGCTCGGATGTAATCTCACTGTCGGTAGCGTTTTAATAATGTCGCTTACGACAGCCTGCCACCCGCGTTGCTCGGAACGCGCCTTTTATATTTTATTAACAGCACATCTTTACTATACATTTTTATAATAATTTTATTAAAAAAAACTAAATTAACGTATGGATAAATGACCTACAAACACATTCGTTTCCTAATATAAAAAAAAAGTTTAATGTAGGCTACTACTAGTAGTAGTCGCCTACTTTAAACTTTTCCGGACCGGTGATGAAATGATCAAAACCAGATTTTATAATTGTCGAATTTCTACTCTACGCTGTAATTAAATAATAATATACATTTAAAAAGAAACAAATTAAAAACTCATTAAAATTTAAAACGAGGTACCCAAAATATAAAAGAGGCGAAGATTTTAAATAGAAAATCAATGCAAAGTTTTTTAGAGTAAATTTCAAGCAGGTTGCTACGACCAATTAGCACGGAGGTGCACGCACCTGCACTCGTTTTATATGCCCAGTTTTTTATTGTATGGAGATTATGCACCTCTGAACGCCGCAGTGGAATGCAGGCAAAAATCGGATAAGTACCATGCAGCGTATAATTAGTAAATCAGCCGTCTTGCTTAAAGTACCAAAATCTTCGCGACCTCTTAAAGCACATATAATCAGCGACCCGTGAAACGCTACAGCCATACAGTGCAGCGCATCGAAATACAGCACACGTAGCGGTGAGATACGACCTGGGCTTATCATAAACAGAAGCGGTTCCCACCACCACATATAGATGGCACCACTGAACCTATAATTTTACCTTTCGGTATAAACGCTGCCATCTCATGCTAGAATCTTTTATGTACATGTTAAGTATTATTTTAAATTTTGTGGTAGGTCACAATATAGGTTATAGATACGATCCAATATATCTAGGTCTTTTTATCGTTCATTTGTCACATTACTACATATTACAAAATTGTAAAATTCAATAAATAAACTTGAATTTTGATTTGACATAATTTATAAACGCATTTTTAATATGAAGTAAGTTCAAAGACTCCACGCCAAATATTTCCCCGTCCCCGTCTGTCCATTACAACTTTCAACTCGAAAAGTACTAATGAGAAAGAGTTGAATTGTTGTTTGTAGATTGATACCCTTAAAAACCACCATAGCCGTTTAGATCACATCGAAAGCTGGTCGGATAAGTCATTCTCGTTAAAAAAATTGAAACGACCGACGCGACGTTTCACTTGAGTTCGCGTATTGCTTAATTAGGTAAAAATTAGCAATAATTTATTAAAAAAATATAATAATAGTTTTCGGTAATAAATTATTATCATCTATTTAGTGTAGTCCTATATAGTATTTTTAAGAACTGGTACACGTTTTCTATCTTGAAATGCATTCCCATAAGCCGTGCATTTTTGTGTTGAAAAGGAAGGTACGATTCAAATGACGTGACTGCATCCCGCAAACGTGCAAAAGCCAAAATACTCATTGATGGCATCGCAATCTCGGCCCTCGAGTCCTACTCCGTTCGGTCGAGATTTCCTTGCAGCTTGAATTCCATTTGCATTGTAAAATCTTCGCCCTTGCTGAATTCGGTCGATAGCTTCCGAATGGCCATTGTTATGGGCTTTCAACTTGCACAATCTGCTGCACGCAGCATCCGATAATAATATTATCGTCAAAGGACCAATCTTGCTGGCAATCATATCAAAGGCACTACACAATATTATTTGTAACTATTTTCTGCAATAAGATATCATAAATTATAAGATAAAAAAAAATGCGTTGAAATACTTACCTATTTTATTTTTATGTTCGGATAATTTTGTAAATGTGCTCAATAACATTTTACTGGGTAGATGCTGTTTAATATTATAAATAAACAGAAGATAGGTGATAGTGAAACATTTTAGTTGTTACCTAAAGCTATGGCGAGTTACATATTATGACGCTTTTCAGTCGATCGGATATAATAGCTACGTATTACGGTATTATGCAGCTGATACGATTAGCAAACGAAGCTGCAATCTGTGGCGCAATCCATGCCTCGGCCGGCACAGAATTTCACGTGATCTATTGTTTTCGAATTGAACATTAATATACCTATTACTAAAAAAGTAAATAACTAAAAAAGTGTCTTATTATGAGTTAACCGATTATTCGCTACATAATATCTGTTTGTCTGTATATATAAATGTTTTTTAATCGAGAACCAACAAACATTTTTCGTTGCTGCCCTTTTCAACGTGAAAACCGATTACTCAGAATTTCATTTACTTGGTTACGATGTCCCGAAGAAAAGTAACGAACACAATATATCATCATTTTTTTTTTGTATTTCTTAGTCCGTGTGTGTTTACGGAAATAATTTTTGTGAGCAACTGTGTGAAAAATATAAATCACTTATACGAGCGCTTATTGTGTACCTAATAGAACCACAATAGATCGGTGTGTATTTAAGATTAAAAATAAAAAGTACATAAAATAAAAACATCAAACATAAATAGGTTTGCCGGACAGCAGCACTTGTTTCACTTTGGTAATATCTATTCAAAACGAGGAGAATGTAAATTTGCATAATTCCCGTAGACGAGCTATGTCGCGGTGTTTTAACGTCACCCGAGGCTAATCCCTTCCGTCGTATGGACTGCCCTGGTTGCTGCTACGGCGGATTTAGTTTGAAAACATAGATTAGTGACGAATTCAGATAGAATGATGTTGATGCAAGCGTTGCTTAGATTCCATGATTATGCACCTAACAGATACTTGAGTCTATTCAGTACCAATAAAGTAATAATGTATATGTTCCACTTAGTAGCGTCACAGTAAATTTACTGTGGAAACATACAATTTTTCAATTTCAATTTATTTTCCACGAGTATCTTAAAACATAGATCGCTTGGAAATCCGCAAATATTACTCCTATATATAAAGACGGCAATAAAAATGACGTCACAAATTATCGAGGAATTTCAAAATTGAGTATTTTTGGTAAAATTTTAGAATGTTTAATAACAAAAAAATTAACTGCAGTCTTCAAAAACATCATTATTCCCGAACAACATGGCTTTATGTCCGGTAAATCTACAAATAACAATCTTATACCCTATACAGATTACATCGCCCGAGCGCTTGATTCTGGTGCACAAGTCGACGTAGTTTTCACCGACTTCTCTAAGGCCTTTGACAAGGTTAATATTAATACCCTAATTAAAAAATTACATTCCTTAGGTATACACGGCTGCCTTCTTAGATGGATTCACTCGTACTTATGTAATAGATCTCAGGCCGTACAAGTAAATGGTTTCACCTCCAGGTTTATTAATGTTACCTCTGGTGTTCCGCAAGGAAGCCATTTAGGTCCGATTTTATTTATTCTATTTTTAAACGACATCAACAATTGTTTCAAGTCTTCCTATTATTTGTTATACGCCGATGACTTAAAAATATATTTAAAAATTACTTCCTATTATGACCAGACAGCCCTCCAGAGTGATTTAAACACCTTCACCGAATATTGTAAATTAAACAAGTTATTTCTAAATACCAATAAGTGCAAAACGATGACCTTTACAAGGAAAAAACAACTATTGTCATTTTCTTATACCCTGAACGGTTGTCAGGTTTATACGGTAGACCAGTTTAAGGACCTAGGAGTAATTTTCGACCCAAAGCTTAGTTTCAATCTACATCTAGACTATATAATTAAAAAATCTCTGAAGCTATTAGGTTTTATATTACGGGTGACTAAACCCTTCTCAAACTTTAAGGCGGCTATCGTCCTTTTTAATTCGTTAATTCGAAGTAAACTCGAATATGGTTCTGTCATTTGGAATCCGGTATATGTCACACACTCAGATAGAATCGAGAGAGTCCAGCGCCTGTTCTTGCGCGCGTTGACCTATCGATATTTTCGTGGAGTCGAACTAAAATACATCCCTACCGCGATAAAGTACTACGAATGTACCTCCCTGTACGGCAGACGCGCGTTGCTCGATCTGCGCTTCATAAACGCCGTTTTCAACGACACTATTAATTGACCCGATCTTTTGAAATTATTTTCGATTAATGTACCGTCGTCACATCGCACCCGTCATCACAATGTCTTTAAAGTACCCTCATGCTCCTCAAATAACGCTCTACATTCGCCGATACCACGGATGCAGAGTTATTTTAATGAAACTGTTAACTGCTTCGATAAATTGACTCTGAATAAATCGCAATTTAAAGTGTTCAGCAATGATCTTTTGTGTAAAAATTAACTGTTCTAAATTCGTGTAGTAGATATGTATATATATTGATATAAAATGGTTTTGTTATTTTTGTTATTAACTTTAATACTTTTTATTAGTAGAATCCTATTTTTAGTTTTACATAGTTTTTTATCGTTCCATCATATGTATTTTTTATTTTATATGTACTGTGTAAAATTGTTGGTTTCTCCAATAAAGATAAATAAAAAATAAATAAATAAATAGGAACGGCTTTAAAATAACACCTTTACATTTTACACAGTTTTACAAACATTTTACTCAACAAGAGATGTGCAATAATTTTATATTTTAAAATAATATTAATGAAAAATATCTAGAGCAATGATTTCTTTGTATGCTCAGCTTGTTACTATTAAAAAAAAGTTAATTGAGCATTCTGTTACTGTCAATTTACAATTCTAAAATCATTACCTCTCTCATATATGTTGTTGTTCATTGATATGCTGTATTTATTTTACATTATATTTATATAGCCTTTAGATATGATTATAGCATTCATCAGATGATGGCACATTAAGCAAACTGCTTCCTTAGTACAGATTCGTCTAGTTAGGGAGGCAGTAAACATCTATACAATGTAACAGTCGCTTGTCGCTTTAATTAAGCTTTTTATTAATACTCGTATTATGTTACATAGTTATATTGCACTAACTAGGAGTTGCCATAGTATATTTTCGAGAAATAAATATATCTACTGTTTTCAAATGCTGACCTAACAACACCTACGGGTAATTTTACCGTTTTTTGTATTACATGATTAATTGGCAAGGTTAAAAAATATACAAATTTCAAACACACAAATCTTAACTATATCGCTTAAGTTTTGCAACGTACTGATTTCTAAATCCAGTCAGTTTGTAAATATAAATTTAGTTTTTTTATATGACAAGTAAATTTAAAATACTTTTCTATAATCTATACATTTTTATAAGAGGTTTAATAGATAAACTAGCCATGATTTACTTCTGTGTCGCTATATGAATATAAGCTACTTTACTGTGCTCGCACCTTTAGCTCCCCGCACATAGTACTATGGCCGATTTAGTAACACGATTTCGGGGAAAATTTATGCATCCCATTGAGTCGCGGATTGAATCGCCCGCAGCGACACGGGCGAATTCAGAGATGCGGAAGCCTCTATACTTGTAAAGTTGGTTAGTTATCCTGAGGACCGTTCAGGGAAAGGATCTCGAATCGCTCACTGGTTGGGCAAAAAAATATTTTTCAGCTTTCCTAATAACAAAACCATTGTAAGGGAATATGGTTAAACAAACTAATCGGGGGTTAACAACTTGGAGATATGCAGGGATATTTTTCATCATCCTACTACACATATATCTACTCTTAAATAAAAAAATACAACCCATCGCTTATTGTTGATCGCATAGTTCGATAATGATTCTTGCTACCCGTCAAATATATAAATCAATGTTACAATTTTAATTTTGCCTTCACAGCCTACACTCCTGACTCCAGTCTTTTTATTTTTCAATATTTGCTATAACCGAGGTCATAAACAATCGTTATGGACCCTTCTTAACTAAGCTAAATTTACTTGTACTTGAGTCAGGTCATATAGTTATTCGATTTACTAATCAATCATCTTAACAACTGTGTACATCTCACCACTATCTCAATCGATCGAGCTTTGAATGTTAGGATATATGTAAACTCTCATTTAAGAGGTTGGTACACGTTGTAGGATAATTTTCATAGATAAACTAAAGAAAAACCGCAGTTCACGCTTATCGAGTAAGATGGACTTTCGCACCATCATTTGAGAACGCGAGATATAGGATAAGACCGATTTTTATAGAATAAGGAAAAATACCCTTTAAGCAGATTACATAGTATGCGGTTAATGTATTCTAACTCATTCGGGGTTTGATAATCACATGGGTTTTTGATGCGTAAACATTTAAACGCGGATCCACCTAGGGTGGAATGAATTTCTATTTGGCATGTCAGTGACGCTTTTGCAATTCGTAGGTACCAACATTTGTTGGCCAAATAGTAAAATTATTTGTTTATATCTCAAAAAGCAGTAACGAAGTCTAATAAATATACTTTACAGAGAATGCTGTGCATTTACTCAACAAGACTCTAAGGAGAGAATCTTTCACTTACCTATCCTTGGTGTCACTGAATATTAGTCATCAAATTTTATACGTGGAACCCTTCGGATATAACGTTTATTGCTTTTTGTATGTTTTATTTCCGCACAAATATTTTATTTTCGCTCATTAAGTTTCTTAGTTTATATTATTTTTCCTTAAATACTTATTAATCTCTTCTTTCAACGTATGCTGATCTCATTGTCATATAATTTAATAGCCCTTACATTCTGTAATGCCAGGGCATCTACTGCATTCTAAAGCTTCGCCTGCGGTTGTATGCTAAAATCTGTCGCCGAATAGTGGCCACATTAGCGACCTGCTTTTGAATCTCCATTATTCGCTAAGGCGTTTAAAATGGCGGACGATCTACAGCTGCTGACTTCTATTTAAGTATTGTAATTGCTTACTGATGTATAAATGTTATTTTATAATGGCCATTACGAGATTCCTGTATATTAACTCGGCTTCATAATATTGAATGAACTCTGATATTATTATTTTGCTTCAATTCATAACAATCACACTTTGTGGCACATCATTTGCCGACACCCCTGGAAGCTGTAGGACGGATATATCCGTCCTGCCGTCCGGAACAGCCCAGGTCCCCATCGGCTGTAGGACGTATATATACGTCCGTATTCCTTAAAGGATTTTTATTATTTTTGGTATTATTTATTAAATTTATTATTGAAAATCACAACGAAACAATTTTGTTTTTTTTTTTTTTCATTTCAATGCAGTGTCTACTACTATTTATAAATTTGTATTGAAAATACACTAATGTACTACCGTTCCAATATATATATATTTTTTTTAACTTTTTTCTTTTTTTCGAAAACTGTATATATTTTGGAAGACTTTTAAATTGTAATTTATAGTTATAAATATATGAAAATGTAAAAAAAAGTGTTGATTTTGTTTATTTCGTAAATTAAAAAAAAAAAAAAAAGTTGATATGGCAACTTTATTATATTTCTTAGATGATGAATAACATAATCATACATAACTGGATATTGCCCGTATTAAGGCAGGCCAATTATAATAGTTTAATATATTGATTAAATGCAATTACCTTGATAATGTAGTATTTTAAGCAATAAAGCATGCTTATAAGTCGTTTCATACAATTCGCAGCATAGTTCACTTGCTTAAATTCAGTTCACTAATCAATACTAATAAATAAAGGAGTTCGTTTGAATATTGTAAACATATGTATTGTAATGGATATTTTTTTTTTACTGCTAAATAGCTTATTATTCTGTCATATTTCCACTGTGTCCGCCAAAAGGAGATGAATACTCAAATCAAGTCAGTCTATTTGAATATTTTAGACAAAGCGATGATATCCGCATGTACTACTTATAGAACAAGCGGAATCAGAAAACAGCAGGTATTTTAGAACAATAAAAAAATTAACTTATCCTATCAATAGGACGTTGATGTAAAGTTTGGGTTCAGAGTGAAAATTAACATAAAATATTTAAATATTCGTAGCTCTGAAAATATTGTTACGTTTATTCTGCAAAAATTATTAATATATTTATATAAAATATGTAAGTGTTATGCATATGGGTAAATTCCTACAAGTATATAAACATATAATATATTGTAAAATGTATATGTGAACCGGCGCGCGGCGTAACAAACTGCTGTCGAACCGCAAAGAGCTGAGACGGGGATCGAACTCATTTGTATTTCGGGTCGGTTGCGAGCCGCCCGCCTCAAACGCATCCAACGAAAGATCCTGTAAAGCAGGCTTTACGCTTGATTATTTTTTATTATAATTATTCAACGTTTATTATTATGTCTATGCGATCAGAATCTTTGTTATTACAAAAATCCATATTAAAGTCTTATTACATATTTATTACAAGGCTACAGCGATTAATAATGCTAACTTACAAAATAGAAAAAAACACCTTTGTGTCGAAAATAAAAGTAATTTATATGCCAGCAAAAAAATATAGGAGTTTAGAGAAATGTATACCTATGTGTGAATGCGTGCGTAAGGTGATAGCGGCTTGAAAAAATAGTATATATGTAGTTTAGGTGTTTGAATTAGAAAATGAAATAATGTTTTTACATAGGTGTTTTATTTGTTATTGTATAGGTATAATGTTTAGCGATTGCGAGAGTGCAGCCCGAATTCCAGATAGAAATATATCCCTTATAGACATACTAGGATTGAGAATATCAATCTCACCGAATCTAGTGTCATATGCTAGTAAACGATACATAACAGAGTTACGAACAGTTTTACGTATAGGCACCTGGAATAGATGGGTACAGGGAAGGTACTCGCAAGGTACTCCTCAAACAAGTTGGGACAATCTACTGTGTTGTGGACGACGTCGAGCAGAATTTTCACATCTACTACAATAAGTCAAAACAATAATTTTAAAAAAATTGAAAATTCCTAAAAATAATACTTATATTTATGATTTCGTTATATTTGTGCATTTAAAAGCAACATTTATTTTTTCAAATATCAGATTTAATGGATTATTCAATTTTAGTATCGAACTTTGTTGTATTCTTTCTCTTTTCTAGCAAAAGGGAAAGGCAAAGGCATAAAGACTATTATTAAATTAAACTGTACAATTTCATAGTAATTCAATAACACTTCTTCAGAATTTTTTTTTTTGTACTAAACCCAATTTCTTATTAGGTACCATCAACTGTTTAACTTTAACGTGAACTCAGCATACTAGATAGTGTCAGCATAAGGAAACTGGTACCATGTTTACATAACTATATGTAAACATCACGATAAAGAAAAATATAATAGAAAATTTTTCTGAAAAAGGTATATAAAAAGTGTATACCTGCTCCCTCTCTATCTGCTTGAGATGGAAAGAGAGTAGGTTAGTTAAGTACTTATAGGGTATAGATATGTACGAAAAACACATATATATATAAATATAAAATTATATTGTTTGTCTATTTTTTCTCTAAATGTGCTTTTGGTAGGTTTTTTTTTTAGTTATCTATTTACTGCTTTTGCTTTTTATTATATTGTTTTTTTTTTTCCTTTATCTTATTGTTGTAAACTTATTGAAACTTTTGTACTGTAATATAGAATGTTTTTTTTTCACCCACAGAAAAGGCACCGTCTTTGTGGTGTTTTGTAAAAAAATAATAAAGATTTAAAAAAAAACTGTTCTAAGGTAAACTTATTTCCTGCCATGCATAAAGTATCTAATTAAAGTACGCAGAAGCTAGTTCTTAACTAATTATTGAATCTTGAAGTAAAATGTTATTGTTTTATTCATTTGTTATAATTCAATGTGAAGTCGCCTTAAAGGGGTGGCAAGCCAACAATAAACGTAGCGTTGCCAATATGTAACGTTCCAGCGTAGAGCACTAGAAAAATGGCGTTTCATTATCAAACCAAACGCAATCAATAAATACGTACCCGTTAGGAGGGCTGGCAACCCTACCAGGCCACCCCTTCACGGATAAATAAATGGTGGTCGATCTGTGTTGGCGTGAGACGAAAAAGGGAGGGAAGCCAACTCTAGGTTATTTCCTTACTAATTGCTTTTTAAATAGGACGTTACAGTGCTAAAATGTCCAAGCGAGGGGTTTGCCAGTGAGTGATTTTATTTTGATAGTGGAGTACCTTTTTAATGGACGCTACCCGGTTTCATTTTCAAACTGTAAGCTTAACAATATTCTTTTTTAAATAGTTGCTATAATCCTCAGTCATATACAACTATCCTAGGCTCTTCTCAACTAAGCTAAATTTGCTTGTTCTATATTCAGGTGGGGAGAAAATGATATGAGTCATCAGTCGAATGTTTCACCAGCGAAACGATCACAGTTTATGTTTATGTTTCTTTGTACAAGTACAAAAATGATAGATCTGACAAAACAAAAAAATAATTTAAATACTCGCTACATAAACATTTACATCGTGGGGCGTATGATTTTATTTTTTGTATACATAAAGCTACAAGCAAATTAAACACAATACCTAATTATTAGAGACTGTTTAATCAACCGCGGGTTTCGCCCCGGGTTGGAAGCTAGGCCCTGCCTTTTATTTATGAGGTGTAGATATCCTCTGGAAGTAATCATGCTCTCTCTTTACCCCTCCTTTTACAGTTCAAAAAGAGGGGTTAATCCAGTGATTTTCGGAAAGTGTTAAAACACGTGTTTCTGTATTTTTGAAGAAGATTCTAAATATTATTTTTTAACTCTGTAACACCTTTTGTTTGAGAGTAATTGTGAGATGTAAGTATTCCTTTGAAAAAAAACCCTCTTTTCACTTCACTTAACTGAAATTTCGAAATGTTACACGTATTTGTAAAAAGTATCTAAATATTAATTTTCAACTCTGTAACATCGTCGGTTTCGGAGCTAATGCTTTCAACATAAAAATATTCACGCCCTCTTTTTACCCCCTTAGGGGGGGAATTTCTAAAATTCCTTTCTAACCAACCAACCACAATCCAACGTCATAAGAAAAATGTACTTTCAAGAAATTATATTCCTCGGTTAAGCGGTTTGAGCTCGGCGTTTATGAATCAGTCAAAACTTGTTATTTTATATAGATAGGATCATAAAAAAACAACATTTTCAAAGCTTAAGATCTGAGACACGATTGATAAAATTATGTGTTCTTGCTGCACAATTATCAGCGAACCTGACAGCTTATATTGATAGCCTGCGTTTTTTCGTTGTCGATGCTATGCAGATTTTGAAATTATTGTTTTACCTAATTATTGATTAACTTATTACTTTATTAGAACTTTACTATTACTTTATGTAGCCATATCTGTAAGGAAGTTTCATCTGTGAATCTTACGGTTTTATCTGTTAGGGTGCGTGGTTGAAGATTCACCAGCCGAGGCCCATTCGGACGAAATTAGTATTCACATTACGTCGGCACGCGTCCGTCCTTCAGTCACTGAAATGCCAGTCCTCTCTGAAACTGAATGCTAAATGACTCGGACGTCCGCGAGATGAAATGAATAAGCCTTCCTTTAATTACGGACTCCCTTGACCATTTTACGGTTACTGGACGACCGGAAAACTTTGGCATTATGGCATTTTCTTTTTTTAAACACTCAAAAAAAGAAATCTTTTTTCCTAAAGCGGCCAATGTTTAAGGATACATAAATACTCAACCCAAATTCTCAATAATTAACCTATAAAATTATTGTCTGGAAAAATGATTATTATGAAGGAAATTTTGGAGGGTACAGACTAAGATTTTTTGCAGATCCTAAGAAAAGGATTGAGAAGCTTCCGTGGTTTTGAGGGCTCAGTTTCTTACTGTAGGGTTTTCATTATTCCAGGTTACTATTATTTAGTTTAAATTCATATTTCTGTTCAAATTGAATATAATCATCTAATTACACTTCCTTATTTTTTTTTTTTTTTAGATTGTCATTGTCATTTAAGAATATCATTAAAATCACTCTTGCCAGTAATTCTAACTAAACTGAAGAGAAATTTGTAAAATAATAATACATCTGAATCTATTCAGTTCAACGAAACTCATTTTGAAATATTTATTTAAAATAAAACACATACTAGATGTTAAAAAATTACAATAGGGTGTTGTGTAAATTAAAAATGTTAAATGAAATATTTCCGGGCGACATGAAAAGGCGGAGTGCAGTAAATACGTATTACTTTCTGAGCGTAGTAAATGCCTCCAGGCTCCATACTTTTAACCCTTTGCCAGCCATATGTCCATTTTTATAAC
Source organism: Neomicropteryx cornuta (assembly GCA_020383195.1). Classification (NCBI taxonomy): domain Eukaryota; kingdom Metazoa; phylum Arthropoda; class Insecta; order Lepidoptera; family Micropterigidae; genus Neomicropteryx; species Neomicropteryx cornuta. The sequence continues at coordinate 14,373,554 of JAHKQU010000014.1, forward strand.
TGGCGTCAAAGGTACGAGAGTTAATTTGAACGCCACACTTTGTTTCTGTAAAGCTACCGCTGGAGGGATCCAGCAATTTGGACTCTCAAAATACGGAATTCCAGCCGGGCGTAATTAAGTCGAACGCATTTGTAGTACTTTTACCTTTTCGGCTACACTTAATGAAATTAAAAATATTTTTCAATTGTAAATAGGAATTTAGCAATTTCATATAGGTAGATACGAATGATTAAATAAATAATAGTTTAAAATAAATATATTATTGTGGTAATATTATTATTATTAATACATATTGTAACAGCCCTGATATCTACAAGTTGGTCAACTAGGGCCGTCAATTAATAATGCAAGCGTAGATGAAGAGAGAAGTTAAAAAACAGTATTTGTTTTGGGAAAGAGAGTAAAAATAAACCATTGTTGGACACTCCTTTTACGAACAATTAGTTCAAAAAAAAGAAAATTGAACCCAACATTCTTCTTCATAAAACATGTTTTAGTTTTAGCTGAATGATCATGCCGTCCGACTTGACAATTTTGAACTGATTTTAATTCAAGTAGCTTCATTAACTACGGCCTTAAATAAAATTGTAAGTCGACTTAAAGAACGTATCATACTAAGTAGCTAAGTTTCACTTAAACTGTGATATTAACTTTGAGATCGGATCGACCAAATCGCATAATTCAAGTTCAAGACCCGATTCAAGTTCGATTTTCTGACTCACTGGTTTAAGTGGTGAAATGCCGATTTTATTTATGTTATTTATTTTATTTATATTTGTTTGTTTCATTATTTGATTTTTAATGTACTTAGAGATTATGTACAAGTAAAGAGTACTGCTTGAGTGCTTAAAATAAGTGTTGCTAGTGCTGAAATAAAAGAAATCCCTTTCAAACGCCGGAAGGCGTAGGTAGATTTCATTGGATGAAAGTAGGGGATAGGCGAACTCCAATTGTACGAACTTGTTTCAAACATTGCGCCAGCTGCCGCACAATCCACTTCCCGCGCGGCAACTCGCGCACCTCAACCCGCCGCCGCGCTGTGCGCAGCGAGAGTATACTGAATCCCTCTTTATACTGTGCTCCTATCAAAAATTGCTTCAAAGAAAAACTGTAGTAAAATTATAGGCCCACAATTAACATTTTGAATGGATTTGATACTGTGCTATTAATATTAAGAGAGGTATGATTTCTTTGAATTTTAAAAAACCATTTTTTCCCACCCCTAGGACCAATGCTCGGTGCTATCAAAAAAAATACTTGAATAAGTTGTAGGCTCTTATCTAATGAATAATATAAAATTTTAATGAATTCGATATCTTACATACTAAGAAAGTTATAGCAAAATATCGATTTTTCGAAAAAAACCCCTCATTCCCGCTCCCTGGTCTGATTTTACCAAAGATCTTTTAAAACAATAGATACGCCATCTCATATAAACCGATCGCCACCGGATGATTCCCCCGCCATTCCCCCCGCCCCGTTCCGCGGGCCATGCTGGATAGAGACTTATAGCGATGACATATGCGAGCAAGCGAGACGTGTGATACCCGACTAGTGGACTCGACGCAAAATAGTGGACTTCGCGGTGTCGCGGTTTTCGCCCTCAGTTGCCGTATCTATATGTTTTAAAAGATCGTTGGATTTTACCCTTTAAAGAACTTGACCGAGATTTTTTGCCCATAAATTTTATGTATCAATTTGAAAATTATTGGTATAAAATTACGGTAGTTATCGTGTCCACAAGAAAGTGATATTACACAAGATAGATGTATTAAATTTGTATACTGAGGGTGATTTTGGGTTCTACGGGATGCGAAACGCGAAGATATGTCGATATTTTCCCGAAGTCATGACAAGGTACCCAATAAGTAGCTTTCCTAATGATTGATACTAAACTAGTATAGTTAGTTGGTTTATGATGTTGAGACTATTCTTGCCAAAAAATTGTCACAATATAATATTGGCGCTAATGGTCACAAGAATTTGTTTTACATTAATTACGAGTTTGACCCTAATAAAGTGTATAACACAATAAGCATTGCAAAGGCAAAATATTTGCATAGTCGAAGCTGCGGCCGAAGGATTTAGTTTAGCTATATCCGGGTCAAGGAAGCATTGCTGAGAAAACATTGCAAATCGAAAACTAGGTACATAATATTTGGGCTCGGGTATTGAAAATGTTCGATACACAACATACTGCTTGGAACCTGTTAAAACTAAAAGATGTAACATTATTATAACTTTTACAAATACCTTGCAAATAAACACTATGAAACAATGTTTAGCAAGATTTTAGCAACAACCATTTTAATACCAAGTATTACAATACATATTACATATTAATACATATTTAAATACAAAACCAGTAATCAAGGATATTCATATTTTAATCCTGAAATCGTGTCGAACTGCGTCTTTCTACTTACTAGCTTAGTGCTCAAAGCAAAACTATTGGTTAGTGCTATCTAAAGGCTTAAAAACATATTACCAGTAAGAATATATCCAATTTATGTAAAGACATATTTTACTGTATTTATTGTAATATTGGCTAAAGTAGATGGCAAAAAAATGAATGATTTTATCATGAAGACAAATTAAATACGATACAATTAACACATTTGAAGTAAAATAAAATCATTTTTATAACTATTTTATTAAATATTTTAATCCCCCCCTCAACTTTGACGAAAACCAAACTAAATTTTCTCGTGGTGGTTGTGGGGTGCGCGGATTCAAACCCGAGACCGCTGGATCGATCTTAAAATACTTTAATAACTAGTCTACCCCGATCTGCCACACGCACATATATTATTTGTTTCCTTTTTTGCTAAACGATTTTAAATTTAATCGTACGTCTGAAGAAAGAGTTTTGGACATCGTTAATACGGTGTAAATAATATGTTTTTACGCTTAAAGTGTATTATTAAATAATATGTTTTTACACTTAAAACGTCATAACGTTGCACACTGAAAAAACTAAAAATAAAACTACAAGTCGTAATAAATTTCGAACCCTCAATTTGTAATCGGTTGAACTGATCACCGCTCCATATGAACCTAACGTAACTTAAGGACTTTCAAATAATCTGTTTTTATTTAGTAAATTATAAGATATTATTCTATATTACCAGTAAGTGTTTTATTATAGCGTATTTAATAATGAAAAAACAATGTTTCCTAATCAAAAAAACCTAACACATTAAAATACATTCTACCTAACCATATTTTATGAAACATCAACAAAAAGGATCAAATACCGATGTTCAAGAAATTAAGAATAAACCCTAAATTGTTTTTTTTTTTAAATATGTCTTTAAAACTATAACTTATATCTTTAAAATGTAACCGCCATATTTTTCACGAAACAATTATTGATATTGATACAACATTGTTGTACCTTATGATCTGATATTTCTGGTTTGATGGTGGCTTTTAGGTTAACCCTCTCAATAATTCTAAACTAAGCTTTCGGAATTAATTACGTGACGAGATCATTTCGTCTAATTGAAACTTCTGACCGTTTTCTCTTGGTCTCACTCAGCCAGAGACTCGCTTAAAATGCAAAGCATATCGCTGTCCTTTAATCAATAAAATACGGTTCCCTCGCCGCCTCGCCAGGTTCGAATTGGGAACTACTCGTAGGGCAGAGTTGGATTCGTTTAATACAAAATACAAAATAAGCCGGCGAAGGATACCGAAAGTATTATTTGAAGATTTATTTATTTTTTAATAAAATTTTAGATACAAATCCATATAGCTAAATCTATATATTAATACGTGAAGGCAAAACTTGGGATCCCTTTTTAAACATACCTATCGAGCGCACGGAGGAGTGTAAGATTTGGCTTAGTTAAAGTTTATATGTGTGAAGAAGTGCGAAAGCTGAAATTATCTACAAGATGTGTTATAAATACATTAAATTTAATAAAATAAAACGTTCATACTAACTGACAGATTGATGAATGAGTTACGAGATGTGAATTTTGTGTGATTTCAAACGTTCCTTTTTCAATAATCTGTCAATGTCAATAAAGTAATGTCAAGGCAAAAAAGCATAATTATAAAAGCATAGTAATTTCATCTTCCACAATGCCTTCACATAGAACTGACGTGAGGCACAAAGAAAAAAAAGAAATATATATTCGCGTGAAAGTCTAAATGATAATACGCCAATTGCACATTTAAATAGTGTAAATAGTATAACAAAATGATGAAATTATCTTGAGAGATAGATTTAAATGTGCACTGAATTTCATTCCAAGAAATTTGAATACTTTTGATTGTGGATTAATGCATTGGCAATGCAGGTTTTTCAATACTAAACATTTCTAATCTGGAGTCACTTTAGGTGAAAGGCTGCATTCACTGTTACTAACTTCGTTTTTTCAACTGTTACTAACATTCAATTTTAAATTTCCATAGGTATTGCAGGGAATTTAGGCAAACAATTCACACTAATGGGGATTTTGTACACGCTCGCAGCTGAAGTAAAATAACAAAATTAAGAAATACATTTTATAATTTACTATATATGTAGAGATAGGTTAGGTTAGGTTTACTTAAAAAACGTGCTGAGAAATTACTATTGGGAAAAAAAATTGAGGAGTTTAATAATTAGTAATCTCTATTTAGTTTAAATAATAGTTTTGCAACTTTTGCATTTGTTATTTTTTGCATAGGTATTTTAATATTTCTCAATAATTATTATTATATTAAATTTATTTTATTTGCTATTTAGAAAGTGTAGTTGAGTAAATTTCATTATGTTCGTTATATGTTTTTGGTTACACATGTTTGTATAATATAAAATAATATTTCATGCCCATGTACATTTTTGTATGTCTCGGAAAAATAAATTAACTATCTTAGTTACTTCAATCGACTGCAGTGTTCGTAACTGCTGAAAGGCGGGCAACGGCTGCGGCAAACCCCGCTCCCCGACACTCGCCATCATACCCCGACTTGGTTCCTTAAGGCTGCTTACACGCTGAGCGCGTATTTTTTAAAAATGAAAATGGCTCCCATTTTGTTTTTGGCGGCTCTCGATCCAAAACAACTTTGTTTATAGCCATCTTTCTTTATAGCCCGTATTCAAGAAGTGTGGTATATTTCATTGTTCCTTGCCACTATACACATGCACATTCATTCATATACACATGCGAAGTATAACTGTGCGTGCCAATAAAATGTTGGGATTCGTACTTCGAACCAATCGATCTATGAGTCAGCCGAAGTCTATCTCGCTTTTATTTTTTACGTTCGTGAGTAGCATATTAGAGTATGGTTCTATTGTCTGAAGTCCTCTTAGAATTACGTACTGTAATGATCGGGCGGTTACTCAGAGGATGTTCCTAAGATACCTCTATCTCTGTAGGTGTGGATAGTATCCTGAAGTTTTTCCCAACACGTATCCATCAGCATTTGGATTAGGGATGTTGGGCTTTAACACACTCGAGTTTAGGCGGCGAGTCCATACATTGTTTTATTTTTTAGAAGTTATTCGCGGATTCATCGTGAAACCCGTAGTGCTCGGAGAGATTGGTTTCCTTGTTCCGGACCGTTTTACTAGAGCGCGGAAGCACACGCTATTTAGGCGATTAGCGTGTCGCACCGACATATACAAATATAGTCCTATTGGGAGAGCAGTCGAATTATTAAATTCCATTTCCGCGGAGATTAATATATTCGTCTGTTCGCCTAATAGGATTAAAAATCTACTTTCTATTACGCCTTTGTCACATCAAAGTGAATTATTTATTTGTTATTTTTAATTATAGGTGGTTACTGTGTATTTTTCCTGATTAGTTCTGGTTATTTTTTGGTTTTTATTGTAGTTTTACTCTTTTATAATTATATTTTTTTTGCCTGTATGTAACGAATTGAAATATTTACATGGGGAAATCTGTTAAATAAATAAATAAATAAGAACCTTACGCTCAAAATTAAAAATTAAAAGTACGCATTCACTCACTAACATTTCTTTTTTTCGACTGTTTTTTTCAAATTTTAAATTTCATAGGTATTGTAGGGAATTAAGGCAAATAACACACGCTAATGACGTATTTGTATACACCCGTAGATGACGTAATAGTTTTTTAATATTTTTTTTTTAATATATGCAATGATATAGAGGTATTATCTCTATAATTCTCAAACTTAAAAGTTTAATGAATTGCGGTCGAATTTCGACCACAGAATATAAAAGTATATAACAAAGAGATGCTCTAAGAAAAAGGTACTTAGAAAGGACGTCGTTATAAACCCATCGTTCAGTTTTACAAAAATGTATTTTTACCATGTACGGAGTTATATTGAACCTAAAAATCCAAAGAATTAAACGGTATTTACGACTATGGTAATGATCAAAACAGTTATATTTAATATTCCGTACCTTAAAATGAAAAAAAGGAACCATTATAATATCGCTACTGCGTATATCTGTCCGTCACAGACGTTTTTCTCGAAAAATAAAACGTATGAATTTAAAACTTATCAAGGTTTTTATAACCCAAAACATGTCGCACAAAGTTTATAAAATATATTTTTTTAATAGCGGTGAATTGGGTCTCCTTAAAAATGTTTTATGTTTTGTATTTGTATAGTATAATAATAGATTTGTCGAATACATAATACATAATACGTGGTAATACATATGCTGAGGATAAGAACTGCTAAAATACAAATTAGTTGTGATTTCGATAATTTTCAATTTCTTAATTATTTTAAACTTTTTTGATAATATTACGTTTTTCCATTAAAATTGTTTTTTCTTTCAGCGCATTTGTAAGGTTCATTAATTTAATGAGGTTAATTGTAGTAATCGTTAATATATATGTTTTATATAAAAATATGTCTATTTAATATATTAAAAAATATATATATAATCTTTTTTATACTTTTATTTTAAACTATAATATTTATATAAAAAAAATAATAATAATATAGAAAATAAATGCGTGGAATGTGAAGGATGGCGTTATAATAATCAGAAAGCCCTGCTCATAACATTTACTTGATAAAATTGTTGCCTATGTTGACAACCCTAGTATCGGAACCGCTTGGAATAATCGTATTACCTTGGGTATATTCTGTTTATTATGTAATCGAAGATTTAGCAAAGATTGTACTGTAAAATTATATATTTTATATCAGACGAAAGGACCTAACTAAGGAAGAGTTAGATTGAGATCCAATTAACGACTTTAACTCGATTTGTGAGGAAAATCCTCGTAATTTCTTTTTTGTCTAATCAGATTAAATTTCATCGCCTGATCGTCCTTATTTTCCCCGTTTTAAATGAAAAATGATTCCTTCAAAAGTTCTAGTCTTTTTCAAGATCTTGTTATTTTTCAGTTTTGTTATTTATGAAAGACGCTTTAAATTCATAATTTAGAAATCATTATATGTATTATTTTTTAGGATTTACATACACCAGAGTGATGAAAGAAATATTAAAAGATTGATGAAGTTCGGAAAATTAACTACTTTCCACGTTGCTCGTAGCCGGGCTACGACTGATTACGCACCTCGGGTAATTGCTGCGGCACTCGTGATAGGTAACACCGATTTTTATATTTCGGTTCATTGGTCTCAGAGTTTTACATTGTTCTGGTCGCAGTCAATCATTGAAACTATTCATCAATTTATACCTACCATTTGTCATAACAAACGTTTTAGGTTTATACAGATTAGTAATCTAATTAATATTCTAAAAAGTCGATTGGCTTCCCGTCTTTTAGCCTATCGGGCCTAAAAGTTACCTACCTACTGATGGTCTCAGACGTTTATTTTGCTAGTAGTCAGCTAGTACAAACTGATATATTTTTTCACCAAATAACTTTTTACAGCGGCGCTTAGCAATCGGAATACCGCTACTCATATTTAGGGCCTTTTAATCGAATGGCTCATAGATGTTGCTGGTTTTAGTTTATAAGCAATCTACCAAGTATTTAGTTTATGTAGTATTTTAAAAGTAAAGTTACAGTATTCTTTAAAATCATTCTTACTGTCATCCTACTTCTGCACAACTACACTGTGTTGTTGTTACTCTGTGTTACTACTACTCTGTGTTGTCGCACAACTACACTGTTTTGTCCCACAACACACATTTCATATTTTTTTTGACTCAGCTAACATAGATAAAACTGAAAACTATCGTATAGATTCTTGTTTATCGAAATTGACTAACTCACCATTTATATCCTGGATAAAATATTATGAAAAATATATCCTGGAAAAAATATTATGTTAGTATTCTCTTAGTTACCGTCGATATATTGTATCGAAGATGTCATTTTATTTTTAAATTCTTTTCACACTTTTATTAATAGAATACAATGACGACAGTGAGAATATTTGACTGTTTGAATATATAAAATGCACGAATGTCCATTCTAAGCACTTGTGAGTTGAGCGTTGAGTCGAGTACGAGTAGTCAATTTTCACCACCACCATAAGAGCGGTGAATTTGACCGTGTGTGTTTATATATAACGATGCTATCACCCATATCTGAGATGGCAAGTGGCATACGTGAGATGTTCCGGTAGATAGCTAGCTAGAATAACAGCTAATATCACTCGTTTAGGAAGTGTATGTTGAAAACGACGCCGGCGTCGTTGTGCGCCTTGGCGCTGAGGCGTCATTACGGGACGCCCGGAAGTGGCCCTCTCTCTCTCTCTCGCACACTACTCTTAAGCCATTTCCTGTAAGACGTGCTATTCAGAATGCGCTTAAGATATCTTACGAGATACCTACGTGGACAGAGTTAAAACGTAGTTTGCGATCGCGTTAATGCGTATGTCACAAATAATAACCTCAGAAGAGATTTTTTTTAAATAATGATAACTACATACTTTCTAGTCTAATAGATCGTCTAGATCGTCCTCTGCACTTTTTTGACATTGCGGCGAGCAACGCCTCTAAATAGTGCAGGATGCATCAAAATCATGAAGTTAAAGGGTTGATCCCTAGGAGAAGTTTTTGAAGGAAATAATATTCCAAATTGTGTATCTTTTGTCCCTTAAAATGCAACCACCTCTTGATTAATTTATAAGCATTCATTTTTTGTGTTTTTTTTATTTTCATTTCAATCTTTCTTTTTTCCATACCACTTGGTCTTATTTCTCGCTTTTGCAAATATATTTTCACATTATTTTATTTCCTATTTCTCACTTGTTCAGGTTTTCGATTTTTTATTTTTTATAATAAATATAAAAAAAAAATGTGTTCACTGGCAAATTAAGTCTAAATTAAAAGGCTAATTGCCATAATAGATGATGAAGACGAAGTCAAACATACAAGCGCACACATACGTATTTTATTAGAAAAAAAGCTTTTAGTGCAGATGTTTTCAGTAATATTTTTTTTGTTTATTGATTTCCAAGGTACGTCTCCCACTAATTCAATGGTCGGGGAGGAGGGAGGGAGGGAGGTAGCCTGGTTAATTCGCTGTTGATTTTTGCGCTGTACGGGCGTTGCTTTGTCGTCGTCGTGCTAATCCCTTTAAGAAGGCAGACGCGCGTTAATGAAATGATTGCCCTAAATCGGATTAACAGAGCATTCCCGGGCCAGGGCGGACGGCAACGCCCGTTGGGCAATTCTTCAACACTTTCTGCTTCTTTGATTTCAATTAATGTCGAAGGGATGTGACAACTACTACCATTGCTTCTATATTTTTTTAATTGTCAGCCATAATTTGGTGTCTCACCCAAATTATTAAAGAAATTTCAAACATAATTCAAAACATCAACATTTTAATGATACTAAAAATTATATATCATAAATACGTCTAATCTATAAAAATAATATCTATTTATGTATGAATGTATGTATATATACTGCTATATTATATTATTAAACCATAAATTAAAATTATGTATACAGTTATAAAGGAGTTTTAAATCAATAACAATATAATTGTTCGTTCTTCAACCTGAAACATTTAAGAATCTACAACAAATAAAGCCTACCTTAGTGCCGGTGCTGTCTAGTTAGGTAGTTTTGAACATATGTTTGTGTAATTTAAAAACCAATAAATTAAATATTAATATTATTATTAATGTATTCATTTGTAAATGTAAATTAAATTACCCTTTTTCTAATCATATTTAAAATAAACGAATAGGCCCCTAATTAATAATAATATATATATGGTTTAATAATATTTAAATAAATTTTATGTTTTTATAGAGTAATAGATTAATGTTCACCATATAATTTAAAATATTACAATGTTAAACACCTGTGATTTTGTGTGTTAACACCTGTGTGTATGCGACAGGGGTGTCAAGCAAAGCTCCAGCTTTTATGAGACTGCTAATTATGAGACTGTGTTTGAGTTGTCTATTGAAAGTAGATACTGTATTAGAACCAAAAAATTATAAATCTACGGTGTACTGTAGATGTAATAGGTGAAAATGGGGGTTTCAGTACTCACCTTTATTCAAATAAAACACTTCCATTCAAGTATTATTACACTGTGTAATAATACTTGCGAATAGGGTGTATTAATCTAGGATTTTAACGATTTTAATATAATATTTAAATTATTTATTTTGGTTATGAGTTACCTTATTACATAAAATAAATATTACTTTATGTTACAGACTTGTTTTTAATTAGTAGAATCTTTAACCAAATACAACCAATTAATATTAACTAATGGTACATCTATTTAAAAGCAACTTACTTTGATCCCTAGGAGTATGTAAATAATATATGATACATTTTGAAAAAATAAAAATTATTTTCAAAATAAAAATTCAAAAATAAAATTTGACCGCTGCAAAATGAATTCATAAAAATTAAACGCTCATCTGGATTTTGCATGTAAAACTTTCTCGGCCTCGGAATCGCAGCATAAGCGGCCCGCGTCTGTTATGCAAAATCCGCCCTTCAGCCGCCCGCCCAAAGGGCCAATAAAACGCGGATGAGCCCCGCAACGGACTATTTATTCAAAATCTTGGGGGGCTGTTTTGTGGTGCAATTTATTCGATTGCCTTGCCGCAAGGCAACACTGCCTACAAAAACCGATTAACTTCTTATATTTCCTAAATTAAATCAAATCAAATGAGTAATTTATCAAATGAGTAATTTATTTCAATCAAAAACAATAAATTACAATGAAAAGCATCACAGCACTCTACGAGTATGTGCTTTTTACGGTAATACAAAGTATCTATCGTTTAATATGTGTTGTATCGTGTCATGATTTGAAGCTATGTCGTGTCTCAGATATCAAAACATAGTATTTTAACTTATAAAACTGCCATTAATTGTAAATAATATTGCTTAAGAAGTATTTCTGAATAAGATACCACATTTTGTCAATAACTAATGATTAATGACAGAAATTCTGCTCGATTTTCAGTTAAATACATTTTCATATTCAAAAATTTTTTAAAAGTATAATTAGATGCAAATATTTTAATGGGTAAACTAATAACATTATCAACAAAAGAACTATAGAAAATCCTATTTGAAACAGAAACTTCCGGTGAAGACTTCAATTTAAATAAAATTACGTTCAAGGTATAACTGCAGTTAAAGAAAAAAATATTTAAAACAATAACTTTATTGCAAGAAAAAATCATTTTACTTTGTCGAAACCATTGGATTGTTTTTTATTACCTTCCCAACTGTTTATATTCACCCGTGCACCTCTTTGCAGGTGATTCAATATTTACTACATAAATAATTCGTAATAATTCACCAAAAGGACTTGTATGAAATTGTTTATTGGGTAGATGATAATGAATGCATAAAACAAAATATTTAAAAAAATGTTTATTTTCCACCGCTATATGGTGATATAGCGGTGGAAGCCTGTCTTTAATTATGCTTAAAAGGTCAGCAACAAACATCATTCTATAAATTAATATGAATATTAATCGAATAGGAAAATAATATCAAGATATGGAGTGTTGATGTAATGCAAGTAAGTACGTAACACTTTGAACATTATGAAAAGTGTTATGTTTTTCTAGCTAGATTATAAGCATCGTTATCCGCAAAGGCGATCTGCTGTTGGAAAACAAAAGCCGTCTGGAAAATTCCATAGACGCCATCTGCTGCCAGCCCGCAAAGTTAACATCTTTATGTGTCTCACATTCAAGATAACACGTTTTTAAAATTACGATTGCCCGGGCATCCGGGCAGGCAGGAACTCCCACCGAGGCCTTAGACCGCGGCAGTAAAAATTTACATTTTAACGTTAGAGGTGCGGAAAGATAATTGCCAGCATAAAACGATCGCGTTCCCTGTTATTGTTACCTAGGAGTACAGGAATGGTAAATGTTGCACCGCTGCTCAATTTTTAAAATAATCTAAATGTTGAGCTTTTTTTTAAAAACGTACTTTTTTTGAAAATTAACCTCACCTTACAGCACTGCACCAGTCGGAGTTTATCTATTTTATTTTACATAAGTCAGATACAGCTATTGTTATTTATTTATTTAAATGACACATATTTTGATTACATTATTATTAACAGTAATGAACAATTTATTTATTTTTATTCATAAAAAGCAGCAATACAATGCAATATGGCTGAAATTCGAACACAAAATATTATTATTATATAAAAAGCGATTTGTACTGTTTTATTTTATGCCCTGCCCTCCCCAATAGACAATATCTGTAGTAAGGAAGGCAATGTTTTAATTGTGCAATGTTTATGGATGCCAACCCTCAAGGGGATGATTAAAAATATATACAAATTTAAAATACTATACTACAACTAAACTAAAATGTCAAAAATATCTATGACAGCAAAATATATAAGACATACATTTAGGCCTTGTTTCGCTAGCTTATGCAGTGTTTTACTCATTTAAAACATTCACCCATTTACTACTCGTACTAAAATCTAACAATCTTAATCGGATATATTATTCTGTATCTATCATTGTGCTACTTTTTAGCCATTTTTACGATGATTGAGGATAGATGGGAAGAGAAGAAATCGAACTTTTGATATAATTAGAAAATGTGCTATTTTAAATATTAATGTTCTATGGTGATAATTGGTTTTAAATAACCTAAACCTTACTAAAACGATAGTGACAATTTCAGTTATGCTTTCTGCTGCACCCGCTGCCTAAGTTTCGCTATTTTCTATTGGGAATTTCAAAATGAGACCAACAATAGAATTCAGAATTCTGAGCAAACAGAAAAGAACGAACAGAATTCTGAGCAAATGGGTTGATGAATTGCTACCTCTTGACCTGTTTTCGTTATTAGTAATATTTACCACAAAGTCTGACCATTCAAAGGTGCTGCTGCTAGGAGGATCTAAGGTCACCTTACAATTATTCTGACAGGGCAAGATCCAAAAAGCATAAATAACCTATAAAATACACAAGCTAGATAATAAGCGATAAGGAAATTTACACGAGCGCTTTGATAAAATTAAAAAATTTAGCCATGAAATAATTTCGCATTTTTGATGCAATATATTACACGTAATAGGGATCATAAACATCCCTTTAAGTATTCAGGAATAGTCTTGTATATTAAAGCTAAAAGTTTGTTCATCAACTTTTTGGCACGTTAATCATTTCTCTGAATCGTACCATTATTTATATTTTAATTTTTCGTACTAATATAAATGTTACTGAAATTGTAAGGTGAAATTTTGCGAAAGTACTTAATAAAAAAATATACTAAATATATATTATCATAAGATGCTAACAAATTATTACATTCACAAAATGTATTCGAAGGAAAACTTTTCCGAGTCCCGATAAAATATTGCTCGGAGCCAACAAGGCGTCACATTGCCGGATAAAATATGTGTAAATAACATTCTCTGTGATATATCCGTCCCCGGACGGAGCAAAATGGACACGGGTCTGCGAATCGCTTATTGAAGAGGCCCAGGATATATCCGTCGGTAGCTATATAGAGTATATCGTTATCCCGGCGTTGTTTTACTTGCGAAAAATCTGGGACGAACAGCGATTTGAACAGGTGATTCGGTTTCGTTTGGTTGTTTGCAAAATTGTATTCGGTATAAATTTACCTCGTTAAAATGACTTCTTCTTTCTTTTATTGATATTTTGTTAGCGTCTGTGAGCAATATATAAAAAAAAGAGTATGAGAAATTCTGCCCATTTTTATGAAATATCTACTTGTAAGTGAATTTTCCCTCTCTGCAGCAACCCAAAATAGTTAAAATAAGTACATTTAAAAAAAAACGAATCTTGCTTGTCAGATTCATGTTTTCCTTTTAGAGTTTTCCGGTGCGCTGGTGTAAACATTCTAGGTTTTTAATTTTTGAAGTAGCTTAAAGTGACATTAAATTTTTATAGTGTAATATTATTAAAATAATTTCTTTTAATTTGTTTGTTGTTTGTTTGTTTTGTTTTGTTGTTGTCATTATTTTTTCGACCGTAGCCACTTTTCGAAAGTAATAAGACTTAAAATCTAGCAATTCAAGGTTTTTACTAAATACGATAGTGACTTATATTCTTTAACATTTTTTTATAGAGTCATTAAATATTGCATCATATTGGGAGAGTCTTTTTAATATGTTTCATCGCATAGTTTTGAATGCTGCGGGTATTTAAATGTAACTTTGTGTTGTTTGCGTAACTGTTGGCTCCAAGGAGCATTTATTGATGTCTTGTATAAATAGAATATACAAATTTAGACGAAACGAAACGCGTAAGAAAACTGTTGATTCTATCAGAGTTTAAAAAAAATTTACCTACCAAAAACATGTAAATGTGTAAACATAAGAATTAAATTAAAATATATATAAAATATTCTGAGAGAGCTCCTTCCAAGAGTTGGCACATGCTAAATAGGTAAAATATATGTTTTTAAACGATCACTGTGTCGACCCTATTAGAAGCAAAAAAATTAACCATGGTATATCGACAATACCATACCATGACATGACCATATCATGACAAGTTAGAAGTTATCCGCCTACGATACACAGACAAACAACGAAGTCTTACCAGAAGTGTACTTTAGTAAATCTGTTTCTTATATTGCTAGGAGGGAAAGACGGACATACTCGAACAGAGGGAAAAGATACTAGAGCTTCGTGAGCGAAAGGACAATTTAAAATCTACATTCTACGGACAATATTCGAATTTTAAATTATCAGTTATTACATGGTTATTACTATTTTACAATTTTCAATATTTCAATTTTCATTTTCTGACTATATTTCTTTGTACGACGTTTAAGTAAATGTTTGTATTTATTTCTCTTTTTCCATCTTCGGTGCCGTTGAGGAATTCGCTTGGGTCGCCGCCGTGCCGAGGGCAAATTTATCATTTCTTCTCTGCTATGGAGGGGGAGGGGGAGGGTGAAGAAACTCATCCCCACCCCTCACACAGCTGTCACCGGCGACGACATCCAGAGGAAACGGTTCATCACCCTTTTCTCATCCCCATCGAAAAACTCATTTAATATACCTTAGAAGCCTATCAAATTGGCGTCAAGTCTGTAAGCTGGTACGATTTTGACACAGCTATTGTAAGGTTTGAATTAGAATTCAGAGTGGATTTTTTAAATTATTTTTGTGAAAAATTTTGTGAAAAACAGCTCATTTTGTGAAATCTTTACACAAATACCCTCAATTTTAGTGTATTTAGTCTTTAATCAATAGCGCATTTAGAGAGATGCGAATAGCTTATGGAGATAAACTAATTAAACTAAAATAAAATGATCTAGAAAATTTATTCGCGGTCTGAGTATAAATTAAACTCAAAAAAATTAAACCCTCTTTTAAGAAGAAAAATGTCGGATTCAATTCTTTTCTTCCTCGAATTATTCACGAATATAATTCCTTAAGTAGATCTCTCATATAGCCTTTAACCCCCTTTAGCCCTTTACCTAAACAAATATTATGTTTGTTTGATATTTTTATTTATCTTTATTAGAAAATTATCGGTAATTTAAAAAAATAATACATTGGTTTTTTTTTTTTATTTATTTTTATCCAAAACAATACATATGAAATAGCACAAAACAATTAAATAAAACTAGTTACAAGCAAACTTAAACTATCTCATACAAAGCAAAATAAATAGGTGGTGTGGATTTTATCACCCCACTAGACAAGGTCTGTTCTGGGGTGATACCTGCTCCAATTTTACACGTTTGCTTTATGTAATATGTTTGTATATATGTTTTTTTTATTATTTTTAATTTAACGATTAAACTTAATAAATTATCTAATTACCTACAAAAGAAACGTAATTACCTAAGAAAATCATCTGTCAATACCATCAAAATATCACCGGTGCTAGCTTCGAAATATTGTAATTAATTATAATAGGTATAAAAAATAAAAGGACAAAATATTGGTGCCTTTATATTTCGGAACAAACGCGACAGTAAAACGGAAATTTGAAAGAGAAACAGCGCATGATCCCGGAGCGCCGCGCGCCGCGCCGTTGCGCGCCGCGCCGGCTGCGCGGACGAGGAACGAGGAGCAAAAACGGCGCCCGGAGGAAGTCGCCAGTTGTGAGCAGACGGTAGCTGCTTCCGGCGGAGGAAAGACAAACAGTCTCTTTCAGAAACGAAACTCTTGTAGATTTATTCATCTAGAAAATTTTAAACAATGTATTTTGCATGACCATGCAGACCATATACCAGCAGTAACGAGGGCAGTAAGCACAAACCTAATTTTATTCTTGTGTTATATTTATCATATATTTTATGATTTCCTTTAATTTAAAAATTATTTTATTTTACATACCGGTATTTTGGTAAAACTCAAGTGACATTTGCTAACTGCAACTTTTTTTATAAATGTATTAAATTAATTAGAGTCAAAATAATTTATTATTCACTAAAAATAAGTTTAGCCGCCTTAGATTATTTTACTAAGATGGTATTTATATCCACTAGACATTTTTTTTTACCAGAAACCATTAAAAACACAATAGTTTTTACCTGTAACCAAATTTTGCTTATATATACAATGATATTTTTATGTTCCTTGCTAGTGTAACTATTTTTATGTTGTAATCCATTTTAAATTAAGCCATAATAAAAAAAATGTTTTAATTAGGAATGGCATAATGGTGCAGTTATGAGAAAAAGTAGTAAAACCCTTTCCTAAGAGTATACAGCAGGTAAATGTAGAAGCCCTTGCAAATAAGACAACTTTAGCTATTACTGACCTTGAAGATTGGTTTAAAGTTAATAAATATTGTAGAGAGCTACTTAGCAACGCCAATGCAATAATTTTTTTCCACACAAATGCACAAGATAATTTCTCACTCTAGTTTTTCAATTAAAATTTAATTAGCCGAATGTCAAAGACCCCACAATTTCACACTCTGTTTATACTGGTTTTTTTCAGCATAGAATTCTATCGGATTCTAGAAGCCACCAATTTCATTGAAACTTGATTTATATTGTAAAATTAGTAACAACAAAACTAACGGACGTACGAACACATTGCTGTAGTCTAATTTAAAAATCAAATTATATAAAATTTCAAGGTAACAAGGTAACGCCGCGTCGCTTGATTGTGATATCCCGTTGATGACAAGGTCGTTTACATTAGAATTATGAAACGGTCTCATATTGATATAAAATAGGCCGCTTAATTGTATCTATAGTAGTTAATTCTACTCTAGTTAATTGTAGCTCGTTTACGGCAACTTTTTCGCAATGGGTTTAACAATATTTAACTATGTACTCGTGCATACATAATTATCATTATTCGCCGCATGACGCGAACGAGACAGCTGTCTGATTCCGTCGTAGACCTGCTTTCTTGTTACGTCATCTTGCATCTCCATTATACTAAATATAACATTAGACTACTCAGAAAAATAATGTTTCTAGCAAGATTTCACACCAGAGGTGTCCGACTTCATAACCCAACGTGATTGTATATTTTCTGTTTTTTTTTATTACATGATAAGTTGTTTTTTAAAACGCTATGAAACGTAAGGATGTTTTAATCAATTATAAAAAGCAAAACTTTATAGTCTTCATCCGAGCACCATTACAAACTAATTATAACGTAATGCCATCGAAATATCAATAATATCGTCGTATTATATCAATAAAATATTTACAATATAATTTCAAATGATTTATTTACACTATCTAGAAGAATATATACTCAATAGAAATAAAATGATATGGATTTAATTTATTTAATTAATGCTCAACTAGAAATTCCTCATCTCGCACTCAAATCGCGCTTACGGATCCTACATTGGACAACTTTTAATAATCCTTTAAAATCGGTTCAATTTTGTCAGATATTTTTTAAAGTAAGATTTTCAAATTGAGCTAGCATATTTAAGTTGTGAACGGAAAAGTGAGGTTATGTTGTTCTGATATTCCGGAAGTTTTTCAAAGAAATTACTAAACTTTCCTTTTAAATTATAAACCATAAGCTATTCATTCTAATTAATTTTTATTATTTTAAAGGTCTTATAAAAGTTTAATAAAATTGATCTATTTAGTAGTTTTAGATTAAGGGATTAAATCAGCCAGTCTACGAATCGACGATCAAAGTCGAACGAATAAAAAAAAATTACAACAACAGCCAATATCATTTGTTATTACAAACTATTATTAGTATGTAAAGTTTATTTTGGATTTTTATTAGGTAATAAAATTGTCGATAGGTATATTGTGGTTTTAAATTTTTTTCTCCACTCTTAATAAAGTTTCTTTTAAAGTGAAATCGTCGAAAACCTTGATGAAAAGTTCGCTTTTCATTCCTCTGATTGTTTCTCTCGTAAGGGTAATTACATCCACTTTATAAAGCCTTTGATTCCCTTTTTCTTCCAGTAATCCAATTCCAATTAGAGCCGAGCAAATCGCTCGTTTTCGACTCTCTTGCGCTCCGTAGACCTGCGCTTCAGATTGAGGCGAAATCAATTTGGCTTCTTAGACATCACTCGCAGACTTGTCTCAAAAATCACGAAAAAACAACTTAACTTAAACTTATGACTACTTATATTTATTTGGTTAAAATAACTACCATTGAAATAAAAGGCACACAAAAATATAACTAACCATTTTCTAGACATTGGAAGTATTCTACCAGAGATTTATAAAATTCCCTTCTTTGTCATATCAGCGGCTTAAAATGCTCGCCTATTTTATTTAAGTAGGTATTTATTTACTAAAGGGATCATGGAAAATGCACGATTTTTATTTCACACACGCACACATGCGACACAAACCCTCAGAATCGCACACATTTATTTACACCTACATTCAACTATCCTTAGGCTGTAAGTACGATACACACACTTTAATACGGGAACACACTATAGGTGGGTTCCCAAGTAGATTTTTTTATTTGTTTATCACGTTTTAATTAGGTGATATGATGTACACGCCACTGGCTGATTTTGTATAAAAATATACAATTGGAAAATTATTTTATAGTCGCTTTTTTGTACATCAAAGATGTATATAAATAAAATATAAATTTGGATTAATTGTTTCATTGAAATAAAGACATATTCAAAACCCAGCATTCGTATCCAACCTTTAGGCAACATTTAAAATTATAGGTATCATGTAGAACCTACATACATCTAATTTATTGAATATAACAAATAATTATGCATTTTAGACCTTATTTATTATTAAACTAAACAAATTAAAAAATAAACATTTATTCCTTAAACATCGATTTCCTTATAATTCCTAATTAATTTCATTTTAAATAATAGTCTACATGTGTCATATTATAATATGGTATACAGATATACATGTGTATTAAAAATCGCTATTGTTTTTTTAGCTGGTTAATCTAAACCAACAATCAAACATTAATCAGCAAAATAGTTCCAATTTCGAAAATAAATTAATTTCAAATTTAATAAGAACGTTCATATGTTTATTGCGGTAGGCCGCGGAGGGGCGGAGAAAACCGCCTGTCCACGGCTATTCGAACAGAATAATCAACAGTAGAGTCCGGTCCGTTGGTTGATCAATTCCTCCCCCCCAGCCCCCTATTCAATTTTAATACATATAATATTGGATGCTAAAAATCTGTTCAATACTTACTAAACAAAGCTACATTTAATATACACACACACGTCGCGCAATCTAAATTAATAATATATACTCGTATTTACAATAACAATTCGTAGGTAAGCACGCAACAATCCTTCCTACCTACCCTAATTCTCGCAAGCGTCGCGGCCGACCGACGAGTCAAAGTCGCCCGCTCGAATTGGCCATAGCGTCCTTATTGCATCGAAACGCTAATGACAACAAATCCGACCGATTTGTGCCGTGTGTTATTTGCGTACATATCATTCGTACAAATACAACGACGCCTCGGACGTAAAGACGTTTTGTGCGTGTGAGTGGTGTTCACTTCGTCAAAACACCACTGGAGGGACCAGGAGTCCCGCAGCCACCTAGGAAGCGCGGCGTCCATCAGGCACCAGGCAACCTTCGCACTCGAGGTAAGTCGCTTGTGTTTTCCTATCACCTATCACCAACTTTGTACTTCAGCCGCGCCTCTATTCCTTCTGTACATCTGTAATTATAGAAATCAATAGCTAATTTTGGTTTAGTTGTTAACTGGTTAGTGTGTGACTATTGATCTGACTGCCTCGGGTTCGAATCCGCACACTATAATTACTGTTCCATTATAAACGCTTTATCACCATTTTCGTAACACAAGTAGAAATTTAGCTCAGTTGAGCAGGGCCCTAAATTAATCGTACATGGCCCATGTCATAGCTACTTTTTATGATGTAAATGACAAAGTTTGGTTTTTAAAATGTATTTAGTAAGGTACTAACATAAGTGGCAATATCATGGATTATAGCGCTTTTCCAAATAATCTCGGATACATTAAACATTACAATAACTTAAAAACATTTCTTTCTATGACAAGTTATCGAACAGAAACAGCAGATAATTTATCATGAAATAAAATGTATTTTGGTTCATACTGAGAAAGAAAATCTTCCTGTTACATTATCTAAAGGTATGAACATAAGAATAAGTTTACGCCGGGGTTTAATTTTTATATATTTTAATAAAAATATGGTTCTAAACTATTTCTCGAGCATTTGGCGTCGTTGTACTCAAATCGCTTGATTTGTCACGGCTTTTACGGTCTCTACTACAACGTCAGCACCGCGGGCTTTTGTTTCTTATTTATTCCTTTGCTAGTATTACAGTACAAAAGCATTATTTATTTCATGTTTTATTCTATTGTGATTATACTCTTGTTGTTTGTTATTAATTATAACAGCCTGGTGGTGCAGTGGTATAAGCACCTACTTCTAAATCCAGAGGTCTCGGGTTCGAATCCCCAGTGGGTCAAATCCGTCTGGGTCATCTTTCGTCATTAAGAATATTCAGAGGCGCTTTTCTCAACACCGTCGACTGTGTAAGTAACAAGACATACATAAAAAAACACATTTAGTTACAGACTTGCTAGATGTGGTTTGCCTGTAATGAACGGTCTCGCATCATGAAAACAACAATAAGGCAGTCGGCGCCCAATAGCGCCTCCCCGACAACACAAGCCACACGAATGGAGAAGAAGTTATTCAATCAATTTAAGTAACTGTTGATTTCTTACATAACGGTATTTAAACAAATAAATAAACATCATATAGTTAAGGCATAAATAAAAAAAATCATGACAATTTTCAGCTTTCGAAATAATGTACTTTTATATGATTTCAAATTTATTTCGTAAAGTGATTATTTAATAAAAACCAACACGTCTCTAATACCTATTACATTTTTGCACCATATCAAGCACGAAGAAACGATGCGGCCGCTATGTCGCTACCCTTAGGTCACCCGAGGTATCATACATCATCGAAGCAAAAAAAATGTCACAACCGAAGTAGTCCTTCTCTTGAATAATTCTACCGCGAAGAACTCATACGCAGTATTGACATCTGAGTTATGAAATCATCCATAATACAAATGATACACGCTACTCTCGGAGGCTGAAGCTTTTAAGGCACTTAGACTTCGAGACTGCGAGTCCTCATATGTCAATATATTATGATATAGTTCCATTGCGGGAGAGTATTTCTATCTTTACATTATACTGGTACCATAACCAATACAATATTCGAACACTATCATTACTAATAATGGAGGACAATATAGTTTTTAGAAGTGCAAAAAAGCTATTATACAATATATTCTATGGTAGTTTTTAAATCACCTTAAAGATAAATGAAATAATCTAGAAAAATTTAGAAAAGTTTTGTTAGGAAAAATATTCAAATTCAATGTTTTTAATAAACAAAATAAGGTACCGCCAACATAATGTTCAGTTTTACTTAACGTAAATATAAAAATAAAATACATATATCTCCATCAGTAAATTATAACAAAAATAAAGCAAATCGGAGCACCTAGGTAGTACCAGTCATGTTGCCGATTTGATAAGGTCTGTTACCTTTCTAGAAAAGGTTATCTATTGAGTGCTACAGTGTGAGTATAAAGGGAATACGCAAAACCCTGTAAAAAATAATAAAAAATAATTTTAAACAATAATACACATTAATATATCCACATACACAAATGATCACACAAATAAATGCAATCTAGGTGTCCAACCGTTATAGAGAAATAATAAACTTTTTAATTAAATAAATATTCAAAATAAAGTAGTGTCATATAAAAATATATTGGGCATTAACATGAAGTATATAAAAAGAAGTTTTTTATTTTGAATAAATTATATCAATTATATACCTAGCATTTCAATAATGAGCAGAGTAAATATAATAATGTAGAAAGACATGGTTTTTTACATGTAGCTACGAGTACCTTATTATTTTTTCCGAAATTATTTTTTCAACAGCATCTCTACCCATAGAAATAAACCAGTTTAATATAGATAGATATAGTTTTAGTTTTAACGCCCCTAATTTTATCGCTTATTTAAATGCATATTTTTGGCATTGTAAAAATATTTTTAAAAATTTTTTTTACGTGTTTAAGTTCCTCTTAGGATCTTTAGAATTTCTGTTCTTGAGATCGGAAAAAAATGCATTTTCTCCCCACTTGTCTGCTTTGTATAATATAATATTTAATCAACTGGAATAATCGTCTAGAGTATCATCTGCGTCAAAAATAACATTACTCCTATAAATATTGCTCAAAAACCGATATTTAGAACCATTAAACGACTTTATAGGCAATTCTTATCAAACCAAATCTTTATTGACTACAAATGTTAGCATTTTCTCACACGAATAATATTGAAAATAGTTGTCATAGACCACAAAATAATGATTATCTAGTCTAAAATTAAAAAAAAAAAAAAAATTATTTGTTATAAATCTTTTTGTTATTAAACAATAACTTCAAATAAGAAATAAAAAAAAAACAAAATTCTTTCATGTATGCATGTAACTCACACCTTTATTAAGTTTTACCAGTTAATTGTTTTTAATCTTATTAATACACGCCTTTTTTTAATATACCTAGCTATAAAATAATTATAATAACTATAAAATCGGGAACAATATATTGTATAAACAGTGTTTAATATAACTCCAACATTTACTCATAAAACGCTGTTTTTCCCATCGGCCGTAGCAGAGTAAGACTCATGTTGTGTGGCGACATGACAAGCAACTCCAGGCCAACGCTCGCCCCTCGGGACCCGCTCGATCATTCTTCGAGATACGAGTCCGCGACGTGTGGAGCGTGTCTCGTGTGTGCCTCTCGCTTGAACATTAGCGAGGGGGCGCTGAGGGAGAGTGACAGACTATCGCTCATTCCAAACCAAGTCCCGGGGAGCGGGCATTCGTGATCACATTTGTTTTTTGACGGCGAAGTCACGACATAACTACAATAATTAATTTTTATATTTTGCTAGGTAATAATGACCACGCTCAGAACCAAAATATTTATTTATTATTTTTACAGTTTTCTGGCATATTTTCGTTTATTTTTTTAAAAATACTAAACTAAACTTAAATAACATTATAGATTGCGATCGGGACTAAACTGTAAAATGATCGGGAATTAATTTTTGATGACGTATTAGAAAATATCCCAACACTGCCATTTTGAAACGTCGACTTAAAGAACAATATCTTTTTGCGTCTTCCTAACTCTACATATTTGTCCTTATTCCATCCCTATCTTTACTTAGGTATTTCAACTGGCTAAAGTAAAGTAGATCATATTAAAATTCAAAGTCTCTTACGCTTCCGCTATTGCAAATATGTTACACATATACATATACGAGTATGTTTGCGTGTTCTGGAAGAGACTACCAACTCGTCTATCAGATACTAACTAATATAAACATAATATCTAGCAAAGTTTTTTTTTTTATTGAGAAAACATGTAAGCCGATGAGCACAAGTCTATAACCTTCCTAAATAGGTAAGAGTTACCTGTTCTAAGGAAGGTTATAATATATGAAGTGTTACAGTGCGTACAAGAGACCAGCGCAAAACCCAGTGAAAATATAAAAATTAACTAAGGCACAAATATACACCTAACACACACACACACACGTGAATACAATTTAAGTGCCTACTCAATAACACTTAATATATGAAAAAATAAAATGAATAAATGAAACAATTAAAAATATAACAAATGAATAAACAAATAAATTAAATGAATAAACAATTGTTAAATATATAGGTAAATAAATATTCGATATAAATAAATAAATATTCAATATAAGAATAGTGTATACTACATATATATATATATATATATATATATATATATATATGTAGTATAACACTATATATATATATATATATAGATTGGATGAAACGATATTTTTTAGCTTTCGCCATTCGGCGTCTTCAGAAAATATATGAAAGATGACGTTTAAAATGCAACCTTCATAAATTCGAAAATCGCATTTTCAAATAAAAGATAAATATATCCAGCCACTACAATTATTATTATATAATTGCAGTTTTGCTAGATAAATCAATCAGTATTATGAAATGAAACTAATTTCTTAAAAGAATATATCAAGCATCATGCGTTAAATGC
This sequence comes from Neomicropteryx cornuta, assembly GCA_020383195.1. Lineage (NCBI taxonomy): Eukaryota > Metazoa > Arthropoda > Insecta > Lepidoptera > Micropterigidae > Neomicropteryx > Neomicropteryx cornuta. The sequence continues at coordinate 14,398,527 of JAHKQU010000014.1, forward strand.
TGTTAAGTTAGTTTAATTTTATAAATTTAGACCTACAGATCTGCAAGCGCCCAAAACCCAAATGTGAGAGAGTTCCCATGTCTTTAAATCAATTTCGCGGGCAAAGACTTCAAAACTTTTACATTAAAGCAAGCATCGAAATCCCTGCCGTGAGTTCTCGCGTGAATTGGAACGGGTAAAGCGGAAAGTAATTTGGTACAGGATAATCTATGATTATTAATTCTAATGTTTAATGGCGTCGTAGTCTCACCAACATAGAACGCATCACAAAACTTACATAGAAGCTGATAATATATATATAATTATACATTGGGCATAAACATATTACAGTATGAGGTATGACATATCTGAGTAGGCATATTTTTTTTTTACATTCGTTATTTAAAAATTACACACCTAACCCTATTATCACGAATGTTACAGTATACAAAAAGAATGAAGTGAAAAATAAAAAGAATATTTTCAGCTCCTTTTTTTATTATATTTAATTAAATAATTTTTGATATTTTTTTTTTAAATTGGGTATTTTATAATCGTGCCAGCACAACTAAAATTTTCCTTTCTCTATATAAAGTTTTAAATTCCAATAAAGATGGTATCTCTAATGCTAATTGCTTTGTATGAAAATGTGAAAATGACTGAATTAATCCCGCGAAAAATGATTCATACATATATTTTAAATAAAAAAACATTTGAACTACAGTGACCTTGTAGAATTGAAAGACAATATTATGCTAGACACCTAGACAATATTATGCTTCTATGAGATTTCTATTCACTCCTTGTTTGATATCATAAAACATGAGTAGTTTGACATATTATAATACTTCCTTGTAAATAATGCCGCGGGCAAGAAAACAAATACCGAATGAGCTGATGAAACTTCTGCTTATTCCTGTCACCCTATTCCTTATTTGAGGATTAGATTATAATATTAGCTCACCACCTCCCTTGTATTGCCTACAATCGACAGGAGATTGTCATCTGTATAAGCAACTAATTCGCATATTTCTAGGTTTCCCGTTTGAAACTTAAGTGACAGATTCATAAAATGCTCTAATATGATACAAAAAAGACCATTTCGACATCCGCTGACACTGAGATTAAAAAGTTAATCGTGACAAGGCGGCGGGTAATCAATATGAGAAATATTATTAAAAATAGATCTTTTATTTGTACATGCGAATGTTTTCGTTGCACATTAAAAAAAATGTTTATTTGAACACCTATTCGTCAAGCTTTCCGTAAAGTAGGAAAACTTTATATTTTCAGCATCTAAGCAGAGCGTGAAACTGAAGTTGTTTCATGCCTAATCTTACACTGCGGCACCAACTCCACAATGACGTCACTGATTAATGATGTTGCTGAAAGGGGAACTGGGTTGCGACGCGGAGAAATCTCTTTTCGCAAAACATACTAAATCCTTTGCGACAATCTGAAGAGATAATAGTTACAAACGAGATAAATAATGACACATTTATATTAATATTTAAAATGAAATGATCACTATGATTCTGATTAATCGTGGGACAATAAGACACAACAAAGATTAAGTATCCCTCAAGTAACAGTTGGGTTTATCGTTTAGATAATGATTCAGACACTAAAAAGCAAGCGTAAGCGTAATTTGATAATAATAAATATAATCAAAGCAAAAGACATTATTACATAAGTGATATAAATTCTTTTTTTTTTGTAATCTTCATAGGTACTAGGCCTGTCACTTACCTAGCCAAAGTAGAGCGACATACATTTATGATCTTTAACTCTATGCCAAATAAATATGTGTAGATTAACGCTTTTATTTAAAAAATAGAAATAAATAACTGAAATAGTTTAAAAAACGACGATCTTACAGTAAATTAAACATTTATAATCACCGCCTTTTCATCCTCTTAAAGCAATCTTTATTTCTTGTTAAATAATTTATTGTATTTGATAAAATTAAAAATATTGAACAAAAGCATAATCTAATAATAATTATATGAAATTTTTACAAAAAATAAATATTAGCAGAAAGGAAAGTGGCGTAAAAAAATTAAAAAGTATAAGTTTAAATAGGGAAACCTCATAGTAGTAGTAATGGTGGATAATGGCTCAGAAGGGAAGAAAATAGAATGTTTTAATATTGTGTTTATGTGCTCATACAACACTCAACTCAATATATGAATAAATAAGCCAACTAAGTCCATACATCTATTTGCGTTCAGTTTTTACATATTAAATGAGTCTGAAACTTTTAAAAGGCTTCACGGGATCCTCAATATTTTCATTGTCTTAAGTGCCCCAATTTATATTGAAGACAAGATGCTTTATTCCCGGGACTCATTGCGATAAGGGTCCTCTCTTTCTTCTTAGGTCGACAAGACATTCAGACTTAGCTAGCCGACTAACGCACGAAATTAAACGATTTATCTGATCCGTCGTCTTGGAAACGTTTGTCTCGCTTAGCGGGTTAAGCACTCTTCTCTTTCCCTCTCGTGCTGATAACGTCTTTCTCGATTTGCGAATACCTACCTATTTCTTAACTAGAGCCTGCTAATTAAACCTTTAGTCATGAGGCACGGGCACGCGATAAGTAGATATATCTACAAACAAATTTGGAATTAATCAAGTAAACGAACGGAGGAGGAGTGTGTAATTGTGTGTGTGTGGTGTGTGTGAACTGAGTTAGTGTGTAATTTTTAATTACAGTCTAAGATGTCTACTATGTAGTATTTAAAGAAATTACCGACGAAATAGGTAGTAAGTTTGTTATTTCGCAAATATTTTTATTGGTTTACCAGTATTTAATGAATTAATTACTAAGAAGGTTTATTATTTGCATAGCAGACTAAACACAAAAATAAATATAATATTTAAGCTTAATTTTTAAGAAAAACTTTTTAAATTATATTTCCTAAAATGTCCTAAATCATATTTTTGTTATTCTATTATTATCTAATATAATACTAATACTATAACTATTACTTTTGAAATTTTATTTTAAATTATTTAATAGTAGAAATTATAGTTATATATACTTACTTTATAGTACTTCCTTATTAAAAATGTCAGATTTCTAAAAATAATGCTGCTCATTTTTATCATCCGCGAATTTTATCGTCGTCTCAACTGCAGCGTTTCAAGCCATTCCCTAAGACCCCTTCCCAGCTAAGAAAAAGAATAAAAATTTGACTTTAAAATAACCTAGTTGCATCACCTGCCAATCAGCTATACCACCGGAGGAATGGTACCTCCGAAGTATATATATGTAAAAAAAAAACAATTAGGTTTGCTCACTAATTTTATTGTGAAATATGTATTCGAAAACATATATTTATAAAGTATATATTGAACTGTCGCGTCGATCATTTAGTTTTCGATCGTGATTTTGCTATTCTCATTAGTTTCCTTAGGGCAGGAATAAATATAAAACTTCTTTTGAAATTGTAATGTTTTTATTAACATAATATATTTATCAAAATATAAGTGTATTTTTTAAAATGTACAGTTAGTGATATTTATATATAATTGAGTTGTAAAGGTATTTATCTTATATTTGACGATTGTTTTTTAAAAACGGCTATTCGCCTGAAAAGATAATTGACACAATCTTTGACCATATTGAAAAATTTACCAAAGTTTATTCAATTTTTAATATAGCGTAGGATAGCAAAATATGTATAAAGTTACTAAAGAGGTCCGGTACATCATCCTGCTTTCTTAAGTGCAAAACACATATAATAATATACAACATAATATATATATAATGGTATTTAAATGATTCCCTACGTTATAATAGGCGTTCGCCGTTAGTAGTAGGGAATCATCTAAATACGGTATTTAAGCAATACATTATATAGGGTGTTTTTTTAGAGGCGTGGTTTTCAATCTGGCACTACTTTTTTCGTAGTTGGTGTTTTTGACAGCTGTCACTTGATTTATGCTCAGTTTGGTTTGCCATTTCATAATGAATAGACTTACTCCTGAACAACGTTTGCAAATAGTGCAAATTTAGAAAAAATCACTCTAAATTTTTTTAAAATCACTCTAAAATAAAGTAAAAATCGCATCGTGGGCCTGTGGCGTGGCCTCCAAAGTCGTGCGATTTAACACCGCTGGACTATTTTTAGTGGGGTTATGTGAAGTCGCTTGTCTACGCAGATAAGCCGGACACGATTAACGCCTTGGAAGAGAATATTCGGCGCGTTATTGCTGACATACGGCCCAACTTGCTGCATTTTATGCGTTTTATCTCTTCTTGAAAACCACGCGTCTAAAATCATCACCCTATACAATTTTACTATATAGTGTGTGAAAACACTAGAAAACAACCAATTTGACCGCAGTGACAAATCGGCTTCGTGGAATGGTGGCGGGTTGACAAAGGCTGGGGCGGGATTAAAGAAAGCCCGCCTAATCTAGCACACATGTCGGCGTCGTGACGCTCGTTAACAGATGGCGCTGCCTAACAAGAGGCCGCATCGCCATCGATGCACCACTGACCGAAGACTAATACCCCTCAATTTTATTTTTAAAAAAATTAACTATAGTATATTTAATAATAGAGGTAGGTACATAGTACTCAAAAATAAATATAAATTTAATAATATCTGTTCTAGAAGAAATATAAATTTCATTTAAGAATTAATTAAAGGGACGTATGGCTTAGGTTATTTTGATAAATAAAAACAAATAAATTCAATAGCGAGTATGGCTTTTCTAATAACTAAACAAATACGTAGCTCTATATATTTTTTTTAATTGTTATTTAAAATAAATAAAAATGGTATTGTAATCGATATAAATTTGATTGGTAACAAAGGTATTTTTAATATAAATTTGATAGGTGATGCATACTGCCAAACTTTTTTTACATTATTACTAAGTTTTTTACTTTCGTTAGTAAGTTTATTGTATTATATTTTTTAATTACAAACATTTTTTTTCTCTAAATGTAGCATATCAGTGATACATGAGAAAAACAAAGACATCTTACGCAGGATTTGACTTACTAATGGAATCCTAAATTTAAAAATATATTTTACTTTCCCAACTGTCACATTTTTCAGCATTTTACTATGGGATATCTCTGATTATTAAGTACTTTAAAATTACTTTAAAAACTTTTTTGTTAAATAAATACATGGTAATTGGTTAAACGAGATTCAGTTTGATATAAACAAATTCTTTTTGATCGGTCTTTGATCAGTCTCTTTCATATTGGTTTTTAACTATTGCTTAGCTAGTTCTTAATTGTTGAAAGCAACTACGACCAAATACCTTGGTTTATTACTGCCGTCTAAACTGCAATATGGTACTCCTAATATTTTTTTTCACAATTCAGTTTGGGGTTCATTTACATAGTATCAAGACCAATCTAAATGCAGTCCAAAGACAGGCAAGCAGGTCTTCGGGCAATTAGGTCTATTTGATACTCCAGTACAATCTTAATAATACACCAAATCTTATATGGCTCAATGTGAGACGTGCTGACTGCAAGTGATGAAATTGCCTAGTTTTAAATTAGCTCCTAACTTGTCAACTCACCTTGGTTGAAATGGCAATCCTGCTAAAATTAAATTATTATTTTAGAAGATAACATTGGTTTTAATTATTTCCTTCCTAGAATCAACCAAAACAACACTAAAACGTAGGTTGCAACCAGGGGGATCACCACCTGCCAAACCTAACAACATTCTAAATATCAAGTTCTAATAACATTTATGGTAAATAAACCTCTTTCTAAACGTATATAGGCCTTGATTTTGTCATAATGAATAAAGCAGTCGTATCATTTTATTGTCTTACAAATCCCCCCTGACTACTTTCGAATACCGACAATTGAACGTCTGAATTTGTTACGAAGGACGGAGGATCTTTTAATATCCTCCGAGACTGGAGGGGAGCCAACTTCAAATATGATTGCAAATTCATGTATATCAACTTTTATTCGTAGAGTGGAAAGTTAAATTGTATGTAAATTATTTGAGTGAAAGGCTTCCTCGTGGGATACTTGCGAAGGATGGAATGAGATAGTGCGTAATTATTCGTTATGCGTGGATTATGTTCAACGTAGGTACATATATTATTATATATCGTGTAAACTCATTTTGTGATTGTGTAATAAATAAAATTTACCTCTGTAATTGAAATGGTTTTAAAAATCCACTAAACCTTATTACACCACAGATATTGTTCGCTCTTGATTAATCAAGCAATAATAAATGCTTCCAGAGATTTCATAAAACGAAAATACTTAGACACATCTCCCTAGTCTGCCGAATACCAATTACGCAGTAATGCTGTCTAAAATTGACAATAGTTCAAGTTCTGTGATGGTAGTGTGTTTTTCTCAGTGATAACATAATAATATACATAGAGGTTACTTACCCCGAATTAATTTAAGATTTAAATATTCGATTTGAAAGAAGATTTTTGAAGAAGGTTTTGACCTATTTTTAATTTTATAAATATAGACGTTTGCTACTTGTGCTACTCTGATAAATAAAAAGGCAATATACAGGACGATTGGCAGTGAGATAGATTTTTTTTACCTTTTTGAGCTCCGATGTCCTCCAATGTCTCGCGGATTCTAAGGTTCAATTATTAGCATTTATATGGTATGTAAATTAATCCCAAACATACGCTCTAAAATCCTCAAAGTAAAATAGAGAGAAAAAGATGGTCAACCTTTTTTTTGTATATTTGTTCAATACAATGAAGAAACATGTGGCAATAAATTTAATGTGATTTTAAATTTTCGAATAAAATAAAATTTAGAATCGTATACGTTGGTCAACTATAATATTGTTTTCAAGTTGATTCTTTTATCACCCATACAAGAATCGTATAATATGTCATGTCATGTAATATAATGTTTAATATATCAACTTATATATTTTTATGTCATTATCAATTAATTAATTATTTATTTAATTATTGTGACATATTTAATTTCACAAAAAAATCGAAATGTAATAGAACAAATCACAGTTACAAATGTATACTATAAATGCACAGGGAGCGATTAGCACTGCTACATTTTGTGCCCTGCCTTCTTTACTAGACTATGTCTGTACTAAGGAAGGCAAGTGTTATATTGTGCTTCAACTAAGAATGTCAACCCGTCAATGCACCTATAGAGAGATATGAAATGTATGTCTGTTTGTAAGAAAAACAAATTAAAATATATAAATATATATATATATATATATACAATAAGTATTAAGTTTCGTCGTGAGCATGCAATTATCAGAAGATATTACATTTTTTAACCAAAATATAAAAACCATTGATTTATAAATCGTATTATTATTAATGACTTCTGTATAGACGCTGTGTCCACGCTTAATTCTGATTTATGAGCCGAATGATAATGCCCGACTGATTAGTTTTCAAACGCCTGGTAATAAATCAACTTGACCACGCGTCGATATTTCTAAAATGACCTTTTCTGTTTGTAGGTCCGAGTTACCTATTTCTGCGCTGGAGATGTAGGGCAAGGGAAAACTATTTTCCTGTTTAAAACTTTGTTAGAAGCGACATGAAACTGATAGCAGCTATTGCAGTAGTTTTACAACACATTTTTTCAAAATCGACGCTATAAAGATATAATTACAGCCAAATTGAGATACACCATTTTGAAAAGTTTTTTTTTTCTACGTCAAATAAACTATTCTATATTGCAATAGAAAGATTTTTTTACAGTTAGATCATCTTTGTATGGGCTTTTGTGGTTTTAGATTTTAAACCGTAAAAATGGTCTAAGCGACACGCTTTCCTACTAAATCATGTTTGTGGATGGCATTTTACGTCAGTCATTCTGTCCTTATATTTTTTTTATAAAATAAACTTTTATCTCCATCTCCACCTCGTCATTCCTTCAGATTATTTCAGTGATTACCTATATTTACCTATATTTTTAATGTAAGTATAAAATAAAAATGAAATAATTAATTATACATTTTAAAATTCAATTCACTCTCTTAAAGATTTACATGATCAAAATATTTATTTATCATAATAATGGCACAATAAGAGGTCACAGTAATTACCTAATGATATCATTTAAATGTATATATATCTTATAATGAATACAAAATAAATACCATTTATTTATTGTTACTTTTAGAGTAATATGCCCATTTTAACCACTATTCTAAGAGAGGCCTGATCCAGTGCGGTTTTTCGGGTTGAAAGTCGTATTCTAATAAATTAGGAAGGTAATTAGTATGTACACTAGGAAAATTTTGAATGAAGAAATAGATTCAAAATTAATAACATAACAATGCAGAGTAGTCAATATTGAATGTCTCATTTTCCATTTGGTTTGGTTTTTCTGTTATTTTGAAAAGTTAGTTAACCGAAAAAAATATGGCCGCACGCTTTCTGCTCGGTGATTTCATTCGTTTTACATCCCGGCCATGCAACAATTTGAGTGGCGGCTGTTGGACTAAGCCTTTGGCTCAGGTGTGGTATTCGCGCGGACGATCTATTATCGTAATGCTCCTCCGCTAAGGGCACTTAGGCGCCAAAGCAGTGAGACCTCTCCACTACGCCGCCCGCTCGGTCTACGCAGATACAGACAAAGGCGCTACGCTTGCCACACATCAACAATTTGTACCACCATTCAGTCTGTCGGGTTTGGATATTATGTTTTATTTATAGACTTGACTGAAAAAGCACGTAATTCAAGCTCATTCATGACAGACTATGAAAAATTGTTTTGCAATTGAGTAAACCTTGATCGCTTAACAAATTACATGGTAAATAAAATACAGCATGAACGTTTTTCATGCCGTATTTTGTATTCATAACCCTATTTTTTTATCTTTTGTATACTCAATAAATATTTTAAATAAAACGAACCTATCCCTGCTTTGCTCTGCTCACATCGATTTGGCATTGTCAAAAATTCTCGCTTAAGATGGGGCCAAGCCTGCTATGAAATAATAACTGCTACCTTGGGCCATTAGTGGGTGAACACTATCAACATTGTCAATATTAAACCAGCTAATCTTCCCCAATCAACTATTCCTGCATTTTTTTCCCAGCAGCAGTGTTCATTCGATGCTTTCATTGCCCAGGCAATGCGAACTCTGCAACCCAGCGGACTTTGCCCGTAACATGTATATGCAACATTCATTTTAATTTACTACAACGCTAACTAAAATCTACTATTAACACACATATCGCTTTTATTCATATTATGCTTAGTCGAAAAATCGTCGACAGTGGTGCAATTTGCTAAACTGATCCCGCGCATTGCCCGCGGCATCTTGCCAGTCCCGTTGGCAGTCCTGATCCCCGAAGAGCGGCTTGCTTGACATGCTAATATTTCAAAATTGTAAACGTGCCAGATTAGCCGCTTTCGCCTGTCGCCCTGTGAACTTGTCACGCGAACGTCACCCGTTCTGATTTGGGTAAAGGAGAGCGCTAGCTAGTCCTGTACCGGCGCATATAAATCTGTCTCATTTGACCGCTCGGGATTTGTTATTCGCGCCACATTTACGATGATCCTATCAGAATATTTCAAAACACCGTCAAATAGGGGGGCGGGGGGAGTTTCCTTTTTTCTATTGTACCACATTTATTTATCCTATAAATAGTTAGGGCGTTGTACCAAAACCATTCCTGAAGACTTATTGGGAAGAGGTATTTGTATGAATGACATTTTATTTTTTAAGAAATGCGAAAATATGTCATCCTCAAATTTTTTTTTTTAGTGATGGTGTGAATTTCGGTCAGCGCGCGAATTGCAACGCGCCCGCGGATCGATAATCTAATAACGCTGGTCAACGCGGTTACTAAAAACGTTATTACAAGAACCATATAATTTTATCACGTAAAGTTTTCTTTTTTTTCAAATCGCAGGACCAATAAGCTGTTTTTTTTATCCGGAATGGTAATTGGAAACGGTGTATAACAAATATTAAAAGCGTCATTGCGAGATCTATAGGAGAATGCAGCTGCACAGCGGTTTAAAGTAATAAAGTATAAATAAAAATACGGTATTTTTATATTCACTGTTGTGGCCCATAAAAAAAAAATCTGATAAAAACAAATTAACCCTGTGATTTGAAACATGATTTTTATTGACCTCATATCAAAATTCATCATAAATTCAGAGAAAAAAATGTAAACTTTACGTGATAATATTAAACCGCTGAGTTATTGACCGGCCAGAGCCTTGACCGAGAGTGCCAAATTCGATCGATATCTTGTTAAATGGATTTCGCTAGATCGATAACTCACTATTCTAAAATTAGGAATTCAGCGCTTTAATAAAATAAATAAATTTATAGATGATTATTTTCAATTTTTTTTATATAATATATATATAAAATAATTCTATAAAATCAGACTACTACGCCCTGTGCCAGTCTATTCTTAGCTATGATATAGTGGGGTGGGGAAATTGTGTCAAAACCAATCTTAAACCATTAGAAGTAGCACAAAGACCTGTCATTAAAACGATTATAAACTGACTTATATATATCCCTCTGATAAACTATATACAGAATTTAATATATTAGATATTAGGCAATTAAACGTTAAAAGTGTAATATTATATATTAGTATAAATCTTAATATGTATGAAAAGGTTCAACACAGCCCCCATACTAGAGAAGTTGCTAACGACCATCTACAAGTTCCAAAAATGATTACCACATTTGGACAGAGATCTCTTAAATACATAGCCCCAAAATTCATAATATACTTCCTGAATCTCTTAAAATCTCTTAAAAGTCAAAAATGTTAAATAAGTGGTTAATAGATCTAGTGTAGTTAGTTGAACTCAACAATTGTAATATAAAATTATTTAAAATATCACGCTTTACTAGAAATACCCCTTGTTATCTCTTTTACTAATAACATATATAGTTATATATTACTTTATATGTTTAATATATATATATATTGTATACATATATTTAACATATATAGTTATATATTACTTTATATGTTTAATATATATATATATATTGTATACATATATACAGAGCATTCTGTACATATGTACAGAGCAGTAGTTCAATGCCTATTTAATGTAACCAGCAAGCGACCGGCACCTACTGCACTGATGTTCCCTGCTTTCTTAATTAGACGCCGTCTGTACCAAAGAAGGCAGTGACCGACGATTTTTGTTAATTGAAATTATTTCGTTATTGAACTAAACAGAAAGCTTTTAAAAAATTATATGCTTAAATATACTAAAAGAATAAATATTGCAAATAAAAGATTTGTATAATTAAAGGTATATATTTTTATATAAAACATAAGCGAGTATAAATACACACATATACATATAAACATAATTTATAAGAAGTCCACGCAAATGAAAACTGGTGCCATTTGTTCATTTAACTTCTCTTACAGCCCAACTCAAATGATTTCTTTTCTTTAAAGCACGAATTTAATACTATTTAAGATATTAGGAAATTATTACATTACTCAAATTGTGTAAATTAAATTTTAAATATTCCCTCCATTGTGTGGGGAAAAAACACATTTAAAAACGTATAAGGCTTTGGAGTGTTACGCTCTTGGCCTCTCGTGATCTTCACTGGATAAAGCGTGCGTCGTAATGCACTTACGGACGAGTTCTTACGAGTACATTAGCGTGGTCTCCACTGCAACATTGTTTTAAGGATATTGTTCAATTAGACTAGCGCTTTAATGTGTACCACGAACAAATGATGTATTTCGGCGGCGAAACTAAGAGGGGTCGTTGTGCGGGGCGAGGTCTTACGCAAGTCTGCGGTCGCCCGCCGCCCGCCGCCCGAGCCTCAAGACAAAGGCAATTTTAAAACGTTCATTTTCAAATCGTTAATAAAGATCCATTATCTCCAGCAAAATGGGGATGAGAAACAATGCCATATTAAAGTGCCTTTGTTGCTCCTCATCTCTCGCCTTCTTCTTTATCTGAATGCGAAAATATAACGAAATACAGCTTTCAAAGTTACCTACCTTATGACGGCAATTAAAAATCACTTTTCGGTTTTTATTACAAAAATGAAAAAATAAATCTCTCTTCGTCCCGAACAAATTTTTGTATCCGTTTTAAACATTTAACGTTAAAAAATATTCATTATAACACTATTTGCCTAATATTAATAATCTCATTTTAATGGTATGCACATGCGCATGCATAACTCTTTTTTTTTTAATGACAAAGACTAGAACATTACCAATTTTGAGGTGTTTTTGTAAAGTAGACCTACACTCTATGATTTCTAAAATAATAGCGTGTGTAGGGAGGATATAGGAGGATCAAAGTGCTCGAATGAGAATAACACCCGGCGTACCAAAATCACTCGCTCGAATCGTACATCATAACCACTGAAATTGACATCGTTGTCAACATGATCAAATTATCTGCTGTGCAAATATTTGATTTGTGCGGTCGATGACTGAATAAAATAAGTCCTGTTTCATATCAGATGATATTTCATTTTAAATTAGCATAAAATGAAATACTTTAACAAAGCCTTTGGATCAAGGTATAGTTTGATTCTCTTCTACATCTCAACTCCTGCCTCTTGTTTTCGACAACAAACAAAATTCTTACATATTCGTTATTTTTAGTACCTAGACAGGGTATATTTACTAATGTCCTTTTAGGGGGTTGATCTATATCGACAACTAAACCGGTATTATAAAAAAAAAATATTTTTGAAAAAAATATTTCATACTAAAATAATAATATTATTAAAAAAACTTTGTTTTTCTTCGACTGCCAGATCTCACGGCATGCATTCACCGCGTTCTCAAACATTAAAACGGTTTTTGATCAATGTCGAATTCGTTTTTCACGTATTTGGGAAATATTTTTCCGATATTTTTCGCTGATTAATGTTTGATTGTTGATATAGATCAAAAGGACATCAGTAAATATAAATACATCCCTGTAAATCATCAACATTATTTTAGGCCATTCTCTAAGGCGAAAAAATGTTTAAACCTATAGGTAGTATATTTTTTTTAACCGTTTCAACGCGATATTCGAGAGAAAATTTAAAGTTCTTTCGAAATCGGTTCTGTGAAACTTTCATAAATTTTTATTTCTTGTTGAAATTTTCCTATCTGCTTATGGCAATTTCATATCTCCTATTTATAATTTTTATTTCTTGATGATATTTTGATTTATTGACAATAGTTTGATTTAGTGTCGATTTGGTCAATCTTTTTTTCGTATCTGCAAGAGATCTCCCTGTAAAACTTCTATAAGCTGTGGTGATAGCTTACTGAAATGAATTGCGAATAACGGCTATGCAATCATTATTATATATTCTAACATTTCAATGTATTCAGCAGCTTTCGCAAACAATACAAAGTAACGAACATACTATTATTAAGGCGAAGGATAAACATTAATTTCGACTCATTTAGTCCCTTTTTTTATGGTTGGCATTTGGTAACCATTTTGTTTAATAATAAAAAATATGTTTAGATACCTTGTGCTTATGTTTTCGATATAGTAAAGGCCGATTTTTTTAATTTAATTCTATTTCTGAGAAATTTAATAAATGATTAAACCTTAATAGTTATTTCTTAGTTGAATCGCTATCTTATAAAAGACATTAGACCCTTAGGAAAAAAAGTAATTGAAAGGAAAATACAAACATAGTAAAACATAGTAAAGTTAGTTTTGTTAATTTCTATATAATGAAGCTGTAATAAAATAAAAACCAACAATTGCTTTCTGACCGCTCAAAGAATAAAACCTAACGCCCTATAAAAATAAAGCACTAAATTTAAAGGTCGTTAGTCAATATGCTTCGCCTTAAATACTTTTATCACCATCTTACTCGTTGGGTTAAGGTATTCGATATTGTCCATACTGTTACAGTATGACCTCATACAAATCATGTTTCAACAATATCAGACCACATAATATTGGTTACATTGAATTTCCTCGCATTGAGAGAATGTTTCTAGTGGTAACGAGGATTGATGGATTGATAGGTCCACCTAAAACTTAATGCTGTAGGCAATAAGAACGTCATTATTATGTTCCATTCTAAACCTGATGGAATTACATCCATCCCTGCAATGCTCTCCGTCACTTTCAGGCCAATGGGGAGTAGATTAATTTCCAATGGAGATTCCAAGGCAGACCGTTTTAGGGTCGGTCGCATTAATCAAGAACCAAATGACGATCACGTACGGCGCAAACGTAATTTCTAACCCTTCCTGATCCTCGCAAATTAAACGCAAATAATTCGATCTTCGCCCGATGTTTGCAATGGTTTATCAGCCTTAGAGTAAACAAACATGCGTACACAGCTTCAATATTTATACGCGAGAACACTTCTCCAGTTGAAATCCCTGTTAAACATTATCAAAAAAATGAGTATGTTTTAAAAGAGGAAATATATGGAAAACATATCCATTATCAAAATTATTGAAATACTCTAATAATTCAAGGGTCCAATAACGGATATATATGTTAAATTATATTAAATTTTCAAAATATGACTATTTTAAAAAAATAACTTAAAATGTTATCAATTAGCATTAATATACTCATGTTCTTGAGACTTGAGAAGGCAATTTAAGTGTAGTTACATAAATGCTTACGTGAGAATTACATATTAAAAAGAACCGGACGATGAGGATATCATTTCTAGTGCATTGCATGAAGCATTGAGAGTTTGGGTTATTATGCTCGGTTATAACAATTAATGGTTTTTTACACTCATATAATGGCGACAAGGCACATTATTATAACAAAAATTGATTTTTTTACAAGCATTTTATTTTACATTTATTTGCCTAGCCGCGAATTGCGATTTCCTATAATTTTTAATTTCTAAAGCGCTGAAATTTAGTATAAAGCTTTAAATAGTGACACAATCTCAATGTCTTTTAACTAATAGGACTGTACTGGCATGGCATTAAATGCGGTTGTGGTTCTCATATAACACGTACCACTATTAGTGCATAATACATACGTTGCATATAATACTACCACTAATCTAATACTTAACACTATAAAAAAACATAACCAATATTTAAACTACCGAACAATGTGTAGACGCAGTTGATTTAATCATAGTACAGCGTGCGTAGCCGTTATTCCGTTGCAATACAATACAACGAAGAACTAGCGCGGGCTGAGGGGCGGGGGGGGCGTGCACGTGTGAATAAAACAAGAATAGCTGTGACAAGAGTAGCTATCATATAATATCAACTGCTTCTTATACATTGTTTAATAGTAGTAAATTATTTAACAAAAACCTGACGTCTTACAACTACAAGCGTCATTAACGACATCTTTCCCCCAGATTATTCGTGGCTATGGTCCCAACTTGTGATGGGTTGCTTCATTGCCTGCCTGCGGCACTTTTAGACCATTCGATGTGCGTTTTGGTTGTGTGTTAAGTTAGTTTTTAGGTTTGAGTAGATCAAAATAAAAAATATATATTTATTCGTATCATAACATTATTTCAATTCAACTTAAGCAGCATTTTAGTTTTTTATTTTAAATTTTGACTCACGGCTAGTAATGAAACAATACGGACATAATAACTATAATTTAGTACTGAACATTTTTTACGTGTTTTTATTTGCGCACAGATAAGATAGTATTAATTTTAACTGGCCAGTAATATATAATACGTCTTCCAGATTCCAACAGCCGTACTGACATATTTTTGAAATTCGTATATGATATTTGGGCTATTTATCGAACTGCCAATGTTAGAACGGCATATTTTTTTTAAAAAAGACCATTCAAAAACTCCAACTTCAATGTCCCTTTTTAGGTGGTGGCCACCAATATACTCGTAACTCGGTAACTGGTATCCATTAAACCATAAATCACTAAGTGCGCAATAAATGTTACAGATATGCTTAAATTTATAATCTATTTAATAAAATACCAAAGACATTACACAAAAAAACCTCAAGTTTATTTTAGTTAAAACCTAATAACAACACGATAAGGAGAGGAGTACTCGTCGTCTACTTTAAATGTAGAGTTTTATCGATGCATTGCGGTCTCTAACAGGGCAGGACTGCTCCTCGGACAGTCGGCAGACGACCACAAGCTTTAGCCGCAAGACTTGTGGGTCGACAATCACCAACCCGAACAGCTCAATTCACTCAGGGCAGAGGACAAACTGCACATACCTAAAGGATATATTCCGGTATAAAAAGCCAACTACCTTCCAAACAACAATTTAGGGCAGACAAAAAACCCCCCTACAGAAAACTTCTTATTCCTAATATTTATTATAGATAAAATTAAAATGATTTTAATAATATAAATATGTTTGATTATGTCACTTAGGGACTTAAAAAATATTGTTATTTTTCTTTGAATTTAAAATATTCACCAATAATTTAAATTTTATTACATTCACGTACGTGTAATTTATTTTATGTAGAAATTACTCAAATGATAATAATTAAATAGGAATGGCTATGATACTATGTAGCTGCCATAACTGCTTATAATATTAACAAAATATAGATTTTGTTTAGTAGTAGTAAATTATTTAACCAGAACCAGATGTCATCATAAAACACCATTTAAGTTTTTTTTTTAATTTTGATGCACGGCTTTGTATATTAATATATAAAATTGATAATAATAATAAATATTTTAATTAATGTGGATACGGACTGGATATGCTTTTACATGTTCCTATTCGCGTATGTTTATATCAATTTTAACTGGCCAGTAATAAATAATACGTTTTAAATACGTGCTATATTTTTTTAAATTTCAATATGATATTTATGCTTCCTATCGAAATGTCAATGTTTAATTTATTGTTACTAATAAATTGTTGATTATATATATATATATATCTATATTATCCGACCAGCCTCCGATGTGATCTAAACGGCTATGATTATTTACTACTAAACAATGTATGTGAATGTGAATGTATGTGATAGCTATAGGGCATCATGGCCATTCTTGTACTGTATATATAATATACGAGATTCAAATTCGACAAATAAAAGTTATAACATGTGTTATTATTTTTTTCTTAGTATTAAAATTCCATTAAATTTAAATAAAACGGTTTATGTATCAAGTTTCTCAGCTATACCTAAAGCACAGGATCGAGTTGAATGAATATCGGAATAGCGACACATATTGCTATCCCGCCTTCACACCTTATACTGACCACTGAGGACTGAGACCGAGCACACACTTTTATGCTTTATACTTGACCCTCTAACGAAAGCCCTCTAATATTCTTTCTGTAGATCACGACTGATAAGAATACTCCAAATCTTCGATTGGACGTTTGATAAATCTTTCTCTCTATACTCGAATATATCAACTAATTTGAGGAAAAGGTACTTCCTTTTTAAAAAAATCATTGGCTCGCGGTCTAGGATTTTAATTCTCGCTTGGGCTTCGTTTGAGAAAACCTCCACATAACAAGTCCACAGCCTGAAAAGTAAAATAAAACGAGTTAGCTTTGTAAAGGAGAACCCTTTGTCGGTAGAAGGCTGTTGTAGGAAGCATTCTCACAAGTTTTAATCTATCCAGCATCGCATAACAGCATGATGCCACTCATTTAATATTGAAATGGTTATATATTTAAAAGGAATATTTGAAAAACAACAGATTCTTACTCTGACATATTTTTCTTATTATTTAGTTTAAGGTTTAAAGGAAGAGCATTCGATTTTTTCGTCCTATAAACTTCAAGGACCTTTGAGCAAAACTCGTTAGTATTTTTAAAACTGCTAGACTGAACTCCATTATCAAAAACAACATTGCATCTAAAAGTTCGGTCGCGGCGTAGTTTTTGCAACTGGACGAGATCGTGTCAGAATGGCATAGCACCATAAAGTTAAGGATACCGGAACTTTGCAGATCTGCGCTATGCTGACAACAAAAAAAACGACGTTATAAATAATATCAGATAGAAGTAGTTGAAAAAGTGTTATATTTATTTCACAAATCATAAATATAATATTTGGTAACGTATTTTTTTTTTATTTACACTAATTATAATATTATTATAACTTGTTCATGGAATCAAAATATATTGGTAAATTACGACATTCATAAAAATTGCTAATTTGCAATGACTTCATTAACCGACCTTGCTGGAAGTTATGTAGGACTAGACGATATATTTTATTTTTTTAGGGTCAAACTGTCAAATCTCCAAAAGCCCTAAACACAAATCAGTTTGCTAACCGCTAAATTGCTTTCACTAGGTCAGTTAGGAGATAATATTATGAGTATCCTAAACAGATAAGCAATAATCGGTGGATGAACGTGCAGCGGATTTGTAAGCAAGAGTCCTTGCGCGTTAAACAAATAAGGTTAGCGACCTGAATGTATTATTACATATAATCATATTTAAAGTATTTATTGTGCGTACCTTATATTTTGTTATTCATTGTTTTATCAGGTATTTTATAATTAATATTATTATTATTATTAACATTAGGCATTGTGAAAAATAGTTTGAAAAAATCTATGACCTAGGTCAAAAATAAATATTTTGAACCTAAGTTCTAATTTCAAATTTCCTGTCAGGGGAAATGATGGTAATGGGGCGTTAAAAATTATAAGGCTATATGCGGATTCGAAACAGATAGCACGATCTTTGGAACACTGACGTTATAATTATAATGCTTGATCGGTCTTAAAAGGACAAATACATTGTCACTTAGATACTTTAGTAGTTGTCATTGTAAGGTTGCAATATACAAATATATAAAACAGGCTAAGCCGTATAGAGATGAGCCCTCAATAGGGCCACAAAACGGATATGAAGCGGGTATTCCTTGAAGGGAGCAAATTCGCCAACAAAAGAGAGGGTTTTGTGATTGGTTCGGACCCTGAATGGAGATCCGTCGCATGAATTGCAAGAATGGCCGCTGCTGATACCCTTCAATCATGTATTCGCCTGAGAAGCCTCGACCCCGAAGATTGAACAAATATGTAAATAGACTTTTCTGCCATTATGACCGGCCAGCGAGCATAATTTGTTCACGAATGTAATATTTTATTTTACAAAATATTCATGCGGAACTCGAATCGTTGAAATTTTCAATAAAACTCAAATAACAATTAATCAACTTGCTGTTAAAATTACAAAGTTCTGCTACTGTATTTACTTAATTAATTAATTAAATTAAAATATCAGCCAATTGAATAATTTTCCCAGGCTGAATTACAGATTCCATTACATTTTTAACGATTTATGGGAAAATATTATTATCAATTTATATAGCCTGAAGCTAGCGAGTAATTGACAGATATCAATTGTAACGATGATACTCATTTGATCAGCCAAACCAGCTGATTTTTTTTATAGTGGTCTTATTCATATCGTTCATATTTCATTTTTTGTTTAAATCGCATTCACCTATTATTGAAACCTAATTTTGACCAACCAAAATTTAATACTGTCTAATATGGATTTTTTATTGTGTAAAATTTTAATATTTGTAGAATAATGTAATTTTTTATTGTGTATAATAAATTTAAGACAAACGAGAACACAATAAACTTTCTACGTGATTTTACCGATTTGGCAACCGTTTTATATACCTAGATTTCCGAATGTAATAATTTCGCCAAGGAAAATGACTCTGCGAAGTAGTTTACTTTGAGGTCGACTGTAAAGTGTGGGTATTTGCGGGAGTATTTCAGTGAAGTAAATCCTGAAACAGCCACTATAAAAGCGCCGTCATAACGGTAATCGCAGGCGGGACGGATCCGGCTCGAGGGACCGCCGCTGAAAAAAGCTGTCCTCAGCCGTCGCGTCGCGACGCTCCGCTGCCGAAGGAAAATTTATTTTCCGCAAACATTCTTACGAGTATAATATACTGCATAAACAATATTAGATTTTTCCTCATAATATTTATGTGAGTTTAAATAACTTAATTATATAACATTTTTGGTATAGTAAATTTGCTGCAGTGCCGACGACCCGGAAACTAAAGATGCTTTAAAAAATATGACGATAAAACATTGAAAAAATGTGTAAGTTCCGGGAGTCACAGTTCAGATATACACGTCAGCTTTCGCCTGTGAATGTATTGAGAGGATTGATAATTTAAATTTATTGAGATATAATATAAAATTTATATTGAAAATTTAATTTATTTTGATTTCAGTGTATAAATGTCGTTTACTAAGTAAATAAACACCAACTTTCCCTTTTAGTCTACTACTATTTTCTCTATAAGATTTCTTCGCCCTTAAGCCTAGAAAACCAAGTCACAATTCATGTTGGCCTCGAAGAATCCTAAAATCCCGGTATAAATGTTTACACATCAATAAAAATAAGGTTCTTTGAATAGTATCAGGATACAATATGGAAAACTAGCATCTTTCATCTACATTTACCATGACTAGTCGAGCTCGGCAGGACCAAGGAGACACTTTCTTTGACCGCGCAATGTCCTTTTTTACCGCACAAGGTCCTTTATGACCACCAATTTTGTTAAAAACCCTGATTTTTTCTATTCATCACACTAACAATTCAATAAATTTTTTTAGTAAATTCAATTAAAATTACATAACCCGTGCGGTAAACCAAAATGAAAAATTTACAGTCGTTTAAAAGTAAATGGCCTGCGAAATATAACTTGAATGGCACTTTAAGAAAGCAGATTTCTCTTGAGGTTTGGCCGTTGGGCGTGATGAAGACGACACTGACAAACGAGGGCGGCTGCGTGACTAGGGCAACTTTGGCCACGCAATACTGGGAACAATTTAGGGATAGAATTTGTCGTAACGAGGTCACTTTTGAATATAATTAACGTGTTACTTGATATCGCGATCGAGTAATCGTGGCTGTAGAGTTTACTTTTTGGCTATAATATGCAAAATATTTAAAACATACATACTTACTGGGTAACATAGTTTTTTTTAAATTACAAAAATATGTATTTTTGGTACCTGTTCTACGGGATATTGAATTAAATATATATGTAGCAAACACGCGCTTCTAATTTAGAAATTCCAAGCTCGAACTCCAGTGTGCCAAACCTCGACCAAGACATCATTTGTTACGGTAAATATTCGTTGTCTACAGTTTGTGTTGAGAAGTGCTATCGTAATTTGTTGCTTACTTATTCTATGTAAATTGTTGTCATGTCCAATGTGTCCCCATTCTTGGTCCCTTTGAATAGAATCTTGGCCATTCAAAGTAAGCAACAAAGGAACGGTCGCCCTTAGTTAGCCTGGAAATTTGTTTGCGTTCGATCAACGCGTCCCGCTTACGGCCTCAATGTGGATACTGACTGATTCAGGGCCCAAAGGCCAGTCCAGGGCCGGCCGGCGGCCGCTCTCTAACTTGATTAACTCCGTGGGATCCCGCTAAAGGGATGCAAACAAGACATAATTATTGTGTCATCGTGTTTCATAGTGTCAATCATGATCTAAAAATAAATGTTATTTGTATTGTATTTTAATCACCTAAACGTTTTAGTTCGTTAGAACTTATTTACCTCTTTAATAGATTAGGTACATTTAGAATACATAAAATGCTTAAAAAATTAAAGTAAGACAGTCATAACACGTAATAAAATATTTAATATATAATATGTAAGTTATCTATTAACAAATGTTGAAATTAAAAGAAATTTATCATTATTTGCATGAATTTACACTTACAATTTTAGTTGAATTTGAAATATAACATCAGTAAAAATTATACCGGTCATATGTTTGTTTGTCTTTACACTATCTATTCATTTTTTAAATCCAAAATAGATTTAAAAAAATAGCTTTAAAACAATACAAAACTCTTTCTATATCCATACAAAACTCTTTTTGTATGGAAATTAATCACCGTTGTTAGTAAGTTGTTGTTGTTAGTAGGAGTTTCATGGAATAATATAACAACTTACGTTCGATGCGGAACGCCTAACCAAAAGGTCATCAAACTTCTGCATTCAAGTGTATTGCACCATGTAGTACATGTTTGCTTCAACTTGTAGTTTAGAGATCGAGTATGAAACAAATTTCCATATTCTTTGAGCGCGTACAATTCTTTTGGATTTTGTTCGAAAATGTGTATGTATGTAGTAATTTTGGGGTTTTCGTTTGAAGCGACTCAACCCGGTCATTTCTCCATACAAACGCTGCAATGTTATGACTCTCTTATTTGTATATGTAGAAGAAAAATAATAGTAGGTATTGTTTTATCTCCTAAATGTCTAGGCTTCTAATGAATTAAAAAGTTAAATTTTTATTTTGCCTAAAAGTTAAATTCCTCATAAAGTCTGTATTTTTCTAAACATTTTATCAAAAGCTTAGTCATATCTTATAATACAAGAATCGAGGAAATAAAACGACAGAAGCATAGTTATTTTATGAAGATACAAATTCAAGTATGTTTTTTAGACATAAATTTATTGTGTTTCATAACTAACCAACAACGGTATAGAATGTTTATGTGTTAGATGAGTTAGAACCATTACGGATCAACGCAGCTGTTAAAAGAAATTAAATCAGATTAATATCCTTAATACACGATTATGAAACATCTACTATATTTTACTTATATATTTTTGACGGAATGTTTTTATTTTTATCTACCTATTAGCTTGCATTTCTCTAGCTTACTGGCTTTTACTAGCACTCAATGTTTTTTTTTTGTTTTTTGAGCATATTCATTGTTTTTTTATCTCATTCATTTCAAAAGTTAATAATCATTAAGTACCCCTTGAATATTTTATTGAAGCTAGTCAGCCCTAGCAAGGCAAGGCCATACGAACGAACGGGTTGAGGGTAGCGGCGGGGAGACGCGGCCAGCGGGGGAAGGGGATTCGCACGTGATTGTATTCGTTAACGAGGGCGGTTAGAGGAAGTATTGTGAGCCGAGAATATATTATTACTGCTAGGCCGACCCGGAAGGCTCATTCAAAAGTCGTGCAGTGCCCGTAAATTGCACGCCGCGCCGAGAAAAAATACTTGCCTGCGGCTTTCAGCGCTTGCTTGATTTTCAGCGCTTTTACCTTCTCTGTATTAATAACTTCAAGTTTTCTTTTCCTATTCTTATAAATTTACATTATTATGTGCACGCGGACGCTCTACTGAATTAGGGCAATGCTCTGGCTATATATTTATTAATCCTAATCGGAAACGCAAACCAGCCAAGAAAATAAGAAAATAAAATAAGAAAAACATAAATTATTACGATAAAAAGAAGGTTTTTAAAATATAATTGTCAACCACATTCGAATTTGAGTCTCATAAACTAACGTGGATAATTTCAAGCTTATCTGTACACGCTTTTACCTCTAATTTCAAACATACAAAACGGGTACAAAATATCCTAGATCTTACATTTTTTAACTATTCGTACGAACCCTGAAGACCTCAGGAGAAATTTATTTCATGTTTTTTTTTACTGCGAACTTTAAAAAAGATAATAGTTTCTGGGAAGGTTATAATTTCTGAGGAGAGCAATTTTCGTTTAAATTACAAAAAAAAATGTATAAATAGACATCGGTACCCTACCATCATAATAAGTACACGCATGCAAAGAATTGCACGCTTCTATATGACGCAAGCGCGTAATCACCCGCAATTACTCCACAATTACTCCACAATTACTCCCGCTGAATTAACTAAAGTTTCTACATAGCCATAGCATATTTACCTACCATTCTTGTAAAGATTTAAAATGCAAAAAAAGATTATTTAAATTAGGAAATTAATTATGTGTATCGCCAAAACTGTTGTTAAAATGTGAAGATATATGTAATAATGACAAATTTTGTAAATATTTAAAGATTTTTTTTAGCTTCTATACATTCATGTTAAGAAGTTATTATCCCAGTCTTTTGGCCGTCGCCGAACTCAACTCGAATGTTAAAGTTAATACAAACTCATCTATGTGCGCAAATAGAAACATGTAAAAGAATGTTCTGTGTAACATTATAATTATTATATATTGTAGTAATATTTCCTTGTTATTTATTTATTTTTTGTGGTTACACAACAGAAATTGTACGAATTACAGGTAATGACGTTAAAACGTAAATTGACGTATACATTTCTTAAACTAGGGTATAAAAATAATAATATTAAAACGAATTTAAATAAGATAAATGGGGGGGGCACAATGAGGGTTTAAAAGATAAATTTCTACGGGGTACACAATTACTTTTACCTTTACACAATCACAAATTAAAATAACATCGTAACAGTCATCTTGTATCACTCTACACAAACGGTTACATGTTTTTTTTTTATTTGGTTCAATACAATACGTTTGAATTGTGCTTTTTTTTTAAAGATTTTATCTTCTAACAGTAGAAAACTATTCTAAAATAGTATATCTTAATATGTCATAACAGCAAAAAATTGTCTTATACCACTTTACATGTATGGTAGTCAATTTTTCCACATAGACAATAACTGATATCGTATGTTGATCACGTTATTTGAGTCAAAATCTAAAAGATAAGGTAATAGCTTGATTTCTATACATAAAGGAAGACCCGACCCATACATAAAGAAAGAGGAAGTCGCGGTGCGATGCCCGCGGCGCGAAATAAATGAAAATCTTTAACGACGTTTGAGGCGCCCTCTTTTTCGCAAACGCTAAAACAATATCGCCAACCGCGGCTTGAAATGAGAACCAAAATTATATCACACTCCGCCCGAGGTGCATAACGCTGACTAACAATTTTACAGGGCTATTCGAAAAGCTTCCTTAGGGACAATTGTTTTTAGTAAATATTCATATTGGAAGTATTTGAAGCACTTATGTCCGAAACCCTAATCAATAATAATACGGGTTTAATATATGCGTTTTATATTATTATTAAAATGACTAATCTCGCAAAAAAAACTTGCTGATCAAAATGTATTTAAATTAGAATCCGATAGCAGATTATAAAAATCGATTCTTCATGATGTGTGATTCATCGTGATGTGTCCTGCTTCTAAAACCAATTTCAAAAATACTATTACATGTTGGATTACTGACATTTGTCATAATATTATTATTCCGCGCGACCGAACCCGTTTTTACGTTCTGACAAACTTGCCCAATTCACGTTTAACCCTCCCTTTTATATATATCAAGCCACAGGCGGACATTCGTCAAAACCCAAAAGGCAAAATGACGAATTAACTCACATCCGAAGAGAGAATTATCCATTAATTATAATAAATATCGGTTTGCCTTTACGGCGAATAACATTTATTTTTATTTGAACTGCTATTAATCACGGGATCAAGGGGGATACCGCGTTATGCGATTTCAGCAGCCACCTTTTATATTTAGTGATACCTTTTTTTCACAGATAATCCTCTCGCGGCTGTGCGACAGAGCGCCCCAATTTATTGCTTCAAAAATAAATTGTATATTTTTATAATACCCTCCAATGAAACCGAGTTCAATAATAATTGGTTAATGTTCGCAGTGACTCAATACTTTTATGTATCTGCTTTCATGAACCACTCCATTACTCACCATTAGGCATTATCCATACTAATATTATAAATGCAAAAGTATATCTGTCTGGTACATTTCAAGGCTAAAAAACTGCTAAACCAATTTTAAAGAAATTTGGTACGGAGATAGCTTGAACTTTGAGGAAGGACATAGGCTCCTGTTTAATAAATCAATCCTTAAGAGGGTGAAATAGGGGATGGAAGATTGTATAATAATTATTTAGGTAGCTTGCTAGGAAGTTGTTATTGGGCATTTTAGAAAGCTCTCTGAATTTCTAGGTCAACGCAACCATTTTCAATTCTCCGAGTACCGCAGGCACGAGTTATCGGACGTCGACGACGTCGTTACGAATAACCAAATTAAATTCACGAATTTGACACTCATCCCGAGTGCCACAGGGACGAGTTGTCGCGCGCCGAAAGCGCCGTTAAAGACGCCTGCAGGGCCTAGCTGCCAACCCGAGGAGAAGCCTGGTATTGAACTGCTAGTGATATTACAAATTAGTCAAGCCTGGTGGCACTGTGATATAGCCTCAGGAGCCAATACTACTTGCTTGCTATTGCTTTTTTATTTGCTGTTGTGTTAAAAACAAAACATTTCGTGAACTGTACCTGCAGAACAAACGTGCTGAGGTTAACTGTGATGGAAAAGGTTCCGTGTAGGATATTTCATTTTGTAGTTGCATCAATTGGATTATAATGTGATTCTAGAAATATTAATAACTGCTACATAATCGATAAGTTTTTAACGGTAATGTCCCAATAAATGTTTGCGAAAATCAGTTTTTTTTATATTTAAATTTAAAAAACTTTAAAGCTTTTAAATTGAAAGTAAAGTGGAGAACAAAAAGGAAACGTAAACATACTTTGTTTAAAAAATATATAATTTACTCGCTGACGTTTTACATTTCTAAAGTCTATTGAGGTTATTATGGGGTGGCTTAAGAAACAACGCTGAAACATCTGCGTACACATTTATAGACCACACAACATAGAAACAAAAAATGCTTTTAATGTCAATAATCAATTCCCGTAACTATTGTTTAAAAAAAT
Organism: Neomicropteryx cornuta; assembly: GCA_020383195.1. Lineage (NCBI taxonomy): Eukaryota > Metazoa > Arthropoda > Insecta > Lepidoptera > Micropterigidae > Neomicropteryx > Neomicropteryx cornuta. The sequence goes on from JAHKQU010000014.1 coordinate 14,424,979, forward strand.
ATATTTAATTATTTACTAACATATTTATATAGTTTAAAACCTTTTGTTAAATATTTAATGTTGGTAAAGTAAATATTATTTAGGTCACTGGATTCAACAATTATTTTGCTTATACCTAAATTATTATTATTTCGTTCCATCTTTCAAATTTTATATATTATAAAAAATTTAGACAAACAACTATTAATCAACAAAAAAATATTGAAATCTCATATTCATAAAGCACATGCCAGGCAACTTAATTTTACTCAAGTACTATTGACATTATACTGCATTTCTAATAAAAACACTTGTATTAATAAAAAAGAATAATTATTTTATATATAATATCTTATAAATAATGTTACATAGTGCCGGGCAGTGACGGTTAATATCTTATTATTCGGCGTTCACACGCCTTGAGGTCACGCTTGACAGATTTTTAATTTGTTTTCGACCTAACATTCACAAAATTAATAAAGAAACAATGTCCATTTTGCGGTTTATAGAAAGACTATTTATCCCGTAACAAATTTACAATTTCATCTTGTCACGCTATTCTGCGCTTCACGCTAAATTGAACGTGTAATTTGTTTGGAAAATTGTTTTCCTATAATTTCCAATGTAACGATGATTTAATAGTATATCCAGATTAATTTCCTAATATAATAAGTATATAAGAGTTTCGAATATGGTATGAATAGTACGGAAATTTTGAAATTTCATAAACCCCCTCCTAAAATACATATGAGTCCATTTACGTACACCTTTCCACAAACCTGTGCATATTAAAAAAAAAATGACTACACACAATTTTTGTTAACAGCTACTTACTTTCTATTGTTACTTCAAAGTTTTAAATGGACGTAGAAGTAATTGGTAGGGTTAATTGGATATATTGTAAATATTTTATTTCCATTGTAATAAATAAGATGTATTTTATTTAATCATAATAAATAAACAGTTTGCATTAGTTCCAGATATGGCCTTATGGTCTTCGCTTGAAATAGAACAAACCTCATTGTTACGTAAGTGGTGTATAATTCGATGGGACAGCAGAACTGTTATCGGGTACATTTCCAATGAAATGTGTTTTTGCTTATATATTATTCTTGCGTCATTTTATGTCCTTAAATCGCGAAGCATTGTAATCCGCCATATTGAATACAGACATTCTTAATCAGGCGAAAGAATGAAATATGGGCGTTACTCGTATCTACTCGAAGAGGATGCGAATTAATGGAAACAAATGTGGGCAACTTATAAAATAAGTTTTGTGTTGCTTTCAACCAAAACGCAATTTTACAGTATGTATATATTGCTGTAACTTTGATTATAATGCGTTTTCACGAAGTACGCTCGTATTTGTTTGTTCACTCTCTGGTATTTTATTCCTAAGTTTTATTTTATATGTAGATTTCATTAGTAAAACTACCTATTACACAGTTATTTTTACGTTTCACATACCCTATAGAACCCAAAACCACTCTAAGTAAAAAGTTTATATATAAGTTTATATATCTATCTATAATTTATCTATCTGTCTAAACCACGTTATTTTAGACACGATAACTGTTGTAATTTTACACTAATCACTTAAAAATTGATTCATAACGTTCTTTAATGGGCAAAATTAGATCAGATGGGCTGGAATGGCGGTTTGTTCTAAAAAGTAAATAAATTTATATTATTCCTTAGATAAAGGCTTAAAACTTATCTAAGTAAACTTTTTTGATAGCACCAACCATTGGTCCCAGGGTTGGCAAAAATTGGTTTTTCGAAATTCAAAAACCATACCTCCTTTAATAGGCACAGAATCAAATCCGTTCTAATTTTTAATTGTAGGCCTATAATTTTCCCTATTATATTTGTTTGAAATATTTTTTGATATTAGGCAACCCTACGCTAAGTGATGAGCAAAATGTTTCACCGCTTTAATCCGGTGAAATCTACCATCCTCGCCTCCGGTGAGCGGAAAGTAATTTTTCATTCCGTTTCGCAACCTTTATTATTTTTAATTTAAAACTAGAACTTATGTCACATAATAAAAAAAATATTTATATATTGAGCAATCATAAAAAGTATTATATTAATTAAACGAACATTATAAAACACACATTAAAATGACAGGATCCTTTATAACAGTTTTCTCCTCGATTCATTTCGGTTGATTTGATCTGACAATTTGTTTCTGTGATCATATTTAGGCCTTAAGGGCCGCTTTAGGGACCGAATTCGTGTTTTTGTGTGGCTTAATCATTTCACGTTCATTTTTATTTATTGGGATATTATATTCAATAAAGAAATTTAAATTCAATAATAGTATCAATAAAAAGGTTGTGCTCAGCTGCTTTTCTCATTGTAAAAACAAGAAGGCGCTGGTTTTTAGCACATTCCTTACAAAAATATTTTAATTTAACTTAACCTAACTTATAATTATTTATAACTTGACCGTACAATATTACATCGATTATTCTGTCTAATTATTATTCAAACTGTAAACCTTCTTCCCCTAATATAAAATCATAAAAAAAACTAACGCTAAAATAAAATAAATATCAGAGTTTGTTTAGGGTAATAAAATAATGAGTAGTATAATTTCGCGCCCGAAGAGCCTTGAAATGCGATGGTAAATTTGACTGTTAGTGAACATAAATGTCGGCGTTTCCCTTTCTGTGCTTGATAAACATACATAATCTCGTCATGTGACGTTATAGATAGTATTTTGCTCCTTAGAGAGGCTGATTCCCATATCGATTTCAAATTGAAGTCGTGAGGCAGACGCGGGGGGATAAGGAGGGAGAGGGAGCTTGAGTTAGAGGCAATCACTCCACTGAACGCAAAATTGCTTCGCATTAAGTCGCAACGCGGGTAGGTATCTATTATATAGAATAGTTAGACGAATATTCATAATAATCAGTAAGTTCGCTGAAGGTATTATAACTAATACGCGTTTCCCAATTCATTTAAATTGAATCGCCCACGGTTAGGTTATTGCAAAATCACATTCCTCAAACATATTAATATTCAATTTTATTCTCATTTCTTGATCTTATAACCAGTTTCGGAGAATATTTAATTGATATATGTTACCTTAAAAATAATCACATTCGGTAACATTATTGTAACAGCTAGTATTGGAAATGAATGTACTACTACCCTACTTGGCGGACGACCTGTGCTAAGGTGATACAGCATAAATACGGTTCTAATTTTATATACTGAAAATTCATTGGACTATATACTCGTATTTTGTTGTTTTGAAATATTATAATTGTTTATCGTTTAAATATTATTATGCTTTATTTGGAGTTTTGTGGTTTTTTGAAAATATTAACATTAGACATAAAATATTGTTGTTATTATTAACGGTTTATTGTGGAGAGCGTTTTGGTGAACCAAGTTGAGGTAATTTTATACTTGGAACTGTTTCTTTTTAGAATAGCCTATATATTTTAAATACAATAAATATTGTGTATCTTGAGATCTAAATAACTGAGGTGATGCTGATATAGGCCCGATTAACCCGATTAGTTTGTCTGGTGTTGAGAATCCCTAAGTTACGTCTTGTCTGCGCTTATAAAAGTGAGTCTTGATGATGGTACTTCTCGGTTCATCTAAATGTTAGGTTAGGAATTTTCTTTCTATTACTTATTAGTAATTTTTATTTTAAGAATATTCCCGTAAATTTAGAATAACATTAGGGAAATGAATAATCAAACGTGGAATACAATCAGCTCTTATCGCAGTCTTCAACATCAGCAGTATGACTGAAAAGTTGAAATAGCTGTGCGATGCCCGATTCAATTACTGGTGAGTGTTTTACCTACTTAATGTTTTCAATTTTTAAAGATACGCGACCCTATGCAACTTCACAGTTGACTGTTTGCATAAGAAACCTACTGGTAGTCCACAAGGATAAAATCTAGGACCATTATTTTTCTTACTAATTTTAATGACATATGTTATTCGATCAAATATTGTTTCCTTCTTATATTTATAGATGACGTAAAAAATCACTGCAATCACTTCTTCGGATGATCTTTCATCACTTCAAAATGCAAATGTCATCCTGGGCCAAAAAAATAACTATATTTTAAAAAGTATTTGCAACGTAATAACTTTCCACGTCACGTAATCGTAATATTGTATAATTATTTTTTAAATAATACTTTTAGGCGAGTTAATGTTATTAAAGATCTTGGCCTTATTTATGATACGACGTTTTCATTTTATTATATACAAAAGTTATCAAGCTACTAAACTTAGTTTTGCATTAGCATAAGTATTTCTATGATATTCCGTCCATTAAATTATTATATCTACCTATTTTTAAATACTTAAAAAAAAATACAAAAATAAATTGAAGGTCCCGATAATCCTGATATACGAAAATAATTTAACTTTATTAAATTAAAAAAATAACATTTACGTTCCTGATATTCATCAGCCTGATTTTACCATAATCTCTTTAACTTCCTCGTTGCAGGACAAACGTATTGAAATTTATAACTGTCAGTAAGATAATATTTCTGCTTAACCACGTTTTTTAAATTAAAGATTTATTAAATTTGAGAAGAAGTATAATTAATAATATCAACAAATAGTTTAGTTATATTAAGTTCATCTCTTAATGTTGATTGTTTTTTTTTCGTTGATAACGCAATGGTTTCTTGTAATGATAAATATTAATACAATAAATAAATAATTGCGAATTTACGCTTTGTTTATAATAAATAAAAATTTGCTGTGTGTATATTATAGAGGATGATGTTTTTAGAGGCGTGGTTTTCAAGAAGAGATAAAACGCATAAAATTTGATGTTATGGCTAAGAATTTAGTTTTATTATAAAGATAAGGGTTTGCCATTATGTTTTAAAAATGATTTCGGGTAAGTGGCCGCCGCGGCTGACTCGAACAAATTCCAGCCGAGAGGCCCAATTTTCAACCACTTTTTGCAGCAATAACGCGCCGAATATTCTCTTCCAAGGCGTTAATCGTGTCCGGCTTATCTGCGTAGACAAGCGACTTCACATAACCCCACAAAAAATAGTCCAGCGGTGTTAAATCGCACGATCTTGGAGGCCACGCCACAGGCCCACGACGCGATTTTTACTTTATTTTAGAGTGATTTAAAAAAAATTTAGAGTGATTTTTTCTAAATTTGCACTATTTGCAAACGTTGTTCAGGAGTAAGTCTATTCATTATGAAATGGCAAACCAAACTGAGCATTAATCAAGTGACAGCTGTCAAAAACACTAACTACGAAAAAAGTAGTGCCAGATTGAAAACCACGCCTCTAAAAAAAACACCCTTTATAAAAAAACACACAGTCGTCAAGTCGACATTATGAGGACATTTCATTATAATACTCCATCGCCAATATTTCAGCGAGCGGGAAAATCAAAAGCTACCCTGAAAGCCAACTTGGCACTACTCATAATTGTCGTCTTGGCGGGATTCCTGCTCCCTGCTCTCCTCGAAACAAGGATATTGTCGAGTCTCCTTTCTTGTGACTTTTTTTCCACAGATACCTTGAGTCGATACACTCGCTTTGATCTGAATTTTCACAGGGAAATTTGCCTGCTCTGAAGAGTCGTAAACCAGTCTTCAATGTAACTAAAAAAAGCTCAATTGAGATATCGTTTCTCAACTTCTTCTCCATGTCAGTCTGATTTTTACTTCTATCTATACTGTAATGTGTAAGTGAATACCCTCGATGTTTGTTCGTCATAATAATATTAAAACAATAATAAACAACACGCACTAATACGGCACAAAAGGGCGAGCTTATTGCCGTAAGACAATCTCTACCAATCAACCCAGAGATAATGTAATGAATATTGACGTATCGGAGAAAACAAAAGGGCCAAATGAAAATTGGTAATAATTAAATTGTTAAAACATAAAATATGATCCATATATTTTTTTTTATTTTATTAATATCTAACACATAACTTTAGAGAAAATCAATTGCGTTATGAGCAGCAAAACAAAACATACTATTTTTCGACATTTTTAACTACGTTTAAATTTTAAATATCTACAGTTCTTGGTTTAAAATCAATCCCCTTTTTTCCTAAAAAAATTTTTTCAAACTGCTAGAAATATAATTACTTAAGATTTTTTTAATAAAATCTTGCAAGCTGAATTAGAACCACTTCCTCTTATCCTACGGAATTGAAATTTGACATGTTGGTTTAGTTCCGATGACAGTGCATTTTTATGGTAAGCATGACCTGATTCTACACCCAGGAATGGCTCAACAGAACAGGCATGAAATTTTGTATGTGTAAATGTATTTTTACTATTCATTTTATTTTTTGTTACGTTTTTATAAAATGTAAACTTCTAACCCGGCACTACTGTGTTCGACCAATGGCGGAAAGGCCGCCCACAGGTACTAAAAGACAAAGCGGTTTGAGCAGCTTTACTCGAATCTCAGAACAAAATAAAAAAACCGTCAGCCTTAATAAAAAGATGAAACAAGATTTCCAATAAAATTAGTACGAAAACTGATGGTCCTTGTTACTTGAATTTTTTATAAGCATAAGCTTATCATAGAAGTGAATATGAAAAAGGACAATAATTATGTTTTGTTAAAGTTATATTTTGATTATTAATATAGTAATAATAATGTTTTTACATTATTACACCCTTTATTTTTATATTTTTTTTAAATCTAAGCTGTTTCTTGGTAATATTGTCAGTCTGTATTTGATTTTAGCCTAAGGGATAAAAATCCCTCTTTATTTTTATTTCACGCTCTTAAGCTCGGTACACACATGCATGATAAAAAACTTCGTATCTCTCTCGGTGACGCACGCAGCTCGTCTCATTCTAATGATATACAAACCGTAAACCCAACGAGAGAGGCAGGCGAGAGAAAGGGAGGTTTTCCAAGGACCGTGAGATTTTCACTAATGAGAGCGGCGCGTCGACACAACTTCATGCAAACGACTCAAATGACTTGAACTGGTTTATTTTTAGGTCTTACCGAAGTTATCTACTCTGCGATCGTTTTAATAAAGCACCGCTTTTTAGGATTCCGGACGAAAGGAATCTTATTGCTCTCATTCAATTTTCTGTCTGAAGGACATCTAGTTTAGTTTTATATATTTTCCACAAAAAAAGTATTTCATCATTCCATTACCAGCGCGTATTCCATTACCATTATTTATAGCGCTTAACTGAATCGATTTATTTAAAAAAATATGTAAATAATTGATGAATTTAAAAAAAATGTTATAAATATGACCTAACCTACTTAATTTATGACTACTTATAATATACAAACACGTCCCTAAGATATCATTCTCAACGTCAAGAAAACGCAAAAAATGTCTAAAGAAAATTGCGAAATTATACGGTAATAATATGCGTGTAGGCGCACGCTTGTCACTATTCGCCAAAGACAAAAGATGGCTCGTCGCGTTGGAGTGGCGCGTGGAGGCAAGTCGCGAGGGCTGGCCTGGCACACACTGGGCGAGTGCAAGGGCGAGCGAGGCGGCTCGCGTGCCTCATCCGCCGCCCGCCCCGTGTCACGGACCAATTTGCATACAAGAGGACCCGCCGCGCCCGTGGCGCCTCTAAACGTGCCTGAATATTTATGAAACAAATGCAGCTCTCTGCCGGGCCGGGTTTATTTATACCGCGCAGTTCATATCCAAAAGTCTATTTTTAAGCGTATCTGGTCAAATAACTACATTTATTTTAAAACAAAAAAATCATAAAACAAATAATCTCTAACATATCTTCATAAACGAGGTTTCCTTGACACATATTTTGGGAAATTTTGCTGTAAGCACTGTAGGTTTATAAAATTAAAGTGTAAAATCGAATTAAAATACCTTAATTGCTATTAATACGTTTCGTTTTTACAAAAAAAAACAGGACAACGCAGTTGAAATTAAAGATTATATATATATAATTAAAAAATAAATTTCACTAAGTCAATCTCTGTATTAAATTATATTTAGTGAATGTTTTTTAAAAGTCAATAGCTGATATTCCTTTGTCACTGACCAGTCCTTAGGAAAACATGCTGGATGTCGTTCGCTCCGTGGCGTGTCTGAAATCCAGCTCGTTTTATCAGATTGCAGCTCCCCTGTGTGCCGGAGTCCCCTGTTTGAAAACCATTCCCCACTTGAGCACGTTCATGGTGCTCAACACCGACGCGACGGCGGACGACAGGGTCGATCGTTTACTATTTATTTTGTATAAAAATATATTTTTTATAAGATTTTTCGCTGGTAGTTTAGGAAATATTTGGTGCAAAAATGGTGGTTCCCTACTTCGCCCGGGAAATCAACACTTTGTTTGTCCCTCATCCCTTTTAAGGGATATGGCTTCTATTGGACGGTTCTAGTCCTCCGCTCGCTGATAATCTTCGCACTTATTCAAGGTTATAAAACTAAAATGTATATATTACGTCAATTAAATTAATAGTTCACCTGTATTGTTTTGTGCTAGTTGTATTATTGTATTTCTGTATTGTTTTAAACTTATTTTGTTATTCTGTATTGCTTTTATGTTTTCTTATAATGAACCACATATTTGTATTGCTTTTTTTTGTAAAAAATAAACGATGGCTATTCATTGGTTGGACAGATATAAAGACTAAATCTTTGAAACTGCTCAGTCGGTGGCTACTCTAGACTTGATGCAAAAATGGCTGATCTTCTTAGTTGTCACAATTCATTTAAGTATACAAAAATATATTAACCTAAAAATATTACCTAAAAAGTACATATTTTAGAATTTCTCTTATAAAATACCTTGTTTTTTCACAGGATATTGATTATCTATGTACAAATTAAAAGCACTCTGTTGAATTTTCATATTTATATGTGATATTCATTACTATTTTATTGCTTTTGTTCCGACAATTTAAAGATTCATTTGCAATTTGCATAAATTATCTACGGAATCACTTTTGAGATGTCTCAGCACTATTTTTACTTAACCTTTTTTTTGTAGTTTCAATTCTGCTGCATTTTGGTTGCATTCTGGTTCGGCTCTGAACATAGTGCCGATGTAGGTACTCGTACCAATGTACTCGTATATGACGCGATGAAGGATGTTTTCACTTTTCAAGTACGAAACACTAATTATCTTTTCTTTTGCAACCGCGACTTTTCTTCCAACCAGCAGGAAGAAAACCAAGGTTTAGAACTTTATACAATTGATAGTGATGCTCGTTTACAACTATCGTAATGACATTGGATTGTGTTTTATCTATTACACGTAAATATAAACAGTATTTTACTAAATATTTTATTATATAGATTGTCCCAGAGGCAGTGGTCAGCCCGAAACCTAGTGATACAGTGGGGGCATCATTACCAAGCCTCGAACACTATTCAGGTTGTTTTTAACACTCCTTTTAAAAGGGTTGATTTATTTCGGTAATTAAACTGGTCCGCGAAAAAAAAAATATAATTTTGAAAAAAAAACATACTAAATTATTCATAAACTTAGGTATAGAGCAGCTAGCTTACGTAGTTTCGTAACTTGCATAGTAATTAGTGCCCATAGGAATTACCTACCTTATGATATATATTTATAATAAATATGTCTTATTTACATTAAATTGCACCATTTACGATCCCCCACAATGACTAGTGCCTTTTCTGCGGGGTAATTTATATGAGTTTACTAGAAGATTAAAATAATAATAGTTTGAAACACAACTTTTTAACAAAAATTATATAGATAAATAGATAACTAGTAAATAATGAATACGTTACGTTTAACCTAATATACTAAAACTATTGACTGTATTATATGGGATCTATGACCATGGTACTGTTATTAGAAAAATAATTAAAATTAGCTATGACCATATTATTTCTTTTTTTCGGACAATATTGAAAATGTCTATGTCCGGGAAATATTTTCCTAAATCGTGAACGTTTTTAGAAAATAAGAGGGAAACAAAAAAAAATGCAATCCAACCATTGCAATTCACTAAATTATTTATAAAATATGTTTTTGCAATCAAATATTTCCTGTACCGTCCTAATATAAAAATATAAAGGCTGTATCCTTAGATCAATCCGCAGTTTTATATTTTCCTATCTAATTATTCGACCGAGAAGAATTGCGCTATTCCGGCCGCTTATTACACCCTTTCCTTGATTTATAATGTCCATAACTCAAGGATTTAGTTACAAAACCCTAAAAAATATCGATTTTAGGGAAGAACAAAATTACCAGTTATATTATAAATAATGCAAATAAATTCGCCTCCTAAAATTCCAACTTGAAAATGAGTTAAATAAACTAGAAAATTTTAACCGCCGAGGGAATTTAAAATTTAGTTTTAACCTAACTTTTATTTAGATAGTCCGAAAACGTCAGATAATCTGTTTAGAAATATTAATGGAACAATTTATTCGATACCTACTGTAGTAGGTGATGATAGCAGGATAAATTTAATATCTCCTTACATACGAAAGGCCCGCAAAATTCATAAAAACTGGCAACATTCGTATGTCTGCCTGAATCAAAAATGCTAGCCAGCTAACTACCAAGTATTTTTAAATATAACTATTTAATTTTATTATTACCTATAAAACAATATTCCCAACACGTGAACCATTACAAAATCTCGGGATCTTTGACTTTTATACGTAATCGAAATCCAGTTAATAAAGGAAAAATATAAATGAAAAACCTGCAACAACAACGAAAGTTCGACAAAGCCAAATTCCGAACGTTCGTTTGTTCATAGACATAGAATGGAAAAAGTAACCTTTAACGTATTCTGTCCGAGAGACAACAACAATATGCATATAGAAAGAACATTATTTCAATTTGTTGTGAATAATAAACCCGCCAGGTTACCAATATCTTGTGGTTCTTATTAAGTACGAATGTCGTATTATTTAATCTAGGGTATACATTTCTGACCACTGTAATTTTACTAATTTTATACAGCGTACAACTAGTTTGTTTTAACTTTATAAATAATTTATTAATATATTGTTTAGTATAAAAATCTAAATTTATTTTCCACAATATTTTAAAAAAACATTTGATCAAATATTAATCAAAAATAAAACATATTGTTGTGAAATAGCAACGATATAAATTAAAATTTCCTGTGAGATCACTATACCTCAAGCTAAAATACAATACTACTCGCAATACTATAATTTTATGACTTTTTTTTTATGATTACATTTTATTTTTTTTTTAAATTTCCGGTATTATTTGAAATTTTCTGACTATGCTCAAAGCGCCAAATTCTACGGACTCCAGAGTCTTAAGCTTAGAAGATCGCGAGCTGATATGTTACTTTTATATAAAATTGTCAATGCTCACATCGACTGCTCTGATCTTCTGGGGCTCATAGATTTGAGGGTTCCATCTAGACCTACTCGCCAGTGTGAGACATTCCATCTGTCACGGTTGAGTACGAATTATGCACAGAATTCATATATACATCGAGCATGTAAGCTTTACAACAGCATGTTAAGTGACATCGATATATTTAACACTACTTTCCCGGCATTCAAGAGAGTGTCTATACTCTAGCCCTTGAATAGTATATTTATATTCATATGTATATGTAGAATTTATTATATTTTATATTATATTGTGTTTTATATTATATTCTGGTGATTGTCCCCAACCACCAACCCCTCCTACTTCCTGGTCCCGGCCTCGCTCCCGAATGGGTTTTCTATTTTTTTAAGTTTGGAGGAAACTATTATTGGCTTTGTGTTTTAATTGTTTTTTTTGTTTATTGTAATTACTATGTAAACTGTTGTTTCTTGAAATAAATAAATGGCTACTTTTAAGTGGCCTAATTTCATCTACTCAGAATTACAATATTGGCTATAAGTTAAAATAGGTATACCTACCCATATTTCAAATTCCTTACGTCCAGAAGTTTTAGTACAAAAGAAATAAAGTTATTTTTCATTATTTATCTCCAAACCGCTAAAACGAACCAAGTAGGAATTCATACTAAGTTTTTCTTATAGAATGTCCCATGTAACTTCTGCTTACCTAGCCGAGTTATTTCATTCGATTAAAATTTGCATGATAGGTTTAATTGGATCAATCGGCAGGTATGTCCCAAAACATCCTTTTAACAGATTGTGGTTGTGGTGGGTTGTCCCATCCAAGTTGTCGAGTAAAAATGAAAATATGTTAAAATAAATTTGATTGTTCTATTAGTCGCTATCTCTTGGACTAAGATCACAGAGCGTGAACACAACAGACATTAAAGAAAATAATCTATAGGAACCTTCACTTTGGCGCTTGTTTTCACTATCACTTGCCGGCTTTGCAACCATTTTGTTTTCGTTTTATTTGTATATTAAATTTACATTACGATGCATTGCATTTCGTCTACCAATGAGACATGATGATCACCTTTATGTATTTCAAATATTATATTGCATAATAAATTAAATAAAGAAAGGGCCGTGCAAATCCGACCAACGAGCAAATAGGTGTCCAATATTGAGTCCCGATTTCGATTGCGTTCAAGTGGGATTTCATTTAATCACATCAAATAATTAAATCAGCATTTTTGTTTCCTTTTGGTAAAGTTTATTTTCATACTTCTTCAAAATCACGTTTCAAAAACTTCCAGTTACAAGACTAACAAGTTTAGTAGTACATCTATATAGTATACGGGCGTTCGGTAAGTCAAAGAGATTATTTCCTATCGCCACATATGTGGTTATTAGGCTGTGGTTAGCATAAAAACTATTGATATTTCTGTGATTTTTTTTCAAAAACGCCGACCTTCACATTTTTTTTTTGTAAATAGTTTGTATATAAATGTTTCTTATTACGCTTACGAATCATGTGTTTAAAAAAAATGGTTTCAAGGCGCTAATCTCAATATTAGAAAAGTAAAATATTTGTAAATATAAAATATCTAATATTTATAAATATTATAATGTAAATAATTTTACTACAAATAATGGAATATTTTTAAATATTTTGATTTTTTATAAGAATAATAATGAAACATATAAATTATTTTGTAAAAAAATGTTTTACATTTAGTTTTCTGGATTTTTAACACCCTATTCCCGTCCTATTCCCGACTATTCCCGTCCTTTGACCGTCCGTCTGTCCGAGATATTACAAATTTATAAACTACGTGTTTCTTTAATATTTTGTATCTTTAACTTGGCTCAAAAGTATAAAATTAGAAATCGAGTAATTGCATGCATAATATTTATTTCAAAAAATTATATTTACAGTGTAAATATATCCTAATATGAAAAGTAGGAAAAAATTGTTTAACCTAACATTATTAGAGTTATAAGTATTTGAGGAAAATTGTTTAACAAAATTTTTTACTAAATACAAACAGAAATGTAAATCAAAAACCATTTTTAAAAATATTCCAAAAGGGCTCTCTGAGTAATGGTAGAAAAACCCAAAAAAAAATCAAGGAACTAAATTAAAACTTCATTACACCTAGTCCGAGTGCTGCATTATTGTAATCATCCCTGTCCATAGTGGGTTTTTTTTAGAACTCTAACTATTGTAAGTTTCTTAGTGAATACTACCTAAATTACTTTTATCTTGATCTACGGTGGTAAACCAGATAGTTGCATTATATTTATTTGGTTTTATGTTATACTATAAGTTGGTACTATTGTATTTATTCTTTATATTTATTTGTTTTTTTTTTGTTATGATTGTACATGTACTGTCTGTTTATAATTTTTCTCGTGTAACTGTTTATTTCCCTAATAAAGATAAGATAAAATAAATAAATAAATACTTTTGTTAAATAAACAAACCACGATCAAACTGTTATTGTTTTGTTTAAAGAATTTTACCCAACCATCCGTCAATTTTAAGATTGAAGGCGCGGATCCAAAATGATTGCTGAAATTTACAAATTTAAAATATTTTATTTATATTACGATATATCGTAGGGTATAAGGGCTTTTAATTTTTACATTTAAAATTTTGAAAAGAAATCTGGCATTTAAAGATGCTTGGTACAAACCTGTCGACATAATAAATAAGCTCATGCCTGGCTGATTTTTAGGGTTCCGCCTCAACATAATTAAAAATGGAACCACTTCGTGGTTGACGAGGTGTCCGTCTAAGGAAACCTTGGGTTTTTATACCAGTGACCTTAAAATCAGCACAATTTCAAACCAGGCGTTTATTTAATTATGCTTTTGTTCAAAATGAAAGCAATCTTTGAAGTCTTTGCCTAATTTATGCCTAATCTTTTTGTGTACGTTTTTGTGTTGTTTGTGGTTTTTGTTAATTGATGATTACGTACCATCACACTATTGACCAAGTCACCGTCAGGCACATTAACCGATCTGACGATTAATTTACAAACATTAGAGGAGCAGTCGATTCGTCGCCTAAGAGAAAACAAAAAATATCAACAAAGCGAGGGACAATGAACACGATACGATGCGCGTTTGTTCAAGTCGAGCGCCGGACGTCCGCCGCAGTGAGCGCCGCAGGCCACAGCCGTGCACCCATGACGGCGCGCACGGGCGCCGTGTCGTGTTACTCTACTTTTTTTTGCTTTCTATAGTAAGATATAAAACAGCGGAGGCGGGGAAACAGTCGACAGTGTCAGCTGGACCGCGATCGCTCCAACGCCGCCGTGCCACAGCTATGGCTCGCCAGGTAGATCCTTCGTCATAACGACATTTAACCTCACCTACTCCAAAAACTTTGTTGCGGCTATTAAAGTAGTTTTTTAACATTTGCTGTGGTATTTTTCCATAACTTCTATTTTCCAAATTCCAACCCAAAGTTCCCAATTCCAAAGTTTTGCGTGGTGTTTACTAAATGGGCTAATTGCACTCTATTTAGATAATAAATTCGTGTGTTTCAACTACACCGAAGGATATAGAAGTTTTAAAGATTTTAACAGTTTATTTTTCTTTTTTGCAGATCGCGATTGCCGGAATCGTGGTCATCTTCGCTCATCTCACCTCGTCGTCGGTTACCTCGAACAGCACTCGAAGAGAGAAACACGCCTCCCCGCACGAGAAGATAAAAAGAGGAGTTCTTCATGTCGGCAACGGCTACGGCTATGAAGTCTATCCTGTCCAGTCGACGCCGACCTTCAGCCAGTTCAGCGCGTTCGCTTCACCCAGCCATTCCAGTCCGTACTCAGTGGCGGACTTCAAGCCAGGCGCTGGCTCTGGCTCAATGCAAATAAAAAAACCGGCCATTTCGCATTACGGTAACGCCGCTCGCGATTCATACGGCAACCAATACCAGCCTGAAAGTTTTCAGCATTCCGTTCCCGAACATAGTGTAAATCTTCGACCGAAACATGCACAGCATTTGATAGCGTATGCGCCGCAACATGGTTTGATTTCCGATCAGCATCCGAAAGTTTTTCAGAAGTATACGCAAACTCCGGTCGGACCAACTAATGCAGTCTTGATTCCAAACGCGCCGCTTCATAACTACAATATTCAATTGCCGTATCAAAACGATAATGCGATTAGATACCCGATATATAAAACTGCGCTCAGCCCGCAATTTCCGTCTCAAACTAATTTAAACCAGTACCCAAAACCAGAAAATTTTCAAGCGTCACCATTTCAAATAAAAAATCCCACAAACAACCTAAAACAAAGTAACTACTACAATGCACTTGAAAATCAACGCGTTCCATATTTAACTCAAAATGTTCAGTACAGCCCTTCTCCTGTGTATGAAGTTCCCAAGAGACATAACTCTCAGGTAATCATTTCCGAACAGCAGCCATTACACATAACGTTTCCGTCATCTTCGTTAACACCGATGGATGAAATATCTGAAAACTTTAAATCAATAGAACCGCAATATATCGTACAACAGCCATACAAAAACGCAGTTCTTTCAAGTGCTCAAAACATTCTACCCCGTCTTCAAGAATCTTATGATGTTTACAACCAAGACAATGCACAGTCTCAATCTAAATTCCCCATACATTCTCAGCCCGCTAAGCAGGATGAAGTATCCACTAAACAGTTAGATAAGAAGGAAAATTTCAGGAGCGGGGAAGATGAATTTAGAGGCGACGAATTAAAAGAAATCTTTGTCGATGACGAACGCCACCCGAAAAATCCTGAAAATAATGAACACAGATATTACTTGGAAAACGAGGAGCTAAACGATGAAGACTTTGTAAGAAGTGCACATTACGATGATGAAAAATATCCCTCAGTTGTGCATAATGCTGATAAAGAACCAACATACTTTGACGATTATGAGCGATTCAAAAGTATGGGAAAAGAGGGTAAAGAAACCAAAGCAGATCCGACAACCTACTACGAAAGATACTATCATAACTCCCACGACGAAATACCCTCTAAGTATACCCAGCATCGTTTGACCAAGACCAAGCACAAAGATTCCAGTAAAGCAAAATCATCGCCATTAAAACATTCGAACTCAAACCCTGCCAGAAAACCAACTAAAATAGTGTCAACCAAATCGTCTAAAGATCCAAATGGAAAGGACCACCACAACTTTGGAGACCGGCCTTACAGTTTCAATTCACTTTATACAAAATCCGCCCCAGAAATGTCTTTGAATATTTATAACGGTGACGATGACACCCATTTTATCAAAGGTGACTCGAAATTTGTAAAACCTAAATATCAGTATGGTTTTGAACCAATTATCTCAGGTTATAAAAATATCCAACCATATCACAACGACGACTCGGAGGGAAAGTATTCATCAAATCATCCGATGGCGGTGAAAAAAATATATAAGGAAAACTGGTATATAAGTAAAACTATCGACGATTAGATAACCATATTTAGGAATAATTTTAAATAGGTTAGTCATAAATGTTTTAAGTGTAAATGCCGCATTTTTTTTTATATTATAAAGATTTGTTGTTGAAATAAATTATTGTTAATAAATTGATAATGAATTTTGTATTTAATTAAATAATATTAATTTTATGGTTTCAAAAACTTCATTGTGGGATCATACTTTTTGTTAGAGTTTAAGCTTTGAGAGCCGTCAAAGAACTTTCATCAAAAACAATTAAAAATAGAATTTATACTTTGACCTAACTCATGTTCAAATTCAAAGTTTTTAATAACGTATCGATAGCACATAAATTATATATATATACATATAAAATAACAAGTCCTGACTGACTGACTGATTCATCATCATCGCCCAGGTCAAACCGCTAAACCTAGGAATAGGAACCTAGAACCCAGGAATCGGGAATTTTGAAGGTACATTCTCTGTATGACGTAGGTACCCACTAAGAAAGTATTTTTAGAAATTCCCCCTAAGGGAGTAAAAAGAGGGTGTGAATATTTCTATGTTGAAACCAATATCTCAGAAACCGAAGATGTTACAGAGTTGAAGATAATATTTAGATACTTCTTAAAAAATAAATAAACACCCATTAACCATTTTCCGAAATTCCACTTAAGTCATCACGCGCCAAAGGCGCCGTTTAAGTCGCTTGCAGGGCCCAGCTGCCAACCTGATACTCCTCGGGATGGAAGCTGGGTTACTTTTAACTATTATTAGAAAGTTTTACCTAACAATAAAAATAAACCCATAACACTATCCATTCCACGAAGCCAACCCTGAGTTAGAATCAAATGACTTGAGTTCAAGATTAACTTCAAGATCTCTAAACCCAGGTGAAGCAAGATACTTCTTCAACGTGTCTGAATACCGTACTCTCTCCCAATCAAGAGTGTTGAAATGCTGTAACTGATTCAGCGATTCTGTCCTATCAGCGTCCGCTTTAGCAAACTGATGGTTCTTTCAGAGTGGTTGTAACCCGGTCAACCGGTTGTTTTTGGTGTCCAGCGCTTGGGCGGGACAAAAAACCACCACCCTAGCTAGATACTAGCCTGCTCTAGGCTTTCGTCCATCATTAGATCGGGATCGTTAAATTTACTTCCCGCGAGAGAAACGGTCTGAACGGGTTGAGCAACCCCTCTAACGAAAACAGAAATTTCGCTTACCTGGTCGGCCAACTTTTCAAACCTCTTTTCCATTCGCTTCTGTCTTTTCGTCAACTTCTTCATTTTCCTTTTCCTGGTATTGTCCGTAGAGCTGGAACTAGACGAAGACGACGAGGATCGAGGACGTTTTTTAGACGTCGGAGTTGTTATATTCTCCGAAAAGACCACTTCTTCTCTTTAGGGCTCATCCGAGAACACTCGCGGGCTAGCCATGTTATTAAACCAATACTAAATGGATTTAGATTGCTAAATTCAATCCGAACGGAACGGCAATCGCCAATGAAGTTCCCTGACCAAAGACAATTCGACCATAGATGTGAAATATTAAAGGGATTGTGGGAGTCACATACGCGGCAAGAAGGAATTGTATTCTCACAGCATTGTATATCAGTAATAAAATATATACAATACCCATAGGTCTCAGGTTCATGACACATAATACAGATGGTAGAAAAATAGAGAGGGCTTAGTGATGGAATGCCAGACATTTCAGCGCGAGATGCTGCCTTCTTCGGTAACGATTTGGCACTAGTATATTTATTTATTTATTCATTTTTGTTTTTACATATTTCTTATATGATGAATTACATAACCATACCTAACTGGGCATTGCCCGTAATAAGGTAGGCTAATTTTAATAGTTATTAAATAGATTAATTAAATGCTATAAATACTACATATCTTATATAAATAAAATATAAATATCCATTAGTAACAACATATATGTTTAGCAAGTCAAGTCACAGACATGTTTGTCGATTGATAGTCTACTTTAGTACGTAATATTACCACATTAATATTATTATTACCGCTTGGATGTCTCGTCGAAACTCGGTAGATATTTGATAAGAAGCAAACTTTAATTTCTTTTTACTCTTCGAATTTAAAATTATTTAAAAATAATAAAATGTCCACGCTTACCCTACAATCATTTGGTGATGGTGATGGTGATGGTATTTATTTGTTGTGTCGGCTAAACTCAGTAAAAGTTTTCATTAGCGAAATTTGTTTTGAATATGATGAATTCATTAAATTGCGTAATATAAACGTTATATCATTTATCATGATGTTACGTCGAATTCATTGGTTTGATTTGAAATAGATTCCTTTTGAATTCAATTAGTCTATCTGGCTTGCCACCCAATTAGATCACCGTGTGAAAATGTTTTCCACAATTACTTATATTTGCTATTTGTTTAAATCGCGTGTGATAGAGTCATAATAGGATATTAAATAATGTAACTAAAATTTGGTTAAAAACGCACCATTGTTGAAATTTCCTTATCTCATCCGTATCCTTAAATAATATTTTATGAAAAATACGTTTTATCTGTGTGTGTCACTCATTGTGTCACAAATTATACCTTCTGTAGCCACCTATTTTCATAGTTTTCTCTCTGCATTTACGGTTATTAATTATAAACCACACACCGACACAAATCGACCACAATGACACTTTGCAATGTGTAGTTTGCCATTTGATTCAATTTCATTTAAATCAAATACCGGTTTATACTTCGCTATTAGTTTGCACATAGTTATAAGTTTTATTCATTTAGATAATAAAATTTGGACTATTTATTGACTTTTTATTTCCATCTTTCGTTTAACCTTCAAACCATTCTTTAGTAACAGCCTCTCCGATAATTTATAATAAGTAAAGTTCCATAGTTTAATAATATAACTATTTCACATTTGGTACCTACAAGTATATGGAGAACATCTAAAATTTAAAACAAGTGGTTAGAAATAGTACGTAGTACTATTTATTCTATAGTTTTAAGTCGGCTACAATAAGTAGTTGGCAGTCCAACTCACCATACATCCCTTCGATTTGATATAAAATCAAATATATTATAATTATTATTTTGGATAAATTGCTCCTCTACCTGGCGCATAACTGAATCTATGACCCGACAATGTTTTTAACTGGTGCTAAGTTGCTATTTAGTTTTTTCTCGATTATGAATAGCTGTTTATTTTCTGCTAATATGCATTGCATTCTGCTACTCTTCGTACAACGATGAATCCAATTTTTTTATAAAAACATGTTATAATTTCAATCTCTAGTATTCGATTGTTTTTCACCTAGTCAAATATAACTTGTCTGTATTTGTTTATTAAGTTGCCTTATCATTCTTTTTGTTTTTTTGTTTTCCTGATTTAAACAATTTTTCACAATAAAACTATTACTATCTATAGTAAAACCTTGCAAACAGTTTTCACTGTAAGCTACTTTTCGTTATAATATAAGAATCGAGAGCATGCCCTCCTCCAGCCCGATGTGAATAATTATTTTATTATTTTCGTGGTCACATAATTTTACTCATTGTTTAGGTAGAAATCTAGGTCAAATATAACTTGTCTGTCTTGTTTTTTAAGTTGTCTTATCATTCTTTTTGTGTTTTTCTGCTTTTAATAATTTGTCGCAATAAAACTATTATTATATGTAGTCTGCACACAATTTTCACCGTAAGCTACTTTTCGTTATAATATAAGAATCGAAAGCATGCATGCCCTCCTCCAGCCCCATGTGAATAATAATTTTATTTTTTTCTTGGTCATATAATTAAAACTATTGTTTAGGTACAAATCTGGTTGCCAAGATTTACATTTTTTATATTTTACTTTCTTTGAGTAAAAGCAGCCTTCTCTTTTTTTCTTTACTTTTTTTTTTTCTTTTTTAGTTTAGTACTTTTTGTCTTTGTCAAGAAAGATATTTCAGTTTGCTGATACTTACTAATATAGTACTCCAGAAGCAAGACTGAATGTTAAATATCATCAGCATGACTAATTCTCACTGTAACCAATCTTGAAAAGGGCGGAAGAGGTTGTGTATGTGCACTTTGTACAATGTGTATGTTGAAGGTTTCTGGGTTCAAAATAATCCTCTCAAAAGCTTAACCCAATGGGCAACCTTGATCGCATTAAATTTTTAAAGCTCTACCTTTTAGTTTTTTTTATACTTATAATACCTACGGTGTTCCATATCAATAATGTATATTGGTTCTCCAGTGGAAAAGTCAAAGTCAAAAGAAACAGCTGGAGCGAGGCACGCTGAAAACCTATCGCCTTACGAAATACTAACCTTAACGTTTACCAGATAGCATGGAATTCATGGAAGGATATGAAAAAAATATAAATGTATCGAACGCAAAAATATAATTTTAGATTTTTTAGCGATGGGGCAAAATTTATATAATTTTGAATACATTATTTTTTTTAGGTGAGACTTTATAGTAAATATAAATCGTTATACTAAATTTTCTATTTAATCATTTCTTTCATTTTATTTACGTCATATACGTAAAATTAGCTGTTCTAAATTCGTGTAGTAGATATGTATATATAGATATAAAATGGTTTTGTTATTTTTGTTATTAACTTTAATACTTTTTGTTAGTAGAAACCTATTTTTAGTTTTACATAGTTTTTTATCGATCCATCAAATGTATTTTTTTTTTGTGTATGCACTGTGTAAACTTGTTGGTTTCTCCAATAAAGATAAATAAAAATAAAATATCCCATATCGAATAAAATTACTATATTTATAATAAATATCTATACTAAATTAATCCAAAGATAATTTAAATTTAATAAGCAATAACCATCGCATAATTTAATAACCATCGCTTATTTGCAGTTTCCACTCTGTTTCCATTCTAAAATCATAGTCTAAATAATTTGGCATGCTATAATTTTATGGCATGTGTTCGAGAATACGATTTTGACACAGTAGGCGATAATTTTAGCATGCTAAAATTTTAGATCGCTTTCAAGAATTGGCCACTGTATTGAGGCCCAGCTCACTGTATTGAGGGCTGCCTAAAAGTTCATTTTTCCAAAAAGTTCATCCTGGGATGGGGAAAATATCTTTTAGGTTAAAGTATCAGTACCCATATTGTAAATCCATGTTTCAAGCACACATAAAAAAAATACTAGGTCTGTAATTGCTTGGTGAAAACCCGTTGCCAGGATCAATTATTATTAATACATAAAAAATATTAATTTTCAGGTAATAGTAGTTGTCCCAGAATGATCTAAAGTCATGACTTGCCTCCGTCAAGACCTTTCAAGCTTTTTTTTATATTCAAATACAATATATTTTAGATAAATCCTACAAAAATCATAGGATCTTATCTGCGGGTTTATTTTTTGGTTTTCAAGTCACTTATCATTTTACAGTAAATTTTTAAAAGTTTATACATAAATTAATAAATCATATCAATTTAAAAATCCATAAAATTATTATAGAAAAAAAAATAATAAACAGAAAATAAAGATAAATAGAAAAGAGAAGGGTGGTCAGGGCCAGCCGCCGATCCTGGGTTGTATATTAGCTAAATATAATAAAGTTTTTAAAACGCGAAAAAACAAGAATTTTGAAGACTATCGTTGTAACCTCTTACACAGATTTCAGATCGCAGACAGATTTCTTATTCAGGAGCACAGAATTTTATTTATTTTTTTATTTATTTATTATTTATTCAATATGGTACAATATGAAGTTACAACAATAAATGATATAATAACACTGAATTAATTAAATGAATATAATATAGACAAGTCATTTATTGTCGCTCTGAAGTAACATGGCTACTCTAACTAGGTTAAAAACCTGTTCTAAGAGCGGCAGAAGGTTGCAGAAAAAATACAATACTTATGAAGTACGCGAGACGTTAGTAATAACAAAAGAGATCATAGGATAAATATCATAAATACAAAATGTAATACATATAATAAATAGTGCATAACATTATATACATATATATATATATATTACATACAATATACATCAATGCGCAGGTATTAACTATTTAATGTTTAGGCGATTTGAATGTAACTTTGATTTATTTTATTGTTTTTTTATTATGCGGATATATGTTTTAGTATTTTAAAGTAATTTCCAAGCTGTTTAGCTTTTATATCTGATACACACGTGGTAAAAGAATAAGATGCGTCAATTCAATGTAGTACGTGGTTTCATCAAAGCTTTGTATACTAAATATATACACACTTGGAAGCTTACTTTAAGAGTAAACTTTGAGTATATTTTCCTGTAATTACGATTTCGATGTATGTACGGAATTACCAAAAATTCATCTTCATATATTTTAGTCTATTTATTAATATTATTAGGTTAATAATATCAATAATTACATAATAGTAGAAAAGGTGTGCACAATATAATTGTCCATAACTACTACTATTAGTATTTTTAAGATATTTGACTATTCTCAACATTATTTTATTTTATGCTAACGGGATAAATGTATTCTGATTACAACTGATATAACTGATAAAAGTACATAAGTTCACCTATTTTATTAGATTAATATTTGCATAAATGGTGTATAATATCGTGAAATCTCAAACAAATTTGTCAACAGCTTCAATTTTGGCGAAAGAGTATTAAATTAGTCTAGATAAAAGATTGGTGTATTGCTTTTGCTCCTTTAATCCTAAAAACGTAAGTACTCCAAATATTTGGTCAAAAAAAAATACGCGACAATTATTTATCTATATATATCCCCTTACCCTACTTACTATCTTAAATAAGGAAGTTAAGAGGAAATATCAGCTTCAGGAGACATGGTAATAATTTTGTTAAGAAAATAATCTAAACCATCCTACCATCCAATATACACTCACTATACTTTATAAGTTACTGTAATGTTTTTACAATTGCCCTTGTAATATTTACGGTTGTTTTAATAATAGCCCTAATATTTAAAAAAAAAAGTATAGGCGTAAAAAAAACAAAGTAGTAATTTATTTATTCATTTAATTTCAGCCAACAATTTCAATGCCATAAAAATGTTACAATGACACCCTCCTGGATAGAATAATATAAATTTTAATTTAACTCGAAAGTAATAACGACCTTATGCATGCTTTAGTTCGCTGCTGGAGTGACAGCTCATGCATTTTCTTACGATTGGTCACTTTTAACTTTAGTATCGTACTAACATAACGATGCATAATGCCATAAGACGTGTTTAAAATGCTTTCAATATGATTACAATAATATTATCCTTCGAATTATATTATTTCCTAATTTTGCTTAAAACATATTTTAAACAATATAAAACGGATAGATTTTTAGATAATTTTATTATAAAAGTAGGTATATATCTATTTGGTTGAAAAAAACTTTAGATTTAATCTATGAGTAAAAACAGAACAGCTATTTTTAATATGATTTTTACGGACTTAATTCCTTTTTTTTTTTAACATGTTGGTAAACCCACAGCCGCTTTAACACAACCACACAAAATTTAGGAAAGTTTTCTATTATTTACCAAATTTGTGGATTTATATACACCCACCGTGCACATTGCTCTTCTTACGAATTACAGAGCATCCGAGAAAGGCGCCCGTCGAGAAAATGATCGCAACGCCCCCCAAAGCCACCAACCACAATAAGTTGGTTGGAGGTTCTAAAGATTCAGACTCTGCGAGTTCTTTGTCACCGGTTAGTGCTATCGGTTTTAATATTTTCACTACCGGCTCACAACCGGATTCTCTCACATATTTGGCCCATGTCCTGTTGGTGACGGAGAACTCCCTAGGTTTGGCAAAAGGTCTGCGGCCAGGTACGTATACATTCGTAAATGTTTTGTCTTTTATATCTTTTTCATCGTAGTTACAAATCAAACCCTTTTTCAGCTTAGGACTCTTGACCGCAATATCGCGATGGATAGTTTTAGCTCCAACCAACACGTTGAGGTCACCTTTTATCATGCTGGCCCAATCCCACATCTCGGCTATCTTACAATCGCACTTCCATGGATTGCCAACGAGTCGCAACGAATATAATCTCGGATTGGCGGCGAAAATCTGTGGCGTTATAGATGTCATGTTATTATTTCCCAGGTCGAGTGTTTCTAGGCGAGAAAGCCATTGTAAAAATTTCAAAGAACCTGTTCGCGTTGGCAGCCTGTTATCGGCCAATTTTAACTCCAATATATCTCTAGTGTGTTTAAATGCTTCATCGGGTAAAAACGTTAAATTACAGTTACTTAAATCAAGACTCCTTATGCGAGAAAGTTGTCTAGGAAATAAAGGACCACTTTCAGGAATTACCAGCGGATTACCATCTAATTTTAACATTTTTAACTCGGTGTAATTCAAATTTTTGAAAAATACATTCGCATCTAATGGTCTTCGTAGACCGCAACGATCCAACTCAAGAGTTTCCAAAAATGTAAGGTTACCAAATATACCAGCTTCTAAAGTATTTAAATCATTTCCAGATAAGACCAACCTCTTCATTGACGTCATCTTTGAAAAGGTATCAGGGTTCATTTGCGATAAATTACTGTATCCCATATTTAAATACTCTAATTTCTCAAGAGGCTTCAAAAGTTTAATGAATGCGTCGACGAGCGGATTGTGTGATATATCCAGTTCATGCAAGTTTTTAAATCTATCAAACGTATCTGGAAGATGTTCCAGACCGCAATTGCTCAGTGACAGTCTCTCCAACATCGTCAGCGGATCCAATGCTGCTTCCAAATCCGAAGCGGAAAATGTGTTGCCTGACAAATGAAGTGTCTTTAGTTTAGTGGCATTCGCAAACGCATCCGCAGATAATGGTCCATTTAAATGGCAATTAGATAAGTCTAAAGTATCCAGGTGTAGCACGTTGTTGCTTAATGTTGTTGCAACATCAAAATCATGCAATTCATTTTCAGCAAGAATAAGAGTTCTTAAGTAAGTAACATTATAAAATGAGTCCTCCGATAAATTCGTTATTTTTGTATGCCTAAGGTTCAAAAATTCAAGCCTACCTAAATTTCCCAAAACTAACGTCCAATCTGTCTTGGTAAGTCTGTTATTTGATAAATCTAAATTCTTTAAAACTTGCAAAGAAGAAAAAACATTGTCTCTAAGATAAATTAATTCACAATCGAACAAATTTAATGTTTCCAATACTGTTAGTGGATCTAATAGACCCAATTCAAATGCAACCAAAGGATTTTTTGAGAGAATCAGAGTTGTAAGAGATGTTACGTTTTCGAAGAAACCTGATGACAAGTTGCCTAATCCGCAAGAACTTATATCCAGATATTGCAGGGTATTTGAAATGAGAAATGGACCATCTGCTGGTTCCAGTGGATTTACTTGAAGATCTATACGTAAAAGTCCTGGAGAATCCCTGAAAATATAATGCAAGTTATAATTTTGTGGTAAAAAAAATATACACTTAGATATACTTTTAGGTTCTTACCTAAAAGATTCGGGGTCTACTGTTTTTATTCTGTTTCGTGACAAATCAGCATCTATTAAATATTCCAGACCAACAAATGATTCACTTTTCAGCTCGGTCAATAAATTGTTAGCCATTTGAAGACTTCGAAGTTTTATATGTTGCGGAAACGGATCAATGTGGGTTATATTATTTTCTTCAAGGTCGAGAATATAGACGCTCAAACTGAGTTCCTTATAAGGGATTACGGTGAGGTTACTTTCTGAACAATCCGTCACCCAATTGATGCGCAGATAATGGCAGTCGCATTCGTCTGGGCATTCCAGTTCGAAATCATCTCCGTTAAAACAAACAACGCCATAAGATAATGCAATGGTGAAAACCAGTATCAAAAGCTTTCGTTCCATATTGAAATCCAAGTAGTCCGTCTTATCGCAAACATTTACTTAAAGGTTTTTTTTTTCACACGACGCTACACCTAAAAATAAAAAATAATGTGTACTCAATTCTGCGATGATAGCAATTATTACAAAGTTTATTGGAGCACTAAAAATATATTTCCTTCGTTATTATATTTAATGTTTTTTACGCAACGGTATAATTTTGATATAATCCTAAACACCGTTAACATAAATCGAACACATCTTAAACAATAAAAGTATTCAGAGTGCGAGGCCGATCGACGCAAAAATGTCACTCAGTAGGCACTGAAACGTGGCCCTGAGTTCAATCGGTGCTGATTGATAGAGGTACCAAAGAAACGCTTATTTCAACAGGATAATGGGACACGAGCTCGACGTTCCGACAATGAATGAGCTGAGCCGACTCGTCGGGGTACAAAAATTGGTCATCGAATGAATAGAAACGATCGCGAGATACATAAAACGTGTATATCTACATATGTATCTCCCCATTCTGAACTTTGGCTGGAAGCAATCCCCCTCTCTCCCCCCTCCCTTCCCTCAAACTGTTATTTTGACATTGATTTTAAAGAACGAACAGCATTCAAAACAACATCGATAATAATAAATAATTAATATAATGATAACACGGACAAGATCGACACAAGTACTGTAATAACTGTTTACAATAATGCACAATTATTATTATTATTATTATTATTAAGTAATTACAATATTTAGGAGCTAGCTCCGGTGATACTGTTGAGTTTAGTAGGTGAGGAAAAAAAAATAATGCTTAACAACTCGCAGTCTTTGCTTAAAAACAGCCTTGGAACAAGGAAAGGGGTCAAATGCTGACCTATGAAGAGTATTTCACTGCCGAATTGTTCTGGAAAGAAACGAATTGAACTCAATGTTCCGTTTTCTCAAGATAGGTTTTATCTTGGAAGGATGGTCATTACGGCCAATATAAGGAGGTTTAGAGAGCTGGGATCTTAAAGCAAAGCCAAATTTAATTAAAGCAAGACCAGGCAAAATTAATTTTTCAATTCAAAATTTCACAATAATAACCGTGGTTTTTTCAAATTATCGAAAAAAATTCGTTAAGTTATTACAATCTTTTTAAAGATTTCTATTGCATATTCGGACCAATAAATAAAGCAAATCACCAACTAATAATATATATTTTGATAGTTTTTCGGTTATTTTACGTAGCAAACAAATACATAATAAATATAAAGTAATAAACGGCTTTAAAAAAAACTGTTTTAACTAACACAATGCCCGGTTTACCTTACAAGGGTTGGGCGAGATTAGATAAGGATGTAACGGCCAGTATCTATGAACCTATTAATTAATCGTTTTAGTATTTAATATTAACACCGTATTATAAGATATCTATCGCGATTTTAGATGTTATGTTTAATCTTGGAATATAACCTAGGTCTCGAAGAACATAGTTTTTATGTTGATCCATGTTGAGGGTCAGACGTGGGTCTAACAATTTTACGCTAAAAAAAATTACTAAAAACTTAAATAAAAACATTTTTGTTGCTGACGCTCCCATCTTGGGGTTATCTATGTTAGTGATAGATTACATTTGTCATTTTTAGGCAACGAAAACATTATAATAATATATAATAATGCAGCAGCATATTATTAAAATTGTTAATCACGATTAAGAACTAGTTACTAATTAGTTTTTATTAAACATAAGTTCATTTACTTCATTTTATAAATGCTAACAAGAATAGTGCCACGATTTTACAGCGACAATAATAAGTTACGACAGAAAGGAAGAAAACATTCCTGATCAATACTTTTCCTATAAATACTTTTCGTTAGGGTTTTAATTAAAATGCATTGGCACTAGGTATTTATACACATGTTTTCTTTTTGCCCAATCCGATATGGTCATGAGTTATATAGCGGAAACGGTTTAGCAAACGGTACCAAGATTTTTTACGCTGATGAATCTCATTCTACTAAATGAACATCTTGTAATATAACTATCGCATTTTTCCAATGCTAGGTAGGTGCCTTATAATCATTCTTTTATTCTGAATTACACAACTAAGTAACAATTAATTACTGTAGGTATTCTACGTTGCTAACAAATATAAAAGGAAATCTTCACACACTTATAAGTAACATACATAAGTATTTAATATAACTGTTTTCTTTTCTATGTGATTTTAAAATGGCCTAACATCAGAATGCGCACGAAATATCAAATTCGAGATAGGGGTACAGACCTACCCTTATAAAACATATGTTATTTTAAAATAATATATATAAATGTTAAGATTAAGTTCTTAAGAGAAAAAAATGATTAAAGCAAAGGTTGACATATTATGCTTTAGAAAATACTCGATACAATGAGGTGCCTGTTTATCTGTTAAAAAGACTCAAATAATGAAGACTCTCGGCATATAGTAATAATCTAATGAAACTTAGCACTACTTAGAAGTGTTGGCACTATTATTAGTAACTAATATATTTACCCCTTACTGCTCAACCCCGGGCTTTGCCTCGGGTTGACCGCTAGGCCCTGCGGGTGGTTTTATTATGGCACTGAATTTAAAATTACATCTTACTACCGACTACCCCGAATTTATAATATGTTTCTCCAAAATCAATAATTACTAACCTACTTCACAGTACCTGTAGTCTGTCGTGGTATGTATTCATTTGTTGGAGGGTAGGGATCTACCCACTGGCAGGGAAACGAAGGAACCCCTCAGTTTACCAGCTCGTCGTTCCAGGGGTCGTTCGTTGTACGGGCTTTCTTTCTCTTTGATTGTAAATAATCAAATGGCGCTTGCTTAGCATCATTATTATTACTATTATTACACAGCTAAAATTCGATCGATTGTAAGAAAAAACCACTTTAACTGCATGTATCGTTAGAGTATTTACCAGACCAGCAGATTTTTTTTATTAACATGTGCTATGTTCAATACATATATGTTACATAGCAGTTCATAGCACCTACCCACCAACGACGTGGGAAGGTAAAATTTAAAATATGTAGTTACTTAAACTGAAATATACCTACAAGGCAGGATTTTAGTGTTGTGATAGTTTTTTTAATTACTAGAAATCAAATTTGCTTTGTATTCAACATTACTAATGATACAATTTTTCACAATTATTTATGAAAATTTACCTCAAAATGGAATCGTACCTACTTCCTAAGACTATCTGTAACCAAAAAACATCCCGTATGTAAATAGTTATTTAAGAAAAAAATCTTACCTTTAGAAGTAAAATTATGAATTGCATTCTTTGTACAGTGTTCATTGAAAAATCCATTGGTTTCCTTGCGTATTTGAACGAATCTAAGCAGTGAGGTAAACAATGCGCCTTCGACTGTATTGACGCAGTAAGTCAAAAAAAACACTTTTGTGTCATTCTAGAGAGCAGTCATAATCGAAATAAATAGAAGGATTTTCACATTTTTTGCTTTATAGCTGAAACTTGGACACTTTAATTAACAGCATACGCTTCTAAACGTTAATTTTCTTTTCCAGTGGAAATGTAAACAACGACGCACCACCCGCACCGGTATGCGATATTATTATGTTTCCCCGCCTGCCAACAAAACGACACACATACACCTCACCGACACATGTAAAGTATATGAATAATTGCTTAAAGGTTAAAATATAGTAAGTAAAGTTTCATATTTTTTTTTTAGTTGACAGTTATTCGGCCACAATTTGTTTTAGGCTTCTAAAAACATTCCCTCATAAAATATAAAACATAAAAACATAAAATCGTGTTTAATATCAATGTTTCTAAAACGACCTCCACTCCATAGGTCACATAAGTAGGTCTATGTTCTACTCTGTATTTAATTAAAGTACTTTCCTTATAAAATTATATTATTTTCACATATTTTTTTTTAATGTGAGAATAGTGGAAGCACATCCTAGAAGCTACGATACCCACTTAAATATTTGTGGTATGTTTGTGTTGGCTTAGAAAAAAGTGAATAAAACTTTATTCTTCTTCCGTGATAGCAACATATTTTAAATCTGACAGCATTAACTTTGCCTTAAGGTAAATACAAAGAAATGCGAAAAAAAAGTTTAATGGTTTTCCTCGTTGCGTTCAGGTTTATACGACATATATGTATACGTGTTGAACTATTTTTCAAATTTATAGATATGAATGCGGCTTTCACGGCGTAGCAGAAAATGTTTTTGTTCCAATATCAAAAATTCCATTCTTGGTGAGCGCGTTAAGGAATTTAACGCTTATAGCTCATGATTTCCATTTCCATTGTTTTTATTTTCATACATGAGTCCCACATAAAATCATCTCATTTAACCATTTATAAAACTCTGTACTGGGTTTAAACCGACATCATGTGCTTTTAAGTACAGGACCTCTTTAGTACCTTTATAACGTAAATATTTTGCTCAATATTTCATTTTTGTAAATATTTTTTAACTAAAAATTAATAGAACTTTTCTAAATTTTCCAATATTGTCAAAGATTGTGTCATTTATCAATAAAACCAATCCCAACAGTAAAAGAACTGTAAAAGAAATAAAATGTGTATTTTTTCTGCATAGCTCCTAAAAAAATTAATATAAGAAATTTGGTTAAGCTTTTAGTTGCTTCATTAAATTCTTTAAAGTTTTTTTTATGTATATTCCGAGCTAACTTGTTATAACTTTTTATAAAATTTAAGGTGCATATTAGCTCATATTTTTAAATTTAACGTAACCTGCTCTTTATTTCCTTTATTGTAAACGACTTTGTATTGTAGCTTGTATTGTATTTACATAGATATCACATAAAGGCTTTATGCACAAATATATCAAATTATGTAAAGATTTTTAGAGCCTAAAAGGCTGTATACAAATGCTGTTTTTATTTTTTATTTTTTGGAACAAAACAAATACTATACATTTTTTAATCCAATTTTTTTTTCGATAAGTACCTATATATCTTTAAGGTCTCAAGAAAATATATAAAGTACTAAACCACTATAAAATTTGCAATTGTCATGAATAGTAAGTCTATATAACCATGATCCCCGAGGCACACTATGGTCTAACCTTTACAGCCATAGATAAGGGAAAATATTAAATTACCTAATATTCTGTTTGTTCATCTTATAAGATCTATAAAAAAATATGTAGTACGTAGAAAAAATCAAATAAATAATTATTACTCTAAAACTGCTTTTCACAGCATCCACCAACAATGAATTCGGCAACGTGAATCATTCGCGTTTTGCGAATGCGTCGCAGTCAAAAGCCATAATCAGGCTTTTTAACCTATTATGGCATATATTAACCTAGAATTAATCTATTTTGCCAGCAAAACAATTATTTGACTAATTTTACCTTTAGGAATTTTAATTTGACTTTCGGGAAGTTTATGTATAAATAGGGTAATAAATTACCATCGGCAACACAATTCCGGTCTACCCGTGTAGACCTAGATCTAAACAATTTTATGTCAAAAAATTGACAAGACGGTGATCAAATCAAAATAAATAGCGTCAAATCCTTTTATAAAATTAGGTATTTATTTAAATAAATTATGGCGTCTTCATCTTCCGATATTGAAATAAGTGAAAATTCTAACCTAAAATTATCGGAAATATTCGATGAAGGTATGACGCTTTTCAAAAAAATAGAGGAGACAAAAGAAGCTCTGAACACCACACCTGTGCAGGTTCGGATCTTATCGTATTAAAATGTTTATCGAATATAAATCTATGCCATTATGCTTTTGTAACAATAATAAATCTACATATTATTTCAGATTGATATCAAAAGAGCGATGCATAGATTTGAAGTAGCAACAAAATTGGTATCTCTCTCTGGTCTGTTTAGTACGAACGAAAGTATTGATGAAATACCTACAGAATGCCTTCAATATTTATTGTTACCTGCTTTATTAGGCACTTTAAGTCTAAAAATCACAAGCAAACCTCGTAAAGAAGTTATTGAGGTATCGGAGGTTTATTTTAGGTTTGTACTAACACGTTCCTCGTGAACTGTAAAATAAATATTGTTCTGTTTCCTGAGACATTTTCCTCTTTCTTATTATTTTTAATGTGTGCTTAGGAAATGAATAATGTGAGTGTCGAATTTGTCTTTGAATTATGTTACTATTCATCTCGGGACACTAATATTAGCAATGTACTTAAAAATCCACAAAAAAATATTTTTACTTTATATAACAGGTTTTTTTTTAAATCTAGGTATTTTGAAATTAAATTGGGGAGAATATTCATTGAAATTAAGTTGATAATTATGTCCATACATACCTGTTTATGACTCTCTAAAACATGATTTAATTGGTGGTTTATGAAAGCAAAGAGTTTCTCACAATGGATGAATACAAAATTCAAGGTCTACTGCTTGCAGATATTCTAATTTACAAGTATAAGATTTTCTAATGTCTCTCACTTGGCATCGCCATAATGTCTAGGCCTAAATTGACAAGACTTCAGGCACCGCACTGCAATTTCCACCAGATAATTTTCGCTTTTTGGTTCAGAAATGTTGAGTATTCTACCTAATTTTTTTATGAAATTCCAAGGGCCCACTGTGTTTATAACATGTTCTTTTACGGGTTTAATTATCTACCTGTAGGATTTTTTTCTAATACAAGTTTAAGTTGTTACTCTATTTTCCTCGATGTATTTATTATTGCAGAGATTTTCTTCAGAGATGCAAAGATTACGAAATAGCTGAATTTGTGATACCTCCGAAAGAGGTAAATCCGGACGATGGTTGCTCCGCTGTTACAGAGACAACAAGGAGGGAACAGGACAAATTAAATGCACTAGTAGGTACATTTTTAACCTCGCTTTTGATTGTTTCATATCACTAAATCCTTATTATTATTATTATTGATACTAGGCAGGCAGCTATGCTGATGAGCCTAGATCTGTGCTTGCCTTAATTTACTAAGATGTGTATCTGGTCTATTTTTAAATTGATTCACTGATTTTGGACTAATCACTTCACTCGGTAGACTGTTCCAAGCGCTCACAATTCTGTTAAGTAAATTTGGATTAAAGCTAGAGCCAGCTAATTTCAGCCAGCTCTAGTTTAGATTTAATTTAGTAGGTTATGATAAGAGTAAAGGAGCTGCTGCTTTGAATCTTTAATGAGATATCATCACGAGAAATGTTTAACAGTGTCACTGTAGCCTGTGTGCCGAATGGCTTGAAACCCTCGGCGTATACCTCCACTTACACTCGTTATTAACCTGCCAAAGGCCCCGCCATTTTTATTATAAACGAACACCGAATGCCCTGCAAAATTTTTACAAACTTAAAAATAGTGTCAATTAAGGGTATTTGCTGAAATGAAAGACATAGAAATTGTCTGCTTATTAGGTAGCTTAGGAAATTCTCTAAAATATAGCGCTATTTTATATTATTCAAAATTTAATTATAGAAGTAAATAAAATGACAAAATTGCATAATCTATTTTTTAAGATATATTTATTTTGAAATTCAATAAAATGAAAACTAAAGCCTGGCGGCCTAAAGACGCCCATTTTTTATTTTCTGTTTATATTCCTAAACATCGTAGGAAACTTGTTATAAGAATTTTATACTTATTATCTAAGTACTACCAACGCAAAGACTACAGTGATACTGTTAAAAATGTTACAAACGCCTATTGTAACAAGTAAGTATTTAAATCTTGGTTTTAGGATTTTGGTATTCTAGTTGCTAAAGCTTTTGATCCGACCCAGCGGCCGCAGGTTCGAATCCTCACAATGTCCGAGTAGTTATACCATTTTATACACTTCATTAACACTCAATTACAACAAAATTTTGCATAATTGAACAAGTCCTTGTTTTTACACCTGTATATTAATGATTTTGGAGATTAAAACAATATTGGTTACACAATTAATTTTAGCCAATAATTAAAAAAATGGTTTTTTGAACTCTTCTTCCTCATCTCCCCTCTGTTCCTCTCATCTCCCATCACCCCCCGGTGTGTGTATTTTTATATTAACTTTTTTTTACAGGTTAGAAATAGAGATCAGAAGATAAAACGTTATAAAGAGCAAAAAGAACTGAAGGAAAAGATGAATTATCTTAAAAAAGCTATTGAATCTGAAATAATGGATGAGTCAACAAAACGTGAATTCTTTCTAACAACTATCAAAGTATATATTAACGAAGGAGTGGAAGAGCTTATCAGCATAGAAGCAGAGAAACCTATTCTGGAATATATGGCAAACCATGTCAAAGGTAAAAATACTTTGTACTAATATTTTGTAATATGAACATAAAACCAAAATTTTAAATACTTAATTCTTACATCTCTTTAACTAACCTTGAATGCTGAAAAGAGTATTTGCTAGGTATAGGTACATATGCAATTTAAATAAGCTAGTTAAGTATTATTTGAGTGAAACTCGTTGCACCCCTGTGCACCCATATTGCAATTATGAAGAGAATCAATTCCTCAAAAACCACAGTCACAGTTAAGTAAACCCGCAGGTTGCTCTCTCTCTAACTTTTTTATTTTATTCAATGTTTATTCTCTTATGGAATTCTAAAATATACCTAATTTGTATTATTTTTGTTTCCTTCTCGCAGATAGTACTTTACGCAATGAAGGGAAAGAGAGACGCGCTGTGAAACCACTAAAACCAATAATAATCACTAAGGATGAAGTCCAAAAGGCGATTTTTGGTTTAGGCTATCCATCGTTTCCGACTATGACCGTAAAGGAATTCTATGACCAAAGAGTTAGAGAAGGAATGTAAGTATATTATTACTAAAGAATATTGTTCGCATACTCACTCCATAGCTATCATTTTTTAAACTTACATAATATGTTAGCTGACGCTTTGCCATTAAAACAATTGAGGCTTCTTCTAAATATATTTTTTTGTCTACTGTATTTCAACAATTCTACAGAAGATGAAGGACAGCGTAGAAAATCCTCTGCGTAATTAACTTAAAAACTGCTTGGTATAGCTATAGGCTAATAAATATAGCTCTTATAATAATAAATTATCATTGTTTAAATATTACTTTTTTATCCAATTTTAATGTTGCTTTATTCTTTTATTAGGTAAAAATTGGTTGAAAGAAATTAAGCGCAACTGATAAGATACTTCTTATATCGGAAGTTAGACTAAAAACAATGAAAATTACCATAGTTAAAAAATGTTTTATTTAATTACACATGGCTTGACTAACAGTACTTGACAGAGCTATCTGCAATAATTATAGAGAACTGATTTCCACCATAAAAAGAATAAGATAGTATTTATTTTTGTTTTTTTTTTACATATTTCTTAGAATAATGAATTACATAACCATACCATGCTACCATGTTTAATCAAAAGTAAGCGCTGAGCTTTTTTTGAAAAAAATGATAAAATAAAAACTATCTATACTAAAAATTGACAAACTTATATGTAATATATAAATATATATGTTGCAGAATATAATAAAAACAATAAGATAAATATAATATATACAATAATTTTAATATTCAGGAATATAATTAACTCTCAGTGTTATCTCTACCAAGATCCTAACCTAACCTACAGTTGTTTCGTAGGGCCCGGCAGTCAGTCAGTTCATATCTTGTAATAAGAGAACAATCTCGATTGCGTGCGCTCATCTAAAACAACAATAATTGTATTTTGTTCGTTACGCAACATCTTCGAATCAATATATTTTGTTAACAAACATTGTCAAGATCGCAATAAATAAAAACATATTCACAACCTGTCCTGAGAATTATTACTTGTGCCCTATAAACTTTATTATTTTAATTACCCAACCAACTACTTTTATTTGAAATTTATATTTTTTTGACGTACATTGCTATTACTTTTCATTTTATGTTATATTAAATCCAACAGCACTTGTCTAAGCTCTATTTTGGCTAAAATCTCAGTTTTATACATACAAATAAATAACGAAATATAATTTGATCCACTATAAACAATCGCTCAATGCTATTTTCTCTTTTTCTTACTAAACAAGCTAAAAATAAACTAATAGGTTAGGCTTCAAAATACATAAACTTTTTTTCCTTCCAGAATGACTATTTTTAATATGAAATAGTTAATACCAACATAATGGCACACTCGTCATAATTACACTTAAATATATATATATATATATTTGATTCGTAAATAAATCTAAAGGCGGCGGTTTTAACTGTGAAGTTAACTACATCAGAATATTGAAGTATATATATTTTAGAATACTTATGTGATTCGCGATAGAATATTATTCAAAATAGTTGTTTTTAATCTTATTCGAAATATACTGAATGTTTTACATATAAATATATCAAAAGATACAAATTATCAAAATTTTCTTGTTTTCCTTTTTTTACGATGGCACAGTATTAACAAATTATACACAGTCGTAACCATGATGCAAAACAAAATATTTATTTTTCCATTTTTGCTACTCTGATGCATAAAAACATGTGTATCTTTAGACACTTTATGTAATATTGTAAAAAAAATAATAGCATGTAATCACTATATTTAACCTAAAAATCACGAGTAATCCAAAGTGATATTCACTCGAAACGCTAAAATTTAAGAGATGGGCAAGTCTACTTTTCAAGAATTATTTTCTATATGAGATTTTAACGGTGAGCGGATTCAAGTTGTGTATAATTTAATTGATTTTTGTCTATGTTTTCATCCCAACACTTGATATGGCAACTAAAAAATACTAATTATAAACCAGCCAACGGCGTTTTATGCGAATATGCGTATTAGGCAATTGACAGAACATTTTGGGTTACGCATATATGCGTATTGAGCAAACATCCCGTTAAAAGTTTTTAATTAAGCTTTATTTATTTGAAAATAATGTTTAACTATTTTTTTTTAAATGTTTGGTTTATCGGCCAAAATACGCACACAAATCACATGTCATACAACCAGCCACATCTTACGAAGAGAGACCAAAGTTACCAGAATTAATGTCAAACGACAGTACAGCACATACAACAATAAAACATCCAGAGTTTTTTTTAATTTTATTTTTAAATTTTTATATAATAAAAATTTATTTAAAAAAAAATTTTAAGAGATTTGGCTTGCAAATTTGTTTTAGGATATATATTGTAAACAAAAATACACAAACAGAGAAATAGGATCTCTTCAACAAAGTGTTTTCTTTAGTAAAATTATAAATACTACAATAGTTGAAATAATATATTTTTTTTTCCATTCAGTTTTCCTGGAGGCCAACAGCAGCAGCAGCAAGCAAGCAATAGTCATGCAGCTGATGACGGAATTTCTGAAGATGAGAAAAGGGTGATTAATAATTATTATATATGAATTTCTTAATAATAATTAAATAACAAACGAACTAGATATATAAAAAAAACCATAATCTTACTTTTTCAGCCATTTATCCCTAAATTCACAATAATAAAAGTCACAGGTTTTTTTTGAACTCTTACACAGATGGTTGTCTATCAGCCGTCAGGTCAATAAGCCGGCTGCATACAATAATTAACAAGTTTATTACTATCTGTTCAAAATATGTTCCCTCATTGAACCAATTTTAATGAAAAAAAAAAATAGTACCCTACTGTGTGGTAAAAAAAATAAACACTTATTTACATAACAATTATAGTTATGTATTTATTGTACGGTAGGGTATGTTTGTAGAGGCACTAAAGCAGTTAAAGTATGGCGTAATATAGATAGTCTATGCCATGGACGTTAGTGTTTTCTCTCTGTCCCATTCTCACTTGAACCTAAATACCTCTTACATCTTTTACCATAAACAACTTACCTCACTCTCCAACTTAC
This sequence comes from Neomicropteryx cornuta, assembly GCA_020383195.1. NCBI lineage: Eukaryota > Metazoa > Arthropoda > Insecta > Lepidoptera > Micropterigidae > Neomicropteryx > Neomicropteryx cornuta. The sequence continues at coordinate 14,463,343 of JAHKQU010000014.1, forward strand.
ACTATTGCTCCTCTATACATAATGAAAGTGAAAATACAATTTCAAACCTCTGCAACTAACTGTATTAACCATTAAAATATACAATTTTTAATGTTTATTTTAAGGAACTAGCCGAGGAACAAGATGACCCGGAAGTATTAGAACAAGCAAGAAATATGGACGAGTATAAGGATGATCACCGCCGCGGATGGGGAAACAGACATAACAGAAGTTAAATTATATTATTGCCATTGTTGTGTTTATGAGAGTACAACAAGGATATTTATTTTATGTTTGTTTTTCAATTACCCTTTTTATTTGTTTTTTACATTTTATTACTTTTTTAAGACACTTTGTTAGTTAGGTGGTAGACACATATGTATAAGTGGCGACTAGGTAGAGCAACTATCATCCTGTAAATACACCCAAGACTGCTGATCTAGGATAACTACGGATTAGTCGAAAGATTACCACTTCTGGTAGGTCCCGTCACTTCGGTATGTCTGTTTAGATAAGTAACTCCGCTTAAAACCACTTGGGCATTCCCCGTATGCTGTTTACCGGCTTCTAGTTCATTTTTGGTTTAAATAAATACTTTTAGTGTAAGTCCATGTGATCATTTGACTAATTTCCTATTCATATAAAGGAAGTGCAAATTAAAATACCGATCAAGAGCGAGTTGTGCTCGTATAGTTTATGAATAAACATTTCTTATGGTCAACCAAAAACAAGGCACTTATATTTAAACTAATGGCTTAGTGCAAAATAGGCAAAATTCGGCTCGCAACGTAATTTATATAGAGTGGGCTGGCGGCGAGGCTATCCATTATCCTACCTTATAGAGCAGCGGGGAAGCGTTATATTAAATCTAATAATGAGGATTGTGTTTTTGTGAAACCTTACAACATTCGGTGTGGCATAAGATAAGATGAGGCTCATTCTTTTAACTGCCCCACACTAACAGAAAAACTGTAAGAAAATAAACCCCATTACCATTATCTACAACACCCCGTTATCTACAACACTATCTTGGTTTTAAACCATTATTTAAAATTTTAAATAAAAGTACTCACCAAACTTAATACCCTTCATTTAGAAAAATCTTTTAAAATTATACAAACATAAGCGATTAACCTCTTAAACATCAATAGTATATTGGTAAAAATATTTTTAATAATAAAAACAAATATGTACTCGACAGCTAACCTATTAAGTGCCATGGCGAGTATAGACGCCGACCTACTCCTTTAAAGTTTACATTCTACTATTAATTAACTATGCGGTTGGCATCTCCGCAGCAAAACGAATGTACTATGGCAATATTATTTTTTTCTCCAATTCTGTGGTGTCCTCCTTTTGCTTACTGTTCGCGTGCTCGACCGCGGAGCAATAGTGGTCAGTTACACACACATCAATTTTCGCTCCAAAAATGATGACTCCATCAACAAAATGAATTTGCAAGCAACATACACAACAATTATAGTATACACAGAATGTGTATCTCATGTAGAATTTCATGGAGATTATGCCAATATATGAAGAAATTTATTGGGGTTGAATCTGATAAAATGTATGAAAATAGCATTTTAAAAGTTACATCTTAATTTTAAAAAATATACACATAATAAACTAAAAATAATAGACAAATGTACGTTATGCTGGCAGCAAAAATCTCACATGATTTTATAACATATAGAGTTATTTATGTTATGTTTTGACGGTTTCTGAACTACCATTATGGCAGTCTGGCAACTGAGCGCCTTGTGCTTGGGAGGAACAGGGGGGTTGAGATGTAACTAAATTCAACAAAAAATATGTAGTACTTACTACAAAGGTTATATTTTTTATTTGCAATTAACTTGTAAAGTAATCAGTCATTTATGAGTGTTGCCAGACTATTTACTTCTTGTTAAAATAGTGCCAGACTGGTTTAAAATTGTCATATTCAAAAGAAATTTTTTTGCTGGCAGGAGATAGCGTAATGAAGGCTTATTTTGGTTTGTGTCGCGTTTCATTGTGTTTGGTATTTCTTTTGATACCAATCGAGTGATACCTTCGTAGAATGTAACGATCAGTCAAATAAATTTTTAAAATGACCAAACTTTCGATTTTACCCGTTGGCCATAATAGTCGAGGCCAATCAAGCAGGTGTGGAGGAGCTTTGAAAACGCTCATCGATTTTTACACATTTTATCTTTAGGATATTTATCATAACAGGTTCCAGAAACTTACATTTGGGTTTAGTTATCAGTATCAGGAATATTATAACCTCACTACACCATCATCAATAAAAATGTCAAATCCCTCCCCCACCTTCTAAATGAAGTGTGGCTTCCTTAACTACTTTGAATACCACTTTGGCAGCAATTTTTTGCATCTGGATAGGGAAGACTGATCTGTATGGTGAATGTTTCTAAACCCATTTAAAAAGTTCTAATTCAAATATTAGCTAGTTAATAGTATTTTACAATTTTGTGCGATAACATTTTTGGTGTTTACTTGTTAAAAGAGCAAAAATGATTTTTAGTACAACCCTTACAAGTAAAAATATATTTTAAAATAGGCAGGATGCATTCAACAAACCGTGTTTGTAAATTTTACACTTCTCAATGAGGACTCTAAATCTTCACTGTCATCAAATCTATCATCTGCGTGAGCCTATGCTCACTACTACAAAAATATTGAAGGAGCATTCCCCTTTAGTGCTCGCTGCTTAAAAGCACCTTAACAGAATATGTTACTTCGTGAGCTCGAGCCTGCTATTTGATTTCCTTACAAAGTGTACAGGTGTATTTAAAATCATTGCTTTTCAGGTGGTTATTTTTATACCAACAATCAAACATTAATCAATAAAATATAATGAAATAATGTTTCCCAATTACGAGAAAAGGAAAAACAAAATTCAAATTTAATCAAAACCGTTTGAATATTTGAGAATGTTACATGTTTGTCGTTGAGGGGCGCTAAGAGGCTGAGTTAAATTCATGGAGTTGAAGGAAACAGCACGGTACTGACCACTGACTCGCTGTTCTCGACCTTGGCCCCACCCTGTCTAAGTATTTTACCTAGATATGGTCGGCGTGGTGTATTGCACTGCACATAATATTAACAGCAAATTATAACAATGTTCGCTTATATGCTTTATATTGGAGCTCAATAGTGCCCCACATTGTTTCAGGTCCTGCTATTGTGCAACTTTATGTATTTTAATTGAATAATGGCAAAGGTATATAATATGTATAGCATAATAACAGAGATTTTTGTATGATATCAATTTTAAGGTTTTATGTTTTGGTATCATTTGACCCGTGGACAATCCGGTTCTAGTGGCAAACTCCTATTTTGCTCAGAAAAGGCTTTTTTTGAATGCAAGTAATCCTGCATATCCATGCATCTTGAAACGATCACCGTAAATGTGACAGTTCCGATTTTATATGGCAAACGGTTTGGCGAGAAGCGGCGATTTTATATGGCAAATGTCAAAATTAATAGTAGAGCAAGGTTCGTAACTCAACCAAAACAAAACTTGTATGAAAGACTAAAGCAGTAATTAAGAAACCTTCACATAAATGAGCAAAAATACTGGATTGACTGACATGACTCACTGCCATTTGTGGATTGATTGGACTGAATCCACAAATGACAGTGTTTATTAGTAGACAGAAATTGTTTGCAAAAGTCTACTTGGTAAAACTTGGGAACTCCATTGGTTATACTGACAAAATTGCTTCCAATGAGGTATGCAGTGAGTAACTATAAAAAATGTATTTTTATTCATTCAGTAAGTACTTTATCCTTGGAGTAATCTATTAAAAATATTTTTTCAATAGATCTTTATAAACCAATTTTATTAAACAAAACAAACAATGATAAACATTTTTATATATTTAATATATATTATGTAGAAAAATGTATATTTTATTATCTTTATTTTTAATATTTTAGTACATTTTTTATTATTATTTTAAATTATTTTATCTCTTAAGTGGCATCTAATTGTTATTATGTATTATCTTTTTTCCCCCTTTGGTATTATTTTTTTTTCTCAAATTCTAAATAATGTTCAAAATTATATGCATGTTTTGTAAATATGAAATTGGAGAGTATCGAGTGCTGGCAACCTGTGTACTAAATTTTTGAAAATTATTACTGTTAGTCGCTGTATGTTTCTTTTATCAAATAAATAATTTGATAGTCTGATAGATTGATATTATTAAACAAACATTAAACTGATAAAATTTTAAATATACACCGTTCATAATTTTCTTGTTGGAAATTCTTTTAAGACATATTGGAAATGTCACCTTTTGCAATACGTCGTGTTCAGTAGCCGTCATAAAGAAAGTTTATTCAGTCGTTCTTGTGTCATCGATGATCGATGACAACTTTTGAGCAAAACTAATGTTTTTTCTACCAGAAACAAATTAAAAAAATGTAATTATAAGACCGTACTTTCTCAAAACGTAACTTTTATTTTACCCTTGTTTTTTAGTTGAAAATGTAATTTACCAAATAATTGGCCTTAAATATGTTACGTATGATTATTTGTTATTGTCGATCGATGATAGTGCCTTGACGCCGCCATTCGCCGAACACCAATTGACGCTACCATGGTAGGTATGTACCATTAAATTTCATATATCTCTATGCTGTTTTCTCATTGCGGGTCATGTCGCCGGTGCTAATGATGCGATAATGACTAAATCCTTGGCATTTTCTCACATCTTGGATTCGTTTACTTGCGGCGGTCACGTTTCTGCGTAATTTCGATTCGTGTGTTTAAAGAAGGTGCGATCGATGAAGGCGGTGATGTGCGAGTTTGGTCGGTTCTCGGCTAAGATTATTGACTCATTGTGGAATGCTAATGTCAGAAAGATCACACAAGTCACGCGAAACGTACCCATTCTGCCTGCCGATTATTGAAAAGGATAATAATTTAAAAGGCGACTGGTGCGATGACGTTTAAACTTTTAAAGACCCCTCCGAAATTGACTCATCTAAAGTAAAGATAAAATTTAACAGATTTGAACAAGTCACTTATCAGTTCAAAAGCATTTATTAATTTACTCAAAAGCGTATAGAAATTATTCGGAAAAGAAGTTGAATTCGACTGGGTGAGTAAAACTTATTTGGACTAGGTTAGGTTAGGTTAGGTTAGGTTACATATGTCTGTCGATAAATGTTTTCTCGAGTCAATGCAGAAGGGATATGACTCTCTTTTAATGTATTAAAATACTTTCGTCGCTCATTTCTTTGCTCATTTTCTTGGTATTAAAATCCACAATATTTAAAAATATTCGCCGATGTCAATCATCCCCGGCAGTATCCCAGCCTATAAAATAAAACAACAACACAGTCGCGTCGATATTGTGGGGAGGGGTAATTGTGTGTAATCCTCCCCCCCCCCCCCCCCCGAGCCGGGAACAAAGTACTTTATTTTGACCAATTACAAAGCCCCATCAAATAAATTGTTTTTCTTCTCATATAGTTTTTAAGAGAGAAAAACGGAACATTATTTATGAGGCTTTCAGATCGTTTTACATACCACCAATTAATAATTTAAATTGATAAAATTTTCCGTCATACTATTTTTAAGGGAATCATATTTTACGTTTGATTAGTAGATATATTTTGAATAAACTTCGTTTTTGTTCAATTTTGCCATATTCCACTTATGAAATGTAAACCTTTTCGAGGCACGCCAGGATTCCTTTTAGTTTTTTTTTGGTTCGTTTCAGCGCCTTAAAGATAAATATGACATATGGATATTATACTAAAACAAATTGATATAATTTTCTGGAAGATTGGGAAAATCACATATAAATTGCCGCCACCTGAGCGATACCCTAATCAATAAAAAAGGTTTAAGTATATTGAATCCTCTCGATATACTCTGATTTACTTATTTTGCATGAATTCTAAATACTCATGGCCAATTAAGGCGCATCGAATCCGAACGGGTCAAATTTGTATTTTGTATTGAATTGAATGTGGTTTTGAATGAATATTGAAGAAAACTTGAATTTTTAAGAGGCATCGTAACATATAGCGAACGAAAGTTAGCCTGGGGCGGAGAAGATAGCATATCCATTTCTGTATATGAGCTAATGCTAGGGAAGGAAAGCTTTAAAGCTAGGATGTATACCACACCATATTTTTAAATATGGCGTGAACGCGTCTGGTTGATTATTATTATTATTAAGCCGTGAAAGTTGAAGCAAGTTTATGAAGCGGCCAAGTTGTCTTGATGATCACAATCCTCATTAATGAGGAAGAGGCTAAGAAGAGAGAGAAATAGACATTTTATAAACATCAGCACTACTCGCACCCTAGCCCACACTCTCCTTATGGCTATACCTACACATCCACCCATATAAACGCATACACGTAGTCATATACCCTTCATACACAACAATACATGCACACTAAATACTGTATGTATCTTTCGAAACAATCAAATAGAACAGTAATAATAAAAGAATTTCTTACAGTAATATAATGTCATCTAAATTATATTGTTTAAAATGTCTCGCTGCATTGAACATTCATAATTAATAACTTCATTCATAACATTCATAACATAACATAACATAACATTCATAATCAATTTAGTTAAGTAACTAAATTTAACGCACTAAATTTATTAAAATTATTGCCGCCGCAAAGGTGTCTTGATTTAAAAGAATATAATAAAAAAAAATAGGAATACCCACAAATTATGTAAATCCGTAGCGCGAGCATTTGATAGCCTTTTTCACACCTCTTCATATAAATTCGAGGGTCAGGACATCGTACTCCTGATAAGTAGTTTTACGACTTTATTGCATTACTGATAGCTTAAAATCTTGCCAAATATCCATACTACCCAAGAGTGAAAACCCCATTGAATACATTCTGTGCATGGTTTTGGAGGAGAAAAGTAACAAAGCAAAAACCAACTCTAATTTATTAAGTAGTGTTCACATAGTGGACATAAGCCATCATCATCATCATTGTGATAAATGTCCTGATTTCTGGTGCCATGACAACCATGTGGAAATTCTGAATAATAAAATAATCTGATATTTAAAATTTGTATCAGCAATAAATGAAAAAAAATATTCAAAATACAAGCAGGGCAGCTAAATATTATAAGAAATATTAAATTATTATTTCGGCAAACTAAACTTTTAGACGCCAGTCGCGCCGATTAAAATTATTAGTTGTCTAGCAAATAATTCGATTTTCTCTCGGAGGGAAGCGAGTCTACGTTTGGCGTGGCACGAGAATTGAGATTGTGGGGAAGAAACATAGTTGCAGCAACGGAGAAGAAGCGATGAAAAATGTTTACGATGAAGCAGAGGTACGAATAAAGGACAGAAAATTAGTTACAGCCACAAACTCAACACAACTTTGTTCCTAACAAAGTAAAAAGACTTTAAACTCAACGTTCGGCAAAAATAACATTTATTGTTTGAGTTTTCATCGGATTTATTGTTATTATATCGACGAATCCGATAATTGCGCAGGTTTTTTACAGCAGATTTTGATGAGTTCGAAGAACAATATCTCAGTAGATGGGTGGTTTCACTGCCAATCGATAAATACAAAGGAGTGGAAATCAGAGAAATACAACTGCCCGATATTACACAAAATGTAAATCTGTTTCAGTTGATTTGGCTATTCGTTTGAGGGTCAGATTTTTTTCAGTTGAAGCAACCTTAAAGCAAGGCATCTGTTTTTATACTCCTCGCCTTGGGAAACACCAATTTCATTACTCTAAGGAAAATACCAATCGGGGGAAAGGAAAGAGAGCCCTACCATGTATAGCCAAACGAGCATTTGTTGTTCGATCATGTGTCATGCTTACCACTGATTAAAATTTGACGTTTAACCATTCCGAATCATACTTTAATCTTATAAAATTTATTAGCAACGCTATAAAGCGTCTATTTTATAAAATTAAACAGTTTTTGTATGACGAAGGTGTTACGGCAAAATGATCAGACACTGAGGTCACGGCCATTGGCCGGCTCGGCTGCCAAGCATACGCTTCGCACAGAGGCCTTTTACTTTTATCGTGGTAACAAGCTATCAACTGCGAACGATCTCTTGCCATAAAAGAACGCATAATTTAACGATCGCTTTGATAGTTGTTTTATTTTTCATTTATCTAGTAGTCGGCTCAACGTCGATTTGCAATACTTTCACCGCATACGAATAATTCGTCTGATGGAGCCATGAAACTGTTTCTCGGTTGATAGCGAGCGCCCTCGGCGATTAATTTAACATTAGTTCATTTAAAATCGGCGTGCAAAGCATTTTACTCTCATTGGCTGAAATGCAAAAAAAGTTACAGTGACTTTAAATAGTACCTATTACGTCCCAACATAGTAAATAGGTACGTAAGAAACATTTCCTCTTGGTTTAGAAGACCATAATGGTGAACCTTTCGAGACTATTTGCCTTATGGCATGCATCTGTTTCATCTACCGTGGTGCCCTAGTTATCTATTTGTATTTTACTACTTTATTTTACCTACTACTCAGGAGCTCCAACGAATCTGTAACAGAATTTAGGTACGTGACCCTGAACCTAAATAGGTAGGAAACTACCCATTTATTTTAATTTGAAAAAACTATTTAACTGAGTTCTAAAAATTTGATGTCAAACCTATTCGAGACACAACATTTTCCTATCAATGAAAGTGTTTTTTGCTCTTACAAACATGTATGAATAAAATATTTCTATCCATACAAAGTATGGATACAAAGATTTAAATACTACATCGAAATCACCCCTGTTTACCCCCTTGAATGATGATTTTGCAAAAACGCCACGTAATTCTTTATTTCTTACAAAAAGCTTAAATATGAATCTCTATATCCCTAACTTGAGAAATGATTAATTCCTCAACAAACTTTCATCCCCTTTTTGAGACAAAAGGTGATGAGGTGAAGATGCAATCTATCTCATTGATAAATTTAATCGAAATCCTTCCACAGGCTTAACAGGCGTGAAAAGGTTACAGACAAGCAGACAGAGTTACTTTCGATTTTTTAATATTAATGTGGATTAACTGTAACGTGTCATCTCCAAAATGTGGGATTTTTTTTTATTACACCGAATTTAAAAAAAAACGTAAATTCTTGTGTATATAATAAATGACGACCGTGAAAATTTAAAATCACTTTTGCAAATGTCCTAACGATATATGTGAGTTTTCTTATTTTATTATATTTTAAATATAATAAATTCAAATAAATAAAATTAGTATATTCAAATAAAATTAGTATATAAAATAAATTTATACTTATGATAAACGGCAACTGCATGAAGAATATTTTAGATATAAATATTTCCTCACCATGACCAATCACTCTGTTCGGTTGAAATCATTCCAATAATATGCACTGCCTGCGTCAGGGGCAGAGTTTTTGTGTGATATTTTTTTTAAAACGAATTTTTTTCGATATATATTTTTTGAATTTAAAGCAAACCATTTTATTTGTGAATAATAAATACCCACGGTTGCCTATGCAGGGCGCGCAAAGACGACGGTTTTATCGGAACAATGACTCTCTGTGAAATTGAATGTCACAAAATTGCAAAAATGTGAAAAAAATACACGATTCTACTTCACAACAAAGTAAGATTTCTAAATTCTTTAAATTTGTACGAGCAGTGGCTATACTGAAATTAAATAACAACTCAAAAATGAAAAATAAACGGACATTCTTGAACTGATCGCCTATTGTTCACGGCCGTCCGTCCTCGTATATGTAAAATCGCGACATGCATTGAATTTTATAAAAGCGGATGAAACATCTACTGATCGTAATAAAGTAGAAACTCGTTGGTAATCACACTGTCATGTCGTCGACTCGACGAATCATTTAAATGTATGGCCGCGAATTACACAATGAAAATGATGTCGCTACAATTTCAGTGATAGTCTTTCGTAAATTGTACAAGAATTACGGAGTCGTGTATGTCTTTAAAAATGGCATGAGATATTTTTGTAAGTATGTACTACCAATTGTCTTCTGGAAAAAAGAAAGTGAGTCGTGTATGCATAGGTTACCTTAAGTGACGCAGTGTCGCACTACATTTGGTGTAGGTATAGAAACATTTGTCATGTTTGTACAAATAGAGGCCCTCTCAACAATTAGCGAACATGGCCAATATCAAAGATCCGTCACGAGTCGTTTTTTGGTGCACATCAAAGGGTAAAATTGGGCAAATATTTTCGATCGGCAATACGAATATCCAAGTTTGAATGGATGATCAGTTTGGTAGCAAATATAGAGACACAGTGGCCATAACTAATTGGCCCTCAGATTTCCAGTGTTATTTGTAGAGACATTCATAATTCATCGTGGTTTTCAAGAAAAACAATAATAAACGAATCATGTCACAAGATCTGTGTCCGTGGGCACACAGGCTTTCCCATGACATGGACCGCCCTGCGATTTCATAAGCGTTAAGAATATAACCTAACTGCATCCATAAAAGTTTTATCATTTCAAATCGGAAGTGTTCAATTTGAGGTCTAATCAATTTACTTCTGTCGCAGATTTATTTTCTAAAACGTTCTAGAACCATTTAATACCAATTTTATACTTCACATTGAAATTAATATACTAAGCATCGTGTTTGAAATCTGAAGATTTTATTATATGGGCGCGACTGGGCACGCCGTACTAAGTGTGCCAACGACCTCACACCTGGTTCCACTTTCACTGGACACGATCTTGCTAAAATTGGCCAAGCCACTTTCTTGATGAGCGCTCTTGACCACCCGGCCCAGACGCTGATTAATGACAATTTTCGCTGCCGAAACGTGCGAAGAGAGTCGTGAGATCGCATGATGCTTCATTGAAGAAGATTCACAACCTCGAAATTCTCAGGGGATGGAGCTATGTGGACAGCGAATCAGGGCGTTTGACTGTTAATCCAGCGGTCGCGGGTTCGAATCCGCACACTTTTGTCGTACTATTTTTAACGCTTTATTAACGCTAGCCTAACTCTAGCACAAGCAAATTTAAGCAACTCACAGTAAGCAGAGGAAGAATAAGTTGAGTAAGGCGACCGACAGAGAGAATAGAAAAACCGCGAGGAGGTCTAAACAGAGTGGTGGGTGACTCCGGCGGGTCGATAACCGTTGACAAATTACCTAGAGACCTATATTTGGTACTATAAGTACTATAACTATGTATATTACACAGGTGTATATAAAATCACTTTTGTATTTTTATTTAATTACATCGACAACTAAAACGGTCTCTTGAAAAATATATTTGATTTAGAAATAAAATTGTAAATAAATTTTGATCTATCTCTCAAATAGTTTGAACATCGCGCTGAAGCGACCCTTTTTAGCTTATCTGCTGAACTTGATGGTATGTTTATATTTGGGATAGATTTTGATTAAAATTTATATTGGTTTTTCTGGTAATTAAGAAACATTTTTCTAATATTTTATGCTGCCTGCTACCTGTCCTTTATGCTTTGACCAACCCAGTCACACCTCTCCCGTAAATTTGAGTCACAAATACAGTAGATATACATTTTTTTTATTACCCTGTAAAACAAAAAATGGTGTTATTAAAATTCTTCAGTGCCGACTAGCATTGACAGATGTTTAAAGAAATTAAACGGTTGCTGGCAAGCTAATCGCCGTATCAAAACTGCCGGCGCGGTTTTGCGACCTCTACCGATTTACAATCAATTAATATTAATCGTGTTGTTATTATTAAAATAATCGATTAATACTATAGCTTCGAGTCCGACCTAGTTACCACGCAATTTTTTAATGTATTTCCTCAATAAGCTGCCCTCCAAATACATGTATTTCTATGTATTATTATATCATGTTCACAAACAATGTTGTAAACACATATATTTTTTTCTGCCCTGTAAATTACTTTTATTTTAAGCCTTGTGTTAAATGGCCATTATTTAGTTTTTCTATTTCGTAACTTAGCATTAAGAATCGCTGTAGTTGACTTGGTAAAAAATTAAATAAAATAAATATTAATATGTATAGTAACATTAAAGTAATAATTCAATACTCTTCAATAAATATACATTTTTACAAAAAAAAATCTTAAAAGTATATTTTTCTTCGCGCGTTTTATGTACCTAGGTGTTACGAAACTCAACATACCAACCATCGAAATGGTGTGAATGACACTAAAATCAGATAACGTCTGAATGGACATACGCTATTATTTATTCTGTGCTAACGCCTCCATATCTTAAATGGTTCGACTTGGAAGAGACCATATTCAAAGAATGTCATTTTAAAATCTAAATGAAATGCTTTTTACACATATTATGACTTAATTTTTGAATACTAATACTTAGTTGTTATTACCTAATGGGTTAGGTTCCATATAGGTTTTGTAGGTACGTTAAATCATAAACATAAATATCTAAGAACATTTGAAATTAATTTTGTTTCATGGTTTTAATTAAGAACATGATCATAATAAAATGTTAGTTTAGTCAATTCGGATAAAGAGAGACAGCGGTATCATTGATATGCTTAAAATATTCGTCTGGACCGCAGACTCCGTGGACAGACGACGGATTGATCTAGCACGGCGGTAATTATCTGGTACATACATTGGCACTGAATATCAGGGACTTAGTCTGACTGCTAATCGATATTTGAACTCGACGCTGACGTCGCTGCCGACGTTTGTAAAACAAAAGGGACTAAGTGCCGTTTTCATCAAACCTCACTTAGGGCTGAGTCCCTTAAATTGGGATAAGTCAAACGTTTGCCTAAGAATAACCTATGCTTAGGAGTTCCTTAGTTAGGGAAGACCTAAGGTAGGATTGGTGATTGAAGTTAGGAGGCGGCTTAGGGACAAAAGTATTATGCTTGTCCTTGCAGCAAAAGAAATAAAGCTACTATAGCTCGTTTGGGTTAGGGCGCGTCTTCACGAATAGTCTTTTCAATTTTTCTTCCTCATAATATGACGTTGCGCTGTGGTCAAGCGTACTAAGAATTTGGAAATTATTCATTTTGCTGCGCATTAAAAATCTTAGCTTCTCATCACGACGATTTATGACTGGAGGTTGACGATGCATACCTAGAATGATCTTCTAGCGGCGTTTTACGTTTTTCAAATACTAGCATTATCGATGTTACATGAGGATGTTTGTGACACGTGACAAGTGATACTAAAATCAATAAAATAAAGAACATATTTTGAAGTATATAAGATATAGCGTTGAAGTTACTACGGTCTGAACGGCCGCGTTTGAATGATTATTGTGGAGACGAGGAAGTGGTCATAGTCAAGTATATTTTTTAACTCATATGAATTAATTAGTGTATATTTTAATACTATGTATACAGCAAAAATAAATATTAAAAATATTCACTAATAATATATAACCTATAATGTACATTTCTGTTTTGTACAAATTACTATCATACTTATAAATGTGGATAGTTATTTTATAGATAAGCATGTAGACAATTATATTCATTTTATCTTATAATCAAGTTAATAAATAATATAAATTTACTTTGAATAACACATAAACCAACATAGAATACTGCCTTGTTCGGTACAAAACAAGGCAGGGAACAGGTGATTCATTAAAATGTGTTTAAACAAATTATGCTACTTGCTAAATGTTTGTAATACTGTTGTAGTTATTAAAAATAAATAAATGGATCGCAAAGCTTTTGACGTAGGGCTCGCGCGTCGACACGACCCGCTATGGTTGTTCATATTTTTTATTATAACGCGGTTTAAATATTGTTTGTTATTTGTATTTAATTTTCAACGGTTTTGTTATTTAAGTTTTTACGAAGCGTTTGGGCCATGTGCAATATTATTAAATACTGACCTATTGATATTTCATTATTGGTTGTCGTTTGCCTTTGCGAACGTATTATTTTATATAAAAATGGTTTCTCATTTGTTATAAAGAGAGACCATTTAAAAATGAGCTAATATGCTAAGCTAAGCTTAGATAAGCTTTCGTAGAAAATGTCATAAATCATATTTTATTTTGCGTAATAACGTTCCTATTAGGTATTTTTAAATCCAGTTTCAAAAGTACTATTAGAATATGCCTTACTACGGGTATAGAAAATTTAATTTGTAGTTCGGTGTGTATCGAAAGCCTAACTTTGCTCAGTCAGTAGCCCCATAATATAAGCAGGCGAAGATAGAAGGTCGTTGCGCGTGTGACCTGTCCAAGAGTCCAAGAGTGGCAGATGCCGATTGCCGACATTCGGCGTCATCACCGTTACTGGCGTTTTTACTAAAATCGCTTTTACTTTTGGCACTTGCCGTAGCGGCTTTTAGAGCGGTCGCCTAACACGACGCCGTTCATATTGGTCAACCAACTTGTCAAGGCGCACCTCTTGATTGCCCATTTTCTATCGACTCGCGTCCTATAAATGCATTTTACGGCACTAGTTTGACAAGAAGCCACCTGCGATCCGACGACCGGTTACATTCATTGAACGGCCAAAAAATATTTATCTATTTATAAGGAAAACATTTAAAAATATACAATAACAGTCGGCAAGCAACACTTACAATGATTAATTACTTCATAAAAACAATAGAGCTAAAAATAAAATAAAATAACTCGTGAATGCCGATACTCACGAGGTTAAGATGTGTAAGCATCAGCGTTCGTCTGCGAATGTACCGAATTGATCTTTTGTATACCTGTACGAAATTTTGGTGTTATAACTGAAGAACGACATCGCTTTGTCGTATAAATGTTCACTTATCACAGAGACATCCCAATGGTTCAAGTCCAAACACATGTTAAGTGTATCAATCGATTATTATATCCAGAAATAAAATTATTAGCGCTCTCTAGTGGCTTAATTCTAAGCTGAGGGTATCAATCGAATAATATCAAGCGCACTTTAGAGGTTTAAGTCCAAACTACATGGTACATAGCTAAATGTATCAATCGATTAATATCTAGAAATAACTTTATATCATTCTAAATTACATGGATTGCATAGTTGCGAGCGCAGATCTCCATCGCGTAGAAAATTAACGACTTACTCTGATGTCACGAGTCACTAAGATATTTCGTTTTTTTTATAAAAAGATGTTTTTCCGAAGTGGTCTGATTTCAGTTTCATTTTGTTACATCTATTAGTAGCAATAAATAAATAAAAAAGTTTTTCTTACAAAATGTTTTTATGCCGAATTGACTTAACCGAGCTCGATTAATATTATTGCAAATTGTAGCGGAATGCTTGGAGTTGCTTCCTTCGAACAATAAGAGAATATAATCCAAAAAATCAATCCATCAAAACACGGATAAGAGACTAAAACATTGAAGTCGGTGTAAAGACTTCATGGTTTATACTGAAGTAGCAGCGTACGGTGCGTTTCTGCGTAGACCTCAACTTTTTAGTAGATCTGTTTTTTATTGTTCACGAACAAGTTTTTTGTATTATTTTTTTTTTTTTGTTAGATTTAATTTCAGTCGGTTTTATTTGTTTACACGTATTTTATTATTTTCTTTAGTAACGACCATGATTTGACAGACAAAATAAAGCGCAAGGAATCAAAATGGTGTAACTGCTAACATGAATATGTTTAATATTCGTGATGTTGATCTCCTGTTATGCACATACGAGGCTGTCCTTTTGGTAGATTTCATTTATTTCCGGACCGTGTATCTGTTTTAATATTCACAGCATCCGTATCTGTATTGAGATTTGTAGCTACATAATATGACTATAGGAGTTAAAACTAAACGATATATTGAAGAAAGTTCATATTTTATTGTATTGTATTCATATTTAAAAAAAATAAAATATGAACACTAGATAAAATGCATAATTTCCTTTTTTTTGGGGTTAGTATAATCGGTAGTAAATTGTCACTTTTTACTTAAAATGAACTGGGATTCGTGGTTAGGGTTATATCAATATTTATAAAAATATATATTTTGTATCCTAACAGTGAGATAAACGGTTATGTCCAACAGTGAGACAATGTCCCACTGAACGACACATGAGAATATTTCTTGAAATATTTTGTATTTATTTTTAAAACACCATTATTTAAAAATTTTAATAATATTAATTATTGTATTTTTTTTGGCATTTTTTATTTTTTGTTTTTATGAACAACCATTGTCACTTTTGACCGTTTTTCCTTTTTTTTAATTTGTCCTTTACTGATTTGATTTGGCTTAATAATTTAAAACATGTAATCTCATTAAAACTTTTCTTTCGTTTTGAGACGTATCTGAGTGTTGGGAATACTGTCTCACTGCTGGACACTGTTAATTACCCCAGAGTGAGAACATTTTCGTTTAATGTTATTTTTTTAATATACGAAGACTTAAATGAATTTTTAACTGTAGTCCCATAGTGCACAGTGCACAGTGTGCGTGATTTAGATAAAAAAACATTTTTAAATACTTTAAATTTACGAAAAATACTACAACTTTTGTGTCACTATAGAGCAGTTTCCGCTACCTAGACTGTTTTTTAAATAAATTACTTTTTGGGCATGGAACTATTACAATACGTCCATGCTAGGAGCAACCAAATTCACCTATATGCTACCAATAAGCTAGTGTGGAATTTGTCCCTTGAGGCATTAAATTAGCTGTAGGTATTTACTTTTTTCTTACCGCACGTTTAAGAATAGATTTTTTTAGCATATTTTATTATATTATCTGAATATTGTTACGGCATGTCGGTTGATTTTGCATGCGATTTTGAATAGGCAATCTTATTAAGTAATTCATAAATGTCAATTTATTCATAATATAAATTATAAAAGTTTCTAAAAAAACCGTGAAATTAAAATCTGACATTAGCTCTCTTGGTCATTATCCTTATAAATAAATTAATAGAAAAAAATATTTTAAAAAATTCTAACAAAAATCTTTGAATTGACTTTCGAGCTTAAGCAACTTTTTTACGTTACAGTACTTTGCTGGTGCTTTTCAAATGTTGTTTATGTTTTTCAAAGTTATCATTTGTTTAGCGATTATGACTATGAATTCTTCATGTTCTAAAGCTATTATTTTAAGCGAGCTTCGTGTTTACTATTTTGTACCATGAAAACTGTCTGCTCGCTTTTTTATTATAATTATATAATTTCACGAATGATTCAAGCGTGCAGTTTCGCCGATAGAAAGGAAAAAACTCGACAAACCATCTTCGACATAATCTTCTACTTTTAGGCAAGGTTATCCTGAAACAGTTCTTTTGGTGATTTAGAAGTAGTGGCCGATGAACGGTGAGTTTGATTTCCGTTTAAAAACCTGTCTTTAATTTAAAACGCGTTTTAATGCATTTCTTGCCCCCGCTTTGAAAGTCACGGTGTCAAATTTTATCGTCCGTTTTTTAACGGGTAAGCACGTCAGACAATTAGCACGTACTCCTCCACGGCTGCGCGTGACGCAAATCTAAATTGCATTATTAAACAAAGGTGCGCCTCGCTCTGTTTGTGGGCGCGCGCTTTGGCGCAGCATCTCGAAAGTGGACCGAGTCGTTGAATCTTCCAGCTTAAAAATGTTATACAACTGACGGAAAGCAGGGAAAACTAAATAAATCTATAAAAAAAAAATAGTTTCGCATGTGCTCTTGACCACCCGCTCTCGTCAATTATTGGCCATAATCTTACAATTATCAGAACAAGAATCATTCTGAAATGTGTCCTCGTGATTAGCTTTTGATAACTGCATTGTAAGCGCTAACTACGTTTTGAAGCATAAAGCTAGAAAATTTATGAGTGTCAAACATTGTATGGTACACCTTAAAAAATACAGCAGCATTGTTCTCACCAAAAACCTATGGAGAGAACAATGCATTCTCTAAAATTCAAGAAAACACAATTAAAATAAGTAGCTACTGGCGCTACTACAAATTTTATGGTTCCGCACCAATTTTTTACCCAAGTTTTGTTTTACCCTGATTTTAAATCCGCGAAAGTGGACACGTGGAAGAAAGGTATGTTATAAATGTACACCAGCATTAGAGGCGAATCGTATGTTCATATTTGGCCAAATACTATAGTTGATAGAGTTGGTAGACGAATAGTAACAGTAATGATTTAGAAGCGTCGGCCATGAAAACAACTGTTGTTATAATAGCCCTTTGTGGAATAGTCCTGTTTATTGCAGTTTAAGTTACGCCAATAAACTACACACACACTACACTAGTGTTACTTACACTACATTCACACCTACAGTAATAATTTACTTTCTTCTGTATGTATTTGAGCTTGGGATTTCATGTCCATTATGTTAATTTTCTATTTTTTACTACTTTTTTTCTATTAATACTGTATTTTTTATTAATGTAATACTGTGAGATTATCGATGAATACATAATTAAATAAATAATTGCGGTATAAAATATGATTAAGATAAAACTATGTATATAATAAGTAACTTTCCCAATTTGCGGGTCGCACCCTGACAGAATCAGGTGAAATTGACTATAAGGGTCGAAAAGTTTATTGATCCAAATAATATTATTGGAATAAAAGAACCATAAGCTGGGATCACTATTATAATTATTTATTATTATAATAATGGCACGATAAAATGTCACAACAATAAATTAAATAATCAAATTGAAAAAAAAATATATTATCATAAAGACAACACTTTTATATGGTTACTTTTGGAGTAACATAACATACGTGAGACCAGTTTACACAAAAAAATAATACCTAATTGTTTATAATATTATAATTCGTAGTGATTTAAAACAACACTGTCAGGAAAGCTATGATTAGAATCAGGCGCGGATACAGGGGGGGGGGGGGTTAATGGATGCAATTGCCCCCCACCTGAAACACGACTAAAGTACTTTATTTTGACCAGTTAAAAAGCCTCGTTAAATAAAATGTTTTGCATTTACCTTACCTATGTGCTTTTATTTAATATGACAGTTTTTAGGATAGAAAAACAAAACAGAACAGGCTGAAATGATCCAATTGAATATTTTGTAAATTAATCTATCTATGCAAAGAGGAAAAGATATTTAAGGAAAATTTCCTTGATCGAAAAAAATCCAAATTTACCTCTAAAATTTGCTTTCAGATCGATTTACAAACTACCTAATTAATATTGTAATTTAATAATATTATCAAAATTTAGCGTTCATACTATTTTTATGGGAATTATTGTTTTATATTTAATTAGTAGATATATTTTGAATAAACTTCGTTTTTCGTTAAATGTTGCCACATTCCACGCACGTGTGATGATTTCGTAAGCGACAATTTGGCGCTGTTGTAATAAACTTTATTCGAGGAGCGCTGGGATTCTTTTTAGCTTTTTCAAAAAAAGCTGCTTATTTTCGCATGGATATTATACTAAAACAAATTAATATAATTTTCTGGAAGATCACATCAAATTGCCGCTCCCTGATCGAAATTCTGCATCCGCGCCCGATTAAAACACAATTATTTCGCAATAAACAAGAAAGTCTTCATTTCACATAGTGCGCTTGTATTACTCATTGTCGTGGATATACCTACAAGGTCACAGGTCCAAAAAACAGATGAACCCACAGAAGTTTCATTCGTAATATATATTCACTTAGTTTCATTATGGATGTGCATAATTTGCTATGTAATTAGTATGGCAGGCTTTGATCATAAGGCAACCGAATGGTAATTGCTCCTCCCACGCGTCAATTGTTTTACTGCTCTCGTGGGTGCGTCAAGCTTAAGAGTATTATATACAATTGCAAATGCAGATGTCACGTCATTTGCTTGGATTTGCGCGCCGAGGATGAATCTTTAGACATAAATGTCAGAGTCACGACATGATATACGACTTCCAAATACTTTCAGGGTGTTCCAAGACTAGGATTCCTCTCCCTCCCCCTCTATTCATCACCCTTGCATTTCTTAGGTTAAACACTAATTTTATACTAAAATATTTAATTGGTTGTATTTTAAACTTATTAGTGGGTACCATTGTTTTTATTATTATGAACCGCCTGTATTTTTTTTTTTTTTGTTAAGTAACTTTTATTTCTCAAATCAAGATAAATAAATAAGACCATTACCAAAGACTTAAGGAGGTGTTTATGTTCCCAATTTTGTCTAAGAAATTGCATTAAAAAAATGCGAAAATAATTCATGCCCAAATTTATTAATTTTATCAAAGCGCTCGTGTGAATTCCCTTTTTGCTCGCAGGAGCTAGGTGAGGGCGATCAATGACCCGGCGCGACGTGACCTCGCTAGCGACTGCATTTATGACAAGAGCGATTTGATAATTTTAATGATATAATTTTATTAGATAAATGCAATCAGCAATCACAACTATACTCTTGAAACCTTTAAACAAAACATAGCAATCTAGTTAGACAATGTATTAACAGAAGAAATAAATTAGGATTACATATAAAGATCGGCTAAAGTTGGTTTTGCAGTTGATACAAATTGTATATTTAAATAAAAAAGCAATATTGATTCTGTTGCACTACCGTATCGACTAAAATGTAAAAGTTGATCGTATTTTTAATGGTTATATTTATATAGTTTTATAGTGAATATAAATGTATAGAAACTATAAATCTATCATTTAAATATTTACCTGAGAGTAATAATTGTGCTCACTCACCTGTTATTTTATTGAAGTCATAAACATTTTTTGTAGAAGATGTTCAAAAACACACATTCTACATTTCTTAACATTTAAGAACCATTCGAAGAAATTCGCTTGGCCGGATAGATGAAAAGTACTTCATAGAAATACACCAGTCAAAACCTGTCTAAAACAGTCCGCTAAGCATATCTATATACATACACCTATTTCGATAATAAGAACGCTTCAGACGTTGATGAACGGCCATTTAAATCTTTTGCTGCCAAAGGACCGTAACTGACGAGACATAATTAGAACGATTTTAACTCTAAAATAAAGATCTTCTAAATAAAGTTTAATATTTTTCGACCGCGGCGCCAAGGCCAACGCCGACGAGAAATGTTTAGTAGCGACGCTACGCGCTGCATTCTGCGTAAATATGTCATAGATAATGAATTAGGAATTATTTGAAATGGCTTGAACTCGATGTTTCGAGTTTCTTATGAATGAACCTACGCAGGTTTTGAAATTAGATTCGACATTTTAGATTCGATGTTAAATAGGTACGTAAAAAAAAATAAAGGCATTTAAATTAAAGATAAATTACCCACTGCATTTTAAAAATAATAAAAATGTTTACTATTTATTTACAACACGGAATGACAATTTCATACAATAACATTTTTGTATCTAGTACAATCATTCGATTTATTATAACAAAAAGTGCACCTTCTATTTATTGTCGCAACACAATCGCAAAAACTAAGTCAAGCGAAGGTCTATTCAATTCGGGTGAGTTACGAAAATTCATTACGCCGCGGCGCAGTAACAGCCTTCAATTAAACTCTGTCAAATTATCTCTATGTACGAGTATCAATTCGGTATTTATTTGGCATCCACCGCAGATCGATCGGACATGAGAGATATTGGCTTCAAACAGACTTCTGGCCTTGTCAAGTCATAAGATCTACGGACTTTTATTCTAGGGTCGCTTAGATATCGAAACTCTTTCGAAATTTCGTTAACACCTGTGACTGAAACATTCAAAGCGCAACATATTTTACGGAATGTTTCACGACATTTTCCGAAGACTTAATAGGGTATTTGTGTTCCCTATAATGGGTAAGAAACTATTTGAAACAATGAAAAAAAATTGAAACAGAACGATTTAAAACCACGCGCAAGACAGAGAAGAGATCTCTTCCCGAAATAATTCTCCTGGAAAAACTTCTCGTTCTTGTTCGTTTTTTAATTATTCTGTTTCATCTAATGGCTTCTAACAAAACACTGTACCGTTATTGGTTAATTATGAAAAACAGAATTAATGTATTATTTTAAAAAAATTGAGTTTGCTCTTTATGTGATCTGTGCCTCTGTAGTTCTTTTATCTCGATCATTTTATGCAGTCAATAAGATATTTATGTCTAAAGTACTATTAAAATATATGGGAAAATACACACTTAATTTAGACACTGAACTTAATTTAGAATTTAATTAATTTTTTCCTTTCTAATTCTCTTTTTAAGCCTTCATAATTATTTTGAGATAAAATGATATCTTATTATTTTTGCATTTACTTCGTAAAAAAATACAAGACGTGACAGTTAAATTAAACGTTTGCGTTTTATAATTTAGCCCAGAGTAGCTTAGAAATTATCATGCGGACAGCGCCCCAACCATTGCACCTTCTTTTATATTCTGCTTAAAAATATTATTAAATGCAATAAAATAAAAATGGCGGTGACACCTATAGCTATCATATGATAACTGCTTCTATACATTGTTTAGTAGTAGTAAATTGTTTAACCATAACCTGACGCCTTACAGCTAGGGCCTACAAGCGTTAATTAATCGCGCCTGTGTTACCAACTTGTAATGGGTTGTTCATTTCAAAACTACACATTTGTGCCCGCGGCACTTTTAAGCCCATCTGAGGAGATTAAAATAAAATAAAACTTACGATCGTATCGTGACACTCTTTTAAATAGTCATGAATTTTACAAATATTTTAGTTTTTATTTTATAAATGTTGACGCGCGACTAGGAATGAAACAATACGAACATAATATTACAATTTATAATAATTATAATGTGGCACTGAACATTCTTTTGCATATTTCTATTAGCGCAATTAGATGAGTTTGTATTCATTTTACCTTGATAGTAATAACTAATACGTTCTCAAGTTTCCAATAGCTGTGCTGTTTCCTTTATTAGTACTAAAAAAAATGCTCACTTTAATGTTACATATCTATATTATTCGATCAGTCTCCGATATGATCTAAACGACTATGATTGCTTTTCAAGAGCATCAATCTACGCACAAAAAATCAACTCTTTCTCATGTGTACTATCTTATATATGAATGTATGAATAGAAGCTAAATAGAATAATGTAACGCCGTTTAATGCGTATAAGAACTTGTGTACTCTAAAGACACCTGGTTTCTTTCGGAAATAAGTTTAATTATTTCGACACTGTTCAGTCTCGGACTGAATCTCATGACCCCGTCAAGCGTCAACCAATTTTACAAGACAATCGAGTTTGCTAAACAATATTATCGATTGTGTTGGCTTCCCCTCGCTTACATAACATCCGCCCATGTGTGCCAATTTCTTCATTTTTTACGGTGTATAGAATGCTTGTAAACATTCAGGAAATCAAATAAAATTATGCGAATAAATGGGAAGGTCTTCGTGGTGTAAAACAATCGAAACCTGCTGCTACGTTCAAATTTGACAATTAAAAAATGCGTTTCTATTTTGGAATTGTTCATGAGTGTTACAACTGAACTATCGAACGCTCCGTAGAGTAATAAATGAATCCTCGTATATTTATTATAATAAAAACTCTAATTAAATATTAAATAACTATATATATTTATTACACCCTTTTCTAATAGTATTATATAATCATCAGCCAGATAAAATGATATAAAACGGCTGTTTTTATAACACATGACACTTTTTATAACACATGTACAGTTTGGAATTAGTGGTTATTGATGGTTTGCTTGCTTCACCACAACTAGTTAAAAACACGCTATAACGGTAGAAAAAGATTATAAACTACTTATTATTGATAGATACACCTGTATTAGTTTTATTGCCTAATACTTATATCCCTACCTGTCTCTATCTGCTTAGTCATTGTTTTATTAGCTTTTATTTAGCTTGCCATGTTTCTTCATGTCTTGCAAGCTGAATTAGCACCACTTCCTCCTTATCCTACGGAGTTGAAATTTGACATGTTGGTTCAGCATTTTTATGGTAAGCATGATCTGATTTTTCATCCATGTGGCTCCAGACGAAGGAACTCCCCAAAGGTCAAAAGCACAGACACGAAATTTTCTATACGCATTCAAGGACTTTAATAAAAGCTTGTTTTTATAAATGTATTTTTACAATTCATTTGTTATTAAATATTATGTACTGCATTAGAGATATACTTAGTAAGTAGCTTTGCTTTCTTATGGTTTGCAGCGGGCGATAAAGAAAAGAATAAAGTAGCTTTGCACCTTCAAAGTATTTATATTTTTTACTTGATAAAACTTAACCACTTTAGATAGGGCCCTAATTTCATTTTTGGTAACGTAACTGCCACTTTTAACTGCTTGTAAAACAAAACAAAATTTTATTGCTGGTAATGTTTTTATTTAAATTTGTGATTTTGTCTTTTATTCGAAGCCAATTATTTCTCGTCTGATAACAGGTAAATTCAGTTGAAATTGAAGTTATTACCTTCTTGTGCGGTACAAATCCATGAACGTAAAATACCAAAGACTTATAAAATATACGGACGCGGTTTTTACCTTCCCAATATTTCTGGCTCTTGCACAAACAATAATTCTTATTTGCTTAGTTATCCTTGGCGCGGCTATCAAGTTATTCATCAAACAATCCGCAAATTGCTAAAAGGCCGTCCATTAGGCACGCGCGTTACTGAGTATGCGCAACACAGTCAGCACATATAATACAAATTGACCTTCCTGACTCATTTATTTATACATTATCCATGAATTTAAACTATCGTGCAAATTGCATACGAATGGCAAAATATTAGTTTACAAGTTTGAAAAAAAGACGATACAAACACATACGGCCTCATGCATAACCGCGTTAATTCGCTTCTAAAGTAGGATTGCCATACGTCCCGGTAGACCGGGACATGTCACCGGTTTAGAGACTCGGTCCCGGTTGTCCCGGTTGACCCACCAGATGTCCCCGTAAACGAATAATCATGCTTTTATATTATTCCTAAAATTATGCGAATAATTCGTGCGACGACGTTAGATCACGTTGGCTGGCGGTGAAAGTGTAGGGTCAAGGGATGTACTGTCATTTTACAAATATATTTCCATATTTACAGTACCGAATGAAAGACTGAAATACCTTTGTGAGGGAGCTGATGTAATCGTGGTAATTTAGGATCTCACTCAAAAACTAGGCGGTTAACTGTCTTTGTTCCCGGCCATTGAACGTATTCTGAAAATGTGGGAACTATTGAAAGATTTCCTTTTTTCACAAACCAGATTGAGCCCCATGGGGGGGGTCGTATCCCCCCCTGCTCCTATAACTCCCCTATATTTCCTCCTTTATTAATATCAGTCCCGGTCGGAGCCAAACCATTTATGGCAACCCTATAATCTAAAGCGACATCATATGCATTTTCTCAAGTTACTGCTCTCAGGCTATATTCATGTCGTTCGGAAAGTGAAAAGAACGGAAAAAAAACACAAGAATTAGATTAAAAATTTGAATTCTGGGACGTTTTAGATGCTCAAGAATCCATGCACCTTGAGCGAAAATGCGTTCGGAGATATTGCAGTGAAAATATAAACTACCTAACGTATTGGGGAGGCTCAAACTTTGTTGTTGACGATGACGTTTTGACGGCAGAAGGTCTACGTAAGTAGGACACGCTGCAATTAAATTAAATAACATTGTTATGGTTTGTCTGTAGCCGGCGTGACAGTTTGGAAGTCTCTAGAAACGGCCTAGGAAACGGTACGCGAGCGAAATATTATTTTATGCGCTCTCCTTGCCGGCGTTCCTCCGGTCCGCTGAGGTCAAATGTGCCCCACATAGTTTTTATTGTAAGAAAACCATTGCTCATGCTGCTGCCACAACTTTAATGGTCTCTTAGTAATGATCGAGCGGCAACATACATTGTAGTTGACTTACTTTCAAACTGACTCAAAAAGTGCAAATATTATTTACCATTAACTAAAAATAGTCTTGGCGGTGTCTTGTTGTTAATAGAATAGGAAGAGTATAACAAAATAAATTATAATGTTAGTTTTACATTTTATTATTGCAGATTTTTAATCGGTCGTATTATAATGAAATTCAAACCGAATCTTTATAAATTGTGCGATTTGCACATCTAGTACTAAGGAAGACAGTAAATTCATTGTGCTATCGTAAAAAAGTATTTTTTCAACCGTCAATCGCATCCCACTTTCCCAACCCTACCCTACCCTTATCGTCATCATCAGCCTGTATCTGCCCACTGCATGGTATAGGTCTGCAAAAGTACTTTTCAGTCTTCGCTATTTTACGCCTTTTGCATCCAGTTGTGCCCGCGAATCGTTCGATGCCATCAACCCAATGGTCACCCTTGTCAGCTTTGGGTGGTTCTAGGGCGCCATTACAAGACTTTTATGATCCATCTCTCTTTCGCTGTTCATATGCCCTGCCCAGTTAATTTCTACGACATCCCGCAACATCATTCGATTGACTTGATTAACAACCGGGAAAGAAAATCCAAAACCTGAAATCGATAGGATATGTACATATACATAAATAAAAAGTGTTATGCTAAAAAAAACGTAATAATAGACAGATATATAGAGATGCTTGCCGCAAGTTAACCGTCAACCTCATTCTGCCAATTTTGGCAAACATTTCTGACCTTGTGTGCTTGCTGTTAAAACTACGCGATCCGTGGGATAAGACCGCGTACACACTTAACACAGAATGCCTGCGTCATGTTGGTCCTTAGCGACGAGAGTCTACGCGTCGCGCCGCCGTCAATTCGTTTCCAAAGGCTAAGTTAAAAAAAGAGAGTACTAGTTTTATTCGTATTTATTCATCATATTGGTTTGGTTGGTAAAGCAAACGTGTAAAATTGGAGCAGGTATCACCCCAGAACAGACCTTGTCTAGTGGGGTGATAAAATCCACACCACCTATCTATTTTGCTTTGTATGAGATAGTTTAAGATTACTTGTAACTAGTTTTATTATTTAAATTGTTTTATGCTATTTCATATGTATTGTTTTTGGATAAAAAAAAAAAAAAAACTATTTGTTTTAAAAGAACACACAATTTTATTCTTTAAAAAATAATTGTTAAAATAATCACAGTAACATGGTATATAAATGAAAATGAAATAAAGGTGGATTAAATAATATTTTAAAGCACGTGTCCATAAATTTTATAAATAATGATGATTTTTCTAAAGTAGCTTTAATATGTATTTCAACACACCAAAAGAAATCCTCTTGCTCTTATACACCGTGTCCCAAAACCATTCCAGATAAAAAATCCAGCTATTTGACCCTGCGATTTCAAACATGACATGTATTGAGGTATCAAAATTCACTACGGTTTCCGAGGAAAAAACTTTACGTGATATTAATAAGCCTTTGTTGTCATACGATCGTTTGTTTGCCGCGCGCACCGGGTCATCGACCGGCCGGGGCCTTGACCATTGACCAAGCGTGGCAAAACTCGATCGATATATCATTTTTCCACGCTAGAGTGAAAACAATAAAAATAATAAATTTGGGGATGAATAATTTTCGCATTTCTTATGTAAACATAAATACCTCATTAAATTGTTGGGAATTGATTCATAAACATCGTCTTACCAACCAAAACACACGCACACCTACACATACACATTGCATTGAAACACAGTTTGACACTAATTAAATAAATATTTGTAAGGGTGTTTTTTTTAGAGGCGTGGTTTTCAAGAAGAGATAAAACGCATATAATTTGATGTTATGGCTAAGAATTTAGTTTTATTATAAAGATAAGGGTTTGCCATTATGTTTCAAAAATGATTTCGGGTAAGTGGCCACCGCGGCTGACTCGAACAAATTCCAGCCGAGAGGCCCAATTTTCAACCACTTTTTGCAGCAAGTTGGGCCGTATGTCAGCAATAACGCGCCGAATATTCTCTTCCAAGGCGTTAATCGTGTCCGGCTTATCTGCGTAGACAAGCGACTTCACATAACCCCACAAAAAATAGTCCAGCGGTGTTAAATCGCACGATCTTGGAGGCCACGCCACAGGCCCAGGACGCGAGATAATGCGCTCACCAATAGTTTCCTTCAATATATTGATTGTTTCGTTGGCTGTATGGCATGTAGCGCCGTCTTGTTGGAACCAAAGGTCGCCCACATCAACATCCTCCAATTCAGGAACGAAAAAGTCATTAATCATTGCTCTATACTCTATAGCGTTCCCCATTAACATTATGGCCGGCTTCATTTTTGAAGAAATATGAACCAATGATTCCCTCTGCCCATAGAGCACACCAAACAGTGACTTTTTGAGGATGTAACGGCGTCTCAACAATGGCTTGTGGATTGTTATCACTCCAAATACGACAATTTTGCTTATTAACGTACCCATTCAACCAAAAGTGAGCATCATCGCTGAACAAAATTTTCTTGTGAAAATCGGGAGCGGTGGCCATCTCGTTTTGGGCCCATTCACTTAACCTGCGACGCGCTTGATGGTCGTTCGGCCTCAATTCTTGCACGAGTTGGATTTTGTAAGCCCGCAAACCAAGATCCTTCCGCAAAATCTTCCATAAAGTGGATGGGCACAGCTCCAATTGTTGCGCGCGATGGCGGATGGACTCATTCGGGTCTTCCTCGATACTCTGCTCCACAGCAGCAATAGCGTCTTCGGTGCGCACTGTACGACGTCTCTAAGGATGCGCATTATCCACAAGAGTAAACGTGATGCGAAACCGATTGATGATATCTCGAATTACCGACTCTGCTGGGCGATTATGTCGACCGAATATTGGACACAGCGCGCGATACGTTGCGCGAACCGAACCATTAATTTGCTAATAAATTTGCACTATTTGCAAACGTTGTTCAGGATTAAGTCTATTCATTATGAAATGGCAAACCAAACTGAGCATAAATCAAGTGACAGCTGTCAAAAACACCAACTACGAAAAAAGTAGTGCCAGATTGAAAACCACGCCTCTAAAAAAAACACCCGTTATTTCAATAATTTTACTAAATTTTTATACACTGTATATTTAAATTAAACTTGTAATTGTGTATACTAGCTTTATATTCTAGCCTTATGCTATTGATTATTCATTTTGAGGTTGCTGTATATATTCATTATATATCACAAAAAATAATAGTAAATAAAATTTTTAAAACAATCTTTTAATTGTGTATACAAAATAATCTCGTGTATTTAGTAATTTCGTCTTGACCGTTGAAGAGTTCCTTCGTTTGGAGCCAATAATGAATGTAGAATCAAGTCATGCTTACCATAAAAATGCATTGTCATCGGAAATGAATCATGTTATATTTCATCTCCGTAGGATAAGAGGAAGTGGTCCTAATTATCTAATAAAATAATGTAATAAAAAAAAATAATAAACATTCAGACTAGCCTTACTTTAAAGGGGGCGAATAATCGCGGAGTGTGATGTGTCCGTTCTGTAGGAGGCCTAAGAACATACTTTGGTACATCCGTCGCGTCGACTCCAAAGCTCGGCTCCAAATACTGACACACTCGCATGGCACGGAATTTTAATATTTATTTCGCCTCGTCCAGTGTCGGTATGAATAATATTATTTAAACCTCTCATTAACGGTTCGACACCACACGCCATATGTGTGTTACACTCTATAAAACGGTTGGGTTTTAAACGGTATATATATTACCAGACTTCTGTGCTTGACCTAAAAGAAAAGTACGATCTTCTGTTTTGATTTAGGCATTTTACAAACCAACCCCAATTCCTGAATTTAAAACAATAAAGATTTGGAAAGATACACTATATTTATTTATATATGTTAAACGCATTTTACACCATTAGATCATGTGTTTTATGTGCAAGCAATTACTTAATAGCTAAAAAATATAAATCTTGATATATAATATAAGTATATTCTACTCGTACAAACACAAAAATATTTGACGGGAGAAGCAGAAATTCTTATAATATATTCGTTATGGACCATTTCTGTTTAACTATTATTATTTTTGTAATTGCGTTTTTTTTTTGTCTTTCGTGTTTAGCATTAGTTGCGTGTATTTCAATTTAATTTTATTGTATTTGGTTTCACATAAAAGGCACTGCAGGAACTGCATGTTACTAGGAGATAATGTGATAACTTTTATACTGGCAAGGCTTTTAGTCATTCTTTTGTCTATTTAATTGCTGTTTATTTAAAATTTTTACATTTATATAAAAATGGAAATAATTTTTTTAAAAAAAAATATGGATATCACAAGTATGAAACTATTAAAATACCTTAAAAATAATAATTTCAAAAATAAATAATTCTGTATTTTTCATTGTATAAGGTATGAAAGTATATATTTTTTTAAATTTTAACTAACTTAATGTAGAAATATTCGCAATACGCGTATTAGCGATTGCACCTTATCTAGGTTTTTTGTATATTTATAATAATAAAACTTACCTATCTTATCATTAACATTTCAACGATCCTATAACGGTAGCTTAGAACCTAATCATTGTACCTACCTACGCATTAGACAACTTTGACTATGGATTTTATTACTAGGATTATTGGGAGGCACATAACATAGGATATTTAATTATATACAGAAAATCTAATATTTAATTAAAATTTCTAATATCCCTATCGATGACAGCATACAAGAGAGCGAACTTTCTGTGGTTATTTTTGAATTTAATGTTGTTATTCTTATTTTGTATATTTTTTCTTATTTTGTATGTTATTATTTGGTTATGTAATATGCTGTTGTTTGTTATTAAAAATGTATATAGAAAACCTGTCTTATACATAATTATTATATAGTAAAGTGGCATAATCGTGATATCTCTTATAGTATAATTTATAGAATTCATAATTTTATTTCTTACTATATAGACAATTTTTTTTAATATTTTATTATTATTTTGGTTGGTCCACTTGTTTTGCCGGCCATATTATTTCAAAACTAATGTAAAATTCGTCAATCTCCTTATCTTTAATTATGTAGTTATTTAACATTTTTTTTTATAACTAGTATCACAGTATTGTTGAATTTGAATATTACGACATCGTAATTAGCAATGTTCTCCGTACAGTCGGCAAGGCTCATCACTATAGTTGCAAACTATGAAACAGTCGTTATTTCTATGACATAATAGAACTGAGTTATTTCGAAAACGCTGTCACGGATTAATTTCCAAGAGGCGACGCGGCAGTTTTGTGCCAAGTGAGGAAAATGATTTTGAAATGTTTCACGTGTTCAGCTTGATACATACTTAAGAACCAGGCTTATTTTAGCCTAAAAGCAACTCAATTCAAGAAAAGGAACCTAAAGTGCATTGACCTACTTAACTCCTATTGAAGAAGCTAGTTCTAAGATGAATCTTTAGTCGTCGTATAAACCTAATGACTGATATATATGTGCGAGTTACTATCATCACTAACTGATCGCCAGGGTCCAAATGGGGTCCTATTCGCAGATCATTCGGTCTAAATAATACATATAATTCATAAAATGCACAGCCTAGACGGATGCACATGTAGGGTCCTGTTTGATTGTGTCTACGACACTTTTAATGAGTTACTACACTCCTCATCCATCCGGTATACAAACCAAATGATGTATTTTCTGCAGATTACGTCTGGTAATAGGTTTCTTGAAATTTAGATCGTCTCAGAGCGTTCGCTACAAAAAAAAGCAGAAGAAAAAGTGGAAAGTGTAACGTGACCTTCCGCATTCCCAGGACGACTCGGCGTTTAAAGTACAAGGCTTGACTCTGGAGATTTATAATTGAGCCACTTCCTACCTGCACTGTTGCGGCTAAAGTACGAGTCGCTGTAAAATCCCCAGTTGACCGATGACATGATTTTTAATATTAAAATATTTTTGATATTCAGCATTAAATGTAATAATTATGGGTGAGAGCAGAGGTGTTGGCTAACTAAAATTATAACAGCATGCGTGGGCTATAAGAATGTATAAATAGTTATGTTAGGTAATATTATTTAAATTTAATAATCATAAATATTATATCTATTGATAATATAAGAAATTTTGCACTGTTATATCTGAGGCAATCTTAGGCTGTAAAACTGTTAGAGGATCTATCACTCTCTTCTATTAGTCACCCCTCAAGTCAAAGTATACTCTACCAAGCCAATTAAACAATAACATACTATTTGTAAATTGACATATCCTCTTTCATTGTGTACTATCGAGTTTAAAATTGAACCTAATATAATAAAAGTGGTCGCGAACCATATTAAGTACGAGCTGAGTATTTCCAAATACTATATTAGAATAACTGAGGCGACTGTAATCAATTCATTTTTGTTTGTATAAAACCTATTTAAAATTCTGGTACAATAAGTGACTAAACTAAAAAAACTAACAAAACTCTTATAATTTTCCAGTTAAGTATAATAGTGCTTGATAGTGCCAAAGTATCCGACTAGCATTAGATATATGTTTAGGTGGATTTTTTGAATAGGTATGTCTATTCTTACACTGTTTGATTTATACTAATTATTAGGTACTCTGAAGCAATAAAGTATTTGTATTAAAAATAAATAATTTGTAGGAGAGTTTATTTTTTCCAGTATCGTTAATCACCAAATAGTAGATATCTTTTTCAAAATTATCTGTTAGTCTCCATAAAAATATTTTTTTTATAATTCCGTTAGTCCCACTTTTTAGGTTGATTGACTGGCACTATCTCTTGTAGGTATATCTTTTGGTCTCTGTACTTTTGCCATAAGAATTACAAGAAGATCAATGTAATCTTAAGTATAATCAAAATTGTGAATCGTTCGTAAGAACAAAAGTGAGATAGATGGCTATTGCCGGCGCAATGAAGTTGAACGCATTGCAATGGCGGAGAACTGTGCTCGGATAGGATTTGCAAAATCATTCTTCGTGCATAAAGTTTAATTCATTTCAGTTATTCACTTATAATACATTCTTGACTTAAATAGAGTATGCATTTTACTCGTACTATTGATAAATACATTCCAATTACAACTTCCATGCATTTTCATAGGCGTACCTAACCATATGACTGGGGGGGGGGGGCAGGGAGGGCCTGTCATTGCGACTTAGGATCTTTTAAAAAGTAACATGAATGTTGATGATAAAAGACACCAATTTTTTTGATCAAAATGTGTAATATCGACGAAACAAAACACAACACAAAATAATGTGTACAAAGTAAACAAATAAAAAGATTGAATATAAAATTAAAATTAATTAGACAAAAAAAACAAGAAAAAATACCGCGTGGACATTTTTATAATGATTTTAAATAAATTTTAATTTTCTTTTCTGTTGTGCAATATAAGTATATAGTTACGTCGGTGTGCATATTTCAGTAACTTACGAAACTACTGTAACTTTTAGGTAATAATTAGGGAATTTAGTTTACATTTTCTATACGAGCACGGTCACTCCGCGCACCGTTTTAAACTGGAATATGTAAGGTTATTTTATGCAAATAAAATACAATTCTTTAACAGTCGCCTCGGTGACTCTAATAATATAGTTTGTAAATAATACGCATCCGGGCCGACCACGGGAAGCACGCAATCAGAAATCATCTGCATTCCAGCTGATAATTCCAGCCTCCGCATCGCAGCGCGTGCGTGAGCGAGTCGAGCCGCTAACAGTATAAAGCGCGCTTGCAAGAGCGGCAAGTTGCTTTGATTTTTTGTGTCTGTTTTGAAGGGTAGGCTGATCATGCTTTCGATTACTATACTGTTAAATAAAAAGCATAGAAAAAAGTAAAACGTTATATAGAAGCTTTTTTATACTCTTGGCTATACTATACTATAAGCCTTTTTATATATACTATAAGCCTGCAATTTGAAATATCCAACTTTAACAGCGGTTAGTGACGGGATATCAGCTCTTCGAGCTCGATCAAGCGCATTTTTTAGATGTCTGCGCAAAATCAGCTCTTAGTCCGAAATTTAACTCATTTAAAAATATATTAGATTTCATTGCTACATTATATTGTAATAAAAATATAAACAGTACTGAAAATACAGTTTTTAACTATTATGACCAACGACGGAACCTTTATGATCAACGACATACAAAAACGAGTGATAACACAAAAAAAACTTTCGGTAATTCGGAAAGTGACGATGGTTAATTACACAATTTTTAGTTATTTTTCGATGCATAGTTTTTTTTTATAGAATTCGCTTAGAACAATTAATAAATTTACATCTTTTTCTTGATTTAAAGAAAAATAAAGGGACAATTAATTGTACATTTTCGCATAAATTATCCGCAATTTGGTTTTTTTTGTGTGTGCTGTAGCCATTTCCGAAAAAAAACATATCCTAAAACTGCATGAGCACAGTATAGGAGGCTTCTCTCGAAAATGTAGCTACATACAATAACTATACAAAAAACCCCCGGACATTCTTTATTTTACAGAGAGAATAGATAAAATGGTAATAGAAAGAAATAATTAAAAGGTCATTAATCATTAAATTAATCATAAACCGCCAATTGGTAGATTGTTTAGATTTATTTTCATTTTCAAAAATATGGTCTTAAAAAGCTGATTTCGCTTTACAATATATCATCATATTTAAACGTTTTTTGTCTCCCCCCCCCCCCTCCGTTTCCTGTTGTCTCTTTCTATTTGTTCTTTGTTTTTAATTTACATGGGCTTCCCCTGTTTTTCCAAATTTCTCGGTCTGAGGCCTCACACATGCAGTACTTTTCAGCAGTTATAACGCCGTCGTACTATCGCGACCTTGGTTGGACACGGTCTCTACGTCCCAAACAATAATTTGACCTCCTTATCCCTTCCTCATTGTATGCTGTGCCCATTTCTGGTTGTCGTGAAATGCGCTGGATGATATCAGTAATGTTGGTTCTAGATCTTGGAAGACGATTTTTAAGAGTTATGCTTTGCTCTTTTAAAATTAGTAACCCGCACCACATACTGCGCATAAACCAACTTACTGTTTCATACGATAATGTTGTTTGTTTATGATCTATAACTTATGCAGCATTATGAATACAATTAATTAATTTAAAAAAAAAAGGATGGATTTAGAAATATAATTCAAGCGGTTAATAGAGGAATGAAATAAACGTCCGCTCTTACTAGAAATTAATGATCCTCCTCCGTTTTGTGAGGTTAATCTTATCGTAACTCGATGACGTAGGTATATTTATTGATACATCTGTTGTTATTTTAATGTATTTTTATCAATACGATATTTTGAATATATTATTATGTAGAACATCTCCTTAGCGAGTATAAAGATAGCAAGCAGTAAACACGACAATCGATATGCAAAATACACTACATTCAATCGCAAACAGTTAATGTTTTATATATTTTATGTTAATCATATGCAGCCTAGGCACGTTGCAAACGTAATTTCGTAGGACGGTGTGCATTGGACGTTGAGATCCCCCTGTGAATGCGTACCTGTAAATATATGGGCAGAAGTGTTGTCAGAAGTCACACCCAGGAAACGGGCCACGGATCAAGGCTGCGATGCAGATTTTTCATCATCAAGAAAATCATGCAAAACTCATGATTTACTTAACAGTGTAAAGCTATTGCTATTCTATAGACTGTCTGTTTATGAATATAATCTTTTGCCAAATGAGAACCTTTATTTCATTTGCTACTAAATCACTTTTATCTGCGAGTTCCACAGGTAAAATAAAAAAAATGTGTAAATACATCATTACATTTACTTAAATGACTGATCTTGATTTATATAATTTATAATTTTAAACTTTTACAATTTTCAGATTCGCTTCATTTGTCATCGTAATCATTAATTTTGTTCATGTCCAAAAAAAAGACGATATTAATAGAAAATACTGCTTAACTCAATTAATTCTTGCTTTCAATTACACTATGAGTTACAATGTGGTAATGTGTATTATATGTACTCAGGTCGCATTGCTGGGATGTCATGAGCCAATAGGTTCATAGTATGTAGGTTATGTTAAGTCATACATATATGTATTTAGAAGCGGTTCTTTTGAATTAATAACCCATTAAATACTACGACTGCAGTTGAATAGATGGGCATTACCTGATTGATTTTAAATGAAGGTTTCTTATCGACCAAGGTTATTTGCTTTGAATCAGCGATCGATTAATTTTCAGTATTTTCATGCGAGTACAATTAGAGACTGATGGATTAGTAAAATAATAACAATGTTGATTAATTAAATATGCTGTTGTTTTAATCTCTCGCATAGGGCCAAGTGAGGATGAGGTAGAGGTTGGAATATTTTTATAATTTCCTTGAAGTCTTTGAATTACTGAAAAACTTATTTGAGAGGTCGATTGAATCACGATTTACACTATTATGTGTTTGACACTTAAAAATAACAATAAATATTGTCCATTGTATCTAATAAAACTCGACCAAATCATGTGGTCTACGTGACCAATCTTAAAAAAGAAATATTTTACACACCAACACGTTCTATTATAGAAATAGGTCCCTAAATTATATTTGCCGCTTTGACATACAATCAAGTCTAACATTTGAGCAAAACCAGAATGACTCAGTGTCTAAACTATACTCGTAGAGTAGTTTCTTCATAGAACCTCAGAGCCGTCATACAAAAATGAAATATACTCATACATGCAAAAAAAATACTTTTTCCCTTTTAAGAAATTTAGCATCAGTGTAAGCGGTTGGTGTATTTTGGTATACGATTGATAGTAACCACAGTTAAAAATGAGAAAATGGGCACCGGAAGAAAAGAAAGCACTGGCGCGAAAATTGAAGATTTGCTTTAGAGGCAGCTCGATTTGAAAGGTAGGTACTATCGCGTTGATTTTGATACCTCTTGGCAACATCTTGAAAACGGTAAATTGACATTTAAATGTCCTTTTACTAACAACTGCGTTATTTTTTAGTTTATTTCATAGCGCTGTTTAAACAACTGAATACTTGGAAATGAAGCTGAGTTTTGCCGTCGCGGCGGTTTAAGAGAAGTATGCGGACGTCAACGACGGACGTATGCTTTTGCTTAATATTAAGTGTAGGTTTTGTTAGACATGAGTCATTTGCGTTTATAGGTAAAATAATAAATTTTACTTACAACATATTTTTACTGCTGTCATAAGAAATTACTGCACAATAGGGGTCATCAATTTATCGATGACCCCTATTGTACCCCTCTCCAATACGTCACACGTAAAGGAGGGGAGAGGGGAAAAAAGACGCGAAAGAGAGGGGATCAAAGTGTGACATGGTGTGACAAAAGGGAGGAAAATAACAAGCTTCGTGAGGTCATACCATAATTATCTTAAACACGCGAAAACGAATCAAACTATCTGGTATTTTAAAGTTTATAACTGTTTGTATTGCCACATTTTGGCACGTAAAATTTTCGTTGTTTTTGAGTAGGTACTTATTGTTTCGCAACCTACATATTTAATTTTAGAAATGTTGTAAATTAGTTAGATTTAAAATTTCAAATATGACAACCTGTAACAAGGATAAGTGAGGAGTCATGGACCATGAAATTTGTGTAATATGGTTTGTCCCTGTTTAGGATAACTTCGCAGTAAGATCAATGTTTGTGTTTCTGCAAAACCTAAATTGGAAACGTAAACAAAATTAAATATAACTACCAGTAATTTTCACTTACTACAAATAACAAATACAATAAACAGTAATATATTGAAAGACATCTAAACTCGTCAGTAATATCTGATATAGGATACAACGGTCTTGGATATATCACTCAATGACTATTATTTGTCATATTCATTTTTTTCCATAACACTACTTGAATTACTAAATTGGTTCATCGAAAGTTTTCTTTTGTATTACTTAAAATACGACCATGAGAAAAAATTCTAGCCGAGAAGGAAACAATATGTCGTACTACGAAGGCATATTATGTTTAAAAAGCATACAAATGTAGATAAAGCAAGTAAATTTTCGCTACTAAAGAATTGCTTCAATTTAACGCCAAATTATTGTGCCACACGTGTTACATTTCCCCTGTAAAAATTGCTTTGCGCGCTGAATATTCCAAATGGAAAAGAAAGTCCCCACTTTGCCTTAGCAATATGCGTGGCTAATTTAAATTATACTCGTAATTGTGCAATTTTTCAATTGCTCTTGGCAACATCAATTCTTTGACTGTCGGGTAGATATTATGTTTAATTCTCGATGCTCGAATGGATTGCTCGATTAGGCAGTAGAAGCAATTCTTTACTATTTTTATTTATATATTTATTTACTCCAAAATAAACAAAAAATAATAATAAGCCCCGTTAACGAGGATATAGTTCTTTTTATTACATTGAATTTAGAACGTCTTCTAGATGGTGGCTTTCGATTAAAAATTGAAATGTATTCTTCTGAGAATACGATGTTCATAATTTATTTCTTTTTAGGGTCAATTTCAATAACAAACCGTTGAAGAGTAGTCGGATGTTTTTGCAATCTAACGTAATTCTTTGCTTGGCCGAAACCCACATCGTTTGATTTTTAAATCGGCCCTTAAGCCCTTTGCTAAAACCCACCCCATCTAAGACTGAGAACCAATCAAAAACGTATGTATTTATAGTAACAATAAAATAATGTATACGTGATCATTATAAATAAATATAATCTAACGGAGAATTAAATTATTTTTGACTTTATTAACTTTTCAAAGTTTTTGTAAGATGTTGCACTTCATTGATTTATTAAAATATATCGTTCTTTTGATCAAACTTTTATAAAATAATTTATAGTGTTTTAATAGAATAGTTTTAACGCTAATGTGATCATTATAACCTCAGACGCACTTCTGAAAAAACAAAATAAGCAAGATTACATTACTTTAAAGGAATTTTACACAAATTATGTTGGTTGTTGATCACGATTTACTGCTATTTTTAGTCCCGTATCAGTGCGACAATAGATACACTATAAACTACTATAGTTTGTAGCCACAAATTATTTATTTCTTTACTGCCGAATTGCCGCTTTTTTTACCTAAATCTATTTTGACGTCTATCAGCGCATTGTACACACCTTTGTTTCAAAAGTCTTTGACAGACGGATAACTTAGAGAAACCTAGAAAAAAGAAATATCGCTACACATTGCGCGCCGCGCTTGGCTGGCTTAGTTCGTGTAATATAATTAAACCCGCCGGAGTTTTTTTTTATTAAACTAATAAAATACGCGTACTTGTCTTTTGTTAGGTCATAATGATTTTTGAAACAAATGTTAAGTTTGGAAAGTTCGCGCCAAATTATGTATTTAATAATAAATATTTACCTAATTAAATTAATATAAATGTTACCACAAAATAATTTGCTTTAGTAAATTGTCGACAGTAAAAAATCTACAGCCGTTACTCTTTCTGTTTTCACTAGCCAAAAATATTTAATTTAAAAAAAAAGAAATGCACTTAAATTATATTCTGTATATATTTATCTTATAATTAAACATGTAGGTATAATTGCAAAGCAAGATCATGAAATAATAAATTGCTGCTGGGTTTATTGTTTTTAATTTTTATTTTTTATTAACTCAGTAGTTTCATTGAAAGCCAGACGGCGAAATTGGTGACTGTAGTTAAAAGATATTTTCTAATTGGTTAATAATTATGTTATTTTTTAAACATCCTTATCTTAGACTACATTTTTTTTATTACATTTTTGTTTTTAACATTGTACATGACCTCTTATACCTTTTATTATTTATTTTTATGACATGAAATTTCTCTTTTAAAGTAAAGTTGTATTTGTATGGATTGTGCTGAAAACTAGCACTTTGCTCGTTAAGCAAGTAAGGAATCTGAGCTGACATTAAAAGTACAAAATTGTTAAATTTACTCAAAAAATGAATATGACATTTGAATTTGAATTTGAATTATAAAATAAATACTATAAATTATAAATTATTAATTATGAATAATGAAATATACAGTTTACGCAACTTACACAAATAAATCTTAAAAATTGTATTGTATTTTCTCTCTAGACATCGTCTGTACTGGGGTATGTAATAACAAATATCTAGTCCACTGTGTATCGTTTATCTTAAATGTTTTAAAGTTCCAATGTACTTAATAAAATGCTCGCTAGTCGACGTATGAATTAATAAGCTCTGACGAGTATAAAACGCCATATTATTACGCCGTACTACTGCGAGAGAATCCTTGCTGGGCTGAGCTCGTCCTTGGCCTCAGGAGCTGATGCGGCTGCGTCGTGACTTGATTAGATGTGGCCTGGTCCCTCCCCTGCCCCCCCCCCCTCCAAGCCCTCACCAGCCCCTCGTCCCGCAGCCGCCTCGCTGCCACAAGATTTCCATTCAACGAGTTTTTTATTGAATCACGTCAATGATGTTGCCTCTGCCCGTATTTCGACATTAAACCGTTCGATCGATCAGGGCTGCCAAATCAGATATGACCTATAATAAAATAAAGACCTGCAACTAGTTGAGTGTGTACTATACTTCTGTATGTATCATATTTTCATATTTTTCTATTATTATCCATTTTTCAGGGCGAGAGAAATGTTTTTACTACTATAAGATTTGACGTCAATCCATTATTAACTTTCAAAAATTATAGTTTGAAATAACGGAGATAATCTTACATTTATTTATTGACTTGTAGGTAGGCGCTGTTTACGCAGCCTCAACTGGACAAAAGTCTAGTGGGCACAAAAGTCGGTAAAATTGCAATTGTATGGGTGTTTATTTATTTATTCATTATGAAGTACTTTAATAGTTATTATACAAAAAGCCATCGCCTCTTTCAAGGTATAATGTTTGCTTTTGCTACTAGTTATATGTATATGCACACATTAAATTTAATATTAGTCAACATGATAATATATACAAAATGATATATTTCATATGTTAATGTATAATAAATTAAACACAAATAAAAAAAACAAATACTAATTTTAAAATAATATATTTTGATCATTTTAATTTAAATATAAATAAAAATAGAATATATGTATCTAAAAAATAAATCTCTAAAACTTTAATACCTAATAACAATGCAGTATCCGTTATCCTTTACCTGTTACAAACCGCACCCAGCCAAGCATTCCGCTTGACCTCGGTGAACAGAGTCACACCAGGTGGGGTTTTCAATGGAAGTGGACACATGTGTGAGAATTTAGATAGGAGTGAGTATGCCCGGTTGTGAACACCGTAGTAAGCGCTGGGGATTATGAGAAATGGGATCAGGTTGGGATCAATACCTAATAATAATGCAGTATACACACAATGCAGATTTATTCTGTACTTTTTTTACACGCGTAATTTAAGTATATTTTTTGTACCCTGGATTGCTGAGTCACAGGCAGGCTTTTGTAAAGCTGCACCATCAGGGATACTGCTGCTACATCGACAGATAAAATTAAAATAAACTCATGATTAATTGACAAAAAAAATGTAAGACGGTGAAAATCTTGGGATCTATTGAATTCCCGGTGAAGGAAAAAATATATGCGTCATATCTGTACCTTTTACGTTTAAGGAGTAACTGTATCAGAATATGTGAAGTATTTTTGTGTGGTTGGCACTTTTGGAAGAAACTTTTACATAAAACCTGTATGTACACATGCAGTGGCGTTCCCAGAATGTGTACAGTAGGCATGCCATATCTCGAGAGGACGGTGGGAGTGTCCTCTATTGCCGAGGCGAATTTTTTTGGGGTACTTTGTAATTTTTGTTAAAAAATCTAGGTAAGCCCGGCTTTTCTACCGCCACTGCACACTTAAATCTCTTTTATGTCTCGCTTAGTAACCAAAAACTTCATATTTCCTCGCATAGAAATGTGAACTCATTTTTTTTATGAATACTGTATAAATATGAATTTTCCACAGTATGCCTTTTGTTAAACCTTCAATTGCACATTTTATTTATGTATGAAAATTTTATTCTTTTTAGTTTATAATTTGTCAATTGAAGATCTATGTTTGAATAACTGATTACATCGCCTTATAACAACACTACACGCTATAAAGGCGATGTAATATGAAATTCGTTTTTTAAGAAATAATAAATTCATAAATAGACCTAATATGTAGCATATTGATAAAATCTATCATTACATTTCGGCAGTTTGTTCGCCGCAGGAGACCAGCCGGAGGAGGAAAAAAACACGAAAGAACTTGCAAGATGCAGTACGCTGCTACGTACACATGTACGATTACGATTACTTGTACGATTTACGTAGCTGAGGAATGCTGGTCCTCGTAATCGGACACAAGAACGAGCCGATTTTGAAGAAAGGCCGCATTCCTGCTAACCCTAACATGCTGCCATTGAATCGAACCAAAGCCGCTCATAGCCCGTGCCAGTCGCAGTTTCGTCACGGCGCCATTACACTTTAACGGTACAACGCGCGGTTCGACTCCATCTGAGGCGAGTTCAACGAAACCAACCCAAAGCATTAATTGCGCAAACAAGTGTCGAGGGCGCGTCGGAGATGATTGTGATATCTTTGTGTCGAACACAAACTTTCACTAGCATTTCAAGGGTTCATTTTCAAACAGTAGATAATTTTAGATTAGCCAAATGTTGCACAAGCTTGTAAATGCAGAGAGAGTTGTTTACCATAAACCTACGTTTTTTCCGCGCTACGTTTTATCAAAAGAAATTGTATTCGGTAGAGAAAAGATTCTAACGATATATTTCCAAAGTTAAAACGCATTTGTTAGGTTAAGGTATGAACGGATGAACCATTGTTTTTTATATATATAAATTCTTTGCCATTTACCTAAAGGGGTAGATCCACTAAATTCACATGACAACAAATTTTATATACTTATATATAAGAGCTTCTTTTTAAAAATGTAATTTTACTTTTATTTATAGTTAGATTTCTTACAGCTATACAGAAATATTATACAGAAGTTATTCTGCCGCAAAAATGCGCGTTTGGGTTGATAAAATGGAATGGTGGCACCAGTTATTTAATGCTATTTTCACCAAACCTCACTTAGGTCTAAGAA
Source organism: Neomicropteryx cornuta (assembly GCA_020383195.1). Lineage (NCBI taxonomy): Eukaryota > Metazoa > Arthropoda > Insecta > Lepidoptera > Micropterigidae > Neomicropteryx > Neomicropteryx cornuta. The sequence continues at coordinate 14,506,094 of JAHKQU010000014.1, forward strand.
TCCCTTAAATTGAGATACGTCAAACGTTTTCCTAAGAATAACCTATGCTTTAGAGTTCCTTAGTTATGGAAGACCTAAGGTGGGATTGGTGAAAACGGCCGTTATTTTGATCCATAAGTCCGAATTCGATCCCCAGGTAGATGAAACTCGATCAGATCTTTCGCTGGTGAGAATATTCAACGGCGCCGTTCTCACCACCGCCGACTGCGGTGAGTAACAAAACAAACATAAACACTCATTTAATTACAGACTTTCGAGACGGGCGTCTGCCTGTTATGAAAGTTGCAAGAAAACAAAAATGCAGTCGTAACAGAGTTACCAGAGCGGTTTCCTGATACCATACATAAGATAAATAAATAAAAAAAAATAAGCCCACATTTTTTTTTATAATTGCATTGTTTTTGCGTCTTATTTAGGCATTGATTTATTTTGTGGATTATTATCCAAAATAATAATTGGCTCGGTATGCGAACATGAGTATAATATCTATCATTACGAATAATAAACTTATGATTAGGCTAGCGATTGCCTACTTTAATTTGCCATTGAGCCGTTTTTATTTAATATACACATTTTTAACAACCTATCTGAAAATGATAAACGTTAATAACTATCAGGGAAAAAAAACACATGTAATTGTTTCGGTATAACTTTACCCATGAGGCAGGTTTTTGCTCATATTCTCGTCAACCTAATAATGACGTAATACATAACCTTGGACATTTTCGTCAGGCATCAGTGGCCCGTATGCAGGTCGAGCCTGGTGAGCAATCTTCTCCCTGCCGACAACCTTCGTAGCTATAAGCTGCTGACTAATATGCGTTCATTCTCATCGTTAAAAAAAAAAAATCACATTGAGGCAGTCTAGTGGTTAGGGCGTTTCTAATGACCCGGCAGTCGCGGGTTCGAACCAGCGAATTAATGCTTCATTACCATCTTCCCTGACTATTACAAGCAAAATTAGCTTAGTTGAATAGTGCCTATAATAATTGAATACTACCTAGTTCATAAGAATTTAAAAATACTTAAGTTATTGAAAGGTTAATTATTAAGATTGATTGAACACTCTCAAATCTTTATTATTTTCGTCTCATACCATACACCATGTCCCAAGATCACTCCCGATTAAAAATCCAGCTAATAGGCCCTGCGATTTAGTGTACCATCTGTGAAGACGACATATCAAAATTTATCAAGGTTTCCGAGAAGAAAAATGGCAACTATATGTTCTTGTTATGCGTAAATATGGCAGCTGATTGAAGCGTCCGCGGTGAGGTCACTGTCCGTGAGTCGCGGCCAAGGTTACGTTACCGCTTAAGAAAGGTAATTTACACCAGCGCTTTAAAAAAAATTAATAAAACTGCTGACATTAAGGTCCATTTCATTAAATATAGTCGCTGTTTCCGTAAATTGTAAAGTATTTGTGTAGGAAGTTAGAAAGTATGATGATGATGCTGAAAGTATGACCTAGGTATGATGATGCGTAATTTAAAATCGACTATCTTAACCGTTAGAATGATCTGCAAATAAATTACCCAAGTATGCAAAGAGCCTGACTTGAAACAAACATGCGTCATAACTTAGCAAGGAGGAAATATGACAAAGTAAGACCTGGGGATCTGGCCCTGTTGCGTGATCTCGCTAGAGAGCGATTCGTCCAATGGGTGTTTATTGCTAAAGTTGGGTTTTTATGAATTTCATAGACCTCTAGGATTAAAAATAACATATTAAGATGTTATGTTTGTGAATATACCAAAGTAAATTATAGCGAAAAAAAAAGGAAAAATATCTCTTTTAATAACCAAAAAAATATTAAAACAAGGCTTTCCAAAATTTTTAATCGTCAAAAACATAAGAACCAAAAGGTGCAAAAAAAAAGTATATTCTAATAAATTTTAATTCCTGTAAGATATATACTTAAAAAATATTGTAGCCAAAACAGTAATTACTCACTTAAGCGTGAAACGTATCCATACCCCCCCCCCCCCCCCCGACAGTACCTAAATATCATACGATAGAGTTTTTAAAATTACTACGAAACAATTCAATTCTGCAAATACATTTATACGCGGACCCCGAGGTGGCGAGAATTTCAATTTGGTTCGGATCTGTCAAATCGTGTTCGGATTTCAAATCAAGTTTGCGCTTTATGAACGGAATACGCCACGAACCAGCCAGTGTGAGGAAACACAGTTTTGTTGCGATACATTCACAGGCGAAGGCTGATGTTTACGCATCCTAACCGTGAGTCCCGCCACTCAGGCATTTTTTTCTCGTTGGCAGTTTTGATGTTCGTGTTGCCAAGTCTCGACTCTGCAAAGTTTGATTGGCACGTCGCCGTTTTCCTTAGAATGCCACGAAACGCAAAGAAAATGATGCGCTCGGGACGGTTTGCGGATTGCTCGTTTCGGCATTTCGCGACGTGAAACGAAATTCTTGAGGTGCATTATCACAACTCCACTCACTGCCAACCGCTTCTCGCTGCATCACCAGCCAACCGACAAATAACCAACACTAACCAGTCAATTTTATTTTTTAATTAAAGAAGCAGGTTCTAATTGCACGATTCTTAAGAGGTAAAATGAAGTTACTGATTATTATATACCGTACGCAATAAAGAAATCCCGCAGAGATATTGCAATTAATCCACAAATCTTCAGAAAATAATCAGTCCTTTGGATAAGTCCAGGCGATAATTGGTGGACTTCAAAATCAGCAATACTCTGTCGCTAAACGAGTGAAGATTTACTTTTTCCCTGCTCAAATAAAGAGCGCCAGAATTTTAAATGTAGTTAAATTTAACAAACGCATATAGAATAAATCGATTAATTTAATGACAGTTTTAGGTTTATTTACATATGATTAATATTTACATTTTATTTTTGTCAGAGACAAAAATCAATCCGTCGAGTAGGAAATCTCAAATGATTTTTGATAATTTTAAGGAAAGTGATTTGTCAGAATGAAGAATGAAATCAATTAATTAATAACATAAACTGTTAATCCTTACTTAAAATCCACGAAATCAAAGCAATTCGTGTTCGTTCCACATTTTAGATATATAACTTAGGGGTTACTACTGCAATACTAAGGGAAGATAAGGGGCGGGGATTTGTTTTCTCTAAATAAATGCTTAATAATTTTACCAATACAATCAATCAATCAATCAGCCTCGTGCATAATCGCGTTTGTACACCGCTGCTATGCTTAATGCGACCACTTACTTTATTATACTTAAATGCATGCCAGTTACTTTAGTAGTAATAGCCATTATGTTACACGGCTTTGGATCTTTGGAATTTATAAATTACATAAGACTAAAATACGAACAACCAGAGGAAAATTATATATTTGTTCAAAATTATTGCAAAATCGTAATCCTATTAAATGAAAAGTTATTAAGTTACTTAAAGTTTTGATATATATATATTTTTAATGTGGATTGCAAAAATTGACTGTAAATGACGCGTAATAGTTCTTTCGTTAAAATATCCCCAACATAACCGATTAAACTGATATGAAAAATTACTATCGTTTGGTAAACCTTAATTTCAACTTGATTTAATATTAATAGTAATAATATTATACAATGAATGTTTTTATTCAAAAAACCTGTTATACAAATTAAAAAATATTTGTCTCTAGTTCTCTTTCTACCTGCATAATAAGAATGACACTCATATATTAAGCCGTAACGCAACCGCGTTCTGTCATCCAAATGAGATAAAATTTATTTACAACCGCGGTATTTAAGATAATGAATGAATGATTAAAAAAGAGTCTATTAGCACTTTCCGTTTGAACAAAACTTGTTACCGGGATGAGCTGGGATGCATTTATTCAAAATGTAGAGGCAACTTATTTTCTATCATAATAATGACAGTCCAAATCAAATGATAACTATATAATTCAATGAAATATTATTTTCATGCAACCTATGATTAAATATATCAGTAAATAAAGCAAATTGGTTTACTTTTATTTAAAGTTGTTTTCGTCATAAAGTAATGGACGCAAAAAATTAATCGTAAATAAAATAAATGTCCCTAAAAAAAAAAAAATGTTCTATCGCTATGGGCTACGCAAATTTTCTTGTTTTTGAATGAGGGAAAATAGTGACGATTAAACGTTAAAAAAATTACTATGTACAGTTTCGACCCACAACCGTTGAATCATTAATCTGACGATTTAATACCTCAACGTGAATATCTTAATGTCACTGTCGTTATAAAATTTGAATTGTCAAGTTTGTAATATACCAAGTAATCATAATTTATCATTATGCAATTAGTGCTTAGTTCGACAGCAAAAATACTTAAAAAAAAACGTGGAACCGCAGGCAGCCAATTCCAGCGTTCATAATATCACCTCGTGACCTCGTATCGTAACCTTAAATATTTGTTTTAAATTTTTATTTCTACACATTGTTCTATAAACCAATCTATGGTACATCTATGTTCTATATAATATAACATTATAACGATCTATGTATCTATATTCTATATAACAATCTATGTTCTATAAACCAAACTGGTATAATATAACCAAATTGGTAATATGCGTCTTGTGTTATCGTTTGCCATGACAATCAATTTTTAGGGTTGCGTGAGAAGTAACTTCTAAACGGTTAATCGTAAAAAGATTAAAAGTTTAAATTTTCTTTTCGTGTATTACAGATGTTTTATAAACCATTTTATTAAAAATATTACGTCCGTCCGCAAAAAAACATATCATAATATGCGGTATTTCATTTCAACGAGATTTGTAGATACAAAAAATATAAAGAATATATTATTTTTATAATATCGTTTGTATAAAAGCTCATTTTATAAAAAAAATGTTTGAAAACAAAATATTTTAACAAAATCGCTTGTAAAACGCACAAATGATTTTCATCAAATTTTGTCAAAATCTCTTTATTATTTATTTCTAAATATAAAAATATTATTTTTTTATATTATAACATGTTTCGCTTGAAAAACACAAATTACTCATTCTAATTGAATGAGATTGATGTGCCATGGCTACATCCTAACATGTGAGTTTTATTCATTCTTGAATGAACTCACATTTATTTTCATTGCTTTGCTTGGTTTATTTTTTTTTGAAATAAAAATGCACAATAAATATCAACGCAATGAAATTTAGCTTTTCACTACAACCAGTACAATCCGCAGACATGACCATCATTTTACCTAATATAAATATTTATAAAGGAAGATGTTTATAATTTATTATAAATGGTCTAGTTTACAATTTGTTGTTGACATTTATTCTGTTTAGATTTAGATTTGTTGTGTTATTGTAATTTATATTTAAAATATTGACATTTTTACCATCCTAATTTCTGTAGTCATTCGTGAAACAGTATTATAATAATAATTGAATACTAGATCAGTTGTTTATAAATTTATGTTATTGATAAATTTACTGATCGCATTAGGGAATGCACTGTGAGCGTTTTATTGGTCATACAATTTTAGTATCGTTAAGAGAATATAGGTACGGGAATAATATTTAAACTTGATATTAATATGGCCATGTCAATAAAAACAAATGTATTATCTAATATATTGCATTTGAAATAAAGTTAATCTCAAAGAAAAAATTATATAAAAATATGGGGTTTTATTTTATTTTTGTTTTACATAATATATTCAAACAAATAAATTAATATATATATATATAAAGTTTCTATTTTACGTTTAAAAAACTTTAATTAGGTATCATATACAGGCAGTATGCAAATCACTATTGTTCTTTCAAGCGTAGATGAACCTCCTAAAAGTAGTGATTGGCAACTGTTACATATTACGTATAATTATTTAAAAAATCAGCCCATTGATTAGTTAATTCCAAACAAATTCAAACTTCGAATATCCAAAGTATTAAGAATGTGAGTTTTTTAAAAAAAAAATAGCTTTCAGCAAAAAGTAGTTACCTAAAGATTTAATATGTTCAGACATTACAAAATAAATAAATAAAGAATAAAAAAGTTATATTACTTTTATTTTATTTCCTTACAAAAATTAAGGAACATATTAGTAATAAATATTTTATTCCCTTGTAGGTAAAAATATTTATTAAATAGGCAAAAACACTTTTTTTGATAGGCACAATTATTTTATTATTTTAAATGCCAAATCTGTCATTTTGTGTACAGCACCTGCTTCGGTATAAAAAATTTCAACGTATTGGAGTGCGAGTGCAGGCGAACGACATGTAGCGGCCTGACTTGAAAATCTGTCTTAGTTGGCGGTACCGAATATCATTTAAAGCGCATACCCTCAAAACGCTTGTGCGATAATGCAAAACCAATTTTAAATGACTTTATTTTTTCTCGTATATCGGAAATTTTTATTTTTCAAATTCCAAAGTGTGTAAATGTCAAAATGGAAAAATATGTGTTGAAACCACAAATCAGAATCAATTTATCGTCATATAATATTTTAAACATTTCGAATCGATAAATCTTAAAAAATTGTTTTATTTTGAAAACATGATAAATTCAAACCATGTTTTTCTCAAGTCTATCCAGCTGATGATTCAAGAATTCAAAATGTGTTAAGCCTGGGAGTTTAACTGTCTAAGAAAAAACGGTCGTTAAAGTTAATACTAATTGCAATAAACCGGTTATTTAAACAGTAAATTTAACCTAGTCAATATTCTTTATTACAATTAAATTTCAGTAGTGGTTTTGTACGGTCACGGGATGTTAGATCTTCTTTTATATTTGATATAGTCGATTTGTATGATACATTGCGTTTGTAAACATTACAAGCGGCAGTTTTATCAGGACCATATAACCTGTCAAAGTAATTCCATAGGTTGCTTGTATGCACCCTGTTCCGATTGACATCCGACGATATCTTATAAATAAAAATACATTTCGTAAAAGAATAAATACATACCGATAAAGCTATGTATCAATATTACTGATTTACTACATCATCCGCAACACAGCGCCGTCACGTAGGCAGTGTCGCTGATAGAAGAGGCGAACAAGTGGCTGAGAAGAGAACGACGCGATCGGCTCTCGTTCAGTCACACTCCTCGCAGTCGCGCCGGCCAGTGCTGTTCTAGCTGCTCTCCGCGGTTCGCGCGTCCGCGGGAACTGTATGACGTTCTTTCTATCTACATCAAGAGAATTTGTTTTTCTATTTTTGTGCATTCACTGCAATCGGATGTTGTCAAATTGAACGGGCATTTGAAGTGCTGGATAGAAACATGTTATTTTCTTTCTAATAATCCAACGACTGCTTGAGAGCCATGCTAAGAACCTGTTCTGCGCGGCTTCATCGGCGCTGACAGGGTTCACCCAACTGGTTTTTTTCTTCTTTCGCATCGCATCCGTCCCTTAAAATACATCCGAGATTCGAAACAATCGAGCCGTCGACTGCGTGACTTATTTCGCGACAAGTGACAGTTACTGTTTGTGTTGTAGTTCGTCTGACGTTTGGGGAAGAGACGAGGTACTCGAAGGTAAATGTGGAGTACATGTGACATGACGTGGATACAGGTGAAGTGAACTCTTTTTAGTAAAAAAAATTACTAGAAAATTCTGTTTTGCTCCACGAAGTCAGTTTTTAACCGAGGATAAACTGTGAAATCAGTGCTTGAAAGTGTTAAGCTATTTTAACTGGGTCCAAAAAAGTACTTTTTATTGACATATTCGTAATTGATTGGCGCGGCACCCCCGGCATATTGGAGCACCTATTTTAATAGGAGGTGATCTGGTCTCAGCGCCAGCGAAGAAACATTCAACATTCCGATCGTTAAGGTAATTGCTTAATTTAATGACTATAACCTGTTGGTCTATTACTAAAATAAGATAGATATTCTTATCTCGGTATTTAGTTTTACAACACATATCCATTCCCGGGAGACCTGCATTTTTGGATCGGCCTCTAGCTTTTACTTAGTAGGACGAGTAGATTAAACGGAAATTCACACATCTCCTTCATTTTTTTTAACGTGCAAGTCGGGTAATTACCATATACCATAACGACCACAAACCACTTGAATTGAACTATTTCTATGTTAACGACGAACTTATAAAACCCTTCAGACTACACCACTGGCAGTGGTTACTGGGTCTTTTCAATTTTAACTTGTGCAACAAAATAAATCATCTACTTTTTTACTACTAATGCTTACTTATGTATCAATCTTTGTAAACATTGTTACTGTCAAGAAATTATGTGGCTATAGATGTAACTCGTTTACCTAACAAGTAATGGTCTATAATGTGTATTCGACACATAATTATTATTAAATACGGGGCATAGTTTATATCCTAGAGGAATAAGAAGTATTTTTTATTAAAATTTTATTAAATACTGTCTCTTCCTAATAATTGCCAGGTTTTCCTGTGAAGCGACGAACTTTTTAACCGACTTCAAATAAAGGAGGAGCTTCAAGAGGTGATTATCAGTTACTTCTGAGGATCTACCTAGTTTTAGCTAAAAAAATAAAAAACTAACTTCAAAATTGTACATACAAAAATATAGCTGAACGAAGTTGAATTTATTTGACAAACTCCACAAGTCACTGCCATTGAGATATATTAACCTTTTACAAAAAAAAAATGTTTACACGTTACTAGATTATTTTAGTGTTCAATATGCACTAAATTTCTTTTGAAAAACGATAAAGCCTAATTATTTATTTTTGCATATATTTTTTTTTAAATTATGATAATAAAAAATTACAAAGTCTAACTTGGTGCCAACCTTAGTACCATGTCCGCACTAAGGTAGACTTAATTTGTGGCGGTGTAGTCATATATTATGTTTATATTTTCCAGCGCTGAAAATAAATAGCTAATTTACACCAAATTTTTAATTCACATCGTTTTAATTCATTTTACCGGTATATATTTTATTTTTTAATATTTTTAACTATCATTTAATTGAAAAATTAAATTATTTATTTTTTATTTAAGAAACAACTCAGGTCAAGTGTCTTTAAATGCACTTTTTTTTTGTTTCGATTACAATTATAATAAGTTTTCTTTTGACAAATGTAAATATAGGCCAAACGTTTAAGCCCATGGAGAAATTACAATTTTATTTCAATTCCAGTTGATAAAAAACTATTTTAGTTTCTCCTGTAAAGTTATCCCCCTTTGGCGTATATGTTGTACCTACCTTAAATGAGTTATTCTGAGATCTCTTACTCTTTATAGCTGATCTACCTTCTATACCTACTCTTATTTGACTCAACAGGGACATTTCATTTGCAAGGGACAGTATCATTTGCATTTTTTTGTTACCATATTTTTTTATTGTTATTTTTGATAGGTAAATTGTTATTTATTTATCATCGATAGGTTATAATGTTTTTTTATATTTATTTTCTACTCAAAGCTTTTCTGGTGGCTTGCTAGCAACTGATAGGTATTGTGGAATGCCATGATTAGGGAGACAGTCTTGACTGACAGACTCAAGAACGCTTTTTTTTTCAGATAAGATCCGCCTACAAAATCAAAATATTTTTTCTTTTTATTGCCTTATCCTTAAACCTTATCAGATATAGATACCTTCCTCATGGGTGAGTTTTATATTAAATTAATGTATTTCCCAAGAAATGTATTTTCTAAAGTCATGAGGTATTTAAAAATAAAATCATTTTATATTTTCATTTCACACATTTCAAAAAATATGTCTGGTCCTAATAATTATTCTTTTTAAATTGGTGTCCGAAGAGGCCTTTTTTGTAAATGTCCCATCCAACTTGAAGATAAGAGCAGATCCATTAAAGTTCCGTTTGTGGGACCTTTTATCTAGAAAATTCTTCGAGAAATGCGAAGCGGCAATACGTTTGAACGTGTCGTGTTTGAAACGACCTTCTTGCTTTCATCCAGCAATAGTCAGTCACATTGCATTTAGTTATTGATCACTATGATCGTATTGATCGTATGATCGTATGATCGTATTGATCACTATGGAGGGAGAGGTGTGTAGAACAATTGAGCTCCATCCCAACAATATAGAAAAAAAATATTCTCTTAAACGACCAGGTAAGCATCAGAAACCAGCCGCCATTTTTTATATTTGCTGAGGTCAAGGGAAATAAAATACTGTCGTTTCATTCATATACTTAACTTATTAAACCTTTTTTCAAAGTTATAATCCGTGGATGCCTAGCAATGTGTTGTGAACATAGACCACAATCGCGTTCATTTCATGTGCCATTTGTTTTTATAATAAACCAGCTTTTGCGTCATTTCTGTGTATTATTTTATTGACATTAAGGTTTTTACCAGATCACTCCGTAACTATGTGTAAACATACTAGTTGTAAAAAGTACTGGTTAGGTTTTTACATTTTATTTACAATTCCCGTAAAAGTTATAGTTTTCAAAAAATAACACAATTTTTGGAGCGAAACTCCCATGTGGTGACTCAAATGTCAATCTGTTCACGGACTAAGGGTCTAAAACTACAAGACCGATTTTGATCATTATTTTTTTAAAATGACCATGACAATGTCTTCTGTGCATAGATACCAAAAAACATATACATTTGATTGCGCAAAAAATTATAAAAAATTAAATGGTTAGCCTTATGGAGAAATACATTTATACTAAACTCCGCTCCAATGTATGCCGCAGCGAAGCAAAGCGGCGCCCTAGTACATAGATACTTAACGAACCCTTTGCAATAATACCTTAGTTAGAGACCTTATCCAGAATCCAATAACCCTACTTAAATACTCTCGCGCGTGTGTTCCTCCTAGCAGAGATGTTGATTGGGTCGTGCTCGTGATGACCTCTGGTTGGCGCCCATCGGATTGGATCGTGCGTGAGAAAGTCACAATAACCTATTAAACAGAAACAGTAAGAAGTCACGCGCCTGAGTACATTTCTCCTTACGCTTGAGAACACATGTAACTAAATACCCACATTGACACAACCAAAACCGAAAACCGATTACTTTAAAACTAGAGTTGCCATTGACGCAATTAAATTGATAAGCAAAATTGCAATTTGGTTGGGAAAAATCATAACCGTTGTAATACTAGTAGCTATACCTTTGAGATTTTAATTTTTCGGTGCCTAAATCATTTATTATACTTATTATTTACAAAAAGTTATTCTAAAAAGAGTTTGCAATCTTATTATTATTTTATGCATCTATCGATTTATATTTATTAGATACTAAGTACATAAATAAACAGTATGATGTTAATATCTATTAACAATTTTAGAAAATATTTCACGGGATTGGTAGATGGATCATTACAGTCAATAGGGGTGTCGTTCTCCAGTACCAGTTACTCGACGAGCAGACGCTGGTGTGGTTGTGCGGTGACAGCAGTAGTCAGTTTTCTATCGCCCACTGATGAAAAGTTTGATGTTATTACTTCGATTATTCTGTAAGTTCTTGCCCCCATCAAATCAATAACTTGTCTAAAGGCGATAGCATTATAGGAATATATATATTTTTTAAAATTATATAAACCCGTGATATGTGTCGTATATTCTATAATTGTTAAAAACATGCTCTATTACTTTAGTCAAAATTATTTTAATATATTAAAAAAAACAACTTTTTTGTATGGTGGTTATTTTATTTTATCACTTTGTTGTTACAAATTTTAGTGTTCATTTTATGAAATTACCTTTATCATCTCAAGAACCTTATCGTCTCTCGCGTCTATCAATATTATCTTGTTTGAATTCTGGATTTATTTTTAGTTCAATGAAGAAGATAATAATCATTTTTTCGTATGTCTGTCTTATGTCCTAACCTACGCGGGTCTTTTTTATTCGAAAATGATTTAGGTTATGAATTTTTAAATGAAAAAAAACATTACTAATATTTCATTAAATGAATGTACTCGTATGCTTTATGAATAATTTTATGTACTGAAAATACCATACCTTTCTAATAAAGTACAAATAAATAGTATAGTATCTTTCAACTCGAAAGATGCGACAAACGGACGGACGGAGATAAATGCATTTATGTATAAGAAGCTGAAATGAATATTGAGAAACAAAACTGCAAAATACCATTATCTCATTAAATACCTACTAAACATAAATAAGTTTATCACAGATTGATGTACAAGCAGATGAAAGTAAAGGTCGTTAGAAGACCAATTAGTATTTTTTCAGAATAATTGCAGAAGGCTACTTAATGGAAATTAAAAAAGAACGGCTCTGTACATTCTTCAGAATATTGCGATTCTTGACATTTTTTTAATGCGGAAATCTTTCAATACTTATAGCCTTCTACTGTTTGCATTTTAAATTTACATTGCGCTCGTAAAAGGTACCTACTAACTACGTAACACGTTTAAGTACGTGTCTGGTACCGATAATGTACTCTAAAAATGATTACGATGAGACCGAACGTGTATTTTATTTAAAAGTCTATTAAGAATTGGTTGGAGCATGATTGTAAGATATTCTCTTACACCTAAAATTAAAAATATATCTTCGTATGTGAGATTTGCGAGGTTAACTCGAAATATCCATGTATCTCTTACAACAATACGGTTCTCTCAAAATTCCTAAAAGAAAAATGACAACATACAGAAGTTTTTCATCGTTTTCAATTTAATTAAACAAATTTCTTAGTAACTCCTAGTATTAAACATTTAAAATGATCTTCAATTCGAATAAATTCTGCATTTAGACGCAACTTTACGAAAAATAATATAAAACTGCTCCCGAGAAATTCTCTATCCTTATAAAAAGATATTCGAAATTACCTTAGCCACTACCGAGTAATAAGCGAAGATATACGATAAAACAAACAATACATCGAATTGAAAAATGCTCTTTTTTGAAATCTGTTAAAAATATAGCCTAATTTTAGCACTCATTCATTCGTGTATAAGAAGCTACTATCCCCGTCCTTTGGCCGCCTGTTTCAATTCGAAAAGTACAAATGCGAAATAGTTGAACATTGGTGTTTTTTAAAATCAACTACAGCCGTTTAGAAAAATATCGGAGGGTGATCGGATAATATAGATTTTATAACATTAACGGCAATATTTTTTTAGTACTGATTTGACAGTTCGAAATAGCGCTCAAACATCGTTCGAATTTCAAAAATATGGCAACACAGCTATTGAAACGTATTATTTCTTACTGGCCAGTCAAAAATGATACAAACTAATCATGTAAAATAATGTTCAGTGGCACATTATAATTAAAAAAAATATTATGTTTTTGTTTGTAAACAAAAATTGTACACAATACAGGTAATGACGTAAAGATAATAAACATTTTTTTTACTCTTGTAAATAATCTTAAAATTTCTTAAACTAGGATTAATTGACTAATAAAGATAGAGGTTAAAAACAATAACATTAAAACATATTAAACGAATTTAAAGAAGATAAAATAAATAAGAAAAAAAAACTATTTTAAATTTTATCAAAAATACAAATGATAGAACCCGAAATACACCAATTTAAGCATTGTTTATTTATATATAGATATATATATAGAAACAAAAACAAAAAACCGATATACTTCAGAATTAAACTAGGATTTTTGTCCATAGTTTTTTTGATTGGTATTGTATTTAACGATAGCGTTGCGAATCTTTGTAAATAGGGGTGTGGAGAGGGTGTTTAACTTATTAATACAATTCAATATACAAAAAAAAGAATGTGTTAAAATTTATGATGAATAGAGAGAATATCATGCAATGTCAGGTACCATAGGTGCGAGTGCTGTTAATGAAGCCTGTAGGGCCTAGCTATAAGACGCAGGTTCTGGTTAAATAATTTACAACTACTATACAATGTATAGAAGCAGTAAATATTATATGATAACTAACTTCAGGATCTTGTAGCCATTCTTGCTTGTTTCATAGTTAGATAATTTTACGTTTGCGACCGTCGTTTATATTATGTGTTTATATGCGTACAAATCAACGTCTAAACGCTTTTTAACATTTTTTTAATCGATATATATTTTTTTTATGTTACATAGCACGCTAAAATAACAAACGGATTGCAGATGCATGGACTTTGATATGTAACAATAAATCGAAATTAATTACAGCGTAACGAATATCTCCTTCAGATCAGATTGATTTAAACTGCGGCCCATTAACACCAGCTGCAGCGTCTGTGAATCACTTGAAGAATGATGGATGACAAAATAAATCTTAATACCTACAAAGAAGGTTCTTTTTTGTTTTTAATGTAATAAATATATAAAAATAACATGATATTTTGCTAGAAACAATTATTACAAAAAGTTCGATCTACAAACAATGGCGTGCAGTGTCAATATTTATGTAGATAAAGTAATGCGGGGTGCTCTAATCGCGTAATCCGTCCTTTTGCACCGCAGGCAAATTTCTTTGGGTGTAATAAAAGAGAGAGTTAAAATGTTTTCTCTGTTTAAATTTCCAACGAATCAAAAAAAAACCAGTCCTTGATCTCTTTCAAATCAAATGGATTTTATAATAAAAATGAATTTCTAGGTTTTTGAGAAGTTGTGTGTGTACAAAGCATAATGCATGCCATGCAAACATGCAAAATTTGGTAGATTAAGCGCGTTTAATAGAAATGAAGTATGTCGGTCATTGGCATTTATGTAGTACGAGAATTTTGTATATCTTTAGATTTTTAAATCATTTGTGCATTTATATACGACTTTGGCTGCATGCCTGATTATGCTTAAAGCAGTTATAAGAATTTTACAATAATGTGTGCATTCATATTATAACTTCATTAGACACTTATCTTTGTCTATACTAAATAAATTAAAGTTGATTGCACATGGATAATTTTATAGTTTTTGTATCTAACAATGATGGGTACGAGCTAACGAATATCTTTTAAAAGAATGGCGAATTTATTAAGATTATTGTGTGTGGTTTTTTAAGTCAAATTTTGTATTTAACATCACTCCGATATTCATAACTACAGTAATTAATAACCGCATTTCGTGTATCACTTTTGCGCTGTAAGCTATATTCTGTCACTCACTTTCTGGACAAATATAATAATTGCACTGTGAAGCTAGATAAATATATGCAAAGTGAACCTGTCACTCCTGTCAGTGTCATATTATCTAGAGCTCTTTGCATATGACCTCAAGGTAAAATATAAAATAAACGAGTTATACTCGTATATAACGGTAACAATTTATACATATAGGTACCAATGGGCACCTGGGTAAATCACGGGATTAATATATACGTATATAAATCAGAGGATCATTTTAATGGAAATTTCTCTTTTTGTAGGTAGGGAACCGACTCCTTGATTATTCTGGTGATTATTTTTATTTTTATAATACTATTGTTTTTAAATACGAAACATTTGACACTATCATTTACATGCCAATTTTTTTTTTAATATGAAAAAATATCAATTATAGTATAAATATCATTGTACATCTTCGCCATACGATAAATAGATAAATAAATGGAGATTACATACGAATTGGGAGTATTTAGCACCACTATAGAGCTACATATATATACAAAAAGTTGCCCGTAAAATCCGTAGATTAAGTTAAAGGGCTTAAGACAGTATCTTGATTTTATATGATTGTATTTACCTTTTTACATTGTTATCTTCAATTATGAATATCCCAAACCAAAATCACCTACTAAATACCTACTTTCCATTTTCGTCTTTCGGTGACATTTTTAAATGAGTGGTTAAACATTAATTTAGCACCAAACCTTGTATTATTACCCGAGCACGCTCCTAAACATTATCATCAATTATCTAATCTATCTAGGCCAGTAATCAAAGGCCTAACATAAATGATAGACCACCATGAATATTTTATTAAGTTACTCATAATAAAATCCAGATTATTCACAAAACGAACGATAATTTTTGAATGACGTTCAAGTATGGAGAGCAAAAGAAATAATGATTTCTAGGTCCTCTTGAAAGTGTGTCGTAGCTGATTTTACGGAACCCCGTCCCGTGTCGTGGCGTCTGAGTATACTGGAAGTGGGCCACTACTGAGGACTCGTGAGGATGCGTGTCGACTTCGAACCTGTGTGTCTATTTCGTGCTCATTTTTCACTGCCATTTCTCGTGTGACAAATCCGCACTTTCACTTGTCTGCACGCAGTGCCTATGAAGGGGGTAGTAAATTCGGGCGCGTGAAACATGGCATCAATCAGAACTCTGGAACTGCTTTGCCGGCGAAGTATTCGTCGTTAGGCGTCCGTGCCTTAATCCGCAGTTATACTATTTTCACTAACTCGCCTGTCCCCAAGTCGCGCCGGATGGTGTGGTGTGCAGCCATGGACGACGGCTGCCTGCTCCGTGGTGGCCCGCAGCGCTATGCACCTGTATTCCTGTAGCCTGCTATACTAGGGCCGGGTGCTGGCGCGTCAAGTGTCTGGCCGTCGACGTCGACACACATGTCATGTCCGTGTGCAGTACTGGCATTTATGTAGCGACCACAAAACAAACAACAGACTACAAAAGGAGGAGGTTCTCGATTCAACGTGTTTTTTCTGTGTAAGTATGTTTCTTTATTACTCCAGATTTACTTGAGCGATTTCGAAAATTTATATATTTGGACATGTATCATAGGGTTTTTTTCATGGGTGATCTTATTTTAGTTTAATTGAGTTAGGTCTAGTGCAAGGTAGGAAAAATAAATAAAAACTGATTAATCTCTTTGGGTAGAGATAGATGCTGCTGAGAAAATAATTTCGAAAATATTTGTATAGGTAAAACGACTTATATCTACTTAATAAAAAAATATCTCTGCATTATTTTAATTAGATAAAATGGTTTCAAATTCTAAAAAAATCCTTACTTAGGTACTTTAAACCTCATACTTTAATATGTTTATGCCCGACGTGTAAATATATATAATTACCTAAAATGGTTTCAAATTCTAAAATAATCCTTACTTAGGTACTTTAAACCTCATACTTTAATATGTTTTAAGCCCTACGTGCAAAAATATATATGTATATGTATCTATATATAACACTACTTTATATTGAATATATATTTACCTATATATTTAAGTATATATATATATATATATTATTAATTTATTCAATTAAGTATATAGTGTTTAACGGGTAGATACTTATATTGCATTAATGTGTGTGTATCGTTAGTGTGTGTGTGGGTGCGTATATTTGCGCCTTTTGCGAAGATTTTTTGTATGCTCACTGTGATACTTCGTAAATAACCTTTCTTAGATTATTTAGAAAATATAAATATATTTCTTTATACTCTATTATTTATTTACCCAACTTCTTTTTCGTCTTTCTTTATAAGTACATGCGTTTGTACATGTTTATTCGGGTAATCTTGTTTATTTCTATCATTAATTTTATCAATCTCTATTGAAATATCAGTGCATTCGTAGCCGGGGTCGCGGTTCGCTTATTCCGCAATATTACCTATAACTGTTATCGAGATGCGTGCCTTGCGATAAACCATTTAGCCTGCCCTGGCCTTTGCGATTTTAGCGTTTTGTTTTGCGCACACCAGAACCATTTCGAAATCCCGTTCCACGAGATAAGCAGCGAGGCGGAAAAAAATACAATATGTTTATTTTATCTTTTTAAATAAAATTATATATTAAACCACTTTTTATACGTAATAAGTAGAAATACCAACTTATAATTACCAACTGTTACCACACGCTGATTAAGTAATCAATTATGTATTTCGTACAACGGATTTAAAGTTTTATTTTATTTAATGTTTTATTGTTATAAAACACAAACCTACTCGCTAGACTGTAGTTTATTGTATCTATACCTACTTGTTTGTACTTAAATAATTTAATTTAGTTTTCAAACATTTTGAAACAATTTAGCGTGAAAACATCTTACCTTCTATGTAATCATATGAAGGAAATCTATAATCGGTTTTGTTATCTAATTAATTCCTTATTTTTGTTAATACAATATTAATATTGTATACAATTGTAAATGTAATTATAAAACTGTGTTTTTTTCCATAAAAAAAATAAATAAATTATTTGATTTATATCTTACAAAAGGTGGCAATCCAGTTGCGTCAAGTCAAGTTACGTGTAATAAATAAATACATTTAAAAACCAATGGATTTACCACGATACTAAGAATACCAAAAAATACTTTTCTACAATTTTTGTAATTTACATTAATTACCTAATTGATTTTAAAAACAAAAAAAAATAAATATTTGCGGCTTTTCTTTGAAATATTTAAAATATAATTTGGCTGGCGTGTAATAAATTAAATTTACCTAACTTAATATATTCCCGCTACTAGTCTAGTTTACTGTTATTCCTAGTTTTTTATATGTAGCTAGGTAAAAGTAATTACAAAGTTATTTATGAATACGTGTGTATGTTTATTTATTGTATTCCGTATAAGAAATTTCATGAATTGTGTTATTTACTGGGTCAATAAAAAATCATAAAATGTAATAAAAATGGAAAGTGCTACATCGACGACGTGCATAATAAAACGTGTAAATACCCACTTTGTCTTATTTTTTAACAGCCTTTTATCATAAGTCTCAAGTTACGGTGAAAACAAAATACTTTCACTGCTTTACTCAAAGTATGCGGGCGCGCTTACTCTCAACAAGTTGCGTATAAATAGCTCATATACCTATACGGTCTCGCGAGAGATCGTCAAATAGCAAATCGTGATATATTTCAATCTAGATTACCTGCCAATAAAACTAAATAATATTGATTTATGTGATCGAAAATCAAACGGATAGAAGTTTCAACAAAAGAGAAAGTCAGCGGAAATTATTTCGAAGCTGTGATTTCTGAGTTATAGCATTATACAACAGAGAATTGTATCATTGTTAGGATTCAGTGGAGTTTTTACAAATTAAGTATATTGTGGTAACTAACCTTCTTTAACAAGTATGAAGTGTGTATTGGTCGATATAATAATTCATAATAGGTAAATATTAGAAATATATACAAAATATTAGAAAAGCCTTTAGAAATAGGCCAAAGGGCAGTTCTTCGAACAATTCTAAAATAGCCTTTTCACTCTCCTTCTGAAGATCTTTATACAGGTTTGAAGGTACTAGATCCAAAACAAATTTTCCTTAAGAACTTGATGTGTTCTACACACAAAAATATATCAGGAAATAGTGCAAAAATTAAAAATACCATCTACTTATAACCAATAAAGTTTTTGAAATTCTCAGAAGGAAAAATGATTTTGGACAGAGAAGTTACTCATATTTAGGTCCTGAAGCATAAAAAAACATGAAAGAGGATTGGCTATCAATTATATGTAAGAAATAATAAAAAAATTCTAATTGTATAAAACTTAATTTAGTTTTTAATTAATATAAATAATATAGGAATTTATCAAAATATTATGACGAACACAAACAACCTTATTTTTTATTACTGTTTTTTTATTATATATTCAATTATCTGTTAATTATATTGCAACTTTTTAATATATATTATTATATCTCATAGTTCAAATTTGTTAAAAACATTCAAATCATTAATTAAAAAAATATGTCCGTCTTCCTAATTTCTTTGTGATTTAGCAAGGTGTTTGACTACTGACCTAGTTGACATACTGTGACAAATTATATGCTCAGTTGAACCGGGCCCAAATAATTGCATATAATCTTGGTTTCATCCATCGTTTTATATAATAAATAAATAATGAAAAAAAATTTAGGTTCAATATGTTCTAACTAATTTTATTTAATATAAGGCCCAACTTACTTTAATTACAACTAGAATTACAACTAGATTACAACTCTCGAATACATACATATTTTATGACAAACTTTCTAAATAACTCTTACCTTTTCTAAATAATTTTTCATGTCTAAGGTTCATTTTTTTAAAAGAAAGTACTCCCGTCTTAATCATATGGACATGGCATTTAGTCGTGCTTGATTTATTTTTACAAATCAACATTTACTTTATTTTTACGTCTTTCAATAAATTGCCTACATAAATAAAGTTAGAAATCCTAGCCGAATCAGATAGATAAATAGAAAATAAAACGAAACGTCAAATTGATTGAACGACATAAGTATTTCCACGCGCGCCCAACGGCCGAGCGTACATACGAATACACATATCACATATTCTTATTTGTAATATAAAATAGAAACTAACAGCATAAATAAAACACTGACACGCCCGTACACTTACAGCTGCGAACATTTGCAAAAATCTCAATAAAATTCACCGACAGGCTCACTATAATACAATTATCAAAACAAAAAAAATAATAATAGTGATCGAGATCGTGGTAGTCTAGTGCAGTGCTCCGTAACCGGTGTGCCGTGAGCAAGATACAGATGGGCCGCGGTTAAATTCAAAATATTTTAATATTTTAGTATAGAATAAAAATAATTATTATATAATTTTTAAATGTTTCTCTAGCGCCTGGTGCCAATTGTTGAAAACTGAGCAGTGTGCTTTGTACACACCATGACTGCACCAAATTAGTCATAAACAAAAAAAAAATAATCCTAGTTGAAGACTCATCCGCGCGCATGCTTTTAACGCATTTGCACTAGTGACGGGCAAATCGGCTCAGTTCACACGTCCGCCATTACTGTCGTGTGCAGAGCTGTCACTATTTTTACAACACATCTTTAAGAAACAAGTTTCCACCACTCACGATAATTACCATTGATTGTGTTGTTGAATTGTGTGTGGTTAGCCTTCTTCGTGTGATACATATTTAGTTTTTTACCCCTATAAATATGGATAATTTTTTACGTGGAAAAGATCCGAATGAAGAACACAGAACAAGTGTTACAAAAAAAGGATAGTGAAAAGAAAGTACGACGAAGACTATATTAAATATGGATTCTCGTGGTGTGGTGACGAAACGGCCCCAAAGCCACGCCATATATGTATACTATTCAAATAAAAAACTAAAAATTATTGTAAAATTTTGTATCAATTTATTATCTATATAACTTAGCTTTTGGTGCGCCGCGGAATTTTAGGAAGAATTTTGGTGTGTCGTAGGTAAGAAAAGGTTACGGAGCACTGGTCTAGTGGTTAAGGCGTTGAACCTGCGGTCGCGGGTTTGAATCCGCGCAGGCACATTTGCACTAGTTGAGCAGGACCCAAAATATTATATATAACCAAGGTCATAGCAATTATTTTTTAAAAATTAAAAAAAAAAACATAATAGGTATATCAACTAGGAGAAAAAATGCGATAACATAAAACATATTTTATCAATTTCATTCTAAAACATGAATTAAATTGGAGATATTTAGATAAATCTATCTTTCGTAAGCGTAAAATTTGTTTTGGAGGGTGAATGATTAAAATCGTCAATTATTAATTAAAACATTGATTGATCTCACTGAGTACTGCGAGCACGTGTATTGTGGTCAGCGTAGGTGCCGTAAAACCATATTTCGTAATGTGCCAAACGTTTACAAATTGTCAACAATCACAAATTACAAAAAATTATGAAGAATCATTTTTTTTTTACGAAATTTATACTTGAACGTTATTTGTGCTGATAGCTTCAGCAAAATAAAACAGCGTAAGTCGTGACTGCAAAAAACTTTAATATATCAACCAAATTTTATCCTCGCGATAAAACAGCTTACAGCATGCAAAATATAATACATAGAACCTATTATGTGCTATCGTGCCATTTAAAAGTCTACTTTATTAAGAAAGAGTTAGCTGAGTACCAGATTGTATTTATATCGAGATATGAAACCATTTTGTACTCGTTTTTGTGAGCTACAAACGTAATACTGTAACGCATCTTCGTGGAACTGATTAATAAAGCTTGTTAACCACTTGAGATATTAAATAAAACACGTCCCCATCCCGAGGATGTGCATATGGATCTAAAGATCTCTTATACTAAGCACCTAAACGCATATACTTGTATATCTAAGTGACATGCGGTCCTGACGTGGATTTTGTATGTTCTTTAGTAGGAAACTTCGATAAGAAATTCGGTGATATCCGCTTTCAGCTTTTTAGATAGTTCCTTATACACATACCAGAGTGTGTAATGTGTATAAGGAACTATCTAATAATGATAATGAGACTGACTTATTTAATTCTGATTTGAATTAATTCAAGTGTCAAATTTCTAAATTATTGAATATCTAATGATATACCTACTGTTTATATTATACATAATAAATAATTTGTTTTGTTTTTAGGCTTTGCGAATTCTACCAGTTTTACAGTGACAATTACAGGGTTATTTTTTATTTGTTAATATGTTCGTGAATATTATTTGAAAAAAAAAAAAATAATTACGAGTACAATTTTTGAACATCTTTCATCATACACGCTTTTACCACTTAGAGCCACGCCAAATTTAGAATATAAAAACACATCTCATAGATAGGGATAGATATTATATCCTATTTAATTTACATTCCAGATAGATTTGGCCAGGAATATGTTCCAACTTTGTGAAATTCGAATACGATATTTGACCGCTCTATCGATCTGTCAATGTTTCATTAATTAGTACTAAAAATTCTATATTATCCGACCAGCCTCCGATGCAATCAAGAAAAGATGCAACTGACGGACGAAAAGGAGGGGGATAGAAGTTTTTTACACAATCAATGCATGAATAGAAGCTAAAAGTTAGATAATATTTGGCCGCAATTGTATCTAAATTGAATGCATTTTAAAGTGGAGTCCGTTTTTATCGCCAATATGAATCACGTATTCTGTACTCGTATGTGCACATCGACGTATTAATTATTGTGTAAACTGAGCGAAGAGTCGCGAAAATAATGATGGCGTCATTCCATACCGCGAACTATGTAAAGGACGCGCTGCCAACTACTCAACCTGTCATAGGCTTTTGGACGTTTTTTTTTTTAGTATAATATCTGGATTTTGAATTTTGTTTGTTTAAATTAGATGTCATTCGCTGTTATGTAATCTCATCCGTATGAAAATATTGTTGCAGTTTATCAAAAATAAAGGTGAATTAAACATTTGACACAATTTCGAGTAACAGTATAAATGTCAACGAGATGTAGGTACGTTTAATTTATTGCACGTAACACATAACGTAGAAGCAATAACTTCTAGCATCGGTACACAAAGGTCTAACGGTTGCGGTTCTTTTGTCGATAAATCGTTCCCATTTTGGCGTCTACCAGTAATCCGACAATAAATGAGCTTTCAAAAGCGTCATACGCAATAATACGGTATTGATCGCCCGTAGAAATTATCCATTTTCGTTTGCCGATGAGTCAATCTAACGCTACTTTTTCTATTTTATTCAAAACAAAATGTCAATCTTCGAACGGTAACTTTATTTAGGTATTTCTGCATTAATATGCATATATGCACCGAGTGGCTTCAGAGTCCGGAAGTAAAATTATTTCGCGTACATTTCTGTATTTTAAGATCACCTTCAATTTTTTGGTTTATACTATGCTGACAATTTATTCATTTTTTCCTTGTCTATCCTAGAGGTCGCATAATCAGCAACGAAAGCGACGTTAACCTTCTTGCATAAGAATTTTAAATTTGATTTCCTTTATACTTTACAAAAATAATAATTTATTAGTTACACATATTATAACACCGTATTACCTGTGTGAATTGATTATAAAATATAAATGTATTATCTATCTAGATTAGTTTAATTGGTTAGATTGGTGTCCTCGTTTTTATGGGTCAATCCTGATAATTTACCAATCACCGTGGTAAATTAAAAGCACCATATTATAGACATTCAGTTTGATTACGTGAGATGATAAACGTTTGTAGCTTTAGACTCTGTGGGTAGTAAATATTTGAGATATAATGTGGTATTATATTGGTATTGTAGATATTTTCACATAGTCTGTGAGAGCGGGTCGTCAAATTTAATTGTAGATAGGGTAAAAGGGAAAAAAAGGCCAAATTAGATTTCAGAAAGCGAGAGAAAGATTGCTAAAGCAATTTCAAACTTCACTTTAGAGATAGTTCAGATTGACAAATCTCGGAAAGCCTTATTTTGCGGTATTTATGTTGTATCGTATCTATCAAATTGTCCGCAGGATGCAGACATATTGTTCCTGTTAAATATGCTACAATTTAAAACAGCTAGAATATGTCCTCATACACCATTTATTGTATTTAAATGTATGTAAAAAGTTAAATTCTTCGAAGATATTGATTACCTACTTAGAATAGAGCCGCCATCTTTGAATTTGTGCTGCTGTATGTCTAAGACTTTGGCGTATTCGCTGTCTTACTGACTTCGCTGATTAGTAAGCGAAGCAGAGAAGGCGCGCAACCTATAAAGTGCCCGCGAGGCGACAATTCAAATACGCTTTGCTTAGCGCGCCGCGGACCGAATCGCAACCAGTCTTATCAGCATATTAATGCTGCTTCGCGGTAAACAACTCTCTTGGAGTCGATCTCAGGCGTCGATCTCAGGCGTCGATCTCAGGCGTCGATCCACTGGGAGCGACTATCAAGGCGACCGTCAACTTTCAATTATTATTAATATGTTACTTTAGCAATTTTCCTTCATTCATCCTTTTCCAGTCATCGTCTGTTCCTACCAGCCTCTTTTATGGCGTAGTATAGCATCGCGCAGGTGCATCTTTTTAACTATTTCGTGAAACATTTTCACGATATTTTAAAATTAAGGCTTGTTTTTAATCTGTTGTTTTGTTTTTAATTTAATAATAATTTAAAAAATGTTAAATGTTTCAACAATATGGATAATCACAAAAGATTATGATCGTATGATCCATTTATAAATCTACAAAGTTTTTCCTATCCTAGCCTAGCCTATATATAGCAGTTTTAGGCTTATTTATTATATACGGGACACATATAGGTATAAGTAAAAAAAAAAAAATCTTATGGATAATATTAAGATATTTCTAAAATTGTATGCCGGGGAGGTTTCAGGTCCAGGGATGATGGAGGGGAAAATGAAGAAAACTTCCCCCATGTTCTGGATCCTTTTATTTCTCCGCGGCAATATTGCATCTACAATGAATCCCTTACGGAAGACATTTCAACGATAGTATGTAACGGATAATTATAACTAGATAACAATTGTATAACGACGGAAATGAAGATAACAGTGTAAAATATAGTCAGATATAATAATAATGTCGCCGGCGCGTAATGTGCGCGGTGGCTTGCAATCCTGCCGACCCGACTGACAGCCTGCGCCGTTCCAATGCGCGCCTGCGCAGATGCCGTCCAATCAGATGCGCCCAGCGGCGATCGCCCGTCGCCGGCCAAAACGACACTGCCAGCCGCAGTCCAAGTATGAAGCGTCGCTACAATTGGTACATGAAATTTACCTTACAAACAAGTTAACAAAATTAGTTTTAATATTTGTCGAATTTTCTTCTTTATTCGTACGGCTTGTGTTGTCGGGTAGGCGCTATTGAGCGCAGTTCCGACAGCCTTATTGTTGTTCTCATGATGCAAGGCCGTTCATTACAGGTGTAGAACATCTCGCTAGTCTGTAACTGAATGCGTTATTTTTTTTTGTTTATGTTTGTTACTTAACTCAGTCGACAGTGCTGAGAAAAGCGCCGTTGAATATTCTCAACGTCTAAACCTAGCGGATTTGACCCACTGGGGATTCCATAGGCAGGTGCTTATACCACTGCACCATCAGGCTGTGTTTTAACGTTGAAAAAGCCAAATAGCAAAATCTAAATTATTCCTAAAACGTAAGATCGCAGAAGTCGGTTGACACTCAGCGCTGAATATTAAAAAAAATGCATTTTCATTTGACCTGTTTATTTTGTTAATCGATTCATCAATACTAAAATACATATAATTTTTTGCCCATATTTAGCCCTTAATAAGAAATCGCTGTCTCAACATTCTTTCCTCTGTGAGCGAGATTCAAAACTTATACAACCAGTTTTCAGTAACGAGAAAACCAACGCAAAACGACGCACTAAAGTATAGTACACTAGTGTCGCATGCGTAGCACTTATCTTTATCTCGATTAATCTATAATCAATCACCATCCAACATAGTCTTATTTCTAACTTTTTTAGTCGCCGACAATCTTAACCGCCGGCTTTCAAAGCTGGCTAGACATTTTTTTTACATAAGGAAGATCCTGGCGCCTTAATATGGAAATGTAATACCTAACAGAAAAAAATAGCAAACGAATAGATGTTTTTAAATATGTTAGGATAATATTTTTGTGAAAACATTTCAACTCATTTCTCTGTTTATTAAAACACTCGTCTTTTACAGTAAATGTACAGTCGGGAGCACTATGCGCTTTACCTTGGGGAAAAAGAGAGCAATATTTTCATTGTTTCATCTTTCGACGCGCTGCCGTAAATAGCTCAGGAGCTGGTGAATTTTTTTTGATATTTATTTTCGCAAGCAGCAATCAGGTATTTTTTTGATTGATCAGGTATTTTTTCACAAATCGACAGTAAGGTTATCGAGTTCCAATTGGTCAAGCTATGTTGGGCGTATCAAAAATTGAAAACTACCTTAAATGCTTTGAACTTACTTCCGTAAGAATGTTACTTATAATGACCAATGAAGGTGATCTCTGGAGATTGAAAATAAGTCTGACACGAAACGTAATAATAAAAAGAACTTGTGTTTTGTAGATGGTTAAATGTGCTACATATACCGTCGAAAAAGCAGGTGACCATCATAGGATATCACTTTATAAGCCTTGTCAGACTAACTGGAAGATGCTTCACTTGGTACAGAGATATCCAAATAACTTCTCGCCGTTGAGCATAGTGGGTATATGCGTGTGAGCGATTAGGATATGGTGATAAACAAAAATAACATGAGGCGACCCTTTTCAGCAGACTGACGGACTCTTGTTATCACGCCAGTTTTGTGACAAGCGGCCTGCGTCCACCCGATATACAATAAATACTACACCACTACTCTCAACGGTGAGAAGTTATTTGGATCTCTCTGTAACTATATGCGATCGTTATTAACAACCACTCCTTAGTAACTAAAACAAGCTGCAAGCGCATCACGTCTCCAACATCTATAAAACACAATCATTTATTGACACAAACGCACACAGTTTCATAATTTTAATGATAAATAGCAAAATATTCTTTAGGATTATATTTAAAATTATTTAGCATTTATTTAATTAGCCATCTGTGTATAATCAGGTGAGGCTTTTCTAAACTGTAAACATGTTTCTATAAGATTTGCATCCCGGCTATTTGTCTTCGAATACAATGAATTACAGTCTTCATTACGCACAAATATTTTTTTTCAGATGATAGATTAAATTCAGATGAAAACAGATGATAGATTAAGATAAGTATAAATAAAAATAGCCCGATTAAATTTTTCGTTTACCCTAAAAATGTTTTTATGAATGATTTTATTTCACATTTTTTTCAACCGTGTTGCGTTTGTCCGGCCGCGATGGCGTATTTAGAAACGTACTTTAGTCCCTGGGTGGCAAATAAACTGGGTTAGTATTTTGGAGGCGTTCATGTTCCATTTGTCCGGGTCCTACGTGTGTTTTCTTGATGTCATTTAGATATAAATTGTATTGGCATTGCCGTGTGCTATGATATTGAAAATGACATCTTTGTATTTGGTTAGGTACCACTGGAAATAGACCAGGCAACGCTGATACATTATTACGAAACAAGTTACCGAACTTTGCCTTCGAGTGTCAAAAACGAATAAAATATAGTGCCCGTTAAAATTCGAGTTGGAAGCAGAAACATCAATGAACTTGTTTGAAATTTCCTTATTTAACTGAACATTTGTATTATGTAATATTTTTTCCTAGTCCGTTAATAGTTTCCTTGAGCTCGGCGATTCTTTCTGACTGTCAATGTTTGCCAGCAGAATGTGTTTTTTGTATGTCAATAAACTACATGTTACAAATTATGCACCGTTTAGTGATTCGTTTAGTAATTTGTATGAAATTAAGAGTAACTAAAAAGTTATATACTTACCAAGAAATAAATGCAATCCACATTAAGTATTTATCTGAGTAACTGGATTTTGCAAATTTTCGTTTTCGCTTCGGGCAAAATTAATTAAAATACAGATTATCCAACTGGTACTTACTAGTATTAATACTCGTATGTGCCATAAAATTTCAAAAATAAAATGTTTGAAACGAATCTTAAGAACTGTATTATTAAGGGTTCCGTGGAAAGCAACGAATCACCTGCCTGCAAGTTGAGAAGGAGCCGTGCAAGTGTGAGTGAAAGAGGAATAGCAGGATACGTGATGGAGTATTTTTTTTTTGTTCATTATGAATCAAGGGTATTTAAAAAAAAGATCACTTTCGGCACTCCTGCAGCCAGAGATAGGTTTCACCGGATCGAAGAAGGGGATAGGCGAAGTGCAATTGTACGAACTTGTATCAAACATTCCTTTCGATGTTTTACGTTTTATTTCAAGCTACAATAGCCCTTGGTTAGGTGACTGGATTCATGCCCATTTCTGGATTAATGAGAGTTTTTAGGGGTTCGTATTTCTAAATACAAAAAGACAATGGTTTTTAAAAAGTTTGATTTGAAAACAAATCTGTAGAACCTTCAAGAAGCTTCTGAAACTGTCCAGGAAGGAATATTCCGGAACTTTCTATATCTTTCTACTACATTCTTCATACTTCTCGAAAATTCAGTGAGATAATAAACACTGAATTCACTTAATTCAGCAATATTGCTTAAATATAAAAACGTTTCACGTGCTAAACTTACGAGAAACCCAATCGGAGAAACATTTGGCCATTCCTTACTATAAGGGTTGCTCATATCAAAAATTGTTTCAATCAAAAGTTTTAGGGCATGCGCAGACCCACAATTAACATTATGAACGGTATAAGTTTACGTTTAAGTAAGTTTAATTTTTAGTTCAAGTTTAAGTTTAAGTTATTTTTTTTTAATATAAGTTTATTTCAAGATCATCTATCTCTTATAAATATGTCTGCTTTGCGCATATAGACTAAATACCTCTTAGTTTTATGTTTAGGCATGTTTTAGACTAGTGGATTATATCCGTGTAATGGAACTAAATCGTAGTTAAAATAGTGTTTTTTTATTTATATTTTAATCTTTTAGCATTCAAAAAATAGTTTTCAACATAAATAGGTACCTACTTGCTAAATGTCATTCCGTCATTTTAAGATTTCGTAAAGCTATGTCATTGTGGTAGTAATTTCTTCTTTTTTTTGCTCAGTCAGTTCAAATGATATTCGTAGAATTATAAAATGAAAAATTGTAGAATTCTTTATTTTTTTAAATGCAATATTATTTAAGTTGTTAACCCACAAGAAGTTTTTTTAAATTAGTACTACCAAGAAAGTAAGAAAGTAAGAGAGTAGTTTATACCAAGTTATAGCAACATTTCATTTTGTCGAAAAAACCCCTTATTCCCGTCCCCTGGTTTGTGCCCTAAAATTGTATGTATCAATTTGAAAGTGATTGGTGTAATATTACGGCAGTTATCGTGTCCACAAGAAAGTGATATAGAGCAAATATAAACATTTAAAATGAGGGTGGTTGTGGATTCTAAGGGATGTGAAACGCGAAGATATGTTGAAATTTTTCGGAAGTCATCACTTTTTTACGTTGAAATTTTCCGGAAGTCATTACTTTTTTATGTTAAAATTTTCCGGAAGTCATCACTTTTTTATGTTGAAATTTTCCGGAAGTCAACATGCAAAGGGTAGCTTTTGTAATGAAATCTCCCTAAAAATGAGCTTAATCGGCTGAGCCGTTCTCAAGTGATGTACTCGTACATGCTGATTTTTATTTATATAGATAAATATAATATTCTTATCAATGTAATATTTTTTACACTTGATTTAACACTTAATACCGCAACTCCTAATTGAGCTATGATTACTTCCACTCGTTGTAAACAAGTTTGCCTGATACAGATAACCGTAGATTACCTATAAATGATTCGACCTCCACAATACCTAATGATCAATCAGTAGCCATGACCATCGCTACTATTATAGTATCGAGTCAAACTAGTGCGCATGTGCCGATACACATCATTGTTTCGCTTAACGGTTTTGATTGATACGGTTTTTTTTAAATTGCAAAATACTAACGGGTCGCGACGTCCATGCTGTTTTGTTAGGCCAATTGGCCAAAATGTCAAGCGTTCTATTATTGATAGCTTTTGTAAGCTCAATTCATTGCATTAAATTGAATTCCTTCTATAATAAAATTTTAAAATACTATAATTTTGTCACTGTATTGCTTAACTCAAACTGTTAATAATATTTATAAGTTTATTGTTTTTATGTTTTGTTGTCAAGGTCACTAAATATGGTAATTTTATAGAATAATATAATTCAAAATTTTTGTTCCATCGGCCTTTATATTATTGTACCTTTCTTTGTAAACAATATAATAAAAAGCCTATATTAAAATATACGTAATTAGCGATTATTTAGAAAGATACTCGAGCGAAAGATTATTCGAGTGAAAGATACACACGGCAAGCATTAAAAATGTTAAATGTCGCTAAAGTTTTCAACCTGTGTGTTGGAGAGGTTACAGCTGATAATGAGATACAAATTTATATGTTATGTAACTGCAGATTTGGGATCGGCTGCTTAACTTCGCCCAATTTTTTATATTGTTTGTTTGACCTTTCAAAAAGGTTTCTTTAAATTGCTCGTTAGATTGCATTTCGAAAGATTACTCATTAAAACATTTCAATGCCTGATACAAAAGAGTTACTTAATATTATTTGAATCTATACAATGATACAGGCACTAAAGAGATAGTACGTTAGAAAGTTAAACATTGAAAACAAAGAATTGATATACAAAAGAGTTCAGCACGGTCTAAC
Source organism: Neomicropteryx cornuta (assembly GCA_020383195.1). NCBI lineage: Eukaryota > Metazoa > Arthropoda > Insecta > Lepidoptera > Micropterigidae > Neomicropteryx > Neomicropteryx cornuta. Next base: position 14,536,832 of record JAHKQU010000014.1, read on the forward strand.
AATTTTATTAATACAGACCTCGTTTGGCAATTCTTTGTTCATCGAAATAATAACTATGTAACTATGTAGATAAGGAGTACATAATTATTTTTAACGAAACGATAAGCTAGACCTTTCTTGAGACAGCTTTTTAATACAAGTATCTATCTCTTTGAATTAGTTTCATAAGTCTATTTTATAATTACAAATGTCGTGATGACCTATCACGTGATGATGGCCTGTCATGTGCCATCATTGAGGTCATCATAACATACAATTGAAACCTTTTCCCTCTCCAGAATCCTCTGAATTGAATTTTATTTTATTTACGATTTTATGCTTTATTTTTATGAAGTTTTTTTTATTATATTTTTATATTATATATTAGGCACTGCCAATTAACCTAAATAATAACTACAACTACATAACATAACTACGTTGTTTTAATAACTACATTTTGTTTTATGTAACTATAAATCTACTAACATCTAGGTATATAAGGCTAATTAGGCCTGAATGTATATTATCATGTTTTTATGTAAACATTTAACTATAATGTTTATTATTATGGTGAGAATTTTCGAACTCGTCATTTATAATAATATAAGTCAGTTTATATACAAACGCTGTCAATCATAGATAATTTTTAAAAGTAAACAATGGCGGCTCTTTATAATCACTGGCCGTTCCGCTATTGTTTAAAGATCGACATTGCCACTCAAAAATTACTAGTGAAAGTACACATTGTGGGAAATGTCATAACTTATGAAAGGCTTTCCGAACAAAACCGTACCATAATAAGTTCCTTTATTAAGATTTAGATGTCTCCAAAGTTATTTGAACTTATGCGAAATATTGTAAGAATGAAATGATAGTGGACGTTTAATTAAGTACCTAATAAAAATATAATAATATTAAATATAAAAGGATCGTTAGTAAAATTTACAACAAAGAATTGAAATAAAATTTATTACCCGTTTTAAAAGGATTACATATATATTCCGAAAGTTTGTCTGCGTTACTGTTAATTTCCCTAATGATCACGAAAAATTCTTTAAATATGTATTTTATGTTCATTAGTAGGTGCTACATGCATTATACCGACAACTTACTCGTTAAGAAGGCAGGTAACAACCGCCGTGCAGCGTATAATTGGTTGCCTTATTAATGTACTTTTAAATTATTTAAAAATTTAATTACAAATAAATGCAAGGAAATTATTTAGAACTTTATTGATTTTTATTTATCGAAAAAAGGACACGCGAGTGGATGCTCTTTGTTATCCGCTAATAAACCTTGCTTTTTCTGATACAAATGTGCACATATTATGTAGCATTTGTTCTCAGCCGGAATCAATTTTGACAATTTTTCTTCATATTTAATATTGCTTTCGATATTAGGTTTTTAGGCATTGAAATACGACATCATTAGAACATAATGCTATTTAATCTACCTATAGTAAAATCTGAATTTGCGAAAAAAACCCTCTTTTTAATGTTTTAATATTTACATTCTATTTTATTCGTTTCTCTTCTACTATTTGGGGTTTAGGTTTCTCATTTCCGTTGAATAATTCTGGTATATTACACGATATAATTATAATACTGTTCTACAATTATTATTATGATTAAAATCAGTGATCGTGCTCCAAATATTAATTCTTATCAAATTGATAAGTTCGTAACAAAAATATGACCAATATCAGATATTTTAGCTTCGCGAACAGTGGCTTTATTTTTAATGTTAGATATAAACTTGAAAAAAACACTTATATTAAGTAAACAATATAATATAATTCCTTATTCATACAGACTAAGTTTTTCCTGACGTTATAAAATTAATTAGTGTTAAATATTTTTACATTTATTCCTTTTCCAGTAAAGTTATAAATAATTAAAAATATAGGTCCAGGCAATTTACGGTACCTATTCAAACCTAGGATGGTGGCTGTATCAGGCAGGCTGTATCTACAACATAAATTATACATATAAATAGCTTGTTCTTGTAATATGTAATATTTTCATCAATCGAAACCCCTCCATTATATAAAGCGCCTTACAGTGTTTTTAGCGGAATGAGCGACGTTTGTATGAACATATACATTCAGGTCTTTATTGGCACTTTCTAGCTCCAGCCACTGCCGTAATTATTTATTGTCTGCGTATGACCGCGATGTATGCAGAACCGACTCGGATAGAGCGCGTAGCAGTGAGGTTCGACGGACAGGTAAAACAACTCATGTCCGTTCTGTAAAATTATTCATTTATTCGACTGTTCACAAATCGCTATTCTGTGTCGCTATTGTAATCGTTTTCGCTTCTGTGTAATTGTTAACATGATGATTGCATTTAATAAAATATAATTTCTTCCTATCATTATCAAATTTAAATACATCTTATCGTTTCAGTCGATAGATAGTATCCACTTTATCTGTTATTATCATATTTTTATGACACTTAAACGAAGCATTTTGAATTTTAACTATTGTTTAATAATTGAGATCGGATATTCTGGGACTCAATAAAAAGATTAAATCTTTGATTTTCGTCGATTGCACTTTAATCAAATTGTTTGATCTCTAACTTTTAAATATGACTTATTTGCTTGTTATGTTATATCACGCAGACCGATTTTGGATATATATATTTTTTTTACTATTTTCCGATGAGGTAATAAAAACTGATCTTCTCTATACATTTTATAAACACCTATTAGGTACTTTTAGAGATATGTTAGAGGATACCTTATAAAGCAAATTTTTACAAAATATTTTTTATAAAGCATAATAATATTCTTAATTTACTAATTATTAGGCTGGAATATGTCATGTGATAAAGAAATGAATTATTTAGTTAATGAATTTTATAAAGAATACATTATTTCCGATGTGTTTGAAATCAGTGATTAGGTAACAGGCAGGGCGCAACAAAACGATTTATCAACATTACAGTGGCATGGAATATTTGCATTAAATACTCATTATGATTGCTTTTGGTTTTTACGTTAAATTAAATTAAATTTGATGCTAAAAGTTTGAATGCAAAATTTTAAAAAAAGCTTAAGTATATAGATTTCTGCTATGTACGACCGATCGGGCACATCTATGTAGTGTAATCTCGGCCCAACGAGAGGTCACTCGATGGCCTTATACGAGCATGCGTGCTCGACTCGTCAAGTAATTTAGAATTCGATGATCAATGTTATGCTTAAGTTAACGGTTTACTTATTGCTTTGCGACATGGAAATCTCTAGATAATTTCCCCGTATTCATAATTACTGTTTAGAATATAGAAATTGGATAAAAAAAAACGAATATTTTTCAGGTTTTCAAAAATCGAATCAAGAAACCTTCATTGTATGAAAATGTGAGCGAAAATATTTATACAACCCTATTTTTTTTTGTTTAAACATCCTTATTCTAGATAGTCTTTTCCGACGAATAATATAAATCGTGATGGTCAAAGTGGTAAGTTTTCGAACCCGCACATCGACCCGCAATTTTTACCGCTTTTAATCAGACCATCTCCCATGCACAAAAAAATTGCTCCTTTGGGCCTTTATTTCTTTATTTAAGGTCTTTTATTATTATTCATTCCTAATAGTATCTATTCTTAATTCCTATTCAGCATTTCAATATAGAATTAAAAATAGAAATATACAAGCAATATACACCCAGAATTAGATCAGCTGGAAAACTTTGAAAGATCTTTGTTGTAAAAATATAAAATACAAATTATCAAAACCAACCTAGGTCATAACAATTCTTTTAAAATAAAAAATATATGCTTAATATTAAAAGCAGCCGTATTTGTTATATAATAAGTGGTCGTAACCATACGTAGCATCGTAATAAAATGCGTCAGTGTCAAAATATGAGGTTTTATAGTAAAAATGCGTGAAGGTGAGTGTGTTATATGAAATGATCACACTGTTGACGGATCTCATAATATAATCTATTTTTTACGTCATTTTCGCCGCAATAATTATGTAAGAAACCTAATAAGGCGAAAATCAACAAAATTTCTCGATAGTATCGTTTAAATGTGCTAGTTTTATTATCCTCTTTTTCATTTTTTTCTTTTATGGTGAAACCTTTGTTCCAATAATGGATGTGTGTTGGGTATTAATGAGGCCGTAGAATTTGACACGATCTGGAGAGGGGGCGCGGTCAAAACTAACCGCTCCCCCCCCCGCCCCTCAGTAAGGGAAACCCCTTTTCAGGAATAAAAGTATCTTCATCCATAAGAAAGCACATGTCAAAAGAACAGGACATCCAACCGACTTGCTAGCGAAACCAAACGGGAAACTAAGACGGCTTACTAAGCAGCTCACATCGACACTATTATCCATGGTCCCAACATTTTTCCTTAATTTTCCTATGACTATAATTTTGGTAGTGTAATTTCGTAAATAAGAAGGGAACGTGAGAAACTTTTGTATTTTGTTTGAATTATTTTTACTGCGACAAATATAAAAAAACTGCAACTGAAAAAAAAAACAACAGTAAAACCCGTTCTTCTAACACCATTGATCTGTCGATGTGTGTGTTTCAATTTAAGAAAGCTTCTAAAAAATAATTATAGTAAAATAGAAATTTATCATTTATAAATTACGGCACTAACAAAATGTGAATACGCTTCGCTTCGCTGCTAAAAGAAATAGAAATTTTACATTTTCAAGAAAAAGTAAATAATAATGGTTTTATTTGATGTCAATAACAACCATTGATTGTGACATTATAAGCCATTAAATACGAGTATATGACTGTGCCTGCATTGTTAAACAAACATGTTCGCACCTGATGATCGCCTATCGTCTTGAAGCACTTTAGGCCATGTGACAAGCGTCAAGGCCCATGATTTTGGCTGAATCTTGATTCAAATTTTAACCACGTGAAATGTTAAAAAGGACAATTTTGATGATATGAAAATACCGAAGTGTGACCTAACCCAGATTTTATTATTGTTGTTATTTAGATAAACAATCAATTTTTTGCTATTTTATGCAAAATTAAATGATTAATTGTATATAGAAAATCACAAAAAAAAAACATAATTTAATTTTTATTCACAAAGTACAACATTCAAACATTTTAACAACATTTAATACGAGTATAACGTAGATTACTAAAAGTGCACACCAGTCTGACTGATTAAAAAATATATAATGTTACCCCTTCTCAATTTATATGGGTATATTTTTATTTATAAAAGAGCGTATGTGTTATGTGTATATGAAGATACTTTCCTATGTTAAAGTATGTGAGTGTGACACAGTATTGAGACCGGGAATATGGACGGTTTATCAGGTTATTATCAGGTTCTCGTAAATCCACAATCCGCTGATGTACACCCGATGCATGTCGGATCTCGAGGACTCCGTGCCGGAATGTCGATCTATAATAATAATAACCTAATATTTCAAAATTATACCACATAGGTAAAAGAATACTTATCAATTCAGATTGCATTTGTTGATTTCCTGTCATTGTTTCCAATCGGGATGGTTGTTTGGGTAGCGAATACCGCTGACGATTATTAAACCGGGACGCGTGCATGACGTCAATACTAACCACGCAAAGAGCAATAATAATACAACAACAAAATATAATTTGAATATAGTAATTGACAGCGGATTTCAAATTACCGATGATTTTATAAGTTTATTTAACAGGTTTTCCCAAGTTATTCATTGACGATGCGAAGATTTATTTTGTCAGGAAATAGTAGATACAAATGCTCTTTACAAATGTTACAAATGTTTACAAATGTTTGCAAATGTTGTATACAAATATTTCCAATTATAAATATTTTTAAGTATATAACCATGCAGTTTTTAAAAGTTTTAAGAAAAATATTACGGGCAGTCGGAAATGTACAAATAACTTTATAACATACAATTTAGTCGAACTTAAATAAATTGTCAAAGTACTTAATTTACATAATCGTAAACGGCAAAATTAATTAATACCCATTAGTTGTCATTCATGCGGTAAGTGCGTACCAAAAGATTTATATAAATTATAGTTAGCTATAAACTAGGTAGGTAACAAGTATTTTAGCCCTAGTAAATTAAGCTAAATTCGCTTGTGCTCGAGTCATGGGAAGATGGTTTGATATAAAGCCGTAAAAATTGCGGTTCGATGTGCGGATTCGAACGCTTAGTCGTTGGGGTGGTAGTCGAACGCCTCAACCACTAGTCTACCACGATCTCAATAAGAGAGGCATGTTTAGTAAAAAATGTGTAAGCGTTTCCTTAATGTATCATAAAAATCCAATGTGTTTAAAAGTGTTGGAGTTGCTCCCAGATTTAAAGAGGTTTAGCTGGCAAAGATACCAAACAACGATAGAGACTATAATTACCCTGTGCCATCATCAAAATACCATAAAAATCCTACGGATGCGTCTTTTGAATTCAGAAACTTTTAAAAGCTCTTCGAATGGCCTATTTTTTTTTGTTGGTAGGTGGGTTAGGTTCATCATGGGTTAGTCATCAGTTGCTCACTTATCCTTACGCTATGCTTTATTTGTCACAGAACGACAGCGTCGCGATGGCCGCGGCGGTGGCGCCCGCGGTCTTCAGCGGTCGACCCGTCGCCAGCCGCGCCTCGCCAGACCTCGCTGACTACTGGGCCGAGTACAGGGACTTCTATGACACCGTCAAGGACATAGACCTCTATGATGAACCCATCAACTACGAAGGTAAGCGGCCTGTTTAGAGTTTATTATCGGCGTAACGAACGATCTAGCTTACTAAGTATACTCAGTACGCCATTTCTCTAATGTAACTGGGGTAAAATAGCCCTCGTTAACGTCTAGTTCAGACTGGGTCACCAAGTTTTTATTGAGACACTTTATTTTACATACTATCTTAACCAGTTTCTGACTCCGTAGGGATACGAATACAAATTAATAAATATGTTTGTTCATCTTCTATAAGTTTAGAACTTTAAGATTTAATTGGTTAAAAATATATATATAAGTACGTACTTTCTTTCTATTTTTATATCCTTTTCAAGAGTTTTCTTGTTATTTGAATTTTCTATTTTGCGATAATGATTCTTTTGTCCGTACATTGTTCATATTGGGAAATTATCACTCTACAAATATGTCAACAGTAAGACGTAGTTATTGTCGGTCTTTCTTAGAGGTCATATTAAAGTGACAGTTATGCAATAAAAATGGTGGCATAACAGATGTGGCGAACGAGCAATATTATCAATGTCAACTGCCTGTGTGTTGCATTGTTTAATTTCATTATAATATTAATATTAAATATTCACAGTTTACTAAATTCATTAACACCCGGGCTAATACGCGTCTAACTTACACCAAACAGCTGATGTTACATCTTTGTTTTCCTTCATCTTCATCATCATGTTTCCACGCTGCGATCGGAGACTATAAAGTCTATTCTATAGCCGGTCCTAGATATGTGCGCAAATATTTGCAAAGATGCACAAATACTATGTTTTAGTAAATATTATTACAAAAAAATGTGAGGATTACATACGACGAATTCAAATTATTATTTGATTTTAATGTGAAACGATTTAGAGAGTTATAAAGCTTTACTAATATTGCCATAATCCATTAATATCCAAAATCCATACCAGAATAACATTGATTATATTGTATAATCACTAATAATATTAATAAGTTTCTTTATTGTCATACTTTTGGCCTTACTGATAATTACACTCACATATCCAGAAAAATAACCTAATTTCATTGTTTAATATCCATCTCTTCTCCTTTTTGCATCTTTTGATTAATAACATGCCCCTCAAATTTAAATATGTAGATAATTTTGGGTGGACCACCCACGCAAAACACCTTGTACCGTTAATGTAAGAAAAGATATAACATTTTTGTATAACACAAAAGAAAATACTTTTTATATATTTGTAATTAAATGTCAATTCTTATTTATTAGTTTTAAATTTTAATTTGAAAATATGTATATAAATTGGCCAATCGAAATGCACACTCACTCTATTTAAAACATTACGAACACTATACTATAAGGTTTTTGTTGCATTTTATTATTAACAAATACATTTTTATTTAATAAACATGTATCATTACCTTCATGTAAATGTTTTTTATTTTCATGTAAATAATAATATAAAGTATTTCCGCTATCCGCTATTCGCGAGCGGACGATGAGTCAGTCTATAGATTCGAAACGTAAGCTGTAAAGTCGTGGTAATCCGTAATCCATCCTAGTACGGATCAACTTTTAGTTATTCATAACAAACCTAGAAAGTATGCGGTAAATAGTGTTTTGAAAATGTATTTATATTTTACACCAGAATGTGATTTGATTTCTTTATCAAATTTATATATCTCTGTAACTACATATGCAATGTTGATAAATGTTAAGTATTTGATAATCTAATCTTGTATTTTATCAATATTGATAACGTCATATATTCAATGTTCCTACTGTGTTTGTTTAAATAATGCCATGCACTATGAGCGATCTTACAGAACCTCTATTTATTTTTACTATTCATGCAAAATAAATCATACTATGATTTGAAATAAAACTCCTAAATCCAACTCTGTTGATTTTGTTTATAAAAATCATTGCAATAGGTAATAAGCTCAAAAGGCTTTTTGTTAGGTTCGATGTTGAACTTTCTTCCTGATTCACCAATACTTACTTATTAGTCGTACATAAGATAATCTAACAATCGGGTCGGCTGATGTGATCTTTCTGAGCGGATTGTACGACCCAATTAATTGTTGGTGATGATAATCTAATAGCAATTACTTCCGCGGGGCCTAGCTGTGAGACCCAATCGAGAACAATATGCTAGTAAATGACAACATATTAGATCATCGAATGGCATGTTGAATATTTTTCTTTCCTTCTATGTAAAGAATTGCGTGCATGCTATCTCTGTCGGTTTATGAATCGCGACCCATTCCACCTTCGAACGGAAAGCAGCAGTTCAGCTCTGGAGCATATCCAAGTTCATCATTGTTCGTCTATTCATATGCTCAATAAGCTGCCTTCGTCTTAACACGCCAACACTTCCAAGACCGACTTTTTCCAGCAGAAGCAATTAGAATCTTCCGTGAGATCCGAGGAGTGCGTCTTCTAGCGTTGTTTCGATGTTATTATTATTATTATTATGATTATTATGCCTATCGTCGTTGCCAACGTCTCTTGAATAATCACGACGGATGTTGTTTTTCGTAGCTATAATGCTATTATGCAATGCAACAAAATTACAACAGCGTATTATTTGAAATACGTAGTCACCAATAGATTGGCACGACCTAAGATCGACAGATAGGTATTTTCTTCTTAAGGTGATGAATGCGCCAGTACCGCGAGAATTGGATATTTTCACAAGCAATATTTTTGAATTCCATAGACCTCTGGCATTGAAAAAGCATTTGCTATTTTTGAGAATATACTGAAGTAAATTAGAGATAAAAAAAATAAATATCTGCTTTAATAACAAAAAAATATATATATTAAAAGGAGCCTCTTTAAAATGTTTAATCTAAAGCTATCTTTGACATGGGTTTAAACCTAGTTAAGTAAACTAGTGCGAATAATTTATATACTTTGTGTTTAATGTGATGCTTTATTTATATATATTGTTTTCACATTATAAATTATATATATAAAGTCGTAAGAAGAGTTTTTAAGAAGACTATTTTTACAATCTCTTATTTAGCTTGCAATGTTTGATAGTCTGTTTAGGTCAATTTCCTCTAATCCTACGGAGTTAAAATTTGACATGTTGGTTCAGTCCCAATGACAATGCATTTTTATGGTAAGCATGACCTGATTCTACATCCAGGAATGGCTCCAAACGAAGGAACTCCTGAACGGGCAACAGCACAGACACGAAATTTTAAATACGCTTCCAAGCACCTTAATAAAAGCTTGTTTTGAAAAATGTATTTATACTATTAATTTATTTATTTATTTAATGGATATAATATGGAACGGTGTTTTATTACATTATTAATGTAATTATTTTCTTGGTATTTTTTTACATGCTAACAGTAATTATAAATAGAATGTGTAAGTTAATATCCTGAAAACAGTCTTGATGTTACTTAAATCACAGAATAGATAATAGGCTCTTGAATGAAAACTTTTAGTTACCAATGTTTTGCACTGTTATCAGCGTTATATCCTAATCTTAACATATCTTTGACGTACGTCGCCCTGTTAAAATGTATAGTATTAGTAAAATGTATAGTATACGCCCTGATAATATTATGTGTAGTATTAAAATAAAAATACATATACTAGAAATTTGTTATGGGATTTGCATATAGGATTGACATTTGAATTTAGGCACGATAACAATTTTGAGGTGAGTATAGTGGTGTGGAATTATATTTTATATAATTATTTATAATTATATATAATTATTTATAATTATATATATATAATTTATATATAATAAGAATTATATTTTAATGATCAATTTGAAAGAAATTGAGGCAAACATTTTTTTAGAGGAAAACCAATTTAAAATTATAATAACACTTCGCGAAAGACGCATCCTATGCCCAAATATTATTTAATCGAGACACCGTAACACACTGTTTTTGTTCATGCTAATATCGACCTTAAATCCTTAGCCGTAAATGTGTTATCGATAGTTGCCGCGGTGTGCGTGCGAGTGATGATTTACGGCCTCGTCGAAATATATTATGTCTAACATTAGTAACTTTTAATTATCTCTAAAATAAAAAAAATAAAGTATGCCTTTGCACTATACTATTATTTTGTCTACAATATGCACTATTTTTCAGGTAACTCGTGTGCTCCATTATCGAATGCGAGGCGAAAAAGAAAAGTAAACACATTTTTTTATTTTATTTATATTTCAATAACAAAAATCAATTTTAGAAATCAGCCTCCAACAAGTACAAGATAAGTCTTCAATGTACATAATCATATGAACCATTCGTCTAAATGCTTAGTGGTTGAGAAGTGGTCCATCACCAAAACTAGATTTTTTAAAGATTTTCTAATGATACCCGTAGCTGCTGCACCTTAAGGAGCTAACTGTTATTTAAACACACGACTAGGTGCTTTCAAAGTGTTTTTTTTTTAATTAAGTACATAATTTAGTTAAATTTTTAAGTTACATAATTTAATTTTTTAAATTTACAATCGCTTACTCCTTTTATTCTGAGTGCTTCTAGATGTATGGAACTTTAGTACGTAACATATTTTATATACTTTGTAATTGCTACATAATAAAACCCTCGATAGAAAGATAAATAAAGTTTTTACGCATAAATTACCGTTTATTTTATATATATTTTTTTTAATTTAAGAAGGTAAATGACATAAATAAAATAGTATTGATTAACACCGGATTACCTAATTAAAATTATTCCTTAAAAATTAAAGTGATAGTTCCTGCCTGCATCTCCTTAAGGTTTAGTGGCCACTTTTAGATTTGCGTACATCCTTAGTACGTACTACGTTTCAGCCTACGTACTACTAACGCTTTTATTGAAAAGGCGAATATGTTTGACATAGAAGACTACCTCACAACTAGTCAAGAGCTTTGAACTTCAAAGCTAGGCCCTAAATAATAAATATTGTTTGTTATTAATATTTTGCATATTTCTCTTAATCGTATAAATAAAACTGTTGTGTTTGTAACCTTTTTAATTGTAACCTTTTTCTGAAGTTAGTCCCCTTAAAATAATATTATTTTAGGGTACATTTTAAAGTGCGTACTGTACGAGGTTGACCACATTTTGCAGTGGAATGTCGGAATAGATTATTATCACTGTCTGACTTCTTTGCCATTGCAAAAAATGTGGGAAGATGTGGGTAATACGCGTTGTAGCTCACAGTAATGATAACGTTGTTTTGCTGTGAGCAGTCAACCGAGCTATTTTACAAACACTGCTCACTGGCATTCTCTCCGTTCATTCGATGCTCTCCGTTCCTGCTCTTCTGCTGAGACTTGGTATTCATCCGATCATCCTAGTTGAGCTCGGCATATCACATAACACGATCGCATTTGCATCATACAGTTCGTTCGCGCTACGTGTGGTTTTCGGCGCGTTTCGAAAATTTCACTTTTGTAACGCGCGCTTTCCTAGTCGATGCACAAAACCGCTACAATGTCAGACAGACGCGTTACTTTCATAAACATTTATTAATTATGCCTCATTAAAATCACCTCCGAGTATCACATACGACTGTATCATATCATATACATACATATTTTTTAAATCAAATAAAGATCGTTTCTATTTAAAAGCCTCCGAATATATGTACGTTTTTCGCCTACACCGATATATATTTTTCACAGTAGTTAAATACAATTGGAATCGCAAAGACATCTATTTTTCTAATACATCATAATATTCTCTTAATTAATCTAATATAGGGTGATGATTTTAGAGGCGTGGTTTTCAAGAAGAGATGAAACGCATATAATTTGATGTTATGGCTAAGAATTTAGTTTTATTATAAAGATAAGGGTTTGCCATTATGTTTTAAAAATGATTTCGGGTAAGTGCCGCCGCGGCTGACTCGAACAAATTCCAGCCGAGAGGCCCAATTTTCAACCACTTTTTGCAGCAAGTTGGGCCGTATGTCAGCAATAACGCGCCGAATATTCTCTTCCAAGGCGTTAATCGTGTCCGGCTTATCTGCGTAGACAAGCGACTTCACATAACCCCACAAAAAATAGTCCAGCGGTGTTAAATCGCACGATCTTGGAGGCCACGCCACAGGCCCACGACGCGATTTTTACTTTATTTTAGAGTGATTTAAAAAAAATTTAGAGTGATTTTTTCTAAATTTGCACTATTTGCAAACGTTGTTCAGGAGTAAGTCTATTCATTATGAAATGGCAAACCAAACTGAGCATAAATCAAGTGACAGCTGTCAAAAACACCAACTACGAAAAAAGTAGTGCCAGATTGAAAACCACGCCTCTAAAAAAAACACCCTATACTTACAACTTTTCAACGTTGTTATATTTCAGAAGTTAGGTACGGGACTCCTATCTTATGGGGCACTTATTCATAGATTCGTTTTTGTTGACCGCTTGTTAACTTAATACCCCAATAAAAAAATTCCTCTTTAGCAGTGGTATGATAACTTAATTTGGTATGTAATTTTATTTTATCCGTTATAAATATAAGCATATGTCCTTTAATCTACATATATGTTAAGGTTCAGTCATTGAATTCTGTACACTAAGTGTGCTTTTCAATAAGAAAAAAAACTACATAAATACATATAAAGCATACTTCCCTGTGGTATTGCTTACATACAATTGGTAAATGAAAGAAATCGACGATTACAAATTGGGTAATTACAATACGAATTACAAGAAATAAAGTTAAACTCGTATCAATTTATTGTTTTGTATGATTCGAACTCTTTTTTATTTATTTTAAATACCATATAGATATAATCAGTCAATTTGATGCGGTTTTCGATTATACTATAGTTTCGCAGATAGAGTAATGACCGACTTTTATATTTTAATAATCCCTTTTTATGTAAAATCTTCCTTACTCCCAATTACCTATTCAAAACCAAAATAAAACTTTAGTAAAAACTTTGTATGTTATACTTACTATCGTCTAATTGTGTCATATTATAGGCATGTAAATTGCTAACCCATTAAATCTTTTCTAAATTTACAATAACGGCATAATCTTACAAATATATTCTTCTCGCAAATGGTTTATACTTATTTGAATAATTACAGATAAATATACAGAGTTTTGTTTTATGTTTTACCAATTTGTATTCCCATATATACGATTTATATAAAGAAGATAACGTGGAAAAGCATGCGTTATTTATTCTACCACTGTTGCAGCCATACTATTTTAAAAAAAAACTGCAAAATCAGTCATCGGTAAAACGTGACTTTCACGCTTTGAACATAAAATAACAATTAATAATTCTCCAATTTCACGGCTCCATAAAGACGGCATTTGCGGCGAGCCAGTTAGTTTTAATGCGAAGCATTAAAATAATGGAATATGCGATCGCAGACATACCTATATCATTTCTCTCTATTAATCAAGCAAACGACGGAGAAAAAAAATATTACGATGAATAAATTATATGCTCTCATTAAGTATACTTTCGCGATCAGTTAGTTGTGTAACACTTGACGTCAACTGTATATTTATTAGGCTTTTTTAGAATAGTATAATATTCTGTTAGTAATTTTAGTTAGTTATAGTAAATTCTGTGTAAAAAAACAGAGAAATTACTTGGACCTAATATAATAACATTATGAAAATGAGAATATGCGTTAAAATTTTATATACACAGGATGTTTAATAGGTCGACGTCCAAACGTATATACCACATTTAGGGCTAATTTCATATTATGGAGAAATGAATGAATTCTGAACCGTTTTTAAAAAACCACATTTCATCAAAATTCGACCTGTCTTATTACGTGTTATATATGATTGATTTTAATATATATTAGGAGTTTTAATATTTTTTTTGAATAATTCTTAATAAATAAGCAGCAATTTAAACATTTTTGTATCATACTAAAACATATCAAATTATAAAATATATTATTACAAAAACATAACAACATTTTTCTACAAACTAACATTTTATTTACAAAAACATACCCGATTACCATTCTTTTTGTGAAATAAAACACAGTGCGACTATCTCAAAATATACAAAAGATATTCACCAAAGAAGTGACTTAGGTGTGATTGAGCACGAGTGGGTAAAGTTATAAAGAAACCCAAATTTAGTATTTCCAAGAGAAAACATTCAAGAATGTGATATGTTTTGTTAAAATAAAAAAAATGTCTGAACAATATAAACCTTTTTTATAACAGATATCGCTTTTCTAAGTACCAAATACAATTACCTTAACGATAAAAGTGGCATTTTTTTAAATTACTTAGTAGGCGGGTAAGGGAATAAATAAAGCTTCCTTCCTCCACAGGGATAATATAAAATAATAGAATCAAAAATGCTTTCCTCCCTAGATAAAGCAAAGGAGATTTCCGTCGCGCGTTCCAGTAACCGAAATAGATATAACAGTTTCCTGCTTTGGGGACAATCGCCGAAACTGAGCAAACTCCATTTTAATGAAACATAATATATTTATATTTAATTAAGGTAAACTACGGCGATTGTTATACAATATAATAAATAAACTAAGCCACTTACATATTTCATTTTTCACTCTAACTAAAACCATATGCCAAACACTATTTATATTTGTTTTGAATGTCTAATATTCATGGAGTTTAAAAATATTATATTTTATATAAATCCCTAATTATTAATATTTATTTCTAAAAAAAGTTAATATTTTTATTTCTTCCTACTCAAACTTATTTCGAACCAGTCGCATTGGTTTTGCTCATGAATTTAATACTTTATACATATATTTTCAATGACATTGATACAGTACAAAGAATGAAAAGTAGATAAAAACATAATACATGTTATATTCTGTAAGACCACAGATGATTGGGACACATACAAGAATGCCTTAACCGAATTCAACAAGGAAATCATAAAAGCCAAAAGGCAGTCGAGGGGGAAGTTTTGTAAGAAGATAAGCCAGACTCACTTTCTAGGCTTCGTCGTTACGTTAATTGGATATTTGTTAAGATAGCTCATTATTTTTGACAGGAAACCGTAATCCGAAAACATCGTTAAAAGTGTGTTAAAAATTAATATAAAATATCTTTCTCTGATGTCTCCGTTAATTTATATTTCACGGAAATGTTCGCGCTCGGGCATTTTTGGAAGATATTATTTCGACGGCGATCGATTTTTTAAATATAAAAATTCTTCCGAGCTGGCCCAAATGTTTCGTTTCCGCCAGATAAGGCATGAGCAGCCTTGCATTGTACAAATCCTACAAAAATATGCTGCTTATTGCAGATTGCATGCACGCGAGCGAGGCGAAAGGCCTACTTAAGTGTGTGCACACAGTCGCAAACGCACAATCCGGTAAACTAGTTTTGAAACATTCATTAGTATGTATTTTATTTATAATCATAAGTATTTTCAATGAATTTCAGTGCATAGATTAATGTAACACTATGATTTGCATGTAAACATTTGCCATTTTTATTCCTAACTATATAATTCTAGATTAGCCGCCGACTGAGCAGTTTCAAAGATTTACTCTTTATATCTGCCCAACCAAAGAATAGCCATCGTTTATAAAAAGCATACAAACATGTGGTTCATTAATAGAAAACATAAAAGCAATACAGGATAACAAAATAAAGTTTAAAACAATGCAGAAATACAATAGTACAACTAGGACAAAACAATACAGATGAACCAATAATTGAATTGTCTTAATATATACATTTAACCTAACTATATAGCTGTTCAACCCTGAGCTTCGCTCCTGGTTGGCAGGTAGGCCCTGCAGGCGGCTTTAATGGCGCCTTCACCGCGCGACGCCTCGTGCCTACGACACTCGGGAGGCACTAAGTAATAGTCGCGTTGACCAAAAATTCCAAAATACCCAAATATACCTTCCTAGCATATTATTTAAAAAATCCCATATAATCTTCCTTCCCCTTATTTCTGATCAAACTTTGATAGATAAAAATAGTTACTATGTGTCATCCTTAGAATATAGCCAAATTACTGACTTTTTAAGACAATTCTGTTGTATATTAATTTGATAAGTGTAGTATAGTAAGTCATGCATGTAAACGCCCTAAAAGCATTTTTTTTTTTGACTTTATTACAACACATCGAGATTTCTTTATTATTTTAAAATTATAATATAAATATATTAAACACATAAACCTTCCAGAAGAAATACTCTAAATAATGGTAAAAACTGCATCAAACAGACAAACGCGGATAGCACTTTGCTTTATACTATTTATAATACATGTAAATCATTTATTTATTAAGGACAAATTTACACTTAAAAATATGATTAGGTACACCGCTTCCATCGATAGATATCATAGCTTGCTATATTATGTGGAAGGCAGTCAGATAAGCTGGGACTGTTGGGAATATTTCTACTAAGTTTCGAGATATATTTAATTCACAAGTCTTACGTGATATAATAATTTGATGTAGTTACATACTATACGCTTTAGTGCGCGCGACTGTTGTGTTTCGTACCGTGTCGGTATGTTCAAGTCTTTAGCCTCTCGCCATTGCGACGAAACGCCACGGCAGTCATCTTCAAACGTTCCACAATGGAAAAAATGCAATGGCCGCAACACAATAATCATTATTATCACTGCGATGTGCAATTTCACACGAAACCGTTACTTGGTCTGGAGCGCTTCAAATACGCCGAAAGCAAGGAAATTTTAATATAAAGAAGTCATGAAACCCCACATCACAACTAACCGTTTGGATGTCAACATAAAGATTTGCGGCAATTTTTACCAAACAAACTAGGTACCAACCCGAAACCTGTCATTGTATGTATTTATTTTATATATATTAAATTTAAATTTTTAAATAGTCTTACTGCTCTAACGTGCCATTACCTGAGGGTAGGATATTAATACTTTCTACTGTATTAAAAAATATTAGTTATGAATTTGATACCCCGAGCTGAAGTAATTAAAATAAATTTAATAGCAACCTACTAAATACCAGCTATGCTAACTATTTCTAATAATTAAAAAGTATGTTTAGTCAAATAGTTCGATTTTGCAATAAAACTCGTATGAAATAATAGTCAACCGAATGAACAATAACCTAATAGGATATACAATTATTTTATTTATTTATTTATTAAAAATAATTATATACAGCATAATAGAATATGATTACAATTAAGTAATATTATACATAACATATAGCCAACAAGTATAATTCTATCGTGCAATTGTTATACATTTAAAAAGTCGTGTGATGGGCTGGTGAGAGAAGCTGGAATAACTGTGAGAAAAGTGAGTGGGAATGAAGTGTGAGAGGAGTGTGTAGGCAGGAGAGTGCAATGGAAAGCTGATATGTTAGGATGAGTGACGCGCGCACATTGCACAGTAATATAGGTATTTATTGATTTCAGAACTAAAAGATGGTATGTATATAGTTCGAAACAATATCACAGACAGCCTTAATAAACTGGTTACGGCTAAGATGAAATAAATCAATTCTTCGGAACTTTTTATTATGAGTACCTGCATTCTATTAAGCACGTCATTCTGTGCGTAATTTGAATTACATTTAGGCAGATGAAACAGGTAAGGAGTGCGTGAGAGACGAGGGTGGGGGCACACGAAAAGAGATTTCACTCAGTGAGAATGGAGAGTCTACTTTTGAGTGCAAAAGAGTCATATCACTGATTGTCCGTCTGTTTAAATACAATTACAAATTGAATAGTCTATTTTAATTAAAAGTTTGAAAATCAAAACTTTAAAATGGTAAGTTTGACATAAATAGGTTCCGCACTAAATTATTATTCTTAATATATAGGATGTTTTTTTTAGAGGCGTGGTTTTCAATCTGGCACTACTTTTTTCGTAGTTGGTGTTTTTGACAGCTGTCACTTGATTTATGCTCAGTTTGGTTTGCCATTTCATAATGAATAGACTTACTCCTGAACAACGTTTGTAAATAGTGCAAATTTAGAAAAAAATCACTCTAAATTTTTTTTAATCACTCTAAAATAAAGTAAAAATCGCGTCGTGGGCCTGTGGCGTGGCCTCCAAGATCGTGCGATTTAACACCGCTGGACTATTTTTTGTGGGGTTATGTGAAGTCGCTTGTCTACGCAGATAAGCCGGACACGATTAACGCCTTGGAAGAGAATATTCGGCGCGTTATTGCTGACATACGGCCCAACTTGCTGCAAAAAGTGGTTGAAAATTGGGCCTCTCGGCTGGAATTTGTTCGAGTCAGCCGCGGCGGCCACTTACCCGAAATCATTTTTAAAACATAATGGCAAACCCTTATCTTTATAATAAAACTAAATTCTTAGCCATAACATCAAATTATATGCGTTTTATCTCTTCCTGAAAACCACGCCTCTAAAATCATCACCCTATATTAAGTATAATAATTTTGCATTGTTAATTTATGTTTTTGACTTTAAGGTGAGGTGATTCACAATGCAGTAGGAAGACAATGCCGTTTTAATTCCGCATAGTAAGGAAATGAGGTCCGTCTAATCCGCAATTGAATGCACTAGAAATGTTAACCGCGAGCCGGAAGTTTGAACGCTGCGCTTTCAATGTCACTCGCCATGGATGGAGGTATAGCGGAGGCGTCGAAACGTAACGAGTAACTCTTCTTCAGACGTCTTTGAATTTTATAATTATTATTACGACTATCGTGATTGTCAAAAATCATCAAAAATCATACGTATCCTTTAAAATTTTAACACTTAGCTCGTAGCTAGTAAATTTTATAGGTTATTTTTATATGAACAAATCACATTGCGCATAACTACACAAAACGCCCTTTGTCAGCTTAGAACCAGATAATTTATTTGATTAAACCTATACAAAAAATGACCCCTAAAACTATCATCTAAAATAAATAAGAATAAGATAAGATAATTTATTTCCAAAAACAAACATAAGTTGTATAGGAAAGAAATTTGCAATTTACAACAGTAAATATATAATACAGCGGTTAAACATAAGAAAAAACATTAAATAAGGCAACATTAGAAACCGCTGTATTATGTATTTACTGTTTTAAATTGCAAATTTCTTTTCAATAGTTTTTCAAACAATTATTAAGTGATCTATGTGCATTAAGCAACAATAAAATAATATAAAAAGTATGAAAACAGAAACAGTTTATAATTTAAATGAATTCACCTATACTATATAAATTCTTATTAAGAAGGTGTAAATCTAAATATTTATGTATTTTTTTTAATGACCTTTAGGTTTTTTGAAAGGGTGATGTATAGAGTTAAACCTATATACAAACTTGTTTTAATAAATTTAGTGGTGCGTGGCCTCATGATATGTAGATAGTCATTTTTACAAGCTTTTGCAACTTGCAAGGTTTATTAATTTATTTAGGTCAAATCTTGCAAGCTGGAATAGAACTACGTTCTGTTATCCTACGAAGTTGAAATTTGACATGTCGGTTCAGTCCCGATGATAATGAATTTTTATGGTAAGCATGACCTGATTCTACTACCAGGATTCGTTTCACACGAAGGAACTCCTCAACGGTCGACGGCAAAGACACGAATTTTTGTGTACGCATTCAAGCACTAAAAGCTTGTATTTAAAAATGTATTTTTACTTTTTAATTTGTCATATAGTCATTAATTGAGAGATAATAACATTTTATTATTTATTTATCATACATAATTATTTACCATGTCGAGCTATCGTGTTTGTTTAAATTTAGAACACAAAGACACTGCTTGCATAAATCAAAGGTATATTGCGTTTATGTTACCATTTAAACTCCATTTAGGTAATATTTTATCTTATATTTAAAAAATATTCTTAATTATTTTTTTCAGAATTTTGAAATATATTTTTTCTTCTGGGGTGCATATAATATAATATTAATTACACTTTTAGTAAATCGCACATTGGACTATCATGTTTAAATTGACTCTTGCGTATGTCCGTACTTTATCCGTCCTCTTATGGTGAAACAGCAATTTAGCTTTGCTCTTCTTGTTGTTAAATGCCTACCTCTATTTCATTACATCCGGTGATCCGGCCTTTTAATAACTGACACATTTTCACAACTGCTAATAATCTAGAGAAATCTTAGTAACATTTAAAAAAAAAACAATTGAAATCGTAACGATCCTTTAGGCATTTATACTCGTATTATCACTATCGTAAATAAATAATTCAAAATTAACAAAGGAATTAGTATGTATCATTTTATATAAATTAATGATAATTAATGATTTTATAATAAAAATCAGTCAGGATTTTTTTTATTTCACCGGCAATTACTATTTTTTATTATTTTTAATTTATTAAACAAACAAAAATTAGTGCTTTACATAGTGGACGCTTCATAAACACATGGTTACATCTTTATATCTGAAGCTGTTATAAATTTTTTTAGAATAGTAAATTTTTTTTTCTTAGTTCTTTCGCATAAAAAATACATTAAAGATTAAAATTTTATTTTGTTATCCTCAACTTTCAGAATGGCGCAGTGCCTATAGATAATTAAGTCTCAAAACCTAAAACACGTGAACAGAGGTGCTGCTGCGGTGTTTTTTTTTAGGTTATTTTTACAACAAATGATATTTTAGTCATTTTACTAAGTGATTTATTTAACATTGCGGGTAGACATCGAATATATTACAATGTCATAATGATATATTTAGTTCCTGAGTCTGCAATCCATAAAATGTAGGGACACTTGTAGGGTAAATGCAAGGCTTGTATTTTTAAATTAAATTATTGATATTTGTGATGTTTAGGGCATTCTTGTTCTTACCATGTCCCAAGACCATTTCCGTTAAAAAATACTAATTTCAAGTAGTAGTAGGTAAAGATGTTATATCAAAATACGTCATGGTTTCTAAAAAAAAAATGTAAGCTGTAAACAGTTTTTGTATAGATACGTCTTACGCGCCAGATGTTACTCGTTGAGCTGAAGCGGGTTGAGCGGAAGGATTTATCCAGCCAGATTCATCTGGCTGGATAAATCCTGGAATGAATTCCAGGATTATAACTATCCAATGTCAGCTGGTTTTTGTTAATTTAACCAAATGAAGCGTCGCGCCGCGTCGTAAAAAGACTGGTAATTTAAGCCATCTCGTCAAAAAAAGAATATTTGGGCAACAATTATTTTCGCATTTTTTCATATAATATTTTACTCATAATCACACCAACGCCCCAATAAGTTCAGAACAGATCTTGAGACACCCGGTACGAGGGTATACAACAGATCTTTAAAAATACAAAGCGTTTAACGAGTGCTTATAGTGTGAGCATTGACTACCTCTGATAGAATCATTTTGCTCTACATTTGTAAAGGAAATTCATTCAAAGGCAAAGAAAGACAAAAAATATTGTCACACATGTCAATCAGCTAACAGCATCAGGCCGGTCGCCATCGCAACCGGTTCGGACGAGATCCATCCGGGTCGACGGTCGACTGGATTCGTCTTTTGCGGATAAACCGGAAATTTACTACGTATTTTTTTTTATACCTGTCGATCATAGTAACTCTGCTTTCCTTTAGTTCTAGTTATGGATTCAATGTTTCCCGTCTGCGTGATCTCTAATTTTCTTCCGGTTTATTTATGTATGGCCTTAAAAAAATCTCTATTCATTTTACAATTGTTTTAAATATATGATACTATGATAATTTCTTTTACAACATATTTTGTAGATGATTTCCAATAAAATGCAAATCTCAAATTTAGCGAGAGATATTGCCTTTCAGATTATAATAATATACCCAAAGTTGCTAAAATCAAAATGTTAAACATAATATGTTCAAGAAGCTACTATCCTCGTCTCTCTGTTGCATCTTTCAATTCAAAAGGTACAAATGCGAAAGAGTTGATTTTGTGATTGATGCTCTTAGCTGTTTAGCTCACATCGGAGGCTGGACGTATAATATATTATTTTTAATTGTTTATTAATTAAACAGGTAAGTGTACAGCGAAATAGTAGCATATAAATTTCAAAGAGTTAACAATGAGGCCAATTAAGACTTACGCCAATTTACAATAATATTTAAAACTTTGTTGAGCTTAACTATATTTTAGAAGGTGTGTTTGGTAGAAAGTGTGATTGAGGGTGTTCGTGGTTGTGTGTGTGTGTGTGTGTGTGTATGTGTAAATTAATGATTGCAACGTTTTCATTTTGAGTCAGACTGGCATGAAATAATTCGGATTTTTGAGAGAAACCCGCCACTATTTAGGTCAAGCTCGCTGAATTTAGGGTGTTGTAGGTATCGAGTAAACGGTACCGAACAGAATTTCTTGCATAGTTTGCATTACGCCTTGGCACCTGGAACAGAGCAGACGCGCGCGTGGTGCGAGAAGGCACTCGCAGGTTGATACCAACATCAACAGGACTGTCTACTCTGTCATGCAAGAGATCGTGAAGACGTGCCATATCCGCTGTGGTACGTCGGTCCTCGAGAGTCTGCATTCGAATATAAAAATATGACAGCAATGCTGTTGGAACGTATTTTTTGTAACTGGTCAGTTAAAATTAATTAAAAAAAATTAAAACTAATTTATGAGCCCAAATAGAAACAAGTATAATAATGTTCAGTGTCACATTATAATTATAATAGAATTATTATTATTAAAATCAAATATTATGTCCGTGTTGTTTTATTATTAGACGCGCATCAAAAGTTCCAAAAAATAACTAAAATTTATGATGAATTGAAATAATATCTTGATAACCATTGTATGTTTTTTATTTTAATCTACTAATTTTTAATCTTAAAAATTACCCACCACAAGTTGGTAACACAGGCGCTAGTAGTCTGGGTGGGGGAAGATGCCTTTAATAACGCCTGTAGGGCCTAGCTGTAAGACGTCAGGCTCTGGTTAAATCATTTACTACTACTAACCAATGTATAGAAGCACTTGATATTATATGATACAGGGTGTCATAGCCATTCCTGTTTTTATTCATAATACTAAATAAAACTCTAATCACCGAAAACATATCATAATATACTATTATATACCCAAAATAATAGTCGTTTGCCTAACTAGCAGAACCATTATTACTATTACAACTATCAAATAATCTTTCTTTTTTCCATATTTTTATTAAAAAGTTACGTTTGAAAAAAAATACAGTTATTCCTGTCCGACTTATTGCAGAAACTGCAACCGGTTTCATTTAGTTACTCGATTAGAGGATATTAAAACGCGGATCTTCCGCTATTAAAATAGCAAGCAAAATTTAAGAATGTCATGACAAATTTAATCACCACACAAGTTTGTATAGCGTATTATATTATTTGTATTATACACTCTTTTACCGTAATTTATTATAACTAGTTTTTTTTTAATGTAATTGTAATATTTTTCTTTCATTTAAGTTAGTTTACATAACTCTCTTTACAAAAAATAAATGTTCTAAATATATGTCCTTAGTCGCGTTAATTAATTAGTAAATTTTATTTTTCCATATACTTATTTATCATGTAGTTTGAAGAATTTCTAATAAACAATGATCAAGATAAGAAAAGAGATCGTGGTAGTCTAGTGGTTAAGGCGTTCAACTATTGACCCAGAAGTCGCTGGTTCAAATCATACCATAATTTGGTACTAAACATTGAACGAGACATTCTGAAAATGTTTTTATTATTTTAATAAAGCTTGGATTTTTATTACTACTTATTTGTTCTTAGCTCTACGCTGATCGACAATTAAACTTATCGATTGTTAAACAATATCGAATGAGTTGTTGACTTCAATATATGTATCAAATAATAAAATTATGCTGCCCTCTTGGCGCGACTCTCCCCTTTCAGCTGCATCCCATCCGTCCGCAAGATAAGCTCCGAGTGCATCTCACAATCCGGGATGCCGTCGAGACGCCGCTTTTCGAAATCTCCGCTGTTTCATCCGCCCGAGACCTTCCGGTGAACTTTTGCCTCAGTCCCCGGTCTAATCTTCCGCGCACGCCGTCGCCGATATGCTTTCAATGGTCGCAGTGCGCTCAGTATACTATCTTGTACACAATTATTGTATCTTTGAATTCGTCTTCTTATCGTAATATTAGTGTGAAAGCCAGTGATCTTTGTGCGCACATTCGTTCGAGCAAAAAATGACCATCTTTGTCTGCCGACGAGCTAAATTTAAACCGTACAATAAACACGTCTGCCGGCGTAATTTCGCGAGCCATTAGTTGAATCGCCGCCTCTTTGTCAAGCAAAAACCGAGTGAGTCTCGTTCGGTGCGAATTTAATATCATGCTCAAGGGCCAATAGACCTAGTCTGACTGCCAATCGACAATCGACTCGACGCTGGCGTCTCTTTCATTCGCTGCCGATGGTCGTAAGAAAAAAGGGATGGCGCGTACGATTTTCGAGTGTCGATCGTCAACCAGACTAACCCTGCGGAATGCGAGTCTAACGGATCGACCGCGTTAGTGAGTGATGGTCGATAAGACGCCGCTGTAAGATCGCATTTCATATCATTCAACCTCGCTATTTCCTTATCTTCAGTTTTGTCCTATTCGTTCGTGTATAATATAGTGGTTCTAGATAGCTCAACCTTATACATTTAGTAGGAGCCCGAGATGGCGCTATTTTGTGCCAAGGAAATATTAATCATATCACCATTTCGTTGGCAGATAGGCTAGTCTCAAACCGCAAGACCATTTCTGGTCAATATTTTTTCGTCCACGATTATGGACCAACAAAAAAGCTGATCAAATGTTGTCTGATATCTTTATTTTTATCCGCGTATGAAAATATCGATGTTTGTATCTGTTTAAGGTCTAAATTTTGCCTGCATTATACTCGTATTGTCGTTTTGTTAGTCACTTACACAAGAATATCAAATAAGTTTTTTTATAATATGATTCAATGTTACCTGATGAACATTTTATTTTCATTTATCTCATTTGATGAGTGTCGTTCTGATAAAAGTGATTTTACCGTGAACCGCTTAAGATAAATCGCAAGCATTCTTGTATCAACGGCCGTCAACTTTATATTATTTCAAGTGCAGATGTCGCTACGCCCCCCAAAGGAAACAATCAATAGGCCACGCGTTCATTAGTAAGGGGCAGTGAAATATTTAATGTTATGCTTATATAGTATGGGAACTATTTGCCCTCTTCGTGGCCGCTATTCACTCGGTGAGTACTCTAGTCCACAGCCTATTTCATATATTTTTATGTAGATTTATCAGAACATCTGACATCTATATAACAACAATATCACATCTAATTAACATCTAATATCAGACATAATTAGTATGGGTTTAGAGCTGGTAGATCAAAGTACAGCTCTTTCATGTACCAAAACAAAAAATACAGATAAAAAAATCCATTGCGATAATATAATTTGCAAACATTTTTCTAATAGTATTAAAATAGAAAATCAATTACATTGCAAATAATAAATTGACACGAGTAAATAAAAAAATGCGTAAATAGTTTTTTTGGGTTTAATTCAAATATTTTTTTTGCAAATAATATATCGCACGAAATCATTTTAAGCAAACTAACTGTACAACCACATACCACATACATACGTACATATATATCTACAATGCTCAATATCAAAATACGCACAGAGAAGAAAAGCTCTGTCATATAAATATTTAAATTTTTACTTTAATTAAGTAATGCTATTTGTCACTTATAAACTATGCAAAAGGCCGCGTACCTTTGATAGTTTATGACCTGAAAGCATTTAATGACACGCGGAGAAATGAGCGCTTTCTTTATGGCGTGTAAATTGAGATTTGGGATCGGAAATAAAATACGAAACTCTTCGCCTTACCTACGAAAAACACATAAAGATAAACGTTTCACGATATTTTGTATAATGAGTCATCCATCAGTGATGGATAACTTATAAATATGCTCATATTTTATCAGACGACTATGACAAGTCATCAGATTGGGTAGATAGGTAATTTTAAGGATTTTTAAAAACATTTTGTTTCAACTTGTTCAACCGCCCCTTATGAAACGCCTCTAAAATCATCAACTAGGGTGATGATTTTAGAGGCGTGGTTTTCAAGAAGAGATAAAACGCATATAATTTGATGTTATGGCTAAGAATTTAGTTTTATTATAAAGATAAGGGTTTGCCTTTATGTTTTAAAAATGATTTCGGGTAAGTGGCCGCCGCGGCTGACTCGAACAAATTCCAGCCGAGAGGCCCAATTTTCAACCACTTTTTGCAGCAAGTTGGGCCGTATGTCAGCAATAACGCGCCGAATATTCTCTTCCAAGGCGTTAATCGTGTCCGGCTTATCTGCGTAGACAAGCGACTTCACATAACCCCACAAAAAATAGTCCAGCGGTGTTAAATCGCACGATCTTGGAGGCCACGCCACAGGCCCACGACGCGATTTTTACTTTATTTTAGAAAGATTTAAAAAAAATTTAGAGTGATTTTTTTCTAAATTTGCACTATTTGCAAACGTTGTTCAGGAGTAAGTCTATTCATTATGAAATGGCAAACCAAACTGAGCATAAGTGACAGCTGTCAAAAACACCAACTACGAAAAAAGTAGTGCTAGATTAAAAACCACGCCTCTAAAAAAACACCCTATAATATTTATACTGATTCAGGACAGGACTGTTACGAAAGAATAAATACGTGTAACCACATGTAACTCTCATTGGCTTTATGTGTTCATTGTTTTTTATTGTAAATTTATTTTTGTATTAGCATTTGTTTTCTAAAATAAATAAACAAATTTGTACATTATTACTACTAGCTTATTTGTTTCTTATAACTTGTATTATTTTCTTTTACATATTTTCGTTCAAATTTATTTTTCAATAATAATAACAACTCTAACCTGAAATCATGTCTGCATAGGTTATCTCTTTTTTTTCAAAACAAGACGGAATTACCTTCAAATAAAGCGGTCTCTTGCCGCATGCGTGCTTTTGAATCTGTGTCTCATCTAACACATAAACATTCTGCAGCTGTTGGTTGATTATAAAAAATAGAATCAATTTATGTCTAGAAACTAGGATTGCATCTTTATGAAATAAACTATACTTCTGTAGTCTTTTTCTCGATTCTTGTATTAAGTTAAAAAAATATTTATCTCTAAGCTTTTGATAAAATGTATGAATAATACAGACTTTTCGAGGGTCTTAACTTTTAGACAAAGTGAAAATTAGAAGAAGATATCAAGTATTATTTTTCTTCTATATACATCTAGAGATCACAATACTACAACTACAGCGTTTGCACAGCAGTACAGCTATCTAATAGATCTTATTAATATTCATTACTACTTTTGCATCATGAGCTCTAATAAAAAGCTGTATTATTTTGCAGTGCGCCCTTGTCTCTCATCCTAACATATCATATTCCACTTTCTCCTCCTTTTACACTTCCTTCACATTTCATTCACACGCTCACATATCTCACAATTTTCACTCTTCTTTCATACACTCATTTCATGACCCTTTAAATGTATATTAATTACACGATAATAATCTTTTTGAATTATACATGTTAGCTATATGTTATGTATAATATTAGGTGTAATCTTGTTCAAAATTCTATCAATAAATAAAGATATAATATATACGAAAATTGAATCAATTGATGTGTATTGAGTTTTGAGGTGTAATGAATATAATATTTATTTTAATTGACCAAGTTATTAGTAACTGTTTTTGACAAATTTGCACCTCTAATTATGTTAATAAACATGCGAAAGTTTGCAACGTTGGTACACCTGCGCCAGTCGCCTTGAAGTTTTTCAATATTATCACTCCTATCTAATTAAGCGGTTTATAAAAAGGAATATCATTACGCAAATATTCAATGTATTTTTGTTAGCTATTGTTATGGATTTCACGTGATGATAAATTCGCAATTTGCACAGATGTTGCAAATGAATTGCGACGACAAACAGAAGTTATGAACTTGATATTCATCAAATTCACTGCATAATACCTATTTATTCATACACCGTGTCCCAGGACCATTCCTGATAAAAAACAAAAATGGCTATGACACCCTGTAGCTATAATTTAATATCAACTGCTTCTAAACATTGCTTAGTAGTAGTAAATTATTTAACCAGAACCTGACGTCATACAGCTAGCATGCCATTAAAGGCATCTTCTCCCCAAAATACAAGCGCCTGTCTGTGGTTTCAAGTTGTGACGGTTTGAGAAGATTAAAATAAACAAAACATAGGTAAATAGTATGAAGACATTCTTTCAATTCATCATAAATTTTGACATTGCAAGTTTTTTTGAAACTAGTAATGAACTTTTGAGTAGTGAACTTTTAGTAGTGAACTTTTGAGGCTAGTAATGAAACAACCTCCCCTTCCCTTTCTATTTACTAAATTTGTCATTTATTTAATACTAACTTCTCCTAACTTGACCATTTTTTAACACGGTAAAAGTTTCGCAATGCTGTCTATTATACCAATACTATTATACCAACGCCAATATAAATACTATGCAAATGCGTAAAACCAGTTTCTCCAAATTCCTAGCGCGTAATTCCTAGTTTTGTTTTGTATTAAATCAGTCTTTATAAACCAATATAAATAAATATTCAAAGTGTAAATTGGTGTATTTCAAGTACTTTTTTTTATTTAAAATCGATTTTTTTTCTTTTTATTTCACTTATTTATATTCGTTTAATATATTTTAACGTTATCCTTTTTTACTTCGTGGTCTTTACGCCATTACTTTGTATTGTTTACAATTTCTGTTGGGTAAACACAATAAATAAACAAATGAACACAAACATAATATTTCAATTTATAATAATTATAACGAGGCACTAACTATTCTTTTACATATTTCTAGTTGCGCTTATAGATGATTATATTATTTTATACTGGCCACTAATAAATAATATTATGGTTTCCGAGAAAAAAAAATAAACTTAACGTGATAATATTATACGGTTCTTGTAATGCGTACGATAGCTGATAAGACGCAGCCGCGGCGAGATCGTAGATAAGAAACGTAATTTACACTAGCGCTTTAATAAAAATAATAAATTTAGGGATTAATTATTTTAGATTTTTTTTATGCAATTTTTTACTCATAATTGGAACATAAACTATTGAAATGTAATTGTGGTCTCAGGAGATTTGTAGATAACGTATTTATAAAACATATTTTTAAAAACCGTCATTCCATTCTCAAATAAGCGCAAAATTTGCAATTGGCTTATGACGTTTACAAGAAGCGAATGTGAAACACTACTCTTGAACATTCCTATATAGAGTTTTTATATAATAATATATATTTTGCACAATTATTACTAAAATCTAACACTTTATAATATAAGTATTTCGTGAGTATTTATTTCATATATATGATGTATATATTATGTACGTACACTATTTATCAAAATAAAATAAAAATATAACAACAAGTAAAGCAAACGTGTAAAATTGGAGCAGGTATCACCCCAGAACAGACCTTGCCTAGCGGGGTGATAAAATCCACACCACCTATCTATTTTGCTTAGTATGAGATAGTTTAAGATTACTTGTAACTAGTTTTATTATTTAAATTGTTTTATGCTATTTCATATGTATTGTTTTTGGATAAAATTAAAAAACAATATAGATCTAGGAAGAGAATCGAGACATACTTATTTTTTTATTTTTGTTTAGTTTCTTTTAACTTTTGACGTGACTTGCTTTTTTTTTATCAAGTAACCCAGTTTAATTTCTGACAGTATAAATTTCAAATTCAACATTCTTTTTAATAATTGTAACAAACAGAGGAAATCACTTTACTTTACTGTCTCCTTTTCCCAAGTGTTTTTCCCAATAAACTTGGGGAAAAAAATGTTTGGGGTTACACCACGCGCGTTAGAAGACTTCTGAATACATTTTTCTTATTATATTTCAAAACATTCAACAGTGTTTCCTCGTGCCTATTTATAAAAGAAAAAGATCAACGTGACAGATAACCAAAAATTTGTCATCAACTGCATTAATCTATATTTAAAAATGATCACCTATACCGCCATCTACATTTAACAATGTTTCCGCGCGCTTATTTATTTGTATAAGAAGAAAATCAACGTGACAGATAACTAAAAAATAACGTGACACATCACAGCCACAGGAGCGTGTCGCAATTAGATGCACTAAAGAAGTTTTACTTCACAAATTAATTAAAATGAATTAGGATTGATTTGTTTATTTGTTACAGAAGGCGAACACGAGGCTATGTGGCTGCAGGCGGCCGGCATGGGAGAGCTGGCCCTGCCCTGGCGCAGCGGCCGCGAGGTCGGCGACGCGCAGCTGACGGACGCGCTGCGGCGGCTGCCGCGCGACCAGGCCGCCGCCGTGCGCAGGCGCGTCGCCCTGCTCAACCGCACGGCGCGCCGCCGCCGCCGGCCCAACGCGACCGCGTCCCGGCCGGACATCAGGGACCTCTTCCGGGAACACGAGGTATCATTTTGGATGGTCATAAACGAGCTTTCGTGTCACTGAACAAGCGAAGCGACTCCGTTGAACGCGATTTCGTCACCGCTATGAGCCAGCTTCAGTAACGCGGCTATTCGTTGAGATAATAGGGTTATTTAAACGGTGTCGCCTGATAACGCCTTTACTTAACTTCGGTTTCTGAGCAAATTCTGGTAACTTAAATGTCGTAAAAAGTCTCGAAACATCATGCATCCACTTCACACACATATCACGCTAAACAATCAAGTGTGGTATAGTAATAAAGCATACAATAATAAAATTATCAGCAAATTTTGCTGGAATGAATAACAATCCTACTAAATCGTAATAAAAAAAGCATATGATCCTATGACTTATTTACATGGGGTGGGACCACCCTGACATTCATGGATCCTTTTACGAAGGCTCAGAAATATTTAACCAATAAAAATGTTTCAGCTCAACTGAGGAAATTTCTTTGACACATTGCTTAGTTGCCATATTATCGAGGTAGGTGAGGATTTAGCTAAACGTTATTATTTGAAAAAAATAATAATTTATATTGTTATCATTACTTTCATTGTTGGTTTTTTTTTTTGAATTCCTAGATTTCCCGTGGAACGGAATTTTATTAATATTAAATTATACATAAGTTTCTTCGCTCCATAATTAAAGGTGTTTTGGGTCGCCGCAAATTCCTTGTTTTATTTTTCTCACCGGGTGGACATTTAACACAAAAACCAAATGTTTTTATTCTTGGTCGTCGTAACAGAAGTTAAAGTGTCAATTACCGACCTTCACGATAAGCATTATCTAAATGTTATTAAAAAGCTATTTTCTAAAATACTTTTTAAAACACGCTCTACCTAACTTTTGTTTAGACGTCTGTTTTTCTTTACTGATAATTCTATCGTTTATGTATTTAAATATTCTGTAAAAACAGGCTTGGACATATACCTACATACTATACTAAATACTCACTCGATGTTACCAACTACTTGCTTCGTTTGGTATGCGTATATAAAATAAAAATAATTTTATACATTCGACAAAACGATTAATTTATAATTGTTTGATTATCAAGTAATCTTAAATGAATGGTTATGACCAGACCAGGTAAATACTATATAATATCAACTGATTCTATACATTGTTTAGTAGTAGTAAATTATTCAACCTTACGGCTATCGAGGTCTTATAGCTAGACCCTACAGGCGTCATTGACGGCAGCTTCCCCCCAGACTATAATATTCGTCCCTGTGGTACCGACGGGACGAATATTATAGATGGGTTGCTTCATTTCCCATCTACACTTGTGCCTTTGGCACTTTTAGCTTGACTTGTTAATTAATTAATTTATTTTTATTTTATTATCGGAACTATTTCTCAAAAATTTAACAGGTCTATTAAAACGTCGTGAATAAGTAAGCCATTTTTGAAAAATTGACACAATGGGATGTCCCAACGTTAAATCTGATTTTTAAAGAAATTGAACCCACTTCAAAATAAATACATCTTAAAAACTAAGAAATAATATAATTTACTTCTTATTGTTACAATAACTTGGCACGAACTCTGGTCTAATAATGTGTTCTAATGGTTATATTCCTTTATCTATTTTCTTAACCCGTTGCTTTATTTATTTAATGACGAATATAACATTTTCATATGTTTGAATATAATATTACATTCAATAGTACCAATTAGCATCTATTCGATACTTCCGTCAATATGCAATTAGAATGAAAGCACATTCGAAGGATAAACAAAAGTAACCATAATTACCTTATAATTTTAAATTATACAGGCTTCAAATCGAATTGAATTTTGCGACTTTTTCTTTCACATTTCAATAGGAATTTTTACTGTTTTTTTAGTATGGCGACTCGTAAATTGTTGCTATAATGAGCATATGGTTTGTGTTGTAGTCAATTGTAATAAATATTACCTTAAGCGCAAAAGCGGCCAACAATCCAAACCTCGCCGAATTGCTTCAATCCGTTTGGCTTGACCTTGCCCGAACAGAATCAAAATACTCTGAAACGAATGTTACGACACATTTCAAGTGACTGCTGTTTCGTCAAGTGATATTATTTTCAAAATTATTTAATTGCGGTTGGTTACTTTTTACAACATTTACGACATCGATACTTAACAGCGCTTATTATGTAAACACTCGACTGTGGTAACTCTCCGTACTTGTAATAAATACACACGATTCTTATTTTTTTTCATCGTTTTTTTTTACTATATGTGTAGTACAAAGCCATTTTTAATACCACCATAATAGCAGTCATATCTCCATTTTAAGCATCCAATAATTAAAAATAAAACAAAAAAAAAGGGAAAGTACCCATCCTAGTAACATACTTCATACTTACTTCGTCAGTAATATTTGATACTAAAGCGGCCAAATGAAAGTTAAAATTGCTTTTATTGATTTATTTGGTTTATTCAAAATTTACATTTATTTTCTTTTATGTACCAGCCAAGCCCAAGGCTTATCTGCTGAATACCAGGTGTGTAAAATACGGATATTAATAATTTTGAAATATGTATGTATTATAAATCTCAACGCTGGGTTTAAACCAAATCTTTCTATTTCCATAAACCATGGGGTATTTTTAGTACATTTTTAATAATGTTGAGATTTGACCTTATGTTTTACCAAAGCTTTTACAAATTTAAATATAAAAAACTTTTCTACATTTTTCAAATATGATAATTATTTGAAGGATTAGGTGAAGTTCTTAGTTAATCTTGACTAAAGGTCTATGATTTTGTAAAAAAAAAAATTCAAATCATATTGTTTTCGCTAATTACATCAAATCAAGCTATTTTTGTTTTTAAAAATTTAGAGTAGCGGCCAAAAATTACAACCGACCGCCAACATTCTTCTCGGGCAAAACCTAAAAAATCTTTGGAACCGATAAATAACAGTCTTCCTGTTCAGAGGCATCGGCTCGCATCGTGGATGTTCTTTTAAACGTCACAGTCACGAGCGCTACCAAATCGCAATTATTCCCACCCAGGGATCCGCGTATAAATGTTTACAAAAGAAAAGCCTAACTTTTACATATTTTCTGCAACGCTTACATAATTTACGATTAATGGTTTTAATGTGTTCCACAATTTCGCTAAATATTTACCATCTTATCTGATTGAGACGTTCTCTAATAGTGATCACCGTTCAATTACCGTTTCGAGAGCTCTTTTTATCATTACTCAACTAGGTAAGTATGTCACAAAAGCGGGCATTTAATGTGTAAACTATATATAATATGAAGTAATAGCATGTCGTCGGACAGGTGTAGATAAGTCCAAGTCATATTACGAAAGTGCGGACGTAACAATTGGAAATGATATTAGCGTTGGTCGTTTGGAAGTGATTGTTTTGGTCGTGAGTTTCGGATATCGCCTCAGTTTAGTGGAGCGTTCGAACGCTTTTGAGTGACCCGAGCTGTGAGATATAAAACGAACCTAACACATTTTTAAAAAACGTGAATGATAATTTGTTGTCTTTGTGGTTAAGTCAAATTGTTAGTATGTTGTTTAGTACAGTGGGCCTCGTGATTACGGATAAATTTTATGACGGGGTAAGTATTTTTCATTAGGTATTTATAAAGTAATCTTCTCTTTGCTAGGTATGAAATAAACAGCGATATTCATAACTGAAACTTTGCCCTGAACAGGTTTTCGAATCAGCGCACGTGATCGGATAACAGGTAGACTCTTAGGGTGTCCTAACTACTTGATTGGCGCAATTTTAACCAACTTTGTATTGTATTTAATGAACGTCCTGTATTTTTGAAACGTGTCTGGCAAAATATTTCCATCTTCCCTTAAATTTATAAAGAAATTTCTCGATCATTTTTTTGCGTGCAAGTTCACAAAGGTAGGGAAATATTTTTTGTTACTTTATATGCTTCCTTGTACTTATTGGGCAGAAAGTTGAAGAATATTTCCGTTTCGTTCCTCTCTCAATAAATCTGTCATATAATTGTAAATGTTAATCAAACCTTGCTTAGATATTCCTTAATTATTTTATACATTTTCGACCCTAAAGTTGTGAAATGGCGCTATTCAACCTTTGTGTTTTTTTACGATTATTTTTTGTATGTTTTTTTATATTATTATGATTATTATTATTACCTATTATAACTCAGTCAAGTGCTTTTATATTATAAAAGAAAATTATATTTTTTCCTCCAGTCCTCCTGTGATATCTAGTGCCGACTAAGTGGGCTTTCATTTGATTTAAAATGTCTCACATATTTATCTACCTGATTGTTTGATTCGAATCGTTTAGTTAGAGTTTAACAATTTAACAATGCTACATGAACATTGATATAGGTAATATAATGAAAATTATATATTTTACTAGCTGTTTAAGCCCGGCTTCATTTCTTAATGCACCAATAATGTAAAGATGTAGGTACAAAGTCCTAGAAAAGGACCTCAAGGTAAACGCGGTAATGTAACATAACGCTACACGCGTAAGTAATGGACCACTTCTAAAAAAGAATCACACTTAAATCGCAGCCCAGACTAAAATTTAAAACAAGTTTTAAGTTGTCAATGACGATTTCTAGTGATTAACGTTAAATAAATGTCACGCTGTTTTTACGGGACATCTCTTTTTTAGTGCATGCTTGCAATAGTAACAGTTTTAAAACAAACTTGCTCTTATAATTAAATAAGAATGAACAGACCGACGCATCGTTTTATATAGGTTTTGGCTGTTCAACCCCGGTTGCGGGCGGCACTAATGGCGCCTTTGACACCCAGGCGACTCGTCCCTGCGGCATTCGGGATGAGTCGTATCGTTCCTCATCTGTAGGCTCTCGTACGTGACTGAAACAATCACTTACTCCCGGGTCGTAGCTTAATTACTGATCAAATATGTTTGAAAATTTTAAAAATTAAAAAATGGACCTCAATTTTGATCCTCGAAGCCTTCTTCGAGGCCTTTCTTGTGCAAATATGTTAAAATTTTGAAAAAAAAATCACTGTACAGACGCGCGTACAGACATTCCTATTATTATACTTGAAAATTGCTCACTGAAACCAATTTTCGAAAAAAAAATTTTTTCTTAATTGGAATACTAACGAAAAAGTAAATATTACTTATGTAACTGGCATTTGACCGTTAAATTGACTGAAAATGTTTTTAGACATTTTAGCATAATGATAACCATGAAACATTATAGTACAAACTCATTTTCTGACCATTTTACCATTGACCTGTGTGTAGTATTGTTTTGTAAACGCGGCATTACCCCTTCGAAAGTTACGTTGAAAGATAAGTCAAATTTGGCAGATGTATGTATATAAGTCAACGATCTTTTAAAAAATATAATAAAACTGAGGATAAAAAACGCACCGCGCCCAAGTACGCCACTTTGCGTCGAGTACACTCCTCGCGTATCACACGTCTCGCTTGCTCGCATATCCAGCATGACGGAGTGCTGCGGCGCGCGGAACGGCGGGGGGAATCTACTGGTGTCGGGTTTTTGCGAGAACGATTTGTATGACATGCCGTATCTATATGTTTTAAAAGATCATTGATATAAGTCAACTCGCGGTTCAAAATATGTTTCGAACGTGTTTGTGTAGGGCTACGGTTATCTACGTTTTAAAATGCCAACCAGTTTATCAAAACCGTGTATAAACTATACATAGTTGAAAAATTACACGTAGTAAAAAAGTTGAAACTAGGATGGTTGAGTGCGCTCAATAACTAGAATAGTGCATAATTTTTGAAGGAAAAAATAGTAAAGTATTCCGGTAAATAAATGCATTTGATCGGTATTTTACTTATAAAATAAAATCCATAGACGGTTATATAATAATTTTGTTAATATAATAATGATTACTTTCAGAATTCGAGTGGCAGTGAGCCCCGTTCCCGCAGTGCCACCCCGGACTCCCTCGATTCGCTGCCGAGTGGGGGCTCCAACAGTCCCCCCACCGAATGGGCGGACCCGATTCCCAATTACACGTAAGTTAAGACGCATCCTATTCCCAAATATTATTCAATCGAGACATCGTAATAAAATATTTTTGATCATGCCTATGTCGACCTTAAATCCTAAGCCGTAAAAGTGGTGATCGATAGTTGCCGCGGCGTGCGTGCGAGTGATGATTTGCGGCGGATTTGATATTATTACACTATTATTTTGTTTTTCTACAATATGCACTATTTTTTGAGTAAATTGTATGCCGCATTATCGAACGCGAAGAGAAAAACACATTTTTTTATGTAATTTATATTTCAAAAATGAAAATTAATTTAAAAAATCAGCCTTGAAGAAGTAAAAGATAAGTCTTTGATGTACTATAGGGTGATGATTTTAGAGGCGTGGTTTTCAATAAGTGGTAAAACGCATATAATTTGATGTTATGGCTAAGAATTTAGTTTTATTATAAAGATAAGGGTTTGCCATTATGTTTTAAAAATGATCTCGGGTAAGTGGCCGCCGCGGCTGACTCGAACAAATTCCAGCCGAGAGGCCCAATTTTCAACCACTTTTTGCAGCAAGTTGGGCCGTATGTCAGCAATAACGCGCCGAATATTCTCTTCCAAGGCGTTAATCGTGTCCGGCTTATCTGCGTAGACAAGCGACTTCACATAACCCCACAAAAAATAGTCCAGCGGTGTTAAATCGCACGATCTTGGAGGTCACGCCACAGGCCCACGACGCGAGATAATGCGCTCACCAAAAGTTTCCTTCAATAAATTGATTGTTTCGTTGTCTGTATGGCATGTAGCGCCGTCTTGTTGGAACCAAAGGTCGTCCACATCAACATCCTCCAATTCAGGCACGAAAAAATCATTAATCATTGCTCTATACTCTATAGCGTTCCCCATTAACATTATGGCCGGCTTCATTTTTGAAGAAATATGAACCAATGATTCCCTCTGCCCATAGAGCACACGACGCGATTTTTACTTTATTTTAGAGGGATTTTTTCTAAATTTGCACTATTTGCAAACGTTGTTCAGGAGTAAGTCTATTCATTATGAAATGGCAAACCAAACTGAGCATAAATCAAGTGACAGCTATCAAAAACACCAACTACGAAAAAAGTAGTGCCAGATTGAAAACCACGCCTCTAAAAAAAACACCCTATACATAATGCTATAAACGACTCATCTAAATACTTAGTAGTTGAGGAGTGGTGTATCACCAAAAAAGTGGATATTTTGAAGATTTTCCAATGTTAGGGTCTTTCGATTATAATAGTTGGTTGGTTCATTTTTATGAGTTAAATGGAAACATGCACCACTGCAGTGGCAGTAAGAACTGAGGTCTAATATCAATAATTTATTTATTCAATCAAGGAAAAAGAGGGGACACAAAAGTTAAAAGAAATAATATAGAATCGTATCTAGGTTAGTCTTGCATCCTTACAAGTTTTTCACATATATATTTATTTCAATTGATATTTGCGTGTAATTTTGTTATTTCCTATTGCAATGCAAAGTTTTAAGTATGTACAACAAATTATTAATATAATAATTCTAATTTTCCGCGCTGCTTATTTAAATTCGCTTACTCTTGTTTGTATCTCTTTTCGCCGATCTGCAGTACTGCAGCGGTCTAAAAGCGTGCTTCTGAGGGGTGCCGGTTTATGTTCAATGCGTTTTATTTAGTTATATCATATTTCCACTGAGAGTGTTCATTACAGATTTATTTCAGCACTGAGTTATGTAAAAAGATATATGCACGCATACGAGTAAACTTATTATGAAAAGCCTAGTATCGTCAAGGCAACCTAACCTAACCCAACCCCCGACAGCACAATCATGCGAAGTTGAATTTTTTTGTTGCAGCGACAACTTCCCGGTGAACAAGCACGTGACACTTTGCCGCACCCCATCAGCACCGCCCAGCACCTTCGTCAGAAACTCCACCTTTTTTCCGCCGTCTAGGTCTCCATCCGACGTGGACCCCTTCCATAGGATACCCGTCCACGAGCTGTTCAAAGCGTCCGAGTTGCATTGGGCCGATGTGGCATCTAACACAGGTTAGGTTTATGTTTTAATAAGTTTAGGTTTGTTTTGTGTTTGCTTAGACTTTTGACGAAAGCTTTCTAAATGGAAAACAAAACAGTGAAGACATTCTTTGAAATTTTAGTTTTATGATTTACATACCAATCTGTTTGCAATTTTATTTATTTAAATTTTATTTTATTTAAGTTTAAAAGTAATTTAAATAGCTAAAATAAAAATGACTATGATTAAAATAACTAAAATATAATTTCAAAATTAAACCATCCTATATATTTTTTCAAAAGACACTAGCTCAAGACAAAAAATTTGCACCCACCCTTACTTATCAGGGAAAGTAATGTTGATCATTTACTTAGACGTACTTATGTACTAGAAAACTTTCCATAGATGTTACGAGAACCCACCGTGACGCCGATTTACGCTGGTTGACAAAAATCCTTCTGTTATGTGGGGTAGTAGCGATATTATCCGCTTGCACTAAAAAGTCACTGGCGTAACTATAGTTATATTATAGGGTCTAATAACCTATTTTTTAAACCAAAGAATAAAAATACAATGGGGTACTACGAGATTTAATATTAGTTCTCGACAAATTCATGTACTGGCTAGGAAAGAAAGTATGTAATTTATTTGAAATAAGAGCTATTAAAGGTATGAATAGCGTTCTTAGTTGTACCTTTTTTAATAAAATAATCATAAAATGCATTGCATGCAATTAATTAATCAAATTCAATCAATTAATGCATAAAAAAATTAAAAAAAAAATATAAAATTAATCATATACATTGTAGTGAACAAAGAAAGACAGTCCAAAAGTGTGGTATGTTATTATCCCACTAAATATTGTCTATTCTGTGGTTAAAACTCTGTTTATTTATTAGAAAATCATTGCTCATTTCAACCTATGCACCTAATTTACTTTTGTATTGTTTCCTTTTTTAGAGGGTATTGAACTTTTGGGCTATCAAAGATTTGGAACGGTGCATGGACCAAGAT
Source organism: Neomicropteryx cornuta (assembly GCA_020383195.1). Lineage (NCBI taxonomy): Eukaryota > Metazoa > Arthropoda > Insecta > Lepidoptera > Micropterigidae > Neomicropteryx > Neomicropteryx cornuta. The sequence goes on from JAHKQU010000014.1 coordinate 14,576,857, forward strand.
TGGGCAGAGAAAGAATAGAAATTCATAGTTTTCAAGAAAATCAGACCCTGGGGTGAGTTATATTAGCTACAGCTACAACTTAATATTATTATTACCTAGGTAGGCAGCTATGCTGATTGGCCTATTCTGTAGTTGGGGTATAACAATATATCCATTTCGTATTTTAAGATTTTTATACAAGTAAAAACTTTATTCTTATGTTAATATGTCATATGAACAAAAAACCATGAATAATATTATCAGTTTCAGCGCCATTCCCATGGCAAAGAAAAATACTCGGTGGCTAGGTACTTTCAAACACTCCTTTTACAACTAACAATCATAAATATGATAATATACCATCGTGCATTCATTTTAATATACCTACATAGCTTAATAAACCGTAGTAAGGAGAATACTAAATGAGTAGGTATTATTTTTTCGTTACTACACTAAAAAAGGATAAAAAAATATGTTCATCGAAATAATATTAGTTTATTTTTCCAAACCAAGATGATTAATTTTATTTTATCGATTAATATTCACTCATTATTACGAGCTTACTATTATGAGCTTATATAAAAACATTGAGCATAATTCTAATTTTGAAAAATATTTTATTGACAACTCATGACAGCTCAGGCACATTTTCTGATATTTCCTATTAATAATAATCAAAATTAAATGTGCAAATTTTCTAGTAGTTTTGTGTCTTCATGAATTTGATTGAAGAATTTTATAGAGTTTTTTGTTCGTGTTTTTACAGGCGGCGAAAAAGTCATGGCATTTCGAGAGCTAATAGTGAAGCAAAACAAATGGCTAATGGAGACAAACCAAGGCATGCAAGCGCATCGGAGGTTTGAGATATATTTTATTTTACCACATAAAACAACACTTTTGAACATATAAACATTTCCTCGTTTACTTCTAACTGGTTTTTTTACTTATATCCTCCATTAAATTACTATATAACTTACCGTTAGTATAGAGTAGTATAGAGTAGTATAGTTAGTGGCCGTGGCATAAATCTAAGTGAGAAAGGGAGAGTTAGTTTTCTGCACACAAAAAAAACAAAATAAATTTGACTTGTATTTGAAATTTGACCCTCATCTCCATCCCAAGGTACTAATTAACTTGGTTGTCTGCCTAAATAAGTAAGTATTCTTTAATTGGTTCTTTAAATAGTAATATTTCCAATACTAATATTCAATTTTAGTTAAATTGAAATATGTACAATAAGATATATTACTGTGTTTTCTTAAAACACTTGTGGTTTTCCAGGAATGGCCGTTGGATAACAAAAGGAAACACATTGATAAACTGTCAGAAAGTCAGTCAAGAAAGTTGACACCGCTTTTATGGCTGGAGCTGACCACATTGTTCGATAAATATGATTTACCAGTCCAGAAGAAAATTCCCCACAAAAAGAAGAAGAAAGAAATAGGTACATAAAGGCTCTATTCTGAGCTCGATTTGCTTTAGCTATTTGGAGATTATTTTTTTTAATCATTAAAAGTCTGCCATTCGCAGCTAAAATGGGTCATGGCCTCCCCGTCGACTAATGGCACTTCCATATTAGCTTTAGCTGAACTTTTAATACGACATCAAATTATGTATGCTGAATAATTGGGGATACGTGTACGGTACACAAAATATAATACAAGCATGTATTATTAGATTCCTATTGAACCTCCAATTTACTCATTAGTCGCCTAAAGTAACCTACCTGCATCCTAATACAATATGTCCATGTAAATATCTTAGGACATGTACCTACAACATGTCCTAAGATTTTTCTCTATTTGGATACAAAAATTTACCATGCTGCAAAATGTCATAAATCTCATGAAAAAAACAGAATGTCCTAATCCACTAATTTAAAATAATATTGCAGTATGTCTTATACCCAAAAAAATCAAAATTTGTGTTAGTTTGTCTCTCATCGAGAGGCATGCTTACACCGATTTTAATATTGAGCTTCCGTGACCATTTCTGAACAACTCTCATTTTCTCGCCGACATATGTCTAGTTTAGAAATGCAAGTGAAGTGGCCAATGGCAAAAATGAGACATCGCCAGTCCGCGAACCGCTCCTGTACAACATTGACAAGGCCGTCTCTTCATAAATGCAACACACGCTAACTTCAAATCTCTTTGCTTATGATTTCTTTTTCTCTTTGCTTCAAATCTCTTTGCACGGTCGATATGATAATATTCTTTGATTTCATTAAATGAATTGGACCTCTCAAGGTCTGATTAATGTTATACTTCAAAACAAACCGTTTCTCTTTTAACTTGCAGAAGGAACTGTTTTTGCATTATCACTACTTACACTTTTAAGGAAAGATCATTTAGTCATGGGTGACACCGACTCAATAGTGCCCAAAGTGCTGACCTGTATGACCTCAGTCATTAAGACAAGATCTAAAGAAGAAGGCATTCTTAGGATACCAGGAAATAAGGCTAAGGTGTGTGAAATTTAATTACTTACTATTGTTTATCTTTGTTGGTTTGCTTTAGAAAATTGTTCAATAAATGGCTGACCGAACTGAAGAATAAATTTCTTGCAATATTCATACAGTAACTCTTTCCCTTTTTTGAGATTTGTTTTAACTCAACTCTTGAAATTAACATAAACTACAGCTCCATATTACCTATCAATATTTAATACGCAATTTTAATAGCAATTTCGTATTTGTTATGGAATTGTTTTATAATAATCGAAGTAATCAAACATCATTTATATACATGTTTATATTTTCAATAGGTGGAGGCTCTTTACAATGAAGTCGAGAAGAATTTCTATATAGAGGAGCGATTGGGAGAGAAGTCAATTCTGTCGGCGCCTGTCCACGATGTGTCTGCCTTGCTCAAGAGGTTTCTACGTGAATTACCTCAGCCAATACTGTCTATGGAGCTCTTACACCTTTTCTATCAAACGCATGGTATGATTTAGGGTTGAGAATTAATTAATACACATTTTATATTTAAAATAGTGTATAATAAAAAAAAAATGTTTGAAAAGTGTTGCATGAAAATAGATCTTACATAAATATTTGATCGACTACACTGATTTATATCAGTCCGTTATACGTGACGGATATATGTACTTCTACAGGTCCGCTCTTTTTATCTGTAGTTTATGTGGACATATTTTTAAAATTATTAAAAATTATATCATTGGTTTATGTGTTGGAATTATTTAGAATTTAATTGGGCCTATGACCAAAAATAGGGTTTTTCTTCTTTTCCACTTCAGCCATATTATGTAAGAGTTAAAAATAGGCCTTTCCATACAATTTTTTGTTTATATTCCTTCTCTAATTTGGTCATAAATCATTCTATTTCATCTAACGGACGGCGTGTAGAAAGAGAAACTAATCTTGATAAACAGAACTAATGTATTTCAAAAAACTTTGTTGAATTTGCATCTTTATGAAATCAACTATGGGTCTGTGGTTTTATTTTCTTATTCTTGTATTCCGTTAATAATGGAAAAATACATACTTTTTTAGACTCGTCACTTTTAGAAAAAAGCAAGAAATTGACATTGTTCAATCAATATACTAGATCATTTTTCGATAATACGATATCCAGTATTATTTTTCCTCTATAAATATCTACAAAAAAGAGAGTCTCAAAACTACAACATTTGTAAGGGGGCCAGGTTGTGTCCTCTTAAATGTAGTCTTATTAATATTTATTTATTTATTCATTATGCCACAATAGGAAATCACAACAATAAATGACACTGAAAAAGAAATTAAATTATTATAATGTAGACAAATTAAACACCAGTCATTTATTTTTGTTTTAAAGTAACATGGCCACTCTAACTAGGTTAAAAAAAAACCTGTTCTAAGAGCGGCCAGAAGAAGGTTGCAGAAAAAATACAATACTTATTAGGTACGTGAGACGTTACTAATAAAAAAGGATCATAGGATAAATATCATAAATACAAAACATAATACAAACAATAATAGTACATATTATTGTCTATATATTACATATAATATATATTTATTAAATATATATTCTAATAATTGTGTTACGTTTAATTTATATACTAAATTTACAAAAAAACTAAACAAAGAAAATATATAAAATTATGTTAACTTTTCTATTGTAATACACTGCTCAGCATCTTTTCAGATGCGTCTCTGCCTATTGAGACGAGCCATTTGGTAATGTTTTTTGCAAGACTGATTTTATATTGTACTTTTTTTATCTGCTCATCTGCGCTGTTGAGAATATGTTGTATATGATGGAGTAGCTTTAGCAAAAGTTCGCTTGGTCTATCTAAACCCCTCTATGATCGAAAAAGCACATTCATGATTATATTTATTTATGTATTTCTTTTTTCCAGTTTTGGAAGGAGCAGATCTTGGAAAAGCTTTGAATTACCTCGTACTGTTATTGCCATTCGAACACAGAGCTACATTGTTTGAACTGGTGGATACAATGATAAAAATTAGTGAAAAACATGAATCCAACAAAATGAGCACCAACAATGTCGCTATGATAATGGCGCCAACGTTCTTCCCTCCTAAGTTAGTACTTATTGCTTATAAAAATAATAATAATAATAAATCGTTAAATAATAATAATGATAGATAACCACGATTTTGCTATGAACTGCTTTTTGCATCTTGCTGGCCTTTTTTGAGTATCCCCAATGTATCCGATGATTCATCATTTATTTATTTATTCATTTTAATTTTAAAGATATTTGCAGATATACATAGTGGGATATCTTTATATGGGAAAAAATAATAGGTACTACATAAATCTGAAAATCAGATTCCTATTTTATACTACTTAGATAATAAACATAATAAACAAACAAACAAATAACAAACCAAGAACAAATAGAAACAACAAACAAACAAATACAAACACAAATACAATACAATAACAAAACAAATACACAAACAATATTTCTTTTTTGTACAATAACAAATAATGTCTATAAATTACATTAATACCTAAACAAACTTAAATATTAGCTATGAATTTAAATAAATAAACACATTTATCACTATTGTTATATCTACACATTTTTTTAAAATTAAAATGCACCTAATTTAATGCAATCATGGCATTTAATTAGTTCACTGCACAAGTGCTCTATTCAAGGAATAGGAGAGTGAAAAGCATTATTCGAGGAACAAATTGATGAAAGGCCGATGGAATATAAATCCTATCCTATCCAAGAAGAAGGAATCAATTGTGTATCTTTCGAAAAATAATATGCATTGATAGAGAAACAGGTGAGAATGATCGCTGAAAGAACTTAAAGTAGTTAAAATAAAATTATATGATACAGTCCTACAACAACAAACACCCGTTAACACAATGATGCGTTAACAAACTATGTATAATATTTTGGTTTTCACTTAATTTTATATATTACATAAATACAGTCCTCATAAATTATCAAGGTATTTAAACTGTTTGTCAAAGATGTATCTGTCCAAAGTTTTTATGGATGTTTCATGGAACCCAAAGTCATAAAGTATAAAACCATATGACATAGTGGTCTGTCCAACCGACTAGATATTGGGAGGTCCGAGTTTAATTTCCAGAGTATCTTTCTGAATTGTTCAATTTTTATTCAATCTTTTTAGCGTATTGTTTATCGATTATTGATTATATTCATTACAACTATAAGATAGTCATTTTTTAGCTACCTATGAGGATGTCCTACAGTTGCAATTTTATTATTATTATTATTTCAATGCAATATTTAAACCTAGTGATGATATTATTGAGTTTATAGTAAGTGAGGAAAAATTAATGTTTAACAACTGGCAGCCTATGCTTAAAAACAGCCTTAGAACACAGAAAAGGATCAAATGCTGATCTATGATGAGCATTCCATTTGCAAATTGACCCGGAAAGAAGAGAATTGAACCCAATGATCCTTTTAGTTTCTACACATTCATGCATAAGAATCTACTATCTCCGTCCTTTGGCTCCGTCTGTCCGTCCGTCCGTCTATTGCGTCTTTCAACGCGATAAGTACAAATGCAATAGTTGATTTTTTGTGTGTAGATTGATAGCCGTACATCGTAGGCTAGTCGGATGATATAGATATATAACACTAAAGTCAACAAATTTTTAATACTAATAAATGAAATACTGACAGTTCGTTAAAAACGCAAATATCATATTAGAATATCAAAAATATTACTCTCACAAAAAAAAAAATAATTTCCAAAAAAAATATTTCATACTAAATTAATTATATTATTAAAAAACTTTGTTTTTCTTCGAAGTGCTTTGCGAACCGCGCGGGAGCGAGGTTATTCCCCGATTTCACACCATGCATTTAACCACTTCTCAAACATTAAAACAAATTCTTTGAATTTTCGAATTCATTTTTCTCGTGATTGGGAAACATTTTTGCTGATTAATGTTTGATTACTGATCTATATCAATCCCCTAAAAGGACATCAGTGAATATAAATACACCCTGTATAGGTTTTATCTTAAAGGAATGGTCATTGTGACCAATATAAGAATGTTTAGAAAGAAGGGAGCTTAAATCAGGCCAGGCAGGTTCATTCATTACAGTCTTATATAAATTAGATAATTTGAATTTAAACATTTTCTAGTTAGTGTATATATGAAAATGCGTATAATAGTTTTGTGTGCTGGCATTAGTTATATTTTTTTTTGTGGAAAAACTTTTTATATATACATGAAATATATTTATTACTTATTTAGATACGACATACCTACAGGATCACTCTGACTTTATACCTTGTTTGTTTGTTTAGAAAATTTTCCCTGCCATGTAATAATATAATCTACATATATAATAAAATAATTACAGTAATCTTTTCATCTTTTATTTAAACTGAAATATGTTGAGACCTGATGGAACGGTGATAATGTTTGTATTCTCGGGACATTCAGCATTAATAAATAGGTCAAAAATTTACTTGATTCAATCTGACATGCATGTTTAATATCTTAAACTAAAACTGAAATATTTTGAAAATTAATAGTCTATAATGATGTGTGTTAAGCTAAAACACTCCTATATCCTAGAAATATTTAATACCTTATTGCGTCCCATCCAGATTGAGTATATTCATATTTTGGATGATTGCCATTGAAAATAGAAAAATAATATAAAATTATTTGTTTTAGTCATATCCTTAAAGCGAGTGACGGATTGGACGCCCAACTTAAGATTGCATCAAATAGCACTTATGTCACAGAAGCGTTGATCAAGTTTGGAATAGCATTGTGGGAGGTTCAACCCTCACTCTACAATCAGCTGGATGGGAAAAGCAGACAAGCCAACGGAAAGAAGACCTGAGAGTAGATTATTGCAATATGTTTATAATGAAGTTACCGCAGCATTACATTTTTCGAGTAATGTTGAAGTTCTATGATCAGAGCATGTAGTAAAAAATGCAAATATTGTAAGCAAATAACAAATAATGCAACTATTAAAAAAGATTTGTTTTGTGTAAAGACTAGTCAAATGTTACGTCATGAATAATTTAATTACTCTGAGTTGCTCTTTTTTTCTTTCAACCTAGACCAAATAAAGTTTTATGTAATATATTGTAGATGTATTTTTAATTTTAAGTACCACTGTATTTTTTCACAATAAAATATTTATACAGTATGAATATGTTTGTAAGTACTAAAATGTACTAAAATGTTTGTCGAATAAATCATTTGTTAAGAGTTAAATTTGATGTTGGCAGGATCATCGTCTCGTTATAAGAGATGGTTATTTGTTTAATCCTGGCGTTGTGAATTTGCTGGTAATTATTTTAGTATACCAAATATTTTACTCGCTTTTAAAAAAAACTAGTTTTAATGCAAATTTGCTTGTAATTTTAGTCCTAATATTGTTAAAAATTATTTGTATTTAATCAGAAGCCTTAAATCTTGGTTTTGAAATTTGCCAAAGTGTAAATGTTTATTATAATCAGATTTATTATAGTATTTGCTTACAAGGTGCTAATATATTAATACTAAATATACTTTTGTGCTTTACAAACGAGTGCCTTTTTATTTATAGATACAGCGGTAATATATTTTTTATAAATTTTGTAGAAATATGCTTATTTATTTTTACAATCTGAGTTTTTAGGAGAGATGTCCTTACGGCAATAAGCTTGCCCGGCAATAACTTATAGAGTATTAATGTGTATACAGTACAATAAAAAATAAATTGACTGTAATATTTTATAGTTATCTTTATAATGCATGCATCTCTATGATACAATTAATATCAATTTATTAAAATAATGTATCTAAATAATAGTGCTCGGTAGATATTAATGTATTCTTCCCCTATAATCATTCATTACCTAATTTCCATTTGTATAAATAATATAAACATTGATAATATTGAGAAAAACGCTAATCTCTGCCTTGGCTATTTTAGCTCCATTAGTAGAGCTATAAGTGATAATACTATTTCTAAAAATTTTGATCATTCTTGCTGCAAGATTTTCTGTTTTTTTTTTAGATGAAAATCTATTAGATATTTTGATAGAATGTATTAAATAAAGACTGATTTTAAATACTGATATTATGAAAAGTTGCTCATTTACCATTCGGTTATGCATTAAACATATCAATACGACATTGGATATATATAAATATTCATAATAATAAGTATTAAATTAATTTATAAAGTTTGAAATAACTTAATACTTGTACCTATGTAAATTTTAATTTGTTATCAGAGCTAATCTATAGAGTAGGAGTAATAAATTATTTGTCAATAACATTCATTCATTGTGAGTTTTATTTGGTTCCTAATGAGATTTACAAAAAACCATTCAAAATTTCATGAAGCCAACTCAATATCCGTTTTATTTTCCTTGTGTGTATAAAAAAAATATATTTTACATTCCACAGTTTTAGCTCTACACATTCATGTATAAGAAGCTACTATCCCCGTCCTATCGCCATCTGTTACATCCAACGATCTTTTAAAACATAGATACTGCAAATGGGGGTGACATACGCACCACGCCCAAGTACACCACTTTGCATCGAGTACACTCCTCGCGTATCATACATCTCGCTTGCTCGCATATGTAATCGTGATAAGTCTCTATCCTGCATGGTGGAGTGTTGCAGCACACGGAACAGCGGGGGGAATCGTCGGTGTCGGGTTTTCATAAGTACAATTTGTCACACGCTGTATATGTCTTAAAAGATCGTTGGTTACATCTATCATCTTGAAAAGTACAAATGTGGAAGAGTTTAATTTTTGCATTTAGATTGATGCTCTGGAAAACAATTATAACCGTTTAGAACATACATCAGAGGCTAGTCGAATTAAATAGATATGTAACATTTGAGGAGTTCCTTAGTCGAGCCAATCCTGGGTGTAGAATCAGGCACGCTTACCATAAAAATGCAGTGTGATCGAAACTGAACCAACATGTCAATTTTCAACTCTGAAGGATAAGAGGAAGTTAACTCTAGCCTATTTGCATTGCCTGTAAGAAAAATATACTAAGTGCCCACTGGATACTGGTGGGTAAATTTTATCTTAATCTTTGAGTCAAATGATCCTAAGGTTTATATTCAAAGGGATATAGCGTATGGGCAATGTTGCGAAAAAATGGTTTGCCTGAAAAATCAATCTTTTGGTGAATAAAGTGACATTTTTCATCCATATTTTATTAGTGTGTACAAACCAGAGTAGATTTAAAATAGTTTATGGCAAAACAAGTAATTTAAATAAATATTTATGGAAGATAAAGAAATTATGTAAAAAAAGCGGGAAATGTTGGCATGATTTACGGTATAAGAAACTACTGACCCCGTTCTTTTGGATGACCGTTTTTACTACTTATACTGTCTGTAAGTGTCCATATTACTCAAAAATACCTACAAATGCCAGGAACTTGATGAGTATTTATTTGTACCAAGGTGACCCAAGTATTGTGGCTCCTGAGAAAAGCTATCAATATTTCAGTGCATTGCATAACACCATGAAATCTTAACAGAACGCAGGACCAAGATTTAATTTTGTTTTCAATATTTTTTTGGTCTTCGCTCAAAAACTCATACAAACGCTTTTCCCAATTTACAATGTTGTAAAATTTTTAAAAGTTATTTCTTATTATGAAAGAGCTCATCAAAGTCTATGTTTGCCGGGAAACCTGTTTTGCTGCATTCTGAATAGATAAAAGATATTTTGTTAAAAAATCGTTTTAAAGTAGAAATATGTGTAATGGGAACTACTGAACTCTTTCTTTCGAAATATTCTTGGAAATTTCTAGCTTTCTTTTCTTTTTAGTTGTCGAATTTACTTATGATTATGGGGCGATTGTGGTTGTGGGACAACGGATCGCGAACAGACTTTCAGACGTAGCGCTTTTTATGAATACATAAATATCGACCTTTCCCCTCATAATTGCTCTCTGCCCTGGGGGCTGCTTTTTTTTTACTTTTTTGAGTCAAAACATAAAAATGTTAGTTCCAAGGAATGCTGTGCCGATACGAATAATATTTACACTTGCATAAAAATAGCAGGTAAAAAATGAGCACAAAAATACGAAAGACAAAATGTTTAAACGTTTTATGCAAAAGATCAGGCCAAACAGCATTATTAATTAAATAATAATAAAACATATAGTACAATATTAAAAAAATACAAATATATAAAACAAAAAAAGTTTATTTTGGTATTTTTAGAACCTCAGTTTTTAGAAATATGCTAGCTCCCTGCGCCCTCCCCCTCCCATATATTGTTGGTTCTGTGGAATATCTGATCTTGGTCAGGTCCACATTTAACACCTCTTTAAAAATCTATAATTTCAAAGTTTTCATCTGCAAGGTCAGAGATAACAATACGAATAAAAGACACTACAGTTTAAAGAAGTCCTTTATACCTCTTTATTGAAAAAGAATCCCGGTTTATACCGTGCCTGTGCCCATATTGCAACATTGCCTTGCCAGTGTGGACAGTCTGTAAGTAAACACCAAAAAATGACAGACATGAGTGAGACAGTACAGACACTAAAAACAGACATGGCGTTCGACCCGCTGTTTCGTTGTTCAATTTTTATTAAATTACTTTTTATAATTGTTTTTTCTGCATCCTTGGTGTATACAAATGATATTTTGGGGTGCGGGGGCTTTATTAAAAGTCACACTAATTTGGATTACTCCAAGATATCAATTCAGCTGTAAGTTGAATGCTACTTTTTAGGTTATATTAAATTGTATAAAGTAATAATATTTAAATTTAATATTTTAGATTTAACAAACAAGGAATTTTAAAAGAAAAGACTGAATGTGCACCTACCAATGGATATTATTTTCTACCACTTTACGAAAAAGGTGATTATCTATTGAAAGTCCTCCCCCCGCTTGGATGGAGCATAGAACCTCCGGAAGTTGATCTATCCATCGACGGGGTCACGGATCCTTGTTCTAATGGACAGGATATCAATTTCTCATTTAACGGTTTCGGCATAACTGGCAAGGTTACAACTGCTGGACAAACCGCTGGCCCTAAAGGAGTGTTTGTGCAGTTAATTGATATCAAAGGAGATGTTAGGAACACCGAAACTAAGGAAAATGGTGACTTTGATTTTACTCCCGTCATTCCTGGCGAATACACAGTGAAAGCGCAACATTCCAAGTAAGTATGCAAAGTACCAAATTTTTTGCCTTATAAAAAAATGAGAAAATTTAAATGATTATGTACATTATAGCATATATTTCCATTATAATTTAATGTTAAATAGGTATTTATTTTTAATACAACGCTAGAAAGTATAAACAGAATTTTTGACTACACTTCTACCTTAGCATGCTCAGGGCATGGCTCAGTTAGGATAGACTTTGTAAGTTTTTATTAGCATAAGTTTTGTATAAGTATGTGGATTTATAGGTACTTATCCCGTCCCAAGACATTTCAAATCTACAGAACCTGTCCTCGTTATGGCTTCTCTTCGGTACAGATTTTCACTTGGTTATAAACTGAGGTCAGCAGAATAAGAATGGCGACACCCCGAAATTTGTCCTTTCGACTGAACATTTTTTTGTCAAAGATGCTTAACCCTTAAACTCCGTGGTTCCCGCCAAAAATTTTGGCGCCAAAACCCGTTTCACCGTAGTTATTGACCTTGAAAAATCACTCACTACTATAAAATCCATAGTGCAGGCATGAGTCGTTCAATCTTTACAAATCTGGTATCATCGGATTCACCGTAAAATTTTCTATTACACCATATCACATTGATTATGTTTGTCTCGTAAATTAAAGAAGAAAAAAATAAAAATGTTACCATTTTTTTTTTTTTTTTTTTTTTTTTTAATATACGAAATAAACAAAATCAACACTTTTTTTTACATTTTCATATATTTATAACTATAAATTATAATTTAAAAGTCTTCCAAAATATGTACAGTTTTCGGAAAAAACAAAAAAGTTAAAAAAAAGTTATAGATATTGGAAAGGTAGTACATTAGTGTATTTTCAATACACATTTATAAATAGTAGTAGAAACTGCATTAAAATGGAAAAAAAAAAAAAACAAAATTGTTTTGTTATGATTTTCAATGAAAAAAACGTCAAGTTAATAAATAATACTGAAATAATACCAAAAATAATCAAAATCAAGCGGCTAAGCGGACGTATATATACGTTCTACGGTGTCAACGGACACAGAGGTGTCCGAGCGGTCGAACGCATATATGCGTTCTACGGAGCCCAGGGGTTAAGTATTCATTACTTTATTGGCAAGCCAGGAAGTGTTTGTTGAATATGTATATAATACCCTGAACAGTTAATACTCATAATGAACCATAATCCATGCTTAGGAAACATTGTGATTTCATCAATGATTTTACCTAATAGAAGTCTTTTGAACAATTACTGTTTTTTGCAATGTATATTGATAGTTTTCCAAAATAACCATTTCTTAATTACAAAACTATTACCATTACGAGACTTTAAAGTATACTGAATTATTAATTAATATTTATCGTAACTGAAAGCCAACCTATAAAAGCGATGCATTGCCAGAAAGATAAATTCTCTAGTCAGCGATTCATCATGAATGCCGCATTCTTCTTTTAAATTCCTTTTGTAACTAGCGATAAGGGTTAATTTTAAGGGTTGTCTTATTATATTATTTATTATTTCCAGGTGGAAAATTGATCCATCAAGTGCCGTAGTGCATGTTTCTACTGGCAATACAGCTCTTCCTCTTGGCTCATTATCTGTGAAGGGTTATGATGTGAAGGGCACGGTAACATCGGAAGGGAAGGGCATAGCAGGCATCTACGTTCTGTTGTATTCTTCAAATGTATATTTGTATTATTTTTATAATATTTATAAACACATTTAGGATGAAAAAGAATACAACCTCCTTTTATGGGGAATTAGCCCCTCTTTTTCCCCTCATTCTGTAAGGTGCCAAAAATATTGTTGCCATGATGCCATAAGGTTTCAACACAACTGCACCTTTTTGTGCTGTATTTTAAATATAGACGATGGTTGGTAACTTATTATTTCAAAGAAAATACTGACATTTTATCTGTCCTTTTGACAATACAAACATACGATTGCTTTACAATATTTAATGCTATTCTTTATAAAAAAAAAACTAATTTCATAGTATTTGACCACTTAAGTGATTTTCCGGAGCGTGACTCGGGCGAAACTGAATCATTTTGTTTTCCCTGTATCACACTCGTTCAACGCATTATTTTTTTTTGTTTAACTAACTTTTTTTTGAATTTTTTTTGAATTTTTCATGAAATATGTACATTTATTTTCAACATAAGCACAGATACTTTTTAATATTTGAATTTAGAATTATGTTATTATTAATCAATTGACCCAGCATCTTCACACAAAAATCGATGATCAGAATATCTTGCTCCTGATACGTAGTTTTACGACTTTTTTGCATTACTTATAACTTTGCCGAAAATCCAAGCTACCCAACCGTAAAAACCCATTCAAAGTCATTCGGTTGTTTTGGAGGAGAATAGTAACATCGCAAAAAGCATCTCTCATTTATAAGTAGTAGCAATGAGTTGATTATTTTTCCCAATATAAATGGGTTTAACTTTTTCAGTTGGATATAACCCAATTGCGAGTGGAGGGATGCAGTACAGCTCTTTTAGCCAACGTGGCGGGAAACCCTATTTGTCATGTCATTTCCGATGCAAAAGGAGAGTTTATCTTCGGCTTGGTGCCAGCAGGATCTTATTCTTTAGTGGCTCTTGACAAGCCGCCTGGAGACAGTAAAGTTACTTATAACATTGAGCCGGCTAAGATTAACTTTGTGGTCAATCATGATAGTCTTCTATTGAAAGATGACTTTGAGGTGGGTGTTAACATCACTTATTTAATATAATACTATCTTAAATGTAGTCTTCGAATAATAACAATTTGATTGTATCGTAATAACTTTCTTCCAGCCCTATTATGTCCAGTTAAATTGATTAAAATTTTCAAATCACCAATGTTAAATAACATTGGTTTTAATCGATGATTAAAATGGGTGGCCTTTGCCGAAAAGTAAGTAACGGTTGAGCCCAGCCAGTACTGCATGACCAGATTTATTGTAAGATAATTGCCTGCCATCCTCAACGCATTTGAATTTCAAATATTTTGACAGTTCATTTTCTACAAGGTGTTAAGGCCGACAGTCTCTTAGTAATATTTATATCTGATTAATTTATGGTTTATTTGAAGAAGATGTTGTTTTTGTTGGACAGAGTGTACCTAGGAGTTTATTGGTCCTAACACCTTGCTTCTTAACCCGTTAAGGTTGGGCGATGTATTTATACGCCAAGCTGGCCGGCATCTCATAGCGCTCATTCGTTGCCCAATGTGTTTACACATCGGCGCCCCATCATTCATTCGAAAATTGCCGCTTAATTACTTATCCGATTACTTTACTATCATGCCTTCGATTCGCAAATTACCAATCACTGGCTAAATACCGATAAAAAATTATAATCATCATCACTAAATACTTTATGGACATCATTTAGTGACATAATAGCATAATTATTCATTTGTTGGAAATATTTTTTTTTAACTGTACTTTTTTTTATTATATTATTTTATTTATAAACAAAACATACAATTTCTATACATATATAGTTTATACATAGTAATGTAAAGTTTATACATCTAACAAATATTTAAAAGTGTAAAAGTGGCAAATAGTTAATAAAAGTTATCAAAAATAGTGAAAAGTTCGGTATCCAAAGTGCTAAACAATAAGAGCAGTTTTTTTTTTATAAAGTTTAAGACAGATTGTGACCAGAGTAATATTTTCTAATAGAGAATTTCACAATGAAGCAATTGGAAGTCCCAGGTCACCAAAGCTGATTCTTCACAATTGTGAGTTTTCATAGAAATAAATCACTACTAACGCGGTTTGCGCACCAAAAAATTTAATAACGTTTTAAATGCCACAACTTTTAAATTATGATTTTGTAAATCTACGGGACCTACACATTTATTATAGTTCATATTTTTTTTTAATTATTCGATATATATTTTTGAGAAGGTTAGGTGATATCAAATATTATAATAATGTATTTATGCACTAAACAGAAACACAATAATATCTAACTCAGAGAGTCATTTGGAACTTTGGTCAATTTTATGTTTAATTTTAAGTTTACTTTTGCCGAGTCATAATTAATGAGAACTACTTTTTGTAAGTACTTACTATTATCAGAACCTCATTCTAAAATTGATTAACTAATTCTAAAAGCCAAAGAAAAGAAGCTTTGAAATTTTTTAGATATTTGCTTTACAGTCAATGTATTAAATGCTCATGCGTATCTATTACTAGTAAATAGTTTTGCACACGGGATGGCCTGACAGGTGAACCTAAGGGACAAGAAAAAATGGCGCCAAAGGATATTATTTTTAGAGTAATGATGTAATTTCTAAAATAATAAAAAATGTAAAACCTTTATATTAACAGGTAACAGGGTTTACTGTGAGCGGACGAGCTCTTAACTACCTGGGCGGTAAAGGTATGAACTCTGTAAGAGTACTCCTTGACGGTCAGCCCATTGGCATCACGGACAGCCAGGGTTTTTATTCCCTCAAAAACATAAAAGCCAAGGTGTACACACTTAATTTTGAGGCCGGTTAGTGTACCATTTTTTTTTATATTCTGAACATTTGGCCAAAACATGCAATTTCTAAAAAGAAATAAATGTATAAAGAAATAACCTATAAAGTCAGCAACTAAAAATCTATCAATTAAAAAACTGTAAAAACAATTATGCAGGATAAACCACTAGGGCACCAGGAATTGAACCTCAGATCTCATGCCTATTACGGACAAAGAACCTTTTATGGGCAATATAATTTAAAATGTAAACCCTATTAATATTTTAATCTTTAAGAGTAGAAACCCATTGGGTAGAAACTTAAATTTTGCTGGGAAAATAATAGTATTGACTACATAACACTCCATTATAGTCGCAATCTATTTGTTCACATAAAATAAACAGCTTATGGAAATAGAGATTGAATTATGCCAGTCAATATTTTTATAGGTTTTTCCGAGCTAGAAATAAGAATTCCTCAAGCTATTTTTATCAATTTTCTTTTATTTTACAAAATTGAAATGTTTTGTTCTCTTTCATAAGGTCTCAAAAAAAAATACTTGCATTAGGGATGTATCGTTATGGAAAGTTCCAACGGAGAGAACGGTATACATGTTTTACAATTTACATTTCAGATAATTGCCAATTTTCCGAAACCGTAGTAAACCTTTCACCCAGCAAGTCGGTCTATTTGCCCGATGTGTGGCCAGTTAGTTGGCGTGTCTGTGGTCATGTCACTCATGCTGGGGAGCCAAGCAGCCAAAGGCTCATCAACATCCAACCAGAACAACCCTCGCAGACACCACCGACCACTGTCAGCACCGATCCTGCTAACAAAGGTTAGCACAGATTTTGTATCCTTAATAATAAATTATATATTAAAATTTATTTCACCGTTTTAACCTGTCAAACGTCTAAGCCCCTATAGGAAAAACAACCGCAGCTGTCCACGGAGATTTTCAACAAATCGCCTAATTACGGACACTTATTTTAGATGGTTATTTTATAAAAATTATGTATTTTATCTTAATAACTTGCACTATTTTGAATAGCCTATGAAATTCTCTCGAATATAGTTTCATTACTAACTCTAAATAATGTATATATAAAAAAATAAAATAAAATAAAAAAAACAAATCCGCAGATTGTCATAGCATTTTTAGCGATTCGTTACCACCATCTCCCCTGACTCTAGGACAGGTAAATTTGACCTAGTTGAGTAGGGGGACCCAAAAATAATTATATAGGACCTAGGTCATAGCAATTATTTTTATCAAAAAAAAAAACATTGGTAAGTTTTGAAATAAATACACGGCACAGCACCATTATTAAGTTTTCTGCACTGCTGTCTCTAAGTTTATATGTTTCAATTATGTCTCAGATATTAAAATGCTTCGCAAAAACTACGGCGATCCCCCCCCCCCCCATTGGCGATGGGGTTATTTTTTGATACGTTTCATACCCTAACTTTGTAACTAAAGGTCATAAACTAACCTTTGTTACCAAAAACATGAAAATTTTATCACCAAAAATTACCGTAACTAAAAATCGTCCAATATCAAGTTATGTTTTTGTGTTGCAGTATATTATGGTTTTTTTTTCAATTTTATTATATTTTCATATCAAATTTATATGTTAGAAAAATATTGTTTGCAAATTACACATTTTGACACAATAGATAAAAGTTAAAATATTATTTCAAAGTTTCATTTTGAAGTAGTAATATGGGAACTATGGATCCCTTTCTAACAAAATATTTTCGCAAACTTTTCTCAGATTCTTTGTAGTTTTCTAATTTGCCTATGATTATGAAGCGATTGGTGGTTGTGGGGAGGAAGAAGAACAACGGATCGTGAACAGCGATCCAGATGCAGCACTTTTTGTGAATGCATAAATATCGACTACTCGAATTATTTAAGAATTATTCTAAACATCTAAAGTTTTAATTATAAAAACATGCAGAACACTTTGGGGTGAGATATATATTTATCCAAAAGAAAAAAATTGTCAAGAATAAATAGTAACTTTTTGTATTATATGTTTTTTTTTCATTATATAGGCAGATGGTGTGCGATCCTACACCCTGGAGTATATTTGATGAGCGTTGCCGTTTCAGAAAATGAACGACGAGATGGACTCCAGTGAGTATCTTGTTATTCGATGAATCTTATAGTCAATATTGGATGAATGAGGTAGTAATCCTCCTAGGTTGGAGGGATGAGAGGTGCGAGTAGAGTAGTAGGGTTATTGCAGTAAATGTGTGAGGTGAATATATGTTTATTGGCACCTGTGAAGGAAACAATCATTAACGCTCGAAAATTAGGGGCGCTCTAAATAGCAACGGAATTTTAATAATCTTGTGTCGTGTTTTTAAATTATTTTTGTTGTTTTAATAAAATATGTTTATGGTTCTGTAATTTACTTCACATAAATAACATTTTTGTATATTTATAATTACAATATTAGAACAAAAATATTATTCAATTTATATTTTATATTTAATACATATGTAGAAAAATTTATATTATATTAATATTTTAATATTAATATTTGTATGTAAAATTATTATTTTTATTACATTATATCTCTTAAATGGCACTACTTGTTATTACCTAATTTCTTTTGTTTTTGTTTTGGTTTTTTTTTCTCTCTCGAATTCTAATGTTAAAAATTAAACTCAAATGTATTAAATTTTGTATTTTGTTTTGTAACTTAAGTTTATACACATGCATGATTTGTAAACATGAAATTGGAGAGTATTGAATGCTGGCAACCTGTGTATGAAATATTTAAGAATGATTACGATTACTCTCTGTATGTTTACTTTATAAAATAAATAAATAAATAATAATTAGGTTACATGGAATTACAAAACATAAATGATTTATAGTTCCAATTATTTATTCATTTATGCTTCCATCACTGCTGTACACCAACCTCAAAATAACAAAACAGTCCATTCTCAAGAAGTCAAAAGAACTAATTGTAGCCAGTTACGCCACTGCCTGGTTGTGGACTTTCAGCTTTTTATGGCTTTTATTAAACTTGACCCAAAAAAGCATAGTTCACGCTGTGTCTCCTGTGCCAAAACAATTTTCATTTTATTCTGTTTTGACAGTTTTGGGTGCGAAACTGAAAGTCCGTATTAACTAAACCGGCGGAAGTAATACTGAAAGTAACATAAAAATTCAAATAAAAAAATAACATAAAAATTCAAATTCATTGTCAGTTTTAATTTTTTCATGTAAAAATGATACTTGACATTTATAGAAGTGTAAGATGGCATTAATAATTATTTTTGCTTGACATTATTATATTGACAGATTATTGAAAAAGGAACATTTGAAATCACAGATCGAAACTCATTCTGTCAGTCAGCTGTCAGTAGTATGAACGTTTTATTTTATTTAATGTATTTGTAACACATATTATAGATACATTTTAGCTTTCTGCACTCCTTCTCCATATAAACTTTAACAATGTCAAATCTCACACTCCTCTGTTCTCACACTCACACAAATCTCACACTGCAATATGCTTAAAAAGAGGCATAAAGTTTTCTCTTCTTGTATTAATATATAGATTTAAACATGAAATCTACATCAGTTTATTTTTCTGAATATTTGCTTATTGGAGGATATGTTTTCCAGATATTTTCCACTCACTCATAAAATAATGGTATCCCGAGGACCAGTTGATGATGTGGTCTTTTCCCAACTGAAAGCCAAGTTGAGAGGCAGTGTGAAATGCTTAGAAGGAAGACAGATAGACGACTGTGCTCATGTGACAATTTCTCTTAAGTCCTTATCACCGGAAGGCAATTATATTGGATTACCCCAGGAGGTGAAGGCGATGGGTTTGTAATTCTTCTTTTCAAATCAAAATTCATGTGCTGTTGACATAATTATACTCAGTATGTGTGCCTCCCATTAAGGTAAACATAATATTGAAACAGTGTATTATTTTTTAAAAAGGCATATTAATATTTGTTAATAGTGTTTCCCTTTTTTTTATTAAGGTGGAGGCTATGTTTTTAACGACATCTTGCCTGGCAGTTATGAAGTGTCCGTGTCTCCTACAAAATTATGCTGGTCATCACATGCGCATAACGTGGCTGTTTCATCAGCAGAAGCAATTGTACCAGACTTTGTTCAAATTGGATATACATTGACCTTGCAACTCACTCACACTACCGAGGTAAATGGTTGATGTTAATAATGAAATAGTATTTATGCATTTATTTTTATTCCTATGCTTACTGTTATTACATAGACGCAGCATAGGCACTGATAAATATCTGTATTTAGTTTACTTTTTTATTTTTTTATTTTATTTTGTTAATTTTAAAGAAATTAACAGTTTGTACCGTTGTAAGTTATTAAGTTATATTATTAAATGCTTATTGCATATGATAGACGTGGAAGTGTAGTTCTCCGAGACCACACCCGGTATTCTCCACTATTGAGGTCGCGACGGTTAGAAATAATAATGCAGGCTTAGTGCTTGAGCGGTGTGTTTATTGAGACTAAATTTAATCTCCGCGCTTCGACCGTACGCGGCCGAGCGCTGACCATAGACAATGATTAGGGGATTGAGTGATGTGCGTATGGCAACATAGCCACGCTACAAGATTTAAGTAGCGATTTAATTATTATTAATATTAAAAAAATGAACAAATATTGGTTTTAAAATTGATTATTAAAATATTCCCTTACACTTGATATCAATTTCATGCTTTATTAAAAAGAAAACAAAATATAAATAAAAATAAATAGTAGTTTTTGACTTAAAAAAAAAAAAAAAACTATTATATTTTTTACAAAACCACCTACCACCTTTACCTTTACCTAGGTACCACTAACAAGCCTCTACTTTTTTGTCGGGTGGTCAACTGCACTTATATTAAGAGCTGTTTTTCAACTCGATAAACTTCAATCTGGGTTTGGGCTGGTAGTATTAAAATACATTGTTTTCAAGTTCAAGTTCAATGCCGTCAACAACTAAGTTTATTTTTTTAAAATAAAGGTTATGCGGTTAAAAAAAAATAACTTAAAAATATAGTAATAATTTTTTTCACAATTAACATTGTTTCTTTAATATTCAATTAAGAAATTATATTAATTTAACGCAGTTGTTCTCGCCTTTTTGGTGCTACATCTATTAAAAAATAATGTTAGTAATCTAGGTATAGATTAGTAGCAAAAATCACAATTGCTCAGATCTATTATCTTTCTTTCTAATCTTACTGATCCTGCGTGAAACATCAGCCATTTTCAAGGGAATATGGCACTAATTTACTGCTATGATTTTCCTACTATTCTGTCCTCATACACTTCTTTGGTTAATCTGCTTTAGTGTACTGCTTTTATGGTAGCGGGTCTTTCAATGGTGTGCCAAAATTAATGCTAACATCCATCTGAAAATGTCATAAAGATTTTGAGCTACTATTTGTACTTAAATTGCAGATAGTTTATCTGCGCCACCGAAACATCTTTATTGTACATTGTTGGGATACAACTCTCGTCTAACAATCCATTTTTCAGATTGTTTACAGTTCCGGAGAGACTAAAGGCACCATAATAGCAGTGGATGGAATATCAAGGCATTGTTTACCAACCGATGGAATTTATCAGCTCGTACCCAAAGGATGTCACACATTCAGCCCTGAAAAAGTCGAGTACAGTACTAAAGATCCATCTAATGTGAGCAATGTTATATAATTTACTAAGTACGGGCACGGCTCGATTAGGCTTTGTAATTTTTATTTTTATTATAACTTTTGTAGGTAAATATGTATGTTATTTTAACAGTGAAATTGACTAAATACTCTCAATCAGCTTCTATATATAAGTTCATATTCCTTAAGTAAAATTTAAAACATTCACGGAAATCATAATTGGAAACAATAATTTAAAGCAATTATGCATTGTGTCAAACCTGACTGTTTTTGATCTTCATTGAGCCAATGGATCCGTAATCCATTGCTTACTGGCTGGCTTTCCGGCCCCATGCTCGAGATAGTAAACAGTGTATGCAATTTGAAACTATATTATTTTATAGCTGTGTATCTATGTCCCCAAATGGTCTATGGTATGCACATGTGAATGAAAATGATAACAATAAATGGTCAAAAATGTATGTGCACAATACAACAATTTAACAATTAACAATTTAATTGCATAGAATCGCCCTTACCTCAATTCTACATATTAAGCCGTGTATCCAAAATCTGACATTGCAACATTGCAACGACATATGTGTAAAAGCATGTGAGGCCGGCACAGGAATAACGTCTATAATAACATCCTGCCGATCACGAGCATAGCATGATATATAGCTTGTTAATGCCGGCGGCATAAAATGGTTGACATGTTGACTTTTACTATTGACTAACGGCAAATTGACACTTTTGTCATAGTTGCTGTATCTCGCTTACAACGCTTCTACCCAATTAAACTATATTATGTGCTACACACACACACTGATATACATAACTTCAATTTAAGTTAGTTTTGTCAAAATATGTGAAGCAATCTTTTTTCACGTTTAAGATAAGTAATTTATCATTACATTAAAAAATTGATGTAATATGTTTACTTGAGTCTCATTTCATTCCTAGTGAAATAATCGTAAGTGTCTTGATATTCATACTGTATGAGTAGTTAATGAAAGCTTTATAAAGTAGACTGCTCCCACAGAATATGTTAATCCTCTCTACCTTGTCCTAAAATTTTCCCATCTAATATCTACATTTATATCCATAAAAATAATGTGGATGTTGAAAAATGTGGATCGTCCGGCTAGATACCTGACTTGTACAATTTATTACAAATAAAATAATATTTTTTTACGTATTATTATGTTAATTACAGCCACCTGCTCCGATGCAGATGCTGAAGACACCAGTCTTGAAATGGTCCACCGCCGTGGAAGTCCTAATGTTTACAATAAAGAATTAATTACTATAATCATACTTAATTTAAATTATAACTTCTATTTTGTCACTTACAGACTGTCATCATAAATGCAGTGAAGCATTCAATGGGAGTTCGTGTGATTGCAATAGAAAAAGTGCCAGATTTAAAGTTAAAAGTAGAAACTGATAACGAAGAGCGCCTAAAAGATGTAGAGTTCAACAATCCTCTGCCGGAAAAATACCATGGAATGTTTGTATATGAGCACACATTCCAATTAGCTATGGTAAGATTTGATTTACACCCTTTCCAATAAACTAACATCTTTGCTTGTCTCAATGACATCAGCTAAATATTTGCTAAATTATATATCACCCTCTACTGATAAAGTATTGATTGAACAAATGAAATTTATCCTAATTATTTTAATTTTAATATTTCCATGTTTTTACAAAATTAATAGTTTTTATAATATTATTTAGAAGATGGCATTGCCATCATTGAATGCAGCTTCATTTATTTGGAGAGAAATGTTAATTTTGTGTCACATCACGTTGATATCTAACCTATATATAAATTGAATAATATACTATTCAATACAATATAATCAGAGGCTGACCATACCAGCTAATCACCTTTATAGCTTGTACTTCTGAAATCCCTATGGCAGCATCATTACATATCGACATACAGAAAAAGAAGATCGATCATCCGGGTGAACGTTGGACTGAAAAGAATTCATACAGCCATTTAAAGAGATTTTAAATCCTCCAGCTGTTCTCCAGTTTCCGTTTCCTGAAAAATTTGATATAAGTGTGTTTGTTGTAGGCTGTACCTACTCTTGCGCGTGACATGGAGTTCCGATTTAAACTCGATTTAATACCAAAATTACTCAAGTTAACAATTTATAAACATGACTAGAGTTTATCGAGTGAAAATACTCGACTCGTTACATCACTATCAATTCTAACCTATTCTAGAAAGGTTGTCCTTTCTCTAATTATTCTTTCTGAAATTGCTAAGATGCTTTGTGTTTTTCTTTTTCTTTAGGGCTCATCAATTATAATCACACCATTGTCTGGCTTGTTCCTTTTCAATCCTAAAGACCGCCAGACCTTGGTTGGTGCTTCAGACTGTGTGCCGACTGCTCTTACCTTCGAAGCTAGAAAGGGTAACGTCATAGAGGGCTCCATTGCGCCACCCATTGAAGGAGTTGTTGTTACCCTGATTGGTGGTAAGATATTATAAACCCTTTCAATGCCATATTTAAATAGACTGGTTATATTTATAGGACTCAAAAAGTAGCAACACAAAAACAAGGATATTTATTTGTTTTTATTTTTTGTTAAAAAGTAAATAAACATAAAATAACCATTCAGTTACATTCAAGTGGAATCTTCAAACAATACCATCAGTTTATCGTCCTAATATTTTGTATACAACTATCTCGAGTATATAATTTTAGTATACATTTGAATTTACTACCTATTGATAACAAATTTTAAAATTACACCCAAAATTACAAAATCGCAATCTTACACACGCTGATCCGTTTTATACTTTGTTTTATACTGTGACTTTGTCAGCCTTATGCATAATCACTTTAGTTTGCTGCTAAAGTGACAGCGTATGCATTTTTTTATAGTTTGTAGTCATGCATAAGGCCAAATATTATTTATAAATTACCATTTTTTTTTTTTTTTGCAATAATTCAATGTCATAAAACTAATTCTCTTTTACTGTTCTAATTTCATTTTCATTTGATATAAAGGACATCTTTAATGTGAAACAAATTGAATAAATGGCCCTCCATTAGGGTACTTACTCGAATATATATGTATATTTTTTCAGTTGATTCAGTGTTGAAGAAAGTGACAGGGCCTGATGGCAGATACCACTTTGGACCATTAGATGCCAGCATAGAATACACGCTAAAGGCCGAAAAAGAGTCCTACGTGATAACGGGCCCAGATGAGAAGGGTGTTATCAGGGCTCATAAACTGGCTGAGATTGTTGTCGAGATTACCGATCAGAAATCTGGGGAGCCCTTGCAGGTGCATCAAATTGTACTTTATCAATGTTTCAAATTCAAAAGAAGGGTCAACATGAGGAATCGGTCACCAAATCCGAACCAAACCGATTTCTAACTCCACGGCCCCATCACTTACCATGTCAATTGTACACCAACTGTTTTACAATTTTATTATAGAGCTACTACAAAAGCTGGCGTTGCAAATTCTACTGCTATTCAATTCTGTCAAATTCGCTGCGACTGTTGTTGCATCAGCACTTAATTATCTGTCAGCGAAATTTTTAACTGAGGTTCAGTGTATCTCAAGATTTCAAAAAAATTATTTACATCTCATTAAAAGGATTCCATTTTTTTTTTTACTCCAAGAATTGTGAAAAAGAAAAACTCCAGACTCAATATCTGTATAGATCCTTCGCAAAATGTGTATTTAGGACAAAATATATAATTCAGTGACTGAATAAACCGCTGAACCGATTTTGATGAAATTTGGTATGGAGATAGCATGAGCCCTGGGAATGGACTCGACATTTTTTTAAAAATCAACTTCTAAAAGGGTGAAATAGAGAATAGCAATTGTATCGGAATTATTTAGCAACTAGTTTCAGTTCTCCCGAGAGCCGCAGGATAAGTTGTTGAGCGCCGTTATGAAAAACCAAATTTATACAGGCGGATAACCCGATGGGCTTAAAGATGATACCACAGGCACGAGTTGATGCACGTCGAAGGTGCTGTTAAAGCCGCCTACATGGCCTAACCACCAACCCGTTGCAATACCTGTGGTTGAACAGCTAGTTTTATATATTCAAATTACTATTTTTCAATGGGATTTACATAACCCCCTATGATTTCCTGGCCATTAAAGAATCTAAAATTGAATGTATCATAAGTTTTCATTATTTTTAACACATTCGCTGTGAATGAAAAATCAATGGACACAGTAATGCCGACGTACTGCGATTCACTCACGCACTTTTCACACAAACAATCCCAATGGCTGTCAAAACCAAACTGAGATGAACGATGATTAGTCTATGCCTTTCATGAATTCAGGTATTCGTGATATTCCACCATTTTAATATTAATAGAGATACAGTAAGACGATGTATCAAACTCGATTTCACAACATCTGGTGATATACAGCAGTTATCAAAGTTGATATATTGGCACCGAGTGTGTTAAAGCATCTATCTGCTGACAATAGAACTAGTATAGCATCTAACTGTGTTGGGAACTCAGTCGAAAGAATGTCTATTCTGAGAGATAGTTGGCTATGGGAACATGGTATGATTTCAAAATTGACTTTTTGCCATTCTGTCACATTGAGCCTCTTTTCTCAAAGGCCTTTTGATGAGTATAAGTATGTTAGCCCATTTATATTAAAAATGAAATATTTTATTTTTGCAAAGCCCCATTACAATTTAAAATAATTTCAGAGTTGTCTGGTTTCCGTCAGCGGAGGATCATATAGACGAAACTTGGCAACCGGGAATGATGGCAGTTTGAAGTTCACCTCTTTAGCTCCAGATGACTACTACATTAAACCTCTGATGAAGGAATATGTATTCAAACCACCTCATAATATTCTCACCGTTAAGGAAGGAGAGACGAAGAGAGTAAAGATGTCGTGAGTAATATTAAATGTTTCTACAATATTGACGACATATTTTTTTTGTGGTTATCCTTACTATAAATGCTGGCTGATCATTTGGACCACGAGTAATGTTTTTCTGCCTAGTGACTGTTTAATATGAATCTAGTCTACTAGAAAACAATTTAAATTACGTTCTGTGTGTATAATAATAAATAAATATTGTTTATTATTGCCCATAGGTATATAATCGGTTTCCAAAAAAAATATTATATGATAGTAATATTAAACGGTTCTTGTAATAGGAACTTGTTTAGCGCACAGTAGGTAGGAAAGTTACACTGTGCTTACAGAAGGCGAGGTGTGTGAATAAGGGTCAATGTACATGACGCGTCAAGTTTACTCGGTTAAAATAATGCATGACTCATTATTGTTTATTGGGCCATTGAGCCAAATGTGAATGTTTAAAATATAGCGCATGACACTATTAGAGTGCTGCAGTTATACAGCTGTATTGCGTTTATAACATCAGCGATTCTCCAATAGACGACATCCTTATTTTGACTTTGTATGCTGTACGGTAAAAAATTTGAAAGGACAGACATTGTCTAAGATTCAGTATTTTTGATCAGTAATTAAATCGCTTATGTTATATGTACGAAATATTGAATAAATTCTATTGAGTTAACAAAATGTCTACCAATTTCTGCTATTTTCCAGTATCGTGCAACGCCCTGTGCTTCCCATCGTTGCGCAATGTTCACGCAATGCAATGCAATGTATTGCATGCAATTCACTCACGAACCAAAATGACTGGTAATTTACACCAGCTCTTTAAAAAAAATATATAAATTTAAATTATTTTCACATTTTTCATATAATTTCTTACTTATAATTAAACTTTCTAATTAAAAACCTTTGTCACAGAGGGGAGAGGGTGGCAGTTTCGTGCTCAGGAGTGGTAGTCTGGGCTGGGGGAAGTGGAGCATCTGGGGCGGAAGTGAATGCAGTGCCCGTGGATGAAAGGGAGGAGTGTGCAGCAGAAGGAGCACGCACGAGTGGCTCTGAAGGTGCGTTCCGCATCCGCGGCCTGCGACCGGGATGTGCCTATAAGATGCGCGTTCGGCCTGATCCACAGCGGCCGCATCTGAGGGTTACACCTCAGCACTTCCTGCTCAGAGTGAGTACTTTAAGTTCACTACACGTCTAAGGTTAGACCAACAACGAAATAACTAATAACAAATGCCTACATTCTTACAGAATTGTGTACTTAAATATTGTTTCATACTTTCCAAAACTCTTTAAGAAAGTATTATTTTTTGCTCCATATTTGTATCCTTCCCCAGTAATCTAGTTATCTGGTAATTTAAACATTTTTCCTGATTATGTAATTAAGCAGGACCAAGCTGAGTTTTAAATGTCTATTTTATTTAGGGAAGCTTGAAACAGATCTAAGTATTTATTGAAACAAACTATATTTTGTGTTTGTCACTATTTGGTAAATTTAATTTAATCTTCTTGACTAGAATTACACTAGGAAATTCAGAAGTTCCGGATTATGTTATTCAGTTACACCAGAGGTTCCCAAAGTGGTCCACACGGACCCAGGACTGCCAGGGGGTTCCTGACAGGAAGAAAAATGATTCTACTGTACAAAAACACCTATCAAAGCGTGGAAATCCTGAGAAAAAATACTGGGCTAGGGGTCCACGAGGAAAATAAGTTTGGGAAACATTGGTTCACACTATAAACAATCACGGTGACTGCAATAACCATAAGCTTCATGGTTCAATTCCTTTGGTGGTGGTGTTTTGGTCTGCGTGTTTTTTTTTATTATTCATGTAATTGCCATAGTATAAATATCCTCTATGAGCTAGGCATATGAAACCATCTCATATGCCTAGCTCATGGAGGACAATCTACTTGGTGTACAATTTGGTTGTTTTACCTGGTTTATCAATTATTTAGAATTTATCAAATCCATTTTTTTTTTAAATAATTGTTATGACCTAGGTCATATACAATTATTTTTGGGCCATCCTCAACTAGGCTAAAAGTGCCTGTCCTAGAGTCAGGGGAGATGGTGGTAATGAAGCATTCATTAAAAATGGTATGACCATGAATTAGCTGATGTTTTTTTTTATTAGTTATACATTAATTATTATGTAACACACACTATTACGATATTCAACAGCTTAGTTATAAATACAAAACGACAATTTTTAAATAAATAAATTTTCATTAAAATCACCACCGGGAATCAACAATTACTTTTATATTATACTTTTGGTTTCACAGGTGGGTTCAGAACTGAAAGACATGGATGGCTATCGCTTTGTAATAATTGAGCCCCTTCAAGTGACAGACGCCAGTGTCAGAGTTTTCACTCCATTAATGGACCATTACAAGACGCTCAAGCTTACTCTCGCCGCTGAGGTTCAATCATCCTCTAAACTCTACAATGCTAAGTTAGATGCGTCTGCTTATGCTCCGGGTATTAATCCAGGTACGATGAATGTAAAATTATGCAATATTTATTTATCTAAAATTTATTAATAAATCTCACACAGACCATCGTGGAAGCTTGGACAATAACTTACATAAGATCATTTTAATCCAACACATCTAAGAACAGGCCACGGAAAAAGTGATGATATGCTTTTTAATTGGAAGATGTCAGAAATGCCCGAATGCGATTGTAGACACGCCAATCAAACTGTCCGTGATATCATCAGCGGTTGTCCACTTTGATGGTTTAGAAGACCTGCACAAGATTTACACAACCGTACACCAAATGCTTTCAATTTCATATAATCTTTGGATTCTTTCTATAGTTTCTATTTTATCATGTTGATTATTTTTAACTTCGGATTTCAGACATATTATTACCTTGACAATTTTATAAATGTAAAAAAAATAACTAAGAACTATCAATTACCTATACTTAGCGGAAATGCCATTATCTGGCATAGTCTCACGTGAAAACTTATGTGTTTTTTCATCATGAAAATGTATGTGTGTGCCATCCATTTTTGTATGAAAATGCCACAACAATGATTTATAAACTTGTATAGGTTAATGGTAAATGGTAGACAAAAATTCAACAAATATTTTGTTTATAGGATATATTAAGTTCAATGTCTTTTTGTTTCAGGTGTTATGCTGACAATGCCTAGACTACCAGCCGACAACAAATCTTACGTCCTGCAACTGGAATCAACTCTTTCAAAGTCAACACATACCTACAATATCAACCCTATATATTTTCAATCCGATGGGAAATTCAAGTTTTTCTATATTAATTTTGATCCAAAGGTAAGATTTATAACTTTTTCCACCAAAATCAATCCTCCCTAACTCTGAATGATAGTAATTTGTAGGTTGTCCTGAGACCATACCCAGACACTTAATGGGGTGTTTATGTTCCCTATCTACAAGTAAGAAAGTATATGAAAAAGGAAAAAAAAATCACTTCCAATTTGATATTTTTTTGAATGAAATGTGTGTAAAATATCACATTATTATTATAATTGCAGCCGGGCACACTTAGTCTATACAGCTACCCCTCATTTCTTTACCCCTCGTTCCTTAAAGCGGTTAAACCGTTCTCCTCTCATACCGTACTCTTCCTTCTCTCTTCACCTCTATTTCGTCCTGACTCTAAACTCCGGAACCATTTTAACCGTTACAGCCTTTTAAAACTAAGCACAACAAGAACACTACATTAACGATCATAAAATAATAGTAGTGTCATCATGGCATTGCCTATTTATAATTAATACCTTAGAAAGAGCGTATTGGTATACTCAGTGATAAATCCTGGAGCTACTTGCTTAGTGATTATAACATACTTAAATTATTGATTACATACTATAACAATGTTTTGGATATTTCTGTGTATTTTGTGATTAGTGTAAATAAATGAAAGAAAAAAAAACCATAATCAAAAGTAGGTACTTACCGCTTACTGCTATGGCTCTTTTCTCAGTACGGTCTACTGAGTTAGGTGACAAGACTCTTAAATACAAAACTCATGTAATTAAGTACAAAAAATTATAACTAAAACTAATCCCCTTACTGATAAACAAAATTTTCAGACGGTAAAAAAAAAAATGATTTGTCATTATTGAATTTGTCTTCTGCGAGTGACACTCGACCTTTTAAACTGTTGGCTATACATGTGTTTAGAAATCCATTTCTGTCAAATTAGGTGACTGGCGGCCAATTTGGTCTAAAACGGCCTACCCATTGATGACCAAACAACTTATTTGAGCAATTTCAAATAGAGATTGTACTATGTGGCAGTGCGCCATCCTGTTGAAACCACATTTCACGATAATGGCTTAAAGGCAATTCATCAATGATGTCCATCAAATTTTAATTTAGAAACTACAAATAAATATTGGACCGCCAATGTTCTCGTCTAGAATAGCCACCTAAATGTTTACTGGCCAACGGTATTGGTGGCCAGTTTATCGACGCTCTAAAGGGTTTATGTTAGCCTATATGTGTGTTTTTCTCCCGTTCCACATGCCTTTACGATTAAAGAAACCTTCGAAAAGACAAAGTCTTCGAACACCAAGCAACCACAGACAAAATTTTATTAGTCGGATCTGATCATCTAGCACTAACTAACGCATGGGTTTTTCTCATTAAATAAGGATATTGTCTGTCCCGTTGCAATATTCTGTATACTCAAGTTTTTGGCACCCACCTAGTATTTCTCGAAGCCTCTTCATGTACTATAGAATGCAAATCATGACGAAAATGTTGTAACACTTCTTCTTGTCGCCGATCTATTATTTGATGCCCACCACCTTCGTGACTGGTACAATAGGTATGTTTTCAATTATACGCTGGTATGCCACTGTAATAGTCCTAGATTCCATAGGATGCTCTCTATGAGGATAATGCTCTCGATATAAATGTAACGCGGCAGCCACATTGTCCAACCACTCAAGTATTATTTTTCCGTATTCTTGGATGATAAAAATGCGCCGCAGCATTTTAGAGACCCTTACGCAAAACCCACGTCGATTACAGACGGCGGAGCGCAGTCAACTAACCTAGTAACCTAGTCACCGTAGGGCGGCTGAGGGAGATAGGTTAGGAACAATTCGCATACGATTATTATCGAATACAATTACATTGTTTTTTCTTTTTGTTTTATAGGTTAGAACCGGAGAACAAGATTTGAATCGTACTTCTATCCTAGTTCTACCTCTACTCGGACTGCTGGCTTTAGCCGTACTTAACAAAGATAAAGTTATAATATTGTTAGCTGACATTGTGGGGATCGTAACAGAGAAAGTGGTCAGCATAAAGAATGCTTCTCAAGTAAACCAAGCAAATATCCAAAGTTCTCAAGTGACATTGGACGATAGCCAAATTGATCAAATTTTACAAAATATTAATGCGGTAAAAAAGCGCCCTAAGCCTAAAAAAGTATAAATAATTTAGATACCTAGTTATTTCAAATGTAGATAATTTCCTAATTATGTTTTTCTAAGTAAGCTACAATGTAAATATGCATAACTTAAACTTTTACCATACAAGACCAATTTTTCCTTGTATTTAATGTGGGTTGAGTGGCGCCCTACAAACTGAAATCTTACGAGGTGATAAATAGATATTTTGATCAATTTCTTATGATTGCTCTTAAGCAGTACCACATATGGCAAGATGATCATCATGAGCATTACTCCCCATCATGGGCATTTGGCCTCTACTTACGTTACATTTTACATGCATCAGCTGACTATTACAGCCTTTTTAAATTGCACAGGATTTATAGTGTTATTTTTATGGCTTTTCATGATTAGGACTATGACCAAAACAAGCATAATTAGCATACTGTGGCCTGCTCTGTGGGTCTGCAGTGCCAATAGACTACTGTGTGTGCAGTCTCAATTGTAATTCTTGTAATTCGGTAGAACGGTCTTCAGAAATGCTTATGTAAATTTCTTCTTTAAATATTCTTTTTAAATTTTACCGGGCTTATGCTTTACCCGAACTCTGCTAAAGTAGAAGTGGCAGTGAAATTTACTTATGGATAGTAGTCACTTTTAAGCTTAGGATTAAAAATAAGGCCGTATATCCTCTTACTTACTGTTCTTCCCACATAAGGCACAAAAGGATGGTCCACTGTCTGCTGGTTTATTATAACTGATGGGTGGGTTATTGTGTGAGGGAACAAGGTGAGACGAGACGGTGTAATCCATCTTGCTAATTCATCTTCTCTAGCTCATATTTAACCTTCTCATCCATTTCCAATTGTGGTGACCTATGGAGTGTTGCATGCCCTTTAACGGACGTCCGAGATGCATTTTGGCATGAGTTTAGTATGATCATTCTGCAAGCCGATAATGTGCAGATGATTATTTGATATGCGGAGCCACTAACTTGATTAGGTTTTGTTGTCCTAAATTGTTTTATTTTTGGCTTTTAAAGTTTTAAGGGGAATGGTTGGTGATGGATGTATAAAAACTGTAAGATCATGCAGATTTCAGGTCTTATCGAATATCAAATGATTTTACCATAGACAACCACAGTTAAATAATCCCCGAAATGTTACAATAATATATAATGCTTGATGATGTTTAAGTATTAAGGTAGATACTTGGATAGTTCCTTTTTCTATAGTTTTGATGAATCAATTTTTTGATGATAAATAAATAAATATGCCACTTACCAGGAATAGAATGTCACTTGTTGATTGATTTAATTATTTATGGTATTTTCATTAAAATATATGTATACCTACTTATAATAAATACTTCAATGTTTTTCATTAAAATACTGTATGTTAAACAATAAGGAATTTATTTCACACCTCGTGCACTGCCATTCTCACTTAAAGTTTAAAGTATCATGGTTTTTTTTCATGTTTTTTGTTGATTTGTGCGATAATTTATTTTGAATGAAGAAATGCTAGCATTGAGAATGAGAATTTAGAATTGAGATTGATGTTGAGAATTTATGCAATAAATTTATGTTTAAAAAATTCAACTTTGTTTTTATTTACATGCATTCTTTTACATTCATCCTGAGAACTGCTTCAAACACCATAACTCGTTTCAATACGCAATTTTCTCTACATTTTATCTCAACTATTTCAAACTTTCTTCAATTTAGGTATAATGATAAAAAAAAACGAAAAAAGAAGATGCAACACAGTTATACTTTATGCCCCCACATATGGGTCTGCGGTTTGTCATAAGAACTGTTGTGGTTTGGTTTGTTGCATATTACAAACCTTATGCACCTACATTTTCACAGAATAAATGCGATGCGATGCATTTTTCGCAAATGCCGTTAGTGAAAGGTCTCAAGGTGGTAGGTTAGGTTGAAATCAACTATCTCGTATGATTGTTGCTTCATTTTATAGCGCAATTCACATTTTTTAGTGAAAGGTCTTTCACATTTATACTGGCCTGTAAAATTTTAGACATCTAAACTTGTATGGGCAAATTGTGGGTACACTTGTCCAATCTCTCGCTTTCGTTCGTTTCGCTTTTATGTATAATACAAGGTTTATGTTTGAGAGCTGTAAATTTAGCTGTTTGGGAAATTACTATCAGAGACCCAGGCCCATTGTATTTAAGGTCCATAGAAATAGATATATTTGGAGCATTTTTGGCTTTAAACCTGAACCTGAAGTATAACAAAATTAGCCTTTGTTATTAGAATTGAAACAAAATTATTTAGGTCGAATGGTTATACGTGAGAGCAAAGACAAAGTTCTTCATTAGAATTTAATCATTGGTAATATATTATCATTTAATATTCATCATAGCCACTGTCATTGTAGTCCACTAATGTTCTTTTATTGTTTATTTGGTTTTTGTTATTAGATGAACTGATATGCTGAATTTCATCATTAGTAGGAGGAGCACCAGAACAACCAGCATATATTCGCTCACAGTCCTCAACAGTTCTTCCGTTTACATGGTCCCACATTTGAGCCTGTTCTTTTCTGTAAATGTAAACAGATATAAGGTTTTTCCACAAAACTAGATTAATGATACATTATTTTAAAACAATTTTTTAAGGTGCTCTTAGACAAGCAATTTTTAGGGCAATAATTGCCCGGCGACTATCGCCAGACCGAGTGGAGCAACTTCAGTCAATTTGCAGCAATTATTTGAACAATATGGATCCAATGAGAACATCGTGGTAGTCTCGTGGTCAGGACGTTGGACTATTAACCGCGGGTTCGAATCTGCACATGATAACAACATTTTTAACGCTTCATTACCACTATCTCCCTTGACTTAGAGCACAGGTATATCTAGCCTAGTTGAGTAAGAGCCCAAAATAATTGTATATGATGAAAATTGCTCCGTGTTTTCTGTATTGCTGAGCGAGTTACGCTTATCTACCACATTTGAAAAATACCAGGAAATTTTTAGTATTGTTTCGTTTACACATATAGCTGCATCTCTTTCAGCGCTCTATTCGTCATACTCGCCGCGCGCAGTCAAACAAATCATGTAAATGTCGTGGAATAATTAAGAAAGACTGAATTTTATAGATGCCATCAATTCGCGACCAGCTTTGTCGAACAATACAAACATGGAATATAATAATCGGATTGCAATTTTTTTTTTCAGTAATAATTCGAAATCACTTCGTGACATTCTGGTTAAATTCTTGAATAAAAAATCGTCTACTTAATGGCAATGTCCAATGACAGTTTTCTAAGTATCAGCTCATCCACATTCGTCTCTTCCTTATTTTTTTATTGTGCGGATGATTATAAAAGCGTTTGCGGCGGCTGCAGCGATGTCGGCGCCCTCCATAACTGGCAACTGTTGCTGTACTGTAACTGTTGCTGTGTTGCTGTGCTGTTGCTCGTGTAAGCACTTATCGCCATATTGCTAGGTGTTAATCCATATCGGGCAACGAATAATAGGGCAACCATTGCCCAATAGTTGCCAAATATATCGTCCACTACTAGTCGCCGTAAATTGCTAGATCGTCAAAATCGCAGCGACTTGACAAATATTGAGCAATTTTAATTGCCCGTCTAAGAGCACCTTTATACCCAAGGAGGTTGTAAATATCCCAGCTGTTTTCCTGTCTTACACAAAAATAATTCCTTTACATAGATATTATGCTATGTATAATGTTACTAAATATTTGTGTTTCAGCTTATTACTATTAAACTACATACTCTTTTTAATGGAAGACCCTTCTTTTGATCAAATAGACTCTCGTTTTTACTTTTAAAACAAAATTATCTAAAATCGTGTCTGGCCGCGTGATTCACACCTTCCATCCCAATTATTAACAATATCACACACACTCCACCACCCATTGGCTGATTGAACATCTAGGTTAGACGAGATGGATAAATGCTGCGTTAATTATTATCTTAGCTAATCTTATTTGGACACCATAGTCTCTAATTCTGAAGGTCTCACAGTTTTCGTAATAAAAACATTTTATTAATCTTTGGAGTCCACTAAGATGCCTGATCCCCTGATTCAATTAATGATAATGTTCCTCAAATTAAAAAAAAAATGTGTTTTTTATATTTAAAAAGCTCATAAGATATATTATCTTATAAGATAATAAAATCAATAAATACAATAGAAACAAAGAGCTTTAAACTTACTTTACAAAATACAACTGAAAGGAAGAAAAAATGTTACTGCCGGCTCTTGCATGCATTTTACACAGATGCTTCTTCTCACACTCTTCACTGCTGAAAAAGAAATGATTATGGTTTAAAACATCTATGAAAAATTTGTACTTTTTCATACCAAAATGTAGTATACAAGACCCCCTTTATAAGGGGCCGGATTGGAATAAATATAAAAAGTATCACCCATTACAGAGTAAATATAATTTCCATCGTAGATATACTAGAAAAAAAGTAAAACCTAATAAAAATTGCCACACAAGTAACAGGTTTTATTGAGACTGGAAACATTGTACTTTTTTAAATGTCTCTTACAAGTAAATGCTCCCATAACCCCCCCTACTTCCTAATGCCACCTCGCTCCCGAATGTATTTTCTAGTTTATTAATTTTGGAGGAAGCTCTTATTCGCTTTATGTTTTAATTGTTTTTTTTTAATTGTAATTTTACTTCTATGTCAGCTGTTGTTTCCTAAAATAAATAACTTGATTAAACCTTTGAAGTGATGAGTACACACTATAAATAAGACCCAAAGTCTTACTGCATTGGGAATACACTTTGGAAAGTAGAAACACACTCTTTCGACATCATAGAAACTAACTATGAGTTGCAGCAGAATGAGAGCGTTGAAGCTAATTCGCTGCGACATGTCAGTTGAGAGCAGTAGCGTGGCTAGTCCTGAATGGGCCCTGTACCAACATTTTTTTTTGTTGGAAAATTGGTAAATAAAACATTTTGCTTACACACGTCGGGGCCCTGTAGCTCGGAGGCCCCTTATTGATACGACGGTAACTACTGCCCTGGTTGATAGGTTGAGTTTGTGTTGTCAACGAAAATCTATCTGTATTTTGGAGTGTATTTTGCTAAAACTTAATATATTGAAATAGTGTGAATAATGATTTTTTTAATTATAAATATATGAAATAGAGTACTTTCCTAGTTTTTTAGGATATCTTCACGGTGAATACACACATACAATTATATAGTGGCCTATCAATCTAAATAAATTTTCATTTTATTTTGGAAAAAATCCCATCCGATTTAGACATGGCATTGGTTATGGGCATACTTGCTTGGTGAACAGCATCTCATATTAAAGATTTATATAAACTACAAAAAAGAGCA
This sequence comes from Neomicropteryx cornuta, assembly GCA_020383195.1. NCBI lineage: Eukaryota > Metazoa > Arthropoda > Insecta > Lepidoptera > Micropterigidae > Neomicropteryx > Neomicropteryx cornuta. The sequence goes on from JAHKQU010000014.1 coordinate 14,614,237, forward strand.
ATTTGTGCGGCACTGAGAATTTTTAAAAGAGAATCCTGCAAACCTCATTTAGGAAACTTGGAGTTTTGACTAACTATGGACAATACATTTTAGAAGTGACTTCTTTTTTCATAAAGAAAAATGTTGTATATGATAATCGTCATAAAGAAAATTATCAAAAATTTCAAAAATCGACACCCCCAACGAATAACATCCTAAATCATTTTTAGCAACTTTTCAGGAGAGCCAAAACAAGTTTTAAAAAAATCTCCATACTTTGTTTTTTTGGATAATTACTTGAGTCAGTTAAGATTTTATTCCATGTAAAAATAGTCTTCTCTGATAATAATACTGTACTTAACTAGAATTGGGATGTTTTTTCATTAAATATTACTTGAAAAGCTTACTTACAATATCTTTGCACATAGTAATGATAGAGATAAGGTGAATATACAGAAAAATATCAATTTTTTTCTGACCCGGAATAACATTCTAACTCAAAACCGCCAAAAAGTAACATAGGATGTTATTCGTTGGGGGCGTCGAAATGTTGTTCTTAGGTTTAAAGTTTTTTAAAAGAGACTAATAGTTTGTATATATTAATAATGAATAATGAGATCAGATTTTCCCCTAAGCACTTCAACTTGTATCTCCCAGATAATCTATTAAGTAGATTCAGTTGTTTTTATCTACTTGTATTTATTTAATTTATTGTATATTCTTAGTTCGTTATCTCAACACTCACAAAACTATAATATATTTTTTTAAAATATCAAATATCATTTAGACAAACGATTGATTGAGGACAGCGTAATATTGCTTCAACATTAATTCATTTTGATTTATTCAAAATACTAAGTAACATCCTTTGCAATGTTTATATAACATGTAGATTTTTATTTTGGATTTATCAAAATGAATTAAAATTTCTATTAAAGAACATGCTAGGGCCATTGCCATCTATCAAAGAGGCATCTGTGGATGAAAAACGCACCGCGCCCAAGTACGCCACTTCGCGTCGAGTACACTCTCGCGTATCACACGTCTCGCTCGCTCGCATATGTCATCGCGATAAGTCTCTATCCAGCATGGCGGAGTGTTGCGGCGCGCGGAACGGCGGGGGAATCTACCGGTGTCGGGTTTTTACAAGTTCGATTTGAATGACATGCCGTATCTATATGTTTTAAAATATGATTGTGACGAACCGTATGAATGACAACGCACAACAGTTTTTATCACGATAATCATACAAAATTCTCAGCCGTTTGAATGTCATTGGCGTCCAAATATGCTATGCTTGTTTTGGTAAATTTTAAAGTACGCATTTCATATGATATCATAAAACCGATTTGATTTGAATTATCTACATTTTTTTAAGTTTATCTACAAAGTTCAACTGTTTTCTCTGCCATTTCCTTGTCCAGATGTAGAGTGCTGCTCCCAGACCGGTTTTCGAAGCATGAAGGTACCTACATACATTCGAAGAAGGTGCACTTTTTCTGAACAGCCCCCAATCTTCAAAAAAGCGGCGCAAAGACTTGACCGTATAAACTAATACTTGAAAGTCATTATTCTTGATGGAGTAGGTATAAGTGATTTAATATAGGTACGCGAGTAGGTGATCTTTTTATAGCACGGTTACTATTATTACTGCTTACAGGTTGCTACAAAAAACTTACTCTCACTCTGTAATTAAATACTGTAATTGTATTTAAAAAACATATGTATATATCTAGTATTTATGTGTATTTAATTTACTTTTATATATTTATCTATAGGTTATTTACTTTATTTATATTATAATATTTATATTTATAGGTTTATTAAGAAGTCCCGTAGCTTGCGTCAAAATCCTAAACTAGATCTATAAATGATTGTCCCATCCAACGATTGTTGTTGTGGTTGTGTGCTCCTTGCAACAGCACACTGTGCTATTAAGGTGATGCACAAAACTAATCAAATTACACGTGATTACAAATTACAATATGTACGTACACGCAATGTATTTATTATGTAACACTATTTTGCTGTTATATATAAGTGTGTATGTAAATGACGATAAAATAAATAAATAAATAAAAATCTGACGCCTAAGCCGCGACCTGTTAACAAATCCAGGACTGGCTAGAATACCTAATAAAGCGCTAAATATCATGCTTACCTTCTCCGCAGCCTGTTTATTAATATCCCATTTCCTTCCCTTTTTTTTCGGCTGTGAACCTGCCGACCATTAAAATAGGATTTGTACGGACTCAGTTTCCCATTCTTCATTTCATATATAGTCGAGTATCCAGCAGGGCTCCCACTGCGGCCGTAAAGGTAATCGCCGTATGTCGAAGCTCCTGGAGAAAGATGGCTTTTAAGGTTTTGATACTTACTGTCGTAAGTCTTGCGATAGCCTTTGAAATCGTGTTCGTAGTCACGGTGAAAGTCGTGATGGTAGTCATGGTCATGATAGTAGTCGTGATGATGATCATGAGAGTAAGCATACACATCGTTTTCTCTTAGAAACTTTTTCGCGCCTTTGAACACATAAAATACACCCGATAGCGTCCATAAAAATGCTATTCCCAGTGCTATCTTTATGATAAAGAATGCAGACACCACCGAGTAAGCGATATGAACTGGAAGAAAGTGAAAAGGAAACTTGAGGCACGAAAGCAAATACTGAAGGTAGCTGCTAAAGCCAACATACTAACATGAAAAGTGAAGACTTGATGTTGCGCTATTGGCATAGCCAATTGGCTATGCCAATAGCACAACATCAAGTCAAGTGGTAATTACCACTTGTTAATACGCATTATTTTCAGTGGCAGCAAGCACTAAACAAAATTTCTCGAAAATTTAGCTAAAAGCTATCGCAGGGTGAACTTATTGTAATACGAGAGTACCTACTGATAAAGTAATTACACGGATTATATATAAGTCGTTCCTAAATACATCCAGGTTGAGATTTGAAGTTAAATAAACACGAATGGGATAAAATAATTCTTTCGAAGTATGCCCTGAACTTATGTCCGCACCTCACACAAGATGACAAATTATTATTTATAGCAACCCGGTCGGCGGATCTTTCGACGCGCAGCTGACTCTTCCCCGCGGCACTCGGAAAATAGATCAAAGAATGTAGGATAATATAAAAAAAATGTCCTCAAACTTCTCCCTCCCCCTATTCCAAAGTCCCTCTTTCATTTTACGAAGCCTGCTGCGCTATAAAAACATTGCAATATTTAAAACAATGCATTTGTGTAAGTCAGCTTGACTTTTTATTGCGCCAAGAAGAAAAGCTTATTTTAGGCTACTATATATAAAGCTACTATCTACATCTATTTGACATCCGTCAGTACCCGTGTTTTAACAGGAAAACTACAAAAACCAAGTAGTTTTCGGCGGAAATCTGATTGTTAAGTGTATCTCAAAAATAGTCATATTTTTGATCGTTGATTAAGCTATTGAAGAATACAAAGAGAAGGGGGTAGGTGTCACAAACACGTAAATCGAGGTTACAACTTTAGTTAAATCATAATTTTAGTTTTTTCGTTTAGAATATACAGTTTTATGGCTAAATTTTAAAACATAAGAAGCGTAAAATATCCACAATTTACAATAACGATTATCTTGTTAAAAGAAAAATGAAAGAACTCATTCAGAAACTAATAGCACATTGACGATAGACTGATTTCTAATGAGGTTCCTAAACTTTAGTTAAAAATTAATAATTAATAATATTAATAATTTATTTCATAACCTTTCGCTATCTTTAATACTAAAACATTAATATACTATCAACGCTACAATAAATCTGTGATTCCAGTGAAAAAGGGTATAAGTCTATTTAGAGTAAAAAACTTTTTTTCACGTGACTAAATATTTATATTGTAATATAAATATTTTATTTACGTCTGTGAAGAAAGATATAAGTGGTTTTCTAGAAATATATTTTGTGAAAAAGGTATATTTTGATCGATCCCTTTTCCGCAAGAATTGATCAATATCATCAAACACTCCAAATAGAAATAAAAAAAAAAATGGTTAAAAAAGATATTATTTACTGCCTGTGCACCCTTTCTTACGGATAGGTAATAATGCCATTTCGTGTTTACTTTCCATAGTGAATTTGGGCACGGTTAAGAGTTAAAAAAATATAATAAACGATAAACAAATAGTTTTTTTTTAATTTCTTGAAAGTATGTAAATAATAAAAACTTGCACCTAAATTGTTACATTATTATCCTAAATTGTCAATAAAAACTTTTTAAAGTGCAAATTTTGTTTTGCCTCCTGTAATGTAATTCGTTTTTTCACAGAAATAACACTATTACTATAACCTAAAATGACCATTTGAACATCCTTGAAAAAGACACATGCACCATCCTCGAATCATCAGGTTTTTAAAATAGGTATAACAACTATTAAGGCTGTGATTGTTATGGAACGAGCAGAGAGACGACAAATTACAAAATTGAAACATCATAGATTCTTCAAGACGTTGTTATTTATTTGTTTATTTTAACAGTATTTTTTAAAAACAATAATGATGTATCAATTCGTTTCCTCAATATTATACCTAATCAATTCACGGAATATTGATAAATTACATTTTTTGTCATACGGCGTTTGTAGCCAGAAAGTGTCCTTATACAAAATGGTCCCACTCCGTTGCGGGAAGCTCAAATACCATTAAACCTTTACACAACTCTTGATTATACTATAGTGCGGGTAGATATCAACAAAAATGAAGTGTGAACATATGAATATTATAAAGTAAATGTTTAAACACAAGGCGGATTGAAATGCGATTAGTGTTCAGACCAATTAACATTATTATAATTGCGTTGTCATAAAATTAATAATGAAATGATTGTAGCAGGTTCTCCTGAAAACACTCCTTACCGAAAATGGCGTAAAAATGTCCGTGTCCTCTACTTTCAGCTAGGTCAGTATCTTTGGTTTTGTCTATTGCTGTTTTTGAATTTACCAACGCGATACAAATTACGACCATTAGTATAAAAATACCCTGACAATCCATTATAGTATAGCTTATGCGAGCTTACTACTTCTCCACTTCAAACCCGTCTGCCAGATTCCTGATATCCTAGCCGCATATATCAGATTTTCACAATCGTGAGCTGACATCCCCACTCCTATCGCCGAGACGTTTTCTTGGTCTCAGCTCGAGGAACGATATTTTCAGAACAAATAAAACGTGTTAATCGAGCGCTAATTTTTTCGACAGAGAAATTTCACGACTATGTTAATATTCATTTTTATAATAGTTAGATGGACTAAAAAACAAGGTTTCCACAATGATGTAGTTATTTTAGAATACATATCTAAACTTATTTTCGTACATCTTATATTGTTGATGTGCACGTAAGGGAAAATGCCCTAAAGTAAGACAAACATTGCAGTATTTTAAGTAAATTTTAATGTAGCTCTATAAAATTATTTTTTATCGGAATTCATTCAAACATTAAATAAAACATATTAAAAAAAAATAACAATAATTACGAAACGGGAATTCTCTCACTTACGGGAATTCTCTTACTGCCCAACAGTGAGATACAAGATATCCATCGGTGAGAAGTATTCCCAACACACGTAGGTAGGGGAGGGTGGGGCAAGACGGGCCAGGGGGAAAGACGGACAAGAGTGATTTCTACCAAACCGAATACGTTAGAAACAGGCAATAACGCCCATTAGACCATAGACATGTGTACCCTGTGCCCCTCAGACACCCAAGTGTCAACAAGAACGAGGATTTCTAACGTGTGACTTGATCGCAAAAATATTGCCTTTGGGAAAATATTAACTTGTGGGAAAAATAGAAAACCAATTTAGTTGGTTTGCACACAATAGTGCTTTTAAAAGATTTAGTTCGCGTCGGTTATGAGCATGGGGGCAAGATGGGCTATGAGTAACCCATATTGCCCCCATAATATCTGTTTTTGTTTAAATTTTATTTTAAGATGGTACTAAATTATAAGCGTACGACTAAACGGGCAAAATGAAAAGCGCAGAATCCGTAAGAAATGCAATCAGAGCAATCAACGTGATAAGGCTAACGAAATGCTTTCATTTAATACGAATGACCCTATCACCTACCTCAACACACCCTCAACCCTGTTGCTCCTCATGGCCAGATCAGCCGCTGACATACAGCCTTACACTTAGTTCTGGAGTTATATTCACCACAAAGAAACTGGTTCCACTAGCCGTGACTCAACAGAAGAAGTAAACCTAACTTTAAAAAAATCTACGTGAGAATCTAGAAACGTGGTAAAACAGCAATTAATTACAATTAAATTACGACTTTAGCTAAGTAAAAAATATCTGCATTATTTTAATTACTTAGAATGTTTCAAAAAAAAAAAAAAATATGCTTACCTAGACATGTCATACCAATATGTTTATGTGCAATGTATTTCTCGCATATATATCACTACTTCACTATATATAAGATATGTTTCTTTACTATATGTAGTATAACACTTTTTTATATTGATTATTTATTTATTTGTATCGAATATTTATTTACATATATGTTTAATAATTGTTTATTCAGTTTATTTATTTGTTATTTTTTTAATTGTTTCATTTATTCATTTTATTTTTTCATATATTAAGTGTTCTTGTGTAAACACTTAAATTGTTTTCATGTGTGTGTGTGTGTGTGTGTGAGGGTGTGTATATTTGTGCCTTAGGTAATTTTATATTTTTCACAGGGTTTTGCGCTGGTCTATTGTAACACTTCATATATAACCTTCCTTAGAACAGGTAACACTTACCTAGTTAGGAAGGTTATAGACTTGTACTCATCGGCCAACTTGATTTCTCAATAAAAAAAAAATATATTAGTAGAAGAACTAAAGAAGTTTTAAGAAGGATAGTAAAGATGAAAATACCCGAATATCCACAAACATTATTTTGTTTTTAATACCCCATGGGATAAGCCCTTATTGCCCCACGTATGGGGCAAGACAGACATTTTGACTTTACTTTTAATATGATATTTTTCCAATTTGTTTGTAAGAATAATTAATACCATTGATTGCAAATTTGAAACCTTATTGCCAAGGGATGTTTAAATAAAAAAAATAATTTTCTATAAACGGACACTTGCTTTTTATTCCTCACCCTCCCCTATTAATGAAATTGCAAGCAGCACTAAATCTTAAATCATTGACAGCGGATAGGTTAGGCTATTTATTTATCTATAGTGTTATTATTTTGTTCATACAAATGTAGATGAAGTATAGGTGTGGGAGTGGAGTTAGTGTTAGTGCGATGGTGTAAGGGAGTATTTCTGTGTTTAGTAATGTATGTAATAAGCCTCAACTATTATAATCACAAATTATTTTATACAGGTACAAGTTACACGGAGGATTATTGGTTCAAACGATAATGCATATTTGACACGATACTTTTCCTGTAAATACCGGAATATGGAAGTTACATTTTTCATTAACGATTTGACGCACATAAGTGCAAATTGAAATGATAAACGAATACGTTGCCACCAATTACACATAATTTGCAAAAAAATTTTGCAAAGGGAAGTACCTCTCAGTCCCCATCATAATACTGTTGTTTGCCTTGTTCGGTCGAAATAGTCATGGTTGGTACACGTGCTATAGTGTCACGATGTGCATGTAGAAGATGTTGGAATCGTGATATTTATTTATTTATTGAATACATAACAAAACATCGCTTAAGCTATATAGCTATATAGTTATCAAAGATCTTAATTAAAGCGGCTAGCGACTGTTAGATTGTACTATTGCTTCCTGCTTCCCGGACTAGATGAATCTGCATTTTTATCTGCAAGGGAGGCAGTTTTAATTTGTTTGCCTAATATGACATCTTCATCATCAGATCAATGCTATATAGTGATACTGTTACGGTTATCATTTTAAATAAAATTTTAGACCATTACATGACAACTTGTTGCCTTCAAAATGAAATGTGTATACAGGGTGGCCAAAGTAGCGCCTGTCAGTTACAATACTAAAAATTTTAAACTTATTAACTGGAATACCTCTACCATTCACGGATCGAATGACCCGGAAAAAAATGATAACATGGACATTTTAAGAAGAACTAAACATGGGTTTGGATGAATGATAAACTGTTAAATATGATTCAGAAGTGAGATGAATTATTCCGTCTGTCTAAAATAAGCCGTAAGATTAGATTTTAATAAATTTAGAATGAAGTAAATAACGAAATAAACTATGCAAGGAATAAATATAATATTGACCAAATAAATTCGGTAATTTTAAAAACGGTAATGTTTAAAAGCGGTAGCCATAAACATGACAATTATCGCCCGATTATAATCCTACATAGTAAAGAAATATATTGGTGACCAAATGAAATAAATAAAAATTTAAATAACTCTAAACATTACTTAGTACTTTTAGTGTATTTTCAAAAAACATATGATACCTTATATCACGAGAAACTCTTGGATGCATTGGGGAATTGTGGAATAAGGGGTCCCTTACTAAAATGGTTCTAGTGGTTCTTCACAATAGAAAAATAACTGTAAAAATTGGTAATTCAAATAGTGACTTGCGAGTGCTTAAAACGGGCGTTGCGAGTGCTTAAAACGGGCGTTGCTCAGGGATCCATATATTGGCACCCTGAGCAACGCCGGCCGTAACATCGGTTTAAGGGACCTTTATTGATAATGTCAATAATAAGCTGCATTCTCGTGACGTAATTTATTGCTATCATATTTGCACAATTTGTATTGCAATGTTTGGTTTACTGATTAAAGCTTAACTGGAAGAGGATATCTACCGATCGTTATCGCAATGCAAGTGCAATTGATTAATCGCAATATTGCTTGGCAGACTAAAGTAGTAATCCATTAATAAAACTAAACTAGTAACTGACATGATAGTTTTAGCTACCATCATAGTTCGTAGCACTAGCATATGTAAGTATACAAGATTTGACAGTATATTTTAAGTACTGTATCGGAGTTAAACTCTGGAAAGTTTGGCAAGTGGCATTGTGGATGGCAGAAATATAGGTTTTATTAGTTCTACAAAAATGTCTACGGCAATATATACTTAAGTCATATAAATAAACCAGAATTAGAGTGTCAGAGTATCGTTTTTTTTTTAATTTCCATTAAAACATGACCAACAAATCACACGCACGACAAAACATTTTATTAAATACAAATGATAATGAAATTGGCAAGAAGTATATACTTACAATTAAATATATAAACATATATCAAATATATAAACACTTTTAATTGTGTCAATTCGGTTATATCGGTCGGCAAATAGTATCAATCGAAAACTTAAGACGTCCCATGTCGTCAGACTCGAAATTCGCATTTAATTTGTTATTTGCATGAAAATTACATTTTTCTCACGAAATGGTGCTAAAATAACAAAAACCGAGTTGACTTGTTGTTTCGTTCAAGGCTAAAGATTTTTTTCCCAACCGCGTCGACATGGATCGCAAGGACTACCTTAAGCACGCCTCACATGCACTGCGATAAAAGGTATTTGACTACAATTCAGAGGTCGCGCAGGGTCGCTTCTTTGCCGTCATCTTTCCTAACCTAGCACAATCAAATTTAGCTTCATTTATTAGGGCTCATAATAATGATATATTACCTAATAATGATATATGACCTGATAATGACCTAATAATCGCGCCGGCCTCAATGCCTACGTACATCAGCGAACCGCTTCTGTATGGCGTTATCTAATAATTGTGGCGTATAAATAACGAGAATATAAGTAAATAACAACTTAACCGACAAATATATTCGAGCTACGACTTTATTAAATTCGTAATAAAAATATTATTAAAAACCTAGCTTAAAAAAAAGCCTTTTGCATCGACTTTTTAATGTTGCTAAATCATTCTGACCAGTTTACGATTTGATTCGTTTTTGCGACTTCGATCGTCTTTCTGTGCACACGGCATACCTATTCAATGAGTTCTTCAATGATGTGGGCATAATTACAACTCTTACGAAATGTATCGCACTGATAAAATGATGCTCTTGACTTGACGGTCAATATCAGTGATATATGTGACATATTAGGCCGATATTTGGCATTGATATTATTACTATATTTTATAGATAGCATCTATCGAATGCGGGTAAAAAAAAGTCGGGTCAGTTGGTCGCAGCGAGACGAAGATGACGAGTGTTTTTACAGTATCAGTTCTATTACTTGTGGCTTTTATTCGCGATAGGTACGTTTATGCTTAATTTATTTTATTTATGTGACATTAATATTTAAGATGAATTTTAGTTTTTAATTAATAATAATTGTGTTTTTTTGCGATATTTGCTAGAAATATTAAATTTGACAGTTCATGTCTATTCGAAAGCATGTTTGTTTGAGAAATGTATGTAAGGAGGCTTTGGCAATGTTAATTGATCGAAAAACAATTAGGTTAGAAGAAATTTGATGGAAGGTTTGATTTGGTTGGAGGACAGAATCTACTTTAATATGAATTTATTTATTGTGGTTACCAAACAGAAATAGTACAAAATACAAACAATGATTTAAAAAAAATGATCAAGAGCGAGTTGGGCTCGCACAATCAGAGTTCCGTATCAGAAGTTTATTAACAAAAAGTGCATCGATCGAAGTGCATTGTGTAGGGGAGACCGACGAGGGTTGTAACAGAGGAGAAATGTCACAATATCGATTTCTTGGAATCTATGATCATTTAGCAAACTGGCATCGCGCCTTTAGTGTTTTTCGAGTCTTCGTCGGATGGCAGCGACCTATGGGATTGAGGAGTGGTTGAGTGAGTGTATCACCACGTCACCACAAAAAACAAACAGTCAACAGTTTTTTAATAATCTTTTGACACCCTATTTATTATTCTACATGTATTAATTCAAGTGATGTTATTGTGACATTATTTCTAATGTGCATTGGTTATTCAAATTGTATAGAATCATGTTTACTATTGCAAAATTTTAGATATATTGTAATAAATTGACCTATTTTGCTCTAAATGTATTTCCAAAATGAAACTGGATTTTGTTATGTCGTTATACGTACAAACTGTTGATTCTCACGTATGTATATATATATATATATTATATATATGAATAACTTTCGTTCAAAGTAGGATATGTGAAAATGAATCGTCATGGCTAAAAGTAAAAAGAAAATTGTTAAAACTAATTAGGAATTTAAAAAACCTATCTAAAAAAAATTCGGGAGGTACGATGTCACAGACACACAGACATATTAAACTTATAACACCTCTCTCTTTACTTTGGGGTTAAAAATGAAAGTTTTCGGCGTCTCGGACAAGGAAGAAATCACATAATCTTAGGAAACGAATCATATGCTACTATTTCGCTGTACGCTTACCTGTTAATTAATAAATAAATAAAGAAAATACCTAATGTTTGGTTTTATTTTATTTTAATGACAAATAAATGGTATTAACTGTTAATTCTATTTCATTACCCACAATAAATACAATATAAATATGTTTAAATTAAATATATTTTTTTAATTTTATCAGGCGATTTCCGTTACTAAAACACTTGGCGCATGACGTACGCTCCTGCTTGACCTGTTTTTTTTTATATTCAGGTGTCTAGCTGATGAAATCTCATTCCCAGAAGACTTTCGCTTCGGTGTATCGACTTCAGCATATCAAATCGAAGGAGCTTGGGAGCTTTACGGGAAAGGAGAGAGCATTTGGGACAGGTTGACTCATACCCAAAGTGAAGTTATAGCAGGGCAAAGTAATGGAGACGTCGCCTGCGACTCTTTTCATTTATATGAAAGGGACCTCGAAATGTTGGCAGAGCTCGGAGTAGATTTTTACAGATTTTCGATAGCCTGGTCCAGGATTTACCCGGCCGGTTACACGAATGGAACTAATCAGGCGGGAATCGATTACTACAATAACCTCATTGACGGCCTTTTGGCTCGTGGCATAACGCCCTTTGTGACGATGTACCACTGGGACCTTCCACAGCCTTTGGACGACCTTGGTGGATGGACTAATGAGGCAATCATTGAGTATTTTGTTGATTATGCAGATTTGCTCTTCCGTTTGTATGGAGATCGAGTGAAGGAGTGGACGACTATAAACGAACCTTATCACGTTTGCTTTGGTTATAGCTCAAATAAAAATGCGCCTATGAAAGGTGGCACCGGCGTGGCCGACTACATGTGTGCTCACAATATTCTTAAAGCGCATGCTCGCGTATATCATCTCTACGATGAGATTTATCGTCCACATCAACAAGGTAACAAAATATATTTTACAATATAAATCGCGTCGCATCATGATCACATCATGAAAATATTGACGCCACCTTCCCTCCCTTTGGGAAGGTGGCATCAATATCTTGCTTGGCGATACTTTTCCCTGATGTCTAATTTTGAACCCGTCATCCTGCGTTATCCCAATGGGGGATAGAAAATAGAAAGAAGCCACGCCCATTCGGGAATATCGCAGCTTGCTAACCGCTTAATAAAGTGCTCTTAGAAACGTTAAACTCTAACAAAAATAAAAGAATGCTACTTAATGGAGACGTGAAATATCACAATTAATCTTTGTATATCCTCGGCATTAATTTTTGACGAATTGACAGCACATTGTCTCGTGATGTCGTCTGTCCAACTGCAATACCCATAGTTCGAGACGTAAAGCTCTCTCCTACGCGGATGCGCGCGAATAGTTTGTAGCTTCATGGATCAAATAAACATATTCATGAAAGTGGAAATTCAAATCGTTGTTTTTTTCACATATGTTTCCACAAATGTAATGTTTTAATTTCTACAAGGATTCACATATATTCATACATACGAGTACATAACAATAAGTGCCTAATACCATAGAAACTTTACAAAAGGCACATCAAAATTTTTGTTTAGTAAGTGACTTTAATATTCATAATTGTTAATAATAATTGTTAATGTTATGATAATAATAGCCTTTATTTTATTTTTAGGTGAGGTGGTAATTTGTATTGACAGCGGTTGGTTTGAACCAGAAACTCAAGCTGCTGAGGATTTAGAGGCTTCCGAGAAAACTATTCAATTTATAGTAAGATAATGAATATATTAATAGTTAATTGCTAATTAGCAAACAGGTAAAATATAAACGTATTTTTTTTTGCCGATTGTTTGCAACTATGTGTGCAATGATATTTCTTTAGTTATTTCAAATTGGTTAGTGATAACTTCGGTGGGTTTCAAAGCGTAAAATATCTTTCTAAATTTAGTGTGAAACAAATCGCAAACGAAGAGTTAAGTTTTTTAATCAGGTAGGGTCACGAAAATGATGTTATATAACTCAATGTTGTATAATGTTGTTGTATGAAACCAATCCAACAACATTTAGCCCACCCATATAAACTAAGAAGAGAAGAAGTTTTCAGTTTTTCTTTTTTCGCACAGTCTTTAATAAACACTAATGATTAGATGATTAGCGTTAATACGCTAATCGTCTACCGGTTTTGCCTTAATTATTTCCGAACTGTAAGATTGGAAAACGCGTATCTATGATAGAAAGGGAAATTATATATGTATAATTGATATAGGTAGGTATCGAACATCTTTGAATTTACCTAACAAACATTCGGAAGGTATTATGGATGAATTATCATCCATTATCCATTATCTTAATCGCTGTTAAAAACATCTGAAGTTAATATTTTTTAACATATTTTTAGGTCTACCATCGATAGTCTTTTTAGAGGGATATTATTTAATAGCGCTTTCGTCCTCATAATTATTATGATAATTACGATATTTAGTTCAATTGCAGCTCGGTTGGTTTGCACATCCAATTTTCTCAGAAACCGGAGACTATCCGCCCGTAATGAGGGAAATTGTTGACAGGAAAAGTCTACAACAAGGATTCAAAAGGTCACGTCTGCCATATTTCACAAGAGATGAGATAGACTACATCAAGGGAACATCGGACTTCTTCTCTCTGAACCATTACAGCACCCGCATAGTCTACGGCACTCGCAAGGGTCCCGTATGGCCCGTTCCCTCTCACGAAGACGACTACTCGTATTCCGGTTACCAACCAGAATGGTTTCCCTCGAGCGCATTGAATACTTTTAAGGTAGGTACCTTTTACCTGCCCATCGCAGGCTATAATTTTGTTAGTTTAATTTGTTAAATTATTAACTTATTTCAAATTTGATAAAAAGTGAATGTAGCAAATCACGTTTGTATTATCGAGAAAGCCGTAGCAGCTTAGTCGGGTGCTGCTAAGCCTAAAAGTGATTTCTTTTGTTTCTAACCATACAAAATGCAAGATTAAAAGCGGCACTTAAAAAAAAACACTTTATTGAATAATATCTGCCGCGACCACTGGGCCAATAGCCAAACGCCTTAACCACTAGACTACCATTACCTCAATATCTCCCACGATATTCTTGTGCTACTTAAATATTTCAGATTGTACCATGGGGATTTCGAAATCTACTGAAATGGATAAAAAATGAATACAACAATCCAACTATAATTGTAGCCGAAAATGGATGTCCAATAAACTCTGAATATCCAGACGAGAATAGAATTGTTTATTTGAGGTCTTATCTCAAGGCCCTGTGGGAGGCGATTAAAGATGGCTCTGACATTCGCGGTTATTCGGTGTGGTCGCTGATGGACAATTTCGAATGGCTCAACGGTTATAAGTGAGTTCCAGGACGATATTATGTAACCATATAACCATATAACCATATTTTGTACCCGCTCGATAAGGCTCGCCTCGATTTCTTTCCACTTATAAAAAAAAAACATTTATGTCAGATTACCTCGAAAACCAACGAACCCATTTTATTGAACTGTTATATTTTATTTATTCACATTGACAACCTTTTTGGGGACCTCGGTACAGATACAATTTGATACACTATAAATCAATAACATATGTTGCCTATTTTTAAATTTGGCACAAACCTACATATGTTCGTATACGAAATTAAATAATACAAAAATAATTACTTAATAAGAAATTATTAAATGATGATTATGTTTGGATGAACCCTAGAAAAGGTCATACATGTTTTAAAAAAAGCACAAATTCGAATAGGGAATGTAAATGTGTCAATTATTTAGATTTACGCCAACGCAACTATTTTCAGTTCTTCCGAGTGCTGTAGGTATTAGTCGTTGCGTGCCGAAGGCGCCTTTAAAGCTGTCTTCAGGGCCTAGCTGTCAACCCGGGGTGTATCCCGGGATTAAACAGCTTGAATTTGAAAAAGGTTTATAGGGAAAGAAAAATTAGAAAAAATGCCCGGAAAATTCGGGAAAAACGGGAAAAGTTTATTCTATTTCGGCGCAACAATCGTCAAAGCCTCCTGCTTAGAATAGGACGGTAGGCACGTAATGACCCGAAGGACCTAGAGATGGAGAGAAGCGATTTCCAGTTTCCCCAAGGAAGAAATATATTTATCTTGACCTTTAAATTTACATTTTTAAAATATTTCATCGCAAGTTTATTTTTTCATTCAAAATATTCTTCCGAATTATTACAATATGAAAAGGATCGAGGTCACTCATTACAAAATGCTGAAATTCTGTATTAAAGTATAAATAAATAAATCAAAGGTTTTAAATTTTTTTATAAAAAAATATTAGATTAACTGCGTTTGAGCTATGAAAAGATTACGAATCGCTTATCACCATAAGAGACCTTGGCTCTTTAAGAAAAAAAATAATTATATTCTGGATAAAGCTAATAAATATTGAAACATAATAAAATTAGCGTTCAAATCTTAAACAAATGTTTTATTTCTTTTCCAGTGGAAAATTTGGGCTCTATCACGTGGACTTTGATGTTCCCAACAAAACAAGAACTATTAGAAAATCTGGACAATTTTATGCAAACTTAACAAAAACCCATAATCTCAATGTAAACTTTCATAACGTTTAATAAGGTTTGTTTGACAATATTGTTTCATTGGTACTCTCACTACATAATATTTTGTTTCTGATTTAGTCACGTTCTATCCATTAACAGATTATATAGATATTTATAAACATCTTATAATACACACTAATAGAGATCCAATATAGTATCATGTATTAAGACATCGCTTGGACTAATGAATTATATTTTCCGCTCTCCTATTTACAACTTTTTATAGGTCAATTATTTTTTTTTAATTTCTTGATATTAATCATGGACCTAGTAAGCCGGCTCGCGCTATGTGTCACAAGTAGCCTTGTAAGTATTTTTTTTGTTTTTAAAAAATAATAATTTGTAAATATTTTTTGGCGGTTGAATGATTCAAAACGGTTAAATGAACAAAAACTGTTGAAAAAAATTTTTTTTTCAAATTGAACACACGCAGTAGGTTACAGGTGCAATAATTGTTGGTGTAATTAGTTCTTAGTAAAAAATATTCTGCACGGAAACCTCGGGTTGTAAACTCAGTTTAAACTCCTGCTACTACCCTAGGTTTGATCCCTAATCTAATTATTCATTCTAGTCCTGAGAATATTTTTCATTCGTCACCAACAAAGAAGAGTCATTACTGTTCTTTTTTTCAATGGCAGTTCTGAGTGTTGGTTACCTTTCTGTACCAATAAAGTAAGCTGATGGGTCCGTTATCCATTAAAAACCACACCCATCCAAGCATAACGCTTGACCTCTGTATACAGAGTCATACCAGGTGGGGTTTTAAGTATAAGTACATACACAATACACATGCGTGAGGGTTTGGATTGAAGGTGTATAAGAGTGTATTACCCGTATATGATTAGCACTTGGAAATATGGGATATTGGATCAAGATGAGACGTTATTATTGTATTTATTCAAATACTTTTTTTTGTCCTTTCTTTTTGTCTGTCTTATATTTCCCCGCTTCCAGACTTCTTTCTTATTCGTTATAAGTTCTAGTGTTCAGTTGATAGTTAGTTCTCTGTTTTATCCATTTCATATATTTTTTCTGAAATTAATTTCAATAATGCATTTATTTTTGGCTACTTCTGGCCAAAATCTTCCTGGGCTGTCATATCTTCTAATGTCATTCTTTATTGTATTATTGCCGTCTGTCCGTTGCATCATTCAACTCAAAAAGTACAAATACGAAAAAGTTGAAATTTTGTATGCAGATGGATGCTAACTAACATAGCCGTTTGGATCACATCGGAGACTGGTTGAATAATATAGATACTATATAGATATAGATAATATTAGTCAACAAATTTTTAGTACTGATTAATGAAACATTGACAGTTCGATAGAAAACTAAAATATCATATACCAATTTCAAAAATATGTTAGCAAGGCTGTTGGATCATACTTTTTATTACTGGTCAGTTAAAATTAATACAAACTCATTTATGTGCGCAAATATAAAAAAATGTTCAAACCCCCATTACAATTATTATAAATTGATTTATTTCGTCCGTGTTTATTTATTTATTGAGGTTACCCTATACAATTTGATGTTGTACGCAATACAGGTAATGAGGTAAAGATAATATAAATTGTAGTACCTTTACATTCCTAAACTAGGGTAGCCCAACTAATAAAGATATGATAATATTAAAATATACAAAACGAATTTAAATAAGATAAAATAAATTATAATAAAACGATATTAAATTTAAACAAAAATAAAAAAAGCATGAAATATACCTATTTTAAGCTTTGATTATTTATATATTAATTTTTATTTTAAGGTTTGATTCTTTTTTTTATTATTTTTATATTATAAATAAATTAAAAAAAAACTAATTTAATACTGAATTAAACCAGGATTTTATCCATAGTTATATGTATTGGTACGGTTTTTTCAGACAGTGTTGCGAAACATTTGTAGTTATTGAAAAAAATCAATTTGGGAGAAGTTAGTATTAAATAAATCACAAATTTTGTAAATAGGGGAGACGGGGGGGTTATGCTGTTTTATTACTAGCTGCGCGTCAAAATTTACAAAAAAAAAAACTAAAATGGTTTTAAAATTTATGGTGACCTGAAAGAATTTCAAAATACCATTGTATATTTTTATTATTTCATTGTATTCAGATCTAAAAATAACCCACGTCAAATGGGCTAAAAGTGCAGCTGGAACAAATGGAGGTAGGAAATAAAAAAACCCATCAAAAGGCGTGAGTAGTCTGGGGGAAGATGCCGTCAATGACTTCTGTAAGCTTAGCTGTAAAACGTCAATTTCTGGGTAAATAATTTACTACTACTAAAAATGTATAGAAGCAGTTGATATTATATTAAAATGTTTATATACTTACGTTAAACGTTTTTGTATATATGTTAAGTGTATTAGTAAAATGTTGATATTATATTGATATAGAATTAAAATGTTTGAAGAAATCTATTTGGCTTACATCGAACGGCACTGTTCAATGTAATTTCAATTTTAAATAGGTTTAATATATTATCTGAAAACCAGTTCGGATTTATAAAGAATAGATCCACTCCAATGGTTATAGCAAAGTGCGTAAACTTTATACATTAATGTCTGAATAATAAAAAGAAGTCAGTGGCCATTTTATGTGACCTTTGTCGAGCATTTGACTGTGTTCAGGCAGATATTCTACTAAAAAATCTTGAATATGGTAAGAAAATAGTACAGATAATCAATGAGAGTTTATTTGAATTGATTTTAATTTAATTAATTTAAACTTATTCTATATCCTTATTAAATACGTTAGGCTATGTATAAGAAGATTGTGATGGTTCTCCGGATAATCCAAGCAGATTTGGAAGCTATCAAGATAGCTGGAAGCCTTTTAAATAAAAGAATATTCTCTGATAAAAGAACAGAAAACAAAGTCAAAAGGTAAAATTGATAGTATTGAAGCAGGGAAGTCCTGTCATCATATTGGTTTTTGATTATTAATTTATTACTTAGAAGTAGCTGAATGTCCACGATATAGTGTAAAAAGTGGCTTCCGTAGATCAGATCCCGTACTGAGTAAAAATACCTTGAACGTTTGTCAATTGAATAGACCGTTTTTGGGACGCTGCCGTCGGGTCCCTAATAAACGTTGAAGCTACCAGGGTAAACTGTTATTATTAGTCCATAGTCCTGTATATCCAACCCTGGATTTGTTCCAAAGTAGTAAAGCCAATCGAGCTCTGAGGATCGGGAGCAGTGTTCTCGAAGAACAGCGCAGTGCCGTGATGCCTCTCGCTGCTAACCCTGCGCCCCCACATAAGTTTACAGCGATGTGTGCTTAAAGATATTCATTCGATAAAAGCACCGACAACATTATAGCAAAACACAGGATATAAGATATAAACTTTGAGTTTTTCGAATTTATCTTACGGCGAGTCGACAACGATGTATCGAGTTAACGATACATCCGAGTGCCGATGTATCCGTCACAACAAATACTAATATTCCATATCGTCTATTCTCAAGCAAATTACCATAGGAATACAATTTTCGGACCTTTACTTTTTATCTATACTTCTATACTAACTAACCCTTAGACGATATCGAGGACACAAACATTAAGGCAAAAAAAAATGTCGATGAATATGTCTAAAACAACTCTCAATTTCTCATAACATAAGAATGGTAAACATTAAAATTCAATAGTTGGTTGGTTGGTTGGTTAAAGATGATGCTAAATTCTTAGGAGTTTACATCGATAGGAAATTTTACTGGAATACGCACTTTGAACACCTTAAATCTAGGTTGTCTTCTGCAATATAAAATGTCCCATCAAAAATAAAAAAAAAACGAGCTATGAAACAGTTCTATTGACATATTATTCGTACATAGAGTCGTATGTAAGATATAGCATATTGGTCTGGGGAGTACTACTCCGTATCTTTCCGATATATTTAAATTACAAAAAAAGTCTGTAATAGCAATTTTAGCGTTAAATCGAAGAGCAATCGTTATGCAAGCGATATTTTTAAAAATAAGGCTTATTGACGATAAATGGGTTGTATATATTAGAAGTAACGTGCCACTTCTTTTTAAAAAGCAAAGCAACATTCACGAACACAATACGCATTTCAAGTGACATTAAGTACCGAGCACAACTTTGTTGCAAAACAATAACCAATATTTAACCTTAAAATATTTAAAAAGTTACCTTGAAAAAATAACTGTACGGTACTATACCAGAAGACCGGCGAGTTCTGGCCAAGAACTGGTTTACCGGGTTAGTCAATTGGCAGTATTAGGTGTTAGGAATATGAATCGGAAGTGAACTGTATTTTTGTGTACAAATTGGGGTTTTACAATTGCATTCTTTGCTAGATAAATAAATGGCACCCACCTTTACAAGCTCCCAAGGCTCTGCCCGACACTGGATGCACGGGAACACACCACAACACTAGTTTTCTGTGTATTTTTAAGTTCTTGTTGATTAGTAAGTATATTTAATGTATTTAGAGGTATCGCTTTGGATGGCGAACGATCCGACGCGAGCGACGGCGGTAGTTTTACAATTCGAGAGCGATCTTTTTCGTGCCGTGGGTGACACGTCGATACACACCTGGCCATTTCTCTAGCGATTTAATAGGATATAGGAAGGTGATGAAAGGATTATACAAACTGAGTTTATGCAATTTAAAGGTGCCTTAAAAAAAGTATATTACTGAGCAAAACATTTATAGCTTTAATGAATTTAAATAGTTTTCTTACTTTATTCGTGGTCATTTATACTAATTTTAAATCGTTTTCTTTAAATATTACCTACTGTACCTATTGTATTTTGTTTAAAAACAATACACATTAAAATGTGTATTATTAATTACCTTCATGCTGCTTTTACTCGATAAACGAGTACATAATCTTTAGTTTTTGGGTTTGTTATGTTATTTCATTTGGTGAAATAGGCGATTTTTTATAATAGTAATCCTATGCATTTTTTGATGCATTTTAGCCAAATACCTAAACATGAAACACGATGGCTGGGTATAGTATATAGGTTAACTTTTTAGTCCACGTGAAGCACAAATAAACATGTTTTGTTTTTTAAGAAAGAAATTTTCTTAGGTAACTTTATTTTGAATACTTCACTATGTATTTTTGTTCGCTCAGATTGTTGTATGTTATAATTTATATTATAATATGCCTATCCTATTACATTTTTATGTCGCGGACAAATAAATTATCATATCTTTTAATCATTCTTTAGCTAAACGTTTACTGTCATTAATTACGGTCATTGAAAGTTTTTTTTCTTTTTATTGTTTTTTAAAAATATAATTATATTTATATTTTTTATAAAATTAAAATCTAATCCATCTTTAATATAATTTATATGTTTTATAAATTAAACAACTAATTTATTAAATATATAAAAAAAAAAAAAAAAAATTTTATTTTAACTGAAATAAAATTTGGTTTTTATTCATTAGTTTTTGTAATTTGTATTTAATACGTATTTTTATTAATTTTTTTATGCTCGAGATGTGGCTTTATGGCGATATGTGATTTATTTGTCTTAATTTTCGCTATTTATTTTACCTATTTTTGCAGAATTGATCATTATTATTAGGCTATATATTATTCTTCTGCTTGTTGAATTTAATGTTTAAAGTTATTTTATTTTTTATCCTGTGTTTATTTCTTTTGTCTTATTTTGTTTTTAATGCGTATTTATATTTACTACTTGTTAATATTCTTCTTCATAGGTAGGTATTTTATATTTTTCTCTGGGTTTATGTTTATATTTTTTGAATTTGCAGGATTTAATGTGTTTTAATGTAGTTTTTTCTGTTTTTACTGTTTGTCTTTATTGCATAGAATCTTCAATTTTGTTTAAATTTTGAGTCATTTTTATATATTATATTTTTATATTAAATAAATTATTAATAAAATTATTTATTGACTGTACATTTATATATTATATATTATGAAAATTATGTATTATATATTATGAATTGCATACAATTCAATTTAAATAATTATAATTGTATATTGCGCAGTGAGATGGTTATGCAAATAAGAACAATGCTTCTAGTAAAGTCTACTTTAGTACGGGCATTGCCTAGTTAGAAGTACTTTGCATAATATAAAATTAATGTTTAAGTTACTGTCAATACGTTAAAATAATTGGTAAAGAAGTGTTTAGTTGACTTTGCAAATTGTGCAGTTCAGCTACATAGCTAAGGTATCTGCTAATATTCCTGAATAATGTTGCAGCATAAAATACGTAATGTTTTAAATCGTAAATATATAAAGGCATTATTTTATTTTTGCCGTGATCAAAGTATATCACTATTTTTATTTTTATCAAATTTATTTGTAGATTATAATTTATAGAAATTAATAAAAGTTTGTATAAAATCTACGTCTGTTTCGAAAAATAAATAAATAGTGGCATCTTATTAAAATAAAATGGAAATGTTACACTTTAAATAAAAGTGATAACATGAATTTGTTCTTCTATGGGAAATGAATTGATTTGATTGTTTATATGATTGATGACCGATGTAATTCAATATTTTTAATCAACAAAAAAATATAATGAAACTAGATTTGTCACGATTAGAAACTACGCTCCTCAATTGGCAATTAAATATTCTTAGTCTATAAGGAATAGCTTCGGATAAAGTTGATTTTTCGAAACTTCGCCTTTGACCCCGACAATACGTACCTGCGTCACTCGAGAATCACCAACAGCTTTCCAAAATGCCCAAAAAACACCTTCCTAGCATAGTACCTAAATAATTACCATACAATCTTCTAACGGCTATCTTACCCTCTCAAGGGTTGTGTTCTTTTAAAATAAAGAATTATATTTGTCGCCAGCACACGTCATGCAAGAAATAGTGGGTCAGAAAACTATTAATATTTACCGAATAATTATTTTAAAAATCTGGGCCCATAGATGTACAGAAAATTCTATAAATATTGTTTTGAATGTGATGGCGGCAAGGAGTGCCCTTGAATTAATTGTAGCCGGAGATATCGTTTCATGCAACATAATCCTTGGATTAATATTAAGATTGTTTTCACCTAACATTATTTATTCGGAATATTATGCTAAATAAATAACTAAATACAATAAATATTGAATGCTTATAACGAATACAATTAAGTGATATTAAAAAAAATATGCATGAAAAATACTGCTCATTGTTATATAATTATATTATATTTAGATATAGAAGTGTTAACATTTGATCAAACCGTCAACAATGCACCAAAACGCAGAGATGTAAACTGAAAGCCAAACCTAAGAACATTTGAATACGTTTTCAAAAATGTCCTCTGAGAATATTCAGCTTTCATCGAAGCCTGATTTCCAAGCTGTTAAGACAAAATCAGACTTAGGGATAATATTACGTTCCATCAATTTTGTGGTTACAGGATATAGAATATTTCAAAAGTGGTATAACGAATTTAGTTAGGAGGCCCAATAGGAAAACTAAGGAGCCGTTTAGAGAAAGGCGCAGCACATTTTTAGCGAATGTTTCTTAATTAGTTTGTTTTTTTTTATTTTATTCCTTCTTTTTAAAGGGGAAGAACACAGCAAATACAGGTATTCCAAACTCAGCTGCAAACATAGAATTACAAACAAGTTCCAATCAAAGCACTTTTGCAATTAATTATAAGGCTGCAAATATTAGAATAAAGTATCCGTATAAATTTTTTAATATCAACACATTTACCTACCTAATGAAGGATTCTTACATGCACAAAAGTAAACCCGTCAATAATAATCGAATTATTTCGTATTCTTAACTTTTAATTTAGTTTTACGTTTAGCCACGCAGAAAAGAGAGATAAATAGTTTTATTCTACTGTGGTTTAGTCTTCGGCTCAAGTAATTTCTCTCGACTTTATAACTTTTCGGTAAAAATGTCCAGAATTGCGCATTTTCCTGGTCTTCTTTGGATCATCAAAGTCAACTTCATATAGGCCAAAGCGATTCCTGTAAAAATTATAATATTATTTATGCGTTAATCGATATTTTACATTTTATAATTTTATTTATTTAATTTACCCGTATCCATCCATCCATTCGTAATTATCCATTAGACTCCAGACTCCATAGCCAAATACATTACATTTATCTTCAGTCTTAGCTTGCAGAAGAGCCTCTAAATACCCTTTCAAGTAGTCTATTCTATCATCATCAGCGAGACCACCATCGGTTGGATAGCCGTTCTCATTTACCAACACGGCCGGATTATTATATTCGATTTTAATCCAATTTAATATTTTTCTAAATCCCCATGGAACATTCTAAAACATATTAAAAAATTATACACGTTTGAAGATGCTGAAAAAATATCCTATAAATTAAACACAGGCACACAATACACGTTTACTATTTTTGTATGTCGCAGAACGATCTATATTGCATAAACAATAATACATTGTAATATATGCCAGTCCAAACCCAGCTACAGGTTTATCGGGCTGAGAACCTTGAAAAGACCTTGAGTGCCTTAAAAGACTAACCTCATCCACTTTTTATTTTTTTTACTATGGTGTGTTTTTATAACTGCATATATTATCGTAATCTATTCAAATAAACTAACAAGTCCTGACTGATTCATCGTCGCCCAGCTCAAACTAGTGCTCAAAAGTATCGGAAATTACCGATAAAAAGAACACAATAAAAATAAAATATATAAAAATAGCGAGAAGAAATTGCAAAAACCACTCCACGGCGATTGCCTTTAAATTATTGCGTCTTGAAGAGACTGCATGAAGAGATAGCTGCTGGAAATACTCTCTGCTCGCGCAGAGTATGCAGGCACACAAATATTTCTCTGAAAGCTGGTTCAGTGGAGTGGAACCACTTTCATTACAAAATTTAATTACATTAGAATCTTCCGCTGCGTTGTCTATATCAAAATACTGACAATATATTAAAATGTGACTCAAGCTTCAGATGAAGGCGTTGCTCTAAAGCGGTTTGACCCTCAAACCGCTTAACCTAGAAATATGAAATTTCGTAGTTACATTCTCTTTATGATGTAGGCACCCAATATGAAAGGATTTTTAGAAATTCCTTAAAAAGAGGGCGATGGCATTTTTATGTTGAATCCAATATATCAGAAACCGACGATGTTACAGAGTTAAAAATTATTATTTAGATACTTCTTAAAAAATAAGCTAACATGAATGAAGTCAAAAAATAGTAAATCAACCCAAAAAATTATAAACTTTAATTATTCATATTATAAGGATTATCCAGACCAATAAAAGACCAGCCGAATGAAGAGTAAAAAACATAAAATTAAGCTGTCCATTTGTTTTGTAGAATATTGATAAGCTAGATGTGGTTTTATGTTATTATTTTTTTTAATAGCTGCTCAATTATTTAATTTATACAGATACATTTAAAATGACTTATTTTAAGAAGTTGACCTATATTAACATTCAAACATGAATAAGCAAAAACTATTGGCAAAATGTTTCCTTTAAACGAGAATAACGATTTTAAAATTCAAATTCAAATTCAAAGTTGAAAGCGCGAAACCTAACCTTGACCACCTTGACCTTGAGGCCCAAAGGCTCGGTTAGCGATGATTAACAAAGAAGTACTTCACTAGAATTTATTTTGAAAGTAATATTTTTTCGTGATACCAGTTTAGTTATTGATATGTGAGTGTGTAGTTCAGGCGCGGATAAGGGATTTCGCTCAGGGGGCGGCAATTTATGTGTGATTTTCCCAATCTTCCAGAAAATTATATCAATTTTTTTAAGAATAATATCCACGTGTTTGCTTATCTTTAAAGCGCTGAAACGACCGAAAATAACCAGCTTTTATTTAAAAAGCTAAAAAGAATCTTGGCGTGCCTCGACTAAGGTTTCTTTTTTTTTATGTTTTTTTTTAAGAATTCCCATGAACTAGGTCATATACAATTATTTTGGGCCCTACCCAACTAGGTTTCAACAGCGTCATTTTGTCGCTTGCGTGGAATATGGTGAAATTTAATGAAAAATGAAGTTTATTCAAAACATATCTACTAATTTAATAATATGAAACAACCCTTAAAAATAGTACAAACGGTAAATTTTAATAAATTAACATAATAAAATTATTAATTATTTAGGTTAGAGTAATTATTATGAATTATTTAGGAAATATAAATTTCCTTTCAGAACATTTTAGAGCTAACTTTTTTTCTATCGAAGTAAAAACATAGATATGACATATCTTCCCCTCTTCGCAATTAGTCGCATAGATAGATTTTGCTCAAAATTTCAATTGGGTCATTTGGTCCGAACGCCCCCCCCCCCTCGCTCACCCGCGACGTATTAAGAATAGGCTAGTACCAGAATATTAAGGCTAGTACTATTAACCTCCTGAAAGTAGAGTAGCGATTTTAAATATACGCCTGTACACTAAACAGTACTTTACTTACCTATTATTAGTAATAAATAGTAATTTGAGCCTCTTTTAGCACAATATTTTTTATTTGTTTATTGTTTGTTGTAATTAATATTGATGTTTAAAGCGAAACTTACTTTCAACCACTTTAATGAGCTGCTTGGCCAGCTCCCATTCTGATATGATGCTTGCGAAAAGTCATCGGCATGTGATGGAATTGGATTCGATGGGCCATGCAGTGATCCATAAGTTTGAAACGTAGTGTAATGGTTTAGACCAAAGAAATCGGCACTACCTTTAATAAGTTCTTTCTCCTCGTTGGTAAAAGTGGGAAGTCTGGATTTGTAGAATCCTTGCTCTAAGCTCTTTCTATCCACTTCTTTTCTCATTATGGGTGGATAATCGCCATGGGTTGAAAATATCGGATGGGCGTACCACCCAATCTATAGACATAGGGAAACAATATTGTTTAACAATATAACATTTTTTTGTGAGACATAACTAAACCATAGCAAAAAGAAGTGATAGCAAACGTATGGAATTGTAAATATAATGCAGAATAATACAGGTTTTTCAAAATCAATATCCTTAAAGATCTAGACCTTATAATCTTCTTAATCCTTTCTAATAGTAGAAAGGATTAAGAAGACATTTATATAGATAAATGTTTTATAAATCACATGGTAATTACTTTTTACGTAATCTTAGATCCGATAAAAAATAAATTCTTCGTTTTTTGGTCTTAGTCTTTATTTCGTGTAGACCTATTATTTTATTTTATTTTATTTTTACTTATTAAACCATTCCTTCATCATTTTTGTTGCCTTCATCATTTTAATCGAAAAACGGAAATGGTTCAGTCATATGCAATAATTATATCAATTGACCTCCAGGCTTTATCCTCCAGGAATAATAGGATTTGCCTGCGACATGTATTAAGTCACCTCGTTCTGGATATCGGAATCGTTTTTTTTTCACTATTATTGTACCCACCGGATTTTTGATTTCTCTCAGCATCGTGTGCAAAGAAACACCAATTTAAGACTCTCATGGACGACATATTTAAAGTGTGATTAAACATAATTAAACATTTCGTTATAAGAAATAAGGTCAACAAAATCTCTTCAAAAAGTAAAAAAAATTACGTTATGTCTGGGGTTCAAGACATGTTGTTTATTTTAAGAATGATAATTAATATTTTATGATTACTTACGGTAAATTGTAGAGTCCGCTCAGAAGATTCTACGTCAGCCTTGGAATTCGATTTAGGTTCATACCATTCACTATCAAGTGTTATGCCAACTTTACCTATAAATTATTCAAAAAGATATTGAATATTTTGTTATCGTCAAACATTTTAAATATAATTTAAAGGTATAATAAGAGTTGTTAATAGTATTATAGTGAGGCAAATAGCGTTGAGGAAATAACAAACCTTTTTGCAATACTCGATATTTGTTATCATACAGACGATATGCCCTTGCATGTGCTTTAAGTATTGTGTGGGTACAGAGGTAATCTCCTATTCCTGATAAGTTAATAGCCGGAGCTTTCTTTTCGGTGCTGTACCCAAAACATATATGTGCTGGCTCGTTTATGGTCGCCCAATGTTTAACCCTGTCTCCGAATGAGCGATATAAGAAATCAGCATATGCCTCGAAGTAATCGGCCATTATTGAATTTGGCCAACCTCCCAAGTCCTGAAGCTTTTGGGGAAGATCCCAGTGGTACATAGTGACCATAGGAGTGATATTCTTTGCCAGCAGGCCATCAATAAGTCTATTGTAGTATTGAACACCCTTCTCATTTATTATGTTGGTTGTGCCTGAGGGGAGAACGCGAGGCCACGAAATGGAAAATCGGTAAAAGTCAACTCCAAGGTCGGCCACCATTTCGATGTCCCTTTCATAAAGATGATATGTGTCACATGCCACGTCTCCATTGCTTCCATCTTTGAATAATTGCGGTCGTGTGTGAGCGAGACGATCCCATATACTCTCTCCTTTTCCGTCCTCATTCCAGGCTCCTTCGACTTGGTAGGCTGCTGTCGAAACCCCGAATAAGAAGTCTTTAGGGAATCGGTGTTGTACCTTTGTGGCGCTGTAACTATTTATGGAACTTAATATTAAAAATTTGAACATTTTTTTAAATTTTTTGATAAAGTGCTGGATAGCATAATATTTATAAAGGTTCTAAAGAGGTCCTGTACTTGAGAGCGCAGGATGTCGGTTTAAACCCAGCGCTGAGTTTTATAAAAATGCATTTTTAACTCTCACCTGTCCTCTTTAGTTTAAAATATCATACATAAATCACTCATAAAATCATCTCATTTCACCATCATCCTTCATCGTAATCACATATTCATTTTTTTTATATTTTTTGTTAAAATATCATCCTTTCCTTATTTCATCTAATTAGATGGTTACATAATATTTGACAATATTTTACACTAAAGAGATTTAAAAATGCATTTTTATAAAACTCAGCGCTGGGTTTAAACCGACATCCTGCGCTCTCAAGTACAGGACCTCTTTAGTATCTTTATAAATATTATGCTATCCAGTACTTTATCAAAAAATTGTTCAATTTTTTTCAATTTGTCAAAGATTGTGTAATTTATCTTTTCATGCGATTTGCCGCTATTAAAAAACAATCATCAAATATAAGTCAAATATATGTCAAATAACTTTACAACCCAATTATACAATTATATATATATATAAATATATATATATATACCCAATAATATATATTAGGGTAATAGAATCTCAATTTGAATATAAGAAAAAAACAGAAAAAGGTGGTTTACTTTAATGGCATTGTAGCCGTGTAACCAATACATGCCTGTTGGAACTATAGCGAATGCAGTTCTGTTATGTTTGAATTAAAAAAAATAAAAATATCATACATAAAAACTGTAAAAACTGTACGACCTAAAAATTGAATGAAATTTAACTTCATTATAACTGCTCCTAAAATCCTGAACAAAATATCTGTTTTGGCTTAAATTGTAGCTAACTAAGTACTCGTATGTATAAAACTGAAAGAAAAGGGCTTTATGTGATATTCAATATTACCTAGAAAATTCGGACAATTTGATTTTTAAAATAATATAATAATAATAGATTAATATGTATTTTATGTTATTATGAAGAATTATGGGTAAATAAGATACTATTCATGCGATTTTTGTATAATTACCCCCCCCCCCCCCCACACCAAGAACTTTCAATAACAATCAAGTACACATTTTATAGAGCTCGTTTGTTTTTCATCTTTTCCAGATCTGCCCCTGACGTGTATAAAATATAATATAAATTATTAAAAAAATAACCAACCTTTGAACAACACATGTTAGCAGAAAAAGAATAAAACGTGGATTAGTCGCGGGGGCTAACATTTATTTTGGCAGTTAACAAGTATTAACAAAATCACAACTTTGACGCGGCAACTGTTATTTATTTTGTGACGCGGCCAATGAGTTAGTCTTAGTCGTGGCCGCGGAGTATAAAATAAATGACCCGCGTGGGTCGGCCGCTCGTGGGTAAGTCATTAAAACAATGAATTTTTGCTTTGCTTTATTTTCTACAAATTTATGACTATGATGCATTTATAACCGGATTGCTTTTATGATATTGTTAATTTTATTTATTTGTTTATTTATTAACAGGTAAGCATACAGCGAAATAGTAGCATATACTTGTACATTTTTTTAAAAAGCATATACATTTTTTACGTTGAGCTAACTATAATTTAGGTGTATATGTGATGTGTATGGTATAAAAGTGTAAGTGAGGGTGTGTGGTTTTATGTGTGAGTGTAATGTTAATAATAAAGGTTGTGTTATTATTATATTATATTAGCACAAACTTTTATGTAAAATAAGAAAGTTTTCCAGATTACTCTTAATAGGTATTTTGTTTTCAGAGATATAAACCGCTTATTTTGAATCGAAATAATTTTAAGAGGTAACTTCCGAGGGATTTTTATTGATCACACGAAGAACCGTCTCATCGAGTGGCACCCCCACAACAGGGGGATCAAAGTGACCTAAGTTTGGGTACGTACTTAAAAAATGTATACAAACAAAATGTGTAAATGTGTAATGTGTAAATGTATCTGTATGTATGCATGTATGTGTACAAATGTTTGTAAATGCGAACAAGTTTCATAATTATTAATATCTGTATTTTATACACCTGGTTTCCAGCAGATAAACCTTGGGCTTGGCTGGTACATAAAAGAATGGAATTGTAAATTTGTTGAATAAACTAAATAAATAAATAATAAGATTTTTCTAATAATATGCAATTTGCGTATGAACTCTCTTAGTGAAGATACCTATCTATTTCAACGTTAAGTATCTAACTTATTTAAATTTCTCGGGAGGAATACAATCGCATTTTATTCTGTTCTGGCAGTCATGAAAATGAAACATTGCTAAGAAAGAGCGTAAGTGTAACCATAGGCTTCATGTGTATCAAAAAAATTCTTGAATTATGTAACCAAATTGGAAAAGTACGATTAACTTTAATTATGATTAAACGAAATGATAAACCGCTCCCAAATTCAATCTAATCGTAGCGAAGCGAGAGTCTTTCTTACCCAAAAATAATTAACCGCAAACAAACCAATTGCATTTCACAAACTACGACCTAGGGAAAAGGAAAAGGAGCGTATGTGTCCAAAGAATAGGGGTAGGGTATAGGGGCCGGATTGGCATTGCTGTTGCGGGTATCCCCAAAAATAGTATGTTATCAATTGGCCTAAATTACTCGTATGTTTAAAGTCAATCAATATTACCGTAAAAAATCGTACACACGATTTACGCCGTCTCGTTATCGCTGTACAGAATAAACATAAAAAAATCTACGACGCAAAACATAGATCTTTACTATACATTTGTTCGATCTATTCAAGTTTGTCTGGTGGTCGCCCAGGGGTCGACTGTAATTCATTAAACGTTTAAGTTGAAGGCTGGATAGGTACCATCAGGTGGGAGTGTATGTGGCTCAGCATTGTGAAAAGTGTTATGTTTATGAATATCATGATATTATGACATATTATGATAATGAATATGTAATAAAATATATTATATCTATTTTATTAAATAAATAAAAAGTGGGAACGAACTAGTTCACATAAAAACCCGTCAGGGTTTAATGAACAATTAAATTGAAACTGTATGTTTTGTTTATAAATAGAAAATATTTAAAAAAAAAGTATAATATTTACCTCTATCATTGCATGTACATTTTTTTAATTTTATTCTAATACTTCAACCGCGAGCCTGTATAAAACGCCATTGCGTGTGTTGTTTGCCTTAATTCCCCGCAATACCTATGAAATTTAATGTTAGCAATGATTGAAAAAAAATGTTAGCAGCAGTGAATGCAGCCTTTCACCTAAAATGACTTCAGATTCGAAATGTTTGTAAATGCATTAATCCTTTATGCATTAATTTATAGTATTCAAATTTTTAGAATGACATTCAGTGCACATTCAAACGTATCCCTCAAAATAATTTCTTAATTTTGTAATACTAATTACACAGTTTAAATTTGCAATTGGCCTATTGTCCTTGTCATTACCTTCTTCTTTGTGTCTTACGTCAGTTCTATGTGGAGGCTTAGTAGAAGATAAGTTACGATCTCAATATTGCTTCGTGCGTAATATGTTTGTGTATTGTATAAAGATTGAGAGCCATTTGATAATATGAACCCGCTAACGTTGATTGGTTTAAAATGAATAACGATCGCATTGGTCTATCATTAGTGGAAAGTACATTTGATGCATTCTTATTAGATACTTCGATAAATTGTAATTAACAACATTAATCGAATATTAAATAAATTGTGTTAACTTGAATTTCCTTGATTGACTCACAAACCTAACCTGTTTTCTATTTCGTGGTAGAATAGTGTCCTTCCTCGTTTAAATTCACCTTTTCTTCAAATACGCGCATATTTTGGTTGTAAAAGTAAGGCAGAGTTATTTTGATTGTTTTGTGTCTCGCTTAGTTCAACTCAATTATTTTTATTTTTAGCATATTTTTTAACCACCGTCAAAGTTTAAAGGCTATTAAATTTACAGATAGACTGCGTCGTACAAAATAACTCGTCATAGCATTTTTTTCTCTCTAAATTTTTGGTCAATCAAAACTCAACACACTATTGTGAATTTTATGAATTTTGACGTGTAATCTGGTCATTTTGAACCTAAATTGACCCTCGTAGTTGTGATTTGAAAACATTTTGCAAGTATCATTTAATTTGCAATATAAAGCGCAGAGGATTGTGTAAAGATTAATGCTCTTGAAAAACAACCGTAGCCGTTAAGATCACATCGGAGGCTGTCCGGATATTAAAGATATATAAAATTAAAGTCAACAAATTTTTAATTTTAATAGATGAAACTTTGACAGTTCGATGCAGCACTTAAATATCATATACGACTTTTAAAAATATCACAGCACGGCTATTGGAAACTTGAGGACGTATTAGCTATTTCTGGCCAGTTAAAATTAATACGCAAATAGAAACGTCTAAAAGAATATTCAGAATTAATTATAATTATTATAATATTATTGTTAATAAATTGAAATATCTGCGAGTGCACATAATATAACAAGACTCCAATCTAGTTTATATAACTAATTATTGAAAATGAGCCAGATTGGAATAAATTTTAAAAGTATTATCCATTTGGTACAGAGTAGGTAGGTAAAAGCAAATTCCTTCGTTATCCTAACCTAGTTTATTCTCTTGGTTGATATGAGTTTTGATTTATTGAGACTAATAAGAGAATATTTTGTTTAATAAAAACCAAAATTTTATTAAACAAAATATTCTATTCTTAATTTGAACTGATAAAGGTACGAGAGTATCGATCTTTATACATATACGAGAGGGGCAGTCTTAGCAAAGGTTACTAGAGGTAAAATTTCTTTGAAACGAGCGACATTGGTCTCTCTCGCACACTCGACACACTCCCATACAACTAAGTTTTTAAGCACTCGGCCGAGCTACTGTACCGAGTTGGCTTGATTCATACACTTCTTACCTATACACCATTTTCTCATCGATTTAAAATGATAATAGGCGGGATCTCTTTTATAAAATATTAAATACAATGTATTTAACGAATTTTGATTTGTTTTTTTTAACTAAAAACTTTGTTCTTTTTTGTATGACTTTTAGTTGTAAAAATGGCACTTAGTTAATACTGTACATTTTAATTAAAAACGTAACAAAAATATATGTTTAAATTAATATTCCTACGCGAAAACAGAAAGTACCAACATACTATAGCATCCAGTTAGGTTTAATTCTGGAAAAGCAGTCCTTACTCATGATTTAAAGCAGTTCGGTAGAACTACAAGATCGTGGCTTTCTCATAAAATTAGGTATCACCATGACGCGAGCAAATTTAGCTTAGTTGAGTCGTTCTATATTTGAATTTGGCCTTAAAAGAAGTAAAAACTTTTAATTTAATTTAGC
This sequence comes from Neomicropteryx cornuta, assembly GCA_020383195.1. Classification (NCBI taxonomy): domain Eukaryota; kingdom Metazoa; phylum Arthropoda; class Insecta; order Lepidoptera; family Micropterigidae; genus Neomicropteryx; species Neomicropteryx cornuta. The sequence continues at coordinate 14,647,990 of JAHKQU010000014.1, forward strand.
AACAATTGAATGCGTCTATAATATGACCCCTTAGCCAAATTGTTGGCACTGCCTCGAGACACTTCACTGACGCGTCGTTATGCTAAACGCTTACAAAAAACGACGAAAAGAAATAGTGGCTTTTATTAAATAAACTTAGGAAGCTACTATAAAGAAATACTAAATGAGATTTCACTTTATAAATACATTTTTAACTCCACAGGTTTTCCCAAAACCATTTACGATGACTTTAGGGGTTTTTATGTTCACTGTTACGTATAAGAAATTGTATAAAAAATACTTAAGGCGCCACCAGTCCCTAAAACGTGTTTTGTAACGTATTTTGGTGCATTTTGTTGAAGTTATTCCCAACAAATGGCTAAAACTAAAAATACCACAATATTCTACATATATTAATTTAGTTCTTTGCTTAAAAAAAAAACGAAATACGCCTTATTATAGTAATGAAAATAAATAAATAAGAAAGTGTTGTTTTTTTCTTGCAACGATTTTCTTTTAAGTTGTGTAAGTGACGCGAACCTAATTTTTCTTTCTAAAGATAGACAATATAATAATCTAGGACATTACTTAAAAAAAAACATTTTTTTCAAATGATAATAATTATTTAAATACAAAATACATGTTTCATCGATTCCAAATGTAACGAATTCGCGGTCGGCGAGTATATCCGTCTCTTTTCTACGCGTCAATGTTCGAATAAAGCCTACTCTTTCTAATCTCAAGGACAAATGCGTCCCGGGGCGCCTTAAATAGTTCATGCTCAAATTTATTAACTTTATCAAAGCACGAGTGTAAATTCCCTTTGTTAATAGTTTCTAACTGATTATTATATTTTTTTTTCTCTATTACTCCAGATTGGATGGTACCCATCCGATATTTTCAAACTTTGGCAATTATCCACCCATAATGAGAAAACTAGTGGATAAAATCAAATAGAGCCTAATGCAAGGATTCTACAAATACAGACTCCCAAAAAGTGAAGGTATTTATTAATGGTATTGCTGATTTCTTTGGTCTAAACCTGCCATACTCAACCTGTGGCCCGCCTAGCTTTTTTGTATGGCCCTAAACACATTTATTATCAGGGACATGATTTACAAAATCTGGCATTCTGTATTTCGTATATCTTGAGATTAATTTTAACTTTGACGTACAAATAGTGACACCCAAAGAGGATTGTCGTTTCATATTTTGTTCGCCATACCAGTATAGTGTTGCGGCCCGCGAGGCTTTACAAATATATATATGTGGCCCGAAGACAAAAAAGGTTGAGTATCGTTGCTCTAAACCATTACTCTATGTGTAAAATGACTCAGTCCATCGCTTCCAATTCCTTCTTTTAGCGATGACTCTCACAAGCTATCATCAAAATGAGAATTGGTCTGCGCATTGAGTTGGTTGAAAGTAAGTATTGTTATTATTATATGATCACCAATTTTTAGTGTTATTTAAAATAGTATACTTATAGAAAATGCTTCTTGTTAGTTTTTACAAAATAAAATGTAAAGAAATAGTATTATACTCGTATAGTTATTATTATTAGACTTTCTCAATTATTATTTGGGATTTTTTGTAATTTCTTTTTTAGCATCACACGCCCACAAAAGTCCCTCCCTCTTCCCTGATTTTTTGTCTGAATTATCCATTAATAAAATTCCATTCCCTACGAATATGTGTTGTTTACTGTTTTCCAATAATCTCAACGTTTTTAAAATTATTTTTAGATTCATCGACTTGCAGTCTAGACATTTAATAGTATATAAAAGTATAAGCAAGCAAAGATCATCCCATATGTGGGCGGAAATATCAACAAAAAAAAACTAGCGGCCAGATAAAATTAATAAGGTAAAATGTTAACAAAGCGATTTGCTAATATTTGTTTTTATGGTAATTTCTTAGTTTCAGTAAGCTATTAAAATCACACTTTACTTAATATATTTAGTGGAAACCATCTAACTAATGACATAATAAGCAACATTTTCTGAGAACCGTAAATCCATATTGATTATTGGTAAAAGATTGGCGATCATGAAGTTGTTCAATATTCTATATCCTAAAACTCAACAAATTGAATATTAAAACAGACTTTGATAAGATAAGAAAGCCTGGTCAAAATAGGATAAGTAAGTAAAAATTATAATATCAATAAAATTTCATTAGGTCCTTGTACATATTTTCTTTAGTCATATTTATTGTCATTTTCAATTTAAAAAATCAATGACCGACGGAGTTACATATTTTGTGATGTAAATGACAAGTTATAAATTGTTTAGTAGGTAATAGTTTGCATCTAGTCAAAAGTTAGGTAATGAAAACATGGTATGAGGATAAATCGTACTTAGATTAGAAATTTTAATAACAAAGGAAACATAGAAAACGCCAGAGATAAATAAATGCAACTGTACAATACATCATATCTCTCTCGCATTCACTTATAAAAAAAATCTTATTTCGGAAAGAAGAAAAATTACATTGTTTCATTTATGTATTATACAGAATATTCATAAATACATCAAAACAACATAAAACTGCTTCTATTAGACTTCCTTCAGATCCTCAGGTAAGTCATTTTTTGGGTGTTTGTTCTCAAAATGTTGTTTGTATGTTTTGGGGTCGGGCATCTGAGCCTGAAAAAATAAAATAATGAGACAAACATATTAAAGAGTCAAATTAAACAGGGTTTGATTTTTTACATACAAATAGAGGCCGGAGAAGTCCATTGTGAAATCAAGATCCCTATGACAATTTTATCCATTGTTAACCATATTTTATTATATAGGCTAAACCAGAATCTAGGCAGTAATTTTTTAATGGTTAGAATACCAAAAATCGTATAAGCTGCCTTTGAAGTACCCTTTATCGAATATGGTAATATTAATTAATAGAGAGCATTCCAGCATTTGGAGCTCCACAAAAGAAATGTCTCTTAAAATCCAACCTGTCAAGAATTATATGGATAAAGTGAAAATGAGAAGGTTAATGCTTAAATTCTGCCAAATTGCTTATGCCCTATTTAAGCTGTGTGCTGGTAAATATAAAGGAATACCTTTAAAAAATACTTTATTAAATATAATCAAATAAATTTCGTAAATTACTGTCATTGAAGATATAAACTTATAATTCACTTTTACTCGGGAAATTTTACTCAATTAACATCTTCTACTCAAGCGAATAATAATAAACAAAAGCACCTTTATTTTGCTGCAAGCCTTATTTTACATAAGAGAATAACAAGATTAATCAATTCTAAAAATACATAATAATATCCTAACATATTCTTTTAATCAGCTTTTACCAGGAAGTCTCAATACAAGATTGATAACTTTAAAACTAATTGACGTAGAACGAATTATCCTACGCTGATTTAGTGCAAATTTAATTATTCGTTTAAAAGAGAGAAAAAAAAGCATATTTTTTTTTCGAAGGCCATGGCAGCAGCACACATACTGCTTTAGTATCTTACACACCAAAATAAGTAAGTAATTAATGCGACGCATTCAAATATTTTATCTCTGGGAATATGTTTTGAGATAGACAGAGAACAAAAATGTGTACCTTACTTGAAAAATAGGAGGCATTAAAAAGGATTATTTCCTTAAATTTTATTTTGTTTACATAGTAACTTTGCTGAATTAAATTTGATTATCTTTACGTCAATTTGACTGAGGTGGTGATCAATGTGGTTGATCTACGTTCTGCAGATATTACAAAATTAATCATCAAGATATGTGTGGATATGAAAGTCAGAGATCTAGTCAACCATATGGGATTCGAAACGCTTAATAAATAATCATAATCGCCAATTTATCTATGATAGTCATTTCATCACTGAAAACGTAACATATCTATCGAAAAAAGGGTTCTTAATATTTTATATTTGGCTTGTTTTGTACATAATATTGAGCATAACATTATAAACAATGGGATTACATCATATTTAAAGAAAAATAATCAGATTAATTTAAAAAAATACTTAGCATCTGTATATAAAAGATTACACAAGATTATCTGTATATAAAGGTTATAGATGGGGAAAACACATTTAACTTATTTTGTATTCATTTGGAGATGTTTAAGCCATTTCGAGGCTAGATTCAGGGGGGAAAGTTGAAACACAACACTCATTAAAAATCGCTTTATAAAAGAGTACACCTATTTGCTAGTTACACCTGGGCGCCAAGCACTACGGGCTGCGCCTATGAACATGATTTACACACTGATATACGCTCGATCCCTTAAAAAAATAAAGATAACAGACACATCGATATAACATTAGGAAAACCACATACTTTACAAACCGCACAAACGTGAACCAAAGCTTTCTGGGCAGCCTTTTTTTGGTCAGTAGCATTGTGCCCTTGCTGTTTCTTAATTTTAGCCGTCTTTTCTGCTGCTTTTGCCTGAGATTGAAGTTTTTGCTGCCCACGAGCCATGCCTGTAAATATGCAATTATTACAATTTATAAATACTATAATTTTACTATATATGTCATTCTGTACACATTCACTAAACCACGGTCAAAAAGAAACGAGCTTCGTCATTGCGCTACTTTCACATTTCTCAGACGTGATAGTTATTACACCACAAAGATTGAAAGGTTGGAACTGAAATTTTACTCACCAAATTACTAATTCACGCTACGTCAAACAGAAAATTATAGCGGGGACTTATTTTTTCAACCCGTCAATGTTAGCAGTAGCAAAGAGTAAAAGCCATGAATTCTAAAGAATCAAAGGCAACAACACAACTTAGCACAACAGCGAGGGCGAAGGTGACGCCATGACAGATAGAGACAGCAGCCCGACAATTTGACGTCGACATTAGCCTGATAGTAAAATGGTGATATATTATTTCCAAAACATCTATAGCTTTAAAAAAAGATATAAATAAATGATGATTGTCAAAAAATATGCCAAACATTTTAATTGGTAGTAGGCAGGACAATCAGTAAACCTATACACGATATTCTAAGATAAATCAATATAAGTGTTTATTGAAAACAAAAGTTGTGTATGATCTTAGGTGAGTTCGTTAATTTAAGATTTAAATATAAAAAATATTTTGTTTTAATTTCCAATTCAATAGTTTTTTCTTTTTTTAAATTGATTCCCCCACTTATGAGACTTTATAAAAAAAAACAAAAAATGTATTTTCTGTAGTGGTGAACGCTGCCGCTTTTCTTCAATGCACTTTAAATGCTTCTGCATTTCATGAAAAAGCGCTTTTCAAAAGTACTTCTAAAAACTCTTTGGAGGAACTCTTGAAGTGTCATGTGGATTTTATTAGAAGCGTTTTATTGGCTTGGAATTGAAGAAAATACTACGAAAGTTTTGGCACTATTTATTACTTTTGAAAATAATTATTGAAAAATCGTCATTTTCAAGTATTCAAAAAAAAAAATTAAATCAATTATAGTATCTTACACACTTCTCCGTTTGTATTCAGAAATGCTAATCATTTAACCTTACCTAACGTCTAGACAATGTTCCGTAATTTACACAAAAACAAACCACTTACTACTAACCTAATCTCAATGCTCCTCAAATAATATTCGTAGCAAAACGAATACTATTACAGAAAAACTATTTACTTTCTAGGTTATTATCTTTATAACTACATCTACACTTTTAAATTGAAGGAAAATTACGGGAAAGCGCAGCTATTAAAGAGTCAAGACTGGCACCAAGTGACAACGCAAGTTAACGAAAATGAAAGAAGCGGCAACAACGCTTACGCGTGCAACGCAAAACTCGAAAAGCGCTGATAAGAGCACGCTACGTGTTGCTATAAAAACGAAAGCGCTTTCGCTCGTGACAAAAGCGCTTCGTTTTCGTTGCGCAAAAAAAGCATTTTCCGAGAAGCGCTTTACGCTTTTTAACTCAAGGAAGTAGAAAAAGGCTAGGCTAACAAGTGGCAACTCTATCTAGGCCACTGTCACTTTTGGCGGGAACGAAGACGAACCATGACGAAGGTTTTATAAGTAGATCGGGTTTTCTTACAAGTTGCTGCGTGCTTAAAAAATAAAAGCGTTCTTGGTTTAGCAGTTTAAAGCCTTTGTTGTTCATAAGTTTGTTTGGTCGATTTTAATCCCATTCTATAAAGAGAATTCATTACTTTGTTCACCGTAATTTTGCGTCTTTATCAGTTTCTACGTTTATTTTTCGTTTTCCTTCTCTTTTTACATCGTTTGCGGCAAGACGATTTGATTTAAAATGACTTCCACTCACGACAAAGAGAATATGTCAAATGGTATATCCAAAATAGTAATCAAGGTTAGTACCATCACCTTACAGTAACATTCTTAAACTACAGCTTTAAAACGAAATTTTGATTTGTTTTATTTATTTTTTTAATATTTAGAGCCCAAAAAAATCTGAAAGTGTTTTGGTTGTAAATACCGTGGAAGCCAACGTTGAATCTGAACCTTTTGATCCTCAATTGGAGCCGTTGCTCAGGGAAAATCCTCGTCGCTTTGTGGTCTTCCCCATTCAGTATCCGGACATTTGGAAGATGTACAAGAAGGCAGAGGCCTCATTCTGGACCGTTGAAGAAGTTGATTTGTCCAAAGTAAGTTATTTTGTTTTAAATATTGATTCCTTCCTTTTATCTCAATATTTAAGTAACCACCCAAAAGCCTTTATTTTCTCAAAATTACTAAGTAGGCATTATTTCAAACCTTCACAACGCACATATTAATTATGTCATTGCCATGCATTTTCATATGTAATATGCCATTTAGGTTATATCATAAATTAATCCTTTAAAATACTTATTATTAAAGACTAGTGTATGAATTACAAAAGTCCCTTTCATAGAAAGTGGCCTACCTATCTATCATTTCCTAATTCAAAAACTCATTGAATACCAACGATCTATTAAAACATATAGATACGGCAACTGAGGGAAAAACGTAACAGGCCAAGTACGTTACTTTGCGTATCATATGTCTCTCTTGCTCGCTATATGAGCAAGCGAGACAAAACAAAAATAATAATTAAAAAAAAAATAGAACCAATCACAAAAATAAATAAATAAAAAACAGGCAGTCATTGAGAAGTGCCGCCGATAGAAATGAAAACGAAAAAATGTTTCCGTCCGGGATCCAACCCGGGGCCTTATGCATGTGAAGCAAACGTGATAATCGTTACACAAAATCTATGAAAATATGAGGTCTGATATTTATGAATCCAGAATAATAAAAAGAAACAAAGATATATCATTTAATATGGTTTTATTGCTTTTCAAAATATTAGCCATGATGATCGATGAACCAATTTTCATTGCACTTTTTCCATAATGATTGAGGTATCTCCAAAACGTGCATTTTGAACGCATCAACTGCCTCTTCGCGGATCGAAAAACATTGACTATGTAATTTTTTTCTTCACGTTTGGAAATAAATAGAAATCTTTGGGTACTAAATCGGGGCTGTGCGGTTGATGACCCGTCAATTTTATCTTTCGACCTTCCAAAAACTGAGTTGTATCGGCCGACGTATAACAGCTAGCATTGTCATGATGTAGAATGATTCTGCGTTGTCGGTTCTACTTTCTTATTTCTTCAAAGACTTTTGGCAAAAAAATTGTCATGTACCATTCCGAATTAACCGTTTTACGATTTTCTAGTGGCACTATAGCTCCCCATGTCCATTTATACCAAAAAACAGGCAACCATTTGCTTCAAAGTGCTTTTTGCACAAATAACTGTTGTTGGGTTCGGCTCATCTTGGAACGGGTGTTCCAAGTCAATCTGTGTGGGTACACAGTTGACTGTTGTTTAATTTCAGGGTCATGCGCATAGATCCAAGATTCATCACTTGTGTAGATATTATAAACAGCTTTAGACGCACCACGATTGTATTTTTTTAACATCTTTTTGCACCAATCGACGCGAGCCTGTTTCAATCAATTTTCAAGTTGCGCGGAATCCAACGCGAACAATTTTTTTTTACAGTTAAAAGTTTGTAATATCTTATGTATGCTCGTCATACTTATGTCCAGGGACCCCTATGTCTCGCGATATGTAACATGCCGATCTTGTATTATTTGTTTCCACACAGCATCGATATTTTGTGCTACAATAACCGATTTAGGGCTACCTTTAAATTCGTCCGTGAGCATAGATCCCCCATGATTAAACTCACTGAACCATTGATACACATTGGTTTTCGATGGTGCTTTATCCCCAAAAATCGAAATGAGTTGATCGATGCACTATTTTTGAGTTAGCTCTCGACAAAAATCGTTATAAATCATCGCATGAAAATTTTCACAAGTTAAATCTATGGAGATGAAGACACGCAATTTTCAAAATGATGCCACAATGGAAAAACTATGAACATGAAACAAAATGTATTATTATACAGCCAAAAAGTCCAGTTTTTAAATGTAGTAATTACTTTTTAGACGTTGTTCTGTAAGTGGCCAGTTCCAGATTCATAAATAGCAGCTCTTGTATTATATTTGTAATAGAAAATCTAATCAGGGAGGTGTCTACTAAGGTACCTTTTAGCTTTGAAAGAGACATTTTACAGAAATTACACAACCCTGACATTTAACATGCCACAGTAGAGTGCCAGAACAGGTACTATTCAATGATGTATCGAAGGATAGGCAGTTTTGTATTTAAAGAAACAAGAAACATTATGCTAGCTACACCAGTCGCCGTAATCACAATATAATTATTGTTATTTATCAACAGGATATGACCGATTGGGAGAACCTAAAAGACTCGGAGAGACATTTTATTTCGCATGTGTTGGCTTTTTTTGCGGCCTCTGATGGCATTGTTAATGAAAATCTTGTTGAGAGGTTTTCCCAAGAAGTGCAAGTAACTGAGGCTCGCTGTTTTTATGGTTTTCAAGTGGCTATGGAAAATGTCCACTCAGAGATGTACTCTTTGTTGATTGAAACATACATCAGGGATCCAAAAGAAAGGTTTATTATTTTTAATAGCTTATCTTCTCATTCTCAGACTTCCAGTGCCTGCTCCATTCACTCTCGGTGACAAATAGTTGTCAATTGATTTCCTGGCTATGTTCGGCAAGACAAGCAGCCATGCCTTTGCAAGTCCCAGTGATGGTGTGAATGCACTGGTTGAGCGGTGGTTCAATTATTATTTTTTTTATGTGGCTGCTCCCCTAACCTAGACAGGGGCACAGTACTAGTTTGTAGGGTAGATCAGCGCTAGGCTACAGGTCCTGAGTAAGTTAGGACTGGCTCTGTAAGTTTATGGATGATGCTGTTCCTGGTCGCTAGTATGGTCATGAGCTCTTTAGATGTCTGTATGTTAACATACTATCTAATTTTATTATTATTTATAATAGGTATTGCTGATAAGCCTATATCTTATTAAGTATCTAACTTATTATTTTTCCATTTTATTTATTTCCTCAATTTTTTTTTCTCAAGTGTTCATCTAGACATATTTTTGGACTGGTTTATTGTCTATGATTCTATGATATTTTCTGGCAATCCATTCCATGCTTCCACGACTCTGTTACTGATGAAGTTCTTCCTGGGGTTGCTTGAAAAGGACGTCCTATCTAACTTCATACAGTGCCCACGTAGTTGGGTGTTGGGTGTATCAAAAGTGATTTTTTCTATTAATTTGCGTATTGTATTGACATCTTTTACTTTAAATATATGATAGTTCAAAAAATTTCACTACAAAAAAAAGCATTTCAAGTAATATTTTATGTCATAGGGATTTCCTATTCAATGCTATTGAGACACTGCCGTGTGTGAAGAAGAAGGCTGACTGGGCTCTTCAGTGGATCGCCAGTCAAACGGCTACTTTTGGAGAGAGGATTGTTGCCTTTGCAGCTGTTGAAGGCATATTTTTCTCCGGAAGTTTTGCATCGATCTTTTGGCTGAAGAAACGAGGGTTAATGCCAGGTCTGACCTTCAGCAATGAGCTCATTTCTCGTGATGAGGTTTGTTAAAATCCACATAAGACAGAATAATAATTTATTTATTGAACAGGTAAGCATACAGCGAAATAGCAGCATATAAATTTTGAATACAAATAGTCAATAATTAGGCCAATTAAAGCTTACCCCTATGTACTTAATAATATTTAAAAACATTGATGAGTTTAAGTATATTTTAGAAAGTGTATGCGGAGTGTGATGTGAATGGTAGAAAAGTGAGAGGGTGTAAGTGGTTGTGTGTATGGGTTTATGTATGTACATCGTACATACATATATACATAGTATAAGATGCAAAATGCTGCCAAAAAAAAATCTACCTTAGTACGGGTATTGCCTAGCTAGATAGAACTTTGTATAATTTAAGTTTTAAATTACTAATGTCAATAAATAAATAAAATAAAAATAAATAAAGTTTCCATTTTCCATACTTTGCACACAATCATATGGATGCATATTACCAGCTGATCGCCTCCGTGTTTCTGTAGCTTACATAGTATATTGTCGAATCCAGGAGTTTTGTAGTTTTTGAGCTGCCTTATTACTGCTACTACTTTAGTAAGAGGAGGTTCTTGGTTGTCAGCTATGTTTGAGACAGAGTTATCGTGTGATGTTGACTTGCCGTTTAATGGTAATGGTGTATATATAATGGTGCTAAGGCCTCTATACAAAAGTTCCTGAAAGAAAGCCCACCTCGCAAATATTTTTAATCATAGCTATAACAATACAGGTCTTACGCATAGTTGCATTAGCACTCTACTTACTCAGCTTAAAAGTGACCACTAACCATACTAAAATGCATAGTTAGTTCCTAAGTCAATTATTATGCACAAAGATATATATGTACTTATTGATAGTAACCATTTAGTTCATCAGTGAGTTAATTAGGTTCTAAACTGATATTATGAGTGGGTTTACAAGGACCTTGGTAAATATATTAGTAAATATATTCACATCTTTCCCGGTCAGCTCTTAATAAGTGTTCTATCATTCCAGGGTCTTCATTGCGATTTTGCTTGTTTAATGTTTAAGCACTTGGTACAGAAACCTTCTAAAGCCAGAGTTCTTGACATAATTAAAAATGCCGTGGTTATCGAACAAGAATTTCTGACAGACGCCTTGCCCGTCAGAATGTTAGGAATGAACTGCGAGCTTATGTCAGAATACATTGAGTTTGTTGCAGATAGATTACTTGTCGACCTTAATTGCGAGAAGGTAAGTTAAAATGTCTTAGTGGTTTAAGTTAATGTTTCTATCTATAAGAAAACATTCCCTATACTGACAAGAAGCCTATTAAAAATAAATTAACCTGATGAGCGTCCGTGCCGCATATAGGCTTTATTAATTGTTTAGGTTTAATTATTTTTTTAATGTTAGCTGGCTATAAAGGTATTTTGAGACTTCCAACACCATAAAACTCTCCATTAATTCTTTACCCAATTTTAAGAAGAAAATCATTTTTTTGATTATTTTAAATATTAAACATAATTTTAATGAATAAACTACTAATACTAGTAGAATAACTTATAAAGCAACAATAAAAATGAAATTTGATAGTCATCACTTTAATTTTGTTTTTGTTGAGTATCAAGCACAAAAAAACATTTTGCATTTTACATTTTTTTATATCATATTCTAGATAACTTCATACTTTATTCAAAATGGTGCAGGTTATAGATAACATTCATATTTTTTTATAATCATTTTATTAAGCGCCCGTAACTACACCATGTTTTGAAAACCACTCCAAGTACTTTGCTAATCTTTAGTGAAAGTGGGGTGGATGCCAGTTGGGTTAATGACTTTTAATTTAATTGGTTTTTTTATTGCTGAAAATAAAGAAAAACATATATTTAAAAGCAACTGTGAAAAATATGTAGTAAGCACTAACTAGGTGCAAAGAGTAGGTACCGACAGATGAATTATTAAAAAAAAAAAATTTTAGGAATTAAATACTAAAAATTTCAGCATTTTACAGAATTTAAACTTGTTATCTATATAGACAAGTCTATGTTCTTGTGTTTTAAGGCTGCTATTTATAAAATAAAAATCAGGAAAAGCGCCTACAGTCATTCAGAATCAGAAAAAAAATAGCTAAGAACACTTAAAAATGTTTTGAAGCATGGAAACACAGCCCAAGTTAAAGTCTGTGGAGTATTGGCACAGAATAAATAATCCATAGTAGCGAGACTACTTTTTTTTTTTTTTTTTTTTCTCTAGCATTGCTAACTGTCTCGTGGGACTTTTTTTTTCAAATTTATTATGTGGCATCTATAATTGGTGAATGCAAAAAGTATGTGAAATTATATAATCAGTACGTCATACAAAGCTTTTTTGCTACTTTTGACACTATTATCTTCACAAACATGCATACATTCAGTCATCTTAGCAAAGTGGTTCAAAATTGCTTGGCAGAATGCGAGCATAATACTCAAGGTAGTCTAACTGAATAAAATATTAAATCTGGAGTCATATGGATGGATTAAATCACATTTTTCTTTGTGAACTCCTTTTAAATCATTCCCCTCCTTATTATTAAAAAAATTATAATAATTTTTTTTTACACATTTATTTTTTTTAACAAAAATATTTTGGAAAAAATATTACCGTTATATCTCAAAAAGAATTAATTCTAATATAATATCTAATAGGATAATATCTATGAGTATATGTATATAAAATAATATGAGTGTATGTATATAAAATAATAAAAATAATATAAAATAATTTGAACATATTTCACAATTATTAATATCTGTATTTTACATACCTGGTTTCCAGCAAATAAATTCTGGGCTTGGCTGGTACATAAAAGAAAAGAAATGCAAATTTGATGAATAAACAAAAAAAATAAATAATAAATATGTATTATTGTTACATTATATTATATTATTATACCATAAATTACAAATTATGTATACTATTGTAAGTGACTTTTAAATTAAAAACAATATAATTGTTCGTTCTTCGACCTGAAACATTTAATAATCGTGAACTCGTAAAGTCTACCTTAGTACGGGCGCTGCCTAGTTAGATGAGTTTTGAAAATATGTTTGTGTACTTTAAAAACCAATAAATAAATAATAATTATTATTATTAATTGAAAGACGACAAACTTCACTCATTTTAACATATTTTTATTATTAAAAAAAAATGATTTTATATATGCATAAGAACTGTAATAATATGTGATGAGTGTGTTAACTTAAATGGCTTAGTGCCTATTTAGGTGACATTTGGCAATTAATGAATATTTTAACACATTTGCTTCACATCAGATTTATCGTAAAATACAATAAATAAAATTATTTCATACAGTGAAATATTGCTTCTGTTTTTATAATTTAAGAGTTCAATATCTCATATTAAAATTAGTTTCGCCTGCCTGTCCATCTCAACGGCGGGACTATATATATTAAAATATCTTAGAAATGTAAATAATGTGTACATTTTTTTATTACTTTGTTTCAGTATTACAATAGAAAGAACCCTTTTAGTTTCATGGACATGATATCATTGGAAGGTAAAACAAACTTTTTTGAAAAGAAGGTCGGCGAATATCAGAAGTGGGGAGTGATGTCTTCCAGAAAGGACAATGTTTTCACATTAGATGCTGATTTTTAAATCATAAATTATTTTACCAGCGCTTTTTTTACTTATTCATCAAATAAAATTGTAATAATACTGGTATATTAACCACCAGACATTAAAATCAATTTTGATTATTTTACCTATTACTAATATTGGATAATTATGATAATAATAAAAGCAATATTCTGCATTTTACCAAATTACTCAAGACATTAATGAAGGTGGAACAAAACACAAAAAAATATATAAAAGTTCCCTTTTAGCATCAAGATAAAATAGCATGCAAAATTAAAAATAAATTTAAAAATGTCTTCTGCTGCCCCCGAGTTTGCAGATAGTCTGAAAATTCCTGAGGGCAAGTAGTCAATCCAGTAGGTGCTAAGATGACGTAGTGAAAGTTTATTTCCGTGAAGTTGGCATACGAGCCACTGAACTAGATGCCCAAGAAAGGTTTCCAGATTTGGAATAACTTCGTTTTAAGGACCAGTGTTAACGTTAGTACCGTCACATCCCACAGCAAAAAGATCAATTTCGTGTGTTTTTTCTATGTACTCTGTGATGGAAGATTTAATTGAATTTGCTGAACTTGGATCAAAAAATAATGTTCCTCTTTGACAATCTTGTAGTATAATTTTCCAGACTTCTTAAATTTTTATAGTATCATCTTTACTTCCATCAAAATATAATATTATTGTTCTCATTTTTTGTAATTATTTCAACATTTTTCTCGCTGTCTCTTTACTTTCACTTTTGAGGTATTATCTTTCAAAAAATGCTAACATCTTCTGAAAAAGCACTGCCAATCGATGCTGTATTTCTATCAGATACACCTGCTCTATCACAAGCTAATGCAAATTTAGAGAGGAAGTCTCATTTGAGACACATGATTTTCTTGTGAAACTCATTCAGCGTTTTTTTTTCATTTTGGCTCAGATGATGGTAGAAATTCATCGTGGCCATCAAACGTCTGAAGTTGATAAACTTGAATCTGATCATTGGATGGTAATAATGTCCATATTAGATGCGGTTTTCCTATATTCAGCGACCTGTGAAACTATTATGGCCTGTCTTTTAAACATTTTTTTAATTATTATCTTAGAAACAACCATTTCTACTGAGCTCATCATTATCCAGGTACTCCTTTGGTCCAAGAGAAATATGCGTTCAGTTTCTGGAACTTTACGACCTCTTTTACAAACACATTACGAAATATTACCCATCTTAAATTTGTTTCGATTTCCTCGATATTATTGCAAGCGGAAATATTGCACTGCTTTTGTAATTAATTCAGACTATTAAAATCCGATCTACAAAAAAAATCATTCCACCCATAATATACATGTTCCTAACCTGACTACCTTTATTTTGTTGTACAAAAATAAAATATTACCCATCTTAAATTGTGTTTTATTTTCCTTGATTTTAGTATAAAATAAAGGAATATAAAAAAATATCAAATAATATATTATACTCTATTTTGTGCTTATTGCACTATTTATTCCTGATTCTCAATCATTGGAGGTAAATAAAACATAATATTTCATTGGCAAACAGTCCACTTTATTCAAAAGATATAAATGTACACCTAAAAAAATAGATAAAAACATAAAAAAAATGTTTTTTAGGACTTAGTTTAGAAAGATCTTTTTTTTTTCATTGAATCTAAAATCAAACACCTAGAAAAACAAATTACACATATAAAGTATAATCTGAATATCATATAATTTGTTTAGTTATTTTAAGTATTTCTGCTCTTCAAGCGTGCCGCTCTAAATTTACTAATGGGCCTGTTAGTAGGTTTTTCAAGCTGAGTTTTATTATTTTCTATAATATCGCCTACCACTATTTCTTTCTTTATGGGAACATTTTTCGATGATTCTGTACTTTTTATCTTCGAATTATCTTTTAATTGCTGGACGGTACCATTCTCCATTTTGATGGTGTTAGGTTTTACAGAAATTACTTCATCAAGTTCATGTTTCAAAATAGATTTTAAGGGCTTTGAATCATCAGAAAAGCATTCGGGGAATCGAAAATATATATCTTTGGGAGATTCAAGCAACAATTGAGTATTGTGATCCGCCGTGGATTTACTATCACTTTTATCTTCAAAGCTGTCAAAGTGAGAGAAATTTATTGTCAGCGTGTTTGCTTCTTCAATCTGGCAATCGAAAGAAATTCTTTGGGGGATTTTACTATTTGCTTCCTGGTTTCGATATTCCTCATCTTCAGTTGCTTCTTCGCTATTTGTCTCTGAAGAGTTTTTACTCAATCTATAAAAATATTAATGATTTTAGATTTGATAATAATCTGAAATAAATAATCTAGTCGGGCCCACTGAGCCCAATGCTTGGCCACCTGTGTTTTCACAACTCCCAATACATTACTAATAACCATGAGAACCACAAAACTGGTATGGATAAAACTTTTTCGGTAAATAGCTTATTCCTTTGTAGCATTCTACTACAACCAGGGCCAAAGTAGTCAACGAAAATGCAAATCAAGTCTGCATTATTTCTTATTTCACCGTTTTGTGTAAAAATACTGGTCACACCATAAGAGGAACCTAATATAATGTTAAAGTTATAAAAAGTAGACTTTATTACCATAGATTCAATTAAATCCCAAAAACTGTATCATTACTTAAAATTTGGCCCTGGTTTGGACATACTTGGATGGGTGACCGTGTTTTCACAATGGATTTATTTTTTCTTATTGTAATTGAAAGTGCGACAAACCTGAGTCAAATAAGGTGCTGTTAGGATATAGTTGGTGTGTTGCACTGAATACACCTGGAGGGCATATCTGTAAGCCTGCAATGCAGGGTCAAATCTACTACACAATATACAGTCTTGATCAATTTCTACAGGTAGGCAAATAGACCTGTAGAATTCTGCAATAACTAAGTTTAACGGTAAAAAGTATTCAAAATAAAATTAACCCACCTATCTAATTCATCCAGTAACATTTCTTCTTCTTCTAGTGCGTCAAGTCTCTTCAACATGACCTCCTCACTATTACATTCCTTATCAAGTTTCAAATGTATATTTTTTAATTTCTCGTGTAGATCCTTTCGCCGTGCCTTTCCAATTTCTCTTCCTCTGTTGATCTTTGCTTTTGTTTCTTGTGATTTTCCATATTTACATTCAATATTTGCAATTATTTCAATGGCATTATTTATTACCGAATCGTTTGTATCTTCATCAATTCCGTTGGGGATATCATACTCTTTCATGTTTTCGATTTCTTCTTGTAATTCTAGTTCATCTAATCTGGTCATAACATCAGAATATGATTCAACATTTTCTTCTATGTTAGACGTTTTTTCTTTTCTTAAATTATATTTGTGAGCCTCCCTCCATTTTAACTCCTCATCCTCATCATATGGTTCTATAATTTCACGACTGTTAGTGTCAAATATAGAATCATTTATAAGTTTTGTATGATTACTTAAAAAATCCTTCTCTTTTTCCAACTCTTTCAAGTAGTTTTTTGCACCTGAAAAATAATGCCAGTAAATCTAAAAATACTTTTTTTTACAACAAATTGAAATAGGTTAAATTTAATCTCATGGTTCTAAGCAAATATGGTCAACTTGCAACATACTGTATATAGTTTATAATAGGCAAAAACTAAAAATATAATTTTGATAAAATCATACTAAAGTAATATTTAAAAAATTCGTTTTTCTTCGACTTGCTTAGCGAGCCACGCGCTTGGGGGTCACTGACTTCTCGTGCCGTGCGTTTAACCACGCTCTCAAACATAAAATGATTTCTATTCAATGTTGAAGTTGTTTTCCTCGTAATTGGAAAACATTTTCCAAATTTTTTTGCTGGTTAATATTTGGCTAAAGGAGTGCCCTAAATTTAAAACACCTGTATATAAATAATTAAAGCTGAAATTGGTGTGTTTCATGTTTTTTTTTATCTTATTTAAATTCTTTTAATATTTTTTTTTCCTCTACCTGTATTTATTAGTCAATTGGGCTACCTTAGTTTAAGGAATGTATGCTGTCTATATATTGTTAATTTATACTAATATATCTAATATGTCTTTACGTCACTAGCTGTATTTTGTACAGTTTCTGTTGTGTAACCAAAATAAAGAAATAAACACGGACATAATTTATGATAATTATAATGTGGCACTGAACATTCTTTTACATGTTTCTGTTGTTGATAAATGAGTTTTATATTAATTTTAACTGGCCAGAAATAAAAAATATGTTCCAACACCCTTGCTGTCATATTTTTGAAATTTGAATATGATATTTAAGTGCTTTATCGAACTATCAGTGTTTCATTAATCATTGCAAAAAAAATCCTTACTTTAATGTTATGTAGTCTAAATGGCTATGGTGTTTTTAAGAGCATCAATCTACAGACAAAAATTGAATTCTTTCACATTTGTACTTTTTGAGTAGAAAGATGCAACGGACAGACCTATGGCCAAAAGACTGGTTTTGTAGCTTCTTATACATGAATTTATAAATACTAAAAGGAATAACATAATGCATGAATAATAAACTTTGATACTAAGAGTATACCTATGTAGAAACATGAGTCAAAAAGGCTTCTGCAAAAGTTTGACCATCTAATCCAAAGAGGCAAATAATATTGATAAAATACATTATTTTTATACATTGCAATTACGTACGTTGCAGTTCTTATTATTTTATTTTCATATATTGTAGATGTTCAAGATGTAAGAGGTAAAAAGTTACTCACTGCATATTCTATGCTGTCGTAATTCTTCAGCTTGCTTCAGGGAACATTTAGTAAAATATTGATTGCTTAATGCAACTAAAAACTCAGTGTTATGCATAAGGTTACCCCGTAAAAGAACTTTGGTTCCAATTGGCACTAGAATAGGAAGACTGAGATATTCCGAATAAAACTGTAGATCTAATTTTTCTAATTTATCTTTACGATCTTTGTGGAAAGATATGCTTTCAGTAGTCTTTTTTAAGGCCTAAAAAAAATAAAAGATATAGTGAAAAATAATGTAAGAAAATAGGCGGCTTTCTTTGAATGGGATCATATGACATCACATTTTGCTATCTTCGAATATTCCTGAAAACCAATATTATCTTTAAAATTTCTCTTTTTAAAGGAAATGTTTCTTTACTCATAATTTTGATATTTTGGCCTTGCATTTTAGTACTTTAAAATTTTGGGTACTAACATTGTTCAGGAATCTTGGAGCCAGACACCTGCAACAGATTTACTCTGGAAATGGTTAGTTAGGTTTTCCTTTATTAAAGTGCATAGAAGGTTCCATACCAGCTATATAATTACTATTAATTAATGTCTAGATACTTCATCATAATTTTGAAAACCATTCAAAAGCTTTTAAATAGGGCCTTGGTTATAAATAAATACATATTCTTAGTAATTTGATTGTTTCCTTGTATTATAACTAACTGTTTTTACCTGCCGTTTTCTGGCATCTCGAGTGACGTGGACTCACTGGGAACCACTACGACCTGCACGTCACGGCACGATTGATCATACTCACCAACCGCTAAGACCATTTAATAATACGGAAGAGAATTAGAGAGTCTTAAAACTAAATGCAATAGCATAATACCAATTAATCATCAACAAAAGCTGCAATGAAATATCAATTTTACTATTTTGGAAATACAAGTTGAAATCTAGGTTATAAAAATATTTAAACTGGCAGGTGGTAACTGCCAACTGAAGACAAAAACTAGTTTTAAGTCATAACAATTTTAATATTGGTGCTAAGAGTACTACTGTATTTTCATAAGTTGAATAATCATGTTTTATTAAACTAGGTCGCAACAAGATACTAAAATTTAGATAGACAGGTACTTTTTATGGATTAATAAAACCTTTGTAATAAAACTTATTTTAAGTGATAATAGGCAAAATACTTACGTCATCATAGGCACCCTGGAATACTTTAATGTTCGATTTATCCATCGTAGTAAAAAAAAGCAATTGAGGGCAGCAGTTACCGGAGGTCCAAAAGAGGTTCTACATCAATGGCTTATCCGTACTATAGGTAAGTAACAATATTTCTAGCTGGTGTTTGCACACTTGGGTAAATTTTCTGCATAACATATAAATTATATATTATTTAAAAAACACTAATTCAACAATGGCAATAATATGGCAGCTATGTGCCTACATTTTGATGAGTTGAAACGTTTAAAACTCCAACATATACAGGTGAACTTAAAGTAGGTAGTATCCTTTTAAGGGTGATTCTGGACAGCAACTTTGTAAGTAAAGCAAAAAAAAGACTAGTCTAAAAAGACAAAAATCCTTGAAACATTTCAATGTATGTTGATTTCAAGAATATTATTTTGCCATTACCACATGTAAGATATATTTAGAATTAAAGGAAAAATATATTTTTGAGCAAATATTACCTATAAGAATTGTAACACTTGTTTACGCCGTCAACTTTACCAATAATATTCGCCATAATATAATATAAAAGTTTTCGTCTGTATGGTGTAAGGTGTATTTACATTTTAATTTCACCGAACATATACGATTAAAGTAGCTTATTTAAATAAATTTACCTCAAAACTCATCTTTTGGTGCAGTGTCAATCTTTAGAGCCTTTACCCAACTTTATATGAACCTTCAAATACTTTAGGTATGTAAAATTAAACTAACGCAGTTAGGTATATAAAATTGACACTTAAGCCCTACCTTTCCTTGTCGTGGATTAAATGTAAGCGCGCAACTTATAATTCACAAAAATATAAATAGGTTATTTTTTAAAAAAGGCTTGTGGCATTCAAACCAATTCCTCCCAGCATTTAAAAGAATGAAACACCGGCATTATGAATAATTTTTATAGAATGTACAAGACTGGGTATATCTTCGACTCCATTCCACCTCTTGAAATGAACACGAATTTTTTTAAAAGTTTACCTTTATTTACTTGAATTACGTACTCTGCGTATTCCACCTTTAAAGAATTTGGTTCATTTGTGTTGAACTGTGACATTTGACAGTTCTCCTTTTTTTCAAATAACTGGCCTCATAATAAATTATTTTCGCCAGTGTTAAGTAACAATTAAAATAGAAAAAACAGACTGCCGTAGCGTATACTACCAGCCGTAATTTCTAGCTTCGTCCATAGATGACGCTGTTTACTTTTTGGCCTTAAAAAATTATTACTTTTTGTTTTTAAAGCCGAATGTGTAAATCAATGACCCAAACAAAATTCTATTTATTGTATAACTGCATTCGAGCCTTACTATCTCTAGCTAGATTTGCCGTTACCCAGTGCTACAGTTTGCGCCAGATCAACAGCAGTGACAATGGACCATTTCCATAACCTGTTTTCAAATTGTATTTTTTAGGCTATTTAAAAAAATATAAGATTGAAAAATAAATCTATGGGGAAGATGGCGATGGCAAAGGGTTTAACATTTTACTTATACTATATTAGCTTCTTTACATACATTCATGTATGAGAAGCTTCTATCCTCGTCCTTTGTGCGTCTGTCCGTCCGTCCGTCCGTTGCAACTTTGAACTAGAATAGTACAAATGAAAGAGAGTTGAATTTTTATTTGTAGAGTGAGACTCTAGAAAAACAACCGTAGCCATTTAGATCGCATCGGAAGCTGATCGGATAATATAGATATTTAACATTAAAGTCAACATTTTTTTCGTATCGAAGATTGAAACTTGCCATATCGATACAACGCTGTGCAGGTGGTATTGTATCATATTTGAATTTCAAAAATATGACAGCATGGCTGATGGGACGTTATTAGTGGCCAGTATAAATTAATATAAATTCATCAATGAGCGCAAATAGAAATATGTAAAAGAATGTTCAATGCCACGTTATAATTATTGTAAATTGAAATATTATATCCTTGTTTATTTATTTATTTATTCTGGTTACCCAACAAAAAATGTACACTATACATGTAATGACGTAAATAAAATGGCATACAAAAGAATAATATAAAGTTAATAATAATATTAAATAAGATAAAATAAAAAGATAAAATGATTTTATATTAAAAAACCAATGAACATGAAGTTCACCAATTCAATTAGATTATTTATTATGTAAAAGGTCAATTTGGGAGAAGTTAGTATTAAATAATCACAAATCCAGCAAAATAAGAAGGGAGGGAAGGAGGGGAGGTTTCATTACTAGCTACGAGTCTAAATTCACAAAAAAAACTGAAATCATGTTAAAATGTGCGAGGAATTGAAAGATGTTATGAAACTATTTTTTTTTTTTTTAACTACTCAGACCTAAAAAATAACTTACGTTTGCCTCTAAGGCTATCCAAAACGTACATCGAGTGTGTTATAAGTGCCGCAGGCTCAAGTGAAGAAGGAAATGAAGTTACCCATAGCAAGTTGGTACCACAGGCGCGTGTAGTCGTGGGAAGATGCCTTTAATGAAGCCTGTAGGGCCTAGCTTTAAGACGTGAGATTCTGTTTAAATAATTTACTAAACAATGTATTGAAGCAGTTAATATTATATGATAGCTACAGGATGTCATAGCCATTTTTTATTTAAACTATCCTCACTTGGCCCCATATTCGAAATTTGTATTATGGCTTTTATATTGTATGAATCGTTCAGAAAATCCTAAATTATGTATATTTTTTTAGAAAAAATGTAATTTTGTAGATGAAAAAAAAAATAAACAGCATTAGATAATAATATTATCAGCAATATTTGTTATTTAACACATTTATTTTGTTAACTTCTCTTTAACGATTAAATGCCGAAGCTAAAAAAGAAGAAAAGAAATATGGCGACAGGTAATATAATTCTTTAGGTTATGTTGTGTGGTTGATTAATGGAAGGGATTTGGTCCTCGGAAATTTCTTTCAGCTTATTTTCAAAGTTCACTGAAATGCTAACATAGTTTATTTTACAAGTTCTCGTCTGTCTCATAAATGAGATTGTGATTTTGTAAATATGGTTTCAAAACTGCCCAGTATGTATCCGTGTGCATATTTTCTTTATATTTAGAAATGAGTAGCCTATTTGTAGTATTTGCTTAAAATGTATATCATTGAATATATCTACCAATGGAGGTGACTAAAATTCATCTCGAATATAAATAAACCAAACACGGGCCATGTTTTCAGGATCTTAACTAAAAAAGAATCCTAAATTATAGTGTTAAAAACATGGATTGGAGTTTGGTCATAAAACACATTTGGTGTCAAATGTGTACAGGATTGAGGATAGTTATCTTAATTTACCTACATTTGAAATAAAACTAAATGATTTTTTAAAATATGCATACAAGGACAGTTCTGTATCTGGAGGGAGGAGGGTATTCACTTTGACGGACACTATGATCCACATAGTTTAACACAAAATATTCCCATAGTAAAAAGTAGATGTGTAATCGTGTTGGGTGAAACTATTTAGAGAATATGTGATGCGACACAACGTATATAGACATCCGACACCAAGAGATGAGAGTTTGTTGGTTTGTATTCGGGATCATAACCGTTTTCTCCATCATCACTGAAACATGGCTTGAAATCCTCGAAATATCAAAAAACAAATTAGTTACATGTGTCCTTTCTCTTTCATGTGGATCTTGATCCCCCATCTAAAATTGTATTTTGATATTATTTTCGTGCATGTTGTAAAATATAAATTAAAATAATATGAAATACACATACTTATAACAATTACAGATAACACACTACACTATGTAATATACTATGTAATTACTATGTATAATGCATTGTTGTCGAGTATTTAGTAAGTATGTGTGGGTTAGCAACAATGCGGGGATAAAAACAAGCAGGTATATACAAGCGGGCTTATGGACTGCTGTTTTGTGGCACAGATGTATATGCTTATTGCCTGCAAAAGGTAAAGTGAGGCAACATTCAATCATTCCTTAAAACTAAAAAATACGTAATAACACACTCAGTCACGGGGCACTCATTGGTAAACATCTTATGGCGTTCTGTCTGTAAACATTTTAAAGGTCTCTATTGTAGGTTTTTAAAAATGCATCCACTTTCTTAAATTAATGCAACATACTAGGTAACTTAAAATAAATTGCAGTTTACTACCTAATACCTACCTAATTTAATACCTACACGGTTTTAAATATATAGCTTCAGTTTCAGGCCAGAAGCTATATTTGCAGAAATTTACAAATCCACATACATCTAAGTTTGCAAATTAATATTTGCTCATTTTATTTTTCAGGTTCTTTTAAATCATTTTATAAATCGTGTTTTATTCGACAGGGGTTGAGATTTAGATCAACCCAAGCCCTGATTCAGGAGCCACTGGAAATTTTTCGAACCTATGAAGACAATCCTGTAAGTATTTATATATATATATATATATATATTGAGGTAACTTGGTTAACGTCTTCTCGGCTGTCACACAAAGCAATGCCCGAACTGACGTTAGTTATTAATTACTTCAATTGACACGACAATAACGGCGCTATGTTTACTTCGAACACAGTCTACGTAAGCCTGGCTTTATTGAAGCTTCAATTTAGCTATAAAATGCTATACGTATGTAAATGCTAAACATATTCCTCATAAGCATGATGGATATAGTCCTGGATGGTTGTTCGTACTGGAACATGTGCGCCTTCGCTCTTCGTGCAGTCGTATTACTTCACTAGCAGGTAGCGAGCGACTTTACTGACAATGTTCGCTATACATTCATTGTGAAATTAGTTTTGTTTATATATTTGCAGATTTTTTTTAAAAGTCAGCAAGCCCGTCTTTTCGGTTGCTATGAGTACCGAAAACTGGTCTTAAATAAACTAATAAATAAATAATATTTGGTCTAGATATTTCAATGAACCTATAACTTAATTTGTGTCTGAATTTGTACATGTTTTTTAAAATGTTCAATTAAAATTGAACTATTTGTAATTGACATGTATTCTAATATACTTATTTATTTTTCAGTTACACCATACATATGCACACATTGGACATTTTTATAATATAACACCTTCCACAAGTGAAGTTCTTTTTAGTCTCGGTGGATATCCTGGGAAGTTTTCAAAACAGACACAAACATTCACAGAAACATGTCTTATGGTCAGACAGCCAGCTCTTGATATAATGGAATGCATCAAAGTCACCAATTTCGACAAACCTGTTAACAGATATGTGCTTTGTATCCTTTTTATTATTTGGTTGAAGTGGACCTGGTTTTCAATAAGGAGGCTGTGTAGTAGTCTGTGGCGTGCCCAGAATTTGTACAGTAGGTAAGCCATATCGCAGGGGGGTGGTGGGAGTCTACCCTAACCACCGCAGGCTTAATTTTTTTTTACATTTTCAAATATTTATAACTATATATTACAATTTAAAAGTCTTCCAAAATATGTAACTTTTTCGAAAAAAAAATAAAGTTAAAACAAAAATTATATATATTGGAACGGAAGTACATCAATGTATTTTTAATACAAATTTATAAATAGTATTAGACACTGCATTAAATTGAAAAAAAAAATAAAACAAAATTGTTTAGTTGTAATTTCCAATGGTGAAAACGTCAAGTTAATAAATAATACTGATATAATACCAAAATAATAAAAATCCTTCAGGGAATGCGGACGTATATATACGTCCTTCTGCCGATGGCGACCTACCGCTGGCCGGGCGGCCGGATGTATATATACGTCCTACAGCTTCCAAGGGTTAAGTTTTTCCCAGGATAGTGGAAAAAATGATTTAGATAACATCATTGAATGGTTGCAAAGTTGCTTTTTTTTGGTTCAACATGAATATGTTTTTTAATGTTTGCATAATTATAACTCTTATATCTCACTGCATAGTCGCTCGCTTCAGTACGCAGCTAAGCTTAAAGCGACCACTAACCATAAGAAAATGTAAGTTAATGCATAAAACTGCTACTTATAAATCATCGTTTATTATTCAATCTTCGTTTGTATAAGTTATTCTTTTATTCTATGTTCACACCTGCATTTTAACCTTGAACTTGAACTGTGCCCGGCAAATGCGCTCCTAACTAATCTTCCCTTACACGATCAATTAAATATCATAACGTAAAGTTTACAAATTAATTTCTCTGAAACCATTATGAATTTTAATATACTGTCTTCACAAATTATATTGGAAATCGCAAGACCAATAAGCTGTTTTTTTTTCTGCATGAGGTCGTGGGACAAGGTGTATATTAAAAATATTTGGGCAATATTTTATATTATTACCTTAACTTTATTATACAGATGGTAAAAAAGGAACTGGAAAATCTCTACAGTTAATCCATCTTATTCATTTTGCATCGCTTTATGGTTTTCTAATAGTACATGTACCGTGGGGTAAGTACCATGAACTGCAATAATAAGATTATTACAGTAATATTCTTATTAATATTATTCGCTGAGCCAACAGCTATTTAGCTGATATGCTCATATCTCATTCCCAGTTCTAGCATTTACGTAGATTCAAGAAATTCATCAAGCCGGTTCTTGAACTGGTTTACACTTACAGCTTATAGCTGTAATAATGATTTCTAATAATAGTACTGTAACAAGCGTAACAAAAGTATGACTAAGGCGACTAGCTATGATCGCTAGTGTAACTAAAAAAAAGTGTTACGAAAAAGATTTCTGGGCAGTATATAATGGGCGCTGTACAAAATATATTTTTTTATGTTTACACAAACAAGCGAACACATGGTCTACTTGGCTACAAAAAAAAAATAAATTCGGCTGAAGCATATGATTCTAACTCGCTGAATGACGCTAACTTGGTCGAGGGCTTAAATCAATAAGTAATGTGTTTCTATACAATTTCTGTAAATTTGAACAAGAATGTATATAACAGTACCAGTAGCGTATCTCTGAAGATGAAAGTAAGTTCGATAACTTAAGGCGATGAGATAAAAATAAGATGTTGTCTCTATATTATTATGGATGTTGTGAAGCATGATGTTCGGGAGAACAAAGAAAAGTGAATGAAGCCATGACACGAGCTACAGGACTTCAGCCGCAAACAAGGGCCTTTGTTGAATGTGTGGAAATTAAAACTGAAAATACCTTGATTGATGGTCTTTCTTACTGATAAGGTGACTGCTCTAGGAACTGCCTTACCAGGGGCTCTTCATGGACTAACCCAGAAGGTGCAGTAGTTGCCGTTCGCCTCGCCTGACGATATTAGAGGCGGTTGTGTCAGTCAATTGGACTCTATTGAGACAGATATATTGAGGTCAAAACTATGAAGATCTCAACATGCCAGCTGTCAGTTTGAACAGTATAACGGCAACGGCAGTCCAAGGATAAAGACAGATCAACATATGGATGTACTTTTCGAATAATTACTGGTGACATAATTTCCAAAATTGTGATGTAGGATAAAATATGTAAAAAAAAAAAGGAAATGTGTTACAATATAAAGAAATTTAAACGAGGCCTATTTAGCTTATTAGGTGTGCGATACATTTACTGATTTCACTAGTCCTACCAAGGAGTGACAACATCTTTGCAGGTATATAAGTTGAAGATTTAGGTGTTAAGTTATAGTCAGTTTGTAGCGTTTATAGTTTTTAGTCTGAAGTAGTAATATTTGTAATAGTGATAATATAATCAGCTCATTCACATCTTTTATGAAAAAAACTTCTTAATAGTTAGTGACTATATGCTGTGGAAAAGGTTTTGATGATTTGCATCATTCAGTCTCTCTGCGCTACATTCACTCGATGTGATAAGCAAAGAGCACAAAACAAAATGTTTAGTTCGTAATACCACTTTAAAACGTAATTATTAATTACTTATGATATAAAATTCTAAGATCACTTTTATTCTGGGATCAGAATGATATTATTTTACATGTTAAGGTACTTTCGGCGGCGGCTATCTGAACATCATATCTATCATATCATATGAGAACAAGGGCAACCTAGCTGCTGCATGGGCAGACTCTATTGTTTCTCCAGAGCCCCAGAAAATTACGCTGATTCTATAGAGCCTATTCTATTGGTGGCCACTAAAAGCACAGGCTTGCATTGCAGCTTCGTAGTATATCATTGTTCTGTGGTGGCGCCGAAGGCCTGTTGTTAAAAAGCAGCTCATATTATGTTCTCATATTTTCCAGTTGCGGAATGGTTAAGAAGAATGACAAAGCACAAGGAAGTATCAACATCCGCAACCCGGGAAGGCTTTGTTGATCTCCCTCTAGAAGCTGCCGCATGGCTTTTGCATTTTAAAACCCAAAATGCTATACTTTTGAAGGAGCTACAGGTTGGATATTCATTATTTTAAATTACCCATGATACTCGTATATGATATCTTAAAATGAGTTAAAATTTATTGATGTATTTATCTTTAAAAATGATTGACAATTATCTTTGAAAGGGGAATCCAGTTGGATAGATTTTTGGGTCATTACTATTATATAGCTCTGAATGGATGTTTATCATAATGAACTTTGTTCGCATTAAGATATAGCTACCATACAAACGTCACTGGGATGATTCACAAGTTGTCTCGGCGCCGAAGCTGCTGTAAACTCATCCCATCGGCTGCTACCAACCTAGGGCAAAGCCTAAATTAGAATGTTAGTCTATAAATACAATTTAAGACATGATATATTACATTTGATCACGGAAAGAAGTAAAAAAATATATCATAAGAGAAACTTTTCACTGCACTGTAGAAAAGTTCAAAATTATAAATAGGCACCACGCACCTAACCTTGACTCATAAATGACAACACAATGAGAAACTCTAAACATCTCCTAAAAGTAAATAATAATAGTAGTTATTTAATACAAAGAAATCACTTTCTGCCATGTGGCCTTTGAAATGAACTACATCAAGAAGTAGCGTAGCTACTTGAGTGAAAAGTTTTAAAGAAAAAAATATATAAAAAAAACAACAGTATTACATGCACCAATATATAAAAATAATGATAACATTATTTTTTATTATTAACATTAGTTAGGTAAATAATCAAAGGCATATAATATAACCGTACGAGTGACTTATATAATGCACATAATGTCTACCCTAGAATAAGTTTTTACTTTGTTGGGCATCATTTTTACACATTCTCCAGTATCTAATTTTGCATCCATTGGTGATTTTTTTTTTATGTTTTTTCATTTTAGTTCAGTCATGTTTTGCTATGCGTTAATTAAATAAATAAATAATTTATAAAAAAATAATTGTTAAACTGCAAAATGCGTTTTTATCTGCCAACTAAAATATATATATATATTTTTTTTAATAATTGTACCTAGGCAATAGGTACAAGGGTTTAGGTTTTTAAATAACTAGGGCATATACAATTATTTTGGGCCCTACTCAATTAGGCCAAATATGCCTGTGCTAGAGTCAGGGAAGATTGTGGTAATGAAGCATTAAAAATGACCATGTGCGGGATTCAAACCCGCGAACTATGGGCTAATTCCAACGCCTTAACCACTAGACTACCACAATCTCATTTATTGTTTTATCTCATTTATTATTGAAGTATAAACATTATTTGATATATTTTAAATTTTACTTCATACACATTCGGTAATTCATATAAAAATATTCTGTTTTTACAGCTGACCACAACCAATGAATATGTATGGAGCAAACGCGAGGTCACTCCAGTTGGTGCAACTTTAAGTGAACTGATAGATCACGGTATCAACAGAATCAAATACTCATCTGAAGTTATCACTGCCCTGTTAAATGAAGTGAAGATTTTATCGAAGCTTGGAAAGTAAATATACTTTTGCTTTATTTGCGATTTATCCGGCATTCATTACCGACTATACACTAAACCGCAAACTTTCTTGATAGTGCTTATACATTTATCTGGATTAGTTTGAATATTAAATTGGGACAAAACTAATCAAAAATTACACAAGCTTACCTATATTAACTACAACTGTATTTAATGCATTTTCATAAAACGCAGAAATGTTGCTCTTGACATCAGAGCTGTACTTATA
Source organism: Neomicropteryx cornuta (assembly GCA_020383195.1). NCBI lineage: Eukaryota > Metazoa > Arthropoda > Insecta > Lepidoptera > Micropterigidae > Neomicropteryx > Neomicropteryx cornuta. The sequence continues at coordinate 14,677,449 of JAHKQU010000014.1, forward strand.
ATAAATTGAATTCCAGGTGTAAAACATTTGTGGCAATAGATGGTTTGAACACCTTCTTTTATCCATTGACACGATTAAAAACGCCTCTCAAGAAGAAGATAACACCATTTGAAGTATCAATTTCTCAAGGATTTGTCGACATAACGAAGAATGATTGGGTAAATTATTCTAATCTATTATTTATTGAATATAATTTTCTCATTTTAGGAGTAAAAGTTTTGGTATTATGATATTTCTGTTGACAAAAGTGAGTAAACTAATTCGTAATAAATTGAAGATTACTTTCATAAAATTTCATTATGAAGCCTTAAAACTAAGGAGAAATTCAAAATATTTACAACTAGATTTCCTAAAATCATCCATACTGTTAGTAATGCCTTTTTCTTTAATAATATCCGAAGCTGACGTTGACCTGTTCTAAAGTACACCAGTCCCCCAATTAATCGATGGCTACCACGACAAAAAAAAAAAGTAAAAAAACAAAACCGATATAATTGTTTTATTTAGAACTTTATAGAATCTAAAGTTGTTATATCCTTTACTGCTGACAAGTTTATAAATTATGTTTTCACGATGACCACAAAATGTATCATGAAATTTTTGGAACAGCATGAATTTGTAATTAATTTTGTGAACAAAAAATAATTATTGTATTATTTTTTAAAATTAGTATTGTGTTATGCATGTTTATAAATGCATTTGAAATTTATTGTATTTGTGTAACGTATTTGTTGTTTTTGATACTATTATTACAAACATCTAAATACACACCACAAATACATCTAAGCTACACAATTGAAGCGTGTCGAAATAAAAGTGACATTCTCCAATGTTAAATTTAAATTTGGCTCTTATGCGTTTCTTAAATGGCAATATCGATTTAAAATCCTAATATAGACGCTACTGTTTCATACCTGTGGAAGAATCCGGGTTTGTTCAGAACAAATTGAAAAAGCCGATTTAGTTTCGTTCTTTTTTCAGGTAGAGAATGGATAATGCCGTCTTTCAGATTTAAACCATCCTTTTGGATACTGCTGAAAGCAGCAGTATCATCCAAAAGGATACTGCTGCTCAACCTTACTGCTTACTGTTTTCCATTCAAAAGTGAATGGAAAATTTAATATAATTTTGAAGCCCATAAAAGATTAGAACGAGACGGGATCGACAACTAATAATTAAATTATACGAATGCTGAATTTAAAAAAAAAGTTTGCTATGACCTAGATCATATACAATTATTTTTGGCCCCTACTTAACTAAACTTCTTGTGCTAGAGTCAGGGGAAATGGTGGTAATGAAGCATTAAAAACGATGTGTAGAGTGTGGAGTCGAACCCGCGACTGCTGGATCAATAGTCAAACGCCTTAACCTCTAGACTACTACGATTTTCAGTGGCCTTAATATATCTATCTAACCACCTTAAAAAATGTAATTTTAGTTATAATTCTGCTTACAGAATAATGGAGTGGTTGTTGTGACTGTAGACGAACTAGGCGTACCAGTGGAAGCACAAGGCTCATACATGCCTCGATTTCTTTTGGGAACTGAGGTTAGCACTTAACTTAAAATTGAACATTGTTTACGCTATAACATTTTCCGACGGATGCAAATTCCGTGTCAGTTTGTATGGTTATTTTTTTGTATGAGTATTATAATTTACCTGACAATATTGATGTGAAGATTAAGCAAAAGCAAGCGGAGCTAGTAATGTGTAGTGAGTGCAATGGGAATCGCTGATTGATAAAAGGGTCGGGTGGGCAGCCTTTGCAATTGCGATTTGTATTTCGTTCTCACACTCTTGATTTTGTTAGTTATCCTAAGTAAAACTTACTGCTGTTGGGTGAATATAAATATTGGATTTCACATGGCCACATCCGTTCCATAAATAAATTCCAGTCATCATAAAAGAAAACCAACAGGACCGAAAAAGTCAGATTTTTTAAAAAAGATGCAGGTTATGTTATGTAGGAGCAGAACACTTGAATATTATTACTTACATTATTTAATTAATAATAATAAAAGTAATATCTGATTATTTATGCGTTATTCATATTTCACTTTCATTTACTATTTTGTATGTTTTGTTATTTTATTTTAATTATTATTTTTTGACTTATGATAGATGATTATATCAAAAAAAAATTGACCGATAAACTAATTTGTTTTTCCTTGTGTCCATAAACCAAAGTAGATTTTAATATTTGTATTCATATTGTTGTTAAGTATATTTTTTTACAATACTCATTTGAAAATTGAACTTTTTTAACAAAAAAAAAGGTATCAACATTTATGTAAAAATTTGATTTCTGGGATATCTGTATTTTTAGATTTCCTTTTTAGATTGATCACTTAACTTTTGCTTTTGGATGTTAGAAAACACTCTTAGTAACTAAAACAAAATGCAGATGTCACTCATATCAAGTCATGAAATGTCATAATTTGTTGAAAAAAGCAGTTTCATAATTTTAATGACAGATGGCTATAAATTCTTTATGGTTTATATTGAAAAATATTTACAAACAAAATAGTGCGCCATCTGTGAATGATCAGGATAAGCTTTTCTAAACTGTAAACTTTTATGCGGTTTGCGTCTAGGCTAAAACTACATTCGGGTAATCTACATATCGGATTAATTTTTTTGGGTGCCATCCAATTGTATGAGGTTGAGCTATCTAAAAACCACTATATAATTTACCTTAGTAAATATAGTTGGACTTAGACTTAGTAAATAGATATGGACATTAATCAAATATGAAATTAACTATAACAGCCAGGAGGAAACACAGTTGATAGCAAGGTTTTTTTATGAAACAATTATGTATAAGGCTGTTTGTGTAGTAAGTATATGTTATGATTTAAAATAATCACTTTGACCTTTTAGTAATTTTGAGTCAGTCATGCAACTCACGATCGGAACAGAATTATTCTCACAGCTAGACTGGGAGTCACTTAGTAAGAGGAGTTCTGTTTGTCGACGTACAAATTTATTTAAGCAAATAATCCTGCGTGGCCTGAAATTAGCTCTCAACTAGATAAACTAAATTACCTTGGTGGGTAAAGTCATCCAGCTAAAATTAAATCTCTTTTTAGGAAGAAAAATGTCAAGTTTAATTCTTTTCATCCTATAACTATTCGGGAATGTAATGCCCCGAGTAGATCTATATAAAGACTATGTTAAAACTAGATTGGTAACTAGCATCTGCAAGACGTGTTCTCCTTTAGCCAGCAATGTCACCAGAGCTTGCTTAACATAACACAATAAATAATAATAACAAAAAAGTATGAAGTGCAAAGTGATTGTGGTAAGCCGTTTTCATTTCAATAACAAATAAAATGCTTTCTTTTTTTCAGGGTTTTCATCACTTGGATCCGTTCATTCCTATTAAAGTAGACAAATATTCTCCTAAGGAATTCGCAAGCTGTCTTGCATATTACAGAGACAGAATGTGGCTACGAGAGAATAGCATAGTGGATGCAGAATTGGAATTTCTGTGCGCTAGGAATCCTTATCGATTCATGGAACTATGTGCTCCATTGTAGATTCTAGAAACATAACATGTATTCAATTTAAATAAAATACTTATGGCACACTTACATAATTTGTATAACAGATTTATGTAACATTTAAACATATACTGACAGGAATCAAAAACAATTAATGGGTGCTCAGACGCTTGAAAGAGAATTTTACCGGCGATATTGCATCATTTCAAAAAGTAAAATGAAGACACCCTTTTTTATTTTTTACTTATGTTCTTAGATATCAAATAAGACTAATAAGTATTTTATATTTTTTGCTATGAGAAAAATAAATACCGAGATACTAAAGAGGGTTATTAAACTCCCAAAAGGTACGCTCGAACGTTTGCTTCAAAAGCTGTTTGTCAGTTGGATTAAATTTAAGACATTTTCAAACATCTTGAGGGAACCAAAACAGGTCCTAAAAGCTTCTGCGAACCATTAGGAAGTTTGAGCGTTATTAAGGTTCTTATACCTCTATAATCATTGCATGTAATTTTTTTATATACCACCCAGTATTACCATTTGGAAAAAGTAATGGATACGACCAATGATCCAATGGACGGGTCCAATAATGAATTTGAAAACAGAGATATTTTTAATAGTACCATTAACTTTTGAAGACAAACCTATTTCATTCAAAAGGTGGCTCACCATCAACTAAACTAACCCTTATGACAACATGAAGTGAATGCAGTCTTCACCTAAAGTGACTTCAGTTTTGAAATGTTTTGCATCACAAAACCTGCATTGTAAATGCGTTAATCCAAAATCAAAAGTATTTCTCAAAACAATTTCATCATTTTGTAATACTTTTACACTATTTAAATTTGCATTTGGTGTATTATAATTTTACTTTCAAGCGAATATAGATTCCTTATTTTTTGTGTCTCAATCCGACCCGAACGTTCAACGCGGAGGTATAAAAGTAGGCGCGAATATCTGAATGTAAAGAAAATGAAATTACTGGAATAAAAAAATGTAACTTGTAAAACGAAATTACTGAAACTAAGATTAGACAGGGTTTAATTTAAATAATAAAATGTACTCACTTTTTTAAAACAATAATTATGCTTTTTTACCTTGACATTTGACAGATTATTAAAAAAGAACATTTGAGATCACACTCTGTCAGTGGTATGAACGTTTATTTTAATTAATTTAATTTATTTTCAACACAGATAAATTTTAGCTCTCTGCACTTCTTCTCGATATAAACTTTAACTATGACAAATCTCACACAATATGCTAAACCTTTTAGTACCGTGCTGCTCTAGCGTAGCAGTTGACGAATACGAAAAGTACCAGGCGCGGTTTTGAAGAAATAGTTTTTCGGCGAGACCCTTTCGCCGATTCATTTTTAATATGTCGCATTTACTTATGTCATATTTAACATTTAAAATGACGAGCAACGGAAACCATAATTAATATCTATGTATATTGTTTTGAACCACTGCTTTGGACACTGGATGTAAATAATACGAGATGACAAATATTATAGTTATTCTTTTGAAATATCTGAAAAATAAATTACTATTTTGGTTACCCCATATATGACAGGTAAAATAACTGTTGTGTTTTTTTAATAACAAATGTTTTATGATAATTCGCTTTTTTTAATAATGATCTCCCGCGCCACCGCCATGGGCATGTTAACATGCCAGCACTAGCTTAAACTTATAATGTGCCACTGAAGCTCCGAAATCATAATGGCACGGACCGCCGCCGTCACGTAAACATGCCAAGCCGCGTATTCAAATTTCGGCGACATACCAATAGATTTTGTACTTCAATAACGGAGAAATTTAAACGTTTGTTATTAAAAAAACTACAGCGGTAGAGCGGTACAGTATTTTACACCTGGGCTGGCGGCTAAAAGGTTAAATTTGCCACTCTGGGCCCCAGAATGGAACCAACAAACTGAGATGAAAAAAAAAATATTATTAGTCTATGCCTTTCGTGTATTCAGGTACACGCGACATTCCATCATTTTAAATATTAATAAAAATGCACTAAACAATAAACAATGAATGAAAAAATATACAGGGGGTGCCCTTTATGAATCCGGAACTGGCCACTTACAGAACAAGATTTAAAAAGTAATTACTACATTTAAAAATTAAACTCTTTGGGTGTAACCATTTTGTTTTATGTAACTGTCAATTGTTTTTCCATTGTGATCTCATTTTAAAAAATTGTTGTCTTTATCGCCAAACTTGTTTATTTAACACGTGATAATTTTCGTGCTATGATTTATTACCATTTTCGGCATGGGCTAACTCAAAAACAGTGCATCGATCAACTCACTTTGACTTTTGGGGATGAAGCACCATCGAAAACCACTGTGTATTACTGGTTCAGTGAGTTTAATCGTGCGTGGTCTATGCTCACGGATGAATTTAAAGGTCACCCTAAATCGCAACCGATTTGTACAACAACTTGTACCACAAAATAATGATGCTGTGCAGAAAAGAAAGGATGCTGTGCAGCAAGATTGTTATGTTACATATTGCGAGATAGAGGCGTCCCTGAGCTTAAGTATGTCGAGCATACATAAGATATTACACAAACATTTAACCATAAAAATAAATGTTCGCGTTGGATTCCGCACAACTTGATAATTGATCAAAAATAGGTTCCTGTTGATTGATGCAAAAAAATGTTAAAAAAAATACAATCGTGGTCAAAAGTTGTTTATAATATCTACACAGGTGATCTATGTGTATGAGTAGGTCACCTGTTTTTTTTGTATAAATGGACATATGGCTATAGTGCCACTAGATAATCGTAAAACGGTTAATTCAGAACGGTACGCGACCATTTTGTTTGCCAGACGTCTTTGAAAAATAATAAAGAAGAACCGACAACGCAGAATCATTCTGCATCATGACAATGCTAGCTGCCACACGTCGGCCAATAGAACTTAGCTTTTGGAAGGTCAAAAGATAAAATTAACGGGTCATCCGTTGTACAGCCCCGATTTGGCACCCAACAATTTCTATTTATTTCCAAATGTGAAGAAAAAATTACATGTACCTTAAAACTTCTTTAGATGAAATAGAGGGATTTTAAAAAATCAAGAGGCCGGTAATAAAGTAAAATTTAAATTAAATTATACAACACTTTTTAAGCTAAATATACTTTATTTTATTATCTCTAAGTTATATTATTATGAATTCAACAGAATAATTTATTTTTTAGAAGATACTCGTATATTTACTGAAAAAGCTTTTAAGCTAGGAGGAACTCCATTTAGTGTGAGCTGCAGTGCTAATGCTTCTGCGTGATGTTGTGCTTTAGATAGATCATCAATGATTTCTTTAACAACGACAGAATCGGCCGCCGACTTAGTCATGAGAAATTGTATAAGAGAAGGGTAGAATGATGTATTGACAAATTTCACAACGAGCTTTTCCTTGATTATTAGTTCAGACAAATTGTCATCGCAGGGATTGTCAAAATTCTGAAAAAATAACAATACGATTTATACAATTGTTTGTAATGACCACTTAAATACTTAATATGACACAACTTTACTTAACCATATTTTAAAATATTACGCTTAGTAAAGGCAGTAGGCTGTAAAGCTAGTGTGCAAATGCTACAAATGTCTTTTGATGTCATAATATATATCTATGCATTTATATTTAAAAACAATTGTCTATGTTTATTTGTCACATTACAATTTAGAGTAAACTGCAGCGCGACTTTGAAATTTACAATATCAGCATTTTGGAGTATATACATTTTAGAATGCCTATGCCTATTTATGAATGACAACACTACGCATTTGTATAGAGAATTGACAGGGTTGAGTCCTCTTAAGGTATGTATGTAGATAGGTTTAAATAATATAACTTACATTTGATTTAGATAAATAATATGGAATCAAGTCGTACAGTGTTTTATCCTTTGACAGTAAAATTAACCTTAGAAGTTGTTTCACACAAGCATTTGGTGTGTTTTCCACCACCCATCTAGAACCCTGTAAAATATAAACAGCCATATGCATAACTTAAACTGATAGCGCATGCATTTAGTGTGGTCAGTGGTCGCTTTTAAGCCTAATAACGAATTAATGTGATTATGCACAAAATTAAATAAATTATCCTTATATTTCTTTAATTTAAAAATAAGAAGGTAGAAGTTACTTTAATTTGAAAAGGTAAATCAAATATTGCTTTTGAATATTCTTTTTCTACCTACCCACTTATGGCTTTTGTGGGGTTAATTGGATTCACTTAAGTTACTTGCTGTGTGCTTACAAAATTAGTGAAAAGGTTGGTGTGTGAAATTTGCCGAAATAGCATTCGAGGATTAAGGCTTGCAAAGGCTGTCCTTGCTTGAAAGATTGGCATTTCATTGTGGAATTGCTGGGACCTGGATTAGCCTGGATGCATTGGCTTGTGCTGTGTGCAAAAGCCGATTTGTTCGAAAAGCAAAATTTTTATGGATGGGCGGGCACATGAAGAGAAGATTTAGAAAAAAAAAATAACCCATGCTGCTGAGGACAGCTAGAAGGTCAGTATTGGCCAACACCATACAAGGCTTAATGTTATAAAATCAGATGTCACCCAGTGGACTCTGGAGGTAAATTCAAATAGATGATAAATTAAAATTACTACACTTTAGAATTTATATTTTGAGTTTCTCGTACATAAAATTCAATAAACAAAAAACATGTTAACAATAAATATAGTTTTTTTTCTTACACTTAGTGATAACAGGTGACTCTCAAATAACATTTTCAAATGATTAGCATTATCATCATCATCATCTTCCAGTAGTTTTTGAACCAGAAGTAAATAAGGATTTTCCTCATTACTGTAAAAAATAATGTATTTGCGATTTATATATACATTTTGATGACAAATGTATTCTATAGTACCTAGTCTCAATTATATGACATTATTGTAAGTCACATTTTCACAAAATTTATATTTAAAAAATTGCTATAAGATCACCCCAAGTCAACATACGTACCATAAAGGCACTAAATCAAGGCATTTGATGACGTTAACACAAGAGAGATGTTGACGAAATTATTAATTCTGTTTTAACTGAGCTGGATTTTCTGTGAAATCTGTTTTTTTTTTCAAAATCACAAAGAAATAAAATATGTGTATGTTTTTCTTACGTAAAAAGTAAAAATATTACATCTTTATTTTTCACCTTCACATTATTATCATACTACAATTCTGGTCTGGTGAACTGGAGACTAGTCAATTAATGAAGGTATTCGAATGACTAATTAATGGGTACAATTTAATACCTTAAAGAATTATTAAATTATTTTGGTTGTCAAATCTTCAGCTGTAACTAAATTCTAAGGATCACAAATTTTAAATCTGATCTAATAGCATTTCCTCTTTACCCTCTCATGATGAACCTAACCTCAGACAGTGGTTTCCACGGTAGATAAGCTCTTAACATATTTATAACAAAAAAAAATTACCTCAGTACTGTTTTGAAAGTCGGCCAATAGTTAAATAGATCCATTAAAACTTTTAATTTATTACCGCTAAGCGATTTAGGCGATAATAATTTCAAAATAATTTCCAATCTGCATTTTTCCTGCGTAAAATCAGCATCTAGAATTTTCAAAATACATTAAAAACTCAATTATTTCAAGATGACAAAAGTTGATGGGGGCTGATTAAGGGTATAAAAAGGAATCTTGATATATATGGTGATTTTTTTTAGTATAGCCGACTTTACAGCCTTAATTTTATCATATTAAAAATATAATGCCTTAAGGCGCCATAATAAAAAAAACATAAAAGGGTTAAAAAAAGTTAGTCTAGTTCCTACTGCTCTGTGTACTTTTTAAACACTGGTAACAATAATGATTTTGTGAAATCCAAAAAAATTACCAGAATTTTATTATTATTTTGTAGTAGGCAAGCAGCATAGCTGATAAGCCTATATATTATTCAGTATCAAAATTGTTATTATTTTTTCTCTTTTTTTTCTTATATGTTTGTCTAGATTGTTTTACCTTTATTAAAAACAAGATAATACTTCCCTGCTGTTCCGCATCATACCAATCGCAAATAATAATATAATTTTTGTGGAATGAAATGAACACGGTATGTTATGTAATCAATTTTTGGCATTTGACATTTTTCAAAAATATATTCATAAAGACCAGTAAAAGCCAGCAAGCAGTATTTAAAATAACCCTTATTTTAGAGAATTTCATATGGTTTTCGAAATATTTACAGTTTTCCCAAAATCATAATTTTAGCGGAATTTCAGCACTCTATAATTATTTTTTATTTTCGGCCGGGCACATGATGTCAGGTTAATATAATGCAAGATTTCACAAAATATATTTTTGACCATAATGAAGTGCACCGTGTAACTAAATGCGATGAAATTTGTGAGTTGTGTAATATGTAGAAGTTCAATTTCTAGATGTAAAACAGATAAACATGAGGACAATTTTAACATTCTTCCATGAAAACACATGTCATCACACAAAAGGACATAAACACCAAACAAGAAATAGACTAAGGCAAACACTACCAAGAATGGTTACAACCTTTCGTCAGAGGCATTATTTGTTCCTTGCACTGAGGTATATATAACACTTTGCTGAAAACTAGAAGCCATAAAAAAATAAAACAAAAAATTCAATCAAAAACAATCTGCACCAAGTGGATAAAAATCAAATACTCCAAAACGTCCAATCGCTATTACACTAATGTAATAATATTCCAAGGGAAAGAAAAATCAATTAATACGAGTAGGTACCTTCCAAGGATATTTCGCCATCCCATTGACTATTGATCATTTCATGGGTATATTGATTCAAAAGCTGAGAGTTCTTCTCATCAGTTAAGTCAGAATCCTGGAATTATAAATATGTTAGGTTTAACCATAGAAATAATTTAATGACATAGAAGTGCCGTAAACGAGCTACAGCGGATATGACAAAATCATGACACGAGCGTCAGTTGAAAATTAAACTCTGCCCCTCCGCCCGGTGTCTGGCAGTGATTATGTCGGTATTGTGTCGGTATACCAACAATACCGTTCTGATGTCTGAAAATGGAAATGTTTGGCCGTACGTGGATTTGACTTGAATTATGTATGAAATATTATTAGTTAAGAAACTTAACAAAGGACCTGTCGACAGTCTCTGACTAATGAATCCTTGCTTATTTTTATTGTAATAAAAACAATGATGAAATAAACGCCGCTGTTGACGGCATTGAACTGAACTGAACTGACTTAGGCCGAGTCTACTCAATCAATTCAAGTGGTCTGTTGGTATAACATTGTAACCGTTCGGAGGCCATGACTGTGGTGAAGAATTTTAATAGATCGATAATCAATTTATCATTGGTCCAAGTGTTAAAGTCACACACTAAATTGTTAAAGCCACACTTGTTCATTCTACAACATATATTCAGAGAATTCAGGTGAACAAATTCTACATTCTCAATAAATAGGTTTTTTTATTTGAAATTGAAAATTTGAATTTGATTTGAAAAATTAAAAAAGTAATAAGAGCTCACCTTGCACATGAATATTATCCGGATCCATTCCTCGGAGGGTTTGAATTTTCCCGTAGCAAATAGTTTTATTTTACTCAAAACGTGCTTACTTAATCCAGTATCTTCGTCACTATTTTTTATTATGCACATTATCAAAGTTTTTAGTATTCTAAAAAAAAAGACAATTATAAAACTTATTTATCATAAAGTATGCATATATGATTTTTAAGTTTTTCACAGTCAATCTGATTTGATCATGTTATTTTGAGAGCATATTCTATTTTGTTAATAATATTGTAATTACATCTGTATGTCTATTTAAATAAATATATTTGCAAGATAAGTGAGGTTATTAGATATAAAACCCCTTAGTCCATCAAACGCATATTGAGATGTAAAAAATTTTTACCAGTTTACTGTATCATTAATATAAATAATATAAATGTCGGTGCTGTCTAAATTATACCTCTTATAAGGAAGTTTTATGTACACATGTTATGTCAAACTTTTTCAGAAAAACAGTTTTGCACTAATTATTTTCCAATAATAAGAAACTAAAAAAAAGGGCGGCGGCCTCGCATGCGATATTTCGTTCAGGATGACCTTCACGGAACGGCGGCATCCGCGCGTTTTACGTACGGAGCGAACTGTGTTAATGTATGTATTCTAACAAAATAGAAGATAAAAATATCTTTTTGCTGTTACTGTTAAAGGCTGTTACTAAGTCATAGTAAGGCTGTTACTCACTCTTGATTGTCCTGATGACTTTCCAGCAGCTGTTTGATGAAGTTGTCCATGCCTATTTGCAAGTCTAGTTCCTTTATCAGTTTGTTGATATCACAAATATTGAACTGTTCTTTTAAAACCAAATAATTTAAAGTGTCCACTGTAGAATCTTCATTTCCATATGAGCACTCTAGTTGTCTAAAAAAATCAATGCAAAAAAAATGTTTTACTTTAGTAGTATTAATAATAAAAAATGTTCAACCATAAATTTCTGTAGGGCAAAATTGGGGCCACATCACCCTTGTTAGGATTAATTAATTACATATTTTACAAAACATCCCTCTAACCCTCTTTACAATCTATCTTAGATCGCCTTTCCAACCTAGTTGTGCTTTGTGGCAATCCAAAATATGTGTATATCAAGTGTTAATATTTATAAAATGTTTTGTTTTTATATAGGTGCATTGAAGTAAAAATAATAAATGTTTTTTACCTCCAAATTGAAAGCAAATCAGGCCTCTTTGATAATATATTTTTAACACCTGAACTTAAAAAAGCATCCAAAAAGTTGCTCATTTTATTTAGTTCACTTTTGGGTTCATCCCAAATGGCTGGATCACTGGAAAAAAAACAATAAGTATTCATGAGAAATTAAATTTAGAGGGAATTGAATTTATTTGACATGAATATGTATAGAAGGCCTGTACGCAAAAAAAGAACAGAGCTACGACTGTCTTTTACTTGGATCTACTATTTATTGTTCTAAATAAAATGTGTTGTCACAATAAAATTGTGTCAATTACCATTATAAATATGATAGGGATCAACAACCGTGTAGGTAGCTATAGTTGAGGCTCATATGAAAGGACAAAATACTTTTTTAAAATTCTTGACAGATTTTTTCTTTAGTCATCATAATCGTATTAAAAAAAAGGAGGAGTGAACAAGAAATAACAAATTGGGAAGATTTAGTAAGATATCAAAGTGCGAAACATACCCAACTTTATTATGCGCTGCATTAAGCTCTACACTTTCAAAGTGAAAATAATCCATAGTTTGCTTAACAATTATGGACCTGGTGGCAACTGGTACTCTGAAAGAAATAATTAATTAAAAGTTTTCGTAGACCACCTTTCCAATGACACTAATAATGCCATTATGTTTTATGTCAAACACATCATTAAAGAAATGTCAACATATTACTTTCTTATTTACCAACTGTTAACTTTAATCTGCTATCAATTTATCAGTTATTTCAAACTAGAATGTAAAATATTTAGCCAAACGATGCACGCATTTATCTGTAATTGTAACTGAAAAAATGGCCCCAAAAAATCCACCACACACGGAAACGATTGTACGTTTCATACTATAATCTAAAGTAAAAAGTATGTAAAAAAACATCAAATTACAAAGAAAGTGTAAACATTAACGTATATATTTTTTTGAATTGTGATCTCTTTAATTAATAATGAGATTAATTAAGAGTGAGTATCTCCTTGGGCAGAATTCAGTTTTAACCACTATAATATTGTATTTGCGACAGGATCAGGCAACGAATATTGAAGAACTAAACAAGCAAACAGTTCACACTAATATTATAATAGCGTCTGCCTGCATGTCGACACAGCGTCGACTCAGTCGCCCACCCACCTGTTTCATAACTACTGTTTTAACTGTGGTAAAATGTTTTTTTATTAAAATTTTGTAATATTAACTGCCAGCAAATCCATCGATCTCAAATGCCGCGGTAATCATTATTTGAGTACCGCCCACGGGGCTTCTTTCAAAGTGGAGATTCTAAACAGACTTAAATTAAGACGGTTGAGAAGCTATTTTAACATTGAATGTATAAATACCTCCTGGTTCCAATGCTGCTAAAACAAATTTCTCTGACAAAAGTGACAATGTCACTTTTAGTCATTTTGTTGAAATAACTTGAACATTCTCTAAATTGTTGCATCCACTTCTTTGATGAATCTATATGTTCCGGAATCTTAAAATAAAAGTGGAGATTTTAATGTTAGATATAATTGTTATTATATGGTTTTAGTTTTAATTATGTAAAGCCTTATATTGAGATTATATAACATAAATCTTAAACTAGGCAAAAGACTCTATCTAGAAATATCTAAGAAGAATATGAATTTAAACTACATTTAAAATGTGTCAATGGACACAACAATATATTCTTTATTTTGGAATGCTGTTAGATCAACAGATCTAACTCCATTCCATTAACAGCATTAATTTGAGATTGTGGTAGTCTAGTGGTTAAGGACTATCAGCCCAAAGGTCGCAGGTTCGAATTCGCACATGGTCATACCATTACCACCATCTCCCCTGACTCTAGCACAGGCCTAGTTGAGAAGGGCCCAAAATAATTGTATATGGCCTAGGTCATAACAATTATTTAAAAAAAATATATACATATATATGAGCATCATCGGCTATTGAATATGAACAGATACAAGTGCAGATTTAGGCTTACCAGCATAAGCTGCCTGCCTAAATCTAATAATAATAATCTTATACTTTTTTGGAAGGTTATAATTATGTAGTTAAATACTTTATTAGGTTATTGATAAAGTTAAAATTGTGAATCCAAAATACAAAGGGCAGGGGCAGACTCACCAATGTTGTAGGTTACAGAAAGTGATAAGGTGAAATGAATGCTTACGTTGAAAAATAACTTGAGCAACCAATGCATGTACAATTTACTCAAGTCTAGTTTAATATTCAAACTTGCCGACAGAGTACGCAGTAACTTCATGGTCAATCCAACATTATCAACCCTAAGTAAGGGCACAATATGCTCGATAAGGGTATTAGAACTTGGTTTATGCAGCAGAAGCTTGTAGTCCAAATCTAAAATAAGATTTTTTTTTAGAAAAAATACCTATTAAGATTATTATTTTTTTTTATTTTGTAGATAATATGAGTAGTTATTATAAAAATCTATTAAATAAAATTATATATACTACCTACAGTAGATAACCATAGACTTAATATATTAGCTTCTTAGTCTTGTAATGGCCCAAAAACAGACTTAAGCATCAGAGCTTTTGTTTGTTAAAATCTCATGAAGGTAGGGAAATATTCATCACGACACAATAAAATTGTTTGCTTGTCAAAGACACACTCGCTTAGCTGACACGATTTTAAACGTTTTCTAAACCTAGCATTCATTCATCAAACACAATTATCGCTTTGCTTATATTGGGTATATTGTCTAAGCGTGTGGATTTTTGGAATGAATGGCTTTCTCGGCTTGGATGGAGTCTTTTATGTAAACAAAAAAATTACCGCAGGACGTTGATTTCATTTTCTTCAAATGTTTAATGTGATCTTTAACTGCAATCCCAAAGAATGCTAAGTTGCCACAAACCAACTCTATCATCGTAAAAAATAAAATCATCTGTTTATGTTGGATTCCATCTACTTTATTCCAAATGTCAGTACTAAACCTATAAAAGAAAATTATATTATTTAATTTGACAATAATTATAAAATCTAATAATGAAAGAAGGGAGAGATTAAACATTTGTATGCAGTATTAAAAATATATGGTTCCCCAAAAAATGAGCTAATTTTATCATTATGGTACTCGAGTAGGAATTTTTGGGGGGAACATACTGTTAATGACACGAGCCTAGCTGTAAGACGTCAGGTTCTGATTAAATAATTTACTACTATTAACTAAAATGAAAAAAAATGACTATTAGTCTATGCCTTTCATGAATTCAGGTATATGCTACATGCCACACTTTTAAATATATTAATATTTAAAAGTGCATTTCTATTAAGAAATACAATGAGCCGATTACGTTTTTAAGCGCACACGGCATCTGGCGTATACAGCAATGACGAGGTATCTCGTCATCGGCGCTGAGTGTGTTATAAATCTGGGAATGACAAACGTATAAATATGTTCGATAGCCCTTGTTAGCTTATGGACGAATATATCCGCACCCCCAGTCATCGGCCAAAACATCGCATTTACATGACGACGGATATATCCGTCAGAGCGAGAAAGCATCCCCACTTGAATTGATTATTTCTGGCAACAGTATGATTTATTGACTTGACGTTTGCAGTACCTTAGATTTTATTCAAGTCAATGCAGTGTCTAACACTATTTTTAAATTTGTATTGAAAACACACTGCGCACTTCCGTCCCAGCCATCAGCTGCGCCGTAAATTTTTTTTTCGACAGCTGTACATTTTTGGAAGAGTTATAAATGGTAGTGTATAGTGTATAGTGTATATATCTAACGTACATTTGAAAATGTAAACAAAAAAGTGTAATATTTGACAAAACAAGTTTGTCAAAAATATTTGATAATAAAAATCTAAGTGATATTTTATTATAGAGAATTTCATGATGAATCACCTGATTTGTAAAGGTTGAATGACTTATGCCTGCACTATGGATTTTATAGTAGACGAGTGAGTACAAAAAACAATATCTTAGATTGTGTAAATGTGGCTAATTAAGGCAGTATTGTGAGGGGTAACATTGACATAAACTAGAAGTGATAAATATATACATTTAATGTGCGTTTTGCAGAATTACAAAGAGTAACAAACCTTTGGAAAAAAATGGTAGCATTTTCTTTTAGTGTAGGAAAAATTTCTGGAGAAGTCAACTGTGCTGTACACTCATCGTAACCAATCGTTTGATAATTTGATAACAAATATTCGGCATGGGTGATGCATAAATCAAATTTGGGGATTTTATGCTTATCCGACAGTTCTAAAGCCAAATTTAAATTATTTCGGTTTACAGTCCTGGAAATATTTATTTTAAATACAGGTTTTATGTAACTTAGCTAAACCGTAACTTGCATAAGCATTATAATTGCCTGTTATAAATAATTACCAAGCCAAAATGTATATAATATTATATCTAAATAACTTGGTCAAAAATAAAATAACAATAAATAACTTAATATGTATATTTTGTCAAAATAATGGGCAACAGTAATTTAAAAAAACAAGGAAAAAGTCAATCGGTGCTTAAAAATGATCTGCCTGTTAAATTATAAATAAATATTCTTTTTATTAAAGAAAAAACAATAATTACATATTAATAAAACAAATACTACTTATATTCCTACTTTAACAGCAGTATCGAGAGGTCCGTCACGTGATTACAAATACCTTTCAGGTAGTCCTGGTTGTGATGAAAAACTTGCAATCATATACATCTTCTGTTGAGACACAACAATAGGGACAGCTTCCATTTCAAATCATGGTCTGCACATCATATCAGATACATCTACCACAAAATCGTTTCACAACTTCCTTAGATAAGGTTGAATTTAGAGGGCTCATTGTCTTTGTGGATAGAGGGTTACCTCTATCCGAAACACTAAAAAAATCTACACTCTTCAAAACATTGGTCTTACATTTACTCAACCAAAGCTCGTTCTGGTTGTGCTAGCATCTGATGATGTGATAAAGGGTTCAACTATATGCTAATAGGGGCGTTTTATCTTGCCTGGATCCATGCTACACTATATAAATCTATGATGATTATACTTATTTCTTGTTTTCTTTATACAGAAGCTACAACATAACTTATTGTATAGTCGATATAAGACGCAGGTAATATATGATAAGGATTATCAGAATCAAAAGAAAAAAAATAAAATTCTGATTGCGGGTTATCAACTCCTACAGTATAACCGTACACACAACCGTTGTTCGAAAAACCGAACCCTCAATTTGTCCACAATTCAGTTATAGTTCAAAAAACTGATAAGTATGCACCATTCATCGGTCGGGCAAGAACTGATGATAACATACAGCTGTGAGGTTACATGTAAATGACAAAGTTAGACTGCAAAGCAACGGGACCGATGTTTTTTTTTACTAACATAGAACCTTGTTATAGAACCTAGTGTGTAACATTACCCAAGCTTTGAAAGCCTATTTATTTTCACTTATGCAAGATTTTTACGTGTCAGTGTCGTGTTTGTACGTGTCGTGTCGTGTTAAAGTATAAGGTTGAGATTAAAAATTATTGAACCAGTTTTACTAATATTGATTCTAATAAATATTATGTGGGCCCGTGGTATGTTCAATTCTTATGTTTATGCTATTTCTAGTTCTACTTCTTACATAATCAGTATCATTTATACTTCTACAGTATCATTTATAATACTAAAATAATAAAAAAAAATAATTGTATATGACCCGACCCCTAGGTCACAATTATTCTTTTGAAAAAAAATTATTAATAATTGAAAAAACCCCCGAAACCCTTTCGATTAAGTTACCTAAAATAAAAAAATAATTAAAATTGGTTCATCCGTTTGGGAGCTACAATGCCACAGACGACAAACACATTAAACTTATTGCTTGCATCGGTGGTTAAAAAAATTACACTTTATGATGTGGATTATCGCAATAGCCCTGGGGATGCAGTGCTGTTAAAGAAGCTCTTCGGTGATTTAACACTATTCCATTGAACTTAATATTTGTTTCTTGAGAATTAATCAATTACCTCACCAGTCCTAAAATACAGCTCGTTCTGTAATCTGGATCAGAACTGAATAAAATCAAATTGACATTAGAATTGATTTCTTTCAATTTTTCATTTTGGACGTTTTCTTTGAGATTTTCAAAGCAGTTTCGCATATATTCATTGACCGTTTGATATAATG
Source organism: Neomicropteryx cornuta (assembly GCA_020383195.1). Classification (NCBI taxonomy): domain Eukaryota; kingdom Metazoa; phylum Arthropoda; class Insecta; order Lepidoptera; family Micropterigidae; genus Neomicropteryx; species Neomicropteryx cornuta. The sequence continues at coordinate 14,695,867 of JAHKQU010000014.1, forward strand.
TGTCCTTTATTTCATCATTTTTTTTACTATCAGTAAAAAATTGAAGAATCTGCAAAATAAGAAAAGTTTAAAGTACCTTACAGTACTCGGAAAGAGGTAATCAAATTTTGTAGAGCTAAATAATAATAATGAAATAATCCGTAGTAAATAATAATATTTTAAATTTGCAACTTTAAAGTGTAATTTTTGATTTAATCAAACTTTAAAGTGGAGTAACGACTACATTGAAAATATTGCTATAATCAATTTTCATCATGAGAAATGATTTTACAGTGACAGGTAAGAATAAAAAATTGCTTTTAAAAAACTATATTAAAACCTGGACTCAACTTTATTAAAAATGTTTAAAAATATTAAGAGTATTTGCGATTTACCTATCCTATTTATTCTACTTAAATTCGAACCTACCAATCCAGATTACTCAACATGCAATAACTTCCGAAGTGCCACACCAATAATATTATTAAAACGGAAGAAACGTTAAGGCTCTGAAAAAAAGGTACCATAAAAATGTGTTTGTGTGTGTGTGTGTCTGATTTTGAAATTTTGACTAAAATGATGCCAATCAAATCTGTACTAAAAGCTCGCTCATAACCCTCACTTTTATGAAAATAGTAAACTCACATATTCCACTATTTAACCAGTATTAAAAACTTAAACCCTTCTTCAGCATTTTTCTTAAAGTGGACACATGGAAACTAATGCATTAGAAACAAATTTAAAAATTAGACCATAATGCAAACTAATAACTGGGATGGACATATATTCAAATACATGCGAATAAAATAAACAAACATTTTCGATTTACCTTTTTAGGACTGAATAGGAAGACATTTTTGTGAGTCAACAAAAGGGCTTTTAGCATTGTACAATACATTTTGATGTAAATATATTGAGTAGATTTTGACATGATTTCCACATTTTGATATGTCGATGAATCAATAGCTTTAGCAGTTAATAACAATGACAAACTTAAAGTTGTATCTTCGGAGATAGCACATACTGAAGACTGTGACAGCACTGAAAATATTTGAGAGTAGAAATAAAAAATATAAAATATACTACTTAAAAGCAAATCAGGGTTCCGTGCCAGAACTTTATCAACTTACTGTCGATCGATCGAATTAAAGTATATTTAAATATAATGATTAATTTGGTCTACCTAGTACCTAACTCTTAGGGTTTAGTCAGTGTGAACCATGTAAGCGCCCAAAAAGTGGCTTTTTCCAAAAAGATTAAAAAATGTGGACCGGGACTACACAAAGAAATTTAACTCAAAATTCATAGTTAACGTTGTTTAATTACTATCCCCATCCTTTGGCGGGTTGTCCATCCGTTCGTCTGCCCGTCTGTTGCATTTTTCAACTCGAAAAGTACAAATGCAGAAGAGTTGCATTTTTGTGTGTAGATTTGATGATCTTGAAAAACAAGCATAGCCGTTTAGATCACATCGGAGGCTGGTCGAATAATATAGATATTTAACAATAAAGTCAACATTTTTTAATACTAATTAATGAAACTTTGACAGTTCAATAGAGCCCTCACACAAATATAAAACTCATCTATCTGCATAAATAGAAACACGTAAAAGAATGTTTAGTGCCACATTATAATTATTGTTATTATTATTATTAAATTGAAATATTATGTCCGTGTTGTTTCATTACTAGTCAAAATTTAGAAAAAAAAAACCTAAAATGGTGTTCAAATTTATGATTTGAAAGAATGACATGATACCATTGTGTTTCATTGTTTTAATTCACTCAGACCTAAAACCTAACCTAACCTAACCCACTGCCGCCTCTATGGAGAGAAATGAAGTAACCCATCATAAGTTGGTACCACAGATTGCCTCTTCCTATGATTTAATCAATATTTACTAACCATGATATCGAAATTTTAGCCTTAGAAACTTAAAAGATTAGGGAGGGGGAGGGGGGAACAGTGTTATTTTGCTCATTTTGAGTTATACACTTTAAACCAATTTAACACAAATTTTAAAAAAATATTTTTAGGATCCCTTAAAGTGACTCCTCCTAAAGTGAAAATGATACTCTGCAAGATTCAATTTTTCTTTCGGAAAGCCCTACTCACCCTCACCCCCCCATTAATTATTTAACCCATATTTATATATGTGAAGAAAGTGACAAGAAAGAAATGTCACAAGGACCTAAATTTCAAATTTCTATGTCATAGAGTTTTCATGATGTCTGTGACAGACAGACGGACGTAAGAGTGATCTTATAGGGGTCCGTTTTTCTTTTTGAAGTATGAAACCCTAAAAGTAAATGAAAATAAGTATTCCATATTATAAACCTAAAAATATAAACCTGTAAAAATATTTAACATATTTTTTTTAAATTTATTTTTGTTTTTATTACAGAATTTGTAAATTTTAAAGTAGGTATAATGCTGTACATTTACATTATCAATAAATAAATACAACTGGTTATTTTTCCAATGAGTTTTTTGTAGTTTCACAGTGTTCTGAAAAACTGAAACGAGAAAAAAGCTGCAACCAACAATAAATTTACCTAGTGGCAAATTCAGCAATATCCATTCTATTTCATTAAATATCTGTAATTTCAAATAAGCATTACAAATTTTGATTAAAATTAGATATTACATTTAAGAATAAAAATAAGTTGAGGCTTTCGTCAGCGATTTCCATTGTAGTTATACTTTACCACATAACCAATAAAAGCAGAATTAATCATTTAAGTGTTTTGTTTTTTTTAAATGCAAATCTCACCTGCATTATTTCATCAACAAAAAATGATATAAAATGAACTGCCTATAAGACTTCTGTTGTAAAAGTAGGACTAAAAGTACACCCTAAAATGATGGGCTAAACTTAGCAACATAGTTACTTAACATTGCTAGCTGTAGCTGTACCTCAAATCGGTTAAACTAAAATATTAGCAATGATTACTCACCTTCATCAAGACTGATAACATTCCTACCTAAATTTAGACAATCTTCAATAGTTTTGATTCTTAAAAGTGAAATATATAAATTAAGATGTTTATTTGCGGACTCTGGCATTGCAAATTTGTCATAATGAGTCATTAGATTGGACACATAGGAGAATGGATAAATCTGCCTATAAAACTCTTGACAGATAGTTTGACCAACATTATTGGTTTCCATTTGTCCCAATGGTTCATCGTGTGAAGGATTTTTAATGAAAAGACTGAAACAAAAAGTCATAATCAGCATTGTGTGGCTGGGACTTAATCAGTAAGGTTATATATTTATATTAAAAATAAACCTCACCTAAATGGCTTTTTCCAATGGGTGTTATAAAAATTGCTAGATATATTTCTCAAATGTTTATCAATTCGTTGAATGCTAATAACTGGAATATCTTCTGTGCTTGGCTGCGTTAAATTAAAAAGAATACATTTCATAAAAATTTGCAAAATGAGTTACAAAAGTACAAAAGGGCAAATAAATCATTCTTACCGATGTCAAAGCATCATTAAATTCTTCTTCATTGGAGTCTACACTATCTTGTGAATCAATATTTCCAACAGCATTGCGCAGATCATACACTTCCATTGTCTGACCTAACCTTTCTTGCAGCAATTCAGATTCTAGATTTATTCTATAAATAACATAATCTTAGATAAAGTAATGAGTATACAATATATAATTAATTATATTTCAACAGAGTAAAGTGAATATAAGTATAATTTGGGATGTAGGTTAGATCGAATATTTAACACTGGTAATCAAAAAAATCTAAGACTATAAAGAATTTCTGTTATTCTGATATTTTATTCTGTTATTCTGATATTTTCAGACTTATGCTTCATGGTTTCATTAGCACACTGCTCAGCATAAATGTGACCAATGAATGTACTAAAAGGCATACGCTGTTATGTTAGTTAAGAGTAAGTATTCCCTTCACAACCTAAAATGGGCAATTTTGATGACTAATTCCGATTTTATTTTCTGTTTTGTTTAAATAAATCTATCATATTATATAAAATGTATATTAGAGAACAATTCTGAGTTTTTTTTTTTCATTTTTTGTTTTACAAGACTGGATAATAACGGGTCAGATTGGAACAGATATAAAACATATTACCGGTTAAATCTCCATAGAAACCTGACCTAGCTTGTTCTCTTGGTTGATGATTTTTGATTCTTTTACCTATATTTTTGAGAATAATCCATAGATATGGATTTTTTTATCTCATTTTTGTGTATAGGTATAACTCTAGCGTTCTTCCAGTCGGCTGGTAGGACATTAGTACTGTGGAGATGTTAAACAACATTGCCAGAATTTCAGAGAGATGACTGTCGCAAAGTTCTAGATATTATGTAAATTAATTTATTTAACATATGTTCCAAATGTTTATTGAAAATGAAACCTAACTGGATTTTGAGATGTCATTATATATTATTATTCTCTGAAATGGGTCTGAATGTGGGTCTCTGAGTGTGGGTCTGAAATGTCAGACACCACAATTTTTTAAGTTTAGCGCTCTTTTAGGGAGATTGATTTTAGACAGTAATAAGTAAAGAATAAAAAAAAAATGTGTTTAAAGCAGCAGCAACTACCTGAAAAACATAAGTGGCATTATTTTTATGGAACGTGTGTTTTGAAAAGTGATAGGCAGACGCTATTATAACATCAGTGTCTATCTACACAGAGGTGAATATTGCTTGTTTAGTTCTTTAATCTTCATTTGATGTCCTTGTTCAGGTCTACATTTTTCGTTAAATGCCCGATTGCGGTTAAAACAGAATTCTATCAAAGGGAATACTCACTCTTTAAGTTTGATCATAACTCGATTATTAGATGTTTATGTTGAAAGTTACAATAGTTTGTTTTTTGAAAAAATATCATCTGTCAATTGGCACCACAAAAAGTGAGGGTTATGAGAAAGGAAAAAGTGAAAATTGTGTCAACTAGTTGTTTTAACATTTAGCTTAACTGTTTGATCCTGTATAGCCAGCCATATTAACATTTTATTGATTTTTACATATGTAATACTTGTAGGTATTCTCATTTTACTTCTGAATTTCATATATACTGTTAATAAATTACTTTTTTTTTACTTAACTTACTTACTTTATTACATATATTTTTTTTTAGTTTTGAATTTTCTCTGAATAAAACAGAAAAATGCCTCACACATTATGAAAACGTTTAACTGGTATATTAAGGATGATTCATTTAAAAAAACAAAATAAAGAAACAAAAAATGTAAATAAAGCAGCAGAGCGAACTAAATGACTACATATTATATAAGTAGAAGGATACAGAAACTATTTGCAATAAACACATACTGAAAATAATACATTTTTTTACCTTGTCCGAAGCATATCCTGTATGTTTTCGGGGGAGCAGTGCAGTAGAGAGAAAGCAAGCAAGCTCAAGCGTAAATCACGGTCGATGTTGTTCATCTCGGAGGCGACTTGCCAGGCTAGCTTCCAGCCGCGGGAATGTCTTCCTGCTGCAAGGCGGGCTGCTGCGCTTGCCGCTGCTGCCATACCCAGTGAATCACTCTTATCCGATATTGCTTTCATGCCAACGCATTCGAGGATGAGCGCTTCCCTAAACAACATATTTATTAAATACACCCTGTCTCATTATTCTTAAGATCTCTCCTAATTTAAATTTATTTATTTAATTATTGGACATGTTTCATTTAAGAAAAGTAATACAATTTGAAATAAATATGAGTGGGTAAAATTAAATTACTAATATTATTAAAACATAATTTAAATCAAGTGCAGGTTGTATATTTTGCTAATTTATGAAGTGATGAAGAGGTTGTTTTTTGAAATTTTCCATTTATAAAGCATATATCTAATTCTTTCATGGCTGTTACACAGGCTTTTTTAGATGTTTTAAATAATTCTTAGAAACAAATATAAGTAATTATTTTTGACAATTAACCAGAAAGATCAAATTGATAAAGTTGCTCATTTGTCATTTATCTCATAATAACATCATAAGTATACACGTATGGTATATACGTGAGTATTTTTGAAATGTATATACAGTGGTGCCTCGCATAACGAACGCCTCGCACAGCGAACGCTGCACACAACGAACTTCCTTTTCGTTCATTTCACGATTCATACAACGAACTTCGCTTCACACAACGAAGTCGCCCACTTCACACGATCACTGCCGATTAATTGCATCCTCCCGCGCAGGCAGTCGTTAGACTCGTTAGTCACTGCGTAGTACGCTTAACTTACGCACGTATCGCAGCAATCGTTCTTCATTACGAATTAAATCGCACACGTATCACGGCAGTCGTCCTTTTAAGATAATCTCAACATTTTTTTTATATGATGGGTTCTAAAAAAAGCAGGAAGGTGATTTCTCTTGAAATGAAACAGGAAATAATTAGAAGGAGTGAATGTGGGGTAAAACAGTGTGACCTCGTCAAAGAGTTTGGCCTCAACAAGACCACCATTTTCACCATTTTGACAAACAAGGATGCAATAAAATCAGCCAAAGTAGCCAAAGGAGTATCAAAACTATTTAATGAAAAACATAGACTTCAATCCACGAGGAAATGGAGAGGCTATTAGCGATTTGGATGTCATCTTACCATATTTTATGCTACAGAACGAATTATTTTTTTTAACATGTATTGTTATGGGAAAACGCGTTTCACATAACGAACTTTTCGCATAACGAACTTGCTCCTGGAACGAATTAAGTTCGTTGTGTGAGGCACCACTGTATGTGTTAATATCAAATTGTTTTAAAATATTTTACCATTAGAAAATTGAACATGTAATTATAATATATGAGTTTACACAAGTCATTTACTTAACTTAATGCATTTCAATAAAATTCTTATTTATCTTTAACGTATTTTTGTAACTTTTCAATCATATTAATTACCAAAAAATAGTTTATGTATTAAAAAAAATAATTAACTCACTTTAAAAAATGCCAACTAACCTGGACCTTTCATCATTTCCTGCAAGTCTAAGATATCTCGCAAGCTGGAGAAGTTTTTGGTCAGATTGATAAGCATATTTATAACTTTCAAGACATTCTTCTATTAGAGACATTTTATCATTGCAAAGCCTTACTGCAAACAGATTTATGAAGAAAAATATGAAGGAAGGAACGTACAATAGGTTACTTAAGTTTTTAGGTATGTCATTAACCTATACTGCTGTACTAAGAGCAAAAAATGCACAATGCTGTAAGTGCAACAAATATTATGTTGAAAAAAAATCTTGTAACTTTTTTATGTTGGTTACATATTTTTTTTAGTAAATTGATAAAAAAAATGCAAAAATTCCCTTCCCCCTAACAGTTTCAAAACAAATAGCAGTAAATGCTTGAGATTTTTTTATTTAATTAAGACATAACTCGTAAACTCAACAAACAAAACAACAATTCAACAAATGTACAACACAATATTTTAAAAAAAATGGCAAAACTAAACTAAATAAAAACAAATTTAAATAATCAATTTTGAATTTTAAGGAGATTCAAATTCAGTGTCAAGGACACTGGTTGTGTTACGAAACATCTCATAGCTGACTTGCTGTGTAAAGAATAAAGCTCGACTTCTCTCAAAAAAGTTTACCAAGTTTAACAGACAACTTCAATTCATCAGAGGACCACAAATATTTTTTTTTTGTCAATATTGATTTTTTTTGTCTTAGGTATATCAAGGTTTTATTGATGTAATTTGGTTTGAACCAAAGTAGTATGATATGTTTGTAGTAATGTTGTATGGTAAATTAATGTCTGCGTGTTGCAGGCGATAGTAGGATAAAAGGATTCAATAGGCCTTGAACTCTTTTTACTAAATGATTGGACCATTAAGATAATAATAATAAGATAATATTGGGGTAATATTAAGATAAAATAAGATACGGTTTCTACATACAGAACTTTCGTTTAGGACTGGAGATTATCACGTATCATATCTTTTATAATGATAAATATACAAAATTATTCAAAATATGAAGCACCTTGTACAGGAAGCATTTGCAGCCCAAAATCATACAAAATTTTTAGGGATGACAGCATATCTAACTCCTCTGCTATTTCCTTGTTGTCACACTCAATCAGCATCAGGCAAGTCCTATAATAGAAAAGAAATTTAAGTATCCACTTTTATAATATTTACATTTTGTCTACAGGCAACAAGGCATGTATAATCTGGCATTCTACAAGAATTCTTGGGTATTTAGAATGTTAAACTCTACAAAATAAATAATCTTAATTATATCATAAATAGTTATTAGTTATACCATATATTTTTTGTGAGAAGTGTTTATTTGCTCAAGGCAAGTTTTGCTCAGAGACACTTCACTTTTTCGCACCGCAAATTTATAACAAAATTAAAGATATTCTGAGAATGACTCCGCCTTTGTTTACATGTGAAAAACAAATTTCCTGTTGGCCACTCAAGCTTGGTAGAAAGCAAACAGAAACTTTAATTAATTACATACCGCAATAAACTTCTTTTTTGTGTCAGTACTTATGTATAAATATCATTAATACTCTGATTTTAATATTAAGTATTTCATTTCATATTTATTAATAGATTTAAAACTTATGTCATACGTAATATATAACAATAATATCTATTTATGAGTATGAGTGAGAGTATATGTATTATTGGTTTATTATATTATATTATATAATATATATTCAAATTTTGTATAATGTTGCGAGTTCTAAATCAAAAACAATATAATTGTTCATTCTTCGACTGAAACATTTAATAACCTAAAACAAATAAAGCCTACCTTAGTACGGGCGCTGCCTAGTTAGGTAGATTTTTGTATAATATGTTTGTATACTTTAAAAACCAATTAATAAATAATAATAATTATTATTATTATATCATAGTGTAAAATCATTATTATCCTATTGGATTATTCAAAGTTAGCTTTCTTGTGTTGTAAAAAAAAATACTGTAAAAACCATGTAACCCCACAGAAAAAGCAGCTGTCTTTGTGGAGGATCGTAAAAGGTGTAATTTAATATGAATAAAGAAATACATACAAAAAAATATAGGCTTATGATGAAAATTGCTGCTTGCTTATGCGATAATAATAATAAAAGTAACAGCCAAAGTAAAAGTTTCAAAGGGTTTTTTTTTAATCTAAAATAAATATTGAAATACACTTATTATACGAGGATGCTGTGGAATAATAAAAGGGGGAAAAAATATCAATCAAACCTTGCTAACTCCAATGATGCATCATTTAAAGCACTTGCTGAATTAAAGTAATCCTTAGACGCTTTGAGTATCAACTCAGTAGACCGCATGAGCGGAACTTTACAATGTTTCGATTCGTTACTTGTGAATGTGGTACTTTCTTGTTCACTACATGTGAGCACGCTTGCCGCAAGTTTTACACTATTAATATCACCACTCGATAAAAGTGCTGACGCGTAAATTTCATAGCAGATCTCTAAATCCGCGCTCGTAAAAACTTTTGTACGCAAATCTAATATATCAGAAAGAAGCCCTTCCCAGTCGTATTTTCCAGTTTGAGATTTGCTACAATGAAAGAGGAAAAAATCAAACAAAAAATATAAAATTGATGAATATTGTCATGCATGGTCAAATATTGATACAAGATGTATTTAAAATCACTACTGTCTTTTTAGGCGGTTGATCTACATCAACAACTATATTGTGACAAAAAACTGATTTAACACATGAAAAAAAAAATTTAAAATAAAAGATTCATAGTAACGAATAATGGTTTTAAGGTTCATAGTATGTTTAAGGTTGCATTATTTTGCTCGCTATGCGGGGACTCGCTGTGCCGCAGTGTAAAAATCAAAATCCATTCCAAATTGCGAACGCATCGCTTATCTGTCAAATCTTGCAACTGCTGCACTGATATTTCACAGTTAAGCGACGTGTTTGCGATTCGGAATGGATCATGAGTCACGCACTGCTTAACAATTTATGGCATATCCTAGGTCAAGTTTGTTTTGATTCAATCGCCATATCATTCAATTCAACGTGCCTTGCCTCTCCCCCTAACCGGGTGCGTAGCAAGGCAAGTTTTGTTTCGAGTCGTCTGCGTTCAACCGTCTTCTAAATTTGTGATTAAATTTAAATATTTTTCTCATAATAAGTATTATTTTTGATTATTTATATAGATAGATCAACCTCCTGAAAGGACTGTAGTGTTTTTAAATACACCTGTATATAAAAAGGATGTTTCAGAACTATTAAATATACTTGAAGTGGAAGGGGGAATGGTAGCTTAAAATATGCATAGTCTAGTTATCTCTTTTAGAAGTGGTTTATTTTATATTTAAATCATTTTTACATTTATGTTAATTGAATTCATCAGATTCTTCTTTATCTAGTCCACCATTATCTCCAAGGTCCAATATTTTCCCCATTCAATTAATTATTGAAGTGTGTAAGTGAGAAACAGCGATGTTTCTCTCATGTTTTCGACTGTAAAAATGCAAGTACACTCACCACACAACTCAAAGGTATTTTGTATATCAACTCCGTTTGTATTTGTTCAAGATGCTTCAGGAAAAATTTAAACATCTTTTTATAGATATGCAAAGACATTGATTTATGAAATGAACACTGAAATGATATTTTTTTCTATCGAAGGTTATTTTATTATAAAAATCAAACAATCTTTAACCATACATTTTATAATAAACTAGATAACTAAATTGCAATTTTAAACTGCCATTTCACCCCCTTCAAGAATGCTCAATTGTTCTGAGACATCCTGTACATGTACATATAGGTTGCGATCAAGAATAAACTTACTTGACTCGAGTTACATTCTGAGTCATTTGCTTAAGTGTTAAATATATTTGTTTAACATCGGTACACAACAACGTTAGTTCGGAATACGTCACATTGATACTGTGTGAATCTAAAATAGTACAGGCAGACAGTATCTTTTCAATGTCATCTATGATTTTCATTAGGTATCCTGGTGTAACTGTGTCATCACTGAAAACATAAATCAAAACCATTAAATACATTTTCTCTGTTGCCAAACTGTGCAGGAAGTTTAATATGTATAAAATTAACGGATAAAAATAAATATTAAGCACACTCTTTTTATTTTTATTTCTTTTAATTTTATCTACATGGAAGCAGACTCATGCATGCACCACTCTAGATAGGTGGCTTCGCTCCAGATCTATAGAACTTTTGAGTCAGAAAGCCAGGCAAGATATACATACATGTATGAATGAGTTATTTATATTTTTAGGAATATGATGCCTTCGACTTTTTATAGAACTAATAGGATAGGCGGTTAAGTCCTGCGGGCAGCGTTAACCGCTTGTTTGGTGCAAAGATAAATGAGTGAAGCCCGATATAAATCATGTAATTTATTCTGTAAGTTGGAAATTTATTGACACATCGACCAAATGTAGCTTGTAGCAACAAAAGGAGCAGTTTTCGAGTTATGGTGGAACAAACAATAAGACAGAAAGACAAATAAAATGTTGTATTGCATTTTTGGACTTGCTATTAGAAAAACAAACAGAAAATTTAAAACAAATACAATTACACTTCCCCAGTGATAGGGTTCCTAAAAGGAACCCTTAATACGAGAAGCTCTTTCCTATTTTTTTAAGTACTCAATGCTTGTTTAGATATCTTCCCTTCCATATTTAACACATTTCACTCTGTACATAAAATACGCAGACCACACCAAGCAGTCGTTCGACTAAGGTTATTCCTCGAAAGAAATATCCCACGCGGAGGCCGCCATCCGCTTTTTAGTTTCTTATTATTGGCAAATAATAAGTACAAAACTATGAAAATTATTGGTTTTTTATATTTAATATTATATTCACATAGCTTTTGTAAATAAAACTCGAATTATTTACCGCCAAATCCATCAAAAACACTTTCAATTTACTAGCGCACTTTTCACATAAAACTAACATTCATAAAACCGAACTAAAATGAAGAAAAAATCATGATTGGTCTATGCCTTTTATGAATTCAAGTATACGCTACATACCACGCTTTTAAATATTAGTAGAAATGTAGTAAGCCGATGACGCTTTTAAACGCATATAGCATGAATAAATCTCTCGTCATCGGCGCTGTGTTAACCTGTAATCTCAATATCAATGTAAGGAATGGGGTTAGGTATAAGCCTAATATTAGTACTAATTTGAATTTCCTTACTGGTTTTATTACCATCAGTGTTTATTCTTGCTCAGTGTAATAATAACAATAATTAAAATTTACCTTTCTCTAGGGAATGCATAAAAAATTGAGTAGCACAAAGGTAGCTGGTTCTGTAGCGTGTAATTAGCAAGACATTGTTCACCAATGGTAATAGTCTCCTTTACATTCAAACCAAATTCCAGTCTATTTTGTAGAGCCTTTAATAAAAAAAATAGAACGTAAACATTTTGTTTCTAAAATATATACTAGGTTTATCTACCAGATACCGCTTTTTTAGATGACAAAAATATTATATGGAAATTCAGATAATGCTTAATACAGATATATACTCTATGCTATAAAGGTTGAATTAATTTACAATAAGGAATATAAAATATACTAACCAATGTAGGAAAAGTTAAATCATCTTTACTAAGGTTGATGAGATAATCTTTTAGTAAATTAAATTCAATAGCAGGCAAATTCAAAAATCGGTCTTGTCTCAATGAATATGGTATGACATATTTCTTCAGATCAAGCACAAATGTTTCTTTCGTTGTCTGTGGAATAAACAAAATAAAAACATTGTAAAAAGAAAGCTTTTTAAATAAGGACAAAAATAAGCACAAATACTATTATACTTTTGACATTAAATGATGACATATTTGCAGATGAGAACATTCTTGTAACTGTTTTAATGATATAGTTGTAACTCCTAAGTCATATATGAGAATATCAAGAACCAAAAAGTTGTTGTAAAGCTCATTTAAATCCTGAACGTCCATCTCCTTTCCAATTTTAATTAAGGCGAGAGCATTATTTGTTAATCCTGTCAAGTTTTCTATTTCAATAGCCCTTGAGGTAAACCATTCGGCTATATTAACTGAATCAGAGAGAATAGTCTCATCTTCGAATTCAGGTGTTGAATCACTGGACCAAGTGGTACTCCATATGGAACTGAAACACAATTTAGAATTTTTTATTTAGTTAATATTTATGAGAGGACTGAGTAACCATTGCTTCAGACTAACGACTGAACAAATTTTGGAAAGAGGGGTAACGGGAAAGGGAGCGAAGAGATACTATTTTGATATTGTTTTTACTTTAGCATTATTATATAAAATTGTTTTTTGTTATTATTATTATTATTATTCGGCAATTACAATATTTAGGAGCTAGCTCCGGTGATACTGTCGAGTTTAGTAGGTGAGGAAAAGAAAGAAAGAAAAAAAAAAATAATGCTTAACAACTCGCAGCCTACGCTTAAAAACAGCCTTGGAACAAGAAAAGGATCAAATACTGACCTATGAAGAGTATTCCACTGCCGAATTGTTCTGGAAAGAAACGAATTGAACCCAATGTTCCGCTTTTTCAAGATAGGTTTTATCTTGGAAGGAACTGTTTTGAACTGTATATTCTAAAAAAAATGTATCACCCTCCTCCCCCCCCCCCCTCATCCTGAATTTAAGACAATTTTATAAACGGTGATCTAGATAACATATATGATCTCTACTAAAAAATATTATACTTGACAAACCTGAAAACCGGTTCCTCACACCAGTCCTTCTTTCTAGATATTAATTTGCTTTCTATAACCTTTTGCTGCGTATCATTCGGCATTAAATTTCTGTATTCTTGTGGGTTTATGGTTTCGGGTAAGTTATTTAAAACTGTAAACTTCATGCCCTGGTGGTTAAGCATCGGCCATAAACACACCAAAGGAATTATGCGTCCTTCTCTTGCATAATCTATGGCACATTTAAGAATTGAGCCATTTCGTAGTCTTTGATATTCTTCGCTGCTATAAGGTAATCCTTCGCGTTGAATAATATCCTACAAAAATTGTTATATTGATGATTTATCAATAAGATTAAAAACAAGACCAACATTAAAATACAAGTTTGTTTATTCTTACATCATATAAATTTAATCTGTCAATATAAAACAACATTAAATGCCTGCATCGTAACAATTCTGTTGTGTAAAGAGTTAAATCATCCAATTTTAATTGCTCTAATGTTGGAACTGGTTCGTTTGAATCATTATTAGACCTCAAATCTGAAAAAATATGGTAATATGTAATAAATAGTAAATGCACAATCTTTATTGATATAGGAAAGAACTCCGCCTATTATGATTTTTACCCAATGCAAAAATGTGAAAAAATTATACGAAAAACGCACTTTTAAAAATTTGTTAAATAAACAAGCATTGTAATAAGGTAATTATAATAAACTATACTTTCGATTAAATACAAAAACATTAGTCCGAATAAAAGTAAAAAGCCTTTTGATTAGTGAACATTTACTAGCCTAAGTAAAGGTAACGCACCCGTTTTATCCATAATGTAATATAATTTTATGTAATACGAAAATACCGTAATGAAAATTACCGTACCGTAATGAAATACGTAAGTCAATTATCAATATAAGTATCTTTTTCAATATATCGTTTTATTCAATATTGTAAGAGTATTTTAATTAAAAAATAAATATAAAAATATTATATTACAAAAATATAAAATAAATAATATAAAAAATATGTCTAATAAGAAATACATGATAACCATTTATAATTTCCTTCTCAGTAACTTCCAAACCAAAATTCAAAAGTTCTTTAGCAGCGGTCAAAGTCTCAGCCAAACGATCACAGCACTGATGGACGATCCAAGCGCTTTTAGTAACTTTCACCTGTAATATACATATTATTATTATTAATAGTCTTTATTGGCCTCTTAATTCTCCGTAAGACATGCAATGTTTCTTTGAAGGATTTCTCAATTCAACAAGAAATCTGCAGGCCTAAGTGGTAAGAATTCTTTATGGTACCAATGTTTACCCTACTGGTCAGACTCCATTTTTCCATATTTAGATGTGGAATGATGTTACCAGAGCGGTTTTACAAGCACATTCAAGGAAGGTGTTTAGTTTTTAGAAGTTTTCTGGAAAATATGGAAAATTCACGTAATTTTAACTCTCGTTTTCTGATTATCTATTACTGAATAATATTGAGAATTAAAACCATAACATTAATTTATATATTTATTTTGCGAAGAAGCTAGTGAGAGAAAAGGCTAGTTTGGAAATAATAAAGAAGTAATTTTCAGATCAGCGCGCAATGTATGCAACAGGCCATCGAATAATACACACTTAATGCTGTATGAGTCATTGGTAGAAGTCAGAAGGTAAAAGTTGGTGGTTGAGATCGCACATGAACCACACGAGAATATGTGTGCCAAATAAGGGGTCATCCATATAATTCGTCAAACTGTGAAAGGAGAGAGAGAAGGCACACAAAGTGGAGGTTCAGTGATAGTGTGAGGTAACATAAACTGAGCAGTAAAGAAAAATACATTCACACATTGTCTATTTTCAAAAGGCTCCGTCATTCGCTAATTATTTTCCACATGTTAGAGGTACTGATGTAGCAAACATTCTTTAATGTTTTTTACTGCAAGTTCAGGATATATATAGGTAGATACCTACTTCAGACAGTACGGCCACAGATATCTGTACCAAATTCCTTGAAATCCGTACCCTTGCACAGTACCACATGTATCGGTCAACAAGTGCCAACGACGACAGCCGCTATGTTGCGATCCCTTTCTCGCACAGGAGAGGGATTAATAGAGTGATGAAGTGTGACAACGGGAGAGGGGAGGGGTCCATAATAGGAAAAAAAGTGTGACATATTAAATGGGCGACACCTAAGTGCCAAGTAAAACGAGTGTATTTTTTAAATACCATAACACATATAGATGACAATATAATTGTCTCAGAAACTCAGTTACATAAACTGAAAATGCCTTTACTTGTGTATAAATACTTATTTTTACCATACAGTTAGAGTAGAGTAAAATGATCTGTTTAATATTACCAATGAATCTTTTATGGATTCCAAAGATACTCTAGATTTTCTCCATTTTTGTTGATATACCAAATCAAAATCCAAGCCATATTTTTCAGCCAATGTTAAAGCCTCAGGATATGATTGAGATTCAATCTGAAAATAAAATAAAAATATTTTAAAGTTCTTTTAAAGTTTGCCAACAAAAACTATAAACTATGCGAATTATTAAGATAATAAAATACTATGTTTTTTTTCAGTTGCTTACACATGTAAAACCTAAACCCTAAAATTAATATACATATCAAACTGATTACAAAGGAATCATATTTAAAATATTATTTATTCAAAAATTATATGTGGTAGGTTATGTTCCATTACCACGGATTTAGACAGCTTTGAATGTATCGCAAGGCCCAGAACCGGCCTGCGATACATACAGACTGCTACAAACTTACCGGAGACTGCTAAAAATCTGGGCTAGAAAACAAAACCAAAAGTACTGGCAAGAAATGTCAAGACAAAAGCAAGCCAAAGAACTCATAGTAGGATTCTCACATAAAAGACTTTCTGAACTATTCAAGTTCAGCCGGAATCAACTAAGGATCCTAACCAGAATCTTAACAGGCCACTACAAGCTGAACAAACACCTGTACAAACTAAGCCTATCGACCAATGACAGGTGCAGATTCTGCCAAGAGAGCCCAGAAACGCCTATACACCTACTTGGGGAATGTGAGCCCCTCATTTACAAAAGGTACCAGCTTCTAGGCAACCATTTTCTGAAGTCCGAAGAGATTTAAAAAACCATCGCACCCAAAATGATACTCAACTTTATTTACAGTACAGGACTAGAGGGCGAAGTGGATTTCAAAGTACAATAGTTCTGCACACACATGGTACACGGGGGCATATAACCCCCATATCCACTAACATATAAACACGTATCGCAAAAAAAAAAATAACAAATTATACAAACCTTTCTTAAATATAGTTCAATTGGTGTAGTACTTTTTAGCCCAAGTAGTCTGTAAACTTTGGATACCACTGTAATTTTTTTCGGTTTTGGTTGAAAACGTTCCATGTCCGTAATGAAAAAAATTAAAGTCTTGAACAAATCAACACTTCGGTCAATGACTGAAACAGTACTTGGCTCCAATTGAGTATCAGATATTTCTGACATATTGTGGAAGCTTGAAGTTGTAGAAGAGTCACCAGTATTATCCTAAAACAAAAAAGCATTTTTAGAGAGAGAAATGTTTTAACTCCTGTCGGCCTATTGGCGCATATATCCATCCGGCAGGCGGCCCAAACGTCGCGTGTGCATTGGCGACGCATATATGCGCCAAACCGAGAAAGCATTCCCCACTTCATTTGATCATTTCTGCCAACATAACAGTATGATTCATTGACTTGACGTTTGCACCATTGCGCACTTCCGTCCCAGCCATCAGCTGCCTTGTAAATTGCCTGTTTGAATCGCCAAAACGGAAATAATTACAAACCTTTCGTTTTCGGCCAGATTCCATATTGTTTGTTGACAGGTGGCGTGCTCATCTAGTTCGTGTCCAAATAATATTGAAATTTATTAATTATCGGATTGGGTGCATTGTAATTTGTGTGTGGTTTGGTTACTAGTGTTTTTTTGTGCCTGGAAGGTATCTTTTGGTGAGTATTTTCGTTCATTTTAACCCAATCAGGAAAATGGCATTTAAATTTATCATAATCATTACTGAATACTCTATAAAAATTATTTAGTGACACGGCGGCGTAATCGATTTTTTAACATTTGGATTTTTTTTTTTAACAACTGTAAATTTTTTTGGAAAAGTTATACATGGTAGTTATGGTGGTTACATATGGTTTCATATATAGCGTATATTTGAAAGTGAAAAAATGACAAATATTTGACATTATTTGTCAAAATAGTGAAAAATTGTGGGGGCCAACAGGAAATAATCGATAAAAATTAGTGATATTTTATAACTGTGAATCTCATGGTAAATCAGATGATGCCTGATTTGTAGAGATTGAACTGCACTATAAATTTTATGGTAGACGAGTGAGTTCATTAAATTTCCTGAATTCGTTCTCAATCCTATGGTCTACTTTAACATTTATTAAAATTAAACATTTTGTCAATGCGTAAACTTGACATGTCAGCTGCTCTCTTAATCAAGATATGGTATAGCTTAGAACATGGGCTTTTGGGTTTTCTTTCTAAACATGTTCAGAAGATCTAACATTCATTCTTCGATGGTACCAACCTGCCATAGTTTTCAGCCTTTCCATATATGACAACACTGACACTAATATGCAAATATGAGTTTTCTAAGATAGTTTAATTTTACAATATACTTACCGAATTAGATTTTTTTCTCAGTTCATTTACAGTCATTGGTTTTAATTCACATTCTAGGGCCAAAAATGTATTTTGAAATGCCTCTGTAACCTGAAAATAAATGGTTGTTATAAAAAAAAAAATCTGAGGGTTGATTGCTTTTGTTTTCATTTGCTTTTACAGATTGAAATAAAACCTTTAGAAAGAATGCTAATTATGGAAGTGATATAATAGAAACAGCCATAATGTAATTTTACCTGTGGGCATCCCTGTAAAAATGCTGGTTTTTCTCCAAGTAAGTTCTGAAAGTCGTCCAGTCTGCAAATTGACACAGCGCCATTGTTTCGTGCAATAATAACAGCCTGTTTAAAAGATAAAACAATAGTTATATGTAATATAAAGAAAATATAACATACTGGCATATTTAAACGTGAAATTTGGAGGAACAAATTAACTATGACACAATAAATTATATACAGCATACAGAATGTTTGGGAAGGTCACTGGCAAATGAATATGGGTGATTCTATGAGTTAAAATATGAAGAAGAACGGGTGGAATTGCTTAGTTTCAGTTTCGGGAAATTGACAAAATATATTTGCTATATATTTTTATATTTTACTTCAATGAATTTTGAAGTAAAATCAATCAAATCCTCACTTGATTACGTTACCTAATAACAAGCTAATTCTTTTTCAGATTGTTTTCAGGTGAGTCGACTGTATTGGATGATAGAGTTTAACGTCTATGTCGTAAGAGCTGGGGAAGAATTTTTGCCTAAAACAACTTTGAAAATCCAGCAGAAAATTATAGTATGGGGTGCATTTTCAAATTCTTATTGAGAGTATGCCACATTGTTTGAAAGCATTATTAGCATCTAAGGTGGTGGGGAAGGTGGAATATAAAAAATAAATAAATATTAAGCTAGGAAATTGTATTTCATTTCAACCCATAAATAAATCCATTGTGTACATACAAATGTATACAGTAATATTATTCCATCTCAAACAGCTCGCTGAGGGTGAGCCAACGTTGCCAGATGGGTATGGATAGGTAACGCTATACTGTATATCTCCATTAAATCGTCGATATTGTATCTTTCTTATAAAAAAGATATTCATGGAAGAATTATATAACTATTACCTCATTGTTCCACCAAGCGGCCTTTGATGCAAAATAATCAAAATCATTGGGTAAAGTCTTTCCGAAATTTAATGGATTATTTAAATCGGACTGCGGCTGGACTGTCAGTGGCCACAAGTGAATCATTCTCAAAGCAGGCAGATGCCAAAGAGAAATATCACCATTACTATGTAAACAAATTAGGCTGCCGCCGCCAGGAGATATTGCAAAATCAAATATTACACTCTGAAAAACAAATAATAACATCATTTATAGATAAAGTAAGTAAAAATATTATATTAGAAGATTTTTACTAAAGTTGATATGAACCAGGTATTTTGTATTTTTGTTAAAATTTTGAAAAACGAAGTCTACCAGTTTTTTTGCTCATGTTTTCAATCAATTGTGTTTTAGATGATTTCAGGGTTGCAAGATGTCTGTCTGTAATAAATGACTTCATATTATGAAGACAACAACAAGACATTAGAATTGTGTTTTACAGGCAATACAAGTCCTACTATAATAATAATGGAAACATTCAGCTGTATCTGATAGGTTTGCTAGAGAGAGTTAGCTCAACCAAAGTAGACGGGCTTAATGTTACAACGGTGTCACTTGCTTATCTGTGAGTTGTGTCCGATTCAAGGTTAATTATCTATTTTCTCAAATGCATAGGCGATCTAGGTGGAGAGCTTTGTTAATAATTATGAAATATCATTAGTATTGGAACATCTTGGAGTTCTTTTATAAAAAATAATAAATACCAACCCTTTGAGACTTATTCCAATATAAGAAAAAGCTCCATAGGTAGCTCGTGTTTGGTAGGACATTCGCTTGATTGGATGCTACAGATAGTTTGTAAAATGGAGCATCAATAATTAGGCGCCACGCTGCCAATCCATAGAAACTTGGATTTTTTGGATTCTATGAGGGAAAAACATCATTAATTGTTTGCTAATTACGAGTATATGAAAACAACTAGTATTATTTATCCTAAGCGCAATAATAATGTTTTCCTCTCACCTGTTTTCTTTAGTATATAGTATTGTCAAATTTTAATGTCAGGTGCAAAATAAATGCTTAAATTTTTGTCAATATTTCTTGGCGGGTATCGTCAGTGGACCCTGTAAGAGAGGCAGCTACGAGGAATACATTAGTTATATTGGCCTTAAGAGTGATTATTTTGCACTTGAATATGTAAGTTAAATTACTTCAATCGCATTAAACACAGAAGCCAAATTATATATTGATAGTGGTTCCAGTCATAATTTTACTGGCGCTGGTATGCAGATTTTGACTAAAGTGTCACTCGCGACCAACTCTGCTTCATCCTGCATCTGGTATTGGTGATCGATTAGATCAATTGAACAATCACAATTACTGAAGTCACATATTGTTACCAAATGGGAGCTATGTAGGCTGGTATTTTTCCACCCTAACTCCGACTTCAAAGGCCTGTAATGTACTCTTGATTGTAGTGTTTCTTCTTCCTTGTGTCCAGTCTATATTTCTTCATTATAGTACATCCACTTTTCCATTCCATTTGGCCTAAGCGTCGCATCTTGTATTAAGATCCTTTGAGCTCTAATCAGGTGATATTTTATAAACTATATGATTTGTTTTATTCTTATTTTTTAAGACACTTTTATACAATTAGCCACATCTATCAAATAGGTCTTATACAAGTATTCAAGATTCGCAAAATGATTTCTCCATGATTTCATCATCTTTGTATACAATTATTTGTATTATGTATGTTAAAATATAGTTATTCAAACTAGCATTCACTTTAAACATGTATAACTTTAAAATCAATGAAAATTTTCAACTTACTTTTTCACCAGGTAAAGGAAGTCCAGCGACATATAAGACATTGTGAATTTGATTGTATGTACAAAATGCCACTCCCCCCTCGAAACTAAATTGATGGTTTAGTTTAACGCCATCTGTTGGCGAAATAGAAAAGCTGCGAAGAGCACCTCTGTAGTCAATTATGAGAACTTCATTTGACCTTGAAAATAAACAAATTTAAGCTTGTAGCCATTACTAGTACTTATAATTAGTAAATATATTGTAAGAGAACTTCCACTAATTAGTATGATTGTTATTTGCACTTAGTCAGTAAATATGGCATAAAAGAACTTTTAATAATTATTGTATTTGTTACTTGCAATAGCACTTAACCTCCTAACACCGTAGAACGTATATATGCGTTCAACCGCGCGGACTCCTCTCGTCCGTTGAAACCGTAGGACGTATATATACGTCCGCATTGGGCGCTTGATTTTGATTATTTTTGGTTTTATTTCAGTATTATTCATTAACTTGACGTTTTTTTCATTGAAAATCACAACGAAATAATTTTGTTTTTTTTTTCTTTTTCATTTCAATGCAGTTTCTACTACTATTTATAAATGTGTATTGAAAATACACTAATGTACTACCGTTCCAATATCTATAACTTTTTTTTAACTTTTTTCTTTTTTCCGAAAACTGTACATATTTTGGAAGACTTTTAAATTATAATGTCGAGTTATAAATATATGAAAATGTAAAAAAAAGTGTTGATTTTGTTTATTTCGTAAATTAAAAAAAAAAAAAAAAAAAAAAAATGGCAACATTTTTATTTTTTTCTTCTTTAATTTACGAGACAAACATAATCAAAGTGATATGGCCTAATAGAAAATTTTACGGTGAATCCGATGATATCAGATTTGTAAAGATTGAACGACTCATGCCTGCACTATGGATTTTATAGTAGTGAGTGATTTTTCAAGGTCAATAACTACAGTCTCAGCGGGTTTTGGCGCCAAAATAAACCACAGCGTTTGGAGGTTAAAGTCAGTAAATATGGCAGAACGAACAGTTGGTGTTTGCACTCACTCGAGGAAACCAATTTGTATAGTCTGGGGACTAATTTCTGGAAAGCACATAAGTCAAATTTTGCAACTTTACAGGAGATGTTCTCCTATATAATTTAGCCTATTTTTGATAGGTTACCTAACATTATGTAAATATTTTAATTTTGATACAGTATAATGGCCTGAATCCTGTATTTAGAGGTATAGTGGCCTGTTTTGACTTAGGATCTTCAGTAAGATTTTTCGTATAATATTGAGTTTCACTAATGTTAGAAATCACATTTTTGAGATTTCTAATTTCGCATTTTTAAAAATATAACCGGAATAAAAGTGAATATGACCGTAACTTTACAATTAACCAACCAACAACTCACCATTTATTGTCCTTCACCCTTACTGGTACAAATACAATACTGGCAACGGCATGAGTTCTGTCATTACATTTCAACTCAGCAGGTTGCGAACAGTCCTTAAAAAAGAATATAAGTCATACAAGTCTGATAGATATGATCAAACTCAAATTTAATTTAATAAAATTTATTAATAAAGAGAATCTGTAAATAACCACCATGCTGTTAATGTATCCTACAGTAGGTGAATAAGAGCGACCATAAGTATGTTTTTAACAGTTTCATGCATTAATAATTATATTTTAAATGGATGGTGTTAAAAAAAGAAGTTATTCTTGCCTAAAATACATGATAAAACTGAGGTATTTCACCAAAAAATTGAATCAGCTGTATGGTTGCATTTTAAAACTAGTGTTTGAATCACAAGTCAATCAATGTAAACTTTTGTCCATAACTGTGAAGGAAAAATTTAAGATCTCGACAAATATGTTTGAATAAACATAAATATTTGTATATGTGTGTGGCTGTGTCAACAAATATTTAATCAGCTCTTTACGCAAACATACGCTTTTAACGAGCATGTAACAGCAATCGGTCCATGTGTTTTTTGACTGTCTGAGCACCAAGAAACCATCAATGGTGCTCACATGGCTGGCTATCAAATATACAAACTTTTTACAGACCTAAATTAACACTTTAAAAGCCGAGTAATATAAGCTCGGAAATTTCAAAGTTTGCTTAAAAAATATCATTAAAATTTGTAACATTCTTAGTTCTTACCAAATGAAAGTATTATATGCAAAGCCAAAAAAACCTACACAAAGTATATCCAAATAGCTACATAAAAAAATATATATTGAAACCCTTTTATTCAAGATTTTAATCAATTACATTGAGGCATAGATTGGATGGTAATCTAATATATAAAGTACAAAAGTATGTATTGTCAGTCCGTCCATCAGGAGTCTCCTCTAAATCCCTTAAATCCCTTCCTACATGAAAAATAAATTATATTGGTAGTAATATTTTTGTAATTTTCGGCAGTTACTATATTTGATTGTAACCTGAAAATATCTTTTCTTTTTTTTAATATATATTATTAAAAATAACTTATATGTAGAATAAATGGCATGCGGCAAATTAATCAATAAAAAGGCAAACTTACAGCGGGAATATTGAAAATATTAGCTGCTGTCAAATCATAGAAATCAACGACTCCATTACTGTGAGCTATTGCTAACAAAGAACAGTCTGGACTCCAAACCAATTTCCGCCATTGTGGGTACAAATCACGGGGAACTGAAATGTTAAAAAAAAAAAACTTTTTAAAATCATTTAAATATAAAAAGAAGGAAGTAAAATCGATTAGATCACATGTAACAATATATTATTTCAAATAACATTACTATAATAATTTGACAAAAAGGATAGGTGATGCAGATAGCAGTGTCATGACCAATAAATTAAAACAATAAGTATGACTAAATCGACATAATAGAATTAAAGAAAGAGGGGACATCAAATTTATATTTTAAAACAAAAAATAAATTCTCTTTATAATTGATAAGCTCTCATTGGGTCTTAAAAAATAGGACATTGTAGGCATAGTTAATCTAGTGCAAATTTAATACAAAAACACAATGTAAAAATATATAATCTTGGTTTCATTTGATTCTAGTACGCAAAGTCCATAACAAAACGAAAGAACACAATTTAATAAATAAAAACCTTTAGCCCTCGAAACTATTGAAGAGTAGTCTCCTCGTTTAGTTCGAATTTCCAAAACTGTATCAGCTAGGACTGCTATAACTTTCCCATTATCCCCAAGGGCAATTTGCCAACTTTGCCGCTGAGTGATGTTGCTAAAAGATAAATATAATAACAATTATATGAAAATTCAATGTTAAAAGGAGCAGATGTCACGTTTTCTAATGTATAGTGTGTCACACTTTTGTTTTAAGTATAGTCAAGCCACCAGTATGTTCTGGAAAACACAACCAAAATACAACCATTTTGTTAATCTAATAAGTTCTTGAAAGTGAGTTTTTTGCTTTCCAGACTTTTTTGACAAATACAGTGCAATTAGCGATGTATAAAGAAAATAATATGAATGGCCTTAAAGAGCATCTTTAACAACAAAAGCCATAAAATTTGTACTACAGTATTTCACATATCACTTTTTCATATTTTAGTTATTTATAATCAGAAAACTAATTGACACTTCTAAAGTATAGAATCAATTTAGTACCAAATATTAAAAAAGCCCTGCCATCAAAGACAATGTCTGTACTGAGAAAAAAAATATATTCATCATACTATATAAAATTGTTTTGTCAACCGTCGATTGGGTTGTTTATGTGTAAAAGAATGCTTTAAACATAAAAAGTTATTCTAAGCCATACATATTTACTATTAGTTTTACCACTTTTAAATGAGTAAGGTCCCAGGGCAAAAACTAACACTCCATCAACGTATTGCCGGTCCAAGAGGCCACTCGCCACTGTCCGTAAGTCTAACGTCCAAGTGGCTGAACCCGCTCGTCTACCCCTTTGCAGTTTATGTTCTACTATTAATTAACTATGCGGTTGGCATGTCCATTGAATTTATTTAAATTCACCAATCTGCAGCTGTGAAATTTTACAAGTCAATTGATGGGTTAGCAATATTATTTTTTGCCCGCCAATTCTGTGGCTACGTCATCACTATTATTATTGTCCTTCTCCTTTTGCTTACTGTTAGCGCGCTCGATGCGTAGCAATGGCGGCCAGTGTACAAACATCAAATAGATATTTTTGCACCAAAAATGACAAGTCCATCAACAAAATTAATTTATAAACAATATACACAACATTTATAGTATACACAAAATGTGTATCATGGCGATACACGATGGAAATAGAATTTTATAGCGATTATGCTAATATATAAATAAATAACCTGTTCATCGTCATAACGCATTTATGCAGTTTGAATCTGATAAAATGTATGAAAATGTCATTTTTATAAAGTTACATATTGATTTTAAAAAATATATACATAATTATGAACTAATAAAAAATAAGAAATCAATGTGTAATTTTATGGAGAATAAAACTGTATATAAACATTTATCATCATTATTATCAACCAAAGATTTGATAGTGTCCTAAACAATATTTTTTACCTTTTTTTAAAAAAAAATCACAACCGTGTAGGAAAACGATTGTCAAATGTTTTTTAAAAAATATGTGAAAAATATTTTTTATTCATATTAGTGTATAAAATCGTCCAAAACTTAAGAAAAGTGAATAAAAGTTTGTGTGAAGAATGAAAATTAGTTTATATCCAAGTTTGACTATTTTTATCGCAACTTTCATGGAGATTACGAAGATAACAAAACTTCTTTTAAAACGTCTTCAAAATGAATTTCTTAATGAACCAGTAAGACCTGAAATAGGTTGAATCTATAAAGACTCCACACTATCATAAAAGTCTACTATTTTAGTAGACCACAAAAAAATATTCAAGAACTAGTGAAACAAAACAGTAAAAAACATAACACAGTAACAATAACAGTAGTTCCAGTAAAAAAAACATAAACCCATAATGAATGTAAATTTTTTAATGATCTTCTATCCGTCCCTTCCAAGGTAAAGCTATTATCTGATGCCAAGAAAATCGCTGACCGAGGTCAAACCCATCGTGAAAGGGTCAGGAGAAATAGAATAAGAACATTATTATGATTATTTAGTTTTAGGCAGGCAGGTTATGCTAATGAGCCAAAATCTGCATTTGTGTTTGAATCATAGATGCAAAGGCTGCTCTCTTTATTAACTCATCCCTGAAATTTAGATATTCGTTCTTACTTGCCTGATAATTATTAAAGAAATCATTTAAAGAAAAGCGGGTATTGCAGCTAAAAAATAGATATAGCACTCTTGCATTTTACAATCCTAATATTCCAAACAAAAAATATCACATATTATATTGTTATCGAGACTTTATTAAAATTCAGTTTGCCTAATAATATTCTTTATTATTAAAAATAATAACATGTGTTATTGCGGCGATAATATTTTGAAATGGCCAATTAAAGTTGTCACATTAATGGCATCCTTTGTCACTAATGAAGACTTTATAAGAAATTACAGGATGTAGTAAGTATTGAGGTTTCATATATCGTTCTGAACGTGGTACCATTTATAGGCTAATGGTGATATAAAGGTTTAAATCAAATGCAGTCAGCCAGCAAACAGTGATTTTCCTTGAATTGTTCTAGCATCTTTAAAACCAACACGGAGGCCAACATACTGTTCAAGATTTTTTAATGGCTTATTAAAAAAAGTAACCTGTTTTTTTATTTCTGTTTTTATATATCAAATAAAATTAAAAGTATTATTTTTTTTTTTTACATAAGAAAATAATTAAAAAAAACTAAAAAGATTAGGGGTTTTAAGTTACTTCTGTAATGATAATTATTTGTAAATAATAATTGTAATAAACCAATCAAATTTCATTTTTATGGCTTCATTAGGTTATTCTTCTGTTTCACTAAAATTATGTATATTTTTTATATTCTAGAGAAACTGTGATTTTTCATAAAGTAATAACTTTTCTATGGATTTAAAAAAAAATACATTTCTTAATTAAATCAGTTAGAAAGTTGTTATCATATATTTCAAAACATATATATTTTGAAAGAATTGTTGGAGAATATTTGTAAGTATGGCATATATTTGTAAACAATTATGTCAGAACGTAGCTGAATCAGTATATTATATCAACATATTGAAGTACTATATACATTTTAGAATCCCTATGTGATTCCCATACTTGAATATTCAAAATACTTCTACTGAAAATATACGAATTACATTAGTTTCTTATGATGTTAACAATGGCCAACAAAGTTTTGTTTACGTGAAATAAAAACATTTATTTTTTTCTATTCTTTTTGACACTGATGCACAAAAACACTTATATAATAATTTTGACAATATATTTGTGTAATATTATAAAAAAAATTATAGCTTGTAGTCACTTTATTTAGTCTGAAATCTGAAATCCACTAGTAATCCAAACTGACATTCAGTCGAGGCGATAAAATTTAAGAGATGGGACGTTTTTCACGATTTATTTCTGATTATTTTTGAAATGAACGATTTAGTGATAAACAGATTCAACGATGTATAATTTATTGGATAATTTTTTCTATATTTTTGTCTCAACACCTGATCTGGCAACTTTTTAATAATAATTAGATTACAGCCAATGGCGTAGCCCATAGATTTACAGGCTAGGCACTTGACGGAACACTCGGGACTCCAGAAACTTACCGGCTGGGCAAACATCAGGTTAAGGCCTGGTATCTTTAGGATCTACAGCTATTTTAGGAATTAGTAAGACAGACGGCTGCTTGATCGAATGTGGCTGGTACCTTGCTATTTATTATTATTATTATTATTTCGTAATAGGCAGGCAGCATAGCTGATAAGCCTATTACGCCTATTTCCATACACTCCGAAAACCCCTGCTTAAATAGAAGAGTAAAACTGTATATTACTTTAAAATATATAAGGTGTTCCATCAGGGCAAAGTCTCAGCCCAGTGGCATGTTCTTAATTTCAGCTAAAACTTTCTATAATTTTGGTGTTTCTGATGCAAAAGGATCGAAAGAAAAGGTAAAAGTGATACAACAGGTGATATAACAGTAAATATTATTGAGTGTGAGAGGTCCCCTTTCGTTAGATGCTTAGAAATCCCTTGGATGCTGTGAGTGCCTTCATTGTCATGTCTATATAACAGATATAACAGATATATGCAACAGATATGCATGTAACAGATATATGCATAGTCTAAAAGTTTATTACTAACCTGATAATCATTTCATTTAAAGTCTGTTGCACTTGAAAATACCTCAACCAATGAGAAGGCGGACTTTTAATGATGGATGCAAGGCGTCCAGTATCTGCTTTCTGAAATAAGGATCATGAGGAATATATTTGCTATTTCATACATATTTTTATTAGACAAGCTATAAAATACATAACTAGAGTCGACCGAAATTGACTTTTTAAACCAAAACCGAAATTCGGTTTTCATTCCAGTTTCGGCCGAAACCGAGAAGGAAGTGAAGAGTTTTTTTTATAAACTCACAGGTTGTTTTTTAAATTAAGGGCACTCCATTTAGGCGCTTGATCTATATCGATATCTAAACCGGAATCACGAAAAAAAAATCAATTTGAAAAAAATTGTTCGCACTACAATAAAAATATTCCTTTTAAAGTTTAATATTTTTGGATCGGAGTGCAGGAGCCGGCGGCAGGAGAGCTTCCAGGCCACAGGCAAATGTATTTGGGTCAGTGGTTATAGATATCCCTCCCTCCCTTCAGTTAGTCAGTATCGATCGATGATCGTACATGTACAGTAACCAACGCGGTCCGACCCAATTGAATTGTGTATTAGAGAGAATAGAACAACAGAACAACTACTACTATCTACTAATTATATTAACAGTAGAAATCCTTGATTAATTTTACAAATATTTTTTAAGAATGTAAACTTATCATTAATACCAATTGTTTGTAAAACTGTTGATTTCTATTAATAAAGAATAAAGAATAGACATCCTTTTGAAATGTTTTGGTGACATCCTGTATGTTTTGAAATGGGCTCGCCTGGCCGGTGCGCGGTGGCCTGGTGCGGTGGTCAGTCAGTTTTTTTGTTTTTGGCTATCATACTTAGTTCATGTTATATCTCAAGTTTTAAAGGTGACCGATTAACCCATTTTTTGAGCTAAAAAATATGACACTTCAAATTATTGCATAGAATTTATACAATTTATTTTCTCTAAAATTGGCCTAAAATTGCATCGTTACAAGAATAGATTTAAAAAAAAAAATGGGGGAGGCCCCGTGGTATGTTTGGAATCTGTATTTTACCTTGAGGGCAATCCTAAGCATTGGAATAGGTTGAAGATCTGTAGATTTACATAAATAAAATAAAAAATATTTTTTGCTGGGACACAGGTTGACCGGAAAACAGCTGGAGGATTTAAGTACATCAAACTTTTTACGGTACTAACCTTCACTTTACTGGCCAGTCCCCCTTTTTCTACATATGCAGATGAAGAATGATGCTGCCAAATCAGTTTTAAGTTATGTAAAAGGTCTTTATATGTTTGTATATGAAATAAATAAATCACTTACCAATATTTCAGGATCTGGTTTCCATTCTGCATACATAAACATTTCGTATAAAATATTATCCGTTGATTTATCAAATTCCATGTTTTATATAACGTATTTCTTTCAAATAGCAGAGACGAAGTAAATTAGAAATCAGTCGTAATATAATATTCCAAACGGACTAAATGAGAGCGGTTATAAACTATTGGTCAATTATCGACTGACACTGACAGTTGTCACTGTTATTTGGCGTTTAGCTTACCATAGACAGTTAGCACCTCACGGAACCACTGTGAGACAGGCGAGTGAACCTAGGCGAGTGAACCTGGCCTCAATTTATAATCTATGGATTTTTAGGCCACGCCCATTTTTGGACAGACGTCGTTTAGACACATGCCGACGTACGTCGTCCGTCGTTATTAAGCGATTGATACGCAAAAAAAAACTGGCCGTTACAGTAAAATCGTTTAAATTTTATAAAAAATGAGTAAATAACCTTCCTAGAAATACGTATATAATAGAAATAAATATAATAACAAATAAAAGGATTCGTTTTTAATTTAATATGGAAAGATAGTCCAGAATTGAACCAAATTAAACAAATTATTGGGTAATATGTGCAATAACAATATGAAACATATCCATATATTACCTCACTTATATGGATACGTCGAATGAGTGAGCGACGCAACCCTAGAGGGAGACGGAAGATCAAAATCGTGTCGGTAACTACTATTTTCGGTATATATTGGGTGGTAGGGTGGGAGGTACTTTTGAGGCCAGGTTCACTCGCCTCTGTGAGACGAGTATAAAAACTAACTATGAACAACTAAACATAAACACTATGTCAAAATTCGGAAATTTTTTGTTTATGCAAGAAAAGTATCGAAATATCGAAAATTGTACATTGAAATATTAAATATTTGTTTATTTTTTTGATGAAAATTAATTTTTAATAATTTAAACCCACGTTTTTTTTTCATTTTTTTTAAAATATGTTCTTCAGTTAATATTATCGACCCTATTTCAATAAAATAAATATCCGCCCACGAATTTATGTTTTGTTACATTCAAAGAAATTTATTTTCAGTGAATTTTTATAAATGCCGTATTATCTTTCAAAATCATATTATAATTACGTGGCTTTTGACATTGCGTTCGTTGACATTGTTATATCGATGTTTAAACTTGTGTTTTTTCCCTTTGTAATTGGGAATATTCTGAGTCAAAGGGTATTTTTTATGAATATTTTGGAAAGAATTTTTAGGTATTATGTACTATTCTACTGCTTTGAGCCTAAACACTATAGAAAAATTTCAGTCGTTCAAAGTTAAAATTTATCATTAAAAAGCTATATATACGTATATATCGATTTGATGATAAAATATTTTTTAGCTTTCGCCATTCGGTGTTGTCAGAAAATATATGAAAGATGACGTTTAAAATGCAACTTTCATAAATTCGAAAATCGCATTTTCAACTAAAAGATAAATATATCCAGCCTCTACAATTATTATTATATAATTGCAGTTTTACTAGACAAATCAATCAGTATTATGAAATGAAACTAATTTCTTAAAAGAATATATCAAGCATCACGCGTTAAATGTTGTTAATTTAGTTTAATTTTGTCTATTTAGACCTACAGACCTGCAAGCACCCAAAACAAATGAGAGAGTTCCCATGTCTTTAAATCAATTTCGCAGGCATCCGCGGGCAAAGACTTCAAAACATTTAGATTAAAAGCAAGCATCGAAATCCATGCCGTGAGTTCTCGCGTGAATTGGAACGGGTAAAGCGGAAAGTAATTTGTTACATGATAATCTATGATTATTAATTCTAATATTTAATGGCGTCGTAGTTTCACGAACATTAAACACATCACAAAACTTACAAAAAAGGTGATATACATTTTTTCTGATGGTGCACGTTATGTTTATGGTCATTTTATATGTATTTGCCCGATTTCTTAAAATTTTTTTTTTTAAGAAATCGGGTGAGTAATTACGTTCTAAGAGGGTTTTTTTTAGGTTAGTGAGATATGTTTCTAAGTCATTTTTTCAGACGCCGAATGGCGAAAGCTAAAAAATATTTTATCATCAAATCTATACATATGTATAAGACGTTTTGTTGAGAAAAGTGTATTGACGGGTTAGTAAAGTATTTTATTTATAGTACGTATCATATTGTTTGTTTAATTTGTTATTGAAACACATATTATGTTTGACAACTTGATTAGCATTATCACAATATTTTTTTAAATTTTCCTATACGTATATAAATTTAAAATGTTCACGTTATTTGTCCTATTTTTAAAATTTGAAAGATTGTGCTTTTCTAATATCGATAGTTGTTTTCAATTTATGGTAAGGGGGGTTTTCAGTTTGGTTGAGGGTTTTATACATGTGGCATCAACACTGTGTTGTCTGTGGATTTGCTGACTGATCGCATGCCTATCCACCTCCACAGAGGACGACCACCGATCGGCTATTGGTTTTTAGGTTTTTGTGCCGGTGATTTGGAAATCTCCTATTTGTAAAATTAATACCTCTAAAGTGTTAGTGATTTGTGTTACTTTAGGTAGATTTAGTCAGGTGATTCCTGAGTAAATCGGGTGCTGCTGCAATGCTGAATTTATGATCGGCATTGTCGACACATAGTAACGTTTTATTTCACATTCCAATTTCTCATCAGAATATCTTTATTTTACTATGCGTGCTCGTAAGTATTTCTTTCCT
The DNA here is from genome assembly GCA_020383195.1 of Neomicropteryx cornuta. Classification (NCBI taxonomy): domain Eukaryota; kingdom Metazoa; phylum Arthropoda; class Insecta; order Lepidoptera; family Micropterigidae; genus Neomicropteryx; species Neomicropteryx cornuta. The sequence continues at coordinate 14,728,428 of JAHKQU010000014.1, forward strand.
TTGTACTAAATTACTATAACAATATTATATTTCTTATACTTATTTTTATCAAATAAATTTGTTTAGTATCAAATAACTTCAACCCTAATTTATATAACCTCACCAGTTTATCACAACAGTTATTTATGAATAATTTTCATAATGTAGCGGTAAGGTTTTTCTATGATAATTTTCTTCCCTATAAAGCCTCTGATTTCAACGATACATTAACATAAATTTGGTTAATAAATATTGTATATGAAACATTTATGAAAATTTGGTCCATATGACACTAATTGCACTTTGTCGTTCCACCGACCCTTTTTTTATACAATATACTTTATACTTTTTTCGTCATTTTGAATACAATAAATAAATGTTATTTACCATTAGAATCTTAGAAATAGTAATGGTATAGAAGCGCTGTAAGCGAGCTACAGCGAATATGACAAATTCATGACATTGCCGCCAGTTTAAAACTATACTCCGCTCAGGTATATTACCGGCTCCGTTTAACTAAAGCCAACAATCCACTTACATAGTGCAGGTGGTATATTTTTAGGTATACTTAACCCAAATACAAGAAAAACCATTGTCCCAGATTGATAATTGAGTATCTATAATCCACAATTTATATTTACATTGTTAATATTTCTTATGTTAATAAAAACTTTTCAGTATTTTCTCTAATATGCCTGTGCATATTCATGGCTGTTCAGGCTATACCAAGCATAAATGGCCCTCTTGATATAAAGAAGTTAAAAAGAGTTCTCGATGACGGGCTGAAATCAACAGATATATCTACTCTTTACTACGCTGTCAAAGGATACCAACTTATTAAAGAAGCCGTACCTAATTCTAAAGAAATCTGTGATGTAAGATTGTATTTATTACTTCCACATTACTTTACATTTATTACTTTTTAGTAGAATGTATGAAAGATTATTTCCGCCTGGTAGTCAGGGTTTGATTCTCATTGGAGGTAAATGTTATTCTGAAATAAAAACCTTTACAATTTCTTATTTTTTATCAAGAAGTGCTGTAAATTGTCACCGGCAGTGTTATTTTCATATCTATGATAAAGTGAATGGTAAGATTTTATTGATTTTATACTTCAAACACCTTAATTAGATATTTTTTTTACAAGTGTTAACCCAATTACCAATATTGTGTTGGGAGAAATAAACATCATAATCCACCCTTAATATAAATGACTCATACATAATGTTATGTCATCTTGACTTTGTTTCTCTTATCTCATTGTCCAGTTGTTTTTTAACCCTTTGTAAAATGGGGTAAAAATTGAAACAGTATCTTAAACTATTAAATTATATTCAAAATTCAAACTCCTCATTCATATCCTCACTGTGGTAACATCAAATTAGTAAGTAATCTGTGTGGTAGTAGATAGGTGATTTCCACATAAAAATGTGCATATTATTTACACAATATAATACATAAAGCAACCAAACATTTGTAACAGTTTGAGCATCTCTGTTGTTATAGCTTTTAATCGAAAGGTTAGTGAGCAGTGTCAAGTGGCGCCGTAATTCTCAGAAACACTAATTGCGCCTGGCTAAGTTTCTGCATTTTCAATACAACTGAGATAGAGGCATCGGAAAATACGGTTCTCGATCTTGATTGAATAATATTTTGGCATAGGACGCACCTTAAGTAACCTTTACTTTATTTTAAAAGTAAAAATTAATGTGGAATATTCTTCAAACACATTATTTTATTTTATTTTATTTATTTATCTTTATTGGAGAAACTAATAATTTTACACAGTACACACAACAAAAAAATACATTTGATTGATCGATAAAAAACTATGTAAAACTAAAAATAGGTTTCTAGTAACAATAAGTATTAAAGTTAATAACAAAACTATTTTATTTTTATATATTCATATCTACTTACACGAATTTAGAACAGCTAATTAGCCCTATTATTTTTACACAATAGATCATTGCTGAACACTTTAAATTGCGACTTATTCAGAGTCAATTTATCGAAGCAGTTAACAGTTTCATTAAAATAACTTTGCAACCGTGGTATCGGTGAATGTAGAGCGTTATTTGAGGAGCATGAAGGTATTTTAAAAACATTGTAATGGCGGGTACGATGTGACGACGGTACATTGATCGAAAAGGAACTCAAAAGATCAGGGCAATTAATAGTGTCATTGAAAACAGCGTTTATGAACCGCAGATCGAGCAACGCTCGTCTGTCGTATAGGGAGGCACATTTCTAAAACTTTATCGCGGTAGGGATGTATTTTAGTTCAACTCCACGAAAATATCGATAGGTCAATAGGCATGAATAGGTGCTGGACTCTCTCGATTTTCTCTGAATGTGTGACATATACCGGATTCCAAATGATAGACCCATATTCGAGTTTACTTCGAATTAATAAATTAAAAAGGACGATAACCGCCTTAAAGTTTAAGAAGGGTTTTGTCAACCGTAATATAAAACCTAATAGCTTTTGAAATTTTTCAATTATATTATAGTCTAGATGTAGATTAAAACTAAGCTTTGGGTCGAAAATTACTCCTAGGTCCTTAAGCTGGTCTACCATATAAACCTGACAACCATTCAGGGTATAAGAAAACGACAATAGTTGTTTTTTCCTTGTAAAGGTCATTGTTTTATACTTATTGGTATTTAGAAATAATTTGTTTAATTTACAATATTCGGTGAATACTCTGGAGGGCAGTTTGGTCACAATGGGAAGTAATTTTTAAATATATTTTTAAGTCATCGGCATATAACAAATGATAGGAAGATTTAAAACAATTGTTGATGTCGTTTAAAAATAGAATGAACAGAATCGGGCCTAAATGGCTTCCTTGCGGGACACCAGAGGTAACATTAATAAACCTGGAGGTGAAACCATTTACTTGTACGGCCTGAGATCTATTACATAAGTACGAATGAATCCATCTAAGAAGGGAGCCGTGTATACCTAAGGAATGTAATTTTTTAATAAGGGTCTTAATATTAACCTTGTCAAAGGCCTTAAAGAAGTTAGTGAAAACTACGTCGACCTGTGCACCAGAATCAAGTGCTCGGGCGATATAATCTGTATAAGGTATAAGATTAGTATTTGTAGATTTACCAGACATAAAGCCATGTTGTTCGGGAATAATGATGTTTTTGAAGACTGCAGTTAATTTTTTTGTAATTATACATTCTAAAATTTTCCCAAAAATACTCAATTTTGAAATTCCTCGATAATTTGTGACGTCATTTTTATTGCCGTTTTTGTATATAGGAGTTATATTTGCAGATTTCCAAGAGACCGGGAATATTCCGTTAGTTAAAGAAAACCTGTATATATATAGTTTGATAATATCAGGGCAAGAATTTTTAATAAAAATTGGAGGAATCCCATCAGGGCCAGATGATTTATGGTGATCAAGATTATTAATAATGAGTTGGATGTCCGAGAAAGAAATAATAATTGTCGATAACGAAACTGTCGCATTCACCTCACTACCTTCATCGAAGGCGTTTTTAGCAGGTGAAGGAGACAGCATGTCATCTCTCTCATAAACACTTTCAAAATATTCAGCGAACATGTTTGTTATGTTTTGACCATCTGAACTCGATGTACCATTGAATGTCATGGTGCGGGGTAAACCGTGAGATTTATTTTTAGTTTTTACATATTTCCAAAAGGATTTTATATTTTAAGGTATAGCTTCTTTCGATACCATTGTTTAATTTTAATTTTTGTTATTTTACTTATAAAAGAGAAATCTAAGTAGTCTGCGGGCCTGTGATATGTCTATGTACAATTACAGAAGTTTTTATTGCATAGGGGGGACCAGAATATAAGTAAAAATTTGAAAGTTATTATTTTGTTTTCAGATTCTGAAGACTTCTAAATATAATACCCTGTCAATCGAGCCAATATACTATTCCATTTCTATGACCATTAGTCTCAGTTGTAAAGATATTCCACCGCCATCTATATTGACAACGGCCGTTAATGTGATGAATACCGAAGATGCATCGCTCAGTGACATTCACTATTCTATCCTAACAATGGCAGCATTAGGAAAGAATCATCACGATAATAATATGGCAACTAAACATTTCACAGAACTTTTGAAAAAAGATGATTCTGTACTCAGGTGAAATTTCTACAAAGTCACGATCACTGACGACTGGATTCTGAAAATAATTTTAATTTATCATTTGAAATAATTTCATGTTTCAGTTTATCATTGGCCATTCATATATGTTCTGAAATAGGGTGTGCAAATTGGGCATCGGAACGACTTGAGGATCTTATGCTTCAGGCCGATGAGGTTAACGGACGTCTCTTGCAGTGGGATGGAGGCCTAAGTGTTACCTCGTCTGCTCTGACAGCTTTGCTTAGGTAAACACTCTTAGTTTTGTTTTGATTATTCATAATACTTAATATATCAAAGTGTGGGTAGCTAAAAACAGTTATCTGGTATAAAAATAATTATCTGTAGCTATCGACCTGAAGCTCAAATTCTTCGACATCTATTTCTTGAGAGAGATAATAAAACAGTCTGTTATCTCTTTAGATCCTGAAAAGATCACCTACTTCATAAGGTATGGAATGAATTCTGATGTAAACATACCCTTTCTAAATTCACTTACGAATTATTTTCATATTTTACATTTCCACAAACGTTGCCACAGATCCAAACTGTCATAAGTCACCTAGTAGTCAATAGCTTCTTATACATAGGTCAGTATGTTTATGACTGTGTCATCAATTAATATTGTTCCATACTCGCTGACAATTAAATGTAATTTCAATATCAAAAATATTGGTATCGCAATATCAGTAATATAACAAAATTACAATAATATATTTTTATGTAATTCCATATTAGGTATGTGTTTTGTGTTTCCAAAAATTTTTTTTTTATTACATAAGTGACAAATTTAATTGTGAAAAATTTTGTTTGGTATTTTTTTTACTAAATATTTTATTTCAGTTTAAATATATGTACATCCCATTCAATTTTCAGGGTTGCAACATTGACCAAAAAGCCTCCACCTATTACTCTTGATCAAGCGGTCAAGTTTGGAAACTATCTCCTATCCAGAAATACAGTCCAAACTGTGAAAGGAGCTGCACAGTTACTCGAAACTGCATATGCTTTATCCCAAAATGCCGTATGTGCCTCTATGTATTTTATTATTGTTTTCTTGATACTAATTAATTTTTTAAAGCTGATGTTTTGACCATTGTTAATTATTTGCAGGCTATTTCACCCGTGAGCATTTCAATTAAAGGAAATAAATTTGTATCTGGTGAGACTGATCGTGTCTTGATTTTCGTATCCGACATTCTAGGCAATCCATTGAAAAGTTTGAAAGCCGAAAGTGTAATTGCTCAGTCAGCTACTAGACTAATAGACGATGTGGTTGTTTTATCAAAACAGCCTTTAATTGCGCACCCCACAGAAAAAGCTGTTTTCATATTTGATTTGCTTAAGGTGAAGCCAGAGAAAGGCCTGTATAAACTAGCCCTGAGCGCAGGTTCCAGCACAAGTAGTCTGACTGTAAGAGTTTTAGGTGAAATTTCAATTGACAATGTTGAGATTGGCTTGACAGATATCGATGGTATATCAAGCAAGAAAATGATACCGGTCAGGTACCCTGGCAAAACACCGCAGAGCTTAAGTGCTGACAATTTACAAAAGTATGTAGATAAAATTGATTGTACTATGTATTCTTGAACTTTTTTACACCTAACATGAAATTAATCATTAACATAATATTAATATTTAAGTAAAAGTCGTCCTGATGAAGTTCGTTTTTCTCGAAGTTAAAAATATTCAGAATATTGTCGTAAAATACTGGCTGAATCAAAAAGTTAAGAATTTGTGTAAGTTAGTCTCTCACATCGTGACACCAACATATGGTTATACCGATTTTAATATTTAACTCACCGATTCCTAACAGCTGTGATTTTTTGCTGTGTATGTCTATTATAGAAGTGTAAGAGTATCACTTGCCCACGATAAAAATGAGAGCCGGCCAATCCACAAACAACTACTGTACAACATTCCAATAACATCGACTATCCCGTCTATTGATTACGACAACACACATACAAACTCTTTGGTTTGAATATAATAAAAATCTTAAAATGTATATAAGTCCCCATCTTGCCTGATATGGCAACATGAGTTGTTTTTTTAATTTTAAGATTTAATTTCATTAAATATCCTTTAGGCTAAATTAAACAATTATGTATTTTCAACTAAAAACTCACCCAATATTATATTAAAATAAAAGAATAAAACAAAAGAATAAAAGAGAAACAAGGATTAGAGGTCAAATTGTCCACATTACAAATATTTGAAAAAACATCTAAGAAATGATTTTATATATGAAATTCCACTACAATTTATTTGGTGATCACTAAGTGATCAAGTTGTTCAGACGTGTAGTGCGTTACTCATTTTGTTTGATACCTCTCGCTTTAACAGATGCCTCTCGTTCGTTCGCGTTTATTTATTATTTCTTGATATAGTTAATGCATAGTGAAAAGTTATTCTGCTGATATTATATTTTGTTAAAAATCTATATATTCCTTTTTAAGAATATTGCGCGCACGGAGGAGTGTGAGATTTGGCATGGTTAAAGTTTATATAGAGGAGTGCGAAAAGTTAAAATTATGTGTTATATGTGTTACAAATACATTAAATTTAATAAAATAAAACATTCATACTAACCGACAGATTGACTGAATGAGTCGAGCTGTGAATTTTGTATGATTCCACACTTACACTTACAGGTAAAGACGTAAAGACAATATAAATTTAAGTATACATTCTTTAGACTAGGGTAGCCCAATTAAGTAATAAAGAAAAGTTAAATAAGAATAACATTATAATATATTAAACGAATTCAAATAAGATAAAATAAATTTAAAAAAAAATAATCATTTTAAATTTCAACAAAATACAAAAAAAAACTGATATAACACAGAACTAAACTAAGAATTTTGTCTGTGGTTTTTTGAATTGGTATAGTATTTGAGGATGGTGTTGCGAAACTTTTGCCGAGTTATTGACAGAAGATTAGAAGATGTTAGTATTAAATAAATCACAAATTCAGTAAATATCTCATACTAGTCAAAATTTACAAAAAAAAATCCATAATGGTGTTAAAATTTATGATAAATTGAATGAATGTCATGTAATGTCAGATACCACAGGCACGAGTAGTCTAGGGGGGTAGATTGCGTTAATGACGCCTGTAGGATCCAGCTGTAGATGGCTACAGGTGTCAGCCATTCTTGTTTTTTATTAATTCTCTAAAATTCAACAGACAGGGATGGAACACATACCAAATTAAAAAATAGTACTATTTATTTTATTTTGGTGTAATTTTTAAATACAATTTGTTTGATATTTCAGACTTATTATAAAATTTATCATTAAAGACAAAAGCCAAAATCAGCCGACAGCTGTTCACCAAGCGTTCGTACGATTCTGGAACAAGGAAACACAGGAGGAATACATTATTGTAGCCGAGCAAGATTCCTCTAAGACTTACAAGATGGATGTGGTAATTTTTATTGTTTATCTTGTGTTGTTGTGTTTATCTTGTGTTTATTGTTGTTTTAAATTTTTGATGTAACCATTAATCTATAACAATTTTTTTCAATTTCAGGATGTCGTTACTTTTGCTGAAGCTTTTACTGATGGCAATGGCAACTTTGGTATAGAGCTTATCATTGGAGACAGCGTGATCGTAAATCCCATTCGGTGGCATCTGACTGACCTCACCTTGAAAATTCCACACTCATTTGAAAGGAAAGGTGCGATAAAGAAGCTCTTGCATTTAATTATATTATTGTATTTTTAGGTTTCTGTTTTACGTTAATGTTTACTATTAATTTACTGTTAAAAGTTCGAAATAAGTTCCAACATAAGATAATAATTTTCTTGTGGCCTGTAAATCCTAAAATATAATTAAAATACCTATATACAGGTTTATTTAAATTCACTGACGTCTTTTTAGAGGGTTGCTCTATATCAACAATCAAACAGTAATCAGCAAAAAATATTAGAAAAATGTTTCCCAATTACAAGAAAAACGAATTTGAAATTTAATAGAAATCGTTTGGTTGTTTAAGAATGCGGTTGAATGCATGGCGCAAGGTCGAGCGGCGACAGCTCGAGCACTCGCACCATGCGATCAACTGCGTTCTTCGAGCTCGAGCGAAGTACTACAAAGAAAATTAAAGTTTTTTAATAATTTAATTATTTTAGTATGATTTTTTTTTCATGAGACCGGTTTAGTTGTCGATGTAGATCAACCCTCCTAATAGGACATCAGTAAATATAAATACACCCTGAGGAGTAATAAATACAATTCTGATTCAGCTCAAGAATAAATTATTATTATTTATAATAAGCAGGCAATCTTATAATAATCTTATAATAGGCTGACAATCTTTATCTTATTTAGTATCAAAATTATTATTATTTTGTTTAGATTCTCATTGTCTTATCTTTAAAGATTAAAGAAAATGGAACTTTTATTTTATTCACCATAAAATGTTTACAGAAAAATTGCAAACACACCGGGACATAAGGCCACATATAGATCACCTGTTTAGGAAGCCTGAGCCACGTCCCCCGCGTGTCCTGTCAGATGCCTTCACTGCACTATGCACTGCACCATTTTTGTTATTGTTGATTCTTTGGTACCGGATTGGCATTAACGTATCAAACTTTCCATTCGTTCTCAGTGCAATTGTGTTCCACATTGGCCTTGGATGTGAGTATCTTTATATTATATTTTTTAATACTTCTAGCTTTAGGATGTCAAAAAAAAAAACCATAAGCGCAGTCAGCCAGTAATTATGTTTAAATTAGTGTTAATAACTACTTCATTTGTTGATATCTTTTTTAGTTAGCCCCAGATTTTTAAGAGGGCCGTAGAGGAATTTGGCCAAAAGGTCACACACCCCTACCTCAACCGCATAAAATAATACTTTGCAGCTATTTTCATTAATAACCGAAGTGAAGCAAGCTACCATCGACAAGCACAATGACTTTGACTTATTGCCGTTTAGAATCAATCACAATAATATGAAGTCTTTATACTTGACCTACCAAACTCAAATATTCTCTCAAAAATGACCATGGTGTGTAATGAAGATCTTGTCGCTGGATCTAATTCCTTCTAATTTGGTTGTAATTAGGTATAAACAGTCTACTCCCTTTTTGCTTTTTCTATATTCAGCATACTCATACTACAAAGGTTAAGATCCACTCAATACGTGTATGTAAGTATACTCATTACTAATTATGAACAACTCTAATATTAGAAGAGATATAAAACCATTAAGCTTGGATATGGGACTACAATATACCCGCATGATATCGATATAGAATAGAAGTTTAGAATATACATATTGTGCTCATTATGCATACTTTCAAATATTTTTTTTAGAGTGTGTGACCAGTATTTTTCTTAAATTTAAATCCTTTGTTTGGATTTAGCACTCTCTTACTTTTCTGTTGTTTCACAAAGTGTTTTGTTAGAATTGTTTTACGAGTAATCACTCTAAATACCAACATCACAATATATTCCTTAATTATAAGAATTGCAAATTTATATGTTTTGAAATATAACTTATATTTTCAGCTATCCTGGGATTGTTTGTCGTGTTTTGGCTCCAGTTGACAATGTTTGAGACTATTCGCTATCTGCTGGGGCTTGGTTTCATCACTTTTATTTCTGGTCATCGTCTGTTGAGACACATTGTTTCTCAGAAGAAGAGTTCTTAGTTTTAACATTTTTTTGTTTGATTGGGCATGTGGGAGAATAGTAATTTGAAACTAGATAATATTTTGTTCAATGTGATCTATTATTTTAAGTCAGTGCAAGTTTTTCTTAAATGCCGTATTATAATCAGCCAGGCTCAATATGAATGCGATCTCGATTATTGCAATATTTTCAAATTTTCTACTTCTGACTACCTGAATTAAATGAATTAAATAATAAATATCTTTATAATAGCTCTTTTATTTCTGCTTTGTTTTTGTTACCATCTCATTATAAAGTAAGAATAAAATCATGATTAAAAAAATAATCATGCTGTTATTGAAATTGTAAAATAAGTTTAAATCAATGTAAAGTATTTATAAACACCATAGAAATAATAATTGTTAAAGCCTAGTTATTGCAATTTAATTTGCAATTTCCCTGGTTCATACAGCATTTTGCAGCTTCCACAATATATCTGAATCTATAAGATCCAGAGATAATTGAGCTTAACATTTGGAGAAAACATTATAAGGTTTAATAGAAACACAGATGAGGGAGAGCTAAGAACTGCCGCGCCATGTCCATATAAAAAGGAATACATAAAATTAAAAAAGAAGTATTAGTGGGCAGCTAATGATTCAGGCCAAACTTGTTTACTTTACATAAATGCTGTCTATGAATTTGAAATTGATTGAAAACTTATATCGTTTGCGACATGGATAAAGGTCTTCAAAAATGGAAAAATACTTTCAAATTATTAAATACTACACTAGCCGCCGACCGAGCAGTTTTGAAGACCAAAGTCTTTATATCTGCCCAACCAATGAATAGCCATCATTTATTTAGAAGCATTTACATTCATGTGGTTCATAACAAAACAATGTAAAACTTTGAAATTAATAAAATCATGTCTAGGTGACTCCTTACATTATTAATATAGAAAAAAGTAAATATATGTCCTACAGCATTACTGACATAGGCGAACTTAGTTTAGACCTAAATTTACTACTTCACAAGAACAAAAATTATACAAATAATAAACATAACTGTAAATGCGTATCTTTAAAATGTGTAAGTGTAATAAGGTATTTTGGAGTTATAGTTGATAATAAGTTAAGATGACAACTGCATGTCGATTTCCTAAAAACTCGATCACGAAGACTTAATCCAAATTTAAAACCTTGCAATATATATTGGACTCATAAACACTTAAAAATTGTACTATGCTGTACAAGGGCTGCTATTTATGGATCCAGAACTGGCTACTTATTTAAAAATGGCTTTGGCTGCATGCATAATACATTTTGTTTCATGCAACTGTCAATTGTTTTTCCATTGTGGCGTCATTTCGAAAATTGCGTGTCTTCATCGCCATGGATTTAACTCATGAAAATTTTCATGCGATGATTTATTACGATTTTCGGTGTGGGCTAACTCAAAAACAGTGCATCGATCAACTTACTTCGACTTTTGGGGATGAAGCACCATCGAAACCACTGTGTATGCACACTGACGAATTTAAAGGTCACCCTAAATCGGTTGTTGTACCACAAAATATCAATGCTATGCGGGAACTAATAATGCAAGATCATCATGTTACATATCACGAGATAGAGAAGTCCCTGGGTATAAGTATGACGGGCATACATAAGATATTACACGAACATTTAGCTGTAAAAAAAATTTGTTGCACAACTTGAGAATTGATCAAAAACAGGCTCGTGTCGATTAGTGCAAAAATTTTTTTAAAAAATGCAATCGTGGTGCATCAAAAGCTGTATATAGGTGATGAATCTTGGATCTATGCGTATGACCCCGAAACTAAACAAGTCAACGGTGTGGGTGTTCCAAGATGAGCCGAATCCAGCAAAAGTTATTCGTGCAAAAAGCACTTTGAAGTAAATGGTCGCCTGTTTTTTTGGTTTTTCGAGCTGCGATCAAAATGTTCGGTTCAGAGATACCTCAGTCAGAATGGAAAAAGTGTGCAAAAGTGTATTGATCATCATGGTGAATATTTTGAAAAAACAATAAAACTATATTAAATCATATATGTTTAATTTTTTATTGTTATTCTGGATTTATAAATAGCAGCCCTCGAAAGTGCTGAAAAAATTATAGACCCTTTAAAAATGCTATAATTCGAGTTATCAATAGTGAATCAATAGGCCATTACGATAGTGATGCATTGTTAAACGAATATAGAATTTTAGACATCCAACAATTATACACTAAAAATATAATCCTAATGTATAAGAAAAGAATACATCGAAGGGTACAGACCAGACAAGCAAATAACCTAACATTCATAACTCCTAGACTCCAGACATTTGGCCGAAGACATTTTAAATTCAGAGAGCTTTTAAACTCCCTAATGCGAAGAACTGCAAAAGGAAATCAATTTAACCCTTTACCGCAAGGATTTCTTAATTTTGTTCAAAATAATTTATGTTATCATATGTCGTAATAATAAAAATAATAAAAGCTTCAGAAAAATAATAAAAAAAAAAAATATGACTATCACAGTAAATAGCAAAAATCCACAGTTCCATATTTGGAAGACTGCAGTTAAATGGATTTTGAGTGCTGTACCATATATGGAACAACATGCCGTACAGGTTTTCGTCGCTTTTATTTATGTGTTTACTATCAATAATAAACAATTAATACTGTCACTAGTGGAAATTATGAAACTTCATTTGGTTACGATGTTATAATGGTAATTAAGGTTTGAGTATTGTTAAGTTAATGTGAAATGATTGGAAACAATTACGATCTTTGGTGAAACAAAGGTATAGAACATTTACTGCAGTGAATATGAGCTTTCTGGCCAACGATCTTTTAAAACATATAGATACGGCATCTCATTCGAAAGGTTCTTGAAAGATCGTTGTTTCTGGCTATAAACTTTGCAACGCAATCGGTCATTTACCCGAACGTGCCAGTGATCTAGGTTAGTCAATAACCATCTAAATAAAAAAGTACTTCAAATTAGAAAGTCAGCCCGTTTTAAAACGTTACTGCACACTGTTCTAGATTTGACTAAGAAGTAATTGATGATACATGTTTTACTGTTAAATCGTCCGGAATACATTTTTTTTGCAACAGAAACTAAATACTTTATTACTACTCCTCATAACATCGACTAAATTTATCTCGGAAAGAAGTGTAATCGCTCATCGTACGAAATGTCAAAGTTTTACATTGAAATAACGAACCAGAGACAAGTCGCACCATTGTGTTGTTACATTAGGATATACGTATAACCATTGATTAAACTATATTAATGGTATAACCGTAGTTCTCGTCACGTTAAATTGATGTCATTGAAAGATTATTTGAACGGCGTTTGATCTATAATGTTGGCGTAAATAAGATATAGTAGAATTAGAGTCATTCGACCAACGATCTTTTAAAAGACCGTAGAATTCGACAGATGATGATTGTCTTCGTTCTTTCCGCGGCAAACAGTGCCATCTGTTATTATATGAATTTCGCATATTAGTGCTTGCCAACCTCTCATATTTAGCGAGCTGAATCAGTTTATCAGCTCTTTGAGTAACACACTATTTTTGATTGAAGTAGGCTTTCTAAATAAATAAAACCTAAAAACAAAACACTATTGTTTTAATTAAATACCGCAAGGAATAAGTGGGGTCACCGTATTTACAATATAATGTACATATCAATATTGAATTTAGTTGAACTAGTGAACTTTATACAAATCTGTAAATAACTAAATCTCTGTGGAGGTAGCGAGCGAACAAACATACGAGAGTCAAAATGAGCGATGAGTTACCAAACCTTGCAGCTCACGCTCGTCCCTTAAGCGTGTATAACCAACATCTCATATAACACGGAGACAGACAGTAAATAACTTCGGGTAGATGGTATATCATTTTAAGACAGTAGACTCCCCCCTAGCAACTACTATTACTAATTAAACTACTTCTAATAAAATGGCTCCTTATAAGTTTTTTATGGACGAAATTATATAAATAATACGCACACAAATCATGCGCTTTAATTTTACACTTTTTCATATCCATTATTTTTATTTTTTATCAACATCATACATAAATCACTCAAAAAAACATCTCATTTCACCATCATCCTTCATCGTAATCACATCCATTATTTTTATATTTTTTGTTAAAATATCATCCTTTCCTTATTTCATTTAATTAGATGGTTACATAATATTTCACTATATTTTACACTAAAGAGGTGAGAATTAAAATGCTTTTTTATAAAACTCAGCGCTGGGTTTAAACCGACATCCTGCGCAGTCAAGTACAGGAGCTCTTTAGAACCTTTATAAATATTATGCTATCCAGCACTTTATCAAATAATTAAAAACTTGTTCAAAATTTTTCAATATTGTCAAAGATCGTGTCATATATCTTTTCAGCCGATTTGCCGCTATTAAAATTGTTCCGACGTCACCCCTATAAATTAATTTATTTAAATTCAATATTGAATCATACATTTTATGTTTATTATATATTGCAAAATCACCATTCTCCAATTTCACCAGTTTTTGTACTGGCAAGTCTTGGCATTATCACAGCTGTCGGTGTCAGTTGAAAAAGAAATGCAAGAGGGTATAAATTTTGCACGTGATCGCGCTTGCAAAATAACGCCTTTTTCGCCGCGAACTATTCCTGCAATCCGTGACATCTCGTCAAATCATTCACAGAGCTCGTGAAAACAACTCAAAATATTAAGCAGTGAGAAAAATAGGCTAAGACAGGCGAACCACAGACGGTTGGTATTTTGTTTTCTTGTTGATTGCTATTTGCTCTCAGCTGTGAACCTTCCCATCCATCAAAACATACATTCCGCTCCCCCTAATCCATGTACAAACGTACAATATATAGGGAACGAGATTGTCTGTGGCGCGTTGACACCCATGATATTTGAATAAATAATAAATAAACGACACGAAGTTCGTCTTTTGCAGCATTTTTTTTAATAATGAACGTAAATTATTATGACGTTAGCGAAAAACACTTACTAGAATAGTATTGTTTTCAATATGAACGCACATTGTCTTTACTCCGCGTTTTAACTCTTGAAATGCAAACGGCAAAGGTCAGAGTGAGCTTGAGCTGCAGAATCAGTAATCACATCACATAGCATAATCTATTTACCTAACTGCTCTCATGAGTCGTGTATTTTTCCCGCACATTTCGTAAGTAAATTAATTCAAAGCAAATAACTATTACAGTTTTTAAGTAAATGTTCTTCATAAAATAAAGAAAAAGGATTCACCCATCACTATTGGTTTTTTTTTTGTATTTTCTATCTTCATCGCGCTGAAGGTGATAACCCGTTTTGACCTGTTGTTTTGTTTACAAATTTTGTGAATTTAAAGAATTTATATTGTAAGTATGACTGGTGGCCTTTTATTTGATGTGAGGCGAAACATTTCAAGGTAGACGTTCGTTAACTTTGTGGTAAGATAGACGACTGGCCAGTTATCGATTTATTTTTCCTTGTTTGATTTAACTTTCTTTTTTGGTGGTAACTAACTTGATTCGTCACACAATTTGATTTAGTGAACAGAAAATTCGATCAAAAATCATGTTTAGGTTACTTATAGTAGTGGTATTATATTTATCATATAATTATGGTATGTATCCACAATAGTATTAATTTAAAAAAGAACGATAAACCTGAAACTGTTTGGACTGGCATATATGTAGTAGTATGACGTGTTGTCAAATGAACGTCATTCTGCGACATTGAAAATAATATAAAATTAGGAATAGCCTACTCTCTACCTACTCAGTTTAAAACTTAAGTTTAATTTGCTGTTAAACATTGAGTCACACTTATTATTAATTTGAAAAATTGGAAGAAAAATGTACTTCCTGCTTCCTTTGCATTCTTAGAGGTTTCATTTTTCAAAGAAAACATTCTCTCAGTTTATCTTAATCTATGTTGAACCTTCAGTCAGCGTATCCTTTAAGTCCTTTTCTTGAAATTTTCCTCATGCTTGGAGCCAGCATTATAATTACGTTGGAAATAAAATATTTGTGGTACTTGTAGGTTATAGTTTCTGAAGGACAACATATTTATTTATAATTAAAACCTTTAATTAATTTCAGGAATACATCAAAAGCAATATTTTTATGGTTGGAAATTTTAAGAGCACGGTTTTTTGGCGATTCCTGTTTTTATGATAATAATACTATTTTTTAAATTTCAGAAAAATTTAAAAAAACGGCTACACATAAAATTCTGAAAATAACAAATATTAATTGTAGTAGATTGTTTATAGTTTAATATTTTAACATAAAGCACATCATTAGTATTTTATAAATTTGTCCTTTAATTTTAGCATCAAGGTCCACACCATCGCCATCTTCAGTAAGAAATATCAATCAACAGTTTCTAAAATTTGAATCAAATGGAAATGATCAAACTCCAAATATTGGGAATCAGCCTAAACATGCATCACAAGTCACAACAAACGGCCCACATTATGTACCAAAATCTGGATTTAATACAAATAACAATATTGGATCCAGCGTAGTCAAATCTTCATCGAATATTCACGCAAACATTTCTAGCAAAAATGCCAATAGTGGAAATTCAAATTTCCAGTCATTGCCAATTAGTAATGGTCAATCGAATGTTAAACAACTCGTGCAGATGTACAACAATCGAGAGGAAGAGACAAGGCGCTCACAACAACCTGGAAGAACTAATGGAAAACCATTTTCGTATAGCTCTGTAGTCGCTGGTACTCACAAACAAACAGCCGGAAATATTAGTCCACAGATGAATGCAGCGACGCCATTACCGATGTCTAGTTACCAGCCTGTTTCCCAAACTTCTACCCCAAGGTCATATAAAAGAGAGCTCGTAAGTGATGATGAACTGAGGCAAATGAGTGAAGTACTTCTGAAGAAAGATACTAATAATGCTGCAAAATTAATAAGGGTTAATTATCAAGGCCATGCATCATCCTCTTCTAAAATTGACCAAGCACCATTACCGTAAGTTGAATTAACAGTTCTCTTGTTTCGTCAGGCGAGGTACAAAATGCGTTTTAATAAAAAACTCAGCTCTGGGTTCAAATTGACAACCTGCAAATAAGTCGACAAACTCCCGCCGTTTGAATTTTTTGCGATCACAGGTTTAGTAGGTTTGGCTAATGTTTGTAATATTATGTAACAGGATACACTATAATAGATAAAGTGCAGTATTTGCTTAAAATCTAAATTTTATTTTGATGAATTGAACGCAAAAAGTGTACTTCGTGGTATCAGAATGAAAAAGTATCACCAAGAGTGATCACATACTTACCAGATTGCCTGCCTAGTTCTTCAAATTAGCTTGAAATTAAGTCCTCGTACAGTATTATGTTCACATTAATTTTGGAAACCAATGGATCGATTTGAAAGGGGTTTTCACTATTTTATTAACTATTATTTTATTGAAATTTTTAGAGGCAGGTTTAGTGGTAACACTGGTTCGATCAGATTTGCCATTAATTCTCAAAAAAGTTCAATTTCCAATTAGTCTGTAAAATGAAACCTCTTTGTATTATTTAACAAATGAGGGAAAAATAGAAATTTTCATTTAGAAATATATTTTTTTAATATAAAAAAAACATACCTAAAAAACAAACATGTAAAAATAATCATAGTAGGAAGTAGTTTTATATAATTATAATATTATAGCTTAATAATAGCCTAATTAAGGGACCAGAACTAGTTGCTTTTGTAAAAAACCCTCTGGCCTCCGTACTCTGAAATGTAATTTTAATTTGTTTATTCAGGTTGTTAGAAATACCACCTGAGGTTTGGAACATTTCTACAATAAGGACGATGCAAGCTCTATGGGATAACTATGAACAGGATTCCTTTGTGAATGAATATGTGACACCCATGGTAAGAATTGTTTTTTTTTATTGTCTGCCAATATTATGTATTTTGTCTGTAATATATTTGTTATTGTAGTATATAATTTGATAGTTTTTGACAATATTGAAAAATTTCATTTTTTAAATGCTGAATGCGTTTGTGATTTCTGATCCTGAAGACAAGGAAGTACGATTATCACTTATATAAAAAGGGCTTTGTATTTCAAGGTAACGGGTCTGGAATGGACTCAAAGCAGCAACTTTGAATTTAGGTTAAATGACTGAAAACTGAGTATTAAGTAATTCTCAAATATTTTTAATTTTCAGGAGAAAAATGAAGAAAATGTTTTTCTTGATGCCATTTTAGAGACACCAGTGATGAGACATCTGATGAACTTTCTGAAAGAGAAAGGTAATTAAAACTTAGGTTTTATTATTAGGCTGGACATCCTCCTATGGTCCATGTGGCAGCCAATAGTTTCGTAATTTCCTTTACGTTCAGTGCTTTATCGAAAATGATTTCCTAATTAGAAAATATTTTTATAGGTGTAGTTACTCCCGATCCTCGACAGCAAAAAGAGTATTTAAAACAGATCTGGTTCAACATGTATTCCAGAGGTCGAGGGAAAATAGGAAGTTCTGGTTTTGAGCATGTTTTTCTCGTGGAAATAAAGAATAATCAAATTTCAGGTAATACACCTAATTTTATTTTTGTTAATTTAACTAAGTTATTTATTTAAGTTGTTTAAAATTTATTTTAGGTTCGCTAAGTATGATAGCGATGATCAACATATGTATTCACAGATGGACGAATTTATATTTGGTATTATGCAAACAAAATATGAATTAACAATTTGTAGTTTTCTCGGGATTGCATAATGGTAATCGCTTGTAGCGTAAGTTCAGTAGTATTAAATTTTGATGCTCGGTACAATGACTCGTCTGAAAGTGGGAGACATTTCATGTGTCCGTTGCAGCCTGCTGGTAAAAAAATTGCCCTTGTCCGCAATAGAGTGTTGAAATATCCAATTAATCTTTGTTCAGGCAACGGAACCATTAGGTTTAGAGTGTGTAAGCTATAATTGAGGTAAAATAATGTTTTTGTGATACATAATTACCTTTTCATTATACAGTCCATCTAACCTGTACCTTTTTATTAAAAGCCTCTCCAAAATGTGCAAAAGAACCAATTAATGTTTTAAAAAATATTTCTTGGGTGTCGTCGCCACAACCGCAATATTTAACATCTCGCATACGGATGAGATTGTGGGGCGTTTAATATTAAAATATTTAGGTGAAATTCTTAAATGAATCCCAAATCACTTACCTAATGGTCGAGCTTTGGTGTTGGAATTTTTTAATGGATTGTGGAATTCAGGTGCCTCTGCAACTGTCTTTACAGGTTGTGGAGGACGCTGATGCCTCGCACGAATCCATACTTTTTTTGCTAGCTTCTGCGAAATGCTACAAGCGAGATGCTGGCGCTGCGACAGACCATTTAGCACTGCTTGACAGTTACAGTAGAGGAGGGGGGGAAATGAATTTATGGAAGGACCATAGACCAAGGATATTTGAGGTAAAGGTGTGTTTATACGACACATACCTACAAACCTCACCGTTTATTACATATTTTGGTCTTGTGATTGTTAAATTTGTTATTATTCTATATTCAACAGTATTCTTTTTTTACCATTATGGTACGAAACCATGAAAAACACCACTACTATTCGAGAATCTAAATTACCTATAAAATTTTAAGAATAACAACCTAATATAGTTTTTATTTCTTAGGATTTCACAACTGGCTATACATGTATGTTGAAGAGGCGGCAAATCGAGCAAATTACTTGGGCTATTTAAAAAAAACTGATATTGGTGATGTAAGTTTTTACATTTTTGCTCTCACTCTAATATGGCTCCTATAAGTGGTCACTGTGCAAACAAACACATACAATCACATAAAGTGAGCTACAGAAATTAAATCACTATTATAATATACCACAAGTAGAAGACGATTATAAAGTTCATAAGCTTTAGTATATATATTTTTTTTTGTATACAATTTTACATTTATGCGGACTAAGTGATTACTTCCGAGTTTACGACCCATTAGAGTGAGTTCACCATTCTTTGTTTGAAGAAATTATTTTTATTGCTTTTTTTGTTTCAGAAAGGTGCTATATTGAAATTCCATTTTACATATAAAAACATTGATAAACCTGTCGATTCAATGTTTGTTGGAACTTCTCCCGAACTTGAAATAGCCCTGTATACCATGTGCTTTGCTTTAAGAGCCGATGTCGCATGTCCAATCACACTTAGTGGTAAATATGTTACGATAAGGACTTACACATTCCGGTACAGAAGCAAAAATATGATCGGAAGTGCATATCCAGAAATATAAGTCTTAAGTATATTTTTTTTTGTATATTTTTTAATAAATTTATAAAAGCCACACAGTTTGTCTCACATTTTTATTTTATTTATAGACCTAGAATTAGAATAAGGTAATTTATTTCCATAAACAAACTTATTGTACAGGAATGATATTACATATTATTTGTACATACCGTTACATTTGAATTTTAAAAGACAACAGAATAGAACAGTAGAGAAACAGGTTGATCTAGATTAATATACCTTACCTAATTTTGTGTATATTTGATTCCTGCATAGCAATCGTTTTACAGGAGGATAAACAAAAAATAAATAAAATAAAATTCTTATTTCATTTCGTTAAATCCAAGTTAAATTATAATTAAAATTATGTTAAAATTCAAAACGATTTTTGCACGTAAAATAAAAAAATATCGCATTTTATGCAGATAATGAAAAATCGCATATCAATCAAACCCTTGGCTTGATAGAAATGAAACACACTGTATATATTCAACTTCAGTCAATTCAATGTTATTACCTATGGTTTAAATCATGTATCTGCACCAACTTCAAAGTTTTGGTGGATCTGTTTTTTATTGTTAACTATTTATTGTATGATTTCTTTCTTTTTTTGATGATTTCTTAGATACATTTTGAAGCCTATTTAGATATCATTCCTTTAAATATTAATATTATTTGATATAAAAACATTTTGAAAATAAAAATTAGTTTTTATTTATTTTTCCAACCTAGACGTAACTTAACTAAACTAAAATTTGTCCATGTATGCAAAAAATATTCGAAATCACTCAAGGCAATCGAACATATATGCATAAAAGTAAAAAGCACACTTGATCATACGTCGAATTGCCTCCTTTTTTGCGGTTGTCGTTTAAATAATAACTGCAGGTGAATCAAATTAGTTGTTGATCGTTGGCAGACAATTCATAATTTTGCTGTTCAAATAGATTTTAAGCTGCGCAACTGGCATTTATACGTCTCTAAAGGTTGATTTACTGTGTTGACATAATAATTTTATATTAATTGACATACTTTATTGCTTGTATTTTAAAATAGCAAACAAATAAGGAATGAGCTGCACAAATATTTTTTGAAAACCTTTTTGCCCAAACGTTTTATGAAATTCAATTTGAGTCATCTTTTTAACACTCCATTCTATAATCTAATTGTTTATTTACAATTTATAATTTTAGATAAATTGATTTAATGAATAAAAGTATGTGCCCAACTGCTTAAACAAGTAAATTATCTCTTTTAGCAGATTTTTAATTAAAAAAATCTCTGTCTGGCTACTTTTAGGCGAACTCGCCTAACTACTGGCGACTTTGTTGACGTGGGCGATCTGGCAATTATCCATGGGCATAGCGAAAGTCGAAACGTAAAAGCGGCTACTCACACACCTACCGCAGGAGCAACTTCGGTATTTGACTCTTACCACAGAAATAAAAAATACTCACATAAGTTGCACTTCTTTGATTTTTGAAGAAAGTCGTCTTTTTAACTGCGTACAAAATTTCTTATATCTCTCGCGCACGCAAAACTGTACCTTACGATGTGCGCTTGGAAACGCGGAGGGCGTTAATGCTTTGCCGATATCTTTCTGATCTCTTTAACACCTGCACCAAATATATTCTCCCAGGGGTATCAAAGAAACACAAAATACTGTAGTTAAACACTATTTAAAATTTATGAGTACTGTAGACTCACTAGTGCCCCCTACTAGTGTTCACTAGTGAAACTTTCTTTAAAATCAAACATTTAAAAATAAACCTAAGTTTTTTGTTTTTTTTTAAATAAATTATACCATAAATTTAGTCAAATTTATTTCTAGTTTTAGTTAAATGTGTTGATACAACAAAATGTACATTTTATAGGTAGGACACTAATGGTAAATAAGCGTTAAAATATCAAAAGGAGTAAGAAAATAAACTACAATTCAATAAATACATAAAATGTTACCAAAGCAGAAAAAATAATATAAATATAAAAAAAGTGAAAAACAAGAAATAATATCATGTAAGGTAAACTCAGCAACAAGCAGTAAAAATAAAAAAACACCATAAAAATAAATTAAACTATAAAAAGTAATATTTAACATTTTTAAAAGTGAATAAAAAATACTTGTATTAAAAGACGAAAAAATAACTTTAAATGTTTTCAATCTTATATAACAGCAGAAATAAATAAAATCTAAAAATGTATATCAAATACTCCAAAGCCAGATAAAAAATATATCAAAAGTGAACACAGCGTAGTAAAAAATGCAAATAAAAATACTAATTCATAAAAAATGTAAAAACCCTCGACGCACAAACGGCTGAACATACTTTTTTTAATCATAGGTAAGAACATTCTCGATCAAGTTACCTTTTAAACAAAAAAAATAATTAAATCGGTTTAGCCGTTTGGTAAGCTACCATGCCACAGACAGACACGTTAAACTTAGTACAACCCTCTGTTTGCGTCGGGGTTAACAATACACACCAAAAACAATAGGTTTATAAAAAACATTGCATACAATTAACAATGCACCTACCAATTTTTAATAATCCGATGTTTACTCAAACGGAAAAGCTCCTGCGACATATAAATCTACAAGGTAACGTATATTTTGTACCAATATTTTTTTATATCAAATTTAATGAGGAATCTCATGGTGGTAAGCATATTCATTCGATATGAATCACACGGTATTTAGGTACGGAAACGAAATATGCCCAAATAAATCTCAAATCGACCCTCGTTCAATTGTCACATAAACAAGATTTAGTGAGTATATGCCTATTTATGAGATCACGGCACGGCCACATGGCACAGAATAGGTAGGTACCTCGTTAGGATTCAAGTAGGTATAACTTCTTTACTAAGTATGTTACACTATGTTACGTATTAAGAAATAAACTTTATTTAGGTCTGATCTTTCGCTAGCTGATAAAAAGAAAACCTTGAGTCCATTTGTTTATTTCGACATCCACGCAATAATTATTAGTATTACGATGCGCCATTATTACGCAGATAGCTACCGTGAAGTTTAATGGTCGAAAAAAATAATATCACTCAAAATGCGTCTGCCCACCGAGCGCGCGGGCACTGTGGCGGCAGCTCTAGTGATTTTTAACAACTTCAAGTTGTCGAAATCTGAAGGTGATTATCTCATACCTACTGCCGGAGTGACGGACCCCGGGTCGGGGCAATATCGAAGTTGTCGCCACGCACATGCCTGCCTTAGTGGGAGAGTGAACGTCCTACTGAAGACAGGCGTTGAGAACGGAGTGAATACCGATATAAATAGAATTTGCACCTCCGATATCATCTATATGGTCTATGGTCTAAATATGCTTTTTAGTCTAATTGTATTGAGAGAATTCAATATATTTTTACGAAATAACTTAATTTTAGGGGTCATGTGCATTTTGATAATTATGTAGACAGTTTAAATCATCATAACTTAATAATCATAACATCTAAAATTTCTTTCCATGTGCCATCTTGTGGCACTCGTCAGACTTAAATTTTTCATGTTTCTGTAAGTGTTATTTATTCTGTGCCCCGACGCAGGTTGTCCCAGCGGCAGGCGTGTGAGTAGCCGGCTTAACGCATGTTCTCCCCTACCCACTGCTCACCTAGTCCCAGCACAGCCGGAGCTATCATCGATCACATGTTCTTTGTTATTGGATTAAATTTGAATGAAAATGTGTTTTAATGTGTAAGTTATTATAAATAAGCAGTTGGCCTGATTGGTGGCTCATAAATTGAGATGCATCGAGTTGGAATGTTTTGCATAAATGTGTGGTTTCAATCACCGGCTGCTATAAATCCGCGGCTAAAAGACGGTCTTATAAAATCTATTATTCGCAGATATTCTACGAAGGAAATATTGAGAGAGGCGTATCGTAAAACAAAATTAAAGTGCAGGTGTAAGTTATTCTAGTAGAAAAATGATAATATGTAAAATAAGTTTTTCTTGTGTAAATTCGGATTTTCAACTTGCAGCTAAAAAGCTCCCCCAGGATGTCGCCCCTCGAGGAGTATTTGCTTGTAATGAATTGGCCCTGTCAGAAGTCAACGTGTATGGATTCGATTACGATTATACCCTTGCGGATTATAAACCTTCGATGGACTTCTTGCTTTATAACTTAGGACGAGACACTTTGGTGACAAAATTCAACGTATGATTAGTTTCCAACGTTTTTACTCATTACTTTATGGTAATTGCGCGACTTCAGTCCTGGTGCATTTATTGGTTTTTCTCTAATGCCCCACAGGCACAACGGAATGCGAGCAGTACTTGGCATTTTGCCACTATCTACTTTTTAATGGTCCAATTTTAGATGCCTGCTGTTAAAAACAAATACTAATTTGTACTTTTATCCAGGTAACCTCAACAATCATAGTCTCTCAACAGTAATCTCACATTTAACTGCATATATTTTACAATAAATTTGAAATAAAAAATAATGTGGTCAGCACTTAGCTACTATGGAAACCCTGTCAGAGATCTCGGGCCCAATACACCGATCACTGCTGCTATAGCGGTTTTTAAGGAATCTTAAAGGAAGATGTTTATACATTTTCTGGTTAGTCCAGATCTTCAATATGAGATTTTGGAGATTGCGACTACTTACCACGAGCTCATAAAATAAAATTCTTATAATAAATTAATTTATCTTGATCATTATCTGTATTCACATATAATATACATTTGTGTTTGTGTGCCTGGGGCTGGCTTTAGATTATATTCTGGATTCTGTTGAAGAGCATTTCTGTAGACTACTGAATAATTTACCAAAGAAGAGTCAAAGGGAAACAGAATTTACTCGTAGTAGCCTAATCGTTATAGTATTTTTTCTTTGTAAGATATACCTAATAATTACTAAGAAGACTTTTTATGCGACTTAGTTACAATAAGCAGTTTACGTGTAACAGTTTATCTCATAATTTATTTTTTATTTTAGTACCCAGCTGAAATAATGTCATTAGAATACAAACCAGGATTTGCAGTTAGAGGCCTTCATTACGACATTGAGAAAGGACTACTTCTTAAGTTGGATTCATTCCTTCAAATTCAATTTGGCTCTGTTTATAGAGGACTGACACCATTAAATATGGATGAAGTTTTAAAAATTTACAAGAATAGAATAATACCGATAGCCTATGTTGAAGGCCACTCAAAAACTTCGAGGGTTAGTGTATGTCAATTTTGTTTTTTTTAGTTTAATGTAAGCTAACTTTTATGTTGATATCCATATAGGTAGCGAACCGGCCGACCGGTACGGTAAGTCACATAACTTTATCACCGGCCTTAGTAACAATGAATTGGCTAATAGAATTATTTGGTGTCTGTCATATTGACAATTTTATTTTGAGAAAAAAAAATTGCACAAAAATATTATAGTGTTTATTTAGTTTATTAAATTATTCAGCAACGAAAGTGGTTCGATTAAATGAGACCCACAAAGTTACATTTTTTTTTGTAAATTTCATATGCCCGCACAGTCTAATTATGTTTCATGGCTGATCAAAACTAGAACACGATTATTATAATTTTTAATTATAGCTTTACAGCTGATAGACATATATCTTTAGTTGTTGTCTCTTGTGAATAAGTACTCATCTAAGCGGTTTTTAAACTGATTAACTGAATTGGAGGTGAAAACACTGGTAGGCAATTCATTCCACAAATCAACCCCTCGGTTGGACAAAAAGTTCTTTTTTGGGTTAGTTTGAAGACATTTTTGAAAGTTTTAACTCATGTCCACGTAAATGGATATCAGTGTTGAAGGTAAAAATGTCCCTAAGCTCTGAACAATTATAGAATCCCTTTATAATCTTAAAATCCTCTATGAGATCGCCTCGCTCTCTTCGTTTTTCCAGTTATGTTCTTGAAATGTGTCAGACGTTCTTCGTAAGTCAAATTGTTAAATCCCATAGGAAGCTTGGTGGCACGCTGTTGTACCTTCTCCAACAAATTAACATCTTTTGCGAAGTAGGGACTCCATATTTGTTGACAGTTTTCCAGTATAGGCCGTACATAAGATTTTTAAATTCTGAGAAACATTTTCGAAGTTATGTAGTGGAACGCTTTCTTGATTAGGTACAAAACAGAATTTGCCCTCTTTGTGTTTTTTTTGTGATAATGATGCTTCTTTTTTTCTGTAATTAATATCAAAATTTTGTGACGTACCTACACTCCAAACAAAATTCTTTTTGGGGTTGAGGTCTAAAAAATATCCACATTCTTTCTGTTATTTGTGTTTATAATTCCAAATATATTATTATAATAATCTTATAATCATCTGAATAGTATTGTTTGCTTTTTGTTTCCTCAATTGAAAAATAAACTATTTTTTTTATTTTATTCTCTCAATATTTATATATGAATGCATTAAAGACCTTAAACTTATATTCAAATTACAAAACAAGATTAATTTAAAAAAAAAAAATTAAATTGCGGTCATGTTTATTATTCATGTTTCCTGTGTTAAGTCATGTTTGTTCCTAGCTATTGAAATTATAATCTTCTCTTATATTTTCACTAACTGCTCTACGACTGTTTAAAAGTTGTGTGTTAGTGAATAGTATGGTTCAGCCTGGTCATAATGTTGCCTAATCAAAAAAAAAAATATATCAAAATCAGTCTATTGCTAACAGACACATAATAATAGTTGGGGTGTAGTATTTGAACGGTGCCATTTTAAAAAGTGAAATTTCTTTAGTAGAATATAATATAATATATTATCAAGAATATAATGAGTAATGATTATATTAAATTATGTATGAATGGTAGAAAAAAATGTTTATTATTTATTATTAATTATTTGATGTTTATATTAAAAAAATATATTTAAAGAACTTACCTTAAAACATCGAACTTTTGGAACTCTTATTGTACCTCGGCCATGCCAATGATTTTAAGCATTTAACTGATTTTCGTTTTATGTATTTGAATTCCAGGATCACTATGCAAAAATGGTACACCTTGCTGATTTATTCTCGGTGCCAGAAGTTTCTTTGTTATGCAATGTTGCTGAATATTTTATAAGGAATCATATAGATTATCACCCAGAAATATTATTCCGAGATATAAATGTAAGTCACATATATTGTCACAATATTGCTAATAATTGACAGCCAATTTAAATATAACCATAATTATTAACCATATTAGATGTCCCGTCTCCCACATATACTGGTCATACTATATAATTTATTTTCGGATTGGGCACTTCCTCAGGTGTGATATTTTTGGCACAGAAAAACGGTTAAAAATGACATTTTATCTATGAAATCACTGAGTGTGGTGAATGTATGAAGAAATCGGGTCTTCCTGTATACAGGTGTATTTGAAAACACTGATGTCCTTTAAGGGGTTAATCTATATTAATAATCAAATATTAATAAAAAAAAATATTAGAGAAATGTTTCCCAATTACGAGAAAATGAACTTAAAATTTAATCAAAACCATTCGGATATTTAAGAACTTTATAATGTTTCCCGAAGGGGAGTTGTCAAGAGGCGAAGGAAAGCGCTTGACGTGGTCCCCTCGTCCCCCGACAGATTGTCACTGGACGCGGGGAGCTAAGTGTCATTTCTGCTCTCCCTGTAAACCTGGCGGGATGAGCAATTAAATCCCTGAATTCCCTGACATGAAATGTCAAAAGAAAAAAGATCTTTTTTCCTGTGCTGTGTGAGAGAATCATTTTACTCTAATATACAAGTACTACACAGGATATGCAACACAACACAGCACTAGCCAACTAACTCTATTAACCGATTTAGCATGACATCATTCGTAATGGATATTGAATTCATAATTAGTAATTAAGCCATTATCGAAAAAAATATTATGCAGCGTGCAACGCACCTCACGATCCGTCTGCGTGAATCGATTCCTTCTGATCAATTTCTCATCGGCGTTGGTCTTGGAAAATAATTCATCCCAAATTTTTTTATTTTTTTTAAGAGTTTGGATCCATTACTTTTCTTATAAGTGGCAACGTAACCTTGCCGCGCGACCGGACAAAGCTGTTAATGACACATTGATTAGCTCTCCCAGCTATTACAAGAATCGTATAATATTATCACATAAATATTACCTTTATCGGTCCTTAGCAGAACCTATAATTATGTATGGATTGCACATTCGGGGAACTCATTTTTTACATACATCCAGGACATTGAAAACCTACAAATACGTATTATAAAATTGTTGTTAAACTGGGAAACAAAAAATCGCACCCGGGAAAACTATAAAAATATCTTTAGACACTCTAACCTGCTGTCTGTTTTTTCATTGTGGAAATACAAAATTGCCCTTTATTACCATGCTGATAGTGCCCTGAAAATTCCGGTAAAACACCAGCATAAAACAAGACAAGTAAGCAAAAAATGCTTTCTATCCCCAAATTTAAGAACTTATATGGCAAGCGGCAATCATGCGTGACGGTCCCCACTTTATAAATACAATAATTTGCCTGGCGATATTAAAGTGAATGCTGTGTTATCACTATTTAAAAATAAATTTAAGAAATACCTCTTACAAACGCATGTAAAATAATTATTATGATATAATAATTATGCTATAATAATTATGCTATGTCTCATGTTAGGTTTTATATTATTTCTACTGTTCTGTTTTTGTTTTTCATGTTCTATCTTTGTTATGCCAAAATATACCTTGCCCAAAAATGCATGTACTTATACCTTTTAATTATGTATGCAATATTATAGTTAATAAACTTAACAAAAGAACCTGTCGACAGTCTCAGACTAATGGGTCCTTGTGCTCATTTTATTGTAATAAAAACAATGATGAAATAAAACCGTTGTTGACGGCGTTGAACTTGAACTTGAATAAAATGAATAAATTTAGGGATGTATTATTTTCGAATTTTTTATATAAATTCTTACTCATAATAGGGAACATAAACAACCCTTTAAAGTCTTCGGGATTGCCTCGGGACACCTTGTATTTGCAGAAACCTAACTTCTAAGCAAGTTTGTTTGGGTATCTAAATAGATAGATCCTGTTAATACAGTTTGTACATTTATGTCTAGCAATGTTTGTATATTGTTTTACAGACATCTGTTAAGAGCTGTCATCCTATAATGCATAACGTTGTCTCTGAAAATGTTGGTCATTATATCAGAGAAAATAAGGATATTCGACGATACTTTGAAAAATTGCAGAAAGGCGATAAGAAATTATTTCTCGTCACAAACAGCCCTTTTCATTTTGTGTAAGTAATGTTATTACCTGCTTTATACTTGTTATGATCTATATTTTTACACAAAATTAAATTGAACTCTTTCAGCCAAAATTTTATGAGCTGAAGGTTCGTATGGCGCAATTATTGCATTAAGTTTGGTGTCATTTGATTTTCCATGAAATTCTCTTTTATAAAGTGGGTGAAGCAAATATAAGGCATTTAAAGCCAATAGTTAATTGGCAGCAATGCCTGAGTAAGCAGGCAGGGTGTGGACGTCGAAATGCGTCCAGGCGGGCGCTATTCCAAAGACGTCCTTAAAAAGTAAAGTGATTAACAATATTTTTATTTGTAAATACAAACACAACACATAGAGAAGTTTTATACAATAAGTCATCTTAGAATAAAAATATGAATCGAAGCAAGCGAGGGGCAATGTCATTAGGGCTGGTACAAAAAATGTTTGATGATTGGTGTTTATACCGTTTAATCCACTACTATAATTGTGTTTTGATTCATGACAGCGGCAAATACTTCTCTGGAACTATCTTTGAGAAAAATGCAAAACAATGCATATGTACATATTTATGAGCATATTTATATAATTTTTATTTAGGTACTATTTTTGTAGTTACTCAATCCACTTATGCACCATCAGTAAGTCATCATTAGAATAAAGACAAATCAAAACTAAATGTGACAGGGCTACAACAAAATATGTGTGGCCAACGGGAGCGAGTTTAAACTTAAATCCACTATGAATGGAATGTTAGGTTGACGCAGTATAGAGGCAAATAAATAATTATAAAGCGTTTATTTACCTCATACGTTTATGCGCTTTGAGGAGGACATAACAACATTCACTCTTACATCACTCACTTGGTTTCCCCAGTACAATCTATTAGCATTTTACTACTTGGTATAATATAATTATTATAAAATTAGTAGTATTATAAAATATTACAATAATATAATTATGTTATAGTTATGCAATGTACTGAACACGATATAATATACTCAGTTCAATAAATTAGTTCAGCCAAACAAAAACAAAAACTATTTTTGTAATAGTCATTATGTGCCTACTGCATAACTGCATAGAAATGCAAAATAAAAGCCGAGAAGTTATCTGGAAATATTTTAATATCAAGATTTATGGTTTGATTATCGCTGCTTGGAAGAACCGCAAAGAAACCCCATAGGCTTTTTTATATTTATAAAATAAAAATTACAACATTCAAGCGTCCTTTAACAAACAGTTATTTAAATTTTAAACATAAAAACAAGTCATATTACAACACTTACTTTCAGAAAAATCTAAAATGCGTCATAGCGGTTTTGGTAGTGGCTTATATGGTAAATTTTGCATTTCGCAGTTTTGTTTACGCAGTAATCTGTGACGTGATAACAAATAATCACGGACAATTTTTTAAAATATATATTTTTAGAAGTGTCATTATTTATCGAAATAAATAGAACATTTCTTCATTTAATCATTTTCATTATGTAATCTTTCCTTATTTTTTTTAAATATATAATTATGATAAAAAGAAAATATAAATAAGTAGAAAAATAACTTTAAAGCGACAGTAAAAATAGATTCGATAGTTCTCATATAATAATTGTGGTGTTTGCTTCTTGTTACGCTATAGGGAGTTGCTAGCTCGGGTAACTTTGTTGAAACGCACGTGAAGTTATACAGTTCTTTATTACAGTAAATCGTTAACCATTACAAGCGGTAATTATAGTATCGAGAGCGCGCTGTTGTCGCCGCGGTGGTCGGTCGCCAAAGAGGCCGGCTGTAGAGCGAGCCGAGACTAAGTAGGTGTCGCCTAGTGATGGGTCACCGGTAGTGGCGGACACCACAATAATTATTTAAAAATAATTATTGTGGCACAAAGTGACCGAGATCGCTTTTAACTGGTTACATTGTAATATTATGCAAATGGCTCTTTAGAGCAACTAAATAACTGGCGTGTCTAAACATTTTGTCAGCAATGTCGCCTGTTATGGTTGATTTGCTGATGTTACATAATATATATTTTTTTTAATAATTCACTTATTTTTTTCTAGGAATTCTGGTATGGATTTATTAGTTGGCCATGACTGGAGGGAGTTTTTTGATGTAGTAATTGTATCTGCGAGAAAACCTAAATTCTTCACTGAGACATCACGTCCGATTCGTGTTTTTGATAAAAACGCCAATAATCACGTCTGGGATAAAGTCACAACCTTAGAAAAAGGTCTCATCTACTATGAAGTAAGTAAGCTGATTAGTCATGGATTCAAAAAGATAATTCATTAAAAAAAAACCGATTTTTGGATCCTAAAATAGTTAAAATATTTTAAAAATAACTAAAATAAATTTTATTTTTTAGGGCACTGTGAAGCAGCTGCAAGATCTAACCGGTTGGAGAGGTGAACAAGTGCTATATTTTGGCGACCATCCGTACAGCGATTTGGCTGACGTGACTTTGCAGCATGGCTGGAGAACTGGAGCTATTATTAATGAACTTTCGGTCAGTGTAATGTGGTAAAGATTATGCAAATATACAATAGAAATGTGGGTAGAAGCAAAAGCACTGATATATTTAATTTCAGAACTGACTACCAATCCCAATTTTTTATAGCAGGCAAGCCAAATCTTTTTTTGAGGTACCTAGTAATTTAGATGTAATAATTAAATAAACACCAAAAAAGAAATATGAAAAAAATATATACCTTCACAAACAATTTAAATGGCATCTTCAGAATAAAAAAGTTAGCTTAACTTAACTTAACTTTATTTAAATGTAAATAATTTCAGTGTTTGCCTACTATATTAAGTTATATGATTTTATTTTTTACATAAGCTGGATTGTCATTCCTAATAATAAATCTTAGTTGAATGTTACAGCACGAAATAACAACTTTGAATGACGAGGAGTTTAAGCAGAATGCTAACTGGCTGCAGATGCTAACCCAACTGATAGAAGATCATCAAGACTACACTGGGGATGAAGCTACCAAAGAACTTCAGGCGTGGGCCGATGAAAGAGATCTTATAAGGTTAGTTTTTCTATTACTAGATCATTTACGCACTGACAATGGTTAAAAGCGTTACTTCACTATGAGCTTGTGGAACGCTTTCAAGTAGTTTAGATAATATGTACACGGCTGACTGCCCGAATTTATTTGACATTTTTCAATTTTATGAAAATATAAACATACATTTTTATATACTTACTAGTTGTTTAACCCCGAGGGCTCTGCCCCGGGTTGGTAACTAGGCCTCGCAAATGGCTATCTAGGTGCTTTTGTTGCCTGCGACACTTCACGAGTCATCTCTAAATTAATAATGTACCGTGTATGTAGAGAAAATTGGTTGACGTTTATGAAATTAATTTTTATATTCGAATCACTGTTAATTCCTTCTGAAAAGCGTTCTAGACCGACTGACGGACAATACATACTGTGTACTTTATATATTAGAAGATAACATATTTAAATTATTTTTTCGTACTTAAACATCGATCAATTATCAAATTATATTTCATGGGTTTCCTATTCTTAATTCCACATTGGATCTAACCATTGTCAGCCTTTTCTTGTCTCTCTTGAGGTTTGATAGAATCGTTTTCATTTAATTTTGTAAATATTACTTTAACCTGTCATACATTCGAGCCCTATAAGCAAAACGATCGCTGACTGCTCTGCGAGAGTTTAAAAAATGTCGTAATTACGGGCGCTTGCTAAAATGCTTATTTTAAAGAAACTATGTATGTTATCTGGATAAACTACACTATTTTGAATAGCTTATGAAATTCTCTAGAATAGGTTTTATTACTAATTATATATGTAAAAAAAAAAATATATCATAGTCTAATCTATAGTTGAAAATTTTTTTTTGTTCATGATTTTATTTTTGATACTCAATAAACGCTTTGCCTTTTTATATAAAGCTGTGACACTTGTTTTTTATTTTTTAAAATATGTTCCTAGATATCATATAAAACTTTATAAAACCCCAAATACTTATATTGTCAAAATATCATTAGGGGGATCGTCATTTGTGCTTAATATTTTTTTTATAACTATTATTATATATTTTTTTATGGTCGCTATCAACAAAGGTAAATAAGATAATTTCTATCTTTTGATATATTTCTACATCCATTTATATTTATTTTTATATTTTTACATTTGAAGAAAGCATTCTGTGTGAAATTTTATTGCAAATATTGAAATGTATTCTAAAATGTATACTCCAAGTGCTGATGGTGCAAGTAAGGCATTTCGGAACGGTTGTCGCTTTGTTTATCAGTTTTATTGACAAATAAAAAAATCAACATTTTATATAAATTTTTAAATATTTATTATAACCGTTTTCTAACTGATTTCATTTAGAAATATCTCTTTCTTTATCGAAATGAATAGAAAAGATATTCCATTTTTAATCACTTTTTCAAAAAATTACATTTTAAAAATACCTAATTTTTTTCAGCCATGCCTTAGTTTTATTTTTGTATTTTAAAAATTATACATAATTTTGGTGAAAAAAAAAAATAAGTAGAGGAATAACTTATAAAGCGATAATAATAATAAAAACAAATATTTTATAATAAAAATTATTTAAAAAAACTGTATATGACCACCAGTGACGATCCACATTAGTAGGTACTTTTTTTAATTTTGTGATTGTGGTAAATAGTACATATTACTTATAAATACTTTTATATGATATCTAGGATCACAAGTAAAAAAATAAGAAGTGTCATCGCTTTAAATTTTCTTTTATGGGCTGACAAAAATAAAATGTTGGTAGTTTGTTTTTTTTTACATTTTGTATAGTTACTATTAAAACCATATTCTAGAGGATTTCATAAGCTATTCAAAATAGTGCAGTTTATCAATATAACATACATAGTTTCTTTAAGATAAGCAATTCAAGTAAGTGCCTGTAATTAGGCCATTTTTTGAAAATCGACCACTCCGGAGCTTTTACGTAAAAGTGGTCTCGCCATCTGACTGGCTAAACTTGCATGATTACAATAATTTGATTTATGATAAACACTTTTCATACTTTGTTTATTATTTTGTTTCAGAAATGAATTAAAAACTGTTTTCAATCCTCAATTTGGAAGCGTTTTCCGGACGTATCACAATCCAACATATTTTTCTCGCAGGCTGTTTAGATTTGCTGACATATACACTTCATGCATAACTAATCTTTTGAATTATTCACTTACACACACTTTTTATCCGAGACGTGGCGTGATGCCACATGAATACGGATCATATTTCATGTGATTTGACTTTTATTTATAAAAATTGTGTTTTAGCCATCATGATCTGTTCCACATTGTGTTTTTGATATTTATTTTTAACTTAACTTGTATTTTTGACAAGATCTAGAACTCTTTTATATTACATGATTAATTTTATTGTACTTAGATATTTTTTGTAACTAGTCGTGTAGTAAGCGTTCTAATGCTCAAATAAGTATAATGATTATTTGTAATTAGTAAGTGAATTTTTACAAACGTGTGTTTCTGGGGTTACTTTCAATAATTTGCTCAATTCTTTTTATTGAGAATCGGGGTGCGACGAAAGGTTAATGAGGAACATCTTAATAAAACAACGTATCCATTTGCAGACAAATTTGTTTGAATGCCAGCATATATGTGATAGTAACAATAAATGCACCAAATTGACACATAGAATATCAAATTCCATTTTGATTTTTGGTGGATACGTTCCGGTGCTCCTGATTTACCTTGTCTTTTTAGTATTATTGTCATTTTATTCCATATTTAACATTAAATTACATCAACAAATTCAATAAATTTGCTAAATCAGTAAGCAAATACTCAACAATAGATATATTTTCTTTAAAGGTTATAACATATTTTGTTTGTTTAAATCAGAATTTTATAGCTTATTATGCATTGTATAATAACAGTTTTAGGAACGAAATTTATTAGCACTCTGCTGTAAATTTTTCAGAATAATTTTTAAAATTTGTTTCATTTTTAATTGCTTTATACATTTGGTATTATTAAATATTAGCGATCTTTCAATTACTGATTTGATTATGTTCATGTCCTTGCCTTTTAATCTTTCCAATACCCTTTTAAATAGGTATAAAGTATTTTATTTATTTGATTTTAATGTGTAGTACTTGTGTGTAGGTTGTGAGTCTTGTTCGAGTTTTTCTTTCACATAAAAAGTGTTTCGTAGAACAAAAGGAAGAAGCTTTTGGCTCTAGAGGTGTTTGGTGTTTTTACTTTTAATCCTTCGCGTTTTACATTTTTGGATTTATGATCATAGTTTCATTTTTCAATCTAGTTAAGCTAGTAAGTTTAATGTTCTTTTCAAAATTATTGTTACTTATGGAGTTAGTGGTTGGGTTTTAAGAAAAACAACAACTATCGTGGTCTGCCGTATCAGTAATTTTTCTCATATTGGGATTATTTTAGTAAATCCAACTAAAATATTTTCATGTTAAACCTACGTATTACCATATTCATAGAATAGAATTTATTCTGTACACTGTAATATTGTGATGACACTTAAGGTACGCTTATATGCCTAAAGCAACATGATCGAAAATGCTCATAGTGTAAAATAGAATATGTATAAATGTTAGGTAGTTATAAAAATTAAGTGGTGCAGTATTATAAATTTACTGTGTTGATTTGATATTTATTGATGATTCTAATGCCGTGCCAAATAAAGAATATTTTTTAATGTTTAGACAAATTTATTGTTTTCTGCCCGTTTTTGACTCCTGTAAGGTTTCATAAACAAGTAAGAATGAAGTTCAGTTTTTAATTATTAATCCTAGGTTCAAAATACATATAATGGTATAAAAGGCGACATTTTTGTGATCCGTTGGTGGTTTTTGTGAAGCAGTTGTGTAAAGTCTCTACATACTCATATGTTTTAAGATTACGTACTGAATTTCATTATAGGATTTTTACATTTTAATTAATAATACAGAAACTTTCAGTCAAATACAGTAAAAAATATGATTTTGTTTAAGCACCTTTAGATATTAGTTTCATAAAACTATTTTTAAAATACAAAAATAATTAACAATTATTTTAATGGAGCCATTTCAGCTAATAGTTTTGTTTAAATTGGCTATAATTCTTATTAAATCTCCATTATTCCCAACCACATTAAATCCCAAATCTCAGTCTTAACATATACCATAAATTATCTAATTGATTATATTATTTAAAAGATTGACTACTGCCTTATACATAGTTGCATTAGTACGCTGCTAAGCTTAAAAGTTACCACTAACCGAAACCGACCGCTAAATGCACGCACTGACATTTAGTTGTTACTAACTCAATTAATTTGTGCTCACGGCTATGAAAGTTCAATTAATTTTAAATTTTAAGTAATTTTTTTGACCTATCGGATATGAAGTATAGTTAAATTTATCTATGACCTTAATGTAATAGTACGCATACCTCGGTGACTACTTATCGAAGACTTTAATTTGTTGGGCTGAACATTAGAAGGAAAATATATTTTACTGGTTTATTATATCATACATATTTTATTAAAGATGTTGAGTTTTTAGCCAAATCATAAATATAAAAAATTTCAAGGTTTTTGTGAGGAAATGCAAAAGTTTTACGAACCTAAAGTAATGCTCTGGATATTGATATCCATTCGCAGCCCTTTAGACCTCTTTAGATGTGATCCCAAAAACTTGTCTATATATTATTATAAAAGTCAAATGTAATTTGAAATTGTTAATAGATAATCTTTATTATATTTTTGTGAATGATCTTATAAAATGGAATTGTATATGAACATTTAAAGATTGGAATAAAGTATTAAAAGTTATATATAATTGTTGCATTGGCCGCCGTGTGTTGCTAATCGTGCTAAGCAGGCTTCACCGGCACAGCGAACCGACACACATACGTCACCCGAGGTGGGTGCGACCTCTTCAGGAAGATGGAAGTAAAATGAAATAGTTGTATTCCGTGTCCAAGTCGTTGTCATAATTCGAAGCTAATAGTCGTTACAATGTCACGATATATGAAACAAACAGTAAAATGAATATATAAATGAATTGTTGGAGCTCCGACTGGGGTCTACCCGACCGTCACGGTCTATAATAAAGTTTACCTTAGTATGGGCGCAGTTTAGTTAGGTATGACTTTTGCCTTATTATTCCACATTAATATTTTCTTTATATAAATAAATAAAATGGTTGTTTTATTTCTGTCGCACAAAAAGTGCTAAAGTACATCAAGGCGGCTAGATTGATAAATCATCGCGATCCCGCACAGAAGATTGTCTCTGGTGCTCAGCGGGCGGTGCTGAGGCTGAGGGAGTTAAGAGTTGGGACTGTGACGCAGCAACAGTGAAAGTTTAAAACACTTTTTTGTTTTAAGTTCTCATTTGACCGTGTATCGAAATGGTCGGAGAAACGCGCTAAAATATTGCTTACTCCAATATAAATCTCTATGAGAAGTTGGGCTATGTTTTATGGGCCCCTATTTTTGCTAATGTATCATAAGGTAGACATATTTATTACATCTAATAATTTGAGCTTTATTTGTTTATTTATTTTTATTCACATTATATAGTAAAATCTATACTATTATAAAATCATGCGGCTTTTAAAAAGTTCATGGTTTAGGCATCGGTTTAGAAATACTTGAGGAATGGGTGTTCCTTCAGGGAGCCTGCGATGTTTAGCGGTTGTGTGAGTTTGTGAATGATGCCTCATTAGCGTGATGGTGCTTGTTCTTCCTTTCTGGGGGTGTTTTATTACTTCTCCTGGGCTATTTGCTTTCATTCTCAGATTATGTTTTTTTTTCTTAGATTACCCTTGTTTTTGAGCTATAGCACTTGTTAAAACTGCCCGCAATAGAGGCGGGTTAAAAATAATACAATCATAAAATCGTTATATAAGTAGATCCTTAAAAAAAACGTACCTACATTATAATAACAACAAACAAGAATGGCTGACATCTGTAGCTGTCATTTAATATCAAATGCTTCTATACATTGTTTATTATTATTTAACCGAACATTAATTAGTAAATTATGTAACAGACCTGACGCCTTATAGCTACGTCCTACAGGCGTCCCCAGACTACTCGTGCCTGTCTGTGATTTCAACTTTTGTGTTGAGTAGATTAAAATAATGAAACTGCTACAATAGTATGATGACATTCTTTCAATTCATCATACATTTTAATACTATTTCAGTTTTTTTTATAAATTTTGAGGTGCGGCTAGTGATAAAACAAGCCCCCCTTTTCTATTTACTGAATTTGTAATTTATTCAATTTGACCAAATTGACCTTTTTTCAAAAGTCCAGTAAAAGTTTCGCAACTGTCTATTATACCAATACTATACCAGCACTAATACAAATACTATACGAATACACAAAACCACATACAAAATTCCTAGTTTAGTTCGCCGCAACACTCCGCCATGCTGGATAGAGACTTATCGCGATGACATGTTCGAGCAAGCGACGCGTATGATACGCGAGGAGTGTACTCGACGCAAAGTGGCGTACTTGGGTGTGGTGCGTTTTTCATTATCAGTTTCCGTATCTGTATGTTTTAAAAGATCGTTGATGATAATGATTTTGAAATAGTATCATGGTTAAACGTAATGAAGTTCCGTTACGGACATGAAATCGCTTATAAAATCTTGATTCTTGACATTAAGGTGCTAAAGCTGAAAGACACTGCAAGATTGACAAATAAAGAGTCCGCTTCGAAATCAACAGCTATCTTAAAACTTCCCGATTATGAAACTTTAATACTGAAAAAGGCTTGAGTCTTCTTTGTTTATAACATTGGTAAAGAAAAAAAAAAATACTGACATTGTGTAAATTCAATGTTATACTTAATGAACTCCATACTTGGTTTGAAATAGCTTTTGGGTTGAATAAAGAAATCAAAATAAGTAATTGCTAAAATGTAGAGTATCAGTTGTGCATAATATAATTATTTAACATTTGAATAATTTAAAACAAAATTAATGACATTAACATTTTTTTTATTTATTTTTATAGGTACATTTAGTATTAAAACGTAAAAAAAACCTTTGGTGAATTTATCAATTTTAAATGGGCCTACTGTAGAATTATGACTATGTTAGATAATGACTTTATGCTCCAAAACGACAATATACGAGTACTTATGTACGAAAGCAACAAATAAGGACTAAATTGGAACTGTACAGTGTTGTAATTTTTATAATGACACGGAATCTTGTAAATTACCAAGGTATCCGAACTCCGTGAGTCAGTAGGGGACTTTCCACTATTTCGTAAGAATGGTTTCGTGAATGTTATGGGTGGTATGCACTTAGGCGGATGCGAATAAACTGCTTTTGATGCTATCAATTTAAATCCGACTTGCATAAATACAAACCCTAAATGTGACAAACACCTACAGTCACATGCGAACTTGATAAAGTTATTATTTTTAGCTTCTATACATTCATGTATGTGAAGCTACTATCCCCGTCCTTTGGCCGTCCGTCTGTCCGTTGCAACTTTCAACTCGAAAAGTATAAATGCGAAAGAGTTGTTTTTTCGTTTTTAGATTGATGCTCTCGAAAAACAACCTTAGCCGTTTAGATCACATCGGAAGCTAGTTAGATAATATAGAGCCACAGGTTCATTCATAGTAGTTGCATATGAAAATTCTTTTATTTTTGCAAAAAAAAAACATACATTGCAGTTTATCTTGTACACTTGGAAATACTGTCACATACAAATACATTTTATAGAATATATATTTTTTTATCAATTTTACTGTATTATTTTTAAGTTCATTCGTATTTATATATGAGTAGTTAAGCACACGTCAAATAAAAAACTTATTCAATGGTTGAATAGACTTTTTTGTTTAAAATTAACCACCTGGCTTTAATCATTAACGAGTTTTGACACGTTAGACCCATGCGTTAGATTTTCAATTCAAATTTATCAGATTTAAAAAAAATATCTACTCAGAACGAGAAACTCAATTTTGTTTGTTAAATATAATATTTAATATGTTTCCAAAACAATGATAGTTATGATAACATTTAATTACTCAAAGATATAAAACTTCCACCAACAGATAAAAAAAAGAAAAATACATAGTATTAAAACCCGAACTGTGAGCCTAAGCTACTTTTTAGTAATTTTGGATAGTAAACTAAAAGCAGGACTCGATTTTTCAGATTGGAGCAAAGTTACAACGCAGGTCCCGTAGGGGGATTCCCCCTACTTTCGACGCTCCCTGTCGACGCCTTTTCTGCAATGATCCTTCGAACTTTTCGTCTAAAATTTGTTTCGATTAAAAAAACTACGCTGCGTTACAGCGGCATGTCTCAGATCGCGCTTTACGCTTTGATTGACTGAAAATAAAATTTAGTTTTTCGTTTAGAATTTGGAAATGGAAAAAGTTTTAATTTATTGACAACTAATGCAAATTACTAGTAGTTTTACCCAGAATTACAAAATTCTTAATTTTACTACCACTTACAGTAACAAAATTTCTGATGACGTATGGTCAATGTCAATTGTTCTATAATTCCATGCAGCTGTCGCCTATTTGAAGGAGAAGACGAAACTGTTACCAGGAAAATTATAACAATGTTATGTATTACTAAATAAAATAAATAGTCACGGCGCCGTCGGCTTCCAGATGACTCGTACTTGCGACACTCGGCGCCATACTACGGCAAACACGCGTGACATATATATAGGTACAATAGTAGCTACAACATAACGGTAAAAAAAAATCTGTAAGATAGAAAGATACATACGTAGAGGTTAAACAAATTTTATTGTAAACTTTTTAACGATAACACCGCATTATCATCGTATGTACTCGAGAGATTTTGCGTCGTCTGATATATTATTGTGTTCAAATCATAAAAACTGATAAGATTTAAAAAAAATGCTTGTCTGCCATAGTGTCAAAATCTTCACTGATATTCAATATGCGGTTTGAGAACACTTAAAACCGGTTCAGTGAAAAATCTGTTATGGGGATTAGTCCGGAATTCTTAGCTGTATAATAATGTAATATTTTTAAACGGTTCAGCTTTTTATTTATCTAATTTGTCCACAAATGTTTAATTGCTATATTATAGGTTTTACAAGAATTTCTTTTATTTTCTATTTGCGTGCATCGTAATGCCCGGGCAGACGCTCGTTCATAATAATAATTCATTTACAGAGAGAGTCGGACGGAACGCAATGATCGCCTCATGCTGCCAAGTGCCGTTAGTCGAA
Source organism: Neomicropteryx cornuta (assembly GCA_020383195.1). NCBI lineage: Eukaryota > Metazoa > Arthropoda > Insecta > Lepidoptera > Micropterigidae > Neomicropteryx > Neomicropteryx cornuta. Next base: position 14,769,939 of record JAHKQU010000014.1, read on the forward strand.
GAGCAGCAACATTTTCCGTTTCATTACCAGCAACGTGTATGCATACTGGGTCCTATGTATCCATACTATGTATGCATACTGGGTCCTATGTATCCATACTATATATGCATACTGGGTCCTATGTATCCATACTATGTATGCATACTGGGTCCTATGTATCCATACTATGTATGCATACTGGGTAAATATGAAATAAATCGGCGATCGACGAATTCGACTGTTTATTTATTGATAATGCTTTGTTAGGTATATATATTGGCTGCTAACGCGGTATTTACCAAGTAAATAAAGAATGCGTCGCGTCACTCGCCATCTTTCAGTTCTCCGGGCTTCGTAATAGCTTCGCTGCATTTTTACCAATAGGAAATATATTTAATTGCGAAGTTGATATAATGTGATATTGCGTATTCTTGTCACGGTTTGCTGTGTAATCTTTTAGGTCGGATAATTCTTGCAGTTTTACCTCTGCTTTACATCTTTACCACTATTTGGAAAATAAGGCGTGAAATAGCACTTACTATAAATTAATGGTAGGTTGTTATGACATATGTTTTATTTATATCTTTTATTTAAATTATTATATTTTATTACTTTTAAATTATTTTTACACCTATTTACTTACTCCGAATGTAAAACAATAAATCATACACGAAATATAAATAAAATTAGTTTCTTTAAATTATAAATAAATAAATATGACCTGTTAATAAATAATTATTTTTGGTTCAAAATGTGCATATGCTAACGTTAGTAATGGTAAGATGGTGGTGGTGGTGATAAAGCGTTAAAAATGTTATGACCGAGTGCGAATGTCATCATTATTATTCCATCTCAAGTATAAGGGTATGTAATCACAGTTGATAGTAACCATGAGTTTATAAAAGGTTTTGATTTATGTATACTGGATTGGATATTGGATAGATAGCTAAAAAGCCGCGTCAATGTTGAAATTGTAAGATACTTTACATTGCAATCACCACACTTTTTGATTATTACAACAAAACACCGCAACAGGATCTCTTATTAGATAATTGCCATTACCCATCGTTTCCATTGTTATACACGTGTACCAACAGTTTTTTGGGATATCGTGCTTATTTTTTAAATTGGCGTTTGGCTTTCTGCGCACGCTCCAGACAGCGGTTACAAAACCTATCGAAATCTTAGATCTATTATAGATTCGAGCATTGCATGACAGTTAATTTTATTGTATTCTATTTTATTATATTATTTAAAAAAAGGTAGCTGTAGTGCCGACTACGCCGCGGCCGCTCTGAGGCATCTTGGCGGAGAACTGAGCGGAGTCGCCGTTTGAGAATGAAAATATGTGGGTCAGTGTGTTTGAAAGCGATCACGACGGAATCCGGTACGCCTTGTTTGAAATTGCGTTTTTACCAGTGCGCCAAAATAGCCGCCGCTGACGCTGAAACTTATTTCACAACAGAGAGAAATCCCACGAAAACGGAGAGCAAGGCCGCGAGGATCTTTGACTTCTGCTTTCGAAAGATCGTTCGCTATATTTAACATTCGCGAAACAAATGAAGACTGTAAGCCATCTATCGGTAGTACCTTGCTCTGGAGAACATTGCTTAGAGGACACGGGGAGGGGAGTGGAGAAGGGGAGTCACAAGCTTACTCACCACCTAACGCGCAATGTAACATTCTGTAAAAAAATATTTTACCGCTCGTTCTAATCTCTCGCCTATGACGCCATGAACCGCGACTAGTTCATCGTTCATAGATTTGGCAAATAAATTCTGGTCTCGTATACTGATCTGTTTAAGATCCGGAAATAAATCATTTCTTTCAAAATTAAAAATTAAGAAAAAGGTTTCACCCGACAACTGGGCTGAATTACCCAGTTTTTGGCCACCTAAGAAATATAGCCTACGGAAAAGTTATTAACCGGTGTAATGTAAATGAGCCAAAATAACTGAATACCAAGAGTTGCTAATTCTAACAGTTTATGAATCCTAACGGATGATGGGTTGCATGCGTGCGACACGGGACTCCTCAGGAGCATAAAAGCAGCTGATTTGGAGGTGTCTCTTTATGTATCCCGTTTCTATGATGATGCCGAGATCGATATATGTTTAATCGATTTTTTTCCTTTCTATCAAAACTTCCAAACAAAACCGTTCAAATTATTCGAAACTAGGATACAGACTTCCAGAATAAAAGTTTTTATCGCGTTTACAAAGAAAATACCCCCCCCCCCTATTCCCCTATTTTCCTATTTATTGTATTGTATTGATTCTGATTTGTGTCGCGAAATTTGGACATCCAACTTTGCGTCTTGGAATACGTCTTACTATTAACTATAAATAACATGTTCATATCATTGTAGCATTGTATCATTATTTATCGGTTTCAAAAATTAGGCAACATTTAATCGTTCGGACAGTAGGACATTAAATTTGGGGGGGGGAGCGAAGAATTTTTATAATAAATAATTAGGTTCCAGCGCTACTGCAAATAAAATGGTACGTAAATATTCGTATTCGGTAGTAGGTGAACCATGAATATATGACATGGGCACATCATGAATACCGCGTGTTTTGGGTATGGAACATGGGACAGGCAAATCACCTCACCTCACCCTAAATGTGACAGCACCTCGACCAAAATGGACCGCATTTGAGCCGAGGTAGAGAAATTTATGAAAATGTCAGTTTAAATAAATGAAATAAATAATTAGTCAATGTAAACTATAAAATCAACTTAATTACTCTGAAAGACATTTTATTTTGAAATCACGTAGAGAATGATTTTTTTTTTTTATATTAAAAATATGTTTTTATTGAGAAATACGGCGCGCAGAAATCCTAACCAGTAATAAGCCAGACAAAATATTGTAAAAGATCAAATGAAAACTTGCAAGGTATAGTAGCAAAGAGGAGCTGATAATAAAAATAATATTTAAATGTTATTAAAAATAAATTTAAACATATCGCATGTAAAATTGTGTAAAATCATCTTAATATTTATTATCACGTTCAATGCCGCAATAAGAAGAGTCAATGTTTTAAAAGTCTTTATGAACACGAGTCTTAAGATGAAAAGAATGGCTCAAAAAAAGATCTGAAAAAAAATAAACTTATGTTATTCAATACATATATTTTCTTGAACCATGATCGCAGCAAAATGTTTTCTCTCACCACGGTGTAGGCATGGGGAATAGTTAATAATACTAGCTTTGTCGTAATAGCATTTGGCGCCGTCTTATTGTCTCATTCGGGCTTCCTAGCGCAGATGGACCTCAGCCGTGGCTGGCATTATTTCATAAATTTGTGTTCTCACGAATGCTTTATTTTGTATTCTCTAAACAACTTAAAAGATTGGCGAGCAGATTAGCATGCATTAAAATCCTAAAATTCGCGTTTCGGGGCGACTTTCATTCTTTGAGGAGACAAATGAGTCGGCATTAAAGGAATGTCGATCTATGAGAATTCCTTTTTATCTAATCAATATCAATATTTTGATATATATGCAAATATTTAACACTATTAGGAAATTGATATACTAAACACTTTATTTAGCCCTTTCAATAATTAGGAATCAACAAATAAATCAAATTCGCCTGATGTAATGTCTCACTGTAAACGTTTTTATTTAAAATAAAATAGTCTGTGTGTCACACAATAAAATAGAATAAAATAGTCTGTTAAATGTGACGCCACGCGCGTTTTAAGTAAAACTTCTGTATGGAAGTTGATTAAAGTTATTCATAAACATCATAATGTATTTATCTATGTATATTTTAAGTGATCACCTCATTCTGGCATTTACGCATCCGAGCCTGTTTATAATATGAGAAGAAAATAAACGTGACAGCTCGGTGCAACGAGTTTAACCGAATAAGCTCGTCGCAATTAGATTAATTCACTGCCCGGAAAAATTGTGCATCCTAATGCACCTATACAAGAAGATGTTTACTGAGAGGTGAGAGCTTATCACTTCCGGGAAGTCACTTTCTACGCGTTTCGTCCCGGCGACCTTCACCTAAATGCACGGCATCCTGTTGCCTGTCGCCTCGTGACGCCCGAAGAAAGTGCTCGGCTGTTGGGCGAGCGGACAACGAACCGGCGACCGCATTTACAAAAGCCCAATCGACTCGACGCACGTTTAGTAATAAATATTTTCGAAAACGAGCTTCGAATGACCGTTATATACTGCAGCCAGCGAACTATATAGTAACTTTTATATATTTGCGCTGTTAAAAGTATAATTATTGTTCGCAAAACTAAAAACTACCAAAACAAAACATTTAATATATACTTTCTAACAATAGGTAGATAGACAAAGATGAGATAAGACATTCAAACATTTAGACGGTAATTAGCAACTAATCACTCAATTAGTTATATTAGCGGTTAACCATTGCACTGAGTGAAAACTCGCGGCCTAACCTACGAATCCTGGAAAAGGTAAAAATGATTATATGGACTAGTCACTAGTATGTACCACGATTCAGACACACATCGTTTCGTATTGACAAATTATAGTATGTAGCAGGATGATCGACAACACTACTCAAATTCAAATTTCATTATGGATTTACACAAATATATAGATAGATTTTACAACCCAAAAAGAAAGATAATAGGTATTATAGTTTAAAAAATATTAAACGTCAACAACATCATCCACTTTAATAAAATTACGCATGAAAAAATAGTATTTAATTTATTTTTTCAACCAAAGAAAAATAACTGCTACAAGTTGTTACAAATATTATTGAGACAGATCATCTTTGCAATACTTTAACGCCTAAAGTAGTTTATTTGTAAGAAAATTTGTTATCATTAAAATATTTCGACAGACGGGTGGTTAATGAGTGTATTTTAAATGTATGATATTATAGATTTTAATTTCAGTCGTGCCAAATTATTTAGTGTCAAGTGTCATAATTTTAATGTAACGTAATTTGTTTAAAATTCATTGATGTCTAATGACAAACCTTATAAAACAACATATTGTTTGTTATTGTCCCATAAGAAAGAAACTGATATATATATATATATATGTATATAAAAAAACTTTTTAAAAACAAATCCTATATTTTAAGGGGGAAGGAATGTTTAGGGAATTTTAAGGGGATGTTTAAGGTGATTCATACCCAAACATATAGTTCTAAACAAGGTGGCATATAGTTCTAAAGAATATCACAGACAGCCTTAATAAATTGGTTACGGCTAAGATGAAATAAATAATGTTTTCGAACTTTTTATTATAAGTATCCTGAATTCTATTAGGCACGACATTTTATGCGTAACTACAATTATATTACCAATTAAACGTGTTAAAACATGCTCTGAGGAGACAGCGGAGTTTTAGTAGTATAAAATATTTAAGATATGATATCTAGTTTTAATATTTAATTGTAAGATCGAGTTAGAGCAGTTGAATAAATATTTTTTTTATGTAAAATGGTAAAATTATAAAGCCATTTTATATATAACTACCATGTTCCCCTCCGGCACAAGCAAATTTAGCTTAGTTAAGTAGGGCTAAAAATAAATTGATACGACTTAGGTAACAATAATTAAAAAAAAACGTAGACCGGACGGTATATTCTATATTTTTTCGGTAGAGCCGCGTGCAATGATTGAATGGGCTTTTGTAAATACTCAAATCGCACGCTGTTGTGGGCCGTTACGTCACCGCGTAGAAAAGCATTGGATAGTTCGGTCGGACGCGTCCGCGTCATTCCCCCGCCGCGACGTGCTTTGCATGATTTTAGTATTGTTATGTCGCCATCGGATGCCTTTTTGGATTAGTGTCCGCTTCGAACAGGGAACTCAAACATTTTTGCCTCGTGGGAAAACATACATATAAAATTGATAATGAATGAATGAATGAATGAATTGTGAAGAATCGGAGACAGAATGGATACAGCGAGCGGAATTATTCGTATTAACTTACTAGTCGAAGTATTAATTATTTAATATTTTTCTACGTTTTAATGACCTGAATGAAATAGTGACAACCTTGTGCATAGTTGACTTATAGTTCACTGCTAAAATAACAGTGACTATTTTTAATACAGTATTGTCTTCATAAGTTTTTCTAAGGCATAATTAAAAACCTCAATATAAATAAAGTTTCATACAGGGGAATTTATATTCTCTGATGTCCTTTTAGTCGGTTGAGGATATTAACAACTAAAACGGTCTTACAAAAAAAAAAAAATAATAATTGTGTTATTATCGAAGTACTTCGAAAGCAACAAAGATCTCGCGCTGCATCGCAGCATCGCGTTTTCAAACATTAAAACGATTTCTAATAAATGTCGAACTCGTTTTTCTAGTAATCGGGAAACATTTTTCCGATATTTTTTGCTGATTAATATTTGATTGAACCCTCTAAAAGGACATCAGGGAATACAAATACACTCTATACAGGATGTATTTATATTCCCTGATATCCTGTGGAAACGGAGCGAGTCATTTTATGAATTACTTACGAAAGTTTGAAATTATCATTACCTTTTAAAGTAAAAACTTTTTAAATATATTATTTCCCAATTCAACCGGTTCTTCGTTTTGCATCAAGGCGCTTCAGGTTCGTGATATGGTTTTCGTTTTTAGATTATAAAAATACCATTAGTACCTGAGATTACTGTTTGCGACTCCTGCTGGTGCAGTCTCGTAAACGGATCATGACCACGTTGGGGTAGCGAAAGGTCCACCGCGCATGACTCATCTGACTTTCGCTTCTATAAAAGCTTCGGCTACTTTACCGCAGAAACAATTTGTGATACAACCTCTCGCGCGGTGACATATATTTTAATAAAAACATAACTCTGCTGTATTTCCGACATCGAAGAAAACATATCAAGAATTTATTTATGTTTGTGTTGTCCTAATGGTTGTGATGTTTACGCTAAAATAGTATTCATGTGATTTGGTGCAACAGTGATTGTAGATCAAAACGGATCATAAACAAAGGTAAATAAATAGAAAATTTACTCATGAAATTCTGATGCAAAACAGGTTGTATTGATCATGTCATCTTTAGATGACATTACAAATTAATTTGGAAAAATCACTCTGGGGATATCTGGGGATCTGGATCGTCCTTAGGTTAAAATTGACTCGCACCTGAATCTGTCCAGAATTAACTGAGTTCTTCAGTTTACAGAATGAAAAGTCCTTTTTAAAGCTGAGGGCGATCCGTGTCGAAAAAGATATTTTTGTAAACAAACTGAGTTGTCTCCTTTTTCCCTTTTTTAAAAAAAGAGGCAGTATTTTTCCCCTAAAACTTTGATCAGTCAGTTTTTGGTTGGGCTTTTTTTGCAAAGTGTAAAATTATTTCAAATACTTAATAATGAAGAATTTACATAATTTATATTTTCATGAAAACATTTTGGTAACGGAAAATCGTCCGACAAAATAAAATATATTTATTTTGTCGGACACATTTGCATTGTTAGGATGTATTTATTATTGCGCACGACGAGAGGCAATATTGCGACTGCAAGATAAGTTCGGCGTTCGTTTTTTCGTTCTATGAATTGTTCTCAAAAATATATGTAAATTAATCAAAACACATATTAATCAAGAGAACGAGCTAGGTTAGTATACTATGGAAATTAAAGATACACTTTAATGGGTGATCCGTTTCATACCTATTCCGATCTGATCTGGCCTGTTTTTAAATGACATCCAATCTTGTATATTTTATTATATCCATAAATTCGGTGCAAAAAGAGGCTTGGAATAAAACTAAAATATAGAATGCGGCCACAATACCACTATCAATACAAATGTAAGTTAAAAGTTTTATAGGAAAGGACTGAAAAATTTAGGCATAAACAAACTGAAATTGGGAGTAAAAAAAATGCAAAAAAATTTTAAGTCGGCACTTAAAATTTTACGGCGGTAAAATACATCGAATGATATTGTTTGCTGTAAGAACAAACGGAAAACAGGTTATTTAATTACTCGGAAAACATCTCTTCTTCAATCAAAATGAATTATAGAGCTTACTTTCTTCTTTATTAAAATGTGCCTTCTACATATAAAATATGCTCTGTATTTTATGCTTTTTCTCTCTAATGCTATTTTCAATAAAATAAAAAAATAAATAAAAACAATTTCTACTATTTTCTTATGTTATCTAGTTTTTTTTAATAACTAGGTAATTAAGTATTTTTAAATTTATGAATTCAGTTTGCACTTTTCATGGTATATGTATTGATTTATTAAAAAATCAACACATTCAAACAATAAACACGCGTGCAATCATTTTACAACTTAGGTTTTATGTCATATCTTATTAGGTATGCACCTAAATTTTATGTCTATGTCTAAATTTTATATTAAAAAAAAACTGGGTGAGAGTCGTATTTTATACTTGTAGGGTGACCTAGTGTGAGTTTACTTTACAGAATAATAACAAAATGCGACTGCAGGGGCGTGCCTTCTATTACTTTGTCGTCCAATTCACGAAATGAATGATAATGTATAGGAACGCGACTCGCACTACTATAATAAGGCATTAACACTTTTTCACCGACACTTGACACTATCTTTTGTTTGTAAGTAGGAGATTCTTGAGTCAACTCGAAGGGTTTCCGGTTGTTAAAGTCAATTTTACGACGGCAATAAGGATGCGAGGCGATACAAACCGAAAAGTTGTTTCTATGAATTGTAGAGTTTAAAAAGATTAATTTAACACTTTGGAAAAAATATAAAAAAAACAAATATTGGCTTTATGGACATGTTCTGATAATTGACGAGTAGTATGATATTATTTCTAATAATTAATGAAATTGTAATTGTGTCTGTTGCTAATTTGACTAAATCTTTTAATACCGCTCCGTGCAAAAAAAAACATTAGTCGTTTTTGCAAGCAAGGGTAAAAAAATAAGTAACTCAAATTCTTAACTAACCTATGAAATTGTAGTCTGAACAAAAGGTTAATATTAAAGAGATTTAGGGTGGTACAGACTCACGATTTTCTGTAGATGTGAGAAATGATCCTGAGAATCTTCCATGGTATTTAATGATTATTGACACCTTGTCACGGAACTCACTATAGGATTTTAATGTTGGACACACCACTTTTACGTATTTTGAGTATTTTCGTAGGGTAGGAAGAAAATAAAAATGGAATTGTGACAGATGTCACAATGAGATGGATGGTTGGTTAAACTATGTAGTCAATACACTTTTATGAGACATCGGAATGAAAATACCCTTCATATACGTGTTGATTATAAACAGTCACATAATTATTAATATAATACGAGTGGGTAACATTTATATTTTATACTTAACATTTATATTAACCAATTACATTTCTGGAAACAAAATTCTATTTATAATTTCGTTATATTAACAAATAATCAATGATAATTATAAAAAAAAACATGATCTACTGCTTAACTTATTCAAGAAATTATAAAAAACTACTCGATTTATTATTTTACAATACATTATTTATAAATACGTATTCTGTAGATAGATTCCACATTTTTTTTAATAAGACTATAAAATTTTGTTTATCTTAAACATTGATACGGCTTGCTTGCGTAGTGGGATGTTATCTGCTTCGGATTTGATTTTGTATCTTTTATTTGCATATCTTTGTGTTCTTCCACTAACTGAAATGTTGTATAATTTCATTGATTTTCTCTTTCCGGTGGTAGAATCATTGTTCCTTCTAGAGTTGGACGTGATTTGGTGATCGATGTCGCTTCGGTATATTTTTTTTAATTATGGACTTTTCTAGTTCAAAATGTTACTTTTATTACTACACGCGAACAAGTTAATTTCTGTCGTGACGTTTGTTTTAATAAATTGCGAATAGCGTATGATTAGCCGGCATCTTTTTGCTTATAATTCAAGTCGCTTAATCACAGTCGCGATTCTCTATTCTCCTTTTGTTCGTCGCGTCGCGTCGTGTTGGACGTAATTGCTGAATTACTTACTGTACCTAATATCTCTTATATTTCTCAATTTATCTTTGTGGGTCGCATCGATAAATAAAACCCGGAGAGATTTCTGTTTCACATTTTTTCAATATTGACAAATGGGTTTGGTAGAATGACTACTGCTTAAGACTTTCAAATTCGCTCATTTAAATGACAGAATGCCTTATAAAATACATTATTTTTATTTCGTTATTATAGATTTACACGCATAAAGTAAAGTATATTGCGAAAACTCAAAATCGTAATAGCTATGAGGTCAAAAAAGTCGGATACCTATATTATTTTATCAAAACGGCTCAAAAAAATATCCTACCACGAGACTTTGCAAACATTGTTCTTTCGACTCAATTCCACACTTACTTAAATATATTTTGTTTTCACTACCATATTTTGCCAGTATTCTGTGTTTCTGAAAGGCTCTAAAACTAAATAAAAAACCGGAACTCAATCGCGCTTATTTTGTATTTATAGCTAAGGCTAGGGAGTATCCTTAATATTTTTATATAGAACTAACTAAAATCAAAATATAATTAAAAATTACTTTAGATATATCTCTGACTGATTCGCAAATGTATGCAATTTAAGCTAGGGCGGTGACGTTTTTACACCCCCCAGATATACAAACATACACAGATAAATAGAGACCTTATTCTTAAAATGGTAAATATGAATTCAAGTGACCTCAAAACGTGAGCATCTGTCGAAAAGTCAGGGGTCAACTTTCGCCGAAAACAATACTTTCTTTACATATGCGATTCGGAAAGTAAAAAGTTTTAAGCGAACGTGCAGACATATAAATACATTAGTTTTATCACCTGATCTTATTTTCATAGCGACGAAGTTAAATAAATACATTTGAAACAAACATTCTTTTTTAAACAACCTTCTAATGCTATTAGCGAAAATGCACCATCCATCAGAATTTTCTTTTTGTGATACATGGATACATGTTATAACAATATTGTACAGTTTATCACAATGAGACAAGTAAACCGGTCAATAAAGACAGAAAGAAGCCCTGCTATTAAAGAGATTCCAAAAAGATTAATGAACTATTCAATATTGTCGATGTGCTAAAATCAGCCTTTCAAACAAAGCATTTGGATGTGTGCAAGTTTATCGCAGTTTCACACACACATTTCTCAATTATATATTTTAATGAATACAATATTTAATTACGCTCTTTATGATTTGCGAGTTGGATGTATTAATATTTTTCTTTGTGGCTAGCGATAAGTACCAAAGTACTTGTAGATAATAGGTTCTTCACAATACTTCACTAGTTTTCGTTTCGTAAGGAAGAAATTAATTTGCAAATACCAATTTTCTAAAAGAGTGTAGACAATCGGACAGAACAGCTTTAGCTGCGTTATTCGTAAGATACTTCCTCTGATGCAGTTTTAACGATGAATTCATAAGCCACCGCGATGAAGTTTCCGTTACGCTCACGCAACCGAGAACCAATTTAATTGCTACAAATTATATTAGCTATTCCCGCAATCTTGGACATCGCAGCTTTGTGTATTTTTCTCGCTACATGGAGTGTAGGCATTATTTCAAAGCCTGTACCAATTGAATACTTTCTTGCAAAAAATGAAGTTTGATCATTTCAAATATTATGTGTATTACATATCTATCGCATCACAATTGATTATAAAGAGTTTGCCCTAAAGCTGGTCATATTGAATTATTTTGGGCCCTACTAATTAACCTAAATTTGTTTAACCTAAATCAAAGTAGACTGAATTATTAGATTTTTACAAAAATGTCTGTAAGATAGTCGTATCAGTTTATATTATGTATACGTACTAATATTACTTATATGGAAAAACCTGACTTTGGTTTGCTAAAAACTTTTTATATTTTTTTTTATTGATGTTACAAAATGGTAAAAATCTATAATAGGTATGTGTAGAAATGCTATATTCAGGGAGGAAGGTGTCGGGTTCGTTTGTGTTCATAATATTTTTCATCGCGGTATATATTTATTTTAGTACAAACGGCACAATAGTAGCTAGCATATAAAATACTAAGGCATATAAAATATTTTTAAGACTAATTATAAGACATTAACTCACTTGACTCATTAAGACTTGTGTTTAATAGAGCGTTTTTAAATATTACTTACCTCAAACGATATTTCTATAAATATTTATACTCTACTATGGCGTCATTGGCAACAATTTTCAATATGTGGATAGTTATCATAAAATAATTTATGTTTTCGCTAAAAAATGAAGAATGAAGAATGAAAATGAATGAATGAAATCAGATTGGAATAAAACGCTAAGTCGTATGTACAGCTCGAAGTCAAATTCAAATTCAAAGTTTTTATTAATAAAACTAAATAATAAAACTGAACATTATTGGCAACATAATGTTCAGTTTTACTTAAACTAATATTAAAGTGAAATATAAGTATCCAAATATAGAAAATCGAGTATCTAGGTACCAGTCATGTTAGCCGATAACTATGTAAGGTTACTATACGTTTTACAGTTGGTAAATAAATACAATATTGAATAATTTTAATTATATTTTCATGAAGGGCGCGGTAGGGTGGGTGGGGGAGGGGATAACGCATTTAAAAACAAGACATCTGGTCATTGAGTTATTTCGACTATATAGCGTTCCCTAAGAGTTATACACATTAAGAAAAACTTTCGGTACATTTTCTAGAACACCTTTTTTGGTCGATAAAATCTAATAGTTCCCGCGAACTGTATTAAAAATGTCACTAAGCTTTTTTTTATGTCATATACCGATATTTTGCGGTTCGATTTTTCATATACCGATTTGGCTTTAAATTTAAAGAATTTTTTTTCAATATTATAAAAAAATATTGCATTTATTTTATCAGGCGTTTTCGTTATTAAAATACTGAAATGACATATTTTTAATCCATATGTTAAATTGATATACTGTACAATAGCGTTTTAACTTAATAATTTGACGTTTTTACACCCAACAACAAATATGACCAAAAAAGGGCTAAGCCACAACTATAAAAGGACATGACATGACAGAAAAGGATTTCAAGTGAATAAAAGTTATTGAATGGAATCCCACCCGTAGCCCCGTAATTCCCGGGGTCGATAATATTATATTGTGCAAGTGCTAATAAGATCCACTCTGGACAGAGATACACTTTCGAATATAGGCGCGGAGTAACAGCGTACTCACACGAGCGGGCGAGTGTACTCGCGTGTTCTAAGCGGGAGGGGAGCGGGAGAGATCTTGGTCGCGGAGATGATTGGAAAGCAAGTCAGTGTGTCAGTGCTGCAAGTACTTCCGCTGAGGGCAATGAGTCGCTCACGCGGCGGCGCGCGGCGACGTTGAGATGCTCGCATAGCTGACGCTTTTAATTACCTACACATATTCTTAATATGCTCGTAATCATAATATTTCATACATTAATATTAATAATCATCATAAATCGTTTATTTTAAACAAAAAAGTTAAAAGCGAAGTAACAAGGCTCTACCTAACTAGTCACTCCCCGTATTAAGGTGGATTTGATAAAAAAAAATAATGTTTATTTAAATGGACTCCACGATTATTTATTTATTTATCTTTATTGGAGAAACCAACAATTTTACACAGTACATATAATAAAAAAAAATACACTTGATCGATCGATAAAAAACTATGTAAAACTAAAAATAGGTAAAAAACTAAATAACTAGGTAATAGGTAACTAAAAATGATAATTACTTATCATATATAGGTAATAAAGTATTTATCAAATCGAAATTAGAATTAAATGTATAAATATAATGTAAAGTAAATGTACATTATTTGTATAGATATATTAAGTTTATATGTATGTATATGTATAAATTTTTTTTAGATAAGTATAGATATACCAAAAAATATTTTTAAGGTTTCGTTTCTTTTATATTCCTATAGTATTCCATGTCTTAAGATGTGCAATTGTAGCTAGATATAGGAATATATTAAATAAATTCTATAGCTTATATGCAGTTCTAAGATAGTCCCAGCCCGCCCAAACAAAAGCGTTGTTTTCAGTTTGCTTTTAGGTTAGGTCAAAAAAACTATATAGATAAAACGGCTTCCTCATTATGGGGTATACATGCACCAGCCATTTGGCATGCCTGTGGGGAATTTTAAATGTTGTAAAACTTTTTAGGCAGTCTTTTTTTGAATTAAGCTTATTTACATTAAAAGATAATTTGTTAAATAAATATTAGTCAAATAACAAAACATAGAAATTAAATTAAATTAATAGTTAATTATTCAATTATCCTAAATATTAGTTAGGATAATTTAATAATTAATAATTAGTTCGCCTCAACTATTTGATCTCCGTAGAATGACATATATAAGAGCAGACCTCTTGCTAAACGTCTTGCTTATAAAATTCAAATTCACATTATTTTATTCCATAAACATAAGATAAATACATATATGAATGACATTTTAATATAGCTACAACAATTTTGAGGTTAGTATAGTGGTGTGGCGTACATAATAATTATTTTTTTACAAAAACAGAAATTAGCATATATTTTTTAAGAGAAAAACCAGAATTAACTAAATAACATGTTCACAAAAAACGGGCTTAAGGAGCTAACTCTTATTTAAATCTATGACTAGGTGTTTTCAAAGTCTTTAAAACTATATATTTTTTTATAATAGTATGACACTGCATTTTCGCGAGCACCTGGATCTTGACACTTACAAAAAGCAAATCGACCACTTCAATCTCAAACTAAAAAAAAACGATGTATTGTAGTGGATATGGGACCATGCCATTAATTATTTCTATGTGTACGAATGATGCTATGCACAATAGAGTAGATTGTCCCAGAAGTCATGTAAGTGTGACTTGGTATCACTTGGCAGGTATCAAACATCTTGCGTGCACACTCGGTAGGTAAATGGCCATTGTTCAGTTTTTATATTTTGTAACTTAGTATTAAGAATCGCTATAGTGAACCTTGTAATAAATAAAATACTCAAATACTCAAATACTCAAATTCGTAATAATCAAATTGTACCTAAAATCCTCCAAAACTTAGTTAACGACAAAGAAAAAAAAAAGCTTAAAAGGATATTATTAAAATATATTAAACGTAAAATATTTAAATAGGATGAAATTAATAGAAAAAATTCTATTGAAAATAATAAAAAAAAAACAATAAAAAGAACATGGAATACATCAATTGAAAATTAAGTTAAACTATTTATATTTATTGAAATGATAAAAAAAAATGATTTAATACGGAACTAAACTAGGAATTTTGTATGTGATTTTGTGTATTCGTAAAGTATTTGTATTGGTTTTGGTATAGTATTGGTATAACAGCCAGCATTGCGAAACTATAGCCGACTTATTGAAAAAAGTGAATTTGAGAGAAGTTAGTATTAAATAAATCACAAATTCAGTAAATGGAAAGAGGGAGGGGGTTGTTTCATTAATAACCGCGCCTCAAAATTTACAAAAAAAACTGAAATGGTATATATATTTTTTTTGATTTGAAAGAATGTCATCATACCTGATTTTTCTTATTTTAATCTACTTATCCCATCACAAGTTGAAACAACGGACAGGCACGAGTAGTCTGGGGGAAAATGCCTTTTATGATGCCTGTAGGACCTAGCTGTAAGACGTCAGTATCTAATTAAATGGTAATGTTTAGTAATGTTATTTTTTTTTGAGTTTGTAACATTTATTGTAACGCTGTTTTTAATTCAAATAAATAATTTACTACTACTAAACAATGTATAGACGCAGTTATGGTAGTTACAGGTATCATAACATTTATTGTAACGCTGTTTTTAATTCAAATAAATAATTTACTACTACTAAACAATGTATAGACGCAGTTATGGTAGTTACAGGTATCATAGCCATTCTTGTTTTTTTTTCAGTCAACTTTGCAACCGTCGCTATATGATTATTGGTTTGTAAATTATGAAAGTGAGACGAAAAGAAAAAAACTATATATTAAGCTTATTTCACTCACTTCATTATTGCTATTATTGTTCTGTTATACCTTATATACTTAAATTTTCGCCTTACCTAATTAAACCCTTGATTCTTTTTATGTCCTATTTGTCCTTGACATTTAACCACGAGGTAAACTTTTAATTCCTAATGCAGATGATTTTTCTTTGATTGTTTTATTGTTGTCATGTAACAATTGTTTGTATTTGGTGTGTGTGGTAATATTTTAGCTCGACTTTAAGGCTTTTGGAATATAATAATAAGAACATTACTTATGCCAGTTTTACACTTTTTAAGAAAATCGTGTTCCCGTGGATTAAACCATAGGATTATTTTTTGATTTTTATCAACATCGTAATAATAAATAACAGATTCAAAGAATTTGATGTTTTAAGGTAAACCGTGTAGCCAATAAATTCTCTTATTAGTTATAATATACATAATACTTCCAAGGAAGTAAACATTGCGAAATTATCATAATTACATATAAAACTAATTAATAATTAGGTTTGCTTACAATTTAATGTAGCACGCATATAATTTCTATTAGACGTTTATTGAAGGATTATTCGTAGCCCCTATTATATTCAATTTCAAAGAAAATTAGTCATTATGCAGTTAGCGAAAACGTTTCTATTTTTTTGGCATATCCACCGCGATTATCGACCCTTCTGCCTTTTAGGCATGGGTCTACAACTAATGTTTGTTAAATAATACAACATAAAAAAAAATACGTGAACCTATAGGGAATTGTTGTTTCAAAAATAAATGTTGTGTTATTACAATGTGTTCAAGTAAAATAGTACTTTTCAAGGCTGGTCTAGATTAAACCTAGGTTGTGACAGAAGGAGAGCAAGTCTTTCTGGCATGCGAAAGGGGGGCCGATATTAATAAACTTTCGCCTTTATTCGGTGCCGCTGATACAGATTTTGACCGGCTGACAGTCGGCAGGCCCTCGTTATCTCTGTAATGAAACAAACGTGTCGGTCGGTAACTGCCAAACCGCAACCAGAACTAAGAGGCAGAGGCGAACTCTGACCTCGCATATTAATCAGTATCTTTAAATCATTTTTCGAATAAGTCTTCTGTGCTTAGAGGCTACTTTATTTGAATAAGCGAATATCAAATCAAACTAAGTAACAAAAGTTTTTATAAATAAATAAAATTGACAAATTTTAAACAAACAAATTTACATAAAACGTACATCTACCACCAGTCATTGATCCTTAACCGTGTTTTAACAATACTATAATAATCTTAAAATTTTCTTAAATTAAATAAATCTAATAAAAATTAAATAACTCTTTTTTCAACTTAAGTCGACGAACAACTTAAGGCCGTAGTCAGTCCTCAATGATTGCCTATTTTTTTTTTGTTGTATGTTTTGTCTCAATGAGAGACGTACGTTTGTCAGTTTTATTTATGTAAAAAAATATCGTTTGGTTGATAGTTGCTCAAAGTAATAAAATGATTTTTGTTATTAATCCAGCCCTGTTGTTTTCGTTTTAAACGCTCGCAATGCAACAAAAAGGAGGTTATCAATATTTATCACTTTGTTGGCACATAAAGTTGGCACTGCGCTGCTGCAGCCGTCGCTAAAATGCAGCATTTAAATGTAGGTCTTTAGCGAAGGATCTCACATATTATTTTAACGACTGGATACCGGCCGATTCATACTACCATACCTACTCTAACTGGTCGTCATATGTAAAATACGGAGAGGATTGTTCATAGAGCGTATTATCGTAAGTGTTCCAGTTCATTGCCATATTTTTGACGCTTCTTTACCAGTTGCTCTTCGGTTCATTAGTTTAGATAAAATCCGAAGCTCATAGTTGAGACAACATATTATGTTAGGTATATTGATAAAACTTAAATATTTCTTTTTTATTTTAATATTTTGGTAAGCAACAAATTTATATACATCAAAATTTGTATTGCTGCTATTGTTACTAAACCATTTTTTTTCAAAAGTTTTTTTTAACTAAATCACCAATAGTTTAATAATTTGACGTTTAAACATTATAGATAGAAAATTAAACAAGCATTATTAATTTGACGTTTAAACATGACATAATATAATAAAACTTTTTTTAATTCACTTACAAATTTCCTTTCAAATACACTGTAAGTTTATGTTAGATTATTTTATAAATGTACACATCCATATTCTAATTATATACTAACATCACGTTAGGCTTTAACGATATTCATACACACTACCTTGAAGTCAAATATTAACTTGAAGTCAGCATTAATAGTTGAACAGACGGAAACGGACTTCATCCAAATTTCATACATTATTCTTTAAATGGGGGTAATACCGCCTCATCATTAATTTATTTCAACCTACCTTTTTGAGGTTAGCATTGAAGAGTTATCGTAGTTTGAATTAGCCAGGCAATATTCTACGGCCAGCAACGGCCCCATCGTCATGTCCAACAATTGGCACGCATAAACCACCTTACAGACGGCACAATCTGTCGGGAGAAACGGCCGCGATTTATTGTAGCTAACAAATCAGGCAAAGCCTACAGACTTAACCAATTTGTCATACTCGAGCGCGCGAACTAGTAAGGAGGACGTCTTCATCATTCCTTCCATTCTTTCAAAACGTTAAATAAAATTAGGAAAAAAGAGGAATACTTCTAAAAAAAGAGGAATAAATTCTAGTCAAGTTAATACACATCTACTGCGTTGGTTGACAACAACGCCCCACATGTTATAATTTATCGGACAGTTGGGTCAAGTTGGCTGGTCGGCCCAACCAACCGAAAATATTGGGCAATAATAATAATAATAAAGTGGACAACTAATATATAGATGTTAAAATGTATCGGTTTCGTTGGAAGTTCGTTCCAACGAGCCAAAGGGTCATACATCCTACCTAGTCCTATCAAATTTAGCACTTTAATCGAATACCGCGCCATCTTGTTTCATCTATCATCGCAAAGCTATGCTCGAATTCTGATAGAACCGGACCAGCTGTTTGTAGGCTATTTAAAGGTGTACTAACAAATAATTTCCAATAACATTTTGTCCAAGTTAATCTCGATTTCTATAAAATGGATTCATGGTCTGTAAAAATGTCAATTGAGGCTTCAGAATCAGATTGCCATGCGATTTATTTAATAATAATAATAAATCGTTTTTAATAGCGGTGTGAAGATAGCGTTAAATAGTAGTAGATTTTTAGAAATGACAAATTGTAAAAATGACAAAATAACATAAATAATATTTGTATATATTATTTATGTTATTATAACTTGAATAATATTCACTAACTTGAATATTATTAGATCCCAAAATCGTTGGTAATGATATGTTATTTGTAAGTATGTATAACTGTCTGTAAAGGTACTGTACATACGTATTTGAACTTTTAAGTAAATGGCTAAACTAGTAGTTTTTAACAATTGTGTTTGCTTGCGCATTCGCAATCCAGCCAATTCCAGTAATTACAATGAAAAGAAACTGGTATATATATAAATTAATGATGTTGTTTATTTATTGTTATTGTTTTTTCATTTATTTATTTTGTTCAAGAAATCTTTTAAAAATCTTAATCTTTTATTTGTTAATATTTAACTGCAGTACCCATAAAAACACATACGCACGCACGCACACATAATACGGAAACCCCACTAGCTTATCCACACTTTCCGCATCATGTCACGCCCGTTGGCCGCAAATTTTCCGTGTAGGTTTGCGTGCGCCGAGCGCTATTTTCCCCCAGATGCTTCCAAGTTATTTCGTGATAGTCACACAGCGAGAATATTAGAAATCGTCCTTTTGTAGATAAAACAATGCACAAAAGATGCTTTGGAAACATTTGACGACAATGGCAGGTCTCGTGTGCGGCATTGAGATATGATGGAAGAGTTGAGTCGGTTGCAGGCAACATAATGATATATAATGTAATATGCAATAGGCAACAAACTACTGTAAGTAACAAGACCTCACAATTTCAAAACGCACCAGATCAGCTGAAGGTACTCTGATTATACACTCAGCCGTGTAGCTCTTCAAAATATAAGTAAATAGACCGACAAATATTTTGGGTAGATAAAAACTAAATTTAATCAGTAGCCGCACGACAGCCGAAGAATGATGTCGCCTTTCAGTAAAAGAACGTTTTTACGAAATTATTTAAAATAAAACGCGGCTTATTTTTTATTTTGTTATTGATAAAAAAACATAAGTTAGATAATAGGTAACATCAATTGACGATATTTATTGTTATAGTTTCTATAAATGACACTCGTTACACTTATAAACGGGGACGAAGAAAATTGATAAGTTGGTTGGTATTTTACCGCGCTATCTAAAGCGAAATAGTATCGTGTGGGTCGGCAAGTCTTTCAAAAGAAACATAATAAAAGAGAAAACGCCAAAGATTTCATTTTACACGGATACAAAGTTTATTGATAGCAATAACACATTTTATGAGGAGAAATAAATGCGACAATTGCGCATGCGCGATTTTACGCTACACTCGTAAGCTACAAAGGCCATACTATCCAAAGCGAAATGTAACAAATTGATTTAGAAATCGTATTTTTGTGTTGCAACGATATTATGATCTTCCCTGCCCATAGCTTTTTGGCCAATTTTACTAATCTGCTATTAGTTTCTAAAAATCAATTGCACCCAACCCGCCGATCGAAAGTTCAGTTAAGTTCAATTCGATGCCACCATAAGCGACGTTTATTGCTCATCTGAAACAGTACATAGGCTGAAAGCCTGAAAGGCTCATCTCGCAGAAACTCAATTTAGATTATATATTCTTAAAGCGGCCTTAATATAAACCATAAAATACTATAATTGTACAATACATAACAAAAACTTAATAAAAACAAAATTCAAGTCAAATTATACACAATATTATCAAATAATACCAATTTAATTACCCGCTACAAACTTTTTAAGCTCTAGTTTAGTATTTTTATTAAGATTGGCACTCTTGATAGCATCAGGTAAAGCATTGAAAATTTTTGGAATCAAAAAGAAAGAAGATGCAGACCATAAACGTTTTTATATTTATTTAACAAATATGTTTCGTTTTGCACTTGTCGATTACAAACAATATGCGCGCGAGAATTGAATTTTAAATTGGTCAAGGTCAAAAAAAGATACTATTAATTTATACCTAAAAAGTTGTGAAACCGTCAAAACAAAACGTTATCCGGTAAAAAGTTGTCCAATGGGTGATTAGGTAGTAACTTACCGGCAGTCGCCATCCTAGTTGTGTGGGCTTTGAGTGTGTAAGTCTTTTCCGTACCTTTTTTTGGCAATTCCAACCCTTTAAAAAAAATACATTTAAAACCCTTTTTTATCATAAATTATTTTCTTAGACTATAACAACTATCAGGTATTGCTTAATTATTTACAATAGCACATTTTTGTTCTTTCTAATAAAGAGATGTTAATCGGGAGATTACTTTAGTTGGCTTAAGTTGTTAGCAAATGCTACTTTTCGTCTAATTTCCATTTATAATATAGATGTAAGCATTTTTAAAAATAATAAAATGAATGAAAACAGAGTAACGAACAACATATATAGGTACCTTATTATTTAATTATTAACCATATCGCTATCAAAATGGCGTCAATTGCGCACTTACTCATAACGCGCACCGGATACCATCTGGGTTTCGGAGGTTTTGGGTTCGAAATTTAAAAAAATGCATTCGCTCTAACTAGGACTATTTTAGCTCAGCCCAATATGCAGGTAATTGTTTAGAGAAAACAAGAGAAAAAAGGCCCCCATTGTTGGCCATGCTAAGTGATGGAAGGCTTTTGACGTCGCCTCTGCAAATGCGTCGAACGGCCCTGGTGACCCCTCGGTTTATATGCCGATATGTATAATTTATGCAAGTGATTTCACTTTCAACTGTTACCAATCTTCATTAAACATGGAACTATTGTGATATTGACTTTTTGGCGTTTAACAGATGTTAGAATGATTAGCAATGTCCTATCAAAAATGCAAGATTGCGTAGAGAGAATTGGACAGGTCACACAACTAAACACTTTCTTGTATTGCCGATTTTTTACATTTTTCTCACTTTTTTTAGTCAGCAATGATAAAAGTATGATTAAAGCAAACCAGCCACGTAGATAAATCGAAAAAATTAATAATATTTCTTTTTTAAGAAAATAGACCGGAAATTATTTTATGGCAATTTACTTTTGTATTGATACTAAACCAAATGAGGAGATTAATAAGTTAATGCACTGTTTCCAAACTACAGCGCTAAATATGCTGATGAATGAAGATAAATTATATTTCTGTTGATTTCAATGAATTCAAGATGCTTACATAATACACGCCATTGTTACTGTCATTTGTATGACATCCTGTAGCTATCATATAATATCAACTACTTCTTAACTACTACTAACTACTAACATTGTTTAGTAGTAGTAAATTATTTAACCAAAATCTAACGTCTTACAGCTAGGCCCTACCCTACAGGCGTCATTAAAATAATCTCTCATCAAGACTACTCGCGCTTGTTGTATCAACTTGTTTCAGACCCTATCTCCACTTGTGCAGCGGCACTTTTAGCCCATCCGATGTACAGACGGCCATAGAGGCAGTGAGTTATTTTTTACGTCTGAGTAAATTAAAATAAAAAAAACCATACAATGGTATCATGACATTCTTTCAAATAATCATAAATTTTAACACAATTTTTTTTTTTTTTTTGTAAATGTATGTTTAGTTTATAAATAAAGAATATATATAAAAAAAACGCTAACATAATATTTCAATTTATAATTATTATAATCTATATATATACTCTACTATATATATAATATATATATACTATATATATATATATACACTCTTTACCCTTTCACTCTTTCATTCTTATCTACTCTTTTTCAAAATTCTGCTTTTTCGCATTTGTACTTTTCGAGTTGACAGATGCAATGGACGGATAGATATACGGCAAAGCAGCTTCTTATAGATGAATGTATGTATAGAAGCTAAGAGGAGCTATATCCGCTTTCATGATGTATCATACTTCATATCCGTTCCATTTCGAAACGAGGCTTTTGTACCGACGTTGTCACCAGGAGGTTGTAAATTTTGGGTAAAACATATTTTGTTAAATAATTGTATCAATAACATCTAAATTCAACGATGCTTTGAAAGCTCGGAGCAACAACTTTAGCTGAATATGTACATCACTTCCCCCAAGTTCACTTCACCCGAGTTTAACCGAACGAGCGTGTCCCCGAGTTTACTGGAGTAAACGTGTCCCAATTACATTAGTCAACTGCCCAAAAAAAAAATGTTGCTACAACAGGCTTGACCTGCAGTTAAAGATTATTGTAATGGCTTTCCTCTCGGGTTTATCATCGTGGACCTTAAGGACGATTCAGGAAATTATAGAAATTCTGTGAAAAACTGGATAATGAACTTGTAGCGTTCCACTAAACCACCTCTGATATGTTATTATTTATGTACACGCCGCATCGATCCGGCAGTTCCGCGTTCACAAACATATTCAGTCGGCCATAAAGCAGGTGGGTAGCTAACAGGTTTAAGTGATCTCGTGAAAATTATCAACTGGATCAGGAGCCAGATCAAGATCAAGGTTTAAACGAACGATTTCACTTCGTTTCTTGAATCTTGCACTACAGAGGCGGATCGGGCGCACCGTAGGAAAATAACAATATGCTCAAAATAAGTATATTATAGTAGTAGTAGTTAGTAGTTAGTTAAAAAACCTATTAATATTTTTTTATTCTGTGTTGTGAGTACTGCTAAACAATTTTGAATAGATTCTATTGTGAATTTCTTGCCAAGCGGGATCTAAATGGAAATACTAACCGTGATTTAGTACGGATTTCTGGCACTCAAAATGGGCTTAGCTTGGCATCCCGGCATTCAAAGCTAAGCTTTTACAAGCATTCTAAGGCGAAGCTATTGGTATAATTAGAATAAATAACTGGAAATCGAGATAAAAAAAAACACTATGTATATTTAATAACTATGTATATTTTAAAATTAAACAGTGCCATTAGAGTCTATGTGCTGTGGTGCGTGTTTTTCCTTTGTTTGATATGACCGCCGTCTTACTCCTTATACATACTCGTAGAAGGGACCAATAACCTAACTGCTCTCACTTTAGCAGCAAACTAATGCAACTCTCTATGAATGTTTAGACCGCTAGTGCGTTATGCTGCTTCTATTCTAACTAACCATAGCTGTTCGTGATTCTATTTAAAGAGCTCTATGTACTGAGTGTTGTGCTGAAATATGTAGATTTTGAAATGATCTAATTATCCTAAAACACACATACAGTGTACAGTCCATTCGTAAACATTTGAATTTAAGTGGATATATTTATTTTTTGACCATGCTTGCACGATATTTTAGAAATGAAATAGAAAGAGCAGTTTTAAAAGGATCCCTACAATATTGGCAGAGAAGAGAGAGACAGTATATTGACACCTCGAGCCAATCTTCTCGCCCACTGCGTTTGTACTCGTATATTATGAAGGTCGCTCGCGATAGTCTTTGGAGGCGATGGAATGTACGAGTATTATATATTTTTGGGGTTTTCCGATCAATTCGTTAAATGCTTAGTTCGCTAAGGCCGTAAAATTTGCTTTAGGTTGCATTAAAAGTATTATTATAATAAGATGTTAGAGCGTCTCACTTCCGACCCAACGGTTAAGGATTCAAGTCGGCACATCCTATTACTATTTTGAATATTTCGGTTTCACCATCTCCCAAAATCCTAAAGATCCTAATCTATGATTTAGGTCTTACCTTACATAACAGGTAAGTTACTATGATATATCATTATTCAAAATTGTTTAATGTGTATGTAAGCGTATAAATGAGAGAATTATAATATGTTAAAGTTAATTGGGCAGAAGGCATTCAAAATGTAAAGACAATCTTGATGTTATTCATTCTGCGTCATTCGCCCTGAGCTGAGGTGCTAGAAATTTAACACAACTAGCAACTTAAATTGATCGAAACGCGTCAATCCTGGTTAGTAATTGACCAATCAACTCGATGGCCAACTCTCTCTGGTGCGCCCGAGGTTATTAAATATGGAGAACTTAACTTATAGAAGGCTACTGACCCACATAACCATCATTTATTGTATTAATTTGATTTTATAGTATTATCGAAAATTGATTTAAAATCTCTATAAGTTCGTGTTGTCTTACAAATTTGTAGCATCACTAACTTTTAATTAAGAGTTACCCAAAGTAATGACACAATAAAATAAAATGTGTTATTCAGAAGATAACAAAAAATAACCATTCTATGACATTATGGTAACAAGTTTCCTTTTAAGATATGGGTGCAAGATAGGATGCCCAGATACGGCCAGTGTTAGTATCCATTATCCTTGTCCATATTTACCCATTACCTTGAAAAGTATAAGAGGTGGCACCAGATCTCCATAGACTTTAAAGTTTCTAGTCTAAAGAACCGGACTCACAGTAAATTCAGTTGCGAATAGAAAAATCAACATTCGAATATTATTTATGGTTTATTTAAAGAATAAAACTCTTTGATATTAATGAAAATTAAAAAAAACTATATTATACATTTTCCAAACGTATTTTAAAGTTATCAAATAAATATTTAGTATTATATATTAAATTTGATTTAAGATAATGTGTTGAATTATTTCGAAAATTACTGATTAAAGAGACTAGATTTTCCTTTAATGAACTGACTCTGACATGACGACCATTATTTTTTTATTACAATTTATTTTTCATCCTCTGTTTTCATATATTTGTATAATGTTGTATAGTATATTATATTAATATATAATGAATAGAATATAATAAAGGTACTATATGGATAAACTGGTAAAAACTCCTATTTCAATATTTTCTTAACTGTCTTTACAGCAAATAGTCATATCTTACATCAATTACATAATTTACTCTCTAAATAAATACGACTATCTGATTATATTAATTTCTGCATACAATTTCTGCAATAAATGTAAGAAAAACACGAAATATACCTCCGATGCCCTCAATCCAATATTATTTTGTAATAATTACGTAAGAAATGAATAAAACATAGCGTAATTTCAACAAACATACTTTAATCGCTACTAAAGACTAACATTGACGGCCGCTTGTCAGATGATGTACTAAACTGACGGATAGAACGTTTTGCCGCTCGAGATTACCGAAGTTGCCAATAGGAGTTATTGAATTATAAGCCGCTTTGGTGGGAATTTTAATACGATTTTAAATTGAAAACAGTCGGTATGAATTATTGACAGTTTAATGACAGCGCTAATCTCTGAGACCGACGATAAATACAGCACTAGTCTGACCCATAACATACCTGAAATTAAACTAAGCGGAGATTTATTTTCTCATGGACATTTATATTTGGCACTGTCCCGTGTAACATTAAAAACAAAAATTTTTCTCAATGGTGAAACGACTTATACTGATCTTAGAGTAGACCCCGAGAGAGGTCAGAAACTGTTTTTCTGTTCTTAAGAAAAAAAAATGAGTAGCGTAGGTAGAGTCTATTTACGTTTACGGTTCCACTGTATATTGGAACTTCTATAAATATTTTATTATACTTAGCGCTAACGAAAAATCCCACCTTTCGTGAGGAGTTAGGTTGCAGAACTCTCATTCGATAGCAGTAAATCTGGTCATGAAAACGGGATCATCCGCTTCGCCACACGTCGCGTTATTTTATTGAAAAAGTTAATCGACCCTTAAATTAATTAAGGTTAAGCTTATTATTAAAGAAAAAAGGTCACTTTCGACACTCTCTTGAGTGCCGGATTTTCTACGTAAAGGGTTCCGTAGATTTGCTTAAAATGCTCGAAATTAATCGCGCATCACTTTTTATATAGCAGACACGTTTTGCTAGTTGTTTATTTTTCAAATTTAACTCTTATAATAGGACATTTTTTTTTAAAAAATAAAATACGTCTGAAGAAACATACAGTAAAACTATTAAAGGGTGCCTATCCATTTCTCTTCTTCCTTCCCCCCTTCCCACATAACACATTTATCATATACAAGATGAACTTTTTCTCATGCACATGCTTTTATGGGGTCACTCTGTACTTCTTATTGATTTACTTTTGTTCTACAAGTTTTTTAAAATCAAAAAAGTATTTAAAAAACAGTAGAAAACAAAATCCTATTAGCGTTTAAAAGCATAGTTCCTCCTGACGGATCTTCGCGCGGCGTATAGTTTGCTCGCGCGAGCGAACCAAACTTTTCATGGGATATTATTTATTTTGTATGGAAATAATATGTCAAAATTAGGAAAACTTTTAGAAAAAAAAAATGTTCAGTATGGTGTGTAGAATAACCGCATAAAAGGATGTGCATGAGGAAAAGTTAAGCCTGTATATAAAAAAAGTCGGGTTAGTTACACTATTTATAACTCAAGAACGGCTGGACCGATTTTTATGATCTTTGATTTGTTCGATTTGGCTCCACCCCGAATAGCAGAATAACTATTAAAACATCGGAAAAATTCACGAAAAACAAAAATTATATTTAAAATTCAATTTCTCATACATTTTGTATGGAGCGGCCATTATTCTGTGGAATTCTATTTTCAAATGGTGAGTTGCCTTCAAAGATGTTCCATTTGTGAGGTTCTAACGTTTGTTATAGTGCGCGCATCGACAATTGCTTCATTATGCAATTTTGAATTGTGTGAAAACATTTATTGAACTTAATTTACTTTGAGTATTCTTAATAAAAAACTGAATTTTATCTTTTTTTGATTCGGAGGCGGTACGAAGTTCGCCAGGTCAGCTTGTTGATTATAAATAATTATTTAAGAAATAGGTACATGTAAAACATGATAATAGATAAAGACAATAGACAATAGTATTGTTAAATTGCAGGCTAGAAGAAGATGATCGACGGTGACAGAGCTATTCCGAGTGAGAGTTTTAGGGTTATATTCCCTATATGGACGAAATACAATTTAGTTGAGAAAATAAAGGAAATAAACAAGAAACTAATCATACCATTACGATTATAACTGCTGGTCAATTTTGCAAAAATACTAAATATGTAAGTATGTATAGGTGTTTTTTTTAGAGGCGTGGTTTTCAATCTGGCACTACTTTTTTCGTAGTTGGTATTTTTGACAGCTGTCACTTGATTTATACTCAGTTTGGTTTGCCATTTCATAATGAATAGAATTACTCCTGAACAACGTTTGCAAATAGTGCAAATTTTGAAAAAATCACTCTAAATTTTTTTTAAATCACTCTAAAATAAAGTAAAAATCGCGTCGTGGGCCTGTGGCGTGGCCTCCAAGATCGTGCGATTTAACACCGCTGGACTATTTTTTGTGGGGTTATGTGAAGTCGCTTGTCTACGCAGATAAGCCGGACACGATTAACGCCTTGGAAGAGAATATTCGGCGCGTTATTGCTGACATACGGCCCAACTTGCTGCAAAAAGTGGTTGAAAATTGGGCCTCTCGGCTGGAATTTGTTCGAGTCAGCCGCGGCGGCCACTTACCCGAAATCATTTTTAAAACATAATGGCAAACCCTTATCTTTATAATAAAACTAAATTCTTAGCCATAACATCAAATTATATGCGTTTTATCTCTTCTTGAAAACCACGCCTCTAAAATCATCACCCTATATATGTGTGCGGAACTCTTTGCTGTCGGGCCTTTATGCCGTTACACGATGTTTACAAATAAAATTTGAAGTAAATTAGAATAGTCGTTTGGGCGTAATCGTGATCACAAATCTGCTACCCCATACACACATACATGGATTCTAGCATCATATTGACTCAGTGGATCTCAAAACACGTATTTCCGGCGAAACCGCGTTCCGTTTCTTTTCACGGTCACTATTTTTCATCCGTTCGCAGAACCACGAGAGAGCGGTCGACGCTGGCTGGGTTTAATGCTCTCTCACTCTCTCACTCTTCTATCGCAGAACGCAAAAATGATGAATATTGAGAGAAATACATGAAATGTCTGAGAGCCAACATTTATTCTTGTGCTCGATGAATGAAGTGAAAGTTGGGAACGCGAAACGCCAACGAGACCTTGACTGCAGCCGCGGTCAGACCAGGTCAGACGTTGTCACAGTCACGACCGACTGACTCAAAGCGAATTACGGAAAATAAAACAAAATAAGTAATGCTCCTAATTATTATTATTTAATATTAGTATAGTACTTATAATAGTAGCTCAAGATAAAATAACATAAAACAGAACGTAATAAAATAACTAACCATTTCACTGAGGATATTTAGATAAATTAAAAACCAGGGAAGCATTGTTCATCTATATTATATTAATAGTTATATAATACTATTAATAATATCTGTATGTATTTATATTATGTCTATAGATTACCTTCTTTTTCACGGCTCATAATGTAGTGTTTGTATGTTCCAGTCATTAAACTAGATAGTACACGTACTGTTCTGTAAATAATTAATTAGCGAGTCGTGCTGACGTGTATAAGTTCAGGTCGATTGGGAGAGCAGTCTGCAAAAATTGATTTATCGCGATCTGACCGTCTATTGCATAGTTGTTATACTAACTGAATTGTTGTTATTTTTCACTAGTCTACGATTATCTAGTATTCATGTGGCCATTTCTAAAAAATATATATCCTTTGTGTTTATTGCTATTTTTTTCTTTATATTATTTGGTCGTACTTTGTGTAGAAATCTGTCTTTTTTTGATTTTGTTAAAATCAAATATATAAAGGGAAATATGTTTTATGAATAAATAAATAATTATTGAATTTACTTGAATATGGCAGCATTGGCTTTATGGACATCAAGTAAATAAAGTATAAAAAAAAATGTTGTATATAAAAAGTATATAAAAAATTCCTACTGACAAAACAATTATTAAAATGAAGTAATTTTTCATTAGTTTTATTCTCTTAAAGTTTATATTATTGTGTGCCGTGAAAGTGACTATTATCACTTCAAGAATGCAAGGTCGATTTTGCCGTCGTTCTCCCTTTCCCTAATGGCAGGAAATTGGAAGCCATCAATTGGACGGAGCCACCAGCGCTCGTCGACACATTTCAAACATAACAATCATTACGATGGCTGACTGTTGGTGAATC
This sequence comes from Neomicropteryx cornuta, assembly GCA_020383195.1. Classification (NCBI taxonomy): domain Eukaryota; kingdom Metazoa; phylum Arthropoda; class Insecta; order Lepidoptera; family Micropterigidae; genus Neomicropteryx; species Neomicropteryx cornuta. The sequence goes on from JAHKQU010000014.1 coordinate 14,799,961, forward strand.
AGCGGCGGCTTGCCGTCATTATAACTATAACTGCCATCGTTAGAAAATGGCATGGGTACGTATTTTGCAATAAAAACATTGTAAAAGCGTGAAGTTTTTAAATTCGAAACGGTTATTTCAAACATCAAACAAACAACAACAACAAACAACATCAAACTCACTATTATATTGAAGAGAAAATTAGTTACTCGGCTATCTGATTCTCTTCTGTTGAAAGCAAAATTTCAGACTGACGAACTGAACAATAGCGCCAAAATGATTATACAGGATGTATTTATATTCACTGATGCTCTTTTAGGGAGGTAACCTAACCGGTGTCACGAAAACTAAAATAATTTCGAAAAAAAATGTTCATACTAAAATAATTATATTATTAAAAAACATTGCCCGATTTCACGCCATGCGTTTAATTGCCTTCTCAAACATTAAAATAATTTCTTTTAAATTTCGAATTTATTTTTCTCGTAATTGGGAAACATTTTTCCAATATTTTTTGCTGATTAATATTTGATTATTGATCTACATCAACCCCCTAAAAGGACATTAGTGAATATAAATACAGCCTGTAAAGATTATCTTTAAATTTAGATTCAGTGGCCGCTTCCTATGAAAAAAATAAGCGTGTTTTGGGTGGTTTTATGCATCTATACAAACAATTATTATGTTTTTTAATAGTAATTCAAAAAGTTTAAGTTTGTCAAAAGCTTTGTGAGATTCGAGTATGAGATTTAGTTGTCTAACTCCTGTTCTCATGTGTATTCGTAATTTCATTTGTGAATATATATATTTATATATATATATAAATCGTACATGTCTTAAATGTAGTAATTAAAAAAAAAATATCTGATTTTTAAAATACTTATCTCACAATTAAATAAATTTTAATACCTTATTTTTGCTGAATATTAAAAATTCAATATAATATATTTTTATTTACAGTTGATGAACTATATTCTAATTGTTTATTTTAGATCGCATATCTACATTCTCTTGATTTATTTGTTTGTTTATTTATTACTAAATTCTACATAATTGCCTAAAAAAAAATCAGTACGATGGTATCTCGTTTCAAAAATAGGACTTGGTTGATTTCATGTTATTTTTTAATATTATTTGAACTTCTCTAGGAGATAGCAATTATAAAAATATAAAAAAAATAATACTGTTAGTATTATTATTTGACACTATTATTTATTATTTTATCTTCCGGTTGACGAATGCACCCACAGAGCCGCACCTGAACGGATGTAAGCTTTCTTCGGCAGCTCAGCTGAGCGTTCACTGGTGCACGAGTGTGTGTGAGTCGACGACTACTAAGGCCGTGTGTGTTGGTGTGTGTGGTTGGCCGACGCGCAAAGGCATGAAACAAGTTTGCGGGTATTCATGTCAAGTCAGCTTAAGGCGGCCTAATTAATATTATATTTACATAGTTTCCATCTACCTCATTACACCTACAAATCGAAAAGATCAAAGAAAGTTTTTGGCAATATTATCTAATATATTGTTACATATGCATTTAGCAGAAATTAAAATAACCAAGATGTTCATGTAATAACATATTATTTATTTATTTTATCTCTTAGGGTTTGTTTTTTTTTTTGTTTTGAGAAGCTGCAACTCTCGTTGACATAAATTAAGATAATTTATTATTATTTAAGATTTATGTAAATATAAACCAGTGTCCCGAAACTAATGGTTTAAGCGAAACAAGCCGATGAAAGAGGTAATTTACAATAATAAGAATAATAAAAAAATACTGTACTTGTATCTATTTGATTCGTCGTGTTAAAGCTTTCTTTATGATACTTCTAGTTATCACCGGTAAAAAAGCAATATTTGTGTTATTAAGGTTAAGGTTAATATTATATTTTATTATTAAATCAATATAACCGTTTTATAATTCCTTTAAACTAATATTAGACCTTAAACAAAGACATGGTTTTTACTGAAGTTGCATTCGGTGTGTTTGTGCATACAACGTTTTGGATCGGTTTTTTTTTTGTTTACTAACAATAAAAAGTCTATAGCATTATTTCTTAATATAATTAAATTTTAAAAGTTTTTAGATATGTTTTAATAAACAAAAACTGAAACTTGAATTAATCTCAAACCCGATATAGTTATTACAGACCGTGTTCAAAGGGACCATATTTTGTTTAGGTTATTTCTCATTACGGTTTTTTTTAATTATTCGAGAGACATCAGAAACTGCCGAATGTTGGCGAACCTGTCAATTATGCAAAGTTTAGGTTATAGCACAAAAATACCATTGTATTGAAATGTGAAATTTATATTTGAACTCAATATTAGAAAACTTCTTTATGAATGTGATTGCAATCTTGAACCTTATCGCCAATGAGATCGAACGATATTATTAGGATAGGCAGTTTTACATTTTTTTTGGTTTTCAAAGGCATCGATAAGCTACTACATACATAAATCTTGTTGTGGTCTTTATGATAAGAGGTCTACAGGCGATACGAGGTATAAAGTCTGTTTTTAAATTAGTTATTATCCATGCATGCCTTGTTGCTTCCTCGGTTGACAGTGTTGAAAAGGCGCAATTGAATATTCTCGGCATTAAAAATGATTTAACCAGGTTAAACCGACTCGCTATTCAACATAACTGTGACGGATATTGAAATAATTTTCAACCAGTACATGCAACAGAAACACCATTATACCCCATTCAATGTTGTTGAAAATAAACATTTTATCAAAAAAGTGTACACGACAGTCAATAAAATATATATTGGTCTCGGACCTCGAATGAATACAATGTACCGACGAAGTACTCTTATCCAATCAGTTATATAAACAAAAGTTAGCATGCTTACGCAAACAAGTAAAACATAGTATGAACGGTCGAGGGCAAATTCAACTTTACCTTGATAGAGTGTGTAGGTATTTATTTATTTAATCACGGAAAAACAACGGATACAAGAGATGAGAAGAAAACTTAGAAAAAACTTATGATATAGGTTAGTCTTGTATCCTTACAAGTTTTTCACATATAGAGTGATTTATTTCATGTCTAATGTTAGGTATGTATATGTAAATATTAACCTCATCTACGCTCATACGAAGATGCGAAAGCGGTGGTTCTTATAGATACAGTACACACACACCTACTACCTATCACGGGTTTCACACTTTTAAATGCTCCGGGTGAAGCTCTGAGTGTCTTTGACTGTACATAAATGGAATTTCAAATCATTATGAATGTCTCACCCAGATCGTTCACCTCGGATTACATAAATATTAAATATACATTGGCTGGCATTTTCCTGTGATAATTAAATCTATTTCAATCATGCAAAAAAGTCATTAGTCGTGTTGATCATAGTTATGCGATCCAGCCAACTCCAAATAAATATTAAGTAGCAGATATTTTGCAGTTGGCAACACTTGGAAGTTTTGATGTCGGACTGAAGACCAGCTGCTTCCTTAACGGTGTAAAAATACATTTTTTTAATCTGTAAATTTCTGATATTTGAACGTTTTAAAACCAAATCAATGTCGTTTAAACACGTTCATTAATTGATAATAGAATACTCGTATGTCATAGTTTTTTTAATCGATTATTTCTTATGCAGATTTAATACAAATATTATAATTTTCATAAGAAATAAAAAATAGAAGGTTTTTGGTAAAACTTATAAAATAACGCTTTCTGGTAGCGACAGAATCCATGTGATTATTTAGTAGTGGGGTATTTCTTAAAACTATTTCAAGGGTTAAAAACTTTATAGAAATTATTTCATGATCATAAATTATTTTAGTACTTTATTTATTTCGTTTTAGATTTATGTTTAAATTAGAGCAATCTTATTAAATGAATCTTTACCTGTAATAAATGTCTATATTTGAGTATCTATAATTTATTAGCTTCTTAAAAAAAAAAATATTCATGCCAACAAAATAAACGTTCGTAGAAAATGTCTTTCGAGAACAACGTGGCGATTTAAGTGGTAGAAAATTCCAACCCAACGAATACGCAAATCATGTTCGTATATTTTATAGGATTAGCATTACTAGGTTTGTAAATATTTTTGTCTTGAATCGAAATTTGAGTATTCGTCAGCGGGTCATTGGCACGATTAAGTAGTTCATTGTGTTAGAAAAATATTTGCTCGCATGAACATCAGTTCATGCGAGTTCTAACTTACCAAGGATATACAAAATATAGAAAAAAATGAATACTTTATGAAATTAAATATTAAAATATTGATGCATAGTTAACATGATGAGTCTAAACTGTCTCTTTTGCGAATATTGTTTTCCCATAGAAGAAAATTACCCCACAAATAAAACTGATTTCACAGATATATAATTTATAGCCAAGTATTTATTTGACGTCAGTCAATGACTGTCGAGAATTACAGTATCATTTTATAGTAATACAAATTTCAAATATTTTTTTTAAATGTATCGATTAAGGGCCCTATTAAGAAGCAATCACATTGAAAGTTTATTAAAACTTTAAGCTGTGCGTTAACGCGAATAATGGTAATCTCTAAAATTGATTTGGAAGTAATCTACGTCAACCACAACTGAATACAGAAATGTATGTAGCTGTGAGCATTTTGCTTTAATTAAGTTCGTAAACGTAACTTCGTTCTAAACTCTTAATGATGATGACGCGAGCGCGTGAGACACGACTCAACGCATACAATAGAATTAATTACAAACAAACTTTTAGGACCCCAAAAACTGTATGCATTTGTAAATGCATAAAGAATTTATAGGCTACAAGGCATGCGTTTAACATACAATAACAGTTGGATACCCAAATAGCTAGAGGGTGAACTCAAGTGGTTTTTCACCTCAAATTCATTTATTGTCACCAAGGATGTCATAAGTTCCAGCAAAAGAAGTAAATAGTAAATATAACCTCATATCGTATAGTCCAGTGCTCCGCAACCTTTTCTCACCTACGACACACCAAAATTCTTCCCAAAATTCCGCGGCACACCAAAAACTAAGATATATATATATTAAAATAAATTTAATTGTGTACTGAACCGCTTCGCCCGTCACTAGTGCAAACACGTTTGCAACATGTCCGTGCGCACTCTGCACGGACATGAGTCTTCAACGATGCGCATAAGGGTTATTTTTTCTTTGTTTATGACTAATTTGGTGCAATCGTGGTTCGTACAAAGCACACTGCGCAGTTTTCAACAATTGGCACCAGGCGCTGGAGAAACAATGAAAAATTATATAATTATTTTTATTCTATACTAAAATATCAAAATAATTTGAATATTACCGCGGCACATCTGTATCTTGCTCACGGCACACCAGTGTGCCACGGCACACCGGTTGCGGAGCACTGGTATAGTCCATTGTTGCCTATAGATTTTTTTAGTCACTGACTTGTAATTTGTATCAATATTTTACTTATAATAAGGGAAAATTAAAAAAATGCATTGATAGTGTCGTGTGCTTTAGTTTTTTTACGCAACTGATCGATTGATATCAATTTTTTTAAAATTAATAATATTAAGATTAAAGTATTAGACTTTAGATCAGAGCCTTCTAGCCCCAACCCGAACTAGAAGCTAACAATTATTGTGCAATATTTATTTTGTGTAATATGACGAACTAAAACAAAATATTTAGTAATTATTCATATAATAATTATTAATTATGCAATTTGGCTTAGTTGAGGATTCAAATATGTGTAGCTATTAAAAAAAACACATTTCTTTTTTTTTATTTTCTTTCCATTTTCTTGTAAACTACGTACGTTAATCCAGTTCTTCGTAAATGTATGGATATGGTGCCTACATGCTACGGACACTGCATTGTAAAAGTGACCTAAAGATGATGACGGTTGAAAGAGAAGACACGATATGTACTTAATTCGTAAAGCATCTGTAATCCTTTAACCCAGAACTAGCAACCCTACTGCACAAATCGACCTATCTTTGATCTATAGAATAACATAGTTATTATTTTTTGGTAGCCAGCCCAACTAACCAACAAGGTTTATTAACACACATCGCACAGAGGCAAATGTCCTCGTTAGACTTCACAAATTGCCTTTTTAATAGCGTTTAATTACGCAGTTCTAAGCCGAACGGGTGCGCGCGCCGCCACACGGCACCGATAATCGCGATTGAGAATAACCTCCGTGTTGAGGAAGTATTAAATTGTATTATTATAGTCTTCATAGATCCATGATCTAGCTAGATTATTTAGCTATGCGGTGGGCAGGCGTGGTGTAAGCTGTAGTGGATAATTGCTGATCAGTTAGTTATTGCTATAAAAATAGTCCAAATGCAGGGCGGCATCCTGACTTTTGCCGCCTAGAGCAGAGGGTGAACTCAAGTAGTGTTTCTGTTTTTTTTCTATATCCTAATATGTTTATCATTTATTATTACATTTCAAAGATTTATTTTCATGTTTTCTTGCTCGAAGGATGGAAAACACTTGTTTTTTACGATATATTACTATTTTTTTTCGCCTCACCTAACCTAATCCTCTCGATCATCCTCCCGAGTTTAACCGAAAGAGCGTGTCGCATAAGATCCATTTACTGCCTAGGACAAATTGTTTATGGTGTACTTAAAGAAGTTTTATGTAAAAATAAATGAAATACAGCTGAATAATTTTGACAATAAATAAAGCTTTATTCACAAAAAAGATTAGGGGACATTAGGGGGATTACAAAATACTGAGGATGAAATTCTTGCAAGCCTTGATATGCTTAGAATAACAGAAACTATGGTAGTATTTCTTCAGATAAGCACTACAAAAATCCACAAAGGGTATATTTACGGACGCATTGGTCAAAAATTATGAATTATAGGAAAAATATTTTTAAGATGATTTACCGTTATAAAAATAACATCAAATATGAAAATGAATTACAATAAAATATGAAATCAAAAGATGTTTTGTGATGTGATGTGATTGTTGATTCTGGGCTTGGCCGTTTTGAACAAGGCATTTGTGATGTTACGGGGCATTTTTTAGAGGCCATTAACAAAACGCACAATGGAAGTGTGCTAATGAACGACAAAGTACTTAAATACCACAATGTTGACAGATGGCGTTTTTGGTTGCGGTATTTGACTTGTTTTCCTAATGGCTTACGATCGCATCTTATGCATAGCGAATATAATACGTCACGTTGCTAATTTGTCTTGGCTAGCTAGATTTTATATACTAAAATTTGAAATACATTAATGAAAATTTGTTTTATATTATAAATTACCAACCTTCTTTCTTTTTCTCTTTCCCTTCTCTTACCTAAAAGACTTTTAATAACTTTTTTAAAATTAAAAGTAGACTTTTTAATTAGTGCAATTAACACAGATATAACACAGATAAGTTCAAATTAAGCCTTTAGGTATATGCTTTGATAGAGGAATTTGTTTATATAGCGGCAACTAATCTATATAGAGTTTTTTTTTATAGATACTTTAATATAAAAACAATTGGTAATACGAATGTGAAGTATACGAGTATATTGTACTATTTTTTTATAGTATATTTTTTCGTGTGTTTCTAAATTACTGAATTTATAACGTTTTAATGACTGAAAATTGATTTAATATTCATATTTTGTATTTTTTTTTAATGTAAGTATATTTATGTTTTTGTTCCGCGTATGTCGTATTATGAAATCATTGAGCTGGAGATAGATATTGGATATAATATTTGGTTTCGGTGATTGGTTATATATTTAGTTTAATATTAGCCCAAAAGAAAATAAATCTTTTAGTTTATTTTGAAACATCCACAAAGTCGAGATTATCTGCACTAGCGGAAATTATGCCTGTTTTAATAACGGCATTTTCATTATTGAACTGGTAAAATGTCTCACCTGATGATGTTGAATCTGTGGTCTTCGCCACGGCACCATCTTTCCCGCCCGGCGAGATCGCCAAGTCTGCTATTCGTTAAAATGCCGATGTTCTACTTTCTAAACACGATCGCTAGCCTAGTCGGTCTTCGCGCTTGCGCTTGAGTTTATCTCGGCGTAGCTAATTACACACTGCAGAGTGTAGAGTGTGGAGTTGCCCTTAGCATTTATTTATTTACCCCGTAATTCGTAAGCGCATATTTTTAAAAGAGCCAATTTGGGAAACTTTATCTGGCGGCGAGTATCAATGATTCAAAAATTCAGATTTTCAAATTCCTTAAAATTATATAAAAAAAAATCTAATACATATGACGGCACTGCATTTTTAAATTTGTTGATTTTTTAAAATATTTTTTAGCGCCTCTGGTAGCATGTTATAATATTTTAGGCTTATTAAGTTAGACTTATTTAAGTTTTTTGAAATTTGACAGTACGAGCTGCTATTGGTTGAACATAATTTTCCTTTTTTCTAGTATCATGAGTGTGCAGATCATTGTGTTTAATTGCATGATCCTTGTTTAAGTGAAACATTTACTTATTATACACAGATGTATTTGACGCAATAATAGATAATAAATATAATGCAATAAAGATAATGCAAGCTGCTATGGTTTAATAATAAAGTCATTATTGAATACCCACCCGACTATTAATTTGTCATCATTTATATCATTGCCATTTAATTTGAGAGAAAAGGATCTAGAAAGTCATGCATTTGTAAGCTTTTCCGGTTTCTTGGTTTATAAATGACCATGCAGTCTTTACTTTGTTTTGTGAGGTTGACATTTTTTGTTTATAGAATTTACACTTTGCCTTTTTGATATCTTTTTTTATTTCTATATTAAGTAATTGAATGTGATTTGAATATAGGGTTTCACTTTTATATACACATTTCTTAATATTTTGCGCTTTAATTTACATTTCCTTAGAGTATCATCGTTTATCCAGTTATTTTACTTTTTATTGATGAATACTTTTTTAATTATAATAGGGAACGACTTTTCTAGGTAATTGCCTAATGTATCATGAAACCAGTTTAAAGCAATATTCGCGTCCTTAAAATTGTCTAAGTAATTCCAATTTATTGTTCTATCCACTTTTTAAATAAATTATGATTTTGAATATTATTTTTTTTTATCGTGTAATTTTGTTTATGTCTACAAAGATCTTTTAGTTCAACAATGTGAAATGCGTGGTCGGATAATCCAGAATCTACAGTAATAGTTTTTATGAATTTTTAGGAATATTAACAAAAAAGTTGTCGAGTAGTGATCTCCTACCACTTACAATATCAAAGCGACTTGGTTCATTTTTAAAACATTCTTTGTTTTTATTTATCAAAGAACGTTATTCTCTAGAGTCTTTTAGAAAATCAACATTAAAGTCCCCACATAAACAAACAGTCTTATTCCAAAATATAGATTTACAAAGTACATCATATTTCAAATAAACGTGTCAAATGAGCCGCCAGAGTGATAAATACATACACTTATTAGATTAAGTCACTTTATTTTTATAGCAATTCCTTTAAACGATCGATCATCGACGGTGGTAGGAAATGTTAATATTACTACTAGTTTCGTAATAATTTTTCGCATAAATCATCGTTCCACCATGTTCACGAAGAGATCTTATTTGACTAGCAACTATGTAATAACCTGAACCTGTGGTAATGATAGCGTTTGGAGTGTTAACCATGTCTTTGTGAAGCATAAGAAGTCGGGTTTTTTTTATTTTGAGAAGCAAGAAATACCTAGTTCGATGAGATCAGTTTTCCTAAAAATACTGCAAATGTTGCCATGCATTATGCGAATTGAGGAAGTTTCGCTATGGTTAATGATAGTTTTTTAGAACAGACACATTTTAAAAAGTTGAATGTGGACCGGAATCATTTACGCTAAGTTTGCAGAAGGAGGACTTAAGTTAGATGGATGATTCACAGGGGTGCTTGCCGCTTGGTGTGCTGCTTTCAACTTTGGTTCAGTCCTGGATTTAGTGGTACTCTTCTTCTTGTTTGTTACGCTGGTCGCCGTTGGGCATATTGCTTTCGTTGCAGGTCCAGTCGTAGATTTGATGAACTTCTTTTTACCTGTATTTTTATGTGAATGAATAGGTAGCGCTGGTGTTCGATTAAGTTGAATTCGAGTGACTCTTCGTGTACGCGTCACTTTTTCTGTGGTCGATTGCTCGGTTTATTGAGGTTTGTGAGTTGAGTGACAGCCTTGTTATTGAATATTCTGTATATTCAATTGAATATTGAATATACAGTTGAATATTCTCAGAAAAAGACAAGATGCATGTTTATTTGATGCTTCAATATTAGAACTGCCTTTAGCATGAGTACGCTATTCCGCAGTATTATTAGAAGGACGTATTAAACAAAAAGTTAGTAGGCCCTAGAAATTTCTTAAGGAAGGAGGGAAGGGCCCTCCCTTCCCTCCTACACGCCGCGCTGCTTTTATAATACCGTTATTATGGAAATATTAAATCCCGCCCCCTTTCAATTGTAGATAAATTAAAAAGATTTGTCACTTTATGAGTAACGCTTAAAAAGGTTGAGTAGAGATTGTTTTGCGCGTCATCCTGGTATTCACTGATCGCTTGAAATATAAATACACTGAAAGTTATTTAAGAAATATATATTTTTTTATGTATTTTAATACGATAAAGGTATTAGGAAGAAAATCATAATTTTAACACTAATTTGATATTTCGTCCCTTTTGTAAAAATATCCTAAATTTAATGGATGGAATTTTAAAAAATATTTTAAGCGCCTAGCGAAACGTAAAAGATTCATGTTATTCATTTCAGGCGAACTGGTTTAAAGGTAGGGTTTTCAATATAGTTTAACAGTTATACCTAAAGTTTTACTTGGAGGTTGTTATTGATTTTTTTAAAGTTTAAATTTTGTAAATACTTTATTCAAGTGTGTTATTGCCTTAAAAAAGAGTGCACACTTATTGAATGCTCAAACGCCTCGATGAAGTCTATCTCTATACGGTTGTAGCCTTAGCTATGAATTGTTGCTCATTTTGTATCGTCTTCCTTGGTATATAAATAAATAAATAAATAATGCACCCGTGTGTGGAAGTCGGAAGTCGGTGGAAGTCGGAAGCCGGAAGTAGTCCGAATTAATTGGTCCGCAGGGCAACTTTTCGTAAGCTTTCTAGAAGCCAATATCGGCTCTTGCCGATGTCGATGTCTTATCGGCGCAGCGTTTGATGTCGGCTCGTTTCGCTTGACGTTGGCTCAACCGCCGGGCGATTGAAAATCTCGTTATGACTTGATTGCGACACAATGTATTTATAAGGGAGAGCGGCTTTTTGCCGAGGCCGCTTCGAAGCAGCGGGGCTGCGATTCTCAGTAGGAGCGGAGAAAACGGTCGGAACCCAATTTCGGTGGCGATTGCTTAGTTTTTGCTGCGGTCGTGGGCGACAACTATGGCAGCTATCTAAGTTGAAGGTCATCTTGGTCTAATGGCTGTTGGCGAGGTGTTATTTAAGGTGAGAATGGAAAAGTAAAAGTAAATTCGAAATCATATAATAGAAAGGGCATTTATTTTTATTGCTGATACACATTCATGTTAAAAAAAAAAATGGTGGGTGGTAATATAATATGAATACTAATGTAGGTATGTAAATTGTTCTATATAATTGTGTGTATATGTATATTGTGAATAACAAACTATAAATAAAATTAGCAAAAAGGTTTTCAAAAAAAAAAACATTTTCATTCAAAGTAAAATAATATACCTAATATTAATAAAAATATAAGCAGTATGCAGCAGACTGAAAGTGTACAAATTTGCGCCTTAGCCGGTACAGTGAAGTAGCTAGCGTAGCATGATCATGATAAAATTAATAGAATGTATGAAATCGTCAGAATATTTACGAATTAAAAACATGAACTCTAAAAGAGAAAAGATACATTGTTCATCCATAGAAAAATCATAAACAGTTACCTGCTTAAGACTGGATGTTGAAAATAAATGAAATTGGAAGGAATCTATTTTTACAAAAGTCAGACAGCCGGTGTCACTCGTTCAAATCTATAAGAAATATTTTATAAGTTAAATCGATCTACTACACAATAAGGTAACAGTATAATGCCATATGGATTCTTTGTGGTAGGGTGGTGCTCAGTTCTCTTTATAAGTAGCCTCTGATATAAGTTTAGAAATCAATAATGAAAGAAATACATAAAAAAACTTTAGGCACGCTAACGAGGAATTATTTCAGGAATTTAAATTACTTGAAATTTTGCAAATCCATATTATAAATATTACTCACTATTATAAATATGAAGGAATGGACTGCAATAATTGGTATGGGCAATGACTGTCCATTTTGCTAATTAAGCTAGGTAAATATATAAATGAATTTATGAAATAAATAAATAAAAATAAATATTTATACAAACGATTTATATCAATATTATAAACACAATAGTAGTTATATATATATCTAACATTTTTTTTAGTTCAGCAGAATAAAGCTATGAATACATAAATATTTGAAACAGTTTACACAGAACAGGTTGAGGAATAGGAAACTATTTCCCGGTGAGAGTCCAGTTTGGAATCAGCTTAATGAATATTGACGATGGTACCGAGCCTTCTAATGACATCGGACACAGCGCGAATGCCACCCAAAATCACTCGATTACAGAACATGAAAAATTAATGAAGAAAATTACTTTGCTATTTTTTTTGAAGCACCTTTAATGGGAATTAGTTAACATTATTTTACAGGAAGCCAGTTACCTATACAATTGAGTATGTACTATCTCACCTATCAAGAAAAGTTAGTACGTGAATGTAAGTAGCATTTAACATTTATTACGTCAGTCTATTATGTACAAACAATTATTTAGTAGCTAAAAAAACATATTACATTCCATAAACAAAAAACATTTGGCGGCCGAAGCAGAAATACCCGATGACAACAAAAACGAAATATTCATTTATTTATTTTTTTTTATTCTTATGGGAAAAAACTCAATAGGTATGATGTTTTCAAACTTTATTGTTGAAAAATGTTTTCAAACTTAATTCACGTATGGGTTGGTACTTTCTTATTATTTGTCTAAGAAACTTAATCATGCTGATTACATGAATACTAGTCCTCGACGGGAGTTTGCGGGAAATGTAGCTCTGATCTGGTTATCCGCTCGCTCTCAAACAAGATGCATGCCATTAATGCAGCGAAATATTGCTCTCCGTACAAAAAGTCAGAAATGCGATGCTGCACATCGGCAGTGGGTCCTCGTGTCCGCGTGATCTGAATAGCGGAGTCGGCGAACGGCTCACCTGCAATGGTACATTTTATGTACTAACACTCGCTCGAATGCGATTGACGACCGACGCTACCGTTCATTGCTGTTGGGTCAATTAAAAAGTGAAATTACATTTACTTATCCTAGATATCGAGATTCCAAAGTTTAGAGTTCACTTTCAAGAACTCGTGCCGTCGTAAAAACATGTAGTGCGGTATTTATTATATTTCCATAAAACACACACTTCCATAAACTTTGATATACCGAGTGTGTCGAGACTTGCAGCCGGCGCTTTTTGAAAATACCATACGACTCAAAAATTTTGTAGGAATATCATAACCACATTGGACATTAGATAAATAGAGGTTTTATGGTATGGTATGGTATGGTATAAACTTACTATATATTACCAGAGAGAAAAACGCTGTAGCTTTAAAAAGAAAAATGAAGCACATAATAGGACGATAATCATCATAGAGACTCATTTGAAACCTGGGATTACAATCCACATGTGTCGGTTAGGAAAAATGTTAGATAATTACGAAGGTACTTGAGTCAGTTTTTGGTCATAACCATAAACGTATTTTTATTGGCGATGTTTAATCAAGAGAACAGATGAGTGTAAAGTTTATAGTATTTTTCCTTGATATTTCTATGAATTTAATTGTGCTTTCGAAAATAATAATAAAAGGGGCTTATCGCCGCAAGATATTCTTTACCAGCTAACCAGAGAGGTCGTGTAATATATATTGTATCTTGTCGGCGAGGGAAAATACGAGGTCTTAATTAACAATTAATTAGTAAATTAAATAATGCGAGCATCTTTACCTTAGTCAGTTTATATGCCCAAGAATGAATGTAGGATTGAGATGTTCTTTGAGACGATGCTTGAAAATGGCAATATCGGGAGACAGTCTAGCATTCATAAAAATTCATTGTGGTTAGCGAGAAAAAAAAATGTAAACTTTACCTAAAAAAAATAAAAAATGGTAAAAATAGTAAAAAGTCAAACGTAATGTCTTTGATGTGAACGCTCAGCAGTCGTACGCCGTAACGGTGTCGAGGCTACTATCGATCGGCGCGGCATTGGAATTCACCTGCAGACCGAATTTATACGCCATTTGGGGATGATTTTTTTCTCTTTTTTTATATCATTTCTTACTCATAATAGATTACACGAAACCCCCCTTAAGGGTTTGGGAATAGTCTTGGGACATGATAATGTCCATAGGGAGGTTAAATGTCTAGCTTATGTAGTTTTTTATTTCCAATTTTCTGTGAAACGGAGAAACAGCAATATCTCTGAAATCCCCCACGCGTCTATATAAATAAAGCAGTATCATTTTCTTGCAATTTTTACGATTATACGATTATAAGGTTAATATAAATATGTCAAATCTCAAGTCCCTAGCTATTCGCAAATATTATCTACGAAAATTCAATTTACTCGTTAAATTGCTGTGACTGCGCCATGGTCTTTCCCACCTCGAATGGAGGTATATTTACTATTAAAGGAGGTGTGGTATATTTATACCACAGTGCCTAAAAATAACAGTCTTCAATCAACGCTTCTTTCCCGTCCTTACACATGGAGTAGAAACTTGAACGCTAACAGACGGCCTTATCCACAAACTAAAGGTCACACTGCGATCTATGGTTGGAATCTCTTTGCGCGACAATACTATTCGCAATGATACTATCTGCCAAAGAACTAAAGTTGAAGACAGCCCGAAAAATAAACAAGCTTAAGTGGCAACAGGCAGGTCATCTCTGCCGAAAACTGCTGGAAAATTACTCGGATGGAGACCTCGAACTGGAAGACGAAGTGTAGGTCGACCACCAGCGCGTTGGACGGACATCAAACAGAGCAGCAGCTGGATGCGGATAGCAGAAGATAGGGAGAAATGGAGCACTTACTCACGTCCTACAGTGGATAGACACCGGCTGATAATAATAATAATAAATGATGATGATTATAACATAAATATACTACCTCATACTTACGGGTATAAAAACAAAATTTTCATGTCTAAACGATCTATCTGCATGCCACAAACTTCAACATCTTGTAAAGTAACTGTTTATAAGATGCAGGCCCGTGACACACAAACAATTAAACATCGCTAAAAGGGACAGAAATATTTTGGACGGAATTATATTTTGATAGTTCTTAAGGTATATAAACCAACGCGATGTGCCATAATTTAACGTTGATACATCGTAATTTTGACGTTAAAAAAAATCTCAATCGAAAGAGAAAATAGTCGGTTGGAAAAAGCGACATCTGTTACGCCTGGATAGAGACGAGCTTCGTGCGAGCTGTGGGCGTCAATTGAGCAATTCTTGCAATTGGAAAAAAGTCGCCATTTATATAATTAACGAGAAGAGGCCAGGAGACAATAGACTCGGAGCGGGGCCAACCACGATCACCGACTGCAACCGAAGAAAGCACCAAGTCAATGATCTTGGCATTGAAGGCATTCGTTGCCAAGATCATTGTCGGGTCACTCTTCTTTAATAGTGATTTTGAGGTCACACATCTGCGTTTGAACTCTGTAACGTAAATCCGATATGTATTGATTTTTAGAAATAACGAAAAATCAGATATATCTCAAAAATAATGTCTACCTACCTATTAAGGTCTTACCTATTCTGAGGTAAACACACCTTTGACGTTTTCTGGGTCTATAATTATTTATTTTGACGGTTGGGTTTTGATCCCTACAAAATATTAAAATTATATTCAAAATTTGTATTTTTTTTTTTTGATAATTTTAATTTTTTAATACTTAATTATATATATTTTTTTATTTTATATTTTAAAACTTTTCTATAAATTTATACAATTATTTTGGGTTTTACTCAACTAGGCCAAATGTGCCTGTCCTAGAGTCAGGGGAGATGGTGGTAATGAAATGTTAACAATGGTATGACCATCTGCGGATTCGAACCCGAGACTTTTGGATTAGCAGTCCAATGCCTTAACCACTAGACAACCTTGATCTCTATTACCGATTATAATTTCTAATAATTAAAAAAAAAAAATAACAATTTTTAAAAATGAAATAACCTAAAAATTAATAAAATGAATATTAATAATTGTCTATTAGTTATTATAGCTTTATATATTTATTTTGATGATTCACCCTTATAAAATAATATAAAGAGTATTCAAAATTAGTAAATGGCGAAATAACAAATTATTGTTTATAGCATGTAACTTATAAATACAAATTTTCAAAAATACGGGAAAAAAAAATACGGTGTAATAAATACATTTACCTTTTATGTCTGTGCATAAAATTTGAATGGTAAAAATCGTAAATGGTGCGGAATTCCTTATACACGAAAGCCCCAGTTTTTTTATTTGGATATAGATGCTCCTATGGCGTTCTTATAAAAAAATCCGCTTATATGCTTTTCTTTGGTTTCATTATGATTCGTCATTGTGTGACCATTTTAATAGATTTTCGTCTGTTGATTCGATTTCTTGTTTTTAGGTTATAACCACTGATTCCGGTTGTGAATTTCTTGATATATTTATAAGGTAAGGTATGGTAACATCGGCAAACTCAAAAATCTACTCATATTTATTATGAAAGTTGTATTCGACCGTCACGCTTGTTGAAATATAATAAATAGTAGAAGGTGATAAGAATAATGCAAATTATATTATAATTCATCGTATATATCTTCATAACGAGAAACGAATGCTACATAAAAATGCTAAGAAGAAAGTGTGTAAATGTTTGAGATTCTGGTCTTAAATTCGTAATTTCCAAGTCATTGAATGCATCGCATGAGTTCCATTAGCTCAGTAATAGACTTTACCGCGTGAATAGTTTCTACAGCTCAGCTCTTGAATTCACGAACTGTAATCAACCGCGCGCTACTTTTAATATTTTACACCAACTTGAAAGTATGAAAATTGGCATTAAATTCGAAGAAAATATTATGAGATACAAACGCACACAATTAAATAGCAAAAAACCAGGAATCTAAAGAATACAGCAAGGGCATTGTTATGCGGTTATGTGGTTGTTTACAGTCACAGTAGTCGCCATTGGATTAAATCTAAAAAAAAGGATTAACAAATATATTCGTCCACAAGGATATTAGTGCTTGTTTACAGATTGTATTGTTTAAAAAGTTCGACTACCTCGATATTTTTTGCGAAGCTATTCATTAAAGCCAAATATTGTTATTTCATTCTTTAATATAAAATAATTCATCAAACTACACATTTGTATCCAACAAATCAACTAACAAACTCACTGTCTGATCACTTTATAAGCAAATGATTTTTCATTTGGTCAATCTTTTTATTTAAATTATTTATTTAACAAATGGATATAAGTCGTTTAACTTATTCTCCTTCGAGGCTAAATAACGTAACTTTCTTAAAAATAACAGCGTTATGCAAAATATTGTTATCCAATATTTTGCAATTATTAGAGTGAAATTATTTCGCTGCTATTATTCCGCTGGTTAGTGATCACTTTGATCATAAACCATGTTTAAATATTAATAGATCAAACACATTCACAACACCAAGATTGACTACCTACAAAATATTTTTTTGAGAAGTTTCTTTAGTTTATAATGCAGCTTTATGTTTTACTCTCGTCGTTCATAATCGAGTGCATTGTATAGAAATTCAAATTGGCAACGTCAACGACACCTTACAATGGAGCGAAGCAATATTTAATAAAAACTCACGTTAACTTCACCGACATCAACAGAGACGGCTTTCGATTATCTTTAATTATGCACTTTATCTTGTCAAAATTATATTCTTGTTTGTTTGTTAAAATAGCGTATGAGAGAAAGTTGCATGTGTCTATTTTTTCTACGTATCTATGAGATCGTGAAAAAGGATAATTATCCGCCGTATTTTCAATTGGTACCAATATTTATTCAATAAAATAATGTTTTTTGACCAAATATATTGAACGTGAGAAAAAATATTATAGAAAAACAATTTTGAAAGCTTTTTTGAATTAAAGTATTTTTATTGGGATATTATGACCCCGATTTATATTTATATTTGTTTTATATTTACTCTTGGAATCGGTAATTATTTTTAAACTATTTGATTTTATGGAATTAACATGAAAAGTGAAACTATATAATTTCCGGCTAAACTTTGACAAGCGTCCTAATGGTGCGTAATCCGACGATAAAATAAGTTTTGCAATCACACATCCGCCATTAATAAATGGAACGAAATAAGTGTTGGGTGAAGAGAAAACAGTAATTAATTTCCTATCATCGGTATCAATTATGTAGCGGCTGAGCCGTTATGAACTAGAACATTTTATAAGGACCAGGTTTTGATTATTTTAAAACTTTTTTATACCAACTTGCATGATTTTAAATGTAGATTTTTTTTGATGTCCTATGAAAGACGCATTTTAGACTCAATTGAATTGGTTTATCACCATGGTTTAAAATGATTATTTAATGATAATATTCCTATTACATAACAAATATAAAATAAACTTCGTAACAATATGACTAAAAACATAGCATATAAAACATATATATGCATGTAACTCTACAAATATTTTTTTCTTTTATCCTAAATCAATTTTCGAGAAGGTTTTCTACGTAAATTCAAAGGCACTCGGAGTTTTATCTCGAGCATTTTAAGTTGAACTGAAACGCATAAAAAAAAGATATGTATGTATCTATGAGAACCACCGCTTTCGCATCTCCGTATGTGAGCGTAGATGAGGTTGATATTTACATATACACACTTTGTCGAATCGCTTTTCAATGTAAAGCTTTATTTGCCCTCAACCGTACTCTTTTTGCAAACAAATTATAAAAAAAAACATCAAAATAAACTATAATCAAATATGTAAAAAAATTAAAATAAAGGGACGGAGTAATAACGTTTATAAATAACCACGCCACAATAATATAATATTTTTATTATTATGAATAATATGAAAAATACGAACAAAAAAATGTTTTTGGTATTAGGTCGGTCGGGCGATGAGACAAATAACATATTCATGTCGGAAATGGAATTTAATACTTCGACGGCTCTTTTAATCAAACTATACTTATACACGTCGTCGGTTCAATACGTTAATTTACAGTACAGTGTGTGTAATAATGGTCCAGAATATTTTACGGATATGGCACCATAAAAAAATAGGCCCAATCCGCTTTTGAGTGGCAATGTTGATATAACCTGAAGTAATTTTGAAAGTACTCGGCGCGCGCACCGCCAAGCGAATCTCGGCGGGAACATCGCTAATTGCATCGATCGCCGCCGCGGCGTGACGCCGAATCTGGTTCGCGGCGCCCAACACTTTCGCTGCATGTTTTCACCGAAAATTTCACCTTCTTTCGAAGCGGCGCGGCGGCGGCGACCGGCGACTGAAGCCGCCGTCAATTTCAGCGACAAGCGCCCGCCCGCAATGAGCGTCGCTTGCGATTTACCAGATACCACTAATTAGCTTTGACTACCTTTTGCTGCGGTGAAATTTATGATTGTTACACTTATCTCAAAATGGTTAATTTTGCTAATGAAAACTAATTTCGTCCTATTGCATTCCAATCTGAGTGTTTATGAGTGTAACTAACGTAGTGCAAACTTTTGAATTTCGTAATTATCTTTCGTTTCATTGACATTCGTTTCATTTCATTAACATAATTCAAAAAAATACTTAAAAAAACTGACTTTAAAATATACAAAGGACTAAAAATATTACAATAAATTCTTATTTTTAGTAAACAAGAAAAAAACGATTCACCAAAATCATCAAGTCGACACTCCGTTGTAACTTCGGTATAACCATACCCTAAAATTAACTTTTTAACATTCTGACATAATTTACAATGATAATAATCGAAGCAGATAATACAAATTTGACACGAAATAATTTTAAATATAATGATTATTTTTGGTACCTTACTTAATA
Organism: Neomicropteryx cornuta; assembly: GCA_020383195.1. Taxonomy (NCBI): domain Eukaryota; kingdom Metazoa; phylum Arthropoda; class Insecta; order Lepidoptera; family Micropterigidae; genus Neomicropteryx; species Neomicropteryx cornuta. Next base: position 14,820,047 of record JAHKQU010000014.1, read on the forward strand.
AATATGTTCACTCATTACTTTAAACTTTATTACTCATTACCTGTCATCAGTTAATTTTACAAACAACTGTATGTACCATTCTTTTTACATATATTCTACTGTTGGTTTTCCGAATAAACGATAAATAAATAAATATTTCCCATTCTAGTTTAGTTAAGTTACGTTTAATATAAGGTTCAAATATTTTAAGTTCGATTTCATTAATATTAATCCGAATACTATTTAGAAAGAATACTAGTATAAGTAAATAATAAATAAATTAAAATACAAGAAATCGGATTCAAAATAAATCTACAACCAAAATATGTTAGAAATAATACGAACTTCTTTGTTAGTGAACTTGGAAAGAAGTTTATTGTAATTTTGTATATTTATTCAGTGAATGGGAATCTGACACTGAGTTAATTTAAAATTTCATGATCATAAAAACAATGCATTATTTCAATTAACCAATAGGTAAAGGCAAAATTTTAAATAAACCATTAATTTCATTTTCAACACTTCTACAGCCAGCGATTAGATACCAAATAAACCGTATCAAATTAATCGAAATTGAAATTATTAATTAAATAAAAAAGGTATTGAAACTATATTTTTCTTGAATTGTCAAAGACTCTCTTTAGTTCAGGAGGGATACACTATATTAAGCCCAGAAAAAAACTACGGGAAAAGTCTATCTTTATATACTTATCTTGGTAGTATAATAACCGAGAAACGTTGGAGATAACCTCTCCACCAACCTTATATTTTTATTTATATATTAATTCGATTAAATTATTACACTAAAATAAAAATCAAGAATACATATTTTTTTAATAGTTCTAAAAGTCTTACTACTTTGCCAAATGCATTTTAACTGTAAAATTTTGAACTAATGAGACCATAGTCAATTATGGACAGCCTCCCTATGATTCGACTTGTACTATTTTAACTAGCCATTTGAAGTTTTAAAGCAAAAAAAAAAAACCAATTTGACCATTGAGTTATACTTTTTCTACTAGAAAAATAATATAAACATAGAAATAAAATTAATATGTATATATTTCATGACAAACGCCGAAAGTGAAATGTAATAAAATATGTAACAAATATTCTCACTGTCTTCAATGCTTTCCGCTTGGTATGCGCTATTTGACACGAAATTAGGATCAAACATTAATTTGAAGATCTTTTAAAGAAACGACCAGAGGAGAAAGTCTTCGAAACCGCAGACAAAGGCACCGTCTCCAACATCCACTCTCCAGCCTCCACCGCGGTATTTCACGAATCATTAGCGCGCCTGACAAATGATTTGACCAAGATTTGAGCAGGTTTAGAATTTCAATCGACCCGGGCAAACGTATGGAGATATGTATTCCTTTTACGTCAGTCTTCGTACTTTGCCATTCTTTTACAAGTGACCGACTTACATAGATACATCTAAGACTGACAGTTCAGCTAACGTCTGATGAAAAGGATCCTTTTAAAATAACTTTAAATATTCGTTATGTATGTAAATTTCTATATGTTCAGTTTAAGTGGCACCAAGTTTCAAGTTATTATTTGCATTTATTAAATTATTGCAAAAACAAAAATAGTTTGAAATCATTTGAAACGTTTTGAGAGTAAAGTTTTATAAAGTATTTCTTCATTGGGATTGGTTGTTTATATAAATTTAAACTTGAATATTAAATTTGATTAAAAAATAATAAAATAAATAAATAAAAATAATTATAAATTATTTACACCAAGAAGAATCGGAGGAAGGCGCAAACCTTTACCCCTGCACATAATTACATATTCGCATATTAAAGGTAGGAAATTTGTCTGCGAAGTGATAGTTATGTCGTTTAAAAACTTTTCTATTTCCAATCCAGGTTAAATCCATTGCTTATTTACCAGCCGAAAACTTATAAAACTTGCGTGTCGCTATGGTAATAATAAAGTGTGTATATTATTGATCATAATACGTTGTCTAAAGTATTTTCTATAGACAATAAATATCTTAGGCATTCAAATCATGGAACAAGTATCATGGAACAAGGAGAAAAGAGTATATTGCTGTCATTTTATAAATTGTTTATTAATGAACAAAAATTGTAATTTTATAAATTACACAATATTATGTTCATGTAAAATATTGAACGTGTGGTTTCATTTTGCTTACAATTTCTACACACTTTTAGAATAAAATAAGCGCGTTAATAAAATAAAATACTTAATAAAATAGGTGATAAGTACCTAAAAAATCTTACAAACTATGCAGAGCTAATTAAACCGAAGGGAATCGCGGCTACGGGCTTGTGATTGTATTTGCATAAGTTCGTAAGAAATAAGATAGGCTGTTTGGGTTACAATGGTCAGACAAGCTAAGCTATGTTATTTTCTGGTTATAAAAGTTTTATTCTATACAACGTGCAGATGAAAGATTACACGAGAAGAAGCTATGTATTTTATTTGTAGACAATTTGTTAACCTACTGTAAATTTATAGCTCAAAGTAAAATAAAGAAAAACCAAATTCAGAAAGACCAACTAAACAATTTGGCTTCAAAAACTGGAGATGAAAAACCCTAATAATTGAATATAATGTATTATCAAAAACAAGGTAATTTATATTACTTTATATGTTGCATTTTATTAGTTTCCCAAATATAGATTATATTATTTTATATTGTTTACGATTTAGTAAAGTACAGTAGGTATCATATATTTTTTTTATATATCAAACATCATGACCAAGTCAAAGTATTAACTATTACCTATACTTTGAAGATATTCCTCCGACATTAAAGCTGGTTGCAGATAGTACAATAAGGTTAGTTTTTGGACAACTGTTTAATTCTGCCTCTTTTTAATTTAATTCAATACAGAATAGAAAATATTATTAATCATTACCAAATCAATCGCCTAAAATTTTGAATTTGTATCTTAGAAGGGCTTAAACTTTTTGCATAACTCTAATAGAAATATCACATAAACAAATATTTTTTTATCATCGTTAAAGATTTGACATATACAAATTTGTTACCCACATATAGGGTAACCGTCTGCCTTAGGAAGATCTGCATAAGTCTGATACAAATATCACCGTGACTGCTCATTGGTGGTGTCTCCAGCGCTACGTCGCCTGCGCACTGAAATAACTACAGGAGGCTTACCTTCACTTAAATAGTGGTCCATTTAATTTATTCAAAATTCTCGTCTTAGTTTCGTGTCGTGAGTTTCACATGAGATGCGACATAATGCCGTCGCACTGAATAAATACAAGTTAAATTTGTATTTTCGCATGATTTGCGTCGGCGGACACGCGAAATTAATGTGTCCATCATTCATTAGTTGTAGTTGGTAAACGATCTACTTTCAGATTTATGCGAATAACTTCATGGGCAGGCTTTTCAAATCTATTTCAATATATTTATAAGTATAAATATGTATGTTTGATAAGATATAAATATATTCTATTACTTTTTCTAAGACTTTTTGGTACGCGGAAAATTTAATTGACAATGAGCGCGTCAGTATTTCGCCGGAAGAAATGTTACTCGTATTATTTCAAAATAAAGAATATGCAACTGCTAGGTTTCGAATCTGGACATTGAGTCCTAACAATTTTATAGCTTCATCACTACCATCTGCCCTGACTCTTGTACAAACAAATTTAGCTTAGTCAAGTAGACGTAAAAATAACTGTATTTGATCTAGATCACACTAATTATTCAAAATGTCGAAGTATAAATATATACGTATATATAGGGTGATGATTTTAGAGGCGTGGTTTTCAAGAAGAGATAAAACGCATATAATTTGATGTTATGGCTAAGAATTTAGTTTTATTATAAAGATAAGGGTTTGCCATTATGTTTTAAAAATGATTTCGGGTAAGTGGCCGCCGCGGCTGACTCGAACAAATTCCAGCCGAGAGGCCCAATTTTCAACCACTTTTTGCAGCAAGTTGGGCCGTATGTCAGCAATAACGCGCCGAATATTCTCTTCCAAGGCGTTAATCGTGTCCGGATTATCTGCGTAGACAAGCGACTTCACATAACCCCACAAAAAATAGTCCAGCGGTGTTAAATCGCACGATCTTGGAGGCCACGCCACAGGCCCACGACGCGATTTTTACTTTATTTTAGAGTGATTTAAAAAAAATTTAGAGTGATTTTATCTAAATTTGCACTATTTGCAAACGTTGTTCAGGAGTAAGTCTATTCATTATGAAATGGCAAACCAAACTGAGCATAAATCAAGTGACAGCTGTCAAAAACACCAACTACGAAAAAAATAGTGCCAGATTGAAAACCACGCCTCTAAAAAAAACACCCTATATTTACATATTTATCAAAGAGCAACAACGAACATTAGAGATACATATTAACGTATGTACAAAAATCAGTTAAACACATATTAGCTAATAGCAAAATGTGTTTAACATATTTAATAGCAATATAACGATTAAAATTTTGTAAAATTTTGTTTACGAATTTATTTTATCTTGTGTGAAGTTTCTTGGATTTTGTTGATTCTACTAAAGCTAATTCATTGAAGGTAGTATATTTCATATCAAGAATTTACAATTTAAATGCATTTTTTTTGCTTACAAGATGTTACAAATTAATTTTCAATTTGTTTACGTAAATATGTGAAATTTACAAAAAAAAATAGGCATCTTTTAAATTGCGCTTTCGCTCGAGAGTGAAAAATGAAATTTGATCTGTTCGCACGTACGCAGTTTTGTCTTATGATCCATAGAATACTCGTAGCGTGGTATGGTAAGGCGATGAACGGCCGACGAGGTCGTTCAGACTGCGCTTGCGCTGTATCCGCTTCGGACATAATAGCTCGGAGTTTCCACTCACGATAAATCTCTTATTAATCTACTTTCGAACAGACGGATGGGCGAGATGTCGCTTTCGAACGAGTACATTGCTAAGATGTTTGGGCCGAAGTCGATGACCATACGGTGATCGGATCTTATGAATGAAGATTGGCTAGTTGGCTGGCTCACAATCGATGATTATGAAAAATATACACGTTTGTTTCAATGACTTCAAAGCGCAGTATAAAGAGATGAGAAATTTGAAGTGAAGAGAAACTCCGAACTGATTATTACTGAACTAATTATTAATCCCGCTTAATAATCCTAAGCTCGATCTCCGATGAAACCCATCCAAATCGTCTTGACAATAACAATTAATGCAAAACGTACTTATAATATAACAATTTTATAATATGTTGCTTCGAATTGTTATTAAACAATTGCAGACCGGTTGGAATCATAATCTGTATATAAAATAAAAAAAAACTATAAAATCAGCGTTATCAAAATAAAATAAAAATACATTTGAACCTAAAAATGTTCTTTCTATCGGTATATCGTTACAATAAAAAAACATGTATTTCATAAATATTCACATTATTGGACACATTGGACGCAAATAAATAGTTTTGATAAAATGACCTATCATATGGTACATCTGCACTACTCGATTATCTATCAGCATACAAAGTCACAACTTTGTATGAATAACCGTTTAGAAGATGGAAGATGGTTTTGGATAAATGGACAGAAAGACAGATTAACCAAGTATTACCATATTGTATGTAATATATATTTTATATATATGTATATAATATTATGCACTATTTATTATATGTATTATATTTTGTATTTATGATATTTATCCTATGATCGCCTTTGTTATTAGTAACGTCTCGCGAACGTAATAATATTTCATTTTTTCTGCAACTTCCTTTTGGCTGCTCTTAGATCAGGTTTTTTAACCTAGTTAGAGTAGCCATGTTACTTCAGAGCAACAATAAATGACTGGTGTTTAATTTGTCTAAATTATATTAATTTAATTCATTCAGTGTTATTATATCATTTATTGTTGTAACATCTTATTGTACCATATTGAATAAAATAAAAATAAATAAATAAATAAATAAATAATGGTTAGGCTAGGATAGGTTAGATTGCCAAATATTAAGAAATCCGTAAATTTTACAATCAACTTAATAATATATATTCAAATATTATTTCCCCTTAAATATTATTAAATTATATTATAAAATATCATATATATTATGCCATTAAATGTTATGGTAAGAAATATTTTTTCTAAAAATAAAAGTATGTTTTTTTACACTTGCCTATAGTAATAAATAGTAATTTTATTTTCTAGAATATTTTTATATTAATAAAAATATATTTTAATGCATTCTTAACTAAATAAGACAAATATATTATTTAAAAATTTCTCATATTTTCAATGTTTGGTATGCTATAAAAAAAAAAATGTTTGTTGATTTACTTTATAAGTTAAAATTATAATCTAAGCGTTTTAAGTCTAAGGCCTAGTACCGTGGTAAATATGCTGTAGTATACCTACTGATTGCTTGTTCCAGAATTACTTATTCATAAAATTCATAAAAAAAATATTCATACCACTAACAGGAAAATAGATTAAACAGAACGGGCATTTTTAAAATTCCTATTTAGATACGCATATTAACTACAATATAAGCATAATTCAATAAGTGTCTGAAAGACATAAACCAAAAGAATTTATTTTATACATATAATAATTTTAATATAATGGGGCTCTGGCGTGAATTTTTGAAATAAAATATGTGAAAATGTTTTATCTGTATTTAATTATCCTAATTAAATGTTTCTTTATTAATTGGGATCGTGGTAGTCTAGTGGTTAAGGCGTTGGACTATTGACCCAAAGGTCGTGGGTTCGAATACGCACATGGTCATACTATTTTTAACGTTTTATTACCACCATCTTCTCTGACTCTAAGAGAGGCATATTTGGTCAAGTTGAGTAGGGCCCAAAATAATTGTATATGACCTAGGTCATAGCAATTATTTATAAAAAAAAATAAGTTAAATAAAAAAAGCAATACTATTTCTAAAAATATTTTAGTAGATTTATAAATTTAAAAAAGTATGTCAGGTGCTCTTTGATTTTTCAATTTCAATCATCACAGTGACAATTTAGATAAAAAAAATAATTAAAATATCCCAAAGAAATAAGTCCAGCAAGTCCAGCAACTCTTATATTATCCATACAGAATATTATATCAACTCGTGAATAAATTATTTTGTTGACGTTATAATAAATTATAAGTGGTTCTTTTTAACTTTATTATATGCATTATGGATTTTGCACACTAACGTTTCAAGCATTTTCAATTTAGAAAACTGATTACTAAAAATAGCATAAAATGTTATTTTTTAAAATTTATCAAAATGAATTTAAGTAAAATCTTGATGTTATTTATACGTGATTCTTATTGGTATATTATTAATTTTATCCTTCTATGTCGGTCTAAACAATTAAATTGTGCATTTGAGCTAAAACGCAGTGGTTTTTTATTTTTAATGTACTATAAGGTTTTCAAAGAAATATTTTACTCTTTTATTAATAAAAGATATCAACATTAATAAATATTTATTAACAAAATCATTTAATATTTATGATTACTAATATAATGTATATTTACAAGTTTTTGTTGACCTTTATTATGGTTTGTTTAATATTTTTAGTCTTTATAGTTTCTCCCCTTTTATTGTCGAGAGATAACTTTTTTCTTAAATTTTTGTTATTCAATTTATGATTCTATTATTAGGGAATATTTTTTTCACGTGGTGCCTAAGTATTGATGTTGGTTTCCCTGAAACAAAAATTAAATATGAATGAAAGTTTTTTTTTTGTATGATTGTATATTTTACTTAATAGTGATTTTATATTTTATTAGCAAAGCGCACGATAGTGTTATGGATCAACGTAAAACTACCTTCCTTAAAAGTAACGTTGAGGTTTTCAGATACTTAATTGCTACGTGTATTGACGACAGAATAGGCCCGAGCAACCTGTTAGAAATTGTCCAAGCACGTGACAGGAGAGGCACTCGGCGTAAAAGATCTTCAAATGTAAATCTGCGCGCGCGCATTTCTCACACCAACACAGCGGCTGAGTGGGTCAGTAGGTCAGTGGTTGCGTGCGTCTCGTTCTGGCGATAGCGCCGTCTCCGACGTGCGCCCCACCGCTCCACTCGCAACCCCTTTCTTTCGAGCGGCGCTGGCGCTCGATGGCCGACGCCGCGCCAGTCGATCGACGCCAGCGACGCAGGAAGTGCGCTCGCCACATTTAACCGTGACGATTGATCGCGCGATATGCGGAAAACGACGCGCGACCGCGGAATCGAACCTCGGCGCTGCCGTTCCAAAACATAAGACTGATTCCCAAGTGCGACTACGTGTTCGATCGCCAAGTATGACTGTAGCGCGAGATAGTGGTGTGCTAGAGTGATTAATGAAATAATTGTTAGAATCGAAGAGTGACGTTGCATACGTGTGGATTATAGTTTAGTCACGTTGTTTTGTTTGCAGAAATTGGCTGAAAATTAGGACAAACAGTTGTATATTTCACAATGAGGAGAACAAGATTTCTGTTGGCGGCCTTTGCTGTCTTCATGCTCAAGGTAAGATCATCTATATATATTTTAAAAACTCCAATAATAAGCTACCAATACCAATAATAAGTAATATCAATAATAAGCTTCCAATAATAAGTAATATCTAAATCTTATATTTGCATTTTAATATGAAAGAAAATTTAAAAAAATATAAAGAAAATTTTAGACTGGAAAGTTTCGAAAGCGCTTAGAGAAAAGTGATTTTTATCTCCATTCAAAGAAAAATAATTGTTAGCATTTCCGACCTCAATATTAACAATATCGAAAGATAAAACTACGATTGTTTAAGGGTTGGGCCATTTTTATAGCAAATTATTTTCAATAAATATTTGCACCGAACATCAAAATTAAATTAAGATTGTTAAATAAATATATTAACTAACCGTGCTTTTTAAAATGGTAACTTATGCATTTAGGTTAAAATAATTTTGCACTTCTAGGTATGTTTCTTAACTACTAATAACAAACTGTAGTCTTCGGGTTTTTTATACAGTGTTGGTTATGAAAGAATTTTTAAACACCTTTTTTATGTGCACCTATATTTTTAACAAATAATATGTTTTTCCATTTTAATTGAATTAGAATTAATAAAAGTAATTTTATTTGTACACCTCAATATTTATTTTATTTATTTACACATACATATTTATAATATAATAAGGTAAAATTAAATCTAAACAAAACACATTTGTATGTAACGGTTCCTTATTTTAGTAAATAAGGAACCAAGGTACAGGTTTGCATGGATTTTATCACTTCACTAGACTAGTGCTAGTCTCAGAGTCATGATATCTAATTAGGAGGTTCAATAAGGGCGGTCCTTAAAAATAGAAAGTATTTAAAAAAAAAAGTTTATTATAGTATTTATAAATAATATTAACAAATCGAAATTGTAAATTTCCTTAAAAATGTAGAGTATTTTTTTTTGTACACCTAAATATTTATAATTAAAAAGTATTTTATAGTATTTATAAATAATATTAAAAAATGGATATTATATTTTTTTCGTAAATAATATCACAGATGACCGACCGTTGATGTCTCTGGCTTATAGACATATTTGTAATGTGTCATTTTAATACTATTAATTTATTACATATACATATATTTTCATTCTCGATTATAATTAAGTAATGGTGTATAATAACTTTCTTTTTTTATAAAAATAATTGCCATGACTTAGATCATGCCTAGGTTTGCCTTTTTGGGCAAAGGTTTTTTTAATTCCGGTTAAGAAAGTTGGAGTTCTAACAAACGCTTACTTATATATTATTTTAGTTGGTATGAATTATATATGTACCATAGTATCCATTTTTTTTGACACTGTAAATAAATGTAAAAGTCAAAAATTACTATAATTTTCTAGTCTGCTACTTTAGATAAATCAAAACATAGCAATAATATTTATAATTAGTAATAATGTTATACATATATGTGATAAAACAATACGTTATTATTTAGGCATGCATTACTGAGCTTTCGCGTATTTATTTCTTTTGAAGCATAATATTATACAATATATCATTCCAAAGAAATGTGAAACGTCCGCGCCGACATTGAATTATTGTGATCTAAATCGTCCCAGTGTACAATTTATTATAACCGTTCTTTTAGATTAGACGCTCCTCTGCAGATGTGCGGCCGGCAAACGTGTCGCCACTAGAACATATTAGACGGCTAATCGCTGTAACGAAGACCCGTTGATATGAATGCATGCAGTATTGCATTGAGCGGCCTTCGCCTTGGTCAGCCAATATATTGTCGATGGGCGGCGGGCGGATCACTACTTCGGAATAGATTTATATTTAAGCAAACTATAAAGTCTGATTCGAGAAAACTTTATTTTAAGCATTTTAAAAAATGGTGTATAATTAAATATTGATTAATTAATTTATTTATCCTTAAGCACATAAGTACATAACTTTAAAGACTGTCAACCTTATGATTTATGTGATAAACTTAGACATCAACAAGAATTATAATAATCACATAATAACACAGTTCATCTAAATTCGCATTTAGTGGCAATCTTCACCGTGTCCATCTAACTAGGTACTAAACACCTGTCCTAAGATGGACTATACGTTTCCATTAAAAATGTGTCTGGATGCGAAGTATACGGAGCAGGAAGGACAGAATTGTAGGGTTCCTAAATTCTTTTTTAAATTCACAAAAACCTATACTTACGTATGTATATTTCATAAATTTATAAATAAATGAGGTTAAGAAAAGAAGAGAGAAAAAAAAAGCACATAAACGGATTAAGGTGGTTTTAAAATATTGAATGTCCTATAAACAACAGACTCATAACTTACGGGTGAAATAAATTTCATAGTAATAAAGTTCAATTTCATTAAAATAAAATCCAAACGGCGATAATTTTTGTGTCGTGCACTGAACGACACAAATGTCAAAAATACCCGACAGAACCAGCGAAATTTTGGACAAACAATTAAATGCTCTGATCGTGTCACTCTCGCGAATGATTGGATTGTTGCTAACTCTTTCTATCCGCATTTGCTGCTCTATCTATAGAGATGGCGAGGGTAATTCTTTTGGCTGAAAACAACCGATATACATCACTAACTAAGGTTGCTAATATTTTGATAATAGTTTGATAGTGTTTTTTATTTAAATTAATCATGTCCAATTATGCCAAAATTTTTATTTTATTTTCAAATATTTCCTGGTCTGTAATATTTAACGAGGGACATATTTTAAAAAGCAAGGACTCCCTCTTCGAAGTCCATATTCTCAAAAATGTAATGGTTTTTATTTTAATCGAGAATATTTTTCCCACTTTACTTCCGCTTTAAAGTCCATATTCCCAAAAATATAATGGCTTTTATTCAAATTGAGAATATTTTTTCTTCACCTTTGTTTTAAACGTTATCGAGGCTAAGATCGCATAAATATAATAATCGCATTTTATTACGAGCATAAGACAAATAGTAGCAAAATGGAAACGAATCCTTGTTTCTACAATCGTTTGATGGTCGAATAAATTAGCAACTTGGTGCTGCGAATATTTTCAAGCATCAAAATGATCAATTTTGGTCTATGATTGTTTAATTTATCTTGATTTGACTTCCGTTCTTAGTTTTCGATAACAAATATCAAAATTCCCACGTGTTCGTTTCGTTACTAAACTTGATTTTTTAAATTTTTTTTTGACTTAGAATTTCCGTTTAATAGTTTTAAATTTAATTTATTATTATAAAAGATTGATAATAGTTAAATTTAGAAAACGTGTTGACATGTGGTGTGTGCTTGTTCGGAACCCTTAGGCATTTTGAGTCCAAAGCGATACAAATCAATGAAAATAACTAAAAAACGAAATATGATAGAAATAGTTTTAAGGTTGCTATAAAATATTAAAAAAAAAAAAACTAATTTGGTTAGGATTGTTTACAGCGCGCACAACACTATAATTGAATTAATCAATAGGTATTATAATTGTACTACTTTGTAAATAATTTGAATAATAACTCAATAGGAGACGCAAAACTCATTATTTATGTATTAGGATTTTTTTAGAAGATTTAACTAGGTTTTATTATGTAATAATTTAACAGGTAGATAAAAGAAAAATCATATCAAAATGATTCTTCCTGGAATTGGTGTGGTGGAAAAGAGAAACACTCTGTGCCGTTATTGGTTATTCATGAAAAACAGAATTAGTAACACTACCTCTGTAGTTTGTTTTATTTATCTGTTATTTTATTCAGTCAATAAGATATTTACGTCTAAAGAGTATAGTTTTGCATACTGCGACCGACTGGCAGAATATAAAATCAATTTTCTTCATTGTCCTAGCAATAGTAATTTTATATTCTGCAAAATGCAACTAATTGCAGGTGATTTTTCATTCTTGTAATAATAAAAATACAACAATAACATTCTTACCAAAATATTTTCCCCTTCCTTTCGCACGGACTTGTTTCCGTTTCAGATATTTGGCAGATGGTCACACATTCTATAATACTTTGCATACTTTTTTCCCTTGTAAGTACATATCAAGTAAATTGAATTGAACTGCTAAAATATTCTGGGTGAAAAGATGCATTTTAATATTATTATCTGTTTCGCGTTTACAATATAAATAAAAAAAATATACTAAATAATAAAATATACCTAAAAATATATTTTATATTTTGTACCACAGAAAAATTTACTAATTTCGATTCTTTTATAATCATTTATTATATTTTTTTCCATCTTCTATGCTTCTTACACTTTAGTCTATGCTTCATAATATAAAAAATATTATTATTACTAATAATATAAAAAAAAATAGTTTTATTAATTTGCATATTTTGCACTCTTTAAATTATGTATAGGGTAAATATAGCATTATGGATATTATACTTTATTTTATAATGACTGTAGTAACATACTAAATGTGCAATATAAAGTGCGAAAATTTTTTAATGAATGAAATATCGTTTTAATAATAAATATTTTTTTAGCATAGTACGAATAATATTGGCAAATATTTGTTATTTTGTGAATAAATCTAATATATAAATACTACTCTTATACATTTTTATATTTATGTGGCATTTTAACTTTTTTTTTTTGGTAGGTAATATATTGAATATATGTTACAAAATAAAAATGTAATTATGGATAATTATTTATTGAGGAGAGCCAATAAGTAATAATGCATAAAATAATAGGAAATCCTTATAAAACAATTTTGTTTAATTAGTATTATTTCTAATTCAGTTTATTGTTTAAATGTCAATCGTTTAAAAAATCGTTGCCCATAATATTCTTCGTTGTGCAATTTTTCAATTCAGAATAAAAGTTTTTCAATGTGAAATTTCCATCAAAAAATGTATTACATATATTACAATATCAAGTAAGTACATATGTGGCATATAATTTGGTTAAGGTATATTTATTAAGAGCTAATATTCTTGGAAAATGTTACAATAATGTGCTTTCCCTTTCTCTTTTAACCATTAAATAGTATTGGAAATTTTAAATTCTAGGTTAATTTCGATTTGAGGCTTGTTCTCAAACTCTTTTGTGGTTAGGCGTTTTTGGGTTAACGATGACTTGTTTGAATATTATTATGATTATCCATTCATCTTTGTCGATATTCGAAAACTTAAGTAGTAATTTAACATTCACAAAATTACTCTGCTCGTCGAAAATTTTCATTGATGTCTTTAATTATTAAAAAAAGACCTGTTTTGAAAAAAACTATGATTACAAAAGATAAATTTCAATTTAAGGTTTAAAACATGCTAACCATACTTCCAACTATTATACTACAACCTATGTAACCTGATTTGATTAAAGTTTATTATTAAACTACCAGCATGCATTAAACATTAAAATATACCGCGTAGGGATACCCGAATAATAAAAATATGTTATTTAATAGATATTTTAAGACGTTTGAACTATTTTACCCAATTTGATAGTATAAATGTATAAAGACAATACAATACTTGCAGTTGACAATATTAAACCTTCTTACAATCTGGAAAATGACAATAAAACCTTACAAAATGTTATTACGATTCTAACAGGTGACAACAGAAACTTTCCTAAAATCCAAACAGTTGATGCCGAGTTGTTGACATTTATATGCCGATGCTGTTGCAGATATTTATTTTCACTTTTTGATACTATGCGAATTAGCGACATACCATGAGTATGACATGAGTGTATATATATATGCATTATTGCTATATTATATTATATTATTATATTTATTATAATTATTTTTTTTACTTTATTGTGAGTTTTAGATCAAAAGCATTCGTTCTTCTACCTGAAACATTTAATTATCTACAACAAATAAAGCTACTTGCGCTGCCTAGTTATGTATAGTTTAGTACAATTTGTTTGTGTACTTTAAAACCCAATAAATAAATTATTTTTATTATATTATTAACTATTGGGTATACTTAAAAAAAAATAATACATTTATACTATTAGCTATTAGGATAAATTTTAATATTGTACATAATTATCGCATTGCTTATAACGTTTATACTAATAAGCACAGCTAACCGTACCCATTCACGCGATATTTTTAAGAAAATCTTACAAACAGGGCAACCATTTAAAGATAGGATCGCTCTCATTGTTCGACGGATATGCAGAGTGTGATTCACATTTTATTTCACATAATATGTACGCTGTTGTTGATGCTCATTCAGTCGATGAATTGAGAATGTGGCACACTCTAGCATAGACTCTAGCACAGACTCGCGCGTATTAGTTGAGTAGCGAATCTTAGCAATTATGATGTAGATGTGGGATATAAAACGAACACATCTACAATAAAGTAGTAGATGAACGGCGAGTAACAATCAAGGTGAGTAAATGCCATTGAATATCACTCTCTCCGTCCCTCCAGCCTCCGTTCTGGCAACAAATGTGATATACGAGTATATATATATGTATTGTATATATATGTATCGTTGTCTCGATATATCCGTGGACTATAACTATGTCATGCGGACATAAATGAGTTTGTATAAATTTTAACTGGCCAGTAATAACTAAAACGTCCTCAAGTTTCCAGCAGCCGTGCTGTCATATTTTTGAAATTCAAATATGTTATTCGCGCTTTCTATCGAACTGTCAATGTTTCATTTATTATTACTAAAATTTGTTGACTTTAATGTTATGTATCTATATTATTTCTACCAGCCTCCGACGTTATGTAAACGGCGATTCTACAAAAGCATTAATCTACACACAAAAATCAATTCTTTCGCATTTGTACTTTTCGAGTTGAAAGATGCAACAGACGCGGATAGTAGCTTCTTATAAAGGCTGTTTTTTTTTAGAGGCGTGGTTTTCAAGAAGAGATAAAACGCATAAAATTTGATGTTATGGCTAAGAATTTAGTTTTATTATAAAGATAAGGGTTTGCCATTATGTTTTAAAAATGATTTCGGGTAAGTGGCCGCCGCGGCTGACTCGAACAAATTCCAGCCGAGAGGCCCAATTTTCAACCACTTTTTGCAGCAAGTTGGGCCGTATGTCAGCAATAACGCGCCGAATATTCTCTTCCAAGGCGTTAATCGTGTCCGGCTTATCTGCGTAGACAAGCGACTTCACATAACCCCACAAAAAATAGTCCAGCGGTGTTAAATCGCACGATCTTGGAGGCCACACCACAGGCCCACGACGCGAGATAATGCGCTCACCAAAAGTTTCCTTCAATAAATTGATTGTTTCGTTGTCTGTATGGCATGTAGCGCCGTCTTGTTGGAACCAAAGGTCGTCCACATCAACATCCTCCAATTCAGGCACGAAAAAGTCATTAATCATTGCTCTATAGCGTTCCCCATTGACTGTAACATTATGGCCGGCTTCATTTTTGAAGAAATATGGACCAATGATTCCCTCTGCCCATAGAGCACACCAAACAGTGACTTTTTGAGGATGTAACGGCGTCTCAACAATGGCTTGTGGATTGTTATCACTCCAAATACGACAATTTTGCTTATTAACGTACCCATTCAACCAAAAGTGAGCTTCATCGCTGAACAAAATTTTCTTGTGAAAATCGGGATCGGTGGGCATCTCGTTTTGGGCCCATTCACTTAACCTGCGACGCGCTTGTTCAGGAGCTTGTTAAGGAGTAAGTCATTATGAAATGGCAAACCAAATTGAGCATAAATCAAGTAACAGCTGTCAAAAACACCAACTACGAAAAAAGTAGTGCCAGATTGAAAACCACGCCTCTAAAAAAAACACCTTTACATGAATGGATGAATAGAAGCTAAAACTTGTTGCGAAATGGTAATGAAAACGTATGAAATGTCACGTGTTCCAGTGGGTCGGATATTACTCAGTTTTTTTTATTTTATAGATTATTATCACAGAAAAAGATAAATATTTCCCTTCCGTCCCTACATTCTGCATTCATTGCACATCTGTGTTAACACATCATTCGCGAATACCAGATCTTGATCATTGTCATAACAAATCATGTTGTATGTCATCCAATAATGCATGCATTTGAAGTTTATTTAGCGTATTCCTTCCACTTGGCCGAGTCTATTGTGAAAGAACAGTTGCTTTGGCCTTGCATGATCTTCGTTTCTGTGAATGCATCACCAACCCGGCTGCAATCAGTATTCCATTTGATGTCGGAATGGCTTCTGTTGCTTTTTTTCTCCTCTGTCTTGCGGATCGGAGTTTCACGCGCCAGCGGAACTGGAGTATCGAACGGGGAAACAGCGGAAGTGCATCACTATTGAATACATGATCCAATATTCTCCAACGATTCTGAGACCTATTTAGCATTGCAAACATTGGAGAAAACGACTTAAGTTTATTGATAATCCTAGGGTTAAGATTGCAATGTATAAAGTGCTTCATCTTCAACTTCAACTTCAGCTTCAACTTCAGGTTAACCTCATTGTATCGTAGCAATACCTAATGTTTGATAGGATAAGAATTATATTCAAAATTTTAGGCAGATGACGAACTACGGCCCACCCTCTCGACCTGCTTCCGAAAAGTGGGTTCATCCATATCTTTCGTTTCCTACAAAACAACCATTTTCAAACATCGCCGCACCCCCTCAAAAACCACAACCCTGCTGCTTCCTAATCTTACATTCTTATCCTGGTTCCAATGCCATCATTAAGTGGGCATTTTGACTGGCAAAAGTAAAGTAGACCGTTTTATGCTTATTTGTGACTTGTTTCGGATTGAAGATTGTTATTGGCTTTTTGCGTGTCAAATAAAGTGTTGTGGAGGTCACAAGTCCACATGACGTCCGCGCCAGGTTTATGCTGGCGGCTGCATCACGCCACTCGTCCACAGTCAGTCGAACGAGAATGACGTCAAACGAACGCACCGAATGCACCACGGCTGAGGTAGAGGGTTTCCCTTCCGACGCAGTCTGTAAGAACGGAAGTCGACCCCTAGTACGACGCCTATTCCACCTGAGTCCTCGTGCCGACGATACCTACTCGTCTGCCTGACGTCACATCGGTCCGTGCCCTTACATTATGGAGTCAGCCACTATATTGAATATCGGAGTTCTTATGTAATCAGTGGATCAGTAATCGCTTTAACAAGTCTCAAGTTATTACATTTATCCCACGGGACCCATGCGCTGGGGTTCCGTTACAGTGTTATTATTATTATTCGGTCAACTCATCAGTTTTCTTGTGCTCAACAGCTAGTAGATAAGGAAAAACCTTCTTTATCCGCAGGGTCCGTTCCGCGGCGCCAATTCCGCTCATTGTAACGTTAAGTCGGGCGGATGTTTCTCAAAGATTTCGAAATGCTTCGAAAAGAGTCCGCACTGCAATAATGGATGCAATTCAAATGAGCCTCATTGTCTTTTGTGTTCGAGTAAAAGTATCGTTTCGGGCCACGGGCGCAGAGGCGAAAGTCCATTGACGACTCCGCGGCCGACGCCGCCTTTTAGTCCGCCTTTGGGACGCTTCGGTGGCGGAACCAAATGGCTAATTATGTCGTGCACGCTTTTCTGTGCCGAGAAAGTTGTCGAGTCAAAATTTAAATTATTTTTTTATACAATATAATAGTTAAAATTGCTATAAAACGCTGTATACTTATGGCGATCGCCCTGTTGGGCAAACGATTCTTCGCCCTCTGTCAAACTAGCCGTAGTTTG
Source organism: Neomicropteryx cornuta (assembly GCA_020383195.1). Taxonomy (NCBI): domain Eukaryota; kingdom Metazoa; phylum Arthropoda; class Insecta; order Lepidoptera; family Micropterigidae; genus Neomicropteryx; species Neomicropteryx cornuta. Next base: position 14,838,142 of record JAHKQU010000014.1, read on the forward strand.
TCGAATTTAATAAGCCACCGCAATAATATTTATGCCGTCCCAAGTCCGAACGCCTACTATATTATTAAAAATATGTGTTATTTATCTATTTCGAAGGTTTTAATTACACTCAGAACAAACATGCATACCCATATTTTTTCGGCGCATAACAGGACTAGCAAAGTCACCGCTAAAGTTGTGTAGTCTAACTTTTTTTTTATTCATCATCAAGTACTCATAGTAATTATAATATATTACAGGCGGTAACCTAACTAGGCTAGGCTACCTCGAACACCTCATTTTGCAAATGTATTCTATTGCCCCTCTGCTTTTAATTTGTGTCGGTTTGAGGGCCAAGAGGAGACTTGGCTGGACAGTAGCAGTCTGGTGTAAGAATATTTCGTAAACAATAACAACAAAATATACTAATAATAATTTAATATAGTGTAAAAAGCAAAATACATTTTTTTATCTAATATTTAAACGCAGTTTTTTATTTGGCCCAAATAAGATTAGGTCTCTATACAATATATTTTTTATATATAAGGCTTAAAAGTACAAGTCACATATCCCTTCAAATAACCACAATAGTGTCTTTACTAACAACACTTACTTGCCACTGTTAACTGTTTTGCAGTTTAGCAAGAACTATGAAATGTATCGCAAAGATTTGATAAAATATTAAAAAAAAAGTAGATATATTCTTGTACATTTATCAAATTTTCTCAAAATGTAGATTGTAATTATATATATTTAATAGATAAAAACCTAATAATAAATACTAAATAATTAAAAAGTTTTATTTTTTTTATTTTTAGATGTTTAGGTATTTCTGTGACATAAAAATAAAATAAATTAAATGTCTTAGGTTGAAAAAAAAATAAAATAAAAATAGAACTGTGCTGTACTACGTACCTGGGGCTAACTATTATAACGGTACATCACCTTAGACCGTAAAATCAAATTTAGGTTGTTTATCCAGTTTTAATACAGCATCAGCAAATATTTTTTTATCTGAGTTTGAATTGATTTCACAGCCGTTTGATACGAGGTTTTTTATTTTGATAAAAAAATATTTCGCGACGTGTTATCTACTTCGCTTTTCAGCGAATTTGTAACGTTAATGATTTATAAACTATGATATATAAGTTATGATTTATAGGTTATAAGCTTAAAACTATCATCAATAATTCATCAGGTAACGGTTCAAATTGCACGTCAGTCGGTCGAGTCAGTGGTCAGTGGTCTTAAACATGTACCTACATTTTTTTATTCCCCTTTTTGCATTTCGGACACCATATTAAAATTGTCATATTATCCTTATTAAATAAATATAAAATAAGATAAAATTCAGATGGTATTATTAAATAAACATTTTTTACAAATGTTTTGAAAATTGACCTTATTAAAAAGATAGATAGATTCTGTACACGGGTGATTAGTATTCTGTATGTTTTAATACGTTTGTCGTTAGTAGAGATTTGCAAGCAGCTAACTGCAAAGGTATCTTTTTTACTATGTGATGTTTTAATGTTATTAATTAACATTGCTAAGGTAAATTTATCACTCACAATCTTTTTATCACGGATCGTTGTTTTTTTGTTATGCGTGCCACGATTTTCCAGGCGACGTACTCTCCTAAATACCTAATCTGCGAATTAGCTTTATTTTTAATTAATTACTATTTTAATAATAATATTCCTCGCGCTAAAAGTTTGTCAACTTCAGCGATAATGTCATAATTTTAATAATAATGATATAAAGGACTGCTATAGAATTCGACAACTAACAAAGAATCTTATAATCTTAAACATGTTTTAACAGACCATTGATAAGTTCACATAAAACGCAGCTTCAAATTTTGACCCGATTGCCTGCAGTGCTGTCACTTTTTGTTGAAATAAAAACGAATTATAAACTTAAAGATTTTTTGGTTGTTTTTATTTAAAGTAAACGTATCTGCTGACATATTAGCATCATTTAAATAGTTAAGTGGTCTTTTCCTTCTTTAAACTATACATAAAGTAATATAGTTTTAAAAAAAATATCTGAAAAATAAATTATTCAAATTTGACTAAATTTATCTCTTAAAAAAAAAAAATCTGTTTTGTACTTAATAAATAAGCATAGTTTTAACACATTAGACAAAAATAATTTAAATTAGTCACGCGATATATAGGCAAGGTGATATAAAAAGACGGGTAAATCCGTTTTGGCGGCATAGCGAAAGTTCTTCCAGTGAAAGTATCAGCGCGAAAAGGACACAAAGCCATTGCCCGCGGCCAAAAGCGGTTTTCTTTGACATTCGGTCGCCCACGGTGCGCAGCTGTCCGCGACCCGACTTGGCCCAACCCACGCCATATGACATAATGACATACCTAATCCGTTATCCTCTTGGTGCATAAAAAAGGATTCTCAAGGTATGTTCTATTCGGTACACAAAAATGCAATACAGGCAGTATATATACAATCATATAAAAATATAAAAACAATGAAAACAATGTTACCAACTTATAAGTACGGGAGAATTATTAAAGAGAGGACTAAGAGAAAAATTAAAATGAATTTGCTTCAATAATTTCGAACAATGTATCAAACGAAATATATTTTTATAGTACCCGAAGAGTTTCTTAAACATTATCATTAAATTCTAAAGTGGATTAAAGCAGTAAAAATGAAATAATTGTGGTAATCTCGCGCAGTGAATTATAAAATTTTGCCATTCGGTATAATTAAATATTTTTTAGATAGAGACTTGTTTTCTTGTCAAAATCATTTGTTTTATATATTTAGGAATAATTTTAACTTGACATTAGACAACGGAAAAAAAATTTTTTTTTTTCAAACTCTAGCTTGTATGATGTAGTATGATGTATATTTTTATTTTTAAACTTGAAAATAATTAAATATTAAAAATGTAAAAATTAACAAACAACGAAGTATGAATTTTGAAGAAGAGAGTTTTCATGGCCACAAAAACATGGAAATTGTGTCACTTTAACGTCTGTTGTCTTTTGCCATGATATTTACGGTAGTACATAGTTTTTTTAAGGGGGTTTACGAACACATATTCAACTCTGTCAATTGTAGTTTTGAGTTAAAACACGTCACGGGCAAGGATAGTCAAGGACACGGATAGTAGCATCGTCTTCGTGGGTATATAAACTTAACGTAATACTTTTGAAGTGCTGATAATTTTAGTAGTGCTGATAGTTCAAAAGTTATCGTTTTCCGTTAAATAATCAAATTACTACTGTTGACATAGCCGTACACACTAAACTGTATATTTAGCATAGAAAGTTTTAGGTTAATTTTGTGGTAGGTTAACATGTCTGCTGCAGTCGTAGCGATTTTGGCAATATATGCGTTACAATTGCGACAAAAAAGGGAAAGTTCTATTATCGCGGCAGTGGATAGTGCCACTAACGCTGTCACATAACGAGGGAATGCGTAGAATTATGATGGGGGCAAATTTCGCCATTGCGAGCCAAACGAGCTGTAAATTATATTACATAACGTGTGTTAAAATATCTACTTTTCAACCGAGTTAGTAATGAGGCGGTGTTATGCGGGCAGAAAGTAGGAAACTATTTTAATTTCACTCGTTTATTATGCGTGTTTATGTAAATGTTTATAATACGTTTATTTTCGCATTAGCTATCCTCATTTGTCTTAAATTGATCTTACACGAAATTATACTGGCATATCCTCTCCTATACGTTGGGCTTTATTGACGTATAATTATTTTTCATACTTTAGTCCTCATTTTTGCTATAATAACTTTAAAGTTTGCATTCTGAAATACTTATGACAAAATAGGGGAAATATTGCTTGTTTTATTTGTATATTCTTTAAAACGTAACATTATGTACCTATCATGTATTTTTGTTTTAATTTTTCAATAAAGTAACATTTTCTTTTTTCTTTAGTTCTAAAAAAGACCGATGTAAATCGATCAAGTGGATTTCGAGTTAAAATCTAACAGGCAGATTGAAGAAGTTGGAAAATACTCTTAACATGCTTATTGATTACTGAAGTATCTTCGTTTATTATGTATTTGTGCACTGCGCTGTATTGTATTATATAATTGTTTTGTTTAAAATTGCAGTTTTTGTTAAATATTGAGGTTAGGCTTCTGAATACTGCAAAGTGATCGTAAAGTTGCCTTCGAAAATAAGTAAATAAAAAAAGCCTACAAAAGAATGGAAAGTTTAGCTACATATTTTGTCTTAGGAAAAAGTGATTTTTATATTTTTGATTTAAATTAAGTCTTACTATTTATCAGTAAAGCGTCAACTATTATTTATTCTGTGGTAGAAGGCACCCACGCGATGTTGCTTCGAGTCAACGAACTGCTTTGTGACTAGCTCACGATCCCACTATCAATGTCATTAACGTCGCGGTCGTGAACAAAAAAGGGAAAGTTTTTCTGTGTCTACCAACCCAAATAGTTGTTGTAATTTCGACTTTATTTACAACACTCTGTACGTAATCAATATCAGCTGGTGCTGGTTTTGGTTTAGATAATATAGTACAAACGTAAATAAACGTAATGAATCAAATATATTCATGATTTTCCACTTTCCTCATCGCCTGACACCATTTCTCGCACTAATTTTAATACCTACTAAAATAATTCAGTTTTGTTATAATAAACTTTAGCACCTAGGTATATTAATTAATGTAATAATTGTTGGTTTCTTCAATAAAATACTATTGTAAAGGTTATTCAAATACTTTCTATAGGTAACTAAATGCCTTTGTGATAATCATAGCATGGGTTGCACGTGCAATCTTTTTAAAAATATATTACAGTAAAAATGTATTTACCCCCACTACTCTTGAATGTATTCGTTAGCTTTCAGAAGAATTATTTCCATAATAAATTTATAACTTAATGTATAGTCGTATAAAATAATCAGTGACAGATTTCTTTTGGTATTTGATAGGATACCACACCTAATTTTAATTTAAAATTTTGAAATGTTCTTTCATGCTCATAATATTATACTTTTAAGGTTCAATACTTCTTGAGGCCTGTACTATATTACTAACGCTCGAACAAATACTATCCTAGGCGATTCCAACGAGGTTCCGTTGAATAAAAAATAAATTAATTATAAAATGACTACTAATAAGAGACGAGGTAATATGATCTTGATAGAAATGACACTGAGACATTATATATACAATAATTACCCGAATAATACAATTATTGTATCTGTTGTAATTGTTGCTTGTTACTATAGGATGAGTTGCTAGCTCAGTAACTAAAAGATAGCACGTGGTATACACAGTTCTTTATTCAATAAATTATACACGGTTACAAATAAAAGTGGTCATTAATACAAAGTAAGATGGTGGTCGGTCGCTAAAGAGTGGGAGCCGCACTAGTGATGGGTCACGATAGTGACAGACACCATAGTATCTATTGTATTTCTTATCTTATTGTATATATTATATTCTCCGATATATAGGTATATATATTCAGAATTGAAGAACGATTATTTTAAAAAAACTTTCACCATGTGATAACCTGATATTATTGATGGACGAATTTCATCTTTTAAAATAAATTTATAGAGCCAGAATAACATATAGAGAGTGAATAATACCGAAACGTGTCGATTACCTGTAAAGCTTAAGTGTTTTGCAAGTTGGGTTAATTTTTTACCACTTTAATATCCGTATAATATATATATGTATGACAGTTTTTAGTAAACATTGTTTTATTTATCTATTTTTTCAAAAAACCTCAGCGCAATTAAATTTAATTAAATAATTTAAAATACCCTACCTTAGTACGGGTAATGCCAATATAATATATCTAGTAATAAATAACTCACACGTACTGTTGTCTAATGTAACTTTTCGATTTGTTTAATTTCCCTAGACAACATCCGCAGGTGTCCACTGAATCGTATAAAAATAATGCCTAGCTAAAATCGGTTTAGCAAATAAAACCCAATTTCTACACGCGATCGAGCCTTTGCGTACGGAGCTGTGATCACGGATGTATGTAATACCTACTTTTTTTACGAACGAGTTATTTTAGAAACGTGAGACCACATGAGACGGATCCAACTTTCGTACCTACACGCCCGCCCGGGTCAGTGGAAATATACCGCAAGGTTATTGTACACAATATTTTGAATAATAGTGACATTTTAATAATAAGTATAAAATGTTAACCAATTACAGAACGGAACGGTATAGAGTGCTTGTGCGTTAGATGAGACAGCACTATGTAAAAGGCGCGCAAACCTAAGAGATGTGCGCCACCGGAAAGAGGCCCCTCAATCGCGTTCGCCGCGTGGTCACGTGGTCACGTGGTCACGTGGTCACGTCTCCAGTATCGGGCGAGTTGAAGTGAGACAGGACTTTCTCTTTTCCCATCATCCGGGCCTTCGGGCGCCGCGGTCGGGACGAAACCGCTTCGGGTGCGTTTTCACGCGCGCTGACGCAATTACGCGCCGAGCGTGAATTCTCAGCTTTCTTTTTTTAACGTCCCGCTGCTGCGCTCTAACGTAACAGGACATTCGTTAGACCTTCAACTTGCTGGTATTATTCGACAATGTGCGTCTACCTCACATTGTTGCACAACGTGGACAGAAAATTACAATGGTAGAGCGCAAAAGAGGACTTTTTCGTGTAAAGATAGCGAGTAGTATAGCGATAAAAAAAATATTATATTCAATATTATGACTAAAGCACATCGATAAGGTGAGAGAAACGTACTTATCAAATTAAACTAACCTGCATTCAATCGATTGCCACTGACTTAGTTATCTATTGTGCACCGTATAGTTTTGTATATTTCTCTCTCTCTCTTAAGAAAACCATAACTAATAGGTTTTTAAATTTTTTCAACGGATTAAAAGGATAAACTTTTGTTCGAATGGACACAAATATTTTTATTTAAAAGTGCTCGCATTACTGGTAGTCTAAAAACAATAAAATACTTCGTGTTTAAAAAAACTGTATAGTAATAATTTCAGAAACGTTCTCATAATTTTTATACAAAATAATTGGTAAAAATGTACTAAATCTGCAAATACTCGCATGGGCATGTTATAACAAAATTATTGTATTGATTGCAAATGCAGGGCGGAATTCGTTTATGAACGTTTCGTTCGTTTATTCGTAAGTAAATTAATTAAGTAATATTCTATATTGTTAAACAACTACTCAATTGATAAAATCTAAGAAACTCGTAAATTATTTTCGATCTGAAATAGTTCTTTCGGAAAATATGGGATCCAAAGTAATGTTTTAAGGCTCAATACTGATCAGAAAATACGTCTAAAATAAATACGTAAAAGTGAATTACTATGATATAATTAATACATATGTTTAGCATTAAAACACAGTCTAAGGTATTAAAATTAAAAATTATTTTTTCTTTTCTCATTATGACTAAAGTTTTTGTGGTTAGGAATAATGAATATAAGGAATAATGATTACAATTGTTACTCTACCCTCTTCATGTATTGATTGAATTTTTTGAATATACAGTATAACTAATTGTAATCTTAGGTCTGTAACGCTTCGAGTTTCCAATAAAAAAAAAAAATAAGAAACGAGATCATAGTATACAAAAACTTAGGAAAAAAGTTAATCAATGGATACTAAGCTAAATCGATAACATGAGTCATTGACGGCGGGCAGAAGGTCGAAGAAAGTCGTTGCATTCACCCCTCTTTGACCCACTTTTCACCGCAACGTTTTATGTTGCATCAGTAGTTAGCAACAAATCACCGATATAATAATATATATTTTCTTTGTTTATATTTTTCATGTGATAAAGTTTCGTGTTACATTTTAAATTAATAACTATTACAGATAGATACATTTATTTTTTATTTTTTTAAAACATAATCTCTTAGAATAACGAAAAGTACATAACCATATTTAACTGGGCATTGCCCCTACTAAGGTAGGCTATTTTTTAATAATTATTTAATTGATTAATTAAAGTTAATTGCCCTGAGCTTTTTTGAAAAAAAAAAGATAATAATAAAAACAATGTAAACTAAAAATTACGGTAAATAGGTACTTGTAATATATATATAAGAATATAATATATACAGTAAGATAAGAATTAGAATAAATAAAATCATTATATTATTTTGGTTTATAATTAACCAGAGTCCACTTTTTTACTACCTATTACTAGATATAAAAGTTTGTCCTAAAGAAGTCGTTTATGTGTAGGTGCCTACTTTTTCTAAAATTTGACAACATCTGTCAAGAGTAAATAAAATACATACAAAATAATAGTCATTTTAAAATGTAATAATATAAAGTAGATGAAAGGTATTATACTCAGTTAGTTAAAATTAAATAAATTATTTAGTTTATATATAAATAGGCAGATAGAAAGAAAGAATAGGTAGATAGAAAGAAAAAACTATGTATTGTCAAATAAAATGTGTTAAATCACAAAAAAAAAAATACATTTGACGTAAAATTTTTCATTTTCTATTAGTCAACTATGTAACTATTTCCCTAAAATCTTTTTTTTACGTTCGATTGCATTTCTCATTTAGCATTATTGATGTTTTTTATAAATATTCTTAATGTCTAACTACTAACTGACGATACTGATTTTAGGGGTTAGGATGATTAATCATCTTCGATAGAGTCCATCAAAATAGTTGAATTTATTATGCGGGTTTCCGATCGCTGATGATCGAGGGCGGCGCGGCGCACATGGCGCTTTTCGTTTGGCTACGCGTCGGCGAAACGTTTCGTAAGCGAACCGGACGTCGCGGTCCGGCGAACAGGCCGCGCCGCCGTACGTAGGATAATTCCAAAGTAAGTACCGACTGAGAGCTCGGCGCAAAATGGTCGCTCTACAAGAGGTATTATACTCGTATACTTGGTGATTTTGTAATTGAAATAAAATGCAGTTTAATAAAAACACAAAAAAAAAAAAATTTTGCGTCAGTTTAAATCCAATTTAATGCAATATTAATTTTAATTCTTAAAACTGGTGAATTTTATTTACTCTGATTGGTTAAAGCTCTAATTTATAAACATTAAATGCTAGATATTTTCATAATTTGTTTTTAAATTGCCTGACATTAAAAATAAAAAGATAAACTCAGTCAAATATTTAGGTAAAATCCAATGTTTTATTTTCACACAATAAGATTGTTTAAGGATTAATTCAAAATAAATATTTCTTTTCCCAACCCGCCAATAGGGTAGCGTTATTTTGTTTTTTAACATAGAAATGATATTTTTAGAGATTAATTAAAGTATGGTGAGACACATTTAGGTATTTTTTTCATTTAAGGTTTCTAAGGTAGAAGGTTCTGGAGGTTGGAGCATATAAAGGATGGAGAGACTGTCAGTACACCGTCTAGATAATTCTGGAAATAATTTGTTTACCGTTTAATAACAAGGAACGCTGAAAAAAAAAAAAAACTTACTTTACATGAATTATTATTATTATGTGGGGTTTATGTCTGAACGGATGTATATATTAGTTTCAATCGTGCCTGCACCGCGGTAGGTTCGCGCCTGGTTCGAGTCGAAAACAAAAGGCAACTTCCAACTTGTAGGTATCAACAACCCACAAGTGATCAACTTTCACCTCTCGGGGAACTCCTTTCGTGAGACGTTGATCTCGGACCTGTAGGTACCAGCTAACCTGCATACAAGGCACAGTTATTATCTACAACTTCTACGCTTTATTTTACACTTAGAAAGTATTTTGATATATTTTAAAATGTAGTCATTTTAAAAGTATTATTAAAAATGAAATCTTAAAATTACTTAATAGACAGACTATATTCTATTGGCTATATTATTATATTATATATTATATTGACTATAAGACTAGGTTAGACTATGCTCAGAGGCACTTAACATTTCTAGGATACAACAAAATAAAAATACTCGCAGAATCTAATCATATTCATAGTTTTTTTCCTCGATTGCCTGGATGAAGAAAAGAAAAGTATCAACTCCTAACCCTTCATACTTTTTCTTAGATGTATTTAATTACATTATATTATAAGGTATGCATTCATAAGTAACTAAACAATATATTAATATTTTTCCTTTTACTTCCTAAATGTTTAGGATCCTATAGGGAACGTCTCTTAACGGTCCTAGAACTGATATCACTTTGGTTACTAGCTTTATGATAGGGAGGCTTATAATAAAAAAGGGATGGGAAGCTTACAGTCACACAAATAGGCGTAACTCTTTAATGTATATTTTAATTTGCCATATCATGCTTAACTAAGCAAAATTTTTTTACTCAGAACTCCAAAAAAGGGTATAAATTAAACTGAATTTCGGATATACTTGCTTTTATTATAACTTTTTATTTAACCCCTTGTTGTTGGCTGTTTTAAATTCGTAAGACGATGAACCTACATAATTTTAGCTCAACGTGCGGACATTGTATTCATTCGTCAGTTTTGCTTCGCCTTTTCGGTCAAAAAACAAGTTTAGAGCGACAAGCGAAGAATTGAAAATGTCTGTTTCCTGGGCTAGATCAATAGCTTAGTGGCCGGTATTATTTTGTACTGTTAAGGACATCCGTCCTACATTTTATTCAATGGAAGTCACGATGACTCTATGCTCTGACCAAACCCAAATTAATGACTTCTTTGAGCTTTACAGTACCTATATATATTTTTTGATATTCGATTATTGAATGAAGTATTTTTTTGTTATAGGAAGCAAGATGCGACGCCCCCTTGGATTCAGCCTCACTACCATTGGAGCATCGAGCTGCATACGGGCCTCCCTTACCAGGCCCAGGCCACGGGGACGATCCGTGGCCCTTGGCCACACCCGATAGTCCCCAAATCAAGCATCTCCAAGTGCAATGTGAAAAGACTCATATGCGTGTGAATATCGAATTTGACCGACCATTCTACGGAATGATTTTCTCGAAAGGTTTCTATAGTGACCCTCATTGTGTTCATCTTAAGCCGGGTACAGGACATCTCAGTGCAACATTTGAGATATTCCTTAACAGTTGCGGAATGAGCAGTTCGGCTAATCACAACATTGCCGCTTACGGCAGCCCGACGCCAAGCGGCAGCTATGTCGAGAACACCATTATTATACAATATGATCCATACGTGCAGGAAGTATGGGATCAAGCGAGGAAATTAAGGTGCACATGGTACGACTTCTATGAGAAAGCGGTTACTTTCAGACCATTTCAAGTCGACATGTTGCACGCTGTCACCGCCAACTTCCTTGGAGATAACCTGCAGTGTTGGATGCAAATTCAAGTCGGCAAGGGACCGTGGGCTTCAGAAGTGTCAGGCATTGTGAAGATCGGTCAAACGATGACCATGGTACTGGCCATAAAAGACGATGAAAATAAATTCGACATGTTGGTACGCAACTGCGTCGCCCATGATGGGAAACGTGCGCCCATTCAGTTGGTGGATCAATATGGCTGCGTCGTGAGACCAAAAATAATGAGCAGATTCCAAAAAATAAAGAATTTCGGACCATCAGCTTCGGTAGTATCGTTTGCCTATTTCCAAGCTTTTAAATTTCCGGATTCGATGAATGTTCATTTCCAATGTGTAATACAAGTTTGTAGATATAATTGCCCTGAGCCTAAATGCGGCCACGGACCTGGTTTGACTTCAGAGTATGGAGTACCACTTTTAGGAGGCAATAGTATAGGCGGAGGTGAATACGGTGTACCTCAAGGCGTTCCTCACTCGGAATATGGCGTACCTCCAGCGTTCCCTGACCCTAGACATCCAGGAGACGCATCTGGAGCATTTTCAGAGAATCGGGATGACGTTATCCCACCTCCTCAAGCGCAGGTTTCATCATCGACATCAAATACTGTCAGCCCTTCATCGCCTCCTCCTCAATCACAGAATGATGATGATGTCCATTTACCACCGCCACCTCCACCAGGCAGACGCGGTTCATATAATACGGTTAAACGGAAAAGCAGTGTTTCTGACGAGTTAGAAGGAAATCTGGCAACTTTAGGTGGTCGACCTCGATCGGTAGATGACTTACCGGATCACCTACAGGGTGGCAGAAGACGACGATCCGTTCCAACTATGACGATTGTCGTCAATAGAATATACAAGAGAGAGGCTCAAGAGATGACAGACGTCAACACCAGCAGGATAATACAGGTTGTCGCACCAGGTGATGTGAACTTCGCTCTGAACAACATCGCGAACAATGAAACGGTAGTGATTCAGTCCGCACAGCAATCGGATCCGGAGACGATCTGCATGTCAGTACCTAGCTTCGTCGGTGGCCTGGTGATGCTGCTTCTTGTACTGGTGGTGGCCTCCTTGGTTGCGGCTTTCCTCTTCGTGAGGGTTCGAGCAGTCGATCGCAAAGGCATCGCTACCGCTTATGTCAGCTCGCCTTACGATAGTTCAGAGTTCGTTAAACACGCGAATTAAAGATGCCATCTTGTGGATAGTAAAAAGAGATAAAGAGAGACTGTGCAACGATTTGTAAAAATATATTTAAGAAAAATCGCGTTGAACTGTATCAAGCTCTCCGAGGATCCAAAGATCTTGTATGTATTTATATGGCAGGCATTTTTCAAAGCATTCGTTACATTCTTCGCTCCATTTTTCATCGTATCATCGAGCTTCTTGATCATATTTAATTTAACTTTTGATTATTCATCGTCACTACTATACTAAAGCTTCGCCCTCAAATGGAAAATGGAATATAGTCTTCTTAATTACTTCATTTTCTCTCTTGCGACCGAAGCTTTGTATTAATATAAGAAGTCCCTATTTATTTAAGTTATATCTAAATAAGTTTAGTTGTAAGTAATATGTCTAAACCATGATAATATAACGTTATTATTTGGATGACTGCTTTCTAAATTAATTGTGAAAATTCTATACACACAAACATAAATACACAATCATACATACAAACAAACACACGAATTTACTCTATAATCTAACTAGTTAGGAACAAATTTGTAAAAGACGTTTGTGAAAACATTATACTATATTCGACGACGAGAACACCAATAAATTTATGTGAAACCTTACCTTTTTATTTTATTTTTGTTTTACGTTTAGTTTAGCTATGAAAATAATATTGGAATATTATTGAAAATATTGTTATTTGTTAATTGGTTTTAGTTAATAATTGTCTGAACAAGTGGAATAGCAATCACCTTAATCTATATCAAGTAATAATATGGTTAATTGCTTGTGAGTCAGATAGAAAGATTATGCGTGTGACAGCAGAAGCATGAACCGCCAACCCACTGATCTTAATAGCAAGAGATGTGAACGATCCACTGGCATACTTCCTCACCTGCAGCCCGAAGAGAGACGTTGCTCCGCGCCGCCACTGCTGCAGCGATCGCTTTGTGCGCGCGCGCATGCGATCGACTAAAAGCAAAAGGCGAATACGCAAATCGGATTTCGCACCTAGAAAAACATTCAAGTTTTCCAGTGGTTTTTTTGGTTTTGATTATGGTTTCCAAATCGTCCTACCTTGACAGCTCAATAGTGAATACATTTTCTTTATCATAAAATAAAATAATAATAAAAAAAAAACACATAAGAAAATATCGCAAATGACTTAAATAGACGATTTAGAGTGTGAGTTCGCATGGAAGAAAATATAGCCGGTAGTGACGTCACGCTTCGATGACGGCACCACTATCGCAAAGACTCTGTCGAACTTGGAAGGTACATGAGATAGCGTGTTTCTAATCCGAACGTTTGTTTGGTAGTGATTTTTATTTTTTTAAAGAATTGTTAAAATATTTAAGAAAATGTTTAACCTAAAAATTAGTTATTTCCGTTATTCATTGCACAGTTTATGTTAAATGCGACTTCGAAGAGCCGCGAACACGCGTCGCTGCCTTTTGCTAGGACAATTCACATATCCTATACACCTTATCTGAATTTGAGCTGATTCGCAAATAACATAGGTGGGTTGAATGACTTCTGTATATTATTTTTGTTTATTTAAATAAAGAAAATATATTATACACTTTTAATGGTGGAAAGGAGATCTAAAAGGTGACTTTAAAAGGTATTATGCTTTATGTAGCAAATGCGAGAGACGAAGTTTCTACACACTCGCGTGTTCTTCGTATTATTGTATTGTATGCTTAAAAAATATGCGTAAATAAATGATTCATTGATGTTTGACGAACATTTTAATGTAACAAAGAACAAAAGATTCTCAGTCACTATAAACATTCGAACATTTTTTCCGGATGGTCGGATCATTATGCCGTAAACGAGACAACTACGTGAATATATTCCTTAGCGAAAAACGTGATCGACAAATGTAGTTTCAAAACGTTTTGTATATCACGAAATTGTTCATAAAGACCTTATTACTAAGCACGCGCACCCTCTAAACGTAGAATTACAAAAAAAAAAACGATCACAAAAATCCTCAACATCGCCAGTTTCATATAGACTGTTTTAAAAAACCAATTATAAAATAATATGCGACGAACCCAGAAAAAATGTTCTCGAATAATTAACATTACATATAAAAATATAAATATATTATTTCGGAAATCACTTGCGATGAAAAAAAGACTATAAAATTCAATTTGAATTTCAGACGATGGATCAGTTTTGGGGGGCGAATTTCAATTATAAGAAGAATAATTCCTAAGTTCATTTTACACACCTGATGGCTTAGGTACCTGCGGCAAAAGAAAATATACACTTATTTATGCACTTATCGAAAGGACATTATTACGTTTTTATAAATATATATGAATAGTCAACCTTTTTCTCGGAAATGTACTTTTTCTGTCTGTCATGACTACCGTGTTTAACTTTACCATTGGCTAATTCGTCCCTGAGGGCAAACGCCTTCAGCGGAGTTCCCTTCTTCGGCAGTTCGAACTTAATGGACGACTTTTGCCTGGCAGGCTTCTCAACTTCGTTCTTAGAGCCGCTGAAGGAGTCGTTGTTGTCCTGCCTCAGGAGATGCCTGGAGCCGTTCCTCACGCATGGAGCCGTCGCGTGATTCAACTCCGTTGTCACGCCGCTGCCGCCTTTGACCATCTCCTTGCCATCACCTTGGTTCAGTTTCAGGATGGATTTCGAGTTTTTAATCGCACCGTTTAATGTATACGCAGTGTTTAGTAACATATCATAGAACTCGCAGCGGTTCCCCGGAGATTCTGAAAATGTGACAGTATAAATAAATCAACACTTAAAAATGTTAATGTTTAACTGAGTTTATATTTAGAGAGTACTACTACTAATAATACTATATATTTGGACTTCACCACATATATATGACGTATTTAAAAGCTGGATTAAAATAAATAGATAACGTGTATATTAATAATTATCAAACATTAGGTAAACAAACATAACTATGTATTACTTATTATTGTAGTAACTAAGATCTTACTATTTGGCTTTTTAGACACGTGTCATTATTGTAATAAATTGTGGATTCAACAAACAAATTGAATAGCTATGACTACCTACTTTTTTCCAATGTAACGCTTGCATTATACATCCATCTCTGATTTAAGTATATCTATAGATTATACAGTCATAGCGAAATCCATTTTCTTTCGTCAGCACACATACCGCTAATATTAACTTGTAATTATTGCCTAGCTCACTGAATATTATTATTATATATTGTAGCAACCAATTAAATAAAAAAAAAACCTAAATAAAATAAACAGTCCATACGAGGTCAATTTTGAAAAACTACATTTTAGAGTGTGTCAGAAGTTGGTACTATAGATATTAGTAGTACCTATATTAAACACAGGTAGGTAAGTATAAGAATTTTTTTAGTCTTATTAATTAAGCCAAATTTTGCTAAAATAACTTCACAAGTTGGCGGAAAGGATAACTTTGATTAAATTAATACAGTAGTAAAAAAATAAAATTGTATTGTAATTTATTAGTCTTGGCAAAGTAATTAACAAACAAACAAGCGAAAAGTAACTTTGCCAATTTTTCATCCTGAGATTGAGAATGAGGATTTCTCGTTTCCTTACACCTCACGTTGAACATTTTTTGAATACTCTCTATTTTATATTTACAAACAATAATCACTCTTTTAACTATTAATATGTTTTATGCATTCAATAAAAAAAAAAAACACTTCATGTGAATTGTTTATTATGACTTAATTTTTCGGTATTTCGCTCCAATATTAAAACATAAAAACGAGAAAGTTTAAACTGAGTTTATATGTTGAGGGCTCCTTGCCGAATACTTGAATGTCCCTTGCAAAGAACTTATTTTTCCCAATATATTCTTTGTAGTTACCTATACTTCGAAAGTCATTTTACCGGTATTTTTAAAGTATGTTCACAAACTATTACAATAACAGGTCAAATAAGATTCCTTCCGTCACTAAAAACAAAGTATCAACTACATAGCCATATAAAAAAACAATGAAGTATTCGTGGGAATGAAATGCTTGAATATAAAAAAGTTATTGGGGCAGGATTTTGCGGTCTTTAAGGTAATATAAATATTTGTAATCCGAGTATCTTCAGAGTATGGCTAAGAGTTTGCCATAAGAAATTCACAAATGAGTTGAAGGACGAGGATGGAAGAGGACAGAAGGACGAGGACAGACGAACGCGAAGTAAAAATATGATGTGTATTTTCATGTTATCTTTACCGACCTTGCCCTATAATTTACTGGTATATTTTGTAAGATACATAAAAAAAAAATCAATTAATATTATTAAATCTTTATCTCTTATCTCCTTAGAGAGCCCTTTCAGCTACAAATAAATAACATAATATCTTTAAATGGTTTTTTGTAATTTTATTTACCAATGGGCTAAATGTACTAATAATATGACTTTTGCTATGGTTTATTTAACTTTTTACAGTATTTAGGCCGTATGCATCAGGTAGGATTAAATGCTTATCCTAAAATTATTTTTTTTTTGTTCTTTTTTAAGACGACAACCATTTACGATATGACACGATAAATAAATAAAAGAAATATTTTTTAAATGTTTACTTTAAACATATTTCAACGACATTTGGATTATCTGCGGTTTATTTGCTATTCTTAATTTGCAACACTCTATTTGCTTGCAAAATTACAACTTTTTACGACTAACTGTTAAACAGTTAAAAGCGTGGGACCAATAGACGGATAGACAAAAGTCTTATCATAAAGGTTTCTGTTTCTTACTATTGAGTTTTGTTACAAATGCGAGGCGTAGAGCTCTGGCATAAAATACATTAACTATTTTATAAAAATGTTAAATGAAAACCGCCCTTCAGTATTAAAATTAGAAAAACCCCTTTTATCGAGAATATTCGTAAAACGCTTGATAAAGGTTAATTGTGATATTTATTACTACTATAACTTTTAAAAACTTTTTATCAGCCTTGCGAAACGTAATTCGTAATTCTTAAAACCTAAAAAGTAATATCCAATTGACAGAAGCGACCAATGTCGGGTCGTCACTTAACTTTTTACAAAATATACTTTTATTCGACAACACCAATAGTATAAGGTCTCAAAAATCGACGCTACTGTACAACTCTCAGCTAATTCAAAATTTTGATGTAAAATATAGCAATATTAGTAAAATATAGCATATAGCGATGCTTTTGTGACCTGAATGGCTGTACAGCAATTAATCGTTAAAAAAAAAACATGAAACTAAAGCTAAGATAAAAATTTATTGAATATTTACATACTTATTCTCACAATTTTTTAGCTTGTGCCTCAGAATGTCTTTTGCCTAAATCTCTGGTTACCTTTCAAACCTGATTTGCCTATTATTTTTTTTTAATTATGATCAAAAGTAGTAGCACTGCTAGGTTATAAATAAGACTCGGTTGCATTGTTAAAGATGAACGTTACCTTGACTAGTTCGCGACACATGATCATGGCTGTGCGATGAGGAGGTGGCGCTCAGGTTGCATTTGGAGTTGTTGACAATCTTCACGTTGTTTCTAATAAGGGACGGTTTAATGTCGTCAAACCACGAGTCGCACAACTGAAAGTTCAAAACAATAGTACAAAAGTATGAAATTACGCTAACCTAAGCAAGGTGACGCCCTTGGCTATAAAAGATGAAGCAAAATTAATATGTAGCTTCTCGCAACTTTACAACCTAACCTGCATTTTTGTTATTTTATGGAATTATACCATTACCTACGTATAAACGGCCTTATGCATAGTTCGTTAGTCAACTGCTAAATTGACAGAGCATGCATTTCCTTATAGTTAACCTACTAACTCGACTATACATTGGGCCTTAAATATTTATATTACATCTTTAATGTAACCTAAATAATATTGCATGAAATAAAAACCTTAGGCAGACTCACATCCTGCAATAATATAAACTATACTTAAGTATAAACTAATACAAAAAGTATAAACATCAGGAACATGTGAAATATTGGTGAGATAACAGGGAAAACCTTCATACTAAAGTCGAAATCAATATAATAAAAGGTAGTAGGATTAAATGAGGAGTATATTTAAAACTCACCCGAATGATATTTTTCTCTAATAAACATTTCCCATTTCTGTTTATTTCCGATATAAAACTACTCGAAGAACTAGATAAGCTCGACGAATCCTCATATGGTGTGTGGTTGCCACTTCTTGATTCGAAGTTCTCGAGAGCCTCCTCTAGGTCTTCGTTGATGCCCGCAGCTAAGTTTGGCTCGCTGGACATATCTCAAACTATTTAGCGGCTCCTTAAAGGTCACTTTAATTGTTCAGCACTTCAAATCCTTAATTGTAAAAACGCATCGTACCTCCGTCAAGCTTTCTGCAATTTCAACGTAGATAATAATAATTTGAAACCCAGGTGAAGTAAGTTACAAGGTATAAATTTAAAATGGTTAATAAAGAAAAATCAATGAAAACACCGAGAGAATTAACTAAATTGTATACTATTTTTCGACTCGAAATGTCAAAAGTGGCGTTTGAATCTAGATTTTCCCTAGCTATCTGGGTTCTAGGTGGAACCGACGGATTGACATTATAAAAATGTCAATTTAATAGAACTGACATGCCCCATTTGAAAATGGAAGACCAAGACAATGTGCTCTGTCGCAATTTATGTTTTCAGAGTTCGGTTTCCTCGATAAAGAATCAATTTACACATCTTTTTTTTTTAATTAGTCACCTACAATTAAACCTTCGTTTATCGGCTAAATCGAAAATAAAATTCCTAATCATTTATTTCTAATGTATGCCATTAATCGAAGCGTTATCGCTTAAATAAACGATTAGTAATATTACGTTAGGTATTTATTTTTATTTTATTTTTCATTCTGACATTTTATTACAAAATAAAATTATTTTAAATAAATTAACTATCAATAAAAGGATAATAATTATTGTCGAGTTTGTAAGAAATATGACAAATTTTCTGTGAAAACACAACCATCGTCGGTAAATGAACCGCCGACTTCACGATTTCCCATCCAATGCATAGCTATGGGGTTACTAAATTTTGAAACCATACTGTCGAAATAACCTTGTAAAAACGACGCAAAATTGGGAAGTTTTGGTTTATTTCCTTATGGTTGTTTAACACGTGTGCGTAACTCTTTTTGGGGTTTATCTACCTTACCGACACGGGCTAAATACACCAACAGTGTGGCTAGTTCGTTATTATTAGTACAAGTATATTTCCGTCTTTTTATTCGTTGAATATACATACCCATCCAATAAAAAATAATTTATTAATTTATTATTTACCTGAGGATTTTAAAATTGCTTTAAAGATTAATTAAAAGTAGATATATTTTTTGTACAGCATAACAACAACACTGTAATTTATAACAATTAAATTGACCCTGTTTTTGCGCAGACACATCAAACTCTTTTGAACTGGAATGAATCACGCTCATTTGGACATTATTGCTATCATACGGATTTTCTTAAAACTTTTACTCAAACGTTTGCCGTTTGCCTTTGAACGTTTGATTTAATTTTTACATAGCAGTAATAATCAGCTTGCACAGATCGCATTAGTCACCGATATAAAAATAAATAAAAATGAAAGTATTGAAAAAACCTATTTAGATAATTTAATTAATTTTAAAAAGTGTATAAAAGCGTAAATATTCTTAGGATATATAAATCTAAGAAATCCAATTTTGCTCTTCTTTATATAAGATTACGTAAAAGGATAACTTACAAATAAAGGATTACTTACGTTACAAAGATAAAGATTGCTATTGTAATCATTACCTATGTTTGTAACGCTCTACCACGATTAAGTTAAAACAATTTTTATCAAAATAAGCGTAAATGATGAAAAAAAAAACAGTTTGCAATATGCATCATAACACAAACAGATGTTTACAATTATAGATACGAATTTTACTCTACTTTAACCGTATTTAATCGTATTTTAGTAGGTTCAAAAGCGGCTTTTAGAGATTTTGAAAAAAATAAAAAGTATATACAAAACAACCAAATTTTAAAAATTACCATTTTCGCCAATTCATGTATTGGCGGAAAGAACAAAAAAAAACTTTAAAGCAATAGAAATGAAAATTACAAATAACTGCACGATTTTTGTATCTACATATAAATAGCATTATAGTTTAAAATTTTATTAAAGCATGTATTCTTTCCAAATTTTATTTATATTATATTTTTTTTAAACCAATAATAATACAAAATATACTAGTATACTATCTTAAAAATCTGAAAATATTATTATACTATTTTTTAAATATTCATAAAAACTTATTTTTTCTTTTAGACTTTCTGCCTTTATGCTATTTATACTTATTTTTGTTGTACACAATCTTGTAATGATGACAAAGTGATATTGTTTTCTCAACGTTAATTACAAATTGTAGTTATGCTGCACTTTGTCTAGTGATACAACTATTACTATTAGCTAAAGAGCCACTTACCCCGAGCAGTGACAAAAGCATTCGCCTAATCTTATTTTCATCCGCGTCGCCCCGCGGCCGCAAGTAGCACTTACCGGGGTGGAACGTGTAGCCACTGCTTAAATGTTAATGTAAAGACTCCGGACTTGGCTAATGGCGTGCCTGAACTGGCGCAACCCTAAAATTATGGGTCGGAGCCGCAAGCTCCGAGTGCGCTTGGGAACGGAACTCAGTACTTTGACTTGGCCAGGCGGACTCCTAGGGCCCGGTCACACTCGCGACGAATTTAGATGCGATCCAGTCATACGTGAACGTAACCTTCGATAAATAAAAGGAATAAATTTCATTGTATCATATAATGTCAGTAATTTATTTGAAATTTGATTGTGAAACACGAACAATGCACATTAGAGTTTTACACATCAAATTATAAAACAGAATGTAAGTTTACTCAATCGTTATATAATTTTATTGTAATAATTTTACAAATATATTTCATATTTCCCTTTAGAGGTAATGTAATAAATATTTTGTAGTAATAAATCGCAATCCTCAGTAGCGGTTAGACAAAAAAACATTGGTTCTAAAATGTCATCTACATAAAAGAGACATTTACTTCGACATTTCAAATTATCAAATTTTAATGAAATCAGAATTAGTAACTAGCAATCGGTAATAATGTTTATAAAAAAATAATACTTTATGGATTACTCGTTCTTAATATTACATATAAAAATATGAATAGATCACCTCAGCGCAGTAGAATAGTACTATAGCAATATTTATATAGTGCACATACATTACCTGACTACAGATAAGCGCTTAGAACTTGTAGACACAAGGTTGAGAAGGTAGATGACGTACCTATAAGCAGATTGGTGCAGTACAATTTTGGCGGTAGTTTAAAAAAAATATATATGGGTTGATACCATGTTTCTATGGGGTTGATGATTGCAAGTAGAGCGGCTATAAAAAACTGTTTATTTAGAAGTGAATAAATTCTCTCTTAGTCATTTTTAAAAGAAGAAATTCAATAAGTTATTTATAATATACACGTAAACTTTAGTTAATATGTTTTTAGATGACGCAAACCACTATAAGAATTAATTCAACAAAAATCAAGACCTTAGTATAATATTAGCGTATGAGCGTAGGTAATTTGATTTTGATCAATTAGCATCACATTATGTTATATTATTTTCATGGGCCAACCATAATTACGATACAAGATAGAAGACAATTTATTTCCATTATCAGACAAGTTGTACAGGAATGGTATTACTATTAGATTATAATAATTAAGTACACATAAATTTATCCATATAAAAATATAATTTACAGCAATATTAATTTACATCAAGTACTTTGAGAACAAACAATATATATATTTAAAAATAATATTAAAGTAGCATGTAGAGGTAGCTAATGGTCCACGAAGCGATATAAACTAATAAATACGCAGAATGGGTTTGCAGTTTATTGGGCCTTAGGCAAAATTATAAGGTCTTTGGTTTTATTTCCGAAAGAAAGATGTAAATAATTTTTATTTTTTTAATCCTAATATAAATTTATATTACATTATAAGTGATTAATATAATGCTTCCTAGCAACCTTGTAATCTTGGATTAAGAATCAGCAATGAACTAACGAGGACGCATTGGGATGTTTAGGAAATATGTATTATTTAATTAATTTATAGTATTTAGAGCATCAGGAGCTTAGAGTTTTTCTTCAGATACTAAATCACATTCAGAATCGCTTTCAACGTGGCAGAAGTCATGCTATTTTGCCTTGGTGAGGGAGGTTAACGGTCTTCCACCACGTTCTAGGACGGGGGCGTCTAATTTAGCATAATATACTCTTAATAGCGAATTGTAAAACTTCTAAAAAAAGTAGTAGTACACATTTTTTTTTAAGATTGCAAGCAATGAGACATCGTTTAGCCTAAAGGCGGTAAAAAGGGAATGAAACAGTGTTTGATCTTATGTGAGACAGATACAGATAAGGCAAGGCCAGCTGCGGCGTTGTTAAATTATATTATCGGACAAAAGTTTTAGGTAATTGAATAAAATTAATAGTATTTTTTTCTTAAAAAACTTAATTTTTTCATGTTTTTTTTTATATTTATTCCAACTATTTCCCTGAATAGGAAAGGTTATTTTTATTTGATTAAAATATGTAACAAATTCAGTGAACGAAATGACAAAAAAAACGGCTAAAAAACCAATTAACATTAACCTGGGCCCTAAAATTTTTTAATCAAACACATCAAATTTCGTAATTTTGAATCACGATTCATCTATTTATGTATATTTAAGCGTGTTTAAAGTTTATTTTTACATGTATTAACCAACTATCAAAGGATTATAGTATAAACACACACTCATAAATACTGTGATTGATATAAGATTTCTTAATTGTTAAGCTAGTAATACAAAAAAAAGGTTATTTATTCATCTACGTTTTGTTGTAAAATATATATTTTCTAATATGATTATAATAATATCGTCTTAGATAATAATCTTCCTTAGGATCATAATATTTTATTTATCTTAATTCGAAAATACCAATGGTTTTAAACAATAACCTACAAAATAATACGTAATACAATTTAAGTTAATTTCCATAAATTGAAATGTTCCGCTTCTGTGGTCAAGTAGTATGCCCAGTAGTATGCATCTATTTGCCGTTGTGGTTGCGATCCAATTCCATTTGACAATTGAAATAATAACGTATTTCGAAGGACAACATTATTGTTTATTCGAGGGAGAAGTTTTAGGTACCGGTAGCGGTGGGCAGTGGTACTTATATTATTAAATAAAAGTAGTCATGGATCACGTGTACTACACATGAAATTATACACGTAACATTATAAAGTATTGAAAAGTATTGAATTAAAAGTATTGAACAACCTTAGAATATAAACTAGTAAGTTGATATTTGGTAATATTATAAAATTATCGGAAACCAATTATGAAGAGGTCATGTTACATTTTTAACGAATTAACTTTTTGACTTGACCAGGGTATACGAGTATGCTGGAAATTAATATCATGCCTAGAAACAGAAATAAAGACGCGATGATGGGGTTATGTACCCTTAAAATGTTGAAATGCTATGGTAAAGAGTGTTAGGGTACGAACGATAGTCCCTTTATCCACTCAAACGCACATATTTTCATCGACATGTCCCTTTCATCCATTAAACTTCAGTTTTTTTTCAAAATACATTTTACATTAAAAAAAATACATTTCTTTTATTTATTTTTTATTTCAATAATGGCATTTAAAATCCGTTGTTATTCAATTAAAGTTCTAACAAGTTACACTAAACCCCTTTTTTCTCAAAAGATCATTTTTGTAACTTGTCCCTTTTACCCACTTGCCTGTTCATTTTTGTAATCGTATTTACTCAGCTATGAGTGAAAACCTAAAATAATATATTTTGCGACTTCTAAATAAAAACTAGATATAGTTCGGTAGTAGTTACATTTTTCTGATCATAATGCGAGTGTTTAAATAAAAACAATCAGTAGAACGTTTGATGTTCTAAACATTTGACTCTACATTTGCTACTTAAGTTAGTTTTACATCATTGGAGTGCGCGGTGGGTTCGTTAAAAAGTTTTACATTTGGGGAAGTTCGTACTTATACTAGTCATTCGGCTTTTAGTGCATTTCACGCGACCAGCTTGTATTTTAGTTGGAGACCGTGACGTCGAGTCAGCATATAAGGATCTATCTGACTCATATCCTACTTTCAGAACCACAGTTGTGCGTTATCCACATTATGTGCATAATATGTGGTATAGGTACAACACTTTATATTGTCGAAAACAGCATTTATAAAATGCGCGCAGAGAGTTGGAAATAATGCTCCTCGTGGTACATTTGATTTTACTGCAAACCAATAGAGGAAATGTATTCAGAGAGAACACATTATTAGGATTTTGCAATCATACTATTGCTATTCTACCGCGGATGGAGGGTTTTCAACAGATGAAAGCCTGTTTATAATATCGAATTTACTTTGTTTAAAGTGTTACTAAAATCAAGTAAAACAAAAATGGTAAGATTTTATTTATCCATTGCTTGTTTTTTAGACTGCCTTTTGCTTTAGGCTATTATCAATAGTAATTTCACTAGTACGAATTATTGTACCATTTTTGATATTATTACTATGCGAACAATGCAATGCGAACAAACATTATTATATCAAGTAGCACTAACACCAACAACAACAAATTAACAACATTATTTATATGAAAACAAAGTTTTGGTTATCTAAGTACATTCAGCTGTCATGAAATAATAGCTAATATGACGGAGTAATTTATTTATAAAAAAATAAACCATATTCTACTTAATTCAGATATTAAAGAAGAAAAATATGAGATTTGACAAAAATTTAATCTCACTGAATTTAGTTACCAAATTAAATTCTGACTAAAGATTAATTTTAATTTTGAGTATAATTTCGTACCGTTGCTACGTTGGTCAATGTTATTTCGTGGATTACCACATCAAAGGTTGGGATGGAGCTAACTGTAACTATTGCACACACGTCTACACATATAGAGACGTAGATGGCCATAACTACCCGCAATGATGCACACATGCCGCGCTGAGGGAAAGTCAGCTGAAAGGAAAGTAATTGAATATGCAAATGACGAAGCAAGAACCCGTACTCCGCAGAGTACTGTTTGCACGCTCTGCGCTTATCTAAGGGCGGACTTCCTCGCTCTATCTTTTACTTTAATCCTAAGTGACAATTTTCCTTCATTTAACATTGCAACGTTAGCTTAGAAAAGTTTAAATATGCACATAATATTAGTTGATTGATTCTGTGGCGTGATTAATGCAAAATGACCCTATTTGAATCAACTAAACCTGTCTTCCCGAAAACGCTCGATCTGACCCATCTAACGGCTTTTAAAAACAGAAACACTTTGTTTTTTTAATTGATTAATCACGTAAATCAGAATAAATAAATAAAAAAGAATTAACTTCGACTAATTTTGTTTTCTCGATTCTTAAATACAGCCAATAAGATATTTTGATAAATTGTATAAATAATATCAGACGTTTCAGGGCTCCTAACTTTTAGATAAAGTGGAATTATAAGTTTTTATTCTTTAGAAGCATAGTTAATTAGGAGTTAAGTCGATTTTCAGTATTATTTGTCTTCTATATTGATATTTATAAATGTCGAAAACTCTAGGCATGATGTATCTGTATATTATATTATATCAATTTTTGTGAACCAATTGAAAATTGAAAATTGTCATTCCTATGCATTAAGTTGTTCTTGGAAATAAACTTTTACTTTACTATATCTACAAATAAGAGTGCCACAATACTACAACGTTTGTATGGATCGTGTTGGGACCTCTTACATATTTCCCTAGTAGGGTTTACATGCAATAAATTAAATTTGAAACATTAATAGTAAACAAACATTTCTAAAAACAAGCTTTTATTTGTGCGCATTCGAGTGTCTTGTTGTTGACCGTTGAAGAGTTTCTTTGTCTGGAGACAATCATGGGCGTAGAATCAAGACATTACAAGCTTACCACAAAAATGCATTATCATCGGAACTAAACCAAAATGTCCAATTTCAACTCCGTAGGATAAGAGGAAGTGGTTCTAATTCAACTAGCAAGATTTGACCTAAACAGACTAACAAAGATTCAAAGTTAAATAAAAGCTGTCATGTTTTGAGTGTTTAAATAAAATGAAAGTTAAAATGGCTTATTAAACTATAAAGAATGAAGGCATTCAATTATTATTTCATTGTAATATGTATACTTAATTGATTTTATTTATTAAAACATTTTTGTTTTTTTCCTCAATCAATATCAATCGCCAAAGCTGTATGTATACGAAGGCGATTTGTTTTGAGCTGTTAGTCAAACCGCTGAATATACAAATATTAAATGTGTTCGAATACATTTTTTTTTATGTATTATTAGTTTTTTCATTCATGTATGTATTTTCGAAAGTTTTAAATGAAAGATTCAACGATGTAAATCGCGGCGACATCAGGTAGAAAATTGGAGCGGGCGTGAATTAAACGCGAATAAAAATGATAAATGGTCTTTCAAATTACATCGGCACATTTTCCCCCTGTACTTTTCTGTCGGCGCCATTTGCATTTTTATTAATAATGCCCTCGAACACAGCCTACCTCGTTACTGCAGGGAAGAGCTTAAGGGTACATGCACACTCGGCATTCAATTATTAAGAGGCAAATCTAAAAAAAAATCAGATTACCCAGATTAACCAGAGAATAAAATGAAATTTGCTTCAGTTGGAATACTCTCATTATTCACAGAACCGTAACAGACCCATTTTAATTAACACTTTCAGACGAAGCACATGCGTATTCGTTTAACCAACCATATCATTTCTCCATACCAACCAAAAAAATAAGAGGTTTGAAAAGTCTACAGTTTATCAAAAGTTTAGATTTAAATATCTTATTGGCTGAATACGAGAATCGACAAAATAAAACCAAAGAAACACAGATGCAAAGAATCATAAAGATGCAAAGTCAACTAAAAATACATTTACTATATTTATATGTATGTAAGATTATTTTAAGTACAAATACTAGTAATATTTTAATGTTTTAATATTTTTTTTCATAAAATACGAAACTATATTTAACGTAAATATTATAAGAAGTACTTCTTTTAATTTTTTTGTTTATTAAAGGTTTTTTAACGGGGACAAATCGGTTTTCTTTTACAATAACTATGAGGAAACATTTATAAAAACGTCGAAATATAGTTTTTCGATAGTGAAATCAATGTAGGTATGAAAATAAAATTATTATTATGTATTTTTTTTAACATTGACTATATTTGACTCAGATATGCGCCCTGCGGTAATAATTTGTTTTCGTGATTACGTTAAAACATTTAGTTATACTTCGAATTTGCCCAATAAAATCTAAATCACAGATATAACAAAAAAAAAACTACTTTTATTGAATTGCCATAAGTATAAAATAAAATACTAAATAATCGTCAGAACGAAAATAAATGTTTAAGTGAAATTATCATTAACATAATATTATTATTATTTCAATTATATTATTATAGAGCAAGGTTTTAGGAATACAATTAAAAATGGCAGTAAATGGCGAATTAAAGCCAAAAAGTCTAAATAAATGCCTGGGAAAGCTTTTCTTGGATATTTATTTATGTTATAAAATGCAGAGGGTTTATCCAATATCGAAGGTCCCCCCTACATTTAAAGTAAATTTCATTTGATATTGAATACTTATGAACCTAAGTACGAGTATTTACTGCCAACGATTATTACATGTTTATTTGGGGTATAAAGTTAACAAGCGTTTCCGTTTTTCATTACTAACTAATTTAACATTTTTTTTTTCATAATAATTTACTTTGTTGTAGATAAGGCAGATATTACTTATTTCGTTATTAACTTTATGTTTGTTTCCAGCTTATTTTCTCATCATTATTTTTATTTGATTTTTACGTTGAATAACTGCGAGTGTGAACCTAACCTCAGATCGTACGCTGATCTTGTACACTTGACTAGTGCAGTATCGCACAACCCATCATTACGCTCGCGCCGCACCGTTATAGTCGATTGTGCAGATATAAATTATATTCTCAGTACCTTTTCTGCAGAAATATTAATAGAAATATGCATAAATAGCGCGTTCTGTTTGACCCAAATATTGTGCTTATTAATATTTAGTTTCTGATTAATATATTATGTATTTACAACATGACTGTCAGTTAATGTGAAGAAAATTTAAGATGAGCATTATGGAAATGTAAAAAACACAAATAGGGTTTCATTCGCGTGCTACGAAGGGCCGTAGAGGCTCTGACCGACTTTCACTTAGTTATAAATATATTAACATATTCTCTAAATACACCATTTTTTTAGGATATAAAAATGTGCGATTGCATTATCTCAAATAGCAGTGAGCGTTAACCCGATAATCATATAACTGAAGTTACTTTAAACGCGATTTCAAAATAACCTAATACTTAAAACGACTACAAAATAACTGCGTAATTTAGCCGAACTCGTCTCTGTGCTACATTGCCATGGTGCCACTTGTAACGAGATTTCCGTGTCACTGAATAAGCCTTCGCTTCTTTTCGTTTACGCGACTCTGTAGGTATCTATGACAATCGTATGCTGAGCGTGTTCGCGTGGTTTCACTTGCAACGAGATTTTCGTACTGAATAAGCGAAGCACTTCGTTGAACGCGACTCTGTAGCTATGGCTGTGAATGAAAGCGATTTTGTCACCGCTATAATTTAAATGAAATATTGCAATTCGAATTATTTTGGTTTTTAATTCGTTGCGCAAATGCAACAAAATTGGATACGCCATCTTTCGGGAAAAATTTTTTTTTTCGCGTAAGATTATATATATATAAATTCGAGATTATTGCTTTTCTTCAGATCTTGTAAATTGCATGAAATAAATTGTTGGATGTAGCAAGCTCCGGTTTCACTTATTTTTTTATGCAAACTAGAAACAAATACTTAATATGATCATGAAAATTCTAGCCTGTTTTTTTTTTTGATGTATCAGCTCTATAACAGTTCGCAATATATCAGCATAAATAAATATATACAAATTAAAGTCCGTCTATTTTATTATAGTGCGATAATTAAATTTTAATATATTGTCCAACCTTGTTTGAATAAATTGAAGTCTTTGTGGTAGGCATTTTGCAGTAGCTTTTGCTCTTTTGAACTTCCCTCGTTTTGTGTTATGCAAAAGTTTAATTACTTTCGATCTATCTCTGTATCGAAGTTCTTGATCAGAGTTTTACATATTCTATGGATATTGAGTAGTTCAGGCTAAAGTTGTGATAATGGATATGTGAATATAATATTGAATTATTTATTATTTTGGTTTAAAATATTTTCGTAAATAATCAAAGCTAGACGAGAGAAGACTTTTCTTTTTACGGTTTTTTTAAAAAAGTTTAGGTTTGACATTGTACAAAATATTACATTTGTGTTTTTTTTCTTAACTGTGTATAAACGTACGGTCTATGCATACGACCAAAAGTATTACGTGCATAATAAGAGTATGCACCTGTGTCCTCAATTTAAACAAATGTATTGTGTTTTTTGTATGCACATATTAAAATCAAATAATACTTAGAGGTAAATCCTAAACCTTACGTAAATTTTCAATGGTTTAGTATACTATCTTGATGAGTCACATAAGATTTTTCTACACATAAAGCAGCCATGCATCTTCATCATTATCATAACATATGCATAAAACAAGCACACTGCCATTTATTTTTATTGATAAACCTTATTCAAGATGTTTTGATTAAAGTTTATAATAAAACACATTTAGATCCATAGGTAGGTATTGAAAATTAACACTAAGATAATTATAAGAAAAATTAATGAAGAATTATTAATAATAATGTAAAGTATGTAAGATGGTTTATAAAATTAAATATAGTATTAAATCACAAAATATTAATAAATATTAACTTGTTGTTGATCTAGCGTAATACAGCGGATACATAAATATTTGTTTGGGACGGTTTAGGGTTGAGGATCATTATCTCAAGCGTCACTAAATGGCTGTTAGTGTTAGAGACACTTCAGCGGATGCACCCTCCGCCTCCCCTTTCCACGCTACCGCCCCAACCGTGGCTCGGTTTTACTCTGGAGCGGAGGTACTATAATCGGAGATTCGAGCAATCCCATTATCTGCTCTAGAATAAGTTTATACAGGCGAAATTATATCCAACATACGAGTTCACACATTCAACTCTGATATGCTTGGAGTGAATACTTTACGAGTTGTTTAATAATTTGTGTGTGTCTAAATAGGTACCGAGGTTGTCGTCCAGTTTCTTTAAAATTACAAATGTACTGAAATTCGCAACAATTGACTGAACCATGCTCCAATTATATATTGATTTAATTATTTAAGTTGAGAGGAGTCGTGGCCTCAAAGCTACATAAATTGAAACTATTAGCAAATAGTTGATAAATTGTAAACATATAAATGATAAAATAAGTGTCCGGAATTACGCTTAAGATGTGTAAACATCATTGTTCGTTAGTGAATGTAATTAATGGGAGGATTGAAAATTTGGAAATAAACTGAATGATAATCTCACAAAAATGACGATTTTTATTCATCGGATTGATCGATCGAGACACGAACGTTTGTGATACCTAACTGAAGCACAAATTCGTTTTGTTGTCACAGTTTACTGGTCACAGAAGTTTCTTATCAGTAGTTTGAGGATAACCAATGCGTATTTTGCAATGCAAACAAAATGCGTATTTTGCTCGCCGTCTACCTTTGTGTTGTCAATAAGCTATTGTTGAATAGGCAGGTTATTCCAATTACATCGAACGCGTTCAGCGGAATAGCAGCGGGTGCAATGGGCGAGTTCTGCGCTTTTTCGCTATGCAGTTGCAACGGAGATCGTTCGCGAATAATTGAGAACACTACCCAACCCTATCACGGTCCATTGAGAGCAATTGCGGTGCAGCTTTTCAATATTCGCGCTGAGAGAACTCATCATTTAAACCTGTTGGTGAGAAAATATTGTTTTCTGTTTGTTTTTGTCTTAAACATAGATTATTCTTACCCCACGAAAATACAAATCACGGATTTGTAACATACACAAGATATAATTTATAAATAAATTTTATTTCACATTTCTATACCTAACGTATAGATGTATAAGTTATTTTATTTAATTTTATTAAAAATGTTTTTTTTTTATATTATGACCAACATTGTTGGGATGCGCCGCTTAAATGTATTTATGTAGGTACTACTTTGTCATTGCTGAGTATTGAGTGAGACTCAAAGAAAACTGCATTGTAATACAAGAGTTTAATGTGTATATATATCTTAGAACACGTTTCAAAGAATTCTAATGTAATGAGAAATATTGTTTATAATAGTTTGATTGTTGTAGAAATTATTTTCGGCGAGACTCTGCTAAGTTAAGTTCCGACTACCTCGTTACTTTCTCCGTGGTACGTTGAAATATCCAATATCCTGTATGCTGTATATGTAATATGCTGAGAATGGACGAAATATCAAACTATACTATTAGTATTAGTATTTTATCAAAATATGACATATCCAGAACTTGGAGCCATAATTCTATCGGGGTTGCAACAAAATATGTTTAATTTCCTTCTTGATATTCCGAACCAATATTTTAGAATTTTTACATTACCCTGAAGATGAAGATGTATTACATGTTGTTTTAGAAATATAATATGTGTGCATAGCCCGGTGCGCGATGTTGACCGGTGTTTGGTTTGCTTTCGGTTTAGCCAAACGTTTCCTGTGAAATTATTTATTTTTTATGGAAAAAATATGTCAAAATTAAGAAACCTTGTAGACAAAACTTGTTCAGTTTAGCGTGTAGAATAACCCCATGAAAAGATGTGGATCAGAAAAAGTTCACTCTGTATATGATAGATATATATTCGCATCTATTATAAGTTAAATTGTGCATATTTCTTGGCGTAATATCCGTGCGACGTGATCGTTATGCCAATGTTTCATATAAAAGAGAAAAATGGGCAATAAATAACATTACGATATCCTCCTCCACGTTTTTACCTCGGAACAAGGTGACACTTGCGAATTTGAATTTATCGGTTTTCGCGTATTTATTCATCCTCGGCTTAGCTCAAATGTGAATTTATCTAAGAGATATAGGCATTTGAACGTGCGCAGAGTTAATATTACAAACGAGCTAAATTTACCTATAGCGCTTACATTTAAGAGTATTAAACAGTATAAACCATATCATCGATTAAACAAGATATGTCGTTTAATAATTGGGTATACATATTATTAAGGTGTAAGTAACAAATTAAACTCAATACATCAACTCATTTTGTTGTTTTTTTTTGTATTAAAATCTCGTTATATTATGTCGACTTGAAACTAAAAGCAGCTAGGCTCCCATTAATTAATAAAGCAACATTATTTAGGTTTTAGTTAATTTTGTTTGTAATCACAAGTTACGTCAACTTAATTATTAAGCACTTTGTTATATATTTTATGCTTGTTTAAATAAATTGTTTTTAGTTAAGATTAAGAAACCGGCAGATAAGACAATGTCTTGGCTGGATCTATTTACATTGTATTTGTATATATGTGAGTAATAAAAGTTGCTAATGGCAACATTGAAATTGAACTAAATTAAAAATTACGATCAAAATTTTAAACTTTAAATCACTTAAAGATTCACAAAGGGTGAAAATTGCGTGTCATTTATAGTAAAAAAGAACATTACAGGACATAAGAAACCCGTTATACAGGTTGACTGGTAGTTCAATAGATTAATTCTGGGATGTCATAGGAGAAGTAATTTGTTAAACATTTAAGTAGTTAAACTTGTGTACAAAACTTATTAGTAATCTAGTTATTTTAACTTTTATTACTTTTCCTAAACCTCTATCATATATTTTAGCAGTACTCACTACATTAATTTAGTGTTTTATTTAGATAATATTTTGTATTCAGATAGAATCAAAACAGATATTGCAAAAGTTAATAGAAGTTCTCGCAATCAGATCATTTAAAAAAATACGGAATCATTACGGCTTGCTCCTACCCACTAAAAGAAACAAATTAATAGCTTAATATAAATCATTATTCTTTAAACAATATAATGAATGGTTTCATATGATTAAAATGAAATCATCGGCGCTAATGTGTCAACATAATACTTCTAAAGCATATTATTAAACGGTAGTATAAAATTATCGCGCCGCCTATTCTAAAAGTATGGTTTAATTGCGGGAGTGAAAATTGAACGACTCTCTTCGCTTCCCGCCGAGCGCCGCCCGCGCCTCTCCGCGGATAACGCGAATAAAAGTTGCATATTTCATTGTTCTCGCCTACCCACAAATATGCCGTCGCCATGCTCTATGGTTTCGCTTCATGCACTCGTTAATTGCTCGCTTGAAAAGTTACTTCATTAAAAACGCTGTCTCATTCTCTGGGTCCATTCCTATCCTCTTGTAATTAATGGTGGTTTGGCCATATTATATTTTAGTTCAAGCAGCAAAATTTTAACAATAATTAAACATGCTAAAAGAGTACTCATTTTACAAAGGTGAGGATTCCGAAAAATATGAAGTGGTTAGGGGGAGGTGGGGGGGGGGGGGGGTGGAGGAAATAGTTGTAGTGTGTGGAGTACTGCCAGCTACTTTAGAAATATGTTATTATTTTATTTCTATTTGTTGGAGATTCATATTTTAACAGGCATAGTTACGAGCATAGGCAGAAATCTAAATGATTTTTATTTTGCTATAGTTTTTTGTTTGTATATAAAATTTAAAAAATGGACTTTATAAAAAATGAATTTTATAGTGTGATCAATGTATCTAAAACCTACATATTATTTTACATAAAATAACGGTACGTCATATATTACCATTATATTAATATTAAAAAAAAGCAAATTGGAGAAAATAACCCTGTACTACTTAAATCCAGTCGGTTGGTAAAATATCTTAGAAAGTAGTTTTTTTTAAAGAAGTGAATTTTCAGAATACCCCAAAAACGGAAACAGGTTTGTAGTAAAAATATGAATATATTTTTTAATTTAAACTTATGTAATCAAGTAGTAATTAAATACAAGTTACAAAATTAGTTTAATTTAAAATATTAGCATTTGCGTAATAAGTATTTTTTAAATACTTACACAAATTTTCCTAGGCTGCGAATGAATCTAATTAGGACACACTTATCCGACTAAACTCGGTTTGACGCTCAAACCCACAAATACATAAACATTGCAGCGAATTAACCATTGCGGTATTAAGTTTTATATACTCAGAAAGCTGAACTATTTTGCTCTTCAAAAATGATGTATTATTCGTAAGGTTGGTTGAACGCCCTCACCCATCTAGTTTAAGCTTCTTTATCCACGTACCACCTGCATTACCGTATATACTAGCCAATCATATTGACGAAAGTATACTCGAATATACTTTTAGCATACTAACAATAAGATGTGATACGTGTCAAGGTGATAGATATGAATGAAATGTTCAGATAGTACCATTTCATTTCCATTGTAAATTGAAGTGATCCGAGGAGTGAGGAGAAGGGGCCTGAGATGCGCGGGGGGAGGGGGGGGGGAGGCTTTGTAATCACACATTTTGCTTTGCTTATGGTAAAGGATTCTACACTGAGTTGTTTATTTATTGTAGTGAGAAGAGTGCTTTGCTTACAAAGTAAAAATGCTTTAATCTCATTATTGCAAATTCATAAAGAAGGTACACACTATCTAACGCCTCGGATAGGTCTAGTTAATTTGTCATAACTGTTTTGATGTGTAAACATCTTTACGGACACCCCCAAGCAGACCGCACGTCATGTTTTGATGCGATGTCGCAGTTTTCCTATACAACTTTTTGTTTAACAAAAGTGACGTATGACTGATTCGCCACCTCATGCAGCTTAAATAAATTGAACCGACTTAGTTTTAGCAAACTATACCTCAGTGTAATTATAATTTAAATACTTATATAGAATAATTATACCTCTCAGCGATTCTATTGAAACTTTTGTATTGTCATATATAATGTTTTCACCCACACCCACAGAAAAGGCACCGTGTTTGTGGGGAAATAAATGTAAAGGTGTTTTGTAAAAAATAAAAAAAAAAGTACTTTATTTTTGTTTTTTTTTTAAATTTATCACTGAAATGCTAAATATGAAAAAAAGAATTGAAGTTCTCGGACTCAGATAG
The DNA here is from genome assembly GCA_020383195.1 of Neomicropteryx cornuta. Classification (NCBI taxonomy): domain Eukaryota; kingdom Metazoa; phylum Arthropoda; class Insecta; order Lepidoptera; family Micropterigidae; genus Neomicropteryx; species Neomicropteryx cornuta. Next base: position 14,873,750 of record JAHKQU010000014.1, read on the forward strand.
AGTAGTAATAAAAGTCAAAATAAAAGAAAATAAATAAAAATTGACTGTTTTTAATACTTTGATATTATTCTTCGTGTTTAATGAATATTCATCCGACTGCTATAAATTAAATAGTTGTATAATATATATTTAAAATTTGATTAAACAATTATATGAAAGATATCGCCATCTCGGCATTTGCTAGAGTATTTGGTCAAGAACCCAAGATTTTTTTTAGTGAAAGCTTCATCATAGGCATTTTCAAAATGATCCCTATACGTACTTCGCGCCTACAACTTATTCTGTAATGCGGGTATATATTATACACTAAAATTCTTTTTAGCTTTTATAGCATAAAAATATAATCTCTCATACTCATAAATATAGTCTCTCATTACTTGTTTCAAAACATAATAAATACTGTGTACTATTTTTTTTCGGACGGAGAAAATTAACCTTTTGAGTAAAGCTTGGGTTTGAATAAATATTTCCTGTTTCAGATGAAATATTTTGTTGAATTTGCGGTCACGCATGTGTCAACATAATAAGAGTAGCTTATTATTTATTTAAATAAAAAAAAATATGTATGTATATTTAATGTATTTCTGTGCCCTGAAGCCTTTATGGTAGGTAAGCATTTTGCTTGAGGCGTTCAGGCCTAAGTTAAGCTCCGTAGTATTTCCCCTTCGTCCCGTACTTTGCATAATATTACAGATCCTCAAAACCTTTTGCCGTTTTCATCACTTTGTACGAATATTTACCTGCACAAGTGAAAACACTTCTAAAGCGGACTCGGGAAACCAACAAATGTGAATAAAATTCATAAATTATTTCAACATTGTTAGCGGGACGAGGTTACTACATTTCAGAAGTCTGCTTGTTACTACGAAACAGAGTTTGTTTGCATATCTCATATTTTAAGGATTCAGTAAATAAGCCTTTAGGGTTTATTATCAAAAACAACTATCAATCAGATAAATATTTACGAATAATTTTATACCTTTAACGTTAGCAGCATGACAAATCTATCTGCAGAGCATATTCTAAAAACGCATGTTGAATTCATGTCAGAATAATAATTTAATATATATATAAACAAGGAAATCAATAAAAAATATCTTGAATCAATATTTGTATAAAAATATGTGATTATACTATAAAATATATTTTATATGTAGGATAGCCATTTAAACTGGGTCTATAAATTCCATTAAATAATAAAATTGCAATTTACGCAGGGATGTCGACTATATATTTTTTTTTCCTGATACATATTTTTTTATGTGACGCGACTCCAATGCGACCCAGCCTTACCTCATCCCATTACATAACCAGAAAATAATGGCAGTTTTCTTCCTAGACGTCTCTGTCGGATGCGTTATCACATGAGTCTGCCCGACGAACATAAACGAGATTTAGGTGTAAAAGGCCATATGTAAGCATATCGCTCCTCCTCTGGAAAACAGCAGGCAAAGGAAAGTTCCATTTTCACCTTCCTTATGTCGTCTATTCTTTACGTGCAACAATTTGAAGCAGGGGTCCATTTTGAGAATGCTTTCTGTTTAGATGACTATTATCAAACATTTTTTTCCACTTTACATTATTTTCAATATAATAGTATAATCTTTATAGTTTCAATAAAATTTATGATTTATTTACGCAAGAGACAACGTTACGTTATCGCTTTTACCGTTTTAAAGTTACGTTACCCTCTTCAAGAAAAGGAGAGGTCCTCAATCCGACGAGTATATTTTTCTTAATATACGACTATGTTCACTCATTATTCTTGGATTAGCTAGAGCGATTTTGATGTTTTTTTTCCATATGGTAAGAAAATTTTTACACCACTTATGTAAAGTAGCAAAAAAATAAAAATAAGTTTTCCGTTCAAAACGTTTTCATTCGAATTGGCTTATGTGATTGCAAATTTTACTGAAAGGCTTGGATTTGGCTAAGTTTTGGCTAACTTTTTAAATATACTAAAAAATAAAAAATCCACCCAACAAAACGTTGAAGTTGCATATGGTGTGTTTACGCGTCTATTTCAACGTTTTGGTATATTGTTATTTTTATTATTTACTAAATATAAAAACTTTGTGTAATATTTTTTAGTTTTTTTGGTGATACAATAATAGTTTTAAAGTCGGTTTTATTTTTTTTGTATTAGTTTTTATTGAATACTAGCTATACAACCCGGGTTTCGCCCTGGGTTAGGGCTATTTTAATTTTTCTATCCGTAAAAGCCTTATTGAATATAAATACATTTTAAATATCTTAAAAAGCGATAATTTTCAGATTTTCATTCACTGCCTTTTAATATGGTATTAACATAATTTTACGCATTACTGTCTTTAATCGTTTTATTTTAAAAATGAAATCCTAATAACTCTAGAAATAAACTTTATTTAACAAGAAAAAATATCTCTTATTAAATAGGAGCCACTCAGTGAGACGTGCTTTGTTTCGTACAACAAATTTATTTAAGACTGCAACAGATGAACCTACCTGGGCTGAATTTAGTTTCCAACTCCCTTTGGTTGTTATGACCACCTTGCCAAAATTAAACAATTGTTTAAAAATATGTTTTTTCGTTCACGAATGGAATGCTCTACGTGGTTCCATTTTGTCTTCGTTCACACCATTTACTTTGTAAGTCACAACCTATCAACTTATGTCAATTTTAAATCTGTAACTTTTAATTGGCCTTGTAACTGTTAATACTATAATCTTTATTTTTTTAATGCTATTAATTTACTAATGAAAAATAGAAACATGACTTTAAAATATTGAATATCAATAATTAAAAAAAATAAATAAATGCAATTATAAATCCGCATTGGCTGATATGACTTTTTCGATATAATATGATAGGTCGGTATAATTACATCATAGTCACTCATCAAATCAAAAGAGATCTACCTAAATTATTTATCTTTTTTGCGGTTTGTGGACGGACATAAACCCTTAAATGTACATAAGAAAAACATATATATAAAGCACATAAATAACCAAATAATTATAAATACCTAAAAATAGATTTTTAGAATATGCGATGCTTTCGATTTACATGGACCATTCCCCAAAAATATTATACAAATTAAATATTATTATTATTATTTTTATTATTATTATTATTTTTATTTTTTATTAATTAAAATTATTATTTTTAAATATTTTGCTACACTTTATCAAAAAATTAATTAACTTGTCTAAATTTTTCGATATTGTCAAAGTTTATGTCATTTATCTTTTCATGCGATTTTCTGCTATTAAAAAAACAAACATCAAATATAAGCCATTTAGCTTAAGATATTATCTTCACAACATTAACATACGAGTATAATACCCCGTTATATATATTTATATAAAATGTATAAATATATTTTATCGATTACTGTTATTCGCCCACTTCCCAAAATTTTCACCTACAACGCGCCGTGGTGTTAGAATATTTCTCATAACGCATTTTGAACTGAGTTTGATTAGCAAGCAAAATGAACCTACAACTCGCTCTGACCATTAATTCTCCTAAAATAACGCTTATAATATTAATTTCTCCTTATCCTCCTTCTCCTTTCTCCTTATTTCTCTGTATACCTATTGCCAGAACGAGTAGATAGTACTAATGATTATGTCGGTTATATGACCGAAGTATTTTTTTAGAAAAGTCTAGCCCATAGAATTATGAATGCGCGAATAGGAGCGCACAAAACGCTAGCTGTCCAACCCCTCATAAGCATAGAGTAGTGTAAATTCTACATCGCCCCTCAGTTCTCTAGCGTCGCTATGAGCTTACATCGGAAGAAAAAAAGTTTTGCCTAGAAAATAAAACAGAGTTGGGTAATTAGGTTGTACACCTGTTTAATAAAATATAACATGAGATCCATATGGTTTAAAATGTTTTTAGGCCTAAAAATGTATGACTAAATTAATAAGAAATGATGAAAATACTAGCTTTTCTACAATACTATATATTTAAGTAGTATTTTTTGTATACTTACAATGTATAATTTATTGAGTTGTTTTAAATATTGTTGAATATCTATTATTTTCAACAGTTCTTATTAATGTAAAACAATATGCACTATTATTGTATGTATGATTTATTTTGTATGTATTAAATTTAATTAATATCTTATGTTTCTTCTTATTATTATTTTATTTTTAAGGATGTATATTTGCTCTAAATTGGTCTTACATACATAATAAGTAATTACAAACTTTCTGCCACTTTCTTTTGGCCTCTCTTTGGGTTTTTTAATCTAGTAGCGATGTTAATCCAAAAGTAACTATAAATGACTGGTATTTAATTTGTCTCCAGCATCTTAAATTTGTTCAATTTTAATTAGATCATTTAATGTTGTAACCCTTTCTTGATCCATTATTATAATAAATAAATTTTAACCCCACTGCAGATAGTAATGTTTCCATTTACTCGTATATAAGTAATACTATAATATTCCCATTTAAAAGGGTGTTTATGTTTTCTACCACGAGTAAGAAATTATATAAAAATAGCCTTTCCTTGGTAAAACGCGATCAATATTCGTAGCCTTGACTTAGCGGCGTCGCGAAAGGAGTCATACATCAAGTGGCAGTTGTATGACAAGAAAGGTTTAATATTATCACGTAAAGTTTACATTTTTTCTCAGAAACCATGATGAATTAAATATCTTAATGAATCATTTTGGCCAATTAACAGGATCATATAAAATGGTCTATAGATATTTGGTATAGGTATTTCAAAGTTAATAGGGTATCAAAAAGTTCATTGGTTTATAAACGATTGTAAGTATGTTGGCTGGGCAAAAAAATCGGAGAAATTGGTGGCAAAAATTGAATCTTCCAAAATGGTCCCTCAGTCTTCTGCTTTCATTATTGTCGCCCTCATTTGTAAATATAGTTTTGTTTAATTGTTTTTTTTTTCCAAAATGTATATATTTTAAGTGCGCTATACCACATATTTAAGGTGTATAGTATATATTTATTTAGTAATAATATACCTACTGTAAAAAAAAACCGTACCATACATATTCTATTAATTTAACTGACTCTTATCTTCCAGTATAGTCCAACAAAGTTCTATAAAAGAAAAAAATCCCTATCCTTAGACCCTATAAATATAGTTGAGTATATTGTTGCCAAAAAAAACTGTCATCGTCTTTTATTTCATACAATTAAATCGAAAAACTAATAGTTTAATATCCCGTTAAACGAATTAAACGATATCGCATCCCGTATATACATATACTTATATGTTTATATTAAAATATTATAAAAAATACTTGTTTTTATTTGTATTTCAATAGTGTAAGGCGATATATCAAATGAAAATTATTAAATGGATATTTACGAAAATTATCCCAAAGGATCGTTTCTCTAATGAAGTAAATGTTCAATAAGAAGACGATCTTAAGTTAATTAGTTAATTGCGCATTGAATATGGGCTGCTTTATAGACGTTCTAATTGCAATTAATCAAATCTAACGTCATCGTTATTAGCCTTAAGATTATATGGAGCCGTTTATGGGGTAGTTGATACATTGAGATACTGTTTGCATGCATGCCCCTAATCTCTAATTGATTGGTAGACAATATATTGATATGTTTAAGCTAATTCCCTAATCAATATAGGATCAGTGGTAGAGGACTTACATAAGATTTTGCCGCAATCATGCCTGATTATGGTTTCCTATGTAAAATACTTACATCCAATTTACACGGATTATTAGTAATTTAAAATGTTTTTTTTCGATTGAAAGCTATATAGAGGTGGAAAAATTTATCCATTAACTATAACCTAACTGGATGCAATTATGTTTATGCTGACGTAAGAATACATTTATTAGATGGTTACATATTATTTGACAATATTTTAGACCAAAGAGGACAAGTGAGAGTACAAGAGAGAGAGGACAAAAGGAAAATATGCATTTTTATAAAACTCAGCGCTGGGTTTAAACCGACATCCTGCGCTCTCAAGTACAGGACCTCTTTAGTAACTTTATAAATATTTTGCTACACTTTATCAAAAAATTAATTAACTTGTCTAAATTTTTCGATATTGTCAAAGTTTATGTCATTTATCTTTTCATGCGATTTTCTGCTATTAAAAAAACAAACATCAAATATAAGCCATTTAGCTTAAGATATTATCTTCACAACATTAACATACGAGTATAATACCCCGTTATATATATTTATATAAAATGTATAAATATATTTTATCGATTACTGTTATTCGCCCACTTCCCAAAATTTTCACCTACAACGCGCCGTGGTGTTAGAATATTTCTCATAACGCATTTTGAACTGAGTTTGATTAGCAAGCAAAATGAACCTACAACTCGCTCTGACCATTAATTCTCCTAAAATAACGCTTATAATATTAATTTCTCCTTATCCTCCTTCTCCTTTCTCCTTATTTCTCTGTATACCTATTGCCAGAACGAGTAGATAGTACTAATGATTATGTCGGTTATATGACCGAAGTATTTTTTTAGAAAAGTCTAGCCCATAGAATTATGAATGCGCGAATAGGAGCGCACAAAACGCTAGCTGTCCAACCCCTCATAAGCATAGAGTAGTGTAAATTCTACATCGCCCCTCAGTTCTCTAGCGTCGCTATGAGCTTACATCGGAAGAAAAAAAGTTTTGCCTAGAAAATAAAACAGAGTTGGGTAATTAGGTTGTACACCTGTTTAATAAAATATAACATGAGATCCATATGGTTTAAAATGTTTTTAGGCCTAAAAATGTATAACTAAATTAATAAGAAATGATGAAAATACTAGCTTTTCTACAATACTATATATTTAAGTAGTATTTTTTGTATACTTACAATGTATAATTTATTGAGTTGTTTTAAATATTGTTGAATATCTATTATTTTCAACAGTTCTTATTAATGTAAAACAATATGCACTATTATTGTATGTATGATTTATTTTGTATGTATTAAATTTAATTAATATCTTATGTTTCTTCTTATTATTATTTTATTTTTAAGGATGTATATTTGCTCTAAATTGGTCTTACATACATAATAAGTAATTACAAACTTTCTGCCTGTCCCGGCCGATCCGCTTCCAGCGGATCCGAAGACCAGTCCTCTTCAGTCGGGACACAGCTGGGTGGCTTCTGATGCCACGTTCTCAAGGTGGACTGTAGATCCGAGCTTTCCAAGAGTCAGTCTCCTCAAATCAAGCTAGCCTGATTTATAATGCAACGATTTCAAAAGGTTCAAAATGATTAAAAGTCAATAAAAACAGAATTGAAAGTTATCACACTATTTATTCAAAACAGTATATTCAACGGGTCGTAAATCCGTTGAATAAGCAAAAGGATATTGTCTGAATCACAATTTAAAACACAGAATAAAGTTCAGTACTAATTAAATTAATGCGAACAAACATTGACAGTTTATAATACAGTTCTCCGAAATGGTGACAATTTGTGACTATTTATTTTATGAAATAAATGTCAGATTGTCTTCAATTCACTCACCGATATGTAGATTTCAGCCTAACTTCTCAATCGTTCACTAAACGAGTCTCGAACGCTGAAGTACATTTGTTTTTGGTAATTTGTGACCTCGTTGATTTAGCTCGATTTTATCTCGTTGCGTGATTAACATTTAGCTCTCGTGGTATCCAAAACCTCTGGTTGGATGGTACGTAATTAATAGAGTTACACCAACTTCTAAAAATTTTAAACTAAGTTTAATATTCGCGACGGCTATCGATTGACGTTATAAAAAACTGACAGCGAAACGGTGCTCAGTCACGTCTGCTAAAAAAACTAAACAACACTAACTCGAATGTAGGTATGAGGCGACCTTTTATTCACGCGTTTCCGCTTTCGCCCTTCAGCGGACGCACCCCCTTCATACCTCTTGCCCACAACCTACGAGCGTTTTAGGAATATTTGAAATCACATAATTTTTTTTTAATAAATTTTTTACCATACTTATTGCTTGCTAATATTATGCTAAACAAATATATTCCCTTAATCTAAAAGATATATTTACATGTTTTCTTTATTTGATAAAAACGGTTTTGTAATCTTAATATATATAAATCTCGTGTCACAATGTTTGTCCTCAATGGACTCCTAAACCACTTAACCGATTATAATAAAATTTGAACACCATGTGCAGTTCGATGTGCACTTGAGAGATAGGATAGTTTAAATCTCAAATTATAGTCGCAATTTTAATTTATCGCTAATTTTTTGTCCGTTATTATTTGGCAGTCATAAAACTGACAGATGTCGATACCTTTCGACTGGGTTGATGGCGCTAATGTCTGTTATTATTTGACAGTGACAGTTATTCGACGCAAACGTATTAAAAGAGCCCATCAGTTGGCAGAACAAATTGAATCAAGAAATCCAGCTCAAAGAATCAGGACAGCAGAAGGTCATGCACAAAAATCTCAAGAACAGTGTAACGAACGTCTTCAAGAGAATATCATAAGAACAAGAAAATTATTATTTTCAGTCAAATGCCACCGAAAAAATCTAACCTCAACAACGCGAGCGGCAAACGTCAAAACGCAAACGTCAAAACTACGATCGGAATAATATATTCACTTACGAGATGCTGTTGCTGGAAACATCGATGGAAATTTAAATCCCAATGACATCGGTAATGCTTTCATTTTACCTTCAAGCTACATCGGCAGTCCACGGAACATGCAGGAATACATACAAGATGCGATGACTTACGTACGTCATTACGGCCGACCGGATTTATTTATTACATTCACATGTAATCCGAATTGGGAAGAGATACAAACTTTACTATTGCCAGGACAACAAGCCATTCATCGTCATGAACTGCACGTGTGTTTAAACAAAAATTGAAATCCTTAATTGATTTTATTGTAAAATATACAATTTTTGGTATCACACGTTGTTGGCTGAATACGATAGAGTGGCAAAAGCGAGGTTTGCCTCATGCCCACATTTTGGTTTGGCTTAAAGATAGAATCCGTCCTGAAGAAATCGTCATAAAAGCCGACAAAGTACCATTAGGTGAACATGCTGGTAGATTCAACTCTCCAACTGTTGATGAGGTTGCTGTTATCATGGTTGGTGATCCAGTTGACAAAAGATCTATAAACATTACACGGCGAGACAACACTGTCAGTACGATTTAGGATCTACACCGTTCATATGACGCACTACAATATCCATTGATATTTTGGCAAGGACAAGATGAATATCACCTTAATATCAAACAGTATGATCCAAATACCGGTAAATTTGACAATTATCTATTTACTTTCTTACTGTATGTATAGATTTTAATTTCGTATTGCATTTTATTTTTTATTTTTTTAGGTGATTACAGAAATAATAAAGTTAGCTCAATGAACTACTACGCACACCGAATAATGGTTAGACAACATCAAGACAATTATATCCTTCGATATCGTCAGCTGTTCCATCAATACATTATTGATATGTATGCTAAGGTCGAAAGCGAACGCTTGCGATTCCTTCGATTCAACCAGGCAAAACTACGATCGGAAGAATATATTCACTTACGAGATGCTGTTGCTGGAAACATCGATGGAAATTTAAATCCCAATGACATCGGTAATGCTTTCATTTTACCTTCATTTTACCTTCAAAATTCAAGGCCAGGTGTACCATAAAATCGGATCACTGATGCCAATGCCTGATAACAATCCGAAATTTCTTCAAATTTATTTTATGGGCGATTGTGAAGAGCGCGTGACGACTCGGTGCCTGTATAATTTTATTGAACAAGCAGAGGAAAGAGCAATTGTGATATTATTGGAAAATTTTTTAAAAGATCACAATCAACTAATTCAATTGATCAAAAGAGTTTCGCCACGACTGCAAAATGACAATTATCAAATCGTCATAAAAGCCGACAAAGTACCATTAGGTGAACATGCTGGTAGATTCAACGCTCCAACTGTTGATGAGGTTGCTGTTATCATGGTTGGTGATCCAGTTGACAAAAGATCTATAAACATTACACGGCGAGACAACACTGTCAGTACGATTTCGGATCTACACCGTTCATATGACGCACTACAATATCCATTGATATTTTGGCAAGGACAAGATGAATATCACCTTAATATCAAACAGTATGATCCAAATACCGGTAAATTTGACAATTATCTATTTACTTTCTTACTGTATGTATAGATTTTAATTTCGTATTACATTTTATTTTTTATTTTTTTAGGTGATTACAGAAATAATAAAGTTAGCTCAATGAACTACTACGCACACCGAATAATGGTTAGACAACATCAAGACAATTATATCCTTCGATATCGTCAGCTGTTCCATCAATACATTGTTGATATGTATGCTAAGGTCGAAAGCGAACGCTTGCGATTCCTTCGATTCAACCAGGCAAAACTACGATCGGAAGAATATATTCACTTACGAGATGCTGTTGCTGGAAACATCGATGGAAATTTAAATCCCAATGACATCGGTAATGCTTTCATTTTACCTTCAAGCTACCTCGGCAGTCCACGGAACATGCAGGAATACATACAAGATGCGATGACTTACGTACGTCATTACGGCCGACCGGATTTATTTATTACATTCACATGTAATCCGAATTGGGAAGAGATACAAACTTTACTATTGCCAGGACAACAAGCCATTCATCGTCATGAACTGCACGTGTGTTTAAACAAAAATTGAAATCCTTAATTGATTTTATTGTAAAATATACAATTTTTGGTATCACACGTTGTTGGCTGAATACGATAGAGTGGCAAAAGCGAGGTTTGCCTCATGCCCACATTTTGGTTTGGCTTAAAGATAGAATCCGTCCTGAAGAAATCGTCATAAAAGCCGACAAAGTACCATTAGGTGAACATGCTGGTAGATTCAACTCTCCAACTGTTGATGAGGTTGCTGTTATCATGGTTGGTGATCCAGTTGACAAAAGATCTATAAACATTACACGGCGAGACAACACTGTCAGTACGATTTAGGATCTACACCGTTCATATGACGCACTACAATATCCATTGATATTTTGGCAAGGACAAGATGAATATCACCTTAATATCAAACAGTATGATCCAAATACCGGTAAATTTGACAATTATCTATTTACTTTCTTACTGTATGTATAGATTTTAATTTCGTATTGCATTTTATTTTTTATTTTTTTAGGTGATTACAGAAATAATAAAGTTAGCTCAATGAACTACTACGCACACCGAATAATGGTTAGACAACATCAAGACAATTATATCCTTCGATATCGTCAGCTGTTCCATCAATACATTATTGATATGTATGCTAAGGTCGAAAGCGAACGCTTGCGATTCCTTCGATTCAACCAGGCAAAACTACGATCGGAAGAATATATTCACTTACGAGATGCTGTTGCTGGAAACATCGATGGAAATTTAAATCCCAATGACATCGGTAATGCTTTCATTTTACCTTCATTTTACCTTCAAAATTCAAGGCCAGGTGTACCATAAAATCGGATCACTGATGCCAATGCCTGATAACAATCCGAAATTTCTTCAAATTTATTTTATGGGCGATTGTGAAGAGCGCGTGACGACTCGGTGCCTGTATAATGTTATTGAACAAGCAGAGGAAAGAGCAATTGTGATATTATTGGAAAATTTTTTAAAAGATCACAATCAACTAATTCAATTGATCAAAAGAGTTTCGCCACGACTGCAAAATGACAATTATCAAATCGTCATAAAAGCCGACAAAGTACCATTAGGTGAACATGCTGGTAGATTCAACGCTCCAACTGTTGATGAGGTTGCTGTTATCATGGTTGGTGATCCAGTTGACAAAAGATCTATAAACATTACACGGCGAGACAACACTGTCAGTACGATTTCGGATCTACACCGTTCATATGACGCACTACAATATCCATTGATATTTTGGCAAGGACAAGATGAATATCACCTTAATATCAAACAGTATGATCCAAATACCGGTAAATTTGACAATTATCTATTTACTTTCTTACTGTATGTATAGATTTTAATTTCGTATTGCATTTTATTTTTTATTTTTTTAGGTGATTACAGAAATAATAAAGTTAGCTCAATGAACTACTACGCACACCGAATAATGGTTAGACAACATCAAGACAATTATATCCTTCGATATCGTCAGCTGTTCCATCAATACATTGTTGATATGTATGCTAAGGTCGAAAGCGAACGCTTGCGATTCCTTCGATTCAACCAGGCAAAACTACGATCGGAAGAATATATTCACTTACGAGATGCTGTTGCTGGAAACATCGATGGAAATTTAAATCCCAATGACATCGGTAATGCTTTCATTTTACCTTCAAGCTACATCGGCAGTCCACGGAACATGCAGGAATACATACAAGATGCGATGACTTACGTACGTCATTACGGCCGACCGGATTTATTTATTACATTCACATGTAATCCGAATTGGGAAGAGATACAAACTTTACTATTGCCAGGACAACAAGCCATTCATCGTCATGATTTAACTGCACGTGTGTTTAAACAAAAATTGAAATCCTTAATTGATTTTATTGTTAAATATACAATTTTTGGTATCACACGTTGTTGGCTGAATACGATAGAGTGGCAAAAGCGAGGTTTGCCTCATGCCCACATTTTGGTTTGGCTTAAAGATAGAATCCGTCCTGAAGAAATCGATCAAATAATTTCAGCCGAAATTCCAGACCCATTAATTGATCAAGAATTATTTGATATTGTCACCAAACACATGATCCATGGGCCATGCGGTGTTTTCAACATGACGTCACCGTGCATGGAAAATGGAAAATGTAAAAAAAACTTCCCAAAGCCGCATACGAATGACACGATCACGGATATTGATGGTTATCCAATGTATCGCCGCAGAAGTACTGAGAATGGTGGCCACACATTTACAATGCGACTGCCGAACTTTCCAAATCAAGTTGAGTTTGATAATCAGTGGGTGGTACCATACTCACCACTACTTTCAAAAACTTACAAAGCTCATATCAATGTTGAGCTTTGCAGTTCTGTTAAATCAATTAAGTATATTTGTAAATATGTAAACAAAGGCAGTGATTTGGCCATATTTGAAGTAAAAAACATAAATAAAAATGACGAAATAGCACGATACCAAATGGGCAGATACATTAGCAGCAATGAAGCTATTTGGCATATTCTCAGCTTTCCCATCCACGAAAGAGATCCTGCTGTCCAACATCTGGCAATACATCTTGAAAACGGTCAACGTGTATACTTCACTGAAGAAAATGTTCTCCAAAGAGCGTTCGAAGCTCCGAAAACGACTCTAACTGAATTTTTTACATTGTGTCAAAAACCTGATGTTTTTGGCCAATTCGCGAAGACATTGGTGTATGGTGATGTTCCACGTTATTTCACATGGAACAAATCCAGTAAAAAATGGGAGCCACGGAAACAAGGAAAACCACATCCTTCCATTACAGGCATATTCAAAGCTAAGACATTGGGGAGACTTTACACGGTACATCCAAAGCAACGTGAGTGCTTCTATTTACGTTTGTTATTGGTGAATGTTCCCGGACCAACGTCTTTTGAATTTTTACGAACAGCTAATGGTCGAGTATTCAATACATACCAGGATGCATGTCGTGAACTGCAATTGCTAGAAGACGATAACCATTGGGACTTAGCGCTTGCTGATGCTGCGTTGACATCAACACCGAATAACATTCGTCAGTTGTTTGCAATTATTTTGGCGACATGTTATCCCTCGCAAGCACAAACTTTGTGGGAAAAATATAAAAATTGTATGACAGAAGACATCTTGCACCGAATTAGACAAACAAATCAATGCCAAAACATAGATTATACACCAGAGATGTACAATGAAGCATTGGTCTTGATCGAGGATTTATGTGTTCTTATTTCAAATTTACCACTTAATCATTATGGTATGCCATCACCTAATCGTCCAGCCACCGACTTAGTCAATACCGATTTACAACGAGAAAATCAATATGACCATGGAAGTTTAGCAACAATTATCATGAACAGTGAACCATTACTGACAGCAGAACAAAAAATTATTTATGATCGGATTATGCTGGCTGTTGCTGCTGAACAAGGCGGTTTTTTTTTCTTGGATGCACCCGGTGGAACCGGTAAGACATTTTTAATATCGTTGATTCTTGCCAAAATACGGTCGCAACAAAAAATCGCATTAGCATTAGCATCGTCAGGCATTGCGGCTACTTTACTGGATGGTGGGCGAACAGCACATTCAACATTCAAGCTGCCATTGGACGTTCATAATAAACCAGATGCAATGTGTAACATCAAAAAGAATAGTGGAATAGCTGCAGTGTTGCGGAAGAGTTCTATAATAATTTGGGATGAGTGCACAATGGCACACAAATATTCACTTGAAGCATTAAACAGAACTATGCAAGATTTAAACAGCAATAATAAACTTTTCGGTGGTGCTATCTTACTTTTGTCTGGTGACTTCCGGCAGACCTTACCGGTTATACCTCGCTCTACTTTCGCGGATGAGATTAATGCATGTTTGAAACAATCATTCTTATGGCGAAGTGTTGAAACACTTCGATTGACCATAAATATGCGAGTACAATTGCAAAATGATCCATCAGCACTAATATTTTCCGAACAACTACTAGATATTGGGAACGGTAAAATAAAACTGCAACCAAATACGCAATGCATTAAACTACCAGACAATTTTTGCACTGTTGTTCAGGATAAAACTGAATTGATTCAGAGTATTTTCCCGGATATACAGAATAATTATTTGAATCATGAATGGCTTAGTCAACGGGCGATTTTGGCAGCCAAAAACGTTGATGTTGACGAAATTAACTTCCAGATACAACAGTTGTTACCAGGCGATCTGATGTCTTTTAAATCAATCGATACTGTTGTTGATGAAAATGAAAGTGTAAATTTTCCGATTGAATTTTTAAATTCATTAGATATCCCTGGAATGCCACCACATAATCTTCGATTAAAGATTGGTTCCCCTATTATTCTCCTCCGTAATTTGAATCCACCTCAATTATGTAACGGTACGCGTTTGGTCATCAAAAAGATCACCGGAAACATTCTTGAAGCAACCATTTTGGCTGGGAAGTTTAAAGGAAAAGTGGTCCTGCTGCCACGTATTCCGATGATACCATCAGATTCTACCATACCCTTCAAAAGGCTACAGTTTCCAATTCGTTTAGCTTTCGCCATGTCTATAAATAAATCTCAAGGTCAAACAATGTCCATTTGTGGTTTAGATTTGGAAAATCCATGTTTTTCTCATGGGCAACTATATGTTGCGTGTTCACGTGTTGGGAAACCGTCGAATCTATTTGTGTTAGCTAAAGACAGGTTAACCAAAAACATTGTGCACCGATTGGTGTTAAATTAAATTGAAATTGAAAGTATTTATAATTCAAAAAAAAAGATATTAATGTTTAAAAGTTTAAGACTGTCTGCCTTGCCTACCTCATTCATGAGTTTAAGCGTCACATGTTATTTACTGTATTATACTGTAATATACTTATATTTGTTATAAAATTAAATGGAAATAATAAATCTGATAAATTTTTATTTTTTACCTATTGATTTCTGCTTAGTATCAAGTGTAAGAACATTTTAATTAATTGTGTTCAACGTACTTCCCCTTCAAATCTCAATCCAGTGAATTTGTATACCAACATCAACATTTTCGTCTTTGTTCGTAAATAATTTCATTGTACTAAAGGGTTATAGTAGTAGAAAGTCAAATAAGGAGATCACCATATTTTTTTACAAATACCATCTGTGTGAAAAAGCATAGTGGACTCCGTGACTGATGTTCTCTTATTGTTCCTCTTAGATTGTTTACTATAATGTAATATAACAAAAACTTTAGCCACAGCAACGCGTGGCCGGGTCAGCTAGTTATAATATAAAAATAAACAATCCGTTTTTAGCCTTAACCATTACTAAAATTCTATTTTGTTTCTATGACCTACAAACCTAAATCCAGTGACTTTTTCCTTTGAATTAAATATCAAATATAGATTATTTCGCGGCGCGCTAATGATCTGTAATTAGGTTCTCGTTTAACTCCGTCGTGTTTCCGAACGCGTATTTTTAACTCATTAGTCTATTGCAAACGCGTAATCCTTTAATGTCTCTTAAATGATATTGTTTTGGCTGAAGATTTAAATATCTTACCTATATTAATGTTACGTATCTACCTTATGGATACTTTAAATAACAACAAATATTATCATTATACAGTTTTACAATCTTACAAGCTAGACAAAAAACATTTATACATATGTGGGTAGTGATCATTTCTCACATTCAGTCAATTTTGGCACCAAAACTATAGTTTTCTTATACTATTAAAAATATTAAATAAATGTGAATATTTAGAATTCACCGTTACCAATTTTTGAAAGACCTTCGCGGCGTCTTTAAAAACAAACTTCCCGGTTCGTTATATGGCGGTACAAGGGTTTTACAGCCCTCTGCATCTTTATTACGGTCCGGTCGCGTATCCTAATCCGTGCCTAGACGTTTTTGTTTGGCGCGCCGCCTTATGCGTCGTATTTGAAAAATAATGTTAAAACCTAAAACTATATCGTCCGTCTGGGGCTGCCAACTTTATATTTCGCTAAATCAATTTCCTGAATGTGAGTTACCTCATATTTCCCACGACATTCCGCCCTCTCTGAAACGTTACTCTTTCAGCCTTTGATGGTCGTGGACTTGTAAAACTGCCACTTTGACTGCCGGTCGTTTGTAGTGTTTCCCGTGGCTTTTGACGGTTACCGCTCGGGTTTGTCCGTCTGTGCCGGGGTGTGTTTGCACTACTATGTCGCGCAGCCAAGCGTTTTGCGGAAGTCTTTTTTCGATTATGAAATACCACGTCGCTTACTTGTATATGTTTCGCGGGTTGTTGCCATTTTTCTCGGTGCATGAGACGCTCGTGATGCCGGAGTCGTATGGCAGGTAGATCGGCCCTCCGGGTAGGTGTTGCCTTTCCCTGTCGGCCCCGGCAATACGGACACTTTTGAGCCGTTTTCCACACAGCGCTTCGCGCTTTAGGTATATAGAAACGCTGTCTTAATTCGTTTAATACGAACCTTTGACCTTGATGGGAACTCGTCTCATGCACATGGCTTATTAATAGCTTGGTGTAAGGGTGACTTGCATCCAATATGGCCGGCTTAATGAATTGCAATGCGACACCTTGCACTGCACTTATGCGGCCGCCTACACGCAGTATTTTTTTGTCATCTAAAAATGCATTTAGATGACGTATTTTACTTGACTTTTTTATCGGCCGATTTGCGCTTATATCTTTTAGCTCCTCAGCGAAGATTTCGTTTTGCGCTTGTCGTAACCAGTACTTTTCCGAGTTATCGATTTCTTTCGCGGATAGCGCCCCCCGCTCCCCCCTTTTTCGAAAGATATCGACCGCCCTGAACACCCACGCTGTACAACGAATTAGGCGCGTCCATTTTGAATATTTGGACGCGTCTATTAACGCTGTTTCGGTCTCAGCAACGTGAGTGACAAAGACGTTATTTGTCACTTTGTTGTGATAATTTATTTTCACCTTTTGAAAATTAGAAGTTAAATCGTCTCTTAATAGCCCGTCGCGCTCGTTGCGTTGTAAGTGCAACGCGCGCCCGCCATTTGTCCCGGCGTCGAAATTACCGTTTTTTAATTTCGCGTCGCGTTCTTTACATCGTGAATGTGATACGCGATCGCTATTTGCGCCGGCGCCGAAATTACTGTTTTTTAATTTCGCGTCGCGCGCCTTACGTCGTGAATGTAATACACGATCGCTATTAGCGCCCGGTCCGATTTTACCGCTTAATGACCACCCAATTAACGCCTTCGTAACCACAGGGCCCTGACGCCAATTACCATGCACTTCCAGGGGCAAGATGAGGCCATACTGGTCTTGTCCGATAAGCATTTTTATTTTTCCGTGAACCGACTTAATAGGTAACCTAGATATAAACGGATATTTTTCTCGTAATTTATCGATATCTAAATTATGATAAGGTAAATTTAGATTTTTCATTGTTTTTACATGTTTTAAATTATAAATTACGGAACTGTTTTCGGCTTGAATTTTTATATCTACCGACCTAGTACACGAGTTCTGTGATTTCATACCGTTAATACCTACTATTTTTAATGTCGATGTAACGCCCTTTGCGCCGATTTCATTTGCTATTTTTTCGTCGATTAGAGTCAGAGTCGATGCCTCATCCAATAACGCGAGTATATCCCTGGACCCAGCCTCGCCCGTGACCTTCACATTCACAACTCGGAGTCCAATGCTTCCGCTCTCATGACGTGTGTGCGTCACGTGACCTGTCTCGACGGCGGTTGACCCCTCTGGAGAGGCCGCTTGACTGGGTTCCGAACGCGTTATCGGATGAAGTAACCTATGGTGTTTACTTTTGCATCCGTTAATTCCGCACGACACTTTTCTTTTACATTGAAGTGCGGTGTGTCCTAATTTTAAACAAATAAAACATAAGTTTTCTTCCCTGACCCAATCGCGTTTACTGTTTAGGCTTAGAGCCGCAAAATTCCTACAAACATTTAAATCATGATTTGTTTTTTTACAGTACAGACATTTTTTAACTTCTAACGATTTTTCGTAGGTATTAAAAATATGCCTACGCGTCGGCTCTAATTTTTTAATCGCGCGCGTTTTTAACTCGCTGCGTTCTTTGACCGCGGGCTTTGAACTACCTGAGTTAGTTTCCTCTTTTGCGGCCGCGTCCAGTAATGACTCTAGCCATTCCCCGAAATCTGTAAGTGTGGGATGTTCGCCTTTAAAATCTTTGTACCACTGAAGCCTTAAATATTGAGGTAATTTTAAAATTAATTCTTTCAACAATGGCGGATTAATTAAATATCCGTCATGTCCCATACTTTTAAGTGAGTGTACAATGTTGTAAACAATGGTGCCAAAATTAACTAATTGTGAAAGTGAGTCACTTACCCCAATATTCGGAACACTGCGAGCCTCTGTCATCAGTTCATCTATGCGAGCATCTGGTCTGCCGAAGCGTCGATAAAGCACCTTCATGATGGCAGGAACGTTCTCCGGTTCGACTAGCAGCGACCTCACAGCCTCCCTGGCTGGCCCGCTGAGTGAGGCAGCCAAACGGATTAAATTATCTGCATTGGAGTAACCGCACATCTCGTTCCCCTGATTAAATAAACTAATGAATATCGGAAACTCATTAGTGTTTCCGGTAAACTTCGGCAAGTCTCGTAAAAGTTTTGCACGCGCCGACACTAACATGTTATTTCGATATGAATCACTTGTATTAGGCACTGACACACACACTTTTTCAGTTTTTATCGGCGACCGTTGTCGGTAGCGCGTTGTCTCGCTCTCGCCTGGCCGCTCCTCTTGTGTCGCGCCGATGCGGAGATTTCGAAACGCCTGTTTCAAATCGTCCGCCCTTGTGTCGATTTCCGGTATTTTCGTCGCGGCCCATTCGCGACAATACCTAGACGATGCTGATGAGTCCGCGATGCTGCCCTCATCGTCATCTTCTTCCTCGGCCTCGATCATCTTTTTCTTGATCTCCAGCCTCTTTGCCACCAGATCCATCTGTATTTTGGTGGTTTCTGCAGCTGCCTGTGCCTGCGCCTGCAGCCTGGAGTTTTCTGCTTTCAGCCTGGCGCTCTCTTCTGCCGCCTCAAGGTCTGCCGCCAGCAGTTGTCTGGTGACGCTGCTTCTCGAGGCGGCTGACGTCCTGGACCTGCGGCTTGCAACGGATGATGCCCGTGACGCAGGGAGTTCCTGGGCCGCTGCCTGCAGCCTCTCCTGGAGCCTGGATGGGCCTGCTTCCGTGCTGACCTGTTCGGCTTCCTGGGAATCCTGTGCCGTCATGCTCAGACGCTCCGTAGTGTATGGCGCTTGTTCCTCGGCTCTGTCCTGTCGGCGTCCTGCGCTGATCGTTCTCCCTGAACCGCGGCTTGTATTGCCTGACAGTCTTTGCCTCAGGCGCTCGCTCTTCCTCTCTCCTGGAGTTGCCTGATCTGCCATATCCTTTTGGCTTGCTTGACTTTTTGACATCTTGTCAAAGAAAACTCGGGGCTCGTCCAATCTGCGCTCGAAAGGACCAACAAAGATGCTATGTCCCGGCCGATCCGCTTCCAGCGGATCCGAAGACCAGTCCTCTTCAGTCGGGACACAGCTGGGTGGCTTCTGATGCCACGTTCTCAAGGTGGACTGTAGATCCGAGCTTTCCAAGAGTCAGTCTCCTCAAATCAAGCTAGCCTGATTTATAATGCAACGATTTCAAAAGGTTCAAAATGATTAAAAGTCAATAAAAACAGAATTGAAAGTTATCACACTATTTATTCAAAACAGTATATTCAACGGGTCGTAAATCCGTTGAATAAGCAAAAGGATATTGTCTGAATCACAATTTAAAACACAGAATAAAGTTCAGTACTAATTAAATTAATGCGAACAAACATTGACAGTTTATAATACAGTTCTCCGAAATGGTGACAATTTGTGACTATTTATTTTATGAAATAAATGTCAGATTGTCTTCAATTCACTCACCGATATGTAGATTTCAGCCTAACTTCTCAATCGTTCACTAAACGAGTCTCGAACGCTGAAGTACATTTGTTTTTGGTAATTTGTGACCTCGTTGATTTAGCTCGATTTTATCTCGTTGCGTGATTAACATTTAGCTCTCGTGGTATCCAAAACCTCTGGTTGGATGGTACGTAATTAATAGAGTTACACCAACTTCTAAAAATTTTAAACTAAGTTTAATATTCGCGACGGCTATCGATTGACGTTATAAAAAACTGACAGCGAAACGGTGCTCAGTCACGTCTGCTAAAAAAACTAAACAACACTAACTCGAATGTAGGTATGAGGCGACCTTTTATTCACGCGTTTCCGCTTTCGCCCTTCAGCGGACGCACCCCCTTCATACCTCTTGCCCACAACCTACGAGCGTTTTAGGAATATTTGAAATCACATAATTTTTTTTTTAATAAATTTTTTACCATACTTATTGCTTGCTAATATTATGCTAAACAAATATATTCCCTTAATCTAAAAGATATATTTACATGTTTTCTTTATTTGATAAAAACGGTTTTGTAATTATAATATAAAAATAAACAATCCGTTTTTAGCCTTAACCATTACTAAAATTCTATTTTGTTTCTATGACCTACAAACCTAAATCCAGTGACTTTTTCCTTTGAATTAAATATCAAATATAGATTATTTCGCGGCGCGCTAATGATCTGTAATTAGGTTCTCGTTTAACTCCGTCGCGTTTCCGAACGCGTATTTTTAACTCATTAGTCTATTGCAAACGCGTAATCCTTTAATGTCTCTTAAATGATATTGTTTTGGCTGAAGATTTAAATATCTTACCTATATTAATGTTACGTATCTACCTTATGGATACTTTAAATAACAACAAATATTATTATTATACAGTTTTACAATCTTACAAGCTAGACAAAAAACATTTATACATATGTGGGTAGTGATCATTTCTCACATTCAGTCAATTTTGGCACCAAAACTATAGTTTTCTTATACTATTAAAAATATTAAATAAATGTGAATATTTAGAATTCACCGTTACCAATTTTTGAAAGACCTTCGCGGCGTCTTTAAAAACAAACTTCCCGGTTCGTTATATGGCGGTACAAGGGTTTTACAGCCCTCTGCATCTTTATTACGGTCCGGTCGCGTATCCTAATCCGTGCCTAGACGTTTTTGTTTGGCGCGCCGCCTTATGTGTCGTATTTGAAAAATAATGTTAAAACCTAAAACTATATCGTCCGTCTGGGGCTGCCAACTTTATATTTCGCTAAATCAATTTCCTGAATGTGAGTTACCTCATATTTCCCACGACACTGCCACTTTCTTTTGGCCTCTCTTTGGGTTTTTTAATCTAGTAGCGATGTTAATCCAAAAGTAACTATAAATGACTGGTATTTAATTTGTCTCCAGCATCTTAAATTTGTTCAATTTTAATTAGATCATTTAATGTTGTAACCCTTTCTTGATCCATTATTATAATAAATAAATTTTAACCCCACTGCAGATAGTAATGTTTCCATTTACTCGTATATAAGTAATACTATAATATTCTACGTTAGTATATTTTTTTTTGCGATAGCGCTAACATAGTTGAACTCAGTGTTTCTACCTTTATCCTGCAAGTGACTTTAGGCGTTATATGTTAATATGCGCTACTAGCCTAGTCTCTTTTTCCCCTTTTGGAAGTAACTTTCTACCTATGAATATTACATTATTCAGTATCCCAGAAAGTAATACGTAGGTATATTTGGGAGTGTCAAAAACATAAATTCTTCTTTAGGCTCCAATAGAGTAACCAATTAAATGTAATTAAATTCGCTGTTGATCGATACCTAAATGTACCTTTTCATATTTGCATTTTAAACTGTATTTTGTAAAAATATGTAATGCAGTTTTTTTGCGTTTTTTTAATAGCAATTTCTACAAGATTAAAAATGTAAAAAAAAAAAATAGGCACTTGTACCAGAAAGCATAGAGCAATATCATTGGGCATAGAGAAATATCATTTTGTAATCTTATGTTAATAAATCTATAAAATGGTGTCAAAATATATGAATGTTCGTATTTCATTTAAAAAAACCGTTATATTTACCATATACTTACCACGTGTAATGAAAATACGTGAAGTATTTCTTTTTGTTAAACTATCTTCCTAATAGTCGTGATGTATAATTTTCTCCTAAATGTCGAGATTTAGCAGTTATAAACGCAAACTTTAATTTAAAACGATGACTGTGTTTCTGGTAATTTAAAATATACTTAGCTGTCAAAGCTATTGTAGAAATCTATTTTAAATTCAGGCTTAATTTTATCTGAAAGTCTGTTCGATTTAAACTGTCTAATACGAAACTTTATTTATAAAAGATTTTTTCTTTAGACCGAGTAATTTTTTTGAAATTTAGTATCACTATATTTAGTCTATGAAAGGATCAAACGATCCTATAAAAATAAAAAAATATAGGTAGATACTTTCAGACAGCCAAGCAGTTCTAAAGCCATCAACTCTAATGCTATCAAGTCAAAGCTAGTGCTAAATTGTGTACAAATGCTCAATAACCTTGCAACACACGACAGGATCACACTTAAGTAATACTATTTATGTTAAATATACAATAATTATAAAAAAAATAATAATAAAAATAATAACAAATATGTATATACAGTAAATATGTATGTAAAGCAAACATGTAAAAAAAATGGAGCAGGTATCACCCCAGAACAGACCTTGCCTAGTGGGGTGATAAAATCCACACCATCTATCTATTTTGCTTTGTATAAGATAGTTTTAGATTGCTTTGTAATTAGATATATTCATTATTTATGTTCACATGTATTGTTTCATTGTTCACATGTATTGTTTTGGATTAAATAAAATAAAAACACAATTGAAGCAAAAGTAGGAAAAAGCCGGGAAAAATATTAGTAGAATTATTTTATATTTCTACCCAATTTCTTATGTACTAAATTTAAATTTAATCAAAATATACCAAATTACACATATACAATTAATTGTCGTTATGAATACAAGCCCGAATATAACTTGTATATATATATGATTAAATATATGGGAACTTATGATTGAATATATTAAGATTTTAATGTAATTATAAACGATCTCATGGGAAGGTTATTGGAATACGAGGACTTTTCAAAAAAAAAAAAGTTTTATTATTTTTTTCAAATATTTGCTAAACATGCTAAAACATATTTTAAAATAAAATTTACATTTTAAAACTTAAGAGTTATCAATTAACCAATCCCTAGAGAGAGTTTCGTAGCATTATAAAATATAAAATAATAATAATAATTTACCGCCTCATTTATATCTAAGAAAAGTGGGAAAGATTTTTTTTTTATTAATTTAGACAAGGCTATCTGTAAACATAATTGTTAACTAACATACACTTTTATCGTTTAAACGCTGTACCAATATTTACTTTTTTTATTTTTTTATAAAATATACCCACCAAACCACTTAAATATATAGATATAACGTCACTATAATGATTCCATTTTTTTATAATATATACCTACTAAACCACTTAAAAATATAGATATAACGTCACTATAATGATTCCATTTCGTAATCATTGGTATGGGTTAGGGCTAAAGATAATGATTTTTTGAGGAAACCATCAGTCTCATTTGACTTAGACGCTTTATATACACTTTTATAACCAAAAAACCCTCATCATAGATTATACAATGTAGAGTACCTACTTGCAGTCTTATTGTCTCATCTAGGCTATCGAGCGTAAAATAAAATAAATAAATAATAGTAAAAATAGCTAACGTCTGACGGAAAGTCAGTAATGAAGTTGTGTTTTCATATTATTATAAATTTGGTAGGGAGTTATAATTTTATAAATTGGTATTATAGCTATTATTTAGCGGAATAGTTATCGCGTGGGTGGACACACAATGTAGTAAATAATGGCGTTTTCAGCACGGTGCCATTCCGCCCCAACCTGGCTATACTTACCTCTCACTCCAGTGTTGCAAGAAGAATTGAGGACCGAACCTAGCACGCGAATGCGAAAATCTATAATGCCCTATGAACACTACCCACCGATATATATTTATTAGTAGTTGTATTTTACAATATGTTATAAAACCAAATAGACAGACCCTTTTTTAAAGGCTAAAAACAGAAGTTTTATTCGGTACTGCTTCGAAGGCTACATTGACACAATGACACAAAACTAAAAACATCACAACTTTAATCATTTAACTAACAAACATCATTAATATTGTAAGTAATGCCACCTACATATTTTTATAACATCACGGACCCTTGAAGACTTGAATATTTTTCTGCGTGGCCCGCAGCTAAGGCGGGTCGCTTAGAAGTCTTTTTTGGTAAACTTTACAGCAACACAAAAATACTTAATGCCCTGCGGTTCGATTTTTGATGCACATTTTTTTTTAAATAAAATTAAAGGGATCAAAAAATGAAACGAAATAATTTATTTATAGACTTTCCAAGGAACATAAAACAAAGTGTCACTAATAAAGGCTTCCGGTGTTTTAACATTTTCGTATAAAGCTTTAAATATTCCAAAAGAAATTAAATTTTCATAAAGCCGTAGACTTTCTAAATTACTGTGTTGAGACTGAACGATTTTCCACGCTCCTTGCACAAGGGCATCACTCTGTTCAGTCGTAAGCGTTATAATAAATGCATGAAGAGACCTTAACAAAAATGATTCCGTAGTACGAAAAACGTTTTAGTTGCCGGCGCTTTTTGGCCTCAAACCGCTTTCGAATACTGGCCCGTAATGAAGACAATAACGAGTCGACAATCAGGCATCATATAACTCGCTTCTTGCCAAGCCAACACTTCGGAATTATTCTCATAATTTACTTCTTTCTATTTGATTGCATGCATGCCTGTAATTTGGATTGTACACTAAAAGGTTCGCTTTAAGCTAGAGTTCCACTATCCAAGATTTATATCCGATTAGATACTGATAATAACCTCATGAATATTTGTTTGTAGAGATACAATCGAATATGGCAAAAAACGGGGAACCTTTGTAGAGAAACGTCCGACTATTACAGAGTGTTTGAGCGGTGAAGATATTCCAATAGTCGCTTCTAAGTTTACATTTTTTTCTTGCTTTTAAAAGGTTTTATTGGTTTTTAATTATTTAATTTGTATGCACAATATAAACATAATAGGCAATAAAAAGTATAAATTTTGATTACATATTTCTTTCGTTGAAAGTCTACTTTCTTAATCATTTTACTTAAATATGTTATCAATAATACATTTTTATCATGAGTATCATTTTATATGGTATAAAATGCATGCAAGAAGGAGGAACATACATTTCTGTAAATATTTTTGAAAAGTTCAAAATCTTGCTTCTAAGGGACGGCCCAAAAGCGTAATTTTTTGAACTTTAGTGTCGGTTGAATAATTTAAACAATGGAAATATGGGACACATCGGAAGTAGTTCCACGTTGAAATAGGTTGAAATGCTAAAGATCAAACCCATGATTTTTATGAAGGATGTAGTTTTATGTCAACGAAATATACAATAATATTTCGGTAAACATAACGAAATAATAGTTAACACGGCTGTAAAATTATGAATTACAATGAGAGATTAGGGCGAAAACCTCTGATTTAGCGTTTAGTAGACGTTTCAACTACCTAAAACGTCAAGGCGCTTTTAAAAATTCTACCGATATCTATCGTGCATTCGTTCAACTTAGTTTAGCAGAGCAGAACCCAAAATTTTATTATAAACTTTGAAGAAAATATAAAATTAAACAGCTGTTGTAATACAATTATAATTTATGTGCGGAGCCACCCACTTCAGTGGATAATTTCCGCTCGACCGGTGGAATGTGGTCGGTGGAAATATTTGCACGGCTTTGGTTCATTATAACAAGGGAATTTTCATGCAATACCATGTTTGCGGTAGTTATTTTAGAGGTTGTGGCTCCCATCACCCCTCTCCTTCGCCCTAGTTCAGCCAACGGAAATATTTCAATTAAAACGAAATAACGGATCGTGAAATGTGCTTTTGTAAAATATTTCTTTTTGCATATGGCTCTAACAAGCTAGCTAAGGTCATTATGGTTAACTAGACCTATTCATATTCTCACCTTTAATTAAACTTTATAACTGTATACTTTACCATAATGCCAATAATGTTATTGTGTACAACACACACAATATAGATGTTATCACCTTCGGTATTTTCTGATGAATAACATCTTCAGATATCTTTTCTATCTCTATCTCCATATATTTTATTTATTTATTTATGCACAGGTAAATTAACTTTATTTAACTTAACTCAAATAATTTAAAATAAGCAAAAAAATGTTTATACAATGAAAATACTAAATAAAAAATACCTATGTCCAGGGCCGTCTTTAACCTATTAAAGGCTTTGGGCAATTTAGAATAATGGGGCCCCTATGGCTATGATATGACAGAGGTAATAGTTTATGAACTATTAATTGAATAGGTAATATAATAATCCAGAATTGTAACTCTTCTAAGATCATACAGGTAACCCTTCTAGATTTTAGACCAGCAAAATCATCAATTACACCCTTAGGTATTATATATTTATAGTCAGTAATTGTCGTTCGATTTTCGGAAAATAAATAAATTTATCGGTAATATCGGTTATTGGGTGGTGTTACGGCTAAATATTAACATCCAACTTCATACATATTAATTATTATTAAAAGAATTCCCCGTTAATATTTTGATCTTGCTATTCACGCGAGGTAAATCCCTCGAGGAAACCACAATGACGTCACGGTAAAGTCCTTTTAAGAAATGCATATTAAAAAAAATGACACGTGTTAGGTAGATTTTTGTTTACGTCGCCATCGGGTCTTTTTGTGCAGGTGTTTCTCGAAACGAAATAAAGGAGTTTCACACCTTTGTTATTGTATGAAGAAATTGTTATATATTTAATGTTATAGCTAAGCATAGAGTGCAAGTACACTTTTAGAAATCATGTAATTGTTAAAGTATAATTATAATAAGTGATAATATTGGCATATAATGGCTTGGAACTATCAGAAATCCTAGAATAAGTAGTTTTTATACTTTTATTTAGGATATTTAATAAAAGATGTATTATTATAGTGTTATATGCAATACTGAAGTATTTAAGCTAGATATTAAGTTGATATATATTGAAAGAAAATCATGTTTTCATACAAAATTAAGTATTAAAAATATTGGAAATTATATAACTAGCTTAAGGTAAATTATATAACTAGCTAAGGTTTGGGTACTTACCCAGAGTGGCCAATGGAAAACAGGGCACTACCCATATCTACACTATGTGTATTATGTACATGTGTTAATATTTTGCTTAGTTTAAAGCATCGCTAGTATTACATGGGTTAAAAATCAAGTTAATCTTTATCAATATTTTTAGACTTTAATATTTACTTTTTTTCAATGTTTTTTGTACGCACGTTTGTTATGTTGCCACTGTCAAAACATTATAAAATAATAAGCGAGGTATCAAAGGTAAATGTCAAATTTCGTTTTAATCGTGCTGTAGTCGTTCTTGCACCTGGATAAATAAATAAGAATATATTATAAGTCCAGTTTACTTGATTTTGTACAATATTTTAATGGATAGTTATTAATAATCCAGTCAGATAAAAGATGTTTGATGTCTGAATGGAGAACTTAAAAAAAATGTTCTCCTTTGTTTATCCTAAAAAAGAATATCATGAGTATCGGAAGACACCGTATTTGCTTTGAAATAACTGCGGCAAATTCAGCAGGATAAAATATGCCTGAGTGACGTAACACAATTATTAAAAAATATAAAAGCTTTTAAAAAAAGGACAGTTAGGTAATAATTTGTGATTTTTGAATGTCAGAAGTAAATTAATTATTTTTTTGATTTATTTTATGCGAATGCTAGAAATCGCGATAGATGTCAGCAGTAAGTAGGAAGTTGCTTTTCGTGCTCCAGGTCCTGCCTTGATTTGTTTAGAAGTTGGTGTTCCTTTTTTATTAAGATTGGCTTAGTCATTTCTTCTGCATGCACCGGCGAGTTAAATTTATTATTTATTAAAACATAATGTATGTTTTTTTTAGAGGCGTGGTTTTTAATCTAGCACTACTTTTTTCGTAGTTGGTGTTTTTGACAGCTGTCACTTGATTTATGCTCAGTTTGGTTTGCCATTTCATAATAAATAAACTTACTCCTGAACAACGTTTGCAATAGTGCAAATTTAGAAAAAATCACTCTAAAATAAAGTAAAAATTGCGTCGTGGGCCTGTGGCGTGGCCTCCAAGATCGTGCGATTTAACACCGCTGGACTATGTTTTGTGGGGTTATGTGAAGTCGTTTGTTTACGCAGATAAGCCGGACACGATTACCGCCTTGGAAGAGAATATTCGGCGCGTTATTGCTGACATACGGCCCAACTTGCTGCAAAAAGTGGTCGAAAAATGGCAAACCCTTATCTTTATAATAAAACTAAATTCTTAGCCATAACATCAAATTATATGCGTTTATCTCTTCTTGAAAACCACGCCTCTAAAATCATCACCCTATATAATCTGTTATAAATTAATATGGGCAAGAAATATAGGGTTAGTCGCTTGCATTCTTGTTTTTCATACAAACATACATAATTTTAATATTTCATATGAAGAGGCTTGATAAAAATTATAGGCGAACACAGATGTGAAGGATCGCAGATGAGCCTTTTTTTGTTAGCTCGCCGTATGCATGATCGGTCCGTGACATTTCGACCCCGGCTTGGGGTTGGCGGGGCGGTTGGGGCGGTTGGGGGCGCGGACGGGTTAAGGCGGACACACATGTGACAACGATCTCGCCGGGGTCACGTATCGCATAACGCGTCGGCGGACATGGAATTGTCGAAAATTTGAATTCAACGGCGCGCGCAGGCCGGCGCGGGCGCGCCGTACGTGAGCCCGCGACCTAATATCAAACATGGCGTTCATATTGCCTTCCCTTCATTTTTCTTCCTCTCGAAGGCTTTCGTTTCGCTTGACTCTGAAATTTACGGAAGGCATTGAGAAGCGAAATTTCACACCCTTCATTAATTTAGATGTGCATTTAAATATGACTGATTATTATCAATATTTGTACAAACAATGACCTTATGTTTAAATAACTAATGCTATAAACATAAGTACATGTGGTTTACTAGTGTTTATTAGCAAGTGAGGTTTAAATATTGAAAAAAAATTAAATGTTTGCATTTCATGTAAATAGATTTAATTAATTAATCTCACATAAGAAAATAAACGAATTAAAAAAATCAGGATCATCGCTTAGATTTGTGTTTACACAAGTTTATATAAGTATCGAAACAAATGTAATAATAAATTACATGTGTGCCATTTAAAATATAACTGAAAATAATTGTTACGGTCCTGTTAGAAATCGCAAATGGATCAGCATTTTTTTTTCATTAAAATTTTACGTTTTTGGTAAAAAAATTAAAAATTATATGTGGTCCATTATATATATAAGAAAATAAACGAATAAAAAAACAGAATCATCGTTTTAGATTTGTATTTACACAACAACATTCAAGAAAAAAAGAATATCTTACCAATTATTTTTTTGACCTTTTTTTTAAAGTTATATTAATAATTATATAGAATTCAAAGTAGCTGTATATTAAAATATAGTGGGGGGAGGAATTCTCCCCCCTCCCCTTAGATAGTGAATTTCTTAGACCTATCGCTTGTTAAAGGGATATTATAAGTTGCTAATCTTCATATAAATCTAACATTGCGTATATCCTCATTTTTTCAGCTGAAAACTCAACCTGACATAACCACAATGCTAACGACGAGCCGAGAAAATTGAAATTTGTACGAAACATTCTAGTCCTTGACGTGAATGACAAGAATCCGCGTCGCGCAACGAAATGTCGTCGCTGAAGACGGCTAAGTAGGCCGACATGCCTAACGTCATTAACGTGACCTTTATTGGTGGGTACGACCTTCCGGCACAGAGCCTCCCTTCCTGAAAGCCTCCCCTGGCACTTGAAGCGTTCCTAGGATTCCGTTTTGGGAATTTCAGCCCTCGGAAGGTCGAAGGAGCCGTCCAAACATCGAGCGTATAATAACACTTAATCCATTATTCCTCAGATATACATATTTATGTATTTATTTTACCACTTAAATATTTTACATGTATTTTATCTAGAAGGTAAAGCTTATAATTTAAATTATACGAGCTTATACGTTGTTCGTTTTTATAACAAACTTCCCAACTCTCTCAAAAATATATCTCATATACATAAGTAAATTAAAATAAATAAAAGTAAAAAAAAAAAACATCTTTTATTTACATCTTTTATCTTTTATTCCGTAGAATAAGAGGAGGTGGTTCTAATCCAGCTTGCAAGATTTGACCTAAACAGACTGACAAACATTGCATGTTAAATACTAGCTTGTGATGTAAATTGTTTTATTTGTTTGGTTCGCTATTTTTCGGTTTCCAGAAATATATTAACAAAATATTTGGCTAATTGTTTTAAAATCCATATAAGTATACCTAGCTCAAAATGTGTAAAAGTAATCCCACCCCCTCTTAATCTTCTAGGTTTCTAAAGCTATAATTTTGATATCTCATGGTTAGGTAAGTTACAGATAGCACAGGAACTGTCGCCTTTTTCGTCTGTCTCATAGGTGCTGAAAAAAATAATAGATCGGAAAAACCGCTTTTCTTGAGTATGACGGTCGCCGGTTGCTGTAAAAGATTTGAACTGTATAATTTTGTTCCTATATTCTAGTTTCATTTATTTTAGCGAAACAAAATGTTCAAAGGGCAAAGGAAGGATAACATTAGACCAAGGTTCACCTTTTCCAATGGACAGAAATAGAATTTAACAATTCGCTTCTCGAGTATGATTCGTCTTACATGTTTTCAATTTTGTCTGGGAAACTAAGACTCGCTTCTCGAGTACGATCTAGATGATGATGACCTTGCCTACAAACAGTATTTAATATCTCGCTTCTCGAGAATGGTTATTATGGCTGTTTTTTTTAAACCTTTGGAAATTCCGATTTGAATCGTTCTTTACTTTATATGACGCCTTGTTGTTGAATTGATCTTGAATATGATTTTCCTTTTTTAATCATATTGAAAAGGGGTACCGCTCAACTTGTAATTATTTGTTAAATTGAAATATGCGCGTTGGTCAAAATTTTCAAACGCGCTAGGTCTGGTCCAGATCGCGACCAGCAACTTGTGTGACCACCATCAACTAGGGAATGGTAGAAAAGGTTACGATATTTGGTCGCGTCATCGGGAAAGTTATGTCTCAACAGAATGTAAGGCTTCTAACCTATTTTTAACAGGCATCTTTTGATGACTTGGAGGTTCCACGGCCTTAAGTATAAATGCATACTTTAAATGTTTACTTGTAGGATGGAATTACTTCCATGAGCCTTCATTAAAAAAACGGTCAAAAGATTATTTTGAAAACATTCTTACGTAAAGTTCAGCATTCCATGATTGTGTTTTTATAACTGTTACTAACATTACATTTTAACTTTTATAGGTATTGTAGGGAGTTATTGCACACGCTATTGACGTATTTGTACATACTCGCAGCTGTCGTATTAGAACAAAATTAAAAAAAATATATCAATGATTATAGAGGTTTACTCACTTCATTATAGAGATACAAGAACCTTAATAACGCTCAAACTTGAACCTTTAATAAATTTGACCACTGGGCGACCACTAGTCATTATAAATTAGCATTTGTAACGCGTCACTTTTAAAGAAAGTTATAGACATGAATATCTTGCGATTTGTAAATTATGGCTATTGAGTAATACTGAAGGTTTATTACCAAATCAGTTCCAAAATGTTGCAATTCAGCTGCAAGAATATTTAAATAGTTATAATAAAAGTATTAGAATCTAACCCCGAAGCTGAATAAAATAACACTAATAAAGAGCACGGTTTGGTTGTATAGTCGGTTAATGTAATCTACATCTTTCACGAATTTTAAAAATCGGGTGATGAATCTCAAGTATGCCTCGTCTAACAACAATATCGACTATTCACAGCAATTTAGTACAACAAGCAGTTTTTGGAATAAGCGTGTTTGTAAAGGTGGCTTTCTAATTAATCGACCAATGTACGCGAAGGTTGAAGATCGTCTGAGTGATCTAGAAAATGGGCATCGGTCAAAGAGAACTCTCAGACCCTCAGAATAAATGATTGACTATAAGAACGAGCCTACAATGCTCTGACAGAGCGCAGAACACATTTTATTGAGTGAGATAGATGGAAGGAGCCGCAAGCGGACCTACATCATACTTTATGTGAAGTGGCGACACTGACTTTCATATAGATGCGAAAACATTACCTACCCTCCCAATCAATGATGTGTTCAACTCGTATTAATTACCTACGATACATATTGCGCACACTTATATATGAATTCATTTTAAGTGCCATTTTGATAGTGTTAAAAAACGGTTACACGATGGTCCAGTGATTAATATTAAAAATATACTGACCTTTCCCCATAAAAGGTGTGCTGAAAAAAACTATAAAAAATGTAAGACAATAACCATTTGAATAACGGGCACTCTATCTGAGATATCTCATTATTTGATTTTTTCCATAGTAATTTATGAACTAAATTTCATAAATTAAGTGGATGAAAAAAAAATCATTATTTGTTTTTTTATATTTGCTAATGTTTATGTAGCGAAAAATAGCAACATTATTTAAAATGTTTTTCTATGTTTTTAGAGGGCCGACATCGCGACAATAAAGTTGCTTCTAGGTGACGTGGCCCATTAAGGCGTGTTTGTTCGTATTAACGAACAACAACTGTTTGATAGAGTAAAAAAAAAATATATATTGTTTTTTTGTTAGCGATATGAAAATACGCCGAACAAAGGTTATTCAGTTAAGTGTCCAGAACTACGCCTTAAAATAGAATACTGGTGACTTTAAGTTAACCCTGTATAAATATACCAGAAACTATCAAAAACAACTAAATTTAAAAAAAAAACTCGCGATGAAGTAACAATTTACTGATACTGGTTAAATTTATCATGCTGGTTGTTACAAGATAACATTTTGTAATATTTATTTAATTTAAAAAAATGCGTTTTTATATATATATAATAGTGACTAATGAATTTACGTATACTATCCGAAAAAAATGCACACCCATTTGTCCGACCGTCTTGAGTACATGTTTCTCCTAAATATCTACAAATATTATTATTGTCGATTTATAAAATATCATTAATATGAGGTTGATGGGAAAACACTTAATGTGTTTTTTTTAGGCAAATCTCTTTATAGGTTTTAATGCACGTATGCACGAATTACCATTTGCATGGACTTATTTGAGTTTACCCGTTTCTTAAGAAACTGTGAGAGGCCACAGATCTCACGGCCAGGTTGTAATTTACCACCCTCTTTGATCTATATTGCGTATCGTAACTAAAATGAGACATGGGTCTAAAGTGCCGAATGCCATAGGCACACGTTAACGATAGCGAACAGAGAAAGGGACCTTATTCACTATTGTTAACCTATTGGTCTCAATAGGCATGGGTTGAGGTCTCAGGCGTTGATATTTTTTTTCAAAATGTTATACAAGACTCAATACTTATTATTAAGTATTTCTTCAGAAGAAATTGGAAAAGCAGACACTTTTTTTTTAATAACGTGCAAATATCACCAAATAAATAAAAAATAAAAAATGTTTTTTAACACATCAGAAGAAAAACTTTTTTGGAAAAAAAAAGAAAAACATAATAATTAAAATTTACTTTAATCATTACTGATACCAGTGAAAGCTATTTATTTTTCTTTATAAATAGACCTACGAAATATCTGATATTCTCAATATATATCTCAAGCCAAATCTAACATTTTGGAAGTTACACGGTTGTTACAAGTAGAGACAAATAGACAACGAAGTCGTACTAAAAAGGACTTATTTAGAACTATGTATTTTGTTTAGAAAAAAATATAGTATTCTAAAATAAGACCTCTGCACTATTGATATCACACTGATTTCAACGCGTGCTGATTATCAAAGCCATGACGATCTCATGACTATCAAGGCCAGTGTGTTATATTAAAATTACTCTAATAGCGGTTTGCAAATTCTATCAAAACGTAACATCCATAATGATATGATGCTAATTATCTACACACCCTCGTCTATTGTTTCACTTTAAAACGAAACACAATAACTCAAGCCAGATTGTTTGTGGCGAATGAAGCCCGCACAGATGTTACGATATCAAAAATAATACGATTTAAAAGGACTATTCTACAAAAGTAAAAAAGAATCACAAATTTACACATCAGAACACAGAATTTTAAAGAAAACCAGAATCTCTTAGGAGCTGATCCTGAAACTCAAAGATTGTCGAAAAGGTGACTTGATTATCTTTCGACATCCAAAATAAAATTGTATCAGTAGCCTTTGAAGCGTTTATGCCAACCAAGTTTAAGAAAGTTGAACGAAACAGAACTATTTTCCGTCCCCTTTTAAGTAGGGCCGTCGGGATCATTAATAATGCATGTCGAAAAATCCTTTCAGTTTTCAGCATGTTTTACTTATTTATATATATTTTAAAACGTTCTAATACGTATAGCTTATATACCGTGTCTCATGACCTTTTACGATAAAAACACAGCTTATTGATATCGTGACTTACTGATTGTTTTTTATTTATTAAGCTGTACAGACATGTATGGCATTAAGTTAACTAGATGAAATATTAAAAATCAGTGAACCTACCTGCCAAAATTCAAACGTTTATTATAAAAGAATGCTCGGGACAAATAATATTAAAAAATTAAATACTGTCCGGTAGAATGAGCGCAATTTCTTCTTAATGCAACTGATCTCAACGGATAAGCTTTTCTTAAGAGCGTCCAGTCTTGCATTCGTGGATTAAACTTGCTATCTTTGTACAAAACAAACATTTATAGTTTTTGCATAAAATATATAAATGCATACATAAAAAATAATAATAATCCATTATTTATTATTTACATAATGAGTATGTAACGTTGAAATACATCTCTTTAGACATAATATATTAGTGGTTTTTAAATATTTATCAAAAAGCGTTAATTATAAATAAAATATCAAAGTAGCTAGCTGTATTTTTTTCTGTATTTAGTGAATTAAAATAAATTTGCTGTTTTATGAGCTAAAATTATTGTTTATTTTGAGCATTACGTTCAAAGAAACAGCGAAACAGAAATAATAAAGAAAAATAACGGATTGATAAGGATCCTTTAGAAACATTCTTCCGTTCCACTTTTGCAAATGGTAGGCCCTTCGCCGCTTCGTCTCAATCCCTTTTGTGCTTAAAAGATAAGATGGCCAATTTCAGGGTAATACTGTCGCAAATTTCAACATTCACTTGATATATAATTTTCTTGTTGACGTTTATATTTTTAAAATTTAAAAATGTTTATTGTAAAACTGACTGTAAACGGACGGGATTGTAAATGGTTCGGTTTATTGTTTACGGTTAGCAAAATATCAAAATAGACGGAGAATAAAAAATATGATAAATTATGGTTTATTAAATTGAATAGCTTTAATTTTTTAAGTACCAAACATTTGATTTCTTGGATTTTATTTATTATTTGCCATCCTTCAATGAACAATGTTTATCTTAACACAGCCGCTTAACTTTAATGAAGATAACCTTAAATAAACTTGAATAAATAAATAAAAAAAAACCACGATTAGATTATTACACATATTTTGCATATTACATATTTCTCTATATTGCATATTACATATTAATATTTTTCTGTATTCAAAAATATTGATTTATTTAGGTGTGTTGTATTTTTTGTTATCAGTAGCAGTGTTTTGAGGTTATAAATAATTATTTTGGGCCTTACTCAACTAAGCCATATTTACTTGTGCTAGTGTCAGGGGAGATAAAGGGATAATGAAGCGTTAAAATGCTGGGTTAAAAGTCAAACAATTTACCATGATTGATTCGAAGGTAGAAGTATTAGTAAAGTAGACATTAGATGGATAAAGTGAGAAGTATTCCGAACTCTAGTAGAATATTGTGACTGGTGACAAAGTGGTGCAACGCCTTCACTTCACGTCACATCCGATAAAAGTGGGCGGTCGCTCGACATTTGGCTCATTGGCTCTATACATCCGATATAGAGCGGGCCTAAAAAAATTCAATCCAAACACCATTCGAAAAGTTTAAGTAATTGTGGAACCAAAAATCCTGTATTCCGAATTCTTCAGTTCTCAAAAGATAGGCACCTGAGTTCTTTAGCATAGATATACTTTTCAGACGTGAGCTTTTTCACACTTTATACAATGATTTTTTTTAAATAAAATCAACAGTTTACAATATTACCGTGCTCAAGTCTCAATTTTGCACCGTTAACATATAATATATGCTCATTGGTATATTTGATCATTATTGTTTTGTAAGCGTTACCACCATAAATAGTATATTAAACCGCAACACATTAATTAAACAATTATTAAGTGTTAATGTAACAATTAGTGCTTAATAAACAATTGTATGCGGCGGTAGTAAGACACAATAAGTTGCGTATCAATGGTTCATGTAACGAAGCATCGAATATAAATGATACAGCAACGAGCGTAGAAATGGTGTCACGTAACAGCTGCTTTATATGGAAAGTCGTTAGTTATGTGCTACCCATAAGTCTTCCTAACAGTTTCCCTTGCGTACGAGGCGCCAGACGCAATTCAACATATCAATAAGGCTGCTATTAAAATATACTTATGTAGGTTCTATCAACATACAATAATAGTAGGCGCCATTTTATTCACGGTGAAGCCTACTTAGTATCAATAATTGTAATTAATTGCATTGTATACAATATCTGATAGGGCAAGTAATATTATCAATAATAGTAATACATAATAATAGGGACTAGTAATACAAATTACTATACCGTAAAGAATCATATCGACTTTCAGTGTTCTATAACATTGAAAATATCATTTGAATTTCAAGTATTGATTTGATAGTTTCATGACTGTGACAGTGTAGACTTCTTTTTATTCGATGTAATAAAATAACAATCTATTTACAAAAAATAATACCAAAGAGTAGTTGCAATTTTTTACGTAAATTTGCTGTTAGCTCACACACATTTATAGATTTTTTTGTCATTTATAGATTCGTTGTCGAGGAAGCTGATTCTAATATGTTATCTGCCAACGCAGTGACTTGCTGCAAAATCGTTTTTTCGCTTACGGCTAAGATGGTTCTCAATAATCTGCCTCAAATGACGTGCCCACAGAAATTTGCTTCATTGCTGAGCTTATTGGAGGCAAGGTCCTTCATCTAGCAATGAGTTCAGTGATTGGAATTGAAACCTTAAGACCACGAAAGCTTTTTAAGATTTTTCTTCGCATCTGCAGAAAATCGTGAGTCTGTATTCTTAATTTCCCCAATAATAACCTTTTGTCCAGGTTACAATTTCAAAGGTTAATCATTGAGAAATAGATTTGGATATTTTATCAATGCTTAAACAATACTGATACAAAAACACACTGTATTTTTTGTAATCGGGACGGGACGTTTAAACTCACAGTACTGTCACCCCCTGGTACTGTAGTTCCCTAGGTGATACTCGTAATTGATGATGAACCCAACAAGTATTGTTATGTGGTGATTGCAATTAATAGTTCTAAGCACTAAGATAGAATAATGTTTTCTGAACTGACAACATAAAATATTGACCGAATATCTACGTTTTTAAGACTGATACTGTTGGCGCCAGATATATTTCTTTATCACCCAACTTTTTCCCCATCAAAAACTACACCCATCAACGTGTCCGCTTTTATCTAGCTGCGGTGGACAGCAGCGGCGTAGTGGGCGCGTAGATATTACATTCCGCGTCGCTCTCTCGACGAATTCACGGCCGCAAGACGTCCCGCACTTTCGTCTGTACCTCGAGGCAGCCGTGTGTGGTGAAGTGCGGGTAATCTATTAGATTGGAATCGTCAAGAGTAGGTGCCGTCTTCAAAGATCAAAACAGACTAAATTGCAATCGTTCAAGGAGGTAGATCGCAGCAAAAGGTACGCTCCCGTTCTTTTCCTTTCTATGCTCCGATATTTGTCGCTGCATCTTGTCACTGAATAATTAGTCTTTTACTGGTCAAAATAATAAACGTATGTTAACCCTAAGCTACCGTTTATAAATGTTCAATAAATATATGTTAAATTATATTATATGCGTATGGACTGTTTATTTGAAATTATACCAATTTCTCAAGGTCTTTGAGACACAAATTTTGGGATGTGGTGACGCGAATGACGGTCGCCGGTTGCTGTAAAAGATTTTAATACTTTATTTGGCTGTATAATTTTGTTACCTATATTCTAGTTTAATTTACTTTAGCGGTGACAAAATGTTGCTGAGGGCAAAGGAAGGATAATAACCAAGAACTCACCTTTTTCCCTCGGCGGCAATTTTGGGTGCACACTGCGTTTGCTCGGTCACTAGCGCATTCGAACGACTGCTATCAGTATTATCGACAGGCTCGCAGTAGAGCTCTTTTCTCCGCGCGCGGTTGAGAGTGACTGCCTGCTTCGTCCATATTTTGTTGGCATTACGCCGCTCCGTGGTGAGGTAGGTAGATATTTTTGTATTGGACATGTATTGAGAAAGAGATGGTAGAAGGTATAAGAAATTCAGCTTCATAATGTCACCGTCATTATTTAATTGGATTTAACCTTTTATTATTATATAAAACGGCGTAACCAGCATGGGTAAAATAGGTGAAATCCTAAGCAATTCATGGGAAAGTTTTTAAAAAATTAATTAATAAAAGCAGGTATTTTTATAATCAATTTATTTTATTGTACTTTTTATAATTACATTTTATAATAATATATTTTTTGTCTTACAAGACAACGTACGTACGTACCTATACGTAGAATGTATTTTTAAATGATAAAATTGAAATAAACACACAATAAGGCTTATTTTTTTTTCTTTTCTGATCAGATCATAAATGACAAAAATAAATGCTAAGCTTTTCTAAAAAAAATGACCAAATGAGAATGTATTTATTAGCTGAATGCAAAATTACCTCATAGTTTTTTTTTTTAAATTGAATACGTCGTCTTAAAGGCTAATATCACTGACTCATTTAAATTAATATTAAAGTGAATTTTATTTACAAACAATAAACGTCGACATTTTTATTGATATGATTACATTAAAGCAATTAATAAGCCAAGAAAAATGAGATATGTTTAAATCAGTACTTTTATTTATATTTCGTAATACAAGGGATATGTACATTTTAGGATTCTGGTAGCGTTAATAACAACATAAAGCATAGAGATTCAAAATATTGTTAACTCCAGGTATACATGGTAATGGAATGTGTTCTTAAACAGTATAAATAAGTTATTTACTTGGTAAATATATCGTATATACTTATATAGAAATTAAGACGACCCTATGACCCTCGAAATATTTTCTATAAGGTAAACCTTTATCATAAATACCTCAAAAGTTACCTCAAGTTGCATATTGGAGCGGAGAAATGCAATCTTTAAATAAGTCATTCTTTTCAATAATTCGAACAAAAAGCGGCCGAAATAATTAACATTTTTAGTATTTTCATATCAATTTCATATCATATAGATTCGATTAAAACTTTAAAATTCTAAAACCGGTGGTAAAATCATTGAGATCATCACAAACATTTCGCTATTGATATTGATTAATAGGAACAACGCTTCGCTCTGCTCCGATTAATTAAAATGATTAATAGATTAAGGTGAAATTAAACATAATATTTTTTTTGAAAATGATTATAAACATATATATAATTATAACAGAGCACTTTAAAACAAAAAAAGTGAATAAAAAAAATGAAAATAATAATGTTACTGTGGCATAAATACACTTAACTTGGTAAACTATTGTGTCAACATTACGTTTAAACGATACGAGTATGTCACTATGTCCTCTAAAATATTTCTACTTTTGACTGTCGAGATTTTATTACCCGCTCACACAGTTATGTAATTAAAAGAGTCTCTGTAAACCTTTTACCTACAGATACTAACTCGCAGGATGTCATAAAATAGATATATTAAATATACACAATAAAGTAAAAAGTGGATATATTATCGAACTGTCCTTTTTTTTGGCACACGAAAAAACCTACACACGACATTTCTAGCAAATTCTGCTCTTGTGTACTATAGGACAATTGTCCTATAGTACACAAGAGCAGAATTTGCTCTGGGTTAGTTGTCTGTTGGCAGAAATGTCCCGGGTAGAGTTGTATGTGTACCTTTTATATGGCAGCTTTTGGGTATTACTAAGAAGATTTATGGTCCCATTCAGTCAGTAACTTCACAATGCTAGTAGTACATAATTGTAAACATGGAGTCAACAAAGTTTTATAGTCTCTCTGGAATTTAACGGATTCAAAAGATCGATATGCTGACCGTTTACTTTAAAATTACTTACACAGCCATGGAAATTAAGATAGGATGACGGTTGGAGACCACGGAAAAGACTTTCGGCGCCGCCGATCCAAAACTTCGCATTTGCCTTCAGGGTGGTGGATATTTGATGGCTGTAACTACGAAACACGGTAGAACTGTCTACCAGCAGTAGCACCAATCGTTTCCTCCTCTTTATGACGACATTATGCCAAAGGCCATCGTCGACTCTGACGTCCGACTTGAGTATACTGTACTGGGCGATGGTACCGTTTAAGACGTTGTCGCTATAGCTCAGTTCTACGAAGCCCTCGTTAAGGGTTATGGCGAAGGACTCGCCGCCAATCCCGTTTCCTTTTCTTCTCCAGAGAAGTAGGCCTGACGGTTCATCTGCTCGAAACGTCAATTCAACTCGAATGCCACGCCGACCACGAATTCTGTTATGGGAAAGTGTAAAACTCATTAGAAAGCTTGTCGTGAATAAAATGAACAACGATCAATTTTTTTTAAAGTTTTTGCTAACAGTTGAATGTAGAAGGTAGAATTATTACGTTATTAAAATAGTAGACACATAATATTTTTTATTTTTACTGTTTAGGAGGCACTTAACGCAATTTCGTCTGTCGTGTCGTCTCCTGTATTTTTTAAAAATCAACTTGGCTAGCACCACAGACTTGTGACAGCCGCCCAAATAATTAATATAAAATGAAATATAATAATTGTGTATACTTGTTATTTGAGAATAACCACAGGTAATAAGAAAGTAATTAATAAAATAGCCTTCCTCAAAAATGTCCATAAATTCTCAATGTTTGGAGGATCCGTAACCGTAACAAATGGTGTTATTTTATAACATTCCATAACGTTTCCATCTTCTATATTTGATGTTTAAGAGAAAAATAATAATAAATAAAATGGTTGCCATTGATTGATGATTTTAATAGATGTTAATAAAATAAAAAACAAACCCATTACATAAAATTTTAATTAAAGTTTATTGCACTCGTATATGAAGAAAGTTTGTATTATTAATAAAAAAATATATCACTAAAAAACCGCTCACCAATTTGTTATATTATGTACATACTAAGGAATGACCTCGTCATTGAGTGTTTGTTATCTTTCTTCGAAATTTCTTCTATTAGTAAGGAGTCCTGTTAATGTGTTAGTACTGAAAATGATAATTAGTAATTAATCAGTCGGCTTGTTATTGTTGGAATTGGTATTTATATTCATCTAAAAATATTTACCTTTTGTCTATATTTTGTCTGTATGCATAACTACCATCTCCATTTAATTTTAAAGGAACGTTATGCAAATTTGAAGGATCACTTTTGATTGTTGCCAAATCACCAACTAATTCCTTTATTTCACAGTACGATCCAGTAACACCTTTCGGACAAATGCATTTGAATTTATTCAGTAATGGTAAACATTTGCCGCCATGTTGGCATAGATTTGCTTTCTGGTTGCATGGATAGCCATCATATTTGCTAATGCCCCTGGTGGCACAAGGAAGCTCTACTTCAATCGGTGTTAAGGAGCACGTCGCTATGTCCTCGTTGTATATGTTTAAGCTTTTGCCATTAATTATTACTCTCTGAATCGCTCCCACGAAGCTATTTTTGACTCCGGATAATCGATGCGCTTGAATAAAATTACTGCAAAATACAACCAAAAATAGAAATATATTGGTAGTTATTTTGATATAATGTACATAAGCGCATTTCGTTAAGAGAAATATTTATTTTCTCTATTTTTTCTATTTTTTGTGAGGTGTATTAACAATTTGTAATAATACATCGCAAATAAAGTTCCAACGGAGGTTTTATTACTTATTATTGGTAGAATCTTAGTGAATATTGAGGGTATTATTATTTTTAATTGTCGCAAACCAAATATTTAGTACGACTTGTTATGTAATTTTGATTTGGCACATTTTTTTAGCAACGTATCAACTTTACATTTATCTAAAACACATTTTTAGTTTTCAGTTTAATTTATTATATATTTTGGTGGAAGTTGCAATTCAATACTTTACACTAAACTTATCGAGTTGGTGTTTACCTATACCTGATATAGTTTCAAAGTTACTTGGGAGTAATTAAAATAATAATAAAGAAAAATAATTTAAAAATGTGCTATTACATAAGTGAATGCGATAACTTTTTTTTGAATAAACTACGTGACTATTTGGATTTGAACTCGCACTGTTAAAAGTTAAGTCGTGCGAAATAATAATAATATCTCTTATTGACAAAAAGTACAGCTTAGCAATAATATATATATATATAAACATCATTTTTTATATGATGTTCTAAGAGAGAAAACATATCACAATAATAAAAGGTATGTTCAAAATTTAAGGTCAATTAAAGGGCGTTGATAATTAACCAACACACCACTATTTTGTCTAATATAATATATCCATATATATATATATATATATATATATATATATATATACATTTTACTATTTTACTATATATATATATATATATATAGTTAATTAGATGATTTCTATGTTAAAATAGGTAAACACCTTTAGTTTAACATATATAAAAGTTTGACAGTACTGACATTTGGAAAATACGAATGCTTTTTAATATTTTAAGGATTGAAATTTTTTGCAAATAAAATATATAGCCAGAATGTTCAAAGAAAAATTAATACCGAAAGCACAGATAGTTGCATCGCTTGAGGTAATGCACGCTGGTTTAAATACAGGCCTGTATTTTATGAAAGTCTTTCACTCTCACCTACCTATCTGTGCGATATGCAATACGGTCAAACTTTCATTAAAGTAGTGAATAAATGATTTAAAAATTAAACAATAATTATGAAAAAAAGTGTGAAAATGTAACGAATATGACGTATAATGAATGAGAAGTGAATGGTTTAATGGATATTTACA
Organism: Neomicropteryx cornuta; assembly: GCA_020383195.1. Taxonomy (NCBI): domain Eukaryota; kingdom Metazoa; phylum Arthropoda; class Insecta; order Lepidoptera; family Micropterigidae; genus Neomicropteryx; species Neomicropteryx cornuta. Next base: position 14,917,759 of record JAHKQU010000014.1, read on the forward strand.
AGAATAACTTACGTTCAACGTAGTTTATCTGAAAATGAATCGTTATGGTTAAAAATAAAAAGAAAAGTGTAAAATATATGCACATTACGTGCAAATCGTTAAGATATAGTAAAATAGTAAAATGTATTGTTTAAATACCGTTAATTAGATGATTTCTATGTTAAAATAGGTAAACACCTTTAGTTTAACATATATAAAAGTTTGACAGTACTGACATTTGGAAAATACGAATGCTTTTTAATATTTTAAGGATTGAAATTTTTTGCAAATAAAATATATAGCCAGAATGTTCAAAGAAAAATTAATACCGAAAGCACAGATAGTTGCATCGCTTGAGGTAATGCACGCTGGTTTAAATACAGGCCTATATTTTATGAGTCTTTCACTCTCACCTACCTATCTGTGCGATATGCAATACGGTCAAACTTTCATTAAAGTAGTGAATAAATGATTTAAAAATTAAACAATAATTATGAAAAAAAGTGTGAAAATGTAACGAATATGACGTATAATGAATGAGAAGTGAATGGTTTAATGGATATTTACAAGAATAACTTACGTTCAACGTAGTTTATATGAAAATGAATCGTCATGGCTAAAAAGAAAAGAAAAGTGTAAAATAAATGCACATTACGTGCAAATCGTTAAGATATAGTAAAATAGTAAAATGTATTGTTTAAATACCGTTAATTAGATGATTTCTATGTTAAAATAGGTAAACACCTTTAGTTTAACATATATAAAAGTTTGACAGTACTGACATTTGGAAAATACGAATGCTTTTTAATATTTTAAGGATTGAAATTTTTTGCAAATAAAATATATAGCCAGAATGTTCAAAGAAAAATTAATACCGAAAGCACAGATAGTTGCATCGCTTGAGGTAATGCACGCTGGTTTAAATACAGGCCTGTATTTTATGAAAGTCTTTCACTCTCACCTACCTATCTGTGCGATATGCAATACGGTCAAACTTTCATTAAAGTAGTGAATAAATGATTTAAAAATTTAACAATAATTATGAAAAAAAGTGTGAAAATGTAACGAATATGACGTATAATGAATGAGATTAACGGTATTTAAACAATACATTTTACTATTTTACTATATATATATATATATATATATATATATATATATATATATATATATTCTATAAACGCATAACGTAACGCAATAACGTAGATATTAATAGCGGCAAAGTTAAACTTACGGCAAAGAGCCAATAAAAAGTGGCGTTTCCAAGTTGAGGTCGTTGAGCGGGGCCGGCGACTGTCCGCTCACGACGGGCAGATCATCAATTTGCAGGTTGGCACGACGATCTGACCTCGTGACTATGACTCTATGCCAAATATTTTTCTCCACCAACGTTGGATAACTAAAGCGGGGAAAGTAAGAACAAAACCTATTACTTATCAAAAAATGAACATTTTACATTTTATAAACCATTTATTTAATTCACAGTTTTTTAAGTGACAGTATTATATATAATTTTTGGTCCATACAGCAAAAAAACATACATTTTGTAAGACATTAAGATCTACCAATTTATAAGTAGGCTTATTATTTGTTTTACTTCTTGAAAATAATAGAATGGTTATAATTGACAATTTAAAAATATTTTATACAAATTTTGTACTATAAAACATACCTTATGCATTTGTATTAAGCGTGTGAATAATATGGTAGGTCTTTAAAATTATCAAATAAAATAAAAACATATTGCTCTCGGAAGAGAACGAAAAGTTGAGCCTAATGAGTTGAAAAAGGTAACTTCTTAAAGGAAAGTTTCTTAAGAGCTGATTAATAAGAAAAAAACACTTTCTATATTTGTTGTTTTTAATAAATATTTATAATTTTTACTAAATAGCTCAAATATTTAGTTTTATTTAGAGAAGATCAACATCCGGACCATTCAAGATCGGCATTAGATATTGTCGAACATAGAAATTCATTAATAGTGTTATTTTTTTGAAAAGATTTGGTATTTATTGCCAGGCTATTTACTTTTATTTTGGATCCTAATCAAAAAAGCACTATGTGCTTGTATTAAAGCCAGGGGAGAAATTGGTTAAGAAACGATAAAATGGTAAGACTGAGTGACCTGTGCGGATTCGAACCGCCCTCACCGGATTGAGATCTTTTATTACTACTCAATAAGAGTTACACTCAAAGTAAATACTTAATTTGAAAATACTCACGTTAGATTTGCGATTCCGCTTCCCAAATTATACCGCAACTGTATTGTAGAGTCGACCAAGTTAATTGATATAAAATCGCCTTTGCCAGAAGTCGATTGTGCACTGTACAACAGTAATCCCGAAGATTTTTTAGGTAAAAACCATACTTCGATTCTAAAGTATTTTTCCACTTCTTCCATTTTTTGGTATTCGATAAAGGCATAGCCATTAAATAGGGGGTAAGAAATTACATACTCTGTTGGCACTTCTAAAATTTAACAAATTGTTAATATAATATTGTTATTAATATCATATAAAAAAAGCCATTATTTTAAACTTCAAACAGTACACTCAAAAATCATCGTCATTTCAAAGGTTCCCACAGCAAAAAAAAAATATTAATAATAAAAAGTGCGATGTGAGTCGACTTTTTGAAGTTTAAAAACAATAAAAATATTTTTGTTGTCATTTTATTGTAATATCTATTGTTCCCGTTACAGTTTGTTTAATTCTCATTTATTTAGAGCTAATAGTGAAAAATCATTCTTGCCTGTAGTGCAAGGCGTGCCGGGAGATGATAATTCACCGCTATGCACACAGCGACAGACATGCCCGCCGGTGATAACTGGATCACAAATGACGTCATCGTCATAGGAGCATGGGTTGGATTGGCACGGATCAGTAAAAGTCACGCAATCTCCATTGGCACATGAGAAATTTGAACAGTCTCGGATGTTGTGCAGTTTGGTGATTTGGGAATTCGGACCGACAATTTCCAATTGTAGTCTTTTAGTCACGTGGTGCCGAATTATCCGCAGCTGTTTTATACAACCGTTGAGGCCATAGTGGGTGCCGATGTTGTCGAATATTCTGCAAGAATGACATTACAATAAATTATACAGGCTGTCCTAAGACCATTCCCGAATATTTAAGGGGTGTTTATGTTGCCTATTAGGTGTAAGAAATGTGTGTTCCCTTTTTGTTTTTCGCTCTTTCGTTTGCTCGCCTGCGTTCGGCCATGGCCGAGAACGGTTTAATATTATCACGCAAAGTTTACATTTTATTCTCGAAATCCATGATGTATTTCGATATAACATTAAAACAAATCATGTTTGAAATCGCATGGCCAATAATTTATCGGGTATGGTCTTGGGTAACGCGAACGGTGTGTTTATTAGTTTTAGACAGTACATGATTTATAATTACGCTTACCTCGATATGTTTGATGGTATCTTTCCCACATATGCATCATCGGTCAGGTCTAAATATTTTAAACTTCCGAATGATTGACCTACCACATCTTCCATGCCAGACACTGATAATATAGCGTCCTTGTGATATCTTTTAGCTGATACTTTGAAATATTCGTTTGTTGGTACTTTTTCTGGTGACTTGAGTATAACAACTCCATCACCTAAATTATACCTATGAAATAAGTTTTTTTTATTATTATTATATGCCAAAAAAAACATATCTATAGTGTGTACGGTATTAAAAAAAAATACCTGAACTGCATAAAGCCGTTGATCACAGCTAGAGATATAAAGTCTCCATTGCCGTCACTTTTTTGTTGGTTGTACAATATGAGACCGTTCTCGGAATAAATTTTTAGTTCCAGGTCGATATTTAGTTTGTGATAAGCTTTCAACGGTTTCAATTGAATGTATGAATCACCGCTGAAGGCCGGTACTACGATTTCGTTGGCTATTTGAGGTACTGGTATCTCACTGTCACAATTCTCGCCAGTGAAACTCGAATCACATACGCACACGTAATGTGCAGAATTAAGAGTCAGACATGTTCCCGAATTCATACAAGGATTTGTTTGGCAGGGATCAACACCTACCCCTTTAATTGCATTGGAGGAATAATTATCTGTAACAAAATATTTTCGTTCTTACATTTTCTATCGATAAATAAATAATGTTTAATATGTAATTATTCTAACCAGAGCACCCTTTCCTGTCGGACTTTGGCGTCATGCCAGGCAAGCAGAGACAGGCGAAGTTAATGCAATGAACTCCCGATAAGGTCGAGCAGTCTTTATCTACGGAGCACAAATCGCCAAGTAAAGCCCCTATGACTCCGATGGTGGCCGGAGTGGGCTTTTGGTTATCTGAAAAAATACGATGTGTGGTAGACTTTATATTTGTTTTTCGATATATTATATAGAAAGTAATATTAATGAGGTATTATAGCATTTATAGAATAAAAAATATATACAATATATTTTATTTATTATGCAAAGCATAATCTAAGTTACATAACGAATTTCAAATCAATTTCTTTTTCTCTCTCTGTTACACAAAATACACAAAAAACACACTAACACAAAAATAAATATCTTCGAAAAAAAAAAGTTGGGTTATTAAAATCTTGGCCAAATTTTAAGGCATCAAAAACGTTCTAAAGACAGAATGAATAAGTCAACATTTATTTACTCATTCAGGTTCCTATAGTATACTGTTTATTCACATTAATTTACGTTACTGTTATTTACTTGTTATTTATTTTTTCGTGGTTAGATTAGAGCTTTTTTAGTCAGTACTTACTTTTAAAGAAAAAACTTAAAAAAAAAAAATGTTTTGATTCTAAGTACAAAAAAAGAAATGATGGTAACGATAATGGTAAAAAAACAAAATAGATTGATATAAAATAGAAAAAAACTTTATTTTCTTTACTAAATATAAAACTAAGATAAGGTTTTAATTTAAACCTAAGTAATAATGTTATTAAGTTATCAGTTGTTAAGATACAACTCACCGCCATCTTTGTTCCTCGATATTTCATTGGATTTAACATTAATATTGTTGTAGTAGTATCGTAAATCAGGAGCTAAGAGATGTCTTGTAGACTTTGAAGACAGATTGTCATCCTGCGTAAACTGCACAGGTGAGAAATGCTTGGAAGGAAGAGCGGTTCCCGATATTTCTTCCGAAATAGTACAAGATCCGAGAGCCTTCACTACGATATCGAACTGCGACCTGCAGGCCTCCAATTTGAGATGACATTCAGATTGATAGCTTTTGCCGTCACTTCCACACACCTAGAAAAAGCAATTAAAATAGCATTCAACGAATAAGTTTTAAATAAAATTATGTACCATGTCATAAAAATGCAGCATACAATCTGTGAATATGCAGTTGAATCAGTAGGACAGTTAGCTGCTGGACATTTGCACGTCGCGGGTTGGTTATCTTCTTCCACGCAAATCGCACCAAAATAACAAACTTTATCGGCGCACGAAACTGGAGTTACAGCCCCAGTATTTTCTAAAAAAACATTTTCAAAGCGTTAGATAAAAACATTAGGCATAACATTTTTTTTATAAATTATTTCTTTATTACAAGTTTAGTAGGGGTTTGTGAATTATTTAAGGTGGTTTTTTTTGTGATAGTTTTTTTTGCTTTACAATATTTTCCTTACCCTGATATTATTAACCATGTTTTACGATATTCATTTATTTGTTATTATATAATTTTGTTTGTATGTTTAAAAAAGTAATATATATATTTTAAAAATAAAAGTAAAAGGTCCAGCAACTGAAAAAATACATACTTATACTTAAATATATATAGTATGAACTGTATTAGCAAAGATACAAGTTGCATGATATTAAAATATTACGAATGATACAAATGAATATATAAAATTATCGTTAAAGTCTGCTATGACGCCTTAAATTTCTGTGCAAAAATGAAAACAAAAACCTACCTAAAAAGTTAAATATTATGACATTAAAAATATTGGTGCAGTAATAAAAATGTTAAAAATAATGGATATCAATATAAAATAAGTTGAAGATAGACATCTATATTTTCATTTCGGAGATTAAGTAAAAATATGTTAAAAAAATATGGGTTCAAATTTTATTAGGAAAATAATACTATTTAATAGTGTTCTTCGTAAAATAGGGCATTTTATATAAAGTATCCATTCCACATTAAATGCCATTCATTCAAAATGAAAAAAAAAAACCGTTTGTTATTATCACTATACTTGTCACAGAGTCCTCAAAAATGTTTTACATATAATAATAATAAGTCAAATTTAGAACGAAATAGAAAATAACAGAATAAAACAGGGTATAAAAAAAAGTAAAATCTCTACCATTGTAGCATCCATTAGGTCCCAGGACTTCATTAGCATTGGCACATTCTGTGCATTTAGCTCCACTCACAGCAGCCTTGCATACGCAGCTGCCTGTCATTTGTTCGCAGTCCTCGCGGATAGATCCGAACATTGAACAACCGCATGCTGCAATCAAATGAAACAACCGAGGTAATGTTGACGCAACATTATGAGACTTTGGATGTTTTAATATGATCTATTTGTAATTAATGGTAAATTTTAGAAATAATCAAAATAATATTGAAGAAAATATACATACGAATGCAACCAGAATGACCAGTTGTAATCTTGGGTAAACCCCAAAAGCCGGGTTCGCACCGGTCGCAATTGACTCCGCCAACGCCGGGCTTGCATTGACATTGCATCGTAACTTCGTCGCAAAAATCTGATACGGAACCGAGTCTGTTGCAGTTGCAGACAATAGGACATCCTTGAAGGTTGGCTCCGGATGCTGGTGTTTTGTTATCCCCGCAACACCCAAATTCTGACGTTACGCATGTTTCTATTCGATTTTCTGTTGTTTTTCCATCTGTAAAATTGAGGAATAATGTCGTCTTAGATATACATATGTTTCTTCGATACTCATAATGGGCTTTTAAATGAAATTAATATATGTTATAATGTCTGTAAATGCGATCTTGGTAGGTCATGCAGAAAATAAATACAGATAATCAAAAAAATTACTTTTCCAACAGCATCTAGATGAACTGGATGTACGAAGGCAAAAACCACCAACTGGACATTCTCGTTGGTTATTTGCATCAATGCATGAAATTTCATTTGAGGTGTTTGGTTCTAACATTGGTTTATATTCTCCACACAGTTTTGTTCCAACTCCTGTTAAAATTTGCGAATTTTGGTAGTTATTGGAAAGAGTAGAAATACAAATAATATTGTATGTAATAATCATAATTTACATATAATAAATACCCAAAGAATATTGTTAAGATATGGTTTGTCAAAAAATGATCAATGAATATTAGGTAGAAATTGAATACAGGATCAAAATAAACAATCACCTTTGCATAATTCAAGTGGCCTTAAATGAAGATCAAAATGCTGTTGACAGCTTTGAAGTCTCATAGCGCACATGGAAGTGTATATCTTCATATCCGAGGCGCAAACAGGGAAATATTCATCGCTTGCCTCATCCACAGTACATTCAAATTTACAGCTACATCTTGGGAAACTATCGGGACCAAGTTCACAGGTTGCATCGAAGTCACAATGGATATCTTTACAGGCCAGGTGTTCTAACGTGCTTAGGCTCAGATCTGGATCTTGAGTAATCGCTTGGAGGGATGTGGAACTTTCGGCCAGGGTGTTAAGAGTTGTTACGATATGCGCCTCATAAGCTTTGGTTGCTGGAGAGAAAGGTTAGCGGTGTTAGTAAGGGAGGTGTAAGTATGTTGTGCAAACCATATTAGGTGTTTATTGAAAGAGCAAATTGAAAAAATACAATCCAATATTTTTAAGTGTAAACATATTTTTTTTATATTATTTATTATGATTTATAAAATTGGTAAGTTGCTGTATCGTTTTGTATGTATCTATTTACTCTTTATGCTAAATAAAATCACATTCAAAATGTCTGTTCATGCGATAGACGATGAAACTAAAAAGGGTCTATTACATAAAATTTTGGAGCTACTTTTATAAGGCTCTGAAATTCACTAGTGTCTACACTATTTCATTATAGATATAATAAAGCATTTCAATTGTTCTTACTCAATGAAGTTGGTGGGCCAACCGCTGAAAATCTATCCTTGCAATCGCCGTAAAATATGACGTGTAGATTTTCCATTGGCCGTTCGCAGGCTGCTTTTTGCAGTTCGCATTCGCTGGAGAAGGTGTCCATACTATTGGCACAAACGGGCTCAGGTACAAACAGGTCGGACTCAGTGCAGTCCTTGGGGCAGACGCACTCACCAGCCGAACATCGAGCACCGTATTTGCATTTTACGTCTTGACATAGCTCTGTGGATTATTCATTAGGTACATAAAAATATAAAACATAGTTGTAGAATTATAAATATAATAATAAAACGGTTCTTATTTGTATTAAATAATAAACAAAAAAAAAGATGAAGAAATATAATCAACAAGATATGAGTTTGGTAACTACGTAAGCATTTAAATAATCTAAATTGAAGTATAAAATATGAGGACGAAAAATAAAATAGGTATTTTAAATACTTAAACTTACTGCAATCTCCATTGTAGACTTTGGTAATATTCAAATGCTTTTTGCAAGCATAATTTTCCAAAAAACATTCATTATCATATGTAACTCCATCGCTTCCGCAAACTTGCATATTTTTGTTAGAATTTTCACTTTCTGCTTTCTGCAAAGAAATGAAGTTTACATGAAAAATGTGTTTTATATGGTTTTGTTGAAAATAATATTGAAATATAACAACTAAACAATAACTATCTACTTTCGCCGACAAACAACTGTTTTGGTAAGTGATTTACATAATATAATGTAGTGCAAGAGGCAGGTTAAGTATTAAATAGACATACTAGATTATTGCATAGATTAAAATACGTCAATAGTCAATGATCCAGGGAATTGAGGGATTACTAGGAAATAAACTTGAGTATAAAATTAATGAAGTTCTTACCATCATCTCCGTGCAGTTTTGTAGACATGCACACCTTGGTTTTTTTGTTGTTTGATCCACTTCACAGATAGAGTACATATGGCACGTTTTTTCTTCGCATGTTTCTGTTATAAAAAGAGTACATTGTATGCCTATATAATATTCAATTACATTACAATAGCATGAATGTACCGAGGTAAAACCATTATTTTTCTGAAATCAAAGGCCTTTGCCTAGGAATTGGAAAGCATATTCATTTTTGTGAGTAATTGCCGAAGGTAATACCGAAATATTTATTGAAAGGATACGTTTTTAACGCATTTTTAGCTAGAATAAGACAATATCTAAGTATTATACAGGCTGATGAAAAAAATTCCAGGAAACGTTTGGTTCGCTGGCCGCGAGAAAATAATTGAAAAAAGTAATTATCCGTTTAAACACTATTAGGATTTTGTGTTCTGATGATTTTTACTTTTTTGACATATTGAAAAACTTGTAAAACAAAAGTTGATCGGTTTGAAGTATAGAATGACCCCTTAAAAGGATGTTGAGAAAAAGTTAAATAGGATTCACAAAATAATAGGATTTGCTCAGAGTATATCTCCGAAGAACAGATATTGTTCTTAAACTCTTTAAAAGGAGCCAAACTTCTGGTTTAAGACAGATATTTTGAATGTATGATACATTGAAAAGAAATCTTTCTGCACTTATATCACTCACCGCACGGTCCGTCATAGGCGACGGCGAGGTCGAGGGCGGCGGCGCACGCGTGCGCGCGCATCTTACACTCGTTGCCGTAGGTGTGCCCGTCGGAGGCGCAGACGGCCGCCAGGGCGCCGTTGCAGGATGGACAGACGCAAACCGCCCGCCCGCCCGCAGCGGAGCACGAACCGCCCCATTCGCAGCTCACGTTGCTGCAGACGTTCTGTTTTTCTGTATACAGATAAAATTAATTAAAAGGATTCTATGTTTTAAAAGGGATTTACAGAACTAAACTTAAACTATGTGTTTAATGTTATTGAATACATCTTATAAAGAATTTTATAAATAACACTTATTATTGTAGGATGTTTTACCTCGCCTCAACGAAGTCAAAAAACTTACCACAACTTCCACTGTAGGCCATATGATTGGGTTGATTCGTGAGGCAGGCCATTCTTCGAAGTTCGCATTCGCTGTCGAAGGTCCTCCCGTCGGTGGCGCAGACGGGCCGGTAGAGTGGTTCGCATGATGGTCCACAGGAACAGCGGGCCACTCCTCGCCTATCTACAGAGCAACGCTCGCCAGTACCGCAACTTAACGCGCTGCATGGGTGATCACCTGTATTAAAAAATACGTAAATCTGTATTTTTTATGTTCTGATTTATCAAAATTAAATAAACTTTAAAATTGCGCATGTTTCGTTGATTCTTCCAGTTGTCGTTAGTTTTTATTATTTAAACCATATTTTTATTTTATAAACCCTATTTGTAAATAAATAAAATGTATAATAAATTTAATTAGTGATAATATTCAATATTTTACGAAACATTATATCGTTATAAAATGAATTGGAAAGGACTTGTTGACGTCTGTAACTTTAGTAAGTGGTCATTCCGATCAAGGTTAACTTAATAAATTGGGAGATAATTTTAATTGAAATAGATTTGTAGGCCGAAACGAGCTGAGTTGCTTCCATTTTAGGGCATTATTTCTGTTGGAACAAAGTACTATATACCAGTTTGAGTAGTACATGACATTGAGTAGAAACGATACCTGAACTACATTTTCCTCTGTATATGATCCTTATTTCTTGTCGTGTCCTGCAAGATTCTTGTCGCAGGTCACACTCGCTGGCGTAAGTCTTTCCATCGGAACCGCAAACTGGATCCAGAACAAGCTCGCAGACCTCCATACAGCGACAGGCGGGATTACGAGAAGCATCCAACAGGCAAATCTGGGGGTCGGGGCACTGGTGGTCGCTACACGGATCTGTGGATTTGATCAAGTTAATAATTAAGTTTTTAATTTAATCTGTTGGCCAACTTGAAACAAACAATATAACTACTAAAAATCCACTAAATGATGATCCGCGGATTTCGGTGGATCTAAAGCCAGTATTTTTATTATCACAGTAAAATCGCATTAAAAACTAATGGTTAAAAATGTTTTTCTAATTATTTACACTATATCATCAATTAAAGGTTTAATATTTAAACCAAAATATTAATAATGACAAACCATTCAAGAATATTTTATCCCGACGTTTAAATTATAAGGATGTTCAACATAAATCTCATATAGGTAATTAGAGGGTAAAGGTCTTAATTATTAATGTTTATCATAATAACTTTAACAAAACCCATACGCAAAAACTAAACTATTTATTTACGTTTCTCATCATTTTCTTTTTATGTAATCTGTTCTAGGTGAACCTAACTTTCAATTCAATTGTTTAACAGTGGATTCATGTAATTGGCCAAATGAATAACTATGTATTTACTGTTTAATAAACTAAGTTAAATGTTTGTTAACTCATTGTGACACATTCAGCATTTTTTTTGCAAATGATAAGGTATTTACGTTTCAGTTTCAAGTAAGGTAGCAAAAAACTAAAAATAGGTTTTTCTGCAAAGTTTTTTCATATTGAATATATATGAATTCCTTTCAATTTTTCAATATTGTCAAAGATTGTGTCATTTTTCTTTTCAGGCGATTTGCCGCTATTAAAAAACAATCATCAAATATAAGTCAAATAACTTTACAACTCAATTATGAATTAATTCATATATATGAATATATAGCCGTCACTTACGTGCGTATGTGAAGGCTATCAACTCAAATGCTATCAAGTCAAAGCTAGTGCTAAACTGTGTACTCAACACCCTGGCAACATACAACAGGGTCACACTTATGTGGGTACCAGGCCACTCAGGCATTGATGGCAATGAGAAAGCAGACGAACTGGCCAAGAAAGGTGCTAGCATGACTATGATAGGCCCAGAATCGGCCAGCGGCATAGCTAAAAGCACTACCAGCAGACTGCTAGACTGCCAGCAGCAAATCTGGGCTTGGAAACAAAGCCAAAAATACTGGCAAGAATTGCCCGGACATAACCAAGCCAAGAACTCATAGTAGGATTCTCGCAAAAAACCTCTCGAAGCTATTGAAGTTAAGCCGAAACCAACTAAGGATCCTAACCAGAACCTTAACAGGCTACTGCAAGCTGAATAAACATCTGCACAAATTAAATCTATCGACCGACGACAGATTTGCCAAGAGAGCCCAGAAGCTCCGTCACACCTACTGGGAGAATGTGGGCCCCTCATTTACAAAAGGTACCAGCTTCTAGGCAACCATCTCCTCAAGCCAGGAGATATTAGAACCATCGCACCCAAAAAGATCCTTAACGTTATCTACAGTACGGGACTAGAGGGTGAACTATAAGTGGATTTAAAAGTACAATAGTTCTGAAAGGGACGCGGTGCACGGGGGGCACACTCCCACATCCACTAACATAACATAACATCTGTGCTTTCGGTATTAATTTTTCTTTGAACATTCTGGCTATATAATTTGTTTGAAAATTTTCAATCCGTAAAAATATTAAAAAGCATTCGAATTTTCCAAATGTCAGTACTGTCAAACTATTTTAAAAGTAGTAATGTAAACCAACCGGGAACGCCTGTTAATAAAAATATATGTATAAAGATATAAATATGAAATAAACGGATAAGTAATATTGGTGCCAGATATACTCCTTTATCACTCAACCTTTTTCCTTGTCAAAAACTAGACCTGTCGACGTGTTGATTTTCATCTCCCCGCATCTATCTGAATGCGGTGAACGACGGCGCGCTGGGCTCGTAAGCAAACCATTCCGCGTCGCGCTCAGCGGACTGGCGGCCGCAGACGTTTCGCTTTTCTTCTCTAACTTGAGGAAGTTGTGTGTGGTGAAGTGCGGATACTCTTTTCTGTGAGATTACAATCTTCAAGAGTTAATGACATCTTTAGGGAGAGCAAAAAACAGTCGAATTCGCAGTTGTTCAAGGAGGCAGATCGCAGCAAAAGGTACGTTTCTGTTCTTTTTCTGTCTCCCGATATTTGGTGCTGCATCTTGTCACAAGAAATTATTCTTAATAATTACTCAATAAATAGAGAGTCCATTAACTAAATCGAACCGATATAAAAATAGAGGTTGTTAGTCTATACAACATTATAACTACAATTTCCAGCTTATTCTTTTTAGTTTTTTTTGTGTTCGTATTTATTTTTAGAATTTATGTTTCGTTTAGAGTTTTTTATTTTAAAGTAGTATATAAAATTATTTGTAAATACGAAAAAACTACTAGGCTAATATTTAAGATTAAAACGAGGTTAGAAACATCACAATTGAGTCTGAGTTCTATACATCCTTGTTTTTTGAATTTGTAATCTACATATTTTATTACATCATGAAACCGGTTGCCATATGTAATTAAATTTTCTAAAAATAACAAAAGTTTTTAAATTGCCCCATAAAAAATATAAAAAAAATATCTATATAATTCATCTCATTTATATAAAAAAAAATCTTTTTGAAATACACATGAATGCATATCTGTATTATAATATTTTCTGAAGCTTATTATTAGAATAACTAAGGGCCTAAAAAGTTACTGCACACGATTAATATTAATAATCACTAGTAATAATTACAAACAAATATTTTTAAAAGTAAAGTATTTTTTTTGCGGGGTTGTATATTATGAAAACTTAAACTGGTAATAATATTTTTAATCAAGAGTTTCACAGATGTGAGTAGCCTTCTAAATAAATACGAGCGAAAATTAAAAAAATGCATAGTTTAATCAACCTAAATTATTTTATCTTCTTTATATTCTACATTTATTTACTATTGACTTTATTCTCACTTATTTGACGGTAGTCTATGGAGGATAAAGTAAAAGGCACTTTTCGGTAAAGATTGTATATGAGGGAAAACTTCAAGTTTTTTCGAGGGCGTTGAGACCTTAGAGCGTCCTCTGAGTAAGTATATCGGGAAAGTTTGTATTTATGAGTATACTCTTATATGTAAGCGTCTACTTTCAAACCTACAGACAAGCAAAATGAAAATAATAGCTAACCAATATTCTGACTCGCGTAGATTAAAACACCGTGTGCGGATAATGTCCGGCTGTTAAAATTTCCATTAATTTAAAAATATGCAGTGCAAAAGGGATAGTTTGGGTGAGGAAAAAAGGGATAGAGTGCTAATTGTATTAATTACTTGGTCGTTAAGAATTTTAAAAATGTAATATTGAAAAAAGGGGTTGGAATTGGAGGGAAATTTGAATGCCATCCGCGTAGTTTCTTGACTTAGGACACTGATTTTTTTCGGGCAAATATTTGTTCCTCACTTTTGAAATCCTATTACTTAGTCTAATTGTTAAATGCTGCCATAGATTTTACTCGGAGCAATGAATGTTACTTACAACCTTAAAAGAACGGATGAACATCCGTTTAAAAGTAGTGGATCTAATACTGCCCGGTGACAATACTAATACACACCTAATACTATGTCCTCTTTTTTTACTCTTCTACCAGATTAACGTCGGAAAATCCTAATAAAGTCTACCTAAAAACGAACTAATCTTCAACCATTTAGATTTAAAGCATAATACACCATTCCAAAATGCATTTTATTCCTTTCAGAAGACGATTTTTTAAGTTGAATGTGGTTTTGAAATATAAATTAAATAAATAAATAATAACGTCTGTTTAATATTTCGATAAAGCTCAGTACTGGACATAGAAAATAGTGAATATTAGAGACAAAATACTAGTATAGTTCTTCTTGCAAGCACATCCTTATGAAATTTTAGACAAACAACGCTTTTACGGTTAAGGATTTAAGGTCATATTAGCATGACCAAAGATAGGGCTCCACGATCCTAGTGACTGATGCTTGTTGTAATGTTATACGCAATTTTCTAAAAGAAGAGAGAGACGACGTCCAACGGCATTCAGTATGAATGAGAGAGATCGCGAAATCGCATTTGCTACTAACCACTCTTTTTTTCTGGGTGCGGGGCGGGGGCGGGAGTGGTGGCGTGGTCGGGTCGGGGGGTGAGGGAGGGGCATGAAACGCAAAAAAACAAGTGAAAAAAATGAGATTGTTTTTAAGATAACGCCATTGTGATTAATACGTGGTGTTTCCCAATAAATACATTTGCCCAAAATATTGCGGTGTTGTAAGCTAATTTCCTTTTATATAATATTAAAGTAATTTGAGATTTTTGAGATTATTTTAATTTCCTAAGCATTTTTTCAACCATATACTGAAATAAAACAAATATTTTCATGTTTTTGGAAAAAATACATACACGAATAGGTACAATAATAATTTAAGATCTAACACACTCTTTGGACACGGATGCAATAATTATGTAATTAACAAATGCAAGAACGAGAGGTTCAAAATTATGCTGAAAATGAAGAATAACAGAAACCCTAAGAAGTACGACAGAAGCTGAAAATATATTGTATGTTTATTTCTGACTGCCGCCGGCTATTTTACAGAGGTCAGCTAAGCGACATAAATAAGTTATCAGTATCAAATAAAGTAACGTAACGTAAAGCAGCGCCACGCCGTAAGGAAAAAAATGGGAACATTTTATATGCTTGTGATCGCTGAACACTATTTTTACTATTATTATATCATTTATCTTGTACCTACAGTACTTTCTATGTACTGTGAGGATAAACCAATGCAAAGCTACCTTTAAAATTATCAATATATAATATATTATGATATCATATCATTCATTTTTAAACTATAGCCACTGTTGTGGCCAGTTTTAACGATTAGTATCGCTATGTCTGCTTGAAACAAAAGTAGGCCAACGTCTATTCATTATTTGAAACACAATAAAATACAAATCTTATAACTATTAACAGTAATTCCTATTTTCTTAATTTTTATTTTTTCCTAGTTTTTACATATTAAATTATATTTTATCTTAACAATTGAAAATCTTAAATCTAAAGGTACGCTGATAGACAAACTCCTTATTTGAAGACCAGAATGTGGCTATTTTAATAATGAAGCAAAAAAAGCGTGCCGTGAAGAAATTTCAAAACACGACTTTTTTAAAAGCCGCGTTACTCTCTCTGCTACCCGCCAGATCCGAAAACCACACAGTCCTCACGCTACCCCCAATAATATATAATTATTAATATAATAATAAATTAATAACTTATAAAAAAAGTAATCAAATTTGGCCATAAATTATGGTAATATTTTATTCAATTTTATACATAGAATAGTGAATAAGTCCCTTAAGCTATTATAAGCCATTTAAGTTTTCGTAAAACGTTATGGGACCCGGTTTATACAACCATATTTACCGATGACGCGATGTGTAATTTTCAAATGATAAATAAAGGGATTTTCAGAGAAATGTAAAAAGCGAATATAAATAAACTACATCATGTTTTCATTAAACCAAAATGTCATCTAACAACAGAGTGAAACTTTTGTTCCTATCCTCCGGGTTAAAATTTCATAAGTTGTTTCTGGACTGTTTTAGTTACCACTAGTTAGTTTAATGTTTGCGTTTTAGCTTCTTATGACGATAGTGTCGATGAATCGCAAACAACTTCGCTTGACTTTAAGTATTCAGTCTTTTTATTTTTTTTCCGTTCGTAATAATGAAAGACTATTTAACTCCTAATTTATTTATTTATTTAATTAATCAATACAAATAACAAATAAAAAATCATCAAATTAATATTTCTATACTTAAGTATTGTATCTGTATGCGTTGCTCGGCGTAGGTTTATTTATATGATCAAGTAAACATACAGCTAAATTGTATAAATAACATCTAAATAAAAAAAAAAAACAATTATAAGGCTAATTTATATATTTATATTTAACCGGTACTCCAACAAAAGATAGAAATACATATTGAAATACATATTTGAATATTGATAAGGTTTTTTTTACTTTAGTGTCTTAAGATTAAAAGTAACATGTTATCATGTTACTTTTAATCTTAAGACACAAAAGTAAAAAAAACATTATCAATATTCAAATAAAAAGAGAACACCACATGCATGTGGAGGATAAAACACAGATTATACTAAATAGAAACCATATAAATTATGTATTATATAATACACTACAAATATGGATAATTACAGCGTATGCTAATATTAAAACTTTCAAGTGAAATAATGAAGTTGATGTTATGTGGAAAACCCTGTTAAAAGTAAAGGAGTGTTGGGACGTGTGTGGGCATTTTGTGTGTGTGTATTGGATTAAATCTGGGTTTCAAAGCGTTTTTACTTTACCCTCGTAAATTATGCTTATTGCGGGCAGAAATCTGTTCTGGTTCAGATCGAGAATATCAATCTCGTTGAATTCGTAGTTATCGATTAAACCGCAAAGAACAGGGTTTCTGGAAAACCTTTGGTTTACTCTATGGCCCTGGAATATTATAAGAGTGGTACACGAGGGATAAAATTGATTTAAAGGCGGGTAGGTTCAATTTGCAGATTGTCAGTTCCTTAAATTCTTATAATTTGTTATTTCCTCGGCAGTATTTGCGAAAATTACTTTTTTTCTGTAAACAATTCACGCTCACCGCATTTCCCAAGATATTTAACGGAAATATTCATTTCCGTTTCGCATCCAGTCTTCTCAAGCTCGCAGAAGGAGGGATATTCTCTTCCGTCAGAACCACAAACTGGTCTCTTCTTCGATTCTTCCGGACAGGATGTAGGGCAAATGCAGTGAGCTGAACGGCCGTCAGAGCTGACGGCACAGGTAGCACCCAATGGACACCTCTTGTCCTGGCACGGGTCAGTGATCTCTGCGGACAATAATAACCAATCAGACAACAGGAAAAGCATACTAATTTCGATGAGTTTGGCTGTGCTAAATGATTTTAACTCTAAAGTATTCTTTTTTGAATTTGAGTGCCATCACAAGACAATCTGAACTTCGTTTTTACGAATCGGTAGGTATTATTGTATGTTTATTATTTATTTATTTATTAAATACAATTAGAACATTTAAAATATTTTTATATTGTACGTCTTTTATGGTTATTTAAATAAATTTGGTATTTTATAATATATTTTGTCAATATTTTGTCATCGTTATGATCGAAAAGATTTTTAAAGTTAAAACACGCTTAAATTGGCAAATATAAAATAAACTTTTGTTGTAGAACTATCCCTACTCTTTATTTCCTTCATACATAGTTTTGATATATGTATCAGATTAGCAATCGCAATTTTTTTTTATTGAGAAAACATGTTGGACGATGAGTACAAGTCTATTACCTTCCTAACTAGGTAAGAGTTACCTGTTTTTTTTAAGTTGGATGTTTGGAAATGAAGTGATGGCAGCGTTTTCCCGCCCTCCTTCCCAACATAACTACTCAGCTCCCTAAACGTAGAAATTATTTACTGCCAAGGCGTATAAAAACCTAAATTTAGAGTTTGTAGTGTTTTCGTTACTTTATTTATTTATTTATAAACAGTGAACAAGATTATGATTACAATTATTATTAAACATAACATATGGCCAACAAGTATAATTCCCAGCTTAACAGATACATTTAAAAAGTCATGAAATGGGTGTGAGAGAAGCGTGAAAACTGTGAGATAAGTGAATTTGAATGAAGTTTGAGAGAAGTGTGTAGGTAGGAGAGTGGAATGGAAAGTTGATATGTTAGGATGAGTGACCAACGTACATCTATATTTAGACCATCTATCGTACCCAATATATTATTTATTTATCGTATCGTTCTTTACTGTGTTTAGACCACCTATGATGTACACATACTTGCTTCAAAATGGATTCAGGTCCATTCAGGAACGTATGTAAAAAGTGGGGAGGGGGGGACACTTTAGTCTAATCATAATATTTTCTTTGCTTATGGAGTAAAATAAAAAAAAAATTTCACTTATACTAAAGTCACTAAAGTACTATGTCAGTAAGTCTTAGTAAAGAATGACTTGAGTACCCACAAATAAAAAAGTACTGTATGACTTTCTCTCCTATACCATTTTCAGTTGAGTGTGCATTGATTTTGGTTAAAAAAGATCTCATAGCTAGCTAGTTCATCAATTGTCTCACCAATGGGCATATAGCGGCCTTAAAATCAACAAATTCTTAAACTAACCTAAACCACTCATGTTTAAAATAAAATAATATTTTTAAACAGTAAACCTAAAATAGTTTAAATTATAATAAAAAAATACTAATATTTAGTCTCTTTGGAAAAACTCAAAATATGGGTGTGCACATTTTACGCAAATTGTAAACATTTAAATAATAAAACCCGTCAGTCAGCGTTAATAAACAAACGTAAATGCAAACGTAACTACATTTCCCTTATTTAAAACTGTAAATAATTTAAAGACATTCACATTTGTCATTTCAGTGGAAATAAAATGCAGTTTACTGCTGCGGTATGCTAATCGTTAGCCTCCAAGGATACCGTGAGATAAACTCTTTAAATGTCAATAGCCGTTTTAGTATTTGCAAGCCATGATAGGTGAACGTATAAGGAAAAGATATATTTTTAGGTATTTATAATGATGTATTTTCACTTTCTTGTATATTCTTATTTTTCAACAATTTTTCATTTAAACTTCAAGTAATCTAATGTAATATTTATTTGAATTCGTATGCATTTTACTATGCCGAATTCCATATATAAAAAAAAAACAATAAAAAAAAACTATGTATTTTATTTGATTTATTTGAGTGGGTTTCAATAAACGTGTAGACTCGGCTCGAGCTGTTTTTTTATATCAATTAGATATCCGCTCGAAGCGAGAATATTACATTGGCACGACGGCATTGTCTTATAAAAGTATAACAATAAATCATAAACCTAAATTGAAGAAATTTGTTATCACATAAATGAAATGAAAATAGTAACCTAAAATTAAAACATGTCATAAACCACAATACTTTTTTAAACACATTGCATCTTCGAAGTAGCATTTTCAACCACCCTTTGTGTTATACCTATATTTCTCTTTTGTTGGGTAATAAACCGGTGTTTTATAAATAAAAAAGTATACATAAATTTAATTTACATAAGGAAAGGACCAAGGATAGTAAAAATATATTTCTATATTTTTTTTTTTGAGATATCTGCCGAATCCTAAGCAAACTAAAAGCATCTGCGAATTCCTCTTAAAGCCTTTTTATGTATATATAATTGAATGAAAATCGTTACTTTTACCCTTTTACTTTCAATAGGCAGTAGTAATTTGTTTTGAAAAAATATTTTTTCGAAAAAATATGAAATTTAACATAACAATTAAATTTTGAATTTATTAAAATTGAAATTTATTGTTATACCGAAATGTCACTTACGATAAAATTACTAAGCAACTAATTCCTTATTCGGTATCCTAAACACAAATGTCGCCTATAACAGGTGCGTTATTTTAATAAATTATATAAATATTTTCAAAATATCTTTAAACAAGAACAGTGTATTTTATTTACCATTTCTTTAAACAAAAAAAAAAAACACATCTACAAGCCTATACGTTAAATTTATCGCGAAATAGTTGTATGCGTATTTTGAGTATTTTGGTGCATATTTCTTATAGCTGTTGTTCAGGTAGGTTAACACAAATGTCTGTTATATCTCGCTTTGGGACTACCTTTTAAGACAATACTTTAAAATACCTTTAGGACATCATAATTAAAGTTTGCCAACTTTGTCAGTTACATACCTGTGCTTCGACGGCGGTATAGTGAATCGTGTATCGCCTGCTGACGTATCCGGAGGGTTTATTTACCGTTTGAGAGTGGGCATGATTTCGAGACGGCGCGGCGACCGAGTTCGGCGCACAGGCCTAGTCAATTCAATTCTGATTAATAGCCTATGAATGCTTTTGACATGGACTGCGGACGAGCGATCATTCAGCAGCTTAAGAGACAGCAGATTTAACGGAACCACTTCGGGCTATCCACGAAGCTTTGTCTCGTTTATTTTACTAGGTATACTAATTAATAATATGCATACTAGGTATTTTAGGTGTAAATTTGACTACATTGATTTTGTACGCTTAATGCGCAAATACGCGATAAAAAAATCTTTGAATACGAAAAATCGGCGCGGATTCAATTCTGGCTTTCATGAAATTAAATATTTCCTTTAGGATGACGTTTAGAATCGTATTGAACCATAAAATAGCAAAATAAATCTTATCGATTTAGTGACGGTCCAACAGGCCAGATGTGTATCTGCAGGGCAAGTCTCAAAACGCGAGCGCGATTAGCAAGCGAGAGGCGCTGTGAGTTTGAAACAACCGTCGAACTGACAGCTCTTGCTCGCTAATCGCGCTCACGTTTTGAGACTAACCCAAAGGATCCGTTGGTTGTATGGCTAAAGTTTAGTATTTCGGTAATCCTTGGTTTTTTTTTCAAACTATGAGTCAAAATTTCTTACGCACTGTTAGACTATATTTGTAGACCGTCTAATTGGCTTCAAAAACTGTTTCAATATGTTCGTCTCTGAGTATATTTTGTGCAGGCATTTTTAAGACGTTTTTTTAAAAATTCTTTCATTCTAATATGGACGATTTATATTACTATTAGTTAGATTGAACTCTTCTGAACCATTCCGAACATCTGAAAAGTTGACTTGTGATTATGTAGATGTTTACGAGCCCATTTAAAATTAAAATGTTTATTAAATTATTTTTTTTTTTATAAAAAAAAATAAATACATACAGATATGAAAATAAAGTAATGTTACAATGTAAGGAAACAAAGAATAATAAATGATGAAAAAAAGAACAAACAATAAAAAAAATAACAAAATATACACACACACATGCACACACGGATATAATATTAATAATAAAAAATATTTGGGAATATAATCACTGTTAGTATTATAATATTTAACAAATATTCATTACACATATATTTGAGCCTTCGAATTGTGCACCAGGCATTTTTTTGAGTGTTTTATTAAAAACATTTTAGAAAATATTTATATTTTAAAAAATAAGAAAAATATAAATTCAAATATAAATATAAATATAATATTTCTCTCACTATAAAATAAACGAAGATGTTACATTTTTTTTTAATATTAAGAAAAGCAAAAAATAGGAAAAACCTTGACAAAGCTTAATTAAAATCTGAACTGAACGAAATCTTTAATTGGTTTCAAAATGAGATTATCTCAGACTCTGACGCAGATATTTCAACAAAAGTTCAAATCGAATTTTACCAATTAAGTTAATTGCACTCAGAAATACCTATAAGGAAAGTCGAAATGAAGTGTTCAATAGATTCGAAAATTTTAGCTCATTTGAACGACTCTTAAAAGTAACTAAGTTTCATTTTCTTACCATAAACTAAATTCAATATCTTCATAATATCTTATACTTTAATTTTTGGGTACTGAAACAAGGAATGGAAAAATGAAAAGACAAGGAGCAATATACAATTTCTTTTCTTTTTACGTTTTGAATGACGCATTTAAAGTATTTATTGATCGTACAATAACAAGTTATAATTTATATCACAACTACAATAATAATAATAATAATAATAATTATCTTTATTCTTTCCGAATACAAGCCTTACAAATATGTTCAAGTTACAATTTTACACGATAAATATACATTTTACAATAATTGCTTGAAGTAATCTACCTTCAATTATCGTAGGTACACTAAGGTTAACAAAGCGGACTTTTTATTCATAGCGTGCCAGTGTATGTGTGTGTGTGTGAGCCCGCTAGATGCCAGGCAACGAGTACTGTGCTATTGCACTAGGAAAACCTGTTCTGCAATAGCGACAGAAGCGCGTATACTATATTGCATTAATGTTGGTGCATTACCGATCAATAAACGTATTTTTAGAAAGTAATAGTATAATATAAAGCTCTATTACTTATTTATTTATTATATAATGTTATATTGTGAAAAGTAAAGTAAAATAAAGTAAAAAAAACATATACACATAAAAAACAGCATATAAACAAATAATATAAAATGATTAGGCCTAAATTTTTTAATATTAATTGTAGATTGTAATTTTAATAGCTATGCTCGTTATCGCTATAGTATTTTGTTGTAAATTAGTTCTTCGGACTTCGACCTTCCTATATCTAAAAGCCAGTCTGTAACCATAGATTTAAATCTGTGTCCTGTGGCTTGTCTGATTTCAGCTGGTATCTGGTTATGTACTTTGGCTATGTACAATATATACATATTTTTTTTTACTTTATATTCTACAAAGCTAATATAAAATGTATAATTTGGCATTGGAGTAATTATACTTTGTTATGTAGTTATATGAGAAAATTCTATAAATTTTGAAATGGTGTTCAAATAGATAGCATTAAATATTGACATTTTTTGTAACCTTCGTCAGACATTTTTAATATTTGTTTTTTTGACTAAATCGGCAAATTTCCTAAAATGTAAAATAGATAGTAAATATCTTTTGTCATAACTTTTGTTTAACTTTGTTTTGTTTGTGTAATTAGTTTAACTTCTAATATAGTTTAAAATTGTTTTTTGGCTTATATAATAAAAACTTAGACGAATTAAAAAAAACCTCTAACGAAGTAAATATTATATTATTGCCATTGTGTTTTTAAACTTTTTTTGGTAATGTATCAATAAAAAAAAAGGTTTTACTAAAACATCTACTAATAATATGGTTTTTTGATATTTTTATCGTGTACTTTACTAGTCTAATACAGAATTTTCTCTTTAGAAATGGATATGTGTTTTATTAATTAAAGAAAGTTTTAGTTCATAAAAAAATGCACAAGAAACTACATGATATTATATGTCAATGAGTACACAACGCAGTCAAATGTGCTTGTGCTAGAGTCAGGGTAGATGGTGGCTGTAAAGCGATAAAAATGGTATGACTGAGTGCGGTTACGAACCCGCAACCACTGGGTTGCAATAGACAACATCTTAACCACTATACTACCTCGACGATTTTACGCTATTTTCTCTTTTGGCATTCGAATCTCAAATATTATTTAGCCCTGTCATGGAAAGGGACAGAGATATGTTTCGGCTCTCGCGACACCCATAATTATTACACACTGTCCTCAGCCCACCATGACTTAGATCCCATTGTCTATATTTATGATGTGCACCCTAGTGCGTTATTCACGGTCACTGATGATAAAACCAGTTTCTGGTTTTATTTTATTTAGGCATATCATTTATCCAAACGATTGCACGGTAATTTATGAATTTGAAGGTAGTTAGGTTATTGTGTCTTGGTTTTTTTATTGCTAATTGTTATCGCTGTAAACTGTGTAAGTAATTTAACTTTATATACCTTTTCTTTACCTTCTTTTTTTCTTTTTTAACTTATCTTGAATTGTTAATAGTTGTTTTTAATGTTTATAATATATTATGATATTCCTGTATATTGTAAAATATTGTGGAAAATAAATAACTTGAAACTTGAATTAAACGACTGCGTTACGTAATTTTTTAATTTAATTGAACTGTAATCCAATAGAAATTGAATCTCTGATGTCGTAGCCATCGAATCCCAGACTGTTACGAAAGTAAAAAAAAACAGAATCTCAAACCGTGTAGATCTAACGAAAGGAGTGTATATTAAAACTCTGGTTATTTTTTAATAAAAATACCGAACATTGTCGGAAAGTTTCCGGGCGTTGCGACCGCGCGGCTCCTTCTAGGGGCGCAACAAAAGAAAAGTCAAGTTTTAATAGCGTCCCTTACTTTTCCTGTCGGCTTATGATTTCCGTTTTGTTCGCTCGCTTTTGTAATCTCATTCCTGTAAGCTTTGCGACCAGTAGCGGTAGCGGTAGCGGCTACATAAGATGAATACTAATTCTAAAGCTTTCTGTTTAACGGCAATAAAGATAAAGGGATTACTATTAGGATTAATGTTTGCTTTATTTTTGTTTAGTTTTAAATGCCATATAAGATTGTGGGTACTCATTTTAAAGAAGACATTTTTTGAAGTATAACTTCTTAATGCGCACTTTGAATCTAATTTTATTGCGACACGCTCATCTGGCTAAAGTCGGAAGGACTCACGGAGCTAAAGTCGATGCGCACAGCTAACACGTTAATTTTTGGTTATATCTCACGCTGATTTTCTTCTTATGTAAATAGGCGTTCGGAAACAAATTTTGAAATATAGATATAAATAAATATGTAGCTGACAAATTTATTCAACTTCCTTAAAGATTTTTTTTTGATTTTTTTATGTAAATAATTTAGTCGTTTTTAACACAATTCTGCGCCTGTACCGAATTCATAAAGCCACATCGGCAATGCTTTAATTTAATATTTGAAAATGTCTGCAAGATTTAAAATCCGCAAAAGGTAAATTACATTAGGTACTACAGACTTTTTGTTTCGGACTAATCGAATTAGTCCTTCACCTCCAAATACCTACCCATAAGGTAGGTAAACGAAATTATTTCACTTTTATATACAAACGGTAATATTTTAGCAATACAAAAAGTAAAAAAATTAACATATTCTTATGAAATTGACGTGACAGGTTGCTTGAACAAAATTACTTTAGATCTCAATAAACTTCTATAACATGGTGATATAACATTCGACGAGAATTTGAGAGGTTTAGACTTTAAATTCTAATGGTAACACTATGTTTTTTTTTAGCGTACCAACTTCAACGTAACCACAGTTTTATTTATCATTTAACACAATAAATTTCGCTCCTTTGAGGTAGACATAAGTAAACAACAAATTAAAGAATAAATCTTTTTTGTGCGGAAACTCACGAGACAATAAACCCCCGCACGGCTCCCTTCACGCCTCAAAGAAAAGGCAGGACATGATTCGCCCCGTCTATACAATAATAAACGATTTGTTAGATGATAGGTTTGATGATCCTTAGACGTTTCAAGTCCAACAGAATTAAAGCCACTTTTAATTTAGGAGCAACTAAGTAGAAGAAGATTTGAATTTAGATTTTTAAATTTATATGTTGGACTTGAACTTGTTTGGACTAAATTAAGCTTAAATATAAAATATAATAATGCCTAATTAAATTCGCAAATTTAATGATCTTCATACATGTGTATTCAAATTAAACATGCTTTGTGTCAAGGAGGTTTTTAAATGAATTTTGCCTCACCTACTAAACCCAACAGTAATTTTATTGGATAAATATTGTTAATTTAATTAGCTAAGTAATAATTGGTCGCTCACTTAGGTACAACTACCCGGATGCATTTTTAAATGTACTTATTACTATAAATTTAAGGTGGTGTGTCATTTGGCTTCGTTTAATGATTAAATATTAATCACTCTAATTAAAACTAATTTACTTGGATAAGGTTTATAATAAAATTTAGGTAATACATACATACACACACACACACACATACACACAAATCACAGATCAGAATATTTAGGATATTTATTTAATTAATTCTTTGTAAAGTAAACGAAATAATATTATTAAAAAAATAATAATGACAAATGATAAAATATTTGGTTAAATCAGTAAAAACAAAAATGGAATATAATTGAAAAGTTAATCTGGTCCCCGTGAAAGCTGCTCGCTACTTGGAATCAAAGAAATATATTTTAATGCCAAGAGAGAGTAGAATATTAATATTTCTTCAAACTGCTATGATTGATCAAATCTTTTGCCGAAATTACATTACGGTTTACCTTTGGGATTTCGCAATGAGAAAATATTCATGAGGTTGTTATGGAAAAATGTGTGTATATTCAATTATTTTTATTACTAAATTAAACTTACGTGTGTAAAAATGCTTCTAAAACTAAAATTGTTATGAAGCTCAATATTTGTTAAATATATACGGTAAAAAAGACTACAACCACAGTAAAAATCATGACAATATATAATAAATCTAGTTTCAACTTTGAAGTCATTATTAAATTAGTAATTTTCAATATGCAACAATTCCGAGAAAAAAACTGTATTACTAGCAATATACATACATACTATATTTATATCACCTTCATCATAATTTTTTTTATATATACTAAAACCATACCTAATTTATTACTTTATTTATTTTTATTAACATACAATTGTCACACACTCATAACTACCACAAACATCACTCACAAATTATACATAACACTTCAAAAAAAAAAACAAATTCTACTGTATACGTATATAATATTAATAATCTATATATATTTTAAGGACACTGTTCAAATTTTTATGCTAACCTTATCATGTAAAATGACCGAAATCCATAATTGGTTTTATATACTAGTAATAAGTTTTGTTTGTAATTATAAAAATTTAATACTGTGGATTTTTCAATAAAGAATAAATAAATAAATAAATAAAAAATAAAAATTGATATAAGTACACTAATATATATCGAAAATACAAAGAGATATTACAGGCCTTTCACAGACTAACCACAAAACTTACCGTAAGAATTTAAGTTTTTTAATGCGTTGGATATGAATAATTTGCTCTTATGAATAATAAGACAAAGAAAATGAAATTTTATTTTCCGCCTGTTTTTTGCCAATTTGAATAAATACTGCGTAAATCGTAGTCGTTTTAAATTCTTGTTTTATTTTAATTTGCAATAATTTTATTTCGGTCCGAGTACTCTCTATTTCAATTGTTACAGCGTAGATCAACCCTCCATTTTCTTTTACCTAACCAGCCACAGTTACCGGATCTGCTTCACAAGTGAAATTTGACGGCAGTAGATTCTGCTCTGCCAACTTAGAAAGACGTTTATATTCTTCTCTTCTGGAAGTCTTTCTTTTCATCTTTTTAAACTTTGGTATGAGTTGATTACAATAGCGTTTTATAAATATTATATAATATATTAATACAGTGCTAAGCAAGTGTATTTTTTTTACTAATAACCGGCAAGAGTCAAACTTAAAATCCACAAAATGTAGGTAGGTTGGAAAGGTATAAATACGTTTAGTTAGAATTTATTAATGCCTTTATATTAGAGCTCGAAATGTATGCTCACCGCATGGTCCTAGATGCCTGATTCGGATGTTAAGCCTCTTCTGGCAGGCTTCTCTCCTGAGGTGGCAGTGATTTCGGTAGGTTTTTGAGGCCGTTGAGCAGACCGGCTCCAGTTCTCTCGGACAGTCTTCTGGACAAGTGCAATGGGCTCTCCCGTCGCCCAGCGGCATACAGGTTGCGCCCCACCGGCAGAAAGTCTTTTCGCAGGGTTCTGGAACAAACACAAATCATTATTATTTCAATATATGTATTTAGGGTTGTTTTCCGTGGTAGTATTTCAGCATTTAACTTAATATATAAAACTGAAACAACTTAATGTAACACTACTGGTTTAATTGTTATAAAATTATAGATTTACATTGAAATAAAATAATATACCTAAACGAAAATATAAAAACTGAATGTTTTTTTCTTTTTAACCAAGCTCAAAATTGAAGAAGGTTCTTAAACTAAACAAGAATGGCTATTACTTCTATGGCTAACATTTAATATCAAGTGCTTCTATACATTATTTAGTAAAATAAAAAAAATATATGTGCAAATGGTATTATGGCGTTCTTTCAAATCATCATAAATTTTAAAAGTATTTCAGTTTTGTATCTAATTCAAGTTTTAAACAACGTTTAAATCAGTGTATTTCATGTTCTCTTTGTTCTATTTTTTTTATTTGAATTTTTTTATCTCATTTAAATTCGTTTAATATATTTTAGTAGTATTCTTTTTTACGCTACGTCATTACCTCTACTGTGCACAATTTTTGTTGTGTAAACACCAATTAATAAATAGACACGGACATAATGTTTCAATTTATAATAATTGTAACGTGGCAATGAATTAAATATTTCTATTGGCGCTCATAAATAAGTTTATATTAGTTAATAGTGGCCAGCAAATAATAATGTTTCAATAGCCACGCTGTCAAATGTATAAAATTCGAATATGATTGCACCCTAATGATGAGTGTTCTCAGTTTCATGAGGCATATTTGCTGTTTAAAATAGAGCTTTGGACATAAAAACAGATTAGACACTGACTGACCTGTGAAGCACATGCTTTCACGAATTTCCTCAGAAAACAATAATGAACCGTAGTTTACTTAATATTAGTTTTATCAAGAACGATCATTGCGACCAATATACCTAAATAAAGAATTACCTACATCATATATTAATTTTTTTAAAGATATCGTAGCAGTTTGTTTTTTTTTAGGCCTTAGGTGATTTTTTTTATTGCATATTAGGCGGATTTTAGTTTTGAGGTTCTGATAACCCCGCCGGAAGGAAAATAAACAATGTTTAAGTTACATATAATTTTATTGTCATTTAAAGGTAAAATTAATTTAATATGCGAGTAGTTGGTTATTTTTATATCATTGCTCAGTACCCTCATGCTCCTCAAATAACGCTCTACATTCGCCGATACCACGGATGCAGAGTTATTTTAATGAAACTGTTAACTGCTTCGATAAATTGACTCTGAATAAATCGCAATTTAAAGTGTTCAGCAATGATCTTTTGTGTAAAAATTAACTGTTCTAAATTCGTGTAGTAGATATGTATATATATTGATATAAAATGGTTTTGTTATTTTTGTTATTAACTTTAATACTTTTTATTAGTAGAATCCTATTTTTAGTTTTACATAGTTTTTTTATCGTTCCATCATATGTATTTTTTATTTTATATGTACTGTGTAAAATTGTTGGTTTCTCCAATAAAGATAAATAAATAAATAAATAATAATTGCTGTTTAAAAAAAAATGGTTACCGAAAAACAACATTTTTTTTTCTTCTTTAAGTGCCTTCGGCAACTGACGATTCTGGCTGTCAATGCTGAAAGCCAGAATTTGAGTTTGTCAGTTGTCAGAAGGTATGGATTGGTTGATTTGTGAATCCTTTTCATTCCTGGATCCTGAGAGAGTCCTTCTGGATCGCCGGGTTATTATTTTGTTGTTTTGCTACGGAACTCTGTGGTATTTTTTTTTCTTCTTTTGGAGGTAGTTTCTGCCTTGTTGCACTAGACTTTTTCCGTATAGAATTTCATTTGGGTAGGTATAGTTGCGGAATATCAAAACTTTTTTTGACAATCAACCAATTTGAAGGTTAATTAAACGGCCAGGCAGCGCGCAGACTCTCCGCGCACTTTGAACACTTGGAATGCCACGTGCCATATTGTTCATTGGTGCCTTAAAATTGACTAGGTAATGTTTATGTACATATTTATTTCCTTGTTTCCTTGTCACGTGCGAGACATTTTATTTTCTTGTCATTGAATCACCCCTGAATTACCGACCGAGATCCAGTCGGTAATTCAGCTTATTTTTATTCCCAGCTACACTCTGAAAGTTTTTTTTTATTTTGAAAAAACTGTCTATTTATTTCGTTTAAATTATTGTTTTCATAAATTAATTAAAGATTAATTATGGCCTTGACTGTACTATATTATTATATAGATATTAATTTTAAAAAAAATGTTTGTTTTATAATATGCACTTAAGGGTTTTTTATCCCATGGTTTATACCTTTTAAATTGAATTCTGGCCTTAACAGGTTTTTAATAAAGTTTTTTTACATTTTGCTCTGAATTATTTTATGGTTTTTAATTTTTTTATAAATTTCCATTTGTTATTCCATTTTTTTTAATAAGGCTTTTATTGCACTTTAATTATTATATAGTTATTATATATTATAGTTATTTTAATTATTTTTGTTTATTTGCTATTTACAGTATATTTTGATTTGTATTTCTAGTAAAGATTTCAGTTAAAATATTTTGATAATTTTATTTTATTTTTTTAAACGAGTCTCATGGTTTGGTTTGGCATGGCCCTGCGGGCGCCATTTACGACATAATGTTTTATTTTTATCCCACAGTTTATAACTTAATATATTTCGAAAATCAGTAATTGTTTTCTTTCGCAGACCGACATCATGGCCGATCGCACAGTTCAGGATTTGGAACTTCGAGAGATGTTGGAAAGTGACGACCAAGATGATCTCATATTGATAGATGATGGCAGTTTCTAATATGGCGATGATCATGCAGATACCGTCAACAAATCTTACGTGACTGAACAGGCTGATGGGGTGAGCACTCCGCCGGAACCAATTCCTAGCAATTTCGTGGCCGGTAACTTTGATCTGATAGAACCTTACTATCCGAATAATGATAACGTGACGTTCGACACTTCTGTGAAAAACTCACGACACGATTTAAAAGACCACCAGGTATTGGACCAGGAATCTTGGAACGATCCAGAATGGACGGAGCCAAATACCTCATCACGGAAGGGCAAAAGGAAAATACACAAAAAACTGATTGCTAAAGCTACCAAGAAACCAAGAAAGTTCAAGGATAGCAGACGCTGCTTCCTTGGGTGATGGTGCGCAGGTTGGCCAATCTGAACCTCGTAGGAATGGGAATGTGAGAGTCTCTCATGCTGCCTTAGGCGTCGATGCAGAATTTCTGATTAGCAAAGGCTTCGACAAAAACGAGTTTCACTAGAAGTGGGTGACGGACAAGTATAAGTTCAACAGCATCAAATAGAATACCACAACAGGACTTTTTAATGCGTAAGCATACGACTGTTCGACTCAGAACTGCGTCCAAGCCGCCCGTAGCGGTGTTTGCTTATATAATAAAAAGCGCAGAGACTGTACTGGTACCCTGAATGCCAAATTCCATTACGCACTGGAACATTTTACATGGTATATCATTTTCATGAATCCCTTGTTGTTTCGGACCCGTGAGTGCCAAGCCATCTGGGTCGCGCCGTACGCGATCACCTCCTGTCACCATTTTACGATCGTCCGCCTGCTCCCCGCCCCCCAGGGTGCGTACCTACACAAGATCAAATACATATTTTGGCCCTAAAGGTGAATACCTTCATCGACAAAATTAATTTGCAAGCTATACACAATATTTCTAGATATTTTACACAGAACAGAATGTGTACCTGTCCATATAATGCATTCTAGAACCTGATAAAATGTATGAAGACGGCGGTTTTATCAAACTACATCTCGATTTTGAAAAATATACACATACTCATGAGCTAATAAAAAATAGGAAATCGATGTAGAATTTTATATAGAAACATTATTTAAACATTTATCATCATCATTCAATAAGCTGTGGTAACCGAAAAATTGTTAGTCTCCTAATCGATTTTTTGACAATGTGAGTGTTATTTTGTGAACATAAAAACCAAAATTATTGCAGCATATCGAAAATTTTACGGAGCTTACGAGGATATGGAAATTGTTCCGGCCGGATGTAAAACGCCTTCAAAACGGTAAGTTTTTGCATGATTCATTAAAATTAGGTGACTGTTGATTGACAATAACAAATATTTTTTGGGATTTTTGGGCCGTCATTTCAAATATAATGTATCTCAGAGGTACTAATATTATTTTCTATTTTCATAGATAAATCAAAATGTAAGTCAATCAGTACTATGGACATTATCATAATAGCGACATAATTCTAGAACGATCTTGAGAACAGGCTCATAATCCATGGACTCATGGATCAATGGATCATAATCCAAATCCAAAAATAGTATATTTTTTTTTTGTTATGGAATATAAATTGGCCGATGAGTATAAGTCTATAACCTTCCTAACTAGGTAATAGTTACCTGTTCTAAGGAAGGTTATATATGAAGTGATACAGTGCATAGCAGAGACCATCGCAAAACCCTGAGAAAAATATAAAAATAATAAGGCACAAATATACACACTGATATACACACCCACACACACATACACACATGAATACAATTTAAATGTTTAAAGAATACTTAATATATTTAAAGAATACTTAATATATGAAAAAATAAAATGAATAAATGAAACAATTAGACGCAATGAAATTAGACGCATGCTTAAAATAATAAAACGAGGAATAGTGAAAGTGCTAAGCAGTTATGCTTAAATAATTGATGACAAACGATATACGAATTCAGTATATTTAAGCGGTGTAACATATTTTGCGAACACGAAAAACAAAAACTCCTGCTGGCTAAAAATGGAGAATATCCAGGCAACGAAGTTTTGTGTTTTAAATCTGTCAAAGTTTTACAACTTTCTTAATGGCGATGGAACTTTCTGGATTGTTTTCGTCTTGGAATAAAGCCAGTTGATATTGAAAATGAGGTGAAACTGAAAACATTGTTTATTTAAAGAAAAGATAAATCCAAAATATGTCGGAATTGTTTTTTTTTTGTTATATTTAACAAATAAATTATTTAAAAACATTTATAAGGTCCAATTACACACTGAGTTTTTATAATAAGCATCAACATAATAAGGTATTGAGGTGGTAATGTTACCAGTACAGTTCACAAAAATATCTTTGTCTAAATTGGATTCATAGCCCGAGAGATAATGGTCTTTTTTTGGAACTTATTATCGCATGCCCTATTCATGTTAATTTTAGCTTTATTAATGGCGTTTTTCAAGAAATAGTCAGTCTTCGATAGAATCGAAGTTTTAAAATTCAAACTCGTGCTATTTCCGTATTTTAGCAAGTATGAAACTTGGTGTACTAATTACTAATACCCTAAAACTTAAAAAAAAACAGTGTGGTTGTCTTCAGGAGTTGGAAAGTGAGTCTCTGGTAGAGTTTGTTTAATTTCTAAAAAATGTAGTTATTTTTTGCGGATGTCCTGAACTTCTATACTGCTTCAAAACGCTACTTTGATTACCGCTGATTCTTGCAGTCCTATCCAGTTTCATTTAGTGTAACGATAGAAAACCGAGAAAATACGAGAATATCTTGCGAACTCGATGTTGTCTAATGATTTTGGTAATAATTGTGACGGTGTCTGATGAATTATCCGTTAATGGTTCTTAATGAAATTTAAGTGAACTGTAAGGACACATTTCACTATCATAACTTTACCGTTATTTTGTTTGTTATGTCATTAAATATTTTTATTAAGGGGCCTCTTTTTTTTGGTGGCGCTCTTCTCTGTCGTGCGCGTGCTTTTAAATCGTTCTGTCTCTTCTAACGCATAAACAATCTGTATCGTTGTTGGTTAATTACGAAAAACAATGAATATATGTCTCAAAACTTACTTGAATTTTCACCTTTGTAAAACAAACTTCTGACATAGTTATTATTATTATTATTAAGTAATTACAATATTTAGGAGCTAGCTCCGGTGATATTGTTGAGTTTAGTAGGCGAGAAAAAAAAAATTAATGATTAACAACTCGCAGTCTACGCTTAAAAACAGCCTTGGAAGTAGGAAAGGGATCAAATAGTGACCTATGAAGAGAATTCCACTGCCGAATTGTTCTGGAAAGAAACGAATTGATCCCAATGTTCCGTTTTCTGAAGATAGGTTTTATCTTGGAAGGATGGTCAATAAGGAGGCTTAGAGAGCTGGGATCTTAAAGGAGACTAGGCAGGCTCATTCGTCACAATCTTATATAAACTAGTTAAACTGAATTCAAAACGCCTTCTACTAAGTGGCTCCCAATTAAGAGTTGAAATTAATTCAGATGGACTAACATACCGACCAAAACGCCTAAAGACATGCCGGCTTGCTTTTATCTGAACTGCTTCTATTTCGTCTTTAAGACATTGGGTGTAAGGATCCCAACTAGTTCTGACGTTTTATTTTCTCTTTTTTTTATATTCAGACAATAAGATAGTCTGGTAGTCTTAACACTCTCTGGTGCGTCTCTATAATGCTCGGCCTACACCGCTTTCTTTGGTCGCTTGGCAGAGGCACCCAAATTGGGTGCCAGTATATTAGATTCACAAGGTAGACTAGTCAAGACACATTAAAAACCATAGACAGCAATTCAGTAACTTTTCTTTTCAGATTTTCGAAATTCACAATTATAATCAAACGAAATGCACCTGTCTAATATCAATTTTCCAGTTCAAAGCCCCTGCAAATCGAATATCTCAATCGAAAGTAACAGTCCTGACTGTTTCACTGGGTTGACAGTATCGTGACAATATTTAGTCACAACTTTTCATAAAATGTATAGAAAAATACAGACTTTTTGAGGTTCTTAACTTTTAAGCAAAATTAATTTCATAAAACCCCAGTTTAGGAGTTACCTGGTATTATTTTTCTTCTATATCTACAAATAAAAGAGTCACAACATTAAAGCGTTTGTATGGAGAAATGACCGGGTTGGGTCGTCTTATATAGTGTTTTCGTCGACGAATATTAAGTTCTATAAAATACATGTTTTTTTTTTAATTTACTGATCATTTAAATATACTCGTAAATTCAATATTTTAAAACTAAAATAATGGTAACATGGATGTTAGTGAAAACCTAGGTAATTTACATACTCCGTTAATTTAGGCATGGATAAAATGACAGTAATTAATAGATAACAATATGACCCATGAGTGAAATAATTAACACGGTCCAAGGAATCGATATTTAAGCATAGCTCTTTAACATTGCGTGACATTCGGCGAGGGTCAGCCTCTAGCTGGCAGCTCGAATTAAGTGTCTAAAAGCAAAATGTCCCCAAGTTTCCGGGTTCGGCTATACTCATTGTGGTTGTAGCAGTAAATTGGCCTTTGTTCCCTTTGACCCATGTCACGGTTGAAGCCGTCGATTATATTGTTCTTTAAATTGGCACTTTATGTTCTTTAAATTGTTCTTTAAAGTGTCTACATTTAAATACACACATCCAACTAATTAAGGAAAACTATAGCAAATATCAGACATTCACTAATTGTGGATTTTTTAAATGCGTATTTTAATTCTTTTGTAAATAGCTCGTGACCGTGAAAATCATCTCTAAGAAGAAACGGGGTCCCGAAATATGTGACCACGAAGTCATGCACAATCCAGACAAATCTTGGCGATTAAAAAATATTTATTAGTTGAAATTCATCATTTACTTTCATCACTTTTTTTTTGGTTTAACAACGAGAATCCTTATTGTTCACTACATTATCCACTTATTAATTTCCAAAAATACCATTTAAATCCATATCAATATTCTGGAAAACAATTTTAAAAAATGATTTGTGCAAAAACAGTTCCAATAAATTTATTTAACATTGTTTGATTTCTTGTATTTTTGATATATTATATTTATTTAGTTTTTAAATATTATCATATAATCGATCTTAATATGACAAAAGTGGGCCAAAACCGCCTCTCTTGTTACAGATGCATCTAGGTATGGAGGCAGGAAATAGACAATGTAACAGTCCCTCGTCGCTTAAAGATATTTAATGATACTTATGTAACACATAATTATTAAGGCGACGTGATATTAAATATTTAAGCGATGCTGCTGGATGCTGCTGGCCAGGGATGATCTATATCTTCGAGTTGAAATTAGTACAGTTTTGGTCGGGATCGTTCGATTCGCAGTGGCTGGCAGCACGAAAAACAAAATAGAGAAGTCAAACATTAGATAGTTTTGAAGTGATTAATAAATATTGCCATAAATTCTGATCAATATCTGATCTGGGCCCTGCGGAAACATAATCGGTGGTCGTTTTATTTACGAGTTTGTACTCGTTACGATACTACGATACACAAGTGCCTCATTCACCTTTTACTCAATCTGAGCTCTGCGTTATGAAATGAAATTATTAAGTACAGTATAGGCAGTTGTTATAATATTAATTAAAAAAAATAATATTAAAATATGTAAGTAAAATAACATTAACCGAGAATACTTAACGATTAAACCATTTCTATTTGATCGATACATTACAGATACGTATAGTGGTTTTTATATTAAGATGACTAACGAGATCCTATTACCTTCTTACTTTAGAAAGATACTTGAGAGGTGTCACGAAAGGTAAAACATCCCGAATAATACGCTAAGATTGCGTCGATCAACTAAAAGACATCAGTTTTGCTGTTATTTCAAATGTACTCGTATGCGTACTGCGTTTAAACCTCAAATTGGAATTTTATGTTAAATGTGACGTGGATGGCTGTATCACATTTTTTGCCTCGTGCCTATTAAACCCGAAACTTTGTTTTGAAACGAACACAAATTGCCCTGCGAAACTCCATTGTTGAACGCAGCGAGCGGCGAAATGGAGAGTTCGCACTGTATCTGCCAGCGTCCGTGTCGCTTTAATGAAATCGCCAAATGAAAGCCGATATGGGATTCGACGTTGAATAGCGAAGCGCCCTCGCGGCTGGAAAATTATTACAGGAATTGCATGAAAGCTCACTGAGCAAGTATTGCTATTGTTTGAAGAAGAAATTAAAAGAACGCTGACAAACAAAAATTAATGAGTGTAAAAAAACTATTGAGAATTGTGGAAAGTGCATATTATATTTATTAAAAATCTATTAAAAAAACATCGGTAGAACACAACAAATACAAACCGTACAGTAAATTATTAGTGGTAAAATAAATAAATAATTTAATTTTTTATTCTTACCCAGAAGATTTTTAAATGTTACGTCATTTGAATTAACGTATGAAACAATACTTAAATATATTTATTTATTCCTAAAATATATAAAATATTCTGAAAAAAGTAAAATGTTTTCCAATGGTTTCTAGCAAAAATACCGATGAATTTTATCAGCTCACTGACCTGGGGTTTTAGTCTGACTGCCAATCGATAATCGATTCGACGCTGGCGTCTCTTTCATTCGCTACTGTGCTCAGTGTGCTGTGGTCGCTAAGAAAAAAAGGACGGCGCGTACAGTCGAGTCGAATTTTCGAGTGTTGATCGTCAACCCGAGTAACCCGGGCGTTTTTGTCCTTTCAACTATTTTATTTTTAAATTTATAGACATAGATATATTTATAGAAGTTTATTTTTATGAAAGTTAACGAATCGCCGCGCCTTACATTTCAAAATTGTTAATGTATTATGGGCAAAGATAAAACATATTACTTCTTATAATTTTACAATATTAGATAGAATTTTTATAAGTATGAGTAATTCATTCAATACTTAATTACAATACAATAAAAAAAATATTTTACTTGTACATTTATGAGGTTATTATTTAGAATGTTAGTTTCGCCCGTACATATCCCTAAATAAAATAAATTATAATAAACACTATATTTATTATGCGCATCTCTACTTGATGTAGTAAAAAATGAAGAAAGTAAGCGTATGTTCGCGCTAACCCCCGAACTAATGGATAGGGTAAAAATATATCTATTTTCTCTATATTTTTCTAGCAAGATTTTTTTTTCGTATACCAAAAAGTAGGTACGGAAAGAACACATATTATGTAAATCGTATTAAATTAAAATCGGTCCTTCTTCATACCATATCCTAACTGTTTTGGACCTAGTTAAGCTAATCTAAATAAATGCATGTTGGAAACAAACGGTATAACATGATTAAAGAAACCGTTCAAAACATTGCTATGTTTGAATATGGCTCCAGTGCTGAAAAGTTTAGCGTAGCGTTGGCAGTTGGCGAGCTGGCGTTTTTTAAGCCGTAAGTCTCATCCCTAACAAAGGAGCGCCGCTTCGTCGAGATAACTGCAAACTTTTACAATTTCTATCTTTGTATTTCCTTCGTCGCTTTCTCTGCTTTGTTGTCGAGTGAAAAGCGGTAACGAGATTGAGATTTGAGGTCTTCTGTAGGTACACTTGGCAGACGGGCTGTAAATAATATCGCGGGCAATATAAAAATATAAAAAAATATCGAGGGCAGTAAGGCTTAAAGTCTAAATACATTTTTTGAAAACTATTAAATCTATTTATTATATAAGTTTCAGTTTTTCAAAGCCGTCAACAGCCGCGTTTATATTATCATATTGTTTTTATTACAATAAAAATAAGCAACGACCCATTAGTCAGAGACTGTAGATAAGGTCCTTTTGTTAAGTTTCTTAATTAATATTGTTGCATACATAACTAAAATGTATAAGTATATGGATTTTTAGACAAGGTAGATTTTAGCATAAGAAAAATAGAACATGAAAAACAAAAACTGAACAATAATTGATCAAACTTTAGATACAAAAAATGGAACAAGCAGGCACAAGTGAGTTCTGGTAAACCCTAAGTTTTATCTTCATACTGGTACTTGCTTAGTTGAATTAATTTAACCGTTTTCATAAGATTACATCAGGTATTTATGCTTCTACGGCCGAATGTTATAGTATTCAAACAAATCCAATAACGTACTAAAACCTCTTTGTCATATAAGTAACTTAAGACCGCGAAGTGGCATTTTTCACGATTGTTTTAAGAATGCAATTATAACACCCATTTTTAAAAATCTATATAATTATAAAATTTTTTAAAAAATATTTATGTATGCTTAACTTAGTTATCTGACATTATTCCCTTATACCGTGGCCTGTATTCTGTATGTCAATGAAGAGTCGTTGTATCCTCATTGGTCATATTCAAACATGATATTAAATTTATTATTTTAAATTGTATTAGGTAGGTATATTACTATAATTTAAATTAATTTAAAAATTTTAATTGACTCAATAATAAATAAGCTCGAGAATAAAACACAGAACGACCGCTGTTGTGCTACTATTAAGCGATTTCAAATACAAGCGCATCGCACAACTGTCAAATCTTGTAAATTCTAGTAAAATAGTTTTGACGAACGGAGCAATTGGATAGAGATAAGTATACCTGATCCTTTATACACAGAAAAGTACACACATAGACACAGCAGATAGTAAGTACTCCATAAATTAAGCACGCGAGCTGTAAGCAATAAAGATATCGACATTCTTAAAATGAGAACTGGCTCTGGACAGAGAAGTCACTCCTATCTATGTGGGTCCCAAAGCATACAATATAGTACAAGAGGAATGGCGATCGATTGTTAGTAAAAAGATTTAGGGAAATTGCTCAATATCTTGCTTATAGAAAATGGTAGAAATTTTTCAAATAATATAAGAATTAGTATACCTAACACATTACATCATTTAATATATATATTTATTATAAACTTAATTCTATATTATTGTTTATTGGTATGCTGTATAGCTTTTAGATATTATTATAGCATTGATCGGATGACGGAAGTAGCACATTAAGCAAACAAACCCAAACTGCTTCCCATAGAACAGATTCGTCTAGTTAGGGAGGCAGGAAACATGTGTTCAATGTAACAGTCGCTTGTCGCTTTAATTAAAGTATTTACTAAAACGTATATGTTGCATAGTTACATTGTACTAATTAAGAGCTGTAATAGTATATTTTCAATAAATAAAATAAATAATAATATTCTTTCAATAAGTTTACGATCTAGAAGGGCGGAATAAAAAACCCTCGCCGATTTGTGAGGGCGTCCATTTAGTTGGATTAAAAACATCTAGGTACCTATAGGGAAATAAACGAGTATCGCGATAGAAATGAAATGGTTCGGAAGTCTTCGTATGTATCGATAGCGGAATAATGAGACAAGCTCGGCTCTCGCTTTGGCGCGACGCGACGGATAAGGCAAATGCGAAGTTGCCGAGACATAAGATGGTAAGATTAATACTTTCGAATTGGTTCTGAGCCTGCGAAGGAGACATTTCTATTTGGCGGGAAACAGCTCAGCAGATCCCGTGAGTATTACCGCTTGCCAATGGAACGGAACAAAATCGGTTTATCGGCTCAGCATCGATCCCGAATTTGCTAGTTAGTTAGGTATATGAATATACGAGTATATACTCGTATATACACTGTTCGAGATAGAGCGGTAGATCATGTAATGCGTAAGTACAGTCAAATGTATAAATGTACAGGACGTTGCAATATAATTTAGCATAATTTAAAAGAGTGAAATTGAGTCTTAGAATTAGCAAATTAAAATATTTTGTACTAGTATAACATAAGAACAAGAATGGCTATGACACCCTCTTTATATAAAACACCCTTATAATATCAATTGACCTTTTAAATTGTTTAGTAGTAGTAAATTATTTAACCAGGACCTGGCGTCTTACCGCTAGGCCCTACAGGCGTCATTAACGGCTTCTTCCCCGCAGGCTACTCGCACCTGTGGTACCAACTTGTAATGGGACGCTTCATTTCCACATAATCGATATTCCTTCTTTATTAGCATACAATGTGTTTAATCCCACATTATTAAGGGGTGCATAGTTATAGAGGGTTATGAGCGGTACAATGGTTCTGTGTGTGAGCCACAAATTATGCATCGGCGTTTTATATATTTATGTATTCAATTTCAAACTACAAAAATGTTTGAGTAGGCTTTAGCAAAAAAGTTCAATTATCGGATGTACACTTTTCATCGATCGCGGTCACCAGCAGTTATCCGCGCTCCAACCCCGTGCGAGGGCGCTGGTCAAGGGGTGGCAGACGAGGGGATAGGGTGGTGTGTGGGGGTGAGGGGGAGGGGTTACGGGTTGGAGATTATGGCCGGAGATAGCATAGGACAAAAATTGAACCCCATGGCGTGTTCGGTAAAAAAAAGTTAATTTTTGACATGAGTCATTAATGCGCGACTTCGCTTATCATAAGCGATTATCGCAATTTGTTGGTTTAATCGTTTTGCGTATTTATTACAAAATGACATGCTTCGACGGTTATTTTTAGATATTTTACATGATATATAGACTGTTTTGGATTACTAAATGTAATAAGTTCAAATTAATCGAGAACTCTGTGAGAAACCTTTTCCATTGGTATTAATTAAAAAAAATATTAAAAACGCAGTTATGTCATAAAATATCTAATTTTCTAAATGAATAGTCATCGTTTGAACTAAATATTTTTTGTGATTCTGATCAACTGCCTGTATCATAAAATAAAACAGAAATTTACTTATAAGAAAAAATTAAAATGAAATATTTTTTGTGTAATCGCATACTTAGCATAATATATTCTAATCGCATTATAAAGCAATCGTATATAATGAATTTTAGCAATTGAATAATAAAACTAAATAAACTGAAGAATAAATTTAAATCGAAATAATATTAAAAGATTGGTATCGATTAAACTGTTTTTCATCGTTTTTGTATGGGTTCGTTTATAATATTGAGAAAACTTAGTCTTTTTCCTACCTAAGTTGTAGGCGCTTTTATCGTATTAATGTCTTTAAGCTGTAATCTTACGTGGGGGCGGTGGTGACTCAGCAGCGAGAGGTGACACGACACCGCGCTACTCTTCAAGTGCACCGCCTTCCGATCTTCCATACTTGATCGTCTTTTGGTACATATTGGAACAGAACAGGATAAGGGTACACAGAGGATATATTTAAATGATAACATAGAAAATATCCCTAAATCGACGTTTATTGAGGACCCGACGGCGGCGTCCCAAAAATGGTCTAATCAACGGACAAACAATTCACAGTGTAATTAAACATTATGCACTCCGGAATCTGAATTATGGAAGGCACGTTAAACTGCATCGCGAACATTTTGAAACTTCCAAGTAATATATTATATATAACACCCGGTGAGATGACAGGACATCCCTGCTTTCTAACTATTTTTTTTCTTATCTCTCTTCCATTTTTGTTTCAGTTCTTTTACATCAGAACATTATTTTTATTTAAAAGGCTTCGAGCTTTCTTAATAGTTTCCAGATTCGCTTGGATTATCTGAAAAACCATCATAAGCTTCTCATACATGGCCTAACGAATTTAATAAGCAAACAATTTAAATGAATTCAATTCAAATAAACTGTTATTGATTATTTGTGCTATTTCCTTACAATAGCATATGCGGATATGATATTATAAACGCATGAAATAACCTAATTCAATTTGAAAGGTTTTTGTATAATTTTTATTTTTATATTTATTTGGAAACACCACTACTTTAAATACCGTTACTGATAAAAATCATCACCGTTATATACATAGGTAACGGCTAGCTTAAGTAAATATACTCGTAGTCCTTATCCTAAATGAAGGGGTTTTTCATGATACTCAAGTACTAACCTATAACTCGCATTTCAGAACAGGGCTTGAGAGATGTTTTGTATTAAGCATTTTCATGTGCCGCGAGTGTTAACCGAATTGTTTCATTAAATCTTTCTATCGCATCAGCTATCCTTTCTACTTTGGTTTTGTAGTCTATTCCTAGAGTTCAAAGACTAAGATCTTAGGATACCCACCTTCTTTCCTTATGATTTATCTTTGCAACTAATATGTTTTTGCGAATGGTATGCAACTAGTATGGTAAAAAGATTAACAACTCTGCATTTATTATTTCGAATAAAAGTCAGAAGATAACTAAAAGTAAACTCGAAAAATGAAAGGTAAACGTAAATATTCCGAAATAACTAACAGCACCAAGTAAGTACTTAACAGTAGTAAATACGAACATGAGTATTTCTCAGGCCCAATATCATTCGAATAAATTTTTTTCATCATAACGTATTGTGCGTAAACATGTATTTTATTTAGGATGGCTTCCGTTGAAACAAAATAAACATATTTATATTGACAGGGTTTAATGTTTAATATACTTTTACAAGTTTGTTATCTAACTATAAAAAAACCGTAAATTTTCAAAATGTTATATAAAAAAAACGTAAAATATTTTTTAAATAAATCAATAATACAGGAATAAAAGATCGCGTAGATGTCCTGGGGAGTTTCCGCATTATAAGGCCGGTGATATATTTTGTGGCCATTTATATCCTGCCACACCCCGCAGTGACACAATCTGCGCCTGGGGATACATAACGGCTCACTATAAGTCGGCAGCCACCGGCTAAGGCTTGCTTCCCTTTATGATGCTATCAGATGGCGTCCGCGGCGCGCGCGGATGACGTCACCGACGCTCTTCGATCGGACACAATTTTATAGAGAAAACTTTCAGATGAGATGCTGCAGCGCTGCTGCCTGTATTTAGATAGCTTTCTGAT
Organism: Neomicropteryx cornuta; assembly: GCA_020383195.1. Lineage (NCBI taxonomy): Eukaryota > Metazoa > Arthropoda > Insecta > Lepidoptera > Micropterigidae > Neomicropteryx > Neomicropteryx cornuta. Next base: position 14,961,451 of record JAHKQU010000014.1, read on the forward strand.
ACTATCGCGAGACAGCTCTTTGATCTAGATGTCACAGCTGTGGGACGACTGCGATTTTCTACTCTCTTTTGGATATGCATTAGATTTTATTTCGATGTATTTCTCAAGCAACTAATAAATTAATAAAACAAAAAACATGCATTTAAATATTCCTGTACAGTTTGGATTCAGATATGAAATCACAGGTTGTATTTAAATTGTTGATCTATTGATCTATATCAACAATCAAATGTTAATCGGTCAAAAATAATGGAAAAATGTTTCCCAATTATAAGAAAAACGAATTCAACATTTAATAAAAGTCGTTTTAATGTTTGAAAGCGCGGTTTACGACCCCCCCGAGCGGACTGCTCCCGAAGTCCTAAAGTTTTTTATTATTATAATTATTTTAGGAAGAAAAAATTTTTTTTTCGAAATTAATATTTATTTATCGTGAGACCGAATAAGTTTTTAATATATATCTACCTCCTAAAAAAACATTAGTAAACTTAAATACATTCTGTATAAACAAAGTCCTTAGCATGAATCTTTAGTTTAATATTATAAATGTTTATGTTATTAATAATATTTGTAACATGTATATGAACATCTTGTACTTTGTTTTACTTCTTATGAATAAATTAAAGAAATAAATACTGGTTTTAAAGTCATCAAATAAAAATTAGACTATTTTTAGTGTGTCGTCTAATAGCCTTTTATTTTATTTATATCTGTTTTCATCTCGCTAATATAACTTAATCGAAAAACTATAATGTGACTAAATTTGGGTGCGGGAAGCTTAAAAACCACCTTGGGCCTAAAGGCTATGGATAGTCGAGTTATTTTGCTGCTAAAGTATCAGTGCATGCATGCATTTTCTTGTGCAAAATAAACACTTTTCAACTGTTGCAGTGTCCTAACGCAACTAAGCATAAAGCTGTCAGAAGCATTTCGAAAATATGTTTATTCAAATCACACATAAGTAGTCGGTATAAATGTAACTACTCAATTAATTTTATTACAAAATTTTATTTTGTATGGATAAAAAATAATTAATTTTTTTAGTAAATTTAATTTTATATTATTTAATGAAGAAAACTTACATGGTTGAGAGGGGTAAGTACCTTAAGGCCAAAATGTTGGAAAGCTAAATGGTAATAATAGGTTTCTGTCTGTTCTGACCCGTTGTTTTTAGTTACTACCAGTTGTGTTTAGTTGTTTTTAGTGTTTAGTTTAGTTGTTCTTAGTTATTACCAATTATTTTCTTAATATTTAAAATAGGTGAGTGATAACTAGTTTAGAATACGAAAATCAACAATCAAAATACATATGAATATAGTTTAGTTTGAGCGTTCTTATACCTCTATAATCATTGCATATTGAGTGTACAATTTTCTTTATTGCGAGTTTTAACTCTTTGACAATGATCTTTCATTGCAATGAACGGAGGCGCTGTTGCCAAGCCGAGGCGAGGCTTAGGCTAACCAGGCCCACATGAGTATAAACGAATGTAACCTAATCCACCTTACGATTTTTATATAAACTATTTTTTTTATTACCTAAATATTTTCATATTTTAATGAAATTACTAACTGTTATGATTTTATGTCATAAATTAAAATTGCAAATAAATATAGCCGATTAAATGTAATGTAAAACATAGAATGTAGTAAAATCCTTGTGGTAAAAAACATTTTTATTTTATTTTCTTTGAGGCACTATTGAAACTAATTTTTCATTTATTCCAAATGGCATTGGAACTGGAATAATGAGTTAGAAACGTTAATGTAAATTTCATTTTATTTATTTTTTAATGTATGGAAACCTTAAAAATAATATATGTAAAAGACGCAGGGTCAGACTATAGGGCGGAAACAGTTATAAGGAATCTGCAACAAACATGTGGAAATTGATAGGGCTTGTCTGTTATATCATCAATATTTTAGAAAACAGTAAAAAAAAAAAAAAAAAAAATGTTAGCATTGATGCAACATAAAAAAAAAATGTTATAATTACTTATGGATAGTTAAAGTTCAAAGAGATGATTAAAATAATATTATTTTCAAAATATAGGTCACATTCATTAAAGACAAAAGGGGGAGTTCGATGATAAAGTATCATCTCTGGCAAATGTATTTATCTAGCTCTAAGCAATATAGTAGATCTGACAAGCCACTAAGTGTGAATTTAGATGAGAGGAGATGTATTAGTAGTTTGAATTACAATAACATCTAAGTAACATCACATTTTCTCTTTGTATGTTTATAGATATTTTTTTTTTTGTAATAATTGTATATCTAGCTGTAAGTTTTTCTGTAAAAATAGGAATAAATAAATAAATAAATATTTGCGCAATAGCATAAAAACGAGACGTCCAATTTCAAGTTACTGTATATCTAGCAAAGTATCGCCTTAGATGTCATCAAAATAATTCGTTTGTATGAATATGGACAGTGATTGTGTTGTCCGTACAAATATTAGTAGCGCGTATTTAGCAACGGCAGGTACGAACATTTCCGAAGTGTGGTTAATCCACTTGAAATATGAACGTCCCTTTATGCCGAACAGTCCCCGGGCAGCAAATAACAAAACGTCGACCAATCCGGCTCGGGCAAATAAAGAAAAATGTCCAGTGGCCCTTTTATTTTCGGCGCAGATAAAATCAGTGTGCGTAATTCAGCCGGCAAACGCGGGCCCGGGGCCAGGGCGGGGGCGGGCGGTGGCGGGCGGGGCGCGGGCGTAGCGCCCCGAGGAATTTATTAAAGTAGTGCGTGTCGTTTTCAAGGCGTGTCTCCGACTGCAATCAGATTAAGGACGTGTTTCTACGATAGAACAGCACGCCATTAATTCGGACGAATGACATTCGCGTGATGTCTTTAATGTCGTCTACAGCCGATCCAACCTGGTACCTCTTACAATGTTCCGTTTAATGGCGCCTGGACGGAACCTAATTTGCTGAGTTTAAGTAATGCGCTGGTTTCACACACGACTTATGTTACATTAAATTTTTTGGTTTTATTTTATGAAATATATTGGTGTGTGCTTGTATTTTAGAAAATGTATTCATATATTTAAAATGCATGTTAAAAATAAAAAAATAACCACAAAAAAAAACACTAAAATTTACAGTTAACTTTTTGCTTTATTATCTGAAATTTTTTTATGCTTTTATGCATCTCTCGATTTAATAATGTAACGAGAAAATACTTGCAGAGATTCATGACATTTCCGAGACTTGTCTCCGAACGCCGACTTCGATCAGATAGAGCGTTCGTCGCAGCGAACAAACACCCAATAAATTGCTAGCGGCTGACATTCGCGTGATGTCTTCAGAGTTAACAACTTTTGCTTACCATAGCGGTGCTTCTGTGTGAATTACGACTTTATTTCAGTTGGTTATATTTGTGAATACATTTTGAAATATATTAGTTGATATTAAACTACACTCCTTACATTTTTTCCTTAGGCAATGAGTGTGTCTAATTGCGATACACATAGAGTATAGGGAAATTAAAAAAAAAAGAATTTTAAAATATAGTTTAATACATTATTATTATTTTTTTTTTAAGTTCTTTATTTATAAACAAAGTACATATTTTATTTGTTTGTTCACTAAACCTTGTGGGTTTTTATGTGAACTAATTCGTTCCCACTTTTAACTTATTTATAAAATTTATATATATATATATCTTATAACATATTCAATTATGCAGTTGAAGACAAATTTTTGGTGAACTGTTACGTTGATTTTGTTCTTATTTAAAATATAAGAGTAACGTCGAGTCGATAGCGTTTTTTTCGAAATAATTTTTATATGCACAAAACGACATTTAAAAAGAAACTGATAGTTGTGAAGAAACAGTCATTTGTATCTTTCTTTAGTAAGAGATAGTAACACTTTTTCCAACGCTGCAACATGGCTGATGTAAATGACAGAAATCCCAGTCTTTAGGTATTTTTAGTACTCAGTTGCGAAATTTGTGCATTTAATCTGAGTGACGATTTAGGAAGGATGAAGGCTAATTTGATTACTTACGCAGTTAATATTAAACTCGAGTCAAACCTAGCAAGCAAACAATCAGATTATTTATTAATCAAAACTAATGTAAGGACCTACATTTTTCATTAATTTGTTTGGCAATAAGTTAAGAATAACGGACGCTAATTTTATAGTTTATGCGATTACCAAATATTGAAGTTAATTTTATCATTTTATCACACTTTTAAGTGTATTTTTTTTTATTTTGAAGGTGAGTATTCTTAAGATCGATACATTCTATCATTCTATCTATTATATCATTATATCTATTGACACATTCTATCTATCTTGCCTAAAATATGTTATTAATAATGCAGTTTAATATTCAATTTAAAATGTATAAATTTTGAACTTTACCATCAAGTAGAGGAGCGCGTGGTCTGTAGGTCATGTCTGAAACAAATAAAAATTGATTATATTTATAACATATTATAGTATTTATTCAAAAACATATTCAAGGACATATATATGGACATAAACACATTTTTTGGCGTGAAAGACTTAAATCTTTTCAGAAAAGAAAAAATAAAACCGACTTCAAAATAAATCCTTAACTAAAAAAATAATATTTTATTTTTTTGGTCAAACAAGAAAACTTCCTACCAAAAAAAATTTTTTTTTACCAAAACTTTGAAATCGGCGCCGAAAAAGCAACTTTAACATAAACCATGCCTGCGTGGGTTATGAAGTTTGACAGCTCTCAACTGTTAGCTGCAGATATTAATTAAAATTTATATTTTTTTAAAGCTTTGGATTGTGGAGTTTCAGCCTAGCTAATGCATTTATAACTAACCAATAGACAACGTCCCGTAACAATAGTCCCGTAGTCTACGGGACTAATTATAATAAACTCAAAAAGAGACCATCCCAAGAAGTTCCCTATAATATAAAAAGAAAACACCGAAATTTCCTAAGCCTTACGGAGTAATGCGTGAAAAAACATTTAAAGAAACACATATAAATCGTATTGAGAACTTTCTGTTTTTTGAAGTCTCTTAAAAAAATGGTGTATGTCATTTATTATTGTATTTATATGACATTTATTAATTATACAAATTATAGGGTAGATAATCTAGCCCCGGTTATAACTGACAGGCTCACAAAGGCCGTTTGTAGCGAGCTCATATAAGAACGACGCAATAATGCAAGACAAACAACGAGTTGGGCGTGACAATGTGTGCATTTGCCTTAACGACAACGAAGCTATAGTTCGAGAGCCAGGTGCAAATTCGCTTAGTTGCATTTTATAACTTAATTAAACCGATAAGTATTTATTATCTGTTAAAGCCAGGGTTAGCACTTAGCGTATGGCGCTTCATTTTTAGAGTAACCGAAGCGTTAAAAAAAAAGGTACTCGACTTTAGATTAAGCTGTTTTTACCATTCATTACCAATATCTCTCCTTTGAATGCAAATTACGCCCAATTGGGTATTAACTAAAATAATTGCTCACATAAAACATTTTCACCAAAACATGATAATAACTCTTAAATAATACAGCTCAGTACAGTTAGAGCTTTGCTAATTAAAAGGTACTGCCATTTACTTAACGCTTTTTTTTACTTCGATTATTTTAAAGACAACGTAACGTGTTATCAATAAACTATCAAACATGCTGAACCTAAGAAACCCATTAAAAATCGTTTACATAGTTTAGAAATTGCAAAAAGTGATCAATATATTAAGCGCTAAGGGTATCAAAAAAAAACAGAGAAAATGGTGTCGACTCAGTTACAAGCGCGATCGAGGACTGACTGACAAAGACCCAGGCTGAGTGCAGCAGTCGTAATAAGTAAGGAGCAATAAAACCCTTCATATTCGCTGGTAAACGGCGTTCTGTCAATGCAGATGCATTTTTTTTTTTTTTGATTTTTGTTTTTCATATTTACAAGAAGAAAGTTCCTACTTATTTCTAGTATCGCAATCGCTACCTGTCTATTTTGATAATCATTTGAGGCCAAGGAGGCGATCATCCGTAGTGTTTTAGTTAGAACGGCTATGTGTATTAAGTCGTAATCATAAAAATAAACCTTTGGCTCTTTGGCTACTAATGCACCGAGCCAAATACTCATATAATATTATAGAAATGAAGAGTTGTGTATTGGACGGGCTGTTAGAAAATGAATATTTGCCTCCGTTAATTAATTTCTTTGAAATGGCGTTTTTAGAAACCTGTATTCTTTTTATTTAATAGCTTTGACGCAAAATTGTTTTACAATAACATTGTGGAGGAAAACTAATAACGAATGGAACTAATTTACCATTACCACACCAATTTACCATTAATTTAAGTTTACCATTTTGAATAAAAAATATTAGGGAATGACGCTTTTATAAGAATTATGTACATAGCACAATAATATTACTGTTAAAATTATAAATGGATCAAAACTAACTGAACTAAGTTTTTAACAAAATAAACCCATTGCATACAAAGTACTAGCAAACTATTATCTTAATATATATAAATCTCGTGTCACAATGTTTGTCCTCAATGGACGGCTGAACCACTTAACCGATTATAATAAAATTTGAACACCATGTGCAGTTCGATGTGCACTTGAGAGATAGGATAGTTTAAATCTCAAATTATAGTCGCAATTTTAATTTATCGCTAATTTTTTGTCCGTTATTATTTGGCAGTCATAAAACTGACAGATGTCGATACCTTTTTATTTTATGGGCGATTGGGAAGAGCGCGTGACGACTCGGTGCCTGTATAATTTTATTGAACAAGCAGAGGAAAGAGCAATTGTGATGTTATTGGAAAATTTTTTAGAAGATCACAATCAACTAATTCAATTGATCAAAAGAGTTTCGCCACGACTGCAAAATGACAATTATCAAATCGTCATATTTTAATTTATTGCTAATTATTTGTCTGATATTATTTGGCAGTCATAAAACTGACAGATGTCGATACCTTTTTATTTTATGGGCGATTGTGAAGAGCGCGTGACGACTCGGTGCCTGTATAATTTTATTGAACAAGCAGAGGAAAGAGCAATTGTGATATTATTGGAAATTTTTTAGAAGATCACAATCAACTAATTCAATTGATCAAAAGAGTTTCGCCACGACTGCAAAATGACAATTATCAAATCGTCATAAAAGCCGACAAAGTACCATTAGGTGAACATGCTGGTAGATTCAACGCTCCAACTGTTGATGAGGTTGCTGTTATCATGGTTGGTGATCCAGTTGACAAAAGATCTATAAACATTACACGGCGAGACAACACTGTCAGTACGATTTCGGATCTACACCGTTCATATGACGCACTACAATATCCATTGATATTTTGGCAAGGACAAGATGAATATCACCTTAATATCAATCAGTATGATCCAAATACCGGTAAATTTGACAATTATCTATTTACTTTCTTACTGTATGTATAGATTTTAATTTCGTATTGCATTTTATTATTTATTTTTTTAGGTGATTACAGAAATAATAAAGTTAGCTCAATGAACTACTACGCACACCGAATAATGGTTAGACAACATCAAGACAATTATATCCTTCGATATCGTCAGCTGTTCCATCAATACATTGTTGATATGTATGCTAAGGTCGAAAGCGAACGCTTGCGATTCCTTCGATTCAACCAGGCAAAACTACGATCGGAAGAATATATTCACTTACGAGATGCTGTTGCTGGAAACATCGATGGAAATTTAAATCCCAATGACATCGGTAATGCTTTCATTTTACCTTCAAGCTACATCGGCAGTCCACGGAACATGCAGGAATACATACAAGATGCGATGACTTACGTACGTCATTACGGCCGACCGGATTTATTTATTACATTCACATGTAATCCGAATTGGGAAGAGATACAAACTTTACTATTGCCAGGACAACAAGCCATTCGTCGTCATGATTTAACTGCACGTGTGTTTAAACAAAAATTGAAATCCTTAATTGATTTTATTGTTAAATATACAATTTTTGGTATCACACGTTGTTGGCTGTATACGATAGAGTGGCAAAAGCGAGGTTTGCCTCATGCCCACATTTTGGTTTGGCTTAAAGATAGAATCCGTCCTGAAGAAATCGATCAAATAATTTCAGCCGAAATTCCAGACCCATTAATTGATCAAGAATTATTTGATATTGTCACCAAACACATGATCCATGGGCCATGCGGTGTTTTCAACATGACGTCACCGTGCATGGAAAATGGAAATGTAAAAAAAACTTCCCAAAGCCGCATACGAATGACACGATCACGGATATTGATGGTTATCCAATGTATCGTCGCAGAAGTACTGAGAATGGTGGCCACACATTTACAATGCGACTGCCGAACTTTCCAAATCAAGTTGAGTTTGATAATCAGTGGGTGGTACCATACTCACCACTACTTTCAAAAACTTACAAAGCTCATATCAATGTTGAGCTTTGCAGTTCTATTAAATCAATTAAGTATATTTGTAAATATGTAAACAAAGGCAGTGATTTGGCCATATTTGAAGTAAAAAACATAAATAAAAATGACGAAATAGCACGATACCAAATGGGCAGATACATTAGCAGCAATGAAGCTATTTGGCATATTCTCAGCTTTCCCATCCACGAAAGAGATCCTGCTGTCCAACATCTGGCAATACATCTTGAAAACGGTCAACGTGTATACTTCACTGAAGAAAATGTTCTCCAAAGAGCGTTCGAAGCTCCGAAAACGACTCTAACTGAATTTTTTACATTGTGTCAAAAACCTGATGTTTTTGGCCAATTCGCGAAGACATTGGTGTATGGTGATGTTCCACGTTATTTCACATGGAACAAATCCAGTAAAAAATGGGAGCCACGGAAACAAGGAAAACCACATCCTTCCATTACAGGCATATTCAAAGCTAAGACATTGGGGAGACTTTACACGGTACATCCAAAGCAACGTGAGTGCTTCTATTTACGTTTGTTATTGGTGAATGTTCCCGGACCAACGTCTTTTGAATTTTTACGAACAGCTAATGGTCGAGTATTCAATACATACCAGGATGCATGTCGTGAACTGCAATTGCTAGAAGACGATAACCATTGGGACTTAACGCTTGCTGATGCTGCGTTGACATCAACACCGAATAACATTCGTCAGTTGTTTGCAATTATTTTGGCGACATGTTATCCCTCGCAAGCACAAACTTTGTGGGAAAAATATAAAAATTGTATCACAGAAGACATCTTGCACCGAATTAGACAAACAAATCAATGCCAAAACATAGATTATACACCAGAGATGTACAATGAAGCATTGGTCTTGATCGAGGATTTATGTGTTCTTATTTCAAATTTACCACTTAATCATTATGGTATGCCATCACCTAATCGTCCAGCCACCGACTTAGTCAATACCGATTTACAACGAGAAAATCAATATGACCATGGAAGTTTAGCAACAATTATCATGAACAGTGAACCATTACTGACAGCAGAACAAAAAATTATTTATGATCGGATTATGCTGGCTGTTGCTGCTGAACAAGGCGGTTTTTTTTTTCTTGGATGCACCCGGTGGAACCGGTAAGACATTTTTAATATCGTTGATTCTTGCCAAAATACGGTCGCAACAAAAAATCGCATTAGCATTAGCATCGTCAGGCATTGCGGCTACTTTACTGGATGGTGGGCGAACAGCACATTCAACATTCAAGCTGCCATTGGACGTTCATAATAAACCAGATGCAATGTGTAACATCAAAAAGAATAGTGGAATAGCTGCAGTGTTGCGGAAGAGTTCTATAATAATTTGGGATGAGTGCACAATGGCACACAAATATTCACTTGAAGCATTAAACAGAACTATGCAAGATTTAAACAGCAATAATAAACTTTTCGGTGGTGCTATCTTACTTTTGTCTGGTGACTTCCGGCAGACCTTACCGGTTATACCTCGCTCTACTTTCGCGGATGAGATTAATGCATGTTTGAAACAACATTCTTATGGCGAAGTGTTGAAACACTTCGATTGACCATAAATATGCGAGTACAATTGCAAAATGATCCATCAGCACTAATATTTTCCGAACAACTACTAGATATTGGGAACGGTAAAATAAAACTGCAACCAAATACGCAATGCATTAAACTACCAGACAATTTTTGCACTGTTGTTCAGGATAAAACTGAATTGATTCAGAGTATTTTCCCGGATATACAGAATAATTATTTGAATCATGAATGGCTTAGTCAACGGGCGATTTTGGCAGCCAAAAACGTTGATGTTGACGAAATTAACTTCCAGATACAACAGTTGTTACCAGGCGATCTGATGTCTTTTAAATCAATCGATACTGTTGTTGATGAAAATGAAAGTGTAAATTTTCCGATTGAATTTTTAAATTCATTAGTTATCCCTGGAATGCCACCACATAATCTTCGATTAAAGATTGGTTCCCCTATTATTCTCCTCCGTAATTTGAATCCACCTCTATTATGTAACGGTACGCGTTTGGTCATCAAAAAGATCACCGGAAACATTCTTGAAGCAACCATTTTGGCTGGGAAGTTTAAAGGGAAAGTGGTCCTGCTGCCACGTATTCCGATGATACCATCAGATTCTACCATACCCTTCAAAAGGCTACAGTTTCCAATTCGTTTAGCTTTCACCATGTCTATAAATAAATCTCAAGGTCAAACAATGTCCATTTGTGGTTTAGATTTGGAAAATCCATGTTTTTCTCATGGGCAACTATATGTTGCGTGTTCACGTGTTGGGAAACCGTCGAATCTATTTGTGTTAGCTAAAGACAGGTTAACCAAAAACATTGTGCACCGATTGGTGTTAAATTAAATTGAAATTGAAAGTATTTATAATTCAAAAAAAAAGATATTAATGTTTAAAAGTTTAAGACTGTCTGCCTTGCCTACCTCATTCATGAGTTTAAGCGTCACATGTTATTTACTGTATTAATTATACTGTAATATACTTATATTTGTTATAAAATTAAATGGAAATAATAAATCTGATAAATTTTTATTTTTTACCTATTGATTTCTGCTTAGTATCAAGTGTAAGAACATTTTAATTAATTGTGTTCAACGTACTTCCCCTTCAAATCTCAATCCAGTGAATTTGTATACCAACATCAACATTTTCGTCTTTGTTCGTAAATAATTTCATTGTACTAAAGGGTTATAGTAGTAGAAAGTCAAATATTTTTTTACAAATACCATCTGTGTGAAAAAGCATAGTGGACTCCGTGACTGATGTTCTCTTATTGTTCCTCTTAGATTGTTTACTATAATGTAATATAACAAAAACTTTAGCCACAGCAACGCGTGGCCGGGTCAGCTAGTAATATTATAAAGCATAGATGTAACACAAAGGACTATAAAGAGTTATATAATACTGATTATTCTTTGTACATGTAATTAATTACAATATAGATAATACTGTCGGGTTTTTTTATGATGTATACTAATTCCAGGGCTACTGGACTTCGATTTAATTACAGGGAACAAAGAATAATGCATAGGTAATTTATAATCATTTATATGATAGTAGTTAAAAGAGAATGTCAAACTTTTGAGTGAAATAGTTTTGAGTATGCGTAGATTTGTAATAAGTATCGAGTAAGATTTGTAGTAAGTATAAGTATATATCTTTTCGAAGTATTTTTATTTCTCATAAATGTTGGCTCACATCACAACAGGATTTCAGTAAGGCGTCAGCGAGGGTTTGTCAGTAACGAATTGCCCAATAGACGATGGTTTATCGGCTCTCCACAATTTAGCGCATTGTAGTGCTGAGTTAACGAGGAGAGGTGGGCAGTGGACACAAAGAGATTCGAAGCTGCACAGCGAGTAACGCCACGTGCAACCCAACACACGATTTGGATGAACTAAATACGATATATTTCACATTCACTTATACTTTTTTAAAATAGACATGTTTTTAGTTTTTAATATAAGATTATTAAAATTAAACATTTTTTGTACACGAAATTCTTATTTTGAGTTGTTATTTTATTCCCTACATCAATGTAGTAACAACCCTAATATCTAGATGTCAGTCCACTAGGGTCGTAAGTTAGTAATGTGTTGATTGAAGAACATAATATGTATTGTAAGTAGATTTACACTTTTAACTCGTTACATATAAATAGATAGAATAATTAACTCCATAGACAAACGTACGCGGATGAATTCTTTCTCTTGTAGACGACGTGACCCGTGACCTTTTTCCAGACCGCTGAAGATGGCGTGCTGTGCCCAGCCGGCCTGAATGGTGGTCTGATAAGAACTGCCAAGGGTTGGAGACTGAAGTGGCCTGTAGTGGGGCCACGAGTCTTAACATTTCGCGATGGGCGAGTCCAAGGTAGCGAATCGATATCTCTATTAACTTGCCAACGTGATTTGGAGACAAAGAAAATCGCGGGCATTGCTGTTGAATCCTAGCTTACAGCTTATGCCAAACGGGTACTGAACTCTTGAATAAGCGCAAATTAGCTCTGTTGCAGAGAGGCGGCATAGTGTTAATCGTTCTATTAAACCATGTAAGAAAATTCCCTGGAAAGCTTTTATTTTGACCATGATTTTTCTTAAATTTAATCTAGAAAACTCAGTATATGCTAAATAACTACATATTTTTTTTCATTAAGCTCGATAAGATCCAATAAATATAACAATCATGAAACTTTGCATAACACTCTTATTACCTTCTACCAAATCATAATAATATGAAATGGGGATTATCTGGTCAATTGCTTTACTATCGCATCTCCAGCCATATCATATAGAGACAGGGTGGGAGTAAATTTCACAGAGGAGCCAAGTCTAGCGTGAAATTATTGGTCGGACCAATCCGAAGTCGTAAATTCGGTCCGCTCGGTAAATTCTAGTCATCGACGGACCTTTTCCGCATGACATCGTTCTATGAAGATAAACAACCAGAGTTTTAATAAGAATTTATCTCTGTAAATATTTATGGGATAATTCATCTAAGAAAGATACATAATAAATCTGGAAAACATAAATAAATATTTATATATATCATTAAGAATTCTGCCATCCATCATCCCAGTCATTCTACCTACCAAGCAAAAATCTGCTCATATAAGTGAAATTTATAAAAAAAAATAAAAAACCGTATTTCATAGCGTATACTGTGTGTTTTATTGTTAAAGAATATTGTCATACATGAGTATTATATCATAATGTCTTTATTTTACTTATCATATCTTAAGTAGCTATTCTTAGTAACTTTAAAAAAAAGGCGAGGTCCTTAGATCGTTCTTTATTTATTTTTCTTCGCGTATGGTTTCTCATAACTCCGATTGGTGTGACTTTTTTTTTTAAGGACTAACATTAAAAAACGGGTCAACCAAAACGTGAAGTCGGCGCAAAAACACGCTGTATCCAACTTCAGCATAAACTTTGTCTTTTTATCGTTTACTTTCAATAATTGTATTTATTCATTCGTATTTATTTTTTTAAATTTATTTTGAAGTTGGTTTTATTTTTTTTTAATATTATATAACACATACCGAAGAAACGCTGATTTCGTTCTGACTCTTGCAACTTAGAGTAATGATTAAAGGCTCCTAAACGCGAATTCCCGTTCACTTGTAAGAGTTTTGCTCTTGCGCTTTTTAGGTACTTACATAATCCGTTCTTCTTTTGCTTAATTGATAACCGCAATGACTCTAATGAGTGATTATCATCTAGCTTTTATTTATCAGAATTTCCATTCTGTAAAGCCTCAGTGATAAAATTGACCGAAATTAATTAATATAATGAAAATGAGTTTCACAGTAAAAAAATACAAAATGATACATACGACCTTAAAGATTCCAAGGAGGATTAACCGGCTCTAAGGATATTTGACAATAGTTTCGTTTTTACCATTTCGGTTATCACCATGTTAAACGGTCTTTTTTTATATTTGGTACACGTTTAGCTTGGTATTTTTTCTTAATATTTGTATATTTTATTATTCTGATAAGTTTTTTAAATGCTGCGCTTTATTTTTCCGTTTAAAATATTAACATTTATGCTGTTTATTTAAGCGAAATATTAACATTTTTAAATATAAATTTAACAAACCACTACAAATTAGATCGTATTATATACTCGTACATTAATATCTATGAAAAATAAGTTGAAAAAAGCATAAATTTGACGGTTGAAGATACATTTAAATCTAATGTTATTTCTTCGTATATCAATAATATGATAAAATATACTCGTATTAAAAAGTGTTATTGAAAAGAACACTAAAATTACATCTTCTCTGCAAAATATATTTTTATCTAAATGGAATCATGCCCAATTTCAATCTGGAATCCTGAGATTCGATTTCCGATTCAGGCAAAAATATTTCTTATTAAATTTTCCTTTTCCGGGTTCCACGATGTCTATCTAAAGGAAATTAAATTACTTGCCGAAATAAAAAAACTCTCCTAACGGGAAAAAATGTGTAATATCTCACAGTTGATTGTTTTACGGTGTAAAATTTTATATTGTTTGAGTGGAAAAATTTAAAAAGTGAATAAATTTGAATTTGGAAATACAAAAGTAAAAAGTTATTTGACGTACTTTGATTACAAAATCTGACATTCATCTTAGCGTACTATTTTTATTGTTTTCATTCATTGTGAAGAATATCAACAAAAGTTTATGGAAACATCAGGTTTGAGAATCACCCGAATAAGATAGGCATATAAGTAGAATAATATACCCTTTTTGTACAATGCTAATGGTATATCAAAAAGAAGACAATTGTTGCTACCTTTTCTAATTATTCTTTGCCTAAAAACAATCTTCAAACTATTACGAACATTTAAAAAAAATAGTTGAATCGGCCAAGTAATTTCTGAGTTATAATGCTTCAGATAGACATGCACTATGTAGCAATATTATAACATATATTATTATAATTTATACAGAGCTAACATTTAAAATGAAAATGCAAAACTGCGTCAGTTTTATTTAATTTTACGCATGCACTGAAAAAATGTATTGAGATAAGGAACATATTATTATTATATCCTTAAAAAAAAGTAGAGAATTTTAGAATTAGCACACATTTTGATGGCTTTAATTGTAATGAGGCAAGGGAAAGCCTTTAGGTTTCATTATAAGGTTTAACTTCTAATATCATATTAGACATATTCTAAAAATGTGTTTTTAGTTTAACTACTTTAATTATTTCCTGTTTTAGTAGTCTTTAGTTTAAATAAAAACTGGTTTCATGTAACTACCAAAATATGTATTTCATTTTTAATCCTTAAATATGTAATATTATTACATCAAAAACGTGTTTAAATCTAACGTTAATAGTCAATTGTCTAATTTAAGAATATTTTTAAACGCCGCCGGGCCGTTTGTCAAACTGAGCATGTATTAAAACCTACTCGCCTACTCGCAGTTTTAAAAAAGAAACAATACTTATCAGTAAACAAATTAACTTACGGAATCATATTAATTTATATTCATGTGGATAAATAAACCTTGTAAACCTTGTTGTTAGTAAAACTAAAGGCGTAGACTTGCATTAGTAATACATGCTTATTCTATGCTAAATAATTAGGTAGCCGAAAGGTAGAGATCAGAGAAAGGTTTGCTTAGGATTAAATACAGAGGGACGCTATTCCTGTGATCGGCGCGGGGCCTAAGCGTTGGCGTTGGCGTGGGGAAAGGTAAAGGTCTAATTCTAAATTTGACTCGTACTTGAATTGCCTTGATCATACCATCACACCTTGCTTCCACATACAATATCATTACACAATTAGAATACAATTATTTGATACATTGAGTTAAATCCCCTCACTTCTTTACTTCTTAAGATATTTATAGACAAGCAAAAAAAAAAGAAAGAAAAAGAATCTCATTTACTTACATTTAAGATATTCAAGTTATAAGTAAATTACTAGTTTATTACTTTGCTTATTCCGCTATTATGAAATCCGTGGCAGCTTATGCTGAAGATTAAAATACTAATTATGGGTAAAGGCCATTGTCGAATACTTTCAGATGCTGTCACATCTTGCTAAGGAGCGTAAATTGCATAGATGCAACTATTTATGCGTTTATTTTTTTTAACTTTCTATTAAACATTCAGGATCTATAATTTGTTTCGAAAATTTTTATCTACACATATAAAAAAAAATATTCGAAATTTGTAAATATCAACAAGTACTGTCTAACTATCGTATTATTATAAAATCAAGGCGACGCTCCTAATAATGTTTCATCTAAAATACGGTATTCAGGAAATACATTTCAGTACTGACAGTATATATTTATGTATATATTATATTTGATGATTCTTAATTAATAGCGGCAAATCACCTGAAACAATAAATTACACAATCTTTGACAATATTAAAAAATGAAAAAAATTATATTTTTTGATAAAGTGTAGGTTATTAACTCATACTCATAATAATAATAATAATACTAAAGAGGTTCTGTACTTGAGATCGCAGCATTTCGGTTTAAACCTGGCGCTGAGTTTTATTAAAATGCATTTTAACTATCTCCTGCCGTCTTTAGTGTAAAATTTTGACAAATATTATGTAATTATATAACTAAGTTGAAATAATAAAACGATTAATTTTTAACAAAAAATATAAAAATATAGGGATAAGCGATTAAGATAAAAGAATCTAACAGTAGTTATTTTATATATACATGTGTTTCTTAAATACCAAAAGATCGTGCGGGTTACATGCAATAATGTAAAGTTTTCACTAAGCTATAAAAACATGATTTAAAAAAGAAGCAATAAAAAAAAAAGATAAGGATGTGAGAATGATAGGCAAAGTAAAAATGAAATGAATATTTATAAGGAAAATAACTTACGATTAGATACAAATGTAAATGTTAAAAAAAATAAATATTGTTGAAGAATGTGTTATTAATCTTTTCAGGTTTTTGCCGATGTTTTTTTCTAATGCACATTCTTTTATGGGATTGTTCAACAATTCACTCCGAACATTTATTCTACAAATTTTCTTAGTTTTGACATATATTTTCCATACAAAATAAATAATACCCCAGGAAACGTTTGCTTTGCTTGCGGCACGTCTCGTCCACGCTGCTTGCTCTGTATCTATCCTAATGCATAGTGAATTTAGAAGTTCAAGATCGAGCGCTGCGGTACGACGGTCCCCCCAGTACCATGCGTTTAATAGGTTTTTTTCTACTGTTTTTTTACCTATTTTTTTTTTATACATTGAAAAGCTAGTAAAACAAAGTTGATCAGTTTAAAGAAACCGTAAGAGGATGTCACCCGGATTGCCGCATGCATGAGCTGCCCAAATACCGATTGGGGCCTAACTGCCAAACGAAAGGTCCAACTGCCCGTTTGCCTTGTACAGCCAGTAAATTTATAATCCTACTTCTAAACTTAAATAGTATATAATATAGATGTATATTTTACCCTGTCGGGTAGGTATTCTAGTGTAAACGTCAGAGACGGAATGAGACTTTGCAGTACGTGCTTCGAATTGGGAGTGGGCTGTTGGGGAGGAATGCTGATCAGAGTTTTCGATAGCTGCCGCGATATCCTCTTCAGGTACGTGCTATACCGATAACGCTTAACACACATTTGAATTTAAATATGTAGCAAGCATGACATTGCCCACTGCTATTGCCACCTAGCTGCAGAGAGTAAAACTTTATGGTTCAAAGTAATAACATATAATTACAAATATTGTACTATTTTCAAAAGACCTCTAATATCTGTGGCATGAACAAACTTCAAGAACGTTTAAAACTTAGGTTTGCAACAGTTTTCGTTAGAGGTTTGGTAAGAGTGTCGATCTTGACGTCAAGAGCGCACGCGAGGTGTGCGAAAGAGTACTGGAAGTGGAGCTAGTGTTCATATACTCAATAACTTTTTTACCTTAACACTTTTTAACTGGTCGCAGTGAGGAGGTGGGATTATGATGAAATATATACAATATAATATCTATCTAATTAAAAACAATACGTTTTGTAAGTAATTTTGTTTTTTGCTTTAAATATTTCTTAAGATTTACGGACATTTATACTAGTCAGTCATTTTTTGATATAGTTCGTTTATACGGATGTTTTTTTCAGGCTGCGATTTAGCGAACATAGTGAATTACTTGTCTCAAATATCGATGCACCCAAACCGAATTATAATTCGGTTATTGCTTTCAAGAGTGTATGTATAAAATTTTGAGAACGTAGTCTTAATATAACTATAACTGTATTATTTTTAATGTGCAATTCAATTTAATTATACTTATTCTTAATATGAAATATTAATGACATATCTATATCACATGCTTGCAAGTTTCATTTATTATTATTAACCGAAGATAAAGTGCCCATTTGTTTTTTTTGTTTATTAAATGTTGGTAGCATCGATATTTTAGTTTCTAATTCTATAATAACCTCCGTTAAATTTTAAGAACAAAAACAGTTTATCTCTGCTTTTAAATGTCAAAATAATGCTCAAACATCTTCCGTTAGTCCAGTATACGAAAATGACAGTTTGCTGAATGTCGTGTTACGTTTTGATCTATGCTTACGAATGTTTTTTTAGCGTTTATAAGTGATTAAAAGCTATTATTTATGTATAATATTACATAAATATAATGCTTTAACGGTTTTTGTGTATAAAAGTGTCACAGAAGTGAAAAATTAAATATGACGTTTGTGCCTAACCATGAGCCAGCCGCCATGTTTTCACAAAGGTAAGTAAGAATATTTAGATAATTTGTCTTTTATTACATTTGTATATAAAAACAACTGAATATTGTATTTCGTAAGACATTTTATTGCGAATAACATTTATATTCTAAAATGTATATACTCCAAGATGTTATTATCGCTTTGTTTACGGGTTTACTATTGACACACAAACAATCAACTTTTTTTTTTATATAAATTTTTAAATATATATTATGACATCTTTCTAACTGATTTTATTTCGAAATATTATCGTTTATTGACATAAATAGAAGAAATATTTCGTTTATTATTACTTTAAGAAACAAAAATTGAACAGGGTATTTTTTTACTGACACTTTAGTTTTTCTTTTATATTTTAAAAACTATACATAATTTGAGTGAAAAAAAAAAATATTAAAAAAATAACATAACAACAAACATGTAATATTAGTAACAAATAAACAAATAAATTACAACAATTAAAACAAATAAAATATATATGTAAATTAAGTTATAAAAAAAAAAAAATGGTCCCAGTGACGGTCTCCGTTAAGTATCTATAGATATATATATATATTTTTAAAATTTTCTTTTCATGGTAGAAAATATATTTTACTTATAAATAATTTTATATGATATCTTGGAACATAAGTAAATGATAAAAAACGGGTTAATCACCATGCCATACATTGTTTTTCTAAAATAAGTATTTTAGTAAGAGCCCGTAATTACACAATTTTGAAAAATATCGCGGGGCACTCAATGGTTATTTTGATTTATATTGCTCGGGGACACGTCAGGTTGCAGGCATAAATTCCTTGCGAATATTTTCGATTGTCGCGGCATTTGCTATAAAACGATCCATGTTTTGTTTATTTAATATAGAAATACTATCAAAGATATTTCGAGCCCGTCCGAAATAACACTCTAACGCTTGAATATTCTTTCTTCCCTTGCAATATACTATCAAATGACCCAGAATTCGCCATTTTAATCGCTAATTATTTGTAATACTTTATAGTATTTTAGGTAATATTAAACACAACCATAGGTACCGCGGTTCGTAGGTCAACAATATGGTGGCGCGCAGTGGCGGTCGCCCAGTTGCGAAAGATTGTAATGCACCTTCTTTTTTGATTTATAGTTTTGTTCCCTATTTTCAAGTCTATTTATTTTAATGGTGACAGGGTTCAATGTTGCTGAGGGCAAAGAATGGCTAATATGAGATCAAGGACTCCCCTTTTTCCAATTTTGAGTACACACTGCTTTTTCCGATCGCTACGATATAACGAATACGAAATTCAGCCTAGTAATGTCACCGTTATTATTTAATTTAATTTATTATTATTATTGAAAATGGCGTGATCACTTTGAGAAATCGTACATGTTTATTAAATTGCTGGGATAAACCGAAAAAAATAATTAAAAGTGAAAATAATATTAATAACCAAAATTACTTATTTTCATTTCTTAAAAGAAAACTCCATTTACCGAGGACAGAGAAAAGGCAGGAAAACAGTGTAGAATACGCACGATTCGATTCTCAGGAGACAATACGGAAGAAATATGTATTCTCTTCAACTCGAATGACGAATATAGCCGCTGCGAAAAAGAGTAAAGTTTTAAAATCTCTTGAGATTACTATCCCTAGAATAATGATTTATTTTGAGTGTGTCTTATGATAAAATATCCACGACAAATTTTACTTTTTACTTATCGTGAGCGTATAAGGCAGTCTACACTGCAAGCATTTGTAACACACCTGATAATATCGAAGGTAGTTTTATTACGTCATGAAATACTATTACATAGATAGAGTTAGGTATATCTAAATATATATATATTTATACATACCTATAAATATATATAAAAAATTGTAAGATATATTTCCCAAATACCGTATTTGAGATGATTTTTAACATTATTAAAGTCGTTTAGCCATGACTTTTATAAAATATGAAATCTTATCAGAATTGACATTTATAAATTTCGAATTACAATATTAATATGTTAATATTTTATAGAGATAATATTAATATTTTTATAGTGATGAAATTTTTCAAATAAATTATAAACCGAAACACACAAATAGTTACATCGCTTGAGGTTAATGCACGCTGGTTAAACCAGCGTGCATTAACTTTAGGTAGCTAATTATAATACCCATTTATGCATATAAGAAATATAGTCAACCTTAAAAATAAAAAAGAAAGTGTTAAATATATGCATTTTACGTGCAAATCGTTAAGATATAGTACAATTGTAGAATATATTTCTTTAATACTGTATTTTAGATGATTTTTAACATTATTGTAGGCGTACGCCGTATTTTCAAATTATATGAAAGTCTTGAGACTTTATAGACATTTAGAAAAATCAAATTTTAAATATATATATTAAATAATTGCTATGACTTTAATTATTTTGTTATTGTCTCAGAAGAACGAAATTGTTAGTTGGTAACTTTTCGCCCCAAGACGAATTGTGGTTATTTTTTTAAAACAAAACCTTATCGTTAATACATTTTAATTTAAATTGGCGAAATATATATTATTTAACATTTTTTTTTTTTTTATAAGTTCTTTATTTATAAACAAAATACATATTTAATTTGTTTGTTCACAAAACCCTTGCGGGTTTTTATGTGAACTCATTCGTTCCTAATTTAACTTATTTAATAACATTTATATATACAAAACATATTCAATATTCACTTAAAACACTTTTAGCAATGACGAGCTACACATGACGGTATCTGTCCAGACTGTTACTGTTACTGTTACTGTGACATTACTGTTTAGTTATGTATTCTATGAAATAACATATATTGCATTCTTTTATTTTTATTTTATTATATTATTCCTTATTTGAAAACGCGCAGTTGCCCCTGAGTTACCTTGTTAATAAAAAAGCTAGGTTAAAATTATAAATCAAAATGTTGAAGACCATAACAGTAGCAGGAGAATTTTGTATTAAAATTAGATGATAAAAATTTGTAAGGGATAAATAAATTAGTTCTAATTTACGTTTTGAAACTGGAGAGGTCTTGGCTGTTATGAAGCAAAATTTTCTATCGATTTACGCGCATCCACTTTCGAGACCCCGCTAAAAGCACCCCGAGCCCCCTTTCCATCTGAGCGATTGGCGTCGCCAACCTGCCCTGACGGATGTTGCAAACTCGTTAGATAATCGCCTCTTGGAGGAAACAATTATTACAAGAAACTATTTTGTTTCGTGCAATCAGTTTGTATTGCAGTTATATTTTTTATGGTTTTAATTATGTAAATCTTATTTTTAGACTGTTACTTAAATTCTTTTTATAATTTTGAATATTGTTTTATTTTGATGTTTTTTTCAAAAAATTCTTCCATATTAATGTTATTATTGGTATTTCAATGTAATATTTTATTTTGCGCTTAAGGTCCCCATGACCGCTGCCTACACCACTCGTTGTATAAATGATTATTGTTATGTTATTTTCTAACATCTTTTAAGGAGGAATGTTTTTAAATTTATCTTTTATTACACATAGGTCCATTTTAAGTTTAATTGTAGTAAAATGTACATATTTTTTCAAAATTACTAAACAATATTTGCGTTTGCCAAATGATATCGTAGCCACTAATGTTTTTTTAATAATTATTGTCTGGTTGTAATTATCATTAATTTTAAAATATGGTACGTTCTTCTAATTATTGTTATAATATGTTTCAGTGGACTAACTGAATTTGACGTTTGATCATACTATTCTAATAATGATTTTGTTTAAAATGTATTTGTTATTTAGTTATATATAAGTTTTTATATAACTATTTATTTGCAGTATTTATGATCTATTCGTGCACATTTTTTTTTGCACGAATAGATTTCAGCACATTTCATGTAAAGGAAATAATAAATTCTTCATCTTCTTCACAAGATCGAAGACACCTATTTCGTTTCAGTGTAAAAAGTTACTATAGTTGTATGGTGCGTTAGTGACTATTATGTAAGTATATATGTACATATGAAGCTATCGCGCGTTTTGGACAAGCCTTTGACTTCCTATTTATTACAATATTACTTAATCAGTTAATGGTCTTCCCTATATTGACACTTTACTAAAAAAACACGGCCACATATCATAACTAGGTCACTTAAGAAGCAACCCGTTTCGCGAAGAATAAAGCGCGGTGTCCGTCATAGCTAACAGAATAATAACATATATATATATATATATATATATATATATATATATATATACTTATTATTATTAGACAACAGATGGAGAAAAAAAGTAGAGGAAGATAGAGATTAGGCGAGTACCTCTGCTGGACGTTTCGGAGCTCCGTGGCCCCTTCTTCAACAGCTAAACGAAGACTGGTCTAGGTACATCATCTGTCACCTGAAGTACCTACACGTTGGTTTACCTGCTAGTGGTCGTAGTGGGGAGGTGGGATTGATATAAAACATACAATATAATACCTAAAAAATTATTATAATATTATTTGAAATTACTCTTATTATTATTTAATACTCTTTCATTTACTTGGAGCATTTCTAGGGACAGGATTACGTTTCTTGATGTTGACATAACATTTTCAAATCATGCTCTCCTCACGTCTGTTCACATTAAGCCGACTAATAATCAACAGTACCTCCATTTCGACAGCTGTCATCCTCCTCACACCAAACGTTCTATTCCATATTCTCTCTCCGTACGGGGTCATCGGATCTGCAATAACACTGAGAGTCTAAACAATTACATTGGTTCGCTTAGCACAGCCCTCAGGAAGAGAGAATATCCTTTGGGATTACTTGATCGTAAAATATTGCCGGCGCACATTCAATACGATCCTACTGAACACAATTCTAAGTCAGAGTGTGACTCATTACAGGTGTGCACCACTTTTTTCCCCGGGGTTGAAAAACTGAAGTTCATTCTTAAAGATCTATTCCCGATTATTTCTTCTAATCCGTCAACTAAGGATCTCTTTTCAAGACCACCCTCGGTATCTTACAGGAGGCCACCTAACCTGAGGAATATTCTCTCGAAGACGGGTCCTCCGGTAGTTCAACCCTGCTTCATTCCGGGCTCGTTTCCCTGTAATAGGCCTAGGTGTAAGACCTGTAATATTCACGTTTCGTCCGTGGAATTTTCTAGCCCTAACACTGCGGAGCAACAAAATACAAAATAGGGACGCATGCAGATTGCTCAACTGTTAATTGCATTTATTATTTGCAGTGCAATTTATATCGGCGACGCATTTTATATCGGCGAGACGACAAATAAGCTCAGTGTCAGAATTAACAACCATCGCGCATCTGTCAGTGGCGCTGTCTCGAACTTACCAATACCGACTCACGCGCGGACGCATGGGAGGAGTTTTGATGAGCCACCCTTACAGCGTAAGGGTGGTTAGGTCGTTCCCTGAAAATACGCCCGTACTTAAGTTAAAGACTTGCGAGTTGGCCCATATTTGGGTTTTAGGCGCTTGCCAGGGGAGTGGTTTGAATGTTCATAGCTAAGTCCTGTTTTGAATGTATATATAGATATACTCGTACAACATTTTCTGATGATTATCTTTTTTTGGGTTTTTAATTATTTTATTTTTGCGGAGTATAATTGACTGGGTAATTAATTAAATTATATTATTTCCGTTTTTTGTTTATTAATATTATAGTATTTCTTTGTTTTTTTATTTGTTTATTTATTTTTTTATAATTATTATTTATTTTTTAAGGTTTATTTAACATGATTTAAAGTTTTAACGCGTAATGATTATATGTTAGGTAGAAATTTCAAATAATATTATAATAATTTTTTAGGTATTATATTGTATGTTTTATATCAATCCCACCTCCCCACTACGACCACTAGCAGGTAAACCAACGTGTAGGTACTTCAGGTGACAGATGATGTACCTAGACCAGTCTTCGTTTAGCTGTTGAAGAAGGGGCCACGGAGCTCCGAAACGTCCAGCAGAGGTACTCGCCTAATCTCTATCTTCCTCTACTTTTTTTTTCTCCATCTGTTGTCTAATAATAATAAGTGTTTAAACAAACGAAAAATCTTTGTAAAATATTATATATATATATATATATATATCTGTTTTTCCAAGAAAACTCTAACTCTAACTCTGTATCATGCACATACAGTAATTCTAATATAATATTCTTTCTTATATTTACTTGCTAAACTAGCTGATAGTGTCTTGACCTGGAGTACTGACATAAGCGCTTACAACTGAAAGATTTTTAGTGTAATTTGGAGTAGACTTCAGCCCCACGAGAACTCTCTTCCTTACGTTTTTGGATAATACTCAATACATTGTGGCTATGGTATGGCATATAATGTTTATTGTAAGAGATTAACAATAGCGTGATTAGTTTCAGACATCACTTTTGGCTTCTTAAATCACATGCATCAAAAACGAGTTTTACGCTCCAATTGTAAATAATATTTATAAGTTACTTTTGTTTCTTTATTTTAGTATATTTTTTCAATTATTTTTATTGTTTGTTTTATTTGCTTTTTTTGTTTAGAAAATTTTTCAGTAATGGTTTGCAGGTCATAAAAATAATAAATATTATGATTGTAGTCATTTTTCCGATTCCTTCTTTTTAATATTACTTAATGATATTACTCCCAATACATTACTCAACAAATTAGTAAGCAACCGAAATAAAAGTAATTTTGTCAAATTGTCAGCACGCATGTTACAGTTGTAGAAAAATACTTAGAACTGGCATTACATCGAGTAGGGTTGTTCAACTATTCTACGTTATTACATGAATATTTCATTAGAATATGTCATTTACTTTAATCAAAGTTTTGATGATTAATGATAGTCGTTTTCATATCGTAGGATTTTAGAAATGTAAAACGAAATATTAATAATTTATATTATAAAATGTACGTACAATTAATTTACATAAATGAACCTAAAACAACTTAAATTAAATTTTGTTTATCATAAAAACCAAAGGCTTAAAGATTACAAGTATTTATTACAAGTAAAAATAATACTAACTATCGGTAATGTTATTTAAACAAGTAATAACTTTAGTAATAGCTGTCTGTTTGAATGATTAAAAATAGTTGATTTACACAAATAAATATTACAAATTGTGACTGATTCTTCTTTTTTCATGAAATCTTTTACAAATTAACTTCACTCGGTCACTATACACTATAAACTACACTAAATTTAATTTAAATACACTACATTTTATTTAATTACACTAAATATTATATTAAATTATTAGCTTGATGGATTGTTGTCTTAACTTAGGAAGTCACATAAGTTTATATGATACACTCGTATGCAGATTGTCATTTTAGAATTTTCGGTTTAAATGTACTATCTACTATTTTAATACAAACCTGTTATTGTTTAAATTATCAGACTTTCTGTTATACACAGGAGCAGTCATTTATCTGACAGATATGGAGAATTGTCAGATAAAGATGACGGGATGGCTAAATATGTAAATGTATTCACAAACCTGAACTGGAAATAATTTATCTAAACCATGAACGCAAACAAGCTGCTGTCTGAGTTGGATGATGGACATAGTTTCTTAATGAGTAATATTTATAGACCCAAAAGTAAGCACACAAACGACTACTAGTGAGTTCAATTTCAATTTCAAATAATTTAATTTGAACATATTATATAGGATATACAGCTGAAAAAATAGCTGAATATAAATCAAAAATATTTAATTTCTGCAATACCGCACTAATAATCCCCGTCCCCTAACTAGATAATAGTCTGTACCAAAGAAGGTATTGTTTTGAAAATTAAAAGGTTTCGCAAGTAGACATGATTAAAGTTAGTTATTTTGGGGTAGGTTAGAGATGTTATTATTATATATTATTATTAAAAATAAATGAATAATAATACAACTACAAATAATAAATATGAATATGATACAGATTTATAATAGTAAAGTAATTTTATATACAAGTAAGAAATTATGGGTATACCAGAAAACGGTGTAACCGATCGAAATATAATCATTTATAGAATCTTTACAATTTGAATATAGACTATTTAAATAAATAATTACTTCTCATCCTTTCATGGGAAAATACCCCTCGGCAAATGCGAACCCAAAGGCCCTGCGTGACGGACCCATTTTGCACGGAATAAGACGAAT
Source organism: Neomicropteryx cornuta (assembly GCA_020383195.1). Lineage (NCBI taxonomy): Eukaryota > Metazoa > Arthropoda > Insecta > Lepidoptera > Micropterigidae > Neomicropteryx > Neomicropteryx cornuta. Next base: position 14,988,271 of record JAHKQU010000014.1, read on the forward strand.
AACTTGAAAATGGCTGAACGAAAATATATTATATATTGAGCTTGGTTTTGCCTACACTATTTTTTAAGTAATGAGACTAAAAAGAATTTCTGGAACGAGACGGCACAAAATTTATTTTGGCATTTTAGCATATTATTTTAAACAGTCCAGTTTTTTTTTGTGACACAATCATAAGCAAATTGGGTATTCCATTTTTAATGGTCTTTAAAGTGATAGTTATAAACAAATTACTCCACTAAATGACTAGATTCCATATGGTTGTAACGGTAGTAACAAGTTTTTTCATTAGAAAATATAATATCTTAAATTTAAAAGTGTAAAAGATTACTAATTTCCGAAATTGGTAGCTCCACGGAAAAAAATACACAAAGTGGTAGGTTCTGATTACAGAACAAAAAAAAAAACATTAAAGTACCTGGTGCAATAGCGAAAGCAATCTGTCGGGCTCTTACTTTTCTAAATATAGGTGTATTTGATACACTAAACCCGTGGTCTCAGAAAAGAGGTTTTCATGACATGGTGTTGTGTGGGCGATCTTCCGGCGAGATGACCGACATCTCTTCTGCCTTCAAAGAGTGCAAGGGCTTAACGGACAAGATTACGAACTTAGGATGAAATTTTCGTTGGTTGTTCACGGATGAATGCACATTTGCACGTGTCAGCATCTACAATACTCACAATCAACATGTGTGTAGTGAAGAACATCCACATGCAGTAAGAATTCATGACTACCAACATCGCTTCAGTCTGAATGTAAGCTACGCTGAACAAAACTTTTATTGGCCCATTATACCTTCCACGGCTCAACGGTAATAGTAGCTTAGAGCTCTTACAAAATATCCTGCCTGAAGTACTGGAAAATGTAGCGCCCGCACGTTAAACGGACCGTGGTATGACCGCCAGCACATATTGCACATCATGGGTGCATGTTTTGGATGAAAGATTTCAAGAAATTTGGAAAGGATGAGGTGATCCAATTCATTGGCCTGCACGATCACCTGACTTCAGCCAACTCGATTTTTATTTATGGGGTCATGTTAAATCACTTGTGTATCATGAGGAATCCGCTGACGTTCAAGATTTCAAAATAAAATAGATATTGCTTTTGAAACTGTTAAAAATCAGCCTGCAAATTTTGATATAAGAAACAATTTAAGGAAACTGGGTGGATTCTCACTTTCCTTCCCACTTCCACTTTCCAATGGGTGAATTATTGGGTGGTCATTTTGAGCACATTTTGAAGTATGTGTAATATAAACCAAAATAAAGTGAAGTGAAGTGAATTGAGTATGTGAAGCATGTATAGTGTGTGTGTGCGTGGCAGGTAATTTTTAGTGTGTGTCTTGTTACTTAATTCAGTCGATAGTGTTAAGAAAAGCGCCTTTAGGTAGCTTCGCAGATGAATGATGATGGAGTCTCATTATCTTAATATATATAAATCTCGTGTCACAATGTTTGTCCTCAATGGACTCCTAAAACACTTAACCGATTATAATAAAATTTGAACACCATGTGCAGTTCGATGTGCACTTGAGAGATAGGATAGTTTAAATCTCAAATTATAGTCGCAATTTTAATTTATCGCTAATTTTTTGTCCGTTATTATTTGGCAGTCATAAAACTGACAGATGTCGATACCTTTCGACTGGGTTGATGGCGCTAATGTCTGTTATTATTTGACAGTGACAGTTATTCGACGCAAACGTATTAAAAGAGCCCATCAGTTGGCAAAACAAATTGAATCAAGAAATCTAGCTCAAAGAATCAGGACAGCAGGTCATGCACAAGAATCTCAAGAACAGTGTAACGAACGTCTTCAAGAGAATATCATAAGAACAAGAAAATTATTATTTTCAGTCAAATGCCACCGAAAAAATCTAACCTCAACAACGCGAGCGGCAAACGTCAAAACGCAAACGTCAAAACTAGGATCGGAATAATATATTCACTTACGAGATGCTGTTGCTGGAAACATCGATGGAAATTTAAATCCCAATGACATCGGTAATGCTTTCATTTTACCTTCAAGCTACATCGGCAGTCCACGGAACATGCAGGAATACATACAAGATGCGATGACTTACGTACGTCATTACGGCCGACCGGATTTATTTATTACATTCACATGTAATCCGAATTGGGAAGAGATACAAACTTTACTATTGCCAGGACAACAAGCCATTCATCGTCATGATTTAACTGCACGTGTGTTTAAACAAAAATTGAAATCCTTAATTGATTTTATTGTTAAATATACAATTTTTGGTATCACACGTTGTTGGCTGTATACGATAGAGTGGCAAAAGCGAGGTTTGCCTCATGCCCACATTTTGGTTTGGCTTAAAGATAGAATCCGTCCTGAAGAAATCGATCAAATAATTTCAGCCGAAATTCCAGACCCATTAATTGATCAAGAATTATTTGATATTGTCACCAAACACATGATCCATGGGCCATGCGGTGTTTTCAACATGACCTCACCGTGCATGGAAAATGGAAAATGTAAAAAAAACTTCCCAAAGCCGCATACGAATGACACGATCACGGATATTGATGGTTATCCAACTAAATCAACTAATTCAATTGATCAAAAGAGTTTCGCCACGACTGCAAAATGACAATTATCAAATCGTCATAAAAGCCGACAAAGTACCATTAGGTGAACATGCTGGTAGATTCAACGCTCCAACTGTTGATGAGGTTGCTGTTATCATGGTTGGTGATCCAGTTGACAAAAGATCTATAAACATTACACGGCGAGACAACACTGTCAGTACGATTTAGGATCTACACCGTTCATATGACGCACTACAATATCCATTGATATTTTGGCAAGGACAAGATGAATATCACCTTAATATCAAACAGTATGATCCAAATACCGGTAAATTTGACAATTATCTATTTACTTTCTTACTGTATGTATAGATTTTAATTTCGTATTGCATTTTATTATTTATTTTTTTAGGTGATTACAGAAATAATAAAGTTAGCTCAATGAACTACTACGCACACCGAATAATGGTTAGACAACATCAAGACAATTATATCCTTCGATATCGTCAGCTGTTCCATCAATACATTGTTGATATGTATGCTAAGGTCGAAAGCGAACGCTTGCGATTCCTTCGATTCAACCAGGCAAAACTACGATCGGAATAATATATTCACTTACGAGATGCTGTTGCTGGAAACATCGATGGAAATTTAAATCCCAATGACATCGGTAATGCTTTCATTTTACCTTCAAGCTACATCGGCAGTCCACGGAACATGCAGGAATACATACAAGATGCGATGACTTACGTACGTCATTACGGCCGACCGGATTTATTTATTACATTCACATGTAATCCGAATTGGGAAGAGATACAAACTTTACTATTGCCAGGACAACAAGCCATTCATCGTCATGATTTAACTGCACGTGTGTTTAAACAAAAATTGAAATCCTTAATTGATTTTATTGTTAAATATACAATTTTTGGTATCACACGTTGTTGGCTGTATACGATAGAGTGGCAAAAGCGAGGTTTGCCTCATGCCCACATTTTGGTTTGGCTTAAAGATAGAATCCGTCCTGAAGAAATCGATCAAATAATTTCAGCCGAAATTCCAGACCCATTAATTGATCAAGAATTATTTGATATTGTCACCAAACACATGATCCATGGGCCATGCGGTGTTTTCAACATGACCTCACCGTGCATGGAAAATGGAAAATGTAAAAAAACTTCCCAAAGCCGCATACGAATGACACGATCACGGATATTGATGGTTATCCAATGTATCGCCGCAGAAGTACTGAGAATGGTGGCCACACATTTACAATGCGACTGCCGAACTTTCCAAATCAAGTTGAGTTTGATAATCAGTGGGTGGTACCATACCCACCACTACTTTCAAAAACTTACAAAGCTCATATCAATGTTGAGCTTTGCAGTTCTGTTAAATCAATTAAGTATATTTGTAAATATGTAAACAAAGGCAGTGATTTGGCCATATTTGAAGTAAAAAACATAAATAAAAATGACGAAATAGCACGATACCAAATGGGCAGATACATTAGCAGCAATGAAGCTATTTGGCATATTCTCAGCTTTCCCATCCACGAAAGAGATCCTGCTGTCCAACATCTGGCAATACATCTTGAAAACGGTCAACGTGTATACTTCACTGAAGAAAATGTTCTCCAAAGAGCGTTCGAAGCTCCGAAAACGACTCTAACTGAATTTTTTACATTGTGTCAAAAACCTGATGTTTTTGGCCAATTCGCGAAGACATTGGTGTATGGTGATGTTCCACGTTATTTCACATGGAACAAATCCAGTAAAAAATGGGAGCCACGGAAACAAGGAAAACCACATCCTTCCATTACAGGCATTTTTATTTTTTACCTATTGATTTCTGCTTAGTATCAAGTGTAAGAACATTTTAATTAATTGTGTTCAACGTACTTCCCCTTCAAATCTCAATCCAGTGAATTTGTATACCAACATCAACATTTTCGTCTTTGTTCGTAAATAATTTCATTGTACTAAAGGGTTATAGTAGTAGAAAGTCAAATAAGGAGATCAGCATATTTTTTTACAAATACCATCTGTGTGAAAAAGCATAGTGGACTCCGTGACTGATGTTCTCTTATTGTTCCTCTTAGATTGTTTACTATAATGTATTATAACAAAAACTTTAGCCACAGCAACGCGTGGCCGGGTCAGCTAGTAACATTATATATGTTAGGACTCGACACGTTAAAAAAATAAATTTCAATATCCTTGTTGAACACCATATTTAGGTATAACTTTCGCTCGATGTAGTTGTGAACATTATGTCGACGAAAAATAACTACCCCACAGATAGTGTAACGATGTATATTTTTAATTTTTTTAAATGTGTTCATTGCAATAAAATTATTATTAATGGAAATAATGTTCAAGATTACCTAGCCATTAGGCCAAAGTTTTTATCGAAATGGCTCTAAAGCTGACTGAATCTAGGATTTTGACTTTTTACTTTCAAAAATTTTAATGATCTAGCAAAAAATAAGATGTTGTAATTGGCTTGCGTTTACCGTCGCGTCCGGATAATAAACAAAAAAAAAATACTCTAATAAAAAGCCACACTGTCTCGAACAGAATAGGCATAATATATGATGTGCAAAAAACAAAATACCAGTACCATATAAATATATAGGAAATGCAAAAATCCTAGCACCCCACACACATAGATGCTACATACGTAGTGACTAGCTACAAATGTAGGTTCCTCGCGTTTCGCAGTTTGGAGTAGCAACCGAAATCATTCTACACAAAATTTATTGCCGGCGCTCTAAAAGTCCCCAAACTTTCCAGTGGTTCTCGTTAGGCCGCACGTCCCCCTAATGAAGCATAATTAAACCCAAATCACATGTTTCGTGACTGCTATGTTAAGCGATTAAAACTGTACGCCGCCATTACTGTGGATACTATCGGGACTCACGTCGAATGGGATTCTTTATGAATGATTTACGACGGCCTCATAGTGCTTTAGAAAGCAAATAATTACACCACAAAAAGTGGAAGGTACTAAATTGCGCAGGGTCAAAACAGGTTTTAAATTTAGGAAGGTTGTAATATTTTTTGTCATTCGGTATTTTTTGTAATTTTTATATGCATTTATTTATAGTTTATTATAATTTAGCTCATGGTAGTCTAGAGGTTAAGGCGTTTGAATATTGACCCAAGGGTCGCGAGTTTGAATCCGCAAATAGTCACACCATTTTTATTGCTTAATTAGCACCATCTCCCAGTTTCTAGTGCGAGCATATTTATCTTAGTTGAGTAGGGCTCAAATAATTGTTTATGACCTAGCTCGAAACAATTTTTTTTAAATATGATTTTTTTTACAAGCGCAGTCATTTGAAAAATATATTTTTAATAATAATATTATATTAGTAAGGACTTATAATGATAATAAGGACCTATAATACCATTTAATGAAACCTCTTTCTTGTGATATGACGACAATAATTTTTAAAAATTATCGATTTTGATTGACAAACGTGTACGAAAAACATACAATGAGTGTTTAGTGCCACTGAATAACTTCGGTTTGAACCTAGCCCTGAGTTTTTAAAAATACATTTTGTAATTTCATCTGTCTTCTTTAGTATAAAATATTGAAAAATATTATGCACCAATATAAAATGATAAATTAAAAAAAGGTAAAACAAAAATTATTAAAAAAATAAATAATGGGATAAAGATTCGAAAAGACTCTTAGCATAAGACCCGAGCATTTAAAGTTGAACTGAAACGAGTAAAAATAGTACGTGTGTGTGAGTACTGGATCTACGAGTATCACCGCTATCGTATCTCTGTATGAGCTTAAAGAAGTTAATATACCTGCCTGCTCTATCAAATAGCCTTTCATGGTAAAGTTTCATTTACCCTTGACCGTACATAAGCAATGAAATTCAAATTAATTTAGAAAGTGTACTACAAGAGAGAAATACTTACAATTGTAATAAACCAACAATCCAGCGACGAGCGCAAACACAACCAATATTAAAACAAGCAGGAAGAGAAACAGGGCTGGTTTACAGCATCTTATCCAGCACTCGTCCACATTATTCGTGCTCCGAGGAGCCGCGCTGCCGTTGCTAAACCTGTGACTCCGCAAATATTTCCCCAGAAAGTTTCCACTTGTAGCAGCACCCTGCGTGTCATTTGCTCTATACACGGAACTCGTTCCAGTTTCATTTACGATAATTCCAAGCTCTCGTGGATGCGTTTGGTTGTTATATGAATAATTTCCGCTGGTATTTTGAGCGAAACTTGTGTTATTATAGTCATTTTCTGAATTTTGATAAACTCCATATTCAGCTACCATATCTACAGCTGTTTTTTTCTGTGTATGCGGCAAACTGTGTGCGCAATTTTCAAGATCACATTTTACACCACTACTGGTAGGCCAACACTCACACGAACATCGGTTTTGCTTCTTTCTATCGGCACCTATTTTAGCTTCTTTCCCGCGAATGTGACCATCTTCCTTTCGGTGGTTCCCAGTTTCCTTCTCGAATCCGCCGTTCGTGACTTCGTCGACGTTTTGTTTGCGGCACGCGTCACGGGTCGCGTACCAGTTGCGTTCCTCGGCTCTCAGAGTGGCAACGTTGCAGGTGCCGTGGGCGTCGGTTGCGAATGTCTCGTTTTTATAGGAATCGCACAGTACGGGCAGGCTCTGCACCGGATGCCTGCTTTCCACCCCATGATACGGCCGCTGGTCGTACGGAATTGCTGGGGATGCGTAGCGGTTCATTTTAGAAATGAGTTTCCGTTTCGTAATTTGTACATTGCTACGATATGAATGTGTGTTATTGCCATTAAACAAGTGTCTTTACATATATCTAGTACATACTTTTTTTATACACCACGTCACTTTACTCAATATTTTTTTTTCAAACCACCTTATTTTTATTTGTGTTGTTATCAAGATGAAATAGGTACACGTACCGCGGATGACCTAATACAGTTTTTAAATAAATGTATTTTTAGTGAAGGTGGTTACTACAAAAAGTACTTTTATTATATTTATATTTAGTAAATAGTTTTTTTGCCATTATTCGGCAACGCTTTCAAATTATAACCCAAGGCGATTATTATATTCAATTATTTTTTTCTATCCATTCACCAAAGTACAAAATTATCACTCATTTTAATCCGATAATCCGTCCCGCAACGTCGGAATTTTTTCATCCAAGTCGTAAAGTTCCCCCCTCGTTGGCGCGATGTCACGCGTCCAGCGCTCCACGGTCGCGGTCGCTGGTCGCTGGTCGAGCACAGGCGCGCTACGCGACCCCCGGCGGTGACGGCTCGCGCTTTACTAACGCGCCGAACGCCGATCGGTGAGCGTAGCGCTTCGCCCGACACGTCGACTCTACGCTCGAAACTCGTAGTACCCGGTACCTAGTACCTACTCTACGCGCGACGAAACCGTTGCAGACGTTTACTCGCTCGAAAGCGGGCTAACCTTACAAATCATTTTACATACGAGTACATATATTTGCAAACCCTTTGGACATTTTAATAATACTTACCACAATTATTATTTACCCCAATTTTATATAGCTGCGATCACCTACGAGTATTTACACATATTCATTTCCCTAATTAGCGCGATTTTTTCTGAAACATAAATATTTTTTATTTAATAGCCATTACTTAGTTTGAATATTTAGTAACTTAATATAAGGAATCACTGCATCTGACTTTGTAAATAAACAAATTGTTAAATAAATAAAAAATCTACACTTAGATATTTTATTAACATTATGTAAGTCGATTGATTTACGTATCCAAGCTACCATTTATTATTTATTTCATATATTCTCACACTATATTTTAATAACAAATTATAGTGGCAGTTTTCAATATTATATGCAAATCACCTAGCACAATGTGCTCTTTCACATTATAGTTACAACAATAGTATAATACAAAATGTATAGCACAACCCATATTGCATGGTATGAAACTTAAGCTTAATAATCTATAGGATCTTAGGATGTTTATACCTACCCTATGTTTTATTCGATCAAAATTCCCTCAAATTAAAGACAGTTTTTTTCCTGAAAAAAAAAAACATTTTTTCCAATCGGCACCGGTTTTTTTGATGTGTAACCGAACTTACATCAAAGGAATTTTTATTTGGTCGATCGGCCGTGTCGCTCGTCGTAAATTTACAAGCTATCACCATGTGCGCCAATAAGTCTACATTATTCTAAAATATCTGTCTACAATAGATTAGTCTACATTATTAGTCTACAATGAGACGGTATTCAATTCCTAAGTAACTGACATTTATTTTCAGCTGCGTTTTAATTGGGGTAAAAAGGTTGATATTTATTATTTGTAAATTACATAATATATTAATTAGAATCAAAATAAACGAACTAAATACAAAACCCAAAAAATACTGGTATTTAAAAAAAATAAATTTGAAAAACCTTCTAAATTTACAGACGAACGAATCTTAATTGTGAGTCCCGACACTTATTACTTTATTTTAAATTAAAAAATTTCAAATCCAAAGGTCTCAAAGTTTCAAACATAAAATTAAAAATTAAAAAAATCAAACCACACAGACAGAAGAAAAACTAACTAAAAAAAAAAATAAGTCACATTAAAAACTAAAACAAGACATCGAACTGAGAAATTTCTCCGTTTTTCAAGTCGATTTAAAATAAAAACTACCGTTCTTACCAAATGTACAAGTATAGTTACTGTTCAATATTTGTAAAATATAATTTGCTAGATTGTTGTTTGATAATATTAATTAATATTAAAAACATTAATATTATTAATGTGTTAAGATAATAATTTTTGTATGCTCTAATATTCTTTATGCCTACTAATCTAATAAAGTCAGGATGTATCTTATTTTTTTTTTTTATTTAATTGTATATAACTGAATTATATCATCTAAGAACAGCAATACACGTTATAATGGTGATGTAAAATTAATGTGTCGTTTTTATATAAAAATATTTAAATAACCTAGTCTAATGAACCAATTATAAAAATGTTATTGCTATGCGTCTATGAGCTATGTATTATGATTTAAGAATAACATATAGAGGATAAAGATCTACACCAGTCATTTTAACGAATGTTAGTCAGAGTATGATTTTTCTATAGCAATAATTACTTAAGAAATAATAACATTAACATTAATTTTAATTATTGTATTTCAATGAGCGAGAAGCTTCGAGCTCGATTGAACATCACTTTTTTTCTAATTTGGTTTATAATTGTATTCCTCGTCGTATAATTAGGAATTAAAAAAAGATTATCGAGATATATACTAAAAAGATACACAGATATTATAGTAATCTGTATATGTTTTACAATATAAATTGGAAAGAAAAAGTAGATAACGATGATGAAACGAGGAGAAAAGTAGAAATGGAATGGATACGAAGCGAAAGGGGAAAGTGAAATCGAGAGATATGATCGGATGGAAGTGTAAGAGAGTGGGGGCGGGGATCTTTTGAAAGTATGCGACGGCGCCAATATGTGAAGATACCAAAGAGTATATATTATGAACTTGTAAATACATAGATGTGCATTTTAGTAGGGGCTCGAAAAGAGGGTAGGGAGCAACAAGCTTTGAGTTCGTGTCGAAAGAGGCAGCGTCGATTGTAACTTTTATGAGTGAACGATTGACACTTTCGTCATATTTAGATACATATTTAGGATATTTGAAAACAAATATTTTAGCAATTCAAATTATCAATAAGAATACTGTTTGGCTTGATACGATAACAATGTTTATAGTAATTATAAAACATGCAAAGCAAATAAATTTAATGTCTGCTAGCACACGGTGATGTTTGTAATTACTTTCGGTGTGTATTCTTTTAAAAGCAAGTTTATTATATTTCGTACCCGGTGGATTCCAAGGTTATATAATAATATTAAATACATTATTTGACACGCATTAGTATGTTATAAAATGCGACCTTATATTCCAGAATAGTAGTGTCTATTGACCTTAAGTTAGGTCGTTTAGGGGCTAGGTAAACAACAATTATTGGTCAGAATAAATCAGTCAAAGTAGAGGCTAATTTCGTTTTCTTTAACTATTGTATTACTGGTATCGTCACATTCTTTATGTTCATAAATTTTTACACTGTTTTAGTTTTTATTTAAATTTTGACGGGCGGCTAGTTATGACACAACCCCCCTCCCCCCTATTTACTGTATTTGTAAATAGGGGGGGATGTCATAGCCATTTTTAAATCTATTTTAGATACATATTCTCAATCCTAAAGATTCTTTTTGTTGTCTGCTTTTTGTAATTTTTACTATTGCGTTACGATATAATTTGACCCAAAGTTTTATAAAAAATATCCTTATTTTTTTAATTACCGAAAAAAATGTCTATTAAGATGTTTAAGTAATTACCTCAACTAAACTGATTTCACCAACTTCATGATCATTCTTTTTTTTTATTTTTTTACAATAATTTATTTCTTTAAGCCTAATTTAAGTACACCTCTACTATAGTTTGAATATTTTTCTTGTTTATGTGATATAATTTAACAAAAAAGGATTAAATCTTTTTTCTTAATTGTTCTTACTTGTTTTTTACTTGTTACTTGTTATTTACTTGTTTCTTACTTGTTACTTGTCTTACGTGCTATTTTAATAGCACCTAGTTTTAAAACATTACAATTTTTATTTCATTAATTTATTAATACAATTACATTATACTTGTCATGGCAAAAATAGAGTTTTGGCTGCCAGAAACTTGTATTATTTATTTAATTAGTCATGTACACATACAATACAATTTTAACAAATATTGTATACGAGTAATTTTTTTTTTTACAATTTAATAACTTAACTTAAATGACAGAAAACAATATATTTAATAATAAATACGGAAGATTTTATTAATATCACAAATAATTTAATAACACGTTTAAATTTTTGTGAATGCTTAGCTTTCGTTTTTAAATGAGATGGCATTAACTTCATCAATCGTGACTTTTCATCAATCATCGTGACAATTCATCAATCATCAATCAATAATTTTATTTTGTCGTTCTCCGTAGACATTTTTAAATTTTAGGATTTTAACGGTTAATTTGACAATTTGACGCGTTTTATATTTAGGGGTAAAGAACATAGTATTATTAAATGAAAATTCACAATATTCCTACGTTTTCATTAGTTTGCAGAAGTTTCATCGTTTCAAAAGTCCTAAATAAAAACATTATTTCAGCTTATATTAGGAATTATATTAAGAGCAACAGGTTCGATAAGGTTTCCTGCGTCCTGTGATGCAGTTACGTTTTTCAGGCGGTGACCACGCCTTGTGCACCTAAATAAATCTAAATAATAATAATAATAATGTTTCATTTTCTAAGAGAGAGATTTTTCAGAAACTAGTATCGCTTTATGAAATTATTTACTATCAAACTTTTAAATTAGTTTGTATGTATTATTATAAACACTAATTTTAATTAAAATTAATTCAATTTTTTTTAATGCGAAGTTTTCCTCAAACATCATCATAAATTTGTATGTTTTCTGATTTAAGTCAATTACTATTTTAAAAATATATTTTATTTTTACCTGACATATAATAATAATAAAATAAATGTTAAGGCCGTATTCTACTTTTGTATAGATTTTCCTTTTTGGTTTTTATTTCTTTGTACTTTTACTAGTCATTATCAATAAAAATTAATAATCATTGACATTTAAATTATTATTACGATTCTTATATGTACCTTTTTACGATAATAGTAAAAACAAAATGGATTCCTAAAAAAATATTTACTGTGAATTTACAGAACCATGGTGGTGAAAATACGCATAAAACATAGATTAGTGAGTGCAGAGCTTTGTAGTAAGTAGCTTTTGCTTTTACAATTTAATGATCCTGTGAAAAATATTTATTGTGTTCATATGAGGTTGAGGACAGGGTTGTGCTTCTAAAGCAGTAATAAAAGTTGCCTTTAACAGACCATGAAACCTGTTCCCTTAGATGACCTATTTACCGACTTAAAATTATTGGAAATACGGTCATACCGTCATGAACGAGGATTATTACACTTCGGTAGTAATAAGGACAGATGGAATGCAGTCTGAACATCGAAAGCACACCCATCTCTGTGGGTCAGATTTACAAATTATATGTTTTACAGGGCCAAAATTATTTTAAATATATATATATAAAAACAACTAAATCTAATAAATTATTTTCTCGCAATGTTAGAAAATGGCTGATAAATCTGGGTACTGGGGCGAGTCATATGTTATTAGATAAGGTCACATTCAATATTTGTAGTAAATTGTTTTAAATTATTTGTTAAGATATATGTTTGTGCTATGTATACCTATTTTGTGTTTATGTTTGTGAGCGTGTGTGTGAATATGAAAGCTGTGTTCATTTACTTTTTAAAAAATACGTCTTTTTGACTTGTAAAAAAGTTAACTGTCAACGATATGTTTCAAATGGTGGTGTTTTAATTGGATACTCGTGCCGAATCAACGTGATCTAAAACTAGTGCGTAAAACTCTCGCGGCCTATAAAGCAATAGTTGTGACCTAACCTCTGACTTGAAGTCAAAAAATTGGCGGCTTCATTTCGATACGTTTACAAAGATGCCTATCATCCACGAGCCCATGCCGCGCCGCAGACAACGAACCCAGCGAAGTACGCAGATCCGCGTCCTACGGCAAATACTTTTACCGTCGGCGTTTTTGTACCGAAGCCGGTAGCAAAAGGGCTCTGCCAAAAATAATTAAACCTCGCCTACCGTCGGTAATATTAGTCGAGGGCGGCGTGGTTTTCCCGTCCCGAACAGACCGCATCTTTTTATTCGTGCTGCCTTTGACAAAATTTCCTATTTTATAATACACATTAAGTACATACTACATGTTATAGCTTTCATACTTTCCTATATTCTTACTTTATTAGGTGTTTAGAATGAAAATGTAAGTTACATAGCCGTAGTGTAGTTATGTAGCTGTTTGGTCATAGCGGAGAGGTGGGAGGAGAATACTAATTACAATAAAGAGCAATAAACGTAATAAGAAGATAGTGTTCTTAATTATTTGTAACATATAATCAAATATATGAAATAAAATCATAATTAAATAATCATTTTTGTCATTGTTTAACTTAAAATGTTTAATTAATCCAATTTAAAATAACATTTATATAAATAAAACTATATTATATCAAATTATGCACAGCACGTATCATTTCAAAATCAAAGAACACCTTGTACACAAAAACTATCGAATATGGAATATTTGCAATTGGAAATGCGACTTAAAATGTAGAGAAGCGACTATGATCAGATAATGTCAAAGAAGTTGGTTATACGCTAGCCGCGATATTAACGGCTTGCTGCCAGAGCTGCATACAAAAATGATAATGAATATTCTTTTTGATGGCGCAGTACAGTGCAGGGTGGTGCCGTGGTGTAGTGCTTGCTCCTCGGGGCTAATTTACATTAATAGGTGATAAAAATGTTCCCTACCCTCGCTGGGCAAGTTGATATCGCCGAGAGAAATGTATTTTTCGTGCAAATATTTTCAAAGGAAAATAAATAGGCGGAGCTCTTATTCCAGGTTACTTTAGGTGCAATTGAAATGTACCGTTTTAATGATAACGGAAAAAAATTATCTACATTTGCCTTAAAATGATTTATGCCAGTGGTTTAGTTTTGACAATGACATAATTTCCATATGAAAAGTGCGATAATTTATCTCGCTGTGGATATTTTAAAATGCACAATTTATGTTTATAATGTTTACATTGTTATTTTTAGGGAAAAATTACAAATATATTCACTTGCAACTCATTTTAAACTTAGTCATTTATAACTTTTAGTTTTATGAGTTTCTTTAAACTGTGTGAACAAGAATATTAAATCTCGACTTTTTGTAGATTATCATACTCCTCAGAAAAGAAATCGACACGTCTGTCCGTCAAAATGACAGAACCCTTGTCACTGTAATAATCCTTTTTGGTTATTGATCAATATCATCTTTATACAATATTCATTTATAAATCAGTAATAAAGAATTTCTTTTACATTCACTTTTACAGCATCACGGAATAGGTTACCACAAACTAAATCGTTTTATAATACACTTAATACACTACACTTACACTACACTTACACACACTACACTACACTACATTACACTTTTATAATACACTTTCAGTTTATTCCGAATTTTCCAATTTTCCGGGAACTTTCTAATTTATCCTTTCCTAAATACCATTTCGAACATTTAAAAAAAGTAGACAAATCAGCCGAATAGTTATAATGAGTTATATTGCTTCAGACACAGAATACATTTTAGTACATACATATAGATAGATTCAAATCGATTTTTTTTCAGTGCGTTTTAAATTTTTAGTATAGGTACATGAGCTTAGCCCAGGCTTAGGCGTTGAATGTGAAAATTAAATATTTTGGTAAACTTTAAACTCAAAAAAATATTATATTTAATTAAATGTCATTATTTAATGTTGTTATTTAGTTATATGTCAATAAAATAATTCTATACCGCTAATTATAATAAGTTTTGTAGTAATAAAATAATTTTTTAATTTTTAAAAGGTACTAACTAAATCTTCTAGTAGTCAAAAAGTCTTACTAAATCTTCTAGTAGTCTAAAAGTCTTTAGTAGTTGAGTCTCTTATCACTTCAATAAACTTCAAGTAATTCCAAGTAACTTATGGTAACTTCAAGTGTATTAACCGCTAAATATTGTTTCCGATATCCCTAGAGAGTTGGCGCACCAGCGTCTGGAACAAGTGCGTCAAACAGCGACATGTGCGCCTGTCAAATAATATTGACCAGAATTATGTGTGGTTATTTTGCACTTGACTGTACATAGTAAAGAGAATCTCAAAGTTGCCATTTAGCTACACTGTATTCGCCGTTTTTTCCGCAGAAAATATTGACGATTAGGTAACAGGACATCAGGACAGAACCGGTTAGAAGATGTTCGAAACTTCGCTTGAAAATTCGTCTTGAAAACACAAGTTATACGATAAAATCATACCCAAGGCAATTAAATTGCACTTTTCTCAGTACTGCCGATTCATTAAACGCGAAACACAAAAACGCTTATACAAGAATTTACGAGATGGATAATCCCTGATACTCGATACATAAAACTTTCTAGACCCGTATTTTCATAGTGGTACCAAATGTCTACTTATTTTGACTGACTAATCGTAGAGTGAGGGGGAGCGAACCTTGAACACAGGTGAGGTCCTGGGAGCTGATAACAAATTGTGGTAATGCAATGTTAATTCAAAATTTCGCTAAAATAATATATTTGAAAATTATTTTAGTTGATATTATGGCTAACTTTGTCTTTGTAGAAACTATAATAATTGTACCTAATATAATAAATGGTAGCCTATGTTTGCTATGGGTTGATCTGATCGTTACCGCAGCAGCGGCCGGTCTAAATATTATTAATATTTTTTGTATGCATTTATAAAAACATATTTTGTAAAGTACAAATATTAATAATAATTTTGTTTAAAATTTAATTTCAACCAATTATTCAAAAGTTTATTAATATGTAATTTTGTTTGTTTCTGTTTTCTGTTTGTGTATATAAAAGTTCAAAAGGTAAAAGGTTAAAATTTGGGTACCAAATTTAAAACAAATTGACGAATTTTGCATGTGTAAATAAAAAAAAGCAAAAGAGGCTATTAAAAGTAAAGTAAATAATATAATCGTACCTATACAATAAAATAAAACTTTTTTAGAATAGAATATAAATGTTTATTAGAGATTGCTGTATCGTTGTCGATGTTCTCTCAGTATTTGAGAAAAAATAAAAAGGTTTCGCAGAATCAGCGTCTGTGCGGTTATCTCAGCGAAACTTTTTTTTTGTCATTATGCAAATCTGTTGGGAATTCAGGTTCCTCCATTTGTCTTCATCAAATTGACATTACCTTAAGGTAAACAGGCGGGCTTTGAATTTTTAAAGAAATCCAAGACTTATCCGCATTACACAACTTATCTCTTCGGGATTTTAGAGTTTCTTGTAGTGGTTTGATGTTTGGGACTAAAAACTACAATGTCACGAGCATATTTATAATATTAAATCTGCTAGACTAATATTAAATCTATCTATTGGTAAAAAATAATATTGTATAATAGATTGTTCAAAGCATTACGTACATACAAATTTGGTTTTCAGATTCCATTTTATATTACAATTGGATATAATAAATTATATTCTTGAAGTTAATTTTAGACGATGGTTCTCACGAGGAATTAAAAATATGGTTGAGTTATTGTTTACTCATTAATATAATAAAAACATGCTGAAGTAACAAAATTTATTTAAAATTACTAATGTTGATACCACGAAATGTTCTGATTACAATATTTCCAAAGAAAAATGAGCGGAGTACGCTACTTACATATTTCAGTATAATATTTAATGAGCTCCTGAAACTCATTAAGGGATGGTTCATAATACGAAAATATTCACTGTTAGCGGCTTCGCTCTGATGGTTTTCAAATAAACCCTGCAATAAAGCTGAATATTTGTTTTCAGTGAAGCCTTCAGGAAAACTGACAAGATTAATAGCGTCATTAAAAATAACAAGCAGCAGCAGGTGACGCTCAACTGAAATTTCCTTGAGTAATAGGCACTTTTGTTGGTCGCTCACTCATCGGCTTTAGTGATTTTTTAAATAATTAATCATAGTGAAAAAAATAAATTGAAAATTTGGAAAATGGCAAATTCAGGATTCGGAATCATGATTTAATATATTAGGTGCATAACTACTTTTAATAATTATAATATAATTAGTAATATAATTAGTACCGCCTGTTCCAAGGTAGGCTACAGGCTAAGGTAGGTAGGGTACTATAGCTACAGGTTACGTACAAATTAAATATTAGACAATATGAAATATATATAAAACACACATACATCAATAATATTATTAATAAAAAAAAATATTTTAAAAATAAACCTTGTTTACATAAAACTTAATTTAATTTGAAATAATGTATTATTCTCTACTATTCACCATCATAACACTTAATTTTCGTATCACGTATATATTTTACAATATTCTATTTTATTTTGGTCTTGGTTTATTTATATTCCAGTCTAGGGTATAACGTTCTTTTTTATAAATACATTGTTTTTAATAATACTATCTGATATAACTTAAAACCGTTCAGGTGCTCTGGAAAACCACATTTACAACAATTGCATTCAAATCTGCGGGCAGCTCGCTTCCGTCGCTGTGCGTCGTGTCCCATCTTCAGCCCTAAACTCAATCAGTTTAGTCTAAATTAATACTCACGTAGCGCTCTGTGATTATTATTATATTTATAGCATATTGACCCTTCGCCCAAAAAAGGCTTACTCCCCCACCACCCAGGGAGGCAGCGCTTGTGAAACATGATATTATCAGGAAATTCTGATTATTTTCGACTGCCGAACCCAGATGTTAGAAACGTCAAATATTAATAACGGTTTTGTCAAAGGGAACATTTTCGACTATCAATAAATTGAATATTCTTTTCCCTTTAAACCCATTCTCTTATCACTAAACAACTTTAGCATTAATTTTGAATTTTGTTAAAGTATTTTTTTACGAATAACTAACATGGTTTCATTCGACTGACCGTGCAATGTGCACCCCACTCTGCTTCAGTTTGAGGTAAAGTAGGGCGCCGGGAAGACATCGCTGCAGAAATCGTTGCAGGCAGCTCAGGCGTATAAAAACGTGTACCATGCTGAAACCATTATCTGTGTTAGATTTTATAGGTGGTGAATAGTAAAACATACTTCTTTATTATAACGTACTTCTTTCTTATTTTTTATTATAGGTATTTGTATTTGTGTTTCATTACTACTTTTTGTTAGTGAAGTATTGCATTTGATATAAGTGATTATCTTTTTGTAAGAATTTAATTAAAGTAAAGGCTTGCGGGTAAATGTGATTTCTCTGGAAGAACGTATTGACTTCATACTATTTGTTAAGACGTGATAGATCTAACTGGACTATAGTTTTCTTTAATAAAATAGATTTTCTCAAAGACGGTTTTTTTAAATCGATATTTTGTAATAAATATACCTTTCATGAAATCGTTTAAAAAAAATGAATAAAAAATTATCAATGCAGAAAAATGATGCGGTGCATGCAGCCAAATAAAACGTATTGTGTACTAATTTTCTATTCCAGTTTTAGTGACAACTAAATTACCCTTTTCAGAGGATGCGAAGTTAATCTTTACATCACTAAAGTTGGCTTACTATTATTGGACTTAATAATAAATATAGATAAACCTTCCTCTTAGTAAGGTGCCTACATACATAAATGCTACAAAAAAACCACTATAGGTTTTTAATGGCGTTAGAAGAGATTTCCAGAAGAGTTATAAATAATCTAGTTTATTCATAATTAAGATAGTTTATTATTTTAGGGAATTACCTAAAAAAAATGTTTAAATATTACGCATAAAATATAAAAATAAAACAAAACCATTATGTTTTAAACCATTTTTGTAAAGTCACCACTTCTGAAACTAGAGATATCCCATATAAAATAAATTATTTTTATGATGAAAATAAGCTCGAGGAAGGATTTACTTAAGCGATTTGAAAAATATGGTATAACAACTTAGAAATAATATAACAATCGGAGATTTTGGAGTTTACCTAAAATTGAAGATTTTGTTTTAGGTTTTAAACATGAAAATATGATAGTTGATTCTAAAAGTTTTTAAATTTTCAAAAAATATATATTTTTGTGTTATTATTAAAAAAAAATATGTAATAAAAAAATTCCGTTAGTTTTCAAAAAAAAGAAATACTATACGCTATCAATATATCCTGTCATAGAGTTTACACCTCTTCGTTCATCGTACAAGGATTCTTTTTGCAGGCAATGTGGTTTGTAGGTCAGAATTACATTAAAATACGTTGAGTGAATCTAACGGCGGGCGCGAAGAGGAAATCTCGCGTGATGCTGGACCGATCGCTACTTAACACCGAACGAAGGATAAAAATCTCCGGAGGCACTTTTCCGTATCGCTCAATGTCAGCTTAATAGACGAATAACTTAAAAGACTTTGAAATATATCTGAGCTAAAAAGATATAAATCTAGTAGATATTTATTTATTCATTGGTAAACTCACTAGGTAAACTAGCGTTACGAACACATATATTATTTTAACTGGCCAGTAATAACGGATACGCCCTCAAGTTTCCAACAGCCGTGCTAATATATTTTTGAAATTTGAATATGATATTTGCGATTTCTATCGATAATGGTTCATTTATTAGTACTAAACATTTGTTTGCTTTAATGTTATACGAGTATATCGATATTATCCGACCAGCTTTCGATGATATTTAAACGGCTATAGTTGTGTTTCAAGAGCATCAATCTACACACAAAAATTGAACTTTTTCGTATTTGTACTTTTCTTCGTATGAGGTCTTCGTATGAGTTACCCGTAGTATTTTTTTGAAACCACATGATGTACCTTATAACAATGACCCTTAATTATTTATTTGTTACTTAGTTTTTTGGTACATATTACATTTTAAATTTTGCAATTGGTTAGATAAAAAAAACTAGGAATTACACTTTCACTTTGTCGTTCACATAAAAAGATCATAACTAAAAAGGGGAGACCCGCAAGGTAGGAGGCACAATGCACCGTAAGTACAGTATAAAGAGGATCTCTTTATACTGTGCCGTAAGCGCCAATAACTGCAAAGGGACATAGCTGTGAATACAGGTGATACACTTTATAGAAAATTTAATCAACCAGAAACACGGCCCACCATTCTGAGTAATACTACTATTCATACTAGGTAAAATTTGGTGCTTTCGTTACTTTAGTGTACGATTAATAACTTGTATAAATGCGTCATAGATTCGCTGGCGATATGCCCGGGTGATTAATGTGACAGGTACCAAGCTTACTCACTCATTTTGTTCGGACCCTCTCCCTCTCGCACCGTGCTGGAAATACTAAGGTTTAAGCGTGAGTCAAAATAAATGCCCTTTTATCAATTTATACAATCGCGCCTATTTAATCATACAAATAAGAAATAGAATACAATTTATTGATTCAACTAAACTAGAAATTTGTACTTGTTTTTTTGCATTGGTATAGTATTTTAAGACAGCGTTATTAAAAAAAGATCAATTTGGGAGAAGTTAGTTAGGAGGGGGGATTTATTTTATTATTTTACTACTATAAAATGTGTGGCGGCATGCCACAACAGCAATCAGAATCCATATAGAATCAGTTGATATTATACGAGTATATCATAGCCATTCTTGATTTAATTAGTCTCGCGACTTGGTTACAAAGTACAGTACTGGTAAATGTAGTTACATACAAGTGCGGTATTTCGAACAAGCGTCACGTCCTTTACCGAATTGTAAATATCTGCCACTGAGTAAAAGGACATTCGGTCACAATACCTACTACCGGCCTGCACCATATATTTTTTATTTGACTTAATTGACACTTTCATCAGAAGCACAACCACTGCGTAGTACTGGCACTCTCCATAATAAAGCATCAACATATTTTAAAGTTACATAGTTTTTAAAGATTTTTAGTTTTTTAAATTAGGTAATTATGTACACACTCCCTCTCGCTCTCGCACACACACATACAAATACACTTAGGCATATAAAACAAAGGCAAGAAGAAACAATATAATTGAGTTCGTCGCCTATCTTCGAAATAAGGAGAGAAATTTACGACTAATAAGTTGGTAGGTTTTAACCCATATTTAAACTGGTAGTTAAATTCCTTATTTTTTTAGGTTTTAGGTTGACTATTTTTAATTCTAGTTACGTACACTTTATTTGATGGACACCAAATATCTTAAGATTATTTAAATAAATAGGAACGAAGCTTGTGTATTTTTTGTCTATTTTGTTCAATATTTTCAACATAAAGCATATTAGAGGTAAATTAGAGCATATTAAAGCATATTAAAGGCACACGCGATATCCTAAAAATCTTAATCATTTACTCGACTTTAAAAAAGGAGGACGCTCTCAATTCGATCTCTATGTATTTTTTTTGCTAATTTATAATTGAGTTTTTTTTTTTGCATATGATAGGGAATTTTTCAGGGGTAGTCCCGTAAATTTTATTAGGTTACCTCAAAAAAAATATTTTTCCTTAAAAATGTTTTCATTTTGAATTGGCTTAAGCTTTTTAAAATATTTTAAGCGATTCCTCGAGCATTGAAGTTATAGAGCAGCTACAAATATTGAAATAAAAAAAATAGGTTCTGCGTCGACTGAAACGTTTCGGTGGATTGGATTTTTATTGTTTACTAATGAAGTTTAATGTATTCTCTCTCAGTTTCTTCGGTTGTAAGTTTTTTTTAATTCGTATTATTTTTTTTTCTACTTTTTTTTTACAAATATATTTTCTTTATTAGTTAGCATTAACTGCAGGCAAACGTTAGATATACTGCCCTTATAAGATAAAAACCCATATATGTATTCGACATAGGTATGTACGGAATTCTGTAAATTGTTATTAACACAGTTGTTAAATTTTAATGTTATACCTTTCGACACACATGTATGAAACATCCTGGGCCATTTGTTATTATTTATTTTTATGAACACACAATATTGATATACTCGTAAAATGAAGTTTTATTATTTCATTCTATATATATATTATTTTTTAATTTTTTTTATATCAAATTTATAGACGTTTATCCTCCGGTAAGATGAGTATATATTATGTATGTGTAACGAAAATGTATATGTGTATAAAATGCTATTTCAAAAGCCCGCATGCCCGTAAGGAATGTCTTAAGGCCACTTCTGAACACATTCCCGGCTAAGGTCGATGGAAATTGTCTCAAGATGTCATTTAACGTCGTCCTTATTAAGTCCTCGTTAGTCCCTTTGCAATGTTATCCCTGTTTTGTGTGGCCCTTGAAACAAACATTTGGTTGTATACTCCATTAAGTCGACATCTAAGTCATAAACAAAGTTTACTAAACGGCCACCAAAGCCTAGCGACGTTTACATAAAGTATCGTAAAGCCTCATCGACAATGCTTGTGTCCATTTTCCCTATCCCTATCCTTTCCCTTTTCTATCCTTATTATAACACTTGATTAATTGTAATAATATATAATAATTATTTATTTATACATTTATTATTACAAATATTTTTAATCAGTTAATTTATCCCAACAGAAAAACCTATTTTTCCTATATTTTCTTCTGCTTTAAAATTTACCTCGGTATTACACCTATCTATCTGCCAGCTATACCATCGGAGAAAAACCTTTAATGTATATGTAGTAAAATAATATTAACGCCAAATTGCTTGACAAAATGAGAAAAACATTTTTAATCATATTTAACGCATAAAAAAAAATGTATATTTCTTCAACTGTATGAGCAAAATAAAAGAGAAAAGAGAATAGAAATGAGTAATAGTATGTAATAGAAAAGAGTCTTTATAAAGAAGATCTCTTAAAGAATCTGAAGAATAATATGTAATAAAGAGTTTGTGGTTCAATTTTTCTTTAAAGAATTACTATGATCTAGAGTAGGTCATATACATTTATTTTTGGGCCATAGCCAACTAGGCCAAAATATACCTGAGCCAGTAGGGGAGGGATTTTGTCACGTTGGGTAACAAATAGGTAATATCGATTTTCACACGATGAATGATCAGATTGACCACTTTTATTTTTAGTCAAGAAAAATTTAGTTACAGAAACTTTCAGTTTGAATTAATTAGTTTAGGGCATTAAGACGCAGAGGGAAGGTGTGGATTAGGTCAACCTGGGCGACGCGATGATATGGTGGAACTCCTTGATCGAAGATGTCCTCCTTTACTTGAAGGTTTCCTTCAGGTTTCCTTCAGTTAGTCCCAAGGGATTCCGTTAGACGTTTTCGTATTGAAGTCAAGATTTCGGTCCCAATCGACATAAAAGCGTCGTCCAGTATCCTCAGAGAATCCTGGGCCTCCTTGCAGTCTTCGAAGGTCTCCATGGGCCAGTCAAGGGTAAATGAAAAAGCTAGGAAAACATACGCGTACTCATACTTATTATACATACAACATTTCATCGTCTCCTACAAAGTCACTCGTAAAATTCTCACATTGACTCTCAAGCTTTTATTAATTATAATTTTCATACATGAAAATCCATTATTTCAAAATCCACTAATATTTCCACAAAAGGTTTATTACGCGATTCTTTTTTCTATTTGATTTTACTTTTTTATTTCACGCTAAAGAAAGTACAGCTCTAAATGCAGATTTAGGCCGGTAACATATAAAATATAAGTTCCCTAAGTTTTATTAAATTTCCACAAATAAAGAGACTTAAAAATAATATTTTTTTCGCAATTTCAAGGCATACCTTGTTGAGGGCCGTTTCAAAGATGAAATCTTTATGTCAGCCCGAATATCAGCCATCATTTATTTGTACCAAAAATACTCTTACTTACTCTCACTACTCGGAAGGTCTCCCGGGGGACCCAGGTTCGCTGAGCTACTCTTGATTTCTAACCCAGCCCTAAATGAAACACTTAAACGCTGCAAAGGTTTATTTCGTCTGAACCAATTCCGGATACCAAATTTAACTAAATCCTACAATGTTACCTACCGGTTCCTATCGTTATTTTACCTACCGGTTCACTAATCTTGTTTGTCAGTACCGAATATTCCTAGATGATGTGTTCTGCAGGTTAGCG
The DNA here is from genome assembly GCA_020383195.1 of Neomicropteryx cornuta. NCBI lineage: Eukaryota > Metazoa > Arthropoda > Insecta > Lepidoptera > Micropterigidae > Neomicropteryx > Neomicropteryx cornuta. Next base: position 15,012,550 of record JAHKQU010000014.1, read on the forward strand.
GCCCTCACCATAAACACACACCAAGGATCCTCAGCAAGTCAGAACTCTACAAGTTTGCCTCTAAACCGATCGTGGCCCCCCAATTAACCGTGTAGAGTAGCCGTCAAAGTGCAGAAACTGTCTTTTCATTTGTTCTCGGTCCCCACCTCTCACCTCTTTTGCCAAATCCTGAGACGCTCTTTCCTATAATCTTTGAAACTATTCCGGTATAAAGACTTGCTAGGGTCAACAGATAGGGAAAAGTATTCCGTCTGCAATCCCCTATGTACTGCGCATTCTAAAACTTCTAGATCGACCAAAGTAAAAGTGGTCCCGTAAACTCCCGACATAGCGATTGAAGGAAGCCGCTGTCCTCAAAGAAATTAATTCTAACCAGCGTGGTATGGGTTTTTTCAGCCCAGGCACGTGCCGCGTACGTAATTTGAGCTACGAAAACAGACTGATTTACACCAATATACCTTACTATTTGTACTCATTAAAAGGGGCTTAGGTAGGAGGAACTTCCCTACGAGAGATGGAAATAGAGTAGGTCAACTAACAGGACGCTCTAAAGCATGGGAATTGAGACAGAACCTTGGGGGCAATTGATTTAGACTTCCATGGTGACTTCATTGGCTTCAAACATAATAGACTCAGTACATTTAGTGAAGAAACTCCTGATTAGACGCAAGAGATTTGCCGAACATTGACTAGTTCGGATTTTACGCAGAATCATCGGCCACTAAGCATTATCGATAACACTTGAGAGATATCTAAAAGCACCCCACTATGTTTTTACCGGAATAATTCTTTACCCATTTCTGTTTAAAGAAAATGGAGTCGTCCTTTGATAACCGTCTTGTAAAGCCAAACTGACTATCGCAAGGTAGTGAAAGAGAAACATCCAACCTCGAGACTACGAGAGCCTCCAACTCCCAGAATGGGCAAGAACGTGATGGGCATATAGGTCTTTGAATCACTTCTGGGTTTGTATTTATCTTTCGGTATCACCCGTAGTAGGCTAGTCTTCCAACAACCGAGTAAACGGCCCTCGTTGATACGTTTCTACACCAGTACTGTCATTTTCCATCTGGCGTATTCCGAGACTTTTTGCTCCAAAGCGCCAGTGAAATTGTCGATCTCCTAAGACTTTATTAACGACATAGTTTTAATAATTTCGTCGATATTCTTCAAAGAATAGTCGGCCACAGGGCATTCTGTGGATGACAGCACTCTTAATTGAAGATGATGGGGCGTATTGTGAATACAAGAGTCCGATAAAACAAGAGAGTCAAGAAGAGCCGTTAGCGTGTCGAAAGTGTCCGTGGTAGTTTCTTCGCCAGATACGATGCTAGAAAGAAACGATCCCCACTAGCATCACACTTTTTAATGACACTCATTACATCACAGGGGTTACTCCTTCCTACCTAATCCCCCACCCCCACCAAGTTCTAAGATTCAAGGTTGATCCAAGGTTTTTCTTTCCTACCAAGATTTGGCTCTACGTATAGCAGTAAGTTTACGAGTGCTTGATAACACTTTGAGCTGCTCCATTCGCTCCGGAGACGCGGATCCGTTCCAAACCTCGCCGTATTTGCGATAATACTTACGATACTGTTGCCTAAGATAATTGAGGAACAGGGGGTAGTAAAACCGGTATCCGGTTTCTTCCTACCAAGAGCAGACTCACAAGTGTGTATCACTTATGGTTTTCGAATAACTTTTAGATGGAGCCGGGAAATCATGCAGATTGTCGGAGAGATGTCGCAGAGATGTAAGGTTTTGCCAGTACCCACGGAAAAGTTTACCGAAAAGAAATATTTTGTATAATTTTTTTAGCATTTTAAATATACTTATTTTAATCAAACATAACAAATGCAAAATAAACAATTATGTACACTTCATTATAAAATAAAAATGCTATATTTATTTGGGCCCCTTTAATTAATTGATAATTAATAATAATAAACTACGAAAGGGTCGTCTAATTATTTTCATATATGGACTAATTACTTGTAGTTCTAAGAAGTTTTTTTCTTTTTGAGGTATTTAAAATATTGTAAAAGTATTTGTTTCGGTTATAACAATAATAAAATATTATCATTATTGGATATGAAAGGTTTTTGTAAACCCTAGTTATCAATATATTATATTAGATATATTTTTCATTTTCTGCGGAAATATGTGCCCTTATATCAAACAATCTTTTCGTACACCATCCATCATTGATAGATAGGTTATAGTGATAGCAACGTAAGTGCTATATAAATATTAAAAAAAATACGAGTGGCAAACGCACAATAGATAGGATTAGATCCATGCACCGCTGCCAAGCTAGAAATCATATAGACCTGGGGAAATGTGTGTAATTCTTCATGACAGAAGCGTCACTGACAATTCTAAACCAAATCGAAATTTACTCTACTCAAGGCGTCCGCGTATAATTTTATACACATCGAATATAGTTTCACTATTTTTGCTCCATTGTGGTTTATCTAATCGGTTAATTTTCTTTCTACTCAAATTCTCTAACTTAGTTCAAAAGATCAAACGAGTCAGTTACATGATATATTTTTGAAATTAACGTTTTCGAATGAAAGTTTTGAGTAATCAAATAATGAGTAACCTTTGATGTAATAACTACCTAACACCGATCGAGCGATGCTTTTCAATACGCATTCACAAAACGTTTGTCAAGTTCGATCAAAGTGAAATGTGATAGCACTCTAATCTTTTCACAAAACCATATAAAGCACAATTCTATTGTATAATTCGTATCGTTACATTGCGATAAAAATTCAATACAAGAAGCTTGCTTTCAAATAGGTAGTTTTAATATTGACGTCGTTTTTTTGCTTTTTTTATAAGTATAAGTATAAAAAAAAAACAAATCAAATAAACTTGACCGCGTGCGCTCAAGCGCTCACAACAAAGACGTTAATAAAAGATCCATTTAATATCATCACGTAAAGCTTAATTTTTTTTTCGAAAACCATGATGAATGTTGTTGATATAGTGTCTTTACAAATAGTACTCGAAATCGCAGGACCAATAAATATTTTTTTTTTACTAGGAATAGTTTGGGATACGATGTTATATATGTATAAGGAAATAAAGTGAAATATATATATATATTTTAAATAAATGTTAAGACTGCCTTGTTGTCTTCAAATTGGAGGCCATTCATAACAGGCAAACAAAATTTTGAATGTAAAACTTTTTATATAAAATATAATATAAAACCTTAAATATAAGCCTCATATACGTTAAATAAGTGCAGGCGAAGGTAACAATCAAAAATTAAAATTTAGTTATCGCTTACGAATTTAGTTTAGTTTAAGCTACGAAGTATTGTTAGGTGAATTGGATATACCTATATATTTCGTTTTGAGATAACTACTCATCTATTTAGATTGTTGTCTTTCTATGTTTTATCTACATTTTTGGTTATGCACCACTCCTCAACCACTAAGTATTTTGACGATTAGTTTATAGCATTAAGTACATTGAAGACTTTCATACACATTTCGAAGAATGATTTTAGTTTTTGAAATATAAATGAAATAAAAAATGAGTTCACTTTAATTTTTGGCTTCGCGTTCGCTAATGCAGCGATTTACCCAAAAAAATAGTGCATATTGTAGACAAAATAATAGTGTAGTTCTTAGCAAAGCCACACTTTTAAATTTTATTCTTATTTTAAATGTTACTAAATAATATAAAAATAATATATTTCGACAAGGCCATAAATTTTTACTCGCACGTACGTCGCGGTAACTATCGGTCAACACTTTTACGGTTAAGGATTTAAGGTCAACATTAGCACGATCAAAAATAGTGTGTTACGATGTCTCGATTGAATAATATTTGGGCGTAGGATGTATCTTATAGGAAACAAAAAATAAGGGCACAATAAATTGCGGTTCATTTTAAGAATTATTGTGTCTATTTTGAAACGAGTGATGCGTTTAATATTATTTCTCTTACGAATGCGTTAAAATTTTCTTTTTGTGTTTTAATTTTCCAAAACGTTGTTATTGATTAGATCATAATAATTATGAAATATATGTAGGAAAGCAACTTGATAAGAGACTGTCAACGTAGCTAATGTTGGATAGTGATATATATCCCTCGGCTTGCCGCGGCAAATTTGCTAATATTAAATTTTACGTTTTATTATTGTTAGGGGCATAATTTCATGCATGATTCAGCAAATATACTCAGGTTTAATTCGTAGAAGACAAAGTGTTATGAATACTGCACTTCTATTTCCAATGCTGGGCTTATTTTGTTTATTTACCTAAAATGTATATTTATCAAATTTTCTATGTATGATATTGGAAACGGTCTCAGGATACCTGAGAGAACTTTTATAGTATGTAGTCTATACTCGCGAATAAGGAAAATGTTATAGCTATAAGTGAAAATAATAAGATTAGATAATTTATTTTTAAACTTAAGTTGCATAAACGGTATATTAACATTTAATTTACTATATAATGTTATATAATACTTGTATATGTGTAACAAATTAGTTACTAAAATCAGTTATACTCCCCGTTTTGAAAAATAATAAAATTGCAATAGGCAATAGGCAAAATCGATCAAAAGCTATCGATCAAAATATCATTCTGGTCGTTTTTATTTTTAAATGAAATATTTCATATGTTTTTTAATTAAATATTTAAAAAATATTGAGTATTTTATTTAAAGAATTTCTGACTTATATTATGTAAAATTATTTTGGGAATGTCTCGTGCTAGAGTCAGGAGAGATGGTGGTAATGAAGCGTTAGAAATGGTATAACTATAATGTGCAGATTCGAACCTGTGCCCGCTGGGTCAGTGGTCAAAAACCTTAACCATTAGACCACATTTGATTTTGTTATTTTTTTTCAATGCTGTGATTTCTTCTGCAAAGAGAGAAAAATAGGACCAAATAGAGAAAAATTCTGTATATGACACCCGTAGCTATCATTTATTATCAACTGCTTCTATACATCATTTGGTAGTAGTAAATTATTTAAACAGAACCCGACGTCTTATAGCTATGTCCTACAGTCGTCCCCCAGACTACTTGCGCCTGTCTGTGGTTTCATTTTTTGTACTTTTGTGTTGAGTAGATTAAAATAAAAAAAAGAATAGCTACAATGGTAAAATGTCATTTTTTAAATCATCGTAAATTTTAACACTATTTCAGTTACCTTTTTGTAAATTTTGAGGCGTGTCAATCTACACATAATAAAAGTACAAGAAGTACAAAGTACAAATCAACTCGAAAGAGTTGATTTGTACTTTTCGAGTTGAATGATACAACAGACAGACGACCAAAGGACGGGGCATCCAAAGGGGGGGGGGGGGGGAAGGAAGGGGGGGGGACGGGGGGGCTACTTTATTTTAGCATCTATACATACATTTATGTATAGATGCTAAAATAAAGTAAGCTACAGCTATTCCAAATGTGTATTACCGTCAAACATTTGAAAACAGAATTAATTTTTTTTCAACGATTTGTAAATTTAAAAAAACATGTTATTTTTTTGTGTGACAGTAGGTACTTAGAGTCTGAATGTGTGTGTACAAAAAATACTTGAAATCATTAGGTAAGTGAATATACATAATTTGATTGATCTTAGAGAAAATCGAAAGCAGTTTTATCCGTTATACAGGGCGAATACTTGAAGCGTATTTTATTTCCGAGTCGTGTAACGAAGAAACTCATTAAAGTGATCTCGAACAGTTGAAGTGTTTGCAGATGCGAGAATTAACTTTCGGGGAGGAAATTTCAATCGGAGAGCTATTTATTTTTATTCCCACTTTGATGAAACTCATATTACCAGGATAAAGTAATTTAAATAATAATATATACTTTATAAGTAAATATAACACTTTTTAGGTCATTGTAATCGACTAGATTTAATCTTAAATATCTATATTATCTAACCAGCTTTCGATGTGGTCTAAACGGCTACGGTCGTTTTTCTTGGGTATCAATCTACACATAAAAATTTAACTCTTTTGCATTTGTACTTTTCGAGTTGAAAGATATAACAGACAGACGGTCAAAGGAAGGGAATAGTAGCTTCTTTTACATGAATGTATGTATAGAAGCTAAAACTAATTTAATATGGAACTTGACTAGGAATTTTGTCCGTGGTATTGTGCATTTGCATAGTATTTATATTGGCTTTGATATAGTATTGGTATAATAGACAGCATCGCGAAACTTTTGCTGAGTTATTGAAAAAAAGTCAATTTGGGAGAAGTTAGTATTAAATAAACGACAAGTTTAGTAAATAGAAAAGGGGGGTTATTTCATTACTAATAAGTAGCGCCTCAAAATTTACAAAAAAAACTTGAAATGTTGTCAAAATTTATGATGAATTGAAAGAATGTCTTCATACTATTTGCCTATGTTTTGTTTATTTTAATCTTCTCAAACCGTCACAACTTGAAACCACAGACAGGCGCTTGTAGTCTGGGGAGAAGATGCCTTTAATGGCACAAGTAGGGCATAGCTGTATGACGTCAGGTTCTGGTTAAATAATTTACTACTATTAAACAATGTATAGAAGCAGTTATTAAATTATAGCTACAAGATGTCATAGCCACTCTTGTTTCATAATAAAATGACTCGTTTGCCAAATACTCTATTTAGAAATGTCTTTACATTTTATTATATTAAAAATTACAAACATTTTAATTGTTACAATATAATATAATGAACTTGTGTACTTAATATAATAGTGTGGTAGTTAAACTTTTTTTCCACGTTTATTTTTTAATGTTCGCTTTAGTATATTTCTAATGCTAATTACACTGTTATTTTAATAATACGTATAATATTAATAATATAATTAATATGACTACGTTCCAAAGTTAACATATGTTAACCTTCGGATATAGTAATATTGTATGAAATGTATAAAAGTGTCCCGCCACGAACGTGTCATATTCAGGTGCAGTGTCGTACATGAATTAGGGCGGAGCGGTTTGCAAATGGCCGCTAGCAGTGAAGCTGCTTTGTATTTTATTATAAAGCTCGCATGTGCCGCGCCGCACTGAAATGCAGCGGAGCGCCGCTGAAAAAAGGCTGAAAAATACAGGAACAGTTTTGGCGACGAGTGAATTTATTGCGCTGGAAAACCGAACTGGTCTTTGGCGTTTGGCGAGAGTTTTCGTGTATTTCACTTACATGATTTATGTGTAAGGAAAAGCAGTGTGTGTAGAAATGTTATTATTGTATTGAATGTGTATGAAATTATGTTACAAATATATTTCACAATAACTACATAAGCTTGTAGTCAAATTTGAAATAATAATTTATTTTAACTACCTCATATTTTTATAGTCATTTGCGATATAAAGGGTAGTATCTAAGGTAAATAAGTCCAAATTTTCTATTTTAGATAAATAGGAAAAAATTATGCTTAGTCTACCAATTAAAATTACACTATATCTGTATTTAGTATTAGTAACTGTATATAGAGTAAGAAAATACAATGCGTAATTCCTTTTTATTAAAATCTTGTAAACGTTGTTACTATTGATCCTAACCAACGGACATTTTGCTACAGTTTAATTTGGACTTTTACTACCATTGCCACTGTTTTAGATGGACTTGCTAATTTTGCAAATAAAATTGTTGACAACAGCGCCCGATTGGTTAAAATGGACTTGGTTGTCTATACTACTAAATCACGGCGAACTTTGAAGTGCATGATTCTAAATCCGATTTTCGGCGCATGTTTTCTATTGGAGTTTACATTTAATTTACAATACATTTTAAGCAGAATCATAAACTTATTGAAAAACAAAATCTCGATTTTGTCAGTTTTTTACGTTAGTACCTCGTACAATATTAATATTTTTGATAATCATAATTATTTTTTACTTTTCTTTTAACACTAAATATTTAACAATACATTGTTGTTTTATTTTACATTTATTTGACCTAATTATATTTATTGTTCAAAATAACTAAAACGTCAAATTTAATGTCATCATTTTGAACAACATTAAAAAGTATAGAAACGTGCGACAGCTTGGTACATAGAACCTAATAGAGCAAAATAATTATAAAGTTACTAAAGAGTTCACGGGCTTGATATCGCAGGTAGGTTTATGATGAGTTTTCCGCACTGCATTGAAGATAAACATTTTAGCCGTTTGAAATTTAATTGCATCTAAGATAAACATTTTAGTTGTACAAAAATAGTTTAATTTAGCAGGATAAATTGAGCATAACAAAAAAGAAAAAGAATGCGTACTTAATATTTATTTTAATTGGTCATTCATAATCATAATAAAATGTACTGTAATGTAAACATGTAATCAATGTACTGTTAAATAAGTTTTTATTTAATTAGGTTACAAATTCATAATAATACTATAAAGTAATTTAACTAACTTATGAACGACTAAAAACATTTATAACTCTTACTGTCATTATTAAAATACAAGAAAATATAAACATACCGCATATACTGTGTCTGTAGTTCATAAAAAAAAACATATACAGGGTATCCCAAGATTATTTCCAAAGATTTAAGTGGGATGGTATGTTACCTATTATGAGTAAGAAATGATATGAAAAAAATCATATCCAAATTTTTTATATGTTTTAACAGATGGTGTCAATTCAGTCAGCGCGCGAATTCCGATACCGCGCCGATCGATAATGGCCTTGACATCGTTACAGCGTTCGTCGATAGCTATCTGTTCAGAACAAAGACATTTTTTCTCGGTAACCATGATGAATTTTGGTATAGTTACTTAACAAATAACACTAGAAATCGCAGGTCCAATTAGCTATTTTTTTTCATCGGTAATGGAGGTCGGACACTGTGTATATTACCTAATAACCATTTTGGCAAATGTAATATTGGTGATAATCCATCAATACCCATTTTGGTACCTAAAAAAATACCTTAAAAAAATTAATTTGGATATTGGAATATTTTATTAAAAAGCTTAGGTATAATATCAATAATTCGGTTATTTTTAATTTCAAAATAAGTTTTAATAGGAAACAAATCTAAATTTCAAATTTTTAAATCATATTTAGGGTAACGTATCCTTTTATAAGAATATGAGGTAGCTTTTGTTATTTAAGTTTTTTGTTAGATATGCCTAATTTTTAATTTTTTAATTCTGAACAATATAACTTTTTCTTTAGACTTGCGTTTTACTGATACTTTTTTTGTTCTTTCCAACCCATTCATTGTCGCAAGCAACAGCACACCTCTAGACAAGGGATTGGAGGATACCGTCATTAATCTTAGTACCTCATACATACGAGCGTCTGCTATCCACTGCAGCAACTTATCCCTTTTAGCGAGAAAAAGGTTCACCCGTACTGCCACAAATACTTTATAGTAGTTCCTACTCTGTTCAAGTTATTTATGTCCTATTAAATATTCTATTTATTTAGAATAGTTCAGAACAGATATTTTTATTATACATTTCTTCAAAAATGTTGGTGCTAATTAAGCCAATGTCATTTATTTAAATACCCTATTTTCTAAGGAATACCTAATTTGATTTGCACCTGGTAGTGTCTATCTAATAAAATAATGTTATTTTAAGTTTCTTGGTTGCATTCTAGCTAACAATCTAAACTGACTTAACCTAAGAGAAGATTAAACTTATCACAAATATAAGGTAATGTTAGAATATTTTACAGCAAAGACCCTAAAAATATATATCGAATAAGAGTCTAAGTATCACCTATAATATTTAATTTAAGTAGCTAACTCTTGATCTAACTAACTTCCTTATTGATGTAAATAACCTGTAAAAGTAATTAAATACTGAATGATGAGAAAAATGATCTACTTAAAGTGTATTGGCGGAAAATATTTATTTTACAGCATCCAGGAGAGGTTTAGAAAAAGGCCGAGGTAGCCTAATTGATTATAATTTACAGAGATTACTTTTTTTACCTTGAAATAGCATTGATTCGTGAAAATCTATAAGTAAAAATATTCTATGACAGTTATATCTAATACCCACTTATACCCACAAAATATATATCTGTGTATCGAATACCCACTTAATCAGCAACAATCGAAAGCCTTTGTCTCATGTTTTTATCAATTTTTTAGTATTATCAAGTGTATTATTTCTATACCAAAACGTTTCATTTGGCATTACAATATTTTACCCTTTATTTTGGGTGAATTTATACACCTCTAGAACCATACATATTTTTGTTAATTTATCTATGTGTAATAGACCCAGGAAATATACGTTGACTTAACTAAATTTTAGCCCACGAGGTTGTATTTTTTTATTTATATACGAATGTGTCCTACGAAGTAACTAAGTTTTAGATAGAAAAAGCATTTAAAATGAAATGGTTTAAAGTAATTTATAATTTGTTAACCAATCAGTCTCTAATTGATTAAAAAAAAGGAAGCTTAGTGGAACTAGATCAGCGTTTTTGCCTTTCGACCTAGCCAGCCATAATAGGAAATATTCATCTCAATTGGAATTCACAAGGTGTCATTACTAATGCCCTCAGTTTCCTGGAGCAACTGCTCCTTATATTTGAAAACAAAGGTTTCTGTGATTGACCCATGTGGCACCGTCCTTCGATGATTGGCCTGACCGTTATTTTATTGTTGAATTTTCATCAATAGCTTATTAAGGTAAGATTAACTAATTGCCGTCGTGTTTATCGTCGTTCAAGAGTCCTCAAAGAAATTGGCACTTTTCCAACTCATTTCGCCAGTCTTAGCGTGTAAGTGCGCAGTAAAACAACTCTGTTTCAAGTACGCGACGACTGTTACCGTGCAACTTCTCTGTCTGTACTGTACTATACGCCCGGTGGTGTGACTCCAATCCCTGCGGGAAAGCTCGTGTAATTTAGCCGTTAGTTTAATTTATCGCACGTGATTCGACACGATGGCGTTTTTCTTCGTTCCAGCCGGGCTAGGTGCTAGCGTGTGAGATTACACCTTTAATCTGTCACCTAAATTGCTACTCGAATTTAAGCTTTCTTAACCATATTCCTTCGGGGAATGGTATTTGAGACTAAGACGCCGATCTTGTTCAAAAATTATCGTATTTATAGGTTTCATCAAACATCTTTTACTTAAATATAAAAATTTTTAGAAACGATATAATACAGCGTTTTTATTATAGTACATTTTGTCCTATTTAAAATCTACGCACAAAAAATAACCCATCACACCTCCTTGTACACAAGTCTACCTTAGTAGATAGATTGCCTTTTAATGTGTATATATTTATACGCGGGTCCCTGGGTGGAATGAATTGCGATTTTGTAACACTCGTGAATGTAACACTCGCGGCTGTGACGCTCGAACAAGCGCTTACGGTAGGAGCTGGTGCATCGGGAAAGGGGAGACAGATATTTAGTTACTAAGCAACTGACATTTTCTCTATATAGCGTTGTCAGCCGCCTTTTCTGGTGAAAGGGGAGGTTGGTATTTACTTAGTAAATTACTTAGTTAAAATCGCTACTGTTGTCTTAGAGGGCTGATTTATATTGACAACAAAACTGGTCATATGAAAAAATAAAACTGTTTATATATTTTAAATCAATTCCTGAAATAGTTTGAAAATCGTGTCGAAACTACTCCTTTGCCTATCCGCGCCGGACCACTCAACTAAACTTGATGTAACCTAGGTCGTTCCAGACAGATCGATGCGCTCGCTGAGGGCAACGTCGGGATTTTCAAGCATTAGATTTGATTATATTTTAGTTTCTAAACGTTTATAAACGTTTAGTTTTTGTGATATAAACTAGTTTCAGACGTTTGTATGTTAAAATGATTAAATGGTTTATAAAGTACTGTATAAATAACGAACTACTTTAAAATAGTAATGTAAATAATGTGTAATATAATAATTATATATAACCCAATATTGAACTGTATAATATAATTATATAATTATATATACGTAGCGAGAAGCATAGCCAGAAGAAGTAAGTGATCATAGCTTGTGCGTCGACAGCTGCATTTAGTCATTTCATTTTAGCTCCAACAGGAAAATCCCAATCCCACGTTCTTTTTACATTCAGCTTTTAGTAGCGATTCACTACAAGTATTCCGTGTCCAACCCTTTATTTAGTGCCTCCCTACTTGCTTTAACCCTCTACTTGACCGCTTAGCCAGACAAGGTTCAGATTTATTAAAACTGCAACTGTCAAGAAGGCGATGATATGCTCGAAACGTTGACTAAAATGTCGAAGAGTAATTTTCTTGTGGTGAGCTGTTTTTATTTTAATAGAAACTGGTGCACGTATCCAATCCATTTATCCGCGGAGGTGCGGTTAATATGACAGTCAACATGTTGCCATTGGACATGTTTACATAACTTGTCCTGCAACGTTGAGATCAAACTTTACCAGCCCGAACCTGATTTGAAGCGCCTATCTGACGTTGGTCACATAACGGTCAGCCCATAACAACATTTTCCGCATAAAATATAAAAGCAAATATTTCAGGCCAAAAACATTTTAAAACATTGAGTGCCATTATAATTTAATAAAACCCACCTTTCAAATTTGACTCTTATGCTTTCAATTTTAATAAATTTTATTTTTATAATGTATGTGTTTTTATCGGAAAGCAACCTTAGTAGGTAAGTAAAGTAAATGTAAGATGAGCGAGAAGATCTAAATACTGATTTTTAATGGTTTTAAAAATGTATCTCCTAACTTAGGTCATTATTTTGATTACTTATGTAAGCAAATACAGTAAAAAATTGAATACGAAAAAAAATAAAAGTATACTCTGGAAATTAATTATTTATCGATTTTTATTGTGTTATTATTTACCTTTATAATATATTATATTTATCATCTATTACTAATGACTTTCATACATTGGTAAGTAATCAGTGTCGTTCTTACAAGAGGCAAATTGTCTAGTGGAAAAGCATTATATTTTTGAATTTTTTATTTTACGATTAAATAATAAAATGAAATGGTTGATTATTACATAGTGAGAATGAGAGTGAGCGAGAGATAGAAATTGTAGCTTCAGAAATGTTTCAACATTTGCATCGTGTTTGATTTGAAACGTGCATTCGTGGGTAATTAGTTTTTTTTTGATTGTATAAATGTTTTTTTTTAAATTCACATCTAAGAAGCGTTGCGTCCCTTCGACCACTACAACAATATCGGTCTAATGAACTAGTCCGCTCCCGTTCAATCTATGTTTGTATGAGATTTAATACAAACGAGAAACGGACAAGATCTCCGCGCTCCCTATTCAAGCTCACCAGAGTGCGACCAGAAAGGTTCATTTTATTACTTATTGATTTCAACTATTATGAAATCTAACATTGTGTTTAGTTAGATTTTTGTGATTTCTTTGTTAAAGATTTATTTTTATTACCTTAAAATATATTAGGAACCGTAAAATTTTCCTAGACAAAAAATCTGAAAAACGCCTTTTTTATGACCAACGCCTTAAAATCATTTATTGTAAAATTGACCCTGTTGTTTTTTTTGTCTTACTAAAACCATTTAATGTTAATAAAGCTAAAATGATAAACTAAACCTGAAAATAGGCAAATAAAGTCTTAACCCTTGATCAATTTTACTACATACACCGATGAGGTCTGCTACCGACTATTGTATTTTACACAACGATATTTTTATCACAATTTAAGTTATTTGCAGGAGTAAAAAATACTATACTACTCGTATACTTGAATACTATTCGTTAGATATCTGTCAGCTAAAATGAATGTCAACGGTTTGAACAACAATGATACTAGACAAAATTTATGATTTAGATACACTACTACGTTGAACCCTATTTCGGAGTTGCATATACCAGGGTTTATTTGTTTTATTTTTATTTTATTTTATTAGATAATCAGGTAATAAATATTTATGGATAAAGTAGAATTTTCAATATAAAATCAATAACCTCCGTTTACCGCCCAATTTATTTTATCTACGCCACTTCTATAAAATTTCGTGCTTCACTTTGGGTAATTGAAAATTTATGACCAAATAAAATTATTTTTATAGAAAAGTAGAATCTCTAGGTAATAAGACAGTAAAATTAAATAAAGAGATTGTTTTTATTTTGTTCGTGTAAATTATTAACTTATATTAAATATATATTTTTTTATATATTTTTTAGAATAATATTGAATTACTTACATGACCATATTAACTATGCCCAACTTAGGTACTACTCAGGAAGGCAAATTTTCTCATTTATTTAATAGATTAAATTTTATTAATTTGCAATTAACAATTATAAACACACATGTATAACCAGTAAAATAACATAATAATATGCTTAAAAAATATGTTTATTTTAAATTAAAAATAATCATATTGCTAAAATTAATTTTTAACCATCATCAATTATTAAAAAATATTTCATATTTTTTGTAATTATTGTATAGAGATCTTAATATTTGAATATTGGTAAGTAATGAAGGGTCAAATATGGAAATATGTTAAAGAAATATCCAATAACTCCATTCGGTTATGATTGAATTCTTAATCTTTGATTTTTTCGTTCACTCCACATCATTCTAATATAATAAATCCGGTAAGCCCACAATACATCTTTATTTCGCCAATTTTTCATTGTATTCCTGCGAGCGACTCCTATAGTGGCGTGGATACATTCCCCACTATGGGATCGAACTGCTCACAACATTTTTGTCAACTTTGATACGAAAAACCGTATCATTCGATTGACGCAAAGTAGGAATAGCTCATTTTCGCTATGGTGAGTAGGAACGACCGGTGCACTGGGTTCGCCAAGTCATTTGAACGATTCTGACCTGCAAATTGTTGCCTTCGAAAAGAAGCTTCGCACGGTGAACGTAAAGGTTTAAACTCTATGACGGGCACAAAGCGCAGCACATTTTGAATGAAATATTGATAGCATTTAGTTGTTTTTTTTTTAAAATACGTGATATGTTTCTAAATCCATTTTTTTAAATAATAACACAAAGATATATGTTTTCTTTTAGCATTTTATTATTTTCATATTTAACAACTAAATTAAAATCTCCAATTTTAGGTGATTTTTTTATATCATATATCTTAAATCTCTCCTACACGTTATTCTCATCATGAAATTATATTTTTTTTATATGGGATGTTTATGGTTTCGGAAGTAGCTGAATTCACAAAATGCTATTTTCTGGTTTTGTATTTTTTTAGTTTGCATAATGTTAAAGAAATTTCCTTAGGTAATTCCCTAGAATCTTTATTGTAAATAAATTAGATTACTCATATATCACGTGGATCTCTCTTAACGCCTTTGAAAACCTATAAAATTCTTTAGATATTTTAAAAATATTTTTCACTTCCATATGTTCCATTCTAGCACCACCCATGATGTGCTCTATTCAATACGATATCTACATTTTTAAGTATAGGGTATCTCAGAAAGTTTTTATTGATCCCGGAAAGTCTTCGATACCCATGGTACCTACTAGCCTTTTGTTCATAGACTTAGTGATCGTACGATTGTTGGTCAAATCTTGTGGCTCCGCGGGAATACAATAGAGGACGTAATTTACGTCGTCATTCGGACGTAAGGACGCGATATATGGCATCGTTTGTGGCGTTTTGTTCGCCGGGCCTATACGGCGTGTATCTCTGTATTCGTGTAATGATAACGATGCCGTAGAGTGTGATTTCCAATCGCACTAGGGCCGCAATGATAGCACCTTAACCTCGGTTATAATGGCATACGCTCACAGAAACGTAATAAAATTATTAATTAATTTGTATTTTTTGCTTTGCCTAAAACACGAAATTCGCGGTGTGTGTGCAACAATATTAATATTAGGCGACTGAACGTTGAATAAAACTTTAAACTTTGCCTCTATATGGTACACTTCAGTATTAATACTAATTCGGTACTATTAGGTATTATGGCTCTATAAATTTATTTTGAAGGTTGCAATTTTCTTCCATGTAAAATATTAAAAAGCTTATTCCAAATTTGTGAATCTCAGTATTGTCATATTACCATATTTTTTTGCGACAAAAGCCTTAAAAATAATTTCATCAAAGACGGTATATACGAAATACTTTTTACCGCTTTACTAAATATCTTATGTTATGCACGGACTCTACACTTTTATTTTGATGATCGACGATTCATTCATAAGTATTTTTCTGGTAAAATTTGATTGAATGATTCTCACTTTAACCATATTATAAAAAACAATGATTTTGCTTAACTATTGTATTGATTGTATCATATTATGTTTTTTTTTTGTTAATGATCATGGTTAGTGTCACGATAGGTTTTGACAGATTATATAGTCGATATAAACAGGAACTGTCGCTGCAATCTTAACTATGAAGCCTCAAAACGGGGCGTTCTTTTGCCCGCACCAGCGCGGAAGCGGCATTCGTAATCGCCCTACGCATCGTCGATTACGCTACAAATTTACTAACCTATACTCGAAGGATTTTACCGAGGGTTTTAAATGAGTTACTGTTAGGTAACGCACGATGCTAAATGCTATTTTAAGCCCTCCTCGTAGGGAGGGTTAGTCAGGCCCGGACTTAGAGACCCAGGGCCCCTAGGCACTTGATATTTGCCCCCCCCCCACCATCTCGAAGCTATTTTGGAAATTTAGCAAATTAAATGCACTAGTACAGAACACATAATTTTTAATCGACTTTAATGACTTTAATGAACATCACTTCTGTGCAAAAGAACGAATGACGTTATCATAGTCACACACACTATACTGCATACTGCATACTGTAGACTGCATTATTTCTGACTCTATCTACATAACAGAGAGTGAATTAAGCCTGTTCTCTCCTATGTTACATCTTAACTAATTCTTTACTTTCTTTAGCACTGAAAACGACCGTTCTGCTGAGCAGTTTGACACAACAGCATTTGGAGCGCAATTCCTACGTTTGGATAAATGTCCAAAAAACCTTTTTCCGATAGGTATTTGTAGTGCTTCAGTGACGATAACTCCATAACTTTATCATTCGACGACAGGCTTTTGAGTTTGTGTAAAGAATCCGCCAGGCCCCCGCTGGGCCCCTAGGCCGGAGCCTTGTAGGCCTGGGCAGAAATCCGGCACTGGGGTTAGTTTTGAATTAGCAGAATCAGGTCAACGCAATTTCGAATAAGAACCCTGAACCCTGAACCTGAAAGCAGGCCTGATTATAGAAGAAAAACCAACTGATTTCCGCGTCTGAAATACCGATTAGCAAATAAAACCTTTTTTTTTTTGTTTCTTTTCAAAGAATTACCCCTTCCGATTTCTCGAGTTCGAATTTTGATTTATGGCTATTTGTTTTCAAAATAACTCGCTTAAGAAATTTAAAATTTTTAACTAATTGAATTCGCTGTATCTTATTCTAATATAATATTTTAAAGTTCACTTTCTTAGTACATTTTAAGTACTTTCTTAGATACTAATTGCTCAAATATACGGCATAAAATGTATATTTTTACTTTTCTAATCACATGGTTTACATTAATTTTATAAAACCCAAACAGGCAGCTTAGTTAGGATAGAAATAATAAAATTTACGTTTATATTTTAAGGAAAAATAATAAAAGTAACAAAAGGATATATAGGCTCATCCGGTTAGGTAAACTTATATTATTTTTCACATAATAGTGCAGTATCACGCGATAGGCATGAGATTTCATTTATGGTAAGGTAAGTTGTATGCTTATGATTTGGTTTTTTTATTTTTGCGTTTAATTATAAGAGAATAAAAAAAAATTAAAACCAATTATCAGTTGCTGTAAGCCATTTAAACAAAAAAGTTCGCGTTTATGGCATTAAATATAGTAATAGTAAATCTGCCCCTTTTAAAAACGTGCTTAAAAACGTTCACACTTTTGTTTATTTTGTCCTCGTAACAATTCAGTAGAAAAAACATTCAAAGCACCAAATAAATTCAGGAAACGATCAATCGTTTTTTCCATTTCATTTAGACAATCTTGAATGCGTGTGGTGTCATTTAATTTTCTTTCCGGAGAAGTGTGAACCGCCTAAAAAATTGTCAACAAGGCGGAGGAACAATAAAAACGACCGGAAAATAAACTGACCAATAAATTAACTCTAGAAGAAATTAGTCCAAGAACTAGCAACATATTTTAGGACAAATAATACCCAAAATAATTTCAATATAATTAATAAAGGTTTAAAAATATTGCAACCAATTAAATACCTAACTCATCTAGAACGGAACCGCTCGTTTAGTAGAGTGTATTACACGCCGAGTATAATCAGCATATACCAGTACATTGCAGATTGTGCCACACGGTTTGGTTTGGTTAAGGCGCCCCGGGACGCATTTGTCCTTGAGATTAGAGAGAGTAGGCTTTAATCGAATATTGACGTTTAGAAAAGAGACGGATATACTCGCCGAGCGCGAATTCGTTACATTTGGAATCGATGAAACATGTTTTTTGTATTTAAATCATTATTATCATTTGAAAAATATGTTTTTTTTAAGTAATGTCCTAGATTATTATATTGTCTATCTTTAGAAAGAAAAATTAGGTTCGCGTCACTTACACAACTTAAAAGAAAATCGTTGGAAGAAAAAAACAACACTTTCTTATTTATTTATTTTCATTACTATAATAAGGCGTATTTCGTTTTTTTTTAAGCAAAGTACTAAATTAATATATGTAGAATATTGTGGTATTTTTAGTTTTAGCCATTTGTTGGGAATAACTTCAACAAAATGCACCAAAATACGTTACAAAACACGTTTTAGGGACTGGTGGCGCCTTAACGGGACATGCTGACCGCAATACCATTACATCCGAGGGGTAATTCCTGGTGCGGCGGTGTTTTATACCAACTTTTTAATGGTGGTTTTCAATTCGATCTTTCCGTTTATTTGCGTTCAATAGTCAACCCGTCGATTTATACACGATTAATTAATTTATCATGAAGAATTACGAATATTAATAATGTTTTTTATGCGTAAAATCCATTTGTGGGTTTTATATTTTAAAGATTGTTAGGTCATTTTCATATTTTTACTTGTTCTATTTTAAGAGATCACTAAAGCTTGTTACTTAAACTGTCAGATATAGTGCCCTTTTTTTTAAAATTTATATTTTTTAATACGGATGGGGAATTTTGATATTTAATCTTCCTAATTAAAGTGACTGGCTCTTGGTCTATATTGATAAAACACTCGATACTACGCGGTAACTTATCGAAAAGTCTAAATGTTTTGTAGGCTTTCGCCTCGACATAAATACCTTATTGTTTACCTGTTTTGTGCATTGGCGGTTAAGCTCGGCCTACGATAAATTTTATAGTTTCATCCCGACAATATATCTGCGGTTTTAACAATAGTAGGTACGGCGGCTGGTACATTGAAATCCTTTTAGGGCAGCGAGCATTGTGTGGCTCGCGACGCCGACGCCATGCCATGTTTCCAATTTTTCGAAATGCGTTTACGAGCGATTATTTGTCTGAAATTCGTTGGTAATAAATTTAAATGAAAATGACACCAAAACTGCTAATATTGCAGCCGATTTTATAATACAGATATTGTACAGAATATTTATTTATTAATTCATGTTGCATAATTTTATTTATTGAATAAAATATTGCAAAAAAATATTTGGATTTATTGTATAACACAACATAATTTTGTTATAAATGGAAGGTATTACATATATTTACTATCATACTTTGTTAGTAAATGGATTGTACCTACCTGTTTGTTAATTTATAAAATAAAAATTATAATAAAGAATACTATTTAACTATTTTCTTTCATTTACGAGTACATTTATTTCGTTCATTACAATCGAATTTTTGTTAAATTTACAACTTAAAAATGTCCATAAATTTTCAAATGCGGGTCCTCAAATTTCTATTTGAAATGCCTGTACAATTTTTTTAGGAACG
The DNA here is from genome assembly GCA_020383195.1 of Neomicropteryx cornuta. Taxonomy (NCBI): domain Eukaryota; kingdom Metazoa; phylum Arthropoda; class Insecta; order Lepidoptera; family Micropterigidae; genus Neomicropteryx; species Neomicropteryx cornuta. The sequence goes on from JAHKQU010000014.1 coordinate 15,032,418, forward strand.
GATTGCTAATGTATGAAGTTGCTTAAGGTGTGTTTCTGCGCCGGTTTAAAGGTTTTAATGGATCAGTTTTTTATGTTTACTAACAATAAGAAGGTTTTTCTAATATTTCTCAGTTATTTGGTTGTAGATTTATTCTGAAGTTGTTTTTTTTTATATTTTTTGGTTAAACCTCTACCTAAAATATTTTTTTATTGCATATGAGTTGAGGGGATTTTTGTTTTGTTGATAATTTGTATGTTAAGAAAGGACGGGAATGACAGGATGTGAAATCAGTGATATATTTACATTTTATGCCTAGAAATTTCTTAATTTTTATGTATAAGTTAGTATCTATTCTTACATTTATTTGGAATTATAGTCAACAAACCTTATTTATTTAATTCTTGAACATGTGTTAACAAAACAGGACGTATAATCCAGATTATCTTAACTGCAGATTATTAGATTACCTAATTAGCTTTATGCCTAAGTTTATTGGTTTATTTTAGAAAGCAGGAAGGATAGTGTATTTTTTTTAACTTATAAATCTGAAAAAATAACCAGAGGAATTAAACAATAATGATATTTTAAATAAAAAATACAAAAATTAAATGATTAAACATAAAATATAAAAGAATGACTTCGTCCATTAATGGTAGAACGGCTCAAGGAAATTACCTCGCTCGTTGCTATATATAGTAACGAATATAAAAGAAGAAAAATAATATGCCTTGTAAGCTATACCTGTCGTATTTGAATTTCCCCGTAAAGATTTAACCCGTGTGCGATGAAGGCAAGAGTGAAAATCGCGTGCAAATTTCAGGGAAACGTCTAACATTTCCTCGGCTTTATGTCAATCAGCGTATGTCTCCATTGTTGGAGTGTCGTCGAAAGGTCGCTTGATTTTTAAAGAGACGGCTATACAGTCGGACGTACTTATACAAAGTTGGATATATGAAGCCCGCTTTGAAGCTTTACGAACAAGTGACACGGATCTCTCCTGAAATTCAGTGAATGCATCACGCCAATTACGTTTTTTAGCTTTTTAATACGATAAATACGATATTAAGTTAACAAAAAAATAAGTCATTTATTTTGTTAAGTAATTTTGTGTCATAAGTCAAAGACAAATACTTTCATTTAAAATAAATTATATAAAATATTTTTAATTTGAATTTATATGATTGACAGCTTTTGAGTAATCAAATAGTTTTCTGTAAACATTTATCATAACGTTGAATAATAATATCACACTTACATAAAACAAACGTATATTTCTATTAAATTGATTTGTAATAATAAATACATATCGAACTTAGTTTTTAATATCTACATTTAATTTTATTTTGATTGTTCATAACGGCCGTTGTTACAGAGGTAACTTTATTGTATATTTTTAAATGTTTTAAAATATGAATACAGGTGCGAACTGGATAAACTAAACGTGGTAAAAGTCATCCTTTCCATAATACTTCCTTATTAATGAAACCTTAAAATATCATAAACCTATTTGGATACATATACGCATAATTAAAATATAGTAAAACATTGTTAGGTTAGTTTTACATAAAATTAGTAACATTAAAAACAGCTATACATACTTACCTACACCTTTGTATTATATATTTCCCTTCAGTTATTTTTTTAACAAAATGATTGCATCGATATGCACTAGGAACGCAACTTTCCAACTTCTATTGAGATATATGTCTGTAATAAGTTTATTTTATTCCTAATCTAACTTAAATTGAAGTTAATGCAACCTGCCTATACTGTTTCCGACCAGGTCATCTCGAACAAAATCACTATAACTTAGAAAAGCGAAGTCATTAAAAAAGATCTAGTCTACGTTTTGTGATGCCAAACTTATTTATTTATTTATTTATTTATCTTTATTGGAGAAACCAACAATTTTACACAGTACATATAAAATAAAAAATACATATGATGGAACGATAAAAAACTATGTAAAACTAAAAATAGGATTCTACTAATAAAAAGTATTAAAGTTAATAACAAAAATAACAAAACCATTTTATATCAATATATATACATATCTACTACACGAATCTACTATACATATCTACTATGTTTTGATAAACCACATTCTAGGTCTTTTAGATCCATTCACAATGTATTGGTCTTCTGTTTGGAATTTCTATATTATCTCATATCTAAATTCTTACTTCGAAGTTATTCAGCGGTTATTAAACATGTGTTCAAACGCTTACGTAGATTCGACAGTCCGTCGAAATTATCATTTTTTCTTGGATTTAGCTGTAGAATGTGTCGTTTAGTTGACGTATTCAAGGGCTATATAAAACTTCCAGCTTCGATTAGTGAATAACTTGACAACCCATTTTATATTGGGCGAAAAGACCTTTATACAAAATAATATAACTATTTAAGAGAAAGAATGCCGGTATATAATATTTTTTCTATGTATTACCAGAGAGTGAAATAGTTTTATTTACATCGTATTTGAATATTACCATAAGAATGTGTCCCAGTTAAGAAGCAGAATTTAAAATTTTACGAAAAATTAACCTGATTATACCACCTGCCTGCCCATCAATGATACCACCAAAAGATTATACCTGCAAAGTAAACTCATATGTAACACAAAAAATGGAAAAAAAAATAAAGGATTGCTCTCAAATAAACCTAAATAATCGTTATCGACGACTCTTAAAAAGCGCTTGTCTAAATCGCCATAAATATTGTTTGTTCCTGAGATCAGACAGGCATTTTGTGATACCGCCGCTAGCGCCGGGATGGGTGACCACCCGCTGTGAGGACAGCGGGAACATGGCCAGAGAACCCAATTATATGTGCGGTAACATGAGTCAATAATCAATAAAAACTTTTTTAGAATAAAAATAAACACCCTTTTGAGCGCCATCAAGTTTGCATTAGATTGAAATGGGCCTTTATCCGGTGGTCAAAAGTCGATTCGTTTCTGCAGATTTTTTCACATTTTTTAAAGATTAAACAGTCACTTTTAATATTATAATCTACAAAGCTAAGTGAGGTGAGAATAATAAGCGTATTATAAATCTTTTTTTTTACATTTGTAAATTTGTCAAAGTAAAATGTAAGAAGTTAAAAATAAAAATCTACAAGGGCTTTAGGAAAAAACAAAAATTGTGACTATAGAGACGTATACAGAGATTATATTCAATCGATAGCATTTAGTATTATATTATTTAAATTTTGTGAAGGTCCTTTAAAGCGCACAAGTGGGCAATCACTGATGATATGACGAATGGTTTGATTAGCGTGTCCACAATTGCATTCGGGGATTTCCTTACTTTTTCCGTGACTTGTTCTTAGGCGGTTCAAAGTGCACCAAGATTTTTTGGGAAGGTTAAAACCTGGAACGCATTAAGTTGGGTTTTGTCCATGCTACATGTACTTAGCTAAAACACCATTGAACACCTTTGCAAAACGATACATAAATAAATAAGCGTATTAATTTAAAACACCAACTCATGTTAATTTAAGTTTTCAGATTTAATCTAATCTAATTTAGTCTAGTGACCTAATGTTTGTCGTTTTATATAACTTCATTGCTTGTAAAAGGATACATTTTGGTTTTCGACGAAAATTGATCCAAAATTTAATAGTATGCGCTTCATAATCATAGAATAAAATTTAAAATATATGTTTTTCTTCAACGATTACTTAATTAAGTAGGTTTTATTTTCTAATTAAAAATCGTAGCGAAATGATATATTTTCTCCGTAAAATTATTGTAACCTTCAATTTTTTTAGCTTAGTATGTTTCATGTTATTGTTGTTTGTTTTTAATGCTTTTTGTTTTTCTTTTGGTAATTTAATTTGTTTTTACTTTAATTATAATGTACATGGGGAAACCTGTTAAATAAATATTATCTAAATTTACGAATTTAATTTTTTGCGGAATCATCAATAGCACTACAAAAATCTGTTGTATCCATATGTTACGAAATGTTTCGTTTCTCGATTCTACAATATATAATAAATAGATATGTTAAATATTTAATAATGAATTCTGTGAAATAAAAAACTTATTGGGAAACCAAAATATTTAATTTTTATTAGGATAAGTTACTCTGTTTTTTAAACTCAAATATTTAATTCAATTAATATGGATCATCTTGTTGGTCCTTAGAAAAAAAAACCAGCCCTAATAAGTACCTACAGGCACTCATCTTTCCAGCAATAGACAGAACTAGTAGTGATATATTTGTTTAGTATGCGAGCATAAGCTGCCATCTTGACGTCTGGAGCGGGTTCAAGTGCTGCGTTGGCATACAATAGTGGACCCGGCGCACGTGCGTAAGTGCAAGTCACCGGTGGAATTCAGTTGCGTGGGCGGTGAAGGCTCTCGCTGTACATAACACTCCACACTACAATCGAGCAAGGACCAGTAACAAATGAAGATTTCATAAATCCAGTGTAGTCCGGTTAGTAATAAAGAAGAATCCTAGAGATTATAAATAGCTGGAAACGGCACGGAGTTTCAGCAATACTAGATTTTAAAATGAGAATTACATTATTTTTTTTCTTTTGGGACGATCTACATAGTAGATTTATATGTAGTGCAATTTTTAAATATCATTATTTTAGGGCCCCTTCCTAAAAGCGTTCTTCTATGTCTCATGCGCGCTCCTAAATCCTAAAAATGTAGGAAAAAATACCAACTTTTCGAGGCTCTTAACTTTTAGAGGAAGTATAAATTAGGAGATAAAACGTCAAACAATCATATTTATCTTCCATATCTACAAATAAAAAAGTCAAAAGAGCGTTTTTATAGAGAAATGGCCGGATTTGAGTCCTTTCATTAGAGATTTTAAATTTCTAAGATCCAGCACATTCTCCTGAGCTGAAATTTATGTATACATTAATTAAATTGAACCAAATGTGTGCCATTACCGTTCTGTGATAGGCACTATTAGCATAACAAATCCCTCGCTGAATATTTTAGGGTTGTGCGAGTCTGGTACAGGTACGTTTTATTACGAAATAAATTTACAAAAAAGAAACTTATATATTATAGCTAGCTTATGGATGGGGTAAGGCACCGAACTATACCAAGGTCTCTCAATCATGATTTGTGGGGGGGGGGGGGGGGGGGGGGTAATGGCTCTGCTTTAAATCATGTTTCGACCTCATAAAAAGTTTAGTTTTAGTAAAAATTGAAATTTTATAATTGTAACTCCTCTCGTCTTATGAATAACATATTAATATTTGTTATTTTTAAAAATTAAAAAATATTGGTACTTGTCCAATACGTGTGTCGTATTCGATTAATACCAATATTTTCTTCAAACTATCGCTGGCTCTCTGTCTTTACTATGCATGCACTACAAAACCAGCTTTAGGTTGTTCTCAGGATTTGTTTAACTTACGATTGTTATAATATAGTCTAGTATCGTCGCACAGCATCGATGAAGTGGAAGTCCTGCTTACGGTATCGTCTTCTAGGAACCAGAAATATGCATTTAAAATCATTATAGCTCCCAGAAACACGCAAAGTACTTTTCTTTCAGGTATCATTTTAATATAATTTAATTTATTTAATATAATCGCTAATAATTTCAGTAAAAAAAATGAGTAAATTTAATAAAATGATTACTTAGTGCATTTCATTTTTTTATAAATAATATTGGAGTGAATATGTGAGAAAGCATAAATTAGTTACATAATATAGGTTATTCCAGAGCATGTTTCATCTGCTTCGAACATGAAACAGCGACCTAAAATTTTCATAGTCCACTTAAAGTAGTTTTTTTTAATTAGTTAAATTAACTTTAACGAAAAACATTGTTTGGGGTTAATTTAATTTATTAACGTCTTACTTATCAAGTCCAATATTAACACTTTATAACAAAATTATGGAATTATTTCTGTGAGTAATTTTACAATTTATTTTTTGTATTTTAGTCAGGCGTATATTTTAATTATTGTATAATAATGATATTTATTTTTTTTATGCCCTAATGTTCTTAGAAGCATTTTAAATTGAATTATACATACCTTTCAATATTTCTGGAAATATATATATATTTTATATATAAAATTACGAACATAATATTAAAATGTATTTTATACCGACCAAATTTTAGTACTTGCCTACTCTTTTTATAGTTATTTAGTATGGGTGATAAAATAAAATAAATAGGCCAACTCTTATGAAGCCATTTTAGGTTATGAATAAAAAAAACCATCTTTACCCCTATAATATATTAACTATTTCAATGCATATGATTAACAACCACCAAACAAAGGATTCCGCTACCAAATAAATGCGAGGAATAAGAGTGATTTAGTACGGGTTTTCATAATGAACTCATAAATTTTAGTCGTGATTATGCGTTAATAGAAAAGAAATATATCCCTTGCAGCGTTTCTGTGAGGGAATGAATCTAGATTTCTGGGATCTGTATTCAAATAGCGCGTGGGCACTGAGCACTGGGCTGCTCACGAAATGAAATCGGAATATATCACTAAACACTGACATATCCTGCTAGCTAGACAAAGCATCTTGCGACACGCTAAACGCGAGAAACCTTTATTATGGTCATAGAACTACGATTGTTTCGGTAACTCAATTTATTTTATTATAAAATAAGGATTCATAATATTAAAAAAAGTAATAATGTTGAAATTTGTCAAAAAATAAAATACAATAACTTATCTAGGTGAGATTCTATAACTGTTTTAGTGTTTGCGTATCCCTAATCATCTTTTTATATAATAACGATATACCAAAGAAATTGAGTAAATTAGTGTTTTTTAATAATAATAATAATAATTTTATTATCTTTTAAACCTTTGATCTAATATAATAAATTATAATATTGTATTGCCTGAAATTCAATATAAAAAAAATGACTGGTTAGAGTATGCTACCACACTCAAGTAAATGGTTTTGTAGATTAGCTCTATAGATCCTGCTACTTACTTACTGGATTAAATTTACTTATAATAGCATATTATTAGTTGTTTTTAATAAAGTGGTTTTTTTTATAATATTACATTAATAATGTAGCCGTTAAATAACACACATAAAACTTTAACTTCGATCAAACATATTTAATTCAAGACTGAAAAAACATTTTGCGTAACTACATTAAATTCCTGTTTTAAACTAAAGTTACGTTTTAAAATCCGCGAATAAATTCAATTAAAATGCTTTCAAAATTCTAATTACCATAATGAGCACTCAGAGGCGATGAGTCCACTCCTTTTAGGAAGCGCTGGCTTTCTCAGATAAAATCCGATTTACTTGAAAGGATGACGCAATTAGACATTAAGCAGGACATTATAAAAATTGTGACCAAATTCAATGCTTCTCTGGTAAATCTTCGGGTGAACATTTTTATAAAACGTAGATAAAAGAAAAAATACCTGCGAGTAATAAACACATTCTTGAATATTATAATTGTAATTTAACTTGATCGTTTACGTAGTGAGTGCATAAATTTTAAATGACCGAGTAAAAAGTATTGGTAAATGTGGTAATTCATAAAGTTAAAATAAAAAAGAATTATTTTTTTGTTATACTAAAAATATTTAATCATAGAAAGTAATTTTCTAAAAAACACCTAAAATAAAAATAACTAGTAAATATTTATGACAAAACGACTAAATTGGAATAGATGGTTCGCCTAACTAAACAATTTAGTCACGATTAATGTTTCACTAAATTATATAACATACTTTACATAAATAAAAAACCTATATTTTAATATGACACGACATTTCAACCTTCTTTGACGCTGTTTTAGTTTTCTTTTACACATTATAAAAAATATAAATTACCTTGCCCTTTCAAATGCGATACATATCTGTTGAAAGGTATATTAGAAAAAAAAACCAAAAAACTAAAATAAAGAAAAATAAAAATTTGTTTGTAATGTTTCTTCGTCCGATGCTCTCAACCCCTCCGCCTCTTCTCTCCTTAGTACTAAAGCAAAGGTCATGTCACGCCTTGGTATTGATTTCTTATTGCAATTGGCCAAAATTAGAGTTTATAGACGACACCGACATTTCTATAAACATTCTTCCGGTAAATATAATATTGGATGGAATAAGTTGCTAGTGACATATTTTTAGAAGCACAGGCTTCTATAAAAAAAATAACTTAAATAGAATAGGCGTTTTGGAATTTAAAAATGTTGGTCACATAATATACGTTTGTTTACTGGTAAATAAGATGGACGTCACGTTTTATATAGATGGATAATGCTGTGCACTTTGTCTAAAATTATTATATGAAATAGCCTTATAAATTACATGTGTATTTTTCAACTTATATAAATTACCTAATCCATGGCATCTTTCAGAAGAAAGTACAAAAACCTACAAGAATTTCTTTCGGCTTTGTCATGCTCTTCGCAGAGATAATCAAATTTGTTGTAATTATATTGTGTGCTTTGGCACCTCAAAGGAAGAACTCGTAAGATTTTAGCTCGAAAGAGGATGCTCGACTTACCCAAGCATCTACTAAGAGGCCACCCGCTATACCTAACGTATGTACAGACTTTAATATGAAACCTCTTATCAGTGTTACCTTAACTGGGTGTTGTTTGGGTTGGCGCATTTTGAAATAATAAAATCTCTATTTTTTATTATTTGCCGGCAACTCTAACTTTGATTTTTTTTTAGAGATTGGAACAACCTCAATTGACCTAAAAATAGGAAAACTCGCGGGGTCTGTTCATCTAATATCCGAGTGCAAGGCTAAATTACCTTTTTTTTAAATAAGAACTATTTTAATATATATTTTTATACGCAACCATAAAAAAGGAAAAAAAAAACATGTTTCAGTATTTTAAAAAATAGTATGTGGGCTAAAATGTCTACATTTAAATTAATATTGTAATTTGTACTGGTCAGTAAGCTACATTTTAAAGCACTCAAATCGAAGATATCAATATTACGTTTTTGAACATTCGAATGAGACGTTTCGCGTGTTGAAATTTGTAATTTCAAGTAATCAAGGTGACAATATTGCTTTTAGTTAAAAACAAGAATGGTCATGACACCCTATAGCTATTATATAGTATGCACTGCTTCTAGACATTGTTTTTAGTAGTAGTAAAATATCTAACCAGAACCTGACGTCTCAAAGCTAGGCCCTACAGGAGTAATTAAGGGCATCTTCAACCTAGACTACTCGCCACTGTATTACCAACTTGTGATGGTTGTACCTGCGGTGCTTTTAGCCCATTTGGTGTGCGTTTTGCATGGCCATAGAGGCGACAGTGGGTTATTTTTTAGGTCTGAGTAGATTAAAATAAAAAAAAAAAACATACATTCTTTCAATTCATCATAAATTTTAACAGACGGACGGACGGTAGGCGAGGATAAAAACTAAAATGATTCTGTGATTTTCATCATGATCATAATACTATATTATTATTATAATGTGAAAATGTTATGACAAAGGAACATTTAATTACATTTTTCATCATAGAAATATATTTAACACCAGTTATTTATTGTTATTATTTGAGCAACTCTCACACTCTATCCTAGCAAAGCCAAAAGATTTCCGAAAAAAATATAATAAAATAAAATAATAATGTAACGGTGCATTGTGAATATGTATATTTTTATGAAAGCGGATTAATATGAGCAGCAGCGCTTATACTTCATGGTTAAGATTAATTCTCATTATTATCATCATACATAGAAAACTTTTAAAAAATATTTATTTATTTTCATCATTACGAATTGAAAACCGATAATAGAATTAGGTACATCTACGAGATCAACGCGAAGCCATAGTCCAAGAAGATGTAGCGATGGATTGCTTCTCTCTTCATCCCTATTTACTTCTGACCAAGGGTGAGTCTGGTTGCAAAATAAAAAATACGAAAAAGGTTATGACCACTTCCTCTTTGCGTCATTATCCAGTTTGATAGATTATTAGTCTACCGTCACGGCATCTTAGGCCCACATTATTTCAACCATCTGCGTACAAAGGTTAAATTTTACTCAGGGTCTGCCAATGCATTTTTTTTTATCAATCAATCAATAAATAATAGTAATCAAAGTCGTTATCCGCGTTTGTCTGTTTGTTACTTTGGATCTTCTAAACTACATAATGAATTTTAATGCGGTTATTACCATTATTTAGAGAATTTCTTTCGGAAGGTAAAAGAAAAGAGTAGGTATATATAGCTTTTTGTATATATTTTATAACAAATCTTAGAATTATTATTTGTTTAATAGTGCCTGTTACTGTATATTTTGGAACATTGCAATTTTTATTTATAATGTAAAAAGAAGGTATAACAAAATTTAGAGTGCGCCGTCTAACTCGTCTATTGTTATAAAAATCAATATTTTCAGTGATGCCCCTCAGCTTTAGTTTATTTTCAGTAATCTTGGAATACCTAACCATAGACACTCAAAACCAGGCTTGTGGAAATATTTTTTCTACATTTACCATTCACGAGATATGTGCAGAGCTGAAATAAACTATATACATTGTAACGTTGTTATAACTATATTGTTTAGTATTTTAATTTTACAAAATTGTAATCTATGGTTTCATATTATTTTTTACCTAAACTATAAAACGTATAACTTCTTTTACATTACGGGGCTGTTAACAAAATAGAGTAGTAAAACTGTGATCATATAAAATATTCGATTGCTTATTAAAAAACATTAATTGAATTCATCACCTCCAAACGTCCTTCCGAGTTTAGCCGAATCAGCATGTCGCATTGGATTCATTCATTGTCTAGGAAAAATTGTGTAAAGAAGCCTTGCTTTAGTAATAAACATTTTATTTGACTGGCGTAAATACGGAGCACAAGATTGAGCTAATTGTCAACAATATTTACTAACTAACCCAGAGCGGTCTGTTGTAATAAATATTGACGATTTGGAATAAATTTCATAAATGAAAATCAATAATGTAATTAAATTCCCAGGCCCCTAAGCAATTGCGAAAAACGAAATTATATTTTTATATTATATTATACTGCATATTTTCTTATTAGTATTTATTATCGTTTAATAAATAAATACCACGTATAATATATAAATACACATTTATAAGCTCATCAATCTTAAGTGAGATAAAAAGAATTAGGATATATTAATTGCATTTGTTTGTGAATTAACGACGATGAGTACCTACGTACGTACCTACACATATAGCGAAGCAGTGCACAAAAGGGTCCTTATGTGTTTATGTTTATAAAAATACATGAAACTATTAGAAGTTTGAATAATAAATACGTAATTGAAAAATATAATAAAAGTAATTTGGTTCGAATACCTGCCAGTACTGCCTTTAATCTGTTGAGATTATGCGCTGTCAACGGTATCGGTTCTGCGGAGAGCTGCAGTCGAGTCTGGAAACTGTTTAAGTTCGTCCGACCGCTTCCAGCGCGTTTTTTTTCAGCCATAATTATAGCCGAGTATCTCCTGCGCGGTAAAAACTCGCAGTCGCTCTTGAAGCGCCCGCCTTTGCCAATTAAAACAGTGGCAGTACTCAAATGCTGCGAGTCGACGTTGAGTTTCAGACTTTCGTGAAGTTCCGCGGCGGCGCCCTTCAGAATCCTCCGAATGAAAACCCTGAAAACGTCGCGACCCGAACGGACATTGCGCCGGAGTCTGCGCAGCTTGCCGGTGAAGATATACTCGGAGGAATGAACGGCGTTTATGAAGTTTGCGTTGCCGCCCTCGAGGGTCGATTTTTCAGAACAGAACGGGACGACACTGCTACTTTTAAGACTTCTCAGCCTTGCGTTGTTAACGTTTAATTTTCCTTCATGAGAGTTTCGCGAAACTTTCAGCGGAAGGGATATGCGACAGAAACAAAACAGCACGATAAAAATATATATAAAATTAATCTTCATCGTACTTTTTTTGTTTATCATGCATTACTAAAAAGAATGACAAAACCAGCGGATTCACTTTTAAGCGTTGTTTAAATGAATAAAACATATATTTATTGTAACTTTGTTTGCTCCACGTAATAATACTATATTAGTTTGTTAACTTAGAATAGAATATGCGGATCGATCGCAGTGCGAATAACACGCGCGGGTATAGCACTCGGTGCGCAGACGCGTTGATCATCCGCCGCGGCGTCCGTAAAACAACTGAGAGGTGATATGCAGGCTGCGATCTCGCCGAGATCTGCGTGGGCGCAACAAAGCTTTAATGCCCGCTGAGGTTCATTTTCATCATTTCCCATTCAGATTATATAAATGCGAGTTAATTATTTATTTATCTGGTTTACGAGCGCTATTAAGACGGCTCGGTGTGAAGTGGATGCTCATTAAGTGTATTTGTATGTCCTTATCGAATAGTAATAATATTTTTGATCACCACCTATTGATTACCTCTATGTTGAGTTTTGATTTAACAATCACTGTAAAATAGAATCTCGCATAAACAGGTAAAATATCTTTTTAAGTGCTCTATTTTTTCATGTGGGGGTGTATGCATACGTTATCGATTTTGCAGTGTCGTTCACACTAACACGTATTATATATAACAAGAATGTAATACTTACCGATGTTCACTTTTTAATTTTTTAAAAATTATATATAGAAATTTGGTATCTGACACAATTCAATTAAATCAGAAAATATGCTTTAAACAGCCAATTGATAACTGCCGCGGTAGGCAAATGGGTTGAGAATGTAAAGCCAAAAATGTAAGGAGAATTTTGTTGACAAAGTTGGAAAATGGTGTCTCTGTCACGGACAGCGCCACCTTATCGCGTTCTCTTTTACACGAGATCTGTCTCTCTCTTCCAGCCGTGCGCGTGTTTTGTTTTGATTGTGTAGTTAAATACGAAAAATTGGTTTTAGAATCTATATAATATATGCCAATATATATATGCCAGAACATTTACAAATTTTTCGTAATTTTATAATAGTTTGTAGGTTAGGTTAGGTACGTACACCAAAACGGTAAAAACAATTTATAAGATTTTTTTGTACGTCTGTTAACAAGTCTGTAAAATACGAGTTTATACAAATGTATATCGCTATAGCTATAGAAAAATGAAATTTGTAATGCAGATAAATGATGAACGTAGAAATTAGTTCGTTGGTCCCAAATATTGTAAGTGCATTCTAACTAAATAAATTTGTTTACTTAGTTTACACATAATTTCAAAAAATCAGGCAAGTACAGGTTACAGAAAACCATATTCAAAGCCACATTTATTTTTAAGCACGTTTTATATTTAATCCACGGCTGGATAGCAGTGTGAAAAAACCTCGTAAGACAGTTTTGCTTTAATAACTATCAAACTACTGACGTTGGAAAAGCAAACATTGATGAAAAGAGAAATGCAAGGCCATGAATAATTGTAAAGGGTTGCAAGAATGACGGTCATGTCGGAATGACAACATTTCCGCGGTTGGCTAACACCGCGAATAGGTAAAATACGAGGTTTAGGCGAAGGTTGAACTATTTTATAACGGCCGGTTGTAGTTTGTAGGTCGGGACTAAAACCGAAAGATTTTCGATTTATAACGCGGAACTTTATTAGGAGGTTAAGTACTGTACGAGAAACGTTTCCCCAAACCGAAACAGCATATGATAAAATGGAATTTGTGAGAGTGTTATAAACAATTTTAAGAGTTACTTTGTCTAGGCAGTTCCTTATATTTTTATAAACAGACTTTTGTGAACGTAATTGTTTAACCAATAAGTCAACCAATAACTCTAACCAATAACCGATAACTCTATTAAACATGTTAACTCACATGTAAGCCAAGATATTTTATAGTCTCATCGCCTTTGAGTGGAATACAAGTCGCAACATTGACGCAGTCATGCATGCAGAGTCTAAAATTCGTATTCGCTCTTCCCCTATTCGTGACACTGAAGGTCACATAGGTTGTCTTGCTATTAAACCTCAGAAGGTTTTTTACTATTAACTATTCTTAATTTGTTTTGCAGACTTCCTGACTAATTATTATGGGAGCATATCATGACAGTATCATTAGCAAAACTTATTAGGTATATCTTAAAAAGTGTAGGTAGGTTCAAGCACGCTATCTGGAGTTGCGCCAAGTTGACTTCTACACTATCGATAATAGTCGACAATTTAAGTTAGATAACTTCTAAACTATTCTAATACCTCGCTCCTGATACCTATCCTATCTAGTTTTTGAAGAAGTTTACAAATGGAAATGGAAAGTATTAAATGCCTAAGCTAAATCGAGGAAGATAGCCATACACTATCAATACTACGACTTATAAATTGAGTGAGTTTAAAAAAGCGTCCTGTACTCTACGACCAACCTTAAAGCCAAATTCATTAGGAGAAATTAGTTTATTTGCTTTAAATAACTCGCAAAGACACCATTTGACTGGCTGGGATGGGTCGATAGTTTTTTCTCGTCCTCTTACAATTTTTAGAAATGGGTATTGCATTCTGAAAACAAACTGGGGAAATGCTAGTTAGCAGGCTTAAGCTTCTTACACGAAAAAGAGGTTTTAGTATGTAGGATTTGTTTTATTTATTTAATTTTATTACACTGGTGCTTATGCAATCCGGAGCAGCGTTTTTTTTTAAATTATCTATAATTTAGATATTTCTGCTGCATTTGTGGGGTTAAATTTTAGAGGAGATGAAATTGATAATATTATGGTCGCATATCAGGATTTGCCTGAATTGTGTCAGATTTCCACAGCGCCCTTTCGGCGTCAAGAACTATAACAAAAAACAAATTTAGATATTTTAAAAAGCCCCCGACACACAAACGGCTTAGTTTTTCTTAAATAGCTAAGAACAACTCTCGATCAAGTCATCTTTCAAACCAAAAAAAAATAGGTTTATTCCTTTGGGAGCTATGATGCCACAGCATACACACACACACGATAAACTTATAACGTTCCTCTGCGTCGGGGTTTAATAAAAAGAAATTTATGAACAATGAATAACCCTATAAAAAAAAAATATTACCCGTCTTTTTATTTGTTGCGTTAATTTAATGTTAAGCAACTTCCCTGTATACTAAGTGTTACCTTAATAAACAAATAAATAACATCACCTTAAACACCATACTTTAGTAATGGATTGCCTAGTTACGTAGTACATACTCGTAGAACAATGCCATCGTCAATTTACTTATTTTTTAATGATAAAGTTATGGTTATTATTAAATATGAATAAGTATTGATATCAAAACGCAAAAAGTTTGACTGTGACTTTGACTTTATTATAAAATAAAAAATAACATTAAACTTGGATAATGCGATTCGAATTACAGTCTTTAAAAGTTCGGTTCACAAGCTATAAAAGAAAGTGTGTATATAAAACGCTATTAAACTGAACAGTTATCGATAAATTTAAATTATTTTCTTCAGGTTACTTTTAGGTTATTTTACTACAGATGTGGATAACGCGTTACGTTTAAGGTTTGTACTTAGGCTGAATAAATATTCTGCTTTTATTCGTGTCATTAAAAGCATCGAAACGTGTTAACCATTAAGCTCTTGAGTGTGAAGCGGGCGGAGCGAGGACTTTGATACTCTTCGTAAATTCTTGTGAAAACGTCATGCAAATAAATATACGGCCCATAAGGTGCCCCGCGCCGGTTGCAGGTGAAGTAATCGACGTAGAAAATGAGATTCCAGGCATTTCGAAGTAAGTTTCTTTGACTAGAGTTTGCCGAGGCCGAGTGCGCCGAGCTCAAACGACAGTATTGGAGACGAGTGACTCACTCGAACGAATGGACGCTCAAAAACAACACGCGGCGCACTTTGTGCTTTTCTGCAAACGGAATACGTTTTGAATTGGTAATAAGAGTATGTTATAAAAATAATATATTATAATAAAATGATGATCAACCGATTCTTATACAAACATTTATTATTTAAATCATGCAGAATAAACAAAAATCCTCGGGACTCCTATTTAACATCGTTTAACGCATTCCTTTAATTGTAAATTTCAGCTATCAATAGCCTAGACTCAGCCATATTCTGGGCAAGTCTCCATAAAACACTGATAACTCACCAACTTTTTATGTATTCGGCCTTATTCTAGGATGCTCGAAGTGATTCCCTCTTAATGAGGTGATCGAAGAAACCAATACTTCGCCTCTTTACTGTGTGTAATGTAAAGTATCACGCGTGTGTGGGCTCAGTTGAATACGCATGATGGATAATATTTACTGTACAAATAATCAGAATATACGGAGACATCGGCACAGCATCTTGTCAAAGCAGGACGCATTAGTTTACTAAGCACGTCGTGCGTTGCATTGAATTGCACTGAGTCGATAAAATCAACTACATATTAAGCTTATAGTGTATATAAGTGTCACAAACATCTTTGTATAGATATACAGTCGCATGGCAATTGTACTGATAAAAACATCGCGATTTTTCATTCCAATAATTGAACATTGTCATAATTGTTTGTTTTTCTGATTTATTATCAATAAAATACCGAACTGCCTTTAAAATAAATCTACAGCCATTAAACTATGGAAGAATAAAATAAACTTCTTATTGTTAGTAAACAATCCACGAAAACATTGAAGTCTGCGGAAGTCATCCCGTATAAACTTCGGTATAAATCGTGTCTGTATATTACCCATAAGCAGAAAAAGACATAGTTTGTACAATTATAGGTATGGTTGTCAAGTGTGAAATAAGGAGCTCAATTTATCGCGTCGCAACGAAAGCATCTAGCTCTCAATTGAGAATAATAGTTTGTCAACCAAACTCAAAACTTGTTAAAAAATAACTATTAAAACTTCTAAAATGTCTAAAGCTAAACGAAAAGACAAATTAATTACCGAAAGAATCACGGCGAATTTCCATTTCTGAGCAGTTAAGTTTGAATCCAAACAGCTTGTTTGCTTTGGCAAGGAAAGTAGCGTCTGCTAAACCATTTAAATTTGTGTGGCAGAAGTCAAACGCGAATTTTTTGCAGGATTTTTGGCACAATTTACATGCCCAATATTTATAAAACATGAAAATCAGCCCAACGACCTGCGACGAATGCTGCTGGTAAGCCTGCAATGAAAACTGACCCAATTCATTGTCATACAGACATTTCCAGCCAAATAGATATCTTTATTATTATTGTGCTTCCATCTCTATATATTATATTTAATTTGGCTAAAATATCACGCGGTATTTAATTTCCAAGTTCCCTGTCTGGACTTACTCCAATTTCTCGCGCACCAGTCCAAGTCAAAGCGCAGCAAATCGACTTTGAGTAAGAGGTTATGCAAAGTCGCAGCGGAGTGCGGTTTGCGCCATGTCGCTGCGGCGCTGGAGAGGTTTATTTTCTCGCGCGACTCCCGACTTCCAAACAGGTTTCGCAGGACTCTCGGCCGTCGCGTCGCGTTGATTTTGCCCGGTGACGCAGTGCTGTTTGCTGATGCGATCGAAAACTGACCTTCTGGCAATAAATTATTTTATGTCGTTTACTCACTGCTGTCCTGCGTACATATGACGTTAAGTTAGTTACTATATTATTAGTAACATATTCTTATTTCGCTTATTATTGGTTGAAATAAAGTTTTTTTAATAGAGTTATTAAGCAAAAATTGAATAATAAAAAAAATGGGTTTGTGGTAAAAGTAAAACTTCTGTAAGGAGTTAAGTTTTCTTCTTTTTAGTCCTATCCTACACTGTTAAAAATATTGTAATTTTTATGAAATGTAACAAGTACATTATCGATTATTTGGTGTAAAAAGTAAAGAATTTCGTAAACCTATATCTCGATGCTAGTCCATAATATTATGGTAACAGAATAATGGCGTTGCTGAAATACCGGCGCTAACTATCACATAATATAGAAATATGGCTGCATTATTATCAATTTACGAGTCATGTTGACACTGGATGGCACCGCGGCCTGAAAATTGCTCCCGATTAATAAGTATTAGTACGACAAACGACAGCACAAATTATTGTAGCGATCGCACGAATTCATGCTGCGGCTTAATTTCCACCGGCTCTGGATAAATTTATTACCTACCTACTATTTCTACCAGCGCGCTCGTACGATATATTTTTAGGGTCCCAGAAAAAAAAGAAAATTACTAATGCACGTGTATCCTGCCTTTAATTCCCTCTTCTCCCCCAGTTTACCCCCTCACCTACCACTAAGATCTTCACTGTACAAATAAGATATTATTTTAAATGTCGAGCAGGTTGTAGTCTTTGTTTTTCATATATAGTGGTACCAAATAGATTGTGATTTGGAACACGACATTTTCGAATTTATAAACATATTTACATTAAATACGTGTGCTAAATTTAATTTTAATAAAATAAGTATCACTAAGTATATAATATAATTAATTATGAATGCAAAATATTATTTCATAAATAAACTTTATTCCAAGAAGAATACACCACTTCACTTGACTTTTATTTCAAGTAAGAATACATATACCTAATATTTATGTGAATCTTTAGAAAAAGTATCAATATAAAATTAAATTACTATCTATTGCTCGAAAAAGTATGAAGAATGTCCCATGAAATATGTGCAATTACTCATAGTTATGCGATAAAGCATCTTAGCTTTTTTCATTTATCCCATCTGATGGCTTGATTTTCACCACACCTACATCCGAGTCTCTGCCGCAGTAATATCTCTCTCATTGAAGCAAATTTAAACCAGAGGTACCAAATTTATGAGCGTAGGCAATAAAATAAAATATTTACGGCAGTGAAGTACCTCACAAATAGATATTTCAAAAAATAAATATGTACACGTATGTTGGAAAAGAAAAAAAAAACTACATCTGTCTATTATTTATACCGCAGTAGTCTGATATTGAATTATATCAAACATTAGCCCAATGGGTCACAAGTCGATTCATTTTGAAGCTGTTTAGCTGTTTACTTACAGATAATTCGACATATTTTTTTTACCTATTCCTTACAGCGGGCAGTTTTAAATATAATAATAATAATAATTGTAACGGCGTCAACACTAGTACGTTTACTGTTACTGTTACTTTCAAGTTGGAAAATTTTGCGTTTTCTAAACCTATTTAATACCACGACGACAGGTGGCGAGACTTTCGTACTAATTTTTATGTTGGGATATGTATAGTAATTCGGTGTAATAAAAAGTATTGTGTAATATTTCCACGTGTTGTCAAACTCTACGGACTCAACTTTTATTTTTAGGTTTACAATCTTCAGCGATATTATTATTTTTTAACTATTTAACCTTTTGATATTCAACTAGTAACAGTTAAAATTGGTTTAAAATTTAAAAACAAAACAATATTACATATTTTAATTTGGGTTTATTATCACTTCTTCTATAATATAATAATTATAAAAAACTAAAATTAATATATTTCCTATTTACAATATTTGACTTTAATTTTTTTTTTCACTGTCAATTTAAATTTAAATACTTACCATAATTATTATCTTGCTGTTTAAAAACATACGTATTTTTTAATACAAATAATACGTATTTATAAACTAGCTATATCATCAATGAATGCGATTAATAATTTATTTTACTATTATAAATTTAATTAGTATGCTCTCAAAAAGTGTTTATCGATAGTACGTAATAGACTTTTTCCAAATTTACTATGGAATAACTGAACGCAATAATCCCAGAGTCAATATTCTGCAATATTCACAGAAAGATGCTCATAAAATTCTCTATTATGATTATCGACCGAAGAAGCGAAACGCATTAAACGCGATGAAGGCTCTTAAATCGCTAAATATTGCAGAGTTATCGCCGTCATAATATGTGTGATTTTACATGCCAGCGGTGATGGCTCAATAAAAAACCAACAGCTAAGTAAACCTTGAGTATCTATTTTGAGCTCATATTATACGGTAGCAAAAACACTTTGATGCATATTTAAACCTTATTTAACCTAAAAATACAAAATATTGTAAAATATAAATAAATAAAAAATGAATGTAACATATATTTAATATTTACTTATATTTGGATTTGGATTTGCTATTAATTATCAGCCTAATAGTTGTGAAAGTCGAGTGTGATGAAATGTGGTGAGAAATTTATACTTACATACAGGAATGAAAATATTATAATTTTTAATTTCCGAGTATATTTATTTTTTTCAATGACATTTGGACATTGACAAACATAGGATAAGGCTTTCTTGCATCAACGACTTTATTAACAAAGCGTCTAGTGTCTATAAAAACACCATCATCTTTCAATTTCAGCTATGGTTTATATATAACCAGATTTATATATACTCGTATAGATTGGATGATACGGTATTTAAGCTTTGTAACACTTTGTAACGAAGTAATAACTGAGCGTTTATCTTTTATCGTTGCTTTCATTTGTGTACTTTTTTTTTAAATTTTGCTAACTGCCAATAATATACACACATATGAAAGTAAACGCTAAAACAATACAATTAAACAATTAGTAAATTATAATTATTATTAATTTTAAAATGTTATGATCCTAAAAATAAATAAATAAGTAGTAACTATTTTAAGCGAAGACACCGCTTTATAAATAACTTTTCGTAACAGTTTTCCTTTAGCACTTTTCTTGTGTGACACATTTCAATTCTTCAATATTTATTTTTAGTTTTTTGTTTATTTAAATTAATGTTTTTTTAAATGGGTCGTTTCGTTCCTATTTACTCTTTATTATATATTCCGGAAAATATTCAAGTTACTATAATTCAGGATATTATTTTCTTTTCGATTTAAGTCCTTTTCGAGTTTTCTAATAAATTGTGTATATTTTACGAGTACATTCTCATCAGATTACTTAGGGTCATTAACCTCATAGATAATTTATAAATATAATAACTATTACGTTCACTAATAAATAACACGTGCTTTTATCCAAAGGCCTAAACAAGGGGGTGGTAAAATAGAAGGGATGGAGACTCGATGTCATCAAGTCTCCATCCCTTCCATTCCATCCAAGACTTTCGACACCATCAAGTTTATCATGACCTATATAATTTTATATGTCCCTTTCTTGCATCAACGACTTTATTAACAAAGCGTCTAGTGTCTATAAAAACACCATCATCTTTCAATTTCAGCTATGGTTTATATATAACCAGATTTATATATACTCGTATAGATTGGATGATACGGTATTTAAGCTTTCGCCATTCGGCGTCTTCAGAAAATATATGAAAGATGACGTTTAAAATGCAACCTTCATAAATTCGAAAATCGCATTTTCAACTAAAAGATAAAAATATCCAGCCACTACAATTATTATTATATAATTGCAGTTTTGCTAGATAAATCGATCAGTATTATGAAATGAAACTAGTTTCTTAAATGAATATATCAAGTATCACGCGTTAAATGCTGTTAAGTTAGTTTAATTTTGTCTATTTAGACCTACAGATCTGCAAGCGCCTAAGACCCAAATATGAGAGAGTTCCCATGTCTTTAAATCAATTTCGCTGGCATCGCGGGCGGACAGTGTATTGACATTTGGAAATTTGTATTAACTCAAGCGATGCAACTATCTGTGCGATCGGTATTAATTTTTCTTTGAACATTATGGCTATATAATTTGTTGAAAAAAATTAAAATAGTCCTTAAAAGTCCTTAAAATATTATAAAGAATTCAAATTTTCCAATATGTCGCATTTTATAAAGCGAAGCGTATGAAGCATGCGTAATATTTATGTAATAATCTAATGAACTAGGTTGGGAACTTAAAATGTGGATGCTATAAAATTGACCCACGTAAGTATTGTCTTGCGTGTTTCGAACGCTTCGACCGCACCTCGAATTTGGGGGTCTGAGCTGAAGAGGGGTTCGGGTAATCGCGACTCACTCAGACAAAAGAGGAAACCTGATGTTCTCTTTAAATAATACAAAAATGTAATATTTATAAATTGTTATTACTTATGGCAGTACCTTTTTTTGCGTGCGTGCACTAATATAAACAACACGTAAAAATAAAACATCCGAAAGTATGACAATAGTTTCCGACAGAGTTTATATAGAAGATTTTGGAACCTTATTTCGAAATCTCTTGTATGTTTAAAAAGTTTGAAGAATTATGCAGAAGTAAATGGAAGTTTCCGGTATATTCCACTTCGGACAATTTCAAAAACATCTAAATTAGTGGAAGGTTGTGGAAGCTTCCAGAATAATTTTAACCATCTTCGAATGTTCGAGAAGTGTGAAGAATGTGGTGTGTCACGATCGTGTTTAATCGTGCCAATTACGCTATTCTTGCGCGCGTAATTATTAAGAACATATGCATATATAAATATTTATTTACTTTGATAACACCAAAATTACGTTTGTAGCTAGGTAGAAGCCACCTATCGGCAATCCTAGCTAAGTAACCATATTATGAGGTAGAAAGCGGATGGTAGTTCCACTAATTCACACCAAAAGAGGGCGGTACGGTATTTTTTTAGCGAATCTTGGGTTACGAAATGATGTTAGTTATTGCTTAATACCGTAAAGAATATTCGCAAAATAAGTTTTAAATAAATTAAATAATAAATAAAAAGATAGTAGAAGGAGAAAAGTAACGATATAGTATATAAAAAAAAAAAAAATAATATTAAATTTTAAACAAGTACTTAGTCCGGGCGAGAGCTCTGAAGTCAGGGGCATTAAATTGCTACCGGGTTCAGACGAGTACAGTAATTAGTTTTCGAATAGATAGAGTAGAGAGACCCTCTGACATTTTGGATCGTTTTGGGGGTGGACGTATTTTTTTTGAGTTCTGCGTGCTTGGTTTTTTTTTTTTTGGTTGGTTTTACTAATCCAACCGCATCGGGCTATATAGAAGTTTGTGAAAGGTGGAGTATATCACCAAGGGTTGCAAAGATAAAACGCCGTTCAGCCAACATAATATTTCGGCTAGATGAATTTTTTTCTTCCGTGCGAGTAAGAAGCAGAAGGCCTGAGTGCATAGCGGGAACGTTGCCTGCCCCTGTAATGCACCGGGAGTTGTGCGTGTGGTGCACATTCCCATGATTTGCCACGCAGCAGATATACCATGGCGTGTCCTGGAAGGCCGCCGAGAGAGTAAATCCCTGCATCGGAGGAAAGGCGTATTGGTCGTCTCCCCGGCGCTTACGAGGCAGGCCGAGACGTCTCCAGCCTTATCCCGTCGGACTATCCAGTTCCAGGGAGCAAAGTCAGAGAAACAGAGGTCAGTCCAGTGTTAGAAAAAATGGTCGTTTCATTGCATTCACTCGTTAATTTTTTTAGTTTTTTCTCTTTATTTACATATTTAACCTCTTGTAGAAAATATAGTGACAGAGCTTGAGCTCCACGTCATTTGATTGCTTTTCAGTAAAGTTCGTTTTTATTTGACAATTAAAATGATTAGATCATCCTATTCCAAATTATAAAGTAGAATAAAATAATAGCTATTGATAGCCTATTATAAAAGATTGGCGTTGCTTTACTATGAACGCCGGCCGACTTGCGGTCGAGTATATTGCCTACCACCGAACAAGAAGAAAAGAACGGTTCGCGATGCCGGGGGGAGGGGGTCTGTTTCCTTTAATTTAGTTTTTTTTGTTTTTGTTGTTTCAAACGGATTCAGTCCGGTAGTCACTAAATATAAATCTTGTTATTTCTCTTTATTAAATAATTATACAGTAATGCTCTATAAAGTACAGATCGAGTCGCCAGAACGTCCACACAACCGAAGTACATGTATATTGTTATTTGTTATAGTATGTTTCCAACCCGTTCGTTTCACTGTTTGTTTATATTTTGCCGAGAATGTAAAAAAAAAGTCAAGTTTTGCCATGCCATCGTATCAAAAAAAAGGCCACACCATATTTTTTTTATTTTAAAATAACCCCATGCAGGTCAAGTACATAACATTTGTTTTGTTTGTTTAAGTTTTTCGTTGTTCAACAATATGTTGAACCGTTGGTTTTGATAGTGAGTAAAGTACATACAATTTTTTTATAAATGTTTTTCGTATATTCGTCGTATATTTTAGCCATGCCGAAATGCCTTGCCACAATAATTAAGAACATAATATGAAATGTTTGTTTTGTTTATTTACATATTTTTTTTAGTAAACGAAGTGCTTATATACATTTTCCCCGTACAATTTTTGTAGGCACCGGCAGATGCCGAAAGGTCTTGCCACTATAATTGAGTGCCTAATAGGAAATGTTTATTTTGTTTATTTACAGATTTTTTTTAAAGAAGTGTCAGGCTTCTATATATTTATCCGTATAAATTTTGTTTGCACCGGCGAATGCCGAAATGCCATGCCGGTAGTGAGTACCTAGTAAATAGAGTGATAATATTATTTTGTTTGTTTACATGTTTTCGTTTCGACGAAGCGTAATAATTTTATATTTTTCTTGCACGGCCATACGCCCGAGTATATGCCACATAACATTTAATCGTGCTGGCACGAAAACATAAACAATAAAACGTCATTATGACGTAATGCCATTGTTTACAAACAGTCTGTTTTTTTTTTAAGGTTAAAGCAATATATTGACCCTTAATAGTTTTATATGTTCCTTTTTTTTTGCTTTTCGTATTTATATTTGGTTGAGTTAACGTAAGGGCGTTAGTACATTAAAACAAGATGTTTGTTTATTCATCTGTGTAGTGAATCGCCGTATTTATTTGTCACAAGGCCATCCTTCCGACTAAAATCGGGTAGATTTTTAATATTTTGTTTCGTCGCCTAATATAATTGCTTTGTTTACGAAATAGGTTCGTCAAATTGTAGAGTCAATGGCGAAGTTGGAAATTAATTGTTTTATACATTGGCACCATATCGTTTTATTCACATATCTCTTTATACTGCAGATAATGGCCATGTTTGTGGCATTGCAAATTTGAAGTTAAATGTTTTTTTATTAATAGTATTTTTGTTAATTTACAATATCGTTTCATAATGTAAACATTGACATGTTTGTCAAACTAAAGAGTCATTACCAAAGTTTAAGAAATATTGTTTATTTTCTGTCACATCGTCAGTATGTCGTTTTGTTTACAAAATCGGTTCAGCCGGCAGTTAAGTGACATGTTTGTCGCATTGTGTAGTCAATGTCAGAACTGAAAGTAATTATTTTATATTGCTAGTATTGGATTTTATTTACAATATCGATCCGTCATGCAGTTAATTGACATGGGTGTAGCATTGTGAGATCAATGCCGAAATTCGAAAATTAATTGTTTTTTTTTTTATTATTATTGATAGTATGTTAGTCAGCTACAAATCACTTCATCGAGTACTCATTGTCATGTTTGTCGCATTGTAGAGTCGATTTCAGAATTAGAAATTAATTTTTGTTACATGATGATTATTTTGTTGTACGTACGTCGTCGCGTCATCCAAGGTCCTTCAGACTACAGGATGACGGATGTTGGTGAAGTTGTAAAGTCAATTCCAAAATTAGAAATTAATTGTTTGTTCTTTTACATGATCATTATTTTATTGTACTCACGTCGTCGTCTCATACAAGGTCCTTCAGACCATAGAACGACGGATGTTTGTCACATTGTAGAGTCGATGTCAAAATTTGAAATTATTTTTGTCTACCTGATCATTATCCTGTGGTACATACGGCGTCGTTTATCTAGGGTCCTTCAGACCACAAAACGACGGCGGTAAGCCTATTGTTCAGTTTTTTTTATTAGCCAATTGTTCAATTTTGTTTATTAGCCAATTGTTCAATTTTGTTTATTAGTCATTTGTTCAGTTTTATTTGTTTATAGTCACTTAGTATCTTCTAGACCATTTGGACCCTTCTGGTTCTAATGGTCTCTCATCTGTTGCAGTATTGTGTTAATCGATTTTAATTTTGTTCAACATGTAACCTCACCAGTTAATCAATAAATGTACCTCTCGTCTTCTAACACCGTGTTCATCATTCATTTACCTTCATCTTGTACTCTATTATTTACTTGTGACACGGGGTCATAATGCTTCATGGGACATGACCCAGACGACCCTGAGATCTTCCTTTTTTTATCTTGAGCTAGTTCCATGATAGCGTCCTCTCATCTAGAGGAGTGACCGGTTATTTTTTTGTTAAGTCGCGGTCTGGACTAGCCAGACCTGCCATGTGACGGGAGTGAGTCGAGGCGACCTCAATCCGCGGTAGACCAGCCGGCCGGCGGAGCCATGAGAGAGGGACGAGGGGCAACCCGTGACATTGCTTGGACGCCCCGTCTGGCGCCCAAGCTCTCTTCTCCTATCATCCTGACGGGCAATAGGGGAAGTTCGTAATTTGTCTCAAATTTTACTACCATTTAAATCTGTAGTTGACGCGGTGCCCGACCAATCACGGTTCGTCCCTCGCGGTCCGACAACTCCGGCGGATCAGCTGGCCAAGGAGAGCCTGCGAGAGGGAGACAACGCAGGCGGCGGCGGCGAGTAACACCCGGACGGAAGCCGAGACGAGCTCCACCTCGGTCGGAAGCGACCGTGGTGAGGCGGCGCTCCATCGAGGGCCCTGTCCGGCCCGAGGAGTGGGCTCGGAGGGGTAAGAATCGTAACATTTTGGCGCCCAACGTGGGGCCGCGCAAGGATTTGTCGGCGAAGAGGTCGGAAGTTTTGTTCAATTTTTTTTTGGATTTTTTTTTTGTGAATTTGTTGTCATTTACATATGGATTTGTTGTCTTTTTCCTTTTTTTTTGTAAAGGACCTTTGTCTATTCTCGTCAGGACTTTTTGCTGATGAGGGTGTACTTTTGAACATTCATACCTTTAGGGGACATTTTTTTGTTATTCGCTAGGAAGCGAGCAGATTGAGAATCATCAGAAGTGGGATGTTTTTTTTTATAATTGGTTTTGTCTTCAACAAAGTTCCACGGGGTTAAGTAGGCTGAAAGTTTTTCAATTGTCATTATTCATTTTGTTTTTAGCCGCATTAATAACATTGTACTTTTGTTTGGATTATTAAGATTGGTATTATTTCGTGTAATCTTCTATTTCTATGTATATGGTAACGCCGAGTGGCGTGCTTCATTTTGTTTTATTGTTTTTTTTGCCAAGGGTCGATTCGGCAAATTTGAATACAATCTTGTTTGTTTTTTTTTTGATTTGCTATGGTGACAAGGACGCGCAGGTTGTTGTAAGAAGAGGGTGAGGTTCTGGTATGTCGGATAGGTCGTTAAGGAGAGTCCAGTGGAATAAAAGGAGGGAAAATTTATTGCACGTTCGGAATACCAAGGACTCTGAAGACACTGACATGGAGTTGGGAGAAGGGACCAGTTCCCAGAGGGATGAGAAAGAAATTCATTCGACACCCATACAGAAGCCACGTGCAGGGCAAACAGAGATTCAGGAAGGAGGCCAAGATTCGGAAAGAGAGCTAAGGTTGGAGGAAACGTCATACATGAAGGTACCAGGCAAGTCCAGCAAAGCCAGAGGAGGTCGGAGAAGGTCAGGTAGAAAATACGAATCGGACTCTGACGAAGATGACGAGCCCAGTGGAAGGGTGCAAAGGTTCAACCCGAATGTATACAGGTGGAACCTGAAGTTCGATGGACGTTCCTCGGTGATGGAGTTTCTGGAGGACGTGGAGGATAGGGCACGAGCAAGAAATGTAAAGCTGGACACGATTGTCTACTGCTATACGGAACTATTGGAAGGGACCAGTCTAAAGTGGTTTCGAACTGTGAGGGACTCCGTATCCGGGTGGCGACACCTGAGGGAACTCCTCATCCACAAATACGAGCCACTCAATTATCAGGCCAGGCTAGAGGCTGACTTAAGAAACAGGAAGCAGCGATCGGAAGAAAATATGGAAGAGTTTGTCACGACCCTACGGAGCATGAACAACCAGCTTACCATGGAGATCCCGGAACGGGCATTACTTGAAGTGATCAAGCCGAACCTATCATCCCAGTACAGGACGTTACTAGCCGGACATTTGGTAGACAGCATCAGACTTCTGCTTCAGTTGTCTAAAAACTACGAGCAGTACACACCATCTACATCACAGGACACGAGACAAGCAGTGGGAATTTCACCACCGACGAGAGGAGGCCGTGTGCCATGGCAGACCAGAGGGGGGGCGATAGCGACACTTGAAGCGGGCCCAAGGCAAGGAGAAAGGCCAACGCAGTCGGAGGGACACTCTCAGCAAACTATGACGTCGTCACGGAGGATAGTGTGTCTGAAGTGCGACCAGCCTGGTCATGGGTACATGGATTGCCGG
Organism: Neomicropteryx cornuta; assembly: GCA_020383195.1. Lineage (NCBI taxonomy): Eukaryota > Metazoa > Arthropoda > Insecta > Lepidoptera > Micropterigidae > Neomicropteryx > Neomicropteryx cornuta. Next base: position 15,060,526 of record JAHKQU010000014.1, read on the forward strand.
GAGTATCCGTATCCGATGTGTTTTCGTTGCAAGGCCCCGCTCACGACCTCAGTAAGATGCACCTTTTGCAATCCGGGGACACCACCTGCCGGACCTCGCCGTCAACCTGAAGCAGACCAGATGCGTCGTGTGGCCAGTCGAAGGGGAAGACAATAGGTACGAGCGAAGGAACCATGGAGAAACCGAAACGGCGTACTCTTACCATATGGTACACCTGCGACACTGCTACTCGATAACGCAACATACTTCACGTCAAATAAATTCAAAGAATTCACGGAAAAGTATAAGATCCCAAATGTATTTTACTCGTGTTCATATGCGCCCCAGTCCAACACCGTGGAGTGGTACAACCAGGTCATCGAGACATCACTGGCAATCCTGACAGGGGAAGATCAACGGGTCTGGGACAAGCATCTTCCACTGGTGCAGCACTCGTTAAACAATTCGGAGAACGTCACGACAGGGTTCACACCCTCATACTTGATGTATGGAAGGGAAGTGATTATCGACGGGCGCTTTCACAAAATATTTGGATACAATCCGACCAGGGCAGCCGACTTGGCCATAGGAGACCCCATGCCGTACAGCATAGGTCTGGAGAAGTTAGCGGAGACCTACGACCTAGTGCAACAACGCATGCTTGCATCCTACCAAAAGAGCGCCGAGCGATATAATCTGAGGCGAAAGCGAGTGATTCTGTCACCTGGAGACGTGGTATGGGTGAAGAACCATATACAGTCCAAGAAAGCGGAATTTTTCTCTAGCAAGCTGGCCCCTCGTTTCCTAAAGTGCACCGTGCTCGCAAGGAAGTCACATCTGGCATATGAATTGGTGGATCAGAATGGAAAAAATAAAGGCATCCACCACATTAAGGACATCCTCAAGGTTGATCGGTCCGACAACCAGTAAACATACCTGACCTTTGCACAACCAGCAGCGCGAATAAAAGCCATAAGCAATCGGTGTGATAGCACTCTAAAAGTTTTGACGCTTTGTTAGGTTAACCCTTATTTTATTTAATAGAGGTTTTAAAATGCGGCCCATTGATTTAAAGCGCGTGGGATTCCTTAACATCCCTGTAAAGTATTCTCTTTTGTAACTTCAGAGCCCCACGTACGACATCTTCAATGTCGGGACGGTGGTGTTAACGTTGTATTGGTAATTGTTATTAAATCTTTCCTGCTGGCAAAGCATCGGCAATTGGCATGTTAATATTTCTAGTTATAATTATGTTTTAAAGCCCATAACGACTTCATGTATAGCTGAGGCGTTTCCCCTTTGTACAAATTTCTGGTGTTTATATTTACTTAACGTGGCAGAATCCAACCCGTGCGCGTGGCGCAAGGACGATGTTAAGTGTATTAGTTGAGCAGTGGTACGTTTTAAATTTTTTTTTTTCTCCCCACTAACCCGGCCACTTGCCGAGGTCCCATGGCGTACCGTCGAGTTTTTCCCCTTTCCCTCATCGATCTACTCAGTGATCGACAATCGCTACGAAACACCACCGCAATCAGTTGCGAACCCCTACGAATTTACTGTACTCTATTCACACTATACAGACTATATTGTTCTTTCTAGAGGTTGATTTGGAGTTTTTTTTCTTTTTTTTTGTTTTGGAGAAGTTTTTTTTTTGGAGTCCTTTTTTTTTGGAGAAGTTTTGTTGGGGAAGTTTTTTTTTTGAAGAAGTTTGTCGTTGGAGTCTTTTTGTTGGAGAAGTTTGTTGTTTGTTTCTCCCAGTTTTCCCTATCGCACACACCACACACCCCACACTGCCATATTGCGAGTATGCGCTGAAGGGCCGGCGGACCCTTAACCCCCTGCCAATAGAGCAGGTTAAATAATACGTGACACAACGCTGGTGGTTTGATTGTTCGGAGTAGCGACCGTCTCTTCGATCCTCCGGGCGTTATACTAGTATACCTGCACCTGGACCGGAGGTCCCGTGCCTATTTATATATTTCACACTTACATCGGTACACTCACATTTTACACTACGGGTATCATTGGTCTCGAAGATTGTAGTTGATTATCTCCTATCTAATCTGAGGTCATTTGAACCCATGTCTCTTTATGAGACAGAAAATGCTTCTGTTTGGATCACGTATTCCCGTGATACTGTTTATTACTCATGTCGACCCTCAAGCCCAATTGTTTGGTTAGTTCCGAAGTCATCTTGGCAAATTCTATCCATGCTCTATAGTTTTAGAATTTTCTCTACCCAGGCGGTAATCCTCACCGTCACCCGACTAACTCTCGACTCTAAAGGAGGCGAGCTATGTTGTTGTTTTGATGTTCTTGGTATGAAAGGGAAGAATGATGATGGACTATGAATGGGGAGGGATGCTCAGGTCCAGTGAAAGGAAGTTTTTCAAAATACCAATGTAGTTATATCCCTCTGACTAATTAATTTTCTCCAGATCAGTAATGTTACCAAATGGAAAATTTCAAAGTTAGTCCAGATATCTAATGAAGGTAGAGAGTCTGTCAAAAGAATTTGCAAAGATGTTAACTAGCAACAGCTTATTTCTGAGTGCAAGCTGCATGCGTTCCTCGCTGGCTCAGTGATTGATTCCATGTAAGTCCACTGAGGCATGCTAGCATCTTCTTCTCCCATTTAGGCACACTCTGGATATTTGTGTTCAGTGTGGTTCATTCCATCGACTAAATAATAAGTATCTCCTGAGACTAAGCTTTGGAGGTGTATCTTTGGTTTAAGGTGGATTCGTTTCCAGTTAGGCTCGGTGGCTAGGTTACCGACCGGTAAGTCCGCTGGTACGAACTCATTTTTCACCCCTTACGTCAATACCATAGCGTCGTCTTCTGCTTCTTTGACATGAGCAAACACACATTACCCTTGTTTTAAGTATCATCTGCGCATAAGAGCAAGATGTATACCATCACCCTACTGAGATTCCCCCCCACGCCAGTAGCAAAGTTGCTACCAGACGGTCATTATTTTTGTTTTCTTATTTTGTTTTGAAGAAGTTTTTTTTAAGGAGTTTGCTTCTAATGGTTATGACATCGAAGTTTTTCTTTTAACCTTATCTTGTATATTTCAACGACCTTGCTCAACTAAGTTATTAGTCATTTTTTTTTAAATCATTTAATGTACTTCTTTGTTTTAAATACTATGAAGAACAGAGTGGTAAGGCAACATGGCAAACAATATTATGGCATGGTAATAGTTTCAATTTAGATATTAAACATACTTCAGAATAATACAACGGAAGAAGTGGGTCGGAACTGTTTCAGTAGAGCCTGTTCTACTAGTACAGTACGAGATTGTGGCACAGATGTTTTCTATATAACATGTACCCTTTTGTTGATTTTGCTTCCCCATCTTCCATAGAGTAAGATGAGGTGATGTATCTGTTTTGTTTTGTAGATGCCCATCTGGCAAATATTTTTTTTATCTATTTCTGTATTGAAACGACCTCCAAGACATTCTTAGATTTAAGAAGTGACAGTGATTTTTCTTTAGCGCAAAAGCGCAAAGTAATGTAAAGATGGCTAGTGAATGGGCAATTTTAAAATAATAAAAGCCATCGAGTGTAATTATAAGAAGTGTAATCTTAATTTTAATTTTCCAATCGTTGCAGATCGTGATAATGTGCGATCCACTATTACTTAATTGATGTAACTCAATGATGGTTATATATATCACGCTATTGTATTTGTTCTAAGTATATTTAAGAACGAAGAAGTAATGTGAGGAGTTAAATGTGTCTGATTTTTTTGTTTTTCTAAGGTACATTAATTGTTCATGTTCAAGGCATTGGTAAAGCACCGGAATGGCAACCCGGACAGGCGAGCTTCTCTCGCCAGCAGGCACTTTAATGGCACCCATTCTAATGGTATGGCAAAAGTATATTGGTATCCGTTTTTATAGTTTATTTATTTTATTCCTCTAGCACCCACCTTGTGGACGAGGGTTAGGGTTTAGTGGTGTTGATCTGAGGGCAGATCAATTTCCCACTACCCGGCATGTCACGATCGTGTTTAATCGTGCCAATTACGCTATTCTTGCGCGCGTAATTATTAAGAACATATGCATATATAAATATTTATTTACTTTGATAACACCAAAATTACGTTTGTAGCTAGGTAGAAGCCACCTATCGGCAATCCTAGCTAAGTAACCATATTATGAGGTAGAAAGCGGATGGTAGTTCCACTAATTCACACCAAAAGAGGGCGGTACGGTATTTTTTTAGCGAATCTTGGGTTACGAAATGATGTTAGTTATTGCTTAATACCGTAAAGAATATTCGCAAAATAAGTTTTAAATAAATTAAATAATAAATAAAAAGATAGTAGAAGGAGAAAAGTAACGATATAGTATATAAAAAAAAAAAAAATAATATTAAATTTTAAACAAGTACTTAGTCCGGGCGAGAGCTCTGAAGTCAGGGGCATTAAATTGCTACCGGGTTCAGACGAGTACAGTAATTAGTTTTCGAATAGATAGAGTAGAGAGACCCTCTGACATTTTGGATCGTTTTGGGGGTGGACGTATTTTTTTTGAGTTCTGCGTGCTTGGTTTTTTTTTTTTTGGTTGGTTTTACTAATCCAACCGCATCGGGCTATATAGAAGTTTGTGAAAGGTGGAGTATATCACCAAGGGTTGCAAAGATAAAACGCCGTTCAGCCAACATAATATTTCGGCTAGATGAATTTTTTTCTTCCGTGCGAGTAAGAAGCAGAAGGCCTGAGTGCATAGCGGGAACGTTGCCTGCCCCTGTAATGCACCGGGAGTTGTGCGTGTGGTGCACATTCCCATGATTTGCCACGCAGCAGATATACCATGGCGTGTCCTGGAAGGCCGCCGAGAGAGTAAATCCCTGCATCGGAGGAAAGGCGTATTGGTCGTCTCCCCGGCGCTTACGAGGCAGGCCGAGACGTCTCCAGCCTTATCCCGTCGGACTATCCAGTTCCAGGGAGCAAAGTCAGAGAAACAGAGGTCAGTCCAGTGTTAGAAAAAATGGTCGTTTCATTGCATTCACTCGTTAATTTTTTTAGTTTTTTCTCTTTATTTACATATTTAACCTCTTGTAGAAAATATAGTGACAGAGCTTGAGCTCCACGTCATTTGATTGCTTTTCAGTAAAGTTCGTTTTTATTTGACAATTAAAATGATTAGATCATCCTATTCCAAATTATAAAGTAGAATAAAATAATAGCTATTGATAGCCTATTATAAAAGATTGGCGTTGCTTTACTATGAACGCCGGCCGACTTGCGGTCGAGTATATTGCCTACCACCGAACAAGAAGAAAAGAACGGTTCGCGATGCCGGGGGGAGGGGGTCTGTTTCCTTTAATTTAGTTTTTTTTGTTTTTGTTGTTTCAAACGGATTCAGTCCGGTAGTCACTAAATATAAATCTTGTTATTTCTCTTTATTAAATAATTATACAGTAATGCTCTATAAAGTACAGATCGAGTCGCCAGAACGTCCACACAACCGAAGTACATGTATATTGTTATTTGTTATAGTATGTTTCCAACCCGTTCGTTTCACTGTTTGTTTATATTTTGCCGAGAATGTAAAAAAAAAGTCAAGTTTTGCCATGCCATCGTATCAAAAAAAAGGCCACACCATATTTTTTTTATTTTAAAATAACCCCATGCAGGTCAAGTACATAACATTTGTTTTGTTTGTTTAAGTTTTTCGTTGTTCAACAATATGTTGAACCGTTGGTTTTGATAGTGAGTAAAGTACATACAATTTTTTTATAAATGTTTTTCGTATATTCGTCGTATATTTTAGCCATGCCGAAATGCCTTGCCACAATAATTAAGAACATAATATGAAATGTTTGTTTTGTTTATTTACATATTTTTTTTAGTAAACGAAGTGCTTATATACATTTTCCCCGTACAATTTTTGTAGGCACCGGCAGATGCCGAAAGGTCTTGCCACTATAATTGAGTGCCTAATAGGAAATGTTTATTTTGTTTATTTACAGATTTTTTTTAAAGAAGTGTCAGGCTTCTATATATTTATCCGTATAAATTTTGTTTGCACCGGCGAATGCCGAAATGCCATGCCGGTAGTGAGTACCTAGTAAATAGAGTGATAATATTATTTTGTTTGTTTACATGTTTTCGTTTCGACGAAGCGTAATAATTTTATATTTTTCTTGCACGGCCATACGCCCGAGTATATGCCACATAACATTTAATCGTGCTGGCACGAAAACATAAACAATAAAACGTCATTATGACGTAATGCCATTGTTTACAAACAGTCTGTTTTTTTTTTAAGGTTAAAGCAATATATTGACCCTTAATAGTTTTATATGTTCCTTTTTTTTTGCTTTTCGTATTTATATTTGGTTGAGTTAACGTAAGGGCGTTAGTACATTAAAACAAGATGTTTGTTTATTCATCTGTGTAGTGAATCGCCGTATTTATTTGTCACAAGGCCATCCTTCCGACTAAAATCGGGTAGATTTTTAATATTTTGTTTCGTCGCCTAATATAATTGCTTTGTTTACGAAATAGGTTCGTCAAATTGTAGAGTCAATGGCGAAGTTGGAAATTAATTGTTTTATACATTGGCACCATATCGTTTTATTCACATATCTCTTTATACTGCAGATAATGGCCATGTTTGTGGCATTGCAAATTTGAAGTTAAATGTTTTTTTATTAATAGTATTTTTGTTAATTTACAATATCGTTTCATAATGTAAACATTGACATGTTTGTCAAACTAAAGAGTCATTACCAAAGTTTAAGAAATATTGTTTATTTTCTGTCACATCGTCAGTATGTCGTTTTGTTTACAAAATCGGTTCAGCCGGCAGTTAAGTGACATGTTTGTCGCATTGTGTAGTCAATGTCAGAACTGAAAGTAATTATTTTATATTGCTAGTATTGGATTTTATTTACAATATCGATCCGTCATGCAGTTAATTGACATGGGTGTAGCATTGTGAGATCAATGCCGAAATTCGAAAATTAATTGTTTTTTTTTTTATTATTATTGATAGTATGTTAGTCAGCTACAAATCACTTCATCGAGTACTCATTGTCATGTTTGTCGCATTGTAGAGTCGATTTCAGAATTAGAAATTAATTTTTGTTACATGATGATTATTTTGTTGTACGTACGTCGTCGCGTCATCCAAGGTCCTTCAGACTACAGGATGACGGATGTTGGTGAAGTTGTAAAGTCAATTCCAAAATTAGAAATTAATTGTTTGTTCTTTTACATGATCATTATTTTATTGTACTCACGTCGTCGTCTCATACAAGGTCCTTCAGACCATAGAACGACGGATGTTTGTCACATTGTAGAGTCGATGTCAAAATTTGAAATTATTTTTGTCTACCTGATCATTATCCTGTGGTACATACGGCGTCGTTTATCTAGGGTCCTTCAGACCACAAAACGACGGCGGTAAGCCTATTGTTCAGTTTTTTTTATTAGCCAATTGTTCAATTTTGTTTATTAGCCAATTGTTCAATTTTGTTTATTAGTCATTTGTTCAGTTTTATTTGTTTATAGTCACTTAGTATCTTCTAGACCATTTGGACCCTTCTGGTTCTAATGGTCTCTCATCTGTTGCAGTATTGTGTTAATCGATTTTAATTTTGTTCAACATGTAACCTCACCAGTTAATCAATAAATGTACCTCTCGTCTTCTAACACCGTGTTCATCATTCATTTACCTTCATCTTGTACTCTATTATTTACTTGTGACACGGGGTCATAATGCTTCATGGGACATGACCCAGACGACCCTGAGATCTTCCTTTTTTTATCTTGAGCTAGTTCCATGATAGCGTCCTCTCATCTAGAGGAGTGACCGGTTATTTTTTTGTTAAGTCGCGGTCTGGACTAGCCAGACCTGCCATGTGACGGGAGTGAGTCGAGGCGACCTCAATCCGCGGTAGACCAGCCGGCCGGCGGAGCCATGAGAGAGGGACGAGGGGCAACCCGTGACATTGCTTGGACGCCCCGTCTGGCGCCCAAGCTCTCTTCTCCTATCATCCTGACGGGCAATAGGGGAAGTTCGTAATTTGTCTCAAATTTTACTACCATTTAAATCTGTAGTTGACGCGGTGCCCGACCAATCACGGTTCGTCCCTCGCGGTCCGACAACTCCGGCGGATCAGCTGGCCAAGGAGAGCCTGCGAGAGGGAGACAACGCAGGCGGCGGCGGCGAGTAACACCCGGACGGAAGCCGAGACGAGCTCCACCTCGGTCGGAAGCGACCGTGGTGAGGCGGCGCTCCATCGAGGGCCCTGTCCGGCCCGAGGAGTGGGCTCGGAGGGGTAAGAATCGTAACAGGTGGAAAGATATAGAAAGTTCTGGAATATTACTTCCTGGACAGCTTCTAGAAGGTTCTACAGATTTGTTTTTAACTAAAACTTAAAAACCATTGTCTTTTTGTATATAAAAATACGAACCCCTAAAACTCTCACTAATCCAGAATGGACAAGAATCACGTAACTAAGAAAAGATCGTCATAATGTCTTTATATGCTTACTATTGTAGCTTAATATAAAACGAAAAATGTACGTAAAACATACAAAGGAATTTTTGATACAAGTACGTACAGTTGGAGTTTGCCTGTCCCCTACCAGTGAAATCTACCTCTGCCTTCCGGCGTGTCGACAGGTTATTTTGTGTTATCGTATGCGGGTATTTTGTTCTAACATACGGGCGAGTACAGCCTTATCAAGAACACAATAAGTCGAGGCTCCGCGCTTCAACAAAATCTGATAAAGATCGTAATGGCGGATGGATCTTTTTTTACAACATTAAAGGATCGCAATTTTCAACAATCAACAATATCTGACAGAAGATTTTATTTAATAGCTAAAATTCATGCATGGATCAGACCAGGTCTTTAGGATTTTCTTATAACACTGTTTTTATGTTTTTTTACCCGATATGAAATTGTAAAAATGAATCATTCAAAATCAAAATTAAAATAGTACACATAAAAAATGTCGAATAAACAGTTATTTAAAATTAATTGATATTGTAATTAATTAAAATAAAAAAATCACTAGAATGAATTAACGTTTAAATGCCCCTTTTTAATGCGCTTTTCCTGGCTTAGCATCTAGGCACAGTCACAGCTAATTTGAGTATTTATTTCCTACCCTCCTTATGACAATGACAGTAAAACGATCTTTTGGCAAGCATTGTAGACGTATCCAGGTCATCTGTCCGTGCCCTCGATACAGACACACTAGTTTTTTTTTACCCTGTAATCCCTAAAATCTAAGATCTGCTTATTCAGTGATGCATGAATAATTTCGTTACGAGGAATCGTCGCCGGCTGCATTGATTCAGAAATTCAGTGACATATTTTTGCTCAACAAAGCGCAAAGGAAATCGCACAAAAGAAGAGCGCAAACACAAAAGCGTCGCGCCGTCCCAGCGACTCCATTACTGCCCAGTAAGTGAAATATTGTAAATAGAGAGAGTAAACACGGCGCCGTGCTCTGCTCAACGGCAAACGGCGCCTTTTGCTTAGCTCTACCTACGCGCACGTCGTACCTACTCTCGGCGCCTTACGCTCTAGTAGCCCTATTCGGCTGGCAGTGGCTCGACAAACATCGGAAGTAATATTCCTATATCACTCATGGTAGCTTTGAGGACTGTCATATTTTCCTAAAATTTCACTTTATCCTCTTGGCAGTTGGCTTAGGAGATGGATTTTGGAATATAATAAATACATTATAAAAAATGTGATTAAAAGATGCGTTGCGTAATGAGCAAGCGTATGTGATTAATAGGAATAAGTAAGTTCGTGGTTCATTTTGTCGTTTGACTTATTAAACTGGGGATCGGAATTTCAATCCGTCATTATAGCCACACAATTCAAGGGATAGATTCGTCACTGGCAAACGAATAGATAGTGACGGTTTCTGACATTCTGAAATCGACTTTGGGTGACGCGTTGCGGTCTACTTTTAATGCCAATTTGTTAGTTTTTTTTATTATGAGAACTTGAACGGTTGATTAAAATAAAAACTAGTGTAAAACAAAATTATTATGTAGAATAAAAAAATAGAGCAATTATATGGATTTTATTTATGTACTTAAATGTGTATAAATTATTATGGTGTGTATATTATATTTATATTCGAGTAAATATACATTATAAATATCGATTATTGAGATGAAAGCATGGTTTAATTATTTGCATCACTTTGCAGTATAGGTTTTTGAAACATATACATAAAACAGGTATTCTGCCCAGTTAGAAGACATTATATTTACGAAATTGTCGTTTAAAAATACAAAACAAATAAAATTACTTTCACAGTTTTTTTATGAATTTTACTACAAAACGTAGTAAATAATAATTTAGGCCATTTTAGTCTTTTTTTTTGCCTATATAAATATCAAATGCCTAATCAAAATGAAAGCGGTTCAAAGAGATAAATATCAGATTTAATTCAATTGCGACAGTTGTCGGAAAAGAATTCCTCATAAATAAAAGCCGATGTGTAGGCGTTCTTTAGAAATTCAATGCATCGATTTCATATCAATGAGATATCGCCGCGGTGGGTAAGAATAAAACCTGGAATTCGTATAGGTATTATAGTAGTCTCGTTCATTGTGCGGTCCTCCGGGATTGTATTTTATAAGCAGTCATGGTTTTGGCAGGTATTCATACAGGTATTATCCTGGTTTTCCAGTGAATGCCAAAAAATATTTATGATAAAACCATTCATGAAATACTTGCGGAATACAACACTTTGATAAAGGTCGAAAATCAGATGACAAATCCTTAGTATAAGGGTTCTCTTATTGGCCATTTTGGTGCAGAATCCTACGAATAAATTAAAATAAAAATAAATGTGAATTAGGCCAGTTTTTAGGACACTATGTAATATTTTGGTGTCTTTTTAATGAAACTCTTTCAAGTTTTGAAAAACAAAGACAGGCTAGAAATATATTTTTGAAATAAAGTTCCTTAAAAAGATTTTTTAAACTTTAAACCATATTTTTAAATTTTCAACAAACAGATCGTTATTAGATAAAAAATTCTGTTCTTTTTTTATAAAAAAAAATTTATTTCATCGGTTTAGAGGCTAGAAACATGTGTCAGACACGCGTGTTTTATATTAATTTTAAATGTTTTTATCTTTTTCTTATTATGGGACGCTATACACTAATATTACCAATAACTTGAATTAGAATATTTTATCAAATGCATTCTCAATTACTTAGTGGCAGCTTTGTTGGTTGATGAGAAATAGGGTTTATATTCACATTGACGAAAGTCCGTTGGCACTGTTTGAAAAATGCGGACCATTTCCGTTTTACGCGATCGGAATAAAAAGCAATGTTTAGACGGTCATCAGCAAAGCAGCGGCGGCTCGGCGCCCTACGGTCCGATCGTTTTGCCTAGTGGTGGGCGGACAGCTACGGAGCCGCCACTTCCGATCTGTCACTAATACGATTTCTCTAAACGCGTTCTGGCAAAGCGTTCTAATACGAATCACGTTCGTTGACATGATGTATTTATTGAGTTTAGGTCAAATGTTAAAGGGGACCTGGCACTTTACATCCCCAGCCCATTCCTATTATTATAGAAGTATGAAAGTTTGTGTGTATGTTTCTTTCTTTTTATATCTTTTACAAGCCAATAGGATCAAATTTAGGCATGTAGTCAACGGGGGTTGGATAAACCATGTTGTTAAACGGCCTGATATCGTAGTGTTATGGACGCGTGTCGTGTGACTGCTTTTGCAAAATAAAAGCATTACATTCATTCCAAATATCAGCAATGTTCTCAAGAACATCCTATTAATGTGTATATATTGAGAATTTCTTTTATTTAAAATAACTGCTATGACCTTGGTCATATATAATTATTGTGGGCACTACTCAACTAGGCCAAATGTGCCTGTGTTAGAGTTAGGGAAGCGTTAAAAATGTGAAGACACATCATCTAAGAAAATATGTCAAATCGTATTCTCGCCCGGTTGACATTACGGGTTTAAAATCAAGTTTGCTCTTTATGAACGGAATACGTGACGAACCAGCCAGTGTGAGGAAACACAGTTTTGTTGTTCTGCACTCACAGGCGAATGCTGACGTTTTCATTAATAGGAAATTGATTAGCGATAGGTTCAAAATGGTAGATATCATGGTTAATTTTTTTTTTAAGGTATTCGAAAGATTTACACTAAAAATACACTTTCAATATAAATGCTTTAAATTGTATTTATAAACCTTAGCCTGGTGAGCAGGAAGGCTCTAATTGGTGCCTAAATGGACGTCCCTGCTCCGTTGACCACTTCCCAATCCAGTTTGCGACATGCGAAGTTACCCGATGACAAGCGAGGCCAATTATACCAATCAATATTCATAACAACTACGACTGAACACTAATTGATTTCCAATAGACCGCCTCTCTTACATAGTCGCGCTAGTACCCGAGTACTAGCGCCCTACATGTTGCCGGGTATCTATAATTATGCTAGTATTAAAACACCAAGGGACTAATCTATACTATTATAAAACAATTATGTTTGTTTGGTAGAGGTCGTATCCGAACTACTAAGCCGACTTTGATATTATTTTCACCGTTGTTTCGTATGAACATTTTCATGTTTGCCGTCTGACATCTATAAAAACTGTAGTTTTGTTAATTTGTTTTCTTGAAGCAATCTGAGGAACTCGTCTGTCCGTTTTCCTGATGAACACAAGTAGGACTCAGCTGATAAACCCTGGGAATTGTAATTTATTAAACACACGGCTAAACAAAAATGCGTTTTATGGATAAACACATAAACCGGAAATTTATTGTAATATATTACGCAGATGCAATATTAGATGGTATTTATTTATTCAACCAAGAAAAAACTACGTCTCGTCTCACTTCTCACATATAATGTGTTTTATTACAATATAAATTTGCTAAAATATTTAAATTAATTATTTTTTCTACGACGAGTTCATAAATGAGGAAGTGTACGCGTTGGTAAGTATAACCAATACCAGTAATATTCATATTAGTAATAATAACAATAACATTTTCGCTAAATCCAAAGAACTTCATATAGTAGTTCTTCTTATGAAAATAAATATAATTTCACTATTAGTACTCACTCCTAATTATATTTAGAAGATATTGTTATTTTTAACTCTTCACAGGTATACGAAAATCATTTTTAAACTGTTTTAGTGTATTATTAAAAGTGTAAACATCCGACATTTTTTTATAAAATGAACATATTCGCGGTATAGTTCCATTTTAACATGCCGCATTTTCAATTAAGACTTTAGATTTGTCTTACATCTGGTTACTTTAAATAACTTGTATTTCCAGGTATTTATAGCGGGAATGTTAAAATTAATTTTACATAATAAAAAAGGACAGACAAAGACATTTTATACAAGAACGTTGCACCAGCGACATCTGTGCGATGAGACAAGGGATAAATATTAAAGAAATTTGAGACATCCGCAAGATTAGAATGAAGCACGTTATATTTGATATTTAAATATTTACAAAATTTATTTTATGTTTGTGTACATTTATATTGAGGAGACCAAACGAGGAATGAGGATTCCAACATTAAATAAGAACGAACAAATGCATTAAATAGAAGTATGAGTATGAAGTATGATGTAAATCAGCTTCATCGAATTTATATTGGATTTCAAATTTCTTATGAAGGTTATTTGAAAGTATTTTTTACACTCATTTATTCGTCAATACTCTTTTAAAGTATTCATGTCTTGCTCACATCTTGTTTGTTTATATAATTTTATCATCAGCATATGATAAATAATTGCTATATTTAAAATTCATTCAATCATTTTTCAAAGTTGCTTACATATAGGTTAAAAGGAAGAGAAAGAGAAGATGAGAACTTTGCTGTATAGCGGATGGAATAATTTTAATAAAGCTTTTAGTGGCATATCAGAAGTACCCGGGACTTGTCGGGCAGAAATTTATTGTTTTAAAAGATTAATATTGAATATTCTGTAAGATATACAGTTAAGTTAAATAGAACATAAGAATATAGTAAATATAATATAGTATTTGTATGAAATTATTTAAACTTGTGTAAGAAAGATTTCATAATTTATGAGGGTGTGCCGTGTGAACAGGGCGAGAGAAAGGATCTGTGAACGTTAGGAAAAGTATGAGGGAAAACATCACGTGGATGGTGAATATATTCACCAGATATATTTATTATAAGTTTGAACGTACGCGTGTGTTTCTGAAATGTGTTTGTGGAGAGTGAGTTTTTCGTTTTTCGTATATATAAATATTTGAATTACATACAGTCCTACATGTGGCGCGTACCTCTACAGCAAGAAGTTTAGGCAAGCCAAGACTATTTCCGAAGCGAACTTACAGAATGTACCGAGGACAGATAGCGGCGTACTCGCAGGCGCACATAAAATGAAAGTAAATGGATATTCCCAGCCTTGCGCTTAAAATTCACCCTCACGATCTCATCATCCGTCCCAGATGTTATCTTTCCACCCTCGAAGTCACCCTACCTTGGCGTGTTTTTAGATCATAGTACAATTCGGATATCTGGAATGTCGATATTTTAAACGTTTGAAGCTAACTACGTTGAGTTTTCTGATTTACCTAACCTAAAAAACATGTTTACTTTCCTAAAGACTTATACTAGTAAACCATGGCAATATTCATACAAAATTAATACTGAAAAGTAAGATTCTTCCTATTACCGTTAGTTCCTCTTACGATTTGTCAGAAAACGAACGATAATAATGCGAAAAGTTTCTAATTTTTTTCTGTGATGTCAATCTCTATTGTATCGTTCCGTGTTGACCGGCCCACTATCTTATTTTTGATTTCGTATTCTATGGCCGCCCTTAGTAAATGGTTTGTTCCCTTCTCTGAATATGTTCATAGTAGGATATACGGTAGGATCTCATTATTTTTGCTTTATTTTCCCCTCTAGTATTTCTGATATTTTTTTATCCTGTGGGATTGTTTTATTGGTTGTTTCTAACACTTCTCCTCGAGTGAATTTTTCGCATTTCCTCCGTTTTAATCCAAACATCATAATAGATCCTATTTTCATGGTTTCCATGATAACTAGTGTCTTTTCAGGAAGCTTACTATTATCTTAGATATTCTCATTCCTTAACTGCATCTCTTTGTCACCGTGTATTTCCTGCTGTCACTACCACAACTATTCGTCTAAATATTAAAACAAATTAAAACCTAATAATTTGAGGAGTATCACTAACTTAAGTGGATATCATCAATGTAAATCACTCCTCTCAAAGTGGTAATGTAGACTTTCTACGGAGAGTCGAATTTTTAACATATGGTCATGTTTTTATTGTTAAAATATTTCAGTAAATAAACAAGAATGGCTATGAAGTAGTTAATATTATAATATGATAGCTACATAATATAATATCAACTGGTTCTATACATTAGCAGTTGATATTTAGTATTAGTAAATTATTTAACCAGAACCTTACGTTTTAAATCTAGGCCCTATCTACGGTAGGCATGCCTACCTAGGCACCCCTATGTATGCTTCTTTTACATATAATACATGTATAGAAGTTTAATCTACAAAATATATTTTTTTGTAGCATGTACGTGATACTATAATAATGCGTGATATTATAATAAGTTATAATGATGTATAACATGCGTTATAGTGATGTTAAAAATTGAATTCGATTAAAGTCCAATAGACCAAGACGTAGTACGTTTTACAACGATTCTACCTCCCATCGAGGGGTAAAGTGTCGCTACGTAACACCGGCATCCTCCGAAGTGGGCCGGGAGTGCTCCGTGAGTATACGTCGCATCTAGTGGACCACTCTTCTCTGGCTACCCCATACAACAAGAGGGAAGAAATGCTCGTGTCCGAGTTGTGCAACATGTTTTTCTGGCGTGTTTCGTTTAATTTGGCTAAATCATAATAAAACTTACACTGCAATAAAAGGTTCATTGTTGTTGTTTGTTGTCATAAAAAGTTTTTAATTTAAACAACTTTTTGAATATTATTATTTCAGTTTTTTTTTTATTTTACAGTGCGTTTACTTAGATACGAAAATTTAGCACTATAAACTGCAAAGGATTCGAAATAGTTTTGTATTAGAAGTGTGAATAAGCAAATTTAAAATGCATACAGAGATATTTGTCAATAACCCAATTTTAAATATAAGATTAGTAAATAAAAATTACGACTAGAAATAAATGAAAAGAAAACTTTGGTGATTTACGGATATACTCGTATACAAAAATAATTTATTAACTTTGCTTTTATTATACTTATATTTTAAATCTTATCCTAATTATTAACTATTTTTAATACAACAAGAGGTTAAACAATAATTAAAGTAGGTTTACAGAGTGAATGTCAGATATTGTTTATATAATTTATTTTTTAATTCTTAAAAATGCTTACAGCTAAATACATGACAGTTAAATAATAAATACACTAGTAAACAATTTAAGATCACTACAAGCATGCACAATTTAACATCTATATTTAAATGACCAATTAATAAACTAGTATTTTAAAATATTTAATCACTACTGCTTACAATGGTTCAAAAGAAGATTTTTTTTTAGTTATTATACATGTTTAAAAGAAAAAGCATGAATTTCATTTTGTGTATATGTATAATAAGCGTAGCGTTGTATATGTATATTACCTGTTTGGTTAATACGGTATAGCAATTACTTATTCATGTTGCCGCGTCGCGATGCGGGTAACTATCTATAATGCTCGTGAAGTTAGTAACTGTGATGCCCTGGCTTCACAGTTACTAGCTTCACGATTACACTTGACAGTTGATTGACTTAAGCAAACTCCAATCTTCAGATATCAAGGGAATGGAAGCGTTTCAGATGCAGTATGCAAATTAGAGACACTGTTGATCCTCGTATCTGCGCATTCAGCGCACATCTGGAATAAATAAACCATAAGGTGGAATTGAATTTTTAAAAGACTAGCCGCTGCATGGTAATCTGACGGAAAAGCTGAAAGGGCGACTTAAGAATGAAGGCAAACGGTACACTGCAAACAATGTCTTACAAATATGCAAACAATGTCTTGAATATTTCGTGGAATCCAATCTTCACATTGGACTAAACATAAGTAATGATTGGATTGTTGAAGTAAAAACCTTACACAATTTTTCCTAGGCAATCGAAGGTGATGTGCCTTTTCGGAAAAAGTCGGTGAGTTAATTTTATATATTTGTTAATTTTTGGTTACACGCCCTTTAAATCAAATTCCTCACCCTGATGACTTCTACATTTCGGTAAATATCATTACTTTGTAGAGCTCACAGAGCGTAGACGCATATATATTTCCAACTTAACGTATGATTTAATATTAAATATATAAATTAAATCTATTTAAGATACATACAAATCTCTCAAGGAGCGAGAGGGAAATGATATATCTTTTGAATGATTTTCAATTATTTTAAGCCCTGATAAATTTTGCTAATTGCATGCACTAGATTAGGGAAAAATGAGGTCGATGTAATGAGTCACAAACGGGTGACTTTGTTAAGTAAACGATATAAGAGCGAATGAAGATTTGAACGAACCAGATTTCGCGAGTCCAGGTCCCGTTTCCCATAAGATCTCGTTTGGCAAATGATAGCGAAGTGTCTGCCTACATAATCGATTATTTCGTTCGCCTAATAGCCAACTGGAGTGCATTGAACGGTTGGTGGTAAGGCCTCGGCCGCTGGTGGTAAGAGGTAAGAGGTAAGAGGTGAGGCGGTTGAGGTCGGAACGCGCCGACCGCGACTGACTGATGGTCCGTTTGCGTGAGTTAATCTGACAAATTATCCCGCCGAGTCCTCTTGTCTGATTAGCATTATAACGTTTACTATGCTGACAATAGTTATATGAAAGCATTAAGCCCATAACGACCTCTCCAATTATTATTATTACTACAAGGGAACTGAACATTAAACCACATTTTGAATTATGAACGTGCTTCTAGTTCTACTATATTATTACATTATGTTCATAGTTTATATAGAAAAAAAAATATAATATTGTTTAATCACTTTTTATCGCCCCATCCTTTTGCCGTCTGTTCAGCCGTCCGTACGCCCTTCTGCCCGTTGCATCTTGTAACTCGAAAGATAAAGATGCGAAAGAGTTGTATTTTTGTATGTAGATTGATGCCCTTAAAAACAACTATAGCCGTTTAGATCACATCGGAGGCTGCTTGAATAATATAGATATATAACATTAAATCCAATAAACTTCTAGTAGTAATCAATGAAACATGAACAGCACAAAATTATATTCGAGTTTACAAAATTTATTACTGGCCAGGTAAAATTCTTACATATATGTGCTCAAATTGAAACATGAAAAGAATGTTAAGTACCACATTAAAGTTATTGTAAAATAATCTAAATACTACAATGTTTGTGTTATTTCATTACTAGCCACGCGTCAAAATTTACAAAAATAAATTGAAAGAATGTCATGGTAACATTTTGTTTTTTTATTTTAATCTACTCACATCTAAAATATAATCCACTGTCGCCTCTAAATAATTTACTACTACTAAACAATGTGCAGAAGCATTTGATATTATATGAAAGCTACTAGTATCATATTTAATCTTGTTTTATTCCAAAAAATCGGGTGGAAAAGATGTCTATGAATGAATTAGGCAGTGACTCCGCTGTGCGTTCGATAATCCCCCCCTTGCCCCCTTGATAATGACCCCTTCTTCTTCAAGTTACTGAAGCCACATATATATTCATTATTTATTGTTACTTAAGTTTGTTAAAGGCGTATAAGTATATTATCGATAATACCTACTCTCACCTATTTCTTCTTCCGACGCGCATAACCACAGCCACCAGCCTCGTCTCCTCAAGTGATAATTGCTACACTCCTCGTATACTATTATTTTAGGTTTTAATCAACCAAGCTAAATTTGCTTGTGCTAAAGCCAGAAAAGAGCTAAAAAGAAGAAAAAAGAAGAAAGGTAATGAAGCGCTAAAAACAGTATCGCTTTAATGTGTGGAATAGGACTTGCGACCGCTGGTTCGATAGACTACTACGATCCTAATATTATTACGCAAAAGAGAATCTTTGTTTCTGGTGGTACAATATCCTAACGTTAATAATAAATTGTCTGCGTTACTGAAACGAAACGAACAATTCAGTAAATTCTCATGAATTAGGGAAGTTACTGAGCACGTCTTGAAAGCGCTTCAGCTGCTTCCATTAGGGGAACTGAAACTCTTCGCAACTCTTTGCACACTTTCTGCAAAAAGGATCGGTTGCAATGTAAAGAAGGTTTGGTAAATGTGTTACCTAACTATCTTAGGTAATATCTTACCTGTAAACAATTTACTATGTTAACATGTTGACAACATAAACGTTTACAACAGTAAATTATTCGAATAGAACAGATCAATATTTAATTATATTGAGTGTGTATATATTTAAAGACGCGCAATATGCTAATTATATTCACCTTATATATTTACCAAAAATAATGATACAAAGAGATCGTGGTAGTCTAATGGTTAAGGCGTTGGACTATTGACCCGAAGATTACGGGTTCGAATCCGCACATGGTCAGACCACTTTTAACGCTTCATTACCACCATCTCCCCTGACTCTAGGACAAGCACATTTGGCCTAGTTGAGTAGGGCCAAAATTATTTGTATATGACCTAGGTCATAGCCTTTTATAAAAAAAAAAATATATAAAAAAGAATACTATTAAGTCTCTCGATATCAACTCCAATTCACTATTTAAAAAGTACTTGGTTTAACCAATTATTTCGAATGTTATTATTATTTTAACAAAGATGGCTGCCATTCAACTTCCTTTTAATTCAATTTAGCCGACTGATCCTCGTATTTTATTACGGAAGTTTGCAGTTCGACCGCTATCGAATACTTTTCATCTTCTTACAGGCACTTAAATATTATCCACTCAATATCCCTTGAGATGTTCTTTTAAAGTTAACTGAAGTTATTAGCTAATTGAAGTGCAGCGAAAGCGCTCACAAACGGGTAGAATCTTTTCGTGGGAGAAGGAATCATCTTCTTTTTCAAAGTAAAAGGATAATAAAAGAGGCAATTGTACTTTTCTAGATAATATTTTTTTGTAAAATACTGATTAGAAAAAAAAGTCTATTATTATTAAAAAAAACCCTAATAATTATGATTACAAAAAATCAATTGCAGTAATTTTCTTTCTAGGTCAATATAGGTTTCTTTAGCACTGAGAGATAAGTCCTGTCCTGATATATTCAATTTTGTTTCGGCGAATTAGACGGATACCTCTTTTTTAAATAAATCTTTCATTGAAGTTCATAAAAATAATCGCTTATTGGTCCAGTTTTCTACCAGCAATAAATACCAGGTGATAGGTACAGCGAAGAAATGTGAGTTATCACTAAAGTATAATTTTACTGGAGAAGATTTTGTATTTCTGAAGGTGGATGTCTTAAAGAATAAAGACTATTTTTTAAATCTTTTAATATTAGTCCTAATAAATGAAACAATCATCCGTTATTTCTTATATATAAAGACTTTATATTATATGTAAGGATCAACGAAAACCCATTTTTAACTGGTTAAAAACGTGATATGTTTGTTCCTCTTAAAAAAGTAAGAATATATTTTAGTTTTGATAAAAAGAGAAATAAACAACATTATAATAAAGCATTTATTACAAATTAAAACAGAAATCTTTCGTTACAAAGTGTCCCTTAGTTAGACTTGTTTTTATTTTATTTTTACAATTTAAGCAAATGTTTATAATATTCTTGCCGCCAGTAAATAAAATTTGCCAAGTGCTTGATGTCCTGATTTACAGGAGAATTCGGCTTCAACGAGTTCAAACCGGTTAAATGGCAATGACAGATGCAAGTTTCAAGATGTTGAAAAACAAATGCTAGGGATGCTAAACAAAAACACCTTATTTCCCAGTCTGTCAAAATATTCACACGTTTTTTTACCCTGATACATCTAACACCGGTGGATTCTTGAACAGTTTTTGGTTATTGTATTGTTTTTCTTTACCGAACAAAAAAGACAATGATATTTTACGTTTTTAACCGGTTCATGCGTTCTATAGAACTCGTAATTCAGAAAAAACTTGCATCAATTCGGGAAAAAAGTGATAACTCACGTACCCTTCAAATGCTTCCTCGTCACTAAAATCTGAAAGAGGCCAATAAAAACTGCTAAAATACTAGTACATGCTTAGTTTAAAAATAAATGTTAAAAGATCTTTGAAGGAGGTTTATTTTCCAAAATTATATCAAGATAAAAATTGTACTATAAATATATTGAAACTTAGTAAATCATAATCAGTGAACTTTATAGTTAAAAAAACTATTCTTATATGCACTGGTTGATTAATTCAAAATTATTTTTTTTAGACATACTAAAATATTCTAAGGTCGATTAAAAAAAAAATGTTTAACGACATTTCGACTAAGATAATATTTTAGACAGTGTTACAATACGCTCACAGGATTTGAATTTGTATTTGATATAACAATATATGATATTTTTCGTGATATTATTTTCTTTAACTGGAAAAAATTGCGGTTATTAATAGGGTATGTTTTTATTGTTAATTAGACTCTTCGTATCTAGACCACTTATTCATGTTGTTTAAGAAGATGTTGAAATAATTTGCCACTATGCAGGCCTCCGAGCTTGACTATTACCCCAAAATAATTTTTATCCGTCAAAATCGCGATGTTGATTTTTTTTATGATCTTAATATATTTTTATACTTACTTAATGGCATTTTTCACTAGCAGATTCGATTATATTTAACTCAGGGATTACGTTTACGGTAACTAGGTTTGTGTTCGAGGTGTGATAGTTTCTTGCTTAATTAATGGATCTTCCATAGACACGATTCGAGTGCCTCATCAGGAACTCGCCTCTGCAATGAGATTAGTCCATGAAAATGAAATAAGGACGACGATGATGTCATTACATAGGTAATTTATAATCTGATGGAAAGCCCCAGGTTCACCTAAAATCACAGTTTTCGTTCCGTGTAATTAGGATGGTTGCTAATATATTCTATATATCTATCACAAAATCTGCGGTTTGTACATATTTTGTTTTATAGATTAATAAACCAAACGAGTTTTATGATAAAAAAAACAATTTCGCAGAACAATCGTAAACAATGAATTTTTATAAAGTTTAGGAAAACGTTATTTTTATTTATTTCTTTGTAGAAACATCACTATATTTTATTACTAAAATTAGTCAAGTCCTAAAACATGTGTGGATGTTATAATATCCTGTAGCTATTATAATATATTTTATTATATTATAATTATGGATTATATGCCGTTATATTTTATCAGCTGATTCAGTATCTCAATTACACGTAACATATCTACAATTAACAACTATATTACTACCAGAATAAAATTTATAAACAAAATTTAAAAAAAAAAAAAAAAAATAAACGCTAATTGACGAAAGCAAGCACGAACCAACTTGGTAGGTAATAAATACCAAGTAAATATGTTTGCGAAACAATCGATGTCTCCATGTCCGTAAGAGCGACATATATGGAGCAAAGCGAAATATAATGAAATATAGGTAATAAACAAGCAGGTACCCGGGGGTTTCGGCACGATGTGCCAGCGTCTCTATTATATTATATTTTTTTTCCACTATGATTAACTGCGCAAATAAATACTTTAAATACTTGTAAGTGCGAGGTTTTATTAGAGTGAATAAATTATATATTTTGGCTTGATGTGTCTCATTGCGTTGAGGTACAAATGTCACTTCTCGTAGCTAACTTTCGCCAAAAAGTAAATTTCCAACGTATTACATATTCAGGTTGAACTTTTTCTCATGCATATCCTTTTTATATTCTATAATTTAAACTGAACAATTATTAGCCTGTATATAAAAATTATGTATATAAAAATTACGTATTGTGCAAGGTTCTAACATGGACCTGTCTAGGTATAGCGGACTCTATTCCATTAGGCAGAGATTAGTGATATGCGTATGCGGACGAGATAGAAACATTATAAGCACCGAATCGGAGGCTAAGCAGGTATTTTGTTTTACGAAGTAACCTCCAAAAATGTTTTTTTTTCTGTAATCTTTATAAAAAATTACTTCCATATTTTGTTTCCGAAAAATGATGGCAACCAAAAAAAGTATTTTATAATGCCCAATAACTATGAAGGAGGTTTGTTTTATTAAAATCGTATGGTATTCACAAGAATATTATGATAATAACCATTCAGATTTTATATCTCAAACACGCCAAAACTAATGAAAACACCGCTTTATCGAGCCGAGCTATGGTCGAGCACTAACCTAACCTAGCATACGTGGACTCAGAGCCAGTGTCCTTTTTTAATAAAATGCAATAATCTTAAATAAAATACGAATAAGAGCACGTGAATGCCAGATGTCGAGAAACGACAATTATTATGAACAAAGATACAATCTCTTCTCAACGCCCCTTTTCTCACGATTACTCTTATAATGTCAAATAACATGCTCAACACCTTAAGATAGAGCTCAGAACGAAATTAAACCTACCGACTGCCCTACTTTGATTCGAACCTACTCAATTTCGTCTATCGTGGAAGCCTTATTGAACTACCCTTTCCAAACGAATACGGCATTAGGGTATTTAGAACTGTACTACCGGCAGACAAAACACATGATTTATTTTTCCCTGTGCGTATGAACAAAACTTAGGCATATTATTTATTCACATGTATTGTCATACCTACGATTTCTAAATATAAATAAATAACCTGAAACTGATATTAAAATGTTGCGTTTTATTAGTCATAACTAAGCTAATATTTTTTATATTTAGTAAAAATAATGTAGATAAAACCAAACCCATTTAAATACTAACTGTTTACATAACTGGCCCTAATTTTATTAATTAATTATGTTTATCGATAGCATGGAAAATAGAAATTAGGCGATATTTGAACAGGCCTAACTCTCTTAAGTAAAGTTTTTTAAAGCAACCGGTAAATGATGCGTGTTTAACCGCAATGGTTTCCTAAATTGTGTTCTATTGTATTTAGAATGCTTTTGACACGATAATAAATTGTTTGTTATGGTTTTGGTAGTAGTTATAGTTTTTATTAAAAAATAGTTATCATGTGTATGATTTTTAACTAAACCCCAATAATTCTTGGATAAAGTTCGAAATGGTAATGACGTTATAGATTTTTGAAAATAAAAAAATATATATTTTACCTATTGCTTATTTTTTTACGAACCATATCCACTAGAACACATTCAGGAGAAGGTAAGCACATCCTTACTTCTGAAGTTTAACTAACACATTTACGTGATTGAACTACAAACAACTAATAGTAATTAGCAATAATAACTGGATGGAAATTACTTAATTGATTATTAAAAAACAATCATCAAATATAGTCAAATAACTGTACAATTCAATTATACAATTATATATATATATATATATATAATTGTATATCTAATAGAAATCATCTAATTAACGGTATTTAAACAATACATTTTACTATTTTACTATATATATATATATATATATAGTAAAATAGTAAAATGTATTGTTTAAATACCGTTAATTAGATGATTTCTATGTTAAAATAGGTAAACACCTTTAGTTTAACATATATAAAAGTTTGACAGTACTGACATTTGGAAAATACGAATGCTTTTTAATATTTTAAGGATTGAAATTTTTTGCAAATAAAATATATAGCCAGAATGTTCAAAGAAAAATTAATACCGAAAGCACAGATAGTTGCATCGCTTGAGGTAATGCACGCTGGTTTAAATACAGGCCTGTATTTTATGAAAGTCTTTCACTCTCACCTACCTATCTGTGCGATATGCAATACGGTCAAACTTTCATTAAAGTAGTGAATAAATGATTTAAAAAATTAAACAATAATTATGAAAAAAAGTGTGAAAATGTAACGAATATGACGTCTAATGAATGAGAAGTGAATGGTTTAATGGATATTTACAAGAATAACTTACGTTCAACGTAGTTTATATGAAAATGAATCGTCATGGCTAAAAAGAAAAGAAAAGTGTAAAATAAATGCACATTACGTGCAAATCGTTAAGATATAGTAAAATAGTAAAATGTATTGTTTAAATACCGTTAATTAGATGATTTCTATGTTAAAATAGGTAAACACCTTTAGTTTAACATATATAAAAGTTTGACAGTACTGACATTTGGAAAATACGAATGCTTTTTAATATTTTAAGGATTGAAATTTTTTGCAAATAAAATATATAGCCAGAATGTTCAAAGAAAAATTAATACCGAAAGCACAGATAGTTGCATCGCTTGAGGTAATGCACGCTGGTTTAAATACAGGCCTGTATTTTATGAAAGTCTTTCACTCTCACCTACCTATCTGTGCGATATGCAATACGGTCAAACTTTCATTAAAGTAGTGAATAAATGATTTAAAAAATTAAACAATAATTATGAAAAAAAGTGTGAAAATGTAACGAATATGACGTCTAATGAATGAGAAGTGAATGGTTTAATGGATATTTACAAGAATAACTTACGTTCAACGTAGTTTATATGAAAATGAATCGTCATGGCTAAAAAGAAAAGAAAAGTGTAAAATAAATGCACATTACGTGCAAATCGTTAAGATATAGTAAAATAGTAAAATGTATTGTTTAAATACCGTTAATTAGATGATTTCTATGTTAAAATAGGTAAACACCTTTAGTTTAACATATATAAAAGTTTGACAGTACTGACATTTGGAAAATACGAATGCTTTTTAATATTTTAAGGATTGAAATTTTTTGCAAATAAAATATATAGCCAGAATGTTCAAAGAAAAATTAATACCGAAAGCACAGATAGTTGCATCGCTTGAGGTAATGCACGCTGGTTTAAATACAGGCCTGTATTTTATGAAAGTCTTTCACTCTCACCTACCTATCTGTGCGATATGCAATACGGTCAAACTTTCATTAAAGTAGTGAATAAATGATTTAAAAAATTAAACAATAATTATGAAAAAAAGTGTGAAAATGTAACGAATATGACGTCTAATGAATGAGAAGTGAATGGTTTAATGGATATTTACAAGAATAACTTACGTTCAACGTAGTTTATATGAAAATGAATCGTCATGGCTAAAAAGAAAAGAAAAGTGTAAAATAAATGCACATTACGTGCAAATCGTTAAGATATAGTAAAATAGTAAAATGTATTGTTTAAATACCGTTAATTAGATGATTTCTATGTTAAAATAGGTAAACACCTTTAGTTTAACATATATAAAATATATATATAATATATATTATTTTAAATGATAATATATAGTTATGAGCAACAAGAACTTTTCATATTACTAAATAACGCCAGATTGCCTTATACGTAGACTTAATTGGAAGCTACACTTAAGTATATTATAAGAATATGAACACAGCTCGTAAAGTGTTACTTGTACTTAGTATTTAAACATGTCATAACATACATTAAAACGGAAGAAGGGTCGCTTTACACATCGCGAAATGTGTACAACATGCGACCCAAAAGCCGCTCAGTTTCAAACATAATCCATAGCAGGCCAACTTTGACTATTAAAACATCGTAATAACAGGGGAGTTCGGGGATTATTTATGAATAGACACGGGATACGTGTTTTGCGGTTAGTAACTAGCGCTGGCAAGCTTTGCTTACAACCCGTACTTACAAACCGTAATGGAAGTTGAGTTTCTCAAACGACACGATGCTGATGTTTTGAAAACGACTTTGATTTCTGTAAATTTTATAGGTAAAAAATGACAAGTGATGCAATCGTAAAGTTAACACGCTACGGGACTTTAGCAAGCATCCAGGAAATAAACGTAAATTGATAAACAATTTGAGAGTAGTTTAAAATAATATTTATTAATTTGATTTTTTATTGGACTGTAAAAGTATATTTTTTAAAGACCTGGCTAACCTAGGTCATGTAGGTTACATAAAATTTTATAATTTTCGGCCAAAGTACTACTGCAACAGTAGATTTTATTCAGCCTCAATACCGTCTGTAATACGACTTTAGTGGACGCCATAACTTACTGAGATGTTATTATATCGATAATAACGAGCGGAGACCCAGAAACCGACGGACTTTACTGGGCACCATACCTACAAAATATGTATTGACGACAATGACCGGCGGGTAGGTTTCATAGCCATAGTTACAGAGTCGCTTCGATTGCCCATTGCCTGGCTCGCATTATGCACATGTTACACATTACATTTGGGACAGTCGCCTTATTATTTTTACCGTGTTTTCCGTGTCACTGAAGACACGGAAATCTCGTTGGAAGTGACACTATAAAATTGAAGCAAGGTGACGACTTCAGCTACAAATCACGCAGTTATTTTGTAGCTGTTTGAGTATTAGGCTATTTTGAAATCGCGTATTACGTAACCTCAGTTATATGATTACTGCATCAAAGCCTTCTACTGCCACACACCAGTATATCGAAATGAATGCTCGCTTACGTCGAAGAATATTAAAAATTAATAAATGCATAGTGTTACATATATTAAATAATTTCTAAACGTGTTGGTTTTAATGGTTTGCGACTTTCGGTAAAATTGTTACTTATAATTTTATTCCTATATAACTGCAAAATATAATAAATTTCATTCGTGCTTTTTTATGTAGCATGCCTGTGCCATTAAAATACATAGATGGT
Source organism: Neomicropteryx cornuta (assembly GCA_020383195.1). NCBI lineage: Eukaryota > Metazoa > Arthropoda > Insecta > Lepidoptera > Micropterigidae > Neomicropteryx > Neomicropteryx cornuta. Next base: position 15,088,229 of record JAHKQU010000014.1, read on the forward strand.
ACAACTAAAAACATAATATTCTAATTGAATATTGATACTAATGCGCGTATCTCACTTAAATCAATTATTTAAACAAGTCTGACTTTATCGTTTTGAATATGTTTATAATTTGAATCAATTCAATCAAATTGTACGAGTATTAATGGTAGATGACAATATAAAGCTATAGTGTGTGGCTCGCCTAAAACCTCATGCATCATAAAGTAAAACGTCCTTTGCCTCTAACTGCCCTAATGGTATTTTATTATACCACTCGCAGTACATTACTGTTCATGTTTATTTTTTATTAATCAAGTTCAAGCGTATGCGTGGTTTACGAAGAAAATTACTTTTATTTTTTTTTACCCAATTCATTGTTATAAATAGTATAGGTTGTTTAGTTTAAAGTTAAGCATTCTTCAAATACCGATAGTCACGGGCAGTTAAATAACCGTACATAAGGCATAAGAGAAAAATAAATAATCCAAAAAATACTATTTTTCATACCAATTTTGTTTTTGTCAGGGAAAACAAATTAATTATTAAATTAGTAATTACAAATTAAATTACAAAGACGCGTAAGGTTTTATTTTATGGCTATAAAATCGTCTTCCCATAATAAAAATCGCTATTAAATATTTGCAAATGCTCACATTTCATAAATAATGAATTGAGTTGAAATTTGAGAAATGTATTTTTACGGTGACCTCGAAGGCGCCTTCGTTTTTAATATGCTTCATAAGTTGTTCGGAATAGCAAATTGCTTCATTAGTAGAGCGGGAAATTAGAAAGGGTTCCCAAAACTCTTCCACGCAGTCAGCGACTGCCGCCTCCCCTTCTCGCCAGCTCCATCTCGTCTTCATTATGCCGTTCTCCGTCTGCTGCTAATAGTTATTATACATGTAATTACTTGGAAGACGCTCAATTCTGCAACATCTTCCACCAAAGGAATATTTACGTATAAAAAAATAAAGTGGCTTAATTTTTTCCCTTTTCATCATTCTCATTTCTTTCTTGGTTATATTTAGTATTTAAATTCCTCTTCAAATAGCATCCGTAAAAGTATATAGAAATCTAACAATACTAACGCAATATTTACCTCCATATTAAATTTAAAAAATACAAACTACATTCTAGAAAAAATCTTACAAACTTGTAGAAAAGAATTAACAATACTGAATATCATAAAACGCAATTATTCTGTCCCCGAAATCACCAATTTTTGAAAAATAAATAAAAAAGTTATTTGGCAGCGGTTTCCTGTGGGCGAAAATTGGTAAAAAAAAATAGTCATTGATGCAAAAATGACACCTCAGCGAGTATTAAAGTTATCACATGAAATCAATGTCGTATGAACTGAGCCTTTAGAGAATTTTAGACCAGTTTTTTTTGCTTTATTTACGAAATTTTTGATGTCCAGAATCCTTCCTTGTAAAAGGATACTGCTGACTTTAAGTTCACGCTGTATACTTGTCTCCTCAGAAAATTAATTTAATTATTCGACTTTCCTCCTAATCTGCATGACTTCGCCTTTGCTCGCACGCCGGTAATTGACGACATACCCAGTGTGTATTTACGTGACCAGGTAAAACTATAGGTATTCAATATATAATAAATAAAGAAATGGATTTATACGAGAAATAAATAAAAATTTGTTACACAATAAGGCAAAGGTACGCAATTATTTGTTTAGTATTAACTTATATGGTAGCAACGGTCGGTTTGTATTTATATTTATTACTGTTATCCTATTCTAACGAACTTATTTAGAATAAGTATTTCATTCGCAAAAAAAAAACGGCTTAAATTTGAAGGCATATCCGAAATCATTTTTTTATTAAATAAATCAAATTGAATAAAATGTATTTAAAAACTCTACAGGAAGGTTTTTATATTTTATGTTTTATTAAATCCTACAGTCCTTGTCGAAGAACGGCCATTTTTCAAATTCAACCATTTTCCGAGCTAAAATCCCAGTGCATACAGTTTAATAACAAAATTATAGCATGATTGACTATAAGTCGCTTGACGTGATTCATCTATTTTGTATTGCCAGTCACGGAAATGTCATCAAATAATTAATTATTTTGACGTATTGACGTAAACAGTAATAAAAAAAAAAACATTTTCTAGTAATATCTGGTTTTTTCGAAGCTGACCTGGTCCTGAGGACAATAAATATTTGAAAATGTGACCCACAACCGAGCGGTTGGCGAGTTTGAAGGGCATGCCGTTCACATTTATTAAAGTTAAAAATAAAAACATACTTTAAAATAAAAGTCTTAGTGCTGGGACTCACGATTACGATGCGCAAATATCAGCGTTCATCTATAAATGCATTACAAAACAATTTTATTTTGATGTTACGCAATTCTGTATTTCTTCGCAATGGCTGGTTCCTCGCGTATATCGTTCATAAACAGCAAACTCGAAATGTCAGCCGGTCGTTAATTTGATTTGACATATTTTGCACTAATTTATCGTCATGATCTAAGGTCAGGGCGTCACAGAATATCATATCGAAATTTATTCTACCCATATTATGATTCAAATCAAATTAGGAGTGTATTCTGTAAGATGACCATAAGTAGATAATTATGTACTTAAGTTTTGTAGCCGAATTTATATCGCATATCCGACTATAGCTGTTTTGTTCCTCTGACACGGCATTAGACCATGAATCACGCAGAATTTGCTACAAAGCTTGTTATGTATTTATCGTCCAGATCTGATGATTTACATGCCAGCTAAATCCATAATAGAAGCTCGGTGTTATAAACTATACTAATTCATTTAAATATTTCAATATAATTATTTTTGAAGTAAAACTTATTCGGTCGCATCTTCACCTTAGATAATTTTCGCTAGGCAGTGAATGAATCTAATGCTACACGCTCACTTGGCTAAACTCAGGAGAACGCTCGGCGGTGATGTGCTCATTCGGTTAAAGTCGCCGCCCAGCTGTCACTTTGACTTCCTTCCTATAAATAGTTGTGCGGAAACATTGACGGGTTTACGAAATACTCCTTTCGGTCCAGAACCTATCCTGCCATTATCAGCTAACTATGCAACACCTGCTCTAAACCATCTAACAGTGCAAGACGTAGCCAGGCCAGAACAACTATGGCAGGGCCGCACTCTCGTCTTACAAAATACTGCCTCAGCCTGCCAAGGGCAAACCTCCGCATCCTAACTGGATTGATACCAGGCCACTGCATACACCTCACTATCCTGGGCACGTAAAATTTTACATGTATCCAAACAGAGCGTGTCAAGACCATTCCTGATAAAAATCTAGCTAATTGGCTCAGCGATTTAAAACATGATTTGTATTGACGTCATATCCGTCATTCATCAATGTTTCCGTGAAAAAAAATGTGAACTTAGGTTATAATAAACCGTTTGTTGTCATGCACCGTCGGCTGCGGCGAAGGCAAATGACCGCTATCAGCCAAGGCCGTAGCGTAGAAAAACGAAAAATTGATCGCGTTTTGCGACGCTTAAGAAAATTAACACCAACGCTTTAATAAAATTAATGATGAATAATATTTTTAAATAATTTCTTACTGATAATAGGAAACATAAACACACACTCAAGTCTTCGGAAATGGTCTTATACACCTGTATATTATCCTCAAAATAATGCTTCAAATAAAAATAAAATGAAACAAATCTATAGGCGTCTGTCTCAGTTTGAGATAACAATGTATTCGCGTTAGACGCCGGATATTATTTTTCAGTGTGTATTTTATTTCACATGGGTAGCAAAATTATTAATTTGCCTATATTTATAATAAGCACTTTAATTCTTATAATATAAAATTTATGGATATGTTAATATCCTAAGCTTATGAAATATTATGCATGCAAGTAATATTGTTAAAAATAATTATACATGTTATATTTATTTATATTATTGCTTAATAACACATGAATCCCATTTAAATATACAAACATTTAAGTAATACTTTTAAATTTTATATGTCTGTAAGGAAACTATTAGTTAGAACATTAAAGGCTATTTATTATTACAGCAGGTACCCCTTTCGTGGATAAATATTAAATTCAACCAATAACATGTAATGAGTAAAATGTGTGACCGTATAGGTACAAGGATCATATAAAAACAAACTGTTTTCGGTGTAGATAATATAAAAATACATTTTTTGATAAAAAAAAACTACGTTTGTTAATGTGCATAATGTGATACTTTATTTTCGACACCATTATTTTTTCAACTAATAATTTAACCTGTTCTCGTGTATGTACTCAATAATAAATGTTTTTTCGTTATCATCCTCTGCCCTTTCATATATTTTTTTTTTTATTTTGTAAGAGTAAACATACTACGTATATGTACTATAAATTTATGTGAATATACCTATATATTTTGTTCTTCGTGATTTTTTAACAATTGGAAACACGCACATGCAAATTTATATAGTTCTTTTTGACAGTTAGAGATAAAATATGGTAGGTAAACCAAAGACAAAAAACGCTTTCTTAAAAGACGGTTAAAAGAATACTTTGTAATATTTAACTTGTTTTTTTTTATCCCTAACATTTTAGGCTTTACACTTTTTTTAAAGTATTTATTTTTAAAGATTTAAATGTACATCGAATTTCCAAAAATAAATTTTATTTCGGATATGAAAAAAACAAACGTACCAAATATACTTAGTAGGGCAACGCTCGAGCGACTTTTCAATTATGTATATTTTTGCAGCATTGCGGGCTCCCGCCTGTTGCTTTTCCGGAATTTCAGGCGGATGTTGTCGGTCACATATCCGGATGTGGCTGAAAATACCTAATTAGATTCGTTTCATGAAGGTACAGTACAGAGTATGTGTAGCGATATCTCTGAATTGCAAAAAAATAGTAGAAATATTCTCGCGAGTATTTGTCTGTCAATGTCTAGTGAGGGTGTTATCATAAATTATAAACACGGTTAGACGAAAATGCTTTATTCAATATTTTTAAAGAATTTATTTTATTTTATTTAAACCAGCTACTTTTGTGAGCCGTTTTAACGATCTAGCCGAAAACAAAGTTAGACCATTAATTGATATGTAACACAAAACAAATCTTTTTATTTACTGTTAGATAATTTTATAAGAAATAAATACGCGGAAATATGCTCGCTCCTGTTACCTTATTTTATCTTATAAAAACTTTATTCAAATTTTATTATTCATCTTCTTCCGAGGCTGCTTATTTCGATTTTACTGCTGCTATTAGTACAAATACAAATTACAACGAAAAAGCATTTCAAATGAAAAATCCTAAAAAAAATATCAATCTCTTTGGTATTATGTAACTATATTATGAGGTATTACGCAAAAAATTATTTTGGTAATACTAAACTACGTTAAAAAAGTTAAAAGCTAAAAATAAAAAAAAACACTGAATGAGTTACTAGTTTTAATTTTATTTGTTATTTTAATTTTTGATATCTAACCTTATAATAAAGTATTTAAAGGAGATAAAACATAAATTACGCTGTCTTCATTGTGGTTAGGATTAAACTGCGACTACTGTATAATGTATAAAATATTAAAAAAAGACAAATGTAATGTCCAGGGACATTGAAAGATGAAACGAGATGATGTCATAAAACACATCGAATTGAAAACATACTCCTTTTATTAAAGTCTGTTAAAAATGAGGTGCAAACCAAATGAGCTGTTGCACTGTGTCGCAACGTTATTCACCACCTATTTTATTGCTCGGTTCACTTCGCTTCGTTCCATCCCTACTACTCTTTTATGGAGACATTCGACCCGAACGAAAATACCTATAAATATTGCAGTGAACGACTCAACGACCGAAAGGCTCAACGGCTCATCAGAGAAGAGAGCCTATTGTTGTCCATTTATGCCTAGAGCCGTTCGTTACGTGCCGGAAAACTTTTCATATTTTATCAGCATTTTCAACCGAGGAAAATATTTAAGAAAAACATTTTGAATCTATCTAAAATGTATGGCTAAGATACAAATATAAATATTTGATAAATGGCGTATTGATATGGGTAGAACGAATGCTATGAAAGCAAAAAGTGGTAGTCTAGGGGTTTAAGCGCGTTTGGTCATCAAGCGTGCAGTCTCGGGTTCACTATAGTCATAAAACCATAATAATACCGTCAACTCTGCTGACAGCACGAGAAAACTTAAGGTAGCCGAGAAGGGCCAACTTTTTTTTCGACCTTAGTTTTAGCATTTCTTCATTTAAACGGAATAAATTATATTAATTTTTTTGATTGGGTTCCTAATAGAAAAAAATGATTTTGGATTAATATTTATATTTGTGTTATTTATATTTTATTATATATATAGTGTTTTAAACGTATTCACATGAACTGAACCACAGCATTAAAGATTTTTTGTTGGCAACAGATTCAAAAATATTTTAAATTTAATAGTATTATAAAAAATTAATTAGGTATATGAAATAAATAAATTATAAACTAATGAAAATAGCCATCTTTTATATTAGTTTTTTAATTGATAATGGTATTTTGCATTTTTTTACGACTTAAAAACGAGGAGGTTGCTAATTGAATTGTTTTTATTTTCGCTTATTACTCCGAAAGTCACTGAAAATGCTAATCCAATACACTTGCAAAAAAAAACATTCCGCATACATTCCGTAAAAAACGCAAATTGAATCATTTTTTCATTTCTTTTTTTCCAATTTTAATTTGAATATGGTAAAATATATCTTTTAAAATTTTTGAATACAATGTATTCAAAATACTTTTTGGGCAAAACGGGGCAAAATACTTTTTGGGCAAAAGTTTAGGAGGATGTGTTTTATTTTTTATAAAAGTGGGTAACCAAATAATAACAATGTGTGTGTGATTACACCATGTGCGTTACAACTAAAACTTTGCCAAGGAAGTTAATTAAATTTGTTATATTATATTTCAAAATAATCTCCACATGTCGTGGGAAATATGAGGTAACTCACATTCAGGAAATTGATTTAGCGAAATATAAAGTTGGCAGCCCCAGTCGGACGATATAGTTTTAGGTTTTAACATTATTTTTCAAATACGACGCATAAGGCGGCGCGCCAAACAAAAACGTCTAGGCACGGATTAGGATACGCGACCGGACCGTAATAAAGATGCAGAGGGCTGTAAAACCCTTGTACCGCCATATTAACGAACCGGGAAGTTTGTTTTTAAAGACGCCGCGAAGGTCTTTCAAAAATTGGTAACGGTGAATTCTAAATATTCACATTTATTTAATATTTTTAATAGTATAAGAAAACTATAGTTTTGGTGCCAAAATTGACTGAATGTGAGAAGTGATCACTACCCACATATGTATAAATGTTTTTTGTCTAGCTTGTAAGATTGTAAAACTTTATAATGATAATATTTGTTGTTAATACGTAACATTAATATAGGTAAGATATTTAAATCTTCAGCCAAAACAATATCATTTAAGAGACATTAAAGGATTACGCGTTTGCAATAGACTAATGAGTTAAAAATACGCGTTCGGAAACGCGACGGAGTTAAACGAGAACCTAATTACAGATCATTAGCGCGCCGCGAAATAATCTATATTTGATATTTAATTCAAAGGAAAAGTCACTGGATTTAGGTTTGTAGGTCATAGAAACAAAATAGAATTTTAGTAATGGTTAAGGCTAAAAACGGATTGTTTATTTTTATATTATAATTACAAAACCGTTTTTATCAAATAAAGAAAACATGTAAATATATCTTGTAGATTAAGGGAATATATTTGTTTTAGCATAATATTAGCAACAATAAGTCACGGTTAAAATTTATTATAAAAATTACGTGATTTTAAAATATTGCAAAAAACGCCTGTAGATACAGGAGAGAGACAGTCACCCGTCGAGGGACGGGGGGGGGTTTCACTAATGCTTAAAAGAGGCGCTCGTACCTACGGGCGAGTTAGTGTTGTTTAGTTTTTTTAGCAGACGTGACTGAGCACCGTTTCGCTGTCAGTTTTTTTTATAACGTCAATCGATAGCCGTCGCGAATATTAAACTTAGTTTAAAATTTTTAGAAGTTGGTGTAACTCTATTAATTACGTACCATCCAACCAGAGGTTTTGGATACCACGAGAGCTAAATGTTAATCACGCAACGAGATAAAATCGAGCTAAATCAACGAGGTCACAAATTACCAAAAACAAATGTACTTCAGCGTTCGAGACTCGTTTAGTGAACGATTGAGAAGTTAGGCTGAAATCTACATATCGGTGAGTGAATTGAAGACAATCTGACATTTATTTCATAAAATAAATAGTCACAAATTGTCACCTTTTCGGAGAACTGTATTATAAACTGTCAATGTTTGTTCGCATTAATTTAATTAGTACTGAACTTTATTCTGTGTTTTAAATTGTGATTCAGACAATATCCTTTTGCTTATTCAACGGATTTACGACCCGTTGAATATACTGTTTTGAATAAATAGTGTGATAACTTTCAATTCTGTTTTTATTGACTTTTAATCATTTTGAACTTTTTGAAATCGTTGCATTATAAATCAGGCTAGCTTGATTTGAGGAGACTGACTCTTGGAAAGCTCGGATCTACAGTCCACCTTGAGAACGTGGCATCAGAAGCCATCCAGCTGTGTCCCGACTGAAGAGGACTGGTCTTCGGATCCGCTGGAAGCGGATCGGCCGGGACATAGCATCTTTGTTGGTCCTTTCGAGCGCAGATTGGACGAGCCCCGAGTTTTCTTTGACAAGATGTCAAAAGGTCAAGCGAGCCAAAAGGATATGGCAGATCAGGCAACTCCAGGAGAGAGGAAGAGCGAGCGCCTGAGGCAAAGACTGTCAGGCAATACAAGTCGCGGTTCAGGAAGAACCATCAGCGCAGGACGCCGACAGGACAGAGCCGAGGAACAAGCGCCGTACACAACGGAGCGTCTGAGCATGACGGCACAGGATCCCCAGGAAGCCGAACAGGTCAGCACGGAAGCAGGCCCATCCAGGCTCCAGGAGAGGCTGCAGGCAGCGGCCCAGGAACTCCCTGCATCACGGGCATCATCCGTTGCAAGCCGCAGGTCCAGGACGTCGGCCGCCTCGAGAAGCAGCGTCACCAGGCAACTGCTGGCAGCGGACCTTGAGGCGGCAGAAGAGAGTGCCAGGCTGCAGGCAGAAAATTCTAGGCTACAAGCAGAGGCCGCTGCAGAAAACTCCAGGCTGCAGGCGGCTGCAGAAAACTCCAGGCTGCAGGCACAGGCCGCTGCAGAAGCCACCCAGATACAAATGGATCTGTTGGCAAAGAGGCTGGAGATCAAAAAAAAGATGATCGAGGCCGAGGAAGAAGATGACGATGAGGGCAGCATCGCAGACTCATCAGCATCGTCTAGGTATTGTCGCGAATGGGCCGCGACGAAAATACCGGAAATCGACACAAGGGCGGACGTTTTGAAACAGTCGTTTCGAAATCTCCGTATTGGCGCGACACAAGAGGGGCGGCCGGGCGAGAGCGAGACAACGCGCTACCGACAACGTTCGCCGATAAAAACTGAAAAAGTGTGTGTGTCAGTGCCTAATACAAGTGATTCGTATCGAAATAACATGTTAGTGTCGGCTCGTGCAAAACTTTTACGTGACTTGCCGAAGTTTACCGGAAACACTAATGAGTTTCCAATATTCATTAGTTTATTCAATCAAGGGAACGAGATGTGCGGCTACTCCAATGCGGATAATTTAATCCGTTTGGCTGCCTCACTCAGCGGGCCAGCGAGGGAGGCTGTGAGGTCGCTGCTAGTCGAACCGGAGAACGTTCCGGCCATCATGAAGGTGCTTTATCGACGCTTCGGCAGACCAGATGCTCGCATAGATGAACTGATGACAGAGGCTCGCAGTGTTCCGAATATTGGGGTAAGTGACTCACTTTCACAATTAGTTAATTTTGGCACCATCGTTTGCAATATTGTACACTCACTTAAAAGTATGGGACATGACGGATATTTAATTAATCCGCCATTGTTGAAAGAATTAATTTTAAAATTACCTCAATATTTAAGGCTTCAGTGGTATAGAGAATTTAGGGGAGAACATCCAACACTAACAGATTTCGGGGAATGGCTAGAGTCATTACTGGACGCGGCCTCAAAAGAGGAAACTAACTCAGGTAGTTCAAAGCCCGCGATCAAAGAACGCAGCGAGTTAAAAACGCGCGCGATTAAAAAATTAGAGCCGACGCGTAGGCATATTTTTAATACCTACGAAAAATCGATAGAGAATAAAAAATGTCTGTACTGTAAAAAAACAAATCATGATTTAAATGTTTGTAGGAATTTTGCGGCTCTAAGCCTAAACAGTAAACGCGATTGGGTCAGGGAAGAAAACTTATGTTTTATTTGTTTAAAATTAGGACACACCGCACTTCAATGTAAAAGAAAAGTGTCGTGCGGAATTAACGGATGCAAAAGTAAACACCATAAGTTACTTCATCCGATAACGCGTTCGGAACCCGGCCAAGCAGCCCCTCCGGAGGGGTCAACCACGGTCGAGACAGGTCACGTGACGCACACACGTCATGAGAACGGAAGCATTGGACTCAGAGTTGTCAATGTGAAGGTCACGGGCGAGGCTGGGTCCAGGGATATACTCGCGTTATTGGATGAGGCATCGACTCTGACTCTAATCGACGAAAAAATAGCAAATGAAATCGGCGCAAAGGGCGTTACATCGACATTAAAAATAGTAGGTATTAACGGTATGCGATCACAGGACTCGTGTATTAGGTCGGTAGATATAAAAATTCAAGCCGAAAACAATTCCGTAATTTATAATTTAAAACATGTGAAAACTATGAAAAATCTAAACTTACCTTATCATAATTTAGATATCGATAAATTACGAGAAAATTATCCGTTTATATCTAGGTTACCTATTAAGTCGGTTCACGGAAAAATAAAAATGCTTATCGGACAAGACCAGTATGGCCTCATCTTGCCCCAGGAAGTGCATGGTGATTGGCGCAAGGGACCTGTCGTCACGAAAGCGTTAATTGGGTGGTCATTAAATGGTAATTTCGGCGTCGGCGCTAATAGCGGTCACGTGTTACACCTACGACTCGACGAGCGCGACGCGCAATTACAAAACGATTTAAAGGGCTATTTTCAAATAGAAGAAATGAGCGGCCCTAAACGACCATATCAATTTAATTTAAATCAACGCGCAAATAAAATCCTAAAGGAGACAACACGCAATATAGGTCACCGTTATGAAACCGGTTTATTATGGAAATCGGACGAAATAAACCTTCCATATAACCGTGCTATGGCCTTAAAACGTTTAGAAAACGTAGAAAGGCGTCTGTTACGAGACAAAGTTTTATCGGAAGCGTATAGCAATACGATAAAAGATTTTCTGGCAAAAGGCTATGCCCGAAAATTATCAAATAACGAAGTAGAGTCCGTGACAACTAAAACCTGGTACTTGTCTCATTTCATGGTCACTAACGTAAATAAACCTGGAAAATTCAGACTTGTATTCGATGGGGCCGCGAGATCAGGGGGCACTTCGTTAAATGATAATCTTTTAAGCGGTCCAGACCTATTAAAACCCCTTATGGGTATATTATGTCGGTTCCGACAAGGAACTATTGCAATTTCAGCTGACTTGAAAGAAATGTTTTTGCAAGTCCGCATGCGGCCAGAAGACCAACAGGCTCAAAGATTCCTCTGGCGTGACATGCGGATCGAAGAGCCAGCTCAGGAATATGCAATGCAAGTAGTTCTATTCGGATCTACTTGTTCGCCGTGCTCGGCGCAATACGTAAAAAACGTAAACGCCGAGGCACATAGGTCGGCTTATCCAGACGCAGCGCGGGCCATTCTCGACTCTCATTATATGGACGACTATCTGGATAGCGTAGATGACCTACAAACGGCGAAAAAATTAGTACGAGATGTCACATACGTACACAAACAGGGCGGATTCGAAATTCGCAACTGGTCGACAAATAGTCCGCAAGCCATAGAGTCGGTGAGCCCGGAAGATCGCTCACAAAAAAGTGTGCGATGGACTACACATGGCACTGATAGCAGCGAAAGAATCCTAGGATTAATTTGGCACCCCACAACAGACGAATTAGCCTTCGATACTAATTTTAGTAAATTACCTCCCGGACTAGTGAGTGGGGACATTATACCTACAAAACGGCAGGCGTTAAGTTTATTAATGTCAGTTTTCGACCCGTTAGGTATTTTGGGCCCGCTCACTATAAAAGGAAAAATACTTATGCAAGAAATGTGGTTACTAAAAACGGGATGGGATGATCTCGTAAGCGAAGGAGTGGGACGCAAATGGGACGAATGGCTCGAGGACTTGAAAAAAGTTCAAGAGCTCAGGATACCCCGTAGCTATCAGTGCCACGGCCAGGTAAAATCCGGAGTGCAATTGCACATTTTCGGAGATGCAAGCCAACAGGGTATTGCCGCGGTTGCGTTCGCACGTTTTTTAGACGCAAACCGTAAAATACGAGTGTCATTTTTGGCCGGCAAGACTAAAGTTAGTCCGCTAAAAATAATGTCTATGCCAAGAAAAGAATTGCAGGCAGCGCTTTTAGCCAGTCGTTTGGCGGCTACACTGAAATCTGAACACACCTGGAAGTTCGAAAATACTGTCTTATGGACGGATTCGAAAACAGTTTTACACTGGATTCGGAACGACCCGAGACAGTATCAAACGTTCGTAGCGCATCGATTAGGTGAGATCGACGAACTAACCGCAGGTGACAGCTGGCGCTGGATTCAGTCCGCCGATAACGCCGCCGACGAGGCAACGCGAGACGGAACGCCATACAAAAATGACACGTCGTCAAAATGGCTGCATGGGCCCGCCTTCTTATACGAAGACGAGAAAAAATGGCCGCCCGAAAAAATAGGTATTGCACTTCAAGAGGATGTGAATTATCACGATGAAGTGATAAAACACGCCTTCGTCACTCACGCACCGGAGCCCGAAACACCTTTAATAGACGCGTCAAAATATTCAAAATGGACGCGCCTAATTCGCTGTACCGCGTGGGTGTTTCGAGCAGTCGATATTTTTCGAAAAAGGGGGGAGCGGGGGGCGCTTTCCGCGAAAGAGATCGATAACTCGGAAAATTACTGGTTACGACGAGCGCAAAACGAAATTTTCACTGAGGAGATAAGAGAAATAAGCGCAAATCGGCCGGTAAAAAAGTCGAGTAAAATACGTCATCTAAATGCATTTTTAGATGACGAAAAAATACTGCGTGTAGGCGGCCGCATAAGTGCAGTGCAAGGTGTCGCATTGCAATTCATTAAGCCGGCCATATTGGATGCAAGTCACCCCTATACAAAGTTATTAATAAGACATGAACATGAGTCGAGTTCCCATCAAGGCCGAGAGTTCGTATTAAACGAACTAAGACAGCGTTTTTATATATTAAAAGCCAGAGGCGCTATTCGGAAAACGGCTCGAGAATGTCAACATTGCCAGAATCAACAGGCAAAGCCGATACCTCCCCGTATGGCCGATCTACCTGCCGTACGACTTCAACATCACGAGCGACCTTTTTCCGCAGTCGGGATCGATTACTTCGGACCCCTGGAAGTAACGGTCAACCGACACAAAGAAAAGCGCTGGGGGGTTATGTTTTCCTGTTTACAGACTCGAGCCGTGCACATCGAAATAGCGCACTCACTAAGCACGGACGCGGCAATTATGGCAATAAAACGCATGTCGGCGAGGCGCGGCGTACCTAAGGTATTTTATTCCGACAATGGCACAAATTTGCACGGAGCAAATAACGAATTAAAAAGGGCCATTGCCGAAATAAATGAGGACAAATTAAAAGAAAAATTTTCAATTAAAAAAATTGAGTGGTTTTTTTTACCAGCAGCCGCTTCGCACATGGCCGGGGCGTGGGAACGAATGATCCAATCAATAAAAAGGGCTTTGTACGCCATATTGAAAGAGAGGGCACCTCGAGACGAGGTATTAATCACGTTGATGGCGGAAGCTGAACAAACAGTAAACAGTCGGCCATTGTTCCACGTGTCACTTGACCATAAGGACGACGAGAGCCTTACACCTAACCACTTCCTGATAGGAAGCTCATCAGGAAAAGCGGCCATAGGGGAAATTGACGCTACTGATTTGTTCGGAAAAAAGCAATGGCGCATAGCGCAAACATTAGCCGACCATTTTTGGCGACGCTGGATACGTGAATATCTGCCCACTCTTATACATCGAGAAAAATGGCAAGAACCCGCGAAACCTATCCAAGTAGGGGACGTGGTGTTTATAGTTGACGAAAGACTTCCGCGAAACGCTTGGCTGCGCGGCATAGTAGTGCAAACACACCCCGGCACAGATGGACAAACCCGGGCGGTAACCGTCAAAAGCCACGGGAAACATTACAAACGACCGGCAGTCAAAGTGGCAGTGTTGCGAGTCCACGACCATCAAAGTCTGAAAGAGTAACGTTTCAGAGAGGGCGGAATGTCGTGGGAAATATGAGGTAACTCACATTCAGGAAATTGATTTAGCGAAATATAAAGTTGGCAGCCCCAGTCGGACGATATAGTTTTAGGTTTTAACATTATTTTTCAAATACGACGCATAAGGCGGCGCGCCAAACAAAAACGTCTAGGCACGGATTAGGATACGCGACCGGACCGTAATAAAGATGCAGAGGGCTGTAAAACCCTTGTACCGCCATATTAACGAACCGGGAAGTTTGTTTTTAAAGACGCCGCGAAGGTCTTTCAAAAATTGGTAACGGTGAATTCTAAATATTCACATTTATTTAATATTTTTAATAGTATAAGAAAACTATAGTTTTGGTGCCAAAATTGACTGAATGTAAGAAGTGATCACTACCCACATATGTATAAATGTTTTTTGTCTAGCTTGTAAGATTGTAAAACTTTATAATGATAATATTTGTTGTTAATACGTAACATTAATATAGGTAAGATATTTAAATCTTCAGCCAAAACAATATCATTTAAGAGACATTAAAGGATTACGCGTTTGCAATAGACTAATGAGTTAAAAATACGCGTTCGGAAACGCGACGGAGTTAAACGAGAACCTAATTACAGATCATTAGCGCGCCGCGAAATAATCTATATTTGATATTTAATTCAAAGGAAAAGTCACTGGATTTAGGTTTGTAGGTCATAGAAACAAAATAGAATTTTAGTAATGGTTAAGGCTAAAAACGGATTGTTTATTTTTATATTATAATTACAAAACCGTTTTTATCAAATAAAGAAAACATGTAAATATATCTTGTAGATTAAGGGAATATATTTGTTTTAGCATAATATTAGCAACAATAAGTCACGGTTAAAATTTATTATAAAAATTACGTGATTTTAAAATATTGCAAAAAACGCCTGTAGATACAGGAGAGAGACAGTCACCCGTCGAGGGACGGGGGGGGGTTTCACTAATGCTTAAAAGAGGCGCTCGTACCTACGGGCGAGTTAGTGTTGTTTAGTTTTTTTAGCAGACGTGACTGAGCACCGTTTCGCTGTCAGTTTTTTTTATAACGTCAATCGATAGCCGTCGCGAATATTAAACTTAGTTTAAAATTTTTAGAAGTTGGTGTAACTCTATTAATTACGTACCATCCAACCAGAGGTTTTGGATACCACGAGAGCTAAATGTTAATCACGCAACGAGATAAAATCGAGCTAAATCAACGAGGTCACAAATTACCAAAAACAAATGTACTTCAGCGTTCGAGACTCGTTTAGTGAACGATTGAGAAGTTAGGCTGAAATCTACATATCGGTGAGTGAATTGAAGACAATCTGACATTTATTTCATAAAATAAATAGTCACAAATTGTCACCTTTTCGGAGAACTGTATTATAAACTGTCAATGTTTGTTCGCATTAATTTAATTAGTACTGAACTTTATTCTGTGTTTTAAATTGTGATTCAGACAATATCCTTTTGCTTATTCAACGGATTTACGACCCGTTGAATATACTGTTTTGAATAAATAGTGTGATAACTTTCAATTCTGTTTTTATTGACTTTTAATCATTTTGAACTTTTTGAAATCGTTGCATTATAAATCAGGCTAGCTTGATTTGAGGAGACTGACTCTTGGAAAGCTCGGATCTACAGTCCACCTTGAGAACGTGGCATCAGAAGCCATCCAGCTGTGTCCCGACTGAAGAGGACTGGTCTTCGGATCCGCTGGAAGCGGATCGGCCGGGACACCACACATACTGGCTTCTACATTCAACAATGTTTCCGCACGCCTATTTATTTATAAAATAATAAGAATATCAACATGACAGAAGACCAAAAAGTTACCGTTAGTTGTCATAGTCATTGTTGGTTTTAAATATATTTTTAACCAACAATGGCTGTGATAACTAACGGTATACCTGTATAGTGTATACCGTTACATAGCGCATTCAGACAATGCGAGTCCATGAGACGCGGGACGGGTAAGTAATTAGCGAACGGCATTGAATGGAATGAGAAATAGGTGATTAGCAAATGCCAGGCCTGAATAGGAAACATTTCAAAGATGAATATCTATTTTTAGGGTATATATAAGTATAGCGACTTTTGAGTATTCTCTCGTATATTATTGGTTTATCAATGTGATTGGGGACGTGCGCTTTTCGCCTGGAGTCACCCGTTGTCTGTGTTTCACTTCTGGTGGTGTTATACTGTTGCCAAGGTGCACTTTTCTGCTTTTCGATAGTTTTTTTAACCTAATCTAGAGACCATAACATTAACCTCAATCCGTAACAGTCCGTTAGTTTGTATCACATTTATGTTTGATAACTGCGGGAACTCCCAACTGACTGACTAAGGAATCCATCATTAATTAAATTTAAAGAAAAATGTTTACTTGAATATTGAATAAACGGTGGTGCAAGATTATAAACTTTAAAACTGCCCGCAACAGTGGCTAGTCAAGTAATGTTAAAAGCTTTTTACTCCTAATGCTCAGTTCAGTCAACAGATTGCATTTTATTAGGATTCCCACATTAGTTTATTATTTTATCGCATTTTTTATATTTCTATTTACCAAAAAAAAAATGTTACTACAATGTTATCGACTGAGTTTACTAAAAAATCCTATGTAATTGACGGTCTGAAATTTAAAAGGTGGATTTTGACTGAACGACAAGTGAACACGTTTTTTGTGCGTTTTGTTGGAATACGAAACTTTGTCATTTTATCATCTCATTTCGTTGTTTGCAAGGGATAATATAAACAATACATTGACGCTGTTATGTATCAAACGGGTTTCCATTTGGGTCCTTTATGCATTTTAGGTTCGTTTTTATTAGTCATAAAGATTTAATGTTTAAAAATGGCAAAATGAAAAGCACTTTTTATTGATTAAAACGTTAGTTAAATAAAAATTTGCAACATTCGATACGTTATTATTACAATATTGGCTCATAAAGTTGACTCACTAATGGAATGATGTTATTAAGCTGAACCAATTTTTAATTTAAGAGACAAATTGAATAACAGCCATTATGGTTAATTCTAAAGAATATTGTTACTATTTTAAAAAACAAAAAGGTGTAGAGAGTGCCAAAAGAGGTCCGATAATTTTATTATTATTAGCAAAATATACATTTTAGCAAATTTTATCGTGCTGAACGGCTTTAAGTGTTAAGTTTTATTTAGCTAACATCAAAAACAACTCTTAGTCCTTGAAATAGCACTCAGTACTAACAATCTAAAAAAAATTAGGTCGTGTTAGGCACCTCGCAATAAATCTACTATTACTTACCTAACTAGCTAATTAATAAAAAAAAACATTGTAAATCTAAAGTTAAGTAAAACTTCTGTAAGAAAGTTAATTAAAGTTATCAAATTATATTTTAAAATTATCATCTTATACTAGCATCCACATTCAACGTTGTTTCCTCGCGCCTATTTGTGTAAGAATAAAACCAACGAAACAGATATCAAAAAATTGTAATCAGCGGCATAACGTATTAATCTAATATTTAAAAACTATCACACGATACTGGCATCCATATCCAATTATGTTTCCGTAAGCCTCTTTATTTAAATGTGAAAAAAAACAACTTTATTTCTCCTTCTCGCCCGGCGCAAGAACTAGCCGAAAAATTAGCCGAAGTCTTCCGAGGAGCGTGAGCCGTGTCGTATCCCAACTTTACACGAATCTACCCGAATGGCGCGTCGCATTAAATTCCTTCATTGCCCGGGAAAAATTGTTGTACCGTAAGAAGTTTCACTTTAAAGATCACTAACATATAAAAAATAAACTAATAAAACTGTATTGCAATGCAAAATAAACAAAATATAATAAAATGTGTATTTAAGAGACGAAACTGAATTTTAGTATCTCATTAACAATTAGCAACAGATAGCAACTAATTATAAGCGCTCATGAGGCAGCCATTGTGACAACGATTTTTAAAATGATAGACGTTTTTGCCGTAACTAAGCTGGATTAAAACCATTGTGTGGTTTTCATTAGAAAAAAACAATAGGAAAAGCATGATCAAGCTAATGGCCTTTCGAAAGCCCGCAACAGAGCTAAATGAAAACGTGAACAAACGCATAGCAGGACGCTACACGCACGCAATGCGATTCCAAATGAAATCCACAGAGCACACACACTTTATTAATTTCCAACACATTTTTATGATTAAGATAAATACAGAAATGTCTTTCAATTTGTCTGATAAGTTTGTATTATTATATAAAGTTTATTTCATTTATTGGGGCAATATAAATTCAATACAAAAGTTTTAATACAAAATAGGCTGTGCTCAGCTGCTTTCCTCATTTTAAAAACAAGGTGATTGTTTTCAGCACAGCCCTTACAAAAATATTTAATATTATTATTATTTAGTTTATTCAACAAATTTACAATATCATTCTTTTATGTACCAGCAAGCCCTAGGCTTATCTGCTGGAAACCAGGTGTGTAAAATACAGATATTAATAATTGTGAAACTTGTTCAAATTATTAGTTCTATATTTTACAGGTCCTTTACAATATACATATACACATTAATTATATACATTTTTATAGCTTATTTTACAATAAAAAAATAAGTATACTTATAATAAAATTTTAAAATAATATTTAATACGCTAAGTCACTTTATCTTTAAACAATTACATAGAGTGTTTTTGTGAGATTTCATAACAAATATTTCTAACTTTATATTTATTTTTTTTAGTTTTAATATCACTTTTAATTAAAGATCTTTATTTATTTATTTTATTTATTTATTCTTTATTGAAAAATCCACAGTATTATATTTTATAATTACAAACAAAACTTATTACTAATATATAAAACCAATTAAGGATTTCGGTCATTTTCATTATAAGATTAGCATAAAAATTTGAACAGTTAAAAAAGAATGGTATAATCAATTGCAACGCTCGTTTACCATACACATTTTTAAATGCAGGTATAAACAACATTTCATTTTGTATTTGTCGTGTATTATATGTATGTTGAACAAGTGTTTTGAGTCGAAGAAGTGGACCACCATCCCATATATAAGCATTACGTTATATTTATTACTCTTAACATATCTATGTTAAGAGTAATAAAGGAAAGTAATCAAACGCTAGGTGAGTCGGCTTGAAGCATAATATTTTGGGTAGGTTATAACTTTAAATTGGAATAATAAAAAAAAATAATTTCAGAAAAAATATAAAACAAAGCTATATAAGAATATCTATAGGTTAGTAGGTAGTGGTTGGGGGTTTCTCGTAATGATTTAAATTAAAATATAACAATACATAATGACAAAAATAAAACACTAGGAACTCGTTTGTAATTGCAAACTTCCGACATTTACCCCGAATGACGCGGAGCTAGTCATTCAATAATTTTGAGGCGGCGAATTTAAAGGAACCTCTAAAGTTAGAAAGCTTACGTTTTGGAAGGTTCATTATGTAATGATTAAACGTTTGTTTTTAAAATTGCCGAATTTATTTAATCACGTCAAAGCCTTAATATTTTGTATACTTTTTAAATTTATGGTTTTGAAATTTCATTTAATTTGTTTGTTTAAAAGCGTATTTGTGGGATTCGACACCGTTTGACTCCAAATACTTACATATATGAGACGAAGCTACCTATTTTAAGTGTCCGCTCTGTACTGATCGGTTGGGAAAATTTATCACCTCGAATAGGATCTTACCTCAGAAATGTGCAAAAAAAATATGAGATAAATGACCAGCTAGCCTAGCGGAGCATTGATTTAGGTGGAGGAAGATGAAAAAATGTGTTTTCCGATCAGCGACCGAGTCCTAATGGACGATCAGACTAGACTCTGACACGATCAACATAAAAGTATTTTTGTTAAATATTTTATTTAAACAAAATTATACAAGAAATTATAATACAAAGTTCTTACCTAATTACAAGACAGTTTTTTTTGCAAAAAAGCTCCCCTATAAGTACATATTTTGTTAAAATAATCATAAAAATAAATTTAAAACATAATTTCAAAAGTTATTGTGAAATTCAAAAGTGGCTACAATGTCAAAAACTCAAGTAACTCAATTATTGCTTAGGAAGTGTTTTCTTGGCATATTTTTTAATTTAAAAATGCTACTTTTTTCCTCCCTAATTTCTTTCGGCAAGCCATTAAAAAACTTCGGAATTAAACACCTTTCACCATAAAAAAATTTAAAATTTGGGATTTACAGTCTGTTTAGAGGTTTATCGCGTTGAATAGCTGTGGATTCTCCCTCTTTTAAACTCTTCAAACCAAGAACAGGTAACTATTACCTAGTTAGGAAGGTTATAGACTTATACTCATCGGCCAATTTATATTCCATAACAAAAAAAAAAAAAAAAAAAACTAGTTAGCCCGTAGCCTATTATGGAGTCAACTAGTACAACATATTCAGAATGGCCCGACAAGTGTAACATTTTAAATAATAAAATCTCCCTATCAAGGACTTTAATTTATTACACACACACTATGATGCTGACAACTGTACAGTCGTTTCATTCCCAAGTATGATAGGAACCGTTTCTTCGCTAATCTCAATAAGGCATTTTATGCTAAATTAAGTATTTTTGTAATATTTACAGTAAATAAATAAAGCGCCACCGCCAATGTCCATGAATGTCACACTTTCTTTGCTTAATGCCCAAATGATGGAGGAATTATAGTCCAATATAAGATATTTCATAAAAATTTTGGGCCGTCTAGAAGCCATAAAAGTGGAAATCGACGCTAGAGGTAAGCCACTGAACTCGTAATATTAAGCCATTCCGCTGGTTTTACTTGCATTTCGTGCGGTGCGTAATAATATCTTCCACCGAAAGACATCACGCAAGTGTCACCTCTGAGGCAATTTATTGCGTGCTATTTCTATCAAACAAACGTCGTATTTTATCTCGGGCGCGACACGCCTTCGGAAATGGCACGCAATGTCGAACGTGGATCTTTACTTCCAATATCTCATTTATATATAAACAGGACCTGTGTTTCGCTTCGAGTTATAGGGACTCAAATGCGCTTATGTTCGTTGAAATATATATATTATATTTGACAATATTTTACACTAAAGAGGACAGGTGAGAGTTAAAAATGCATTTTTATAAAACTCAGCGCTGGGTTTAAACCGACATCCTGCGCTCTCAAGTACAGGACCTCTTTAGAACCTTTATAAATATTATGCTATCCAGCACTTTATCAAAAAATTATTCAAAATTTTTCAATATTGACAAAGATTGTGTCATTTATCTTTTCAGGCGATTTGCCGCTATTAAAAAAACAATCATCAAACATAAGTCAAATAACTATATATATATTTAGTAAAATTGTATATTGTATTGATTAAATACCTTATTTAGATGATTATTACGTTATTTTATAAGGTGAACACCGTTTTAGGTTACTCTATATAAAAGTTTGACAGTACTGACATTTAATGCTTTTTAATATTTTAAGGATTGAAATTTATTGATTTTTATGAGTTTTATAAAAATGCATTTTTAACTCTCACCTGTCCTCTTTAGTGTAAAATATTGTCAAATATTATGTAACCATCTAATTAGATGAAATAAGGAAAGGATGATATTTTAACAAAAAATATAAAATAATGGATTTGTGATAACGATGAAGGATTGTGGTGAAATGAGATGATTTTGTGAGTGATTTATGTATGAAGTTGGTGAAAAAAAAAAAAAATATATATGTTTAGTATGTTTTAAATGCCCGGTTCAACTATACGACACATACGTTCTGTTTGTGTACAACTTTGTCTCATTGATAACAATAAAAACCTACTTTAGACAGTAAGCCGTTAAAACTAATATTTGAGCATGCTTTAATTTTGAACTAACATTTTTTTTTTAATTTAATGTTACAAATAAAATTTAATGCACATTTATTTTATTTTTTCTTGAATAAATAACCTTTATGAGTATTGTAATTAGACCTATTTTAATGTCAGTCATATATTTTTAAGAAAGGGTTAGATGTAAGGATTCCGTAAATATAATATTGTGTACAGAGCCATTTCAATTTTTCTACTTTTAATTTAAACTATGCCATATAGCGGCGGTTTAAATACCTATTATTGATCGTTGCGTTTAACACTCAAAGATTCGCAAACAGAGTAAAAATATAGTTAAAAGAATAGAAACTTTACAAATATGAAATATAACCTAAATAATATTAATATAAATAAAATAATTATACTTTTACATTATGTTAAAATAAAATAATTTCACACTTCCGACTTCCGTCACTAGTCGACTTCCGTATTAAGGTAGGCTTTGTAGTGGCAGCATAAAGAGAAAAAAGGTAAACTAATTACAGTAAATTGTATTTAACTTCACAACTTCGACAGTGTTTTCCAGAACTTCAATATAGGAAAAACAACGGTTTTTAGTAATAGGTATACAAACGAATACACTACTTAAGATAAGTTATAGGCTATTTTTTTTGCTTGTGCTTATTTAAAAAAACCTTACTTGTATGTAAAAAAACATGTTTTTTAAAACAACCTAACGCTTGCTTAAATCAGTAAAATGACTACATACTAAACCTAAAACACCCTCACACATCTGGATTATGAAAAGTCTCCTAATGATTTAGGACTTCGCAGTGCAGAAGAGTTTTAATGATAATATATACATTCAACCCATGAAAAGGGGACGTAAAGGTAAAAGTGCAATTTGGTTAAATATTTTTGTGTATTTATATCAAATAATGTAATCATTTAAGTTTAAAAAGTTAAAGAATTAAAAAGCCACGAAAAAAATATAAAATTATTTATAACGTAACTATGACTTTTATGACTTTTATTGACTATGATTGTGTTTTTTTCACTCTCTTAATGGCAGATATATATTTATAATGAACATTTATAGATTGTAATTGTCTGTGATTAGTGAGAATCACAGTAGTTTATTATCGGCCTGTTGGACTCAACGAAGGACCGATTTGTAATTGAATTGTTCATTTCAAACTAGGCTTAGTTATTTTTAGGTGATCGGAAAATCTAAATATATATTAATCAATAACATTTTTATTAGTATAGTAGATTTAGGTTTATTATGGCTATACTGCGAATATAAGCATTATTATTGTTTTAAAAGGAAAATGTAATCGTTTTTTTTATTATTTAGGTACTTAATTTGTTTTTAACAAAGCACCTTTACATTTACAAGTCTGTAAAAAGATGGTGTTTTATCGTTAAAAAAAAACATTGTATAATATAACACAAATATTTTCATTAGCTTATAGGTTAATATAGAGAAAGGAAAAAACAAGAAAATAAAATGCAAAAGCAGTAAATACATAAACAACAAAAATGGTACATACCTACCAAACTGTAGGTACCAATGGTACATAACTGGTTAACCCCAAAAGATTACAACTGTTTACATCTTCAAAGATTTATCTCAGGAACATGGGGTCGGAAGGTATTTTAACGTGTATTTTGCCAAAGGTAAAGATTTTGTGCATCGCTGCGAGGCATGGAGGCTTAGCTTGGATGGCTGCGTTTTTAACCCATTTAAATGGAAATTAGTGTGGAGGTAGTTTCTCGGGCGCCTGTTTTTGATATCAAAGGCAAAATATTACGTACGAGTACATGCAGCCGACGCGACGCCTCGGTGCCCCCCCCCCGATAAAGTCGGTCAGGGTGTGTTGCATTTTTCATGCGGAGGAAACTAATTTCACGGTGGTATTATTGCGTTAGGTTTTTATCAAAACAAAAAACCAGGCGTTGAAGAAACGTGCAATAAAAATGGATCTTCTCTAAATGACTCTCCTGCTGGATAAAGGCAACTTCTAGTCTTAGCCAATTACTTATATCTTATCCATGGATATCAGTAGAAGCTTAATATCGTTCGACTATCATGCCTCATGTCAACCTGAATTGGGTCTTTATTCAAGAATTTTCTTGACCCAAAATTAATCATATAAGGGTCTACAAATCAAGTCAGCAAATTGTCATTTTAAGACTTTCTTTTTTTTGGTTTATATGGCAACTATCTAACATGTTTTCAATGTACCTTGAAATAAGATGTCTCGATTCTATTTAATCATATATTATCGCTACTTTGTGTGTGAATTGGATGTAAATTTTATTATAATAATATTTAGTTACATTTGTAGCCTCATGGTAAAAGAGAAGAACCCTAATGGTCTTATATAGAGATCCGATGGACGTAAATTGCAGATCTAATGAAGCTAGTTAGATCTGCAATTTACGTCCATCGGATCTCTATATAAGACCATTAGGGTTCTTCTCTTTTACCATGAGGCTATATTTGCGTTCCTATAGTTTGTCACTAAAGCCTCAGGAATTCGCTGAAATTAGAACCTGCCGCCTACTACCTCTCTTTTTATTTATTGCAAAAATACAATTTGGTTAAAAAATGACCACTTTAAATTCCATTTCAGCGACCAAGGATTTTAAATAGAATAACTTTGCTTTGCAACGCCCTCAGCGTTACATTGTTGGTAATTCTGCAAAATTGCAAAACATGCCGCATTCCACAAAATATGGTTGATGCAACAAATATTACATAATACTCTCTATAGCTCATACCTTTTAACCTGAAAGCCAACGTCATCTTTTTTAATAATATAATTAGAATTTTATAAAATATTATTATCATTGAAAACCATTTTTGTCAATAAAAGAAATTTCAGACTGTAATGTAGATAATGGTGCCTTTGAGAGGAATGCAAAAATCGTCGATGCTTATATCGATAACATTAAAGTAGAATGAGTGGTAGAAAGTGTATTAAAATAAATATTTTATTTAATATACGTAAAGCAAACTAATTAATAATTTTAAATACAGTCTGAATATCAAAACCACACACGCATAGCGGACTTGTTGGTAGTTATTCAAATTACACATAATGAAATCCAATTTTGTCAAAGGAATATTTGTTTTGCATGCCTATTTAACCTACTAGATATAGTTTTAAATTTTTTAAACAAATTAATCTAATAAAATGTTCTCTTATAATTTCAAGAACCGTATGTACTGATACGAGCCACAAATTATTAAATATAGTCACATGAAATAAATTGAAGTAAATTATTCGATAAGATGTATTTTAGGTTGGTTTTAACCCTATGTAATAATATCTTTAAATTAGTGCGGCTTTTAGCCTCAAAACACAGGAATTTCATAATGTGCCGAGCATCGCATATTTCTATAAACATAGTCCTTAAAAGTAAGTACTAATTTTGAGTAATTTTAATCTAATAGTAATTTTCAGTACCTAATGGTAATGTATTGTGCGACATCGATAAAAGTTTGATGATTTTTTATTATTATCATTTATTTATTTTTGTCAAAAAAAAAAAAATGGTTAAAAAAAATATAGGTATGTGTTTTCTACTTTTTTGGAATAATAATAATTTATTAATAAATGGTTCTGGCATTCACCTTAATTACTATTATATTCTAAGCCTACGTAAAAATTTCGTAAAAAAAGACTGAATTGAATTTTCAAATTCGTATAAGCGACGTGGTCTTATCGTTAGCTTAAATCATACGTGTTGTAAGGATTTTATTTAAAGGGTTGGATTAACTTTTATATTAATTATACTGTTACTGTTAATGTTGCTGTTACTTTTATTGTTACTTTATACTGCTACTGTGTGTTGTTATATTGCACTGTTTATTTTTAATTTGCGCACGTGTGGTTACGACGATAATATAATATGCACTACGCTGGAATAATATTTTGTTGTTCGTTTAAGTATTTTATGTAAACGTTCATGTAATGGGCTCCTGGACTTCTCTGTTCTCAGCATGCTCGTGTATTATGAGAACTGAGGGGGCGTCTGGCTGCTATCGCTTTGATTATTGTTGTTGTTATCAATACAAAGTATTACCTGACGTAACATATCGATAGGATAGCCAATTCTTTGCGTGGGAAATGAACAAGGTTTTCGTTTCAAGACCTACAATCCATCGGCTCCTTATCGATACATGAGATTATTTGGCTTTTATACATCGATTTTTACATTTATTATGTTATTTGTATACGACCACACCACACCACTTTTGCAAACAACACGATCAGTTAATTTATATTCCAAATACAATATTTTAAGAATAAAAAGAAAACTTGTTTTGACATCTTAATTTTGCTAAAAAACAGAATAAGAAAACATATTTAAAATCCGATAAGTACGTAAACAAAATAACGTATATAAAGAAATACAATTTAAATAGTGTTTTAATTTTGAAACATTGTAAAATACAATTTTCCATAATTAATAATATAATTAATAGAAGGATAAATGTTAATTTCATATTTTATCTACGTACATATTTCAATTGGTGTAAATATGCATAACTATATATTCCATTTTATAATTATTTTTTCTTTTTTTTTATGATCAGTTTTGGGTGAAACTATATTTCCATTTCGTTGTTGAATCTGTGGATTCATGTAATTGGCCATGGTGTTTGGAATAAACAAAATATATTTTATCCCGACGCTTCAATAAACAATGTTTTAGGTACTTAAAAACTACTAAATAAATTAAAATTAAATCAAATTACAGATTTCCGCATAAATTAAATATAGCGACGATGTAACTATAAAAGTCAAATTGAATTTTAAACAATTTATGAAATTACTCAATTAACAATTGATCTTATAATTAATTACCCATTGTTGTTTATACTTCAAGAAAAAAGATAAAAAGTAAAAAATCTTATTCATTTATAAGAAATGAAGTCTCATTCCCACTGACACACATTTTTTTAATGATAATTTAGTTTATTTTGAAGCTTAATTTTTTTATTTGTAGGCTTTCCTAATTATTTTGTAATTTAGTTGTTTAGAATGAAAAAAATATGTTTCATAACTGACACATTATAAAATTGTAAAAAATCCACTCTTAAAACTCTTCATTTGTTTGGCTAGTTTATTTGATAAATTTAAAATAAATAAAAAAGAAAAGAATCCAGTGTTACTAAAATAATTTTTATCTTTCAAAATTATCTTTCACGATCTGTAATATTTTCTTTACGCAATATCTGTAAAAAATCGTTTTTTTTTTATATTATTGACTAAATATGTTGTGTACCTATTATATATTTTTAAGTATAAGATGAAAACTCATCCTGTAAATTAGCTTAAAATGAGATAGGATATTTTGCCAGCAAACAGACGATTTGTGTATTAAGATTAGGAGTTCATACTTTACTTTTAAATTCTTTATTTCTTAAGAATCTCTTAAAGTTGATAAAATTCGGATATTTTTTTGTGAAATTTGAAATATAAAATGACATAACTGACATGACAGGTAAACAAACACATCTGTCTAATGACACAATAATATATATAAAATAAAAATACAATCGAAGATTTTTTTTACTTTAAAAATAAAAAGTCACACCAGTGCGCTTGTGAGTATGCTCTAAAAATGCGTATTACTAATATCATTTAAGTATTCTGGTTAATAAGATGCTAGATTATGTCAATGCAAAATAAGTAATATTTATTGTAATTTAAAACTTGGCATATTAATTTTGCACTTTCACAGTACCTACCTATTATGCAACTTTTGAGACCGCTTCTTTATCTAGATTCAAAAAATAAAATTGACAGCTCGACAGATCGGATATGCTGTATTCAAAGTCGGTTACAAAAATTGAGGCTGATACAATCTTCAGTATCACAATAAATTTCCAAGCCAGACGCAAGTATAAACAATTCTCGGCAGCCTCGTAACAACACCCTCTTTACCCCCTCCAACCTAGAACCTCTCCTAGTGGTAATATAGCCAGATTGCGAGCTTACGTCATAATATATCTACGGAGTGCTGTACTGTAAATGTGGCCCTAATGTAAAATACCGTAAAACAAGTTCCAGGCTAAATAAATAATCAATGCAGGTTCACATAAATATTATTATAGCATCGACTGAAATGGCATATTAGGCAAACAAAACAAAACTTTCTCTTTTGGTAAAGATTCGTCTAGTTAAGGAGGCAGAAAACATTTGCATAATGTAACAGTCTCTCATCGCTTTAATTAAGATATTTAATAACACTTTTGTGTTACATAGTAATATTTTACTACTCAAGCGATTAATAAAGTAATAAATTAAACTAAATGACACACGAGTCTATCCACAACCATAACACCAGAAATAAAATTATTTATATTCAAACTATAAGACCAAACTCAACTAAATTCAGTAAAACTAGTTCTTATTTGGGTCTTAAATTCCAGAACAAACCAGCCGCGATCCCTAAAAAAATACGCGAAATAGGTCAATTCGAGAAGGCTATTAAGGTATATTTGTTGAATTTGAATTTATATAATAATATTGAGGAATTTTGATTGTTATCCTTCTATTTGTATTCAAATAAGTATGTATTTATGTATGAATATACAAATTTAAAATTGTTTTTGTAGTTGTTTTTTATTGTTTTGTTATAAAATAATTCGTACATTGTAAAATATTGTTATGGAAATAAATATCTTATATCTAAATATTATATTTTTAATAAATAAATATTCGTATAGATGAAAAATGCCTTGTCTATTTTGTACGATAGTTTCTTTTCTCCTATGCCAATAGAAAAATACGCTCTAACTTGTATAACAATAAAATGATTAATTTATTTAACAATGTTTACCGATATGAAATAGGTCACTGTTATACTGATCACGGGTATGAAATAGGTAATGTCACTGTTAAATACTGACCAGTTACAGGTTTGTGTTGGTTACTATTATAGTTTATCGGTTACTAATGTAACTCTGTGTATTTCCTTCGGAGTTCGCTCGCATTTGCACCTCGCGTTCCCTTTATCCGCTACTTCCACTTTTCACCGTGTTATGTGTCGTTAGACATGCTCGAAAATTCCGTATGCACTAGTCGAAATTGAATACACTACTCGTTACGTTTAAACAGTGAAAACGGCTCACCACAATAATGTTACAATTAAACAATATGCTTGTTTTGATTGGTTAACTATTTATTGAAACTAGTGGTCGAAATTCGACCGTAATTCATTAAACTTTAGGTTTCTTTTACCTCTATAATCATTGCATATATTTTTTTATTATTTTGTTCTTTTGTGTCAGCTCCGAGCGTGTACAAATACGTCATTAGCGCGTGTTGTTTGCCTTAATTCCCTGCAATTTTTAATAAATTTTAAATTTAATATTAAGTTGAAAAAAAATACACAATTACAGAATGCGGAATTGTATTTACGAATCTTTTTAAAATATTTTTTTGACTTTCTTTTTATTGAAGGTTCATGTGATGTAAGTCGATCATACAATAATTTGAAGTATTCATTATGATAAGGCCAATATGCTTTTCCCTTATGACAACATGAAGTGAATATAGGCTTTCAACTAAAGTTACTTTAGATTCGAAATGTTTTGCATTGCAAAACTTACATTGTAAATGCATTAATCCACAATTTAAAGCATAGTGCACATTTAAATGTATCCCTCAAAATAATTTCATCATTTTGTAATACTATTTACACTATTCAAATTTGCAATTGGTTGATTAATGCATTATCATTTCGAATTTCACGAGAATATATATTGCTCCTTCTTTGTGTCTCGCGTTAGTTCTATGTGAAGGCATAATGGAAGATAGGTGCGAATATCTGGAAGTAAAAAAATTAAACTACTGAAATAAAAAATGTAACATATAAAATTAAATTACTGAAATTAAGATTAGACAGGGTTTAATTTATATAATAAAATGTGCTTATTTTTTTTTTAACCTAATAATTATGCTTTTTTGCCTTGACGTTACGATTACTATATTGACATTGACAGCTTATTGAAAAAAGAACATATGATATCACACAAGATTCACACCTTTGATACTCATTCAGTCAGTTAGTATGAACGTTTTATATTATTAAATTGAATATATTTATAACACATAATATGAATAATTTTAAATTTCTGTTGTCCTTTCCATATTTAAGGGTTACTGGCCTTAAACAGTCAGTCTCAAAATTAAGGCTTCTGTTTTTTGCGGTTACGGTCTGTAACCCTAGTAATCAGTCGAACCTAGTTAAGTAGAAATGGAGTCAATTGCACAGAGCCAAAGTGACTGATAGGCGCGTTGCGGCCGCACCGGGACAACTGCACCGGCCATTAATCAAACGGGCGCATTTCTGCGGCGAACCGTAACACCCACGCGTCCCTTTTATGACGCCGCAATTGCTGACGTTTCGCTCTCGGCAACACGAGCCACGCTCACTGCGGACGCCTGAATTCGCCCGTCGCCTCCTAAAGTGCCACCGTTCACTAGCCTCTCAGCACTGGCGACTGCTTTGCTGATTGTAATAGCTAATGCACCGCCATCTTACAAAGGCAGTTTCAGCATATGCTCGACGATGCGAGAAAGTGACGGCAAACCCAAATACTGAATGTACTCGTATGCTACATTTTTGCGTCAATATTTTACACCAAAGCTAATTATAAAAAAAACCACGTCTAAAACACGTCACTGGCGGTGAAAACGTTAAATTAACGTAGTCACAAGTGTCGTACTTTTAACATGCATACATGTAATAAATCTATGTATTTAGAAATATTATAATGGGTCTCGTTAGACAATGGTTTTATGAGCTTTTGGTTAAACTAGATCGTGTTTGTTAAGAGTGTTATAACATTAAGCTTTCTCAGAATAATTATTGCCAGGAAAACGATGTAATAAAATGATTTATGAATATGATTTTTGTGAATAAAAGAAAATAATGATTATTATTATATTCATGACAGACAACAAATAAAGAATGAAAACATTCTTTCCGATTAAATGTACCTAAAAAAAATATCTATTATTACGTATAAAAGTAGAAATATTTTGGATATAAAAACCCGCCTCACGTGTGAAAGCAATATCCTGTTAGACTGTCATTGTGTTGCACCTCGTTTTCGTTTTGGGGCCACGCTTCGCTGATCAAACTCATTGGGTCGAGACGGATTTCGCTCGGAAATAACGATATGTGAATAATATGGTATTCCATACAAATTATTACGCGTTGGCGTAGTTTGAATACCTCCTCTGTCAGTATATCTATTAGATTTATACCCATATAGTGTGTAACACACGAGCAAAATAAATCTTCTTATCCCAAGGTAGCTGTGAAGCCTCGGGTCATAAGTTCTTACCATTATGTCTATGTTCGTTATTATTAATAATATTTTAGCAAGAAGCAAAAATGTCACCTGAGCAATAAAATTGTTAAATCCTTACCTAATTGGACTGACGCCTATACTAAGGTAGGCTCATTGAACAGTTATTGTAGGTTTTGTGACTTTTACACGCGTAGCTAATCACGGTAACACGGTAGGTAGGTTAGTACAATATATTAATTTAATATATGAATAATTATTTTTAAATTCTTTGTTAAAATATCATCATTTTTTTATTTCGCTAATTAGATGGTTACATAATATTTGACAATATTTTACACTAACGAGGACAGGTGAGAGTTAAAAATGCATTTTTATGAAACTCGGTGTTGTGTGTAGACCGACATTTTAAAAAAACAATCATCAAATATAAATCAGGTACTTAATTATATATTTTAGAAAATTTATATATGAATGTGGTTGTATTTATTTAGGTGCGTTTATATGTACAATCTTTTAATTAATTTGTATGGTTAACATTAAATTGTTTATTAGCGGTTAGAAATTAATTATTGCAAATTGACTGATCAATGCACACTGCCCATCTATCTAACTAGACATCGATACACATAGATACACTTCAATAAAGCGCTGAAAGTATTGCGCTCACTGATGTTCAATTAAAATGATGATTGATTGTATTTTAATTGCATTCAAATAAAATGATTAATGTTCACTCACCAGCCTAAGCACATCGGATTTTATATATACTCGTATATGTGTGTTTGCGTATGTGTATTTTCGTATAATAGTAATTCGTAGTTTTAAAGTTTAAGCTAAATACCTTATTGGAAGCTCCTTGAGACAATTTGTAATAAACATTAATTTACAACTCCATAATTTATAAGCAGTAAAATATTTTTGTATTGTGAAATTGATAATAAACCGAAAAATAAATAAAACTATCATGAAGGATATATAATAATAGAAATAATTGTAATTTGTATGTAGTGAATGACTTCAGAAATAACATTTTTTTTTACATATGGCAGTTCAAAATCACCGAGATCTTTGTAGTCTAGTTTTGTGTTAATCCAGCGGTCGCGAGTTAAAATCCACGATTTATAATCCAACCTTTTGGCGTTGATGAAGCTTTAAAACTTGAATTTAATGAGCAGATTCTAACATAGGTTAACCGCCTTAAGATTTAGACTAATACGATTTCTAAAACTTTTTAAGTCATCTCGTCCGAGAAAGATCTTATTATTGTAATAAAATTGTGATCCACTTCTAGTGTGATATTATTAATATCACAATAAAAAAACAAGTTAAATTGTGTTTTCATCTTGCTTCAATTAAAAACGTGCTAAAATATTGATAGGATGCGTAATAATGGATAGTACATGCTACCTAACTGAATTACCTAAAGTTAAGAATACTAAATAGGTGACGAGTTAATAACAATAATATTACCTAAATTGATTATCAAATTTTACATGCTGTATTAGAAAGTCTACCTAGTTAGGCAGCGCCTCTACTAAGGTGCACTGAAATTATTAAAAATTGAAGACAAAGACTTCGGTTGGGCCTACTAAACTTCAGTAGCTACAACAAATTATGATACTACTGAACTTTTCGGTAACTCAGAGCTTGATATATTTTTCAGTGCACATGATCTGATATGAACACCTGAATACCAGAATACCAGAAGGTTAATAGAATGTTTTTATTAATTTTTATCAAAATGTCTTAAATTGAATAGCCACATAATATATGTAGATTAGCATCACCCCACTACACTTCATCGTGCTGTGTCGAAATAATACTAAAATGAGTCTATAAGAAAATGAATATTTCTAAATGTTTACCTGATAAAAAAGTGTTTTGTAAATTCATATAACAGCGGAAAAATGGTGTTAAAATGAAGTCATCACTTCGAAGTTAAAATCTTTTTATATGTCATGGGATGTTAATAAATTATCTTAGAATAGTGTGCTTGACAATGTGTACACGTCAAAAACAAACATACAAAAATTGTTTTATACCCATTTCATCAGCAAAAAAAACCCCCCGTTCGTTGTATTTTTAACCAGCTTTCTTTACTGCGCGTCGATACGCTAACCTTAAAAATACGAACATGTTTTGATGATAGTCTACGTGTAGTGGAAAGCGGCATCTGTTACCAATAAACCTGTATCCCGGCTTCAGCCATGCTTTTCCGCTCGCCCACAGCTAATTACTAGAAGAACGACGCCTGGTGACGTAATGCGCCCTCCCCCTCACCCTTGCCAAGGGATCGAGTGTCGCATATGGCCGCCGACATCGCCCGTCTCACTCCCACTATAGCGCACACGCGTCGCGTCCTCTCTTTCCTATCGTCTGATTTATACGGAAAGCTCTGATGCCATTTATTATGAGGAATTTTCGATGAGTTACTTTGCCGATCACTTTAATATATTTTCTTCGATCGAGATATTAATATTCCTTCGTTATTTTCTCAGACACAGTTTTATGCTTGTGCGCTTAAGTTGAATATATTGTAATTGAATATAAACGGTTTAATGTTTCTAATACGTACCAGCGTCCGTATATTCATAGATTGCGTTGGTTCGCTGCTGAAATGACAGCGCAAGTATTTTCTTATGATTAATTGTCAAAGTTAACGATTAGCACAGCATAAGCTAACAGATACGTCGTGTCATAAAACTTTTATATTAAGTTTATTCCTTCCTGTCTCGTATTTGATACACTGTTTGGTTTTCATAATACAAAAATGCGAATAAGGCTTTCGGACACGACGATGCGAGCGATTTTTGTGAACTGAGTACGCCTCTATTTCTACGCTGATCAGACGACTTACATTTATTTTTTTAGTTATTTTCTTTGTATTTTATTTTAATTGTATTTATTTATTATAAACATGCATCTTAAAGATTTCAATACAAGGTAAGTGGTACAAAAAGAGTCGTGTGACGAGGGTAGAATTTATAAGAGTATTGCTAGCTCAACATACCTAAAAATACCTGCGATAATTGCTTGCCCTGCGGTAAATATGGTAACATTCTGCTCTATACTGATATAATAAATACGTTATATGGTGTCCAATGCTTTTAATATACAGGATGTCCCAACGTCAATCCCAATAAAAAAAACAGCTAATAGGTCCTACTATTTCTAGTGTTATTTGTTAAGAAACTATATCAAAATTCATTATGGTATTCGAGAAAATAAATGTTGAAGTTTCTATTTAAAACCTAATATATTTGTGTAAAACGACCTTGAATTGCATTCACGATGTGGCGCCCGACGTGTTTTCTGCGGGTTTAGTATGCCTGGCGAACGCTGCCGTAATATTATGATTGTTTTACACAAATTTAGTTTAAAAAATAATTAATTTGGGTATCAAATATTTTTGCATTTTTTTATATAATTTCTTACTCGTAACAGGGAACATATACACCCCCTTAAATTTACGGGAATGATCTTGGGACACCTGTATAAATATATGTCTAAATATATTGTCTAAAAATATATAACATGACATAAAAAAAGAGATGAAATTGTGTTATTGCAACACATAATGTCATGTAATTAAATAATGCTACCTACCACACACACACACACACCACATACCACCTATCTAATTTTCATTCATGATAAATAGGGCGTACTTTCGAATTATCAGTACAATATTCGTATAAATGTAACAGTCTGCCTACAGACATATGTATAAAACGCCATGAAGCCATTTTCATCCGAGGAGTACAAACTAATGCTGTACAAGCCACATGTCTGAAGTTAATACTCTCCCCCCCCCCCCACCTCGGTCCCCCGCGTCGTTGATAAATGTTCCTGTCACCCCGGACTGATTCAGTGACTCAGCTAACTACTCGCACACAGATGTGCATTACTTGCGTGTACATATTAGGGTGCACTGAAAAAACGCACTACCACTATTATACATTTAGACAAGCAGTGTTAATTAATATTATAAAACGCTACACCCTCACTCCTCTGTATGCTTTACACTCTGTGTACACGCTACACTCTCACACCGTGTCACAGGACCATTGCCGCTAAAAAGTCAGCAAATTGGCCATGCGATTTCAAACATGATTTGTATTGACGCCATATCAAAATTCATCATGGTTTTCGGGAAAAAAAAATGTAAACTTTACATGATAATAATAAACCGTTTCTTGTCGTGCGCCAGTCAGCTGTGAATCAGGTTAATATCCGCCATCGGTCACAGCCGTAGAGTAACAAATCTATGGCGTTTTGCTACGCATAAGAAAATTCACACCAGCGCTTTAATAAAAATATTAAATTTGGGGTTGATTTTTTTGCATTTTTTTTAAATAATTTCCTACTCTCAATACGATTCTTACAAATTTCTTACATACACACCCTCTTCAGTCTTCTGAAATGATTTTCGTAACAATAAAAAATAAATAGATATAAATAAACATACTTGCATAAGGTAGGTATGCGAAGAATTTATATTAAATTTTATTACAATCATGTTATCTTATATAAAAACAGTTAAAAATAACGCAATTTGCGCAACGCAGTTAAAAGCAATTTTGTTCATTATTTTATAGTATAGTGTTATCGAGATGGGAGGAGGATTACCTGCTTGCATTGACGTGATACGAGGCCATTCAAAAGGTAGTAACTATTACGCAATATCGAGAATTTGGGGCTCTAGCATCGGATACCACTGCGCTACATGGCTACGCTTCTACGTCGTTACGTTGTTCTGTTTTATATTTGTGTGCCCATTAAAATTATTTTTTTTTCTGCAATGTCATAGTCGACTTTAGTAACGAAATTGGTCTACGAACTCAAGCTGTAATAACTTAAGACCGCTAATACTCCTAAAGATCTAGTTGTAACCTTTTGATCTAGTGTTTAATTTCTACCTTTTTTTGTAACTATATTTAAAAAAAATGACACAATGCTGTACATACATGGATAAAATAAATGAATTAATAAATAAAATGCAGTCTAAATGTGTAGCAGACGTGGCTTTTGTTGTAACTCAGAATCTAATGAAACAAAGTAAGCTATAAAATAAAGTATTTTTATATAATTTTGGAATCCTTGAGCTTGCTGGTTTTGATACTGGTATAAAATAGCGAATGTAAAAAAATGAATTACTTACAGCTTGAAAGTTACGTTTAAATCATGGCCGACTGTATCGTAACTGTCACTCAATTTCTACATAAAGTAACGCAATCTGTGCTGTTACCACTTTGTATTAAATATAATTATAGCGCTTTATTATTACAATAAGTATACGGTGACACTTAATTTATGGTAACAATACTATAAATGCCGCCATGGTACCGCGTGAAAAATAGGTTTTAATAAAATATACATTGTATTACAAATTATATTAAATATTAATGTATAAAATATGTAAAAGTGCATCTCGGATCACACTCGCAACATCACATACGATGGATATTTTCAGTTACAATGTTTCATCCTTCAGTAGGTACCAACTTTAAAATAAACCCTGCTCGCAGACTCGCTAATTCTAAATATTCGTATACACCTTATTTGACTCATATAAATGCGCTATAAAAAGGCGAGCTTGTTGCCTGTAAGTCAATCTCTACCAGCTAACCCACTTTTAAAGAAAACATTTATATGTATTATTTTACATGTGTTTCGATTTGCGCACATAGATGAGGTTGTGGTAATTTTAACCGGCCAGTAATAATTAATAGGTCCTCAAGTTTCCAACAGCTGTGCTGTAATATTTTTGAAATTCGATTATGATATTTGCGCTTTCCATTGAAGTGTCAATGTTTCAATTATTAGTATTAAAAATTGGTTGACTTTAATGTTATAATATCCGACCAGTTTTCGATTTGATCTATACGGTTATGGTTGTTTTTCAAGAGCATCAAACTACATACAAAAATTCAACTCTTTCGCATTTATACTTTTCGAGTTAGTACTAAAACAACGATCAAGCAATTAAGTGCAATTTTAATTTATCAATAAATAGGCGAAATAAATTATTTTCTAAATTGATTGTGTCCTCGAATGCCAGCGGGGTCACGGAACTTGGATGGGAACTGACAAATACATAACATATGCAAATATAATATATAGTTCTTTATCTTTATTACAAAATATATACAGGCATAACACACACAGACATAACATAACACATAATAACAAATGAAAACAATAAAAAACATTAAATATTTCCACTAAATTAGAACAATTAAACAATAGGTAACAATTAGTGTTTAAACTGACAATAAAAAGAGATATGAACGGAGGAGGGTTAGGTGAGATAAAAGAAATTTCATCATTAGATAAAAACATAATATTTTTTTTTTTTTTTATAAGTTCTTTATTTATAAACAAAATACATATTTAATTTGTTTGTTCACAAAACCCTTGCGGGTTTTTATGTGAACTCATTCGTTCCTAATATAACTTATTTAATAACATTTATATATACAAAACATATTCAATATTCACTTAAAACACTTTTAGCATTTAAACAAGTATTTATTGTTTTATAGGAAAAAACTATTTGCCTATTTGTAAAATAAATATAACAATACATAGGTAACATAGGTTGAACACAGAGAAGGTATTAATTACTTAAACCTCAATAAAATACATTCATCGGTAGATAAACATTGATAGTTAAACCATTTTGAATAACTTGTACTTTTTGTTTTGTTTAGAATGAAAAGTGCAACCGAGAAAAATGCGGAACCCTGCTCTGGTATCTCGGTCGTTTGCAGAGTACTTTTTGGTCCGTCCCGTAAGTAAAATTTATCCTCATCAGATTTCTTAAATATTTTTTATTTATTTAATAAAACATATTACAATAGTATACTTACAATAAGTTGACAAGTTTTTAGGACAAATTAATTCGTACTTTCTGTACTTTCTATGAAAAAGTCTATTTTAATTCCTACTAATATTTATCAATCATACTGCATTTCATTATTTTTGTGTATCGTGTGACCTGTAAATTTACATAATACCTAATTACTAATGAATATGAATTAAATTAATTGCTAATATTTTTATTCTTAGTGTACAAAATTTCCTCAACTATGTGTTCATAAATTATTATATTATTTATTTTCTGTAACTTGAAAATAATATTATAAAATGCCCCATATAAATATAAATATTCATATAAATATCTACGTAGATACATTTAAATAAGTTTAAAAAAATATTTTAGCATTTATTTTATTTTCTTCCGGTAACACACGACGTGTTAAAAAGACGCAAATTTTACGATTATTTTTACGAGCGCGCTATTAGCTCGAAGCGTCGCTCGCTTCGTCCCCAGTTGCTGTTAGAGGAAATTATAATGTGCGTCGAGCGGCGATTATGTGCTGCGGCGCGTTTGCTGCCTACATACATACTCTTCCCTAAAATGCTCTTTTAAGCAGAAAATGATTATTTTATTTTTGTTATATAACTATGTTAAATAATAAATACATCAATGTTCTCAGATGTTTTCAAAAAGATGACTCAAAGCGTCCTTATGAAATCACAGCCGACAAAGTTACGTATGCAATTAATGAAAGTGATAATTAGTTATAGAGGTTATTACGGTAGATTATTATTTAGGTTAACGTATGAATATGAATTCCTATCTTCACATATCTGTCTGTACAAAACGTCTATAAATAAAGTCTAAAAATTCGTATAATATGGATGTAATATTACAAAAATAAAAGAAACAAGTTTCTACTTAAAAAGGGAATTAGTTATTTAGATCATTTGTTATTAAAGTTTACCCTGTTACCCTGATTAAAAGAACTTTCTCTGGAGAAGTATTCGAAAGCGATATTTAGTATCGCCTTAAGAACTAGGGCAAACCCATCGATAAAGCGATTAGCATAAGGCGAGGAAATGCATCATACGCTTAAGGAGATTCGACTGTTTAAGCTTAAGGCGGCAGTGAGGTAGGCGACTCGTATTTGACTCGTCGCATCCTCGCGCTGGAGTCGCACGTGCGCATTACGGTCGCCAGCTAGTTGCTGTTACGTTTTACTACTCAACACTATTTTACTGTTATATATTAAAAGAGAGTGCATGTAAATGACGTTAAATAATTAAAATGAAAATAAAATATAAGAAGTATTTATTTACCTTTATTTGGAAAATAAAACAGTTACCTTACAAAAAAATAACATTGAGGCGGGTACACAATAATAAAAACAGAAAACAATGGTACCCACTACCAAGTATACAATAAAACCAATTAAGTATTTCCACCGAGTAAGTGTAAAATTAGTGTTTAACCTAAGAAATTCAAGAGAGAGAAAGAGAAAAAAGGGGAGGGAGAGAAAAGGAAAATTTTACTTTAAAGTTTGATTTTTGATGAATAATAAAAATAAAAAAAATACTGAATTAATAATAAAAATAACCGAATATTTGAAAACAAATGTTAGGATTTATTTTAAATCTAATAAGTACGCTAATAATATTATAGATTTTAAGAGAATTTTCCTAGTCAGGATTAATAAGACCTTTATGCCAAATTTCTACAGTACCTACTATAATATTAATTTATCAATTTTTAACAAAGCACCTAACGCTTTATATTTATTTGTAGTTTTGTGTTTGTATTCATGATATGTATAAAATACGACAATATTATATGTATACTAATTATGTGAATAATTAAATAGTTAAAAGTTAAATACTTAAGTAGTATTTTTTTAAATTTGAAAAATGGATTTAAAAGACAAATTGTCCTTTAAATCTCAAAATATATATATATATATTAATAGGGTTTATACCATTGTCTGACTTATCGTATAATATCGCTGTAAAATTGTTTTTTTAGTTATGATTATTAGAATATTCATGAAAGTTTTTATTCGGTAGAAGCTACTTTAAAAAATTTTAAAAATAAAAGAATGTATGTACCTATGTAAAATATTTTTTATTTTTGCTTGTTTGGAAACTTATTAAAACTACCAATTGTAAAAATTACCAACAATAGCGTAGGATTTTACTGTGATAAAATATTTTGTTATCATTACGAAAATGTTAATTTTAAACATTAAAACTCTTAAGGTCTATCCATGTTCGAGATATGACTGATACAGCTTATAGAAGTAAAATGATTCCAGTGACATTAGAAAGACGCCCTTATCTCAAACCATCACATAAACATAACACCTTTCCCTCTATTCATTATCATTATTATATATATTGTACAGCAAGCATATTATATTTTTGACACAAAGATATAACATAGCTGTTGTTAATATTTTATATATTGTAAGTTGGTATTAGGAGTCTCCAAAACTAAATTATTATTTAAAAAAAATACATTTTCACTTCATTACATTTAATTAATATTAATAATAATAAATGATTTTAAACCAAGATATTTTCTTTACGTGTGAGTTCGCAGCAGACTGTTATAATATGTTTGAATATTATAAATAATAAAAAATAAATAAAAGGGTATAACTATTGGAACTATTTACAATAATTTAATAATAAGAGATAACAATAAATTCACCCTACTTTTATTTAATAAGTGGGAACTAACGTAAAAATAAACTCATTTAAATAATAATACCAACAATTTAACCGGCGATATATCCTGGATTGCCAGTTAGTCCTTACGAGTATATAAGAGCAGCATTAATGGATCCATCGGGATCCAAATGACTCGTGGTTGTAGCAACGTACTCGTACAACTCTAGATGGGACAAGTCACATACATGGACATTTCTTCCAGAATCCAGGTCAACTCTACGTATCGGTCGGCCTGTATTGTATGTAAATGTGCCGTGACTTCGACATTTGGCGTGCGACATTTTTGTAAATCCTTTTTGAGTTGGCAAAAAACTACTACATTTGAAAACTTTTTAGTTCTTTTATTGGATTTAATAAAAGATCAATAAAATATGTTATCCTATATCCTATATATGGTAATCCTATAGTCTCAGGAAACATAAATAGAGAGTTTCTCGTCACGTGCGGCTTCGGTGTACAAACCCTCTACGTGTGAACCGAAAAAAAGTTAAAGTGGCTGGTGCGTCGCGGCGCCAACAGTTCTATGCCAAACGGTAGACCAGAGAGGCATGATTAATAAGTGGAACGTGCTCACGAGATTAAAGGCACTAAATTCCGCGCTACGGCGGTCGTAAACGTTCGCTTTGACAAACACCCGGCTCCCACTTCCGAGACAATTCCAAAGTTCGCCTCGCCATCTACGTACTCTCGGGCGGGCGGGTTACGTAAGCCGCCCTACACTCGATGCTGGCTATATTTGGTTTCTTACACGCACTAAGGGGCCGGTGGCTTGATCCGTTTTATTAATCAAAAGTCAAAGTTTGGGAACTCCAGTAATGGTTATTTTAGGCTTGTTTGATTATTTGAGTAATG
The DNA here is from genome assembly GCA_020383195.1 of Neomicropteryx cornuta. Taxonomy (NCBI): domain Eukaryota; kingdom Metazoa; phylum Arthropoda; class Insecta; order Lepidoptera; family Micropterigidae; genus Neomicropteryx; species Neomicropteryx cornuta. The sequence goes on from JAHKQU010000014.1 coordinate 15,130,226, forward strand.
TGAGGACTATTCGTTACTATTTCTTTGCAAATTATACTAAATGCATCCTAATTTCATATAGTTGCCTTATACATAATTTTTTTTCACACTTCATAAACACACGCTCACTTATCTCGCAATTATTCATGCTTTTCTCACACACTCATCATCTTTTTTCATGACTTTAAAATTGAAATGTATAACAATTACACGCACTTGTTCAATTTCGCTGTTTATAATTCTTTTAATAAATAAATGCGTATATGTATAGCTTTACCTTTTATTATTATTATATTTAATAATTTATGATATCCTTATTCTACTTGATATTTTTTTAAATTTATTTTATTTAAATCATTTATTTTTTTTATAAGAAATAGGAAAGTGGTACATAAAAAATAGCAAATGTGGACAAAATCAGGATTTAAAATATCGAAACTTTAAACTAAAATAAAAATCCACATAGTATACTGTAATATATTTTTTGTGGCAACATGATCGGTAACGAACGGGGAGAAGATAGGGTGGGGGGAGGGGATATTTACAGGATTGCATTTTCATTAAAAGTTCATTAAATAAATACAATATGTAACCCATAATATAATAGAAGAATATGTTTATTTTATTTTCTTTTCCGAGAAATATTACTATTTCAAACGATCTAATTAACTTGATACAGTCTTTAATAAACTCACCCGTGTTTTGAAAACTCAGAAGTTTATTAAAAAAAAAGTAAAATATCGCTTTTATGAAGGAAAATTAACCAGCGCAGCCGAGCGTCCGGGCCAACTCCGCGTTTGCGTCTCGCCGGCGTTATTACAGCCACGTAGTGACTGTTGCTAATAAGCTATTTTGCATGTAATTACATAGAAGCTGTTCTACATCTGCTTTAATATTATTTCACTTTATTGCGATGTAGATTGAGAAAGTGCAGCTGACTTCCGCGCAGACTTTCAAGTCATTCGGAAGATACAGTCCGTCGTGCTAATATTTAACCGGCTGTGAAGTTTACTGAAATGGTAATTCGGAAGATACGAATAGATCTAGTGTTGACTTTACTGTTGCATCTGTGCCGAGTTAAAATTCATATTGCGCTTCGTTTACTACACTCACGATATTTGAACAGTCTCGTAGACGACGTGGACCATCTTTTGGAACATCGTGTTGTACATACTTACAATAAATATTTTAGAACAGCTAATATTATTATTTAATATTTTAGAAACTTATAGAAATTACCCCTGAAGAGATACAAATTATCGCATCCAAAATGATACACAGGAATAGAGGGTAAACTCTAAGTGGATGTTAAAAGTAGAATAGTTCTGTAGAGGGCGCGGTACACGGGGAGTGAATGACACCCCATATTCACTATCGAACAGACGTAACAACATACTTTCTTATGGAAACTAATTTGGTATCATTTTAGTTTTATATCTCATCCGAAAAAATAAATAATGTTTAAGCCTTCCTTAATATGAATTACATTAATTTAAGCAAGAACGATTAAGGAACATCATTAAAATCCAACGAATACTCAAAGGAAAAAAGTGATAATATTTTTTAATACCTTTCCTCAATTTTTATTATTTTTTTTATTTTAAAATAAAATATAACTCAATTAGACAAATGATCATAATTATATCAATTCTTTTATTTCATAATATTTCTGTCTTATATAATTATCCAATAGGTTAACAGACGAATTATGTCTTCGAGTCGAAATATTTCGGCTTATAATTAATCTCAAGCCGGGCCCTGTCTGATTAGTTAGATTTTGTAATATTACATTTTAAGTTTTAAACTCGATAAATTATTCGTATTATTATTCATTATTATAATATCGGAAATCAGCGTTGGCTTTCTATCAACATAATAATTAAATTCGATTAAACCAGCCACTGTTGAGGGCAGTTTAAGGATTAGTGTCGCCATGTTTGGCCGAAAACAAAGGTAGGCCATCGTTTATTTATTATTTGAAACAAAACGATAATAGACCTTTTAACTACTAACAATTTAACATATTAACGAAATCCTAACATATTTATGAAAGAGAATTTCATTTAATGTTATTTATCTTATTTTAAGATCATTTAAAATGAACATTGTCAAATAAATAATAAACTATTAGAAAATGATAACTTAATGGTAATCAACGTGTATACTAAATTTTATAATGTCATAAGAGTGATATATACTCTTTTGACTTTTCTGCTTAGCGCAGAGAACTATAAATGTCAGATAATATCTGACTGAGCCAGCACTCGCTCTTGCGTGCAGCAAAAGTTGTTGCTAGCTCTTTCTATCCACATTTGCTTTTTTTTTAGGAGCGACCGAATTACGTTAGGGCGCTTCCAATCTCGTTGCAAATGACTCGCCATTCACCCGTTACCTATTGTCACAGCCTATGTGAGTTATAAATGAATTTGTATTTTTCTACATTAAGATTATAATAAATTACAGATGCAAAATGGTATATATCACTTGATACAGACAAGTTTAGGTTTCACTTAACCCAAAATAAACCGCTCGAAAGTTTGAAGAGTCGCGTGAAATACCAAGGGTTTTTTAATTCCGGGCCTTCGAACGTCTGCCTATAATGAGGTCTTCATATTAGGCAAAGTTTCGCCGAAAGAAAATTACGTATTACTCGCAAGTACCAAACGAACCGGACTTTAAACTTCGCTTTATGTCACACTGAATTTAACGAAACACGGTATTATCATTCGTTCGCTGCAGGAAATTGTGTACGCTTACAGTTTTAACAACAAGAGTAGAGCATATACTTTGTATCAGAAAGGTCTTCATTGTTGACGGAATACAAATGAGAAAATCGCTAGCTCTTTTGCGTATTCTCAGGTTAGTACAAATTTATGTAAAAGTAACATTTGTATAATGACTACCATTGATGGTTTTGAAAAATACTTCTTATTCCTTATAAATAAATCACTCTTCTTAATTAGAATTTTTGTACACAGTACTGAACAAATGCACTATTTGTAAGGTGTCTGATTATATTAGGGAAAGGATTCTGCTAGATACAAATTGAGGTTTTTTGGCCCACTTGAAATCACCTTTATATTAAACTATGGTTAGTGTTTTTTATAGTTATTGGGATTGTTATCGTGATGTCTTTATTTTCAGTTTCTTATAAAGCTGGTTAACAACGTGAACTATAAATTGAACATGTAAAGTGAGACTTTTATCCATATTTTTCTTTTATTACCAGCTATTCTATCTTATCAAGGTAGCACGTAGGCTGATACGACAGTAAATTTTTTTATCACAATTTTAATTTTTTCCAATTTGAGGAACGTGTCTGTGCAATATTACTAAGGAACCTAAATAAAATAAAACACTTTGCTATGACTTCAAAATATACTAATATTTTAGGCTACTTAACTAAGCTAAACTTGCTTGTTCTAAAGTCTCCCTTGACTTTAGCACATAATAGTAATTAAGATGTTAAAAATAGTATGTCTATAATGTGCGGATTTGAACCCACGACCTTTTAGGTCAATAGTCGTATAAATGGATAAATATACGAGTTCAAACTAATAACAAATACTTTTAAAACCGGTTGAATTTTCCTCCTTCTTTCTTATCACTGAAATAAAAAGAGAAATTGTCATATATCTATATACATAAAAGAAAGTCGAGTTAGTTACACCATTTATAACTCAAGAACGGCTGGACCGATTTTTATGGTCTTTGATTTGTTGGATTTGTCCCCGCCCCGAATAGCAGAATAACTATTGAAACTCACGAGAAAAAAATTATATGAGAATTCATTTTCTCATACATTTTGTATTAAACGGCTTTATATTCTATGGAATTCTATTTTCAAACGGGAAGTTGCCTTCGAAGATGTTCACTTTGTGAGGTTATCACATTTGTCATTGTGCGTGTGTGTGTTAATTAAAATACATATCATTTTGATTTTTGGACATTTTTTTAACTTAATTAATTTTGAGTACCTATTGTTAATATAAAACTGAATTTAATTCAGCTAATAAGTTACACAACGTTTATTGATTCTGAGGCGGTACAAAGTTCGTCGGGTCAGCTTGTTATAAATATTACAGGAAAGCTATTGCGAAACTCAAATTCTCACTAGAAGTCACTAAAAATGTTATGATATCTAATGGTTTTTAGAGATAAAGTTATTTACTTATGTCTATTCGATTAGTTTCTACAGTTTCTACAGATAAGATTAGATCTACAAAACTAGAGACGTAATAATACTTGATATCAATTTTTGTAACCGCTTTGAATGGTTTTTATACATTCAAAGTGCGTTTTGGATGGCCATAGAGTTAAGTTATTTTTTAAGTCTGAGTAGATTAAAATAAAAAACTACAATGGCATACCATTAAAATTAAAATAATTCCATTATATTAAAATAATTTCTAGTTTTATTTTTAATTTACGTTTGTTTCTCGGGTTTGGCAAAAGCGATTTCAATTTTTTTTTGCAAAGGGCGTTCTCAGTGGTGCTCCCAGTTTAGTTAAATTGCATGAATTGCATATAAAAAAGTTTTCATATTGAATGGTTCAATAATACATATACATATGTATAGAAAATATAAAGATTTTTAAACTAAAACCTCTTCAAACTATTTGTAAAAGTCCTATAAAACTTACCCACTTAAAGTTGCACAAGATGTGTTTCTGCACCGACATCAAAGCAATTTTGCTGGATTTGTATTTTTTAGTAAGAATAAGATTATTGTATTATTTTATTGATTTTTCGGTTTTAGATTCCTCTTGTAGTCGGTTTTATCTTTTATTTAAAGTTTTTTTGTCTATACTTTAACGACGTTTAGTATGTAAAATAATCTATCGATTCGCTAATTAGTGTTAGGAAGTAAGTATATACTATACGTGTACCAAATTATGTCAAAACCTTGGGCCATTTTTAAGGCAACCAGGGTAAGCAAAAATACTTTAGATTTTTTATCTTTAGAAAATAAGGAAAATCAAAAATTATTAAAAAAAACAATTTTTCTTTTTTGTTCGTCACATATGGACGATTTGAAAAATACTTATACAAAATGTTATTTATTAGTTTTTATTTTAATCTTTGCAATTTATTGCATTTGTTTTTAAAAAAACCCTGTAAAAATAGGTAAACAAATTGAATTCGACAGCAATTTTCGATTTGAAAACATGATAGCATTGTCAGTCAATCTGCAGAGATTGCAGTGTCAGTTGTAAAAATAAAAAGTACCAAACGTCCTGTCCCATCCCTGTCGAAGTGCAGCGAGAAGCCGCTTACTGCGTCGAAAAATCCGAAATCAATTTGAACCTGGCGAAACTTTCCACGAACGGGTGAAGCCAACAAAGAATCCATTAATCTGTGAAAGTGTCCACTGAACTCAAAACGTAGACCAGGCCAAGCGGAAAACTATTGCTTTCAATTCGATGATCGTCTATCTCTAAATGAGCCTCGAAATATTAATCTGTTATCATAAGATATTTGATTCTAGGGACTTTTAACCACCCAAATGGATATATTTTTTTAAATTGTACAATACTTCTAGATACTAGGGCGCCGCTTTGCTTCGCTGCGGCATACATTGGAGCGGAGTTTAGTATTTCTTTATGTATGTATTCTTTATGTATTTCTCCACAGGGATTACCATATTTTTTTATAATTCTTTGCGCAATCAAATGTATATGTTTTTTGGTATCTATGCACAGAAGACATTGTCATGGTCATTTTAAAAAAATAATGATCAAAGTCGGTCTTGAAGTTCTAGAGCCTTAGTCCGTGAACAGAGTGACATTTGAGTCACCACATGGGAGCTTCGCTCGCTACGCTCCAATAAGTAACTTCGATATGAACGATTGTACTATAATTTTAACCGGCAAAGGCTTACAGTAGCCGTTTCAGGCATCCGCAGAAATTTCTAAACAGTGCAGTTCAAACCTCAAGTAGCTACAATGCTGGTGTTGGTCTCAAAAAATAGATAGTTACATTTTAGCTCGAAATCAAATCTCATGTTTGCAATTTAAACATTTTACTGATTTTGGACCATTCCTAATGTTGTATGGCGAAGGGCAACAATGTATGTAGTTTATTTATTTCAGCGTATTTAAAGGACATACGTTTAATACAATAATGCCCTAAAATTACAGTAGGTAACCGATGTTATTCCATTTGTAAAAGATAAGCACGGTTGGGAATTTTCAACAGGAGCTAGTAGTAGTATTGCTCATTGCGTATATGAACAAGAATGGTAGCAGTCTACATATCTCTCAACGGGGTGAAAATTATACGAGCATGTGTAAAATAATATAGCGCTTTGAGGCTTTATTAGCCGTTGAAAAAGGTACGTATACGTCATAATATTTAAATTGATAAATGAGATTAAAATAAATTTATATTTAATAATATAAGTTATACTATAACAGGATTTAACATAGGAAAGTTTTTAAATGCGACTGTAGTACTTTGGCACATGGTGACCTCAAAAAAAGAGAAAATTACATATTTATCTTAACTTTTATAATAAAACCTACCTGATGCTAAATTGTTTGTGGATATTAATACTGACAAAGTCATACATATTAGATTGTGCGACACCAGCTAATAATCAAAATTACATTGAAGTAATCAATTTAAACCGAAGTAATATAATATGCTCTCAGATAAATACATTTTCTTTATTTAATATATATAATTTACTAAAGTTGATTTTCGATATCTTTGTGAGTCTCCTTTTTTACTTGTTCTTTTTAAACTTATTCTAAACTTCTTATAACAATTGTTTTCTTGGCTTAAAGATTTTTTTGCATTAAATTGATCTACAGTAAAATAATATCATTGCTTTAATATCTATGACTTTATGGGAAAAGTTTATGTGGGAGGGAGGGAGGGTGAGAAGAGATTGACCATCTCATTATTAGTTTTATTTTCATCACATTTCCTGAAACTACTTTTCATCTAAGATCACGCATTAGCGTTTGCTAAAAAACAACAATAATAAAAAAAAGGTAAATGGATATATACGAGGGGAGGTCAAAAGGGAAAGAGGGAATATAGAAATAAGGTTTTATTTTTCTTTTTCTATATATTTTTCCTTAACCATATTACATTCTTTACATATGTCAATTATTTGGTCATAACTTGAAAAAAATGTTTTTTCTTCGCTCTCAAAATAAGTCGATATGTCCTTTCTTACTTTTTTTTATTTGTGGGATCACAAAATAATTAGCCAGAGCTAAGTCGGACTGTAAGGAGGGTGGTTCACCATTTGGAAGCCACAGTTGTGAAGTACAGTCATTGTCATTGATCTTATGCACGAGCGTGTCGTCATGCATAAGACCTCTTTGGTGATTTTTCCTTTTATATTTCTTCTTACAGTTTCTTTTAACCATTCTAGCAGAACAGCGTAGAGAATTTTAGTTTTTATGACAGAATCTCCAAAGACCACAGAAACCTCTCCCAAAATTGTATTTTTTCGCTTGTTTGGCGAGGAACTTTAATCCCTGTTTTTCACTTGATCAGGTGTCACGTCAGAACCTTGTCGCGGTATAATATTTATACTATTATAAGTCGCACAATCATTACAGTATATGTATGCGTGACGAGTATGTGACCGCCACCTCTCCACGAATATTTTAACCTCTCCTCGTATATTATATACAATGGTGGAGGGATTCCTCTGAATTAGTTCGTTTTCAATTTATAAATAGGTTTTAGTTAAAACCTTTTAAGCAATATATATCGTAACCGTGCTTAAATAAACAATAGTTCAATCAACTGTACACGTCACATTCGACAGGCCGGCAAGTAAAATGGCACAAATAGAATGTCTGTGCTTCCAGCCAGTTCCAGCTCACTTATTTTCGTTTTTCTGATCGTTACGGAGGCTTAGCGCGAGCGAGAATCGCCCCACGGCGGAGAACAAATCTGATGTGTAAAACGCAAGGACGTATATTTTTATTTTATGTACAAACATTTCCTTATTATGATCAATAAATAAAAAAATAAATAGGACAAAGACGATGACTTATTTATTGTATTTGATGATTGTTTTTTAATAGCGGCAAATCGCACGAAGAGATAAAAAACACATTCTTTGACAATATTGAAAAATTGGAAAGTTTTAATACTGTTTTGATAAAGCGTAGGATATAAAGCCATATAGCAAATTAATGATAAAATTTACTAGAGGTCCTGTGTTTGAAAGCGCAGGATCTCAGTTTAAACCTAGCGCTGTCTTTAGTGTAAAAATATAAAAATAATGAATATGTCTTGAAGATGAAGGATTATGTTTAAATGAGATGAATTTATGACACTTATGAAGTGACTTATGAAATCCATCTGAAAAAATATTCAAAATTTATAAATATCAATACTGTCATATTTTATGGAAGCCTGACAGTATTGACGGCGTACGCCTCTAATAATGTTACATTAATCTAAAATATTATATTAAGGAAATACATTTTATTATTTAACCTTATCTTTACGATTTTCACGTAATGTGCATTTATTTTACGCTTTATGTTTATTTTAGCCTTCGAAGATTCATTTTTATTTATATACGATGATCGTAATTTACTTTTCTTGTAAAGATTAATTTAATTATTTTCACATCACTCATCATTCAATCATTTGACCGTTTTTAATATACATATTTCATTCTTACATAATTTGTTTGCTACTATAATGAATGTTTGACCTTATTTTATAAGATGTACAAATGACAGGTGAAAGTTGAAATGTTTTCATAAAATACAGCGCTGTATTTAAAAGCCATGCATTAAACATTATATACGCCAAATTATGAAACTTCAATAGGTCCATAGCCATGTCATATATTTTGAAGTCGGTTTATTTTTTTTTAATCCTTTTGATAACACCACCGATAGCGATAAAAGTTAAAAAGCAAAAAAAACGCATAAAAATTGAATAATTTGAATTAGAAAATATAAATGTCGAATAGACAATAAAATACCCTAAAAGAAATAAAGACTAAAAATCTGACTTATAAGCATTCTTAGCAGAATACCATATTTAAGGATGATAATATTTTTAGTTTTTAGTAATACTAAGATTCGAGGGTCATTCCCGGTGTGTATAGTAAAGAAATTATAGGTTTGATACATACAATTTAAGGGTTTAAAATCTCGATCAAGTACGGTAATGGGAAAAATTGACATTTTGCTATAACTTTCTTAGTTTATGAGATATCGAATTCATTTAAATTTTATTTTATTCCTTATATAAAGGCTTAAAACTTATGTGATTAAACTTTTTGATAACCCAGCCATAGGTCCTAGGGGTGGCAAAAAGTAGTTATTCAACATTAAAAAATCATACCTCCCTGAATACGCACAGGATCAAATCCGTTCAAAATATTAATTCTATGACTATAATTTCCCTAAAACTATTGTTTAAAACAATGTTTCAGCTTTTGTTTGAGCGGCAGCTCGCGCAATGTTTGATACATGTTCGTACAATTGGAGTTCGTATATTACCTAATTCGATCCGGTGAAATCTACCTCCCTCCTTCCGGCGCTTTTTTTTTCTAAATTAGAATAATATCGTTATTATAGATCCTAAAATATACAACTAGAAATTCTATACAATTCTGTTACTGTGCACCACAGTATACATGTCGAATGCACCGCAAAGATGCAGTCATGCAACCAGATTAGAAGATGGAGTTCAGGAGCCAGAGAAAAAAACTTTTTTTACCATTTTAAAATAATATTAAAATTAACAAATAATTTTACCAATAGTTATTTGCATTTTAAATGGTACCTTCTAGTAATTCAACCTTCGTAAATATCAAGCATAAATCTGTCATTTCATAGAGATAGATATCGGAGAAAAAGGAAATATAAAAAAAACATATATAATCAAATATTATGATTTTTTAAAGGATGATTACAAAATGTTACAAAATAGCATAAGAAAAGTTGAAATACTAAATAATCAGATATTAAAATTATACCCAACCAGACTAATCCTGAGTCAAAATTTACTTTGAAAAATTTGTCTGGCGACTTGAATATACATAAAGGTTGTAGACATACTCAAAAATAACCTAGAGATTACTTTCATAACTGTGTAATATTTTGTAGGTCATAAGCTGTAATCAAATCTATGAAAACAGCTCCGGTTATTCACCTCTTTTGAAACCATCTGTCTCATAAAGTTTAAAATCTGTTATGTATTACAATAACTGGTTCATTATTGAGAAACGCTCTTGAGAAACGTATGTAAAGATATTATTAATGCCAAATTCCTAGTAATTTCTCATAATTACGATATTTTTCTTATCAATTTCCAGTAAAATTACCTTGAAATGGCGAAAGGTTTACGGACTAAAAGACGTCAGTATTTGCAGGTACGCCGAGTGTATTTACCTAACTGAAATATAAAATGTTCTAATCTGAAATATGGTGTTGCTGGCTCTTCGTCTAAAAGCGCACGCTCCACTGAAACACAGACTTCGCTATCGGTTCGCTTGCTAACAACCTGCATGTCGTATGCCATTTCGAGAAAGCATGAAATACATGCTCCAACTAACGCAACATATGTATTTTATCTAAGAAATAAATATTATTTATTTTGACAATCAATCATACTCAATATCTCCGTTATTAATTAGCAATCTTAATTATATTAATCTATTTCATGAATTCTTATTATGGTCGAACCACGCAACGCATTCAACAAGAATTTGATCCTTGCATTTATCAGATGGTGAATATGAATGTCATATTAATCTTATCAAATTTATTTTTTTTTTTTATAAATCTTTACTTAGTATTACATCATTAGCTAATATCATTTAGTTGTTTGAAAAATAATAAAAAAATATTACAAATACAGAATATTACAAGACATTCCCGAAGACTTGTTGGGGTGTTGTTATAAATAACTAAAAATAATTCAAGCCCAAATTTATTCATTTTTGTTCGTGTTTATTCCCTTTTTGTACTTTGCTCTTCCGTTTGGTCGTCGCACTCAACCACGGTCGGCCAATGACCCGGCGGCGTGGCGCGGCCTGACAAGAACTATTTAATATTATCACGTAAAGTTTACATTATTTTTCTCGGAAACCATAATGAATTTTGATATGATTCAAAAGAAATCACATTTGAAATCGCAGGGCCAATAAGTTGGATTGTTTATCGGAAATGGTCTTGAAACACCGTGCATATAATATTTTTTCAGTTAATACTTTATTAGATGTTATACGAATCATAATTAAAATCATGACTTTTGCTATAGTTTTACGGATAAGTTTACAATTTTCTATATTCTTAAACGCAAAAGTCGGCAGAGAGACATGGTCACGGTTTTTATCATTTTTCTTTTTTTTAAATTGTTTGATATATCTTTACTTAACGCTACATCAGAAAGGTGATCTAATATTGTTTTTTCATTTAAAAACATATTGAAAAAATGTTTTATATAAATTATAGGATATGTTCACTATATTGGCATCACATAAGTCATATTGGCATCACAAAATGTATAATTTTCTATATTCCAAAATTTTGAAATCGCCGCAATGACATGGTTTCTGTACTGTATGTTTTTTGTAAATGTATTTCAATAAATTATATTGTTTTTTTTATTTCTAAGATACTAGATACGAGTAGTATTATTATATTATAATTAAATATATTATAAATTATTATTATACAAAACAATAACTACTTATACGGGTTATATTATTTACTCTGAGTTTTTTAGGTTGATATCATAATACACACCATGTCCCGAGACCATTAAAAATCAGCTAATTAGCTAAGAAAGAGATTCAAGAATCTCTTTCTTTAGAAACCACAATTATTAAACCTCTGAAAATAAAAACACCTATTTCCACTTTAACCTTTTAGAGGCCGAATAAATGAATGTAGGTCCAGAGACCATTCGAGTAAGAAATGACTCAAAGCGATCATTCGAAGATGAAAATAACAGAAAAAAAGTTTTTTTACAAGTTAAACTACGCGGCCATAAAACCATTTTTACTTTTGATCCGTTATGCCGCCGTTTACTTATCCTCTCATCGGGGGCTGGTCTTATTTGAATTTCAAATTTAGAATTCCAAAAGCCATAAATCGTCGGTTGAAGAAAATCAACTTGGAAATGGAACATTCTCTGGGGATGTTCCATTGCCGATCCTTTCGAACCATTCCTCCAAGAAAAACTGCCAATTTTTACGAAGGAAAATTTTAATGTCTAAACTTTTAAAGGCAATCTCATTTGGTTTGGTTTCCGTATACGGGAACAAACGTTGCCTTATTTACAAAGATTTAAAAATGCATTTACGAGATGTAGATGAATTATTTTATTCACTTTGTTTTTTGTATATAACTACTAGTGTTTCTGCAGCATGTATTGGAGCGGAGTAGGGAGATTTTGCTTCCATCACAAATAAGGGATAAAATCGATTAAGTGATGAGAAATTAGCAGATTATTTTTGTGTTTAATAATTGCGACCCATTTTTTATATTTTCGCTTCGTCGGAATCTAGTTTTTATTTTACTGCTTATTAATTACCAAAAATTTCTTATAGGTAACATAATCGTATAGGTACATTTCGCCAATGGAGTCATCGCATAGAACTTTCGCTCGCTGCGCTCATCGCCTCCAAAATATGCAAATTGCTAATAAAAGGCACGTCTAATTATAAAATATACCCATATTATTATATAAAAATATAAATCTTATAAAATATTTTACTTCCAAAGCCCGGAAACAGCTCTAAACATTTCGATAAAATTTGTCTACTATGACTCTCCAAAAGCTTCAAAAATCATATCAGAAAAAAATGTAGAAGTAGTAATAAAACTTAAATATCTTTTATCAGCTTTTGTTTTTTTTTGTCTGCATGTCTGTACCGTTAAAAGACACACCATTATTCTCGTTATGTATTTGAAATTAGGTAATTACTGTAGGTTTATATAGAGATGGTATTAAAATTAAATTTAGTCACATACCATAAAAACTTAAATTACTCGATTAGAGATATTTTTCTAATATACTTATTTGTTGTATCTAAATTATCCTTTTCACAGAACAATTTCCCATATTCATATTTAGCATGTATGCGTTATGCATAAGAGATATTCTGAAACGTTAAAAAAGCGCACGAATTCGCAAAGAACTTACAAACGAACGTATCTTTAGCAGAAAATTAAAGTGTCGCGCCTTGAAAAAAACAAAGTATTCACTCCGTTTTGTGTCTGCCTTGTGAATATTAAAGATACGGGTTTTTCTGATTTGAAAAGCTGCAATACTCACATTGAATTTTTAAATAAAGATTATTCTAGGACTAAGTTTTTAACGCAGCGTACGATATACGATATACGATATACAGAAATAATATTTTAAATTATATGGCAAATTGTATTTTCTTAGGTATTTTTTTATTATTATTTTTTTCTCATTTGTCTACTTTTTAAATTTACTTTTGACAAATAAAAATGAGTCACATATTTTTGCTAGTTATTATTTTAAGGATTACTTATAACTAGGACTTATTACCGAGATAAGTGTCTCCTCTACCTCTTTTCACCTTTAATACAAAGATAATGATAGCGTATTGTAACAGTAGAACAAAAAAATAAAGGCTATCTTCATTACTTCTTCACTCAGCTATTTTGCAATTATTGTATTTGAAAAACAATTTTTCAAGTAAATTTAGCATATTAGCTCATTTTAAGAAAAATAGTTCGTTATATACAAAGCACCCTATATGTCTAAAATGTACTATTTTGGTTTTTCTTAAAATTCTTTACATTCGCAAAAAGAAATGCCTATGCACTGGGGGCCTTTTTTAATATACTTTCAAACAAAGGCTTCTTTTAAACGTAGATACTGAGACTTGGGAGTGGAAGACCACTTTCTAGGAAGTAGCAACAATATCACAGTAGCCTAAGAAATCATTCATATGTATTGCGCATCAGTCGCCTTGCTTATCCCCGCTTTGCTCTGCATTGTGCTATTGTAAAATGCCAGCATGTATAAAGCATAATCCCCTTGATAAATATATGAAACAACATCCACGGAACTTATTCCACGATGTGATAACGTTGTATCTTTAGCCATAAGGTTGGTGAATTTATGAACGCAGGCGTTATGCGTCCCCGGACGAGGATTGTTCTCTCTGTGGGAGAATCGGGTTGCTCGCGAATGTGAGGCTGGGCGGAGGGAAAATAATCCGCTCTTTCAAAAGACTCTGAACGTACGAGAACGATGTGTCCGCTGGGACAATTTCATACTGAAAATAGGGTATAAGAACAAGACACGGCATTGCCGGAACCCCTATTGAACTGTGTATCGTTTTTATTCTACTCAAGCGATGAGGTTTGAACGTTTTCAAGCACAAATGGTCACGCGATAATCGTACGAACCAACCCAGTACGAAGATATTTCTTAAGACGGTCCCATACATGTGCTACTTTTCTTTGTTATTTCGTTGAAGAAAAGACGAAATATATGTAGCATATGTGCATCTTTCCACACACGTATAGTACTGGCTTTAAGGTAAGTTAGTTAATGCTGGAAAATAGTTAGCTACGTAAGTGCAGGGGGATAATGCCATATTGAAATAAGGCATAAAAAGTACTTAACAGTACAACACATTTCAATTAAAGTACTCATTTGTTAATCAAGCCATTAAGCCTATGTTGGTAAATACAATATGATACATCCACCAAAATAGGTTTTCATTGCACTTTATTTAAAAATATCTTCAACATAATGTCGACAAAATATATATGTTTAAATGTACAAATCCTTCAAAAAAAAAAAATGGTCTTAATTTACATAAAAATCTCGTCAAACTGATTTAACCATTTTTATATGAATCGTTATAATGTCTATGGATAAATTAGCTCTAAGCAAAGCACCTTGTCGCTCCAATGTAAGAATTTGAAGTTTTGTTAAAATTGAATGAAGTCATCCATTCCAAATATCGACATTAGTATTTGTTGGATATACCACATTGGATATACTAGAAGGTTCATATTTCACGTGTTTTCAGTAAGTTTTATTCGATATAAAATGTAATTTTATAGATATTATTACAATAATAAACAAATAATGAGAAATTATCAATGAGGTAAGCCGTATATCCTATTTATTAATTCAGGTGTTCCTCAACTGACAGATCGCATATGCAAATAACCGCAACGCGATCGCAATATCCTGCCAGAATGTTGCCTGTTTGTATATGCTGATGCGTTTCCGTGATCAGTGGATCGATTCATTGGATCGGGTTCTCCGAAATATAGTCGATGACATGCAAATTAATTTTAAGTGTGTAGGTATAATCAGGTGACATCATTGTTGCTAAATATACAAATTTATTTAAAATATAGGATAATAAAAAACGAAATAGTATTTGTTATTTATCAGCAAATAAAATATTTATTTTTGAATATACATTATAATTTATATAATATATTGTTTTAAATGTATAGATTTAATGATTAAATATTTAACTCTTGTTGTTTGACGCCTTCAGAATATAATATGATAGATGAACTTTAAAATGTAACTTTCCGAAATTCGAAAACAGGAATGATACACTCTTTGACAATATTGAAAAATTTAAATAAGTTTTATTAATGTTTAGATAAAGCATAGGTTATAAAGACATTATTATAAAGATACAAAAGAGGTCCTTAAGAGCGTAGGATGTTGGTTTAAACCCAGCGCTGAATTTTATAAAAATGCATTTTTAACTTTCACCTGCCCTTTTCAGTGTGAAATATTGTCAAATATTATTTAACAATCGAATTAGATGAAATAAGAAAGGATGATATTTAAAACAAAAATATAAAAATAATATACATGTACATAGACAATATAAGAATGATGGTCGCTCAAAAGTTTTTTATAATTTTTCTTTATTTTTATATGTATTTTTAATAAATTTAAATTAAAATGTCATAAGGTCATTATTTACCATAACTTTTATAATGCTAGGTTTTTTGAGGTTAAACTGTTTGACTTAGGTTGCTAAATATAAATGTCCTAATGCTCAAAGCCAGCCAAATGTGTGTGATTGCTATTTGTGTATGTGAGTTATTTGCAACACTTTTTAAATTGTTGGTTTGATTTAACAAAAATAGGAGAATTCTTTAGTATATACTCGATTGATATATTTATTTAAGTAAAGCGAAAATTATACTTCACCATCCTACGGGAATACGTAAATAAATTTTGTTGCCAAATCTTGAGCACACCTGGGTCCCCTATGCTTTCAAAAATCAAAATACTTTCAAAAAAACAAGAAAAATGGTGAGTATCAAGTAAAACCTGCCCGATTTAATAAGGCAGACCTCTGTGCTACAAATCGTATTTTATTTTGTTTTATTACGGAAACCAGCAGTCATTATAATAACAACACAAACAACTTATTGTTACATTAAAAAGATACCAAGTAGGTACCTTTATTTTCATAAGAGGCCCTAGCTAGGCTATATGTATCTTTCGTATACCTTATTATGTCTTCGCGGAAATTCATAAATAACAGATGCGGCATCATATTTTTTGTTTTATTTTTTAAATTAACATTTATTACGAATACTAATAATTCAATATACAATTAATATACATTTGGATATAAAATTCACTAAAAACAGGATTCTGCTTTAAAATAAAAATAAAATCTAACTAATTTTTACTCACACTATAATGATATTAAATTAATAACAAAGATTTACATATCATATTTTAGATACCAAACGATTACAGGAGCTTTAATTTTATTTTGGTGATTATTATCAACTAAATTATTATAACAAAAGTAATTAATATAGTTAAAGCCGTTATTTTTAAAGTTATATTACTGAGTTTCTAAGTAATAAAATAGTTAAGAAATAATTATACTACAAATTTATTTTTACATTACATTACAATAAGTGATCAAAATAAAACGAGTTTCCGTAAGATTATGTAATTTCATGATTATAAAATAAGCCCCTTATTGATTTGTGTAGTTTTTTACATGTTAGTAAGTACCCTAGAATATTTAAAATATATATTTTTATAATGACGCTTTTATGTACGTGTATTAGATCTTCAATATTGGACCGAACTAACAGAGTACCTATTAGAGCTACAAAGACAGCATCTTTAATACAATCTTAGTAGTCGCCTTTTAAAAGACAAACACAGACCTTCTTCATGTGTTATTAGATTTTTTGACATAACGTTATTTGTTATTCTCAATTCGTTCATCTTCGAAAATAAGTCTCTTTTTATTTATTTAGTAAGGTTTTCACTGAAAATAGTTATCTATACATTGATACCTGAAGGGAAAACTTCGACTTCATTTTTAAGCACATTGCGCCCACGGAGGAGTGTGAGATTTGGCATGGTTGAAGTTTATATGGAGGAAGCTAAAATTATCTGTAATATGTGTTATAAATACATTAAATTTAATAAATAAAATGTTAATACAACTGACAGCTTATTGACAGAATGAATTTCGAGCTGTGATTTCAAATGTTCATTTTTCAATAGTGTGTCAATGTTAATGTAGTTAATTTCAAGCAAAAATAATTATTAATGCTATCTTATACTTCTATAAATCACAAGTCTCATTTTTAAATGAAAAATGATAATAAATTGTATCAAAACATAAAAACAAATACAGGCTGTACTTTTTTTCCCTACTGTTACTAATATTAAATTTTAAATTACATTAATCGGGGAATTAAGGCAAACAACACAAGCTAATAAAGTATTTGTACATGCTCGCAATTGACGTAATAGTACAAAATTCAATAAAATTATATGCAATGATCAAAATCAACGTATTATAGAGGTATAACAACCTCAATAATGCTCCAACTTAAAAGTTAAATGAATTACGGTCGATTTTCGACCACTGGGCGACCACTAGTAGGTATACTTATATTAATAAAAAAAGTGTGTGAAGTTTGTTTAATGTTATAGTCCTGTCAGTCCCACCCAGAATATCCGAAAGCACTCATTTTCGAACGCTGCTTTAAAATTTATAAATTAAAAAAAAAACTCCTCATAACATAACAAATCTACGAGTTGCAAGAGACCGACTGTACAAGGAGAGAAAGAGATACTGGCTTATAGTGGAGAGTGAAGAGTGGGCGATTTTCACTCAATGCTCACAACGTTTGCCTCGGGATAACTGCAGGGATATTAATCAAATAGACGCCTTTGTACATCTCTGCAAAGTTGAACTTCTCCACTGACATCTTGGCCATGGTTCCACGAAGTTGCCTTCGGTGCGATGGTTATTTATCACGTGCCTCTATTTACATTAGCGAATCACTTATTACTATAATTTGTCCCTTAATAAATTGAAGCATACACTACAGATATAAATCATGCGCAAACCAATATTTGTCCTGAAGTAATTAGCATAATTGATGTTCAATTAAAAATAATACAATGTAACGCCTAACCTTACCTAAGCAGCTTTCTATATAATCAGTGGAAATATTAACGTGTCCTCCCCGCCCACCTAAGTTCGTTCGTAAGTTAATCAACCTTTATCTTTATTATTATTATAGACTACACTAAACCAGCATATTCGTATTAATATGATATACATATGTCTAGAAATGTTTATTTCTACCTAGACATATAGAATTTTCAGCTCATAAGGTTCTGATTCACGAAAACTTTTTCTTTTGAATATTTTATATTGTCTTATATTTTATAAAAGATTACCATTGAAGGTTAATTAAATCGTGGTGGTCTAAATGCTGATAAACTACTCATATAGAGATTGTGGGTTCGAATCCGCGCAAAAAGATGTTATTTTTCATCATTATCCCTTGCATAAAACGACAGAGGCATGTGTGCGCTTGATCCCTGTATCTAGAGATGCTGACATAAGAAACAAACCCAGTCGGCGGAGAGGCGGAGATGGACACCACCGCCCGTGGTCCCGGGCGTTTCACCTCTATCGCTCTCCCACTCTCTCCTACTCTCCTCTGCTTTCCTCATTTCGTCTTTTAGTCCAGGCGGTGGCAATCAAAAAAGGTTAACCCATCGAATTAAAGAAAATATCAGTTTTGCACTACTGGGTTATCATTCTTTCTCGTATCAATAGATACGAGAAAGTTCGGTGGTCCAACCCCAGCCCTGATCGGATTGGTGTAAGAAAGTGATTTCACTTAAGGATGAACTTATGTATATTTGTTTTTAAACAGTATTACAAATTAAACATGATCGGTCTTGGCGGTGAAGCGGGCCAACTGCGGAAGGTGGTAATTTCTAAAGGGTACTTTTACCCATCGATTTAGGAGATTAAATTTACTACAAATTAAAGGTAAAATTGACAAGTTTAATATTTTATGGCCGCTACCCGCTGTATTTTAACATAGACGAAGGACCTCAGATGGACTAGACTTAACGGATGCGTCTTTAGAGAAACTACCTCAAGGTCAACTGTATTTTGATATTCCCTAACTCCAGTGCAAGCAAGTTTAGTTTTACTTGTTTAATTGCAAATATTTAAGAAAATATTGATCAAGGACATAAAAAAAAATGGAAATAAGACGGATGCACCCTATATTGCACACCAAAAGTAGTAGCAGTGACAGTAGTAACAGCCCTAATTTTGGAATCATTGAATAATGAAGTTCACAAATTGTTTACTCATTTCCATGAAGTCCACTCATTTATGTACATTATAAGGGTAAAAATCTAGAAACACTAATAAAAAAAATTTGCCGCTTACCTTAATTAATTTACAATACGGTTGGGTCAGTAAAAGGTATAGATCTCACGGTGTCTGGAGTGTCTGACACCATTTCGAGGTACATTTTAATGAAATTTTTCATTATTTTATCTCATAAAACGTTGATATTAATTTTCCTTAATTCCGCGGATCCTCTTGTTCAAAGGATTTTTTTATTATGTACTTCTTTAGTTTTGCTTTAAATTCAAAATGCGACTGAGCTCCTTAATTAAGTTTCAAGCATTTTCTTTGCTTTACTTAAAGCCATTACCATTACCTACAAAATAAGAATTATTACATGTGTGTAATGGACGTTATTATCATAATTCATTTTAATATTCATAAGTAATACGACTTATTACGCATTTTCCTTTTAATAATATTTTTTTGAATAAAGTGAAACAGAATAATTTTCGTTAATTTATTTTTAAATTTATCCCTAAATGCTAAATTTCACTTCATATACAAGTAACAAAATATGCAAAACCTAATTAAATTTATTTTAAAAGAAAAAATAACAAATTTTGTAAAAATTCTTTATTTACATGTTTTATTAAATATTATTTCACATCCAAAATACATATTTATTTGATGGTTTGGTTATTTACCTATAAAATATATATTTTTTTATTTTTTGATCTTCGAGTATTCCGCGTCGTATCCTACATATTTGCATTTTGTGTAATATGTTATCGAACTATAAGGCAGAGGTGGATTTTCCATAAGGCCGACTAGACCCGGGCCTAGGGCGCCATATATTATAGGGGCGGCGGCTGCTGATGATCTTGCCTTACTAAACATTAAAGCGGATTATTTCAAATAAGTACTTATTAAATCTGTAATTAAAACAACATTCCTTTTTTTATTTTAAGCTAAGCCACTTACTTCTCTGGCCGTGGCTGTCTGCTGGAAGGCCTGGATGATGCTTTTCAGTTGCACCCGTAACAAATCATATTATATCTCAGCTCAGTAAATAATGGAACTATGATTAATATAAACATAAATCTCCTGAACTATAAAGTAAATATTTTCTGGCTGGTGAAAGTTAAATTGAATGTGACGTTGTATCGTAAGTAGGATATTTTTACGCTGAAAATCAGCAGAAAAGAGCGGTTGTAAATCTGCCTCTGACTATAGGCGCATGTAAATTACATACGACATAATAATAGTATCTATAGTGTAACGTCACTCTTGGTAATTATAATAATAAACTTAACCCACAAAAAATATATAAAACCTGTTGCAGTTTAATATATTTTGACATTTGTTTGTTTGAAACAGTAGCTAGTAGTAAAAAGTTTTGCGTATTTTTTAATACACGTTTTTTTTTAATGAAATGCTTCTTGTTTTAAATATCGCTCAAATAAAAAAAAATATTGTTTGAATAAACAAAAAAATATACCAAACAAGATACTTTATTTTGCATAAAAAAAACTTTGAATTTGAGTAACAGTCAAAGCAGCGAACAGTTCAAGTGTCTAAATTCACGTTTAGCATATTAGCTTGTATGCCATTTTACTGGGCAGATTACGCCGTTATAGTAGAAATAAATAAACTTTCGGCGATGAAGGTTTTACGTAACTTTAATTATTAATACTGTATGCGTTTATTTAAATTTCTAACATACTCTAATACCATTTCTTGGTATCTAACACCTGCAGTGGCTCAAGGGGGAAATAACGGGTTTCTGCACTGCATGCGGTTCAGCTTCTAGGGAACAATAATGTCGCATTCAGAAATAATCGTGGAACGTAACGACCGAGGAACGAGAACGTTTCATATGTCTATACCTATAATAAGTATATCGAGCTCAATGCAGATCAAATTTAATATATTGCAACCCTCGATAAATTCCAAACCAGCAATTTGATAAATTCCATTGATATCAGATTCTGCACACGGTATTTTAAACAAATTTTATTGCTTTATGTTATAAATGTTTAAATAAAAATCGATATCGCCTAATTTTGTTTTTCTTTGTTCAATAACTTACCAAAAGTAGATTTGTAATTTCTTGTGTATATTTAGAAGTTTTTTTAACAATATTTCTCACATTTTAGAGAGTTGATATTCAAAAAGTGATAAATAAAATTAGTTTTATATTACCCAAAATATAATTTAGATATTCTCTAAGGCTTCACCATTATCGCATTTTCAATACATTAAGATCTTTGTTAGATTGTACATTGGGTACTAATATAAAAGTCTTAAAATGAAATGTTTAAATTGTGGTTACCTATTTATACTTAGAACAAAGTGCTACGAAACCGTATCAGCAATCATTAACGGCTTTTAGTTAAATTACTCGTACAAAGACAAACGTTTAAAGCATTTCCATATTATTACGTGGTTGCGGTTGCCATCGCGTCGTGGATTTACGCTTTGTAGAATCAAATTAAATATTATGTAGATGTGATATTGTATAAATGTACTTAGAAAGGATGCTTTTGTATTAATATAAAATATAACCATTGCTGTCACAAATACAGCTTGCATAGAAAGCAAGCAACAATAACATCTTGATGTGACACTGACACTGTGTGCATTTTTAAAACTCCTTTGATTTTTTTGCTTTTATATGTATTTATTAAAAAGAATAGTAACAAAATAATGGTTTCCTGCATCATTTCAGTATTTTGACAAAACATTAACACAAAATTTAAATACAGCCATACACATATATATTATATATATATATATATATACTAGCTGACCCGGCCACGCGTTGCTGTGGCTAAAGTTTTTGTTATAATACATTATAGTAAACAATCTAAGAGGAACAATAAGAGAACATCAGTCACGGAGTCCACTATGCTTTTTCACACAGATGGTATTTGTAAAAAAATATGCTGATCTCCTTATTTGACTTTCTACTACTATAACCCTTTAGTACAATGAAATTATTTACGAACAAAGACGAAAATGTTGATGTTGGTATACAAATTCACTGGATTGAGATTTGAAGGGGAAGTACGTTGAACACAATTAATTAAAATGTTCTTACACTTGATACTAAGCAGAAATCAATAAATAAAAAATAAAAATGCCTGTAATGGAAGGATGTGGTTTTCCTTGTTTCCGTGGCTCCCATTTTTTACTGGATTTGTTCCATGTGAAATAACGTGGAACATCACCATACACCAATGTCTTCGCGAATTGGCCAAAAACATCAGGTTTTTGACACAATGTAAAAAATTCAGTTAGAGTCGTTTTCGGAGCTTCGAACGCTCTTTGGAGAACATTTTCTTCAGTGAAGTATACACGTTGACCGTTTTCAAGATGTATTGCCAGATGTTGGACAGCAGGATCTCTTTCGTGGATGGGAAAGCTGAGAATATGCCAAGTAGCTTCATTGCTGCTAATGTATCTGCCCATTTGGTATCGTGCTATTTCGTCATTTTTATTTATGTTTTTTACTTCAAATATGGCCAAATCACTGCCTTTGTTTACATATTTACAAATATACTTAATTGATTTAACAGAACTGCAAAGCTCAACATTGATATGAGCTTTGTAAGTTTTTGAAAGTAGTGGTGGGTATGGTACCACCCACTGATTATCAAACTCAACTTGATTTGGAAAGTTCGGCAGTCGCATTGTAAATGTGTGGCCACCATTCTCAGTACTTCTGCGGCGATACATTGGATAACCATCAATATCCGTGATCGTGTCATTCGTATGCGGCTTTGGGAAGTTTTTTTACATTTTCCATTTTCCATGCACGGTGAGGTCATGTTGAAAACACCGCATGGCCCATGGATCATGTGTTTGGTGACAATATCAAATAATTCTTGATCAATTAATGGGTCTGGAATTTCGGCTGAAATTATTTGATCGATTTCTTCAGGACGGATTCTATCTTTAAGCCAAACCAAAATGTGGGCATGAGGCAAACCTCGCTTTTGCCACTCTATCGTATACAGCCAACAACGTGTGATACCAAAAATTGTATATTTAACAATAAAATCAATTAAGGATTTCAATTTTTGTTTAAACACACGTGCAGTTAAATCATGACGATGAATGGCTTGTTGTCCTGGCAATAGTAAAGTTTGTATCTCTTCCCAATTCGGATTACATGTGAATGTAATAAATAAATCCGGTCGGCCGTAATGACGTACGTAAGTCATCGCATCTTGTATGTATTCCTGCATGTTCCGTGGACTGCCGATGTAGCTTGAAGGTAAAATGAAAGCATTACCGATGTCATTGGGATTTAAATTTCCATCGATGTTTCCAGCAACAGCATCTCGTAAGTGAATATATTATTCCGATCGTAGTTTTGCCTGGTTGAATCGAAGGAATCGCAAGCGTTCGCTTTCGACCTTAGCATACATATCAACAATGTATTGATGGAACAGCTGACGATATCGAAGGATATAATTGTCTTGATGTTGTCTAACCATTATTCGGTGTGCGTAGTAGTTCATTGAGCTAACTTTATTATTTCTGTAATCACCTAAAAAAATAAAAAATAAAATGCAATACGAAATTAAAATCTATACATACAGTAAGAAAGTAAATAGATAATTGTCAAATTTACCGGTATTTGGATCATACTGTTTGATATTAAGGTGATATTCATCTTGTCCTTGCCAAAATATCAATGGATATTGTAGTGCGTCATATGAACGGTGTAGATCCTAAATCGTACTGACAGTGTTGTCTCGCCGTGTAATGTTTATAGATCTTTTGTCAACTGGATCACCAACCATGATAACAGCAACCTCATCAACAGTTGGAGCGTTGAATCTACCAGCATGTTCACCTAATGGTACTTTGTCGGCTTTTATGACGATTTGATAATTGTCATTTTGCAGTCGTGGCGAAACTCTTTTGATCAATTGAATTAGTTGATTTAGTTGGATAACCATCAATATCCGTGATCGTGTCATTCGTATGCGGCTTTGGGAAGTTTTTTTTACATTTTCCATTTTCCATGCACGGTGAGGTCATGTTGAAAACACCGCATGGCCCATGGATCATGTGTTTGGTGACAATATCAAATAATTCTTGATCAATTAATGGGTCTGGAATTTCGGCTGAAATTATTTGATCGATTTCTTCAGGACGGATTCTATCTTTAAGCCAAACCAAAATGTGGGCATGAGGCAAACCTCGCTTTTGCCACTCTATCGTATTCAGCCAACAACGTGTGATACCAAAAATTGTATATTTTACAATAAAATCAATTAAGGATTTCAATTTTTGTTTAAACACACGTGCAGTTCATGACGATGAATGGCTTGTTGTCCTGGCAATAGTAAAGTTTGTATCTCTTCCCAATTCGGATTACATGTGAATGTAATAAATAAATCCGGTCGGCCGTAATGACGTACGTAAGTCATCGCATCTTGTATGTATTCCTGCATGTTCCGTGGACTGCCGATGTAGCTTGAAGGTAAAATGAAAGCATTACCGATGTCATTGGGATTTAAATTTCCATCGATGTTTCCAGCAACAGCATCTCGTAAGTGAATATATTATTCCGATCGTAGTTTTGACGTTTGCGTTTTGACGTTTGCCGCTCGCGTTGTTGAGGTTAGATTTTTTCGGTGGCATTTGACTGAAAATAATAATTTTCTTGTTCTTATGATATTCTCTTGAAGACGTTCGTTACACTGTTCTTGAGATTCTTGTGCATGACCTGCTGTCCTGATTCTTTGAGCTGGATTTCTTGATTCAATTTGTTCTGCCAACTGATGGGCTCTTTTAATACGTTTGCGTCGAATAACTGTCACTGTCAAATAATAACAGACATTAGCGCCATCAACCCAGTCGAAAGGTATCGACATCTGTCAGTTTTATGACTGCCAAATAATAACAGACAAATAATTAGCGATAAATTAAAATTGCGACTATAATTTGAGATTTAAACTATCCTATCTCTCAAGTGCACATCGAACTGCACATGGTGTTCAAATTTTATTATAATCGGTTAAGTGGTTCAGCCGTCCATTGAGGACAAACATTGTGACACGAGATTTATATATATTAAGATATATATGTCACAGTCGGGTTAGTTACACCATTTATAACTCAAAAACGGCTGAACCGACTGGGCTGTATTCCTAATAAAAAACTGAATTTAATTCAGCTAATAGGTTAACTTATCATTTATTGATTCTGAGGTATACAAAGTTCGTCAGGGCTGCTTGTTAAAAAATAAAAGATTACCATTTCCTAAAAAAGTATTTTTTAATATACTAATCCGTGCCTAAATTTGGTTTTCGTAACTGCGCCTTCGGCACTCGATAACTCGTGCCCGCGGCACACGGAAGAACTAGTGTAAATAGTTGCATTAACCTAGAAATTCCGAGAGCTTTCCAAAATGGCAAAAAACACTTTCTTAGCATGTTACCTTAATAATTCCCGTTTATCCTCTATTTCACCCTCTTTGATTATTGTGCTCGCGGGTTGTTTATATTTTTTAAGTAGCTTTTGTACTTTCCCAGAGTTTAAAAGCAGTTTAGGCGTGAAAACGTAACCGGCAATTTTCACATGTTTAATTTTAATATGGAGTATGGATCACGTTTCTACTTTTGCAATGTCTTTAGTAAATTAATTTGTAACCTTTTTCAACGTCATAAATTGGCATACATAATTATGAAGGTACACAATTAGGTTTATCATAATAAATTCCGATAGCATATGTAGACTGTAGAGGTCTCTAACTATTATTTTAACTTAAATCAATTTCAAATTTGATCGAGCTCGAAAAACAATCTTTACGTGTTATTCGAACCAGCCTCCGTGCTGTAGGTGATCGTCGATCGCCCTAACGCAGACCAAACATGCGCTTGATTGCCAATTAACTATTTTAGCAAGGGAAACGTTCCAGAGACGGATAGTGTTTATTGCAATGGAAATCCGCTCCGACAATAATTGGAGCTATCGGCTCGGGATAACGCTTTGGGCGATGTTGCCTTCATAATTCTGGCGTACAATTACTATGAGGATATGTAGGTACCAATGTCCGCCCTCGATTGGGATCCGGAGATCCGGGAGATGATTGCCTTGGATAAGTTGCTATTATTTGTTGATAGCATGGAATTTTATCAATAGGAGAATTTTGATAAAGGCTATGAGAGTGACCCAACATTAGGTAGGAATTCGACCCAAACATTTTTATTCATTCCTTGGTACTCTTTTAAAAATATAAATATTTTAAATATTAGGTGTAATAAATATAATGAGAAATATTACTGATTTTACCAAGATCAATATTATTACATAAGGTAAAATATATTCTTAAATTTCACCAGCACATATTACACCTAGTGAAGGTCGTATAATGTAGAATCTTGAAAATGCTTTCGTCATAGCAAATTTGCTGTTACGTATTTCATAGCGCAACTCCATCTGCAGCAATTCCCTTTTGAGCAATCCTAGAATCTTAGCTTCTTTATCCATAGGCGTATCGTACTTATGTAAGCGATCTATTTTTACATCATTTAACTTATATTATAAGGTCAATTCATTAGTCCTTGTTTGAGTATGTCCCAACGTGTTTTATTGACCATTTCGGCCCTGGAATCCTGTGTATCTATCTGTATCAGCTGCTTATGTGAAATGTAAAGGATCCCTAACCTTACCTTGTTTTATAATTAATAATAGACTGTCTTAAATTGCTGGTAGTGATACTTACTCGAGAGGTGAGGTAAAATATGATTTTACTTGTTATTAAATACAGCGTATCAAAGAATGAATCCCAAAGTTTCAGAGATGATTACATATCCCGTCTTCAGGCGAGATTTCAACAACCGATAAATGGTGGAAAATGGTGCATTTTTTTTAGTTATATTACTCGGACTCAGTTCGTAACGGCAGTTCTCGGCGGATATTTAGGCGACGACGCACATAACTTCAAAATCTTCTAAATACTATTTTCCACATTTTCCAAAATATCCAAACACATAATTATATAATCGAATCGCTTTCTTTTTAAACAACACATGGCCAAAAAGTAAAAAGATAATAATATAAACTCGCCCAAAATAATACTTTTAGTCAATCATCTTTTCTTAAATATGTAAATACCCGATAGCTGGTATAGTAGGACTGAACCGGTGCTGGGAAATTATAAAATTCTATTCCCTACTTTAGCGTTGTTTCGGGTAGGTATAAATATTTTTGTTTAACCTTTCGCGTTGTGGTTACTATCTGCAATCAATTGTTTCTCGAGCTGCGGGCAAGAGAGGCGACCGACGCGACGCCCACCTGCCGATATCAGAATTAGCAATCGCTTAATAACAGCCGTATCGCGTCGAATCTCCCTCGGATTTTATAGCGCCACGGACTCGCTTCGCCGTGGATATTGAATTCGCGATTGTTTGACAAAACAAAGACGCTTTCTTGAGGCATGTCTAAAAATGCGAGAATCTCTTTTGATTTTTTTCCATCTCCATTTACGGCATTTCTTTTTTCGTTTTGATCCCAAGTCGCTTTTATCTTCTATACTTTCATGTATATAAGAAGCTTCTATCCCCGACATTTGGCCCTCTATCTGTCCGTCCATCCACAAAAGTACAAATTCGAAATTTTTTGTCTAAATTGATGCTTTTGAAAAACAACTATTGTCGTTTAGATTAACATCGGAGGCTGAACGGATAATAAAAATAGGTATATAAGATTAAAGTCAACAATTTTTAGTACTAAAAAATTTCTAGTCAAACTAGGAGGTAGTTAAAAACATTTTTTTCTCTAAAGATACTTTTATGCTATAATATGTTTATGTATAACTGTATTTATATAAAACACCACTTTATGCTGAATATTATTGGACACATATATAATGTGTAATAACAGTTAGATATAAAATTTACATTTAATTGTATGTAAGTTGGTTTTATAGCTATTAGAAATAGCTATTAAACCAATTAAATATAATAAACCATTCTCTCACAATTTTAGGAAAGGGCTCATAAATACTGGGGCGAGTCACGCATTATTGGATAATGTAACATATTTTTTTGTATTTAACCTAAGTATTTTCTTTATTTTTCCTAATTTAAGCCAGTTAAATAACAAATAGATGCTCCTCACAGTAATTTTCTAATGTTAGGACCATCGCATACATATAAACAAAGTCGTTAGCAATTAATCTTAAGTTTCAGTTACTATATGCGTTGTACATTGTATTGCTGTTTATGAATAAAATAAATAATGATATGTGTGAAAAGCTCTTCTAAAATATATTTTATTATTTTTAAAGGGTTTAGCGTAGGTTATCAATATTTATACTATTCCACATAGTACGTCACCCTTTTTATAATAGTTAACTCCTACATATATTTGTAGTTCTTTGATAATTACTTTAAATAAAATTGAACAATAAAATTACTTCCTATTTTGCGTATAAAAACTTGAATTTAAATAGAGGGTGAGACAAATATAAAAGCCTAGATTAACGGAGACCTGTCCTCTCCTTGAGACAAAAAAGTAGCAATGTTTTTTAAAGTTAGGTAAAACTATGTAAATATCTTAGATTCTGTTGACAGATTGTTAAACTGTAATTGTTAATAACGCTCTATTTTAAAAAAAAAGATGACTGTGTATTTCACAAGCGAATGCATAAGTAAATATCCGTTTTCGTATTGATGAAATATGCCACCCAGGAAAGGCCAAATTCCGCGACTATTTAAGCGGTGGTCGTTTGGCCGCGAGGCGCCGAGCGAGCAGTGCCTAATTGCCCCACGTGGGCGTACCGGTCAGCACCGGGCAACACATTCGAGTGATGAATCTCTGACAGATGTCCCGCGGCCTCAAACGAGCATCGACGCACGTTGCATCACCATCACCTCCTTCGCTGACAGCCTGCGAATTACCCGCGAATGAGCCATGAACACATCACCATTACTTTCAGGTGATGTGTTCCGACAAAGACGCCGTTATTGCTCTTAGTCGTCTTACTAACCACGCAAAAGTATTTTGAAATCTTAATTATTACAGGTGCAAACAGATTTATATAAAAATTGATCAAGCATGAAAATATGTTCACACGCTGAGGGCACCGAACCTCACAAACATTTATTTGGTTAGAGAATCAACCACGTAAAATTGGGCCTTTATTAATTGGCCAGTACAGATATACTCTTAATAGTTTCGTCATATAAAGCATATTAATATTAAAGCATATTATATAAATCATATTTATTAAACTTACAGAACATAACCAAAGACCTTCACAACCCATTTATATAATTATCAAAATTATACGCACACTAGTTTTTTACTTCAAGTTTTACATTTACATTATTTTTTTTATTAATTCATACATAAGTCATTAAAAAAATCATCCCATTTTACTATAATTTTTCACCTTAAAAACATATTTATGATTTTTATAAAAAATATTAGTTAAAATATCAACCTTTTCTTATTTCGTCTAATAATTTCGTCTTATTTCGTGTGGTATTTATTTCTAAATTAAAATACTAAAAAAAATATTAGAAATTATCAAAACCTTAAAACATAGTTAAACCGTTTGATTGTGGCTGCTTATTTTAAATTGATCCACTGACTATGAGAAAATGTATGCACTATCACTTTAATAGCCAACTAAAGTGACTGAACAAATGACTATATAGTCATTAATTATTAGTTAATTTAAATCTAAATAAACTGTTTATCTAAAATTTAAGTATATAAAAAAATGTTGTATGGTCAAATAAAAATGTAATGTCTTTTACTTGTATATTTTATGTAAAACCATAAATGTCGATTTCGACATTTATTATTATTTATTTAATTACCTTCGACTTGATTTTTTATTAGTAGACATATATTATTATTTTTTTTAATTAAATATTATTTTTTAT
Organism: Neomicropteryx cornuta; assembly: GCA_020383195.1. NCBI lineage: Eukaryota > Metazoa > Arthropoda > Insecta > Lepidoptera > Micropterigidae > Neomicropteryx > Neomicropteryx cornuta. The sequence continues at coordinate 15,160,742 of JAHKQU010000014.1, forward strand.
CTCTCATTGTTAGATAGATAATATATTTGTTTGTGGTAGTGTTCTTGTGCAACTGCAGCACAAGGACGAGTAAAGGATGAGTCGTCCATTGTCACTATTGCCCTAATGGACCGCCAGAAGCAGTTTTCCGCGAGACGTTGAATTGGTATCGTCATCGTACGTTAAATTTCCCTGCAAATGAGCCACTAGACGTCAAAGTCACACACGAGGCCGCGGGCGGCTGGCGTACGGGGGCGGGCGGGAGGCGAGCGGAGGGCGGACGGCTCGTGAGTGGTCATTAACACTGGGGAGAAACAAAGCTCACACTTTTTTCGTACTGTGAAGCATAAAAATGACTATACATATAATCTTCTAAACGTAGACTGTGGCGGTAAAAACGGGGTTCACTATACTATATACGAGTATATTATTACTGCAAATTATAGACAAAGTATAATTTTACACTGTGCTCTTGTCAATTATTAAATGTAAAGTTGTCGGCTAGTTTTCAAGCAGGAAAATAGACGTTAGGTATTACGATTGTTTTAGAAACCCAATAAAATCAAAACAAAGGTAAACAAAAGTTTTGGATTTTTTGAAAAGAAAACGGACTTTAATATTACCTAAAAAACTGCCTTAGATGGTTTTGATCCGATTAGAAAATGAAAAAATGAATACTATTTAACAATCCATAATCAAAATTTGTTGTATAAACAACCCGTAGATTTTGTTATTAGGCTGAAAAAAACTTAAATTAGAAAAAAAAAACGTAAGTAAGAAATATAGTAAAAGGCCCCTTTAGGCAACTTTTTTGGCCTGTTATAGAATTCATAAGTTTTAATTTTTTTGTTACCCAAAGTTTTACTTTACGGATACTTTTCTCTTTTTATTTGACTTAGCCGTAGGTAGGGTTAATTCAAAAAGGTTGTTGGAAACTATAGTAACCAACGGTCTATTATTAAGCGCTTTAACAAAAATAAAAATACCTCTAAGGCTGCCAATTCTGAATATGACCAACCCAACCCGTCAGTGAAATGATTCTCTTTTGTGTCATTAGTATTCTGAGTTCAACCGAAACATTGCTAAGTGATAAGTAATTTGTAAATGGGACACGGTGGAATAGTAACATCTCACTATTTTATTAATTAGGTACACTAGGTACTAAAAATAGAAATAGAAAGTTATTTTCATATTCAAGTTATTCTCACAACAAAATATTGACAGCAAATGTTATTGATGTTGTCGTTGTTGTTGGATGTTCGTTTCTTTAAAATGAAATAAATAAATCTTGCCACCATTTTAGGCTTATATTGACCCATTTTCTCACTCCCAAGGATAGCTGTTTATCGGGATAATTAACTATTATACATCGTTGCACCAGCCTCTTGTTGACTCTTTCACATCAAAAAGATCAAATGTACCAAACCTCAATCAAATTAATAGCGTTTTAGAAATAAATTATATCTGAAATACTATAGATATACACTGAAATTATTTTTATATCGTTGTTAAAAAATATTCAAATATTTGCAATATTTTCTTTTCAAAATTAGGTTTACTTCAGCCGGTATACGAAAATTTCCTTGCTCCCAAAAAACCCTCGTAAAGCAAACAAACTGTTTCTCGCCAAAGCACGTCCGGAACCTGATAACGTGACCAAATAAATTGGCCATTTCCAAGTAAAGCAGGTTTATATTCTTATTTACATTCAAATAACCTAACGAAGTTTGAAATAAAAATACTAAATCGTAATCACAAATTTCATAGAAAAACAGCAAAAAAAATCGTATAATACGAAATCAGTACAAGGCCCCGCAGATAGCGTTACGAGACCCTCGATGACGAATAGACGATTTAATCTTTTAATGCCGCTTCAGGACCAATTGTGGAAAAAATCGCTAAGCAATAAGTGTCAGAAACGTGCAAATATTATATCCACACTTATTATTGTAAAAAATAAAATAAACATTTCAAAAATTACATTATATTATATTAATTTTAAATTAGACTGTGCACGAACAGAAAATTAAATGGTGGATATATTTACAATGCCTAATATTTGAGATGATGGATATTCCTGACCGCTTGAAAAAAAGAGTAAAAATATTATCTTATATTACGTATGGGATTTCGGAGAGTTTCACTCCAAAATGTCGGTCCGCTTTACCGATAATTGCGACCAAGTGAGATCCATACGACGTCACGTTCTCCAACAATGTCCGGATATATCCTGGGAATGCGGTCTCATTGGAATGTCTAACCTGATTACTGAGGAGCTCGTGCTGATTGCCTGAGATGCCTGCCTCTCCGACTATTTTCCGCTGGAAATCTATAAAATGTCTCACCGCTTTCTAAAACAAAAGCTTAGTACTGTTATTATAAAATTAAATCCACTTTCTATCAATCTATCTGTACATATATCTGTCTGGTCTCTGCAATATGATGTGTACAAGAACAGAGTAGAACGCATTCAAAAAAAGTTATAACTCGGCTCATAAAATTCATGAATCCAAGAAAATCTACATGTAGATAGTATTAATATTATGTTTTTGCCTTTATATGATACCTACTTTAATTAACAATTTTTTTATTTTTCTTTACACATCACGACAAAAATATACTCAGCAGTATTTAAATTGAATTGATTATAAAAAAAAAACGGTTTTTAGTAACTTTTTTAAAATCAGCCATTTTGGAACCTATCTATAAGAAGAATTTATAAAGAATCCCAGCCGCATGATGACAATTATTATAATATGCTCAAATCTCATATTAGAAAATTAGATAATATCATTTTTTTTAATATATCTTAGTTTCGGCTAAAAATAATTAATGGGCTAATGTGCGCCCTAATCCTTATAATCTTTCACCGTATCGTAAAGGCCGTCGGACCGTCTCGGAGCCATGACGGTAATGATTTCCACTCAGCCGCACCCGCGGGGTGTCACTTTATGAGGTCCTTCTCCCCCCAGCAGGGGGGGTGGAATGATTGTCACGTACGGCCTACTCCATCTCTGTCTGCCGCCTTGTTACACCAACGAGCCGTCTCCTTCTACGTGACTTGTTCGTTCGCACGCTGGTGAAGTTGACAACACGGATGGCTAATAATTTGGAGTCTTAAAAAAAGTCAAGTGTGTATATTATTCACAACGCGAGGGTTCCGAAGAACGGGGGTGAAGAGGTTAAAGGTTGTTTGACATACGTTTTAAACATTATACAAAGTTGTTAAGTTTAACAAAGGGTTAAAAAATGTCTATGTGGTTGTACTTAGATAATATGTACATGCACGTGTGTTGTAGGAGTTTACTAACGACGTAATCACGTTATTACTGATAGGTTTTGAGCGACTTAGATGAAATTTGCATCTAAAACTCTTAAGTACCTTGAGATTTTACTGTAAAGTCTTGACTATATATTATTTTTAGTTTTTTTTTTAAAAAAAAAACATTGCAAAAGCAAGTTTCATATTAGTCCTTAAAACAGCAGCCTGACGATGAAAGTAAAAAAAAAACTATTGATAAATTGGTAGGACAGCTAAATAGTATGGACCAGAAATAGTAGTTTGTAAAACTTTTTGGAATTAGAACACATTTTTCTAAAACCGCGATGACACAGAATGTCTCATAGTATTCCTATTGTAATTTTTTACCTGAGGGTTGCTCTTTCTTTATTGATTAATTATTATTTTTTATGTGCTGCAGAATACGTTTTTTTTAATTTATTTATTTCAGGAAACGACAGCTATTTCATAATTAAATTACAATAAAACAATCAGAAGATAAAGCCAATAATAGTTTCCTCCAAAATTAGTAAATGAAAAAATGCATTTGGAAACGAGGTTGGGATTGGGAAGTAGGAGGTGTTAACTAAGGAAACTTAGTGTACTCTTTACAAATAATAAGGTTTACGAAATAAACACTATGAAAAAGGTTATATATTTGTTTTGGTTCTTAAACCGCGTACATTTTGGTACAACTCATAATAAGGCGTTTATAAATGTCAATAATGACATTTAATATTTACCTACTGATAAGGTTAAATCTCTATTATTTTTAATGAAAACCGATTTTCTAAGAGGACGCTACTTCGAAATAGAGTCTTTTTAATATTATCATTAACAAGATTTTTTATTATAAAAGCTCTTTAAAATAAACCGATGCTCAAAAAAATAGTAAATATTACAATAAATGACGTACTAATGTTATTGAACAAAAAAAAAACCAAAAACACCACGTTAAAGTTGGCACAGAAATACGCCTATCTTATGTTGGACGTAATATAAAGACTAAAATGGGACCACTCCTAAAAAATTACTTATCACATGCATTTTTTGACATCTCCGTAAATGTTTCAAATAATTTGAATTTCATGTCTACAACTAGAGAGTTCATAAAACGATCTCAAACGACAACTTTCCAAATTTGGCCTAGGGCGTTCGCATCCTGCCATGAGCATAATGAGCATGTCAAGTTCGCGTGTTTGTTTCATTCGTGTGGCAAGCCTTTAAGATACTTGGTCATTCATTTACGACTGGAATACAGATGTGCTAACTAACCGCCTACAGCCTACACCAGTGACCGCCTCTTATGGATGGTGTTAATTAAGCTGAATGCCTAAAAATAACAAAATACGTCGAAATGCAACATTTAGATTATTTTCTGTTATTAAAAATAAAACTATACTATAGCACAGAGTAAAGATGAATATTTTCATAAACATCAACCTTACACATTCATATTTAATATAGGTTTTTTTTTTATTTTTAAACCAAAAATGGTAATAAACGGGAAGCTGTAAAGTAAAACTTCTTTGTAGTTCGAATATTTTACTATGTTGCTTAATTTAAAGTATTTACATAAAAAACTTTTATAAATACAGCGAACTGAGTGACACACAATTCTGGAAAAAAATAGTTAAAAAGTAATTAAAAATGTGGTTTTATAAAATTAATTAAAATAGTTTATTTTATATAATTTAAATGTGTTAAGTGTAGAATAAGATGTTCGTAATGCAGTTTAAAACTTAAATATATTATTTCTAAAAATGTAAGGCCACTCCTATGTATTAAATTACTAATGAAAAATATACAAATAAATTCAAATTGATTATACGTAACTATATTAATTTTTTGGAACTTCTCTAATTTGTATACCAATGCATAGAGCCGCAAATACAATGAGAGTTGTTTTATCCAAAATACAAGTAGTTCTTGAAAATGATTGGCTCCTCTTAGATATAAAATATTTTTTTAAGTTTTATGTCGTGTCTATTTACAAAAATGTAAAAAATAGTTTTCGTAGTCTAAAACTTGAGAGTCTAAAATTTGCATATAAAAAATGTGCATATAAAAAAACTGGTAAGGAACACAGAAAAACAAAAATGGCTATGACACCTATATTATTAAATATCAACTGAATCTATATATTGTTTAGAAGCAGTTGATAATTTATACAGAACCTGACGTCATATAGCTATGCCCCACAGGCGTCATTAAAGGCATCATCTCCCCAGGCTACACGCGCCTGTCTGTGGTTTCAACTTGTGATGGGTTTCAGTTGATTTAAATAAAAAAAAACGTAGGTATAATGGTATTCTTTCAATTCATCATAAATTTTGACACCATTTAAAGTTTTTTTTTGTAAATTTAGAGGCGCGGCTAATTATGAAACAACCCTCTCCCCCTTTCTTTTTAATAAATTTATCATTTATTTAATACAAACATCTCATCTATTTACAAAAAATAGCAAAAGTTTTGAAATGCTGTCTATTATACCAATACTATACGAAAACCAATATAAATACTAATGCACAAGACTATGGACAAAATTCCTAGTTTACTTCCGTATTAAATCAGTTTATATATATATATATATTAAAATAACTTTATGTAACAAACATAAATATTCAAGGTATAAATTGGTAAATTTCATGTTATTTTTGTTTTATTTTTGTTAATTATTTTTTTTTTCATCTTATTTAAATTGGTTTAATAAATTTTCATATTATCCTTTTTACAACATTACCCGTATTGTGTACAATTTAAGTTGTGTAACCACATTAAATATATAAATAAATGAACAAGGACATAATATTTCTATTTATAATAATTATAACGAGGCACTGAACATTCCTTTATATATTTCTAATTATGAATAAATATTAATTTATACTGGCCACTAAATAGGTCCCAACAGCCATGCTGTCACCTGTTTGAAGCTCGAATATGCGCTGCGCAGTATCGCTGCGCTGTATCGATATGTCAAGTTTCAACTTCAGTAGGAAAAATATGTTGGCTTTAATTGTTAAATACCTATCTATATTATCCGACCAGCTTTCGATGTGATCTAAACGGCTATGGTTGTTTTTCTTGTATATCAATCTACACATACAAAATCAACCCTTTCGCATTTGTACTTTTCGAATTGAAAGATGCAACAGACAGGCGGATGTCCAAAGGACGCGGGGATAATAGGTTCTAATACATATAGAAGCAAAAATTGAGTGAAGATAAATCTTTAATGCAATCAAAATTTAATAATCAATATTTAACAAGTCAAAATGCTTCGCCAAGTTACAATGATGTGGATGGGCATTTAATTTAATTTCATTTGTAAAGAAAAGTTGCTTATAAACCTCTTAAGATCGATGTTTATACGATGTCTAGCGTCAGCAAGTTCACATTCTGATCCACCTATAATAAATGATGAAAAACCAATCTACAAAACAGTAACAAATAGAAAGCTTTCCATATTTTCGTCTATAGAAAAATATTATGACTACAGAAGCCCACTTAAATGAATTATATTTAACTTTACGAAACCAAAACAATTTGCTGTAAATATGAAAAATAAATTAGTAAACATTACTCTAATAGCATAAATTAGCAAACAGTTTAGAAATGAAAGCTGTAGTTTAGACTATAGTTTTGAAGAGATAAAAAATAATAACCTCCAATTTGGTGAAGTGCAAACCATCAGAGAAGGATGCATTTAGAAAAGCATGCACAGTTCCATTACTTCTAAAAGAGTGATACAATACAACACTTGTATGGAAATAATTAGCCTTATGTGTGTTAAAAATACTAGGATTTTTAATCAGTTATGGAATATTTTCACATATATTCCTATCTAGCTTATTATACCTTGAAGACCCTTCGCGACAGTACTCTCGGGGATAACTTGCAGAGATTGACCTTCGGGCGATTTTTACAGGACTCTAGTTCTCAGAGTTCGAGACACGAATGAGTGGCCGTACCTACTTCGTATGTTTTGAAGTTCTCAGCACGAGTCGTCGCCTTTAGATTAGAGAGTCGTCTTCCAGAAATTGATAAGGGAAGTGGTCACATCCGCGTCAGTTGCATCGATTAAAAATGCCATGCGTTAATCCGCATCGAGAATCAAAGAGAATAGCAATCGCATATGATGATTTATGATTTATTTTCAGATATTGATAGTAGCGATTTAAAATAATCTTAACCCTCTAACGCAAGTGCGATATTTATAAGCAATACATGCAAAATAGTCAACGTTAGAAAGCATCCACACAGCAAGCGTAACAGTAGCTGTCAGAAGGTTAATTTAGCTAAATTATTACCCTGGGCAAGAGCGCTCGGTAACTTTTCACAATTTAAGTCTCATCTCGCGCAAGTGGCGTCGCCGCGCGTTCGGTGCTCCCTGGGTTCGCGGCCGGGTTGTGCAGCCGTGGGGACAGAGTATGTATGGCGACCGTCCAAGTTTTGCTGCATCCAGAATTATTATGCGGCGTGTTAGCAATTTGCTTTATTCTCTGGCATCGCGAACAGCGGCGAATGAGCCGTATTACTCTATGAACAATTCCAGTAGAATGTCAAGCGTTTGTTTCAAAACACTGATTGCTCTACTATGACAGTATATATGCTAAACTGATTAGGAGTTTTACTGTTCTGTATAATATTACCGAAGGGTTACCTGAAGGGTTACGGGAACGCTGTGTTATTTTCCCGTCCGCATTTACTGTTTTTTTTTCTCCCACGATAAGCGCCTTTACCTAGTGAGTGCTAATTAGTGTTATATATGTATAAAAGTATTGTTATATTGTGCTAATTTACTTGTAAAGCCGAAAAAATTGTATTTGAAATATACCTACCGAAAGATATTGTATGTCATATCAGTGTTGCTAGTGTTTTTGTGGAAACTGATTAAATTATTTATTATTTATATTAAATTATATGTATTAATTCTTTGTATTAAATTAATTTGTTGAAAAATATATTTTAATAATGATAAAAATAAAATAACAAAAGTGACCCGATTTGTCGCGCTAAAATAAAGGAATTAGCTGGCATTATCTCAAAAGCAAATAAAGCGTGTGTAACGCACGCTAGAAATCGTCATTAAAAGCTACTGAAAAGAACATAAAATTTACGCCAAAGTACTTTATAGTTCTAATAAATAAAGATGCAAGTGTAATTACTAAAAATAATTCTTTTTAATTATTACACATTTATTTTAGCCTTTGGAATCAATGAAGCATTGTTTATAAAAATTACTGCACTATCTAATTTCAGAATTTCATTTTAAAAATCTTTCTCTTACAGTAAAGATTCACTATTCACCACATTACCCACGTTGAGCCTAAACCCCATTCGCATTTTGACCAAAACATACTAAAGTGTTTTATTTTTGGTTTTAAAGGTCATACTTTCGCAAAATTCTTGCTTCAGGATAACCGGAATTATGAGATAAGTAAACTCATATGATTTTGTTAGTGAACATGAATTCGATTTTTATGTAAATTATATTTTCTCAAAAATATATAATCTTCTTAGTACAGGAAAATATGTAATTAGTTTTATGTCTAAGATTTGCTTACTATTATCATGTTATCAACAGTACTATTTACACTATTGTGTGGAATACCAGTAAATTAATTTAACTAGGAACTGCAAAATTCGCATATCAATTTGATATAAATTATTTAACTTTGATTCATATTTTTCATCATTACTTTTAAGTTTGAACTTGTAGCATAAGATTCTAAAGAGGAGTATCTGTTTTATGCAAAATTGTGGAACTGAATAAGGTAAAATAAGGAAAAACGTTAAAATATAGAAAAACGTTCTTTTAAGACTCTTAGTAATTGTTTGCACAAAATTAAGTGCAACAATAACTTATTAATAATAATTAATTTGAAACTTTCGAGATCGTCATTCATTATAACTTTAGTTTGCAATTTTGTACCTCACTCTAATTATATTATAGCAAATATTCATACCTGTATTAAAAATAATGTATTTACACTTAAGGCTTTATACAAATTGGTTTTATAGTTTTCGTTGTTATTGCACAATGTTACAAGATTACTGTTTAAATAATAAAATATGCCGAGCGTATAATTGTATAATTGGGTTGTAAAGTTATTTGACTTATATTTTTTGATGATTGTTTTTTAATAGCGGCAAATCGCCTGAAAAGATAAATGACACAATCTTTGACAATATTGAAAAATTTTGAAAAAGTTTTTAATTATTTGATAAAGTGCTGGATAGCATAATATTTACAAAGGTTCTAAAGAGGTCCTGTACTTGAGATCGCAGGATGTCGGTTTAAACCCAGCGCTGAGTTTTATAAAAATGCATTTTTAACTCTCACCTGTCCTCTTTAGTGTAAAATATTGTCAAATGTTATGTAACCTTTTAAGTAGATGAAATAAGGAAAGGATGATATTTTAACAAAAAATATAAAAATAGTGGATTTGTGATTACGATGAAGGATGGTGGTAAAATGAGATGATTTTATTAGTGATTTATGTATGAAGTAGATGAAAAAATAAAAATAATGGAAATGTAAAAGTGTAAAATTAAAGCAGTATATATATATATAAATGTATACAATTACAAACGTTAGCAGTTAAAAACTTGGCATGAGTAGAAACATAAAATATAATTGGAAAAAAATATAATTTTTTGTAATTTTTTTTTGTGTCAAATAGCTACCATACTGTATCACCCGAGGGGTATAGACCCCTCGGGCCTATGTATACATTGTATATATAGATATAATACCCTATTATTTTTAAACAATAATTTACACAGCAGTTTTAAAACAGATTAAATAATATGTTTTTTGTTGTAATTATTTTTATTTATTTTATTTATTCTTTATTTTTTAAAAACAATGGTTTTTTAAATGGTTACGGCCGCGACGACGTTACTAGAAAATATACATATAAAATTACTCCATGTTTTATTTTCCCATAACCCTTCGCGTGAGTAGGTACTTCATACACCCTTAATCGTTTTCATTTAATTCTGTCATTCTTGTCAATCAACCTCCATCTTTATTACATTTATGAATCCGTACAGCAAGCGTATCACATCTTTATAATCGCTTTGTTCGGTTTTACGCCACGCCTGTCAGATAAATCTATTGGCATATTGGCATGATTGACTTTCGACAGGTTCTGCGCGCGTTGCTCCACTCCAATATTATTAAAAATCTTCCAGACCAAATTGCCAACAAAGCTGACAAGGTAATCCTATCAGATGTCGCGCGGGTGCTAAACGACCTCCACCGCTCCCCCCACAACCCTCCACAAGCCACAGCCCCCCTCCGCCACCGCCCTCTTTGACAGTTTGAGTTGGATCAGCGTGCCAGGCGTAGCTCGAAGACGAGAAACCTTCTCATTTATTAATGGCGTTGCCTAAAATATAATCGAAACAAGTATTGTTATCTATTACCGATGTAATCCTAAAATTGGTATAGTACACGATATGCCTGAATATTAAAAATGTATCTATAATATGTGTTACAATATACAAATAAATTAAATTAAATTAAATAAAACATTCATACCACTGACGGCTGATTGACAGAATGAGTTTCAAGCTGTGAATTTTATTTGATTTCAATTTTTCCTTTTTCAATAGGCTGTATACTTCTATAAATGTCAAGTCTCGTTTTTACACGAAAAAAATAAAACTGAGAATGAATTGTATTTAAAAATTTGTACAAAAAAATAGATACTAATATAAGAAATGTGTTTTTTTTAAAATGGTATTAACATTAAATATTAACATTGCATTAAATATTTGTATTGCAGGAAATTAAGGCAAACAACACACACTAATGATCTATTTGCACAAGCACGCAGCAGACGTAATAGAACAGAATTAATATATATATATATATATATATATATATATATATATATATATATTGCATTTTAAACGTCATATCTCATATATTTTCTGACGACGCCGAATGGCGAAAGCTTAAAAAATATTATATCATCAAATCTATATATATATATATATATATATATATGCAATCATTATAGAGGAATAAGAACCTTAATAATGCTCAAACTTAAAAGTTTAATAAATTACGGTTGAATTTCGACCTCTGGGCGACCACTATATTAATAAATAACAATAAATATAAAACTGTCAGTATTTAATGTTTGTTTTGTGTTTATTTTCACAAGATAAGAATATTTGAAGAAGATTCAATTAAAATTTGAAGGATTTTCTGTAGAATACGTACCCATGTCACTTTAGCACCTGTAATAAATAAAAAGAAATGTTATTAATATTTTGACAAAAATATATTTTATTAAATTTCATAAAAAACATCTATAAGCACAGAATAAATCTATAATTAGAGCAAAAAACCTCTTCTAACACTAAAAATAGAACCAATAAAGTGCATTCATTTATTTAACAATATTCGTTATTAGGCAGCCGAATGATGAAAATATACTTGTTAATTACAAATCCTTATTTTCTGTATACCATACGGTCATACGTCGTCAAATTTAGCAATAATATACGAAGTAATAATGCAAAAAAAAAACTTATTACAAATATATCAAAACAAATATAATATTGAAATTAAAATAAATTAAAACAAACGACAGATGGAGAGAGGTACTAAGATAGAGATAAGAAACAAATATTGTTATAGCTATAAGTCAGTAATGCGGTTATGTCCATACATTCAATTACATACGGGTACCTCAAGCATTCACTCGACACGCGCGTACACAATAATTAAACCTTATCCTAATACTTTTTCATTGTTCACTCTCACGGTTTAAAGTTTTTTTTTATTAAGTTAGTTTACAATATTTATTTGTTCTAGGAAATATGGAAAAATATGCATAACATGAGGATATGAAATTAGTGCCTTGCCGGTGTTATTATAAATTTAGGCTTATTATAAACCAGCATACCGCTGTATGAACCCTTAAAAACAACAAATAATCGTTTCATATACTATTTACTGCTTATAATTGATGTCTAGCGGCTTATGAATAGTTTCATCGTTTTAATAATTCCATAATAGTTAGTTATTTTGTGTTTAACAATAATGTGTTGTTGTAGATATAAATTAGCGTTTATGTAATAAATATAAGTGAATAACTTAATAGATGCCATTACATAAACTATTCATTGTTTTTTATTGTTTGATGTCTTGCGCCGTGCCGCTTTCGTCTAGGAAAGTTACGGCATCTTTAAAAGGACATAAAATATTATTGTTGTGTCACAATTTTGCACAATATTGCAATTTTTAATGGCGGCTCGCGGCTCCGGTCAAAGTGTGGGCGAGATGCATTGGCGGGAAATGACAGAGGAGGGCGGTGCTCGTAAAGACGATAGTTCCGTACGAATATTCCCGAACGCTCCTTCCAGCTGGTCCCGGGCAATAACGACAAACGCGGATGACCAAATTACCTAGAAGGAATATCGTTGGTGCGCCACACAAATAGTGCACAAGTTTTAATTACTGAGATGCCCCGGACACAGAGTAGACAGTGCTTCGTAGATGCCGCACGCCTTTGATATTTATTCGTTTGCCGCCGTGGCAAACGTCTCATCCGGGCTTTCGACTGTAGTCGAGAGTATGTTCAATTTATCTTTGTTTTTTAAATACCAAGCCGATACGCAGGCCCTTAAATTCTTAAACAGCTTCCTTGAAGAGGCACTTCACTGTCTTGCGTGTGGTAACAAATCGTTGTCTCATCTAACGGAATTTTAGTTTAAAAAATCTACGGTAACGAAAAGTTATCTGTGCATACATATTCTATTTATCTTCATCTTGCAAGGTTACAAAGTTACCAAATTTCTTTATTTAGCAGTCTCTACATTATGGTTTTGGTAAACTAAGCAGATGTCATGTAAATAAACGTCAACCTTTATAAAACAAATGAACAACACTTTCATTATTTATCATATATCATAAATATAAATATCATATTATTTGTTCCATTTTGAAGTGTACCAGCGAACTTACCTTGACTTTACCAGAGTAAGCGCAGTTTTATTACATATTAATTAATACACATTTTTTTTATGCCAATGTATGCATTTTGGTCATCCAAACGCAGAACCTCACCCCCCCTTATTGTCTACATTAGAACTTCGTGGCACGTTTCCATACAATACAGTATCCTGTTTCTTCAAAATTCCACTCGTTTCCATCAAGGAAGTGCTTTTCCATATTATTTCCAATCCATTTGTTGCTCACTTGGCACACGGGCCGAGTTTCTTTTCCCCCTCAAGCGGCAACTCAGCATTCAACTCGGATAACAGACGCGGCCTTTTGTATCTGAAACATTTTAAGATTGAAACACTTTTGGTCGAGTATAACCTCTACACGCGTATAACAGAACTAAAATATAAGTTGCGTCTGAATTCCCTTTCTGCGTACGCGTAAAAACACCTTAACTTTTGGACGAAAATAATGTGTTATGATATTAATATCGTTCAAGCTGCTATCATATATGGTGGCCACTCATTGAGAAAACTGTTTATATATCCGTTAAAACTTATCGGGTTTGAAAAGATCTGTTTAAAAATTTGGGTGCGACCCATTTATTGAAGCGCAAAAAATATAATTGTTCAATAATATGTACTCAATTTAAAATTATTTTGATCGTGTATACTATCAATAGTGTTTTTTTCAACCTCAAATGCAAACAGAGGGATGTATAGTTTAACTTGTCTATATGTTTGTCTGTCTGTGGCATCGTAGCTCCCAAACAGATGAACCGATTTTATTTATTTTTTTTGTTTTTAACGGTGACTTGATGAAGATTGTTCATAGCTATGATTTAAGAAAATCTGTTTAGCCATTTGTGTGTTAGGGTTTTTTCATTTTAAGTATAAATTTGTTTTGTTTTCTTTTATATTAACGATATGAGTAAATTGCCTAAAACTGACGCGCATGAAGGACAAGCATGTTGTAAACGTATGACCATAAAACAAAAATCTGTTAATGCGAATATCATTATTAGTCTTAAAAAAACCTAAAATGACCTCATGGGGCGTACATACTAAACAATTTGTTCAAATATGTTATATGTATAAAAACAAAACTTAAAAAAACACTCTAAGTTTGACACGCTTACAGGTATTTACAAATCATTAGTTGATTAAATAGTCCGATATGGTCTACGTGCATATGGGCAGTTATATAAGAGTTATTTAGGTAAAATAAAAACTTTACAGTACGTAGTTGAAACATATTAAAATCTATATATATAAAACAAAGTCGAGTTAGTTACACCATTTATAACTCTAGAACGGCTAGACCGATTTTTATGATCTTTGATTTGTTGGATTTATCTCCGCTCCAAATAGAAGAATCGGATAAATTCACAAAAAAAAAAATAATAATTAAATTGCAAATGAAGGGTCTAAAAACATAGAAAAGTTTATTTTATACATTTCTATATTATGAAGTTGTAATTAATTAAAAACTAACAATTGCTTACTGACCGCACAGAGTAAAACCTGACGCCCTATAAAAGTAAAGTATCGAATTTCAAGGTCAACTGTCAATATCCTTCGCCATAGATGATAATTAATCATGACTGGCCCAAAGCTAGAGCATCAAATAACCTTATAATACTTGTATATTATTCTAAATTTAAAACAATACTATTGAACAAAAAACAGTTGAAGAGTTTTATGAAAAACTAAAAACTATTATGTGTTTAATAATTGGCATTGGTATATTTGATATTAAATTAAAATATAATACCGAGATCTACATAATCGAGCAATGTTTTTCTCAAAATAGACTCTTCTATAATATAATAGCTCGGTTTTTTTTTTAATACAGAGTTTGGTGGAATATCTCAAATAACACATAATGTAGAACGCGACTGGGGTAAAAATTGCGCAATGCTTAATGGCTTCGGATAATTTCGCTGGAACGAATGCAGTTTTATGGTAATGCACCGCGTGGGCGTCTCGGGCATTCTCGAAGGAATGTTATGTGGCCAGACGGCCGTGTGACGCTGAAATGCATCAACGGCTTTAAATCTTCATCCGAACGATTGAGCTTTTAAGACGATATACACGTTGCGAACTTCGATCATAGGCTGGCGTGTAAGCGAGTACTTAAGTGACCGAAGGTTGCAGTGCGGTAGGGCGGGCATGATTACACCTCTAGACACACTCATTTTTCTATTTTTTATTCACATCTTTACATTTTTAATATCAAATAAAATGAGCACATATCACAAAGTTTCATATTTGTATAGCTATAAATTTAATTTAACTCGATGTACAATCAAAGGCACTCGGAGTTTTACCCCTAGCATTGAAAGTTGACTGAAATGCATAAAAAAAAAGAGATATGTATACTATATCTATGAGACCACCGCTTTCGCATGTTCGTATATGAGCGTAGATGAAGTAAAGATTTACGAATTAAGTACGAATCGCCTTTCAAGGTAATGCTTCATTTATCCTCGTCCGTACCTATACACAAACTAATATTATAGATACATATAATTTTCTAAACATTAAATATTGGAGTGCGCAAGCACCCAGTCCCAGTATTTTTATTCAGCAAAGCATATTGGAAGGTAACTATTCAATTCACTTGAACTATCTACAGTACCTACGTCCTACGCCCAAAATGATAAAATTAATAAATAATTTAACTAACTATAATCGAATGTATTTTAAAAAGTTGTATGTGTTAATTACTATTATTTATTTATAAGGTTTTATGTGTCTATTGTAGCGATTCTGGCAGCTCCGCGTAACAGCCAGGACTGTTCTATACTTTTAAATGTTTAAAAGAGTACCGTTTTGGCCGGACTTGTTCGATTTATTTGCAAGTATAGAATCATACACAAGCGACCTTCGACCCATCTGAGCTCCACGTTGAGAAGGCAGTGAGGGCAGTTTTTACAGTGGTGTGCTAATATTAAATGCAGTAAATATAATAATACAGTATAAAATAAAATTAACTGAAAAGGACCTGTCGGTGACTAACTGGTCCTTTCTAATTGTTCATTATAATTAGAAATACCACCGTTCAGCGGCAACAAAACAATAATATAGATAATAGTAAAAATTGTTTTGAAAACAAAATTTAAAAAAAAAACGGACTAAAACTAAAATTGCGAACCAATTCGTTTAGTCGTCATTATCCCAATTTTGGAATCATTAAATCTCAAAAAGAAAATGCAAATGTTACAATAAATATACAAGAAAATCATAGTGACCAGATACGTGTGTGCGTGTAGTAAGAAGTTTTACCAACATAGCGAAAATCAATTTCACAACTTCACAATAAAACTAAGTTGCATTTTCTATGAAGTTTAAGAACGTTATCACTAAAACCCGAAACATCACAGGCATTCGAAATAAGTAAACAGAATACTCGTAACTAATAATTTTTATATTTGTGTGATAAATAATAATAGAAATATCAAAAACACTTGTAAAGACAAGTCAAAGGGCAAGCTTATTATCGTAAGACAATCTTTACCAGTTAACTAAGAATATATAGTTTATATATGTTTTTAAAGGCCAAGACGCATCGTGGCTGTGGCCCTCAAGATGTGTCGCAATGTATACCACATTAATAATACTTCTACCATGGAGCATTATCGGCAGGTGTCCCATTATTTTGCCATTAACACTATGGCTATTCTTCCACCGGGACTTATGACACGGAATTTTAGAATCTATTAAAATTTACGTGAAAAAATAAGAAATTGTGGGCTGAAAGTTTACATTTTTTTCCTTAAATATATTAACATAATATTTTTTTTTAACTTTCTTTTAAAGCTACAGATATTCTTTTTGGGTAAGCAGGTATTTTTAAAAATTAAATACCATGTAAAAATATTTAGGATAATATTAGTATTTATTATGCAGATGGTATACTGAGATATTTCGCTATCAAAAAATAAAACTCTACGCGACACTCCGACACATATACTTATATTTTTAGCCAGTTTCTGTCAACTTATAAATTATTAAGTTATTTTAATGCATGTTTTTTTATTAATAATAGATAGGACTATTCCTTAATTTTGTGATTTAAAGAGTTTTCAACATGATAATAAACAAAAATAAATAATAATAAACACGTTATTTGACACGCAAAAATACCCAATAAAAGAGCGATCCATTGAATGCTCATTTTATAGAAGGCGGAAGTTCGAGGCATGATTAAGTTTAGTTTTTTTTACGGCAAGGAATTCTAGAATCTGTCGAAATTTAGGTTAAAAAAATAAATGTTTTCCATGATCATTCGGAGTTGTCGGGGTAGTCGCGCCGCTGCAGTGGCCGCGCGGAAAGCCGCTCCACGACCGCGGATATTAATCAACCGGACGTGTTTCTGTGGAGCACTTACTGTGACACCCACACGTCCTTTTGTGGCTGCCGCAATGTGAAAGCTGACAACCAGATTCAAGGCCATAAGCATGGGAATTACAGTGCAAAAGGCAAAGTTCGAAAGGAAGGGCTTGGCAAACGTAAAGAACTCGACTAGAAATATTTTTTGTGGTATAAAAAATTACGGTAGCACATTCCCAGGTCATAACTTTTATCTTAAATGAATTAAAATAGAAATTAGGCCACACCCTATTATACACCGTGTTTTATTTTGCTAATTTAATAGTGTAAGATTTTTTTACCAATTTTAGAAAATTATACAAATTCAATGCTCTGCTGATTATTTTTATCGCTGTGATGAATTGGTCAATAAGCCAGATGAAAACACCGCGTAAGTCTTCAACTGTTTAGTACTAACAATTAGTGCTGGAAAAGTGTAGATCAATATTTTCATTAGGCGTGCGCGTTAGAAAGCGACACTGTTTAAATAACCCTAATAATCTAGCCCAACGAATAGCTGCGTTACTGAATGAAGCTGGCTCATAGCGATGACGAAATCGCGTTCATTCACAGCCATAGCTACAGAGTCGCGTTTAACGAAAACTCGTTCAACGAAGTGGCGAGAAACGTTTAACGAAGTTGCGGTTAACGAAATCGCTGTTAAAGATAGCCCATTCAACGAAGTCGCTTCGCTTGCCTATTATTGCCTATCTTGCACATTCCATAAGTTACACAGATGGACACCGTATGGTTCTGGATACATCGCCGGCCGTAACTATTTTGACAGTCGCCCTATTATTTTTTATCCTGTCCGTTTAGACTCCAGCTTTATTGACATGGAAATTTAGTGTAGTGGCATACGACACCATGATAATGAAGCATGGTGACGAGTTCAGTTACAAATTATGCAGTTATTTTGTGGCCGTTTAAGTATTAAGCTATTTTGAAATTGCGTATAACAACACCTCAGTTATATGATTATCGCGTTAACGCCCACTGCTAATTCTCATTGGCGATTGAGCTCTCTAATAGCTCGTCTAGGAAATACACATTGAATCATATACCGGTTCTAATTTTTTATTATTTTTTAAATAATTTATGACCTAGGTATGCGAGCGTAAGTTGACCTAAGAATATCTTCATGATTGTCGCATTATGACTAAATTTGCATAATATTATTTAAGTGATTCTTACGTTTATCTATAAAATAATAATTTATATTAAAAATAAATAGGTTACCTGTACTTTAACCTATTATATGATGAATTTGTTTTTTAAAATTACCTAATTAAGATTTCTTTATCCTGAATTTTAATACATGAAAACATAAATTTACATTAATTACTGAAAATGTATCTAAATATGTAATTACATTTTTTTTAAAAAGCAGCAAATGAGTCAAGATTATTTCGTATTTTATTTGTTGTTGCAGTTAGAAATGTGCATATAATCTTTGTTCCATGTGTACAGTACATACTATTAGGCTCTCCCACGCGATAATTATTTTCTCCACGCTGATATGTTGGCATCGACCAGTCCATGTGTTGCAAATTCTGTCTACTTTCGCTTTGCGTATAAGATCCAGCGCGCATTAGCTCTGAAGAAAGTCAATAAGTTACAATAATAAGTTTATAGGTAAGAAAATGTTATTTTAGTGGAAACTCTAGACTAGGTAAAATAAAACTACTTCTAAACAAAACATATTTGTATATAAAGGTTCCTTATTATGGTAGTACAGGTATACATGGATTGTATCACTTTTCTTAGGCTGTTACTTATATATTAAAGGGTTACCAAATTAAGAGGTTCAATAAGGGTGGTTTTTTTTCGTATATCTTGTTAATTTTACAAATTACAAATAATCGTCAAATTCCTTACTCGTTATACTAATAAATATTTAATCACCCTATTCACAAATAAAAATTACCTAGCCGGTACTAGTCATAAGCAGTCACAGTCATTTTAAGTTCATCGTGGGATCTATCAATATACTCGTATGTATAATCTCCTATCAGTAAATCTGTCGTGTCACATAGTTTTTAATATATTTGTTAAATAACTCGCATATTTTATGAATTGTTAAATAAATATACAAAACTGAGCGACTTCAAAACATAACAAATTTATGTGTTGTTCCGGGGAGGTTCTAGAGTCCAGGGATGGTGGACGGTAAATGACGAAGATGTGTCCACAGTGTATTAAAAAAAAGTAACGATTTTATTACCGGAAAACTAGATAGCTTGTGAAATTTTTCTTTTTTCATAAAAAATATGTATATATTTTGGGGTGTGGAGAAGTGAATTTCAATTTGCATTAGTTCCCTGTCCGCTGAGCAAAAAAAAACGTGTTTTAGTAAGTATTTAAAAAAAAAAAATTGGGGTTTTGAATTTATGAAGGAGCGATGTTAGAGGTACTAATGACAAAATATAGGTAGGTACTACTCTAACCAATGTAGTCACTTACATTGGTGGTATAAAACAAGACAGTTGTGAGTTTCGAGGCTACTAAAATAAAGTAGTGGTTTTAAATATACCTGTATACAAATTGCACACTTGGCATCCATAATTTTTCTTTTCACTACTAATTTTTACAACACGTTAAGACACCTATTTTGAAATCTTGCATATTATAAATTTATGCTCAAAACTGGATAGATGTAATGGAACTCCCGTCAAGCTATGGTTCGAGTGTTTGCACTCGTCACCTACTCACTGTCTTATTTCTCTTGTTTTGGAAGGGTGATCTAAGAATTAATGGAATATAGGTTAAATGGAATGGAGATATAGGTTAAAAGTATCTTATCGGTTGCACTGGTGGTGTGCCAATAAAATATTAGGTTTCGTCGTTCGAATCAGCCGATCGCTGAGTAAGCCATGAATAGTCTCTCTTATTATTGTCAGTGCAGGATTTACGTATAAGCTACACAAGTCATATATACCTAAATATACTGCAGCATTATTTGCCCCAATGCTGCACGTCCAAGACGCCCCATACTCTTCACCCACTTTTTAGCGCGTCTTTTCGAAGAACAAAGTGCTATTGTGCCTAGGGTTTGAATTTCCGATAACCGGTTAACCGGTATTAACGGTAATTATGACTACCGAAATTACTGATAAATTTCTACAGCAAATGCCGGTAATTTCGGTATTTTTTATAATGATTTTAGCATTATTTTATAATATAAATGAAACGTGTAAAGTATGTAATTTATATAAACACGGGGATTCCCCTGTGTTGCTCCGCATACCTCAAATAGCTTAACGCCTTATCAAGTCTAAATCCGGCCCTGGTTATTGTGACTTAGACGTTCGAAATCTTTGATGTTATTTGATTTAAGACGACTTAATGTTGGTATAACTCTATTTCTTTAAAATATCTTTACCTTATGAATAATTTTACATTTAATTACAAAACAGTGATGATTTCTAAAATACTGTTTGTTGTATTTTTCCTGCAAACAAAACAGATCGGGCGGCACTATTTGCGTAGACAATATTATGCGAGTAATGCGTGTGACATGCGCCTTTTATAATCCGCATTCACTTGACTTGACGCGAAGAGCACAACTTCACGTGTTAAATGGTAAATGTTTAAGAATGACATTCTTTATTTGTTTGCATAATAGATTCTTCCCACAACGTTTCCCACATAATAATCAACTAATATTGTCACTCTCCTATTCATGAATATACAAAATTCTTTTTATTAGGTGTCTGAAAAAACTTAAAGCGTTTAATAAAAACTAAAAATAATATATTATTAAGGGTAAATAAAATAATATTCAAAATTCAAACGTAGATTGTATTAAATAAAAAAATATGTAAAAAAGGTAAGATAGGTGTAATGGGAAGAGTGATCATTTTATTTCAATTATAATTAAATAAATAAAGTTATATGTGCATTATTTACAGTGCTGATTATTTGTCGAGGTGCAGGGTGTCTCAAGACCATCCACGAAGACTGAAGGGGGTGTTTATGTTCCATACTAAGAATAAGAAATTATATAAAAGAACGCGAAAATAATTCATCACCAAATTTATTAATTTATTAAAGTTTAATTGATACCTCGTTTTGCTACGCTACGGCTGTGATTGATAGGGGTCATTCAACTTCATCTCAGTTGGCTGTGCATGACAAAAAACGGTATTACGTAAAGTTAAAAATTGTTTTTTGAAACCATGATGAATTTTGATATGACGTCAATAAAAATCATGTTTAAAATCGCAGTTTGACATAAACATGACTATTTAATTATGTTTGTTCATGTTTTATAATTTCTATGTTTTACTTTTTTTTAAAAAGAGATAATAATCTATGTTTGTAAAATATACACAAGCATTTTTTTAAATACGAAACATTTTAGTTGAATTTAGTAAAAGTTAATTGTTTGAATATTTTACTTATGTATTAAATAAAAATGTTTCATTGCCACTTGACAAATTAATTTAGGTATATGAAATAATCTAAAAAAAGATATTCGAAACTGAACTCGCCGGATGTTTACGATATCGTTTTCAATCTGAACCAATTGACCTGTCAGATTGTGTAGGAATTTTATGAACATAAGATGTCAGTCAGTGACATACAATTATTGCAAATCGCAAAACCGTTGGGCATTCTCTGCAATCAATCCCTTCACCCCGAGTGCAGATTCAATTAGCATTTAATGTCTTCGTCCTCAGAGAGACGACAATCAATCTTATTATACGAGCAAAAGTCCAAGCTGGCGGGCGTTCGCTTATTAGTGGCAAGCAACGACAGACATTCGACTATCTGTCCCATAGTGCCATAGTGCCACAGTCCCACACCACAGAACGATACTTAGTTTCCGTGCGGTTCTCGTGGCCTGCGCTCGCCGCCTCGTATCTCGTAAGGCGATGGATGCATCGCGATTAGTGCGTAAGTGCTGGGTACGGATTTAACAAACACATCGCGCGTAACTTTGCGTTCATTCGTTTTTTTTATATAATATGATGCAGCGCTTATCTATTATTTTTTTATTTCTGACGCTTACATAATCCGTATTTTTCCATCGAAACATATTATAAAACAACTAGCAACTTTAACAACTCATACCCGTAGTTATTACCAAAAAAACTGATATTTTGTACCTTCTTTTTAATGGTAAGAAAGTTTAGACAAAGTTACATTTTATTGTATAAAGTAATTAAACTCGAAGACAGCGACATTTCAAGCAGGCATTTAGATATTACAAGTGCAACAGATATTTAGTTTTCAAAAAGACACTAAAGTAAATTATCGGTTTTAAATATTAAAAGTGTTTTTTTTTATAAATTATTATAAAATACATTGTAATTGTTTTGTAAGTTCCTAAACTGTGTGTTGTTTACTTTTATTTATAATACATATTTTTTTAAAACTTCCTTTACTTTAAACAGCCGAACTAAGAACTGTTTTAAATTCTAAAATACTATTATTTTTAACATTTGAATACCTTGTGAAACAAAAATCTCTTTGTATATAGGAAAGGCTCTTTACGAGTAAAATGTAAAATGCTAATTATAAATGCGACAAGGACTTTAATTAAGATTTAATAAGAACTATATTTTGTAAACTTAGACACTAATACCTATAAGTAATTAATTTGCAAACGTTTTCGTAATAATTACAGATAGAACATTACGCTTATTACATATTTTATATTATTTAATTAGTTACCCTTATTAAGTCTATTAGTAACTTACATACCAAATTACCTTTTGAAGTTTACAAATCTTATTTAGGAATGTGTTTAGCAAACATATTTTAACTGTGTTCCTGAATATTGGAAAAAATATGAAGTACAAACTAGTTATGTGTTGGATGTGGTTAAACTGCCTACTGCTGATTCAGCTCTGCAAATCAGTTCAGCGCCGGAGGAATACTATTGCCAGTACATGGAAAGAAAGAAATATTATAAGATTATGTCCAATTAACAATACCATTATAAATGATTCATCAATTCTTTTAGATTCAGTAGAACGATCGCAGTATATTTTCACCGGAAAACTTATTTATCGAAAACATATAAGAAAATCGAATGAATTGGATCATGAAGATTTTGTGGCTGATATACTGTATAAAATTTTCGTTCGTAGAGTTTTGAAAGGAAATATTGATGAATTACTAGCTAAATCTAGAGCACATGCCATTTCTGATCGTAATGATGGTGTTGCAGTAGTAATTGGAAGAAACGGCAAATTTAAGAAGAAATGCATTCCTCTTCCGCGCATAAAACATTCGGCAATATTTATGGTTGTTGATCAGGGACCCCTGGATATTGCTGCAGAACAACATGAAGTAGAGTATGGTGGAGATCTTCAACTTCTAGCGGATCCTTTTCCTCTGACTCTTTATCATCTTGATCGGATTAATGCAGCTATTTCTGGTATGTTTGAATTTTGTCTACTATTTGTTGAATTTTGTAACTATTTACATTTCTCATAGGTCACTATACTACGCCATCGAATTTCCATCGCTCACTATATTATTATTATTATATATTAGTATGTATTTATTTATGGATTTTATAAAATAATTATGCATAAAAAGATTATGCATATTTATAAGAGGAAGTTAGATATAAGACATGCTTGACTGACGGTAGCAAAATCAATCAGTTTCGACGAAAACTTCATTACTGACTTTCTTATAATAGTAAGTTACATAGCTGAGGAGTCAATAAAAATAAGCCTACGCTACATCCCCGAACCTGAATATTTAGCCAGCATCTAAGATCTGTACGATAAATTTATAGCACTAAATTAGGGCTGTGTCTACGTGAATCTTAAAAACGTCTCCAATGTTCTTTTGCCTTAACCCCGAGCAGGTCATCAACGTTGCCTTGAGGCAAGATCTAACTGCCAACCTAGAATTGGGCTTCAGGAAGCTAGCGCAAATATAATACATCGCAGTATACTTTATTCGATATTACGTTACGACACAGAGTATAAATTATGGCCTGGTCCATTTAATCGCTTTTACAAGTGGCATTTAAACACATGATTTTAGTGCTACATACAAAGCTCGTCGTTAAATTTGTCACGCGGAATTTTAATTATATTATTTTAATTAATAGCACTTTCGTTTGTTTTATGCAATTCATATACTAGATATTAATTAATAAACAAAGGATTTTAGGACATTTAAATGTATAATTTAAAAAAAAATACATTTAATTTATTGTAATTTTTTTGTTTGTTTTTCAAATGACAAGTGTATTTTTTCTTAAATCATAAAAAATAAACATACGTACCATAAAACACATACATATGTAGTACATAAAATACGTACGTATCATATAATTATTAACAAATAAACGAAGTGATATAAATACTTAAAAATTATTGTAATCATTTTAAAATAATCAAAATAAAGAAATATATTCTTTTAGTTGACAAATATCCTTTTTTTTAACCGCGGTTTTAATTTTTTTTTTTTTTTTCTACGTCAGACAACTTGTGCCTTCGATATTTTATATGTAGTAATTTTTATTTATCATCTATTTGAATTTGCCTCCAAAGTATATTAGGTGACATTTGATTGTAACATTAAGCCTTGTATGTGTGTGTAGGCAATGTGTCAGTGGCTAGCAAAAGAGAGGTTAGCTTGGAAGATTTTGCTTGGACAACTGTGGGTGATAAGATAAGTAAAAATAACTAATAAAAAAAACAGTGGAATAACCAAACGTATTTTATTCAGTTCATCCTGATGCCCACATATAGGTCATTATATTTATAAGAAATGTAAGTGTGTATTACAATTTAAACTCTAAAATCCAAATCGCTCCTTAGTACAAGATTTGATTTAAGCGATGCGTTTCCGTTTTGGAATGGTTTAAGACGGTGCAGACGGTCAATGGACGAGTATAGTTTTATGTACACGAAAATATACTAAAAGTAAAGGTTTGCAACTTGATGGTTAGGAATGGGTTGTTTCTTAAAGAAATTTTACTGTAACATTGACTCTTTTACCTGTTTTATTTTCTCAGACGTAATATTATCAGTTTTCACATCGCATGCCGCGGGTCCCGCTAATGCGTTGGTCATTATTTTAAAAAGCTTCATCGTCGTCGCAATTAGGAAACGTTAAAGAGAACCTGCGGTCGCTTGGGATGCATATTTTGCATAAGATAATACCTACACCGTTGACCGACATCATACATAAATTGAGCCATTTAGGTGCAAGCTAAATTGGAGTGAATCGTATTATGTCACCATTTGTGTATTGTGATTATCGATTTACGAACGAATTATATAAGAAATAATAAATAAATATATAATTTATTTGATGGCCACCTTAACTATGCTTCTAAGGGCATAACCGAGATTATTTAGTGCAGTGCATTTAAATTGAGCGACCCTTTTTTTTCGATTAAAATCAAAGGTGTATCCGCATATAGGTGCAAACCTTATTTAATCCGTGCAAAATAATTTTGCAGGCAGTGGGCATTATAGGCTTCCACGCGATGCAGCACGTAATTACGCGACCAATGATCATTATCAATACCTATAAAGCTCTTCAATTACGCTCCGTCATACAATTTCCGCTAATTGGCAGTCTTCGCAAGCCCATTGAAACCACACAATCGCAATAAGGGGGGAAATACTATTTCAAACGCAGATCATTTGTACCTAAATATCATATCGACGAAAATTTTCAACCAAGTTAGCGATAGAATGTTTATCGAGCCGGTATGAATACATACTTAAAGGTTAAACTATAAAATAAAATTTATTTATTTTATTTTAATGTACTATATGTATATTATAAAATATAATGAGTAAGCGCAAAGTGAATTTTATTTATCTATTTATTTATCTTTTATTCGGAAAATCAACAGTACAATATACGAAAAAAGAATGGTATATACAGTTGTTTGTAAAATTAATATTAGTTATTGTTTGTTGTTGCTTGTTGTTTAAAAAATAAGGAAAATTTATATGTCATTGCATAATAGTAAAGATAGTCTTATGATTTTTTTAGTCTAAATGATTTAAGGTTATTTTCATTATAGACATCGGTGGTTTTAGATTTGTCGCTCAGTATTGAGAAAAGCGCCTTTGAATTTAATGTGTTATTTTATGAGAACGTACAGTTTAAAGAATGTGTTAGTCAGTATGTGTGTGTGTGTGTGTGTGAAGGGGAAGGAGGAGGATGAAGTGCGTTTGTATAGCATTATAATAATTTTTAATTTATAATTTATAATTAATTACTATGCTAATTTATATAGCTGTTATGTGAAAACAAAATGAGCATAATATGTATTTCTAGAAAAATATATCATTGTAGATATAATATTTTTGTAAGTTCATAATTCCCCATAAGGCGATAAATTATATATATTAGAAAATATTTATTTTGATGTCTCTCGAGTCCTTGTTCTTGCAGGAATAGAGCTCTACTAATCTGAAATATGTCGATTGATTTAAACAAGATTTTGTTAAAAAGGTCGTTAGCAATTTTGATAGATATGATTGTGAACAGTTTACGCTGAAATCCAAATGTCTGCTAATCGTCATACTGATGCTGATGAAGATCGGTTGCTAATTTTGATCATTTGCTTGTAAGCACTTTAAGCTGAAAGTATCATAACTTTAATAATAGAAACCTTTAAAAAAATAAAATAAAAAGTCTCCGCTCGAGCTGGTCTGACTTCGGGTTTTGCCAGTCAGAATTGACACCCAATTAAATTTTAGGATAAAGTTTGATACGAATCGCGACGCAATCGGCCTGCATTGTCGAGTTGCGACTTCGAACAATTCGCAGTCGCAGCTGCCGGCGTTCTGAAAAGATAAAAAAAAGTTGTCCGACACGTCGAGCGAACGCGCCTCTATAATCGTCGCGTTTTTTTTTAAAGTTTATTTTCAACTCTGATTAAGCGACGGTTTTGTCACAGCCGTCATACCCGCTCTTTGCCGATTTAGTTAAAAACTACCTCGTATTTAGGTATTTTTCGATAAAGGAAAATGCACATTTTGCTCACTCGTTGACGTTAAGTTTATTTGAAATTCACGTTCGAAGAATTGTGACACTAGATCCTTATTATAAGCTTTTATTTAAATTGCTATGTTTGTATGAGGGCTTAGGTCAAATCTTGTAAGATGAATTAGAACCACTTCCGGTTCAGTTCCGATGACAATGCATTTTTATGGTAAGCATGACGTGATTCCACATTCATTATTGGCTCCAATCGAAGGAACTTCTCAACGGTCAACAGCAAAGACACGAAATTTTCTATACGCATTCAAGCACTTAAATAAAACCTAATTTTTAAAAATATATTTTTACTATTATTTGTTTTTTTTCTATTAGGCAATAAGACTTTCTTATAAAAATATGTATGTGCAGCAGGGCGAAACTATATAGTACAATTAAATTCGATTTATAGATAGATTTTCTGCGAATTTCAATCGTAAGTACCTACTTAATTTGAGACGTGTCAATAAAAATATTTACTGGTATTCCCAAATGCCAGCTTACGTAAATAGGTAAGCTTTCTTTCGTGTTTGTAAAAAACGAGTAAGTTTTTTGAAGGTGTACTTCTTTGCGCCTGTTGTACTCATTGGGATGGGATGTTGGTCGAGAAACCGCGTCACGCGTTAGGAGTAAAATCCGTAGAGTGAATTATAGAGTCTTGTATTTCATTTATATAGCCGATCTGTCTGTGTGTGCGAATGGCCAAAGAAGTATAACTTCCACCCTCCGACGCAGATCCAATTATTTTTTTACTAAAAATATTATATTTATTTTGAGTTCTTACCTAACCGCATACATTTACAGTGCAGTAGTAATAATGCTGTAACTAATAAACACTAATGTTCAGTGCCTTCCTAACTAGACGCCATATGTATAAAAAAAGCCAGGGCGGTTTTCGGTACCCATTAGAATGTATTTAATATTTTTACCTCTACGTTTTTTTACAATTTTTATTCGACAAATCGTGTTATCTACGGATACGCTTATTACAGACTATGTTCTGAGACCATTCCGGGGTGTTTGTGTTCACTATTACGAGTATGAAATTATATACAAAAATAACGAATCCCTAAATACATTGTATTATTAAAGCCCAGGTGTAAATTGCATTTGGTGTGCCGATACACGATCAATATTCGTAGCCAGCGCGCGGTCAAAGACTCGGCGTCGCAAGTCAAAGATCAGTTGGCGCACGTATTGCATAAACGGATTAGTATTATTAATTAAAGTTTACATTTTTCTTTCAGAAACCATGATGAATTTTAATGTCTTCTTTACCAATACAATTTTAGATCGAATTATCTGGGACAATCTAGGGAAAAAGTTTTTTTTAGAAATTGGACATATATTCTTTTTTTTGTTATTGGCAATTTTCTAAAGCTGTTGATTTCTTTGGGTAATAAATATAAAAACAAAAGGAGGCCGTGAGTTTTTCAATCTTTATTTCGCATTTTTATTCATTAAATATACGTAGTTCAGTAATATAACTTTATGTAGGTTGTCAAGTCCTGATTATGCCTGTACCTGACTAAAGAATCACCTAGTAAAACGTGAAAGATTACAGATTTACGATATAATTGTAATAAAAAATAGATTAAAATATATTATAGCGTCTCGAGCCAGACACCTTTTTATGGTTATTCAAGTAGTAATTTGTTAATCGTGTTACTAAAGGAATGTTACGTTAACTTAACGTAATGTTAACAGTAGCGGTAAAACATAAAAGTGAACGGATCCGGAGCATTAATTTTATTTTGCAGCTTATAAACTCCTTTCGCGGTTTGACTAATGATCCGAATTTTAATGAGATCAGAAATTGCGTGGGCGTCCGAGACGGGCAGGACGGGACAGCCGTCACTTTTGCATTAAAATGTTTTGTTTGACGGAGGCAACTTGAACGGCGGACTTGATCTTATTAGCCGACTTCAAAAAAAAGAAGACTTTCACAATTCGATCTGTTCGTTTTACTCCGAAACGGCTCAAGTGACTTTTTCGCATAAGATAGGGAATTTTTCTGGGGTGGTCCTATTTTAATTTCATAAAGTTACGTCAAGTGTAAGGTAGCAAAAAAATACGTTTTCCACTCAAATTACTTTAATGTTAATTGGCTTATGTGATGTATATTTTGTAGGCAATTGCATGATGATCATTCTAATAAAGTTCGTTTAAAAAAAAATGTATAAGGCAACGGAAAATAATATAACAAAACTTAAAAATCACAAACCCCACCTTAAAATAAACCTCCAACCAAAAAAACTAACAAATAATAGTTACAATTAACTCCTACTTATTAGTTAATAATAAGAAAACATACATGTGTAGGTACTGCAGTTGCATATACTATGGTGTGTTTCTTCATTGATTACAGACAGATAAAACCGTACGTCATGCAACTTAAATAAATCAATTATCAACGGTGTTGGAAAAAGAGTTAATAAATATTCTTAGGCGTAAAATAGTCTGGTAGGATTTAACCCGCTCATATTCGAACCCGGTATCTTTAAAACGATTTTTGAAAACTCAACCTTCTATCTTTATTCAATTATATCTACATTATGTATCTAATTTCTTTCATATAATGCAACTACGACAGCTAATTTCACATAAAAAGATGGGTTTCATATATTGTCATGTCAATTTTTGTTGCCAGACGGTTTGTTATTGAAATATGTTGTTAACTTTGTTGTTATGTTGTTAATTATTAAATATAAATAAGTTGTAAATAACAAAATATGTTTTTTTTTCTTTTATTAAAATACAAAATAAGTTTATGTTGTATTTAATGGAGTATGATAAATCTAAGAAATACTCCACTAGACTCGTAAGTATGGTCCTTGATATTTTAAGACAGCGTTTTTCCCTTAGGGAGCAGCCTCCTTATTTATTTGGCCTCTTAGTCGACATTTTACTGAATTTATAGTTTGTTGTAAAATAAATCAGCACTCCGCTCTGCTCAATACAAATAAGTTAGTCAGCGCAGCGCAGCGGCTGCCCGTGAGAAAGGCGCCCTCGAGAACAGCCTGAGGACGCACGGCGCCATCGCCGTGTTATTATGGCCACTTTAAAATAGTGCAACCGCCTCTTCTAGGCCGAATGCTACTTTTCATTCCAAGGCATTATTTATTTATATTTGACACTAGCTTAGGGTCCTAAAAATTCAGATAAAATTTTATGCAAACTAACGATTATTGGTACCACTGCAACCTTTGTTCGCCGCCTTCTTAACTAGACTTGAAAGTCTGTCTTAAACAAGGCTGTTTGCTAACTTTTAAGAGACGTAAAATTGTCAATAATTTTGAGACACAATGCCTAATATAAAAATAAGTTAGTCATTATATACTCGATTACCTAATATAATAGATAATTAATTGCATACCTAAAGAGGTATAACAGAGACTGCAGAGAGTATATAAAGACTTAACAGATAGCAAGACTTAACTAGCTATACCGGGTAATCAACAATATTTTGGGTTGTTAAATATTTTTGAAATAATAACTCCAATGAAAATATACACCAAAACTATATTTTTTTGCTTTTGTTTTAAAAAGAGGTTTTTTGGACTTTTTAAAATGTCTATGTTAGTATTAAAAAACCATCTCTGTTCGTTTGTCAGCGATTTTGTATTGTTATTTTCGTTGAATGTTTATCCAGTTATTTTGCTTGTCTTTTTTTTTGGAATGCAGTGAAAGTGCCTTTACATAAGAAAAATATAAACTAGGGACAATTTATAATACTGAAATCTTACAATGCTTTTTAACTTAAGATGACTCTACACGGTAATTTCTCCTTACAAATTATGTAGTGTAAATGTATGTCCTATTTGTAAATGTAGAAGAAATATAAAACTCGGTATAGTTTTATCTCCTAAATATGTAGGCTTCTGTGGAGTAATATGTTAAATGTTTATTTTATTTAAAAATTAGTAGTCTCAAAAGTCTGTATTTTTCCATACCTTTTATAAAATGTTTACACGTAAATATATTATTGCCTCAACAAAAGGATCGAGAAAATAAAGGTACAGAAGCATAGTTTATTTTATATAGCTGGAAATTCAGTTTTTAGATATAAATTAATTCTGTTTTTCATATATAACCAACAATACAGAACGATTTAAAAGCACGCGCAAATGTGAAGAGCGCCATTGGAAAGAGGCTCCTTAAGATGATAAACAATTAGTTTTTTGTTATAATCAAAAAAATAAATAAGAAATTATGAGAATAATTCCGTTATTATAAAATTTAACAAATATTATAATTTTGTATAGTCAAAAGCTATATTTTAGATAGTTAACCGCCGGCTCTGTAATAATTCTTACCTGTCATCACCATAGATAGATGCACATGAAACCGACAAACCTCGAAGACTAACCGTTTAATTATGATCAAATTGTATTATTATTTGTGAGCTGATCGGTACGGACAGGATGGTATCGAGACTGCCTCCTTTATCCAAGCCTGACTCTGGTATAATCCGATTTGCATACAGAGCTGCAGTCACTTCTTCAGACCTCAATTTGGACGGTAATATAAAAGCGGAAGCAATATCAATATAAAATTTCATTTAAAGGAAATATCTGGAAACTTGCCATTGCTCAACATAAAATATATTAAACTATAACTGCGCTCAATAGGTAGAGGCTAAAATAATTTATTATTTTCTGAACCGGAAAAAATATTCATACGTAAAAATAAAACTGTAATTTCCATCATATGTTATACTTACTTAAATGTAAAATTTTTGATATGATCGCATTCCAAACATTTTATTTGCATTTAAAAACACAATTAGGTTAGTTAGATTTCCTTTATCTCGTATTTGCAAAATTATTATTAAGATTCACTTTAAGATTTCCCTTAAAAATCTTAGCCGGTAAGGAATTTATTACAAATAGAAAGTTCTCTAGATCGAAGCCGTGAATCGATATGATTAAATTTTACGTTGTGCATAATTATTTTGTTAATAAAAAACGAGGTAAATAATCGCGTTATAATTTCTAAAAGACTGATTGACTGAATTGTAAATGAAATTACAAATACACTTATAAGTTACGTAACATTTATTATTTATATGATTAAAAAGGTAATCGATAAATATTTAAGCTTTATAAGCTTTTGACTTCAAATTTATTTTAAATCGACGTCAAAATAAGGAGGAGATTCTCAAATTCATCTGTTTTGTCATCCGAGTATCCTAGGCATTTTTATTGTATTTCTTAAATAGAAAAGAGTTTTTTTCTGTTTAAGAATTCCACTTATTTATATTTAATAATCAATCAATCATATATATTCTAAATAATATTATTATAAACAGGCGAATGGAATACTCGTACTTAAACAGTTACAGCTGGTGTCTATTTTATCACCCCACTAGAAAAAATCTGTTCTGTGGCGATAATTACTCGAATTTTGTTATACGTTTGATTTTTTACTTCTGCCAATATATTTTTTCTAATTTTTATTTTACGTCGATAGTTTGAATTTTGGATTTATCAAAATGTAAAATCAATCAATGACTAAAAATATACTTTTTTTAAATAAAGTCATAAATATCAATAATTGTGCAAGTTATATATACAGGTGTCGCGCGATCATTCCCGAAGACTTAAGGGGAGTTTTGTCTAACCAATTATGAGTAAAAAAGATATAAAAAAATGCGGAAAAAAATATCTCAATCGTGTCAATTCGGCCAGTGTGCGAATTCTGATGCTGCGCTAATCGATAATGGCCTTGATACCGTTACGGCGTGCGGCGACTGCTGAGCATTCACCGCAAAGACATTTTACTATTTTCACGTAAAGTTTACATTTTTTCCTCGATAACCATGATAAATTTTGATATCTTCTTAACACTGGAAATCTCAGGACCAATTGGCTGTTTTTTTATCGGGAATGTCCTGGGTGGGACACGGTGTATATTTATAGCAGGTATAGTAAGAATATTTAAAAGTAGTGTTTCACATTCCCTTCTCGTAAACATCATTGCAGATGTTGCACTTAAAAACAAAGTGTCAGACTAGAATGTCGTCTACCGAAGAACAAATAAGTATTGTATATTTCTAGACTTCTGGTATAGTATAGTAATAATTTCGAGGAATCGATAAGTCATTGCTAACTGAAGATGACTCTAAATATGATATTCTGTGAAAAAATAAATTGTCTGATCGCTCATATTGAAAGTAAAACTGACATTCAATTTGAGAAAGAATACAATTCAATAGGAATATATTTTCCTGAGTGACATTTCTCTGATTCGCCCGGCGCGCAGTCGCTTTACGGGCCCTCATCTGTCACGATATATTCAAATAAAGGAGACAGATGTGAGAGGGTCACACTCTCGGGCAATATCTTAAACATTTTCCGCCGCGCTAACTCGCGATACCTACACGCCCGAGTCCTAATTCAATTTGATCGCTACTCGCTCGGCGAAACGATGACCTCCGTATATCTTTTTAGTATGTATTTTTTATAGCTTCAGTAAAAAAGCATGCTTACACGCTTGTAAAATATTAGAAAATTGCCACATTTCAGTTTCTCACTCTTACCTTGTTTGAATTGTTAAGCGAATAAAATCCTAATGAGTTTTTATCGTAAATTATATAGAGGTTGATTTATATCGTCCGATTCTGCTTACGTCATGAGATTTCTCATTAAATTTGCCACACAAATATAGCTAGATTTTTTGTTTTTAGTACTTCTAAAAAAAATATAAATTGATATTGATTTATATTGAAATGAATATTGTAAATAATCTTTAGTTTTGTCACTAAATGATATATAAATAAATAAATATTAAGGTTTCCTAAAGGGTTACCCCCTTTTCGAGGATTAAAACTTCGAATATCTCGAAAATTAATAATCAAATCTAAAAGTATCGAAAATATAAATTTTAGAAAATTTAACGAGAATTCTCATGGTGGTGAAAATTTTGGTCAATATGAATCGGCCCTGTATAAAGGTACCTTATTTTTAAGGCATAAACGACGTTAAAATATGTTAATTTGACGTTATATATTATAAATTTTAAATAATGTTTGTAGTATTTTATAGGGCATGAAATTTAACCTTCAAAATAAATTTTGGAGCCTGAATACCTAATAGATAATTAAAAAATTATTCCAATATTTATTTATTTTTATTCGGTACTCTAACAAAATATTGAACGTTAGAGACTTAAGTAAGAAAAATCTTATCAATATTTAAATAAAAAGAGAACACCACATGCATATAAAAGATAAAACACAGATTATACTAAATAGAAATTATATAAATTATATATCATATAAATTATATACTAGTACATACACTAAATACGGATATTATATGATTACATACAACAATATATATTGTTTAGTCGCTACACTTCATATTAATTATAGTTTTGGTTTAAATACAGGACTATCAACTTGTACCTATACTATTCAATATGTTACATGCAATAAAACCAAATTTTCTTGAAGGTAGTGAAATATAGTGTATAAAATTTAAGAATAATGAGCGAAGTGATTTTTTTATGATATCAGTTATATTCAAAAAATATGGAGTTACCCGATTAAAAGGTCCCTTACATAATTTTATTTTATTTTAGAATCCACTATTTATTTATCTGTAAATGGAAATTTCCCCGCGATTTCGTTCGGTACTCACGCTAAAATCCCGTCGACCAGCAACAGCTGCGATTGTTAAAATATGCCCGCTTGAGAGATAAGCGTGAGACATACTCGTATTTATAATTTTGCACACACTACGCCCACCAAGTAATATATACATATATTATGTATGTATGTAAAGGAAACGTTTGTTTACCTGTTTAAATTTAAAACATAGGACTTTAAAGTAGGTTTGAAATATAGGCAACCATTTTAAAGGTCAGTTAAAATTTTGTAATAGGCTAAAACACATAATCATGCGCGAAAAATCAGCAAGCTGTTTGCTGTCATAACGGATATATTTAAATAATAATTTGAGTACATAGGTATTAGGCATAAATAGCGGTTCCTTTTCATATAAGTTTCCTGCATAATTTATAACATTACTACTTTTCTTTGTAGTTATAACTTAACATAATGTATAGTAAAACAAAATAACATATAATATATAAAAGGTGATTTTCCGGATGTATTTCATGATTTTATTCAATTAGGAGTTGATAGTAGAGCAACCAAGGATTTTTTCCACAAAACGTTTTTTCTCAAAGATCTCGACGAAGAACTAACATCTAAAATCATGTGTATATTGTCACTTAATATCAATCTGTTAGAAACGAATAATAATCACATAGATATTTACAAGTGTATGCTAGCAGAATATGGCTTCCTATCCACAACCATCACTGACAAGAATCCTTAGCATGTTTAGACCACATAATGGTGAAAGGTATAAATTATACAACCTCGTTCGTCCATCTAGCATTACTGACCATTATTCAAATAGTGTACTAAACACCTTGCAACTACACAAAATAGATATAAAACGATACAAATAAGACACTGATGACTTAAACATTCATTTAATAGTATTTAGCTACATAAAATAAACGCTCAACATATTTTGGATAAATACAAAATATCACCAGTTTTGGAAACACGTTAACTTTGCCAGTGGTGAGTTTAGATGGGATTTTGTTAGTAAATTAAAATATTTAATTCTTATGGAAGTGTTTTATTATAAATTTGATTTAATTTTCAAATATTATATTTATTTCAAATAACGTGATATAGTCTGTGTACCGATGCAAAATTGAGAAGTATTGTTTATTTTTAATAGAAAATCCCTATTATTTACCTAAATTATATACAATTAAATTGGATCCCACTAAACTGGTCACTGGATCCGGTCAAAAGTCAAACGCTTTAACGACTACACTTCCATTATCTTTAATTTCCAACTGATGCATGTGTTTAATAACAGTGAATATTCCTAAAGTTAGGATTGCTACGTGCATTCTGTATCTCTCTTATGATGTTTTGTTATTTTTATGATATAATTTTATATTATCATATGTATTATAAATATATATATTTATTTTTCTTATATCATTTTATATAATCATACGCAAAAAAATATTCCAAACCGCTGAAGCCAATCCGAAGTAATGAGTGAACATACACAAAAATTTCAAATTAGTTATTATACACTGTTAAAGTATTTGATTATATGTACACAACGTATTTATAATTATTTATTGCAATATTGTTATAATATTATAACTGCAATATTTATTCTATTCGTTTTTTTCAAAAGTTTTCCTTCTATATAGTTAATATCGAAATAATTTCAATTGTTTAAAAATCGACGGTCACAATAGGCATCTACTTAAGAAGGCAGGGAGCATCAGTGCATTAGGTGCCGCTCGCTTGTTGGTTACATTAAATAGGCATTGAAAACTTAAATACGTAATGTGTGATGTGTAAATATGTATGGGTACCGACAATTAAAATATGTAATACCCAGCCTATTTAATAATATACCTCTTGAAATTAGAATACTTAAAAGGAAATCGGTAATAAAAATTAAATTAAAAGAATTTATGAAAAAAAAACATATTAAAAATTATTTAGGTTTTAGTTAAATTAAGTTAATTTTGTTTGTAATCACATAAGTTACGTCAACTTAATTTTTAAGTACTTTGTATTATATTTTATGCATGTATTGCAAAAAAAAAAAAAAATGTTTTTAGTTAAGATTAAGAAACTGACAGATAAGACAATGTCTTAGCTGGATCTATACATTGTAATTGTATATAGTTGAATAATAAAAGTTACTTCTGGCAACATTGAAATTTAATTGAAAATTGAACTGTTACTATATATGTATTTTGCTCTGTACATATATGTATTTTGGTTTATACGAATAAATAATAAAAAAAAATAGTAGGTTTCTTGTGTATGAATTTATTTATTTATTTATTTATTGATTTTTGTTTTTACATATTTCTTAGATAATGAATAACATAACCATACCTAACTGGACATTGCCCGTACTAAGGTAGGCTAATTTGAATAGTTATTTAATAGATTGGTTACATGCAATTGCGCTGAGCTTTTTTGTAAGTACAAAATAAAACTACGAAAATTAACATTGATGTACACGTACATGTAATACGAATACATAAAAATATACATATATATTTATTAATATATATAATAAACTAATATATATAATTGAAAACAATAATTTTAAGATGAACTAATATAACCCTTACTATAATGTCTGGTATATCATACTTACCGTTAATGTTATTCAGTTCGTGTGATTTTCAAAGATCTTTCAAATAAAAATATTACGTCTTTTCATAATAATATCCCAATGACTATGCATTACAATGACATAAAAAGGGATTCACCATCCATAATTTATTACAGCATCTTTGACTCAGCTTTGTTTGATGCAATAATGAGAAACATTGAACGCATTAAATATGTATTTAGTCATTCGTAATTTGTTGGTGCTATCAGGCGAATGCTTTGGCAACAGCGCATGATAGGGCGCGCATACATTAGCTATTATATTTTGTCTGTTTGCGAAGATAAACCGGAAAACAAATATTGGCGCCGCTGTGGGCGGCCTGCAAGCGAAATAATATTTGACAGACGATTCGTATGGTAATTAGTACACGCATTTATATTATAAGAAGGTAAATAAACATAATATTTTTGGTAGCCTAACTCCTACCGGGCTAACCAATTTTAGAAATCAAACGTTAGCTATAGGTATAGTAAGTCATATACGAATGTCTCTAAAAGTTTTTTTTAAGATACGTGCTACTTACTTAGGTAATATTTTTAAATTATTTTCTAGAGTACCCCGTTACGAATTACCTACCTAATAATTTTTAGTTCTACCAATTTTAAGTTCCGTTATTATAATATACTAATTTTATGTTCTACAATGGTGTATTTTTTATTTAGATTGGTTATTAATAAACAAAAAACTTATGTGATATTCTCGTTAATAAACACGATGAACTATATATCCAAATAAATAAATACGTTATGCGTACCCGTACAAGACGAAGGCTTTTTTTGAACCTGAAGTATAAAATCAATAATAAACATGCAATTCATCGTACTGCACCGCCTCAATTTGGATGGTAAGTACAGCGATGTATTTAGTTATAATTTATTTGATCAATCGAAAACTGCGTTTACATTCCCACCGTTATTTACATACTACATAAGAAGCATTGCTTATTTATATTTAAACTTTTAAGCAAACATCAGAACATCTGAGTTAGGTAATCCTAATATTTACGTGTACCGAAAAGAATGACAATTGAAAAGTTGCTGGTGAAATCTCGCCAAAACATTCAAACGCGTTTTAAATAAACCGAGTAATAAAAACAGCATTCGTATTTTCTAAATTCCACATGAAATGGAGACGGCTTTGGGATCCTTACTATAAAATAATCACCCAGCACACATTTTCGCCAAATGCCTGTATTATGTATACCCGCTTAAATTAACGCATCTTATCAGTTATACATACCGTGCTCTGATCGAAATCCCGTCAGATAATAAGAGGCAGAGATGCTGTGAGCGATGATGTCGACGCAGAGTCGGCGGCTGCGGCACCGGGCACCGGTCCGCCCACGCGCCGGCGCTCTCTCCGCTCGCGACTCTCGGCTCCGAGATCGTGATGGATTTACGCCATCGTTTTGTGGGCTAGATTTATATTGCAAAAGTGCTTATGATTACTCTACCTAGCGGATCACCTAAATTATGGTACTCCACTGGGTTTTTACACCACAAAATTAAAATAGGTATAACAAGTTTTATCGGTTAAATTTTGTTGACTTTGTTTGGCTATTAGAACATTTCACTATTGACCCTGTTTGACTATAATTGCACTGCTCATTACAGTCATACCATGTCTACACTACCATTTTCCTTTACTCAAGCGTAAGCAAATTTAGGTTAGTTAAGTAAAAAAAAGATATTACTTAGATTCCAGCGATTATTATAGGAAATATAAATACAAAAGTATTTTAAAAAACACTTTAACATCGTGTTTTAACATGAGCTATGAATAACTTAATTTTTGATAAAACACCAAAATTAAATTAAGTACAAAATTTGACGATTATGTGTTATTTTAATATTTACATCTCCGTTACAATGGTATTAAAAGATTTGTAATAAAAAAACTCGTTGTTCATGATCCTCTTCTAAAACGTGTTTGGAATTTGATTCGGATGTTGTTACGTGATAGTATGTTTCTTTTTCACGTGGATGTGTGTGGCCTGTCGTATGACTGGGTCTTCGCCTAAGATTCGTTGAATAAGGTAGACGATTACATTTGTATGTACCGATTTATATATATATATATATTTCATATGCCTTTGATATAAATAGTGAATGTACAATAATTTTAGACCGTTACAAGGAATATTATACATTTATTTATATATGATATGTACATAAAAGGTAGCAAACAGTACTTAACAATATATACCTATATTTTTTTAAACCGATTTAGTATTTTTGAGAAGGTAATTATTTTTTGTATACACTATCTCTCAAAACCATTCTCGATAAAAAAATCCAGTAAATTGGCGCTGCGATCTCAAACATGATTTGTATTGGCGTCGTATCAAAATTTATCATGGTTGCAAGGAAAAATAAGTAAACTTTACTTGATAATAATAAACCGTGTTTGTAATGCGCGGTCGTTTCGGAATCGTTGACCGCCCTCCGGCTGACCGTATTTAAGGCTACGATATTGATCCACCAGCGCTTTATTTACCACTTGAGAAATAATCCATCACCAAGATTAATAATATTGGTAATGATTTTTTTTCATGTATTTTTATATAATTTCTTACTCGTAATAGATAACTGAAACACCATTTTTAATCTCACACACATTTTTTAGGAATAAACGGTTCGACAAATTTGAATAAAGGAACTAATCAGCAAAAGATACTTTGTTTTGTTTTATTACTTGTTAATGCCTTTAGGTTATAGAATTTACTTTAATTTTTCACATTTACTTTTTAATAAGAGCACATAGTTTCTGTCTAACTCAAATTCAGCTAAAATTTAAAAATTTGATGCGTTAATTTAACTACGATTTTTGTTTAAAACTCAATTATAAACGTATATATTTATAATAAATCAGTTTGAATTTGTTTTTTATAAAAAAAATCACATGTAACTCGGAAACAGAATATGACATATATATAAAGCCCTTCGTATAAAACCCTAAAGGGGCAGTTATAATATATTCATAAAGTAAACAAAAAGCAAGGAAGACCGTCGAAACTACCATATCGACATCGAGATCCTTACAAAAGAGGGAAAACCCCCTCAGGCTTTGAAATCGATCCCTAACCCTTTACTAAAGCTTTCTTACAAATATTCAGGGAATAAACTAAAGCATGAGAATTATAATTTGAATTTTAAATAGGTCTACCGAAACGTAGCCTTGCATTTTTTAGCGTATATTTTTTTTTAAACGTATATCTACTTGTTCATTAGTTTATGGTAATTATGTTTTGTTTGTGGTAAACAAAATTGATCAATGGTTATTTACATTATTTTAAATTGCAAATCGATACGAAAATATATTTAAACGAATTTTCAAATGGTCAAAATGGATTAAGTATAAAATATTTTTTTTTGTTATAAAGTATACTTTTAATCTTTTATTTTTTATATTTTTCTCGGGGTTTTGCGCTGGTCTCTGCTATGCACTGTATCACTTCATATATAACCTTTCTTAGAACAGGTAACTCTTACCTAGTAGTTAGGAAGGTTATAGACTTATACTCAACGGCCAATTTATATTCCATAAAAAAAAAAAAATCTATGCGTCCTCAAAATACATTAAACAAAAAATTAAATACATGATTTTATATGATTTATTTATTTAAAATCTCAATTCAAACCGCATAATCGGACTTGCATAAATACCTTAGTTTGCACATTTGAAAAAATATAATTTTATGTAATTAGACTTTTTTTTAAAAATTAACCTATGTTACCTCAACTAATTGTATATTTAAAAAAAATGTGAACTTAATTACAACAGAGAATTTCGCAACAATAATTTTGCCTTGTATTTTATTGATCTAAAATGTTCGTAAAGATATCTACAACTTCAATATTATTATCTTTATATTATCGATCTTAAAATTGAGAGGTCCGTTTTACTACTATACTAACTTCAATATATTATTGTACCAAAATAAAATGTCATTCCTATATGCATTTATCTTGTGTTTAAGGAATAAAATCATTTGAATTTAAATTTGAATATCTAAAGCTGAAACAGCCTTTCAAGGGATAAAAGCTAAAAACTAAAGTTTCGAAACCATAAAGACAAAGCATACATAAATATTAGGATAGAATTTAAAATATTATATTGACCCTTGCCGCATAGTTATAAATTAAAAATATTGGAAATATATAGAAAATAAATAAGAAAAATTATAAATATAAGAATCACAGAAAATTCGCATATTATTTTTTAGGTGTGACGAGAAATATATTAATTCGAAACGGGCTCGATGGAAAATTAATTCTGACCATTTTCATATTATTTTACTATAGTATTTTAAAAGGAACATAACACTCAGAGCAATGATGACATTTTCCATTAGTGTGGCCGTCGCGTGGCCGTCATGTGGTTTCATATTCAGCCCGGACAGTTTATTCAATCAACGTTGTTGACAAAGCGCACTATACGTTTATGGAGAATAGGTATGTATTATGGGTAAGGTAAAAGCCTAGGTTGCTAGGTTATACGTTACTAGGTTGCTTGCCCGCCGGGGATTCACGCCTCTCAAGCGCCACACGTGAACAGTGAACGCAGGCGCTTAAAGCCTGGAAACAAAAGCTATCCTAAAGCACGGTCGGTTAGTTAATGTTTTTATTTAAAATCTTGAAAAATTTTACAATATAAAGTACATGAAGCGGAAAACGAAAATACAATAATGACAAAAGTATAAAAAAAAATCACTGCAATATAAATACTGCAAAACCACTCTTTAAACGTATTTATTAAAATTTAATATATTTTTTTTATAAAGGTGAGGGAGGGTTGTATATCACAAATTCAAAATTATTTTCTCAATCAGCATACAATCATTTATGTTTAGTAAACATGATAAATTTTAAATTATGCACAATCTCCGTGATTTTGCATACTTTCCAATGATGTGGTGATGATTTCATTCAAATTATTGACCTTAAGCACTAATTTTGCATAGTCGTACTGGATGGTGTGATAAACAAATAAATTTGTCATATGTCGAACGGCTGTAGGGCGTACTAGGGGGGAGATTGGGTGTAAGGCAAGGCACAAGGCGTTTGCTCACCGGAAGGCACACGTGTACGAGTATACTCCTAACCTCAAATTATGCGTTATTTTCTGAGTACATGTACCAGTTTTAGATCGAGCTCGTAGTGATTGATGGCTGAAATATTTTGGCACTAATCTATGATGATGGATTTTATAAGCCACTAAGTTCAGATTTGAAATGAATTTTATTCCAGAAATCAATTCTTTATTTGTTATGCGAATTTTGCTTCATTGGCTGATTCCGGCTACAGTTCCCGCTAGTGAACTATCTTTAAGGGAGTGTGCAAAAAAGTCATCTACTTCAAGTGGGCAAAGGTATTATTATTTATAGATATGTTTGTAGAGGCAATTCAAATAAATGTAAATGCAATAATTGCAAGTTTCATAAACGTTCACACCAATGTTCATGTTCGCATAATCTTCGGCGATTATGACATAATCGCCAATGAGTATGCGTATTCTTAAGATTATTCACATACTACGAGTAATACTTTGATTTAGCTGACATGAGCCTAAATTTCTCTAGAAAGATGTACCTACTTTTGCGATCTGTACGTATATGTAACCGTATTTACAATATTATATCTTTATATGCTATTTAACTTTTTAAGCTATGTGGTAGGTCGGATTTTCGATAGTCACCGTAATAATTTCATGTCTATCGTAAAGCAATGTAGTTTGTAAACAAATATGCATCCCGCATCGTAGCTATTCGTTGTCCCTCGGTTAACCTTCGTTGATTGATTTTTATTTTGTTCCACCATCTAGACGAATTGCTAAAGATAAACAGGTGTTGAAACATTTGAAAATTTAAAACGTTTATTTTATTTTTACATCAGATATAAGTTTCAGCCTTATTTTCTAAAGGTGAATTTCAATAACCTTTTTAAATAAAATTAGGGAAATTTAAAAAGTTTTTACATTACGTTTTCTTTTATTATTATAAAATATTTTATGTTTGAACTTGGTTCTTAATATGTAAAAATAAAATGTTAAGAATCAGCTTTCGGGATTGCATACATTTTTTGTGATTTTAAAAATGTGAGTGATTTTAAAAAAAATTAGAGTGATTTTTTCTAAATTTGCACTATTTGCAAACGTTGTTCAGGAGTAAGTCTATTCATTATGAAATGGCAAACCAAACTGAGCATAAATCAAGTGACAGCTGTCAAAAACACCAACTACGAAAAAAGTAGTGCCAGATTGAAAACCACGCCTCTAAAAAAAACATCCTATATTATATAGACATTCTGACCATTTAAATCTTAGCAAGTTGGTAATTATTTCAGACCAGGCAGCTATATGCATACTCATGTGTCGAATACGGGTAAGATTGATTCGGTTTGCGATAATTGCTTAGTGGCCCTGAATTGCGTTGGT
Organism: Neomicropteryx cornuta; assembly: GCA_020383195.1. NCBI lineage: Eukaryota > Metazoa > Arthropoda > Insecta > Lepidoptera > Micropterigidae > Neomicropteryx > Neomicropteryx cornuta. Next base: position 15,205,001 of record JAHKQU010000014.1, read on the forward strand.
GGTGAAATTAATTCTAGACTGTCTTCAATCTTAACAAAAAAACAACCAAAATTGCGTTTTGTTTGTAAGTAACTTTTTTAATACGTTTGTATTTATTTTATCATCGCAATATAAAAAAATGACTAACATTTACGTTTATAGATTTAGATAAAGATTTCACACTGTTTATATATCTTATATAAGATTAAAAAACTATCAAATTTTCCGAAAAATATACAGAAACAACTAAGAATTAAACCAAATATTGTGTCGGATTCACAGACTATCAAGAAAACGGAACACTTTCTAACGACAAAATGCACGAATACTTAAGACATAAAATTATACATATTGTTCATAAAATTATTTAAAATTAAAAAAATAAAAAACAAAACCTAAAACGAGTATACACCTTTTTTAGTATACCATTTAAATGTCTCAAAATCGCTCTGTTAAAATTGTAAAGGTCATTGTATTATTCCAAAATATAATGGTACACATAAATATTTTTAAAATCTTCACGCGCAGGTTTGATAAATTTTAAACTTTCTCACCGATCAACATTTCGAAAACTCGCCATAAATTAGTCCGCTTAATGAAAAAAAAAATATGTTAGTACTTAGTCATCGAGGCTTTCTCACGTTATGCGTAAAAAATATGCGCATATTATAAGTTCAATGCAATCCGGCTTCGTGTGAGACAATGGACCAGTATTTGCGCAACATCACTCTCAAATAAAGCGGACTCACCCACTCGTCAACGCCACTCGAGAGTCGTATGTGAACCTATACCATACCTTCTGCCTACAACGACCCACTAGCCAGAATATGAATTTATGGAAACGTGCTCCAGATCTAATCTGGTGTTTGAGCGAAATTTAATATGTGCATTTTGCTTTCGACGGTAAATATTTGACATTTTGACCGCGCTTATTTTGCGTACACTATTAATATTTTTTTTAGAAACAGCTTTCTTTAACTGTGACTATTTTATTTGCGTTAAATTATAAGAATGTTGCTGGGCCAAATACTAGTTATTCAAATTAAGTACCATTCTTTTTTTTTTGGTACATTTAAAATATCAATCAATAATTATAAATCTAAAAAAATATTTTTTTTATTATTTGAATGTACCAACAGTATTCAGTATTCAGTATATTTATTTCGAAAAACAACTTTGCTGTTGTGTATGATAGACAGAAATGAGTAACATAAAATAATAAAATAATAAAAGTAAATAGAACAATATAACAATAACAAGATACAAACAATAAATATAGTAATTAAGACTTGCATACCTACACTTTATACATAGTTATCCAAATGCATGAAAAGAGATAGCAAGTTAAACAGCGTAAATCTTGTATGAACTAAATAGTACAATAATATTATAAAATTTATAGAAAAACAATAATAAAACAGTAAATGCAATAAAAATTAAATAATCTTCAATTAAGGTCAAGACTGTACAATGTTTTTTCAGTCAGATATTTTTTCAAAGCAGACTTAAAGCTGTGATATCTTTGTAATGTTTTTATATTATTATGGAGATTATTAAATAAATCTACCCCCCTATAAACACTTGTATTCTGAAATTGCGTTGTACGAGCTTTAATCGGTTGAATATAATTGTTTTTGTGTCTTGTGTCGTGCGAACAGTCTGTACCTCGAATGTTAGTATGTATGTACCCATATATATGGCAAGTTAAGATAAAATTAGGGCCACACGTTAGGGATTTCACTACAAAAATTAAAATAATTAAAAAAAACTAGTAACGTTTAAAAAAATGCCATACTTACGACACAGGCGACACAGCAGAATCGGGTCGAACCGATAAGGTGAGTTTTCATCGTTGAGGATATTCATCCGCGCTTTTCTCAAGTTCTTACAGAATTGCGAGATGTTATCTGCTTGCATTACCTAATTATAATTATAAAGATACCTGCTAATTATATAGAAAATATCATAATATTAATCATTTAATGTTAGCCATGCGTGAATTTTAGGTTTCTACGGTTGAAAACTGGAAAAGTTATGCAATTGATAAAGTGTGTATGCAGGACGGGATCCCTAGAAATATTTACCGTTTTAACTTTCATTAAACTATTTTATTCTTATACGATGGGTGAAATAAAACTAATTAAAACTTTACATTTTAAGTTATTAACTACAGTAAAGCTGGTATTCATTTTTAAACTTTCAGATTTTTTATAAGAATGACCTGGTTGGAGTCGATTTAATAAATGAAAATAAAAATATCGAAACATGCCAATTATTAAAAAAAAAAGCATATTGCTGATAAATATTTAATTATAAATATCAGATTATAAATAATATTTTACTGATGTATTACGTCGTTAATAGTATAAAAAGAATATTAGTTTGATTTACTGGTGTATATTTATATATTTCTTACTAAATTTATGGCCAGATGTCATATATTTTTAATTTTATTGTTTATCAAACGCATTATTTTCGTACATGTCTACCCTCATACAATATGCATACGAGTACATTGGTAGATGGTATAAATAAATAATATTTAACAAAATGCATGCATTTTGATATACTTGAACGATACCACTAAAAACTGAGGTAGACGTGCAATCAAGGTGTTTTATTAAGCCGTTGCTATAAAACATTTACTGGCTGTATGGACTTGCCGGTAGTTGTTAATTACCGATAATTTGAGTCATTCGACGGAAGCTGTTGACGCGTCGTCATCGCCATAACATTCGTTAAACTCACACATCGATGTTTTTTTTTTCTGTAAAATGTCAATGCCAACTTGTGGCCGCGGTGTCTAACGTCAACTCATACTTAGCGGGTTAGATGGTATAGTTTCCACAATATAAAAAAAACAGAACCATCGAAATTGTAAGTTAATACTACAGCGTTGTAGCGTCGTGGTTAGAACGCCACAGATCAACCCATTGTTACTATTACATATTTATGTTATTTTATTCAGGATTCATAGTCATAAATATGTACATGTACACCAGAAGCATTTTTATATATGGGTCTAAAAAAAATTTATATTAATTACTCACATAACAATAAAAAAAAAAAAAAAAAAATATTTGATACCCAAATTAATTATTTTTTATACTAAATTTGTGTAAAACAATCATAATATTACGGCAGCGTTCGCCAGGCAGATTCGCGGCATACTAGACTAGCTGAAAACACGTCGGGCGCCACATCGTGAATGCAACTCAAGGTCGAGCGGACGTAAACTCGTTTTACACAAATATATTAGGTTTTAAATAGAAACTTCAACATTTTTTTTCTCGAATACCATAATGAATTTTGATATAGTTTCCTAACAAATAACACTAGGAATCGTAGGACCTGTTAGCTGTTTTTTTTATTGGGATTGACCTTGGGACAACCTGTATATCTAATTTAATTTGTAATTCCTTATTATGTAAGTACAGGTTATAAGGTACCTAATTGTGGAAATTCATTTTATTTTATTATTTACTTACAGAAATACCAAAAGTTAAACATACAATATTATTAAAACAATTAATGACAATTCTTATGGTAAGCATGGCCTGATTTTATACCCAGCCTAGGAATGGCTCCAGTCAATGAAACTCAGCAACGATCAATAGTGCAGACACGAATATTGTATTCGCATTTAGAAAAGTTTTTTACTAATAATTTATTATTTAATATATCGCTTGCTTTTTAACTGCCTAACAAAAGGGAGATCGCAGGTTTTTATTGCGATAATAATCAACTCTGCAGAACAGCCATCGAATATGCATATTTATTGAATTATTCCGCTGCGTAATCATGATAATATAGTGAATTACAAAATAATATCGAGTGAATAAAAGCGCTGATGGCGAACGCGGTCCACATAAATAATGAGCGTGCAACCGCACAACTGGAAAGTTGTAGCTCACGCGACACTAAGCTCGTCATGTGCTAATTGAATCATAGATGTTGAAGATTAATCTCAGTTAAGTTGATTCATTTATCTCTTCTCTTACGCTTGAACGTATAGGCACCTATAGGTTGATTGTAGTATATCTATATCCTGTTATAACTGGTAACTTCGAAAAAAACAAATTTCAGGAAAATTTGACAATTTTCATTTTGATGAATATTTCTCACGTGATTAAATATGTTTTCGGTCAAATTGCAATGACGTTGTACTACTGTCAGTCTAGTGCAGTCTGCTAAGGGTAGGGGGTCGAAGGGTTTCTAGTTTGATTTCGGCCAGAAGGTTACTTACAACTTCGACATCTAAAGAATATTTAATAATCTAAATCAACGTTGCTACATGTACTGTTCTAAAATGGTAAAAATTCAATAAATCTTTTTAAAAGTACCTACTTTCACTCACTTTAAACGGTACGTATATGTTCACTCACTTTAATACGTATATGGTAAAATCTTAAGTATATTTAAATCCCTATTATCAGTCATCAATAATTAAATTCCAGCCCTGTGGAGGAACCGCTCACCTTTGCAGCGTCAGTATTATTAACAAAATAAGTATAACTCAAAATTATTATAATTTTCCATCCAACACAACAGTTCACCTTGATAGCGCAGAGTACTCGCACTGCGCAGGTCGCTTTGTTTACCTCGCCGCGAGACTCGAGACGAAACGATGGATCATCGAGATGACTAAGTTGAGCGCTCTAAATCGCGCTTTGCGTACGCGCAGACGAGCATTCACGATTCCGCAAAACCCCCTAAGCCCAATGTTAAACCAAACCCTTAAAAGAACGATAATGTTTTTTGATTACAGAAAATACAAGCAATTGTTTTAACAATTTTGTGTTTGTATGAATAAATATATATGACACAACGATATGTGTATGATATGTGTATGTTATACGAGTAACATTTGACAGCCCAATACACTTTTTTTTATTTTATTTTAGGATTGTTCATAGTATTGCCCTTACAAATTTATTTATTTTTGCAAATCTTATAAAAATCACGTAATGTAAAATATCTTGCCTAACTAGGCTATCGCCTGTTCTAAGGAAAACATCCTGTTTATTACTTAATGCCGCCACGAAAAAAAATGATTAATTGAAATTAAAATTATTGTTTAATAAAAATAATAAAAAATACACATACATAATAATCACAAATAATTTTGAAAGTATATAAACATACATATACTAATACAAACTCATATAAGAAATAAATATCATATACCCACCATTATGAATTCATCATTTCTTTAAACAATTAATTACATAAAGTATTTTAAATTGAAAGAGGGTGATTTTCAGCCGCCGCCTAAATCAATATTAAACAGTATTCTTGTGACTTTAAAATAATATCATATTATTAACAAAAAATGCGTCAAATGCTTGTTTTTATTTTAATATTATAAATTCTAAGGCAGCCCCCCTTTCTTGAAATTCTAGGATAAGGTGTAAACGCGATACAATTTCGAGTTCCGTTCTATGTATTTTCCATTACCTTCATTGGTACCAAATTTATAGTTTTAACTTAGTAAGATTAAGGTAACTCAGTAAATCCATTTTAGTAATCCATGTTAGTTATTTAAATTGTAAAAAGATCTTTAATGTCAAAATTATAATAATACGATTTCAAAATAAAACAAAAAACATAGTATTGTAAAATTATGAAATTAATACCTCTGGAAAATTCTCCATCATATAAAATAAAATATTTTTAATCGCTTCAGTTCTTTTCAGTCTGAAATGTCATCACATCCAAGAATATTTAATGCTATATTATTTTGCTTACCGGACAGTAAGAAATTTGGAGACATACTTTTACATATAAAAGTTACTTACTAAAAGTTACTTTTATAAAAGTTTTCTTCATTAGCTTATACCGTCTCCCAAGACCATAACGAAAAAAAAACAGTTAATTGGCCGTCCCATTGCGAGTACTATTTGTATAGACTTTAGGTAGTTTAATATTCAAAATCTAAACTTTACGTAATAATATTATACGGTTCTTGTAAAAGGACACGGTTGTTCAACGATGACCAGTTTTGAACGGCTTTTATTATTTTAATAAAAATAATACATTTAAGGTTGAAATATTTTTTTAATATAATTTCTTACTCGTACTAGGGAATATAACATCCAATAAAATCTTCAGGAATGGTCTCTAAACAACTTGTTTGATATGATAATCGACAGAAGCAATAACTGTTAAAAAAAACTATAAATTGTCTCCATCTTTATCTTTTACTGGGTGAGTAAAGACACTGAAAAGTTTTTAACTTTAATCCCAAGATGTCACATTTGTGGATGTAACGTTTTGCAGAAGCACTGTTGTGTACATAAGTAAGGTAAGGTAAGGCGGCTTCGGCGCTGTGCGCCCACGCAGATCTCCCATCGGCGCGACCGCGTTGGCGCCTCGCGTTGCAGTCGCTTACCGAACGCCGCGACCGCGCCTGCGCACGGCCGCCCTACCGTCCCGAGCCTCAGCGATACGACGAGGGTACGCTATACCGGAACTAACACTTTTATAGCTACACATGTGTGTAGCTATGTATGTCGGTTTTTGATTTAAATAATTTCAAGTGATAATGTAAATTTACTATCGGAATCAAAGTTGTTCATTGGTTCTCTTATAATAATTTGTAACATTAAAGTTAACGCTTTTACTCGTAATAGCACGATCATTCACGCCTATTTACGATCATTCAGCATGTTTTGATGGCTACTTCTACTGGTATGAACCAGACTTTATAAATAATAAAAAAAAACAATATTTTTATAACAAGGATATAAAACTGATTTCAAGTGTTTTAATAAGTGCTTCTTATCTGTGTTTAAAATTACTTTAGTCTGCAATTTATAAAAACCCAATTAATACATTTTTATTATTAATACAACAATACAGTAGTATTTTATTTTATTACGTTGAAAATTCCTAATATGTTTTCTTTTAAATTATAATATTAATTGTTTACATTTTTAATAAAGTCTAAAATATAATATTAGCATATTTATATATATATATATTTTGATTATAAGAAGTGATTTTTATAATCTCGGCTTAACGCGAATGCATTCCATAAAATAGAAATGTTTTAAATATATATTTATAAATAATCCTTAAATACAAGAAGGATAAGAATTTTACACTATTTATGAAGATAAGCTTAAGCTGTTTAGATCGATTATGACTTTAAACTCTTGCAATCCAGACATGATCTCGAAAGAAATTAAGAAGTGAATATTTTAGCAAACACGAATGATGACTTAATAATATGATTCGTTTAACATTAAAGCGGTTACGCTTTCGTTATTTTAAAATATAATCAAGTAAATAGGAAACAAAATGAGGGTGTTTAAAGTTTTACTTGTGACAATCCTGCTTGTGTTGGTATTGGAATGTACCGACGCGGCAAAGCATAGAAACAAGAATCGTAAAAGGAGAAGAAAGGTTCCCAGGCATGCAATTACTGTGGACAGTACGTCGCCCATCTTCCACTGTCCTTTCAACGCAACGATCATCGACAACGATGCGACGCTACTGACAATAGTGCATAAATCCAAGTACGTATTCACAGGCAAGGTTGTGAGGATGCGCCAGGGTCGCAGCGAAGAAACCGACACCTATAAGGTATTCGTCCGGAGGCTGTTGAAGGGAGACGTCAATGAGCTCTTCGAAAATCTCCAATTCGATGTGAATTCAAAACACTTCAGCAGCGCGACGCTGTTGATAGGCAGAGACCGGAAGCTAGGAGGGAATTGCATCCCGCCGCCCCGCGTCAGATACTCCGCCATATTTCTGGTCAAAGGCAACGGAAACGTGTTGCTCGATAAGGAACCGGATACTGCAAAAGACGCAAGGATCAATCTTCATCTCGTGGTTGATCCAATACCGCTTAATCTTTACAATCTGGACAGGGTTAATGCAGCCGTCTCCGGTAAGAATTTCTAATTAAGTGCTTTTTTGTTTTAAGTGTAATTGATTGCTTTCGCATATCGTTACTAAATTTCGTATCATTTTATTGACTTTCATATACAACAATTGTATATTTTGTCTTTTGAAATATAAAGTTTTAGGATTTTGAAAAAATCTACATTTTATAATACAGACGTAAACCTAAAGAGTATGTATTCCTTAAGTCAATTTCCCAAGCATAAATATGTCCCGTGTGTTGGTAAAAATGCTTAAATGTATGTGGCAGCATTTTGGTGACCACAATTACACAATTTTGTTTCACTCAAAATAATTGTGTTTTATATTAGCATCCCATGATTTTAAGTTATATCAATCAATCAATATCAGTACATATCAACATTTATATATATGTATATATATATTTATGAGAAAGTATTGTTAAACCGAAAACTTTTTTAACCGTTAATTTTTTTAACTTTTTTCGATGTGTATACTTTATTATTTACTTGATTCTATCAAATGTTAAAAAAAATAATAAGTTATAATGCAAAATATCTTGCCTAACTAGGCTATCACCTGTTCTAATGAACACATTCTATTTATCTATGATCGATATGTGTAAATAAATAATGTATTTTTTTAACACTGCCTACAGCAGCCATGAGGTCTAATGTAAGGCGCGGCGGACTTTTCGTGTATTATGATTTTTTTTATTCGATTATTCGACTTTTTTGCTGTAATCCAATTTAAGTTATTGAGTAAAGAAACGCAGTTTATTTTGCTTTAAATATTATAACTGATTTTTTTTTCTTGCCTTTGGTTTAAAATCTGCCCAGTTTTCTTTTGACGTAGACCATCTATTGAAAATGTGAATTGTGAACGAGACATGAAAACAGCGGTGCCCGCAAATTAAAATGAAGCTTTACAAGTAAAATATAATCCGCTTTCAAGGTAGATGTTTTACATTCAGAAAATAATAGCATATGAAATAATGACTAAATGAATTTTTGATGTAATAATATGTTACCCGTAATAATTTAAATAAAAAAAAAATGCTAAATCTTTTAAAAGTTAGGTAATTTTATAAAGCAACTGATTTCGTAATATTTTGAATAACAAAAAAAAAAACATCATTCGTGAAAAACCATAATTCACGGTTTATGACTAACATTTTTTTAAGTCTAATGTTTTTAATTCACAAAGTTTTTAAGTCCGAATATTTCAAATCGCAGCGAAGTCTTTTTACAAATTTTAATTATTTTATAAATAATTACTAAAAGGTATATAAAATAGTAAGCTAGCCAATAAGAATGCCAATAATTGCTCTGAATCCCGGAACTCTTTTAGATTCTTCTTAGAAATATATCTATTTTTATTTATATGTTAGACCTTATATAATGTCAGGTATAATGTATATATTTTTCAGGTTAGGAAAATTTTATTTGATCTCAGTGGTCTAATTTAGAGATGTTTTAGGGTTGGATCCCTATTCCTTTTGGAACTTGGGGCAATGATCTTGCTGACTGTGCTGTCAAAGCCGTCACTTCTTCTGAAAACCAATTATATAAAAATACCAATAAAAAAATCCATTTTAAAACCCCACCCTAACCTCGTGTCATTTATGTTTTAAAATTTGGTCTCAATATCGGTTTATTTCATCCCGCATCAAAGGTTCTTTTTATGCCGGGATTCATCCTTATTTTGTTATTAGAATAAGACTCGGTCCCTTATCTTTTTAAATTAAGAATTTTATATTTTTCTCTTCGTGAATGTTAGGGAATGGTCATTTGAACTATATACTTTTAAATCCTCCTCTAAATTTTTGTTTTTCATCATTCTTTTAATAATTTTTTCATTACTATTGATATTTTAAATATGTTTTTCTGTAAATATTTTATACTTTTTATGTCTTAATAATAATAATATTGTTAATTTATTAGATAAGTTTAATAAACTAAAATATAGTTTGTACAAAATTCATTAAGTCTATAAATACATCTAAAATAAATTATTATATATTTTTTTTGTATCTATTTCAATTTTTTGTTTTAGCTGAAATCTTCATAGCAGTCAACTATTTCTATTCTAAATATCTTATTTTTATTTTTACCAGTCACAATCTATCTTATCAGTAAACCGCTTGAAGATGGTATTGAATCCTGTTTAGAATAGGTATATCACCAAAAAAACAACAATAGTAGCTGAAGCCTCCCCCTCTCCCTTCCCCTAAGAACGTGTGAAGTGTCGCTAAATGAGCATTCTGAATAGCATGTAGCATTAGATTCATTCACTGGACAGCAAAATTGTGCGAGGTGCATAAACAATGATAATAATTCGTTTACTCATAACATTGCCTTCATTCCATAGAGCTCAATAGAAGCGACATTCAATATTATAGAACTTAAATAATCAATAAATAAATGTTACATTTTCTACTTAAGTTATAACTTATGAATTATTACTAATCAAAAATATTTTTATCCTAATAAGAACAACTTTACAATCAAAACGTAGATTCAAAATATAATAAAACTGCAAAAAAGTTATTAATCAATACAAAGTTTAATAGCTCGGGATATCTTTTTATTCACTTAACTCTTTTCAGGCGGTTCCGCTACTAGGCGCGTAACTAGATCTCAAACATTCAAACGATTTCTATTCAATTTTGAATTAGTTTTCTCGTAATTGGAAAACATTTTTCTAATTAATTTTGCTTATTGCTATTTTCCATATTTCCTATATATATTTTTGATAATGTTCATTGCCGTCTTTGTACAGTTAAGATAGATTTAACTTTTATGGTTTACTTACTTACATCGGGGTAAATAATAATAGGTTTAAACTGTACATTATAATGGTAATAAATTCTAACATGGTTTTTATAACTAACGATATTTATTTTTAATATCCTTCATCACAAAAAAGTTTTTAAGAATTTCGTATTTCGGATTTCAAACAATGCTTGGTAAATATCGGTAAAGGAAAATTGATTGTATTTGAGATGCGCGGGAATCTGCGAAAACAAAGCGCTGTTTGTTGAACATTTTGCAGTATGTTAAAAAGAAAATCGTAAAATAAATAATGAATGTCGTAATTCTCCTTCTGGTGTTTACTGTACCCGCAAAGAGTGTCAGAAGCGGCTGGGCGGTTGTGAAACTCTAACGGGCCCACAATCTCACGCACGACAACACTCACTCATAAAAGCTTTTAGTTGGCTTATCGGCGTTTAATGTCGAAAGTTTGTTATGTAGATTAATAATTGCTTAATTTGTAGCATCAGTGCAGCATTCAAAGGAATTTCAGGAGCTGTCGGAGGCCATGAATTTACATTGATAAATATATTTTATGCGGCTGCTTTTGTATCCTGTGGCTTAAAACGAAATTAAAAAGAAGAGAATAATAAATAAAATATTTAAAGAAACCAGATATAAGATACGCTTTGTTTAATAGTAAATTATCAAGAACACGTTTAGTTTAACGAATAATATGAGTACGCGTGGAGGATAATTAAATTATGCGATTTTAGTTCTGGTTTTGCTGACCTGACTTTACTGACTTTTAAATAGTGACTGCTCACATCGATTTAGTATCATAAGTATCCCTCAGAGATCCATCTCATCATACTTGAATAGACTTTTAATATTCCTAAGTGTAATATGAATTATGTATGCTGAATTATGTATGCATATTGAATCGAATCAGTGAAGCCAGTAATCATTTATTTTTTTTATATAAAAGTACGCAAAATTATGATTTTTCATTAGAGTTATCATAATCATATTAGCGTCTTTATCATTACAATTTAAAAAGTAATTTAAAAACGCGTTTTTAAAGTGATATGCTGCACTGATCGTGTGATCAGGTGAGGTACGTGTAATTTGAAAACCCATTTAGTAAAAACCAATGATCACTTTACTGAATTGCGTAACACTCTATTGGAGGTCGGTATTTTATAACATCTTACTAAAGATTACTAATTTTATATTTATGCATTTTAGAAATTACTTTATATCGCGTCTGCGTTGTCTTGTTTTCGTAAAATTTATAGTACTGAGCCCATTCTCTGGCTTCAACCTGAGGGCATGTCTTGACGTGACTTGGCTTGGGTTATCATGGAAAGAGCGGCTATGACAGGCCGGCAAATGTTTCCTTTCAAGTTTTAACTCGTAAATAAATTGAAGTACTTACCCTTGTCTACACTTGATAAATTATAAACTAGGTGAGGGGTATTTATGCTGTTTTGAATTCGATGTTATACGCAACAGGGATAATAAAATGGCTAGGGAGAGTTCAAAAAATACGAGAAATTGTACTTATGATTTATTTATAGGCAAAAAGAAGTATGGAGGTCATTTTAAATTGCCACGTTAAACGAAAGTTACTACTCAAGCGTCGTTATATATGTAACTTCGATTTATAATACTATTTGGTAAATGAAGCTATTATCCCGTTCACTCCGTCTGTGAACAAATCGAAAGATGATATTTATAATGTTTATAGATTCTCATTCGAAAAGCTTCTAACCCTTAATTTTACTACCGAACTGACGTTTTAGACCCTGTTTACTACCTAAGAGTAGTATTTTAAAATTCAGCTAAAAATGAGTATGGGTAGTTTTGATTGTTTTTCCTTGACAGGATGTAAAGGATCACTGGTGTTCACCGATCGGACGATGCACATCTACAATAAATGTTTTTTTTTAAATTAATGTTCTATCGCTAGGAATCAAATTGGTTTCATGTACTTAAAAAGTAACTAAAATATTTCTGCAGCCTTCCAATGGCCTCTTTTACAACTTGTTTTTTACCTAGTTAAAGTGGCTATGTTACTCTCAAAGTTACAATAAATGACTACTAAATACTCTCAAAGTTATCAATGTATTCAATTTAAATATATAATTTCTTGTTTTAACATCTTCGTGTGCCATTATTGTCATAAAAAAATAAAAATAGAGCAACTATAAAATTATTGTGTTAATCCACTTACGTTTATTAATCTAATAAAAATACGATGTAGATTGATATAAACCATGATTTAAATAAAAAAAAGTTTTGGTAAATATACAATTAATTACGAACAATGGATTACAATTGATTAAGAACAATGCAATTTTTATTTATAGAAACTTGAATATTATAAAAAACAAAATTTAATTAAGGTAAAAATAATAGAAGATCTTTTCCCGAAAACAAACTGCAAAGGTTTTTTGTGGGGAATTATTTTATCTTTATATTCTATATAAAATATACATATATATATTTCGAGTTTATTCAATATATATCTTATGTTGTGCATATTTACTAGTCTGAAGTTGTGGCTTCGTATGCTGCCTAGGTCGTCGGATATATTTTTAACATTATAGGGAGCAAAATATGATGATTCATTGCAACGAGAGCGTCCCCATTATCTTAAAAGAAAAAAAGGAGAGGCGTCAAGCCCGATCTTAACGAGTGGGTGTGCCCGCATCAAATATTGCCTACATAATATCTAAGGCTCTTTTGTTGATACAGCTTGATTGATGTTAAAATGGGAGTGTTCGGAGGCTGTATGGACCAGCGAATAAGCACCATGAATATTAATATGAATTTTGGTAGTGCGGGCTGAAGGCTTATTGTTACATTAAAGCGACGAGACGAGGTATGTGTTAGTATGTGCCTGCCTTGATAACGATTATGCTCGTAAATACTTAACAAGATAGGCAAATTGAAGCCTGCCTGTTAAATGCCGGAATCATCTGAAAGCGAGACAGGCGGAAGCGAGAGGCACTATTCAGCTCCAGCGAAATACAAATAAAATTCACGAGTAAATTTAGAAATAAGAATTGCTGCATAAAGTAGTCATAATGCAATGATGTCAGTTTTATCATATTTTATGACCTAACTGCAGAGCCATTGATTATATAATAGTTCTACATTGCGCAGTTTTTTTTGGTAACGAAATAATAATTATATTAACATTTCGTTGGCAGATAGGCTAGACGCAAACCGCATAGAAGTCATATTTAACAAATTTTTACAATTTAAAAACGATATGCCTGCCCATGACGGTTATCTTTTTCATCGATTTGCATTATAAACATACGAAATGTATTACCTTCTGTCATAAAAATATGAAAGTGTGCTTTTCTAGTAAATTACGCAGTTTAAGACTTTGTATGACATTGCATTGTATTTTAGATACTTAAGAGCAGTTGTAAAAGTCTTCTTAGGAGTTGAGCAATCTAAAATCCACACATATACATATAGTGTGTCCTGAAACCGTTCCCGAAAACTTAATTGGGAGTTTATGTTCCCTATTATGACCAAGAAAATATATTAATGAAATAACGAAATTAATTCATCCCCGAAGGTGTACATAAGTGGTGTGACCGATAACGTAACCTTGCCCAAATTTGCGTAAAATGGGCGGCCAACGACCTCGCCGCGTGACCAGTCAAAACCCGTTTATGACGCGTCGATCAGCTGTGGTACCTATTACAAGAAGCGTATTCTATTATCAGGTAAAGTTTTTTTTTTGAAACCATGATAAATTTTGATATATAGTTTTTACAAAAAATACTCATATATTGCAGGACCTATAATCTGGATGCTTTATTTGGAATAATCTTGGGACACGGTCAATAATCAATATAGAACCTTTTTTTTGTCTTTACGATGCGAGGCGAGCAGACAACAAATCGTAAGGTTGTTTCGTGGATCTCGTTCTTAAACAGTCCAAAAGTTTGTATATTCTTAGAAGTGAAAGATGACTTGGCCGGGTCGAAATCACCAGGTTTCGTGCCCAAACCTCCTGTGCTAGCAAGGGTCTATACCATTGCCCAATTAGACTTATAGGTTCATGAGCCATTCTTGACGGTTCTCCTTTGGGGTGTGTTTTTAGATAGATAGATTACCAACTTACTTGTATTTAAAGCAAAGTTTTAACTCTATTCGATTTGCTTTTAGACAGGTGTCCAAAACCGAAAAAGTTGCGTATTTAAGCAGTATTTATAAAATATTTAAATGAATATTGTAATTGCTTAGCTCTCAAGTAATGAGTCAACATACAAATATGTTTACCTATTCCTAAGCTAACGACCTTGTCATCTTGAGAATTTATTTAGATATTAGGTACGGTCGAGGGCAAATGAATCTTTACCTTGAAAGGCGATTCGACAGTGTGTAGGTGTGTATATGTAAATATTAACCACAACTACGCTCACACGGAGATGCGACAGCGGTAGTTCTCATAACTACAGTCGACACACTCGTACTATCTCTTTTTTTTTATGCGTTTCAGTTCAACTTTAAATGCTCGAGGTAAAGCTCCAAGGGCCTTTGACTGTACGTAATTAGAAGTAAGGCAAACGTATAAAACAAAAATGGATCCAACACTGATTTCCTGACAAAGTGTCCTGAAATGGAAAGAAAGAACTGAACCCAAGGCTCCTTTTCGCAATATAGGTTATATGCAGTAGGAATGATCATTGCCACCAATATAAGAATGGTCATAAAGCTAAACTTAATTTAGACCAGGCAGAAATGGAAATCTGAATAAGAACTATTATTTTTTCCATTATATTATAGTATCGACTAAAACGCCTAAAGCCATAGGCATCTACTTGCTTTACTTTAAATTGTCTCTTTTAAATATTAGGTGTATGAATCCTATACAAATACCAGGATTCAAGGGTTCAAGGGGCTCAAAATCATTCAAATGCTTTCCCCAATCGAGACTAGATAACAGCGTTATATTACTTTGCTAAATACAAGATTTTTTTTCATGCTTCAGATAATCGAATTAATAGGACAAAACGCTTAGATTTTTTTTTTAAATTAAACCAAAAAATTAGTGTTTTAAGTTAAAAAAATAAAACAGTTATTTATTGAGCTGCCTTCAAATGCACTGTCCACGGTATACAACAACACATCATTTCATAGGTGCATTTTTGTGCGTTTTTGTGCGTTTTTTTACCTAATCACGAAACTGATCTTTACTACATAAAAGAAGAGTTAAAATAACGGGTTTGATGTTCAGTAATGTATACGATTTCAAATAATATTCAGATATCTGGTTAGCTTTTCAAAATATATGTAATAAGGTACTCGTACTTAAATAAGAGTATGTATTAGTAACGGTCATTCCAACCAGGCCGCCGAGTTTCGAATTGCCATTGAGGTTATTTTGTTTGTTTTTTGTGTACGCACCTTCCGCAGCTCGTGCGACGCCCACGCGCCCGGTATCGACCGCGAGTACGCGCTTTCGCCTGAACCCGATGGAATTTGTATACCGTAGCACGCCGTAGTATTCGGTTGTAAAAAGCCAACGTATGATGATGATGATGTATGATGTGTTTTTTTAGTAAGGCGAAACGTAGAACTGTAGCGATTTAGGTAAACAACGTTCTGTGCACTTTCTTTGTATTAAATAATCTGTATGAAATGCAGCTTTTATCTGTACCTAAATTAATCATATTTAAAAGTGCCTATATTTAAAGAAAGTACAATTGCAACATTGTTATTTCTAATAACAAGTAGTCAAACAATTTGCAACTATGTTCAAAGCAAGCATCGAAATCCCTGCCGTGAGTTCTCGCGTGAATTGTAACGGGCAAAGCGGAAAGTAGTTTGTTACATGATAAGCTATGATTATTTATTCTAATTTTTAATGGCGTCGTAGTTTCATTAACATAAAACGTATCACAAAACTTACATAGAAGCTGCACAACGTTTCTGGTGGTGCAATTCTGGTGGTTTCTGGTGTATGTGGTAATTTTATATGTATTGATAAGTAAATATTCTTGCTAGCTACATTCCGCACGCATTAACCTCATTATAATGTGTTAAAACAGAACGACCAATATAAACTAATCTTTTATTTATTCTACTAATCTATTTTAAATATTTTATTAATTCTTTTTTTTCTTTTATTTATCTTTTATTTTATTTAACAGGTTTCTCCATGTACACATTTAATTCATATAAATTATAATACTAATAGAAATATAAATATAAATGGTAGGTAAGTATTTGAATATAGATATAAATATAAAATATATATTGAAAATAAGAATATGAATATAGAATATAGATAAATAGTAGGTATGTATTTGGTATGCATAAATACACTTTTGCTATATTATTTATAACGTTAAAATAATTGAAGTGGATCAATAAATTACACTTTTCCTTTTTAGAACGAAAAGTTTTCGGTAGATAAAATAAAAAAGGTTTATTCTGTAAATATTGTATAAACTTTAGCTTACTACTTACAATAACATAAAATAAACTTTACAAAACAAATTTACAAAATGGTCACACTTTCTTTATTTGTCTTTCTATTAGCAACGTCGCGCTTTGTGTTCCAACCTCTTGAAAATATAATTTTCCCACGGAATATGTTACCTAGTTAGTTTTAAAGCTATAGGGTTAAATTCACGTGTACTTGTACTTATTAATATAGTTTTTTCTTTAGTAAATTTGTACATTATGATCTAAAAACCTTAATCTCTATAATGTATTCACACGTAAAATTCATGAATACAATTCTTTTGAATATAAAACACAAAAAACACAGTTCTTCCTTGTCATAAATCCAAAAATATTAGTTATGCTGTTCTGTCCTATAATTGGCCCCTATATAAGCAGTGAGGTTTTCATGACTGGGGTCATATCTATTTATAAACAGATAAATCACGTAGTCATTTTTTAGGAAAGAAAACTCTGAGAATTTGCATCAAAAACAAAGAGATCAAATGAGATCGGAATCGTAACGAATGAGACATTTTCATTGGATCAAGAAAACCTATTGAACTTACTGAAGCATACTTCAGTAATTTCAGTGATCCTTCCCATGAATTGCTCGCTGCTAAAATCGGTATTGGATGTTTTCATTTTGTTGTGATATCGACCTAGCTACGATAATTCATTTCTAGAATGTCTCACATATTGCTGGCAAGGTATTATCGATAGCGGTCCTGGAATGCGTATCAAGTTGCAGGCTATTTAAATCTCCCAGATGCCGACTGGAGATGTCGTTCCTCCTGTCAATCCAAAACTTAACTATTGTCTCTCTATGTCTTTCCAGAATAATACGTCAATGGAACTCTCTTTATTATTTAATTTTGATCCTATTACATGTTCAAAGGCTATTTTTAAGCGTAGGATGCGAGTTGTTTAACATCATTTTTTCCCCAGCTACTAAAATCAACAGTACCATCGACACAAAATTAATTAATTATAATAATAATAATCTTTCCTATACAAATTTTTATTGTAATAGTTGTCCCCGGAGATGTAATCGCTGTATTTTTGAGCACCTTATAAGGTGTTTCTTTGAGATTGTATTTGATCTTGTGAAAAGTATCAGGGAATTTGTAACTGAACAAATAAAAGACGCAGCTATATTACATTATTAATTGTAATATTTTTAGGATGTACTACGGTGATTCTTTTTGGTAGGTTATACAAAAACTAACGTTGAAAAACTCGCAGCCTTCGTTTAAAAATGGCTTTGACCAAGGTCGAATAATAAAAATATTCAATTCGCAAATTGGTCTAACGAAATAATAATTCAACCTTATTATTTGTCCTTCATTCACTTAGAAAGGTTTTATCTTTTATTTATTATATTTAATAAATATTCGAAGCAGTTTACTAGTGTTAACTGTACATTACTAGATAAAATAGTCAATTTCTCTGTCTATGTTTAAAAACCACATAACAATAATATTTTTTTTTTAATAATATTCACTATGAAAATACATATACTGCAATGGTGAATCTTAAATAATTATGTTTGTATATTTAAAAACAACCAGTATAATTGTATAATTGAAGGTGAAGCCATTATTATTATTATAATTTGTTTAAAGAATTATACTAGTGTGAAAATGTCTTAATAGACATTTTCACAAATTATTATGTATACAAATTATTGTAAGAATGGTGCATTTACGTCCAACTGCTGAAATATGTTATGTGTCGTCGTTTATATTTATTATTAGTGTGTTTATGATGACGCGAACTGCTTGAACGCTTGTATCAAAACATACTCGTACACCATAACCTGTGTTCGTATGTAAGAAGACTGGGAGCCAGCAGAATATTATTCAATATCAATTATTTCGAGAATAATTACTTCTGAAGAGTAATTTTATGATTAAAATATTATGGTATTCTTTAACTCGTCAGTTGCGTACACCGCCCATGGGCGGGGTGGGATCCTCAAAACGGTTACAATGCGTTATTTTTGAATATTGGCAATTCCGGGGTTTATGGTTTCCTATTGCTGTTCGTTTCTTTTACACACAATTCAATAATACAATTAATGAAACTAGATTTTTTTATGACAGACTTAAAAATCGAAAACATGCATACAAAAATTCCTTTGCACCAAAAATTGTCAGCGTGTCATATCATAATATGATAGTGTAACGATTATGGTAAATATTTTTAATTATGTTAAAGTTAATCAGACAAAATTGATATAAAAAGGCTTTCCCCGCAATGGCTAAACAAGCTGCTCGCGACAGATATCCGTGTTCATGATGGGTAGGGCTCAGAAGTTTTATGTATTTTACTTTTAACGATTTATATTTTTTAGAATTAACCTAAAGATTTTTTAAAATATTTTCCTTTTTTACAAAAAGTATTTAAAAATATTAATATGGTTTTTAATTACGTGGCTGGCTCTCTGTATAATAAACAGCTTTGTTCTTGTTCATTTTAATTAACTGGACATGTTTTTTGGACTCACCACCTCCTTATGACAACGTTTAATATTCGTAAAAAAATGTTTACATCTTAAAGCCTAAACGCCAATGTTCATTTTTACTTAATGTAATTTATGCAACACTTACGGTTATTACATTAAGAACAGTAAGTGAGTATTTGAAATACTTTTATTTTAATTACGTTCCACTAATATAAAATAGGGAAAATGCTTTTAAAATTATTTTATTAGAAAACACGGCGGCCGCATACACAATCGACTTAAAAAAGTAGCCAACTTTAAGCTTAGCACCGTACTAACGCGACTGTACGAAAAAGACGGTCCATATGTTTGCTACATTCTCAATCATTTTAAAGAAATAATAAATATTTTCATTTTGTCTTATTAGTGTAAAAACATATTTTTTCATTTTTTTAACCTATGTAATAAGCTAGACATTGACTATGATGAAGTATGTATCATTTCAATAATATGTACCATTTGTTACAAATGTGCTATGTATGTGTGTGTTGTGTAGGATCTATTATATTTTTTACTATTCAGTTTTGCATATTTTTTTTTTTGTGCTAAATTACCCTACCCTATCATCCCTGACCCCTGTGATCTGTTTATCTACCCTGTTCATTTGTGTAATAATATTAGTTCGGAAACTTATTGAAGGATCTATCGACAGTCCTTGCTCTTTTTTCTTAGAAGACCGTTGCTTGAGGCATTGAAACTGTACTGAAATGACCGGTCACAAAAAAAAAACTTACAGTTTTTAAAATATGGTACGTATAATACACATATATATTTTTAAAAGAATTGCTATGACCTAGGTCATATACTGGGCCCTACTCAACTGGGCCAAATATGTCTATGTTAGAGTAAGGGGAGATGGTGGCAATGAAGTTTTCAAAATGGTATGGGACCTTTGGGTCAGTAGTCAAACGCCTTAACCACTTGACTACAACGATCTCTACGAATAAAAAATCTTAATTAGGTGAGTTTTGTAAAGGCCAATACTGCCACTCTAAACACAACCATGAAACTCGCTACCTATGGCAACAACACAGCTAAGATTGGTGTCTGTCGCTTTATCTCAAGCCCAGAGCTCTGCCAATGATATCGTCAGCCACCCAGGGCGCATGGTGGGGCGGGCGGGGCGCGGCGGGGCGGGCGGGGGCCGGTCGCCGCCTCGAAACGAAACTCGTAAATTTATATCCTGAAATACAATCTGGCCGGCTACAATTGCTTCAATTGTATCGAACGGCCTATCGAGAACACTCTTCATTCGCATTCGAAACTATCAAATGTGGTTGAGTTGACATTTAGTGTTCAATTAAATCGCATTTTAATGAAAGGGGACAATCGAATGTCACTGCTTTGTCAATACCACCACTGACTTCAGCGGAATGCAGACATATATAAATACCATCACAATTCATTTTAGTAAACGAATATATAGTATTCCTCCCTGACCCTTCTCTTCTCTAAATCAACAAAGCCTTTTTTTTATTCAAATCACCCCAAAACTTAATTCATAAAAATATATATACAAGTTTGCAATTATAGATTTTTTGAAACATAGAGACGGAATAAATAATATCTTTCAGCTAGAAAAATAGACATATTGAGTAATATAAATATATATATATATATATATATATATATATATATATTAACCTTAAATATTATTTAATTTTAATCACAATAATCAATTGAAAGTTACAAAAACCTGTCAAAAATCAAAAGAGCAAATTTGTCCGCTCTTTAAATATTTTAAAATTGCGTATCTTTTAAAATATTTAAAAATGAACCTTCAAGTGTAGCATGTTATACCTTTTATTATGATTTATTTAGACACTTAAAATATATTATTTTTCATTTCATCTAATAGTCAAAATCAGGTTGTTTTTTTTATGCAGAAGTGTCATGAAGAGTCAAGATCATTAACACATCATGTTTTACAAATTATGTTTCTTGATTATTATGAATTGTAAATATTATTATTACACATTTTTTCCTTCATAGGATATTGCAATATATCCCCGTCTACCACTTATTTTTGACGGGACGAGTGCAATTCTGGAGCGACCGATGCACTTTATCTAAAGGGTGGAGCATGTTCTGCGAACATATTCGCCATAATTCATACACTGGCCTATTGCTAATAAGTACACGCCATTTATTTACCTAAGTTTTTCTGTTTTGTTCATATGGATGTAACACCACAAACTAGACATGGTTTGTAAAATTCGTAAATACGTAGTATTTCGGTTCTAAAAATTGCCATTTTATATACATACTCGTATACAGAATGTTTATGTTCCCTATTACATGTAAGAAATTGTATATGCAAAAATAATTCGTGCCTAAATTTATTACTTTTATCAAAGCGCTCGTGTAAAATCCCTTTTTGCTCGCATACGCTCGGCCAAGGCTGGTCAAAAACCGCACGGCCTCGCTAGCGAGGGCGAGGCGTGCGAGTATTATCACGCAAATGTTTCTTTTTTAAGTCGGTTGTTTTCTTTTTATATTAATTAAAGTAAATAATCAAAGCTACTTTAGTTTCGATCTACAGCTCTAGTATTTCCTATGGGTTCTATTCGACTCGTCGAACGACACGCCTAGCGTTTTCGATAACTCTTTTGAATGCATTCACGAGGGTTTGATTGAATTTTACTTCAACTTGTCACGTCACACACAGGCACTCTTTGACCGTTCTCCATCCATACATTATGTTAAAGTTTTAATCTTTTTAATGGCACATAGTACTCTAAGCGATGAACTCGTAAAAGTCACCAACACAAATTTTAAAATTGATTAATATCTTATCAATTAAATTATAATTAAAATAGACATATTTGTTAAGTTTAATAAATGTATTGACAAATCTTGATATGAATATAAATATACATCAATTATTTTACCTAAATTAAAAATTAATATTTCATAATCTCCTATGTTTTTTAGATTATATTATGCATAGATACATATATTTGTTATGCCATTGTATATTATTTGAAGTTTTAATATTGTTAAAACTATTAGTTTAAGAATACTACATTGACTAATTGTATAAGTAAAAACATATTTTATATTAATTTTATTATTTTTATTTTATTGGCTGTAAATGGTATAATTTAAATAGAAAGCAGTATTTAATCATTATTGTATATAAATTTTAATATTGTTAAAAAAATATCGTGAAAAAGTATTAAAATGTATTTTGCATGTAATAATATATCTAATTAATATGTTTTTTGTACTTTTTTCAAAATTCATATACCTAGTCTTTGCAGAAATAAAGAATTATCTACCTTAGTACAGAATAGTCTGAACTAGAACTAATCATCCTAGTAAAACGAAAATCAGTGCTGCCTTATATATTGACAGAAAAATAAATGTAAGAATTATTGTATTTGAGAAAAAAACATTTTTGGAAGTGCTTCTTAGGGTTCCGGACTTTTTAGGGTTACGGAATTATCCTCCTAACGGTTGGTGATACAAAGTTGATGTTTGATATTCCTACTGTTAAAAAATCGAGTAAATGGGTGATCTGTAAAACAAAATATGCACACCATGAGTGTAAATTCAATCCCGAATAATTTTACAATGAAATATTTAAATCAAATATTTGTCCTTATCATCGGTATAGTTAAAGAATACAATACAAAAAACAAATAAAAATTTTGAAAAATACAACGAGAGAAGATAATGAACAAATAAACTTTTTATTTCAAATTAAATATACAATAAAGTCTCTTTCCTGAAACGCATACAAATAAATATAAACTTATAATAGAAAATTACAATTTTAACGATAAATGTAAGGACAAATAGATCTTTTATAATTTACGTACACATTTAGACATTTTTCATAGACCTAAATGACTTTAATTTTGACTTGCAAATAAGAGGTTTTATTTGGAATATTAAACGATAACAAAAATTAGGTGCAATTTTTTGAGTTTTGTTAAGTTGCAGAACCGGATGCAGAAGCGGAGGTGAAAGATATTAATTAAACTTTATGTAATGTTTATAATAAAAAACATCTAAATTAGGATATTTAGTGTGGTTTTTTATTAGATTTTTGCTTTGTAAACAATAATGTATCTGATTGTTGTCAAACTTACTACAATAAATAAATAAGGTAGGGGGGGGGGGGGGCTATTTTCTAACTTTGCTTTAAATGACACTGTTTACACTTCAGTTCTACAAACTTATTAGATCGTATAATTACATTGTTCGAAAGCAGTGGAATATCAGTATCTTGTTTTTATGCACTTTTGATTTTGTTTGTTTTTATCCGGGGATCTTAATTTCCTAAATCCACATTCTCAAATTTTCGTGAATTTTCAAATTTTGAAATCTGTTACAAACTCTGTCCATTTTACCGTTGTATGCTGTACGTTGTCTTTATCCTCTATGAGGGGCTTTGAATGCCATCAAAGTCCTGAGACTGATGGCATTCGAAGCCCCTATGTTTTTAAAGTGATCACCAAAATAATCCTAATTCAATTGACTTTGGCGCAATTTATTACAAAAATACCGTCGCTGGTTGTGTTTTTTCGGGTTATTGCATAGGCTATCAGGCAGACAGTGTTAAGGGGCCTCTTTCCGGTAGCGCTCTTCTCCGTCTTGCGCGTGATTTTAAATCGTGCTGTCTCATCTAACACATAAATATTCCGTACCGTTGTTGGTTAATTATGAAAAAGAGAATCAATTTATGTCTAAAAACTTACTTGAATTTGGATCTTTATAAAATAAACTAAGCTTCTATAGTTTTATTTTCCGATTCTTGTATTCAGACAATAAGATATTTACGCATAAACTTTTAATAAAACGCATAGAACAATACAGACTTTTTGAGGGTCTTAACTTTTAGACAAAATAAA
This sequence comes from Neomicropteryx cornuta, assembly GCA_020383195.1. Classification (NCBI taxonomy): domain Eukaryota; kingdom Metazoa; phylum Arthropoda; class Insecta; order Lepidoptera; family Micropterigidae; genus Neomicropteryx; species Neomicropteryx cornuta. Next base: position 15,229,444 of record JAHKQU010000014.1, read on the forward strand.
AATGTAACTTATTAACTTCATAAAAAGCCTAAATATTTATGAGATAAAACGATGCCTAGTATTATTTTTCTATAATATAGTATTTTTTATGGACAATTGATCGGGTTGAGTCCCCTTAAGACCAGTTCCAAACAACCTGTTGTGGTCTTTACAATACATGCAAGCAACAGATTGCAAAGTCTGTAAACATCTGTAATATGTGTGTCTTGTTACTTAACACAGTCGTCGGTTTAAAAATGTTAAACATGAAATAAACCTTCTATTATTCATTACGAGAACATTACATAATATTATGTGGGCGTTGAGTGAAGCAACACATTTCCCAATATGGCAAGAGGAACGTTAATAAATTATGATTTACCATAGTAAATATGATGTCAGTGCTCATTAAAATTTTGAATCTTATACAAAATGTATGAAATGTGGAATTTATTTAATTAACAATCATATAGTTTAATACATTTTTTCTTATTTTATGAGTAAAATATCTAATTGTTTTGACAAATAAAGATTATTTTTTATAATGCAATAACTTAATATGGGCAAAATTGTGGGAAATAGGGCAAACATTGATTAAGTGCAGAAAAGTAAAAAAAAAAAAAAAATGTATAGGTCAATAAGTTTTGGCATAATACTGTGTCGTCGCCGCTACATACAGACGAACATATTGGTTGGTTATTTTTCACTTGACTGTACCTAACCTCGATCGATTGATTGCTACTAAGTATTGATTGTGTGACTAACCTACCGATTAAAAATGGCCGGATACGTTTGAAATACCCAAATTGGCGTTCTTCAGTTACAAGTATGTTTTTTCATTATTTCGATTACTACATAGTAGCCATCACTAATAAATAAATCTTTTCAACACGCCGGCAGGCAGTGGTAAATTTCACCGGATCTTAAGGCTCTGATCCGGTCTTCGCCGGATCCCCCGGGCCCTATCGTAAGGGCCTTTTTTCGGCCGTAAGGGTTGCTCATATTAAAAAATATAGGCTTATAATTAATATTTTGAACGCATTTTATTCTGTGCCTATTAAGGGAGTTATGATTTTTTGAATTTGGAATAATCAGTTTTTCCCACCCCTAGGACAAATAAAGGGTGCTATTAAAAAAGTTTACTGGGGTAAGATTTAGGCCTTTATCTAAGAAATAATAAACAATTTGAATGAATTCGATATCTTTTATACTAAGAAATTTACAGTAAAATTTCACTTTTTTTACAAAACTCCCCCATTCCCGCCACATTAGTCTGATTTTGACCATTAACGAACTTGCCGAGATTTTGTGTCTTTAAATTTTATGTATCAATTTCTAAGTGATTCTAAGTAAAATTACGGCAGTTATCGATATAGGTTGATAGATATATAAATTTAAATATGAACTTTTAAATTTAAGGTCCAGGGGATGTGAAGGGCGAAGATTTATCGAAATTTTCCAGAAGTCATGACATACCATTGCAATAGGTAGCTTTCCTAATGAAATCTACCTAAAATACGACACAGGTGAGCTTTTCCCCAACCGTCTTGAACAGGTAGCACTGTACGATTTCACAATACAAGAAGCGTTATAGCATAACGCTATTCGACCAACAATGCGCGCCGTGCGACTGAACGCGATGACAAATGCGTAATGTGAAGAGTATATTTACGGTTTGCGTGCCTTGCGCTCAGTTGATGTAAATGTACGAGTGGTCTATAACATTGTTGGCAGCCTCATTATAATTATTCATACTAAAACTTCGGAATTTGACGGTTTGGAATTTTTATAATGTTTAGCCAATATTATTGGCTCAATATTACCCCATATGGGATGTGTACGTACGATTATAACACCGTGAATCTCTATTGAATTAAAAGTTTAAATTACCTAGAAATTAGCTTAAAATGTAAAATTTTATTATTTTAAAAAATAAAATTTGTATAATTTGCTAAAAGTAATAACTACATTTATTTATTCGTACATACAAATACAATGTGTCTGTTAAAAAAAGTACATAGTCATGCTCGTATCTACTAAAGTAGACCGCGTGGTGTAATAATAAATTTTGCTCATAATTTCCAGAATTGCGTTAAAAATAAATATTAAGAACAGTAAAAAGGAAGTTTTTAAGAAAGATGAACATATTTATGATGTTTTTTTCGTCCCTTGAAAATACGTAAATTAGTGCTTTTATGTTTTAACGGAACCCTAATACCGCACCGCGACTGTCGAGTGTTCATTACGTCTATAGATACATAATATGTAATACCGGCATACTTATCCATTGCTCCGAAATAATATAATATTGCAAGTTTCCTTAAACTAAGTGACCTGGATTTGATCTCTTTGAACTCGCCGTAACCGAGCTTTGATATCGCTTAGGTACTTACCTTCGTCTGGCAACTTCAATGGAAAGGGTACGGGGTTAACCTTTCTGTCTGAACTTGGCCTCTGAGCTTAAAGCAGATTGCCCAAAATATTAAACCTTTACCGTTTTCTAATTAAAAGCACTAGATCTAGTCATTTTAATTTCATACGTATTTTATATTAATTATGATATAAATATCTGTCAGAATCCTCTTATTATTTTATTAGTGGATGAAGAGTGTTAGTTTAAGTTATTTTTGTTTTTAAACAGTTCACAAAAATAATAAAAGTTTCACTATTTTTTAATAATAAAAATATATTAAAATTAAGGTTGCAAAAAGAAAAACTTTTTTTATGAAGTTTAAGTAAAAACAACATATATCCCAATTTTTTAATTTAATTAATTTTGACGAAATTTTCTGATGTACATAGTGTGAAATTGACATATATTACAGAAAAAAAAGACAATGTATAGTACCTAAATCTAGAAAGAGATTTCTGTTTTTTACTACTAAGATAATAATAAAATCCAATAATACTGCCTAAAATATACATTTGCAATATAAACGAACTTAGATATTTATTGATTATGAACGGCAAAAACTTTAATATATAAATTACATTTTTAAATGTTATTTATTTTATCTGTATATTTTGTATTTTAGTTAAACTTTTCCTAATTTAAGATAATCGTAGCAAATAATTTGGTGTGTTCATTGTACAAGTGAAAGGTTCATTATTATTCATTATTCGAGGAGCAAATTGACCCTTTCGTAACACATTTAAAATGCGTGCTTTGTATTTTATCATTGAAATGAAAAAGAGGTAATTGTGTGTGCATTTGTGTGTGTGCGTAGATGCTTTTTGTTGTTTTCGTTTGCATAGCATTTTGTGACAAATGACATGTTTTTCGCTCGACTAAGTGTGAATAGAAATCGCGTAAAATCAGTAGCAGCCACAGATATGCCGAGTCTCAAAGAATCTAGACCTGGCGGATTGGTGGCACATAATTCTCGGTAATGAATGGGGTAGCGACCGCAGCCAAGCGTCTTTCGAAGCCCGTTCTTCCCACGAAGTCCACATTCAGCGTTTCGCCCGCTACAATAATAACTGCATACGAAGCAGGTTGGCACAACGACACCAGTTTATGGAGTCGCTCTATAAGTCACACATATCTGCCTTCGCACTCCGCCGGCAATATGAGAATAATTTGTTTTCATTTTGCAAATAAACGCTGTCCTAACTGTCAGACATTACAATAGAGATTACAAATCATTATTTTCTATATTCTATTCGAATAATGGCTTTATAATAGAAGTCAATTTCTTCATACATAAAATACATAAATGAAATTGTAGCCACATAAATTGTATTCATGTGTGGGTGTGTATATGGGTGTTTATATTTGTGCCTTAGTTAATTTTTATATTTTCACAGCGTTTTGTGCTAGTCTCTTGTATGCTCACTGTAACACTTTATATATAACCTTCCTTAGAACAGGTAACTGTTACCTAGTTAGGAAGGTACTCATCGGCCAACATGATTTCTCAATAAAAAAACAATGTTTATTATTTAATTTATTACTAATTTTTCGATTAGTAAATATCTATAGCTGTGTTTAATCGATCGGTCAGATCTTGTGTCGGTTTTCAGTAAAAAGGATATGACTTAAAATAACTGTAATTTCTTGACTGTTCTATGTGTGTATGTGTGTATGTGGATTGAATATTCAGTGAAAATATTCCAGTTCCTCTAGTAGAAACGACAAAATTCACTATTCTATGTTGAGCCATGTCGGAGGACCACTCGCACCTAAACAGTAGTCAATTATAAAATAAAACAAATTAAATATTCTGTACCTTATGTAATGTTATTTCAGGCCGTTGATACCAACCATACCAACCAACCATTAACAGTAAAATATATTGGTTTTTTTTTCAATTTTTTTTTTACGAAAAAGTATTGCTATGACCTAAGGGGAGATGGTGGTGATGAAGCATTACAAATGTTATGACCGTGTGCGGATACGAACCCGCGACCTTTGGGCCAATAGTCCAACGCCTTGACCACTAAATTACCACAATTTCTTACACAAGAAAATCATCTTTAAAATTAAAAAAAAAATAGCTTGAATGTTTGAAAACGTAATATGTTTGCCGTGGTGGACTACGGAGGGGCGGAGTTAAGCGCTCTGGCACTGAGGGAACGGCCGTCGTTTTGACCTTGGCCACACCTTAACCAAATATTTGACATATATATAGTCGGCACAGCGTGATCTTTTGTTTTCCTGAGACCGGTTAATATTCTTAACATATTAACTTCTTAACACCACAGAAATAATGATTTGAATATATATTGCATATGTGACCTGCACTTAGAAGATCACTCACTATGGAAAGTACTTGCTTAATGTGATTATTTTGTCAACGTTAAATTAACGTATTTTGTATCTTAACGTCAGGTTGCAGACTAGGCGTAATATATTGCCAAGATACTAGTGGAGCATGACTGGACACTCACGCGCTCTGGAGACACTGCGAGCACAAAATCACTACTCTATCGATTATAGTACACTAATAAAAGTAGTACAGTGTAGGGTAGACTTGGCGTTGCAGCTTATTTGGATCTTTTGGGTTTAAAAATAAAACGTTTTCAGAATATTAATATATATATCAGTCAACAAATAAAAAAAAATCTATAGTAGCCTTTTTATAAGATAATTTAAAAAAGTATGTATGATTAGTACTTACCTGCTACATTAAATAAGTATAGTAACAAACCAGCAGCTTTTAGGTTAGCAGCTAGGAGCTTGCGCACTCGTGCTCCCCGACACGGAACGCAGGGAGGGTTACGTAGGAGACTCGAAGACTCCGACGTTCAAAATGGCCAAATGTATTCATCTATTTTAATTAACTTAACATGCTTTCAACGTCTGCCGAGTAACGAGAAGACGTGTGGCAAAGCTTCGAAAGATATTTATGTTCCAGATCGTGAAGTGCATAGCTTATGATGGTATTAATTTAGATAGAACATTGTCGGCAATAAACACATTATTTCAGTGCTCCACCTTTTCGGAAAATTTGAATAGTTTCTCTAGGAATAAATAGCATTTCATGATTGTCATTATAATAAATAAGAAAAAATCGGTTTGATAATCTGTGAAGGTAATGAATAATCTACTCAGGTCTCAATGGTTTCAGGTTTTCTTAAATGTCAGTTTCAATTTTTGATAAACATCGTACCCGTTTTGATTTGCAAATCAGTGAAAGTATGGTAGAAGATAACATGATTAATTCCTTACATGGGGTACGGAAATGACTTGCAGGTTACTGAAAGTTTTAGCTTTGGTTTTTTGTACAAATATTTTTTTTTATTCGGGTTACATAGAAATAATTCACAATACCCTAAAACTAACCCTATTAACCTCGTATAACGCAGTATTTTGGCTCTCTCACTGCCCCTCCCATGTCGCTATCTACAGCTTGTGTTTAAAAGGACAACACCAAAATTTACCTAAATTAAAAAAAATAAAACCGAAAATTAAAAAGCTCATTTCTTTAAAAATCTTAAATTTAATATTTGATATAGGAGGATATATAGGATTTAAGTTACAATAAAAATTGATACTAATAAAGTTGATATTTTAGAAGGTAAAGGCAGAGATAGATAGTTCCTTTTAAAATATCAGATAACTACTCGATTAGGTATAATATTTCGTCTTCAGTATATTAAAATTCTTATTTCATAATGGCGAATACAATTTATAGATTTATTTTTTGAGAGATCGTCCAATGTGCCAAATAATAAGTATAAACTATGGTTCTAACTCTTTTGATATTAATAACATTTTATAAAATTGCTAGTGTCTTTAAAACGTTATTATAACGGTTCCCCTTATGTTTTTTTTATCGTTCTCGGTGTCCATTAAAAATGGAAAAGTTCTCGCGACGACTTTTAAATCAACAGAAAACTTTAATGGCGCTTGGCTTCCCGGGTGTTAACAAAACTCGCATCTCGACAGACGCTAAATTATTGCTGAGAGCGACGAATTGGCTCACTTGCGAGAGGAACATCAGCACGGTAAGCTGACCATAAAATAAGTCTCATCTATTACATTATCGTACATAATAAACATATTTTAATATTGATTAGAGCAAAATAAAAAACTATAATTCGCTTATATCAGCGTGTAGTTTTATCTACATGTATTTGTTTGATATCTGAACGCGGACCCTTCACCCCTCCTCCGGAGTAAAATGAACTTTAATTTGTTCGATCTTTGTGGCTTTGCGAGCTTTACGATTTGAGCAGATGCGTCTGGACCGCATTACCTTGGCCGCGTTGTAAGCCGCGTTTCAATTGGGAAAGGGTGATTGGTATTTATTACTAAGTTACTGAAATTATTAAAAAAATCGAAATAATTTAATTATTAAAAAATAACATCCTTTCATTACTGTTGCTCACGAATGCTAAAGCTACACATCTTAATTACTCTTTAGTCGTAGCAGAAACCCACCGTATGCAACTTGACTATAAACCATGTCTCTGCGCTGACTTCAACATTTTGTTGCATCGTTTTTTTTTATTGTATATTAACAATAAAAAGTTTAGTGCATGATTTCTCAGTTTATTGATTGTAAATTTATTTCAAAACTAGTATCCTTATAAAGAATCAATTCATAAAGGATCAAACTACTTAAGTGTATTTTTGGTAAAATTTTAGAAACAATTAATAATGATTTATTATACACGATACCTATCAATCAACATTTTAGATATTGGACTTTTAGTTTTTTTACTAATCAATTTATTTAAAAATACTAGAAAAACATCTTTTTAAATTTGAGATAACATCGTACAGATAACAGTGTCAATATTATATTAAGCGATGAACGCGTTTTTTCGGTAAGATATTTTAAGTGCTGCAGACATTAAATGTATTGTAAAACGAGCACATAAATTCTTATTTACCCAAATAAGAAATCTGATTTATTAGAGGGTTGCCATGAATTAAACAGTTCGGTTAAATTTTGTTTGTTCATTTTATAGCCTGCGGTCCATTTATGATTTCATCTTTGGAAGAAGAACATTCCATTAAAGCCTTTACTACGGCTTTATTGAAGATCCGCGAAATATATTTTTTTATATCTTAACGCATTGCGGGCATTTTTTTATTTACGTTGACTGTTATTATGGTTTACATTTCACTGCGACATTTAAGTATGGCATGCTCAGCAATTTAAAATGTTATTCTGTTCAGACTTGAGTAAGATTTGCTTATATTTATTACACTTTATACCTGTGGCTTTTTAAGACAGATGTCCATATCATTTTTTACCATTAGCATTTGATGTATTTATATCGGTATGTACCTACGAGTATAGGTATGTTCGTGCGTTAAACTCTCGAGAGTAACTTGACCGATTCAGATAAAACTCTATCCGATATCTTTATACTTTGAATGACCATTGTCACCTAACCTAACCTAAATTTTTCGTTTATTTATTCCTAATAAATAAAAGTACCAGAAAACAATGTTTGAATGTAATAGAGCCTTCTATCATTAAAATTCATGTGACATACACGTGCGTGTTCATGTGCGAACATATAGGTTTAAGTGCGTAGAAAATATTTTTTTGTGCGTAGAATAAAATACGATTACTTAAAATAATATAATCAAGTCTAACGTAATTTTATTCTTTTTACCCGTTATTGTTTATAAATATATATATTTTATGGAAAAGACTTACTAATAGCTTATAAGCAATTGGAAATTACCTTTTATCTATGTTAAATAGCGTATGTTTTGATACAGCAGCGCTACTATTAAGCTATTTCAAAATTACTTTTATGCATAACTTAACTATTGAATAACTTTTAGCAATTTTTGCAATTTTTTACAAAGAATTTTAAGATTTGACAGTGATGCATTTTTTTTTTTTTTGATTGGCTCAAGCACACTGCAGTTTCCGGTGTTTAGGTTAAAGCAACATCATTCACCTGATGAAACAAGATTTATGAAAATTATGTTATTATGATAATATTAATAATCTCAGATCTCGTTATTTATGGCCACGTTCTTAATACAATTTTACATAACATTATGCGCCAGCCATTAACGCGCGCACATCACACGGGATGATATTTTCCAGGAGCAATTTTGTGATGCGCATTTGACCTGGAATATTTAATTACTTCGTTCGTTGAAATCTGTGAATAGCTAGTAGATAAATAATAATATGAAGGAACCGTATTGCTGGCTTATGTTATAAGAACAAACTTTTGACATATCTGTCTTATTTCTTCGTCGCACGTCAAATATCATTAAAAATATAATTTAATTAAAAATAGTTTTTTTTTTAAATAGTTTATTTTTAAAATTAGTATCTTTAACTAGCCGGCATCCAAACGTAATAATTAATTTAATATTCGTAGAGCACAGGAAAAGAAAGAGTTGCCAGCTCATTTATTAAATAAAGACAATTTTATACCCTTTTATGTGCACAAAAAAAAATGTGGCAGTTGATGAAATTTTTGCGTAGACCCAAAACCTCTTTATTATGACAGTAAAAAGTGTGATGTATCCGTTTATTATTTTTATGAAATATTTAATTTCTGGATGAATGATCAGATGCTAGAAATAACTATGTTTGTTATTAGCAAAGGGCCTGGCATAATCCTTATATTTTTAGCATCGCGACGGATTTAAGTTTAAAATTATGCGATGTACAAGAATGTATGGTCATTGGATAATTATAGGGAATTTAAGAAGAACTTTTGACTTATGATTATTATTTATCAAATAATATATTGAAGTCTTAATAATATATTGAAAATATAATTTTACTGAAGTCATAGTACTGTACATATAATTATAATTATAATTAAACATATAATTATACTGAAGTCAAACGTTAAACTCCCTAACTTTTATGGTGTTACATTCGTATCGTGGATACCTAACACATAATATAAAGATTGCATACAAATGCAATAAATTAGACGAAAAAATATAAAATGTTGATGAGTAGAATGTAGCACACAAAACACACATGTGTGAATACACATCATGTGTGTGTGTTCATTTGTGTGAATAAAAATATTTTTACCAAATCAAAATAACACGCCATCCTTACAACTTTCTTCGGCCTAAGGTATATTTGCGCTACGCGGCATTCTATCAGTATGCCAAATCACAACTTTATTTGACGTTCCGTTAAAAAGATACAGGCCTGATACAGATGGACATATAGGCAGACATACAACGATTAATGTTCCTGTCTTTGACCATTTTGGTCCGTAACTCTAAAAGCTCATAATTATTATAATTTAATATTACCTTTTCTAATCAATTTGCAAAATATTGATTGTAAAATACTCCTTAGAGAGTTTGAAAGTTGTATTGTATTGGCGGCGGGCTAGTTAAGCATCTCATAATACCCTCCCTTATTGACCAGGGAATAATAACAAATAGGTACTTCCCCTTCGCATTTCTATATCGCTAATTAATTATGAAAATGCCAGGCCATTCGGACGACGGGTCTCAAAGCTAAGCCCTGCGAGCAACGTTTGTCCTCTCGGGCTCTGTGAATTGACTATTTTCATAATTTAATACAGCCTTTTCTTTCGCGAATTTGCGAACATCAAAACTAATTAAAATTTAAATTTAAATAAAGGTAATTTATTAAAAATATTTTCATATATGGTACGTTATAGATCTCAATCTTTGACCGCATAGGTACATCTATATTGAAAACTTGCCTGATTGTAGTTTCAAATTGCATATTTATTATTACCTACCGTTTGAACCCTTAAAGTACTCTAAAAAGTTCGTTATATTCGAGGTTACAATTTTGGAAGAAAGTAAAATAAGTTTTTGGTCCCTTACCATATAAATCGTTGCTGTATATGCATACTTTTTTTAACTATGCGTAAAATCTACCTGAAGGCTGAAACCTTCAAAATACGCATTAAGAGTTACTTTGACGACTATGAACCTATTTATACATAATAATCTACGACTTAGATTCGGCTGATTGTACAAATTATGCATTGCATTGTTATAATTCAAATCCCCTTTTAAAGGTCATACACAGAATAAATAATATTAATTAAATACCCCATAGCTATAATATTTTCATTACATTAACAAATAAATGTATATAGGTACCAAATAAAACGTTGTTGTAACATAAATTCTTTAAAATATATGCACACATAAAAATAATATTAAAACGCGTTACTGTTTTTCGTTTCATCGATCGAGGATTCTCTATTGAATATTCTGAGTACTTTACATAGATGCATAGTAAATAAAAACGAACAATCGTTTCATGGTTTTATTACTAACACCATCCGTTCGTAATCCCTTACACAATATTCCTTTTAGGTGGCATTGGGTTCATTTTATATGAGCTTGTTTCTTGCCTCTAATAAAAGTAAAATTTTATTATACGGCGATTAAATGTGTGCTTTATTAGATAAGCCTTTAATTTGGATACTCTTAAATCTTAAATATGTTTTTCCTTCAAGAAAATAATGACTTTTTTTTATGTGTGTGTTTGTTAAAACAAACATTATTAGCCTAGGTAAAGAAGCATTTTAATAATCGCCATTATAACTGATATATTGAGCTATCGTATTCAGGATTATTTATTAGATACACTCCACTATGGAATCTTCTATTTAAAGCAGAGGTAACAGGCATAAATATAGTTTGAAGATCCTTTTTTAGATTTCAAATCAGCTCTCTATACAGTAATAATAACATTCTCGAATTGCAGAGATCCTACTACCAATATTCAAACCTACATTTTGCATCCAACTTACCGTAATAATAAGTACTGGAGTATGTAATAAGTATGTAATGAATAAGAATAATTTACTTAATATAAATTAAACAAGAATGTACCAAAATATTATGATGAACGCAGACAACCTTATATTTAGTTTTTATTAGTGACTATTATTTTTATATAATAACAAACTGACCTGACGAACTTCGTACCGCCTTAAAATCAATTAGTGTTGTGTATATTAAGAATACTCAAAATTAATCAAGTTCAATGAATGCACAAAAATCAAAATGATATTTTAATTATAGATGCGCGCACAATGACAAATATTATAACCTCACAAAGTGAACATCTTCGAAGGCAACTTACCGTTTAAACATAGAATTCCACAGAATACAAAGCCATTCTGTACAAAATGTATAAAAAAATGAATTTTCTTAATAATTTTTTTTCGCGATTTTTTCCGACTTTTTAATAGTTATTACGCTATTCGGGGCGGAGAAAAATCCAACAAATCAAAGATCATAAAAATCAGTCCAACTGTTCTTGAGTTATTAACCGACTTTATTTTATATATGTTATCAATTTTACGTATTTCTAAAGATATATATTTTTGTACATATGTACATTGGAAATAAATTATCTTATCTTATCTGATCTCATTTTTATATAATTTCATAACAAAAAATATAGATTATACCAGTTTAAAACATATTATGAGCTACCATTTTTTTGTATGATCTAACGCTCGTATATTGTTAGTTGGCAACTAGTCAAAAAATAAGAATAAATTGAGCTGCCTTCTTTAGGATAGGAATTCAATCTGGTTAAGAAGGCAGCCAATAGAGGTTGCAGTGGTACCAAATGACACAAAACTATTTTCAATATGCACACGAATCTGTAACCTTATAAAATGGGTTAGTAATTGTTGTCAATAAATAAATAAATGTGTTCACTTTAAGTTGAAGCAACCCATTCAGAGATCAGCGGGAACGTACGGACGTGCCAAGTTGCTACTCCGAAGTTGAACAGCTAGAAACTAGATCATTATACCTGATGTTAGATTCGTGTTTGTATTCCGTACCAGTGATTAGCCTTTTTCTACATTTTGTTAAATGCAAGTAATGACTTTCAATTTTTATGCGAGATGAATATCCAACTGATTTGCTTTAAATACAAAATATCCATTGTGTAATTCACACCCCTAGAGATATTTGAACTAATCCCTTTCAACTCCTCCATCCAAGATTAGAGGTTAAATCTGTCACCTAAATTTCACGTGACTGTGCAATAAAGGTCTCAATTGAATGGCTTTCACGCGTGTACAATGGCGCGAGTAATCGTGGAAATTGCTTCGTTCAATTGGTTTTTTTGTTTGCTAGACGGAAAACGGCTCTTTAAAGCACTTTCAGTGACGTTCACGTGAACAGATCTCGTACCAGTTTCCAGTAAAGGAACTTTACCTGCAAATTGCCGACTATAAAATAAACCTTGCTTTTCTATCATATTATCGATTATACTTACTGATTAAAGAAAAAATATATTTTTATTTTTCAAAAAAGAAATTCTACGATCTAGGTATGACTCCAGAATGGTACGACTATTATGTGCGGAATAGTCCAAAGCCCTGACCACTAGACTACCACGATAATATATCAAAGACCCTCGGTGTTTACGATTTGGTAGATATATTTTTTTATTGTTTACTAATTATAAGATAAGATCAGATTTTTTACTAAAGATATTTACTAAAGATAAGATTTTATTATTTTTTAGTTTTTTTGTTATTTTTTTTTTAAGTCGATTTTATTACTTTTATTTTTTTTATATTTGAATATGTTTAGCTACCTTTAATTTTATCTAATATAATGAAACTAATATGCAACTTGCCCCTGAGAATTTCTCTATTATTTGCGAAAAAATCATCGTAATTACATAAGCCGAATTTTTTTTATTCAATATTATCAAATTATTTAATATTATGGATAAGTATTATTTTTAAAGGGCATTATTTATTGTATCAATTAACAGAATTAATAACAGAATTAAATAAGAAACTTTTAATAAAATAATAAAAAGTTACAACTCTGCTGAAAAATATGTTTCTTTTTCTTTTTAGCAGTATTAACATATATTTTTTTTGTTGAATAACCAAGATAAATTCTAACTATTTAAGACCATTAGAAATTTTTTGTGTCTATTCCCTATTGTTTTCGAAGATATGAAATAAAATTTGACCCTTTCTATAGGTGAACTATAAAACACATTAGTGTTAAAGCCAAAGCCTAGTAAACAAAATGGAAACAGCTGGTGTAGATTTTACCACCCCACTAGACAATGTCTGTTTTGGGTTGATACCTGCTAGGATTTTGTAATACGTTTTTGCATATTTTTTAAGTTGATAAATAAGTAATTAAAGCTAGTTTGATGATAGTTGTAGGCTGTCATCAGACTGTACGCAAACTTACATATAAATGATATGAATCCCCATATGTCGTCCAGTTATTGTCACGTGTGATATTTAAATCGATTACATTCCCTCGTGGAATAACAGCGAGCGGGGTCTTTTTATAGCATCGCAATAGAATGTGAATTGGTATTGAGCAAGTTGAAAGCACCTCTAAAATGGTCAAGGCACGCGTACTTCTGTCTGTCGTGAGAGGAACAGGAGAAAACCTACACGCATTTAGGGCCGGTTTCAAAATGCGGATCTTGGTAAGTATGTAAATCGCATTTACAGTCAATTATTCGTCGGTATGTATGCTATTTCTAATATATGCTACTTATGGCAAACTCACACCCGAATGATCTTTACTACGTTTTATGTTGACTATGACGTAGGCAAAGAAAAAACCTTAAACTCATAAGTTTTTACTTTTTCAGTATTCTATGTGACAGATTTCTGTTTTAACCGTAATATAAGAAACTCATTTAAGGGAAAATTTAGAATGAACAGCGACAGAAAACGAAGTTGGAAGAACTAAACAAGTGATAATCACCTCTGTGTAAACGAACGCGTCTACAAGTCACTTTTCAAAACACATGTTCTTCCAAAAAAACAGATGTTCCATAAAATTTATTTCTCAGGTAGTTACTACTGCTAACGAATTATACACTGTCTTCCAAGAGCATTCCCGGTAAAAAAAACCAGCTAATTAGCCCTGTGATTACAAACATGATTTGTCTTGATCTCATATCAAAATTCATCATGGCTTCCGAGTAAAAAAATTGTAAACTTTACTTGATATGAAATTGCTCTTGTCATAAGTTCGGTGGCTAGCGAGGCCGCGCCTGGCTTTTCCACGTAATAGGGAGCGTAAAAACACACCCCTAAGTCTTCGGGAATGGTCTTGAAACAACCTTTATATATTTTGTTATTTAATCATTACTGTCTTAAACCGTTAAAAAATTTATCTGCCTAAAAGTGCAAAAAAGGTTTGAAATGAAAAAATAAAAAAAAGAGTGTAAAAAAAATAATAATATGATCGATATTTGCATGTCTGTATCACAAAACGGATGAATGGCAAAATTTGCTAAAAGTTGAATTTAAGAAATGGCGCTACTTCGACGAACACTATAGGATTTAATATAACATAAAATAAAAATAATCTCTGTGTGTAATATTTTAATCACACTTTAGTATGCATTTTATATATTGTATATGAAACTAGCTGTTCAACCCCAGGTTTCGCCCAAGGTTGGCAGATAATTTTTAGATCTAGTCTGTACCGTCTTGAGCCTAATGCCAGTGTGGTTGGTTAAAGTGATTCCAATTTTATTATTTTAATATTAAACACCTTCAAAATATTTACATCGTAAATTATTTTTAATGCTTAATTATATCAGGTGATATTTAGTTTGTTTTTGGCTCCAGTAATAAATATTCATGTATTTTTCTTTTAGGAAGAGGTAAAAGTACCTTGCGAATAAGGAAAAACTACTATAAGTTTAATGCGCGAGAAATAAGAATAAATATCGTTTTGGTATTAAATTAAGATATTTCTTATAAATAACAAAATTTTTAATATTTTAATCACACGTTTTCTAATGACCTTTGTATAACCTTTGTATGACCCCAAGTATAAATTTAAAGAATACTGATAACATTATTAATTTGTACCTATAAAAGTAATAAAATGAACACATTCAGATCACTTAAATTAAAAAAAAATAATAGATCACAATTCAAGATTCTAGTTTGCCTAAAAAGTTACCTGAATGATTAAATTAGAGAATATATTTTTTGCCTTCATTCTTGTTTTATGGAAATTCACAAAGGTATATTTGGATTAGTTTATATTTTCTGAATTACAATTTGCATTTTGGAGTTTGAAAATGTCCGTGAAACAGTCCCTTTAGAGGCTGCGATGCACCGGTCCGCCTACGCACCGCCACTCTCGCCCGCTGAGAGCAAATCAGATCTCAAGAGCAAATTGCCCACACCGCGCAAATCACTACAAATACTCCATAACTGTATCAAGACGCTGAATCTTAAGAAAATATTATTTTCGAGCGACGGAACGACAGACATATACGATGGTACGACTTGGCTACTTCATTTTTGTACGAGCCTTTACGTTACGGTGCTCATGAAGCACTATTCGTACTATACCCGTTTCGTTCGCGTTAAGAAATACAGCATGCTGAAGTGCTAGATGGAATACACACAATAACACGCGGCACCTGCTTCACAACTACTGCGAGAGGCGCACGGAGGCTCTAAGTATATAAACAGCGCACTCGTATTCCCTAGTGCCTAAATACACGCATGCTACACTCTATATTCTTGAAATTAATAGCCTTCAATTAAAAACATTCATTGGACTTTTACAGTAGCATGATTATATACAGGTTGTCCCAAGACTATTCCCGAAGACTTGAGTGGTTGTTTTTGTTCCCTACTACTAGATAGAAATTATTTAAAAAAAACAAAAGTAATTCATCTCCAATTGTATTATTTGTATTAAAGTGCCGGTGTGGTCCTTTAGCCGTGACCGCACGCGGTTAATGACCTGGTATTACGTTATAAGATATAAACACCTTTTGACACGGCAAAGGCAATCTATACCAGCGCTTTAATACAAATAATAAATTTAGGGATAAATTATTTTAGCATTTTTTTACATAATTTTTTATTCATAATAGGGAACATAAACACTCCTTAAGTCTTTGCAAATACTCTTGGGACATTCTGTATATCGGTCAGTCTTTATGTTGTAGCTCAAATTATTTTATTTAAGTTTTATCCGAGGGTAAACTGTACACATGCCTAATTATATTTCTCTTAACGAATTAAAGTAATATATTATCATAAAATTAACCTACTATTGACTGATTTATGTACTATTTTGAAATGTACAATATTGATGAAAAAAATAAATAAATATTTATATTAAATATATTTGTAAAATTTATAAAAAATATAATTTACATAAAATATCAATAAATAACTTGTGTAGAAAAAATAATTTTAAAAACATTTTCAAAATTGTGTCAGAAAAATAAAAAAACATTCTTCTGTAGGCTATGGATTGGACATATGTTTATTTATTGGGACATTTCCTTTTATGGTACAATATGGAATGATACAATGCCGATAAAGTTCCGAATAAAAAGTACAGCCCTATCAAAAGATATAAAATACAATCGCCATAAACACTCACAGAGACGTTGATGTCCTATTGTAGGCCGACAATCGTATTCGTTTCAAAGGGAGGCGCGAGCTATAAGGCCTTTATTGGAGAAGCGCGCGAACGTGAATGCGTGAAGGGACGTGGGAGATACGATATCCCGGCGCATCGATATTGTTGGGCCTAACAAGGCGATATCGATATCCTGTACTTACTCGAAATAAATGTATCGTGTAATGTGTGTGTGTGTGTAAATGTATTTAGTTTCTCCTGTTCGTAAATAACTTAATCTCGTTTCCTGGTAGTTTAAGAATATTAAAACTGATTTTAAGCTTTAACAGTCTCAATTAAACATATGAATTTTACGATAGCCATTTTGGCGAATTCATAACTAGTAACGTCGACACTTATAAGAACCAGGTAGTTAACCTATCATAGCATGTTTAGAAACAAATACTCAAAGCTACTGTAGGTGCTGGTTTTAGTAGCCTTCACCGCAGAAAAATCACCCTCCTAATGTCTATTATTCAATGCGTTCTTACTTTACTTAGTCAATTGTGTCGAGGAGACTACGACCTTTATAGGGTTATACCCAAAATTCTTGTATCAGAAGCAGGCATTCATACTTCCAGGCTACCAGGTCTTAATAATAAAAACCTGCCTTATAAAAAAAAACTTTTTTGTCATACTTCATTAAAATAATTTATTTCTTTTTAGGATGTTTTTTTTATGATGGTATCGTGTGTAAAACTATTTTATTTGAGAAATATAAATCTATATTTTAAGGTCTTAAATAAAGTCTGTACTAGGATATTATTATGTGTATATATCGTTCACTGTCTGTATTGTATATAAAGAAACCATATATTATCAAATAATCATCACATCATGAATCATATATAAGAAAAAAGTCACGTATTTCGAAGCACTTGAGAGCTGTTGTTTCGAGCCACTTATAAAAGCAAACGAACGATTCTTACAAACAAGCAAAGTTTTCTTCACATCTACAGATTCTTGGCTTATGAATAGGGGATGTTTTGTTTCGATATAACAATAGATGGTACACTTAGTTGGCATTATATAAGAAAGACCTCTGTCGTCTTTTAAACAATGACAATTCAAATAAACAATTAGCAAAACAAAGACTAAAGATATGCAATTTGCAAGCCAACTAAAGGATATTATCATTGAAACACTATATAATCAATGATATTATGTTCTAAATAGAGTGTTTCTCCACTATTAATTTATATTATTATGGCTTTAAACTTTTTGTTGTCTTTGTCTAGTTTTGTTGTCGCTTTGTCTACAAATTTAAATTCATATTGAAGTTTTTATTTTGAGAAATAGTGCATCAGCAATATTACTAAGTGTAATTTTAGATTATATGTAATTATATGAATATATAAAATGTGAATAAATTTTATTATCATTAGAATTTACTTATTGACAATGCCTCTCGTTTTATAATTTTATATAACTGCATCGTGTGGTAGTATGTAGATAAAAATCAGCCTTTACTTTCCTCTCCACTATATAAAAAAGATATATAAAATATATACAATATTGCCTCTTATTTATTTAATGAATTAAATAAAAAATATTATTAACTAATTACAATAATTACGGGGATACTGTTGGGTTTAGTAGGTGGGGAAAAAATCAATGCTCAACAACTCGCAGCCTACGCTTAAAAACAGCCTTGGAGCAAGGAAAAGGAAATATGAAGAGCATTCCACTGGCGAATTGTTCTGAATCCAATGTTTCGTTTTCACAACGCTAATTTTATCTTAGAAGAATGTTCATTACGACCAATATAAGAAAACAGAGAGTTGGAATCTTAAAGCGGATCGGGCAGGGGGGTGTTCAAAAAAAAAAATATTTCTATTGCCAAATTTAATAACTTAAATGAAATCCAACATTTAAAATTTAAGTGTCGAGGTTAAATATTGTTAAATGAAATCACATCACAGGCATTGCCTCGTCTTTCCTCAATAATCTATCTATTTATCACAACTTCAGATATCGAAAACAATTCAACTTTTATTATAGTATTCATTTTTCGTACACTGTTTTGCATGCATTTTACTTTTGCCTATGATAAGTGGTGTGTGAACGATTTTACATTTTTCATTGTCAGCAGTTATTTCGACGAGCGGACCGCCATTGCAAGCAGCAGTAAAACTCTATGCAAAGAAGAATTTCATTTTTTAATATTTTTATTAGGATTTAATTTACCATTTAATTTCAGACAATCCATAGCTTAATAACTATATACATATACTTGTGTGTTTGCGACCTGGTGCACAATTTAACGTAGATATATGACAGGTCAGCGCGTTGCTTGCACTAAATGCCGCGTCCGTATACCTACTAAAAGTGTGACACTTGTAACTACGTTAATTTAACGTGGTTGGTCGTTTTTGTAGACAGTGTCATTTTGACCCGTTTCGCTTTAAGCGGAAAATCAATTATGTCCGCTTGCGCCGTGAAAACGCGCAGGAATAATACTGGGCTTCAACTACATGTGCCCAGTAAAAATTCAATCGCTCTGCGCACACAGTTTTGTATAATAATTGCGTTTTTTTCTAAAGATATAGTATTTAGATATTTTATTAGTTCTTTTTGCTTATCTTAACACCCACAGTTGTACAAGAAGAAATCCTCCAATCTACCCTCTCTTTAGCTAGCCACTGACACATTGCTTACACACACATATACAAGGCTTAATGTTACAATCAAATGTCACCTAGTATACTTTGGAGGCAAATTCAAATAGATGATAAATTAAAATTACTACAATATCGACATTAACTTTTATAGTAACATGTTATTATTCCATATTAATTTTATTTTTCTTAATACCAAGCCATCCACTATTACGGAACTCGAAATAGTCAAAAAGACACAACACAGAAGAGTTTAAAACATAATATGTGTTTCATTTTGATCTTTATTCCCTATAATTATACCAATATGGATGAAAACATAAAGGGATATAAGTATAAAGTTCTTTAAATTGTAATAGTTTTATTATTTATATGTGTTTAACATTTACAATAAGAAAAAATGGTATCTAAAAGGGAAAAACGTGTTTTATTTGTCTTTATAGTATTCTCCTTTTCTTTCGCTTTCATAAGCATTTGATGTGAGACCTCATTTTTTGGCACGCTCAGTTCTTATTTGATCGTAGTATTGTGTCGCGCGTTTTTTGCGCTTAATCTCCATATTATTATGGTTAATAATAATTATTATGTTGTATTCCAGTGAGTTTTGCATCTGCAATCTGCGGTCGCCGCGGGCCCCCGTTATAGCGGAGACCGCCGTCCGCGTCCACCCACGCAGCGCCTCTGTCCCACGTCTGTTTGGCGCCGACCAAAGACTTATACCTACTTTGAAATCGTGCCCAATTAAGGCCTTTCACTTCTCTCTCGTCTCGATATTCAGCCTATAAGGCCTTTTATTGCTTCTCTTCCGAGGAAAATGCGCACCGAATAATCTAATGGCGCCACGTCGGCGTCGCGTCGTCGAAAATGACGGCATTGAAATGACGGCATTTATTTTCTATGCAATCATACAGCATAACGTTTCTGTCTAATAGGTATTTATTCGGAATCACGTGTCGAAATAAAAATTAATTTTAGGTGTGTATAAAAAACAACCCAATATTTAAATTTCATATACGGACGTTTGGTAGAAAGTACATTTTTTCCGAAATCCATTCATTCATTCATTTTTCCGTGTCCAGTGAAATTTTACATTAAAATCTAGCCTATTATTTTTTTGATTTCCACTAGTATTTGTGCATCAAAATTCATCTTGATTTCAAAAACCTTGTAAACTTTACGTAATTATAATGAAATGATGCTGCGAAGGCCGTCTCGCAATGCGGCGCGTGTGATCCACTTGCACGGAAGTTTTAGCGGTAATTGACAAACAAATAGAAAAAAATAATCAAATTTGGCTATAAATTATTGTAGTATTTTTTATTTAGCTAGAATATTGAATAAAAACACCCCTTTAAGTTTACGTAAAAGGTCGTGGGACACGATAAAATCACTACTGTCCTTTTAGTATGTTGATCCATATCGACAACTAAATCGGTTTCTTGAAAATAAATATTTAGTTTCGAAAAATTAAATATTTATAGATGTTTAAATCAATTTCGGAAATAGTTACCACTGACTTGATCAGGTTATTGTTTGTCTGAGACGGCGCGAGCGACAGGGTTCTAAACATTCGTTAGATTATGATTAAATTTTAAATTCGTTTCTTTTGTAATCGATTTTTTGCTAATTGATGCTTGTGTGTTTGTTAATTAATGTGTGTTGATATAGATCACAGAGCAGAGATATAACTCAACTTCTTAAAGCTATAGTGGTAATGTTTAGGTGTTTTTATTTATTTATCCATAAGTAGGTACATTAAATATTCACAAAAACATTTTTACATAATAATTTCATTTTGCAATGTATCATTATATAATATAATTTACTTTAGCTAAAAGGTAAAAGTAACTAGGTATAATTAATGTCTGCGTAGAAGTGATGGATGTTTGATGCTACTTTCGATTTATTATACTATTATACTATGCTACTATACTTATTATATTACTATGCTTTTATATAATTTAATGTAAAAATAGACCGAAATATGAGAAATTAAAAAAAAAATCAGAATTTTTTAACATAAAAAAATAGTAACTAAGTAAATCTGAGTCAAAGTTTCAAAGACAGTTTCCTAAGCATATTCGATGTGTACAATTCATGCTTAATATTGGTTTAAGGTCTAATTATTTTAAAATTAAAACGTGGAACTAATTTAACACACATTTTAATAAAACATCCACACATCGCGACAGTCCATGGTTTTATCCATGGACGGTCATGACCATGGTTTTATGGTTGGTGGTTCATAGTTTTATCTTTGCCATCAATAAAAATTGTTAGTCGCATCTTTGAAACGTGAACTTTATTACAGTTTTCTAAGCTAATTGACTGCGTCGTGTGTCTATTTTAAACACACAAACTTTTCACTGAAGCTATAGATGCTGCAAGCAAGCCTGTGCACCGGGCTATTTTCATATATGCATTCGGGATAAGCTCCCATGCCCCATTTATCTAACCTGATTAGCAAGATGAAAGTGTCGCCGGAAGCATCTCCCCTCTCCCCGCTCTTCCCCCTTGAAAGCTTCATAGTGTAATGCTAATGGATTTTAAAAGCTCAAATGGTTGGTAAATAAAATACCTATTAATTTACAGTTCGTAGTGATACAAGAACGTTTTTTTATCCACATCTAAACCACAATATTCAACATAAATATTGCATTGGCTTACCGTTAGCCAAGAACCTATTTTTAAAATGTCGTTAAATGTAAGTTTATTTTTTTATCTGGTTATTTTTTTATCAACTATAACGGACAAAATTGTCAAACAAGCTGATAGCTGATAGCTGTCTATAATCCAACGAACTATCACCACACCTTTTTTTGCTGCACATGAATTGTAAGGTAAAAATCACCATCCTGAATAGTTTTGATTCAATATGCCACTATATTAAAAATAAGCTTTATAAACAGCTGATTCTTACAAGCTTTTAATTAGCTTGCATTGTTTGTAAATCGATTTAGGACAAATTTTGCAAACTGAATTATAACAACTTCCTCTTATCCTACCGAGTTGAAATTTGTTATGTTGGTTTAGTTCCGATGACCAAACGAAGGAACTCCCCAACGGCCAACAGCACAGACATGCCAAAAATATTTATTCTCTTAATATTAATTACAATATTTTTGCAGTCTATTTTTATCACTTTTTTAAAATGGTTTTTTAAAAATACACAAAGCTTACTACTCCAAAGGCAATAAAACCTGTAATAAAGTTCACATTTCAGAGATGCTACTAACATTTTTTTATTGATGGCACAGATAAAACTATGAACGACCAACCATTATTAAACCATGGCGATGACGGTCCATGGATAAAACCATGGACTGTCGCGTCGTGTCGATGTTTTATTAAAATATGTGTTAAATTAGTTTCACGTTTTAATTTTAAAATAATTAGACCTTTATACCAATATATTAACCACATCGAATATGTTTTAAAATGTTTATCTTTAATTCATGTGTAATCCTAATCATATTTCACAAAATACATAAATAACCGTTTAACTTTAAATGAGTGGTATGTTCATTTTTAGTGTGACAGAGGAATAATCTTATAAATATACTATATGACGATACTGATATGAATGATTTTACATTTTTTTTTTTTTTGCCAGATTAATATTTACAGTTTATCACTTACCAAGTTTTTGAAATTTTAACAGTACGAAGATACATACGATAGCATGTCTAATATTTTTTTTGGCTGATTTTACATACAAATTATCAATTTACTATAACGATGGATAAATGCACGATTGTTGCGCGACGAAAACCAAATTTTACACAAAAGTAAGTTTTAATATTAGCTCTTGATATTCCCTGACTAGGGGACTATTCTTTGTTTATTATTTGACCGTGTATGTTTTAAACTAATTAACTGAGGTGCGGAGTGTTTGATTTACTTGTCAAACATAAATATATTTTTTTTCAATATACAACTGATATATATTTATAAGAAATCCCTTAAAATATTATAATAATTATGTTTAATGTTTATTTATCAAAATTTAAATGAAAATGTTAATCCAAAAACATTTACAACCATGAAAGTATTAATTAGCAGTTGACAGCTTCATATTAGCCTGGCATTCCCCTTAGCGCGCACAAGTCGCGAATACGTTTAAAATTCTACTAAATATTCAGGGTAATTTCCATTCGACCGGGGTTAAAAATGCAAGCACGTAGTTTGCCAAGTGGCCAAGTGGAGTGGACGACACTTTTGCTATTTTAAGCGCATAACGCGTTAATGCATAAATGCGCTTAACCTAAATTAATTTCAAAAATAAATTTACCCTGTACTATTTTGTCGTTGCTATTATTATATAAATGTTTTAGATATAGAATTTATTACATATTACTGTTCTCCTTCAAAATCGCTGAATGGATTTTCACTGTGGGATAGTTTGGATCTTCGGGAGGTTGGTAGGCTATAAGTTATGCAATAAAATTGCCTAACAAGGGTCCTAACTCACAAGTTTGTTATGAAGCGAAATATTCGTAATTTAAAACTGCTTCACACGATTTAGCAAACATTTTAACAGCAGTCAGTACCATAGTATAATGAATATCAGTACTACTTGACCCATTTTCCATAAATATGCAGTCAAATGTCAAGTCAAGGAGAAGGTGCTGGCCTATAAAATTGTTTCATTAAAATACAGCGAAGGATACATAGACCTACTAAACTACTAAACTCCGTCTAAACTATGTGTAAGTATAGGGTGATGATTTTAGAGGCGTGGTTTTCAAGAAGAGATAAAACGCATATAATTTGATGTTATGGCTAAGAATTTAGTTTTATTATAAAGATAAGGGTTTGCCATTATGTTTTAAAAATGATTTCGGGTAAGTGGCCGCCGCGGCTGACTCGAACAAATTCCAGCCGAGAGGCCCAATTTTCAACCACTTTTTGCTGCAAGTTGGGCCGTATGTCAGCAATAACGCGCCGAATATTCTCTTCCAAGGCGTTAATCGTGTCCGGCTTATCTGCGTAGACAAGCGACTTCACATAACCCCACAAAAAATAGTCCAGCGGTGTTAAATCGCACGATCTTGGAGGCCACGCCACAGGCTCACGACGCGATTTTTCCTTTATTTTAGAGTGTTTTTTTCTAAATTGCACTATTTGCAAACGTTGTTCAGGAGTAAGTCTTTTAATTATGAAATGGCAACCCAAACTAAGCATAAATCAAGTGACAGCTGTCAAAAACACCAACTACGAAAAAAGTAGTGCCAGATTGAAAACCACGCCTCTAAAAAAAACACCTATATATCGTTTGATACTACTAAAAGTTAGCAAGTACAGTTATGCGAATGATGAGTTAAGATGGCATGAAATGATTGATGGTAATTAATTCGAGTCTGAATATTTTTAACAGCTATTTGTGGCATTATTCCGTCTAATCTGTGACACCTCTTTGTTTTATTTAACAAATAAGGGGAACAACTTACTGTACAAAGATTTTTTTTATTAAAAAATATGCTCCTGCAAATCCAGGACGGAACATATACGTGCAAGTAAAAGACATATTTTAACAGAATTAATACATTACAGAGTTATTTTCCCTTATTACTATTAAGCGATTAGGAAAACTAAAAGCAATCTCAAAGTAATGATTTATTTATTTTAGTATAATGCGTATTTTATGTATATAAATTGATATTTATACCTGTGTAGTTACCTGTGTTAGTGCACCAATTAAAAGAAAAATAATATATTTAAAAATTTACATATGATTAAAGTAGAAATGTTAACCATATGCATACGTAATAAATAGAGTATTTAAATAAATGAATAAACAATTAAATAATACGATATATTTATTATATTATAAAAATACAATTTTGAAAAAAATATATTTTTTAGATCCATTTATATAGTTTTCTTGTTTTTGTTGTTATCTTCCAACTCATTAAATAGTGTAGTAATCGGGTATTGTAATATACGCGATCTGTGGTCATTCTTTATGCGGAGAACATTCAATGGTTGCTTTGTGCATGCCTTGTCGTGTAAGCTTGAACTACTGGATCCTTATAAAATATGAGTTGTATGAATAGTGATCAATCAGGATTCTGTGAACAGGTTTAGGGGCCGGTAACTCTTAAAGTTAGAAAAGACTGGCACTCGTTTTGCGAAATGGATATTTTTATTTTATTTACATAATTAATAAAGCCTTAATATTGTAATAGTTGCTGATATTACTTATTTTTGCCAAATAAAATGTTGAATTTGAAATTTGCGTCGCGGCGAATTACATTAGCGTACTTGCGAAATGAAAATCCTCGATGAAAGCAATTCATTCCAATTTGAGTGGCGTTTAAGTTCACATTTGTAAATGTTTCCCCGGCTTATCATTTGTACAATCTGAGCACGTCGCGTCCCCGCCGACAGAAGCGAACAGCGAGATAGAGTGATTTGTTTTCTTTTCGTTAGGAGAAAATAAAGCCATGCCAAATGCCAAAGATAAGCCCTACAAATTGCGTGAAGGGAAGGGAAGGGAAGAGAAGGGGGGTAGGGGGTGTTATCCAAGTGACAGAGAGACACAGCCGCCGCATAACCTCCGTGATAAGTGACGCTGTCAAACAATTAAGATAACTCTGTCTTCGTCGCTACTCGTGCGACACGTTTTTTCAATCTTTATTTTACAGCAATTTTTACGATGTGGGAAATAAATATAAAAATCTAACAGAGTTCTATTTAAAATATTTTTTTAAGCCTCGTTATTAGTTTGCAACTCGCCGTGATGCGCTGTCAATGTCGCCTCACTTTTGACATAGGAAACGTGCACTTATGTTTTGAGGTTATGCTGTCAGCTGCAGGATGTTGTCGCGCGCGTTTGTTTGTTTTGATCTTGCGTTTTCTGTAGGTTTTTTTCTCTCGTCTTCGCTAACGTTTATTGAATGTGGTTATACTCTAATGGGAATATATTGATGTTGTACAAGGATCTAGGAAAACCTATCTGGTGATTACTTCAACGGAAGGCATAGCAGTCATAAAACAAGCACGAGACGAGAACCACACGTAAACACCGGGCCACGGCGCGCGTACGTTCTTGCCGCCAATTTTGACATATGCCCGACAATAATATTTGACATTTGACATAACCCGGTCATTTCTTCCTATAAACGCTGTAGTGTTGTGACTCTCTTATTTGTAGATGTGGAAGAAAAGTAATACCAGCTATCGTTTCATCTCCTAAATATCTAGGCTTCTATGGAAGTTACATTTTTATATTGTCTAAAAGTTAAATTCCTCAAAAAGTCGGTATCTTTCTATACATTTTATGAAAAGTTTAGACGTAGATAAGTATTACACTGTCTCAAAATTAAAACGACAGAAGCATAGTTTATTTTATAAAGATGCAAATTCAAGTAAGTCTTTAGACATAAATTGATTCTGTTTTTCATTAGAGCTAAAAATGAGTTGAAATGCGATATTTGTCCTTTAGGTCCAACTTAAAATAAAGGTTATGAAATTTCGACCCTAAATTACATTTAATTTATTAAACTTACCTAAGTATTTACTTATGTAGGTTTAATAAATTTTACTACCTATGTCTGTAATACAAGTTTCTACCTTTTCAAAAAATCTGTTCTAATGAAATGAATACAAAAAAAATACAGTTTAGTACCCTTCCTCGATATAGATCACAAGCAAGATCGAATTTTACAAAACAATAAATTTCATGAATCTATATTAAATTGACTTCGCAGCCTATTTCGAAATCAAATTAATTATTCCCCTTACGCTGAGTTAAATTTAGACTTCGAGAAATTGGTAATAATTTCAATAAGAGGGCAAGGGCGTCGAATTATTGAATCCCTAATTTCCAGGTAGTAAAGCTGCCCCCGTGGAAGCGGCATGATTTTAGGTGACGAAATTCACCTTAATTGCGTCACATTTTCATGGTAATTTGGAAAAGCGCCGGACAAAGGCGCCTAATTTCAACGTAATATAAATACGCGGCGTTATGAAAGCGTCAGCTGGCCAACTCTCAAACAAAAAATGTAGCGTTAAAAAAAATATTAGTTATTTGAAACTTTGAAATTTCAACTCAGAAATACTCTCCATACAGGTCTACAAAAGGAGGCATAATATGATTATCAGAAAGTTTTAAGATAAAGATGGATGTTAACACATTCCGCTTCGTACATAAAACGCGCAGACCACGGAAAAAAAACAACGATTAGTCTATACCTTTCGTGAGTTCAGGTATATGCTATATGCCACACTTTTAAATATTAATAGAAATGCAATGAGCCTATGACGCTTTTAAGCGCAAACGGTACGAGGTATCTCGTCATCGGCGTAGAGTGTGAGTAAATTTGATAGCAATAAAATATAATAAAATATACAATAATGAAAAAATAATTTTCAAAAAATTAAGCATTGATTTTATGCATAAGCTTCCCAAGAAGAATTAATCTGACCCCGGGTGTATCCTTTGTTAGCCCTGCGGGCACCGTTAAGGTCTTTTTTGGCTCCCAAACGTGCTTTTTATCAGAAATGATGTGAACTCTTCGTCCTTTAAGTCCACGGCCACACATCAGAAAAAAAAATACTTAGATGGAAGTTACACCTATACGAATAAATCCCGATTTTTTTTTTATTTTATTTAAGATGTTAATTTGTTGGAGAAGGTACAACCAAGCTTCCTATGGGATTTAAGAATTTGACTTATGATGAACGTCTCACACATTTAAAGCTAACATCACTGGAAAAACGAAGAGAGTGAGGCGATCTCATAGAGACTTTTAAGATTATAAAGGGATGCTATAATTGTCCAGAGCTTAGAGATATTTTTACCTTCAACGCTAATACGTGGGCATGAGTTAAAACTTACCAAAAGTGTCTTCAAATCTAACCCAAAAAAGAACTTTTTGTACAACCGAAAGGTTGATTTGTGGAATGAATTGCCCACTAGTGTTATTACCTCCAATTCAGTTAATTAGTTTAAAACCCGCTTAAATGAGTACTTATTCACAAGAGCACAATAATCAAAGACATAGGCTTATCAGCTGTAAAGCTGCACACCCATTAATTAAAAATAATAATATTTTGTTCGGCACGAAAATATCAATTTGAAATTTGTACAATGGTCGCCATTGTCATTACAAACAGTGAGTAAAAGAGGAGATACGATGTTTAGCGATCGAATGAACCGTCACAGCGGTTTTGCGCGTAAAATAAAATATTGCCAACGTGTATTTATTGATTTATAAAAAGATTACAGAAATTGAGTACATTCTTTTTCAAGGGTACCAACCGCATAATTATTTTTAATCGTAGGAGGTAAATAAAGCAGGTGAGAATGGACTGGATATCTTGTCCAACGCTGTAGTTATAAATTTCATGCTCCTTTTTTTTCAATTTAACCTGACTTTGGAACAAGTTTTTAGGTCCTTCATAGTAAGCGTTAGAATACCTCTAAAAAAAAAAATAATTTCGTCATGTTTCCTAATGCTTGATTTTGAAATACTACGTGGTTCAAGTATTTTTTTGTATTTTTAAATACACATATGTATTAAAAATAGTACCCAGACGATGATACACTTTATTTATAATCAGTGTCAGAACCTTAAAGCCACGGTGATAGCAATGTGACAACCGCCATTACATCTATTAACCTGTAATGTTAAACTACCGCCGACACTTCATGATGACTTCGCTCGCGGCAGTGAGTCGGGCGCTGATTTAATCGAGCGCCCGATATTTGTCACCACGTCTGGCGGAAAGGAAATACTTGGTTTCTAGATCTTTATCACGAGCGCACCATCATTTATTACAGACCAAATAAGATGTTATGAGATTTTCCGGTGATAAATATTCAGGACCATTGCACAGATGGTGTAGTTATTACACCTATTACAATAAGATAATAAACATTCTAGTATAAAGTTACATTTTGGGTTACATAAAACGTTTCGAAAACCTACCTGGTAAAGTGTACCCGAAGATGTTTTAACATATTATCCGAGGAATAATATCAACTTCATATAAAGTTAGTGCACGATTACATACGAGTAGATATGTAAAATTTATTAGTTATTAAATTTGAAAGAATTCTATAAATGTTCGGTATAGTATATTTTCTCAATCAATTGTGTTTAACTGCATTATTCTTACATTTATTTTTTTATTTGTTTTAGATATGGCCTATAGACCACGTCCGCCCTTGATGGAAGGTATGTTGGTTGTTTTTTTAAATGTATTGTTACTAGTGCATATTTATTTTTATTTAAATACACATTGTGAATATTGGTTTTATTTAGCTAAGAGTGTATAGGGTGTAAATATTAAAATATTAAATATAGGTAATAAAATCAGTTCATTAACATATTTATTAATATATTTATAAAACGTAACCTAATTTACGAATAATGCGAATAAATGAGGCAATTTTGTCTAGGTCAAAAATACATGTAACTATTTACATACTATTATTTGAATTTGTTTCATATTTCAGCATGATCTTAGGACTATATATATAAATTATAGAAATTACCTTTTTATGCCTATCTAGCTACAAAAATACATAAATACGATCAATTTTTCGTACAATAAATTGAAATTCAAAACCAAATAAAATATATTCCACTTGCTAAACCCATATTATTTTTCAACTCTATGTACGAGTATTAGGTCACAATTTAATTTTATATCTCTGTTATTATGAAACTCTTTCGTCTGTTTGTTGTTTCAAACTCTTTTTTTTTTTTTGTTTGATTATGCATTTAATTTCTAATATTCAACTGTGGGTCCTAAATAAAATAACAACATTGCATACAATATGAGGACAATCGATAGTTTTCTCCGATTACAACAAACCATAAGTATTGTATGAAAACGTAACGTTTACCCGCCCCGCCATATTTCAGTTAGGCGTGCGTGCGGCGCGTGCGCGTGCGATGGGGCGGACGCGTTTGCGATTCAGCATCGGATAAATAAACGTGTTTGTTCGATAGAAGGCATGCAATAAATCGCTCGACAGGCGACAGTTGCGTGATGGCTTTGTGTTCTAAAATACTACCACAGAATAAAATGTAACAACCCGAATGGCCCAATATCGTACATACATTTGATATTAATAGTTTGTTTTTGGCGATAAATTCATTAAAATACGATTCAACAAATTTTCAATTTTAAAGTTTTTATGTTAAATTTAATAAACCATCATAATCTACTTAAGCATTTCAATCTTATATATATATATATATATATAAATATCATCCTTTCCTTGTTTCATTTAATTGGATGGTTACACAATATTTGACAATATTTTCACTAAAGAGAGGTGAGAGTTAAAAATGCATTTTTATAAAACTCAGCGCTGGGTTTAAACCGACATCCTGCGCTCTCAAGTACAGAACCTCTTTAGAACCTTTATAAATATTATGCTATCCAGCACTTTATCAATAAATTAAAAAAATATTCAAAATTTTTCAATATTGTCAAAGATTGTGTCATTTATCTTTTCAGACGATTTGCCGCTATTAAAAAACAATCATCAAATATAAGTCAAATAACTTTATATATATATATATGTGTGTGTGTTTTTAATATTTTAAAAAACCTATAAAATACTGGTAGTATTTAGACGTACTACCAGTATCAGTAGGTTTATATAACTACGTGTACTTAAGGTCTACCCGATACGTTCAATGTCAGCGGCTTAGGTATAGTCCAGGGATAGTTTTGCTGCCTGATGACGTCATAACAAAAGACATAAGGGACATAACACAGAGCGCCGACAGTACACTCATTGTAACAAATTCAGTCGTTAAATCCTCTCATAAGTACTCGTAAAATCTCAACTAAGTTTATTATTTATTTCACCTCTTCTCAAATTTCATATCTCCTGAGTAACATGACCCTACATAACCTAACCTACCTATATATATTTTTTTTATTTTTAGGGTACTATTACATAAGCCGTTACATACAAAATAACCGAAAATATTAAAAGATTTGTTCCGTAGATAACGATTTTCCTGTCTAAAAATTCAAATTTAAAATATAACATATTTTTAAACTAATAAAAAATGCAGATAAAAATACACTTTAATTTTATTTTATTAATACCAAAGCCCAAAAATGTATTTTCAAAACTATTTAAGAGTTATCAATCTGGAAATAATACCATCATACTGAATCATAACCTAAAAAACTTCTCAAATGATTTTAATTAAAATTTTATAAACATAATGCTCACTCTCAACTCTTTTTTTTTTCTATATCGGCGCCAAAAGTGCCAGTAACGCCTACCGCAAATCCTGTTTATCCAGTGGGGTGCTAATAAAAAAAAGAATATTGGAATTAATAGGTATATTTTCGACAGCCTTAAACTTTTCAAAATAAAATTAGAAATATTGATAGCTTAAATTGATTACTAATGATATTGTCAGTTGTACTCGTATATTAAATGGTAGCCAGAAAAAGTTCAGATTTTAAAAAAATATAGTCGCAAATAAAAGTGTAAATACAGCGAGTATCATCTATCTCTCCCGCGATATATAGAAGGGTCGAGTCTGAATAGTAGAGTCGTGACCTTTCGAGTCTAAGTATAGGACCACTTTAGTACCTTTATAATATTTATTTCTTTTCTAAATTTTCTAATATAGTCAATTAATTTTATCATATAACTTTTCGGGTGATTTGCTACAATTGAAAAGCTATACGAGTATGTACTCAAAAATACTTTTACGCCCAATTGAATATTTTATCAAAATTTTTCGCACACTAATCCTGTTTTAATTTTATTTTTTTACATATTCACTTACCTACTATTTCATTTAATTAGGTAAAATACGCTGTATTTGACAATATTTTATACTAAGAAGGACAGGTAAGAGATTAACTGCATTTTTATAAACCCCAGTTGATGACATCTTTTAATAACTTTAAACGTAATAATTTTTCAACATGGTTGTAAAATTAAAATATGTTTTATCACTATTAGTTGTACTTAAAATATAACAATAAGTGAGGTTTCGTTTTTTTACCCTTAAATTGTTGTTTATTTTCGTTGTGTGTTTTTATAATAAATTGTAAATATACGGATGTAGTTATTTTTTTATTTTTTCATATTATATGTGTGAAAATTATGCTTTAAAATATGAGATTATAATGAAAATAAAAACTATTTGTTGTATATAACCCAACTTTATTGACGTTGGATGTTATACCACTTTTATAATATAATTTATACATATATGATAAAAACCTGTTTTTAGGTGAATTAACAGATTATAATAGGTATTTTATAGTTTTTCTTATTTATTCATTTCGTTAAACAAAATACGTATATTATTGTATATCATTTTATTTTATTAGGAAAATAGTAGTCATTATTATTTATATTATATACAGAATTTATTAAAAATAGCACATTGACCAATTAAAACTTATATGGTAATATTAATAATATTATGGTTATATAAAAATATATAAATCAATTTAATTTTCTAGTTGATACACATTGTAGACACATTTACTTATTAAACGCATCATCTTAGCAGAGTACCCACTAACGCGGCTGTGCATAAGGACGAATATATTTTTAAAGTATATCAATTTATTTCCGTTACTGTACTTATGGGTTACAGGGAACGTTTGCATCCCCAGGCACAGATTTACCTAGCTGTGAAATGTTGTCGGCTGTTTATCTCAACCAGGCGAGATAAGGCTTTATTTTGGGATTTGATAGTTTCAAAAGGATATAATAAGGAAAGTTAATCCTCGACGTATCTCCTATACCCTCATTTATTTTATTTTAAATTATGATAAAGAGAGTCTGTTTTGAAATATGATTCAAATAAACAAGCGAATCCACTTTACCGAATAAGCATCATTGGCTTATAAAATCTAAACTAAGTATTCTTTGGAATTTAATAACTCATTATTATTCTAGCGAATGGTTTAATTAGTTTCTGTTAAATCTTTTGTTATGCTGTATGCTTTTCAAATGAAGTTGATATCTGCTCTTAATTTTTAGTTTGTAATGGTAAAATTATAAAATCAACAAACTCTTATTGATTATTTGTACCATTTACTTACAATATTTAAGCAGTCTAACGGCCGTTTTCACCAAACCTCACTTAGGGCTAAGAGTCTTTTAAATTGAGATACCTACTTCAACGTTTGCCCAAGAATAACCTATGCTTAAGATTTCCTTAGTTAGGGAAGACATAAGGTGGGATTGGTGAAAACGGCCGTATGCCCATTAATAAGCAATACATAGTGAATAATATTTACTAAGATGTGAATAAGTTCCGCGTTTTACTATATGACATGCGTTCTACTGTATGTGTGACACTGGCATATGTGTGTATACGAGAAGCAATATTATTATTATTAAAATATATGCTGTAAACAATAAAAATAATATTAAAATGAACATTGTCATTGTAGCTATTTTAGGAATCGTTTATACTTGAACATTGTTTATAAATAAGTATTTATAAGTTTAAAAGAAAATGTTGTGTGAAATTATGTAGTTTAAAAGAAAATATGATCAGTTGTTTTGAATAAGCTAACCTAACCTAAGCTATGTTGTTTTTTTTATAATTTTAGAACCATGCGAGAAGACTTTTTGTCGTTGGGGTGCAACGTGCCTGCCTTTGGGAGACGGAACAGCTGATTGCTCCTGTCCCGAAAACTGTCCTGCCGAGTACGAGCCCGTCTGCTCTACTGCTTCGAAGACGTACCGAAACCATTGCGAGCTGAGAAAAGAAGTTTGCCAAAAAAGACTCAACACTAGACTAAGGCACTTGGGCCAGTGCGGTAAGTTTCTGTAAACATTGAGCGATTTTAAAACATTTCAACTATACAAGATGTTCTAAGACCATTCCTGAAGACTAGGGGGGTGTTTATGTTCCCCACTATGTGTAAGAAATTGTATAAAAGAATGCGAAAATAAATCATGCACAAATTTATTAATTTCAATAAAGCGCTCGTGTAAAGTCTCTTTTTGCAAGCAGACGTTAGGCTTATTTATGTCAATCAATGATTGACCCGGCGCGGCGCGGCCTCGCTAGCAACCGAACTTATGATAAGAGCGATTTAATATTATCACGTAAAGTCTACATTTTTTTTACTCGGAAACCATGATGAATTCTGATATGAGGTTAAAACAAATCATGTTTGAAATAGCAGGTCTAATAAGCTGGATTGTATATCAGGAATGGTCGTAGAACACGGTATATATCCAATTTAGTAAGTGCTGAAAATTATTTTACAAAACCTTTTAGTACCCTACCTAAATTATTATTATTTGTATGCATCATATTACTCTCAAACCCTAAGAACTTATCATAAAGCCTTAACCATTTATTTTTATACGTAAATTTATGGTTAAATTTCTTTTACAATTTAGTATGAATTAGCCCATAGCCGTATTATAAGGACAAAGCTCGCGCGCACTACAAACTAATTGAATAATGAACGAAACGTCAGATGAAATGCCTCACGCTTTTTACACAGTTTTAAACTAATATTTGGATGAATAATCTACGGTATGTTTCCGATGAGATTTGAATTTGTGTCTTACATACCAAATTGAATTGAATTGTGTCATTTGAATTTGTTACCTCTCATATTCAAACTATTTGATATTTTCAAAAAATAATACTAATTTTAGAGAAAAAATATTTTTGAGAAGCTATAAAACCATTATGTTTATTTAAATTAAAAGAGATTATTTTTAAAATAATGTTCAAAGTAATTAAAAAATAAAAAAAAGAGAAATAATAAATAAAACGAAATAATATTCATCTTTTTATTTAATAATTATCGTTTTTTTATTCGTTTTTTATTTATTATGTCAAATGACATAATATTATGAGATACATTTAATACATCTTGATTTAAGAAATAATACTAATCTTAAACAAAGATGAATAATACTAATATAAACAAAGATATTACTCATAATATTATGTCATCTGGTATACGGTCGTATCCGCTAAAATATTTTTTTAAATAGTAGTGATTATTTGCGTTAACAAAACCGGTTTATTCTCGAATCCAATATGTAAATTTTAAAAACCTTTTACCGCTCAACAGTTACTTATAATTTAAGAACGAATATCTAACTCCTTATCAAGTATATTTATGCAGTATTGAGCCGAGCGTAGATAGGTTAAAACAACAAGGATGGCACAAATTAGATTTTTATTGAGTTGACAATAATTTTCTCACTATTCTGTAGATTTTTAGGGTGGTAGTATGTTGTGTATATAAGTAATGGGATATATGTCAAGTGCTTCTGCTAGCATTTTGAAGAATTAATCCAGTGTAGGATTGAGATGTTCTTGACTTTAATTTTCAGAATTAGCTGATCCGTGTTTGGAAAATAAATGTCCGGTGGGCGGCAAATGCACTATTGCAGCTGACGGCCGAACAGCATATTGCCTCTGCCCCGCGACCTGTCCTGCTGTCCTGGACAGGCACCAAGTGTGTGGCTCTGATGGACGCGAGTACCAGTCTTCTTGTGAGCTGGATAAATATTCCTGTGAAATGGAGTTAAACATTACTCTCAAATTTCAAGGAAAGTGTGGTAAGTATTCCTCTAAACGTTTAAGCATACGGTTTAATGTTCCGTGAAAATCGGCTATATGTTTTCGGTGATAAGGGTTGCTAAGTAATTATTTACTGCTCTTACAAATTATTCTCATCTAAATCGGGTCTATTTCTGTCTGAATCGGCGTCTGAATTTCTAGAAATTGGTTATATAGATTTCTTTTCAACAACCAAGACTGAAGAGGTAGCGACATTATGATTGAATATTTATGTAAAGCTAAGGAAAGCTTTTACGGTTAGGTAATAAGCAAAATTATTTAATGCCTTTCGATGAAGTGGATAGCTAAAATTCGGCATGAAACAAGTTTAACCGACTTCAAAAAAAGGAGGAGGTTCTCAATTCGATGTTTGTTTTATTTATTTATTTATCTTTATTCATTCATTAAATTCATTTAGAAACGACTTAAGCGATTTTGTTGTTTTTTTTTCATAAGGCAAGGAATTTTAAATTTATTAAGTTTAATCCAGTGTAAGGCTTACATGTACTTTGCATAATATGGTTCGTTTCTGCGCCGACTTCGACGTTTGGGTGGATCTGTCTTTTTATTGTTTACTAACACTTATTATTTCTTAGATATTCCAAGTTTATTTGGAAATCGGTTAGTTAATCGACTTTGTTATCGAAATATTTTATAAACGATTTAAAAAAAAACTCTTGATACATCTGAGCACCATATGATTCAATATCAAGAATAAACGCCGTACCTTGTTTGGGCAGATATAATGATTTTAAGAAAAAAAAAGGTGATCGAGGCATTTTGGTACAATAAACTTATTTTTACAACACCTATTAAAATGTAGGGCTGCCCGGGTATACTACAATCTTCCAGACATTGTTTTTTATGGTCTTCAAAACCCTATTGAGAAATGGCGTTTTACCGAAAAAAATACAGATTCAAAGACTTTTGCCCATGTTATTTTTATTTTTCCCGTAAAATTCCTCATTGTTTAATATTTCAAATCTCTGTTAGATTCAGTAAAATAAGCCCGTAATAAAATTAGTTTTTGTATTATAGGATTGAAATAATAAAACAATAAATATTTACTACATAAAATTTACAGCACTAATATTTAAAAAAAATGTTTACACAACATTACCTTTATTTATAATATATTTTATCTAGCTTGAGAATTGCGTATACTGAAAAAAATCGCAATTACACAATATCTGTATAAATTTTTGAACAAATGGAATTTTTGAAACATTAAATATGGTATCTATTTTCATTAGTCATACTACGAACCTGCTATTTATTTATTTATAATAGCACAATAAGACTTCACTACAATAAATGATATAATAGCTCTGAAAATTAAATATATATTATCTCGAAGACAGTTTTCTTGTTGATTTTGTCTAAGAGCGGCCGATAGAAGGAGGCAGCAAAAATAAAAATACTTATTACGTACGTGAGACGTTATTCATTGTATCACTATTTATTTGGTTTAATTATTTATCCAGTTAATTGTGACTAAAAAAATAAATAAAAAAAAATTACACACATGTATCGAAATTTATTTAAAATATTATTAAAATGTCAACTTTGTTCGCAGACCCCTGTGCAGATTTTCCGTGTCCAGAACCTCAAATATGCATATTGGATGAATCTCGAAATCCAACCTGTCGATGTGATGAAGTCTGTGAACTGGACCTTAATCCGGTATGTGGGTCTGATGGGAAGACTTATGCCAATGAATGTGATCTGCGACAGGAGTCCTGTAGAACAAGGCAGCAGATCAGAATCATATATAGGGGAAAATGTAGTTCAGGTCTGTTTTTAATATATTTATGATGGTTAGACAGAATAGAAATACAACGCACCGACACCACATATTAATGTTTAGACAACAAAGTGCATATTTTAATCTTACTGTTAGATATTCACGAAAACATTCTAAGTAGTGCTTGCTCATTATACGACTTATTAGACAGTGCCGATCAAATTGGAAGCAAAGCGACCCACCCCGAAAACTAAAGGTACGACCCCATGGATAACGTATTATTGGTATGGATGCGGCATTGTGCTTTTTTAGCTGCCTGTTATATTAGCTAGATCGTCGGTTCGCTTCCCCCCCCCCCCCCCGACCTACTTTTTAAAACCCTAAAATCTTTATGGAATAAACTGTAAGTATGCTTAAAAATATAAATAGCTTAACTTTTATTAAACGTATTTTGTAATTACAAAAGCCTACTCTACTCTCTCCATAAAGGCATTGCCTTATTGGGTGGTTCAGTTCAATCCACAAAACGTTGACAAGCGGTTGTACATAAAATATTGCCATATTGTTAGCATTTAAACTGCTCATACATATAAATTTAATTTTCTAGTATAGTTCATATTGTAGAACTGCATTATGTAATAAAAGAATTGTTGATTTTAGGTGATCACCCCTGCAGCGCGTTGAGTTGCGGTACTGGTGAGCGTTGTTCTGTGGATAGAAAAGGAGTAGCCCGCTGTTCCTGTGGTCCTTCCTGTGAATTGCTTTTTCGGCCGGTCTGCGCGGGCGACGGGAGGACCTTCGACAGCGAATGCGAACTCAGAAGAATGGCCTGCCTTACGAATCAACCCATCCAAGTGGCCTACTCAGGAAGTTGTGGTATGATTTCAAATATTTTATTAAAAAATGACCACAGACTCTGATATGAGCGGCGACAGAAAAAGGGTATTAAAATTAATACTGTTAACATTAGCACGTCGTGATGCCAACCGATTCAATTTTCCCCATACAAAATTCGCCCGACCCGTGCGAATAATGTGTTAAAGTTGTGTAATGTTTATATTAAATACTATATAAATCTTAGAGTATTTTTATTACGTAGTATATTATAGAGCCTGAACACCTAAAAAATTGTAATTAAAAAAATATATCAATTAGTCAGATACACTAACACTTAAGCGTGTGTTAGCTTCCACACCGTTATTTTATAAAAACAAAAACAGTGTGGTTACATACGCGCTAGAGGTAAAACTAAGTTAATTAAATTTATATTAAGTTGATTTAAAGTTGAAGTAAGTGCATTAAATCCGTCATATTATATTCCAAAAGGATCATCACCTCATACTGGCCCTCATACATTCCCCCCTTTTATTCGAAAAGATGAAAACTTAATGACAAACGAAGCGACGGAGACGGCTTCGATATCAGATATCGGTTCGATGGACCTCAGCAGGGCTCGGTAAATCATCCTGCACCGTCAGCGTGTCGCTTCGGAAGCGTGTCAGAGATTTCACTAGAATTTACCCGAACGCCGTGTCGCATCAGATTCATTCAACGCACAGGACTAGTTGTGCACTTTACGTGCATATTGTTAAGATATTATTTAGTTTACTCGTTACAATTATTTCGTGGATACAATGTTTAAGATTAATTAATGTATATAATTATAATAAATATATATTTTTGTGTGTATCATTTGCAAGTTTCCTTGGCGCTTGATCAAACGGTTTACGCTTTCGAAGTCGTTTCGAATAATTTTATAATTTGCGACCTGTAAGTGTTTTTGTGATTTGACAGTCGAGTAATTTTATTAGTATTTATGAGTAATTTTAGTTCTTCAGCGAGTATTATTATTCTAAATGATGGCCATTACGAGTACTAACACCTTAGTATCGAAAAACAAAGTAATTTACAATCCAGCAAAAAATATATTAATTATTAAATTAGAGAAATGTATATGCGTGGATGCTTTGAGATCATGGTGGTCTAGTGGTTAAGGCGTTTGGCTATTAACAGAGCGATCGCGGCT
The DNA here is from genome assembly GCA_020383195.1 of Neomicropteryx cornuta. Taxonomy (NCBI): domain Eukaryota; kingdom Metazoa; phylum Arthropoda; class Insecta; order Lepidoptera; family Micropterigidae; genus Neomicropteryx; species Neomicropteryx cornuta. Next base: position 15,269,213 of record JAHKQU010000014.1, read on the forward strand.
TCGAATCTGCACCTCGTCATAAACGCTTCACTACCATCTCCCATGACTCTAGCATAAGTACATTTATCTTAGTTGAGTCTGACCTAAAATAATGGGTGCGTGTAGGTTATAGCGGTTTTATCAAATTAGGATATTTGTGAGTGTACGTTCTTGAATTAGAATACAGAATGTTAATGATTTTTTTGTTTTAAATAATTGCTATGACCTAGGTTATATACAATTATTTTGGGCCCTACTCAATTACGCCAAATATGCCTGTGCTAGAGTCAGGGGAGATGGTGGTAATGAAGCATTAAAAATGGTATGACCAAGTCCGGATTCGAACCTGCGACCTTTGGGCTAACAGTCCAACGCCTTAACCACTAGACAACCACGAATTGTAGAAAGATTCAATGTTTTTACATTGATGTTTTATCGAGCATTTGGAAAGGTTGCATAAGTTATGTATTTACAGAGAAAGAAAACGTCTGCAGCAACGTGAGCTGCGAATGGGGCGGTTCGTGCTCCGCTGCGGGCGGGCGGGCGGTTTGCGTCTGTCCATCCTGCAACGGCGCCCTGGCGGCCGTCTGCGCCTCCGACGGGCACACCTACGGCAATGAGTGTAAGATGCGCGCGCACGCGTGCGCCGCCGCCCTCGACCTCGCCGTCGCCTATGACGGACCGTGCGGTGAGCTTTCCTCTTCTCCGTCGCGTGTGGCATTGCGTGTAGATTGTCGTTATTAATTTAATTTTATAACATTTACAGAAACATGTGATGTGAAGAAGTGTGATCATTATTCGGTGTGCAAGGTGGACTCCGTCACGGGCAGGCCCATTTGTGTATGCCCAGACAGCTGCAACACTATTGATATTGTAAGTTTTGTAAAATTATATATACCTATCGAATCTCCCCATTACAATCCCACCTCTAAAAAAACAAATAATGTATACAAATTACAGTACATTTTGTGTTTAAAAGTATATATTTCACGGGGTTTTCACGTATGTGTCTTATGTAGCACATGTGTACATATGGTGTCAGTCACAGATATACAGACACACAGACGTCGTCGCCTAATAAAGAAAGCAAGAAAGTGCTAATTGCCTAATTTATAAAGATCTATCAATTTTATTGCCGCTGCTTCAGAATTGTCAATATTATAAGTCATTTTTTATAAATACTTATTACTATTTACTTTACTATTACTATTTACTTTACTATTATATTACTATTTACGTTTACTAATTATAAATATAAAAAGTTTTATATTATTATGATCTAATCAAACTTTTAATTTATAACATTGTTAATATCGGTGATCTAAAGTCGTACATATAAAACCAAGAATACCTACTTAAAAAATTGTCTAAAAATCAATTCAATTGTTTAAGCACATAATTATGGTAATAATGTTTGAGTGACAGGATAATGCACTCTACCAAAATATTCTGATAGATTATTTTTTAATAAACGTAAGTCTGTGACTTTTGACAAGCTTTTATTTAACTTGCGGTTTAGGTCAAATCTTGCAAGCTTAATTAGAACCACTTCCTCTTATCCTAGATTTCTGCATATTGTTTTTACGTTCTAGGACGAAGAACCTGGTTTGAGCGCCGACAACTTGAAAGTGTGCGGAAGTGACGGTAACACTTACGACAGCGAATGCTTCCTCAAAATGAAATCTTGTCAAGAGGAGTCAAACATTACTATAGCATTTCGTGGACCTTGTGGTTAGTGTATTTCAACTTTAATAAAGATACGTGCACATTCATAGCATAGTTCACGATTAAAATTGTCCAGAAAATATACTAATCACACAGCCCTAAAAAAGAAAAATTGGTTTATTTATTTATTATCAGCGTAAATTACTATGTAAAAATAAGTAGTGCGTATATGAATGTAATTTCAATTCAACTTATCGTACATATTCTTCTTCCTCAGCCTGTCGCCATCCACTCCTGGATGTAGGCCTTCACCATTTCTTTCCACGTATTTCTATTCGATGCTTTTTGGAGCCAGATTTTACCTCCTGCAGTTCTACGGATGTCATCCATCCACCTCGGTTATGGTCTCCCTACTCTCCGCTTGGTTGTCCAGGTGTCCAGGTGGCGACCGGTCTGTCATACCATGTGATCCTCCTAACGCAATTAATGGCTGACGATTCGTCGCAAGGCCGTGGCCTTAGTGCTACATCGAATTTCCCCATCGTCATTTTTTTTTTTGTGATATTGATTACATGCTGACGACTGACTGGCTTAACTTATTTTTTATTTCTGCTAAGTCCTCTGACAAGGTACCGTAATTGCTGTATATATATGTATATGTGTACCCATTTTCCGATAATATAAAAAAAATCTTAAAAATCGTCCATTTTATGAACGCGAAACTGCTTCAGTTACTCATTTATTTATTAGCATACGACGACGGCTGTGAAATACGAACAGAAAAGGAACCCTAAAATTGTACATAAATTATGACCTACCTATGAGTTTATAAGCCGCGTACAGTGTAGAGTGGTTCGTCATGTTGCCAAACGTAAGCAGTTCTATGAACACTTGTTTAAGTATATATGGCTAATATAGAGAGAGCGATATGATTGAAATATGAATAAGAGAGAGAGAGAAAGAGGAGTTAATTTTATCGTCGCTTAGCAGTGTTCATACTAAAATGTGTGCGCTCTATTGCCTATTACTCTAAGATTTAAACTGAAGACATACCTCAAAAAATTATTATTATATTTAGCAAATAAATTAATGGGGGTAAATAAATTGCCTAATTATTTAAAAATACTGTACAGAATAAATTCTTTAATAAACAAGAACTCAAAAACTACTATTATAATATTGTTACGATATAATTTTATTGTCTTATTTTGCAAGCAACCAATAAAATGTCTTTAAACAAAAAATATTTATTTATTTTATTTATTTATTTATTTATTTATTTATTTAACAGGTTTCCCCCATGTACGTTATAATTAATGTAAAAACAAATTAAAATACCAAAAGAAAAACAAACAACATTAAAAACAAAAAACAATAACATGAAACATACTATGCTAAAAAAATAAAATAATGCCTCCAGGCAAACATTATCAAATAAATAATTTACGCCGATCCTACAACGGCGTCATAGAAAGCAGATTTTTAATCCCATTGGCCGAACAGAAATATCAATCTCCGCGGAAATGGAATTTAATAATTCGACTGCTCTCCCAATCGGACTATATGCTAACCGCCTAAATAACGTGTGCTTCCGCGCTCTAGTCTAACGGTCCGGAACAAAGGAAAAGGAATTTATTTTTTATGCGGTCAATCCTACTCACATTATAAAATAGTCATTGAAAATGATCTGTGATCCGATTGGATTTTGGTTCTTTTATGTCGATATTAAGCAAACAAAATTTAAATTTTGCATAATCTGATGCATATTGTATGGTACTATTATTAATAATCAACTAATATAATTTTGTTTTCATTTAACGACAGAGCTGTGTTCGGATGTACAGTGCAAGTATGGTGCGCGGTGTTCAGCTGGTGAATGCGTGTGCCCCGAAGACTGCACAGAAGTCGATGCTGTGGCTCCCGAGCCAGTGTGTTCTAACACCATGATCACGTATCCCAGCGAATGTGAACTTCAGAGAGCTTCCTGCCATCTGCCGGTAGGCATCCAGCTTCACGTCATATTTTATGGAGACTGCAAGGACAGATTTTCATCTATGGGAACGCCCACATTATTAAGTAAGTATAGAATGCCTAATATTTAAGCAAAGCCCTTTACTTTCTGGCACATTCTAAGCCAACGACACAAAATCTAATCGAATGCGTAATCACTGGGTTAGGATTATAAGAATGGTTTGATTTTTGTCCTAACTTAATTTTGGTGTTTTTGCAAAGGGGCTTAGGGAGTAGGCCGTCATTGACAAAACATTTCAATTTCAAAAATTTTACCAGCGTTTTTTCAACGATCATTATTTTTAAAAAAAATGAGTATTTTTAAATTATTGAATTGATGATTCCACCAAACCCTTTAAGTACGGTTGTATGTGCACGAGAGAAAAGAAATTGTGAGGTATCAAATCTATTTTCGAAACTGTACTCTGGAAGTTAACCAAGTATTTATTTTGTTTTGTTTCCTAAAGTACCTACTATTATTAACTAAAATTTTGTAAATAACAAATAAATATTTATATTTATAAATTATTAGTAGGTATATATTATAGATTTTGGTACTCTTTTTTTAAATATTTTGTAGAGCAAAATTTTAAGTGACTAAATAATTTATTTACCGTTCTTTTTCGGTTTATTCATTTTCCTTCCTAATTAATGCAAACCAATAGTTTTATTTAAAACATGTTTATTCTAACGATTGTTTTACGGAATACCAAAAAGAATAATTTTTTAATCTAAATATTTTTTATAATAAAAGTTTAGCGTACAGATGATGTCGTTTGTCGTCGAATCTTGCCAGTGTTTTGTAGATAAGTTTATCAAGCGAAATATATGTTTTAGTACGCCGCCGTTTCAGCAGTTCTATCTCATGTTTTAAGTACGTATACATTTACGAAGTCTGGCGTGACTTCAATGCAGTTTTCAACTGAACTCCGACAACTTCAGGGGGCATGTTCTTGTTCGCATATTCAATTGCCACTTTAAAGTTGAACGATGATGACTTCAACGCTTCAGTTTCGCTTGGGATATCCATTACTGCCGCACCTCCGCCTCTGTAGGTCACACATACTTCGTGAGGGTATGCTTTAGCAATTAGGTTTTTATTGTGATGGTTTCCGTTCTTCCGTTTTTATTTTTTAAATTGCCAAAAACATATCCTGTTTGTAAGGAATATATAATGGGCAACAAATAACTTTATAAATGTTGGGGGAGAGCTTTGTAGAAATACTAACTGGTTAATCCATATCTACCAGTTTGTAGCGGTTGTGACCGCCTTTGCCTACATTTCCCTATGCATCCCTATCTACTCGTATGTACATATACTGTAAACATACTCATTAATAGTTCGAAGCCAAACTCTATTTTCCCACTCGCGCACTTTTCACTCGAACAATCCAATCATGGATCCAATGATGGAAATGGCCTTCAAAATTGATTTAAGATGAAAAAAAAATCGCTGATTAAATCGGCGACTATGCCTTTCATGAATTCAGGTACACGCGACATGCCACTATTTTAAATATTAATAGAAATGCAGTATGACGATGACACATTATCACGCCACGGCATCTGGCGATGTTCAGCGATGACACGATTTCGTGTCATCGCTGAACCCTAAAAATAGAAAAATTTGAATAATTTGTATAATTAATTCAATTAAATGTTTCAGATCATATACCTTACGTATGTACGCTTACACCTTACGTGTAAGGTCTGGTCGCAAAAAGTTTGTATTGCACAATTAAAATACTAAAAAATAGCTAAGCTTTATTTGTTTGTTAATATTTCTATTATTTTTAAAAAATGATCTGACGTGTAATTTTGTTTGATGCTCATAAGATGTTATGTTATGACCGTTATGTTATGAGCATTAGATACATGAACACATGTACCTACTAAATAATAATAAAATATATAAGTCGATATTTAAATATGTGTATATTTATAAAGTAAAACTAATTAGGCAATAAATTTAAAAATATTTTTTAAAATATATTGTAGACGTCCATCGATTTTAATTTATAGTAAAAACTGTTCACACCTAATTTATTATATTCTAGGAGCCAAGCTTTTACACCCTAAAAATACAACAGTCATTTGTGAAAACTCTAGATTTGGGTGTTGCACTGACCAAACAACCCCGGCAATGGGTCCAAATCTAGAGGGATGCCCCCCGCCCTGCAACTGCAACAAACTGGGATCCATCTCAGACTCCTGTAACCCCGAAACTCTAAAGTGCCTTTGTAAACCGGGGGTTGGGGGTAACCAATGCGATAGATGCGAGCCTGGATTCTGGGGATTGCCTAAAATTTCAACAGGCCAATTTGGTTGCATACGTAAGTATTTTTTAACAAAAATAAAGTAGATGTTAAGGAAGTATTTTTTCTAAATACCTATAAGTGCCAAAAAATATTTATTAATTTACAAATAATACACTGATCATATTTCTTTTAATCGTAACTATAATACAAAACTGGTTCTAACATAAGCGTGGAGAAACACGCAACGTCTGGTTATGAGAGTTATTAACTAAATATTGTTACTTTTATTACATTTGATTTTCACAAACGAACGTACTACTAAAATTAAAAGTTTTTTTATTAGTTTCATTACTATTATTTTTTTTTTCATAATTTTTAATATATTTTTTTTTAGCGTGCGCGTGCTCTGTGTTCGGTTCCATTCGTGAAGATTGCGAACAAATGACAGGTCGCTGTATTTGCAAGCCAAGAATAGAAGGCCTGAAATGCACCAAATGCGCCAATAGTATTGAAATGCTGGGACCAAACGGGTGTTATGACAGTAAATTTATTTTATTTATTTGTTAATTACTTCTTATTTTCTAATGGATTTTAGTAAATTCGTCATTTCCAATTCAATATGTAAATATTTATGTAATAAAGAATTTTGCGTATTCCTTTTTTAACACTACTCATAATAATATTTGCGCTACTTATTGAGATCAAATTAAAAAATTAAAACATTATAATAAAAAAATAATTTCAGTTAACGTGGGAACGACAACGCCAAGTTCTTGTCTTAATATGGAATGCTATTATGGAGCGAGCTGCACAGAAATTGGTGTAAGTTCACCAGTATGTCAATGTCCTGAAACAAATTGTTCACAAAAAATCTACGGTTATCCTAATACTGTAAGTAAAATTCCGCCTATCAAAACCTTTACATTATATTTTTAAATAAATTACCTAACTGTATTTTTAATAATCTCAGAGTAAATAAAAAAAATATTGGAAATTTTTGCTTTCCTACGGGTAATTTCAAATACTAAGTAGTTTTGCAGGGGTTCTTTGTTCCATAATTGTCATACATTCAAATATAATGGTAAAAGATAATATTTCGAACCGAAAGAAATTAAAAAAAACTTATTACTTACCTACAGCAATAACCCTCTTAAAATAATGACACAATAGCTTTTGGGCTTTATAAAATAGTAAAAAACCATTGAAATCAAAATCATTTTCAAAATTAACGCGAGTGTACGATTATCGATAACTCTATTATATGCAATTTAAAAATATAATATGTAGCTACGTATAAAAATCACACCGATGAAATATAAATCATACAGTAAGTAATACCAGGTTGTGCGGCGCCTGGCGGACCGCTGTTAGAGTCTCAGAACAAATAATTCACTAGAAGTGTAATAAGGGTGCTTTAGACTGCGCTGAACAACTGCGAAATACGCTCATTGAGTGAGATTTACTGATGAGTACCATCGTATGAGAATGCGATATTCCGCCAGCGGGGCGGCGCCTCCGTCGCGCGTTATGTGAAGAGGCTTACCGGCTTTCGTGTATACAGGATGAACTTTTTCTCATGCACATCCTTTTACGGGGATATTCTGCACGCCAAACCGAATAAGTTTGACATATTTTTTTCCATACAAAATAAATAATATCCCGGATACGTTTGGTTCGTCAGCAGTCAGGAGTGAATTTGCGTTTAAAGACTAGTAGGATTTGGTTTTCTACTGTTTATTACATACTTGTAGAACAAAAGTTGATCTGTTTGTCAAAAGTCTGAAGTATAGAATGACCTTATAAAAGGATCTGCATGAGAAAAAGTTCATTCTGTATAAGACGACATTGCCCTTTTTTTTAATCCTGTCGCGAGGGGCTGAGTCATGTGGTGCCGACTAAACGTGAATAATGAGGTGACTAATGTGAAATAAATTTAAACTTTAAAAGCAGCATATACCTTAAACGCCTCACACAGTCAGCCACTTCGATGGTTTGAAGTTGAAAGTTGAAGTCGGTTTGAAGTTGAAATCGTGCGCTCGCGTCTAGATTCTACCGAGCTGTCGAATTCTCTAATCATAAAGCTGCATTACAATCTTTGAGCGAACGTGATGAGCTATGATCGACCTTTCATTTTTAAATACCCTCAAAATAGACTCTCCGGTCATTTTGTCTCTTTTGAATTTGAATGTGCCCACAGAGTAAAGAACACGTAATTTGAATTTATTTAATACACCAATTTGTTACTCGTATGCTCAATGCTCTACACTCGAATTTCCCTTTTGTATCATGAATGAACTAAGACTAGCCTTAAACTAAGTAAATTTTAATTTAAAAAAAATGCCAAGATGTGAATAATATTAATATTTTCTTTTTCGTTTATTATCTAAATTGCAGAATGTAGAAATCTGTATTTAGATGTATGTAGTATTAACTGTTTTTATCTTCGTATGTAAAATAATTAATGTAAACCTGTAGATTTTTTTTAAATTAAGTAAATAAATATGTAAAAAACATAGTTCCACTGGCGTTATATTTCTGTTGACAGGTTTGTGGTAGTGATGGCCAAACATACGAATCTGAATGCCATCTAAGGTTAGAAGCATGTCGGAGTCAACTCGATGTCGTTATGCAGACTCTCGGCGCGTGCGGAAGCATCATCAGCGCACCAGCAAGCGTTCCATTCAAACAGTTGTCTCCCATACATTTCACCCAGCAAGACGACAATTCACCATCGAAGTCAACGAGACATCTTTTGGGACCTGATCAGAGATACTATTACAATAGCAAAGATTTGAAACAGAACAGTATAATTGCGAATATATCTGGTAAGTCTTACAAATTTGGTTTTACATATTTTTAGTTAAAATTAGTTGTATAAAGTATATTTAACAAAGGTAACCAGAAGCAAAAAATAACATCCCCTCCCCCCATATTATTTCTTTCTTTTTAGGTTGAAAATACCGTATTTTTAAGTAAATTTGGTATATTCAACCTAAAAATCAAAAAATATTATGACAGAAATTTATTTGTACTAACTCACAGCTAGTACAAATTGATGAGTTTGTACTAGCTGATAACTCACTACTACTAAAATGGAACCATGAGTGATCGTTATAAATTAATTTTAAAAAAAACGAATTTAGAATGGAGAACTTCCTCTTTTTTTCTGTTTCTTAAAAATACAGAAAGATATTACCGATAAATATTTACATTGTTACGGCGTAAAAAAATAACGAAAATTTTGATGTGTAATTACGTATTTTATTTTTATAAAAATATATTTTGCTAATTATAAATAATCGAAGCTTTAATCATTTTGTTAATAAGTACTGCATATAATTCGAATTACGAGCAGCTAACTAGGTCATGACAGCGACCTCTTTAAATTTTATATCGAAATATAATCTTATTGTTCATTTTTTTTTTTAATTCATATACGCTAATTTATAAATATTGGGATATAAAATATGTAATGGCAGTATTACATGTCACGCATTTCTTTTTTCAGTCGACATTGGACTGAGTGCCGCGAATGCTGGGGAAGTCGGGGCCCTTCTGGGGGACCTGTGCTCCGTGGACGTAGATTGCGCGGCCCTGGCGGGAGTTCACTGTTCTAATTACGCCTGCCTCTGTATTCCCGGCTATATTCCAAATAGCGACAGGAAAGGATGCATCGGTATATTTTTCAACTCGTAATTTTAAGAAATATTTCATTTTATAAATTATTTACTTCATCCATATAACGTCTGTTTTTTTTAATTTTAGAATATACATCCAATACAATTAAAAGCAAGCCTCCGTACGTTCACAACATATGCCTATCGAATCCCTGTCATAATAACGGATCGTGCGTCGCTCTGACCGCGGCGAAGTATCTTTGCATCTGCGACAAGAGGTCCACCGGCGAGAAATGCGAGAGCAATAAAGGATTCGAGGTCCCTTCATTCGGCGGTGACTCGTTTATCCGCCTGAAGCCGCTGAAAGCTTATCACAAGCTGGACATTGACGCCGAGCTGAAGGTGTACTCGGAGAGTGGATTGATTTTGTATGACCAGCAGCGCCCCGACGGCACCGGCGACTTTGTGTCGCTCGCCGTGCTCGACGGCTACGTCCAATTCAGGTAATGAGCTTCAATCCAATATCCTGTAATCCATCCGATAGCGGCGAATCACCGTAATAGGCAGGCTACATAAAGACCACTAATAGGATCGTGTTATTAAGACTAATAGGTTATAGGTATTAGGTATTATGTATTAGTGATAACATATTATTTTATCCAAAACTTACAAACATTTTATTAATTGTATCGCACGGTTGTAAAAATTAAGTATTTATAAATATACATATAAAATACCGAAACTAATGGAACTACCCCTATTAAACGCATTAATAGTTTAATCATCGCATTAAGTGTTTGTTTGTCCTCATCAGCTTTATTTTTAGTGTTTTCTTTAGCTTTAAATTTTACCATTTTACAATACACTAATTAATTTTGCTTTTTTTGACACCTCGTATTTTATTTTTTTATAGGTACTTCCTTCCTAAATTACAATAGGTTCGTCAGATACGTACAGAACCATTTGCGCGTGAACAATATTTATACACATATAGTAGATATTTTTTTTTACTATATAGATACTCCTCGTATCTTTACCTAAAATATCCATTTGTGATGATGACATATTAAATTATCATTGCATTGTCATTATATGCGTATTTTTTAAAATTTAGTTAATTATATTCTATTTTACCAAATGTAAGATTATTAAGTAAATTAATTAAATAGTTATATAACAATAAATTATTAAAAGTATTACTTAAACAATTAACATTTTTCTTAAAAATAGGTTAAAATATCTTCTTTAGACGCTTTCAGAGTATGTAGAACCTGTTCCTACTCTCGTAGCACATAACACATTTTTCCACGAAAACTGATTCAATTTAGCATAAATTATAATTCTTTTAAAAACAAATCTAAAATAGCTTTATTCATAGAAACCACAGAAAGCGACTTATCACGTAAAAGTTAAAATCTACAGATACTTTTATTTGAAAACATATACTTCTAATAATTATAGTTAATATAATTATTTATATACATTACCATAAAACAAATATTCTTTATAGAACCCCTAACTAAATTAAAGTAATCAGTTTTTTAAGAGTATGTATAATATTTATATTTGTTCCTACTGTTTTTCTAGGTATAATTTAGGAGATGGGATGGTTGTACTAAAATCACCCGAAAAACTTAAACTAAATGAATACTATAAGCTGTCTGCCAAGAGATACCATAAGGACGCCATACTATCCGTGAGTGGGATGGAAGACGTGGTCGGGCAATCCGTTGGAGATTTAAAGTATTTAGATTTGTCTGATGATGCTTACGTCGGAAAGGTGCCCACTAATTTTACTAGGTATGTACATAATAATACCACTTTGTTTTTCATAATAAATTTTACAAAAAAAATGTACCATAAATTAATAATATGAATTAGTGCAATTAGGATCGTAGTATAGTTGTTAATGCGATTTACCACTAATCCGGCAGGATCAAATGTGTGTGTGTGTCACGATATTTTTTACGCTTCATCACCATTATTTCGCTTGACTCTAGTATAAATAAAGCTTAGTTGAGTAGGGTAGTATTATTAATTATCAAAATATCCTACTTCATATCAAATATACAGGGTATCCAGTAAGCCTTGGTAGATATTTTTACAGCTAATAGGTCTTAATAACAAAAGATAAAACTTAGTAAACCCCCCTCTTTGTAAAATTATAATTTCTCCTAAATTTTTGTATGTCAATATAATCCACGTAATAATATATTAAGAGTTAATTAAAAAATGGTTTGGCTGCTCTGAACAAATTATATTTAAGTACATTTTTTAAATAATTACAACCTTATATTGTATTCGTAAAACGGAAGAAGGATATTATTTTATCTACTGTACTTATTTTTTTAGAGTTTTCACAAATATCGGTACAGCGCACGGTTTGAACGGTTGTATAAAACAATTGCGAGTCATTCGCCATCAGGTGACCAAACGTATAGACACAAACACTGATGGTCACTTAGGACAGATTATAAGCGTGCATAACATTCTGGAGTGCTCCAACTCTTCGTGTTCGGAAGATGGCTGTGAGGCCCAGGATGATCCATGCGCCGCTAATCCGTGCGGTGAAAGTGACGATGTAGTTTGCGAGCCTCTGAATATGGAAGGATATTTATGTCGGTGCATTTTTGGTGGACACGTCACCACTCCTGGTGTTCCTTGCTCAGTTGATGGTAATTGCACTTCTTAATAGTTTATTTTCGATATTAAAATGATTATTTATCCTTGTGATTATTGATATATATATTTATACACCGTGTTTCAAGACCATTCCTGATAAAAACTCCATCTTATTAGCCCTGCAATTTCAATCATGATTTGTTTTGATCTCATATCTCATATCATCATGGTTTCCAAGTGAAAAGAATGCAAACTGTCGGCCTTACGAGCCAGCGAACATAAAGATCATTTACACGAGCGCTCTGATAAAATTAATAAATTTGGGTATGAATTATTTTCATATTATTTTATGCATTTTTTTATACGTATAAAGTCTTCGGGAATGGTCTTGGAACAACCTGTATGCAGATATAAAGTTTGTATTTTGTATTACTTAAGTTGATTCCATACATTAAATTAGTAAATCTAACAAAAATAATATTTTATTTCTTGTGCACTGGAAGATTACCGCTTTTTTTTTAAAAAGAAACGCAATAGAATATTTATTTTTTTAAGAACCAGTTAGTTTCCAATAATATAATTTTGGTGTTTTTTTTTACAATATACTGACATCTGACACTAAAACATACTGTATTGTAAATGACTTCCTTTTTTTAAATGTTAATAGATAATATTTACGATGCACTTCAAAATATAATAATAAAGAATTACCACAGAAAGAATTGTTTATTAAAAGGCTTAATATAAATATAATTATTTTATCATCATCATCATCAGCCTGTATCTGCCTCCCCATATACTTTCCAATCATCGCGGTTTTGCAACTTTTGCTTCCAGTCGTGGCCCGCGAATCATTTGATGAAATCATCAATTACATCAGGAATGTAATGTTTTACACTTTATAAGGTTATAAAAGTTTTTTTTTAATATCAAGAGACAGCTGTTTAAAAAGCTTATTTATTTACAATTAGCGTCTATAAGTTAATAAAACGAGATAATTTTTATTTATAGTTTGTTATATTTGGAACCAATATGTCATTTAATTTTTACCTAAAATAAAGTTTTTTAATAATTTCAGCTTTACTGAACGAGACTGCGAACCCTGCGCCATCGTTTGATGGGAATAGCCTCATTATTTATCCAAATCTCGAAGGACTGGAAAAAACTTTCAGAATCGAGATTTGGCTTCTGACCAGGAAAAGTGCTGGGATGGTCCTCTACGCAGCACAATCAGATACCGGAAAAGGCGACTTTCTCTCGCTTAACCTGGTCGATTCAAAGCTGCAGCTGAAATTTAACCTGGGCAGCGGAGTTGCAAATCTAACGTGAGTTATAAATAAACATTCATATATATAGGCTTACATTTATATTTAAATCCTAATGTTTCTTTGTAGTATAATGTTTTGTAATGTATTTATTAAAAATATTCATATTCTAACTCATAAGAAAAAAATGTAACATGTTAGAAGATCTCGTAATTTTCCGATAGTTAATATTTAAAAAAAATATTAACTTATTAGTCTTCTTTTATTTATTTATCTATAAGTACATTGAATTTTACAATTATTAATACAATTATTTTTTCAAAAAATTAACTATTCGGATATTTTGATTATAGACATACTTCAGCAATTACCAAGGATATTTGGCATAAAGTAATTATAACAAGAATAGGTCGAAAAGCAACACTACAGGTCAACAATTTAAACTCGGTTGCCGTACATTCGCCGCCGACTCTCGTTGACCTCAATTTAATGACGCCACTTTTTATTGGATCATTGCCGTAAGTATTTATTACTACAATAACTTATAATACCTTACTGCTAGCGATGAATATACATAAATAATCATTACTGTAATCAGTTGTGCTTATTTCTCAAGAATTATTTTTTCACATTTGCAAATACAATACTTCACTAAAATAACATCTTTAAAAAACAAAATAAAATTATACCCTAACAAATCTATCAAACAATATACAAGAAGTCCCGAGACCAAGAAAATGTTTATAGTTCCCTGTTACTATTATGAATTATATAAAAAAACAGAAAATAATTCATCGCCACGTTTATTAATTTCATTTAATCGCGGGTATAAGTTCCATTTGTAATTCGCTCGTTTATTTTTTTGCTATCGCACTTTCAAGGGCCTTGACCGAGGGCGGCTAATGATCCGGCTTCGCGAGCGAAATGATCAGCTGGCGAACTTATGACAACAACGATTTCATATTATCACGTAAAGTATACATTTTTTTCGGAAACCATGATGTATTTTCATATGTCGTCTTTGCAAATCATGTTTAAAATCGCGGGCCAATTTGCTGAATATTTTTTAGGGAATGGTCACGCGACAACCTGTATACAGGATGTCCCAAGATCATTCCCGTAAATTTAAGGGGGTGTATATGTACCCTGTTACGAGTAAGAAATTATATAAAAAATATTTGATACCCAAATTAATTATTTTTTAAACTAATTTGTGTAAAACAATCATAATATTACGGCAGCGTTCGCCAGGCATACTAAACCCGCTGAAAACCCGTCGGGTGCCACATCGTGAATGCAACTCAAGGTCGAGCGGACGTAATCTCGTTTTACACAAATATAATATTAGGTTTTAAATAGAAACTTCAATATTTTTTTTCTCGAATACCATAATGAATTTTGATATAGTTTCTTAACATCGGAATCGCAGGACCGCATGGAATCGCAGGATCGCAACACTGGGAATCGCAGGACCTATTAGCTGTTTTATTTTTATTGGACTTGACCTTGGGACACCTGTATACTCCCACCAAAAATCCAACTAATTGGTTCTGCGATTTCCGATTAAACGGTTCTTGTAATATGTTTTTGTCACGACCGAAAAGAACGGCAATTTACACCATCTCGTTTAAAACAATGTGAACTAACTATTTTCGCATTTTTTCGTATAAAGTTTTATTTATAATAGGGAACATAAACTCCCCATTAGGTCTTCGGGAAAATATCAATTGTCATCGTATTTTATGTTGCAGCAATTTTATTAAAGCTCACCGTCATTCGGGCGTAAAACACAGTTTCATCGGCTCCATACAGCGAATAATCGTCAACAGCAAAGCACTCAATATCTTTGATGACGATATAGTAGCTTGCAATTTAACACCAACGGAAAGTGTTTTGCCGTGCGCATCTTCAGGGGTCACCAAACATAAGGGCTATCCGTGCGGGGTCGCCGTGAATCCTTGTCAAAGAGGCGGAACGTGTCTACCCGTCTTAAATGAATACAAATGCGTCTGTCAATTGCGCACATCGGGCAGGAACTGCGAAAACAGAATTATTCACGGAGGGAAAACAAACGAAGGCGACAAGGCGAGATTGGGCGACAGACTGCGATTAGACAGAGACACGACATATATTTACAAACACAAAACCACGAGAAGGTTTGTAGTCATTTATCACTCCACAATTTATGAAATTGCAACACGACAAAACAGTAAAACTATTAATAAAATTCATAACTTATTTTATAACCATTTTCACAAATATCAATAAAATGTAATACAGTGTAGATAAACAAAAAAATAAGTATAATTTGTATAGTAAAAATATATTATTTTCTCTGGTAAAAATGTAATAAACTTCTTACAAAAACAGATAAATAAAGCAATTAGGATTTTCTATCAAAGACACACTTCTTTTTTAAATTAATGTGTAAGTAGTAAATAATAATATAATAAAATTAAATCAAAGAAAAAAATAAAACTTAGTCTGGCAAATCTCAGAACGCTAAATTAAACTCCATTTATGATTCATGTTTTGATGAGAATAAAGTATGTAGTGTGTTTATGGTGAAAGGGATTTATAGTGATAAATGTGTGAACGCATGCATGCAAAAGTACACAATTAAAAAGATTTTTACTGATTTTTTAAATTAAATGACCATTGAGGAGTTTCTTCATTTGGAGCCATTCCTGCGTGTAGAATAAGCCATGCTATCCATAAAAGTATTAAAAGTGCACTGTCGTAGGAACTAAACCATCATGCCAAATTTCAACTCCGCAGGAAAAGAAGTGGTTCTAATTCAGCTTGAAAATTTGACCTTAAACGACATACAAACAAGCTAAATAAACGCTTTTAAAAAGTGTCCAGCGACTGTAAAATAATAATTCTATAATAATACACTAGCTATTTGTATATGTATTTTATTTGATTATTTGAAATATTATTTATGCTCACCTTTTCTTCGTTGTTTTTTTTTTCATTCAGGAGTCTCCGGCTGCGTCGCGGCCTTCGCTTTGAGATAATGCTACGAACTGACGAAATCTCAGGACTTCTTCTGTGGAAAAAACACGGAAAAAATGAAATATTTACGATATCTCTAAGCGAAGGTTTTGTGGAAGTATCTTACAGCGACAAGCATCAACGCAATTCGAATATAACACATCCTTCATTCAACAAAGTCACTTCGAACGTAAGGGTCGATGATGGCCTTTGGCATACGGTCCTGGCAAAGAGAAGAAAGCGCTTGGTTTTACTGCAAATTGACAACAGCCCAGCATTGAGGAGTTATAGTAGTCAGTTCTTCACGTCGTCGGCAAATGCAAAAGTTTGGATTGGCGGGGCACCAAATGTGGATGCCTATTCTCGAAGGTTCAGCGGTTGCATAACTAATCTCAAAGTTAATGGAGAGCATATTGAGCTACTAAAACCAGTTAATAAAAATGTCCAGATTGAAGTTTGCTAGCGAATAATTTAAGTTGTTACTGGCATCGTCACAATGTAAGGACCTGTAAAAATATATTTGAACAAATCAACGACTTTTCCTAAGTCTGAATTAAGAATTTAATTATTATGTCCTTCGTATGATTGCATTTTGTAGTTGTAATATATTATTTGTAACAAATTAATTTATGTAAATATTAAATATTTTAAACGCGGCTGTGATAAAAGTAAATAATAAATTAACAGTATTAATTAAAGTGTTCTTTATTTTAAATTAATTATTACTAAATATTTTTTTAACGTAAATCTATGTTTATGTTTTAGGTAACGTTCAGAGTAACGGACAGGCTTTAAGTGCCTTAGTAAGACCCACAGTAAATAAATCGGAGATCATTTTTATCGATCTTAACTCTGGACCCTTAAATTTTTTTAAAACAAATAAATTGTATACAGAAAGGAAAACATAAAATGAACAATCGATATGTTTCAAAAAATAGGTAAAGAAATACCAAAGTTTTGGCACTCGTTCAATCGTTCGCTTTCCCCATCATAAACTTGTGCCTGGGACACTATCCACTTTGCCTCAGGCTGTGGACGCTTTGATGATAATGTGTTTGGGATCTTACAGTTAGGCCGCCTCGGTCAGTTTCTACAGCCTCCGGAAAAAGTGAGTTTTTTTTATCATAAAAAACTATAATTTTGACTATATTGCGACTGCTATATATGGCAGTGACTTTGGCATCTCATTATAGCAGTCGAATCAAATCAAGCGAACGAGTTTGACCGTTCGTGTTTTCTTCGTCTACCAGCCGGAATCAGAAAGCAATTTCCTTTCAACTCTGTATCTGGTCAAGATAAACCACGTGCCTACAATAATTCCAGTCAGACTGTCTAAGTCCGCCTATAGGCCAGGAGGCAAAAATCTGTTATAAATGAGGCCAGGTGCTAGCTGCCAGGTTCCTGCCGTATGTGGTCGATGGCAGCTGCGAGCTTCCAACACCCATTCTGTTCAGTACTTCTGAACAAAGTAGAAAAAAAAAATACATTCAAAACAATCATCGTATAATATATCTATTTTAATAAACCATAGGAACGTAGGTACACAATAATCCTTCCTACCTACCCTTTTAGCGGCCGACCGACCAGTCTGTCGTCGTTAAACTACCCGCTCAAATTGTATGTAACGTTCTTGCATCGAAACACCATTGACAACCGATTTTTGCCGTGTTTAATTCTCGTAAATATTATTCGTATACAACGAGGCCTCGGACGTAATGACGTTATGTGCGACTGGTTTATCCTTCATTTCGTCAAAAATCAACTGGATCAGGAGTCCTGCAGCCACCTTTAAAGCGCGGCGTCCATCAGGCACCAGGCAACCTTTACACTCGAGGTAAAGTCGCTTTTGTTTTGCGTATCCTATCAATCCTGGTCTCACCGTCAGCTGGCGGAAGTCCTTCAATTCCAAACCTTTCGCGTCTGAAACGAGCTGAGTGGACCCACCACCAGCTTTGTACTTCAGCCGCGGCTCTGAACCTTCTGTACATTTTCTAGCCCTTCTGAACCAGCCAAAACACCTACATCATAATATTACCTACAGTGTAATATATCTAAATATGTATTCTATCTACACTGTCTGCATTTATATATATTTAGGTAACGTTAACCTACCAGCGTGTTCTTGAAATATAAATCTAATAATCATTTATTTACATGCGTGATGGTTTTTTTTCGGGTTCCTTGGAATCTGAGGTGGCGTTTAGCCTGCTCTCTGACCGGGTATTCGCGCTGAAACTCACAGCAATACGGATAACAAAAGACATGACTTCTCCTTCTTATTTCTCTCTTTTTTCATAACAATATGTCAAATTACGAAATTACTATTTGGCTTATTGGATTAGAGCTAATGTGATGAAGAATCTCCGTCGAAGTTTACAACCAAACATGGTCTCTTTCTTAGCATCTAAGAGGCCCTCAAAGCATTTAAACTATAATTTAGAATGTTTTTTATAAATTAAAAGCACACAAACACATAAATTAAAAGCTATTTTTCCTTAAAGAGTACTAAGACTTATAGAGAATATTTTTCCTAGCAGTATGCTTTCTCTAGTATAAATAGCATAACGCTACGATATGCTACGAAATATTTCGTGCAAAAATAAAACCAACCTTTAAATTAACTCAACGGCCCGACGCGGATGCTTCCCTGCTATTCAACGGAATATGGAGGATAGTAATTTGCATATTATCCTTAGATGAACCCAGCATAATTTGCTCAGGGCATACAAGCACACGAGATTACATTCCACGGTAAATGATATCACGTTATGCTAATCTAGCTACTAATGAAATCGTAAAAAACAACAGGGGTACTTTGCTTTCACAAACGTGAAATGGACCAACCATTTTAAATACACTTCTGAAACTACCAAAATTTCAATCTATCGAATATTATCATGTCCATTTGAAAGGTTTTAATTGAATCTGGTTTAAACCTAAAAATGTATATTAGATTGAACTACTGTATAATACTTATTTATTACATAAAATTTCCTGCTATTATTACTTTTATTTTTTTTTAATAATTGCTATGAACTAGGTCATATACAATTATTTTGGGCCCTACTCAACAAGGTCAAATGTGTGTGTTTTAATATATTTTTTATAATGCCGTTTACTAAAGGCATAGGTACTAAATGTACCTATTGACAGAAGCTGCACATGTTTAAATAGGTACAAAACTTATTATAATTCAAAATACGGCGTAATGGGCCGAAACCTAGCTGAAATATAATGACTAATGTAATAAAGGGCACTTACAGCATTTCATTTATGAATAACTTTCTCTTACAACGAGACCAGGCGCTGAATTATAAATAACATCCTGCAATTACACTTCGCGCCAGCGAAGAGTCTGCGAGATTTCAATTATTTCCCTTAATCCTATTAAAATATCTGCGGGCCTTTAGACCCCGTACAAACACGTCTTCCATTTCACATTATGCTTATCGGTACTAAAAACGCACCGAAGTGGTTTTGTATTGAAAAATTACGGGTACTGACAATTGACTGAAGTTCAACAGTGTTTCAATATTAATTCACTCGCCGCGCGTATTTTATGTGTCCTCACTGGACCATTGTGAGCTATAATCATATTATATTACAACAAACTGCTCAACGCAGCATCCGTTCATCGTTTATTATCGCATCGCAAGTTAAATTCGGTTAAGTGCCAGTCAAGCGAGAGTCGTCACGGAGGATTCGATCACCAGTGAGTACCGACCAACATCCATTCTATTCCCATATTCTAACGTCCGCTCCTGGGTCATCCCAGGTGGTCTGTCGAGCATCGTAAATTACACGCTGCTTATTGAATTCCCGCACCACGATTAGCGTTTTCGTTTCTGAGCGTTAATGAGTTTAACTTTTGATCCTGAACTACACGAAATGATATCTGGCTAAAATAGAACGGCTTTTGAAACCAAGGCTGGATGTAACCGCCCAAAAAAGAAGCCGTTTCGCATTTGTGAAGCTCTTTATAATAAAACGATATTTGAGCTAGTACCTACTTCATAACAGAGGCAAACGATAAGAAAAATATTTTAATAACTTATCGTTGATACACTCCTCCCTCAGACTTTTCATACATGAAGAATACATACAATAATGCCTTTTTGCGCTTTGATGCGAATTCTGAACAATCAATAAAAAGTTCTTCTAACTTTACAGTTCTGTTTACCAGATAAACCATAAAAGTGTAATTTCTTTTATTTTGGTTTGACGTAGATACATTTACGTTGCCATTAAATATATTTATCGGGTATTAAAAACATTTCTGCAAACTATCAAAAAAAACATATAAACGCGCATTTAGTGCATTGTAATAATTATAAACCAATGTATGTTTCTGATAATTAGGATACCTTGAAAAAGTTGTTCAACTTTTCAATGTCTGGATTATGGAAATGCGTGTTCCATTTAAATGGAGCATTTTTTTACGTTGTTTCAGGAAGGCAGTTTAAAATTAAAAAAAAAAAACGGCGAAGGTGCTCAGCGAGCCGGGATTATGATTAATTATTTAACACTGTTGCTTTGCGGTTCTCATAAATCATTTTAACAAAGCGCACGAACACTCCGATGCAAACAGAATATTATCACGAATCCCAAAACGAAGTGCCCTTATCAGAAAAATGATTTTTTACATAAATGCGGAACGGACATTAACCGACGACACGCAAAAAACGAATTATGGCATTCCGAAACCTATTTTTAGGCGTAAATGATAATAAATGTATTGTTGCATCCTTCAAAATATATTACTTCCTTAATCTGAAAAATGTATTTATAGCTTTAAAATATGTAAGTATATAATATATACAAATCTAGATAATATATTATATTATATAGATTTGACGAACATTTATAAAAGAAAACACAAAAAAATGAATATGTGGCCTGCTAACAATCTGTCAAGTCGAGGAAAAAGCTGTCTTAATATTGTGAGATAATATATTATGAATATGATATATGTAAATAAGTTCGTCATCGTTGGATAGATACCACGAAATTAGGTAATTGCGGATGAATAGTTATGGTTGATAAGGTGGAATGGCATGACATTTTTTGGGTAATGTGACCGTAGTGAGTGATTTTGTTTTTAGTGGATACTTGTGCAGTTTTTACTACTCTTTTCATAAGCCTAAATTTCAACATTTTATGTCTCGTACTGTTTACCATACATTTTGTTAAAAAAAAAAACGCCCGTAAGAGTTCAATTTTCTAAGAGAGACCTTTTCTACATGATAAAGAAATAAAACATCATTTTTTTAATGCTCTCACAAATGTTTATTAGACCCAGTGTATATAAAAACAATTTTTGTTGGTATAATAATTTATTATGTTTCATTATATCGTTATTATACCAAATCACAACCTATGTATCTCGTATGTTAAAAAAATAAAGGCGTGGGGATTGTCAGACATACGACGGCTCACCATAAGGGTTCCTGTAAAATACTACCAATGTTTAAAAAATACTACCAATAAATTTGAAATGGTCTCCGTAACCGAGAATGAAACGCATTGTATTTTTTTTATATCTTGTTTAGTTTTATAAATATTTTAGGTAACTAAGTAAATAATCAATTATTAAATATTTAATATTTTTTATAAATAAGCAGTTCCATGATAATTTGCATGAACCCTTAGCATACACGAAATTAAACCAATAATCTAAGATACTTATTTTCTGCAACGGACTCATCCAATATAGGCGCTTCAACGCGATATAGCACGGAACATTGCTTGCACACAGCGGCAGTGCTTGCATATTAAATGTTTTAATGACAAATAATCAATACATAATTTATTGATTATTCCGAGCCACAAAATACAACATTAAACTAAATAAACATACATAACAATATTTATTTATTTATTTATGTATTTATTCATTATGGTACAATAGGAAGTCACAAATGATATAATAACACTGAAAAATTAACTAAATTATTATAATATAGACAAATTAAAAACCAGTCATTTATTGTTGCTCTGAAGTAACATGGCTATTCTAACTAGGTTAAAAAAACCTATTCTAAGAGCGGCCAGAAGAAGGTTGTAGAAAAAATATATACTATACTTATAACGTACGTGAGACGTTACTAATAAAAAAGGATCATAGAATAAATATCATAAATACAACACATAATACATACAATCATTAGTGCATATTATTATCTATATATTACCCAGAATATACATTTATTAAATATAATTTAATTCTAATAATTGTTTTATCTATAATTTATATATTAAATATACAGAAAAACTAAACATAAAGAAAATATATAAAATTACTTATAGTCTATATGTTAACTTTTCTATTGCAACACACTGCTCAGCATCTTTTCAGATGCGTCTCTGCCATTTGGTGATGTTTTTTGCAAGACTGAATTTAGATTGTGCTTTTGTTATCTGCTCATCTGCGCTGTTGAGAATATATATTAAAGTTTTGTTTGGATTGAACGTTTTGATATGTATGTGTCGTCGAATGAAATTTTAACACCTCATAACTTGTAAATTTTCCACTTAATAGATATTATATGACGGCACACTTCAAATAGTTGTAGAACTAATTTAATCTCGTGTTTGAAATTTGGCGTAAGTGGGTAGTATGAACATTAGCTATCCCCAGTCAAAGTTCAATTTAGCGCGGTTCAAATTAATCAACATACTAGTGCTCGGAAATCAGGTGGGGTAGTCGAAGAGAAAACACACATTTATTTATTTTTGCATAAATATACAGAGCTCATGATACTAAAAAAAATAAAATCTATCCTGACTGAGCCATACCCGTACTAAAGTAGAATTTTGTTGGTGTTTTCAGGTAAATATTAAAAATTTTAATAATCAATGGTTACACCGTTTCAAATAATAATAACTCAAATCAAAATAAATAATAACGGTGATATAATAGGCTACATTTTTCATCTCCTTTATCGTGTCTTTCTCAAATACTTCAAACACAAAATACCCACCTGCCTCACCATGGAAAGACCTCTGTGTTTCTGTGAAGACTATTGATAACATTGATGTCAGTTCGAAAGCGCCACTGACCCAACTAAAAGAGTGAGTGTATCCAGAATTGCCGTCGAGGTAAAAAGGTGAGTTCTTAGTCTAATACTATCCTTCCTTTCCCTCAGCAAATTTGTCACCGCTAAAAGAAATAATAAGTTTGAATTATAACGCGAACAAAACTATACAGCAAAAAATTCTGATGTTTTTAATGACAATGTGGCTCAAGTATGAAATGATGTCCGATGACCCTTTATTATATCCTGTTATTTCAGCGATTTCATATTTTCTAATCTTTTCAAATCTACACATTACTCCAAAACGTTCTAACTCTTTGGTTGTTACGAGCACCCGAAGGTAACTCAGGCAGCCGCGTTACCGGCGGATTAAGTGTATTTGATCGCTCTCGAGCTGAATATGAATGACAATATATAGTGCCGTTATTGCGGGGAGAAATCGCAGATATTAGTGGCAAGTGTAGCTATATTACCGCGGCTATATTTAACTACTTTGATATGCAATTAATAACAGAATACAAGGCAATTTGCACGGTGACAACAAAGTTCATTTTATGGCATTTATTATGATCTGCCGAGAACGAGACCACCTTGCTCTCTGTAGTGAATATATAATATAAGTACATTACCAGCTGTTTGAGAACTACGAAAATTATTCAGATAATCTTTAAGTGATTAATATTTTAAAAAAAAATAATGAATTCTTTTTTTTTAACCCACTATATTTTTTCTTTCATTAATGCTAAATTATTTCTGTTACTATCTGTTTACTTAGTATTTATTTTTGTATACAAAATATAACTCTTACAATTTTTGTACCCCTTAACAATTACAAATAGGTTTTAAATGAGTTACGACGCATTTAAGAATAGTGGGGTTTGAAAAATAGAAATTATTTAAGTATAAAAATAAAATTTTGCTGGTTCCGTGTTAGCTTTTAAAAACGAAAATATTTATCAATTTCTTTACTTTCTAAATGTTAGCAGAAAATTGTACCTAAAAGTTCACTATAGTTAGGCAGTGATTTTGCAATAAGCGGAGGTAAAGTCGGGAGAGACAGGAGGGGGCATTTTCATCGCTTTCATAAACAAAGGCATGATTGCATTGCACACACCCTTAACTCGATACAGACTTCCGCAAAAGCACACGGCAACAATACCATGGTGAGTTATTAGTGGGTGGGTCTCTTATTCGTAAGATTTTAGGTATTAATAAGATTTTTAATAAGATAAAAGATTTTAGATATTAATCCTGATTGAATTAATTTAAATTGTGTGTAAATATATTTGGCTTAACTATATTCGGCAACCTCTAACGGCAAATTGTGGTAGACGACAAATCACCTAAAAAAATAAATGTCAATTTTTGACAACGTTAAAAGCACAAGAAAAGTTTAAACTGACATTAATAGCGAATTTAGGCCCAGAAACTCTTTAATACCTTTGTAAAATATTTGGCTATATGGGTTCATATCCAACCCCATACAAAAAATATATAAAATTTTCAATACATAAATTACAAAAATGCGAAAAAGTTTACACCTATGTACTACATAATAATATTAAAAAGCTTTTATGAGTTTAACTTTTGAGTTTAAAATTCATTAAGTGAATAAATAATAATTGGTTTTATAAAAATAGATAAGTGGAATTTTGTATGGGGTTGGAGATCTGCCGAAGAAATACCGCAAAAGTTCGGCAAAATACGGCGAAATTCTTTTTAATATCCGCGGCCCGTTTATCTTATCGGGCATATTTTACGTCAGCGACGAAACGTGGATGGCGTTAACAGCTCGGCACCGTCTAGCTAAGGAAGGTTCTATCTGCTATCTCGGCTTCTGCACCCGCTCTTGTTTCTTTGTACTACTATACCTATTTGCGCTACTATATTTATGTATTAACAAAGTTAGCAACAGCGATTCTTAATACAAAGTTACAAAAAAAAAAACAAAACAATGGTCATAACTAACAACTTTGTGTCGAAACGAAAAACTAGAATGGTTATGACACTGAGCTATCATATAATATCAATTATATATTTATATAATTCTTGCAAATGGTACAAAAATAATGTTATAATGCAAAATATCTTGGCTTAATAGGCTATGGCCTGCCTGAAATTCTATCTATTAAATAAAAAGTCGTATTGCGGCGTCGAACATTTGAAAAATCCAAGTACGCTATAATCTTAAATAAATATGGATATACACGGATTACGGAATATATTTGAATGCATACATACTATAATGTAGTACTACTAGAATATAGTGTAGTTTAAAATAATAACAACACAAACTAATATAAGAAATAAATATTATATATAATAATTACATTCGAACATGCCGATACATATTAATCTTAGATACTCAAATACTAAAAGAACTACTTAAACTTACTTATATAAGAAATAAATATTATATATAATAATTACATTCGAACATGCCGATACATATTAATCTTAGATACTCAAATACTAAAAGAACTACTTAAACTTACTTATATTAGAAATAAATATTATATATAATAATTACATTCGAACATGCCGATACATATTAATCATAGATACTCAAATACTAAAAGAACTACTTAAACTTACTTATTAATTTATAAATGTACTAATTACTTTAACTCCAACTTTAAGCCAACAATAGATATGTCATAATTGCTTCTATACATTGTTTAGTAGTAGTTAATTATTTAACCAGAACCTGACGTCTTACACTACAGGGCATCTATCGTCCCCCCCCCCCCCCCACCCTCCAGACTACTGGCGCCTGTGATACCAACTTGCGATGGGTTGCTGCATTTCCTATTTCCATCTGTGTCTGCGGCACTTTTAGGTCATTCGATGTGCATTTTGGATGGCCATAGAGGCGACAGTGGGTTACTTTTTCGATCTGAGTAGATTAAAATTTAAAAAATCATACAATTGTATCATGAAATTCCTTCATCTCATCATAAATTTGAACTCAATCTTTTTTGTAAATTGTGACGCATTATGGTGAAACAAGACGGGCATAATATTTCAATTTATTATAATAATAATAATATTGTGGCACTGAACATTCTTTTACATGTTTCTATTTGCACACATAGATGAGTTTGTATTAATTATAACATGCCAATAATAATTAATACGTTCCCACAAGTTTGCTCATTTTTTAAATTCGAGTATGATATTTGAGCGCTCTATTGAACTGTAGGTAAATGTTTCATTAATTAGTACTAGACATTTGTCGACTTAAATATATATATATATTATATATATATATTATTCGACCAGCCTCCGATGTGATCAAAATGGCTATGATTGTTTTTCAAGAGCATCAATCTACACACAAAAATTCATACAATAAATGCAACAATATATGCAAGCAAAACATAATACGTATATGAATTATGAATGTTAAAATGCCCGACACATAATGATTGTCCTTAGATTAACAATGTGCTTGAATTAAAAAAATAAAAGAGAGGGAAAGTGAAAGAATATACAATAACATTACATTGCCTGAGTGTAGTGTAATGCTATTGTATGGATGAAATGCATATAGGTGTTAGAAATTATTCCGTTCACATCAAATTGCGATAATGCGGGCCGAATTGCAGACAGAAGTTTATTTCTTCGAGGCTCGACTAATACCACTCTTGCCGAATCTAGTCTCATATGTATCTAGTTAACTTTATATAACAACATTTATATCACGCATATGATTAAAACAGACCCATCTGACAAATAGAAAACATTATAACACCGCCTCACTAGAAATTTCCGTCTAAATTCATGGTTTTCCATTAAACATAATATCAGGTATTTGTCCAGAAGGTGAAGTAATTTATCATTCCATATTACAATATACAAACATGTAAGCAAGTACAAATAAACACCCCCTAAGTTTTCGGGAATGGTGCTGGAACAGCCTGTATTATATTCGATATACATAACCTATAGAGAAAGAACTCACAATTACTATATTATTTTTTTTGCTACTTTATGTGGATGTAGATTTTGGGCAAATAAATTTAAATTCTGTGGTGTGTAGTGCAAAATATTTCGTTGGTAGGTAATAACTCAGAAACCTACACGTGTTATATCTAGTATTTATAAAAATATTACCTCAGTTCTAATTGCAGTTTTACCCATAAACATCTGTTTAATTGACTTCATCTCAATGTTTTTATAATTTTTCCTTTCACGCTGTGGATTGTTTTGAAAGTAACAGTCATACATACGAAGAAGTTATTTTATCCATTACTTTTATTTCAATGACTTCGTGAACAATATGTTATAAACATTCAAATGAATTATTAAATATCCAATTGACATTTTCATGTTACGATCGCTAACTAGTAACGACGAGAAACGTCCGACATGAGGAGTAAAACATATGCCGCCGCGATGGTCGTGATTTGTAATTTATGCTTAGGCGATGATTTCTTTTGTAAAATTAATTTGACATCGGAAAATTGTAAGTGTTACCTTACGTTGAAGTGATTTTTTTAAATTTTACATTTTAATCGGTTTTAACCCAGTTTATTTTTTGTACCTATCCTCAACTAATATTTTAGGATATAGAAGCACGAGTTGTTTATAGTGTTGCCGTTTTCGTAGAAATTTAGAAAGAGGATAAAAAATGTTGGATTACCTACCTATTATTCTCATGCTATGTCAGATTTAGTGCCATTTTTGAATTTTGAGTATGTGTGTTTTGTGATCCGTTTGATATTATCCTAAATTTCGCACACACACGTTTGAAATACCAAGAAATCATTTTTATACGTAGTCACTAAAAACAATATTGACATTATCCACCTGTCTGTATATCCTAGTCTAGTAATTCCTATATTTCACCACCTTTACGATTTAATTTTACAGAGACGTTGTTAGTATCGGTCGGAGAAAATTTATTTTTTTTCGTGCTTCCCCAAATCCGTGTCCGTGTACGGACCGTTTTACTAGAGCGCGGAAGCACACGTTATTTAGGCGGTTAGCATGTCGTACCGACGTATACAAGTATAGTCCGATTGGGAGAGCAGTCGAATTATTAAATTCCATTTCCACGGAGATTGATATCTTTTTCTGTTCGCCCAATGGGATTAAAAATCTGCTTTCTAATACGCCGTTGTAGGATCGGCGTGAATTATTTATTTGTTAATGTTTGCCTGGAGGCATTATGTTAATTTTTTAGCATAGTATGTTTCATGTTATTGCTTTTTGTTTTTCTTTTGGTAGTTTAATTTGTTTTTACTTTAATTATAATGTACATGGGGAAACCTGTTAAATAAATAAATAAATAAACATGGAAAGAAAACAGACGTCTTTTGAAATGCAATTAAACATTTCCAATAATATTTTTACTCTGACGCCAACATAGTCGCGAGATACGGGCCTCTATAAAGTTGGCAATGCATCACTATTCTCGGAATTTAAATAATAAGTTTTGGAAAATCCATTTATTTAAAAAAATCAAGAAAAACCATTTATGTAAGAAAATATTCATATTTGTTTGACTATGCGACTATTTAGGTTATTTCCGTTCACGTTTTTTTTACGAACGCATTTACCGATTGATTCATTAAATTCAGAGAGCTAATAAGCTTTGAGTTGCAAGCGCGCCTTTTTACTGTTTGCCGAGGTTGCGCACAAGCACATACTTATTTGAAGCGGTTAACAAAAGAGCTATTTTTAATGCACATAAATAATACAATGATTTTTGTTACATATGAATCCGATATTAATATAAACTAATATTAAACTATTATTATTATTATTATGAGCAAGTAAACAATAACCGATTTTAAATAAAACAAAAGTAAATAGTAAAGATAGCCATTTTTATGAATTTACTGACTGACCACGGGGTAACATTTTTATATTGGACAAAGGCAATAACTTCCGATTGATTGACTCATGGTTACTAACAATGGTTAAAAAATGTTAGAAATAATTTAATTGGTGTAATCATTACAGTATTGAAATTTAACCTAAACATATAACACACAACACACCGCCTTGTTTTTAAGCATAATTCAAAAAAAAATAATCGACTATAAAACAAAGAAGAATTATTTGGAGGTTTTTTTCTACTGCAATTTTAGTCACTTTACGCTTTCTTTACGTCAAATGATATACAAAATATCTTTTGCTACTGGATGAAGTATATTAGCTTGAATATTATGTTTATATTCCCCTATATAATGATTGCAGGTCGTCTAGATGACTTTCATTGCAATCCCGTCGAGTTTGGAGAAGTATATCTCGTTTGCTTTAGAAGTGGTTCAAGTGAGAGATTCACTGCGAGCTTTAGTGGCGCGAATCGGTTTTTGGAGAGTGAATTCTACAACAAACAGAACAATCTCGTAGTCTACACGCACGGATTCTTCTCCAATTATCTGAACCACCAGTCTAAGGTCATGCGAGATGCACATTTGAAGAGAGAAGACACAACGTTTTGTGCCGTCGACGCGGCAGAGGCATTTTCATTTCCGAACTATGTGAGAGCATCGAGAAACGCAAAATGCGTCGGTGAAATGGTCTCTTCGTTTTTGTTTGGTCTCTACTATAGAGGCTTTAATGCTGACCAAATACAAGTAATAGGCCACAGCCTTGGAGCCCAAGCGCTCGGCTACATGGGTAGAGACTTTCAGTGTAGAACTAATGGAATAAAACTAGGTAGAGTGACCGGTTTGGATCCAGCGAGACCTTGTTTCGAACCACTCACCCCCTCACATTCGATAACACCCACAGATGCGAAGCTAGTCGATGTTTACCACTGTAATGCCGGATGTATGGGCAGTTCTTATAAAATGGGGCAAGCAGACTTCTTCCCTAACTGTGGCACTTTCCAGGATGGATGCATAGGGAGTGTGTGTTCTCACGAGAGGTGTATATATTTATATGCTTCCTCCTTGACAGAAGGTGGGAATTGCGTCGCTATTGTAAGCGAGTCATGCAGTACCTTCGCCGTTGGGGAAAATTTTAATAAAACGACTGTCTCTGGGTATCATTGGAATGGTTCTGCGGGGACATTCTTTTATGTCACCTCATCTACTTTACCTTTCTGTGAGCCCATCAAACGCACTCAAGCCGCGTTTTCTATTTTAGGATAAACTGAAGAATTAAACGTTTTTTGAAGAATTGTTAGTTCCACCTTAATTCGTCATTCACATCCACCTAAGGCTCCATCCACTTTTATTAATAAATTAAAAGTTATTAAAAATTCTGAAACTAAATTATTCAACTATATGCAAACTATACGTATTTTATAATAAATAAATCATCAAAATAAAGCCCATTTATAGAAAATGCATATATACATATTTATTTATTTATTGTTTATTTAGAAAACCAACAGCACAATTACATACAATTACGTGTAACATTAACTGATGACAGGTTTTCGCTAAAGTATAGAAATACTTGAAATGATAAAAAATTAAATTACACTCACGCTAGATATGAATATATATTTTTTTTTACATATATTATTTGGATACATATGTATGGAAATCAGTTTAGTCAGTCATATTATCCAATATATTGAATACATTAGTTATTTATGTACGCAAATTTGTAGTATCTATTCTGTAAAAAATCACATATCTATTATTCCTTATATTGAGAAAACGGAAAATTGGGTTCAACTCTTTTCTTTCTGGAACAATTCGCCAGTGGAATGCTCTTCATAGGTCAATATTTGACCATTTTCCTTGTTCCAAGGCTGTTTTTAAGCATAAGCTGCGAGTTGTTAGCATTAATTTTTGCCTCAACTACTAAACTCAACATTAGCGCTAGCTCCTGAATACTGTAACTACTTAATAATAATAATAATCTATTACTTGATACAAATTAAATATGTATCCTCCTCCTGTAATAATAATATAGTTTGTTATTAATTGGTAGCGAAACGCGTTCTAAAATAATTGAAGTAGAACCAGCAGTACTGTTGACTCAAACAGCATAGATTTACGGTTTTAGAGCAGAGTAAAGGTACGCTTAACTTTTAACCCTTAAATATAAACTAAGAAATAATATTCACTTTACTTTCTCTCATCCCCATTTTCCCTTCGACTTCTTATACAGATCTAAAAAGGCAACTATTAAAAGCTTTACGAAGTAACAGCGGTACAAAGTTCGTAAACTTTTGGTAAATTTTAATAACCCGATTATTAGAACGCTAACTGTTTAGACTGAATTAGATTCGTCCTTTTAAAAGTAGCCATAGCCATTTGATAGTTATCTGGTTGAGGTTTGATTTACCTATTATATTGAAAAAAAAATGCGAAGTATATATCATTTTATCATTAAAATCCACAATACAAAAAATATTACTGAAATTACTGAAATCTTATAATAAACGTATTGCACTTAAATTCATAGGACAACAAGCATTAAAATGCTTTTTGTTTTGTTTATGCGTATCATTTTAGATACGCACAAACAAACAACGTTTACGTTTTCTTTTAATTTGACCCGTGAAATATTTGAAAATATTAATTCTATAGTAAATAATTATCCCGCGTTTCGTTGGCACACCTTACCAGCCTTAGTTATTTTATTGGTGGTGAATGCTGCACTATGTAAGTATTTAAGGGTTAGAATGAATGTAGAGTGCGAATCTCCTTACCGATTAATAATTCAGAGCCCTTTGCCGCATTCACCTGACCGCTGATTGGGCCATCAAATATTAAAATTTGGCTGCTTTTACTATTACGCCGTTATTATAACAAACCCCGGAAGTTTTTTGAGCAAGAATTTCCGTTCTGACTTTATTTTAATCGCTGAAGCGAATCGCCGCGTACAAAAACTCGCATGAATTTTTAAAAAGGTGTTGCAATAACGAAACCCCGACCGCCATCGCTATCAAAGGGGAAAAACCTCTTGCGAAAAAACCTTAAAACAATAACATTGGCTTTTCATAATTTTTTTCATATATTATTATCTCGAAATAACTGTATCTGCACGCCAAATAAAAAAAAATATAGAAAGTTACAGAAACAGACGCTGATATTATAATTAAAATATACTATTAAAAAAGTTTATACTAATTGTTGACTACGAGTATGTCCGTCACTATGTTGACTATGACTATATCATACACCGTGTCCCAATAACCATTCATGATTAAAAAATACAACTAATTGGCCCTGAGATTTCCATCGTAATGTTTTGACGTCATATCAAAATTCATCATTGTTTCTTGTTTCCGGAAAAAAGAATGTAAACTTTACGTGATAATATTAAAATGTTCTTATCATAAGTTCGTCCGCTCGGTGTTCATTCGGCGAGGTCGCGCCGCACCGGGTACATTGGCCAGCCTTGACCGAGCGCCTGCGAGCAAAAAGAAAATTTACACGAGCGCTTTGATAAAATTAATTAATTTGGGCATGAATTTTTTATGCAATTTCTTACACGCAATAATGAACATAAACACACCCTCCTTAAGCCTTCGAGAATGATCTTGAAACAACCCTGTATATCAAGTTAATTTTTGTTACATCTTTGCGAGATAATTGTTGATGTTGAGTTATTCTTGTATTTTTTGTAAATACAAATAAATTGTGTCATATATTTTAGTACAATTATTACCAAAAATTTTAAAGAAGTTTTAAAACTACATCCATTTAAAAATAGGTTTATTTTTCAATAACAAAATGGGGAAAGGCTAGAAGATTTTCTTCGTTAAGATTAAATCACGATACCTCCTACCTTCCCCGACGAAATTAAAGTCCTAGCCTCCGGTGTTTACTTTTAATTACTCCATTTGACAGCCTGGGAGGCTGAAATAGGGCTGCCACTAGTCGTCCAAATTCCACGGGTTGGTTGAAATTTGGATCACAATCACTGAAGATAAGTAAGCTAATAATTTATAAGTATATTGCGTTTTAAAAAAAACCTTCTATGCAGTTTTGGCGTTTTTCCAATTGTTTTTTTCTGGAGTGGTGTCTACTTATAGTTTCTTTTTGATAAGACGAATTTACCCAGTTTTTTTTATATTATTTAGTAGCCGTACGGGTTTGAAATAATAATATTTGTGCATTATTATAAATATTTTTTTTTTATATAAAAAAGCATGATTGATGAATTATTTTAGGTTTATATTTTTTTTTCCTGAGACCAGTTTAGTTGTCAGTTGTAGATCAACCCCCTAATAGGACATTAGTGAATATAAAATACACGCTGTGGTTTAAACGATGGTCTATAAAATATCAAAAACCCCACCGAAATTCATTGACGTATTGAGTTTTATAGATGCGGCATTACCCCTCCAAAAGACACGCTCGGAAGAGTAGGCAAAATTGGCATATGTATCAAAAAATCAATCCGCAGTTCAAGATTTATTTTGAATGCTATCGGATTGTGCGATGTTTCTGATTATCTACGTTTCGAAATGTCAACTTGTGTGTCAAAACTATTAACCAAAGAAGTTAAAACTATATAAGATGAGCGCATTGAATAGGACAAATAGGGCATCATATTTCTAGAACAAAATAATTCAGTATGCCGAGTCTATAATGATAAATACGTTAATGTTGAACA
Source organism: Neomicropteryx cornuta (assembly GCA_020383195.1). Taxonomy (NCBI): domain Eukaryota; kingdom Metazoa; phylum Arthropoda; class Insecta; order Lepidoptera; family Micropterigidae; genus Neomicropteryx; species Neomicropteryx cornuta. The sequence continues at coordinate 15,303,199 of JAHKQU010000014.1, forward strand.
TTGGTTCCCGAGAACCAATGTTCTTACCTAATGCTCAAAACTCTTACCGTGAACTTTATTATGTGTATAATATACAGAGATTTTATTAAAATAAAAACAATGGCTTTTTCATATTTATGTATTATTTATTTAAAACTAAACCAACGATGATAACAGATCGAAACTGACCACCAAATAATATTAAAATACGTAATAATGTTATTCCTTATATTTATTAATATAGGCACTATTTGCTTCTTATTTTATAATAGTTTGTATATAAATATAATTTCTAACTGTGAATTTGAATAAAAAAAATAATATAATGCCGAATACGTTAATATTTAACCCTAATGTTTAATAACAGCCGTCGCCACGTTATCACTATTAATACATCTTAAGTGCAAACTATTAATTAAAACTTGATCGCGCAAAGTGGACACAATTATTTTAAAAGTCCAATCGTATATTTACCATGTAAATTCTCATTATCCACCTACACAATTTCAATTTATTTCTATTATGCCACGTATTACCTAAATTACGGTTTTCTGTAACATTATACAAACATATTAAATTAAAGTCCATAAGATAATTTGAAAAATGTGTAATCATGTTAAAAAACCAGACATTTTTTTATAGAATAGTTTAAAATAGCTTTTTAAGATTTACTTTTATTCGCTAGTACTGAAGAAAAAAAATGTATATTATTATGAAATACTCATTTCAAAACTTTATTACTATAACTTTATAATAAATAATAATGGGGTTATGAAAATTTAAATAATGTACCTAATCCTACCTGGTACGTACCTAGTATTGCTTAAAATCTACTTTTTAAGCTCACTCAAATAGTTCATATCGTATGGCTAGTGTTGACGCAGAGGCGCCGTCGAGCGTGTCGCATAAAATTGTCTTCTTAAACTGCTGAAAAGCTGCTTATATAGATAGCAGTATGGCTGTCTAACTTGGAAAACGGCTTTTTAAGCTTTTATCACATAATCTAAATGCACTTTCGCTGCATCTTCCCAGCCTATTTGACCATACGAAATTATTTAACACACGAAACTCCTCATAGGAGTTAGCGTTAAGAATGTTTTTTATATTCCTAAAAATGTATATGAATTTCCGGACTTTCAAGGCAACTTTGAATGTACCATTTTAAATGTTGGTCTATATAAACGCCTAAAGTATTTACTAAACTAGACTTTCTTAAAGGGTTTTCAAGTTTGTTGACGAGAGTCAATGCTGAACGCAAGATATTTAGTTTTATCAGCATTTAAAGATTTGCTATGAACCAAACTTTGACAATTTTAAGGTCATCTGATGCTTTCCTAAATACTGCTTCCCATCTGTTAAATACAAACATCAGAGCAGTGTCATCAGCATAGATACAATTTGGCCTTCAATATCCATTTTCCGCAGGTGCCTAATCTGAAGTCCAACTTGCAATTACATATTTTCCTAAATTTATGTAGTACAGTTTAGGAAAATGTGTACTTATTAGAAAGTATATGGTTGCCATTTACTACCCCTTTCTTTATTAGCGGCAACCTTTTATAATCTCATTTTTACCGCTTTTGTCTTAGCGCTTAATTTAATAAAAGTGATACTAAATAAAAGGTTTAAGCTCGCCGTTGATGAATACATGTTTAATTAAAATTTCAAGCTCATTTACACGACTTAAGGCCCCTAATACAGCTTACTATTTCAATTGATTTTACGTGTAATTTTTGTAAAGTTTTTGTAATTTAAACCAGTCAAATTGGGTTTTGTTTCGTGGTTGATAATGTATATATACATAAAAACAAAAATTGTTTTTCGCTTTTTAGTTAGTCCTACATATAATCTATAAATCGTAATTTTCTGCTAATCTAGTGTTACTATTAAATTCTAATTTTTATGGTGTAGTGTGATTTTTTTAGTCTAAACTATTTTTTATTTTAAAATGATATATTTGATTAGTTTAAATTAATTTTATTAATTAACTACTACCTACGGACGCATATCCCATTAGAGAAGGTGTTGATATTTTTTAAATTTAAAATTATCTTAATTAATTTTCAATTTATGAGATAATAGATAACCTAACATTGCAATTTAATTGCAAAATGATCGATGAACTGTGAAGACAAATGCACATTTCTAGCATGCGCTGACTTTGCTCATACATAGTATGTTGCAACTTTCTCTAGCGTTTGCATTAGAATATGTCAAAAGTATGCCCTAAATAAAAGCTTTAACCGAAAGCTGGAGAAGTGAAATAAGAAGCATCGGTTTCGAGTCGAAATGGGGGACAGAATATTCATGACGCGTCCTGGAACTTCAGTCCCGATTCCACGTGGCCGCAAGTCGGAAGCGAATTCATTAATCTCCGTTTTCAGGATATCGCAGTAAATCCCCGCCCGTGATCCAGTTCGCCCGCCGTTTCAGAGCACCGAATGTAAATCGTAGATCAATGTTAAACGAGCTGGCAAGCGAGGAAGTCAATGAAAACAAATAAAAATCAAGCAAACCTGCCCCTGTATGCCGAAGTGGCAAAGCGAAAGAGACGATTCCGTATAAGTGGATAAAAGTGATTAATGAACGCTGATTAGATAATTTAGACGCTATAAGAGGATTGTTTTATCCCTACTAAAATAGATAGCAATCAATTAAATATGTAATAATGCATACAGAAATACTTGCAAAAATATATACACCCGCAGTATATTCAGATTTGTATAGGGTGATGATTTTAGAGGCGTGGTTTTCAAGAAGAGATAAAACGCATATAATTTGATGTTATGGCTAAGAATTTAGTTTTATTATAAAGATAAGGGTGTGCCTTTATATTTTAAAAATGATTTCGGGTAAGTGGCCGCCGCGGCTGACTCGAACAAATTCCAGCCGAGAGGCCCAATTTTCAACCACTTTTTGCAGCAAGTCAGCAATAACGCGCCGAATATTCTCTTCCAAGGCGTTAATCGTGTCCGGCTTATCTGCGTAGACAAGCGACTTCACATAACCCCACAAAAAATAGTCCAGCGGTATCGCACGATCTTGGAGGCCACGCCACAGGCCCACGACGCGATTTTTACTTTATTTTGGAGTGATTTTAAAAAAATTTAGAGTGAAATTTTCTAAATTTGCACTATTTGCAAACGTTGTTCAGGAGTAAGTCTATTCATTATGAAATTGCAAACCAAACTGAGCATAAATCAAGTGACAGCTGTCAAAAACACCAACTACGAAAAAAGTAGTGCAAGATTGAAAACCACGCCTCTAAAAAAACCATATATAAATTCAATTATTGAGTTGTGACTTAACTGACATTGACCGTTATGCCGCCCGTTGTCACATTTTTGCTTGTACAATGGCAATATGCCATTAAAACGGCGCTTGCCAGTAAAAAACAATATTAGGACATCGCTCAGCGCCATCTTGTATCCGATGTGATGATGGAGTGTGAACTGCCTTAGGGCAGAGCTAGTAAAAAATTAAATTCACCGTTTTGTTTCAGCTAAAACGAGTTGTTTGTTAATATTAAAATATACGCAGTTTATTACCGCTGTATTTATTTTATTATTCCTATTAATTTCAATGTGTTTATTTTTATTGGAAAAATTAACAGTTTTACGCAGTAACTCACAAAGTAATACATTTAATTTAACAAATAAACCTATGTTAAAACTAAAATAGTTTTCTACTTAATTATTTAGGTTTATAACTAATACTACATTTAGTTATTCTAGCATTTAAATGTAATTCCCTTTTGCTGTAAAAGAAGACGGTGTATATAATTTCAAATAAATTTTTTAGACGTTTTATCGAATGTCATTTGTTGTCATAGTCCTTTGATAGATCAGTTTATATAACCATTATTCTAGATATTTAAGTCGATATTTAATCGAATTATATCTATTACTTTTTAGATTACATTATACACTGCTAGAAATAAGTGTATGTCTATAAAAATATGGCAGAAGACCCACCGAATTCAGATAATGGACCGGAGGAAAATGCAGCAGAAATACAACCTGAATCAGCAGATGATGCCGCAGCGAATGCGCAAGCTGAGGAGCCAATTTTAACAGATGATACTCCAGTAGTAGAAACTGCCGATGAATCTGATGTCTTGACAACGACTGATTATTTAACAGACACTGAAAATGAAATCACAGATGGTAACCTACCTATAAGTGAGTATGAAGCAACCAGTCCTGATGAAGATGCTTTTCTAGGAGAAGTTAATTTAACAGGACAAGATACAGGTATTTATCCTAATTTGTAATAATGTGAAACTAGTAATTTCTAACATTAAATAATTAATGTTTAGTGGCCAATGCTAATTTTTCATAGATAGTCTGTCAAGTTAGTCAGGGCGTTTGCTTACTGGCGGCTGTTGAGGGTTTTAAATTTAGTAAAGTTAATCAGAGCCAAAAATAATAGGCTAACCGACCTAAGTTACACGAAAATTTAAAAAAAAATATTTATGTCGCGTGATGTGATGCAGATTTAGTTGTTAAATTCTGCTGCATAATTTTTAGTATTCATATTGTTTGGAATATTCCTTATATTTTTCATTAAAAAAAACATTTAAACTTTTTCTCACGATACACCAAACGCTGATAAATAAACTTGAATAGTGGTTACTTTGGTATGCCGAACTTAATCTGTAAGTTATATTTTATTTTTATGGCTAGGATTGTGATTATTCGGGAAATAATAAAAAAAATATAAATGACCTTGGTCTCAGTGTTCTTATTAAAAGATTTTTAATATCGTTAGCGAGATGTTTATTGTTGATGGTGATACATGGTCATGTAAAAATTGACTATTTCGATATGTATTTTTTCCTTTTTCCTTAATTTTTCATCTATTACAATAATTACTATGGGCTCAGAATTTAGATCACGTAAAGTATGTTGGGCAAAAGCAAATAAGTGATATTCATAGTAAAGTTAATCTCTTTCTTTTTCAATGCAGGCACTGAAACTGGTGAAAGTCCACCGGAACGTCGGCGCCGCCGTAAAAAAATTGTTGTAATAAAAAGGCCGCCGAGAAGACCGAGAATAATTCGGATGAAAAGATTTAGAGTGCGTGGTTGGGAAGGTGAAGGCGTGGAGGACGGGGAAGGGGAGGAGGAAGAAGGCGAATTGGAAGAGGAAGAGGAGGAAGAAGGCGAATTCGAAGAAATCGAAGAGGATGAAGAGGAAGAGGAAGAGGAAGAGGAAGAGGAACGGGAAGACAAGGAAGTGATCGAGGATAACAGGCCAATTAGGAGAAGACGTGACAGACCACGTACTAGTCGAAAGCGAGGATTGTCCCGTAGTAAAATTACACTTATACAGCCGGAAGGTTATAAAGAAAGACAGGTATGTAAAGGAAATATTATAACAAGTTATATTCAAAATAAATTCATTGACGTTTTTGATTTTTTTTTAGTTTTTTGATTTATTTTGGGTTGGCTTTTATTTTATATAACATATGAATACATAAGAATATAACAGAATATAACATATATAATATAAGAATATACTATATTCCTTTAGATTCAAACCTAATAATTACCTAGTGATCCTTGATAATTTCGTTTTACGACGCATCTTTAAATGCAAATAAAGCATTAAATTTATTTACAAATTATACAATCACTAGTTTAACACAATTAATGTTATATATTATTGTTTGCATAAGTAATTTCATAGATAACTTATAACATTAGAAATACATCGTCTTTCTACTGATTTATACCCTGGTGATTTACACACCTCAAATACTCTATTATGTTATAAATAAATAACTTATACTCTATCTCAAATTTTTAGAAATCTCTTCAGAATGTATTTAAATTTTAATAAAAGAAAAACAAAAAATTTAGAAAAATAATGAATCCTTTTATTCTATAGAAGACTTCCTTAAATGTAATGGTTTATCAATATTATAAACCACAAAGAACGTAATAACGCATATTTTTTTTTGTATCGTTTAATTAGTAAGTAAATTGCTGCTTTTTATAGTTTCTGTGACATACATTATGTGACTGGTAATTATTTACACCAAAAGTAAATTTTAACTTATGACTAACATGTATTGTTATGAATACCAGAAAAATACTTTTAATTTGCTAAAACTATATATTCCTTACCCATTCTATGTAATATAATGATTGTTAGTACCTACCCTCCAATTTCTATGATTTGAAAATAAAAAAAAGTTTCGCGAATGAATATGCCTGGTTCATTTTTATTTTTTTTTTTATGGAGATAGTTGATATAATATTCATTGTTATTCCCAGTTGAAAGCTAAGGAAGCTCGCCAAGCTAGGGCAGGGAGCATTAGACCACAACAAAGATTTATCCTTGAAGCAGCTGGAAATATTCTTAATGTGCCCATCGCAGAAGTATTAGTAAGTGTAATTAATTTGTTTAGGCATTGCTCATACAAACGTAAAATATTATTTTATTTTTGCTATTATTTTCTCAGGAAGGTGTCTATGACAGCGATGCATATATTGATATTCTTGAGAGTTTTATATCCGAAGGTGGCCTTCAGGGCATATTTGTATGCTATGCTGATCTTCCGGCTCCAACAATGGGTAATATATATGTATAATATTTTTTTTGAATATCCAATACAGTAATATGTATATTTTTAGCATACTTTTTAACGATTTAATTTAGATGCCCGAAGTTAACCAAATTCTAATACAACATACTATAAAATTTTCTACCAATTTACGGACAATACATTAACATTCGACCGTACGAGCACTTCACAATCAAATGTCTGCTATACTCTAAATTGATTGATTTCTATGCTGTTCACATTTTCTAGTATTTCGCACGCGTACAATTATTATTTAAAGTCCGCTGACATACCACCACTCCGGGTTAATTTGTTTAACGATCGGCACTCGAGAAGCGACCGTTGGCAGCGAATGAAAGTCGAGGCGATCGTCGATTGGCAGCCTAAACTAGGCCCACGCCTTCCGATGCATTCCCACCATAGGACAAGTGTATATACAGGGTGTCACAAGATCGTTCCTGAACACTTACGGGATTTATGTTCCCTATAACGGGTAAGAAATGATAAAAAAAAAAATCCTCAAATTTATTAATTTTAATAAAACGCTGGTGTAAATTCATTTAAGCATAGCAAAACGACTCCAGTTCAAGCTCGGCCTTGACCCATAGTACGACCAGACACGGTGTAACACACGATACAATTCTACCAGAATATAAATGTCGGATGCCAACTCTATCTTTGGACAAATTTACTTTAATTCTGTTTTTCGGCAAAAAATCTACCAGGGAAATCTTTTTCACAACACAACTTAAATGATAGGTAATTTGATTGCAATATGATACTAATGATGCTTCTAAATTGCTGTATTTTTTGTAGAAATAATAAAAAATATTCCATGTCAGACATTAACATCGATACATTTAAACTTTATTCTCGTTTTTTCAATAGAAACTGGAAGATTCGTACCTAATCATCAATCTAGTACCTACAGATCAAAGCGGGTATTTCTATCAGATGGAAGCACTTCACAGGTACACGGCGATTGCGTGGCAATCTACCGCATTAAAAGCAAGGCACTCGAAATGAAATCTGTTCCTGATGTAAAATATTATATTATACCTTTGAAATTAGGTTATGTTTATTGAAATATAATGAATAATATCTACTTTTACTAAATTATGAAAAAAATATTACAGGATGTTTTCTATGGATACCTGAAGGTGAATCCTGAAACCCTTAATATAGTAGGGGCTTTATATACTCTCATGAAGAATGTGTATATTCCAGTTGTGAATGAAACGAAAGATTGGGGAGACATGAACCCGCCTAACCCGAAGGGGCCCTATTTGATTAGCGGTTTCTTATCCAACTTAGGAATTTTTATGGAATTTATTGATAGTAAGTACTTACTATATGTCTATTAATTTGTTTTCTCATTAAGTGCTGTAAAAAAATTGTAAAAAAAAACACATATTATTTAAATTACATATTATTTAAATTACATATATATTTTTGTAGTGAAATAATAAAATGCATCAAATTAATTGTATTTCAAACAAGCAATAATTTATATACATAATTGGTTCCTTAGAATGTACCACTAGATAGATAATAATATGGTCGGTTGGCCAGATGGCTGCTACACATAAAAAACATTCTTGGGGGCTCCGTAGTGTGTAACTGTATGAGTGTTTTCGTGTGTGTGTGTCTTGTTACTTAACTCGAGCAAAGCGCCGTTGAACATTCACAGCCGCGAAATATGACCTGGCCAGATTATACCCACTGGGAATTCGAACCCGGGACCTCTGGAGTTTAAAAACAGGCGCTTATGTAAACACTCTTTTTCTTATTGTCATACTCGTATTTATTTTGTTGTCAAACACCAATCGGAACTTACGAGTATAATAATTATTATTAATTTCTAAAAAAGTTTTTAAATTATTTAGGAAAACGTAATAATAAATGATGTAATAACACTGAAAAAAGAAAATAAGTTATTATAATATAAACAAATTAAACACCAGTCATTTATTGTTGCTCTGAAGTAACATGGCTATTCTAACTAGGTTAAAAAAACCTGTTCTAAGAGCGGCCAGAAGAAGGTTGCAGAAAAAATACTATACTTATTACATACGTGAGACGTTACTAATAAAAAAGGTTCATAGGGTAAATATCATAAATACAAAACATAATACATATAATAAATAGTGCATAATATTATCTATATATTATATACAATATACATTTATTAAATAAATGTTTCTAATAATTTTGCTACCTATAATTTATAGACTAAACATAAAGAAAATAATGAAAATATATAAAATTACTTATTATAGTCCATATAATGTCAGCTTTTCTATTGCAACACACTGCTCACCATCTTTACAGGTGCGTCTTTGCTTATCGCGAGGAGCCACTTGGTAATGTTTTCTGCAAGACTGAACCTAAATTAAGGAATAAATATGTTCACTGAAACTGTATTTTTTTCTACAGAAACGAGAGTTGATCTGGACTCATGCCCGCGGTTCAAAATAGATTTAAACCTCTACGACAAGCATTTGGCTACCGTTGACGATCTGGCGGTATCAGTACGGGATGCGGACATTTTAGAAGAACTCACCAATTATGTAAAAACATGGGGAAAGCAAATAACTATGGTATGCACTTATTATATGTACTCATATGATTAATTTAAAGTTAAACTTCTTAAAATGCACCTAACACAATTTTGCAGTGATTGAATCTAATGCGACACATTCTAAAGCACGTACATCTTTTTGGTTATCTATCACGTTGCTTTTCTTTATTTATAAATCGTAAATCATAAATATATAAATCGTGATCGTGGTAGTCTAGTGGTTAAGGCGTTGGACTATTGGCCCAAAGGTCGCGGGTTCGAATCAACACATGGTCATAACATTTTTATCACTTCATGCTAGGACAGGCACATTTAGTCTAGTTGAGTAGGGCTCAAAATAATTGTATAAGATAATCTCATATACAATTAAAAAAAAAAAGAATATAATTCATCTCTAAATTTATTAATTTTATTAAAGCGCTGGTGTAAATTCCTTTAAGCGGTTGATATCTCGTCTTGCAACGCTATTTTACGCTCGGGGCCTTGAACCATAGTGCGGTCATTTGCCACCATCGCAGCTGGGGACGCATGACACAAACGGTTTATTACTACCACGTAAAGTTTACATTTTTTTTCTCGGAAGCCATCATGAATTTCGATATGATAGGAATGGTCTTCGGACACGGTTGCATACAGTGAGAATAGTCGAATTTGAAAATTGTTTTAATTTTATTTTCCTCTTCCACGTCGTTCAAAACGAAGGTCCTCGTTCAAAGCAAGCAGATCCGCAGAGAGCCTCCTGAGGCCGGGCCGTTCGCCGAGCTGCAGCACTGGCGGAGGCAGCTCGCCAAGTTCTCGGCCGTCGTGGAGCACTTGAAGAGCGAGCCGTGCCGTATGTACATACACACACTGATGCAGGCCCAATCCAAGCTCATGAAGGTACATACACACACTGACGCAGGCCCAATCCATACTTATGAAGGTACATACACACACTGATGCAGGCCCAATCCAAGCTCATGAAGGTACATACACACACTGACGCAGGCCCAATCCATACTTATGAAGGTACATACACACACTGATGCAGGCCCAATCCAAGCTCATGAAGGTACATACACACACTGACGCAGGCCCAATCCATACTTATGAAGGTACATACACACACTGATGCAGGCCCAATCCAAGCTCATGAAGGTACATACACACACTGACGCAGGCCTAATCCATACTTATGAAGGTACATACACACACTGATGCAGGCCCAATCCAAACTCATGAAGGTACATACACACACTGACGCAGGCCCAATCCAAACTCATGAAGGTACATACACATGCTGATGCAGACCCAATCCAAACTCATTAAGGTACATACACATGCTGATGCAGACCCAATCCAAACTCATTAAGGTACATACACATGCTGATGCAGACCCAATCCAAACTCATTAAGGTACATACACATGCTGATGCAGACCCAATCCAAACTCATTAAGGTACATACACATGCTGATGCAGACCCAATCCAAACTCATTAAGGTACATAACGTACATATGTTTTTAATGCACATCTTGCCAATATAACTATTACCTGGATAACAATGAAATTTTCCCTTATACAGTTTTTCATTTTCGACATTTTGTTTTTGATGATCTATAAAAGCATCGCTGCCCGTTTTAGTTCAATTAAGTTACGTCTACAATACATTTAATAAAGTAAATAAAAATTATAGTTTACCTCCAAATTGTTTTTAAGTCGAATTGATTTAAGAGATACCGATTATTATTTCTGCACATAATTTTATTATTAATAAATAAACCTCAAAAATCAACACTAAAATAAACTTACAACATTTAAACTAAAAAATAATACACTAAAATTCTTATCGTTAGTAAACAATAAAAAAAAACGATCAGCTGAAATGTTGAAGTCGGCGCAAATATATAATAATTTATACTACACTTGTACATGGTGAGTTTTATAGTTTCCCCTGACACTAGTATTCGTACAAGCAGATTTAAATTAATGGAGTGGAGACAAAAAAAAATAAAATAACTTTTTTAAGTATATATCTATTATTATGCACACTGCACTTGACCAAATTATATTTGTAAAATATTTTACATGGATATACTTAATAAAGTTTCTTGGTTACATCCTCAGAAATGGAAAGTGCTTGATAGCGAAGTTACTAATCAATGTAACGAAGCTGCTGATAATGTGAAATATCTTTATTCGCTGGGGAAATATTGTCAGCCATTATACAGGTACATATGAGTATTTGCCTTATTTTTTATAAAGCCTCATAAGAACCATTATAAAAAATTAAAAAAAAATAACGCTTCTGTTCTATTTATACAGGTTGTCCCAAGCTTCTGCGCATTAAAAAAAACAGCTAATGGGTCTTACGATTCTTAGTGTTATTTGTTAAGAAACTATATCAAAATTCATTATGGTATTCGAGAAAAAAAATGTTGAAGTTTCTATTCTAACTCATGTGAAACAGATATTTTTCAATGGCTCCTCCCTCGTCATAAGTACGTCACTAGGTCAGTAGGCCGGGGTCTTTCAAGATCGAGGTTAATGCCCTGCCGCGTTGTTCGAAACGCCCCATTAGGGCGGAGTTAAATGATCGCTGTCTGATATTACTGGTCGAACAGAGGGCGGTCTAAGAAGAAGGGGTAACTCCTTTCCCCTTCTCTGGGGTTGTAAGAGGGATGCTATTGGTCGACAGATAATATTGATTTATCGATTGATAAGATCGATTTACACCAATTTTATTACAAAAATAATAAATTTGGTGATAAAAAATTTTCGCATTTTGTTACATAATTTCTCACTCTTAATAGGGAACTTAAACACCCCCTAAAGTTTGTGGGATTGACCTTGCGCCACCCTGTATATATTTTAAGTAAATCTTGTGATACTAAATTAGTCCAAGGTGATAAGAACTTCTCAAATAACAAATATTACCTTCTAAAGATAGAATCCAGGATCTTGTGGACTAGGTTGAAATGTGCTATGAACAAAGGCGGTTTACTATTAATAACATTAGCATTTTAAATCGTAGTATTTATTACCCATAGTCAGCTCTTAGAACATTTAATTGATTAGAAGAGAATTGTATTTTTTTCTCCCATAATGCTCCTTGCTCGTTAACTAAATGGAATATCCCATACGAGGGCTGCCACCCATTTTTTAATTTAAGTTATAATTTCTTATGATTGGTAAATAATATTTAATATAACACACAAACATTTTCATAGTTTATTACAAAAAAAAAAAACGCCTTTCATGAATTCAGGTTGCGCGACATGCCACGCTTTTAAAATTAATAGTAAATGCAGTAGGGCAATAACGTGTTTACTCGCACATAGCACCTGGCATATACAACAATAACGAGATAACTTTCCATCGGCGCTGAATGTGTCAATTTTTTTTTTTACCCACGTCTGTGGGAAAATGTTAAAGTGCTTTTTTTTAATAAAAAAAGTTTTAAATAAAAACCAACAATACCTGCTACAGCTACGGCAACTGGTAGTTTGAATAACTTGCAGGAATTAAGAACCCAGGTTAGACTTAGAAAAATGAATATTCATATATCATATAATATTCAGTTTTCTAAATCTAGCCTGGGTTCTTAATTCCTGCAAGTTATACAATATTATAGCAATAGCAAATTATAGTTATAGCAATATTACTTACGTAGTATTGAAAAATTTAAGCATATTATATTGCGCGCACGGAGTGTGAGATTTGACATGGTTAAAGTTTATATGGAGAAGAAGTGCAGAAAGCCAAAATTATCTGTAATATGTGTTATAAATACATTCAATTTAATCAAATAAAACGTTCATACTAACTGATGGATTGACCGAATGAGTTTCGAACTGTGAATTTTGTGTGATTTCAAACGTTCCTTTTTAATAATCTGTCAATGTCGATAAAGTAATACCAATACGGTGTTTACTATAAAATAACTAAAAAGTTTTTTATTATTGCGGTTTGGTCATAGTCCATTCTGTTAACCAGTCTATGAATTGTTTGTAGGTGTGATCCAGTGAACATGATGCCGCATCTATCCGGATTATTGTATACGATCAGGATGATGTTTGGCACGTCATGCTATTACAATACCACAAGAAAGATAGCCACTTTATTGATCAAAATCACAAATCAAATGCTCAACGCCTGTATATCTTTCCTTACCGACCGAGGGAAAAGGACTATTTGGAAACAGCCAAAAAAAGAGTTCATTCTCAAAGCAAAGGTTTACTTCAATTTCATAAATTTTCGGTATATTAATTTGTTATATTTTAAATAGTGCATAAATAAATAATAATTATTGTTTTAATCCACGTGAGACTGAAAAGTTTAGGTTCCGCTACGAATGTGATTAAATTAGAAATCCTTGCGGTTAGGCTGTCTTTATTCATTTTGTCTTTATTTATTTCATGGCACTTTGTCTGTCCGTCTGCCATTGAAGGAATTTGGGAGCATACAGGGTGGCTGAGACCAAGTGTTACCAAATGAAAACACTGTATTTTTTTTATGTTGATTATTTTTTATTGAAATTTCGTGGATTAAGTTAAAAAACATATTAGATTTTATGAAAAACATGTTACTGCTCGATATGACCTCCTTTGGCTCTGATTATTTGGTTCAATCTTCCATAGAAAGCATTGCATGCTGACCGAACGTGGGCTTGCGGAATTATATTCCATTCTCGAACACGAGCTGACTTCAATGCACCAACACTTTCGTATTTTTTAGTGGACACCTTACTCTGTAAAATGGACCATATGGAGAAATCCATGGGATTCAAGTCCGGTGAATATGGTGGCCATTCTTCCGACGAAATCATCCGCGGAACGCAATTTTGTAAAAATTGCTGTGTCGCTCGAGCTTTATGTGAGTCCTGTTGGAATGTCCAACGGTTCGTACCAAAGTGTTTAAGTGCCCAAGGTAGCAAAGCATCGTTTAGGATCTTTTGGCGGTACACCTCTCGGTTTACCTTGACTCCCTGTTCGATGAAAACCAGAGGAGTGCGTCCATCCGCAGTCACTGCAGCCCAAACCATAACAGAAGCTGGTGATTGCTTGCGCATGGCAACTCTTGCGTCCAAATTATCGTTGGACTTGTGCTATAACAAAACACGATCATTTTGTTTATTCACATACTGTTGAATGGTGAAAATTTTCTCATCAGAAAAGATAATTTTTGGAATCTCGTCACGTTCGGCCAAGGCCTTCAATGCTCGTGTTCTTTCAAGCCAACTATTTTTTGTGCCTCCGTAAGATCTTGAACTTTTTGTATCTTGTAGGGCTTCAAGTGTAGTTCATTTTCAAGTGTAGAGTTAAGTTGGTAACGTTTAGTCTCAGCCACCCTGTATGTAGCGAATGCCATTTTTTTACCAGTTAAGTATATTTTTTAATTTATATAAAATATTATAATTTAACTTAAATTATTATTTTTTGTGTTCCTCCTAATCCCAGGGCTTATCTGCTGATGCCCTGTTTGTAAGATGCATTACACAGGTGCTTCATCACCTTCAATTTTATATGTTTATGCATAATATATAATATACTTTACACTCCGTTTACAGTATTAAAATTACTAATAATAGGAAAAACCTTACATTTACAATGGAATTACTTAAGCTTATAAAAGACAATGAAAAAATATACTTTTAAAATAACAAAAAACAACGGGAAAAAGTTATAACAAAGAAACACTTCAATTCCACATAGGTAATATTTTTATTAACATATTTTTTTGACGAATTTTAAAAGAACATATTTTTTTTTAAATTTTGTGCTCTTGTTTAATTTACGGTCCAACGAAATATTGTTAAGAAACAATTGCACAAAACATAGATTTTTTTTTGAAGATAGGACTAAAAACTTTTCGTTCGATATTTGCCTTTTACTGTGTTTATGTTGGACTAGTATGTATATTGAAAAACTGAATAATTATTTTATAAATAAACTAATTTGCAATATAAATTTGAATATTCCCGGTTCGTTATTTTTATATAGTATCCTTATTTGTTTAGCTTTGTTTATACGTTCCTTATACGTCGAAATTCGCCACACTTCATCATTTTACCAAACTGGTAAAAATAAGATGTTCTAGGTATAAGATAAAAAAAAATGAACTATTATTATTATTATTATTAGTTTATTCATTAAATTTACAATTATTTTATTGTATGTACCAGCTAAGCCCAAGGCTTATCTGCTGGAAACCAGGTGTGTAAAATACAGATAAATTATTAATTGTGAAATATTTCCAACTTATTTTTTTCTGTATTTTACACGTCCTTTACAATATACATATTCACATACATTGAGGTACATTTTTAAATCTTAGTAGTAGTAGTCTTAGTAGGTAATGGAAGTCAGTAATTTTTCCTTAAAACTATACTGAACTTTATTATATTCATAGTTAAGGTCGTTAGGGCCTGAACTGCCTCACACAGAATTTTAATTATGGTTAAATTGAAAAAATAGAAATAGTATATTTTATTGTCAAGCTTAATGTAGCATAATTTTAGGCGAAACCCTTCAATTGTCAATGGATTGAGAAAGACGATTTGTGCCATCTCCGTAGATCGCTGATATTCATAATATATATTTTTCTTAGCAATGCATTGCTTTGTACGAGAAATATCATGAGATTTACTACGAAACTCAGATGGCAATGATCAAAGCACCGAGCGAACGACCATTCAAGTGCTCTGAAATGTTTATTTTTGGAAAGTTTGAGACTTTTAAGAAACGACTTTTAAAGGTATTTAACTCATATATTTATTTAAGCTTTTTTTGTCTGTTCTTACATTATTACTATTTTCATATTACATAGTTTTATCTTAATTTTCCAAATAATAGACCAGGATTTTTTATAAAGAAAACAGACACAAATAATAGGTGCCTGAAACATGCTACTAACAAATTAATCTTGGATGAGCATTTCAATGAGGATTGAAATGTTTTTTTTTTAATTAAACCATACATAAATACCGTTTTTCAAGTACCTCAAAAATATAGTTGCATAATTAGTTGCAGAAATAGGGCCGAATTTTATGTTAATTACAGCATATTTACTCTGTTGCAGATAATTGATCTTTTCCTAACCTATATGAAATATTATGTTTTAAACAAAACAACTATTAATGGAATTGAAGAATTTGCTACTATTTTTAATAAATTATTCAAAACGATATCTTCGAAGCAATACGATCCGTTGGAATACAGGTTTGAATTTGGAATTCAAGAATGTAATAGAAAAATCAGAAAAAGTGACCTTCGTCCTTCTCCTTAGTGGTTAGTTTATGTTAGATGGTTGAAAAACCACAGGGCCCTTAGGTTTGTTGTCGGGCCCAATTAGTACCCCAAAAGGTGACCGCCCGTTTGCGATTAAAAAAAGATGTTTCATAAAACATCATTTTTTTTGATTGTCTGAGGAATGAGTTTTGTCCAGGCGAAATGCTTACTTAAATGCAAAAAAAAAGTTCTACCCCAAAAGTAATTTTAACTTCATGTTTGACACATTCTGGTTGCATACATTTTAATGTTGAACAAAAAATGAATAAATACAACTATTTAGAACGGACAGTTTTATAGTTCCTCAGTGAATTTATTTATTAAATATAAATATAAGTTTTTTTTTTGACACACTTGTGACTTTAATATTAGAGACGGCCATGTTATTTTTATAACATATCCATATTTAAATGTTGCCAAAATTTATTAAATGTTATTCAGGCGTCCTGACTTTGACAACGACTTTGCTACATATGAAGAAGCTATAAAAGTACAAGAAGCTGCTTTAGAACAGTTTATGATAAAAGTAAGTGAATAAATTACTATTCCCTAATGAAGCTTTTAAATTATCTTTAATTTTGCTTCCTACGAGATTTTAAGAAAATATCGTTCGACGAAATTCAAACATTTACATAATAATGTAGTCAAAATCTACTGAGAAGAAAAATCAGGAAAACTCCTAGGTCGGTAAAAAAAGAGGTATTTAAATTTTCTGCTTATATTTTAAACACATCGAATGTTGGATTTAGTGCCTTTTTATTATTCATCAAATCGGAGTTTAAAAATGGTCTTTCATATCCTCGCTTCTCTTTAAGATTTTTTCTAGACTTTTCAATTATAGATATTATCATTATAAGTAATTCTTGTTTTTTTCGTAGCTGCATTTTTTTTTTTTGGTGCCGTTTAAAAATAAAAAGTTATGGTAAAACAAATACGAGTATGTCCAAATTAAATTATATCGATCGTTTTTTGTGTAGGGCCTCAGCGCAAACATAACAAAAATCTAATATTTTCGTGTAATTATTAAATTTTTAGGGTTCCGTTGCGCACTTAGGTAACGAAACCCTATTACCCGTCTGTCGGTTAGAGTTCTCTAGCTCATTGAATACCAAAACTATACATTTCAATCTTACAATTTTTAATATTAATAGTAATTGTAATAACAAATACAGAATTCAATTAATCTTATCCTATTACATAGGAGTTCACCCTGATCCACCAAAAGACTTTAAAAGTCCGATTATTTTTATTTCATTGTGCGTATGTGTTTTTTGTGCTATATCAGTTGTTGTTCAACAAAATATTCCTAACAAATTGTTGTGAAATGCGTAGTAACCATCAGTAGTTGCATCACCTGCCAATCAGCTATACCACCGGAGGAATGGTACCTCCAAAGTATATGTAACTTTAAATAATAATAATAATAATAAATAATAACATAGACCCTAAACATACATTCGTCCATATTCAATAGTAACTGATATCTCACACATAATTGTAAGGTACGATAATAACCTTACTTTACAATACTATGGTATCTTTTAATGCCGTGGTAAAACTTACAGTAGCTTCACGGCCAAATTACATCTTTTATATTTTCCCGCATTTTGTAGAATATAAACATTTTCGAATGAAATTATGAAATGTTGACAATTACATAAAATATTAAATTAAGGCGATCAAATATTTTACTAAATAAAACATACTAATTAATAATTATTTAATTATAAGAATTACAAACGGCGTTACAATATATAGATTCAAACACAATAAATGACTATTAATAAAGCCGATTAAAAGTAATTACATAAGAATAAGGTATATATGAGGGAAGGCATAAATTAGAAAAATAAAGGAAAGGAAAACCTATTATACAATAATATTAAAACGAATTGCAAATGTAAATGGAAGTTCATGTATGAGTGTGTGTAATAAAGTGTGCATGAGTGTACTGAGAGGTTGATGGTGTGAGTACGCGTCATGTGTTAAAACCAACGTGATAACTCTCTTAAACAGACTTCACAAAACTATCACGACTTAGATGAAAGGTTTATATTCCATGTTGGTTATTATTTATTATATACAAGGTACATATGCAAATACATAACATTATAAGAGGTAAGCTGCTATTGTAAATCAAGCTATTATTGTAAATCAAATATTATATAAGATAATAAATTTATTTCATGGTTTTAGAATTTAAGAGCGTGCCCTACCACTGAGATTGGACTTAGTGTGTTGGAGAG
The DNA here is from genome assembly GCA_020383195.1 of Neomicropteryx cornuta. Lineage (NCBI taxonomy): Eukaryota > Metazoa > Arthropoda > Insecta > Lepidoptera > Micropterigidae > Neomicropteryx > Neomicropteryx cornuta. The sequence goes on from JAHKQU010000014.1 coordinate 15,321,843, forward strand.
ATTTGCTAGTTTGGATATAGAATGTCTCTATTGCGACGATCAATATTACGAGCTTATCAAACTTTTCACAGCCGAAATGGAAGACCTGAGAGATGGGTAATCATATTTTGTATTGAGTTCGTATCTACAGACAAGAGCGCAGTACTCTGCTCTTAATTTGCTTTTTTTTTTTTAATAATTATGTTTATATTTTTTACCTCTTTATACCATACGAATTTATCTGAGACCATTACTAATTATTTATTTTGACTTTTACAAATAACACGCACGTAGGTATAAATGTACCCCGATACGCGCCGCAATAAGCTCAGAATGTTATATCCCGAAAGATCAGTCCTAAATTTCATTTAATTTTACCCACTAATCGTTAACCATCCGCACAAGATGGAACTAGGAGTGAGGGATGTTACTCAGGCAAATACAAATTGCCCTCTACGAGCTCTTCGGGATTGGGATTAACCGCATCGGCTCTGCGCAATTAAGACTTTAATTCGGGGGCATATTTTGTCTGCCGGGACCTGTTTTCATTAAGGTCTCATTATGCGGACTCAATTATCCTAGGGGATCAACCCATTCCCGGTGTCAGCTCGGTCCCGTCATGTGCCGGCAGTTTAATAAAGAGCGCCGCCCGCTGCGAAGGCCGTCGCGATATTGCCATGCCGCTGAGTTATTATATCCGGCCCCTGCTCCCGCCGAAGACCTTGGCTTTGTGAGGACCTGGTCCTCCGCCGCCTCGAGGGCTCAGGATGCCGCGGACGTCACCATCTGACGACGCTACCCGCCTCACCTCTCGTATGGTGAGTGTGTGATGTGGATATTAGAGTGCGTGATAAAATTTGAGATACACATTCTTACGCGTTGAAGTCCACTTTTACGCGTTGGCCTTAACATTCAGAAAAACATTTGATTAGTTTTAGTAAACTTTAGTACAACTATGAAAGATTGACATGAGACACGTTAGATAAAATAAACAAAACGAATAATAATCAATAATTATTTCGTAGTTATGAACATACAATTAAATGTATGCTTTCATTTGTAATTTTAAAACACTCGAGGACAATAGGTTTTTTTCTTAGTTATTAATATTTAAACATAGATTTGCTGGCATCATAGTAAATATGAAAGAGGATCAAAGTTATGCTTTTGATCGCGCAATAGTTACGCTATAGCCCTTAGGTAAGTTATGCAGTGAGCGTTGTCATCACTTTCAAGTGCTGCCGAAGCCGCGACGCACGGTGACAAATTCCATGACATATGACATTTTGACATATTCCACGACACCCACGAGTGTGACGTTTTTTTTTAAATGATCAAAGATTAGTATTTTTTAAATATTAATTGCATTCATTAATAAACTACAAGGGAATTAGGGTCAAATGTGCGATAGCGGAGTTATTATTATTTTTCATACCATCTCCATACAAATTTTTGATGAAAAGAATCTGCATGTGCCGTTCGCATTGCTATTCCATAATCTTCATATTATAGGCATGTAGTAGGTCTTCCGAAGGATTTTCAAGCATAAAAGTCGCCACTTTGGAAACATAAATTATATGCCTTTGAAGCACTGGTTTCGGACCACTGCTACACCGTGCGACAAAGGCAGAAGGCGCTTAGGGTTTGGGTCGATTTTGGCAGCTAGACTAAGCCATCAGGGTAAAAGACGAAAGCAATGACGGGCGACGACAGAGAACGTCTTCAGGCTCGCCTGCTTGTGACCACTGCGGAAACGTAGCGCCTACTTACACGATATCCTATACAACATTATAACTTTACTCATAACTACTTTAATCAACTTAAATTTACATCTACGTGGTCCACCAAAAGTGCTAAGAAGAAAATAATTTAAACCATCATTTAATATATAATTCATTTGTTTATATTCCTACAAGCTGACCCATCGAACTTCGTACCGCCTCTGGATCAATAAATGTTGTTTTAACTTATTAGCGGAATTAAATTCAATTTTTTATTATGAATACTCAAAATGATTTAAGTTCAATAAATGTACAAAAATCAAAATGATATGTATTTTAATTATCGATGCGCGCACGATGACGAAGTAACCATCTTTGAAGGCAACTTACCGTTTGAAAATAGAATTTCACAGAATACAAAGCCGTTCCATACAAAATGTATGAGAAAATGAATTTCCTTTATATATTTTCGTAAAATTTTATTTGGTAAAATAACATCTAAATAATAAAAATAAAAATAAATAGTTATTCTGCTATTCGGGGCGAATACAAATCCAACAAATCAAAGATCATAAAAATCGGTCTCGCTGTTCTTGAGTTATAAATGGTGTAACTAACCCGACTTGTTTTATTTATATAGATATTATTTTATACCAATTTAATTAAATTTATTTTTAATTAAAGCATATTTACAGATTTCACATACATATTATGTTATTTACATACTTAATTCTAACAATAAAATCATTATACCCCAACAAATGGGGATACCTGCTCTGGATGGGACGGGACATACCTTTCTTTTTTAAATTGTATATTTTTATAAATCTACTAACCGTGCAGAAGAATAACTATTATTATAAACGTGTTTTTATTGTGATATATGTGTAATAAAGGTAGAATTTAATATAGAACACTATAATATATCTATATATTTTATTTCTTTGTCAATAAAAGCGTTGTTTAAAGAAATATTTCTCCATCTTATTAGATACAACGAGTATCGCCAAGATCCAGAAATTTCTAGAAATATGCCGCCTTTCGCAGGAAGAATAATGTGGATAAGATTTTTCTACCAGCGGATTTATCAACCTATGATAAAATTTCAAAATCACGACGAAGTTATTTCTGACTCGGTAAAACGTTTCTAATTTAACTAAAACAACATATATTTACTCATTCAGAGTTATGCTCATTCTCAGTCATGTTATGCTCTCTGCTTTTTAAGTGACAACAACTTTCGGGTTACTTTCAGAGCTCTCAAAAGTGTGTTAAGCTCTACAATATTCTACTGCTGGTGTTTACGGAGTTTGAGCAAATATATCACCAGGCCTGGAGCGACAACAGTTCTCAGGTATTTAAATAAAGGACAACTTCATTACCTCTATTACAAAAATCCTAAGGTCAACAAATAGAAGTTAATCATTAAGATATTTTTACCTCTCCACACGTACGACCACCACCCTGAAATATAGTAATAATTGTGATCCATTCATTAGGTTTTATACCAGGATGCGATTGTTAGAGTAGATTTTTATTTATTCGATCTTGTATTACTCTTCCACCTCTAGGAAACTACCTTTTTAAAATGCCTACACAATTACAAGTTTTTTTTATCTGTTTTAATTTTGTACACTTCGAATGCAAATTTTTTACTTTTTATGAGTTTTATGAATTAATTTTTCCAAACTTTTTTTAATTTAAAAAATTAATGTGTAAGTAGATGTACAAGTATAGTATGCTATTAAGTACAATACGCTATGTAATAAAATCTATATTTATTTGTTTACGTTTTGCTCACTGAACAGACTAGATGCTGATAATTTAAAAATCAAGAAAATGATTTGAACATGCGTTAAAATTTATAAAATAAATGTTTATATTGTTGTCTTGTTATGTACAAAATTTAAATTTATTGTGTAACTAACTAGTGCCAAACCCGGGCTTCGACCCTGGTTGGCAGCAAGGCCCTGCAGGCGGTAATAACGGAGCCTTCGACGCGCGACAACTCGTGCCTGCGGCACTCGAGATTTGTCGCTACGTCATCAAAAATATAACGCTGACTTTGGTGATATATTTAAATTTATATAAAAATATGTGTTTCACATATTTTATCAATTTATGAATTAACCTTAACAATCTACATGTCATTGAGGAGCGTTTTACAAGCCTTTTTAAGTTCTACAACTTTTCTATAAAAAGTATTCATGTTTCTTACAGTTAAGGCAGGGTTCGTAAGAAACGCATTTTCTCGACCGTTTTATCGTCGAATTACGTTGCAAAATTGGTCTCTAAGAAAATCCCTTTCATTTTATCGAGTACGGTTTATGTCCACCCGAGGGTCACTCTAAATATGTATTTATTTATTTATTTATTCTTTATTGAAAAATCCAAAAGTATTATTTTTATAATTACAAACAAAACTTATTACTAGTGTACAAAATCAAAATTGGTGGTGATTGGTGGGATATAGGTGACAGAATTTTTGAAAACCGATAAATAATTTCTAGGATTACCTCAAACATCCAAACCTACTAACTTTACCTCTTTATAAATATTTATAAATTTATCTCTTTATAATTTCATCCAATACAATGTATTCATACACAGTTTTAGATCAGATTTTGGTTTACCAATCTTATTTTCGACACAATATTGCTGAATAAGTAAGCATTTTTAATTAGGTATTATATATTTTAATATAAATATATTTATCATATCTTTTTCGCAGGTTAAACTAGGTTTGACAGCACCTCTGCTAATTCGTCATCCTAGGACACATATGTTTATTGTGAATTTTAACCTATACATACCTCAATGCATTCGAGAAGTTGAGTATATGTGGCAGCTAAAATTACGTAAGTTTTGTGCGAGTGTATTACTTTAAAATCTATTGTAATGGTAGTGAAAGTTGTGTTGCAGAAACTTCGGACGTCTGCTTTGTCGGTAAAAGGCAAATCCTTTTCTCTTTATAACCAAACATTCAACCGAATGGTTTTGGCAAGCGCGGAAACCCATTAACTATTTCTATGGTGGAAACGAATGTTCTCCTCTATTCGGTTGGGTTTCGAAAATCTATATCAGTGTTAATTTTGAATATATTTGGCTGTAAGTCTCGTTTTGACTGTATCCTATAGAGAAAACCTTTTATTATTTTTTATAAACTAATATGATAGAAGTATGGTAGTAGTATGGAGTATACCTAGTATGAATCGTAAAATACGTTCTTTCTTTTTATTTTTTGCCAGCTGGTTTAAGTATTATTATTAACAATATTTATTACTTTTAACTTTTTTTATTTTCCCAGCCATTCCAGATATCGCCCAAATTATTGCTGTATGTAAAGATAAAATTCTTGGATATTATGAACTTGTTAAGGCTGTGGTGGTGAGAAATAATAAAATACGAATGTAAGTCAAATAAAAAAATATTAAATATAAAAAAAAACCAAAGAAGATTCTAAATTCTAACAAATCATCGTTAGACGTTTGTAACATACTCATTATTCACGCCCATCTGTCGCAGGCACCTTGTTCATGGCCTTATTACAGCACAAACCTAAAATCTAAAGATTTTGTCATGCTTAAATCAGAAAAAAAAACATATCGTTCATTAACTTTCCAGTAAACGCTTACTATCAAAGTTCCAAACTATAAATACAATTTAGAAGTACATCGAGTGAAGTGAAAAAATGTATATTTAATGGTATATAAAAAAAACGATATTTTTTTATTTATATCGACCTATATTAATTTTAGAGCTTCGACTGTGTATTTATTATACTGGGCTTCGCTGCGTCATACATTGGAGCGGCGTTTAGTATATATATAAATGTATTTCTCCATAGGGATTATCATTTAATTTTTTATAATTCTTTGCGCAATCAAATGTATATGTTTTTTGGTATTTATGCACAGAAGACATTGTCATGGTCATTTTAAAAAATTATTATCATAATCGGTCTTGTAGTTCTAGAGCTTTAGTCCGTGAACAGAGTGACATTTGAGTCACCACATGGGAGCTTCACTCCAATTAATATAGTTAATTGAATACCCCAAAAATATCAGACAAGAAAATATATTACAGCGTTAAAAAAAATATGCCCATCTGGTAGATTCCTCCCAAGCTAATTTGCTTCTACGCTTGCTTGCTTATCCACGCGAACATTCACATAGATGGCGCACGCATATGCTTTCTTTAGTATTTGGTATGAATAAAAATTTAATTATTTTTAATAATACTTTTAATCTTATGATAATGTCCTGGATAAATGTAAATTATTATGCAACAAAGCTCGGACTTAAAACCTTTTATTTTTAAGAAGATTACAGTGTGAAATTAAAAAGTTACATTTGACATATTCTGTTTTATATGCAGAATCCTTAGGGCGACGTGAGGGGACGTCATGCCGCGCGGACATTTCTGTGTCCGTTGAGAGCGTACGACGTGAGTAGACGTCATGAATACCTGCTTGATTTTGATTATTTTTGGTATTATTTCAGTATTATTCATTAACTTGACGTTTTTTTCTTTGAAGATACAATGAAATAATTTTGTTTTTTTTTTTTTTTCATTTCAATGCAGTTTCTACTACTATTTATAAATGTGTATTGAAAATACACTAATGTACTACCGTTCCAATATCTATAACTTTTTTTAAACTTTTTTCTTTTTTCCGAAAACTGTACATATTTTGGAAGACTTTTAAATTGTAATGTATAGTTATAAATATATGAAAATGTAAAAAAAAGTGTTGATTTTGTTAATTTCGTAATTTAAAAAAAAAAAAAAAAAAAAAAAAATGGCAACATTTTTATTTTTTTCTTCTTTAATTTACGAGACAAACATAATCAAAGTGATATGGTGTAATAGAAAATTTTACGGTGAATCCGATGATACCAGATTTGTAAATATTGAACGACTCATGCCTGCACTATGAATTTTATAGTAGATGAGTGAGTTTCAAGGTCAATAACCCGGGTCTCAACGGCTTTTGGCGCCAAAATAAACTACGCTCTTTAGGGGTTAATAAGGTGTTTCGAAAAAAGCCTCTCTTTACAGGTATATTCTAAATTTATTTAACTTATATAAGTAGTTTGTCTCTTTATGTACCTAAATGAGATTGTATATTTAGGATAGATATATCAAAAGCTTTTATTTTTACGTCATATGCATTTATGCCCTGATAATTCAAATCAAAATCAAATCAAATTGACATTCATTTTATGACGCGTTTGGTTCGATTTCAGGATGATGCCAAATCTTTATTTGCCGCTTTTGAAAGCGCAACTTGTGAGGATCGAAAAGGCATTGCAACCTGGCCTTTCGACCGTGACATGGGTTTCTCTTGGAATTCCGGACTACTGCGCCAATATCAACCAGGTGTTGGATGAGGTTGAATTGTTCGTCAAAGAGGTGTATATCTACAGAATATTAAGATAATTGTTTTTTTAAATTACTAAAATACTGATATTAGTCTTTGAATTATAACTCACAAAACGCTATTTTATAACTTAAATATGCGATCAAGAGTTTATAACAAAAACAAAAGAACAATTTATGTTTTGCAATAAAAAAACAAGGCTTTTCATCATTCACCCCACGGATATTAAAAAACATGGATTAGACATGTGTAGCGAGTTTTGCTCGCCGCCTGGAATTGGTTGGTGGAGAAGGCGCCTTTTAAACTGGTTTGAATACTAAGGCTGAATAATACCCGTGATTTAATGATCTAAATAAACTAAAATCCAGTTCTTTTTATAAAGTTTATGCTCGACGCTTGAACAAAAGTTCTAAGTCTCAGTCCATATTTGAAATCGACGTTAAATATCAATAAAAAATACATATTTAAAGATTCATATTCTGTTTTGTTATTTAAAGCGTATGAAAAATATTTCTATTGGCGTTAATTCTGATCTATGAAGTCAACAGCCTTTCACCAATCATATGATGATAACCATCGATATAAGAGTATAGTTTTTATCGTTTGTTACCTCCACAATATGAACAAGGTATGTAAATATGCTGAAAATTGTTTGATTTCAGCGGCAATGAAGAAATAAGTCTATAATTCTACTCGATACGTTATTTCGTATTTACATGTGTCCCAACAGGGGAACATTTCAATAACTTGTAAACTTAAAAAACTAATAACATTTGTAGAATAGAAATAACAGTGTAAAAGATATAAATAGTCGGGTACAATTATTGATGTCGCCGGCGCGTAATGCGCGCGGTGATCGCCGTCCCAATGCGCGCCTGCGCAGGTGCCGACCAATCAGATGCGCCCGGTGGCGATCGCCCGTCGCCGGCCAAAACGACGCTGCCAGCCGCAGTCCAATTATGTAGCGCCGCTACACATTAATTACAAACCAGTGTGTAATTAATTCCAGGTTATCGATATAAAGGAGGCACGAATCGATGTTATTTACAAACAAATCGCCGATTTGTGTTATACGCATCTACCGGAAAACGCGGTGTATCCAGACGAATTCCTTGAATTGAACTGCAAGCTAAGAGATGACTTAAGTAAGTTATTTTAAAACCTTATTAAATAAAATCACTTGTGATATTTTATATTATTATATCTTTGGTGAAAAATAAAAATATTTTTATAGATTATGTGTACTCTCTACCTTTAGCGTGACGAGGGGTGACAGCGCGATATTTTTCCCTTTCCTGCCACTATAGTTTGCCGTGGTGGCGGCTATAATAAAACGGTATAATAAATTACTTGATGTTTATTGTGAAAGTTTGGAAGAAATAAAAAACGTTTTTGAAAGTAACAAAAAAACTATGATAATGTGAATAAAAAAATATGTTAAAATATGTTAAATTTAAATTAATTCAATTTTTGTAAATAGCTCAAAACCCTTTAAATGGCACGCACCATATTATGTTGAAATGGGCGGTATCACCGTCTTTTGTTGACAAATGCAGAAGTATAGTAAAGTACTTTCCACAAACATCTACTATTCATTGAATTTGTGAATTTAGCCTATTTGATAGATTTTCATAAGCTTCTTCAATGTCTTTACTTTCAATTGGCTTTTTGTTTCCAACCTCAAAATCTTATTTCGGAAAGCCACCTTTTTTTATTATATATTCAGTATTGGATAACTCAATATTAAACTAGAAAAATATAATTATGTAAAAAAACCACATTCAAAAATACCTAACCTATAAACCTTAAGAAAAAACATCGATACGCGTCAATGCCATTGGCTTAAACATACCTTAATACGACACGGGCGAGTTTTGATCAATTATTGAAACTATTGATTATTAAAATTACTGAATTATTTTTTTATTTATCTGGTAAACGTGTTATTTTTGGCATTCTCGTTATAGGTATATTTTAAAATGTTTTTTTTTTTAATATAATATCATGTAAAAATATTTATAAAAATATATTTTTATTAAATAAATAAAAATATTTCACAATCATTTCGTTTACAGTTTTCGACACCGCTTTTTGAGTTTTTTTTTTACGAAAGGCAAATAATAAATAAATGTTCCGATTCGAAATTAAATACAATGTGTAAAATGTGTTTGCAACCCTTACTAGTATGGGGTATTTTTTTCGTCGAAAATAGATCTGGCGAGTCCCGTGCGTTTGAAGTGATTGAAATTGCCTTCACTCCCATGAGTGGACCCACATAATTGGAAAGATTCTCATTCTTTTTCCCTTCCGTACATGATAATGCTGCTCGTACCTATATAGGAAATGATGTGGTATGTGTATGTGTATGATTTTTGCGGCCAAATACAACAGGGTCTAACATATATATTTAGCAACATTGATGCAACTCACAAAAACTAAACACAAAAACTATAATAATATTTTAATAGTAAATTATTTTTTTTTTTACCATATAAAGGAGAAGTCCTGACTATCTCACACTCAAACTAGGAAAGTTAAGTTGCGAAGAAACATAACTTTACATTGTTTTATGACAAAGGCAACCACTATGAAATTACTTTTGAAAATGTCTCGAACGGATTGATAATGTTGTTTTTTTTTATATAGTGATACCAACTCTCAAAAACGGAAAATACTACAAACTCGAAATTTTGCGTTTTGATACGCGTTCTTACCATTTTCTAAAAAATCCAGTTTGTGGGGTAAATAACGGGGGTGAATTTTTTAAAATCATGACAAAACCTGGTGGAATTGATCTCACCTGGTGGTGAGACTTGAATGGAATTTTAATGGATTCGGCTAAAGAAGGATTGAGGGTCTTATCCGAAAATATCATGTCTAAGAACGCTGCGCCTATCTGTCAGACTTAGTCTTTAGGATCTACGAGAAAATCCGATCTTGTATGATGGTCGAGTTAACAACTACCTCGCACCTGCATATAATATCGCTCAACCTAGTATGTATCTAAAAATCAGAAAATTTCAAAAAATTGCCCTTAAACTGTATCATCTAAATGCCCCGCTTTTAGAGATTCAGCAAGAAAATAGTGATAACGTCAATTTGACCTACTTATGTATATTGATTTTTCAACTTTTCCTTGCAAAGAAAACTCAACTACAGTTTGAACTGGGCAGTTTGGACTCTTTTTTTAAATAAAAGCCGTGTAATATAATCAGCATAAAGTGTTTAGTAATAAAACTGGCAAATTGTATTAACATAATTAGTTTTTACTGTTTTTCGTAGTACCGGAAATTTTGCAAAAATCCGCTAATGCTGAAATGGCAGCCACTGAGTTGATACAAAAGTTTTTGGAGAGCATACCATCAGATGAAATACAAAATTTAAAATATACCTGGTAAGTTTAAAACTCCTGTTTTAATATTGCTATAACTAAATGATCACAGTAAAAAGGTATTTAATTTCGATTCTTTTTTTATCACCTTATAGATGTTTTTTGTATAATCGAGCGAAGCGTAGCTCCCATGGATGTCTAATAGCATAATTGTGATGTCAGATCTCAATGATTTTTTCACCGATTTCAGAATTTTAAAGTTTTAATCGAATCTACATGAAAAATACTAGGTCATGACGAAGCTGGAGTTTTAAAATCCAAAATAATAAAAAAGTTATATTAAAAAGTATTTTCCGCGCTTTTTTTTTCGAATTTTAGAAGAGGAATTATTTATTTGAAGTTTCTCCGCTGCAATATGCTGCTAGCATAGGTTTCACCTTTACGACTGCGGCTACCTAGTTTATTATACAAAAAACGTCTATAAAATGATAAAAAAAAAGGTTGTTGTGTCGGTATGTACGGCAGAGATCGCAACTCGTCACGCGCGGTACAAAATAAATATAACAGATGACCCTACAGTCTCTACCTTTGGGTGCTACGCTATTAGGACAAGCACAGACTTGAGGACCCTTGTGTATAGGATTTGTATTCTGGTACATCGAGATACCAAAAAAATAATAGCTTCGATTAGTCTAACAAACCAATACAACCATTCTTTTGTAGGATTATATCCTGGCCTTAAAAAAACGATTGTAATCATTATGTTTATTAAAATTATATCTTAGCCACAAAAAAAAAACATTAGGAAAGGCCAACCAAATGGTTAAAGTGAATCGAAAAACCTTCTGAAATATCATGAATTTTAGCAAAAATATAAGAAAATCATTGCTGAATCCATAGAAATGGTTAATGGCATAAGAGCGCTCTAAACAAGCTATAGCGGATATGACAAAATCATGACATTGCCGTCAGTCGAAAACTAAGCTCCGCCCGTCCGCCCTGTGTCAGGCAGTGATTGCGTCGGTGTTATTTGTGGTGGTATATTATCACCGTTCCAATGTCTGAAAATGGATAAACTCCGCAGTACGTAGATTTGGCTTACGCCGCGTCTGTGGCTAAATCTTTTTTAATAAAATCAATGTAAAATAGACGCTCGTCTAAAAAAATAGATGAAAAAGGAAGTGGTAGGTAGTGAGGCAATTATGCCTGTATTGCATCTAGGTTGTCCCGCGTCTCTTTCTCACATGCTAGTAATTAAGCTCAAGCAACACCCTACTAAACTGTCAAAAAGAGGTTAAAGATCGATATAATGTAGGAACTAACCCTCCAGGCATAGAACCACGATAAGAGCTGACACCTACTAAGTCTCACTTGACAATCGTTAAATTAGCACTACCACCACTGATTACTATGACTCACAAACGCATATTCAATATTAAAATGACTTACAGTGTATTAGTGTTACAACATTGCACAAACAACAAAAAATACAACCCATCCAAAGCATAAAGGATATTTAAAAAAATCACTAAAGTTACCTCTAATATATTTTATACAGGTTTGACTCGGAAAAGGCAATGAAACCGGTGACTTCGCTTACAAAAGTTTATACCGAAAACGCAGGTTTGATTTTAATTACAAATATAAGTATTAAGTATTGCGATAGACATTAAAAAACAAAAAAATGGATGTCAAGTGTGTAAGGGATTAGAGCTCCGTAGCAAATATATTTTTCTTGCAGAGATTATATTACTCTAAATACTTTCGTTTTCATAACATGTTTAACATTAATAGGCTAGTTTAACAAAACTAAAATTTAAGAACCTGATCTGTTTAGAACCCCTATATCATATAACAACATAGCCTTTAATAACATAATAACATAGCCTTGTATCTGTCGTCTTAGCCTAGGGTTGCCATAAATGGTTTGGCTCCGACCGGGACTGATATCAATATAGGAGGAAATTTAGGGGAGTTATAGGAGGAGGGGGAGGGGGTACCCCCCCCCCCATGGGGCTCAATCTGGTTTGTGAAAAAAGGAAATCTTTCAATAGTTTCCACATTTTCAGAATTCGTTCTATGGCCGGGAACAAAGACAGTTAACCGCCTAGTTTTTGAGTGAGATCCTAAATTACCACGAATTACATCAGCTCCCTCACAAAGGTATTTCAGTCTTTCATTCCGTACTGTAAATATGGAAAAATATTTGTAAAATGTCAGTACATCCCTTGACCAACGTGCCAACGTAATCTAACGTCGTCGCACGAATTATTCGCATAATTTTAGCAATAATATAAAAGCATGATTATTCGTTTGCCGGGACATATGGTGGGTCAACCGGGACAACCGGGACCGAGTCTCTAAACCGGTGACATGTCCCGGTCTACCGGGACGTATGGCAACCCTATCTTAGCCGCATCGCGTTGCGTTTAGGAGTTATGGGCAACGATCTTGGTTTTGGGCATTCAAAGATGCGTTATGGTTATCAAAAATGAACGATAATCGCGAAAGCTGATTATAGTATTAAGTGTATAATATTCGAACGAGACTAAATCCTCCGTGGCGGTTCGTATTTCCAGAACTAAAATTTAAATGATTATTTGTTACAGCTTTCCAAGAAATTGAAACACCCGATCATTACGACGTGAACCATATTCAGAACGAATGTAATGAACTCTTCGCCTACTTCAACCAGAAAATGGCGGATTCGCTTGTGAAGGCTATGAGGATAGGTCTGGAGAAACTTAGAAAGAGGACAGTAGTTTCTACGTAAGTTTTAATACCTATTGTGGTTGGTGATGTACTGTCAGCATTTAGTTCCACTTTAGTGATAGGTTTCATATCGCATTTTATCTAACAATAGAACATCTTCATCTCCGTTAACCTTAGAATTAGTAGCATTTTGGCGTAATCATCTTCACCTCTCTGATAAAACCAATGTATCATAATTAGTGTTCCATTATGTCGGAAATGTCATTAAATATTATTATAAATGCAAACCTATAGCTTCATTAGTGATTTTAGGGAAAAAAAAAAGACTGATGTGAAATATATGTGCTGTATTTATTCATAGATCTTAAATTGCCACTACGTGGTAAACGTACTCCAAAATAACACGAAATAAAATTGTCATACTCTTTGACAGTTTGCTAACTATGCAAGGAATCACTGAACAAAAGCCACTTTTACAAACCACAATGCTACTTCAAATTCCCGACTCGAAAGTTTCACCGACCGTTGAAGAAATGGAGGCAACATTTTCACAGGTATTTTTTTTCTTTTACAAGCACACATGCCTACAAATTATGACATGTTCACAAATACAAATAAATGCACTCTTGACAGTAGGTAACTATCAAAAACTATGGTTTATTTTGATATTTATTGTGTTCATATATTTTTTAATCAAATAATGTGTAAGTAAATCGATATTTTATAACGCCTCGTGGTAAAAATTATTTGAAATCGTGATGAATTAAAATAATTTATAGATGTATTTAAAATAAATAATAGAGTCAACATGGCAATAGTTTTACAATAAAAAGGAATACAGTATGTGCAGGTTTTTATACATGCATGTAGTTAGGTGTATGTTTTATGCTGTTAGATTTCGTTGTAGCACATAAAAATAGACAGTTATTTACGATAAAGCGATTTCACTATAGGGTACTAAACACTATTACTATAATTAATCACATTCGACATTCATATTGTTTTAAAATATACTCATTTAATATGTATCTCATTTTAACCTATTTCTTTTTCAAACTATACTGGTATTTTGTATTATTTGTTTTAATAAGGTGATCTTTGGTGTGGTTTTGGATGTCAACCGTTCGATTTTCATGTGGGGTCAAAATGAAGAAATCCGCAAAGAAAAAGAAAGGTCTTCAATGGGACGTTTAAGTGCTGAGGAAGAGAAAAAGTGTATGATTAATATATTACCATTATATCATTTTACCATTATATTAATTAAATACATCTTTAACCCTTACCTTTACACTGCAAATACCTTCTCGGTAACGGTTTACACATAAAAGGCACAATAGACATTTTTGGCATAGTATTAAAATTATATGTGCTTTCAATTAAATTTAAAAAAATCGACGAATTAAAATAGTTAATAGTTATTTTTTATTGTGCTTTTGCTATTTAGAAGAAAACCCATAAATTCTTTCTCTTAACAATATTTTAGAATTTTCGTAAAATATGATATTAAATAATAACATGTTGTATTCGTGCCCAAAGAAAGCATTTTAATATCGAATTCGACATTCTGTTTTTATATCCGATCGTGGTACTTTAGTGGTTGGACTATTGACCCAAAGGTCGCGGGTTCGAATCCGCACATGGTCATACGATTTTTAACTCTTCATTACCACCGTCTCCCCTGACTCTAGCATAGGCACATTCGGCCTAGTTGAGTAGGGCCCAAAATAATTGTATATGACCTAGGTCATAGCAATTATTAAAAATGAAAAATTATAATATAGAATACAAAAATTGTTGGATATGCAACCCATAAATAACTATTGTGATTACACATAATTTCGATAAAATAAAAAAATCGCTAGCGGAATTAAATCATGCTCAAGACATAGTTTTGGTGGACAAATATTGATCAACTAGAAGCTGGTTTGTGTAAGTGGACACGTAACCTAACCTAACCTAACCTAACCTAACCTAACCTAACCTAACCTAACCTAACCTAACCTTACCTAACCTAGCACGCTAAGGTTATGCATTTTTTTTTTCAACGTTTTTAGATGTAGGTACTATCTTTCCAGCAAGGCGATCTGGATCCACGCTTTACGGAGTACGAAGTTACTTCCGTCAAGTTTCCGAACACAAGGATATTGTCAGGGCCGTCATGGCACTTCAAGGGGCTATAATGATGTACAAAAACGACATAGACAAATTACTTAAGGTTAGCTCATTACATTTTATCTGGTCTATTATTAGTTCAATTATGTACCTATTTTATAGAAAAATAAGAAAATACTTTGCACGGTTTATCTGCATCCCTCTTATTTATTTATTTATTTAACAGGTTTCCCCATGTTAAACAAATTAAACTACTAAAAGAAAAACAAAAAGCATTAAAAACAAAAAACAATAACATGAAACATACTAAGCTAAAAAATTAAGATAATGCCTCCAGGCAAACATTAACAAATACATAATTCACGCCGATCCTACAACGGCGTAATAGAAAGCAGATTTTTAATCCCACTGGGCGAACAGACAAAAATATCAATCTCCGCGGAAATGGAATTTAATAATTCGACTGCTCTCCCAATCGGACTATACCTGTATACGTCGGTACGACACGCTAACCGCTTAAATAACGTGTGCTTCCGCGCTCTAGTACGACGGTCCGCAACAAAGAGACCAATATCACCGAGTATTACGGGATTCTCGATGAAACCGCGAATAACCTTATATCTTAATAATAGATCTTGCATGCCGAATTAGAACCACTTCTTATCCTATGAAGTTGCATTTTTAGGGTAAGCATGACCTGATTCTATACCCAGGATTGGCTCCAGACGAAGAACTCCTGAACGGTCAACAGAGCAGATACGAAATTTTGTGTACACACTAAAATAAAAGCTTATTTTAAAAAAAATATAATCACTATTATTTTTTTATTGTTTTATTGTTTTGTTGTTTATTAGTTTATTGTTTATTGTTTTTATTGTTTATCGTTTTATTGTTTGTAAGATTTATTGAATCTTCTTTTTGAACCTAGTTGACTGTCTGGCCATACTCTCTTTTTTAATTTTTATCTGTCTACAAAATAAAGATCAAGCAATTTATATGTATTTCGTACGCCTATTTGTTTCTTGAATAATGGTTTTCACTCCTATTTCTCAAAATTCCCACTTGTAATGATCTAATTAATTAACATGATTGACTTAAATTAGGTATATATTAAATATAAATTACTTGTGTAATAACCAATAGTTTTTTTTTCTCTTCGCATGTAACAATCACGAGACTGTAGATTTAATATTAAAATTAAATAAATAAAAAAATAAATACTGTCGGATAACGTCAAGATTGTAATTTAATTAAGTTAAAAGTTACGTGGATATTGAATGGTTAACCACTTAAAGAAGGTGCTCAGCTCCGTTACTGCCAATGTATTTCAAATTTTAAACACACATACATTTATGTTACGTTAGATTGATGCGCCCTTATCTACCACGGGTGACTTTAATTTCAAGTTTTTACTTTTTAGACCTACTTAGACTAAATTGTGAGTCGCATCTCTCCCTATTTGTAGGTCTCACTCGACTTCCAGCAAAATATTCAATGAAAGTCCCGCCTAATAGGTAGTACAGTTTGTGGTTCGAATTTATAAGAATAGACAAAAAAATATGTAGTTCACATATGTTATTGTTTAATATAACCGATGTGTATTTTTTCCAGAAATATCTGACCTATTCACACTTGTGGGCGGAAGACCGGAACCAAATCATTCAGGATTTCGTTGACTCTTTTCCGTTGCTCGTAAGCATGAAGGAACAATTTATGAACTATGAGCAACAGTCAGAGGATGTCTTGGCGATTCCAGAATATCACGTCATCGGATCTGTGCAGATTAATATGGGTCAGTAAGTGTATATCTATCTTGAATTGGCTATCTTCTCTGGGAAGTATGGAAAATATATTTCTTAATATTTGTGATAGGTATATGAAATCATAGACTGAAATACAATAATATGCTAGACCTAAAATTCTCAACAATGTTCTAATTAAAAACAAAATAATTGATACTGATTCTGTAATAGTTTCATGGTTAAAAATAAAATGTATTCGTTGCAAAAACCATTCAAACATAATGAGGTTCCGTTACGGATATAAAAGCGATTATAAAATCTTGAATATGGCGCTTAATGATATAAGGTGGGTGAGTTCCTAAGGCTGAAAGACACGGCAACATTGAAAATAGGAAAACAACCGATTATAAGAAAACTAAGAAAAAAAAATTAAGATCCATTTCGGAATCAGCTACTTTCAAACTTCTCGATTATGAAACCCTAACACATCATATTGGCAAAGAAAGAAGATTTACTGACATGAACATCCAATGTTTTCCTAACGATGTCCATGCTCAAAAAAAAAAAGGTTTGCAAGCTTAAAAGTTACTATTGGCCGTGATTGTTTACTTTAACTCGATTTTGAGGAAAAAGAAAATGACGAAGAAGGTAGGCACAATGAATTATTGTCATAATTATTTTCTTCTTTATGTTTTAACTCAATCAAAACAAAAGAAGTATATTTTTATATTCGTTTTAAAGGCACATTTAGCGGAAAGACATAAGAAAACTTTGGTCATTATATTTTAACGTTAAAGAACTTTGAAATACGTAAACGTTAAAATAATATTTCGTTAGATAGTACCTATACTTTATGCTCCAAACTGACAATGACACTGTTTTATGTTACCGCGGGCAGAACGAAGACAACAAGCCGACAAACTGACAGTACAAACGTCATCTGTCATAATATAAACAATAATACAACGTGTTTAGCTGGATAACAATAATCTTCCACAAAATGGTCTCAGCAAAAGTACATCGCATTATTTTTATATTTTGAAATCGGCTTTCTTATTTTTAACGCAATATATCAATATGCCACTTTCGACATTGACTTGATCGAAAATATATTTGAAAGATAAGAAATAAGTGGACAGTGCCCATCATCCGATTTGATAGTTCTGATATTGAGTATGGAACAATATTTTTTAAGTTTTTATTATATGGAATCAAACTCATCTTTTAATCAAAACAAAGTGTAAATGCAAGACGCTAACAAAACAACTCATTTCGCCACGTCAAACGATCGGTGTTAATTCACGATTGATTTTTTTTCTATGTGATCTGCGCCCTGCGGTCTGTTTTGTCCGTTGTATTCAAGTTTATTGGTACCTACGAAAACAACTTATTTGCGTAATTTGTAAGTAGATCATAATAATGAGTAGAAATAAAAATAAATGGAAATTATTGGGCCTATAGATAAATATTTAAAATATATCTACAATTAAATTTATATGAGAAAGTGACCACATTTTTGTTTCCACTTTATGCCATCAATAATGAGAATGGTGGTTTGCGCGGTTCATATTATCTTCTAAGGCTTACTTTAATGGTGATAGTGATAGATGGACTGTTACCAACATGACTAAGCTCCAGCACATTTTGCACGTGCACATGGATGAAATTTTTCTAGAAAGGTGAATTGCTTGAGGTGGTCCAGTCCACTGGCCGGCCACGTTCATGTAAAATCACTAGTTTATTATCAAGAACCAGCGGATGTTCACGATTTATGAAAAAAATAGACATCATTGTGCATTAGAGAAAGTGAAGTTTTAAACACATTTACGTAGGTATGTGCTGTAACTTTAGTACCTGTAAATGTGTAGTTATTTATTTGTCAAGTTCTTGTTATCTTCATGATTCCACCTACCACAACCATACCTACCTACCATTCTAATGGGCAGACAAAATCCCACAATTCTAAAAATTGATGAATGTTTGTATATGTCTATACTTAACTCAGTCAAGGGTGTTGAGAGAAGTTGAATATTCTCAGCGGCTAAAGGTGACCTAGCCAGGGTTGACCCAATGGGGACCCTGGATCTCTGGACGAGAAGCAGGCATACATAGCACTGTGGCACAAGACTGACACGAGTTAACGCAAAACTAGTTACATCTAAATAAATCTCAGTGCATCTCAAACTTACGATCGGTTTTGATAAAATTAAAATTTCTTATTTTTCATACAAAATATTTCTAATATGTTTTGGTGATAAGTATCATTTTATTTTATTTCACATTTGCCAATAGCGAATAAAAATACAACCTGTATACTTAAAAAAAAACTATTACCTATTATTTCAGATAAAATAAAGCTCATACTTCATTCAGAGTGTGTAGTATGGAAGGCAATACTTGGAAAGCTACTAAGTGTGTCTTACAGGGAGAGGATGAATAAGATTGTGCAATTTATACACGATCACATGAAGATACTCGGAAAGAGGCTGAAAGACCTCGATGACGTCAGGATCGCGATGAACTGCATGGATGAAATTAGAGAAGCATTTATTGAGTAACTTAAACTTTATTATATTAAAATTATTTTTTTAATTTTTGTTATTATATATTAATTTAATTAATTAACATGCACTACATTGACTTTGTACTAAAAATAAAAAGAACACATCATAAAAAAAAAATGGGTGGGTTATATTTTGCCTTCTACAATATGCCCCTTTGGCAGCCTAATTATGAATATGTTATATTTTACAATTACTAATTACTGATACAAAACTAATTGTAAATATTTGGTCCACCAGGCAGAGGCGATGAACATGTTTTATTATTTATTTACTTATTTTTATAAAGTAAACATACAGAGAGTAATCATAATCATTCTTAAATATTTCATACACATGTTGCCAGCAATCGATACTCTCCAATTTCATGTTTACAAAACATGCATGTGTGTAAACTTAAGTTAATTATACATGTTTTATTTTATATTTGTATTTTATATTAATTATCATGTTTTAAATTTACTTCCTAATAGTGTTCTAACATTTAAATATATATAGTTTTTTGAATATTTAAATAGTAAATATGTTATGTGAATGTATTTCTAATAACCATTTAAACTCATATACAGAATACTCTTAAAAAAATATAGGTATAACAATATTTCTTGCATGTCATATAATCAAGTCACTTTATACATTTTTATCTATCTTTTCTATTAGAATGGACATGGAAGTAGATTTAATTGAAGAGACTTATGCTTTATTCCATAATTTCAATGTGGCAGTCAAGAGAGATGATTCTGATGCAGTTGATTCTTTGCGATTTAATTTCGAAAATATGCTTCTTGCCGTAAGTGCTTCATATCTTTGTCATCTTGATAATCCTAAATTAATGATTAATTGGTTAGCATGATAAATTACAAATTTTTATAATTACCAGGTTTTACTTTTAAACTCCGACTCAAACATGAATGTTTTTAACAGAAGTATCAGAGTTTTATTATCGAAAAGAAAAAAGTATTAGTAAAGATTTTCTTAATAATTAATTTAATGAAAATAATTTTGGGAATTAGAAAATTATTAGAATTAATTTTCCACTTTCTAAAAACCACTTTTATTGCGCTCTCATTCTAGGTACCATATTTAATTAAATTATTTTTAAAAAGAACTATTGTTAAAGCTTTAAATGGGGCTTGAAATCTTTAATAACGCTTTTCTCAGCACTTTTGAAAAAGTAACAAAACACATAGCATTCTGAAAAAGGTGTGGGTGATTACAAGGTGTTGGTTGGCGCCGAGCTGTGAACACCTCAGAGACACCGGGTTTCATACCCATATTCTTTTTAAAACTATTCAATGTCAATTTTCTTACACTGTCAAGTAGTTTAGTAAAAAAATGGTCAAGTGCAGACAGAGGTTACACACCGAGGGTTTCTTTTTTTATTGCAATTATCAAATGGACCAATATAATAGAAATATCTGCTAGACTGCAATAAAAAAAAATATTAACAATATCTCTTGAACCATTAGTATGCTTATTCTCTATTTCATTGATACACTATATGAGTATTTTCTATATTTATTTTTCAATGAGAGCCCTAACAACAAACAACATGAATCAAAATACCGTTAAATGATAAGTTAAAATACATACCTGTAAATAATAAAATTTTATTTTTATTGACAGTGTCAATTAGTTCAAGAGCGTATAAATAACTTACAAGAACCCCTTAAGGAGGAACTTACTCAAGGTGTGGCAACATTCGTTGATGATATTGCGAAGTTTGAATATGATTATGAACATTATGGTCCAATGGTCCCTTCTCTCACAGCAAGAGAAGCTAGCGATAGGTACAATCTATATAACTTATTTTTTCACTTTCTTTCTTTCTTTTACCTCTCTTTACAATTTTTCATTTAGCTTTATATTTATTTTAGTGTTTTAATTTTTATTTCATCTCTAGTTTTAACTTTTATTTAATTGCTATGATAAATTATTTGCATTTGCATTTTTATTACTAAAAATATAACATAACTCTTGAATGTGTAGTAAAATAATAAGAGGTTGTAAATTGTATCTTCTAACCGTATCTGTATTTCTAGGGTCATAGTGTTCCAAGCGCGTTTTGATGACATCTGGAGACGATACGAAATGTATTCTAGTGGTGAGAAATTATTTGGAATGAAAGTAAACGAGTATCCAATACTAAATCAAAGGAAAAGGGACTTTCATCTACTGAATAAACTGTTAGTTATTATATTGATAATGTTAATCAAAATATTTAATTGGCATTCACAATTTTTAATAAAGTAACACTTATACCAAGAATTAGGTATGTGCCATTGAATAGTATCAATGGAAAAATGAGACCTGCATCGGGTACTTATACCCGGGACCTCTGGATCAAAAGTAGTTGTATGGTGTGGAGAACAGTCTACTGCATTAGGGGTCCTTAGGATAGTTTTAAATATAGTTCCTAACAAGTTAGAATGTGGTCGCTTTCATAGCAAATCATGTCAAGTGATTTCACAGCATTGTCGTGTTCTCAGTTTTTTTTAAGGTCCCAATTCAGCTGCCAATCTATCGTCTTCTACACTTTTAGATTTATAAATTTATTTTACACATGAAAAGCAAAACAAAGTGCAAAACTTTATGGTGGATAATATTTACTATAAACATTAGACCCTAGATGTCAAATGATGTATTGCTCATAATCATAATTATCTATTCCTGATTTTTAAATTGAAGATATTTATACACATAACATTATTTGGTTCTTTTTTTCTATTTTTCTTTCTAAGTAGCTTCTTATCTTCTTCTTTAGAAACTCATGATAAGTTAGCCATGTCCGTGCATTTTCTCCTTGTATCACGTTTTTTGTTTTGTAAAGTTATTACCTATGTCTATGGATATTATATTCTATTTCCTGATAACTTTCGCTCCAAATAATTTTTGATGCATCTTATTATTATTTATTATTAGTTTATTCATCAACTTTACATTTATTTTATTTTATGTACCAGCTAAGCCCAAGGCTTATCTGCTGGAAACCAGGTGTGTAAAATACAGATATTAATTGTGAAATGTTTTCAAATTATTTTTTTCTGTATTTTACACGTCCTTTACAATATACATATTCACATACATTGAGGTACATTATGTAGGCGATCAAAAATATATTATATAAAATATTTTCTACATTCTTAAATGGATAGAACATTTAAATATTTATGTAGCTGATTTTAATATGGCATACATACTTGTAAGTTTCTACAATATAATAATGATTTTATTATCCTATTTGAGTGTATCATAATATATTTGTACATTATTATTAAGGGTTATTTTTCTCTTACAGTTATAGTTTGTATTTATCGGTTATGAATGTCATTGATGGATACTTTGAGTTAAAATGGACTGATGTCGATACGGATGCCATAGTGGCGCAATTATCTGAATTTGATGTCAAGTAGGTTTTATTTTATTTATTTCCATTTTTTTTATTAAATCCCACAGGATTCCACAGCACAGCACAGGAGTGCACAGCACAGCCACAGCTGGACCACACCTCTCTGGCCTTCTACATCAGACTCTTATAAGGGTGTTGGTGTTGGTCTTGTCAGCGTAACCTTATAGAACTCGGCTCCTCACAGGTGCTAGAAATGAGTCATTGTCCTGAGCTATGGGAAAAAAGCAACATATTGACGAGTAGTTAAAAGCTAAAAAAAATCTAGATTATACAATATGACTACTACACACAGTATTCTGTTTTCCATTGGACTCCATTGAAAATAATTCTGATTTACTAATCTTCAGGAATGCTCATTTTCCACTTAAATGCAATCTGGAACTTTAATATATTTTTAAAGGCTTGGGGCTCACTAGAAAACATACTTTCCTTGAGCGTGCTTCAAAACATGCCCTATCAGTATCACCACACATATTGATACAGAGTTAACATAAACTATTTGCAAACTCATAGAGCAGGTCTTAAATCCTCCTGCTGTTTCCAGTCATCCTCTTTCCCCCCCAAAAGTTCTATTCCCTCTCTACCTTTTCGGGACCTGATGTTGGTTTATGATTGATAAATTTTCTAAATATTAACCTTCCTAATCCATATCTTTAGGGTATAAAAATAAGAGTTGTTCCTGCACCAAAAGTTCTGTAAAGGAGTGTTTTTTTAAATTTTTACCTACCATCTCAACTTTTATTCACCCTCTGTACTAAGTACAGTGAGGAACGCTTGAGTGTGTATATACCCAGAGGTTTCTGATTGTCAAGCCGACCTGATATGCTGAATCAGTTATTTTTAAACATCTGTTCTGGTACTGAAAGTCTGGATATGTTGCTGGCTCTCATACATAGTTACATAGTTAGTACGTGCTAAACTTGTTGGACGTGAACTTTTTAAAAATGGCTCCTACTTCCATTCAAGATGCAAGAAGTTGCCGAAGGCTATGAAAGATTGGCCAGCTTTTATTGATTTAAAAAAGAAGATCGATGATTTCAATGAGACATGTCCTCTATTGGAACTGATGGCCAATAAATCCATGAAAGATCGGCATTGGCGGCGTTTAGAAGCTTTGATGGGTGAGGGAGTGAATTCTATCATTTTTAATTTCTAGAGTCTTTTAAAATTTCTAAAATCAACTTTCACAAACCTCTTTGCCACAACCACACAAACCACAAATTAAAAACAAAAATAATATATTATCATAATTTACTATCTACTTTATATTAATTCTTATTTATGTACATTTTGTATGCTGCAATTTTAATATCCCCTCATTTACATAAAAAAAAATAAAGGCCGTGGTTTATTGAAATTGAAAAGCTTGGGTACCTCCAAGTGGATTTTCGACAATCGTCTTCAAGTTTAAAATTATTTCTACACAGCAGACTTTAATCAATATTGGCTGGTAGTTGATGGAAATCTATAAGGGTTATTAGCCATTTAATAATTAATTCTATGATCGAAGTTTCGCAAGCTGACACACAAAGAAAATGCATGGGCTCCCAGTGAATGAATGCATGACGTAACTTGGCTTTTAGATAGCTGAAAACATAGTGGCACATTGATTTTCATGAATGGAAAATGTAATTTATAATATTCGATCAAACCAAATATTATTCTTACAATTACTATTTTAAAAATTTTAATTAATAGCATTTTTGTTAAATTTTTGTTTGAAATATTTGCAGGATGTGAATTTGATATTGAATCTGAAAATTTCACCCTAAAGAGAGTTATGGAAGCACCATTATTGAAATACAAGGAAGATGTTGAGGTAATTATCGTACTTCATAAAAATGAAGTGGTTTTCAATTCTTTTTTTATATTTATTTCATGTAGACATGATATTCATTTTATAATATGCTTTGGAGTATTTGGCCAATTACCACATGGACGTGGACAGTGTAAATACGGTGTTCTACTTCAACTTCAATGTTTTGTGTGGTACTTGCAAATACGAGTAGAATGTGCCGGGATTAGAAGTCTAAACATTATTTATTTTTTCAGGATATTTGTGTGAGCGCCGTTAAGGAAAAGGATATTGAGGCTAAACTTAAACAGGTTATAATAGGTTATATAAAAACAAAATATATATATTCATATATATTTCTGTATTTAGAGTGCTAATGCCAGTGTAATTTAATTTAATTTTAATCTTTACATGTATCTCTGTACTTTTGCGAAAACCTGTTATCAGTTAAATCAGTTAATTTTACAAGCAACTGTATGTACTGAAAGAAATACAAACACGCTCACAGCTTTCACAAAGTGTTTAATAATAAAACCATCACACAGCAATACAATACATGAATATATTTCGATAAAATAACTTTCAGAACACGATCCTCCGACCAGCTCCGACGCGCGCCATACATCCATCTGTCACCTGCCTTTTTTCTTTTTTTTTTATGGCCATGAAAAAGCACCATATTTGACCGTCTCTTACAGTACCATTCTTTTTTCATATATTGTACTATTGGTTTTCCGAATAAACGATAAATAGATAAATAAATACATAAATAATCAGTTTATTTTACACCAGCCGCTTCCAGCTAAAATCAACCAGGACTTTTCAGCGCACGCAGACAATTCTTAGCTTATACTTTTTTAGCTATGCCTAAATTGTCCGATCGTTTTAGTGCTCAGCCTAAAAAGATTTGCAAGTACAAGTCCTGTTTGTGAGAAGAGGAGGTTTCATAGAGAGACCCGACCTTCATTGCATAAGCCTGAGAGGAAGCCTCTGTGGAATTAATTATTAAATCGGCATTCAGAAATTCACTCCATATAAACAACCATAAAACCAACAATCCAACAAAGTTCAACTTCTTCATTAGTCTTATTGCTTGCTCAAAGCTAGTTTTGTCTCTGCCTAATTTTTGATTTTCTATTTAATTTGTAAATAATAAATACAAAGAAATATTTATTTATAGTTTATTTATAATATTATTAATATAATAATATCACTTAAGATTGGAATATATATTTATATTTTAAATTTAAGTTTTTTTAATTTAAGTTGAACTTCCTTAACTAGTTCTAAATTAATATGTAAATTTACATTTCAGGTAATAGCTGATTGGGCAGTTATAGATCTTAGTTTTGCTAATTTCAAAGCAAGGGGAGAGCTTTTAATCAAACCCAGCGAAACAATGGATATTATCACATTTTTGGAGGACAGCTTGATGGTTCTGAATTCGTTGGCTTCAAACAGGTTGGCCCGATAACCGAAAAATAAACATTTATTTAATTTTAGTCAGTGTACTTTTGAGATTTATATATTAATCTAAATAAGAAAAATTGGTGATTTTTCACTGTGGCAATTTCTAAATCCATTTAGATTTCTTAACACTTTGACACGCTCATCCGCTATGATTTTATATTTAAGTTTACACTTGCAAATGCTGTGGGCGTCAGGCCCGGACCAACCCTGGCTCCAATGGAGCAGTTGCGTCAGGGCGCATTGTTGAGGACAAATTACTCAAATAAAATTTTATTATAATGTTGGTAAAATAATTTTTTGTAAATACATTATTTCTCGTAAATAGTAGCATTAACATAATATTACTCACGTTTATCACACTCTGAATAAAACATAGCACGCCGAAGCGCCAAATAGTTCACAAATCAGTTTAAAATTGGAGTGCCCAAGCATAACATTGAAATAATCGTCCGGTAACTAATCTAACAAAGGTGCGCAGAGCGCCACGCGAACACTATCTTAAATTACCCTGATTGTGGTCGCGGTGTAAAAAGAAGCAGTTCAATTACGAAGTTTAAAATGAAACTACTCAAAATGCCGAAAATAAATTTAGAGTATATTCTTTTAATGAAATATTAGATTTAGCAAGCATACAGTAGCATCAGTAAAGAAAGGTTTGTAATATATTAATTATTTTTCAAAACACTTCTATAAACATTTTAATTTTAATATTAAATAATATGATAATAAAATATGTCCTGCATGCCCATGGGGAAACCTTTAAAAATGAGTGGCTATTAGTGGTATCATTTACTTAGTACTTATAGTTGGTTATTAAGAAGGAATGAGTTTTTGAAGCAATTATTTTGCCATAATCATTTAGTTTTATTATGTTTAAAGGTATAATGCACCTTTCAAACGAGATATACTTCTATGGATCTCGAAGCTCGTTACAACGAGCGAAATTCTCGAGAAATGGCTTCAAGTGCAAAACCTATGGATGTATTTGGAAGCCGTGTTTGTCGGAGGGGACATTGCGAAGCAGTTGCCCAATGAAGCTAAACGATTTGCGGTAAAAAAATATTTAAAATGTTTTACGAGGCTATAAACATTTAAATTAAATGAAACCCTTAAAATTCTTTTGCTTTTAGTGTTTTAATGGCGGCATTTTATTACATTGTTTTTGTGTCTTTTTTTATTAAACCAAATTCTTTTATTTTTCTTTTTTACAATAAACTTTTATATACAATTACTATTATGTTATGTATGTATTCTCGTTTATCTTCAAATAAAGACTTTAGGTTATAAGACTATGACGAATGAGCCTGCCTGGTCTGCTTTAAGATCCCAACTCTCTAAGCCTCCTTATATTGGCCGTAATGACCATCCTTCCAAGATAAAACTTATCTTGAGAAAACGGAACATTGGGTTCAATTAGTTTCTTTCCAGAACAATTCGCCAGTGGAATTCTCTTCATAGGTCAGTATTTGATCCTTTTCCTTGTTCCAAGGCTGTTTTTAAGCATAGACTGTGAGTTGTTAAGCATTCATTATTTTTTTTTCCCTCACCTACTAAACTCAACAGTATCACCGGAGCTAGCTCCTAAATATTGTAATTACTTAATAATAATAATAATAAACAATAAATATTTAATAAACATACCACAGATCCATTTGTAAGTATGAGACAGAGCAGTCTATTACAGCGCGTAATATTGCATCCTTTTCGACAATATTAGAGAATTCCCAAAAATATAAAAAAACTTCTATGCCGGGGGGAGTGAGTCCAGGGTTGATGGAGGTGAAATAATGTAGACTTCTCCGATGTCTGGATCCCTTTAATTCCTCCGTGACATTAAATTTACGTATCCCAATAGGGAAACATTTCAATATTTGTAAAACTTAAAGACTGAATAACGAATGTAAAACACAGGATAATGATTAACAATAAAATCTAATAATAATCAGGTACAATTAAAGTCACGGTGGCTTGCAAGCCCAATGTACCGTCTGACTGCCAGCTGCGTCGATGCACTGATCGCCGGTTCGATGCTCAAATGTGCGCTTGCGCAGATCGTTGGCCAATCACCATCAACGCCGGCGATGTTGCGCGCATCGCGACACCATCCCGCAATGCTGCCAGCTGCAGTCGAAATAATATGCGGTTCAAAACTGAAATTTTGATCTAAAAACTTTGAATATCAGTTGCAGTAAGAATACCTCGTATATAATCTTTTAAAGCTGCCTCTATATCTGCTGCAGAGTAACGGAACATCTATCTTTTTATAAGTGGCATTTTTCTACATCTGTTTGCTAAGTATTTTAAAAACCAATGATAGATATTTAGATTACTTAATGTTTGTCAGTTAAATTACTCCATGTTTGACAATGTCTACTATTGGATAGAATGAATAAAAATGATTACTTCTTAAACAAAACTAAAAAAAGAGAAAATAAATGCCAAAACTGTTTGAACATTACATAATATAAAAGTTATTATACACTACTAATTGACAGGCAACTATGCATAAGACTGTTAGTTGGGCTTGTAATATCTTTTAGAAAGTTGATTTGATTTTTACCTATTTCTTATTTATGGCTCATTATCAAATACTTCGATCCTCTTAGTTTAAGCCAAATAGTTTAGAGTCGTAGATCTTCAAATATTTAATAGATTGAACTTGTTATACAGGGCATTGACAAGTCATACGTGAAGATTGTGTACAGGGCACGTGACACACCCAATGTGGTTGATTGCTGCACGAGCGACAACACAATGAAAGAAATGCTTCCTCATCTTTTTGAACAGCTGGAGGCTTGTCAGAAGTCTCTCACGGGCTATTTGGAAACCAAGCGACTAATATTTCCCCGGTTCTTTTTTGTGTCTGATCCTGTCCTGCTAGAAAT
This sequence comes from Neomicropteryx cornuta, assembly GCA_020383195.1. NCBI lineage: Eukaryota > Metazoa > Arthropoda > Insecta > Lepidoptera > Micropterigidae > Neomicropteryx > Neomicropteryx cornuta. The sequence goes on from JAHKQU010000014.1 coordinate 15,350,943, forward strand.
TCTCGGACAGTCCTCAGATCCTCATACCATTCAGGTAGAAATTATTCAAACAAATATAATATTTATGAAAATTCCTGGCAAAGCAATATAATAATTTACTAATAATTTAAAAATTAAAACCTACTTTTAGCCTTATGCATGCAAACATTGTCAATTGAGTATGCTATTTACAGTTGATTTGTAGTGATTTTAATTTTCCCGATGAGCCTTCATAAATTATTCTATTTCATCTGACTGATGTTAAACTTGATGAGACGCATGATATTATCATATTAAAAAAGTGCATCACAAAAATGATAAAAAATCTACTTTTCTTTATAGTATAGTCGTGAAAAACAGAATAAATGTACTTTAAAAAACTTGTTTGAATTGCATCTTTATGAAATCAACTATGTCATCGTAGTTTTATTTTCTCAATTCTTGTAATTAGTCAATAAGATATTTAAATCTACACTTTTGTTGAAATGGATGAAAAATATAGATATTTCGAGGCTCTTAGAATATAAACGAACTTTTAGACAATGTAAAAATTTTGTTTTATTTTATTAACCCAGATAATTACGAGATAAGTGATTTTCAATATTATTATTTTTCTATATCTACAAAAAAGAGTCACAGCACTATAACTTTTGAATGGAGAAATGATCGGGTTGGGTCCAACAAAATGGCAAAAAATTAAAATTTGGTTTTTAATATTCATTTTGTTTATAATAGTGCTCTTGAATTTTATCACGTTTTTCCATATTCTGATAAACTAGCCACTAAAATTTATATTGTCACGTTATTTATATTGTTTATATTTCAGCCACATCTTCTGAGTATATTTGATGCAGTTGCATTTGTGGACTTTGATGAGAAAGATCGAATTGTTGCTCTTAATTCCGATAACGGTGAAAGTTTATCCCTAGAACGACCAATCGTGTGTATTGGTGGCGTTGAGGTATGATTATTGCAAATTATATAAATACTAGACTAGAAGTAAACGCTCTGCATAAACATATAGTAGAAGTTACAGTGATCATTGGGCGTGCACCGGCGTTAATACAGAGGGTCCAGGGGGGGCCCCAGACCTCGCTAGGGCAAGAAATAGTTGACTTATATCTACTTCCGAAATATGAGTATTATAAAACCATTATAAACCACTCTAGGCCCCAGGTCACATGGCTAGTTACGTGTGTTACTTCTTTTCATTATTTCTTCACGTATCTTTGGGGCTATGACTTGAGTAACATACATTACAATTTACCACCCTCTTTTCCCCTCCCTTAAATGGACTTTTGGAAAATATGAAACATTTGTTTTTTTTTTATTTTTTAAGAAGTATCTAAATATTAATTTTCAACATTATTTTGGTTTCTAAGATATTAGTTCACACCCTCTTTTTACCTCCTCAGGTAGGAAATTTCTAAAAATACTTTCTTAGTGGGTACCTTTGTCATAAAGAGAATGTACCTTCGAAATTTCAGATACCTAGGTTAAGCGGTTGAGCTGGGTGTTGATGAATCAGTCAATCACTCGGTCAGTCAGTCAATTAGGACTTATTATTTTATCTATATAAATAGATGTAGTTTTTTTTTATTCTGTTATTATATTATACTTGGCTGCTGTCTTTCAATTCATATGGAAAAATAGTGCTTTAATGTAATAAAAAACAAATATATATTGGTTTTAGGTTTGGCTGAATACCCTCCTCAGTGGAATGCTGGAGTCTGTGCGTACGGTGATTGCTCAGCTCGCACAATTAATGGTTGAACCTGATTTCAATTTTATTACTGCATTTATTCCCTACACAGGACAGGTAATAAGACTTTATATTATAATAATATATTTTATATTAATCTAGTTTATATCATCATACCAGAAAAATTTATACTTTAATGCATTGTGTTGTTATTAACACTTTACATATCGAGAAAAAAATGCATACTTTACATAACTGTACTTTTTGTTCTTGACTAAAAAAAAAAAATGAAAAAGAAAAATACAAAAAAATGAAAAATCTAAAAAAGAAAATGTAAGTAATAACATTGATAAAAACTTTTTTATACTGCCTAATAACTCAATAAACTGTTGTACAGTAAGTAATTAATGAAGGAATTTAGATTTGTGTGTTCTTTTCATACTACCAATATGCAATAAATGCATTTTCAATTATTTGTAAATTTTACTAAAAATCATTGATTTATTTTATTTAAATTACAGTCTGGTCTCGTTGGAGTCCAAATATTGTGGACCAAAAAAGCTGAATTTGCTCTGAAGCGCAGCAAGGTTGATAAATTTTCAATGCGATTGGCTAATCAGGATTTTTTGGATCTTCTTAACCAGCTTATTGAATTGACAGTTATGGATTTGACTTTGTTGGAAAGAACTCGTTTTGAAACTATGGTGACGATTCATCTTCATCAAAGGTAAATAATTCATCTTCATCAAAGTACACATGGTTTTTTATCTGTTCAAATAAAATACAAGCATAACAGATATTTTGTAAATCAGTCATAGTTTTTAATTTTAGCATAAGGCCTACATATTCTACTACGATCATAGCCATGAACTAAATAAGATCTAGATTAACCATCTCGTGCAACTAGGCATGGTATCAGCCATTCTTTAGAACTAGCTTAGTCACAAATTGTAAGTTCGGATATAATTAATTAGTCCTTATGCTATTAGTATTAACAGTTACATATTGTCTAATTTCTTGTTTATTCATACATATTTTTATTAAAATTAGTTGTTATTTTCTTTGTTTAGGGATATATTCGATGATTTAGTGAGAATGCGCATCAAAAGCGTTATTGATTTCGAATGGCAGAAACAAGCGCGAGTCTACTACAATGATGAAAATGATGAAGTTCTCGTGTGCATCACCGATGTGGATTTTATCTACCAGGTTTGAGTTCATATTTTTGATATTTATATTTATATTTATACTTTTTTATATTAGCACTGGCCTAACTAATTAGAGGCGTAATCAGCATAGTTGCTGCCTGCCCGTTAATAATAATAATAATAAATATAACCCATAAATTTGTTTTAACATTAAACAATTTCGTATGCCTACAGAATGAGTATTTGGGAGTAACTGAGCGTCTGGCCATAACTCCATTGACTGATCGCTGCTACATAACTTTAGCTCAAGCCATTGGTATAAACATGGGTGGAAACCCAGCTGGACCTGCCGGCACTGGCAAGACAGAGACTACCAAGGACATGGGTCGCTGTCTGGGCAAATATGTCATTGTCTTCAATTGCTCTGACCAAATGGACTTTAGAGGTGAGAGTGGCCTTGTCTTTCATATTTGCTGTTTTAACATTGTTTGCCATTCCTACGGTCCCACTTTACTATACTATATCATATTATGTCATAAAAGTGAAGATGCCTTCACATGGCCTAAAAACCGCTTAACAACCGCTATTAAATAAACACTTTACACAGAATAAGAATAAAAGAAAATACTATTAATTGAATAAATACTTACATTTATTTATGATTTTAAAATGACACACAAGAAAATGAAATACATAAGAAAAATAAGAAGAATTGTGGACTTAAACAAACATTTAATATAAATGAAAATGATATGAAGACATGAAAATTGATAGGAGATTCTCTGTTCATTAATAGTAATTTCCTGTTTTTCTTAGGTTAATTTATTGTTTTCCTTATTGACATCTGATCAAATTGAAGTTGGTAGGCATTTGATTTATATATATGAGCCCGGCCGAAATAACAAAATAACCAAAGATTGTCCCACTGATTTTCATATTTCAACAGTTATAGACGTCCCCTAAAATTAAGATTTTGGGAAAACTGTAATAATACTTACATTACTTATATTTAGAACAGTTTTTGGATTTCTCTAAAATATACAGGTATTTGAAATTCTTTAAACTTAAGGAATATATTTTGTAAGAATGAAAAATGTCAAAAATTTATTATCTCTTCTATCTATCTTTTCTATGTTTATTCTATTTTTTCTAATCTATCTTTTCGCTAACTGTCATAACAGTTATTCATCATAACATGGACCACTCATTAAACGATAAACTCCATATGTTAATACTATGATTGACTGAACACTTAAATACAATATTTGGTTTTTGATTATAATCTGATTATTAGATGATTTTATCTAGGCCTTGGGCGCATATTCAAAGGCTTGGCACAATCCGGTAGCTGGGGCTGTTTCGACGAGTTCAACAGGATCGAGCTGCCTGTACTGTCTGTGGCCGCACAACAAGTTTACATTTGCCTTCAAGCCAGGAAAGAAAAGAAAACCACATTTGTTTTCAGGTGACATTCTATTTTGTGATTCTTTGTGTTCATCAATTTTATGACCTGTGGAAAAATGACCAGACCCCATTGAAAGCCAATCAAATAACTTAAAAACAAGTTAAGTGACATCTACTGCCAAAAATTATAACCACCTGCTTACTGTGCTAACGCTAGTAAATAATAATATTATGCTTATACAACTCAATTCATTATATTTTTCATAGCGACGGTGATGTGGTCACACTTAATCCGGAATTAGGCATCATCCTTACCATGAATCCGGGTTACGCCGGCCGACAAGAGTTGCCGGAGAATTTAAAGATTCAGTTCCGTACTGTGGCCATGATGGTACCAGACAGACAAATTATCATTCGAGTAAAGATGGCCAGTTGTGGATTCAAAGAAAATAATATTTTGGGTTAGTACTATTTTTTATTATTTCATAAAATATTTGTTTTAAATTACTTTGGTCTGTACTCTCTCCTAAAAGATGTCTTAACTTCGGACAGATGGTGGAACTACCTTACCACACGAATCTCTCAACCCTATAAATTATATGATTGTCCTAAACCAGGAAGGAAGATTAAACATCATTTAGCTGTTATTTCGTTGCCTTACCCTTTGCTTCTGAAGTTCACTATTCTACTCCAAATTTTTGTACTGTCATCATGATAGGCCCCACCTCTTCACAACAATTCTCCTCGCACAATTCATCTCGTACAACTCGAAATTACTATTAAAGGTCACCCAATCACTCCATAATCCCCGGCAGGCCTTTTGAAATTTCTTGGCAGAATGCAAACATACAAGGTGAAAGACTCAATTACATCTTCGCCCTCGTAGTTCTCAGATAATTGTCAAAAATGAATGGCCTTCCGATCTCAAGCCATTGTTAAGCTTGGACGTTCATGCTCTATTCGACCGCACATTTGTCATATCCTTTTCTTAATATGATGTGCCAGTTATCTCGCTTAGATGAGACATCTCATTACTGTAATTGATATCCTCTTAAAAACAGCCTTAATAGTGGAGCTAACCATCACATGGGAAGACAACATCCCCAAAGACCCATGTATATAGGTGAAATATAGTTACCTACCTAAATTCACTCTTCCGGCCGATTTGTCCTTCCAGAAAAACTGTGGTATAAACTGCCATAGCACAGGATATTGTGGTATCATTTGATTAACATCTTTGTCATATGACCTAGGACATAAAATTATTTAAAAAAAAAACAAAAACATAAGAGGTTACAAAATGCTGCATGAGTTGGAGATTGTTCTCGAGAAATGTCCCTGGTCCCTGATTAATTAAGGCCTTAACCCACACAAATACTCTTTCTTTACCAATTTATTAAAATGAAACAAATCATACTCATGCTGAGTATATATGTATAGGGTGATGATTTTAGAGGCGTGGTTTTCAAGAAGAGATAAAACGCATATAATTTGATGTTATGGCTAAGAATTTAGTGTTATTATAAAGATAAGGGTTTGCCATTATGTTTTAAACATGATTTCGGGTAAGTGGCCGCCGCGGCTGACTCGAACAAATTCCAGCCGAGAGGCCCAATCTTCAACCACTTTTTGCAGCAAGTTGGGCCGTATGTCAGCAATAACGCGCCGAATATTCTCTTCTAAGGCGTTAATCGTGTCCGGCTTATCTGCGTAGACAAGCGACTTCACATAACCCCACAAAAAATAGTCCAGCGGTGTTAAATCGCACGATCTTGGAGGCCATGCCACAGCCCACGACGCGATTTTTACTTTATTTTAGAGTGATTTTTAAAAAATTTAGAGTGTTTTTTTCTAAATTTGTACTATTTGCAAACGTTGTTCAGGAGTTAGTCTATTCATTATGAAATGGCAAACCAAACTGAGCATAAATCAAGTGACAGCTGTTAAAAACACCAACTACGAAAAAAGTAGTGCCAGATTGAAAACCACACCTCTAAAAAAACATCCTATACATTTATAGGTTATTTTTATATAGATTTACGTCCTTAACACATCCCCAATTTATTCAACTTTTATGCTAGGGATTATTCATAAATACCTAATTTATCATATGATTCCTCTAATTCTTCTATCTGTTCAGCAAGGAAGTTTTTCACACTATACAAACTATGTGAAGAGCAACTATCAAAGCAAGTTCACTATGACTTTGGCCTGAGAAATATCCTGTCCGTTCTTCGAACTCTTGGCGCACAGAAGCGAGCAAATCCCGAAAGCACTGAGGAAACCATAGTCATGAGGGTATTGAGGGATATGAACCTGTCCAAGCTGGTCGATGAAGATGAACCGCTTTTCATTTCTCTCATTGACGATCTTTTCCCCGGCACTAAACTAGCAGCATCGTCTTACAAGTAACTTATTTTCTGAAGCATTCATCTATTCTGTTGACAAATTTATTGTACAATGAGTCAAGAGTTCTGCGTTGGGCTCGGTATCATAATGCTATTTTTAACGTAGTTACTGACTCAATCTGTCAAGTGACTCAAGGATCCTACGGAACAGTCCTTAATTGGACTCTGAAAATAAAGAGATGATAGCTTGACAACAATCCATACAAAACGTTAGCATCGTGAACTTTTAATTGTTGCGCATCATATCATTTCAAACCTTTATGATCCATAGATTTTATTTTTTTTTACGTTGAGTATAAAGTTCACCCTTCCATATATAATATATGTTGACATACATACATGCATATATAGATGTGTATGCATGTGTATATGTTCTACATATGCGGTAATAGCTTAGCTGCTGACAGGTCAAGCCTATAGTGGAAGGGTAGAGGGAACATAGTAAAGGAATAGGTTAAGGATTTATAAATCATATCATTTTAGTAACAAATGTAAAGCTTACAAATAAAATTTGCAGTGGACACTGTAAAACCGCTGAACAATTTTTATTTTATCACATAAGCTTGTTTCATTTATGAAATTCTTGAATGAATTTTCGCATATATATTTCTTATCTTTTAGTATCTGCAATCATAACCTGCAAATACGAAGAGTATCAAAAATTAGTATGTTACCAAAAGGATTTAAAAAAAATAATAATATTCGAAATGGTTTCATTGTTTTTTCTAGAATGACACATCCTTCGATTTTATTAGGGTTAATTGTTGCAGAGGTCAAGGTATAAGTTAATATTAGTAAGTGTGTAGGTACTTTCAGGGTTAATTAAGATATACACTCTGCGTCCAACAACGACGATGGTGTGTGAAAAATGTTCACACTTTAATAATTTATTGCATGTTTTTTTTAATGAACAGAGAACTTCAAAAGGCTATTGCAAATGCATGTGTGGAGTTTGGATTGGTTAATCACCCAGATTGGAATTTGAAAGTGATTCAATTATATGAGACATCTCTTGTACGACATGGACTCATGGTTCTAGGACCAACTGGAGCAGGAAAAACGAAATGCATTCACACACTATTGAACGCTTTCTCCCAAATGGCAAGGCCGCATAAAGAAATAAGAATGAATCCCAAGGTACAATGGAAATACTTTCTTACCCATTCCTTTCTCTATATGAAGGTGCTGCAATTTTACCTTGTATTCTTAATTTTGACCATAATTCAAGGTAATTGAAATTTCAAAAAAGAAGTCATTTTTCGTTTTTTTCCTATTCAACCAATACCTGCTTAAAATCTCAATTTTTAAAATGAAGAGGGTCATCTTCGCTCAGAACCTCCGTACAAACGCTGTTCCCAAAATTATTTATTTATTTATTTGACAGGTTTCCCCATGTTTACATTTTCTTTTTTTTTTTCATAAAAGAATAATAAAATAGAAAAAAAAAAGATAATAATAAAAGAAACAATAACAATAAAAACATTGGATAACTACAATTAATCACTATAAATACATGGTAAGTAACCATAATTAAAAATAACGCTCTCAGGAGAAAAATAACATACAAACAGCCGCCACTAGGAAAAGCCACTCAAGATTCTGCGAAAAAAGCATATTGATGATGATGATGATCGGAGGGCAGCCAGATGGCTGCTACACTTAGGCGACATTCATGGGGCCCGTTGTATATGCCTTCATCTGTAACCGAATGAACGTTTTTTTGTGTGTGTGTATGTGTTATTTGTTACTTAACTTAGTCGACAGTGCTGAGAAAAGCACCGTTGAATATTCTCAACGGTGAAAATGACCTTACTGGATTTGACCCACAGGAGGATTCAAACCCAGGACCTCTGAATTAGAAGCAGGCGCTTATACCATTGCACCATCAAAGCCATGAAATCATATTTTTTTCAATGTTTTACATATCATTTCAGTACTGTAATTTTTTGTTTTTAAGTCTCACCAATTGTTTCAATTAATTGATAATTATATATAGTATAATATCCAATAAAAATGAATAATGCAACATCGTTTAACGATTAAAGAACATAAATTTAAGGAATAAGTAGGTGTTACCCTAAATAAATTACTAAATTTGTAATCTTGTAAATGATATCGTTAATCTTCAATAATATTCATAATGTGTGTCCGAGTGAACATGTTTTTTTTTAACTTCAGACTGTGTTTTAAATGTACGTACAGGCAATTGTACTACAATTTCCGTGTTGTATGTACCAAAATTTATTTTGGACCATTTTTGAATAAGCTGTCATTTATTGGATACACATAGTATTAATTTTGGTTTGCTGATCAGTTTTATTTTACCAACAGGCTATTACAGCGCCTCAGATGTTTGGTCGCCTTGACTTCGTAACCAATGATTGGACAGATGGGATTTTCTCATCTCTCTGGAGGAGAACACACAAATTCAAAAAAAATGAATTTGTTTGGATTGTATTAGGTAAGTCTTAGGTACACCTGTGACATTACTTATTTTTAGAGAATTTGCCGAGGTTGTTATATGCCATCTGCTGCATCTACCATGATTATATTATTATATATTATATTATTATAAATTATTGATTATATAGTGGTTAATTGCTGGTTATAGTGATGCCCAAGGAATTATGCCAAGATATAGATGGTTTTTGCCAACGAAATAATAATAATATTAACATTTCATTGGCAAATAGGTTAGACTCAAACCGCTTTACATTACAATGTTTACAGTTTAGAAACGATAATCTTTGCCATGGCACTTATTTACTTCATTGAGTTGCAGCTTAAACTTACGGTATTTTTTACTGCCATCGTCATTAAAATTATGAAACTGCTTTTTCCAGTAAATTACTATGTTTGAGACTTAGTGCAACATCTGTATCGTGTATCGTATACTAAAGAGAAGGTGACAAATTGGAGGAGTTGAGCAATCTAAAAGCCACTATCAATTATGGAATGCAACAGATGGGAATATAATTTTTTGCAGTTCTGACGATTTGGTTTGCAAGTAAAAGTTGCATTCAAACCAAAAAGACCGCCTAACTTAAACAAAAATAAACTGCATATCCTGGTTCTACTTATATTGTGCCATAAAACTGCAATACCAATATTATAATATGGCTCAGGGTAAATTTTAATTGAAACTTATGAAAAAAAATATTGCTTCTGTTCTCTAGATGGTCCTGTAGATGCGGTATGGATAGAGAATCTCAATTCCGTACTGGACGACAACAAGACATTGACCTTGGCAAACGGAGACCGTATAGTGATGGCGCCCAATGCTAAACTAGTTATAGAGCCTGATAACGTGGACAATGCCTCACCCGCTACTGTCAGTAGAGTAGGCATGACCTTTATGTCCTCTTCGGTCATGGGCTGGCAACCGTTTCTTGAGGTAAGGAATATAAATGCCAAATGGAATCAGTTTCATTACTGGAAAATAGTGTATATTTTCAACAGTTTTATTAGCAAAGAGACAAGAGACTTGAGGCAGCGTCGTTTGTAATGAATATCCTCGGGCCACGAGATAGCTGTCCCGAAGTCGATCACACTTTTCAAACAAAAATACAGCTGTTGCAGTATTGTATTATCATATTTTGAAGTCTTGTTTTTTAAGATTTGTGTTAAACCAAACCGCATTGATGCCCCAGCTATCGCATTCACCGGACTTGGCCCCGTGCGACTTTTTCCTGTTCCCAAAGTTGAGAACTATGGAAGAATGACGTTTCGCGACCATAGAGGAGATAAAGAAGGAATCGCTGAAGGAACTGAAGGCCATATCAAAAAATGTGTTCTAGAAATGCTTTCAAGATTGGAAAAGACGCTAGCAAAAGTGTATTGTATCCGACGGTGTTTACTTTGAAGGGGACCATATTAATATTAAGAAATAAATAAAGATTGGTTTAAATTGTACACATTTTTTGTGTATTTTTTAACAGTTCTCGTATATATTTATTTTGTCAAGGAAAATAAAATTTTGTCTTAAATAAAATTTAATGGGGAATGAAATTATTTGAATATAAAATATCTATTTTACCTTGGCAAGTTATTATACCCAAGCAAGGATGGATTTGGAACATGGATAAGGATATAGAATTAGGAGAAAACATGAAGTTGTTCTTTGAGATGCGTCTAAATATAATAAAAAAACACGAATCTCTCAGGATATTATTCTTTATTCAACTCATCTGACTCACTCTCTCTCAGCAATTATAGCAAGCTTGACAGGAATGTGATGTATCTAAAATTTGCTCTTAGTTTAGTAAGTCTATGCTATTTTTTTTAGGGATGGTTAAAGACTCGACAAGGCAAAGAAGTTGATGTTATACGAAACAGCTTCCACAAAGGTTTCAATGAAGTACACACTTACGTGCAACAGAAACTTTCCCCAAAAATGAAAATATTAGAAGCACTCTATATCAGGTTTTTATTTATTTATACATGTTTAAGACCATGTTAATTTTCAAAATGTATTTCTGTTAATCTTTACAAAATAAATGTTAAAATTATATGGGTTTATAGAACATGAGATCTCCAATACTGAACTCACACTTACTGCTTGATAAATCCCTATTTATCATATAACAGTAAATTTTAAATATTCAATCAAATGATCCGTTACCTTCAGACTATGGAGATGAGATTCCTCAGATATGTTGAGAATCTCAATATAAATGCTATAAATCATGCTTAAGGACACACATCTCCAGTGATTTGGACGCGTCTGCAGTCATGAGTGTTATTCGAGAATGGATGGGTATGGTGTTATACCTTTATAAAATTTTATTAATTTCTTGTTTTATATTCTATTGTAGAGAAATCGGCTATTATAATTTACTATTTTGCCGTAATTTAAACATTTTAAATTTTTTTACAGACAAGCTTGTGATGTGATTGCTGGTCTCTTATCTGTCGAAAATCCATCTGGCAGTAAGTAACTTTTTTTATATGTAAATACGAGTAGCACTCCCAAATTCGCTTACGCAACTCAACTTTTTAATAAAAAAATCTAAAACACTCTTTCAACACACTTTTCACATGGGAAAACATAATTTTCATCGAAAATTATTTAATTTACTAAGAAGCATTAAAAATGTTTTCAATACAATATGTTTGTCTGATTTAAAATTATTAATGTTTATTTCTTTTACCCGGTTTCATTATGGTACTTCTTTGACAAAATATCCATATTTAGTAAGATTAAATCAGTAAAATTCATATTTATTTTCAGAGGGCTACACAGATCGAATGATTGAGCGTTTATTCATTTTTTCTATGATGTGGTCACTTGGAGCAGTACTTGAGCCCGAAGATAGGGCGAAAATGAGTGAATTTATGGCCAAATTACCCGGCAAGTTGGACTGGCCCAAGCCGAAACCTGATGAGACCATGTTTGATTATTTAGTATCGGAGACAGGGCAATGGCAACACTGGTATTTACCACAACTTTTCATTTTATTATGGGGTATTGCCAGCAATAATGTGTTTCTAAACTCAGCAAAATGTAAAGAAATTCATATTATATTTTATTTGCCTTTGTATTATCATATTATCTTGTGAGGCACATTTAAATTCTGAAAGTACAGAGATTGATTGATTTGCAAATTAAGAGTTTGTTGTCAGACAATAAATATGAAAAATATATTAAATACAAATATATACACTTAAATAATTTTATATGACATAGGTCATACCAATTCTTAAAAAAAACCAATATCAAAAGGCCTAGAGTTAGATCGCAGAAAAATGTATATAAAAAATATTTTGTGTGTATATGTATGGCTATGTGTTTATCAGGATAGCTTCCGATACACACATAAACAATAATAGAATAATATTTTATTCCGATAATAAAAAATAATTATAATAATTTCTACCTTCATAGGTCCGAGAGAGTGGAAGAGTTCATATATCCCAGTAATTCAATTCCGGAATACGCGAGTATCCTGGTGCCAAATGTGGATAACACACGCACGGCATTTCTGATTGATCTCATAGCGAAGCAGTCCAAATCCATTCTGCTCATAGGAGAACAGGGTACTGCCAAAACGGTCATGATTAAATGCTACATGGCCAAATATGACACGGAAGTTCAACTTTATAAAAGTATTAATTTCTCGTCCGCCACTACGCCAAATATGTTTCAGGTTTTTTAATTTAAATTGCTTTTTATTTAAATACTTTAATAGATATCACCCATAGTTGCCAACCTTTTAGGGGATGCCTTCTCATTCATCTTCATGGTTTTATGCCTTATTTGTATATAGACTGGTGATATTAATTTTTTTTACCTTTGCATATGACGTATGACAAGGTAATTTTATGAGAGCTATTTTATTTTACGTTTGTATACCACAGCTTGGAAAATATATAAAGTGTACCATATGCATACAGTAGTCATATTTTAACTATTGGTTATTACATTCAAATGGAAATTGTTTTCTATTTTGTAATTGTATTTTGCATCAGGAAAACTTAAGAACGCATTGGTTTATAAAAGTAAAATAATGACCAAATGCCAATTAAATAATAGATACTGTAATATATTAATTTTATTTTGACATTAGAAAACAAAATAAAATGAATATATTACTTAATATTAATTTAGAATTTAGTACTAGAGATCTGTGGTAAAACATGCATTGTTTATCGATCACTACTTGCCATTTATTTATGAAAAATATTTTTAAATTATTACTCATATTTTTAAATTTTAAATTTTTCTTCCTCCACCGCTCAAAAGTTAAAAAAATATTCTACTCAATGGAATAATTTCGACATATCAATAGTCCATCAAAAATGTAAAATATAGCAATGGAAAAAACCATGATTCATTTCTGTCCTTGTTTTTTAATTAAGTACAAACATAAGCGAGTTTTTATTAAAATTTTATTGATGCCTGATTCAAAATGAAAGAATATTCAAAATTATTATTCTTATTAATACTTATAACAAATATGCATTTAGTTTCAAAACCTGTTTTTATCATACATATTAGTTTTAGATGATTCTCTATGTAATATTTTTGGATATATTTATAAGATAAAAATAACATGGACTTCACATTATTTATATTGATATTTTATTATTCTAAAAAAAAAATTAATTTATTTGGAAATAGCGTATCATAGAGTCGTATGTGGAAAAACGAGTCGGAACTACATTTGGCCCTCCTGGCGGAAGGCGGATGACAGTATTCATTGACGACATCAATATGCCCACCATAAACGAATGGGGTGATCAGGTATTTCAATTTTATTCCTATATATTGCACAATTCATTTTACCTTTTTGATGGTATTAATTTTAACAGATCGATTAATTTAAACTGTGTAAAAGTTTTGCTACGCTGTCTATAATAGCAATACAATACCAATACAAATACTATACGAATGCACGAAACCACGGACAAAATTCCTAGTTTAGTTCTGTATTAAATCAGGTTTTTTTATATATTTTTTTAATATATATAGATAATCAGTTTAAATTGGTGTATTTCATTTTTTTGTTGTATTTTTTTATATATAAAATCGTTTTGTCTCTTTATTTAAATTTGTAAAATATATTTGAATATTATTCTTTTTTAAGTCATTACCTCTATTGTATACATTTTCTGATGTGCATCTTAAATAAATATATAAATAAATAAACACAGACATAATATTTCAATATATAATCATTATAACGTGACATTGAACATTCTTTAACATATTTCTATTTGCGCTGGTATAATATATTAAAACTAACGGCCCACCAATAAATAACGTTCCAATAGCTGCGCTGTTATATATTTGAATTTCGAATTAGATCGCTATGAGCCTAATGATGAGCGCTATATCAAATTATTGTCATTGTCAGGTTCATGCTAAAAAATTGTTGACTTTAATGTTAAATATCTATATTATCCAACCAGTTTTCGATGTTGATCTAAACGGCTATGGTTGTTATTCTTGGGTATCAATCTACAAACAAAAATTCAACTCTTTCGCATTTGTATTTTTCGAGTTGAAAGTTGCAACGGACGGACAGACAGAACGGCCAAAGGACGGGGATAGTTGCTTCTCATACATGAATGTATGTATAGAAGCTAAGAGTGTGTGCAAGAGTCAAACAGTATGGTGTTGCTCCCTTACTTTTCAGTAAAAAGCAACTTGCCTAAAAGTGAGTGTGAAATTTTTAATTTCATGTTCATATTCTAGGGAAAGATTAGAACGTTTATTTTTTACATATAATAAAAAATAAGTTTAAATAGATTTAATACATTATTTGTTTTCCAGGTCACTAATGAAATAGTGCGGCAACTGATGGAAACTGTGGGTTTTTACTCGCTTGAAAAGCCTGGTGATTTTACCAACATTGTGGATATTCAGATTTTTGGAGCTATGATTCATCCTGGTAATAACTGGTTAATTATAAATATTATGGTTTTTGTTTAACCTAGTTAGAGTGGCCCATGTTACTCCAAAAGTAACAATAAACGACTGGTATTTAATTTGTCTCCATGATAATAAATTTGTTTGATTTTATTATACTTTTGATTTATTGTTGTGACATATTCTTATACCATTATTATAATAAATATGTAAATATGGCACAAGTTGTCAGGGAGGCGCTGTGAGTGCTCCCGAGTCTGTTCTGTTTGTCTTGTTATTTAAGTTGTCAAGGATGCTGATAAAAGCATTGTGTATTGATTGTGTGAGAGAGCCGAGATTGATCTCAGGATCTCTGAATCAGAGGCAGCAGTTTATACCATTGCCTTTAGCAGCCTCACATACAACCTAATTTTCTTTATTAAACCTTTCAGGTTATCCTCCGCATATTACGAAGATGAGTAGAATAAAGAAAATATGCAATTAGGTAGTCTTAATACAAATAAAAATAACATGTTATGTATTTTACTGATGCAGTAATTTTTTATACACTTTTGTTATAAAGATGTTTATGTTTTATTTTCTTCAATAATGTTGTTATGTTTTGACAAAGAGACTGCTTAGATACACAACTACTAAGATATTGGTATCCTAGACTATATAACCTATAGTTAGTTCCTGTATTGTTTAACTGCAAGTAGGTTTTCAAATTTAATGGTAGTTCGCAGATAAGTTTTCTTGCGAAGCTTGACGTTTGAGTGGCGATTTAATCAGCCTCAAGTATTACAATATTTGCTTTTGGATGCTTTGTACCAAATAAACTTGCTATGCTTTGAACCACTACCACTACCTACTTACCATATTAAGATAACAATAAGTTTTATTATTATATTTTGATTATAGTAATAAAATGACAAAATTTATTAGTTTTTTAGATTTTGGATATTCGAGTAACTTACAAAATTAATGTGGCAAAATGTTAATAGAATTTAACTAATTATTTTAAGATAAGGATAAATTTAATTATTATTCGCCGTATGCTTATACCTAAATAATACATTAAATTAAATTTAGATTTATTATTTACTTTATTAATAATCATCAATATTTCAGGTGGAGGCAGAAATGATGTACCACCCAGATTAAAAAGAGAATTTAACATATTTAATTGCACTTTACCAAGTAATGCTTCCATGGACAAGATTTTTGGTATGTTTGTTTATAAATATTATGCTATCCAGCACTTTATCAAAAAATTAAAAAATTGTTCAAAATTTTTCAATATTGTCAAAGATTGTATCATTTATCTTTTCAGGCGATTTGCCGCTATTAAAAAACAATCATCAAATATAAGTCAAATAATTTTACAACTCAATTATACAATTATATACATATACGAGGTGTGTTAAAAAGTAAGGTGACTTTGTATTGTTAAAAAAAAATATTTATTTATTCATCACTATTTATGTTGTCCCCTTCAAAGTAATCCCCCTCAGATACAATACACTTATGCCAACGGTTTTTCCAATCCTCAAAGCACTTCTCATAAGCACTTTTCGGTATAACCTTGAGCTCTTCCAGCGATGCAGTCTTTATCTCTTCAATCGTTGCAAATCTCCGTCCTTTCATAGGTCTCTTTAGTTTTGGGAACAAGAAAAAGTGACATGGGGCCAAATCCGGTGAATATGGTGGCTGAGGCATGATTGTGGTGTTGTTTTTGGCCAAAAAATCTCTCACAAGCAAAGATAAGTGAGCAGGGGCATTATCGTGATGCAAAAGCCATGAATTGTTTTTCCACAATTCTGGACGTTTTCTTCGTATTGCTTCTCGCAAACGGCGCATAACTTCCAGATAATACTGTTTATTGACCGTACGACCATATGGTAAGAACTCCTGATGCACCACTCCATGGTAATCGAAGAAAACAGTGAGCAAAACTTTGACATTTGATCGAACTTGGCGTGCTTTTTTCGGTCTTGGCTCTTCTGGCCGCTTCCATTGGGACGATTGGGCTTTGGTTTCAATATCATAACCATATACCCATGATTCGTCACCAGCTATGATCCTTTTGAGTAAATCTGGGTCGACGTTGACGTCATTCAACAGCTCTTGAGCGATGCTCATGCGATGGTTCTTTTGGTCAAAATTTAGCAATTTCGGAACAAACTTCGCTGACACACGTCTCATGCCCAAAACGTTAGAAAAAATTTCATGGCACGAGCCAAGCGATATACCGACATCCTCAGCAACTTCTCTGATAGTGATTCGACGATTTTCCAAAACAATTTTCTTCACTGCTTGAACGTTTTCATCAGTTGTTGACGTGCTTGGGCGTCTAGAGCGAGGCTCGTCATTGGCATCTTTCCACTTGTAAACATTTTTTTACTCAGAACAGTTTCACCGTATGCCACTGTCAACATTTCAAGTGTTACGGAGCACTTAATTTTATTTTTTACACAAAATTTGATGCAAATCCTTTGATCCATATTTTTCGATAGCAAAAAATCGCCGAGCACGCAAAACACTTATAACCTTTAGGCCTCTCACAACCAAACAAAAAATGCCATTCACTTGAAAGATGTTCGGGAAGAGTGTACCAACATAACAAAACAAAAAAAATCGATAATCGAAAATACGTTGCCCGCGAAATTTGAAAAGTCACCTTACTTTTTGAACACACCTCGTATTATAATTAGGTAATGTAACTCTAATTCACTATTGAGGTTACATAAAATGTAATAATCTAATAAGGTTACATAAACTTAAGTTAAGGCTATATTATGAGGTTGAATATAAAATTCAAGAATTTAAAAAGAAAACAAAAACCATGAATAGGGTTGATGGGCTGTAGATATTTTTACTATTTTTTAAAAGTAATCATTTTAAAAATATTTTTTGAAATGTATCAAGCAATTGAGTCAAGTATTATGTTTATGGCTGAATACACTCCTAGTTATAGTATAAAATATAAAAGTATCTATGTGATAAATTATGTCTACTCAGTGGGAGAAACATCATCCGAATAGACTGCTTATGCTAATGGAGTGGAATATAATTTAATATCATATTTGTGGTAACAAATTTTAAAGATGATTATTGTCATTGCCTAGATAGTAAACAAATTTCAAAGTACCTTATATGCTCAGACCACAGATCACTTGTTTAGCCATTGAAGTATGTTCACATGAGCGAGTTTTAACATAACTTTATTGATGCCTGATTTAAAGTGAAACTTTCCTTTAATGAAAAATTTTTCTTTAAATTTTGGAAAGTTATACATTGTACTGCGTCCCGGAAAGTAATAAAGTAAGATACTTTACCAATCTTAAAAGTCTATGAGATCTCATCGTTCGATCTGATTGAAAAATGGGCAGCGTCATTAGGTAAAGTCTCTTCGTATGATTTTTTTATAGAATCCTACAGGAAGTTTCGTAACTCTGCGTTATACTTTTTCTAGAATACCTAGTAGAATCTTGCTAAATAAGAGCTCAAAACCTAATAGCCATAGGTAAGTAGGGGCTCACATATACTTCATAAATTTAAACTTACATATCTTATCTTACTAAAATAAATTATTTACAGGTGAAATTGCAAGTGGATATTTCTGTAGTTCTCGCTTTCCACCGTTTGTGGTAAATTTCATGCCAAGTCTTGTAGAATTAACTCGGATCATTTGGCAGCAGACAAAGGTAGTAATATTTCAACAATTTGCACCATAGCAAAAACTTTTTATACAAAGTGTCCCAAGACTATTCCCGATAACTTAGATAAGACGGTATATAAAAAATCATCACAATGAAAAAAGATGCTCAACTTTGTATTTTGACAATTTTGTGCTCCTCTCTCAGGACTATGTTAGTAGGTTAGCGTGGTGTGAACTTTGTATGTTAAGGGCGCTCTATTAATTCCGCGTGTATGCATTTTCAGTTACCTCTCTCTTCCTCTAATAGGTGGGTATATATGTACGCCAATAACATACTGGCTAATACAAGGAAAAATGTTACATATTTACTACAATAATTTTGTGTTTATACATTGTTAAAATACTCTTTTAACAATAACAACATTCTTAGTCGAACTTTTAGAGTAACTTGTTCTTTACTTAGTAGAAAGAATACAATTTAATTACGGCATGCGACCAGCTACTTAAAATGTTTTAACCTTTTCACCGCCACGGGCATGTTAACATGCCAGCGCTAGCTTAAACTTATACCATACCGCAGCGCCAGCGGCATGTTAAGGTGCCACCGAAGCTCCGAAATTATAATGGCCCAGACCGCCGCCGTCACGTTTACATGCCAAGCCGCGCATTCAAATTTCAGCAACGCATCAATACATTTTGTACTTTAATAATGGATAAATTTGTTCATAGATAACAGTTCTACAGAACTGTAATGCAATCTGTATGCTATCATACAAATAAACATCTAAAATCACGTAATTTGCAAACTTCGATTCACATCTCGGCTAAGCAACAATTTAGCGGTGTTCTCACCGCCAGCGTCCTGTTTACATGCCATTGTCGGCCATTTTGTGCTCTGGAGCCATGCGTCGATATTCTGAATAAATATTAATAACGAGCATCGATATTATTTTTGTAATATTTCAATTATGCATTATATATAGATAAGGCTGTGTGATAAATGTTTATTTATTTTTATCGATTTACGTGGTGAACATTTACATTTTATTTTGTTTGACTTGTGCAAAATTATACCTAAAAGCGCGATATGTACTTGCTGACAACAACAATAGGTAAGTAAAACCTAGCCCTTAGCGACAATAATAAAAGAGAAATCGTGCTTCCGACACATTCCTGTCTAATTAATATCGTAGGTAGAAAAAACCCACAGTCAAATGGTTTCAGAATAAATTATTTTCGTTTCGGTGATAACGTGAAAAGTAATTAATATCGGTACAGCAGTTCCGTGTACAATTAGCGGAGAGATTCCAACCCTAATTGAATAGTAGATTATTTAAATTCCAATACAGCAAAAGATTTTCGGAACGTATTTGTTATTCTATTATTACCAAACCAGATAATAAATTCACTATCTATGAATATTGTATGTTATGAAATATTTTGCAATACGGTATCGTTTTATATATATTATACATATAATCACATATCCTTTTAATATAATTATCGTAATCACATATTATTAAGCCAAGTTATTTAGTAAATGTAGGTAGGTAAGTTGATTATTTTACTTGTGCCATATATGCGATTATTTGGTTTGATCAATATTTAAAAAAGTGAATTATCGTAAAACATTTGTTATTAAAAATACACAACAGTTGTTCTACCAAACCGTCATATTTGGGTTAACCAAAGTAGTAATTTATTTTTCAGATATTTCAAAAGAATAACTATAATATTTGTCATCGCGTATTATTTACATCCATTGTCCAAAGCAGTTCAAAACAATATACATAGATATTGGTTGTGTTTTCCGTTGCTCGTCATTTTAAATATTAAATATAAAGTAAATGCGTAATAATAAAAATAAATCGGCGCAGAGGTCTCGCCGAAAGACTCATTTCTTCAAAAACGCGCCTGGCGCTGGGAGTACATTTCGTCCTCGACAACCGCGGCGCTGGAGCGGTACAGTACTTTATACCTGGGCTGGCGGTTAAAAGGTTAACAGTGACTCACTAAATTTCAGTTCATTTAATTCCTAGCAATGTCCGAGCACGTTTAAAGGGTTCTGTATGGTAAAGATATCCCATAGTTCTTAGTCTGTCTGCTACTAACATTTTAACATTTTAGTTTAATAATTAAAATAAACTGAACTAGTATTATTTTAGTTTTCCAGTTAACTGCTTTTCGGTATAGTGTTTATAAAGAAAGTAACATTGAAAAAGAATAAAGTAATATTGTTTAATGCGTAAAAAAAAAATCTAGATGTGACCGAATGAATGTTGTCAGTTTAACCCCCAAAAATAATGTTATAAATATCTTTGACAAATGCTGCCTTTATATTTATAGTTAAAAATGCTGCCAACCCCTGCCAAATTCCACTATGTATTCAATTTGCGAGACTTGTCTCGTATTTGGGAAGGAATACTTTTCATCAAAGCACCGGAGTTACCAGATGTCAACAAAATCCTCAAGTTGTGGTTCCACGAATGTCTGAGGGTTGTAGCGGACAGGTAAAATTATGTTAAATTACTTACATATTAAAAATTAATACATAACAAACTAAAATATACAAGCCTTGATCTTTGATTAGAGAGCTGTTCGGTCGAGTGCACACTAACCACTCATAAACTAATTCAGAATCGCGTGGCGGTCAATGGCTGTGCAGCACCATAAAACCAGATTAACGCGAACCGCAAAATTGTCATAAGAGGCGGTTACGCCATGACCCTTCGAGGTGAGTGACTCCTTTGCACTTGACTGCACACTACCAAAGTGTAGCCCTGGTTGCCGACAAAGCTTCTTCCTATTTTATCTTATAGACCAAACAGCTGCAGTTAACTAGGAATTTATGTTTTTTATTATAATTGACATTATTAAGAAAATGAATTCTATACTTTTTGGAGTCATTTTGTTTATAAATTCTGTCATATTTTAAACTTCATTTCAAGCTCCTATTTTATTTATTTTTTCTCATTAAGAGACATTCAGGATTACAAATTAATATAATTATTAATTTTAGATTTACTTCCTACGATGATCGTGGCTGGTTTGTGGACAACTTCAAAAAGGTAGCACAAGCAAGTCTTAGTCCAGAAGATTATGCAGAATTCCCTGACAAGGAAACATATTTTGTAAACTTTTTAAGAGATGTAGAGGAGCCGGAGGACTTTGCCGAACTTGAAGATTTTGATTTCGAAGCCCCAAAAGTGTACGAAGAAATTCCAAGGTAAGCTTGGGACTACTTGAAAATAATATTGAGATGCTTATCTTATGTGCTACAACCTAGGATGTGTTTTGACTTTCACATCGTTTTCTATTCAACTCAGCTGTCATATTTTTGATCCTTGACCATCAGGATCACTCGGCATAGATTTCTATGTTGGATTTTGGCCGTTCATTTACTTCATACATCCTTACTAGTACGGTCTTGTAAATTTTATTCAATTTACTATGCTAGTTCAGCTACATCATATAATTAGTAATAAGGTGAGTCGGGGTAAGATAGGCATATAAATTGAATAGATCGACTTTTGACCGTTGCTATATATGTTTTACGTTTTGTTCTTATTTTATAAAGTATTTTATTTAGTTTAGTTGATTTTTTTTTTAGTATTTTAAACGGTTTCGTATAGCGAAGCCTGTAAACCTATTAAGCCCCCCGAAACACCATTTTTGAAAGGTGTTTTTAACTTGAGCATAATATATTCTACTAGTTCCAAAACTTCCTTCCATTATGTGAAAACTTTCCATTATGTGCAAATTTGATACTAAATTCCTTTCCGTATCTAGAGAGGGAGGCAGAGCAGTTAATTTACCTACAGAAGTTGATGTGCTTCCATGCCTCCAACTTGCGTGATCCGTCACGACATCCTGGGAATGTTGAAAATCTTTGATGCCTGATAACCGCTCATTTTTTTAGATAGTACTTTTTCTACGGCCTATTAACAGATCTTTCATGTAAGATTTTCCTCTACCATACTTTTTTATATTTTCTAGGCATTTTATAATTTTTATATCGATTCCTAATATTTATGAAGCATTTAAATATTAGGAATCTAAGAATAAAAATCTTTTATATTTACCTGTACATTATTTTAAATGTTTCTCCTCTTCAGTTGGGAAGCGGTTCTATCAAAGCTTAATGGTTTTATGAACAGCTTTAACGAATCTGTGCGAGGGCAAAGTGTCAATCTGGTCTTCTTCCATGATGCTATGGTACACCTCTTCATCATTTCACGCATCCTAAATACTCCAAGGTAGGATAGCTGAGGAATTTTTCTTAATAATTTATTAACTCTACAGTAACATAATATCATCCATCAGTTTGACTACTATCTATCATTACTCTTATTGAATATTATTTTAGGTATCTTAAATTATAACTCAAGTTCCGGTGTCGTGTAGCTTAATATGTTCAGTAGTGTGACTTGGCTATCCAGTATATAAAACAAGATTTGCCCCAGTCAACTATGCAATTATTGGATGACGTTTTTTTTCTAACAAAATTATGCATTTAATTTCATAGTTATTGCTAAAACAGCTGATTAGTCATTATACTGTAGGCAGAATGGTCACAATATTGAATAATAATACTTTACCCGTTGAGATAGACATTTTTCATATTTTTCTTTAATTTACACTAATTAATTAAGAAGGATCTCTTGGATCTAAGAGGTTATACATATTTATTGAATGTTAATTTTTATTGTTGTGTGTATATATGCGTGTGTATAAATAAATATTAACCATGTGTTGGATAATTGGTATTTTATTGTAAATTAGTCATTGAACAATAATAAACTTTTTAGTTACAAATTTGCTTCACCAGACCTTAAATTATACGTATTTGATACAAATGACCAATGTCATAGCAAAAGCATGATAAAATAGACTTTGTTTTGGCATAAAGTTTAAATTTAAAGCAAAGTTTAAAGCATAAGTTTAAAGCAAACTCTAGGAATATTAAATAAAAAAATATTCTTATTTATGACTTACATGCATCACAAAACTTGATTTATATCCTTTTTTAATTTATAATGGGACTTTTTTATTGGAAGTGAAAATATCTACCATAATTTAAAAGATCAATTAACATAAATTTAAAATTTTGCAGAAACAAAGAACTTGAATCATCAGAAAAGCATCAGAAATTGAACCTCATGTTTATCTGTATTTAAATTCATTAATTAAAAAAAAGAACTACATAACGCCATTCAATGTATAAAAAAACTTTTATGAATTTTATAATAGGATTTGATGGATTTACCACTGGAGATTATTTTATAATGTTTACAATATTCCCACCTCAGCTAATAAACATAATTAAATAATTAGTTCATAATTCATTTCACTATTCCACCTACCAACCACAGGAGGAATACCTCTAAAGTACATGTATAATAAAAATAAATATTTATTAATTTTGCAGGGGTAATGCCTTGCTGGTCGGCGTTGGTGGTTCTGGAAAGCAAAGCTTAACAAAGCTTGCTTCATTCATCGCGGGTTATGTTTTTTATCAAATTACATTATCAAGGTCAGTTTTAAAGCCCTATATCCCCTAGACTCCGTAGAACGTCATTGGACGTTCGGTCCGCGCGGACATTTCGTGTCCGTTAACTCCGTAGAACGTGATTAGACGTCCGCATTAGCCGCTTGATTTTGTTTATTTTTAGTATTATTTCAGTATTATTCATTAACTTGACGGTTTTTTCATTGAAAATTACAACGAAACATTTTTGTTTTTTTTTTTTTTTCATTTTAATGTAGTTTCTACTACTATTTATAAATGTGTATTGAAAATACACTAATGTACTACCCTTCCAATATCTATAACTTTTTTTTAACTTTTTTCTTTTTTCCGAAAAATGTACATATTTTGGAAGACTTTTAAATTGTAATATATAGTTATAAATATATGAAAATGTAAAAAAAAGTGTTGATTTTGTTTATTTCGTATATTAAAAAAAAAAAAAAAAAAAAAAAAAAAAATGGCAACATTTTTATTTTTTTCTTCTTTAATTTACGAGACAAACATAATCAATGTGATATGGTGTAATAGAAAATTTTACGGTGAATCCGATGATACCAGATTTGTAAAAATTGAACGACTCATGCCTGCACTATGGATTTTATAGTAGTGAGTGATTTTTCAAGGTCAATAACTACGGAGTCAACGGCTTTTGGCGCCAAAATAAACTACGTAGTTTAAGGGATATTATTTTCCAATAACGAAAATGGCTTATTAAGTAAACAGTGCCAAAATAATAATTAAATTTTATAGTGCGTAGCTGTCATGGAATCAATGACCACGGTCATTGGTCAGACCCATCATGAGCATGGAAGGGGAGGGTAGAGGTGAAACAATAGAACAGATTACAACAAACAAATTAGGATCATGTTAACTCTCTACAGACACATACAATCAAGCTACGTTACCTGACACAATGGTCTAATCCAAAACGACATATCGGTCTCTCAAGTACTGTAGGAAATTATTGATGGAGCTTTATAAATACATAAATGTAATTATAGTACTGATACGGTAAACACAGTGTTTCAACCGGAAAGTTGCATAAACTTATCAGTTAAACTTGCATAACTTGCTACTGACTACATTAAACAATAAAGCATGGTCAAGATGTATAAGTTTCGGTTAAGGATTTCTGTTCCTCCTGAGGCAACATTATGTTCCTCTTCACATTGTAATTATTCAGGTACTGATACATTCTGACTAGGCATTTTCTTTTTAAATTAACGCCTCTTATCATTTTATTTTAATCAAGCAATATTTTAATCTATTTAATCAAACAAATTAAAATTGCCTGGACTTAAAATAACTGAGCCTTTGAGCAGCAAAGACTAACCATTCCTGACCATCACTAAATTAGTATGTGATGCTGATAACTTCAGCGGGAGGAGGGGATTCCTCCGAAACATATTAAACATTAAATTTCAACATGCAGGATGTAATTAAATAATTTTATTCTTTTTGACAATTTGTTATCCTGAATATTTTATTCCAGGGCATACAACGTAAACAACTTCATGGATGATATTAAGTATCTCTATAGAATTGCCGGACTACGGGGTCAAGGAATATCATTCATTTTCACTGATAATGATATTAAAGACGAGGCTTTCTTGGAATTTTTAAATAACATTTTAAGTTCTGGGGAAATAGCTAACTTATTTGCGAAAGATGAACTCGGTAAGGTTATATTAAATTATTTATTTCTTGTGGAAGTGCGAAAAGTGTCAGTTTTTAAATATCTCGGCACCAAATATACTGGTAGTAAATTGCGAAATTCAAGTGAGGTTTTGCCACCTGATGTCAAACTTCAAACTATAAGAAAAATGACTGACCAGCTGACAATCTACTGAAAGCCTTTTTTAAAGCAGGATTTGCGTTAGAGTCTTGTGTTCACACTTTTTTTGTTGATTGAATCATGAACTACAGTTTATTAGTTACTATTAAAATATTACTACCTGTCTGTACACCCAAAACTATGGCATTATTAAAACGAGGCTCAAAGGACTAAGAGCCAAAAAACACCTCCAAGAACCCAGGCTGTGAGCTTTGACATCCACCCGGCTATGTCAAGTTGGGTATGCTAGTAGCTTATGATGCTAATTAACTTAATAGTTTAATCATTTTGTTTCTCAAAACTATGTTAAAATGTTTACTATCAATTCATTTGGAAAACATACAATAAAAATATTTTAAAACAAACTGAAAAAAATTAAAAATTAGCATTTAAAGTGTTTGATGCTTGTGTATGATTTCTACGGTGTGTATGATTGTGTAGGTTTAACCTGTGGAGCCCTAATAATATTTTACAAATTTATTTTTCATTAGCTTATGAGACATTTGAATAATTTGAATTTTTCTAAAAGATATTTTTGTGTTTTCGGCAGATGAGATTCTATCGGAATTAGTTCCAATAATGAAAAAAGATGCTCCTAGGAGGATTCCAGTACCCGACGTCCTCTACGAATATTTCATCATGAGATCAAGAGCAAACTTGCATGTTGTTTTATGCTTTTCTCCGGTACGAATTCATTTACATCATAAACAAAATTACTTCAACATAGTTTATACCATGCTTAGAATATAAACTTGGTTTTGGTTTTCATATGCAGCATTAATTTTATTATTATTGCTTTTAGGTTGGAGAGAAATTTAGAAATCGAGCTTTGAAATTTCCAGGCTTAATCTCTGGATGTACGATGGATTGGTTCCAGAAATGGCCAAAAGTGGCTTTGATCGCTGTGGCTAGTCATTTTTTGCTGAACTTTCCTGTAAGTACCTAGGTACCGCATTATTATTAAGAAATTCTTGACTGAGTCCACACTTCGAAAATGTATAAAGTCCCAAAAATTATTCTCTGAAAGGAAATAAACAATTATTTTTTTTTTCGAAAGTTGTGTCAAAATCTAAAATATTTCTATGGAGATGATATGTTATTAATAATTTACAATATTCAATAGTAACTGAAGTAGACAATAACTTCTGTATAATAAGTTATATTATATACTTTTAAGTATAACAAAGGGTTACTACAAAGACTTTCTCACTAGTTTAATCTTATCCATTATAATATATTTTATTAGAGTAAATTATATCACTCCATTTAAATTAGGTATATGTGCAAAGAAAAAATGTTTATGCTCTACCTATATATGTGTTTTAAAGAGATGCTTCCATGGAAATCACTTACGAAGGACAGGTCTCATAAAAAGGTTGAGAGGAAGCAGATTAGGAGCTGATTAAGGATCTGTGATCCTTAGATTACCTGAATGTTTGAGGACCGACTGCCCAAAAAAGTCTTCATTACTCATCCAGAGAGTAGGCGATCAGTAGGTAGACCAAAACAGTGTAAGACAGACAGGATGCTCGACGCACTAAGAAGGCCACAGGAGAGAATAGGGTAGAATGGGGCAGCCGCAGAAAGAAGATCTTTAAAATAAAAATACTTAAAGTTTGCAGGGGAGAGGGCAAGATACAGGAAAAACTGGAGGTCTGCTGGAAAATTTACAATCTCCCGAATATGGTTCATAAACTTTAATCCGGAAAATTGAATCAATTGCATTGTTACACGCCTTTGAAAATAAATATATAGGAATTCCGTTGGTCAAATTTCAGATGGTAGTAAGTCCTGACATCAAAATTCAGTTGATCGAATCTATGGGTGAAGTTCAAGATTATGTATCAGATATGTGTGTTCAGTATTTTGACCGATTCCGAAGGCAGACCTATGTTACACCCAAATCATACTTGGCTTTCCTGGATGGCTACAAAACTATATATACGGAAAAGTATGATAACATCAATTTGATGTCACTAAGGTATTTGATTGTATTAATATAAATTACCGTATTTAGAAAATGTTTTTTTTTTTTGACCTCAGGATAAACATTAATTACAACCACGTCACCCAATTTTTTACAGAATTAAGGGCTAAATTTAGTTAGTGTTCAATTTTATTATTATATTTCAAGTCAAATAGTTTATAAGTTTAGTCTGTAATGGACTAACGAGTAATCATTTAGGTGAAATAATTAGGGGCGATAAAGGCTAAAATTTAAATCGGTGTAGATATGATTTCAAAAGAACTTGGGAAAAGAAATACAGCCTAAACCCAACAACTAATTTATTATATCTTCACCAAAGATAATATGATGCACTCAATACAAGATTGTGCTATTAACTTGTAAATCTACCAGTTTTGCTTCAATTGGACATTTTATAGTTTTGTGGACACATTTTGTAATAAATTATTATTTTTCAATTTAGAATGTCAACAGGCCTAACAAAACTAGTGGAAGCAGCTGAAAGTGTTGATATACTCCGAGTAGAATTGGAAGAAAAAGACAAAGAGATCAAAGTAGCCACCGACAAAGCTGAAGTGGTAAATACTTTTGTATTGTTGTACATTTTATATAATACAGTAATGTAACTTTAGTCCTAATATAAATACTCCATTCCGTGGGAATATTCCATTTCTGCAATTGTTTTAATACATATCGAAAGACAACCATGCTGTTTTGCTTATAACTTTGTTCCAATGAAAACTTTTTAGGTTGTTGATTATGAATGGAGGGCTGCCAGGTGGCTGCTACACTTAGGCAACTTTTCTTGAGGTCCATTGTGTATTCTTCCGTAAAGCTCCTGCAGCCAGTCTGTCTCCGATAAGAGCCGCAGGATATATCCCGGATTCTTGCTGCATATTTCGGCCATAGCAAGCCTGAGTTGCTATCGCCCCCAGATTATGCTTCTTTTTGAGGTGAGGGCTGGGCAGTGACAGATTATGTGTTCCGCAGTCTCTTCCTCTATGTTGATCTAGTAAATTGGTCTCAAATTTACTAATCACATGGATATATCACTCCCTATAATCCATGACGCTTGCCTACTTTTGGCAAATTCTCTTTTGGCTGCAGTCACTTAAACTTATTTGGTAAGATATATTTTTTTAAGTAACATTGCTAGCCTGATTAAAGTTACACATTTAAAATTATCAATTACGTAATAGTTGAATTATTGAATAGTTGAATATTTCATATTAATTGAAATATATTTTGTTTCATTTATCGTATATTTATACGAGTATTAGTTAATTGATCAATCAGTCCGACAACATAATTAATATTGTGATATTCCAGGTATTACAAAGTGTAGCCATTTCTGCTGCTGCTGCGGCAGTGGTAAAAAAAGAAGTACTGGAAGTAAAAGAGCGGGCTTCGAAGCTCGTCTCGGAAATCGAGGCTGACAAGGCTGTCGCGGCAGAGAAACTGGAGGCGGCCGAGCCAGCTCTACAGGCGGCTGAAGCAGCTTTGCTTGTAATGAATACTTTTATTTTAAAAAAAATAATTGTCATGACCTAGGTCATATACAATTATTTTGGACGCTACTCAACTAACCTAAATGTAATTGTCAGAGTAGATGGTGGTAATGGAGCGTTATAAATGGAATGGCTGAGTACCGAATCGAACCAGTGATCTCTGGGCTAATAGTCAAACACCTTAACCACTAGACTACCATAATCTCTTATATTAATATTATACCTATTGATATTTTGGTTCTTTATTGCTTAAGAGGTCTGATTTCTGATCAAGACATTGCGGGTTCTAATCTGAAAATATTTACATTATTTCTAATAAATTACTAAATATTTATTATAAGGGCTCTAGAAAAATGTTTGATTACAATGTTTGAAGATAGTTATTGGATCAGAATAACATTATTAGATGGTTGATTACTTCCCTTTTACTTTAAACATAGTCTACTTATAATTTAATAATTCATAGAAGTTTCATTTTCCACTGATTTTGTTTAGAAAATGTTTCCATAATGATCATTTTTCCACACAGTAATTAAGTATTTATCCGCCCCTTTTAATTTAATAATTGATAGAAATTTAGTTGTGATTGTTTAATTGACGAGATTATGTAACATCTGTTTTAGAAGTCAATAAAAAATTTTCATAATCTTTACAAAAGGTCGAATATGTTTAAAGTTTAACTTATTCTCGATTGCTCAGTAACCGATTCTCGATAACCAAGTAATGAATTTTGCCATCAACATAGAGCAGTAGCTTATAAAAAGTTACCTGATGACTGTCAAATTTCGAAAGTCAAAAATTTCAAAATGGCCGTCGAGTGTTGAACGAAATGAGAAAAAAATGAAAACTAGCCGATTCATTGAAGACATAGTTTTGAAGGTATTTTTCATCCAAAAAATCTATTTTTGGTGTCCTTGTAACCTCCGTGAAATTGGCAATGTACTGAACTAATTTTGGTTTTTATATATAGTAATTATATATTTATAAAAAATCGCCAAAGTTGGATATAAAAAAAATTGCAATATTTTATTCACTTTTGATAATTTTTGTATATTTTTTAACTATTTTATGCACTAATATCAATAAAAGATACTTGTTCACATTTTAAAATCTAACATTTTTTTTCTAACACAGTTGTGAAAAAAAATACTTTTTCAAAAATGTCAGGAAGGTCAGTCGAAGTGACCTTGGAGGGCAAAATAAAATATTTGAAGTATGTATGTCGATTGACTTGTCAAAAATCACAGTGATTAATTATTTCATTTTAAATGGAATGCATTCATTTACAGTAATGTCAACCTTACGTTTATTTAATCGTTGGTCATAAATAAGAGCGATCGGCCGCTATAGGCGAAAGCCAACCGTTTGGCTCTCAACACTGGCGAACGTAGGCGTATATTATAGGCGAAAGCCAAAGGGTTGGCTCTCGACAGTTGGCAGGAATAGGGGAGAGGAGGAGGTTGTTGTAATATTACTATTGAAAAATAAATAAAATTTAAGATATTAATAGGTATGCGTGTATGACTGCTGAATTCTCTAAATAAATTCAAAAGTGTGCATTTTCAGAAATTGCTTATATTTAAAGTTTATTGGAAAGATCAACTTAATGCACATTTAATAATAATACATCAATTTTTTGAAACGCTTTCTAAACATTCAAATGAATTGCATCTGGTTGAACTTTCGAATCAAAGTTTCTAATAGACAATTCGGGAAAACCATAACATTCGATACTTTAGGGCACTCACTCGGTCAGGACTCTGATATTGCAAATTTAAATTGAGTTTGAGATGAAATACCGGTGCGAGATGACTTCTGAAAGTGGCAGGTTTGTAATGCTTTGGGGCCTGAAAAGCTATTTGGGTTCAAATTACATTTATTTTATTGTATATTTTTAAATTTATAATAATATATGTACTTTCAACAGTTTGAATCTTGAAAAATAATTAAATAATATTATAACTACTGAATTATTTATCAAGATTTATAATAATGATTATTTTTTTATTTCCAGACAATAAAAGCCGCAGATATAGCTACTGTGAGGAAATTGGGAAAGCCTCCATTTTTGATTACTCTCATTATGGACTGTGCATTAGTTTTGTTTCGGAGGAAACTTGAACCGGTCAAAATTGATGAATCAAAAGAGTTTTTGATGTCATCTTGGCCCGAATCTCTTAGGGTGTGTATTATAACATATTTTTATTTTATTTACTTAAAGCATCTGTTGTATAAATATATAAATTGATTAATATACCTATTTTTTTTCTTCAGTGAAAGGTCAATTTTTTAGGCCTTTTCTACATGGGAACATGTTCTTATGTTATTTTTCTAGATAACATAAAAAACAATTTTATTAAATAACAGTACACTTATTGTCAAAAATAATACTAGGAAGTGATGTTATACTTGTTCATTATCTCTGTGGGCAGTGAAGCTTCAATAAATAGACCCGGACAAATTGTATGTGAACAACGCAACATATTTTTTTAAGGATATAAATTACCTAGGTGATATGATATTTGTAAATATTTACAAAAAAAAAACATTTTCCTGTTAATTTCCCTTGTTAAAGACATAGTCGGTGTGTTTGCAAACTGGTCTTCTTCATAGGCAACAATATGCTAACAAAGGTTGTAAAGATTGTATTTGTGAAAGGTAAGAGAAGGTGTTGTTATGTGTATGTTATTAAGGATTTTATTTTTGAATATGTATTGTTTAGAATGTATATGTATAATTTATATGAAAAGTTATCAAGAGCCCTAGACACTCATACATACCCGATGATAGGCAAAACATAAACTTTCACTTTAGAGGATCGTTTAAATTCGCTGTCTCAGAATTATGGAATGTCTTGCCACCGCCATTAAGGTAAATATCCAGCGCCGCGTCATTTAAAGCCGAAATGTCGAAAGTGGCTATTGCAATTACAAATGAGTTCTTAATGTTCTATTTATTCTTTTTGCCATTATTATTTTAATTTAAATCATTAAGAGAACCACTACCCAACTTCCTAGAAAGAAATATCGAAATACCGGAAATTATACATAATATTCTAACCTACGTTTATTCTTATTATTCCAATTTAAAATTACAACTCAGCCAAAATATGCTCAAATGCCTATTGACTCCCTAGCTTTAATATTGTTTAAGTACCTACTCCTTATTATTGTCAACATAATAAAAATATTTTTGTAAGGACTGTGCTGAAAAGCAGCGCCTTCCTGTTTTTGTAATGAGAAAAGCCTATTATTTATTGAGATACTATTATTGTATTTAAACTTTTGTATTGAATGAATGCCTCAATAAATTAAAATGAATTTGACTTGATATTCATTATTTCTTTTTTAATTTTATGTTTTTTATCAGGTTATGGCAGATTCTAAATTTCTGTCCAACTTGGTGAATTTCCCACGTGATGAAATAAATGCCGAAATGTGTGATCTTCTTCAACCATACTTTAGATATCAGTTTGTATTATTTTTTTACTATTCAAATTTGAATATTCACATTGGTGCTTACATATTAAAAACATGTTATTTTTAATGCAAAAGGGTCGACTGATAGACCAGTACTTCAGCTTAGAGCCTATCATGTCTTTACTGTGAGAGTCTATGTATATCGATTGTGAACTCATTCGGTCAGTCGAGCGAGCATAGATAAATGGTAGGATGACAAGACGGCACCTGTCTTCATACCCAACCATCCAGCAGCACTGGCAATCTTTGGGCATCAATCCAAACACATACCTTATATTAAATATAATGTTGGTACATACATTGCCTCAATGTATGTTTGATATTAGACAGCTGTCTCTGGTAAAATCTCTTAACATCTTGTCTAAATGTTTATTGGGTTAAAATATTATGTTTAACCCATTAAAGGTGTATTTGGCGCCAAAAGTCCTTAAGGCCGAATTAACGACCTTGAAAAATCACTCATCTACTATAAAATCCATAGTGCAGGCATGAGTCGTTCAATTTTTACAATCTGGTATCATCTGATTTACCATAAAATTCTCTATTATAAAATATCACTTTGATTTTTTTATTTCGTAAATTTAAAAAAAAAAGGGCTAATATCAAATTTTTGTTGTTGACCACCCAATTTTTCACTATTTTGACAAATTTTGTCAAATATTACACTTTTTTTTTACATTTTCAAATATTTATAACTATACATTACAATTTAAAAGTTTTCCAAAATATGTACAGTTTTCGATAAAAAAATAAAGTTAAAAAAAATATATATATATTGGGACGGAAGTGCGTCAGTGTATTTTCAATACAAATTTTTAAATAGTATTAGACACTGCATTGAATTGAAAAAAAAAGAAAACAAATTTGGCCTGTTGCGATTTCCAATGGTGCAAACGTCAAGTTAATGAATTATACTGAAATAATAGCAGAAATAATCAAAATCAAGCGGGCAATGCGGACATTTATATACGTCCGTGTGCCGATACGGGTTAAAAATGTTTTGAATTTGAATGAAACGGTACTTCTTCAAAGATATGTAAATAGGTAATGGAATAGAGAATCTTCTAAATTTCCATAATTATTTAATTAAAGTTAATTTATTAGACAAGTAATAAACTATTTTATATTTAATTTAAATTATGTAGGTTACTTTGGTAAGCACAATTTAAATTGCAGCTTATACACATTTGAAGCTGCAAAACAGGCCTGCGGCAACGTTGCCGGTTTGATCTCTTGGACCTTGGCCATGGAACAATTTTATGGGGTGAATAAAGATGTACTTCCTTTAAAGGCTAATTTGGCTAAGCAGGAGGCTAAATTTAAAATTGCTAAAACAGAACTTGACACTGCCGAGGCACAGCTTGCCGATAAAGAGGTGATCATTTTATTATTTTCATTGATGTTTGTTTCAATTATATTATATTATTAATGGTAATGCATTAGCGCCTGAATGCCAGAGTCTGCAGTAGGATATGAAATATTGTAACAACCAGGTGGTTTTTACTTTTACTTTTTAAATTACAAGAGTTTAGGATGAATACATACATGTAAAGCTAGAATCTACATCAACTATAGATGGAATAACTAGAGCTGTTATGAGACATGAATATTTATATAAATTATAAGACTAATAAAAAGCATAATTGTTAACCTGGATAAATACCAGACCTACCTAGTATGTCTCCTTTCTAATACATTCTAGTGTCTCGTGAAATTCGCTACTTAGCTGGATCTGCAATAAAAGGGAGATATGCATAGGTTTATTTATCTGTAATGAAATCGATTGTCAAATTCCACTTTGCAATGGTAATATTTTTTTTTCTACCCTTATTATGCTAGACGCACCTTGTGCATTTTTTCACTTTTAACCTTATCAGTTTTATTCGATTTATTTTCATATTCTCCATCGGATTAATGTTTAGTATTCCAAGTTTACTTTTATGTAAGCATGATTTAAAATTTTATATATATAGTTTTTTATTCCTTTTTGCTATCAGAGCTACCATTAATATGTGCTGTGGTGATATGGTCATATAATTTTAGGCCGAACTTGCTGAGGTACAGAAAGAGTTTGATAGTGCAATGGCTCTTAAAAACGCAGTACTGGAAGATGCCCGCAAATGTCAAGATAAAATGGATGCTGCAATGGCGCTTATTAATGGCCTCGGTGGGGAGAGAGTGAGATGGACTGATCAGTGCACCCTGTTCAAGTCTGAGATCGAGAGGCTGGTTGGTGATGTGCTACTGCTGACAGGGTATAGAATTTTTATTCATATTGCATATAACAAGTCCCCTTCATATTGCAACATGTGTGAACATGCCAACTAGGTTATCTATATTATGGACCGAGAATATTCCCAGTTTGACATTTTTTTTATTTACTGAGCTAAATTTGCTTGTCGAGATGGTGATATGGTAATAATCAAGCGTTAAAAATTTATATGACTTAAGTGCAGATTTGGACCCGTGACTACTGGGTCAAATGCCTTAACAGCTAGGTTATCATGATCTCATACAGATCTAGGCATTTTCTAAGGTTTTTTGAATGAATTATTCTTCATTTGAATACAATGAATTTAAGACATATTTCTTTTAGTTGATTCTTTAGGTCATTCAAAATTTTGCTTAAATGAATCATTTTTTTATTGTTTAATTGATACAATATTTAGTGTGAATAAAGAGTATTACTAAAAATTACCCCATTATACAGGGTTATTGGTAATTCGACATATTTTTTTTAAGGTGAGATAGGTCATAAGCGTTAAATTCAACACTATATATGCCTAATACAAATTCATTGATTTTCAAGATATTTAAGATTTTTACTTTTGATAACAAGTAATAAAATGGAAAATATTTTTAATCCTTCATTTTATATTTTTTTTTTTTGTTTTAATTAACTGACACTATGACATTAGATTTAAAATGTAATCAATCAAGTGTCCGAAAATATCTAAAGAATAAAAATAACCATTTCAAAACATTCTGAGTTTCCCCTTTATTTTAGTTTATCCCTTTTTATTTTGTTGCATCTTTGTATTTTGATTATGATCAATCTTTGTTCTGCAGTTTCTTATCATACTGTGGACCTTTCAATCAAGAATTTCGAGGTCTCCTCCAATCGAATTGGGTTACTCAACTCTTGCGGAGGAAAATACCCTTGTCAATGAATTTAAACATTGTCGAACAGCTAACGGACTCACCAACGGTATGTAAATAAATATTTTTCATATATAATTTATATTTTGTTAATATTTTACAGAAACACTAACGTATTCTTAAATTATGTGAAATAAATTTTCCTGGTTAAAATTACCATTAAAATGGCCCTAAGAATGTGATTTCACATCAAATTTAAGCAACTGTATGACATATTATGTTCTTAAATTATGTTAAATAAATTTTCTTGATTCCATAATTAGTAGCTGAGTGATAGATTTTTATAAGTAGAACATGAAGTTAAAATTAAGTAATGTCCAAAGAAAAAAACATACATCCAATTCCATCAAATAGACTCTACACTTAATAATTTGTATATCAAAATTAAACATTTACATTCATTTTTGATAACTTTTTACTATATTTACTTATAAATTGTTCACTTATTGTAATTAAGACACTTGCAGAAGTTAAAGTATATAATATTTTTTATACAATGTAGCTCAACTTCTATAATTTTATAGATTAGTGAATGGAATCTGAGAGGTTTGCCAAATGATGAACTTTCAATACAAAATGGTATAATTGTTACGAAAGCAGCCCGTTTTCCCCTCCTAATCGACCCACAAATCCAAGGAAAAAATTGGATAAGAAATATGGAACATGAAAATGGATTGATTGTTTCTTCGCTCAATCATAGATATTTCAGGTACTATTTTTTACATAATAATAATAAACACAAAAACGCGTCTATTATTGGAAACAATCAATTCAAAAAATGTCATTTTTATAAAAATGTAAGTTTTTATTTCCTAAGGATAATGTTAATCCATTTAATTTTTTTAATTTAGACTCCATTTATATACATTTATAGTTACTTGATTAATTTATTTATATCGTCGATAAGGTGGAGAATACGGTTTATAATATTTTGCAAGGTTTTTATCCGAATTAACAAAATTATTATTTTGGTGAAATGTGTGGGCTATGGTGATGTGTCAATATAATATAAATACTGTATGTAATATAT
The DNA here is from genome assembly GCA_020383195.1 of Neomicropteryx cornuta. Classification (NCBI taxonomy): domain Eukaryota; kingdom Metazoa; phylum Arthropoda; class Insecta; order Lepidoptera; family Micropterigidae; genus Neomicropteryx; species Neomicropteryx cornuta. The sequence continues at coordinate 15,388,101 of JAHKQU010000014.1, forward strand.
TTTTAGGAATCATATTGAAGACTGTGTTTCACTGGGTCTTCCAATATTGATAGCAGATATTGGAGAAGAACTTGATCCGGCCATTGACAATGTTTTAGAAAAGAACTTTATCAAATTGGGAACTTCTTTCAAAGTAACTACTCATTTTTTTTAAATATCTTTATTCAATAATAAAAAATGTTTACATAATGAACCACCAAAGTTTTCCAAGTTTTTAGGTGGATGTCACATTTTACATTTTAAATGTAGGATTTTTGTAACCAATTAAACTTCAACTATGGACCTTATATGTGGTATACATTGCAAATGTAATATGTACTTTGTGGACAATGGCTGTAGTTTGCACCGAGCTGCGCGAAATGCGGCTTACGTTTTGCGTAGGACCTGTTGTCAACCTATAAAAAAATATAATAATGTTTTTATTTTTAAATTATTTAGGTAAAAATTGGTGACAAAGAAGTTGATGTTATGGCAGGTTTCAGAATTTATTTCACAACAAAACTACCAAATCCTTCCTATACTCCTGAAGTGTTTGCTCGAACCTCAATCATTGATTTTACTGTCACTATTTTAGGTATGTCACTCTTGGCCATGATTTTTTTTTAATTTCATTGCTTATTTTAAATGCTTTAGGTAGTTGACTGGGTGTATACATATAAAATATATATGCCGTAATTATATAAAGTATGAAAGCTTGACAGTATTAGAAATTTCGAATAATGTATTTTACACAGCACAACGCAAATGAACTTTATAATAGTGCAATGGCATTTTGTTGAACTCATGTTACGAATTTGAATAACCATGTCAAAAGCACATAAATTTTAAAACCCGACCGTCAAGAGAATTTTGCACCCTTTCAGCTATGTATTCCTTAGATTTTTTATTTAAATGGGTCTTCCAGGTATTTTCAACTTTACCACATTTTGAATATCAAACAAATGAAGTCTTTTGTACCTTTAAAATTATTTTTCTATCATAATAATTTATGATAGAAAGTATTAGTAAAAATAGTAAAAATTATTTTCATATACAAAGTAACAGTGTGCGTTAATGCGATAATCATATAACTGACGTTACATTATACGCGATTTTTAAATAGCCTAATACTTAATGGCTACAAAATGTCGCTTGCAACGAGATCTCCTTGTCACTAAAGCTGGAGAGGGCCGGACAGGGCAAAAAATAATAGGGCAACTGTCAAAATAGTTATGGCAGTTGATGTTCCTGAATGCACCATACAGAGTCCATTTCTGTAACTTGTGGAATCTGCAAGCCAGGCAATTGGCAATAACAGGCGGGTGAAGTGACTTCGTTGAACGTGACTGCAACTATGGCTGTAAATGAGCGCAATTTTGTCACCGCTAGATTAATAAGATGATTTAAACGGTGTCGCCTTATAACGCGCATATTAAGAAATGTATTCAATAGTAGATGTGTAATAATTCGCCTTTTTAACCAACTTCAAAGAAATGTAGGAGGTTCTTATTTAAATATTTATGTTAGATTTTTTTTTCATGTAGGTATGTTCACTCATTACTCAGTAGTGGCTATGGCAATTTCCTTTTTTCTTTGCATATGAGAGAATTTTCAGGGGTAGTCCCATATTAGTTTTATAAAGTTACGTCTATTTATCATAAAGCTGGTGTTCCGTTTGAGATGTTTTCATGTCAATGTCATATCAGATTCAGCGATCAATACCATTTGCTTATTTTCAATAATACTTTATTCCGACAATTTACATGAGTTTAATATGAATATCCATTATGGTGACAAGTATTGGAAAAATATACTTACATATAATGTACCACTGGTTTTTCTTACACTTTTGTAGCATTGAACTTAAAATTGAAAAACCATCATTTCGTATCTGCTATTTTGAAAAAAAAAGATTAAGACTGAAATTTACCACCCACCAGGGATACACTCCATCAGTTAAAAAAATAGAAGTATTCATAGAAAATGGTAAATTTCCTACAATTTCCATTTATAGCAAATTTCCTATTAAAATCACACATATTTTTTAGTAAACAATGCAATGCAAAGCAATATATGACAAATATCGGTGTGATCTGGATTTCATCTTTCAGGTTACTTTAAAAGCCTGTCATATCTCAGCCATTGACAATCTTTTTATTTATATTCTTCTATTAATTACAAATGCCAAAAATTGCTATATTTGCATAAAAAAAGTGAAAATACAAATAAAAATATTTTGTTAATAAAATATTTACAGGCCTTGAGGACCAGTTATTGGGTCGAGTGATCCTCACAGAAAAGGCTGAGCTGGAGGAGGAACGAACTCAGCTGATCACAGATGTGACAGCAAACAAGCGCAAAATGATTGAGCTTGAAGCTAATTTACTGCACAAACTGACCACAACCGAAGGTTCACTGGTGGATGATGTTACTGTCATACAAGTATTGAATATTACCAAAGCAACGGCAACAGAGGTACGACTAATTAATTTATAACAAGTTTAAAAACTTTTTTAGAGAAGTTTACATAGAAAACCTATGAAAGGAGTTGCAGATGCTATGTAGTAATATGTTTTTTATCCTTTCTATTCAGTCCCATTACAAACTTTTTTTAGCCTTTTAATTAATGCATTGCGATAAATTATGGTAAACAAGATGTCAAGTCAAAGTCAGGCAATGAAAATATAATTTTATTATTATTAGTTATATTAAGTTAAGTGAACTTAAGTTCGAAGCAGTTACTAATAAAAACATATGAAGACATAATGCAGAAATGTTTTTTGTAGGCAGTTCTATAGGATAGCATTGGCCAAACTTGCAAAAACAGGCTTTAAAGTACGCAATTTTGTAAGATTTGCCATAAAGTTAAGTTTCTGGCAGCCAAAACCATGTTTTTGCCAGAACCCATTTAATGTAATATGTGTCTTTATAAATAAATACTTAAAAAAAAAAAACAGTAAAATCACTATAATATAAATCCCAAACCGTGCTTAATGGGCACATTACTCATTAAAACAAACAAAATCAAGCTCATTGCGTTATATAAACTTGACAAAAAAATGTTGACAATCAAATGTTAAACTGATCATTGTCTATACCAAAAACAAAAAAAAAAATTACACTTCAACTATCTAGATTAGTTTTTTTGAGGTCACTTTGGTTATTTGCTTGCATTGCATTAGTTTATGTGAATTTTCATTGTGTTGTACTGAAAAATGAGGAGCCAATTAAAAAAAAAATGCTTCAATCGTTTTTTCAACTTTAATATGTAAAGTTATAATAATTCAAATACCTTGTAAAATAATTAAAACATAAACTTAAAGCTAATCCAGGTTGTAAAACTTAATACTTTTTAAACGCCAGGGAACCAAGCATTTACATCCACCCTTTTTAATATTTTTTTCTTATATTGATTTATAGGCCCCGAACATAGTATACATAGTATCGTATTAAAAAAAAACACTTAATCGACCTGCACAAAAAATAAGTTAAATAAAAATCTATATATATTTTTATTTTCTTGAAAGTAACATATTGAAGTGGACTATTTTTCACTGTTCAAATAAACTCTTCAATGTTTTTTAGGTGAAACATATTTACGTTTTCAGGTGAAGGAAAAGTTGGATATCGCAAGAGAAACAGAAATCAAAATTAATTTGGCCCGAGATGAGTTCAGACCTGTGGCTACCCGTGGCTCGGTGCTGTATTTCTTGGTTTGTAATATGACAATGGTCTGCAGTATGTATCAGACAAGTCTTGCCCAGTTTCTGGAGAGATTCGACTATTCTTTAAAACATTCCGAGAAAAGCCCTATAACAATTCGACGTCTACACTTTATTGTAGAATTTCTGGTGAGTTGTCTAATTTATTTACGATGATAATCATACGAGTGTCTGATTTATGAATTTTTTTATACCCGCATATAAAATGCCACCCATGGCAACCAGAGAACTCAACTCATTTGTCAGGACTACATGCACATCGCACAAGCCGCACGAAACCTATCCTGTTTATGCATATATAGAATACAGCCCAAAGTAGGAGTGGCCTATTGTCGTGCCACCCGCTGCCTGCTTCCTCCGTGCCTCGCATGCAGTTCATGTTGTATTTTACCAATTTTATTTTTAAACTCTTTGACACATGTGCTTTCGTATCGCCATGAACGAAATAAATTTGTTTTTGATCGCATAGAGAAAATGTGTTCGCTATCTTGAAAGTTTAGAAACATATTTTTTTTCCTAGTAAAAGATTGAGATAAGGGATCTTTTTTGGATCTTTAAGGGATCTTTTATATATATATATAAATATAGTAACATTGTATAATGTATTGCTTAAATACCGTATTTAGATGATTCCTTACGTTATAATAGGCGTTTGCCGTTAGTTTACATTACTTATATAAAATTCTGACAGTATTGACATTTCGAAAATTCGAATTCTTTTTAATACTTTTACAGATTGAAAATTTTGGAACAAATTATATAGCCAGAATGTTCAAAGAAACAATAATACCGCACGCACAGATAACTGCATCGCTTGAGGTAATGCACGCTGGTTTAAATACAGGCCTGTATTTTATGAAAGCTTTCCACTCTCACTTATCTATCTGTGCGATATGCAATACGGTCAAAATTTCATTAAAGTAGTAAAAAAATTATTTAAAAAAGAAACAATAATAATGAAAAACAGTGAAAAATGTAACAAATATGACGTATAATGAATGAGAAGTGAATGGTTAAATTATTATTTACAAGAATAACTTACGTTCAACATATGAAAATAAATCTATATAATTTGTTTGAAAATTTTCAATCTGTATTAGTATTAAAAAGAATTCGAATTTTCCAAATGTCAATACCATTTTTAACGTTCATTACCACCATCTTCCCTGACTAGGATAGGCCTCTAGCAAATTTTTGGATTAGGGCCCAAAATAATTGTATAGGGTGTTTTTTTTAGAGGTGTGGTTTTCAATCTGGCACTACTTTTTTCGTAGTTGGTGTTTTTGACAGCTGTCACTTGATTTATGCTCAGTTTGGTTTGCCATTTCATAATGAATAGACTTACTCCTGAACAACGTTTGCAAATGGTGCAAATTTAGAAAAAATCACTCTAAATTTTTTTTAAATCACTCTAAAATAAAGTAAAAATCGCGTCGTGGGCCTGTGGAGTGGCCTCCAAGATCGTGCGATTTAACACCGCTGGACTATTTTTTGTGGGGTTATGTGAAGTCGCTTGTCTACGCAGATAAGCCGGACACGATTAACGCCTTGGAAGAGAATATTCGGCGCGTTATTGCTGACATACTTGCTGCAAAAAGTGGTTGAAAATTGGGCCTCTGCTGGAATTTGTTCGAGTCAGCCGCGGCGGCCACTTACCCGAAATCATTTTTAAAACATAATGGCAAACCCTTATCTTTATAATAAAACTAAATTCTTAGCCATAACATCAAATTATATGCGTTTTATCTCTTCTTGAAAACCACGCCTCTAAAATCATCATCCTATATATGACCTAGGTCATAGCAATTATTAAAAAAAAAAAGTCAATGTAAAAGTTAAACACCACAAAAATATGAGAACATCTATATAGAATCCACATACTAATATACTAATCTAAAATTGTATTTAAAAATAGTTTTAGTGCAAAAGAAAATTATCACAAAAGGCACATTGATCTCGTACAGCTGCATCGCATTTGTATGCAGGAAAAAGACAAAGACAAAGACATTCATACCTGTCCTGAGCTAGTTTGTAGTCTCCCAGAGTTTTTTTTTTAAATCTGATTATACACTTTTTAAATGGTAAATTTCCAGGTTATGCCATGTGAATATAGAAAATCAGAAAGCAAAATTATACATTAACTTGCATTTATAAGATACAGAATATATTGTAGACTAATCATTTTTTATCTTGATTTTTTTTTGTTGACAACTGCTGTAATTTCAGTAGAATAATGGTTTTTTTATTTTTCTTGTTCTAGACTTACGATATTTATAAATATATATGCCGTGGATTTTATGAAGCTCACAAATACCTATTTACTTTGTTGATGACATTGCAAATCGATCTGCAAAAAGAGTATATATCGTATGATGAGTGTCAAATTTTTATAAAAGGTAAAAGGTTTTAAATTTTTGGTGTCACTTTTTTTCGTTACAGTGGTTTGACAGATTAAGTAATTAATTTATCGTTAACAATGGTTGTGCTACTAATTCTTTGCTTACTAACCTTTCTTACTTATTCCAAGTGATAATCTGTTTATATTTAAATATACATATTTTATTCAACTTTAATAATTCCACACATTACAGGGGGAGCTGCTTTGGATCTTAATGCATGTCCTCCAAAGCCTTGCAAATGGATTTCTGATCCAACCTGGCTTAATTTAGTTCAACTGTCGTACTTAAGACAGTACCATAATATACTGACACAAGTGGCAAACAATGATAAGGCATGGAAGTCATGGTTGGTACTTTAGTAATTAAATTTCAGTAAATGTGCGATTAATTCTAATATTGATAGAAATCAATCAGATTACAAATTTAATCACATAAATAATACATCCAGGTTTTAATTGGAAATTATTAATTGCTTTAAATAATCCTGACAGGTTTGATAAAGAAGCTCCAGAAGAAGAAATAATACCTGACGGATACAACTCGCTAGATATGTTCCGAAAACTACTAATCATCAGATCATGGTCTCCAGACAGAATCATGGCACAGAGCAGGTCATTTATTTTTACAATGACATACAAGTACTTACTAATCAATTACTTGAATTTTTAATTGCATTTTTAGAGAATATCCTATATAATTAACCTACTTATGAAGGGTACAGGAAAAAAACAGGTAATATAACAAAAAATGAAAATTCAGTTTGTCGTTCCATTATTATTTTTACAAAAGTCCTATTTTACTTTGTAAACAAAACACAGAAAATTACTGTCACTGTACGAGACATTTAAGAAAGGAATAAAACCGTACACTAAAAAAAAGAATCCATAAAAAAAGGATAAAACAATGGATTTTATATTTCAATAAAAAGTATTGTTTTATATTTCAATAAAAGTATAGCGTTTGTAATTAGAAAAGCAACCTGGGCAATTTTTCAAAACATTATTAACATGTTGACTGCCAACTACTAGATAACTCGTAGATTGCGTTCTTTTCTAGGACGCCAATTACGAGTAATCTTGTCCTGTGTTTACTTGCCATTTTTGTGCAGCTACGATTAACCTCGAAATATTTCAGTGCTAATATCGATAGATGGCTTCTCGGAAAAGAACAAACACAAAATTTATTAAAAAAACAAACAAAAAATTACAAATTAGAGTTCTTAATAATATAATGTGATTAAATCAAATTCTCATATTTTATATTGTATAATATATATTTATGTTATGTATGTATTTATAATTTCTATCAATTCGTTTATTTTACCTACATTTTTATTTTCCTTTTTTTTACTTAAGGTTTTTACACCTAGACACAGAATTCAGTTAAGAGGCTTTTGTATAAATAAATAAAAATACATGTTTAAGACTCACTTTTTATTCTAATAATATTTTATTATATATTTGTAGAAAGTACATTATGGGCTCAATGGGAACACGATATGGAGAAATGGTGGTGGTCAATTATGAGGTAATTTCCCTTCATAATATGTAATGTAAAACATAATTATTATAGATTGTAGACAAAGAAAAAGTTCATCTTGTGCTAAACTGAAAGTTTTGGATTTGAAGCAATTGACGCGTTTAGTCAAAATAAAACAACTGCTGAAACCGAAATACCTAGATTAAAGATAACAAATATCAATCCAATGATGTGATACAGTTCTGAGGTTCATTCCTACCACAGTAATATTTATTTTGCGCTTGTATTTTAATATTTTTTTGCATGCAAGGTATAACAGCAAATTGAAACAAAACAATTAATATTATTAGTACAGTGAACATTTATTGCACTACATGGAGTGCCAGTTAAAACGATGCATCGATTGAAAAAAGTTCAATCGATGCATCGTTTGAACATTTTTCAGTGTTTAAAATTTGTCCTAGACTAACGATAGGACAAATTTTAAACATTGACCATCATTTTAATTCTCGACCATTTAAATAAAATTGTTTGCGATAAAAATAATAATTAGTTAATAATTAATTGAAGTTCCAATATGTACATGCTAATCATGTCTATTGACAAAACATATACTTACATATACTTCTCACACAGTGTACAGAATATGATTATAATAGACTAATTTTATTTATTATTTATCTTCTACATTTTTTTAAACTTTCTCCCTTCAGGCAATGGTTCTTGAATCACGTCCGCTCGTTCCAATGATTGGATTTCTAGCAATGGGTTCTGATCCAACACCTTCCATTGAGTTTATAGCCAAGAGGATGGAGTTCAAATGTACCAGCATATCAATGGGCCAAGGACAAGAGGTTCACGCCAGGAAACTCATTGACAATGCGTTAATAGAGGTGTTAACATAAAACTATTTTCTTAGCCAGAGCCGATACTGAAATGGCATGCCTCATTTGCATAAACATAATTACACATCTCATGCACATATCAGGTGCTGCAACCCTATTGCGGGACTGAACTGGTTTTGTCTTTATACAATCAAAAACACTTTCTGTTGAATTTGATTCTCTGTAATATAGGAGTCATGGGATGCAAAAGTCGTGGAAAGAGCCCATAACAGAGGACCCATCAGGTCAAATTGGTAATGGATCCTCTGTGGTGTTGATTCCAAAGTCTCCAATGCCGTGAAAGATGGAACGGATTCCACCCGATTAGACAAAAATAAAATGGCACCATTTTTAAAATATTAAAAAAAATGCTAAATGTCCGCCAAACGCTTAGTAAGCGATTTTGTTTGTTTATTGTGAGTTTTGTGTAAACTTTGCTCTATTTTGGAAGAATTTTAACCTATTATAAGTGAGTTTTTTTTATATTGGAGAGTCACAGAATTGAAAAAAAGTATTGTTTACATATTCTTTTACCCCCTGAAGTGACGGCCATGTTTTGAGTTGTCAACAACATAACTAAATTGGATATTTAATATATTTTTATATATTTGTATGTATAAACATTTTTACATAAAATTTATTGAATAAAATCACTTACGACATGTGTATTCTAAAATGTATATATGCTGTGGTAAATTTTGCAGTTCCACAGCGGGTAACAGCTTTGTTTACTTTAATCGGTGACATGTTTAAAAATAAATACTGACAATTTTTTAAATATATAAGTGTTTAGATATATAATGATATTATAACATCTATCTACTGTTTCACCTACTGATATCTATTTTTTTTCTTTAAATTTACATTTCTGAATACAGAGATATTCCACTGTTATTACTTTATCAAAAAATTACATTTTAAAAATATGTAATGTTTTCTACTATTGTTATTTTTTTTATATTTTAAAATTATACATAATTTTAGTGAAAAAAAAATAAGTAGAAGAATAACTAAAAATAATAAATAAAAGTTCTCATATAATTATTTCAAAATAATTACCGTAGCACAGGTGACTGAGATCCCCCGTATGTATCTATGGGATCCCCCTTATGTATTTTTTAAATCTCTATGCAATTTGCATCACTTTTATAAAAGTGGCTTGGATAGCAATCAAATTAAATCGCTTGCATATACAATAACATAAAAAAAACAATTTCAGGGTGAATGGGTACTTCTGCAAAACTGCCATCTTGGCTTAGATTACATGAACGAGGTCTTACTTTACATCATGGATCTGGAAAAAGAAATGGAAAAAGTTAATCCGTTTTTCAGGTAGGTAACATTATACAATAATATATTTCACCATTTTTTTTTATTTAAATGGTGAAAATATAATTTGACTATAGACCCAGAGGCCCCGGGATCGAATCTCGTCATTATAGTCATAACATTTTTAACGCTTCATCACCACCAAGTCACCTGACTTTAGCAAGCAAACTCAGCTTGTGGTTAAATTAATTGAATATGACCTAGGTCATAGCAAATGTAAAAAAAATAATTAAGCATAAATACATATATAAACAAAACATTGTTAACAATATGGCTTGCACATTATAATTGATTGTATATTTGGATCATTCCGATTTCATTCTTGAGGTTGATATTTAATTTAATTAAATCCAATATTGTGTTTTATTTTAGGTTATGGATAACAACAGAAGTTCATCCAAAGTTTCCAATATCATTGCTCCAAATTTCCATCAAGTTTACTAGTGAACCGCCGCAAGGTAATATTTTCACAATAGATTGTAAGAACAGCCAGAAATCAGAAAGTACCTACTTAAATATATTTAGATACGAATATTATTAGATAGCTGCTTCGGATTTATAGATACGAAATATTTTGAACTACTCTAACCCTTTTGAAATTAAATGCCTATTGATGTTATTTTTAAAATAATAACTATCAAACTTTAAAAATAAAATGTTCAGAAATATGAACAGTAATGCTTCTACAGTTAACGCCCATGTACGAACAGTTACTCATAATAAAGACAATCAAAATATTAATAATAATATTTCCAAACAAAAACTTTCATTTGTTGGTCTGACTTTGTAATACACGAACTTCGAGATCACTTTAGCACCTACCAACAAATCCTATAAAATTTAGATTTTAAAGCACTCACCTGTTTTAAATGGCCGTTTTCAGGAATGCGAGCTGGCCTTACCAGGACTTACACGTCGACTTCACAGGACTTTTTGGATTATTCTGATTCACCTTTCTATCTTCCTACAATGTACGGCATATCATTTCTACATTCGGTACTCCAGGTTACTACAACACATTACATACTTTTATCATTTTATTCGAGATTTTAGATTGCTCAACTACTAAGGCGAAATTTATACTACTGTGATCTCACACTGATCTAGGCAAGCTAGTCATTTTCAAAGGTTTCTATACAGAGGATTATGGTTTATCTTTATGATTAACCAAGTAGTAGAATCATTATTAGCAAATAAGAGCTAGACTAAACATTGGGACCAAAGTGAATAAATTAACACCTTGTTTAATGGTGTAGTGGGCATACTTATTGATCACACAATAGAGGATTGATGTCTCTTATTACGGAACTTTGATATTCTATTAAAGGATCTCAATCTAAATATCGAAAAACTTTAAACAGTTCCTTTACTATTTCCCTTCCCATTACGGCATAAAAGTCAGATATTTTTAAACTCCAAAAAAGAGTGATCAGAGCTATTATAGGCCTAGACCCATAATAATCATGTAGGCCACACTTCAAACAGCTTAAGCTACTCGCGGTGTACGGAATATTAGTATGTTTTACTTAAATAAGGATCATGCAATTAAACACAATGATCTGTACACTCATAATACTAGAAAAGAGGAAAATTATATTCAACCAACGGCAGGTCGTACTGTCAAATTATGTAGGCCTAAAATATTATAATACGCTGCCAAAAATTCAACAAATTTAAAAATGCAGTGCAGTCATACATATCAGAACTTTGAAAATAACAGTTATCTCCTCAAGCCCATTTTAGTGAAGTGTTATTAAATTAATTCTGGTTTTCTCTTAAAAATGATGTCTGTTATTCTTGTATGTTTTCCATAAAAAATGTTAAAAATAATTATTATGTATGCGACACCACTATACTAACCTCCTATTATTAACCTAAATATTATTCTAACTAAATTAAAATGTCATTCCTATATGCATTTATCTTGTGTTTATGGAATAAAATAATTTGAATTTGAATTACGATGGGTCTGATCTCGGTCAGTGATTTCCATGTCAATTACGCTCTTATCTATACTCATATTTATATTATTATTTTAATATGACTACTCATACGTGATTTAGAAAAATCCTCTAACAATTAGCGGTTATTTTCAGGAACGTCGCAAGTTTGGTCCACTCGGCTGGAACATTCCATATGAATTCAATCTCTCCGATTGGTTAGCATCTTGCATGTTTCTACAAAAGCATTTGGACGACTTGGAAGTGGGTAAAACTATCAGCTGGAATACAACCAGGTAAAATAATACTTAAAACACAATTGAATTATTGGTCACAATAAAGAGCATTAAGTGAGCGTCACATGAAAACCTCTTCTCTGTGCGTTTATTTGAGGACAACACTTGTTTTCAGGCAGCCAATAAATAAAATTAAAATATTGTTCAATGTTTAATTAAACCAGTTCGCAGGTAAGTTCCCAAACCAAAAATTCATATTCTAGAGAAATTTATAATCTATTTAAAATAATTTAGGCTATCTAGAAAACATTCATAGTTACTTTAGATTAAACCAATTTAAACCAACCTTGAAGTAAAAAGCCAAATTAAAATAGGCTTATATAAATTTTGAAGGCCTTTTCACAAATATTCAGCTGTTTTTTTTTTCAGTTTAATTGGCTAAGATACGAAAAGGTACAAAATGCTTAAATTATGACAAAATTGTAGTCAAAGGTTCAAAATAAAAAATAAAATATTTTTAGTTGATAAATAATAATGATATTGTGGTACAAAATTTTTCCTTATTTTATAAATGAATATAATTGTTTATAAAATCGTAAAACCATGTATGAACATTTCCTCACGTACTTTAACCATTTTGAGACATTTCTTGTCAAATCTATTGACTTTCAACGGCTTTTGTTGTGTTTTTGTATTAGGGGTATAATTAATTATTAAAAAAAAAAATTAAACCAAAAAATAGTTCTGCACTATCATCTGCTATATTTACAAACTGAAGATTTACACATGGTAATCGTTAACATTGAAGGATGGTACTGATAAGGAAGGTCTATTCTATGTACTATGTGTGATTAAAATAATATGTTTTAAAGAACAGATATCATCGAAATAGCTAAGGTTAGACCTATCATGAGAATTGTGACAGCATAAGGATGAAAATTTATTTTTTTCTGCGACATACACATTATTTTTTTATTCTCAGGTACATGATCGGAGAAGTGCACTATGGAGGGAGAGTGACGGATGACTATGACAAACGCCTTTTAGTAACATTCTGCAAGGTGTGGTTCTCCGATGCAATTTTCAGCAATGATTACCAGTTCTACCGAGGCTATGGCATGTTTAAATTTAAAAACATACCCGAGTATGTAGTGGAATTTGACAAGATGAAAACCACCGATCCGCCGCAAGTCTACGGCCTACACTTTAATGCTGACATTACGTATGATTTTTAAATCACTTAATTGAAACTATACCATCGTTTTAAATCATTTTAATTGTAAATTTTATTGTGTTTTGCTGGTGTAAATTACCTTTCTTAGCAGTGCGTAACCTTAGATGCATTTGCATACAAAATGTGGTCAAAGACCTCTACCGCCGCACCCGGATAAATCCGTTTATGACGCTTTGTACGGCTAAGGTACAAGAACGGTATTATGTAACGTAAAGTTTTCAATTTTTTTCTTTGAAACCATGATGAATTTTGATATACCGTCTTTACAAGTAATACTCAAAATTGTAGGGTCATCTAATTGGATTATTTTATCGGAAATGGTCTTGGGACATGGGGTAGAATAAAAAAGGTAAATTAATACTTTGTCTAAAATTTAAAAACCACATGAAGTCAGTATTTTTCCATACATTTTATCAATACTTAAGACGGAAATCACTAAACGAAAACCACTGTGGCATAGTTGATTTCATAAAGATACCTATGTTTTTACAAACACATTGACTTTGTTTTTAAATATTAAAAACAAAAAAACGATTTTGTTGATAAAGAGAAGTTGATTCATTTTAAGATACGTGCGTGTCCTAACAAGTTTAGCTAAACGAAACAGATGGATGAAATATTTTTTATTGTGGTTTTATAACAGAAATTTTAAGCAATACAATGACGTAAAAGCAATATAAATTGAAGTACTTTTACATTCCTAAACTAGGAAATACATTAAAACATAATAAATGAATTTGAATAATGCAAAATAAATAAAAAAAAACGATTTTAACATGCATGTGATCATCATGATCACATGCATGACCTAGTCCTCTTGTCCTAGTTTGTAGATTAAAAATATTTAATCCAAATTCTTTCTTTAATTACATAGTATTTATGTAACATGTCACCTTTTTTAAAATATTCTATTTTTATAATAATACTTAAAGGATACTTTATATATTTAGATATCAACGGAGCACTGCCCAAGAAATGTTGGACACAATTTTATCCATTCAGCCTAAAGAGGCCGCTGTCGCTGGTGGCGAAACCAGGGAAGCAAAAGTGGCCAGGCAAACTTCCGAAATGTTGGACAAGCTACCCTCCAACTACGATCCACACGAAGTCAAGGACAGGTAGTATACCTAAACCTTTACTAAACGCACTCCATATTGTAATGTTATTATTTTATATTTTCTATTTGCAAAATGATGTATATTTTCTATTTGCAAAATGATGTATTCCTATAGTGTGTTAAGGTTAAAAACTTCATGATATTCCATTCTCCCATCTTGGAGTAAGTGATCAAGTACTAAACTCAGTGTATCTATTTCACCGATCAGGAGGACTCTTGGCTGGAGTAGTGTTGTCTTATGTTTTACCCACATTCCGTTCCGTACGTAAAATGCGCGGTCTAAGTGTTATCGCCCGATCGGCGAAGTTTATTAATTTACAAAACTATGACAATGTTTGTCTTTTATGTTTAATATTATATTGACATAGCTTTTGTAAATAAAACTCGAATTATTATATTATGAAGAACATGTTTACTATCAATCGTAATCCTCATCTCCGCGGACACAAATTAAAACTCTCATAAACCCCTTCCCCTAAAAACGCAAGAAATTATTTCTTAACTAATAGAATCGTTGATCTGTGGAATCAACTCCCACAATTAATCATCGAAGCCAGCAATACCAATCAATTACAAATCTACTGGACAAACACTGAATACAGTCGTCATCAATGAAGTTATGATCTCGATATGGGCATATCAGCTCTAGCTGCTCGTCCATTAACCAATAATAATAATATTTACCACCAAATCCATCAAAAACACTTTCAATTCACTAGAACTCACTCAAAACCGAACTAAAATGAAAAAAAAATGATGATGGTATGCCTTTCATGAATTCAGGTATCCGTCACATGCTGCGATTTTAAATATTAACAGAAATGCAGTAAGTCGATGATGCTTTTAAGCGCACGCACTGGCATATACATCAATGATGAGATATCTCATCATCAGCACTGAGTGTGTTAAAAGTAGCAATAAAATGGAGTGAGTTGAATTAGTAAAACATTATGTTTATTTTTCAAGGCTGCGGAACATGGGGCTTCTAAACTCAATGACAATATTCTTAAGGCAAGAAATTGACAGAATGCAGAAAGTACTAACACTTGTGAGGAGCACTCTGAAGGATCTCCTGTTGGCCATCGAAGGAACTATCATCATGAATGAGGTGACTATCATCACAAACACATTAGGCCCTTATGAACTACATTAGTTAATTCTCTATTCCTAGATCCAGGAAATATTAATCAATAAAATCAAATAATTAAAATTAAATTCAAATCAAATAAAATCAAAATCGAATAAAATTAAATATGGTCAGGGAAGTGTTAAACATGCCTGACTATTTGTGAATTCTAAACTGCAACTACTGAGTTAGCAGTTGCATCCATTTATTCCATCCCATCCATTGTAAATTATTATATTTAACACACTATTCTAAATATTTTCAGTGGTACTACCCGCATGGCACTCTTTACCATTTTTTTTTCTTCGTTTCTTTTATAAATTTTTGCAGCCTGCCATATAATGAATTTGAAATTAATAAATAAAAGTATTTAGTATTCAAAACAATAAAAAATTAAAAGTGAAGTGCACCTGTAATGTGGTTTTTGTGTTATGTTGGAATAAGCATTCAGACAAATACTCTTGATGCTTCTTGCCTTAAATATCATGAAATAAACCAGAAACCACCAAAACTGTTAAGAAACATATTATATCAAATGCTTTTGATTTATGTTTAAAGTGCTATAATTAAAATTATTATCTATTTTTTTATACATTTGCAAATAAGATGCAAAATTCATTAGATGCAGATAGTCAGTCTTTCTAAATAAAAAATATATTTTAGGCTTTACGTGATGCTATGAACAATATATTTGATGCTCGAATTCCTGAACTGTGGAAGAGGAGCTCCTGGGAATCGTCCACTTTAGGATTTTGGTTCACGGAGTTACTCGAGAGGAATGCCCAATTTGTATCCTGGTGTTTTGTGGGCCGGCCTGTTTCGTTTTGGATGACTGGATTTTTCAATCCTCAAGGTATATTTCAATTGCTTCATTTTAAGCTTATGGTATCGAACTATGCAATCAAATTTTTATTCGATATATACTATCTCATTTTCCATTTGTCTTATAGGTGCAAAAGTAGCTATCTCTTCAATAATTCAAACTTCTAAACTACATGAGTTATATTCCAATGGTATATTGGTGTATCATTTTACTATTAGAAGCTATATTAGAACATAATGGATAGCCGGGGAACTGATGCTCTTCAATGTTGAAGCAAAGCATAACCTTACTAGGAATTAACCAGCTTAAACTGAAACGGTTAACCAGTGATAAGGGCTATTCTCAGTAGCATAACTTTTTCTCTAGTTGCATCCAGACACTAGTGATATTAGCTTTGAGAATTGACCACGGTACCCGTTGGAGAGCCAACCGTGCAAATAAGCAGCGCTCCAACTTAACTCTAAGGGCCGGTTGTGTGATCCGTAGTAATAGTAAAAAATATGTTACTATAGTTAAAATTCATTGGTAATGGTTAGTTTTCACAAAAAAGAGTTGTTTGATCGCTTACCTTGGTTAAATTTCATTACTAGTAAGAAGCAAATTGTTACCCACCGATATCGGCTAGTAATAGTAGAATCGCTGGTTTAAAATGGCGGCCGACGCACAGCTGTTCGCTTGTTCTGACGGGCGAGCGGCGACGAGTGCGAGGCGGGCGCGGGGCGGGGGTGTGAGTGAAAATTTCTCGTTAGTTTATTCATTTGCTTATGAAGACAAAAGTAGTAAAAAGCATTCGCCGACCATCTGACAGTTAAACGTCATGCTGTCTGCTGCCGTTTATTGCCAGTAAATAAAAATACGTTTTGACAGATTTGGTGCATTTGGGGATATTTTGCGTTTTATGTAATTGCGTTTTGTATAGTAACTATAATATAAATGGCGTTGCAACCTGCTGTTGAAACTCTGTGCTTTTACTAATACAATCGTATCTTCTAAAGTTTACATAATAATAATGCACTGTTAGAATATTTAAAATCTATATATTAGATTAGGTAAACAAATCATATATTTTTTTAAGGGTTCATTTATTAATTCATTTAAAAAATGTTTTGGTTATTTTAGGTTTCCTCACGGCGATGCGTCAAGAAGTAACTCGGGCTCACAAAGGCTGGGCTTTAGACGTTGTGGCACTTCATAACGATGTTACTAAGCATATTTATGAGGATGTGAGGGTTCCACCGCCGGTATGTTACATCTATCTGTATTTGGCATATTTAAAATGATAAAATCTGAACTTTGACTGACTTTGAACTGAATTTTGTGAAACTGAATCAATATATATATATTTTTAGTAAAGTTTCGTTTTAAACATATTTTAAATAAAAAAAAAAATCTCACAAAAATATTAGTTTATTCGATGACTTACTTAACTTCATGTAAAATAAATCATACTAAGTTAATAAGATGTTTATTCATACTTATTAAGATGTGTAATATTAAGAATTTAGTGTGATGTTGCTAGATATTATGTATATCTGGTAAACAAGCCGTCATTCTTCCAAAAAATTGTTGATTTTTGCACTAAAGATTGCATATTACACATTGTGTAATATGCAATATGTAATATGTACCCCAAGCCCACTTAGTAATATTTAAGTACATATATCTATTGTTTTACATATGTAAATTCCTTAAGAGCTGTTTACAAAACATTGTAAGTAATTTTTATTTCTAGGAGGGTGTTTTTGTACATGGCCTCTTTTTGGATGGTGCCGGCTGGGATCGACGTAATAACCGTCTTTGTGAATCTATTCTGAAAGTTTTGTATGCTTACATGCCTATTGTGCATGTTTACGCCATTAATTCTACAGCCCCCAAAGATCCTAAGTTGTATAAGGTTGGTAGAATTTATTTTATATTTTAGTCTATTAAATGTAGTTTGTAGTTTTTATAGACAGACCCAGTTTAAGTTTACAATAAGTAGTTTACCAATTTAAAATCACAGATACATTTCACTGTTTCTTCACAAATAATTTTACACCCAACTCTGCATGTCTAAATCTACAAATGCTGTTGATTAATACATGTTTAATGCTTTTTAGTGTCCAGTATACAAGAAAGCAAGGAGGACGGGTTTGACATACATCACCCCTTTGTGGCTGCAGACGGCCAAAACACCTGAACATTGGGTGCTACGCGGGACAGCAATCCTCTGCGATGTCAAATGAATAACAATAATATTAAGGCTGGCAACATCAGTCATACTTTTTATTTGTTGCCATGATCATGATGGTCATGGATTCATCTGTCAGATAGGGATACACTATAAAAGCATTTTATTTTCCTGTTATTTATACAATTTCTTAAATATTTACTTTAACTTTATAAATTAAATAAAACATTTTTGTGGGTTTTGTGGCTACAGTAGAAACTCCAATAACTTTCATCAAACATATGAAAACCAACCAGAAAGGGAAATCCATACAGCCATATAATAATATCATATTTCAAACTCGGGCTTTGCCCAAGGTTGGCAGCTAGGCCCTGCGGGCGGCTTTAGGGCGCCTTCGGCACACGACAATTCGTGCCTATGGCATTCGGGGTGATGCCACAGGCCCGAGGCCGGTGCCTGTAACGATTGTTCCGCCGATGTAGGTTACGCTTTCAGATTTTCATGAAGTTCCCATTTTTTGGGCAACTTTTCTTATTTTTCTTTCGCTATAAACCATCTTCAAACTATTATGAATATTTAAAAAAAAAGTAACGTAATCAGCCAAGTAGTTTCTGAGTTATAATGCTTCAGAATTTTTATATAATATATAGACAATAGACAATAAAAATAATAATTTACTGTATGAAAATTAGACCATTTTGTAAAATCTGACAAGAATTCAGTTATACTAATATGTTTTTATTTAATGTTTTGTAATTTTGTATTTTGTATGAATTGTTAATTTTTATGTCCATATAATATGAATATTGTTATACTGTATTTATGTTTATATTAATAATGTCTTCATATAATAAAACAAAGAAAAAAAAAATTGTTATTTTATAATTTTTCCATGTGTATCAGGATGTGTATATATGCTTAAGTCCCCGAGTATACAAGCTTTATTTTAGACACATAATAAAATGTTATTTTTTTATTATTTAAATCAAAAGAATATTTTACGACGAAGTTTATTTAACACGAAAAAACGACAATTTTTCATGAAGGCTGATAGTTGGGAACTAGCGACTAATTTTAGGAACTAAGAGCACATAAAGCGAGATAGAAACGCGACACAAAGAGGAGTGTATTTTTTTAATATTAGGAGCAAGGAGCAAGTAAGCAATAATTTTTAATATTGGGGCGAACGGGGTTGAACAGCTATTTATTAAATAAAAAGTTGTTGTCGAGGATGCGAGTGTCTTTCAGCATTCTAGCCGTGTAACCGTTTTAAAAAGAATGGTTTTTCTTTGATCTGTCAGTGTCTTGTAAGCAACGATCTTTTAAAACATAAATTTGGCATGTGATACAAATCGTCCTTGTGAAAACGTGCACCGACGATTTCCCCAGGCGTTCCGCGTGCCACAACGCTCCGCCATGCATGGCGAGCAAGCGAGACACGTATGATACGCAAAGTGGCGTACTTGGACGTGGTACGTTTTTCACCCTCAGTTGCCGTATCTATATGTTTTAAAAGATCGTCGCTTTGTGTAGTTTCCGAACATTTATCGTTCTTGCAGTGGATCCTTCATATACATACAGCAATATAACAGCTACTCGTATTCAAAAATGGCTGGTTTAAGTTATCAACAGTCTATCCGATTTTGATAAAAAAATTATCCTCTCCAATGACCAACCCTAAAAGACACAATGACATGATGGAAAAATTACATTACTTCCCGCGAAGAGTTTACTGGAATTGTGACAAATTGTTAGATCTGACAGCTGACAATGAGCTAATACAAATAATTAGTTTTCCCGGTCATTGGGATAGTGTTTGACGATTTATACAACAAAGTGATATCCCCCAATAAAACATCAAAAATGTAAAACTTTGGTGCAGAGTGGGCAAACGTAATCCAATGCAATAATTGTTAAAACAAAAAGGGTTTAAGTACGTAATCATTCCGATAAAATTAAAACTGAAAATTAAAATTAGTAAGAGTAGTTGATGAAAAGACAGTATTTTTTTTAACAATTTATTAGAAATTGAATTGAGATCTAAGGTTTGCTTTGATTCATCATTAAAAAATTTGTAAGCATATCCGTGGAAAACCTTTACAAAACATTTAATACATTCTTTTTTATAAAATATCAAAATTTTAAATCATAATTTGTTGATTACCTTAAAATTACTATTTGAAATTATATGATTACAATGTTTGTCTCAATGTTGAAAATCTACCCGACAAAGTGTGCACAACTGGACTCTAAATCAACTGACCAATCTTTTCTCAACTCAGCACTTACGGTTTAAGTCCTTATACACTACACACTAAGCTCCACAAATTTGCCAAAAAGTTATAAAAAATTTTGAGGTCTAAACACAAAATACTATATTGATTTTATGTGTACATTTTTTTTCAAGACACGCCTTGATAACAAGGTCGTTTAAAAAAAAGTCGCTACTTTGAAATGGAGTCAAATTAAAACTAACAAAAAGTCAAATGTGAATGTTAAAACAAATATTGTGTATTTATTTGTGGGAAAATAAAAAACAAGCATCAATAGAATACATAGTGGCAAGCACTCATAGAAGCGACACATGTGAATTATATTTACTTTTTTAGTGTCATAAGCCTAATTGTAGTTTCATTTATGTGTACTTTATTCATATATTTGCAATAGTGTATATAACAAAACAGTTCAAGTGTGTAAAGAAATATTTCTGCCAAATACCACAGCTGTCAAATTTATCCACAAATAAAAATAAGTTAGTAAACTTTTATTTTGAAGATTTTTCATTACATTAAAATAACAGATTACAAATCCTGCATAGTTGTGCCCTCGGTTGCAGTAATGCAAGATATTCCTATATTGTTTTTAATAAACATACATAAAAAATCTGCAATTGAAAGGTGCAAAACATACTACTGGATACAATGTAAATTTACCCTGTCAAGAGTGAATTTGTGTAGCATCTACTTGAAACATTAATCATTACCTAACTTTATGAAGGAAGACTCGATCACCAAGCCGTGCGACATTGGGCTTGGACACAGAATTTGGAAGATTGAATTGACAAAAGTAGAGTTCTTTTAAAAAATATATCCAGTTCAAACAAAATACTCATATAGCACCGTATGGCAGGAACGTTAAAGCAATTTCCTATGGGCACTCCAGCGCGGCCGCGGGGCGACTGGCGGTAGTGGCAGTAGTGGGCCTGGCGCCGCCCGCCGTCAGTCGAAGTCCTCGTCGCTGTCCGTCCGCGGCGCGCCGTCCGACGCCGAGCCCGCGTCGCTGTCGCACGGTTTGCTGAACAAAAATATTATAAATTCACTCACTTTTATGTCTCGTTAGAGTCGTCACTTTTTGGCGAAACTACTATCAATTTTATTTGTTGAAACTATGTTTATTTAGAATCAGTCAGCCTTAAGGTGGAGGATGGGTGAAATGGGTATATGTTATAAGAAAATTCAACATAATTTGAACTTGGCGGAACTTCAAAGATAGACAAGCTGTTACTGCTATTGCTGTTGTGTATTTTTGCTACTTTCTATGATCAAAGAAGCCAGATTTGTATAAAATTAGTATTGTTCGGAACAGTTCTGACATTTCTAAATCCTATAATTTCCTGCTCCTATGTCTGCACCTTTACAATCAAAAAATGTCCACTCTATCCTGACCCTAATAGCAAATATGTATTTTATTTGGGGGTAGTTTCGAACGAAACTAAAATCGACCGCCAAACGGAGCCAAGACAAACCGCCCGCCGCCAGTCGATCCGATACGATTATACGAGCTGGTTGCACGGTCCGCCATTCCGCCCCGTTGGAAGCCGATCGTCGCACGTCGTGAATCGTGTCGTCTTCAGATCACTCCACAACTGGGTAACCAGCCCTCGCCCTGGTTGTACCTAGTACAGCAATTGCCCGGTTGCAAAATATACGAACATTATTGTGTGTGTTAAAAGGTGTGAAAGTGTGGCAGCAGAGCTTCGGACACAGCAGAAGCGCAAGGCATCAGCGGCGTCAAGGTCAGTGCTCTTGTACTATTTGCTTATCCTTTGTTGAATTCCATCCGATGGCCTTTACTGTCAGATTTCTGTAACCCGACTTGCCGCCAATAATTAAAAGTATTTAAACGTTGGCCTTTCGCCAACTCACGGTCCTTCGAGAAAACCGATCTGACTCGCCGTCAGATCCTGAACCCAGGCCCACGTGCCTACATGTTTTTGGTCCTTCGAGCCGGATGTTTTATTTTGGTAAACATTTTGTTGTTGCCAAAGTTAAAATATTGGTACAGCCAACATACAGTTTCATTCGGTGCCCACGCTAGCACCACAAAAACCCATTTAAAAAAAAAAAAATATCGTTACAGTAGTTTATTTGATTAAATTTATTGCACGATGGCCTTTGTAAAAGAAATGGAGTATGAATTAAATTCTAACATTTTACAAATGCAAGCAGTTTCCGATAAGGCCCACGAAGCCATGGAAAATCCGGACAATATTGAATGTTTGCATTACTTTAAAGCTATGTTTGAAGACGTCCAAGCAATTAAGAGGGCCTTCGACTCGACTTTCAAACGCCTAGTATCATATTGCTTTAAAAATAATCTGGAAGTATCTCAAGAACAACTTCAAATCACTTTTAAAGATTTTTACTACAAGGTGATGTCAATACATTCGCAATTAAATATATCGGATGCGTCGAATTTAAATATTAATTCATCTAGTACTATAAAACAAAATAATTTTAGACTCCCAAAGGTGGAGTTGCCAGCCTTCACAGGTGATCTAAAAAAATGGGTCCCCTTCGCAGACCTCTTTGACACTATAATAGAAAAAAATACGTCACTTTCAAATATTGAAAAATTAATTTATTTGAAAACGTCAGTACGCGGTGAAGCTCTGGCCGTAATTTCAGCGTTGCCAACAACTAGCGATAATTATCAGACTGCTTGGGAATTATTGAAAAATCGTTATGACAACAAACGCGTAATAACCTCAGCACATCTCGATTCATTGTTGAACGTTGCAGCAGTAGATAACAAATCAGGCATTTCTCTACGTGATTTTCTTAACAATGTCTTAGAGCAAATAGGCGCCCTTCGCAATTTAGGACATCCTATAGATGCTTGGTCAACGCTTCTTATACACCTACTGCTTAAGAAGTTAGATAACGTACTGCGAATGGAATGGGAAAAGACATTACCGTCAAACGCCATGCCTGACATAGACCAATTTCTAAAATTTATGGAGAAACAGGTGAGCATTCGCGAAGCGCTATCTACAGGTTGTGTCCAAAATACATTTAAGGCCTCACCCAAGAACAAGCAACAAGGACAATTGAAATCACTCGTCAATACGACTAGCGAAACTGAAACGTCTACCAAAACGGTTCCTTGCACATTCTGCAAGTCATCAGAGCACCGGATAGGTAGGTGTCCGAAATATATGAATATTTCGTCTCAACAAAAAATAGCATTTGTCAAAAGAGACAAATGTTGTTTCAACTGCTTAGGAAAAGGGCATGATAACAGAAAATGTCCTTCAAAGTATTCTTGTCGGACCTGTCAGCTTAGGCATCATAGTTCACTTTGTGGTGCATTCAAACCGGCTTCAAACAATTTGAACGTGGTCGCACAACCTCCTGTGCAAAGAGGCGACAGTAGCAGTCCCCACGAGGATGTCTCTCAACGCGCTTCTATCGCCTCACTAACAAGCTACAGTCCGATGAAGACAAACGTCTTACTTGCTACAATTCAAGTGCCAGTGAAGGATTCCAACGGGGGTTATCAAAATGCACTCGCTTTGTTGGACAGCGCCAGTCAGGCCAGTTTCATATCGAATTCATTTGTGCACAAACTTGGACTCAAGCGGCGCAGAGTAAACGTTCCAGTTCATGGACTCTCCGACACTTCCCTCGAAGTGTCAAAAGGTATGGTTGAGTGTCTACTTAAACCCATCAATCAAGGATGCGACGATATCGCTCTTACAGCCTTAGTCGTCCCCAAAATCACATCAACTCAAACAGTTTTTGTCCAACCTGACTTATGGTCCCATCTGAACCACGTCAAATTGGCTGATCCTCAGTTTCAGACATCTCGTCCTGTTGATATCCTAATAGGAGCCGATCTATATCCAATTATAGTGCGACAAGGGCGCATAGTCGGACCCTTAGGTACACCAACTGCTCTTGAAACTATGTTTGGTTGGACCCTGATTGGCAGAGTAAATGATTCCTGTCAAGAAGTTAGATCCTTTTGCATTACCACCGAAAATCAACTGGATTTTAACCTTCGAAAATTCTGGGAAATTGAAGAAATATCTACACCACAAGCGCTCAGTCCTGATGATGAACGATGCGAAGCTATCTTCAAATCTTCAACTATCCGTGAACCTTCGGGAAGGTATGTCGTCGCTCTTCCATTTCGCGACGACACTGCAGTCTCAATTGGGGATTCTCGACAGATTGCTCATCGCAGACTAGTGTCACTAGAAAGGCGCCTTGCTCGTGATAATACTTTAAAGGAAAAATATCATGAATTTATGCAAGACTTTGTAGATCAAAGTTTCTTGGAAAAAATACCAGCAGAAGAGTTAACAAACCATGACTCTTACTACATCCCTCATCATTGTGTCATGAGGACAGATCCAGGGCCATTGCGTCTTCGCGTTGTCTTCGATGCTTCTGCCAAATCCACCAATGGCCTCTCATTAAATGACCTAGTTTTACCAGGCAGCAAGTTGCAGCAGGACTTGACAAAGGTACTCATTAATTTTCGATTGCATCCCATCGTATTTACCTCAGATATACGTCAGATGTATTTGAGAGTGAAGGTGAAGGAATCCCATCGTGATTTCCAACGCATTCTATGGCGCTTCAATGATCAGGAACCAGTTACAGATTACAGGCTTACAACCGTCACATTCGGGGTTTCAAGTTCGCCTTTTCTGGCAATGCGTACATTGCACCAGCTAGTTCAAGATGAAGGGATTAAATTTCCTTTAGCGTCAAGAGTTTTACTCTCCGATATATACGTGGATGATGTTGTGACAGGGGCTCATGACGTCAACGCCGCAATCAAAACACAGGCCGAATTGATTCAGCTACTTCAGCTTGGAGGATTCGAGCTAAGAAAATGGGTCAGCAACAATCAAGATGTTTTAGCTCTCATACCTAAGGAGCACAGAATGGCAAAACCCGAAGCAATTCCCTTTCAAGATGGGAGTATTGACAGTATCAAGATTCTTGGAATGCAATGGGATCCAGTTTCGGACATGTTTACCTACTCAGTCAACTTAGGATCCGCTAGTTCTAATACCAAAAGAGGTATCCTATCGGATATTGCGAAGATATTCGATCCCATGGGATGGTTATCGCCCATTGTAATTTTCGCTAAACAGCTTATTCAACATTTATGGAACATCGGCCTTGATTGGGATGAACAACCTCCAGATGACGTGTTAGAAAAATGGACAGCATTTCGAAATGATGTTCATAACATCCGAAGCCTATCCATTCCACGATACTTCGACCTATCTACTTCTGCAGATGGTGCTACACTTCAACTTCACGGATTCTCGGATGCCTCAGAAAAGGCATATGCAGCCGTAGTGTATTCGAGGATCGCCCAAAGTGATGAAAGCGCAAGGGTGATGCTTCTCATGGCGAAATCTAAGGTTGCACCTGTAAAAAAGGTCACTCTAGCTAGGCTAGAGCTTTGTGGAGCACTCCTATTATCAAAATTACTTCGGTACATTCGCAGCAGCACGCCATTTTCATCAAGCAATCCACCGGTGTTCGCTTGGTGTGACTCAAAGGTGGCTCTGCAGTGGATTCGCTCATCGCCACATCGCTGGAAAACATTTGTAGCGAATCGAGTATCACAGATTCAAGAGATTCTGGATCCAAATACTTTCTCCTACGTATCTACAAAACAGAATCCTGCTGATTCTGCAACAAGGGGTATTACTCCTTCGGAATTAATCCAACATCCATTATGGTGGAAAGGCCCCGAGTGGCTCTCACAGGACCAATCACATTGGCCAAACGCACCACCGGATGATGCTCTAGAAGGAATTTCTGATGTTGTTCAATCAGAAGGTCGAATCCTCAATTTTGCTCAAAACGTTGAAGTAGATTTTGATTTAATTGAACGATTTTCTTCGTTGACTACGCTAAGGCGGGTCACCGCCTATTGTTTTCGTTTTGTACACAATAGCAAGAATCCAAACAATAGAAAAACAGGGACTAATCGCCTTGGATGCTGGCAACTTCTCCAAAAAATAGTAGAGTCTTTTTGGACGCGTTGGCATAAGGAGTACCTAAATTCACTTCAAACACGCGAGCGTTGGCACTCTTCTTGTAAAAACGTTTCAGTTGGTACAATGGTACTAATCAAAGATGACAACGCACCTCCCTTACGGTGGCGACTTGGACGCATCCACCAAGTCCACCCAGGTCGCGACGCTGTAGTTAGAGTAGCTACAGTACGTACGGCACAGGGTTTGATCACACGTTCCGTGGTTAAACTTTGCCCGTTACCAAATTTCAACTAATTTTTAGCACACACTCCCATTCTGTAGGCCGGTCTACAGTTTCGGGAGCCTAAGCCTCATACCGGTTAGTGGACAGCAGTAAATTATAGAGATCTTGGTGGGCGGCATGTTCGGAACAGTTCTGACATTTCTAAATCCTATAATTTCCTGCTCCTATGTCTGCACCTTTACAATCAAAAAATGTCCACTCTATCCTGACCCTAATAGCAAATATGTATTTTATTTGGGGGTAGTTTCGAACGAAACTAAAATCGACCGCCAAACGGAGCCAAGACAAACCGCCCGCCGCCAGTCGATCCGATACGATTATACGAGCTGGTTGCACGGTCCGCCATTCCGCCCCGTTGGAAGCCGATCGTCGCACGTCGTGAATCGTGTCGTCTTCAGATCACTCCACAACTGGGTAACCAGCCCTCGCCCTGGTTGTACCTAGTACAGCAATTGCCCGGTTGCAAAATATACGAACATTATTGTGTGTGTTAAAAGGTGTGAAAGTGTGGCAGCAGAGCTTCGGACACAGCAGAAGCGCAAGGCATCAGCGGCGTCAAGGTCAGTGCTCTTGTACTATTTGCTTATCCTTTGTTGAATTCCATCCGATGGCCTTTACTGTCAGATTTCTGTAACCCGACTTGCCGCCAATAATTAAAAGTATTTAAACGTTGGCCTTTCGCCAACTCACGGTCCTTCGAGAAAACCGATCTGACTCGCCGTCAGATCCTGAACCCAGGCCCACGTGCCTACAAGTATTAAATAAAGATTCTTTGAAAATGTTGTCACTATTAACAATATTCGGTTCGGAGAAAATCGACCCTTTATTTTTATAGGGCCTCAGGTTTTACTCTTTGCGCGATCAAAAAGCAATTGTTGGTTTTTATTTAATTACAGCTTCATTTAATCCCAACTCTCTAAGCCTCCTTATATTGGCCGTAATGACCATCCTTCCAAGATAAAACCTATCTTGAGAAAACGGAACATTGGGTTCAATTCGTTTCTTTCCAGAACAATTCGCCAGTGGAATACTCTTCATAGGTCAGTATTTGACCGTTTTCCTTGTTCCAAGACTGTTTTTAAGCGTAGACTGCGAGTTGTTAAGCATTCATTATTTTTTTTTTCCCTCACCTACTAAACTCAACAGTATCACCGGAGCTAGCTCCTAAATATTGTAATTACTTAATAATAACAACAACAATAATAATAGAGAAATTAAAAAAACAAACTTTTCTATGTTTTAGACGCTTTATTCGCCTTTCAATTACTATTTTTCCTAATGCTCTAATGACTTTTATAAGAGAGCAATTCAACTAAAAAAGAACTATTAGCAGTTTATGCTAATGTCTGTTGATTTAATATATATATTTTTTTTTAAAAAGAATTGAATTAAAAAAAACTTCCTTTACTATGGTAAAACATAAAATCAAGGTATCTAAACATATTTTTTGTATTATTAAAATCCGATGGTTACCAAATGCCAGCATAGAAAAAAAGGGTCTAAATGAATCGAAATTAATATTTATCCTTTGGCTTCGCCTTAAGGATAAGTACCTAACAATATTAAGCCATTGGTATTACATTTTTTAAACTTGGTTAAACGATCTATAATTTAGCATTGACTCTGTCTAAAGCATAGATATAATTTACATAGTTTGACGATGACCAGCGACTAGGTAAAAACAAAAATATACGAGAGTTGACATTTTACACTTAATTCTCGGTGGTCATCTGTTCAACACCTGTATAACAAACTCAACATGACCAATAATAAATTTATGAACCGACTGCGTATTTCTGTAACATACCCTTCTCCCTACGCGAATAACTTCAACGTGTGTACAGTTTCACTCGAGAATCTATTTCATACAAATTCACCAGTCAAAACGTGTTCCTAAAAATAGTGACGTTAGGCAATTACCTACTCTAATACACCTTTCATTAAGTACCTAGGTACGTATCACACAAGTGAGGGCATTGTCCGAGCGAGCGATTTCGATAATGATAACGCGTCTATCGGCTATGAACAGTCATGATCGACTAAACTTGATCGCTCAATGGCGACTCTGGTGAAACATAGCGAGATTTTCTTTGGTGACCTCTGCCAAACGTACTTAGGTAATTTTTTCGTGAAATTTGTAAATATGACAGCATAGCAACAACGTCCTTAAATAATGTGGATCGAATAATAATGTAAAAATGTAAAAAATAATACACAATAGAAATGTTTTGCCAATATACTTTTTCAATCGGCGATGGCCTAATCGTAGGTAAAGGGGCGTAACCTTTTTTACGAGTAAAAAACGAGAAAAGAGACGAGTAAAAAACAAGGAATTAGCGCGGCGCGGGGCGGCGAGCGCAAGACTTGTGATTGATGCTTCCAAACGCTTCCAGTGAATCTCACGGGAGGTGGCGCACGCCGTGGCTAGGCGCGGGCGGGCGGACACCTTTTTGTTTAAAACAATATTTTATTCCTTAAAATCTTACCTACTCCTAAAAACAAACAAAAGGCCATTAATCGTTCCAGTATAATATATGCGAATATATTAATTTTATTTACCAAATACAACAATGAATGAGACATTTAACAACTATCAAATAAAGCCATTTTATAATGTGTTATTATTTTTAAACTTCAACATAAACAATCGTGCTTTCAATGGTTATAAGAGGTTAAATTGCACATGAAAATAAATTAGTAGTTCTACACATTTTACTTTTGTCACAACATTGTTAAATTAAACATTATAATTATTTCAACAAAAAAAAAATATTTTTTAAAATTTATTAAACAATATTACTCTTTTTTAGATATTTGTTTTTATAATTAAATTTAAAACAATTATTTAACAAAATAACATGAGCCGCTCTGTAGGATTCCATACTTTGGAAAAAAAATCAAACACTGAAGTAAATTACCAATTACTTAAGTAGTACCGTTTAACGAGTACTGCAATATAAACGTTAATCCATCTGAAACGAAACTCAACAAGAACCATAGTATTATAGCACACAGCTCATATACCACCAGGAGTTTAAAAAAGTTTCTGAAAGTCTCTTCCCCAATCGAAGGCGTACAGAGACCTAAGACCTGCCAACGTCGGACGAACTCGAAGTAGCCCTCCTCGACCAGGCTATTTGTCCTCCTGTCGGCCCCCAAGTAGAACTCGGCGCCGTAGTCCGTGGCGGTGCCGCGTTTCGTTTCCGGGAGCGAACGCTGTCCCGGGCATACGTCCAGAAGGAGCGCCCGCGCGATCAGACTCGGCTTGAACGTCATCAGGCAGGGCGTCGCAAAGTTAAGGGACTGTCTGAGGCTCACCGATTTGGTCAGAATATTCGGGAACAACGGGCTGGGGAGGAAGGGTTGAGAGGTAGAATGTATGCGCGACAAACACCCAATTTAATTGTCCACTTTAAAAACATACACATCCTCAAAAACTCGTGCATAAAAAAATATTATATTCATTAAAATTTAGTAAATGCGGAAAAGCCACTTTGGCAGAGAGGCTGCTATATATAGGCCATGGCGTAAATGAAAAAAAAAAACACACGGTGCGGTTATTTTAACGAACGTTAGTATTGAAGTTCAAGTTAGCCATGTCGGCGACCATTAACAATAGATAATCTGAATCTCAACGCAAAGGGCAACCGTTTGGAACACACCATAAAATAATATTTACATTCTGAGGGTATTTAAACCATAAAAATATGTGTTTTTTGAGGAAATATTTTTCCATAAATTCATTCGTTTTTTATAAAATAGTAACCTGTTATTTTACAAAACATATAAATTTGCAATAAAACCGGCCAGTAGGAGTCGTAAAACACATCTTATAGTGAAAAAACTATTTTTAAATAATATTTTTTACTTCCCAAGCTTGAACGACCTTTTCACCACATACTCCCAAGCAAACCAGTAATACGTAGGTACAACCAGGTGCATAATAACCCCCTCTATGCTTGTTCGCTGGTTCGACTCGACCACTGGTTGATGCGACGACAGCGACCAAGGGATTTTGACCAAAACATTGAATGGTGATTTAACACATGATTGTTAGTCCGTCCAAGTCTCATGCTCATTAAATGCGATGGAGAATTATGTAAAAACAATTATAAGCAATAGGTTTTAAGCAAATAAAAAATCTGTTAAGGAAACATTCGCAGAAACACACCATCGTTAACAATTCAAAAGTAAAATAAATAAAAAAAAAATGTAACTCAATTCCTTGCCTTGATTTGCTCTTTTCAATGAGGTCCAGTTCAAGAACGTTACTGATGCAGCGACAATGTAAAATAAATTACAAATAAAATAAAAAAAAACATTGATACATTAATCTACCGAAATAATTTGTAAACCTATTTTAGCATTATGATTCCGTTTTCTTTTAAAATGTTTTTTGAGTGCGAATGCTTTTGAGTGTCAAAAACAAAAACTCCTTTAATTCTGTAATTTTCTGAGATATTGCAACTTTTATATGAAATATATATTTAATTTATTTATTCTAATGTCATGAAAGCGTCAGAATGTCATTTCCGATAAGATAATCCCTTCTATAGAACTTTTCGTCGCCTCCTCGAACACATATCGCCGGTACCTTCTATTTTAACCTTCCTGATTACAATAATATTACTGTTATTTCGGCAATAAATTTTAAAATATAAAACATTTTATATTCAAAATGTAAAACATCTACTCTGAAAACTTCTAATATTTATGTAACTAAATAAAAATACAAAAAAAAATCTTTTCTAATTGTCGCAATATACGAGCAAATTTCAAGATACTTAAATATTATTGACGTTTTTCTTAAAAACTAGTTATAGGTACTAATAAATATTGTCATTGTCATCTCAACGTAGATATAGAATTAATACGTAGCTATGTATATTATGAACATATCTACATCAACAGTAAAGTTATCATCAATTTGTTTCTCACCCATTTTCATCCTTTACGAAGGACAAGTCGACTGTGCTCATCTCATCGAGGCCGTTAAGGGCTTCGCAAAAGTCCGCGCCGATGTTCTGCAGGTGCAGCGTGTTTAAGTGGAAACCCTGTATCCAAAATATATGCTAAGAGTATCTCCCAGACATAGTTGTTTTTTTTTTAAATAATTGAGATTGATAGTTCATATTATTGTTATTCTCGAATACTACAGACATACATATATACATATAACGCTGATTACATTTGAATAATTTTTCAAATGGAAAATAACCTAAAGGCCTACCAAGCCAAAGAACTTAAATAACTATCATTTGCAACTATCCTGATTACTGACTAAGTTTTGACTGAAAACCGAAAACAGACAAGCCTGTAAGATGGCGGGGAAAGGGAGTTATTGACAAAAGATGGCATTTCCCCAAATACGAGTACTAGGTCGCTACGTAGTATTGTTGTTGCAAGTTTACCTTGTAAGGTCCCTGGTCGAAGCCGCAGAAAGTGGTCTCCATTGTATAAGACCTGGCCACGCCGAGATGTCTCCAAACGGTCACCCTGGCGGTGGATTCCCTCTCTCGCTCCACGCGGAACGAGCAGCACCCCACACTGAAGGCGGGGCAGACTCGATGCATCAACGCCGGCAGCAGCTGGTGTATGAGGAGAGGGAAAGATTATTCAGAGAATAGGCATCAATTTTTCAGCGCCATTTTTTTAACATGGGCGCCAGTGCCTGAGTCCACTGAGATTGAAAACTTGGATATTTTCTAAGACCTATGGCCTCTTTGTAGGGCCCTTTGTTAGAATAACTGATTTTAAAGTCTAATATAATTCATTAATATACGTATTTCCAAAAAACTTTAGAAGTTATTAAAGTCCCTAAAGCAGATCCTGCCTAATTTAATTTAATGTTGCCACATGTAACATAAATTATATATAGATTCAGCAAAGATAAATTATACGATACTAATTAATTTAGATTATTTACGATGCGCACGAAAATATCTAGCCTCATGTCGCCAGCCAACAGTTGGACCTATTTACCTCCGGCAGTGAAGTAACTTTGTAATAAGCGGAAAATAACCAATTTAACCTTTCTCAAAGCTTAGTTTAGATCAACCGAAGTGTTACCATATATTCAATGGGCGAGTCGGGCTGAAGGCGATCCTTGGCGCACCAGCTCTCTGTGCCCGCGCATCCATAAAAGAAAACGTTCTTCTTGCGGGAGTGCCCGTGGTAGTCGCAGAAGACGACCGGCGGTTTCTTCAGAACGCGCGTCAAATATTCTATCAGGCCCTGTATATAAAGGGAAGAGAAAAATATGTCATTTACAACATCACACAAGCAAATTCATCAACAATTCTGGGCAAATTCGACGAATTTTAAGAGCAAACAAAAAAAAAATATTAAACTTAACCTACCTTGGTATGATAGATGTTTGGATGTAGAATTGCGTTTGGCTTACTCCAGCGCCTATTCAGGTCTTCGTTGGTCAAACCGCATCTGTAACTGGGAGACGAGAGAAAGATTAAATGCTAATAGGTATCCTCCAGGTTTATATCCTTTTATTTTTTATTACAAAAATATAGATATTTTAGATATGTTACATTTTACGCTCTGAACTATATTATACATATAATATTATGTATATTATTAAAAATGACTACGTTTGAATAATGTGTAAAAAAACAATGGAAACTTTAAAAGGTGCACTAAAATCTAAATATAAATGTATAGGCATTTCTCTTAAATTAATAGTGCGTCAATTATAGCATTTTTCATGGCAGTTAAAAGGCAACGAGGCTCGAAGAGCTGAAATATGAAGCGCCGATGGATGTATTATTTGGCTGGCAATGTCACTTCTTAGCTGCCCGTTCTGTTTCGCTTGCACACACGTCGGTTGGCCGTCTCTGTCTCGCTCTTTTGACAAGTGCGTACTTTTAGCTAACATGATGCTAACACGATTTGCTATCGAAAAGTCTAACCACTTGTTACTGAAAAAGCTGACCACCTGTCCTCTACTAAACCACGTGTCAAATCGTAATACCTTATCCATACTAAAAATTACATTCAATAGCCGAGATGCTCTTTGAATTGACGGTAGTTAGGTTTTTGTTATACTCCGGTTGTTGTCGCTCTTGGACTTGTGGGTAATTTGACTTTATAGCATTACCTTCTCTTGATTGTGTAATCGTCGTTATTTTAATGTATATTTTATATTTTAATTTTAATGTTTATATATATGATATTCCTGTATATTGTAATGTATTGTGGAAAATAAAATAACTTGAACTTGAACTTGATAAATGAGTCACCGAAGGCCGTCAATTCGCTGAAATTATCAAACCTAAACAATATTGGGAAAGTTTGAAATGTATTTTCTTTGTTTTTCTTTTGTTGGTTTTATTATAGATGTTACGCTAATGATGTAATTAATTTATGAACTGTGAGAAGAACTATGAGAGATCTGTATATCCACGACCATATATACCGTCATCAAAATGACTGTCTTGAGTTAGCTGTGCAATTATCGGATACACGTCAAACGAAGACGAAAAAACATCTAACTTTGACAAGACTTCAGAGACGGTGAATTTTTTTAATAACAAATATACATGCTAATATTATGCTGAAATAGAAAACGTTAATATGTACTTATTCAAGTTTTAATATATATTACGACTGCTGGTTTCCATAATAAAAAAAAAATAAAGAGGAAACTGCGAATTCATAGCTAAATAAAAAAAAAATAACCCTTTTCATGGAATCGAAATATTATTACCAAATAATAATTTAAATTTATCTTTTTAAATATAAACGTTTATTTTTTGTAGTTCTAAAAATTTATTTATACTTAATAGTTGTAAAATTTTTACTGACTTTTTTTTTGTAACCGTATATGAAAACAAAAAAACACCAAAAAAAAGGGATAAAGATAGGTGAAGTGCTTTGTAAAAAACGCTGAGAAATATTGAAAGATATCAAATCGTCTTGAGAGCATTTTTTTGTTTCTTCCTATTTTACATCTTAATCCCTGCTTGGTCGAATTAACAGCCTAAAAAAAAAATAATTTTAATATTTTTATAGTACTTTTTTAGCCGACATGAGAATATATTTTAAACGTTAATTTACTGGGTTAACTAATAGAGATTGTCTTACTACAATAAGCTTGCGTTAAAAATAACGTAGTTAAGCGTATCAAATAAATACCTCAGTAATAATATTACTAATATGCTTAAAAAATATATTCAAACTACAGATCAATAACACAGCAGTATTTGTTTTTAAAACTACCTTTATCATGACTGTCATCTATTTCATGTTGGTAGAGACAGAGATCTAACAATGAACATTGTTTACGGACTTGGCTAATTACTAATCAGAGAGAAAAAACTCAAGTTAGTTTGCTTAGACCTTGACGCCGACAGATCGCCGAAAGCGATTCTCTTGCGATGAATAAAAAAGACCTCGTGACCGAATGTTTCATCAAGTACAGAGGTAATCGATATTGGTCTCTCAAAGCGGTAGTCATAATGATTAGTCCATTATATTATAAACGTTTTTTCCCGGGGACGTCAGCGCTTCCCAGAAATCTAAATATTACCACCGACATGATCAACCTATTATCTACAGTAAATATTTTGGGTTATTGTTGCCCTGAAACTGGTATGAATACAGCTTATAACACAATAATCGACCACTATTCAAGCAATTTTATGTCAAAAATAAAGAAACAGGTAACAATTACAAAACATTCAAAATAATAAACAATTCAATTTCTTTTGGATGTTTAGTAAAAGGCACTCGGAGCTTTAGCCCGAACTGAAATCCGTAAAAAGAGATAATACGTGTGTGTGTACTGTATCTATGAGAACCACCGCTTTCGCATCCCCGTATGAGCGTAGATGAGGTTAATATCTACATATACATACCTACACACTATACCGAATAACCGTTAGGTAAAACTTCATTTTCCCTCGACCGTACACAAAGATCTTCAAGTACTGTGACAGGAAACCTAAACTGAACTCTTGTTTATCATCTTACAAATAACTGAGATAGCTGAGTAGCCATCCGATAATCTAGATATCAGGTTCGTAATCAGAATAACTATTGAATTAAATGATGTGAAACGCGTAAAGGAAAACCCATTTTAACTAAGTTGTTTGATTGATTTAATTATTTATTTCAATCGGGATACATACAGTTATATAAGGTGATATGTACAAATTTGACAATATACAAGATTTAACCATCTTATCCGATAAACTATGGCAAATAAAAATTAAATGTAATATTGGAGATTTATTTTTTTGTAATTACATACGAGTATATAATAAATATACCGCAAGTTTTCTGTATTATAATAATTGTCTATGCTTTCTCTTAACGTATTAAAACATATACATATTGAGAGGGCATACATACATATTTCTGGCCATTTGGTTGAAAATCAATTACACCTCCTGTAAGTCGCGCGTGGAAAGCAGAAAGCAGACGAACTGGCAAAGAAAGGTGCGAGCATGACTATGATAGGCCCAGAACTGGCCTGCGGTATAGCTAAAAGCACTACCAGTAGGCTGTTAAAAATTTGGGCTTGGAAGCAAAGCCAAAAATACTGGCAAGAACTACCCGGACAAAAGCAAGCCAAAGAACTCATAGTAGGATTCTCGCAAAAAAGACTCTCGGAGCTATTAAAGTTAAGCCGATACCAAATAAGGATTCCTTAACTGGCCACTGCAAGCTGAACAAACACCTGCACCAATTAAGCCTATCGCCCGACGACAAGTGCAGGCTCTGCCAAGTGAGCCCAGAAACTCCGTTACACATGGGAGAATGTGGACCCCTCATATACAAAAGGTACCAGCTTCTAGGCAACCATCTCCTCAAGCCGGAAGAGATTAGAACCATCGCACCCAATAAGTTACTGAACTTTATCTACAGTACGGGTCTAGAGGGCGAGCTATAAGTGGATTTAAAAGTACAATAGTTCTGGAAAGGACGTGGTACACGGGGGGGAAAACCCCTTCTAAGCGAGCTTTTTCTACGCACGCCTGACAGCTTTTTAAGTTGTCGCTCATGGCGAATTGTCCGAGCACGCGCGCGTCATACGTCAGAGCGTTTAGGTCCATTTGCGATGCGCGGCGCGACGCTTCCTGCATCCTGTTTGCCCGGAGAAAACACGCAGTCTCACGTCACTCAAATAATGCTAATACGCTTCAAACGCGTTAAAATTAAACCATAATCGTAATTTACGCGCCAATGTCACGAGAATGTCAATGTCGGTGACATGTCACATTTTAAACATGGCAAAGGAAATTAGCTGATTGTCTACGTCGAGTCATTCGATTGCCATAACTTGCGATTTTGAATGTCGAATAGGTACATGTCGTTTTTATTTGGAATACTAACGTGCCTAATAGAAGGAACGCGAGTATAAATTAACTGGTGATGAAACTTATTTAATTGAAAAAGATATTTGAATTAAATAAATTTATAAAACAATATTATTAAGAAGACTATACCGCTTAACCCATCTCCGATTTTTTTCATTAGAAGTACTTTAAAAACCTAATTTTATTTATATTATATAAACACAATAGGGTAACAATAAATGATATAAAAACACTGAAAAAAAATATCATATAGACAAATAAATACCAGTCATTTATTGTTGTTTTGAAGTAACATAGCCCATAAGTCTTATAACGCAGTGTCCGTATTTTTGAAGTGAAAACTTCTCTATAGGTAGAGGTCTGGCGAAAATTTAATGGGTTGGCCTCACGACATGCTAATGTTATCAGTATTTAGTTTAATATACCCTATTCCTATCACCACTTATATCAGTTTCCGCAGTTATCACGTTTATTTCAACGTACAAGGTCATTATGATTTGAGTCACCTATTTTTTATCATTATCATCAAAATGTGAAATGATGCAGAAAAATGGTTTTTCTTAATAATACGTAGACAATTTTTATAATAATCTAGGATCTCAGTAATGGGATTTAACACGAATAATAAATTATATTACACAATAAAGAAATTTTATACAAAAAAATCACCAATAAGCACACCCGCTCCCTAATATTTACACATACATAAACCCCCTTCTGTAGTAGATACATATTCATGTAACACAAACACATAGCCTCACATCCTCTCCCCCTCTCTCTATTTCACACATACATATACACCTACACCTAGTGTCCGTACCAAAGTTAACTCAGGAGATTTTTGTTCGCAGTTACTTTACCCATATATACACAATCTTGCTAATTGTCTATGAATTTGAAAATATTTTTAGTTGGATATCAAAAAACTGTGGTAATGTTTTATAAATCGAGGATTTTTATATTTTTAAAATTGAAAAAATATGTTCTTTAATTTCGACCTGCCAATATTTGATTTCTCTTTTTGTCATTTGCGAGATATGTGTTCAAAATATGTATTGTTGTGTTGTGAGTACGCACTTATGTTATGTTGTGAGTGCACTTAGGACCTTAAATAAATATTTTTTTAAGTAAACTATTGGTGTGTGTATCAGAATATAAACTGCCATCCACGAAAATAATATTACTATTGTTGCGTGCACAACAGGACAGGCAATTTATTCAATTCGCGGCGAGACGGTTGCGGACGACAGAAGCATCAGAAGTAGCGACTGATCTATAAATAACTGGGAGATGCACAACAAGGCAGCGATGATCCCAACGACGCTAATAGGAGGCCACAGCCTGGCCAGCCTGGCTATCCTGGAGAACTTCGTGCAGAGGCGTTCATGCCGATCAAACTGGACGTACTGAGGACAACCGAAACGCCACGACAGACGCGATCCTCAATAATCGAAATTATAAATGTTCGATTATTCATTTATTACTTTATTTTGACATATACATACAAATCACACACACTCACAACTATCACAAACTACACTCACAAATTACACATTAACATCAAAAAATTCTACTGTATACGTATATAATATTCATAATCTATATATATTTTAAGAACACTGTTCCAATTTTTTTATATGTTAATATGCAAAATGTCCGAAATCCATAATTGGTTTTGTGTACTAGTAATAAGTTTTGTTTCTAATTATAAAAATTAATACTGTTGGATTTTTCAATAAAGAATAAATAAATAAATTACAGTAATGTGCGTGGCACAATGCGTTCATTTTGTTTATTTATTTTTATTGAAAAATTCAACAGTATTAATTTAATTACAAACAGAATTTATTACTAGTATTTAAAACCATTAAAACCAATTATGGATTTATAACATTTTTCATAGTAATATTAGCATAAGAAATTTAGAACCGTGTTCCCTTCTTAATATACGAGATGCAAATATATGTGCTTATATGTTACAATTAATCATTATTATTATTTAGGACTATCATGGAAGTAATGATGGTTAAAAGTTAAATGCTTTGAGTTATCTTCCCGTTAAACATTCTCGGTCATTGACTAGAAAAAATAGTAATAGTTTATAACATTACCTAATGATAGGATAGTTAAAAAGATTCTTAGACGGTCCTTTTATTAATAATTTATTTTGTTTTGTTTAGTTTGTTCAGAGAGTAGTCTCCAATTAGTAGTAACGGACAAAATGATTAAAAACAGGAACCATTATGGCGATACTTCTTTGTGTGTCCGTCTGTCCCAAGACTGTATCTTCCTATCGGTCGGTCAATATTTTTTAAATTCATCTGGAGATATATTTTTTTAATATGTCAATATTATGGATAAATTTATTCTGCATCGAAAATTTTCCATTCAATAGTGAAAACTCCATTGGAATACATATATTGGCGTGAGTGTTAAGTGTGGTAAGGATTAAGTGTGATACTCTTACTTTATTTTACTCACAACTTTTTTCGTTAGGGGTACCATTCCCGGAGATTTAAGGGAGTGTTTATGGTATCTTTTGCGTGTAAGAAATTGTACAAAAAAAAAAACGAAAATATTTAATGCCCGAACTTATTAATTTAATTAAAGCGGTCGTCTAAATCCTCTTTTTTTTAATTTATTCGCTCTTTCGTTTATTCGCTCGCACTCGGACAAGGCTGCCCAATGACCCGGCGTGGCGCGGGCGCGCGAACGAACTAACTTATGACAAGAAAGATTTACTATTATCGTGTAAAGTTTAAATTTTTTTTTCTCGGAAACCATGATGACCATTTTATTTGATGTTAAAATAAATCACGTTTGAAATCGCAGGGTAAATTTGCTGGGTCAAATTAGCTGGGGGTAAATTAAAAACCTAACATACCATCATATAATTGTAAATATACACATACACATACGCGCGCGCGCGCAAACATGTTCATGCCACAAATGGCACCACACTCACTCCACTCAGTACACATTGTTTAAGTTTGATTATTCGATGTAGTGAAAGAGAATTATCTTCTTGTATCGCTGTTTTGTACTTTCATAAATAAATAAATAAATAATGTTAATCTTAAAATATATTTTACAGAATAATATATTTCTAATATTTTATTCTAATTTACAGCCGCCAAGAAAAAAATCCAGCTATGACAAGTATAGATGATCGAATGACCCGACCGCCAACCGCCAACCGCCAACCGCCCATCTAAGCCTTGCCTTGTAAGCTGCGATGATCGCGGCTGCTGGGTCCAGCGTGTTTTAGCGTCTATTGTAAGAAGACGAGGGCCAAGAGTGAAACCAAGAACCATCTTTAAAGGCCGTCACATTTCCATAAACATTTCCGTGCAAATCGGTCAAGACTGCATGGTTAACCCGTCCGTATGTCAATAACGCAGTTAGACGCGCATTAGCGCTTTATTAATGAAATAATAAATTTCTAAATATATTTCGATGTACATATAAAAATATATTTTTAATAATAATAAACACAATTATTTAACACTTATCAATAGCATTAAAAAACGTCAGATAAGTTAATATAGCAGCTAACCCAGAGAGTCGTTTAATAAATATTGACGTGATGGTGAACAAAAAGGCTTAAATAAAAATTAATTACCAAATGAAATTTCTAAAAAATAAATGATTTTCCTTAC
The DNA here is from genome assembly GCA_020383195.1 of Neomicropteryx cornuta. Taxonomy (NCBI): domain Eukaryota; kingdom Metazoa; phylum Arthropoda; class Insecta; order Lepidoptera; family Micropterigidae; genus Neomicropteryx; species Neomicropteryx cornuta. The sequence continues at coordinate 15,429,066 of JAHKQU010000014.1, forward strand.
ATTAGCCATTTAATATGCCTAAGCATGGATAGAATATGATGTAGAATTAGGAAGAAGTTAGAAAATGTTCTTTGATGAGGCGTTTAAAAACACGGGACACGCAACACTCTGTCTGGGGGCTGTCGAGTGGTAGATAGAGGCTGCATAAATATAAAATACTAATAAGTAAATTTAAGTAGTTCTCTTAGTAAGCATTTGAGTATCTAAGATTAATATGTATTAGTATGTTCGTATGTAATTTTTATAAATATAATATTTATTTTCATAATTGTATAATTGAGTTGTAAAGTTATTTAACTTATATTTGATGATTGTTTTTTAATAGCGGCAAATGGCCTAAAAATTTAAATGTCAATCTTTGACAAATTGATAAATTTGATAAATTTAGAAAAGTTTATTATATTTTTGATAAAACGTAGGATAGCATATTTATAAAAGTTCTAAAGAGGTCCTGTACTTGAGAGCGCAGGATGGGGGTTTAAACCCAGCGCCGAGTTCAATAAGAATGCATTTTAACTCTCACTTCCTCTTTAGTACCTTTATAAATATTTTGCTATCCTACGCTTTATCAAAAAAAAAAAAATAATAAACTTTTCTAAATTGTTTAATATTGTCAAAGATTATGTCATTTATCTTTTCAGGCTATTCGCTGTTATTAAACAACAATCATCAAATATTTATTTATTTATCTTTATTGGAGAAACCAACAATTTAAGTAACAATATAAGTCAGATAACATTTATTTTCTATAGTGCATTAATAGATGTTTGTTTATATACATCCAGATATTTTCAATACACCTGAAGGGATATTTCAAAATAATTTATGCATGCAAAATAACCTACTTACTTCGAGAGTTTCGTCTTTCAAATGTCAGCACTATGGGACGACGGATTCTGCGATGTCCATAATTCTGTCCGTAATCATTGATAAAACCACCATGGGTAGATTGTTAGGCTACCCGCGAAAAATGCAATCCTCTATTTTAAAGAAACCTACCAGAATTTATGTTAATTTTAAACAAATGATATGCTACTACAATCTTCTGCAAGTAAACAACACTACTAGAATGGCACGGGCACAGACGATCGATGACGTCACCAATATATACAATTTCAAAATCGAATAACTTCGTAATTATTTACTGACCATAATATTTTTTAAATTTGTATTCGTGTGATTACTTATAATTGCATAAATAATGTGTTTCACTTATATCTACTCTTAAAAAAATTATATTATGCACTTTAAAAAAATATTATAAAATCTACTACACTCTACAGTCACTGTGTGATTGGTTATGGTGATGTAATATTGATACATTTTACAAGGTGGTTAAATTTTAATGTCCTTAAATTATAATAATGTTGTTGATAGTCTAAATAAAATACTTATAACATTGATATTATTAAACGGTCATCTGGTAGTTTTTTAAATAAAATAAAAAAGTTTAGTACGGACTTAGCTTGCATAAGGACGTTGGTCCTTAGGGCCGCTCTCTGTGGACGTAATGCGCAATTTGCAACTCTTTGTGAAAGTCATAAATGCGCTTGAGATGCCAGTCTGCTGTCATTTAGCAGTGTCTCCATGGACATAGAATCGAGGATCGTGTCTCCGCATCAGTAAGGAATTCGCTGTCTAGTGTATTCGAAAACGACTTTGCTTCAACGTATTCCATAATACCTTATATAATAATGAGCGTCTTCGTAGGTCGTATTTACCGTTTTATGGATGAAGAAGATCGCACCTGAATCGTGCGCGTTCGGACTTAGTATTATTGAATACTAACTAAATCGTCTTACAGCTAGGCCTACGGCATTCTGCTAGTTAAAGTGACTATCTATGGTTTTTAGTTTATTTATTTTATTTAATTCCAGATAATGTTATAAAAACAATGTTACAATGCAAAATATCTTACCTAACTGGTTTTCAGCTGTTCTAAGGAAGACGTAATGTCTAATAAATAATAAATATTGTTGCCGCGTCGAAACATTTAAAAAATCCACGAACATTAATAACATAAATAGATATGGAAAAATATACTGAATATATCTGAATGCATACAACCAAATATACATACTACAAGATAGATATATATACTAATACAACTAATATAACAAATAAATATTATATATAATGATTACATACAAAAGCATACTAATATATATAAGGGTAAATACACAAATCCAGCAGATTTGAGCCAAGCTCAAAGCCAAGCCTTGAGCTTGGCTGGTACATAACAGAAAATAAATGTAAATTTGTTGAATAAACCAAATAAAAAATAAAAATACGGTAAGTATTTTTAAAAGTAAAAAATAAAAGTAAAAGTAAAAAATAAAAATACTTACCAAAAGAACTACTTAAACTTACTATTTTTTTTGAAATAAACTAATTACTTTAACTCAGTACTATATATTTATGCCAATAATAGATCGCTCAGAATAACCTCTGCATTGGAGAATTAATCATTTTGTCAAAGGTTTTTTTAAATTGGTTTCCTTTCGTATCTAGGGAGTTAAAAGCTCTTAGCGCAAGAAATGTCAAGTATCTTTGGCCAAATATTGTCTATTGTCTGAGAGTTACGAATTTTAGGTTATCTGGCCTGCACACCCTTTGTTGCGTTCTTTCACTTTTGTGTGTTCCTTTCTATACATTAGGATTTTGTTTTTAGCGTATAATTGACGGATGTCCAAAATTCTATATTTGTTAAACAATGCTTCAGTATCGTAATGGATAACTAGAATTATAGTTTTCAATGTTTTTAATTTGCTTTTATTTGTCTCAGTTTGTACTAGTAGCAAGCTTATTTTTTTGTGTCAATAATTAAATATATACAGACTTTACGTACCCAATGTGTTTTAAGATTTCAATGGCAGCTAATAAAATAAAACCCAATAAAATCGAATTCAAAATTAACTTACAACGAAAATAGCAATAATTACCTAATAGGTACAATTAACTTCTTATTTGTTAGTAAACAATAAAAAGTACCAGTGCATCAAAAAGGCGCAGAACTTTTTATGCAACTTCAGTGCATGTAAATTATGTTATATCAGGGTCCCATTATAATTTTATAAATTACGTCAACTGTTAAGGCGCAAAAAATACCTTTTCCGTCCAATATTTTTTTATGTTTGATTGGCTTAAGCGATTTTGATTATTTCATTTGCATATTGTAGACGATTGCTTGACGATAAATCTTTTAAGGTTTGATTATTAAAATAAAAAAACCTATTTTTTATTGTAATCGCTTAAGCCGTTTCGGAGTAATGAATGACGAATTGAGAACCTCCTTCTTTTTTTGAAGGGTTAAAAAATATTGCATGTCTGTACTAATCAAAGAAAAAAACTAAAACTATGCTGGAAATCTAAAATCAGACGTAGTCAAGAAAGGATAACGGAGGTGTGCACTTGTCTCTGTAAATATAATATTTTGTATTTAAGATTAAGAATCGATTCCAATTCTCGTTATGTTATGTTTTATTTTCTCATTTTAGTTACGCGTGTATAGGAAACCATTTTATTTGTTTATTTATTTCAGAGGTTAGCTACAGTGTCGTCGGACAACCTGCCAGCTCTTGGTTTCTTTCCTATGTAACGTTTGTGGAGACTTTATTGCTCCAAAGGTGATCATTAATCCAGCCCATAGCCACTTTAGCATGGTTATTGCTGCACTTTTGTGCGTCATCGGATTTCGTAGTTTCACACTTCTTTATGACGGGGAGGATGCATCTCGTTTTTGGACACTGAAGTATATCAGATCTAAAAACACACACAAACTACAGTTTTTCAAATGCACCCTAACCTAGATATATTTCATTTTTGTCTGATGAAGTGTCTGATGAAGTGATGATTAGGAAAGTTACCTATTGCAATGGGCACAATTGTCATGATTCCGCGTAAAATTTTGACATGTCTTCACGTTTGTGTATCCTTACGTATCTTCGATTCTAGGGAACCCAAAACCACCCTCAGTTTAAAAGTTTATATGTATATCTATCTATATCACTTTTTGTGGACACGATAATTTTACACCAATCACTTTCAAATTGATACATAAAATTTAAGAGCAAAATCTTGGTGAAGTTCGTTAATGGGCAAAATCAGCCTAGGGGGGGGGGGGGGGGGGAGAGGGGGGGGGGAGGGGGGGGGGAATAGGGGGGTGAGGGTCGAAAAGTCAAATTTTGCTATAACTTTTTTAGTATATTTAAGATAAGGAATTCATTTCAATATTATAATATTCCTCAGATAAGGGCCGAAAACTTATCTCTGTAAACTTTTTTGATAGCACCAAACATTAGTCCTAGGGGTAAAAAAAAAATGGTTTTTCAAAATTCAAAAAACCATGCCTTCCTTTATAGGCACCGGAACAAATTAGTCCAAAATGTCAATTGTAAGCCCATAATTTCCCTACAAATTTTGTTTGAAACAATTTTTAATATGAGCAACCCTTACGGCACAATATAAAGAGGGATTCAGTATGCGCACTCTCACCGCGCAAGGGAACGGCAGGTTGAGGTGCGCGAGCTGCCGCGCGGAGAGTGGATCGCGCGGCAGCTCGCGTAGAGTTTGATACAATTTCGCATAATTGGAGTCCGCTTTCATCCGGTGGAATCACGGTTGTACAACCGTGAAATATTTATTTATTAAACAGGAAATCATACAGCGAAATAGTAGCATATACATTTTAAATGCCAATTAAAGTTTACGCTTATGTAGGTACATAATAGTATTCAAAACTTTGTTGAAATTCAAAACTCAAATATTTTATTTCCATTCATACAAAACAAATGTAGGAATGACAATACAAAATTTAAAAAATATAAAAAAAACAACAAATCATCAACAACAATAAATATTCATAAGAAAGTAAACCATAGAGCATTCGATAATTTAAAATACAATTATAATATTAAGCTGATAAAAAATAAATAAAATACTGAGAATTACTACTACTTTTGCCAAAGTTGTAAAGAAACAAAAAAAAACTATCATTTTATGTATGTATTTCCAAATTTGTAGTGGCTACAGGTACTTTGTATAGGGTGTTTTTTTTAGAGGCATGGTTTTCAATCTGGCACTACTTTTTTCGTAGTTGGTGTTTTTGACAGCTGTCACTTGATTTATGCTCAGTTTGGTTTGCCATTTCATAATGAATAGACTTACTCCTGAACAACGTTTGCAAATAATGCAAATTTTTTTAAAATCACTCTAAAATAAAGTAAAAATCGCGTCGTGGGCCTGTGGCGTGGCCTCCAAGATCGTGCGATTTAACACCGCTGGACTATTTTTTGTGGGGTTATGTGAAGTCGCTTGTCTACGCAGATAAGCCGGACACGATTAACGCCTTGGAAGAGAATATTCGGCGCGTTATTGCTGACATACGCCCAACTTGCTGCAAAAAGTGGTTGAAAATTGGGCCTCTCGGCTGGAATTTGTGCGAGTCAGCCACGGCGGCCACTTACCCGAAATCATTTTTAAAACATAATGGCAAAAAAAAAAATATTTTTATAATAAAACTAAATTCTTAGCCATAACATCAAATTATATGCGTTTTATCTCTTCTTGAAAACCACGCCTCTAAAATCATCATCCTATATATTATTTGTATATTTGTTTGTATAGTTTGAGATCTTATTCATATAATAAATACTTTTATATATAAAAAAATGGTTAATTGGGTCCTGATGGGTCAATTTAATTAACAGAAAAGACAAGGTGCTTGCACACATAAAAATATTAAATATAAATAATGATAACATTAATATATAAATAATGTAAAATATTGTTTGCATTTTATAAATAGTAATTCCATGCGCTAACCCAAACTGACCCGAAGGTGGGTTCCTGGATTCCCGGCGATGTTCCTCTACCTACCCTTTTCTACTAATGTCACGAAAATGGTAAATACCAACCACATGGATTGCATCAAGCCACGCTTTCAAAATCATTCGATGCGACACGACCGCTCGGGGACGTGTACGAGTATATTCAAACTGCAGTCGAAAGGCCACGTTTTAACGCAAGAATTACATACCTTATCCTTTACTGCACCTTTCCTTCCCGATTAATTCGATACGATTTTATCATAAACACTAATATTCAACCCGTTTGAGCTCTTTAAGTATATTTATCGCGATATATGTTAAAGCAAGAAAGGATGAGTGCAATTTAAAAGATGCTTATCCTGAAAAGCAAAGTATTTGGTTTACAAATTTTTAAAATGTCTAACATACTCGCTGTAGAGTGTAGGTGAGTTTAATTTGGCCGAAATTTGTATTAATCAAATAAATGTAAATTCCTATAATAATTCATACCTATCTAACTTAAAATGTATGACTTTATAATAAATATAGCATATTTAAGTATATTTTGATATAAAATGGTTTTGTTATTTTAGTTATTAACTTTAATACTTTTTATTAGTAGAAACCTATTTTTAGTTTTACATAGTTTTTTATCGATTCATCAAATGTATTTTTTTATTTTATATGTACTGTGTAAAATTGTTGGTTTTTCCAATAAAGATAAATAAATAAATAATATTTGTACATTCTTATACAATACATTGATATTTTACAACCGTTAATTATTATTACTTTTTTAATGGTTAATTGATTAGTTTAAATGGTTAGTTGAGCTGTCGTCATTCAGAAAACCTATTGAGTATGCTTTCTCAAATGCTAAATATCTATACCGGGGTTGTTTAATTAATTAAGGTAAACTATGTTTTTTTTTATTAATAATTGCTATGACAATTATTTACAAAATATTAATAGTATATATAAAAATATATATATATATATAAATAAAAAATTTATGTTAATATATTATTTTATTTATATTAATTGGAAATACCAACAGTTTTACACAGTAATATACAAAAAAATACATTTGATGAACAAAAAAAAATATATGTAATATAAAAAGTAGGTTTTTATTAACAAAAATATTAACATAATATATATTATTAATTTATCTATACGCAACATATACGATGTTCATACATACAAACATGCACACACGCAACCACACACCCTCACACACACAACCACACACCCTCACAGGCATTTTTACACCGTACACATCTCACATGCATATTCTAAAATAGCGTTAAACTCAACAACAAAATTTTAAATATTTTTGTACATAGGCATAAGCTTTAATTGGCCTTATAATTAACCCTTTGAAAAATGTATATACTATTGTTACGCTATAAGATTACCTGTCAATAAATAAATAAATAAATTAATAAATATTATATATATTTTTTTGAGAAATAATTGCCATGACGGTCATATACAATTATTTTGTGGCCCTACTCAACCAGGCCTAATGTGCCTGTCGGGGGAGATGGTGGTAATGAAGCTTTAAAAACGGTATAACCATGTGCAGATTCGAGCCGCGACCTTTGGGTCAATAGTGCAACGCCTTAACTACCCTACCCTACCCTATTATTTCCTATTAACTAACTATTAGACAAACGTTAACGACGGAAGAACGTGTTCATTGTAAATATTGCAAATCAATCATAAGCACAGTAGAGGTTTTATGCTCAGCAATGCTGTGATTAAAAAAAAACCAATAATGATGTGCCCGCTAAAAATAAAGAACCTCGAAAACAAACTCAGACCAATTTACTCGCAAAAACTAAACAAAATAAGTGTACTGGAATGGATAGCATCAGCATCACGATTACCTTTTTGCTCGTTGGCAACTCTTCCGGTTACGCAAAGTGAACAAAAAACCTCCGAATATTTGGCCATCATTTACAGTTACCCATCTCATTAACTCTAGCAAGGATATCTCCGTTTTCAATGTTTATTTTACCTTCGATATGATATGGTTTTAAATCGGAATTTAATGACAATGTATTATTTATAACAATTTTATTTAGTTTGTGTCACAAACGAATATATTTTGCATATATCACGGGATAAGCATCGACATATTAAGTTTTATAGACTGCATATATTATTTTACTTTTTATTTCACTTTTCGTTCGTTTGATCGCACTCACCCATCGAAATTACTACTCATCTTTGCTGAATAGTTGTTACACGTTTTTGACATACAAGTTAGAACATTGAAACGTAGATCTTAAACACCGCACAATCTGATAGCGTTCTAAATAGATGTTGAACTGCGAGTTGACTTCTTTTACATAGGCCAATTTTGCCTACACGTTCACTGAAAAAAAAATGATAAATGGTACACCTAGCAAAACTTTCTTGTAACCTGTAACCAAACAATCTCGTCGATGCAGAAAACAAATAAAACGTCGTGTACAAATTATAACACTTAAATCAACCAAACAATCGGTAGATGCGCTTGAAAATTTGTGCATACACTACAAGATTATTTTGTTACGACAACCAGACAACCAAACAATCAGTAGTTGACTCGCAAACGCCTCGCGCTTCTCGCCTATTCCGCCATTTTGTTTCTCGACCGAACAGTTCGGCTGCGCTTATAAAGCAGTTTGTTTATTTGTACCGGATTTTAGTCAGGTGTACATAACGTTGTTTGAGCCTGTTAAGGTCTGTTAAGTCTGTTAATTCTGTAAATAGTCTGTTAAGGTTACAAGACTGGTTCGTTTGTGCGAACAAAAAACTTTCACCAGAACAACAAAACATTTAGCTGCCAATCTACAGGAATTTCTTCAGTGAGGGTAGGTAAGTTGGAAAAGTGGCTCACTACTATTCGAGGTTTATAGAAATGTTATCACTCAAATCTTTATTTTTGTGTGTAATTTTACTAAACTATAGTTTTGGTAGGTGATCAATGACCCTAATGACTAGCGACAGAAGGGTTGAAAATGCACGTGCTCAAAGATTCTCTACAAAACAAAAAGCGATAAGAAACAACGCAGAGCCGTCGCTGCATTCAATTTGTGAAATATTTGCACGCCAAATGCATCAATAATGACCGTCGCTGGGCGCGCGAGATGCGGATAGCAATTATCTAGGCGCGCGCATCGTGCGCCCGCGCAGCGCTGTTATTAGCAGCAGCAGGCGCCGCGGCACGATAAGGATCTTTCTGCGGAGCGTCTATCTGGACTGGCGCTGAGCTATTTGGGCACTAATACGATTCCTTAGCTAAGGTGAGAATTACTCGTACAACTATACAAAGCGTGTCTTCCTTTACATAATCAGACAGTGTGAACATTATTGATAAACAAATATTTTAATTAATCGCGAAAAATAGATAGATACTAACTATAATTAAGCCAATGCCAAAGGATAAATATTTATTTCGATTCATTTAGACACTTTTCTATGGCTGGCATTTGGTAACCATTGGCTAACAAAAAAAAATATGTTTAAATACCTTATTTTATATCTTCAACCATAATAAACCCAGTTTTTCAATTCAATTCTATTTGTGAGAAATTTAATAAATGATAAACTGCTAATAGCACTTTTTTATATGAGCTGCTCTTTTATAAAAGACATTAAAGAATAAAATAGTATTTGAAAGACAAATAAAGGGTCTAAAAAATTCAAAAGTTTGTCTTTTTAATTTCTATATTATGAAGCTGTAATTAAATACTAGGTCGCCGCAGTCGCTCGCATTTTGCTTCGCTGCAGCACATATTAGAGCGAAGCGATTTACTAAAATTTTCTAAATAAAATTTAGTCTGTGACAATAACTTTTTAACGACGGGATAGATTTTGATAATTTTCTATAATGAGGTATTTGAAATCTCTTTGATACAAATGCACAAAAAAAATTCATCCGGAAATCAACAGCATAACTTTTTAACGACGGGATAGATTTTGATAATTTTCTAAAATGAGGTACTTAAAATATCTTCAATACTAATTTACAAGAGAATTTCATCGGGAAATTGAAAACATAACTTTTCAACGAATGGATAATTTTCTAAAATGAGGTTCTTGAAATCTTTTATATCTTAATATATATAAATCTCGTGTCACAATGTTTGTCCTCAATGGACTAATAATAAAATAATGGACTAATAATAAAATTTGAACACCATGTGCAGTTCGATGTGCACTTGAGAGATAGGATAGTTTAAATCTCAAATTATAGTCGCAATTTTAATTTATCGCTAATTTTTTGTCCGTTATTATTTGGCAGTCATAAAACTGACAGATGTCGATACCTTTTTATTTTATGGGCGATTGTGAAGAGCGCGTGACGACTCGGTGCCAGTATAATTTTATTGAACAAGCAGAGGAAAGAGCAATTGTGATATTATTGGAAAATTTTTTAGAAGATCACAATCAACTAATTCAATTGATCAAAAGAGTTTCGCCACGACTGCAAAATGACAATTATCAAATCGTCATAAAAGCCGACAAAGTACCATTAGGTGAACATGCTGGTAGATTCAGTCATAAAACTGACAGATGTCGATACGGAACGGCACGGAACATGCATGCATACAAGATGCGATGACTTACGTACGTCATTACGGCCGACCGGATTTATTTATTACATTCACATGTAATCCGAATTGGGAAGAGATACAAACTTTACTATTGCCAGGACAACAAGCCATTCATCGTCATGATTTAACTGCACGTGTGTTTAAACAAAAATTGAAATCCTTAATTGATTTTATTGTTAAATATACAATTTTTGGTATCACACGTTGTTGGCTGTATACGATAGAGTGGCAAAAGCGAGGTTTGCCTCATGCCCACATTTTGGTTTGGCTTAAAGATAGAATCCGTCCTGAAGAAATCGATCAAATAATTTCAGCCGAAATTCCAGACCCATTAATTGATCAAGAATTATTTGATATTGTCACCAAACACATGATCCATGGGCCATGCGGTGTTTTCAACATGACGTCACCGTGCATGGAAAATGGAAAATGTAAAAAAAACTTCCCAAAGCCGCATACGAATGACACGATCACGGATATTGATGGTTATCCAATGTATCGCCGCAGAAGTACTGAGAATGGTGGCCACACATTTACAATGCGACTGCCGAACTTTCCAAATCAAGTTGAGTTTGATAATCAGTGGGTGGTACCATACTCACCACTACTTTCAAAAACTTACAAAGCTCATATCAATGTTGAGCTTTGCAGTTCTGTTAAATCAATTAAGTATATTTGTAAATATGTAAACAAAGGCAGTGATTTGGCCATATTTGAAGTAAAAAACATAAATAAAAATGACGAAATAGCACGATACCAAATGGGCAGATACATTAGCAGCAATGAAGCTATTTGGCATATTCTCAGCTTTCCCATCCACGAAAGAGATCCTGCTGTCCAACATCTGGCAATACATCTTGAAAACGGTCAACGTGTATACTTCACTGAAGAAAATGTTCTCCAAAGAGCGTTCGAAGCTCCGAAAACGACTCTAACTGAATTTTTTACATTGTGTCAAAAACCTGATGTTTTTGGCCAATTCGCGAAGACATTGGTGTATGGTGATGTTCCACGTTATTTCACATGGAACAAATCCAGTAAAAAATGGGAGCCACGGAAACAAGGAAAACCACATCCTTCCATTACAGGCATATTCAAAGCTAAGACATTGGGGAGACTTTACACGGTACATCCAAAGCAACGTGAGTGCTTCTATTTACGTTTGTTATTGGTGAATGTTCCCGGACCAACGTCTTTTGAATTTTTACGAACAGCTAATGGTCGAGTATTCAATACATACCAGGATGCATGTCGTGAACTGCAATTGCTAGAAGACGATAACCATTGGGACTTAACGCTTGCTGATGCTGCGTTGACATCAACACCGAATAACATTCGTCAGTTGTTTGCAATTATTTTGGCGACATGTTATCCCTCGCAAGCACAAACTTTGTGGGAAAAATATAAAAATTGTATGACAGAAGACATCTTGCACCGAATTAGACAAACAAATCAATGCCAAAACATAGATTATACACCAGAGATGTACAATGAAGCATTGGTCTTGATCGAGGATTTATGTGTTCTTAGTTCAAATTTACCATTTAATCATTATGGTATGCCATCACCTAATCGTCCAGCCACCGACTTAGTCAATACCGATTTACAACGAGAAAATCAATATGACCATGGAAGTTTAGCAACAATTATCATGAACAGTGAACCATTACTGACAGCAGAACAAAAAATTATTTATGATCGGATTATGCTGGCTGTTGCTGCTGAACAAGGCGGTTTTTTTTTCTTGGATGCACCCGGTGGAACCGGTAAGACATTTTTAATATCGTTGATTCTTGCCAAAATACGGTCGCAACAAAAAATCGCATTAGCATTAGCATCGTCAGGCATTGCGGCTACTTTACTGGATGGTGGGCGAACAGCACATTCAACATTCAAGCTGCCATTGGACGTTCATAATAAACCAGATGCAATGTGTAACATCAAAAAGAATAGTGGAATAGCTGCAGTGTTGCGGAAGAGTTCTATAATAATTTGGGATGAGTGCACAATGGCACACAAATATTCACTTGAAGCATTAAACAGAACTATGCAAGATTTAAACAGCAATAATAAACTTTTCGGTGGTGCTATCTTACTTTTGTCTGGTGACTTCCGGCAGACCTTACCGGTTATACCTCGCTCTACTTTCGCGGATGAGATTAATGCATGTTTGAAACAATCATTCTTATGGCGAAGTGTTGAAACACTTCGATTGACCATAAATATGCGAGTACAATTGCAAAATGATCCATCAGCACTAATATTTTCCGAACAACTACTAGATATTGGGAACGGTAAAATAAAACTGCAACCAAATACGCAATGCATTAAACTACCAGACAATTTTTGCACTGTTGTTCAGGATAAAACTGAATTGATTCAGAGTATTTTCCCGGATATACAGAATAATTATTTGAATCATGAATGGCTTAGTCAACGGGCGATTTTGGCAGCCAAAAACGTTGATGTTGACGAAATTAACTTCCAGATACAACAGTTGTTACCAGGCGATCTGATGTCTTTTAAATCAATCGATACTGTTGTTGATGAAAATGAAAGTGTAAATTTTCCGATTGAATTTTTAAATTCATTAGATATCCCTGGAATGCCACCACATAATCTTCGATTAAAGATTGGTTCCCCTATTATTCTCCTCCGTAATTTGAATCCACCTCAATTATGTAACGGTACGCGTTTGGTCATCAAAAAGATCACCGGAAACATTCTTGAAGCAACCATTTTGGCTGGGAAGTTTAAAGGAAAAGTGGTCCTGCTGCCACGTATTCCGATGATACCATCAGATTCTACCATACCCTTCAAAAGGCTACAGTTTCCAATTCGTTTAGCTTTCGCCATGTCTATAAATAAATCTCAAGGTCAAACAATGTCCATTTGTGGTTTAGATTTGGAAAATCCATGTTTTTCTCATGGGCAACTATATGTTGCGTGTTCACGTGTTGGGAAACCGTCGAATCTATTTGTGTTAGCTAAAGACAGGTTAACCAAAAACATTGTGCACCGATTGGTGTTAAATTAAATTGAAATTGAAAGTATTTATAATTCAAAAAAAAGATATTAATGTTTAAAAGTTTAAGACTGTCTGCCTTGCCTACCTCATTCATGAGTTTAAGCGTCACATGTAATTTACTGTATTATACTGTAATATACTTATATTTGTTATAAAATTAAATGGAAATAATAAATCTGATAAATTTTTATTTTTTACCTATTGATTTCTGCTTAGTATCAAGTGTAAGAACATTTTAATTAATTGTGTTCAACGTACTTCCCCTTCAAATCAATCTCAATCCAGTGAATTTGTATACCAACATCATCATTTTCGTCTTTGTTCGTAAATAATTTCATTGTACTAAAGGGTTATAGTAGTAGAAAGTCAAATAAGGAGATCAGCATATTTTTTTACAAATACCATCTGTGTGAAAAAGCATAGTGGACTCCGTGACTGATGTTCTCTTATTGTTCCTCTTAGATTGTTTACTATAATGTAATATAACAAAAACTTTAGCCACAGCAACGCGTGGCCGGGTCAGCTAGTACATTATAAAATTCGATTAATTATTTTCGAATAAAAAATTTTCAAAAAAGCGCGTGACTTTTTTATAATGGATATTCCCATAGACAATTTTCTTTTGACCCCAAAAATTTTATTTTTGACAATATTTAAAATCAAGCTCCGTCACGACCTTCTCGATTCTCTCAAAATCAAAAATTTTTCAAATCGGTCAAGGAATGACCAAGTTAGCCCGTGACAAAGTTCTAATTGGAGTCGCCTTATGAGAGCTTCGCTCGCTCCGCTCGCTTCGCTCTAAAAAACCAACATTTGATTTTTGGTCGTGCAAAGAGTAAAACCTTAGCCTTATAAAAATAAATCATAGAACCATCTCCCTTGACTAGCACAGGTCTAGTTGACATTTGGTCTAGTTGAGTAGGGTCCTAAATAATTGTATGTGACCTAGGTCATAACAGTTCTTTTTTAAAATAAACAAAAAAAAAATCAAGGTCGACTGTTAATGTGCTTTGCCTTAAATAAAACTAGATTTAATAGAAAACAGCGGGTGAAGAGACGAATATATCAATGTCAGTAGATATTGATAAATAGAATTTAATAATTTGACTGCTCCGAAAATAATAATGTATGGACGACTTGTAGTCTATAAACTCTAAGTGTATTTTAGCTTAACATTCCTAATAAAAATTCTAACGAATGCGTATTGGAAAACATTTCAGGGTAATATCCATACCTACGGAGATATCTTAAGAGCCTCCTCTGAATAATCCCCAGAAATTTACAATTTTACAATATGTTATTAAAGGATTATTACACAATATTACAATACGCAAGTAAGTTCATGAGGACTCCAAACATTGGTGCTATACTCTAATAAACTCGTCACGAATGTGCGCTATAAAAGAGAGACTATTCTTGGCTTACTCAGCGGTCGCCTGATTCGAAGCACAAATCCTAACATTTTATTAGGTGCCAATGAAATATTAGACACGAGTCGAACATAACCCCCAGATTGTGAATTTCATCTCATCTGCGAATTGTAACTCATTTTCTGCCTCCCACACCAGCAGAAGATTGATGTCATCCTGCACGAGATGCGCGTCAAATTGTGATGTTACTGAGCGGTATATCTTCAGATCGTCCACATATGACGTATACTACAATAAAATCAATCCAATGTTATAAAAAACATAAATTCTGATAACTTTACTGATCCCATAGATAAGCGGCAAGATTATTTAACTATGGAAGTACGATCACTGTCCTTAATAAATAAAATAAAATAAAAAAATAAATCAAGCTGGTTGGAATTTGATGCTCTACTTTCCTAACCCACGAGTCTCGTCAATTTGCCGAACAGACATCTATTTGAGAGCTGATTCCTGTAGTCCTAAAATAATACAGACTGAGTCAGTATTATTTACGATATCGTGTTTAATTTGTTTAGTTTCTATGTACATAATAATATATTAATTAATGGAAAATTTGAAAACTAATATAAACAAAAAGAGTTGCACACACACAATTTTGATAACGAAACATCATCAATGGAATTTCCCTATCCATTATTATATTACTACACACATTGTTATACATATATCTATTAAATTTATTCCATTTTCACCATACTTTTCTTCAAATTTTCTGATCATCTGCAATCAATATTATGACGTAACAAACGAAATATATATTTTTTATTTTTTGAAGATACCTAAATTTTATCTTTATCTAGTTAGTTAATCTTTTTAAAATTATGTGCTTCCTGGGATTTTAACTTATTTCTGGCTTTTAGAATATAACTTGATGCAAGGATGACATACTTAGGTAGGTACCGTCTTGCAAATTATGTTGTAAAATGTCTATACTGTAAAGAGATTTTTGACCATTTGTGAATAAATGGCAAAAAAATACCATTATTTTATTTTAGCATCATGACCGTATAGTGGTATAAGCGTTATGAAAGCATCTTACCGGCTTACTCAATGCGAACAACATCAAGGATAGTCGTAAGCCATTAGTTGGACGCAATCCTGATACTTGTATGGTAGTTTTAAACAACAACTGAGACGTTATTATGTTCCATACTATACTAGCCAAAATGTGTTACTACTCTCTCCCTTAATGAGTTAAAGGAGAGAGTATGTGTATGGAGTCATTTATATCTTCATATATACACTCACTTATACCATTCAACCCTTAAACTATTCACATCAAACGAATTGAATATTCCATAATACACATATTTCGACAATATGAATTATTTATCTACAAAATAAATATTAATCCATACAGGTAATGTTATTTATACATAATTAGTAATCATAATAACAATGTTTGGTATAATTTCAATAATAATTAAAAAATCTATAGCACTCACATACATGATCGGATACTTTATGCAAAACGATTAAAGAAGTAAAAAGTTTACCTTAGAATAGATGTCTACATCTACATAGATAAACATTGTATATTACCCAGTGTGCTGAATTTTTATAAGACATCGTGTTATATGAGTCGAATATGATCAAAGGTGGCTATCTGACATTTTGGTAAACTGTTTCGCGTTCGCTTTTAACTAACTTATAGGCGAAATTAGAATTTTAGCCAACCATTTCGTATCGGGAATCAAACGTCGATAAAATGACACTTTAATTAGTTAGAGGGAGTAGACGATAAAAGCATATAACTTTAATATAGTTAAAATGGTCCTCTTTCTATATGAGAATGCGCAGTGTAGTTGGATTGAAGTCTGGGCGGCGGGCGGGCCGCGCGGAGGCTTTATGGCCTGCCTGCCTGCCTGCCTGCCTTGCAGTACGTACCTGCAAGCCACGCGGGCAGGGCAAAGCGCGGCGCCAAACAATAATTTAAAATCATTAAATAATATGGAGGAGCCCTGCGAGCCGCGGTAATTCTCTAAATAGTTATGCGCCGATCTTTGGCCGCCGAATGGATTCCAATCGGGGTTCGCGTCGGCCTGGTCGCCACATAAACAACGCTCTCGTCTCCGGCTGCCGCATGGGAGTCGAGCGGAGCTGCCAGACTTCTTTATTCCAACCAGAATCCAGAACCTTTTCAATTTGAAAAACATTTTTCCCAAGGAAGAAACCCCTTGGAAACCGCCTTCTACTTTTCTAATCTTGTATTTTCTAATGTATTTTCGATGTTTAAACATTTATACCCGGACCCTTTTAGGTGTAGTTTGTCTATTTGTTTTATGACTTTATGAGCTTTCATAATGGAATTCAATTACCAAGCAACTGACATTTATTATCTAAATAGAGCGTTATCAGCTGAGTTTTAAACGAGACATGGAGTTTGCTATTGATTACTTATTATCGTCATATATTATTTGGAATCAACAAATGAATTATGAATTAAATAGTATCTAAATAAGAAATTAAAAAAATATAATCCTAACTGTGAGTTCAGGAACTCGCATTTTTTTGTATATGTTTTTATATCCTTAGCATATACTTGATTTTTAAATCCCAGAACAAAAAAACTAGGAAACAATATATACACAGAAACACATACTCGTATACTAATGACACCTATTAACAGCATATGCGCTGGTTCATAAACCTCTTATAATAACAAAATACCGAAATACTTATAATAACAAAATCATTATTTTTTCGATTTATTTCATCGAGGTCAAGATTGTCCAATTGTTAAGGTTGTTAAGTGGTTTTCATGCTCCACCACTACTACCTTCCCTGACCAGTAAAAGAAAAGTTAGCTTAGCCAGGTTTCTCAGCTAGACCCTGGGGGTGATCCTCCTCATTTTTGTTCTAAAATGCAAAGATCAATGATATTGGAATTGAGTGTCAATTATATTAAAACTATAAGAATAAGCGAAACTCTAAATAAAGTGCGTTTTGTGTATATGAATTACACGTGTACCAAATTTTATCGAATTCCTTAGAGGCATTTTTGATGCAAAATAAAAACACATTTTTGAAAACCCTGTCCTTAGGTATTATAATTTTATATAAACATTAATCAATAGTCACCAGTAATTATTTACTTAGTGTGGTAATTTCACAATTTCCCTAAATTTAACCTACAATCCCAGAGGAATACCTAGAAATTGAGAAATTGCATACACTCATATTTAAAAAAAATATCATCTTGACTTACGATATAGAACGCACTATAAACAGAGCAAATGCAAGTGTTGCACGATGGTTAATTATTGTTCAATTCATTAAACCAAAACAAACGTTTAAAAAAGTGAACGTGTGGCAGCACTGCGCGATAGGATCGAGAGGGGAAAGGGGAAGGACGAAGGTCATAGAGCGCCCTATGATTGTTGCCCGAGCGTCCACATAAAGTAATCTTATGTCAATTACTATTGCCAGTAATAACACAAGGAAGGAATAAACAGTGATGAGCCTCACGCACGTCATGCCTACAAAGTACGAGTGTGTATAGTTGGAAAAGAATTCTTCGAATCAAGGGACAGTTGGCGCAATGTGGATTGTAAAATATTAGCGACAATTTTGTCACGTTCTAACTCGATAGTAGCGAGAAAACCGTAATTTGAATATATAGCATCCTGCATTGGATTACCCGAATTAGCAAGGTTAAATTTTTTGTATGTCGTTCATCTACAGATTCGGAAAATCTTGGTAAAATAATAATATTCATCCTAAAATAAAATTGTAGGTAGAAATAGTTTATATTTGTTCAGAATGCCCACTTCGATGATTGAAATTCTCTAATTCTACGGCAAATTTCCAAGTTTGATTCCACTCTTTCCATAGTAAATATAAGTTACCGTGCCAATACAATTCACACTTCTCATACTCATCCGTTTGTAATTGTAATTAATTAACTATTGTAATTAAGTTTATTAATTTATTTATTCATAATGATAAAAAAAGAAGTCACAGCAATAAATGATAAAATAACACTCATTATTATCATATAGAAAAATGAAATATCATTCATTTATTGTTGCTCTGAAGTTGTACGTAAATTATCTCACATCGCGTGAAAAATCCTCTTTTTCTTCTGTAAAACTGGAATTGTATGAGCGTCCAAACTAGCTACCTACGTACTCGTATATCTGGCCGACACTCGCCTCAGCACTTCTAGGGCGTGGTAAATTTAATTGCGAAACTTGCGAACGGGAGATTGCCATGATGTCGAAGACAGGACAGAGCCATAAAAAGTTGTCAAGAAGGCAAATAAAGATGGAGCCAGATCGAAAGCTGCTGCGATACTACTACATTCTCCTCGTGCGACGCGTCTACTCTAAAAACGTGAATAGCGCTACTTACTGTTAACTCTTCCTTACAGGTATTTAATAAGACACAACCTGGTTATTCTCTTATTTGTATATAAAAGAAAAATAACACGTTTCTAATAATTATCTATACTAAAAGTATAGAAATAAAAAGATAAAAGCCTCTAAAGTATTTTTCCATACATTTTGTCAAAACTTTAGACATAAATATCTTATCGACTACAGGAGTTCAGAAAAAAAAACTACAGAGGCATAATGCTGCATATTCTAAATTTTAAAATACATTTTTTTTTATGAGATGCCGCTAGATGAAATAGAAAGATTTAAGATCACCCGCAAGATAGAAAAGAGTGCGTGCGGGAGTGGCCCCTATTAATTAAAAAACAATGCTAATTAAAAAACTACCCGCTTACGAAAAGGCCACCGCTTCGGGATTAAATAAAAACAGGATAAAATTTGGGTCGATTTACGCATTGTAGTATAATTTCAGTTTTAGAAAAATAAAGCATCACGATCAGGGACATTTCGATCCGTCCACAAGTTCCTGAAAAGATTTCATGAACAACTATCCTAATATTGGTGAAATAGAAATAAACGTTGACATTATTGCTAAATATATTAACCAACTGGACCCAAGCAAGGGGCTGGAAGTGACAACATCCCTGTAACTTTTATAATAAACTGTGTAGATCAATTGAAACATCCAATATATATTTTATTTTCTCGATCTATGAGCTCCGGATGCTTCCCATCCAAGTGGAAGGAGGTGGAGGCTACAAAAACGATATTGAAAATTTTAGGCCCATTTCTATTCTCTCAGTTTTAACTATTTGAAAAAATAGTTTACGATCAAATTTATCCTATAATATCCCATTCTCTTCCTGCACAGCAACACGGTTTCTTGCAAAAGCGCTCTGTCCTGACCAACTTGAGCGAGTTTACTGAACACGTTCTTACGAAAATGGACAAAAGAGCTCAAGTAGACGTCATATACACAGATTTGTCTAAGGCGTTTAACAGAGTCAATCGCCATATTCTAATTGCCAAACTGGAAGCTTTAGGTATACACGGTGATCTTCTTAGATGGTTCAAATCCTATATAAGCAATCGCAGCCAGGCAGTCGTCGTTAGTGGTCACCGTTCAAATTTTGTAATAATTCCGTTCGCGATGACGCCTCGAGTCGTGCGCGATGGAACCTAGCAGCGTACTCGTATGGCGTGACGCGTTATCTATGAAGATCGATGGTTCAGAGGGTTGATTTACGACTGAGTGTCTATTTACATACATAAGTATTACTTCATAAATACTACCCTGCACGCACAAAACTATTCCTCATCCAATTTGTATAAACAGAACACAAAACCTTGTAATAGACACGATAGAATTTTATTGAAGTTGTCTGCTTTTTTAAGGGTGACTTTAGAATTGGTACGAGTAAGATTTCTTATTCGAAAATATCTTATCAAGTAAATTTAAAGTAAATATCAACGACTAAAATATAAAAAGTTTGCTTATACCTGTCAGCCTTGCTTTAGATAAAATTGAAAAAGCTTTTTTGTTAGGCTCAAAACATGTATTATTTTTATGAGAAGACCAAACAAAAATGGTGGACTTTTTTTTATAGTTTAATGGTCCTGAAGAAGAGTGCATTTTAATAAAATTTAGTTATGAAGTTTCACTTGGTTATAACAAATCCACATATGAAGTTAAATTGTTGATTTTGATTTTACGTTCAATATAAAATGGAAAATAAAGTTTTTTACTCAGCTTGACAATTTTCCTCATAAACTCCAAAATATAAAATAACATGAGTATTATATGTGAGCGCCTTTCTCTGTTCATATTTGAAGCATCGCATATACAATATTGTCTTAGTCAGAATACTAATTTGTTCAGTACTAGAGGGGCGAAAGACGTAAAAATATTGTATCTGAAAAACTTAATTATGCCACATACAATAACTTTATTTAGAACCATTAAAGAGCATCAGAAATAACGCATTTTTACTGGTAAGAATCCGTTCTTACTAAGGTAGTTAGGTAAATGCCGAATGAAATTATTACATCGGCTTTTTACTAAAAAGTGCAGTAAAAAGCCGATGAAATCATTTTTATGCTCTTAGATACTTCGAGTATTAACTATAATATGTAAAAACTGATTTGGGGTGTTCACTGTAACATAAATAATATGTATTTTTATTATTTCTCATAGTGTTGACATACTTCAACTTTAATTTAAAAGATTATTACCGTTTTACTTAAACTTCCTACATATTATATGAATGAACATTATCCAATATCATCGCGTCTTATTATGCCCAGTAATACTAATTGATTATATAATAAAATAAGGTTTAAATCGCAAAATCTTCCGCCTGGCAAAGATTTTGGTACCTCATATTTTAATAAGCCGTTTATCTTTAGTAAAATATTGTAGTTTTTGTTTGTTTTTCTCATTATTCTTATATCTAAAGATCTTTATGGTCGAACGATGGTAGATCATTTAGGGTTTTTTTTCTAACTCGACTTAACAATTTTCGTAACCTTAATATAATCCATTATTACGAAAAGTACTATATTGTACTGTTGGTTTTCCAAATAAACAATAAATAATTAATTAAATGAAGCTTCACGTTCTTAAATGATACATTTAGCAATTTTAGGATCCAGTTAATAGTATTTGGCAACAACTTACATTTTTATTATCTCGAGTATGGTCAACTTGGACAGAAGTGCGTCGCGCTGAGCTACGCGACATGACGATTACTTCCAAGGCAATAGGACGTGGCCTGGCGTCTGCCAGTATCCACTTACTTCTATTTTCATTATTTCCGCTGGCTTCTAATGCGAGACAATCTAGGTAACGGTGAAGCGGTGTTCCTCGCGGAGGGATTTGTAAGTGGCGTCAATGCGGAGGAGAGGTCACGTGCCAGCCAATGACAGAGGCAAACGAACTGTTGCGCGAATGTCACTTATTGCGACATGTCGTAGGAGAAAAACTCGCGTAAAACACCGCAAAAATGACGTCGAAATGACGCTCATTATTATTCTACGAAAATCACATTTCAAGGTTAATTATAGGTTATTATTGCCTAGCATGACTAGATGCTATAAAATGTTTTAGAATACCCACAGCGTTATAATATTGAGTAATGTGAAACGATTTATTATTTTATAATTTAAATATTCGACATCAAAAAAATATTTAGGACTTACATTATACCTATGCATTTCGATCACGAAATAAATTAAACTATCTCTCCGTCTTTTCGACTTGATCTTTATTTCTATTATATTTAGCAGACCTGGTAAACATTTTTTCTTTGATTTACCAATGGCGAATAAACCGGAAAATATATTTAAGAAGCGTATCAGTTATTTATTGACGGTTCGCTTTAAATTTAAAATAAATATTTATAGCACATACCTATTTCACAGTTTCCAATCGACGCAAGTGGTTATTCGGTGGTTTCGACTATGAGTAATCAATAATTGCTGAATTTATCCGTTTATTTTCTTTTATTTTATTTTAGTTTATTTTTACACTAAATGTTGTACGGAAACAATTTTACCAGCGGAAAAAATGTGTACACATACAGTCTGTTCCGAGACCATTCCCGAAGATTTAAGGGGGTGTTTATGTTCCCTATTAATAAGTAATTGTTAATTGTTTAAAAAAATGCAAAAATAATTCATGCCCAAATTTATTACCTCTATCAAAGCGCTGGTGTAAATTCCCTATGCTCTTTCGTACGCTCGCTAGCATTCCGGCGCGGTGCGGCGTCGCGATCGTACGAACTTATAAGTCAAGAACGATTTAATATTATCACGTAAAGTTTACATGTTTTTTACTCGGAAAACACGATGAATTTTGATATGAGGTCAAAACAAATTATGTTTGATGGATTTTTAATTTGGGAACGGTCTGGGAACACGGGGTATATATTAAATGGTTATGATCAGTGCAAACCAAGTTAAGCTTTCATAGTACGACAAGATATGTTTCCGACAGTTTCATGGTTGCCTCATCTGCGCAATGAGACAAGTAGCTTCTTTTCAGCACGTACGCCAATGTGCCGCACGCGAGGTTAACTACCAAATGATGGCCATACATGATATCAATAGGCGCCAGTGCCGGACTCGCCCGCATGAAATGATACCCGTCGATGAATTGTTAACGGTTTCGCTTCGACCCTGGCTGATGCGACGGTTGGAGTCCCAACTAAAAGCCTTCTTTCGAGTGCCGACATTGAACGAAGGCTGTCGAAGATGTCCGAACGAAGCCGGTGTCGGCATTTATCAGAAGTGACCGTTATAGGTACAACAAAGCATCACCGGGTGGCGGTAGTATCGCATGTGCGCCGGCGGTTTTCCTATTTTCGAAACCTATGAAAATCAAGTTTTTATTTTTGAAGTTATAATTCTTTGTATTCGCCCGTTGTACTCATTGGGATGGGATGTTGAAATCCGGATTATAGAAGAAATGATTGATAATGATAATGTATAGGTGTTTAATATATTAATGAAGTGATTTATAATAATATATTGAAGAGAAATATATTGAATGACAGAGAAAAATCTCTTATATTTTTTGTATATATCCTGTCTGTGTGTGCGAACGCCCAAAGAAGTATAACTTCCACCGTCTGGTACAACGCAGACCAAATTTTTTATTTACATAAGTTAGTGATTCAAATTGAACTCAGGTCGTTCGCAAATGTCACTGTTAAGCTAAAGGGCCGATTCTACATATAGCTAATAATTAAAAATGTACAGGAAGGAACATACTCCTCTACGTGCACCGTGTCCCAAGACCATTCCCAATAAAAAAAAAAACAACTAATTGGGCCTGCGTTTTCAAATATGATTTGTTTGGACCTCATATCAAAATTCATCAAAGTTCCGAGTAAAAAAATTGTAAACTTTACGTGATAATATTAAATTGCTCTTGTCATAAGTTCGGTCGCTAGCGAGGCACCACCGCGCTGGGTCATTATCGGCCCTCACCGAGCGCCTGT
Source organism: Neomicropteryx cornuta (assembly GCA_020383195.1). NCBI lineage: Eukaryota > Metazoa > Arthropoda > Insecta > Lepidoptera > Micropterigidae > Neomicropteryx > Neomicropteryx cornuta. The sequence continues at coordinate 15,453,281 of JAHKQU010000014.1, forward strand.
GAGCAAAATGGGAATTTACACGAGCGTATGATAAAATTAATATATTTGGACAGAAGCATTTTCGCCTTTTTTATACTATTTCTGAGACGTAATATGGAACATAAACACCCCTTTGAAAATGGTCTTGGAACACCTGTATAGGGAAGGGACGTTGTAAATTATTTTTTGTAACGGAGCTACAACGAACCTCTGTTACAAAATCAGGAAGCCCATTTTGTCGCTTACAACATTAGACCGCTCTAATATTATTAAATTATTTTTTAAAATAATTAAATTCTCTTCTGCGCGAAATATCGAACACTTGCTTTAAAACTTAACCTTACGTGATAATATTAAACGGTTGTTGTAACACCTACGCGTCATTCCGCTCACGACGTTTAGATCATTGACCGCGGATCGTAAGCAACATGGCCAAGGCTACGAGATATCGATCGGACGTCGACAGGCCAAAGGTCAATTTACATCAGAGGTTTAATAAAAATAATACATCTCGGTTTGCATTATGTGGTGGCACCCATTTAAATGGCGCTGTAACCTTTACACTTTTTTATTTCAAAACTAATACACTATTTTATAATATAATTACACTATAATTTAAAACATAAATAAAAAAAGAAATACAAAAATATATGCTTGTTTTCAGTCGCTAATTACATTCCGTATTTATCCTGTCACCAAAATAACAACGTTGTCCAGACATTTATCTCAAATGTTTTATAAACTTAATTAAAAGTAAAAATCCACAAACGCTAAAAAAATAGTTTTTTTATTATATACTCTAGAAGGCAAACTCGTAGACGTATGACAAGTCTTGGTAGCGATAAATATCACAAATAAACGGTGAACACGTAGCTGTTATATTTTATTCTGAGGTGTTCACCCTTGACTATTATTAAGAGTCATTACTCGTCCTATCAATTATGAAAGCTTTCGATGTTACGGATAATGCGTGCGACGCCGCGGGCGGAGTACTGCACGGCACAAGAAACCGTTCCATTGCTCACTTTAATCTGTGCACAAAGCCAAACGTCTTTGTGCACAGTGCATTACGCAAAGAACGAGCATCGTCTATGTCCTAGCTAAATATTTCATAATAATTTAGTATTGATTTACTATTTAATATAACACTAACTGACTTAATATTGTTATATAGGGTCTATATTTTAGAGGCGTGGTTTTCAAGAAGAGATAAAACGCATATAATTTGATGTTATGGCTAAGAATTTAGTTTTATTATAAAGATAAGGGTTTGCCATTATGTTTTAAAAATGATTTCGGGTAAGTGGCCGCCGCGGCTGACTCGAACAAATTCCAGCAGAGGCCCAATTTTCAACCACTTTTTGCAGCAAGTATGTCAGCAATAACGCGCCGAATATTCTCTTCCAAGGCGTTAATCGTGTCCGGCTTATCTGCGTAGACAAGCGACTTCACATAACCCCACAAAAAATAGTCCAGCGGTTAAATCGCACGATCTTGGAGGCCACGCCATAGGCCCACGACGCGATTTTTACTTTATTTTAGAGGGATTTTAAAAAAAATTAGAGTGATTTTTTCTAAATTTGCACTATTTGCAAACGTTGTTCAGGAGTAAGTCTATTCATTATGAAATGGCAAACCAAACTGAGCATAAATCAAGTGACAGCTGTCAAAAACACCAACTACGAAAAAAGTAGTGCCAGATTGAAAACCACGCCTCTAAAAAAAACTAAAAAATGGCAACTGAAAATTGATTCGACTGTTAATAAATAATCTGTGCATTTTTCATTATCTCAATGCATGTTTCTATTCGAAAAAATTTGAAAAAATTATTCAGACCCCCCGGGTATTAGAGAGCGCAGATTTGGAAGTCGCCAGGGGCGCAGAAGGACCTTGTTGCGGCCTTGGTTAATACACACTGATCAGCTAATAAAAGAATAATATGGTTGCAAATCCAAATTTAATTTACATTTTCGCTTCACGTGACTAAAATGCTAAAAAATATTGCTCTTGCTCTATTAGGATGCCTGCTGAATGCTGAATGCGGCACCAACCGGACCTTGACAAGGCCTCGTTGACACGGCATGCGATTACCGGTCGACTTCCAATATAATTTTTACCTATATTACCCACGAATGTGGCTATTATAGGTAAACTCTTTAAATAATGCCAATACGAAATTCATTAGATTACGGACGACTTCTTCCCAATCATGCGTGCTATACAGGATGTTCCAAGACCATTCCCGAATACTTGAGTGTTTATGTTCCCTATAAGAAATTGCATAAAAAAAAATGCGAAAATAATTCTTGCTCTAATGTATTAATTTTATCAAAGTGCTCGTGTAAATTCCCTTTTTGCTTGTGGGCGCTCGGCTAGACCGGTCAATGACTCAACAGGGCGCGGCTCAGCTAGCGACCGAACTTATGACAAGAGCGATTTCATAATATCATGTAGAGTTTACAATTTTTTTACTCAGAAACCATGATGAATTTTGATATACGATCAAAACAAATCATGATTAAAATAGCAGGAACTTGGTCTTGGAATACGTTGTATAAGCTAATAGTCTTGAAGGGCGTCGTTTTGTGCCAAGTCGGGCTTCTTATAGATTTCACATTACCGCTAACCATGGAACATTTAATATTTACTATTTTTTTAACGAAAACTAACAATACCACCATCTATTTATTTGTGTATATAGCCTTGTGTTTTTATATGTATTAGGACGTACAGGCTTTATTACACAAAAATAAACGACTTCATCATAAATGAAATTATGATAATCCCGTTTATATAAAAATAAATGTATTATTTTTTTAATAAAATTTTAATTTAATAAACGAAATGTGTATTAAATATTTATTTCATGTATTTGTTTAAACTTTAATTCGCATTAGAGAGGTGCTAAAAAGGACAGTACCTAGTGATGAAAGATTACTGTCCAAAAATGCCTTGTTTATTTTTGGTTCGTATATTGAATCGCATACCAAATGATGTTGAGTTAAAAGAGCGTAAAATTAAATTTACAGCGGCAATAAAACTGACAGAACCAATATTGGCTGTTTGCGTCATTTTAAACGCTTTGCGTTAGCAGTAAGAGAGAAAAATAGGATTCCCGTTAAACAGTAAAAAAACTATCGTCCGGTAGAAGTATTCCTAGTATCGTTTAAAATATTATTTTATATATTTAGATTGAATTTCTATAGAATATTTCGACAAGCAAATAAACATCGGACGGCGGACGGCGGACCGTTACACAGCGGCGCTAAATGTATCGAATTAAGATTGCCGCAGCGATCGGCCGCCATAGACATTCGCCTAACCACAGAGAACCATATCTGACAAGCGCGAAGCGTTTCACGATTGATCACGTGATGGCGGGCAGAGGCCAAAATCAAAGGCCAAAATCAAAATCAATTTACTAGTCGTCATGTAAAGTACCTTTGGTCATAATAACACTAAATAACATAACTGCGAAGTACCCATCTCTGCCCGATGTATGGTCGTCTGATTTTGCTTTTAAGCAAATAGCATTTATTTTATTTCTTATTAATTCATTTATTGTATTGTAAATATCCTGGAAAATACAGTTTTATCTGCCAGAAATGACAATAATGAAAGTACCTACATATCTACACCACAAAGAGTTCCAATAAACTATTAGCTATGTGTCTTTTTTACAAAAAACTTTTATATTCACTACAAAAATAAACTAAATTAAAAACATATAATAGACTAAACAATTAGTAATATTATTAATTTTACCGAACAAAAGCGTCCTTACCTGATTATGTATGTTTAATATTTAAAAAAAATATATATATTTTTTGGTTATTTTATGACAAGAATAGTATGTTGCACGATTTTTTTTTTAGACTAAATTATATTCGAGCGACTGAGATTGGAAGTCAAGTTAATTGCCTAAAAGAAGTTAGTCCCGTGAAATAGATGTCCACTTTCTTTATTGATACCCATTTATACGCGGTTGCCTAGGTTGAAATTGGTATGAATGGCGGGTTGGTAGGACTCGTGGCTGTGACGCTCGAACAAGCGTTCACGATGCGAGCCGATGCCTCTAGATGAGAAGACTGGTAATTTAATTACTAAGTAACTAACATTTATTGCTTAAATAAAACGTTGTCAGATACCTATGCTTTCGGAAGGGGAGATTAGTATTTATTACTTTTTTTTTAATGCTACAGTTTCTCCTTATTCACAATTCTCTAGTTTTCCTATGTACATTGAGGGTCTTCAAATCGAGAGCATAATAAATAGTTGGTACTTACCTATCTTGTAACAGAAATAGCATATATGCCGAACTCACCTGTGAACAAATCGAAAATAAAATTAGGTACTTATTAAAAGAAATTTACAAAAACAATAATAGATTAGTTTACTTTGAGTCAAAACAGTGCTGATGTAGAAATATTTTTTTTATACTATGATTACCGTTTTTTTAGCGTCTTTTTTTTAGATTATACCATATCTACAGGTGTCATAGTCATTTTGTATCGTAAAATATTACAAATTAGTAATCACATCAACCATATACAAACCAGAATGGCATATATACGTCCATCTTAAAAATTCGAGCTTCAAACTTATTATTTATTAAAAAATATTTATGAATTCAAAATCAATCAACAATATAAATTTGGGACAATTTGAGACATTATATATAATAATATATTGATGCTCAAATCAGAATTTTTACGATAAATCAAATAAAACATAATAAAAATAATACAAAAAATGTCAATATTAAATATAACCAGTGGCGTACTAGCATGGTTGGCACCCAGTGCGGATATCGTGGTGTCACCCCAAGTTATTATTACTGTATCGCTTAACTCGCTTACTGGTTACAGCTATTAGGCTAAACTATAAAAATATGTAAAACGGCAGAGATCGCATAACTGCCACTTGCAAACATTTTCAGTATTTTTTTATTACGTACCTTGCGAACATTAACACATTATCACAATCAATTATTGATAAATTATGTAAATTATTTACTATAGATAGATAACTTGGTTAAAATGGCTTCAAGCTTAAGTGATTTCTCGTTGAAAAACATTGTGATGGTTTTTTTTTATTTTTTTTATTTTAGGACGGTGGGGTTTCATTCAACATGGGCGGCCGCGGTGCAGCCACCCCTAACGCCCTCTAACAACCCCTAAATTACACTTTCAATAAAATATGTTTATTTATTTAATGTATTCCTAGTATAATGTACCTTTTATGCCATTTAAGAACCTCAGGAAGCATTCCCCATATATTTATCCTAAGGACCCATATATTTATCCATATTTTAGCTTAATATGAAGACTTGTAATAATGTAAAAAAGACCTATTATTATTTTTATATATTTAATTTACGGTTAAAATTTTTAACGAATAAAATAAATTATGGAAATGACTGCGCAGCCACTATATTCGAATATTGATATTTTAAGGGCTTAGGGTTACTACATTTTTTTTTATAAGATTGCATTACGTATGTTGGTTAATACCTTTGAACCCATATTTGAATGAATACACAATGAATGGCACAATGCTAAATGAAAGTAAACCCTCTCCACTCTATTTTGACTATCCACGCGATTTAACCTAAAAAAATATGTGAATAATCAATTTTAAAAGTTTTTAAGCAATTAGGGGAAAAGTTTTATCCTCACTGTCTATTTAAATAAAATTAATAAAGGAAAAAAGTAAATGTTGTTTGTGACAACTTGATTTCATTAGTACCTATTATTTTAAAACAAAACAATATCCTTTATTCAACATGTTACTGAATAAGATATCTTGTATCCACGGTTATGCGATTCTTGCGGTTAATGTTAATAAAAAACGTGGTTCCTTCTTGACCCTCACTTTCTAGTCATAAATGTGATAATGACGTTTTTTGAAAAAAAAAATTGAACCGTTTTTGGCTCGATTATATATTAAAGATTCCCGTAGTGTTTTAAAAATGATACCTTCTTCGTAAAGCTTAGGTTCAGATGTTAAATATATTGGTTACTATCCGTTGTCAAATAAGAAATGCAATATGACGGCCGAGTTGGGAGTTTATTGAAAAAGACTTTTTTAGCACATATATTCTGAGCCACCTCGGAACGGATATTTGAATTAAATCATATTTGGTTAAGCGTGCCCAAATTGGTCTAAACAAATACATAAAAAACAAAACAATATATTTTTTAAATAGACCAAAGCCTGTGATTAATAGCGATTAAAAGTGCATTTTGCTTTGAGGATATAAGCCTTCATAAACATGCTAACTTTAGCAGTTATCCTGGTCTATTTGTGCGTCGGCAGTCGGGTGCGATGCATCTTCGTAATCTGGATGGCTCGCCTGGGATTCGAACCCTTTCTTTATCGGCTCATAATTTATAACGATTCATAAATTTAGCACTAGATCTGATCGGAAAGCTAAATCACATTATTTAATCTAATTTAATTATATACTCGTATATAAAGCATGTATATATATGTACACATTAATAAGATATACAAAGTAAATTTGATTAAGTCTTATTTTTCAAAATGATTAAATTATATAAATATATCGAGAAATAAAATGACAAACGTATATTCCGTAATAATATATATTGGGATAAAATAAGGAGACTCGTATCTTACATTATTTTGTGCATTTATATGTAAAAGTAGTTAGTTTTAAAATACTATTCCTTTTGTTTGAACTATATTGCTATAGGTACGTTTATATAGCATGTTTTTTTAAATAACCCTTTTTTGGCCGCTTTTTTTTATAATGACGCGACTGTGCAAAAAAGATTATTTATTTATTTATTTTATTGAAACAATTTTGTGAGGTTACAGATTTGTGTATACATATTAAAAATTATTGTATACGCGAGCGTTTGGTATCACTGCAATCTCTGTTCGCTGCCTTCTTAACTATACTAAATATCTGTCCTTTAGGAGGCCTGCCTGCCTGCCTGCTGTTCTGCCTTCTTTAGAAGGCAGTTCAATTTGTTCTTATTTATTGAATATTTGCCAACTATCAATAACGAGCGTTTCATGTTAAAAAAAAAACAAATATGAACTATACGATATAATAAACAGATAAATAAAGTAAAAGCCTGCATTAGATAATTAAACTGGTTTAATCTACATATATATTTTTACATCTATATTTCTATAAAGCACCTTTAATTAGCACTTTAATCTACATATGTATTTCCTTCCATAAAGCACCTTTTTCAAGGGTTGCTTTATTTCTGGAAGTTGACGGTAATTCATGAACGCCGATAGTACAAAAGAGTAATATCTTTGTCTCGCTCTTCTGTGCCGATAGCGAATACCGTTCCGCGTAACGCACGATAGACAGAACCTTATTATTTAGGCTTTCGACAAGATCGCGCTTTTAGATTTATGCCGTGACTATAAATGTCGCTTTGAGGCCATGCCGATGCGCACAGCGTGAGTGCGAGCGAGATGCGGGACAAGGCGACTACTGCACTTGAGCAAATAGCGCTCGACGGCGCTGCACGGCGGTGCATTAAAGCGCCGTATAAGCGGGCAACACGTACTGGTACATAATATATCGCCATGGGTCCCACAATGGTCGCCGACCGGCGATATCGCAGGACAAACAAGCGGAACGCACATTGGACCGACCACCTCCATTCCTCTAACTCTCTACTGCTCCTAACCTTAGTAGAAGTATATTATTTAACCAGAACCTGACGCCTTACAGCTAGGCCCTAGAGGCACCATTAACGGCATCTGCCCCCAAACTACACGCGTCTATCTGTGGTTCCAACTGGTGATGAGTTGCTTCACTTCTTATCTTCACTTTTAGCTCATTCAAAGTGCGTTTTGGATGGGCACAGAGGCGACTGTGGTTTATGTTTTAGGTCGGAGCAGATTAAAATAAAAAAATATAGCTACAATGGCATCATGACATTATCACAATTTTTTTCATTTTCGTCTTTTTTTTTGTAAATTTTGACGCGTGGCTACTAAAAAATCAATAAATTAAATGAATTTGTGATTTATTTAATACTATTTCTCCCAAATTGATCTTTTTTCAATACCTTCGCAAGTTTCGTAACGCTTTCTTAAATTACTATACCAATACATAAAACCAGGGACAATTCCTAATTTAGTTATGTATTAAATCATTTTATTTTCGTTTCTATATGCCTGTGTTGAATCGCGACGCGTAATCAATTTTAAAATTGTCGTATTTCATGTTATTTTTGTTTAAATTTAAAATTGTTTTGTTCCTATTTATTTTACCTTATTTAAATTAATTTAATATATTTTAATATTATTCTTTTTCACCTCTTACTATATGTTTTAGTCAGTTGGCTAATAGTTTAGGAATGTATAGGTACTACAATTTATATAATTTTAAATTATTACCTGTATTTGTACAATTCTTGTTGGGTAACTCGTAAACACAATAAATAAATAAACACGAACATAATATTTCAATTTATAATAATTAAAATGTGGCACTGAACATTCTTTTACATGTTTCTGTTTGCGCACTTAGATGAGTTTGTATTAATTTTTACTGATCAGTAATAAATAATATATATATATTTGTACAGCCGTGCTGCCATATTTTTAAAATTCTAAAATGATATTTGAGCGCTCTATCGAAATATCGAATCTATCGAATAAATATTAATACTATTTTTTTTTTTTATATTAATGTTATTTATCTTTATTATCCGAACAGTCACCGATGTAATTAAAACGGCTATGGTAGTTTTTCATGAACATTTATCTATTTTAAAAAATAAATTCTTTCGCATTTGTACTTTCAAGTTGAAAAATGCAACAGATAGACAACCAAAGGGCGGGGATTCAAAAAAAAGTACAAGGACAACTAACTACCTCAATATTTTTGCGTTTAAAATTAATTTCATTAAAATTTTTCAAAACTTTTTTAAAAAATTAACAATTTAATATTTTAATAAATAACGAAATCCAGTGAAAAAACACAAAACTACCTAAGTTAGCTTTGAATTTACAATAAAAATAATGTAATGAATCTAGGAGAGTTCAACGCATGGTCGTTCATCGTAATATTAAAAAAAAAACCATTGAAAGCCTTGTATTTTTGTAATAAGAACACGTACCTACGTAAATAGGAATAATAAAAACTATGCTATTTATTGAAATATCGTTATATATGTCAAATTAAATCCCATGCATATTAGTTAAATTTAATAAAATAAATCGGAAAAAATAAATAAAAAGGTAAATCGACACAAAATGATTGTTTAATCTACGAAAAATTACTTGATAAATGGTGCAAACATTTTAAATACTATTAAGCGGTCACTATTAAGCTTAAGCGTATTAACGCGACTATGCATGGGGCTGTAGCGTATTTGTATACGAGTTACGTGTCTAATGAGATCCAATTACATTTTAATTTAAACAAATGCGATTACATCAATATTAGACAGACACAATGCGCTTATTATCGGATGGGCGGGCGGGCGTCGGAACGGACTGGACTCGGCGTCATGATTTGTCGATGTTTTTTGCGGTAGGTTTAATTCGACGGATCAGAAGAGTTCATACCGGTTCATGCTTTTCAACTTTTATTTTATTGATGAACTTAAGTTACTATTGTAAATATTCAGTAAATTATTCACTTCACCCATCATTCTCATTCATTATGCATCATATTCACATTTTCACATTTAACACTCATATGTTTCATTTTCAATTTTTTTTACTACTTTAATGAAGGTTCACCGTTTTTCATAAGACACACAGATGGGTGGTTAAGAGTTAGGAAATCTTCATAAAATGCAGGCCTATAGCATGCATTAAACTCAAGCGATGCAATTATTTGTGCGTTTCAGAATTAGAGTTAGCAGCAAAAATCTCACATGATTTTATAACATAATTATAGAGTTACTTTTTGTGAGTGTTTTGAAGTGTTTCTGGACTACGATTATGGCAGTCTGGAAACTGAGAGCCGTTGCGTTTGGGAGGGGAGGAGGGTTTGAAATGTAGTTAAATTCAACAAAAACATCGTAATACTATAAAGGTTTTTTTTTATTTGCAGTTAATTTGTAAAATAAACAATAATTTATGAGTGTTGCCAGACTATTTACTTCTTGTTAAAATAATTCCCCGGTTAAAAGAGTTCACTGGTACAAAGCCCAGTTGAATATATTTAACATTTTTTTATCAAAATTATCGACTGAGTTAAGTAGTAAGACAAAAAAAAAGCAATTGACGGTTGACATATTAATTTTGTTTTGCATAAAAATTATAAACATACTATATTTTTTTTTTTATAAACATGGAATAAGGCTCACATAAAATCAGCGGCACTGCCTGAAAGTTGAAAGATTACATGCTGTCTCTTATATTATAAAAAATGTATTAATAAATACTAATCGGTGTGTTTGATCTATTCAGAATAAAATCCTGCCGGTCTAGATCGAGGCAACAGAGGGGCACAAAAACCATCCAAGGGCAATTAAACCTTGACAATGGAGGCGATGATCGACGAAAGAATACGATGAGGTTCCCCCGCCCGCCCCGCCGCGCTCGCCCCCGCCGCCACGATCTCCGGGCCGATTGTTCGCCAATCCTAACAATACAGGCTATCTGTACCAATAGAAGAAGAATAGATCGTGTTTGACACCCGAGGGATAAATACTAGAATGTTTTTTATGGTGATTAGCACCAGTAACAATAGGTAAGTACTAAAACATTGACATAATAATAATGGTAAAAAAATCTTTAAAAAAGTAGTAAAAAGGTATACGAGTATAATTTCCTACATTTTATTTTTCTTTTGCTGATTGGATGTGGCTAATCTATATTCTTTGTACCACTTTTTAATCATATTGCGCGCACGTGGGGGAAGGGGGGGGGAGGGGCTGGGGGGTGTAAGATTTGGCATAGTAAAAGTTTATATGGAGAAAGAGTGCAGAAAGCTAAAATTTATCTATTTTATTTGGTAGAAATACATTAAATTTAATGAAATAAAACGTTCGTACTACTCTGACAAATAGCCAGAATGAGTTTCGAGCTGTGAATTTTGTGCGATTTCAAATGTTTCTTTTACAATAGTCTGTCAATGTCAAAAATAATTACAAATACAAGCTGTAATTGTAATTAACTCTTACTAACATTAAATTTTTAATTTCATAGGTATTGCAGAGAATTAGGGCAAACAACACATGCTAATGAGGAATGTGTACACGCTCACAGCTGATCTAATAGGACAAAACAAAAAAATATATATGCAACGATTATAGAGGTAAACTCTCCTCATTATAGATATGTAAGACCCTGAATAATGCTCAAACATAAAAGTTTAATGAATTACGGTCGTGTTTCGACCACTAGTAAATATATTAATGTTATAGCTTATTATTATAATCTAAATATTTTTAGCTGAGCTTCCCTGGTTAAGTAGCGTGGTGACCATTTATTTTATTTATTTTTATTTTTGTTCCTCTTAATGGTAACCCACAAGCTTCTTGAAACGCACACTTAGTAAAGTCACCGTCTTCATGGGGGAATTGAAAAGATGTTTTATTTTTTAAATTAAATACTTGTAAGAAATAGCAAAACAAATAGAAATAAAATAGTTCAATGCAATAATTACTGTTTATTTTTATGTACGAGTAGGTCATAATCATCGTAGCGCCAAAAAATCCGTGGCCGTCAATAAAATTAGTAAAGCCTAGTGAAATGAAATAAAATTAGTAAATCTATACGTACTTATAAAATAGTGACTCTTATAGGCCTATGTGTTTAATAAAAATGGTAGAAAAAAGGAGACATTTTTTTAATACTTTTTCCAGCCGCCTGCCAAGAGAGCATAATATACTTTTGTAAAGTGCTTCTTATCCCGGGAGCTGAAAACCAGCGATAAGAAGGCCAGTCGCAAATACGCGTGATAATTCGCTGTATGCCAAAGGAGGCTCTTTGAGAGGTAATCAGAGGGGTCAATATCTCTCCTGTGATTCGGTGTTTGGGTCATTAACCCGCAAGCAAAAAAGATGAGTAGTTCGGCTAAGTGCCCGTGAGCTCCAGCGCCAGCAGTACGCGAAAGGAATGCCACTTGTTATTAAGTACCGCAAAAAGGCTAATGATATCAACAATGCACATTAATTAGGGCCAATCGAAATTTAAACGGGTTTCGTTTGGCAAACCGTGAAAAAAATAAACGAGACAAAGTCCAGAACAAGAAATGAATCGATTAACTTTCTTTACAAAAAGTAATCTTGGTAGTACACATACAATATACTCGTATGTGTGCATTTATATATTTGAGGTGTAAAGCAACATATTTATTATTGTATAATATTATGGTTTTTTGATAGCGGCAGATCGCACGAAAAGATTAATGACACAGTCTTTTACAATGTGAAAAAATTTAGAAAAGTATTATTATTTCTTTGATAAAGCGTAGAATATAAAGCAAAAAAGGTCCTGTACTTGGGAGCGCAGGATGTCGGTTTAAACCCCACACTAACTTAAAATATTGTCAAATATTATGTAACTAACTAATTAGATGAAATAAGTAAAGGATAATATTTAAAATATATATATACAAAAATAGTGGATGTGATTAGGATGAGGGATTGTGAAGGATTTATAAAAATAACACATATTACCTATATTGTTTTAAAATGCTAAAAATAAGGGGGTTTTCAAATCATTCGATGTCAAATAGTTCTGTTTTATATTCTTCCACTAAAAATAAGCATCACACGCGAACATACGTATGCTAAGATAATATAATGTCAACCGGAATTGTAGTTTAGGGGAATTTAGCATAAAGATCGCTAATAATGCCATTATTCTAATGCATATTAATTAAGCTTGGCCAAAGATAGTGTATATTTTATATTAGCTATTATAATTTTTACACGCTTGACATACTGAAACAAAAGTAATCATTGCTGTATTAAAGCTAAGTAGACATCATGCTATTATTATCAACGTTTTAAAGCAAATAAGATTCCTCAACTAAAGGGAAATTATTTGAAAATTTCAAACAAAGAAACCCCGAAAAGATACCAAAATACAAAGCGGATTAGTACAGATTTTGCAGAAAATTGTCCTATTCTGCCACGCAGGTTAGAAAAAAAGTATTTATAGCCTATACTTAGGAAACTGCGATTCTTACTCTTTCTAGAATATTTTCTTTATATATACAGGATGTTTGATAGGTCGATGCAAACCTTTTAGGAGCTGATATGAAGACGCCATTTAGAATATATTTAGACATACTCGCCTTAGTACAAAGTCTTACGATGTAAGGGATATTTACCATTTTGGATTTTTTTTTCCATACGATAGAAGCGTGTTTATTAATCTGTTTCCAATTCTAAGAATTTACAAGATATCTGTAATTGATACATTACAGAAGTTTTTTAAAGTATTTGACCACCATAGGTTACTGTATTTTTTATCTGAATTTACTCGAATACCTAAAACTTCCTATGATACTGAAATTTTTTGGGAAAATAAAATTTCATTATTATTTTTTAGTTAATATTTAGAGATTTGTTAACATATTGGGCAGAATAAACATATATTAGAGCGGTAGAAAAAACAATACTTTCAAATTACTACCTTTTATTGTTATTGTGTAATTAATTAATTAATTATTATGTAATTGACTTGCTTGTTTTCGGCATTATTCGAAAAAACTTCAAAATGGTAAATATCTCCTAAACTGGAAGACTTTGCACTAAAGTAAATATGGCTAAATATATTCTAAATGACGTCTTCTATTAGCTCCTAAAAGGTTAGCATCAACCTACCAAACATCCTGTATATATCTTCAGCCTACCGCTTCCGAAGACCATCACCAATGGATATCGACTCCTACTAGTGGTGGAACTGGAGAGAAAAATTGTGTTATACCCGTTATATACTGATTTACGATTTAGGCTGTCATAATAAACTACCCTTCTTCCGAGGTAAAAGCTTATGTATGCTATTAAATGTATAGTTTTAACTTTAAGATTTGAAGCGAGGTTAGTCTCTTCCGCAAATCACTTCAACTAGCATTTGTCTTTGTTTAGGCAGTAGATCAAAACCAGTTGGGATATACAACATCAAGAGGTGAGGTTTATGTATCAGTCTATGTACCTTCGCGACCCAGATCACTAACGACTCCCACGCACGAACCGATAGGGTACGTATATCTGCATTAAAGCGTTACTCCGGGGTCAATGCCTGCCTTTGATTGCAAAGGTATGCGCTTGTTGCTTGTTGCACCACATCGACACCACTGCATAGTATATCTTTATACTGTGACCACTGCTGGCTAGAATAGTAGATATTTTGAATGATCTTACTGTATTTGAGTCCGGGGTTAAAAGCGGTGAGTCCCCCCCCCCCACCTTCTTGTGTGCAAGCGTAGGAGGTCGCGGTAACTCAATCATAATCTACATACCTCACAGCTTCGGAACGGTCATGAGCTTATTTCTGACAGAAGAAAACCTGCTCAAAATGAAAGTATAAATAAGCAGTGGCGTGTGTATGTATCAGGAATCAGTATAAAAAGTCAAAACCATTGCGTACACTATTCTGCATACGCAGATCAAGCTTAACCAGGTTTTTGGGGTTGTAATAAGCTTCATGCCATGTAGGAGAACCCTGGATATTTTGTAAGTGGATAACTTATACATACGTAGGTACGTATAATCAATACGTATTGAATCTATCGATCGATACGTATTTAAACTATGGCCAAGTGTAAAAAAAAAGAGTCAGAAATCTTATTTTCTGTTTTCTGGAGCATTAACGTGTTGTGCTTAGTGCTTAGTTTACTATAAACATTACTTTTATTATTTATTCGAAATAAATGTAACCCTTCGACAGCATCTGTTCCTTAAGGCGCCAGTTGATAGAATATTCTAGAGCGGTTTCAGGTAAGGATCTTGTAATAATTTATTGCATTTAAATAGGCGCTCCCGCGAGGCGCGCTCACGTCTATTTCAACGCAACATTTTCTAAAGGCGAAATGTTTATAGCGAAAGTATCACGTTACTTTATTTTCATCCCACAGCCGACGAGCGAAGGACGGTGGAGCGAGAAGGATGCAATATTTATTAGGGCTGTGGAGCGACAAAGACCGGGAGAGTCGTAGAGATGGCCGATAGGATCACATGTTGTAGCTCTTGTTTAGCGACGCGGACATCGATGCTGCTCCTTAAGCGCTATTCGCTCTTCTCGGCCTCTGAAGGTATTTATAGAGGGCGCTAGGGCTAAGACCCTGGACCTTAGTTTAGCAATACTGAATATCGTATTCAAACAATTGATTCCCTTTCTCGGTTTAATTTCTATCCGTTGCCCATTTACGGACGAAAAATATTTTGAAATTGTGCCTTCGAACGCATACGGTGTCTCAGTACTTGCGGATTTATTTATTTATTTATTAGAGAAATCAACAGTTTTATAAATTTACATAAAATTCAACAAACATACATGGTTTTATGAGCAATGAATAGGTACCAATTTATAAAACTAAAATAGATTTCTATTTAAAAATTACTTAGATACAATTTTCGTTACAGAAATAATGCTAATTTTTTTAAATATAATAAAAAACCAAAACAAAAATAAATATAATATAAATATGTTATAGATGAATAAAACTATAGATCTACATTCTTAATATAAATGAATTCTTGAATCCGTAAATAAAAATAAATTCTTGATAATGAATAAATACACTTTTATCGAAAGTTTAAAAGAAATGAACGGTATGCAAGTCATACCTACACTTCCAACTGAAAACGAGACTAATGCTTGAAAAACGGAAATTCGTGTTGCTGAAAACCAATGTGTCAGTAATGATAGATATAGGTACATTTATTAATAGAAAAACTAATAAAAATTTACGATAAAATAACTGAATTTAAATGTAATTTAATAAAATTTTAAATCTTTATGGGTGTATTCAAAATGTAAGTTTTTGTTTCATTTTTATAGTATTGTTTTTATATAGTACTTTTTTCATCGTATGTAACGTCACCAAACTATAGATTTTTCAAAATATATTTTTTTTAATAAATAACTACATTTAAAAAGATTATGTGTATTTATACTTGCTAACCTATTGGTATAGTACAAAGATGTATAGGTATTTGTCTCAGATATTATACCTATTACATGAGTAGAAATAGTTAGAAAGGAGGAATTGCAGTTGCTATGCTGGCCTAAGCGATTAAAAGGAGTGAAGGGGAAGGGGAAAGGGGGCAGACCGCGGCCTTGTGTGTCCTTGGCCATTGGCGCAAGGGTTCAACCAACTGCTCGTAGGCCGGGGAGATGAGCTAGCCAAGATATGTACCAGAGTGCATCGACAATATGCACAACGAATCGCGATTGTATAAAGTCTGCAATCGAGGGAATAATCACATTGATTTGAACTAACTGATGCACTGATTTAGGTCGCTTCGCTTGCTTGCTTGCTGCGGGGTGCGGCGTGGGGATAGGGAGGTTAACCGAAACTGGGAATTGACCGGGGAAAGTGATAAATTGATAGTTTTAACTGAGTAATTTAATAATTATACATAATAACCGGAAATGATACAATTTCCAAATGATTACTTTGACCGTAACATATTCACCCCTGCGAAACAACACGTTTAAACAATTCAAAACAGGGGCGAACGTTTTAAATTCGCTCACAATAAAAAATAAAATATAAAATCAAAAATTTATTGACGATGAATAACAATACCATATATTCGAATTACTAATAACAAATATGCTCTCTTATGTCAAAGTTTGGTGATATCGAGAACACACCACAAATACTAAAGCACTCGATCAAACTAAGAAAACAAAGGGTTAAACATGATAATTAAATGTCTTTAAGTTTAATTTTTCTTATTTTATCTCATATAATACAATATATATATATATATATATATATATATATATATATATATATATATAATACAATATATATATATATATATATATTAATGTAATAACGTACTAGGTGTTCAACCCCAGGCTTTGCCCCAGGTTGGTAGCTAAATTTTAGATTTTGACGATGCCTTTGGCGCGCGATAACTTGTGCCTGGGACACTCGGGATGGATCACTTTGCTCCTCATCTCTTGGCTCTTCGGTCTACCATCCTATTCTCAGGCGGCTTTGACAACACCATCTGTTTTTCCCGAATGCACTATTTTTTCGGGCACTTTTTAATTATTTTTTTTCCCATAAAAACCTTATTCAAAGTATTACGATAATTTAAACAGATTGTGTGTTATTTTTAGAAAAAGAAAGTTTTTAATGGAAAAGTTAAGATTTTTACTTCCCAAACCCAATAGGTAAGAAATTAAATGATGGTTGAACCTTTACTTTTTCGATAGATGTTCACGTTTTGAGATCATCTGAATCTATCTTGACCATTGTTAGAATGACGTAGCGTCGTGTAAACGCGATAGCGTCTAAACGTAGCATCTAAATTACTCCAAATTTTGAATTTAGGTTTGAATATGCCTTGCCAAGAGGCCAGATAGAGATAAATAATGTAATACGTTCAGGAAGCAGAGCACTAATGAGTTGTGAAAGAGGGTAGTACCTTCAATTTCATACGCGAAATAACCAGTTTAAATATATAAAAACTATGTACGATGGAAATGTAGCTTTTATTTAGGTTTATAAAAAGCTTGTCTATAAGCTTGTAAGTATAAAAGCTTGTTTGAGTTTTGACTTTTTTAAATTTCAAAGTCTTTTTAAACATATCGATGAACATTAGCAGTACGATAGTTGACGTATTAAATAAATTTAACTTACATTTACTATATTTATTTCAAAAAGTATGCATTGTGGATGGCAACCAGGTTTTTATCTTGTATGGAGTTGCAATTTAGCAGTAACTCTTAGTAGGGTTGGTACTACTAAAAGCCATCGTCGAGCCTCGTGATTAAGCAGCAAAATATGATCATTTCATAATATAATTAAAAAAAATGAATAAGTTGACCGCTTTCCGACTATATTGGAGTGACTTATTTTGTGGTTAAATTACCGATATCCATACCCTTAGAAAGTTCTGCAGTGTTTCCATTCCTACTTTATTTAATAGGGAGATCGATATTTTCGATCCTGGAACAAATACATTCTTTTTACCGAAGCGATTTTGTCTCTCTCGCACTCGGTTTTAAATGTCTTTTATTATACATTTTGTATCACGTATTGAAAGCCTTTATATGAATCATTACTTTAAATTCGATTGCCATATGTAAAAATCAATGTGACAAATTGAAAAATTGAAAAAATGTTTTACAGTAAAGATCTCAATGAAACATTAGGGCACATTTTAAATTGACTATTATTTTTTTGCTGAAATGCAAAACTGAAATTGCAAAGTTCAATATGACTCATTGTATTTTAACATACTGTGAAGTGTGGTTAATTTAATGTTTTAAATAACATATTTTTTTTATTTTTCTAAAGTTGGAATTGCTGATATTAATCACACTTATCAAAACATTCAGTCAGTTATTAGGTCTTCATATTAAATTTTAATTGTATTGCTAAACGATGTTACTAAACGAAATTAGTGTAATACAGATGGTAAAACCTTTGTGAAAAATTTGTCAATTTAATGATGAAGTTTGGGTTTATATTTGTACTTAAAATAAAACTTGGGTATTCACGGAGTGCAAACAATGATTGTTTTTTAAATTACCACCGTTAAATCACAGTGAAAACGCTCATATCTTACACGGACATTTATTGCCATTTTTAATCACATTCGCACTTTTCCCATTCAATGCTGTCATCTCAAGTGAACAGAGTGAACAGATATGATTTGCGATGATGATAACTCCTCGGTGAATACGCTCGCGTCGATAAAGTCCTACGCGAGAATGAATACGCGTTCATTTGGTTCACACGCGGCAAACAAACCATTTATTAGCGCTGTTTGGTAGCCTTAGTCGATGTTAAATTTCTGCCTGATTGATACTTGATTGAGAACGTTTCGCACTTATTTATAAGCTGACCGTTTTGTTCAGGAAGTACTTTTTAATAATATTAAAAAAGATCCTTATAAGCAAAATTAATCGTTTTTTCCTTATTTTTTAATATGGAGAGGATTTTTTTATGTTACTAGTGACAGTGCCACATAAAGGTACAGTCAAAGGCACTCGAAGCAATACCCCGAGCATTTTAAGTTGAATTGAAATGCGTAAAAAAGAGATAGTACGTGTGTGTGTACCACCGCTTTCGCATCTCCGTATGAGCGTAGATTATTTTTACATACACATAATCACACACTCTGTCGAATCGCCTTTCAAGGTAAAGCTTCATTTGCCCTCCACCGTACATCGCCGTCTACGCGAAAAAGGTTCGATTCCAGCTACGTTAATGGTCTATCTGACCTTGTGCTTTATTTTATCGTTATACGGAGGAAACATATATTGGTAATTGGACTCGTTCGTAATTAAACGGTGATTGTGATTCTCAGTATATACACTTAAACCTGCCTCGAACGTTGTTCTATGAAATAGTGAAAACCTCATCAAAATCGTTCCATTTGTTCCCGAGATTATCGTGAACATCCTCATTGAGGACTTAATTACTCGTATCATATAGAGATCGTGGAAATCTATTGGTTAAGGTGTTTGACTATTAACCCAGCGATCGCAGTTCGATTCTGCACAAGTGATACCATTCTTTAACGATTCATTACGTCCCTTGACTCTAGCATAAACACCTAGTTGAGTAGGGTACAACTGTATACCCAGGTCATTTCATAGTAAATATTAAAAAAAAAATATGGAGACAAGTTATTGAGCAGATTTTGAAAACCAAGTAGTAATTGAACTGTCTATAAATGCGAGTTTCGTTCGGTTTCTACACCCTGAAAGTGTACCACAGAAAATTTTATAATTTTGCCTGCATGCCGTTTTACCTTCATAAATGTTAATGTTCTTAACCATATATTTTTAATGTTAGCAATGTTATTTTATATTTCACCAATACTTTGCTGAACGCAAAAATGAGCTATATAGAGTGTATGTCAACTTCTGATACACAAAATGGTGAAACAAGCATCATCTCATAAAAGGAGACTTTTAGGATAGGGGAGGGTTTCCGGTAAAATAAAGTTTGAATGACATAACTTTTTGGGTTTTGTATAAGTAAAAATTAGTACTGGCGTAAACTTACAAACAACTTATTATTAGACATAAAACATGAAGTTAAAAAAACTAAAAATCGAAACATTTTTTCACATATAAATTGTGTTTTAAACACACTTCTTCAAAGAAAAGAAGGTCAAGTATTTGCCTTCATTACTTTAGGGTAAAATGATAACAATTTGAAGTGACGCATTAAAAAAAATATGATGTCATTCTTGTACATTATAAAATATGTTTGAAAATAAAATTTTATATAACTGGTAAGTTAAATATAACGCGTTATGCTAATATATCGACCCCAAAAATAATGATTACTGATAAAACGATATTATTTTTCTATCCCTAAAAAGACGAAATATTATTACCAGGGTCAGTGAGAAGAGTCATTGCGGTTAATTAATGTGCTATGAAATGGTTATTGCAATCTCAATCGGTGATGTGAAATTGTATTTTATTTAAAAATGTACTAAGCACGACCAATTTTACATCTAAGAGCTAATTGCAAGTTAATATTTCATTTCTTTTAGGAGAAAAATAAGAAAAAATATTTATGTTTGAGGTTGTGCGATATTTACTGACAAAAGGTCACCTTCGTTGGTAGTAATCATAACTTTGACTTTATTTTCTCATTAAAAATGCTCGTTGAATGTGCTCTTTTTGTATAGTAACGAAGATTTTAATGTTTTTCTGACATTTTTCAAGGATTTCTGTATTTTAAAATCTTTATGGAATATGTGTAACAAAAGAGTTTGAGAGGCTGCGATGGTCCTCTCGGAAGGTTCAAGGACGCACTCCGCGCGAAGCGGCCGGCCTTCTATCCCGAGGCGTTCTCGATATTTTAATGCGAAGTATCCCAATAAAATAGCCCATCCCTCAACCCGTTGAAATGCATTCCTTCTTACATCCCGAAGGCAAAGTCGGGACGGGAGCGGAATGGGGTGATGTCGGGGAGATACATGTTATATTGCGTCATTAGTTTTACACACCTCATATTAATCTTACGCACATTTCATAAAAATAAAACGCAGAATATTTTATTCAAATAATTAAAAAAGTATAGAGTAGGCCGCGATTAAGTACTCGTTTATAGTAGTAACATCCCTATACAAAGTGCACTCGTGCGGTGCAACGGAATGTCTTACGCAAACCTATTACATGAGGCTCTTAATGTTATCAATACCGCTTTAGATATCGAACTAACATGATCAAAGATTTACTACAAAAATATAATTTATTGCTTGCAGCTTCTCGCCACATTCAGGTGATACCGAGGAGTGGCTAAGTAGGAGTAATTCGCGCGATTCGTCTTTTGAAAATGTAGATACGATTTTTTGTATGTTGTAAAAACAATAAATTTAGACTAATTATACAAACATATGGTATTCTTTATCGGGATTTATTTATGTTTGTTTATTCTATTTAAGTAGATTTTATTATTCAGAGGTTCAAAGTCGCGTCTAAAATAACCGAAGAATATATTTATCTTTTTTATTATGACTTAAAGATTCAAGATTGACTGATTAAATGTAGGTACTTCTTTGTTTTACTTCGACTTCCTGATTTTCAAAAAAAACAATAACATATTTCTTCATGGCCACTGAAATAGGTAAGAAAACGAAATAAAAAAAACCCCTATTAAATTTACTTTATCTAATCTGGAGTACGTATAATATACTTATTAATTTATAAATAATTATATATATTTAGTCCTAATTTCATATTTTTTATTTTATTATCGTACAATTTCTACGTTTTACACTCATATAGCAGCTTTGGTCCATAAACTAGGTAAACACTATAACTGATTAGTTATTACTATCTTATTACGGCAGCTGCCTAATGATGTATACTCGCTGAAAATACATCGTTTATTAAACTTCAAACACAATTTATTATTATTATTTGGAATGATTTGTGCCTTAAGAATGGTGCTATGCGAAGTTTTATACAAGGCAAATTAAGTAATTTCATTTTTTTTCTGGAGCCTTCGACGAGATGATATTAATTAAATAAACGTCCGCTGAAATGATTCTTCATTTCGATATTCGTAAGTAATGTCTGCGAGTATTATTCGTAGTTTTTTTAAGACCAACGGTAGCATGTTAAGAGGGAATCAATATATTCAAGCATTCCTTAAGTAATCGTTTCAAGGCGTGTTGATTCAACGAACGGTTTTCAAACACATAATTAATTATAAGGAAACATAGTAGAAACTATTGTTTTTTTTGCAAGCTTTTATTTAGCTTGTAATGTTTGTTAGTCGGTTTAAGTTAAATCTTGTAAGCTAATTTAGAACCACTTCCTCTTATCCTGTGGAATTGAAATTTAAATTGGTAATGCATTTTTATGGTAAGCTTGACTTAATTCTACAACCACGATTGGCTCCAGACGCAGGAACTCTTCAACGGTCAACAGTACAGACACAAAATTTTGTATACGCATTCAAGCACTTACATAAAAGATTGTTTTTAAAAATATATAATTACCTACTCTTCATTTTATAATTACATTCTAAAAAAATAACTTTAATCTTATTTCATTTAATTCAGAGCTAACAGCGGCTAGAGAGATATAAATGTTATAAGAAAACATATTTTCTTATAACATTAATGCCCTAGCATTAAAAAAATAATATTCCAGATTTTATTATATTCACAACAAAATAACGAGACTTTTTTATTATCATTCAAATTTAGGAATAAAATATTTTAATAAAACCCAACCGACTTCAAAACTACGAAATACCTACATATTCCTTACCTTCCTTATTTATTGGAATTATTTCTTATTATCTTCCTTATTTCTTTTTATAGAGACGGTTAAAATTTTGCGTAGCTTTACATATATTTATTATCAAAAATAATCATATTTTTATATCATTTCAATAAGTTTTATTTTATTTATGTGCGTAGAACTACCGAAATAGGCAATTCGAGTAAATACAAAGCATTTTACTTATAGTTACTTTACGTACAGTTTCTTGCAAGGAGAAGGAATATTCGCTGTACGAAATTATAAATATATTCTTGTCTTAGCTACAATTATGAGATGTAGATCTCCGCTAACTAATTATGCTAATAGACGTGCAGTTGTTTTACGAAATGGGCAGTTATGAAAAACAATTGAACGTCAGTTATTTATTTATTATCCGCCTAGTGTTTCGAACTAATATAAAAAGCGCAAACCCTACAAAATATTATTTCCAGTAATCTGTTCATTTTAGGAGACAAATATATATAGGAAATTCGGAAATGTCACTTTAATGAAAAAAATAAAATAATAAAGGTGGGTGTACATGGTTTGTTTTAAACTCACAGAATCCTAAAAAGAAATGCAAAAATTTACTTCTGCGTTAAGTATCCAGTTCATTATGTAGTTGTTTCAAGGGTCATTCAATTCTTTTATTTTTAAAATCCACTGAAGTTATTAATATATTTCTATCCTAAACATCAAGTTTACTTTAGTAAAGACGCCGTAAAAATATATTTTCGTCATTTCAACTAAAAAGTAGCAGAATTAATGTAACGAGAGAAAGTGGGGTTTAGATTTTGATAAATCTGGCCTAAAAGTAAAAGAGTAGTAAAAATATCAAAAATAAAATATGTAAAAAAACTGTAATGATGGTATTAGTATCTCTATTTTTGAAATCAATCTTAAAATTAATCGTAGTCACAAAATTGGTAACGCTTTTTTTTTATTACTATTATTATTTTTATTTAATTAAAAAACGAAATGAATGAAATTATTTATTTATTTATTAACCTTTATTAAAAAAATATAAGGTTTAAAATGAAATTATTGAAACTAAGGTTTACAGGGTTTAATTTAAATAATAAAATGTACACTTACACTTTTTTCTTGACTACATTAACCTTGACAGATTATTGAAAAAGGAGTATTTGAAATCACACAAAATTCACAGCTCTGTCAATAGTATAAACGTTTTATTTTAATTAATCTAATGTATTTATAACACATATTATAGATTAAATATTAGCTTCCTGCACTTCTTCTCTATATAAACTTTACCTATGCCAAATGTCACACTCCTCCGTGCGCGCGATAATCTTAAGAATAGGTACAAAATTTTCTATTCACGTATTAATATATAGAAAAATCAATGATTTTTAATAAATCCATACAGGTCGTTATTTTGACTTTAATGAGTATTCATTCAGACTTTAGATTGCATACGTGATACGACCAGAAAGTCTTCCCTGTTCAGTGCGGTGCGTCTTTTAAAGTATTGAAGAAAAAGTGAATTCCTAGAATACGCGATTATCTTCCATCGCGGCTCGCCATCAAATCCGCAGTCGTGAATCTCGTGATTGTTTTCTATAAAATTCGCATTTATGCTCTTTTTAGTGTCCCGTCAGAGCGATCCGGGAGACGAGCAGTCGACGAAAAGGAAGAAAAAGCGAGGGACAAAGAGGCTGGGAGAGTTCCTCTCGCGGGTGGCCGCTCCCCCTCCCCCTCCCCCGCCCCCGCGCGGTTCTCGCCTCCTCTCTCGACTCCTGCGCAAGAAGCCAGCCGGATATTTTTTCATTCGAACTTGAAGCTTACATAAAAGATTACTGGGGAAGTCAATGTTCCAGAGCTAATTATTATATTAAAAGTACATAATCATACATTCATAAATAAATTTTATATTTATTACCATAACCTCTTTATTCGTATGGCTTGTGTTGTCGTGGTGGCGCTACTGGGCGCAGTTCCGACTGGCTTATTGTTGTTTTCAGGATGCGAGGCCGTTCATTACAAGCAAACATCTCGCAAGTCTATAACTGAGTGTTTTTTTTTTGTATGTCTTGTTACCTTACCTAGTCGACAGTGTTGAGAAAAGCGCCGTTAACGACGAAAAATGTCTAGCCGGATTTAAACCGCTGGGATTCGAACTCGGGACCTCTGGATTTAGAAGCAGGCGCTTCTACCACTACGCCACCAGGCTAACGATGAAGGCAAAGAAACGAGGGGACAAATTAAATACGGGTCATTCATTGTTGATCTTGGAGTATACTCGTAATGGACGATTAACTATGTGAAAAACCTACAAAGGCCTAAAAAAGTTGTAGTTTCTAGATACCTTTCGAAACTGTCTTACCCTAATAGGGCAATCCCTAGTTAGGGTATGGTCGTGTAATGAAGCTAGGTGATTTGTTACCATTTTTAATGACATAAATATATATAAAATAATAGCAATTACATATCGATGCAAAAAAATAAATAAATGAGAGTTACTAGCGTTTTTTTACATATTTATATTTTTAAATAAAATAGTTATACTCGTATATTATAAAATCAATAATATCTTTTTTTTAAAAAAGGTTTTATACAATGTAATTTGATTTTCTAATATTTATAGTTTTGGTAGTGTACCTTCACTCAAACGCAAGCTATTCGAGTAAACCTGGTCGGTTAAAGTCCTATCCTAGATAAACAATTAAGCCGGATTGGTAGTCACAGACGTTTCATACCCGCGAATTCTGCAATGATCTACAACTGTCTACAACCATACTCTGTGGCGGTTATTTAATTCAAATAGTTTTTCGCATAGACTAAGATTTTTCCGATGCAATGAATATATTTTTTTTACAAAAATGTAAAAGCTATCTTACCGTTTAAAATTCTAAATTAAGTCAGATTTTATTAATAATTTACTTATACATATAAAAAAAAAGTAAAAATTGCCATTTTTTTCAAAGAAGTCATCAAATGAAAGTCATATTTAATATATGAAGTGCCAAAAGTACATATAGAAAATATGGCAGATTGGTTAAATAGCAAACAATTTCGTCAATTACAATATTAGTATAAAAAAATAAAAATGTTCGCTATTTATAAAAAAGTTTAAGCGTGGTCTACGCCGATTGTAATGTTGGCGTCATTAACAAAAAGGAGAATAATATTCCTGAAATGGAAATAAATTAGTATTAATTATTTAATTTATTCATTCAAGCAAAATAATAATATATAACCAAAAAAAAAATACATGGAGACATATTAGCCAATTAAATAATTTTTTAAAATATATGTTCAACTTTTGGTTACATTTATCATATTTTAAACTATAAAAATTATAAGAAATTAAATGTTACTAATGTACTCAAAAAAGTAACTAAAAAAAAAATAATACTTATCAATGAACCTAAAATATACATTTTTTTAATTTTGTGAAACTAGTAAATTTATTTATAGGACCAAAAAACAAAAATCACCATGTTGAGTTCCGCAGACGCAAACTAATACTATCTTCAAGAAAAATACAGTTGATTATAATGTTTTATAAAAACACGCGTTCCTACCTTCACAAAATTATTAACCTTCGACAAGTGTGTAATACTTAATATAAAACGCGGTAGGTAACTGAAAAAGTTTAAGTGGACGTAATTTATAGGCATCACGGCGGCACAGAAAGGAAAATTGCGGTTTTATGCAAATTCCGAGCCCTACGTCAAATTTTTCGTATTCAATAACCGCTTTATAATGTAATAATAATAGTGACGATGTTTGATAATTCCTAAAAATTTGAAGAAATAATTTATGATTATGGTGGACATAAAAGCCACAAAATATTTCACATTATATCGAAGACGAATAAAGTCAGAAAAACGTTAGCGCTTGAGTGAGCAGAGTGGGCCTTTCAGTTTTGACACTGCCTTTTTGGTATCGGCCTTTTTGGTGAACGGCGCGATTATGTAGAGAGAAATAAACTTAAAAAAAACTTACGAAAGACTTGAAAATTCAATATTTATTTATTAAACAGGTTTCCCCATGTATTCCCCATATCTCATCAAGGACAAAGTTGAAAGATATTTACGTGGTGCATGTGGAAGTCAGATTACGAAAAAAGCTTAACCTAAAAACACTGTTAAGGAGAATATATTTGAAAAATAAACATTAAACCTTTACCTACAACGTTGACTTTATCTGACAATATTTTTTTTTACTTTATTCTAACAAATTCTAACTTTATTATGCATGTATTGGCATGTAATTTTTTCATCTGATCTCTTAAAAAACAAAAACATGAAAAAATATAATATTTATAAACTTTACTTCGTTATCATTATCATTTTGCCGAATTCTATGTGTGTTAAATACTTTTTTACGCCTTTTATATTTAAAGAAAAAATAAATTGAAGCATTCACTTTTTTTTTTGAAAATACTTTAGACGAACTTATTTTCTATTAAGCTTTCCATATCAAGCGAAGGAAAGCTCTGCGGGCATCATTGTCTGATTAATGAGTCATCGAAAAATTAAAGAGGCCCTATAAGAATCAAAATAATCTAAAAATAGTAATAATAACAATGTAAAAGGTTAATTTCTGTTTCAAAAAAAAATATAGACACTACGGACAAACAAAAGGTAGGAACATGCCCGCAGTCACGCATCGCCTTTGTATTTTATTTATGGCTTTATAGAGGTAATCGAAACACATTCAAGAGGAGATAGAACATTTACAAGGCGACGCCACTTGAGAGTTGCTCACAATCGTGCACAGCAGCCGATAACAACATGAGATGACGACACTGCCAATAACTCGCCACAATGAAAATTGGTCTTTATGAATGGCGGCGCGGGCTCATTTCGGCGTAGTTCCTACTTCATAATAAATAATTCCTTTCCACTCTCGTACAATTACCAAAGAAAAAAATAGTGCCTGTTCAAACTCACAGCTGATACGTAAATAAAAAGTGAAAGCGTCCAAAACAAGAAAAAAACACACTTTTAAAAAAAAAGTGCTTGATAAAACTTATTTATTGAAAGGCTTAATACAATCGGAGCTGGGAATAGTTCGTTGAAGGTTGATTTACGCGCAAAAGCGGCACTTTGAGGAACTCCTCTCGATTCGAGCCCCGCCGGTCGCGCGAGGAACGTCGTAAAACGCCCACTTTTTGCGTTTTATTTCATTCAATTTCCTTCAAAATGCATCTCTGCGCGCAGCGCGCGTCGAGCTTTTTATGTTCGTGTCTTTTTTCACGCACGGACAGAATTATTGCGCGCTGCGGGCCGATACACTCAAATGGATGGATTTTAATATTTACCGTATTGCAGTAAAGGTTTTTTGTTTAAAAAAATGAATAGATAACTTTTTTATCGAGCTACAAACAGAAATGATTATAAAACAGCTATTGAAAAAAGGAGGAACAAAATCCATCAGACTAACGAAATGAAAATTAGTAAGAAACTAACTCAATTATTTGAACCAAGCGTCAATTGAATTGGTCATACATTTTTTTTTTGTGAAGCCAAATCTGATATATATTTAAAAGGATAGCTTAAAGCTTCTTAAATTTAGATTTCAATGTCAGTTTAAAACAGAGTTGAGCCTAAAGTTGTTTTATAAAAATTAACGTTATGATGTTTTCCTGCCAATTAATGGTTCAAAGTCCTAGCACAGTGCGCCTCCAATAAAGGAACGCACTGTGCTAGGAATGCATCAAGTGATCTTTGAGAACATTTACTCGCGAGCATTTTGTAAGATTTGTTGAAATCACGCACTCGAGGCTCGCGCGAATGCCTCGAGGCAGACCCACCCGACTTAACTGACACCGGCGCATCAGCAGAGCTCACCAAAAACAAAACAAAACAAAACCCACGCGCATCACTTTCATCTTCGACGAAGGGTATAAAAGGGTTAAGCGGCGATGCGCATGTCTCGCTCGGCAATTCAGAGAGGAATTCAGAAGAAAATGTGAGGTATGTAATTTATAATCGGGAATATCAGGAAGTTGAGAAATACGGGATTTAATCAAAACTTTTACATAATACGATAAAAATGTTACCAAAGAAACAAAATAAATTATAAAAACTTTAAGGATTATAAAAATGCAGTTAGCTATATTAGCTTTAAAAAAATGTAGGCAGTATGATTGTACCTTTAATTATATTTGTCCGGTTTGTGAGGTAAGATACATTGGTAAATTTATTAAACCGTTTCTAGTTGTATGCATACATATCAGAGTGTGAATCTCATTTAAAAACAAATTAACATATAAAAAAAATCAACGACCAGTCACCTTCCTAGTTAGATGAATTTAAATTTTTTTATTAGGTATTTCTGCTTCGCCCATCAAATGTTCTTGTGTTTTTAGAATATATATACTATGCTTTCTTAGCTAATAAGCAATTGTTTATAACTTATACACCGACGTAATAATGTCAAATATGTAATAATAATTAAATAAATAAACCATTGCTGAATCGGTTTGGTGCGACGCTTTGAAAAATTCTAAAAATTTTTTTTTTGCACGGCTATTCGATAGAGTGGGTAAGTATGTTTATGTAAATATTAATCTCATATATTACAGTATACGCACGTACTCTTATTTTTTTACGCGCTTCAGTTCGACTTAAAATGCTCGGGGTAAAACTCCGAGTGCCTTTGACACAACTATTGGTTTTCGAGTAGGTAAACCAATTAATCTGCAGTTAAGTAAATTACTTACAATGATTATTATACAATTAACAATACGTAACTACAGCTAGGCTAGGCTAGGCTATTGTTATACATAAAAAATGGGTCTGCGTCGGTGGAAGTTATACTTCTTTGGCCATTCGCACACACATACAGATCGGCTATATAAATGAAATACAATTCACTCTACGGATTTTACTCCTAACGTGTGACGCGGTTTCTCGACCAACATCCCATCCCAATGAGTACAACGGGCGCAAAGAAGTATACCTTCAATAATATAATAAAATGCATAAATATTTTATTCTTAACGATTAATACCACGTAATCTAAGTACAATTTTATTTGTTCTATTTTCTTACGCTTTTCATATTAGACTTCAAAATTCATCGATAATCACAGAAAAACTTTAAAGTACAAATATAAAATAAAAGATGCTATGGTGGTTCAGAGCTTGTTATATTTTTAGGTTCACAGCGCGTCGAAATTCTGCCCGAACCAAATGAAGCGAATTATGAAGATCTGCCCTTAACCTTGTCGAAGTGGTCGACTCATATATATAATGACATGCAACGATACGATCAAAATAAAACGACCAAACGATTAAAAAATTTCGGCGAGTGGCCGCCATGACGCCGCCGTTCCTCGAACTGTCCGAAGACACAAAAGGAACGCGCCGATCGCGCTGATCGCGCCGATCGCGCCGATCGAACCGATCGCGCCGATCGCGCCGATCGCGCTGATCGCACCGATCGCACCCGATGCCATTTCGTGGAGATCATTTTATTCTCCGCCACGTCCGCCGATCGCAGAGCAGAGCTCGGCTCGCCGCTGCGTGGCGATCGGCCGAGATCGACCACATCGGGAGTTGATGTAACCGTTTGATGCGCGCGTTCCTGAGCTAGGCGCTGTACAAGCAAGCAATCAGATTTATTTAAATATGTTTATATATACAAATTCTGTTTCATATTTATTATTTTAACGAAAGCATTTCCTGTTGAACTAACTAGGCATTGCCCGTTTCATGAAAAATATATATAGTACACGCATACGTATTCATAGCACGAAGAAAATATAATATTATACTTATGTTTTTATATCTAATATTATTATAATAATTCAAAAATAATACTGAATATTACAGATTGATTATTAGTATAAATAAATAGGTAACAAATGTATTTAAAAAATAATAGTGCTACAAAAAAGAGATTCGAATAATGAAAATGAAAATAATAACGAAAATGCCTGCTTTCTCTTTAATTATATAAAAACCGTAGTATTTCAATTTCACACAAACCGCTCGACTGAGACCGTTAACACGAATCTGGGGTGTTTGGGGACAAATTCATCTCGATTGTTGAAAATCACCTTGCAGTGTAGCTAAACTTTTATTTTATTCCATTTCCATGGAGCCGGGCAAATTCATTTAAATACCTAATAAACCTACATAAATTTGAGTATATCGTACTTTCTAGGGTATGGTGTGTTTATTTATTTATAATAAATTATCTCAGCGATATAATAAATTATACAAAATCACAAATATATGGCCAATTATAATTTACTTATAGAATTCATGAGGGCTTTAAGAAATAGTAGCAAACACGGAATAGTTATGGAAATAATTCAAGCTTTAAATTATTGGTATTCTTATTTTGTGAGTTTTCCAGTAATACTAAGTTTACAAATTATCCGCGAGTACTACCAAGTATTTCTCACATTGTTTTATAATTACATAACTATTCAAAAGGTTTGATATCTGTTGTGATTGGATAAAAATATAGGTAGATACTATACAGGTTAGTTATTGAATGAATAATTTAGAAGAATAGTAATCATTTTAGACACAATATAAGAAGCTGAGGGTTAAATCGTTTAATTTCGAGAGTCGCGGCCGAAGCGAAAAACGTATAATTTTGTTATTTGGGAAATGAGTTGTTGTCGACGATTCGTCCAAAGTTCCAAAGAAGTTCAAATTTAACAGCTAATCAAATATTCAATAAAAAACATTATTTCAATACCTATGTAGTTTTAACTGCATTGCCAAACGTTCTGTTTAACGATTTAGGAAATAATTAATATAATTGTAGACACACACACAAAATAAATAAAATATTTTTTTACATGATTACCTTAATAACAAGGTAACGTCAGCTAAGCGGCTATTCGAAGTCGTGCCGAAAAGATCTCTAAAGAGCGAGACGCAATAAGCGCGGATAAGCCTTATTAGCATCAGCGAATATTTTAAAGAATATTAGGTTGAATCGCAAAATGCCAACTTATGAACCCTTAAATATTGGGAGTAAAAATAAATGAGTGATATTAAAAAAAAAAAACGATTGCGCTGAAGTAGGACGGTAACTTTAAAAGTAAGTTTAGTAAGTTTTTAGAAGCATTACAATTCTTTTTACTAATAATATTCTATTTACTATTTACAAATAATATTGTATGTTATTTAAATTAATTTTATTATTAAAAAAAATATGGTTTTAACACGGGTAGACAATAACATCAACGATGGAGGTTTTTAAAACAAAATTGTATTAGTAACAAAATAAATACGAATTTATTATTATGAGTTATTACTCTAATTTACTATACTATCATAAACTATTGGCGATAAAATTATTCTACATTTTAGTTTTACTAACAATATTTATTTTATTTAATCGTAGAAGATAAACTTACTAAATAATTAATACATAAAATAAAATTAATAAATACTAAATTATTACCTTACACTAGACTAACTTTAAGAAACTAATATCGAACCACTCCTGAGAAATTCCCTATATGCGAAAAAAATATTCTATCTTCTATACCAAAACGCAGTAATGAATGTTCAAAATAAACATATCGAATTGAGAGTTGAGAACCTTCTCTTTTTTTTAAGTCGCTTAAAAAGTCAGCGCCGGGACTAAGCCATGTCCTGCGATTTTAAATGAAATCTTTTTCGTACTTTGTTTATTATTTTTTTGATTCGCGTTCATTTCAATGTCAAATGAATAAACGAGGACAGTGAAGAGGGGAGAAGAGGGCTTTCAAATGTCATTTCAGTCTCGTTGCTTTGATGACAAGTTTCGAAGGGCTATTGACAAATTTGGGTTGCCGCTTGCAATGGTTGCATATTATTTTTACTTCTACACAGGGTAGTAGTAGATAAACGTATCCACGTCATCGTATGAAAATGAAATAACCGATATTAGGTTACTCTATCGTGGCACACGTCCTCGTAGATATCTACGCATGTTTAACAAATATTTTAAATTTTTATATCGTATGGCTAATTAATTATCGAATATCTAAATGTAGGTTTGGTACCCTCTTTATCTTTGTAGTTTTTTGGTGCTTTGTACTCGAGTAGGTACCTACTCGGTATGCACGGCGAGGGAAGCTGTTATTAAATATACAAATATTTCACTCTTTTTTTCTTTAAGAGTAAAAAAAATGCTTTAAAAAAAAGAGTAAATGTCATGTTGTGAGTGTCTATTATGTATATATAACATAGATATTCATAAATTTTAAATTATGTTATTTAAGCTTTACGAAAATAATATTTTATAAATAACCTTCTGGTAAGATACCTTCTGGTAACATCTCCAATTTGATAATTGGGTATATTTGCTTATAATGTATATCGATATGCTAGAAAATGGACATACGATTAGGTAAATATACCATATTTTAGGATAGGTGTATAGTTCAATACAATACCAACTTCAAAGGGATTTTAGTTTAAAAATATTATTCAACCTGAGAATCAAGTAAGCAAGTATGCTAAAATTTAACATATTATAATCCCAACTATATGTAAAATGTTTATAAAAATCAATCCAACCAGATTCAAATTAATGTTTTGCTTTATCAACTGAGAGGATTCTATATAAAGAATCCGTGGATATACAAGCAAATTAAGGACGGGTTAAAAGACCATATTCACTGGAAAATATCCCAAGACGCATTAAAAGAAGGAATTATCTTCCCTCCAGGATAAACGTCAGCGCGGGTCATTAGGACGTATCACGCAAGGCAAACGTACGACGCCTTCATTAGAAAAGCGAGCAGACGGAGATAGGTGCCGTCCAGATACATTGGAAGCTGCGGCAGTGAGACGGTTCCCATAGCATCTATAAATCTGCCAATGTAATTGCTGAATATTACAAACATTAGTGCGCAGGATGCGGGCAGATCGAAGTCGAAGGCCGGCAGCCGTTCATCACGTTAGTTGGAAATATTAATTATTCGGTATGAAATACTCACACCGTTTCTAAATAAACAAAAGTGCTTTAAAATTGAACCATCAAACTTTTTATATGATTCTTTAATATTATTATTATACGATTATATATCTCACCTTTGACACCTAGACTGCATGTACACATCTCACTAAATAAGCCCAACTTCAAGACAGAAAGTTCAACATTCGTTTGTTTGTTTATTTGTTTGAGGTGAGTATAGTACCTAAAGTGCTATTCAGCACATAAAAATATATATATTTTTATGTAACTGCATTTTTTGGAATTATTTATGAATATCTCTACATTTAAAGTGATTCTTGCAATAATGTGTGTTTGAAGCTAAGAACGCTTAGGGAAGTGAACATACATTTTAAGTTTTTTATGATTGCTGGGCTAAGGTTAAATTTTAAAGGAATTAATTTGTCAGTGATTGATTTTAGGGGATTTTTAGGGGATTGAAGGTATTCCATGCTAGCGGAATCTTAGGACATCCGTTAGGGTTTTCTTTCGTCAATGATCAATATCATCCAATAGGTAACACATAAATGTGTTACTTTTGACTGTATTATCGAATAATTAATAAATACCAACGTTACCTTAAATGTACTCGTATACCATCATTTTTAACTGATGTTTAATTCATTAACGTGTTAATTTTTTTATCATGAACATACAACAGACTCATATTTAGATCTTTTAACTACCCGTGGCACTCAAAATATAATACATTGTTTTTAATTACAGGATTTACACTGATTATCTCGCATACTGAATTATATAAACTGAAAACAGGTTATGAAAAAAAATATGATTATCCTGTTTATGTTTAAAGTAGTACATGTCCAAAGCTTTAAAGACTATCCATAAAACCTATCTATCAGAACATATTGCCTAAAACCAAAGGTTATCATTACATTTGGCTGAAGAATAATAATTAACACAATACGTACGTAATATGACGTAATTATTCAAAATAAAAAAAAATTGTCCGACGACAAAATAAAAACACTCGATCGACTGCTAGAGTGAAAAGCGAGGAGTTTTTCTGCGCCGGCTTATGCGCCGCTTCGCTCGCGCAAAGCACGATATTCCGCGATGGTACTGCGATTTGGTTTTTATTAATTTTATTGTAAGCCCGTTAATTATAAAAGCGAGCCATTTCCCACGCAGAGCGGTTTCCCGGAAGATTCACATCCTTCAGGGAATCGAGTCAGGCGAGACGGATGATTCGATCAAACTAGATTAATAATTTATCAAATGCTACAAAGTGGCTGCTAATAACGCCAAGGGCAAGGAACGAACTGGATTCAGCGATTAATTATAAGTGATGAGAAATTATTATGAAGGATGTGCATGAAGTTTACTGGATCCATAAAAATAATAAACAAATTTGTTAGTGATTTTTTTCATTACTTAAATTACTGATTTTCTCGTCTTTGTAGGGCGTGGCTATAAATCGTGTCATTTTTTATCTAAGGGCTGTTTAATTTAGCTTGATGAGATGCGATGTATTTTCAAATAAAACAGTGCGTCAATAATGATGAATTGAATTTTCGTTAAAGTATAAATCTTGAAAAAAGAATCATAACTGAATTTGCATCTTTATAAAATATCGTAATTTTATTTTCTCAATTCATGTACTCAGTCAATATTGTATATAAGTATAGAGTTTTAATAGAATGTACATCACATTACAAACTTTCGAGGCTACACAAAGTATAAATTTACTTTTTCATATATAAACTTTAATAATGTACCGTTTCTAGATATGAATGCTATATATTATTAGGTTTAATATATGTAGGTCGAGTGGCACGTGCTTACTAGCACGAGCGGTACCCACTCTGTATGGCGAAGGTTGTCAATAGTAAAACGCGAGTGCTCAGTGAGAGAATTTATTAACGACTGGCGGGCCGGCGCACATCACCGTGCGGGGGGGCCGCCGAGGGGGGGTGAGGAATAGGTCGAGCGCTGGTGCGCTCTGCTATATTTAGATGTACAGCTATATGATGGCTGCTACACACAACCCCTCCTTGAGAGAAAAAAATATATTTTCCTATTTCTTAATGAGTAATTTAAAATATATTTTTTTTACTGTTTACTATCCTAGTATTAATTGATGCGCTTTTATGGCATGCTTACGTGCTATGTTACAGATGGTAACGTATAAATCTTATGCTAGTGTTATTGTAATTTCGAGTTACACGGAAAAAAAATGCTTAAATCTATTTATTATATTTATGGTTGTTTTTTTTAGTGCACTGTACGGCTTTTCCTTTTTTGGACGACCTTTAGCGTCGGTCCATTTTGTTTGTAAACACTCATTTATCACGTTACACTTGCATGGTTTGTTGTGGGTAATGGTTGACTTGACTTTCCGGTCGTTCGGTGAGTTGCGTCTGAATCCAGCCCTTTAAGTTGTTGTGACATCTGTTCGTGCAATATACGATTATTGCCGTGCTTATCAGTGCTAGTATTACGATAGCGAGAATGTCCGATAATGAACTCGCCGTGTTCTGCGTTGCCGTCCCATTTGTGGATGAAGATGCGCCCATGGTACCGAGTTGACTTCTGCGTCACGTTGCTTGTGCGTTTGAGTAACTTCTTGGCGTCTTGCTTTTTGAAAGCAAGAGGTCCGTTTGAATTACGTATCAGTTGCGCGTGGCCACGGGGAACTGATTCGTTACTGACGATTGACGGTCTGTTTTGCATCGACTTCGTATAGTGTCGCCATCGTTTCTGGGTCGGCGCGTTCTGCCATTGTTCATGTATTTTGCTTATTTTGCAAAAATAACATTTCGTACCCGTCTGCCATAGCGGGTCACGTACGTATTTGGCGTTGGTTGCATGGATTCGCTGTTCCGGGTTTCGTTTGTTTTGCAATCGTTCTCGTTAACATTCATAATAAACGCTGCCTTCAGTCGATCGATTGTTATGTTTTGTGGTTTGTTTCCTACTTCTATTGTGAAATATTTTTCTGCACGTTTGAGTACGCGGTGAGGACCCGTGTACGGTGGAGTCAATGGCCTCGTTACCTTGTCACAGCGAATAAATACGTGTGTGCATGTTTTTAGTTCTGGTTGCACAAAAATGTTTTTTGGTGAGTTGCTTCGTGTCGGTACGCTTGTAAGTTGTCGTAGGTGCGTCCTTAATTTTTCGACAAAGGTGTCGTCCAATGCATCTGTTGTTGGATTTTCGAAGATGACCCCTACAAGATCCGGAAGATCCGGAAGAACGGTTACAGGAAGATCACGTCGGGGTCACCAGTGTACCGTTTCTAGATATGAATGCTATATATTATTAGGTTTAATATATGTAGGTCGAGTGGCACGTGCTTACTAGCACGAGCGGTACCCACTCTGTATGGCGAAGGTTGTCAATAGTAAAACGCGAGTGCTCAGTGAGAGAATTTATTAACGACTGGCGGGCCGGCGCACATCACCGTGCGGGGGGGCCGCCGAGGGGGGGTGAGGAATAGGTCGAGCGCTGGTGCGCTCTGCTATATTTAGATGTACAGCTATATGATGGCTGCTACACACAACCCCTCCTTGAGAGAAAAAAATATATTTTCCTATTTCTTAATGAGTAATTTAAAATATATTTTTTTTACTGTTTACTATCCTAGTATTAATTGATGCGCTTTTATGGCATGCTTACGTGCTATGTTACAGATGGTAACGTATAAATCTTATGCTAGTGTTATTGTAATTTCGAGTTACACGGAAAAAAAATGCTTAAATCTATTTA
Source organism: Neomicropteryx cornuta (assembly GCA_020383195.1). Lineage (NCBI taxonomy): Eukaryota > Metazoa > Arthropoda > Insecta > Lepidoptera > Micropterigidae > Neomicropteryx > Neomicropteryx cornuta. The sequence goes on from JAHKQU010000014.1 coordinate 15,490,810, forward strand.
TTATATTTATGGTTGTTTTTTTTAGTGCACTGTACGGCTTTTCCTTTTTTGGACGACCTTTAGCGTCGGTCCATTTTGTTTGTAAACACTCATTTATCACGTTACACTTGCATGGTTTGTTGTGGGTAATGGTTGACTTGACTTTCCGGTCGTTCGGTGAGTTGCGTCTGAATCCAGCCCTTTAAGTTGTTGTGACATCTGTTCGTGCAATATACGATTATTGCCGTGCTTATCAGTGCTAGTATTACGATAGCGAGAATGTCCGATAATGAACTCGCCGTGTTCTGCGTTGCCGTCCCATTTGTGGATGAAGATGCGCCCATGGTACCGAGTTGACTTCTGCGTCACGTTGCTTGTGCGTTTGAGTAACTTCTTGGCGTCTTGCTTTTTGAAAGCAAGAGGTCCGTTTGAATTACGTATCAGTTGCGCGTGGCCACGGGGAACTGATTCGTTACTGACGATTGACGGTCTGTTTTGCATCGACTTCGTATAGTGTCGCCATCGTTTCTGGGTCGGCGCGTTCTGCCATTGTTCATGTATTTTGCTTATTTTGCAAAAATAACATTTCGTACCCGTCTGCCATAGCGGGTCACGTACGTATTTGGCGTTGGTTGCATGGATTCGCTGTTCCGGGTTTCGTTTGTTTTGCAATCGTTCTCGTTAACATTCATAATAAACGCTGCCTTCAGTCGATCGATTGTTATGTTTTGTGGTTTGTTTCCTACTTCTATTGTGAAATATTTTTCTGCACGTTTGAGTACGCGGTGAGGACCCGTGTACGGTGGAGTCAATGGCCTCGTTACCTTGTCACAGCGAATAAATACGTGTGTGCATGTTTTTAGTTCTGGTTGCACAAAAATGTTTTTTGGTGAGTTGCTTCGTGTCGGTACGCTTGTAAGTTGTCGTAGGTGCGTCCTTAATTTTTCGACAAAGGTGTCGTCCAATGCATCTGTTGTTGGATTTTCGAAGATGACCCCTACAAGATCCGGAAGATCCGGAAGAACGGTTACAGGAAGATCACGTCGGGGTCACCAGTGTACCGTTTCTAGATATGAATGCTATATATTATTAGGTTTAATATATGTAGGTCGAGTGGCACGTGCTTACTAGCACGAGCGGTACCCACTCTGTATGGCGAAGGTTGTCAATAGTAAAACGCGAGTGCTCAGTGAGAGAATTTATTAACGACTGGCGGGCCGGCGCACATCACCGTGCGGGGGGGCCGCCGAGGGGGGGTGAGGAATAGGTCGAGCGCTGGTGCGCTCTGCTATATTTAGATGTACAGCTATATGATGGCTGCTACAATAATTATAAGATAAAACTATGTCCAGTATTACTTTACTTGTAAGTCTACAAAAAAGAAATGTACAGTACCACAATGACTAGGTTGTATGACTAGGTTGCATCATTCTAACTTTTCACAATTATTATTAATCTTAAAATGAAGTTTGCATACCTAACATTTTAGATATGATATAATTCGGTTAACAAAATTATGTCACAATGAGTTTGTCTAAATTGCCTATGCCAAAAGCAATCACCATTTTTTTTAATTTACGCTAAAATTGTGTGTAAGTACGAAAGTTTAAATCAACAAAGTATACTTAAACGAAGTTTACTGATAATAATTATAAAACTATCCTATTTGTCCATCCAGAACTTTTTTAGGTAAACCCGTATCTCCTCTTCGTGATACTGAGAATTCAACAAGTCTGTTTGGGCCTTGGTTTTCACAAAACTAACGATAATAATAATGAACATAAATAAGTTTACTTATTTTAGTAGTCAATGTAGAAAAATAGAAGTGTAGAATGTGATTGTAAGAGTATTTTGCACAATTTGGTAATATATTAATTGCGCTAAGCTTCTTCTTATTTTGCCTCAGTTAAATTGTAAGAATTTTTAAATTGAATGTACATATTTTAAGGAATAATCAATTGCTTCGGCCAATATAACTTATTCGATCAATTTCGAGGTAGGTATAATTTTCTGCAAATCATTCCGTGAGACAGCGCCCTATTAAAAAGCTTAGAGCTGTAATATTTGGATTCTTAGTCATATATCATAATAACGTTTATTACCTCGATATCATCCACTTCAATATTCTAGACTCTGGACCCTTCAAGCGGAACAGCGGAAGTTGCAAATTCTAATCCAGGGAAAACACAGAATGGATGGAAGCGAGATTATTAGGTACAAATGTTGCAATGTGATATTACAAGCAGATTTTTTATTTTAAAATAGAACGATAAATATTACGTTTGGTTAATTTGATATGACTGGTAGTTTAAACTTTCTTATTTACGTAAAGTATTTGTAGGTAATATAGGAAAGTCTTCAGAAGTGATAGTATAGGAAATGGTATTAGGTTTTAAAGAGACATTGTTTGTACTGAGGTCTTTATTGTAGATTTATTTTGACGCCAAAAAAATATAATATTCGGGTGACAATTCGACAAACGCGCGATCCAGTCACATTTCATGTGCCTAAATGCCTCACAAACTTAGCTCAAAAATCAATGGCGTATCCACCCATAAATATATATAGCCATATTATTTTTTTATTTTTTTTAAATAAAATTATTGCTATGACCTAGGTCATACACAATCCTTCCATCTTTACTTTAAACAAATCGGTTTATTTAATTTGCATAAAACACATTTTACACACACGAATCCACACGCCTTTTTACACTCTTTAACATACAACAATACCCAATCGCGAACAACACATTAAAAAAATAAATAAAATTAAAAGACAGCTGACTTATTGTTTAATAATTTAATGTAGGCACTCGCGTACTTTCCACAATTTTTTTCCTTAATGTTTTTCTATTGGTATTTTTTAGCATAACATTCATAAGATTTTTTTCTTAATAAGTTCGACTCGTGCAAAAGTATCATCGATGATGAAATGATATAATTGAGTAAATTATGTGTTTGCGATTTTGATTCTCACAGTCATGATTAGATGGTTACATAATATGTGGAATTTAGACATGCGTTCTAATATTTTATTTTTTTTCATCTAAGAGCCAGATAATAATGGAATTATTTTCGTGCACAAAATTCACAAAATTAATTGCAAAATGGAAACGAGTCCAAATATTTTATAATGAAAATATCAATCATAATCTTTTAAATAGCTCATGTTTGCAGTTGCAATATAGCACTATTACCGTTATGAATGTTTCAATCGGGAAGGGCGCCCGCGCGAGAGATTACGCTAAGATTTATCTAATCGTAGTGGAGGAAATAAGCGTTTAATACACTCACCCGTTAGGTTGAGAGTCTTATTTCAAATATAAATTAAAAGCACCACAATCATATTATGACAAATATTACATAATATTGATTATAGAATTTACACATTGTCGATGTTTTTATATTTGTATGTACGAACATAGCCTATAAAATCATTGCTATTGCAATTAAGTGCAACGACTACGCGACTAAAATATTAATTATTAAAAATATTGTTTATTCTCACCCATCATCTAATTTGCCGAGCAAATAGAGATATTTATCTTTGGTATCTTTTTTTTACCTTTCTAATAATCGTGTTTATGTTACAATCGAGTCTTGATTTATCATTTCTTTTTTAAGGAATTTATTGGTGACCGCAACTTATGACTACTTACTATATGTGGGCTATCACTACATCTAATGACAGCCTAAAATTAATAATTTAAATTTTAATTTAAAAAAATGTAAATTAAATAATTAATGTCTTTAATATAAAAAATAACCCTTTATTAAATATTACCATTTTATTTTACGATCGCATCAATACTTCCACCAATATAACGAACATCAAAATTTACTAAAATATTAAGTGTAAGACCCTATAAGTATATACCCTCCTCTTGATATATTTTTTATAGATTATGGTAAAATGATATGATTTTATGAGTGATTTATGTATTAAGTTGATAAAAATAAAAATAATGGAAATGTAAAAATTAAACCACATGATTTGTGTGCGTATTATTTAAAGGATTATGTAATGGAGTAATCCTTAAGCATAATCATATGTCCATTATCTAATAATATTTGATAATATTTTACACTAAAGAGGACAGGTGAGAGTTAAAAATCTACTTTTTAAAGCTCAGCGCTGGGTTTAAACCGACATCCTGCGCTCTAAAGTACACGACATCTTTGGTACATTTATAATGATTTTGCTACCCTACGCTTTATTTATCAAAAGATTAATAAACTTTTGGTAATATTGTCAAAGATTGTATCATTTATCTTTTCAGACGATTATCCGATATTAAAGAATTATCATCAACTAAATTTTAAATATATAATATCCCCTGTGTAAACAAATTATTAAATTACACATAAACCAATTCTCGTTCTATATTAACCAATGTTCGTCACTATAAACGCGTCCTAACGAAAGTTTTTACAAAAGGCGTCTACTAGTGAGAGCCTATTGCACAATTACTAACACAACTACACATTGTGTATGTACACATTGGCGGCTGCAGCAAGTATAATAAAAGTAGCAGGCATGTCACTGCCAATTCTTTTTTTTTTAAGTTTTTTTGTTGGTGCAAACTAATTTATTTATTGTAAACTTTTTTGTGATATTAGTTATTCCAAAAGAACTCGTTTGACTTGAAAAACCTCATTTTTAGAGTATTTCTTTATTTTTATTTTCTTTATTTGTATACTTATAGGGATCTGGAACTCATAAACAGTGTATCATGTATGTATTTTAAATATTACTAGATGCAACAAACAACGAAAGATAACAAAAAACTACTTTGATGATGCTTATATATTTTATTGATATTGTTGCCATACATTAATGGCTTGGATGTACTAAAAACAAAAACATAACACACATTACACGTCTCTTCATCTAAAATGAATATATCTGCCGTTTGATATTACGGTTTAAATTGTTAACCATAATGAGTTTAGTTAAAGTAATCACAAAGTGGCGCAAAGTAATCACCCTATTTGATTAACGCTATTTCCTTAATTAAAAAACATTACTTATTTTTTAAATTTTATTCACACGTTTGAATTTTATTCCATTAAGTACTGTATATCATATTATTCAAATTGCGACCTCAAAGGCGCCTCATTATGAAAATTTGAACCTTTTTTATAGCCATTTTCAATAAATTTTCTCCATACTTTTGCGGTGGTGTCAAGTGTGGTCTTTCAGGACTGCAAGAGTCTATAGTTTGTTCACATGGACCAATGACTTCAAATAACTCCAAAGAATGAAGTTTGGTATGGTTAGATCAGTTAATCAGGGATCTTAACACAGGGTAACACGGTCTAGAAAAGTGTCATCACATGCGCACGGTGGCACCGTATTGTTGCTGCTCTAATTTTGATTTAACTAATTTGAGCATCATGATTTAACGTAACATGGTTTTGTAGCGCTCGCCAGTGACAGTAACTTTTAGTAGATTTAAAAGCGATTCTTCGTAAATAATACGCAGGTTTTCAGAGCCTCAGAAGTGAGTATTCTGTTCGATAACATGTCCACAGAGATAAAAAAGTACTTTGTCAACGCTGTTGGAAGTACTGAGGAAAGCAATCGAAATTGCTTTAAAAAAAGCTCAAATTTTCATAAATGCTTGAGGTTGCCATTAGTACGAATACAGTACTTAAATGAAATAAAATTTGGAAAAAAAAAGTTTTTCAATTAGGAAAAAAATCATATTTAAACAATTTTACTTTAGAGCCACCATGTACATATTATATAGCCATAGAAATATAATATTTTGTGATAACTATCATTTAAACCTAACGCATCGTTCGCATATCGTTCAGAAATATCGTCTTGAACCAATAATGGGTTTGACATAATTTATATATTATCGAATATTATATTTATTTTAAACTATTCGAAAATTAGTTTGAAACATACATTATGTACCACCAAATATTTACAAGTAGGTAACATCTACGAGCTAAAATACCTATAGTTTACTATCCTAAACTATATGCGTCTAATGTTATAAAGCCGAATTACTCCGCAGTATTCGCACTATTCCGAAGCAACTAAAAGCTATTTTATAGTAATAGAAATGGTCAGTTTGAAAATCTGAAAGAATTACTGATTATATTATTGTGTTCTCAAAACAATTGTGCCGAATTAGACCATGTTTTTTTTTTATTTAGGTAGATAATGTTTATATCTAGCTTGACTGTTGCCATACTGCGCGGGTAAGAGTTGTGCGTAAAGGTAATTTATGGGTTTAAATTTTCACATATTTAATATTTTACTTTGACATCGTGCGGTACGGATTTTATTTAAAATGGTTAACAATAAATACTAATATTGATTACATCATGTATTTGTTGATCGAGATGTAAACCCCGCTTAATAGTTGCATATCGAGAGGCGCCCGGTCGGCCGCCGGCCGGTCCGCGGTTGGCGGTCAATGTCGCCGTCGCATGCCGTCGAGTTGCGTAAGGGCCGGCGCGCACTCGCGCTGAGAGCGGCCGGCGGAGGGCGGGCGGCGAGGGCGGGGGCGCTCTCACGACTGCCTCGCTCAACGGGCGCCTGGCTATTTGCACGCCAAACAGACGAGGGCTATTGGGATTGGGTCCACCTAGAGTTTACCTAAACACTTTGCGGTAGAATAGCAACACGAAATCTACCAGGAGATAGGTAAAATATTGATTTTTCGATGTGTAATAATATTTCGGGACGCTTTTTCGCTTAAAGTCTCATTTTGTCGTGGGACAGATATGTCATAAGAAATGTCTCGATTTAGGGTAAGCACCTAACTTACTTATTCTGTGACCAAACTTTGTCATGGAAGTTCCGAGTCTCCCCTGGTCTATAAAGTCACTATGTTTGATCATTATTTGGCACTCCGTTCACGGAAATTGAGAAAGATTAAACTCTCCCTTACTCACACTGCCTCTTCCAATCTTAACACTCATTTTAAAATTATTCCAATAAAAGAAGCCGTATTAGGATTTATTTTAGGTTTTTATACACTACTCAACATGGGTATACTATTTAACATTTACCAATTATCCTGAATCAACATATTTTGTCGCGTCTAGCGTGAACGATATATAGACTTATTTCGTATAAGTTTAATACTGTAAGACAAATTATATAAAATCATTGTAGTCATTGTAGCATTTAATATTAATTGAACGATAAGCTGTTTGTGTAAAATTTAACAAAATCAGATATATATATATATATATAAAAAAAATGGTAACCAACCACTTAACACATTTCCAAAAAACGGGGTCGAACCATGTAAAAGACCTCGTTGTAAAACATGCAAAATTATTGTAAAAGACGATAAATTTTCAAGCGCGAACAATAAAAATACATATAAAATTAACACTAACATAACGTGCACCACCAAAAACGTTGTATATCAGCTTCTATGTAAATTTTGTGATGCGTTCTATGTTGGTGAGACTACGACGCCATTAAACATTAGAATTAATAATCATAGATTATCCTGTACCAAATTACTTTCCGCTTTACCCGTTCCAATTCACGCGAGAACTCACGGCAGGGATTTCGATGCTTGCTTTAATGTAAAAGTTTTGAAGTCTTTGCCCGAGGATGCCCGCGAAATTGATGAACTCTCTCACATTTGGGTTTTGGGCGCTTGTAGATCTGTAGGTCTAAATAGACAAAATTAAACTAACTTAACAGCATTTAACGCATGATGCTTGATATATTATTTTAAGAAATTAGTTTCATTTCATAATACTGATTAATTTATCTAGCAAAACTGCAATTATTTAATATAATTGTAGTGGCTGGATATATTTATCTTTTAGTTTAAAATGCGATTTTCGAATTTATGAAGGTTGCATTTTAAACGTCATATCTCATATATTTTCTGACGACGCCGAATGGCGAAAGCTTAAAAAATATTATATCATCAAATCTATATATATACTAGCTGACCCGGCCACGCGTTGCTGTGGCTAAAGTTTTTGTTATATTACATTATAGTAAACAATCTAAGAGGAACAATAAGAGAACATCAGTCACGGAGTCCACTATGCTTTTTCACACAGATGGTATTTGTAAAAAAATATGCTGATCTCCTTATTTGACTTTCTACTACTATAACCCTTTAGTACAATGAAATTATTTACGAACAAAGACGAAAATGTTGATGTTGGTATACAAATTCACTGGATTGAGATTGATTTGAAGGGGAAGTACGTTGAACACAATTAATTAAAATGTTCTTACACTTGATACTAAGCAGAAATCAATAGGTAAAAAATAAAAATTTATCAGATTTATTATTTCCATTTAATTTTATAACAAATATAAGTATATTACAGTATAATACAGTAAATAACATGTGACGCTTAAACTCATGAATGAGGTAGGCAAGGCAGACAGTCTTAAACTTTTAAACATTAATATCTTTTTTTTTGAATTAGGATAAATACTTTCAATTTCAATTTAATTTAACACCAATCGGTGCACAATGTTTTTGGTTAACCTGTCTTTAGCTAACACAAATAGATTCGACGGTTTCCCAACACGTGAACACGCAACATATAGTTGCCCATGAGAAAAACATGGATTTTCCAAATCTAAACCACAAATGGACATTGTTTGACCTTGGGATTTATTTATAGACATGGCGAAAGCTAAACGAATTGGAAACTGTAGCCTTTTGAAGGGTATGGTAGAATCTGATGGTATCATCGGAATACGTGGCAGCAGGACCACTTTTCCTTTAAACTTCCCAGCCAAAATGGTTGCTTCAAGAATGTTTCCGGTGATCTTTTTGATGACCAAACGCGTACCGTTACATAATTGAGGTGGATTCAAATTACGGAGGAGAATAATAGGGGAACCAATCTTTAATCGAAGATTATGTGGTGGCATTCCAGGGATATCTAATGAATTTAAAAATTCAATCGGAAAATTTACACTTTCATTTTCATCAACAACAGTATCGATTGATTTAAAAGACATCAGATCGCCTGGTAACAACTGTTGTATCTGGAAGTTAATTTCGTCAACATCAACGTTTTTGGCTGCCAAAATCGCCCGTTGACTAAGCCATTCATGATTCAAATAATTATTCTGTATATCCGGGAAAATACTCTGAATCAATTCAGTTTTATCCTGAACAACAGTGCAAAAATTGTCTGGTAGTTTAATGCATTGCGTATTTGGTTGCAGTTTTATTTTACCGTTCCCAATATCTAGTAGTTGTTCGGAAAATATTAGTGCTGATGGATCATTTTGCAATTGTACTCGCATATTTATGGTCAATCGAAGTGTTTCAACACTTCGCCATAAGAATGATTGTTTCAAACATGCATTAATCTCATCCGCGAAAGTAGAGCGAGGTATAACCGGTAAGGTCTGCCGGAAGTCACCAGACAAAAGTAAGATAGCACCACCGAAAAGTTTATTATTGCTGTTTAAATCTTGCATAGTTCTGTTTAATGCTTCAAGTGAATATTTGTGTGCCATTGTGCACTCATCCCAAATTATTATAGAACTCTTCCGCAACACTGCAGCTATTCCACTATTCTTTTTGATGTTACACATTGCATCTGGTTTATTATGAACGTCCAATGGCAGCTTGAATGTTGAATGTGCTGTTCGCCCACCATCCAGTAAAGTAGCCGCAATGCCTGACGATGCTTATTCTAATGCGATTTTTTGTTGCGACCGTATTTTGGCAAGAATCAACGATATTAAAAATGTCTTACCGGTTCCACCGGGTGCATCCAAGAAAAAAAAACCGCCTTGTTCAGCAGCAACAGCCAGCATAATCCGATCATAAATAATTTTTTGTTCTGCTGTCAGTAATGGTTCTCTGTTCATGATAATTGTTGCTAAACTTCCATGGTCATATTGATTTTCTCGTTGTAAATCGGTATTGACTAAGTCGGTGGCTGGACGATTAGGTGATGGCATACCATAATGATTAAGTGGTAAATTTGAAATAAGAACACATAAATCCTCGATCAAGACCAATGCTTCATTGTACATCTCTGGTGTATAATCTATGTTTTGGCATTGATTTGTTTGTCTAATTCGGTGCAAGATGTCTTCTGTCATACAATTTTTATATTTTTCCCACAAAGTTTGTGCTTGCGAGGGATAACATGTCGCCAAAATAATTGCAAACAACTGACGAATGTTATTCGGTGTTGATGTCAACGCAGCATCAGCAAGCGTTAAGTCCCAATGGTTATCGTCTTCTAGCAATTGCAGTTCACGACATGCATCCTGGTATGTATTGAATACTCGACCATTAGCTGTTCATAAAAATTCAAAAGACGTTGGTCCGGGAACATTCACCAATAACAAACGTAAATAGAAGCACTCACGTTGCTTTGGATGTACCGTGTAAAGTCTCCCCAATGTCTTAGCTTTGAATATGCCTGTAATGGAAGGATGTGGTTTTCCTTGTTTCCGTGGCTCCCATTTTTTACTGGATTTGTTCCATGTGAAATAACGTGGAACATCACCATACACCAATGTCTTCGCGAATTGGCCAAAAACATCAGGTTTTTGACACAATGTAAAAAATTCAGTTAGAGTCGTTTTCGGAGCTTCGAACGCTCTTTGGAGAACATTTTCTTCAGTGAAGTATACACGTTGACCGTTTTCAAGATGTATTGCCAGATGTTGGACAGCAGGATCTCTTTCGTGGATGGGAAAGCTGAGAATATGCCAAATAGCTTCATTGCTGCTAATGTATCTGCCCATTTGGTATCGTGCTATTTCGTCATTTTTATTTATGTTTTTTACTTCAAATATGGCCAAATCACTGCCTTTGTTTACATATTTACAAATATACTTAATTGATTTAACAGAACTGCAAAGCTCAACATTGATATGAGCTTTGTAAGTTTTTGAAAGTAGTGGTGAGTATGGTACCACCCACTGATTATCAAACTCAACTTGATTTGGAAAGTTCGGCAGTCGCATTGTAAATGTGTGGCCACCATTCTCAGTACTTCTGCGGCGATACATTGGATAACCATCAATATCCGTGATCGTGTCATTCGTATGCGGCTTTGGGAAGTTTTTTTACATTTTCCATTTTCCATGCACGGTGACGTCATGTTGAAAACACCGCATGGCCCATGGATCATGTGTTTGGTGACAATATCAAATAATTCTTGATCAATTAATGGGTCTGGAATTTCGGCTGAAATTATTTGATCGATTTCTTCAGGACGGATTCTATCTTTAAGCCAAACCAAAATGTGGGCATGAGGCAAACCTCGCTTTTGCCACTCTATCGTATACAGCCAACAACGTGTGATACCAAAAATTGTATATTTAACAATAAAATCAATTAAGGATTTCAATTTTTGTTTAAACACACGTGCAGTTAAATCATGACGATGAATGGCTTGTTGTCCTGGCAATAGTAAAGTTTGTATCTCTTCCCAATTCGGATTACATGTGAATGTAATAAATAAATCCGGTCGGCCGTAATGACGTACGTAAGTCATCGCATCTTGTATGTATTCCTGCATGTTCCGTGGACTGCCGATGTAGCTTGAAGGTAAAATGAAAGCATTACCGATGTCATTGGGATTTAAATTTCCATCGATGTTTCCAGCAACAGCATCTCGTAAGTGAATATATTCTTCCGATCGTAGTTTTGCCTGGTTGAATCGAAGGAATCGCAAGCGTTCGCTTTCGACCTTAGCATACATATCAACAATGTATTGATGGAACAGCTGACGATATCGAAGGATATAATTGTCTTGATGTTGTCTAACCATTATTCGGTGTGCGTAGTAGTTCATTGAGCTAACTTTATTATTTCTGTAATCACCTAAAAAAATAAATAATAAAATGCAATACGAAATTAAAATCTATACATACAGTAAGAAAGTAAATAGATAATTGTCAAATTTACCGGTATTTGGATCATACTGATTGATATTAAGGTGATATTCATCTTGTCCTTGCCAAAATATCAATGGATATTGTAGTGCGTCATATGAACGGTGTAGATCCGAAATCGTACTGACAGTGTTGTCTCGCCGTGTAATGTTTATAGATCTTTTGTCAACTGGATCACCAACCATGATAACAGCAACCTCATCAACAGTTGGAGCGTTGAATCTACCAGCATGTGCACCTAATGGTACTTTGTCGGCTTTTATGACGATTTGATAATTGTCATTTTGCAGTCGTGGCGAAACTCTTTTGATCAATTGAATTAGTTGATTGTGATCTTCTAAAAAATTTCCAATAATATCACAATTGCTCTTTCCTCTGCTTGTTCAATAAAATTATACAGGCACCGAGTCGTCACGCGCTCTTCACAATCGCCCATAAAATAAAAAGGTATCGACATCTGTCAGTTTTATGACTGCCAAATAATATCAGACAAATAATTAGCAATAAATTAAAATATGACGATTTGATAATTGTCATTTTGCAGTCGTGGCGAAACTCTTTTGATCAATTGAATTAGTTGATTGTGATCTTCTAAAAAATTTTCCAATAATATCACAATTGCTCTTTCCTCTGCTTGTTCAATAAAATTATACAGGCACCGAGTCGTCACGCGCTCTTCCCAATCGCCCATAAAATAAAAAGGTATCGACATCTGTCAGTTTTATGACTGCCAAATAATAACGGACAAAAAATTAGCGATAAATTAAAATTGCGACTATAATTTGAGATTTAAACTATCCTATCTCTCAAGTGCACATCGAACTGCACATGGTGTGCAAATTTTATTATAATCGGTTAAGTGGTTTAGGAGTCCATTGAGGACAAACATTGTGACACGAGATTTATATATATTAAGATATATATATATATATATATATATATATATATATAAAATGATTGTATATGACTTACAATGATGATACGCTAATTAACAATATACAATATAATTTATTCTACAGCAGACAAATTGTGCTTCTTTCTTATTAGTAAGGTTGTGTGAATTGCCAATTGCTAAACTATAAACCAAACCTAACCTAAAACAGAGAAAGCCCGACTGTCAAGGGGGTACTATTACATGCTAGGGCCTTTCACGGAGAAAATCACAGGATCAGCAATTTAATTTGGATACACACCCATTCCAAGAACCCTGGTCTGGAATTAGAAGTGGAAGTGGGGTCGGCGCGGTGCAGAGAAGGCTTTCTGCCGACTAAGCACATTGTCACGCGCGGGATCGCGGATTATGAGAAATGCGACAGACGCAGGCGGAGGCACACGGATAAAGCCAGGATGGCAGGATCTTTGACCTATCTTCGCCGGTAAGGCCGATAGTGGGAACCTCTTCAGTTCTAGCTATGCCTCAAGACTCTTTGATTATGACCTCAGATTCAGATTAACGTATATGTTCATTATTATTAAATATGGAGTCTATAAAATCAAGTCATGAGGCAAAAATCATTTTGAGTGCCATTTAGTAACAGTAAATGCTTGTTTTATAGATGTAACTGTTAACTTTTTTATTAATTAACTTTTATTTACGACTATAACGAAGGTGACAATCTTCTAGTTAAAATAACAAACGGGCTAATCTTCGAATTGTTGAGGAACAAAACTCACAATCTCCAATCTTTTTTAAAAGATTAATGTGAATACTCAAATTATACAACGTTTTAACACTAAATATCGAATTTTACTATATAAAAAATCTAGATATTAATATTAACGAACTTGTGACTTTACGGGCTTCTTAAACTCGTAGCTTTAAACGTTATAAATCTCTCTCTGTATCCAAAAATTAAACTTACGTAAACATGCGATCTTACATAATTCTCATAATATTTATTCTGGTATCAACCCTCTTAGAAACCAGGCATTTCAGCGATTTTCGTCTGATATTTTGATGTCGCCATGCCTGGTTTTTCTTGCTGGTTTTTCTTCCTGGTTTTTCTACTCGTGAAATTAACTCCGCATGCTCGCGCGTTTAGAAAAGATCGCGATCGATGAATGGAATTCTGTGAAATCGCTTCTCTTGATCCAGTCTGCCTTCGCAATATTATCACATCGCCATCTTTAAAATATCTCACCATTGTTGCCATTCAAAAAAATATTTCACTCGGCTAACACAATCTTCAAAATTTTAAAATTAACAAATTAAATGGCATTTCGTATAACTTCTAAATTAAAGTAAACTGTTTTACAATATAGGTGCGTCCAATAAATGTAGGGTGTTTGTATTTTAGGAAAATTTTAATACACTAAAAGAATGATTATAATTTAATATTCTGATATCGTAACGTCAAAAGTATTATGTCCAACGAGCAATAAATAGCACTTCTCTGCTCTGAACTATTAAAAAAACGACCAAACATCAATAAATTTTACAGGCAAAACTTATAAGCAGTGTCAGTTACAGACACAAAGTACCTATTTAGCTGTATTAGCAATCGTAAACGAAGACCATAAAATACGATACGGTTCGGTCGCAAAACGTTTCAGTTCATTTTAGTCGAGAACGCGAAATTACTGCATTCGACAGTTGGAAAACGCTTTGCTATATACCTACGATATAGAACCTACGATACGTTTGAAATAAGTATTCGTTTGACTATATTTATTTTCCTGCAAAAAAATATTAATTCCGCTATGTAATGTATTCTGAACACCATGAAAGTATCGTAAAAGTCTTTGTACGCAAGTTAATTTTAATACTCGGATCTTTCCTGCGTATAAATTTAAGAGTTTATTAAAAACGCTTCCCAAAAAACGAGTACTTTGTATGGATGCAATTTTCTTGTACGGTGCTTTGCAAAATTACACCGGGCTTAGCTGTTACTGCTTTAAATATAATAAAGTTAGCACGGTGCTCTAGTGGATAAACAGTTCTACTACTGAAACGTCTCTTGTCACGAGAAGTTTTAAGGTACCTATTTATTTCGATTAAAATAAGAATATTTAAATATTATCTCGCCACAAACTGTAAGGTCAGTTTACTGATTTCTTTGGCTCGAAGTTTTTTTACATACCAGAACTGGGTTTACTTATTCCTACAGTCCTGCACCAATAAGACCACGAGAGTAACAATAATTTACTTCGTTTTAGTATGTTTAGAACATTTGTTTTTGATTTTTTTTAATACAGTTTTTTCTTTCCATTTTATTTATTTATTTTCTTATGGGAAAACACACAGTTATAATAATAACATTAAAACAATTAAGAATTAAACAGATAACAAACCGATTATGGATTTCCTACATATTATTATACAGTCGGTATGAAGTTTTCAAACTAAATTGTTGCAAATTTTGTTCAACTAAATCAAATTTCTAGATCATAGACATAGATATCTATGTCTAATCATTCGGTCTGGACAGACCAACTTACTTGTGAAATTATTAAAAGCTTGTATCCATTATCAGACCCTGGTCAAGTTTGGCAATTTGTTCACATTTTAGTTGTTCGAAATAAAGTTGGTGCTAATATCATAGACTAACTCTAATCAATTGTTGCTCTGCCTAAGACTGTGTTGCCAATTACGGCGATTTCATTTAATTTTTATTAAAACTCAGAGCAAACATACCGACGCGTCGTGGTAATTCCCTAGTTGATAAATTGTTGCTGCGTAGCGGTCAGCGCATCTTCAATAAATCAGAATAGGACAGATGAGTGTGTATAATAAATACGTCCCGTTAAAATTACACCCTCGCTCGAGAACGTCGCGGAAGAAAAGCCTCCGACCGCCGCCATATCCTGAGCCCAACATGGCCCATTGCTCGCGGGAGCTAGGCACAGCAGCATCCGCGGGCAGTATCTAAAGACACTCACTAATGGCATTAGTGGAGTATATGACCTAGCCCCATGAAGCCGTCTTACGTCTAGTGGTTTCTACCGTAATCCAATAAGGTAGCCAAGGGAACATACGGCTGTTAATAATCAAAATTGCTGATATCTGCCCTGCCGTTGAGAAAATGGCCCGGGAATATAGCCAATTATATTATTTACTTCATCAATAGTAAACAGAGGGAATTTGATGAATAATATTTTTAAATGTTTCATAAATATTCATTTTAAGAACTCGAAATTCAAAAAAGTTGAAACTAAAAGATTCTTATTTTGAGTTGGTATTTAAAAGACTTAAACTTAAATATGGTAGTATTTAAAATACTACTATATTTACCTTTATGTCATACAAATTTGAAACCTACATTTTTTTAATACATAGCTTTGGAAAGGCAGCGTAGTGGCATTTTTCACCCTCAACTCATTTTTTTTTTTAATAAATTGGGTCATATACAATTATTTTGGGCCCTGCTCAGTTGAGTAGGGCCCAAAAAGTTAAATGTGCCTGTCAGGGGGGGTGGTGGGGTAATTAAACGCTAACAATTGTATGATTGAATGCGGATCGAACCCCCGACCGCTGAGTTATTCACTTTAACCACTAGACTACCACAATATTAGTTTATTGCTCATTGATCAACCCCGTATTTCTATAGGTAATTCATTCATTTATATCTTTCTTTCTCTAAGAATGCATTTAAATTTAAAATTTTTGTTTTGCGTTTAGACGCTTTCGTGTTCACATACAAAAAGTAATATATAGATTAAAACAGATTCAGTTAACCACAAAATGAAAATCTGTTGAAAATGTAGTGGGCAAAGTTTGTATGATAAAAATGAAAAAATACTATCCTTACCAATGGGGCACTCTTATAATTTAATGCCAACGTCGTGTGTGTAGCAAGTATGTTAAAATATTAGACAAAGTGTTCTTAGCGATTCGCCAATGAGGAGGAGTAACGGGTCTCCAAGATGCTCATTACCGATTGCGCGCGGGGTGGAGTGGAGCACCATCCATCGTAGCCAACTACCCAACCAGCTATTCCCTGGCTGGTCTCATGCGCGCCTATCAACTGCATGATACGAGTAAGGGTCATTTCGTGAAAAAGCGAGGGAATGCCCGCCTCGCGCTCTTAATAGAGCGCTTCACGCGTGGGGGAATTCTCATTAGATGGGGCAATTTCACAAATTATAAAGATGATTGCACACCTACGTAAAATATAGCGCATACTTTGTTCTTTTCATAAAAGATTAAAAACTATCAAAGTTACCGCCATTAGACGCATTTAGCTCTATATGTAGAAAGTCTGTGAATATGTTTTAACATAAATATTATAAATACAAGGATCCGTAAAATCCTCATAGCCGCTAATTCAGGTTGCATGGAGTCTGGCTTAACTGCTAAGTTATAATATCTCAAATACTATAATATTTTAATGCTTTACAAGATACCATTGTTCCTTTCAGTAGAACGCTGAAATTTTCCAGTTCTTTCACAATTATTATGGACATTACGCGTTAAAACAGCAGTTTTACTACAAGAAGTTTTTACGCCCATAAGTACTGCCACACAACATTGGCACTTAACAATTTTGTGTGGCAGTTGTGACACGACAGAGAGTATTTAGAATGAACGATTTCCATTTCTCAGCATCCACATGTTTAGTTTCTTCTTTGGAAAATAAATATAGGTTTTAAAAATTTAATTATATATATTTGATTATCTCTAAAAGAGTATGTAGGGAAAACAGTATGGGTAAAGTTCAGAAATTTGTGGTCCTTTAAATAATTTGCACATTGGGGGGAGGGAGACATTTGGGGGAGGGAGACGTTTATATACTCGTGAATAGAGAGTTTAAGAATTCGTTTCGGTAACGACGTTACTACACTGATAAGTTTCAAATATACATAACTATTTAAAAGATTTGTAATTTATATTTTATTTAATATATTTTTTTCTATTTTCCTTATTTAATTTTTTACTAACGCGTATTTTTATGTTTACGTGTTCAAGTACATACAAAATACGCTGATAACACTGTTAGTTATTAAAAATCTCTAATCCTAGTTTGCATACAGGTTGTATGCAAACTGATGTCACTGATGTCCTATTAGGGGGTTGATATAGATCAATAATCAATAAATGAATAATAAATGAGCAAAAAATATTGAAAATAATTATTTTATTAAAATATGGGAAACATATATGGTTCCCAATTACGGGAAAAACGAATTAGAAATTTCAAAGGAATTGTTGTAATGTTTGAGAAGGCGGTTGAAACGCATCGCATGAGACCGGGGAATCAGCTCGCACCCGCGCGGTTCGGTGCCTTGAAGAAAAACAATGAATATGTGAATACACCCTGTATATCTAATGCTCAAACGCCTATAGATGTAACTTTTACCCTAATATTTATATTGTATTCTTTACTAAATAAATAAATATTATTCATATTTTTGTATTTGGTTCAAATGATATATATTATTAGACCGTGAAAAGTAGTAGCAATTACCTCTAGTGACACAAGGTTAACCACATCGGTGTGTATATTCCTATTCAACGGCTGAATCATTCACTCTAGACAAAAAAATGTATCGTCAGATTAATCCATCACAACAAAGCATCATATACCTAACGATCGTTTCATGTCTTCGTTATCAATCTATTAGCGAAGGTTTTGTTAGCTGCGATGTCCCGTTGGTCACGCCGCGCCCGCGCCGGCCGGCCTTTCGTTACATCCTTCGGTTGTAACGACCGGCGAGACGCGACGAGACGCCTCTGTTCCGTTACTCGTTCACGGCTTAATTGAAATTATATTATCTCTCGGCCATTCACGGCGATGCAGATGCCCTTTGTCTCGAAGAATTGCTAAATGTAACGGTTCTCGACGCGGTAACGATCGCTGCATACAAGAAGGTGGCTAGATGCCATATTTAGCTATTTTATCCTTGATTATTCAAGCAAAATAATTTTGCTCAGATGCAGACGAAAAAAAATTCGTCATCATAAAACAATTATTTTCAAAAGCTTTTATTTAGCTTGCAATGTTTCTACGTTGGCTTTGGTCAAATCTTGCAAACTTAATCAGAACCACTTCCTCTTATCCTACGGAGTTGGTTCAGTTACGATGACTGCATTTTTATGGTACTCTTATATATGAACCCAAGAATTGCTTCAGACGAAGGAACTCCTCAACTGTCAGCGGCATGAAATTTTGTATACGCATTCGAGCACTTAAATAAAAGCTTATTTTTAAACATGTATTTTACCATTAATTTGTTTTATTCTTAAATATGTATTTTAAAACCGAGATAGATCTAATATCTTTCGTTCGCGTTTGGAAGAAAGTGTTTTCCGATGTCCAAAATAGACAAATATTTTAATTTAAAATAGTTTTTTTCATCTTTTAAATAAATCACAATAAGTCAACGGTCCCCAAAATTGCAATTTTGCTGGACTTTCTCCTCCTTCTACTTCCACCTTACGCATCTTGTCTTCGTTACTTTCACCAGCATCTCATATGAACACACGTTTTCCATCGACATATTATAATTTAATATAAAAATACAACTCTACTTCTACATTCGAAAACGGAAAACTATATAATAAATACTTTTTTGGGCTGTGGATACTGCACATCGTTACAATATTAATATTAAAACATATTTAAAGGATACTTATGCATGCTTATTGCGAGTTGCCGTTACACATTATTTATAGTGGCCAAATCGTTCAGTTACTCTGTATACTAGTAGTACTATGGATATCGTTTTTTTTTGACATTTTAAAAAACATATTTTGTATCCTTAATAAAATTATATTAACAAATATTTCGTATATTTCTTTAGTTATATTTTAAAACAATAGAAAGAAAAGATTCACATAAATATCGGGGTTTTTTTCTAACCGTGCTAGGTTATTGTTATAATAAGAATATTAAAATTATAACCCGAAACTGTTTTTTTTAAAAGAGGCAGCTTCTATAGATAATAATAGCATTACAAAGATTTGTATAATAGGGTTCAAACCAATATTGTAGGCATCATATCTCAGCGGCATCGTGGTGTATAGCGATATCTGTCGCAAGGATCGACCCGTCGCTTGAGTTGTGACTCAAGCCAACGGTCGCGGCCAAAATCGTGATTGGATTACAAAAGCTGATTGGATCGGATCCAAACGTCGCCAGTTCCGGTCGTCATCGTGAGACTGGTCGTGACGGGAGGCGCATGAAGGCGCATGGAGGCGCACGACCAACTCAGCTATGCCAGGGTTTCATACATAGGTACATATAAAGGTTGTGTATGAAAACACTGTGCGATTTTCTAGGATAAATCGGTTTCTGCCCCCGTTAGCACTAGAATATTTAATAAAAAAGCTTTTATTTATGTGCCAGCTATGCCAGAGTTTCATACATAGGTACATATAAAGGTTGTGTATGAAAACACTGCGATTTTCTAGGATAAATCGGTTTCTGCCCCCGTTAGCACTAGAATATTTAATAAAAAAGCTTTTATTTATGTGCCAGCTATGCCAGAGTTTCGTACATAGGTACATATAAAGGTTGTGTATGAAAACACTGTGCGATTTTCTAGGATAAATCGGTTTTTGTCCCCGTTAGCACTAGAATATTTAATAAAAAAGCTTTTATTTACGTGCTTGAATGCGAATACAAAATTTCGTGTCTGTGCTGTTGACCGTTGAGGAGATACTTCGTCTGGAGCAATTCCTGAATGTACAACCAGGTCATGCTTACCATAAATATGCATTGTCATTGGAACAGAACCAAAATGTCAAATTTCAACTCCGTGGGATAAGAGGAAGTGGTTCTAATTCATCTTGCAAGATTTGACCTATACCGACATACAAACATTGCAAGCTAAATAAAAACTTGCAAAAATGCAGGCTGTGCTACGCATTTCAAAACGCGAATGATTCGCTCAAATGCCAAATCTTGCATTTTCTTAGTACAAAAATTTGTTTATTAATAATGTTTTTTTTTAACTCCCACCTGAATCCGTTATTAAAAATATTCCCAAATATCATGAACCTAATTACTAAGGTAAAATATTAATAACCTATAATAATTTTACCCTATGTATGTATTCTAACATACGCAAAGTTTTTTTTTTTTTTGACTCTTTTCCTTGTTCTAAGGCTGTTTTTAAGCATAGGTTCCTTGCCGACTAAACTCAACAGTCAGAAGTTAGCACCTAAATATTGTAATTAGTGAAAAATAATTTTAATTTGGATAAAGAATTGTAGGCAAATGACATGATTTAATAAGTGATATATAATACATGTTTTTTTTTGCATTAGTACCTACATATCTGACAATATTTTTTCATTCAAGATAGCAAATGAATTAAGAGTAATTTTATTTTAGATATATAGGGTGTTTTTTTTAGAGGCGTGGTTTTCAATCTGCCACTACTTTTTTCGTAGTTGGTGTTTTTGACATCTGTCACTTGATTTATGCTCAGTTTGGTTTGCCATTTCATAATGAATAGACTTACTTCTGAACAACGTTTGCAAATAGTGCAAATTTAGAAAAAAATCACTCTAAATTTTTTTTAAATCACTCTAAAATAAAGTAAAAATCGCGTCGTGGGCCTGTGGCGTGGCCTCCAAGATCGTGCGATTTAACACCGCTGGACTATTTTTTGTGGGGTTATGTGAAGTCGCTTGTCTACGCAGATAAGCCGGACACGATTAACGCCTTGGAAGAGAATATTCGGCGCGTTATTGCTGACATACGGCCCAACTTGCTGCAAAAAGTGGTTGAAAATTGGGCCTCTCGGCTGGAATTTGTTCGAGTCAGCCGCGGCGGCCACTTACCCGAAATCATTTTTAAAACATAATGGCAAACCCTTATCTTTATAATAAAACTAAATTCTTAGCTATAACATCAAATTATATGCGTTTTATCTCTTCTTGAAAACCACGCCTCTAAAATCATCACCCTATACAAATAGGTATACAAATAGATATACAAATTTTAAGAAATTGGTAATTGAAGCACAGAATAATGATAGTATTTTTAACCGTAATTAACCTGGTAAAACGAAACACATTCAAATATATTACATAAAAAAACTACCTTTAAATAATATTGAAAAATACATACAACCTAAAAAGGTGTGCGAACATGACATTTTGTACTGAAAACTTACTTTTTGGATAAAATTACTTTATGAACGAAATGATATGCGATAAATATTCATACAAAATCGCCTACGCCACTACAGAGTAATGAGTTGTTCATTAAAAGATTTTGTAATCCAGATGAATGCGCTTACGTTACCTACGCCGCGCTGTTCAGCGGTGATGCAGGCCAGTTCGTGGCCACGAGCAAGGCGAACGGTATGGTAGAACAGCGCAGCGCTGGTTACTTTGATTGTTGAACTTGATTTCTTACCTAGAGTTACGTAAGATGATTACGCAGCCTCGACCTCGCTGACAGTACAACAGCCTTCAGTGAACGCAACCGCTGTGCGCTGCAGGCCGCTCGCTCATACATTTCCATCGCAAAAATTAAGGTTTTATCGCGTAGTTTTTCTTTGATTGTTTCGCGCAAAAAAACACAAATTATTGTTTTATAATATTTCTGAATACTACTTTCCCGACACCATTTTTTTTCGGTTTCATGCGTGTCGTTTATGAAAATAAACGAGAATTTCAGGTTTCAGATTGAACCATGGTTTCACAGTTTATTTTTTTTCTGTTAAAGTACATCGCGGACTAGGCAGTCAGTCAGTCTTCGGCTAACTAAGCGCCTTGTCCATATTTCTCTATGCGATCGGGAGCGTAACTTAGATTTTGATAAAATTTTGAATGCATTTTTCAACCCCTAAAAAATGCTAAAGATATAGATCAACCCCTGAAAAGAGAAAGTGAATAAACATGCGCCGAAAATATTTAAACAAACTAGCCATTCATGGTGGGTACGAATATACTGCGACAAGAAAATTGGTCCAAAATTGGTCCCGTTTAAAATGAGACGGCTGGTCTTTAGACAAAAAAAAAAGAGGTGAAAGACTCCTAATTCAGAACAGATGTAAATTGCCTAAATCTTAAGGGCCTAAATTTTCCTGAATTGGAGTAGAGTTGGATTTCCCATTGACATAAGACGTATCACGCAAAGCCGCGCGTCGAGACAATGCTGCGGAAGTTTCACGTCGTGTCAGAGGGGCGCCAATATAATAGCGCGACTCTGGTTTTTTTCTCACGGGACGCCGCTGACGAGATTATCGCGCCGAGAGTTCGCCGCGGTCGCACAGGCCCGCCCGTCGCCTATCGCCCAGCCCAACACCACCTATCGCGCGCTCGCCAACACGACCACCAAACAGACAACTAACACGACCACCAAACAGACAACTAACACGACCACCAAATTTTACACAAGTCGACAGCAATTGGTTGCCAAAAATATTTTGAAAGATCGGTATTAAAAATGCTGTCAATTAGTTATTTATATAATTAAATGTATTTTCACTAAAACACAACGTAAAAAACCAATTCGTTTCCTAACCAGTTCAGTTCAATGCCACCATAAGTGACGTCTAATTTTCACCAGATAACATTACAAACAAAATATATCTTATCCTGCCAGAGCCTGAAGGGCTCATCTGGGAAACTCAAATTGGAATTATGTTTTTCTTAAAGCGGCTTAATCCTTAAATCCTTAAAAATACTAATTGCACATACATAACAAACTTAATAAACAAACTTAAGTAAAAATTATACAAAATTTAATTAATTTTTAATTAAGCTTGGCACTCTTGATAGCCTTAGGTAAAGCATTGAAAATTTTTAGTATCAAGGTAGAAAGAAGATGCATACCATAAACGTTTTTATATTTGTTTAACAAATATATTTCATTTTGCACTTGTCGGGTACTATATGCGTGCGAGAATTGAATCTTAAATTGGTCACAATAAAAAAAAGTTAAGATTAATTTATACCTAAAAACTTGCGAAACCGTCAAAGCATTGCAATATCTAAATAAATCAAAGTCATTGTTTTTATATTTTGAGCGAATTGATCTCGATACTATTAATTTAAGGATTCTGCTTTATAAATTCTGAATTTTATCGAACCGCTGGATCGGAAGAAACAGCCCAATTCTATGGCCTGCCAGGTCCCCAGAATGAACTCCCCCTGGGCTTCTACGTTTGGGGACGAGCAAAGGAAATTGTTTATGAAGTAGAAGTGACCACTTAATAAGAGGAATAAATGCGGTGTTCGAAAAAATAATCAAAGAGATGAATGTAACACCACAGAAATACTGCGAAGATCACGTGTCTGAATTAGAAACCGCGGTTCATATTTCGAAAATGTATGAAAAATTATTTAAGAGCCATAACGCACTCGAATTGCATTTTATGCACGTTTTGAGGTCTACTGCCAAGATAGCTTTTCATACCAGGTATATATAAAAAATATAATTAGATTAACTAAACCTATTTCTAGAAAACCTTTAAGCTGGTTTTTTAAATAAATAATCCTATGTTTACATAAAAAAATATTGAAATTGGTAAGTTTTATTTTTTAAAATTCTCAGAAACCAAACTACATATGTGACGTAAGCCTAATTTATACATAGAAATGTCCGCAATAAAATTCTACAGAAAACCTTAAACTTAGATTTTTTAAATTGCCTTATATTTTTAATATAAATAAAAAACTGTCAAATGTTTATTTATTCTTTGAGGTTGTCGACGGATGCTCGAAGTGCAAGTTGCCAACACCATTTGCAAAGGCCGAACTTCAAGGTCACCTCACGATATACTGGCTCTTAATAAATGTTTACTAAATTAAACATTATTTTATTTCTGTTTAATAATTATTAGGTTACAAACCTGGTAAATTTCAACATAACCTCTTACATCTTAGTACTATTTTGATCGTGTTTACTATCTTTTTTTGTTGGGACTCTCATCGAAAGGGCACAAAACGAAGAAATTGTCAAATGTATTTGGACATATTTGTATTTTTCTTTAATGATTATGATACTTTTTTACATATCGAATAAAAATATTTTCCGTTAAACAACACACATTACGGTTTAATAAAAAAAAATGTTTGACTGTGACGGTAAAGATAAAAAAAACCTTCAAGATTCTTATAGTTATTATTTTACAATATATTTTAAGAAAAGTTACGAAAAAAGACAAACACGATAATATCTCGAAAACCGCAGGACATTCAACAAGGGTATATATGGTAAATTATATTCCAAATGACCTCTGCAGTCACCCCTTAAAAACTGTCTACTGCATTACCACTCTATATAAAAAATGAGAAAATAATTCATCCCCAAATTTATATATTTTTTTAAGCACTGATGTAAATTTCCTTTGGCATAAAATTTTCCATGGCGACGTACGATCGATATATGTAACCTTGACCGCGAAGCGTACAATCTGCGGCCAATGACCTCGACGACGCGAGCGGGCGATGCGAAAGAGTGAAGCACTTAAAAAGGGATTAGGTATATTTAAAAGACGAAAAATAAAACTTTTTAATATGCATAAATGAAAAAAATATGCAATAAAATTATTCAGTAGCTGCTTTTATACTCCCAATGTTAAAATTAAAATTTATTAACTACTATTTAACAAATAAAAAAATATATTAAACGCATTAAGTCCAATGGTCCAATGATTATAGAGATAATGTAATTATTAGTTTTTTTTTGTTTTTACCACAATATAAATTAGTACCATAATTACTCGGCAAAATAAGATAAAAATTTCGTTACGATACCCTCGGCGTGTAAACTCGACCGTTTTTTTTTATTATCATTATTAACTATAGCGGTTTTACAATGTATGTCTTCATATAAATTCTATCGCAGTTATCGTAAAAGTAAAAGTGAGTTAATATAATAAGACAACACCAACAAATGGATTATTATTTTAACTTCAATTCATAATATTTACCATGTATCTTAAGCCTACTTACTAAAGTAGGCTTAAGATACATACTAACGGACCGTACTAACGGACGCTGCCTACTTAGGTAGTCTTTTGTGGAAAAAACATTTATTATTAACCTATTATTAAATATTATTATCCAAGTTGTACAAATTCTTCTTAGAGTTTTGCAATTTTTTGGGTAGTAGTGTGAAACCATAAAATTTAACGGTTAAAATATCTCACCAAAAGATTTGCCTATATTCTTTTGGTTAAACAGTCAGCCAAATAATATGACATGCCCGTCAAACCTTTGTATAAATCCTTATCGTATAATCAAGGCGTATAATCCTTTATGCAACTTGGAAAATGTTCCGTATCAGTGATTCTAGCACCGTTAAAACGCTTTATAAATCCTCAAAATACCATTTTAATTGCATTTTCTCTAACGTCAATGGTGCTATAACTAACAGTCTTCTGTTAGAAACATTAAACTGTTCATGAAGAATAAATTCAATCGGGAACCATAAACACTCGCATATGCAAGTAAAGGGATGCATAAATAAAAAAAAGAGCAAAACAAGATTACAATGGAGTGTTTTTAGCCATAACAGATATTCTTGGGCGTAAGCTTTAAAATTTGCAACGGAACACTGCAAGAGGTCAACATAGAGGTCAGATAGTTTTGTTATTTTTGTTATTAACTTTAATACGTTTTGTTAGTAGAAACCTATTTTTAGTTTTACATAGTTTTTTTATCGATCCATCAAATGTATTTTTTTTTGTGTATGTATAGTGTAAAATTGTTGGTTTCTCCAATAAAATAAAATAAAATAAAATAGGTAGTATGTACGTAATAAGTACATATTACTACCGTGTTTTAAGGCCAAAACATTTAAATAATTAATTACACTTAAAAAACGCATGAATAAACAGAAATACAAAAGTTCCTTACGCGTTAGGACTACTTAAATGGATGTATTTAAAATTGAATATGTCCAACTTACAATTAAATATTAATAATAATACCTTTGAATATAAATCTTCCTTCCTGTCGCTTTAGTTCCTATAGTATTTTTGTGGTTTGGCGGCGGATAGAAGAGCAAGCGATTCCGTGAAGTTAAATAGTTATTAGGCACGTCAACTTGACTAAAATATATCGGGAATAAAAATAAATCAACTTAATAGCAAAAAGTTATTTTTACGAAAGTAATATTTTATTTCGTCCACAGAGTTAATTGCTACTCAAAAAGAAAAAACACGATGAAATCATTAATTTAGGTATCAAAAACATAAATCCTGTGCATGCTACCCAGAAAAAATAGTGAGACTGTACTGTTAAGGCTGCGCCCGCGCAGCGAGCTTTTCCTCGCCGGACGTCCGGCGTCGGGGTTGGTCAGAGCGGGAAGCGTGGAGGGGGAGGGGTGCAGAGCGAGTGCATAAATAGAACGCGCTCGCAGCAGCAGTCTCAGTCAAGCCGAAGCTCGCGTGTATCCCGAACGTTAAACCGGGCTCGTTGGAGTTTGTATCGCGCACGGGAAGAATACCTGTTTATTCTTTTTTTCTAACATAAATCGTGTGCTAACTTTCGGAGGTGCCAAGATGACCAGGGCTATTCTACTGCCATGTCTGTTCGCCGTCATGTTCCTGGTGCTCTCACCTACAGAAGGTAAACTATAAATATCACGTTTTGCTTTAAAACATACTCAGTAACTTTAAAAAAAAAACTCCACAGAAGGTGAGCTTTCTTTTATTTGTTTTTTTTTTTTAAACAAACGGTAAACAAATTTATTTATAATATTTTTTATTTTTTTACGTTAAGTAATTACACGCATTCTTTTGATTCTATGACATAGAAAACATCTATGTTAGGAGAATATTAAAACGACTGTAAATTAAAAAGTGTGATATAACCAGTTATTTTTTTAATGAAACTACATTTCAAAAAATTTTTTGAGAGATTCTTCAGAATAATAATAACATGTTTTCAGTGATTGTATTTGTAGTTTATATTATGATACAAGATACACGTTGCACCTATAATATTTTAAAAGGCAATAATGTTTCCCAAAACGCGTGTTACATGGTCTTTTTTCACAGTACTGTATGTATAATTACGGTAAGAAATCAAATTTAATGTCACGTATGTTGTTTGTAAGGATGCGGATATTTTTATCAATGTTGCTCACATCGTGATAAGGTTGAATATTAAGCAATAAACCAAGGTTTGATTAAAAAACGTAAGTTTTTCAAACTATTTCATAGCTTGTCAGTTTCGCAGCGTGCCGTGGGAGAAGTTAAGTTAAGGGCCCACCCCACGTAACGGAAGGGAAGCCATCGTCAACGTTTTGTAGCCGTTCGAGCGATGAATAGTAATTGTGCGGTGAGCGAAGACGCGACCGCAAAAGGCTATGCATGGAAGCACAGGAAAAAATAGTCGTCATCCTGCCATCTCCCGCAGGACGGCAACAGGTGATTGATTCTGTCGTGTGCGTGTGGTCTATCCCTCAACATAAACCTATAATAATCCTAGTCTCGCGGACACGAAGGGTTCGCATTACCAAGATGAAATATGAGAACGGAAGCCGAGAAAGTAAAATAATCATGTTTATGGTTCTGTTGTTCAAGTGACTTTCTAACCTCGAACGTTGCAATGTTATCATTTTTAAAAACATATAAAGGTACCCCTTACGAGCATATCTTCACTTTACTTTGAGAGGCGGTATCGTGGAGTCGTACAAAAAATCCTTGACATAGAACCGGCAAATTTTGCATACGGATGCGATGTCTGATTGCAGTTTAATTACCTTTAAGGTCACTTGTTGGTCATTTTAAAATTTAAAATCATTAAATCTTGCCAACATCATCATCATCAGTTAGAACATTATTTCCTTTTCATACATCTCTTACGTCGGATCACTACTAAGTAGAAAAAGAATTTAGCTTCTATAATTTATTTTGTTTGTTTTTAACGCTGAGTTTTCGGCAATCGTCATAAAAAATTAATACTTAGATGTTTCATTGTACCATACTTTTTGTATGACTTTATAAATTATTCTTTTTCGACAAACCTAAAAAAGGCTTATTTATAAAATTATTTTTATAATATATATTATATATTTAACAACAATTTAAAATAATATAGGTTTTGGGTCTAGGGTAGTTTAATTTGTAAAATACTCAGCATATTCGTTGTATTTTTGTAGATATTATATAAAAAAAACGAATAACTAAAACTGATAAAAATAGTATTTTTTTATTTTAATAACGCTCAGTCAATAATAAAGTTAATATACAGTGTGAACTATTATTATTACTTCAGTCAGAAAGGTCACTATTAACATATTATTATTCGTTACTCCCAATTTGTAGTATATCCAAAAATATATTTTTATGATTACTACTGTCTGTATTTCAACAGTTAGGAATGCATTGAATATTTATTCCAAATAATATTATGAAACTGCGTCTACTAACGAAATTTATTTTAGAAAATTTCTATAATAAATAAAGCTAATTAACTTTAATAAAATTATTAAATTAACAACTAAATAATAAAAAAAAACAGACTTTTAAGTGGTTCCAATAAGGTTCTCTTAATCAGGTCGGAAAGCAATGATTAGGTCTAAGAGATTAAAGGATAATCTATTTCTAAACGTCGGCGCCACGTCGGTCTAAGACCCGCCCCCAAGATCTTAAGAGTTTTCGACCGGGCGCCGAGAAAGCAAAAACATGCTAAAATAAATATTTATCCAACGTTTTTAAATGTACAATAAAAACAAGACACAAAAACAAAAAACACATCGATACATGACATAAAAAAAACATTTTAAGATGTGCATAGTGAAGCTGTAAATCAGAGTATATTTCACAATACACCAGATAATTAAAGATATTTTCTCTTACTTCAAAGATTTTTGTCCGTAAATATAAAGGTCTAATCAAAATATTTTGAGATTGGCTTAACAAGTATATTTTAACAACGGATGCTAAAATCACAGTATAAAACAAATAAATTTTGCACAAATTTCAGTAAAAATGCAACCATCGTTTAAGGTACTGGTAAAAGTAACATCCATCTGCAGTAATAAGAATCGGTATATTGTTTATCTTCATGCGGGGTTTTTTGAGCTTTTACAAATTATTGATTTTATTTATTTGTTATAGCATCCTCAAATAATTATATTACATATTTTGTCCTTTCTAAAAACATCGTGGTAATTAATAGTTATGTAAAATAAACTAAGATTTAAATATCTTATAAAACATCAAAAATATGAATAAATAAAGTTATAAAATTAATAAGTATGTAATTATTTTAATCTCACTGTAATAATTGTTTTAATCGCCCATAAATATGTTTTCTTAAGTTATTAAGCTTATACAATATAGAGTTCGAGATACTTCTCGTGTGTCAGGAACAAACGACTTATGGTACATTTCATTTCGTAGAACTAAAAGCGAACACATTAATATCAATATATTTTGTCTAACCAAAACGGTCAAATACCCTAAGTTGACATATTTATTGTGGTTTTAAGCTGTAAGTTTTACTAAATATCCATTCTCATTTTCCCCCGTCCATTATTTTCCCATTGCAAAAAAAAATATTCATAATTTCTTACTTCCTTTATAGATTTTTTTATTGGTTTTTTTTAATAATTATGGTACGTATGGTGTAGTTTATTACTTTTGTTATAATTTTGTTTAAGTGCTGTATGTATTCATGTGTAACAGTTACCTTCCTAAATAAATATAAAAAATAGTAGTATGAATTTGGAAGCGACCTTATGTTAGGCGTTATAGCTTATCCCTGTTTCGCAACATCTCGTACGAATAAAAATAAACCCGTCGTGATAGCCGTAAAACGACGCGGCGAATGCTAGCTAGCTTTGTCCTTGAGAAGGGGTCTCGACCATCGACCAGCCAGCAATGTCGATCTGATGCAACTCGCCGCGAGCCTCTTGGCCTGGCCCTAGGCGCGCCACGAAGACCGATCGATGCACGGAGCGAGTATTTTATGCGAGCTTTCCGTTTCAATGGTGCCTCTATCGAGATTTATATCTTTAGGTGCGTTTGCTCCAACTAACCTAGCTATCTATATATTTACGAATTTAACGCCGCATTCAATTTTATATTAGGCACGCGCGAACACTTTGCTCTCATAGCTCTATGGTAAATCAGTGTTTGTTGTTACATGGAAAGCAGTTACAAGATAAGAAATTTTGGTCACAATTTAGTAGCGAAATTACTAAAACACTACTCATTCAGTTCAATTTATAAAACACTGTTAACATAAATATTAATGTATATTTTTTCAATTGAAAACTACGACAGTCTAAAGAATACTTACCATTATTTTTTCAAGAAAAAACTAAAGCATAGCAATTAGGAAAAAAGTAATTTCTTTTAATCCACAGAACTATTTCATCATAAAGTTTTACAAATTACACAAAAAGTAAAATTACTCTGAAACTAAGCATTTTAAAAAGGGATAAATATAGTTAAATATGTCATCATTATACTTGTTTATAACGTCCTTCCAGTAGGCAAGGAAGCCCTTGAATACATGGTCTGTTTTGCGCTCACAATATTTACAAAATCAAATTATATTTCTCAAAAATGAATACTAACATAAAAGTTAATAAAATGTTTATTATTTGTTGTTTTGTTTAATCACTTTTGAGGAAATTATGATACCGCACTAAGATGTGTTTTGTATCGATTTTGGATTAGTAATTAAATAAATGATATTTGTTTATGCTTATAAACTAATACTTAATCAGAAATAAAAAAATTGCTTCGCTTAAAAAAAATATATATCAAAGTAAAATACGCCCAAAAACTTAAAAAAAAAACAACTTTAAGCTTCCCAAAATTAAACCCCAAAATGTAATATTGTTGGTCTTAGGGTCAGCTACCTCCAATTTTAGTTTGTTCCTCAACTTTTTAAACACTTATTATAGGTATAAAACTATAAATAAAAGCTTTCAAAATATTTAAAATGTATTTTGTGATTATTCAGTAAATAAAGTATTTTTTCATATTTTAGTGTAATGTATGGAAATTCTATGATTTGTATATTTTCTTCTAAGTAAAAATAGTACAAATCATTCTTTTTTTAATAACAATATTTTTACACTAAAATCTTTTAAATCTGATAGATACCTGTGATTTCTACAGTATTTGTAAATCTTACGTTAATTTATTTTAAAATTAATTAATTTCATATAAGAAGTTTTAATGTTTCATATCGTAGAACATGATTTTGTAAGTTAATTGTTTTGTGCATTACTACGACAAAATATATATGTGTTACTCTCAGTTTCTTTAAAGTAAAAATAAAATTATAATTTCGAAAATTAAAGCATTAAAATAATCCTATCAACTGTTGATATTGATATTGATATTGATATTGTTGAACTGTTGATATTGTTGAACTGTTTTATTTTTTATTAGATAAGATTTAAGTCAACATTCAAAAAATTATGTTAGTTGTTAGGTTCGATAATTTTAACTTAGCATTAGTAACATCCACCCATGTTCACCATTTAACCAAGGTCTTGTTCCAATGAAAGCATGTTAATAACGTTTTGTAACTTTCGCTTTAGTACATTTAAATAAATGCTATTTTTTTTTATATGATATTCTTAGATATAGCGCAACTTAATCCTATTAGTATTAAAGTACATTCAAATAGTTCTTAAAATAGTCACCGGACACTGGATTTTTATGATCAGGTTTATATGCGTCTATAAAATAGGAGTATTATTAAAGCGCACCGTAAATGTCGGCGCATTGCACGAATATTAACAATAACATAATTGAGTGCAAACGCACAACGAGGAGTCTGCGCGCATCGCTTGTTCAATGTTCAAGGAGAACAATGGCGATAAAGCTTGTACTATTGTTTTGCTGTAAACGTTTTTGGTTGTCCGTGATTTACGATTGGAGCAGGATGCACACTAAAAATCTCTAGAAGGCTGTGAAAGGTTATATCGTGAGTATCGGCCAGTATTCAATTTCATAGCATATTAGGCAAATTAAGTTAGTAATAGTAAACAATGGAGATAAGTCTATATATTGTAATTTTAGACGGCATTTGCATTCTAAGGAATAGAATATACGAATATTCACACAATACCAGATGAGAATATTGAACAATAGACCAGGCAAAAGGGTAGGTTTGCCTTTTAAGTGGTTGAATATTTAAGATTTTACCTAAGAAAAGGATTTAAAAAAATAAAAATAAGGAAAATCGGTTTTTTTTTACAATATTTTCCACTAGTTATATAGTCAACATGCTGAAGTGGTTTACAACTCTCTCTCCCAGAATGCACTATGTCACTTTAAATCCGACATGTCCTGTGACAGTCTGGAAGAGATAGCCAATGCAACATCAGATCCTGTGAGATCGCATTACAAATGTATGATGATTCGAATCCGCGACTACTGGGTTAATAAAATACTTAAAAATTTAACATGGACTAGGACTAGACTAATCATCAGCAAGCGATATGCACTGCGTACAAAATCTCAATAAGATTTATTCTGTAATGCGCAGTTCGACAAATTAGTGTGTGGGCATAGTGTGGGCTCGTAAGTGGCCAGACATAAAAGCATTGGACTTAGGTCGACAAATTATTAAGAATTGACAAATAACAGCAATAAAGGTAAACGAAATACACGTTAGTGCTGGAGTGTATACCAACCTTTATGTAATCATTATTTATCTTAAAACTGAACTTTAGATTTTATTATATACCAATCAATTACGGCTTCTTTTATGTAGGTACATAGTATGTGACTAAATAAAAAATAATCATCATGTTACACCAATATCAAATTATCAACTTTTCCCTGAAATATTGTTAATATAATTAATAGAAAGGTTATGTTATTTTCGCTAGTGGATATAGAGTACTATACACTCTCCGTGTACTTAATGTGTTCTTTGCAGAACTATTGTCCTTTCACCATCCACTTAAAGTTAGGTTAGAATCCTATTAAAAGTTCTTGGCTATTATAGGTTTTTGGCTTTGGCATTCTTTGTCCGGGCAGTTCTTGCGAGTGTTTTATAGTATGATCTTTAGTCCAGATGTTTAGCAGGTGTTTTTATTGGTCACTAGACTGGTAGAGAAAACAACCGCTTCGTTTGTATTGTAAATGTAATGTTTAGGCGATATTTGTTATTCCATATTTTGGTATTTGTATTTGTTATATTTGTTATCTAAGTAGTAAAAAATATGAATCATTTCTTTCGTTTAGATAATCACTTTTTTCTTCACATTTTACTATTTCACTATCTAAATTTGTAGATTACTTTAAAATAAAAATTAACCGAATTTAACCACCACATTGTCATGCATGGGGGTGATCTCGTTTAGGAAATAGCGCTGTAGTGGGAAGTTCGTCTCCAATTAAAAAGTCCCCGTTCAATTAGAGCTCGGTAGCTCCCGATACGGGATGTGCCGGGCTCTAACGAGCGCCCTCGACTCCCGTCCGCCTAGCTGGAAACCGCCCGGGATGGACTGGATTCGGATTTATTTCTTGTGCGTAAGGCCCAACGCCAGCTTAGCACTAAATAGGAATGAAAATGTTCACAGATGGCAATTCAATATCCTAGGCAGAAAATTTATTCTTCATAATAAATTGATTTCATTACATTAATTTAATTTGTTATATGTATAACCTACATACATACTCTTAGTTACTAATAGGCGATATAATTATATGTACATAATTGTTTCAATTATGCACATATACCTATTGGTTATTTGAAAATAGCAAGACCAAAATTAAGAAAGCTGATTATAAGAATCGATTCTAATAATATTCATTAATTATATATCTCTATATATTATGCCATTTAAAATATGTAATTCCTAATCGCTTACATTCTTTCAAAATTATATGACGTGTATACGTCGGGCTTTGATTTATATTACTATTTTTTTTTTCATTTTATTAATTAAAGCAATGCTCAGCCCAATTACAATATTTATAATGTAGGTATCATATTTTATACTAAAAAAGACAAATTTGAGTTAAAGATAACATTTTTTTTCTAGGCGATATTCCACCATTAAAGGTGTAAATAGTATTCATTATGCTTACTCTAAAAATGATATATAATACATTACTATACGTAATACACTACATACAATACATTAACACAACACAATACACACACACACACACATTACAATACATTATTGATGTTTTAAAAGATAACATTAGTTATTTATTGTAAATACATATCATTATAGGAAAGTACGCAGGATGTACAAATGTGATTGATGTTCATTTCTCAGGGTTCTCGTTTCTGGAAAAATGCCTTCTTTTATTTTGCTGCAATATTTTTCGGAACTTTTATGAACGGTCATTAGTGGTAAGACTAACTTCCTAATGAGCTTACTGCTATGCTGCTTACAGCTACGATACTAATTTGAAACGATTATCGCCGATATGTTTATTATTATAATGCGTTTTTTCTTCGACGTTCATCTCACCGCATCTCACGCAGCAATCTCTCAGCCTCCCGCTGCATATCTCGGTAAAATTTATGTACGAGTAAACGGCTGTAAGAGATAAAAGTCGTCGGGATCCGCATTACATGCACTCAGCTGACAGCCCGATCTAAAAATAGCTCCAATACTCGGACCTAGAGCCGAACCCACCCATATTTCATCTCGGATTGCGTACTGCAGCGTGTCATAAAAATAATGCTTACTTTCACGATAGCAATACCATACAAGACTTTACTGCACTTTGGGCACACAATGTACGAGTACCAGTAATAAATTTTGTACAGAAAGCGGAATTTTACGTAGAGCTTCGCCCGTTTTCATTTCTCAAGAGAAATATTATAAAAATCCACGCATATTTTGTCAAACTTTCTTTTTTTATATTTTACATTTGTCTTTTTCGTAATGTAGTACATCCAAATAAGTGCATTTTATGAGGGTTTATTAGGATTTATTTCATACCGTGAATCGGGTCTGAAAAATATTGGACCAATAAAACTTATAATAATGTAGCGATGGTTGTTGATTTTTTTCAATATTTGTACCAAAATTTGTCATCTTTGCCTATAACTTTTTTGTAAGTGAAAAGCTTAGGAATAAAGTCAAAAACTAGGTGTAAAAAGAAAGGTTTTGGGAAAAAATATAATAAGGGAAAAAAACGGAATCCTTATCCTTTGCCAAAATGATTATTTTTTTGAATATTAAGATTTTTTTAATACGTTTTGGTTATCAGAATTTCGGTAATGATTTTTTATGCATTTAAATGTAGACATTTATATATCTGATCATATAGGTTGGATCTGATCCAGTTAATCCACTGGCTTAAAGTAGGTCCTCTTAAATGTTGACTTATATAAAATATGTATAATCATTTTCCAAAAATAAAGTTTTTTTTGAGATTTTTGGTAGGTTCTCTTAGAAAAACATATACCTATTAATATATAAGGAAAACATATTATGCCGCTGATTTGTTTTTCTAATTTTTAGTTGGTTTGAAAGATTCAATGTAGGCACTAATTTCTTTTTTGTATCGTTAATACATCTATACAATACAAAACTATCCTGTTAAAGAAAACCTAGACATTACAATTGCATTACGAATTTATAGATCGGCGGCAACGGACTAAGAATATTATATTTTAAGTTAACAAAATTTTCTCACCCAATCGCACAGAGATAGTGCCTAGTTTGATCCATACCCCGTTAGGAACTATCTCTGTCAGGATGTCGCTATAGCTTAGAGACACCTGTATTCTGATAGTGTGGTTTTTTAAGTTTGGACGTTAGGTTTATGTTAATTAGGGATTTATTGCCTCGGCGGCAAAAGAAATAAATGGTTTTTTTTTACCTTTAGTTAGTTCGCTTTTAAATTAAAAAGAATCGGCGTGTTATTACGCTGTTAGCACACTAAGCCCAGTTTTAGCGAGACATTGATCTACCCTCCGATGGCCTTATAGGGGCGAGTGCGCAGGCGCACGGGCTGTCACGGTTGTGTCGCGATTCTGTGCGCACAGAAAGGACAGAAAGCCGCAAGAGCGACGACGCGACGGCTATTACACTCGATTGTGTTCTTTTGTTCGCAATGTCGCGTTACGAATTGCTAATATTATTCTGAGTCAGCACTCCCGACCGCAGGCGAGCAACGCAGCGGCCAGCGCCGTGCAATTGAAATGTGCGTCGAGCCAATGATACCACCCTGTTTCGGGTCAATCTCACCGAAGCACAGACGCCGTAATTTGGGATAATTGGATTAATTGGCGAATAACTGCAATATTTTACATAAATATATTGAATTTCTATTAACTGCAAGTGAAGAGTTGGTGGAAGGTGCTCTTAATGCTTATCTTGTATTTACCAACACAAATCTTTCACGCACACACACACACACACTCCCTAACACACTGTGTATACCCCTCAACCTCAAGGTAAGGAAACGAAGTACACTTTAAACCAAATACCGCGGCGTTTTACAAAGGTTACGGTTTTTTATATGGTTAAACATTTTGAATCTTTTTAGATTTCGAAAAGTAATTATTAACGTATTTATGTTCTGTGGTTACGTTTGTGCGAGTTTGTAAAGCTTTTCTTGTATTCAGTAGGGTTTCTCTCTTCCTACGGAACCCTAGATATCAGAGAGTACTATGAATGTATTAGTGCAGTGACTTCGACATTCTATGATTGTGAAACGCGAAACAAACAGGAGAGAATGTCAAACAAACATTGGTCGAACGAAAGCGTAAGCGTGAGCGGGCGATGCGGCGGTCGAGCGCGACTTGTGAATTGAAAGTTCACACACTTCACACACTCGAAGGCTTGGGCGGCCGGAGATCCGCAGGACCGTAGACGGGGGGGGAGGGGGAAGGTATCGAACCTAAAGTATAACACTTTAAAGCTTAAAAATGTAGGTAAATTAATAAAATATATTTTTTACTGGAAATAAAAATTATTTTTAATAATTATTATCAAGACAAGTCGTCTAGAAGTAGAAAATTAAACAAGAAAATGTTCAAATAAAATGAAATAACCTATTGAAAGATTCTATTATTATATAATGACTGAATTAATAAATGAATGTACTGAAGCGTGTAAATACGATCCCATATTATGAGAATACGTAAGTATAATAAAGGATTGAGATAGTTATGCGATTTCTAAAGAAAACAATCAAAGAGTACTAATACTTAAAATTCACTCGAGCTTTTTTAGGGTTCCGTACCTCAAAAGGAAAAAACGGAAGATCATGGCACTTATGCGTCTGTCGTAGATATTATCTCAAAAACTATGTCTAGGAATATGAAATTAAGCCTAATGCTAGGTCCTTGACGAGCACAGATATTTCGGCAGTCAGAGATTAAAATATAATTATATTTTCTCTTTTTAAGTTAGTCCTCATCAAAACGAAAGTTTTATTTTTTGTATTGTGTGGGGTGTCGTTTAGAAGGGTTAGCTATAGGCATTCTAAAAATATATTATTAATATTTTTTGGTAAACCCATATATAGCTCAAAAACACCATACAAAAAAATAAACCACACTCAACTAAAATTTTGATTAGATCAGAGTTAGTAGGTATTGAACCATAGATAAAAGAAAAGCTGTTGCTTTTCTCATAGTTGTCTGTCTCATAGTTGCTGAAAAAATTAATGTCATGTTGAAAAAAAAAACATTTTTCGGGCGCTGACATGGCTTATGCTCATGATAGAAGAGGATACACCAAATAAATCATTTGGATTGGATTAAACCTACTTTAATTGATCGTCTGTTTGTTGACAAAATTGTACAAAACTGGGCTGTCAGTCGACAATCGACTCGACTCTGCTATCTTTATCATTCGCTGCCGATGGTCGAAAGAAAAAGGAAATGGCGCGTACAGTTGAGTCGATTTGCGAGTGTCAATCGTCAACCGGACTAGCCCTGCTGGTAGATTTAAGCTTCCTAAAACCTATCTATAAAAAACTACTTTGTTGATAGGCTTTACTCTCCGTGACAAAGTATGAATGGTCGTCAATGGAGGCGAGGAGTTGGGTTGGGTGTGACGAAAGCCATCAGCCACCGCAGGCCGGCCGAAGCCAGGCAATTTGCCCAAACAACACACAAATTGCCCAATTCGTTTCGTCATTTCACGGCCGGAGGTCTCCGGCGAGCGCTTCGGATCATCTCGCGGACCGAAACCGCCGCCGCGGTTAATGAACTAATGGACTATTGTGGGGCACATTTACACGCCATCGAAACGGCCCTAAATGACACCACGTAGTATGCAAAACAAAAACGGTGTGAACTTTGATCGATCAAGGAAAATTATGTCGAATTATGACTGATGTTTTTGGTCGAATTGCGGGAACACTTTAGCACAGAGCGCCTTTTAGATGATCAAACAAAATAAATAATAGTTTACCAATACATACAAAATATGTACCGTATAATTATGCCAATGATGGCAAAATTTAATATCGCACTATCCAAAAGTTAAATTGCTCTGCCTTATGTCTAAACTAAGAGTAGTCGTATTTTAAATACTTTAATAATAATACATATGAAAAATCTTCACGATGCAGTTACTACAAGAGAAATTAAACGTGCAAATGTTCAATGAACTTATGGCACTGAGTGGTCTTTATGTTATAATTTATATAATATATACCGTAATAATTATATAATAATACCGTTTATATAATTTATACCGTACGCATCACGCATACACATTCTAAAATAGCGTTAAGCTCAACAAAGTTCTAAATATTTTTGTACATAGGCGTAAGCTTTAATTGGCCTTATTATTAACCTTTTGAAAAATGTATATACTATTATTACGCTGTATGCTTACCTGCTAATAAATAAATAAATAATTATATACGGCCTTGCTATATCCATCGACATCGCTTGAGGCCAATTTTAGAAACAAGTTGAAATTAATAGCTCTCCTCCTGTAAAACAAAGTGGTCTCAGGCGAGAAGAAAACTAAATAAAAATACTATAATATTATAATGCCGTGTTCGCCGTTTGCATACTAAAGAGGATGCGAGACGACACGGGATAGCTATGGCCGCAACTTGTACGCGCACGATCCCTGAATGTATAATAAATGCGTGGTATAAAACACTCACGAGTGACATAATAGCCAAGGCAGGAAACGCCAGCTCGGAGATGGACTTTATTAAAGTAGCTATATTCCACTGCATAATTTGCAACGATGGACTTACGACCTTCCCTATAGTTTTAGGATGGGTATATTCAAGTTATAAGTCTTACCTCTAACAATAATATTAATTTAGTCGTTAGTTTTAGCTCATAGATCCGGCTGATCTAAAAAAAATAGCAAATTACTAGTATGAATCATGGGTATGTATGAGTATGGGTATGGTTTTGTTAAAATGATGTCTCTTCTCATTTTGTTTGATTCTATGACATTATATCCAAATATTGATAGAAAAATTTCTAGCTACATCAATGTTTTAGTAGAAACCTTAAAATATAAACAGCCGTTACCTGTTAGAATTAAACAAAAACAATTACTGTGTTCCTATTAAGGACTTAAATAAAATTTAATAATTAAAAAATAAAAAAAAACGAGTGGTAAATGTAAATTTGTTTTTTTTCCGAAACCGCGAATCTAGGGTATTATATGTGTAATGTGAGGAAGTAGAAAACAAACAATGAACACACGATACATTTTCATAATTTAAAAATGTCAGCCACAAAATCAGATAATATTAGCGCCATGATAGTAAATTTAAAATTATAAAATGCAACATATTGTAAATGTAACTTTCAAAGCTGGTACAATCAATCTGGTTAATTTGACATAGAATATAAATTTCACTGAAGAAAAGGAAAGAAACAAAAGGGCTTTACATATAGCAACAGGACAGTTTATTTGTTTCACATTCAATAATAAATATCTAAATTGGAAATTTGAGGTGAATAAAAAAAAAATATGAATAAAATCTTCCTCGCGCAGAATAAACTAAATCTGAATACAGTTTTGGACGATGTAGTCACCCCTAACAAAACTTATGATAAACATAATAATTTCTTATATGGGTAATTTTTACTGTCTTTATTACCAATATTGTTAACCTACAACAAGAATATAAAATTGAAACACTCTTTAGAAAATAAACGCTACCTCTGAACAGTCTTTGCCTTGTGAGGTTTCTTAGAACATTGTATAATGTCTTCTATTTTGTTTTAATAAGATTCTTGATAAGAACAACTAGTTCTCATCTTAATCATTAAAAAGAAATGCCGATTCCAATGACAGAAGAGGGAAGTTGTCCCAAGACAGCGTTTGCGCCGTCTAATCTCGTACCTGGTCTGGCGACAGGTGCGGTTCATAAATTCATTTTTTCTACTTCGGCCGCGAACATGTTGTCTAACATATCAATACGTTAAGAACAGTAGGTTCGTATTACCAATAACCCGATCAATCGTGGTACCAGGGATATCTTAAGGGACCGAAATATATTTAAAATATATTTATCACGACATCAACATAACTCGAAAACTTTTTTGTTAAATAGATTAGATCCGAAAACATTTATTATTTTTACATTTTTACCATCAATTTACGAGTGCCGGCTAGCCAAAACAGAATTAAGTCAAAATTTTACTTATTTTTATTTATTCCATCTCATTATAACATTCAAAGAACATACTACAAAGTACACTAACCCTCTCATATTTTATATACTCCCTATTTTTCGAGACTCCTCACACCGTCCTAAACCCTTACACATAAACAGTCGTAATAAGTTATCGTGAAGTATTGTAACACAATGTATCTTTTATTTTTTAATGTAATATATTATTAATTAAAAGTTACAGATACATTTTAGG
Organism: Neomicropteryx cornuta; assembly: GCA_020383195.1. Classification (NCBI taxonomy): domain Eukaryota; kingdom Metazoa; phylum Arthropoda; class Insecta; order Lepidoptera; family Micropterigidae; genus Neomicropteryx; species Neomicropteryx cornuta. The sequence goes on from JAHKQU010000014.1 coordinate 15,532,346, forward strand.
TATTTTTTATGGTATATAATATTATGTATGATACGAATATATAATACATTGTGTTACAATACTTCTCGATAATTGATTATGACTGATTATGTGTAGGGGTTTAGGACGGTGTGAGGAGTCTCGAAAAATATGGAGTATATAAAATATGAGATATATTATATATACATCAAATATAATATATCGAGCGATATTAACTAGACAATGTTATATTTAACGAACTTTGAACCTAAGCATGTAAATAAAGTCTTGGCACCTGTACCGCTCAACTCTAGGCGTATGACGGACAGACGTAAACCGGACAGAAATGTATTTAGTAAATACACCGCAGGTAGCCCTGTTAAGAGAGGCCGCGTGTGAAAATGATGTCCACGATTAATCTGATGCGCTCAGCCCTGAGCCCCGAGCCGTTAGGGTCTCCCAATAAAGGCCTTACGGGAGCCCGTCCCGTTTAATTACTTCCGGGAAGCGCCTGATAATTAGATAACATGTAACTGTTATTTGCAACTTTATTGATAGTTATTCGTCAGTCGTGTTTTAAAAGAAAATAATGTACGCAGGTTGTAACAGACCTGTGTAAACACATGTTGTGACGAAACGGCAGCTCAAAATAACCGTAATATGTTTTTATGCTCTTTAATATAGTTTTATTATTGTAATTTAAAATGTATGTATTCATTTTAAGTAACTTATAATAAATTGCGGCAAAGGTTGTCCATAATTTTATTTTAAACTTTAATCATCTAGGCAACATGGTATACCTAATAGAACGACAAAGCAACATTGAAAGAAGTGAAAAAGCAACTCAAAATAGGTATTTATATTCACATTTGTTTCTTTGTTTTTAAATATTGTTAAAAAAAAATTAGTGCTTTTAATGTATTCACTAATAAAAATGTGCTAAGTAAAATAATTTTTCAGCTCAATTAAATGATTTTAATTAATAATCTATATCTAAAATCTAAATAATACGCACAATTATCATTTTATGCCATAATTTTTATTTTTTTGCATCTAGGTAGATTATTTAGATAAGAATTTTAAGTCCGGACCCAGTTCAAATCTTGGTGGAGAATAAGCCTTTGGAACTAGTGGACCACTATGTCTACCGAGGCCACAGCTTGAAGCTAGGAAAGGACAATCAGACCACAGAGGTGACCATAAGGGTGGGTCTAACATGGGTGGCATTCGGGAAGCTCGGATTTATCCTCAAGAACAATGCCCATCATCCTGAAGCGAAAGGTGTATGAGTCCTGCGTGGTACCAGTAGCTACATACGGCTTGGAGACAGTAGCACTGACTAAGGCGAGCGCCAATCGGCTGAAGATTTGTCAGAGAGCCATAGAAAGGGCAATGTTGGGAATCAGATCAGATACAGAGTGCGCAATGAGGAAATTCGAAGTCGCACTAAGGTCAAGGACATCAAGCGACGAATCGCCAGCCAGAAATGGCGCTGGGCGTTCAGTGGAGACCGTGAACAACCAAGCGGAAAGTCGGAAGACTAAAGCTGAGGTGGATGGATGACATCCGCAGGGTTGCAGGGGGAAACAGCTGGCTCCAAACAGCAACAAATCGAAATACATGGAAGGAAATGGAAGAGGCTTACATCCAGGAGTGGATGGCGACAGGCTGAGAAAGAAGGAAGAAGAGATTATTTTTATTTTCATCAAATTTATACTTTCTCATTTAACCATAATCCTTCATCTTATTCACATATCTATTATTTTTAAATATTTATTTTTTTGGATCCTTATTTTCATTCTATATTATCATCCTTTTCTTATTTTATCTTATTAGAGAGATACATAATATTTGAGAATATTTTATAGAGGAGATGTGAAAGATAAAAATGCATTGTTATAAAACTCAGTGCTGGGTTTAAACCGACATCCTGTGCTCTAAGTACAGGACCATTTTATTATTTTAATGTTTATAAAAACGATCATCAAATATAATGAAGTCGTAAACTTTTACAACTCGATTGAATAATTATGTGCGTAATAAATACTCATACACAATATTTACAGTAACAGTTAGCTAGTAACATTTTTATTAATAGTTAGTGTTTAATTAGTTTTATTTCATTCTTTGTTAAATTTATTTAATGTAATAACATCTCTTTTACTCTGTTATTACTTAAGTGTGTTGTATTAAAGATGACCTGGTCGAATCAGGACAACTTGATCTTTGCGTCAGAGGCTAACAATTCAAAAGAAAATACAACTAAATTTATCAGCGAAAAATGTTCTTCGAAGAAATGACTATTAGTGGGGGTAGTTAGTATCCAGAGTCATCCATCGACAGGTGAGATGAGAGGAATGGCATTCCAGCGCGATCTTGCCTCCGAGAAGGCCGTTTCACGCGCTCTGAAGAAAGAGCCATTCGATGCGACGGCTATAAATAAACTACAGCAAGAAAAAATCCTAGACTCCGTGTGAGGCTTCCAATGACGAAAGTATTGACAGTCGCCACTGCAATAATTAGTCTTCCCGGCCCGACAACTTGGAATACGAGACATCACCTGAGGCGCTGTCTTCGACGAACATTCTATTGCGCCAGGTGAATAATTTGTTGCCGAACAATAAGGCCGCTATTACACATTATAAATACATGACAGGGAAATGGTGATGATGATAATATTGCTAAATATGAGTAAAAGAAAATTAACGAAATTTTAAAATTTTAAATTAATAACATCTTTCACAGTTGAAAGTAGAAAAGAAAATAGTTGATTTAATTATCTATGGTATGTGTGTAGGATGTATTGAAACTGTGCTCACTTAGATCTTAAATCTTTGGAATTTCGGTCATTTTTTTAATTTAGTTACTTATAAATACTTTTATTTTGTCACTCTGTCTTTTTCGTGAAAATAAAATATTAAAAGTTGCAAAAGATACGATCACGACACGACACCGACATATTCTCTCGTTTTATATCCTCCGCAACAATAAGATGTAATCAGGGCCAAACAACAGGAAAACTTTTTTTTTCACGCGTGCCACGATTATTTATTTCGGCAAACACCCGACTCTCGCGACCCTCGTCAACCGCGCATCGTAAAAAAGTGGAGCTGTGTATGGAGCCCTTTTTATAGAGTGCTTTGTATGTCTTGTGATAATAGAAATGTCAAAGACGGAAAAGGAATGCAAATAAAAGCGACAAAGGAACAAACAAAGGACGCCTGCAAATATTCAAAGGCGATCCTCCGGCCTGCGACCGAGTTTCAAATATCACGCGCACACACTCGTGCATGGGCGCAAATAAAATTCGACTTAAGTTTTGTTTTTATTAAGTTTTCTTATGTATTGTACAATTATAGTATTTTTAGTGATATAGGCTGCTTTACGAATAAATAATCTAAATTGAGTTTCAGAGAACAATAAACGTCGCATTGAAGTGAAAACTGTTGGCAATGAAATTAAGTTCAGACCGTATCTTGTATTTTAAAACTGTTATAAAATAACGTGTAAAAAATAATATGGTAAAGCAAAAATTAATCGGTATGGATTTCTCGCGAAACCAAGGCAAATAAAAAAATACCGACGGATGACAAATTTTGTAATAAACACAGTATTTGAAATTGTGATTACAAATATGAATTTTAGTTAAAAAAAAAGTTCTTTTCATGCACAAAATTATAATATGTCATTCTGCGATTTTACTTTTTTATGAAACTTACAGAAACATTTAACAAAAAATGCAAAAACGCAGTCAAACGGTTTCACTTTTTTATAATCACGTTAAAATAATTTTAGTAAAATTAACTTTCAAAAACAATACTTGCGAAATAATATATTTTTATTTAACAATGTTTAGTATTTACTTTTACATTTTTAATGTATAAATTAATCTACTGAAACTTTACCGGAATTAACTATGTGTGTTCCGGTATAATTGTGTTCAGAAATAAATATCGAAATTGCTTAAACCATAATTATTGGACATGAAAACATCGGTAGCGGAAAACGTTTTTCATACCTTACATTAGACGCAAATTAACTAAAATAAAATCACTTCTAAGAAAAAATGAATACTTGAAATCGCTCAAGCCGCTCCGGAGTAATGATTGAACACAGTTTAAAAAAAATATACAAATAGAGTTGAGAAACTCCTCCTTTTTTTTAAAATTCGGTTGAAGAGTTGAAGGCTGACAGATCTAATTTAATCGACGGTGAGCGGTCAGCTTTTTTATATATTTCGCTCGCAACGTCTTACAATAAAAGAAAAACATAATATACATAATAAAGACAATATATAAAATAATGTGTACGGTTATGTATGAAGTCTTAGCGAGTGTCTTTTAATTTAGATAAGCTAATGAAGTTGGTCAATTAGCAATCACGCTGAATTAGTCACAGCTGAACATCGCTCAAGCCTCGTAGCAAATCGTCGGCTGTCACGGCTAAAACACTCATTATATGCTAATTTCAAACCCATCGGACAGCCCTTTGTGCTTGAGTGACTTTTAATTATGCATCTGCTTTTGCCGCGAGAGCGCCGCGAACGCGAACCAACCCATTGTGTTGTCGCCTCGCCGGACGAGTTGGTGATCGAGCGGTGTTCGCGAACCCAAAATGGACCCAAGTCAAATCAAGAAAACGTCGACATTGACAAATTCCTCTTAAGCTTTTCGCTTTATTTAAAAAAAGTGCTGATTTTAGATTATATTTTATTAATCTTACCGGGACGACAGAGTTTGGTTAAATTCCTTAAGTAATAATAAAAAAATACTCTCTGTGTTTATTAAATTCTTCCCATTTATACTACGTTAAATTATAGGTAGAGTATGGTTACTAGGTTCGTTACTTATCTGTTACTGGTATTATTTTGATTTTTTTAATTTTCGCCGATTGCTTTTTTATAACAACGACCTGATCAGTTTTTCTTATTTTAAATTACTCGTTTGTTATAAAATATCGAATGGTTTTTTTTTTTTTGTTGCCGGGGCGATTACGTTAGCGGTTTCTATATAATATATGGCCATTCGTTACGATGCATTTTCTCACATGTCTGGAAATCTTGTTACTTAGCTCAATCGATAAAAATACCGTTGGATATTCTCAGCGGCGAAATATGTACGACCTGGCCAGAAATCGACGAACTGTACGCCGTGTATTTTTTCCTGCGATCGTAGGCAGTGAATGATGGTCGGTTGGCAGCCCAGACTCGGTTCATTAGACGCAATAAATAATGTTTGCGAGTCAGAAGCAGGCGTTCTTACCACTGAACTACCAGACCAGTACTGCATATGGTTCTAACCATACGTGCGGTAACGAAGTTTAGCAAACTTTCTCGTGACGTTTCAGTTGAACTTCGCACACATTACACAAAAACCATTTTAATTTAAAAAGTTACAGCGATTCTTAATATTAGGTAAACAGGAGAGAGATAACAAGGGTGTTATGATAGCAATATTCTCATATGATATGTAGGAATGACGCATATGTTATGCGTAGATTTTTCTCTGCATAACGACACTAAAGCGTTCTGGGTTCAGGTGAGAATTGCTCTTGAATGAAGGCGAGAGTCTGCGAGGTGTGGTGCTTTTGACTCGTTCGCCTGATCGACTAGCCATTCGCGTAAATGAGGGTCTTCGTGTGAAACGTTGACTGACAGTATAATATTTTACCTACATAATTATCAGTAACGTAAATAGAACTTGAGTACTTGGACCTAATTCCCAAGTGCATGCTTGAGTGCGCGGCGTCGGCTATGATTATTAACTAGAATTACGCAGGCACATAAAAATAACGAGTTAACACCAGTCTAGAAAAGCGATTATTTTTGTATTATTCAAAAGGATTTATTGAGTCATATTTTGAATTCTATTTATTTAAGCTATTATTAAAATAACGAGTTAACACCAGTCTAGAAAAGCGATTATTTTTGTATTATTCAAAAGGATTTATTGAGTTATATTTTGAATTCTATTTATTTAAGCTATTATTAAAAGCATAGTTTGTTGTGTTGGTTGTAGTATGCATAATATATTTATTTTTGCAAATCTTACAAAAATAATATCAAAATACGAAACCCCTAGGATAACCCTAACCCCTAACCTAGGATATTGCCTGTTCTGTCTATTACTTAGAAGTTTTATTGCCGCATCGAAAAAATTTGAAAAATACAAATAATGAATAATCATACATACGTGGAATATATCTGAATATCTTTTTGCCTCTTTTAAAGAAAACAATCAACAAATACGAGTATATACACATGTATTCTGTGACAAACGTTATACATGTTCAGAACGTGATACAAGAATTAATTCCAAGATGAGCACTTAACGATCAGCTGACCGCGGTAGGCGAACGCAGAGGAAGGCCAAATTGGTCCAATTGACCAATGAGGCGTCCGGCTCGACGAGTGCATGCAATATATCTTCTCCAATATTGGACTAATAAATTTTTATATTTATTATTCACATATAAAGAATTTTAGCCTCATAAATACACTGTCCATTCAAAAGAACGCAGGTTAATATGCAATATAAGGTGACGGTATACTGTTCTGCGAGGCGGAGAGAAGTTAATATTCAGATGTGGGTACATATTCCAAGGGGGCCTCAGAACTTCCATTCTATTTCTCTGCCTAAAGCGTAAAATGTTATCTACCCGTTAAACGGATATTTTATTCGCACATCCGAGAAATGTATACAAAATCCCTCTACCTAGTAAAACACCCTTTAAGATGATTACAAACTATCACAATCGTAACATTATTTAGATATGTTATTCTTTTTATCCATTATTCTGAATTAGGTTTTTTTTTAAAAAAAAAATACGCATATGTAATTATTATGGCTGACATAATCAACATTTACCTATTTGTCCAATTTGATGACCTAAAATCATGTTTTTATTGTGCTATGAATTACAGTTGAGATGGATACCATACCAGAAAAAAGATTTACCATACGATCCAATACCCCTATGTTACCCTGTGTTACAGAGATGCACTTCTAGTTTCTAGATCTGATCTTTGGTTTCCTTCTTGTGTTGTCTAGCTAGAATTTATTATGGCGAAGGCAAAAAGGGAGCTAAGACAAATGCCACGTTACGTCACTACGTTATTGGTCCATTTTTTAAATAAACAAATTTATCTTTTAGACTGTCTCGTTTGGGTAAGAGCAAAGCGCGGTATTTATTTGATAACTGCTACATTGATTTGCTAGAAAATCAGGGAATTGATTTGAGTATCGCATTAAATAATTCGAATCCGGATCTGTTTTGTTATTATATTATTATCTGTTTCATAATTCCATTTTAGTTTTTATTTAGTGCAAAATGAAAATGCTTTAATGTGCGCTATTAATTACCTCTTCCTTATGTTTACAATACGTTTTTGATTTTTAGAAATTTATATTACATTTTTCAATATATTTGAAAAGCTATTTCAATATTTGTAAGTCTTGTCCGCTTTGCTAGTTTAATAAGAAAATAAACACAGCATAGCTCATTTATTAAGACGCCCGTTTTTAAAATGTAATAACTTTTAATTTGAAATAAAATTTACTCTGTGAATTCAACGCGCAGTGACTATACCGCCGTGTGAAGGCAATAAAATCAATATAGCTTAATTATTAGTCCCGCAACGCCCTGACCGCTCCCGCTGGCCGGACTCGCATCACTTACTATATTATTAGGATGGGTACATAACGGGATATTTGAAATATTTATGTAAGCTAAGATTAACATATTTTAAAAATATATGAGACATATACGATTTGTATGACTGAGTGCATGCATTAAATTTAATATGAAGTCATCAACACCTTAATATGCTGAACGGGGCTTTAATAATAGCTTTTCACATTTATTAAAGTAAATGTTTGACCATTTTACTTGTAATATATTATGTATAGTGTATTATTTTATTGAAATATACATAAATATTCATATTCATAATTTAGTACCGGCAAATCGTTCGGCAACACTGAATGAGGTCATTTTTGACATTGTTGAAAAAGAAATACAAATGTTTTTTATTTATTGCATTTCAAAAAAATTATTAATACAATAATTATAGTTTAGGCTGAAAAATAATATTTAAGTACATGTGGAGCGCCATATGCATATTGATCTAGTTTTTAAAATATTATCCAGTGAATTATTATTTGTTATTTTCAAAACTATAGAAAGTTCACCATTATCAAAATTCATGATAGTTTCAAAGTAAAAAAATTGTAAACTTAAAGTGAAAATATGAAATCGCTCTTGTCATAAATTCGGTCGACAGCGAGGCCGTGCCATGCTGGCATCGGCCTTGCCGAGCGCCTACGAGCAAAAGAGAATTTACACGAACGTTTCGATAAAATAAATAAATTTGGGCATGAATTATTTTCGCATTTTTTTTTTATATAATTTCTTACGCGTAATAGGGACAACTCTTTAAGTATTCAGGCATGCTCTTGGAACAACCTGTTTAAGATATAGATGGTAGTAGCAATAATAAATTTGAAAGAAGGGCTGACCCATAAATATTTAACTAAACAATCTTATAAAAATATACTTTATACTCCGAAAACTCATATTTTTATGACGATGAAACTAAAAATATTTAATTCCTAAACTTTGAGCGTATGTTTGCCAGTTTCTTAAAAGTTCCTAAAACTTTAAACAGGTTTCCGAAAAAAGTGATCAATTTTTAATCAAAATACAGAATTAATTTGTATATGCCTGGTAAAAAATAAATTATATTTTCTTTACATAAAATGAATTGGGAATTAATTAAGAATATTATGCACTATTATGAATTACAAAGTATAATATAATGTGAATAAATGTAACTTTTTAGGAAACTGTTATACAAGGTTTCGCATATTTTAGCTAATAACCTAAGACGTGTATATTATCACTTTTATCATTATATTATAAGATATTAACATCTAAAGCGTAAATTTATCCGAAGAGATGAAAGCTTTTACTATCGTCTTCCATATTATACAAGCGTCGTTAGCTAAGGTCTTCAGGATTTTACAAAGGCCAAAGGTTTACGAGACACGTGATGTTGTGGACGTCGCGCGCCGGCGCATTAATCGATTTCACGGGGATAAATGAGCCTTCGTAGTGCGCGTGCAGATATTGCATAATGGAGGGTGTCCAAACAACCGGAAATAATTAAGCCTTTGTTGAAACTAGATTATAGAATCTTAATGTGCGCTAGTTATTATTTAATGTGTCACCGCAACCAAAAATGACTATTATTATGTTCACAATGTGAGTATTTTTATTACAAAAAAAAAATAGAACATTTCTAAGTATGAATAATATTAAGTATACGCCTTTCTACCTAATCTAGTTATAAAAAGAAAAATAATTGTAGAATATGTATATTTTTCGACTTCTAGACCTCTGAAACAGAGGCAGACGTAACGGCAACTAGGTTAAGTAAGTTGTAAACTTACAAGAGTTCACTTATACAAGAGTTCTGAAAAGGATGCGGTACACGGGAGGCAAACCTCCACACCACTAACATATATAAACGCACATGCTTAGAGGGAGTAATCAATATTTATGTATTTACAAAAAGCGCTGCGTCTGGACCGCTGCTAACGATAAGTTGTCCTCCCCCCTCCCTTACCAACAACCAACCCCATAATCATAGCAAATTCGACAACTCTTACAAAGAATAAAAGCATAATTTTCTAAAATATTTCGGAACATGGGTTCAGCAGTTCACATATTTTTACTTCTACATATTTTTTTGGATATAAAAGACTTTTTTTCTATGAGAGGTCTACCATTTTAGTTCCGTAAAGTTACGTCAAGTGTAAGGTAGCAAAAATAAAAAAAAAGTTTTTCGTTCAAATGTTTTTTATGTTAGATTGACATAAGCAATTTCGTTTTTATTTTTGCATATTATAGGCGATTGCTTAAGAATGATTCTTTTAAAGTTTGATTAATATATCTTTAAGTGTAAAGAAACTAAAAATTAAATAAAACAAGAAAAAAAGTTTTCGACGTTTTGGTGGGTCTGTTATTGTATTATTGTTTACTAACAATATTGTACCTATTATTTTTTTAATGTTTAGGCTGTGAGTTTATTTTGAGTTCTGTTTATTTTTTTTATATCCAGAATGCAGCAAAACTAATTTCCTCGTTATATATTTTTTTTAAATGGCAAAAATTTATGTACAAAAATTGACTATTCAAAATTTCGGTAATCTTTATTTAATTTAATAAAAAAACATTTCCCGCAAACATAGATTTTGATGAGCTCTTTTATAATAAGAAATAATGTTATGCCAAATTTTATCATCGACTTTGTAAATTAGGAACAGTGTTTGTACGAATGTTCTAAGCGAAGACCTTTGTTTAATAAACAAAGTTGAATCTTTAAATTGTATCTAAGTAGTATAACTACTTATAGTTTCATGATAGAATGAATTAGAGTAAAGTGCTTGCAAAGCTATCTGTTTTTATCGGAATCTTTTTGTAGCTTCTTTATGTGGGTAAAAGTTTACAGTAAATTACCAAACGTATGGACACCCTAACGCTAGACGCCGGCCGTGAGAACAATGCAGATAAACACAGATGAGGGACAGAGATAGCGACTTGCACGACGAAGGCCATTGTCATGAACACTCGCTGGCTGCGTCTTTGCGCTAGCTTAGAGAACACCACAATAATAGATGATTTTATTAAAACTATTTAAAAAACAAAGATTTAGGTGATGTTTAATTTATTACCTTATTCATAAAGTTTGTTGTACCGATACCAAAATCATTTTATGTAAATACTAATTTCCTGTAGTATTTACATTTCGAAACATTAAAATATTTTTTTAATGCAATAAAGTTTCTTTTAAATTAAATTTAGGAATATACTTAATACGAGTGTACAAAATTTTATTTTCTAAAGCCACCTAATTTTCCTAAATTATTTTAAACTTGACATAACATGAAAGAAATAATAATTCAGTCACTTGATTAACCTTTTTATCTGACCTGTCTTTCGATTCTTACGCATAACAAATAAAATACGACAGATTGAAATATTATTGAAACAAAACATTCTCGAACACTGTCATTAAAGGTCTATACTTTCAACCATTATCTATTTTTTTGTTTCAGGTCAAAGGATAACGACGATACAGCTGGATGGCGTACAATATTTTATATCAAGAATGAACCCTTACAGTCCAGAACTTAATTATTTCCTGGCCTATCAATATTGCAGGTTAGTTGTACCGAGTATATATTTTATTAAATTTAAATGAAAACTTCAAAATTTTCTTAATCCTAGTAGTTACTAGTTCTAATGAATTAAATTCTAAATAATTATACTAGGTATGACCAATTACACGAATTATTATTAAAATAAAACAGTAACAATTCCTAACAGCGCTAGCAATTCTTTGCTAAAACTATTTTGCTTACAAATTAAATTAGGACGTAGTTTTTTAGAAACTTATTTATTTTATTGGGCATATTATTATTATTTTATACAGTATTAAAAAAAAAAAAACGAATTAAAAAACAAAAAAATATAATTTAATGTGATCATCAAATATTATTTTATTTAAAAAATATATTATTGTAAGAAAAGCTGAGTGGAAGAGTATGTGAAATTTGAAAATACCAAGAAATATTATGTTATTAGGTATTTGAAAGTATCACGGTAATCATGAATTTGATCTCTAACTTCCTAAATATATAATAAAAAAAATAAAAATATATAAATGTTCATCAATAAATAGTTTCAGAATAAAATAAAGAAAGCTTATTGCCATTTATCATTTTTACAAGAGATATCGCAGAGATGTAATGCGACAATAAATTGTAATATCAGAGAAGCCAAGCAATGGATGGACGTCGTGAGCAAACAAGAAACGCCACAGTCATACGAGAGGGTCTAAATTTAAAAAGAATTGCAATTGGGTTGGATCGAAAACCTAAACCTAACCAAAATAATGAATAAATACTTTTTCATAAGGAAGCTACAAATTTTCAATCATTAATCAGATCAACAATTTGATGATGCGCGTTTATAGGTTACTACATAACTAACGTTGACGTAACTTATTCATATTACATTTAAATATACCAATAACACCTATTTTATAATAACGTTTACGCATATAATATGCCCCCCTGTGCGTAATGTAAAGCAAATCTTTCAGTATATCGAAAGAGTAGAGACAGACACGTAGCAATTAGATAGTCCCAGCTCATGATTTACTGTTCCATTCATTTTTTCAGTACAGCATAACTAACAAAAATTCAAACACAAATAGTAATTATAAACAAAAAGGATTATAAGCATATGTATGATATTAATTTCAATTATATTCATTTTTTATATTTTTTAAATTTACACGGTGTGTTGATATGCTATAATAAAGTAATCTTAAAGAAGGAAAATAAAACAAAAATTTCTTAGATTGTTAACATAGCCCTTAACTATTCAAAATCTCATTTCTCAGCACTCATTATTGATGATGGCTTGAAAACTGACATTCTGGTCAAGATGAATGGTCGTATTGCATAATCCAATCCGCAAATGCGATTCGAAACTGCGAATAAACACGAGACGCGTGTTAACAACACAACGGGTGGGAGCGGGCATCTGATGAATGGCGTCTGCGAGCGGTAAATCACGCGGGCCGCTCCCTTAGCCAAGGACCCGCGGACCCGTGGACCTCATCGCGGCGGCGAAGGCGAAGGCGAACATTCCCAGTGGCGCGAAGATCGATTGTGCGACACGAGACAACCACAAACACGACCAATTCTTTTGTGTCCTGCAACACGTTGAGATTCTTCAGCTGGACGTATTTGAAATACGGATGTTCTTGTATAACATTGTATCTCACTTAAGGCATTCTTTTTGCGTGATCCGCAAACACATAAGATATGATTATTCTTATTATACTTCTCCCTCCCTCTTCTTATTCTGTTTGTAGAACAGTTGCGGTCGCTACTCACTCGCTTGACTAAGGAATTACGTATTATAAAAATATTTTCCCGTATAAAACCTACTGCATAAATATTTGAAAATCATACGTATTGTTCTTGCTGTAATTGATATTGGTAAAACATACATTGGGTAATATTAAATTACTAAATGGTTAAAACTAAAAAGAATCATGAATTAACAGTCACATCATTATAAAGAAAACATTATTGTTATTATTACATTACATATGTTTACATTATTTAACTATATTTATAGATAAACTTAGACATTAACAAAAATAGTAATAAGGTAATAAAAATCATATAGTAACAAAGCTCATCTAAATTCGCATTTAGTGGCATGTCAGAATCTTCACCGTGTCCATCTAATTAGGTGCTAAACACCTATCCTAAGATGGACTATCTATCTGTATCCATTAAAAATATATCTGAATGCGAAGTATACGAAGCAGAAAAGGCAGAATTGTAGGATTCCTAAGAAAATTAAGATAAATTCACAAAACATATACTTACCTATGTATATTTCATAAATAAATGAGGCGAAGAAAAGAACAGAAAAAAAACATAAAAGGAGAAGAGCTTATACTAATAAAAATTAGAGAGTAATATAGTGAAGAATACATATAGGGTGTAGTGTAAAGTGTAGTGTAGTATAGTAATACACTTTAGAGAAAGAATACAAAAGAAGAACATTACAAGAATACATACCTACATAAGTAATTCATTACGTGAGATTTGAATTTCTAGCAGATTTTTCAGTTTTAAATAAAGTACCAATAATATTAATCGTCCAGAATATGTACAAGAAAGTATTCGCAAATATACATAGAATGATTCGAATGACTATAATTTAAATTTCCTGGATCAATAGAAAGATCCTTGCGAGTAGGCTTGGATTGTCTACTTTCCCATATTTTATTTATTTATTGTGACATAATTAATTTGACAAAGAAATAGAATTGTAGTAGTACAAATCACAGTTACAAATGAATATTATAAATGCACCGGGAGCGATTAGCACTGCTACATTTTGTGCCCTGCCTTCTTTAATAGACTATGTCTGTACTAAGGAAGGCAGTGTTATATTGTGCTACAACTAAGAAAGTCAAACCGTCAATGCACCTATAGAGAAATATGAAGATGTCTATTTGCAAGAAAATCAATTAAAATATATAAATATATATATATACAATGTTGGCGCATAGAATGTTTATGTTCAGCCAAATATGTATATATTTATAGTTGGATTAAAAGAAAAAAAAAATACATGAGTATACTAATAGAGCTCGTGCTAAAGTAGCAGACAAAAAATTCATTCATGGATATCCCTACTTAAAGTAGTCGAGTACATGAAAGGGAACTATAATCAAACTGTTATCATTTTGTGCCTTCTTTTCATATCTAAGTTTCGCCATTAGCAAGACAGTTTTTGTCTGGAAAAAAAACAAGAAAAGTCGCTTCGGACTTTTTCTTAGCCGTTTATATATTAAAATTAATAATGCATTTTTTTCTAAACTAAAAATAAAATATACACCTATTTTTTATTAATACAATTTTAAAAAAAAAATGTAGTCACTCTTTTCAGTTCGGTGACTTAATGTGTGTGTGGAGATTTATAATATATATTTATATAAATTGTATTGTAGGAATGCACACTTTCTGTAAATATATACTTGTTCAATGCGGAAAAAAAATATTTAGAAACTTCGTAAAGATTGGTTTCGAATTGGAAAAATCACGGAATATGTAAATAGACTTTTCTCTTAATTTTACTTGGTAAAACGTTAATTGGTTAGGATTAGATTAAAATAACCTTTTCCAGCTAAGATAAGGATATTATAAATAAGGAAACTAGATATTATGTCGATGTCTGCATTCTGTTTTTTTATTGCATTTAAAATAACGTAATATCTTGGTAACATGAGAAAATGAACTGAAAGATGCCCATCCGAAACTAAATCTGTCATTCCATCGACAGTTAAGCTAATGAGGTGTTAATGTTTCCAGATCGCTTGGCTTGCAACTGGCATCATTCGAAACGAAAGAGAAGGCGGATTCCATTACAACGTACTTGACGAATGCCGGTAAGAAATTCTATTATATATTCGTTAAAAAATACATGCATAAAATATGGTTAAATGCGGTTGCGATCATTAATTATTATCCGCAAAAGCATAAATTATTATCCGCACAAGTAACAGTTATTTTACGAAAAATGTTGATAAAAAATACTTTAGAATTAGGCACTAAAAATGTATAAAGATTTTAAAACACGTTTGCATGGTATACAAAATTTAAAAAAATCACGTTAACGTTTAAAACTGAATATACTAGAAAAAGAATCTTTTTCTAATATTTATTAGAAAAAGATTATACTCTATCAGTAATTAATTTAATGCCTATCCATAAAAATAATATGATCTTGTTTCTATTTGAAACATCTATCAAATGCCTGAACTGAAAATAAACAACATAGGAAATTCGTCACGTGGCTCTTATTATCGGGTAGTAGAGTAGTCCAGTAAAAGTAGATTAATAAAAGGCTTATTTATCCAACAAATTTTGAATGTACACATTTTAATGGTAATATTTCTGATAAAAATCGGGGTTATTTTTTAAACGCAGTATATCTATAAGATTTGGTCCAGTGAATATTTTTTTAGCTAAAAACTAAAATAAAAACATGTTAAGATTAATGTTAAGATCTGTGTAGATGTATCTGTATAGTTTATTGAAATGCACATGCACATTAGAATTGAGCTGTTGCGGAAAACTGCGTTTTATGTTGTACGGTTTGAGGCTAGTACACTCCGTGTGTAACTAAAACCGGTAAATTATTTTTTACATTTTGATAAGACTCATTAGCTCTAAAGATAAATTCTAGATTCTGTACCTACAACTTTTTAATTATCGAATCTATGTTCTGATCATGCATACGCTTCGGTTCAAGATACACGCCCAATTACGAAAATTATTCAAATCTCTCCTTCTGTTTGTAATCCGAAAGTTAATAACTATTTTAGCTTAAGTGCAATGCTAGGCCACTGTTCGCATGAATGCATTCTGGCGATGGATTATTTACAGCCTAATCAAGTTAGGATCTAAGTTACGTGCGAGTGCGCGAGGCTCTCAATGTAAATCCTCTCATCTCCTGGCAAAGATGAAAACTGGTTTTAAGTTAGAGCTCTCGCTTTCTTGCTTTGCAGCAGTTATTAAGGGTGCGAACATAGTCGAGCTAAGACAACTTTACATCCGCACAATGTTTTCTAATCGGACAGGTCAAAGATGAGCGTGATCGTGCGCCGATTATGCTAGCCGATAGCAGTCACTACATAATTATTCTATTATTATTAATAATAATTATACTATTAGGCATAGGTAAGAATAATACATTAATAGCAAAGAATGTCCTTAATTTATATAAAAAAAATATATATAATTATATTTTTAATGTTAACAAAGTTTTGAGATATATTTATTATTTATGTGAGTTTTACGCCAAGTAAGGGTAAAAGTGAGAAATACTGAAAAAAAAATTGTATTAATGCGATATCTTACAAAAGTCTATTAAATAAAGAAAGAAATAGTTTCTGATTTATCTGTGAAAATATTAAATACCTACTTATATGACTACCACACCACTCTAAGGTAATACATTTTTTGTCTATAATTATCAAAAGAGAGTTTTCTCGGTGCCGCCGTGCCGGCGTGTTAGTAGTTTATTTTTTATTCTAAAAAGGGTTACTTTTGAGATATTGATGTTAAATTTATCGATTATTTTACAGCATCAATAATAACTAGTTTTTTTAAAGTTAAGAAAAATCGTGTATTGGCTGTCATTGATAATCTATTAAATATCTACTAAACCTATTAAAATATAGATGGTTCTGCTACAGCATAGATTTTTTGACCGCCATTAGGCTGGCCACGCGTTACAACATAAGTTTCGCCATAATCAGTTTAATACAAATTCTTTGTCTCTTTTTAAATCGTGTTTTCTTTGTCGAATTTCGATGTTATAACCAATGACATTGCTCTTTGTACATTCGTTTAAAATTCACCTCCGCGAAACTGTATCCACACCCTTAGTTACGCAACACGCAAGCCTAGGTTAAAAATATTGAGACGTAATGAAATCCGTAGCGTGGATAAAGGCTGGAGAACCAACCACCTTCGGTCATCGCTAGGAATGCACCTTGAAATAACGCCTAAGGATACTAGTAGGATTAATCCGGTATAGTATATTACGAACTTCACCGACGTTACCTAATAAAAAATTCTTCAGTTCGAAGTATTGTTAGTATATTAATTTTATAATTATTTTTAATTGAAATGACGAAGGGCCACTGGTTAAGGTTGTATTAGATTATTAAAAATAATTAAAATAAAAATGCTCATAGAGAATGGTGGGCAACTTAAATTAAAAAGAACTACTCATATAAGTAGCGATATTATAAAATATTTTTTGCGTTAAAATAATTGCTAAATTTCTATTAATAATAATTTATTATATTTTGTTTTTTACGTGTTTAAACTTTAGATATACGAGTAGATGGTTAATTGTGAAATCGCACGCCGCGCGGCGGTTCAATATATTTGTTGCATTTCAACGAGCGGTCAAATTTTTTGTCAGCAGTCATCCAACGTTCATGATCAAAATAAAGTTTAACAGAGAAATTATAATTTACCGTATCGTGGCAATACGACGGATGACAATTAATATTAGGTATTTTATTCTAAACAATTTTCTAACCCTACGAACTTTTAATACCAACACGAACGTCGAAACATAGAAAAGAGCTACCGGTATTTATTAATTTTCGAGTCACTCTAATCATCCTAGGAAAAAAAAGTATTTAAATATTCATACAATTCATAAATTGAGTAATACTAAAAGTCTAAAATATATAAATTATTATCATCGAATGATAAAACGATTTGCTCTTCTTAGTTGACTTAAAGATTAGACTTTCTATCGATTGGCATAAAGACCAGAAATAATGATTCACTTTATTCATTTTGCTTTATTGTAATAGGGTTGTTGAAGAAAAAAAAAATATTTTCAGTAATGTTTGAATTATTTCAGGAATAAAATACACCGGCTAGTCATGATTTAACAATAAAAAATACTAGTCTTATCCATGTCCAAACTTGAAACAACTTTCAGATAAAAGCGACATTTTTTTTTTGTAATAATTTAGGTTTTATTGAAGATAATATTTTATTAATTTATTACCTACATCCATTTGGTCACACATTGGGACTGAAACAAAAGACTTTTCCAACATCCCTATAGAGTAGTAAAAGCATCGCACTGGCATGTGTACATCGGCATGGTAAAGAAGCTCGATTTTTCAGGTTTTAAGGTCCTCATCTAAACAACATCCTCAATCCGTTCGTGTCTATGATATTTCAGCAATGACAATCTCCTAAATATTATGCTACTTTAATAGGCGGGAGACTCGTCCAGACTCTTACTGGATCCGGATCTGAGTTAGACAATATACATTTAAGTACGTAGTTTTGTTTTAAGTTATAGTCTTGATTATCAAGAGTCATTATCATCGCTGGAATATTTCAGCAGTTCATTGTCGAAGATTTCGATCCCAGAGACTTTGCAGCTTTCGTGTATTGAACTATCAAGTTCGTAGTCATAATATGACATCATGAAATTTGATGCAAATGAAAGGAAGAATCATATACAGCGAAGAAAATTCTAAATATCTTCATGGACTTTGTTGGTTTGCCCTAAAGCATATGATGTTATTGAATCATAGTAAGGAACACCAGGTTGCTAATTGTAAAATATTAAAAAGTCACATCTTTGTCTCTAATGATTCTGGTCAAAATCGAGCACTTTCTTATGCTTAGAAAGGTGACAATGAACACCAAAAAAATCAAACTGGTATAATCTATAAGGACTTATAAAGAAACTGAGGTGTACAAGTATTGCATTCTAATCAGTCTTCAGCAGTTGTATTTGGGAGGGTGCTTCAAACTTATGCTCGCACAGCAACCATTGAAAAAACGAAGTGGTTATGGTGGAATAGCCATGCCTGTCCGAGTATTGTTGGCTGCAATGTCGCAATAGTCGTAGCAGGCGCGGTCAGTGACCCCCGCAGCCTGCAGCACTGGACCGGCGCGGCGACATTCGCCGCATAGCCCGGCCTCATTAAGAATCGATAGGCGACCGCGGCGACGGCGGCTTTTTCTTCGCCGCGAGCATCTCTCGCGATGTCGTCCGAGCGCGGCGGCTAACGACGCGACGCGCTTCCGGGTTGCGTTCCTTGTTATTTGTGATGAGTGTGATGACATATCGGAGCGTCACTCTGTATAATTATGGCGATCGACCACCATCATTGCCATCATCAGCTTAATCATTTTCACGTTTTATGTTTAAAATTACACATTTCAGACTAGCCGTTGCTACGGGCGTTGGTAATGTCTGACCGAGCAAAGTTTAGCTATCGTTTATTATATTTTTACAATAATTCACATTTCTTATAACCAATTACGATATTTATTTCTTATCTCAAAGTGTATTATAAAGAACACTGCTGGTGACTACCAGCGGGCAGGGGAACCTCGGTTTCCCCTAAAATAGAAGAGGGACAATACAAACAAAGATGGTGCTGTTTTATACACATACACGTAGACACATACGTGTATTGTATCTTCAGTATTAGTTACAAATTTAAAAAACACACACTTTTGGGCATCCTAATAATATTGGTAAAAGGTATTTTTGAAAATATTGTTTTAAATTTA
Organism: Neomicropteryx cornuta; assembly: GCA_020383195.1. Taxonomy (NCBI): domain Eukaryota; kingdom Metazoa; phylum Arthropoda; class Insecta; order Lepidoptera; family Micropterigidae; genus Neomicropteryx; species Neomicropteryx cornuta. The sequence goes on from JAHKQU010000014.1 coordinate 15,552,031, forward strand.
ATTTAACAAATAAGTAAATAGCATGAATTAACGGTATAAAACAACACTATCTTTCTATGTACTGTCCCTCTTCGCTTTTAAGGGAGACAAAGGTTCTGGTTCATACATGCCCTTCATACTAACAGCAAGCTGTTAAGATTAACAGCTATATACAATAATGTTTTAAATGTCACATATATAAGAACGTACCCGTTTATGCACAGTGTTTTAAACCTACAGAAACGGTCATTTAGGTAGGTTTTTACCCTGCAGTGGGCAAATTTATAAGCTGACAGAAATAAAACTGAAAACAAAAATTACACAGAAAAGTTTTTTAAAGTCAATTACTAAATAAAGCTAGTAAATTAGAAACAATCAGTCATTGACAAGGAAATAACTTATAAAACCAAACTTTTAACCAAGGGGATTCGGGGTGTCCGAATGGCGAATACATGTTAAGTTAGACTACTTCTAATAATAAGCACAAGTCCTGCAAATCGGGGTCCACGGAAGAATACCCGTTTAACCCTATTGTCTGTTTATGTTTAAGCTAACTGAAGGTGGCATATATTGTACGAATGTACAACCGGCAAATTATACCGCATACGCTGAAAAAAATACCAAGCTCTGATTTAACCGAAAAGTTCATTAGAATCATAAATTGTTGAATTATATTTGTCCTCAGTATTTTTAGGCACACCAAACATTAACCTATTAAACGACTTTTTGTCAGTGATTGAAAAGGCTTTATTTAATTTTAATGTACAATTTTTCAAAATGATAAATAATTGGTAATATGGAGGGGGGAAACGCGCTTATATTAAAAATAGTTTTTTCGTTGAATTTCCACCGCGCCCCGATCGAAGAACATAAAAACGCCACGAGATGAAAACTCCCCGTAGGAATGGAGGTTGTTTTTTTGCCCGGCGGTTGGTCCTCCCGGCACGATTACGAAGCGACGGACGGGACGATCGGTTCCGCACTGCGCGCGCCGCGTTCTCATTCCGCAATTATAATACTTCAATTAAATTGGATCGCTTCTCGCTCGCTTGACTCGATTCCTGTTTCGTGCGAACACATCGACGGCGGCCAATCATTCTCAGCTCGGTAAAATAGTAAACGCTGGTTACGCCACGGTAAGGTAATGTCTTATTTTATGTAATTTTAGCTGCCACGCTAAAAAACTCTCATCGACAGGTAAAAAACTCTCATCGACAGGAAATGTTATCATTTATATGAGGAGTCCATATGTAAATAAGAAAACTTTATTTTTAAAGAAAAACAACCTACCATTTTGGATATCTAAGAATTAAGTATTAAGTAAGTGGTATCATCAAATATCAAAAATAAATCATTTAGTGGCTAGTTAATAAAGTATTCTGTGAAACAGAACATATGGGTAGTGTATACTTGTATTAATTCTTATGATAAATCAATTGCATTTATTTGTTGGCTAAAACAAAATGTTAGATTTATTATTGGCTTATGAGTGTATCCATAAAATTTTCTCAAACCTTAATTTTACTGGTCTGTCTAAAAAACAATATTTGGGTATAACACTGTGGGGGTCTTACATTTTCTGTCAGACATATACACCACGCAAATTTTCTATTATCGGTAAATTATAACTGGCCATATTGTTTTAATAAATAATCTTTAAATAATATATTTTTTAATTATTGCATCTTCACTGTACAGTTACATATAAACATCCCCAATAAACAAGAAGCGAGAATCGGATAAAACTTATCACAGCCGCGGCCGTGCGACTGGTTTTTAGTTGTACAGAACCATATAAAGATTGCCCGGGCAATGATGTATGTATGAGTAGATGCGCGTGCATAACAAATATGTAATATTTACTGTAGAATCCATTTGCATATTTAAATAAGGGCAACGTCTTCCTTATGCATACGATTATGACATTGCAGATGGACGCGTCGTATAACGACACGTTTTACTCGCGGATTGAAGAACCAATAGAAAGCATCGCGTCATTTAAACTAGAAACCTTTTATTTTATAGTTAAGCCTACGAGTATATTCAACGCTCTGGCTAAGAGACGTTATAAATAATTTTAAGATTCGCAGAACAATATTTAGTGCCTGCAAAGTCTCTTCATTCAACTTTTTGATTTAAAAATAAGTTTTTTGGTTACAGCATTATTTTAATTTTATTAGTAGTTTTGTACGCGAGAAAGACAATAAGGATTTAGAAATTAATTTAGTTTATGCTTGATGCAAGATTCTGCCGTTAGAAATATTACGTGTATAAAATATTTATTGGGTTGTATTTAATGTCTTCCAGGTTACCAGAAATTCGACTTCTGGACTTCGGGCAACAACCTCGGCACGGATATGTTCCTATGGATGTCCACCGGCCTGCCGTTCAACGCCACGTTCAACTACATGCGGCGCATCGGTGATCTTCCAGCCGCAGCACAGCAGCAGCTCGTGCCGCAGGAGGACCACAACCTCGACAGCATGGACCCCATCGACCTGCCGCAGGGCAGCACGGCGCCACAGCGGACTGCCAGACACGGGTACTTCATTATATTAAAGCTAACCATGATAACTAGACCAAAAAATCATTAGATACTATTAAATCTCTGACTGTTATGTTGAAACTTTCAATTTTAAAAGAATGCCAATGACAATTGCGAAAAAAGCTAGTGCTGATCGGAGCAAAAAAGTATTGTTTAGCCCCTCCCCCCTCCTTCAGAGGATTTGTTTTAGTGACTTCTTGTAACTTATTTTTATAATATTTAACGAACATTAAACCTATTTCATATTATATTTACATCGAGTCACTAAAAACCGATAGAAAACACGATAGATAAAAGTAACAGTCCCACTGTGTTCGTATGTGTGTGTTTGGCGAATTAACCTCAGCAATTACAGATTTTTAAATATTGAATATTTTGGTAATAAATTCTCATAAAGTAGTAATTCGAATAAAGTAAATTAATTTAATACCTTTGCTATTGCGCATTTAACTAAGCTGTTTATATAGATCAGTTTTTTCCGACTTTGCCACATAAGTCGTTGCATAAACTCTTTCAGAAAATACTTTCCATGTAGTATTTAGTAAAAAACTAAATTTATAAATCGGTAATATGTCATGCTTCATTGTAAAGATTTCCTTGATTTCAGGAGCACCGACCAAATCATGAACAACGGCTGTGTAGTCCTGAAGGCGCCGTCGTTCCACTGGGAACCGCAGCACTGCGGACAGATCAAGGACTTCATCTGCGAGCAGACTAGGTGCTACTACTACAACTACGGCTCTATTCCGGTGTCGTCTGCGCAGGGGTAAAGCATTTACAACACAACACAACACAACATGACACTACAAGGTGAGATGGCCAAAGCAAACAGCCTTTCAGCGACCATCCAACCGACGCGGTAGTCAATTTATTGCCAACGCGATTTTGTACGCTACAACTAAAAAATTGCGCGGTAGATTTTGGTGGCTGTATATTTACTGTTAATAGTATGTTTACATTTTAATATGATATAATTTTTCATTTTTATACCATTCTAATTAAAGATTTCTTATTTTAGATGTAGAGTTTACATTCAAAGTTAGCTTGTCCTATCCGCTAACATCACGTATAACTCTTTCCTTTCATGCACTTCAGTTCAAGCTGTTTGGCTTTGAACATATCCAGAAAACATAACTATGTATTCCCATTACCTATTTCATGTTTAAATTACACTTTATACCCTAGCTTCGGTTAAAAAGTACCTTTAAATCTATCCGCACCGGAATTCGAACCTTGGCCCTCTCGATCAAAAGCTGAGCTGTAACACCAACCCAGCTGGCTGAAATGATATTTCGGATTATCTTATATACCTATTTCATTTATTTGATTAGAAATGAGTATTTCGGAAAATCTATAATATACTAAAAGGTATCACGGCCAAGTGAACCATTTAAAATATTTATTGTGTATTCTAAACTAACATGTATCTTATAGAAAATAACTTTGTTTATTCGTTATTTACAATTCTTTTGTTAAATATACGGGTACATAGTCAAGCAAAATAGGTATATTGTTTACAAGGTAGTTTCTTTATATTCGTGAAACTTAATAATTTGGTTATTAATTGCTATCTCAATTAACCTCTTATTATTATGATCATCTTAATACGATAAAATATCATCTTATTAAGATTACTAACCTATCCAAACATCCACCAAAATAGCAATTTTAGTACAAGAGTTGGTTTTACAAATCCTTCAAGTACCTTTCGAACCATCTTATCTATCTTAATGAAATGAATTAAAGTCAATGCAAAAGAAAGATTCATTTGGTGGATGGGGCGACGGGCCTTTGCTTGGTATCTCATCAAAAACATGCTGTTGCTTGATATTTACATTTTAATTTTAAGTATTTTTGTTTAAAATACAAACCAATGTGTTTAGTAGAAATCAAGCGTAAACAGCATGTTTTTTGAAATATTTAAATATTAGTATGCATGTAATTATTTCTAATTAAAAATAGTAACAAACATATTTTTAACTATTTGATCACTAAGGTCCGTGACTAAGGGGATATTATAACAAAACATTCACGTGGTCATCAAAAAAACTATATGTATATACATATTATCTACTCGTATGTACTATACAAAAAACAAATACAATTTTAGAAATCTTTATTTTTTTAATTAATTAATAAAATCTTAAAATTTAGGAAATAGTTAAATCGAAACCCTACTATTAGTGTAATATTTAAAAAGCCTTTATTTCCTAAATATTTTTACCATGAACTATAAATTACATTAAACAAATATGGAAAAAAATCATAACTATATTAACATAAAAAGAAATAAAATAAATAAACAAATAACAACAAAATCTTTAGTTTAGTGTTGTTATTTGTTTATTTATTTTATTTCTATATTGTTTATAAGTCGTATTGATAAACACGATTGGTAGAACACACGAAAATCTTCGTAGAAATGAGATTTAGCAATTCGATATACCTCGATTCGACATACGGTGGGTCAAATAGTGATTTCTATGTTATTTCTGTAGATTTATTTTAATTTAAATAAATAATGAATAAATGAAAGTAGGTACATATAATAATATAATATAATTATAATGGTCGAAAAAATAAAAGCCACATAACACCTAGGACTAAAACCTATTAATGTATCCGTGAATGAGTATATAAAAATAAAATAATATTTAATTTTAAACATCTGCCTCGTGAATATGAGTGTATTCAAACGTAACATACTAAAGAGCGTTCAAATTTTTTAATGGCAGGAGAGGGGAGGGTGGAGTTCTGCTGGTTTTTAGTATACTCAGCTATTGGTAAGCACGTACGAGTATTTAGCACGGTAGGCGTAAGTTGAAAGTTATTTCAAAACTGCGAAATTACCAAATAATAAAAAGCAATATTCGTATGAATAATGCCGATAGTCATTAGATTGATTATATTTTAACATCGTCAAAATATAGTATTTGGTGTTTTTTTAACACTTACTAAAGCATTAATAAATTGAATAGACCACTTGTTTATTACCAGAGAATGTATAAAATATATCTGATATCGATTGTATTGACACCTATTCCTAAAATGAGGGATATAAGGATAATTCACATTTATTGAAAACTCGTATCTGGTCATTTATCATCAACATCTGCGATATGCAGTTGAAGATAAATGCTTTTAAGTTTTATTAGGGCATAAATAAATTGATAGAAAATATGTAGTTATTTTTACTCATAAATTAATTCAAACAGGGTGATTTAATGAAAGTTAATAAAATGAAATTATTTTTTTTTTATTTATGAAAAATACTATTATTTCATCCCGAAATTTCACATAGGTACCTTAAAATTGCTAAACATTCACATTCCTTATTTGGTAACCTCCTAAAAACAAAAGTTGTGTGACGTAACGCTTGATATGACAAATTATTTTTGCTGAGTATTTCAGTGTATATTTCTTTGTTGTCAGATAGATATGTTAAAACGAATATCATTTTTATCTACTTTGGGACACACATGTTACTTTTGATACCCCCCAACCCAAACCCTTAAGATATCATAATCTCATTTTGTTCATTTCATCAGTTACGTTCAGTATGCCATTCTTAGCAATCTGCATAGTCATAGTCATAGTCATAGGGTTACCCGTACATAAGTACTCGTATAAAATATTATAATAAGTAACCTTTCAATTTTATAAAACGACAACATTCATGTCGTTTGTTTACTTTGTAATATAACTTTAACCACCAATTTTAAAATAATAATACCCTAAATTTAAGCATCATCTGCCATTTTTAAAATCACGTAATATAAGCTTCTGTTGAACAAAGTATCCACTTTGTATTTTTTTAAGGATGTATATTACAGCTTAGAAATTATTTACGATGTAAATTAAATATGATTACACTAAACACTAAAACACACTAAACACTGAAACACTAAATAGAACAAAATGTTATTAAAGTTTTACAAATCCAAAATTATGTAAATTTTTTTTTTAAAATAAAATAACTTTTTGAATAATTAACTCCTTTAAGCAAAATAAACCAAGTTTGTCTGAATACATATATTTTTTTAAAGTATTTTAGTGTTATGGTTACATTAAAATAAATAGATTAATCCTTATTGATATTCTTTCAGGTTTGTTTTTACTTACAAACAATGTCACTTTTTGTATTATTACTATTTAATTTTATTGTAATAATCATTTTTAACTTTTAGGAACAATATTTTTCGCAAAAACTAAATGAAAATTTTAAATTCCTTTATCGAAAACGTAAGTGCAGTTTTACAATAAAAACTTTATCACTTTATACTATATTTTAAGCAACTGCTATAAACAGGTCTAAAATTATATATTCGGCGTTTAAAATCTGTTCAAAATTTAACCTGTCTATATGGAATTGCATTGGATTTTCAGAACTAATATTTTTAGAACCTGAAAACATGTAGCGATCTTTGTTTTTTTAATTACTTGAAATTACCTAGATAATTACCAAACAAGTTATTTTCGGTGGGTGTACATAGGACGCCCTCCCCATACGTTATATGATTGTGTTTCTGATATTAATCCAACACTCTAGGGTTTTTATTAGGCTCTTGCAAATACCGGGAATCAGAAGGGGATAAAAGTATTTTATTAAATTCTTAGAGTTTTAATAATACACGTGTATTATTAACACATAGACACTTTTTAAGAACCTGTGTAACATTACAGAAGTACGAGTATATTTAGGCGCTTACTATTTTTGATTACGAAATTATACCTACATTATTATTGATAGTATATTATGTTCACCGGTAGGTAGGTACTTATTAAGATGAAACAAGAATGGATACAACCCCCCCCCCCCTGTAGCTATTATACAAATCAACTGCATCTATAGATTGTTAGGTAGCAGTAAATTTTTCAATCAGAACTCTACCCTACGGGCGTCATTTATAGTATCTTCCACACAGACTACTCGCGCCTGCGCTACCAACTTGTGATGGGTTGCTTCAGTTCCTTTCTCCACTTTTGCCGGTACTTTTAGCCCATTAGATGTGATTTGCGTTTTTGACAACCATAGAGGCGATAGTGAGTTGTTTTTTACGTCCGATTAAAATAAAAAAAAAACTTGGGTGTATTCTTTGAATTTGAAAAAAGTGGTATTCTTTAAAATTTTTACACTATTTTCATTTTTTTCTTGAAAAGTTTTGACGCGCGGCTAGTCATTAAATAACACGGACATAATATTTCAATTTAATAATAATAAAAATATTATCATAATAATTATAATTTGGCACTGAATATTAGATGTTTCTATTTGCGCACTTAGATGAATTAATTTTAAGTGGACAGGATTAAATAATACGTCCTCAAGTTTCAAACAGCCATAAAGTCATATTTTTGAAATTTCAATATTTGGGCTTTCTATCGAATTGTCAATGTTTCATTTGTTAGCACTAAAAATTTGTTCTTCACTGCGTTCTTCGTTAGCACTAAAATCTTCAAATTATCCGAACAGCCTCCGATGAGATAGACGGGTAAAGGACGGGGATAGTAGTTTCGTATACATAAATATATCTATAGAAGCTAAAATTAAAACGCACTGAGGTAATCGTCGTGGGAAATATATTTCATGAAGTTATTTTTTTTTGGTCATTAAATTGTTTAAATAAAAAAATATTATTTGGTGTCGATGATAAACTATTATTAATTATTTAAAACTTGTATTCGTCTACAGAAAACCCCTTTCTCTAACGACAACGACAACGGCTCCTCCTCTGACCAGCTCATCACCAGCGCCACCTCGCAATGAGCACCTGCCAACACACTTCACCCTCAACGACCTGCTCGGGAAGCTGCGACCGAGTTCGCTCGACGGCCTGCACTCGCCTCACCTCAAGGCCGCCACGACCCTCACGCACAAGGGCCTCCCGCAAGTCGACACTCACTATTCGGGCATCAACCACCAGGACCACATACCGGGACACGAAGCGGAGCCATCAGCACAGCCCGATGAGCTAGAAAGCGAAGAGGAACCATCGCCAGCGACCCAGGGCCCGTACGACCAGGACAGCCTCCAGATGGCCGGAGATGATCCGAATGCGTATTCGGCACCAGCAGATCAAAGCGAGGAGTACATCTCGACGGTTGAGCCAGATGTCAACGTGAAAGCTGAACCCGTTCATGGGAATGGTGCACAATTCTTAGCACCGCCATCTCATTAAAGCAGACGCATGTTTGACCTTAATATTTCGAAAATAATCTATACATAAGTGTATTTGTATGTATATCATTACTTTTTAGGCACACCTTCTCTGTATTGGATCATAATATAATGGCGATTTTGAAAAGAAAACTTCCAAAAAGTAGCCACGTCAGTGATTGCAGAGTCTAAACTATTATGTAATCATTAACTAAGTACAAACACTAAACTGTGAGTCAAAGATTCATTATTGGAATGTTTAAATAAAAACGTAATACTTTAAAATTAACCCAAAAATTGGTAGATTTTTAAAACTTTTCTCATAGCATTGAATTAATTCCACGAGTAGTTATTAGTCCAACCACTTTGGTTTTATTTTATTTGGTCCAGTATTAGTTTGTTAATTACTCAAAAAAAAAATATTTACATTGTTATTACACTTATTTTGTTCATTAAAACTGGTAGCGGTAGTGAAAAATTGTTTAAATAGATTGTGCAAGAAACAAATTAAAAACAAACATATACATTGTTTTAAATACAATAAATTTGTAGTAAATAGATCTACTAATTGTTGGAGTAATTTAAATGTTATGATTCTCTAGATGGTTCATTTAAATTTTTTATGAAATTGATTTAAGAGAAAGAGGCCTTATGAGACTTTTGTAGATTATAACAGTGGTAGATTTAATGATCGACAAATAAAGTTTTACTAGATACTTTTTGTCATAATACATCGATACATACGACTATTTTTAAGTAATGTAAGTGATAATAATAAGTTATGCAAATAATTTGCGGGCAAATAGGTTACAACAACGAAGTAGGCAATAGAATCGATATTTTTGTACGAATAAGTATTTTTATCACATGAGAACATTTAGATATAGATTAAGTTGTTCTAATGTCGATTAATGCAAAATGAAATAAGTGAAGGTTCGGGCGACTGACGTCATTTATTTCTGGGTTCGATGATAATTAATAGTATCACTTAAATGACCACTCGCTAGTACCTTCCAGATTATTGTTGCTGCCAAAATAACAGGGTTTGCTTTCTAACCGCGCGTTCATAAGCTGGATATCTTCTATGGTTTTTACAGAACCAAAAAATATGTTCGATTTGAAGCACGCAGTGGAAAGCCCTCCCTAACATTTTACATATTAGATGTCACTTTAGTGACTATGAGCACGTGCAATTGAATTAGATAAGTCAAACTCGAAGTATGTAGGAAATATACATATTTCTCTAAATAAATATTATTTTGTATAGCATGTTGCAAGTAAAGTAAATAATTATATACATTTGTGTCAATTAATATCAAATATATGTAAGAATAATTGTTAGAGAACGTTCAGGAAAATAATTTTGGAAGATTTTTTTATATGTAACATGTATTTTTTTCTCAGAAATTCAATAAAATATTTGAGATCTATCATTTTCTTTTATTTTCTAACATATAAACAGTAAAAAAAATATAGGGTCTTATTACCTAACAAAAATAAAATATTATAGATATCACTCAAATTTGTGGGGCTTTGGAGGACCATAAATGTAATAATGAAAAATATATGTACATATTATGTACATTAGTTTATATATGTATATATTAAGTACAATAGCTTAAACAATAGTTTTTCATATTTACATTTATTGTACTCCAAAGTCCCACAATTATTAAGTGATATCTGTAACATTTTCTTTTTGTTAATTAATGACTTTATGCTACAAACCAACGATATACAGATATTAATATGATATATGATATTCTTTTAAAAGTTAAACACAAATTAATTTTGATTATTTGGGTTATTAATTTTGTTAATAATATTTGCAGCGGTTGTCGAAAATTTGTATATATAATTTTTGATAAAATGTTCGACGATATCAAAGATAAAAATTGCCATGCGTAAAATTAACGTTATAAGCAATATTTGGTAGTGTATAAAATATGCATACATTCAGTAGGTAAAAGCAAATTTTACGTTTAGTATAAAAACACGTTCGATGCATCGATGTTCATAAAATATTAGGTAATTACCAAAATTAGGTACTTCTAATATATAAATGTAATTTGCGAGTATGTATGTAACATTTCGAAGATCCTGTTAGGTACGAGGAAAGAAGAAGATAAATAAGCCATCTAATAAACGAAAGTATCACTCACCAACCGTTAATGACGCCTTCCACGTTCAGCATGGGCACGATCTTGAAGACATAGGTACGGCGAAGTCTCACCGCGGACTCCGAGAGACCCAAGAGATAGCGGAGTGTCCCGGACATCACCCAGGATGCGTTGCTCTCCCCCGGATGGACCCGCGACGTCAGGAATATGATTGAACGTTCCTGCGCCATGGTATAAATACTAGTCAGTGGTGTTTTATAGACTTCGATCGCATATAACACATAATAATGTATCTACATAATAAAGCCTGTAGGATTGCAGTGGGTTTAAGTCGCTGAATTACCATTGATTATAGTATAGTGGTTTTAGATTGCTCAACCGCTAACAAGAAATTGGAAGCCACTCTTCGGTAACCAAAATACGATGTAGATGTCCATGTCTCAAACATCCATAAAACATCGCAATTTATTGGAAAAAGTAGTTCTTTAAAAGGGTTTTTAGGTTTAAACTGTAAATTATTTACAAAACATAATAATAATGCTAACATAATATAATAATAATAATAAACATAATAATAATAATAATGCTTTACAGCGACATCGGCTGGTGAGAGAATCGTTATGTTAGTGAGGTATTCGCAAAACTATGTTATTGTACTTTCCTTCCGCATTGCAGGGTTAATATTATTTATAATAAATTTTGATTGTATTATGTATGGTTAGATATAGGCTGCACATTTTTTTCTTGATTGAGGTTAGTCTAGATAGAGGATTGAGGTTGTAGATAAATTTGATTTTTCCATAACTAAAGTTTGTTATTTGTAGAAGAATTTAATAATAAGTTTTACTTACAATATTCTTTTAGCACTGCATAGATTTGTGAATATTATTATTGTTTTGTTTTTATAAAATGCCTGACACATGTAGCTACTATAGAATTAATACTACCATATTTGAAAAGTATGAACTATTTATTACCAATTTAAAGTACGCAGACCCACATGTTATCAGTCTTTCCGAGGACGAGTACTAACAACCTTTTGGCTGAACCCCGAATAGACACGTTCTTATGAGATGTCTATTATTGTGAACGTTAAAACTGTTCTTCTGCATACCATGCGCTCGTGAATCGCATTTGAGATATGGTATACTTGTTTGGGGAACAGCGCCCTACATTTCAGATATATTTCTTCTTCAAAAAAGAGCAGTCAGAGCGGTTTTAGGTTTCCCAAATAAAAAATCTTGTTCTTAGTAAATGCATATAATAGCTTAAAACGCTATCTGCGATGAGATTGGAGGTTCAATTCCTAGTGCGATTGTGGCAAAATATATACTATTTTATTTTTTTTATTTCGTCGATTTTAACTTCATTATCTACAATTAATACTACAAAAATTAATAGCGAAAAAATTAAACTTTTATAAAAACGACAGTATTTTCTCTAAATTTCCATAACTGTATAAGTGTAAAAAGATGCCCTAAAATACAAAACGATAAAAACAAATAATAAATATTTTTGACGAAATGCGATCTATGCACCTTAAGTTGTGTAGGTATAAACAACTTATTTAATATTCTTATTTATTATTACAAACTTACACTGAATTTTGTAGGTATGTTCCAGAAAAGAAACGATTTAGTTAATGATAACTAAAGAATGGAAATTTTAATTGAATTTTATCAAGTAGATAGGTGTTTAACAAAAATAGCATCAATAGTATGATTTAATTTAGTGGAGAATACGTTTTTTTTTCTTATTTATTATTTTTAAAGGGTACCATGGTCGAGCAAAGAAGTAATATTGAAACACAAATGCTAGTACAACCTAACGAATGACATTTTATTTATTTATTAAATATCCAATATACAATTTATTATTACATATATATTAGCATGTCATATTTTATCGACTTTCAAGATAAAGAAAAATGTAGTTTGAGTGCATTAGTAACACATCACTAAGCAAATGCCTGTATCGAGGTGTTGAAACCTATTTGAAATATATAAGTTAATAAAAGCATGTAACGATAAACACAACGAATGTTTTTATCACGGTATCTGCAACCTAACCTATCCAGGGACTCACTCCAGCTTAACAGCGCGGAGGAGTAGGGGTGCACACGTTCAGTCACATGAACTAGTTGTGATACTACCTAAAGAAGTTTCACTTGAAAAACAATTTTGCTTCCAAACCTGAATAGGATAAGTGGGCGAATCCTCCGCTGTGATTGTGACAACAGGGATTTCGTTTCCGTTGAGCGAGTTGCAAAGCGGTTCAGCTCTGAAGTACACTTCAGGTGGCAATGCATGCGACCATATCCATAAGTTAGCCTAAAATATGTAATACAAGTCGTAAAGAAAACACTTTCTTTCAAATATTATAAATTTAACATTATTCTGAAGATGCCAAATGTAACAAGTAGGTAGATGAAGTGAAGGATATTTAGAATACTCTTGATAAATTTAAATAGCGAAGTATTCAGTTATAAAACAATTTATTTAAAAATTCTCTTTTTAAAACAATTATTTTCAATGCTTTAAACCATGTATGCGTCAGTATAGACGGTTTTTTTTATTGGAGATATATATTTAATAAGATTAGATAAATATTTAATAAGATCATTTTACTTTCTATAGTTTTAATTCAGAATATTGCATATTTTAAAACACTATTACACGTATTCTAAATGACATGAATTTAACTTAATAAGCAATAGTTCAATAGTTAAATCGATAAAATTAATATAAAGAATCATAATTGACTTTTACCTAATTTATTATCTTAAAAATAGATACGTTATACTGAAATATAAATAGTTTTCGAAATATGCTTCACTTCCTCTCTTTTATTATTTTAATTACAAAGTAATAACAACATAAATGTTACTGCGACAAATTCCATAAACTCCTAATGCCAATTGTTAAACTCGTAAATACTTATGTCAGTAATATTAAAACTTTAGGGGTTATCATCACCACCCACCCCTCTTAATTTTCGCGGTAACGCAGGTGTCATATTGACGCACGATGTATGAATAAAAATCTTGTAAAAATGTAATAAATATTATTCTCACCATTAGCATAGAATATGTATACGGGAAATGGTAAGCAATATAGCAGACATCATTCGTATGAAAAAACTTTATAGTAAAAGTTACGGTTAGATAACATTTTGTTGGATTTTTTGAATTCATTATTCTGTAACTATTTCGGTAATAGCATATATCCGTGCCAGCCCTGATCCAGCCTGAAAATATAACACCATTTAAAATACAATTAAAACAACTAACTATTGGTAATCCACAAATGATTACCGTTTTTCCCAGTGATTATATAACTTATTTTATAATTTTGCTAATGAAAAAAATCTTGTTACTTTTACAAATTGTTTAAAAGTTTACTTTTATTTTTCTTTAATAGAATTTATTAGAGAACGTAGACAGTGGAGATATACTTAAATTGTAAAAATATAGTTTAAAAGAAATTATTATCTTTGTTTTATTTGTTAAGAAAGAAGACCCCAAAGTTACAGATGAAATATTTAATATTCCTATAATACCTGGTCTTCCTTGTAAAGATTCTTTAACAGAATACATGACCGGTTTCATCCCAAAGTTAAACTGGCTATCAGACTTTTCGCAATTGACGATGTTAAATACGTATGGAGCATCTGCAATCATGTTTCGTACTTCAAAATAGAACCATAAATGTCTTTTATTCGAGTTTACGTCCGGCATGAGTATGAGGTCATATTCCGTAGGGCCAATCTGCGAAAAGTATAAAATTTATCCAGAGAATACAAGTCTCGTTTAATAAGTCCATAATTAACGTGTTGTTTTTTGTACACGACAGAAGGTCACCCTTTTTTAATATATAGTAAATTTGAATAGAGTATCGTTTCGTAGACGACGACTAATTGAATAATGTATGTTATGAAATAGTGCAAACAGGCCAAATAGTACAACAGGCAAAGCATAGGTGATAGGCCTTCTGGCTTGATTCCTATCTTTTTAAGCTTAAAGTAGTTGGCAGCTCGTAGAGCTTCATATTAAAGTAATGAACACAGGACTGCAGGTCTGATGCATCAAATACGCACTTTGAGATAAGTTTACTATACATTGAAGATAAAGTGATTTGATTAAAAGTAATCAGCAATTGGATCTAATGGGCGATTTGAGTATGAATTTGATTCGATCTGGACTAACATCAGAAACTGATTGCAATGGATCAGTTCAATACAGGCATGTGAACGGAGAAGCTGAGGCAGTGGTCAAAACATAAGAGTAAGAGTGATTTGGCTCCACAATAAGAGTGATTTGGCTCCACTAATTTATTTCTGTCAAATGACGAAATGATAAAATATACACAACAAAAATATATAAAATACAAACAGGCCTAACTCGGGTTCCTATATTAATTAGTGTTTAATATATGCAATTACGGGTTACTTTGAAATTTCGATTATAAGTCCTACCTGAATTGCTTTTCTTAAATTTCCTGATTCAAAACGAGATTCAAATTGCAGCTGTTTGTACGAAGTTGATCGGGAATTGATAATATCTTCATCATTATTAGAAAGAATTCTGTAACAAAAAAAAAAATGAAATATTTAAGAAAGGTAATGATTTCGATAACTTTTAAAAATATATTTTTAGGTGAAAATGTTTAACATAACATAACAACAATAATTTCTCTGAAATATTGACTGACTAAGATATTTTTATGGTGTAAAAATACACACGTTCTTCATGATGCTTGTAAGAGTATAGTGCAGCATAAGAGCATTGTTAATGTTATTAACTAATTAAATATCATTATTCACCTAATAATGATAGGATTCTAAATTTCTATCAATTATTTATTTATTTATAAGTGGACAAAATGTGTACAAAATGAGTGATATAATGGGCTACTCGACCAGTAATGAAAATATACGTACGTGTAGGTGGTACCATGAACTACAAGAACGGTGGTACCTACTTCCTGACACATAAAGGTTTCCATGGATATGAAGTAACTTTTATTTCAACGGTTGTAGGAGGATAGGTTTTATTTCTCAAAAGCTTTAAAATTTGTTTTTCTAAGCCGCCTGTGGGCTTGTTTTTGCTGAATGGTTTCTTAATTTAAAAATTACAATATCAGTTGCGTTTATCTCGAGCGCCCGGGGAATTCGAGAAATGCAATCTGCTTTTGGGTTTGGATCTAGAATCTAGTTTGAATCTGACCTAACTTGACCGATTGGTTTCGAAGATCATCGCGAGCATACGCTTACTGAGGGCTTCGTTATATATACTATGTAGAGATAACGACTATAAAAAAAAAATGAATATCGAACCTGATTTCGGAGTTCTGTTTAGGATCGTCCGACGCTCTGGCGTCAAGATCGTAGACGACGTTGCTGGTGAGCCGCTCAGGGTTGATGACCCGCTCGACGCAGGCCAATATCTTGCTCCTGTAAGCGTTGCGGTCCGGTTGATGAAGGGGTTCGGCGTGGGCGCGGGAGACGCCGCCTCGTATGGCGGGATGCGCAAGCTTCACGCGTGGTATTACTGAATGGACACGAGCCTCTACGTGGGCTAGGGCCTCTTGGAAAGTAGCGCACGCTTGCAGGCCTCGGAAGGCCTTCATGCCGCCAAAGGACCCGATAGCTGCTGCAATGGGGAAGGTTATAATGCAGTTTATAAAAATATATACTTATTTTTATATTGGCTACAGTTAGGTTGATATGGCTGCCAATCAAATATCGACTCGACTACAAATCATCGCTTTTTTTCTAGACCATCGACAGCAAATGAAAGACAAGCCACAATTGAGTCAATATTTGTCGATTAGTTCTGATTCTAGGATCGGGTGTATTGTAACCACTTCGAATTCTATGGGAAATTTTGAATATTCAACTTCCTTCGAAAAATAACATTTAAATTCTTTAATAAAAACTTCAGCAGCTGAGTTGACGAGTTTTAAAAGATTGTTGTTAGTATAATTTAAAAACACAAAGTAATTAGTTATTGATAATAATTCGCTAATCGTATAATCTTTATATATTTTTAATAACCATTTCTTCATAAAAATAAAAACTTTTGCCTTGTTTGTGTTTGTTTCACAAATATGCAAAGATATTTAAGATATTTGAAGTATTATTGTAAAATATATGTAAGTTAGCTTATAGCAAGTTAATTGTAAAGGTAAAGAAAAAAAACTAAAATTTTTGAATACTTGAGACTATATTTTTGAATGGCAAAAAATGTTGTATTACCCACATTTATAAAAACTGATTTTTCTTTATCAGAAAATAAAGTAAGATACAATACCTTCCAAAGTTTGTAAATTTAGTTGTCTTGTTTCATAACTCGACAGTGCTGGGAAAAGTACTGTTCTAGTATGTGGATACATTAAATATGGATATTAATTTCGATGCATTTCGAGAAAAAACAGCAATAAAAAAATGCACTGGCATACGTTTTGGATGGTGGTATTAGATAAGTTAAAATCATTTGTTTTCTTAATTAAATAGTAATATAAAACAATTTATAAAACCAAAAATAATAAATTATTACTACGTAAAGTTTAAAGATTTTTATTTGGCAGTATTATGCATTTCAAAAATTGTTGATTATATCAGCACTTAAAACAACTACGGCAACATAGTTATCGTATTTCTTTGTTAAACATATTAATTTATTAACATAAATAATAAAATAAAATAATTACAGGTTTCAAAAGATACTCGTACATATTTTTAAAGCCACAAAAAATGAAACAAAAAGCAAATAATTATAAAACAAAATAATGACCTTGTCTCCGCTTTCCTTGTGTTGTAAGAAATAATAAAGCATTGTATATAATTTCCGTAATGTTTAATTTGACCGTACTAATTGTGTGATGGCAACTAATGTGCTATGTTAGTAAATTGACCAACAGGTGGCGCGCTGGTATCGAATAAGCGCGCGCTACCGTTTCCTGTATTGATATATATATAGGCTAGAAATCGCATCGAATAGACAGTAGCGTCTGCGCATCGCGACTGGAAGGTCGCGTTGCTTGCTGGCTTTATTTTCGCTTCGGCTTTTCTTTTCAAAATTGACATTTATTTAAGTGCTGTTTGGATTTGTATCTATTACTATTATCATTTTTACAAACTTTTGTGAGGCTTCGCGGCTGCCTATCTGCGCGGAGCCGCGCTGCCTTTCAACTTCGGCTGTGTTATTGTGTCTGGATTTGCCCCATGGACGTTTATCAACAGGAAAAGGGAGAGGAGGGAGGTCAGCCCTGAGTCTGACCAGGCTGACCTATCAGGCTCTTCTAATGACTCGCCCATTGGACCTAGCCTCCGGCCCTTGCGCCCCTCTCTGCTCGCCACATCCGTCCGAGTATAACACCGTCTTCGACCTCTTGGAGTCGGATGATTTCGCTTCTGACACGGATTCTTCTACGGCCACGATAAGCAACCTACTCCTGCCTGCCTCTGTCATTATCAGGATTATCTGAGCAGCGTTCCTGGTCTGGCTTGGCATTCATACAAGTTGGATGACACTTCCCTGAAGATCGCTGTGCGGGGCTTGGCCGAAGATTTAACCAGCGCCCTTGTTGGTTCAGGCCTTCAGATTGCCGGCTTTAACTGCTCCTATGTTCGTCGTGTGCGCGCTGGCGTTCGTCCGCTTTTTTATGCGGCCATTGACAAGGCGGCTAACTTCAGAGAAGTTTACGATCTTACCTTGCTGCATTGATTGCCTGGAGTCTCCGTCGAGGCCTGGAGAGGCAGAGGTGGCCCGTCTCAATGCCCATAGATGCCAGCACTTCCACCACAGCAGTCATGGCTGTCACAGGCAACAATGCTGCGGAGGTGACCATCCGGCGAAGGAGTGTCCTAGGGATAAGGAATCCCCTCCCACCTGTGCGAATTGTGATGGCTCGCACCCGGTGAATTCACGACGCTGCCCGTCCTTCTTAGCGGAGGCCTCCAACATGGAGCGGAATAAGGCCTGTAGGCAGAGAGCCTTGAGGAGAGACACTCCCCCCTCCTCGCGCCGCTGTCGCCAGGAATCGGCCTCGTCCTCCTCCGCCCCCTCAGCAGTGTTTCTATCCGCTTCACAGCGCTTCGCCCCGTCCAGCAGCAACAGACAGGATCGTGCCTTCTCTGGCTTCGTACTCTCCCGCTATGCTTCCTCCTTCTTTTCCTCCCCTGAGGCCCAGCGTGTCTCCTTCGACTGGTCATAAGCCGCGCCTGTCGTATCAAGCTCGTTTGTCGAGTCAAGTTCGTCTGCCGCCTCAAACGCAGCTGAGACTGCACGGTAAAGCTGCCAGGCCTATTACGGCTCGAAGGGTCAAGGAAGCTTGGTCGTCGTCCGTGGTCTCTGTTCCGCGCTTCTCTTCTGCGCGCATGGAGATGCATGTCTTCGTTCCTGTGGTGTGCATGTCCCGTCGCCCCCTAGCCTGCTCTGGGTGTTGAGGTTGCTGCCTTACCTCCGCCTTCCGGCCCTAATCCTAGCGGCTTCATTCACAGCATCTCGGCTGTACTCGAAATCCTGAGGGAGATCTTGGAGGTGGCTAGTGCCAATCCTGCTGCTGTTCCCGGGGCCCATTCTCATGGCAATAATGCAATTATAACTCAAAAAAACCCTTATGTGTTCAACTATACGGTACACCCTATATTATTTATAAAATTATTGTTAAATACGTGAACTTTTATCATTTAGCACTGAAAGATTTTTTAATTATAGGGAAACGAAATTCACCTCAATTGTAGATACAGGGTAGGTTTGCCTACAAAAAGTCAAGTAGTACATCTTACAGCACAGAATTCAAATAAACTTTTCAGAGTTGCAGGTCAAGACGTAAGCAATAGAATAAGACCCGCACTAATGTGTTTGTTTCGTTATTATTATACAGTGAAAAAAGATAAAAATATGCAGCCTGGTATATATTTTCAGCCAGCTATTTCGGCCCTGGTAAAGTACTGTTACGTAGCCTATCTAGCAATATAATAAAATGAGTTTTTCTTAAATTTGTCTAGGGGTTTTTGAGTTTATCGTGGATATATTATATACAAACACATAGACACGATTTATGTGAACCTGGCATACATATTATTGGTACGCATCATCTGAAGGGCATGACTGTCAACCCTGCAATGGTTTACCTAAACTATTTTAATTATGTTAAATTATTTTATCTCTGAAATTACTGATAACTGAATATATTTATGAACATGTATTATGATTCCAAAAAATGGTAGACAAGAAGTCGTGTGTTTTTCTATCCATAATAAAATGGTTCGTATCTCAGAATAATCGTGGATATATTATATACAAGCACATAGACACGATTTATGTGAACCTGGCATACATATTATTGGTACGCATCATCTGAAGGGCATGACTGTCAACCCTGCAATGGTTTACCTAAACCATTTTAACTATGTTAAATTATTTTATCTCTGAAACTCTTACTGATAACCGAATATATTTATGAACATGTATGATGATTCCAAAAAATGGTAGACAAGAAGTCGTGTGTTTTTCTATGCATAATAAAATGGTTCGTATCTCAGAATAACCCTAATTTGTATGAATTTTTGTCTTATGAGATGGTTTACTACTATACTTCTGTCTCTCATAGTTTTAATGACTCTAACGAAGCACTAGAATCACAAACAGGTAGAGGTACTGAAATCTACTTTAAATGAAGTTTCTGATCTTCTAAATTATTTTTAAAAGATCAGTTTAAAGATCAATGTAATATCAAAAAGCATTTAGTGATACCAAATACCAAGGTGAAGTAACAATAAAAAAAAGAATATTATCACCTTGGGATTCTGACTTAGACAACTTCACCACAATACTCATCAACTGTGACGTACTTGAAACGCTGTTCGAAAAAAGACTCAGCGGTGAGTAGGTGGATCGCTTAAGCACACTGCAGTCTTGGAGGCTCATTAGGTTCTCACCACTTAAGCCGCTTGACTCGTTTAGGCATCCCTTGGAAGCTGAGCGGCCCCTCATGGACCGCATCTGCTGTTGGTACGACCCGTACTCGCGAAAGAATGTGCTGTACCTGAAATATAAAAAAAATGTTGGTGTCAATCAATCGTTAGTTTATTCAAAACATTAAAAGTTGTGTTTTGTTGTATCAGAAATAAACAAGATACGAAAAACATTCGGATAGTAATACGTCTTGTCAACCTTAATTTTCCTTATTTCCCTACGGCGCATAGTACCAAAGCGTGAAAAAAAAGCGAGCGATCCAAAAAATCGGTAATGTGATATTCGTGAAGAACGCTTGTTCTAAAGGGGGAACATCGACAATACCTACTAGTCGCCCAATTACATTTCACATAAGTTTTGTACTATAACTAGATGACAAAGATGTTTCAACAGGAACTGAGGATACAAGGCAAAGCAAATACTTGTTCCCGAGGTCGATTGCCCACGAAAAATTGATCATATCAAAGAACTCAAGGGCAGGTAATTTCTATGAAAACGTTTTAAAATGGCGTATCATTATTTCAAAGATTAAGAAATGATTGCTCTAAAGAAACGACTTTTTTATTAATCAATCTATTTCTTATTACAGATATTTCAACAGGAACTGAGGATACAAGGCAAAGTAAATACTCATGCCAGAGGAAGACATATACAGATATAGCCGATAAAGAAATTGACTAACATGAACCATGTCATAGATTTTGGAGTTATAAAACGCTAAAATGTGATATTTAATCAATTTATAACAATTGTTTTTAAATCAATCTATTTCTTATTGCAGATCTTTCAATAGGAAGTTAGGATACACGGCAAAGAATATACTCGTTCCCGTGGTAGATTGCTCAAGAAATATTGTTCATATCAAAGAACTCAAGGGCAGGTAATTTCTATGAAAATATTTAAAAACGGCCTATCGTTCTTTCAAAGATTAAGAAATGATTGCTCTAAAGAAACGACATTTTTATTAATCAATCTATTTCTATTAATTCTAATCTATTAATCTATTTTATTAATCAATCTAGTGCCTGAGGTAGACATATACATATATAGCCGATAGAGAAATTTACTAACCATGAACCATGTCATAGATTTTGGAGTTATAAAACGCTAAAATGTGATATTAAAACAATTTATAACAATTTTATTTAAATCAATCTATTTCTTATTACAGATGTTTCAACTGGAACTGAGGATACAAGGCAAAGAAAATACTCGTTCCCGAGATAGGTTTCCCATGAAATATTGATAATATCAAAGAACTCAAGGGCAGGTAATTTCTATGAAAATGTTTAAAAACGGCGTATCGTTCTTTCAAAGATTAAGCAATGATTGCTCTAAAGAAACGACATTTTTATTAATCAATCTATTTCTTATTACAGATGTTTCAATAGAAACTGAGGATACAAGGCAAAGAAAATACTAGTGCCCGAGGTAGACATATACAGATATAGCCGATAGAGAAATTTAATAACATGAACCATATCATAGATTTTGGAATTATAAAAAGCAAAAATGTGATATTTAATCAATTTTTAACAATTTTTTTTTTGAATCAATGTGTTTCTTATTAGATAAGTTTCAACAGGAACTGAGGATAAGGCCAAAGAAAATACTCGTGTCCGAAGTAGACATATACAGATATAGCCGATAGAGAAATTGACTAACATGAACCATGTCATATATTTTGGAGTTATAAAAACCTAAAATGTGATATTTAATCAATTTTTAACAATTTTTATTTTTTTTTTTTTTTTTTATTACAGTAATACACCATGTACAACCCCACGAAGGCTGGTGCCTTTTCCGTGAGTATCTTAGCTTACAATTCAACAATATAATTACACATTTTTCTTATAACTATGGTGACAATTTTTAAGACACCTTAATTAAATTAAAATTAAAACACTGCGCGCTGACAGCCATCCCAAGTAATCCTTCCTTTATACAATATAATGTAAATGTAAATGTATACTAGAGACGTTGAGTAGTCACTCAATATAATAAACATACATAATAAGACAACAACATAAACAACAACGTAACAGCATACGTAATAATTTAAAAAATAATATTAATAAATAATAATAAAGTTAAAATTTATAATTTTGACATGAGTGTAATTTTAATGTGGTTTTTTATTGACTTCACGTTTTTAAATGTTTTAATGTCATTTTCTAGCTCATTAAAAAGTTTAGGGATTAAGTAACGTAAAGTACGTGATCCGTAGTAATTATTAATACGAGGAACATTCAATGTGTGTCTTTGTGCTTGCCTTGTGGTGTAAGCATGAACTACGGGATCCTTATATGAGGCGTCTGAGAAGTGGTCAATCAGGATTCGGTGGGCGTTCATTTGCTTCACTGGCAGAACATTGACAAATCTAAATAAATCAATCAATCTATTAAATCAATCTATTTCTTATTACAGATGTTTCAACTGGAACTGAGGATACAAGGCAAAGAAAATACTCGTTCCCGAGATAGGTTGCTCATGAAATATTGATCATATCAAAGAACTCAAGGGCAGGTAATTTCTTTGAAAATGTTTAAAAACGGCCTATCGTTCTTTCAAAGATTAAGAAATGAGTGCTCTAAAGAAACGACATTTTTATTATTTAATCTATTTCTTATTACAGATGTTCCAATAGGAACTGAGGATACAAGGCAAAAAAAATACTAGTGTCTGAGGTAGACATATACAGATATAGCCGATAGAGAAATTTACTAACATGAACCATGTCATAGATTTTAGAGTTATAAAAACCTAAAATGTGATTTTCAATCAATTTATAACAATTTTTTTTAAATCAATCTATTTCTTATTACAGATGTTTCAACAGGAATTGAGGCAAAGAAAATACTCCTTCCCGAGGTAGATTGCCCATGAAAAATTGATCATATCAAAGAACTCAAGGGCAGGTAATTTCTATGAAAACGTTTTAAAATGGCATATAATTATTTCAAAAATTAAGAAATGATTGCTCTAAAGAAACGACTTTTTTATTAATCAATCTATTTCTTATTACAGATGTTTCAACAGGAACTGAGGATACAAGGCAAAGAAAATACTCGTATCCGAAGTAGACATACACAGACATAGCCGATAGAGATATTGACTAACATGAACCATGTCATAGATTTTGGAGTTATAAAAAGTTAAAATGTGATATTTAATCATTTTTTAACAAGTTTTTTTTAATCAATCTATTTCTTATGACGATCACAAAATGTAGATTTCGCTATGGTTTTAATATGAAAGATTTCATGATTTAATACCTAATATTTTATTGTAGATCTTTTTATGTTATAATACATTTTGCTTTGTATTGTGGAATTAAATACCGGAACGACAAATGTATTTTCTGGTTCGAAAAAGTTTACCCGAAAGCCAAAAAATTAAAAACGACAACTCCACGTCGAAGCCCCGAGTTGTATTTTAGGCGAAGCAAGGTTATACGTACCGCTTCAGATCGTCAGAGTCGCGTTCAGTAGGAAACATCATGAGAACGTCAGAACTGGAACCGGGCTGTTGTTCACCGTAGGATACACTTTTATCATCATCTCTGTCGTCGAACTTCTCATTCAAATCTTCACTGCTGCCGTCACTGGCGGCGGCCAATCCGGAGCCATCTTCATTTGCATCTTCACCTGCCTCGTCATCATCATCATCCGGTGGTGACCAATCAATTTTACTTCCTGAAATTTATAACTTTTATATTAAAATCGCATAATCATTCTGTTCTAAATTTAACATATTTATCATTAATATTTTTATACCAGTTTACGTAAATAATTTTGCATAAGTACCAAAATCTTAAACATATTTTCGAATATACTTGGAATTGCTGGGGGAATATGTCTCAGCCAGTTTCTGAAATGTTTATTTCATGAATATCATAACCTTATAGTACCATCTATAGTTGAATAGCACAACTATTTATATAATCTACAATCTTCTCTCACGCCGCAGCTAACCAAAATATGTCAACTCAGTAGGCAGACAACAGAGAAAAAAAAAATGGTAATGGAAGCAAAAATTTGGTATTGGCAAAAAAGTATAATTGATATAGTGACAGTAATATTTTTTGTTGGAGTTACACATCGATTATTGTGAAACTTACTTGGTTGTAAGTACCATAATTTTCTAACATATTTCTCGATGTAAGTACCATATTACTTAATTGGCTCTAACATAATATCTAGTTATCGATACAAAAAATTTTCAAAATCCAAATTTCACGATCAGCTTGGCGGCACACCGCCACTTTATTTTGAATCATAGCAAAAAAAAAAATGTTAACAAGCTGCTACCAAATTTTCAGGTAACAACATTTTATTTCATCATCTGTGGTAGTATTTAAACCCACAACCCACGTGGTAGTATTTAAAAACATCAATAACTTTTATTCGTGTTAATTAATAAATTAATTTTTTTCCAAGATATGATTTATATTTAAATAAAACTTACCATTAAGAATTGGAGACAGATCAAATGTGGCTGGACTAGTCACAGGCACAGGCAGCGTTTTCTGACTCAAACAATTACAAATAACTGTGCAAATACGACCAATAAGAAAGTCGTATTCCTCATCATCCGGGCAGTTTAAACAGAACCTATGTAAAATTTCAATATTCTTCTTGGAGCTAAGTGAACGACGTCCTGATTCTGAAAGATATCATAAATATTTTGTTTACTTATTTAAATTATTAAAACAGTTAATATTAATCGTATGATTATTTACAACACAAAATGACATAACGATGATGATTTTAAACTCGCCCGAGCATCAGATGACGAGGGGATCCCTTATAGACCCCCCTCAGCTTGAGTCCTTCGAGTTTGAAGTGAGTTTTGTTGGTTATTACAATATCAATTAGAAGTATGAATTTTAATACAAAGTAACATGCAAAATAAATATATATTATTGACTTTGCTTTTTTTGTTACTTATATTGTTACTTGTTCACAGGATCAAATAATGTATTCTTACAATTTTTAAAATACTTTATATTAAAAGAAGCCCGGAGTAGTTTTCATAATAAAAATACTGATTTCTCCAAGAATAAATATTTTTATACCACATTGCCATCAAAATATGTTACATTCCTTTAGCGAAACTACATATTTCTAAATTGTACGAAAAACTTTATTTAATAACGTAAAAATACTACAGTTTTATGTGCATATTACTTTTGTATCGCTTTTAATTTATCGACGCCAAAAACAAAACCATGCTAAGCTTAGATCTTTGAAATGTGACAGTACTTGTTATTATATTATTGTAATCCATAATAATATAAAAGCGAAGATCTGTTTTTACGGCTAAACCGCTGAACCAATTTTCATAAATTCTGTATGTAGCTTCAACCCTGGGAAAAGACAGGCAAATAAATCAACCCCTAAGAAGGAGAAATAAGAAATGGAAGGTTGTATAGGAATTATTTCGGTAACATGCTAGGAAGGTATTTTTGGACGTTTTGGAAAACTGAATTGCAAAGTGATTTATCCCAGTACCGCAGGCATAAGTCGTCGCACGCTGTAGGCGCCGTTAAAGCCACCTGCTAGACCTATATAAAAGAATTTAATCACTACGGTTCGAAAACGATCACACATCCCGTCTCTAAGCAAGAGTTCGACATGTATTCCGATGCGATTTAATGACAAAATCCCAGTATTAGAAGGAATGGTGTGGTCATCTTCAATACGTCAGCATTATTTATTGTATACAGTATGTAATTATTCGTATTAATAATGCCTAAAATAAGATAAATACTTTAAAATAATTACAATATAGGTTTATTTTCCCAATTATCACAAAATAGGATTTATTTTATTAACCCATATAACCTATATTCTTATTTCTTGCTGTAGAAATCCTTAAAATAAACGTTTTTATTATTAATAAAATTTAACTGATTGGAGACTGAAAATCTTTGTATGAAAATGTTTTAGGTCACGTTTTAGTGGCAATGATTGCGAATGAATGCGAAAACATGCGAATGAATAATAATATTAAATGAAGTATGTATGTAAATGCACAGTAATAAATTATTAAAATTCGCGCCGCTTTGCTTCGCTGCGGCATACATTGGAGCGGAGTTTAATTTAAAAATGTATTTCTCCATAGGGATTACCATTTATTTTTTTATAATTCTTTGCGCAACCAAATGTATATGTTTTTGGTATCTATGCACAGAAGACATTGTCATGGTCATTTTAAAAAAATAATTATCAAAATCGGTCTTGTAGTTCTAGAGCCTTAGTCCGTGAACAGAGTGACATTTGAGTCACCACATGGGAGCTTCGCTCGCTCCGCTCCAACTAGTAAGAAGTAAATAATTATTACAAAACATTGTAAAAAAATGTAGTCATATTCCTGTAAATTTAGCATTAATATCTAAAGCGTAAATGTAGACATTACTTTGTCATAAATTAAAAAAAAAAAACGAGCCAATTGAAAATAAATTAAGAATACATAATACGTACTGACAACGCATATGTGCTGCAATATCTGTAAGATACGGGCACATATCTTGAGCCTCATGCGCCCGTCATATCTGTCCCAACGGTCGAAGACGCGCATAATCGCGCACGTCAGGCCGGCCTTGGGAAACTGCAAACAGCACGATTCTGAAAAAACATTGGCGGTCGCATGTTTCATGGTGACACATATAGGTGGCGATTCGGTTATATTCGATCGGTTAGTAACACTGGAACTTGCAACGATTTTATCCGAGGAAAATATTTGTCAGTTAGTAATATCCATACCAGACATGTAATGACACGATAATGACATGTAATTAATAATTAACCGCCGCTTTTGAGATTGATCTGAAAATGTTTTTTTTTAATACAATTGAAATGATTAGTGTTAACTTCTCAACTTGCAATTATTACAAGGCAATAGGTAAACTAGCGTCAAAAGGTGAAGTAATCTCCAGTTGTTTTAATGGTATTATACAAATACCAGTCGAAATACTTTATTTAATATTGAAGGTAGTTTTAAAAATCTCCTCGGGTATAAATAAGTCATAATTCTAATAATCATCAACTCGGTAATTAATATTAACATCCTGTGTCGATGTATCCTAACATTTTAGTCCAAACTATAGCACTTATTAAGTAAAAATATACAATTAACAACATACTATTTTTGCTAAAATGATCCATTGCATCTAGGCACAGCCTCATCCTTGAAGTTGGAATATAACCCATTGAATTGATGACTCTTTCATAGGTAAGAGTGATTCCATCACGAACTAAAATTGACGTGGCAACGGCTGTAGAATAACAATTATTATCATATTTAGTGATTATGTTTATATTTAGTGTGAATGTTTATTCATAATCATAAAGAAGAAAACGTTATGAAGAACATCATTTTTCTCAGCCTTGTAGGTACACAAAAGATTGATTGTTCTAAAGCTCGCAAGAATTATGAAGTTTAGCTTTGAAGAAATACAAGATTAAGCGATATTTTTATATTTTCTTAGTCGGAATATTTTACAAAGGCGTTTTTCAAAACACTATTTCATTTTTTTTTTTGATAATCCTAATAATTCTTTTCACCTGGTAAGCTCTGTTAAAGTATGGCTTTATTAATGTACTAATATCTAAGTGTATCTAACTGTACATTAAGAACACATATTTTAAAAAAAGAGGAAAAGAATCCTCTTGGTCGAGGACCGAACGTTGTAAAAAGTGTAATTCTTACAGCATTTTTGTCGGTCAGTTAATTTGAATGCATATAATTAATTTAAAACTAAAATTTGAGCATCTTAAATTTAAATATTCTCCTATTATTATTTTTCGTCATTATAAAAATTGCTTTTTTCACCAGTTTTTTTTTTGCAACGATCTATAAAAATGCGCATTTATTTTTATTCTATGCAAAAATGTGATATTTAAAAATACGCATATTATATTTCTTGAATAAGCAATTTGTATTGTAATTAGACATCAATTCATAAAAATAAAAAAGACGCTTTTATGTAATAATTGTAAAAATGTCCTCTTTTTAGTATGCTACACAGGAAACGTCAAAAGTAGTTTCCCGTTGGAACCTATAATTTCTTACCGTTCTTGGAGAACTGCTTCATTATGACCAACAGTGGAAAGAGAAGTTTATTGTCGTTGTAATGCTGCCTCAGGAGAGTATGCATCAACTTCACACATCCTAAGGATCGCATACGAGCAGCAAACTTTGGATCTGAAATAAATAATGCAAATCGATAGAAATTCAAAAATAGATACATTTTAAATGCTGGGCTGTTTTGGTTTTTGTATTGATTTATGATCTTTTGTAATATATATTGAAGTTGGAACAATAAAAAAAATAATAACCGCGCTGAGATCAAGCAGATCGTTTAAGAGATATAAAAATGTCAACATTTACTTTTCAGCGTTCAACCGTTAAACTAGGTACGTATTAACCTACTGAAAATGTAGGCTCGCTATAATTTAAACGTTTTCAAGTAATGTTTACTGGTACTTTAAAAAATGCATTTGTGCATTAAAAAAGACGTAATAGCTGTAAATAAAAAATAGTATGTGTATGCTTAAAAAATCTTAAAAGAGTCTTTAAAAATCTTTAAATAATCTTAAAGAAAACAAAATTTTTCTTATGTAACAATTACACATTTCTCATAATTATGAACTGAGTAATGTTTCAAAAACATAAACACCACCTAGTGGCATTAAATAAATTTTCCTGAAAGTTATTGAAAGTATTCTCACAAATAAAAAATTTTGAACATTTTTTATTTGTGAGAATTTTTGAAGTAAATGAACCTTGATTAAATTGTAATTCTTTCCATTGTTATAATTATTCATATGCATGCATGCCTATGCATGTGTATCTGTCAATATGTAAACAAAACAAACAAACAGGCAAAATTGAAGACAAGTAAATTTTACAGAAGGACAATATTTAAAATCAGATGTTGGGTAGAGGTCATTTTGAGTCTGTCGGTTTGTTCGTTCGATAGATAGAACGTTTTAAATCACCTGTTGAGCCAGGGTTGAAGTCTGAGAGCTGAGTCTGTTTTTAACGCAAAGTTCAATCCGTCGCCGTATTGCCTGAAGGACGGCAAAAAAATAAACTTTACGTAATAATATTATGCGGTGTTTGTAATAGGTACCACGGCTGATCGACGTCTTATAAACGGCCTTGACCGATCGTGGCTGGCGATGTCATTGGCTACGGATTGTATATCCGGCCAATATCTTATGGCTGCGCTATAAGAAAGGTAATTTACACCGGCGCTTTAAAACAAATATTTTTAGAGATGAAATATTTTCGTATTTTCTTATAATAGGGAATGAAAAAAAGACCTTTGGAATGGTCTTGGGACATCCGGTATAAAAAAAAAACGTTTTGACACACGAAAAGAAGGAAAAGCTATATGCCATCCATTTCGGCAAGTTTTTGGGCACTAAATAAATATTACCAAATAATACCAAATAAAACCAAAATAAACCTCAAATAATACCTCTGTTGGCAAACACTCCTAAGGTCCACACCAAGTCGTCGACGCAACAGTCGCTGCTGGCACTCGAGGTTTCCTTTTTGCAATATGTAATGGCCTTTGCTACTATGTTGGTACCGTTGAGGCCTACCAACTGAATTGCTGCTGTTTCTCTAGAAGTATTGTTAGCTGCATCAAATAACACATTATAATTATAAAAAGATAATTAAATATAAATGGCTGACGCGCCCACTTTCGACTACAGACTATGCAATCCTAGTACGCTGACAATGTTTAGCAGGTCCAGAACTAACTACTTAAGAATTCACCATTTTTGAAAAAATACTTAAGCGTACTAGTAGACGTATAAAAATATATATCAGAAATAAAAATAATACAGTAGTAATAGTATATTATAAACGTAATGAGTAAAATAAACACTAAACAATATTTAAAATTTGTGTAACAACATTACCATGTTACAAACTTTAAAACAATATGTATGTTTATAACATTTATACATTATGATCATCATAACATTCAATAAACTAAAAAAAAAAAATATGTGGAAAGAAAATTTGATTGTCTACTTGTATTTTTTTTATTTTACCTAATTTACTTTTTGTCATAGCGGTTGTGCATAATTTATTTATTTAATGTTTATTATATGTGAATTATAAAAAGAAATGGTAAAAATTGATAATTTGGTAGGTATTTTATGCATGAATATTGTTGGGGATACGCCCGTCAAGTGTTCTAGGCGTGTCACGCCTATCAACGTTTGCCAATGACAGAATAGATTTAATTTGACAAAAGAATTATTTAATATAAAAGTGACAGCAGGTTGGTACAGCTGAGTGACACAACATGAGTGTGACATTTAAAAAGCTGTTAATAATTGTCCATCGACTCGTAAGACAGACGCGCACAATGGCGATATAAAAAATGTTAAAAGAGAAAAGAGATCAAGGTGGGAGATCGCGGTAGTCTAGTGATTAAGGTGATTAAGGTGAACCCAGCGTGAGCGGGTTCGAATCCGCACTCAGTCATACTAAAATTAATGCTTCATTAACACCCCCTCCCCTAACTCTAACATAAGCACATTTAGCTCAGTTAAGTAGGGCTAAAAATATTTGTATATAAACTAGGTCGTAGCAATCTAAAAAAAAAACAATGCTTGATTACTCACCTAACAAGTTTTAAAGTTAGGATAACAAAAATGTATTTTTAGAACTACATTAACTTTTCATCTTTAAACCATCGCGGCGTCGAATTTCCAACTATTATAATAAGTATATCTATTTTCTTAGGTATTCTAATAAAATTAATGATTCAACATCGTCCCATCATTATACATCGAAATATCATTGCACTACAACACATCGCATCATCATCATTGCTATCAATGACTACATTGTCATCATTGCAATTGATTACACTAATAAATTATGACATGTAAAGAAAGACCGAAGATTTGAATGCGGAGATAGCAGACGATTACAAGTAGCAGCAAGAATCTATTTTACCACCAAATTATTGAAAAGAAAAAATTAAACTAGGATTAGGTGTTAAAACGCTTTGGCTTTTACAGCCAATATCGAGTCAAACAAACTTTATCTTATGCCGAGGTACTAAAAGTTCTTCACAACTAGTGAGACAGTCTGCATGAGCGTGCATTTATATACCATATATTTAAAATCCTAATAGGGAAGTACCTCAATACTCGATGAGTGGTATTTGGAAAAATAATGGACATGCATTAAATGACATATGGTATAAATAAACCTCATATGTTATATGTGGGCATATATTCATTTTCTTTAAATCATTATAAAAAAAAACTAAAAATGTATATAGTTGAGTAAAAAAAAATAACTTTTTCAATTATGGGGCTAGATATAATCGGTAACCTACCTTTAGCTGTGTTAGTTAGTTTTATTTGTTATACTATACATATTATTTCATGCCATTTTATTGTGTGAAGCTTGACGTTAGTGGTACATCGCCAATAGAATTAAAATAAAAGAAATTCAATTGGATTCCGATATACCAAATTAAGGTTTACAAATGCGAGAGAATCAGCTCAATAAACATTAATTTTAATAGCAACAATAATTAAAATATTATTTTTATAATTATTGTTTGATATGCACTTTGATTAATACTTGAGAGACTTACAAGATACTTGAGGATAATGGATAAAATACCTATTTGTGACTGCTTACGAACGAAAAAGTAATCATAAATAATTAACAAATTTATAATTTAAAAATAAATATTTAAAAGCACCTTTTATTTACACTGTTGACATGCACTTTGGACTATGTATAAATTTAATAGGCTGCCAAAAAATAAATGAATTAATAGGTACTAGCTCTAGTGTTATTTTGAGATGCTAGTGTTGTTATATGTGTAGAAGCAACCTCAGATCATAAAAATAACCATCACAAAGATTTCAAAAATATCACGAGAAAGTTGAACAAAATAAAAAGATAATCAGTGGCTATTTTGCAAAACTAAGAAAAAAATGTATACTTAAACATTCGAATAATTCATAATATTTTATTTTTTTAAACTGTAAGTACTAATTAATTTTAATGTCCAACTTTTAAAATTAAATTGAACTTCGCGTCATATCGAAACAAAATCGAGAAAATAGAACAAAGATCCGTAGTGTCGTAATATTTTTTTTTTACAACATTACATTTTATTTGACATAATGCAAAAAATGCAAACGTTAAGGTATTCTTAGTTGCATAATTTATGGTTTCAGACATAAAAACAAAACTTTTCAAAATCGATTTAAATTTAGATTAAGGCCATCTGGAGCCGAAACGTAAATTAGTACAAGATCGGCTAACACCTGAGATTTCTACATCTATATTAATACGTGAAGAGAAAACTTTGTACACCTTTTTAAGCATATTGAGAGCACGGAGGAGTCTGAGATTTGGCATAGTTAAAGTGCACAAAGCAAACACTACTTCATACAAGTCCTTGGAGGTTTAGACGACACTACATCTTAATTTCTGCGATTCGAGAAAGCGGTCGACCAGCCGCCAACATATCCTGACTTAATTTCTGGATAAACTAATAAATTTACTTACGAAATAGCGTTAATTAAAAAATATTCTAGTAATAAGAAAAAACAGATAGTGCTATGTGTAAACATTCGCAATGCTTTGTTTTTGTATGTACAGTAATTTGTGTAACAGGAGGTAAATAAATTAAAACAAGATAGTTTTGACATACCAGTGTCTTCGAAAGGAAGTGATGCTTGAAAAATCAAAGATTTATATATTATAAATGAGGTTTAATGCAATATAATGTGAAAATATGACGCGCACAAATCGCAAATAAATGTTAAAAGTTTCTTTGTTAAAAGAATTCGTGACATGCAATAATAAAATGTTACAGTAAAATGACAATCGTTTGATCATATTCCTCATCCGACATTTTTATATCTAAAGTCGATTTCACATTACTCGATACGATAGCGATATTCGATTAAAGCGATTTATCGATTATGTTTTCGATTTTACAATTTGATTTTCTGAAATCATTCCTATTATTTTAATAAAGACAAATACAAAAACCAGAAACAGTCAATAAAAAATATTTTTGTTAAATGTATATATAATGATGACACCCCACTACAAAATTAGTTTCATCTATGCAAGATCACGAAGCAAAAAAAAAATGTTATTTATATCGTCTAAACTCTAAATAAAAGCTCAGTGTTCAAACGCACGCTATCTAGAGATATTGGGAGAAGTTAGATCTTCTAAATTTTTTATCCAAATTGAAAAATTTCACGAAATGGAGGAAGCGTTGATGAAGATTGCAATAAATATACATATATAACAATTTGTGTTAATAAAGTAAAAAAAAAATGCGTAAAAATGTCAATGTTAGCAGCAAAATGTTTGTTTTCACACTTCTTCACCTTTAATTCTGGCTTCATGTGGCGTCAATATTATGTCTGTGTTAGTATTTGAAGTTCCATTTTTGCCTTTTTTGGTATTCGTGTGAACTGTAGACATAATTTTAAATTGTATATAAATATTATTTTCACATATTATATTCCAATAAATTTTCATGATACACCTAAATATATAAACATTATCAACATTTTACATACACAGAATTTACTCTATTTGTATATATATACGACTGTTAATAATGCTTAAACGACTTTCAAAAATACACAATTTTTCAGAAAATTTATTCTATTAGATACAGGAATATTTTATAAAATTTCGGGGAAGTTTGTTATATGTTTATAGTTCCCTTCGTTTTAATTAAAATACATTTTACATAAAAAATAAAGGAATAAAAGAATGTACAGTCAAGGGCACTTGAGCCTTACATTGAAAATTTAAAGTTGAACTGAAACGCGTAAACAAAGAGATAGTACGTGTGTATGTACTGTATCTATGAGAACCACCGATTTCGCATCTCCGTATGAGCGTAGGTGAGGTTAATATTCACATATGCACACTCTGTCGAATCGCCATTAAAGTTTTATTTGCCCTCGACCGAAAAGCTAATGAAATTGTATGTATTAAGCAATTTATGTAAATTGCTTAATACATACAATTTTATTCACAGATAACCCTTGTGGTGCGTTTCATTCATTCAGGAGATATTTTTTTTTCGTTTAGCATGAGTTGTGAATGTATCTTGTGATTCCCAATCTAAAATAACAGTAATTTTGTCTCTTTTATCTAAGAAACTTCCATCGTTTTTTAAAGGAATAACAGATTTTTTAATTAAGCCTAATACTTGATTTATATTTCATTAGCTTCGTACATATTACCTATTTATTTGAATAGACCATTACGATATTTTAGAGTATTAGAGGGTTTAAATATTGATTATATATTTTCAGTGTTATTTAATTTTCTTTAATATCCGTTCTCCTCAACTCTGCTTTTATTCCGTACTTTAGTAATAATAACAAACAAAAGTGCACACAAATAATGGTGATGTTTATTTCGAAATATCAACTAAATAAATCATAAATAAAAATAATTTATTTGCTCACCTTCTCCTTTCTTTCCTTTTCGCTGTTTGAGGCAAACAGCTTCTCGAATAATCCCCGAAACATTTGCCATAGTGTGCATGTCCTTTGTAGTCTGTGGAGGATGAACATGATATTACAAAATTGGTTAACTAAAAAGATTTTATATAAAGGTGAGTTTTTCAGAGGGGCCAGCCACTATGCGGAAATCCTAAAGTACCGCAGATAGTTTGTATTTGAAAGGAACGACACTGAGAAAAACAAATCCTGTACGCTCTACAAGAAATTCCTGTAGATATAGTGACGGCTAAACGTTTCGTTGCGCCTACAGTTCGATTATGGTTAACGTTATTTGTACGGACAAATGAATGAGTCTTGTAACCTGACACAGACTATTTGGTTACTGTTGCTAAAGTTTTTAGTAGGCTCAACCAACGTTTAGTACGCCTGACCGAACTCCGGTACACATAAATAAAATGCTTTGTAATTTGTAAGCGCTACTGACCTATCGGTAGAGAAACAAAATAACGAAATGGGCGAGACGCGCGAGATGTGTTTGCGAGTCTACTTCTAATTGAATGGTTGATGTAACAAAACAGCTTGTAAGGTGTACGCAAAATTTCAATTGAAAGAGCATCTAACGATTATTTGGTAGACTTAACAAAACAGTATTATAATGTGTACTCAAATTTTCATTTAAATGCTGCATCTATGCAGACTATTTGCTATAGGTTACAGTATAGTTTTGTTAGGTGAACGATTTATCAATCTACAGGAATTGGTTTGTACAGTCTATCAAACAGATTGTATACCCTTTGGTTGGGCCTACTGAAATTCAGGAGATACAATAAATTATTATTCTACTGAACTTTTTGTTTAACTCAAAGCTTGATTTTTTTTTCAGCAATTTTGGTTTTAGGAAAACCTTTGTTTTTATTTATCTTTTTTATTAGTGCAAAAAAATTTTTTTACAGAAATCAATTCTATTTCTTATAAGAAACAAGAAATAGTAACAAATCATATGGTACTTTACCTTTATTTTGAATTACGTTAAAAAACGTTAGAGGTTATATATATTATATAGCTACCTCCATCTCATAGAATAATGTGTAAGCAGTCGGAATCGTGCCTGTTACTGTACTAAAATTTGATAACTTAAAGGCCATTCGCAAGATATTGAAATCTGAAATAATTTTTCAATACGCCTTAGCCAAGAAACTTACAACAGGAGATTATATCGGGTTCCATTTTTTGTGGATGATTCCAGTAGTGGTACTGGGGTCCTTTAATTACCAATCACAACTTATCAAAATTTTATTTGTCAGGACCCTTTTACGAAAATATCCGTCGCTTCTACAAATGTATAACGTTGAAACAAAAGACACTCGTTCTAATTCAATTGTTTGATTAAAAAATTCAACTATATGTGCTCAATATTTAGTTGAAACACAGGTGTTTTGGGCCTTTCAAGGGTGGTCTTGCATACCATTGACGAATGTCATTTTCGTTTCATTAATAACTACTGATTAATAAATACACTTAAAAAAGGTGTCAATCATATTATTTTTAAAGCAGATTTCTTACCTCTAAGATTGTGAGAAATAATTGCAAGCATCCGGAATTTTTGTTCCAAATACGCTCTAGAGTCAGCTGCCGTACTTGCTTATCTGAAAGTAAGATGGAAATTCCAATTAAAATAAAATGAACACAATATAGATATAGAGTAGCCAGAGACATTCAGATAGAGGCGTCGAAAAGAATTCAGCTGACTGGTCATGCGCGTTCAATCATGGTTGCTAAGAAAAAATGTAAACTTTACTAGATAATATTAAACCGTTATTGCCTCGCTCCGGTCAATGCTACGAATATCGATCGCATGTCGCGACGTCAAAGAAATTCACACCAGGGCTTTAATATATAATTTTTATTTAAATAAAGTATATTAGTAAGTAAAGTATATTTTATATATATTTAATTATTTAAGTAATTATGAAAGCATTCCACTTATATTTGATGATATTGTTTCAATTACGACAAAGTATTTATTTTGTATTCCATACTTGTCTAGAAAGATAATTAAAATATCATAGTTTATCGAATCACATAATCGCTATTAATTTATTTTAGGTCTATAAAATAAATATATATTTATTATCTCTAAAATAAAAAATGTTGGGAGAATGTTTTTTAATAATAAAAGTTTTTGGTCTGTATTTGTGATATTAGAGGTGCCTGCATATACAGGGTGTCTCAAGGTCAATCCCAATAAAAAAAACAGCTAATATGTTCTACGATTCCTAGTGTTATTTGTTAAGAAACTATATCAAAATTCATTATGGTATTCGAGAAAAAAAATGTTGAAGTTTCTATTTAAAACCTAATATATTTGTGTAAAACGAGTTTACGTTCGCTCGACCTTGAGTTGCATTCACGATGTGGCGCCCGACGTGTTTTCAGCGGGTTTTGTATGCCTGGCGAACGCTGCCGTAATATTATGATTGTTTTACACAAATTTAGTTTAAAAATTAATTAATTTGGGTATCAAATATTTTTGCATTTTTTTATATAATTTCTTACT
This sequence comes from Neomicropteryx cornuta, assembly GCA_020383195.1. Lineage (NCBI taxonomy): Eukaryota > Metazoa > Arthropoda > Insecta > Lepidoptera > Micropterigidae > Neomicropteryx > Neomicropteryx cornuta. The sequence goes on from JAHKQU010000014.1 coordinate 15,589,881, forward strand.
CGTAACAGGGAACATATACACCCCCTTAAATTTACGGGAATGGTGAACAGTATCAGTAAAAACGTTTTGAGAAGAAAAAATATTCCCTCAATAGAAGAAATTATACCGACGTCTCGCATGTCATTGGCCTTTTTTAAAATAGGTAAAATCGTAATATATGTGTGTTGCTTATACCTATATATCTACACATATTCATATGTTTTCTATTTAGTATGTATATTCAAATATTGGCTGTCTACCTTCTATATTCTATAAGTATTTTGGTCAGGGAAACGTTGACCAAAACGTCTTGAGCATTCTGCTGTATTATTTTTCTTGTATTTATTTCTGTTTAAATACGACCTTGATAAATATACCCACAACACTACTAATACATTGTGAATTTACAGTTTCTAGATGAATATCATTAGAACGATAGCTAACATGACACAGACTACCTGTTCTAAGTAAACATTATACTAACTGATTTGACCTAGATTATCTAGGTCTCAAAGCAAGGTTTTCACTGTAAATATAGCCCATACTTCTTGAAAACACATTTAAGGTCATCCTTCAAAACTTTCATAATATTTTAAATTTCTTACGTTCAGTCTACGTATAGCGTTGAGGTTTAAAAAATATTTTTCTTCAAATTTTCAAATGTAAATCTTGTAACTGCCACAAACTAAATTTTGGAAAGTATGATAAAAATGATCCAGAAATGTTTTTCATTCTTTTCGAGTTTTATGCTACGGTAATGTTTTCTTTAAGCGAATTTATTTGAATCTTATAACGTATTTTAACTATTTACTCTGTGCCAAGGCTCTATGCGATGAGTTACCAGCGCCTGGTGACCTGTGTCTGCGGTACTCGGGGATGGTCATTCACTTTGAGGTTTAGGTTCTTTCGGACATGAAACACACAAAAACTCAAAAGCTTCGGGTCGTTCAGTCATCAAATGATTTCAAAAATTCAAACGGTTGGCCCGCGTAAACAAAAAAGTTTATATGCTAATAACATCTAACAAAATACTCTAAATTTATACTTCTAGTCAAATTAACTAGGTTCACCCACACCAATTCTGCTCAGCACCCAAATAACATTAGATTAGAACTTTCTCAGACATGCCGAATTTGTATGGAAAGACAATGAAACACAGGCACTTATATTATTGCAAGTCCTGTTTCATACTTGGTCCGGGTTTCTTTAAAACATATTTGGTACTTTTAAGAGTAGGTTATCGAAATAAGGTACTATAATAGTAGGGGTTATATCGATGTGGTAGTATTATGAACATAGCCAGTGCATACGCACCAACATGAACAAAAACCATTTCTGCTCATTTCCCGCATATTATAAATTAAGACTATCGATTAAATAGATCTGTGAAGTGTTATATATTGGTATTATGATTGCAACGCTGTCGTCTAAGCATCATGTTCGAATGTCGTCACGGCTTTAATGGATGCGTAATGTCTGCGACAGATTTGTGAGATATAACAGTGATTAATGGATGCATCTTGGAGCATGTAAACACAAACTGCTGCAAAATGCTCGAGACCTTGTGATGAGAATAAAATTGACCGTGAATATATTTCTAAGATTTAGCATTGGTAATAATATAGGATGTTTTTTTTAGAGGCGTGGTTTTTAATCTAGCACTACTTTTTTCGTAGTTGGTGTTTTTGACAGCTGTCACTTGATTTATGCTCAGTTTGGTTTGCCATTTCATAATGAATAGACTTACTCCTGAACAACGTTTGCAAATAGTGCAAATTTAAAAAAAAACACAATTTTTTTTTTACATCACTCTAAAATAAAGTAAAAATCGCGTCGTGGGCCTGTGGCGTGGCCTCCAAGATCGTGCGATTTAACACCGCTTGACTATTTTTTGTGGGGTTATGTGAAGTCGCTTGTCTACGCAGATAAGCCGGACACGATTAACGCCTTGGAAGAGAATATTCGGCGCGTTATTGCTGACATACGGCCCAACTTGCTGCAAAAAGTGGTTGAAAATTGGGCCTCTCGGCTGGAATTTGTTCGAGTCAGCCGCGGCGGCCACTTACCCGAAATCATTTTTAAAACATAATGGCAAACCCTTATCTTTATAATAAAACTAAATTCTTAGCCATAACATCAAATTATATGCGTTTTATCTCTTCTTGAAAACCACACCTCTAAAAACATCACCCTATATATTAAAGGAAAGATACATTTCTTAGTACGAGAGAGTTTGTATGAATGAACAATGTATTAGAAAAAAAAAAGAATTTATAAGATTAATAAACGAGATGTATACGAGTATATTATAAAGAATTTATAATTTTTATTTCAAAAATATTTAGCAAAGAAATTTTACCCACTATAGAGAAAGATTAGTCTTTCTCTCTAATTAAAAGCATGTTACACTAATTTCTAGTACGAAATATGAAAAAGGTTAGCTAACTAGAGCAATAAGCTCGCCCTTTTGTACAGTTTTTATGTATTTCTAATAAGGTGTCTACTTTTAGTAGTATTTCTATTATACTATAATATCTCGGTTGAGTCACAATAAGTGGTAATAATATTGCAATTATAAATTATTGATAGTATGGTATAATTGTTGCCGTGACATTTCGTTCGTCTGTTGAAAATAAGAGTAGGCTACTCGTTACGACTGACCGTTTGAGAACCACTTTTATTATTTACAAACCTTTAGTTGATCGATGTGCCGCCATCTATACTCACAATATTTTTTCATAAGATACATCGAACAGGACCGTATTCCACGCTACGGTGTAATTAAGAAATCATTTCAAATAGTGATATCCATAATATTTATATTATACGATAATCATATCGTAATATATATGTTAAATATACGAGATCGAGTAGTGGTTAAAGCGTTGGACTATTGACGCAAAGGTCGCGGTTTCGAATCCGCAAATGGTCATACCATTTATAACGTTTCATTCCCACCATGACTCTAGGACAGGCATATTTTACCTAGTCGAGTAGGGCCCAAAATAATTATACATAACCTGTCATAGTAATTATTTTTCAAAAAAAAAAAATAATATTCATAATATGTTAATATTTTTTGTTACTAGAAACCTATTTTTTGTTTTACATATGTTTTTTTTTTGTTCATCAAATGTATTTTTTGTATGTTACTGCATAAAACTGTTTGTTATTCCAATAAAGATAAATAAATAAAATATTATCACCAGATGTAGCGAGACTAGCTTTAGTTTTAGTATCCGTAATTTCATGGTTTATTTGATTATATATTTTTGAGATGTCTCTGTACGAAATATTTTTCATGTTTGTTGCCACTAAGTAACTACCTACCCTCTATCATTCGATCTTTTTATTTTAACATTAGTACATTTGTATTAGCAAAAATAAGCCACGCAAAAGATGACACATTAAATTGAGTAAATATTTCAAAAAATAATAATTTTACAAAAAACTTTTGTTAATTACCTCTGTGTATTATAAAGTTAATAAAAAAATATTTGTTTATGAATAAACACCTATATTCAACCTAGAAATGCTACAGGTTTAAAACTAAAAAGTATTGCAGGTATGCATGTATTGTATTATTGTAAAACTGTTATTACCACAAAGTTAAAGAAACATAATTTTCGGCGGTTCGGCCCTGTTGCTATATCGCGTTATTGAAATCCGTCAGGTTTAAATCGGCATTTAAATGCTACAAGCCGTCCGTCACAATTAGTCAACCGACAATGAAAAGTAGTTTTTTTATTATAGTGATAGAGTTTCGGTCTATATGAATTCTATAATTGAAAAAGGTCATTGCATGAACTAATGCATAGCTAAAATGCGAAGGTTGTACGCTCACACAGGGTTCGTAAGCGTAGGTAATGTTTATGCTACTGTTGATTTCCATAAAACAATCAAAGCTCGGATTATTTATTTACTCGAGTACTTATGGTAAAGTACGAAAAATGATCTCGGCGACTATCATCATCTTCAATATGTGTTGAATAAAGTATTTCATATGGTAAAATAGATGAAGTCAGTCCCGATTTTTGAGGACCACGGAACATGATTAATAGTCACGATTATTTATAAATTGTTTATACCTTCGCTCCACCTGTTAGGTTGATTATTAACCACCCAAGTAGTGTCAATCTCGTGATTTACTCGTCGACTGCCTTCGCTTTGTCTAAGGCTAGATTTGGCGTGGACCATTGTTAGTTCTGGCTATGTAAGCTGCTAATTCTCAATTGCTAATTTACTAGAATGTAAAATGCATGAAGCGACAAGCAAAAGAAAAATATCAAGTAATTAATAGCCGACTTCATCTTCCCATTTCGAAATGAGTGAACTTAATACTAATATTTTTTTTGCACTTTAACGAGTTAGAATACATTCGTGTGCAGATAAACTAAGTAAAGTGCAGATACATACTATTTTAAGGTAAATTACGTAATTTAACGCAATACACCCGGTAATCTACAGTCTACACCCGATTCAACTTACCCATTAATGGTAAATTTGACCAGTTTTATGCATTCATTGCTTTTTATTAGCCAAAGGAATTGAAATGAATGCTCTAAAACAAGACCACAATATATTAATGTTTCCGTGTAAGTTTTATTTATTTAAACATATTTTTTTTTTGTTTTGTAAAATTATATTTTTTATGTAAGAAACTGTCGCCATTGAGCTTCTGTTCGCTAAGTGCGGACGCTTCTATTCTGTTATAAATAATTAAGACCCAATGTCATCAGTAAATAAAATTTCTACCTCAACAGTCGATTAGAAAGATTTATTACTAGTTTTTCTTGATTCTTTCATCTAAGTGATGGCCGAATAAAATAACATCCGCCTTTACTCTCATAACATCGCCTGGCAGATTCCCAAAACGTGTTAGGATTCATCGTCAACAACTACTTTCCTGACAGATTAACGCATAGGTGCAATGTTTTTTTTTTCCCTGGTAATTATGTGCCTGTCTGTATATGTAGGGTAAAAAAATGAACTACCTTTAAAAATATCGAGTGGTATATCAAACAATATGTAGGTTCCTATTTCATAGCAACTTTTATATGAACATGGACATTGCTTACTTTCTGGGTTGGTAAAATGCATCCTTTGTTGCAGAGGTCCAATATTACGATCCACCGCATACTAAATTATGACAAGGAATTTCGATCTCATGACATCCCATGCACTGACTGTTGGATACAGGAAAGCTAAGTTTGTTCTAACCAGTAAAAGGTCTTTCTTACGTTTATTTCAACTAAATTTTTTTAAACTTCAAAACGTACGAAAAACAATATTTTTGCTCGAAACAACATGACAAAGCATAAAAATATCCCATACTAATTAAAAATCAATATTTTTATGCACATTGTTGTCTTTGATTCTATGCGACTCCATTAAAGTATGTAGATTTTTATAAAAGTGTCTATAATATCCTGTAGCAATCAAATTATAATAACATCCACTTTATGTCGCTAAGCTGTTATGTAGGTAGGTACCTACTTTCAATATAAAAGACAAATTAGAAAAGAACACTGCATGCAGGAATCGTTAGAATACTAAAAGTTGACATTCAATTACACTACAAATTGTAATTATACTATAAAATAGTATAATAATAGTATACTAGTAGGTTAAATATCTCAACATATTATATGTTCATTTTAAAAATATGTCCTTCGCCAGTTATAAAACTGAAATAATAAAATTCATGATTGGCCAAAGTTGATCAAATACTTTGGCCAAATGCTTTAGTATTTTTTTTTTTTTATTTTTATTTATTTAACGTCGTTTACATGCACTCTTATAATATAAAGCAGTAAAATAGTGTTAACATAATAAATACATTACATATTATTGTAATTTATAATCACGTGCAATGGATTAGTTTTGTGCATCACCTCAATAGCACAGTGTGCTGTTCCAAGGAGACGTCAATCATTTATGGATCTAGTTAAGGATTTCGACGCAAGCTACGGAGCTGCTTAATAAACCTATAAATATATAATATTAATATTATAATATCAATAAAGTAAATAATCTATAGATAAATATAATAATAAAAAATAAATATAAGAACTCACGGCAGGGATTTCGATGCTTGCTTTAATGTAAAAGTTTTGAAGTCTTTGCCCGCGGATGCCCGCGAAATTGATTTAAAAACACGGGAACTCTCTCATATTTGGGTTTTGAGCGCTTGCAGGTCTGTAGGTCTAAATAGACAAAATTAAACAACTTAACAGCATTTAACGCGTGATGCTTGATATATTCTTTTAAGAAATTAGTTTCATTTCATAATACTGATTGATTTATCTAGCAAAACTGCAATTATATAATAATAATTGTAGTGGCTGGATTATCTTTTAGTTGAAAATGTGATTTTCGAATTTATGAAGGTTGCATCTTTCATATATTTTCCGACGACGCCGAATGGCGAAAGCTTAAAGATAAAAATCATCAAATCTACATAAATACTACATATATACATGTATCATTATTTAAATGTAATAGAAACATTAAACTATTCCATACATCAACGCCTCTAACATAATTTATTTAATTTAATTAAAACGTAATAATATGTTTTTGTATATTTATTAAACATAATAACAATACATTATGATATACAATATTATATAGGTAAAAAATCATAAACGTGATAATAATACATCGATATATAGTTATTAAATATATAATTGCATAGTTGAGGATTGAATTTTACATTGAAAATTAAGTAAATAAATAAAAAATATGTAAAATTGTTAAGGTTACGCTGAATATCCGCGCGATCGTGCCGCTCGACTGGCGGCTGACACGTGCCAAAATGCGATTAAAAGATTATGGCGCTTGACGTTATTAATAGATGGCCCGACATGCAGCGATAAGCCGTAAATTAGCCGTCGCTTTATCGCGATTAATTGCCTACCCGATAATTATCATAGCACTGAGTGCATGTTGACATTGCGTCTTTGTAAGTACTTCCGCACATCTTCTTGACAAAAACTTAGCTCGCGTCATATTAGAAATATCCATTATCAACATCGTAAATTAAATCACTTGAAGAGTTGTCGATCTTTAAAAAAACCTGATCTATTAGGCAGCAGTAACGTTGCATTCTGGATCCAAGCCATACAATGATCAAACCAAGAACATTGACGGTATTTATGTGAAATATTTACCGCATCAGATATTACTTCCATACACGAGTGCCATATGCCGGTGCCAAATACGAAGACAAATCGTTGGATTAGCTAGCTGATACGCAAAGTGCAGCAATTAAGGCGTGTAATTTATTTACGCCAAAGAAAACTCACATGGAAATCACCATTTCATCGAATCTGACTCAAATTCATGTTATTACATACAAATATTTTATTATGTATGTATTATGTAATTAAATGAAACTCAAGACATTAGAGAGCGGATAAAATAGAAAAAATTGAGTTTCTCGGCATTTGACTGAGAAAAAACGGCATTTCCTTCCTTATTTTTCCTTTCCTATAAAAATCGTCCTTATGCATAAAGACGATTTTTTTCGATAACTATGTACACAAAACAAACTATTAAAATTTTTTCACGAATAAATTTCAGTCTTAAATATAATTTGCTTCAGAGAAGAGGTATAGGTCTTTTGAATTGTAACCACACCACTAGGCATAATGCTTCTTTTACTCATAACTTTTTTCCTCGGGGTGCAAAAGTTTTTATTGGCGGTACAAAATGGTACAAAACTATGGCATAAAAACGGATTAAATTCGTGAGTGCGGTTTCAACTCAATGAAGTCCTTGAACGAAATATTCCAGTGGGAACGCCTCGGAAAGTTCGGCAACAAGTTCACCGCGTGTGCGTGACACATCACATTGGGCTCGTTTCGTTTATCGATACCTGCGCGAAGCCGGGATGTGATTTGTATTCTATTCCTAAATCGATATGGCGCAAATTAGCTAAAATCCCGGCGATTGGTGATTTCGCCTTGGGGTACCGCCGCCCGCATTGTTTGATACCAGGCTGAAGGGTTCGTTGGGCGAGGGCGTGGGCGGCGGGAGCCTGGGGGGTTATGAGGTCGCGCCACGCCGCGCCACCTTTGCGTTCGGCTTCACTACAAATGACTGTAAACTTCTAACCCTTTCACGTTAAACAGAATTTGCGTTATGAAAACAAACTTACAGCCTATCAGTTACCATGATGATGGCAATATGGAAACATCCTTATTTTTAACACTTTCATATCGCAAAAAAACTATGTAAGCACTTTTTTTTGCATATAGGGAATTTCTTAAGCTCCATTTTAGTTTCGTTATGTTACACTTAGTGTAATTAGATTTAATATGCATTTGCATATTAATCGGACTAATATTTCGATATTAATCCGATCGGTAAAATAAATAACTAAAACTAAAATTAAATTCTATATTTCCTTTACACATAGTTAAGATATATCACAGATTAACACTCGTACGCGGTTTAGGGTGATGTGGTGCTGTTTTCTCACCTTCCTTACCAATACAAATTAGTGCACTGTTCAGCCCGCTGAGATTAGAATTCATTTATTTATCTCTTGTCAAACCATACACAATTTGTATATTTTTCGTTGCCGCGTTTAGACGCTATAACACATACATACGGGTGTCGTTTCAAATTTGGTCAAAATGAATTCGGGAGAAAAAGTAAACGGTCAACTCGTCCAAAAACAATACTCTGCTAACCTACGGGATTCAAAATTTGTTCCGTAGATGTTTATTAGATAACCAAAGATGACTTAGAGACGACTTCTCTTTTAAGTGGTTATCGGTTTTTCTAAATTAGTATAACAATTGACGTTGCCGTTACATACTTAGCCTTTGCGCAAAAAATGGTAATTCAATGCGCAAACGATAACGATAAAGAAATATGTCCAACAAATTCTGCACTACTGCTTAGGCGTAAGGACTAGAAATTCAAGACAGTTTAATGGTCGACATCACAGGGAAAGTTTTGCCGCATACATTTACTAACTTACATAGTTCTACCGCAACGCCCAACTGGCGTGCAAACCTGAGGCGTGTCGACTACACGCTATATTTGTATCTGCGCACATACAATCGGTTTAATTTGTTTTAGAAATAAATATTGGGTATGGGGTGTAAAATAGATGCTTAAAAAATCTATTCCGCACTCCGGGGCGCGGAGTGCGTGAATAGATTCATATACTAATTACTATATGCGACGATTTAAAAATACATTTTTAACCTAAAAAAACCGATAAACAATAATCTCCTAGGATTTAAAGAGAAATTTTGTAATTAGTCAACCATGATACCTTTTTTATTTTACCAATGACAAATCGAAGAGTGGGGGGGGGAGTGGAACTAGCTTTTCCGATATGGAAACAAAAAATTTTTTTTTTTTTTTATTACATATTTATTTTTACATATTATAAATCTAATGTTTAAGCTGTATGTACGTTTTATTGACCAAATTAACTGCTATGTAATTACTGTTATATTGTATTATTGTAATTGAAATGAAATATTTTTTTAATACCTGCTCGACATAAATTTGTAAAATAAATTTGTGTTCTAAATACAATATTAATTATACTTTGTTGTTTTAAATTAGCCCATAGAGACTGCTAAGGAATGTATTATTCTAGGTTTTTCAGATTCCAAACGTCTTTAATAAAACGAGACAATCAAACGGACGGCACTCTGAGTAATTTCAAATAGAATCACTAGACTTTATGGCGCGGAACCCTAGAACACATTTTTTTTTATTAAATTTATTTTTTATATAATATAAAAACGATATTTAAAAATATTAAATAATAATGCTGTCTAATAAGTAACAATATATTCAGCCGATAATTCAAGATATTAAATAATAATGTCTGATAAGTAGCAATATATCGTGATTCTCTATTAGGATCCGTTTTACAATTTCATGGTGCGAAACCTTATTAAAAAGAGTCTCTTGTATGAAATAACTGACCCAGGAGCCATTTCCTGTATTAATTTTTCAAAATAAATCAAAAAATATTTCAATTATTTGTTACTGATAAAATCATAGATGACCGCCCAACCCAATACAATACAATCAATGAATCGTTGAGCCGTGAGGAGTAAGTATTTAATATTAATATAATATGGCCGTAACATTGACTCTCAAGTGTACCGGGTCTTAATGACATTTTTACAATGACCCATATAGACAGTGTGCCAAAACATAGAATTCTCTACTGCAATTCCGTACTGGTCACATTTTACAAGTTCTACCTGAACAGCAAACTAGATCACACAATATTTTAACTCGGGTAATATTCACAATGCAATCAATATACACCGAGAGAATATCATAATTTCAGATGTTTTGAAATAAACACATATATTAAAAATTAATATCAAGGAATCGCTCTATGTAGACAGTTTATGACTAATATAAATAAAAATAATTATTAAGTGTTAGATGACTTGTATTATTAGGGTTCCGTAAAAAGTAGGATGACTAATTCCGAGACTACCGTCTCTCTGTCTACTACTACTACTACCTCTACTATTATTTTACTACTTTCTCTTGTCACCTCCTGCCTCCATTTTCGCACTTCTAAAAGCTTTCCTTTACAAACACAGATTCTTAAAACTGTCAAAATTGAAAAAGAAGAAAGACTTATGGTTATAAAAAACGTTAAATAATGTATTAAATAATTCAAAAGAGTGAACTTTTAGTTTAGTGAACTTTCGGAATTAGTATTTTTTAAGCGCCAACCAAACGCTTATAAATATTTGTTTAAGCATCGGAAAAAAATATTAAAAAAAATGGAAAATGCAACTTAAATTGCTTCATGCAACTGCAAGTAACACCTTACGAATAACGTCTTCGGCCTACATTGCTTAACTTTGGTCATCTTTGACTCCCGATAAGAGTTTTATGTAAGGGAATATACTGGAAAAGTGGTCACCCAATAAGAACCGATTGTGCCAGACGTTGATTTAGAACAGACGAATTAATGGAACAAACATATTGATCGTAAAAGTGGTCACCCATCCAACCAGCGAGCCTATCCAACGTTTACAAAGCTTTCATTTAGCTTTTTTTTGTTTTTTTCTTCAATGTTGCCAGAAGCAACAATTAAAAGTCAAATATATACAAATACAATGTAAATAGATCCAGCTAAGACATTGTCTTATCTGCCGGTTTCTTAATCTTAACGAAAAACAATTGATTTAAACATGCATAAAATATAATACAAAATACTTAAAAATGAAGTTAACGTAACTCATGTGATTTACAAACAAAATTAACTTAATTTAACCAAAACCTAAATAATTTTTAATGTTTTTTTCCATAAATTCTTTTAATTTAAGTTTTATTGCCGATTTTCTTTTAAGTTGTTCAACTTCAAGGTTTGTTAGTCGGTTTAGGTCAAATCTTGCAAGCTGAATTAAAACCACTTCCTCATATCCTACAAAGTTGAAATTTGACACGTTGGTTCAGTTTCGATGTCAATTTTATGGTAAGCATGACCTGATTCTACACCCAGGATTGCCTTCAGACGAAGGAACTCCTCGATGATCACATGATCACATGATCACAGACATGATTTTTTGTACATATATGCATTCCAGCATCTAATAAAAGGTTGTTTTTAAAAATGTATTTTTCTATTAATTTATTTTATCAATAGGTTTACTAAGCAATAAAAAAGTAAAGTTCTCAAATCTTGATATGGACACCTGTTAGTAATACTTTTTGTTGCTTAACAATGTTACTGGAAAATCATTCTCGTAGACTAATAAAGTTAATCGGTTTGTATATTCCAAAAGCATTTCTTTGGTTCTATTTAGGTATTAAAAATGACAATAGGAGACATTACGCAAATGGTACCGAAGAAAAATTGAGCTCCGACCATGAAGCTAACCTCACCTTTTATATAATTATTCTCTTTACCTATGTAACCTAAATAAAGAGATACATAACAATAGATACACGAAACGAAATAATCTATCTACTATATTTAAAACAAGAATAGCTATCATTTAGTGTCAACAAAAGTAGTAATTTATTTAACCATATGTTAATTAGTAATTATGTAACAGACCTGACACCTTAACAGTAACAGTCCTACTGACATTCCCTAGACTACTCGTGCCTGTTTGTGGCTCAACTTTTCATGGGTTGAGTCTATTAAAATAAAAAACAATCCCGCTCGGCACACCGGAAGGCAGAGGTAGATTTCACAGGATCAAAGTAGGGGATTTTTTTCTATTTATTTAAATTCGTTTAATATATTTTAGTATTTTTATTTTTTACGTCATTGTCTTCACGATTGTTGGGACGTTTTATTTATTACTGGACAGTTAAAATAATATAAATTCATCTATGATCGCAAAAGAAAACATCTAAAAGAGTGTTCAGTGCCCATATTACAATTATTATAAATTGAAATATTATGTCCGTGTTTATTTATTTATAGAAATTGTCCACAATAGACAATATAAATGAAGTACCTATACAGTCCTAAACTAGGGTAGCCCGACTGACTAAAAAAGACAATTAGAGGAAAAAAAGAATAATATTAAAATATATTAAACGAATTTATATAAGATAAAATAAATAAGAAAAAAACAATTTTAATTGTAAAAAAATATTAAAACGAACATGAAATACTCCAATTCAGACTTTGATTATTTATATATGTAGAACCAAAAAAAAAACTAATTACAACAGAAGTAAGCAAGGAATTTTGTCCGTGGTCTTGTGCATTGCTATAGTATTTTAAAATAGAGTTGCGAAACCTTTACTGAGGTTTTGAAATAGATCAATTTGGGAGAAGTTAAAAATAAATCAAACACAAATTCACTAAATAGGGGGGAGGGGAGGGGGGGGGGGGGAAAAAACTAAAGTGTTAAAAGTGCAAGGGAACAAACAAATATAAATTGCATATTTTTTTAACAAATAAAGATATTAAAAAAGTATCTGGGTGGAAGATGCTGTCAACAACGCCTGTAAGGTTAAATAATTTAATACTACTAATTAATGTATAGAAGCAGTTGATGTTATATGATAGCTACAGAAAAGCACGTTCACTCTTTTTTTTTTTGCATTCTTGTATGACTACGATACATATTCTTTCCTACGTAATTCTACGTGCACGAAATGATGAATGAAGATTCAAAAACTTTTGTCGCAATCATATATCTCATTTTCACTGCATTGGACATAAAAGTGACGACGCCCACTCACGCTAAGGTCATACGGAGATCGGCATTGCCTTTTACGAGGTAAAATGCACCTGGCAAGGTGAGGAGAAATGGGCAAAAGCGAGATGATTGCGCATATTGCAAAATTCCAAAGGCTTTTGGCATTAAATAAAAAATGCGAATATACCGAAGTTAAAAATAGGACATAAAAAACAACAAAATATTTAATCATCAAAAATATGATAACAAAAAGATTTATTTTATTCCTCGTTGAAAACTGAAGCTAATTATAGAATATTATGGATGTTCTAAGAGGATGTTCAAACAGGATGTTCTAAGACCATTCATGAAACTTAAGGGGTGTTTATGTTCCATATTACATTTGATAAATTGTTTAAAAAATACGAAAATAATTCATGCACAAATTTATTAATTTTACCATAGCGCTCGTGAAAATTCCCTTTTTGTAATTCGCTTTTTCGTTTACTCGCTCGCACTCGGTAAAGGCCGATCAATGAACCCGGCGCGGCACGGCCTCGCGAGCGGACGAACTTATAACAAGAACTATTTAATATTGTCATGAATTTTGATATGAGGCCAAAAACCAATTTGAAATCGCAGGGCCAAAAAGCTGGATTTTTGAGATAGAGTGGTCTTGAGACACGGCGTACATATTATAATATTTATTTAAATTACTATGTAAATTATTAGAAAAACTGAAAATTTAATTCAATATATTCTTATTATTTGTCTTGCTTATTATTATTATTATTTATATATTTTTATCCTTATTTATTATTTATTGTTGTTTTCTTTTGCGATGTTTTGGGACACCCTGTAACGGGTCTGTTGTGCGTCATGTGTCCAGTTCTCTTTCATCCACAATTACAGACAAATGTTTTAACCGATTACCTCAAATTTAAAACAGCAGTCTAAATTGGTTAAATTGTGGTTAAATAGTATATTTTTGACAAAAAAAAAATATTTTCCTTCTGATAAAAGAGCCGGTAAAATTTTGTTGAAAATCCTGTACAATTATAGATAATCTACAATTATAGATAAACGCGTACACACTATCTTGTCACAGTTTCATAGTTATTTGAAATGTTGACCGTCGTACGCGGAAACGATATTTTCAGAATTCAGTTAGGGCATAGAAGTGAGACTGCGTTTATAACGGTCCCAACGCCAAGTCCCGTCCCGCCCAACGCCCAACGCCCGTGCGTTTGAAAATGCACGAAATAAGTTCATTGACCTGCTATTTCCTTGGCGTAACAGATTTAAATGCTTTTGGTTTTTTTTATAATATTTCATACCTTTTTCTCTATACCTTCTTTTATAATATTGATGCAAAAAATAATAAACTAGGTTTTTTTTTTTGTTTTCTGTGTGTTCCTTTATTACTGAAGAATATTGTATGAAGAATAAAACTGAGTATGTTTTGCACAATTAAGTAAGATTTCCACTAATATTAAACCTTTATTTTTACTAGTTTTTTATAAACGATTAAACTACACGATATAAAGGTAAAAACAGTAATATGTGTGATATGTTACTGAATTTAGATTAGGCTTATGTTTAAAATGAAATAAATAAATTACTAAAACCCTAGATTAGTAACTCTTTGTTTTGTAATTTATGTAAGTTATTAATTTAATATTTCGTTTCACGGCTTTTTTTTAATTTGGCTCTGGTGACGTCTCAAAGTTAAATCGAATTCATAAAATATATATGAAACTTGTTTTAAAACTTCAAGTTACTATCAAAGACAAACTGACTGTTGTCATTTTGATCAATGCCATTGTTTTTGGAATATACGATATTTCTTCAAAAATGATATTTCAAAAACTTCATTTTTGAAAATACCATGACATCAAATTTCATAAATATAGGCTGAGCGATTTTAGAGCTCACCTATGCACACACGCACTCATATATACAGTACAGTGTTAGTAGTATAGGTGCTATAACTGATTAGAAGAAGCTTAACTAATAAGATTGCTGCCTTTATCAATGGCGAATTAATATAATCGCCATCGTTAAATCGCCACCTACTAACATCTAATAATAAAAATTAGGCAGAAAAATAATAGACTACAGACGATTATAATATTATATAATTAATTGTATATAATTGCGCAGAATTAAGAATTCGGTTCAGCAGTATTTAAAATTATTAAAATTTATATACATTTTAGTTATTGGCTCCAGATAAAATATCTCATAATATAACCTTAAAAATGCAATAATATAACATTGTTTTATTGGTCGATGATTTTATTTTATTAATGATTTGATGTTATTTTATACATTATTTTCTTGGTTGGTAATACGACATATGTTATTTTTTTTTATATAAAATATTTCAATGACCTAGGTCATATACAATTATTTTGGGCCCTTCTCAACTAGGCCAAATGAGCCTGTGCTAGAGTTAGGGGAGATGGTGGCAATGAAGCGTTAAAAATGGCATGACGATACGCTGATTCGAACCCGAGACCTTTGGGTTAATAGTCCAACGCCTATCACTATCATCTAGTCTACCACGATCTCCTAATACTAAAAAATACTAAAAACACAAAACATTTTTTTATTTTCATACTGATCACTTTTTTTTTATTTTGCCCTTAAAAAAATCGTTATAATGATTTTTTATTTATTATGTAGTTCGATCGACCATGTTTGTGTTGTAAATATTGTAATTTTTTGTGTAGCGCGGTATGTAAATATAGCTAAGAGTAAGAAAATAATATAAATGCAAATCCTTACTCTGATTGGTGACTCGATTGTGTATTCGGCTGGTGATAGAGCGAATCAGCTCGAAGTTGTCGCTTGGGCGCTGCGTGGCCACCTTGAGGCGGCTGAAGAGATTCTCGTTGATGGCATCCTCGCCCATCGTGTTGTCGCCAGCTGACACTGAAGAACATCTCGGAATTTTTATTACAGTAGATATTATTATTATTATTAGTTTATTCATCAAATTTACATTTATTTTATTTTATGTACCAGCTAAGCCCAAGGCTTATCTGCTGGAAACCAGGTGTGTAAAATACAGATATTATTAATTGTGAAATATTTTCAAATTATTTTTTCTGTATTTTACTTGGCTAATCAAAAATTTCATTTGTATTAATAATAATAACATAATTATTTACTTCTATACAAAGTTAAAAATTCTTAAAAAAAAAATATGATAATATTAAGGGCAATGCCAACTACAAAAAAAATATTTTTAACGCGTAGTTATTTGCGTGTGTATATAATTAATAGACATTTATTTTTTGTAAATAAATACAATAAATAACGGTAATTTACTAACAAAATAAACGAAACAAAATGTTTCATACATCCATACGTTCTTATATCGCCGTAAAGACAATCGATTGCATTTTTAGATATGCTAGAAGCTTTAGGGTTTTTATCTTTTAATGTTTTTTTCCGTGTTATTCATTATTATTACGAGATTCCTATCCCTATAGGGATCGTAATCATAGGAATCAAATACCCTACTACTATCCTCTTTAAATTCTGTACAAATCACTTAAAGTAAACATTAAGACGTGTGTGTGTTGAATTCGAAGTATAGTCATTAAGTAATTAAGAGTTGCGACATGTAACAAATGATAAATGTTTGTTGCCAAGCGAAACGTGAAGAAATCCGTTAAAAATAGGAATGATTGTTCGGTTTTCGACTGTAGTTTAAAACCGTGGGATTTCCGTCAGCGTCTGCCGGCCGGCCTATCGAATGTTGCATGCAGACACCATTAACACATACCCGAATAAATAAAACAGAAACTCAAGGACCCGGGAATCGTAAAAAGTCGCTCCCGTGCGTCGGACGCCCGGACGTCCGGAGCCACTAAGCGTCGACGATTCACTAGCCAGTGGCCTACTGCCGGGCGGGCTTGGCTGACGTTTGGCGTCGCGACGCCCACGCGAACGAAACGACGCCAGCCGTCAGGACAGCAAAAAGCGACGACGCGTACGCGAGATGAGAACTAATTATTACTTAGGAAATCCATTTTTCATAAATAACGCAAGCGGCGTGTCAAGTTGTGCAATAAATTATTTGGGGTAGGATATAAATTGAAAATTTACGTAAAATACCTACATATTAAGTGAAATATATAGTTGATAGCCAAAATAAAACCCCAATATTAAAAATGTAATAAAGTGGTATGGATTGGGCGATCCAATTTCGCTTAATATAAAAACAATCATAACTACGAAAGCGGTCGGATTTCACTTCTGCAATCAAAACTACGTAAAGCTATTAAGGGGCCTGTCGAAAGTGTTCTTCTCTGTCTTATATCGTTCTATCTCATTTAAAGACTCATCAAAATAATGATGTTTAAAGTTTTGATAAAATGTATGGGAAAATACATAATTTTCTAGGGATTTTACAAAGTAGAAATATTACTTTTTAATTCCATATAATTGGGAGCTTAACATGATATTACTTTAGTTTTAATTTTTTTTTAAATAATTTCTATGACCTATAACCTATACAATGACCTATACAATTATTAAGTATTATTCTCTTCTATGTTTACAGATATGTCAAAACAATACAACGTTTATATGGAGAAATGACCGGATTGAGTCCTCTTAATAAATAAGTGCGAGCGGGATAGACAGATCATCTCTTTTAGGCATTTCCCTTTGTATAATCTGTAGAATGATACAGTAATTTAATCCTTATGTGAAGCTAAGTATAATATTTATTTTATAGATTCATTTAAAACAAGTCCCATACACCTATTTAAAAAAAAATATAGCGAATCTAAATATTGACCGTTTTATTTATTTAATATATATATACTTCGTTTTTTTATATTTATTTTCATAATAATCTTTAAATAATAGAAAAAAGCGGAGGCCAAACTCACCATGCGTTCTCGCAATTATTGATCTTTGTCGCTCTGGACATTTGGCGGGTTTCACTTTTTTTTTCTTTTTTGAATTTTTTCTAGATTTAATCATCCTACTAAACTCACAGAGGTATAACTAAACATAAAACATTTCTACTAGTAATTTGATACCTTTATAGGGTTCAAGTGGACAAATCAACCTCAAAATAAGTTAACGGGTTAGGCTAATCAATTTGACAAGCGTCTTATGTCTGACAGATTCGCATTCGTATTTTAAATTCCGGTTCAATAATCTACAACAAGAAAAAAAATACTGCCATCAAATGAATAATACCTATGTTTTATATAGTATAAAAATATGAGAGAAAAATAAGTATTATTTGTTGAAATAAAAAAACGCAGATAATTATAATAAAAATAAGATGTTATAAAATATTATTCCAGAAGTATTCACTCTTCCTAAGAACTTGGATGCTCTCAAATGCAGAGTAAATCGGCTTTTTTATAGACCAAAGACTAAAATAGGCTAACAGCATCCTTGGCTTACCCCTATGATTGCTGACATAAGACTTAAAAACGTGTTTCAAAACACAATTTGATAATATAAAACATTTTTATATTCATTGATAAACATAATTCCACAATATATTTAAATCAAATAGCTAATACTTTTCACGCATGCAATTATTTAAAAGATATGTTATTATATTATTTCATCTATATAATGAATTTTATTTCTATACCGTCGTAGATGTAGGTATGCCACCATAAAAATAGTTAATGAATTCCATACGATTAGGTCCGCGTATAGCACTGATTGGAAGCCGAAAGTCATGAAAATGAGTTTTATATGTATAATTAAATATTCCCCGTGTAAATAAACACATATTTTATAACTTTTAAATTGTAATGTCTTAATAAAACAATATTATATACGCGCAATAGAACCAAAATAATAAAATCCGAAAAGTAATTTTGAAAAAATTGATTTCGCAAACGGTTGTGACATACTATATCGAAGAACATAATTCATTATGCTAAATAGGTGGGTATACCTAAGTATAAATAGCACATAGCATCTAATTTTTTTATGTATCCCACGCAGCTCAGCTGTCGAAGGTGTTGTGTGGATAATGTTTGCTTTGGAGAGAACGGATCTCATATTGACAAAGGTTTGGTGATAACGGATCTCATATTGACAAAGGTTTGGAGATAACGGATCTCATATGGGGTTATTTTTTATACGATCAGACAAGGGAATATGGTGGCTAGCAATAAGAAGGAAGGGTGTTAACACACATGTACTACACGGCTTTTACCTATCACTAACTTTTCAAAACATTTTATTTGCAAAACGCTCAAAAAAATATTTTGACAACTTAAAAATATATTTTTATTAATGTTAAAAAATATGCTAAATTGAAAAATATTAAAAGGATAATAATCAAAAGTTCCCGGACAGATCGCAGTATGTCTAAGAGTTAACGGGTTTTCTTATATATTTAAGCAAATAAGTAAAGATCTTTGGAGGCACGGCAATAGTTATTTATGTACAAGTGTGTGATTACTATCTTGGATTATTCTAGTCATAAATGACAGCATTTTTAAGTCGTGAACCTAAGAACGACTATTGACCCAGCGGTCGCGGGCTCGAATTAGCAAAATTTAGTCATACCTGTACCATTATTAAACGCTTCATTACCACAATCTCCCCTAACTTTATACGAGCACATTTAGCTTAGTTAAGTAGAGCCCAAATATTAATGTATATCACCCATGTTATAACAAATTTAAAAAAAAACTCTTGGATAATTTTGATGATAATAATTTAGCATACATCATTATAATCATTTAAAAAATATATTAATATGTTTCCCCGTTTCCCTGTAGAATACTTATTTGCAAACATATCGGTGACGAGGTTAAAGATTATAAGACAACTTCGGTCTGTATTTTGCGCAATTTTGACTATGGTAATTTTAAAGCACGAAGTTGAAGTAAAAATAGGTTGAAAACTCAAGTGATATTTCCTCCAGTGTTACAGTCAATACGATCACCCACTATCCCCCACTCAATTATCAATTATTTCCCTTATTAATTTCCTAATATTTATCAGATGTTAGGATAATTGTTGTATTTTAATATGAAGCTTTTCTCATTTCAAATTTGTTAGTTTGAATGTGAATGCAAACTACAAAAAAAAATAACTACGTAATCATATAATAGAACGGCAAATATTTGAGTTTATGGTGACGCGAATGACGGTCGCCGGTTGCTGTGAAAGATTTTAATACTTCCTTTGAGTGTATAATTTTGTTCTCTATATTCTAGTTTCATTTACTTTAGCGGTGACAAAATGTTGCTGAGGGCAAAGGAAGGATAATAACCAAGAACTCACCTTTTTCTCTCGGCGGCAATTTTGGGTGCACACTGCGTTTGCTCGGTCACTAGCGCATTCGAACGGCTGCTATCAGTATTATCGATAGGCTCGGAGTAGAGCTCTTTTCTCCGCGCGCGGTTGAGAGTGACTGTCTGCTTCATACACACTTCGTAGGCATTACGCCGCTCCGTGGTGTGGCAGGTAGGTATTTTTGTCTTGGAAAAGTATTGAGAAAGACACGGTAAAAGGTATAAGAAATTTAGCTTCATAATGTCACCGTTATTATTTAATTATATTTAATTATTTCATTATTATAGATAACGGCGTAACCAGATTACAATCGATAAGTTAAGAATACGCTATATTTTACTGCTATTAGAAAATATTGTCAATCAATATGATGAATATGTTTGAGGTAAAAAAATAAATTTGAAAAACAGCCCCATACCTTTTCAAGCTTTAATTTCGCTCAGTAGCCCTTGTACTTTATGAATTACGTTTGAACATGCTTTCTTTATCTCTTTCATTTTTATGAAATTCATAGCCCCTCAGGTTTTTTGATACTGAAAACCTTTTGATATTAATTGCATCTTACATAGATATATTTGTTTTAAAATTCTGATTGTTAGAATTTATTGAAGCATCGACCGTTATTTTATTTTTAGAAAAATGTATTTATTTGATTTGTTTTATATTACAAATGTTTTTTTTCGATCGGTATTTTTTTAATAAATAATTAAACATCTAGTTAACATTATATTTTACGTTAAGTGTAAATTATATATTATAATATAATAAAACGGGACGTGCTGAAAATCAACACCCTTCTCTCTCAGAAAGGAGGGCAGCTGAGCACACTCCATTTATTGGAAAATGCGATCAAACTTACGTACCTACCATTTATTTTTGCTTCACATTTTTCAATAAAGAAACATTGTTTTTCTTTCTTTCTTTCTTGATTATTTTAGCGGATATCATTACATACTCGTAACATAAACCAGTAATAGAAAACAATATGGATCATGAAAGGATTTGCCAAAGGTTTTTAATGTAGTATGTTACTACCTATACTAATATTGTAACAAAAAAAAAATGTATTAAACTTCCAATTAGAAATGAAAATCTTTAAACAATAAAAAAACAAAAATATAACTAAAACTAATCATAAAACATACTATGTTAAAAAAATAAAATAATGCCTCCATGCAAAATCCATGCATGCATATATCTGTATATATAAAAGAAAGTCGGGTTAGCTACACCATTTATAACTCAAGGCTGAACCGATTTCTATGATCTTTGATTTGTTGGATTTGTTTCCGTCCCGAATACGCACTGCGTGTGCTTGTAGCAGTGCTATGCGTCGAACGAACGCAGTGCGATGCAGACAACGATCTTTTAAATCATATAGATACGCCATCTCACAGAAACTGGTCGCGTAAAAACACGCCACCGGCTGATTCACCCCACCCCATTCCGCCACAAGGCCACGGAGCTGAAGCGAGGTGACCGAATCATTGAACGGATCATTACTGAGAATATTTTCGACCATGAATATGATTAGAAATTTGAAGTAAAACTGATTATTTACCGATGAAATGTAATTCCATCTTTCTTCCCGTGCAAACTGGTACAGTTTTTGCACGATTTCACAGCACAAGAAGGCACTAAACAACGACGCGCGAAGTGCGACTTATCGCGATGACGTATGCGAGACGTATGATACGCAAATGGTGGACTCGATGCAAAATGGTGGACTTGGCGTGTCGGGTTTTTCACCCTCAGTTGCCGTATCTATATGTTATAAAAGATCGTTGGAGAGCCATAAATATCCAAATTCATAAACACCACATAGCGAGTCCTTGTCGCTGCGATGGCATTGCAAGATTCACGAGCCGCTATTGGTCAAGCCGCAAATGTGTGATACGCACGACGTTCGTGTCACACCAAGCAGCTGTCATCTAGTCTCGCGTGCTACTCGTGCGCGTGCTTTTTATTGCAACCGGGATTTTTTATTGTAACATGCGTACAATCCACACAACCAATAACGCCTGGGAAATTTGCCCTGTTTTTGTTGTGTACAAATCTTTTTATTTGGATACGAATATTTTAGAAACATGTTTTATTATTCTGCTCACTATCGGTTGACTAAATTTTAAAAAATCGCCTGACACAATCTGCAACAAAGAATAGTATTTTTAGGTAATTAATAAATATCGGCCGCTGTCAATTACTTAAATTTCAATATTGTAATATTTTTGGATTCTTACTTGAAAGCTGCCTGTCGCGTAATATCTCAAAGAAATCAGTAGCTTACATTCCACACCATATTATATTCACAGATTATAACTCATACAATGTTATCACTATAAATTAGATCCTAGTTCGTTCTGTTAAAAGTATATGTTAAATTGGAGATGCCTGTAGTCGGCTTAAGTTGTTATTTATCTATTTCTATGTAACTGACATTATGTATAGCTGTAAGCATTTCTCATACAAATAAAATAAAATAAATAAAAAATAACGGAGGAATAGGCAGCCCTCTTGAGTCCGGAGGTAGCATTAAATTATTATCACTAAGCGGCAGTGGTATGTCTGTCACAGAATCCTTACTAAACCTGTACCGGTTTTTAACAAACGCAGGGCCAATAAGCTACATGTTTTATTGGTAATGGCCCTAGTATACAATTGAACAACGTAATGAAAAACAATCTGCGAATATTTTTTATTAAGCGAATGGGTCGCTATTTTGTAGCTGTGGTAATAAATCGTCAAAAAAAAAAGATTTAAAATTAGGTACTGCGAGAGCGTCAGCAATATGTTACTGTTTAGTTATCAAAAACTAATCTAAGCGCGTATTTTTGTTACCTTCAGTTTTCAACCTCTTTATGAGGCTACATAGATCTTAGTTCGAAATGAGCACATAGAAAAATACAGTTTTGTATATCAAAACATAGTAATAAATCATTTTAATGCGACACTCCTAAAGGGGAGTTGCCATTGTAACACGCTCGTATCAAAGCCGATTAGCTTTCTAAAAAGCGTTTGTAAGCTAATCAAAATCCGCCTTAAAAATGTCCTCAGATCGAGAGATGGCGTGGGGGCGACTATAAAAGGCTTCGGCGACATTTTCATTCCATCCAGTGCACTCACAATTTTATCCGGTTCAATTATAACAGCGACTTCAAATCGCCGCGTCCGCAGTTCCGTTGCAATACGATTCCGAGGGTGAAGCGATGATTGCAAAGGTAAAACATTTTTTTTAAATGTAAACATTTTTTGTGCGCTAGGTCAAATCATTTACTTTCTACTTTCTATTTATAGGTACCTATATATTTTTTTTTAAATTCAAAAATCAATTTATTTTCATTAAATTAACAAATTTAATCATGACAATAAGATAAGTAAAAAAGTTCTTAAAGGATTAAGTAAAGTCTTACTTAATCGGCCAAATATATTCTGTTCCGGGGTAGATCTTTCATTTTTTATATTTTAGATTACAATACAACACAATTAAAGTTATGCTCTAAGATAATTAGCACTTGACTGTTAAGCTAAATTATATTCAGGTATAAATAGAAACATATATTTTAATAAAATAAACAATAAAATTAAATTCCCAAAATATTATTCAATTTATTATATAATTTTATTATACAGAATTTCATGACAATTTCTTTATTTTGATATTTTTTTTTTATTATGGTGACGTTGCCATATGTAGGTAATAAAAGTAAAAGAAATTAATATACTACTTTACGGATGTGATTTATCAATGGTAAAAGTAAAACCCCAATTCTTATCGTTCTATAAACAAAAGTATGTAGATCTTGTCAAATCAATGATCTATCATCCTATTTATTCTGTTGTGTTTGGTCGGTCAGTTTAGATATTTGTTTTAATCGTTCTTTATATTTTAGTCAGATTTAAATATAACAAGTTAGTCATAATAATTAAAGTTTAAATTTTAAAAAAATCTTTCACCTATTAATGTTAATAAAAAAATTGAAAAAGAATGCAATTACTAAATTACAATTAAAAAGTTACAACCTTTGGAAGGCGCTTTTATAACCGCCTTCTTCAAAGCAATTGGTATCTATCAGACGTCGAGCCAAGTACAGGTAGTGTTGGCAGTGCTAGATAAATTTATCTCAAACATAGAAAAAAGAAGTGCCTCGTGTTAAAATGTGCCCCCCTACTCCCCTATATATATTGTTTTCTATAGCAATATATTATTTAAATTCAGAATTTACCAACATTTCCGCAAAACATGGTTCCTAGAAGAAAATGGCTTTATCAATAAGTCTGTCATCTGTATGCGGATTTTATTTATTTAAATATATAATTAAGATAGGCTCTGTTATGCCAAAGCCTCGATTACCAAATAGCTAAAATCATTTAACACCACATTACGGTTATTTGAAATGCTTACTCTACTATATTACAACTCCATTATTTATTTAATAGAAATAGATAATATTGTATTTAATATTATGCATGCTACATTATAATAATAAATAAAATGTTTCCTATGTCTATTGGTAATGGAGTAATGGAGTTGTATGTTATTTGTTTTTTTTTTGTTCACAGCTCATTTTTGTAGCAGTATACTGCTTAACAGTTGTTCAAAGTGGCATTTATCCCTATGCCGCTCATCAGCAGCTACTGCCATCTATCGCCACATACCGCAGCTACTTACAACCACACTTAACATTACCCGCTGCGCCGCTAGTTCACAGCGCATACTCCGGGTGCGCTAGTGGCTGTCTTCCAGTTGCAAATCAGTATTACCAACCTGCAACCCAGGTGCACCAGGTGGCTCATCAATTCTACCAACATGCACCACAGGTAATCTGCTCAAATTTGTTATTAATAACATTATTTTGAATTTTTACTTTTCGATTTAAAAAACTTACAGAACGACCATCTTCTCTTAAACAAAACACGGTCCAGACCATAAAATTATGCAGCGGTAAAGAATATCGATACTGGTTTTCGAGGCCGACAAGAGTTACATAGAGGAGAATTACATCTTTATTAACTTACCACAATCTCAAACTAAATTTTTCTCGTCCAGACTTACGACACAAAATAAACAAAAGATGTGATTTATTTGGGGCCTGTTTAGTTAATCTTTTCCAAAAAATTGGTAGCCAATTTAAGGCGTCAAATGCGTTTAATCAAAACCTTTTATAATTGGTAATTGGTATAATTTTATAATAGGTAGTATAAGGAGTGCCAAAATGATGCCATAAATTTTAGGAAAACTAAGTTGTAATAAATTAACAATAATAATAATCTTCAGTTACTTAACTTATAAAAGCGAAATTTACACGAAATACGAAATAGACAACTTGCAGTCGCAATTGATTCTACACAAGCACGAAAATTGTGCCTAAGAGCCGTAGCCAGGTCTTGGACCTTAGGACTTATCGGGCGCTATTTTATGCCTACAATGCAAAAAGGAACTACACCATCAAGGCTGGACATCACTTTACACGCGAGACTAGTCGCGAGGTGTATTAAGTACTTAAGATGTTATCAGCGAATTATTTGGCACCGAAGTTTTTCAACTCACTTCCTGATTCCGTAAAGATAGTAAAAAGACAATATTTAAAAAAAAAATAAGTTAGGGCTTCTACTCATTAGCAGATTAAGTTCTCAAGGACTAATCAGATATGCATAATATTCCTATATTATATTATTCTATCTATAGTGCATATGTATATCCAATTAAAAAAAAACACATAGTAATATATATCACATAAAAATAATAATAATTCTTCTGCGCGGTCAGTAGATATATTAAAATATACCATCTAAAAAGGAAAGGTTTCCATAAGAAAAGGTATCCCAAGTGGTTGGGGTATCAACCACCTATAAAGATTTTATTGTTTGAGTACTCACAAATTAACATAACATATCAAAATCGGCTATGTATAATGGCTCAAATAAAAATAAATTGAACTGCACTTAATTGAAGTCTTTTGAATAATTTTATCGTGATTTTCAGGAATTACGTTTTTAGTGTATTAATGGAGTTTGGGCGCGCAAAATGACCCTTGCCCTGAATGCCAAAAGATCCTTTCTATGACCCTGATTGCGACGCCCGTAATATCACTATTTCTAGCTTAAAACTAAATAAATTACCTAATAAAATTACGCTCTCGGAAATTGATTGGTATGCTTTTGTTTAAATAATTTTGAACTTTCGAATAAAGAATCAATAGTTTATAATTCTTATATTTGCGAGAATCAACAAACTTTAAAAAGGCGGTTGGTAGATATTTATCCCACTGTAATATATACTTTACTTTTTTACTTGTAGTTAGTTTAGGAATAACAAGATTTTTACATATGTCAATCAGGAAACACATTAGGATAAGGTGATATTTGTAAATGTATACAGGTCGTATATTATTTGTGTATTTGAAAAATTCATTATTGCAGAAATAAATTTTGTTTGCAGGTTTATGACCCCCTTAGTTTGGGACTAAGTTATACTCAACTTGCACCACAGTATCACTACCAATCGCCGGTGTCTTACTATCCCTCGCTTGCCATTCCCCCGAGACTATTCCAGCAGGTTCCGCAATACGTTTCGGGTGTAACCCAAGCCATACCTTCAAATGAGCTGGCCAGTTCCGGGTATCCTAGTAACGTCGCAGAATCAAATGAGATAGGTGGCTCCAACTCTCAAAGCAGCGCAGTCTCGGATGAAGACACTGTTGAAGTGGGAGGGAATGGGTTTGGATATAACTCCCGGCAGCAGCCCTCTAGCTACCCGTCTCCAGCATCCGGACAAAGCCTCGGGCGACCGGAGCAAGTCAGTGGGCAGAAAGTTCATAGCGATCCTGATCTGGGAGTAATCATTGAAGCCAGGTCAAATGATAAGCAAACCACGCAGCCGGCCCGCAATAATCGCAATTTAAAAAATTAATTGATAATCATATTATTATTGTTATTAAATATTAACTAATATTAAAAAATATTCATACACATAAAGTGAATGATTTAAATAATCTTGCATAAACATATGTACTCAATGTGGGTTTCTTTTGAAAACCATAGTTTTAAAAAGAAACCCACAAATACTTGGATTACATCCCGAAAATAAAGAAATTTCCACTTTTCCGTATTCGAACTCTATTTGTTTTTAAATCTTTTTTTTCCGTATTACCAAAATCACGTTTTTGTTTACACTTACGAGCGGACATATTATCATATTTTGTGTAATGTTTGAATGTATGTGTAAAAAAAAATGCTAAAATAGATGTTTAATTTTTATATGTTTCCACACAATCTGTACTTTTCTTTTATGGAATATCAATAACATGCGATATATTAAAATACATGTAATGATATTATTTTATGGATATAATAATAAATAAATAAATATAACAATTTTTTAAATTGAAAACTATAAAAATAATATTATTCAATTCTATAAAAATAAATGTATCGCAACTTAGTATAAACCTGTTTCGTGATATTATAATCAATCCTTAAGGTAGAAAAAAAATTATAAACTAAAAGGAGGCTAAAATGTACATTTTTAAGAGCCATTTTCTTCCTGAAATAGATCCAAAATAGAACCGCATATTCGACATTTGTTTAGATCACCACTTTTTGCAATATCATCATATTTATATTAAAAAAGTCTCCTTTAAAACATTTTAACCTCAAATTTTAAACAAAACCTTGCATGTTTGCATACATATAGTATATGAGTATCGTTAGCCGAATTCTACTATGCTTCGTTTAAAACTTTCTAACCAACCATCTTTTGATTAGTTTCATTTGACGAGTTAATTTACTACTGTCGATCTGTTCGTTGACGTTACCTTTTCCTGATTTTATATACGATAGTTTGACTAAATTTTATATTTTAATTGCATCAACCTTTTTCCCGGGGTTATGTATCACATATTTATATATTTGGGGGCAACAGGTTTATTTTTATCAACGGTATAATTATAAAGATTTGTGGTAAAAAGTAAAAATGTTATTAAAAACAGAACTTTCAAAAAAAAAATTCAATCTGCTATTCTCCAAGACTATGGGGAAAGAACTGACAGATTGTTTAAATTATTTTACCAACTATTTTATAAAGGACATTAAAGAAAGGTTTAACCTTGGGTTTTGTCCACTAATCGAACGGAAATCTTAACATTAAATTTAGAAACAACTGAAGGAAATACATTTTTTTAAACTTTCTGTCGTTTGGAATTTTGATGTGTAAACATTTTTTAAGTTATCCGGTTTGATAACTAAATTTCGTACACGTGTTTATAATATATTAAAAAATACCGAAAAACCACTTTTCACATAAAAAACCTTTTAGTTTAAAACCAGCACAAATAAAAGTTTAAGCGATAGATTATAAAAATCGTTTTTTATTTAATAAAATAATACATTCAAACGTATAGGTAGGTACCTTTGGATTATACCCACTCGGGGGTACCTTGGAAGGTGTTAAGAAGGAAAATTCTTTTTTTTTTTAATATTTTAATAAAATATATGAAAAATAGCCTCATTCTTACCAATTAGGTAGGTTTATAGGAAGTAAAAATTTTTCTAGTTGGGATTACTAGAGTACATACACAAATGAAGTTATATTTTACAAAAGAAAGGTAGCTGCAACGGTTTTAGCGGTGTCGACACTTGCCTTTATTCATTATACACCTATTTTTACTAAAAGGATAACTATGTGGTAGTTATATTTCAATCTTTATGCTTGTTTTCAGCAATGTCAACTCATTTTTAAAACCCTATAGTTTATTATTTTTGTTCCCGAATTTTTAAATATTCACAGAGAAAAGCGAAATTCTCTTGTAAAAACAGTTTAATATTTGTTTGGTGAACAACTTCTGAAATATAAAGAAATAATTGGCGAAATACGCAATATAAGTGTATGGAATATCTAACTACTTTGAGATTTATCATTATCATACTTTAGGCCACCTCTGGGTAATGGCGGAGGAGGTACGTCGGGGATTTCAGGATTTTTATTTCCATTATTTTTTATGTTTAGATCTGGAGGTGGAGAATTAGGAATGCTAGGTGAATCTTTATTGCGCTGTTGATCGGGTGATTCTAAAGATTCTGGTTCTGAAAGTTGCGGCTCAGGTGGACTTGAAGGTACAGGCTGGCCAAGGGAATTATGCGGACCTGCAGGTGGTAAACTATTCGGCGGTAAGCGTGCTGGTGGTAAACTGTTTGGTGGTAAACCATTTGGTGGTAAACCATTTGGTGGTAAACTATTTGTTGGGAAACCATTTGGTATAAAAGCATTTGGCGGTGAATTGTTCGGTGATAAATCATTTGGTGTTAAGCCATTTGGCGGTAAGCCATTTGGAGGTAAGCCATTTGGCGGTAAACCATTTGGTGGTATACCATTTGGCGGTAAACCATTTGATGGTAAACCGTTAAGCGATAATGATCCAGGTGGCCCTAAAGGCCCCGTTGGTCCAAGGTGAGTTTGCATAGGTGGGATATTATAATAAGGATTTTGATACAGATACGGATTGTATGGGTATGGTTGATTATATGGGTTATTATAAAGTCTTGGGTGAAATGTATTGTAAGGGTTGTATGGATCGTATGGGTATGGGTTCCTCTGTTCATACTGTTGAATCGGAATAAGACTTGGTGGTAGTCCAAATTCATTTAGTTTGAGTGGGTTTTCCGGTGCTGATGGATCGCTAGGTTGTTGGTTTTTGTTCGGTTCATTAGTTTTTGTTTTGGATTCTGGAGCATCTTGGTCTGGCTGTTGTTCGATCTTCCCGGTGAGGGGATTTTTACTTCCAGCGTTTGTGATTACGACGAATCTGTTAGGTTGATCACCTGCGAGTTGCTGATTTTCCTGAAACAGATAACCGTTTACAATTTGTTCTAGCCAGAGTTAATATAATCAATAATTGGTATGAGTGCCTATGACCGTTCGTCAAAGTTTGTTAGCGTAAATAAACTGCAATATACTGTAAAGACCGAGATGACCTAAATAAAAAATAAAATAGAGAGGTTTTACACCATTATGTTCAAAATTGATTATCCCAAAAAATATATGGAATGATTGTTATGAACTACAAAATGACCTTGATTTTCGGGATACTTTGAAGAAAACAAATTGCACATAATTGTATCGAAAGTAGTAAAATAACTTTTACGCGAATATTAATAAGTTTCATAATGCAATAGCTGTGGCTTGGAACAATAACTACCAATGTCCTAAATGTTACAAAACCACAAAATGGACAAGAACTGCCAATGTTATAAATGTTAACTTTCGATAAATGGTATCGGAAGTTTGAACATTTCTTCTAAAAATCTCTACCCCTTTGCTTTCGTCAATTTTGCTTTCATCAAAATTGTATAGTTGATTAAAGTTTAAAAATTATTGATTGTTTTATTATTAGAATGTATGCACCGTACATATTTCCACATAAAATTATTGAAAATGTAAGTATAAACTTACTTTTAATGCATCGTGGTAGATAAGTGTCTGTTGGAGAGGGTAGCCGTAAGCTGTCTCGTGTAGAATCGGTTGAAAGACGGGCAAAGCCCGACTCGGAGTGAGGTTCTCTCCGGAGGTGATGAGGGCATTGTAGACGCGAGGCACG
Organism: Neomicropteryx cornuta; assembly: GCA_020383195.1. Classification (NCBI taxonomy): domain Eukaryota; kingdom Metazoa; phylum Arthropoda; class Insecta; order Lepidoptera; family Micropterigidae; genus Neomicropteryx; species Neomicropteryx cornuta. The sequence continues at coordinate 15,620,902 of JAHKQU010000014.1, forward strand.
CGCAGCTCGCCGGGAACAGGCTCACTCACCACGATCGAGAATAGCGTCAACACAATCTGGAATTAAACAATATAATAGTCTTAATAAACTAATAGAAAAAAAAATAAAATAATAACAAGCTTTTATTTAAGTTGCTTAAATGCCTAACAAAATTTCGTGTCTATGCTGCTGACCGTTGAGGAGTTCCTTCGTTTGGAGCCAATTCTGTGTGTAGAATCAGGTCGTGCTCACCATAAAAATGAATTGTCATTGGAACTGAACCAGTATGTCAAATTTCAACTTCGTAGGTAAAGTAAAAGTTTATTTCGAAGAACAACTTAATGCATAGGAATGACAATTTTCAATTTTCAATTGGTTCATAAAAATTGACATAATGCAATATGCCTAGAGTGTTCGACATTTATACTACTCGTACTCGTATTACATAGCTAAAAAATACATCACATAAATATATATATAAATTATAAATAGATATATATATATATAGTAAAATAGTAAAATGTATTGTTTAAATACCGTTAATTAGATGATTTCTATGTTAAAATAGGTAAACACCTTTAGTTTAACAAATATAAAAGTTTGACAGTAATGACATTTGGAAAATACGAATGCTTTTTAATATTTTAAGGATTGAAATTTTTTGCAAATAAAATATATAGCCAGAATGTTCAAAGAAAAATTAATACCGAAAGCACAGATAGTTGCATCGCTTGAGGTAATGCACGCTGGTTTAAATACAGGCCTGTATTTTATGAAAGTCTTTCACTCTCACCTACCTATCTGTGCGATATGCAATACGGTCAAACTTTCATTAAAGTAGTGAATAAATGATTTAAAAATTAATCAATAATTATGAAAAAAAGTGTGAAAATGTAACGAATATGACGTATAATGAATGAGAAGTGAATGGTTTAATGGATATTTACAAGAATAACTTACGTTCAACGTAGTTTATCTGAAAATGAATCGTTATGGTTAAAAATAAAAAGAAAAGTGTAAAATATATGCACATTACGTGCAAATCGTTAAGATATAGTAAAATAGTAAAATGTATTGTTTAAATACCGTTAATTAGATGATTTCTATGTTAAAATAGGTAAACACCTTTAGTTTAACAAATATAAAAGTTTGACAGTAATGACATTTGGAAAATACGAATGCTTTTTAATATTTTAAGGATTGAAATTTTTTGCAAATAAAATATATAGCCAGAATGTTCAAAGAAAAATTAATACCGAAAGCACAGATAGTTGCATCGCTTGAGGTAATGCACGCTGGTTTAAATACAGGCCTGTATTTTATGAAAGTCTTTCACTCTCACCTTAGTTTAACATATATAAAAGTTTGACTAAAGGTGTTTACCTATTTTAACATAGAAATCATCTAATTAACGGTATTTAAACAATACATTTTACTATTTTACTATATCTTAACGATTTGCACGTAATGTGCATTTATTTTACACTTTTCTTTTCTTTTTAGCCATGACGACTCATTTTCATATAAACTACGTTGAACGTAAGTTATTCTTGTAAATATCCATTAAACCATTCACTTCTCATTCATTATACGTCATATTCGTTACATTTTCACACTTTTTTCATAATTATTGTTTAATTTTTAAATCATTTATTCACTACTTTAATGAAAGTTTGACCGTATTGCATATCGCACAGATAGGTAGGTGAGAGTGAAAGACTTTCATAAAATACAGGCCTGTATTTAAACCAGCGTGCATTACCTCAAGCGATGCAACTATCTGTGCTTTCGGTATTAATTTTTCTTTGAACATTCTGGCTATATATTTTATTTGCAAAAAATTTCAATCCTTAAAATATTAAAAAGCATTCGTATTTTCCAAATGTCAGTACTGTCAAACTTTTATATATGTTAAACTAAAGGTGTTTACCTATTTTAACATAGAAATCATCTAATTAACGGTATTTAAACAATACATTTTACTATTTTACTATATCTTAACGATTTGCACGTAATGTGCATTTATTTTACACTTTTCTTTTCTTTTTAGCCATGACGACTCATTTTCATATAAACTACGTTGAACGTAAGTTATTCTTGTAAATATCCATTAAACCATTCACTTCTCATTCATTATACGTCATATTCGTTACATTTTCACACTTTTTTTCATAATTATTGTTTAATTTTTAAATCATTTATTCACTACTTTAATGAAAGTTTGACCGTATTGCATATCGCACAGATAGGTAGGTGAGAGTGAAAGACTTTCATAAAATACAGGCCTGTATTTAAACCAGCGTGCATTACCTCAAGCGATGCAACTATCTGTGCTTTCGGTATTAATTTTTCTTTGAACATTCTGGCTATATATTTTATTTGCAAAAAATTTCAATCCTTAAAATATTAAAAAGCATTCGTATTTTCCAAATGTCAGTACTGTCAAACTTTTATATATGTTAAACTAAAGGTGTTTACCTATATATATATATATATATATATATATATATAAAAATTATAAATAGAAGTTTTATAATTATGTAAATATACTATTTTAAAATTAGTATGAAGAATAACTGGCACATAACATTTCTTCCTTTCAATTATAGGTCTTTGAATTCATACAGATTTTTTTTAATTAAATATGTTTTGATGACTTTTTTGAAAATAAATATATTTTTTATGTTTTTATATTCTCCCGGTAATTTATTGAACATTTTTAGTCCTCTATATAAACTAGTTTTTTTTAATTTAGACATATGAGGAGGTGCCGGCTGAATAAAATTATCTTTGTTCCTTGTGTTGTGGAAATTAACCGATGTATGGGTGTTATCATCTTCCTTAGTTCGGATAAATTCACAAAGGGCTTCTTGTACATATATACCATACACCGTTAATATTCTAAGGGTTTGGAAGTGTGATTTGCAAGATTCCCGCTGACTAATACCTAAAATTGCTCGAATGGCTCTTTTATGGAGGACAAATATGGCTTTAACGCAGGATGCTGATCCCCATAAAAGAATACCATATCGGAGATGAGAGAGTCCACGATAGCAAAATAAAGTGATATGACTTGAGATCAATCCAAGAAACCTCTCGCCCGCAACAGGGCGTAGCAAGCTGAAGAAAGCTTGGATTTAAGGTAGTCAATGTGTGTTTGCCAATTGAGTGTATTGTCTAGATATACACCCAGAAATCTGATCTCCTTGGTTATTCCTACGGGATATTTGGGAGTTAACATATTCTTTGTATTGCGAGTAAAGTTTAAAATAAATGTTTTTGACATATTGAGTGACAATTTGTTTGCCTTAAACCAATCTTCTAGTTCACCTATAGATATACAAAGTTTATCATTAAGAGTATCAATATTTGCTGCTCTTATGACAGCACTGGCACTTATCTGCAGATAAGAGAAGTATCATCTGCTCATAAGAGGCAGTAGTTCTAATAATTCAGCTTGCAAGATTTGACCTTAACAAACTAACAAACATTGCGAGTTAAATACAAGCTTGTAAAAATGTGTTTGTTTCCGCTATCGTGTGATCAAGCACGAAAAAATAACCATCGATCGCATATTGATATTGAGAGAAGCCAAATTTTTAGTGAATTCTAAAATATTAAAATAATATTATTATAAGATTTTTTTAGGCACTACAGACACGCGCAATTGGATCAACATTTCATACTAGATGGTTATTAAATAATAAGGTGGCCGCACTAATACCCCGCTTCACAATTTTTTTTTTTTTTTTTTGAAGAAATAACTGTATAATGTAAATATATTTTATCTCTTTGTTTGAATATTTTGTCAGTGGGTTTATTGGATTTTGAAATTCGATGTTTCCCGTTGAAAATAAAGAAGTCTAATCACGAGACAAGGTCACGACTTCGACGACAAAATATGGGAACGCACTTGGCAAAAATAACTAGCTGCTTGTAATGTGGTGGTTATAACAAATTGCTTTATTATCAAAAGTAAAGTTGATAAGATAGATTCACATTTTTTTAAAATGAAGCAGCACTCTCTTAAATTAAATTCTTCTTCAATCTTGTTTCTGTTAAATTATCGGGTTAATAATAAGAAATAATATTCGAAATACAACTGCAAATCGTTTTTAATTGGCTTTTTGGTAACGAACTTATCTATAGTAGGTAAATATATAGCGGATAAAACTACTATACATGTCATGTTTTTATATGTAGATATAATATTGATAGCTTGAAACGCTATAAAAAACACTGATTAATCTTAAAAGCAATTCATTTGTGTATACAAAAAGATTATAATATTTGCTCTTTTCATAACTCTTATTATTTTAGATATGTATAATCTTTAACGCTTCATTGATATGCAAAGTGACAATTATTAGTAAAAGTTTATGTAAAAACATATAAACAAATGCTGAATTTCAAAGCTGAGATTTATTAATAATAAAAAAATTAATAAAAAAATGAGAAAAATAATAAAAACTTGACATTTTTGGAAGGGAATCTTATCCTGCATTGAATTTTATTCCATGCAATGTAAGTATCCAAATTATAAGAATATTGATGGTTTTCAGTGACGGTTATTAAACAAGTCTGTAATAACCGAGTCTTTCGCGGTCGCCAGTCATTGCAAACATATGAAATTTTAAGAATATTATATACCATGTATAAAAATTAAACTTGGAGATGATTCCGTGCAGAAATAAACGCGGGCAAACCCCCTCTCTAAGGGACAGCGTGATGCATCCTTCCGATTCAAATTAATGTTGGGATCTGCCCGCGGGGATGAGGGTATTATTTTTTTTATCCGTATAATATCCAGTAAGTTTAGTATTTTTCGTATTTGAATCCTCTTGTTTGTATTTTTAGGTTATTTTGCCTTGCCCATTATTGTATACATACGAGTATAATTTTATTTATTTATCCATAAGTATATAAACAATTTAGGTCATAAATATAATTTGCTTCAGAAAAGAGAGACAGGCATATTGGATTATAATCACTTCACTAGGCATAATACCTGTACCGAAGTGATAATTAATTTTAGGTGTAAGTAATAATTTTATTTGGAGGTCCTTTCTAATATTTTGTGTAATATTAATTTTGAATTATGAAATTAATTTTGAAGAATGTGAATTAGCATGGTTCATTGACCAAAATATCAGCAAATGACAAGTGAAGGCTCTGCTAGGAAACCGTATAAATTCCACTTTACTTACTTGCTTGGTGGTTTAATTCACAAAAGATACCGGCTTCTAGATAAATAATCATCTTCCAAATCCTAAAAAGATATAGACTGCCGCACCTAAAAAGATACTGAACATAATCAACAGTACCTATAGGCCAAAGTGGATATTACCTAAATACTTCTGTAAAGAACGGAGTGTAGTTACACTGCATAGTACCCTCCTGGATCCCTCCCTATATCCCCTACCGAAAATAACATAACGGCTCCGTACAAGGTTTGGAAGAAATATGGCTACAAAAGAACCAATTTATATCTATTCAAATTACGATTTGAATGTGTACTCTCGATTTCATTCAATCGTTCTTGTTATTATTTTGCAATCGGCAACAGGTATTTCAAATAACATTTACAGCTGCTTGCTAAATAAAGATATACGGGCGACGCGGTGGCGGCCATTTTATAGTGCCCAGTATTGCTCAACAGGGATATTTAAATCGTACTTGTGTTGCATACGGGTGTGTATATTATCAGCTACACGAGTTAGTAGATTAATATCATAATATCAATTATGACTTGCATAAGTAATAACTAGGTTATGAAATAGTGAAACGATTAAAGCGCATGAAATGCATGTTTATGAAAATGCAGATCGGTCTAACTCGACAACACCGTGTCCTTAGACTTTTAAGAAATAGATTGTGTGTATACTACTGTTAAAAATTAATTTAGCATTAGAAACAAAACCAAATCGATAAATAGTTAAAAATGTATAGAGAGTTCTTAAAATTGAGATACCTAGATGAAACTCATACTTACTTTATTTATAAATAATTGTATTTATTTAACAGGTTTCCCCATATATATTCATACAAAAGATATTCTAAAAAAACCTATGTCTAAATTTCTAATTACCAGATTTTCATGGATTTCTATCCTTATAAATTCTTATTGTTAATCAAATTTAATATAAATTTTAAGGTCAAATTTTTATTAGGGTAGTTATTTTTTTTTATTTAATCTACATATCTAATGTAATATTTTATTTATTGAATATATAATAATATATTGTTTAAATAGTACATTACAGCTATATACATACACAAATAACGTTATCAGAGCAACAATCAACAAACGACTGTTAAATCGTATTGTTGTTTCCTGCCTCCCTAACTATACGAATCTGTTCCAAGGAAGGCAGAATGGGTTTCGCTCACTTACTTCTTCTCACCACTTCCGTCAAATAATATTCTAAAATTATATCTTTTTAAAAATAAATTGGATGTGAGTATTTTGTGTGATTGGTCAAATGCGATTGAGAGGAGGCTGAATGTAAAAACAGCAACTATTTTTGGAATATTATTGCATAATATGGAATTAATTTTATCAATAGATATAGTATACCCAAAATTGTATAATTTAATAATCAAGGAAATAAATCATCCTACAAATATAAAAAGGAAGTCTGTTATAATAACTAAATGGTTGCTTGAAAAGGGAGTTTAAAAATTCTGAATTGCTATAAACAGATTAAAAATAATGTAAGAGACGTTCTTGTTGTAATATATGAGGGTGTCTATTTTATTCAAATAATAAAACCTGTGGGTGAATGTATTTAGTATTTATATTTGTATTTAGTTATATATTACTTATCTATAGGTTATTTACTTTAATTATATTATATATTTATATGTATTTTATTATAATATAATGATGGATATAAAATATTCTGAAGTTCCGAGCTGCGTCAAAATGCTAAACTACTTCTACAGATTGGCGGTTCCTTAGATCAGCACATTGTGCTATTAAGTCCGTTAATGCACATGACATGCACAAAACGAATCCATTGTAGGTGATTACAAATTACAATAATGTACATATAACAATTTATTTATAATGATGAAAATAAATTTGAAAAAATATCTTTTTATATTTGATTTTGAGGTTTGATCTTAACATTCATATTAAATAAAACCTTATTACTTTGTGTTATTGGAAGCGTCGCTGAAATAACACTATTAAAAAAAAGCAATAAAATATAAATATAACAAACGCCCGCCAAAACAATCCTTTAAAAAATAAATAAATAAAGTTGCGAAAGTGGAAACCACCGGCTCTGACGCTGACAATCAAATATATAAAAAACATTGTATTATTTGACTAGCGTGAAACTGATTTGTTGCGCATCGCGTGATCAGTAAAATTCAACAGAAAAACAATCCTTCAATTTTTTTTTTTTGTTGCCAGGCTATTGTGATATCGCATAACACGAATCTCTTATGGGCAGTATTTAATTACTGTTCTAGCATTGTTATTATCACACATACTTTAGGTAACTAACGTGTCCATTGTGTCAAAGCCTTCTTTAACACCCAATAGGCAATATTTATGCGTGTTTGATGTGTGTGTGTGTATTTTGTTATTTAATTATATATTATTTAAAGGCCTAAAATATTTTTTAATGAGAATATCATTTTTTTTTTTGAAATATGGGTAGGTAGATTACAATCAATACTTACTAGTTTTATTTCTGCCTGTTTAGCCAAAGCAAATAAGTGATAAAAAAGAGTGATCTCTAGTAGTGTACCAACAATTTCATTTTTTTAAATCTATAATGTCATTTAGATATTTATGGTGAATAATAGGAAATAAGTCTAAAGGTTTCATAAGAAAAAAAAATGCACACCTTTGGACGTGTGAATGTTGACGCTCAAAACGAGAACATTGAAAGGTCTAGCTAGAGTGCTTAGAGTTCCGAGGGTCAACGAGTCAAGGGGTCAAGGGGTAGGCCCGTCTTTTGTTTACATTCACTCTATCCGAAAAAGCGCCGCAATAAGAGTTTAAACGTCAAAAAATTGCTGACCATTCTCAACCGCTGTAACTGCCTATACTAGACGTTTTAAGCAGCTATATTTTAAAAGAAAATATAATAACACATTACATTTAAGGATATACCAATGAAATAATGGACTAGTGGAGTAGTTTTATCAACGCCTGTTTCTGGTCAAGAATAAGGTCGCAGGTTCGAACCCCGGCAAGTCAAATCTAGTTTGTAGCCGCTTAACACTGTCTACTGAGTTAGGTATCAAGACATATATAAACACTCATTATTTATATAAAAAAAATAGGCAAGTACTGAAATAATTCCAAAGAAACCGCATAAAATGCAAAGATTAACAGAAAATAAACATTAATTGATTGACTCACACTTAAAAACATCCTGGGTTCCTCCATTATCGTCAGATCAGCAGAGATCACCCATGAGACAGCGCCAGCGACTGCGTCGTGTGCGCAGCGCGACAAAGCGCGCAACTGCACGCCCTGAGCACGGAACAACCTCTTGCACAACGCGCAAGGCACCGTCGCGCCGAGACCTGCAGACACATCAATAATACTAGCCGTACTAGAAATTTACATAATACAAACACAGAGGTGTGGGATCCTCCTACGCGCCTGTACTTATAAGGAGGCAGTTCGCGAATGTAGACCTCACCAAAAAGATAGGTATAACAGTTGCTTTAAAAGTCGAACACTATAAAGTCGTGTGATCGACACGAAATCAAATTTAACAAAATTTATTAATAATTTAATAAAAAAAACAAATTATGAGTTGTGATGACTGACAAATGTCACTCTTATATCACTCACATTTATTCAGCATTTTTGAAACCCTCTCGTAGTTACTTTTTTGTGTTAAGTGAAATAAATAAATAAATGCAAATGCATAAAAATAGTCAAGAATTATCATTCCTGACTATCCCCTCCCTATGAGTAGTACTGAATCTTAACCCGTACAACAATCTTATTAATTTAATAACTTGTATTCATGAAAAGTGATATTCGGTATAATAAAATACAAATAATATTTTGTCCTAACCTAACATACTCACTATTATTATTTTTTTAGTGATTGATTTTATGGACACACACACATAAATTAACACACACACACATAAATTAGATTTGTATATTGTCAAATTTAAAATTCATAAGGCTTAACGATAAAGTCATTTTCTGGTGTCGGCGTCTTTTTAAATGCATCACGTATTGAACATTAACATCATTATTCAAAAACACGCTCGACTTGGGCACAATACAAAAATAGTATTTTTAAAAAAGCTAACAATGATTCTCTTTTGCATATGAATCAGAATAACAACATGAGTCTACAATATTTTACGTTCTCAACAGAAATCAGTCTAATATCCTAAATACACTCAAAGATGTGCAGAAATGAGTTGAATAATCGAATTAACAGTCACCCGGATTGAAAGTTAGTCTGTTAATAAAGCGTTAGCCATTTCAAATAACAATTCAAACTCAAAACGGTCTAAATTATTTCCAACAGAAATTATGATTTATTTTGTCAGAATATTTCTAATAACCTTTTATGTATTTTGTCATGACATGTAATATAATTCTGTATATTTACAATATAACATGATTTTTCAAAAAAAAAAAAACAGGTGTACACTAGAACCAAAGACCAGAAGTACCACTAATTCGGATGCTTATTGGCACCTACTAAGGCATGGTAACTATATGTCTACATTTATTTAACACATTTTTTATGATGACAGTATAATAAAAAAAATATTTACCACAAAAAAAATAAATAATGAATAATGACACTAAAGGCCCTTTATAAAATATTCAACTTTAATCTATTTTATTCGATAGAAAAATCAGTTTATTTTTTTTTTTTATTACACTTACGCAATCACTACGCGTTGAATCTTATTATTAGTGTATTATGTATTGGATATTTAAATACTTATACAAAGAAAATAATCCAAATGTGATATTCGCATAGTTTAAACGTATGGGGAAATATTTTGGATACCTTTTTATATAATTACGTGTAATTGGTCGCTTATATTTAATCCTGAACATCTACAGTGGAATATCTATCTTAATGGTCATTTAAATGTCTACTTGCTGCTAAGGGTAATCATTTTGAATAAAATGGATTAAATGTGTATACGCCATAGTATTTAATCAGAAACAAAAATTACAAACGAACAACGAGCCAAAATTACATTCAATACTTTTTGGAGATGTAAGGAAAAAAGGTATTAAGCATCACCTAAACATAAATTGCATAACAGGAATTCTTTCCTACCAACAAGGAAAACGACTAGTATCTATTAACGCGAAAAAATGTTATTGTTTAATAACCCTCCAATGCGTCTAATAACCAATTCAGGACCTTTTTGAAAAAAATCTAATGCAACTAGTCAAATAGGTTGACCCATCTTTTAAGTTTTTTTTTAATCTAAAACATTTTTGATTGTAAATAAATAATATATGTTTTTAAAACGTTTAAAAAGAAAAACCATTTTATAGGTGTATTGATAAAAAAATATGAAAACTTGTCGAAAATATCTTACATACATACTTCAAGTTAGCGAAGATGACCTTTATATTTTTCTTTTATTTGTGTAGTTAAGTTAGATGTTTTAGTAACAATTCATTAATAAAATGTATATATACAATAAATTTACATCTGATACATTTGATAAATTAATTGGTGATAATATTACTTAATTTAACAAATCAATTTTAAAAAAAATCGTATTAAATAAGGATTCATCAACAATAAATTCGTTTTTCCAAGCCCTAGTTTTTCCAAGCTACTTTTTTTTTGTTTACTTTTCTATGATGTTTTCACATTTCCCATTTTGTATGCTCTAAAGAAATTTTCATTTCCTTAAAAAAATTTGTTAGGTTCAAACTATAATATTATATAAATGTGATTTCAATTTTGTTTAGCATATTTTTTACTACATTAGTTGAGTAGCTTATTTTTACAACAAAATGATTAATTAAAATCATGCGATATTTTATCATTTAATTATTTATTTTCATAAATCGAGCAAAATACAAATAATAAATATAAATATATTTTGGGTACCTATGTACCTAGCTGCCTTTGCATATGCACGGTTTTTACTTCTATAAAGGCAAAAACAAATATATGTGATGTTTATTGCAACACATGCTATACATTTGTTTATAAAATAAAATTAGCATAAAATATTAATATACAAAAAATATTAATTTTATAAAAAATAATAATAATATTTTTATAATAATATAATTAATAAATTATCCAAAAAATATTAATTTTTATTTTTAAAACACCGTAAAGTACACAAACTTTATTTTGGATTTAAGCAATGTATATATTTTAGATCCTAATATAGAATACGATTATGGCACGTGAGAACTAAGGTTTTTTTTCTTTTTTATTGGTAAATAAAACGATTCAAATTTTTTTACAAGATAAAAATCGCTATAGTACCACTTACCAGTAAAATAATCCTTGCGTTTGTATATCGTTACTGTTTTTAAATAAACCCATATAAGACTGCCATATATGTTACGGACGTGGCAGGTGGATTTATAAATGTTTAATGGATCAATTGATCTCGTCAAAATATACGCTCGGACATAATGAGTCGGGCGTCGCGGAGCGAATGCTTCAAGGCTTACAGCTTGGCCAGCCGTCAGGGTCGGCTTTTGGCCAAAGCCAAAGGCGAAAACTCTTAATATTTTTACTGCAACTACACATATTCTAAGGTCACTGAATATACCCACACACAATATTACACAGAATATAATATTATGGTGTTCAAACAAACTGTAAGTAATTGAACGTAATATTTCGATGAAATGTTTTTTCAATGTAATTCAATGACATATCGATGCTCTGATTAATATATATTGTACAACCTTAGATGTAAATAGAACTAATGCGTTTAGAATATTAATTTTATGCTCTAAACGAAATTAGATGATTAATGTAAAATTACTTTTAAGGGGAAAATCGTCGTTTAATTCCCACATTTTCTATGATTATTATAATTATCATGTGTCAATATCACTCATCAATTCATCCATTAACCCGTAATGGCCCGTAGACGCAAATATCAACGTAAATGACAACGTTTGGGATGATTTGCATGAGTCTTATTTTAACAACCAAATTACTGTTTTTTGCTCACCAACTCCATAACTTTAACGTGATAATGATCGCCTAGGCAGAGTAAAATTGTTACATGTCTAATAATGGCATTCGCTCGGTTTGCTGAGTTATTTTTTACCGTTATATGCTTAATTGATAAATATAAAATTAATTATGTTTCAACAAATAAATAAATAATGTAGTTATCATAAGCTTCTGAAATATTTATCTATGTAAACATCGTATTAATAAGTTATCTAAAAAGATTTGGGCGTTACATTTGATTTTTTGCTTTATTCTAAACTTAGCCACCTACACGCTTTATTTTAACGCAAAAAGGACTTTCGAAATAATGGGCTATGCGCTCTCTGGACCAAAGTAGTTACAACGGCTTGAGGCCGATATATCTATCTACCTACAAATTTCGAACGGGTGCACAGGGAAAAAAATTAATGCGAACTGAAATGTCACCCTTATGATGACGACTCAACGGGTTATTTCTGGATACAAATGCTGTAGTGTGTTGACAAACCTGGCATACACAAAGTTCAATTAAAATTGGCTGTGATGATTCCATATTTTTTGAAATAATCGGGGTGTGGGAACTAACTTTTGCAATAATATTTCACATGTTTTATCTGTCTTGATTTCGGTAGACACTATGGATTATATACGTCAAGAACGTGATACACACACAGTTGACCATATTGACTGACACATGCAGTTTTAACCGTACCCGGTCGCCGCACCAGGTCATCATAAACTAATCTTGAGTTTTCTCTCGTACATTAGCAGATTCAGACGTACCAACTTAACTGCACAACAAAAATTGAACGGAGCGTACCTATGGCATCCCCGTGCTTATGCTATAATATCCAGTTTAAATTACAAACATTTATGGTTCCCTGCGCATTTTGCGTAACGAAGCGAACAGGCTGCGAACGTTCACGGTTTCGCTTCGTGAACATAGTAGAAGTGTTTATATAGTGCAATACGTGGTTTACATATATTTGTTGTACCTGAGCAAGCATTTTTTCCCAATTTTTCAAAAAAAACTTTCAAAAATTGTTGTTGAATTTTTAGGATTAATATTACGTATCGTATTGGATTTTATTAGCGCTATTAATTTAGGTAACTGCATTAATTTGTACACATGGCCACAATAATTTGTATACACTTAGTTTAGGTGGTATTTCAAAAAGAATGATATATTTCGTGAGCGTGCCATCTCGCGCCGCCGCGCTGACTGCTCTTAGATAAAATAAAACTGAAATCAATTTATTTCTTACTGCGCTATTTTCTACTCGTATAAGGGCAAAGAATAATGTGTATAAAAATGAGGTTGACCGTTCACCGAGTTTCTATGCGAGAGCTTAGATTTGCTTTCGCTCGGTTAGAACTAACGAGTGAATCAATTTACTATTGACCACTTAAAATAATAATTATCATCAAATAACAAGATCTTACGTTATCATTTCCTTATTTTAATGAAGTTGATTTGATAAAGTTATAAGAATCAACTTATTAATATGGTGGTATGGAATATGTAAATTAAAAAAAACATTTTTTTTTATTTCATTTTTATTTAATAAAATTACATTTTTTTACGAAGCATAATATAGTTAAACATAGTCTTGCCTAACTAGGCATTGCCTGGTCCAAGGCAGACAATAATAAGCCATTTTAATATTTTATAATTTGGTATATGAACAAATATAATGCATGTACGAATTAATACAATACATGTGTGTATGTATGAATAAGATATATTATAAAATACTATCGATCAATGTCAACTTTAACAAATCGAAAACTGTCTAAATTTTGAAAATAATAATAACAATAATATTTATCATTATATATTACATAATAAAAAATATACTACTTATGACGATATTATACATAAAAAATAATTATTATTTCATCAATGTATATAGCAAAATAACTATTTTTGAATAATCATACATTTAGCTTCAGTTTTATTTCTTTCTAGTTTAGTTTTGCATCATAAAATTTGTCCCAATACACTACCCTGTGGAATCCCAAACATTACTGTCATTCCTTCACATTTTGTACCACTAAATTTAACTGTCTAGATGCTATCTGTCAGGTAGCTGCAAAAACCAATCCCAAATAATTCCTTAGATTTAATGAGCATGGTATCAATTGCTTTCGCCAGATCTAGAAAGATTACAATACACTTTTTGGCTGAATCTAAAGATTGAGTAATCATTTTGGTAGCCTCTAATATTGCTGTATTGGTGCTGAAGCCATACCGAAAACATTCCATGTGTTTTTCATATGTTCTCACTACTTTGTCTATAACTGTACTTATATTCTTTAATATTGAAATAGGCTTAAAGGTTGATTTGTCGGGTTTGTCTCTATTTTTATAAAAAGGAATGCTTAAAGAATGCTTTTTATGCTTAAAAATATGAGTTTTAAGCGACTATGTTTTTTGCAGTTATTCATAATATTAGTCAAAATTTTATCAGTACCACTAGATGTGCTGTCTTTTAGCCCTTCAACAATTTTGACTACTTCATCATGTTTACTTGGTGTTAAGTAGGACGAATATAGAATAAATGACATTTTTAGAAACAATATTAGCCGTTGAATGCTCATCAGAAGTATAATTTTTTTTTTTTAGATTTTAGTCTGTCAATTTTTGCCTGACAAAAAATCGTTTACACAATTAGCAGTTATTTAGAGATTTTTCTCTATTTGGTTTAATTCTTCGTTATTAATTTCAGACATTACTTTTAGTATCGCATAGACATTGGCTCTATTAGCATTGAAAGACATATTGTAGTACTCTTTAAAATCAAGTCAAAATTATTTAATAAAATTCAGTCAAATTTATTTTCCAATACTCGCTTATGGATTTGATCCTTTATCCTTATATTAAACTGTATGTTAAACTTAGATTAAACTGTCGGTCATCCACTACTTAAGACCTTGTTTTTATGGGAAATATATCTATTAATTGCTGTAGTGCATTTATCAATATGATAATAATGTTTCCGTTAATTTATTTGTGCTGTATTTATGGTTGTTTTTATTTAAAACATTTCTTCTTTTTTTTTCAAGTCTCTAACCATTCCAAAAGAGAAGTATTATCAATTTTTTTTTTTTTTTGTATTATCCGCTGTCTCATATTAAATTAGCTTTGGTTGAAGTTTAAGGCCAAACATAACGCGTAAGTCAATAATAGCTGTTTTGTAAACGGTTGAGATTCGTGTTGGCTTGTTAATAATGACTAAGTTTTAATTCTGCTAGCATTGTTAAATAATCATCAACGCGGAGGTCCCTGTCATCATTGATGTCAATATTCATATTCATATTTATAACTATAAATTCTGACGCTTGGTAATATTTATTAAGAATTTCTGAAATCTTCAGAATTTCTTTGATTGCTATAAGAAGGTAATTGCAATCATCAATAAACTTCGAAAACCTTTGCAGATTAGGTTTTTTAACCACATCATTTTGTCTCATAAAATAAGCTTAATATCGTGTTAAATGTACAGGTGTGAACCCCACGTTGACCCAAGATTCTGTCCGGACTATTACATCAAATTTTATCTTTAAGTCTTCTTAAATGTAATATGACTTGTAAGTAATATGACTTGATCAAGATGTTTACGTATACTTCTTATTAGGCAGAATAATTTAATTTGCATACTACCAATATAAGTTTGCAGTCAATTTAGTTATTGGTGAATCTAGCGGTGAAACAGTGGTCAATATCGGATACCATTATGTTCCGTATTTTGATTGCGTAGGATTGTATTATAAATAGCTAAAGAAAACTTGCAGTTCAGATCAATATTATACAGTAATAATGCCAGCGGTCCTTGTTCGTACACCAGTTGGAGAGATCCTATAGGATACGGACAGACACACGGATTAGGACATACGGTATACCGTATGTCCTAATTACACGTGAAAGTATATGCTATTCGTTATTATTAACCTTTAACAAATTAAAAAAATACTAGTTTGATTCATGGAGCGTAAATACCAACATATTAGAGATGGTAAATAGGTAAAATCCGATACTTAATAAAATACATTAAAAAGTAAAATAGTAGTCTTCCCTCCTATACGAAGAGCAGCCATAAGAATAGTACGAGGTCATAAATTATATTGAACACTTTGTAATGCATATTATTATTTTTTATGTCGTTTTGTCTGAGTAAAACAAAAACAATATCAATTACATACCTAAACATTTATAATTAGAAAATATGTAGTTTCTATATTAATTTTTTATACATTATATTATTTTGTAGTTGATAATAATAATTGTGTTAATTTATTTTTATCTAAATATAGTATGTTATCTTTATAATGTATTACGTATGTTTTTATTTATTTTATGTCTCCAGTTTTTATGTATACGATTGCGGAACAAATCTTGATTGGCATCCAATTTTTCGCACTAATTTAGAGAAGCTGTCTAAGAACTGAATAAATTATCGTTAGAATTGTTTTTTTTTTTTTTTTGCATGAAGATACAAAAACAGATGCTAACAATATGACATATATGTATATGGATGAACGCATTAAATGGGAAAGGTATATGTGACGTGACGTCATTGCAAGGAAATGTCCACATTTCATTAGGCGATATAAAAAAAAAACGTTGCGTGTTCACCGCCTGGCCCTGGCTTCTTCATAAGCTAATGCAAAAATATTCAAGCAATTAACTATAGTTTATCTTGTTTTTTTCCGAGTAGTAACCTAATAATTGAGACACAAGCAAATAAACAGTAGTTGTATAATGTCAGCTGTAATATTAGCGCGATTATGTTAATTGAAAGTCGCACTTCATGGAGACCAAGCCTTGTATTGATTGAGCAGTTAATCTGAATATTATCATATCAAAGATTCTTGTTACAAATAATCATTGAAAACACCAAATGTAAACAAAAATTTACAATTTGATTTACAAAAATACATAATTGTAAAAGGACGGCGGCCATATTTGAGTTAAAGAATTTTATTTAATGCAACATACACAAGTAGGTATTTCACCCATTATTGTTCTTTGTTTCTGGCCTGACAGAGATAAGGTCATCTATTGTTATTTTTTTTTTTTTGGTTTTATCAAAAGTATTATAATGAATTACTATGACTCATTTTTTAATGTGTCAATGTTCCTCTCCTCCCCCCAACCCCCCTCAAATTCTAGACGAATATCGTACAGATAGATATAGGCAAAAATCCTTCCGTCAACCTATTCTATACCTGTTTTATTTTTGTATTTATCCCATAGCATTACAGAATATAATATATTCTGTATATATTACTTTAATATAAATTACATTAGTCTTATTCGCGGATTTGAGTCGCAAAATTGACTAAGTCAATTTTTACTTTCGACATTAGCGATCTGCTCTACCCCTCCATACACACCCACCCATGATGTTTGTTCACAATATAAGTATAAATTTAATCGTAACGCATCGCTTATCTTAAAAGGAATATCAAATTAAAATTAATATGAAATGTAGAAATTTACTGCATTTAAGAAGTAGTTTTTTTTATAAGTGCCATCAACACTATTTTAATCTATTATTAATTATTTAATTATTAATTAACAAGTTTTATTAACAAGTTCATTTACCGCCATAAAGTTAATTTAAATATAATAATAAAAAAATAACTTCAATGGCTAGCATAACACGTATGTTTATTCCCAGGCAATCATCGAATATAAAACTATAGGATTTCATTTGTTTTATATTTAAATCTTAAAAAAAAAAGTGTGGCTATTTTATTCGACGGCGATAGTAAATATTCTTGAATAAAATTTAGTAAATACGTTTTAGTATATTTATTAATTTACTCGTTTATGTTTGTATGTATAACAACTGTATTTTTGCGCATACAAATATTAGGATATTGATAAAGCCAAGATGTCACGCCCGCTTTATAAAAAAAATATATGTAATAAAATAATATCTATCACGATTATAAAGTGAGAATGTATGAATGTACCCGAATGTATGTTTTTTCGAGGTAATCTCAAGATCCACTTAAATGATTTAGATAAAACTTGCACGATAAATAGCTTAACAGACATTGGTTAAGTAGCATTACTTCGACATGACCAAAGAGCCAAGGGTCAGTAAACAAAAATTCAAACCTATTTAGGATATTTTTATCTTATTTCATGAAACACTGGCTTATCGTGTTTGGTAGGCATATTAAAACTAAGTTTCTAGGTTTTAAATTTGAGCATTTCCGAACGTCAAACTTCTAAATTTAAATATATCAAATGATGTATCTAATATTTTTAATGCACAATATATTAAATATGATTTTGTTATTTTTTTAATCTTTAATTTTATCCGTTGCAAAAGAGTAATATTTAACAGCGCAAATATAATATACAAATTGAATAATATAAATTTTGAATAACAATTATAACCCTAATATTATATCGATTATAGTAAAATTATTATATAAAATGTTTGTTTTCAGCGCGCATTTATTTATTTGCCATTATTTATTTACTGTTTATTTGCCAAATATACAAATAAAACTAATTTTATTGACGTCAGTAATCTAACATGAAATTTTATTTCAAACATACAAACATTTTGATCAATTAATAATGCAATATAATATTCGCACTTATCAAAAACGATCGTGTTTTTCCACATAACGTATCAATTTTTTTTAATAAGAATGGTAGGAAAATGGTCATTTTTGATCACCTGTAAAACCTCATTATAGAGTAAGTAAATAAGTCCAAATTTACACAAACACATACACACGCTCGAATTTACATTATATGACCCTTAAGGGGATTACATACGTGAACGAAGGACACCATATGAACGATTCTGAACTACAAATTGTTGCCTGCGAAAAGAATCCTTGCACGATATATGGATAGGTGTAAACTCTATGACGGGCACAATGGCCCTTATAAATAAACTGCGGCCTACCATTTTGTATGAAATACTGATAGCGCTTAGTTGTTTTTTTTTTTAAAAATAAGGGAAATGTTATTTAACACAAAAACATATATTTAATGATAATTTAAAACACTTTTAGCGTAAATTATCATTTTTATATTTAATAACTCAAACAAAAATCTCTAATTTTAGGCTAATTTTGTTATTTTATTTCTAAGTTGTTAGGTACACCATATATCTCAAGTCGCTTAGGTAAACCCCTCCTCCACTTTATTATCATTATATTATTATTATTTTATATGGGATATTTCTAGTTTCAGAAACGGTAGACTTCAATAAATGTTATTTCAAAAACCATTGTGATTTTGTTTTTTTTTAAATACTTTGCATAATGTCCAAAGAAATTTCTTTAGGTAATTCCCTAAAATAATAAATTAGCTTTAATGGTAATAAACTAGATTACTCATATTTCTTGTGGATATCTCTCCTAACGCCTAAACCTGTAAAATTCGCATTTTTGTAGAATTCAGGTATCTATATACCTGTATCGATGTCCAGAATATGAGTGTTCGTCGTTTGATCAACCAAGCTATGTTCCGGGTTTAGGCTGCTTGATGATACCTAGTGCGGTTCCGAGTGTCACTTGGGTGTGCGCTTTCGGAAAGGTACGATCAAACCCTACCTTCAAACCAAAATAGGTCCATAAAACCAAATAGAAAAAACATAGCAATTGATAATATAATGAGTAAAATTTCAGGTTGGACAAAATTGTTCGAAGCATCTTAATGATTGACCGGTTTTATTTTACTTGGACGCAACACTGTTTTTAAAGGAGGCAAAACATTCGAAAACATCACCTAACAACGCTTTTAAGTTGATCCTTTTAGATAGCAAATTTTGACACTAAGATTAAAAGTAGTTAAATTGGCAACGAACAAACAAACATTCTATAAATATTCATACTATCGGTGTTATCTTGAGGAATATCTTATCATTGGCCAATAAAAAATGGTCATATCGAAATTTTTAGTATATTTTTTTTATTTTTAATATTATACTCAATAACATTTTTAATGTTTTCAACGTATTTTTTTCGGTTTTCGACAGAAAGAGTTAATTAATTTTTTTTACTACTTTTAAGTCTTCATCCGTTTCATGTGATTTGTAAACTTCATTTAATAAATTTCATTTGATTAGTAAAATGGTAAATATAAACTTTGGTATGTGTAGTGATGACTATAGCAGGTTTAGCGTTTCCATATTGTATATAAGAGTAACATTTCTCAGCTTGGTTGATCAAGCTTTTCTTTCATTTAGCTTGTTATTAAGTTTGGAGTAACGGGCTTTATAAAAAAGTAGAATGGTCTCAGAACCCAGCTCATGTTCAGAACATAGTTATCCCATTTTATCTATTTTATATATTATTTTTTTATCTAATATTTAAATTTATTATTGAATCAATCAGATGGCGGAAATGGCAGTTTGGGCAGTTTGCAATTAATTTTATAACTGTACAAAATCAAGTTGAAACGTCGTAGATAAACTATTAATATGATAAAATGAGAGTATTATTAGCATACCGCACATTTTAATTTGCCTGTAAATGTTTATTAGGTATTTAAAGCTTCATGAGTTATCTCATCATTAAAATACTATTATATTGTTTAGGACACTGGTCATAGTATTCACAATTCAATATCTTCTGTTATTTATTTTTAGGTTCTTTACATTATTTATTTATTTCATTTTATTTTAAATATAATTTTAATATAGATATAAAATATCAAAGTCAACAAATTTTTAGTACTAATCGACAATAATAATAGGACATTTCGATACAACGCTCAAATATCATATTCGAATATAACTACTCAGTTAAAATAAATACAAATTCATCTATGTGAGCATATAAGCATGTAAAAGAATGTCCAGTGCCACCTACAAACCCGTTTTAGGGTTAGGCAGGCTAGCCAGAAGGGCTAGCCCATCCGATGCACCGACCAAAGGCCCAGCGCCTGGTATCGGAGTCAAAATTCCTAGCATCATGCAGGAATTGACCACAAAATCAAAATCCAGTGCCACAATAAATAAATGTATGTATTTATTGTGGTTATCCACAATACTATTGTGTGATATAGGACTATTGTACTACTATTGTAGGATATTTCCTTAAAAAAATATTATCGTTGTAGAAAGACTTTAAATGTTGTAGTTTTTTGTCAGACCTGTATAATTTTAAAAGTATTTCGTGTATTTCGAAATATTTATATGAATAAGAGAATATTAGATGATAAACGCACGGACATACAGACAAAAAACCATTTTCCCTTCCTTTCAATTTATCACATATAAATTGTTTTTGTATCAATATACCAGCGTAATCAATAAATAGCTAACAAGTAATAAACCAGCAGACTCTGTGATTGTCCAAGATGCGAATTTTAAGCCTCACGTCATAATGTAAGGATTTTTCTATTGTAACTTATATGTAATTAGAAATTCTTAAACGTAGCACTTATTGAATGTGGTTATCCGAAATTTGACCTTATTGAAAAGGTTAACCTATCGTTTTGATAAAGAAAACATAAGATAAGCGTTGGTAAAATTTAAATGTTTTATATACCACAAAATCTTAATATTTTTTTAAAAAACTATAAATATTTGTATTTCATACCTTACCTCTGTTACTTTGTTGGGTACTTACTAAGTATAATATTTTTTTAAATAAAACAATTTTATGTATCATGTATAACATGTGTAATTTATTGAAAACGTTTTCACATTGTACAATTATTATTATAGTCAATATTTACAGTATCCTATTAAATTTTAGTTTTATTATAATAAGTTACCTATACTTACAGATCTAAAAATAATTCAAAATAATAAATTCGTATATTTAATTCAATATTCAAATATAATCAAATGGTATGTAATAAAGTCTCCTTACAACCATTAAAGGCAACTGCGGCAAACAAATCACCAAAAATACGGTCAAAGGAGTGCACAACAAACACATTAAAATCCAAGCCAAACACAGCCACAGGGGAGAAACATATACTTCAAGTAGCATTATTCCAAATAAATAAAATATATTATCCTATTTTTTTAACAACCAGGACCATTATAAAACCAGGGATTAAAATGCACAATTCACTTATCAATCATATAAATATTTGTTATCTATAAATGATGCATGTGTAATTATTATTATTATTATGCATTTTCGTTGACACATAAGAATACAAATGAAACGCTTCACATATTATGCCCCCTATTATAATTATAGTTAGCAAACAGTATTGTCTTTAAGGCCCAGTGTTCTTGGTCAGTATTTCAAGAAAATTCTCTGTGAAGAAGTCGTTTTAATGCCACCTGAAAGAAAAATTATACTCTTTAGATTTTATATTCCTAAACATTTTTATTAAATTACAATGCTAATCACGAAGTTAATTTAACAAATAATGTTATGTCAAACAAAAGAGTACCTATAACAATTTAAGGCACCTGTCCAAATACCTAGGTACTGAGTAGTACAAAAAGCAGTGTTGCAAATATTTTTTAATTAAAATAATATTGCTTCACTTTAAATAAATTGTTTAAACTTTGATAAAATTTCTTAACGGAATATTAGGTAAATAACTTAGGTATTGTCAAGTTTTAGATATTACTATGCCGTTAACTACCGTATTTTAAATTGAGACGAATCTGAAATGTGCATGCCATACTTTTTATTTTTAAAAATATGTATAACGCTTTTTTGCTATCTATCTTATATACAATCCTTATATTGCAATATGAAAAATGTTTTTAACCTAACTAAAATTAGTTATTATCTGATCTATAAACATAGAAAACTAGAGGGGTAAGTTTGGACGGGTAGGGGAGAGATCGAAAATCA
This sequence comes from Neomicropteryx cornuta, assembly GCA_020383195.1. Taxonomy (NCBI): domain Eukaryota; kingdom Metazoa; phylum Arthropoda; class Insecta; order Lepidoptera; family Micropterigidae; genus Neomicropteryx; species Neomicropteryx cornuta. The sequence goes on from JAHKQU010000014.1 coordinate 15,643,854, forward strand.
ATGAAGAAAATTCTAGTAATTTAAATTAACGCTCGGATTTTAATAGTAGATAATTTGTATTTTCAACGGATTTTTTGATAAGGAATATTAAGTAAATATCGTGAACGAAATTCGATGTAAGCATGTTTTATTGCATTATACACGCATTAAATATATTATTTTATATTATTGCATTATATATATTATATTATTATTATTATTTTATTACATACGACATTATCAATATTGCTGCTTGAACGCAATCGGTTGAAAAGTAATCATGAACATAAATTTATTATATGTACTTACAAGTCAACGCGTCCATGTACCTTAGATAATACTTTTTAAATGGGAGCGATGAAATACATTAGTAATTAAAAACAAAGATTCAGTGGGACCTATCGCGACTATGAGAGGTTATGAAAACATTAGTAGATAACACCGATATTACCGATTTGTGTTTCATTTGTATCCAGATCAATCTGCATTTAGCATGCGGCACAGTTGTTATCACACATAATGCTAACACATACTTTGAGATTTCAAATAAAACAAGCAAGTATCGCGTTTGCCACAAGTCAACAAAACAATGGCTAACCTTCAAATTCCAATAGTTGTGGACGTCCGATCGCAGAAGATGCTAATCGTATTATGTTGTGTAAACTGTCAAAATGGTGAAGACCTTAACAGCTGTTGAAATTTTATGACAAAATGAAAGATGATCGAAATAGTATGCAGTGCCGCCGTTATGACACGGCGTCCTTTGTTTTATGTTTTTTTACGAAACTGATGGCGTCGCCTTCGTTCGTCTCGCCGACTGCCTGTGCTTACTACCGCTCGCCAGTGCGTGCGGCGGATCGACTCGAGCCTCGTTCGACTCTCGGCTCTCGACTCTCGAGGCAAACCAGTCGCCGTGGCCTTATTCTGCGCCCGCGCCGGTTGCGTTATACCGCGCTATCGCATTCTTGGTAAACTATTGAGCGCCAGCGCGACGAACTATAATATTATAGTATGATATACATCATCCGCGTATGCATTCATGCTACGCAAGAACGTCGCAGCCAATTGCACACAAAAAATGCGTTACATAGAGTACCATAGGTAACATAGAGGCGGCAGAGTTATATTAAAAAACTAGTTTCGATACTAGTGATTACATTTAAAGATACCAGGGCGTAAAAAAAGTTAAAATAACTAATTTATAGCGTGAAAACTGGAATAAAAAACTCCAATGCTTTTTATGGCATTGTTATATTTAGATTTATGAATGAATACATCTATCGATATGGAATAAATTTTGAATGTCATACTACGTAATAAGCTTCTTTCTATAGACAGACCAATCAATCGACTAACCAATCGATTTTTCAAAATAAAAGCGATATTCAAAAATTGACAATGTAGTTTCTTCTTAAAAAAATATTTTTTTCCAAAAGAGTTAGCGATTTACGTTTAAAATGACCCTAAACTTGTTACTATTAAGTCGTCACCAAACGCCGCATTAGCATAAAAAAAGAAAAGAAATGCAACAATATCTTACATAATCCAAAAGTCGCTCGATGAGTCCTTTCTGAGTACTTTCTTTGATTGTTCGAAACCTGAAAAAAAGAAAACAATAGTATTTAACGTCAAAACAAATCGCTCATTGTTTTCAGATCCCTTGATGGTAATAATTTAGGCAAGTTCGTACCTTCGTATTTGACATCGGGTATGCTATAGCTGCTGCAACTGCTAGTTTCGCTCTCAGTTCTTTTTCTCGGTTCCCATCTTTGGTTCCAGCTAAAGAAAGGCGCGAAGGACTCTTTAGGGTCCACAGGTTTTGCCTTTACATCTTTCAATGGATCCTTATTCATTGTAAGATCGTTGCTGAGGTATTGCAGTCAGTGTATGTTTTTTTTTATTTATAATATCCTATCCTTCCTATTCGACTGATGCGCCTAAATTTTCAGTTCTTTAATTCTTTAATAATTCTTTAATTCGTCCTCCAACGTCTTCCACTTTCTCAAAGCGAGCGAGATATCCGTCCAATATGTCGATAACCAACTTTGTGAGGAGATTGATGCCCTCTCAATCGTATATTTGAACACAAGTCACGATACAAAGTCCAAGCTCGGATAGCGTTTAAAGTGTTATGAAATTAAAACGAGCGCAGCCGGCGACACGGGCTGACTAAATGTTAACATAAACACGAATGTGGTCGAGTCTAACTGGGAGTGAGAGACGACGATGTTGGCACTAAAAAAACAACTTTTTTCGAGCGGACATTAATTGATTGCCCAAATGTAAAATGCGACTGTACACCACCAAAGCAATAACACGCAATGCTGCAGCATCTTATCTACATACAAAATGGCTGTAAGCATTGAATCGGCTGCATATGTAATCAACCTTTCCAGTGGCGTACAAAAAGGCATTTAAAATTTGAAAAAAAAACTCTGAAATGCATGAAATTAAAGCGTGTTTTCAGGAAATGATATCACCAAAAATATGAGTATTGAAGTTGAGTAGAAACGATGCAAGAAAGAAGTATAGTTTTTCCTTAATTCACTCTAGCAATCGATACAAATGAAATATTTACGGCTCGCATAAGTGACTAAATTACATGAACTTAAGTTGAGGCATATTTTACTTTGAGTCGAGGATTTATTTTAAATAAAATAAATAGTTGTAACTACCTTGTGTTTAAAATAATGTAGTAAGAAAAAATTGTTGTAACACAAAAAAAAATCTAAAGATTCTATAGATGTTATAGCATCTATAGAGTTCAAAATAAACTCTATAGATGCTAGCAATCGTGTGTGGTCTCCGAGGGTTGAGACGAAGCTATTTGATTAAGGGTGCATTTCCGAAAAATGTTTTGCTACATTAGGGCATTTCGCTAGCATACACAGAACAGAATGAGACCAATACCAATATGTTTTATAGGTACTCATATCTGTTATTTGGGTAGTTTATTTTCCAATAATATTATCGTAAGGTTTTAATGTTACTAATAGCAGAAAACACGCGCCGCTATTGGATGTTTGGTTCATTTCAATTCTTGTAGGATTTCCTCTATACTTGATTTTAGGTATAGGTACATTATATAAAGCACTGGCGTCAAATCTAATATAAAACTGTATGTGCTTTCATAATGACAGTTCATTGTATGTTACTTTTAATATTTAAGCTGGTCATCTTGAAAATCAAGTTTGACCACTCTCACACGAGACTGTTTTGAGCCAATAACTTACATATATTTGAATATTGCTACGAAATATGCTAATTCAATCTCATTTTTTATTTGTAAAATATTTAAATTTGAAGCACTTTGAATAATTTATTCATTTTCAATGTACTACGTGGATAATATATATATATAAAATAACAAGATGATTCATCATCACCCAGCTCAAGCCGTTTATTATAATCTAAATTTTCGAAAATACATTATCTTTAGAACGTAGGTATCCACTAAGAAATGATTTTTATAACCCTTCCCCATCTCCCTAAAGGATAAAAAGAGGCTGTGAACATTTTTATATTGAAACCAATATCTCAAAAACCGAAGATGTTACAGAGTTGAAAATTAAAATTTAGCCACTTAAAAAATAAAGAAACACGTGTTTCACCACTTTCCGAAAATCCTATTAAGGGAAGTGAAAAGAGGAGGGAAGTGTGAATTTTTCAAATGAATACTTACATCTCACAAACAGTAGTTGAAAATTAATGTTGAGATACTTCTTAAAAAATTAACAAACACGTGTTTCGCCATTTTTAGAAAATCGAGTTAAAAAGAAGTGATAAGACGGGGGGGGGCGTATATTATTTCTAGTGGATACCTTCATCTCATAAATAAATGATTTCATAGGTGTGAAAATTGGTATTTAGATTCTTATGTATTTTTTTACCATTTTCGGTCTTCCATCAGATAAAGTCATTCTTAAAATAGAATAGTGAAAGAAGAACTAAAATGCTCGCCAGTTGTTCTAGATATCTAGCCTGTTTTTCGAGGCAGTTACCTGTTTCCAAAAATTATAAACAACAGCGTAGAATTTAAGTTAAGGTCGGTTAAAGGGGCACAAACAATTTGGAGTATTGGTGGAGAGCTTAGTGTAGGAAATAAGCCTACATTTTTTTTTCTATTGATCTCATCAATGCCCTTTTCTATTTATCGCCCCCATAAATACACATTTACTGCATATAAATCATTCCTAAACCTCTAAATCTTAAGGGGTTACCCGATCTACTTGTACATTAAAAATGGGTAGGTAATAACCAAATAAAATTATAAAGTAGGTATTAAGAAATCATTTTTCTATCTTAAAATGTATGAAATTTGTTTGATTTAAGATACCAGCACCATTTGAATTTACTGGGGGATCGTGGTCGTAGTTGCCAGCTTGTAGAGCAGCCCTTCGTGCCAGACTCGGTCAAAGGCTTTCTCCACGTCTAGGTTAGGTTAGGTGCTAGGAAGACAGCGACCACCTTTTCCCGTTTGTTGAATGCCTCGGTGAGTTCGTGGATGACCCAGACGAGTTGCATCGCGGTGGAATGCCCATCTCTGAAGCCGAACTGCTCGGCTCTGATAGGCAGGTCAAGTCGCATTCGCGTCACTATGCAACGCTCGAATGCCTTGCCTAGGGCGGGGAGCAGAGAGATGGGCCTGTAGCTGCCGAGCAATCTGAGGTGCTTTCCGGTCTTCAGGATCATGATGACCTTGGCTGTCTTCCACATGGTCGGGAAGTGACTGAGTCGGGTGCAGCTGTTCAGCAAGCTGGCAATGGCGGCAACCTTCGCCTTGGGGAGGTGTGTCAGGGCTTTATTAGAGATTTCATCCTCCCCAGGCGCCTTTTTGGCTTTTAATGTCCTAAAGAATCTACCCAACTCGATTGGAGTGATCGGCAGAGGCGGTGGCTCATCGGCTTCTGGAGGGATGTAGGCGCGGACCAACTGGAAAGTTACGGGGTCTTCGAAGGGATTCGGCTTGAATACCTCCTCCAGATGGTCCGCGAAGATGTCAGCTTGGACCTGATCGGTGTATTTGAGACGGCCGTCCTTGTCTAAGAGGGGTCGCGTGGGTTAGGGTTTCCTCAACTGGCTCCGGTTTAGCCTATAAATAGACGGTAAGTCTTCACCTATTGAGAAAATGTAGTTCTCCCAGGACTCAGTGGAGAAGGAACGGACTGTCGAGTCCGCCGCTTCAAGCCAGCGGATCTTGGCGGCTGGGTATCTTGTTTCCTGCCAGAAGCGCCTTCTTCTTCTTGCCTCCGCCTTCTTCTCCAATACTGAGCGGGGCAGAGGGGTGGCTTCGCTGCTGCGGGCTGGAGCCGACACGGTTGTGTTTTGCACCAGAGCTGACTTGATGATGTCCGTCAACTCCCTGGTGCGATCATCCAGCTTTGCAGTGGTCGAGAGGGGGGTTCTTACGAGGGTTGCTGCCTTCACCTGGGCCTCGAAGGACTGCCAGTCCACGTGGTGGCGGAGCCTCTGAGGAAGGAACTCGACTGAGGGCGCTGTGTCAAGGGTCAGAAGCACCGGCAAATGGTCGGAGCATAGGTCATAGAGTACCTTCTGCTGGTGCAGATGTGTAACTTTGGTCAGGATGGCTATGTCCAACACATCTGGCCGGTGAGAGACCGGCGCCGGTACCGAGGTTGAGGTATCCGGTCCTGAGACCGTGAGGTCCTTAGCCTGCGCGTGGTCGAAGAGGATCTGATAGGTGTCTGGCCTAGAGAAACAAAAGTGGGTTGCAAACCCACTGGTGGTAGGAGTGGGAGGAGGTGGTGGGGTGGTAGGAGGCCACAAGTCTTGAGTCTTCGTAATGCGCGAGTCCAAGGTAACAAACCGATTTCTCTATAAATTTGCCTACGTGATTTGGAGACAAAGGAAATCGCGGGCATCGGCTGTTGAACCCAGCTGTCTGCAGCGTGTGCCACTGAAGTCTTGATTAGGCACAAATTGGCGCTGTTGGCGAGTGGCGACATACGAGTAGTAGCAATCGTGATTCAAAGCTATACATCACATATCATCTCAACTACTTTGATTGTAACCTATCTAAATATGTACCTAAAAATCTAAATGATTGTGATATGGAATTGGAGATGGTGATATATAGGCCGATTCCATCCTCATAAAAAAAACATTATCCTAATAAAATTGTATTCCTTATTTTTTATCCCAATGCCACACTCTCACAATTTATTACATTTATTGGCATCAAATAAATAAAAAAAAAATAGTTATTTTAAAATTCATTAAGTACTTCAAATCCACTTTCAATTTTTGTTTTTATTTTATTTTAGGTACCTTCCTATCTACTTCCATTTTCTTTTTTTCATACCTTAACCTTTTTCATACCTTCTTTTTTTCATGCCTTGTTTAACGCGTTTGTTAATATTTTTTGTGAATTTTTGTATCTCCTTCCCCACCCATTAAGTTCGGTTTTTCGTTGTTACATTATTTGATTTTTAAAAAAAATGTGTTTAATATTACAAGGCCTAATATATTTTGCCATTATAAAAGAAGATGAAGAACCAATGTTATTTTGTATTCATCTTCAGCTGTCAGATAAGTGTCAAACAAACTGTCAACAAAACAAATACACATTCCGAAATTTTCGTGTGCCTGAAACATAAAATTTGTATTGGAAAGATTTCCTAAAATTTTGTATCATATGTGTGGTTAAATTTGTATGGTTAAAATTGTAAATTTGTATTGTATATTAAATTTATTTAAAATAGTAAGGTTTCACGATGAAATTGCCGTACACAATATCGCGAGCAACGAAGGAAATATATGATGCATCGGAAGTAACGAAAAACGCATTAAGTGAAGCGAATAGACATGTATTTGCTGAAGATTTCGAATGGGATGCTGACATTCCGCCTCCTCTTATTTATCTAGCTGCTAAACGGCTGGCAGAGATCTTCGATAGAGCACAATATTTGGATAAAATCCTACCGAAGGATATTGATTTAATGGTTTCTCTATTTCCTACAGATCTGCCGCTTGATTTGACTGTGAATCTCTTGACTGTAAATATGATTTCTGATTACTTTATCTACCTACGATATGTACAAAATGCATCACATTGATTTTTAAGATTTATTAAGTAAGTTACAATCTGGAGGGTCGGGGGACTCTCACTCATACTTATTATATACTACTACTACTATCGTAGAAATCTTATCCAGAACTGACGGTTTAATGCAACTCCTCTCCAGTTTTGGACACCTAATGATTTTGCATCTGTGTTGACCCCATCCTATCCAGCCATCGGAAATTCGGGCGTCCGGCTCCTCTCCGTCCCTCCAGTGCTCCCTGAAGAATTTTTTTTTGGGGGTTCGTTGTCTTTCATTCGATGCACATGTCCGGCCCATCTTAGTTTTGAGATGCTTATTTGACGCATTATGTTTGAATCTCCAAATAGGTCATAAAGTTCATAGTTGTATCTACTAACACGCCACTCTCCATCAACTTGTATTGGTTCATAAATCCTACGTAGAATCTTTCTTTCAATAATATCCAAAGCTCTTTCATTTGCCTTGCTTACTGTCCAACATTCCGAACCATAAATTGGGACAGGTCTAATAGGAGTTTTATAGAACAGCTTTAAGGTGCCTTTGAAGTCCATAGTAACATCTGTTGGCTGCCAATATCCACCTTTTTCATTTTGATGCTAACATTGTTGTCAGCAGTTACCATGGATTCCAGGTAAATGAAATCTTTAACCGTTTTGAAAGAGAAGTTGTCTATTTGGATGTACGCAGGATTGGTCTGGTTATTAACAGGCATGTACTTGGTTTTTGTTGGGTTAAGGCCCATATCAGCGGCAGCTTTATTTAAGGCTATGAAGTGTGAAGGAAACTTTAAGATCAATCATAATATTGTTAAGATCTATCATAATGTTTGTATACATTCACATATTATTATATTCCATGGATATTCATATTTATTTGTGATTTGACGTGGCAACAAATGTTTTCGACGTGGCAACAAGACTTTAAATAATAGACAAAATATCTTCCTTAGATAGCCTGCTTAGATAAGATATTTTTCATTATACCTACTATATTTTTATAACATGTGCAAGAATTAAACGAATAAATACAATCATAATAAAACAACCCTTTTTATAACAGGATGATGTCTACTGGCAAAGGTGCTGCGATACTAAGTGGCCAAATAAATTTGCTTCTCTCGGCACTTCAAGTTCATGGAAGCAGAAGTATTTGTCCTACTGCCTTCAAGATTTCCTAGAAAATGCTAATGCCAATTTGTATGATGAGATTGAGGCTGGAAAACTAGCAAAATTGGTAAGTGTCTTGCAAAATATTTCATTGTTAAAGTATTTTTAACATGCTTGTATTGAAAAACTTGTATAAATTTGCGCCTTAGGATGACTCTTTATATATATGTTATCTATATCCAAATTTTAAATCTTTCACTCCAAACGCCAGGAAGTTTTTTTTTTGTATTTAAATAGATACCCTCAAGAATATACCTTAGCCTTATATTATTAGCTTATAGCTCATATGACTGCTATTTCATAAAATTGCGCAATATGAACCATCAAATTAAGTAAATTATAATTTTATGCAAAATATGTCATGGACTAATTACTTATTTAGGTCAAGTTATATGAATAAAAAGAAAATGATAAAGTATGTGATAAATTAAGAATTCGTTTAGTAAAATGTCATCATTTAAAAAATAAATTAAGTTACAGCATGTTACTTGACTCTCAACTAATGACTTAATAATCATTATTTGTGGTAATAATAAATTACGGTCTTTTGGAATATGTTTACACATATAATAAAATTAAAAATCTTCAAGGCAGAATCCTCATATTAAAAGTACCGATATGAATTCATTTTAAATATAAGAATAATGATCTAGATTTATTTAGACAGCAATATTTTGACAGTTTCTCGGTTTTTAAGTATAAGTTAATCATAACTTTTTTTGATGATGATTTCCCCCTAGGTATCTATAAGTATATTTTTTTTAATTTTCTGTTCATGGTAAAATATATATATTAGGTACTTAAAAATAGTTTTATGTTATATTTAGGAATATAAGAAAAAAATAAAAAACAGGTTTCTGTACATTTAGTATAGTTAATAATAAAATAATATTCTAGAGAATTTTATTAGCTATTCAAAATCAACATAACATAACATACATAGTTTTTCTAAAATAAGTATTTTACTAAGCGCCCAGCTTCACTCCATTTTTAAAAAATTCACCAAGGCCGAAAACGTACAGATTCGTTAAGTCGCTCGGGCAAGAGATGGGTTAAGGAATGTTCGCTCTAAGATGGAAATATTGATATTGAACAAATTTATGCATACTTGATTTTTGAAACTGAATTTCTATTGAAAAAATCTTTTTATTGGCACTTTTTGATGAGACCCAACTTTAGGTATGACTCTTTTTTAAATGCCACTTTTTATTATCTGGATTGAAGCCGAGTAATTGCAGACAAGAGTTAAGAGACTGGAAGCGAGGTAACCCTTCTGAGTGCTACAGGTATTGACCACAGGGCTTAGCGATATCTTAGATCTATAGGGTAAATTTTAATCACGGTTGCAATTTGTAGCACAATAATCTACAATTTAATAATAGGCAATTTGTAAGTAAATATTATTGAAACCACCAATTATGGATTATATATGTATTTTATTTGCAAATAATGACATTAATGAATCCTTAGAAAAAAAACAATATGTTTTAGAAAAACTGTAAATGGACCCCAAGACCATTGTCTTAAACCATGTAACAATAAAACCATGGACCCCAAGACCATTGTATTGGCCATGTAACAATAAAAAAAATAATAATTTTAATATCTTAAATAAAATAGGTTTATCAAAACCAAAATGTCTTCATAGTAGTTTAAGTGTCTGTACTCACTCTTACGACACTCTTTCAGTTAAGCTCTCATGCAAAATATCACGGCTTAACCATTGACCAATATTGACCATTGACCAATTGGAACTCCCAAGAGAAACTTATAATTATTATTATCTAAATTATATTATACACAGTCGATACAACATCTAAGTAGGACATTAGATATATTTAAAGTATTAAATGTACAGAAATTAATTCACACTAAATATTTTTATATGCTAAATGTTTATTCGTTACTTTTAGGCCAGTCCTTATATTACACTGCTAAAAATCACTCAGCTTCAAATGGTAAGGAAACCACCATTACCTAACTGTTCAGATGGAGTCATAAGAGATGAGTGTATTATTCCGGATGAAGATATACCAGTGGACCATATTCCACTAGAAAGTGTCGTCAAAGAGCTAATATTACTTGAAGAGATTGACATAGTATTTGGAGTTAAAAATATGGGAGGACTCTATGAGGAGAGACTATTTAAATTTTCACTGGCCGATTGCCACTCATTGTGTGCCGGTATGGCCGATCTACCATACCTAAGAATATTACGTATTCACCGGAGTCTTTTGGACGATGTAAAGGTCAAAGTGGTCATGCAATTTGTGGCAGCGAAGAATACAATTGAAGAAATTGACTTCTCTTATTGCAAGGTAGGTGATCGGGGTGCGGCTGCTATAGCTGCCGTTTTCCTCATCCATCCCAACCTGAGAAATGTCAAACTCCAAAATAATATCTTTAATGATCTCGGCATTCAGGCTTTGGCGTACGGAATTCAAACAGCGGAATTGGGCGATGCACCGCTTGAAAAAATAGGTTTGAATTATATACCATGGTAGAATGAAACTGCGCTATCGCATAATTATTCATTAGGTTGCCTAACAATTGTTTTTATATTTGTTTGTTGACATAATTAAAGCTGATCATTTCCTGTTAAATTATTGTTTTCTAAATTTCATACATTTATATTTTTTTCATATAATATGAAAATATACAGCATGTAAAAACTGTATGTTTTCTTCATTCAGCCTTGTAAAATTTCAGTTTGCAATTGCATAGCTATAGAGCAACACCACTTCTCCTTGGAAAGACACTACCTTCTTCCAGAGTTAATCTTACTTCCTGGAGCATTTTTAAATAGCCTTCAGCTTCCTTGCCATATTCAACCTAATCTCCTTATCCGCAAGTCTTTTTCCTTTCATAACCATTTTTATTTTGTGGAACATCCAACAGGTACAGGAAGCCTTATACTGGGGCAGAATTGCATTATTTGGTCACAAAATCTTTAATGATATGATGTGAATGGGTGGGTGAATCAGTTGATGGCCACTTTTTCATAAATTAGGCTTTTTCATAACTTCTACGTAATCCTCCTAGTTAACTTTCTGATCTCATTTATTTATTAATTGAGGTTACCCAACAGAAATTGTACATAACATATACAATGTAAATTGGAGCATATAATCCTTAAACTAGATATGCCCGATTGGCAATTAAAGAGAGTTAGAGGTTATTGCAAAGAATAATAATGATATACACAAATCACCTTCGTAGTAAATGAAAACTGAACATTACCATCATTTGCTCTTCGGTTATTGTTTTTCTGTAATTTCCCACTGGAAAGATTAAACTTTTGCAATGAGTATTCACTAAAGATTTATCCCCGATAATGACTTTTTTAAAGAATAAACCAATTTTTCATTATGTCCTGAGTGATTTTTATATAAAGATCTATCTGCTCCTAACCAGGAGTTTCAAAAGGAGTTTAAAAAAAACTATAATGAAATTGCAAATTCCCCAGCTGTTCAGCAACCAAAGATTCTGCCTTATATGACTATCATTTATAATTTATCTTATTACAATTGCAGATTTAAGTAGTAACATATTTCTCTAATTCGGATATTTGCTGTGTTGTAGTAAAATCCTTTATCTCATTTTTCATCTTTTGTCATTTTACACTTTCAAGTAAATTTAAACAATTTTTTAATGTTTTTTACATTTTATAGTCTAGTTATAAACATAAATTTAGTTATAGTAATAAATACGGTTATTTTTTTAAAATATAATCATGTTCTTGATAATTTTGCTTTATTGCTTATCCATTTTCAAAGCCTTTAGCTGCTCATCCTATACTTTGAAAATGCTCTGCAAATTATTCATTAAATATAATGTTGAATGTTGATAATATATTAACCTGATTATTTTTTTAGTGATATTTTCTAAAGATCCTGCAGATTTACCCTCATATTTTCATTCTCATGCATCTAAATGTCAGGTTTGTTCCCGAAGAACGAGTTAGAGTCAGTCCAAAGAATGTCAATCATGTCTTCATGCTTTTCCCCAGTTTGATAGTCTTATAGAATTAATTATTATCACTAAAATGGCAGTCATAGTAAGAGACATTGTTTGTGTTGACATACATAATTGATGGCTGTTACAAAAGAACCTGCGTAGTCTGAAATTATGTAGTATCTTGTTCGAAAAGATCTTCAAGCTAAAATTAAACCTCTTTTTAGTAAGAATAATGTCACGTTCAAGTCATTTGCAAATGAAATTCCCTACGTATATTTATACTTTCCCAAATAAAGACTATGTTTAAACGCAGAATGGTAACAAAACATGATCACATTACAATACTAGCAGTGTCACCGGAGGTAGCTCCAAAATATTATAATAAATAAATAATAAATAAATAAATAAATAAACATAAACTGCGAATTGCCGAACAATAATTAATGGAATATCGCCTAAATATTGTATTGAATTAATAATAATAAGAAAAATGTAGCCTCCGTTAAACCGTTTCTTTATTTCAATAATTCTAGATCCACATAATAATATTATGTTCTCCTCTTTCAGAAAAATCTGAAGTCTTTTCGTTTGTTCTACTTCTAACATACTCAAACTGCCTTTTCATATCTTTCTCAATGGTTCATCTGATCATAGTAAAATTTCGTTGTAAAATAAATGACTTTGACAATTTCGTTGTCACGTCATTGAGAAGCTACCACTGCTCTTTGACCGCGATGGACAGCAATCATTGCACTACATAAAAAAAAAATAAAAAGCGCGAAAGTGGGGATACATTTTAATATTATTAACTTCTTATCTAATAGTTTTTTTTATTTTTATATAATTTCAGATCTACGAATGAATACACTGTCAGACATGAGTGCAAACTATTTGTCTTCAGCTCTAGTGAGATGTAAACTGAAACCTCAAGAGCTTAATTTATCTGGTTGTGCTCTGAGGGGCAAGGCTGCTAATAGTGTATGGTTGCAATTCTTAATTAATAATAATATACTCTCACATTGTAGTTGCCTAATTAAGCTTATAGTAATAACATTTTTGACAAATAAAACGTTTCAAACATGAACTTAGGTTATACCTACAAAAACATACATATCAGATAATTTGCCAAGTTCTCCGTGACAGTTTTTTTTTATTATAAAGAATATGGTAAGAGAAAATCACTGACTGAGGTTAGGCCCACATAGACATCCTAATCCTAATCTAGCATAATATTAGCAATCGTATTTTATTTTAATTGTGGTAATTCCATATTGTAAAATGAAAATGGAAAATAGAAAACAGTTTGGTTTACCAATGTTTAAAAAAAACATAAAAAACTTTCCTAAGAGCTATCATTTTCTTGCAAGAGAGATGGCCAATTACAAAAATGGGAGATGGTCAGACTCCGAACTGCTGCTGTAAAAATTTACAGGACAAAACAACACTGACTAGCCCGTCTCTTAATAACGGCTATGCACACACTTCAAATCTCTTTGGTTTTATAAATTTAGGTTTATAGGTGATGAATAAGTAATATTTAATAAATAAATACAGTAACTTTTAGAAATACAGATGATTTCTTTATTTGGAAAGCTATAAGTATTTCTTCATTGCAGATAGCTGGATTACTTCAATTAAACAGGGGTCTACGAAGACTCGATTTGTCCGGCAATATGTTTGGCGGAGAGGCGGAAGCTACTCTAATCAAATCTTTAGAAATGAACAGAAGGATTTTGGAGATTAATCTTAGAAATACAGGTTAATGTATATTAAATATACAATATATTTTTATAAATGTATTTTGGTTGAAAATGGATGATTATAAGACATATCATTTAATGAAAGCTTGTAAGAATTCTATATTCCTGTCAAAAACATTTTTGTTCTGTGGCTGTTCTTATTCAGATAAAAATAATGTTATGCTTTCATACTACTGACTGTGTTTGGTGTATGACAACAAAAAAAAATGGTTACGTTTTAAACCATTTAACCAAGATTATACTTATGTCATAATATTATATAAGTTAAAATTCTACCTTTTTAGCTTCTATAAATAGATTGATGTATAAGAGCTATTTATTTGCCATCTATTTGCCATCTGTCTGCCCGTTGGTCTGTTTCATCTTTCAACTCAAAAAGTACAAATGCGAATTGAATTTTTGTGTATATTGATGCTCTTGAAAAACAACCATAGCCGTTTAGATAACATCGGAGGCTGGTCGGATAATATAGATATTTACCATTAAAGTTAACAAAGTGTTAGTACTGAAGAATGAAACATTGTCACTTCGATGCAGCACAGCACGGCTATTGGGACGTATTTCTTATTAGTGGCTAGTTAGAATTAATATAATCTCATATGTAAAAGAATGTTCAGTGGCACTTTATAATTATTATAAATTGAAATATTATGTCCGTGTTTGTTTATTTATTTATTGATATATTTATAAACTCAACAATTTTTAGGACTAATAAATGAAACATTGACAGTTCAATAGAAAGCGCAAATATCAATTCAAATTTCAAAAATATGACAGCACGGTTGTAGGAACGTATTATTTATTACTGGCCAATTAAAGTTAATACTAACTCATCACATGTGCCACATTATAAATTAAAATATCATGTCCGTGTTGTTTCATTAGCCGTTTGTCAAAATTTAAAATGTTAAAACTAAAATGTTAAATTTTATGATGAATAGAAAAAATGTCATTATACCATTGTATGTTTTTTTTATTTTAATCTACTCAAATCTAAAAAAATACCCACTGTTGCTTCTATGGCCATTCAAAACGGACATTGAATAGGCTAATAGTACCGCAGGCACAAATGGAGATAGGAATCGAAGTTGGTACCGCAGACGCAGTAATCTTGGGGTATGATGCAATTATTGAGCGTCTGTAGGGCCTAGCTGTAAAACGTTAAGTTCTGGTTAAATAATTTACTACTACTAAACAATGTATAGAGGCTGTTGATATTATATGATAGCCATTCTTGTTTAATATTATTTAATTTGATTCAATTATGATTATGATGGATTCAAAAGAGGGTGACACATGAGTTAGTGTTTTGTGTAATAAAGATTATTTTCTTGAACTTGTATTTATTAGAATTTACTATTTATTATATTGAAAAAAAAATATATAGTGAAAAAACACTTTTTTCAGGTATTTCAAAGGAAACTCAGGATGAGGTGAAACGTCTTTTGGAGCGAAACGTTCAACTGCTGGAAGAGGAATCAATACCAACCAGCGAAGAAATTCCTCCACTCTACCTCAATGAACCGGAATATCTTATTTGGGAATATAACCCGGATAATCCTGACTATGAACCAGGCCATTATCCTGCACGCGTACCAGAAAAATAAATTTAGTTATTACTAGAATAATTTCTATTGTCTTCCTATCGCTGCTTCAATGATTAAAACTAGTTATTTTTTTCATATATCATTGTACTCTTATATTTCTTGCAATAAGTTTATAACTTCTTATCATTTTATAGTAATAATAATACGCTGTATTTTTCTACTCCATTAACTGAACACTAATATGCACTTCAATTTTTCTCCTGTCACTGCTTGTACTGCGCACTTCGTTGTTGTGCAAATTTAGCCCTTTCCGAAAAAAGTAGTACTTTAGTTAAAATACTACACAATAACCTATCAATATTTCCTCGCAATTCTTTTAACACTGTATTATCAATGAAATACATCATAAATATTTATTACAACTTTATTTTCGTATACACATAAATTTTAAAAAATTAAAAAACAGAATTTCTATTTTATTTCATGGTATCTGAATAGGTTATAATAATTAAATGTAGGATAAATTTTCTATAAAATGATGTAAATTTTGGACATTCAATTTTATGAATTTAGTTTTTATAAACTACTACAAAGTTGACAACAAAAGAAACAAACAAAAGGACCTGTCGACAGTCCTGTCGACCCATTGGTCCTTGCTTATTTTATTGTAATAAAAACTATGATGAAGTAAACGCCGTTGTTGACGGCATTGAATTGAACTGTTCTAAAATCTATCTACCTAACTGCATGATTGACAAGCGCAAACTAAAATTTCCTCAAGATGTCATCTTAAAAATAATTTACCTATGTTAGATACCATTTTTAACCTTGTTCATCCCTCTATCGACGAACTAAAATTTCTATGCAAAAGACATAATATAATGCAAATCAAGACGATTTCTGAAGAGAAGGGCCAGTGAATAAAAAATATCACCGCTTATGCCTCGCATGTATATATTGTCGCGTAACAAAATAGCAAAGAATCGTTGCAACAATATATTGTCACGCGACAGTAGAGCGGTTATATACAATTTAGGTGTTTGAGATATTCAGATCAAATTTTATCATTTATATATTTTTTTGTGGAAAACAAATGCCTGTGACCGTTTAATTTAGGTCTGGAGTTATAAAAGACACAATGATCACTAAAAATGTGGCTGCTTGAATATGCTCTAAAATATCAACATGGTTAGTTTTATGCATACTTTATTTCTATTGTTTTCTTCTTTTCATTTCATTGCCATTTTAATTGGAACTACAGACATCATAATAATAATAATATTGTAATGCAAAATACACTAAGAATTTAAGAATAAGTACCACCAGAATAATATTACGATAATTACTGATTTCTCTCATATAAATTTTTCTCCTGTATATCAAAAAGAGAAGTTCGTGTTATATATACATATATACTTCAAGGCTTCTCTTTCAACAATATTTATGAAGTATGTCAAATAATCTCTATAAAACCATTTTAATAAAAGTTAAAGCAAAAACTGCCTTTTTATTCTTTTAAAGTATTAAAAGTATCTACAAAACCACTCAGAAATTAAACCCCAATACAAGAGTAGCAACGATAAGGGGCGGGAAAAACCGTAACCACCCATCTATATAGAACATAATATATTTAATGCTATTGTCGTAGTCTTGTAATAATATAACTCAATGGTTTGTTCCACCATTGTCATACAACATCGATCTATGATAAAAGTATAGCAGTAAAACATTTCTTTGCTACTTAGGTAAAAATCTCAAACATAGTGCAAGTGTAGGAGAATGTTAACGACCGGTATTATGGATCTTCTAGGCGTCGTAAGCAAAACCGTCAAGATAATGAAACAGTTTTCAGTTGTATTCTTTTAAATACTAGTTTAAAAAAGATCAAATAAACGTCTGATAATTGCTTGCTTTTCGCTGTTTATTTAAAAATCGCAATTTTTACCAACTATTTAGATAGTACATTTTTTGAGCTATTACAATATTTATTAGTTGGAAAACTAAATTTAAAATTTCAATATGGTACGACTGGAATAAGTCTTATTGTAATTGTTTGCTAAGCTTGGAAGTAGTTGAAATATTTACTACTAGATAGTATTTTTTTTTTACGTAACACAAAATAACACATTTAAAACAAGTTTTAGAGTAGGTATCGAGTATCGAATTTTAATAGTGCAGAAAAGGTACGTATTCGCATGCTTATGACAGGAAAAAAATATTTATTTAATTTTCAATTCGCACAAAGGGCCTAAAGTTTGAAAAAAAAATTCAAAAATAAAATATTATCTTAATGCACAAATTTTACCAATTATATTTTTCAACATCTAAAAGCGGGATGATGATTCATTTTTGATACCTAATAATAGAAAAAATATTTAAAAAAAAAACACGTTAAATTTTGAGTTCATAAGGCTCAAAGTTTGCGAATTTAGTACAAAATCCTATTCACTATCGCCATTAACAAGCAAGGGCGTTATCTTGACATCTATTTTTTTTACCGATTTTGGCATCTAAGATCATAATGCAATGTGGTGCAATCTTGTCCGGATACTTCCAGTGGACTTTGTCACAAGTTTCACTTATGTTTGAACTGCTCTGATGGTAGGGTTTAAGTTATGGTAAATTCAAACTCAGGCAGAGTTAAATACTTATTTTGCAGAAATGATTAACTTTCTATTATTAGGGGCTTACATTTTACATTGTTTGTCCACTTAAAATCAGCTTAATGTAGTCCGTGGTACTAAAATTTACCGAGGAAGCTATAAAAGTTCTAACAGATACTTATCCCCTTCGGCTGTTGATTTCTTGATCCTGTAACTCAATTCTCGTATGTGTTGTCTCTTATCCACTATCTTAACCAACACTGCTCTCTAGATCAAAGGTGTCCAAACTACGGCCCGCGGGCCAAACCCGGCCCGGCAGGCGATTTTATCCGGCCCGCCAAGGATTTTGAAAAATTTCGTTGCAAATTTCGTTAAAGCAATTGGCTGGTAAATTTATTTCTATGTATGGCACTACCTATATGTGCGAACAAACTTTTTCCAGGATGAAGTATCTGAAATTTAAATATAGGGCAAATTTATCGGATGATCATTTGCAATCATTGCTAATAATTGGTGTTTCCGATTTGAATCCCAACTTTGAAGAAACTCTCCAGGAAAAAACCCAGTTCCACCATTCCCATTAAAAATTGCATGAAATAATTTTATAATAATATAATTTAGACATGTTTGTTTAGTATTGTTATATCTGTAATTTACTATAACAAATTTTTTATAGTGTATATATGTGGCAACAATAAAAAAAATCAATGCTGCTTTACTTGTAATAAGGTTTTTTAACTCACATATTTACAATGCTTGGCCCCCGCTAATGAATTTAAATACCAAACTGGCCCTCGCAGAAAAAAGTTTGGACGCCTCTGCTCTAGATGACTGAAGAATGCGTTTCTCTGAATCAAAGAATCGTTTTTTTTTTTAATTTTGTCCGGTTAAATTCTCGTTGTTACCATACTTAGGACCATATTTTAATTAGTGCTATCCTTAATGTCGAAAGAGATAGAAACATACGTCTTCACAATCTAACCGGTTAACCGGTTAGATCTTCAGTTCGTTCGTAGAACTCGTTTTCGACAAATCGCAACACCCGGTTTGCAGATGTCAACCATCGGGAATGACAGGTCGATTTTTAAAACGCCTTATGCGCGAACTCAAAATATAAGTGTGTTTTGTATAATTTTTTTCGGGACCTTTGCGCGGACTGAAAATTAAATATAAGTTTTTTTTTTTAATATTTTTCCGGTTGTTAGCATGCTAGCACGCAACATTTTCGCAATATTAGAATGCGATACTCGAATATTCGCTTTTTTTTCAACCCAGCCTGTATATCTTTTAAAACATATAGATACGGCATGTCATAAAAATACGGCATTAGCGATGGCATTACCTATATTCAAATAAAACAACATTCAGCAACCTATTTTTTTTATTTTTAAAATAAGTAGGCACTAAAGATCTTCGATGCCAAATTCGACCAAAAATCAGATTCAAGGTCGCCATCACTGACAATGACAAATCATATCCACCATCGCCATTGATTGACAATGGCGATGGTGGATATGATTTTACTATAAAATTTGCAAACTTTAGGCCTTATGCGCAAACTCAAAATATAACGCGCGTTTTTTTATAGTTACATAAAAGGATGTAATAGGTATGTGTATTAGTGAAAGTGCAAAAAGGCTATATTGACCACCATTCCGAATATTAAAAATAGTTATATATTAATACATACCGTAGAACAAATTTCACGAGGATACCGTACCAAAGTATTTCAATAAGGTTTCAAATTTCCTGTCATCAAATTTGTCGGAGCGGCAGATTTTATCCCATCGCTAACGCTCCACATGAGGGGGGATATGGGGGTGGGGGGAGGGGGGGGAGGAGGAGCTTGCTTGACGACGCTGAAGGCAGCATATTTCTAAAATATGTCCTTTATGAAACCAGTAGTCTACTGCCCGTGCTAATTAGTTTTTGTTTTAGCTCAAGTAATTTACATAATTAAATTTTCTATATCTTACATATGCAGGGTTATATTGAATTGCGTTAATTAATAAAGTTTCTTGATTATCAACTTTGTAAGATCATACGATGCATAAAAAAAAATTTACTTCGAAACATATCTAAAACTCAAAATAATCTAGAAACAAAATGGGCATTAGGTATGTTGTTTTTAACAATAAAGTCAGATAAATAAAATTAAAAAACCTAACCTAACCTAACTAGGCTATCACCTGTTATAAGGAAGACATCCTGTCTATTAATTAAAAATCAGAACAAAACAAACAGAATTTTAAATGTGTTTCATAAGTATTTTTACAAACTATAATAGTGATTTCAGCTTGAGTAATCCGCTCGGGTAGAGCGGACTGATTTAGTTAAGGTCATTTGGAAATCGTTCATTTAGTAGCGCGACGGCCACGATTGAATTTACCTAACAATTTTCGTTTATCCTACCCGCTCTGTTTGTAATTTGCGATCGACGTCGCAAGTCGTAACCCCATTAGCAATTAGCACGAAGTTTTCTTTTGGCATTGTTTTCCTCCAGTAAGCTTTCGTTGTTTGGGATCAGAGGTCGATTTTATCTCGTGCGTTCGTCGCTTCAGCTAATTGAATAAATGCTGCCCGCTCGCAGCATGAATGTGACGGGTTAATTTAATTGCTCACCGAGTTGGCCGACTTTGAGTTGTCAATGTCGAACTGCGGAACCCTTCTCGAGTCCGTTTTCGGTCGGTTAATTATTGGAACGCGGCGACCGAGATTATTGCAGATAAGGAAATTGCTTCAAGTCGCAGTCAAACGCTTAACGAGGATTCAACCCGGTGATTTCTCTACACAAACGCTGTAGTGTTGTGACTCTCTTATTGTTGAAATAGAAGAAAAATAATACTGGCTTATTCCATAACCATCGAGGCTTATATGGAATTAAAAAGTAAACTTTGTGTGAAAGTTAAGAACTTCGAAAAGTCTGTATTTTTCGATACATTTTATTAAAACTTTAGACATAAATATCTTATTGACTAAACACAAGAAAAAAAAATAAAACTATAAAGGCAAAGTTGATTTCATAAAGATGCAACTTTTAAGTTTTTTTTAAATATATTTGTTTTTCAAAAAGAACCAATCCAACAAGTCCAGAGTGTTTCTCTTTTTATAAGCTTTTTATAAGCCGCTTTAAAAAAAAAAATATTTTTACAATAGTATAAAGCAAAAGAGTTAGTCGATTTATGTAGCTGTTCATACCATAATAGTAGCATAAATGGCTATAGAAGCCATAATAATATTATTTATTAATAACAAACTACTAATATTTTAACAGTGAGTTAGTAAATGAATATTTACATCTGACTTGACTGATTCAGTTATTATTATTATTATTAGATATATATAAAAAGTGAGTACATTTTTTTTTTAAATTGCTATGACCTAAAGTCATATACAATTATTTTGGGTCCTACTCAACTAGGCCAAATGTGCCTGTATTAGAGTCAGGGGAGATTATGGCAATGAAGCATTAAAAATGGTACGACCATGTGCGGATTCGAACTCGCGGCCTTTGGGCTAATAATCCAACGCCTTAACTACTAGACCAGCATGATCTCAAAGGTTTAGAAAACATTGAGGTAAGCAGCAACGACTAAATAATTAAGGTATTATTGCTAATAATTAGGGTAAGATTGACAGGTCACTTAGTGAGCAATCCAACCTTAGGGTAATTTTAGTTGAAAGGGTAAAATGTATTATTTGTTTTATATTATTCGTCATTGAGGATTAATTATAGAAAATTAATTAATTCATTGAAAACAAGATAAGTCGTACCCGTGGCCTTAGTGTGAGTACTCAATACCTTAAACTCCCCCCCTCTTAAACTATTACACACCCCCTCCCCCACACAAATTATAATTACCCCCTCGAATATTAATTCGAGGGGGTAATTTTGCGTTTTTGCGTTTGTGTAATCATCGAACGATGATTCGTTCAAGTTTGAATCCGAAAAATTGTAAATTTGGAACGTTTTTAAATATCTAAAAATTGGCAGTGAAAATATGGCAATACAAAATATAAGTTGGATAATATTATTTAATTGAAATTCGTAAAGTGGGTTATCATTGAGTGGTAAAATTAACGCGGGACCTCAAATCGAGTATGAGTGCCGAAATTATTATTTGAATTCATTTATTCATAGCGTGTCGCCATCGAAATAATAAAATCGGTGTTGGATGTTGCGGAAGTTAGCTCTTCGGAAAGATTTTCTCATTTAAAAGTTTGATAACGATTTTCATGGGTTATATTTTAAAGATACATTACATTTCCTTCGTTACATCTAATTTTTAAATTTCCATTATTTTTATTTCTATCAACCTACATATGTCAGTCATAAAATCATCTAGTCTAATGGTTGAGGCGTGCCCAGTGGTCGGTGTTTCGAACCTGCTAATCAGACCATTTCAAACGAGTCATTACCACCATCTGCCCTGACTCTAGCACAAGCAGATTTTATATTTTTTGTTAAAATCTTTTTCTTATTTCATCTAATATAGGTACATAATCAATAAAGCAAACAAACCCAAACTGCTTCCCTTAGTACAGATTCGTCTAGTTAGGGAGGCAGGAAACGACTGTACAATCTAACAGTCGCTTATCGCTTTAATTAAGCTATTTAAAAATACTTATATTATATTACATAGTTATATTGTACTAATTATTAGTTGTCATACTATATTTTCAAGAAATAAATATTTTACTAGTATAGGACAGTTAAGAGTTAAATATGCACTTTTATAAAACTCAGTACAGGATTTAAACCAACTTTCTACGATCTAAAGCGGAGGACCTGTTTATTAGGTACCTTTAAAAATATTTTAGAATTTAAGATTATTTTATATTTTTCAAATTATATGTATATGAAAAACATCATAAAATTAAAAATAGGTTTTTAACTGCTATACTAAATTCATGTATGAGAAGCTACTATCCCCGTCTTTTAGCCGTCTATCTGTACATCCATCCGTCCATCTGTCCGTCCGTTGCAACTTCTAAGTCAAAAAGTACAAATGCGAAAGAGTGAATTTTTGTGTGTAGATTGATGCTCTTGAAAAACAACCATAGCCGTTTAGATCACATCGGAGGCTGGTCAGATAATATAGATTTTACCATTTAGTACTGAAGAATAAAATATTGTCGATGCTGCACAGCGATGCTGCGAGTATTATTTGTATCATATTCGAATTTCAAAAATATGACAGCACGGCTGTTGGGGCGCATAATTTGGTAGGGGATAAACTCATCTGTTCAGAAAGGAATATTTAGTGGGACGTTATTATTATTATAAATTGAAATATTATGACCGTGTTTATTTATTTATTCATTTATTTGACAACAAATACATTAGATTTTTTTTTACAAGGTGCATACTAATCTGTTGTAACAGATTAGTGTGTACATATTAATAATAGTATTGTAATAGTGAGCGTTTAATAGGTTTATAGTCATATTCTACTTTAAAACGTGAACCCTTTTTTATGGGAAAATGAAAGCAAAATCCACAAAACAAAAACGCGTTATTGTCTATTATAAAAATCACAGTAAAAGTTTTTCTTTTTCATTATTTCTGAATAAAAGAAAAGTTGTCGGAATAAATTACAAAAAAGCACATACGAGTATATAAAGCACACCTTTCCTACCACCTAAAATAGATCGCAATGGAAAGGCATTTATAATATTTGTTTTGAGGATTTATCACTTTGAGGTTCTCACTATTTATATTAAAAAAAAAGTTTTTAAATTAGACGTATTCACAAAGTAGGCATTCCTTTTAAGTTGGAAATTAGGTACCGTCTAGAAGACAAACGTGAATGTGGGAACTTGCACGATTTCATGCCTCGTTAATGAAATAGGCAACCAGCGGTCCAAGAGCGAACTCGACGACTGCGAAGTTAAACGTACCGTACTCTAGGCGAGCTTAAATGCCTACTTAAAGGTCTGGAGCGGTTTGCTTATAGAACGTATTATTCCTACTTGAGTAAATACTCATGGATAATTCCTTACACACCTATAATATCGGTTATAGATTGGTACCTTATTGGCGTCTGCATCTCTTTTGCAATCTACCCCGAATTTTTAAATACCTTAAAAATGTTACATAAAAGTTTGTAACTGTCACAGGGCTGTAAGCATTTAATATCCAAATGATGAGTCGTAGGTAGTTAAAGTTTATTCCGAGATTATTTGATTTAAAATAAGGAATATTTATTTTTCGTTAGCTTGTTTAGCAAGACGCGATAAATACGTTAGAATAGGCTCTTTCTAAATGAGTATTATATTATTTTATTTAGTTTGGAACTCTTCCTTATTTTCGGAAAAGTGCAAAACCATATATTTTTATGGCATTTAAAGGTTAATTTGCTTTATAAACCGGAATTACATTTCGTTAGGTATAGTGTGGATGGTATAAGGAATACGAGTATGTAATATTTAATTATCCATTTTTATATTTTTGTTTTAAATCTAACTTTTTACCTATACTTAAAAACCTAATATTATAGAATAGCTTAATGGTGTAGCATCAAATTTATTATGCACTTTGCAGTAAAATTTATATTATAGTCCATTAACTAGTTTGTTTCATATACAAAATGAGTCCGAGGTAAATTTCCTGTCAGCGAAACACCGGAAATTAAAAATCCTTCCTTTGATACGTATATTAAACAACTTTATTGGCGAATGGATTTCTGCTTTGAAAATGGAGCAATTGTTTTAAAATACTCCTGAATTTTTTTTTTAATTTAATTTTGCGTGATAATTCCGCTACATTTAACTCGGAGTGTCATTCAACAGACTTTCGAAATTTCAAGACTTTATTGGTAAAACATACCTGTAAAATGTTGTTTTTTTTACATTAAAATAATATTCGTTTCAATATAAACCGAGACATTTTAACATCATCCCTTTTCAATTAGGATAATATACATATGGTATATTTTCTAAAAATTACCAAATACGTTCAATATCAAATGTATTGTTTAAAAATGAAGTAACTTATAAGTACTTGTAACATACTTACTGTAAGTTACAAGTAAGTAAGTAACTTACAAGTACTTGTAACTTACTTGCTGTAAGTTACAAGTAAGTAAGAAGAAGTAAAAACACAGTATGTGACCGGCAAGAACGGATAAAAGAGATATCGTTTTGCTTTGTAGATAAGATCGCTTGACAGGTTACTTTATTCTCTGCCAGAAACAGATGCAAGACAATATCCTAACAAAAACTCAGTTTCATTTTTTTTTTTTTATTTTGCATAAAAATGCGACTATTCGCAAGCTGGATTTATTTTGGGATAGTAATGCTACGTAAAATAAAGCCTCGAAACAGCAGTTGGTATGTTCGCAACCTAAACGAGTTCATAGTAAGCGAGCAATGTTTGGGTGGACTGCGGTCGCCGGACGCAGTCTGCTTTCGATTTGCTCAGCTGGCTCCTGGTCTGCTGGAAACACTCCTCGATCGTCCCACGGCCTAGACCGCTCTTTGCGCCCGACCTAAGTACTTGCCCTACTTGGGCTGATTTGTTTCAACAGTACTATTAATTTACTAATGCTGAATTTTGTTTTTATCTTTTAAAAAGCGTAGTCCACTATTCTATCCACGGTTATACACCCATTAGGTAATCAATTATTTTCAAATGTTTATATGTACATTTTAATGTGTAGTTTTAAAAAAAAACCTCTATATCTACCTAAAACAAGAGTGTAACTATTGTTTACATTTCAACTGATAGAAAGAAATAAGATACGGGCTGATATGGAACGACCAAAGGTAAGCATTTATGTGTAAAATAAAAACGATAGAAATAAATAATACCTACACTTAAACAATAAATAATTTATTTTATTTCACGGTTATTACAAGAAAATTGAAAAATATAAAAAAGCTTTTGTCTTAAGATTTAATTTTTTCTCTATATGACTTCATAATGTAACAAAATGATGAAAATAATGTGTGTGTTAATAAATAAATACTTACAGAATTGTTGTTTCCCTTTCGCTCTGATATAAGATATCTTAAGATAGCAACTGTCAAACGTTAAATTTACTTTTCAATCTGCCTTCCAGCGAGGTGGGTGCAGCTAGTGATTCCGTTTCCCACAAACGCCGGGCCTTTTATAGGACAAAGAACGGAGCATCACGAAGAAACTGATAATCAGCACGGAAAGTTCCTCGAAAACAAAAACCTAACCTAACCCGCTCTGGACACAAAACCGGATTTATCCCGTTCTATGAAAAACCGAGAACACCAAACATTCCCTACACGTGTCACATATGTTGTGAAAATTACATCCCTCGTGAATTCACAAAACTAAATCACACTATCAGCTGTTTATGTTTATTGCACATCCCCCGCTACCGTATTATCCTAAGTTTGTATCGTGAGTTTGTGAGCGTGTAACAAAATAATCAAAATTAAAATCATACCCATTTTAAATACATAAAATTTGCAAAGTAGAAAATTATTTAAATCACACCAATAAGTTATGAACTCACACCGTTACACTGGAGTTAGAGCATAGACTGAAGGCGGATTATAATAATATTTCCAGTCGGTGGTTTTATCACTTGAGGCTTAGAGGTAAGTAGGGGGAAGGAGAGGCTTAAGGAAGAGGAGATAGATTGCAAGATTTATAGCTGACACTTCTAAACAGCTAAAGCATAGTTAATTTTACCTAAGGCTCAATCTCTGAGATGTTTAAATAATTGATTTTTTAATTTTAATTACACTAATAAAATTTACGGTGATTAACGGTTATATTTTATCGTGGAAACGTTTTTAAGTTCGTTAAGACTACGAGTTCTATCATTCCAAAATTAGTATGAGCCACACTAAAACGGTCGACTTTCATACGACTACTACTCGAAGACTACTGGACAAAGGACAACGAGAAGGGGCCCGTGCGCGGTAACCAAGTTGCCACCACCGTCGATAAACAACATCGAAATTTCGGCGCGGCAAATTTGGCGGGATTCAGTAGTGTAGTGTGTGTTCCATTGCTTGTACAGCCAATGTCCAATGGAACAGTTTCAATTAAAACAAACATCTCAGCAGCTTCTTAGATGGGCTGAGAGGATCAGGAGATATAGGACTCACCAAAATATGAACACCAGCGGGATTCATTTCCGAGTTTCATTCAACGAAGTTGCATTAAATAAACGTATTCACATCAATCTTTCGACTGTGCTTCCTTACACAGTCACGGTGTTTTTTTTATTTTAATATTAGCGATATTTTATAATAATACTACAATTATATTAGCTATCCACAATATACAAGTGACAAATGTGGTGATAAAGGTCGTAAAATACCGGCGGTGAACAAAGGTCGTCTTTGGAAACCCGGGTGAAGCTCGATAAAAAGCTAATTTTCATTATATTTCTAATAAAATGTGCGTAAATTAAATCGTAAAAAAAAAACTACGCAAATTTACATCCAATTTCGTATTTATTTGCAAGAAAAAGAATACAATATTATCATGTCGTCCTTTGATTTATCAATTTATTTTTATTGTAGCTGTTCCAAAGAAACCCAATAATAATCTGTAATATACCTACCGGTTTCAGGTTATCCAGCAAAGAGCCCTTTTCATATCGTCTTCGTCTCGCTGGGATTTATCGTTCTGCGTATATTGGACTCTTATTTCAGTATCTTTTATGCAGATTTCGTTATTCTCCGAGGCCCCGCGATCTCTGCTGTTTCCGCTTGACAGATCTTCGAATAGAATTTTATCGAAACGCATTTATTCGTTTATTTGGCTTTCGATTCAAATATAAATTATAAAGGTTTTCGTAAGTAACATCAAGTTATATCGATAATACTTTCTCAACTAGTCAATTCCTAACAGTTTTAAAGAGATGAATATTTAATATGCTGGAATAACGTATTATTTTTATGTTATAACCGGTTAGCAAGGTGTTTTTTAGTAATAAATATATTTAGACTGAATTAATATTTCTGTTTGTAATAGGCTTGAAACTGAGCCAGTCAGCGATAGCCATTAACTGCGACCGCTATATTGCAATCGTTGCGCGGATTGACCGCCTGCATGCCTTCTGACTCCACATTAATTTTGAGGGTAGATAATTAGTGTTTGCTTTGTACCACTCACGTATCAAAACCGATCATCAAACACAATCTCGGTGTCAAGTAATGACACCGAGAGTACCGTGGCGAGGAATTATTTTGACGAGTCTCGATTCTTTCCATGTGGCAAAGAATAAAGAAGACACATGTGGTCTCATAAAAACCTTGTGAACTGGATACACATCATAATCAGGAAATGTAGCTTGATTTTCATTTCCATCGCAGAAACCGCAAATACAGCGAATATCCGAATACCCAATGTGGGAAAATAAAGCCATAGAATTTCTTATAATAGGTATATAAAGAGTCAAATCAAAATGATTATACCTATAGAAAAATTCTAATATTAATTATATAATTTCACTAATTATTTAAGTTTTACTTAACGTAAAAAAATACCCTAAATACAGTCAAAAAACACAGAAAATACATTTAAAACTACAAACGGCATTGCTTGCTCCGATGCGATTTAGTACCTAAATGAATCATGCAAATAAAATTCTTCAGGATTGTTTTTAAGATTAAGATTGACGGGATGCACAATCTATCTATCAAGATTATTTTTATTATGCCCACATCTGGTAATGCAGGTCCGCAATGCCTTCTGACACTCGCCCCGGCCGGCGCGCTAGTGCACGGGGGCGCCGGGGCGCTACGCCGGGGCGGGACGCGCGAACCATGCCAGGCACGCCCCACTAGCGTTTGAATATTAATGGCCAATTTTAACAATGGATCCTCGCGTACAGTCCACACGCGTCATGCAGCCTTGCTTCTACTGAAAGTGATCTATTTACATCTGCATAGCCGTAAATCGGTCACAAAGTTCATACGGAAATGTTTTTTATTTTATAACGTTTAATATAATTGATTTTTTATAAAGTATTATTGTTTATGAATAAAAAGGAATTGGTAGGTTAGCATAAATACATTTCTAAAGTAATAAATCTTATTCTTTAAAAAGACACCGTGTTAACCTTCTTTATAAAATTTAATTCAGTATTTATTTATTACTATAATTATCAAGTACATATTAATTATTATTTATACCAAACGTCATTTCAACTCTCTCCTCTGTATATTACATTTTGATTAAAATTTGACAGTTCAAAGTGTCACAGCCTCTGAAGACCAAGCGAGGTCTAAACAAAGCGACAACATTCATTTTTATTTTCTCTTTCTCCCCCTCTCTTACTCATCTCTCTTGCTCGTCAGTGTTATAGTTTATAATCACTCATTCGGTCGAAATATTTAATTGGTTTAATATTATACTTTAAAGTTGGTTACCATTATTTTTATTGTGTTCACTTATTATTCACCGCTTTTTATGGTTTATTATGTAACTGTTTTATTTCCCTGATAAAGATAAATAAAGAAATAATATGTAATAATTAATAATAAATGTAGTAAGTGTAATCGCTATACTTATAAAGTTTACCATGAGTTACCATGTGTTTACTATGTTATTTGGAATTTATTTGTTTTTAGGATTCCGTACCTCAAAAGAAAATAAACCGAAGCCTTTATGAGATCACTCTTGCGTCCGTTCGTCTGTCAGTAAAATTATGATTAAAAATAGTTCATTAAAGAAGACTCTTTGAGTAACACAGTATATTCTATGATAATCTTTATCATATTGGAAATATTAGTCGCCTTAATATATTGTTTAATTTAAAAAATTCAAAACTTTTCATATCATTTAAAAAAATATTTTTGGAACTAACAAATACTTATTAATTACGAGCAACAATTTAAATACATCATTCATCACTGTCAAATTTGAATAGGATTTATACAAAATTCTTTATATAATTCGTTGATATAAAAATATAGCGCTATATAACATTCGGTCGATCGAATTTTTGTTAATAAATTTCTGGTACCGATCCCAAATTGCGCGAGCCCGACTCACTATTATTAATTTTAAATAATTACAATATTTAGGAGCTAGCTGGAGCAGCGGTGATACTGTTGATTGCTGATACTTAAACGGTGTTTCAATAGAACTAAAAAAAACACCTATCAAATGGAAAACAAGCTAAATTTTCACAAACCTCCAAAATTTTAAATTAAAAAAGGTACCTTAAAAAAATCTAATTAAAATTAGAAAGTGTCCCGTTGTTTTCGGATATACTTACGTCGTATTACATGTTATTCTGTATAACTCATGGAGTGCCAGCTTTCTAACGCTTATAATGGAGAGCCTAATTGGATAAAAAATAATGCAACGGAGTGCAACGCTCATCAGCCGGTGTGAAGCAGGCAGCGGATACCCGGAACATAATAGTCTATCTCTCCCTTCGCCACGCTGCATTTCTAAGCGTGTTTCTGATTTCGTGCGAGGTCGTAGAATTTATTGCTCAAGTTTAATTTCATATTTAACGGAAAAAAAACAGATAGAAACTTCCGCTAGCAATTTTATTATTCAAATATAAAAATATTGCTCTCTTTTTTTTCGTTTACTGTTTCTTACAATGGGAATTACATTTATTTTGAGGTAATAATAAATATAACTGAAAATTAAAAATGGATTAAAACGATTCTACGTTGCAGCTACTTTTAGTTTCTTGGTATTTAGGTGCTTAGTATTTTACAATTAACAATAATTGTTAGTTAAATAGTTTTAAAGCTTCTTATTGAAATAATCTTTCCACAAATATACGAGTCTACAGTCACAACCTATTAGGACCAAAGTAAATATTTGTGAAACTCGGCACTCTACATAGTTATGCTCTATGAGTGTTAGTTTTAACCTAAAACCAAAAAAACAAAAAAATTGCTAGTTTTGCAAACGCTCGAAAATGTCAGAACGCCACTCGTAAACACAGCCAGCTAAAAGCGCTTGATGCATTTTACATAATAAACGTGCCTGCATTCTTCTGTATGTAGATTTAGCACGGTCCCCGGCACGTAGAAAGGGAATTTTAAAACGAATCGTTTACACACTGCCCTGGAGGATTACACGAAATGCACAACTCCGAATATATGCATAAAGTTCTTTCAGTTTTCAGTACAAGTAACTACATTCTTGGGTTACAAGAATTATCATCAACTAGAGTATATTTCGTACTGCATATCTAAATTATTTTAAAAGTATTGATATAAAACTTTTATTTATTTTATAGTAATATGTAGTCTTTCATTTACCTGTTATATTTTCATGTTTGTGCCTAACTGTAAAAGCCACTCATAGTTAGATATATTTTACGAAAAGAACGAAATATTCATGTGGTATCTTTACATAAAAATATATTGTAATAAAAAACTAAGGTAAGAATGGATACTGCTTTGCAAGAATACAGTTTTTAAAATATTATGTTTATAATGTATTTAATTTAATTTAACAGTTGGCACTTTTCGCCATTTATCGTGCCTTCATGTTTTTCGAATTTGAATTACCCCCTTTGTGCCATGACATACGGTGGGCACTTTATAAACGTCAGGGTTTTTAATTCTTTATAATCTCATTGCTTCTAAACGGCGAATAGTAATGTGATCATATGGCACGCGACTATTTCACTAATCGGTAATTTAAAGGCAGTCCGTAAATAAAAACTACTTCGAAAAATCGTATTCTATGAATACCATCACATAGCGATGGTGTCCATGCAAAAAGTAAAAGTGTAAGGGAAATAATTAGAGTGGGTTTGCAGATTCTAATATTGAGCTCCGAGCTGCAACTGTATGTTAACTTACTAATTGGCTGCTACTCGAAACTAGGCCAGCGGAAACTGAACGAGATTATTATTGTGGGTGTAACTTAGATTTAGTACATATATCATTATAATTTATTTCGCATATCTCAGTAGGTATGATTATAAATTGGCATATTTTTTTGTTTTAACGGTTTCGATGTTTGTTTGTTTTTGTTAACGATGGTGCTTTTGCATGTAAAAAGCAACTAGACCTAGTATAAATTAATACCAATTGATGTGGAAAAGCTACAACTTTTGAACATTAATTTGCCCGTGTCTATATATTTGTTCTTTTGTGTTTGAAGACCGTTTTTCTGACTTATTTACTATTAGATATTAGTAGTTAGAGATCGTGAAAAGAGAAGAAGAGACTTACTAATAAATTATTAAACGTTTCGGTGCGAAGTGCTGCGAATTAACATTGGCGATGTGGTCCTCATACGAGCAGTCAGCCATCGCCATCAAGAAAGGCCACATTCACCTTGAACGATCTATTTACATTTTTTTTAAAATTTTAGTATATTTAATTAATACGACATGGTGACATTTCTAATGTAGTATATTTTTTTTATCTTGATACGTTACAACATCCTAAACGTTAAAAGACTAATTTGACAACGGGGAATCTCACCTTATTGTAAGATCTATCATCCTTAATAACCTATCAATCTTTATTGTTCATTTTTGTTTTCACATTGTAAACGCGTTGGCTTTTTAGGAATAAAAATTATTTTATTTTTAACTTTACCCTAAGTATTTTTATACATACAATATATATACATTAAATACAAAAGTATACTTCGGATGAATTAATAATTGTTCAGATAAGTCCCTATAAGCCGTTCCTTAAAAGTTTCTTCTGTCCAATTGAGTTTTAGACACGATCTGACCCTAGTCTGGCCGACACGTCCTCCGCCACAATCCGCGATTAAGCCACTAGATCTTTGGAAGCTGCACGAGTTTTGTTTTCAGTCGAAAGAATCGTGTTGCTAATGAAATTAGCTTCGACCGTATCCATTTATCCTTCAAACGAATCCTTTGTTTAATTAATTGCTCTGCAAGATAGTAGGATCCCTCTATGGGTTATTTTAAAAGAAAGAACGAACGAGATTGGTTTTATTATCAATTACTTTGCACGGCACAAAGCACAACGGATTAAAGACCCAAACATGATTCGGTATTCAGATAAATTAAATTCAAAAGGAAATAAATAAAAACTATAAATATACGACAACAACCTAACCGTAACTACAATTGATTATTCATAAATGCGACAATATCAATACTAGTACTTTCTGTTTTCGATCTTGTAAATAAACTATAAAGCTATAACGAGTAGATGATAGGTATATATATATATATATATATATATATAGTAAAATAGTAAAATGTATTGTTTAAATACCGTTAGTTAGATGATTTCTATGTTAAAATAGGTAAACACCTTTAGTTTAACATATATAAAAGTTTGACAGTACTGACATTTGGAAAATACGAATGCTTTTTAATATTTTAAGGATTGAAATTTTTTGCAAATAAAATATATAGCCAGAATGTTCAAAGAAAAATTAATACCGAAAGCACAGATAGTTGCATCGCTTGAGGTAATGCACGCTGGTTTAAATACAGGCCTGTATTTTATGAAAGTCTTTCACTCTCACCTACCTATGTTGACGGGGGCGCCAGACCCCAGCTGCACTCGCCGGGGCGAACTATCTTATTTGATACTTGACGCCGTAACTACGTGGCCTCTCTCGAGCGGTTGCTCGAGAAATTCGATGATTTGCCTAAGCGGTTCACCGAATCCACAGCCCGCGTATCTGGTTACTTCAAATGGACGTAATAGGGTGTTGAAACTCAATATATAAAAAAATAACTAATTTATTGCAAAAAATTAACCTTCTGCACGATTACAATAATATTTAGCGATGCGCAGATCCTAAACACCACGTGACCGGCAGGTAATCACACTAAAGCCCCGCACTGCTTTTTTTACATGAATGCAAACACAACATAAATTCAGATTTAACTGACGGGGTCTTGCAAGACTTATTTTTGCAAAACTTTATCTCAACTTTGAGATGAATTAAACACAATGTATAAAAATTCACATTAAATTTCTTAAGAAATGTTCCCTGTGCTGTAGCTAACACGGAAAAAATACATAAAAATATTGTCCAGACTTGGCACAAATAATAAAGTCATACAAAAATACCAAGTCAATATATAAAGCTACTTACAGAGTGTCCAGGGAAACTGAAGTTATCTTAAGAATAAATGCTAAAGCTCACTCGCCCTGGTGATGGCGATTAAGAATACAAGAATACAAGGCTTACTTTGCCATAATGATAAATGTAAATAATGCCCAAAGAGTGGCCACTGAATTTAAATACTATTACTGTTTAAAGAAAACTCTAAAGTTTGTTTTCTGTGCTGCTCGCTGGTTGCCCACGTGCACCAGCGTCCAATTTCAGAAAGAAATCCCGCGTGATTCCTTGCTCGGGTGAGCCTTAAGGTACGACCGATCGCCCCAAAGTCTGGAATCGAAAGAGAATGAGTGCCGCTTGGCGCTCGTTGATTTCGTCCCCGTTTCGTTACCCCGCCCACGACGGGGTCTTGAGAAAGGGTACTGCTCACTGATTGGCTAGCGCGCGAACGGAGCGTCCGCCATTGGTCAGCGCTTTAGCTGAACTTTTGCGTCTTGCTCATAGATGGCGCCGCACGTCCGTAAATAGTTAAATTTTATTTTCTGAATTGGATTATAACACAGATAAATTTTAATTTTCTTTCCTTTAGAGTTTTCCTTGTTCAGTGATATTCTAATTATAATAAGTTTGCCTTTTTTTAAACATTTGTAAATTTAAATTACTTAATTTTGCAGCTTATTACAATGTTTTTTGCTTATTTAAATACCTAAGACTTATTATTCCCTTAAGTTTAGCCACGTCTAAACTAAAGATATATATATTTTTTCTTATTATTTAAATTGCTCGCCTTATGGGCCCTTTTTACAGATTATAGCTTAAATGCTATTCCTTGGGTTTGATATTCTTATTTTCTAAATACAAGCAAACCTTAGGCTAGATTAGTTTCTAGTTTACATACCTATGCAAAATCAATACCTAAATATTACGTTATTCAAATATTTTACATTTTACATTTGTTAGGTATGAATAACTCTCTTTTGACTTATTTTTCGAAAGTTGGTTCCCAGTCATTAAGGTCGGAAATTCGTCGGCTACTAATGGCATGTCATTAAATGGCCCTAACGGGATATTCGTTCGAAGGGTCAGAGAAAGCTCCCAAGTACGGTCGGGTTTGGCTTTTGTTATTCATACCTGGCCTTGGCGAATATTAAAAACACGATCTAACTACCTAACTGAAGGCCACGACTGTGTTTTGAATTATCGGCGATTTTATGCCCTATGAATCGGCCGCGACATTTCCCCCCTTCAAAAGGCTTTCCCGCCTTTTCCTTATTGCCGTCGCGGACATCTAAACGATTATTTTGACCGCGGGTCACTTGTAAAAATAAAAAAAAAAAATTTTTTTTTTTTGTTCCTTAACTAAACGATTTTTTTTTTTTTAAAAAATAAACCCTGCCCCCTTAGGTTGCTACCCCCTTCCGTCGAGGTGTGCAAAGACCGCTTTCCACAGAGGGCTACCTTTTTTTATAGGTTCGCTTCCACGCAAGCGTTTTACTTCCTCTGCGAATTGGTCTGGCTGATTTCGTTTTGTGTTTAGGTGTTCGATCTCGGCTTCTTGTTTTGACCGTAGACTAGGCCCCCCCCTTCGTGGGAAAGGCTCATCGACTTGGTTTGAAACCGAGGATTGCGCGGTCGATGTTTGCGGCCGCGATGATCGATTTTGTGATCGATTTGATCCGATTTGAATCGGCTCTTTTCCTGCCTTTGCCGGTGATCGATTCGGATCGATCTTAGACGGTTCTTTTTCGACTCTTTCCGGTGATCGATTTGTGTCGATCTGAGGCGTTATCCTATCTACCCTTTTCGGAGATCGATTCGGATCGATCTGAGACGGCTCCTTTCCGACTCTTTCCGGAGATCGATTCGGATCGATCTCAGGCGATTTTTTACCTACTTTCTTTGGCGATCGAATCGGATCGATCTTAGGCGGTGTTTTACCTACTTTCTTTGGCGATCGAATCGGATCGATCTGAGACGGTTCTTTGCCTACTCTTTTTGGTGATCGATTCGGATCGATTTGAGACGGTTTTTTACCTACCTTTTTCCGTGTCTTGATTTGACTGACAGGCTACTTGTCGACCGAGACCTGTACTTCACTTTTATACGGACGCGCGGGTTTAGTCACCTGTTTTTTCTGAAGACAATCCTGCGTTACGTTTTGTGGTTGTGAGTCACGTTCGTCTGTCCGTACGTACAGTGGTCGGTCGTTTACAACCTCAGTGCCTACACGTCCGCAAATCGTCCAGCCTAGCTTAGATCGAGTGCCAACAGGCCCTCTAGTCGGCTGTCCGACGATTTGACAAGGCACTATGAGGTCATAATTATCCATGCCGAGGAGCATTTGTATGGGACCCCGAGTGTTAAACAAGGGAACCCGTGACAAATGCGGCCATTTTTCTTTTATGTCTGTCTTGTCAATAGTGTAGGTAGGTAAGTCGAGATTTTCCACCGTTTTCGCTCGTTTTATGTCAAAGTAAGTCCGTTTGTTTTTACCGCGTATTTGTAAATCGACCGTCTGTGAGTCGTTTTGTCTCGGTGCTGTCATCCCGTGAACGCCTACTAATTCAAGAGGTGACCTTTGCCCTGTCGCGCCTATCTTGTTTGCTACGGAGCTATGAAGTAAGGTGACGTTCGAAGCCTCGTCGAAAAGTGCCAAGATTGTCATTTGGCCCCTGGCCCCTTTTAATTCAACGGGTGCTACTCTGAGACGAATCCCCCCTTCGTCAATGCAGGTATGCGTCACGCGCCCTCTGGAGCTTTCTCCCGGTTCCGCCGGGTTTTCTGAAGTAGCCGCGTCTACTCTAAGCTCCTTATGTAAGTGTTTATGGTGCGCGCCGGCGCATCCGTCCTTACCGCATGCATTTTTTACCCTGCATTGTCGAAATGAGTGCCCCCCCCGTAAGCATTTAAAGCATGAATTAGACTCTTTAACCCAATCTTGCTTATCTTTGTAATTTAAGGCTACAAATGCGCGACAAATATTTATTTCGTGATTTGGTTTTTTACAATACCTACACATTTTATTTTCGGCCGATTTCGCGAATGTCGTTAACATATGTCGTCGCGGAGCGAGCGCCGTATTTTGTTCCGACCGCGGTAATCGCCGCGGGGCGCTAATTTCCTTGTCCCGCGTTGTATCTTCCTGCGACGCCGCATCTAGAACTTTCTCTAACCATTCGCCGAAATCTGCTAGAGAGGGATGATCATTTTTATTTGAAGCATACCATTGGAGTCTCAAATACTGTGGTAATTTTTCTACTAATTCTCTAAGCAGGGTGGGATTTATTAAATGGCCAGGATGGCCCATATTTTTTAAAGAATAGACAATGTTACAAACTGTGGTACCAAATTCTACTAAGCCAGAAAGAGAATCACTTACCCTAATTGACGGTGTATTTCGGGCCTCTTTTAATAACTCGTCTATGCGCGCACTTGCCTTGCCAAAACGCCGTTCTAGGACACGCATGATGTCTGGCACGTTTTTCGGCTCGTTGAGTAGCGCGCGCACACACGCTCTGGCCTCGTGAGTCAGTGACTGTTGCAATCTTAATAAATTATCAGCATCTGTAAATCCACATACATCGTTTCCCTGCTTAAAAATAGATTTAAAAATTACAAAATCGGTCCCGTCAAATTTTGGCAAATCCCTTAGGAGTTTTGCCCGGGCCGCATATAGCGCACTTTGCGACACTCCCGCACTGACACTGTTTGCACTAACGATTTCTTGCTTCGGCGCGATCATCTCGTACTGGGGTACATCGCGCGTCGCCGTCCCGATGAAGTCGTGGCCGCCGCGCGGCCTGTTGTCCCGGCGCGCGCTGGGCGCGCTGGGCGCGCTGAGCGCGCTGAGCGCGCTGGGCGCGCTGAAGTGCGCGTGTCGGCCGTCCGTGCTCGCGGCGCCATCCGTGTGTCCCTGCCGCATCCAATTTTCGCA
The DNA here is from genome assembly GCA_020383195.1 of Neomicropteryx cornuta. Lineage (NCBI taxonomy): Eukaryota > Metazoa > Arthropoda > Insecta > Lepidoptera > Micropterigidae > Neomicropteryx > Neomicropteryx cornuta. Next base: position 15,681,846 of record JAHKQU010000014.1, read on the forward strand.
TTTTTGCCTCGAATGCGTTGACCGTGAACTGGCGTCGTCGAGTCCTCCCTCTTCGACTTCAACGAGTCGTTTTTGCAGCTCTAGCCTTTTATGTATTAAGGCCAATTTTATGTCGGCTTGCACCTGTGCGGCCGCTTGCGCGGCTTGCGCTTGGGCGGCCATTTGCGCGGCTTGCGCTTGTGCTGCCCTTTGATCGGCCTGTGCTTGGGCGGCCATTTGCGCGGCTTGCGCTTGGGCCTGTGCTGCTTCTTCGGCCGCCGCGATCTCCAGTTCCAGCTGTCGGGCGGCGATGCTGTTCCGAGAGGCTGTGGATCGGTACGACTTGTGACTCACCGTATTCGACGCTCGTGAGTCCGGGCGGTCTAGGGTTACGTCCTGAAGCCTTTGTGTAAGCTCAGACGTGCCCTCCCCGGCGTCGCCAAGTTGTAAGTTTGGCAGCGCCGCCGATTGCGTTTCCGCTCGCCCAGTTAAGTAGGGTGCCGACTCCTGCGCCCGCTCTCTCCTCCGTCCTGCGCTAATGCCACGTCCCGTGCCGCGCCTCGTGTCCGCAGCTGCTTTCTCAGCCAACCTTTGGCTTTGACGCGGAGTCTGCTGGTCCGCCATCTTGTTTTGCAAAAATTAACTTTTTTTGCAAAATTAATTTTTTTTGCAAAATTATTTTTTTTTTTTTTTTTCAAAATTAATTTTTTTTTTTTATATTGAGATCACGTGCTTCGAAGGACCTTGTGTGTATGCTGATTCCCAATCCGGCTCGAAGACGACCAAACTGACGGGGGCGCCAGACCCCAGCTGCACTCGCCGGGGCGAACTATCTTATTTGATACTTGACGCCGTAACTACGTGGCCTCTCTCGAGCGGTTGCTCGAGAAATTCGATGATTTGCCTAAGCGGTTCACCGAATCCACAGCCCGCGTATCTGGTTACTTCAAATGGACGTAATAGGGTGTTGAAACTCAATATATAAAAAAATAACTAATTTATTGCAAAAAATTAACCTTCTGCACGATTACAATAATATTTAGCGATGCGCAGATCCTAAACACCACGTGACCGGCAGGTAATCACACTAAAGCCCCGCACTGCTTTTTTTACATGAATGCAAACACAACATAAATTCAGATTTAACTGACGGGGTCTTGCAAGACTTATTTTTGCAAAACTTTATCTCAACTTTGAGATGAATTAAACACAATGTATAAAAATTCACATTAAATTTCTTAAGAAATGTTCCCTGTGCTGTAGCTAACACGGAAAAAATACATAAAAATATTGTCCAGACTTGGCACAAATAATAAAGTCATACAAAAATACCAAGTCAATATATAAAGCTACTTACAGAGTGTCCAGGGAAACTGAAGTTATCTTAAGAATAAATGCTAAAGCTCACTCGCCCTGGTGATGGCGATTAAGAATACAAGAATACAAGGCTTACTTTGCCATAATGATAAATGTAAATAATGCCCAAAGAGTGGCCACTGAATTTAAATACTATTACTGTTTAAAGAAAACTCTAAAGTTTGTTTTCTGTGCTGCTCGCTGGTTGCCCACGTGCACCAGCGTCCAATTTCAGAAAGAAATCCCGCGTGATTCCTTGCTCGGGTGAGCCTTAAGGTACGACCGATCGCCCCAAAGTCTGGAATCGAAAGAGAATGAGTGCCGCTTGGCGCTCGTTGATTTCGTCCCCGTTTCGTTACCCCGCCCACGACGGGGTCTTGAGAAAGGGTACTGCTCACTGATTGGCTAGCGCGCGAACGGAGCGTCCGCCATTGGTCAGCGCTTTAGCTGAACTTTTGCGTCTTGCTCATAGATGGCGCCGCACGTCCGTAAATAGTTAAATTTTATTTTCTGAATTGGATTATAACACAGATAAATTTTAATTTTCTTTCCTTTAGAGTTTTCCTTGTTCAGTGATATTCTAATTATAATAAGTTTGCCTTTTTTTAAACATTTGTAAATTTAAATTACTTAATTTTGCAGCTTATTACAATGTTTTTTTGCTTATTTAAATACCTAAGACTTATTATTCCCTTAAGTTTAGCCACGTCTAAACTAAAGATATATATATTTTTTCTTATTATTTAAATTGCTCGCCTTATGGGCCCTTTTTACAGATTATAGCTTAAATGCTATTCCTTGGGTTTGATATTCTTATTTTCTAAATACAAGCAAACCTTAGGCTAGATTAGTTTCTAGTTTACATACCTATGCAAAATCAATACCTAAATATTACGTTATTCAAATATTTTACATTTTACATTTGTTAGGTATGAATAACTCTCTTTTGACTTATTTTTCGAAAGTTGGTTCCCAGTCATTAAGGTCGGAAATTCGTCGGCTACTAATGGCATGTCATTAAATGGCCCTAACGGGATATTCGTTCGAAGGGTCAGAGAAAGCTCCCAAGTACGGTCGGGTTTGGCTTTTGTTATTCATACCTGGCCTTGGCGAATATTAAAAACACGATCTAACTACCTAACTGAAGGCCACGACTGTGTTTTGAATTATCGGCGATTTTATGCCCTATGAATCGGCCGCGACATATGTTATACCTACCTGTTTTATATATGTTAAACTAAAGGTGTTTACCTATTTTAACATAGAAATCATCTAATTATATATATATATATATATACTATTATTATTGTTATTATAATATTTTTTCCTTTAAAAAAGTCACTTATGTTCTTTCCCATAACAGTAGGTTTAAATGGCCAAGTTAAACAAGTCTGCACACATTTTTAAAAATATTATTAATAATTGACTCACCACTAAAAAAATACAAATAAAATTTAAATTGCGTGTGCTGTAATAGGTATTAAATTATACATATTTTAGTGAATTTATTTATATTCCTAACATTATTTTTTTAAAACAACACTAATCATTAAAATGATAAATCAGTATTTCGGACAAAAACCGATTTGCCTACACAATAATTTAAGCTTCATAAAAAGCATTTTTCGATATAAATGGCCAGTGGGTAGGTATCCATTAATCAAGGTGTTCAGGTTTACGATACGAAGGGATTTTAAATGACAAATAGCTTTGAGTAAGCACTTCATAATTGGGAATAAAATCGATGGGGTGGATAATGTGGTTCAGACCTAAATCCCCTTTTAATAGGTAGTGAAACCTTTGTGTCTGCGTGCGCGTGAAGCTTTTAAATAACGCGCATGAATCGCGTTTCACATTTACGATAGTGGTTCCTTGATAATTGAATCCCAGTTCAAATGATCCCATGTTGACTTTTTTATTGCACGATCGGTGACAAATGACGTTCGGCGTAAAGTATAGATGCTGTATATATGCATTCAGGTTGTTTCCTGATAAAAATCCATTCACGATAAAAATCCAACTAATTGACCCTGCGATTTCAAACATGATTTGTAAAGACGGCATATCAAAATTCATCGTGTCCGAGAAAAAAACTGTAATAATATTAAACCGTTGTTGTATACGACCGTCATCTGATCATTCACTCGTGACGCTGGGTCATTTACCGCGCTCCGATCAAGGACTTCATTCCAAATAATAAATTTAAGAATGATTTATTTTCGCATTTTTTTAATATAATTTCTTTCTCATGGTAGAGAACACAAACACTCCCTCAAGTATTCAAAAATGGTCTCGGGACAACCTTTATATTATAAAAATAAACATGTATAGCATGTGGCTATTGACATATCAAATTAACGTTTAGCTTTGAAATACGAGAATCCCAGAGACTGAAAGCAAAAATCTTACTTTTCTCTTTATGTTATTATTCATTTGAATGACATTTGCAGAGAGCGTTTGAGTTGAATTTTAAAAGAAATGGCAGGTAATTAAACGTTACTGGAAGGACTTTGCCATAGTTATATAAATATATTATGCATAGTATTAAACGAATTGAGTTTTTGTATTGAACGATTTTGGCATACATTTCGATGCACGATTATTAAACCGGTATTTTAAAATTTTTATTCATTCGTATCTGAATTTCTAAATATGAAAAATTATAACCTCAAAACTGGAAAATAAAATATTTGTAGCCAAGTTTAAAATCGAAATCAGTGAACTATTTCGCATGTTTACAGTATATAATTAGATAATTTATTGCAACTGGTTTAACTGGCTATAGATAAATCACCACAATAAGAATAATACATTTAATTATTGATATGTACTCATTATTTATAAAATAATGCACTGAAAATCATTCTTTTAGATATTCACATCATATTGGACAAATTATAAAAATGTCAATTTATTGTGAAGATAGTGTAGCAAAATATTCAATTTATTTAATTTGACCAAGAAATTTAAAGATTCTATTATAACTAGTTCTAATTGTATTTTATCTCATTTTCGTTTGTATGCAATACTAAAATATTTTTTTTTGACCTTTTTAATACTGCATTTTTTTCATACTACTATTACATTTTTACTTACAAAATATGAAAGCACACACTTGGCGGTCGAATGAATTATCATTGCAGGCGGGAGACATTTCGAAATTATCGTCTGGTCCAGTGCTAACGTACTCTGTCATCTCATTCAAAACAACAAAGCGAATGTACTTTACATGGTACGATACATAACTTTGCCCACACATCTTTTACATAGCATATAAAACATTATTTAAGATATAAGAACAAGCGCAACTTGTATATGTTGTTGCCTTCTTTCCTAAATTAAATGAGTCTGTACTAAGGAAGGCCGTTTAGTGTTTGTGACTTCTTAATGTCTCTCCGTAATATTTTTTTTATTAATGACAGTGTCTTTTATATGAATTCGTCTTATTTTTAAACGTATATTGCATAATAAAAATAATAAAGTACAAGTAAAGAAATCAACTAATAAAGTCAAATTTTCAATATTTTTTTTTTACTTAATATTGAAATAATGCAAGATTTAAATAGAAAAAATATATATTTGGCTAAAACGTAAGTGGTGTCAAAGTGAAAAAAATCTCTCGGTTACAAAAGTGGATTCACGTAACGCAGTGTAGGTATATAGTGAGGGGGCAGGTATCTCAATTCACAATTCGCGGTCGACGTGAATCGCCTATCAATAAAGCAGGAGATACGAGTATGAACGAGATAGGGTTCTATAGTTGGAGCGAGAGGCTCAGGTCACACGTTGAGCTGTCACTAGAGACAAACCTTTTCAATGCGGAGCTGATCGGAAAGCCGTTCTATTATTTTTTCACAATTTGTTGTGAAATTAGAAGTACAAACGTGAATTGTAAATAAATGTCAGGAAATTTCCTAAAATTATTTTTTATTCATAGGAAATAATTTTTACAGGGTTTTACAGTGCATTAATTTTATTATCATAGTACTCATTGTGTTTTTGGTGACACCTTTTCGTCTAGAAGTATATGTAGCAGTTTGCAATAATAATTTTCTGAGAAAACTATTATTATTTCACTTACCACTGCCTTTTATACTACGTCACTGCTAAGCACTTCAAACTCAGTTGCGTTGCGCGTGTTGCTGCACGCGTTACTTCAATGTTATTATTACCTACCTAGGATCATCGTAGCAAGGCAGAGATTGCAAACCATATCAAATAAAGACTAATTAAATTAATTTTCATTCATTCATTAAATTAATTAATTTTCAAAGCGAATATTTATCTTTATATCGTGTGCTATATTCAAATATATAAATATATGCTATATTCAAATAAATTCACGGTGATGATATACAGCCTGTACCTACATGAAAATAACTTAAATTACGGAACTATATAGGTACTCGCCTAATATTGTTTACCACATTGTATGAAACAAATAAAGCGTGAAAGTGATTGTGTAGATTTGGTTTAATGCGTTATTTTTATTTGTAAAATGTTTGTTACTTTTTAAAAATGAATAATTAAATCGTACTAAGAATCTACAGTAGCCACAAATTACATTAAAGGTTTTTCATGCTAATAAAATTGGCCACCAAAAAATTTCATAGGATTCCGCGTAATCCTACCGATGTTATGCGTTGTTATGTATTTAATATTATTTAGGTTATCGTGTTGAAACTCTTGCTTATATACGAGTAAATTAAACTTATGATAACTTCTACATAGAGCTCTGAGATTAGGCGTGGTTAAGGGCCGCAATTTTCCCCTGATACGAGTGTTTCCTTTCGTGCATAAACCGAATGATATATATTTTACCAGGCGTCAAATGCTCGCACGTTCACATCTTAGCCTTTTATTGAATTCGTGCTTTCCGAGATATTTATCTGCCAGGCCGTGCGTGGCGACGGATCGTACTCACATTGCACGCTGCCTGCGCAAACTACATTTTTATATCTATCATCCCGTGACATATTGGATTCAGACCCCAGACATCAAATCCAAATCGATTCTGAAACATCCATTAGAGACGAATATAGAAACCACCAATAAAATGCCCGGTGGTATGTACTTATATATTATTTGTAAACATCTTGTATTAATTGGAAAAGCTCATAATAAATATACATATATATTGATTTCATGATTTTAATATTTTATGCTTTCGCACTTCTGCGTCTTCAGGAAATAATATGACGGATGGTTAATGCAACTTTCATAAATTCGAAAATTGCATTTTCAACTAAAAGATAAATGTACCCACCCACTACAATTATTATTATACATATAATTGCAATTTGGCTTTATAAATCAATCAATATTATGAAATGAAACTTAATATTCTAAAAAAATATATTAAGCATCACGCGTTAAATATGTAGGTATATATAGATGTCACTCTAATAGGGCGAGAGCTTTAGGTTTGGATTACTAAAGAGGGAGGGGTTGGGGAAGGATCTGAGTTAAATTTCTATTTGCACACTGAGAGAAATTTTTAATTGAATATTCGACGAAAGCCCATAAGACAGGTAGTAAAATAAGATTTACTACTATAAAGTTTTGAGCACCCCGTGAGGTGTTATTTTAGCGGCGCCATTTTACCTCCCGTTTTTATAGTATTCTTTTTATAGTAACTTATGAAGCCATATATGGCTTCATAAGTTATTGGAGCTTTTCGGTTTTAATATTACTCGTCACTTTTCTTTTCAAATAAATATTGAATTTGGGTGAGATTACGGTTTTGGCTTCAACACGATGAGATACGGTTTTGTAAAGAAAATCAAGGGCTTTTATTAAATCTACTACGGTTTGTTGTACTACTTTTAGAATTGGTAAAATTTATTTTTTTCGTATTTTAATGAAACAAACCCGTTAATTTCTAGTCCGTATGCGATAATCGATTACAAAAAGTTTTTTTTAAAAAAGAATTTCCAAGACCTAGATCATTTAGAATTATTTTCGGCCCTCCTAGATTCAGGGAGATGGTGGTAACACAGCATTAAAAATGGCCGTGTACCTACTACTTCTAGTTCGATATCAAACAGAATTCAATCTATTGTCCTTTACTACATTTATCTGATACGTAACGGACATATTTATAAACCTACTTTATTATGAACATACCACAGAAAGTAATCAGTTTGACTTTTGCTTGTTTTATGAGAATTAAATACGATTCATTATGTTTATTGTATAATTTTTTAATTTATTTAAATCTCTTTTATATAAAATAAAGGTTAAGATTGAATAATATGAAGTCAATTGATTTCGGTTAAACTTGTTTGATATTGCAATGATTTTTGAAATAAACTGTATAAATGAATGTCTTTAACATGGCACAGCGTCTCGCTAGAATGCGATATTAGTGACAAGTATAGGGAATTTATCTTGAGTAGGTAAGAACTAGTTGAAATAACCTACAAAAAAAACATACGTATTAATCACATATTAAAAATAATTATAATAAAATAAAGACCTATAAAAAAAAATTGGGACGAGTGCAAACAGACACACGTTGTGTCTAAATAGTCGGTTTTTTACTGAAATCCTAAAAGTAACACGAAGACGGACTTCAAAATTACGGTAATTTAAACATGAAGAGTCTAAAATTAGAACATATATATTATATCTACTTCAATGATTCGGTCGTAATGTGCTCAATTGGTTCAACCTAATCAAAAGGTTAATTCCGAATGACGTCACTCTGTTTCTACCCTCTTTAACCATTCGATTAGATAAACCTTTAAAATCGAAATCAATGTTGAGGAAATACGTATTATGTAATGCTTGACTTTGTTTACTCGAGTACCATATTTATGTTTCGGTAATCGTTCTATTTTTCCTTTTTTACGTATTTTAACATTCTAACATTCATAAATATCTTAGTAATTAAATGATTACCTATTTAAAATTTAGATTAGCTAGAATAGCTAGCTAAAGAAGCAGCAACTAATTTGATTCACCTGCGGATATTTTTAGACAACGAAATATTTGACCTCAATTTGAAGAATTTGAAGTATTAAAGTGCTCAAAATTTGTATTTAAATTATCTAAACGTTCGATCTAAATGACGATTAAGTTCAAAGAAGAATATTTCTGTTATTAAATGGGTTTTAGTGGTTTCACTGCTAATAGTATACCAATCGAGGGAAAAAAAGAAGAGAGTGTACCTACTGGTCAATTTTTTAGTAGTTCACTTAATTTAAGAACTTGACAAAGTGTAATAAAATGCAGCCTACATTGTGCTAAGCACAATTATTTAGAAGTAAAACTGCTCGTACTGCATCGCATGCAAACCATTTTCGTTTTTCTTACCGATCATGGGACCTTTCTATATCGATGATCATGGGTTGCCGCTCATTTAATCATTTCGTGGCTCTAATGTATTTTATTAACCCTAAAAAAACTCTCATATTTTGCTGACCGCTTAAATCATTAACTTTAAATATTTTTTAAAACATCCACAAAGAAAAAAATTTTGATCCCCATATATTTTTATATATTTTTAAAAACAAATTTGTATTTTTTTATAATGAATTTCTATTTCAGATGAATTACTTGTAATATTATATCTCTTGTACCCGTGAATCTCAAGGCATTTCGTTTTACTACAGAATGTCTATAAAAAATCACGGATAGATGCGTTTACGTGTCATCATTACGACATCCGGTAAAATATTTTACCATCCTACATATTTTCAGATACTTCTAAAACTTCGAAATGATGGATTCTCAAGTATCGAAATATAGATTTTTAGACGTGACGGAAGTGTGACCTTGGCGTCTATCAGCGGAAACTCCCCACATTAGTTTCGCTGTGCTTAGATATATAAAAATATGAATAATTTAGTATAGGTAAATTGTAAAAAACTTTCATTTTAGTAATGTTTTTTAATTTTTTGTTGCTCATAAATGGATTTGCTGTAATAATGTGTAGTAAAAAAAATATATATTATATTTAATTTCTGATAAACAAAATAAATGATTAATCTAATATAATAATAATCTGGAACAAGTCACCAATTATAAAATATTTGTAGTAAATTGATTTAAATTATCTTATAAGAGATATTTTCGGTTACTTTTTTATTTTTTTTTTAATTACTTTAAAATATTGCGGCTTTTAGCCAGATAAATACCAAATGGATGGCTCCACACAGAACGGGAATTTCCTATTCGTTTTATCTGAATTTTTAGTTATTTTAATACCGTGCATTTTTTGCACTTTATACAGCTGTTTAAAAATAAAATAAAACAAAAATTAACATATTTTTGTACAGATAAAATATTGGTTTGATTTTGTAGTAAAGCCAATTATATAAAGAAAAAATATTTAATTCGGTTTTGAGACCAGCAAAATATTTCAATAAAGATCAAGGCATCCTCACCTAAGCAGCACTCTAATAAAAAAATGCGATTATTTTTTGCTTTTAATATCACCTAATATTAGGAATCTCCTAAACTTAAAGACAATTCAACAAAGTTCTCTACTGGATTAGCCTTCCCTAAGTCTCCAGAAAAAGTAACAGGCATTATCCTCTAATCCCAGCTTTTCCTAGTTTAATCCCTCTAGAAATCTGTTCCGTCAGCCCAATAAGGGTTTGTCTGCTTTGCACGCTAGTACGTATCTAGTTATATCAGGGAAGACCGAATGTACGGAGCCATATTAAACCGAGGCGGTAAATGTGAAATTCTGAGAGATTTTCGCTGTATGCTTGAGGTTTATGCACTCAAGTAAATGACTTCTCTGAGGTTAGTCCGAAATACTGTGACAGAATATCGATGCACTATCCTAGAATCACTAAAATATGCATTAATATAATTTCAAACATTTAGAACATTTTTAGGTAGAAATATCATAATTAAATAAGTAAAACTTTAGTAGAGTCGCTTTAAACAGTCGCTTATTGTAAAAGGTATTTAACTATTACTACTGGATTTTCATATGGTTCATATGGATTTTAGTTTATACTAATATATGAATAAATGTATTTGAGTATTGCAATACATATTTTTATAAAAGTATTATCGGAAAAATTGCCTAATAAATTGAATATAATCATTTTCAACCATATTGATAATATAAGATATTAATGTTTTGAATGTTATTCCTCATTATTTATTTGGGACATTACAGTTTTAAATAATAATAAAGAACAGAAAAAACCATTTGTAGACATCCTCATACTGTTTTAAACCAAAATTATAACTAGTAAAAAAAAGTGTATTATTAATCTACATTTCAAAATAATCACCACATGTTATGGTTAAGTAAATCAGCGTGACAATTAAACAAAAATCAACGAGATGGCTGAGTTCACCGACTTTAGCCAAATGAGCACATTCCTCCGAATGAGCGTGTCGCATTAGATTTATTCACTGCTTAGAAAAAAAATGTAATGTGCAAGAATTTTTACATCAGAATAAATAGATAGATGAACGCGATGAACGTGCATACGTAGGTTTGTATTGTCTGAAATAGATACTAAATGAGAATTGCCGCGTTCGTTGGCTAATAGAAATGCCGTGTGACGAGCGCCGCAGTCTGCAGCCGTCACGTCACAAAGGCCGCCCGCCCGCCCAGCGGCTTTTTCCCGCCAAGATTTAAATCGATTTTCCTATTTTTAGCTTTCCACGCTCACCGACGCGACGATTTACCAGCTTTTGCTTTACTGATCGTCGAGCCTGTCCAGACAGTGACGCCATTTTCGACAAAGTAAACAATAATGATTAGGACATCCTGTAGTTATCCTATAATATAAACTGCTTATATACACTGTTTAGTAGTATTAAATTATTTAACCAGATCAATCCCAAATATTAAAACCATTTTAATTTTTTTTTCTAAATTATAATGAAATAATACCGCATAATATTTCATTTTTATAATATTATTTCAAATGTCACATGTTTCAAATTAATAAATGACACTGAACATTCACTGACAATGAAATATATTAACACTGAACATTCTTTACCATGTTTATATTTGCGCTCATAGACGAGTTTGTAATCATTTTAACTGGCCAGTAATAAATAATTCGTTCCAACAGCAGTGCTGTCATACTCTTGAAATTCCAATATGATATTTGAGCACTCTATCGAACTGTCAATGTTTCATTTATTATTACTAAAAATTTATATCGGAATTATCCGACCAGCCGATGTTTTTCAATATATCGCATTTGTACTTTCCGAGTTGAAAGATGCAACAGACAGGCGAAAGGCCAAAGAACAGGAATATCAGCTTCTTAAACATAAATATATGTATAGAAGTTAAAAAGGCTGTTATTACAAAAGTAATTCAAAGTTGAAAACCATTTTTGTTAGGAATCATTATTTTAATTAGCTTGCCTTTAATATTTTTTAATTAATATTGTAATGATATGCCTCTTCTCATCTGCCCCTATCATAATAATTCTTTCCGACAGTAGGGTACTATAACAGCGAGCGGACCTGAAATTGTTTTGGTACAATCGAAAAGCTTTCTTTGTTGACATCAATATATTATTTTAGGAAACACCTTGAGAAAGCTTACCGAAGTATACTATATCTGAATTCGTATAGAAGGTAGCTAAGATGTGGGGAATTCGCTGCGCTGGGACAGATCCAATTCGTATGTCATCAAAATGAAATGGCGCTGTCCTGTTGTCCTTGTACCTTCATACTCGGTTTGGATATTGTTTTCGATATTGTAGAACCCGCGAATTTTGTAAAATCTAGACTGAAATATGTGTGAGAGTAACTAATTTGAAATATGTATAAGAGTAGTAATTGACAGTTTATTATTTTATGAAATTACCTACCTAAAAATATTGCCTTAATTTTTAATAGAAAAAGAGGTAAAATCATATTAAAAGTACGATCGTACTCTGTAAAAGTGCGATTAAAACTTAAAAGATGCAAATAAAATATGTATAGATAAAACATATTGCCAATCAACATGTTATATTATTAAAATAATACAACTATTAATAAAATATTATTGTTATAGATTCATGAGTTAGTGGAATCAATTTTGAATTATTTAAAAAAAATGGCAAAAATAAAATACCACAGCAAGATTATTGTAACGGCACTCGCGAAGCTACCCTCTCTATTGTATTGTGTAACAATGTATAGAAGCAGTTGATATTATATGATAGCTACATATGTCATAGCCATTTGTGTTTAATACAACACTAACAAAGAACATCATGGAACCGCTGGAAAGTTCCAATAATCGTATTATATCATAATATAATATTATAGCTGCCTACTCGGAGTGAATCCCGGAGTTGGACAGCTAGGTTTCTGAAGATGGCTTTAATGGCGCTTTCGGGCATTTAGTTAAGTTACATTATATTAAGATACACACAAATCGCCTATTACAGGCTTTTCGAGGTGTCCGCTTGTAATTAATTAGCCTAGCAATATGAAAACAAAAACGGGACTGTTGAAATACACCTACCCTACATTACATACCATTCAAAAGAATTATGTACCTACAACGCTCAGCCTGCACTCAAACACCACACCGCTTTCTTCCGTCGCTTGGCAGAGGTACCCGTATTGGCTGCCGGTATATATGATTCACGAGGTATGGTAAACTAGACAACACATTAAGACAACTTTTCTATTCTGATTTTCAACGCCCACGCGCTTTTCTAATTATCTAGTATAAAGTTTGGCTTTTCAACAGTCGAAAGTATAGAACAGTCCTGGCCGTTTTGCGATGCTACCAGCGTCGTGACAATATGTATTAAATGGGATATTAATAGTTAAGGAAAAGGTAAACAGTAAAAAAAAAACAAACAGGTTAGCTTCCGCAAACTGTATTTTTGCATCAAAACTAAATGGTTAGGAAATAATGTAGCTACTATTTTTATAAAAATAATATTATAAAATTGTAGATGATGATAATATATTAAAAAAAAATGATATGTAAATATTGTTTTATTCCTTATTCGTTACTTTTCAAAGATTGCGTTATTGAAATGCTGTGTATAATAACTAAAAATAGATTTATTTAATATTTCGGACCAACCGTAATTAAGAGAAAACCTCAAAATTAGGTTCTTCATAGTTTCGATACGCAACACAATGTCAAATGTTAGATTTACATACTAAATGAGGACCGAATGAATAATTATAATATTGACGGTATTACGAGGAATGTTGGATAGTTATATGGGTGAACTCTCGTAGGCACTTGTATATACGGTGTCAGTACTGATTAGATTAGCATTGCGCCGCGCCAAGGGTAACGAACTGAACTGGACTGGCTAGATTGACTGCAAGATTACACCTCGCGTACGCGCGTACATTCTCACATACATACCTAAGGGTTCCTATGGGCTGTCGCTCGGGGCTGTACCTAGCGATAACCTAATTCATGGCGGGTAATAACCAACCGGGAATAGGGAATACTCGTATGTCTGACAAAGTCAAACCCTATGAACCGAGTACATGATATATGCTCACGCTCATCGTACGCAATATCATACATAAAATAATCCATTTGCTCTTTTTCTGTCATGCTAGTCGACGTAGTATTTAAAAATCATTGTCACGCATTAGTTTAAAATGCGTCAAGATCATTTTCTAGCACACAATATTATTCATTTAAAATAAACTGTTTTTTTATTTCCAGTTTAATTAAAGTATTGAAAAAACGTAGATATTAAAATATGAGTGTTAAATATTGCTTGGAGACATCTTTAATTGCATAAATAAAATAAACATTGATTGCATAGATAAAATCCAATTGATTATTAACAGCACATAAAAAAATGTTTAATCTAAAATCGGAAATAATTGACATGCGTTTTTTTACACATTTTAATAACAAAATATATACTTATCTACATAAAACGCGTATTGGAAAAAATAAGGGAATTTTTAGTTATGTTTTTTTTAAATGATTAGATTTTTTATGAAGCTAGATTATTCTATATTTTTTTCAAATTACTTAATTTGTTTCTAATTCGTAAAAACAAATATTATGTAGATGATAAAGGTAAAGGCAAAAATTTAGCTTTCCTCTATTGTCACTTCGTAAAACTTTTAAATTAAATTTGAAATGTGCATCATATTACCAACCTCATTGTGCATGAAATATAATATGCGAGAGGGAAGTAAAAGAGCATTTCACTTCAATAAATCTCGTTTCGTTCCCATCTCGCGAGCGTGCGTTTAGGATGTGCAAATAATTTATGCAGTTTGGTGCATTTTTATTGCAAACATTATGCTGAAGCATAAAATGCACAATAGGATATGAGCGTTAGATAGCATTGCATTTTGTAGGATTTTTCCATTAAAAATTATTAGGGCTGTTCTAGTAATATATGGTAATTAATTAGGAAAAAACACGTCGAATAAAATAAAAAAAAACAGCATTATACGTCTACGAAATATTCAACAGAACTTTCCTCAACATTACGTTCTTTCATTAGGAAGGACGACAGTTTAACATTAAAAAAATATTTTCAGATTATATATTTTTATCTTCTATAATGATAATAAAGTATTTATTTTCAAAAAAAGACACATATTACATTAAATGGTTTCTGTCAAAAACATGGTTTTGGCTGCCAGAAACTTAACTTTATGGCAAGTCTTACAAAAATTGCGAACAAATTTAGTTACATATAAAAGAACAAAAACATATAACCCCAATAAAAAAATCATGAAAAATAAATAACACAAAATACCATTAACACAAAAAAAACACAATATTACATTAGCATATTTCTCATTGGTAATATTTTATTACGTATACGTAATTTAAGATTTTCTAATCACGAAATGTTAATATAAACTCTTTAAATATTATGGATATTTGATTAAATAGACAGTGTGTATTTTATATTGTTTATTATGAATTTTATATTGTTTATTAATTTTGGTTGCCTCCTCCTTTTGGCTTTCCTTAAATAGGCATACTATGATCATTTTTAAAACTAATTATAACTTCTGTCTAGCAAAAATTTACTTAAAAATCACCCATAAATATCACTCGTATTTACTTGTTTTGTTTAACGTTGAGCGACGAAGGCACCGTTAGCGTCACATTTATAAATAATTCCTATGACCTATGTCATATACAATTATTTTGGGCCCTACTCAACTAGGCCAAATGTGCCTGTCCTAGAGTCAGGGGAGATGGTGGTAATGAAGCGTTAAAAATGGTATGGCCATGTGCAGATTCGAACCCGCGACCTTTGGGTCAATAGTCCAACGCCTTAACTACTAGACTACCACGATCTCAAACAGTGTGTCTCGATAGTGTGACATAAGTACGAGGATAAAATCTTACGGGCCGAATTCGCCTGTAAGATTTTAAACTTTCGATTATGCGTATTTTTTTAAGATACCAATGTAAAAAAATTTTGTTTATCTGAAAGTTATGTTAATTTTAACTCGAAAATGAGCGAGAAAACGAAAAAGAGCAAAGCGATCAAAAAAATTTGGAATAATATTATTATTTAATCGCGCTGATTTCATTATGACTATGATCGTCCATGAAAAATGTCGAACGTCAAACGCCGCCCGCAGGCAAATTCGAGCGCGTCTAAATATATAAACTGCAATTTCTCGGTTCAATGCTGAATTCAATTTCATAAATTTTCCCGCCTGGCGACTTTCCTTCGTACTTATACGTTTATCATCAGAGGACTTGTATGCATTTTTTTAAAATCTTATAATCAGATAGCATAAACTTTAAAGAAATGCTTACTATTTATAACATTTCTTACTATTCAATAAACGCATTTTTAGAATGTTAAATAAGACTTAATTCAACTATATTTTTTGGGGTGAAAAATATCATAGTAACCTTGTATAAATATGTTAAAAAATATAGCCGGTATATTGTAATATAAAGTAGGGTAAATATTCGAACGTCCAAGCGGTATTAAGTATCTTCCAATATAATATATATAATTGAGTTGTAAAGTTATTTGACTTATATTTGATGATTGTTTTTTAATAGCGGCAAATCGCCTAAAAAGATAAATGACACAATCTTTGACAATATTGAAAAATTTTGAAAAAGTTTTTAATCATCTAATTATATGGTTACATAATATTTGACAATATTTTACACTAAAGAGGACAGGTGAGAGTTAAAAATGCATTTTTTTAAAACTCAGCGCTGAGTTTAAACCGACATCCTGCGCTCTCAAGTACAGGACCTCTTTAGAACCTTTATAAATATTATGCTATCCAGCACTTTATCAAATAATTAATAACTTTTTAAAAAAATTTCAATGTTGTCAAATATTGTGCCATTTATCTTTTCAGGCGATTTGCCGTTATTAAAAAACAATCATCAAATATAAGTCAAATAACTTTACAACTCATTTATATATATTATATTCCAAGATACTTAATACCGCTTGGACGTTCGAATATTTACCCTACTTTATATTACAATGCTCATTCTTTAAACATACACATACACAAATCAATCAAATTACCCGTATACTCCCGTATCTTAAGGCAGAAATTTACTCACTTGCTGCCATCTTAAAGTGTCTTACACTTTCGAATGCACTAGAAATAACAATGGATTGCTTGAAAAGGGAAGAATAGAGTAGCTAGGAAAGCTAATGCACTCCATCTCGATGCGGCTAAAACCTCTATTGTCAATGGAGCAAACATTTTTGAGTTTATCCGCCGAAAGTTTGCGCGTTTTCCATTCCGAGCGGAAACTTTTAAGTGGAGTTTCCGTTGAAAATATTTCCATCGGCGGAATGCAAAATGCAACTTTGTTTACCGCAGACGGTAGTTGCGAATACGGAAGGCCATTGCCAAGTTTTACAATTGTAAATTTAATGTAGGATACATTGTATTACAGGTAGCAACATTTTAAAATAGCGAGTAAACGGTTGAGAATTTTTTTATGTTTTTTACCCTTAACCTTAATCATAATTACGCACCTAACTCATAAATATTTATTTAAATGCTTTCCTCGGTTTAAATATACACATAGGTTGTTCCAAGACCATTCCCGAAGACTTAAGGGGGTGTTTAGGTTCGATTTAGGTAATTGTATAAAAATATGCGAAAATAATTCACGCCCAAATTTATTACATCCCCAAGGCCCAGCGCGGCGCGGTTTCACTAGCGACCGAACTTATGACATAGAGTGGTTTCATCTTATCACATAAAATTTGCAAATTTTTTTTCAAAACAAATCATGTTTGAAATCATAGGACCAATACGCTGATGTTTTATCAGGAATAATCTTGGAACACGGTATATACTCGTACATGACATAAAAGTATAAATGAAAGAAAACACGCAAGCATTTTTATCTATTGCCTAAAAAAATTTTTTTTTTTTGGTATTCGCTTAATCAATTACTATCTTACATTCACCTTTACTTGATATACTATATAGGTAACAATTATTTTTATAAATTGAAGGAAAAAATCATTTTAAATAAAATATTAATATTGATAAATTATTACATGTGTTATTTTTACACAATGGAGGTGTAAAATCTCAGGTATTAGGGATAAATCGGCGTTATATTATTACTTTTTTATTGAATCAATATGATATTTACATTCAATGCTTATTATTTGTTGTTACTTATTAAAATCTTACTTATATGCTACTTAAAAAACGTTTCAAAATGTTTTACTTTATTTTATTTTCGTTAGGTTTTGAATTACCAGATTAACCTCACTGGGCGGCGGTCAGTTTCAGAAATAAAAATATCATAAAACATTGAAGTAGCCATTAATTATTTGTTTCAACTTGTAAGCAATTACAAAAAATATATACACACACAATATACAATAAGAATAATATTAAAATAAACATATACAATTAATCGTTACCAAAATTACAATACAATAACCGTACCTCGGAGTAATACCATGTCCATTTTTTAATGAAAATGACATTTTAACATGATGCTGATCCATTATTTTTTTTTACTCTATGTAGTGATGTAATAACATCATTTTCCATTGCAAATAAGCAAAGTGGTTAAGGATCAAATGACACCGTGTATATCGTGTCAAGTTGGTGCTTTTTACCTCATAGTATTATTAAAAACCCCCGACACATCCCCTTCATTCTGACATAGTGAACATAGAGTTGTCAAACGTCAAATTAGATGCAATGAATGATTACAGTGATCTTAAACCCGATAAAACAATTTTAGAAGCATTTATTATCAAACATCATTCCAACAAAATACTTTCAAAGAGGTGAATTATCGCAGATCCATAAAAAAAGAGTTTAGAACAAATACCTATTCAATCAGATAAATATAGAGAGATTTGCGATCTGTTAAAATTTTTAAATGCTGAAAAATATTAGTTGTAAACAACTAACATTTTATTTTTTTTAAACCCTTTTAATAAAACGCCATGTTTACTTATTTAGCCTTATATTTTGTATTTAGGCCGCGAGTTATTAATCTGTATAGTGAAAACAGACGTCAGTGAGCGGGTTCCGTCCTCTCTTGGGATAAGTGTAGTGAATTACTGCATTGCGCACAGCCTCGCTTCGCCCTGATGCCGAAAGCCAGTCGCGGGCTAAACGCTCCGCGCCGACGCTCTCGGAGATTTGGAACGGAAGTTTTACTACGTAATTAATTGTGCGGTCAAGCTGCCTAAAGTTATAGCAACGTCAAAGTTTATATCGCCCCCCATGTGTCGCTGTTCATAAGGGGATTCCCTTACAATTTTAACACCTAATTTCACTTTCTTTACTTGTGGATGAAACATTTTAAAAATAAAATAAAATCTTGGCGTCTTTAAAACATATTCTGGTTACTATAACACTATTCGTTGGTTTTGTACTAGTCTCTGTTTTTACCTCAAAAGGGTGATGTCAAAAAAAATCAGATATGAACAGAGCTACTAGCAGAAATACTCCGCTATTGAAAAATAGTGCCTAGTTGGGTGGTTCGATCCTCAGGCGCAGTATAGTATACTATCATAAATATAAAAAAAAATCTAAATAAACACAGATTAATAAATAATAAGTGTAGCAGTAAAATAAGAGATATGTAGCTAATATGTGTTTTATTTGAGTAAGATTTAACGATGTGCCTATAAAACATATTCCTCTATGTATAAATTAAGTTCAAAAACCACAATTATTACCGGGTTAACAAATTGCATTTGTCTTTGAGCTAAAGCTATAAGTGAATTTAAAGGCTTTGACCTTAGATACTGGCATGATCTCGTCCATTTCTAAATATTTTATGAGCCCTACTCAACTAAGCTAAATATGGTTGTACTAGAGTCAAGGGTAATGGATGTTAAAAATGGTATGACTATGTGCGGATTGGAATTCGCATCTGCCGGTTGAATAGCCAAACGCCTTAAGCACTAAACTACCACGATCTCAATTACCCTGACGCTAGTTTATGTAAATATAGTCGCGACCTTCGACAGATATTAATTACCATTTTTAGATAGATTCGATTTTTAGATACATTTGCTACATATACAGAATAACTGATTCCCACCTTTTTACCCCTAGTTTCATAAAAATGATGGCCAGATAGGACCATATTCTTTCTATGATATCCATTCTAGGATATCTCATATGTTAATTCCCTTAGGTTTTGTAAATTTTCAGTTGTAAAATAATAATTAAAATAATCACAATACAGTGTAACATCGTAGACGCCGTAGTACCTCAGATGAATAGCCCTTCAAGTTCCTTATTTATTTATTTATTTGTATGAGAAATGCTTACAGCTATATATAATGAAAGTTACATAGAAATAGATAAATAACAACTTAAGCCGACTACAGGCATCTCCAATTTAACATATACTTTTAACAGAACGAACTAGGATATCATTTATAGTAATAACATTGTATGAATGTTATAATCTGTGAATATAATAGGGTGCGGAATGTAAGAATGTGTTAATGTGCCTTCTAATTTTACTATAAATGCACAGTGGTACCTCTTACGTGTCCTCTCGTATAATGTTCGACCTACCCACTTGCGGACTGAAAATGTTAGCATAATTTAGCAATCAACTAAAATGACAGTGCATTCAACTGACATTTACCTTTAGCAGCGTTCTAATGCGACTGGGCAGTATCCATTTAAATATCATTTTTAACCGGAATGTTTTCTCTATTGTATTTTGTAATAGCTGGTTTTTAGTATAGGCAGATAAGCTACTCTTAACATCACCTACTTAATATGGATTATAATGTCTACGTCGCTTTCCAGGGCTGTTATCATTAGAGAGATTTATGTGCTCTTGAACGTCCCGAAACATGATTTATCGCCCTTGCTGGACCAATCGATCGCGAGTTTTTGACTACGTTGCTTAATGCGGACCGTATAAACATGCTTTGCCATGATGGAGGATTTTCCTTTGATTTATTGTAGCGAGCAAAAATTCATTTAGCACGGAATAACGCAATACGGAGATGAAAACGTAATTGTGACCATCCCCTGTGGGCGGTCCTTTGCATTTCATTCTGTTATTGATTTTGAATTTAAAATACGGCCAGGGTTGTAACTCGGGCCACAATGCTTTGCATAATTACACAATGTTTGGATTTACGTCGGTCCGGAATCATTATAAACGTGTGTACACGCTATTATACGGATACATACGCCCTACACACCTTTTTCTTCAAATAATGTTAATGCAGTAAGGGGGCGACGTTGCAGTATGAAACTTTTATTTGTTATTAAAATATTTTGTTACATAAATTGTACAAAGCATTAATTATAAAAAAATATTAAATTGATTAATATTTTGTTCATTAAAATACAGATATAAAACAGTAGTAGACATAAAAAGTTAAATATTAAAAACAATAATAATAATAATCTTACAAAATATGGATTTATACCTCTAACAAATCTCTCGAATCTCTCTAAATTAATTATGCACATGATATCACGTATCTAAATGTCAGCATTCGTGTCATGGAAATATTTGCGTTTGAAGCACTGTATTGTGTACGATAATAAATATTGGGAGCACCTAAAATAATATTAATATGGTAATCCTCGATTTAAGCCCATCGGCAAACGAGATACAACGAACTAACTTCATGTTTACTTTGGGCTGCTATACGCAGTGAGTAGGCGCCTAAGGTCGGAGTGTTCATTTTGCCCGGGTAGGCCGATCAATAGGCTATCTGGCCGCAGGAACTTCAACTAATTCAATCAGCTACCCCTCTTAAGAATCCTAACAATCTTCATAGACTCGCTCGCGTCGATAAAAACCCGCAAAGATTATATTTTACAGATTTTGAGCAAAAATACGCGTACATGACTATCGCATTATACTGTCTCATCACATTCATTATTATTATATTTATTTATATAGATAATAATACATGTATAAATTATTATATTTTAAAAGCTAGCTATATATTAATATGTGAAGAGAAAACCTTTTACCCTTTTTTAAGTATACTCCGCGCACGGAGAATTGTGAGATTTGGCAAAGTTAAAGTTTATATGGAGGAGTGCAGAAAGGTAAAATTTATCTACAATATGTGTTACAAATACAATAAATTAAAACGTTCATACTATTGACAGATTGACTGAATAAGTTTCGAGCAGTGAATATTATGTAATTTCAAATGCTCCTTTTTCAATAGTTTGTCAATGTCAATGTCGTAAAGCAAAATAATAATTATTAAAAGATGTTATAATATGAATGTCAAGCCTCATTTTTACATGAAAAAAATAAAACTGACTGTGAATAGTTTAAAAAAAATTGTAACAAAAATAAAATACAAATACAACCAGTAATTCTGTTTTTTTTCAAAGGTTACTAACATTAAATGAACACACAATGACGTGAACACATGTCAGTGTGTTCACGTCATCAAACGGGCAAAAGCCTCGAATTCACTCAGCGCGACCAAAGAATCGGACATAAGTCGTCAACGGAAAGGGTTGCATGAGTTATTACTGTTATAGAGCTTGAGTTGTTCTAAAAAGTAAGCCGAGTAAAATAAAAATTAAGTGAAAACTTAAGCAGGGTGACATTTCACAAAACGGTATGAAATTGCCTGTTTTCACACAAAAAAGATTACGACTAACGATTTTTATTTATACTTTATAAACACACAACAGCGATTCGAGTAATATATATCTTTAACCTTTTATCGCTTCCTTCTTTAGTATAAGGCATTTTATTTAATGAACTATTACGCAGTATGTTAACCAAATGAATTGATTTGTTATATATATGTATTACAAATATTGTCAAACAATATTCAAATGAAAAAGAAAACAATGATATTAAAAATAATATACACCAATAATTATGAATATATGATTAGGATGAAGGATTTTTAGTAAATAAAATGATTTTATGCATGACTAATAAATAAATTTCATAAAAAAACATTTATAGGCGATTTGCTGCTATTAAAATAACATTTGAGAAATATCCAATAAATAAAAATCCATAAAAACCCACTTTGCTTGTTTTTACGAAGGTTACAAGTAATAACAAGAATGAAAATCACTTGAGAACATTTGCAAATTTCTAAACTACACAAATTTAAATAATTTGTTTTTGAGTAAACTCTCGAAAACGCTAAATTGGATAAAACGCTGATCTGTAACTATCTATTGTGCTGATCTATTTTGAAATAGCTTGAGAGCAAAATTAATTAGCTGTCTGAGTAATATCGACCATTTATTTATAGCCAAGGGAGCCATTATAAATACTAATTACTACTAAGTACTCTCAGTACATCTGCACAAGGCTGCTATTAATAGCTATGTTTGACTTAAAGGTCTCGGGTTCGACCTCTAGTAAGCTCCCCAGTAGACCAGGCCAGGTAGAGAATATTGACCACTGTCGACTGAGCTGAGTGTCAATCCACATTAAATTATTTATCTGCTGCTAATAAATAAACTTTCATTGCGAAGAGAAAAAGCTTAAAAGGCTATCGGATCAGCGTTCTAGAAAATAAAAATGACACGAAAACAACGCGACGCACATTATTTCTATTTATTGAATGTCAGTACAATATTGTTATTCAATCAATTCAAAAATCTAAACATCAATATCGCCGCGAGATGTTGAGAACAGAACCCGTGGGTGAAAAAACACCGAATTAGTTTGTTAATGCGTCCCATTTCGCAACGTTATTTTCTGGCATTTTCCGGCATTTTCTCTTTGTCTATTCTGGTGCCAATAGCGTCGATTTCGAGTTTATACAGGTTGTCCCAAAACCATTCTAGAAGACCATTCTCGTAGTGTTTATATACCCTATAGTAAGACATTATATAAAAAAATGGTAAATTTATCCATAACTCATAACCGCAATTACCTCGCTGCCGCCGACCGGACAAAGCCGTTTATGACGCGTCGATTAGTTGTACAAATATCTTTAGTATATAAAGGACTTTAATTGTTACAAAAACAAATGCAAGATAAGTACATTTAGGTTTTTAATTGTTATACCTTATTTTTTATTTAATATTTTGTTTAATGTATTTTTATTATTACTATTATTTCTTAGTATTATATATTTTTTATGTAAATACTAACTGAAATAATTTCTAAAACACACATTAGCCACCTAAAATATAAACTTAAAAAAGGCAAGTAAATATGAAATATAACCCACGATAGCCTTAATTATTATGCGAGCGTAGAATATGGATAGCATTTAAGGGTAGAATATGGTTTTTTATAGAATATTACAGCTAGCGTATAGAACAATGGTTGGAGAGCTGTCCATGATTCGAGGATATGAGACCTATGTTTCAACGACGATTACTCTCTGTATGTTTGCTTTATAAAATAAATAAATAAATAAATAAATAAATTCCTGCTGAATAATAGTTTTGTTTCTGCGAGATTTCTTATTTTTGGTCGATATCGTATTTTTGTAAGACAATATATATATATATATATATATATATAAATATGTACGCTTAATCCTGTATTTGTATTTATAGACACATATCTTAAAAATATTTTTGGGTTACATGTAATTAGTTTTTCACATTATTTGAAGTTTAGTTAGATTTGTTATTCAGCCGAGCAACAGTCGATAACAATCCCGCAACGGTGTACCTGACATTCCTTCTTATATAAAAAGACAACTTGACAAACGTTTTCATTACACTCCATGAATAGGTTAGCACGGCCGAAAGACGTGCGGACGCCTCTGGTGATGTACGCGGCTAGAATTGCCAGCTAAATGAGCTGGAAGAAACGTCATTAATTACCTCCAAGCACGGACGAGGGTAACGTCTCCGCCCGAATCCCCCTCTTCCCAGCATCCCTTCTGCACCCCTCATGAGACTTGTCAACTGTCTTAAGATTCTTTCGAGTGGATTCAAGAGCATTGACGTATTATTAAGTTTTATAGACGCGGCATTGCCCCTCTGAAAATGACGCATGAAAGAAAAGACTAATTTGGCAGATGTAAAAAAGTCTAAAATCTGTTTCGAATATCGTAACCCAGCCTTAAGTCCTGATTTTTAACGAATATGACTCAATTTCAAAAAAACAGCCAAGACAATTCATAAAATTCTACCGATGTTTTCCTGGAAAATGTATTTAAAAATAGGTTAAAAAAGGCAAAAGTAAAAAAAAATATAATGTTGAACGTACGGATCTTCCCTTTAATCGATATTGTTGTTGTCGAAGTTGTAAGTACATATGGTGTCAGCATCTTATTTATCGTAAAAGATATATAGAATATAAGAATTTAAAATATTATGAACATGTAAAAAAAACATATACTTTTGCAGTTTTGCAAAATAATCAGCATACATATATATTTCTTTTCTTTAATCCGGTCATTTTCGTGACTTACCTATCGTTGAAAGGACTGATGGCCCACTAGTGGTAGGGCCTTTAGAAAACTTACCTAAAACTAACTACCAATAAAGTGTTACACAATCTAAGTAAAGGGTGTTCATAGATTTTTTAAAGGAGTTTTTGAATTTGCTTGATTTATCATATTTTAAATGTCTGTGTTTTAAAAATACCTCGGTTAATAAATAAAAAAAAAATGCTCTTTGATTCGTTTCGTAAGTTTTATATCATTTATTTTAGAATTAATTGAGCGGTGAACATACCATCTAGTGCCCTCCATCAATAGATTTAACCAAATATAGAGCCAGATATAAAACGATAACGAACGGAAATATTGTATAGAGTAATTTAAATAAATGTTCAATTTGTAAAATGTTTCAGTAAATTCATGGATTCATCCCTAGCCCTTTTTGTTCAGTATTTTGGTTGTAAAAAATATAAAGAAACAACATTGAGGGAGGTGGGTTGAGGGTGATAGTGTGAAGCAAAGATACTTTGAATACCAGGAAATTTTTGGGCTTCGAATTAAAATATATTTATTGGGGAATATTAATTCTTCACTGATGAGTTTTATGTAGTTATAACCAACCAACTAACCAATAATTTATTCATCAACCAATTTATTACATTATAGACATGTATTCATCGAGTATGAAAAAAACTTTAAATGTATGTTATTAACGAGTTCACATAATATACTCGTATATACAAACATCTTTAATAAATACTTGCATATGCATGTTTGCTTGTTCATCTAAAAACTGACTGCGAGAATAATATTGCTTGAGATGTGGCTCCAGCCGATACAGATAATTAACGGAGATTATTTAGTCAAATATCGCACGAATTTTCTTGAAATAAGAATTTATGTTTCTTTTGAAACCATACAATGCGGCTCTTTTATTAGCTCCCGAGGGATTCGAGAAGCGCCCCTTAAGAGTTAACGAGCTAATTTTCTACTCCTTTTCCTCTCGAATCTTTCTTTTTCCTTTATCTTAATGGGGATGAATACCACGGCAAGGAATTTACACGACAAGGCCGCCACGACACTGATCTGCCTAATGAGAGAAATTATTTTCTTTTTGCACAATAATTAGCATTTTATTTTTACAATATTCTTTTTTATTTCTGCCACACTAAAATAACATGAACAAATATGGTTATTTACAATTTAAGTATGGGGAAAAAATATAATGTATATAATTATCATATATTTTTCATTGCCTAATAAATATATATAAAAAAAAGGTTTCTTTAAGAACCCTTGTTTTTTCGCCTTCACAGTTTAGATGTTGTACATTTATTGAATTTAATTTAAAAATGTTGAATAATCATACATATTAAAGTTTTTTCAAAAATAAAATGGATCATTTATATTATACGACTTCATATAATATAAAAAAAGGGGGAAATGTGAGTGGAACACTGTATTCCGGATCTATCAAAATTTTGTAAAAAAAAATTAACATCTAGTTTTAAGAAAAAAATGCTTCGATTTTTAATTTAAGTCTAAATAATTTTTAGAATCAGTGCCTTTATGATGTAAAATACGATTTTACGACTTTTACTTTCAAAAGATAGAACTAGGGAAACGCAGGAAAATGCTACCCATTATGTGAAAGTTTTAAAATTCCTAATTAACTTTTGCCATTTTAGGTAGATTTCATTAGGAAAGATACCTATTGCAATGGGTACCATGGTATGACTTCTGGAAAGTTTCGACATATCTTCGCGTTTCACCTTCCTTAGACCCCCAAAACACACTCAATTTAAAAGTTTATACATCTATCTATCTATCTATCTAT
The DNA here is from genome assembly GCA_020383195.1 of Neomicropteryx cornuta. Taxonomy (NCBI): domain Eukaryota; kingdom Metazoa; phylum Arthropoda; class Insecta; order Lepidoptera; family Micropterigidae; genus Neomicropteryx; species Neomicropteryx cornuta. The sequence continues at coordinate 15,708,777 of JAHKQU010000014.1, forward strand.
CTATATCACTTTCTTGTGGACACGATAACTGCCGTAATTTTACCCAATCACTTTGAAATTGATACATAAAGTTTAAGGGCAAAAAATCTCTGACCAGTGTGTTAATGGGCAAAATCAGTTTAGGGCGGACGGTAATGAGAGGGTTTTTTAAAAAAAGTGAAATTTGCCTATAACTTTCTATGCATATAAGATATCGAATTCATTTAAATTGTATATTATATTTTAGATAAAGGCCTAAAACTTATAAACTCGTAAACTTTTTTGATAGCACTAACCATTGGTCCTAGGGGTGGGAAAAACTGGTATTCCAAAATTCATACCTCCCTTAATAAGCACAGTATCAAATCCATTCAAAATGGTAATTAAAGGCCTATAATTTTCCTACAACTTTTGTTCGAAACAAATTTTGATTTGAGCAACTCTTACGGCAGAAAAAAACCCTTTACGAGGGAGCGAAGATGATCCTTACGGCTTATGAGGGATTACTGCAAGAGTGCGCTTACTGAAGCGCACTCTTGCTGCGCAAGTGTACGGCGCGGCGTGAGCGAGTCGAGGTGCGCGAGCTGCCGCGCGATCCACTCCCCGCGCGCAATGCTTGATACACATTCGTACAATTGGAGCTTGCTATTCCCTACTTTGATCCGGTGAAATCTACGGCATGCCGAAAGGGATTTTTATACCAATGCCTTGGAATGAAATTTTTTGAACTCACCGTTTATATAAACTCTAATATAAATTCCTTAAAATTAGTGGCATTCGTTTAGTTCAAAACTTGCTTTCATTTAATTTGAAAAACGGGCACTTCAAAATAAAAAAACATTTTTTATATAATAATAGTTTTGATAAAAATATACTAGAGCAGACGTGAATATTGTTAATAGGTATTGTTTAACGTTGAAATACGTCAGGAATTGATCCATAATTAATGAATCAGAAAAGATTTATGTAAATTATGATAAATATAAAATAAAAATTAGGTGCCTAATATAAGAATATATAAAATACGTTTAAAAATAATATTATTAGTATTATTATTTTGAAACTAGTATGCACAATTCATTTTTAAAGAGATCTTTTTTCCCAATCAGTAGTTTTTACTGATTTGCTTTTGCGAAACGTTTTTTTTTTTTCAATTTATTTTGCACAGTTGAATTTGGCTAGTAAAAAATTATAATGTGTACCCAATTTGACTAGTTTCTAAAATTTTAATAATTATTTATAATTTGTCTTAATATTAGACTGAAAAGGAAATCTTGAACCTTATAATAGCATAGTTGAGCTGATGTGACAAAAAGGTTTAAAAAGCGTTGCTGTACTGCATATGTTTATGTTTATAAAAAAAAGATACTTTAAAATATATATAAACTGTTTTTGGTTTGATCTTTGTCCGTATTGTTTATGCTAACTATAATGGGGTATAAAAAATATCCAATTAAATACGAATATAATGGCAAATACGCTGAGCTATACATATTCACACTGAAACCAAATACTTTTTTTGATGTTTAATATCCTCAACATCAATCAATCTAAAATAAAAACGCTTTGTTTATCTGTCAAATGTTGCAATTTTTTCAATCAAATTTTAATGAACAGTTTAACAGCGTGTTTTGTTTTTAGAAGCTGTATCTGAAAATCACTTTCATCTTTATTCGTTTGAAATATTTCTAACCTATTTTGATAAACCTAATATATTTTGATGCAATGTTACATAAACGAGCTCTAAATCGCCCTTTAGTATAGAGACAAAGTGAAAGGCCAGTTTTAAGCAGTGCAAAATAGCTAACAATCGGCCCTTTACTATGAAACTAATCGTTACGAGTACAATGTGAAGTTACGAACGAATGGTTCGGTTGGCAATTAGCATGTTGTGTTGCCTTCTGCAACGAACGCAAACTGGACGGTGTTGTCTCGACTGTACATGACCATATGTTATACGGACAGCAACAAGCATTTAGTTCTCTGAAGGTACAGGTAAAGATAAACAACTCAACTACACTATTATTATTAATTAACTTAATGTTTTTTTATTCTTAGAGTCTACAAATAAATATGAATTCTATAGTCTAATTGTTTCCGAATGGGCTTGAGCCCATTCGGAACTAATCTTTTACGCTCAAGGCCCAATACCAATACAAATCCCTCTCAAAATAATTATTCCATTTGTTCCGCGTGTATATCTATAAAAATATTTTTATCAAAAAAGTTGGCACTGCACCAAACACAAAAAAAAATATATATGACATCACATTATTGTTTTTCTAAATTACATAGTATGCGATTTAAAATAGTTTTTTTGAATATTCACACATTAAAATATTGTTCCTATTTTATAATGCTTTTCGAAATCGGCCTAATTCATATTGATTATAGTTATTCATATTGACGAATAACTATAATATATATATATATATATATATGTTTCTAGTTGAAGTTACATTTAAGGTTATCAAGTTAAATTGTAGCTGTATGAAGAGTTTAAGACTAGTGAACGAAGAACAACAATTTTTTTAACAAACGTTATTTTTAACAGGGATGTGTGTATATTATTTAATACACACATTTGTTAAATACATTCTCGAATCCCTTGCAAACAGTATTAGTACATTTTAGTTTTTTTTCTGTATATTACGGTTTTTTTTTATTCTCATTTTTATTTTAGATAAGTGACTGTACAGTCTTTGTTGAAAACGTAGTTTCATGTCCCTATGGTTTATCTAAACACGGTCTACGTTTAATCTGCTCTACACGTGCATACCGTGTAGAGCATCTCATCTCCTCACAACATGCATACCCTAATTAGGACCACTTTCGAGGTAAAATATTAACGGATGACTAAATACGGCTGGTATAAAAACATTTAAATAATATGCTAATTTATATAACATTAAAACACAAAGAAAATGAAAATAAATATTTATAAGCCAGAATTTAAAATAAACTTTTGGACATACACTAAGTGCACATGCTGAGAAGGGTTTCACGGTAATTATAGGACATACAATTTTTATTTATGATTTTTGGTTATTGGTATATAGAAATATCTTTAACCAGAATCGAACTGTAGGTCCAACAAAATGTTTAGCTGTCACTATATCTACAGGAATTTCTTGTAGAGCGCAGAGGATTTTTTTCTCGGTGTAGATATGCCCTCAGGAACCAAATACTTGGTCGAATTCAGTAATTCATTCTAGTATCTAATTGAAAATGGGTTCATCGGTTTCGGTTTATAGAACCTATCTACCCAACTGGCTTGTTTTAAATAAGTCATGAAGACATCATGAATGAATGACGAGGAGTGACAATGGTGCCACACCTACCTTTTCACTTCGATAAATCAGAGTGCTACAAATCGCAGCGCGCCGTCTACGTTGGCAGATAGCGATGCGTCGCCGGCGTTATTAATGTCAGGATCGTAAACATCAACCAGGATTAAGGTTAGGTGCGAGTCGAGTGAACCGGGGTTGCCGGAAAACGAGAAAACGGATGTTTAAATGAAACTTTTATTGTATGTGTAATAGCGTAACCAACATTTGTATCTTAGAAAGAACAAAGATTGAAAAACGTGGGTTCTGTCGCTTCATCACCGTCATCTCAAAAGCAATACATTATTTGAGCAAATCCCAAAATAATTTCGAATTAGTTTTAGGAACCTATTAGTAACCGTAGGCTCGCGTTAAATAAATACCTACCTACAGATTGTTTTAAAGCGCCTTTTGCCGATGACCATATTTTTTTATTGTATTAATCTGTATTTTGTTATGTACAAATGATGCTCTTACAAACGATCTAGTGATGTTACCGTAGTACCGTAGTGATTTTAACCGTAGGCTCGCGTTAAATAAATACCTACCTACAGATTGTTTTAAAGCGCCTTTTGCTGATGACCATATTTTTTTATTGTATTAATCTGTATTTTGTTATGTACAAATGATGCTCTTACAAACGATCTAGTGATGTTACAAAAAATCCTGCGCAGTCTGAAACTAGCTGCCAACTAGCCAACTAGCTGCAAATTAGCTTGGCCGAAAAGATTTTACCTCTTAAGAATTAAACCTCTTTTAAGGAAGAATAACTTCGAAATGTATTCTTTTCGTCCTAAAACTATTTCTGAATGGCATGCCTTATGTTGGTATTTAACGCCTTCCCCCAAACTGTTTAAATGTAGATTGGTAATTAAAAAAAAACAACGGAGTGCCTGTTAAAAGATTCGTATAATCTTATCACATAAAGTTTACATTTTTTCTTCTCGAAAACCATAATGAATTTTGATATATCGCAATATATGTAGCCAATTAGCTGGATTTTTTTATTCGAACATGATGTATATATCAAACGGTGCAGAGAAAAAAATGTAATCTGGCAATAAATCCTATCCCATAAAAATATTACATAAGGAATAAGAAGCAATACCTCTTTTCTGGCAATGAGTAGGAATATGGAGCAATTTATTATAATTATTCTACAATACATTGTGTGCATGTAATTGTGTAGTAGGTTTTGAAGTAGAGCATATTCTACAAGCAGGCTATTATACCTTCTATGGCTCACATACCTAGTTGGCAGTTGTTTTAGCTGTTTATTCTTATCAGGTGATAACGTAATCATGGAAACCTTTAAAATTAAATATTCAATTAACCAGTTTTGAGTGTTTCCTGAAGAATATAGTTTTTGGTACCTATAGAAGGTATTGTTTTATTAATGAATGCTTTATGACTCACTGTGTCTATTTTTAAGTAGGTGCTTATCAGTATTTAAGTGATAAATTAGTAAAACTAACAATTTACGACCAAAAATAATGAATCTTGAAAAAACGGCACTAATTAATCTGTCAATAATTTACAGTTATACTCGACCGCTATCTGGAATAAACGAATCTTATTTATTTATTTAATTAATAATATGTTAATGTCTAACCAGGGTGATTGCTTATTCTCACTTCCTGCAACCCGAGTGTTCTTCTGGTAATATTTCAACATTTCTGTCTCGACTTTGTCTTATCACTCTGTTGCAGGTTAGACAAATATTTACACGCCGAAAGTGGCGATGTAAATGAGAACGTTACGTCAGCGGGTCCTCTCTAGAGGGTGATTGATTGTTATACTCTCTAAAAGATTGCGGAATACAAATTAAATGTTTTTCGGCATACATTATTTTATCAAAAATATGTTTTCAGCAAGTCATCTTCGGATCGGACACCATATTTTATGTTTAAATTTACAGTGTACAGAGACTATATAAAAATCAAACTCCACCCTAGCACGCTTGAAATCCCTTACACAGATGTGTTTAGAATCACCACTGTCCTTTCAGGTGGTTGATCTATAACAACAATCAAACAATATTCAGCAAAATATATTAGAGAAATGCTTCCCATTTACGAGAAAGACAATTAAAACCCGGTTAAATGTTTGATAATGTTATATGTTTGTCGAGGAACTGCACGCAGGGGCGGAGACGAACGCCTGGACGCGAAGAGTACGGGCGTGGTACTGAATACTGACTGGTTGTTTCTGACCATGGCCACACATTGGCTAAGTATTTGGTCTAGATATGGTCGTCCCGGTATGGCGAAAAATAACAAAATTTAAATATAACATTTTTATTTTATTATGAAACCGTTTTTATGAAATATATTTTTTTTGAAGAGCCGTTTTAGTTGTTGATATTACGAGAAATATTCAGTGATTGAATGATAGAATTCCTATCTTTATTTAGTCATAGTGGATAAGAATGGATAACTCAATAATGGTAAAATAATAAATAAATAATTAGTTTATCTGGCCTCATGCAAAAGATTCCAGACAATTTTCCAATTACCTGGCAAATTTGGAAGCAGTATTTAAAAACATAAAACCTTTTAAATTAATTTTTATGTACTTTGAAAACTATAAAAAAAAACAGTGATACAGCCAAGTCTCGAAGATACATGCTTCTGATAAAATAATTATTGAGAACCGAGTCCAAAACACGGTTCTCATTTGTCTGGTATTTCATTTGTATACATAATAATTTTTTTTTCATTGGTATTATATTTGTTATGATTCCCTATTGTACTATTATGAAAAAAATATAACTTTCAACGTTTACAAAATTAGGTTGAATTTTTTTATTTTATTAAATCATAAAATGTCATATATTTCACATGGTTGAACTGCAAAATTTGCGCCACTTTGTAATCAGATGGGATCGTTCAGATTTTACAAACTACTATTGGATTTATAGTAGCCATGTTAAACATAATTTATAGCGTGCAGTGCGAGTATGAAACGATCCAATCAGCGCGAATTTGCAATATCGATACTTCTACTTGGCGATGCTAATAATATGAACAGCATTATTAAACCCTTACGCTGCTTCCGTCAGAAGCAATGCAGCGCCAGTAATGAAATTGTTTTCCAAATTTACAGTCTCTATTCGTACTATTTGTAATTTAATTTTGGGTATTGCATTGGAATTTTGATTGCAGATTGTGTAAAGTGTTAGCAAGTCACTATTAAATAAAGTTATAAATATTTGTCATTGTTTTCGATCAAACTAAAGTTAAATTATCTACGAGGAGACAGTAGTCTAACCGTTTTACAAATTTCCCACCATCTGTGGTAAATACGTCCAATTATGCCCAGTATTATAAGCAGCAATAAACTTTAATAATAAATTGAGCTAAGAATGCTGCCATGTATAAATAATAAGTATTAATTTTAAAGCACCTAAACTAGGTCCCAACGCCGTCTTACTTGACTTAAAATAGTAATATTTATTTAGTGATAGCCGTTGACGGCGAACCACTATTAAGCGCAGTTTGGACTGCCGTATTGCTGTTTTAATGATGCGAGGCAGTTCATTACAGGCAAATAACATCTCGGAAGCCTGTAACTGAAAAAGTGTTTATATTTTCCTTAGTATTAAGAAAAGCGCCGTTGAATATTCTTAACGTTAAAAATAGTGGGGTGTTTATACTATCCTCTGAAACTAATTTTCATTCATACTAAGAAATAGTAAAGTCAGTATGAGGACAAATAAATATAAGTAAATTATTTACAAAATTAATGTTTTACCATCCTCTCTAGCTTACTATCTGTATTCGAGACTATCACCAGGCATCGGTCTTTTTTTTTAAATTATTTAATAAAAAACATTAGTATACTAATTTTATCCAAAGAATTAAACTTCAATGAAAACGATCTTTCTTACATCAAAAAAGAGACAGTTTTTATTTTATTTTTTTTCAAGGACCGCTTGCAGAAAAACGCCTAATTTATTTGTCTTCATTCGTTAATAATGCCTGTGTGTGAAGCAAGAAAAAAAATAGCGCGTGTGCAGTTACACCACGCGCTTAGAAGTAAAACTTATGCATGGAAGTTAATTAAATTCGTCATAATAATATATCCATAATAATTTTTCAGTCTATATTTCAAAATTGTCACCCCATACTGGCATTTACATTTTAACAATAAGAAGAAAATCAAGGTGGAGCTCGACTAACGACTTTAGCCAAATGAGCATGTCGCAAGAGCGTGTCACCTCAGATTCATTATCTGTCCAGGAAAGGAAACTGCCTATGAAAATTGCGTAGGACGAAAATAAGAAAAAGAAGTTTTACTTCTAAGGAACAATTTTTATAAAACTATTAATACCTTTAATGGTTATAACATTGGCGTAATTCAGAGTTGCATTCTCGCAAAATTAGTGCATGATACGAATCGGTTGGGAAAGAGAATAATAAAATTATTTATTTGAGCAAATACTCGTACGAGCCCCCAAAGCGTTTCAGCTGGGAGCGGACAGCTCAATTTGCGGCGAACCGCGCATCAGAAACGCCATATGAATGGACTGTGTATTTATGTGCGAACGGGTATGTACATTGATATACAGATTAAGTGATTTGTTTCCGCCGCACCGGTAAATTATTTATGTTTTCCTTCTGTTATAAAAAATAATGAATCGCCACTATCAGAACGTTGGAATGAAATCATCGACTATTTCGGATTTAGGGACAATGACGATTTTTATACAACATTTTTTTTTGTGGGGGTAAATAGCTAAGACGATTCTGATACATTAAAATAGGAATAATTTATGTTTTTAATATTTTTAGATATTGTTTGCCAGTTCAGCCACGTGCAAATTTAATTACTTCGCAGTTACTACGATATCCTTATTTCTTTCTGATATTATCAATTATTTGCTTTATTTGTTTTTTTATGCAGTTGCATATTTACTAATAAATATTGGTAACTCACATTTTATTTATTAAAATAAATAAATAAATTTATTTTTTTTCAAAAAAATAATCCTTCTCTGAATCTAAGCATGTGCCTCTTCCTTAAAAAATGCCCATCTATCTAAAGGGGCGAGGATATTCAATACGTTTATTACTTTCTAATTGTTTTATAGCGTTAATTATTAAAGTAGACCTAATAAGTATGTATGATTCCAAATAATAACCTAAAACAAAACTCACGATATTGAAATATAAACCTAACCTAATTCCTATGTTCTTGAGTAAGCATTACAAGCCAACTGAAGTAACCGCGGTAATATTTTCTTCATCAGACGGCGATGGTAATCAGATCTGCCATCCTCCGCTTCGATTCGAGAGCGTAACACAAATCGCTAACTGAAACGGAAAATTTCATTTTCCCGGCAGGAGAAGCAATCATGTGGAAATTCGATCGGCGCGGTGGCCAAGATCAGCGGACGGCCAATGCAAGATTGCAATAATACATCTCAAACTTGCACTCGTAACGTGGACTTCAGATGCTTGGCTTACTCCGACGAGCGTATAAATTCTGGAATTAAGAATTCTCTCGAATAGGATGCATCGCTTTGTCCGAAAAAGCCAAGAATCTCACCTGACACTGAACTTTAATAAACTTATCAGATGAATAGATCCAAATCCAATATACACACGCATGTAAATATAATTTACTAGGCTACCGCCTTTTTCAATTGCATACGTGTACAAGATTCTTAAAATACAACAAAAATATTTTTAAAAGTTATATAGATACGGTAACTGAGGGTGAAAAACTCACCACACCCAAGTACGCCACTTTGCGTCGAGTACACTCCTCGCGTATTAGTTATTTAGCTTTTAGCTAAATAGCTAATAGGTTTTTTTAGCCAGTGATATGTTTTGTAACTAAAAATTAATTGTTTGTACATAATACACTAATGTAATATATGCCAAATACGTATACATTTATACATAAATCATTTTTTTACAAACAAGAGACAATATAAGAACTATACAGGTGTCCCAAAATTCTCGATAAAAAAACAGTTAATAGGTCTTGTGATTTCTAGTGTAATTTGTCGAATTTCACTTTCACTTCACGTGAAAAAAGTAAAAATATGAAAAAAATGTCTTTGTTATGAGCGCTCAGCTATCGCCGTACGCTAATATAACGGTTATCAAAGCCGTTATATATAATAAATTTAAGGATGATTTTTTTCACATTTTTTTATACTATATTTCTTATTGATAATAGGTTAAACAAAACTCTCCTCGAATGCTTTTGAGCCTGTATATATACATGTAAATTAACATTTTGAAAATTATAAGTGAAATATATCACGTCCGAATAACCCTTTAGATATTCAACTTTTAAAAATAAACTTTTGTCTATATTTCAGTTATAAAAGGCAGCGTCACATTTGCAAACCGTTCGCCTAATTGCAATTCAGAGTCCGTCCTAAATATATAAATAGAACAGAACAACGTGCAGATTGCTTTAAGCCAACACAAAATCTCCATTAAGCCATCAGACAGGCAACATATCAGCGAGTGCTGAAAATCAATACCGACCTGTTCACTGAGAGATATCCAGATGACAATACATTGCCCGCTATTCACAATTAGATTTTTAATTTTTAAACATTTTTAAGTCAATTTTTATAATGACAAAAATTTAATTGAATATGCTAGGAAATGCAAACAAGAATGCTTACTTAAGTGTTTGCAAAGATATTTTAGAATGTTGAATCATTCGAGATGAGTGTGTGTCTGAGCGATACAGCTGTTTTATTTGAGTTTCTTCCTCTATTCGAAACGTGCTCAAGTATCTGCTCCAAAGGAAACATTCGAGACGGAAACCGATATTCTGTCATTCCACAGTAATGCCGGCTGTCCACCGACCATCTCGCGGATGACCTAGGACTTACTAAAATTGTTTTTAAAGTATTTTTTGTCTTTTGTTTAATGTTTTTCATTTTATTTAAAAAAAAACATAGGTTTTATTTATTTACTTTGTAGGTATCAAAACAGAGACTGGGAATAAAAACGGAGACAAGCGACCGACGCTTAATAAGAGACAAGAGCTGAAATAGTAAATATACACCCTATCTACCGTATCCTACTTTAATTTATTTATTTCACTTATCAACAAAATCGATGACTTTGTAATTTAATAATCAATTAAATACTTCCAAAAAATTGTTCGAATACTATTAGAAAGTTTTAACAACATGAAAGTAAGTTTTATCTTGAGAATATTGCTTTTTTTCCTTGCCAATCGAGGCTTCTTAACGGTTAAGTAAAAATATCTTTAAAAAAAATGATAGCATATAAATGTTATGTGAGTACCTAATGTCATTTAATTAAAATCCTTATAATATTACTAATATCTGCCTAATAAATATTCAAATATGAAACATATTATTATATTTCAGCATGGCTAAAATACATTCTTCATTAGAATTTTAAAAAAATTGACTATGGTTTCAGGTTAATAAATTAAATTTGAATGCACAATATTTATGTCCGATGAACTTGTAATGTAAAGTGGTAATGATTTTACCAATCTCTCAGATGGGACATGCGGGACTCGCAAGGTGCAACAATGGATAGCTGACACAACAATCATTTATAGGAAATAGAGTTGCGTCCCTTATAAGCTCGTAAAAAGAAGCGAGATGTATGCTTCAACATACGTAATTTAGGAATGTGGATATAGTAGTTTATTTTATGGATAGGCCTCCCGAAAGGTAATTTTAATTTTTATGATACGATGATAGAAAAATCCTTGCTGATAGATGATTTTAAATCACACTTTATTATTTACTAAAAAAACATTTTTTTTTATTTAATTTCAGTTGCACAGAAGAGAAATTAATAAAACAACCCGCAGTCGCATGGATATTGCATATTAAGTATTCAACTAAACTGACAGCGCAATTTAGTATGTTTAATTGTCACCTTTAAGCTTAGAAGCGGGCTAACATAACTAACTAACAATAAGGCCGGTATTTTTAATAATTCGAAGCCATCAGTTTTTACATACATCTACACCTATAATATTTACTACATAAAGTGATTGTTTGCATTTATGAGGTGAGTTTCTAAACTACAATAGGTACTTACCTATTTTATTAAAAAATATCTTTAAATATTTCATAGGATCTCTGGGTGGTAATGGACTGTGTGTTATTGTGTCACAGCTTCCTCAGATTGTCTGAGAAAATAGCGGGCACTTTCAATATAAACGGAATTATTTTGTCCTTGAATAGCTCCTCATATTGGTGCAGAGATGTTCAATATGTTCTGTATGTTAACCAAAATAATATCAGATTTACATCGATGAAACTTTACTAGATTCCCGAGCATAAAATCGTTGCAAGAGTGCCGTAGGTACAAGTCCTCTGGTAGCAGAAATATACGCCGTGAAATATTCGTTTTTTGTTTATTACGATTCGGCAGGATACGAGTACTTTAAGGGCATCAGTTTTTTGTCACAGTACTCGTAGATCATCTGTGTTTTTGTAATTTAGAATATCAAAAAGTTTCGTTTTTTTTACAATCATATATATTTATATCATTTTTGAAATTTTGGTTTTCTAATGTGAATAACTTCGTGGTGTTTTACTAAAAAATTATTTAATAAAATCTATTTTTTTTTTTAATTTTTAGATTTTGACAGAAGTAATGAATTTTAAATTTTCGGTACACACACACCTATATAAAATGAAACAACTCAAAATCAACTTTATTTTCGAAATGTTAATCACAAATTTAAATATCGGGTCATTTTCTAATTAGAGTAGTAACCTTTTATGTTAGGTTTTGCATCTTTATCTGTCTTCACTGAAAAGTCTGCGTCATCCGCAAATGAAATTGTTTTACCGCCAGCATCGAGGGACAAGAGGTCATTAATATAGAGTAGGAACAAAATAAGACCCAACGATCTTCCTTATAGGACTCGGTCCGTTCTTCTACCTGTTATTTATATTTTAACAACCAGCGTTCAGCCACAAAAATAGATCCAAAACGAATACTCCTTATTTTTAGGCATCATTGTTTATTTACATAAAACTAATTGAGTATGCTGAGCGAAATAAAACTTGTTGAATAAATCAAAAAAAAAAAAAAAACTCTATAATTTTGATCCCCTGACAGTTTTGAGAGTGGCATATTTAGTTATTTAGGTAATTGTCCACTCTGACTTTTACGGAAGTTATTGTGTCTCAGTAAAATCTTTATATATATATTTCAGTGTTACCTCTAGTAGTGTAGTGTAGTGTAGTAGTAGTGTAACCTCTGTTTATTGGTCATAGAGGTGTTTTGAAAATGGTTTGTATCAGAGATACTTTTAAAATATTATTGATTATTTTTAAGTTTTGATTTCTTAATGCAACAGAAATTTAAATGTAACTTTATTTGTAATAGAAACATATATTCGTATTTATATTAAATGAATGTTGGTGAACCTGGTAATAAGTTAACCTATTAATTTATATCATAAGGTCTTAATCCTTAAGGTGATTATAAAAATATGTTTTAAAACCAAACAAGTTGATTGCGAGGACTAACTTCAACGTATGTATTACGTTTCGTGTGTGTAGCGTTTGAACGAGCACTTCGTTCCCACCCGGGAGAGTCTCAAACAGGAAAGCGTGTTTGCAGCCGCAGCGGGCCTCAGTTTAAGGAAGTAAGAATAACGCCTCCCCTGTCGCCTTTATATTGTCTTCTATCCGAAAGGCGCCTGAATTTCCTCTGAGAATGCCGAAACGACAGATAGAAGCGTTCCTTTCTACCCGCAAAAAGAGATTGTTAGCTGAAACAAAGGCATTCAAACGCACGGCATGCACAATGCATGCTTTGCTAGGCGTGTCGATTCTTTAGGAGTTTTTTTTTTAACAAAATTATACAATAATTATAACACATAGCCAAACTGCAATACAGGTTGATGTCAAACAAGAGCTCCCGTATAGGTACACATTTTGTTAAAATAGTTTTAAACAATAAATTTAAAATATAATTTCAACAGTTATTAAGTGGCGTTAAAAATTTAAATTACTCAATTATTGGTTAATGGTTGGCTTTCTTAGAATCTTCTTTAATTTAAAAATACTACCAGTTTCGTCCCCATTTCTTTCAGCAAGCAATTGTAGCTGACATGTACATATATAGAAACCCTGTTCACCACCACTGAAAGCAATCACAAATATTGAATACCTACTTCATATCTCGGAAGTACTTAAATACAATTAGGCGTTTCAGTTGTATTTTTACCTGTCTACGTTATTGTATGTTTACGTGTATATTTTATTTGATTTTACAATTGTAACTGTAATTGTAATTATGAAAACCACCAAACCTTTAAATATTTTGATAAATTATTATAGAATGGCACCCTTTGAATGTTTTAGTTGCATGTGTGGACGGACAGTAGCGTCGATCCTATATCATAAAATTACTTAAAAGTTTAATGGTTTATTATTGTAATCATTATAACAATATAATCTTTTTTTATATATAAATAATTCCTATGCCTTATGTCATATACAATTATCCCATTTGCCTTATGTCATATTTTAGGGCCTACTCAACTAAATGTGCCTGTCCTAGAGTCAGGGGAGATGGTAGTAATGAAGCGTTAAAAATGGTATGACCATGTGCGGATTAGAGTCCAATGCCTTAACCACTAGACTAGCACGATCTTTGAATTACAACTGTAAAATCAAATACACGTAGACAGGTAAAAATACAACTGAAGTGCCTATTTGTATTTAACTACTTCGAAATATCAGGTAGGTATTCAATAATTTGTGATTGCTATCAGTGGCAGTGAACAGGGCAAAGTGCAACTTTCAACGCGTTCGTATGTAGTACACGTCAGCTGCAAATAATTCACGCCTCTCCAAATAGCGCAATTTGTAGTCACAGTTTTTGCAAACGCGCAATGATTAATGGATACGTCGAAAACACAGTGCAGTTTTACTCGCTTACTTGGAAAGTCTACACCACGCTGGGGTTATTCCTATACCTCGTGATACACATGCACATACGAGTATATGTCTGTTCCGACTCGTGTGACTTGTACATCCTTGTAATGCTTGTGCCTTTCGTGTAATGTACCTATATTTACCACGCTGCGATTTAGACATGTTCAATATGCTGCACTTTGTTATTGTTGCATTAGCGTATTTTGTGTTTTTCCAAGCGGATTCAATTAAATATGTATTGAGCGTGATTTTATCTTATTAAGGTTTTAATTTATTAATTATATTCTATCTTTTTTATTATAATGAAAGAAGATTATTGTTAAAAAAAAAACAATTCTAATGACCTCGGTCTAATGTAATTATTTTGGGCCCTACCAAATTGTGCTTTTGCTAGTCAGTGAAGATGGTGGTAATGAATCGTCCAAAATTGTATGACTGAGTGCGGATTGGAACCCGTGACCGCTGGATTAATAGCCAAACACCTTAACTACTAGCCTCCGACAATATTTAAATTAATAGTTCTCGTTTTCAAAATTGATAATTGTAGTTATTTTATTTAAGTTTAAAATAAAATGTGGATATTTGTATTAAGTTTATTTTTTTTAAGTGATACTTTTCTATTTTAATTATTCTAAACGAAGCGACAAAGTTTCTGAACGTAATGACAATCATACTAATTAACAAGATTATCGACACGAGACTAAACGTTATTTAAGGATACTTAATTATTAAAATGAATGCTTTGGATGACACAGAGCCCTGGTTTCTGGTTTAGAGCTTTTTAAACAATATTACTTTCCAGGTTTTTAGTGCATTTGTATCAATGGGTTTAATTTAATCATGATTCTTTTAAAGGTAACACGGAAAGGCATTCCTTATCGCCGCCGATATAATCATATCCAAAGATATACCGTCTAATTCAAGAATCCCTTCGCATCCTGCAAACTGTATCGACAAACAATTTATCGCTACATAAAAAGCGGGAACAGTTCAACTCGGCGAAACCGGAAATTTAGCTCGTTCCGATTGTACGGTACGCAAAGTAAGAAAGAGCCAAAAGATCAATCGGAACTGCTCACACAAGACGCCAGAAGAATCGCGTTCAATTAACATTTATATAGGTTCATTTGGTGACATCCGGCGGAAGTGACCGATCGTTATCGTCCTTCTAGAATATAGTGGAACCTTCTCGAATACGATCGAAATTGCGGACGATTTGTCCGCGCGATAAGGCCTCATTAGTCAAAAAGGTTTACGAAAACTTTCAGTTGAAAAGAAGTAGGAAAATGTTATAGAATTTTCTGATCCTAAATAAAAAATCTAGTGATAAATCTATCATTCTAGTGAAGTATAAGTGTATTTTGAGAAATAAACTTTTTTTTCACCAGACTGTTCATCAATATGTTCTTTATTTACGTCAGTGAAAAAGGATATTACTCAATTTTGTCATAATAAATAGATATTGACGAAAATTAAAAGGATATAAGTGGTTTTCCAAAAAAATGCTTTGTGAAAAAAGGTATAACTCGATCTTATACCCCTTTCTCGCTAGACTCGATCAAATACCCTATCAGTTCAAATAGAAACAAAAAAAATGTTAAAAGATATTACTGCCATTATACCCTTTTTCACGGGTAGGTATAATGTTATTTCGTTTCATTTCATGTTTACTTTTTTTTTAATTACTTGAAAGTATGTAAATTAATATAGATTAGATAATAAAAACCCCCACCTAAACTGTTAAACTATTATCCTAAATTGTCAATAATAACTTGTTTAAGTGTACAAATTTTCACAAGAAACACAGAAATATGAGTTTACTTCGAAATCTAAATCAAATTTTGGTGTTTAGATATAATCATCTATGGTGAGGCTTTACAGATAGTCTTTTCTCATTTTGGCACCCATTAGTTATGCCAAATGTAAGATAGCAAAAAATTAAAAAATACGATTTCCGTTCAAAAATTGTTCATGTTTTCAATTATTATGCTTAAGTGTTTTCAATTATTTTTTGTGTATATTTTAGGCGATTACACGAAGATCATATTAAAGTTTAATTAAAAAACGTTTACTATAAGGCAATAAAAAAAATATATTAATTTTAAAACCGACTTCATAATGAAGGCACATCCAAAAAAATATGAAATTATAGGTACAATAAACTTCCTATTGCTAGTAAACAATAAAAAAAACAGGTTCATCAACACGTCGAAGTCGGCGCAGAGAAATGGTTAATGTAAAAATGAAGTGTTTTTTTTAATAAATATATAAGCACCACCTTTCCATGAACTGTTTTTATTATTAATCCTCTACTACAGGTAATAAATTTAAAAAAACATGATCTAAACAATAATAAATACATTCAAACAATGTGAGTGCTTGTTGCATTTTTAATGAAAAATATGTCGAAATAAACCATATTTATTCATCGACCTTATTTTCCAGTACCTAGGTATTTCAGACTCCGCCCTCGATTATGCCTTTCAAAGTTGTATTATTCTGTTATGTTCGAATTTCCCGTACTTTTTGTTTTTGCGTCGCAACTTTGCTTACTTTGTTAAAATAAAATACCTACTCAACAAATAACGAGTCTGGTGGCATAATTTATGTATCTTATTCTTTTTATAAGTTTCTTTTTCCAGCGACCTGTGTTTTAGCTGTATGTGCCAAATACTTATTGGGCTTTTTCGAAGTGTTTATTGGCCATAAGTAAAAATGATATAAAATCTGCACTTCCTCATGTCATCTAAAAACTACCCTA
Source organism: Neomicropteryx cornuta (assembly GCA_020383195.1). Classification (NCBI taxonomy): domain Eukaryota; kingdom Metazoa; phylum Arthropoda; class Insecta; order Lepidoptera; family Micropterigidae; genus Neomicropteryx; species Neomicropteryx cornuta. The sequence continues at coordinate 15,725,764 of JAHKQU010000014.1, forward strand.
ATAGGATCTATGAAATAACGTAATGTTCTAAGCAAAATTTGAGATTTTGTCAGTCATTATTGACATTGACTTAAGTTCCATGCCATTAGGTTTTGCCAGAAATATCATACAAAGTACCTATTATTTAAATTGAGCTTTTTTTTATAGAGTTACTGACATTATATTGCAATTATTTTAGGCCCTACTTAGTTAAGTAGAGCACATTTGCGGGGCCGTTTGCGTTCGTGTTTCGTTTCGTTTACAAACAAACAACATTATATATAAATCTTTAAATGTATATTATATCATCTTCTAACTGAATTTATTTAAAAAATGCCGTAGTTTATCTACAAAAATAGAAGAAATTTCTGTTAAGGTTAAAGCTACTACTTATACGGGAGTGAGAAAACCCTAATAAAAGTTTTTCCATACACCACTGATAATAAATAGCATATAATCGCTTATATGTTTACTATTACTTAGCATCAAAGCATCAAATTATGGAGCTTTTTGCAACTTATGCTATAAATACCGCATGCATTTTATCAATCAAATTAATGTTGTTTTAGCTCTTAAAGATCTTTTTACGCGCGCTTGCCAAATGAAATTACTAATTTGTATTTAAGAGAATTCCCTTCAAAATAAGTATAACTTTCATATCGCTCCACGCTTGCTCGTTGCGCAAAGAGGCCATAGAAACAGATTGATTACCAATTCCATTTCCCATTCCACTTCGAAAACCCTAGAAGCGAACTTGCAATGCTGATTGAATGTTACTCAAGCGTTTAGTCAGCTATACATTTATACATATAGGTACTATATACAATTCTATATTCTATTATATATGTAATAAAATATATTATATCAATTTTATTAAATAAGTAAAAAGTTGGAACGAACTAGTTCACATAAAAATCCGAAAGGGTTTAGTGAACAATCAAATAGAAAATATATGTTTTGTTTATAAATAAAGATTAAAAAATAAACAAAAAAATACGTGTTATGATTTTCTTCGTCTTATTTAAATTTTACATATTTTCAGTTATACAGCCGATGAAATTTTAATGACAGGTAAATAAAGCTGTCATGTCATTAAGTATAATGTTTTACTTTTAATACAATTTTCTTTTGTTTAAAATAATTATAATACTATAACTTTAATAATTGGTTCATTAGGCTTTAAATTATTTCTATCATGAATCATCAGTAGAACAAAGGCAAAAGGGATAAAAAAAAACTAAAAAGAATCAAAATAGCGTAAGGTTAAATAAAAAAAAAAATATTGATGTAAAACGATACAAACAATGTCTGCAAGTCATAGAACTCAAAGTTTTGCTAACAAGTTTTTTGTGTTTTGAATCTAATTTTGTTTCCCGTTTAAAGTCATTAAATATTCCCCTTTTCCCTTTTGCCATTTGAATACCGACATAAACGTCGGATAATATCGATCGTTTTAAATATAAATGTTTGAACTAGGAAAGTGAATGGACCCGTGTGGACCTGGACGCGACAACCTACAATGCTCATTAGGGCGGGGTATTTGTCAACTTTAAATTCAGATCCGCTGTATGCCCATCGCAAACGAGCCACAGCGATATTATCAGTATTGACACCAATACTATTCCGGCCTGGATGTTTGGACGTCCAATCACGTCTGAAGGTTTGGCAGAATGGCAGCAACGTGTTTGTTTCGACCGGACGTGTTTCTACCGCCACATGACGGCTATAGTATACCAGGTCGGCGTCGGCGTCGACGTGGCCTAAAATACAAATAGTGGGAAATTTTATTACCCGACTAGACATAGTCGGTACTAGGATCATACCTACTTACTATTTCTTAAGCGCTGGCGCGTATTTTTTATTTATATTTGTATTTTATTTTTATGTTTTTATAATATATATCGAAAGTTTTTTCCAGTAATATTTTATTGTATGTTACGTATTGCTAAGTAAAACATCCACTTAAAATATCATAGATATTTATGAGTAAAATTATATTTTATTATACATAATTATATTAAACATGAGTATTAACATATACCCCACATATATACCCCCCCCCCACATATATTAAACATAAGTATAAATAATATCCCACACATATTCTATATAGATTATTAGGCTAAGCGAGGAGAGAGTTTTGTGAATAATACCTCAAATTCGCACTCCTTTTATTCAATAGCCATTTGCAGACTTCTAGGTTGAAACTCTCATGAAACTTAACCTCGGACAAAGAAACAAATAAGGCCTCTAACAAAATGTATTCATTTTTGGTAATGTTTGCAACAAAAAAAAAACTCACCAATTCATTGGTAATGTCGTTTTAAAGGCGTTTTAGGTTCGAAAAAACCATTTTTGGTGTCCTCATAGTCTCCGTTTATTTGCAATGCACTGCACTAATTTGGCTTTTTATATATTTATTTTAAATAGTTTATTATAAATAAAGTGCATTTTTTATTCACTTTTGTATAATTTTTAATTTTATGCACTTAAGTATATTAATAAAAGTAAATGTCACACATATTAAACACACCTAACATTTTTTACTTACACGGTTGTGAAAAAAAAAACACATTAAAAAATATCAAAAAATCGATTAGGATACTATCACTTTTTTGGTTGGCACAGGTTCAGCGTGGTTATGATAAATGTTTATATACAGTTTTATTATTTATAATATTCTACGACGATTTCTTGTTTCTTGTTAGCTCATTTATGTGTATATTTACCAAAATGAGAAATAACTTTATAAAACCACTGTGTTTTTATCAGATTCAAACTGCATAAATGCAGTATGTCGATGAACAGATTAGTTTTTCATATATTGGCATAACCGCCAAGAAATTCTACGTCGGCTTCACATTATGTGTGTACTATAATTAATATTGTGTAAATTTTTTGCAATTTAATTTTGTCGATGGAGTCGTCATTTTTCGCGCAAAAATATTAATTTGATGTGTAACGAAATAATAATAATGCGGAAAATCTGTCAAAATTCAGAGCGGGAATTTAAAGGATTAATACAATTTTCGCGGAGTTTCATGAGCTCTAGCTTCGAGAATCGACGAAAACCAAGTTTCCTATACGTACTTTCGCCCGTCTGTAATCATGTTGAGTAGTATGTTCTCAGGGTGACCAAAACAACCATTTATTTGTATGACAGGATCGATAAGAAGTTTAAGTTCACACTATATCGTGAATGATAAATTGAAATTTAAACTTTTAACATAATAAATATAAAACTTCTATATTATTAAGTACAAAAACAGTTTTCATCGTTTCTCAAAAATTAAATCTAATCAGGAGAATTTAAGAGCGCCCGACACTGCTTGACAAATAAAGGAAAAACTCGCTTCGTAGAGCGTTATCGCATTCGCACTGCGGATACAATGTATGTTGGTCTCTTTCTAAAATCTAGTGCCATCAGCATGAAGTTCTGCCGGTGTTCAGCGCCGTAATATATCCGTTATGTTTGGTAATTAAGCTTCCTTTATTGTAGCGTAAGAAGTAAGAGGATTCGCGAAGAGCGGCTTTCTTGAGAAATGGACGGGCGTTTATTGTTTCGCTAATGGGAGAATGTCATTCCGGAAAGTAATGATATTGCTACTATGTTCGGCCTGCACATTAAACAAACATGGCTGTATTCATTATGCTGCATTCAAGAATAAGTAATTTATTTAAATGTTAATTTGTATGGCGCTGTGTAAAACATCTATATTGAAAAATATTCCTCGCAAATATATGTCCTCACATAAGTATTCCTCCTATATGTCCATACATTCTTATCCCCCTTGAGTTATTCTAATTTTAAAAGTGATCGAACTATGAATTCAATCTTTCTTTTTGGTTACCGAGAAAAAAAAAACCAGATCAATAAATGTAAATTTTTGTAGGTACAAAAATAGATATATTATGAAAAATAGCTCTTCAGAGGGAGGACGTAAAAATATGGTATGCTGGTATGGAGTTCGTGATCGTTTAGTTCTGGCATTTTACTATTTTTGACCCAGGGGTAGGGGATTCGAATCCGAACATTATAGTCACACATTTTTTTAACGCTGCATTACATTTTTTACAAATAACGAATGACTAGATCTATTTATATAATATTATTCATACAGATAGTACAACTATAACACATATTTTTTTTTGTTTAGAGTAAGTAATAAGTACATTCCTACAAAGTATTATAATCCCTTATTCTCAATAATTATTTTATTGTAATTATATGTGTATATGACGTCAATGTAAATATTTAGTCATTAAAAACTTATAGTAAATGTTTAATATAACATTTACTATAAGAGGGCCCACAACTACATTTTGCTGAGGGCCCACAAACCTGCAATCCGGCACTGGATATAATTTTACATAAATTGTTATACTGGTAAGTGTGTTTATTGTGCTAATAGACTCTACACTGTAGAGTCTAAGGGTGTTACTGTTTATGTTGGTTTATTGTATGTGTCTAGGGGCGTTCGTGAAAAAGGATGTGTATGTGAGTCTGAAGGTTTATTGTGTGCGTGTGAGAAATAATCATTGTGGGTATTCAAAAAATTATATTTTTTTTTTGTGGATTATACAAATTGCAACCATTGATAGATGATTGATTAATACCTTTTGTAATAATTAATTATGATAAAATTGGAGAAATTAAGAGTTTCAGAGAAATTTAGGTCTAATAATCATCATACTCATATAGAGATCGTGGTAGTCTAGTGGTTAAGGCGTTTGGTTATTCGCCCAAAGGTCGCAGGTTCGATTCCGCACATGGTCATACCATTTTTAACGCTTCATTACCACCGTCATAGCAATTATTTAAAAAAAAAAAGACAATGTATGAACTATCGGATTGTTTTTTTTTATATAAATCTAAATTTCCAATATCAAATTGTGGTCTGCGGCGCGTATATAAAAAAAAACAATGTAAAGAAGCATATAATATTTATTTTGTTCCGCTTTAGGGATCTTATACTAAATGTAATTTAAAATTCCAAGTCACAACTTTCACGTCATTTCTCTTTTTCTTAAAAGAGAATTGACCCTGCAGACGAATATTTAATATCAAAATAAACTCGTGGACATGCAAAATATATAAATATTACCCTTCTGGATAGTCTATGTCTTCAAATTGTATTAATTTGCCGCAGGACACGATAATAATATATTATTGTTAGATGTCAACATCTGCAATGTTTGTATTTTTTTTATTACAAATCAAAATAACTTTTATAGTCGTACATTTTGAGTTTTAATAATATTACTACAGAAACCTACGTTTCAATTAGCATTCTTTACAGTGATTGCATAAGAGCTTTGTAATTATTTAAATTAATACGAATTTACCATAGCACTAAAATGCAATTTTGTCCGTAGCCAGGTTACTTGAAGTACTTAATTGCTGTAGTGAATGCGACGAGGTAGGGTCATTCAGAATGAATGCCTAGAACAGTTTACGACACACTCGCGTGCACAACACGAACAGCATTAACACCTAATTGGACCAAACAATTTGAATTGCATCATTATTTATACTATAAAATATTGTATTTCATATGTATATAAGAACATATGTTTTTATTTAAGTTTTCTAGAGAGACTCAATTAATCTTGTTTTGGAAGAATGAACAGCTGATTTTAGGAAATTAACAGTAACAAAAACCCTTTTTTATGATATACCATTCATTGACAAGGCAAATTGCCAATGAATGGAATTAGTTTTAGGCGCCGAGGGCTAAAAGCGAAAGGGGAAAATATTATCAGTTATGTAATGTTTGTCACACGTACGAGTACAATTCTATCAGATTATTCTTTGCAAACCGATTGTGGTAGAACTATTATTTTATTTAGATTTTCCAGCTAGCAATACCTAAAGACGGCGGTTTAAGTGTATTTATTTTTTGTCGTGTACTTGTGATGAATTTTGAAAACGCAATTTTTTACGAAAGTATTGAAAGTTTATTTAAAAGGTGTGGATTGGAAAAATAGCTGCAAGCAATGGTGATGTGTCGGCCATCCGTTACATCTGTTACAGAGTACCTGCAAACACTCCTTTAAGAACATTAAAGTTAACCGAATAAACTCAAAATTCACAAGGAAATCATAGAAGCGACACTGATAATGAAAAATGTTCTTGTTGCTATTGGGTTTTATTATCAATTTAGACAAAATTATCAGTAAGTAATCTCTGAGCTAAAATGACCTTTCTTTACAGCGGCACTTTTAAAAGCCAGAATAATTAATCACTCCAATATGTAGGAGGACTTTTTGCTAGACAAAGCCATTATTTACGACACTTTAATTAAATTGCTTTTGATGAGGGAGAGAGTGCGAGAGAGGGGGAGGCTAGGCTTTGCCAGTATTTTTGCTTAGATGCGGACTGCGGTACAGCATAAGCCATTTAATTAATTTGCGCTTTAAAATTTAAGTGAGTGAAATACGACCGTTTTGATCGGTTGAAGTGGTTAGCGTGTTAAATAAAAGAACGACATCTCAAGCACATATTTTACGACTAATATAATTTTCTATTGGCCTTTTTTCAAGAAACTCTTTTAGGAAGATTTAGCATCGTCTCTTGATTTCCCTAACAAAGATTTTATAATCTCATTTTAGAGATGGCATTTCAGAGATGGCCTCCTTGCTCATACAGCATCATCTTTGGCCCGGGCACGACGTTGCATTGTTACTTGCTAAGTCTTGTAAGTTCCTTCATAATGGAAGGAGCTTACGTTCCTAATCAGATATTAATTTATGAATTTGTTTATTTCGATGAACCTCCAATAAAGCACCAGTCTGATGAATGTTTTCGTTTGGTTCATAAAAAAATCAACAATACGTAATACAAACATATCCAGCAACATTTTAATTTGATAAGCATTTATAAACGTTAATGTAATATAATGGTGCAATTCTCATACATTACCATGATTTGCTCCGTCTCCGCGTTAGTTTTCGAAGGTGAAAATGTTTCAATTTTCCCTTTTAGCCCGCAGCGCGCTGTGCAGCGAGTCACGTGAAAATTTCGTTTGAAGCGCAACGAAAATTCTAATTTATTCATGCAGATAGATGAACGCCTCCACGCCATCTTATCTTTCCACGAGTCAAGCGATCCCAGAACCTTGAGCATTTGAACCAAAAATATAACATAAATACCTACATTCAAAATAAATCACAGAGATTTAAAAAATATATCTTTTGTAATAATGTATACAAAAGTACACATTCCCCAATTTAAAATTTTATTTAACGATAAGATTGTTGTAAGTTTTTTTTATTCTACTAAATACAATTTTTAACAACATAATGTTTAAAATTGTATTTAGTAGAATAAAACATAATGCTTTTTCATTCACACAAAGACAGCTTAATACGTATCATCAAAGTAATCTCGCATAAGCAGAGAAATAATCCAAAAAAAGCTACGTTTCTAACAACTATCACACATTTTCTTACATCCCACACTATATCCGAATCCCTACACATAAAACCACTTACTTGTTTATCATCCAAACCCTAAAACATCTTTACAATAAAACACATTTTTTCTATTTAACCATAATCGAGAATGTTTTTAAATACTAGTTTTTTTTCAAGTTGTTTAATTAGTTTATTTATACTGAAATATTTAAAATATTATGTTCAAGTATTTACCTAATTTCAAATATTATAATTTAAATATCTTGTTATACTCTTTCTATGGTATTAATTTAAAAAAAATATTCTCTTATACTGTGCCTTTACTATTTATCAGACAATATAATTATTTGTGATGACCGCCACACAATGTTGAAATTGTCGCTCGTTGATTTTCCAGCGAGCGTAATAGCGAACAATTTAGTATGCCAAATCAAGCGTTTGTGAGCGTTGCATGCAAAACCGAACTAAAAACACTTAATTTGGCATAATAAATTTCTGGATTGCTTTTAAGAATTACCCTCCTGGTCTCTTCCTGCGAAATGTTTTTTTTAACGATGGTTTCTAGTGACCAGTTCGTGCGTCATTCAGCGACTCGGGCTTCACAGCAGCAGAGCTTACACCAGTCGTGGTGGAAACAGCCGAGAGCAGGCTCAGTAGTCGGTCATGCAGATAAGAGAAAACACAACCACGACTTAGTGAATCAGTACAATCCTTTTCGATACTGTAAGTAATGGTCTTTCTGAACTTAAATAATAAATGAACACCCAATTTTTGCGCATTTTTATTCTTCACCGCGACCTTCGGGGCGTCACATAGTAATTCGCCTAGTCGATGTTGACGGACTGGTTAAGGCGCCCCGGGACGCATTTGTCCTTGAGATTTGAAAGAGTAGGCTTTATTCGAACATTGACGTGTAGAAAAGAGACGGATATACTCGCCGACCGCGAATTCGTTACATTTGGAATCGATGAAACATGTTTTTTGTATTTAAATAATTATTATCATTTGAAAAAAATGTTTTTCTTTATGTAATGGCCTAGATTATTATATTGTCTATATTTAGAAATAAAAATTAGGTTCGCGTCACTTACACAACTTAAAAGAAAATCGTTGCAAGAAAAAAACAACACTTTCTTATTTATTTATTTTCATTACTATAATAAGGTGTATTTCGGTTTTTTTTTAAACAAAGGAGTAAACTAATATATGTAGAATATTGTGATATTTTTAGTTTTAGCCATTTGTTGAGAATAACTTCAACAAAATGCACCAAAATACGTTACAAAACACGTTTTAGGGACTGGTGGCGCCTTAAGGATTAAAGCTATCTTAGTTATTTTTACCGTCGGACATCTGTATGCAAATAGCTTTTTCAGACAGGGCGGGCGGGTCGCATCTCAATGCCCCGGCCGCCATCCTAAAATGCCGATAACGCGACGCGAGGACACGGCCCTCTCCTCGAATGCAAGCGCTTGACGAAGTTCATGGCATTTTAATATGTTTTTTTTTTTTTTTTTTTTTTTTTTTTTTTTTTGTTATGGAATATAAATTGGCCGATGAGTGTAAGTCAATAACCTTCCTAACTAGGTAATAGTTACCTGTTCTAAGGAAGGTTATATATGAAGTGATAAAGTGCATAGCAGAGACCAGCGCAAAACCCTGAGAAAATATAAAAAAAATAATAAGGCACAAACAAATATACACACTGATATACACACCCACACACACATACACACATGAGTACAATTTAAATGTGTAATCAAGAATACTTAATATATGAAAAAATAAAATGAATAAATTAAAAAATAACAAATAAATGAATAAACAATTATTAAATATATAGGTAAATAAATATTCGATATAAATAAATAAATATTCAATATAAAAATAGTGTTATACTACATATAGTATAGAAACATATCTTATAGTGATATATATATACATTGGGCATAAACATATTGGTATGACATATCTAAGTAAGCATATTTTTTTTTTTATTTTTTTAAACATTCTAGGTAACTAAAATAATATTTTTTACTCAGTAGCTAAAGTCGCTTAAATTACAGTATTAATAAATGTTATCTAAACAACTATTTCAGAAATTAATTTCTCAGCAGCATCTCTACCCAAAGCGATTAACCATTTTAAGATAGATTTAGCGAGGCACGCTTTAGTTTTAGCATCCCTAATTTCATCGCTTATCTGGTTATATATTTTTGGGCCCAGAAAAATGAGATGTCTCTGTCCAAAAGAAGTTTTCATTATTGGTGCCACTAAGTGACCTCTATCGTTCGATCTTGTCTTCATAGCTTTAGTGCACTGTATATTACTAATTTTATTTTGCCAAACATGTATGACTACTTTTTTAATAAAAGATTGTCTAATATCTAGCACCCTGTAATTTGAGAAAAGGATTTCCGAACTAAATCTAAAAGGCTTTTTATTGATCACGCGAAGTACTAATTTTTGAACTTTGATCAATGGTTCAAGGGCTTTTCGAGTTGCACCGCCCCACACAATTAACGCATAGGTGTTCAAACCCGTAACGCATAGATGTTCAAACCCGTATTTATTTTTCATATTTATTAGGTGCATAACAACTTAATTTTTATTTCTAAAGTATTTAGATTCTTTCGGCTTGCTTCCTTATTCTCCTTCGAGATAGGACGTAGTTGTATGAATATGAAAAAACTGACTAACACTAACACGTACAAAATTATTCACAGATTCATCGATAATCCTATAGTACCCAGTGAGATTTATTTCTATGTTCTGCACCATTTTACCAGATTGCAGAGACACACGCTATTCAGGCATTTAGGGTGTCGTAGCGACATGTACAATTAGTATGGTCCAATTGGTAGAGTAGTCCAGTTAATAAATTCCATTTCTGCGGAGAATTGTATATTTTCCCCCTGACAGCAATATTTTTATTATACTTAGTTTAGTTGTTATGTATTATTGATAATTAATTCTAGTTATTTTTTGTTTTTGTTTTTGTTTCATTTATTAATACCATTTTTTATTATTTTATTATTCTTTTGTTATAAAAAAAATAATATTAAAAAATCGTTTTTAACAATAAGGTTTTTCTTTAAGTGCTTGAATGGGCATACAAAATTTTGTGTCTGTGGTGTTGACCGCGGAGGAGTAGAATAAATAAATAAATAAGCTGAAAAGAGAATACGCTCAGTCAAATGCAAAATACTGAATACTAACCCGAGGCCAAAAGCGCGGCGAATATCCGTCCAACAGTATTGACTAGAACGCTGTGTGGTTATTTTGTCCTCGCTGTATTTTAAAATTGCAATAGTCCATAACGTAACAAACAGACTCTTCAAACAGACGTTTTCTCAAAAAAATAGTATTAACATATTTATTGTTCAAAGTTACAGAAATTAACCAAATAAAATATTTATTGAATATAGGTACTCTTATCATATTAAAAACACACACATCCGTTTTATATTTGCTTTTATAATTGTTTAATAATGAAGGTTTCTATAATGTTCATATTTTCTTCGAGGTTATTTTCCGTAAATAACACAAGCAAAGCTTTGCATTTAATTTCGTAATTAAAATATGACAGAAGTACATATTAACACAACTGCATTAAAAAATAAATAAATAACAGCATTTTAATTATCACGCCATCTAAAAAGCCTTTCCAATGATGGAGCACATGCAATATTCAACATATATATATTTTTTATATTTTTAGTAGAATGTCTTAGAAATATCCACACTATTTTGGTCCGGACCCTGAAAATAATCAAATTAAATAGTCATCTCTTTAGTGCTAATCTAGCTATCGTAGCAGCAATATGGAGATCTAATAAAGTCCTATTATTAACCGAGGGAAATTGGCTCAAATGCTAGGTGCAGTTAGCGCAGTGGAAATTGTTGCGAATGTGCGGAAATGTACTCAACCGAAATGGCGCCCACCAACTTGCGCGCACTGTTTGCTTGTTCGGCTCGTAATTAGAGCAGATTTTCCCGAAGCGGTGACCGCAGCGGACCGGATTAAATTGTGGTGTTTAGAAACAGCCACATCTAAAGTAATCCTTTCTCTATTTTATTGTGTATATAGAAATGTATATGTATACTACAGTTAATTGCACTAACCATTAGGGGTTAACCATGTTAGGGGTAACCATGTTAGTGAATCAATTAAATGGAAAATAATGTTAAAGAATTTACATTTAATTAAAATAAAACATATACATACACATACCTAATAAACATACTTCATATGCATACGTAATAAAAAGGGTATTTGAATAAATTATACAATATATTTAATATACTATAGAATAGATATTATCTATATACAGGTGTATTTATATTCACTGATGTCCACACATAACATCACCATACTTTTTCATCGAACGGTATTGTTTACTATTGCATCCAGTTACATGTGACAAAGTCTCATTATTTTAATCTTTTGGTCTTTTTTTCATTAGTCTAATTATTTTAATAAATTAAATTCTAAATCAATTTTTAATAGTTATTTGCTATTTATCTTTTTATTTAATTTACTGTCTTTGCATTATTTTTTTTTTTTATATGTCATATCTCTGATAATCTATTAGTTTATTGAAGTTTATTTTTGTATGTTATGTATTAACAGTTTGATATTTATACCCACAGAGGAGGCACCGTTTTTTTGGGTAAATTTAAAGGTGCTTTTAAAAAATAGTTATAATTGATTTATTTCTAATTTGTTTTTCTTGATATTTGTTTACGGCTTTATACGTTAAGGAATTTAAAAATAAATTTTGGAGAGTAAAAGAATGAAAAGTATTAGCTCCAACGTATTAAAACCTTTAACTAATAACCTATTCTAGTTAAAAAAAACAGAATAAAACTAACCTATATACATATTTTAGTAGGTACACATTATTAAAATAAACATGTATGTAGAAATATTGAGATCGTCTCTTTGCGAATCAAAATATATACAATGATTTGTCTGCTATTCTTTGCAATTAAAAATTACATATTTCAAATATGTAATATGTCATGATTTCAAATATTTCAAACCACTGAATGAAAACGATGGTTTTATGAAGGGAGAAAAACGTGTATGTCACATGTATGCCGGCATTCAAGAGAGTGTCTACTCTAGCCTTGAGTAGTATATTTATATGTATATGTAAAATTTATATTATATTTTATTTTATATTATATTCTGGTGGTTGTCTGGATTCTTCAACCCCTCCTACTTCCTGGTCCCGGTCTCGCTCCCGAATGTGTTTTCTATTTTTTTATGTTTGGAGAAAACTGTCATTGGCTTTTTATCATTCACATTTGTCATTGTTTTAATTGTTTTTTTGTTTACTGTTCTTTCCTGAAATAAAATAATTAAATAAATCATAACATTTCTTAGAGAAAAATGTATTTTAAATTTAAAAATCATATAACTTAAGAAATCTTTTAGTATTTAATTTAATGCTAATGCCACTCTGTACTACTCGATTAAACTATCTGATAGCGTATGGCATTAAAATCTCAAAATGTGAAAATACTAACAACCATGCCATTTTTCACATTGGTCTATTGAAAGAAATTAATATAGAAAGTGTACAAGTATTAATAACAGACACGAAAGTTTCCCTATAAATTTTCTACCACTACTGGTCTGTCAAAAGTGAGCTGGCAGCGCCTTCACCCCGAAACCATCCAAAACGTTCAGTTAATTATAGTCGTTTATTTTAGAGATACGCGATCTGCAGCAGAGCTTGACGAATAGCGTCACTTAGTCAAGCGATTTTGGTAAGAATAATGAAGTTTTCTTAAGTGATCGATATTTTGGCGACGATGAGTTAATCCTGACCGCAGCGTTGCTGTCATAAAAATGTGGCCAGCATCTTGGATGCCTTCTAAAATATTGTTACGTGGCGTCGTTATCAGTGCAAATTAAATACACCAGATTTATCATTAGTAAATGTTTCAACAAAAACAAAAAATTCTTAATTCTTAATAAAGTAAAAAGTAAGTACAATGCTGTAAGTTAAACTAATTAAATGTATGTGTTATGTTTCAGTGGGCTGGCGAAGTCAAACTCTCTCTGCCGGTCTTTTGTTCGTGGTTTTATAGACCCGATGTCACCTGCGTCGCGTTTATGTAAATAATGCGACAATATGAAAAAACAACACCATATAAGGTCTTGCAATTCGAAACGGGCGATTATTGTCAGAATCGCGTATAGACGTCATTGGTCTTCCACTAGATTGACGTAAATTAATAATGTTTCGAAGTAATGTGTCCGTGGAATCGATTTTAGGAAAACTATAACGTTATTATGATGCCTTAGGCATAATGTGAACATATATAGCTTAAAATAATAATCTACCTAGATATAATAATGTTTTTTTTTTGGATTACATGGAATAATTTCTATTATAATTTAATTAAGTAGATAACGTTTAAGATAGGGCCTACTTACCACATTAGCCGCCCTAGGCTTTGAAAAAAATTAACGCTCTTACAGTACATGTAGAACGATAGATATTTACCATTTAAATTAACACAATCAGCAAAGCATTACAGCGTATGGCACGGCTGAGCGATCACTATAAAGCCATTATTACATGATCCTTTTTCACGTAAGGTTTACATTTTTTTCTCGGCTATTATGATGAATTTTAATATAGCCTCTTAACAAACAAAACTAGTATTCGCAGGACCTATTAGCTGTGTTTTTTTTTTATAGGGAATGGTCCTGGGACACGATGGGTAACATTAAAAAATATCCGTTTAATAAGATATTTTTTATTGTGATTTTTGTAAATAAAATGCAAAGAGAAAAGCAGCTCTCTTTTTAGTAGTACTAGAGAGCCTTTGTTGCCTACTAAGAGTGAAAACGCTCTAGCAGAAAGGCCGCCTTCGCCCTGGACAATGAATGCCCATTACCCGCCTGCATTGTCCTACTAATGGCTGTTTATCCAGCCCAATAAAGTCCGCACTATGATACAATTATTTGGATACGGATGAAGTTAACGAGGCCCCATTAAATTCTAAATGAGTTGTATTTATTTTAATTTTTGCCTAGCTTTATGCATAGTAGAGTTAGTACGCTAGTAAGTAAGTTTTAACTGTTAGAAAATGCACGCTCTCGAATGCTTACGAAAGTTCATCTTATTTGAATATCGTCAAATCGCTTTGTTTCCTTTTTGGTAATATTTAATAAAGTAAATCTTTAGTAAATTTATTATAATTATTATTCTGTTTAGATTCATAAAAAAAATGTGTAGTAATAAATAACTATGACAAATTTGATTAATGAGGGTTTTGTTTCAATACTAATATCTTAGTTTCATTTTACAATCTCTTATTTTGGCGATGTTTATTAATTATATTATTATTAAATAGGATTTTATTTTTTATATAGGTATCTGTCTTCAGATTTACGTAGTATTTATTTTTTAGCTTCTATACATTAATGTATAAGAAGCTACTGTAGCGTGGCTATGTTGCCATACGCACATCACTTATATTTCCCTAATCATAGACAACAAGTTGTCAGTGGTCCCCGCTCGGCCGCGGTACGGTCGAAGCGCGTAGTAACATTCAGTCTCAATAAACTCGCCGCTCGAGCACTACGCCTGCCTATTATTTAACCTGTCGCGACCCTACATAGTGGAGTACCGGGTGTGGTCTCGAAGAGACACACTTCCACGTCAATCATTAATAATAATACAAACTAATTAACTTTAAACGGTACACTACTATGAGTATATACATACCATAATGTTACTGTAATCATATTTTAAAATAAAGTTTTAGCTTCAATTGAGAACTCTGCTAAAACATACTCTAAAGCGTTATACTTAGGTACCTTACATAATACCAATATTAAATTTCAATTTTTTAGCTCTATATTTTTATAATTTATAAATAAATGTATTTAAACTCAATAGTGTAAAACGGTGTTCTAAGTTAGAGTTAATTTTAGCAACAGAATAACGATGGCAACACTGATCGATATGTTAAAATGACAGGTATTGTTTTATTGTATGTACGCATGTTACGAGTTCTCTCTAGTTTATGTCATCAACGAGACCTAAAGCGCACTAACTACCCTGCATTGAGTAGCAATTACAGGTCGATCGAACACTTCTATTGTAGCGATTAAGTTCGACAAGAAAAGAACATTTATCTAGCTATCATTCGATGCACTTAACGGAATATAATTTATCGATTTTTAGACTATTAAAAATGTGTTCTATATATTCTTCTTAATATATCTTATTTATTTTAGAATAGACTAAAAATATTAATCCATATCAATGTTATAGCGTAATATAAAAAAATCGAAATGAATCCTTTTTGTAAATAATGTTGAACAGAATATACGGTGTTACGGAAGCATTTTAAATAATTTCTATGATGAATAATTGTATTGCTCATATATAATTATTTTGGGCCCTACTCAACTAGTCCAAATATACCTGTACTAGAGTCAGGGGAGATGGTGGTAATGAAGCGTTAAAAATGGTATGACCATGTGCGGAATCGAACCTGCGACCTTTGGGCCAATAGCCAAACGCCTTAATCACTAGACTACCACGATCTCGATTTGGTGCCGAATATTGGTTACCTATTTGTTTATTCATCAAGGTGTTAGATTACACATAAATATAGCTAGTTTAAGCTAGAGACAACTAATACGCTAGCATGCATTCACGCACAGACTTTTCTAAAAAAACTATACACATTTTTTAATCCTAACTGCTAGTCTATACGATCAGTGCAAGCAATCACATGTTTTGCGGTTTAAGTAAGTAACGCGCTAACGACAAACAAACGCGAACAGAGTAGGTATAACTGCTAAAAATCGGTAGCGGCAGCCATGATGGATGCTGTCAAGTTAAATTAGGTTATCTTAACGTGCAGGTTAACGAGCAAACCTTGATAAAGTTAATTGAGGGCGAAATTACGATCCAGGCTTGGAACAATTTTCATGCCTGACAACGCGCAGCCTACCGAAGTCTTTGAAGTATTTTTCAGTATTAGTAAATATACATATCCTTTATTCTTTTATAAGATTTAGTTTAGATGGTCTTATATACTTGCTAAGCGAGGAACCGCATTAAAAAAATATACTCCTTAATAACATAAACATAATTACATTTATATTTTATACCTATATAAAAGAACATAAAAGTTGCAAAGCAAATAATAAGGTAGAATTTAACACAATTATATTCTCTTAACAGCATAACTAAAAAATAAATATTTTATGAGTTAATATAACATTTCAAAAATTTGATAAATTCAAAAATTTAAATTTTACAAAAAAATATTATAAATCTCATACGATAAATGACAGAGATTAGAATTAAAAAAAAAACAATAGCGGTATGTAGTATAATACAAATAACTACTGAAAATTTATATCTAATATTGATTAAAACCCTTAAATTTATGTATATATAAAAGTAATTTAAAAAATCGAAATGGGTAAGATTTAATAACTAGATTTAAAACCTAACAATAATAAATAGGTATTGTTAACTTTAAATAATAAGAGATTAAAAATCATATTCAAACTATTTTAACTATTGCTTCTATGAATGGTTTTTTTTTAATTATTGATTTACTAGTTTAGCAGAATAGGTGGATGTAGTTGTTTAACACAGGTTTACACAGGTTTTAATGAATGTGGCGAATTGTGATATTCAAATAATTTGAACAAAGTTATATCACTGCGAGTAAAACTTTGGATTGGATTGTACGGCCAACGCAAGCTCTGATGCCCTCGAGTTTCAGCATCCCGGTCGCATAGAGTGGGCGGTCGACGGTTTTATTAGTGAGAGATTTATGTAATATTTGACAGTGACATTTATTTATTAAAACGTAAACATTTCCCATTTCAGTAGTTTTTTTTTTAATAAACTCTAATTTAAGTTTTGTTCATGGTCATTTTAAGTCCCAAAGAATCATTTGAGTATTACTTTTGGATTGATGTAAGAATGTATGTGTATCTTCGATCCTCCGCAAATGCGAATAAAAGGTTACACCGACTGATAAGAAATTTCACACATACTTTGGAGTAACAATCAATGAGCTGATTAAATACAACTTTACTAAGATGGTAGATGGTAAGGTCATGTAATATAATTATATTTTAGTATAAAATTCATTAAGTTTGTTTCGGTATGTACCTCTAAATCATGTCCATAACTCTGGATAGATGGCATTCTGCCAGAATAATCCTTTAGGAAGACCACTATAATTACTAGCGGCAGATCACCTCAGACAGTCCAAGGTAAGAACGAGTAAATACTGATAGGTAAGGTCGATACAGGCAGATAAAAAAAATACAGCCATAATACATAATATACAATAATATTGGCACGCGCTAACAGTGGATTTTGTGAAATTCAACCCTTAATGGGGGTTAATTGGGGTTTGAAGTGTTTATGGAACTTATAAACCGTCGGTTTTGAAACTCGAAAAATGGCATGTAGCTTCTTTACATAACATAGGCATCGAATGAGATTTAGTGAATTCTTGTGCGCACGCCCACGAAGGCCTAAAGATGAGGAGCGAAATGACCCATCCCGAGTGCCACAGGTACGAGTTGTCTCGCGCGGAAGGCGCCGTCAAAGCCACCCGCAGGGCTTATTTGGCGAATTGTTGTGCGCAAGCTCGCGAAGGCCTAGAAATGTAGAGCGAAGTGACCTATCCCGAGTGCCGCAGGCACGAGTGTTCGCGCGCCGAAAGCGCCGTCAAAGCCGCCTGCAAGGCCTAGCTGCCAACAGCTACAGCTAGTAAAGAACAGATGCGAACGGTGGAGTCAATGACCTTCATTATGTTCAAACTACCGTGGTCTTGAGTAATTTTGATAGAAATATTTATTAAATTTATAGTAATATAAATTTTAACTATTGTAATTTTTTATTTTTGTTTACGGAATAAATTTAAAAGTTATATTTACAAGTAGCAACTTAGGCTCAAAACAGTTTTACTAATCAAAGCAATTGTATTTTTTGCAGAAACTAACCAGAAAAATAAAAAGTTAAAAATCAAAAATAATAGCTGTGAAATATATGAAAAATAGTTAAAACAGAAGTGTGCAAGCAAAATTGAATATTTTTTTATAAATCATTAAAAAAAATACATAAAATGAAAATGATTATGCTTAATACGAAAAACCAGAAAAATGTTTTGATCTAATCCTGTAAATTCTAGAGAAAAAATAATTGTTTTCGATTTCATATGATTTAAATATAACTATAAGTAACCTAAATTTGTTCTATAATAACTTGGCTCATACCTTCATGATTATACCATATTTTGAAGGTATTGAAAGGATTTGACAATAAGGATTTGAAAATCCTTATTGTTATATTTGCCTTTTTTTATTTTTATTATATGGTCTAAAATTATGTCGCACATCAAAAAGTTTTATATTAGAACAAGAAATAATACTAAAAAGTAAATAAAACAATAAAAAAAATCTTTTGCCTCACACACAATACCAATTTATATTTTTGTTTTGTTATATTCCCAATACCGCTGTTATTTCGCCCTAAGAAATCCAATATTTTAACTTTATTCAAAGCAATCTTCCTAAAGCCATAAATTCTTAATCCATCTCAAGTCTCGATATCTCAGCGAAGGCGAAGTGATTGTAAAACAAAACGACAAAGACATAAAGGATTCTTGTTTACTGCTTTATACTTTATAGCAGCTTTGTTTGTTTGAATGCGTGATATTTACGCATTTTGAACCGTTTCATTTTTTCTTCATCGCCTACCGTTATATTTTCTTTCCTAAAAGTAAGTACCTACTTTAAAAAAATCTTTTAAATGTTGTCGGTATAGAAAATACACAAATAACAATATTATGATTTTAGCAATTGACAGTTTAAGTCTTTTCGCAGTCTGTTTTTTGCCTTTTCGGCAACCAAATCTAGTTAAATATAACTAGAATAATATTAACAAATTCAAGATACATATCCAACCACAATGATAATTAAACCCCGAAGAGCATCGTTATTAATGCTCAAAAGTTGATAAAATAAAGCGTGATCACGCGTATACTCGTAGTAGAATTAATTTCTGGTGTTTCTTGTAATTGTGTTGGTTAACATATTTGGTAAAAACAGCTGAGAATCATAACATTCTCGGAAAAGCTGCAGTTGTAAAAAAGGATCGATCATAATTAGGTATAGTAAGTAGGTACTTTATTGATTTTCGCCATTGTTAATTTATTGGCGACAGCTCACCCAAGCGGTTGAGATTAACTAATAACATTATAATACATTTGTTTTTAAATGACACTCGCTTTTAAGCTAAACTTAAGATGTGATATTTAGTGCTTTCAAATATTTAAAAAAAAATCAAGCGATTTAAATTTAAGTCGGACTGTATCTAAAGGTTCAATTACAAAAACTACAGGAGACAATAGAAAAAGTTATTTTAAGAAAAGCGATATTCGCCAAGAAAGAAATCCATTACCTGAAAAAATAAATACAACACTAATAAATACAAACAATTAGGAAATTTGACGATAATTATAATTATATTCCTTACCGGCTCCCTTTTTAGAAAACGGCGCTATAAATTTAGCAGACGGCATCCGCAGTCGGTAATCCAGCTCTACGGAAATCGTAAATTTGTATGAAGAATGACTCCGCGCTGACCGTAGGGCCGACGGTGAAACCGCACCTGTTTCAATTCAGAAATGGAGCAAATAAATTATTAATTTATTATCCGACTTCAAAAAAAGGAGGTACTCCATTCGTCGTGTATGTGTTAGCGTCTATACATTCACGTATAAGAAGCTACTATCCACGTCCATTAATCTTGTCTCTCCGTTGCACCTTTCAACTCAAAAATTAAAAATACGAAAAAGTTGAATTTTTGTGTGTAGTAGATTGATATGCTTGAAAAATAACTGACGTTTAGATCACATCAAAAGCTGGTCGAATAAGATAGATTTTTACCATTAAAGTCAACGAAGTTTTTATACTGAAGAATGAAACATTGTAACTTCGATACAGCACAACTATACTGCACAGCGATATTATATTACGTTAGAATTTCAAAAATATGACAGCACGGGTATTGGGACGTATTTTTATTAGTGGCCAGTTATAATGATTATAATCCCATATATGAGCGCAAATAGAAATATGTAAAAGAAATATCAATGCCACATTACAATAATTATAAATTAAATTGATATATTTATTTATTCGCTTAACCTTAAGTCGGTTTTTTCATGACGTACGTTTTTTATGCCCAAATAAATATTTAATAAGGCAAACGAGTAAGCGATGCACAGGAGAAAGCATTGCACTATTTCGTTATCTTTTCAATAGTTCTCGAAGATTAACCTCACCGTACAAATTCTACAGTTGACACAAAACGGCTTTCAGTGTGTGGCAACGTTCGCCTACCACTTACGTACTAGAAGAATTTTTGCCTAATACCTATCGCTCTCGCGGATGAATTCGTCTCCGCATTTGGCGTCAGGCTGTCTCCCTCTGCAGCACACGTGGCCATTAGCTAATTGGCAGGGGTCGTGTCATGTACATAGGTACCGTACTTGTGAGCATGCTGGGCTACCTAGCTAATCTGACTTGGCGCGCCGTCGCGTCGCATCGCAGTCGCGCCGCGCCGCCAACTTGTCACTGTTTTGGTCGGTAATAACAGCGAAGTATATCTCAGAATTGTTTGAGGTATTTTACCAACTCGAAACACCTTAGTCAGTAAAATTATTGACATAGTTGAACAATAATAAAACAATAAACAAGAGGTGACTTTTAGAAAACATGACATCCTCTGATAGTTTAAATGTATGTTTTCATCTAAAACAGAAATATACGGATATTTCTCTTTTTTTTATTTGAATTTTATTTATTTATTTATTTATTCTTTATTGAAAAATCCACAGTATTACATGTTTACAATTACAAACAAAACTTATTACTAGTATATAAAACCAATTATGGATTTCGGTCATTTTACATAATAACATTAGTATAAAAATTTGAACAAAAATTATGACAAACTAAATATACACTTTTATTCGGGTTATAATTCAGGTTAAAATAAACATTTTTTTGTCTTTAATATTAAACGGTATATTTTAAATTACATCGAAATACTTACTGCATTGTTATTTTTATACTTCTAATAGCTATCAAATAAAACAAACGACAATATTATGTTTATAACAATATTGGTGTTATCATCCTAACTATGGAAAAGTAATATCATCATATTTGTATTTTTTTTAATAACATAAATTATTTCCATGACTGTTTCAAATATTATCTTTCAATATCCTAAAATCTGCTGTATATCCGAGGTACTTCTTGTATATTATCAGGCCTATCTGCCCAAAAATTATTTTTCAATGCATTTTGTTGATATTTTTTTATAAACGGCTAAAACTAAAAATACGATTATATACTTCGTATATTTTTGTAAGTATCTTATATTGTAATAAAACAATATAATTTAGAAAGCACTCTGTTATATGTTGTGTATGTTATATTTATACGCTAGTATGCTAGTCATATATATCGTAAAAGATAAAGGGGAACATTTAGCTAGCATATTTTTTTCTAATTTTCTAGTACAAAAAACTTTCTTTAAGTAGTAAAACAAACTGTTAGAAGTCATGAGAAAATAACCAGGCAGTATATCCGTTTTGTTTTAATCGCCTTGCTCTTAGTGCTTTGTATGTTTTTTTTGTAATCTTCTGTGGTCTTAATATTTTGTCCTAAAAATATTTATGAACAAAACAAGAGAAGTGTTTCGTCTAGGATTTGAGTGAAGTTGCGCGTGTTCTTTCTCGACACTACTAATTTCAAGAATGGCATTTCTGTAATACATTGTGGATTATCGACTGAAGTTTACCGCCTTGGAATGCCAATGCGTTAAACTTCGATCGCTCTTTGTCTTAATATTTTAACCTGTACGTGAAAGTATCTGTTAGGTTGTTCGCTTGCACTTACTTGTTCGTGATGAGGAGAAGGCGACAGAGATTAACGGATGATGAGATGCGGTTCGAAATCCAAAGTTGTTATTAAAAATGAGCTGCTCAGTGCAGGTAATGTCCAACAATGGACACACTGCGAGAAAACCGGTTGCGTTCGACCCTTTTCACTTGATAGTTAACTGACATCCGCTGGCAAAGTGTCGCAGTGCGAACAACTAACTCATAGCGTCCGGGCCATCGTCCATTAAGAAAACAAGCTGACAAACTTCAACATAAACCAACGTCTGCATACGCGCGAGAATTTAGTTATTTTTTATTTTAACTTTATGTTTTAACCACATCGTAATACCGTTTATAAAATGAGCAACTTAACGAATTATTACGCGTTTAGTTGAGTGGGT
Source organism: Neomicropteryx cornuta (assembly GCA_020383195.1). Taxonomy (NCBI): domain Eukaryota; kingdom Metazoa; phylum Arthropoda; class Insecta; order Lepidoptera; family Micropterigidae; genus Neomicropteryx; species Neomicropteryx cornuta. The sequence continues at coordinate 15,748,527 of JAHKQU010000014.1, forward strand.
TTTCTCTATTTTATCTTTACTCCTTCTCACTTCACTTTTCTTGTTGCTATTATATTTTGTTATTTTAGATTATGGTTTTGCCAAAAGCTGTATTTTTTCCAGTAACGCTTGGTATTTTCATACTTTATACATTATTCTGCACCGCCCAGGTACAAAATAATGTATAAAGCATAGGTCAACGATTACGCACTGGTAAATTCCAGCTGTCAAATGCTGAAGCGCGTGTCGTAATTAGGACACGCGCGCGTCGGCACCGACAGTTGCAACGTCCGCAGCCTTCAAAGTTTTCCAGGGAGCGCATTGCCGTACGTACCATACGCATGCCCCGAGCGAGGCTTTCCAGCGAAGTCTCTTGTGGGTCAAAGTTATAATGTTCCATCTTAAAACTAATAACAAAATATACTAAAAAAAATGTTCATGATTGGCATGATCGAGATAACTGGCGCATCAGATTCTTGGGCCATAAAATATTTTTTGTTCTGCATAAGTATATTTTATTGTTTACTGGTTTAAAGGTCAAAGTAAATAAAATATTTTTAATAGGGTACAATGATTAAATAGAACAATTTTTTGCAAAATTTCGTTTATTAAATAAATTTTAACCAACAAATAACATTAAGTTTTCCTATCATACTTACAATGTTTAGGGTTTTTATACAAATATAGGAGGATGGTATATTTACATTATGCTTTAACGTGTATGTTTTGCAATGTTATTGTATTAGTGTTTGAATATTTCTTTAATTTTTTACTAAAACATGCTAATCCTGAAGCTTGCGTAACCTATTGCTGGTGGTTTATTACATCATTAACTTAAAACAATGAAAATCAAATATACATCTACCTAAAATTACTAAAATTTGATAGTCACTTCATACCAATTGACAAAAATCTACCCTTGGGGAAGATAACAAATCTAAATTGTAAATTTATCCGAATGTATGAAGTTCAAATAGATTTATTATGTCTCCATTATGTTGCTATTCCAATTGTTGACGATTTTTTTGCTTTATATTCGTTGACCTTGTTGCAAGCAAAATGTTAAAAAAAATATTTGCTACTTGTGGCCGAATTAAAATTGGTTGCATTGAGAGTTTCGATGCCGACCGCTCAGCGGCTGAACAGCTTTAAAAAAATATCAAAAAAGGTCGTTAGTTAATTGCTAAAACAAGAGTTAGGAGGTAAACTGGTAACCGATATAAAAATAATTTGTAAAGCTTTTATCAACAAAAATTCCTCTGAGTATTTTACATCCTATATTTTGATCATTTTAATGTAACGGGTAGGAAAAAAGGATAAACACAGTACTGATAATATCATTAAAAACAAACAAGGCAGAATTTTAAAAAAAAAATAAGTTAAAAGAAAAGTCATAATGAAATAAAATTGTGATCTTACAGAGAAGTCTTCAGTTATATTAACTAGCTGAATTAGTTATATTAGTTAGCTAATATTTTATGGAAAGAAGGAAAACAAAAAAAATAATATTAATAAAAAAATATTAATAAAAAAAATTAAAAAAGACTTTTTACCTTTGCAACTTTCCCACACGCTTCAAATATTCACTTTTCGGTGAATTTGCACAAAAATTTACCGTCTTGTGTATCAGACTTATCTAACCAGGATGTTTCCTGAAAGGGATGCTACTATCTAACAGTCTAGCTAATAATCTATCGTAATATTTTTGTTGACGTCATTTAAACACAATGTTGATAATTTTTAGTTTCGTGTTATGGATGATGGTCAAATATATTTTTTTTTCGGTTATACGAGTACTCTTATATATTTTACCACATGATTTTTGTCCATGGATTATTCCTAAAATTACATGACATTCATATATATGTCAAAGAAGCAATTTTATTTCAAAATATATAAAACACCGGCATGACCGTATGCCACACATCATAAAATCATTAAAAATCCTACTCTTGCAGTTTTTATTGAACGTTAGCCTTTTTTAATTTTTCCTGTAGATACAGCTATTGTGGAAAAATATTTAGCGAAACGTATATTTATCACCTGATAAAAGGATGGGTGTATGGTATGGATTAGACAGTCCGGATAATGGTTGGCATAGTGCATCTTATGTCTAAACTTTGAAATATGACTATAATGTATTTATTTATCAATGTTCAACGGCCAAAGATCAACACTTTTTGTTTAAACATAGGCTAAATGTCATTACAAATGTCAATGTTTTTGAGTTCACAGTTTTGCGTGTCCTTCACGCGGATTATGACATAAGCACTAATGGGTAGCACATTAAAAACAACCTGACACTAAAAATGCACAGAAGACAGTCACTTATCCGAAGAGTGAAAGCTTTCGAGGCGGCTGATGCCGGCGTGGGGCTGCCGATCCGCGTGTTGGCGCGCACCACCTGCGACCGCCACTTGATGCTGTACAGCGGTTGGGTTCTTGTCAAAGCTACTGCCCTGTAAAATAATTAAATTTATAATAAAAAAACTAAACTCTAAAATGTAGTTACTTTACCCCTTACTTAGACTAATTTGATTGTACCTACTTGGGTCAGGGGTAATGATAGCGATGATGCTCAATAAATCGCCTCGCCGGCAAGCATAATACATTGTTGGTATATTTCGTAATGATTGCCTGGCGCCGAGCGCGTTTGTTGCGTCGAATCATAGCATGCAAGGAGGGGTTATAAATTGTTATAAAACGCTGCTACGTTTTTTTCAGAAGCCGTACGTTTCCGAGAGATTGAAATATTATTTTTTTATTAATATACATTTTTTTTTATATACAGCAATGGCTCGATTAAATCAAAGCTTTAAGAATATGTATAAGGGTAATATGACCTCAAGTCTGAAACCTATAATAACCGTTAAATATTAATCGTATCGTGGTACATTGAAAAGTTTTATATAAAGCTTTGTATGGCATATTTCACATATTAAATGCACGATAAATACTTGATAAAAATCTGTAAATACTAAAATGCTTAATAAATAGATATTATTTTGGTAAATTAAATATTATCATACTAAATTATTTTCATTGTGTGTTATTAATTATGTCGTTCTAATGTTGTCACAGTCAATTGATATCTAAGTTACCTTGCAATTAAAACATTCGTGTTAACCAAGGAAACCTAAAACAAAACACGACCTGATGACGATGGTGTTCAGCCGCCACGGCAACGAGTAGGTCATCTGCCTGTCCCTCGGACAGAAGGTGTGCAGCAGCAGTCCGGCGTGTCGCGCCAGCCCCGAAGCGCCCGCGCCGGCGACGTCTCCAGACGTGGACCACTCGTGGATGCTGATGTTCCACGCAACGCAGGGCCGGCTCTGCAAAATATTTGATAATATTTAATGTATTCATAGGTCTAGGAAAGCAAGTGTCGCCATCTTGATCGCGATTCTTGTATGTAATGCGATAAACCTGAAAAATGTTGACTTAAAATAAGAGGTTTTTAATGTTTGTTTTTATTTTCATGTCACACCACTTATTACTCCGCAGTTGCTTAGGCTATTTCGAATATTTTGTTGCCAGTGTTAAAAAAATTGTTCATTGAATGTTTCCTATTAATTTTGTAATGTTTAATTTAATGTAAGGTAGCTATAAATAAAAGAACACGTTGGTTACAATATTTTCATATAATTTGATAACTAGTATTCTGTACATAAAAATTACATATGTTTTACACCAATATCTGTAATATAAAGCCAGATTTGACAGACCTTTTTTTCTTTTCTACCATAAATTTAATTACCATGTCAATAACGGTTTTTAATTTGTAATTTATAAATTGCTTATATTGAAACCTAAACGTTATAACAGTTTTTCTTTGACTGCGATTTATAGTTTATTGTTCCGTGATATCTTTTGATAACATAATATGACATATAGATATAACTTTAATTTGACCTTACTATAAGTATATATTGAGTAATAATAACTGAATATATTTTAACTTCTCGCAACACTTTATCCGAATAAGGCGCGGACTTTCCTTTTGCAACATGCTTCATAATTATGGGCATTTCTTGGTTGTTGTAATCTTAATATACCCTTATCAGAAAACTTTTACTAACTGTTTCTATTAAAACGAGAAACTAGGCAATATTCTTCAAAGGAATTACGCTGGATATACTGTACTAGATAACGAGTTTCATAAGTTAGTTTAGAAACGGGAAGAGATGGCGAGTTCGTGCTGCCTTTAGCAATTTTTCAGATTAATAATCGAGAAAGAAACATTTTCCAAAGAACTACATAAATATTATGGGTTTCGGTTTATCGAATAAACTTATGAACTTAAACTAAATTCACCCATAACATGCACAAAACGTTTTTCTGACAAACTAAACAAATTATTTTTTTAAGATGTGAAGATTTAGTTTTGTCGATAATTGCATTTTTTTACTTTACATCTTCTATTTAATAAAAGTTAATTATAGAATTAAATTACTTTATTTTTTTAGTATATTACTTTTTTTTACATATATTTATTAGAAGCGTGAAATAATACATTAATTTTAGTATTTTTTTTCGTTTATTTACTTACCTCATGTACTCGAGAATTACGATAAATTTTCAGCATTAAATGTGTGTATGCATAACATTAAAGTTACTTTATTGATATTATAACATGATAACTACATTTTACACAAAAAAACACATTTTACAAAAAAAAAACACATTTTACACAAAAAAAAACACATGCTATGTTGTACTGTATATCGTACACTATATTTTGTAGAATGATGCATAACGTTATAAATTATGTATTTGGTTATATATTTATGGCAAAAGCTTCACCGTGATTTTATTAATGTTCAAAAATAAACGCGTGATAACTAGGGTGAATAATAACAGACGAATGACTCACGAAGATATTAGAAATGTGCTATAGAGAGCAAATTATTAATGCGACCAGGCAAAGAGACGAATCAATCTCAGCAGAAATGGAATTTAATATTCCGACTGCTTTCCCAACCAGGCATTAGTTAACCACGTCAATACCACACCGGACACGCTAATAGATGAAACACATCTGTGTTTCCGAGATTTGGTATTGTGGTCCGGATCATAACTCACTAGGATATTCTACGAGATTATTAATATTACGAGTATATCTGCGGATGAGTTTACAAACGTTTAGTGCACCTGTTTCCTAAACACGAATGTATAACCTAGCATTCCGACATAATTTTAGATACAGAAAAAAACCAATATCTACGGATAATAAATAAAAATATCTTAGAAGCCTTTCCGTGTAGCATTTCTGATAAAAATCTGAGGAAAGTCGAAATATATGTATGCTGTGTATTAAACCAGTACTTTTTTCCTAAATTTGTTACCAGGAATTTAAATTTTTATTTAAATTTGGTTAAGTTAGGTTAGGAAGGAAGTTAAATTTGTTACAACAATTAGGTAATTCCATAAAGATTATAGACAATTCTAACATACTTTTCAAGTAAGTACCTAGAGTTATCACTGAAGGTAAAGGTTATAGATTCTATGTAATGTGACTCAGACAGCTGTTTGTAATACAACAAAAATAACATAAAATATATTTTCGTTTAAAAATGTATGTCTCTTTTCTTTTTACTGACTATTTCCTTTTAACGATAAGATTCCCTCGTAAATTCCACAACTTTTTCTTTTAGAATATCTTACTTATCTCATTGGGTATGTTACAGAAAGTTTGTTTGTTTGTTTATTCTCTATATATTTACACATTTTAAATATTTTAAAAAATAAGATTGTACGTACATTTATTAATTTTAATACTTTATATCATTGTTTAGTGGGTAGTTATAAATGTATACACTTAATTGGAAAACCTAATATCTACATAATAGTATTTCCAATATTTTTATTTATACTTACTTTGATTCATTAACTTAATTAAATAATATCAATCAAAAATAAATGATAAAAAAAATATGATCAAATAAAAAAAAAAACGTAACAAAATTCGAGCAAGTGTCGCCCCAGAATAGACCTTATCTAATCCGGTGACAAAATCCTCACCAGCTATATCTCTTTTGCTTTATATGATATTCTTTAAGGTTATAGATAAAAGGTAAATAGCTTTGTACATTTACAACAAATATAAATATTATTTTCTTACCTGATTTGTTGATACATCAATATAAAGTTGTCTTTCAACATTTGAGTCCAAGATCCACGTGCACTGTTGGTGAAAGAAGCTGTTGAAGTTTGACGTAGCTGACATATTCTTTGCGTTTATTTCCCCTACGAAATATTAAAGCAAAATAATATTTTGCAATCCAATATTAAAAAAATGATCATTTACATTTTTTTTCTTTTGTAATAAAGTTTTTCTTTACTTACAAGATTAATATTAATTACGAAAATACTGTAAAAACTAACAAACAATAAGTAATCGTTATCAGTTTTATGAAGAACAAGAAAAGTTAAAAAAATTAGTTGTTTACTAATTCAAACGTTATTTCCTATGTCCGCGTAAGCGTGTGTTCCTATATTACGTTTTAGATTTACCAATTTATACCGAACCACCTAGGTAAGAAGAATAAATAACATGACATTATACGTAAATAATCATATTTCATACTAAAGAGGACAGGTGAGAGTTGGAAATGCATTTTATAAAAATTTATATAAACTCTGGGTTTGTACCAGAAACGCCTTCTTTATAATTATTTTGCTATCGCCAATGTTGATTACACGATATACAATTTTGTGCATATATTAAAATATTTTATACTTTTGGTAAATTCTGTAGGGTATTAGAAAATGTATTTAAATCATTAAGATGAAATAAATCAATAAAATTACAATATGAGTGCGAGATACCTTAATTTTCTTTAAAATAATAAAAAATGTTGTTTCGTACAATATATATTATTTAAAATAAAAGACACTTTTGTGTGTCATAAAATTCAAAGATTGTATCCAGATGTTACATCAATTTATCAATCTTTAAGGTTTATTTTTTGATTTAACTGCTCTAGATAACTAGTCTAACTAGTCTAGATAATCGATCGACTATTATCCCTGAGGTCTGCTATCAAACGTTGCTTAATATAGTTAGAATCAATGTATTAATAATGAAATAGAAAAAATAGTATATTTATTGAAAATTAACAAGAATTTTATAACAAATTGTAATTCGGGAGAAATGCTTGAAGCAAGTATGCATGTGATACTATCATCATTAAGTCAAGTCAAGTCAAGTTCATTTTCATTTATTGAGGCATTATAAATTCAATACAAAAGTTTAAATAAGTAATAGTATATCAATGAATAGGCTGTACTCAGCTGCTTTTCTTATTGTAAAAACAAGAAGGCGCTGGTTTTCAGCACAGCCCTTACATTTTTTTTTTTTAATAATTTAAGTAATACTCTTTTGTTGTTTTTCTTATTTTTGTGGGCTTACATCCGCGGGTTCATTTTATTTTTATTTTTACCTGGTATTATTGTTATTGTCTGACTTGTTATTAATATCGTAATAAAAATGTTACTTACCTGAGTGAGAAGTATAGGTGTGTTGTCCACAATCGGCATCGTCCTGAAACTGATAGGAGGCTGTGTATGCGAAACCCTTCGTGATCCACGTGTAGTGAGCAACTGTGTAGATCACGTGGACTGTTCCCCAACTCCGCACGGACACGGGCAGATATTCTGACTGCGAAGTGTCAAAAGTATGAGTCATGGAGGAACAGGGGTGGTTCGCCACGTGTGCGCTTTCCCCGTGAGTCTCGTGTACAAACTTGTTGTGTGATAAAAAACACGCGAATCGTCAGGAATCCCGTCACGTGACATTATTCGAAGCTATTTTACTCGAATGGGAAAATAAAAATATAATCTATCAATAAAAATAAGACCATAAAAAAAAGAAAAATATGCAACAAGAGATCGTAATAGTCTAGTCGTTGAGGCGTTAGACTATTGACTTAATGGTCGCGGAATCCGCACATGGTTATTCCATTTTTAACGCTTCATTAAAACGCCATCTTCCCTGACTCTAGTACAGGCACATTTGGCCTAGTTGAGTAGTGCCCAAATTAATTGTATTAATTGTAATTATGCTAGCTCGACATTAGCAGTGCTAGTGTGCCTAGATTTCAACAATTTAGGAATAAAAACAAAAAGTTTCATACGATTATACCTCATTATTTTACCTCAGAAACATAAAACTCACAGCTGTCGTGATCATGTCATATACAGAATCGTGACATTTTGGAATGTAACAAGCTTAGTATATAAAACAAGTTTTTTTGCGTTATTACGGACAGTTTATTTTGTTCTTGTTCCCTATAAATCGTGGGTTGATTTAAAAGTTTTTTAAAGAAGTTTGATGATTATATATTTTTTTTAATGTAAATTACTATTACCTATTATGAATGTTTCGTTTTTAACATTATCGTCATGCTATTTGTTTGTATTACTACTTTATATACAGGATGTTCTGAAGACTGAAGTGCGTGTTTATGTTCCCTATTAACTGTAAGAAATTGTATAAACAAATGCGAAAATAATTCATACACAAATTTATTAACTTTATCAAAGCGCTGGTGTAAATTCCCTTTGCTCTTTCGTGGGCTCGTTGGCGCTCGGCCAAAGTCGATCAATGTTCTGGCGCGACGCGGCGTTACGATGGGACGATTTTATGACAAGAACGATTTAACATTATCACGTAAAATTTACAATTTTTTACTCAGGAATCATGATGAATTTTGATGAGGTCAAAACAAACCACGTATAAAATTTTGTTGGTATTTAATTAGTTGTTTGTAGTCATTTAATATATTTATTTTCTACTTAAGTAGGTATATGTGAGATATTTTAATTTAAATAGTTTTCATGTTATCGTGTTTTCAGCACGATAAAAGCGATTCTGTATCACCACGTGCCCTCGCGATCCACGTGAACGTGTGTCACGCGCCCTCCCTCGTTTCCCGCCCCCCTCTGCCGCAAGCCCCGCCAATATCACGCTCGCCAATCAGAAAACACGACGTAAAAAAACTTCCAAAGTGCCCTTGCATGTCGACGGATTAAAACGAGGGCGGGCGACGGCGTCGCGGCGGCTGAAAGACCCTCCGACTCAATGCAGAATGAGTCGAGCTCGAGAGAATACTTCAGGTGAGTTGTTTTAAAGCCTGGTTAATCCCACACTGCCGAAAACCTAGTTATATTTTACGAGTATTTTGCTTTTTTTGTAGGAGAGTGATGTACTCACACTGGTCCAGTATATAAATAATTACTTTTGGATCTATTATAGCATTTAACTCATACTACACAACAGAAATCAGTATATATATAATATTGCTAGTCAAATCTAAATATGTATTAGGTACTTTTATATTCTGGTATTGGTAAATGGTATTAGGAAAAGAAAAAAAGTCATCACACGTAACTATTTACACATAGACATAAAAATACATTCATCTAAACCGTATATCTAACTCTTTACACACTTGGATACTCTACACACGTGAAGGTTGTGTTTGAGGAATCGAACATAATCTTCACACGGCAGTATTTATTTTGATTGAAAAATTTTGTAGTATAAAGAAACATAATTATATTTACTATTTTTTTTAGTTAGTAATTATTAGAAATATTGTATTTATACTTTTATTTTTTATATTTTCTCACAACATATTCCAAATAATTTTTTTATATAGATTGACCCTTAGAATTCGCGGAAACTGTATTTGTATGCATATTTTAACTTCCTATAAAAGTACTAAGCCAGCCGGACAGGAATTTTACCGAAAGGGTTTCCGTTTTTGGCATTTCGATACGAAAATCTATACAGTCTGACAAACATTTAGACACCGTTGTGATTGACGATATACCATAATTGATAATTTTTTTCAATTTCTTTTATTTAATAGGTAAACAATAAGATGATTTATAAAAAAAAAACCAAAACGATATTTTAAGGTCTTGAATGTAAATTCAACATCGTTTTAATAATAACCCCTATAGATCCGTACCAAAATACCTTATTTTCATTCGGGACATGTCGCGTTTTGATTGCCGCACGAACGTTGTCGTAATACTGATGACGTCATTGTGGAGGGTGGCGTAAAATATGCTATTAAATTAATGTCATTTTATTGAGATTTTATGTGAAGTACGTTTCCAGGTGTGCGCTATATAATGCTCCGGTTATAAAATAAAATAGATGATTAAACGAAAGGTTTTTAGTGGTGAGCCGGTACTAAGACACGCGAAGCACGAACTGTTTAGAATCTTTGATTTAGAAAATCAAAGCTGAATTACCGGCACGTCATCTTTTTGCTACAAGGTGACTACGAGAGGTATGTATGTATGGCTCTACACTTTGATCCAATCTACCGACAACGTGTGCCCACGCGAAGTGTTGGGGCGGTTGGCTCACATTGGCTCAAGTTGGCCAGTTGGCCTCAAGTCGATTTTAAAGTATAACAGAGGATTATTAGGGGTGGTTAGGTTAGGTTAGGTTACGTCTAGTGTAAGATAATTATTAAAAATCTAAAAATAATATTTCCATTTCAAATTCGTTAGTACAGTTAAGGGGGCGGAAAACATAGTATAGCAGTATCAATCGCTTTTACGAATTTACTGTTTCATTATTGTTTATTGCTATACTAATATTAACAAAATGTATTGGGAACCTAAATAAATGAATAAGTTTTCTGACTTATTTGCTATATTTATAAAGTATTGTTTGGGCCTTATGTTGTCCTTTTATACAAAATTGTCATCGACTGATCTGATCTTCTGGGGCTCATAGATTTCCGGGTTCCATCTAGAATTCTAGACCGACTCGCCAGTGTGAGACATTCTATCTGTCACGGTTGAGTACGAATTATGCACAGAATTCATATATACATCGAGCGTGTAAGCTTTACAACAGCATGTTAAGTGACATCGATATATTTAACACTACTTTTCAGGCATTCAAGAGAGTGTCTACTCTAGCCCTAGAGTAGTTTATTTATATGTATATGTAAAATTTATATTATATTCTGGTACTTATGTAAATTCCCCAACCCCTCCTACTTCCTAATCCCAACCTCGCTCCCGAATGTATTTTCTATTTTATTAAGTTTGAAGAAAACGTTTACGTGTATGTGTGTGTGTTCTAGCTACCGTAGTGATACTCCGTAATCTGTTTGTGTGTATTGTTAAACGGAAGTACTCGTAATTAACGCATTTCTGCGAAAGCCTTTCGTTTGTTATGCTTATCTCCATATTTATAGTAGTGTAAGACGAGACCTGCACACGGCGACTCGGCCGGTTAAAACCAGTTAAAACACATAGCGGCGACATTAAGTGCTTCTGTTCCAGATTTCTCGGGTTCGAACCCCGACAATTTGTCTACGGGCATTTATCTTATCACTGTCGATTGGGTTAAAATGAAGCGGGTCCCTAAATTTATCAATAGTATAATTTTAGATCAACAAAAATGCTCACATAAAGACGTATCATATAGAAAGAAGCTAGTGAATCAATTTCACGTCCACCATAGTTCAAGTACAAAAAATTTACTAAGTTGAGCTCTTTGACTTGATTTGGTGTTTGCAACCATTATAATCATCATCATGATATAATCATTAAATACAGCACTGTATCATTATATTTATACAAAATACCAATTGAGTTGTAATAATTAATTCATAAAAGAAATGGCTTGACCTGGAAATAAGAACAACAATAATCAGAAATGTATGCGTAAAAATGTGTTTTTTTTATATTGAAAGCAGCTACTTCAGTTTACCATAAATGAAATACGAAATAATAAAGGATTTTCAACATTCTAAATTCTTAAAGGAGTAAGGAGGAGGAGGAGGAGGAAGAGGATATTCTCATCAGCATAATGTGTGTTTAGATTTATGTAATATTAATTGTTTTTTCTCTTCATATGTTCATGTAAACTACTATGAAAATTACTTTTTGAATTAATTAAATAAATAAATATATTCACCCGAAAGAATCCACAGAGACACGATACTACACTGGCATCTTGCGAGAACAACAAAAGATGATCGTGCAGATCAAGTTCATTTCCTTTCAGCTCGATGGGATCTTCTCCGGTTGTAGTGCATCTGCATCCAGCATCTCCACAAATGGTCATACAGTTACCGGATAGATTGGATAAAGTTCGAATCTGCCAACAGAGAATGTAAATCAATGTAATCGGGAAAATACTTTATTAAACATTAAATGAAATTCAAAATAACATTTCCATGGCTTCATTCATTGGAAATATGTATACAATTCAGTTGATTTTAACTGAATTATTCATTGAGTTCAATTTGAGCATGAGGCCTCTACAACGAAATATAATGATTATTTAATTCGATTTAAAACTATTACAGACCAAATAAATCTAATTCCAGTAATTCTTTTTTAATTTTATAGTAACATAGCCCACTTAAGCGGGGTTAAAGGCCTTTTCTGAGAGTCGCAAAAGAAAAAGGTTGGCAAATCTAATCAATTTAAAACATGTATAAAAGACCAGAAAAATAAAAATATAAATAATTTCAGATTATTACTTAAGATATATGTTAGTTTCCATTATCTGTTGAGGATGGATCTTATTAATTAAATCATTAGGAAAATATTTAATTATTAACGATGTGATGATAATATGATAATATTTATTTGTACAACGAAATCGATATACATGTTAGAGATGGGTGTCATACCGCTAAGGCCAAAATTTTAAAAGGCATTAAATTTTATTTTTTCAAATCTAGGGAACCTGGTATACAAACGTTAAGTGGATGGTGATGCGGTTGGTGGAAATATCTCTCTATTTTCTGTGGGTGATTTTTACGGTTTTAGATGCAAGGGATACATTGCATCTAAAACCAGGGATACATACATAGAATGAGCATTGATCTCGCATAAATATCCAAAGCAAAGTCAAAGAAGACCTTATAATTTCTATATGCTATTGATTCTCTAAAAACAAGACAATTGCATCAACAAGAAAAGTCATCTAAATTTACATATTTATATTATTTATCATCTTTTTCTATGTTTATACCACCCATAGGTATGTTAAATAAATATAACCATGTTACGATACTATTTAATCCCGACGTTTCGGAGATGATCACATATCCCGCTCTTCGGGAAGAGTTTGACACCTCCTTCCGACAGGAAACGAAATAATGTCGAGAATATTACCGTTATTATTTCGTATCGTACGGATTTTTAAAATAAGTTATTAGTAATATATTCGGATAGGTAACATTTTTTTTCTTATGTAACTTGATAAACTAAATTAAATTAAAACAAAATATAACTTACAGTAATATCGATAGACTGGTTTGCAGCTGGAATAAACTGATGAGTACATCTGACGGAACCCTCGACGTTCCAAAAGAGGTGGTGTGCAGAGGGCGACGATATAATGCCAGTCAATGGACTGCTAAGCCCGTAGTGATGCGCATCACAGCGCGATTGGGGCTGAAGAGTTCCAAGTACTTGTTCTGGACAGAATTAGTTACAAACAATATATTGTTTGCATAATGTGATATGTTATATTAATAATTTGTTTGCATGTATATTAGTAATATTATTTTTATATTATAAGCTAGCATTTACTTTGTAAAAGTAATGTCCTCTAACTATCAATACAATAAATAAAACTTTTATATAATTATTTGAAAGTAGAGCATACTAAAATACTATAAAATGAAGAATCTGGTGAGTGACCAAAAAGTCTAAACACCTGATAATTATAAAAACTTATTGATAACAAAGGTAAAATTATAATAAAATTACATGTTATAGCCGAACGTAATATACTCAGTATTTATTGTTTTTCAGTGTATGGAAAAAAACAAATATACGTAAAAAAACACCGCTTTTAGGATTTTTCCTCAAATTAAGAATAAACGTAGCAGCTGTCTCTCTCTTATTTTTCTTATCCGAGCATGCGCCAGAACGTACTGATCTGCTTGTTATTGTTGCTTGTTAATCTGTAGTGTTTTCTTATTTTTTAGGTTATATTATTTATATGCCTTTTAAAGGTAAGTAACTTAAATTCTCTCAATTGGGCTTAGCAAATATACAATGTTTTGGTAGCGTCGTGGAACAAAAACTCACCGTCGTGGAACAAAAAGGCGCCATCGAGATATTCGTCTTCGCCGCTACCAGGATGCGAGGCCCGGCGGAAGGATATGGTCATGTTAGGACCTTTGGATACCAAAGTCTTTCGCTCCACGAAGCGCCCTGATGGGTCCCTGGCCCGCCGTTCTGCTGGGCTGCAAACGCGAAGTGCTGGACGTGGAGAGCGCGGGATTCCGGGCAAAGGAGGTGACCCTTCTACCACCTCGATCACCGAACGGCATGACTGAGTTCTAGATATAAATATTTATTACTTTAGTTATCGGTTTTTGATGGGCGATTGGTTTATAATAGGTTAAAGTGGTATTTGTTCGCTCGACAACTGGTACTCAGATACCAGCTACCATAAAGCATCTGAAGTTTAACGTTTAATAATATATCGACTTTACATGTTTAGGGAGGAAGATATTCTTTTTGGCTAAATGACAAAATAAATTATGATGAACATGTTTTATCACTCATCGTATAACACTGGATTTGTTATATATTTATAATAAAGATTTTTTATTAGAAGGTAAATAGATTTAATGAAATGAATTTACAGTTAAAAATTTCCATTTAATTTACTGTATTTTAAATAAAAAAATCTATTTGTATGGCTGTCACTATTATTTAGAAAAGTTCATATTGATGGAGTCGGTAATTTAGAAACTCTTGTTGAGAATTTGACTGTCTATGATTTAAATTATTTAAAATAAAATAAAAGAAATATAAGGAAAACTCCTAACTTTAAATTTGAATTTAATATAAATCGCAGATTAATTACTGTTTATATTTATATTAAAAAAAGTGTACATAAAAATAAAATAAACATAGGTACCTAGTCAGTAACCATAAGGGTAATTTACGATAAGGGTGGTTCTGTATTATGAATATATAAAATAGCTTTATACTCAACATAAAAAAAACTTTCTTTGAACATACATAATATTAGTAATAGTATACTCGTCACCACACACACACACACATACTCTTTCACACACACACACAAATACACACACCTTAAAACACTCTTACATTCCACACCCTATTATATTCACAGATTATAACACTCATACAATGTTATCACTATAAATTAGATGCTAGTTCATTCTATGAAACAAATATGTTAAATCGGAGATGCCTGTAGTCGGCTTAAGTTGTTATTTATCTATTTCTATGTAACTGTCATTATGTATAGCTGTAAGCATTTCTCATACAAATAAAATAAAATAAAATAGAATGGGTATATACTACCGAATATAATAGAACAATGTAAGAAATAGTATATAACTAAAAGAAAATAACCTCAAGTTGTAGTTGAAGAGAGAGATTTGTACCACGTCCGTGGCTCGTCCGACAAACGAAATGGTACAAGTCGTCCGCCATGGTAAGATCCTGGTGTCGTAGTGGCCAGAGCGAAACCCACCGCGGCGGGTATCTACTATGGTACCACAGCCGACCACGCCACCAGGACCGGACTGCTTCACGGAGTCAACTGTCAACAAACAAGAAGAAGTGATACGTCTTCACTACTATATATTACTCGAAATTAAAATCTATTTTTCTAATCTCTACCTGCATACTAATAGCAGCACTTTATATTTATTATTTCTTTGTTTTATTTTTTTTTTTGTTTATTTATTTAAACCCGAGTGTAAATATCTTACCCCGCCCCAAAGGGGTAGGTGGGTACGTATGTGCCGATAACGAACGGGTCAAATGGACTTAGGTTAGGAAGAAGAGATGAGAGGGTAGGGGCTCCTAGAGCGTTGGCGACCTTGCCAAGGTCGGTCGGCTCATAAAAATATTAGATGGTTTACACACATTTCGTTAAAAAACTTAGAGCTGAATTACTTTTACAATATATAATTTCTTCATAACAAGAAACACAAATAAAAACAAGAGAATATCTCTTCTTATTTAAATACAGTGCATTCATAAACACTACATTATGCGCTTTTTATGTGAATGTTGATTAGGTTTTTATTTTATTTTAGTGTCTGAGCTGTTAATATGCTTGTTACGTATTCCAATATTTTGTTAGAGTACCATCTAAAAATAAATAAATAAAAAAAGTCAATAATTGCCACGCAATGATATTTAAGTTAACTAATGACTTAAATAATCTTTTATTTCAAATTTGCTTTATGGCAGTGCAGTGAAGAAGTTATTTGTTTGTGAGCAAGGTATGTCTTATATACCGAATTATAATCCTCGGTAAGCGCACATACCACATATATTCGCGTTAATCTTGGAAACCAATGGATGGATTTCAATAGAGTTTTTACTATTAATTTTATAGAGACCGTTGAAGTGTAAAAATAGTTATTTATAATAATAGAATAATAAAATAACATAGAATTTTTCAATATAAAAACGTCCTTGTACGGGCAGCTAGCTACGATATAATACCAAGCTCATTTTTAGGTTATTAATAGAAAGCGCTAAGGCTTGCATAAAATACAGAAAAGACTTGACATTCAAAATCCACTTACGCAAAGTCGCCGATGAAACTTTCGGAATGACGTCCTCGGAGTCGAGGTAAGTGGGCTGGGTGGAGGGGCGCTCAGTCGTCGTTGCCCGTTCCACGAACTGAACCCGCGCTAAGAAGCCGTTGTAGTCGAACGGAGGAACAGAAGCTCCTGAACTGAAACGGAAAAAACTTTTTTACTCCTCATAGTTAAATATTCCATTTTTTTTTTTTGGAGCACCGAAATATATTCATTCCGATAACGAGTTCTGCTTGTTTGTTACCTTGCAATCTTACTTAGTCTTAATCAGTCCAAAATAGACACAATAGTTTTTAGAGATGGGTAGTTCAAATCGACATTTTTAGGGTTCTGTACCAAAGTGGTAAAACTTAGAAATTCTTAGAAGCTACGCTTAGAAGTAGTGGGTAACTTGTATACAAATACGATAATTAATTTCATTGATATTTCATGGCTGTTTACAGAAAAAATTCATTCTACATTATAATCATATTAAGTGTAGATAAAGCGCTTACTTAAACTCTAGTAAAATATTTGGTCCAGGATATTCGAGCTCAGCATCACGTTGGTTGCATAAAGTAGTAAGCAGTGGCGCAGATGTTGAAGAGCCTTGGTACAGCGCCAAATAATCAGATACACAATGACTGCAACAAAAATAAAATTCAACAATACCAATAAAATAATTTCAAACAGAATACTCTCGTTAGGAAAAGCCAATATATTCATAAAATTTCTAATAGCGAGTATAAAACTTCCGCCTCAAACTTCTAAAAGGTATTTACAGGAGAAATTACGGGGCAATAAGTTTTCAGTGTTGATTTAAATTTTAGTTTCTTCTGATTTAATTTCTTTCGGCCGTCAGAGTTGTGTTGCTCTTGCATTAGTTAAGATTTAGTTAAGTTTGAACATATCTTCGCTGAGTTAATGACACAAAATATAAAGCAATGCAATCAAAAGTTATTTATGTGATAAGAAGAAAGTACACAATTGTGAAATAGATTGTCAATTAAATATTTGTATTTTGCACATACATACATACTCATGATCGATTTAAAAAGCTAAAATGCAACAAATATTTCAAACGGTAATTTCGAGTGAAAGGTAAAGTCCATTAGCAAAAAGGATCAAAGGCGAGGACAAAGCCAAATTTAGAGAAATCAGGTGAGGTCATTAAAAGGGAACCTTGCTTTTGTTGAAATGGATTTCAGTCGCGGAATGGTATTAACCATTCTAAGCCCAGTATTACGGGTCCGCTTATGATTTAATGGCGAACAGAGCCGAATCATCGAAGAAATAATGAAGACGATATAAAGTACGCGTCGTTTATGAGTTATCTTGGATAAATTGGATTAAAAATAAAACTGAAAAAAAACTACTACCACCTGTTTCCATACCAATTTTAGCAAACTTTATTTAGCAAAAAACATACAACCATCACTGGGAATTGAACCATTTCAAGCAAAATACGAAAAAAAATATGATTTCCTTACAAAATAAAATTATAATTTACCATTTTTTTTTACAGATTCCATTCGGGGTTTTAAGACTTATGAATTATTTAAAAAAAAAATAATAACCGTTAACAGCCGTAAGATCATTTCGTCTAAATGTGAATTCGAAAGTGACCGGTTGTAAATCTTTTTAAACAATTAAAATTAAAAACTTCTAATAATATAGCAATTCACGCTATACTCGTATATAAATAAATAGAGCACAAACAATAGATGTATAAATTTTACTGGGTCATATAATAGTATTGGAATTAGATATAAACTACTGGAGCTGCTAAACAAAATGATTTTGTTTTACGGTTATGCGTGACTCGGATCCGGGCCTGCACCACGTTGTCCAGCCCCTCGGACGAATTCACCCGGGAAAATGTGATACAATGACATCATTACCGCTTGAATAATTTACGACGGATGAAAACCATCTGACGGGAAGTCTCCTGGACCTCTCTCTCCTTGGGGTCTGTCTAATGGGAGCCTAAAGCTCCAGCTCCACTCATCCTTTTTTTTTCTCGTCGTCGTAATAGAAAAAGTTTCTTTATGACCCCGTGTGCGGTCGTCCCTCGTTTAATAAATGTCAGTTCGTTAAACAGTGTACAAAAGAAAACTGGGAGCATGTTATTATTATCGAATGAAAACGCTTATACAACCATACAAATAGTTAATGCCTTCGCGGCACATGGTGATTATTTTTTATCTAGATTATATACCAAAACCAAACGAAAATAAAAATTTAGTTAAGTTAGTCATATAAGTATTACTTAAGTAGAATCATTAATAAGCCCCAGATCAAAACGAAACACTGATGGTGCGTATACGTTGCCGGTTAAACCCGATTTTAGGATAAACTAGCTTATCCTGGGATAAGCTAAAAGAGGATAAAAGAGGTTTTCATCTAATTGTTAATGGCTTACTAACTAATTGACAATGACTAATTGTAAATGACTTACTTGAGAGGCATCAATACGGAGGAAAATGTGATCTTAATCTTCGTGTGAACTGAACTGGTAGTCAGAAGGTACTTGCACTTTCGATGTGGGGGATAAAGACCGGGATAGCCTGGACTGGCCAATATGCAAGCTTCAGAAGCTCCCCCGCATTGCGTATCCTGATATAACCAGTCGCAATCTATATTTTGTAACGACACAATAAAATTATCATCCAATAAATCCGTGTCAAAAATATCTAACTTGTAATACCGAGTTAATATGTAAACTGATAACTGCACTAAACTATACTAACTAACCTAACTATAACTAACTAAATAACTAACTAGCAGTGTAATTTATTAGACATCGGAGCATATGCATATTGTAAGTCATCACAGATGTTGTTTTATAAATTTACATCAAAATCGCCGTTCATCTGAAAAATATGTTTTCTATTATTTAATCTGTAGTGCGTTCACAAAAAAAATACTGAATTCTGTCGTTGTATTGTTTGGCTTCCATTTTAATATATCTGTCCATATACTAAATGTATATACTATTACTTAGTAATACCTACTAAATTTTGGAAAAACTTTACACATATGTCCAACTAAGATGATTAAAAAAAAATAATCAGTCTTTAATCCCGATTGACTTTACGAGTACAACAATGGATTGTTATTTTACCATAAATTCGGATAGAAAGAAATGGTAATATTTCCATATTACTATGTCGTAATTTTAATGAGAACTAATGGCTTTAGGTGAATCGGACAATCGATATTAAAATTTGTTTAGAATTAAGGGATTTATTATTAACTTAAGCAGAAGGAACAGAACGAAAGATTTAAATACTCTAGACGAGGACACGGCACTATAATAAATACACTGAACGCAAAGGCTTATCTAAAAAAGATTTTTTTTTTAATATGGTGTCATTTAAATTTGTACAGAATATTTGTCTAAATATGATGTCCCTACAAAGCATTCATCGTGGAATGATCGATAACTTGAGAAGTAAATAAAATTATTTTCTGAAGCAGACAAACTAAATACTAAATAAAGACCCTAATAAAGGTTTTGAGTACCATTTAGAAATAGAGATAACCTCATGTACGGGAGTACCTACATTTTTTTGTCCCCTATATTTTATAAATAAAATATATTTTATATAATATTTCTTGATTTTGAATTTAGGATGTTTTATTCTATTTAGGCTTTTTTATTTTTATTCGCCTAAAATCTTAATTATTCTGAATCATCTGTGATTTTAATTTTGAACGCCTTTGTTGACTCGCTTCGATAAAATAATTAGTAGCAAAATTGTGAACGACCCAGTTCTTTTGTTTAGTGGTGAGTCGCAGGACGAGACAAAAAGAAATTCTGAACATGGCCTTTGTAATATTAAACAATGGCTAGCTGAGTTTGCTTTCATAAATGACATATAAATATGTCGTCTCCCTTACTACGACCGCAGCGAGATGGACACACGTAAGTAAAAATGAATTTATGAGCAACGAATGTTGTTATTTTAATTAATGGTAACCCACTATTTTATTATTATTCTATTTTATGAATATGATGAATTTTGTTTTACCGTCTTCACAAATAATACTTAAAATCTCAGGACCAATTAGCTGGATTTTCTATAGGGAAATTGTCTTAGGATACGGTGTATAACCTAATTTTAATATACATACATACGGTATACAGAAGGTTCAAAGTGGGGTTTAAAAGAAACACTTTTACGTGGTAGCATTAATGTAACTAGGTGATTTGTTAAAAATTATCGGTGATTTGGTAAAACGTTTGATGACAAACGTGAATTGAGCGTTAGGATAGTTTTCCTTGAAAATAATACAAAGATATTTTACAAATTTGACGGAGGATCAGCTTTAAAATGACTATAAATAATTGTATAACACCCTAAACCTGTTTTAGGTATCCTTGAACCGCCACCGGGATGAAATCCTAATCCCTGTGTATTGCTGAGTGATGTGAAACTGAAGTAGGCAAGGAATTGTGATCTCGCAGTTTTTTCCGTGATTCTGTGAAGAAATTTTAATAATTTGTTGAACTCAATGCTTAATACAGTTGAAAACTAAAAAGTTATTCAAAATGTTGCATTAGTTTTTTTTATTTCATAATATTTTTGTAGCTAAGTAGCTCAATGTATTTATGCTACATTTTTTCATTTCAATTTAATGACTAATACACTCTGATCGACGATGCCGGCTATTTGTGTAGAAAATTCTAAATAACTTCGACGGGGCCGTTCCATCCGCCTCACTCAGACAACGCGTAGGGCTCGTCGCCGACGGCCACAGTGGTGCACGCCGTTGATTTTATACTACCAATTTATTTTTAGTTGCCTTTCCATCGTTGTCGTTGATGATGCAGAACGTTTAACCTATGGCGCTTCTTTACAATAGCTAAATAGTATTCTACAAAAAAATATAGTGTCATTATGTTCCTTATTATTTACCTCCCTTGCATATAAACATTATTTTTAAATTAAATTATAAAATAATTGTAAGACGGACAGCTGCGCTATTCTTGAATTATTCTAAAAAGCAAGATGTCGACTCGATCATAAACTAAGTTGTTTCGTTTAACGACCAATCGTTTTTTCACATTTTTATACGGCTTAACCTTAATTATACGACTAAAAGAGGTCTGTTAAGTTACAGGTTTGTTTAAAAAATGATACGCGAGTTTGAAAAGGTTAGGGCATCATTGTCGCACTATAATAGAAACGACAACTTACATCAATATGTTACGCGTTTAAATATTAAGGTTTTACAACCATACGGTCTATTAAGTACGTTTGGTCTATAAAGTATCTTCTATTTTACCTCGACGAAAAACTGAACACAAATGTCTGATCCTGGGTGTTGGGTGGGTGGGTCTAAGCAAAAGGTTCTTTAATAAGCTGATGAAAATAATTTACTCTCCAAGATTTAAAAACATAATATCGAAATAGCGCTATTTTAACCAGTTTTTTGTATTGTGTGTTATTCACAAAGAGGATTTTTGAAAGAAAATAATATAATACCAAACAACAAAACATTTAGTGCGGAATTACTGGCCTGTGATCCCAGTTCACACAATAAATCACATCACATATAAATATCGAATAATAAAAGCAGTTTCATAGTAAAATTCATATTTTATATAACCTTTTTTTTAGTTTTCCTGATTTAAATGCGGCAATTTTAAATGGAATGTTTGTAGAGCATAAAGAACAATATATCTAAAATTGTTTTGTTAAATATAAACAATTAAATTTAATGCCGAGTGTTGGCTATCGTTTGTTGACATATGATATTGCTGATCGATCTATTTATGGTACAAATGTTTACTTAGCTAGAAGGATGAGATGTTAAGGGTCATGTCTAGAAGTGTCCATATACGCAATATAGGATTATGCTGAATTTCACGAAGGATAATATTTTTTATTTGCATTTTAGTAACATCGTTTGATGAATTTTCATCAAACGATGTTACTAAAATGCAAATGAAAATTCATCAGGTCTCATAGGCCTGGTACATGAAGTATATTAACGCTATTTAGCTAAAGAAGTTTTTTATTGATATTTATACTTTAAACATTTTTTTTAATATTCTAACCGGAAAATAATAGTACGCACATCTGCAATAATTTACAACGAATGTTCAATGATTACGATGTTCAATGTTGTTTGAAGAATCATAACAACGTCATATCATACCCAGATTGTTCAATAGCTATATTATAAAATAGAGATTAATTTAACAAAATGGTAACCTAAATAATAATTCACAATTCGTTTGATTTCAAAAAATGCAAGAAGGAATCAAAATAAATAACAATTTTTTTTCGTTTTCGGATTTTTATCTCAGATTGTCTTAGAAATCTAAATACAAGTATAAAAGTAAATTAAGTTAAACTTTTAAACTATTATTTATATAATAAACTCTATTTTTGTGGATACAATCTTCTTTTTAGCCGTTATAAATGGTTTAAAACAGTTATTGGTAATAAACAAGATACAAGATATTTATTTCCATAATAATTTTTACAATGTTGTAGGAATTATTTTAAATCAAGACAATGGAAATTCATTTTAAATTTGCGAATTTGTACATTGATACATAAATACATACTTGAATACAAATAGAAAATAAAAATCAAAATTCATTAGTATTGTATAAATTCAAGTTCAACACAAATATATCTTAATAGCTACATGAATTGGCCTATTCTACGTATTTCTTTAAGGTTCGCGGGTAGTTTGTTGTAGAATTTAGGACTAAATTTACATGATTTTGGTCTTATAGGTTGAACATAATTGATTTTATTTCTTGTGTTATGGTTCTGGGTAGACTCGTGTGTCATTGAGTTTGATTTATTGATAAAGAAGTGGCACAGTGCTTCTTGAACCAAAATGTATAAATTTCACTGGAGTTTATTCCAACTAATGTACGAATTGCCTTTTTTTACTTTAAAATATTTTTCTTGATACGATATTTTATTTAATACTAAATAGTACTGGCAATAAAAACTTACAGAAAAATCTTGTAAAATTTGGGATTCAAATTATATCAATGTATTTAAAATGAAGATGGCTGGTCACCTCACCGGCACGGCCTAGCCGTACGAAGGGCGGTTCATCGGCAAATACGAGTATTAACCACTGTTGACGAGTTACAATCGTATGTGACACGCTACTTAATCGTATAACAAAAGAAAATGTAGGCATAATATTATGTATGATGAAAGTAGACGTTTATCTGTAATAAAATCTTTTGAAAGTTCTTACTGAAATGAAAGTGTCGATGGTCCATGATCAGCGAAGAGTACCACCGGTGGAGTGTATCGCTCATTGGCTCCACAAACCTGGGTAGCCGATGGTAGAGCTGGGGACGAATCTGTCCTGTCAGACAGCTGCAGGAAACCACCAATACAACTGTAAAAAATCGTTTTTCGTAGTTTTCGTTTCCGCTCGTAGTTTATAATCATACTATATTACTAAAAAAAAAGTTTTACAATAGGCTAAAATTGACTATAAAAATTACTACAATAAGCTAAAATAAATAAAAAAATACTAACAAAAAAAATTATAAATTCGTTTCGGAAATATTGATAGTTCTTCGATTTCTCCTGTCGACATTTACACAAATATACGGGTATATATATTTATACAATGTTTTGTGAACTATATACAATTGTTTGGTTTTCGTTTGGAGACAAAATATTTGATCTCTCTCATGCATAATATTAATTTGAATTATATCTTATCATTGTTAGCACAAGTAATGAAGTCATTCGCTAGAGATCATCACATGTTCATTAACTTTCTGTGTTCATCACAGTTCATCACATGTAATGAATACGAGTTAACCCACTCCGATTAATTAGGAGCGAATTTGATATGTCAACATTAATGAAAACGCACGCGCCAAATGCACGACAAAAGATTTACTTATTTATGTGGATCACGTTACGCATTCGTATGGCACGAGGCGAGGGTATTTGTGATTTTCTTGTATTTTTTATCCTTTGAACACCCTTATGAGGAAGGACAAAGAACTCATACTTAAGTGTGTTTATACCCTTTTTTTAAATATACAGGTAAACTGATGAAAAGTATGGAGTATTCTAAATATTTTTATTTATTATAAAGGCATGGATATCCCTAATTTTTGAGAGATAAAAAGGCATAAAGCCATTATGTAAACCATCAATAACTTTTCTATAACTATCAATCAATAACTATCAATAACTTTTCCAAGTATTTATAATAACAATTAAACTAGATCGACAACGAGCCTATCTAATTATTTTTAGCCCATTTCTCTCAGATTTTGTGTTCTATCAATCTGATAGCACATACAAATCGAATATCTCATGCTAAAACTGTACTATTATCAACATTCGAACGAATGTTCTGACTGTTTCACGGGGCTGCCAGCATCGTGACAATATATACCAAATATTTGTTTGTTACCATAAGGTGAGCTCGTTACCCTAGAACAACCCGCGGCGCACCCCTTTTGAACTCCTTTAGAACCCCTTTTGAACTCGTTGCTCTAACAACCTATACCAAACTAACCTGAATATGTGACTCCTGACATGCATTATTAATGAAAGCAAACAGGAAGGGGGAAATAGGAATAATAAACTGTAGCTTATGGCAAAAATACTTCCTTACCTTAAGACACACTTATTTTTACATTTAAAAGCAAAATACAAATATTTATCTAAATTTTCTGTTACAAATATGATTTATGAATAACAAAAAATAATACAACATTGATAGTAATTTTTCCTGGCTCACCTTGATCCGTTGAATCTCCCCACCGAGATGAGTCGGTAGACTTGTATTTCAACCCTTTGTCCTGTATCGGGCTGAAGAAGATATGTACATAGGCCTGGACCTTCGATAGATGGCGATTTAATTTGACCGAAATTCTTTCCAGAGCTTGTCTTGAGCACCCTAGAGTCGATGGTGATGTTGCACACTATCCGGGGAACAGAAACTAACGATATAATCTACAACACAATAATGTTGATTGTACAGGACGATTGGAATTAGTATAACTTTATTACCGCTTGTTTTTTCAAAGTTGAATTGAATAATTATGTACAGTCGAGAGCAACTGAAGCTTTACAATGAAAAGACTGTTCGAAATAGAGTCACTACTACTAGCCAATACTAACCCAGTTTATATGCCACCCAGGGAACGAACTTAAGCAGCATTTCTTTATTTAGAAATTCTGCTGCTAGAAATGATGGAGTATTCGTCATCGTGGTCGGACGAATTTAGTCCGGAGGCTACTGAACGCGGAATGATAGCAGTGGCTTTGCTCACCATAGCTACGTCACATACACAGTCTTACGGTGCGGTGCGGTAGCGCGTTTAAAGATGAAACAATGCAAATATTTCTCTCTATTCTCATTCCTCAGTTCAACTTAACTACTCAGGGTACAGCTCCAACAGCCCCTGACTATACCTGATTATTATAGGCAACAGTATTTTAACGTATTAAAAAAAACCACAAGACACAAAAAATTACCACAGAATAAATAATAGCTAACGCCTAACATCTAACCTACACATAATTAATTATATTATACATATACAACCTAAAAATAAATATTTTCATCTTTGCGTGCTTTTTATATAATTTTAAGATTAATTAAAAATAATTCATATGTATTTAATAATAAACACTAACGCTTTAAAAATATTTAGATACTCCCTAGACTAGGTTATTTTCCGTTCTGCCCGCATGAAACCTCTCTATAGTCGATAGCGATTATTTTAGTTATAAATTTGTAAAATATAATAGGTAAATAGTTTGAAACTAGCTATAGTTGTAAACGAACTTAACTAAGAAAAAAAATGAAATAATTTAATATCTTTCACGGATTACCAGAACTGCGATTTTTAACGGTTATTCGTTGTATTATGTGATATTTAAATTAGGTTTCAATAGGTATTTTCTCAAAAATACGTATGTATAATAAATACACATTGCTTACACCTATTATCTGTATTATATCGGTAACATACGAAATAGAAAGACATAAATAGAAATAAAAATTGCAATGCCACAGCAGCAAAAGCAATATTTTGGCATTGTATTGCTTATTAATTATTTTATTATTACTGGTAAGTTTACCTTATACCTAAAGTAAAGTCATAAAAAGAAAGGGTAAAGAAAGTACCATTTAAACAAACATGTTTGATATGTATACGCATTGAAAACATTTAAATCACCATATTTTTTAACTTACTCTACCTTTCTTGACCAGGTTTGACTACAAGTTTAATTAGGCCTGTGAATATTGCCAAATAATAAAGAGATTATGTTACAACATGAAAATACATTTTTCCAAATTTTGATATCATTAAAAATAAATAATAAATAAAATAGGTTACTTTTAGCGCAGTGTTGCTCCAGGCCGCACTGCGTGCATCGCGCAGGCGCGGCGACTCCGCACGGACAGCCCCCGTCGCGGGCGCAGCAGGCGCAGTCGCGGCGCATGGGGTCGCTGGGGCATGCGCAGCCTGTCGTCGACTGGGTCCATAGGTCAACCTGGCCTGACAACGACAACCATTGTCAACCATTTGTTAACCATGGGATATTTAATCATAAAAAAATATGTTTAGATACTTTGATATTATTTCTTCAACATAGTAAAGGCATTTTTTTTAAATTCAATTATATTTCTGTGAAATTGCCAATATTTCTTTTTTAGTTGACTTGCTCTTTTATAAAAGGCATTAGAGCATTAGAGAAAATGTAATTGAAAGGGCAATTAAGGTTCTGTTACTTAGTAAAGTTAGTTTTTTTAATTTCTATATTAAGAAGCAGTAATTAAATAAAAACCAATATTTGCTTACTGACCGCGCAAAGAGTAAAACCTGACGCCCTATAAAAATAAAACACCGTATTTTAAGGTCGACTGTTAATATATCTTCTTCGGGTAACTGAAATGTAGCCTTAAGCCTTCCTTTTATACCACCAATTTCATTGACGCCCATACAGCGTCTGATCCCGAGCAGTCCGCATTTTATTATCATTTGGAATGGCTTAAAACTGCACTTTCTAAATACTTAAATAAAATTACGTTTTTGCAAAACATGTAGTTACTCAAAAAATTGATAAAATGTGCAGCTGTTTTCCAATAGAAGTTCTGTGCTTACCCTATTTTTAATAAATTAAATCCCTTCATAATATGTACAGTCAAACTTGATGAATTTATAATAATATAAATTAATGATGACTTAGTTAAAAATCCATTGCTCCGTTCATGTTAAAATCAGAGTGCATACGTCATAAATTTTAATACTGATATCATTGAAAAAATATTTTATTTTCCTAAAAAGACATTAAATTCTATCAATTCTAATCGTATTGAGAGAAATCAAAGTCTTTTTACGAAACAATTTAATAGGGGTCATGTGCATTTTGATAATTATGATATGATAATTTGATATGATAGACAGTTTAAAGCATCATATACTTAATATCTCTAACTAACAGGCGTACTGCTTCTGATATGACATCTTACACAGTCGCCTTCACGCAACGAATAATTTATCTAAAATTTCCTTCTGTGTGCCATCTTGTCGCACTCATCAGACTCAAATTTTCCATGTGACAGAAATTATACTCATAATGTTCTTCAGAGAATTCTAAATAGGTACAATTTTAGTGAAATTGACATTTTCCATCTAAGTCGTAATAGTTTTGTGAAGTCTGATAATGAGAGAGTTAGCACGTTGGTTTTAACACATCACACGCATGCACTCATACCCTCAACTCTCATTACACTCGTGCACACTTTATTACACATGACGTCCATTTACATTTATGAGGTAGAGTTAGAGTTTTTTTACTAAAAGTATAGGAAAAGTTTCTTACTGCTTCCGTCGACGTAAATCGGCGACCAGGCGAGCTGAGCCGAAACCGAGCCAGTCAGCGCCACCGCAGCAGCCGCGAGGACACGTGACCACATGGCCAAGGTGGGAAGTTGTGGTCGCACTTGCAGCCACTACGTCACAGAACCAAACGACTCTTTCCTTTTACACACGATACGCCCACTATGATGCATTGATTTTATAATTAAAGTATTGGCGCGCATACAAAATATCAACTTGAACCTCGCAGATCAGATACAATCATGAAGGTTTAGAGACGAGCTCAACAGATTAACATATTCACTATATTGGCCTAAACTAAGCGCCTAGAGCGATCACTTCACTGCAACATGTTTTATTATGATCCTTTCCATTTACTTAAATTATCTTTTTTGTTATTTTTAAACTCACGCAATTGAAGATATATTTTTTTATATTAAATTGCATAGTAGGCAACAGGTTTTTACGCTTTATCTCCTTAAGGCCATTTCACAACAGATTTATCAAGTCTCTTTAACCGTATCTCGAAAAAGGCATCGATCGTGACCATAATAATTATAATATTAAAAAGTTTATATCGATTACAGTAAATAAAATTTACTTCTCAAAATGTATTATGTTTGTATATTGATTATTCGTAAAATAGCTCTAATTTATTTACAACAAAATTAAATATAGGACATAAAAAGCACTTTGAGTCTTGATAGTCCTAATTCTTCTGGCCAGCCTTGAATAATTTCATCAAATCTGAAATAAAAGAAAACACAAAATTATGTATTTTAGTTTATAAAGTAATGTTGTAAAGAAAAGTTTATAAAGGGGGGTTTATATAGACTGTCACTCATACATTTAAATGCTTCTTGTTATTAGACGTTAAGTCATAAAACTCGTTTATTTTTTCTGCAAAACGAGATTTAAACACGAAATATTTTATTATCAATTCATTACCAAATAATATTTGTACTAGTAGTATTAATAGTACTCGCAGTAGTTGTTTATTGTAACAATTTATTTATTTTATTTTAGTTTTAAATAACAGTAATACTATCAATATTTCTTTTAAATTAGTTAAATTAAGGTACTCTTAAATACAATAAATAACTTGTAAATTAATTGCGAGTTTCTTTTGCCATCTACTGCGCTATGCCAGTTATGGCCAAATAGTATAGTAGCCATATAGAGCCCGTCCATAACTAGCATAGTAGCCATCATAGATATTCTGAAAGAGATGGGCCTCTTTCCTATGATGCAGTTTAGATCTACCAAAAGAGTTTTGGGTAAGCACACTATATGCACATGGTACCTTGTTTAGTGCTTGGTGATTAGTTCGTTATTAGCATATTTCCGATAACCAATCTACATCCAGGCGTCGTTTATTGTACAAAGCCTTTCGTTCGCGTATGTTTCTGGTACTTCAAGAGAGCTGCCAATGGTTTAAGAATCTGAAGCTCACAAACATACTAGATAGATGTGACTCATAGGACAAGGTTGCTGCCACTTTATTTTATTATTCTTGTTCTTTAATATAGTTTATACCGGAAATACTTTAGTATGGTATTTCTATATAATAGCCTGTTTTATATTCAAGTAAAATTAGGTTTGTATCACAGCTGTTGAAATATAGTTGTCTTAGAATAGAATGATTTATATTTTTTTCCGGGCAAATCACATAAAATACACATCTGTACGATGTTAAAGATTTTTTAAATTAGTTTTGAAAAAATGGCTATTAGAAATAAATATAGGGTAATAAGTACCTATAAATTGGTATTGACAACACGGTTAGTTAATAAAATATATCATTTAAACGAGCCGGTCTGTTTAAGCAATAATAATAAAGATTATTATTTTGTTTAAAAAAGTATACAATTACAGCCAATTGTATTTAATGCGATTCAATTCTAACTTATCGATTATCTATATACTATTTTTTTAACCCATAAAGTAATGAGTGCGCACGCGCTATAAGCATCAAGGTGCAAACTAATTGGTGATCGTAAATATTTATCGATACATCGATACATCGAATATACATCGATACCGGGACGCAGCATCCCTAATGCTTATGTATACTGTTATAACATAAGCGCTTGAAATACAGAAATCATAAGAACTTTATTTGCAATCGCTGTATCATATTAATTTACCTCATATTTAAAAATAACAACTGCAAGACTCCTAGAGTTAGAAAATTCTCTCGAAAGCCATTCGAGAAAGCTCAAAAATGTTTATAACGTCTTTACAACCTCTTTATAATGGTCGTTAAAATTAAACTTCAAATCACAAAAACTATCAATAGAATTTCTTTTGCGGGTATATCTAAGTATACTATCCAAATCTGTTCGTGTTGAGAGAAACGCTTTTCAGGCCGTAGATCCCTCAAACATGGAACTAGAAATTTTCAGCAGTTCATCCGTAGACTAATAATACATCTATTGTTTTAATACTGCTTACTTATCATTACAGTAACCAAAAAATATATATATAAATTTTAGTATGTATACTTTTCCAGATGTTTTCATTAGCTGCGGTTTTTCCACCTCAGAAAAAACACCCTTTTTTTAATTTATAAACAGAAATGGCGGGAGTATCGTTCAGCGTGTCGCCTTGAGAAATTCTTTAGTGAAAAATGAACGCCACATGATTTGACGTCTCTTTGCCACCAAAGAAGAGTGCGGCGTTGCCGCATCGCGCCGCTGACGCAAATTAGTCAAATATCGTAAATGATACAAATATCGCTGCGCTGTATCGAAATGTCAACTTTCATTCTTCAGTAATAAAAATGTGTTGACTTTAATATTATATATCTATATTGAAAATTAAGGCTAATTAAATTTAAAAAAAAAACGTAAATTCTATCTCGAGTAATAAATTCTATCTACAGAATTTTACAGATTGGATGTGTCGTTACAGTACAGATTCACTAGTAGACAGAGTATTTATTACATATTTTTTAAAATAACAATTATCTAACTTATAAATACTAAAAAACAAAAAGATTTCAAAATAAAAGGTATCAAAAATAAAAAAAAAAATATACTTTTTATCTAAACAAAGATCAATCAATCTTTATTTATCTAAACAAAGATTGATCATTTTCATTTTAGTTAGGTCCGTAGGTCTGACACAGGGTGACGCCTAGGGAACAGATCGTCACCAGCGCGTTTTTTTATTATCTCAATTATAAATTTGACTTAAATATATTATAATTTAACAGTTATATTAAAAGGAATATTTTAAATATGATTTATGAAAGCTAAGAAGAGCCGAAGGTTGATTTATTGGTTTTTCGGATCAATCATTCGCAATTTTCGACCGCATTGCTTATTACAGGTCATATAAAACGTATCAAGGATGATAAATGTATTTCTTCCATGATTTATGACATCTATTCCAGAGAGGTTAAACCCGCCCCCTATCATTTTTGAACAGTCATTGTGAATCTGTAAAGAATCTTGAAAGTTAAATCCTGTCAGCAGTGTCAGTAATACTTTTTTAAACGCTTATTGGAATAACGTTTTAAATATCAATTAAGGTATTTTTTTATTAAACAATTAAGTAATACCAGTAGTACGGGTAGTAGCATTGAAGGTAGATTACTTCAACTATCATTGTAAAATGTAGATTTATCATGTAAAATTATAAACTGATTAAAAGGTATAATTAAATGAACATATTTGTAAGGCGTGTATTCAGAAAAGAATAAATAAATATTATTATTATTATTAGTTTCATATTATAAATTCGATTCCTAATAAAAAATAAATTCATCCTGATTCAGTCTCCTGTTTCGATGGATAAAGGGGAAATAGTAATACAGTTATCCCCGTCCTTTCGCCATCTGCCTGTCCGTCCATTGCAACTTTCAATTCTAAAAGAACAAATACGAGAGAGTTGTTTTTTTGTGTATAGATCGATGCTCCTGAATAACAACCATAGTCGTTTAGATCACATCGAAAGCTGGTCGGATAATATAGATATATAATATTAAAGTCAACACATTTTTATTACTGAAGAATGAAAGTTGACATTTCGATACAGCGCAGCGATATTTGTATCATTTACGATATTTGACTAATTTGCGTCAGCGGCGCGATGCGGCAACGCCGCACTCTTCTTTGGTGGCAAAGAGACGTCAAATCACGTGGCGTTCATTTTTCACTAAAGAATTTCTCAAGCTGAACGATACTCCCACCATATTCGTAAGTTATTTCATCTATTAGAATTAATATTAATCCTAATTCTATTTTTCTATATAAATTCATTATTTTATGTAAAATAATGTTCAGTGCCACGATATAATTATTATTATAAATTGAAATATTATCATGACATATACCATTGTACCTGTTTTTTATTTTTATTTATTCAGACCTAAAAAATAACCCACTTTTACCTCTATGGTCATCCAAATCGCACATCGAATGAGCTTAAAGTGCCATAGGCATAATTGAAGATAGGAAATAAAGCAACCCATAGCAAAGTGGTACCACAGGCGCGTGCAGTTCGGAGGGCCTTTAATGACGCCTATAAGGTATAGCTGTAAGAGGTCAGATTCTGGTTAAATAATTTACTACTACCAAACAATGTATAGAAGCAGTTGATATTATATGATAGCTACACATATCATAGCCATTTGTGTTTAATATTCGTTCACGACACTTACAAAGAAAATCATGGAACCGCTGGAAAGTTCCAAAAATCGTATTATATCATAATATAATATTATAGCTGCCTACTCGGAGTGAATCCCGGAGTTGGACAGCTAGGTTTCTGAAGGTGGCTTTAATGGCGCCTTCGCGCATTTAGTTAAGTTACATTATATTAAGATACACACAAATCGCCTATTACAGGCTTTTCGAGGTGTCCGCTTGTAATTAATAAGCCTAGTATTATGAAAACAAAAACGGGACTGTTGAAATACACCTACCCTACATTACATACCATTCAAAAGAATTATGAAACGAAATGTCTCTAGAGGTGTACGAAAAATATAACAGCAAAGATGGCCACAATCAACGACCAGGCTACTTCGAAACTCGTCGGTGCGCCGATAAAACTAATGTAAAAGATCACTGAAATGCGATTTCTTACAGAAGGCACTCGTATTTACTTTTATTATCAGCTATATTCAGACGGCTCCTTATCTGAAAGCGATTGTTATTCGTGACGCGCGCCAGATAAGGCAATGTTGGAATGTTGCCAACACTGCCCGGGAAATGTTTATTTTCTATAAAGGAAAATCCAAGATGGCGGACGCGAGCGTGTCTCAGGTTCAAATGAAGATTCTGTAAGACATAATGCCGCTGCACAACTTTTTACTATTTAATAAACTCCGGCGATGATATACAACCTTCTGGAGAACTTCGGCTAACTCGTTAAAAATAGCGTACCTTTATGGAGCGTTGGCCGCAGGAGTCATGCAATATTCTTGAGGCAAAAGACTCTTTGAAGAAGCACATGATTTTTTTTACTAACTAGCACGCAGCCCGGGTGAAAACTCAAATAGGCGTATGCATAATCACGCTAGCTCGCTGCTAAACTTTATGTTCGTCAATGCATACTAACACGTTTATATGCATAAGGCAGAAACTCTACAAAAACCATAAAAGGAATGCTTTACACTAAACGGGAAAGTAACAAAATTAATCCATTAGTAAAAAAATCTTCACCGTGTAAATGGAATAGCAAAAAATATAACAAGACTATCGATATTTGATATTCAAACGCTCAATCGTTTTACAACACCATGCATAAACAATGCTTTTTATTCATTTTGTACGACTTTTGCGTCACAAGACATTTTAACGAGCAGTTTCGACTGCTTTTCTATCCTCACGATGCAAGGTGGGCACGTAGGCAGGCAACGCTTAGAAAATTTGCGTATCTTGTAGCTCAACTCAGGTGTTTCGTAAATAACAAGAGTAATGTTTTTAATATGTAATTAGCGGAAATAATATATATTTAATATTATTTGCTACCGCCAAATTATTTTTCTATTTAAGTAGTAATTACTCAAATTATCCGTACTTAATTTAAGTTGGTTTAATTGTTTTCATTTATAATATATCCTCTCCACCCCCCCTCCCCCTCAATTCAATTCACCTCAAACATTACATATTTTTTCTCGCTGATTAAAATCAAATGTTGTCATATATTTTATTTTATTTATTTATATATTCAATTAATTTGCAATTTTCATTCTTTATGTATGTACAAGACAACCCTAAGACTTATCTTACTGAAAAGCAGGTATGCAATATACAGATATTAATGTTTGTAAAATATATTGTTCATATTATTCGGGTCTGTATTTTATACGTCCTTTACATGATAACTATCTTATCGTGATTTTACGCATATTAGTAATTAAAAAAAAATAATTAGTAATTACATTGTAAAACAAACAATAATTAACTAGCTAAGTTAATTTATCTAAAAACAATTTTATTAAATAGAATGTTTTTTAGAGACTAACAAATATTTCTAATATAATATTTATTTTTTTATAATTTAATATTACTTTTCAGTAAAGTTCTTGGCAACTATTAAAAAGGAATGGTACTCGTATATTAAATTGCAACACTTGTTTATTAATATAATATTTATTTTATATGAATGTAAATTTTAGAATTAATATTATTAAGTTAACTACTAAGTAAGAAAATAATTCAGGACTTCGCATTAGATCGATTGGCTAAAAATATGGAAAAAAAAAATGGACGCCGTTAAAAGTAAACTATTACCTAATTGTTAAATATGTACAGTAGCTCCAAAATATCTGAAAAGTAAAGGAAAACGTTTCATTAAGGGTTGCAATCAATCAAGCGCAAGGTGCAGCGGAGGCTGGCGAGCGGCCCATCCGCGGCGGTCGCGTTCATCTCAAACGATGCGCTAGCGGATTTCTCTCCCAGAAACTTTCCTTTCAAGACAATGAGAGCGACGCGCAAATGGGTAGGAGGGGGCGGAGGGAGACGTGTGCAAAACAATCCCCACGCCTTTCCCAACATTTCGAATCCACCAACGGATGCTGCATTTCGCAGAGTAAGAAAATGCGCATGAGAGTTTATTCAAAGGCAGTTTTATTCCAAAGGTTTTATTTGATTTTGATATTTGGTCAATTTTAAAAAAAAAACTTCCTAAAGTGGTATTACTTTTTACGAACACAGTATATTCGGAGAGTCATTAATATTTTTTTAAGGTTTGTGGGAAAATGTCTTGTTTCGAAGCTGTAGTCCCTTTAAGAAATATTAACTCCATTCAAATTTTAGTTTTTACTACGAGATATTTAATTACAGCTTATAAATTCCGCCCCTCGTCTCGTCCCGTCCCCTGGTTGTCCCGTTCATGTTTGGTACAGGTAAACCTCGTTGTTTTACCCTCATTTGTTTTTACGGAGGTTTTATTATGATGTTACAGGACAACTATCCACGAGAAAAACCTTGCTCGTCCTTCAATTGTAATGAAGAACAAAATGTGCACACTGCAGACATTGTGCCGAGCGCTACTATCAAGAGAAGGGTGTTAGTCCACAGATTTGATTTGTTCCCCTGTCTTTACCGTCCGTGGTCACACTATGGTTAGGTTGCACAAATCACGTTATGCCATTTTACCTTATTATTTGCATAACTTTACTTATCACCTTTTAGTACTCGTAATATCAAATAACAACGATATTGTTTACCTACAATTTAATGAACGCCAAAATCTGGCATATAAGTTTCCTAAAGTAAACAGCTGACCGGACGACCACGCGCCCAGAGTTTCTACAGCAAATGCGACGAAAGCATAATTGACTAAAAATAATATGATCTCGTAATTGCGTCTCTTAGAAGAGGCTGCGGCAGGCGCTGCAGCCGATCAATCTTGGGGAGTTGAGAACGTGGCTCAATCTGACCGTGATAATAAACGTGACATCCCAACGTGACTCTGTCTGGCCTCTTCCCATATAATTATTAATAATATAACATTATAAGCAATATCGAAAAAAGTATTTCGAATATTGTAATAGAAATTTTGCGCGGAACCCTCGGCGTGTAAGCTCGGCCGGGTTTTATAGATACGTAGGTATGTACTGTGAACGCGATAGCGTCTATTAATACGTAGTAGCGAAATCAGTCCAAACTTTGAGATAAAGTTTGTTTGTTTTAGCAGGAAGCCTATCTTTCCTCATCTCTATCCTCACTTCTTCCTACGCGCAATTATTTGAAACAAACTATTAAAAGCGGTAAATTAGTGTGGTAATTAATGAAACGTAATTTTTGTTGGGTCGCATTATGCTATTTATGTATATTTTGAAACGCATTCGTATTACTGTACTCGTCTACCATTTTTTTTTTGTTACGATTCAATTTCTCGATGCCAATTTCAGGAAACAAACTTAAAAACTAATGAAAGGTACTATCGCGGAAAAGACTGTCACAGATTAATTGTTGATACTAAATAAAAACACAATACAATAATATAAATATACTGAGGCAGGCAGTAGGTTAAAAATGTTGATAATACAGTGAATTATAAATATGTCTATAACTAGACAAACTATACGTACTACCTCCCTCCTCTCCCGTCCATCTATTTTTTCTGTAGTACTAGATAATTTAAAATTATGCAGATACCAAGAAAAATATAAACTATAAAAAATAAATTTAAAATCAAACAAAAAACACCTAAGATCGCATCAAAATAAGGCTATTTGTTACCATTATTCCCAGTAACGATTGATTACACACTCACCCATCATTATTCTCGAGATTTACATTTACCTTCTAAATATTGGTATTGAACTTGATTTGGTCTGGAATTAATTTAGAATTTTCGGATAGGGCAAACTGTATATTTTTACGCGCCTGATGACTTGGCATACTTCAGGCCAACATTAGTCGAATTGCGGATTATGTAAATTTTTGATGATTGATAAAGAAAGATATACCAGGAGTACCAAAAGTACCAGGCAGTCGGTACTCACGTTTTGTTGGCGATGCGAGAAGAAGCTCTTTTTCCTTGTCCTGACACTTTTGATTTAGTTTATACTTATAGCGGAAGTTTTACGGGCGATATATTGGGGTTTTGGCGAATAAAAAAATTGAACTGTTTCCTTCCTTACCTAACTTGATATCTGTTTTTGGGCGGGGTAAGTGGTTGCGGTGTAAAGGGGGAATATAGTTAAGAGGATAGTTCTGCTTTTCGACTATAGATAACTGTGAGCTTATCATATTTTTTTATCATAAACTGGCCAAGCCAAAATGATTGTATGCGTTTTGGAATTCTTATACTCGATATTAGTAATTTCGAATTTTATTTAAAAAATCATGGTAAACATTACATGAATGTAATTTATTATTTAAAATCTTTTCGAGAAGTCTGGCTTTTAATAATAAAGAAATAAGAACAGTAAAAATAGTTAGTTGGAATTTTGAAATCAGCAAATAAATAGTTTTTCGAGAACAGAAAGTCAAACAAAATAAGAAGCTTAAATCCTGACATTTTTAATCTTTTAACTTCTCTAAGTAGAAATAACAAGCCATTACTTTGTTAAAATATTATTTGTGTTTTCGTTCATCAAAGTGTCAGAGGACTGCAAAAATAAATGTTTTTATTTTACGCAATCACGACAGCGTCGGCCATTATTCGAGATGTCAAAATCACAATAAAGTAAGGTAATTTGAATCTTATTTTGCATTTGTATTTATAAACATTTGAATAAAGTTTTCTGTATGAAATTTTATTGCGAATCACATGGATATTCTAAAATATATATACTCCAAGATCGTAATGTATATATCGTAAATTTCGATGTTTTGCAGCGGGGTGGTGCTTTGATTAGTCTAAAATTGTCAATTGTTGGTAAAAATCGGAAATTATTTTTTCTTTTATAATATTTAGATATATATTATAACATCTTTATTTATAATAAATATCCAGTAATAAAAAATATAAAAAAAAATATTACGGCACCAGTGATGATTCCCCATAAGTATCAATAGTTTTTTTAAAATTTTTAATGGTAAAATATATATTACTTACAATTATATATGATATATAGGAACATATAAGTAAAGAATAAAAATGGGTATCATCACTTAAATTTTCTTTTATTGAGTATTTTATAATCCTGTCATCACCTTCCTATATCCTATAGCATCGCTAGAGAAATGGCCAGGTGTGTATCGATGTGTCACCCACGGCACGCGCACAAAGAAGGTTCGAAATTTAACCACTGTTGGTGACGGGTCGAAAAAGATCGCTCTCGAATTGTGTAAACCAGTCGAGACTCCGGGAAATATATGTTAAGGAATGGATTAAATATTTATTCAAATTTTGGCAATTTAATTTATTTTAAACGAGTAGGATATCTGCAAGATTTTATTGCAACATAATTTAAACTTAATAAGGTTCTTATTACTGAAAGTGTATCTGTAATTCAATCAAATATAATACACGCGTAATTGTAGGTCATTGGTAATGTTTACACTGTACATCATTTCGCAGGTGTAACCACGCTGTTCCATCACAATTAAGCGAAGACAATCAGTCAAACTGAATGCTAATGATATTCCCTATGACAACGTAATCGACCGCATGCCGTTAATTGTATATGTTACAATGACGTCATATTGTATTGGATTAGCTTAGACAAATCAACATTTACTTTACATACCATGTATGATAATACTAAATATTTCAACTATATTATACTTACAATACTTACAATAGCATCGTTTTCTTATATCTTGCGAACCAATGTCTAATATAACTTAGAAGAGAGACATCAAATCGGATGTCATTTTATTTTAGGCTAAATATATTTCTAAATCATTCAATACCCATACCAAACACTTGCTTGTGTTATAACTTGCTTGCTTATGTAATAACTTTATTTCGACCTGAATTGTGACCTAATATCGACCGATTGGTCCATTGACCGATTGATTGACCGATATACCTATAAGTCGAAAATTGGTAAAATATTAGGTAATATCGACCAATATTTCCACTTAATTTCGATCTGTAAGTAAATTTAACCTAATTATGTATTTGCTACTTTGAAGTTATAATTAGTGCCGGGAAAGTGACCAATAGGTTAAATCGACTTACGATTGCGGCCAATAGGTAACCAGTTACTGGCGACCTATAAGTCAGATTTAGGCAAATTAGGTCGATTTCACTATTGGTTGACAAAATCTTAGCTTCCATTTTTAAAAAGTGTTCAAGCTGCTGCGCCGTGAAATGCGCCCAATTTTAATCGTTATATAATGAAATGGTAACAAATAAACAAAATAAGACCATTTCACCTTTGAAAATTTTATAAAAAGTTACAAAATTCCAGAATCTGTCACCAGATATTCCATTTTCTAAAATGCATTTATGCCTAATTTTATCTACAACGTTGGTATTGCGCACAGGGTTTGTGTGAAATTCAACGTTTTTAAATATTTCGTTTCTTCGTTCTGACGCTTTCTTGATCACAGGTATAAGTATAACACATATTAAATGCAAACATACTTTCATAAAATAACGGTCAAATTGGGAAGAAAAATCAGTATTTTTTGAAAAATGTCTGTATATATATGTATATTATTTTTTTGTTAATACGATACTATGTCTTGTGAGGAACATATCACTTTTTTTCGGTGCGGTTTTCTAGAACCATAGCTAATTTCTAAAAAATATGAAACACTTAAATAATTAAAGCACTTGCCAAGTACATTTATTATCAACATGAAAACGTACTAAAATTTAACATGTTACTACACGTAATACCTACTATAAAACTGTTATAAGTGAAAATCTATGTATCTTTTCCCAATTTCCATTTCGTATTATTTAATATTTCTAAAAGTAAATATTAATAACCATTGCTCAATAAAGTTAGAATTCAAACATTAAATCGTCGACAGAGTCCATTACAAAACACTCAAAAATAAATTAATAAAAAGACATTAATAATATTTATGACAGTCTAGTACTTTTCACATTTTTATTATTTTTCTTGATAACGAAACGAAGATGTTGTTGCATAGGGTTAAGCTTTAGAAAGCTGTCACTTGATCTTGTAATCCATTTCTTTTGAAAATAGGATTCGGTGCAAAATTGAACTGTAAATTTAGAAAAGACAATGCTCAGTGAATTCCAAGTTTTATTTGATCGACGACATCTTTGTAGCTATAAGATTACTCAAATGTATTATTGTTTTACACGCTCAGACTATATTATAATATAAATATATTTATTATGATATTCATATATAATTTGGTTACGAGCTCATTATTTAAAAAATATTTTTTTTAATGTTTCATTGAAATAATAATTTTTAAGATAAAATAAATTGGAAAAAAATATGTTATATATATGAACTATATATATGAACTATCGGTCCATTTACATCATTCAAAAAATAACTTTGTTATGAAACTTTTATTTCTTAACAATAATTAGGTATAATTGCAAAAAAGTTTATATTTATTAATAATACCAACTATAACGGTAACTTGTCAGAATACTGAGCCATGTGCGTGACTCGATATCTTGGGGAACGAAAATAGCTATTATATTATACAGATGTCACATATAGATATTTAAATAACAGAAATATTCCGTTACATATTCCATTATATAATAGATGCAGAAAATCATTACATTTGGTCTAAGTTGTTCCGCCTTTCAAACGGCACACAAAGATTTCTGGAGTGTCAACCTGTACTGGACGTACATATTCATATTTATTTAAATAAGAATAAAACCAACGTACCAAATAGCCGAAAAATCTACTTGACAGCTCGGAAAACCGACTTTAACCAAATCAGTACATCACCTCCGTGGGTCCTCCCCGTGATTCGTAGAATTAGCGTGTCGCAGAATGTCATAGAATTCGCTCAATGCACACGGGAAAAATTGTGTAGAGAAGTTTTACTTCAAAAACAAAATCGAATGCTTATTTTGAGTTGATTCACTCTCTGTGCAAACTCTAATTTAATTATTCTTTCATAACCTGCGTAATTTTAATTTAAAGTTTTGAGAAGAAAATCATTACTTAACATCAACGCCATCTTTTATCAGTGTTTCTGATACTGTTCCCACTCTTGAGGGGACGTCTGGGGAGCAGTCAATCCGTTTGAGTAACCTCTCGACGGGACATAGGAAGCATCGCAGTTCTTCACTCTTGCTGGAGTGCTGTTCTTCGACATGCCCCCGGACCCCCCGGCCACCCCGGCAGCCTGTCGGTGATCTTGGAGGCCGTTGCGTTTATAGAAAGGTTGCACAGTAGAACGCGGCTGGAGAAATCATAATACTATATATATATATCGAGAGAATCCATTTGCTATTGTAGCTCCAGTGTTTATAGTAGGTATGTTTAGTAATCAATTAATATTTATGTAGAACAATGAAAATAAAATAAAAAAAATAAATAAGTAAAATAAAGTAAAAATAATAAATATTAATTATTATTAAAAATACTTTAATGGAATGCCCATTGAGATGGCTAGTTTGTAAAAAAAAACAAGTTTTCTATCATAAAAGTCACCATCTAAAAAATTCCGTCACATTCGTAGGGAAAAAAAATAAAAAAAAACAACATACTATCGAAAATCGCTGTACATGGACCTGAGGTCCTCTATCTCACTACTTTCGACTTTTACTACTTCTTAGGACATCCTGTATGTATCAGATTCCTAAATAATATATTTAGAATAACATTTATTTACCAAACGAGGTTCCATAACATATACGTTGTAAAAACTATAATAAGAAAAACCGGAAAACCTAAAGTAACCAAATAATCTTAATTCAATAATATATTACATTTTAATACAATGTTAAATAATAAGAAACACTAAAAATATTCGTTTCTTGTTATGATACAATTAGGTAACTTAAAATATTTGATTATTTTATCGTTTACTGAGCAAGGTTATATACGCTGAGTTAAACAAAGAGGATGCTTTAAAAAAGATATTTTTGTCAAAAACTATCTTGTAATTATGAACTAGGAATATTTTATTATTACTATTTATTACATAGATACTAGGAATAAAAACGAACCTGTAATACGCCGTTTTCATTTTCGTAAGAGTTCTGCTGTGATTAAAGTAAATAAAAATAGTTATTTAACAGGGTTTTTAATATAACTAATATTAGTCAATTGTCTTTTTAATTTTACTAAATATTTTTACATTTTAAAAACAAAAAGATATTAAAATGCTACCTCTTAGCACTTTCGTATACCTTTACACATTTTAGGACTGGTAAAGGTAAAAAATGTAACGTACTGTTTTCCGATAAAAAAAAACTATAACAGTTGTCTGTCCGTAAAATGATATCCGGTTTGGATGTCTAAGAATAAGGCAAGATGGTGATATTCATTTTACCATCCTATCATCTTGGGCATAAATTTATCAAAAAACCATTCTCTTTCTAAAGCTGATCATCAGAATTTTTCTCAGTAATGCATCTATAACTTATCTATTAGGGTTTGAGAATACACTAGCTCTCGATTCCCCCCCCCCCCCCCCGCTACAAAATAAACACTTTGAAGTTTGAAGGGTGAACTCTAGTTTATAAGTTTTTTTTATTTATTTTACATTATGAAATATGATTATTAGAAAAAAATTATAAATATTTTATTAAAAAAAATAATATTATACCGTGTTTCCATTGTAAATAGACTTAGTGCTTTGGTACTGCCCGCGCGCTGCGAACGGTTCCTCGCAGTGTATTTTTGAGTACGTGTTGTCGACAGCATAAGGAACCTTACAATAAAAAAATATATACTCACTTTCAGGTGCATTTATTATCGATACAAGTAATCTAACTATATATCATCCATAGACTGACTATATACAATAAAATTAAAATGCATACTAAATTCAATACTTTTTACTTGTAATGATCGAACCTAAGAGCCGAAATTTCACGTCCTACTTAGACTAACCTAAATTTTAAGTTAGACTTAACCGATCAACATTGTATTTCAATTCACTTTTAGCGTTAAGTCGAACATAAAAGTCCGCCAATCACAACCTCACTTAAACCTTAAGTCAAACTTAAGTCAGTGTTAAAATACGCTGCTATTAGCGATTTCAGTACATTAAACATTCCAAGTAAAAGAAAACAAAAAAATATATATTCGCGTGACAAAATCCTACAGCTGACAGCATAACCTCAAAGCGTCAGATCACGCGTCGTGTATCAAAAGTGATGCGACAGTGACGACAGATATTGTATGCACATACCATTGCGGCGAGTAGCAAACTAATCACGAATGCGAAAACATATTTTTAACAAACTTAAAAAGTAACTGAAATACACAATTCAATTCAAGTTATGCTTAAAAGTTAAGTTGATCCTAACTAAGAACGACTTTGAGCAAGGACTGAAATTTTGGCCCTAAATGTTTCGATAACCAAAATAATTCTTCAGTCATAGGAGTTAATTATGAAACTTAAGAGTTTGAATCCTTCTTTATATTTATTTTGAATATAGTATGCTAGAAATAATGTTCCACGGCGGTCCCATACATTCGAGCTTATATCGCGAAGTTACACGAACCCGCATGTTTAAGAAGATACTTCGTAGACCTTCGTAGACCTTTGCAAACGTTCGACAATCATTTGAACTTAGCGATAGCGAGTCGATTTACTAGCGCAAATCAAAGAGTACAAACCTAGGCTTCTAGGGTTCTAGGGGCACATTCGCGTGACGTCAGTCAGTTGAGTTGAGAAGAGAGGCGTTGTACTTACCTACCTTCCGAAGTAATTAAATATACACAAATAAAAGAGAACTACTTCTTTACTGATGAACAATATTTGTCCGTATGCGAACAATCGATAAGTCTGTACGCAGATCTTAAACCTACCATTTTTTGCGTCTCATATTCCTATATTTTAAATACATATCTCGTTATCTAAGTAAATAGATAATCAGCATCTTTGAGGTTTACCTAATCGGTCGTACATGTTATTGCTCAAGA
Organism: Neomicropteryx cornuta; assembly: GCA_020383195.1. NCBI lineage: Eukaryota > Metazoa > Arthropoda > Insecta > Lepidoptera > Micropterigidae > Neomicropteryx > Neomicropteryx cornuta. Next base: position 15,792,907 of record JAHKQU010000014.1, read on the forward strand.
AATTTCTGTTATTTTGCTTGTATTATTAATTCAAATCTCAAAAAAACTAACATTATAATTATTTTCGTCGACAGTCCGTTTCGTCTGTGGAGATGGCACGTGATACGAGTATGTATTTGGAACAGTAGCTGATATCGGTAAAACTGGATTTTTATCCAATTCTTTAGCGTGCTGATATTGCAGCTGGGGCTCATAGTGTCGCTCTGGTTTTTGCGGTGGTCGATCTTTGTATGCACCGCCCGATGTCTTTGATCTATCGGTGGTATTCTCAAAAGGTTGCTTTTCATATTCATAATGAGGACTTGCGGCGCCGTATGTCCGGCCCTGCGGCTCTCGCTTGTCTGGCATATCGCCCATGTAGTAGGGCTGACGGTTAGACACGCGGTCTTTGTGTGTATAGTCGCAATGGTTCGATTGTGGCGAATCATCCTGCCTTACTAAATAAGGGTCGAAAGACGGGTAATAATCAGGATGCTGAGGTTTGTCCCTACAAGCGTTGTCAGTTCTATCGGATAATCCAGAATTCCTGGTATCTCGCATTAGGCATCTCTTATCATCATTGTTTGAGTAGCTCCGAGAATTCTGTTGCGGCTGTTTCGAAATGTCTTGTAATCCCGAACGAGCTTCGCAATGTTTCTCCCATTGTCGATAGTGGTACTTCTGAGGCGGGTTCTCTAAGTGCTTTGGATCCTGAACTCCTTTGGGTTGATCACAATATATTTGACGCTGGTTTTTTTCTGCTAGCCTGTGGTCGTTAGACACCGAATCTCGAAGACCTTGTGGGGTATAAGAATGGGGCTGATTCTGATACGCGTAGTTTTGGGTGGCGTATCCATCGTACGGCTCTTCATACTGTTTGGCTAGATCCCAATGAGGCCTTTGGTGCTGGTATTCATGAGACCTTGTTTCGTTATACGATCTTGTCGGTGGAACGGACTGCGTAGGCATATGTTTACCATATTCTGACGATCTTTGGTGAAGTTCATTGTAATCGTTAGTATCACGAGGATCTTTATCATGGGCATCTAGTTTCACATCTTTACCAGACTGTAAAATAATTTATTACATATATTATTATCTGATTCCCTTGAAATCAATTTATTTATTTATTTATTCCTTGTGGTACAATACAAAGTCAGAACAATAAATGGTATAATAACACTGAAAAAAATAACTATTGTAATATATACACATTAAACCATTTATTGTTGTTTCTAAGTAACATGGTCAGTCTAACTAGGTTAAAAAAAAACTGTTCTAAGAGCGGCCAGAAGAAGGTTGCAGAAAAATTTAAATACCTATTACGTATCTGAGACGTTACTAATAAGAAGGATAAATATCATAAATACACGATACAATAAATAGTGCATATTATTGTCTATATATTATATTAATTATAACATATGCTTAAACCTTCCTCAATAAACTATAACAAAATTAACGAAAAAACACTATTTTTTTGCACTAGCCCACCGTGAAAAAAAAATTGGCGTTATTAAGCGACATAGTTAAATTTTAAAGGTGGTATTTATTCTGCTGTTAGACATGTTTAATGGATTGTGCTATTTTTATTTTTGTAGTATATTTTATTTAACAATATACATAATTTGTAAATATCCATAAAATGTTTATTATATTGTTACAGTGTAACTTCTTTCATAATATGACTACCTTGTGTAGTAAACCAAATTTAGACTTATGATTTTGGATGATTGAAAAATTTCGAGGCCAACAACAAACTATTTAAATAATTAACAAACCAATAGATTTCCCCTGAGGTTAGGCGTCTCGTGTCTGTAAATGGAATTTTGTCTCGCGTCATTCTTGATATCGCCGAACTTATCATGAGGATTGATATTAGATCTGTTTGTCAGCTGTGTTGGACTTTGAAGATATTTATTGCTGTTAATTTGTTGCCTTTGTTGGTCAGGTTTCTTGTCCAATAAATATGGCTGACGAGATGACGACGAAAATGTTTTATTATCAGTACTTTCGCGAGAATGATTATTGGTAGCCAGACTCAGGTCTCTTTTCAATTTCTCTAAATAAGGATTTTTAGGTTCAGGTTCCAAATGATCGTTGACAGCTGATTCTCCCCCAACTCGTGCCGTCAGTCTAGCTAGTCGTTCAGAAAATTTATTTTCCATAGGGTTTTGAACGTTGTAACTTAGATTTCTCTCTTTAGGGTTGTCACTTTCGTGGTTATGGTTTGTTTCTCTGGAACTATATGAACTATAGTTTTGAGATTCTGACACAGAAACATGGGGTCGATTATTGATATTTCTATGTTTAAGATCATCAGGAAGATTTTTATCAACGTAAGTCAGTGGATATGGATCAAGGTAATGTTTTTTATCGGTGCAATTTTTTGGATCTACTCTAGTATTTGTACTTATATCAATAAAGTGGTTCGTATCAGCATATTTATTTTGGGTTTGATCAATATGACGTTTTGGATTCAAGTAGCTTTTTTGACTTTGCTCTACGAAGGGTTTGGGTTTTTCGGTATTTTGTTGTCTCAAAGCGTTGTCCGACGATATAAACAAATTACGCTTTTTTGGATCATAAGTCATGCTTTAATGCCGAAGTTTATGACAATTTTCTGTAAATAGGATACAATTGTAAAAAATCAAGTATAGTTCTTTGTAATATTTTGTGTAGAATCTTACATATACAATATTATGTATATTTTCACTTCTATGCAACAATATTTTCTGTAGGTAAATAGGTTATAATTAAATATTTTGTATTAACATACTATTAATAATATATTAGTTACGTTATTGTGTGATATTAGTTTTTCGTACCTAGTGGTAAAAAATGATTTCCCTCACTTATTTCCCGCTGTCTATCTGTCAACGTTTTCTAGTAAATCAACTATAACTTGAGGTCACAAGTAGTAGGTACTAATTTGAAATTATATTTAATATCATTCAAATGGCTTTTATGATTTTTTTAGGTACATTTTAACTAAATTTTGAAATAAACTTTTTTTTATGTTTTATAATTCGGTTAATAATATAATAACATAATATAAATATATACTTTCCGATCGTACTCATACACATACAGTTTCAAAAGATTTTTGTGTGATTTCTATGTGTATTTAATGTGTGTGTTGTGTCCACAATACAGACAAACTCATAAATGTATTGACTTCAAATTTCGCAAACTAGTTCAAAATGGAGTCTTTAATGGGATTATACGATAACACCATGATGATAGGATGGTAGGTATACTATAACACCACTGAATTTTCCAAAAAAAAAATGGCAATCGACGGGATTGTGTTAATATTTTTTTTTTTAATAACCACACTAAATTTTATGAAAAGCATAACGTTAATTCAAACTTTAAGGTGTATCTCCTGAACTTAGGCCTTTTTGTAAGAACTGCCCAAGCAGAGTAAATAGACTTAAAATATGCATGCAAGTGTATTTAAACGTTGCATGAAGTTTTTGTATGAACACTGTTCGTAACAGCTTTTTTTATTTTTAACTGTTAAAAAAAGTTTTTTAAAAGTTGAAAAATATTCTATATTCTAATCTTCCGTAAAAAATATTGTCTACAATACATTAATGACAAATAAGTATAAGTTGTATTGTATATTCTTACCACTATCCCATGTTTTCAGAGTATTATAACATATTAATCGTCACTTTCCTTAAAGTATTATTACAGTATTTGGCGTAGAGGTAAAGGATAAAGGATAAGGGGGGAGGGGGGGAATAAGGGTAAGGTTAAAGTATATTCAAGAATACGATTATAAAAGTCACGTGATTTTTTTTATGAGGAATTATTTATTATAAATTGTATAGTTATAATAAATATACGTTTAAATATTTAATTGCGTAGAAACATGTGTTTATTAAAAAAATGCAATTTTATAACATTTCCTTAATTTACATTTTTGTTGTCACCTGCAAAATAAAATAAGTTTTATAAATTTAGGGTAACAATTAGCAATATTATAGTTGACAATGAAACGATATAATAAAATATATTATCAGTGTCAGTTCGCTTTGCTCACTTTTTAGATAAGTTCTAAACAAAATGTACAATATTTACCTAAATTTTTAAAATTATATAAATAAAATTTAAAAAAATTGGAAATGTTAAGACGATATTTTTAAAAATATTAAGGATGCTTTTAGGATAAAAGTCATTCGCATAGATTTCCCTCTTAAAAATATTAAGCATTTTAAACAAGCTACTATACAATAGCAACAACGTTTTTCATAAAATTGTTGTCACTTTTCAACTTTATGAAGATAAACATAAATCTAATATTGTAAGTTCTTCTATTCACAAAATTATTTATATCATCTGCTCCTTGTAAATAATGCAATAATATTTTCTTCATAAAGATTCTGTTTGTTCTAAATCGTAGAAAATAATTTAGGTATTTATTTTATCTACTGATCACATCATATCTCAATAATGACTGTATGTATGTCTCATAAATATGTATAATGAATATAAATTTTATTACAAATGTATAAAATTAAAAAATATGAAACTAATAAAAAATAATCTAGTCTTCTAATGCGTATTTTAAATATAAAAATCTAGTCGAACACAATCTGATATCGTCGCTCTACAGTGAAAACCCAATAAGTAACAAAATAGTCAAAATATTCCCATTATTAAGATTTATCCTAACAATGTTATAAAAAGGTATAGTTTTAATTAGTATATTTTTGCTCTGCTATTCTTATCGTTTTTAAAAAAAAGTTTGCCCGAGAATACCAAATATTTTTTGGTAAAGTTAATAACCGCAGGAGTAAGTGAAAATGTAAATATCAATTAGTGTTTACAAGATACAGTTGATAACACGCAAAAAAGATGCGATAATATGCAAAACTTATACAGTAACAGGTTAAAAGTATGTGTGTATTTATTATTTTAACATACAAAGTAAATGAAGTAAACTCTAATTTTATTTTGTTTTACTATATGAAACCAATAATCTGTAAAAACAATGAATATACATTCAAATGTTCGTTTTTTAAATATAAATATTTTTTTTTATATTAGTAATATAATAATGTTTAACTGGAGGTAGGTAATACTGTTGTTAATATGGTCTACAGACACAAAACTATTAAATTGACACTTATTGGGCTTTGAATGTTTTGCTAGGATATATTTAGTCTCAGAAACTTACCGGGTTTTTTTTATATTACCATGTTTAGGTACACATTATAGCTTTTTCGATGTTTAGTTTATTCGATAAGCCTCTTAGTCACACCGCATGCACCAAGGCGAGCATTCGCATAGATAATTTATAGATCCTCCAACTCCATACACGTGATCCTGTATGCCATTCCTCTTATACGCAGACAACGGCAGTCTCCGGATCTGCAAATAATATAAGCACGAGATAATGGTCTAAACGCATTTCTTGTAATTATTTGACAAATACAAGCCATATTGTGGACTATATTCTGACGACAAATCAAGACAAGCTAATATATGTAGATATATTAATTTACGTACATTTGACAATTATCACTAATTTTATAAATCTTGGACTACACACTAACGTCGTCGAAATAGAATCCACGCAAAAGCCTTGTAAATCAATTAGAATTTATTAAACCGCGTTATGTTGGAAACAAAAATATTAAAAAAATCATTGTCAGAACGTACCTCGAATAAAATACTTTCAGCTTCTTAGGTGCTTGAATGATGAAAACTTAAATTAACACATTTGATTATTACCGAAATTCACGATATCGATCATTAATATTACGCTCTTATAAGCCGTGGTATTTATGTAACCAGGTGCATTGATTCTATTTCAAGAACTTGAATAACAAAATATAAAATTTTTCTTCTTTTAAGAATAACGTCTTTTACCTTCACTGAAATTATTTTTTGTACTGTAAAATAATCATCATTATACACATATTTGTTTACATATTTATTTAATTTACTTTATCGTATAAAAATCTTATTAATTTGAATATTTCATAATGACACCAGGGATATAGAACGTTGGCAAGTGCTACTTACGAGTAATCCGTTTTCATAGCGGTAGACCGGTCTGCACTTAGGCTGACACTGGTTAGAGTAGCACGTGGTCTGGTCTGGCACAGGCGCGCGGCAGGGGGCCGCGCAGAGGGGCGGGAGGGCGCGAGGGTCGGGCCTCGGTCGCGAGGGCCGCGGCTCCGGATGCTTGTAGCGCAGGCACTCGGGCAGCCCCGGCCTGGGCACGGGCATCTTGGCCGGCGGCACGACCGGGCACGGCCGGCATGCCCGCGGCTCGCACGCCGGCGGCATGTGCGGCGGTGTCGGATAGTCCGTGCGGCACGGATTAGACTCGTACACCATGGGGCAGAAGCGCGTCAGATGGTGTATGCCGCACCGGTCGCACCACTTGGCCGTTTTTGATAATTATTTCGGGCTCAATGAGCCCGATTCTAAACCTCGAAAAGTTCAGTTTTCACCGCGGCCTTTATTTATGTTGTGGAAACGTTGAATTTTGAAAAGCACTGCAATTTCTTAAGGTTATTTACAATAAACTTAACTGTGAATTTAGTTTTTGTGTTTGACTTTAATTTTTGTGCGGTTTTTCACTGAAAAATTTAGTAATGGTGCAATGACATTTAGATTTTTTGTTTAGGTTCTATTTTCAAAAAAAAAACCTGTCAAGCAGTTTTGTGGTCATTGCCAGTTGTAATATATGTTAATACAAAGAATGACATATCAATAATAAATAAATTAATCTAAATAGAAAGTTTCTTCGAGAACGAAATTATTATAAGAAATTTTAAACAATGGGAAGGTAAATGCATTTGCAAATTTATTATTTTTATAATGAACAAAGCCGTTTATGATGCATCGATCAAATATAAGAACCGTTTAATATTATGATGAGAAGTTTACATTTTTTTTCTTGGAAACCATGATGATTTTTGATATACGTGTTCGCAAATAATACTTAAAATTGTAAGACCAGTTCCCTGATTTTTTTTATCGGGAATGATCTTAGGAAACAGGGTATGTTTAATATTTAGTCCGTTTATGATTACAATCAAAAAATACTTCTAATATACTCACTTTATGTAAATTGATTCCAACTATGCTTACGTCAAAAAATGTATATGCCATGGTGCAACGCGTCCATCTTAGGAAGACCAAGTAAAACCGATGTATTCAAAGGAATCCTTATAAGTACTCAATCGAATAACGAATAATTAATGCAAATGCATTTGGGTTAAGCGTACGTTTTGAGGCTCCCAATAGCCCAGCCCGGCTTTGTACGGGCCAACTGAGATTATAAATCTCAGGGGATTCGAGTTGCCGGCGAAGATAATAAATTGATTGGGAAACTCATCGCTGGCGCGTAGACCGAGCTATTTCAACCGACAGCTGCAACCCACCCACATACGATTTTTTGCGTTATATTATTGTTCACGGCTAGATTGACTATAAAAAGAATTTTATGGATTACAGGAGATAGTAGTATATGTCCATAGTACAGGGCTGATTTTTTGTTTTTGCTTATTTGCTACGTTCTCTTTAAGCGTCTACCACCACCGTTAACTGTACATCCACTGTACATATTTTAATTAAAATATTTTAAAAATTTATGTGCTTTTTAATATATATATAACAATTTTTTTGCGTAACCATTAAACTCGTATGTGTTACTTACATGTTATTAACTTACATGCTATGCTAGTTTTTACAATACGGTCAACGGTGTTACGGTTTTAGAAAGATACATAAATACATACTCGTAGAAAGCATAAGTATGCTTTCTGCAGCCTCATTAAAATTTAATATAATTGAAACGGTGCACGCGAAAACTAAAACATTTTATAATCAACTACTAATAATGGTATTAATCATAAATACAAAACCTACTTTTACTATTTTGAATTTTTTGAAATACTTAAAATTATGTTTCGTCTTAATAAAATAAAGTAAATTATTTTTATCGTTCACATTTCAGCGGATAAGGGCTAACCTATCCTTATCGATCTATCCTTATCCTTACTATATTTATCGAAATGTTATTATTGTTATTAAAGCTAATCGGAAAAGGGCCTAATAATAAAAATTATTTCATAACGCGAATTTTTACTTTAGACTAACGGAATTTCTGTAAGCTCCACCAAGAGACTTTAAACTATCATAGTAGATCTAGCAGATACGGGTTGCAGTAAATAGTTCTTCCTTTGTGCACAGACACTCACATAACTCACTTCCCGTGTTTGATAAAAAGCTGCCGTAATTATCCTGACAAAGTAAAATTAATTGGCACGAAGTTTTATCACTTGAAAACGTAAGATCCTAATCAGTCTGCATTCAAAGTGACCTTTTATGTGACCGCTAACAAAATAGGTCACATTGATGTCTACGGTTCATACATAGAAGTATTTTCGTATCCCAATTTTATTCTATTTTATTCTTCTTCGATTTTCATTTACGATCCGTAACACACGTTAAAACTATGCCATGCGATATTAATTCATAAATCAGAAAATATTTAATCAGAATAGGTAAATATATATTCTTTATTTCATACTCATTCTTCTATTTCGATTTTATATACTTACACAAAATAATATAATAGGTTGACACAGACTATTTGTTTTATTCTGTCATCAAATCTTAAAAATTTCAGTGCATTTTAAAATAAAACCTTACGGTACCCTACTGCTGCCTAGTTGGTAGACTTTAAATTATACACCTTTTTAATATTTAAAATTCAATAATTAATAATACCTTCAACAAAATATTTCCATAGAGTCGTGTGGCACTCTCTTTATAGTTTTTTTTCATTAAAGCTATCAAAAATATTACACAATATCTACAGACAAATTTAGATAAAAAAAAATACGTTAGTGATATAATATCTATTTTTTTAAATTGAATTTTGTTACAATTGTCATTGAAGAAGTAATTTTATTCAACAACCTGTCAATATTTATTACACGACCTCTCTGCTCTCTGAGCCAAGTAGTTCATGCCAAACAAAGCATTATTAATAAAAAATATACGTATTTTTTTTAGGATTAGCTTGAAGTTTTACTACATCTTTATAATAAATTAAAAAATGAACACGTAATTAGATAACTATTGAATATTAAATAATTAATTTTGAAATTATGTGCAAATCTGACATACGTAAGTAAAAGAAATACATTTCTTCATAAACAATAAACAAAGATAACTTTATTTAATGTAGTAAAACGGTGTCGAACAAATTAGCGGCGATATTATAGTATGTAAATAGACAACGATAAGTTATTTCGTAAATAGTATCTAACAATTCTTTAATAATGGTGTGACCAAAAATTGGAATTGTTAAAATGTAAATATATGTATTCAGATAAATTTATTTGAAAAAGATATAGCGTAAATCAAAAATAAATAAAATTTCACGAAAATACTAACTAAAAATAAACAATTTATGAAATTTTTGAAATTAAATCATTAACAAATTGCTATATATTACAATTTAATGGTAATTCCTGTTAATATACAAACATTATAAATGTTAAGAGTTCCCTACATTAGGATTTATCCGACACGAAGCTATATGTTTGTATGTAGTTACTTGGTAAGCGTGTTATCTCGCCGACGGCGGGGAGGCTATTAGAGCTCGGCAGCAGTGCGCATGTTGTGATTAAAAATTCAATTTATCGGCCACTCTTCCAACTTTCACTCTACCTACCCGCTACCCGCCTCCGGGTATACCTTTAACTATGCCCTTGCGATTAGCACAGCCAGGAGGGATTCATCGAATACCCATTTCGAGCCCGAAGTACAAAGCTGAAATTCAAACGAACCCGTTGCAAAGTAAAAAAACAAAATCTAAATGATGTTTTAAAAACTTTTCTGAAAAACACTATCAGGCTTTCGCGGTAGAAGGCGCGTTATTTCAAATGTATAAAAAACGAAGCAAGCGCTTTCACATGTGTAGAATAACGATTTTATGCAACGATTCAAATCCGCAATTTTACATGTTGTTAAGCGGAAAAAACGAAGTAGGTTTTTTATCTGATACAACTTTTCAGAACTGCTCTGACTGTACTCCTTGCAGCTTGCCAGTGACCTTAATTTAATCTATACCTAATACAGATATTAATAATTAAATCAATACACATAGTAAATATTTATATAATAATATAATTTGACTTATATTTGACTAATATTATGTAACCATCTAATTAGATGAAATAAGGAAAGGATGATATTGGTTACATAATATTTGACAATATTTTACACTAAAGAGGACGTGAGAGTTAAAAATGCATTTTTATAAAACTCAGCGCTGGGTTTAAACCGACATCCTGCGCTCTCATGTACAGGACCTCTTTAGAACCTTTATAAATATTATGCTATCCAGCACTTTACCAAATAATTAAAAACTTTTTCAAAATTTATCAATATTGTCAAAGATTTTGTCATTTATCTTTTCAGGCGATTTGCCGCTATTAAGAAACAATCATCAAATACAAATATAATAATATAATGATATACGAATATAACAAACTATATTAGACAGGGTTAATTGTAATATATTTATTGTATTTTTGTAAAATATTATTAATATAATAACGACATAATAAACAAATAATATACGCACAATATACCCGTAATACAAAAATAACTGGTAAACTATTTGTAGAGCATCGTCCGTTGGTTTTGTAGCCGATTGAGTTCGCACGTTTGGAAGTTGCCAATTTCGATTGGCCGTTACTTTTTATTACCTTTATGTGTTTTTTTATGGTACTGGACCCTTTGTCGTATGGTTTGACCCTCACGCGAAGGAAGCTAATGGTCTGAGGGTGGATGTTTAATGGTGATGCGTCCTGTTGCCTGAATGGCTATAGCATTATTTTTTTCCTATTACAACTATTCTAATCGCATTCGAATAACAAAAACAAACTATTTTCGTCAATCTTCATCTACGCTTTTTCCGGGTCTAACTATAAAAAAAAAACATTTATTATAAATTATAAACAAAAATATATTAAAACATTATTTAAATATCATAGAGGAATAAATATATCCAAAACATTATATTTTTATTGTTATCATAAAATTGTTGTGTAATATACATTTTCAGTATTAATAGGCCTATTCTTAAATATTTTTCTTTAAAAAAATAATAATGTAGTGGTATTTTTCTTGTGAACACCTGTAATCAATTTAATGTGTATTATAATTATTTTTATCTCTAATGTTTGTAATTAAATTTTGCTGTTTTTCCTCAAATTAAAATATATATTCCTATAGATAAAATATTATGTGTTAAACTTTGGACTTCTAGTTTAAAATTATCATATAATATTTTTTATTAACTGTTAGTTTCCTGAATTGTTGTAGTTTTCAATTCTTTTTTTTTCTTTATTTATTTATTTATATGAGAAATGCTTAGAGCTATACATAATGACAGTTACATAGAAATAGATAAATAACAACTTAAGCTGACTACCGGCATCTCCAATTTAACATAAATTTTTAACGAACGAACTAGGATCTAAATTATAGTGATAACATTGTATGTGTGGTATAATGAGTGGTGATGTATGAGTGGTGGTGTATGAGTGGTTGAGGGGTTGGGGGTTGTCCCCAACCCCCAACCCCTCCTACTTCCTGGCCTCGCTCCCGAATGGGTTTTCTATTTTTTTAAGTTTGGAGGAAACTATTATTGGCTTTGTGTTTTAATTGTTTTTTTGTTTATTGTAATTACTATGTAAGCTGTTTATATGCACTTGTACTGTTTATTTATTTACTTGTACTATGTCTGTTTATTATGCACTTGTAGAGTCTCACCTAAGATATGGAGTTCTCTTGTGGGGTTCTGCAGCATATATTCGAGAATTTTTTATAATCCAAAAGTGGGCTGTGAGGGGTATCCTGGGTTTAGGCCCAGGTGAATCTTGCCAATCACACTTTCGGAACTTAGGAATTCTCACAATATATGGTATCTTCATCTATGAAACCCTTTGTGATTTTTTCTTAAAGAAAGAGGCGGTTTCTACACATAGCAATGTTCATTCGCACGACACAAAAACAATTATGTTCAACCAATTAAAGCTCGTACAACACAATTTCAGAACACAAGTATTTATAGGGGGGTAGATTTAATTAATAATCTCCCCAATAATATAAAAACATTGCAAAGATATCACAACTTTAAGTCTGCTTTGAAAAAATATCTGATTGATAAAACTTTGTACAGTCTTGACCTTAATTGAAGTTTATTTAATTTTTATTGCATGCATTTGAATAACTGTGTATAAAGTGTAGGTATGTTAGTCTTAATTACTATATTTGTTGTTTGTATCTTGTTTTTGTTATATCGTTCTATTTACTTTTATTGTTTTATGATACTCATTTCAGTCTTTCATACACAACTGCATAGTTATATATAAATAAATATACTGAAAATATACTGAATACTGTTGTTTCCTGAAATAAATAAATAAATAATCTGTGAATATATCAGGGTGTGGAATGTAAGAGTGTGTTAATGTGCATGCACGTGTGTGTATGTGTGTGCGCGTGTGTGTTGTCTGTGTGTGTGTGCGTGTTTGCGCGCTTATTACTACATAAATTAGAAAATAGGAAAAATTATAAATCAATTATAAATACGCACTTCAATCATCTAAAGAAATTTCGCAGGGAGGTAATAATATACTAAATAGACTTTAACGTTACACGGACGGTTAACTAGTTAGTGGCAACAATAATAATTTTTCTCTGCCGTTCGCCGGGAAATGGGACCATTGTCCTATAGTGGCAACATGGCGGGGCGCACGCGTGCCTCACTCGAGCAGGCCTTGCGGGGAGATTAATGGCGGCCGCGATGACGACTGCTTTATCGAATACAATGAATTAGGCGACGCGCCTTCGAGGTCGGTACCGCGACGGGCGACGCGACGATTTGTCTTCGTCGGCGTCGCGACGCGTCGGTTAATAAAAAGGCCCGTCCGAGCTCATCTTCGGAAATACGCGCCGCGCCATTCATTATTACGAGGACGCATCAATTATTCTCTTCCGAGTAAATAATCTTACTCAAAAATATTTTGACTAGTACCTACTTCCCCGAACAGTGGGATATAATCAAATGAAACCACTAAACGCCGAACCAGTTTCAATGAGACGTAAATGCAACCTTATATTATTTATTTATTATACAGGTTTCCCCGTGTACACATTAAAAAAAAATCTAGAACTAATCATGAAAAATACCACGTTAAAAATTAAAATAATTGCTCCGGGCAAACAAGAAATAAATAATTCACGCTGATCTTACAAAGATGTAATAGAAAGTAGATTTTTAATCCTATTGGGCCAACAGACAAAGATATCAATCTCCGCGGAAATGGAATTTAATAATTCGACTGCTCTTCCAATTGGACTATACTTGTATACGTCGGTACGACACGCTAACCGCCTAAATAACGTGTGCTTCCGCGATCTAGTCAAACGGTCCGGAATAAAGAAACCAATATCTCCGAGTATTACGGGATTCTCGATGAAACCGCGAATAACTTTAAAAAAATAGAATAATGTGTGGACTTATCGCCTAAACTCGAGTGTGTTAAAGCCCTAATACAAATTCTGATGGATACGTATTAGGAAAAAAATAGAGGTTTTCCAGATAATTTACCCCAAATTTTATTTGGAAATCTAAATATATAAATTTAACTTGAACCGTCAATTATAAAGCAATTTTTCTTTTTTATAATTTATTTCCTTCAGAAAACATAAAATCAAAAAACATTAAACTCCTATAAAATTGCCACGAAAATCGTTGGTTTTTCATTTCATTTCAAAAATTACAAACAATTACATTACAGAAAAAAAAGAAAACAAAAAAAGTTTAGTGTAGTTTAGTAAACTCTAGAAAACATAGAACTTTAAATTCGTTACTATTATTTTTTTTATTATAAATCATTGAATTATTTCCATGATTAAGAAAAAGCATAGAAGCTTGGCGTAGAAGCATAGAAAAAAGGAGACACTGACCGAGGCACTGGTATGATCGAACTGGGGAAGATATTGGTTAATTGGTCATCACATATTTACAGCCACAATTTTATGGAAATGTATTTAAACCTGATTTAAAATAAAACTTATCGCTAAAAAGATAATCGGAACAAGGAATTAGAACTCCATTTAATATCTTTTTAGTGCTTTCTTATCATTGGAGATGATTATTAAATCTTGATGATTATTTTTATTTTAGATGTTTTATTAAATTATTATTAATCATTGGCTGCGTCGCCATTGCGACACGGTTTTTTCGGGTTGATAATAAATACCATCCGCATCTCCTCATAAATAATTTTCCCGTTCATTAGCCGAATGCCGTCCGAACCAAAGATAAGGAAAATTAATTTACTTAAATGTATATCAATTTCCTAATTAACGTAATAAATATTATCCTTCGAGTAAATTAATGCAAAGGTTGTCTGTAAGGTCGCTACATAATATTATATTCCATAAAATATTAGATTTAAAATTTCAGAAATATTTACAAATAATGAAAAAATTTCCTATAAGTTATTATTAGTACATAATTATCTTTTAAAAGTTATTTGCTATATTTTGAAATTTATTATGTTTTATGGGTTCAACGTAAAAAGCTATCTTTAAACAAAATATCAAAAAAATAAACAGACAATAATAACATTGCTAATACGTACACTTCTTTTTATTTAGATTAACTGTGTAATTATTTTAACTCTAAATATCTACCAAATAATTTGTTCATGGGGGTAATATCTACCTAAATATCTATTTATCACACAATAATTCGAGAACTACGGGACCGACTTTAATAAAATTAATTTGTATTTGATTCAAGAAACACAAAGTTGTTTCTCTATATGTGGGATATGTGTTTGCAAATTTTTAGAAATGGCCTCCCAAACATTGCTTTTATGCATCTTTTCAGATATTTAGGAACATGCTTGGGACCGGCTTTAGTGCTACGTCGAGGTTCTTTGAAACTCGCAGACGCTAAAAAGTCCCTTCGTAAAGTTAGCCAAGGTTTTGTTGTAGGTATTAACAGGCGTTAATATAGTAAACGGATAATGCGGAATAATGGATAGTAAAAGTTAGTTGGTTGCGTTATGAGATGAGGGGTTAATGCGAAAAAGAAAATAATAAACACGCTGAAGTGAAATGACAGAGTCGATGAGATGTTTGCCGGGCTGAATACGTATTGTGTTTGAATTGTGAGAGGGAGAGAGCTGATACGAGCGGAGTGCTCTACTCGTTTCGTCTAATGAAACTTTCACAGGCCAGGTAATTGAAGAAAAGTCTACCCACCCTCGTCAACCTCCCCCCCCCCCCCTCCCCCCCACCTCTCCCCCTCTCCTTCCCAACCTCTGCGAAAATAAGAGAGCCAGCGATTAAGATTTATTTCAAATGAAATAAATCTTTTATCGCTGAAATAAAATGAAATATCTCTTTTTTTTGTAAACAAATATGTTTTGTTTAAAAGTAGTTACACTTTACCTAGTTTAATAAAAAATATGGATGTTTAAAATAAATAAATAAACTGAAACCTAAACTTATCACTAAAATATTGTTATGATGATTACTCGAGTTATGTGATTTATGAGTTATGTGATTATGGTTAGATCGAGTTAATTTAAATAAATTAACTCGATCTTATGAATCGAGTTAATTTAAATAAATAAATAAACTTGATCCAATGAATCGAGTTAATTTAAATAAATTAACTCGATCTTATGAATCATCATAACAATATTTTAGTGATAAGTTTAGGTTTCAATTTATTTATTTATTTTAAACATCTATATTTTTTATTAAACTAGGTAAAGTGTAACTACTTTTAAACAATACATATTTGTTTGAAAGGGTTCCTTATTATGGTAGTACAGATTTCGATGGATTTTATCACTTTATTAGGCTGGTGCCTGTCTTAAAGTGATACCAAATTATGAGTACATAAGAGTAAATTGGTAAATAAATTGAATTCCGAAGTGGATAAGGTATGACGTATGAATTTTTTCTACGTTTATAAATATCTAAGTGAACTAGCAAGTCAAAAATGTTAATAGTACTTCTTATATGGCCTGATTTTTTATTTAATTTTTACTCATGATCGTTCATACCCAGTATATACTTTGAAAATGGCAAACGGATAATATTTCTATCATCAATACAAAAATATAATACAATATAAGAAAAAAAAATAAAGGAAGCTCCTAAAAATATATAAATATTTTTAATATATAGTGCTCAATTTTTATAGACCAATCGTTCTACAAAACTTTCAAAACGACCAAACCATCGTATAATTAATTATGCCTCAAATATCTTAAAAAATCGGTAGTACAAAGAATGAGTCACACAAATATTATTAATTATTTTTTTTTCTCTAAAATTTAAGTAATTTATCTTTTAGTCCAGGCCTTTACATTATACTACAATATATTAAAATCCCAATGTGATAGGAACTAAAGCTAGTTTTTTTTAAATTTACATAGCAAATACACGTAATACATATTACTATATTAAATAATACATAAATAAATATTACTTCAAAAAAATCTAGCTTTAATTTTTTATAATATTACTTTGAAGAAGAATACGTAACACAAGATTAGGTGTATAGAGTTCATCAGTCTAGAAAAACAGGCCAATAATTACAAAAATATAAGCAAAATGCTAGACATATTTTGAAAGCTTTATAATACCTATAATATTTTTCACGAATAAAATATCTTGATCCGCCACCAGCCGAACGACGTAATGAAAAAGGCTTATACTCGTAACGGCAGTGCTGGTTCGCAGACCAGAACACCCGCTCCCGCCCACACTTATCCGTGGAAGTACAGAAAAGTCGTGCGGATAAAGTTAAAAAACAGAAGTCTTCTTGCCTTCGAGGGCGGGAAAGTTGGCCGCCCTAGACGCTCGGTGCACGTAGCCGGCCGCCCGCCGGATATCAACGAAGTTCGCCAGCGCCAAAGGCAACTTGATAACTTGTGCAATATGACATTGTAGGAGAATTACGATATGTACCTCCATCAGCGGAGTGGTCTGGCTCCGTAGCTCGTTCTCTCTTTGCTGAACTCTTCAACTGTCTAATAAAGACTGATAGATATAAACTACGGTCCATTTAGTAAATCAACGACGTCCTTCATTAGCCATCGTTATTGATTATTGATGATACAAAAATTAGAGCAAAAGAAACCAAGCATGGCTAAAAGCAAACGTGAGCTTTATTCAAGGAAGCAACATACCCAAAAAAAATTATAACCAACAACTTCAAAAATTAGACTGCAATGACACTTAAAGTACGTCTTATAAGTTCAATAAAATCCTAAAGTAAATAACAATACTCATTCAAAATTACTATTAGTAAAATAAAAGAATCACTAGCTACTAAAATTTACAAAGGGATACATTTGTTTGAAAAACAATCAATAAATATTTTATATCATCAACATCATTTTACTGATTTTTTACAAATCGTGTTACAATAATATTTAAGAATCCCTCCTCTTATGCAACTTAATTAAACTGAATATACTGCATGGAATTGAATATTCTTGTAACACGGTTTGTAAAAAAATCGTTAATTGATATGTTTATAATAAAGAACGACAGATAAATAGATATGTAAAGTTTTAAACTGAGGATGGCTTTGGAATCTAGAAGATGTGAAACGCGAAGATATGTCGAAATATTCTGGAAGTCATGATGACATGGTACCCATTGCAATAGATAACTTTCCTAATGAAATCTAACTAAAACGGAAATACATCTAGAACTTTTAGTTTTTAAGAGAGCACGTATTCAGCGAAAAAAGTTCTCAAAAAATAATGATTAAAAAATTACTACCCAGAATATATTAAAAATTACTACTCCGAAAAAAGATTTCTATGCTTATATTAAGAGCTACAAAAAAATGAATATAATAATTTTCTTTCCTAATGAAATTCTGCTTAACTTGCTTAAGGAACGCAAAACGCAGTATCAAAATAGCCAAATAAATACATACATAGTTGGTGGTCTGAAAGTAATTGTTAAATTCTTGGATATAATCGTTTCAATCTCACACCCATTGAAAATATATAAATTGAGTAAAAGTTATATAGCAAATATAAAACAAGAAACTTATCTCGATAATGAAAAGGTTAAAAAGGTAAAGTTTATTTACAAAACCGTTAGAAAATAAATAGATATAGATCTGTTTATTTTGCCATTAACAATACAACTATGGACTTATTGGGTAGGATGGTGCAGCGAAATCTTTTTAATCACACCAATCCGCAAAACGCAGTACTTCTTGTTTTTTGTCTTGCAAAACAGATATAAAAGAGATTTGAGTGTTCCTGTTTGACGTATAAGAGAAGAATGTAATAAATATATAAAAAAAAAATTGTACGACCACTGTTATTACTTTTGCTATTTTAGCGGTTTTCTTTTGGTGGATAGGTGTGCAAAACGTTAGATTGCCGAAAGAACAAAACAAACCGCGCCTTAGAGCGGGATTTTCTCCAAACACGACAGATCTTATAAACAGTAGCTGTCAGGTTTACCGTCGCCAAAGTGCCCCTTATGCTCGGATGGATCACTTATAAAATTACAATTTGTTTGCACTTTGTTTGATGTAATTAATGAACAGTCTCGGGTACACCAGTAAACATGGAAGTGGAAAGATCAGTGCTAAAAAAAAACTATTTAGCCTTTTTAGGTGTAAGAAATCGAAATAAACCTAACAACTCTTTTGAAAGTTCTGAGGATGAATATAAAGAAAGCGAGAAGTTTAAAAAGATATTTTTAACATGAAATCGTATTCTTTTTTAAAAAAACACGGATTGATGGTCCAAGGTAAAAATATATTTCTGTTCATCAGGATAAACTGATTAAATTAATGTTTGTTAATCTATTTTTTTATTACCTAATTGCTTATCTGGCACCCCACAATTGTCAAAGAAAAATCTTCCAACGTCTACCCCCCCTGTCTCTAGTTAGCCTGACTGACACATTACTTACACGAGGTATAATAATAATATAATTAAATAAATGTCACTTAGTACACTCTGGTGAAACAATATTGAAGCAGTATTATCTGGAGACAAATTCAAATAGATGATAAATTACTTCACTATTGTTTACTTTTTGGCTCCATCCACGATTGTTTTTTTTTTTTGACCGTTGAGACCGTAGACTAATCGTTGAGAGTTTGACAGACAAACAGTATTTTACTATAAGTAAATACTTCACTGTCTGTTTGCCTGCCAAACTCTCAACGGTTAGTCTACGATCTCAACGGTCAAAAAAAAAAAACAATCGTGGATGGAGACAAAAAGTAAACAATAGTGAAGTATTATACTAATAGTAAAATTAAGAATAGTAGTATTTTACTATAAGTGTTTTTGTATTAACCATAATTATTTTTGAAGCGTTTATAAATAAAATTACTGAATTTATACAATTAACAAAAGTATGTACGAGAGTATGAAAATAAGCCATAAGTGGCAGTATAATCAGCTTAAATATATTGATTGACCGGAGAAATTGTCTCACTCAGCAAGCAATCAAATCCAAATTTTCACAAATTAATTAATTCGTTCCAATAAAGAAGAGTGTACACATGTGTTTTTTTCATTTGGTATTTACGCATTTAGGGATTTTTTAAATATATTATTAAAAATATATGATTGCTTAAAATCTACAAAATAATTAAAACAGTTTTATTAGATTAACCGAATGCTTACATGCATATTTTCGTAAACAAAATAAAATGTGTACACAAAATGTGGGCGTTAAATAAATTTGTATGCGTTGAGGTCTTTTTTTTTAAACATATATCCAGTCAAACAATAAATTGCTATGCTAACTCATGCCTTGTGTTCAAGTTGCTTAATTGACCGAAGAAAAGTAGCTGGCAACGCTATCCGTATAAGCTCGAAAACATGACATTCAGTTTCCTCGAGCCGAGCAAGAATAGCCACATTACACGTATTACGAAGAAATCTCATTTCGGAAGTACCCTTAAATCCCATGTCCATTACAAGTCCCCGACTGCGATCGCCGTAAATTGGGGTCGCCTGGTCGCCCGGTCGCCGGTCGCCGGTCGCCGGTCGCCTCTGAGAGACTTTGCTCGACTTTTGTTCTTTGCTCTTTTATTGGGGGCGGCGGACCGGCGATTTTGTCACGCTTGAAGACGAATTGCTACTAATAATCACGGAATCCATAAAGGAGGTAAAATGTCCTTATCGATTGTTTAATAAACGGCAATTTAGATAGTGTAAATAAATTCGGGACTAATTGAAAAAATAATTTTTTTAAAAACCAGCTTTTATTTAAGTGCTTGAATGCGTAGAAAAAAATCGCGTCTGTGCTGTTGACCGTTGAAGAGAGTTTGTATGGAGCCATTGCATAAAAATGCATTGGTTCGGAACTAAATCAATATGTCAAGTTTCAACTCCGTCAAAGAGAAAGTGATTCTAATTCTTCTTGCAAATTTTGACCTAAACCGACAAATATTGCTAACTAAATAAAAGCTTGTATAAATATTTTTTTATGTAATATTTTTTACTGATATATTGGTAATCGCTGAGGTCACTTTCTGTGTTTTACCATCGTTTACAGACTTTAAATACCGAGAAGTCCGTGTCATTTGCCTCTAATAATAACACATATTTCTACATTTTAGAATTTAACGGTGTTCACTAATAATTTTTTATGCTTAGATTTTGTGTTAAATACACAAAAACAGTATAACAGTTGTGTTCAGTATACAAATCTTCAACATATGTATTATTGCATTGTTTTCTTTTCTATTTTTTCGTGTACCTTAAGGTACCGTATAGGCAAAACTAATATTATTCCTCTAGGCATTTCACTCGATTGGTTGAGGATATTTCGCCTTTTCATTAAAATGACTTATTATCTCGAAATTGAATGTAATTAATTATACATTTAGGCAGTAATAAAGTCGCCTAGTAAATCATTTTTAAAAAACTTAAGTAAGTTTCTTTCCTTATAAATCCTTCAAATTATTTTCTTTCCTTATAAATGCTTCATATGCTTAAAATATCTGCATTAAATTTTAAATATGTTTGACCTTCTTTAAAAAGTAATTAAATGTTCAGTAAATAGCAATTTCACGTTTTTTAAATTTCGGTTGTCCTTTATTGTGGTAATATATTTTTTTATTTTTATAGTTAGTGTTCGTTAGCAATAAAAAAGTACGGGTGCCTGGTAGTATCCGCGTATGATGTGTACATATCTTACATTCATTAGAATTGCAGTTCGATCAAATGGGCAATAAAGAGCCCGATAAAGAGATGGGGGATTTGTATTTATTTTCTGGGTGTTGTAGATGGGGGAGGAGTTTAAAAGGTGCGAATTGTTGACACTAATCTGAAAAACTTATACTTGCAGAACTCAAGACGAGGGGAGGGTAAAAGTGAGAGAACAGTGATAGGAAATTATACAAGGCTAGAGAGAGAAGAGAATATAATTCAAAGAGAGAGAAACGGCGCGAGAGAAAAGAAGGTAGAGGGAGATGGTGAACGCATTCATCGGAAAAAGTTTATTATCATACAGGTTTTAAAACAGCACATGATTTTATAAATAGCTTCATCCTAGATCACATGCCTCGTTTAACTAAAATTAACGCAGACATATTTATTAAAGCGTTCGCGCTTATCAAAATCAATGCCATATATGTCAATGGTAGTTATAGGTATCAATGACAATCAAAAACTAACAGAAAATGAGAATCCCTGACCACATTTCGACAAAATTTCGTCAAGACCCATAACGGTCACCTATTGTCGTTTTAATTTTAATTACTATCGTTTCAACTCTAAATCTCAAATTCTAAAGTGATTTATTATAAAAAAAATAAAATGTAATAAATAAGTTTATTTTATTGCTAGTTATAGTGATATTAATTATTTATGTAAATAATTAATATCTCTATAAAATGTCCGACAAAAGGGTGGGTGGATTCCAAAGAGAAAATCTCGCACGCCTTATCGTGTCATAATCCATTAACATAGGTATTTATTTAAGTCCTATATTAATTCAATTAAAGAGAATTACTATACTAATTAGTTTAACAGGTATGAACACCACAGTACGTAGAAAAACAAACTTACAACTGTCGCTGCAAGGGTTTTAGCCTTGAGTAGCGTGGTTCAATTCCTGGTGCGGTGGCGTTTTTTTTTTTTGTTTTATTCATCAGTAGTATTTTTTTAATTATGATTTTTTAAAAAAATAGATAATTAAAAAGCCGTTAATTTTTGGTTCCTGCATTTCAGTTGCTATATCAATAAAAATTACCACTGAACAATTGGATTTGTAATGATTACTTACATAATCTATTAGAATAATTATGAGTCATTATATCAAATGATACACAGATACATAGATATGATATAGCTCAGTTGGAGTTATAGTTATAGTCATATTATATTTATTTTCGTAAGCAGGTTACTTAATACATAAAATAATATACTTGGCAGACTTTTAGAATCAGAGCGGTTTGAGGTATTTTTAGGTCTAAATTTTATTTCTTTATAATATGCTAATTCGATATATTTTGTATTATATACAGCAACACGATAAAGTGAAGTAATAATATAAAATTTTATTTTGATTTTGTTCATGCAATCCAATACTTAGATATTTCAAAACGATAATAATTGTATGTAAAACAAGTTATAAATAGCGAATAACCGTATAAAGTGTGAAAAAACTCTTATTGTGTATTATAAATATTATAATTTTGAATTAATCTCTTTTATATTTTTTGTGATGAGTGGTTTTTTAATAAACTGAATAATTAACAAGTTATATTTTGATTTATTGTTCATCGATGCATATGCACATAGTATAATTTCTTTGTTGTCTGTAATAAAATTACGATGCTTCATACTAATTAATAAATATTTGTATTTAACTAATAGCAATAACCACAATATTTACGATAGGCTTCTTTAATGTCGGATGTGTATGAAATTAATATATGTACGTATCATATATATATATATGGTTGGAATGTATGATAATATTCTTCATAACTCATGTACTGTAACATGGGTTATTTAAAATGTATTAATTACTGTCAGTCTTGAATGTCACATGAACAGGGTTAAATGTATTTTTAAGTTCAATTTGATCAAACTGAATATCAAAGATTATTGACTGTCAATATATAAAAAAAAACGTACTTACAAAAGAGCTGCCTCCTGTAATATTTATTTCATATGCACCTTACCCATCAACGTAGAAGTTTTATCTGTATTTTTTTTTTAAATCAAATAATGAAAATGTACGAAAAGGCCGTAAATATTTTCAAAATGCCTATTATATTATCACCAGAAAACTTGAACCACGGTCGTTTGACACAATACGGTCTTTTTCAAAAATTTACTTTTTAATACTTCATGTGAATTCGTCTGCCAGGATTAACTTTTCTACAAAAATGCACGGCTATGAGACAGTATAATTCCGGAAGTATTAGAGTTAAAATTTGATTTTTAATTAAATTACTTATTGGTAGACCAAAATATTATAATCAGTAACATTTTCTATTATATATTAAATATATAACTGTATTATTCTGAGATAGCTTTGCGTGTTTAATATGCACATTTCGTAGGCTGTGTAAATTATGTATAAATATTTAATAGATCAAGACGCATTCTAACACGCGTTAACCGCACTTAACGGTATTTCAGCTTATTTCAAAGGCTTTACCGAGCAACAAAATCCAAGAATATATTGATTGTAACGTCGGCGTCGTCCGATTATAAACCTTTATATGTACCTACGAGGGCAAATAAAGCTTTACCTTGAAGGCCATTCGACAGAGTACGTATATGCAAATATTAACCTCATCTACGCTCATACGGAGATGCGAAAGCAGTGCTTGTCATAGATACAGTACACATACACGTACTACCTCTTTTTATACGCGTTTCAGTTCAACTTTAAATATTCGAGGTAAAGTTTAAAAATTCGAGGTAAAGCATTTGGCGGTACACATTAAAACGTATTTTATTATTGTTATATTGATTATGTATATTTTACATTTTTTTATTATATTCTAATATTTAGCCTACTAAGGACGTTTTTTTTTTGTTTTAATATTTACAATTTGAATTTTAATCGAATACTATTTTTAAATGTAATGAGGCTACCATCTCTAAACTTACATTTATCAAATTTACCTGTTAAGTAAAAAAGTACCAATAGTATTTAATATAGATAAATTAACAATATATAACTATTTTAATATAATATCATGAAGAAAATATAAATTTACTAAACAAACCAAGTGACATTTTTTTATATAAGTATATTACATAGCTATTTTGTATTTGAATTTCTTTCTTTTTTTAAAAACATTTTTTTAGTTTCAATAATTAAAGTTATTTATGAGAATATACCGATATTCCGATTAAATGTACTTTCAACTTGGCAGAATGGAAACCAACCAATTGTCACTTCGAGCCGAGCGCTTCTAAACTCATTTAGAAGTAAAAAGATGTCAGAAATGCAGGCGGGTATTGCACTCTATCATTGCCTATGTTAATAAGAATGGTACAGATCCGCCTGCTTTAAAGCGAATTGAAGTCATCTCCAGTACAAAGCATGTAAATTTACATCAGCTCTTAATCAAATAATGTACCCTTATGCCAATATTATATTTGCATGTAATCGGAAAGTAGGGACCTGACTATTTATGTTTAGTCTATTTCTACTATAATATAATTAAAATTATAAGTATGCATCGTTTGTATGGAGTTTATGCATGGATTTTTCTGTGTGTAGTCCTTTAACATCAATCGCATACAGTTAAAAGATACTAGCTTTTGGTCCTCGTTATTTTTCTAGATATGAATATATCGGCAGTTACCGCATTCTCTTGACTGTGGTATTACTACCAAATCTCTTCATTTCCTGGCGTCAGTCGTAGGAGATATTATGTTCCATGTAAAGTTTTGGGTTGTATTAATGGTTTTTTACTATCAAAAACTGTTGACCTCAGTTAATCTCATTGAGCGCCAGGCAGAAATCTTGACATAAGATCGGATAAGTAATCATCCCCAAAACGAGGGGATTTTTGCAGTATCACCACGGCAATATAATATTTCATAAATTGTGGTTTTGTGGTCAAGATATTTGTTACAACACCTTTGACTACCGATTTACGGTCTCTAACCCGTACATATTGAAACTTTCATGGTCGTTAATGTTAGTACAAGTTATTTTTTTTTTTCACTTATATTTATATGATAAAATATTTATGTGATACTTAACTTAATTCCGCAATAACACTTATAACGGGAATTTTTTGAATCCAACCCCTACCCAACAAAATTCAAATAAAATAAATTGTTAGTTGCGGCGTGCTATAGTAATGTATTTCACTTATTTTCATGAAACAATAAATATTGCAAATTAAAGGTCATTTGAACATACTTAAAATTTAATTAAATGTTCTTCCTGACAAAGACGCAAATTGCGAATTTTGTGCACGATTGTAGATCTATGATTCAGAATCTCTCTCTACTTGGAGGGAACAGCGATCTCTTTATAGTCGGTTCTCATTTTATTTATATTTTTTTAATCATACAAGGTTTTTTACATCCAAAAATACATTAAAAGTTATTTAATTCATATAGTTTTTTGACTGTTTCGTTTCGAACTTATTAGATTATTTTTAAAATATTTTTTTTTAAATAATATTGTAAAAACGGACGTAATTCAAAAATCCGAATAATAATTACTTTAAAAGAAAGAGAAACATTATATCTTATTTTTGTTTCTCTCTTATAACAAATATTTATCACACTAATTATTATTTCAATGAATAAACTACTGTTTTAGTGTACTTACCAATAATATATTTTGAAAAGTGTCGAAGTCCAAAAATTCTAAACACTTTAATCACTAAAACGTGTCTTAATATTCACACAAAACTATTGCACTACAAAACAACATCTACACTTAGGACTAAGTGCTCCAAGCACGCGGTTCCTGACCTGAACACAGTCTGAATTATTCAACGTTAGTTTTCTTTACTTTACGTAAAGCGCAGTCTTACGCTACGGCTGGCGTAGAGGGGCGTAGAGCTCTCACTGCGGCTGTACTGGCGACCGCTCGCGGCGACGGACGGCGCCGGCATGGGCGGTGGCGGTGGCAGCGGTGGCGGTGGAGGGGAATGGCCACTGGCCAATGTTACGGGTTACGGGAAAAAACTTTCTGACGGTGGACGCTAACAACTTCCGGTAATCAATTTTAGTCCCTCATTGTTAAAAATGCATATAATCATAAAAGAACTTTTTAAGGTTATACCATAAATTAATCACGTATTTATTAATATCTACACAGATGCAATTTTATTCGATTTAAATAGTAACCCGCGCTTTCTCGTTCTAAGAGATTTTTACAGGCAAATATTGAACGCATTAACAGTTTCATTTTTATACTTTCAAAAAAAAATTTTTTTGCCCTTTTAAACGCCTTTAAATTAATAACCAATAAAAGAGTTCTTTATAAAGTATGCATAATTAGGTATAACATATAAAATTGTGGTTACCGAGGCACTGTTATCTCATGGGAGTGAATAAATGCACAATACGTTAATACACCGTGTTCCAAGACCATTCCCAATAAAAAAATCACCTTATTGGCCCTGCGATTTTACACATAATTTGTTTTGACACCATATCAAAATTCATCATGGTTTCCGAGTAAAAACTTTGTAAACTTTATGTCATAATACGAAATCGCTTTTGTCATAAGTTCGGTCACTAGCAGTGCCGCTCCGTGCTGGGGCATTGACAGGCCTTGTAGACTCTGTATAGAACTAGCTGTTCAACCCCGGGCTTTACCTTGGGTTGGCTTATGGTGTAACTGTATGTCCGTCTGTCAAAGACTTGTATCTTTTCGTCGTCGTAACAAGTTGTAAGTTGGTATAAAATTGAGTAGCGCAGATATACCACAGGGTAATTTATTAAATATTTTTGTTACTACATTATATGAATGATAAGGAAGATAATTGCAATAATTTCAATATTAATTAAATTTTCGAAACTGAAAACTATACGATAATACACTTCCATAACATTCAATACTGATTATTCTACAATATTGCGTCATAACTTCATTCGCCATTTTCAAAATTCAATGCAGCGCCGATTTTATCGATAAGATGTCGATAATAAATATAATTTATCGACTTCCACGACATTAAGTCCAGGCGGCGGCCGGGCGACAATTAATAGCAATGGTCCATTAAGCGGCGCGACCTAAAGCACGCCCCCCATTATGCATTTAGCCCACATAGACAAGGCTTTTGTCACATTATGTAGAATACACCTTTAAAGCATCTAATATTCGAAATAAAAAAAATATTAAGACGTCTACTGTTGTTCTAATCCATACAAGCATTGTTTTCAAAATATTTTTAGGTTATCAGGTTTTGGTGAACCTATTTGTGACAAAATTTAAGTGCCAAATATTATTATCTTTTCGTCTATAGTATTTAAGAGATTTTGTAAAAACCCATTATCATCAAACTTATTTGTCATTTAATATTCGTATGCGGGTTTTTTCTACTATATACTATACATTGAAAGATATATTGAAATCTATAGTATTTACTAGGTCGCCGCAGTCGCTCGCATTTTGCTTCGCTGCAGCACATATTAGAGCGAAGCGATTTACTAAAATTTTCTAAATAAAATTTAGTCTGTGACAATAACTTTTTAACGACGGGATAGATTTAAAAAGCGCGTGACTTTTTTATAATGGATATTCCCATAGACAATTTTCTTTTGACCCCAAAAATTTT
Source organism: Neomicropteryx cornuta (assembly GCA_020383195.1). Lineage (NCBI taxonomy): Eukaryota > Metazoa > Arthropoda > Insecta > Lepidoptera > Micropterigidae > Neomicropteryx > Neomicropteryx cornuta. Next base: position 15,820,745 of record JAHKQU010000014.1, read on the forward strand.
ATTTTTGACAATATTTAAAATCAAGCTCCGTCACGACCTTCACTTTTTCATGTAGATTCTCTCAAAATCAAAAATTTTTCAAATCGGTCAAGGAATGACCAAGTTAGCCCGTGACAAAGTTCTAATTGGAGTCTCCTTATGAGAGCTTCGCTCGCTACGCTCGCTTCGCTCTAATTATATCTATTTTATCTTGTACCCAGTATATTATATTAGATTTTACTCAGTTGAATTCTACCCCTCGTGAAATTTAAGGGCTTACTGAAAGATTCCGAAGAAATAATAAAAATTCAAGAACGGAATAACCTAGTTTATAAACATTTTTAGAAATACTAAACATTCAAATTCAATTATTTTTAGCCCGATTATTATAAAGCCAGTTTTTTTTTTTAAGTAATATTTGTTACAGAATATATTTTTCGTACGGCATAAATTTTATATTCCCTTTGGAGCACACAATAAAAATATTAGGTAAAATATACTATTCTTACAATTTCGACTATTCATAGGTTAATACAATAAATATTTGGGCGTTGTGTTAGCAATAAGGTTATTAAATTGATAGCTGCAGAAGTATTTTTTCGTTAAATGCTATTTTTTTAACCCGTCATGTGCAAATCACTTTTTTCGTATTTAACCATTTTTTTCGTTTTGAAAAACACATACAAAACACATTTTGAGTATCTGGATAATTTTCACGATCAGTATTTGGAACATGCAACGTGTGAATAGCTTTGAATATAAATAAATAAATACTCATAAAATTTCGTATGGCTGTTCGATACATGGTACTTTAGGAAATATATTAGTAAAGATTAGCGAAAGAGACATTTCTGTTTTGATAATAAATGAATAAGTGAGTTTAGGGGTCGCTTTTCATACAATATTACAACACGAAATAGAAAAAGAAAAGAGGCGTAAATTATTTTATACTCACGAGCTTATTTACGTTGGCATAGTATACACGTGTTACTGAACAATTTTGAGCATTCATGAAGGCGTGAAATTGACGACTCAAAGTAAACATAATATATTTAGATACTATGCATTTATATAATATAATATAATAATAAAAGCATCACTGCTCGCATCTGGTCATTTTGTAAAATGTGTATGTTTTTATTGTTTCCGCTTGCATGTTGCACTTGAAAGCGATACACTCATAAGCTCTTTTGTATAGATTCTTAGTGAATATATTTCAAAACTGCTCCCATATTATTTCCCTTTAATCGTTTTGAAACATCAGTTTGACCAACAAATTCGCCCAGATATTTGTACCCCAATCAGCGTGTCTTACAACTTATAGGTAGCTACTATCAAAGATTATGAATACAGATGTTTGTAGGAAATTTATTTGTGAACTAAATGATATTTAATTTACAGACACTAAAAACAAATGTTGTTTGATCGCAGTCGATCTTTCAACTTCAAAATTAATGGCCCTTAATGTCTCCTGCTAGGTCAAATAATTTATAAATTAGTTACACTTGTTGATTAACATTTATTATTATTATCATTATTTTACTCGACATTATTCGAAATAATGTTCTCTATATTATGATACGGTGCGTATGTCTTACTGCTTAGGCGCACTTCTTGTGTTTAACAGCGATTGTGACATTTACGACTTTGGGCTGCAGTCAAACAAGCCGTTGCGCTATATGTAATGCAAAAATCGACTCTTTCATGCTACCTGACTTTTGCTTACTATAAGAAGCTCCGTGCGGCAGCATTGGTGCAAAATTAAAAAAAAACGGAAGCATATGTACCTACATCTCAAAATTCACCCTAGGATCGTGTGGAAAATTCATAACATTACGGTGTTTAGATTCTTAACCTTTGTAGTTCGATTCCAGATCATTTACTTGGATAAACTCAAAAAGGAAAAGTTTAAAGAAAATATTAAGCTTCTTGAACTGAAACGGTCTGTATTTCTGTGTCCGCGCATTTACTTCGAGGAGAAATATCATTATTATCCACCCAACGCTTAATAAATATCCTGAATTGGATTTGTCAGCAGTGTTTCTTAATTTTTATTCAAAAGGAATATGCCTATTATTTTTTGTCATATTTGCATATTTTTTTTAGATATTGATAATGTTGGACAAAACCTTAAAAATATGTGCATAATATTTTAGATAGATAGGTATATCATAAGCTGTTTGCAAGTACAGTTGGGTCGTAAAACAGTCGCCCAGATTTTATGAGCTTTCTCAGTTGGCCATGATATTCTTATTTTAAGGAAAGATACGAGGAAACGCCGGGCCAATATCGCTAAATCGCGAAAGTTTACGATTATTTCTTGCTTTAGGTACAACTTTATAGCGGTACGTTCGGATTGATTCGCCATATTTAGCATTTTCTTTCGGTAACATTAGATTTTCATGGCCTGCTGTATCGTGTTTCGAGTGCTTTCAGGATAGCTGAAATAACACTATTTTTCTTCCAGGTAAGAGAAACGAGTAATTTTGACAAAATGAATCAAAAAAATATTTTTTACGTTTTACATACTCTATGTATGTAAAAAAAATCCTATTCAAACACACAGGAAATAAAAGGTATAATTCGCTATGAAGATTTTAACAATCCGCAAAACAAACAACCCTTTTCTTGTTCCTACCCTATTTTATGGGTTCCACCCAGTTTATTTGGGTCCGAGTTATGTTCGCCTCTCAATCATCTGAAAAGTTTTCTTCGAGAAATGAGCACCTCAAGATATAATGTAATCATAAAAAAATATCAATGGGTATAACATATATTGCTTTTACATTGTTTTAACCGATTTAGACAATTGTTTAATATTATTTAGTGATTAAATAGTATTATAAAAAAAACAATTCTTAGCGTCTGAGTATGTAACATTATTTATTCCGTTTTGTATCGAAGGTACAACGCAATTCTCAAGTCAATGGTGATCATCACATTTGTAATTAGTACCTCAATATCTTTGGATTCAGATTATTTTTTTGAGAAAAGCATAAGATAAGAATCTTTATTTCTATCACATATATACATTTATAGGAAAGACATATTTTTTTTTATTCTAATAAGTTGAATACAATATAATACCATAACATTCTATAACTACAATACAATGTATTACTAGAACAGTGCTAAAGAGCAATGTATTATTACTACTGTGTTAAATGTTTCACGAGCCAGAACATTATATTAAATTACACAGAGTAAAACGGAAAATTACACATATTAAATAATCAAATTAATTAATTTTAATCAAAATAGAATAGTGTATTTCTAGGTTTCGTTTAACCTCGATGTAACAAACACCGATGAATTTGAAAAGTAGATATTTACGCCAATCCCTCATCTGTGCAGCCTGACAAAGTCACATAAGGTTATTTTTTATCGGCATTGTATTCAGTTACATTTGCCAAGAAGTTAACTTCTAACTATTTATTTATTTTATTTTATTTATCTTTATTCGAAAAACCAACATTTTACATAGTAACATAGAAAAATTACATTAGATTGAACAATAAAAACCTATGTAAAACTAAAAATGGGTTTCTACTAACAAAAAAAAATACTATTAGTAACAAATATTACAATACCATTTTTTATATCTATATTAGTTATATATCTACTTACATGAATTTAGAAAAACTAATTTGCCTTTTATTTTTTATACAATTCATTGCTAAACACTTTAAATTGTGACTTTTTCAGAGTCAATTTATCAGAGTAGTTAATAGTACCATTATAATAATTTTGCAACCATGGTATCGTGAATGCAGAGCTTTATTCTGTCAACAAAGTCCTAAGTCTCGTCTAATATTTGAAGACGTCCCTATTCTCTTTTTTCTAGGATTTGCGTTTTCAATGCTAGACGTTTACTCGTCATTCACGAGCATTTCTAGGTACTTGTTGTTTATTTGTAGTAAATCTATAGAGGTTTTTGCCGTCTTTACGTAAAGTACATAGCCGGAACGGCCTCTATCTTGGCAGGCGTACTTTATACATACATTGCCGAGAAAATCCTCAGTTAGCGCTTGTCTTCTTGATTTATTAAACGAACCAATACCAATTGAAATACGTCGAATTTGTGATCTAACACTATTTCAATAACTACGAACAAGGCATATACTCGTATATACGTCACATCACAAGCGACGCTACCGTCATAATATGTTAATCTTCCTAACTTAAGGCGCCACGGGACGCATTTGTCCTTGAGATTTGAAAGAGTAGGCTTTATTCGAACATTGACGCGTAGAAAAGAGACGGATATACTCGCCGACCGCGAATTCGTTACATTTGGAATCGATGAAACATGTTTTTTGTATTTAAATAATTATTATCATTTGAAAAAAATGTTTTTTTAAAGTAATGTCCTAGATTATTATATTGTCTATCTTTAGAAAGAAAAATTAGGTTCGCGTCACTTACACAACTTAAAAGAAAATCGTTGCAAGAAAAAAACAACACTTTCTTATTTATTTATTTTCATTACTATAATAAGGTGTATTTCGTTTTTTTTTAAGCAAAGGACTAAATTAATATATGTAGAATATTGTGGTATTTTTAGTTTTAGCCATTTGTTGGGAATAACTTCAACAAAATTCACCAAAATACGTTACAAAACACGTTTTAGGGACTGGTGGCGCCTTAAACTCCTAATCTCTTTACGTTAGGTATTTTGTATGTTTTGCTTTTATAAATGAACCAGATTATAATAAGATATACATTTTTGAAAATAACTAAAACTGAAAAAGCCTGCCTTAAGAGTTGAAAAAAGTTCTTATGTCAACATTTTTGGATATCGTAAATACAAGAAATACCTACTTATACAACCTAAACATACCTATGTAAAAATATCTTTTAACATTTTAGACAAAAAGGTTCTATTGGGCAATATGAGCATTTTTTTTTTTCATGTTATGGGAATTTCAAAATATGAAATATGTTAAGGCAAACTATGTTGTGCTTTTATTTATTGTAATTACTATATTAGTATTGGGACAAATGTTTTTTCTTGTTTTCTTTACGTTGGTAATTGGCTAGTCGCTCGTCTATTTTTTATCTATGTACAGATATTCCAAAATCTATTTTTTAAACTTCGAATATACGAAACTATAAAACTATTTATTTCCTTATTTTATTATATTTTTTTTTAAAGGATTAAATTTATGATACTGATTTGTAAAAATAAAAACCCGGTAAGTATCTATAAAGTAAAGTAAATTAAAGTAAAAATTTATTTCCAAAAACTTAAAGCATAGGAATGACAATTTTAAATTTTTAATCGGTTCACAAAAATTGACATAATTCAATATCATAATGCAATATAGATACATCTTGCCTAGAGTGTTCGACATTTATACTACTCGTATTACATAGCTAAAAATACATCACATAAAAATTAAATATATTTATAAATTGTAAATAGAAGTTTTATAATTATGCTTAAATATACTATTTTAGAATTAGTATGAAAAATAACTGCCACATAACATTTCTTCCTTTCAATTATAGGTGTTCAATTATTATATATTTTCAATTAATATATTTTTTATTAGAGCGAAGCGAGCGGAGCGAGCGAAGCTCTCATAAGATGACTCCAATTAGAACTTTGTCACGGGCTAACTTGGTCATTCCTTGACCGATTTGAAAAATTTTTGATTTTGAGAGAATCTACATGAAAAAGTGAAGGTCGTGACGGAGCTTGATTTTAAATATTGTCAAAAATAAAATTTTTGGGGTCAAAAGAAAATTGTCTATGGGAATATCCATTATAAAAAAGTCACGCGCTTTTTTGAAAATTTTTTATTCGAAAATAATTAATCGAATTTTATTTTAAATTATTTAATTTGATATTAATTTAATACAATTTAACAATAATAAATCGTTTTTAACAATAAATAAAAATACAAAAAATAATTAGGTAAGTTTCACGCATAAAAATAGTAAAAAAAAACAAAATTCGCTCGAAGGTCACGTCACTTTTTTTCTTAGCGATTTATTCTAATTTCGATTTAATTTTCTAAATTAAGCATTAATTTTGAATAATTTATCAAGATTTTTATTTTTAAAAACCATCTCTATGGTCGTAGTTATAAAGAGAAAATAGCATTCATCCAAATTATAAAGTAGTTAACTTGTGATGAGCGAACATGTCTTTTACTATGGCTTAATCTGCTTATGTTTTTTTAACATCTAGAATAAGAGCAATGCCTCCCATAAGAAGGCGACAATTCGGTCGCAGGACAAATGACGTAAAAAGTTATTGTCACAGACTAAATTTTATTTAGAAAATTTTAGTAAATCGCTTCGCTCTAATATGTGCTGCAGCGAAGCAAAATGCGAGCGACTGCGGCGACCTAGTCTATGTATGTGCATGCAATATAAATATCCATTTAGCAAATCATGTAATCCCTTGACTGGGATGCTGAAAGGGAAGGAGGTCGGGTTTTTATTGAATTCATCGCATTGACGTCTTCTCTGCAGTCGTCGCTCGCTTTCGGGCTTGTAACCAATACCTTCCGCGTGGCCTATATATGACGCCGTGTCAGGTTGCCAACGGCCACAAGTAAGCGGAGATCGGCCACAAAAGAAAAGAATTTGAGGAAACAAGACAACGAAACGCCGCGCTGATATTTATTTAGTCTGAAAAGTTTTCTATTAGCGAACGTAAAACGAAACCAAAAACCCAGAACAGATCTATCAAGCGGAAATTTAAATATTGGGTATTGATTGGCAAAATAATAAACAATTTAAACCAGGAGCAAGTTGCCGCACCCTAATTGCACCACTGTTATTTTTTTTAAGCTGTGCCTATTATTATAACAAATTAAGATGTATATTTAAATCTATACTTAAGTAAGATACTCATTTCAAAAGGAAAAATATTAATATATATTATACAGCAATTAACAAACAATTAAGCATCTTTGAAGGGGGTGAAATGTCTGCTTTTAATGTGCGCAGTCTAGTTATCTGATTTATAACTGTGAGCGATTAAAAATTAAGGATCTTTGTGCAGATAAATACGTATTTTTTATAGCAATTCTAAAATAGGTAAAATCTTAGCATAAATTTATAGACTTCTTGTTTACTGATTATATATCTTTTTGTGATGTATATCTTTTGGCTATATAATATGGGTAGTATAAATATAAAATCTAAATATTTGAAGTATAGACACGATGAAACCTATTATATCGATGTATATGTATATATGTATATTTAATATGATTTTTTTTTTGTGATCCATATGTGAATTGTCATTCCTCTTGAGAATAAACTTTTACTTTACTTTACTAAGGTTATGATTTATTACTTATGTTCGTTAGACTACAACGCAATAAAACAGGTAGGTATAAACATAAATGACACCCAGGGTAATGCCTCTAAAAGATATGCCCCGTTGTGTTCAATTCTTTTACTTATATTCTTTAGCATTTGTATCTCGTTTGCCGGAAACATTCGTCATTCGATGGCAATATCTCGTCCATGCGCGGGCATCGAAAGTGGGCCGGAAATGTAAAACCAATCGACCGCCAAGTCATCTGCCGTACATTTGACAAGTTTATAAAATAGGTTCGACCATTTTTGTAATATTTAACAGAATAATCATGTTTTTAGAAAGTCTATTTATCTTATTAAGCTTTTTTCTAGCGTAAATAGGAGATGAAAATACGTATGTATTCCCTTATTTTCAAAACTATTACTTATAACTCTTTTAAAAAAACAGACAAATTTAAAAACGTTTAAGATCATAGAAACGCTTAAGCATTATACTATTACCAAAATGTAGTATATCAGAAAAATTCTGAGGTAAATTATCTACCAGCTCTTTTTAAATTCATTTTCATTGGTAACTATAGGTGTGATAAAATGTACAAAAAGATAAATGTACTGATTTGCTTATTTCTTTCAAATTGAAAAAATGTGCTCTCATTTGTATCCTTCCACGCCGGAAATTAAAGGGCGAACGTTATATTACGTCAGTAAAACTGATTACTCGCTTTCAAATATTAGTAGATATATTTTTTTATTACTCAATATCGACTTACAGGCCTAAATAATATTAGGTTAGTATATGTTGAATTCACGCTTCACGCTTATGTTGAATTATTTTATTCATAACAAAAATACTCTTTATGTTACCAAATATATTGTCAAAAAAAAACATCCTTTTGGTGCATTTTAATAAATAATCTCCCAAAACCTATTTTAAGTGCATTTTATCATTCTACGTTAACATTTTAGTTAGCTGTCCGCTGTTAGAAAAAGGTAAGCTATAACATTCTGTTTTAAAATTATTTTTTCTTTTGCTTCACATTTAATGCTGAATCCCCTGTCGCCATAACAATTTGGTAAATGTTTTTGTTATTTTCTGTATATTCTAAAATAAATAAAAATAAACAAAAACAAAATTGTTTTTTTTATGAAAAACTTTATATGGGTTGTTTAAGAGTTGAAAATGCTGATAATCTACCTATGATTACCTCGATTACTTCAAATTGAAGGGCATTTGATATAGTTTATTCTAAAGCTCTTTTAAAAATTAATTGACCCCACGACTGTCAAATGAAACTTAGCCCGATGGGCCTACAGATGATGAGCAAAGTGACTCATCCCGAGTGCAGTAATACCGGCGAAGCCCGGAGTCTAAAAGCTAGTATAGTAAAAAACATATAATTTCGCTGCAATATGTACCCATTGCTTCAAACCAGACATGATAGCGGGAGACCTACTGATTCTTCGCGTGAGTAAGAGAGTTAATTCGACGACAATTTATATGTCTTCCCAGTTATAATTTGAGGAATTTAGGTACAATTCGTAGGTATTAGGGTGTGTATGTCACCAATGCCATAATTTGATCAAATCTTACCCAGTGATTTGAACCACCATGAATGACGTGTTCACTTATTGCCGATTTTAAAATGTCATTATTTTTGACATACCTTATATGTTCTATGATCTGAGGACGAATGCTTCTTTTAGTTTGACCTATTTAGGTGGAGAATATAAGTTAAAAGATTGCAACCAACTTTTGTCTTTTGCCAATTCTAACTCATTCTAACTGTTCCGACTCTACATTTTTTATAATTAATATTGTATTATAATAAAATTTATTCTATAAATGTATAATATTTCGTTTATTATATATATTACAATATTCCGATTCCTCGATTTTCCTAGTTTTATTACTGGCAACCTTTTCATTACTACAGCTGTCAGTGTCAGTTTGAAAAGAAATAAAAGAGATACCTGCGCTTATCTGAGGTCCGTTAATGACGTGCACGAGATTCCTTTTAGCCGCGAACGGATTGTGCAATCCAATAGCTAATTCCTGTGATCCGCGATATCCCGTCATCGGATCTCGCGCACACGACCAACAAGAAACAGTGAGAAAACGGTAAAAGGCAGGCGAACTAACATCAGCCATCATCGCACATAAAAAGGTTTATCTTTTGTTTTCCTGTTAATTGCGACCTCTTCCAATCAGAAAACTTCTGCTCAACTTTCTGACAAAAGGCCCAATATTTTACTTTATTTTTTGAACATCTGAGCGCCACTTTCTGCCCGCTTGTCCCTAAAAACCTCATTTGTATCGTTTGGCTCGAAGCCGAGAAAATGGAGATTGCGTTCGTTTATAAATGAAAGCGAACCTCCTGAATGGAATCCGATGAATCACAAACCGTTTTCAGCTAGTCGGATACCTACCGAGTGCTCAATCACCCTTTTAGAGCATTCGAGAAACGGGAGAGGGGGTTATTTGCCATTCAAAATGTACGAGCCTTGCTTAAGGAACATTTTTGAATCGCCTAATACTCTTGAAGGAGACGTAATGCGGCTTTTTAAATTATTAATATAGTTTTTAAAGTATTTTAACACCTTAAATTATTTATGTAATTGCAGTAAATTAGCAAATATGCGAGTACGTAAGAGAATAATTAATAAAATACTTCCTTACACCTAATGTTATTAAGAAATAAATAGTAGTTAATCATAAATAATAAAATTTAAACGTAATGTGCACGGCAAGTAATGTAATTCTAAATGATAAATAAAATCAACGTTGGACTGATATTCTATCTCATATTCAATAATGAAGTCAAAATATCGCCATTCAATTTGTATTATATTTAGATATTTATATCCAAGCCCATAAAAAGTAAAGAAAGCTTTGAGTTGTTTCCCGTTAAAAAGTGTCCTTTGGAAAAACAAACAGAATTGAAATTCCGCCCTAGTCGTCGTTCTGCTCTGTTTGCTCATAATTTAAAGTACGAGAGTCAAGGTAGGAATAAAATATTTCTGTTTGCACGATTTAGCAAATCCCGGTAATCCGAAAAAGGTTCCCAGACTGCGAAGGATGCTAACTCGATTTGGTTTGGAAAGGACGCAAAGGTACGCGCAGACTTTGGAAAGCGTTGTACAATCATAAGCTCGGCCTGCGGGGTTGTTTTGTAATGTGAACGCATGATGTTATTAATTACAAAACTTAAGTGCTTATATTTGAGCAGTCTTTGTAATTTATCCTTATAAAGGACACATATAGCACATAATGAGCAATCTAGCTCTTTCGCCTCAGTCAAGAACAAACATCTTGTAAGATGTACTTTTACCCGAAATACTTTTTTGTTGATATTTTTAATAAAACAAAATATTATTATTTATTATTAAAAATCATATACACGGTAAAATATTAGATTAACATATTTATTATCTTTCCTTTCCAATGTTATTCATTTATTTATTTGAATTACAAACAGCGATACAATATTTAGGTACAAACACTAAAAAAATGCTATTCATAAGGCCGATTAAATGTAAAATAATGAAGGAGTTGTTCAGGGAAAGGAAAACCTATTAAACAACTAGCTGACCCGGCCACGCGTTGCTGTGGCTAAAGTTTTTGTTATATTACATTATAGTAAACAATCTAAGAGGAACAATAAGAGAACATCAGTCACGGAGTCCACTATGCTTTTTCACACAGATGGTATTTGTAAAAAAATATGGTGATCTCCTTATTTGACTTTCTACTACTATAACCCTTTAGTACAATGAAATTATTTACGAACTAAGACGAAAATGTTGATGTTGGTATACAAATTCACTGGATTGAGATTTGAAGGGGAAGTACGTTGAACACAATTAATTAAAATGTTCTTACACTTGATACTAAGCAGAAATCAATTGGTAAAAAATAAAAATTTATCAGATTTATTATTTCCATTTAATTTTATAACAAATATAAGTATATTACAGTATAATACAGTAAATAACATGTGACGCTTAAACTCATGAATGAGGTAGGCAAGGCAGACAGTCTTAAACTTTTAAACATTAATATCTTTTTTTTGAATTATAAATACTTTCAATTTCAATTTAATTTAACACCAATCGGTGCACAATGTTTTTGGTTAACCTGTCTTTAGCTAACACAAATAGATTCGACGGTTTCCCAACACGTGAACACGCAACATATAGTTGCCCATGAGAAAAACATGGATTTTCCAAATCTAAACCACAAATGGACATTGTTTGACCTTGAGATTTATTTATAGACATGGCGAAAGCTAAACGAATTGGAAACTGTAGCCTTTTGAAGGGTATGGTAGAATCTGATGGTATCATCGGAATACGTGGCAGCAGGACCACTTTTCCTTTAAACTTCCCAGCCAAAATGGTTGCTTCAAGAATGTTTCCGGTGATCTTTTTGATGACCAAACGCGTACCGTTACATAATTGAGGTGGATTCAAATTACGGAGGAGAATAATAGGGGAACCAATCTTTAATCGAAGATTATGTGGTGGCATTCCAGGGATATCTAATGAATTTAAAAATTCAATCGGAAAATTTACACTTTCATTTTCATCAACAACAGTATCGATTGATTTAAAAGACATCAGATCGCCTGGTAACAACTGTTGTATCTGGAAGTTAATTTCGTCAACATCAACGTTTTTGGCTGCCAAAATCGCCCGTTGACTAAGCCATTCATGATTCAAATAATTATTCTGTATATCCGGGAAAATACTCTGAATCAATTCAGTTTTATCCTGAACAACAGTGCAAAAATTGTCTGGTAGTTTAATGCATTGCGTATTTGGTTGCAGTTTTATTTTACCGTTCCCAATATCTAGTAGTTGTTCGGAAAATATTAGTGCTGATGGATCATTTTGCAATTGTACTCGCATATTTATGGTCAATCGAAGTGTTTCAACACTTCGCCATAAGAATGATTGTTTCAAACATGCATTAATCTCATCCGCGAAAGTAGAGCGAGGTATAACCGGTAAGGTCTGCCGGAAGTCACCAGACAAAAGTAAGATAGCACCACCGAAAAGTTTATTATTGCTGTTTAAATCTTGCATAGTTCTGTTTAATGCTTCAAGTGAATATTTGTGTGCCATTGTGCACTCATCCCAAATTATTATAGAACTCTTCCGCAACACTGCAGCTATTCCACTATTCTTTTTGATGTTACACATTGCATCTGGTTTATTATGAACGTCCAATGGCAGCTTGAATGTTGAATGTGCTGTTCGCCCACCATCCAGTAAAGTAGCCGCAATGCCTGACGATGCTAATGCTAATGCGATTTTTTGTTGCGACCGTATTTTGGCAAGAATCAACGATATTAAAAATGTCTTACCGGTTCCACCGGGTGCATCCAAGAAAAAAAAACCGCCTTGTTCAGCAGCAACAGCCAGCATAATCCGATCATAAATAATTTTTTGTTCTGCTGTCAGTAATGGTTCACTGTTCATGATAATTGTTGCTAAACTTCCATGGTCATATTGATTTTCTCGTTGTAAATCGGTATTGACTAAGTCGGTGGCTGGACGATTAGGTGATGGCATACCATAATGATTAAATGGTAAATTTGAACTAAGAACACATAAATCCTCGATCAAGACCAATGCTTCATTGTACATCTCTGGTGTATAATCTATGTTTTGGCATTGATTTGTTTGTCTAATTCGGTGCAAGATGTCTTCTGTCATACAATTTTTATATTTTTCCCACAAAGTTTGTGCTTGCGAGGGATAACATGTCGCCAAAATAATTGCAAACAACTGACGAATGTTATTCGGTGTTGATGTCAACGCAGCATCAGCAAGCGTTAAGTCCCAATGGTTATCGTCTTCTAGCAATTGCAGTTCACGACATGCATCCTGGTATGTATTGAATACTCGACCATTAGCTGTTCGTAAAAATTCAAAAGACGTTGGTCCGGGAACATTCACCAATAACAAACGTAAATAGAAGCACTCACGTTGCTTTGGATGTACCGTGTAAAGTCTCCCCAATGTCTTAGCTTTGAATATGCCTGTAATGGAAGGATGTGGTTTTCCTTGTTTCCGTGGCTCCCATTTTTTACTGGATTTGTTCCATGTGAAATAACGTGGAACATCACCATACACCAATGTCTTCGCGAATTGGCCAAAAACATCAGGTTTTTGACACAATGTAAAAAATTCAGTTAGAGTCGTTTTCGGAGCTTCGAACGCTCTTTGGAGAACATTTTCTTCAGTGAAGTATACACGTTGACCGTTTTCAAGATGTATTGCCAGATGTTGGACAGCAGGATCTCTTTCGTGGATGGGAAAGCTGAGAATATGCCAAATAGCTTCATTGCTGCTAATGTATCTGCCCATTTGGTATCGTGCTATTTCGTCATTTTTATTTATGTTTTTTACTTCAAATATGGCCAAATCACTGCCTTTGTTTACATATTTACAAATATACTTAATTGATTTAACAGAACTGCAAAGCTCAACATTGATATGAGCTTTGTAAGTTTTTGAAAGTAGTGGTGAGTATGGTACCACCCACTGATTATCAAACTCAACTTGATTTGGAAAGTTCGGCAGTCGCATTGTAAATGTGTGGCCACCATTCTCAGTACTTCTGCGGCGATACATTGGATAACCATCAATATCCGTGATCGTGTCATTCGTATGCGGCTTTGGGAAGTTTTTTTTACATTTTCCATTTTCCATGCACGGTGACGTCATGTTGAAAACACCGCATGGCCCATGGATCATGTGTTTGGTGACAATATCAAATAATTCTTGATCAATTAATGGGTCTGGAATTTCGGCTGAAATTATTTGATCGATTTCTTCAGGACGGATTCTATCTTTAAGCCAAACCAAAATGTGGGCATGAGGCAAACCTCGCTTTTGCCACTCTATCGTATACAGCCAACAACGTGTGATACCAAAAATTGTATATTTAACAATAAAATCAATTAAGGATTTCAATTTTTGTTTAAACACACGTGCAGTTAAATCATGACGATGAATGGCTTGTTGTCCTGGCAATAGTAAAGTTTGTATCTCTTCCCAATTCGGATTACATGTGAATGTAATAAATAAATCCGGTCGGCCGTAATGACGTACGTAAGTCATCGCATCTTGTATGCATGCATGTTCCGTGCCGTTCCGTATCGACATCTGTCAGTTTTATGACTGAATCTACCAGCATGTTCACCTAATGGTACTTTGTCGGCTTTTATGACGATTTGATAATTGTCATTTTGCAGTCGTGGCGAAACTCTTTTGATCAATTGAATTAGTTGATTGTGATCTTCTAAAAAATTTTCCAATAATATCACAATTGCTCTTTCCTCACCTTGTTCAATAAAATTATACTGGCACCGAGTCGTCACGCGCTCTTCACAATCGCCCATAAAATAAAAAGGTATCGACATCTGTCAGTTTTATGACTGCCAAATAATAACGGACAAAAAATTAGCGATAAATTAAAATTGCGACTATAATTTGAGATTTAAACTATCCTATCTCTCAAGTGCACATCGAACTGCACATGGTGTTCAAATTTTATTATTAGTCCATTATTTTATTATTAGTCCATTGAGGACAAACATTGTGACACGAGATTTATATATATTAAGATAATATGAAAAAGAAAATGCAAGAGTAAGGAAGTACACGTATAATAAAGTATGCATCAGTGTAGTGAGAGGTTTAGGGTGTGTGTGTATGTGTAATGTGTTTAAACCAGCGTGCTGATTCTCTCATTATATAAAAAATTTTAAATAATAATATTTCACGCAAAAGAGAGTAAGAATAATAAAAATAAAATACAACCATGAAGCTAGGTAACTCAATGACGGCGATCGCTTATTTTGGGTTTCAAAAATGAGCTCTTTTTAGCTTTGACATCGTAATACGTCTACCCTACACGACATAAGAAATTTATTGTTTTTTAAGGGGGCATGAAATGACAGTAGTGTCACAGTCGTAGGTCTTTTTCTAATTTAGATTGGTATCTGCGAGTTTTAAAAGGCCATTTGCCATCGTTTCGGTTCACCTGCAACGCTTTAAAAAATCAGTCTTTTTTTAGTAAAAACTTCAGAAACGGAGAAACTTCTCACGCTGCCATACAGTATTTAATTCAATGCAAAACAAAGAAAATCATTATTTGACTACAACACGCAACAACCACCTAGAAAGATACTAAGCAAGAAACACTCTTCATGCTAATTAATCACTTCTAACATACATTTTAAAAGCAGTTAATCCAAATTTGCACTAAATATATTCGTAAATTTACACGCTAAAACATTTTTGGAACACTGATAAAACATTTTAAGTTGTATGCAATGTCTTTGCAAATCTGCAAACTCGAACTCGAAATTTCAAAATGAAGTAAAGCATTATGTTGGATTTATCGTTTCAAAATGGCCGCATTATAACGTCATTAAAGGAGGGTAGGCGAATGGGTTTTGGCACCGAAAATCACTTTAGAACAAACGTCCGCTCGCTGTCTCGTGCATATTTTAAATTCGCTGAGCCGAGCGTACTGGCGCAGGCTAACGATGTGAAATATCTGCACGCTCATACGTGATTTAATATATCGACCGGAGCGAAGCGGAGCGGAGCGGAGCTGAGCGGAGCGAGCGAGGCGAACACCGAAACGGAAAATGTATGCGAATGCATTATGGCAACCATTTGGTAGGCGGCCTGAACAAAGTGATGTATTGCGATTATCTACCCGTCAAAATTCAGAGAGCTGAACAGAAGAATGCCTAAGATCGTTAATACTTTACCTTATCTTTAGTTATCTTTCATATGCGGTAAAACTAGGTAGGCAAAATTTTTATGTGGTGTTCTCTTTTTATTTGAATATTGATAAAGTTTTTCTTTTTACCCTAGTGTCTAAGATTAATGTTATGTATTTCAATATTTTGTTAGAGTACCATCTAAAAATAAATAAATAAATAATACGCTATAGAAGGCACTAAAGTACAATAGTTCTGCAAAGGACGCGGTACAAGGGGGTAGATAACCCCCATATCTGCTAACATACATGGAAGGCACTAAGAAAAAAAGTCAAAATTCACTAAATTGGATAAATACCGGCTGGTTAGAAAAGTTAAGTCTAGTGAATCTATCCAAAATTGTCTATTTAAACTGTGTAAGTAATAGAATAATAACATATTACTTGTGCTTTTAGAACCAGGACCAGAGCTGTATACCAAAAATATTTGCTTTTACAACTACCTACTTTAAAAATAGCTACTTACGCCAATAACGGGATAACCTGATATAAATCTGATAGAATTTGTTTCACTATTCCCCAATGTAAGCTACTAAACACAACTGACTTCGATACCCACAACCTCAAGAATGACAATTTAAAAGAATTTACCACTTCCTATGAATAATATATATATATATATATATATATATATATATATATATATATAAATATAATAGGCCTTCGCCGTTATTTTACTTATATAAAAATCTGACATTTGGAAAATTCGAATACTTTTTAATATTTTTACAGATTGAAAAATTTTCAAACAAATTATATAGCCAGAATGTTTAAAGAAAAATTAATACCGAAAGCACAGATAGTTGCATCGCTTGAGGTAATGCACGCTGGTTTACACGCTGAATGACATTAAAGATAATGTCATTCATCTCCTCTCATCTAAATTCGCACTTAGTGGCATGTCAGAAACTTCACCGTGTCCATCTAACTAGGTGCTGAACACTTGTCCTAAGATGGACTATTTATCAATTTCTAATAAAAATGTACCTGAATGCGAAGTATACGGAGCAGAAAGGGCAGTAATCTAAGGTTCCTAATATCTTTTTTTTTTTTTTAATTTACCCGAACATATATTTCCGTTTATTTTATAATTTGTAAGTACATAGGTGAGATTCAGAGAAGCAAAACAAAAAAAAAAAGAAGAGAGAGAAAAAAAAGAACATAAAAGGAGATATCTATCGCTAATAAAATAAATACAGTGTTGTTATTGTGTAGAATAATAAAAAATGTAGTCTGTAAAATGTAGTTGATCAATATGATGTAGTAAATTACCTATTACGCTTTATATCTATAATTACTTAATTAATTGCTATTTTAAATAAGATTAGAAAGCAAACGCGAATGTATCGAAATTAAAAACTAAACAATTTTTATTTTTTAAGACCATTCCTGAATGTTCTAATGTTTTACAATTCTAATAACATATAGCATTGCATGCATATTCTTTTTTAACCATTTAATTTAACATTTTTTGCATATTTATGTCTTTTTCTTAAACTTACACATTTCATATGAACACCTCGATATCCTAGAAAACATACCTCTTCTTATAGAATTCAGTAATATTCAATTTTATAAAAAACGGTTCAGTAGTTTTGGAAATATACTACAAAGACTCATTTATTTATTTTAAGCTGGTACTTTTAGATTTCTTAAAATTTTACCGCACATATTATCAACACTTTTTTTATTTCATTTAAAAGTTATGTTAGAAAAACTTAAATTAGAAAAAAGTATTTGGTTGAGCTGAGTAAACATTAAAAGACACAATTTGGATTGAACTTACACCTCGCTGACATAAAATCGATTCGAATGCGATCAAGCTGATATTAGGTGCACCGCACAAAGCTTTTATCCTCGGTCTAGTGAGCTGCTGATATTGGTATCCGTGGGAGCGAGGCACCGAACAGCGTCAGCTACCAGCTATCACGAGAACCACCGGTAGGTAACGAACACCCTACTAGTACGGTCGCTACGATGCAATTCAATGGCGCGTTTCCAACACACGTCACCCCGCACCCTGAGCGGAACGAACCGTGCGATTGGCACGGAAATGAACGGCGCTTGCTCACTTCAAACTCTTTTCAAACGAGCGTTGTTTGTTTAAAAGTACTGGTCGTGTCAGTAAGCACACTGCGGAAATCTGACCACTGACCAGAAAGAGGTCGTCGTGTTTTTATTTCCATTGACGTAGACACTAGTCGGTGGTAGCCTCAAAACATTAAAATAAAGGATATGTGCCATTAAGTGACAGCCAGCAAGCTAATTCAGAACGCCTCGGCGGACCCTGAAAAAATACGGGAAGCGGCCGCAAATATTATCACCAGACTATTATATAATATTAATTAATACACATAAGAAATCTCCTTACAATCTTGAAGGACTCAAGCTGGGGGGTCTATAAAGGATACCCTCATCTGATAACTCGGGCATGTTCTAAAACGGTCCCGACAATAAATGTCCACATAGTGGACATAAGCCATCATCATCCTCATATTTGACACAAACTGGTTGCTTCGTTTTTAATGTTGATCAAAACCCAAAACTACATTAACTTACATCGGACAGTTTTGTAGCCTTTGAATTTATTTATAAAATATATGACTTCATATTGTCAAAAAAAAACATGTTTTTAATTTTTCTGACGCTCCTGTGACCACCGACGTAACTACGGGGAAGCTATCCCCCCCCCCCCCTCCCCCAGACCTAGCTAGACCACCCCCAGGAAATAACTGACTTAAATCGACTTCCGAAATACGAGTATTATAAAACCGCCCATGTATGTTCATAAACCATATGCGCACCGTCGCCCTCTGTTATCGCAAATATCAATCTCTTCACAAACAACAAGCAACACACGTTGTGCCAACATCGATAATGATTTAGATAAAAAAAATATTACAGGCCTTCACATTCTAGAACTATTCTCATAAAGGAATAGAAAATTAAAGCTTATTTATTTTTAAAATGAGTAAAAAATATTGGAAAAATATTTCCCAATTACGAAAAAAACCCAAGTCGAACCCATTTCAAAGAAATTGTTTTAATACTTGAGAAGGCAGTTGATTAGTTGTCGATATTGATCAACCCCCTAAAATGACATCAGTGAATATGTGAATACACTCTGTATATATCAGTAACTATGTTTTTTATTCCTAATAAAAGCTATACATACATTGTAAACTTATTTGCATAAGTATTTTTACCAATAATAATACTGCTTTTACTCGTATTTTTAGGTCTACGGACGCGTTTACGCGTCAACAGGCGCGTAGAGCTAAAGCTATTTATCAATATAAACTCTTATATTTAGGTCGACGCAACCAGTGTGTCAAGAATGAGGATAACATTACTTTTGAGAGCGTTCTGCCCATTAACGTTAATAATTAAGAAGATTTTTTTGTATACCTACCACTGCTGGCACGCAATGACAGCACACACACACTTAAATAGCCGCTCGTTCAATAAACAAAAATCTATTCTAATCCAATCATATTAGTTTTTGACAATAAAATGTATAGTGAACCGAACGATAGAAGGCACGCTTCCCACTTAAAGGTAACATTAAACAATCATTAAATACTTTCGCGCTTCTGGTAGGTTTTTGATAAGACGTCTATTGTTAATCCAAAAACGTATAGACCTATACGGTTCAATAAAATAAATTTGACACTTTAAATTATTTCTGTAGCATACTTTATTTTCTTTATATAGGTACATACTCAATAATTTTTAGTTTCAATTTTGCGTTTAGATTTAACTAAAGGTGTTCGTTTATTATTTATTATAATTAGTGATTCTACGTTGTTATATTCGCATAATTATAACAATGCATAATATAGGTAATGGAGAGATAATCGTATAATCGTTTTGGTGTAATTCGGTAGGTGTAATCAGTATTTAAATTTATCATTACGATATTATTTTGTAACAATAAATGATCATATGTATGCGTCTCAGTAACAGTGATATTTACCTTGTGTTTTAAAGAATAAAAATTAAACCAAAAATTGAGATAAATTGTATATTTAATTCAACTAGAGGTCGCCTAGTGATCAAAATTTAATGTTCGAGCATTATTGAGGTTCTTATACCTCTATCATATCATGAGTACACCTCTATAATCATTGCATATATATATATATATATATATATCAGCTGCGTTCATGTACAAATAAGTCATTAGCATGTGTTGTTTGCCTTAATTCCCCGGAATACTTATGAAATTTAAAATTTATTGTTAATAACAGTTGAAAAAAAAATACCCAATTACAAAACGCTGAATTTTATTTACGAATGTTTTCAAAATATTTTTTTGACTTTCTTTTTAATGAAAGGTCATGTGATCATCCATCATATATTCCATCATATAGTCCATCATATAAAAATTTGAAGAATTCATGCCAGTATGCTTTACCCTTATGATAACATGAAGTAAATGCAGCCTTTCACCTAAAATGACTTCAGATTCGAAATGTTTTACATTGCAAATGCATTCATCCACAATCAAAAGTATTCAAAATTCTTGGAATGACATTCAGTGTGCATTTAAATGTACCCTCAATATAATTTTAACATTTTGTAATACTATTTACACTATTTAAATTTGCAATTAGCCTGTTATCATTTCGATTTTCACGCGAATATATATTCCTCCTTCTTCTTTGTGTCTCACGTCAGTTCTATGTGAAGGCATAGTGGAAGATAAATGCGAATATCTGGATGTTAAAAAAATGAAACTACTGAAATCAAAAATGTAACATGTAAAATTAAATTACTGAAACTAAGATTATATAAGGTTTAAGTAATTTATATAATAAAATGTACTCATTTGTTTTACCTAATAATTATGCTTTTTTGCCTTGACATTACTTTATTGACATTGACAGATTATTGAAAAACACAATTCACAGCTCGAAACTCATTCAGTCAGTTTAATTAAATTTAATTGAATTGACAGATTATTGCAAAAAGGAACATTTGAAAAACACAATTTACAGCTCAAAACTCATTCAGTCAGTTTAATTAAATTTAATTAATTTATTAAATTAAATGTATTTGTAACACATATTCTAGCTTTCTAAAAACGATCCGAAATTTTCCCTTCGCGTATTAATATATAGATGTAAAAGTATCAACATTATTCCGTGTTACCATAGAATTAACGAAAATACAAGATTATTACTCAACTGCCCGGCCGCCAGGTATAAATACTCAGATATGATGATAGAAAGTAATGTTCGGTTCACTATACACGACTCGTTTATATTGCATTTTATAATAATATGTAATAAAAATGTAAATATTTAATAATCTTCGACTCCGCATACATATTAGGATAGTTATCGCAAAAAATAACCGAATCAATTATTTATGCGAAATTAATCAGCGCTATTTTCAATTGTTCCAGTATTAAAAAATATTTGAATGCCTCTAGAAGCTTATTTTTTAATGTACTTATGACACTGAGTGTACTTAATCGCATCATAACATTTCTGGCAAGTGAGAAACGAAGTTTGGAAAAATGTTATTTGTGTAACTGTAGAAAGTGCGATAACAAGGTGATTTACTCCCTCGATAGATAATTCAAAAGCATTCATCCCCCTCACTATCTCATCCGGGCCGCGTCAGATTCGTCAGACGGAAACAGCCAACGCAACTCCCGGGAGATCGAATTATTTACGGCCACGGAATCTCGGCTGCTTCCAATTAACTATTAAACGGAAAATACGGGCAAAACGCGGACTGAGGCCCTCGAGTTGTTATAACGCGCTTATGCGCGCCAATATTTACGCTTTCAGTTTTCAGGTCGGCCATAGCGCGCAGTTCAAACTGACCGCTCCTTGTAATATCATCGTCTTCCGAGCCACTGCTACTAAAGCCTGTTTACGAACGAAGGACCCCATTTACACGATTCTCACCTACAAAATGTTGCCTGCGAAAAGAAGCTTTGCACAATGAACGGAAAGGTGTAGACTCTATGACGGAAATAACGACGCTTATAACACAAATCGCGGCCAACTATTTTGTATGAAGTATTGATAGCATTGAGATTTTTTTTTTTAAATAAGGGATATGTTTTTTTTAATCCATTTTTTTACAATAATAACAAAAAACCATATATTTTCTGTAAATTTAAAAACATTTAGCATAAATGATCAATTTCATATTTAAAAACTAAAACAAAAGTCTTCAATTTTAGGCAAATTTTGTTGTTTTATTTCTAATTTATTACACAATATATCTTAAATTGCTTAGGTAAATCCGTCCTCCGCTTTATTCTCATCAAAACTATATTTCTTTTATAAATGATGTTTCTGATTTCATAAGCGGGTAACTTCATAAAGTTTGAACTAATCAACTTAATAAAATAATATTGTAAGGCTAATAAGACGATGCTACACTTACAATATTAATTATGAGTTTATTTATTTATAAAAGGTTAGGTCTAGAAAAGGTGAATATTTTAGTATAATTTTCGATTCTAAACATAGTTTTAATCTCCATATTGATTTTATAACCTCAAAATGTTAAGAACCTTAAGGCTTTCTTCTTCGTGTAACCAAATAATTTGCCCTTACAATATTTTTATCTTTAATACGTAGTAATTTAGAATACAGTTCAATTACATGGCATCGATCGCATTGACACAATCCAAAGAATATTATTTCGTGCGCTCACGTTTAGATTCTACCGAGGTGTCGAATTCTCTAATCATAAAGCTGCATCATCATTTTATCGGTTACAATCTTAGGGCGAATGGCGCGCTGTGATGACCTTTTTCATTTTTAAATACCCTCTTTTTTAATAAGATCGACTTTCCGGCCATTCTGTCTCTTTTTAATTTCAATGTGCCCACAAAGTACATAACACGTAATTTAAATGTATTTCATACACCAATTTGTTCCTCATCACTCTGCTCTTCCTCGAATCTCCCTCGCGTGTAATGAATTAATTAATTGTCACGATTGCCTAAAACTAAGTAAATTTCAATTTCAAAACTAATGTCTCGATATTACCTATGCAAAATGTATATTTAATTTTTTGTTTTATACTCAATATTTTAGTTTCGCTCTTAAATATTATCATCTAAGTAGCATAATGTAGGAATCTGTGTATAAATGTATGTAGTATTTTTTTTCTCTTTGTATGTTAATATAAACTAGTATGTGAATCTGTAAATTTCTATTAAAAATTAAGTAAATAACTGCCATTATATTTATTATATGTAAATCTTACAAGCATATTATATGTAAAAATATAATGTGCTTGTAAGGTTTTTCTTTTTTAAGTAGGTACTTTACTGTGGCTGAATATTTATCGGATACAACGATGGTTTATTCTTAAATAATGAAATTGTCCATATAACTGAATGTATCCCGAATTAATATATAAATAAACTGATTAAAAATGTTCATATTTATATCGCACAAGTGGTTCTCAAGTTTATCGTTTAAACGGTATTTTTAATTTAATAGATTTCTGGGGTAAACAAACAAAATAAAGCAAGTAAGGTCTCATTAAAAAATATTTAGCATTATACTCAGATAAGGTACCGATTTAATTTAATTTTAGTTAAATGTAAACATATTACGCCAATTGGTTATTTGGATATTAAGTTTTTAACGGGTGTCTACTTGTTGCATTCATTTGTGTGTATCGTTAGAGTGTGTGTGTATGTATGTGTGTATATTTGTGTTTAGAGTTATTTTTATTATTTTTCATAGGGTATTGAACAGGGCTTTTGTATTCACAATGTAACACTTTATAATTAACCTTTCTTAGAACACGTACCTCTTACCTAGTTAGAAAGGTAACAGACCTTATCAAATCGGCCAACATGACTGGTACCTAGGTACTCGATTTTTGATATTTGGATACTTGTATTATATTTTAATATTTAGTATACAACTAAAGAGTATGTTGCTGATTCCTTATTTTGTTTAATAAAACTTTGAATTTGAATATAGAGGATTTACAGTATCTTAACGTTGCTTTTGGTCATAAGTTTGCTAAAATTAGTGTTACGATCCTAAATATCTTCCTTTCTCGTATTAAAAGCAGGTCATCTCTTGAAGTCTTGATTTCGACAGCCACTCCAGTCATCCACTATCATTAATGATGACTGATGAAGAGAAGAAGAGTGCTGCGCGAAGACATGCCGATCTCGTTGGGCGGAAAGGAAAGACGACGTGAAGGCAAAGATATAGACGCGAATATAAACGAAACATAATAATACCGAAACGTCACTTTTCTCGCACCGCGCCGCCCTCGTCGTGCCGCCCGCCCCGGCCGCTCGGCAAACTTCGATAAGATTTACAAAACATAAATAATGAAAGCGACGGAGTGGACAGTTTCTGACGACAAATCAGAACCGAAAAGTCGTTCCAGAGTGACACCTATTTACGTCATAAAATAAGATAGGTATAAATGTTAAGGTTTCCGTTTCGTAAAACTGTAAAAAGAAACATTATAATGTTGAATATCGAGTTTTTTTTTTAAAAGAAAATATTAAGAAATAAGACTGATTATAAAGAAATATAAGACTAAATATAAATAAAGAAATATTGTAAGACTGATTTAAAGAAACATATTAACAGACTGTTTTTTTTTTCACGAAATAAGCCAGAATCACTTTTATGAGTTACCCATTACTATGTGGTACATACATGCGTCTAAAATAGATTATACAGGTTATCATAAAAAAAAGTAATTGTTTAAATTCTGCTTGCGACTAAAGTTGAAATCTTAAATTATGTTATGCTGTAAATCCTATTAATGGTTACAACCAACTAGTTATAAAATCGTTTGATCTAATGTTACAATACGATAGTTAAGTTAGTATTAATGTTGTTAAATTGTATTCATACTACTCGTAATTACGCCGAAATTTAAAAATGCAAATCAAAGAAAGGCAAATGAAGAAGTACCATTAAAAATTAAAAACAAAGTAGTGTAATAAAAAATATACACACTGATTTTTTTTTGTATATTGCAACATACTTGTTATTTATTAGGTTAATTTTTGGATAATTATAACTGCTACTTATAAATCAGAGTTGCTTTTTGCGTTGCCACTTTTCTCCAAAACCACTAAATAGAATCGAATTAAATTTTCACTGTTTAGAATTTTCACTCCAATCTTGGGCAAGACGTAAGACGTAATGCAATAAATTCAAAAGAAAAACTTGATGAAAGCCTTATATCAAGTCATATTATAGCGGGTTTTTTTTAGCAGCGGCTGCGTGCAGCATTGAATATTTGGCGGCGGGAGAACTTTTGTGTACCAAAAGATGATGTCAAGTTGAGAGCAAAAGTTGAAGAGAGCACGAGAGACGAGTTCAGTAATGTGTCCCCGGAGTGACGTCACCGCATATGTTGTTATTGTCAATTCCGCCCCGGCTTTGGCTTTCGCCCGGCTCGGCGCTAGCGCTAAACTTTAAACCTCGAAAGTTCGGCGGTACGCCTCAGCAAAACGTTCTCGCTTGCGACAGTCCTTTGCTGCGGGGCCCGTGAGAACAAACTTTGCGACTCAACATGCTTTCAACTAACACAATTTTAAAAATAACTTAAGCGAACTCACTGCGATCCCTTATTTTTTACAAAAACTACTTAAAATTATGTGATTTCACAAGATGGAAAAATATTTACATTAATTATTTTAGGCCCTACTCAAACAAACTAAATTTACTTGTGCTATAATCAAGGGACATAATGGTCGTGAAGCATAAATATAGTATAACTATAATGAACGGATTCGAATCCGCGACCTTTTGGTCAATATTCTATTGCCCTAACAAATAGACTCCCGCATTCTTATACGCAGGAGTCGCCAAGAAGACTATTCGAATGCGTATCGCATATGCATAGATACTTCGTACTAATAATTTGGTTTTTCAAAATTTAATAACAAATCTTATTTTTAAGTCATGCATGTCATCTTTATTTAATTTAGACCATAAATTTACATCGTAAACCAGTAGGTCATAAAAAGATTTTAAAAACTTTGTTTTTCTTCGAAGTACTGCACTGCCCGACTTCGAGCCATGCGTTCAACCGCTTTCTCAAACATTAACACTACATTTAACTCACATCAAACTACATTGACTCAGACATTGAAACATTAAACTATTAATTTTCGAATTCGTTTTTCTCGTAATTGGAAAACATTTTTCCAATATTTTTTGCTGATTATACCCCCATAAAGGACATCAGTGAATATAATACAACCTGTATACCAAAAATATACATACACATAATCAATGTCCTATAATGTCAACTGAAAATCCACGAACAAATATAAACATAGATTTTGCGTTTTTTTTTACAAACAGTTTTGATCTTCACTACATTTGCCGAATATGCTTTCGCAAATAAAACGTGTGTCGCAATCGAGGGTAGGTAATCGACTCGCAGAATTCCAATCCGGGTACTACTATAACTAGTACTTAAGGTATAAAAGGAGCAAAAGTAATGCATACATAAAGCTCAGGATTCGCAACACGTTTTGGTTATATCCACGTCAGATGGACGGATTCGGTCCCAGTCTCTCGGCTGTTACCTTGAACCGTACGTGCAACGAGAGCAGTTAGCAGCGAACAGACTATCCGGATGGAATGATTATTCCTAGGACGTGCCCCGCAAACACGGCCTTTACGATCGCTTACTGCCCTCCCGAGCAGCTCTCGACTCGTTTCCTGGAGACGTTTTATCATCCTGAATGTTTTATTCAGAGAAACTTGTAATTAAAACAAGTAATTTCGCCATTGTTATGAATAAACCGGATCTGCAGCTACTACGCTGTGCAAACTGTGTTCTGAGAAAATAAACCTATAAAAAATATTCAGAAGAAATTGACATTATTGTCAATAATAATAACTAAGTAAATATTTCATAGCTAGAAGAGAACAAAATATTTATAGAACTTCTATAAACTATGTAATAAGCATGGAATATAGTAAAAATAATAGTAACATAAACTTCCTAAAATTTTTTTAAGAATTATCATGATCTAGGTCATAAGCAATCATTTTGGGCCCTACTCAACTAAGCTACATGTGCTAATGAAACGTTAAAGATGGTACGACTGAGTGCGGATTCGAACCCGCGACCGCTGAGTTAATAGTCAAACACCTTAGAAGTTGCCGCAGAAACGCGCCATAAATTCATATTTTTCATCATTATAAAATTAATTTTCTGTACATTAAAAAATATGCCCTATTCCGTAGATTTTTGACTAAATATTTATTTTCATAATTAATTTTAAACTTTCACTGTCGTCATTCATTGTAAACATTTTTTGCGGATTTTTACATACCGTGTGTACAAGACTATTAATCCCGACGTTTTGGAGTTCTCCCATCATCATTCTAATGATTATGATCATTACCGAAACGTCACAAGACAGACGTTATGTCAAAAATTGCATAATTTGATATATAACCTAAAAAAAATTGTTAATGATAATTTGTTATGTTTTTCTGAGCTGCTGTGCTTACAAACTACTTAAAATATTCGTTTGTGATATTCGACGATTCGCCATGCAGTACCGCAAGCATGGAGTACCCCGAAGGGGTGATAGCGGCGTGACAAAAGATGCGACGGGCTGCCATCTCATTTATCTCCCGCGGGGACTCCGGATAGGAATGAGTCTGCCTGGACGCCGACAAGGAGAGGCCGTATCGACGCTCGTAAATCTCCAGGAGAGAAGACAAGGGTCGCCGATAAAAATTTGCTAGTTAATGTTGCTATCGACAGAATGGCTCACTTCTAACATTCCTCTTCGATCTCCATGATCAATATAACTAGAGAATTATTCAACCAGTTTTACTATACTTAACAAATGTTGTATAAAATAAGTTACCATTTCAAAAATTATACTGGTCCTTAATTTTAAATTTTAAGTATACAGTAAATATATCTATTTCTTTATTTTTTTTATTAAATCAAAAATATACTTGTGAAATAGCATAAAACAGTTAAATATTAGTAATTAACTACAAGAAAATAGTTACAAAGCAAAACAGATACAGCTCCTCGTGTGGATTTTATCACCCCACGAGAATAGGTCTGTTTTGAAAGGAAATCTGCTCGATTTTTGTTACACGGCTGTTTTTTTTTATATATAATTTATGTATAGTTTATTATTTACCAATATAAGTTTGACGACATTCCGATAAAAACTGTTTCATACATTAGAGACTTAGGTGTAATATTAGATAGCAAACTTAGCTTTGCAAACATAAATAATATAGTAGATAAAGCTTTTAAAATGCTTGGTTTTATTATAAGAGTATCCAAACCATTTAATGATATTTTACTGTTAAAATTATTATATAACTCTTTTGTTCGCTCTCATTTAGAATTTGCTTCGCCTATTTGGTGTCCTCATTATAATATCTACATAGCAAGAATACAAAATATTAAATATAAATTTATTAGGTTTTTAAACATTAAACCTCCTTCCTGTTTTCAAAGCCTTGGCGACGCTTCAG
The DNA here is from genome assembly GCA_020383195.1 of Neomicropteryx cornuta. Taxonomy (NCBI): domain Eukaryota; kingdom Metazoa; phylum Arthropoda; class Insecta; order Lepidoptera; family Micropterigidae; genus Neomicropteryx; species Neomicropteryx cornuta. Next base: position 15,849,302 of record JAHKQU010000014.1, read on the forward strand.
CTTTTTATAAATTAAATGCTCTTGTACATCGTAGACAATTAGCTGATTTAACATTTTTAGACAAAAAATTTAATTGTATTTTTGATTGTCCAAATTTATTGCAAAAAATAAATATAAATGTACCATACAGATCAACTAGGCAGCAAGAATATTCCGTATTCCCGTTATCATACTAATTCAATGACCAATAGCACCATACCACGTTTCTGCTCCCTTTATAACAAAAGTGATATTTCAAAAATCGATATATTGAATACCTCCTTATTATCATTCAAAAAAGAGATTTCCAATGTCATTAATAGTAAAGACAAATAAAACCTAATTGTATTGTTAGATTTTTATGTTGTTAATGGGTAATTGTTACATATAAGTACTTGTAATTGCAATTACATATAGAATATACATACATATTATATTTATATTACCTGCATCATAAATTATTTTTATGATGAAGGTAATACATTCATCATCCCAACCTCAAGTTATTACTTTATTTTAACATATACATACAAATCACACACACTCGCAACTACCACAAATTTCACTCACAAATTACACATAACACAACAAAAAATTCTACTGTATACGTATATAATATTCATAATCTATATATATTTTGAGAACACTGTTTCGTGCTAATAATGTTAATATGTAAAATGTCCGAAATGCATAATTGGTTTTGTATACTAGTAATAAGTTTTGTTTGTAATATTAAAAATTAATACTGTAGGATTTTTCAATAAAGAATAAATAGATAAATTTCTTTTTTACATTGATATTTAGTGTAAATATAGTATTTATTATTTACATTTAAAAAAATCAAGGGTACTAAAGGTATATGCAATTTACAGTTTAATAGAAACTAAAACATTATCGGCTGATTCATATCGATCGAATTTGCTTACGACCGTGAAATTCCTCAAAACAAGTTAGTAAATAAAATATTTTATAATTTAGAATAGTTTTTAAATTGAAACATTAGGTTTCAATTTAAAAGGGTTACTGTCGCAAAACCCAGCATGAAACTATAAAATATACTATAAACTATGTATACACTGCTATACTATACTATATAACTATAAAATATACTATATAAAATAAGTAATATTTACTTTTCAATACATTTTACATAATATCGCTCTAGTCCAAAGCTACTTAGTATAGAAAGGATATTCTCACTTATTGCATTTAATTTGTAATATTTCAAATTTAAGAAAATATATTTTTGCTTTGTCCTTATTTAATTTATCAAAATAGTAAATTTATTTTTTATGACCCGTATCATGGCCGCATTTGAATTTATTTTCGTTACGCAAATCAGAAGCTACCTGAAGAAAAACTGTGCTGCTTTTCGGGTTCAAGATTTTTCCAGAAATTTTCCTACGACATATAATTCCAAGAGACTCGGCCTATCGAAGCATTTAATTAATATTCCGTTTGAGGGCGCCGCCCACGACCCACGAGGGCGTCTCGCGTCCGTAGCGTGTCGTGACAAGATGGCGATTCGTGCCATCTTGTCATCTTCATGGCGGAAGGAAAATGGTCGACCGCGCCGTCGCTCACCGCCGAGATTACGAATATATTTCGACGGTGCGTCCCTAATTAATGCGCCTAGGCAACTTGTGAGCGAATCGCTCTCTTATCTCGTAATTAGCGTAGCGCTTGAGGCGAATGGAGGATACTCTTACAATCATTCCAAACAAACTTAATTTGAGCAATATTTCCAGATTCAATTTATATTCATTGTTTTTCAACACATTTACATTTAAATTTACTTTAACAATTATGTTACTGCTGCTTTAAATATTAGTGACCATATACATAGTCATATAATAATCACAAAAACAATCCTAACATTTGGTATGTAAACTATCTATGCAAAACCACCTTCAATCTTCTTAAGAAGCCCACCCAATCTAAGAAATATAATCTTACTGCTAATATTCTCATAATTTATCGTGATGTAAGACAGTTTTCTAACCCAGACACGATAGACTAGTGCCAAATACCTACATACTCAGTTTGATCCACTGCAAATTGTATGCATTCCAAGAGAAAATAAACTGAATGTGCAGAATTATTAGAAACTCGATTTCTAACCTACCTAACCATGAACAAAGGAAGATTTTAAAACGCTATCTTTCACAGAGTGTGTTTTAGTGTTAAGGACTATGCTATGACTATATCGCAATATGTGAGGGACTCACTCTCTGAAACGAAATTGCCAATGGATTTGCGAATTATTTTAGTGTAATATTAGGCATAAATTTCCATTTAATTTAATCCAGTTGTTCGCCCCAGCGAAAAGTCGGTGTGAGATTTCAGATAATTCCCTTTATCCTATTCGAATAATACCCGCGGGCTTTTAGACTCCTTACGAACACCTCTTTCATTTCTTACTCTCCTTGTCGGTACTGAAAACACGCCGATTGGGTAATTGAGGGTAGGCTCTGACAGTTGAGTGAAATTCGAGAGTGTTCAAGTTCTCGCCGCCGCTGCACGCCGCTCACTGACCGTTGTGATCTATTATAAATAATATATTATAACCCAAACGGTTCAACGCAGCATCCGTTCATCGTTTGTTATTACATCGCAAGTTAAATTTCGTGTAGTTAAGTGCCAGCCAAGCGAGAATTGACATTGCTGAGCTGCCGCGGAGGACTGGATCGTCAACAGTGAGTACCGACATCCATTCTCTTCCCATATTCTAACGTACGCTCCAGGGTCATCCCAGGTGGTCCTTCTGGTTACACAAATTACACGCTCCTAATTAAATACCGCAGGACACTTAGCGTTCTCGTTTTCTGAGCGCCTTGTTCAGTATAGTAGAGATACGGCGTCACCAGCCGTCATTAAGTGATTTCACCGTCACTCCTATGATTGTTATTTATTGTTAGAGCATTTAAAAAGATTCTACCACACGCTTCCCTCGAAAGTGACATTCCAATTGTTCAATGTATCAACCTAAGTCGACTCCCAGCCGCTTCCCAGACTTGCAAGCACATTTTAAATAAAAGTGCGGTAAATAAGCTCTTATAATCATCTAAACAAGTTAATCTTGTAGCCCCCAAAATCAGGTCTTAAATATGCAACAGAAACTAAGAAAAACATTTTTTTCCTATTACGTAATCCAAATTTAACAATTTTCGCCTTCCTGAAACTGTAAATTGTTGGAATCCGTGATGCTAAAAATATATATTAAATAAAAAATCAGCCAAAATGTGTTTTTATTTCAGTTGATTAAAAGTAATTAAGAAATCTAAAACATAAATTTGAAAAATAATTTTTGGTAACTACGATAAAATGTACCTAATCGTATAATTTAACCGTCGAAGTTAATTTCCATAACTTTAAGTGTTTTAACATTAATCTTACGAGTGAATTTCAAAGTGACTAAACTCTTCGAAGAAAGTTACTGAAGTGCCCGCACGGGAGTGAGCGCTAGTAAGATTTAACGATGCGGGCGACATAATGACTAGTGACTTCCAAAACTAAATATATAGAAAATATAGAATGCAATTATTACCCTAACATTTATTTTATTTTATTTATCTTTATTGGAAAAACCAACAATTTTACATAGTACACACAACAAAAAAATACATTTGATCGATCGATAAAAAACTATGTAAAACTAAAAATAGATTTCTACTAACAAAAAGTATTAAAGTTAATAACAAAAATAACAAAACCATTTTATATCTATATATACATATCAACTTACACGAATTTAGAACAGCTAATTCACCTTATTATTTTTATACCCTGCCTTTTTACTTTATCTGTTTTAATGTCCTAAAAAACCTACTTAATACGTCTTACCTTCCTTAAAAAAAAACCTTTTAAAAAAGCAGGGGTGATGGACATACTCACAATTTCAAACACCTATATAAAACTCAACAAAACTCTACTTTGCAGAATAAAATACTTTTAAATATTGATCTTTTTATTGTCATTACTTGTAAATAGCAAACCTATGCAATGCATTCAGGAAAGTCAGTCGCAAACTTAAACAGCTGATTTTATGGTCAACACGAAATAAAAATAAATAAGGAAAAAATATAATATAATTTAATGGCATTTTTTTCAAGTTAATGTCAATTTTGTCTATTTATTAGGTATAGTTATTTATATAACTACCATCAGGTTTAGATAGATCTACGGTAGTACCGTAGATAATTAGGGTATTAAGTTATACTTTATTTTTACAAAGAAATATTTAAAGTAAAATTATAGATTTTCAAGAAAATGTACAATTTGAATAATGACAATATCTCTTATAATTTAAAATAATGCTAAAAAGATTAGAATATTTGCTAAAGCATAAATGCTTTTATCGTTTTTTTTTACACCTTTTTTTTATTATTTTGATTAAAAAAACACAAATTTACTAATAACTTGTATGAACAAAAGTAGTTGCTATACAAAATTCAATTTTTAAATCTTTATGTGAGAATAAAAATATAAAAATGGCATTATTTTATACATAGTTCTCCTAGCATGTATCATTTGTATATCTACCCGTTGAAAGTGAACGCCAATCGCGGTAACGATGAATACATGCTACAGTTTGTACTGTGCCTGGCTACAGCAAAACTTCTTATCTGTCGCCTATTGTGGGTAGTTGGCACATGAAAACCGAGCGCGCCAAGTAGTGACGGACAATCGATATGATTTCAAAATAAATTACTAACATACTGAGTAATATAAATTCGAGCGATTCGATTATACAGTCCACCTTATTCTAAAACTAATTTTAAAGTATAAATTATTATATTTTATGTTTAATTTGATGTTTTTTTATTTAAGCTGCCTTTAATTGAAAATAAAAACGTTTTTTTGCGGAACCGTATGATAAAAACCCGCTAAAGTAATCCAGTCAAAAGGGCGACCCACAAGGTATTAGCATCGGTCTGTTGCACCATTTTATTATTCTGCTGAGGCAGTGTGCTCTCTTAAATTTTGGATGAAATTGAAAAAACATCCCTTCTGGGGGTAGGCTGTGACCCAAAGGTCCCAGAAGGGGGAGTGAAGTTACTCGTAATTTAATATAATTAAATTGTCACCACTTAAAAGTGTGTTATTTGTCAGTTCTTTTAAATATCTCTAATAAAGGATAAAATACTCTATTAATTTACAAAACCCACTTTCTTAGCTACGTATAATGCTTATACTTAGTATATATTATGCTTACAAAAAATATATATATAACCGTTTTTTGTTCTCGAATATTTTTTAAAAACATTTCGGCTAGATACTGCGCTAATATTTTATTATACTTATTTTAATAAAGTACTATACTGGTAAACGGTACTATAAAATGTTTATCGTCACGTCGGCATAATAATAATAAAATGCTTAAATTTTAAACTTATATTCTAAATGTTTTAATGGGCTCACGTAAACCTACATAATTACATAATTATTATTTTTTTCTTGGAAATCACAACTGATAAAGTAGAGGATTAAAAACAAAAAGTAACAAAAGCCTAAAACCTAATTAAAAAACTGGTGGCTTGGTCTTTAAAAAAATATTTGTTCAGCGTTTAACAAATCATCTTAAAACATTCTGCCGGTAAAATAATCCAACCCGCGACCTATCTCTTCACATTTTCACAACACAAGTCCAAAGACAAAACCGCCACGATCAATTAAATCTCAAAGTTAGCAATTATTTTGTGCGTGTGTCACTTTTTGACAAGGAATCAGGTCTTATGCATATCTTATACATAAGCAAACTAATCATGCTAAAATCTGTGAAAGTGTGGTTCAATTAGTGGTTGCTAATTGGTTACCATAAAAGCTTGTTTTCATTCGCACCGTCATTGATTTAAACTTCATATTATTTATTAATACAATAATTCGATTAAAATATTAATGTATTCGTTTAAACATATATAAACATATCTAATTAGATAATATTTATAAAGGTTTTAAAGAGGTCTGTACTTGAAAGCGTAGGATGTCGGTTTAAACCCAGCGCTGAGTTCTAAAAAAATGCATTTTTAACTCTCACCTGTCCTCTTTAGTGTAAAATATTGTCAAATATTATGAAACCATCTAATTAGATGTCTTTTCAGGCGATTTGCCGCTATTAAAAAACAATCATCAAATATAAGTCAAATAACTTTACAACTCAAATATACAATTATATAAATAATACGCACACATATCATGTGCTTTAATTTTACACTTTTACATTTCCATTATTTTTATTTTTTTTCATCAACTTCATACATAAATCACTCATAAAGTCATCTCATTTCACCACCATCCTTCATCTTAATCACAAATCCATTATTTATATATATATATATATAATAGGTAAACACCTTTAGTTTAACATATATAAAAGTTTGACAGTACTGACATTTGGAAAATACGAATGCTTTTTAATATTTTAAGGATTGAAATTTTTTGCAAATAAAATTTAAAGCCAGAATGTTCAAAGAAAAATTAATACCGAAAGCACAGATAGTTGCATCGCTTGAGGTAATGCACGCTGGTTTAAATACAGGCCTGTATTTTATGAAAGTCTTTCACTCTCACCTACCTATCTGTGCGATATGCAATACGGTCAAACTTTCATTAAAGTAGTGAATAAATGATTTAAAAATTAAACAATAATTATGAAAAAAAGTGTGAAAATGTAACGAATATGACGTATAATGAATGAGAAGTGAATGGTTTAATGGATATTTACAAGAATAACTTACGTTCAACGTAGTTTATCTGAAAATGAATCGTCATGGTTAAAAATAAAAAGAAAAGTGTAAAATATATGCACATTACGTGCAAATCGTTAAGTACTGTCAAACTTTTATATATGTTAAACTAAAGGTGTTTACCTATTTTAACATAGAAATCATCTAATTAACGGTATTTAAACAATACATTTTACTATTTTACTATATCTTAACGATTTGCACGTAATGTGCATATATTTTACACTTTTCTTTTTATTTTTAACCATGACGATTCATTTTCAGATAAACTACGTTGAACGTAAGTTATTCTTGTAAATATCCATTAAACCATTCACTTCTCATTCATTATACGTCATATTCGTTACATTTTCACACTTTTTTTCATAATTATTGTTTAATTTTTAAATCATTTATTCACTACTTTAATGAAAGTTTGACCGTATTGCATATCGCACAGATAGGTAGGTGAGAGTGAAAGACTTTCATAAAATACAGGCCTGTATTTAAACCAGCGTGCATTACCTCAAGCGATGCAACTATCTGTGCTTTCGGTATTAATTTTTCTTTGAACATTCTGGCTTTAAATTTTATTTGCAAAAAATTTCAATCCTTAAAATATTAAAAAGCATTCGTATTTTCCAAATGTCAGTACTGTCAAACTTTTATATATGTTAAACTAAAGGTGTTTACCTATTTTAACATAGAAATCATCTAATTAACGGTATTTAAACAATACATTTTACTATTTTACTATATATATATATATATATATATTATATATATATATATAATTATATAATTGTCTAATTAAGTTGTAAAGTTATTTGACTTATATTTGATGATTGTTTTTTAATAACGCCAAATCGCCTGAAATGATAAATGACACAATCTTTGACAATATTGAAAAATTTTGAATATTTTTTTAATTTTTTGATAAAGTGCTGGATAGCATAATATTTATAAAGGTTCTAAAGAGGTCCTGTACTTGAGAGCGCAGGATGTCGGTTTAAACCCAGCGCTGAGTTTTATAAAAATGCATTTTTACCTCTCACCTGTCCTCTTTAGTGTAAAAATTGTCAAATATTATGTAACCATCTAATTAGATGAAATAAGGAAAGGATGATATTTTAACAAAAAATATAAAAATAATGGATTTGTGATTACGATGAAGGATGGTGGTGAAATGAGATGATTTTATGAGTGATTTATGTATGAAGTTGATGAAAAAAATAAAAATAATGGAAATGTAAAAGTGTAAAATTAAAGCACATGATTTGTGTGCGTATTATTTATATAATTGTATAATAGAGTTGTAAAGTTATTTGACTTATATTTGATGATTGTTTTTTAATAGCGGCAAATTGCCTGAAAAGATAAATGACACAATCTTTGACAATATATAATATTTCATTAACATTAAGGTAATAATATAAAGGTAATTTACCTAAAAGTTAAACAGTAATAACAACTAAAGTACAACAGCAATAAAAAACCCAGAACAACAACCTCACTACCGTCAATTTCATTTAAATCGCCATGCAATAAGGACCCTAGTTTGGATAAATGATATACGTAATAACAGAAACTGGTTTTATTATCAGTGACAGCGAGTTTTATTATCGTGGTTTATAAATAAAACTTTTGAGGAAGAAAATTTCTTGTTTGAAATTTAAGTTATATTGGTCTTCGAAGACTTATACTGACAATACATAATTAAAGACGGTTTAGAAATTTATTTCGTAAATAAGGAACGTAATTGAAACCAAGTAAGATTTTTAATGCCGGCATAAAAAGTTTATGTAATTGAGCCGCCTCCTGAATTTTCTCAGAACTGGCAATTAGTTACTTTACCTAAACAGAGTAGAAAAGGTCTATCTTAGCTCCGCTCGCATAGCATGTGAGATGACAGACCACTTAGAGTGTCAACGATTTCTCATTTCCTTGCTAGAGTAAAATTTTGTTCAACACCAGTGGCATTTATTAGTTCATCGCTTAGTGAATCTGTTATAATTAAACAGAAGTTTTTAGATTTCATATATTCCCTTTTGTCGTCTGATAATAATTACATAATTTCGCAAGATAGTTAAACCTTGACTGATTAGGATACCGTCACAGCGTCTCTCCGAATGCACTTTCGTGTCGAGCAATTTGTGCAAATGAGCTCAGAATTATAGTGTGCAACATCACTTCTTCCATTACGAGGTGTAATTTGGAGGCTCCGTCGCCTTCCATTCCCATCGCCGAAATTACAACACTTGAGAATTTCATTAACACCCAGACCGAAAACCTTCCGCGCTCATAGTTAAGCGGCGCGCTCGCTCGCCTGGCTAACCCTCGCACGCCCGCATAATTCACCCGGACCGAGACGCTCGAATTTATTATAACTTATAATTAACTGTTTATACGGAGATATTTAATAAACGACAACGTTGCATTCCAAATTTAATGAACATACATAATATTTATTTATTTTTTATTTATTGATTTTTGTTTTTACATATATCTTAGATAATGAATAATATAACCATAAATAACTGGACATTGCCCGTACTAAGGTAGGCTAATTTGAATAGTTATTTAATAGATTAGTTACATGCAATTACGCTGAGCAACAAAGTAAAAACTACGAAAATTAACATTGATATACATACACGTACATGTAATACGAATACATAAAAATATACATATATATAATAAGCTAATATATATAATAAGTTGAGAAATAGAAAAGATCAATATTTACACAGGAATATAGTTGACCAGAGTCTCAGTGTCCTTTCTACCAAGATCAATTAACCAGTTATTCAGTGTCTTTTTATTAATTAATTTGCTATTAAGCTTTATTTGCAGGATATCTTTTATTTTATTATATAGCCTAGGGGCCAGAAAAGAAAAATACCTTTGATAATTTCACTAACGATTGTGAGCGTCAAATTTTAAGAAGATACATTTTAGTTTATCTGTTCGTCTATTCATCCATTCGTATGTTGTCATTAGAAAACCAGGAAGTTAAATATCTGAATAGCGCTTATAAACGCATTAAATGTCAGGTCCGACAATACCAGGAGATTATTGAATTGCAGCTATTCTAATAACACATGCGAAAGTATTGTGTTAGCATTATGTCTATATTTTCTAAATAGAATTACGAATACATTGTCTATTAAAGACGAAGGTAATACAATTAAAATCTGCCGACTTCATTTAAAAATTTATGTAACAATTTTTTTTATCATCCTAGTTCAAAATAGCTCTTACAATTTTTCGCCTAAACCTCGAATGCAGTCAAGATTTGCTACTGTAGGCTTTGAGTTAGCTTACTTATTTCAATTAATAATTGCTAAACGATGATGTATCTGTTATATATTCTAATTAGCTTTAACTAAAGTTCTCCCATCTTAAATAGGTAAGCGTAATTTTGTTTTTCGGTTTCCGAACCAAAATACCAAAACGTTGTCTAACGTTAATAAAAAGAATATTATAAAGAAAGACTATTTTTAAAGAAACGTTGAATGACGTTGAAGCGTGATCTTTTTGTAGATTCTGCGTTTTTATTTATTTGATCGTTGCAGTTTATATTTTTTTATAAAGGCTACGGAAGTTGGCGTGTAATAAATAAAATATTGACAATTACCATAAACTTTTTTTATTGAATAAATTGTAAATAATATAGTGACGGAATGTATACAGAGTAATCTCCCAGGATAAAAGCTTTCGAGAAGAATTCTACTTGATCGTCTGTAAAGATCCGGCAAGGAAGTGGTGCATCGTCCAAAGACATAAATTCCCTTTTACTGTTTCAAAGCGAACAGATAAATTTATTCACACGAGATGCAGGACCAACGCTTACCTGTAAAATAGCAGACAATAAATAAGAGCTAACGACACTATCTTATTCTCGCCCAGCCTCCAGCCTCCAGCCTCAGCGCACTCGCGGCCGCCACTCTTACTTTTTATATTGTTGCCTTCTCTCTCCGTCCCTCGTTTTATCTCTCTTGGTTGATACCAATTGACTAATATAGTGGAATATTCCATTTCAAATTCAACATTCTTTATATCAGGAATGAAATATTTCTTTTCTATTAAAAATAGTTTTGCTTTAATATATTTTTACTATTTCCTTTTTGAAATTTTATGTTTTGATTTTATTGTTTTTTTTTGTCATAAATTCAAAATCAAAGATTTTTTTATGTATTGAACTTCGCCTACTACAAACCTTTTCTACAAGCTTGAAAACTTTTAGTTCTGTAAGCCGAATATGTTCTGTAATGAGTAAAGATAAAGTAAATAAAAGATATTTTAAAACTAATACATGAAATTTTCTTCATGAAGATTAGTTTTTTTTTCACATTGAGCCGCACCTGATAACCTCACTAAAAATATAAGAAAAATACGTCAAAAAAATACATACGAAAATAAATAATATAGCTTGTACAATTGTACAACTTGTTTGATCTGTGTATACAAACAAAATATTTGGACAGCGTCTCGTTACTTCACGTTAATAATTTACTTTAATAATTGGCGTTACACTTTTTTTGTGTTTATAAACAAACACAAATTTTGTTTGTTTTTTTAGAATAGACATGAATCTACTATTAACAAGTCTACGCACTGAAGGCCGCATGGCCATCAACGACGACCGCATGGCCTGGGTGGTAAACTAGGACAAATAATAAACGTGTACCTAATTTTGGGCTCTGTCAAATCATTGACCCAATGTCATTTCAACGTTCACTGCCGCAATATACAAATATAATTTCAATTAGTTGATTTGTTTACTAATTGTGCAAACGGCAAGTCTAATTTGCAACGAGGGAAGTCAAATCTTGACCATAATATGTTTGCAGTATGTCAATTTGATTAATTTCAATTAGGAAACTATTACCAAAGCATTTGCGAGTACTTTGTAAGTATTTTTTAACCTAGCAGATCACATGTCAATATCACAAAATGAAAAATATGTAATACAAACGTGTCTCCTTACCAAGTACTCTAGTTTTCATTATTTTTTTATTTTAATAAAATTATACAATCAATTACAAAACATAGTTTTATCATAAGATTATTGGCAAGAAAGAGCTCCCATATATATATTTTGTCGAAATAATTATTAAACAATAAAAACATAATTTCAAAAAAGTAATAAATGGCTGTAATGTAAAAACGCCAAATAACTGAAATACCCTAAATATTTTTAAGTAATGTTTTCATAGTATACCTTTAAAATTAATAATGCTACAAGTTTCCTCCTTAATTTCTTTCAGAAAATCATCGAATAACTTTTTTTATTATTTTTTTTTTACTATTTATTTAACAGAAAAACTATTTTTTACATTTGTATTTTTTATTATATATTTAGACGTTAAAGGTATTTGACGTATTTATTATATTTGACAATTATTTTTGATAGCAGAAAATCACTTGAAAACATAAATGACACATATATATATATTTAATTGAGCTGTTATTTAATTGAATAATTGGAATATTATATTGCAACTGTAGTATTAAAACGATACTCAAACAAAATTATGAAATTCATTGTCGCGATATAGAAAGCGCGATATTTATACGAAAATCGTTCCGATTTCGTCCCAAGTTTAGCAATTCAAAGTACGTAATGGCCGACAGCCGCTATAAATAAGGCGGTTGAATGGCGCGTTGTTTTATTGAGAAAATCTTCGCCTTCGATTTGCGGGGTGGAAGCGCTGGAGGGGGGATAAGAAGTCGGAGGAAATGTGGGGGGGGAGGGGGAGCAAAGAGACCGCCAAAGCAAAGAGAATAAGGCCGGATATTGACGTCGAAGAGAAAGCAAAGCTATTCACTTCTCATTGCATAAGGCCATATAATTTATATCCAATTTTACGACCATTATAACACGAACTGCTTATGATGAGGCGAAACCTGTTTACTTTATCCTACATTCCGTATATTAAACTGTATTACGTTAATGGATGTAACTTAATTTGCGTTGATATTAAAAACTAGATATGTACTGTAATACAGTTCTTATTAACTATTTTTTATCCCTAAAATTTACATTAATTATTTTTACAGAATAAAGTATAAGTATTGTTATTCAACTACCTAGTGTCACCTAAACACCATATTTCAGACGTAAAAAGCTTTTTACTTTTATCCTTTTAAAAACTATATATATTTTAATAACATTTCGCAATACTTTTTAATCGACGCTTTAAAACTTTGAATTTGAATTATAAACTTAGGTTTTCAGTCAAAACGCATAACCAAGTAAGCAATTAATGCGTAATCAATAAGTAATAGCTGCGCGTATGTACCAACACTATGCATAAGGACGTAAGCATTCCTGTTGTAAGACGTCTGACTTATTTTTATTTGCAATAGCAATTTGTGCAATGGTCTTTATATTATTAAAAATTCATATTGACAAATATAATAAATATTGCAAGTAAAATGTTTGTTATATCTTGCCTTTGGCATTCTGCTCAATATGAGGAGGAAACACCACAAATGACTATTGAATCTTGTTAGCGGCAATCGTTTCACTTTAGATTTTATCTCGGTAACTACATTAAAATATAGCAGTAGCTATTTTTGGAGGTTATATTAAATCCTTTTAGGTTTTATTAAATGAGGGGTTATAATTTGATATGAATTTAAAACGTGACTCGTAAGAACAATACTCTTGTTTTTAATACATTCACTGTATATTTTTACAGTTCGTGGTAAACTTGTAGATACTCATCATGAAGTTACTATAATATCAATTTAACTTAAAATTTATTAGCGCTTTTAATGTTTTATTACTGTTATTATATTGATCAGTAAAATGAATTTGGTGCAGTTGTTGTGAGGCTTACGAAATCGGCGCTACGCTTCTTTTTGACTAATGTCTACTACTCTTCGTAATAGGTCCTTTTGCATCATTAAAATTTACTGTATCTCAAAAAAAAACTCGTGTTGCGTTTAACGAGATTACTTAAAATATAAAATTGACTAAAAACAATATGTAATTATAAGTATAATATCTCCTATTTCCCCTAAAAAAATACCAATTCATATTATTAAATATTTGAACAGCGAGATTTCGGCATAAAGCAGTACTCCAATTTCAAATTATTTATATAATAGCGAAATGATAAAGAAGCGCTGTTGGATGCCGGCCGGGTCTTAATGATAAGCCACGAGGGCGGATTCGAACAAGCAATTTGCTTAGGGGCGACCTTTAGGTCTTCGCTAAAAGCGCCTGTTATTAAACAGGCTGTTAACCATTTCGGATAAAATAACAATAATAAATGCCCTAACTGTCAATTAGATATCCCGCCATTATTTTTTAAATTTCGGAATACTTTTAATAGAATGACCACAACAAGTTAAGTTACATTGCCTATTACATTACACAAATATTAATATCGAATACTTTTTATTCTGTATTTATGCCATAAAGTTTGCACGTTTATGGCGTTTAAACCGCTTTTCAGTTACGCCATTTTACCCTGAAGGCATCCCATTACATTGTCAACGAAATTTCAACGCTCCCGCCCTGCTCCTTTTAAAAAGCTTACTTTCAACAACTCAACCTTAGAGAACAAGAAATTTAAAAAATCACCACACGCTATATTAACTACCCTCACTCCCCTGACGTTCTAACCCTTTCACTCCGTTTCAATGCGGCTCGTTAATTGGCGACAGACGACCCAATCTGTCGGGACCCACCGGCTACGACTTATTTCGACCAACAAATTGGACAAAGCCTACAAACAAAACCGATTTTTCATATTTGAGCGCGCGAATTAGCGCAGAGCCGACGTCTTAACACCTCATATTCCTCTAAAACGTTGAAAAAAAAAGTCTTTTATCTTCTCTTACCTATAAAAAATTTAGAAAAAGATGAAAACGCCCCACACGTTACAATTTATCGAACGGTTGGGTCAAGTTGGATGGATGGTCGGCCCAACCAACCGAAAATATTGTACAGACCTTTGTTGGAAGTTGATTCTAAAGCCAAACAAAAAGCACCGACCTATGTGCACCGACTTTTGTGATGTTAAGTTATGTACAAAATAAATTGTTTCAAATATTTCCTTAGCTTAAATACTGTAACTGCCGTTAGATATTTGAAAATGCGTCGTAAACATAACAGGATGCTGAAGTTATGTTATTTTCATGTAAAAAAAGATAAAATGAAGTGATCAAGTCATCGCTAGCAACTTTTGTATAAACCATGTCACCCAAACAGGACAAAGTTCAATGTTCACAGGATACGTTTTTTTTTATTGCTTACCAACAATAAGGATTTATTTGTAATATTTCTTACTTTATTGATTGTAGATTTATTATGAAGTCGGTTTTATCTCTTTCAAGTTTTTTTTAGCTACCCTACGATGAAAGCATTTATTTGTGAACACATTTTTAACCGGAGGAATAGATAACCCATGTTAAATAATAATAATAATGTTTTTTTTTTATTTTTCTACTTGACGTAGTTTAAAGAAACTAAAATGGGCCACCACTGAAAAATTACTTATCATATGCAAGAAAAATGTTGAAATCGCAAGCCATTTTGAAGTGGACGCATTTAAAATGAAAAGATACGAATCGCAACACAAACCCACAAATCGAATTAAAAACCACCTTTCTTTCAAGCCGCTTAATAATTTCAAACCAGACTACGGACGTCCGTACAGACAGAGTCCATTAAATTACTCCCTCTTGAGACCTCTTTCCCCCCTTATGCGCATAACTCTTGTATGTATGTAGTACATATTATTCTCGTTCAAACCTAAAAACAATGCAATGCAGGCTTTCTTCCGGCGCGGGGCGGGGGCGGGGAGGGGACGAGCGTCTGGCGCCGCACTCAAGCGCTCGCGAGTTATTCCACCACGCCTTGAGTGTTTGCTTCTATTCGAGCTAAATTGCGCCCCGCCCCGTTGAGCCCTCGATTTCCTTCGAATTCAATGTACCTACCCATTCAAAGTGCGTTGCATTTTATAACTGTCCCAGTTATAGTGCCGTAGCCTCCTGCTGCTGCAGTGTGGTGCCGTTGTATTTTTCCCCACCGCGAACAGCTGTGGAGGGAAAATATGATTTTCATTATTGGAGATATAGTAGTCCGGGTTATAGATATAGATTACAGACAAATTTCATTGATATCTTTGTTCGGTGGTTCAATATTAAAGTCAGTCAATTAACTTGCAAAGTTAAAAAACTAATTGTTTCAGAAAGAATGTAATTGTTTTAAATCAAAATTACAGCGTTAAATTTTTTATTTTTTTTTTAAAGTGAGTAATATTGATTTTGTTTGTAGGTTATTAACTTAATTTCGATACTTTTTTAACGATTTTTTTTAATACGACTGCATTTGCAGACGCTATAAAAACGCGTTTTTTTTTTTGATTCAGAAGATTATGTACAAAATTTATTGTAGTGTCGGAGAAAAATGTCATAAATTAAAAAAATAAAATAAAACGTAAAATGGTCTATTTTACTTTAGCCATTTAAAATGTCAAGGAGGAATGGAACTTGGATAAGGATGTAAAATTAGGAAAATAAACAATAATTTTTCTGAGATTAAGTTTGAACATGGCAATATTATGAAATTCTCTAATGCTATCAGGGGGTTTATTCCTCCGGCATGTACCGTGCAGGACTTATCAAAACATTGCCTTACGGTTTAGGATTTTAAAGGTTTTTTTGAAAGTGAATTAAAAAGTGGTGATAGTGTTTCAAGTAAGTAAGGTTCGCTTCTTTACGCAGACATTTCAGCATAGTCCCAAATTTGGAAATATGACGCAATATTATAATGGGAGAGTAAAACAGATACCTCTGATTGTTAATTTAACAGATAGATTTGGCAGCATCGTATATCATTGAAATGCTTAATGTAGATTCCTATCGAAGATGCTTACTATTGCATAATCAGAAATCAACTGTGGAAATGTAAACTTTCCACTGATGCCTTTCATTTCTTACATTCTAGGTTAATAGTTTAGTTAGTTATTTTATAGGCAATTTTATTGAAAAAAACGAGTATCAATACAAGATTATGAATTTCCTTTGTCCAAAAGTTGTTAACAATGGCGTTGAGTTTATGAGTGAAATTGTTGACATCCTAAATATAAGTAGAGATTAATATAAAAATAGGAAACCGCTATACTAATGTAATGAAATCCATTAAATATCATACTGAAACGAATAATGCGATATAATTGAAATTTAATAATCTTGATTTTAGTTTATTGTTAATCAGAGTTTTCTGCGCATTTCAGCAAAATTAGAATCCTTATGAGAGTTGTTCCATAAGAAAGAAAATTTGCCGTTTAGCAAGCGAGATATTTTTATTAAAAATATTGTAGTGATGTTTTCACTTCCAAAGATATTTAAAAAAAGTATTAGCTAATAAATAAAAAGTCAAGAAATAAAGCCTTATGTAAACATATTTATATATTATTCAATATGTAGGTTAACATATGGGTACAATTTTAATAACATCTTAGAGTTACACGTTATATAAGATAATCCACAGAATAATTTATCATATACGTATATATTATGCGACAATATTATACATACATAAGTAGTACAATATACATAACTAATTTTACCTTTTATATTGCACAAATAAAATACTACTATCCTTTGTTAAAACTAAATCTAGTAAAAGGCCTCAAAATGTAATAATGCTTATCGTTCCACTATAATAATAGGTTATGTTTTAATTGCTATTACATTACATATTGTTGTCAAACAATACATATATTACTTAATTAATTGATTCCTTAAATACTATCTGAAAAAATATAATGAAAATGATGTACATGTACTATGACGTTTAGTATAATAGTATTTAGGTATTAATTAAATTTAAGACAAAGCTATAGTAATTTCGCGCGTAGCATCAACAATAAACCCGTCTTTTGTCTTTCCGGCGTGAAACAAAACAAAGCCTATCAACAATGGAGCACTTGACCACGATTCAGAAAGTGATCCTTTCATAAATTTATAATGAACAGACTTAACCCTAAATATCCCATGGTTGGTTTAATTCACGACTGTATGTGAAATTATTTAAAAGTGATATATGTTCACCCTAGCATTTAAAGGTTTGTTGACGAGTCTTTAGCGAAATGTTGATATATAATAATTCACTTACAGATATTAGGTACGTATTATTCTCACACCAATATAACTTAACGTGCAGTTTACCGCATCTAAAATTAAATAATTAGATCTAAAAGTACCTACATTAGAGAAAATTGACAAATAACTGGAATAACATAATAATATATGCAAAAACAAAGAAATAGGTAGTCTTAAAACAAATTTCAGGAAACAATTAGAAATAATAACAAAGACTACAAGGCCCATGAACCATGTACCATGAAGCATATTAATGTCACACTGGTGGAGGCCATCAAGGTTGAATATAATATCCTACAACATAAATTATAGAATAGATTTTATCATAAATTATATGATGATTTTCTATTTCTCTTTTTATTTTCATTATTTTTCAAATACAAATAATATTATTCAAATAAAATTTATAATGCTTTTAATTTGGCATGGAGGGAAAGTATCTTAAACGATGTATATGATTTTAGAGATTTTTTTTATAAAAGTCTGTCATAATAACATCAGTCATTATATTATTGTGTTGCATGTCTGTTTTATTTTAATTTACTCAGACCTAAAAAGTAACCCATCGTCGGCTCTATATGGCCATCCAAAATTCACATCGAATGAGCTAAAAGTGCCGCGGACACAAGTAGAGATAGGAAATAAGCGACCCGTAGCAAGTTGATACCCCAGGCGCCTAAAATCTGGGGGAGATACCGTTAATGATACCTGTTGGGCCTACCTGTAAGACGTTAGTTTCTGGTTAAATAACTTATTACAACTAAAGCTACAAGGTGTCATTGCCTTTTTTTTATTGCGTTCATAATCGCAATCACAACGAATATTATACCATGACATAACTTTAATTGCCTATTTTACTGGATCATAACTTTTAAATGACTTTCGACTTATATTTTCAGTTTTGTCACTCGTGAAATTAAGTGAATTAGATGATTTAAGAAGAACTAAACGTCGTAGATAACCTGGTGGCGAGCGAAATCACAATCGATTTCTGATTTCCATGATTCGTAGCTTTCTCCGCTAGTTTAAACTACTGCGAGTATAAGATAATAATCTGCTACTGCTTTGACGATTAGCTAAAAGTGACGCCAACGACATATTTTCAATATTATTGTAATTAATGTATTTGTAACAGTTCCCATAATGAAAAATGTATACTGCGGGTAGTATTTAAATGTATGCACTTATTACCCGGGCGTCGGCAATAATTCAAAACTCGTTTGATCCTGCGAAAAGAGGGAACATGCTAAAATATGCCCGGTATTCCTTTATTCGTTCGTTTTTTTTCCGCGAACAACAAAAATTCACCGCCAAAGGGAAGGCTCTGCAGCGCGCGGCGCCGCGTCGCGTCGCTGCTGCGCGCCGGAAATTTATTGCCCGCTTTGTAAGGGCCGCATAAACAAGCTTTTATAATTTATTCATTTTTTTTTCTTCACTTTTCAATCATTCCAAACATTCGAATAAGAAATTTATTTCCTTAATTGTTTATGGAATATTATTTTATCTCATTACGGCGTTTAAATAGTAGAATATAAATATATAAATACATAAATTGGTTTGCTTTATGTGCCATTTTCGTCATCTGATTGACGCTATAATAGTATTGAAAATATATATATATATATATATATTATAAATACAAGCATTTTGTTGCAATTACCATACAATATAAATATATACAGGGACACACCTTTAATCTTTACTCATTTGCCCCCGTGATGAGACTCGATAGAAGACGAAAATATTAAAAAAATTATAGAAGAAATAGTTTATTTTTGCTTAAATACGGAGGTCGGTCGTACTACCCACCGTTACGAACTTATCAGCTCAGTTCGTATAGGACGATCGTGTCGAACTCTCCCCTAAAGTAGGATTTCGAATCCGTTTATATAGTATTCATGGCAAGTAGACATCCATAAAACTATACGTTTATAATGCTAAAACTTTATTCTGAAATTAATTATAAAATACCAATACAGCTAATCAAATTTATATAAAAATATGAAACGATATTTATTTACATTAAATCGGTAGATTTTGCCAACGGATAATAAATTATCGTCCATTTTAATATCGTTGGCCGAGCGTCCATTCGAATTATCGTTGCCGCCCATTAACTCTCAATTTCGAATTGATTACCGACCGGAATTCATTTTCAGCATTGCAAAATAAAATCCATTAAGGCGTAATGAAATTCAGTATATCCTCAACAGATGGAAAGATGGAAGCACTTTATGTATTTATGAAACAGGAAACACTATATTATAACAGAAAAAAATGCTATAATTAAAATAATTTATATATAAAAATATTTCACACAATAATATAATGATTATTAGAACATAATATTCTGATAAATTCAAACTGCGCCAAAATTATTTTGTAATTACTTTTCATTTCTCTTTCTCCTTCTATTTTACTTGTAATACTATAACTCTATTTTAGACTTTTATACTTCTATAGTAAGCTATTATACCGGTCTCTTCGTTATTATTATGCGTCATAAAAGCAAATTATTACTTCTTTATTTGAAATTTATGATTTGAACTATGTAAATACCATCACATACCATTAGTACCAATTGCATTACCGTGTAGATGAGTAATATTTACCATATCGATTTTTGTAATCTCTATATTTTTTAATTATTTTATTGCATAGCTTGTAGAAGTTCAGTCTATCTAGTTATTCTCTTTGTGGTAGGTAATAACATTTTAGGCAGAGGAAGAAAGAAATAAAATCACCCTTAGATATTTCCAAGTTTCATATGTTCAGTTTTGTATGTTAGTTGTGTGTATTTTAAAGAAACTTATTCTGTGAGTATTTCTCGGAATCCCCTCAGTGTCCAAGTACATGCTTTATAGTCCCATAATTCCCTCGGGCTTACGCCGTTTGCTCCCTGAAAAGGACAATTTTCCGTACTAATAATAAAGACGTAAGATTGATTGCGTGTATGTTGAGGTTGAGGGTAATCTTACGGCTTACTGGAGTAAGCCGCGACGCGTCACATCGCGGGGGTGTGACAGCGATGCATTTGCCCGTTATATAGTGCTCAGTTTCAGGGTCATAGAAAAGCAGCCAAAATAAAAATAAGATTAAAAATATTTTTTTTTTACAATAGGTTATTCAGATTTACTGTAGTTTTTAGAACAAAAAATAGATTAATATTAATTTAATTGATTTTTACCACATTTATTTATTTTTCCGGTAGACATTATAATTCAAGAGATTTTAATTACTAGAAATATAATCCCTAACTAAGCTATCAAGTCACTAATACTAATAGTACTCAATACACTAAGAACAACTTTTTTTTCCAAAAATAAATCAATAGTTTTTGTAATTTGAAATATTTAATATACTTGATGTTTGTTTTTTTAATAGCAATAAGTTGCCTCAAAAGATAAATGACACAATATTTGACAATATTGAAACATTTAAAAAACTTTTATAAATTTATTGATATTGATTTTAAAGCCATATAGCAAAATAATTATAATGGTACTAAAGAGGACGTCATTTCTAATAACATATATTTGCGTTATCTTTTATATTTATTATTTATATTAAATATAAACTTGAAAGTTTTTTTTACGGATTATTATTAGAAAACCGTAATTTGAGCGACATAGCATAATTATGTCATAGTCATTAAAAAATTGAATAAGTCTACCACTTTCAAATTTTTATTATTGTTTAATTAGGCGGCATTTAATGGTATAAACAAAAATATACAGAATAGATGTGTCTGCATACGTTATTTTGCTAAATTCTGCAATTACCAATTATTTACTGTGACCTATCGTTCTTCGTAAATATATAATTGTGTGTTTTTAGTTTGTGTAAAATAAGATACATACACACACACATCATCATCTCTGAGTACTAGACTATTTTTCCTGTTAACAATTTAGCTGGTTTGGCGCGCTTGTCGCGGGACATTTATCGTATCGAAAGTCACATACGTAAGTTTAATATGACACCATTTTGTTTTTTCTTATCTTGATTTTGCACCGATCCTTGCGGCAAGTTAGTTGCCCTGCGCGCCGCTAAATCACAAAAAAAGTTTAATTCAATTATTTCCCCGGGCAAACTTTTATTAGCGAACGTGACTTGTGAGAGAAGTAGCTTCAGGGGGAAATTTCCACTTCTCGTATCTTCTATGCATAAGCCTCGTTATTCTTTCAATTTCCCCGACATCAGAAAAGTCCTCCGGGCAAATTGGGTCGCACGCGATGAATCGATATTAAATCTTCGATACTTTCTACCGAAGAAACAGATTCTTGTGTCGATTTTCTATTATCAACAATCAATTAGTTTTCATTTTTAATGGCCCATTTATAGAACTTCCTTCTAAAGAGAAAATTTTGTCGGTAAAATATAAACCAGCCATCATTTCGTGCAAACTGCAATATGAAAGTGATATATTAAAGAGAAATATTTATTTTCAACTGACAAGAACTAACAATTTACTGAATATTGTTACTTATTAATGAAAACTAATACACTAGGCTATTATTATACGTACATATAAACCATATTTAAACGGCTATACAACTATCCAACCTATTTGATAAACTTTTTAATTATTCGAAATATATACCTTTATTTTATATTTAAAAGTATTGCTATGACCTAGGTCATATACAATTATTTTGGGCCCCACTCAACTAAACTAAATATGCTTGTGCTCTCAGGGGCGACGGTGGTAATGAAGCCTCAAAAGCGGATTCGAATACGCGATCGCCGGGTCAATAGCAAACGCCATAATTATCCACTAGACAACCGTGATCTTGTATAAATATTTTGTAGTGCAAAGTGTTTATTTTAAAAAGTCTATGTTTTATATTATTTAGATTTTTTTACCTTATTGTATAACAAAATTAACAAGTTTTTCTGCTTCTTTTTTATAACTCTTAATTGTATGTTAATATTAATAACTTGTATTTATACATTTATTTATATTTTAATTTAGGTAAATATTAAACTTGAATCCCTATTTTTTTTATATATTTTTCGGGTCTTATGCTGCTATGGAAATGGTGCTGTGAATATTTCTCAGCATAATATATTGATACTAGTTATTTATTTAAATAATGGTAATATAATATTATTTTCTTAATGTATATGGTTATATGCTTATAAGGCTATCATTTTGCTACTACTACCGTTAAAATTTTAATCGCTTATTTAATGCTATTCCTATAGCGGACATTTAACTCCTGCATTTCAAACCAGATCCGATCACAGTTTTTTATTTGGCAAATTAATAAATTATTCTTTACTTTATAAAGACCATTTCTAAATATTTTATATAAGTTGTTAGTAAATATTGCCAATATATATGGATTTGATACATAGGTGTTTAAATTGGGGATATTATATTATTTTCTGTGTTGCTGTAAATTTATTATATATTACGTCATTTAACATTAAAATTGAAGAAATATTGTTGTTGCTTAAATATAGTATATTCTTCTGTGTGTTCATCATCTGTGTGCAAGTTTTAACCTCAAAACAATGTTGAAAATGAGAAAACTCAATCAAAACTTGCGAAAGCGTCTCTTGCGGAGAGTCGAGAAGGTGTAAATATGATTCATGTGACCATTAAACTTCTTACTTGATGACGCCCCTGTAGTTCGCGTTCTTATTAAAGTTTTTCATGAAAAATTTCTCGCATTAATTTTCATTTCCCCCACCCCTCCCCCAATCCCCATCTCTCCCCCTACCCCCCCCAACCTTGCCGCAGGTGTGCGGGCGCTCCGCAAAAAGTGTCCAGAGCTACGGTTGCTAAGCCACGGATGAGTGACCGCATCTTATGAATTACAGCAAACGCTTTATCTTTGCGACGCATCCTTACATTCGATGCTGACAGCACATTCCATATTCTTTTTTCTTAAATAATAAAAAAATACAAACGACTAGTTCAAACTAGTTTAAGTTTTAAAGTGACACTAATAACGTTACGGCCTAAAATGTAAAATGGTTAAATTATAGTAACAGAAATTTGAATATCAAAATTTTGAAATATGAAGCAAAAACAAATCTTAATTGAAAGTTTCTAATTTAGAATTATTTCTAATTTAGAATTATTTCTAATTTATATAAAAAGTTGAGTAATACAGGTTATTACAGGTTGCATCAATTCCGTGATATAAAATTATGAGGATGTTTTTTTTTTAATGAAACCTTCACACTATTTTATTATTTTCACCATAAACAAATAATCGTCAAACAAAATTTCTTACTCATTATATTCAATCAAATAGACTAATATCTATTATGTATACTAATATGTTTAAAGATATAGAATAGTTTTTTTTTTCACATTCACACATTGTTTTTTTCCCCCTAACACACACTCTTGCACCTTATTTATTTTAAATACAACACATACATCCTTAAACATATTTTCGTTAAACATTTAAAGTTAACGTTGTTTGTTTAAAGAATATCAAAAAATGTTAGTTCAAAAAAATGACTATGCACCTAAGCATAACTTAAATTAAATCAAATATATATTAAAGAATGATTACAAAAAGCCGCTGTTATACGGATTACTATTATGAAAATATTCAAATTGTTTCAGGTAATGTAAAAGTAAATATCAAAAATAATTAATTAAATCTAATTACGACGAAACTACTTACTCGATCTAGACATCTTCGTTGACTATCTAATCATGCATCAAATAACGTCTTCTTAGAACTTATGCCAATTTAAACTTGGAGCAATTTCGCGGGCATGTTTATAACTGCTGTTATATTCATCGCAATTAATTTGACGTATCTTAATACGCGCACAACGAGCGGTAAACTGTAGGAATTTAATATTAATTCCGAGGCGACTGTAGCGTCACTCTCTCAATTTAGTGAGGATAAACTTATACAAGAAGCAAAGTTTCGCGCCTAGGAGTAGAGGTACCATCCTCGTGCCGAAGACAACGCTAAGCCCACATACATTTAATATCGGCTTTCGCAGACACAGACCCAAATCTGCGCCCACCCCTCTCCCCTCATCATGGCAGGATATCACAAATGTTTTAGAAACAACCTCCCAAAAAAACTCAATTTAAAAATATATTGAATTCTTTAAAACTAAAGGGTTTTGACAAAAATCCCTTAACCATAACCTCTTCTCAAATGTTATGTTCGGTTGGCTTAAGAATTTAAGGATATCAAGATCTAGGGTCTTGGTACTTCTGAAAAAACCCCCGTAGGTTGGTTAAGATTACAGAGGCGCCGCTTTTCGTTTTGATCGCATCTTCCATTGATAAAATGGATTTAATAGTATATTATTATAAAATTATTATAATAAATAATCAATTATTATGGAATTGAAATATCAAATCAAATCATTACTAGCTGCTACTAAAAATTAAATAGTTTTAAATTTACGATGAATTGAAAGAATATCATTATACCATTATATTTTTTTTTAATCTACTCAGATCTAAAAAAATAACACTCTATGCTCATCGAATGGGTTAAAAGTGGCGCAGGCACAAGTGGAAATGGGAAATAAAGCCATAGAAAGTTGGTACCACAGGCGCGTGTAGTCTGGGGAAGATGCCGTTAAGTCTGTAGCTGTAAGATATCAGGTTCTGATTAAATAATTTACTACTACTAAACAATGGATAAAATCAATTGATATTATATCTACAGGGTGTGGAGGCAGTGAGACGGCGGTAAATGAGTAAATGACAATGGCGTGTCCCTTCTATAAGTTATTGCATATTCCATGGCGAAGCGTCGGAAATAAACAAGTTTATCGTTAGTGCGAAAACAAATTTTGCCGATAGAGAGGCGGGAGGACGGGAGGAAAGGCGATCCCTTTGCTAAAAGCCGCCTATCAAATAATTCCCTTTCTTCCCCGGGTTGCATAACATTCTTCAGCTGTGGTAGAACCGTCGTACACAACCAATATAACCGAAGTAGTAATATAGACAAGGAGTAGACAATAATTTCATAGAGCCGATTTTATTGTCTAGTCCGGGCATCTGGGCGCAGATGAGACTCAGTAGGAGTCGGGAATTATTTAATTAACTAATTCAAAAATGGTTTAACTTCTCTTCTCTAAAAATTTGAATTTTACTTAGTGGATTTCGAATCAACATTTTCGAGTCGTGTTTTATTTTGCATTCTACGAATGAGAGAGTACTGCGCCTGATTTGTCCTGTACTACTCTGGTTTTTATGTACAGCCTCAAAGCTTGTCATCTTCCATCACATCTTTTCGCTTTAGTTATAGCTTCTGTACATACATTCATGTATAAGAAGCTACTATCCTCGTTAGCTACTATCTTTCAAGCTACTATCTTTCAACTCGAAAAGTACAAAAGTTTCAGAAAAGTGAAGTGGTTCTTTCAGAAAAACAGTGTAATCAGATTACCGTAAGTTATTAGAAAAGTATATATATCGATAATTATTATTGTACTATTATTGTACTGAGAAATGTAATAAAAGTCAACATTTTGTGAGAAAAACTCATACAGACGGATAAATATTAATGTATAGGTGGCGTCGCTGCAGTGTGGGACTACAAGTGGCGGTCGAGGGTAATTGAGGTGTAACTACCCTGTGGGGAAAGGACAAAACAAATACGGCAGGGTCTTCCGGGCGAAGAAAGTCCCGCTCACCCACTAAACTCGTTGATCGGAAGGTCCCCCTCGGGGACTCCAGGTTCGCTGCGCTGCTCCTGATTTTCAACCCAAACCTCAATGTAAAACTTAGACACCGCAAAGGATTCTTTTGTGTGAACCAATTCCGCATACCAAATTGATAAATGCACAATGTTACCTATCGTCGCTATTAGTTTTTTCCTCTCATTTGTCAGTATCGAAAATTCCCAAATCGTGTGTTCCGCATTTTGGGGCATCGCATCGCATTTTAAAAAGGCAATTTAAATACAAATTGTATCAGAAGAAAAGATCCGACATCCGTCCGATAGCAATAATTATGAAGCGCCGACGCAAGCTAAGAACATGCGAGTGACAGGGAGAAAGCGAAAGAATGAGAGAGAATGAAGGTAGTCGTCGAAAGATCAGTATTGATACCTCATAACAGACTAACATTGCTGCCTCTACGTATTTCTTTCAAGAAATACATTATGGAAGATCATGTATAAGCCATCTCTAAAACATATCTTGACTATAATTCCCCTAAATTATCTACCTACCAAATAATTCATTCCTGGTCACAAAGCGATTGCGTAATTCAAATTTGTACATCACTGATATGTCGCTCATATTGATGCTGTTTTTATTGGTTATTTATTCAATATATTTTAGGAAAACATACAGCGTAACTTAATTTATGTAACGCCGTTATTTTGCCGTAGAGATTACCCGACAAGTCATAACGTTATTTCTTCGTGTGGGTATGTGAGTTCGATTGGGGCTTCTAGCCAAGTCGTTACGTATATATCCAACCAACTTTATACAATATCGAAGTGAAATATTAAATCTCGGCGAAGCGTTAAAAGATCCGTTTCGAATCAAAAAAGTACTGTTGAATATTCACCGTTAAAACAGTGGATTGAATTGAAACTAACCTAGAACTGATTATTGATAGGAATCTGTGTCTTCCTACTGTTACACCGACATAAATCATCCTCGTGCACCATTGAAATAAAATACCTCAATGACAACCATTTACATATGTTGTCCAGAGAAGCGAAAAATAAATAACTATTTTTAAGTAGCCCAACCCTCGCTCTAAAGACTCTACAACGGCATACGATTTATTGCTTTTTTGTTTAGAGTTAAGATTTATACAAGGGCGGATCCAGAAAGGGACAATAGTTCCCACTCCCCCCCCCCCCCCCCCGAGACAACAAAAAATAAAAAAAGAAGCGTAATTTGTTCTCTGTCACTCTCTTAATGTAAAGAAGGAAAAAATATTATTGGAATAACACCATAAATGAATCAAGTTATCATTAGCATATTAACTTCTCATTAGGGTAGAAACATAAAAATATACTTGTACAAATCACTACCCAATTTCTTTATAATTGTCTTAAAATAATACAATATTTATTGAGAGGCTAAATTTAAAGAATCAATAGTACGTTTTTTTACAGCGGTAGCAGGCAGCGAGTATCAGGATTACGCGGTGTAATTCTAAACGTGAGCGATGCAGGTATAAATCGGCTTGGGCATTGAGTCCTGAATTGATAAAACTGTCCCCTGCGCGTCGTAGTTCCACGAGTTGCGGAGATAATCCATTTTGGGATTTTGCCGCTTTCGCGTGCGATCAGCGTAGATTTTTTGCCTTATATTTGCCTTCTTCCGCCGAAGCGCCCTCGATATTATTCACCCGCACGGACGTCGCCCTGAGTCGCCTACCCGCCTACCCGCGAACTTTGTATATATTACGAGTTTCGCGTGCGCGCAGATCCGCTTTCCAAGTCAATTTGACGCTGAAGAGAGCACGACTTCATTTACATCAAAATGCCGTCGTGTAGTCGGCGCGACATCGCCACAGACGGTTGCGAATGGCAAATGGTGCAGTACAAAGGCTGCTCTCTCGGCTGATCGTTTGCTTTGAATAACAATGATCTGATGATACAAGAGGCTTTGTGTTAAATACACACTCCAACTGCCTCCCAAGCGCTCTGGGGTTCTCGTTAATCGTTGCATTGGCTACTACTTATGTGCATTGTAATGGCCTCTACAATTAGACGCGTTACCATTTGGTACAGCAACTAAAGTCCTACATACAGACATTACCATACTTGTACTTAATATGCATAGTTTTATGCGTATTTCCTTTCTTGGTGGTTTTAAAAAGAGTACGATACTATATGAATATTCCAGTGCCTTCTTTAGGATATAATTCTATTACGATTGCTCAAAACAATATTATTAAAGTTAGCTTCAATAAACCTTTGAGATGTTAACGAGTTGTTTAAGGAGCTGAATATTCTTTCAATTCGTCAGCTGTTTATAAAAGCATCGATTTTATATAATGACAAATTATACAAACCGAATACTGAAAAAGGTAATCATCAAAGATTAACATGTGTATATATGTAGTATTTATGTATATGTATATTTAGTTTTATATATTTATCTATAGGTTATTTACTTTATTTACATTATAATACTAATATTATATATTTCTAGGTTTTATTTAGAAGTCCCGTAGCTTGCGTCATAATCCTAAACTAGATCTATAAATGATTGACGTTTCTTTGGAACAGCACACTGCTATTAAGGTGATGCACAAAACTAATCCATTGCACGTGATTATAAATTACA
Source organism: Neomicropteryx cornuta (assembly GCA_020383195.1). Classification (NCBI taxonomy): domain Eukaryota; kingdom Metazoa; phylum Arthropoda; class Insecta; order Lepidoptera; family Micropterigidae; genus Neomicropteryx; species Neomicropteryx cornuta. The sequence continues at coordinate 15,878,392 of JAHKQU010000014.1, forward strand.
ATAATATATCTACAAGCAATGCATTTATTATGTAAACACTATTTTACTATTATATATTATAATAGTGCATGTTAATGTCGTTAAATAAATATATATTTGTAGTTTATATTTAACTATGTTTATTTAATTTTGATGTATTCATAAATTTACACATAAAATATTTATTTACCTAATAGAAAATATGTACATAGAAAATTATACGGCATAACTTATTCACAATAATAGTAAATAGTTATAGTAGCGTGGCCATAATTCATCGATTAAACAATAAAATGGAAATGCAGATTCACCTGAAACTGATTGATCATAAAAAAAGAGAATTTTGAATATTTCGATTTATAAAAATTTGTATCTACCGACGTATAATATTGCATATGATTTATAATAATCTATAGTCGTTTTTATAGTACGCAGAGTATGCAGAGATATTGCGATAAACCCGAATCTGTTGAAACAAGGGTCTGCTTTTATAGAATCTCAGTCGCGGAAATCCCATTAGGAGAGACCAGCGCGATTTACGGCATAGTTTTACAACGAAAGTCGTAGAAGACGAGAAACAAACTTTGATTTTGTAACCGTTTATTTCCTTGATTTTATATCGTCAAACTTTCTGTACTTAACTTAATATATAATGGTAATATTTATTAGAAGTTTATGCCTGTCATGCCTGTGTTAAAAATAAGTTGTTGAGAAAATTTCCTACGAAAAATCTCTGAAAACACTTTATTTAATTGCTTCTAGATAAATTGACTTGGCTTGTTAGTTATTGTTTTATACTGTTATTACTTTTTATAATAATATTTATTTGTTGTTTATAATTACTACTATGCTAGAAAAATATATTTAATATATTAATATATATTTTTTTTATTGTTAACAAAACTTTTGCCGCAGTGTCCTGTCAGAAATATATGACCCGTGCTATGTCCGCCTGAGTAACCACAGCAAAGCCGCGTGGCATCAGGCGTTTTCGACGCGTGTAACGGAATATTGCTCTCCCGTGTCAGCGGAATCGCAGCGCGTGCGAATGACACGCGTTTGACTGCCATGTCCTTTGCCAAGGACAAGCCAAGGGCGATGCGTAGATTATATTTAAAAATTACTTAAACCATATACAAGCATGACAAATTGTCCTAGTAGTACCTACTATATCGCCGATCTTTTTTATCAGTGATGTGCAACTTCTACGCTGACTTTGCACGTGGATTTTGTATATGGTTACATTACAACAAATCGAAAAGAATTACATCTTGGTTACAAATAGCAACGATCGTATATTTATACTTTTTTTTTATATAATATGTAATAATAATTATTATTTAATGTTGCAATCAAAAAATCGATGGTACGGAATAGTAGGTTTGTATATCCCCGTTTGCATGTCATTTGAAATAAATTGTTAAATTTTGATTACATTGTATAAACAGAATTAAACCACAAAAAACAATAAATATGTTTTTTTTTCTAAAGCTATTTGGTTATAAGAAGTACGAAGTAAAAGTACCTTTATTTTAGGGTGTAAAAAAACAGTAAGGATACGTATAAGTAGTGTTGTGTAATATTTTGAAATTAGTATTAATTCACATTTATAGAGCAAAGACTTCCTAACAACCCATGTGGTTGAAATCCTAGTAAATTAAAAAATAACAACTATAATAACTAGCGGTGTAGAGAAAGCATACATGTCGACGCTTTATGGTGTAAACCCTCGTATCGGTTGTGCTAAAACCAACCCAAAAGCCGCAACTACACCGCAGACAGGCGGCAAATGACGTCACGACTTATTTAAATAGACGTCGCCGACGAATGTAATCATTGCCTTTAATCTTTAATTACAACTCGGGGAGGGGCTTGATTCGATGGGGGGAGGTTGGGGAGGGGGTAAATGTTCCCGAATTTTCCTGTTTGCTTTTGAGGCTATTACGTGAGGCTGTTTCGAAATGAAATTAAATATAAAGTGGTTCCTTAGTACTTCCCGAAATAAATTCACACGTAGAGCGTGTACAGAAGCCATAGATAGCTACACACTAATATATACGGGATTTGCTTAAATATTTGACTGCTAGACACAATTTGTACAAGGTACTCATATCGATTAAATTTTCAAATAATATTTTGAAAATATACAAAAATTTGAGCGATTCTTAAGGCTGAAATATTTTTCTCCTGCATTCCTTTCGTGAAATTTATAAATAACATCAAACGTTATAGTTGGCAGGATACGTAGTAAGTGTAGGTACCAAAATACATTTTGACTTCGTTTAGTCATTACTGTGTTAAATGCAACGATTTTTGCTGTTTTCTGCATAAAATATCTAGTAAAGTAAGGTTTATAATTCAACGAAAATAAACTAAAGGTTTTGCGATAGATTTTTTCCCAATCAATAATCGTCACTTTAGTTGGAAGTTCTTTAATTTTTTAGTTATTATTTTCATTAACATCTAGATAATTTGGCTAATAGTCACGGTTCATATCACTAATATATCACTTTATTTTTATACATTTATTTTTATTATTTATTAAGCAATGCATAAAAGTCGTTTATACATAAATAGACATTTCTAAACATTCTCGAAGAATAAGCTCCAAAAGTTAATCTTCTGATAACATTGACCAACTGTCATCACTTTATTTTACTCTTAATATATAGAGGACGAAGTGTTTAATTTATATACCTACCCACAAAAAAAAACAATGATTTTGAAGAAAAGATAAATTAAAATCATTAAATTTATCAAGAAGATAAATTAAAATTAATATAAAATAAAACCTACAATTTCAGTAATTAGGAAACAAATCGGTAGACATATTTTTATTTCACCGTTTCATATATATAATTAGTAAATAACACACCAGTAAAATAAAACAGAATCTCAAAATACGTCTCCCAGATGCACCAAATATATTAGAATATTGTACTGTAAAAACATGCAGCGTTATTTATTTTTTATTTAAAATTATATATACTTTGGAGGTATCTATTCCTCCGGTAATATAGATGATTGGCAGGTGGTACTACGAAGTTATTTTTTAGCCAAATAGGGAAATGCATGCAACGTCACTTTAGCAGCAAACTACCTTCACTATGTCCATTTACCAGAACATTTACGCAAGAAAGGGTTTTACTAATAGATGATTACTTTAATGGCCCTACAACGGTTTAATTATCTTTCTTAAAATTTAAATTAGCACAATTTCTTTATTGAAAATACTAATAAAATTTAAAATAATATTAACAGATAAAATTTAGCGCAACTTGACCGTTTATGGCATATCTACGAGTAATTCTGTACATCAATCAAATATGTCAAAAACTAGAGCTCCGCTCCACTTGGTAGCAACCCTGGTTCTTTCCGCCATTTTTTTATATATACAAACCGCAGTAATGCACGGACTACAATGCCATACACACTTAAGTGTACCGGTATATCCGTCTTTAATACTTTCATATTTTTATTAGATATATTTTTGTAATGTGCGCATGAATATATGTAATCCCTTGTTTGGACAGATTGTGTCCTGAAAACTGCCCGTAGCAGTGGCTAGCAAATACTAATCAACTTCAAATATAATTTGTCATTGCTTCATCCCCGTCGCTCCAACGAGTATCAATGCTTGCTGTCCTTTTCGTTGTTTGCCTACCCTACTCTGGCCGGGCTTTCAGCACGGGCAAGCACGAACTCATTGCTCCCTATTTTCCAGTCAATCTCGTTTGACGCTACTCAGAACACTGCGGTCATTTGAATTATAATCCCTATTTCCGAATTTAGCCATAGATTGCAAAATATAATATTATTGTTCTTATTAAGAATATATGTTAATGTTAAATTCTAGATTAGGCCATAAAACGATCCAATATCGAAGATTTATTTCTCAGTTACAGCAAGTCGCAGCATCACGATACATGGAAATAAGCGCGAGATACAAACGAGGTGATATAGGTATATGCCTCGAAGCCTTATTTTAAATACAGGCTGCAGCAAAATAATTAAAAAATTTAGGAAATAGAATAGCAGCTCAGAATACGTTGGAAACAATGATCTTTTAAAACATATAGATACGGCAAGTCATACAAATCGTCCTTGTGAAAACGTGACAACGACGTTTCCCTCCGCCGTTCCGCGTGCCACAACGCATGTCTCGCTTGCTCGCAGGACTACGTCCACACTGGCTTTGCCCGTCATTGCTTGCGTTTTGCCAGAGGACTCTGAGGTTCTCGAGCCTGCTGCCAGAGCCCGTGTACGCAAGGGGCTGACAGTTTTCACTCTCCGTTAACCCCAGCGAAGCTTCGTACCAGGTATGTTGCGGAAGCCTGAGGTCCGAAACTTTACGCGTCTGGCAGGAGCGATGGGATTCAGGTGGGACGGGCCGCCTTACCTACGCTTTCTTTCGCTCGGTGCAGCTTTCTACATTTATAAAGTTTTCCAGGTGAAAACGTTTAAAAAGAAAATTGAAGATTAGAAAATAATATTAATTACTAGGTTTATCCAGAACTTGCGCGCTTATTACCTAATAAAGTTAGCGGTGCTGCTCGCGTAACTTCATTCTATGCAGTATTCAAATTTAAATTGCTAATGTGGACCGGGACACTTCGTGCAATAAAACTAGTACCACCTAGCACCGTAGCACCTTAAACTATTTTCCTAGGCAGTGAATTAATCTAATGCGACACGGTCATTCGTCTAAGCTCGGAAGGATACTGGGAGGTGATGTCTCATTCGGTAAATGTCGGTGCGCCCAGCTGTCACGCTAATTTTTGTTTCTTATCACGGTGATTTTATTTTTTTAAACATAGTCGTGGGAAAACATTGTTGAATGTAGATGCCCAGTACTGGGTGATAATTTTTAAATATATATTAATATGTTATTATGCAATTGATGAAAATTTAATCAATTATATTTTCGCGGTGATATTTTCTGTAATTAAAGGTAGGGCATACCATAAAAATCACATAAGTACGGATAGCTCCTAAGCCGTTGACTTTCAGATTATCCTATATAGTATTCAGGGCTTGGAAATGATGTCCCTTATCACTAGGTTTCAGGCTGACCACTGTCTCTGAAACACCCTGCATGCAGCTACAAATGTAGTCAAAGATGTTCCATTATAAATCTAACGGGAATTACCTACCTATCCCTTACTACCCTCTCGCATTTGCTAGTTTAATAGGAGTTGCGTGTTCAATTAATGCAATATGTTTTGAAATCATCTGCGAAGGTTGTGCCACGGCCGCCGCCGCCGGTCTAAGTTGTGTTCGTTTCAGTGACGGACTGTCAGCCGGTCGACAGCACGGATTTAGTTTTGTGCTTATTATTGCTTATTTTTTTTATATTTATTTTAGGAAACAACAGCTGACATAGAAGTAAAATTATAATTAAAAACAACTTACACAAAAACAACAAATTAAAACATAAAGCTAATGAGAGTTTCCTTCAAACTTAATAAAATAGAAAATACATTCGGGAGCGAGGTTGGGTTGGGGTTGGAAAATTTACATAATTACCAGAATATAATATAAAATACAGTACCTATAACTCCTTAAAAATAATTGGTTTAATATGTACATAAATATACTACTCTAGGGCTATATATTAGCTAGGGTAGACACTCTCTTGAATGTCGGCAATATATAGCATTGAATATATCGATGTCACTTAACATGCTGTTGTAAAGCTTACATACTCGATGTATGTATGAATTCTGTGCATAATTCGTACTCAACCGTGACAGATGGAATATCTCACACCGGCGAGTAGGTCTAGATGGAACCCGGAACCCGGGACCCGGAACCCGATGCCTTCCGGCGTGACGATAGAATTGTAATATTTCTCTATTTCGACAACGTTAAATGTTTACAATAATTAATCACCAATATTGTATATTTTTCATGTTCTTAGGTAGATGTGGTACGGTGCATTTTGTTCGCAGGGTATCTTACTCAGAGACACTCCTTATTTAAAGAGAGGTAGGAGTTCGTATCTTCATAGATACTTATCATATAAGTAGTACCTATAAGCAGCGCGCGTTTTATTTCACGGTATAAGTACATTTTACTTTTACATAAATAACTAATAAAATTTTACACAATATTGTACCAAGTTAAAATCATAACTAAAACAAACATACTATATATACGGATATATTAATGATATGAACATAAAAAGAAACGTCAATACTTTAAGAGATAAAGTATTTCTTTAAATACTCTTTAACAACTCTAATTGACTTCTTCCTCGACTCTAAACAGTCGACTCCCCGTCAACACAAGCTAATAATAATAATAATTCATTAATTAGTTTAATGAATTGCTGCAGTTGTAGTGAAACTTGAGCCGTTCGTGAAGAACGCAAAATTACATCGGATAATTTCGGATGCAGCCAACAAAGTTTCAGCGCTCGTTTGCAACATCCATTTACTTTGGAAGCGTATATTGTCTTTGAAATGTTCGGACGCCGAGGAGACAATGGCAGCGAGACGCAAACTGAAGCAACAAAAGTCGCCATTTTATCGCTCGACGCGCTGCAAGACAAACAAAGGCGGCGAGTCTCGTTGCGCGGGAACGGACACTGACGACATTCCGACTAATGCCGAGTAGTTCCGAGTAGTTCCCACTCGGCGACTCTCCCTCTCCTCTCCCTCTCCTCTCCCTCTCCCTTCTCTTGTCTGAAGAGGACAACTAACTTTGCCTTTAGCTCCTTATCTAAATAATGTTTATCTCTTTAATTAATAAAACTACTCGAGAATCGAAGAATATTAAAAGTTGTATTTGTTTGCATTTGTTGTTGGCATTTATTTAGACATCTATTTATTTATTTATTTACGTTCACAATACATTTTTAACAGTATAGTATAGCAATTAAGAATAATGGAACAATAGATACGTACAAGCGATCGACACTACTATACTCTGTTTCCTGCCCCCTTAACTAGCTTCATATGTATTTATATTATACTAAGTTACTTGTTTTTTTACTACCAATAAAAACTTTATTAAACATTCATATTATGCGCAAATATGAACAAATACTATGCATGGGTATCATTTGTAAATATTTCGTCTCTAAAAACGAAATAACAAAAAAAAAGAAGAAATATAGGTGCAAATATTTACAAATGGCCTCCCATACATGGTTTTTGTGCGTCTATGCAAATATGTCTGGGACTAGCTTAAAGATAATATTAGATTTTGTACGATGGGAACATATATTATCAAGAGGATAAAACCCGAGCGCTAATTACTCGCAAAATACGTCCAGAGTATTTTTTGTCTTTTAAATTTATAGGTTCATCCTTTTATCCAGTTACATATTTGTTTTGTTTTTTTGAGCTACGATTTGTCGATTACGGTTTTATCCATTCAAATCTCACGGCACACTTCGTTTTCGAGTGAACGGAAAACTAATCCGTAAACAATTTTCTACTTGCTTCTATATCTACCCAAATAGAGAGAAAGAAAAATATACTAAACGTTAACTCTACATCAATGTGTTTAGATGATTTAAACCTTGTAACTCTTATACCATTCGGTATAGAAATGTAAATAGTCATTCAAAAATAGCACAATAACGAAAAACTATTACGGCTATTTTAAGGAGTCATTTTTCCATCTCCAATTATTTTTTAATTATTGTTTTCAAAAAAGTGGAAGGTAATAAAAGTAGCTATTAGTAATTATTGAAATATTAGCACAGATGGAAAAAAAACTATTTAATCAATATTGACGGTGTCAATTCGCCATCGATAAAGGCAAGCGGGTGCAGGCCAGACGACAAAACATCTGGCGTCTGGCCTTTTACTTATCTTGTAAGCGTATTTTTCATTACGACTGTCCGCTTATGTACATCTACATAATTATACTCTTAAAACAATAAACATTGTGTAAAAAACGATTCCATGTTTTTCAATACTGTCAAAAATTATGCCAAACTTATTGTCGGGTGATTTTCCATAGGACATTACAAAACACTATCAAATATTATTAAGTACTTGAAACAGTTTTAAATGGGTTTTAGTATATACATATTATTTAATTATTGGTTCTTAATCATATAAAATAAAATATATCACCCTGTTATATATTTGATGAAAGTTTTTTTAAAATTCGTTAACTGGAAACATTAATTTTATTTTTTATTAACCGACATTATTAAAGGATGTGGTTTCCATTTCAATATGCATGTGTTTTTATTGGCGCAAAATATAGTACTTAAATTTCTTAGAAATAGAAATTTTCCGTTTTAAATTTTTCCATGCCTATTTTGTAGATAGGTGGTTAGGTTTTAGTTTTTATGTATTTTTGAACTTTTTTTTTTGAAAGCTAATTTTATTATCAATGATGATTCATGTTATTAATCTAGGGCAGGCATTAGGGAGGTATGGTAAAATTTATTCAAACGCTGTACCACTTTTTGCAATATTGAGATGATATGTAAGTAAAGCTCTTTATCTCAAGATGATGTAGAAGGTGAGAAAAATACAAGGAAATAAATTTCCGTTAACAAACAGTTTTCACGGGAATCGTATAATTATCAGTTTATAATGAAGTTGTACATAAGTAGGTACATTTTATCATTGCTTGTGAAACTTAGAAAAATAAGCATGTTTTTTTTCTGTAACTGATACATAATTATAGTGCAAGCTGTAAGGAAGTACTTATGACATAATTACTAATTAATAATATAAATAGGCTGAAATACGTTAACTGTAACTGAAAAGGAAGCATCGAGTCGAATTAGCAACCTAAGCTTTTATTGGAATCGAGGCGGAAAGTGAAAGTTGCGTCTGAAGTGAAAGTTGGCGACGCGACGCCCAATTTCGGCCCGTCCCTACATTATTTATTGCGCGTCTCATTAGTCTGACGGCGTCGCGGGCGAAGGCCGGACCATCCGAAGATCCCTTCATAAAATATTCCGCTGCCAACTTTGGTCGGCCTAAGGGAAGACCTTTTTCTAATTAATCATGACGTATAACGGCACACGACATCTAAATAATCCACTTTTCACGCGCACTTACCTCTTAGAGATAGGCTTTGCTACCGTATTTTGGATTTACTTTTAAAAACGTATTATTTTTTTACTCAATAATGGAACTTTGAATGGATCATTATAGATACTATAAATTAAAAATAAACATTTTATAAAAACGATCTATGCGGAAGCTTGAGAGCCAAATTCAAAACCGGAGTAGGTTAAAGAATTACCATACATATTGATGATGAGGTTACATATTGATACCTTCACAGATGTGTGTTACTAATGTCGTATGTTACTAATAAGACACTATTTTAAAATAAACTTTAAAAAGTCTGCTCATTGTACTGTTACGGTAAGTAAGGCTATCAAGGTAATTTATTTGAAAAACAATATGCGTGCATATTTTATAATCTAATAAAAACAATACATTCGACGAGCATAATAAATTCAAAATAACGGTAAATTAAAGTCATTATTGTTTTTAGTTTTGTTAAAAGTTTATGGCACTTCATTAATATTTATAAATAGAAAATTATCTTTACGCGAGCCATCTAGTTTGCTCACGAAATGTAATCATATATTTTTTGTTTTATATAAAATACGTTTGAAATTATCACCCAATAATAAAACCAAAACAGAAATTTAGAAACATTTTGTCAGTGGTCTAAATTGCTCTTCCTTAGGGTGTGATTTCGAGGTAATAATTATTAATATATGTCTCTGGTCATAATAGATAAATCTCTCTTTCTCTTTCTAACACATAACGAATATCTGGCATTCTCGTCTCATTCCCTCGAAAATTTCATCATAGTTTTGGATTTTTCTACGTTACTGTTCATCTAATAGCTCCCTTAGTAAGTTGACGAAATCTTATTGGAATCCAGATTCGAACGGTCGGTCGATGCCATCATCTCAGGCGGTATTCCAATTCAATCCAACTGCCTTCCTCTCGAAGCATCCGCCGTCGATTTCTTTCACTTTCAATCCGAACCAATATCCGGTAAGGTTTCACCTCACAAAGCATATTTACATAGAGCAGCATACGAAAGCTTCTTATGCAAAATCTAAGCCATTTTATTGGCGTGTCGGAATCTACCTGCACTAAATTACTTTTCAAAGCCTAATTTCTTTGTTTCTTTGTTTTTCTTATGCTATGAAAATATATGGAAATCCATAATTGGTTTTATATGCTAGAATTATGTTTGTAATTATGAGATTAATTATTGATAAATTTTTCAACTATATAAATAAAAAAATAAATAAAGAGAGATTCTAGACTGTGTTTGATTGACTTTCAACAAGTAATATTTAGAGGTTGTTTAATAGATCTTCTGGGTGTTTTTTTTAGAGGCGTGGTTTTTAATCTGGCACTACTTTTTTCGTAGTTGGTGTTTTTGACAGCTGTCACTTGATTTATGCTCAGTTTGGTTTGCCATTTCATAATGAATAGACTTACTCCTGAACAACGTTTGCAAATAGTGCAAATTTAGAAAAAACACTCTAAATTTTTTGAAAAACACTCTAAAATAAAGTAAAAATCGCGTCGTGGGCCTGTGGCGTGGCCTCCAAGATCGTGCGATTTAACACCGCTGGACTATTTTTTGTGGGGTTATGTGAAGTCGCTTGTCTACGCAGATAAGCCGGACACGATTAACGCCTTGGAAGAGAATATTCGGCGCGTTATTGCTGACATACGGCCCAACTTGCTGCAAAAAGTGGTTGAAAATTGGGCCTCTCGGCTGGAATTTGTTCGAGTCAGCCGCGGCGGCCACTTACCCGAAATCATTTTTAAAACATAATGGCAAACCCTTATCTTTATAATAAAACTAAATTCTTAGCCATAACATCAAATTATATGCGTTTTATGGCTTCTTGAAAACCACGCCTCTAAAAACATCACCCTATATTTCATGGTTGATTTATCTTACAGAGCATGAAAAGCGCAATTTGGTATGAGATACTTATGGTTTCATTATTCTCACAGACTCATCCAGGCTTTCTGAAGTTATTCGAAGTTATTTAATAGTTGATCAATGGTTTAAAGGACGCCGAAAGGTTTTAACAAACAAAAACGTGAATACCGGAACGCAAGGTTAAGATGTTCATCTGTGAATGTAATGGAGGATTGATTTTATTTCATTATTCATTTATTTTGATTCAAATAGGTGTTAGTTACTAAGTAATAAATACCAACCTCCTCTACCCCAATTATAACGCAACTTACAACGCTCTATTTAGATAATATATGTCGTCCAGAAGCATCGATCACATCGTAAAAGCTCGTAAAGTCACGACGAGCGTCACTGACAGAAACATCACGAAAAGAATCGACCTAATCGAAATTCACTCCACCCCGCAGGATTCCGCGTATTTAAATGGTTACACTAGTCGTAGTCGCAAAAGTGAATCATATTGGAACAAATAAATGCGTAGTTCAAATAAATAATTCTTTTTCTAAAATTCGAAATGAAAGCCCGCGAAAAAAAAATAAATATTTTTAAATATTTATGAGAAATATTTTTAAACTAAACCTTTTAATTATTTCGATTTTTAAAATTCCGGCTCCGACATGATCTAGTACTTTTTATTTAGGTTTGAGTAAAACTCTAAAATCGGTAGTGAAATCATTGATATCTGGCATCACAAACATTTCGCTATTGGAGTCGATCCATGGAAGATACGCTTCGCTCCGCTCCGATTATAATAAGGTTTATTTCAGGAAACAGCCGAGAGGGAGTCGTAATAAAATATGAGGCTGTTTAGTAACATTTTTTACTTGAAATAAAACAAATATCTGCTAAGTAAGCATATTTCCGAAAGTAAAAACCATTAAATACCTATTACGAACGACGGTTATTATTCGGGTAATGTTTCAGAAATGTTGGACCGATCCACATATCAAATGCAATTTGAATAATTTCCCTTTGCTTAAAAACATTTTTTCCAGAATCCCTTTTACAGTGTCACATCAAAGCATTCGTCGGCGAGTTTCCTTTTTTCTGTAGCTTGTTTGATTTTCGCGTATGCCTTTTTGACGATTTGTTGACGTAAACGTATTCGTTAGTTGATCGGTAAACATCATTTTATACTATAACATTATTTTATCAGATATAGCTTTCCCGAACACAAATATAAAATAATATTTACCGTAGTTTTTGCAAAATATGCTTTATATAGTAAAAAATAGCACCTGCATACGTTTCTAAATCATTGTATAGGTTACTTTACTGACTACTTAATAAAAATCAATACAATAAATACAAAACAAAACAATTCCGTACTTACGCACAGTCGCTACAAACGTAAAAATTCGCCATTCTAAAATGCATGCGCTGTCAATTTAATTAGATGCATGCGGCTATTAATATTTTACGCTACTAGTTTAACATATAACATTTACTTAATATATTGGTAAATATCACTTTACCTTTTTTAAACATACCTAATTATACCAAATGTGTATTTTTTATGCTAAATCAAGAAACAATTTTGATAAACTGCATCATTAAAAAAATCATTTACTCTAGCTTTGGAATCCAAGTAGTATCTATCTACTCTTTGTTCAATCCTTTTGGAATCGTTAAGGAACTTCTCATAAAATGTTTTTTTATAAAGTTATAATGATGGAGAACTCTCATAGTTTTTTTTTATTTGATATTAAAATTATTTTATTATATATTTATTAAACTAACAATTTAATATAGGTAAGGAGGCTAGTCAACAGAACTTTAAATTTTAAATAATATGAAATCTAGTAATGAGATATGTGAAAAAAATCTTATGACTCTTATTTGCCATTATGAATTAATACGCATATAAATAAATAAATAGTTTAGGCATTTTATAAATTTCTTTTGTATATATTTAGTCCTATTTTTATATATATTATATTGAGGGAGAGATAACAGACGCATATTCCAGTTGACTACGGAGTAATAGAGTAAATTAAAAGTGTTTATTTGCTTAAATTATTTGCAGGTTCTTATTAACAAACCTAATAATTTAAACCCTTTAAAAGGAAAGTTTTGAATCGAGTGTGATTTCTAAGTCCCTTATTTCTTCTAAATTCAATAATTCTGTCTGCTTTAAGACAATATGTGCGTTCGATTTAGTAGAATTAATAGGTAATTCGGACAAGGGGATATTTTTTAATGTAAGTTTCATGTCGCAATATGAAGAGAATCGGTTTAGGTCTTCTTGTAAATTTATACAATCTGCCCAAGATTTGACTTGCATGAAAAATTGATTTTTGTGTCATGTTAAGTTTTTTATTTTTAATATACATTAATAGCGCAGTGGTTTAAATGCCTCATTTTGGTCCAGGCGTCTCGTGTTCGAACCCCAGCCAGTCAAATTCAACGTAGCGTTTGTCCACAAATGCCCATTCAGTTACTTCTGTTCGCTGCGAGGCTCGCGGTCTTGCGATTTCTTGTCGGTGACAACCGAGAAAAGGCCATTTTTAACGGATTATTTTTTGCACCTTTTAGTTTTTCAATAGGTGATTCCGATATTGTCCGCAATCGCTTAGTATTGGCTATCGGCGACGCATTCGTATTTCGATCTGTTTGCACAGGTTGACTGGATTTTAGCCCAATTGCCACTCCACTGCACCTTTAGCGGGAAACTGGTCATTACGGGATTTACAGGATTCCCATAAACATTTTTATTTCTACCGTTGGGAGGATGCCGTTTAAGCTTGTTCTTCAATGCCGCGCGAACAACTTCCTTAGTATGTCTCCGCGATACAATAAGGAACTAAGAAAACATAAGTCGCGGTGATCCATCCACAGTAACTGGACTTGTATGAAGCCAGTTAATCCCGCGTATAATTTGGGTTGTTGATGAAAAAACTTAGTTCGCAACGTCCAGACCGTTTTTTTTGCACTCGACTAGGTTTTTTAATTAGATAATATCTACAGGTTTAGTCATGTAAATTCCACGTTAACCATTAGTGCTTGATAGACCCGCTGCAGAATGAAGTGCTAGAGGGTTAAAATATCGACAAACCCTGTAAACTTATTATCAATGAAATGTAGCGAGTTTCAGAGAACGAGTATTTAATAAATCATTTAAATAAAGTTAGCATAACGCAATCACGTTCCACCTCAAATCTCTACCTTTATTTTCGCGTCGTTTTTATACAGGAAATAGCGTCCATTTTGTATTTAGGCCGAATTCGATTCCAATCCGAACAAAAGCAGTTACAAACATTTGCATAACGGCTCGAGCCCGGCTTTCGATATTGGTCTCTCTGAGTCTCGTTAGCTTCACCGACTTCCGCTTCGCATACCAATGCTACGGCTTTATTGCTTTGCCACAATCTACGTGGATTGAGTTACATTTTAAAGCCTAATTAACAAATTTAATATGTATCATATTCATTTTATCTTAACCTACCTTCTTTAAAAGAAGCTCAACAAATTATAGACAGCAGCCAATCGATATACTCGTACAATAACTTGTGGGACATTTTAGTAAAACAAAACAGGTCTTTCGGGTCTATCAAGTCAAACCATGGAAACGTCATTTACGTGGCTACGGCACTCGGGACGGGCATCAAACACAATAAATACTTATAGAATCTCTCATAGCTATAATTTCGTCTACAGTTTTCGTTAGTGGGACATTTTAATATTGTGAATGGGTAGCTTTAGGTATACCGTCGTTTTGTAATAATAATTAAATACGTTATTAATCTTGGAATCACCTATATAGATATAATACCTGATTGCGAGTAGACCCTAGTGGTTTGACGTAATCGGTGTTAGTAGGCAGTATATTTTCATTCATTATCAGCCCAAGAAATTCGAATACAAAAATTTAGGGTAAGATACACGTTTTTGACATTTTTATATCTCTGTCATGTTTATATGTATATGTCCTATAAAATTATTAAATAAAGTGAAGTGTGGGTATATGTATAACGTGGTATATGTACATGTATATGTGGGTATATATATAGCGTTTTAACATTCACCCTGTCATTTTAGGTATTTTTTTTAAGAAAGCTACCTATTGCAATGGGTACCGTATCGTGACTTATGGAAAATTTCGATATATCTTCGCGTTTCACATCCCCTAGATCCCGAAACCCATCCACAGTTTTAAAGTTAAATATCTATCTATCTATCTATATCACTTTCACGTGACCACGATAGCTGCCGTATTTTTACACCAATCATTTTCAAATCGATACATAAAATTTAAGGGCACAAAATCTCAGTCAAGTTCGTTAATGGGTAAAATCAGACCAGTGAGGGGCGGGAGTGGGGGCGGGGTTCGTACAAGTGAAATTTTGTTATAACTTTCTTAGTATATAAAATATCTAATTTATTTAAATTTTATATTATTGCTTAGATAACGGCCTAAAACTTATCTTAGTAAACTTTTTTCATAGCACCAACCATTTGTCCTAGGGGTGTGAAAAAGTGGTTTTTCAACATTCAAAAAATCATACCTCTCTTAATAGGCACCGGATCAAATCCATTCAAAATGTAAATCGTAGGCCTATAATTTTCCTACAACTTTTGTTTAAAACAATTTTTGATATGAGCAACCCTTATAGGATAAAGAGGGATTCTGTATGCGCACTCTCGCTGCGCAAGGGTACGGCGCGGCGTGATGCGGCGAGTTGAGGTGCGCTAGCTACCGCGCGGGGAGTGGATCGCGCAGCAGCTTGCCCAATGTTTGATACAAGTTCGTACAATTAGAGTTCGCCTATCCTCTACTTTGATCCGGTGAAATCTATAACTTCATTTGTATAGATAAATGTGTCTATTCGAAAGTTCTTCTTTTAAAATTAAAAAAAAATAATTGTATATATGCTGACTCAGCCGGTACAATAAACCGGCGATAAGCCATGTTGAAATTTCTAACAACCGTAAAAACCAAAATATTTGACTAAATGTTTGTCTGCTTGAGAATGGCTTTTGCGAATGATGACTTATATTTTACCTTTATCAAAAAAAAAACTTCTTTGCCTCTGGTATTTTTATTGGCTATGAGACTCTGTGGATAAAGGAATCCTCCCACATTTTTTCCATTTTATATTTTGAGCCACAAAGAATAGACAAATCTCGTCGTACGCTCAATAGCGTCATCATCAACCCCCGCAGAGCAGCGAGCTTTAATCGTCTGGGGAAATCACTGCATTCATCGTTAATACTCCATTTATGACGGGGTTTCTTCATCGTATGCTCACCCATTTTTTCTATCTTTGCTGCCAACACTTGAATACTTACTTTAATTATACCATGTAAGATACGCTTTGACTATAGATTTGTAGGTATTGACTATAGATTATTTTGTAAAACGTAGGGCGTAATTTAAAAAAAAAATACTGTATTTATGCTTTGGTTGTTTAATTTAACAACTTGCATCTGAATTGTAAAATATTTGGTAATGATACGAATTCAAATAAACCATTATGTTGTATGCAATATTTTTATGGAGCCTCATACTCATGCATCATAACATAAAATTAAAACTTGTGCACACGTCCATGGTATCCACGTTTGACATTTCTTTGTTAATTATACAAAATTTAATTTAGGCAACAAAATTTATCTGTCCTGCAATTCCAGAATGATCATTTAGTTTATTCTGTGCACAGTTTTAGGTACTATAAGTATCATTATAGAAAATATGTGCTTTGGATCCCATTTCCCATATTTGGAACACGCTCAGAGTTTTTAGTAATTCCCAGATTTGAAAAGGTGATAAAAATATTCTTCACATCTTCTTTAAATCTTTCGTTAAATTATTGTACTTTTATATTTCGCCATTAATTTATTTCATTTTTAAATTTAAAAAATGGTCTGTTCCGTTGGGGCTCTAATGGTCACGATTCGGAAGTGATGCAATTTACAACTCATCTTGCCAAAATGAAAACGAAAAAAAAAATGATCTAAACTAACCGTCATTAAGCCGAAGAAGTTGAACCTCAACCACACAAAACACACCGCGAGGGTTAGCACAATGGTCCGCCGTGATACTGGGTACTCCATGTCGTGCCAAGAATGGCTGAAACTTTACGAGCTATTATTATACAGGTTGTCCCATAACGATCGATTTCCTCGAAGAAGGTGAAAATGGCAGCCTCAAATGTGCCTAGGCCAGTTATCTTTTTTACTATTGACTGCTTCAAAATATAACGTTGTTAGGGGTTGATTTCATCTATCAACGTTTTCTTATCAAGTTCAAAATTATCGTACCTCTTACTCATATTCAATAATGAAGTGGTAAGTAAAATACAGTTATGTTTTAAACCGTTCACTTGTTACACAATGATGTTTATATTTTATCCAATAGCGAAATATATAACTGGACTATGCATATTTTAAGCCACCATTTTACCTACTTCAATGATAATTAATCAAAGTCAGATATCCAGAGAATGAACTTAAATATATCATAGTCCAACTCCAGCAGTCCACGCTATCATCAATAATCATCAATAACTTATAAATAAATAAATAATATCGCTTAGCTAGCAAATGAAACTGTATATTTCTCTCGGCTTTCAATGTCTTCAATGATCAAAAATCCCGTCTCGAGTAGCTGCCTGGATGCGAGCGTCGGAAGCCCTCAAAGGGGGCGAGATGGAGCGTGAAGCACCACATCTTCACGCAAAAACAGCACGCAAGGTGCTCCCCGCCCCACCAGAAACATTGCCCCATACGAGTAGTCAGGGAAATAATAAATCCTTCCTTTTCCAGATTGGCAGTGCGAATGAATAAAAACATGAAATAAATGCTTTTCATGTAGGACATTATGATGCAGCTTTCATATTACATATTACTGCGTTGGCACCGTAAACAATTTGTATCAAGTCTACTCGAAGTTAATTTTATTTTATAAGTATTGTTACTGATAAATTAATTTAACCTAATACTTTTGATTTTTAGAATATATATTTCAGGATATAACTTTTTAAAAATGTTAAGATTCTTGAACTCATTGCAAAATATATTATGATCAAAATATGAAATGCTACAACTAATTAAACTGTCAGACATGAATTTACTTCATGGATCATAATAATTATAAAGGATTATCAAAAGTTATTATAATTTATTTCATGTTACGTAAGTTATTTAAAGCAATTGAGAATATCTTCTTTTTTTTAAGTCAGTTAACAATGGTGATTTATAACTACCGTCAGTAAGGTATTGTGTTAGTGTGAATGCGTGTAAAAAGTGCTAAGTGCTGACGGCTATATAACATTAGGGTGTGTACCTATACCAGAATGTGAAAATACAAGGGAGTGAAATAGAAAGAAAGTATAAAGTACTTTATTAACCGGTTAACCGGCTAGAAATTTTAAAAAATCTTCCCTATCGGATTGCCGAAATAATCATTTAGTCCTAAATCTAAAATAACAACTGGGTATCCTACTTCCACTATAATTGTTATGTAATTATAATTTGGTCTCTTTATATCATTTATTTTTTCATACAATCTATATAAAACTGAAAACATTTTGTTTTAATGCTACTCTTATTTCCAAATAAAGGTCACGAATTTCAGAATAAAATAAATGTTATTTTAATATTCACCCTGGTGGATTTTACACGTTCTTTTATTTTCTACGACTAACCGTCATCTTAAAATTAAAACCGTTCAAGTGAAAACATCTTTAATAACAGAGGGCTGCAAACAATATTTTTAAAACAGGCGTACTTGGTAGTAACATACAGTTGTATCATGGCGTTCTTTCAATTTATTCATCATAAATTTTAATACCATTTTAATTTAATTTTTTTAATTGTGTTTTAGTAATAAAAGAACACGGACACAATATTTCAATTTATAATAATTATAATGTGGCACTTGACATTTTTTTACCTGTTTCTATTTGCGCACATAGATGAGTATGTATTAATTTTAACTGGCCAGTAACAAATAAAACGTCCTCAAGTTTCCAACAGCCGTGCTGCCATATTTTTTTAAATTCTAATTCTAATGTCTCATTTATTGCACCAAATGATCCGATCAGCCACTAATGTGATCTAAACGGTTATGGTTGTTTTTCAAGAGCATCAATATACATCCAAAAAATCAACTCTTGCATGTACCTATCCAGTTGAAAGTTGCAACAGACGGCCAAAGGATGGGGATAGTAGCTTCTAATACATGAATATAACTACAGAAGCGGGGGCTCAATATGACCTATATCAGAGTTTACTGTGCTACTTAAATTTTTTACGAACAAAAATGCTCTCATTTCTGGAGCAAAACGAATGATACTGTAACAAATTATTTGATCCAATAAGGATAAGGGCGTCCAAAGACTCAAACGATATAAATGATTCAATTGATTCGATGATTTCGATGATACACATCAAACACGAAAACCTATTTTTACTTTAAAAACGATCTCTAGTAAAATAAAGCGAAGTCGCATGCAAGCGAGGCAGAGGACCCGCCTAACGTATTCTAATCTGATAGATTTACTCGTAGTTTTGGAGCAACGTCGCGGCGCGGGGGGGGGGGTTAACTCTTCCGTTTTGGATTTCGGCCAAATGAATTTGCGACATGCTTTTACCTCTTAAAACCAGACCAAGTCAGAACTGGTCCCGCCCCCGCCCCCGCCCCCGCGCCCCGCACGTTTCGCCGAGTCATGATTAAATGAGACTGCAAATGGGTTTATCTGTGCTGCGTTCGTCCATCACAAAAATATCCCATAATGGGATAAAGCGTTCTGTCCTTCTTCGTTATTATGCTATTTCTGTCTGTTCCTGCTTATACTATATATGTATAAATAGACGTTAAAATTATTACATTCAAATATTTAATAAAAAAAAGCAAATATTTTTTACAATGAAAAATGGTAAGAATATCACTGGATATCATTTTATCTCTAAGATAAAGAAGGCTTCTATAAAAATAGAAAGTTAAATTTGTACTTTGATATTAGAGCTTCAAAAATTCATACTTTTATGTGATTTTCCCCACATTTTATCAAAAGATTAGACGTAAATAAATATCTTATCGACTGAGTACAAGAATCGTTGTTTTGACACTCTGTTCGCAATCCTTTCAGTCAGCCACCACTAAGGCTATACAGGCCACTAGGCAATACAATTATATATATAATTAATACATATATTTAAATTGATTTATTATGTCATATATCATGTGAATTTAAGCCATATCAACATTTTGATATGATTAAGAGTTAAAAGCATAATTTAACTATACATGTTTAGTTTTTAGTGTTTACATTAACAGTAGAAATCCTTGATTAGTTTTACAAATACTTTTTACGAATGTAAACCTATCATTAATACCAATTGTCTGTAAAACTATTGATTTCTCTTAATAAAGAATAAAGAATAACTAGTGATTACACATAAAAACGTCTTTAAATAGTATTATTTACTATATAGGTGCATCTAAAGCACAGATGTCCAAGTATGGCCGGAGATAAGCAAGGCGAGTGAAGAGACGGTGGAGAGCGGCGAGTGACGCTAAAAAAGCTAAGAACAATTTTATCGTAGCTATTAAAAGGGAAAAGGCGTCAAACATTGAATAAACTTTATAAATGTCAGTGCTTCGTAGAGTTACGGCATTTTATTACGAAAACCGACTAATAAAAATAAGCAAAGAAGTATCAAGTGCGGCTATCGTTCAATTACATGTATAATGTTTAGGTTTAGACATAAGAATACTCAAAAATAAGAATACTCAAAGAACGTGCAACCTTTGAGTCTAGACATTTGAATAAATCGACAGAATCGAAGAGCTTATAATCGCTCGTAGAACCGGCTTATATAGGTTGTTTTTTTTAGAGGCGTGGTTTTCAACCTGGCACTACTTTTTTCATAGTTGGTGTTTTTGACAGCTGTCACTTGATTTATGCTCAGTTTGGTTTGCCATTTCATATGAATAGACTTACTCCTGAACAACGTTTGTAAATAGAGCAAATTTAGAAAAAAAAACTCTAATTTTTTTTAAAATCACTCTAAAATAAAGTAAAAATCGCGTCGTGGGCCTGTGGCGTGGCCTCCAAGATCGTGCGATTTAACACCGCTGGACTATTTTTTGTGGGGTTATGTGAAGTCGCTTGTCTACGCAGATAAGCCGGACACGATTAACGCCTTGGAAGAGAATATTCGGCGCGTTATTGCTGACATACTGCAACTTGCTGCAAAAAGTGGTTGAAAATTGGGCCTCTCGGCTGGAATTTGTTCGAGTCTTACCCGAAATCATTTTTAAAACATAATGGCAAACCCTTATCTTTATAATAAAACTAAATTCTTAGCCATAACATCAAATTATATGCGTATTATCTCTTCTTGAAAACCACGCCTCTAAAATCATCATCCTATACAAGAAAGTTTATGTACCTCAATCATTAATTACATTTTAATAAACCCTAAAATCAGTTTAGCCGGTTTTCACGAACGATTGAGTTGAGTGTATGTGATATTCAACACATAAATCGTATAGATATCGTGGTAGTTTAGTGGTTAAGGCGTTGTATATTGACCCAAAGGTCGCGGGTTCGAATTCGCAATACCATTTTTAACGCTTCATTACCACCATCTCCCCTGACTCGAGAATAGGCACATTTGGCCTAGGTGAGTAGGGCCCATAACAATTGTATATGACCTACTAGGTCAAAGCAAATTATTTCTAAAAATTGCCCAGTAGGGATACAAAAGGAAAGGTTATTACTTTATTCATTGAAAATTAGAATTTGTAGAAAGATTTTTTTTGCGAGTATCAAGAAGGTCATTTTTACCGAATATAGTTCTGTAGGATCGAAGAAACGATACTTTACAAGAGGTGCCAGAAAAGTTACCACAGAAATACTCGCTACGACTATCCTCCGGTGTGCTATTTGAATATCGTGTGTCATCTGGTCTTCTGGAGTTTACATTCATCCATTTGTGCTTTAAATAGTTAACACAGTAAAATATCAAGAGTAAAGCGTAAAAGAGTAAAAAAATAAAGAATGTATGAAATTAAAAAATCTTTCCGAACCCTGACGTTTGAAGTTCGACGTTTTTTCTTTCATTGCAGCGGGTGACTCGGAAATGTTTATAGGTTGTCGGATTTTTTAGTGTTGATATATTTGATTATTTTATGTGTTGCTACCCTGCCCCTGCCCCTGAGACCCGTCATAAAAATCCCGTCGTTACGCCGCTGCTACGCCAAATCCACAAAGAAAATACGTTCGTTTTGTGGCTTCGCTATCGCCATTCGGCGCCCCGCGCCACCCGCCGCAAGCGCCCCCGTGTCCCCGTGTAAAGCGCCCTCGCGCCGCAGCCATGGATTTTCATGGCCACAAAAAACGAGCGGACTTACCAAGTCTTGCAATACTCACTTCAGATAAGAAACTATTCCGAGATTTATGGCGAATGCCCGTTCATTTGCGCGTCTATATTCAAAGTTATCACTCTGTTTGCTACATGTCAGAAAAATAAATGTTCAGTAGAAGACTTTACACATAAAATCATAAATTCGTAAGATAAATTGAACATGTACTTGTTTATATTATTATAAATCTACCACGGTTTACTGACACACTAAATAAAAAACTGTAATGCAAATATTTATTTATTATTTTATTTAACTGTAACCGACTTTAACTTTTAGTAGTATCTAGTATCTAGTATTTTATATACAGCCATGTATTTTATCAAAAATTACCTATACAGTATTTAAAATCACTACTGTCCTTTTAGGGTATTGATCTATTTTGACAACTAAAACATTTTTAAATCAATTCCGAAATTAATTTGATCATCACGCTGAAGCGACTCACCTACTTCTACGACACCTAACTTTCAACTGAACTTGATGTAACTGAGGCAGAAATCAAAATATTAACATTATTATGTAATTAATAATCCTAAAGTTTGTTATAATCGCTAAGAGGAAACCCTTAAGAGGACTCAACCCGGTTATTTCTCCACACAAACGCTGTAGTGTGGAGACTCTTATTTGTAGATGTACAAGAAAATTAATACTAGGTATCGTTTCATCTCCTAAATACCTAGGCTTCTATGAAATTAATACGTTAATTTTTTATTTTGTCTGAAAGTTAAGAAACTCATAAAGTATATATACATTTTATCAAAAGTTTAGACTTAAATATCCTATTTACTGAATTGTCAAGAAAATAATACTTCAGAAGCATAGTTTATTATATAAAGATGCAAATTAAAGTAAGTTTTTGACATACATTGATTCGGTTTTTCTAATTAACCAACAACGGTTTTATTTATTGGTTAGATGAGACAAAACGATTTAAAACACGCGCAAGACAGAGAAGAACGCCTTCGGAAAGAGGCCTTTTAATGTATCTTTCTACGCTCCTTTTATAACATTATTATAGTACATAATCCATCTGGACGTTATTCTAGCTTCAGATTAAAAATGTCGATAAAGATTGTTTTATATAAGAAGTTGAAAAGCGCGAAACTAGAAATCGAAATTATTTTAATCGATGCGCCATTAATTTGAATGATTTTAATGATTCATGATTATTTCCAAATGCGTTTCAACTATGACACTGGTAAAAGTAATTGTGGTGACGGCCCTCTGCCATGACAGTTAGAGAATTTTTAACTATAGTCGATATTTAACCACACTTTAAAACAGATCTTTGAATATTAAAATAATCTTCTTCTTCTTCGTTTATTATGTTAATTAGTTTTTAAATTTAGGCTGTGTACCAGAAAACACATCTTTTTAATTACAAAAGTAACGAAAAAACCTAAACATAACGAAAGCATAAAACCGTAAAAGAGCATGAAAAAATATTGACAAATTATTGTAATATAAAACCCATTGAAACGTTTTTAAAAAAGAAAATAAATTAGCATATTTTAGCCGTTCGCTTCCTAGAAAACTAAATTGAATTCAAATAAGGGGCAGTTCAGCAGATGGCGCTGGCGCCGCGGCCAGACAAGAATGAAAACGAGAGAAACGAACGTGCTAATAAGCCTTCATCTCCATGCAGATTTCTTTAATAACCTCCGCCGATAAACAAACCTCTTCAATAATGCCCTCGAGAATGTCCTCTTGCGCTTTAATGAAATTAATTGATACCTTCAACTGAATTCACCGCGTTAACAAAAATATTAAATTCAAATGGCCTGTTACCATAAACCACCTAATTTTTTTATTATACCTTTAAGCGTTACACTTTTATTAATTTCTATAATAACAAATACAGGCCGCTGATTGTTAGCAAAAGTTTAAAGTAACATCTTACAGTTAAAACCATATAAAACCCTTATTACACTCTCCGGATTCTAAAATTATCATTCGAAATCAATGACTATTAGTTAATTATGTCAACGTTATGTTTCGAGGCGGTTTTATTGAGACGAGGAGGTGAGGAGGGCTAATGATTTCTTAAAGTATTATTTGTGTTTTTCTTTAAAACAACAATCTCCCAACACCTGTGCTATACAGTTGTTTCATAAGCGGAGGATCAAACTGAAACGAGAGAGAGGTAGGGGGAAATTGCCGGATTAAGCTATTCTAGGTCAAAAGGCTACTCAGGAAAAAGGGCCAAGTAGGTATATAGATTTCAAAGGAGTTGAAATAACACATCTTCATATGCATATATATATATATATATATATATATATATCTATTTATGTTTATTTTGTATGACTAGGTATATAAATAAAATTAGAAACTAAATTTAATGGTTTAATGTTTTGTCCTAATTGCGATAAAA
Source organism: Neomicropteryx cornuta (assembly GCA_020383195.1). Taxonomy (NCBI): domain Eukaryota; kingdom Metazoa; phylum Arthropoda; class Insecta; order Lepidoptera; family Micropterigidae; genus Neomicropteryx; species Neomicropteryx cornuta. Next base: position 15,903,069 of record JAHKQU010000014.1, read on the forward strand.
CTTTATTAATTCATTTGACTACAAAGTAAAAATATTATAACTATTTTTTCATGAAAAAAATACCAAAATATTTACTTACAGAAATTTCAGTTCAGTTCAGGAATTATTTCAGACCTTTTATGATTATATTTATAAATTTACGTTATTATTTTAAAAAAATACAAAACTAAACAAAAATATTTTTGTTTTTAATTATGTTAGGCAATTTTCCGATATTGAAATTGTTTGAGCCATTGTTAAAATACATTCAAACCAAGTAATTTACTCTTCGTGGCAAGGATATACCTGTCTCTTTCCTACCCGCAAATATTCCCCCGTCTCGCTCTTCCGCACCAAACCAACAGAGACGTTTCAGCAATTGAACGGTGCGGTTGTATGAACCCCTTTGCTCTCGAGCAACGCTACAAGTACTTGTCCGCCAACAGACTCATCACTGCGCCTGTCAACGAAAGGTTGGCGAATCTATTTATAATTTGGTGTATTGTATTCCGCTTAACCCGATTCCTTTCTGGTTAGATAAAATTCAAACCTAAATCTACAGTCCACTAGTATATCGAAAATATATACCAGAAATAAATGATATATTTGAAATTGATTTTCTTGTAAATATTCAAAAATATTACTTATTACTTAAGTTTAATTTTAAACGCTACAAATTATTAATCACTTACATTTTCTACAGTTTCTAATTTTATTTCTTTCGTAAATCATTTTTGATGTTGATATCACAGGGCTACATTACATTAATACATATTCAATACAGTCTATTTAGTTTTCTGGCATCTAACCTATAATAATAATATATATAAAAGAAAGTCGGGTTAGTTACAATATTTATAACTCAATAAAGGCTGGACTGATTTTTATGATCTTGGATTTGTTGGATTTGTCTCCGCCCCGAATAGCAGAATAACTATTAAAACATCGGAAAAATCTGTAAAGAAAATTCATTTTCTTATACATTTTGTATGGAAAGTCTTTGTATTCTGTGGAATTCTATTTTCAAACGGTAAGTTGCCGTCGAAGATGTTCACTTTGTGAAGTTATCTCATTCATCATTTGCGCGCATCGATAATTGTTGTCCTCGAGAACGGATTTATTTTGTACATTTATTGAATTTAATTCATTTTGAGTATTCTTAATATAATATTGAATTTATTTCAGCCTTAAAGTTAACACAACATTTATTGATATTGAGGAGGTATAAAGTTCGCTGGGTCAGCTTGTATGATGTATTTTAAGAAGGTACTTTATTTTTTGTCATATAGACAAGGCGGAATTAAGTCTTGATAAGGCTCTAAGCTATTTGAGTTATTTGAGAGAGCAACACAGGGGAATCCCCGTGTTTATAGTAAAAGAAATTATATACTTTACTCGTTCCATTTCTATTATAAAATAATAATTAAATAATTTAAAAATTACCGAAATTATCGGCCGTCGAAATTTATTAGTAATTTCGGTAGTCATAATTACCGGTAATTACCGGTATCGGTAAGGCAAACCCTAGGCACAATAGCGCTTTGTTCTTCGAAAAGACGCGGATGGAGATAAAAACGTGGATGAAGAGTATGGGACGTTCCGGACGTGAATTTAAGTATATTTAAGTCAATATGACAATTGCTCAGTCAGACATTTTTTTTTTTTTTGAGGGCCCACAAGAATGTTGTGGCCCTAAGCTATAACTTGTATGGCTTATACGTAAATCCTGCACTAAATGTAGATACTACTATAAAATGATCTCTTTCTGAAAACTTGTAAGTATGTGATTCGATGTTAATATCAATAATAAAAACAAATATAATGTAGCGGGCAGTTTCAATAAAAGTTCACTAGGGATGTTATTAATATAATAAATCTTCGTCGATAAAAATTATTTGTGTTTTATTTGAATCACAGTAGGTATAATCTTTTTTGATTGGTAAACATCTTTAATTACACTTCCTCAAAGAGTAATTCTGTATGAACTGTAAAATTTTCAAGTGTTGGGTATTTCTTTTTTTTTGCTGCCTTTTAAATAAATCATCGTTTCACATACTATCTCGCTCATATACCGCTCCCACTCCTGCCTCGCCTTTTCTACCATTTTTTTTCTATATGGGTATTAACCATCGGTTCAATAGAACGATAGAAAAAAATGGAAGTACGATATAAAATTTTGCTTCCACCGGCAATAACGGCGCTGTTTGTCGCAGCACATCCGCTGTTGCGCGTTTATAACTTTCAGCGGGCTACTCTGTGATAGAACATCGGCCGAGAGACGCTTTTCATGGCCTTACTAACTTTTAACGATCGAAGATTTTCTAAAAGCTAATACGGCGGACATGTTTTCCACAAAAGCATTAAAGAAGAAATGAAAATAACGATAGACGCAGTTTTTATTACAACCATGAAACATAGAGACTCGGCAACGCTCTTCTAATGTATCAATGTTAAAATCGTTTTCATTGTATGGCTGCTTTTACAACACACAAATGCACTAAGATGACTTTAATTTTTAAAAAAAAACTTGCATCAAATTCGTTGCTTTGTTATATTTACGTAAGATATCGATGTGTAACAAAGTCCTTCGTAATCTTAAATTTAAATTATTACAATGTTGTATAAAATATGATACATATTTTGTACTTTCTATTGCTTTTTATGAATAAAAAAAATAAACAAATCTATTGGAAGAGTAACCGATAAATCGATATTGAAATAATTGAGGTCTTTTTGACTATTTATTGTGTTGAGCATGAATATGATTAATTATACATTTACGAACACGATATCTACAAAAACCATGAAACGAATTGAAAAATATACAGAAACACTTTCAAAAATGACCAAAATGGATTCAAACTCAAAAAATAAAAATTTAATAGAAGGTATTTAACTAGAAGTTACGGAAACTAATAAACGTGGCAAAATCGATGAATCATCTCATACTCGTAGACATTCGATATTTAAAAATATACTTATGCAGCGATAGGTTTTTTTTTATTTAATTTAGTTTCCACGCCATTTAAATTATTAAGAAACCTTTATTTGATATATGAAGTCCTCCTCATACTTCTTGAGGTGTTTTTTTTTTTTTATCAATGCCAAACATGTCTTATGTGGAACGGAACATTGTTTTCCCAAGACAGAATTGTGATACCCTGGTGATATAAAATCTTTTATGTATTCATTTTTATAATATTTGATAATACGCGTTATTTTTTTTTTTTTTTGCGACTCATATGCGACGCGATGGATGGCATATGGATGTAACATTTGAAAACATAAAATATTTGAATGCGTCCCTTTCCTTCGAACCCTATAGAATATTATATAAGGACCCGGGAAGGAAATTGTCCCGAAACTGGTTAGAATTTTTTGACCGTGTTTAAATATTAATGAGGATTCGTGGGACTGCTTCCAATGCTTCGTCCTAGAAAAAAAATGTTGACGCAATTTATATTATGAGTATGGCATATGCATATGGTCAAAAAATCATAATTTATTTTTACATTTTTTGTTTTGAGGGTTAAATAAATTAAAAAAAAATTGTTGTAATTTAAGTTAGGGCCGAAACCACAGAATAAATAATAGTATTTAATTTGGAAAATATTAAACCTGACTGCGGTATAATTTGTGTTGACATTGCTGAATATAGACCTCACGCTCTTATTATCTCCTTACTTATATATTTCAAATACCTCGACACAGGCATTTGCCTAGTGAGGTATTACTAATCCACACAAACTGTATTTTTGGCTACTAATATTTGGTATTTTCCAAAAATATATATACCAAACCACAACACAAAAAAATAATAATTTATTAAGCAATTACAGCAATTTACAGCAACCTTATTTACAGCAATAAAAACGTGTAAAATCATTTGGTGATGCCTAAATAGGACGTCGTGCGTAGCGAGCAATATCATGATAGTCTAGTAAGCTAGTTGTTGAGTCACATTAAAGCCATACCATTTTAACGCTTCATTACTATCCAGGCTGGCACAAGCAAATTTAGCTTAGGCCTATAATAATTTTATATAACCTACGCCATGGCGCATAAGGAAATGGGGCAGTGCTTTTTGGAGAGAACAAATTTTAGTGGGAAATCTATCGTGTAAGAGACGGTCAAATATGGTGCATATTCATGGCCAGCAAAAAAGAAAAAAGAAGGGAAGTGACGTATGGCGCTCTACGGAGGTGGTTGGAGGATCGCGTTCTGAAAGTTAAATAAAAATATAAGTTAAAGCCGGGTCGACTATTCTCACTGCCGCCCTTAGTGTCGAATTTCTCGGGAAATTCGAAGATATGTTCTGATTCGATAATTGAACTCGAAAGCAGCCCACCTGACGGCGTAAATTCAAATTATAGAGACGCCCGCGCGCCGGCCTAACGGCTTCTAATCCACGCGGCGCGTGCTACGTCGCAGAGTAAACCTTATTTCCGCTTGAATAGCTCCACTTTCGCCTTGCTTATGCGGGACAATCGGGGCTGCGCACGGGTTGTACGACGTACGATACATTGCTAAACATGCTATATATTTTTAAAATAATACTGATTGCAAAAAGGTCCGCTAATCTGGCCAAGAATCGTTATTGTACTTACCTAATTTATACCGAAAATTCAGTTTGCATGACGTGAAGGGTGACGCAGGGAAATTTTTGTACACGCACGGTTTATGTGACACGTGCATTTTATTTATTAAAAAAATAGTTTAATAAATGCAGAAAAATAATAACAATAATTTATTTATTGGTTTTTAGAGTACACCAGCATATTTTCAAAACTCTACCTAACTAGGCAGCGCCCGTACTAAGGTAGGCTTTATTTGTTGTAGATTATTTAATGTTTTAGGTCGAAGAACGATTATTATATTGCTTTTGATTTAAAACTTACCCAATATTATACATAATATGAATTTATGGTTTATTAATATAATAAAATAAAGCAATATTACTCATACTCATACTCATATTATTCACTCATACTCACAAATAGATATTATTATTACTGATTAGAATGACTTATGTTTAAATTTATAAATGTAATAGTAAAGTATTATTAAAATTGAAATAAAATACCTAATATGAAAATCTGAGTATTCTTGATTATTTATGTCATTCGCCATTTTACAAACACATTAGATAGCTAATGGTCGTCCGCCATTTTGACGCGTCTGGGAGAATATTCGTATATTTGGCGCGAATACTTTTAACGTAGGTGCCACTTACTGCATTAAAATTTTTTAAAATTTCAATTTATTTTTTTTAAACATTTTTATCTTCGCCTTAATTTAAGCTAAGAACAACATCGTGCTTTTTAATTGGAGAATATGTACGATAACTTTTTGTCATCTGTGATGTGCGTAATCTGAAGAATACATAATCTCAACTCATGGCAAGGGAACGGTAGTAAGGACTTGTTTACCCTCCGTCCCTTTCCCCTCCTCTTACCTCCGCACCATTCCAAACCCAGCTTCCCACGCTCCGAGTTCAAAAACGCTTCCACGTTCCGCGTTCCACGTTCCGCGTTCCACGTTCCGCTTCAATTCGTTTATTTTGATTTTCACGGAAGCGTTCGGCGCCCACGACGAGGGTTTTTAGGGGCGCTTAAAAAGCGCTTTCCAACTCGGTCAACATTTGCTATTCTTTCGATTAATATCCTCATCAACAAACTATTTTATGTTGGTTCTGACCGTGGTACATTGACTTGTTGGTATCGTCTCTCTTTTCAATATTTGTGCAATATAGCTTTCCAGACATTGTCTTCCATAATCATCGGTAGATGAATTCATATTTTTTATTATCTGGTGTAAAATTATTTTTTTTTTCGAAATTTTTAGATAACTAAGTACATTATTTTATTTCTTAGTTTTCCTTTAAAATTGCTAATTATATTAATGTATAAAAACAATATAATCGTATAATCTTTAGAAATATATTATTGTACAATTGCGCATAAAACCTTTTTTTTGTATTGTTGGTTATTCTGATCCTTTACAATTTAAACGGTAAAAACGCATAAGTGAACATTTACCGTAATTAAAAAATATAATATAAAAAATATATATAAAGAGAAATAATAGTGATTACAATAAAAGAAATAAAAAGTAAAATCAATTTAGTTTTGAGACCTACTATTGGATTATTTTAATCATGCAACCTACATAAAGCAACCTAGTAACAAACAATTGAATTAATTCACATATTTTAGTAAATTAAATATTTCTTTATGCAGATTTATTTTTTGCATATCACCCGTAAAAAGCAAACAGTATAAAAGAGATAAATTTGCATGGATTCTTTGTAAACGAGAAACCAAATTTAAACTAGATTATTACGAGTATTATTGTATTTAATAATTTCAGTTTTTTTTAAAACAGTAGAGTTGTTAAAATTAAACTATTGAATATATTTTTTTATGAAATGAAGCATTTATTTTCAATACTTATCCTTGGACCTTTCAGGGACTTCTAGGAGATCCTAGAAAATTGAATGTTTCAAACAAATAATAACGTACTACGTCGTAATTAAACCATTGTTACGGATTGAAAATTACGGCAATAAAATTATTTCAGTGCGATGAAAACAATAAATATTAGAGAGAGAAACTTCAGTCATTATATTCTAACGAACGCCCGTCTCACCCGCGGCGTTTTCACAAAGCTGTGAAATGTGATTACGCGAAGAGATACGCATTTACATATTCAATTAAAATTTTCTTTCCAGTTCCGAGTCCAATCTGTGATTGCTCCAAAGCAAACAGAGATTATTAAGAAGCTCCCTCTCTATTTCGGCCCTGTTACTTTTTAATTGAAATCAAGACTGCTGAATGTAGATGGGCCGGCCCTTATACAAAGACCATTCGCATTGTACAATATACAGGGGAACCTATGAAAAGACCCTAAAATCGCCTTATCCATTGTTTTGTTCCGAGATGAAAAACTCAATTTACCAGTTTTTGCATAAATTATACGTACCTATTTATTATTTATGTTACTAGATTTTATTAGTGTAACCACACACATCGTTTTTTTAATTTATTTTAGATGCCTCTACGGAAATATTCATATATTGTCATTGGTGGTGGATAGTCACCTACGACTAATGGTTTACATAATTTTTTGTTTATACTTTGCTTTAATTTAAAGAACATAAAAAAATGTATTTATAATTGATAACTATTTAGTATAAAAATAATGTGTAAATCATTTATAGAACTATTACATAATATGGAATTCGCGTATTAGTTCACTTTTGGAAAAAGCTTATAGTTAAAATTATTATATCCACGTTCCTATGTAACCTGTTTAAAAATTTAACTAAATCTATCAGCAAAACAAATTAATACTGCATTAGTATTATAGCAATGTATATATATATATATATATATACTTGTTATCGTTAAGTAAACAGATGAAGAAAAAAAGTAGAAGAAGATATAGATTAGGTGAGTACCTCTGCTGGACGTTTCGGAGCTCCGTGGCCCCTTCTTCAACAGCTAGTTAGTGGTCGTAGTGAGGAATTTAATTATAAAAACAAGCAAATATTTTTTTTAAAGAAGTAGAATTTTTAAGAATGAATCAAAGAGGTTTTAATTTAATATAATAGCTGTATATTGGGTAGTGATATATTTCCCTGACTGTACCAAAGCAGCAGGCGTCAAGTGCTGCGTTTACAAAATACTCGTCGCTTTTCTCGGTCGAAGTGCGAGTAAATATGTTAACCAGATTCAGTGGACGCTTTCTCGCCTGGCGACCGTTTGAATAAAACATTCGCAGCGCGCCTGAAGCGATTCTCTGCGGCCGCTAAGAAGCTACTTTACGACTTCCGATAACTTTGCTGATCCCATTTCAATGATAATTATGCTCCATTCCAATAGTTTTGGCCTAAAATAAAATTATATTTTACACAGTATCATTATGAAAAAAAATGCTACTAAGAAATAAAAACATATACTGGTTGTTTTTAAATTTAAGGTACTCCTAGGAGATTCATTTAGGAGGTTGATCTATAACTAAAGCGGTCTAACAAAAAAAATATAATTTCGAAAAAAAAAATCATAATTAAAAAACTTTGGTCTTTGCGCGCTCGGAGGTCCCTGACCGTTCTCGCACCATACGTTCAACCGCGCTCTCAAACATTAAAACGATTTCTATTTAATTTTGACGTCATTTTTCTCGTAATTGAGAAACATTTTTGTAATATTTTTTGCTGATTAACGTTTGATTGTCGATATAGATCTACACCCTAAAAGGAGTGCCCTAAATTTAAAACCATCCTATATACATTTAATGAACTTTTTAAAAGCAAAATCATCGATGGGTTGTGTGGACGCCCTTTTTTTAAATTGTAGATTGTAGGTAGTCAGTCATGCCATGTCACCCACAATGGCACACACATGTCACATTTTGAAATCAATAATATTTTGTATTATTTGTTTTTTAATTATATAATTACTTTAGTATGTTTTTTTTTTCATTTAAAATTTCTTCAGCTTCAGCTGTTATAAAAATTACTTATAATAATCATGAAAAATAAATGAATCACAAAAGTTTCAATTTAACAAATACGTTTAAAAATAATAATACGTAGATTTATTACATAATATCTTTTTTTAGATTTAACCATACAAAGTAAGAACTATCCAATATCATATTATTCACAAATCATAAAGAATGGCCCAATGCATAGAATGTGTAATATTTCTCTTCGTCCGTTTCATATTCACAATGGAAGACTTTGATATATTTGAAGGAGGAGATGGCGAAGATTCGAACCGGCACATACTAGTAAATAATTCGGATGGAATAATATTTGTCGGGGCATATTACTTCCTATTTTTATACATAGATAATATATAAAACGTTAATAAAAGTAAAAAACAATATGTGTGTGTACACCACGAGCATTAAATAAAATTTGCATAATGTGCAAATAAATGTATGTATTCGCATTTGCATTATGTATTAATCTATGTTTCAAAATTATCACTCCATACTGGCATCTAAATTCAACAATGTTTCCGCGCGTGTACCTGAGACAGACCTTGAGGGCAAATGATTGAGACCCCTTGGTGACTTTATTGACTCCATACGTAATATTGACGATTTCGTAGTTTACACAGAATCATCGGTCATCAAAAGCACCTGATCTCAGATAATTTTGATAACGCACCTCTGGATATATGGATTTCTATCCAGAAACACTCCCAGAACGTATTTTCCGGAATAACCCTTTGACCATTTTTGCGCAAAGAAAATAGCGTCGCCCGTAAAGCCCCAGAACTCTAATTACATTTACGCAGTTAATTTATTATACTTACAATTATTTTATAAGTTCATTCAAAGGGTTTAAATCAAACTTATTATCTGTCGGTTTAAATTTAAATATTAAAATTCCTTACGAGGTTCTTATGCATAAACGTATAAATTACCTTTGAGTTCATTTTCCGGCAGCAGCAGATATGAAATACTTTTTTGCATGTCAGTTAAAACGTTTACAAAATCATTAAATAGTGGCAAAAATTATAAATACTTTAAAAAAATAAACGAAGTTCTTTAAAACGTCCTTTACTTCTTAATGTGTCTATTGCTCTCTCACTCTTTCGTGATAATATCGGAAGTTAATTGCATTCGTTCGCTATTGCGCCTTAGTTCAAGTACTAACAGGACGAAACGCCACCCACGGCGCCCGCCCACAGGGAACCGCTAGTTTATTATAATAAATTCGAATTATATTGAACGTAGTAAATAACTTACTATGTGCCAACCCAGCGCTAAAAGATATTGCCCTAAATTAGCCTCGCCGCGGTCGACAGTCGCTCCTAAGTTTTTCTCCTTTTATTGCTTTTAGGCGTTCTCTTATAGACCGTTTGTTATTGAATTCAGGCTGTCAACATCAATTCACCAAACTCCAACCACCAACCTAATAAATAATACGTGCTACTTATAAGCTACGAAAGCCTTTTTGAACAACCTAAAGTAACTAATTTGTGACTTTTACATGGCTTGATAATGACATATAAAAGAAGGTGTGAAAATTTACTCGTATTTGACGTAACGGTAAAATCGACAATGGAAATCATACGATTGAAATCATCTCTAAGCCATTTACGGAAGTATTATAATTATATTTTTAATTCTATATGAAATACTGCGACGTCCACATTTTTTTTTTTTTAATTATATACATAGTCCAAAATAGACCAGTCTATCTGAACGACGCCACGTTCTAGCCATGATGTTAATTCAAAAGATAACGATCGATAATCTCCTTCGATCGATTCGGCAATGTCTCTAGATAAAGTTATAAATATTCCATATGATATTTGATATGATATCATTTATTTGATTCCTAAATCATAGGAAAAAAAATGATAGTAAAAACATTTTTAAAACTAGCTTTTAAATGTGTATCTCGTGTCTGTGCTTGACCGTTGAGGAGTCCCTTCGTCTAGAGTCAATCCTGAGTGTAGAATCAGGTCATGCTTACCATAAAAATGTATTGTCATCGGAACTGAATCCAAGTGGTTCCAATTCAGCTTGCAAGATTTGACCCAAACAAACCAACAAACATTGTGTATGGTGTCCCAAGACCATTCCTGAAGACTTAACGTGATTTTAATGTTACCCATTACTTGTAAGAAATTGTATAAAAAAATGAAAAAAAAAATCATGCTAAATTGATTAATCTTATCAAAGCGCCGGTGTAAATTCCGTTTTTGTATTTCACTCTTTCATTTGTTCGGACGAACTTATAACGAGAACGATTTAATATTTTCACGTAAAGTTAACAATTTTTTTCTCTGTAACCATGATGATTTTTTATATGACGTCAAAACAGAAATTGCCAAAACAGTGCCAATTAGCTGGATTTTTATCAGGAATTGTCTTGGGACACGGTATATATAGATTATAAATTATATTTTCAACGGATATATTTTTTTTAATATGTCATATGCCATGAAAGTGATAGTGTCAGCGTAATATTTGTTTGCTATTTTTAATGTCGTTTGCAGTATCTGTTTTTTGTTTCATAAAATATAAAAACTACGGTAATATATTTTTATTAATAATAATAATATTGCATATTTTTTTCTTTATACCAAGAAACAGGGTGGGAGGTACGTACAATTTATTTTTCGTGCATTAGTATACAATAAATAAATAAATAAAAAAATATTGAACTCTTTATTTCGCGTCTGGAGGGTAGTTTAAAGTGTAGGATATATCAGTCCGTCTACGCCTCTCTACGCTTCTCTACACCCCTGAAAACAGCAGCATTCTACATTTTACTTTGTAGACAACATGGCAAAAACAACCAGCTTGATATGCAATTTCAACCTAGCCTAAATAGACTGACAGCCGTGTCGGATAAAATCGCCATCTTAACATTTTGCTAGAACAAGGCGGAAACGAAAGCAACTGCGGAAATAGAAGAAAGCACAAGAAGCAACCCTTCTAATTCTGGCAAGAGCAAGCAAGCAATATTCGCCCGTGTGGAGATGCGCCGAAATGCGCATTGCGGCGTGATGGCTGTTGCCGGGCCAGATAATGATGTTAGACAGACATGGCGTAATTTATTTGCCGCCCCACACGAGAGCCCCCTCCATCCCCCCAACACCCCTCGCTGATCCCGGCCCTCGCCGCGCAACCAATCTCTCACTCTATCCAACTCCGCGTGGCGTCTATCCCTTCTTACCTTTGCTTCGTCGCCGGGGGTTTAATTAGTTAGAAGTCGCTTTGACTTATGCATTAGAAACGTTTAGTACTACTCCTCGCCTAGGATTTTAGAATGTCAATCAAGCCTTGGCAACATTGAGATAAATCACAATATTAAAAACCACAGCCATTTTTATTTGATCGTTTGATGTATTTTTATTTGCGTTTATGCGTTTGCTTCATATTGGAATAAGTAGGTAAAAATATTCGCTTATTTAATGAATACTACAAAAATAATACTAATTTCTTATTATTCCAATTCCTTGGGTAAAACCTATATCTTATTTTTTCTCATATTTTTAATTAATCATAAACAAAATGTGTTTGTATATTATTGCAATAACCTTGCAAAGTCAGTCACATTTTCCCATTTCTTTAAATAAAAAATTGACACCGTTTGATAAATCTACTCAAGAAAGTACTATAGAATTATGTATATGATTCAATTAAAAAAATAAAACTTTTATAGTGTCAAAGTGGAAATAGCACCGTTTGTCCCATACCGCCACAATTCTTAGCACAATGTTGCAAGATTTGACAGCCGGCAGCCGGAACTGAGAAGGTAATTTGAGAATATGCGAACCCACCCATTCGACCGCAGCGGCGATGCGTGAGTGAGTCCGTTATCGATACACCTAGGTACAAACGTTTTATCTGATTTTTATCGCTGACCCTTTTCTCTTTTTGTAAAGATTTACGATCATGATTCCAACCGGAGCGACGGCGTTCGGCTCCCTACGCCACGCCGCGCCTCGCCCAGCCTCGCCCACCCGCGGAGAGATAAATTGGACCGGCCTGCACCGGTCTGGACGGGTCTGCTGCGGTGAATCTCCAATTGGAAATCTCTTTACGAACCATTTCCACGGATAGATTAAACCTTTTCTCGAATAGTTTCGTTCGTTGAGAAATCATTTCTTCGGATTTATGCGTCCCGGGATCGTCGAGCTAAGCTTACCATCGTCCGTTTGGGGAAAAAATGGAAAATGTGATCCTTCGTGCGTGCCGATAAAAAAGAAAACGTTGCATGAAATGCCAGTTAAAAAAATATTTTAATATCCCTCAAACTCTAAAAAAACCGTCGTTTCAAATTTCTTTGCTCGTCTGTCCGTGTGGGAAATCTATGCGAAAAATTGGCCAAAAGGCTTCTTATTGTCTAAGATGTCTACTGGCCAAATTAACTTTGGTAAAAAACAGTCTCCCCTCATTAATTTTAAAGGCCATTTTTATCGGCCCTTAGCAGAACCTATAAGTATGTATGGACTACACATTTGGGGCAACTCATTTTCTACATACATCCAGAACATTGAAAACCTACAAATACGCATTATAAAATTGTCGTTAAACTGGGAAACAAAAAATCGCATCCGAGAAAACTATAAAAATATCTTTAGACACTAACCTGCTATCTGTTCTCATTGTGGAAATAAAAAATTGCCCTTCATACCATGCTGATAGTGCCCTTAAAATCCCGGTAAAACACCAACATAAAACAAGACAAGTAAGCAAAAAAAATGCTTTCTATCCCCAAATTTAAACAAATATGTACCACTAAAATATTAAAATTTGAACATTTCAGTTTTTGTTTTTCATGTTCTATTTTTGTTATGCTAAACCTTGTCTAAAAATGCATGCATGCTTGCCTTTTAATTATGTATGAAATATTATTAGTTAAGAAACTTAACAAAAGGACCTGTCGACAGTCTCTGACTAATGGGTATTTGTTTATTTTATTGTAATAAAAACAATATGATAAAATAAACACCGTTGTTGGCGGCACTGAAACTGAAACTGAACTATTTTAGTTGTACACAGCGGGCGCAAGAATTCACCCCTCGCCACACCTCAAGCACCTCCCTCACCAGCAGTCGAATTCGAACGGTACTCTTATGAAAACAATAAATATAACTAACTATTCCTTTAGCTAATTAAAAAATAATATGTCGCCCATACAAACATTTAAAAAAAAAACCCTGTTTTTCTATGATATTTAGATATTATAAAGACGGTTCATTTTTTCAATATAATTTATACTCAGGTCCACATTTTTCTAAATAACTGTGTATAGAAACTACAAAACGATATCATCAACAAGAATGATCATGCAAGAATGTAAAAAATAAGAAAAAATCCATTCATGGAAAAAAGTCATTGGCATAAAAAAAATGTTCAGATGGTGAAATTGATAAGTTAGGCATTTTTAGTTCATTCGATTGTACTTCTAAAATATTTTTGGCCAAGTTTTAGAGTAAAATATTCCACCGTACCGCGTTAAGAAGAATTTATAACGGTAAATCGTTTAATAGAATCACAATACTATATGCCAATAAAAGTAAATTAATAAAGATACTTTTTTACTTTAATTCACTTTTGAAGTATAATAGCTTAACCACAATATTGATAGATGATTAATTTAACAAATTTTGAATGTGAATTTTTTAAATATTATTTTCTCATTCGAAATAAATAAAATAGGCAGATTTATTTTTTCACAAAAATGTAATACACTCTCGTCTACAATGACTTCGTAATTCGAACTTGTCTCGAGAAACCAAAACAAGGCATCAGTCGAGTGAGAATTGCGGATTAGTAAATTCTAGGAAGGCGTCGCTAATGTGTTTATAGTATAGATGATCCCATTTACATATTCGCTCGGCATTTAATTCTATCTTGTGCCAGGAACTCGTAATTGCTCCAAAGCAAACACGATAATTTGAATCCCTCCTTGGCCTCCCAGCCTCCCAACCCCTCGTCCTTACAGAGCCGTCGTCTCTTTTAATTAGTGATAACGCCGCGGAATGTTCGTCTGCCTGTGTGGGAAGAGGGAGGGGGAGGAGGGGGTAGGTCAATTTCGATGAATCCTCAATTTGAAGAACCGAGGAAAAATATTGTTAAAATGCAAACATTTCCTAGTCCGTAAACGAGAGTTAAGTCCGGGTTCAGATAACACGTGTTTATATTCATAAAACAATCTTTCTTTACTGCTTTTAACCGCGCCGAATAATCGAATTGCGTAATTCACATTAAATGTTAAAGTTTTAGATAATTAATATCTTTCTTTGTATGTATTATTATATAATAATATAATTACATGGTTTTTATTTTTATAAAAAAATTTCAGCGCAATTAAATTTATTTAATTCCACCATTCCGTAATTAAAATAAGCATAAGGACAATGCCCGTATGCTAATGGTTATGTATGGTTGTGTAAGTATTCTAAGTAATTTAATATTTTTTTAATAAATTAAATAAATTAACACATCATACGTCGGTATGTTTAAACAATAAAAAAGATAATTAAATCGGCCGTGACATAGAATTTTTAACCTCGTATGCATTAAAATTAAATAAAGTCTACGCGCTTTTTATGACTAAATTAAACGATCTAATAAGATCAAACATTAAGAGTACTCAACCGTCATTTCTCCATACAAACGCTGTAGTGTTGTGACTCTTTATTTGTTGATGTAGAAGAAAAATAATACTAGGTAACGTTTTATCTCCTAAATATCTAGGCTTCTATAGAATTAATAACTTCAATTTTTATTTTGTCGGAAAGTTAAAAACCTCAAAAAGTTTTTATTTTTTTATATATTTTATAAAATGTTTTGATGCCTAAATACAAGAATCTAAAATAAAATAACAGAATAGTTTTTTTTATAAAGGTGCAAATTCAAGTAAATTTTTGGACATAAATTGATTCTGTTTTTCATAATTCATAATTTTTCATAAAGATTAGATGAGACAGAACGATTTAAAACCACGCAAGATAGAGAGGAATGCCACCGGAAAGAGCCCCTTAATACAACATGATAAACAAAGCTATTATAATAAATTACTACATTAAAAGGTCTACGCTTTTACTTGTTAGAAAATAATATTTTGTTAGTTTGTCTGTGCCGTGCCTCCATTAGACAATACTTCCACGAGCGAAGCATTCTCTCCAAAAACTCTTTAAATTACAAAACACGTGCAGTTGAATCTTCATTAAAAATTGAACTCCAAAACAAATAAAAACATTTTGGTCGGACGCTCGATGAAAACGTATGTAACATATTTATGCGTTAGTTTACTTTCCTCGAATTTATTTCATAAGCATCGTGGCAAAGGTACCACTTTCAGCTCGCTTTGGTTAAATAATATTAGCACGTCCTTTCAAAGGCTAAAGGGTTCGCGTGAGCAAATAGAGGGTACACTCCGGTTGAAAACAAGCGCCGAAACATGTAAAACAAACATCGCCCGGGGTCAACGGTCAATTTTGAAGGATAGCAGCTGCTTTCGTATGCTATTTTCATTTCCATTAACACTTTTCTCTTAATCCTAAACTATTAAAGCACTCGCCTGGTTCACTGGTTACACTGGTGGTCGATTGCTTACTCAATTAATAAAACAACCGGAGATCTAAGTATCAAAACAGACTTTTTATGTTCCTTTGACATTTAGATTGATTAGTCATTTCTACGTTTAAAAAACAGACTATTACAACTGCTGTTTCAAACTTGCGAGAGAAATTTCGAGGACTTGCTTGCTTAGTTGCGCGACTTTACCCATAAGTGAGCACAAAACAATTTGATCTTGCAGGATCAGAAATATATCAGCTTGGCTGAACAACAAGGATTAGTCACACATAAGCACTAAAATCATCTCATTTAACCATAATCCTTCATCTTAATCACATATCCATTTTCATCAAATTAGATCTTTAACAATATTTTACACTAAAGAAGACAGGTCAGAGTTAAAATGCATTTTTTTAGTACTCCGCGCTGGGTTTAAACCGACATCCTGCGCTCTTAAGTACCGGACCTCTTTAGTACATTTATTTTCTTATTACGCTTTATCAAAAAATTAATGAACTCTTCTTAATTTTCAATATTGTTTCATTTACTTTTAAGGCGATTTGCCGTTATTAATAAATAATCATCAAATGGGAAATAATCATCTTATTTTAACATTATTCGAGGCGAACACTGTGATCAAACAAAATATGAAAGCATGGCATTTAGAAATTTCAAGTTACTTTTTTAATAGGTACTTTTATAGCTCGGACGGAACATTAACATTAACAGGTATTAGCGTTTAATTTTGATTGTGCTTTTTGACTACTCATTCAAACCAAGACCAATAGTAATACCTTTTATAACGGCAGTCCTTCCAAACATTTTACGATACTCGGCTGTTCCTACCAAATATATATGAAACCAATACATTCAAAAGTATTTATAATTTTATCTGTAATCTCATTAAATTTCTTGAGTAAAGCAGGAAAGGTAAGGAACACCTGTGTCCGCTGAGGCGTAGTTTGTGGTACATTTTTATTATGTATTTTGGTGGGAGTTCAGCTTGTAAGTCGCGGCTCTTAAGGGAATGAGGGGGAAGGTGCAATAAAAGACAGGAGGACATGGAGGAGGGTGTCGAAGATGATGGAAAGGGGGGAGGGTTGACGAACACGCCGAGTGACGGGAGGGACGGATATTGAGACATCTTGTTATTCCAGGAACGGCGTTAGGTATAAGGGCAATGAAACATTCCTATGCACGGAAATCGGAAATAGTGACATTATTGGAATCTCCAAGTAACGCCCTAAAACCATACGATCAGAAACAGGGTTGTGATTGGTATTGTCATTTAATTTTGCGGGTAGTCGGTGTTTTTTATTTTTATGAATCGTTTTCGTGCAATTTATTTCAATTATTAGAACATTTTTCTCTATTCATTTGCTTGCCCACATGGGGATGAATTATGTGGACATTTCAAAAGATATTTTAGAAAAATTTAAATATTAATACAATTAATGACTCAAATCTGAACAAATACATAATTCCGCTATAGTCCGTGAGTTTGAGCCGAAAAATTGATTTTTCATATATTTTTTTCCCTCTTTAGAATTGCTATTCTCTTTGCGACGAAAGACTCGTAAGTAAGAGTTTATTTTCCTAAGTGTAGGTATATACTGCTACCCCGGGCGCGACGAGTCGACCCAAAGACGTGAAATAGTGCTCCGTTGGTCGTTGGGTTGCGACACGCTCAATAATTCGGTCGTCTCAGCTTTATTTGATCCTTTTGACATCGACAACAATGAAGTGAACCTGAACTCTCGGCCTCGGTCGAACAATGAGACCTTTTCTCGCGGTGGAAATACAAGACCGCTTTGAAGGCTTCGACCACACCCACGCCGAAATGTCTCGTCATAAGAACCCTTTCATGCTTTCTTGCTTTGTGTTGTCACTTGCTTCGCTCACCTGCTGTTTCCTACTTCGTTACATTGTGTCAATTCAACCCTGACCACACAGATAATGTTATATATAATATATGCAATCGAAATGGTCATATCTACGTGAACCTTCCGTTATGTGTCAGAACATAGGATAGCAACATTGCAGGCCTGCAGGTCTTCAAAAAATATATGATTTAAATAATTAAGTTATTATTATTGTGCAGTCCAAAAACGTCCAATGTTTGCATGAATAATAATGTATTTTTTCAGTGAAATTAAAATATATTTCCTTTCGCGTGGAAGCGTTTCTGTACAGATACGACTCCAGAGCTGAAAATTATGACTAAAATTAGTCTCAATATTTGTTAATGTTTTTGTTTGTGTATGTTTAGGGTGCCGACACCTGAAAGATTTTCCTATAATTTTTTTTATACGCAATTTTGTTGTTTTTTTTTTATTGTTTTGATGTGTTAACGAATCGTTTTAGATACTTTTGTTACGTATTTGACGATTGATCTCAATAATTTTAAATTTTGTCCCGCGTGGCTTATAGGAAAATTTTCTGTATTTTTGGGTGAAATTACGTTCAGTAAGTATACTAGCTATTGAGTCCCGGGCTTCGTGTCGAAAGCCAGTAAGTCGAGTTGAATTTCTTATAAATAATATGCCTTAGATGCCGTTTCAAATGCGTTATTTTCAAGACACTTCGATTCGCTGCTAAAGTGACAGCCCACGCTGTTTTCCTGTTCTTAGTATTGAATTAAAAGCTAGATGAATAGTATAGTATATATTTCCATACCCATTTCAACCCCATTATCGGCAAGCAGCCTACATCAGCCGTTACTCCGTTCTGTAGGCAACTAACTGCATTTATAATATATATTGATAATGACGACTGCTGCTCGGTGCTCAGAGCTCGATGGTTACCGAAATTCAGCAAAATGGCGGTTCTGCAGGGCCAACGTTAATGAGACATTTGCATTAATGGCCTTTGCTTATGCCGTAAAATTTGTATTCGAATATCCGACTCACTCTATAGTGCTTAGCTTCGCTTTTAGTTAGAATTAGTTAGCCGTCGTCGTCATCGATTGTTGTCCACATGCAAAACAAAAATAGTTCTTCTCTAATGAGGAAAAAAATATTTGCCCAAAATATTTTTTGCCTAAGATAAAAGTAATCATATCCGCTTCATCAAACAAACGAAGCATAATTATGTAAATCGTGTACTTTCTGCCCTCTATTTAACGAAATTTAAATATAGTAGGTACTCACGTATTTGACATTCGACGATTACCATATTTTTCACTCTAATTTGCGGCTATTTTTTTTTTAAATATATTTATGTACATTTCAATGTAAAAAAAAATGGCCTACCAGACCCTAAAAATATAATATTGCATTAGAACTACTATATAACACAAAAATAATAATGTTTTTTTGCGAGGGATTATATGAATTCTGGTTAGGTTTGTTTATTTAGTGTAGTGTAAGTGCTCCATATATCTTTCTTTAAAAGCTATTGTTATATCTGGTGTTCTAAAAGCTCTGCCACAAATCAAGATTCTTGGCAATACAGTGTGCTTTATAATGGCGATTTCAAGGATGTTTTCGGGGCCCTCTCGAATGAGTTGCAATCCTATTACGTATTTTACCTAACATACAAAAATAAAACATATATATCAAAAACAAATACAAACACACATAAAAACAAAACAAATATGAAATTAAACCGAGGAAAACCATACGTTTAAAAGTATAATCGAATTAATTGTGATAGATTGCGTATGTAGATTAAAATCATTTTAGACGCCTACATACATCCTCAGCCAGTGGTCACCTTACTTATTAATTACTTATTAAGCCAAATCACCTTGGTCGGAATGACACTCCTTGGTCCTGCTAAAATAAAACAATTATTCAAAACGAAAAACGTTGGTTTCTATTCTTTTCTTTACGTCTTCAATGCGAAATTGGAATATGTTAGGTAGGCTCATTTTAGTCACTTTCCTAGTAATACAACTAGTGTAACCCGCGTGAGGATAGAGATAGAGTTCAGATCAAAGTCACCAAGTAGTTTATTGAGTTTCACACACTTTCCTAACCATTTTCTGTCTCAGTAGAATGCAAATAGGAATTAAAAAATTACCAGTAATAGCTTCGACTCGATACAAAATAAAGACTTCTATATTTGTTGCCTACCCAGGAAGGTATCTAACTGGGGATCGCGGTGAGTTAAGATTGAAGACTGAAGTTCCGTCTTCGATTATGAAAACTAAACCGTGAGAAAGGATTTTTTTAACTTGTCTCGGGACGGTCTGATTTGACGTCATGGCGTGTGAAATACAACTTAGCATTTTCCAAACAAAGCAAATGCTTGTGACTTTCAATAAGTAATTTGCAAACTAAGTCTAGTTGCCTTTGACGTCTATAGGAAACTTTCAGTCAAACTGTGCGTGAGAACTGTATTTCTGGAATTTCGCAGGTATGCAAAACGCTTACGTTAGCAACTCGTGGCGACGGCATACTAGATTTAACCGTTGCAAAAAGAAAGTTAAATATGGATTTTTTTTTTTTGTTTTATCCGGCTGCTTTTTCTTTATTTCCATTGCCGTAAGTTAGATATCAAATAAGCGAGTAACATAACTACAATAAATTTCGTGCAAATTGATCGAACGACGCCATTAAACCGCAGACAAAAGAAACTTTTCACTAAATTGCTATGCCTAACGTTGATTGGATTTTACTTGTTTGTGTTTTCTCCTCGCCATCGGCGTAAAATTTAACGAGGATCTTAAGTAAAACTCTACCCTCGAGGCAGAACTTCAATCAAGCGGGGCGAGATCAAATTGTTTTATTCGTAGTACGGCGCCGGCGCCGTTCCCTCCCGCGCCGCCAACCAAGCTTGCGGAGGAATTTCAAGTCTATTGAAATTATTGCCAAGTCACCGCGCCGCTACCAGATTTCAGATTTAGGTCCAGATTTGTGAGTCCATGCTTCCGTGATCGGAATATACAGGATGTATTTAAAATTACTGGTTGTCCCATCAGGAGGATGATCATTATTAATCACTTGAAAAAAAACCTACTAGATTAATAATATTATAGATACACTGTTGATTTTCGAAGTAAATTTTAGTCAAAGCCGCTTTTTGTACTCGGGTTTACGGCTTCTCGGTTAGGTCGAAACGACTCGTTCGTTCGGACCTTAGGATGTGTAATTCTATCCCCTGATCTATCTAACTATCAGTAGTTTTGATGAAGAGGCTTTTACACTGCAATTTTCTCTCCGTAAAGTCGAAGTAAGTTTCTCTTCTTACGATCTCGATAGATAAATTGACTGAGTTTCCCTTCTCCCTCAAATTAGGTCCCGATTGCTGAAAGAGTTTCCTGATGCTTATATATTTCACTGCCAATTACCTTCACGAAGCGGGAATATCGAGGGTAGACTGCGTCTAGATTTACATAAAAAAAACAGTATTTATAACCTACTATAAAATAATTACCTATGTTTTACCTATCTTTTTTAAGGGGTGTAATATTTCACAGAAGTTATATCTGGGGTGGTAGCGCATTATTGGTTTTAAAATTTATTTTCATTTAATACAAAGCCCCGACAATCTATTTAGAAATTATCTGTGGACTGCAGTTCTTCGACAGAATGTACCAGGTCTATTTAGCAACATGACAGGTTAAAATAGGCATATACCTATTTATGATATCTTCTGTAGATTACCCTCACACACACACTCCCCCGCGACAATGTGCTAAGCTGCAATCCCCTATATTCCTCGCGGGTACTTAGATTTTAGGTAAAACAATTTATATAACGTCCAAATTTAAAATTCGTCTTCTATTCGAAATTTTTAAATAAAATCCATCTTAACTAAATAAGAAATGATTTTCTCAGATTTTCCTCGTATCAATTTGAATGAGATTTTAGTGGACGGATCGATAAAACCCACGGTAACTGCTCGCTTCTTTTTTCTTCATTCGTGATCCATTTTGACAAAAGAAATGATTGATGCGGCGTTTTTATAATGCTAACATGGCCTCCATTGTGCCCTGGATTATCACTCCGTGCCATTAAACAAATGATTTATTTTGGCAGGCCGATTCCCACCAAAATGCTTCACAGGTCGTGTCGTACGAACCTGAGCGAGTAAATACCACTCGCAGTCCAAAACAACATTCAAGCTTACATTCATTTCGAACTAAATGATAACGAAACTTATCGTTTTAGGCAACAGGACGAAAAATTGTTTCTTTAAAAATATTTTTTGCCTCTATTGGGATTAGTAATGTTAATGTTATATTTTATACTCTACCTACATGTATTTAGCAAAATGCATATCTTTAGACAGTTTTATCTTTCTGAAGGTATTAAAAAATATATATTTATTTTACATAAAACTGTATGACCATCTTTACCCCCCTTCCTCCCCCCCCCCCCCCCCGGTCACTCGTATATCCAAGAGTTTTATTTATAACATTTTATAAAAAATAGGTATATGTATAAGTCTGTAAAGATGAAAGGAAGAGGTTGAGATGATCGAGTCATAAGATAAAGAAGCCGATAGAATAATGATTTGCTGAAAAAAGGGAAAAAAGTATTCACTTCCACGAGTAGATTTTTTTCTGGTTAAACCTATGACTAAAAATTAAAAGTAAATGAAAAATAACCACTCAATGTTTGGCCAATACCGCTTAGCACACAGTAGGTGTAATTTTGTAATATTAATTATAATTACATTACCTACAGACAATAACATTAAATAGATAAAAAAACCGCTTGGACCTAAACCACCTTATATAATAGTTTCAAAAATGTATTTCATTCAGATAGGAAGATTAAATTTAAAATTACATTTGTTCGACGATCATTCATTTATATGATATTAAGGAAACTAAAAGGTAAGGACATAGGAAATATTATTTTTTACGATGAAGTAGTCGTTACTATTTTATAATTTGGTCACGGCCGAAATCAAAAATATCCGAAGTGTTGTCGCTCAGTCGCCCGCGATTTATGTACCGAGGAGGTGTATTTAAAGTTTTTTTATAATTGTATTTTTGGTTATAATTCTCTATTTTAAAATAAATTATTATTATTAAATAAATAATCTGCGATTCTTGATCTATAAATTAAATATTCTTTTTTTTAGTAATTTTAGAATAATTAATTAGTTTATACCATGAGCAAATACTATAAACTATGGAGAGAATCAACAAGTATAATACCACTAGTGCAGAGATCAGCCGCCGCAAAACAAATAATGCCATCAACATTCAATTACGACCTTTTGGTAGAAAAGAGAAGTCACAAATCGACACATTTACCAAACAGTATAGTTTTCCCGGGGGGAGTATTTGAAACCCAGGATGCATCTCTAGAATGGATTGATCACTTGAGGTCGTTTAATATCTGTAATGACAAATTTGATATTTTCCGAAAAAAAAAGGGATGGGAAACGCCAATTTTCCAGGGCAACAATGAAGATATTAACAGGTAAATCTAATTAATATAATAAATTTGTAATAAACCCATATTTTTAATTCTTATTTCCAACAGTGAAAACGTTTATTTAAATAGTTATTAAAAGTTTAGTTGAGTTAGTTTTTATTTAAAAACTAGATTTAATTTGGGTTTTTATGATAACCATAAATGCATAATATTGCAATATATGCTAGAGCAGATTCCCTCTCTTATAATGTACGTCCTCCATACCACATTAACCACGAAACAGGGAAGATTTAATTAATGTTAATATTATTAGAAGAGAGATTGAAAGTTTTCAACACAATCCAGCGGCGCTCGGTGTTAATACAAATTTTGACATATGAAGTTATATTTTCATGACTATATTGGAGTATCCTATCCTTAGTAATTTGACTCAAGCGCAACTCTGGAAATGCTCTTAATTATTTTATAGTATAAATACATTCATTGGATAATTATATTTTTTGTTTTCAGGCACATATCTTTGCGAATATCTGCTATACGAGAGCTATTTGAAGAACTTGGCATTTTAGTCTGCCACCGCGACGGAAAACAAGCAAATCAAAGACAATGGGCAAATGTCATTTCCGATTTCGACATAAAAGAATGGCAACAAAGGGTAAGAAAAATGTATTATTAAGTTAAGCTTTAAATCAATTGATCTAAAAAACGAAAAACAGCGTTGATATTGTTAAACTATCATCAAAATAAATTTTGTAGACATTCACGTAATCACAAAACGTTGATATTTTTTTATATATTAAGCCTGATTCAAAAGCGTTTATCGGCAGCGTCAAGATTATTCCGACGATATCTCATTTATCAAAATCGGTCCCGCCGGTGCCGTTTTGGACTCTGAGGGACACTCATTTGCATTCGCCATAGCCGAATGGTTCAAACAAAATGTGACAAATGCTGTAAAAAGAGTAGCAACACTCGCGGTGTCGTATAGTCTGCAATACCGACCTGTTGCAAATTATATTACACGTAGCTTTACCATCCCCTATCCACACTCTATCTATACCTATTTTTAAAATGTATCCTAAAATACTTTATTTTACTTTGTAGAGTACTTTAAATTTTTTATAAAGCGTAGATACTTGAATGATGCTTGAAACTTGAATATGCCAAGAGTTTGAAAAGGTGGCGCCAGTGACATTCGAACAATGCTCTCAGAGAAGATGGGTACCCATCGCTAGCGCTCCCTCATTACCTATTCTAACCTTTTTCTGCGTGATTGTTGATGTGTAAACACATTTGGGAACGCTTTGTCGGGTAGAGGGATTCCGCATCCACTGTCATATTGACTCATGTCAGTAAGTATGGAACTCATAATACGATGTAAAAAATGTCTCGCTTTCTAGTGGAGTGTGGAGTATAAGTAATATGTAAACTACCACCAGGTAACTATTTCTTAGTTGTTTGTTATTGTGTTTTTAAAGAGTAGGTAATCAATTAACACTGTATGTATGTAAACAACTTTTTATTTGTATTTATAGATATTGTTTTTATATTATTATTAAACAGGCATTATGTATTATTACCACATTAGGGGTTTTAAAAATGAGCGCTAATAATACTTCGTATAATTTGTGTCTCGAAAGTCTTACAACTTACGTCATATTTTTCGATCAGAAAAGGTTTATTTGTTTATTTTGTTGTTTTTTGTGATTCTTGAATGAAATATTGTGTGTATGCTGGTTCAGCCCGATATCTCTGTGGGGCTGCGCTTTTTGAAGAATCGTAAAATGTGTGTTAAAGTAATAGGTAGCAAACATAACATGGAAAAGGCGATAGCCTAGTTAGGCATGTTTAATTATAAAATAATTGTAGTTTATGATGAATAAATAAAACATAAAATATTTTTTTTCCCATTTTAACTAAGTTTTTCCGTATATTGAAGCTTGAGGTGTTGGTTGCGTTTTGCAACCTAGACGGTGATGGCTTCATACTGTGACAGTAGCAGTATAGGACAGTGCAGGGGCACTGGGCAACGGATAGCATAGTAAATGTTATCGTAAAAGGATATTTCCTATGCTGCATATATCCTTCAAACTTAATTTTGAGCATTCTTTGTTATAACTCATTGGAATTTAGACGTAAACAGTCTATTATTATTTTGCATACGTAGAGATTAATTAATAGCAATATGTATTTTTACCTAAAATTTTATGTAGATTAGTCGTTCATGCTCCGATTAACTTGTTATCATTAAGAAGTATTTACTATTGGTATATCCGCCAGCGCGTCGTACCGCCTTGCTTGCAGACAGTCTATTAAACCAGAATGATTGCTGTGTTGATGGACAGCATATTGTCTGGCAGGCGCGTAGTAAGCAGAGTTCCTCTTACTTCAGAAATCGTTGAATTTTGGGCTTTCATTGTAGTCAAGGGTTCTATTGTAATTGGATACTCCGATAAGTTGTATTTGAATTATTAAATAAATAGATGTTAATATAGAATTTGTTTTGTTTTGGAAATTGGTCACATTTGCTTTTAACTTAGGATCATCGGAGTGGGCTTTCTCTTTGGCCATTCCAAATCGCAAACGCATCGCTCAACCGTCAGATTCTACAATTTATTTGAACAAAAATTGAACGATTTGAGCGAACCATTTGAGCCATGAAGTGAACGCGGGAAGGAGAGTAGCATCGCTATCGCTGATCTTATTCTGTGAACGTCAACCATCGGATCGGCTTGCTGTAAAGGTGCCGCCGCCCTTTTAGCCTATTTATTGTGACCTACGTCACTTTCGCGCTTAGCTCTTAGCGGGGCATTTATTTTCAACAGCTTTTATATTAAATGGCTCTTGAATTACCTACGACTGTCACTAAACAATATAAATACCCTCAGGTTACCGAAAACCCCGAGGAATTTCTAAATCTTTGCAGACATCTGAAATGCTACCCTGACATATGGTCCTTATACTTTTGGTGCGAGTGGTTAACCCCGATCGGCTTCTATTCAAAGAGATACAACACAGCATTTTTCTTGATATTTTTTGAATCACAACCAACTACATCCATACACGTTCCTGAAATCAGCGAAGTTTCGGTAAGCACGTTATCAGTATTTATTATATATACTTTTTTAATGAATGGTAGAAACTACATTATTTTTAAAAGGGACAGTTAAAGTCAACCACATATATTTTGGCATTTTTTTAAAAATATAGAATAGCTTCAGGTATTATGACAGCCGTAAGTATCAGTGCCAAATCGCCACTGAAGAAGGTAACATTTTGCGCTGAAAGTCAAATTTAAAGTAAAACTTTATAAATTAATAAAAATCAGGTATATAAAATAAGGTGTAGAAAACGTTACATTGTTCAACTTAACTTTAACCAAACATGAAAGAAATACAAATACAAAAGTAAGTTATAAAAATGTTTAGCAAGTCGGGTAGTCAGTCATTTTCGTGGATTTAATAAGGTATTTGCCTGTCTATGATTTGGTTTAAAAAAGAGATTATTAGTTAGAGCCCGGCCCAACATGACCCCTTTTCTTGCGGATTTCAATTTAACTCAATGTGAGTACCTGCTGATCTCTAAACTAACAGACTGTTGTAAATGAATAAATCTGCCTACCATTTATCATACTATTTACCATTTCTTTAGATGTTATCTCCATATGATATACTGAAGAGGTTCTATGAAGAAAAATTATTCCTGCCACCTCCACAAGCATATGAACTTGGTAGGATTAGAAATTTGGAAAAAATTGAAGACGCTATGAAATTTGTAGCTGATGGTAACCCACAATGCTCCGAACTTATATTCCCCATGATAGCGCTTTGCAAAGATGGACCGGTTGGGCTATTTCAGGGTGAGTAGCAATCCTACTTTCTAAGAACATACATATTAGTAAATTTATAGTTTAAAGTGATTCCAGAACGAAGAACTTTTCAGCATAGAAAAGTATTTTTATTATCAGTTGATTCTTTAACCAAAAAAACGTAAGTAGGTAGGTTCACCCGGCAACCAACCCTCCCTTGTCGTGGCCGGAACCAGAATGGGAAGATCAAATTTAAACAAAAAAAATAACGATATTCGAAATTGAAATTGGCATTGTAGAAATATTGGTATCAGCAACCTAAGTTCTAAGGTATCAATAGTAGGTAAGTTTATGTAGGTTAGGTTCACATACTTACTTCATATAATTTACATCGATATTCAGTGCATCAGTGCTTTTGCCCGACTGACATCGCCGCTACTATAGATCACTAAGTAGGTGCCTAATAAAAAAGGTAAAGCAGCACCCAGCGATCAGCGATTTACAACCACATCAAGAGACCCCAGAACAAACGTTTGACTGAACTCCAAACAAAGACAAGCTGATACGGGGGAGGGGAGTCCCAGAAATGTTGATACAAGTAGTGAGCTGATACAACTGATTCTTCGACGTTACGGGTTACTTCGCGGATAGCGCTCCATAGAAAAGGTTAAAAGCTAAAAGATACTTGTTAAATTTTTTTACGCACTGTTTATGTTAATTTTATATATATTTTTTATCTTTATAATACTCTGCTTAAATACCTATATCTTATGACTATTCATTTCATAATTTTTCAGGTGATGAATTGTATCCAAAAGAACCAAACTTGCTGGAATTCGATCAAGGCTACGAGGAAATGGCAGAAGCTATAAAAGATAAAACTACAGTGGAATTAATGAATGAGGCGAAAATCGCCCACAGATCTTTACAAATAGGCCAGCGGCCTAGTATATTCATTAAAAATTACAAACCCATGGGCAATCATATTTTTTTTACAAGCGCCAAACTAGAAGATTATGAGAACGCCGTGGTGACAGATTCGTCAAAATCAGGCCCGCGCTGACTTTCCACTGACTCTAATCTCCTCACGCACACCTTTGATGCAAACACACTAAATAACCAGTAGGGAAAGGCATCGATAAGAAATTGAATATTCTTTTCATTGGTCGGCAGTTGTACGAAGAATAAAAAAAACGCAACACTTCATCATGAACTATTTATTAAATAACATCCTCCATAAGAAAATGCATGATCTGTCACTTTGACACGACTATGCCGTAAAATCCCCCGTAAATCTTCATGCGAAATCAATCATTAACAGAAATCAGATCATTAATCAGAAATTAACAGATCAATCATTGTAATTGTGTGTGTATGTAATAATAAATTTGTTTTAAATATTATATTAAATTTAAATAGAAGTTAATTTAGAAAATATTGTTATTTACATCTGTAAGTTTCAGAATGTTTTGTTTTTTTTTTACCAAAAAGAAAGTGGCAAAACGCACATTTTTAACAGATTCTTTTTGGGTCATGTACAGAGCAACGTTAAGATATGTTATACCATCGTTTTTGAACAAACTGTATTAGATACTAGTAGAAACACAAACATAAATAAATGAATTGTCCCCTTTTTTACTATTCATCAGAAAATGTATATAAAATGTATAACTATGGTAGGTATAAACAATGGGTTGCCATGTATTTAAATGCATAGCCCATATTTTACGGTCCAGCCGTAGGCATTGCGGTATATCTATAGTAGTAGTGTAGTAGTATGTTTTTATATTACATTGTAATTTTTTGTTACTATAAGCTTATCTCATTTTGTTTTTTTTTCTCTTCTTTTCTTACCCTTAATTATTAATTTATGTAATATACAAAAGTATGTTTTGTGAATTAATAAAAAACTTTTAATTTTCTTAGAAACCCTACATTCTGCCCTTTTTGTTCAGTATACTTGCATACAGACACATTTTGAATGTAAACAGATGCATAGATAGTCCATCTTAGGACAGGTTTTAGCACCTACCTAATGTAATAAAAAATAAATAATTAGAGTTGCCATTGAGTGTTCGAATTACATAAGTTGTCTCATCGGTTGCGGTCATTTGGCAGCAATACATGTTTAGTTGATTATGACCATTTACGTGTTCTTATTGTCGAAATCGCTTGCTCGCACATTATGACGATGTGTGACATACACCGTGTGCCAAGACTATTCCGATAAGAAAACAGCAATTTGGTTCTGCGTAATGGTTACCGAAGAAAAAAAATACAAACTTTACGTGAAAATAGCGGAAACATAATATAATAATAATGTCTTTGTGTGAACACTCTGATAAGTAAGTAATATTGCACGTGATAAAAATATATTTTCCTGATATTCATTTCATAATATGATGAGCTACGTAGCTCGCGCCACAGATGGCGCTGATGCGCAGGGAACCACCTGTTTTCTTTATCCGATTATAGATAAAAATAATTGCGACCCATTATTTATGGTACTAACACTAACCAATAATTATCAACGTTTGAAATCCTATCGATTTCATTTTTTCTTTTATTTTTACGTTCTGGATGAGGTATGTCTTCAGATAACCTTGAAAATTTAGTTTTCATTTAAAGAAATATCTATCGGTGACCAATTAATGAAATTATCTGACCGATTAGATGCATTTTTACAAGCTTTTATTTAGCTTGCAATGATTGTATGTCGATTTAGGTAAAATTGTTTATTTGCAAGCTTAATTATAACCACTTCCTCAACAGCACAGACTCAATGTTATATATAATACGCAATAAAGTGAATCAAGCACCTATATAAAAGCTTGTTTTTAATGTTTTTACTATTAATTTATATTTATTCGAAATTCTTTAGATGCGCTTCTAAGTTATGGGAAATCGGACGAAACGTCAGTTTTGAGTTTAGAAACAGCATCGACGGTTACGGCCAGTTCTAAAAAAAAAATATGTGTTGACATTTGACTTTGACGTTGACATTGTTTTATAAACTTATGTTCTTTTTGTTGACTCTTTTGTTCTTTTGCTTATTGTTCAAAAGTTTTAACTTTAGCTATTTTGATTTTGGGCGTAATTTTTCAGATAAGTAACATATTGCTAACATCCGCGCTTTAATTTTTTTTAAGGTTACGCATTTAAAACGTATACATCGCCTGTGACCGACGTAGCTTTTTTCGAAGTTTGGAATATTTAATTTTTGTTTGGTAGCTAAATTCTCTTCCATAATAATAAACAAAGTATTTAATATTGGGCTGGATTAGCTGATATATTTTGATTATTTTTTTCATACTTACGCGACAGAAGTGTATAAATAATTTTATTTTAATCAATACATAATGGGGCGATATACAAAAGTGTGGCGTGAATCGACTAGCATAATACCCCTAATACGTAGAACACCAACGCAGAACTTACAAAAGGTGACGACTTTTAACTATGATATCTTAGTTCAACAAAGAAGCAGTAAGGCTAAGTTTATGCCAAACAGTATCGTCTTTCCTGGAGGAATAATTGAAAGCAGAGACTCTTCATTAGAATGGATTAATCATTTGAAAACCTTCAATATAAGTAATAGTAAATTTGATGTTTTTCGGAATTTAAAGGGCTGGGATACACCTATATTTCAAAGCGATAATTTGGATGAAAATAGGTCAGTGATAAGAGTTATTTTTTTTACCTAAATAAATAGGAGCCCACTTACCTAAATAACCTACAAAATAAATATAGTTACAGCTTGATGTTGAAGAAGCGAAGAGCAACCAAACTGCCTAATCTCTGCCACAGTTATGGCATCCATTATCTATGAATACTCCTTCGTTAGAAATAGATTTTCATTCTTAAAGGAGTGATAATTTGTTAATCTATAACTCTTGAAAGCGAACAACTTGGGTAAGCGGAGATTTACATCCTTGGTGCAATGGTCATTTTGGAATCCTGAAAACCTCAGCTATCTCAAGTAATTATGTTTTCATAATGAGACATCAGTTTTTCTCTGCAGACTGTAACCATACTGATCCTGTGTTCTCTGAATCTTTTACCAAATGGTGTAGTTTATTGTGATTCCCTGAGATGATTATAAAAACTGCTGTGGCCCTAATTTTTGCTCTATGAGGCTGGGGTTTTCTTATCCTCGCTTCTGGCCTGTTGGTTCTCCTTACATATCCGTTTAATATATTAAAAAAAGTTTATTTTTACATAATTGAAGACAATAATAATTTGTAATGTTATTAAGTCTTTTTAGTGAGCTTCTTTCATAGAGTTCACCTATTTATCATCTTGCGATTTGAATACCAATGAACTTCTGGATGCAAACAATATTAGGAGAAGAATACTAATTATATGTTTTGTTTCAAATAGACACATATCCTTGAGGATTTGTGCAATAAGAGAAACTTTCGAGGAACTTGGAATATTGGTTTGCAGCCGAGACGGAAAAGAGGCCAACCAAACTCCTTGGGCTCCCACAATTACCGACTTTAACGTAAAGGAGTGGCAGAAAAAGGTTTCTTTCTAATGTTACAAAGTTATTGTTAATATCTATCAAAATAAAAATGCTGAACTTCATTTTAACAAACCTAACACATGTTTCTATTTATTATTTTCCATAACAATTTAAATGTTGTAAAATACTTAGTGGTTTAAGTATCCAAAAAGTGATATTGAGCGGAAGACACAGAAAAAAATC
Organism: Neomicropteryx cornuta; assembly: GCA_020383195.1. Lineage (NCBI taxonomy): Eukaryota > Metazoa > Arthropoda > Insecta > Lepidoptera > Micropterigidae > Neomicropteryx > Neomicropteryx cornuta. Next base: position 15,934,963 of record JAHKQU010000014.1, read on the forward strand.
AGAACTAAATAGTATTTTTTTACATGATACAATCTACTAAAATACTTTGTTTAGTTTTGCAGGATAGTCATCATATTGATTATGTCTTTAATACCATAATTATTGTGTTATTATGCTTATTTTTTTTATTTATTACTATTATGAAATAACAAACCCTTGAGGAATAGTTTCCTAGAACATTTTAAGAAATATACAATACAAATTACTATCCTTCGTATTTTCATTTAGGAATGCTGTGCTCGGCTCTGTTCCAAATCAGTAGAAGTAGTCAATTCTGTTTTTATAACCTAGCTACTAAAAGTCCATAAATGCATTGACAAACTTGTTTAGTATGCTGTCTCACTTTATAATAATAATAAATCATTTATTCTTTGGGACACTTGTCCCTTATAAAAAAACAAATTTAATCTAATAAATTTACAATAATAATTTATTATTATTATTATTATCTCATCGATCAACCGGTCTGAAGCTGACGTCTAATCCATTGTTTTTAATGGAACTTGTTTGTAGATATGGTGACCGCATCTGTCTTCTAAAGCCGTCACAGCGATGACAGAGTATGAATGCGTGTACTCGACCTTCGGTGAACATGCTGAATGCACTGATGTATTGTGGGAGGGAAACAGTATTCGGTATGAGTCATATTTTACTCGTGGTCAGTTAAACAAAACCTGAGTATAATTCGCCCATAGCTCGCAGGTTCACCAAGTTTGAAAAAATGCCTTTTTCATCCTCAATGCATCTGAAAGCGCCTACCAATCATGTTGGCTCGAATAATTTGACTCCGTTTGCTCTAATATATTACGCAAGATCACAGGACATTTGAAATTCCATCATTAGCCACCATTCCATCATTATACAGATGGAGGTAAAATTGGTTTGATTGAGAAAATAATTCCATTACTTATTATTTTTTCACAACATACTGATATTAAAGTTGCTCCTTTAACAAAGGTGTATTCAATATTTTTTTGTTTGTTAAAATGTTAATATTTTTGGTGTTATTAATACCAAAGCAAAAACCTATTGAAATTTGTATTTATTTTAGCTTAATTTTAGGTTCATGATGATCCCCAGGAATTCCTAAACCTATGCCAATACTTAAAATGCTATCCGAATATTTGGTCATTGTACTATTGGAGCGAATGGCTCTCACCACTTAATTTATTCACAGCGAGGTACGATACAGCATTTTTTATGGTTTTCTTTGAATCACTTCCGGCAGTTCTACATGAAGCATCAGAAGTTAGTGATGTTATGGTTCGTATCAATTTATTCAATTTTTGGGTTTTGTGTTGTAGCCGCTTATTGTTTATTACAGTTGCTATTCAATGCATTAATCACTGCTACTTATAAATAAGCATTATGCTATTTGCATTGTTACTCTTCTTCTCCAAAACCACTGAATTGATTCGAATACGGTTTTCACTGTTGGATAGCTTGTTTCTTCGGCAAGGTTTTAAGCTATAAGTGATGCAATAAAGTTGTAAAACTACTTATCAGTAGCAAGATATCCTACTCAATTTTTGTATGAAGCCATACCACTACTTTAAATACATATTATACTGGCTGGAAGGGACTGCAGAGGGTGATCAAAAATCAAAAATTTCTACCGAAAGGGAGGTATCGCTATCGAAAGGGTTCCGTAGTTACTTAAGATTGAACCAATAGGGAAATAGAAATTGTGTGTGTTGGGTAAATTATGTTAATATTAATTAATAATAATTTAAGTACACATTATCATTTCAATCCATTTACGGGGACAAACAAAAAGACACAAAAATACATCAAAAATTATAAAAAAGAGATTCATTTTAAAAAATGTACTACTTACATGTAAATATTTTATTTTATTATAAAACTAGAATCACAAAAATCTAAAAAAAATAATCTAAACTGTTGATAATAAAAAGAATATCACAAGAAGAAGAATGTGGTAAAATTAAACGCTATTGTGAGAGCATTGTTAAAACAAGAAATCATATGAATGTTATATGTAAAAACTTAACAAATAGGTTAATTATTTATTTTAATAAGTGCTCATGATCATCACTGCCGTTTTGTATGCAAACAAACAGCCGTCTTCGTATTTCATGAGCTTACAATAAGAATAACCTACATCGTCATGAGACTCTTTCGTTCGTTTATATACATAATATTCAAAAAGGCCATACAGCTGAGTTTTATTCTACTATTAACTGGTGATCAAAAAAAATCCTCTATAATTAAAAAAAACATACTAATTCCTATTAGAAATTAATGAGATTTTTTTAATATTATATATCTAATTTAAAACACACTAAGTGCATGTCTTTTTTTTCTTGTGATCATATTTTTAGTGTCTGGTTAATATTTCCAATAAAATAATTTTGGAGGTAAAAATAGTATTCATATTTTCCAATATGTCAAGGCCAGAATCTTAATATTAATGCATGCTGTCTGAAATACACATTTTGAGGTAATTCACCAAAAATTCTTAGCCGGGACATACCTAGAAGCAGACAGTCTATTTTAATAGAGCACAAGAAGAAGCATATAAATCAAAAAAAGTACCATGAAAAAACCATATTGCATTAATCAATTTATTAATACTGATTTTATTGATATAGAGCACCTAAGTAAAAATATTATATTTTAAGGTGAAAGGGGACATGCTATAAACGGGATAAAAGTATAAAGTTTTAATTTGAAAAGAACATGATGTTTTATAAATACAGCTAAATAGATAATTACGAACGAATCAATGTTCCGTCTCCTGTACCAAAAAGTGTAACAACTAAGAAGAAAAAGGAAGTAAATAATATTTCACGGCAATATAGAGGATAAAAAAATATATTCTGATTTACTACCAAGCAGAAAAAAACGATTTTCTTGATTTTTACCGCAAAGGTGCAATACCCCAAAAATTTCACAGTTAATATGAGTCCATACCAATATCTGGTAATGTTCCTGATGAGGACGTAATGAGTTCAGACGACAACTGAAATATTGATCTACAAATTTAATAATTTCAATTACACTGCCATTAAATTACCAAATTGTATTGCGCTAAGTGTCATTTCAGTTATCACCGCCGGATTCACTTATTAGTAATTACTACAATGAAGAGATCTACCTACCTCCGCCACAGTTATATGAATTATTAAGGCTTAAAAATAAAAATACTATTGAGGACTTTGTCCACTTTTCTATTGATCGCAATCCACAAGTTCCAGAATTACTATACCCAATTACTGAAATGGTAAAGGATGGAATGTTGGCTCTTCTACCAGGTAAGACACTTTTAAGATGAATTACTTATACTAAAAACATTTTAAAATATAATATATTTTATATTATAATTTATTTTAAGAAGTTTAAAATATTTGGGCTTACGAATGAAATGAAGAACCCTCTTTGTCGGACTTCTTATTTACAATTTATATTTTGTTTGTGATATATATATGTTTTAGCTATGTATTATGATTCATTGTGTCAATTTTTGTGAACCAAATGAAAATTGTCATTCCTATTCATTAAGTTGTTCTTGAAAATAAACGTTTACTTTACTAACCTCGCAACAAACTATCGACACAAGCAGACGGTCAACACAGATATTCAATTTAATAATAAAAATTCAATTAAGTTTTTTTTGCTCATGTGGATTTACCTTTGACCTCAATAGTCATTTTTTTTTTATTAGGTTTTATATTGCAATCTGTCCTGTATCGACATTCAGCAATAGGTTAAATGTTGTAGGTGGCCACATACATAAAATATAAAAATGCCAAACTGAATGTTGCAACAGTGAGGTGGAACATACCATGAAGTAACTCCCGAAACCAATATACTCATATTTTATTTATTTAAAATGATTATTTCAGTATTAAGTTATATTTCAATTTTAAATTTGAAAAGGAATGTCCGATGATACTCCTGGGCTTGGCAGGTAACAGTTTTTCTTGTAAATACCATTCATGGACTGTTCTAAGAAGAAAAATATAGAAACTTTCTTCTTCCTAAATAATCATTTAATTTTAGCAGAATTGTCATTCTGGCCAAACTAAGTTGGCCTAATAGTAAGGAGCTAATTTCAGATCAAGCGGGGTTATATACAGGTTTAAATAAATTTGTGAGCCGAAACATATCAAGCTTCACACGGAGTGGCTCCCATTCAGGCTGAGACATTTATTTTGTTGGACTCTCAAATCTCATATCTGTTCGCCTTACCTTGTACAGTGTTAATGGCCCAATTTAGGTTGTTAAAGGCCATTGGTTGAAATGATGAAGTGCATAGTTGAATTGTAGTTTATGTTTATTACTGGTTACACTTTTTCAACCAAGTTATATACAAAAAATAATAAAAATATTAACTCTGAAATTAAATGTTGTTAAAATATAAAATGTAAAATTTCTAATTAAACTACCAGCAAGTGAACGTTTGGAGGTGGAGTGCTTCTATTGTCAGTGTCGGATTAAGGTAAAGCGGGGCCCGTAGCAATTAGGCCCCCCTCTCAGGACTTTTTGGTGTGCTTGTAAAAAACTAATTAATTTTAAAAATGCTTTCAGTTGAAATATTAATTCAAATGGTCATTAAAATAAAACAACAAATACATATATACAAGATATAAATGGGTAATATATTTAAATATAATACATAGGTACCTACATAATATTTACAAGAATTTGAAAATGTAAATTTTCTAGATTTACTACGATCAAATTTTGATATTATACTGGAAAAGTGTATAAAAAAGTTCAATTGTGAATTGTGAATTGTGTGTTCAAAGTGTGTGAAAAAGTTCAATTTTGATACCCATTATAGTGAGATGGTTTAATCTATTTTGACCCATGGTGAGTACCAAAAAAATAGAAAAAAAAATGAACCTGAGTAAGTTCATTTTTTTTAAAAATTTTGAAAATGACCTTTCTCCACTGCAGTTATTCACCATTAGTGATAAACAAATGCATAATGCAATCTCTATATTTTAAAAACAAGACTCGAAAGAGTTAATAGTTAATAGTTGTTTTTAATATTTATAATGTATTATGATATTCCTGTATATTTTAAAATATTGTGGAAAATAAATAACTTGAACTTGAACTTGAGTTTTTAATAATAAATTGGTAAAGCTGTAATTCTATGACATATTTTTTGGCGCCAATGTGAGAAGCTAGATCGGATTTTAATAGTTCCATAAACTAAACAAGTTTATCATTAAGAGTTTCTTCTAGATCATCCGGATAAGCTTTGATGATCTTGCGATCTCTTTAGGTATCAGTGACTGTAGTTGATGAAAGACTCTAAATAAGCTTTTCACTATTTTTGCTGATAGCTACGTTAGCGGCACGCCACTTTCGTAATATTTACCTACATCAAAGCATTTTTTCGGCAATGTTTAACAAAAATATTTTTTTTTGTCCTTTTTTTGAGGCGGGCAATAGCAATTTTGGCTTTTAAAGTAATCCGCTGCTGCCTATTGTACTTGCAAATTTTTGATGCAAGCCATTTGCAAATATTTATTCATTAAAGTTCTCTTTAGATATTTTATTTTTTCAGGATTTTTCACTCATGCTAGACTTTATAAGTATAGTAAATAATATAGCTAACAATGTCCTAATTACAGGTGATGATTTATACCCTAAAGAACCAAATCTAGTTGAAAATACAGTGTGGCCAGAAGAAATTCAAAATAAATTTAGAACGAAGACTTTAGCAGAATTAAAGGATGAAACTGAAGTGCTTCATAGAGTGGAACACTCCAAGAGATCTTTAGTTCATACTAAAAACTATGTGCCAAAGGGCAATCACTTTGTTCCATCCAATTTTATTCAAACTGACTAATGAATATAATGAACAAAAACTGTATCAATTTTATAGTTATTTAATTTGTACCATTACAATAATAATATGTATTTTATGCCATTGAAATATGTGTGCCTTTATTATTATTTAAGACTTTTGATTAGGTACTTGCCCATTTTAATGTTATTTAAGTTGTACCATCACAAACTATGCAAATTTTTTTGTTATTTAGATTTTTTTATGGGTAATTAAAAAAGGAGAGGTGTTGAGTTTAATGTTATTAAATTTGTAACCATTTTGTGCCATTGAATAAAATCTGTGCCTATATTACTGTTATTAAGATTTTTGATTATATACTTGCCCATTTTCTTTGTTTGTACCATTACAAACTATGTCTATTTTTTGTTATGTAGAACCTTTTATAGGTAATTAAAAAGGGAGGGGTGTTGGGATTAATGTTATTAGATTTGTAAAAATTACAAAAAAGTGATTTAGTGACATAGACCAAAAACAGTGCCAATTTTATTTTTATTAAATACTCGTATGTTTGTAAAAATTAAATAAATTAATAGTAAAAATACATTTTTTAAAACAAGCTTTTATTTAAGTTGCTTGAATGAATATACTAAATTTTTTATCTGTGTGTGTATGTAGAATCAGGATGAGCTTACCATAAAAATATTTGCATTGTTATCGGAACTGAAGCAACCTGTCAAATATCAACTTCCGTAAGATAAGGAAAGCGGTTCTAATTCAGCTTGCAAGATTTGACTAAACCGACATACAAACATTACAAGCTAAATAAAAACTTGTAAAAATAATTTTGTGCTACATTGGCAGTTGTTATTTATACACAAATATTAAGTTTGAAAATAATTAAGAAGAATATATTATCCATTTTTAATTTACTATTATTATTAAACTACGTTCTTTGATTATTATTATACAATTTAGTAATAAACATATTTTAAACGAATTTGTTTAATTTCTTATCGGTTAGGTTATGTAGAAAACATGTTTTATTTTACTCCTGGATTTAACCTAATATACCAATTTGCATGTTGTAAAATTTAGTGACTGTTGATTACAAGTGTGTAGTCATATAGTAATATTCCTAGGTTGGTTCATTGAACTTTTTTTTCAAAAATTGCACTCTATAATGACAGCTTACATAAAAGGTCTGTCCAAATCCTGACAATCCGTTGTTGACATTGGCCATTTTATAAACCCATCAGTTTAAGTATGCAGGAATGTAGGTACAAAATACTGGGAAATATTTCAAATAAAGTCGATTTATTTCAGTTCTATTTTTATTAATATAAAAGTATCGTTTTATGATATTGGTGAAAGTTAAATATTAGCTGGGTGCTTTAGAAGTAAACATGAAATTAAGCTGAAAAAGAGTTAAACTCATCTTTTTTTCTGCGGGAGATCATTTTAAATTACAACTACCTATTTAAAAAAAAAATCATGAAAGAGGCATTAATATATTTTATGCTTCAAAATGATTTTAGAGTTAAAAGTTAAAATAATACAGGTATAAATAAGTAATCACTACCTGACCAGCAGGTATGTTTTGTGCGTAAGATTTGTACATATTAAAACAATAAATAATAATTGTCACAAAGTTATTGTGAAATGTTACAAAAATATAAAAACAATATTAAAGTACAGGAATGACAAAACATATCACAATTTTATGAATTACATAAAAACATAAATTACAATTAAAACATCTTAAAAAGAAAATACATTCAAATTGTAAAATTTACTATAATAAGAAATATTGCTCCTGTGATTTTTTGCGTCAATTTTCAATACAATTTGAGGTATTTCAGTGTTTTAAATCTATTTTTTATTTCTAAAATAAAAAATCTAAATTTCTACCACAGTGGAGTGCACAGCAAGCAAAAACACTTCTACCTACATGTGTATTGGAATGAATCCTTTATACATGCAATATGTGGAGGCTATCAAACTTAATAACAATCAACAAGAAACCATTCTGCATTCGATCATTGTACCTATTTCTTTGAAGTGGTCACTATTAAAAGAATTTTGTAAGTTTATAAAATTTGTTGACAACAGTAAGGGATTTTTCTTTAAATTAATGTAATAAATGAAATATAAAAATTCTAAATCTGCAGAAGTGGCATCAAATGGAACCCAGAGTAAGAGTAGACCAAAGATCTTTTAAAATTTATAGATACGGCATGTCAAATAAATCCTCGCTGTAAAAATCCGATACAGGTAGATTCCCCGAGCACAGCGATGGCATGCGAGAGTGACGAGTGGGAGAGAGAAAGCGAAGAAAAAAACTCAACGCAAAGTGGCATATTTGGCGTAGTGCGTTTTTCACCCTCAGTTATGGTATCTATAAGTTTTAAATTGGTATAGACGCATTGGTATAGACGCAGACCACTAATCTCATCAGTTTCAAAATTTTGTGCATCCTCATTCACTAGCTGAAAACGAGCCTTGGGCTTACCTATTTTAGTAAGACAATTGAGTAAATTCCAATCAAATATAAAATATTAATTACTATTGTAGCTTATAAATTGGTTTTTGACATGAAAAATAACAATATACAACCGCCAGCGCCTATTCATAATTACCACAAAAACAGACCATTCTCAGGTCAAAAGAACCAATCATAGCTAGTCACACTGCCAGCTGCTCTGAGGTCACCCAGAGACTGAGACTGTTTCGAGTTCTAAGTGATTCCTCAGAGGCGCTGTGAGCGATACACCAGAGAAGGTACTAAATCCTTGAGTCTTTCCGGTGTCCCTCCACAAACCAATAATTAATTCTTATATCCTTAACCCGATCCTAACCTGCTGCATGGTAGCTGTTTGAGGCCCCATTATTTTCGATGAAGTGGTAATCTATCTACATGATGTTCATTGAATGTGAATAGACTTTAAATTATTGTCTCCTTAAACATGTCTGCCAATACAAGGATCCGAACAGAAAGCGACAGCAGGTGAATATAGATTATAATTCCATACATAAATGGACAAAACAAGTCGGAAGTCACACCTCGACGTTTAAAAATCCATAGACGACAGTAAGTAAGGTTCTGTTAGTAATAAATATTACTCCAGGTCAGTTCGCTAACTGAGAAATCTTAGTGATAACGTCCCATATGTTTAATGTGCCATAAGTTCATCTAAGAACAGAGCATCTAAGTTTGAATACTCTATTGTGTCCTGCTACCTGCTTCACATTCTCTGTGAGGAACAGTCAGTTTTGTTCTGATTAAATCTATTTAATTTTGAATGGCCTCGAATAGAAGCGCTCCGGTGTGTGTCTTGCAGCACCATTAAATATTTTATACTGCGACAATGGCTATAAACTCTGCAACAAGCGGTTCGCGTTTTTTCGCAACAGAGGTTTATACAGTTGTGGATGATTGAAAGTATTTAAATCAAAACATGTATTTGTGTAAAAAAGCTATAAATCTCTACATATATTTCTTATTAATTTCGGCCGGCTGATATGCCGTATTCGGGAACTACATAAATACTTTTTGAGGCAGAAGAGGTGTTTTTCTTCTGAACTATATATTAACTCTGAAACAACCAAAAGGCAACAAAGCCTTAAGAATGATTACTGTAAACCGTAAAATTATCAAAAACACTTTTTATTTGGCATGTTTTCTTTTAAATAAAATCTACATTTGCTCCATTAAATCTAGTTTTTAGACGAAAGCCTCTCGAATTTTTAGCATTATAATATGTATATCAAAAAAATCGGCATTTTAAAATGGATAAGGGGATAGTTTCGGAAAATCACATCAGTTTACAAATATGCTTAGAGTAGTAGAAATTTGATGAAGTATCACCTGGGGAGTGGTACCACCTAATTAAAATTTAAATTTCTTATAAAAACTTGTCCATGGTGCTTGTGATGGATTTAACTGGCAGATACTATTAAAAAATATGTTTATTGCGAGATCTTTCCGCAGACAGTATGCAGATGCAAAATTTATAAGATGTGAACCGAATCCCATAAGTTGTTTTTCTGGAATTATTAACTCAACATCACAAAATTTGTTTTATCTATATTTTATTTAGTTTTAATTTAAGCCTTATTTATTGACTAAAGTTAACTGCAAAACAGTAGTTTTGACGTGGACATCCTACAACTATCCCTATATTCAAATTTTTACTAATTTACAATCCAATCTCATTATAAAAATGTGACTGAATTGGATACTAGTATTTCCACGCCCGTAAGAATTTTAGTCGCAATTTATGAACACTCTAAAAGATTCATTGTATGTATTATTAAAAGTACAAACTATATGGTAAAAACCTAACTTACAAAGATGGATATCTACTGCCAAAAACTATCCAACAATCACAACCTATTTTATATCTAAATGCACATTTACAGTGTTATAATGCAATTATACAAACTTCTTACCCAACAAGGAAAAACTGTTAACCATAAAATTGAAACTAAATTAAAAACAGCAATCAAGCCCATTTCAAGATCAAAATGTTGTACAGTGCGTACATGTATTCCTTCTACACTTATTAAAATATAGATAAGACCTTTTTGTTTCAAGTTTCAATGCGGTAAAAACAAGCTGAAAAAAGTATAAATATAATATCACATATTATGTATTTCATCCTCACAATTAACATTCACATTAATAAGGGCATGGCCTAGTTATGAAAGACTGCAATTAATATTAACTGCTTTATATTCATGAACAAATATTTTTTAATTAACTGTTTCAAAATTATATTTAAAGTTGTCTATAAATTATAATCATGATAATAATTATTTGAGTTAAATTACAAATATCAGTTTAAATCACGACAACATATATGAAGACAACATTAAGGTCTTAACAGTGCTTAATAGCTGTACCCTGACAATATAAGATATAATATGATAAATTTCAAAATTGATTAATTAAAAAAGGATCATCACAAAAGTATGTTAAAATTGACAACATTCTCATCCTGAGAACAAAAATGGCCGATAATGCAAATGTTTTAAAGGACTCTGTATTTCTGAATTTTAGTTATTGTTTCCCACTTTTTTCACTGTACTATTGTAACATTTAGACAAACAATTATTAGTATCGTTTGGAAATTCTAGATTAACATCCGTCTTTTCATAATTCGTTTCATATTTTATTCAATAGCCATATACTCACTCACTCTTAGATAATACTACTCTTATATTATCCTAACTGGCGCCGGAGCCTTATTTCGTGAAGCTTTGCCCAGGGAGATTTTCAAAAAATGGTGTTCAATTTAGGAAAACTATGTATGTTATGTCGATAACCTGATTTTAAATAGCTTGTGAAATTCTCTAGATTATGGTTTTATACTAACTATACAAAATTAAAAAAAAAATGTTTTGTTTTTGTGCAAAATTTTATTTTTAATACTCAATAAAAGAAAATATAAATGTTTTTTAATGACACCTGTTTTTTATTTTTTAATTATGTGTCTAGATATCATATGAAACAATTTATAATATTTATTTTTACCATGAACAGAAAATTTAAAAAAAATACCTACAGATACATAAAGGGGGTCGTCAGTTGTACCGATTTTTTTTTTAAATAATCATTATATCAGATTTTATTTTTACTGTCGCATTATAAGCTATTTTTTCACTTATTTTTTTTATTTCACTAAAATTAGGTATAATTTTTAACATAAAAAAAACTAAGGGCGGGTAGAAAATAAATTACATATTTTTAATATGTAACTTTGTGATAAAGTGATAAAATATGTAATTTCTAAATAAATTCAGAAAGATGTTATAATTTATATCTAAACATTTATATTTAAAAAAAATGCCTGTATTTTTTACATGTTAACATAAACATGTTATGAAACATGTCAACAAATACATCAGGCCATACTGAATTGCAATGTTTACATATGAGTATTGCATGAGTATTGTATTGTATGTTTGCATTGGAGTATTCGGATGTGATTGGCGATAAAGTTGCATACGGAATACTTTTCCAAATATTTTTACATACAAAGATATCGAAAACTGTAAATATATTATTTTCTTGCGTTATTGACTGTTGTCAACATGGCCGCCAAAACTACGCAAAAGCAAAATGGAAAACATTTAGTTTTTTAATTCTGTGACACGCCGATACAAAAAAAAATTGTATTGTGTAAAAAAAATTATAAAATACTTTCTCACTATGTATACGTAATACTATAAAAAAATAATAGCTTGTGCTCACTTATAAACCACTAAAACATCCATCGAAAACACAGGATAAACTCTACATCGCACAACACCGAAATTAGTATGCTACGCAATTGAAGATATTTGAAGTTTGCGGCTTGAGCGAAGCTCTGATACGTTTGTAAGGCAGCAATATCGCGACCTGATCGCCAGTGGGGTTATTATGGTATAGAATGTATGTGAATGGATAACAACAACAATGTGAATGGACAACTTGTGGGTCTAAAATGAAGCCATTGTCATGTTATTTGTAGGCTGTATTAATGGTGAGCAAATGAAAGTTTGCATGGCACAACTGCAAGGTTGTATCTTTAGAAATAGCACATAATACAAGAAGGTAATGGGGAGCGAGCCACTTTTAACCATAGCCACATATTGTTGGATAGCGGCATGATTTGTTGGCCATCGAAAGTTGTATTTTATTATATGGTGAGTGAATAAAACGCATAAAATGAAATCTAAAGCAGTGTGTCGTTGATTTTCATTCCCGTACCTATAGAATAAGCTGACAGTTATTAATATAGGTACTGGCTGTGATTCATAACATCAATGGAAGAGTGAAAATCATTTCAAGGCAACCGCAAAAGCTTTAAATCGAAAATTATTTCAAATAATGACATTACTTTTCTTTATAACATTAGGTAAAAACTGGCAAAGTATAACAATCTCATCAAAATAAACTTATAGTAGGATGTGTGAAACAGAAAACCTACCCAACGTTACAAACCAGTAAATTATATTATTAATGGAACTGATAATCTCTTCAGATACATCAAAAAACAAACGGTGGTTACAAACTTTTGGTCTAGGAAATCTTATAATTCTCATTCATCATTACGTCATTTTGATTCTTACCTAATATTAATAAATTTAAGTTATTTATAAAAATCAAATTGTAGACAATCTGCCCTTAAAAATAAAGTAACTATTATTTAATTAGCATTAGTTTGTATTTGCAGGTAAACAGGTAAATTTGCAGGTTTTATTATTTGCTTTTACGCAACATTATTTTTATTTCTAACAGACCCTTGATATTGAGAAATACATTTAGGTACTCTATCAAATAATAGGTACTCCCAAGCTGTTGAATATTTAAAACGTTTAAAAAAAAAATTTTAAAATGAGATCAAACTACATAATATTCAGTAGTACTGAAATAATAGAATAAATTATTATTTGAATTATTTTTTTTTAAATTATGATTAGAAACTTAGTATTTTAAATAATAATTATATATATTAACGAAACTCACATGAAATTACATTAAAAAATAAAACTAGCATGGAATGCGACAGAATAATGATGTGATATCCTAATCATACAATATTGGCATACCTGATAAATGCGACTCTTAACAATAGCAGTTGACTATCTGTCCATCAATATAACCCTTTAATAAGTACAATATGGACGTACAGTGTAGTCCATATAGTATATTTTTTTAACTTTAGGACTGTAGGCTGACAAATCAGCCATAGTTGTAAAACCTGTGCTTAGTAGCTGCTTAGGCATTAAAATTTGATAAGTAATGCTATTTGTGAATGTAGGCGAGATAATAAATGGATATTATAATACACGTGTGCTTTAATAGTAGAATAAGTAATAACTTGAGTTACTTATGCAGACAACAAACTTACAAGCAAAGCCGTAAACCTTATAGCCTTAATGGGGAAATAATTTGCCGTTGATAAATTGTTGTTAATCGAGAAATAAAGCATCAGCAAACAGATGGATAAAAGTGTAATACCAACGATTTTTTAAAACATATAGATACGGCATGTCATACAAATCGTCCTTGTGAAAATCCTACACCGGTAGATTACCCCCGCCAAGGCGCCATACCACGCGCTGCAACACTCCGCCATCCATATGATACGCAAAGTGGAGTACTCGGCGTGGTGCGTTTTTCACCCTCAGTTGCCGTATCTATATATTTTAAATGATCGTTGACAAGAACTGTCAAAATAAGTAATCTGACAGTATTATGTCAATGCTTAATATTAATTGGTTATTATATTTAGAAACTGTAAAAAATTGGTAACTATGGACATTGGCAAAAGAGATAAGGTAGTTAAACATTTATAAGCACTTAATTAAATCAATCACTTGGTATTTATTTCCTTGAATAATATGTTTATTATATTAAAATATAGATGGCCTTTGGAGATACTGTCTTCTCATGTGATAATTAGCTTCACCGTTAAGGCTTGTTTCAGTAAGAACAATGCAGTAGAATATTAGGGTGTGAGTAGTAAAAGGAAGTAGTAAAAGTAAAAGTACTATAGGGAATTGATAATGGCGGTCGGTCATAGGTTCCTTCTTCCTTCCTTCGTTCCTTCTGTTTTGTCAAATGTAGAGATTGGTTGAGGTTTTGTTCATTTAAGATCTCAACCAAGCAATACAAAGATAAACAAGGTTTTTTGAGATTGAAGTCATACTCTGCTGATTGAGAGATTGATAGCTTTGAGAGTTCAAAACAAGACATTTTTACAAGAATAAAATATACCGTGTTCAAGACCATTCCCGATAAAAATCCAGCTTATTGGCCCTGCGATTTTAAATATGATTTATTTTTACCTCAAATATCAAAATTAATCATGGTTTCCGAGAAAAAAAATGTTAACTTCACGTGATAATATTAAATCGTTCTCGTCATAAGTTGGTCCACTCTCGAAGTCGCACCACGTTGCCGGGTCATTGATCGGCCGTGGTTAAGCACGAAGAACAAATGGAAGAGCGAAGTACAAAAAGGGAATTTACACAAGCGCTTTTATAAAATTAATAAATCTGGGCATGAATTATTTTCAATTTTTATGATTTCTTACATGTAATAGGGAACATAAATACCCCCTTAAGTCTTCGGGAATGGTCTTGGAACACCCTGTATATGTATTATGAACCTATAACAAGATCCGGTTGTGCAGAATGAGAAATAACATTACCTATGCATTTCAATTATTTTCAGAATAGAATTAAGCCGATTATTCTAAAACACTTTTGAAACAATTTGTTTCTACTGACTGAAAAAATGGTATATCTTAGAACATGATCAGGATATTTTTTAATATCATATTTAGAGGTAAATCGATTGGCATATTCTTAAAACTTTCCAGTTTAAAATAGCCTGGCCACTCTTTGTCGCATATAGTTTTTAAATGGCCCATAATAGTGATAGTTCAAAGAAATTACCTCAGGCCTCTGCTTCAATTCTCTGACAATTGGCCAGTCAGCCTCTAAAATAATGACTGTAGCGAGGAGCAGAGAAATACACACAAATAGGAACGCTGGAATAAAGGCTTTTACCAAACTAAATGTTCTTGATGTCTTGTAGTTGGGCACCGGATGGGCGTTTCTTGCGACGGGTAGCGTGGCTAGAGCACGTTTGCTAGGAGTGTGGCTACTGCTTGACTGGCGGGAAGACTCACCATGCGGAGGAACCGAAGGGCCATTGTTACCCCCGGTGTCCGCACCAACACTCGTCAGTTGGGATTCGGAAGATGAGTGCTCAAAGGAATCCCTGAAATAGTAATCGTTTAATCTATCATTTCCATCATTTCCTGAATACAAAAGTCGAGACCTGTTCTCCTCGCAGACCGTTTCCAACGATTGTGGCAAATGTTCTCCTATGAAGGTGGATGGGGCCAAGGCTATGTCAATCGCCGGACCTCCTAAAAGGCAGCCTCCATTGCAGGGAAGATCTAGGTCGCCCAGCGGCGCCGAATGTGTAGATCGAGGTAAACTGCTGTAACCTGTAAAATTTAATAACAGTTTAATCAATTAAACGAAACTGCTTTTCATTAATTGAAAAATTACATTTTTAATAAATTGCACTGTACTAGATGTCTTTTAAAGAAAGTCTTGAGAATGGCTGTGATTTTTTTATATTATAATTTTTAAAAATTAAAATTTAAATAAGGTTTATCAATTATTGAAGCATTAAATGACATCAAAGAGTCTGCTTTAATAACCTTCCGTTAACTCGATGGATTGTGCGGCCACTTTTGTGTAAATACTCGCCTTGTGGGCGGGAGGTTTTCAAAAAATGGCCTAGTTACAGGCGCTAACCTAAAATGCTTATTTTAGAAAAACTATGAATGTTATCTTGATAACACAATTTTGAGTAGCTTATAAAAATCTCTAAAATTTGGTTTCATTAATAACTATACAAATAAAAATATATATTTTTTATACTCAATAAAAGAAAATTTAGAGCGATTTAGTTTCTTGAAATTATATAAAACTATTCAGGGGGCAATCAGTGTTCGTTTTTTTAAGGCGGTTGGGTCAATTGACAAATTAATTGGCAAGTGACTTTTCTGAATATGCTATATAAACAAATTCTAGGAAAAGCAAGTATTTGTTTCCATGCAAAAAACGTTTCGTAAATAATGTAATGACGTTGGCAAGTGCATAGTATATTTTATCGGATTAGATAAAATAAAAGTTCAAAGTAAAATAAAAGATCACACAATGGAAGGTTTATTTCATGTTAAAAATTATACTAAAATGATGTTTTCATCCTTATAGTTTACAATAGTAAAGAGAAACATATGTTGTTGATGTAAATTGCACTTACCAAAGTCATTATTCATTGGAGTGGACGGTGTTGCAGGCACACTAGATGCTTTCCTCTTTCCCACTGTTGTCGTTTGGTCGTCTTGACTATCCTGCGACAGATTAGCTGCCCTGTACTGCTCAAGAATTTCCCGCTCTGTGCGACCTGCGTACCTGAACTTTGTACCCCACGAGAAGAACCCACCACCTGAGACTACAGATGCATCAGCACTTGATGGTAATCTGAAATTATGCATTTCTATTATTATAATTGAATTTATTTTTCTAAATCAACAACTCATACTACAAATAGTCATAAGTATTGTTGTCAATTGATTAAAGCCCTCCGTAAGCCCTCTCTATTTTTCTACCACCTGTATTAACAGTTAAAAAGTGTGCATACCTTAAGCGATGCAACTATCTGTACATAATGAATTTTTAACTCTCACCTGTCACCTCTTTAGTGTAAAATATTGTCAAATATTATGTACCATCTAATTAGATGAAATAAAACGAGGAACATATTTTAACAAAAAATATAAAAATAATAGATATGTGATTAAGATGATTTCATGAGTGACTTATGTATGAAATTGATGAAAATAAAATTAATGGATATATAAAAAGTGTAAAATTAAAATTGCTTGCCATTAAAATATTTAAAAAAACAATCATCAAATATAAGACAAATTTCTAACTTTCATTTTATAATATGAGATGTCATGATTTTTTCTATTAAAATACAAATATCAAAATATATCTAATATGAGTACTTCACTACCCGCATGTAAAAGCACAAAGTTTGTAAAATTAAAATTACTTACGTAAAAAACAACATTTGCTCAATAGCGCAATACCATACATGGCGGCACGAAACACTGCTTGGGCACTTGAAACCAATGGTATGCTTCTTCTGAAAAAAATATAAAATTAAACAAATTCATAAGTTTAAACTATCTCACGTCTATTTCCCCATCGAAATTAGTAAAAATCACTCGAACAATGCGTCAGGAACATAGAATAAACTGACCCTATAACTGTAAAATCAGTTTAGAGGGAACTGTAGGTGATATTGCGAAAATCTTAGTACTAGAAGTACTTAATAACCATTATTATTGATACTGATGAGCCTAGATCTGTGCTTGCCTTAATTTATTATTTATTTATTAACAAGGTTTCCTTCCCATGTACGGTCAGTTGCAAAAGTAATACTCATTTTTCAAACTAGAATGGTGTGGCGGTGTTTTTAAGCAATCCCTCCTCCCCGGCACTCGGAATGGGTCGTTTTACACCCTATCTCTGGACCCTTAGGGCCGCTTACGTGCCTACATATATCTCCTACCATTACGGCAGCGTTCGTAAAAAATGCATTCACTCAACCATTTCTTCATCAACTTACGTTACAAAATTAGTCTCTACGAAAATCTCTTTTATTTTATTGGGATACTCTACAGCCTATGTCCACCCTGAAGGTTCATTCTAAGTTTTCATTTAAGAATTTTTGAAATCGGATAAGTAATTTCGGAAATAACCTAACTTAACCTAGCATATCGGTACCGGTGACGCGGTCGCGTATTTTCCCCAAGAAAAAACTTTTTCTTATAAAAAAAATTGAAATTTTTCAGTTCAAAAAAATACCTCCCCCAATACCTTGGAAATAATTATTTAATTTTTGTCGATTCTTTACTTTTTTCTTTCATAATATAAATAAAGCAGATACCCTACCGTAACTACAAAAGTCGAAAGGCTGTAAATGTAGGTGCGTTTTATAAATAACTCATAATGCTGGCTTTCGAAACGACTGCGTGAGTAATAAAATAATCAAATATTACGTATGATGTTTGCGGTTGTTAGGTGTCCCGACAACAAAAAAAATAGAGTATTTGTATTAAATTTTACTTTTTATAAATTAATAAATTATCATTTGGTAAATGACGACACTATAATGTCCAGTACCAAGAACTCTGTTGTTTTCATAATGCTAGGCCAATAATTACAGGCAGCAACAGCTGTTAAGTCTGTAATTGAGTGATCGTGTATGTATGCCTTGTTACTTAATTCAGTAGACATTGTTGATAAGTGTTGTTGAATATTCTCATGCTATTCTTGAGTTTGGTAACTTCATAGCGACGAATATTGGCAAAAAAAAAAATGTTTACAATAGATAATTAATTGAATTTTCAACTAAGATATGACTTGCTGAACGCTGTATGCAGGGATCCTAACGAAACAAATTTAAGCTGCAAATTTAGCAACATAATTTATAATATAAACCAATTTACTAAAAAATAATACTCAAAACTATGAAAATAACAATATTAAAAATGGTACATACTTCTGGATAATTGAGATGAACAATAAACATCTTTCCTTCATAATTAATTTTGTGCACTTCAGACCACCTAAAGTGATGAGTCTTTCGGCTTCCTTGAAATGTTAATATACCATTGTGATTTATTCCCAAATAAAGCTGGTTCCCTCTGTGATCCTGAGAACAAGAAATATCTAATGTGAGAACACTTAACTTTCATATTTATTTGGTTTTTATTTTTATTATTATTATTAAAAATAGACCTTACTTTGGAACTTTGCTCTGATGATACAGCAAAATGAAAGGGGTAAAGATTGAAAAATGACATTTCTTCGAATATTTATTTAATTTTAAATGGATAATCTTAACATCCACGGTATGTGAGTAAAGGCAGTTGGCTGCTTATTGTAATCCTCTGTTGTAGAATTTCTGTTTATCATGAGATCTAATGAGAGTAAATCTTTCTGGATTTATGTTTTATATTGCAAACTTTTTCATTGTAGAAGACTGGATTAGGGTTTTGTGGCAAACAAATTGTTAGAACAAATAGGGAAGAGCACAGAAAAATCTTAATTTTGAGACGAATTATTATTTTATTATTTCCATGAATACAAAATGCAAATAGGGAGGACATTAAGATATCCAAAGCATGCCTTAATATGTAAATATACTTTACAAATGTTTAAAAAATTAATATTAGAAGCAGTAAAATAATAATAATAGTAATAAATACTACAATTACACATTACAAATAGCTATTGCAATTACAAAAAATTACAATTAACTAATCCTGTAAAAGCACGGAAGAGAAAAAATCAAACAATCACATAGAAATTAATAATGTGTGTCTCGTAAGCAAATTAAAAATAAAAGTAATAACAAATAAAACATAAAAAAGAAGAAAATTTAAACATTAGTGTACAAAAGTAGAAAGTGTAAAATTTAATAAGATAGATCAATTCTGTAAAAACAAGACAAAAATCTACAAAAATGAATTCTTTGAAGAGCATGCTGAAGACCAGCTTCAATACTGCCTTGCAGACCTAAACACATGTATCTAGCCTTCTTTGGATAATCCAGAATATGATCAGTAACAACTAGCTGCAGATAAATAGCGGGGTGATCGCTGATTCGAGTCAGTCGATGGTCGGTGTAACAAAAAATATGTGTAATATGTTAGCTGTCAATGAGCATGATTTAGTAGTCCATGGGCAATTTGATCAAAACCATTATTATTAATAAATTAATTAAAAACAGCTTGGTTTCTAGCTAGAGGCATTAAATTGCCACTCCAGTCTGTGTTTTGGGAGATTCAAATCTCTTACTTTACAATCAATGTGATATAAGAATAAGATGTGAGATATGTATTTGAAGATATTTAAACAATAATTTGAGAGCAATGTAGAGATATAACGAATGTGGTTTTCACATATTTGTGAATAAGTATGCCAATACAAATATTACGAACACAGATGTGAAAATGAAAACAAAAAAAAGATATGAAATAAATATGTTTTTTGAAGTTTAGTGAAGTCTCGTAATCATCTCGTTCTAGTTAAAATCTATTGGCATTCTGAAATAATTACTTACTTTTACAGAATGTGGATCAATGCCATATGTATCAAGTTGACTAGCAATCTTCAGGAAATTTTTCTCTGCTTCTTGAGGTGTCAGGCCGTGGACACCTCCACCCGTTCCATTGGTTACCTCTGGTGTTTCCTGGTGCAATTCCTATTATTTTCAATATTTATTTTTTAACTATTTATTTAAACTGTCATTTAATTTTAAATTAACCTGATTAACGTTACAATCAAAGCAATAGCAATAAGACCTCTCTTAAAAAACTCTTTCACTTTCTTAACCTCAACTCACAAGTTGTTAATTGATTTGTTTTTATTAAGTAGGCCAAGCAGGTGGCTTTGATGAAGCCTTCGGCGCACGACAACTGTAGTGCCTGTGGGCACAACAGTTCTCCAAATCTAGGTCCTGCGGGTGGCTTTGACAGCGCTTTCAGCGCGCGACAACTCGTACCTGCGGCACTCGGGATGGGTCTCTTCAATCCCCACCTTTAGGCCTTCGCGGGCGTACACACAACAATTCACTAAATGTAGGCCCCGCGGATGGCCAATTATTGCCTATTTTTGCCCAGATTTTTTTTGCCAGTTTTTGTTATTTTTTTGTTAGGAACCTTCGCGGGTGTTCGCACAACAACTCACCAAAGTTTCATCGTAATCGGATGAATGGTTTAGGAATGCATATAAGACGAACAAACAAACACACAAACAATCATTTTTATATATATGCTGGATGTACGTATTTAAAAAAATATTCTATTGTATTATACAGTAATTTCAAAATTTCATTTAACATTAGTGCTTGTAATATAAAATAAGAATGGCTATGACACACTATAGCTATCATTAGGAATCAACTACTTCTATATATTGTTTAGTAGCAGTAAATTATTTAACCAGAACCTGAAATCTTACAGGCGTCAGGTATCTCCCACTCCAGACTACTCGCTCCTGTGATACCAACTTGTGATGGGTTGCTTCATTTCCTATCTCCCATGAGATGGTTCAACTTCACGATTTCTATTGTTAAGAACTATTGGTTTGTTATTACGGATACGTTTAATGAAAATTTGCAAATTGTTTGGTTGCATAAAATTCGGATAAAGTTAATAAGGTGGATACAGCCATAGAGAGGAGGTGGAGCATTGCAATTTTTCTCCATAAATTAAAAGCATATCAGCATATTCCTGTGCATCTAGATGTCACTACAATTCAAACCACTATTTAAAGTTGCAATTTCACACTGAAAAATCATGATAATGTGTAATAAAAGCATTAATAAACAAACACACACATATCACCTACTAGCTGACTGATCAGTGACTTTCGATTGAGGGTTGAAGGAGAAAGGTGGAGGGACGCACCGCGCTGGACAGTGAACGGTGGATAACTAAATCATAAGACAGTCACGGAGCTCCCATATGTCCAATTTATATATTATATAAATATTATCAGACTTCGAAAGAAACATTGACTTTTTTTGACGGAGCATAAAAACTTATTTTATAACGCATAGATATTTGCTTAGAGTGAAAATTCTGTAAATTTTAAAAAAAATACGTAAAATTATTAGTTCAATAAATATTAGATTATATTATTACTGATAAAATTAATCTAGCTAATTAGTATTGACAAACCTGCATTCGAGATTCAATAGTTTCAGTCTGCCTAAGGAGTAATCTCATTTCAGACACATAATTTCCAATGTGAATTAGGGGATCATAATCACCTAGTTCACCTACAAAAAACATAATTGAGCATATTATTACACTTTTATACTTAATAACTTTATGATTAAACAATCAAATATACCAAACAATCAAACAATCAAATATACCAAACAATCAAACAATCAAATATCATTGAAAAAAGTAGGACTTGAATATAGATCACTGAATTTTCTTAAAACTCTTAAAATTTTAAATTTTGTATTTAAATGCCTGTTTAATAATAAATATTACTTAATGGTGGTATATTCTGATGGAGCTATAATGGACTTCATATTTAGTATTATGTTTTTTAGTATAAATGAACGTTGATAATCATTTAAATATTTTAAGAAACGAAAAAATGAGGTAGAAGATTCCAATTAGAAATTTATTTGCCCGTGCGAGATTACTTACTGAATTCATAATTCATTTCTCACACTTTACATTTCACAGAAATTTAATTAACGGGCGTCAAAGGTGACCAACAATGTCTGAAACTTTGTTTAAATAAAATTAATTGCTATATTGATATCAGAGCCATGTATATTGAATTACAGTCTCATATTCAAAAACCTATCTTAAAATCAGAAACTTTCTCAATCCGTGTAAACGCGTAGATTGCAAATTATATGCTGATGGTGTCAGTCGCAACTGTTGGGTGAGAGAACTGCTAGATATATTTTCTCACTGTCAGCTTACTTTAATAAAAGTCTGCAACAGAGACTTCAGTATTCTCCGAGTCTTCGCTTAACTCGAACACTAGTAAGTCCAGTTTAGGCTCATGGTAGTAAACTCCTTCTTCCGTGTCACGAATAAATAAATCTACTTAGAAATTAACCTTCATCATCATATTCCGGACCGACAGTAGATTAAACCGTACTTTTACAGTAGATTTAACCTATTAATCTTCCTTACCTTGTATTATAAGAGCACCAAGCATTGCAGCTTCGTTTGATGTGCAGTAAAGTCGACCATGTAGCAAGTCTCGTTTCAGTTGCAAATAGACTTGATACCGTGTCACTTCTTCCTTCAAAATCAACGGATTGGGAGGATAAAATTTAACTCGGAAGCTGAACAGAATTGGACTACAGTCTGAAAAATAATTAACTTAATATAAATTTCCGCTTTTTCATATGTATTTTTATTCACTTTGCGCCTTTTAGTTGATCTAGACAATCAAACATTAATCAGAAAATAAAAGAAAAAATGTTTTCCGATTAAGAGAAAAACTAATTCAAAATCGTTTTAACCAATAAAGTGATGTACCCGAGCATGACTTGGGCATAAGGATCTGAATTGCTTTGGTTTGGCCACAAAAAATGAAAAATTAGGCTTTTATAGGATATTCTTTTGAAACTGTTGCTCACTTAACATCTTAGTGTTCGTTAGGGAATGTTGATATTGTGGTAGGTAAAGTACTTCCTCCACAAAATTATCATGCCGCACTCGTTAGAAAAGTCAAGTTATTTATTTAACTAGTTTGTTAGTTAGTTATTTAGTTTAGTTTGTTAATTATTGATTGATTAATTCAGGAATATGCAGAAAATGAAGAAACTTTACTACTTAATAGGTAGGCGTTAATGTAATAAATTGTGGGTATTCATTTTATTATAATTACACTAATTTTTTGTTTGTAATTTACTACTAAGCTATAAAAATGTATATCAATGTATGTATATATTTATCTTGTAAATGACATGTAAAATACAGAACATATTAATTTGAACATATTTCACAATTATATTAATATCTGTATATTACACGCCTGGTTTTCAGCAGATAAGCCTTGGGCTTGGCTGGTACATAAAATAATAAATGTTTCAAAATAAAGGTTTCAATTTCTGTTAAAATTAACATTTTTTTTTCACAATCATAATACAAACGTAAAATGTAGAATACAAAATACTATTTGAAATTTATATACCTTTGACTTGCTTCACAATAGACTTTCCAATATGGAGCCAATGCTGAAAATATAATAAAGTTGTAAATGCGTTTATATAACAAAATATATTGATAATAAATTAATAATAGTATACCCGTTGATTTGAAGTGTCGACATATCGTAAGCCAAAATAATCAGATTCCAGTAAATTGAGTTGTTGACATACGTAGTCCAGCAAATATTTGCCTTTGTAACTTGGCTAAAAAATAAAACGATATTCCTCATTTGAATATATAATGTGTGATAAGTGCTGTATTCATGGCTTATGATTAATTAAAACTAACATGAAACTCGCATTCCAAAATTTCTGTATCTTCCAGGAGCCTGACGGTACATTTATAAACTATGTTACTGTCACCTTT
This sequence comes from Neomicropteryx cornuta, assembly GCA_020383195.1. Taxonomy (NCBI): domain Eukaryota; kingdom Metazoa; phylum Arthropoda; class Insecta; order Lepidoptera; family Micropterigidae; genus Neomicropteryx; species Neomicropteryx cornuta. The sequence goes on from JAHKQU010000014.1 coordinate 15,959,443, forward strand.
GTTTCTAAACATCGTTAGAATTATTTATATACAAACACAACATAATTATTTATGAACACGTTTAAACAAAACGAAGATTTGATTTCGTAACTAAGTAGTTTGCTGCAATTTCTGTTATAAACAAAATATACAATTGACAATTATTGACATAACGTAATTTTTGACACTTTAATCTTCTTCATAACTTATTATCTGGCAATTTTAATCATGTATCTAATAGAATCTTAATTAACACTTTATAACACTCTAAACACTTAAAATAAATGGAATAAACCTTGATAACTTTAATTTAAAAAACCCTAATACAAAATCTGTTCCAAATTTACATTGTTATTAAAATTGGCTTAAATTATATCTTATTCAGTTTTGCGTTAGTTGTCGATTTACTCACCTCTTAACACCATAAAGTTACTATTTAGTTCGCAGTTAGCAAAGCTCTTTTGTTTTGACGACAATACTTAGGAGCATATTAAGACCATCTTTTAATTTAATACAGCCATCTTCATCAGATTTCCATATTATCGACGAATTATCTAACTAAGCTGTTGAAAAATAAAAAATAAAACATGAATTTACAGTTACTATGGATGACAAATTGATGAGGATTAGTCAGATAAAGAACATCCAACGATAATTTAATACAGAACCTGGCAAAATTGAAAAGGAAAATGGAAATAGTTTTTTTAGGTGGGATCTGATTTGTGTATTACTATAATGAGGGCTTATTTTTATTATTAGAGAGAACTTCATATTTGATTCAACTTTTGAATTACAACAAAATCAATTTCAATACAAGATTGTACCGAATAAATAGGAGTTTCTTGGGTTATATTTTTAATAGCATTTCCAGAAATTCTAATTTCATTATCTAAATTTACTCTACTAGTAATACATAATGTATAGAATATTATTTATAAATTAATAAAGGTAACTACTTCAATGGTCTAACTGGCAATGGCATAACAAAAAACTCATTTTTTAAAAATAGCAGAAAGTAAACCTATTTCGTCAATTTGAAATGTCAATTGTCAAACGAAACGATAGTCTTTAGGTTGTTTTTGATAGATTTTTGACCCGTTACGTAATTGTTCAGTATTGAAAATAATAAATACTGCTTGGTTTTGTTTTCCTAGTAATGCCAGTTTACCGTTCAAAATACTTTCGTAAAGGTGATATAATTGTGGCAACTGTTATTGGTATGATAAGTGGATTTTACGTATGGAACCCAGTATTTAAAAACGCTGCTATAAAAGTTTCAGAAGAAGTTGCAGAGAAATCATCAGATAACATCGATGTGAATAACCACAACATTAATTAACTTACTTTCTACAATGGCTACAAAGTTTAATTATAGTCCGGGCCCAATCTTGATGTTAGTGACATTTTCATTGGTATCATCATTTCTGATTAAACGTTATATTAATCCACATTTTAAACGGAAAAAGTTCGAAGCATCAGAAAAATGGGCAGATTACTTATATGATTGTGAGAAAACAAAACATGATGATATTATGGAACCGTAGCATAAGTGAAATTAAAGAATTAAAATTGTCATGTTGGTTTTTTTCCTATTAAAAAGATGCTCATTAGTATTTTGTAAATTCTTATTTGTTATTTAAGTAAAAATACAATGTATAGTAATGCAAATATTTGTGAGAATTACTTAATAAAAGTTACTGTCTCTCAGTGGTCTAACTAAATGAACTTTGGCAGATTGTTTTATAGTACAAAACCGATTCCCCATGAATACTCAATATCCAGTGGTTTAGATGAAGCTAGCTGCTATTAAGCGATAGATTTACTAGGAACAAAATATACTGAATTGACCCTAATATTATCCTAGCTGCAAGAATTTTATACTTAAATTTGTGATGATGCCACAATAATTCAATAATATTTAATGGTCTTTTAACATCTTCAAATATTTCAAGATCCTGTTCGGTACCATAAGATAACATTTAGGTTTTTTTTAAAGTGAAGTTACAAATTCTTTTTAAATTTTTAATTATAGATTTAGAGCGGAACTAATTATTTGATTTAAAAGATGTAGCATGCTTTTCAGTTTACTTTTTTAGTTGTAATTTGTAATGTATTTTCCAAAACAAAGTGCGAAAACAGAAATTCAGTAGCACTTATGAATTAATTCTTCGATTTTGTGACATTTTTTAAAATACTACTAATTCTAGAGGGTTAAGTTAGACAATGCATGCATGTTTATTATAATATCTTTATATTAATTATAAATAATCTAAATATAAATGCAAACCCATAGAAGCACTTTGTACCCAAGTTGAGAGAGTAATAAACTGATAAAACCTGCGATCGATTCATAAAGTATCTTGCCTTTGATGAGGCATAGCAAGCAGCGGAAGTTTTGATTTAAGGTGTTCCGAGGTGTATGTAGCAATTTAGTTTATTGTTAATTAGCTTAACAGGATACTTTATATTTAGCTTGGAATTACAAGAAAAGATTAAAATGACTGTTTTGGACACGTTTGAAGACATTTTTTTACCTTAAACCAATCTTCAAGTTCATCTATTGATGTATTAAATATTTCAATATTTTTCGCTCAGTTACTGTCGTAGAATCACTTGTGAACTGTTATGGCAGATTCAGACATATTTAAACTAAAACCATTAATATAAATTATAAACAGCAGTGGTCTCACTTTTGAGCCTCCAATGGTGGGACTCCAATATTTCTTATACGAATGAGTAAAAAAAACAGTTACATCTCTGAATTATAAGATTTAATTACATTTTTGATGGCATTAAATTGCTGAGGCCCGAGATAGAAGGTTCTAAGGGCTGTCCCTCGAGGCAGGGTGAATCGGCTAATACGTTAATTAACCACATGCAATCTAAAATACAATATCTCTTAATTTGAAGTTAAACGAAACAATCATAAATTATTAAACCGCAGCTAAGTGGCGTCAATAGAAAAACAAAAAATGGAATCTATCTGCTTATCAGAAAACAACACTATAATGGCGGAATCTTTACATATAGCCTGACCTATAAAATATTTTACTGATTATCAAAATAGGGTAATGTCAAATATACAGAGAAATACTTTTCGACTATCGAAATATTGCACATTACTATAAGTAATATGGTGCAACAGGCTAGATGTAAGAATTTTTTTAATTTTGCTGATATGGTTAGTTAAAAGTTAATTCTCTACTTTTAGTACACTCAATTTAGACAGTTTATAAATAAGTGATTATTTCATTTAACAACATGTTTTATCTGTTGAAACTGAATTAATAATAAACACATTTTTGAGTAAATTCACCAACATACCTCATGATTACATTTTTTACTCAAAACAAGGGTCATTGAAACACTAGAGGACATTTATATTTCTTCATGTGGTGGAAATTCTTGTACACTGACCTACACCCTTACTTTCCTCTTTTAATTCTCAAAATACAAGTACTTTATATAGTATAAGAATTTCTTTCCCATATGGTAAAATATGAACAAAGAAATATATGAATAAATTTGAACGCTATAAAAAGATTGCGCAGCAGCAGGGAGGGAAATGTCTTAATGACCTGAACATAATTATTATTTCAAACACCCCCCCCCCACCTTCATAACCATGGATGGGTACCTAAGTTTTATGGTTTTCAATGCCATTAAAAAAACCTCCTTGGAACTAAATATAATATTGCACACTATTGCAACATAAAAATATTTTTATTGCTAATATTCTATTTTCAGAACAGGGAAAATAAAGAAAAATTAAATAAAAAAAACAATAAAACAGCAAAGGCTAAGTAGAAATAAAACAAAAACATTTGCTCCAAAGTAAATGGCTACTTTATTACGAGGGTTACAGATAGAATATTTTCCAGTAACAAAGTCATCTTGCTGGTATAAAATATAACCTTACATCATAAAATAAAATTATATTAGCAAAGTATAAAAATATAGTGCAGTGTAGCCTTTTTTCCTGCGAAAGACCTTCCGATGAGTAAATAGTTTTAAAAGCTTTTTGAACGATCTCGTAGCCATCGCTTCTAGCTACTTCTTGCCTTTCAGGGCCTTTTCAGCGGCCTTGGTCACTTTGCCGCCAGAGACATCCTTGAAGTTAACACCCTTAATTACTCCTACGGCCACTGTTTGCCTCATGTCACGCACGGCAAATCTTCCCAGTGGGGGAAATTCTTGGAAGGATTCCACGCACATAGGCTTAGAAGGTACCAAAACGACAATCGCTGCATCCCCAGATTTAATAGCTTTAGGGTTGTCTTCTGTGGACTTACCAGTACGACGATCGACCTTTTCTTTAATTTCGGCAAATTTGCAAGCAATGTGGGCAGTATGACAATCGAGGACAGGGGTATAACCATTCGAGATTTGTCCAGGGTGATTAAGGACAATGACCTGAGCTGTGAAATCTCCAGCACCTTTTGGTGGGTTGTTCTTTGTGTCTCCAGCAACAAAGCCCCTGCGAAGATCCTTGACAGCAACGTTCTTCACATTGAAGCCGACGTTGTCTCCAGGAACAGCCTCCTGCAAGGCCTCGTGATGCATCTCAACAGATTTTACTTCAGTGACAATATTAGCAGGCGCGAAAACGACAACAGTGCCAGGTTTAAGGACTCCAGTCTCGACACGGCCTACGGGCACCGTGCCAATACCACCAATTTTGTACACATCCTGAAGCGGTAGACGGAGGGCTTTGTCAGTTGGACGGGCAGGAGGTAGGATGGCATCAAGCGCCTCGATGAGGCATTTGCCTTCAGCCTTTCCTTCCTTGCGGTCGACAGCCCATCCCTTGAACCAAGGCATCTTGGCTGAGGGTTCCAGCATATTGTCACCATGCCAACCAGAAATGGGCACGAATGGGACAGCAGCCGGATTGTAGCCGATCTTCTTGATGTAAGATGATACTTCCTTCTTAATTTCTTCATAACGGGACTCACTATATGGGGGCTCCGTAGAATCCATCTTGTTGACACCGACAATGAGCTGCTTAACGCCTAAGGTGAAAGCAAGAAGGGCGTGCTCACGGGTCTGACCGTTCTTCGAGATGCCGGCCTCGAACTCTCCAGTTCCGGCGGCTACGATGAGAACAGCGCAATCAGCCTGTGAAGTGCCTGTAATCATGTTCTTGATAAAATCTCTGTGTCCCGGGGCGTCGATGATGGTCACGTAGTATTTGGCAGTTTCGAATTTCCAGAGAGCGATATCAATGGTAATACCGCGCTCACGCTCGGCTTTCAGCTTATCTAAGACCCAAGCGTATTTGAAGGAGCCTTTACCCATTTCTTGGGCTTCCTTCTCGAACTTCTCAATAGTTCTTTTATCGATACCGCCGCATTTATAGATCAAATGTCCTGTGGTAGTGGACTTGCCAGAGTCGACGTGTCCAATGACGACGATGTTAATGTGAATCTTCTCCTTCCCCATTCTGAATTATTTCTGCGAACGGAAAAAAGGGAACGATATTATTAATCTGATGTGACTTTGACAGGTGTCACAACTAGCCGGTAATATATAAAATTGCACCACAAGGTCGAAATATGTTTCATCCCTGTACTTGTGGATTCAATATGGCGGCCGGCCGGAAAGATGGAACAAAGTAGATCCGCCATTACATTAGATGGTAAAACGTGAAACTAACGTAACCACTATAATCAAGGCATTAAATTATTTACAATTACGAATATGAGTAGAAATGCTAAGTACTCTAAGAATGATTCGTGGGCTACCACGTGGTTAAAATCGGATGACGCGTAAGCACATGTGCGCAAGTATCCACACCATGAAAACCCTGTGATATTCTAAATTATATAAATAGTATAAGGCAATTTAAAACAAAGAATTTATTATTAATATAATAATAGACACTTTCTTAGGAATGCAAGAGTACAAGAGAACGTGAAAGGATCAAACTAATTATTGAAGTAGCACAATAGTAAAACGCCCAACATGATCACTAAATGGTTTACATGCCGATAATGTATTATTTTGACCTTAGCAATCAATTTTACTGAGTTTTTACAACACATTCACTACACCAAATCTGAATAATGTGGTTAAATTGTCACTACTAACTCACCAAATAACGTTGCACAAAAGCCGCCGGTGTAACACCAGAGAAAGGCCCTGAGAGAATGGACGAGGAAAAGGCTGCGATTGGAGCGCTCAGCGTCCAGTGGCTGGAAAATACGTCACTTTTTTATTTCCGGTTGCGTTGGAATCTACAAGAATACCAAAGACAACCCAACCCAATCTTTTTACTATTTTCTATGTCAATTAGAATTATAAAATAGGTTTTATTGTTTTTTATTGTTTAACCTTTTTAAAGATAAATTTAAATGTCGCTTTAAATAAAAGATATACATTTTAAACGACTTATGCAGACTGTTTTAACTTTAATTGTATTTTGTTGTAAGTGGTAGGTGAGTATGAGGTCAAAAGAATAACACATTTATATCAATGCCAATTTTATTTTGTCTTATATGATAATTTGAGACTGATAATATATAAATTCAACTGTCAACCCAATTTCTATATAAATAGTTTTAAATTTAAACCAGTGTATAAAACGAAATATTTTTTTTATATAATGAATCTTTTTAAGATTCTAAACCCCATATTATTTATGTATGTATTAATAACTGTAATTGTTAATTACAATTATTCAAAGCTAGGCAATTCTGTAATTAAATTAAATTTACTGAGTTTTACTAGTTATCTCGTTATTTATTATTTCATGTTTTGTTTGTTTTTAACGTGTTTTTGTAATTTTTATGTTTTTTATTGTTTACTTAGCTTAATTTTCATTTTGTTATGATTAAAGTCCCCTGGATTCTAGCAAAATACTTTTTTTAAACCTTCAACCTTATTCATTTATGTTTTAGTCAAACTTATGTCCAGCGGTGGTAAGTTCGAACCCACATATTACGATCATACTCTTTTAACTCTTCATCAATACTATCTCCTTTTACTCAAGCACAAAAAAATAAAGGTTAGCTGTAAATGTAATAACATAGGTCGTAGCACTTCTATAATTAAAATAAAAAATAAAGATGTAACCATGTCGAGATTAACCATTATTTTTTTTAAACAAGCTTTTTCCAAATTCCTTATTCGAAAAATTATTCACATATGTAACTAAATATCCCCTTTCAACTGATGAGAATATACCACGCGCAGTGACTGAATGTTTTAAAATGTGTAGCATGCTTATAATAATATTATGAGCATCTTAATGGCAATATTATTGACTTAGCATCGTAATGACTTTAACTTTATCTTGATTTAAATTACGTAAAAATAATGTCTTTTTTTCTGATACACAGAATTAAATAATAAATACAACGGGTGGAAAAGGTTAAACTTCATACTCCATACCTTACGCGTTCTCGCACTTGAGTATTGTCCATGGTTTTTTTTTTTATTATTATTTTAACAGCTGTTTATCGGTTTGATTTGTCATAATATGATAATATTATGTCGCTGCTCCATTCCATTCAGTGTTGGGGCACGCTGGAATATTGGACCCTAATAGCTGGCCAAAACTCAAATTCACGAAATAAAGACAATAGAAACGCCGATAACATTAAAGATGATTTTAATAAATGGCCTCTTAATTTACCTTTAAATTAAGTTAATAAGACAACGAGGGCCCGAGATATGACAGTCGAAACTTTCACGTTATTTGAACTACTCATGTGAATAATTGCACTCTGAATTTCGCGTATCTTTGTGTTGCTACAATTTCTATTTCTAATGTGCGCTAACTCCAGTTGATAATGGCATCGATACCTAGAGGTGTTTACTATATAAAGATTATATAATCATGCTATTAAGTAATTGCCTAAGGCCATAGTTACAAATTTTCAAAAAGTTGATTTATGTTATTTATTTTTTTTGTGTTAAGTAATCGTTAAAGTTTAGTTAGTTTTCAAGTAATTTTTCATTTGAAACTATATTTAAATCATTGCCAAAGATTGCAATTATCATATTCAGAAAGAAAGTTTGCACTATTTTTACTATCACAGAATTGTGATTTTTTAAATATAATTACTCTTCTGATATAATGAATGTTATATTGTTATAGAATCAACGGCACCTCCCAAATGGGAGGTGGGATAAATCTTTATGAAAGTATTCATCAAAAAAACTACAAGATCAGTGAGTCATTAAGATTTCATACTGTTCTGCAGATGATATCATATGGCTTCGAGTTCGAGCTTGACAAATTTTAAAAATGTTTGGAAACCGCTAAAAAATATATGAAAACTGTCACGAAATGCACGATTACGTGTAATTTAAGTACTTTAATTTAATAAACATTTACAAATTTTATCTGGCCATGCGTAAGAACCATCAATTCATTTATCTGATGAATTCAGAAGGAATCTTTGGAAACACAAAGCACATAAATAAAATAATTTTGGATTCGAAAAACAAAACAGTTTTATGAAGTCTAGGAAAATTATCAAAATTGTCAACATTTGCCACTGTTATATACATTAAATTACAGTAATTATATTTCTGACATGTGAAATATATACTTTATACCGACGAACAGTGAATAAAAGTGCTATAAGTATTGGAAACTCAAACATGACTGATTATTGAATCCCAGTGTCACCCATATAGACGTTCCGTGGTAGTCCACGTAAATCGAGGTACGATAGCATTGTTCTTGAAGTAAAAGCTCACGGACCTCATGCAAGCGAGGTCCCCATTACGAAGCATTATTGAAGTAAGAGGATCAGCTCGCAATCGTTAGGAATCTAATGACAACAGGTGATGACCTAATTGGATTGCAGGAGATGAGCAACCTTGGGCGCACGAGGACGGTTCATACCTGTGTCTTATCCATAGCAATTCTCATAGTATCAAATGCCACAAATATAAAATGTACACAACATTTTAGTTCATGGTCCTGTGTTGATTTGCTGCGCTTTACTGAGTAAACTGGCCAACTGAGTAAAGAAGCTCAGAATAAATACTTTAAAAAATATTGACTTAAGTCAAATAGTATTCAAGAAAAACCTAATAATTACTAATAATTTAATAAGGTTAATAATAATATTAAGTGAATAATTAAGTGAATAATATTTTAATTGGCCCATTCATGAAATAATTTTATAATATTAGATTTGTAAATATTCAAATATAGGCTACAAGTTAATATGAGATCAAAGTGCCGATTTTTCGATGACCTGGAAATATGATAATAGAAAAATATTTTCAATCATGTAAAAGGTAAGTTTTTGTCTCTACACATTATTATAATTTTTATCTGAGACTTAAATTTTTATACCCAACTGAAGAATAATGTGTTCTGGCACACAGTTTAGATTTAAGGCTAATTGCCATTAGAAGATGAAGAAAATTAACTGTCAGTGTCAAATTTACATGCATTTGTAAGGTCTCGACCCATTGCTTGGTTTCAAAAATAGTTTTAGGAAATAAATAGTACCGACATTCTACAAGTACACGTTTTAGTACACTCCATTCTATTATAGTGAAAAAAAAATATTTGAAGTTAAATTAATTCCGGTATCTTATTTTGTATTTTTACAACTTAACCTAAAATAATATTTGTAAGACACTCGGTAAAGATCTAAGCTTTTATTAGGAGTGAAAAGAGCATTTAATATGCCTTCTACTAAAGAACCAAATATTTTAATTACCGGTATGAAAATTTTATTTTATTGAATTTGGGAATATCTAAAAAATATATAGTAAAATTGTGTAATGTATTTCTTAAATACCGTATTTAGATAATCTTTTACGTTATAATAGGCGTTCGCCGTAAGTTTACATTATATAAAAGTTTGGCAGTGTATTGACATTTAGAAAACTCGAATTCTTTTTAGAGATTGAAATTTTTCAAACAAATTACATAGCCAGAATGTTTAAAGAAAATTTATACCGAAACCCACAAATAGTTGCATCGCTTGAGTGTAATGCAAGCTGGTTAAATACAGCGCTGTATTTTTGAAAGCTCTCAACTCTCATTTAGCTATTTGTGTATTTTATGAAATACGGCCAAACTTTCATTATAGTAATAAAAAAATAATTTAAAAAGGAAACAATGATAAAAATGATGAAAACCGAATATGATGTATAATGAATAAGTGAATAATTTAATGAATATTTACAAGAATAACTTACGTTTAATGTAGGATAATATGCAAATGAATCGTCACGGCTAAAAATAAAAAAGAATGTCTAAAATATATGCACATTACGTGCAATTCGTTTATATATAGTAAAATTGTTTAATGTATTTTAAATACCGTATTTAGATGATTTTTTACGTTGTAATAGGCGTTCGCTGTAAGTTTACATTGTATAAAAGTCTGACAGTATATATTGCTATTTAGGTATATATATTTACCGTATTTAGATGATTCATTAAGTTATAATAGGCGTTCGCCGTTAGATTACTGAATTGAATTGATATATCGCTCTTCAGGATATAGTGTACGGTAGAATATGGGGGCATAATTAAGTGAGGCAAAGATGCTTAAGAAAGTAGTATTGCTGGTCATAGGTGCATATTTTGAAGTTTTTTGAACTCAATTTTCTAATGGATTTTTTCTGGTAGAAGTATTATTTTTTGAGGATATAATTATTGTGAAACCCCTTACCAAACCCTACCCTATCAAACACTTTGTAATAAAGATTAGTAGTAATTCGGAATATGTGTCACTTTAAGCTTGAGTTATAAATTATTTAAATAGTCTCCTTTTCAATTTACTAAAATAGATTATAGATTAGGGTTATACTGGTTTGTTTTAATCTATAATCTGTTTTGTTATAATCTATTATATGCAATTTAGTCTCAGCAATATGTATCTTGATTGAAAAAATACATGGTTTGATTATAGGTGGATATTTGATTCCTGATTTTTAACTATCATTTTATCACTCACGTTTTAAATGGTCTTTGTTGTAATTTTTTATGTTATAGGAACGCCTGGTGTCGGTAAATCATCTTTGTGTGCTAAACTTTCGGCAGAGGCCGGTCTCAATTGGAGAGAAGTCTCGAAAATTGCTTCAGAAAGACATTGCATTATGGATTATGATGGAGAATACGAGTGTCCTTTCCTAAACGAGGACAAGGTGCTTCACCTATTCTTATGTGCTTATTATTTATTTTGTCAAACAAAACTGATTTCCCTAACAACAAATTGCATGTCAATTTGGTAGGTGTTGTAATTTTTTAATTTTCAATGTACAAAAATTGTACACTTTACTAAGTACTATGTTTCATTGCTACTATGACATGTTCAATACCTGATTTCTAAAAAGCAACATTGTTATTTTTAATTTTAAAATGTTTTTCAATATTTGACAAACCATAAAACAAATATAATTGTGTAATTGTATTGAATTGTAAAATAAATTAATGCAAGAATGAATTTATCTAAACAATGGTTAATTCCTTTTTATTAAACAATAGTTTGCGTGACTATTAAAAATAATAAATCTTAATTATTTTTTTGTATTTGTTAGTTTTCAATAGAAACAATAATTTCAGCTACTCGATTCTATGGAATCTATGATGGCTGAAGGAGGAAATTTAGTTGATTATCATGGATGCGACTTTTTCCCAGAGAGATGGTTTGATATGGTAATCATATTACGAACAAATAATACAGTATTATATGATCGTTTAGTTGAGCGGTAAGTTATTTTTTTATATAACGCCTTTTTTATATAAATGAAATTGTTTTTTTTTCAACCATTAAACTTGAACACACCTTTAGTAGTATAAGTATACAGATCAGTATATAGTTAGTACTTTATAGTATAGACTGATTTTACCACTCGGGATGTCATTTTTCTTTTTTCGCTCAAATGAAACATTAGTAGAGGTCATTCTATTTGGTGGAATTTGAGCCTGATTCAGTGTGGTTTTGCATGCTTTACTACTTATGCCCGAATTTACCAGTAATCAGAAACTATTTTCATACTTAAGGCACATAAACACATGACTATGTGTAAACACATAAGTGTATCCTCCAAGTGAGGTCCCCTCTTCACTTAACCGCTCTCTGCTTGTACGCGGCACCTATTTGTCACTTTTTTGCGGTGTAAATTTAGCAGTTTACCAAAAAATTTTACCTTAGTTAAAATATTACTACCCAATAACCTATAAATATTTCTCCGTAAGTCTTTTAGCACTCTATTTTTATTGAAATTATATATAATTTTTTTATTACCGCTTTATTTTAATATACACATAAATTTTAAAAAATATAAAAAAGGATTTTGTTTTTTTTTTCATGGAATTCTGACTAGGTTATTTCATATATTTTTATTTTTATGTTAGAAATATATCCGTAATAATTAATGTAGGATAAATTTCTTATAAAATAATGTTTATATTGGGTATTATATTTTCTGAATTTAGTTTTTACAAACTACCTCAAAATTATTCTAAAATCTATCTACCTAACTTCACAATTAACAAGCGTAAACTAAAATTTCCCAAGATGTCGTCTTGAAAATAATTTGCTTATGTCAGATACTATTTTGGAGCTTGTTCATCCCTCTATCGGCTGGAACTAAGAAAGACATATAATGCAAATAGTTCAAGATTCTAGAGATCATCAGCGCAAAAAAATATCACCGCTTACACCTCGCGCATATATATTGTCGCGTGATAAAATTGCAAAGAATCATTGCAACAATATATTGTCGCATGACAGTAGAGCGGTTAAGTGTTTACTTATGATTTTGACACCTGAAATTTTGATTTAATTTTCGTTAAATTTTGTTTGTTTTCCTCTATTTTAACCTTTTATTACAGCAAAAATGCCCTGTTCATTACGTAAAGTATAGATTGCAAACTATCTTTCGATGTGTAACTTTTTTTTACTTAGTACATTTTAATTCTGATTTTTATATTTTTATCAAAAAATATATAATAACTTTGTTACTTTGCACTGAATTCCTAAATTGATAGTCTTTTTATGTTATAAATGTGAATGATTAAATTATACGGAAATTGCAACATTAGTCTGAGAACAAACACGCAACAGTATTATTATGTTGAAAAAAATACTCAGTCGGAACAGACAATCCTAAAACAAAAATATAGAGAATACTATTTTGGTCGCATTTTGAGTTGATTTTGCACTCGCTCACGACCATCATCATGTTTTTTCTATTATATTGCAAGTTAATCTCGTTCCGCATATATTTTTTAAGATATTGTTGCATTTACCTTTAGTACTTTTAATTTTAATTACAAATGCTGAAGAAAAAACAATTACTAAATTTATTTCAGAGGCTACAGCGGAAAAAAACTCGAGGGCAACATCCAGTGTGAAATATTTGGAACAATAGCAGAAGAGGCAAGAGATTCTTACAAGGAAGATATTGTTTATGAATTAAACAACAACAGTGATGAAGACCTACAAAGAAACATTGAGACAATATTACTAAATATTGCAAGGTGGAAAGAAGAACATTATTAATAAGGTTACCTGGAATAATAAAATACATAGTATAAAAAAAACTTTAATTTTACTTTTGTTCAATTGAAAAAAAATAAAAATATATTATATGTGTATACAAAATGCATTATTTGAGTGTAGACTCGATTCACCCGGCGATTAACAACTAAATTTCATTTCAACTTGGGATCACAACACAGATTGTCTTTAGGGATGCACACCACAAGTGTACACTTTTTAGTGGAGAACAAATTAATAGATCTAATTTAATTTTCTAATTGTACAATTACAACTCATCAGTCTTCCTGGCTTTAGGTTTACCGCTTCGGTCATAACCTTTCAATTCTTCTGTGGAATGTTTAGCGATGTAGTTGATAAAGTCATCGAGTTCTCGGCCACCCTGGAAAGTAATACATTTTGAATCAATTTTTGGGAGAAACTGGACAAATCAATTTCTACAATAAGTCCACTCAATATTTTAAGATTTCTAAATAGCCACTAATGCGACTAATGAGAAACATTGGAAACTATTCATATTGCATGACAATGACACCGTTGTTAAACATGCTTTTAGCATAGCGCCTATGAAAATTATAAAAGCCTATCTGTGTTTAGGTATTATGCTAAAAGATTGCTAATCTGGGAAAATAGTTATTGTAGCCCACATTGATTCATACCTCATTTTTCCAACCTGTTTTGATAGACACGATAAGGATAAACATGCTCAATTTAGGGGAAGGTAGACAACGTGATTTTACGGCAGTACGTTACAGCATTTAGATGTGGATGGAAAGAATGGAATCATTTTAGACTCTTATGTATATGGGTTAGATGTTCCTAGTAAAAGAGATGAAAGTTCTAGTTTTTAGGTTAATGTTGAAGAGGTTGTAAAATTCAGCAAAGTGCCTACACATCCGCTTGTTTGACTCATTCGTGATAGGTAATCGGCCTTATGACTACTGGTAACCAAAAGGTGGCAGAAAAAGCACTCATTTAAAACAGACCTGACACAATAGTCTTCAATCCCAGATGGACTATTGCAAAAAGTATAGATTTGGAAAGGAGTGTTGTGACAAACTTAGTCTCACTAAACAGCTATATATGGAGTTCCTAATTTCTATACTGTATTATGTATGTGAATTACTGAAATTTCAATATATAATTTGAAAGTACCAATATTTTGCACAATCATAGGCGCATATCAAAATACACAAAGTATTTCAAAATATGAAAAAAATACACTCAATGTGTAGTTACTATAAAGCACCACTGATCATAATTTCTTAAACTTTATAACAGTTAAATAAAAAAAACAAGACCTGACAATATTCATAATAAGTCTTTAAAGCAATATTAATGTAGGCAATGTAACAATAAAATATTATTATGTCATGCTGGTTATGCCTACCGCTTCTGATCATTTCTCACCTCATAAGATATAGGCTCATCCTTGGCATCTTTTTTTAACCAAAACAGTGTGGGGAATCCGCGAACATTAAATTTGGATGGAACATCGTTTGCTGTGGCATCCAACTTCACAATGGCGACATTTTCACCCTTCAACTGTAAATTTAAAATATATATTATTTTTATTTTGCTAATAAAAATCCAGCCAAGATCTGCTATAGTTGATAGCACCACAGATAATTGTTTCACAAATATAAAAAATACAACACATACACGTGATATTTGTTATAAGAAAATTTTTACACAAAAAAAAACCTATTTGGGCACATTTACTATAGAGCTGATTTATATTGACCGAATTTGCTTACCATCATGAAATTCCTCATTAAATTTGCTATAAAACACATAGTTAGGTTTTTCGTAAATGATGTTAGTTAATAAATGAAATTAGCTTAGTCCATAATTCACCTGTAAAGAAAAATGTTTCCTAAATAGGATCCACCTCCTCCCTCCTTTCTGGTCTATATAAATCACCAGTACACACAACAATTGATTTTCAGTTAGATAACCGCAAATGGTTGGCATTGCTCTAGCTGCCATGATAATCACATAAAAGGCTAAACGTCAATCAATGCCTTAGTGTGTGTGTTTATAGATTTGAGATATTTTCAAAACTACAGTTAATCATACATTTATTTACAACCGAACAAAGGGGGAAAAAGTTAGGAAGAGATCAAAGTTTATGGTCCTAAGTTTGTTATTGAATTATGAATTAATGTAAACAAACCATTTTCCCACTTTAAGTTTATAATTTAAAGACAAAAAGAAAATCGATACAAGATTAGCAATATTGCAATATTTAAGGTGAAGCTGGTGGCATTTTCCCACCCTCTTTCTTGAGATACTATTTATTTATTATACAGGTTTCTCCATGTACACATTACAATTAAAGTAAAAAATTAAACTACATAAAAAAAAACATAAATAACTACATCATGAAAAATATCACGTTAAAAATTAAAATAATGCCTCCAGACAAACAACAAATAAATAATTCACGCTGATCTTACAAAGGTGTAATTAGAAAGCAGATTTTTAATCCTAATGGACGAACAGACAAAGATATCAATCTCCGCTGAAATGGAATTGAATTAGTGCACTGCTCCAGCCCTTTACGTTTATCTGCCTGTCTGAAAAGGCATGTCAACCCTAAATAAAACAAACCAAATCTAAAACATATTGGAGTAATTTTGTTGTTGTCAAAAATGAGGGGGTCCACTTTTGTCTTATAACAACACCTTCCTTATCAATAGTGTTCGGAAAGTAAAATTGTACATCAAATTAGTTATTTTACAGCACAACAATTTCTAAACGGGCAATATGATATTATTTAATATAATTGCCATCAGTTGCCGTTGGATTTTTGCTACAAGCAATGGTAAATCACAGCTGCAAACCTCTCACTCGCGTATTTCTTCTATGGATTTATGCCGTCAAAACGCAGAACTATTGCAGTTTTGCTTTGCTACATCCGTAGCACGATGTAGCAAAGCAAATCAGGTAACTTTCATCAAAAATAGCACAAGATCCAACAAGATTTAATTAAGGGGTTTTTTACATCAAAAATGTTAGCATATCAAAAACCTTTACAGTTGAAACCAATACTCAAACTCAGATATCCAAGGGATATTTATTGGCTAATTATCATATGTGAAACATCTTTATGCTTGTTAACAAAAAAATATCATTGGCCATCTTAAAAGGTTAAAAAATAAATATTCTATATTATATTCATTGTACAGGGTGTCCCAAGATCATAGACAAAAATTTAAGGGGGTGTATATGTTCCCTGTTACGAGTAAGAAATTATATAAAAAAATGCAAAAATATTTGATACCCAAATTAATTATTTTTTAAACTAAATTTGTGTAAAATCATAATTATATTCGCACCGCTCGGGATAAGAGGTCCTTCCCCCCCTCTCCCCAACCCCTTCTTACCTGAACGTGCCAGCGCCGAGGCCATGCACCGACCGGACGCGCCGTCATCCCGACTATACTACGTTAAATTTGTTTTCAAAACGAAGTTAATATTAACAATAAAGCCATAGAAAGAACGTAACTCATACTCATATAACTAACTCCTGGAGTTATAAAGAAAAACAATCCATAATAAAAGTAGGTACTTGCCGATTCACGGTTCTTTTTTCAGTATAGAAAACTCACAAATAAATAGACATAAAAAGATTAAATAACACATTGTCACACACAACACATTGTAACACAACACACACATTGTGGCACACTTCACTGATTACACACGGTGGTAGACAGTTAGGTATTCTGCCTGCAAAAAACAGCCGACCTTCGAACCGTCGGCCTTCGGGCGTTGGCAAACTTGTGATCTGTGGGGCCGTCTGATGGTGAACACGTACTTACACGTACTTAGACATACTGACAAAAGTTTACTGCCACTAATGCATGGGCAATCCCTATTAATTAAGGATTTTGTTTTGTCCGTCGCATATTATTACGTATTATCGGAACGCGCGCGCGACAAAAGCCACACGTCGCCCTCTCACAGCGTCTGATGACACACTGATCCGCTTAATTCCGCTTAGGGCACTTCGAAAGTTTCCGCATGTTTCAGGGTCGAGCGTGTAGTCGCTTTACATGCTCGACCCTGAAAATAAAAAGAAACTTCAACATTTTTTTTCTCGAAAACCATAATGAATTTTGATATAGTTTCTTAACAAATAATACTAGAAATCGTAAGACCTATTAGCTGTTTTTTTTTTGTCCTATAAGCTTGGGGCACCCTGTATATCAACACGAAAAGAATAGCTTTGCATAAAAATTGCTATAAAATCAGGGTAAAGAGAGTTACTGCATAATATTATTATTTCACTTTCTTAATATTATATGAATGGCACAATTCATAAGGTGTTACGAAGTTATTATACTTTCTAAATAGAATACAAATGCACATTCTAATAAGATTATGTCCTATGCTGTAAATATTGTATTATAATTTATTATATAATACCTATATCTTATAATTTATAAAGAGGGATGTAAGGGACACGAGCCGTTATCCCAGTACATTTTACATTGACTAATGAATCGCATTGTCGCCATTCAAAATTCGAATAGATTTAAAATAAAAATTAACAAAATTTATTACCTTCTCGCCCAGCTCATCGAAGATAGGTGATAGTTTCTTGCAATGGCCGCACCATGGAGCGTAGAATTCAATGAGTGTATCTTTGTTATTGTTCACTACAACTTCATCAAAATTCTTTGCCACAGCCACGGTCACTGGACCGTCATTTGAGTCCGGAACAGGCTCTGATTTCAGGTGTTTTTCAATTTTACCAGCCTTGAGATTTTGAACAAATGATGTCAGGCTCTCAACACTGCAACAATACAATTCTTCTTTATAACCATGTTACGAAACATTATTCTCTAAATACACATCAATCAGTCACACACATACCTCTATAAAATAAACTACAACATTTTTTTTTGTTAATTAAGGATTCCATAACAATATTTGAAATTAATTACAATTTTACTTATTTTTGCACCTACATGTTTCTAAGTGCGTAGTTATTATTTTGCATACTATTTTTTTACGCATTTTTTTTTTCACTTTATTTTAATTTTTTTTAGCCTAACCTCCGAACTGAATTACTTATAATATTGTATGAAACTTAAAAAAAAAAGATATTTTTATAACATTTTCGAGTAACTAACAGTATGATAGGAAGATCTTTTATCTTTCAATGACAGCTAACAATAAAGAAAGCCTAAGGTGAGCAGGAAAGAGCAGAAAAGGGATATGACCGAACAATAAGTCTTTCGCATTATGAAGTGAAAACTTCCATCGCTATGAAAACGCTCACCCCCCCCCCCCCTTACTCACCTTATATAAAGTTTAAAAAGAAATTTTTATTTTCAGTTACAAAACGAGGAAATATTTCTGCTGTATAATAGCAATTTTCGAATGTACTTTACATCCCTAAACAAAACCTATTGACACTTAAAATTTATAACAGTACAAAAAAAACATTGTTTTCAGAAAAAATACATTTTTAATTTTGAGGTATTTGAGGTAATTATGAGGTACCAGCAGGTTGACAGATGGTATTCGTCATGTTATGAACAATTCCGTTTGAGAAAAAAATTACACTGACACCTAAGACGTTAAATTTAATATCAAGTAAATTACAAAGATAATATAAAATTACTATTCAAAGAGAATTAATAATTTAAGAATACTATGGAAGTGAGACTTTGCCGTCAACTTTGGTTTTCCCTTTATTAATTTTTTATAGCCTAGGTTATAGGAATATTTCTTTTTTATAAGTCTAAAATATCTTATAACCGAAATCAGATGCTAAATATTCAATATATCATATAATATTGCTTCCATTTATTAACACTGAAGGCATTAAATCCGTTTATCATATTCTTTTTAAAAAGAACCTATATTTATTACAAAATTGATATTTTTGAGGCCATGCAGATTCATATTTTTATCAAGTAGTGCTTTTAGCAGACTGACATTGTTGGATCTACGTATTTATTTTTTCTAAACTCTTAACAGTTAAAAAGACCAACCTGAATTCTTCGCTCATAATGTATTTGTTGGAATCCTTATCCCGAGCTACAATAATAGGTTTATCATCTTTCACAAATTCAATGCCATAATCGCTGTTGAGCTCACCGGCATAAATGTCCTTCGAGCTGACAGAAAATGTAAATTCGGGGGAGAACTCTTTAGCAACCTAGAAAAAATAATAATTTAAAGTTTATAATAGGTGGGATTCTTGAAAATAGACAAAATATTTTACACCTAAAGACAAATATATGCACACTGCCTTCTCTAGTTCTGTTTCCTACATGAGTAGCCTGAAGATAGCAATTATTCGCTGAAACCTCAAATCAGGTATTCCGCTCGATCAAAGGCGCTGAGTTTGTAAGACTTGCACCAATGAATATTTCAAATGAAAGTATAAAGGTCAACATAAAAACAGTTCCCCCGCACGTAAAAAAAACCTTAACAATCTGACCCAAAACAAAGTTAACTAAAATAAATGGAATTATTGTATCTTTTTATAAGGTCTTGTGTAAATTTTATTTTTTCTTCCAAATATTACCAATTAGTTTACTTTACTCTATATTTGTATAGAATGAAGGTATCCCTATTCATTTTATGTAAAAAAAATGTGTTATCTACAACCGTTGGGAATATGATGTATGTGTGAAAAGTAGAGGATCTACTTATGCAAGTCAATTCCAATTTATTGACAAAATTGGAAAAAAAATATATGGCGAACCTTCAAAACTCTGTTTCTCCAATAGTTTGTTCCTTTGGGATTCTTGACATAATCAACATTGTAATAAGCAATGATAAGAGGAAGATTAAAATCTTTTTCATTGTCTTTGTTGCGTAATCCTGCAAGGCCATGTCTGAAAAGCAAACAAATACATTAGGCAATAATCCTTGTTTTGAGTTCGATGTATGAAGAATGCATTATTATGATCCATTCGTGATATTATTGATAGTCAAGTTTTATGAAACATTTAAATAAATAAAAAATATAGTTATGCTGTCTTATGAAAAATAATAAATATAATGGATGTTACAAGCTAAAACATTGAAGAAAGTGATATGTCCGTATCAACAAAATTTATTTGATATACAATATGTACATGTTTAGAGAAAAAAATAAACTTGTAAACAATCTAGAAAACTATTTCATTGTTCATAGGTTTAGATCATAAAATTACTATTACACATGGTTGAAGTAAAAATATTCTTAATGAATGTTTATATATATATATATATACCCTTTATATATAACTTATATAGAACCCTTTAAGTAGAAAATGTTGTAAAGACTAATATTAGTGTAAGTTTTACAAAAGAGAATTTAAGGTTGATTATGTCGTAACATTTGATGTAACACATAAACCAAATATAAAGATTATAGTTATTACACCTCTTTTATTAGCTGGTATAGATTGTCTTAGCAGCAATAAGCTAAACTCAAAAAAAAAATGCAGGCAGTATCCAATTGAAGTTGCAAGAAATTGTTTGGATAATACTAAGTAAAAATTGAAACGATTTCAGAGCACTTCTGAAAATTAGGTTTATTTTGAGCGTAAAAATGCATTTAATTATTATTTACAATAAAAATAATGAAGACTTACTGAGCATTTGTGATGAAATCCTTAACATTGGCATCATCAGCCTCCCCTTCGTAAGCAACAAAGGATTCCTCAAACTTGTTAGCATATATCTTGGGCCGATACAAAACAATAGAGTTTCTGAAATTCCAGAAGTATTGAATGAACATAGATTCTATTTATTTTTGTTACGTATAGTTGTAAAGTCGTATTTGAATAAGATTGTTATTGATAATGTCCTGTCTATCATAAAGAAACTCTTTTATTACCTTTGTGCCTGCCTGGTCGCAGTGTTAAATATATATTTTTGATTAAGTACCAGCTGTAGCATCAAATAAATAACTATAACAGTGAAGCAGCGATATCGTGAAGCAGTTGATATATTTTAAATGCTTAATTGCCATAAAGGTTTCAGTTAAGGGACCATTACCTTTCTCACCTCGGAGTGCCCTGAATATTTGTCAAAAATCATTGCCCTCATCTCAAGCCTTGAGCCTTGGCAAAGACCAGATCTTCAAGTAATATACGGACTCACTCAGGATTATAACAATATCTGGAGAAAGTGGAAACAGGCATTTCCAGCATTTATATGTTTAATGTAAGTAATGTTACTGATAACAGGATCCTTTTCATGCTAAGGCAAAAGAAACATGTGAGTATTTTTCTAAAATTCAATTCAGAATGTTCAGACAGAATGTCTCAGAAAAATTAGCATTTTTTAAAGGGTTGAAATTGCGGCTTAAGTTATGCATATATTCAAAATTGTTGTTTGTTTTATGCTTTTTTAAAAAAGCCTATTGATAGATAAATTTTGTGTTTTATCATTCCCTAATGAGGTCATAATTTTGTGTTTTATCATTCCCAATGCGATCAAAATGTGACAACTCCAAATGATACATCACACTTTACTATTTTTACACAAGATTATAAATTTGTTTAGGCGAATAAAAGTTACAATTATTAATTAAAAACAAAACTCTTAAAAAAGGAAAAACGAATGATGAAAGATATGCATCCGTTAGGTTGCTATTTCTTTTACACTCTTTTTTTAGCAATGCTTAAAATTCATATATCAATGTTCGTAATTAACATGGATGTACGTACACATAATGAAGGCAACTGGAAATTAATAAAGACTATGAAATCTGTAACATTTCACTCACTTAAAACCAGTCTTCTCAAGCAATGTGGTTTGCGTGGTGTGGGCGAATTTGGCCTTTTCACGGAAAATGTCTGCTACTTTCAGGAATGTGGTCTTAAGGTCGGTTTCCTTCTCGAAAAAGCCAACAACTATTACATCGTCCGATGAGATTGCAGCATCCAATTCTTTAGTAGAGCTTATCTCCTTAGAACTGGGTCCAACTTGAGATCTCAAATACTTAGCAATGCCAGCTGAAATGCATAAAATTAAATTAGCTCTTTTTGTAACAATTCTATTTTTTCAATGTTTTTTAAGTTTCTCGTGCTAACTTTAGTATGATAAAATATATTATTTCTTTATTTTACATTTTACAAGTAGAAACGTCTATATTTCTGCCCTACTCACATTTTTTTTTGTAAAAAATGATATTATTTTTGAAACACAAACATCCGAATATTAAAGATGTTGGTCAATTTAAAGGATGAAATAGGAAACATAAATTCATACGAAAATCTACTACATCAGGACTTACTGTTTAAGTTTTCAAGATAGATTTATAAACTACATTTGACTGTAATTAAATACTAATAGAAAATCTAAATAAATGAAATGTCAGCACAGTTCTTGATGATACTGTCTGGTAACAACTCTTTAAATTACGGAGACAACCATAAAAACAAACAAGAAAAAAAATATAATTAGTTTATTTGTTATCAGCAAAATTTAGAGGTAATGCATGTCTTTTTTTTTTGTTAGTTAATTTTTAGATTAATTCTGGTGATAAAATATGCTAAAATATGCTAAAATATGATAAAATATAAAAATTGCGCTTTAGATTCAGATCAAACAAACTGTTGCTTATAAATGATATTAATAAACTGTTTGCAAGTGTTTAAGGGCCAGTCTCCCTAGAAATTTAAAGACCCAATAACAAGTTGTTACAGTAAATATCTTTAACCCATTGACACACGAAGCCGGCGAATCACCGTTCAACTATATTATGATATTAAAGCACTAAGCCGGCGAAACGCCGGTCTGTGCGTAATCATTTTATGCATAAAAAACCATCGACAACAACTTTATTCATGTAAATATCTTTGATAAACTATACACGAATTATATTTTGATGAAAAAATATAATTATTAAAGTTTTATGAATTATTTTTAACTTGTATTTTGACAACCAACAGTGTTTCCAAAATGACCATAATAAAAGCTGTAATAATTAAATAGTGTTTATAATTACCAAATTATGTCATATTATTAGTGATGGAATGGGTTAATAAAAGAATAATCAATCAATATACTTATGCAAGATTTTGTTGTAAATTTTATGAGACTAAACAATAAGACATTTTATTGTTTTTACCAGCCAATGAATATTTTTTTGACGATACTCCAAATCCTCATTGTAAAATGTATGAAAATATAAAGTGAAATAAATTATTAAACTTTCTAAAACTATAATTTGTCTATCTTGGGGCAATAATTTTAAATGACACTAATATTTTTGTCAAAGATGGATGGATGGATGGGTGCTAAGCTGCCGAAGCTAGAAAAATGCAGCCGTCAACTTGTCTTGGGCACAAGCAGGCCCTGGCCGTGATCTGAAAAGATGGGTTGTCTTCTTGCAATAAATAATTTATAATAATATTATTATCAAAATAAAGAAATGCATAAGATCATTTAGCAGAACAAAATAAGTATATACTATATTACTTTAAATTTTAATCAAACAAATGACAGCCCATTTCTTAGGATGTAAATAAATAGGATGTTTTACAATGAACAGTAGTCGCTGGAGTATCATAAAAATTGTACTGTATAAATAAAAAATATTTTTAAACATGTTAAAATGATATTTAAGTGAAAATATACATAAAAGAAAAGAGCAATGAGATATTCAGCTTATCTTAAAAAAAGAAATAAAGACAAATAAAGAACACGAAAATAAATTTAAAGACAAATAAAGAACACGAAAATAAATTTTTGAACTAGTTTTGTCGTGGACCTTATCATTCAACGACATTAACTCTTATCTTTTCCACAATAAAATTTACATTGCGAAATAAACCATTTCACAAGTCTAAATAAAATGATTCTTCTATACGCATACCTAAAATAAACGTACAACTAATTATACCAGCTCTAATGCCTGTCCCGGCATTGCACAAGGATGTTTTTTTTATCCTAAAAAAATCTCTACATATACCAAAACCTACCTCAAACGATGCTCTACAAAATAGTTAAACCCCTATGAGAATCCATTCATTGGTTCTCAAGGTACCTGCCAATTTACTGTGTTTTTCATACAAAAATTGAGTTAGGATATCTTGCTCCTGCTAAGTAGTTTTACGACTTTATTCCTTTACTTTGAGCCTAAAACCTCATCTTGTTGGAAACTATCCAACAATAAAACCCGTTTTAAATCCATTTAGTAGATTCGGAGTTAAAAAAGTAACAATGCGAAAATTAACTCTTATTACTGAGTTAATATAAATTTTCAACACCTGGCTTAGAGGTGTGTAGGTTTTGTAGGGGATATTAACAGCGCCCAGGTGACGCATTTGCAGCATTCTAGATGGGTCCCTTCGTTAGTTATCTCTGGGCAGTTACGGCCAGACAGTGTCGAACCCAACATACAAAATACATCCATTCTAAGCTGAATGAGACTTCATAAAAACCAATTACGTAATGCAAAATCATTTCGCCATTTAATTTTAAGTGAGTTTCCAGCATTTACAGTTTTAGGTGAGGCAAATGCGGTGTTTCTTCGATCTACCCAATATATTATATTATGTATAAAACGGCTAAGCCTCTTGATGAGATGAGAGCATGATACCACTGATTATACAGTGGTTTTTTAGACAGCTCATCCTCATAAAATTAGTTGGCACCCAAAAAATTTAGATAACACTACTATTAGCCTAGAAGCAAATCACATAAAAGTTTAGTTTGGAAAAGCTTATCCTGACAATTCACAGATGACGCACTGTTTTGTAAATAAATTTTCAATATAAATTTAAAGAATTTATGACCATCTGTCATAAAAATTATGAAACTTACACTGTTTTATGGATATTTGGGATCTGCATTGAGTGATTTTCAAATTTCTTCTGAGTAGGTAAGGAAAAATCTCAGGTTCGAATCCGCACATGGTCGTACCATTTTTAAGGCTTCATTACGGCCATCTACCCTGACTATAGCACAGGCGCATTTGGCCTAGTTGAGAAGGGCCCAAAATAATTGACTTAGGTCATAGCAATTCTTTAAAAAAAAAATAAAAGTGAAATTCAGTTTGTTTTAAAATGCCGTTTGTTGGGTAAACCGTGCCAAACTGTCATCGCTAACATATCTACTTACCTTTTTAGAGATAAATTGTTTTGATTTAATATTACAAATTTTAAATATATAAAAATGACAGTTGGCACACACAACCAGTTACGGATAGAAATAATTATAGTATTATTGTTTTGTTGTTAATTTTAAAAAGTTTCGTAAACAATGTTACGTATTAAGGAGATTTTAAGACCTTCAGACAAGAAGCAGCCCAATAGAATAAAACGCAGTTAATTTGTAAAGTATAATTTACAATAAACGGCTGTTAAAGTTGTTAATATAACCTTCCTTAGAACAGGTAACTCTTATCTAGTTAGGAAGGTTATAGACTTGTACTCATCGCCCAACATGTTTTCTCAATAAAAAAAAAAAAAAAAATGAGAGTAACGTCCAGACCGGAAAGAATTGTTATTCGAAATGATTTAGAAGAATAGAAGTGTTTGGGTACCTCTCTTAATGTACATTGTAGTAGTAAAGATAGTACGAATGATGAAAAACGGGGCGCAGTTGTTAGGTTAATCTAACAAACAGTGTAGTAATGCACCGTATTGAATGAATCACATAAGGTTAAAAAATAAACTAAAGCAAAAAGGTAACTAAAAGTAAGTTGAGAGAGTGGTATAAAAAATGCTAACAACCGGCACTGAATGTCAATGAATGAGTTATTAACTTTGTGACAATCATTTTAAGATCCCATTGGATTTTTGAAATCTCTTATGTAGAATTCTTCGATATCCTCCTCACTGTCAGGAGACTTTGACTTATGACTTATTGACTTATGCAGAATTTTATATTTTTCCTGTGAATAAAGGCATTATACCTACCTAGTTTGCTTTCTCTCTCCTTATAAAGTAGTCATTTATGCTTCAACTTTAACACCCATTATTGTACATTATTATTTCATGTCCTTTGAAAGGCCAAAAAATACTTCATTGGTGTTAGACCTGCTGCTGGATTCCAGTGTCAATATGGAAATTTCACAGATCAAAGCAGATATGAAGAGACACTTCGGTTGGATGCCAGGGTGAATCAATTTCAGGGTTACCAAAAGAACAGTTAACAGATATACGGAAGCCATATGAAGAAAACTAAAAATACAAGCTTACCTGCTTCTCTTGGACCTGTGTAATCTTTGAACATTTCCCCATTCTTGAATATTTTAAGTGTAGGGTATCCCGAAACAGAGTATTTGCTACAAATATCCTTTCCGGCTTCGGTGCAGTCTACCTTGACCAACGTTATTGGCGGGTCATTGCCGCGTAGTAACGTCGCCGCCTTGCTATACTCTGGTTTAAGTCGCTTACAATGGCCGCACCTTAAATAATAAACCAACCGCTCATATTAGCTTCTGTTATATCAGTTAATGCTATGAAACTATAAAAGATACTCACCATGGTGCATAAAACATTACTAAAGCAGTATCATACGATGACATAGAACTTGAGAAGTCAGCGTCACCCAGATCCACAACATCTTCTTCGGTTGCAAAAGAAACATATAAAATTGCTATAAACGATAATAAATTTAAAAGAGCCATCTCGTCAAAGCCTCCTTGACAGCCAGCGATTTGTGGACAAATGAAACCAAGTCAAAGCGTTACACGGACATCAAAAGCCGGGTAAAAAGATTTTGTCGAGTCGACTTCAAACGACGAAATCTAAAATGACCACCCGAAAAGTACAGCGTCACGTCACGTCCACCAGCAGTACGTGTACGAGCCGGCCGGGCGGAATGACAACCTAACTAATCGAACGTGTGGCTTCTTCCTATTGGTGGATTTAATTTATCCCCTCTTTTCCCTCTACCAAATCTACTCCAATTTATCTGAATTCCAATTTATTTCGGAAATTAAAATAATAACATTAACAAGGTTCCAAATATATTTTTTTAACATACAATTTATAATTGACATTTTAATCTAAAACCCCAAAATATAAATACCTCAATGGGTTATGGTACGCCGTCATTCTGTAGTTTATGAATTAGCAGTTTGACAAACTTCAGCGCTAACTCAATCCTTCCGTTCGTCTACAAGTTCAAATTTAATTGGTGGCTACACTGCCACTGTCAAAAAGAAGATGGCAGCCGCGACGAGTGTTGTTGTCCTCGATAGAGGGAATAATACGACATGTACTGTCAATTTACACGGTAAGTATTTTTTTGTTTGTGTAAAACATATGGGTTTTAAAACATAATATTGAGAATTGCATTTTTCGCGCCTTTAAAGTTTGTTTTAAGTCTAACCTAGTAGGTTGTTTTTTTTTGTATGAAACTAAATACTACCTATCAGGCGGGATATTTTTGAATTTTTGATGTATTGAATATTATTAATACATCCATACTTAGTTATAAAATTGACATCAAAATAATTTAAAAAAACTAATAATTTGTAGGATCACTAATGTTGAATCTATCCGAAGATTCATGTTTTTTGAATAAATGTTTTTTCACATTAATTTAATGAAATTACGCGTTTGATATTGTTTATAATATTGTAAATCTATGATAGAAATAGATCTGACGAAGTAAAATATTTTCAGTTATATAGTAATTATTTTTATTTCTTTATAAGTATTTTGAAAGATGATTTATTTTAAAATGCGTTTACAGGTGCCACCGTCGTTTCCTGGCGGGTTAACAATCAAGAACAATTATTTGTTAGGTAAGTTATTTAATTATTTACCTATTTAATATTTTAGTATTATCCAATTATTTTAGTAAGAAATAGGTACATACGCGATAACTAGCTATTGAAAGAAAAAATATATTGAGTTTCAATTTTTATAAGATATTTTTCACGGAGACTACAAAATAATTGCGTACCTATCGTGGATATTGTGTCTAGTACGGTTTATTCGTTTAGGCACTACATAATCATTTTATAACAAGTATATTATGTTGTTCGCTAAGCACAACATATTTATGTCCTACCCGTAATTTTGTGCAATGTAGTAAAAACGTTATTTGGCTCTAAATTTACAACTTTATTTCAGTTTTTTACAATAGTATGCTAGTTTAGGTATTTAAATCCATGCGCGGAATTCCCGAACCCATAGCCTAAATCAATCATGGGCACCATTGAGGTGTGGGGAATTAAAAGCTTAAAAGAATTTCCATAGGTGTGGTAAGAATACATATATCTTTATATAAAATTAGCAATTTACCCGACTTTATTGGGTCATATGAATCCGCGAAGCGAGCGCATTTTGCCTATTGGAATCATTAGGCGGATAGGCAAATAGGTCGGAATAAAGGATACTGAAAGTTTAGCCTTTGTATGGGCAGTTTGTCAAAATTTATAATCATAGAAAACTATATTCCGTAGTCGTGTCGAATGGCCTAGAGGCGTTGAACTTGGCGTTGAACTAAAAAAAAGTATAGTTATGAGTTAACATCCCTAAAAAGTTACATGTAAAACTAAATTACCTACATTTCATTACAATGCCCAGATGTTTTATCAACCATAATTAATTATGTATATGTTTGATGATGAGAATCCGAAATACAGCTAATAGTATGTATTTTGCGAAATCCTGGGAAAACTATTTTGCTGTGTCCTGTATTCTACGCATATTTTGTTCGCTCGAAGGAGCTAGATATGGTTTTTTATCTTCATCCATTTTAAGTAAGTAGGACGTTAGTTTTAGTCGTAAAAATATTGCGCACGAGTGCATCATTGCACAAACGAATATAGTGCATGTGCATTGGTACAATTTTGTCCTTACCAGCGCAGCGTATATTAATTTCTACCCGAATGAACGTTTTATTAAAAAAACAATATAGCCGGTTTGATTCAATTAATCGCACTCTCCATAAAGATAAAATTTTACCCGAAATTCTGCTCGCCATTCTAGTTGACTGTAATACTCGTATGGCCGCAAGGCGATAATAATAATTACCGTAAGTATGAAGTATATAATATATTATTGCTTGTCCGGCAAAGCCTGTTTTGAACCGTAACCACTGGGTTGGCTGTCGTATTATTTTTTTCGTTTCACCTGCTTCCGTTTACACCTGTATTTCATTCATAACGAGAGAGGTTTTCAAAAAATTATCAACAAAGTCACTTTTGTGCAACGTACGGCCTTCAATAAGCCCTTTATAATTAATGGTCACCGGTGGTGTTTAAATACCTACCTAATTAATATGTATCTCCAAATTAAATATGACTTGTTAGGACAATTTTCTATTTGTAGGTATTATATGAGACGACTGAATGAGTAGCTTTTGGTTAAAACACTACGAAAACGTTAATAAAATATATGTTTAAATTTCCTTGCCATAAACATTGTAATACCTTGTTTTTTTTTAATATGATAATACAATGTAATTGAGTTGACGTTTTTAGATAAAATACAATTTTAAACAGCATTTATAATGTAGAAATGTTATTATTTTATCATCTAATTATTTATTTTTAAGTATTAAGAAATCACATTGAATTTAAATTTAAAAGAAAAATAGTTCTTACTAAACAAAGTTAAATTAAAACTAATCTCGCCATTCGCTTTGTTTCAAAAATTTAGTTCTGCTACTATTAAAAATTGTCAAATACTTACCAGTCCTAAATTAGTATTGTATTTTGTAGATTCGAATTATATCATAATGACATTATTTTACAAAAATATATTTTTTAATTAGACGTTTAGCGGAGGTGGCGCATAAGTAACAATGCCTGCCCACGAAATCCTCCCTCAAAGGTTTTTCTTTGTTCGGTCCGGGATACATTAAAAATGTTTATTTTTCTGGATGAAAATAAATATCGCCAATATTTGCCAGTTTTGTTTAATGATTTGTGTGCGGAGGAGATAGAATGGCGATATCCGGCGCCTAATCAGTGGCGGGCCCACGGTTTTCCGATGGGCGCAACAACTTTGGGACCCCTGGGGGCGCCGGTTCATAATGTCAATTATTTGAGGGCCTAAAATCAGTGGTTCTTAAGTCATATTGGGTGGGTATTACTCATTTGAGTAGCGCCGACTCCACCCAATTGACCTTTTTAAGAACATTAATTTTCGTCCTGCGCGTATATAAGGGTGCGAGACCTGCGAGTCAAACACATGCATTTAAATTACTACGCCGCCAAGCTATCAACTATTAATAGTATAGAATTAGATATATACACGTTGCATACTGGCTCTTTCATAGTTTGAGGTCACTCGTTTGGTAAATCGGCTGTGATATCTCTCAATTTCTTCAGAGCATGTCGATTCGTTAGTTAGTTAGAGAATACGCGTGAAATGATTACGCCTGGAGAAGTCGTTTCGTCGGCAGCTTACGGTTCGGGGCGGAGGCACTGAGGAGGGCTCCCGTGCTACGCCCTGCGCCCCCTCGGCCCTCCCTTGCGGGCCATCACCACCTCGGGCTTGGACGGCGGCCGCTCCGCACTGCAAAAACTAGGGCCTCCTCCTTTCGTTCGTTCGTGATGCGATATTGCCACATAGGCGTCTCGTCTCGCGAGACGTTTGCTTTTATATATATATTTTTTTTGCATTTCGAGAAATTCGGGGCTAAAATAGTTATTTTTTAAAAATTATACTAGCAAATGTTATAGCTCTATAGCTATTTGAATTACTTCATAAATCTACAGACAATATTAATACTTTGGTGCCTGTATAGGCACACCAATACGCCATCTAACTTTGTGGATCATTATTTAGTTTCATATATTACTTTAGGAATGAGCAAGAAACTTTAACATGTTTTTTTAATTTCCCTGAGCCTTGTAGCCGCGGAGTTCTTGCGTGTTCAGGCGATAATAAAATTTCTCTCACAATTTTTTTCGCCAAAATGATACCTGTATGTATGTTCATTTTTAAAGCCTGGATTTAAACCGCTTCGTTTAGAATACGATGCTATCGATTTTGGAAAATTTATCCGCTGAAGATATTTTTCACGGGTAAAATTTTCTTCACTAAATTTGCTATATAAATAAATGTAAACGCTTTCAGAATTACTCTGCTCTTGTTTTATTTGGATCCGTTAAATAGAACAGTAGACAATGTGATTGTCTTTATAAAATAAAAAAAAATAGACAGAATACCCATAAAGTATAAGCGGGATAGAGGAGCTGGGTGTGGTGTGTGTGTGTTCGAGTGGGCTGCTTACTAAAGAGCTATTCACTGAGTTATCGCTGTAAATCTGTTTTTTACATAATTTAACAAAAGACGTTAGAAGTGTAAGTGGCCCAAAGAGCCTAGAGATAGGCAGCGAAGCGACTCATTCCGAGTATCGCAGGCATAAGTCTCAGGGCCTAGCTGCTAACCCGATGGCCAGTTGCTTAAATTATTGTACCTAGCAATAATTTAAATGCAATATTCGGATATAAAATATGCGGGTATCGCATCAATTTTATAAATACAGCCACTGCTAGTACAATTCTAACTCTTGCGCCGTTCCAAATTACAAATGCTTCGCTAAACTGTCAAATCTTGCAATTTCTCAGTACGAAAATTGCACTTTTTATTTGTACTAACAACAACTAGTTTTTATTTGTATTTTTATATATCTATCACTTTATTGAGGACACGATAACTGCCGTAACTTTACACCAATCACTTTCAAATTGATTTTGCAAAATCTCGGTGAAGTTCGTTAATGGGCAAAATCAGACTAAGGGGTCGAAAAAGTGAAATTTTGCTATAACTTTCTTAGTACCTATATAAAATATCGAGTACATTCAAATTTTATGTTATTCCTTAGATATTTATGTCACAATCACAATTAATTACTACACAGAATTACTAAAACAGAATATACAAACTATCCCAAAACTATCAAATAACTATCCCTTTACGATGGTACCTTTTTATTTTAGCAATATTTATAATAATAATGAAGATACAGAGAACAATGATAATAAAAAAAAATAATTTTAAAGTTTGTCTTATTGAATACAAAGTTTCGATAGCCAGTCAGCCTATTGTTGACGCGCCGCCTCTGGCCGTTCGAAGCCGCCATCATTTTGTCTCGCGGCGCGTCGAGCTCCAGTTCAGTTCAGTTGTTGCGGCTTGTTTTTGCTGCGGTCGGCGGCGGCGGCGGCGGCGGCAGTCGCCCTCCTCCGCGGCCGCTTCTTTCGCATGGGATTCCTCGGAGTCCCCCGCGCCTCCGCCCCGCGCCCCGGCCCTCCGCCGATGACAAATGGTTTTCAAACTTCTGCGCCGGCCTCCTGTCGACCGCCGAGCTCGATTGCTCCTAAGCAAATAGTGACGCAATCACTCAACATATGTACTTATACCTAACGTACGTCGCCTGTAGGAAACCGGTTCTAGATAGACCAGATGCTTCGTGACTGCGGCACTCGGAATGGGTCGTTTCGTCTGGATAATTACCGAATTAGAAGCCTCCGAACGGCCAGAGAACATACACCGTGTTCTAAGACCATTCCCAGAGAGAAAAAAAGTAAACTTTACGTGATAATATTAAACCTCGAGGCCGCGCCACGCCACCGGGTCGTCGACCGGCCGTAATTGAGCACGAGGAGCGAAGTACGTATAAAAAGGGAATTTACACGAACGCTCTGATAAAACTTATAAATTTGCGCATTTTTTAAACAATTTCTTACACGTAATGGGGAACACAAACACCTCCTTAAGTTCGGGACTGGCCTTGGAACAAACTGCATACCTATGTTCTCTCAACTAGCATGCTAATAGGTCTGTACTCTGAGTATGTACATTGTAAAGGAACGACAAGGAGTTCATTGTCCTAGGACGTGAACTTTTTGGATAACCCTCTGATGTGATTGGAAAAAGCGCTGAAGTCCGCCTGAACGGCTGGCTTTCAAGCTCCTTGGTTGATTGTGATCGAAAACACATAATAATCGTAGTGTAATAATAACGTTTTCTTTGTTTGTTTGTTTGTGATTTCTTACAAAATTGAACACAGTTTTAACTACCTGCATTTTTTAAATACGTAATCTAGGGTTCGTACGTACTTACCTATCCGTGCGTCGGTAAAAACAATAAAAAATACATCAAATGTTAATTAGCCGAAATGAGGGACTAAATTAAAATTAAATTAAAGAACTTCTTTAAACGATATTATGGTATATACAGAATGACCTAACAGTGGATATAACTTGAGGCGGTAGAATTCATTTGCAACAAAAAAGTTTCATTGTGACCGCATTAGTAAGGTCAAAATGCGAAAGAGTTGTTTTTTGGTTGAAAAAGAATTTTATCCGTTTAGTTGAATTAGAGGCTAACCGAATAATATAGATATATGACATTAAAGTCAACAAATTTTCAATACTAAAGCCTGGTTTACACGGGTATAGTAATCAGGAGAGTAGAGTATCTAGTAGAGTAACTCTACCTGTAGAAACCCGAAAAAAAGCTCCGTAGAGTAGAGTAGCGAGTAGCTGGTAGAGTAGAGTACTTTACTGGCTGCGGTAAAGTAACTCTACTCTACTCACCCCCCCACCACAACTCCCACTCTACTAGCCTCCCCACTCTACCCGTATAAACATCTTTTCCCCTACAACAGCAAGTATCAAGTAGAGTTTAGTTGAAGTTACTTGCAGTGTGCAGGCTGTTGTAGCTGTTGCCAGTAGCTAGAAAGTTCAATGTAACTTATAGTTTGACCTCAGCTTTTATAGCATTTCTCATCTTCGTATCTTCGCGTTGAACTTTGTCTTTCACCATGCTCAATAGCTGTTCATTCTGAGACATCGTTTATATTCTAACTGATCCTCTACGGAAACCTCCCCTCTTTTCTGATTCTCTTTTAGTATTTAGAAGCGATGTTGCTCCTAGTGAATCTTTTCTTTTGAGCCATTCTCTCACCCACACTCCTCTGTTTATCTCATCAATTGCTTCGGCAAATTCGCTAATCAGAGCTATTAAAACTCTAGGTAAATAATTGTGCTACAATTTATTAACCATTTTACTTCATATAGTATAGTACTACTGTACTATATTTGTTTAAACGAAAAAAAAATCAAAAGTGGTAGAGTAGCTAGTAGAGTGAACTCTACTCCCTGATTACTATACCCGTGTATACCAGGCTTAAATAATGAAACATTGACAGTTCGATAGAGCGCTCAAAAATATGAGAGCACGGCTATTAGAACGTATTATTTATTTTCACATCTTCGGTTTCTGAGATATTGGTTTAAACATAAAAATCTTTCCGCCCTCTTTTTACCTATTTAGGGGGGGGGGGGGGGAATTTCTATCTTCATAATGTCAAATTCCTAGGTTAAGCGGTTTGAGCTGGGTGATGATGAATCAGTCAGTCAAATATTTTATTTATATATTGATAGATGATAGATGAGGTATAATATTTTGAAAAATCAGGCAAATGAAGAGAGAATGTAGATTTTAGGGGATGGGGGATTTTTATTTTAAAAAATTGTATTCATGCTTTTGCTATAAGTTGTAAGCAACAAGTAGGTCAAAGATATCGGTATTAAAATCGTCTACCCGCTGCTTTATTTTATTTGAGAACATGCCTAAAATTTTGGTTCAAAATAATTTTTAAACACGAGGTGCCGCTGGCATTACTGCAAATCACCAGTCCTTTAGTGCCGTCATGTTATATCATCGCGTAATTCCCTAAACCAAAATATGAAAGATTTGTGAGTTAATGACGATGCGTTTCTATTTTGGATTGGTTTAGCGTAGCTGTTTAGATTTCCCCAACTAAGGAGAACTTGTAATCTTGTCCAAATGCAGATGATGAACGTCTCTGCGCTCGCCGTACCTTGTCTTTATTAGAGGCCGATTTTTCGGCGAGCATCTAAATCAGGCATTAGAGTAGTACCTATAAACCGCGTAAAATTTCAGCATATCTACATCGTATCATATCTACAGCATATCGTAGTGAAGTATTTCAGTATATTTTACAGGACGTAAATTATCGTAAACACGATGACGATATCCATCAAAACTGTGTCGATAATTCACCCGCGAAGTGCCTCTTTACGATGACCGATTACGTATCTGAAGACCGTAATTATTAATAAAATTTAAATGAACATTGCATACCGCCACATTCGCTACGAATGATTATTTTCCTCCTCGTGAATAGATAGATATAGAATAGGTGCATAGGTAAATATAAAGCCGTTTGCGCCGATAGTGTCGTGTCGTTAATAATCATTAATATTTGCTTCGAATTGCACGCCCCGCGCCATGACGCTAACCTTTAATTTGCCGCAAACAGTTGCCGATTTGCCACTCGACGGCCGCTCGGCTGGTTTGCCACTTGTCTATGAACTTCCTGCTCCCGGACGTGCTCTGGACTCTGGAAGGCGGTACAGCGAAACAAATAACATTCGTACAAGTTCTCCACAATGGCGCGTGTGTCACCGGTTACTTACGCATATAAAAAATCGTTTTGACACCTGTAGCTATTATATATCATCTGATTCTATACATTGTTTAGTAGTAGTAAATCATCTAACCAAAGCCTGATGTCTTACAGCTCATCTTCCCCACAGACCGCCATTTTATTATTTTTTTTATTTTAGTACGCGACTAGTGACGAAACAACACGGACATAATATTTTAATTTTATATTAATTATGTGGCATTGAACATTTCTTTACACGTTTCTATTTGCACGCGTAGATTGATTTTAACTTGCCAGTAATAAATTATTAGTTCCAACAGCTGTGCTGTCATATTTTTGAAATTCGAATATGATATTTAAGCGCTCTATATTATTCGGCCAGCCTCCGATGTGATCTAAATGGTTGGTTTCCAAGAGCATCAATCCACACACAAAATTCAAGTCAATTATCGTCGCGTTTTCATACCAATAGCTTATCATCACTTCGAACGTGGAAACGAAGTTATTGCTCCGACTGTACGGCGATGCTTAGTACTAGGAGCATTTTAATCAAGGAAAAATTGCATTCTTTTGTGGTCTTCGGTAGAGTATTTTGGGGAGAAAACTACCGCCGGCTGTTGGAATTGTTGTTTTCAGTTTTCACACTCCGCGATCGATCTTCATATTTATATGTTTATCTTACTGATAATTTGTTTATATTTCATCTATCTATACTAATCGAATGAACGAATATTGCATAAGTGCGCCGGCGCCGGCGACGGGGTGATTTCAAGAGTGCTTGAAACAAAGTCTTTGCGCATTAACCGAAATAAAATGTCTAATTTGTTTAAAGAGAGGAAAAAACCATGCCATGAAAAACGCCATAAGCCAAGTGTTACAAACATTACGGAATAGAGTTGAGTCGCGGTGACATTGCTGCTTATTTTAGCTTAACTTTCAATCAGGATTCGGGTCGCCGTGAAAGGGAGGGGTATAGTATATGCCGCCATCTTGTGTATGCGAAACATGCTCTGATAAAGGCTGGCGTCGGGTGGGGAGGGATTGTTCGAGGGTAGAGATACATTCCAGAGATAGTATAATTAATGTATATTTAGTGCAACCCTTCTCACTCGTACTTTCGCCCGCCCGGGATAGCTTTCTGAATATAGTCCAAGAGTTAGTAAAGATTTTGGTAACTATAAGCGATACGGCTGATTTATTTATACGCCGCAGGGTACTTATCTGATTCCGCAAAAGCGTTGGTAGTTATGGATTTTCAAAGGTGCGTTATGTTTACCAAAAAATGAACGATACGCGATAAAGCTGAGTATAGTGAAATATTATAGTATGCACACATTCGATCGATACAAAAACTCACTAAATATTCGGAAGCGTTTAGGAGTTATGGGCGGTCAAAGATGCGTTTTTACACAAAGGAGATAGTGAGAGTGTCATGACTTTTCAGCCATGTCCATTTGCACTGACTGAAAAAGTATTAAGAGTACAACTTTTAAAAATATGATTGATGGCCATTCATTTCTGTTTAGAATAAAACACTATATATATATATTTCTTTGAAACGGCTATAATAAATTTTATAAAAAATATAATTCATAACTGCTCATAAATCGAGCAAATCTTGAGACCTAGGGAGTTCCTTTTCGTTTTACGGTGTTGCGCTAAGGATATGTCGAAAAGAGGCTTCCGAAATATAGTATTTTACGATAATATAGTTATTTAATGTATTTTTTTTTTTTTCTTAATTTAACTAGACATTTATTTACGCAACTAACTCAGTAATAAACCGTATTGAAATAATGTAAAACCATTATTTTAATTCAATTGATATTTTTTATACAAGTAATTTATACATAACATCCAAACACAAATAATAATAAAATGTTAACCTTCTCGAAATTACACATATACTCTAACACTAACATACATCATACACAACCATGCTCTAACACAATTCCTTTTTTAAAAAATACATAGTCGTACTTGCAAATACACATTGTGTATATATATACTTCATACATTACACTCATTTATACACTTACCTACCAAAACATCTCATACATACTCATCACATTCCACATTTCTTATTCTATCGATTTTTTAGTATTTTAAATTATTTTATATATAAAATAATAAATTATTAAATGGTAAATGCTTTTAGTCGGTTAAAATTGTTTTTAAAAATGTTTTTTATAAACAAGCTTTTACTTAAATGCTTGAATGCGTATATAAAATGTCGTGTATGTGCGATTGATCGTCGAGAAGTTTCTTCGTCTGGAGCCAATCTTGGGTGTAGAATCGGGTCATACTTACCTTAAAAATGCATTGTCATCGTAACTGAACCAACAGGTCAAATTTCAACTCTGTAGGATAAAGGAAAGTGATTCTAAATTCAGTTTGCAAGATTTGACCTAAACCGACTAACAAACATTGCGAGTTCCAAACCCTAATCTCCTCCGCATTATAGAGGTGACGTCTTAGATTATGGCAAATACCTTTTTCCTAACTAAATCAATAGACAAATGAATAAATATTGTTATAACATTCTTGTTATTTCTTTTTTTTCAGTAAACAAGCTATATTTGATGGTAAGAGAGCGATTCGTGGAGGAATTCCTTTCGTATTTCGTGAGTATTAATCTATTTTTTTTATATAATTATTTATAGGCACATTGTATAAAACAAACCACTTTGATATAAATTTGACATTGCTATCTATTTAACATACCAATTAAGGCAGCTACCAATATTATTTTGTCCATAGACTGGATCCAATCTAATCCACCATAATATTATGATATATTTATTTCAAAGTCACTGATAAAATAATATTGGTAGCTGCCTTAATTTTAATAATATTGTGTCCCACGTAGCATATTTTAAATATTTTAAATTACTATTAATTTTAGAGGATGTCAAATATTTCTAGTTTTTTTTACAAAACACCTTTATATTTCCCCACAAAGACGGTGCCTTTTCTGTGGGTGAAAAAAAACATTCTATATTAAAATACAAAAGTTTCAAAAGGTTTACATAAATAAGAAACTAGACAAACAATATATTTTTATGTTTATATTGAAATGCGAACTTCTTTATATCCTTTATAATTATTATTATTCCATACAATTTCTATCTTACAAGTCAAATTATTTACAGTACATTTTATATCTTAAGCCTACCTGGATGCTGCCTAGTTAGGTAGACTGTAAAAATGCATCCTTTGTTAAATTTTAAACTCATTATATTATTATTATTAATAATAATAATTAATTGACAGTCAGTAATAAAAAAAAACATAGACAGTCATTGAGGACTGCCGATAGAACTGAAAACTTAAAAAAAAACTGTTTCTGTCCGGGATCGAACTGGATTGCCTTGTGCGTGTGAAGCAAATTGGATAACGGCTACGCTACAAAAACTGATATAAGCGGCGACAGAAATAGGGTATTAAAACTAATACTGTTACATAAGCATGTTCTGACGCCAAACCTTTAAATTCAAAAAATTATGAACGTTTTTCAAACACGTTCATAATTTTTTAATAATGGAGGTATATAATGAGATTTTATTATAAATAAAACTATATATAATATAATAAACTATATATATATATAACTTATATTTGATGATTGTTTTTTATTAGCGGCAAATCGCCTGAATATATTTATATAATAATAAACTATATATAATAAATATAACTATATATATATATATATATATAGAGATTTGATGATTATGATTTATTTAAGCTTTCGCCATTCGGCGTCGTCAGAAAAAATATATAATGTTCATAATAATAAAATAGGTAGGTATTGATATTTATACTGAATATCGTGCAAGGATAATAACATAACAAATAATACTATAATTAAATATTTGATTTTGTTCATGTGCTGTGAGAGATGTAAGATTGTAGATCAACAAAAGTGATTTTACTATCTAATTTTATTTCTAGCGCAATTTGGCCAATGGGCATTTGGGCCACAGCATGGCTTTGCCCGCATCACCAAATGGATGATAGAAAAAGGACCAGAGAGACTTCCCAGTGGCGATGTAGAGGCCATATTCTCCCTAATGGATAATGACTTTACCAGGTCAATGTGGAATTACCAGTACGTATCTTTTTAATTTGGCATCTTTATTTTACAGCGATGAATGATTTTCAAAGTGGACACCAACGATCTTTTAAAACATATAAATGTCATACAAATCGTCCTAGTGAAAACCCGATACCGGTAGATTCCCCCCGCCGTTCTGCATGCCGCAACACTTCGCCATGCTGTATAGAGACTTATCGCGATGACATATGCGAGCAAGCGAGACGTATGATACACGAGGAGTGTACTCGACACAAAATGGCATACTTGGGTTGGTGCATTTTCACCCTCAGTTGCCGTATCCATATGTTTTAAAAGATCGTTGGTGGACACCCATGACCGGCAATACCACTTTCCCTAAGTCTTCTGCCCACTCCTTTATACCTTAATATTCCTTGTCTCGAAAAAAATTAAGCGCCCATTAGAAAATGGGCTCTTAATATTAGGTTTCCTATTGAAGTTAGCTTTGTCAAGTACTGCGGTATTTGAAGTGTAGCTTGTCCGTTTTATTTTCATAATTTTTCTTAAGTACCCATTTCAAATGCTTCTAGACGAACAATTTAGAGGGCCTGGCCACATAACATTAAAGGGCCCTGTGGCGAAGAATTTTAATCATTTTCTGAAATGTTGTTTTTTCCTGGCCAATTCACATCATTATTTCTTTAGGATCGTCATTGTTACTGTCAAATTGCTTTCCAAGATAGCAAAAAATCTTTCACAAATTCGATCTTTTCATTTTTCAGGTTTATAGTAAATTGTATCATAATAGTGGTGTGGTGAGGTTTTAGTTACCAGCATGTGAGTAATCTAATATTTTATCGAGTCTTGTTCAATGCCCTCTGTAATGTCATGTAATAGTAATACCGTCACAAATAGAAAATATTTATTTTTTTTAAGGTTCCGTTTGACGTACAGATTAATACTGAGAGAGAAAGAACTTCACTTCAATATTGGAGTTTATAATCCAAGTAAAACTCATGCGTTTAGTTTCCAAATGTTGCTTCACACATACTTCAAGGTTCCCGATGTAAGACGTTGCCAAATAACTGGACTTCAGGGTTGCACATTTATAGATAAGGTAACTTTGTTAATTACTTGTATGCAATTAATTTTAAGCTTTATGATTTAATAAAGTAACAAATAATGCTTTTGAACAAAATACAGTCTATGTCGCATTCTAAAGTCAAAAGACTTGTTCTTAGTAGCTGGATGGTGATATTTATTTTGCCAAGTCGTCAAATTGAATATCCATTACATCCATCTTAATCTGTTGCATGTATGATATAAAATCTCTAATAAATAAAAAATTTTCACTATCCATCCTTAGTAAGGTGGACGAGACACCCAAGTGGGTTAACCAAATGACTGAACCTCTTTTTGCAGCTTACCGTCAACAAGTTTATTTTAACCAAC
Source organism: Neomicropteryx cornuta (assembly GCA_020383195.1). Lineage (NCBI taxonomy): Eukaryota > Metazoa > Arthropoda > Insecta > Lepidoptera > Micropterigidae > Neomicropteryx > Neomicropteryx cornuta. The sequence goes on from JAHKQU010000014.1 coordinate 16,000,774, forward strand.
ATGATCGCCGATGCTCACTGAGCGGATATGTACACCTTTAAAATTTATTTCACAAAATTATTAACCCATATAAAAAATCATCAGTTAAAGCATTTTAAAGAAGGGTTTTTCTGTTCACTAAAATTTAAAAGACAACTAGCATTGAAATGCTATTGTCTTTTGCTTATTTTCCTTAAAATTTGATATAAATATCTGAAATATGTGTATGATTTTTACTAATTTAATAACCATGTTAATTTGACACTTAAAAACTCAGTCTTATGTGCAGGTGCTTTAGTATATATACTGCTAAGCCTAAAAATAACTACTATTAAAGAAAAATGCATGAGCTCTCACTTTAGCAATGAACAAACGCGACTATGCATAAGACTGCTAGACTTTTAGGTACTTAGTAGTCATTAGCAGCAAGCTTTTTAAAGTAGACAACTGTAATATTATTGTGTTTATTTAAATATTTTATTTAACGACCCACATCCTTTGTTTCCTTTCAAGTCCACTGTGATCCTACCAGTGCCTCCGATTCCAAAGTCTTCTGGACTACAGGTATTAAAAAAATACATGTAACTATTTTATAATTTGAATAATTTAATATTTTAAGTATGGCTGTGTTTTTTCTGTATGGGTGTATTTTCGACAAGGTCGTTAAGAGGTTGCAAAAAAAAATAACCTCCGTAAAGGCGTATAATGACCCCTTTTTTTTTTATGACCCCTTGTACTTTTATCTGCATTATGTCCTAGTCCAGTAAAGAGCCCAGTAAGTTCACCTTTGTAGAGTAGTATGAAATATGTGATAAAATAATCATTTTAATAATATGTTTAAAGCTGTAATTTTTCTTAGATTTCAAATTTAATACAGAAGTACTTGATTTTCTCATGTTTCCACAATGGCATAATGTACCCTTTAAAAAAATAGCTTGATAGAAATGCATACTCTTTAGAATAGGTTGCTATCACTACGCACTTTCAATGAGAACTATGGCGCAGTTTTGTTTGAAATAAGTTTATTAATATTTTTAAATGAGCAAATAAGATTTTTAATGACTTTTTTGTTTTGGTTAATCTGGTATTGATCGTTTTTTTATTGATAATTTTAATTTTATTAAATTTTAATTTAGCTTGAAAAAAGTTAGAAAAATGTAACTTAGGTGACCATCAATATTATGATGGTATATAAATAAACGGTATTAATCAATTAAAAAAATTATCCTCCATCCTTTGTCAAAATGAAAACATATATTATAAATTTCTTTCACATTTTCTTTTTTAGACAAGGGATGGAACTATTTATCAGGAAGGCAGAGAGGTGGTTACAATAGGCGAATGGACTGATAGAATTTACCAGAATACGCCTCAGGAGCATATTATCACAAATGTTGTTAGTGGAAGAAAAATGCGACTGCAAAAGTACAATTTTCCTGACACAGGTATAATTATTATTAATAGAGTAAAAACATTATATAACATAAGCGAATTGTGCTTAATATTTTTTTTATTGTTGAAGAGCATTAAATCAAATTGAGTTTATGTCTTTTTATACTGGTATTATATACCAAAATATGGTTTACAGGGCTGTATCAGGGCAAGGGGTAGATTTTGCGAGCGCCTATAGCAGGGGCCAACAACCCCACCCTAAAACACTGTAAAAAATGTAATTCTTGAAAATATCAATTAACTAAATAATCTATGACCTTGCTATGGCCCTCAGACGAAACACAGTTTAATTGCATAAATTTTGCTTTAAAAACATAATAAATATTCCCACAGTGAAATTAATCTCAAATATGAAAAAAAAACAACATTTAGAACTAGGAGGGCAATGGACTTAATGCCTATAATGGATTTTATTCTAACAAATAATTGTAATCAAATGGCTACAAAATAGACCTAGAGGGCAACTTTTGACCACCACTATTTCAAAGCAGAACGCACAACATTGACCACATTCAATTTTTGCAAGGTGTCACGGTAGGACACCTAATTATTATTGTAATCGATTTTTGTTCCCTATTATATTTTTATTCATAAATATATATCATTGACTAATTTCTTGTTTAATTTTATTTTCAATTCTAACTCGATCTAGTTGATAAGTAAAGGTTGATAGTTGCACGCCGACAGGGATATTCGGGCTAAATTCACATTTTTTTTATTTTTCAAAATTTAAAGATCTTGGTAACTTTTTAACTCTTGGATAAAACTATTGAAGTGAGCGGCGAGTTGATAAGTAACGACATGAGATTGCTATTGCATTGTTCTATCACAAAATATTATGACTATGATAATCTAGTGGTTGAGGCGTCGGACTATTGACTCAAAGGTCTCGGGTTCGAATCTGCACATGGTCATACCATTTTTAACGCTTCATTACGACCATCTCCCCTGACTCTAGTACAGGCGCATTTGGCCTAGTGGAGAAGTGCCCAAAATATAGCAATTCTTTTAACAGAAAAAATAAAAGTGAAATTCCGTTTGTTTTAAAATGCCGTTTGTTGGGTAAACCGTGCCAAAGTGTCATCGCTAACATATCTACTTACTTATTTGGAGATAAATTGTTTTAATATAATAAAATTTAAATATATAAAAATTAATTGACAGTTACGAATAGAATGGCCGCACAAACGATCAGCCGTTCATTGTTCAGTCCACTGCCATTTTCATTACTAATCGATTCCGAAAAACAGGTTGAGGCCAGTTTTCTACTATCTGCTGCTATTCCATTTATTAGGCATTTTGTGGCCTAATAAATGTTTTAACCTGGAAAAAGGTCTGGCCTCACGTACAACCCAAGTATAAACTAACAATAAACATTTCAGTTTTGGTACGCAAATTTTAAAAAAATGGTCTTCAAGGCGCTGTAAAGTCAACTGGCGCTGAATGCCTTTTTGGATAAGTAAAAGGATCTTTACAGTGGCGGCCAAAGTGTTAAAATCTTTCTACAGCAGCCAGGGATACAAATCGAGATTAATCCCCCTCCGCCAGGCTGATTTATAAATTTGATAGTGTTTGAGTTTTAAAAGAATGAAAGTTGGATAAACATCATTCGCAGAACCTATTAATTTTTTTTAAATGTTTTCTGCCGACATATGACAGAAACCTTGAGAATTCTGGTGTATCTAGCTCTATATTTTTCCATTGCATAATGAACTCTTTCTTTGATGCCACAGTAAAAGAAAAAGTTATTTTTAAAAACAAGCTTGAATGTTTGAATTCGTACACAAAAAAATGTGTCTGCCGTTGACCATTGAGGAGTTCCTTCATCTGGAGCCATTCCTGGGTGTAGAATCAGGTCATGATTATCATAAAAATGCATTATCATCAGAACTGAGTCAACATGACAAATTTCAACTCCGTAGGATAAGAGGAAGTGGTTCTAATTCAGCTTGCAAGATTTGACCGTAACCGACATGCAAACATTGCAAGCTAAATAAAAGCTTGTAACAACCTGGCTTAGCTGCTGCCGAGCTACGCTGAATCATATAATTCAAATGGCCGCTGTTCGCCACTTGGCGGAGTCGGAGTTTCTTGTAATGCGCCGATAACACCAAATGGCGGAGCCAACGGTTAACCTGTTAATAACATTAATTTAATTCAGAGATTTTTTGGATTACATTTTGTTCGTAGTAAACTTTGATGTTTTGCTCTATGTCCTGCTTAAGCTGTGAGCTCACCCGTGTCAGAAATTTTCGACACATTAAAAAATATGCCGAGAATTTCTGATACAGGTGCTGGTTGTTAACTAGATGAGATCCCAATGATTGTACACTGGGTCGATCTTCATGCTGTTTCTTATCTACGTTATATTTCCATTAGTGGACGTACGTTGATGCTTTTTTCTTATGCACTACATCCTCTGCAGATCGATTTTAATTTTACTCTTAGTTCAGTCATATAGTGGCTTTAGATTGCTCAACTGCTAAGATGAAATTGGAGACTACACTTTAGTACTCTTTAGCACCGTCTGTGAATTTACAAGATAAGCTATTAATAATTACTACGGATCACGTACTTTACGTTACTTAATCCCTAAACTTTTTAATGAGCTAGAAAATGACATTAAAACATTTAAAACATTTAAAAACGTGAAGTCAATAAAAAACCACATCAAAATTACACTCATGTCAAAATTATAAATTATAACTTTATTATTATTTTTTTTTTTTGTTTAATTATTACTTATGCTGTAACGCTGTTGTTTATGTTGTTGTCTTATTATGTATGTTTATTATATTGAGTGACTACTCAACGTCTCTAGTATACACTTACATTATATTGTATAAAGGAAGGATTACTTGGGATTGGTGTCAGCGTGCAGTGTTTTAATTTTAATTTAAATTTAATTAAGGTGTCTTAAAAAGTGTCACCATAGTTATAAGAAAAATGTGTAATTATATTGTTGAATTGTAAGCTAAGATACCCACGGAAAAGGCACCAGCCTTCGTGGGGTTGTACATGGTGCATTACTGTAATAAAAAAAAAAAAAAAAAAACGTAAACATTTACGCTTCTATGCGGTTTACGTCTAGGCTATTTGCCACTCCCATGTACATCTCTGAATCATTTTTTGGGCTATTTATCATGAGGTGGAGCTATCTAAAACCATTATAAAAAAAATCAGCCTATACTTTGACTTTAGATTTTAAAATACATTATGCATTATGTGACGGTATTGGTAATTATACATTTTTATTTTACAGTTGTGTGGAATCCCTGGGTTGAATGCGCAAAGGAAATATCTGATTTTGGAGATGATGAGTTTCCAAATATGGTCTGTGTGGAAGCTGGCCAAGTGTCGACGCCTGTAGTTTTGGTGCCCGGTACAGCTTTTGAAGCCAGCCAAATACTGCAGGTACTATTTGAAATTATTTTATTATTAAAAAAAATATTTAACCTTTCCAAATTGATATAAATTTCGAACAATTTATCCTTCTTCAGCTCTATTTAGTTCTTAAAAACGTATTTACGGCCTGTTTAAACATTAGTAATCGAGTAACGTAAAAAAATAAGATCATTTTTCAAAACAAAGACATTCACAAAGAGACAAAGACAAAGAGATTTCTTACATGCGATTTTCTACACTCATTATATAAAGAGGTATGATTGAGCTTGATTGGTTTGACGATTGCAAAAACCTCTGAATCAATTTTGACAAAATTAATATAATTACTGGATTTGTTATATTGTCATAGGATTCGTATGATCAAGCTATTTCATCAAGGTGCCGAGTAGTGAAGAAAAATATTAAGCAAATAGGTGAAACAATGCTCCTGTGCCACCTTAACCTGTAGAGGGGGGAGGGCGCTGGTAGGCTCTTCTGCTCTATATATAGTAGCTGACTAAGATCAGATCCACCATGAAAGTGAGTAGGTGGGAACAGCATAATAAGAGATTAGGATTTGTAAACACGAGAAGGAATTACAAAAAAGTTCACACCAATTTTTTTATACACCACCAGGGTGATTGGATCTCGAAGCAAGTTCAAGGAAAGAGACAGAGATATTACATATTAATTTTTCAGTAACATGTTCTCAAATCTGTGAGATATTAATGATGCTTAACACAATATTTGCTTTATGTATTTACTTTGGATCGGGCCAAAAATAAGACTCGGTTATAACACGTTTTATATATTATATATTTTTTTTTATTAATACAGGTAATGTGAGTGGAGGGTGTCAGCCATGCGGGGGTTAGTTATGAAGCAAGAGTTACACCGCCCTACCACCCTCGTTCGCTTCAGTGCTCAATCTACCATCAATCACTTCTACGTCAACCGTCCAACAACACTAACTGCTATCCAAAAACACATTATTGCCCTCCTAATGCAGTTTGTATGCGATGCGCTTACAATTACTGACACTTTTTTATTTGGAAATTCCACATAATCAAAATAATATTTAGAACATTCCGTAAACTAGTGGTAGTGATAAGAAATTATCTACAACAATAGAATAGGCATGTATTAATGTCATGTCAATTTGATCATATTAATGTGATCGATGATAAAACCTACTAACAATGATTATGCTTAAAGTCAATTGTTTTTGTTCAGGGTTGCTTATTGCTCAGGAAGCGAACAAGAAAAACACGATTTCATTAATATCCTTTGTAATCCTAACAGGGTATTAGTGTTGATCAGGTATTATTGACAGCAATATTACATTAGTAAGCACACCGCTAGAATCTACTAGTGAAATAAGTTAAATAAATTACACTCTTGGAATAAGTTGTTAGGGTTTTAAATACTGAAAAATAATCCCGAGATGGTATGGTGAAATTTGTAACGATTGAAATTCATTAAATTAAGAACCTCTGTTTCGCCTACGTGTGGAAAAATTCGATAATAATTTATATAACTGATATAACTGTAACCTCACTCTCTCTCTTGACAGCTAGCAGCTCAAAAACAGTGTTAATGCTTTGACTCAGCAACTAAGTAAATGCTAATTGCCTAATATAGAGAGTTAGTGTACGAAAAGATATAATTAGTATGCCTGCATCAACGATTCGTAGCATACATACCAGACATAAAATTAGATCAATTTTTAGTTCAATATTTAGAACTTCCAATATCTTGAATCTGTTCCTCATACTCTTTTGGCATTGTTTAGTCAGGATTAAAACCTTATTCGCTTATATCAGAAACATTTAAAGCATTCAAATTTCACCTCCTGGAACACAACCGGGTCACAAACTACTCTCAAAGATCAGATTATACTTGAGATTATTTTAGACATTGTTTGATTTCTTAGATTTTTTTTCTAATAACTAATACTATCAGCAATAATGCATCATTAATTTCTATTATATTGAGAAATTAATTTGTCATAAAACATGTTTCATTTTAATTAAAACGGTAAATTTTCCTTTATTTAAATTAAAGTTTAAATGATAACCCTCCTAGAAATGACATTATTCTGATAATTTTTACAGTCATATTTTTAAACATTTATTTTTGTAAAAGTATTATTTTATAATTGTTTGTATTTGTACATTATTTTTCTTAAGGGCGCCTATGAGGTTTATTAATTATTTTAAAGATGTCCATTAAAATTTAATAATTTTTGCTAAACCATGTATTTTTTATCTTTTTTTTTATGTTTGAGTGAAATCTGTATTAAAAACAGTGGATAATTGTTTACCAAGGTCTATGTGCTTAACGTAATTTTAGTAATAGAACTTTTGTACAAATTTTGTATTTGGTAGTATTGACTTATAGTTAAAATTTAGTCTAATGGATTACAACAGTTTTAATCCAGAAATGAATGACATTGTGTACTTAGTAATATCCAATATCTTGCCAAGGCCTAGTGCAAATTAAAGGTGCTAACCAATACTGTTAAGAAATTACATCAATTAAACTATTTGAGTGTTCTATGGAAGAGATCTACAGAAATGGCAAACTATACCCTTGTAATAATTAAACTCATTTATAAAAAAATATTTGTTAATAAAATTGTTATGAGGCTCAATGGTGTATACGATATTAAATTATGTTTGTGAATATAAAATCGCCATTAGAAGGTAGTATATTAGTTCCTTTATTTATAGCTTTGTCAACCATATTTCGTTTTTTACTAAGCTTGGGTATCATTAAGTTGAAATATACTTGTTGAATGTAGTAAGTAATTATTTTAAAATCAACAAATTGTGGTTAAACTACAATGTTAAATTTTCTATATACCAGTTTCAATATTTCTTACTTACTAATAATTTATTTACCTCCAATAATACTCTGACAAACTATTTCCTTTATTATTTTTTTTTTTTTCAAATAAGTATTATGGTTAAACTGTCCTTATTATTACGAAATATTTGTCTTAAATTTTTCTATGCTTGTTAGAGCATTGATAAAAATTTTAAATTTGTTTAACTAAAAATTCGTTAAATCATTTATTACTTAATTTTGACATTTAGTATTTTTTTGATATTTTACATCATTTATATGGCATATTAAAATTTGTACTCTATTGTGCAATAAATGCAATGATTTGGATAATTTCTGTTGTTTGTTTATGAAGAAGTGTGTTTTCACAATTTTATTAAAATAACACAATTCATTTCAGTGTTTTAGACAACCCATGCACATACATCAAACACAAGTGTGTTATCACGTATTTAAGTGGAGTAAGCATATAAATATGTACACGAGCAAAATATTTCATTTTTTGTATTGGTTATGTTGTCAGAGAGGCGCTATTAAATGCAATTCCGACTGCCTTGACTTGCGACTTGATACAAAGTTATTTATTACAGGCGTGGCGTTACATAACATAATGGACAATGCTGAGAAAAGCAATGTTAAATTTTTTCAGTGGCGAAAATTGACCCTAGCCGGATTCGACCTTCTAGGGTTCGCCTGGCAAAAATTGAACATCTTGGCATCAGAGGAAGCCTACTTCGATAGATACAGGTCTTCCTTACTGACCGGACAATGCAAGTGCGAATAGGTGATCAACTGTCGACGGATAGTCATTAGTTCAGTATTGCAGGGATCTGTTGTCGGACCAGTTATGTTTATTTTTTACATAATAGGCTTATATCTGTGTTTAAGTTCAACGCCGAGTAGTTTTGCTGATGATACAAAGTTTTTTGATCTAGATCTCTTTGTTCCACTAATCGTAAGAAGAATTTTATCTCCAATAGAGTTGTGGATAATCGGAATCGGCTACCACAGGAAGTGGTGGAAGCTATAAGTGTAAACCAAATCAAGAACCGCCTTGATTAATTTCTTGAATCTAGTAACTGAGACAGAGATATGAGCGTATCAGTTAAAAAGCTGCTTGCTCAACAAACAATAATAATAATAACACACTGATGACGCGAAATCGTATCATTGCTCAGTTCGGTGTTGACGGTCATTACTTTTGATTGAGTGAAAATGTGCGAGTGAATTGAAAGTGCTTTTAGTAGATTTGGCGGTAAATAATTGGAGTATTATTTACAAAAAGTATGTCAATATAATATTTAATACAAAAATAAACATTTTTGTACCTATTATTTGCCAATAATAAGAAATTATTACTTTTGAACTCAAAAATGGGTGTATGCGTTGTTTGCAATTTCATAAGATATTCCGTTCGCCAAATGACCTTCGCAGAACGTCGGCACCCACGGGTTTTCCGTTCGCATTGGAATGTGTTTAAGGGTTCTGCAGTTTTATTTGACTATTAATAAAAGTTACGTAGACTCACAAAATAATTAATAAATTTTTATTTGACAAAGTTCTACCATATAAATTGTCACAATATGCTTATTATGAGAAGTAGTTTCATTTATTATTGCATATTTCTTTTTAAAAGATTGTATTGACATTAGATGAATGTTTTAAAATGAGAAAAAAACCAACTTAAACAATAAAAAAATCGATTTTTAAAGTGATTATTCTTACATTTAAAACAGAATTAGTAGATAATAAATCTCGGAAAACATGCTCCCATACAAAATCAAGCAGCAGTGGAAGTCTCGCTGGTACGGCTTTCATCTTGAGGAATTGCACCAACCTCCTTCAAAAGTGCTTCCCTTTCCTTAAAGTAGTCTCTGAACCAATTTATGTGATCTTTTTTATCTTGAACTGAATAGTAGGGATTTTTGGAAAGTCCGACACATACCAGTTCCATGAAATGCCGGATTGGTCCTGAATCTGGGCACCATCCCTCCAGGTATTGTTCCATAAATACATGTTCCGTAAAATGTACTTTTGCTTCCTCATCTAAACCTAGAATGATCAAAAAGCATAATATTAGCAAACTGTAAATGTATGTACAGTGTGTGTGTGTGTGTATTATTAAATTTAAAAAATATGATTACTGATAGTGATACTGCAACAGAAGGATTGGTCATAAACCCAATACGGTAGGTCATCTAAGAGGCCCTACTTTTTTTTGGACTACAAATCCTTAATCTTTTCTTCCTTTACCTTGTATGATGAGCCTAAACCTAGCATTACTGATGGCCGCTCACATTCTGCCGGCAGATTTTTTCTGAGCCTGACCACCATCTGTGATCTCTACGGCAGAGCACATTGCTACTATACTAGTACCGTCTAATCACTTGTTTAATTTGTGATTTATATATCAAAGTGATTTTCTCAATTACAAAAGGAATAAAACATTTATTTAAAAGATAAAAGAAACAACACATTTTTTTAAAACGTATTTCCCGAAGATGTAAATATTTACATAAATTCTGTGTAAATATTAATAAATACTTTCAATTTCATTTTTTTTTTTCAATTTCAATGTTGCCAGAAGCAACTTTTATTGTTCAACTATATACAATTACAATGTATAGATCCAGCTAAGACATTGTCTTATCTGCCGGTTTCTTAATCTTAACTAAAAATAATTTATTTTAACATGCATAAAATATTCTCGATATGAGATTCCCGATGTCACTGTATAACTTGTGATAAATTATGACTAAAATGTAGGATTTTGACAACTTACTAAATAACAACTAAATGACAACATGGACTAAATAATATTTCAATTATATTGTAGTAAACAATTCGACAGCCAAATTGATGCACATGAAATGATCACAAAATAAATCTTAAAGAAATGCTATCAAAATACAGGATTATAGTCGAGTGCCTATATGACAATCAACCCACTGCGGATGCCCCGAAATTGAACCAGCAAAAATATGTTATTGATCGGCTGCTAGAAAAGTAAATTTGTGATTTTTTTTTGTTATTGTAATTTAATAGGAACTGCAACACCGGGAACTCATAAATGTGTCCACACTTCCATGGATTAGGGTAAAATATTATTCATCTGAGTGCATAGATAAATCTAAGATGCTGAATCAGGTCTCTCGATAGAAACTGTGCACATGATACGAAATTGGGAGGTCCGAATTTGATTTCCAGTGGTCACAATTACATTTTATTGTAATTAGACAAAATATGCTCAAAAGAAGGCACACATAAAAGTTCATATATGTCTCGTCTTCAAAATGCTTTAGCCTAATATGGTTTTCGGATATCTGTAAAAATTGTCTTACTGCCTACCTTTTCTACGCAACGATAATTTGTAGTTATATGCAAAAATATGTACATGTTACCTACAACGTTTGGTGTTATATGAATAATAGTCTATTAAAATATTATATTCTTGGGTGATTGCTATTCTGAATATTTGTTTATATATTTTTTTTTCTTTATATTATGCTGTAAGTAGTCAGACCGATTGTGAAGTTATCTAAAATGATTAACTGATCAATATAATCAAATTATACAACAAACCTTGTTCATTATTGATAGGAAATTTCCAAATTTTGCCTTCATTTGTCCACAGGATCATTTTCTCAAAATAGTTTTCGGGTGACCTTTGAACGGAAAGCTGCAAGTCCTTCTCGAACTGTGAATCCCATACGTCTAGTTTCGTACCATAGTTTACTTCGGGACTTTTTTTGAAGATTCCCAGCGGTGATGATTTAAAGATATTGTCAGAGCTTTGTGGCCTGAATATGTAGAAAGAATACTAATCTATATAAATAAAAATCATTTGCCGCATGTATGGAAGGTATACCATCACTTGAGAATGGCTCAACCGATATGGCTCATTTTTTTTTGGTTGTTTACGAAATTGTAGGACATGGTTTGTATGAAAGAAAATTTTGAGAAAATCCATTGGAAGTCGGTAAATTCAGAAATTAGGAAAAATGTGGGTGAAAAAACCGGAATAGAACAATGGAAAAGTCAAGTTTCCTATTGAATTTAGACAATTCTCATGATTTTTCAATAACATCATCACACCTTTACCACTGAACATATCGAAGCCATATTCACACATCATGTTTAGTGCTCCGTTAAGATTTTTTTTACCCTGTTGGTGGCTGGGGTGGAGATATTCTGATAAATTGTATTTATGATCCGATTTGGCTCATCTTCAGAATATTAGGGTGAATTTTTTCTCATGCACATCCTTTTATACTTTTAACCTTTTATTGTGATTCTACACACCAAACTGAACAAGCTTTCTTAATTTGGACATATTTTTTCCATAGAAAATAAATAATATCCCAGGTAACGTTTAGTTCACTAGCCGCGAGTAAACCAAACGCCGCACGAAGGTCAAGATCGCGCAGGGAAACCATATAGTTCCTACAACAGATTTCACGTATAATATTCCAAAATTGTCCATTTTGTGGTGAAAGTTGGTAAATGGCAGATCACATGTTTTTTAGTTCCTTTAAATGTATTACAGTCTGTAATTCCTAGGATATTGAGACAGGGTTCATTTAAAATGTAGTGGAACCGGTAGTTTGGACACCACAAAACAAAGAAGTAGATGTCTAGAAACAGTAATGTAAGTCTCTTCTGAGGATTTAAGTATACTTCTTCTACTGTCACTGTATCCCTTCTATTACACACATGTCCATGCACAGTCCCTCTTCTGATATCCTTCTTTCACTTACCCCCTCTTCATTGTACTGTATGGGGACATGGGCTTATTTACATACTTCTGCAATCTGGCCTACTACGATTTGGCCCCAGATTCAGATTCAGGTTTGAGTCAGTATTCTGTGTGGAGATTCTCCCGGTTATATTATTTAGAGATTTGGAGAACGAGGTTTAAGGTGAACACAATAATGAATGTTTAACAATAAAAAAAACAAGACAATATGATTATTATGCACCAAATAAAAAAAAAACAAAAAAATGTTCTTGCCTACTTTTATCTAAATTTTTCTCTTGTATATGGGAAAATGAAAAACTGGACCCAAGGCTCTACATTTTATGTTCATAAATCAACCTGTTTAAGAGATAATTCAGCCTATGCCGGGGATGGTTGTGTCCAGGATGAGTGGAGGATAAATGATGAAAGCTTCTCCGAGTTCTGGATCCGTTTATTCCTCACGCGGCAATATTGTCATCTACAATGAATCCCTGAATGGGAGACATCTCAACGATTACAAGAAACGGATAATTAAAACTAGATAACAAATGAAAATGTCGAAATTAAGATAACAGGAAATAAAATATAGTCAGGTACAATAGAATGTCGTCGGCGCGTGATGCGCGCGGTGGCTAGCTAACTTGTTGACCCGACTGACTGCTTGCGTCGCTGGCGGATCGCCCGTGCGCCGTTCGAATGCGCGCCTGCGCAGATGCCGACCAATCAGATGCGCCCGGCGGCGATCGCCCGTCGCCGGCCAAACGACGCTGCCAGCCGCAGTCCAAATATGTAGCGCCGCTACAAGCCTTTCTGTGATTTAATATTTCGTTTACAGCATAGAAATCTGAAAAGTAACAAGTAAATGTAGTCACTTACTGTGGTCTGTATGTTCTCTTTTTGAATGAGACATCTTTAGAAGCCGGACCACTTTGCCGTCTTTGGTAGTCAGACTGTCCTCTGGCCAGGAGGTCCCTTACATTTTGTGCTCCTTGATCCTTTTTGAAATCATCATCAACTCCGCCAGACCTATCCACTTTCATCCCCACTATAAGGTCACTAAAAACATGAGACATTTTAAACTTATATAAGTAGAATGTTGAATAAATTTATATATAAATTGTTTAGTGATGTTATTTTATTTGTATAAACCTTCCCAATATTTATTATATATAAGCCACTACTCCAACTAAGTATCCGCCGTGCCATATATGCAGTTTGCAATGGGCAGTTTTTTATTTCAGAGTTCATTTAGAAGTTTGAGTTATTGTTGTTTGATATGGGAAAGCTTAAAGCTGGTGCGTCTAAATCACTGTTTATTTTAAATAATTACCCACCACACAACTCTATGAGAGGACGGGTGGGTCTGTGTGCCTTTTATTTTTTATAACATCTTTCGACAGTTTCATGACCTTGTAAATTAAACATTGTAATCAATGACAATTTTATGTGTCAATGATATTCTTCATTCTCATCTTGCCTTTGGCGTTATTATTAAAAAGGTTTTCAGCAATTACTATTTTCGTTTTGTTTGTACCCCTTGTGATGTTATTTTTTTTTTCTAAGACATTCTTTTTTTTTAACCTTGATTTGAAGATACCTCAGTTAAAGTGGGTGTCTATATAAAGCAGAGCATTTCAGTTATTTTATGGTAAATGAAAAATTATCCATATATGAGTATATATATAATATATATACATATATATCTGCCGAAACGTCACTCCGTAAGCCCTCTCTATTTTTCTACCACCTGTATTAACAGTTAAAAAGTATAAAGGTTATACATATATGTAACCTTTAGCCCGGCAGCTCTGTATAGTGGTTGTTTTATAATGTTCTTACGAGTAGGTAGAAAATGAGGAGGGGAAAAGATATCCCCAAGTTCCCGGGAGCATAATAGTACTTTGTAACAATTTGTGACTGGAAGAAGGTGTACTATAGGGAAGTACTATTTTCAGGTGATATATGAAGTGAAATATACCTGGTAGGTTCTACCACAAACTTATTTTAAAAAAGTAATTTGTAAACACATTTCTATGTAAAATTTAAAAACAATATCATCACTTTATTTAAATTTATAAGTTATTTTGAAAAAAGCATTAAGTATTGTTTTTTGTTATATTTGTAACTACATTCCGAATAAAAACCAGTCTGTGAAATTAGGCCCCAAGTTTGCCTGTTCTATTTTGTGGTGGGTATGACGAGAGTCAGCCCGGCAGCTTAAGCCCACATTTACACACTTTAACTCCATCCTAGACGAATGGATGGGTTATATGGGCTTGCTTTCGTATTAGGGACTTTCTATTACGAATTTGCCTAAAAAAGCATTAGCTATTATTTAGGCCTTTCAAGAAGTACTCCTCAATCCTATTCTATAATATTGTCCTCTGGTCGAACCAGTTAAAAAATCACTAATACAAGAACATTGTTAAATTTTAATAACAAATAGTTATAAAATATCATAAGGGATACAAACTTCCAGTTGACTTGTTCTGGCAACGGATTAATTTTTCCCAATACTTTAGACAACAACTCTGTTTCGGTTTGTTTGGAGTCTGCTCCAAATGACGCTGCCACTTCGATCGCAGCTTTCGCTATTTTTTGTTCTGTACAAGTAAAATAATAAGATGTTAAAAACTATACAAAAGATAAAAGGTAATCTGATAATTTGGTTAGGATGTTGGTTGGGAAGTTACTTACCTCAAACTTACATGCCCGTTGTTGGCAGTGTTTTAAAAAAAATCTGGGTATTAATTGTTTGGATAATAAGGACATAAAGAGCTTTTGAAGTACAATTTCCTGCACTTTATGGTATGGTGCATTTAAAATATTAATGTGAAGTTTGACACTTGTTATAATATAACTCATAATCTATAAAGGTCTATTGATAGGGTCGCCATAGACTCTTAAGGTAAAAAACATACCGCGGGGTCTGGGTAATGGTAATGGTGCAATTTTAGGCCACTGTTAGAGAAGATAAATTGTAAAAACCTGTATAAATTCTATACAATAATTTGAAATGTCAACAACTTTTAGCAAAAAAAGTGGGTTTGGTTAATCAATTCACCTTCAAAATATAGAGATATAACATGAAACTGTATTTTTATAACATATAACTGACAGTAGGCCACCGGCCAGACGAGCCCATTTTCGAGGTGACTGGGGGATGTGCAGTGTCACTCTTACAGCTTACTGTAAGCAATTTTTTTTAAATGAATATACTAATGATAGCATTAAAAGATTTTGTGTAGTTTTTGATTTGTAGATTTTGCGGCATTGAAAGTGTAGTTTTAAAGACTCACTAGCTAAATATTGATATTTTAACTTTTTTTTCCAATAAAAAGTACCAACCAATATTTTCTTCTACGACTTTCGTTGGTCTATGAAACATTCCTGGAGGTTTAGTGAACTCATTTTTAGCAGCTTTTGGCACCTGATTACTTTCTACGAGCATTTGCTTTAGAAGAATATCAATATTTTTGAGTGGTGAAAGTTCGGGTTCATTTTTGCAGATTTCTTGTTTGACTGTTTCATTTGATGCTTCTGATTTGACTGGCGGTTCATCTCTTTTGTCGCAGAAACGACGATACGACAACTTCTTCATATGCTTTTCACCAACTAACCTAAAATATAATAATTTTGTTATAGATAATATTAAAGTTATCTCTAACAATATGTTTTGGTTTTTTTTATTTAAAATTTAAAATAAAATTTTTTATTACTTATGAGCTATTATTATTATGATTTTATCACGGACCTCGCCCACCTATCAGCTTTTTTTACTTATTACACTATAAGGATACACATTTCTTAATGGATCTTTTGAATGTTTCAGCCATTAAATTTTAATATCGAAACCAATTGGGTTTGTATGCTAGTCGAGAATGTTCGTAATAACAGTGTATCTAAGCAGTAATTTCAAGCAACTTGACACGTGGAAACAGAGGAATGCATTTCGAGAGATTTTGAAGCAGAAAGGAGTACACATGCCCTTCCTTACTTGATTCGAGAAGTGTGGCCTCGATCTAAAAAACAGTGTTATACCGATTTACTAGGAAGTACGGTTAACATAATCCTTTCCGAAGTTCACTCTAAATTAGGGAAACAATGAGGGTAAAATGTTAGCTCTTCTGATCGTCGTTCGTTGATAATTATTATTTGCCTGCCTACGAGCCCTCAAATTGTTTGATGATTCAAAAACAATACATTAATTTCATCATAATAATACTGTTTATAAGACGGCAAAAACCTTCGAGGTTAAATTACCTTGTTAATATAGCTCGATTCATGATTTGTAAGTAAACTATTACTAAAATAGATTTAAATAGTGAACAATATAGGTTATTCCAGTGTGACACTGACGTATTAGGACTTTTCTTTTTTAATCTTCTTTCTTTCAATAAAATGGCCTTCATTATGAATGATTTCAGCCAGTCTCAAGTATTGAGTAAAGACATCAATTTTTGACAATAAACAAAATATTGAGGAAAAAGGAAAAATAAACTACAAATAAAAATACAATAATAATAATATGAGGCTTACCTGTCGTACAAAATAAAACGCTTCTTTAATGAATGGCAAATGCCAACAGCCAATCAACACATTCAGGTTACCGCAGTCGCAAAGGTGCATATTTGAGCGGAGAAATGCAAACTTCAAATTAATAATTCTTTTTCTAAAATTCGAACAAAAATCGCGCGATAAAATTTAATATAGGATTTCGCACAGAGATTATGTTTAAAGATATTTTTTTATTATTTCGAGTTTTTAAATCACGTTTAATGGGGAACACGACCTAGTATTTTCCGTGTAGATTCGATTAAAACTATAACATTCTAAAATCGGTGGTGAAATCGCGCATTATTGAAATTATATTATAATAATAAATATATTATAAATTTACAATAAAACATGATAAAAAAAATAAAACCTAATATAAAGAGTAAGAAAAAAAAGCTACCGAAGCGACGCTAAAAAAAGTAGTAAGACAAAATAGAGTAAAAGTATGAAAAATGAAAGAAAAACGAATATTAAGTAAATTGAAAGTTGAGAATAATTTTAAAAACTATTTGATGACAGTAAAGGCGATAAATTGAGAGGCAGTTCCATTTTAAAATATAAAAGATAGAGAAATAAAATTTGTATAAATGATTATGACCGGACATAAGAAAAACATAAGTGGCTCTATCTCCATAAACATGGAATAGGGAGGAACTCGGCTCAAATATAGAGTCGTTGCCTAAAGAGCCGCTTCCTGGTGGCACTCTTCTGCTTCTTTTAAATCGTTCTGTCTCATCTAACGCATAAAAACTATATAACGTTGTTGGTTAATTATGAAAAATATAATTAATGTATGTCTTACCACTTAGTTGAGTTTGCATCTTTATAAAAAAAACTATACATTTATAGCTTTATTTTCCCGATTCTTCATTACAAAACTCACGAGTCATATTTTCCCCTTTGTAGCAGAAAATGAAGAAAGATATGTCGAAATGAAGCCATAAGGTAGCTCTATAGTAACCTTTACATTGACCAGTACCTTACGTAAAAGTAAATTAAAAACAAATTAACAAACGACTTGTAAACTAATTTCTTTAAATGTGTAAAATTCGTTGTATATTTATGGGACTTCATAAAATTGGTAAAATTACCAGCTTTGGCGGAACTTAACTTTCACAAGTTTGTTCAAAAGATGTTTATATCTGAAACCGGTAATGAAAACCTACAAATTGATACTAGACTGAGCTGACCGAACAATGGAATTAGCTTATTCATTCTCGAAATTACCGAGTGACCTGGGATTCAGAGAATAGATAAAGAAAAATGTTTTGTCCGAAGTATGTTCAATATGGCGAACTTGGTTCAATATGGCTCAAGGAACCCATTAAAAAAAATGGAAAAAGACGCCGAATAAAGCATAAAGAATCCCATAACTTATATTTCATAAGGTTCTGGTCAATTAAAGAGCTTTTAAAACAAGCAAAATGAAAATGTAAAATTGATTTTGGTTAATACTCCTATTTTTAACATACAAACCTTCATACCCTTTGATCCATCAGTATAAATGCAATTTGAAATTAGACCATTAGGTATTATTAATACCTACAAAACTGTTAAAAGAAGAGAAATTAATATTATTGCAATATTTATCTATACCAACATTAGTACCAGTACATGTTACATGGTACAGAATATGTTACATGTTGATAGATATACATAGAAAATTTTGTTGTTATTTTCTTTTTAAATTGTGTACAATTCTTGTTGCGTAACCACAATAAATAAATAAACACGGATATATTTCAATTTATGATAATTCCGTGGCACTAAACATTCTTTTACATTTTTCAATTTGCACTCAAAGATTAGTTTATATTAAATCTAACTGACCAGCAATAAATAAAACGTTTCAATAGCCGAGCTGTCATATGTTAGAAATTCGAATATGATGGTATCCTAATGATGAGCGTTATGTCAGTTTCATATTACTATAAATCTGTTGACTATAATGTTAAATATCTTTATTATCCAACCAGCTTTTGGTGTGGTCTTAACAGCTATGGTTGTTTTTCGAGAGCATCGATCTACACACAAAAATTCAACTCAAGTTGCGACAGACGGCCAAAGGAAGGGGATAGTAGCTTCTTACGCGTGAATGTATAGAAATTAAAAACCATGCCTGAAGTTCTTTACATACATAAAAAAATTATAAAAGGACATATTTTTAATATGTTTTTAGGAAGCTGACAAACTCCATTGCAGCCAATGACATTTTTGGTTATTCATAAAATTAGTAACAAGAATATAATCCTAAAATATTTTATTAATATAATAGAAAATTAGTGGATTTGTACAGAAATTTAAACAGCATCATCAGTAGAACTACAGAGAAGACAATACAAAGTAAATGCTTAATAATAATGTATTCTGAAGATAAAAAATTTAGTAATGAAAGAAAAAAATTTAGTAATGATGAGGCAATAGTACAAATTAATAAAGCCTTGATCCCTAAAGATGAACGTTTTTCTTTTCTTAGGTATCCTTCTTAGACTGAAAAGGGTCGATGAACATTGTGACATGGTACAATATCCAATTTTTGTTTATTAGCTTTTGGTTGTAGATTGCCCTTTAGCTGCCGCATCATCTTCTTTTTTTTTCTGTTTTTCTCTCATTAATTCTGCATCTCTGTATAAAAAAGATTACACCATTAGAGAACAGTTTCCGTTGAATTGTGAAATGAAATGAGGTGAATATAAGGCTGTTTTTTTGCATTCACAGAGTTACGAAACTATCGCATTGTTACAGAAGTGCTAAGTATTTTTTTTAGCACAGAGCAGAGAATTTACTAGAGTGGGCACTTCCTCAACTACACACAATACCTTTGAAACAGGTCCAAGGCGCAAGAGGATTGATGCGTATGCGATGCGTTTGTAAACACCTCATGCAGGAGCACATTGTACGGGTAATATAGTAAGAAAAATAATGAATATTAAAAAGATAGTAATTTGTAGTGTTTATTAGACGATAATTACACATATCGAAACCTACATATCATTATTTAAATGCTGAGAGTTATTTTAATAACATTCAAGAGTGTTACGTTACGTTATATAACAAAACTTTACAACTTTACTATATTTATAGGTTACTAAAGAGGTATTGTGTGTTATTATTGTAAACAAATATTACAGATTATTAGGACTGCAGTTTTAATAAAAAAAAACAATTATAATGAAATTATAATTAAATATGATAATATTATTTTTAATATCATACATAGGATGTACTTCCAATAGAGATCTTCTTACGGTATTAAAATACAAGTATGTAGACCTTATCAAAATGTTTGAATTATTACGAGTACAAATTACAGTCGGAGCATCAACACCACGCACATATGGTGGCTGCTGCAGGACAAATATTTAAATTGCCCAAAATGAAATCTGATTTTGGTCAAAGAAATATTAGTTTTGCAGTGCCGAAACTGCTATACCTAATTTGGAAAGGTGTACAAATTTTTATAGACATCATACATTTAGACCTTGAAATACTTTTTATTTATCATTATACTGCTATCATTAAACAAACCTGTGTACATATTGCTTAAAATTTAGGAATATATTATGATATCAAACATTTTATCACAAAAATCATGTTGCCACATTAGACCTCAAGATAAATTCAGTTAAAGTAAAAAATTAACAAATGGTGGTTTTCAATCTGGCACTACTTTTTTCGTAGTTGGTGTTTTTGACAGCTGTCACTTGATTTATGCTCAGTTTGGTTTGCCATTTCATAATGAATAGACTTACTCCTGAAGAACGTTTGCAAATAGTGCAAATTTAGAAAAAATCACTCTAAATTTTTTAAAATCACTCTAAAATAAAGTAAAAATTGCGTCGTGGGCCTGTGGCGTGGCCTCCAAGATCGTGCGATTTAACACCGCTAGACTATTTTTTGTGGGGTTATGTGAAGTCGCTTGTCTACGCAGATAAGCCGGACACGATTAACGCCTTGGAAGAGAATATTCGGCGCGTTATTGCTGACATACGGCCCAACTTGCTGCAAAAAGTGGTTGAAAATTGGGCCTCTCGGCTGGAATTTGTTCGAGTCAGCCGCGGCGGCCACTCTGCACTCACATGTTATAAAAGGGGCAATTTAAAAATGACAACTGAATGAAAAGATGACTGATTCTTACGACGAAGTTGTAAAATCATTTAAAAAAAAAGTTAGGTGTTTCGATTTGTAATATAAATAGATAATTAAGGTAACAAACTTAGCTTCTTCTTCATTGGCACTAAAACGGTTTTTTTCCCAGCGGGTATGTAGTTACCGGCATGTTATAAAGAATGTCTAACAAGAGCATGACTCCGTTGGCTTTTGTCTCAAACGACATTCTGAAGATATCATCTCCATTGTTTGCGTAGGACTATTTTTTTTTCTTTTATTTTTATTTAATTACTAGGTACCTCAAAAAGATGTTGCCTCCGGCAGTTAGGGGAACTCCCACCCCCCGCAATAGAGCTTGCCTACTGTACAAATTTAGGGCCTGCCACCGATTTGGGGGCCTAGTTTTTGGCTATTAGCAGTGTAGAAGTCGCGCCAGTGTCTAGGGTTTCAATTAGAGAAAGCAGGTCATTTATAGATTTATTGAACTGATCCTTAATCTCTCTTCTAAGGTTGCCAGCGCTATAAGTACCTTACAGGCCATAGTAGCATGAGCGAGCAGTGGTTACTACGCTTATGTTATGACTATTGTCACGTGTACTTACTAAAAAAACAAATTATTAAATTTTACCTGTGTTTACGTTGTTCCAGAGACATTCCTGCTTTTTCCCCTGGCACTTTTTTTTTAATCTGCTCTTGTTGTTTTTTTTGATTTTTAGCCCTTGCCAAATCCCTTTGATTCCCTCCTAAAATAATATATGATATGATAAATTGTTAGAAATATTATTAGATGGAAATGTTAGCTTATTGCAATACATAAATAATACATATCAAAGTCGCCGTACTCTATTTGCATACTTACCAAATTACAAGGTGATAATAATTGCAAAATATGGCTAAGTTATTAACCTAGGAAATGATGGATTGACCTAGGGATGATTAAAGATGATGCTGAATAAGCTATTTCAAAACTAAAAAAAATCATAACCACTTTCTTATAGGCTGCTATCTCTCTTCAGGTCAAAAAAGGTCATCAAAAAGGTTAGGCAACAATTGATTAATAAAGCTAACCGAAAAAAAGAAACTGCAATATGAGTTTGAAATAACTTTTTTAAAACAAGCTATAAATAAATATTTATAGCTCTACAGATCTTTTTGGTCCTTAACAATTTTGAACTAGTTACTACAAACTTATACACTAAAATGTTATTACTTGGCCTCATAAACAGTTATCCTGTCAGGTTATTTCAGAGTTAAATATTTTGGAAAAATGAGCAATGACAACAAACAGTTTGGCAGATCTGCTTGGCGCGTATTGGTCAGAATATCCAATTACGCTTTCTCAATTGTAATACAAATTGTATAACACCATGTGTAAAGGAGTTGATTACCATATGTTTTGGAACTGCCAAATTTGTTAGTACTGGTCCATCGCGCCACATTCCTTTTCTTGAAATAGTTCTGAAACACAGGTCTATCAACTCTTTTAAACACAATTTACTTAATAGGCAAAACACTTTCCTTTTCAGTTTTAATTAGTTTAAGCCAAATAAAGACAATTTAATGACATTTAGGCATGATCATTTCTGTGTGATTTAATAACACCAAAAAATGTACCAAATTCACATTGAACAGACGGGCCACTTTAGCATGTTTATGGTTATTGGACGATAAAAACATTTTTTAGTGATGCCATAAATTCAAATACAATTATTCGTATTCAAAAAATAAATTAAGACAATAAAATTGAAGTTCTCATATAGAATTGCACTTAATACCGTTTAGTTTACCGATTTCTCTATTCCCATTTTAATACAATATTTTTGTGTAGAATGGTAAAATATCAAACATTTTTTTACATTTTACAAAAAATTAAATAACTGGACTAAAATTGCTTCTTATCTTAAGCTTAAAAATTTGTTACCGTCTGCAGATCCTTTGGCTTTCTGGCTTGAAAATATATTTCCTTAGTCTAAAAAACTTGGCCCGTGAAGTATTTTTCACTGAAACCTAAGCCTTAGTAATTTGGCCTCAGATTTTAGATTGCTGGTAATATTCAGACACAAAAAAATGATTTTCTTGAATAAAAATTTGCCTGTTAATTTTGATTTTTAAATCTTTTGATTTATTTGTATTCGCTGAATAATCATTTTAATATTTGTATTCGATAAACAAGCAATCGTATCAGTTTTTATTTTTAATTTCTACAAAATATGATCAATGAATAGTAAGTCGCTATCCGCGTTTGTTTGTTAGTTCTTTAAAACCATGTAATAAATTTGATGCAGTTTTTACCATTACATAAAGAATTCCTTCCGGAAGGTTTATGCGTATAATATATTCATATTAAATATAAAAATAGTAGAGAAATGTCAATGTTTTGTAATAAAGTCATAAAAAGACACTTACATGGCTTACGCCGATTAAACCATTAGAGATACATCAAGTAAAAAAAAGGTTATGAATTTTTGGCATTCTCTGTGGAAACCTTAGGCTCTTGAAGTAGAGGCAATAAAATTTATAAATGTAATTGGTTCAAAATTTGTGTATTTGTGGTTACCCTCGTTCTGGAAGGTTCCTCAAGCAACGTGTCAGTATTGCGATTCAACGAGGAAATGGCGCATGCGTTTTAGGTACATTTCGAGACATAAACACTTCCCAAAATAATTTAAGCGAAATTTATTATTTCATGGTTTTTAAGGTATTTAATGTTATTTTTTTTTGTTTTCATATTAAATAAAATATATTTTTTACATCTCTTTGTTTTTCAAGTTGAATATTATATTTAAGTTCTATTGTGTTTAAATAAAGTATTTGAGTAAAAATGTACTACAGAATTGTGGGTGTTGAAAAGGCCTACAGAAAAATCCGCAATAGCATATGTAGTATTAATTATTTTTATCTTTCAAAGTTTACAAATAAGGTGATGGCAGGTTGTAAAGGATTTTTTTAAGTGACATGGCATGATATTGTTTTTGGGGCATTTTGGAAACCTCTCGGAATGTCTTGGTCAACGCAACTATTTTTAGTTCTCCCGAGTGTGGCAGGAATGAGTTGTCGGGTGTCTTTACAAAAACAAATGTAGGTGGGGAGATGGCTCGAGTGCTATAGGCACGAGTCATTGGACGCCGAAGGCGCCTTTTTAAGCTGACTGTAGGGCCTAGCTTCTAACCCGGAGCAAAGTCCGGGGTTAAACAGCTAGTTAAGTCATAATAATATGATTCATGAAATGTAATTAGAGATTTTTTTCATCAAATTATATTATAATAAAAAAAAACAAGCCACCCAAAAGAAGATTTTTAAAAATATAATTCATTTTTTAATATGACACATTTCAATTAGCTACAATCAATCCTTAGCTGAAAAGGAATCAGATTTTTTCTTTTAAATTTATTTATAAAATTAAATTTCAGATTAGGATTATAATAATTTATAAAAGTGATAAACAGATAGATACCCAAACAGTGGCGTTGCAAGGTACTGAAATTATATGAGAAATAAAAAGAATAAAAAAACTTCAACTTCATTGCGCTAATTTATTTTAAACAAAGGACAAATAAACTGAACTGAACTGAATTTTAGTATGGTGCATGCACCATAACTAGTTTTAAATCCTCATGGCACCTCTCTGACTGGTACCAGGGGTAGACAATCTACGCCTCACAATGCTACTGCTCTTGAAGGATTCATATAGTCTACTGTCCAGTACGGAAGCCTAACTACATGTCAAACTATCAGCACGTAAAAAATGTAAACATAGATTACTACTTTGAGGATACAAAGAAATTAATTGCCGACTGCCTTGAGTAAGTACTAAAAGTGTTTTCTAAATGCCCTGATACCGACATAAATTAAAATAATATGATACAAACAACAAAAATTGATTATTTCTCTATGGCGCGTAATAAATTAATTGTCATCCAACTGAAGACTAATCAAACATTTAGGTAGGTGAAAATCGTCTTGATTGGATCAAGACGGCCGAAAAGATGTCAATCAAGATGATTTTACCAACATTGGAAAGACCAAATTAAAACCGCTTTAGAAAAAAATAAATCAATCTCCAGACCATAAAATCAAAATAGCTATTTCTGGTACTGCTAGGCTAGGTTACAATAATTGGCACAACCTACCTATTAACCACTAAGTAAACATGAACTTACGAGTCATTGTTGTGAATTGTCTGCCTAGAGATGTTTCGATATATTGTATTTTTTCGTTTTTGATTTTAATCGAAACTGGACGATACGCTTGTCCCCAGACTCGGGCGCACCGTCCTCTGATTCGACGACTCGCTTCACAACCGAATTCAACAATATTTAACTGACTGAACAGGAAAAGAAACCACCCACTCACTTAATAGCAGTAACAGAAGTCTTAGTAGTCAGTGAACTCAGTAGTTGCCATTATAATTATAAAAAAGAATATTTCTTTTATCTAAACTGTCCACACGCGATAGGTGTTGTGATATGTGTCACGCGCAAGATCTGAAGACAAATGACAATATTCAATTTATTTACACACATCTTCAAATTCCACACATTCCAAAGTCAAAATTCCCCGTAAATGGACCCTGTGGTAAATAACTAGCTATGGTATATAATAATTTTTTTGATAAAGTGGAATCAA
Source organism: Neomicropteryx cornuta (assembly GCA_020383195.1). Lineage (NCBI taxonomy): Eukaryota > Metazoa > Arthropoda > Insecta > Lepidoptera > Micropterigidae > Neomicropteryx > Neomicropteryx cornuta. The sequence continues at coordinate 16,026,467 of JAHKQU010000014.1, forward strand.
ATTTTCTTGCTTTTGGTTTTAAATATGATATAGGTGTATACGCACATGAAACACCTAACATTTAGATTAGTTTAATAATAACATTGAACATGTTCGATAGCCGTTTACGCTTTTCCACACTGGGGTCAGAAAATTGATTCCAAATAGATCTCGAATGTAAAAAAACATTTACTTTATGCCTGATTTAGTTCATCGCGAGAAAATGAATGATTAAAACGCATAAGTTGTGTATAATTAAAACGTTAGTTCACAGCCTAAGTGGCATCCCATATTTTTTCTTATGATTAGTCGTTACTTTGAAGCTTAGCAGCAAAGCGCAAACTTAGTTAGGGCGACTACGGATAAGGCCATTTTTTTATAAATTTACCCGCAGAAAAAAGTAGTTGGAAAATAAATGTTTTAATATATTATTATGCGTACGAAAGTTTACTATAGGTGTGCGGAGTAATCGATTGCGCAAATCATTGAACCTCCTCTAAAATCACACCTCTGCTTGTCCAGGTTCGTGCCTACAAACTCGCATAGCATGTCTAATCTATGTTTTCTGATATCCGGCTTAACGCCGTTATTAATAATTTGTACAAAACATTTAAGACATTCGCTATGAAATTCGTTAATCGTTTTGAGTTAATTAAGACCATATAGCCAGACATTACTTTAAACTTTTTACGAGCGTTTGATTTTTTAAAAAACGTGTTTACTAATTTACGTTAATATTGATAACTATAATTATCTGCTGTACATTTAAAAATGTAGAGTTTCAGAGGTAAAAAATATTCATCGTGAAAGTTATTACCGAAAACTGTTTTTGAAAGAAATTCTTTAAAAAGAAAACTGAAACTAAAAAAATAAATGTAAATGATGAGTATCGCTGAAATGCGAAATTGATTGTACTTCAAACTCACTTCCACAAAATAATGAATTAGTTTATGACTGCCAAGTGAGTTAGTCCGTCTTATAAAAATAATAATATCGATAACATTCAAATTATTCAAAGGTCTAGATATAGATTCTTAAGATGACATATTACAATTTTATAAATGTACAAGCCTGGTAAATAGACATTTTTTAGATCTAATGTTAGTAAATTCATGATTGCATGATGCAACAGAATTGATTGCTCAGAGCTAGTAAATAAATTTAATGTTCCTTCTATTTATAGAGACCAGCGTTTAAACATTTTTTTCAGTCTACACAATGCTCAATAAACAATACTTTATTTTCAAAGATTCGGCTAATATCGATCTGTTTTAATAAATATATCCATTGTCATGATGCTCGAATGAAGAGAAGCAGAGAGTTTTAAATCAACGCCATTTAATCGGTTTTCGATCAGCCTAGATCCGGAAATGTAAGTAAGGGCTTATATATTTGTTTATTATTTTTCTTGGTTGTATTAATTATTATGGTCGTATTAATATATCGTTTATTTTGATGTAAAAATTATTTTTCAATAAATAATAACAAATACAAACTATACCAAGTAGATAGTTCTTAGTAAAATGTATTTTAGTTTTACATATAATTAATGTGTTTTATGTTTTATGTTTGTCTGTTAATTATGTAACACTGTTGAATTTTTGAGTTTAAAAATGAATAAAAAATGGAAAAAATGGATGGTTTAGCAGATGGATAAAAAGTAGTTCTAATAATAAATCGTACAAACAAGATCACCCAGCAGATGCTACTGAAAGTACAATGTGAAGCATAGTGAATTTTCTGCATTTTTTTTTTGAGGTTAATCAATCAGTATTGAGATAAAACTAAATATATATAAAATATTAATAAATGCACTGATATTATATTAAATATATGACTCTGAGATAATAAGAGATAAAATAATGTGATAAATTAGTTTTGAATTTCAAACATTTTTGACGATATTTTGAATGAAAATTAAAAACCAGATAACTGTTTGCAACAACATTTATTTAAAATGAAAATATGTAAATTCGTTGTTAAAGAACTACTGTCGGAATTTTGAAAAAAAAAATAGATTGTGTTTTAAACATTGAGATATTGCAATAAAGCAACAAATAATTGATATTTTACCTTAAACCTGGGTAAAATCCGCAGAAGTTAAAACCCTATATTTCATTTGTTTTTTTTTGCAATATTTGGTTTAAATAGTATTATTAATTTACCACAATGTTCAATATTTACAAGTTAACATAATAATCGTTATTTTTTTTAATTGTAAAGTTGCCAGATACTATTTTGATTGATTTTATTTTCTGAGGCTATGAGAGATGAAGGTTAGTTTTCATAACAAAGAAACCTGAAAGTGACGTAAACGTAGAAGTAGGAAGGAGGGAGGAGAAGGAAATCTAGGACTGTCAAAAGAAAAGATTAAAATGTCACTAAATCCTCAAAACTGTTCTGTAATTCAGAATTCTCAAAAATCTGACATTATAATTAAACAAATTCTCCCTAAACAAAACGAGTGCTCATATGTATCATGTTACTGGTGAGCCAAGATTATACGACGACGTTTTAAAGTGTAGTTAAACCTATAGCTAAAATGTATAATTTTGTCATTCTAGCGAAGAAAATGTGTGGAAGCTCTGTCAGGACGTGTATAAAAAAATGCCCGATGAAATAGATAAATGTTATGCGGTGTTTATATCAAATCCTTGCCGAACTGTTCCTTTGTGGAAACAAAGGGCAGGCCGCGAAGATGATAGGCTCGTCATTTGGGTAGGTATATAACATCTAGCAATTTCAGGACAAGTTTACGAACGTCCTCACTGTCGTAAATTTTAATGTATCACACCCAATATTTACAGTTTTGCCTGAAAATACATTATTTTTCCTTGGGTTATGTACAGGCCTTATCAATCATAGAGTTAATATTGAATCAAAGCATTTGATATTTCTAGAGCAACGCAATAGAGTAAACATATCTTATTTCCTTAAAAGTACTTGCATTCATGATTTGGTTCATCATATTCAAGGTTTATAAAAAAAATAAATCCTATCGAACTCGTACATATTTTTAAAAATTAGTTTTTAATTATGTTATTGGTCAATCTAGTGTTTTTTTTGTGTGTTACCATGTAAGACTGTTGGTTTTTCCACTTTTATTCATTTTTATTGCAAAAGATAGAACCATGACTGATAATGTTGACCTAGGATAAATTAGGTTTATAAACATTATTATAGTTTTTCACTCAACATTTGAAGTTTATAAACTATGAAATAATATATTTTTTGAAGTAAATGGTTAATTTTTTTATATCAGTGTCCTGAATTATGTGTGAAATTAAAAATTTATTTATTATGAAGACCATGAAAATAATACATAATATATATTATAAAATTATTATAAATTATATTACAAAACTATTATTTAAATTGTGTTTAATAGATACTAAATTTTCTATCAATGTGCTTTACTAAAAAAATTATGACAGGATTTTTAAAATATCTATAAATACTTGGCGTTAACATTTATAATTCACCTCCAAAGAATATACCATTATTATTATTGCAATGCCCCAAATGTAAAGTTATAAGGTAAAGGCCATCTAATAAGTAAATAAATTGAATTTCTTCCACTCAACTAACAACTGATACAAAAGCATATTAAACATATTAAAAATTGATTGATTTATCTTATAATGGCTACTCAACTCAAAAAAATAAACGGTTTTGTGTATAGCAATTTCTCAAAATGATTGAGGTGCATACAAGCACAGCCTAATAAATAATAGTACAGAATTGGGCAAGCGTTCCTCTGTATGGCGTTCTCTTCATAATAATATTTTTGGTAATTAATTGTACCAACTAAGAATTGTGTACTTTTTTCATAATAATTCCTTAGCCATTTTAATTTTACATAAAACTAATTAAAATAAATATATATATTGTATAAATACATTCTGAAACTGGTTAAAGGATTTTTCAATAAAAAAAAATATGCAGGAAAAAAGTCAAGGAATTCAGGATTCCATTACTATCTCTAAACACAACAGTTCAGAAACCTGCAAACAAAACGTTGGCCTTCAAAATGTGAATCATTTTTTTCAGGAATGCCCAGGAAGACTTCTTTGTTGTATTTAAATCATTAAATGCATTTTTTAAAAAATTGTAAAATAAGATATGTAGTTATAGAAGTTCGTATCTGCAATACCTAAGTTCACTTTCATTCACGTTCTGTTGAAAAAAATAAACTATACTTATATTAAGCTAAGAGATGTTTTAAGTCAAATTATCAAAGTAAATACGTTATGCTAGAATTACCAGTTGATCAGTGATACTTTTAAAAATTGTGTTTTAATGATTTTTGTTTGTTGCAGGACTATCATGTTATATTTATGTATTCCCTGGATCTCAAAATATGCCTTGTTTTTGATTTAGACTCGGAATTGCCTTTTCCGACTTTTTTTCACAAATATGTTACCGAAACTTTCCGCACAGACCAGGTTCTCAAATCTGACTATTTCAGGTTAATTTCATTTGTTAGCTTTTGTATTGAAATGTATATTATAACTTCTAGTTTACCTAAATTCTACTAATGTGCATTGTTTTAAGGTATTTTCGAGTTGTACCTGCAGTGGAATTTTTACAAAATTTTGCATCGGACAGAAGACACATGAAGAGACCAGATGGCTCATGGATAAAACCTCCTCCGCCTTATCCAGCCATATCTACTGCAGGTAAGCACATCATGAGAACTTTAAACCCTATTTTTTTCTTTACAGAAATCTAATGGTGGAGTTTGCTTATACTAAGCGGCAACTTTTACATCAGCAAGCTCTGTAGGTAAAATCTAGTTTATCCAAAGCTGTTTTAGCAATCAATTCTAAAGGTTAAATTAATCATAAAAGCGGATGTGGGGACAGCTTGATGGGTGGTCGACGATTGTACCCATTTCCTCTTATTAGGCGGAACACGGATTATTTTTCGCAGTAAGAATATTCAATGTTAGTTTTCTTACACTGCCGACTGAGTTAAGTTACAACACATATTAAATTACAGATGTACAAGATGTTATGTTGTGTCACATCAAGTAGACAGCAACACAAGTTGAACTGATTCCCTGACGATACAAGTCATATAATAAACAAATAAATCTTTAACATGAATATTTCCTAAGGAGCTCATATTAATGTCGTTATTATAATTGTTTAATTGTAGGGAGCGCCCACAACCTTCACGAGTATATTAGCATGGAACCTGCAGTTGGCCCCGGTCAAGTTTTTGGACTCACACAATTTGTTCACAGATTCTATAATGTTGAAAGGTAGTTTCGAAGCTGGCTATAAACTTTGTTACCTTATACATTTGAAACTTTTTGCTATTGCATATTTTAATAGTTATTTTTTAATTTTACAATTTTTATGATACGTGTTCTAAAATTGTGACACTCAAGAACCACGCTGTTTTCTTATATCTAAAATTTCTATCAAAAGACAAACATGTTTATTGCCTGCTCAACTTTTTAAACGTTTAATTAACTTTTTCTCCTATTCTTCAAATATCATATTTGTTATTAGATACAACACATTGTTTCTCATAAAATAAACTAATTATATTCCGCTTATTTCCACGTTTCCTATTGTTATTATATTTGTTATCACACTTAATTATGTGAATGTGAATTTTGTGTACCTATTTCTTGTTGGGAGTTCTAGATGTTTCCACTCTTCCTGTTTTTGACTATTCTGTAATTATGCATACCAAATACTCATTGCTTCGGCTATAGCCACATTATTTGAAAACAATGTATTTCTAATTCCTCATTTTGACTAGCACAAACTATTTTACAGTTACACTTGTCACATGGTGGCAGTATTTTACGAGTAAACATGTTAATGTGTGAAACCATTAAAGTTTCTTAATATTTATAAGTATAAGAGTATTGTTGGCTTAACTCATTGTGACTGAAGGTTTTATAATTTAATCATTCCATTCTTATGAAATAATTGAAAGTTTAGGGAATATGTACAATTTACATCTTTTAAATAGTAGTGTTTTGTACATGGCATATAAGTCATAATATATGAAATAGTCTGTCCAGTGATTACTAGGGAATCCATATTATATTGAAAAATATACCAAAGAAAAAACTTGCTCAAAGTTTAGAATCCACTTTGGCTATATTTAGCAGTGGAAATGGACATAGCCCGCCCATGAAAATTTTATAATTTCTCACCGTGAGTGGTTAATATTGCCGAGAAGTGGAAGTGATCCTTTATTGTATATTATTATTAATGCCCCTTTATTATTTATTGTTATTTAAAAGTTTGAAATAACTGACTGAACAAAAGTGACAGTATAATAATACGCTTGTGCTTTTGACTTATCCATTTGTATTTGATTTTATTACTGAATTTCTCAATGCAAATAAATCTTTTGAAGTTCGCTGGTTTATCAATGCTCCAACTACATCGTACCATTAAAATATTATAATACATTTTAAAATTTGAAATTTTGTGTATGCAATTACGTGTACAAGTGTCATAAGCCACCTTAATTTTTGAGTCATTTTTTCCCTATTTTTACAAAAGATTTTTTTTAAACAGAACTGATTATAAGCTCAACAAAGCATACGAACACAATATCAACTATAACACTATCAAAAGATTCTATTCTAATAAACATTAAAATGTCTGTATTGTTGTGAGTAATTTTAGCAATCTTAATATTTTCTAAAATTCTCAACCTGTTCAATGCTCATTTCTATAAGAATTTTAAACTAATATTAAAATAATTTCTAAAATTATAAATTTTCTGTTTCTCTGATTTATCAACAAATCAAAACTACCTATAAAAACAAATAAAAAGGATAACAATGTTTCATAAATTGATTTAGTATACGTATGTTTTTGTTTACTGTTGTGACTCAATTGTGGTGCATGTAAAAAACGGAAAGCCTCTATCACAAATAATAATTTTGCCTTGAAGCAATGTTTGCGAGACTTTTTCTGCTAAAGTGGTTTAACCAACGATCTTTTAAAACATTTAGATACGGCAACTGAGGGCGAAAACCCCGACGCCGCGAAGTCCACTATTTTGCGTCGAGTCCTTTAGTCGCGTATCATACGTCTCGCTTGCTCGCATATGTCATTGCGATAAGTCTCTATCCAGCATGGCCCGCGGGACGGGACGGGGGGAATGGCGGGGGAATCTACTGGTGGCGTGTTTAAACGCTATCGGTTTGTATGAGATGGCGTATCTATTGTTTTAAGGTCGTTGGGTTTAACGGCCTGTTAGCACCAAAACAAACTACAAATAATTGAGTGATGCAGAATGACCGAGAAGGATGATATCTACCTATGAGTCAATATAAAACGAACGTATTAAAATGAAAATTTGATTATGACTTATGTCCCACTACAGAATAATTAAGCGTCCAATCGAGAACGGCAGAATATTCTCAATAACCATATAATTTAATTTGGTTTTTTGAGTCTAGCCTGATTTGATTTTAAGCATCTGATTATATCTAACTTGTGAACATCCATTATCTAGCATGCCTTATAAACAAAATTAGATGTTTCGTAGAGAGAAAAACTAAATTGTGTGTTAAGGTTCTGTCAAAATAGAGGTACAACCTCTAGTTTGATGAAGAATGAAGTTTGAGAAGAAACTTTCCAACAATGAATTATTAAATCTAAATTATAAGGCCCCATAATCAAACGGCTTATTAAAGAGTGTAAAGCGACTGGCTACATAAGACTGAAGAAAAATTAGAGACCCATAGGTCTGCGAGCAGCGGTCGGCAGTGAGCAGAACCGAACATATGGGTGCGGATTCGATTCTTGGTGAGGCAATGCTTTTTTTTTCAACTTTTTATTTTTTATTCAAACTTAATATATCTTCTGTAAATCAATTAATCATATTTATTAAAATGAAACATTCTGTAAAATGTTTTATTACTTTAGCTTCTGTGCATTCTACCACTATATAATCAATGATTCTACTATACTACCCCCGCATTTCAGTCTGCGTGTTTACAGAAAACTACAAATGCTAGAAAGTTTCTATGAATTTCATGTTATAATATTAGCTATAAAATTATTGACCATGGTGGTTCAGATATGTTCCATTTTTAAATACATATATTTTCCATCATTTTGACAGCTCAGCCGCTTAGCCGATATTTGAATGGCGCCGAAGAGCTAATGAAAACATTAAATCTCCATGAGAGTTGTACTTTTATTACCATCCATAAAACTCTATATGAAAGTACTGAAAAAAAAAACAATAAGAACTTGCAAAGAGTTTGTATAGAGGCTTATTAAGAGAGAGCCTCTTTACACCTCTTTGTAAATAAATTGTGATTGATAAAATAAATATATATTGAAAACTATGCTACAAATTTCAGTTGCCCAGTTACGGAGTATGAATATATAATATGTTACAAAGAAAAATAATAATGGAAATATGACCCTTAGGTCACAGTCTACCGCTTTGTCATTGTAATAGTAATTGTTGAATTATGAAACTGATTAAATTGATGACTAAAATATTCCAATACGAAATCCAAATACACAATTCTAAATTGATTCTGGTGTTTGTTCAAATTATAGAAATAAAAAATAAACACTAAATTTATAAACTGAAGGTAATACCTGCACCATCAAAATTTGAAAGTCTTTAACTGCCAAATATTTACAATTCAAATATCCTAAGAGTAAAAGGCCAGGAAATATTCACTACTTACAATTTAGATCAGGGGTGCTCAAACGGTCGATCGCGATCGACTGGTCGATCGCAATCGACCGTTTGAGCACCGTGCAGAAAGCTAATATCTATATATGCTACGGTACGCCCTACCTAGGTAGGTAGGGTGTATCGTGTATGTACGACAACCCTGCATCACACACACTTGCAGTCTCTCAGAGTCGATCGTAAGTAGTCTAAAAATATTGAAGTAGATCGCCAGCAGTTCAAGTTTGAGCACCCCTGATTTAGATGCTGGAAAAATAATTATGCCTCGGTGTAAGGAACGTTTTGCCAGATAAAAAAAAAATATGTATGCTAACGGCTGCCTTGTGACATTTGTAACCCAAAAAATTTACAGGATTTGTGAGATATTTTTGATTTTCATTGTAGTTCTAAATTTCGTGTCACTGACTAATAGTTTATAAGTATAAATGGCCTTCCGTTTAAAATTCTCGCCATCTTTAATATGTAGGTAAATGTTATATTACATATTTATAATATACAGTGGTGACCTTTTTACAAATTTACAACTCGTCACAATGACTGCTGTGTTCCCTATGGAATAATTTCAAAATAAATTTATGAATATATGTAACTAGTAAAACAAGCCAAATAAGTTGTAACACATGAGGAGGGTCCCAAAAAAAGTAATTATATTCTTAGGAGCGGACGGTTTGTAGTAGAAATACGCATTATAAGGCGACACTGTTTAAATAACCCTATGAATCTAGCGGAACGAATAATCGCGTTACTGTAGCTGGCTCATAGCGGTGATGAAATAGCCACAGCTACAGAATCACGCTTACTAAAGTCGAGATTTTTATTTATTTATTTCAGGAAACAACAGGTAATACTTCCAAACTTAATAAAATAGAAAAATACATTCAGGAACGAGGTTGAGATTAGGAAGTAGGAGGGGTTGGGAATATGAAATATGGCATAACTTTCCAAATAATAAGTTTACACATATACATATACTATTCTAGAATTAGAGCTAGAATAGACACTCTTGAATTCCGGGAAGGTAGTGTTGAATATACTGATGTTGTTCAACATGCTGTGGTAAAGCTTACATGCACGATGTAAATATATGAAGCAAAGTCATGTTCAACGAAGTCGCTTCGCTTACCTATTATTGCACATTCCACAAGACGTTACAGACCATTTGGTTTATTCAGGTACATCGCCAGCCGTAAATATTTTGACAGTCGCCCTATTATTTTTTACCCTGTCCGGCCAGACTCCAGCTTCAGTGACATGGAAATCTCATTGCGAACAACACCATGACAATGAAGCACAGTGACGAGTTCTGCTACAAATCACGCAGTTATTCTGTAACCATTTAGGTATTAGGCTATTTTGAAATCGCGTATAACGTAACCTCAGTTATATGATTATCGCATTACGCCCACTGCCAGTTAGTACAGGCTTTTGCCGCCTGGTACATCTTGCCATCAACCTGTATGGGTCGGTCTGCCAATCAGTGTCGTTAATTGATGTAGAGTTGCATAATAAATGTTTTTCTAGGTGCTTTTTGTGTGTTAGTTGAGAAGTTCAGGGCGGCCCTCAACCCAGACAAATGAAAACATCTCGAGAATTCGTGAATTGATCTTAAGTGTTTATGTGATTTTACCAGAGAACCTGAACTGCTTTGAAAAGTGGAGAAGGCATCTGGGCCAATACATTAAATCAAATATGAAGTACTACTTTGATTGTGATTAAATATTGAACATGAAAATAATACACAATTTTATATTACTAAATTCTGGTATTATAGGGTGTTTTATACAAGAGCATCATATATTAAAATAAAATAAAATAATAAATTAACAATATCAAATCAACATAATTTATTCTAATATATTTTGTTTTCTAAAATGACATTCGAAGGTAGAAACATAATTAAACATAGGTAAATAATTAATGAGCATTTGTTAATATCACAGGGCCATTTTCTGTTATTAATATAGTATGCTCAACTTGTGCAGCCCTAGAGCCATCACTTGTGACCATTGTCCATTCGTCGTCGAGCTCTTCTAAGGTATTTCTACCATGACACAAGACTGGCTCTATGGTGAATGTCATACCAGCTTCCATTATGCCAGGATAATCATTTCCTATGAAACAAAATTAACGATGATTGAAAGATGTAGGTATAATACACTATCACATGATCGATCATTTTGATATTTTTTATATTATTTGATTTTTTGTGGTTGGCAATTGTTTTTCATTAATATTTTTTGGAGTACATAAATTAAAATTCGTGAAATTAACACCAATTCTCAAGATATCATTCAAATGAACCCTATGGGAATTTACAGCTTGTGGAGCAGCACATTGAAAACAAATTAATGAAAATCTCTATAATAAATCTGCAGGAACTTTCTTGAAATTGTACAGCAAATCATATTATTTTTGTGATACTCACGTGCATGGTAGATATCTGGCGGTCCATGAAAATATTGACCGATTCCATGACCCAAACAGAAGGGTATAACAGTTAAGCCTCGCATTAATGAATGCTCATGAATAGCATATCCTATTTCTTGGAAAGGTACACCTGGCCCACAGACCGATATTCCCTAGAAAATGTAGGAAAAATTTACACTTGTATCAAAGAACATTGTTAAAAAATGCACTTAGCAGACTAAACTATACTACATTTACTATTACCGTTGGCAATATTATTATGACACTGGTTGAGACTTTTTAAATGGGTTGATTGAGGAAGGAGAAATTAGGTTTTTGGAGGCGTTCACTTCTGGCATCAACAACAGACTTCTATGTAACGTTATTATATTCACCACTCGTTACACTCACTAGTGCAGTCGCCAAACACGCAGCCATGTTGTAATTGGGAAACATTTGTCCAATATTTTTGCTGATTAATGTTTGATTGAAGATCAACCCCCTTTTAGGGAGTGAATTGAAATACACCCTGCATTGGCTGTAATTACATTGCTTTATTGAATAAATAATTTTGAATATGAATTTCTTTAGTTTCTGTTATAGATATTGTATTTGGTAGGCACATACCTACAGATTTGTACTTGTCGATTAATGTATGGAGCGGAGGTTTCTATTTCGGCAAGCAGCCTTAATAAAGTTCTCATAAGGAAACAATATGTTTTATTGTAGCTCACAAATATAACAATTTCCAAATAATGGTGTGTGTGACAAGATGAAGTCCGTGAGATTGAATTTTGTTGTTATATGTAAAGAGATGTTTGAGATAATAATGATTGTTAATATATAAAATTCTTAATGATTTCTGGAGCTTCTTATGTGATAATAGTTTTATGATGTGATTTCTCTTGACATAAGACTTTGCAAAAACCTTTTTCATTAATAAATGTCTTGAATCTAGGCAAATCGCTAGTAATTGAGAATGAGATATGAGCGTATCAGCTAAATAGCTGCTTGCTCAACAAACAATAATAATAATATAGTGGTTTTAGATCGCTCAATTGCTAACAATAAATTAGAAACCACTCTATCGCACCACGTCTTAAACATCTTAATTTATTTGAAAAAGCAGATAGTTTCATAATTTTAATGACAGATGGCAATATATTCATCAGGTTTAAACTGAAAATTATTTACAAAACAGTGCGCCATCTGTGAATTGGCAAGATAAGTAAATATGTACGCTTTTATGCGGTTTTGGTCTGGGCTTTTTGCTAATGAAATATCCAATATAAAATAAGATTAATATTTCGTAAATACCATCTACATCTCCAAATATTTTTTTGGGCGCATACAAATTATATGAGGTTGAGTTATCTAAAACCATTATATGATTGGACTCTCTTCAGCAGGCCAATGCTCTTTTGAAGTTGGGTTTCCAAATTTTCATGTTTCACGAAGAAACATGGCAGGTGAAGCGGACACAATTATAAATATTTCATAAAATAGACAAAAATATTGACTTCACCTTATCCAAACATTCCTTTGTTACACCGACTAATTCTATTCCTTGGTCATCGACATCTCCGACTAAAAAAGTGTCTGAACAATCTCCATGATATCCATTGTAGTAAACCTTGAAAGAATAAAATAATTCTTATTTTTTAACAATGCACTAAAAAAAAATAAAAAGCCGTGCCGGTTTAAAAAAAAATGAGTATAGATACTACATCTAACATGTTAGGTTTTCTTCTTGTCATGTAGGAGAACCAGACAGTAATGCTCCACTCTAAAAAATTAGCAAATGGCGCAGTTCTATAAACGCTTAAAGCAGGTTTAAAATGACTATATAAATCACTAGTTCATAAATTAAAAACTCAAACACTTTAGGAAAACATAATATAAATTAATAGGTTTATAATTATCAACAAAGGAGCTGTCACCACTTTTGTGAATTGGAACCATGTTAGCTACTTTCCATATATCAGGAAAGAGTCGCCTTTGCAAGGATTTATTAAATATTAAAAAAAGAGGAAGAGAAAGCTCATCAGCATAGTTTTTATAAAAAAAAGGTGGTATCACGTTCGGACCTGGACCTTAATGACCATTTATTTTCTTTAAACACTATTTCATGACTATTGAGGATAAGGTATTGCTATTATTATCATTTCACGGGCTTTTATTTGTTAAGTTGTTTCTTTTATTTTAAGACCAGTAAGAAATATGACCATAATTGGCCGTTAAACTATTACAATGCATAGTTTGAGGAATAGAGTTAAGGCTCATTTCAATTTTAAATAATGCTAAAAAAAAACACATTTTTATTGATATTTTTTCGGTAAAGCTAATATAGGAATTGAAACAATTTTTTAACATTTTTCTTGTCCTTAATCGAAGCAATGAGAATGATATGATCATTCTACTATGAGTCATTGTAACTATGAAGTCACAGGGATTTTTATATTTTTTTCTTTTTATGTTTTTGTTAGAGAACTGCTGATCCAATAAGGGTATTTTGACATTTTAGTTTTCATCTTTAGCACATAGAGCATTGGATTTATAAAAAAATGTCAAAGAGTTACAATCCAAATTATTCATACCTAGTTGAAATCCAATCGACAGTCGCAATATTATTATAACATTTAATAAAGTTTGTTTTGTGAGAGTTATACCATTCGATTTTTGGTTAATTTTGAGTGGTATCTATTTTACTTATCTGAAAAAAATAGTTGTAACAGACAACCATTTTTGTTTGGAAAACCAATAAATTGATAAAGATTGCATACTGCCGACGGTATTAGAGTTGATATATTGTGCGCCGCGTGACATTATTTTATTGATGGCACATTAAAATCTCCAATAATTATATTTTGCATATTTGAATTCGATCCAAGACAGACTTTTTAACAACTGATTAAACTTGCTTCAAAAATATTATTACATAAGCATAGCAGACGATATACAATGCAAATATTAACAGATCTGGTTTTATCTAAGATAATACTTAACCAAAGACCCTCGGCATTAGTCTCCCAAGATATCATGCGATTTACAAAAAACCTCTTGGATATCGCTATTAATGTAACCCCACCATCCTTGTTGATAGAAGCAGACGTCTCTCTGTCCCTCCTAAACATCTGATATCTAGCATCAAAAATGATATCCCTAATGCAAAATTCTTCTTAGACCTCGTAAATTTTTATAATATATATATTGTGTTCCACGACCTTTTATGATAAAAAAACCAGCTTATTGGTCCTGTAATTTCCACTAATATTTGTAAAGAAAGTATATAAAAAATCATCATGGTTTAATTCAGAAATTAATTTGTAAACTCTACGTAATTATAATGAAATGATTGTGTCATGCGTAGCTGCCGCGCCGGTTCATAATGAATGCATGCATGCATTGCATTGGAATATTCCATGCACAGTTACATTTTTCACAGATGAGCAGACGCTCTTAAAGAAGCCTCAATAGTTGTATGGAGATGGGTAAGCATCAGCCGCAATGCATTCATTATGAACAAACTTATCTATTTTATCAGTGGTGATGCAGACCTGTAAAATAAAGTCAATCGATAAAAAAATGACATAATTGTGTGCAGCGCTGATGCATATACACCGAGGCGGCAGCAGTGACAGTTCTAGTAGGTTTATTTTTTAATGGTAATTTACATTATTTAAAAAAAAAGGAAGTCAAATTTGGCTATAAATTGTTTATTTTAGTAAATTATTTTAGGTATTTCATTTTTTATTCAAAATCATAACTGAAATAGTGAATAAAAACACCCCTTTAAGTTTTCGTAAAAGGTTGCGGCAGTAGCCGTAAATATGACATAGTGTGAAATGCAATAATATGTAAAAATTTATGATAGTATTAATTATTTTTCAAAATAAATATTTATAAATTACTAGCTGTTCAACCCGGACTGGCAGTTAGATCCTGCAGGCGGCTCTGTAGGTGCCTTTGGCGCACAACGACTTATACCTGCAGCACTCGGGATGAGTCGCTTTGCGACTCATCTCTAAATTAATAATGTACAGTGTAGTAGACGAGAAAGACACAGCTTACTCGTATTAAGCATATTTGAAACAAAAAAAAATTAAAACTGTACCAACACTTATATCTACATTAATGATGTCACCATCATGTAAAGGCCTCATATCGGGTATTCCATGTACAGCTACATTGTTCACAGATGTGCACACACTCTTAGGGAAGCCTCGATAATTATATGGAGATGGGTAAGCACCAGCTGCAATGCATTCATTATGAACAAACTCATCTATTTTATCAGTGGTGATGCCGACCTGTAAAATGAAAGTCAATCGATAAAAAAAATGACATAATCGTGTGCCGCGCCGATGTATATATACCGAGTATGCATATACGTATGAATATGCATATACATGACTTCTGATATCTAAAGGGTAATAGTAAATGTCATGAACAAAAACTTAGCTAAAATTAAAAACAGTAGGTGATAGATAAAATAATTGTTCTTTGGAAACTACATGTAAAACTGTCTCATTAAATAGATCCGGCCATATGCATTGTCGCATTAGCCGAAGGTTACCATAATCTGATGCACATTATCGCATTGTGTTTTTGTGTTTTGCCTTTTGACAGAGGAGTAATACCCAAAAAATTTCTTTTCCTTCGTACCTTGAGAATGTATAATAAATATTTATATTTTATAAAACCTTTTTCGGTCATTGAATTGAAAAAGGTGTACTCTATTACTTATTTTATTTTAGGTATTTCAGGTTAGATTACGGTTCAGTTCATTTGGGTTTCGGTGCTGCATGCTGAGGACAAATGTCATCCACGGCAGGTGACTAAGAGAGCATACCACCTACCCATAGAGTTTTGTGAGTTATTGCTGTATCATACACAAGGATATTAATTGCTGTCTTCAGCGTAAACATTTTTTTAAATATGTATTAATCTGCTAAATAAGAAATGGAAATTAATTTTGTATACTACCACGTCATGCCGCTAGACTGATCCACCATACTATAATAACCCGATTAAAAGAATATGTTAAATGGTAATTTATTAGAACCAATACTTGCACAACTAACTTTGCGTCTTGGATTAGCTATTATTATTATTTTCATATATTTTTCTATTGACCAAATTTTGATCCGTAGACAGGTCTGACAATATCGGACAATACCAAACACAAAGAATATGAAACTATTCACTTTTAACCGCAATAGGGAATTTAAACTGTCTAAAAGTGTTTAAAATCAATCTGTCTAAATGTGCGTTAAAAGTAAAAAATTGTGGTGTGAAAAGAGCATAAAAATAAAAAGATAATTGATATTTGCGTGGTGACCAAAAAACTGTTTTAAAAAACATCTACATATACATATGGCGAAGCATGTTAATTTTAAGATATAATAATTTATCACAGAGAGAGAAATGTGCTTCTGGTTTAAGAGCTCAAGGCAGAATAGCATTATTCGGTCGTTTTAATGAATATATATTTCATCAAAACAATCTGATTTGAAAAGATATTGTTACATTTTATATAAAAAAAATACATTAAAGTTGATGAATTTTGAAGCTTTTACTACTTAACCTATTAATTTATTTTTAGCTTTGTTTAGTAAGAAAATGAATAACAAACCGCAATGAGTGATTGTTAATCGAGAATCAAGTTTATTATCGATATTTAGCACTGGGATTTTAGTAGAAATAGAGCTCCGAAAAGTGTTGAATTTGAGAAATGATGCTACTTTGACACACGCTGTAGGATTTAATATAATATAAAATGAATAAAACTTCTCTGTGGAGTTGTTTTATAATATACATTTTTTAAAATGTGATAACTACTGGTCATCATTATTAAAGCATTCCATTCCAACTAAATTGATCCTGATACTGGGGACTCAGTGGTTTTCGAGGCCGAAGTGACGATGTGGGTTAAGCCCAGATCGTCACCTTCATCAAAATCCCTAGATTCAGACAGGTTCATCTTAAATTTCACTGCTTCTTCGGAAAACTCTAAAAAGGACAAAATGCGAAATCATTAAACCCAAGGTATCACCTATGACACTTTAGGTTTACTGCTAATTAAAATAAAATGTACTCTTCACATTATTTATTATGGTATTAACAAAAAAGTTAAAAATGATGTAAATTTGTAGGTAAAATATAAACAAAACAATAATATATACCTCCAAATTGTACCCTGCTGTGCATGAAATTAGTCTGTATCCTATACGATACAGCGAAAGCCTAAGTAAATACGCTATCATAAAATATTTTTAAAAAATTCTGAGGGTAGTTTCAAATTTTACCATGGGTACGAAGAGGCTTGAAAAAAATCTAAACTAGTTATCTTTCCAGAAATTAATTTAATTGCGTGAAAAAGGGGTAGCCGGATTCAGAAATCTTAGGAAAATATAAGGAGCATGTTTCACCTTAAGAAGTTGCTTAACATTATTCAGAATGGTGCTAGCTAAAAAACAGCTATCCTTAAGGCATTGGATTTGTTCAGCATCTTTTACTTCTGGAAATTCGGGTGGAGGTCCAGGTAAACTTGTAGCATAATAGTCTGGTTTTTTAATATATTCTGGAATAATTCGCGGTGGACCAATTTCACATGGCATTACCTTCTCATATTTACCGAAATCCACCCTGGAAAAAAGTAGTGCATCATTTAGAGATTTTTTATACTAATTTTGAGTAGTATCATACAATTTAAAATATGCAAGATGCCATTAACAGTATCTTCATTCTTCACCATCACCTCAAACTATAAAACTTCCTCATTTTATATATCTGCAAATGTTAGTCGTAACCGGGACACATATAAACATTTCATAATTATTATTATACATTAAAGTCCATACCTATAAAATTCCAAAAGTATTACAATCTCTATGTTTATTCTCTTTTCCCAAATTCTCTATTAATAAAACAATATGTACAACTGGTCTCCAGAAATGCTAGAATTCTACTAATATAGATACCAGCACACTCTCTGAGACCCAAACAACCAAGTCCAATGCAACAAACACTCTGACAGCCCCTTACATTCACTGAAATCTCTAGACCTGCACATACTTTGTCTGGTTACAACAGTCTAACGGATAGATATTGTTCACACCGTGACAATTTTCTGCTATTAATTTGTTACAAATCCATCAATGATTGGTAGCTTTAAAATTTTTGAAAAATATTCACGAAATATTGCAATAAAGATGAAGAACAAAGTTTTTTGTTACAATATTGAACCACGGAAGCAAGTGCCGCGCGGTGTCAAGGCTTTGCGGTAAAGCGAGTGACAGCCATTCCGAAAACCATTTAAGGGAAAGTAATTTCAGGCCCAAACCAAGTACATCCCGGATGGCTGACGTGAGGCACTAAAGATGACTAATTAAATAAAGCCCAAAGAGCCAACACATGAGGCACCGAATACCACCCACAAGATAGAGCCATGTTATTACCGATGTAATTTATAAAATTTACAGTCACGCTGAAAACTTTATTACTAACAGAAACAAAAAGTCAATAACAGATTAACAGTCTAATAATAAAATTTATTTAAGGCTACATTTACATTAAATGTGGTTGATATAAATGTTTGAATGTTATTACTTAATGATTTTTAAAATATAATTTGTAAGTGGGTTCCTTAAATAAAATGAAAAGTGAATGTTAGATGTTCTTTAATTTTTCTTACAGTTAAAATCGAATAACTGACATTTTAAGAATGACAATATTATTTAAAAATCTAAACTCTCGTTTGGATTGTATTTTTTTTAATGTGGCGTTAGTTTAAACGTAACTTTAAAAAAATGCAAGAGTATTAGGTATTCATACGGTGATAAAAAAATCACTTGGAGTTGTATGTCGGTTCTGCTAAGACGTCTAGATGGATTTCGATGAGACATTAGTTCTTACACCTTGCGTAATAAGGAGAAGGTAAAAGAAACTTAGGGTATTGGGTTCATCCACTAAATGAAGTAAGACATATTAAAGGTCAATTTAATACCTGAAATTTTAACTACTTGAGAAAGAAAGCACATTTGATGAACTACTGAGAATGGTGCCACCTAAAATAATACCATGGTATAATGGTCATACCATTTTTAACGCTTCATTACCACCATCTCCCCTGACTCTAGGACAGGCACATTTGGCCTAGTTGAGTAGGGTCCAAAATAATTGTATATGGCCTAGGTCATAGTAATTAATTTATTAAAGAAAAAATATATATTTGACTTATATTTGATGATTGTTTTTTAATAACGGCAAATCGCCTGAAAAGATAAATGACACAATCTTTGACAATATCGAAAAAAAATTATATATAATATATATAGTCATTTTTAGCAACTTTTCAGGAGAGCCAAAACAAATTTAAAAAAAATAGTCAATTTTTCTTTTTTTGGATAATATGGTATTTTAGCAATACATTATACAATTTTACTATATATATATATATGACAGTGTCCAAAATCACTGCCATAAATAGACCCCAATCTTCTACCCAGTTTTACTCGCATATCTCCAACAATATTTCTAATACGCGTATAACCAAATAGTAGTTAGTATTCATAACAATATCTGTTTATTGGAATGTAGTACAAAATGTAATTTATTGTAAAAATTAGATCAATACTAACAATCTTCCATACTTGAATATATTTAAAATATTTGAAGCGCGCAACAAATTCATACTATCTTGTTCTCAAACTATAAACAATCAGCCAAATATAAGAGACACATGAATTTAATTATACCGCATCATTTTTATTACAATAATTTTCATTCGTACACACAACGACTGACAGTTCAAAAAGGTTAGGTTGTTTTTATCTTCTTCTTTAATGAAATTATTTGTATAAAATATAATATAATAAGTAGCTAAGCTTAAAACAATTTAAATATAAAAATATTTTTTTTTTTATAGAATTACAATCAAAGAAATCTATCCAATAAACAAATTTAACATTATTATCAAGTAGGTACATAACTAAACAAAACATTTTGTTTTTTTTTTGCACTCCACTTTTAGCTATAAATCACGCATGTTTGTTTTATTTCAAGTAAATAACTGACGAGAAGCATGAAAATAGGCCTCTAACCCGGAATAAATGACGTCATCTTGCTCTCTGGAAACTGTTAATAGTATTCCCCATCACCCATCCAGGCAATTAATTACTATTCGATAATCTAAAAGAAATTAAAAAAATAAATAAATAGGATATCAAAAAAAATATCTTCCTCCGATATAGATAATCCCAAGAAGTTGACAGCGAGTAATGATAAAGCCAATATATTCATTATCAATAGACCCACCTTGTTCATCGTTCAATACAGCCTTGTTCATCGTCCGCTACGGCCACTCCTTATTCTAACAGTTATTTCCGTTTAAACTGTAATGAAGATAGTGCTCCATACATCCCTATTGTATTGCATCCTAATTGTATTGTCCTATTCACCCTATTTCTTTGGTTAGTTTTTATTTGAAACTAATTTCATAAATGTTTAGGATGACTTTCTTTTTTAGAAAGATTGAAAACTACGGTTTCCTTTTTCTCTATGCGAACAATTTCCTAAATTCTAAAATGTTAGAAAGAAACAAATGCAAAGCATTATACCCTTGTTCCTAATTTCACGTCTAGGAATAGTTCGTGTTTGAGTAAAACTATAATCCTACCCAACTATTCAATTTTTCCAATGCTGTGATTTTCATACGGGACTCATACGGGAGAAAACTGCATTACTACTCCTCCAGAGTTTCTTTGCATTAACTGCAAAGGAAATCATACAGCTTTTAATTTAACCTGTCCAGAATTTCTTAGCCAAAAAAATATCAAACAAATTATGGCTTACCGCAATATCCTCTATCTTCAGACGTCAAAAGTTGTCCCTGCTTCATAAAAATTTTTTGTTGAGGTCACAAGCTACAAGCCTCTTTTAGTACCATCAACTTTACCATTGCAATCCTGCGCTTCCAATGTTTTTTCATCTAAATGTTCCAAGAAAACTAATTAGTTTCTTAACGCCCACGCCCAGAACCACCCTCTGGTTATAATATCAAAAAACACAATCTTTACTTTGATCGCCAAATGACCATTCTCCTCGACCACAAAATAGTTGAGCTATTCAAAACTGCAACTTTTCTTTAATTCAAAGTAATTCTTCGCCCTATTCGTTTTCCATTTCTTCTGTGATTTCTTTGATCGTATTATAAGGTCTCAATTTTATCATATAATTAACCCACCGTTCATCGTGTACTTTTTACTTCATGTTACTTGTGTTTTAAATCCCCACAATATCTATCTCAAATTGTATGGAGTAAAATTCACGGTATAACTATTATATAAAACACGGTATTTATTTATATTCTGCCTTCTTCATATTCTCACCATACAAAATCTAGTTTACGCAATATCCTGTAAAATTGATCTCTTCTCTATATTATACTAAGTGATTTAATTGGTTTCTATTTTTATTTGTATTCATGTGTATATAAGACGCTACAATCCCCGTCCTTTGGCCGTTTGTCTGTCCGTACGTCTGTTGCATCTTTCAAATCGAAAAGTCCAAAATTAGTACAATCTTATCTATGTGCGCAAATAGAAACATTTATTTGTTTATTTCAGGAAACAACATCCAATACCAAAAATAAAGTTACAATAAAAACCAATAAAAATATAGAGCCAATGAGAGTTTCCTACAAACTTAATAGAATATGTATATGGACGAGGTTAGGATTAGGAAGTAGGAGGGGTCGGGGAATTTACATAATTACCAGAATACGAAATATAGCATACTTAACTCTTTACAAATAAAAAGATTTTATACATACATACTACTCTAGGGTTAAAGTTAGAGTAGACACTGTCTTGAATTCCTGGAAGGTAGTGTTAAATATATCGATATTACATACATAATTAATTATAAATTAAATATAATTTCCATGTTGTTTCATCATTAACCGTGCGTCAAAATTTACAACAAAAAAATAATATTGTGTTGAAATTTATTATGAATTGAAAAAAAAATATTATGAGTTTTAGGTCTGAGTATCATTGTCGTAACGCTCAGACCTAAAAATTTACTCAGACCTAAAAAATAACTCATCGTCGCCTTATGGCCATCCAAAAAGGGCTAAAAGTGCCGCAGGTACAAATTAAAACCATCACAAGTTGGTACCAGAAGCTCGAGTAGCTAGGTGGGAGATGCCTATAATGACGCCTATAGGGCCTAGATGTAAGACATCAGGTTCTGGTTAAATAATTTACTACTACTAAACAATGTATAGAAGTAGTTGATATTATTTTAATAGCTACATGGTGTCATAGCCATTCTTGTTTATATTTATAATTGATACTGATTGATTTAACACTGGCCAAAATCATTTATGTATTATGAAGGCCACTAATTTGAAAGACGAAGAAGATTGTTTGTTTAGTTTGATTTGCATCTTGCCGCATTTGGCATTAACCTAAAGAGACACAATTGTTCTGCAAAATAAAAAGAAGGCATCATTTTATTAGTTTGTATCCCTATGTAAAATTGTTTTGATTTCTTTCATATTTTAGAAGGATTTTAAGAACATTGTCAGCATAATGTCACTCAGTGGGTACCACTATTATTATAATTATTTTTCTATGTTTAATGGTTATATTAATTTTATAATTTGATTTTCAGGCTCAGATAAGCCGTCTGCAGGACAAGATTCGTCTGATCCGCAAGGACCGGCGCAAAGAAAAGGTTTTCTTATGTCTTTTCGAAATGGGAAAACAATTGAAATTCCAGAAAAGGACGTTGTACGTATTTTTACCTAAATTTAACATAATTTCTATATTTATATCTGTACTCGGAGGTAAAGAACACCATGTCCATTTTATGGTGAAATGACAATTTAACATGGGGCTTATCCATTTTTTTTTGCTCTATTTAGTGGTATAAAACATCATTTTCCATTGCAAATAATAATGAAAGTGGCTAAGGACCAAATGACACTATGTACTTTTTATGTTTGAGGTATAAAAAACCGTGTCGAATTGTGTATCTGTAAGCATTTTTATTTTACGTAACATGTCAAGTTAGTGCTCGTTACCCCATAGGATTAAAAATACCCGACACAGCCCCTTTCATTCTGACATAGGTACATAGTGTGAAGCGTCAAATTGGATGCAATGAATTATGATGTACAAAACAATATTGGTAGCATTTATTATCAAACATCTTCCAACAAAATACTTTCCTAGTTAGTAACATTAGATTGTAATCCCTTTATGTAAGCATTTTATTAATTTAATTCTTCTGTTTCAGTTAGGAAGATGTCGCTTTGTTGGTGAATTTGAGAAGCTCAATCGTATAGGAGAAGGAACATATGGTATTGTGTGTAAGAATTGTTTTTTTACCCTTGCTTTATCCTTAATATATATCATTGATATTTTTTACGTATAGCTAATTTATTTCCAGATCGCGCTAAGGACAAGGTCAATGGAAATATAGTTGCTTTGAAGAAAGTACGAATGGATGTTGAGAAAGATGGTCTGCCACTTAGCGGCCTTCGTGAGATACAAGTTTTGATGTCATGTCGCCATGAAAATATTGTTCAGTTAAAGGAAGTTTTGGTTGGCCGATCATTGGAGAGGTATGAAATATGATATGATTGTTATCATGTTGAGAATTATTGTCACATTGTGACTTGTTTTACCTCGTTCAAGTCGGATTATGTATTTAGATAAAATTGGATTAAAATGTATGACAGGTGCTTTTTTATAGGGAAAGAGATGATTATTTTATGATAAATAACCATTTCTAGGGAGGTTTTTCATAGAAAAAAATAGTCTTTATATAATAAGTGTTTAAAAAAACCTATCTATAGTTTTTTTTTGCATTGGAAACGTTATAATTTTTATATACTATTTGTGAATTTTTTTAAATTAGTATGGTATGTGATTACGGTGCCCTAGTTCAATCGCCAAACACATTGTGAACGAATGCTCACATCGAAGTCTTGCTAATAAAATAAAATCGGTTTAGACATTGTGTCATTCTCAGCTGTTTACTTTCACATAGGTATCAAAATTCCTAGAGCCTATTGTCGTACAGGCGCTGCATCGATTATACTTATCGGAGATCTATACTGGCTTACCTCACCTGCCCGAGCGTTATTTTTATTCTCATTGTTTTTTTATAATTTCAGTATATTTTTATCAATGGAATATTGCGAACAAGACCTGGCTTCTCTGCTTGACAATATGACAACTCCCTTCCCGGAATCACAAGTTAAATGCCTAATGTTGCAAGTACTGAAAGGGTTAAAATATTTACACTCAAACTTTATTGTACACCGAGACTTAAAGGTATCCAATTTACTGTTGACGGACAAGGGATGTGTTAAAATAGGTAACATAATGATCAAAATATAGCAATATAACACAGAATCAAGGTTTTAACAATGACATTATTTTCAATTACAGCGGACTTTGGTTTAGCTCGATGGCTGGGTGCGGGAGCAAGGGGCATGACGCCGAGAGTAGTCACACTTTGGTACAGAGCACCTGAACTTCTTCTGCAATCGCCCAAACAAACTCCAGCCATTGATATGTGGGCAGCTGGTTGCATTTTAGGCGAGCTTCTTGCGCATAAGCCACTGTTGCCTGGAAAGTCGGAAATAGCACAGTTGGAATTTATAGTTGATCTTTTGGGTAAGCATATTTATTTAATAACCATTTCAAAATGAAATGACTTTAAATTTCAAAACTAAGTAGCTTTTAAGTTCTCAAGGCAACACAAATAAATTATATATAGAAAAAGATTGATTTTTGACATTTATTTAAATTTATACAGTAGGCATTTAAAATAAAAAATGGTAGTAGAAAGGAGAGACATTTGATTTAAAGCTATGTTTTTCTGTGTTTTGATAGCGTATATTATTATATGCATGAAAAATAAAGTAGTTGTAGCTACTTATTTTTTTATGATTATGCAAATTTAATAAATAATATGTAAATTCAAAAAAACACCGAACAAATTTTTCGCAGGAACACCGTCAGATGCAATATGGCCAGAGTTCAGTTCCTTGCCCGCACTGCAAAACTTCACCTTAAAGCAGCAGCCGTACAATAATCTGAAGCAGAAGTTTCCATGGCTATCGGCAGCAGGGTTGAGGCTGCTGAACTTTTTGTTTATGTACGATCCAAACAAGCGTGCCACAGCGGAGGAATGTCTACAAAGCTCCTACTTTAAGGAAGCACCTTTGCGTGAGTTCTTTTGCCAACTAACATGTAACACTATGTTATTGTGAAATATGTTTTATCGGAGTATTTATATTATGTATTTTATAAATGATTTCTACAAGGTAGGTAATGCCTTTAAGCCTTTATAGGCGGTACGCCCTCGCTACCAGATGTGAGCAGTCTAGTTGTATATGTAATATGTTATATATGTCAGCTTAATAGTTATGTCAAAGTTATGCCAGCAATAATGCTCCTATCTTTCAAACTTGAAATCTCTTAATGCTTTATAAACTTTGCATTTTCAGCTTATAAATACAATTGTAAGTTTTATTTATTAACAAAAATCATATAGTACTAAAAAATGTAGAACCGTGGGTCTAATCTTTTATCTTGTAACCCAGGGTCATACGTTCGAATCCGCATTAAGTCTTTTGGTTTTTATCACTTCGCTTTGTAGAAGTAATGGTACACGGAGTCCCGGCTTATGTCATTACAAATAAATATTAAAATTGTATTAAAAAAATGTGAAAATAATTCATGCCCAAATTTATTAATTTTATCAAAGTGCTTGTGTAAATTCCTTTTTGTATCTCGCTCTTCATTAATGTTTTTTTTTTTATTTCAGCATGCGATCCAAAGCTGATGCCGAGTTTCCCACAACACAGAAACATGAAAAATCAGAAATCTGGTCTACCTCAACCACTTGGACTTCAACTATCAAGTCTTAATACTGGAGCAAATGATCAGACTAGTAATTTGCCGGTTCTTTCCGATTTCCTCGGATCACTCGTAAAGAAACGAAGAGTAGAGTGAAGTTGATAATGCTTAAAACTAGCGGTAATTTAAGGCACAATAATCCAATATAAAAACGAAATGTTTACTGTTTCAAATAAAATGAGTGAATATACGCATGTTAGTTTTTTTTTTGTTACTGGGGTTAAACTATTTTGGATGAAAGACAATTAACATTTTTTGTACTTACTTATCCACAAGCGGTTACTGGCTCCTCTTCACAGTATGTGTTGTACTTTTTTGAACATTCTATGCACAATAAGATTTTACGCTTATTTTCAGTTGTCATTTTTTTCAGAATTTTTGTTTGTGTCTGATTGATCCTAAGAGAAACACAATAATAATAAACTAAAATGGTCTGTTTTGTCAAATTATTAAAGGTGCCAGGGGTTACGTACCATTTACCGCAATATTCGCAGTGCTCCTTAATATCCTGGTGCAAACTTACATGAATAGCCAGTTGCTTTTGCCTGATGAACTTCAGAGGGCAGTTGGGACATTTGTACGGTCGTAAGTTATTAGGTATGTGTCTATCTTTATGACTTTGCAAGGCATGTGAGGACTTTAAAATAGCATCACAACTGGGACACCTGTCAATATTAAGAAACATTTTTTTTTTAAAAGACAATACCAATATACGCTATTATCTATTTTTATATTTATGACAGCTATAAAAATGCGTTTGACAAAAAATTCTGTCAGTGCTTTGTTCAACAAAGATAAACAACGCCAGGTGAAGTCAGTACTTAGATAGGTGAACCTTTTGTGGTTCCACTTCAGCGTTACAGGTTTCCCCTTGCTAGGAGAATACCCCGGTAGTTAATTATAACAGTCGGTTAATAGTATTTCGTTGTTATACCACCATAATATACTGTTTCAATAATCTTTCAAGATCTTGACGTGAATCTAGTCGAATAAATACATTCATGGTAATGTCATATATTTAAAGTAACAAAGTAAATCCTACATTTAGGACACTTTGGCCAATTTTAGTATATTATGTAATAAGTATGTTTACATACTAATTAATTTACATTAATTGTACTTCTAACTTTTTTATAAGTAATGAAATTGGAGTATTACGAATATAATATTTGGGCATTACATGTAATACTTTAACTATCGTTGGATGAAATTGATTGACGGTGTTATACTGCTATTATTAATGTGGAATAATATGGATCATATTATAATAAACCTTTTCTTACAGTAAACCTGCCTAGTGCCCGTATTATTTTTTTTTTCATCCTATAATAACTTGTAAATTTTATCTTACCTGAATCTAAATGAAAATAATTTAGCTCTATTTGTAATACCGATAAAAATGCTATTTTATTTTGGGATGCTAGGATATCTAGTCTTCAAGCCGGACAGCGTCAAACGATACATATATGCAGCTTTTCACTTATTTAAAAATATCTAAATAGTATTTCATTCATACATAGTAAAAATAATATATATACATTTCGAACATAGTTTAGCCAGCAGCAGGTTTAGGTAGAGCAGTTGCATTTTTTCTTCTCCAAAGTGTTCCCCCTGATAGAAATCTTGTATTTCTGGTTCTGATAATCAGAACTTATTTTAATGATGAAAACTTGATCATTAAACGTTAATGGAGGGATCTACTGCTATATATGTGCTTGAGAAGCAATAGAATCTACAGCTATCTTGCAGATGTCTTCTAAAAATTGAAATCTCTCACTGAGGTCAATTGTAAAAGGGTAGTTAATTATAGGGACAGCTAGAATGAATATGTCGAGACAATGTGTATCACTAATAGAATGTGTGTACTTAAATTTAAGGGAACAGAAAATGTTAACCTTTTCCTATACTATCAGATTCTCAAGGCTTCTTGTGATATTTCAATTTTTATAAAACAATTCTAAACCTACTCAAAACCACTAAAATTTAAAATGGGTGTCAGAATTGTTAGTTTGTTTATAATAATAAAATGGTTTACACAATTATATTTCTTTATATTAAATATTCATATTTGTATTTATATAATGTATAATTGGGTTGTAAAGGTATTTGACTTATATTTTTTAATAGCGGCAAATCGCCTGAAAAGATAAATAACACAATCTTGAAAATATTGACAATATTGAAAAATTTAATAATTTTTTGATAAGTGTAGGACAGCAAAATATTTATAAAGGTTCTAAAGAGGTCCTGTACTTGAGAGCGCAGGATGTCGGTTCAAACCCAGCGCTGAGTTTTATAAAAATGCATTTTTAACTCTCACCTGTCCTCTTTAGTGTCAAATATTAACAAATATTACGTAACTATCTATTTAGATAATATAAAAAAATTAACATGGTTATGTTTATTATAATACTGCAATTTTGACAAATGCTGATCCTAAACGCTTTCTGTAATAGATGCTCGTTTTAGGGGTAATTGTCGAATTCCAGATGACAAGTTCAGTAAATATAATGGTATAATTTATAATAACAATAGATATGTTAAAAAATATAATAAATTTGGGGATTTTATTTCCCATTTTTTTTATAACATTTCTTACTCATAATAGGTTACACCCCATGCCCCCAAGTCTTCGGGAATAGTCTTGGGACATTCTGTATATAAATATATAATTCTATAATATAATTCCATAATACAAAAAAATGCAAAAATAACTCATCACCAAATTTATCCATTTTATAAAGCGCTGGTGTAAATTCCCATTGCTCTTTCGTTCGCTCACTTGCTCTCGGCCAAGATCGGTCAATGACCCAGCATTGCAGCGGACGAACTTATGACAAGAACGATTTAATAATATTACATTTTTTTTCTGGGAAATCATGATGAATTTTGATATGAGGTCAAAACAAATCATGTTTGAAATCGCAGGGTATACAAGTGTTTTTAAATTCAAGGTTCTCCTTTTAAGATGTTAGTTTCAAAAGCTACAGATAAAATTACAAAAATGCTAATATGTCAAAAACCGTGAGACATTGAATAAGGGTGTGAATATGGTCAAATAGGTTCCATATGACCTCTTCTATCACCCATGTAAAACTGCAACCCCAGCAACTGTCTAATATGTAGGTCTGTATATACTTAAGGCTACTTACTTAAAAGCATCCGGTTGCACGTGCAGCGCCAAATGCTCAACAATTTTCTTTAAATAAAATGAATGAATTTTCTTCCCACAACAAGCAACGTAGCCGGGGACACCGTGGCCATCCTTGTAGTGCCTTACTAGTAGCCGGAAGTCTTCGAAGGTGCTTTTACAAATGCCACATACCATATCATAGAAAAGGGATATTTGACGGTATAGCTCCTCTCCTTCTTTAGCAGGTTTTCCGTCAATTATGATAACTGTATCCAAATCAGAGGGCAGCGCTTTAATAGTGGTCACCTCAGTTCCACTTTCTATTTTGGATAAATTATAACAGGAATTGTTTTGTGGAGTATATTTATGGTTAGCTGTTAATGTATTTTCATTTCTACATTTAGCAAGTTGGGGTTTCTTGAATTGAGGCCTGCTTTTACGACCGTTCGCTGCTCCCTGCTCCCCGTATTCGAATTGTTCCCCGTGATCGTTTGAGATTTTTGACATCTGAGATGCCTTTTTTATTGCGCCATCGATTCGATCTTCGAGTAGTTCAAAGTTATTGTTGCTGTCTCCGTATTCAAGATTCGAGACGCTTTTGCTCTGACATTTCTTCTGGGGATTGAAGACATTCTTTGGCTTTGCTAGTTTATTTTTGCTTTTTGGGTTTGTGGAATGGGTGTAGATGCCCTCTTTCGGCTGGGTCACGTTAGCTTTGCCGGTAGCGGCCGCCGGCTTCGCTGTTGACATGGGAGAACTCTTCGACTGAAGATTAATTTTGTGCTCATAAAGTTGAACATATTGCTGTATCCGTTCAACGTTTACGAAAAACCTGTAGCACTCGTTGAGCTGTTGCAAGCAAGTGTGGCATACAGCTTTGGGAAGCTTATCATGTTTGCGAATCTGTATAGAGAAAAAAAACAATATCTTGTAAATATATCTCATAATAAATAATAAATTTACTACGATCTTAAAACGTCACCTCTATATCGAATAGTTTTTTTATTTTCCTTTTAATTTCGTTGCTGAAGGAATTGAGGTAAGTATCTTTCGACGATAAACACAGGCGACATGAATATTCCTTCACGTTTTTTTCGAATGTCAGAAAATCCATCTTGCATTTTACTCTCACCAACTCCTCGAATTTAGCTGACATATAGCCTAAAACTCAATTAGTTTCTTTCAAATCGCGCAATCAAACAAAAATAATTTAAAAATTTCATACTTAAACTAATAATGGTTATGATATCAGACGAAACATTTTTCTAACATTTCTCTCCAAAATAACCGTTTTGAGAATACAAACTGACGTTTGTGCCTTCTTCAAATTAATTTAACCTGTTAACCCATTGAAATTTATACGAAAATTTATTAATGAAATTAGTTTTTATAGGGTACTCATTGACTTATGAACAAATATTTTTTCATATTGTTTTAGGGTGCATGTACGGTTTAATCATATGAAGGCGAGTTCGGTTTTAAAATAACCGCAATATTATTAAAAAATTGTTAAGCATTTTCAGCCAGACAATCGTTTAAAAAGTGGTTATGTAGATAATTCTAAATTAAACCGCTACATAATGGAGTTAGTAGCAGTCATCCATGTTTTATATAACCCGTTCTTGAAAACCATAAATGCTTATAAAGGGCGAAACCATCAAAGAATATGCGACTAAGTTTTACTCTTACCCATAGTGAGGCTTCTTGTCTCCAAGCCTATAACTTTAGCTTTAAGGCGAAGTCAAAGGATAAATATTTATTTCTACTTATTTAGACCCTATTTTATGGTTGGTATTTGGTAACCATTGGATATTTAATAATTTAAAAAATACGTTTAGATACCTTCTTCTTATTTCTTCGACATAGTAAAGGGAGATTTTTTAAATTTATTAAATGATAAACTCCTGATAGTTATTTTTTAGTTGAATCGCTCTTTTATAAAAGATATTAGAGTCTTAGGGAAAAAAGTAATTGAAAGGAAAATGAAGATTCTAAAACTTAGTAAAGTTAGTTTTTTTAATTTCTATATAATTAAGCTGTAATTAAATAAAAACCAACAAATGCTTTCTGATCGCGCAAAGAACAAAACCTATTAAAATAAAGCACTGAATTTCAAGGTAGCCTTAGGCATTCAAATAAAAAGATAAGATAGTACCTTACTATCTAATCCGCCGGCCGTTCTTCTTGATTGCCAGAAACTAAAAAAAACATTATTAAATCTTAAAATCAACGGCGACATCGACCCGTGCCTGCGGCACTCTTCGCCACCCATCACTGGGCTAAAAATGTGTATATCAATACAAAAATCATAACCCTCACAAATATTATATGTAATATAGTATTTATGATATGATATTTTCAGTGTTCAGTCTGATATTGGTAACTGGAGTGATATTTTCTAATAAGGAATTTTTATGGCATGACACCTAATTTGACTGATTGAATTTCTCATGGATTTCACAGTAGATGGATGAGTTTAAAATAATTGGCTGTTGCGCAAATTTTGCTTTTATTTTCATCACAAATTTAGCTGTGAGATCCGAAAAAAAACCTGGCTGTTTTAAATCTAGGAAGTACCTACCTAGTATCGATCGAACTTTAAAAACCTCAGAAGGTCCCCTACATTTTCCTAATTCGTGCAAATATATTTTATGCTATCAAATAAATTATTTTTCACAAGTCACAAAGGAGTCAGTTATAAATGGCCATTGTTTAGGTTTTTTTTTAACCCTTACGGCACAGTTTAAAGAGAGATATAGAATACTCACTCTCGCGCCGGCAGGTCGAGGTGCGAGAGCTGCCGCGCGAGGAGTGGATCTCGCGGCAGCTCGCGCAATGTTCGACACGAGTTCGTACAATTGGAGTTCGCCTATCCTCCTATCCGATGAAATCTACCTCCGCCTCCGGCGTGCCGAAAGGGATTTTTTTTAACTGAATTAGGAGTGGCCTGTTTTCAAGCCAGACTTCTTACCTACATACTCTTCCCTACTTTCCCTTACCTTGCCTACTTCTTACCCACCTTAACAACAGGTTAAGTATACTAAACAAGCTATAAAAATGATTGTTCATACGAAATTAAATGAGCAATGAGGATTAGCTTGTTTTTTCTTCTTACGAATCAAAGACTGGTCGAGTAAAACACATTGCTTAGGTTGGATCATATAATTATATTCTAAATTCTATACAATCAAAGAAACATCTATCTTATAGGTAAAAAGATAATTACATTAAATCAAATATCAAACAATGTCTGCTTTTATAATAAACAAATTTACCTAAGTACACAGTATTTCAGATGTGTTTTTATAATATAGAGGCGTGGTTTTCAATCTGGCACTACTTTTTTCGTAGTTGGTGTTTTTGACAGCTGTCACTTGATTTATGCTCAGTTTGGTTTGTCATTTCATAATGAATAGACTTACTCCTGAACAACGTTTGCCAAATTTAGAAAAAATCACTCTAATTTTTTTTTAAATCACTCACTCTAAAATAAAGTAAAAATCGCGTCGTGGGCCTGTGGCGTGGCCTCCAAGATCGTGCGATTTAACACCGCTGGACTATTTTTTGTGGGGTTATGTGACGTCGCTTGTCTACGCAGATAAGCCGGACACGATTAACGCCTTGGAAGAGAATATTCGGCGCGTTATTGCTGACATACTGCAACTTGCTGCAAAAAGTGGTTGAAAATTGGGCCTCTCGGCTGGAATTTGTTCGAGTCAGCCGCGGCGGCCACTTACCCGAAATCATTTTTAAAACATAATGGCAAACCCTTATCTTTATAATAAAACTAAATTCTTAGCCATAACATCAAATTATATGCGTTTTATCTCTTCTTGAAAACCACGCCTCTAAAATCATCACTCTATATTATTTAATGATGATACATCAAGCATGCATGAAAGCTTGTTTAACTAATGGCGTCCATACCATTGACATATGTTTCTATATGCCGGTATATTGTGTATCTTTTAATCGTCCGTCAGAATAACATAATACAGGGTGTCCCAAGACCAATCCCACAAACTTTAGGGGGTGTTTAAGTTCCCTATTAAGAGTAAGAAAGTATGTAACAAAATTGGTGTAAATCGATAAATCAATATTATCTGTCGACC
This sequence comes from Neomicropteryx cornuta, assembly GCA_020383195.1. Lineage (NCBI taxonomy): Eukaryota > Metazoa > Arthropoda > Insecta > Lepidoptera > Micropterigidae > Neomicropteryx > Neomicropteryx cornuta. Next base: position 16,059,739 of record JAHKQU010000014.1, read on the forward strand.
AATAGCATCCCTCTTATAGCCCAGAGAAGGGGAAAGGAGTTACCCCTTCTTCTTAGACCGACCTCTGTTCGACCAGTGGCATCTGACAGCAATCATTTAGCTCCGCCCTAATAGGGCGTTTCGAACAACGCGGCAGGTCATTAACCTCGATCTTGACTGACCGCGGCCTAGTGACTCAGTGACGTAGTTATCCGAGGGAGGAGCCTTCTGCTGGCGCAAAGTGTTCGCTCAGCACTATATACTTATGCAGTTAGTAATGACACAACATACTCGGTAATTATAGACAGTTGAGTAATGTTTTTCTCTTGTAAAAAGTTGTACGATAACTTATGTATATATTTAGCTTAATAACACATTTTCTCTTTTCTTTTCAGTTTTCTTGAGTACCTGAAACAATAATAGTAATATGAAGTATCAATATTAACGCAGTTGAGCTGAGCTGAAGAAAACTGAACCATATTGTCGCCGAATATACAGAATGTCCCAAGGTCAATCCCAATAAAAAAACAGCTAATAGGTTAATAGCTAAAAACGAGTTTACGTCCGCTCGACCTTAAGTTGCATTCACGACGTGGCGCCCGACGGGTTTTCAGCGGGTTTAGTATGCCGCGAATCTGCCTGGCGAACGCTGCCGTAATATTATGATTGTTTTACACAAATTTAGTTTAAAAATTAATTAATTTGGGTATCAAATATTTTTGCATTTTTTTATATAATTTCTTACTCGTAACAGGGAACATATACAGCCCCTTAAATTTACGGGAATGATCTTGGGACACCCTGTATAAATGCCATTCGACCTTTCTGTAATGAGTTTTTTTTTTCAAAATAAGCGTTGGTCAAAGCTGGGATTTATTTGTTATGAATTGAAAAAAAAAAATAATTTGCAAGATATGCTAATCGTAAGAAAAACAAAAAAAATATTTTTAGTATTTTTTATTATTATTTAATTTTAAAAAATGGAGTGAAGTTAAAAAATTAATATATAACTTCTAAACGAAAGAAAATTGGATAACTCCTTATTTTATAGTATGATTCTGATTGAGAATGACCTTCGCTAACATTTCGTTTGGAGTTTGAGTTTTGAGACATTATTAAAATAAATAAAAAAAGTACATTTATTGACAATAACCACTGACCCAAATCAATCCACATGTCGTTTTAGCTTCTTATACATTCCCCATGTATAAGAAGCTACTATCCTTTGGACGAAGACGGCCAAAGGATAGTAGACAGGTAGTAGTAGGACAGGTAGACCTGTCCGTCGCATTTTGCGTGTAGATTGCTCTTGAAAAAGGACATTCCTTTCGTCATGAAAACATCATTACACGAATGAGGAAATATATTTTTACTCACGAAATATTTAAGAAGACATTTGAGGGTAGAGTATGACAGCTGTAGACACGATGGTCATGAGGAGGAAGATGGCAAGCAGAGCTCGGTCGACCACGACGGACACCTGCAAATAAAAAGATGCTGATGCTCAGATAACCAGGCACGATGTTTTATTTGTTTATTTTTTATTATATTATTATTTTACAATATTTTTACCATATTATTAATTATTTATTTATTTTTAACGCAATCTACAGACAATGATGGTGATATTTTATTTTTCATTTATTTATTTTGAGAAAATCTACAGTTTTACGTAATGGTGATGTAGTAGGAATACATGCAATGGAAAAATGTGAATACTACATAAATGTCTACAGAAACGAATTCCTATTTTATATATTTTTTATAACAATTTAATTTGCAAATATCACCTTAATTATAAATATAATAACGTGTGGCAAAAATAATAAAAAAAGTATATTTTAATATAAAGCGTGTTGGTAGGTTATTATGTAAGTGTATATTGTGCTGAGTGTAAAAAATCTAGGGGTTTGTATCTGAGTTCATTGTAAGCGTAATCGCCTGTGCTTAGCTCGTCAGCCTAGGCCCTAGGGGCTTGCGTGGAAGATAGTGTGTGTGTGTGTGTGCGATTGTAAGATGTTTTTTTTGGGCCTTCTCAGCTAGGCCAAAATGTGCCTGTCCTAGAGTCAGGGGAGCAACGCCTTAACCACTAGATTACCGCGATCTCAATTCAGTAGGATATTTAGGATATTTATTTGTTAGTTTTTTTTAAATTCTAAACGCCTTCTAGCTCCCAATTAATAATTGAAATGAATTCAGATGGACCACGTGTCGACTAAAACATGACTGCCTGCTTTCCTTTGAATTGCTTCAGTTCGTCCTTAAGACGTTGGGTGCCTTGCAGGGATCCATACCATGGAGAAGTAGTACCAGATAACTTATCTTGATTCATGAGTATGAGAACCGCTTGGACACAGCATTGGGGTTCACGACGAAGCGGGATTCGCTCTCTTCACGCAGGGCGTCCAAACGCTTCTATAGAATTTAGTATTATTTTCTAAAGAAAAAATCTTGACCTTGCCCTTTCTCGTTGAATGATTTTGATTTTTAGTTATTAGTACTTCTGTCGCAGCAATTGTAATATCTTCGTATACAGGGTGTCGCAAGATCCCACGCAATAAAAAAACAGCTAATAGGTCCTACGATTCCTAGTGTTATTTGTTAAGAAACTATATCAAAATTCATTATGGTATTCGAGAAAAAAAATGTTGAAGTTTCTATTCGAAATCATGTAAAACAGATATTTTTTAATGGCTCCTCCCTCGGATAACTACGTCACTGGGTCACTGGGCCGCGGTCAGTCAAGATCGAGGTTAATGACCTGCCGCGTTGTTCGAAATGCCCTATTAGGGCGGAGCTAAATGATCGCTGTCAAATGTTACTGGTCGAAACAGAGGTCGGTCTAAGAAGATGGGGTTACTCCTTTCCCCTTCTCTGGAGTTGTAAGAGGGATGCTATTGGTCGACAGATAATATTGATTTATCGATTGATAAAATCGATTTACACCAATTTTGTTACATAATTTCTTACACTTAATAGGGAACTTAAACACCCCCTAAAGTTTGTGGGATTGGCCTAAGGGTATGCGGCGATTGATATTTGTTTGTTAAATAAAACAACGTTTTGCAGTTTAATGGGGGTAAGTTGAAGTAATTACTTACTGAGTACCTAATAATATTGAGAGAGAAATGAACCTGCTTCCATTCCAGGTTGTCCTGCTCGGCGCGCTCTCTCGCTCGCACGCGGCGCTCGTGCCGCGCGGCCACCTCGCGGATGGCGACGGCTGCAGCCGAGGGTCTGCAGCAGCAGTCAGCGCCCACCAGGCCCTGCTGCAGGCGTCTGTCCCTGTCCCTGTCGCACGCCGGAGCGTTAGAGCAGGCCACGCAATCGGACTCTATAAATTTATTAAGAGCCATAACGCACTCGAATTGACAATTATTTTGGGCCCTACTCAACTAGGCGAAATGTGAAACGTTTAAAATGGTATGACCGGATTCGAACCCGCGACCTTTGGGTCAATAGTCCAACGCCTTAACCACTAGGCTACCACGATCTCAAAATTTACAATTGCAAATTTATTAAATCTTATAATAAAAAGTGTTTAAATGCGGGTTGTATATTAATAATAGTTGTTTCCACAATTTTGTCGGGAAGCTTAAAATAAGGTATTAAATACCAATAATACATATAACAATCAAATACAAAAGAAATATGTCATAGTATAGTATAGTACAATGTGTCACACAAGTGCAGTTACTTCGTCTATAAATGGTATAACTCATTTTAAGGGGAACATAGGGGCGCCCCTGTTTAGTTTTTTAGATATACCTAACCACTATTTTTTTTCACAAAACTACCTATTTGCATCTAGCTCCTAGTTCCACTTTATTTTTTACACATACAAGATGGAGATGGAAGATATAAACAATGTTAAATAATAATAAATAAACTAGAACATCCAAAGGAAAACATAGGGCATATTACAATAATTAATAATTTTAAGATTAATCAATAATCAATAATTAATCTTAAAATGACATTCAGTGCACATTTAAATGTATCCCTCATAATAATTTCATCATTTTTTTACACTATTTAAATTTATAATTAAATCATCACTTCGACTTTTGTCAGTTCTATAGTTCTTTATAGGTGCGAATATCTAAATGTTAAAAAAAAATTAGTGTAATTAAAAATGTAACATGTAAAATGAAAAACCAACAAAGATAAAATGTATTCACGTTTGTTTAACCTAATAATTATGCTTTTTGTCTTGACATTACTTTATTGACACAAGGAACATTTAAAACCACACAAAATTCACAGCTCGAAACTCATTCGGTCAATCTGTCAGTTAGTATGAACGTTTTATTTTATTTAATTTAATGTATTTATAACACATATTATAGATAATTTTAGCTTTCTGCAATTCTTCTCCATAATTATGCAAAATCTCACTCTCCTTTACCTTCACGTATTTAATATATAGTTGTCATGGGCATAACGATGTTTTTAAATCATTTTATATCTTAGCTTTAACAAAGGTTAAGACGATTTTTGCCTTTTGAACGTATTCCCGACCTGACAATATGACATGTCGGGAATGCACATGACAGTTCCAATAAGATCTCTCTTTCGGCCGTTGATATATTTATATTTTCGCTGATATGTAATTATTATAACTTAATTGGTGGCTCACCAGCATCCCACAAGTTGGAGGCTCGGGCGCCAGTTAAACGCGCGCTCTGCGTTTGATGATCAGGAAAAAGACGGGAGTCCGAAGTTCGTTGTCTGGATCTGATATCTTCACTTGGAGTACCTAAAGATGCCGATGCTTGCAGATTACCGTCGGCTTCGCTTTTCAAACGGCTTCCCGTTCCAGGGTTTACCTGGAATACAGTAATTGCATTCATTATACACATATATAATATGTGTACATATATAATTATTTAATTCGCCCTGAGATTTCAAACCTGATTTGTATTGACAAAAAAAATGTAAACTGATGAATATTGATATATCGTATTCTCGAAATCGCAGGGTATTTCTCTAAAATCCCATGAATGACCTTTTTATATATTTAAAAAATTACATTTTGTTAATAATTTCTTACTCTTAATAGGGAACTTAAACACCCCCTAAAGTTCGTGGGATTGGTCTTGGGACACCCTGTATATATATTTTAAAAAAATATATATATTGTTTCGAATGGCACACGTCGAAACTATAACAATAGGAACACAATCCACACACAATCCAGGTTTGTCAATAATTCAGAAGATAAAGGGCAAAAAATAAATAAATAAGAGCAATTGCTCTTGGGCCTGAATACTCCGTTGATAGAGATGTAAAGGTGTCATGAGCCATTCCACATACCTGCCCTTGTAGTTTTCCTTTGTCTTTGTCAAAATTTATGAACATCATCTTCGCCAACTTTTTCAGGAAAATCTTTCTGACGAGAGGCGGAACAGGCTGGCCATGCATCCCCCTGTAAAACAAATGAGGCTAACGTTACATTTATTATGTAATTATGTTTATAACACCAAAGATTTTTAGAGATTCATATGATAAAACGGGACCATATTGTTGTCACTTATCGGTGGTCTGATCGACCTACATAGAACCCTTCTAAACAAAGGAATATCTCAAATTTTATGAGTCGATGCAGAAAAATAAAATAAAAATAAAAATATTTACAGATACGAGTTATCAGGTCGTCCAATATTTAAAATGATGTTGGTCCAATGCGCCACAATTTCCGTGTGTCGACCCAAGCGATTATCAGGACGTTCACCAGGTCTACAAAATTTAGGGGACAACATCATGGTTACAAGGATAGAAGTTGAAAGCTAAGTGACCTTTACATCCCTAGAAGTGGAACTCAATTATTAAGGTAATAAAAATAATAAAGTCGACGTACTTCGGCCACTTCATAGCACATGTAGAGATCAACTAAATCTTTTAATTATTTCAGGAATAAAATAAATAAATTCAGCTGATATAAAAATAAAATTACAATAAAAACAAACAAAACAAACAAAACATAAAGCCAATGAGAGTTTACTCCAAACTTAATCTGAGCTCTGAACTTTATCTGAGCTTTCAAGAAATAAATATTGCCAAACTCAGTTCTAACATGCGAAGGATCTATAAATTTGCGGAAATGGTTTAGCCATACGCCGGAATCTCTTTTTAGAGCTTCCATCAACAACATGATCGCCAAATAATAAGGACTTTGAAGTCAGCTCAAAACAAACAAAGGCATTGCCAAGATAATAAAATATGTTAAAAAACACGAGTCTCGCCTCTGCCATGAGTCTAGGCGTGTTTCTAGTGAATCGATGCAGTGGTTGGGTGACCAGAAGGACCTAGAGACGGTGTGCGTTCTATAATAAATGCATGAGATAATAAATAGTGTTGTTTGCATTGTGGGGGTCACAAGGTCACATGCCGTCCACGCCCAGGTTTGCTGGCATCAGCGGCGCGCGGCATCACGCCACATCGCATCATGCCAATCACGCCACCCGTCCGGAGTCATCCGATCGAGAATGACGTCAAACGGCCGCACCTAATGCATCACGGCTGAGGTAGAGGGTTTCCCCTCCGGCGCAGACTATAAGAGCGGTGATCGACCCTACCACGGTGCCTATTCCATCAGTCTCGCGTCGTGAATACCTACTCGTCTGCCGGACGTCACGCGCGCACTATGGAGTCAGACGCTATATTAATTATCGAAGTTCTATCGAAGCATATTTTCCAACGCTATACGTTAAGGTGTGAGATTAGGGGATAGGTGGGGTCTCGGATGCTGGGGTTTAAATAAATTAAATTATTAAAGCGAATGACTTACTTGTAGGATATATTTAAAGTTACCACGGAAAGCGACGCAGAGAACGACACTAGACAAGTGCTCACTCCGTAGTATAGACCTGCAACAAAAATACACAGTAAAAACGCATGAAATAAGTATATTTTTGATAGACTCCGTACCGACTGGCACAAGATTCCAGTTACTAATTCGTTTGCCGTTCGAGAGTGCTGAATATAAAATTCGCACTCTTAAAATTTCCTTCATATTTCAGAAATTCATTGCGTCAAAAATGCATAGATTGCAGTTCACACGCTGTCATCATTAGAGACAAACGATGAGATAATCAAGATTTTTTTTCTCAGGGAGAAATTCTCATAAGTTTTCTTAACCTGGCAACTTCAGTCGTCTACGATCTACCGCCGAGTCTTCGCAATAGAGTCTTCGCTTCTGTGCCGTGACTTAACTTAAGTAATATTTTATGTAACGGTTTTTATAACAACAAAGTGAAGTAAATATATATATCTTGGTCTTATTCATCAAAATAGCAACACAATAATTAAACTTGTTTCAACAGGGTCTGATACAAATTAGGGCCTATAACGATTATGAGAATAATTAAATAGTACCTATGTGGAAACCAATATAATAATAAATAATATATATAAGGCATTAGAAGAAAAGTTAATAAAATTTTCTGAATTTTTCAATATTGTCAAAGATTTTGTCATTTATCTTCTCAGCCGATTTGCGATATTAAAAAACAATCGTCAAATATATTTCAAGTATCTTTATAGCTCAATTATACATATAATGTTTATTTTGGTAGTGCATTTTTTTGGGACGATCCAGGCCATATGGGCTGGTTCGAATCCTCACAAACGCACACAATTTTTACCGTTCCATTTTGACAATACTTCTGTCTCGGATAATAGCAATTATTTAAGTAAAAACACCTATAAATCCATCAGTTTTATCTTTATGCGAAACAAGTTTGATTTCTATTTTCAATAAAAGCAATAAACAGTAGACTCATAATAATCAGATATCACGAGAATTATTTTCAGACTCCGTACCTAGAACCGTATGAACTCGTATATTTATACGAGTTCATTAAGACGCCACCAGTCCCTAAAACGTGGTTTTTAACGTATTTTGGTGCATTTTGTTGAAGTTATTCCCAACAAATGGCTAAAACTAAAAATACCACAATATTCTATATATATTATTTTAGTCCTTTGCTTAAAAAAAAAACGAAATACACCTTATTATAGTAATGAAAATAAATAAATAAGAAAGTGTTGTTTTTTTCTTGCAACGATTTTCTTTTAAGTTGTGTAAGTGACGCGAACCTAATTTTTCTTTCTAAAGATAGACAATATAATAATCTAGGACATTACTTAAAAAAAAACATTTTTTTCAAATAATAATAATTATTTAAATACAAAAAACATGTTTCATCGATTCCAAATGTAACGAATTCGCGGTCGGCGAGTATATCCGTCTCTTTTCTACACGTCAATGTTCGAATAAAGCCTACTCTTTCAAATCTCAAGGACAAATGCGTCCCGGGGCGCCTTAAACTAAATTACGTTTTTTTTTATCCAGGACACCTCTCTAAATTTATACTGAAATTTTATGTTTGTTTTTAGGTTATGTAGGTATATATTTTACTTTACCAGCATATACGGAGAACAAGCATTCTAAAGACTGAAATGAAATCAAGAGAAATTGAATGACAAAGCGTATTAATATTGAATTATATGGCAGATCGTATAACATGCATGCGGTAATCATTTTCCACTTCCATGGCGAGGCGGAAGAGGAAAGAGGAAAGAGGAAAGAGGAAAGAGGAAAGAACGCCGCGCCGCTCTTCTAAAACCATTTCGGATGCCGACTCAAAAGCGCATCCAGACGCATGCGGCCAGACAAGGACGCACAGAGCGGCGGCCGCGCAGTAGACGAGAATATTTGCAATTTCCGTAATGCGATTTTGTTCCCTGATCCGGGATCGGGGAGCGCCGCGTGTCTCGAAAGGCGCCTTTAAAAAGTAGGCCGCCTTTATTTCACTTTTACTTCGACATAAAGGCAGAATTTCGCGCCAAAGTCTTTAAGGCCAAATTAATGACCTTGAATAATCACTCATCTACTATAAAATCTATAGGCATGAGTCGTTTAATATTTACAATCTGGTATCATCTGATTTACCATAAAATTCTCTACCTATTGTAAAATATCACTTTGATTTTTTTTATTTCGTATATTAAAAAAAAAAGTTGCCATATCAATTTTTTCTTGTTGACCACTCAATTTTTCACTATTTTGACAAATTTTGACAAATTTTACACTTTTTATTTATATTTTCAAATATTTATAACTATACATTACAATTTAAAAGTCTTCCAAAATATGTACAGTTTTCGAAAAAAAAAATAAAGTTAAAAAAAAATTTATATATATTGGAAAGGAAGCATCAAATTTAATAATTTTATTAATTAAATTTTTCGTTAGCTACCTCGCGCTCGGCCAAGACTGATCAGTGACGAACTCATGACAAAAACAATTTAATATTATCACACAAAGTTTACAATTTTCTCTCAAAAACCATGATGAATTTTGATAGAATGTCGATACAAATCATGTTTGAAATCGCAGGGCCAATTAGCCTTGTCTCAATTTTTTTTTATATGAAATAAAATCGTGTTTTATTTCGTCAAAGTATCTCTATATTTGTTATTATAATAAACATTTTAAAATTCGTTCGTATTATATTGAAATATTTATAGAAATACTTACTTATGAGTGGTATTTTCTCTGTGGGTGGCAAAGTGTCCCTGATGGTCATCAAGAACACAGTCATGGAGAGCAGAGCGCTGATTCCCAGGGTCACCTTTTCTCCCGAAACCGACGGAACGTAGAACACCAGCAATGCTTTAACAATAATTGCTTTAATTTTTAATAAACTAGATTTAAATATTATATTTTATTACTTGAAAGAATAAATCTTAATTTTATTATGAGTAAATTACCTCCGTAATTTCATATAAACCGTCACGAATCAAACATTAACTCTAACTATTTTTAAACAGATAATCTAAAACCATATTATTAAAACGAAATAACATTATTAGTATACGATAAATAACTGACCTGAATTAGTTTATATACCTAGTGTAGGTACATAAGTTTATACAGCGGTAAGGAGAAAAAAAAATATTGGGAATTTATTAATAATTATTATTTTGCTGGGTAGACCGACAATACCTAAATATACCTACCTTTTATACATTTCTTTTATAGTGTCTGATATACAGGCTGTCCTGAGACCATTCCCACAGACTTCAAGGAGTGTTAATGTTCCCTATTAAAGTAAGAAATTATATAACAAAATGCGAAAAAATTTCAACGCTAAATTTATTATTTTTTTAACAAAATTTGTGTAAAATCAATTTTATCGCTCAATATAATCTGTCGACCAATAGCATCCTTACTAGACCGACCTCTGTTGGACCAGTGACATCTGACAGCGATCATTTAGTTTCGAACAACGTGGCAGGTTAATAACCTTTGTCTTGACTGAACACGGCCCAGTGACCCAGTGACATAGTTATCCGAGAGAGGAGCCTATGTCACTGGGTCATTTAGAATACTTAGGAATGGTCTTGGGACACAATGTCCCACATCCCCATCTACACACATGACTCTTTACTTATAAGTAAATATAAAGAAAGTATCTAAATTGAAATCGAATTTTGCCTGTGATTTAATTTCTTGTAGTTAATAAATATATCCTAGCTCCAGAAGTATTAACTTAAATTACATGGTAAGGACAAATTTGGTTTAGTTGATTTATGATGACCACCATAATACATGCTAAGCTGTGTCTGTTCAGCAGCGAACTATCGTGACTATATTTTATATGGCCCAATAAGTGATATTTCTGACTCAATTATAATTTTTATCCATCATAAAGGAAGTAACTACTACTTACAATAGATATTTTACAAAATCTCATACCTAAATACTTATATACAATATACCTAAAATACATATATACCTAACTAACTACCGCCTGTACTTATGAGTATATTATTCCATTGTTATAGTGGAATACTGTATGTATATCACCAATAAATATATACACTTAATAAATTACAATATATTACTTGACAATAGTAAGTTGAGTTCAAATAATTTATGTTTATTATCTACAAATGTATCTTGATCAATTAGATTGACTTGTGTATAATTTCTGCGTCGATGATATAATTTTAATATTGTCTAACCTCATCAAGCTTTTAAAATCGTTTTTACGCTTCTGCGCCATTTTCCATAATCGAAGATTTATCCTCCTGATATGATTTATAGATTCAACATATTCCGCTTACCAATTCCATTAATGAGCAGACATGGCAGTATGAGGTTGAAAACATAGAACAGAGGTCGCCTTTTTAGCGTGATGACGAAGGTGAGGTCCGGGTAAGGTTCCTTGCAGCATGAGTAGTACTTGAGGTGCCTGAAGGCCTTGAAGCTCAACAACTCGAACTCGCCGTTCGCCTGGTAGTTCGTCCTATCGCCCTCGTCCGACTCTTTATGTAGGTCGAGCTAGGAAAAATAAATAAATGTAGGTACAGATAGGTTTTCAGCACAGCCCTTACAAACATTGGAGCATAATATTTTGGTTGGGTTAAAACCTTAAATTGGGGAAAAAAAGTTAAGATCAGTAAAAATATAAGAATAAACATAGGTTAGAAGAGTTATAATATTATGTATAAACTATAATTTCCGGTATTTCGGTATTTCTTTCTAGGAAGTTGGGTAGTTGTTGGGGTTAGCCTCTCTTAATGATTTAAATTAAAATATAAAAATTTATAAGTAATGTCAAAAAGAAAAAAAAAATAGTAGGAAATTAGGGAAAAATAGTAAGTTTGTAATAGCAATACACACAGAAGTCTTATCGAAATGGGCAAAATTAATTTAGTGGAATGTTTCTTCCCCGAAACCAAATATTGATATTTACAGATGCCGCGTCTATATATTTTTTTTCTAATAGACTTTACAAAAAAGATGCCCATGATTTAAAATAATTTAACACATCTTGCTATGTTAAATTAGGGCTTTATGGAAGGAAAGAAATCCCGTATAAACTCAGTCATGGTTAAATATTAAAATATCCCTGGCCTTTTTAAGTTCGGATAATTGATATTATATTGTATTAAAACCTTAATGATAGTATGACACTGAGAAAGTGATATTTATTACCGAAAAAGTTCGATTTAAAACAAAACTCATGAAAAATTTTGATTAAACACATTTCTACTAAAGACAGTAGAACCCGTAACGAAAAGAGGATTTCTCGTATTAAAATAATAATCATTTAATGTGCGCTACATTTATCTAATAAGTAGGTTATTGCAACAAAGTTGCAATAACGATATAATGCACATATAAAGTTCCTATAAAGATATACTTTTTAAGCTTACTTCAAAAAGTAAGCTTAAAAACTATTTTGACTGGACGCAATTTGAAGTGTATTTCATTATTTGAGATCGTCTAGCAGTCACGGATTCGAATCCGCGCATTATAGACACCATTTTTAACACATTCTTAAACAATCAAATTTAGCTTAGTTGAGAAGGGCATTAAAGAATAGTATATTACCCAATTCATAGTATTTTTATTATAATATACATAAACATATATAAATTATTATTTTTTTGTTCAATTAATATTTCATTCGACTAGAAAATGCTCAAATCTATCAAATATTTAACCTCAAATATTTACCTTCATTTATTATTTCGACCGTCTACGCTTTCTCTACGATATTGGAAAAAACACGAATGCGTGTATTTTTGTAAATTTTATATAGATAGGTCAAATAACAAATACACAAAAAAAAAAACGGATAAAAATCGTTTTCAATTATTTATTTTATTCAGTCTTTTATTTCTGGGAAAATAAAATACATTGATAAGGGCAGTGAAATAGTAACAGCCATCAAAATCTACATAACTGGGTCGCTGTTCAACAGTAACATCTCGCCAGCAACATCCTGTATTCTGACAAGGAAGTTGTTAGCTTTTTTTATTTCGCTTCATTTAAAAAGCCCATGAGATAAAGGCCATTAGTCTAAATTATGATAGGTAATTGTGACAATTCTATTAAAAATAAATGAATAAATATTAAAAACATTTTCAAAAACAAGCTTTTATTTAAATGTTTGAATGTGTATACAAAATTTAGTATCTATGCTGTTGACCGTTGCGGAGTTCATTCCTCTGGAGCTATTCCCGGTCATACTTACCATAAAAATGTATTTAAATAAATAAATTTTAACTCCGTAGGGTAAGAGGAAGTGGTTCTAATTCAGCTTGCGAGATTTGACCCCAACAACTTGTAAAAATCATCAAATTGAGATCCTCCTCTGTTTTTTTTAATTGGTTTTTTTTAAGTAATATCGTTGTAACGTGTAAAAACAATGGAAACTTTTTTAACTCCTAGTATTTCTATATGTGTATAACTGACTGTTTTAACTGGCAATCGTACGTTTTGCTATTATAGTTTACACACACATCACAGATATTGTGTAATTAAAAAATCTAGGGTTCATAGTCACCTGGAATCCATCGTATGTCCACGAGGCCCACTTGAAAGTGCAGATCTGGACGTCGAAAGGGAAATTCTCCACGTTGATGTCGCAGACGGAGACGTAGATGCCGTGGCTCAACCAGACCACTTCCCCGCTTTGCGACACGATCACGTTCGTGTTGATGACGGAAGAAAGGTAATGGGGGTCCGCACTGCAAATGCTAGCTCTTGAAGATTATATAAAATATGCAAAATGTAACTTATAGCCCTCAAAAATAAAACGTTACTCGTTACTCGTAAATGTTACTCAATTTACCAAATTTATAATATTAACCTAACCTAAAACCCACCGACCCCAATTTACGATAGCGATCTTTTTGGTAAAGCAACGTAGTTTTGTTCTCTCTTTTAAGAACTAAACAGGGCCGAGGGAAATGCAGAGGCAATGTATTTGCATTGATTCCTTGGTTGTTTAGGGGGGGGGGGCGAATGTATTTTTTGCCAGTATTTTGAAGGTTTCTCACGTTAAAAAATATTAAAATAAAACGTGTTTCGTGCTTATTATTCACCTAAAAGACGAGTGGTTAATATTTTGTACGAAGAATAAAATAAAAATATAAAAACGACTTAAAAATAAACCTACGACTGAAAACCTAACAAATAATAGGTACAATTAAGTTCTTATTGTTAGTAAACAATAAAAAAACGTTCTACCTAAACGTCGAAGACGGCTCTAACATATTATGCAACCATTATGCACCAAAACCATATGTACGAGTATATGCGCCACCTGGTTGCGCCACATTTTATTTAATTATTTTTAGCTGCCTTACACTAAAAGTGATGAAACTTCAATAGAATCATACTCAAGCAATCGCTTATAATATGAAAAAAAAAGATAATAATAATTAAACAAGAAAACAGAAACCGTTTTTTTATTTTATGCTACCTTACACTTGACTTATCGTTTAAAAAATACAAGAACCTCTTCTTTTTTTTACGAAGTCGGTTAAAATGAGAAGAATATGGTTAAATGAAATTCTAACTTATTATAAAGAATGATGTCAGGTCTCCAGACATGCTCAAAGGGGATCCTGATGACGCTAATGTCAGCGTGTTCGGATGCGTTCCACTTTAAATGATGATCTGTCCACTTTTGAGTTATCCAACAGTTCGTCGTAAGCAGCTGGTTCTTCTCGTCCTATAACATTGAAAAGGATGATTTTATATTGAAGAAAACATGGACTCATAATGTCCGTGATGATAAAAATAATAAAAAACTAGTTTTTAGACGGCTCTTCCCCGCTTTACAACCTTTCGGGTTGTAGAGCAGAAGATGTGCTACCCGAGTTAATAATAATAAATACTGTAATAAACACCCAGCCCAGCCCATCTATGTAAACGCAAATCGATATCGTGGTAGTCTAGTGGTTACGGCGTTCGACTGTTGGCCCAAAGGTCGCAGGTTTGATTCCGCACATGGTCATACCATTTTTAACGCTTCATTACCACCATCTCCCCTGAGGCATATTTGTCCTAGTTGAGTAGGGCCCAAAATTATTGTATATGACCTACGTCATAGCAATTATTATTAAAAAAAAAGAAATAGGTTTGTGAAGTGTACGATTTTAATTATGCTGTGGCCGGTGGCGGTAGAGTCATTGTATATTTTTCTCGGTAATGCCAACACTCAAATAATTAACAAGCGACTGTTCATTGGGGTGCAGTTGCATCTGTAACAAAGGCGCTTTTAGGGTGACCAGTGTTTTACTAACTGCAAAAAATAGAAATCAGAAATGCTACACATTTAACCATATTCTTCTCATGTTTAACCGACTTCGTAAAAAAAGGAGGAGATTCTCAAACGATGTGTATGTTTTTTTAAAACGATGTTCACTCCTTACTCTAAAATGGCTAAAGCGATTTCGTTGATTTATTTTTTACGTTATAGGGAATTTCTTATGGGTAGTCTTACTATAGTTTCATTACCTTACGTCTAGTGTAAGGTAGCATAAAATAAAAAAACGGTTTCTGTTTTCGTGTTTAATTATTATTATGTTTTTTTTTCATATTATAAGCGATTGCTTGAGTATGATTCTACGTACTACATACACATGTTAAAATTTTGGGAAATTAATGTATAATTATGTTAGCAATATATTTTATTTTTGATAGAATTCATTCTAAATAGAAATAACTTTATTTTAAACAGAACTACCACTATAAAACGGTTCTTTTTTTCACTAAAGAAGAAAGTAATAAATGAATAGCTAAATACGAATATTTTAACTCTCTAAGTGACAAAATCAAAATTTATTACATAAAATCACTAAAAAGAGTCAGACACTCCTCTTAAGTTGAACGTTCATGGACAATGCGAGAATGCAACTTCTTTGATTAGAAGAAGTGACATACATAAAATAGTTGGAAATCCAGATAGATCAAGGATTAAAATGGTTTCCTCAAGTTGAATATCTTTCTTATTTACATTTTCAAAACATTAAGATATATTCTGGACCCTTTTACACTTAGGACATCCTATTTTTCCTAATGTGGGTCGATATTGTCTTATGGGATAATTAGCTGAAGTAACTGCGACCAACGTGACTCCTGTAAATATTGCGCAAAATGTGATATTTCTAACCATTTAAAGGCGTAATAGCCAGGCAATTTACATCAAACCAACTCTTTATTGACTACAAAGGTTTGGTACGAGTATAAGGCAATATTTTTTTAAATGATTAGTATTAAATTTTCATAAAAACTACTTGAAATAAAACGACCGGGTCATAGGCAAACACGATACAAGATAGCAAAACAAAGATTGTCTAGAGGTCCCAAAAATGCAGACAACTTTTGAGCATTGCCTCTAAAATTCTTAGGTCCCAAATATATTTTACTTCCCGTCAACCTAAAAGAGGTAAAACACTCAAAGACTATCACAAAACTTTTTTATAAATTGTATCGTAAATTATTAGTTTTTTCTATTTTTGGTTCTTTGTATTTAGAATAAGTTTTTTTTTTAAAGAATTGCTATGACCTAGCTTGGTTATATGCAGTTATTTTGGGCTTTACTCAACTAGGCCAAATATGCCTGTGCTAGCGTCAGAGGAGATGGTAAAATGAAGCATGTACTTCTAGATGAAGCGTGTTTCTATATGTACTTTATAGGACTTATTTTTTTATTTAAATGCTAGATAAATGACCTACATAGATGAGGTACATATACATTATTGTTACTAATAAAGCGGAATAGACATAGTGTGCATAATATTGTGCTAAAAAGTTCCTAAAGTTTTTTGTTTTTGTTCAATATTTTTGTAATAGTTTGTAATTTTTTAATAAAAAGGACAGTCACAGTTTTACTCTAACTTTTTTTAATATCGGTGACCCTAAATTAAAATATTGACCCAAAAATCAAAAGCGACAGAAGATTTATTGTGAAGTATAATTCTATGAACATACGTCAATTATGGTCGCCCTAGTCGCAATGCTCGCTTGATAAAAGTTCGCAGTCCTATGCTGCTCCCGCATGTAGCCTGACGCACCCTTCATCCCCTTCGCATGACCTGGTGGCTTGCTACGCCCAGCGTAGCCCTCTCGCATCACTCGCTCGCTACGCCCAACGGACGGACGGACGGACGGATATAATGAAGAGATCCTTTGCGAATATCCCGTTCATTCTTGCAGCCTTGTACCGTGATTGCATTTTAACCAACGTTCAGAAAGTGGAATATTAAAATATATATCGGTATGAATAATCGATACTTTTATTATGACCAAAATTGTATGCAGTCATGATATATTTATCGGAAAAACCATTAAGTTAAAAAATGGTTGGTTTTTTTACCATTTGGAAAAAAACGACCGTTTTCTAACTTCTTATTATTCTTTTTTCTACTTAGCTATCACAGGAGGCTTGCAAAGATGCCACAAATTGAGTAAAAAAAAATACTTGTCAAAAGATTGTTATATTATACAAATATTTAAGTGTCCAAAAAAAAATTTTCTCTTTTTATTTCTGTCATAATAAGTGATAAGTTTTTGGTAAATGATAGCTTCAACGTTGTAAATTGGAAACAGCCTTTGTATGAAGGTTCTGAGTAGATTGGTTGGCACCCTCTCTTATTTCCAATATTACATTTCCACCCATAGGAATACTAAGGAAAAATATTTGAATCAATTAAATATTTGTGGTTGTAAAAACGTTTATGTAGTCAAATGAACAAGTTCAGTCCTAATCGTTTTATTTAAATTGATGAATCGATGAATTAAATTAAATTGATGAATGTTTGAATGTTCGTGATGTGTATAAGTCCTATACCACCGCATTGAAATGAATGAAGGGGTTTTGATCATCGGTGTAATTATTTTATTTCAGCTTTTAGTCGCTTTTCAATGCGCTATAGCTTCGTTATTTTGCTGAAAATCGAGCCGCAATAAGCCATCTTGCAATTTTTACCTTACTTTCTAAAGCTTCGCTTTGTAATAATAGCTTAGCGCTGCTAAGCTCTACTCACGGTCTATGCGGCCGCAATGAAAATATAATACTCGTATAATCACGGAGATTTTGGTGTTTTCACTAAATATAGGTATGGATATATCTATAGTGAGATAAAATAATAATATATTCTTAGTCACGGGATAGCTATACTTATACAGGATGTATTTTTATTCACTTTGTTTCTTTCAGGCGAGCTGATCGAAATCGCCAACTAAAACGAACCCGTCTCTGCGGCCAGGCGCGTAACTAAATAACGATTTTGTTTTCGTTTTTCTTGTAATAGGGATTTTTTTCTGATTAATATTTGATCGTATCGACATCGATCACCGGCGGTGATCTATATCGATAGATCACCGCCCGAAAGGAGCATTGAAATAAAAATACCTACTTTTAATAGGAGTACCAGAGACACACCTTCATTCTACACGGTACCCAGTAAATAGTGGATAAAGTTTTAATAGGTGGTAGAAGGGATCATTTACGACAAAAAACGTTTCAGTTAAAATCCCTGGTCACTATAATGTTTTTCTAAATTTATACATAGCTGTAAAAGAGGAAATAGAGACGTGCTAATCTCGTGCTGGAAATCTGCTTGCCGCCACTAAAAGCCTTGCCTTTCAAGAAGTCTTTTGTTTCGCAGCCTCTCTCTCGTCTCTTTTATTTCGGCCTGCTTCTTGAAACTATTAAATGAAGAGGGTTTATCATCTTAAAAAAAAACTATCCCTTTCTCAACTGACAAGTCTAAGATATGAATGGAAACGCCTAACAAACTGGAAGCAGCTTATTATAATCCAGACATTCATAATAATTATTATAATTTATTGAACATATATATGATACCTCTTATTACTAACATCTCACTTACATAATTTATTTCTACCTCCTTGCTGGCCGCCTTAGAACAGGTTTTTCAACCAAGTTAGAGTGGCTATGTTACTCCAAAAGCGACACAAATGACCAGTATTTAATTTGTCCTTATGGTAATTTATATATTTTTTTCAATATTATTATCATTTCTTGTTGTGACGTCTTATTGTGCCATTATAATCTATCTATCTATATATATATATATATATATATATATATATAAAGCAAAGTCGGGTTAGGTACACCATTTATAACTCAAGAACGACTAAACCGATTTTTATGATCTTTGATTTGTTGTATTTTTCTCCGCCCTGAATAGCAGAATAACTATTAAAACTTTTTGTTGAATCTTGGTCTGCGAAAATATTGCTTTGAAAATCTCTAATAAATTGTCTAATAGTAATACAAATTCGTGATCAAAGCCGGCCATGCCATCTTTCACCATTCAGAATATTAAACAGTCCTTCATTCAATGCCGTCAATAACAACACATGCACTGACATTCTTTAGTATACTAAAACCCTTCGCGAGATGGTGGTTAGAAAAAACATACTATGATAAAAAAATATTTGTGAAATGTGTAAACGTGCGCTCAAGTTAGCAGAAGAGCCGAGCACAAGCAAGCACCCTTCAGAAGTGGTAATATTTAGTGCCCCCGAATGTAGACCCAGACAATTGTGGTATGCCACCAGGCTACGTTGATTATCCATTACCTCGAAAAAATGGGTCGTAGCAATTTATGTGGATACTCTCCGAGCTAAGGGGTTTTTCACCGTTTTTCCCTGAATATCCATGGGGAATGTTCTAAGCTGTATCAAGGTTTTTTATTTAATACAAGCAAGCATTTCAAGGAAATGTCGAAAATGCCGTCAGTGCCATGGGCCACCTACAGAACCCGGATAAATTAATAGATCGCAAGTTGAGAAAATGATTTGACACGAGGCTTGAACTCTACCTAATTTAAGGGTGAATTTAGCTCGAGGTCAAGACAATCTAAACGAAGGATGCGACAAACCCCATATTAATATGAAAATAAATTAACAACAACAGATCATTGAAGAGAATTTCAGTAAACTTCTAAATTAAATCTCTTATTTTATTACATATGTACAGAAATTAATCATATGTGTTGTAAATAAAATAATTTATTTTTGTATGAAATAGGATCTGAAAAAAGTATTTTTTTAGCTTTAGCTTAGAAATAAGATAAATTACAGATTAAGGGCATTTTAGAAAACGGCACAGAGAGCTCATAATACGCGGAAAAAAGATGAAACGTGTTAAAAACTAATACATTTTTTTTTCGTTCGTTCAAAGTTCATGTTTTTATTTTAGTGTTAAATTGAGTTAATTTATTGGCATCTAAGTGTTTGAATCGTACACAAACATCAGAATTTAGCTATTTTCCTTTACCCAAATGTGCAAATGACAAGTTTTTGAGAAAATTGTGAAAAACAGAGGGAAAAGAGGCTACTGTTTCAATTATTTTGTACATTTCGATCACAAAACAATTGAAACAAAAAAAAAAATGATTACCTACCGATTTTTAATTTTGAATCATCAAATTGAACTAAGTCCATTTGTCCTAGAAATGTATTTTTGTATGTATATAATATTCTATTACCTACCGCTTTGTTTTCGAAAAATAATTATGTTATTATAATGTCCATAAGTTCTATCTTACTTACTTACTTACTGTATATAACATTGTAAAGCTACACTTATATATTTAAACCGAGGACACCTGAAACCTTGAAAGCTGTTACGGAAAATAAACCTCTTACCACGTCGATGATGTGATGCAGTGACATCCCAAACTCAACCAGCAAGGGCTGGGAGGAGTTTTCCGCGGGTCTCACCATGGGGTTGTAGTTGGCCATCAACTCCCGGACCAGGTTGAATTCGTTTTCATCGGCAGAGGACTCTGAAATCAAAGGAAATTGTCCGTGTTGGTAATGCGATCAATGGTAATAATGCTTAGGTTGCATTCTATCTTATCGTCGCGACCCGAACGAAGGTCGTAGCAAACGTGACACTTGGTTGGTTATACTTCAGTTCCGGATACAGGGCAATTAGTTGGTGGGGGGAGGGGGATAATTCGCACTAATGCTGCATGATTTTTCGCCCATAAATAATCCTTACTCAGATTACGAAATCACAATTCTTAAAAAATCATAAAATATGTAGTTTTAAATTTGCCTCACATGTCGACTCTTGCAATTCCAAAAGTACACGAATTTGAAGTTATTTAACTAATTTTAGATTATCTAGATTAAAAAAAGCATATGAAAAGAAAAATAAGGTCCAAATTAAGGTATAAAGTAACTATTTCACCTATAGTAACAAGTGCCATAATACAACTATGGTTTTTTACATATTTTTTATTTTTCTTGGCGTCGAACCCACAGTTTTTTTTTGTGGTTTTTGAAGTGCTTTATAAAAATTAAACAATGTGATGACGTGCTAGTACGAGGACTAATGAGTACTCGTACTAACCCGAAACCAAATACGAGAATTTCGCAAATCGGGGACTCCGGCACTTTGGGTATGTAAGTATAACAATATAAAAACTATCTATTTTATATGTAGTGTTGGATATTGCGAGTCTGATTTCCCATTTACGCAGGAAAGTTTGTAATAATATAAGTTAGTCTTTTGCCATGAAACGAAACGAAACATTTGACACCATTTTTAGAATAGTCTGCTGTGTGCGGGAAGGACGTGATGATGGATAATTGCTGGATAACATTGCTGTTTTATGGTAGTTGCACCTTCAAAAGAAAGTGGTTATTTTTAATCGTTTTAAAATTGGCGAATGGACGCAGTGTGAGCATACTCAGACGCGAAAGCTATCAACCCCATCCGCGCCGTGCTTTCAATTTGTGTGCATCCTACCGAACGAAGTCTAGCTAGGCTAACGAGCTTAAACTGCGGATGCATCACTGGCTTGGATAACAAGATAAACCATCATTATGAATGTACCAACACGTTTTTTTATAATATCACATCATATTATATTATGAAACCAAACATGTTTTATTATTATCTAATTACCATAAAATTGTACCGGTCGATATTTTTTTCTGTTTGTGACCTTGATCGTCACCATATCATACATAGGTCATTATCATTTTTCATAATATTGTAATATGTTAGATAAAGCTTTTTAACGTATTTATTTACCTATTTAAAGCGAGATAAAAAGAAGTTCTACCCAAATGCGTTTCAAGGGTTTCCACAGCATTGAACAGAAAGTAGCGTTAAATAAATAGACATTTCATTTAAAATAACTTAATGTCTAATTTAGTTTTAAATAGCGCAAATTTGGGGTAATTCGGGTAAATTACGTAGAATAAAATTTACTTAGAGAAGAGTAGTGTAAAATATTTATTTATAGATGCATATGCATATGACATCGATTATTACATATAAACTATATTACATACAAACATCAGCAGTATTTTTTAATAACACAATTTTGAGGCGTATTGATTCCAAGTAATAATAAATAGTTTCTAATCCTGTTAGCCAAACTCCACAAAATATACACCTTTGTAATGTTATTATTAAATATATAGATTGTAAGAGAATAATTTATAACATGTAAGGGAGTGAAGTGGTAGGCTATAATAAGCATTTATTAATGATTATTTTTCGTTTGTATGCTTCTTTAAAAAAGTTTATATTGGGTTTCAAATGTTTACTCCTAAAATATTTTGCTAAGGATTTTTTATTAATTTTATTTAATAGTATAAAAGATTTTTTTTTCACCTCAAAATATCTAGAATAATTTGCGTTACAATAAGTGTACCTACCGAAAAAGATATTTTATTTATCGCGTTGTTGTGTGTTCAAGGAGAAAATTACAACGTTGTAAATTAATTAGATATATAAAGTTGACGCTGTGATACCAGTCTACAACCTACAAAATAACATTTCATGGAGCTCTGTGGATGGGTCACTTCCTCTCCATCTTGATCTCGTGCTTGCGGCACGTGGCGCCTTACAAAAGCACATTTAAGAAAAGAGGAGGGGGTTACTAAACTCAGCAGTATCATAGGGGCTAAAAATTGTAATTACTTAATATTAAAAGTTGTGTTAAAGCTTTAAAGAAATTTGTGACTATTTAGGTAAGGTTTTGAACACGCTACCGCGAGTCATCAATCGAGCGCCTAATCAACTGTAGAAACAAATAATAAACAGAAAAAATCACATCTATTTTTTTACAGAACTAGAATTTCTATATTAAAAACATTATTTGCAGATATGCATATCTAAGCAGAGTAACAACAAGGCATAACAATAAAAATTTAATATATTCCTTATTCATGATTGATTTTATTTGTTTTTATTATTCCATTTTTCTTTGTTCTTTCTTATGAATCGACGATGTAACATTTCTTAAATATAAATATATCAATTTAATAAATATTTGGTTTTTATCAACAAAAACGTTAACAATATATAAAAGAGGGTTACAATAATCATTTCTAGAATTACTAAGATTTCGTGCTACTCACCTTTAATATCCAATAAAAATACTCCAAGAAACCCACAATAATAAATCATAGAAAATGTATTATGGAACATTACGTGGATTATTTTAACCCCGAGCTAATATTTCTTTAATTACTTTAATTTACTTTAATTCGATTACTAATGACAATATCTATACTTTCAAGCTACTTTTCGTAAAGTTCAATGAGGTTTGTTTTTGCTACATATTTTTTACAAGTCAAACGTAAACGTAAAGCATGTAACAGTATCCCATTTTCACAACCACCGCCATCACAACATATCGCTATATTTTTGGCGCTAAATGATCAAACCATGGTTAACACCTAAAAAAAAAAACCTTTCATGCTCCGGTGTTACCAATTACAACTCTAAACATAGAGTTACCAGAGAGAAAATATTTTTTTTATGCTGGTACTTGATTTAGTCGTTTAAAATATTGGATAGATCTAATATTTTAAAATATTAGATTCAAAGAATTCCTCTTAAATAAGGTACTATTTATTAGACTAAATTGCTGGGCAAATTATTTCGGCAGAGCAAAGCATTTTCTCTTTTATGGCTAAACTGAACATCTGACGAGACTTTAGCATGACAGCACTGCTCTGACACTTGTATCAACATTCAACCTTCGTAGGTACAACAATTATGAACATTGGGCTGGCTTTAGCGGGAAACTAGGTTATGTTCGGTCGGGTGTTTTGTTTCTCTATTTTATTTATAGCTATCGAAATTTGAGTCTTTCGTAAGTTTATAAACGATTAAAAATGAACCTGGAGGTTCAAGGAACGTTTGTTTCTGAAAAAATTAACAAAATTCGTTGGATACCGGAAGATTATGGAGAAACCAAAACTTTTTTAACGGGCAGTTGGGATAATGAAAAGAATAATGTAAAAACATGGACTTTTGAATCAATGTTGGACGAAGAAGAAGCAGACTATCCACGAGAAACAAACTCATTGGCCATTTCTGGAGATGCGACTGAAATGAAATTTATTGACAAACAAACCTTCGCCGTTTCAACTTCTTCTGGAGATGTTTTATCACTTGGAGTTAATGTTTATGAGAAATCATCCCCGTTTAAACAAAAATTTACGTGGAATTCCTTACATTCATTCGGGTATGCATTAACAACTGCTTCAATTTTTCATCCTTTTTCAATTTTTGACAATAATTTCCTTCCTCTTTAAACATTTTATTATGGTAAGATCGGACCCCGAGGAAGACCTGAAAGAACTATATTAATCTTTAAACAGAGACCTTATTATTTTGTGAGGTTTGACCAGGCTAAAATTATGCTTATGATGCTTACGATATATGATATTTCCCATACTGTGGTTATATAAATATATATTATGTATTAGTTGCATTGTATTATTGTATTGCTTCTGCATTGTATTATTCTGTTATTTACATAATAAAACGTATAGCCGGGCCTCATTATTGTTATGAGTGAACAATGCTGGTTAAGAGAACATAATAATAATATTAAATACCGATCGTTAGTTAACATTATATTAAAATTCCGTTATCTATTTGTCTGTTTTGAAGTTCAAATATTATGATGTATTTTGACATGTGGCATCACTTCATACCAAAATTGGGGCAGTTTATCTTTCTCTTAATGAATAGTTTTACGACTTTATCGCATTACTTATAGCCTAAAACTTTGCCGAAGTTCAAGTTATCCAACAGTGGAAACCTTATTCAAATCCATTATGGTTTTAAAGAAAAAGAGTAACAATGCTAAAAGCAACTCTCATTTATAAGTAGTAGTAATATTCTAGACTTATAGACGTAATTTTTTTTGTTTAATTTTTGAGATTCACTTTGAATGCTGTTGTGTCTTGGTGGTTGAGTAAATGCTGATTTCTATAGGGCATTTCAAACTTTAATGAGGAAAGAAAATTGAACATACCAAACCTTTTTAGATCTTTATTAAAATTCAGCCTACATAGGTATATTTTAAAAGCATATTCTTTACAGTGAAGCTTCACCGTGTTCCTGTACTGCCTTCACAGCATTCGAGGGTGACTTGGCGACTGTCGGAGAGGACGGTGTAATAAACTTTTTCAATTGCCGACAACAACAAATCGTCAGAACTATTAGAAATGCTGATAGTTGCTCTTTACATAGCGTGTGCTTCTTAAAACACAATGAGGTATGTTGACCTTCAATATATAACCATATCGTCGCCTAAAGTACTTTGGACAAAATATTTTTTTGTTATTTCAGATTAAAAAAAATTACGGGCATGCATTTGTTTTGGGCATGCCTCAATCCTTTACCAGCTCGCTTTCATTTGCATAGATTTAACGAACAGGCTTCAAAAGTTTGTCTTTGTATGTATAAGTTTGCGGTTTCGCACTGTAATCCACACGTACACATAAAAATATAAGAATTTGAAACCTATACAAATGTTATCAATTTTTTTTTTACTTTCTTTTTATTAAAGGTTAAGTCCATCATACAATGATTTGAAGTATTCATAATGACGATGCTTTACCCTTATGACAACATGAAGCGAATGCAGCATTTCACCTGAAGTGACTTAAGATTCGAAATGTATTGCATTGCAAAACCTGTATTGTAAATCCATTAATCCACAATCCAAAGTATTTAAATATCTTGGATTACAAAAATATCTTGTATAAATAATATTACAAAATAATTTCATAATTTGTAATAATCTTTACAGTATTAAAATTTACATTTGGCCCATTATCATTTCGACATTCACCCGAATATATATTCCTTCTTCTTTGTGTCTCGTGTCAGTTCTATGTGGAGACATAATGGAAGATAGGTGCGAATATCTGAATGTAAACAAAAATGAAATTACTGAAATTAAAAAAATAATGTGTAAAATTAAATTTTCCAAAGAGTACAAACTACAGAAGTTTTTTAAAGTATTTGACCATCCAAGGTTGCTGTATTTTTAATTTAAATTTACCCGAAAACCGAAAACGCCCCATGATAGTAAAACTTTTTGTGAAAATAAAGTGTCAATATTATAATTTACTTGTTATTTAGATATTTGTTATCATATTGTGCAGAACAAATGTCACATGTTAGAGTAATATTTATATGTTGAATTAATCTACCATCAGACCTGGTGATCCTTATTACAATAAATAAATTTAAGGTTTGATATTACGAACATACTTCAATTTTTAGGTGGTGACCGGAAACATAAGAGGGTTTATGAAGATATGGGATTTTCGTTCTCCGAAAGACTTTCCGGTAAGTTCTTTCCTCATGAATGGAGAACAACAGTGCGCCACTTGTATTATTCATCATCCCACTCAACACCACCTGATTCTAGCCGGTAGCGAAAATGGATCCCTGGCTGTCTGGGACCTGCGCATAAATACTTATCCAGCGTCACTTCTAAAAGCTCATTCTGATGCAGTCTTAGAGATGCAATTCCACCCTGATTACCCTCAAAGGTTATTTACTTGCTCGGCCAGTGGAGAAATCTGGCATTGGAATACAGCGTCAATATCCAAATTTCCGTCTGTGTCCGGAAGTCACACCGGAGAAGATTTTGCTATGAACCCGTGGCTTTTAACCGATGATGATAAATCAAATATGGAAGTGGAATCGCTGATGTCCGTTTTACCAAAACCAATAAATACGCTTGATTGTAGTAAAAATCGAGTACTCTGCGGATCTGATAATGAAGCAATTTTCCTTATCAAAAATCTTATATTATAATTATGTTCAAATTGTTTTGGATAAGTTTGTGTGTTTATTTTAGAATTTAAGTAAGAAAACTTTCATAATAAAATCTATTTCAGTAAAAAAATATTTCTTTTTTTCTAAAATGTTTTAGAACACCTGATTTGTATTCACAATCAAATGTCAATGACAATTTACTTTCATTAGAGATATCAAAGGTCAAAGAGTATCAGTCATCTGAGCTACAAAAATGCTTTGTGTAAACATTGAGAACCACCTACAGAACATCTAGTCATATTATTGCTTGGATCTGAACAGAAACAGGTTAGTCTGCTTGGATTTTGAAATTGTCATTATCAATAAGAAAAAATATTTATTCAAAATAAATAATTGTCAATGCCATATTTATTTTAATAAAAAACGTACACTATAAACGAGATGTATTTTCTGTTCAATGTGTTCTTGTTGATTATTTTATATTTTTATCAATACTAAGATTTGTTGTTCTTTGTATATTAATGTACCTGCAAGTAGCTGTTTTTGTTTTCTAGAGTAATCGAGGGTAGGTATATTCAAATGTATCTAATAATATTTCTTCATTTCGTGGTGTATCAAAGATATTGGTCCTAATGGTCATCCAAATCCATTATATTTGATTCTACTGTGTTTTTATTGGCTTAACAGCTTAATAGTCCATTGAGAGGACACATTCAATGTCAAGATGCAGAGCAGAGGACTCTTGTTTGCCGGGTGTTGCTTCATTGTAATAAATGTAGCCTTCGGCTCAACCAAACGATATTACCGGGAAGAGAAAGTTAGCGTTCCTCTCGACCATTTCAGCTTCTCAAGGAATGATCGTTTCCAATTGCGATACCTCATTAATGATACCTACTGGGAAAAAGGTAATGGACCGGTTTTCTTCTACACGGGAAATGAGGTTGGTAGTTCAATTATATGTATTTTAATTACAAAGAAGATTATTAAAATGTATATTTCTAAATTTTAACAGGGTTCAATCGAATTGTTTGCATCTCATACAGGGTTTATTTGGGATATAGCCAAAGAGTTCTCAGCTCTTATCATCTTTGCAGAACATAGGTAAGTAGGTATATCTACATACTTACTAATATTTATTGTTGTTATTTAAACATTTTACAGTCCATAAAAAAAACGTCAGTTTATATGCTTTTTTAAAAAAAATCAGTTGCATGACATATATATTTGCCAAATCTAAATGTTACTCACTCATGTAACTTATAAAGTTTTCGATATAATGGGCATCGATAAATAATGCTATTATAGAACAATCTACCTTAGGACAGGCATTGCCCAGTTGGGTAGAATTTTGTATTAAATGTTAATTTAATATTTAAAATACTTATGTCAGTATTTAAATAAATACATATGCGCCATTCGAACTAAATCTAATAATTTCCTGGGATAAGTAAACCATGTCATCTGTGAGCGAGAAACGACATGGTAAGTAGCCCGAATACTTTGCTGCGGCTGTGCTAAAACATTGCTAAACTAAAACGTATCTGGTATGCACATCCCTATGAAGTAATATAAATATAAGTCAATGAAAATGGGTATATTTTTATATCAAAATGTGAGGAATGTAAAACGCAACAACACAACCGCTTTACAACATATTTAGTTTTGTTTTTAAGTTTGTTTGAGTGGGTTTTTTTTTGTCAATCTGGCATAAAACTAAATAAACTATAACTTATAAAGCATGAGACAAAACTGTTGTGCAATAAGACGTACAACTATAATATTGAAAACTCTATTATAATTATATATATTATATCACGTAAAATGCAGGTAGCTGCAGAAATACCTAAATAATAAGAGCATAAGACATTGTTGTTGAACAATTTAAATTAGCCCTTGTTAGACGGTAACATAACAATACAAGTCAACAGTTTTGACTTTAATTACTTTGCGGCCTAAAAAGTATCTGTCTAATGACAATAAAAAATGTAAATAAAAATATTTACAAATTCTGTGTAAGATAAACGGAATATATTAATAAATCAACCCCCGAAGATGTTCAAACCCCGAAAAGACTGATTCGAATTCAATAGAAATATTAATTTTTAAATATTTTCGTCGTCATTTAATGTTCTAATAAAATATTGTGTTTTTCTAATTTGTTTTAGATATTATGGGGATTCATTACCGTTCGGCAACAAGTCATTTTCTGCGCCTACATACACCGGCTACCTTACATCCAGCCAAGCTTTGGCAGACTATGTTGATGTCATTAACCACTTAAAATCTACTCTAAATGTTACTTCTGATAATCGTATCATAACTTTCGGAGGTGTGTAACTCAAATCAATAAAACTATTATTTTTTACACGTTATATGTTTTTATGTGTTTATTTACTTAATTGTGTGATTTTTTGCAGTCATTGCATTTTTTTTTTCGAGTTTAACTAAAATTCAGTAGTAACTCTTAATTGGATAAGCTTATATAGGTGTTTTTTTAGAGGCGTGGTTTTTAATCTGGCACTACTTTTTTCGTAGTTGGTGTTTTTGACAGCTGTCACTTGATTTATGCTCAGTTTGGTTTGCCATTTCATAATGAATAGACTTACTCCTGAACAACGTTTGCAAATAGTGCAAATTTAGAAAAAATCACTCTAAAATAAAGTAAAAATCGCGTCATGGGCCTGTGGCGTGGTCTCCAAGATCGTGCGATTTAACACCGCTGCACTATTTTTTGTGGGGTTGTGTGAAGTCGCTTGTCTACGCAGATAAGCCGGACACGATTAACGCCTTGGAAGAGAATATTCGGCGCGTTATTGCTGACATACGGCCCAACTTGCTGCAAAAAGTGGTTGAAAATTGGGCCTCTCGGCTGGAATTTGTTCGAGTCAGCCGCGGCGGCCACTTACCCGAAATCATTTTTAAAACATAATGGCAAACCCTTATCTTTATAATAAAACTAAATTCTTACCCATAACATCAAATTATAATGCGTTTTATCTCTTCTTGGAAACCACGCCTCTAAAATCATCACCCTATATTATGCTTAACAGTGGATCTATTGTTTTCTTTGTCACTTTTAATCTCAGCAGCGTACTAAGGCTGCCCATGAAATTTGATGTATTTTTAGGTTCTTATGGTGGAATGCTAGCTGCATACTTTAGGATTAAATATCCTCATATAATTACCGGAGCTATAGCAGCATCAGCTCCAGTTCATCAATTTACTGGTATGATACCTTGTGACGCGTCTAACAGAATTATTACATCTTCTTTCAATGATATTAGTGCAGCATGTGTGTCTAACATAAGGAAGTCATGGACTGTCCTCAGGTTAGTACCTACCTATTTAGTTATTTATTTAATTTGAAATAAATATACAGATTTACATAGTGGTTGACATTTACACATGAAGAAAATAAATTACAAATCTAGACACAGTTTCCTATTTTATATTTAAATAATAATAAAATTAACAAATATGTAAATATTACATTTACAATACAAACAAACTTAAATATTGATTATGAACAAAAAAAAAAAAAAATTTATAAATGTCACATTTACACTATTTTTATTAATTCAATAAAATATTTAGGAGCTATCTCTGAATTAATAAGTGAGGAAAAATTAATGTTTAACAACTTTCAGTCTATATTTAAAAGCAGCTTTAGAACACCGAAAAGGGTCAAATATTGACATACGAAGAGTCATCTATTCGGGAACATTCTGGAAAGAAAAGATTTTTTTTATCTTAGAAGAATGGTCAAGAAGACTTAGAAAGTAAGGAGCTTAAATCGGATCAGGCAGGTTCATTCGTTACATTCTTATATAAATTAGATAATCTACATTCAAAACACCTTCTAGTTAGTGGCTCCCAATTGCCTGATTTCAGATAGGCTTTCATATCGACTATAACTCCTATAAACATGTCTGCTTACTTTCCTTTGAATTGCTTCTAGTTTGTATTTAAAACAATATGTGTAAGGATTCCATACCGATGACTAGTAATCAAGGGTAGGACAAACGTTTTTTATACTAATGATCGCAATTTAACACATGTGATGACGGGATATCTCGTCATTGCTGTACATCCCAGATGCAGTGTGCCATACAAATACGTCATCAGCTCATTGCATTTCTGTAATATTTAAAAGCGTGGCATGTAGCATATACCTGAATTCATGAAAGGCATAGACGATTTTGTTTTAGTTCGGTTTTGAGATTTGATTGTTTATGTGAAAAGTGCGCTGTAATTATTATTTGACATTATTATGAGAAACTAAAAAACGGGTGGCGGCTCCTTATCCAATATTTTGAAAGCAGTGAACGACCTTCGCGGAATGACGGCATCATGTGGTACACGCGTTTTATGTACGGAGCGAAATGTGTTAAAATCGGCATCTTTAAGGCTTTGCATAACAAACCGCATTTGTCTTTTTTAATATATCACCAATATAATTTCCCCAATGGAGATGATGGATAATTCTTAGATTTTTCATGGTAGAGGATTTCGATATTGATTTACCGGCTAGTTCATATTTAAAATGATGGAAATTATACTATTTTTTTTGTCTTCACATTTTTTTTTTAATTGAAATTTACTTAATGGCAATCAATGCAATTAATTAATAGTTTATAATCTGTTAAAGAAGACTTTTATTCAAAACGGGAGTTAATAATCACAATGTTTAAACATTTTGATACCTTCTTATGTTCACATAATGTTTCATAACAGTTTTTTTTTTCTTCTTTATAATTACTTCCTCTTTTAACTATCAGGAACCTGACTAAAAGTGACGAAGGCAAAACGTGGGTTAGCAAAGAGTGGTCTCTCTGCAGCCCACTGAAAAATGAATCCGATTCCCAAACGTTGATTGACTACTTAAGTGATTCGTACTTCACACTGGCCATGGTGAACTATCCCTACGAAAATGACTTCATGAATACATTGCCACCAAATCCGGTTCGAGTATTTTGTAAATTCCTCAAAAATGATAGTTTGGAGGGAAAACCTCTATTGCAGGTAAATCATCAAATTACTTTGCAAGTGGCACTTTGATATTTTGAATTGTTATACTATTTCAATAGTTATGCTTTGCAAGCATTTTGTGTAAATGTTTAGAAAACTCATTAAATATCTTGGAAATTTGTGGAAAAGTAATCAAATTTGCGAAGGAAATAATAACAATTGAATCATCTTATATGTACTCTAGATTTTAAAGTAGGTGAAACATTATTTCTGTGTTCAGGTTTTAGTTAACAGGTTAACAGTTATGTTAGGTGATCAGAAATGGAATGACGAAATCCATGCTGACAACCCATCAACTCGAGATCGTTTTCCGAAGGTGACCGATCATCTGACTAATTGAATATAAGCCACTGCATCAGCTGTCTAAATAGAGACTTCAGTCCCTACTCTAAAATAACAATTGGCGCTTATTTATATGAATACTTTTTATACGCTCCTAGGCGGTAATAGATTTTTTTCAAATAGTAAATATTTTTTGTTATCGAGAGATATTGTTAGATTCAATATACTTATGTATATACTGCATTACTCACTCTATATCTCTGAACACTCGTGATTTTTTTTAAATAAAAATAAACTAAATATATTTAAACAAAAATGACAAAAGTTGAACTAAGTATCATACTAATCAGTATCATACTAAGTATCATACTAAGTTCAGACTAATAACTTACCTAGTTAGTCTCTTTAACTTAGTTACTATGTTTTTAGTTGATAACTTCTAAAACATAAATCTTGTCTAGCACGGATTAATTAACATGGACAGAGCTTGTTAGACCGAATGTATGAACCCCCTCTAGCGCCTTATATAATATAAACAATTTGCGATATGCAAATCCGCGGATGCGCACTTATCCCAGTCGCGTCCGCCAAACGTTTTCGTTCGTGCGCAGCGTCAAACTTTTAATATTTTGTGCGATCATGCCTTCTTGTGCTGTGATATTGTGTACTAGCAGAAGCCATACCTCAAGACTGAAGTAATATAGTATCTCTTTTGACAGGTAAATCACAACATCTTTGAGTAAAAAGCATTTTAAGGTTTTATTTCTACTAATTTATTAAAAATAATTTCTTCTTCTAGATGTATTGATAGACGTATGTGTCAATGACACATGTGTATGTGCGAATGTGTAAACATATGTTTGCATATTATTTTTAGGTTTTCATACTTTTCTATAGCTACCAAAATTAAATTGTTAATGTAGTTCAATAATGCTCTACAGTAAATCTATCGTCATCCCTAATGTACACGTCACAGCGCACATACGTGTTCACCGTCGTGTTCAGGCCGGCGTTTCCCCTCTGCGTGCCGACTGCCTCAAAAAGCAGTCGACGATGTTCCTATACTATTCGCTAAGAGGCATGTCCAGTGTTTATTCGTCCGTGTTGTGTAGGTGTCCAGTATTAATGTATTATTATTATATGACTTGTAATAAATTTTTCAGTCTTTATACAAAGGAATTGACATGTTTTCAAATTATACTGGTGAAAATAAATGCCTCGATTCAAAGGGCACGATAAACAACTCACAATTGGGTGATGATGGTTGGGACTACCAAGCGTGTACAGAAATGGTGATGCCCACCTGTGCAAATGGAGAGACAGACATGTTTGAACCACAGCAGTGGGACGAGAATAAATATGGCGAGAAATGCAAAGCCAAATGGGGAGTCAACCCCATGGCAAACATGGCGGCTGACGAGTACGGAGGCAATAATTTGGAGGCCGCATCGAATATTGTATTTAGCAATGGTTTGCTAGATCCTTGGGCGGCTGGGGGAATTCTCAGGGACATCAATCCAACAATTCGCGTTGTGATCATTCCGGAAGGAGCTCATCACTTGGATCTAATGGGAACCAATCCGAGCGATCCGAATTCTGTAACGCTTGCGAGGAAGTTTCACAAGCAAGCCATATGGCATTGGCTTAAAAAATCAACTGTTGCCAATATTTAAGAAACTACAAATTTAAATTTGTGCAAAGTTTTTATTCAATAGACATGCAACTGGCATTAGAAAAAAAATCAACCTTTCTGAAATAATTGTTCAATACTATTAAAAAATAAAAAGATGTAATTCCAGGGAGTTTCAACTTCATTATGCTCTCTTTTTAGAACTATTATGAACACTTTTAAAAGAAGTTTTTGTTCAGCCACTATTATTTTATTTTAAAACATGGGAAATAAAGCATAGAGGAAACAATTCAACTTTTTTTTTAAATTTTAGAGGTTACTATTCGATGAGCGAGCTAATTGTTGTGATAAAAGATCGTGTTCATCTCCACAAAAATAATGAACGCTTCTGGGAAATTTGATGTTATTTTTTTTCATGGTGTGGCATAATAAATGCAGTTTCCATCATGTGCCCAACTGGTCACTTTAAAGGTGATGTACCCGTTCATTTGAAATACCCACGAACTCAGCTATCTAATGCACTTTTATTCGATGGTTTTTCAAAAGCATAAATAAATTATACACCATGTCCTAAGACTATTCCCGATAACTGAGCTAGTTGATAGACCCTGCGATTTCCAATATATTTTGTTACGACGATCTATAAAATTAATCAGTTTCAAAAAAAAAATTGTTAAAGTTTCTATCCTAACAGTCAATTTGTTGTGTGAAGCCTTGAACAGGTGACTAGGCTAGTAGGTTAGAATGATGCGATCCGTTATTCATGTTATGTGTGACAAAACCGCTCTATCCCGCCACATGAATGCATTTACAGTTACCTACCACCTTCGTGTACGCTGATTATGTTTTGGGTCGAACAGACTTCGGTTTAGTGAAGAAAGGGCCTTGCTAATTTCAGCCTGCTCATAACAATATTAGAATGATTAACACACATTTCGTTAAAAAAAAAAATTGTGTATGAATTATTAGTTTTTTTAAATAATTTCTTACCCATAATGGGGAACACAAACCCCCCGTTAAGTCTTCGGGAATGGTTTTTGAACATACTGTATAATTTCTAAATTAAATGCTTCTTGTTTATTGGCAGTAACTCAAACAAAAACAAGTTTTTTTTTGTTTTTTGTTGTGGTTGTATTACTATAATATAATTGTTTCTCCGCAGATAGAGTAATGTATGCTTTTTTAGTACTTTATGATAAACATAACCAACTTAGTTAACTTTTTATTGAAGATATTTGAAAGATGGCTGTTTATCTGATGACTGGTTGATCTCAATTGAAATATATTTGAAGGTTGCCCAACTTATATTACAAGATAGATAGATAGATGATAGGACCAGTATACAGAAGAATATAGTAAGTTATCTTAAGACACATATGCGAATCGAAACACTCAAAGATAACGGCGACGGGGCTGTAACAAAATTGGTACAGTGTGCGTTTTACACTGTAATATACTATGTATGACATGCATTTTAACTGCAGGGGCCAATAATTAATTACACTTATTTATTTATAATACAAAATGCCTCTTTTTTTTTAACCCCGAAAATGTACAACAAAATATAAGAATATCTGAACAAGTTCAATATTTACAACTATAAAAAATATTAATAAATGGTTGATTCGGTTAGGGAGGACAGAAACAAATATGTTTGTTGACTTCATATTCCAATAAATAATCTACTATTGTAGATTATTGCAGTGGAATAATACTAAATAATACTTAATTATTAAATATTTTCGAACTTTAATGATAACATTGATAAATACAAAATACAACATAATAAGTAATAAAACTGAGGCTAAAGACGGTGGAGGTTATAGATTACTTAAGAATTTTAGTTGACTAGGATATATTCTAAAATATGTATTAATGAATTATTCTGTGTAAATAAATAAGTATTGTAATAAATAAAGATCAACAAGATAGTTTAAAAGATTCTACATGCAACATATTATATAAAAAATAATTATGTTGTGACATTGTGTTAAAGCATTATAACAATAAAGAAGTATCGCACCGACTGCATGCTTAAGTCAAAATAATTCTCCTGTTTCTCGTAATGGCGGTTCTACCGTTTGCCACTATGCAAACCTCGCCACCCTAACCTACCCTACCCGTATGCTGTGAGGATGCACATAATTTACCACTTTAGCTGAATATACTTAGTCTACTTTGTGTTTTAATCTGGAACACCTGTTCAACCTGCAGCCAATATTACAATTAGAATAGAGTGGAATGGATGTTAGGTATCAGCAGTGATTATGTAATACATCCATGCTCATGACTCGTTTGTTCTCTTCAAACTTCTCTTACCTCCTGGCTTTCCTTTTAGAATATACTGAACTTATCGGTTAAACAAAGTTAATGTTTGCTTTACAAATCCTCATCTTTATTTCTCTATTTCATTTTCAAAATGGCATTTGCACTCTTAGGAGTCCAAGCATCGAGATAATGTCTACATCAGAACTTTAATTAAAAAAAGTTTTTGTGAAAATTATATATTTGCCATATTTAAAGAGTTTTTAAAATTAATATAAAACCTATTTCTAACACAGTATTTTTAGTTTTATTTTTGTGGTGCCAACACATTTAGAACAGAGCCAATGTCTCCGTCCTTCGCTTCCACCAGTTGAGTGATATATCCATCGTCATCTTTGAATCCCATGGACAGAACTCTGCTTATTGCGGTTGCAATATGGGGAACTGGAAAAAGTTGGTATATTAGTATTTCTTAAAATTATAAAAAGTTGATTAATTTAATTTATTAATTTTAATATTTTTACTGTACGTATTATAGATGAGTAGCATCACTATAAAAGAAATGAAACCTCGGAAGAGAAAAAAATCATAGCTAGACTTCCTAATTGTTAAATACTGATTTTTGTGCCACATCTTTATGAGATTGAAGTTACAGTAATATGCCAAAATTTAGAATGTCACTGCAGCGGCTCGCATTCTCGGAGATGTCAACATTACAATAAACAAAGGTAATTTGTGTCATTTGTATTTATAAGTATATGGATAAAGTATTCCATATTAAATTTTATTGTGAATCGTATACGTATTCTAAAATATATATACTCCCATGATGCTGATGTCATAAATTTGGCATTTGGGAACGCTTGTCAGTTTTTTGACGTGTGTTTTGGGCAAGTATTGACAAATATATTTACAATCAACATTTTATATAAAACTTTTTTTTTTTTATTATTTATATAAAAAAACTTTATATATAAAACTTTATTATTATTTTTTTTACAAAACACCTTTATAT
Source organism: Neomicropteryx cornuta (assembly GCA_020383195.1). Taxonomy (NCBI): domain Eukaryota; kingdom Metazoa; phylum Arthropoda; class Insecta; order Lepidoptera; family Micropterigidae; genus Neomicropteryx; species Neomicropteryx cornuta. The sequence continues at coordinate 16,096,841 of JAHKQU010000014.1, forward strand.
TCCCCCACAAAGACGGTGCCTTTTCTGTGGGTGAAAAAAAAACATTTTATATACAATATAAAAGTTTCAAAAGGGTATTTCATTTAGATATGTCTTTTTTTTATATTTTCAAAATTATTTCGGTAAAAAAAAATAACTTATGAAGCGACAATAAATAAAAAATATATATTTTTTAATAAAAATTATTACACCAGTGTCGATTTGCCTTAGAAATCTATAGGTATTCTTTTTTAAATTTTCTGTTTGATAAAAAATACATATTATAAATACTTTTATATCATATATAGGAACATAAGTAAAAAATAAAAAATGGGTGTCATCGCTTTAAATTTTCTTTCATTGAGTATCAAAAAAAAAAAATTTGCAGAAAAAAAATAATTTTTGGAAAAAATATTTTTGTTTAGTATAAATTAATAACAAGTTTTCTCACTTTTAACTATCTCATCCGACAATCTTGACCATTTTTTTTTGTATGAGCTCCAAGTACTTTAGTATTTATTTGGTATCCATAATTCTGAAAATAATTTATTTTAATTAAAAACTCAGTTTTACAAGCATCTGAATATTTGTGGTGATTTACACAACCAAAGAAGAAGACGTGGTCACATTTAATGATTTTGTATTGTCATTATTTTTGGCATGGGGTAGGAATGTTTCCCTTAGTTTCACCTTTTCTTCCTTAGTGAAAATTGCAATTAACAGAATGTACACTTTTTATACACAGTATGTATTAATCCATTGTATCTCATAATTTTAGAACCATAAATACTTAAAATCGAGGAAATTAACATGTTACGAAAAATAAATTGTGTCATTGATAGAGAAAGAGAATATCATAGAACAGCTGTAGGTAATAAAATGACTAGGGATTATTTAAAGGATTCACACATAGTCATTACTCAAAACAGCATACCTGTCAAAGTGTGATATGATGACATTAAGTTTTTTGTCTCCTTTGTTTGGCTTTTAGGCACCCAGTAAGCTTTGAATTGAAACAAAATGGCATGATGTAACCGGTTCCTTAGTTTGATTTCTTCTCTTTTTGCTTCGCTCGATGACTTTTTAAGGAGTTTACTTTCAAATCGCAGTTCTTCCGGTAGCGGAGAATTATCTAACAAAAACGAATTATCCGAGATAGACTTTTTGGCAGGGTCTTCAGACAAATTTATGCAAGGAAGATAATCGGTGATGGATATTTTTCTCATTTTAGAAATATTAGCTCTCACGTAATCGTTTGGTTGTGATAATTTCTCATGCATTTGTGTAGGCGAAGTGCAGGAACTATCGATGGTTGGTATCTTAGATCGAGAGTGGTTCAATTTTCTACATAACAGGTTGTCAGATTCTCGACTCGATAAAACTGGTACAATTTTGAGAAAGTTATTTTCAAAGTCTTTAGCAATATTTAAAAATGATTTGTTATTATTAAAGGGAATGTTTCGAAGATCAAATGAATGCAAAGATTGTAGTAATGTTTGGGTGGTTTCGTTGAAATGCTTTGCTGCCAGAGTGCGTTTAACAATTGGATTTAATGAATGAGCCGATGTTTCATATGGCGAGCTTTCATAAGGTCCTCTAATAATCATGTTGGTTTGAGCTGTTTGATTTTTCGACGTCATATAAGAAGCTGTACGAATAATGCGGCTGATATTCGGTATATTGCTGGAAAATGTAGACAGAGAATTATACGCAATCGATGGTTCACAGGAGCAGGTTATGGTGGATCCAAGCGGACTGAAGTTTGATACTGGACTGGATTTGGATAAAGGTGACAGTGTAGGCTCAGGCGTATCGAGATGAGGAGGAATTCGCAGCATGCAATGACTTTTGTGAGCTCCTTCCAACTGACAAGACGAACAGAGGTCATAATCCACACACAGCACGCATTTGTATCGAAAGCCGGTTATGACCAGATCACATGAGTTACATATTACTCCAGAATGTTGTTGCTGTCTTTTCATTTCCTGTTGCTGTAACAAATCGTAAACAACATTATTTAATTCAAGATTACTAATAATGCAAGCCATGAATGAAGTAAAAAAGAGAGGATATGTCTTTCATTTATTTTCTATGCTATATAGATTATGTATTAGGTTAGAAATTCAATGGGCATTTTTATATTTTGGGTATTTAAGGGCCCATCTTTATGATTATACGGTACTCGCGAAGGTCTTGATGGCACAAATATAATCTATTAAACGTGAAAAAAACTATTAAGAAAAGGGAAAAGGACCCGTTCAAATGTTGTGGATCTATATTAAGTTTTGTTTCTATAATGAGATATGCTGGAGGGATCAGCGTGAATGCAGAGTGGTGATTGCACATTAAATTTTAGGTGATTGAAGAATTGTCAGCCTGAATGTAGTGTTATAGGTTTCATTTTATTAGAACAAATAAATATTAAGACAGAAACTCAAAAATATATAGTTATTGCTTTCATCAAAAACGCTAATGATATATTTTTGTTCTAAATTCAGACTTCAGACTTGTTCTAAATGTGTACATTGTTTGGCTAAAATTATCGGAATTTGTTAATCTTCTTAAATTTATTAGAACTGGAGTCTTTAGGCATTTAGATGCAAATTTGATTTAAGTCAAAAAGGCTCTTCTAAATAAATATTTGAAAATCCATATAAATACTCTATTGTGTACCTGACCTATCCAATTGACCTACATTAGAATATTTGCGCGCGAGAACCTACCCGTCGTTCATTGTCGTTAATACATTTGTAGGTACGGTGCCCCGTGGAGTCAATCGGTTTCTGGGTTGCGACGCCATGCTGTCTGATATTTTATTAGGTGACAATACTTTAAAATGTTTTAGGACTCTTTTTTTAGACATTTTAGACCAGTTTTTTGCTTTATTTATAAAGTTGTTAAACAAAAATTGTCCAATTTCTTGTTCAGAATGACCCCTTAAAAGCAGGACAAGATTATTATTATAGCTGTTGCATTGCATGTTCATTAGATTAACTTTTACGTACTTTACTTTTCAATTACAATGGCTATGGGACAATTTATAAAACTACTGCATGTATATATAATATCACAGTAACTAGTTCACATGATGGGGTGATTTCTACTGCCACATCGCAGAACCATATCAAACAGAGTATAAGTTCATAATAAGTACGCATGGATAAAACAATTTTTGCAATATCTTCTTTTTTTCCTCAGACCAAAAGTCATTATTTTATTATTTATATATATATATATGAAAATGTATTTGAATCTTTCTTTCTAAATAACATATGTCCAAAAAGTTGATTTTCCAGGAGAGAAAAAAACTAATTCCAGATCCGGGTCCAAGTTAGGATTTAATGGTTTTGAAAAATATTTTATTCGTAATAGAAACCACTAAAATAAAAGCATACATATTATGGTTATTTATTTAAATTTTCTGTATATATAATTCATATTATTGTTAGTTAACAGATGGAGAAAAAGTAGAAGAAGATAGGATTAAGTGAGTACCTCTGCTGGAAACAATACTCTATTACTTGCTTATTAAGACAACGAGTCTTTGCTGAACGTCTCGTCTAAGACTCGTAGTCTTTGTTCACCTGTTGAAAAAGGGGCCACGGAGCTCCGAAACTTCCAGCAGAGGTACTCACCTAATCCTATCTTCTACTTTTTCTCCATCTGTTGACTAACAATAATAAGTGTTTAAACAACCTAAAAAACTTTTAAAGTATTATATATATATAGTAAACTTGTATAATGTATTTCTTAAATACCGTATTTAGATGATATATTACGGCTAACGCCTATTATAACATAAGAAATCATCTAAATATATATATATATATCAGTCAGCGCACTTAAAAAATGGTGAAAGGTTTTCACATTTTTATATGGTTGAAAAGGTCACTTTTGTATTATACCTCTCAACTATCAGATTATGAATATACACACATTCTTATAATTCATCGTTCCATAAAAGCTGTGATTATAATAAAATTTATAAAGAATTTGCCTCGACAGTATTAAATAGAACTGATAAACATTTATTTATAACATTGTCACTCAACTTTATTTTCCCAGTAGTAGTGGTTTAAAATTAATGTTTTTTGAAACATGTAATATGCAAAAAAAAACATTTTTTTGTGTTTCTTTCCTCAATCACTCCAAGCATTATTACAAAAATTCAAAGAAAATGCTAATTTTAAAATGTCAGGTACGGAGGCAACACATTAATAAATAGAAGAGCTCTGTGAATGAAACGGGGATGAAAAAATATAAATTGAAACTCACCCTTCTAGCACAGACTCGATGCATCTTGGCTATGGGCGGATTCGTAGCTTCAAAGAAAAGATTGCTTCATGGCGATGGGGGAAAGAATCAAAAGTCAAAACCACTACTACCGCACATAGGAGGACAATGATCTGAAAGGAACCATAATCAAATAACTACAGAAACAGATTTGCCAAAGTTGGATACTATCGAGCACCACATGCTATAAATGGGATTCAATAAATTGAGCGCCAAAAATAATATTTGGCCAAACTTCAGCTCAATTTTAAGGTTCAATGTACGGTTGAGTGCATAATAGCCACTCATAAGGAAATTCTGAATTGCATGGCGGGCGGCAGCTATGCTTGACTAACGCGAAATGCTGTAAGCAATAGTTGCACTATGACCATAGGGCCTGAGTGGCTTTCGCACTTGACACTGTAAGACACTATGATTATTTCTAGACAGTCACAGCATGATCTCACCTAACGAGGTAGGGCCAGGGTTGACTTTATAACCTCACATTTTTTTTAATTCAAGAAGTCATTGACTATGTTGAGTGAAATAGTAAGAAAGAGAAAATGTTTTGCTCATTAAATATAATCATAATAAATCATTTTAGGTTATTTTATTTGTCGAGGGTACCTACTACTTTTTTTTCATATTCCTACGCATAATTTCACTAGGACAGTTGACGAAGCAGCTCGAGCAGGAATCAACTACAAGCAGCTCGCAGTGTTTCTGAATTGGCCGAATAACTGTAACTGCAGTACAAAAACTATTAATTGCAAAAACATTTAATATTAACTGTAATATTTAAAAAAAAGTAGGTAATATTTAAGTCTAGAATTCCATTATGATTTTTAATAAATACAGATTTTTAAAAACAATATTTTTGTGAAAACACTTAAGTAGAAAAATATCTTCAAATAAATAACTTTAATTGAAGTATTCATACTGTTTTATAAGTGCATCAGAAGATACATTTTGTGTGCGTTACAATTGATGGAGAGAACTACAGACCATTGAATTAGGTGGACGCGGCAAAACCAAATCTACGTACTGCGTAGTGTATCAATTTCCAGACATCGGAACGGTATTGGTGAAAATATACCGACACAATCACTGCCTGACACCAGGCGAAGACGCGGAGCTTAGTTATGGACTGACGGTAATGTCATGATGTTTTCATATTCGCTGTAGCTCGCTTACAGCGCTTCTATACCGTTAACTATTTCTATGGAGAGAACATTCATTTCTAGAAAAAGGATAAAATCAAAAGAACAGCTTGGGGGTTATATATCTTACAGCTAACAAAAAATCACTGGGTATGTCCATTGTCTTAACCCCTTCCCACAACCATCAATCACCACATAATCATAGGCAAATTCATAGAACAGTTTAATTAACCCGTCTGGTGTCGCGGCCATTTTTACGTAACGTTCCGCCGAAAGGGTATTCAAAAAATTGTCTAATAACGCCCGCTTACTAAAATGCTTAATTTAGAAAAACTATGTATGTTACCTTGATAACCTGTACTATTTTGAGCAGCTTATGAAATTCTCTAGAATATGGTTTATCACTAACTATACAAAATGGATTAAAAAAATGTAAAAATTGCAAAATATTTTTTTTTACAAAATTTTATTTTTGATCCTTGATAAAAAAATATGAAACGAGAAATCTGTTTTTTATTTTTTTATTCGTGTTTCTAAATATATACATATAACTATTTATCAGTAATATATATTTTTACCATGAACAGAAAATAAAATAACAATTTTACTCATACCTGTTAGAAAGATAATAATATCTTATAAATACCTAACATTTATATTTTAAAAAAGAATTGCCGGTGTTTGTTTGTCGACACATCACAAACACGTAAACAAACCGTTGATCGTTCCGGATTGCCAAGTATATGACATCAGCATATTGGAGTATATACATTTTAAAATAACTCGTTTGCAACAAAATTTTATACGTAATACTTTATCCAAATGTTTAAGACCTGTCAATCACATAAATACGACAAAAAGAGAAGACTTGCAGTATGTTAAACTGAGATTCATATGTTAAACCCATGGACAACTTAAAGAGGTCAAAGATGGTGGAAAGTTCTCACGGATCGACAGGAACTAAGTAGACCCAACTTAGCTGGGTCTGCTTGCAGCGAATGGTTTAACCCAGCTTTAGTTATGATAAAAATTTGCGTAATATGTTAACAAATAATTAATAAAATAAAAAATCATTAGCGATCAGTTTCAGATCAACATTAATCAGCAAAAAATATTGAAAAAATGTTTCCCAATTATGAGAAAAGTGAATTTGAAATTTAATAGAAATAAAGCGTTTTGATGTTTGAGAATGCGGTTGAACGCATGGTGCGAGATCAGGCGATAACAACTCGAGCGCACAGCTCGCAAAGTACTTCTTAGAAAAAAATTTTTTTTAATATAAATATTTTTGTATGTTTTTTTTTTCTTGAGACCAGTTTAGTTGTCGATCAACCCCCTAAAAGGACATAAGTGAATATAAATACACCCTGTATTTTATGTTTACTTGACATTATACAATACCATTTTTGAAGAAGGGTTAAGGTGAAAGCTGTTAAAGTAATACCAATGTATTTAGGCATTCATTTTAAGTATAATGAAAAAGGTTTTATTTTATGATCAAGTGCTTGAACTACATTTTGATGACCAATAAAATTGAACCATTGTATAAATTACTGGATACGAAGAAAAAAAAATTGTCCTAAGAATCAGGTAAAATATAATAATTTATATAATATTTTTGAAGGTAAAATTCACCTCAAAAATAAATTTTTGACATTGGGATAGATGAAGATTTTAAGAGGCAGCAGGTATGGGTATGATATGAACCGTCATGCAGTAAAAACAATACTTTAACGGAGTCTATAAATAAGGGTAGAACAAATTGGTCATTGTGTACAGCCATAGCAGATGATAATCTGAAACTACCAGAATAGGCATTTAAGAAAGCGGATATGGGAAAATAACAGATTTTCAGTGAAAGCTGATATCTATCACCGAATCAGGGTTATATAAAGAATGACTTTGCAAAGAACAGACGCTCTCAAAAACAGCTGTTAGTGTGAGTTGAGAATTGACATAATTTCGTAGGGACCAATTCGTACCATCGTCATCACTGCGTTCGTGGGAACTAAATGATTGTCGTCGACAAACACGTGAGCGCGGCCTCTCCTCTCGTTCTTCTGTAAGAAACATAAAATGTAGATAAGAGATATAAACATGTGGCAATCAATTTTGTAATAATTATAGGTTTTTATAGAAACAGAAACATATTTTTATTTGGAATAAATCCATTTAAAAAGATATTTTTATAATTTCTATTATTTAGTTGTTTAAAAGGAATGCAAGTCTTCCTTTTAATTGCAAACAAAAATTGCCATAAAATACTAGAAAATTGGAAAAATTGTAATATTATTTCAATTATTTATATGAAATTGTAATATATGTAATCACTTTTGGTCTGACTAAAAACATTGAGATATTCAAAGAGGGTAAATAAATTTAGTTCTGTTTTACATACGGTAACCGTGTTGCGGAGATGAACAAAAACATTGAGAGTCTGAATCGGAATATTTAGTAATACTCGGTTCACAACTGACATTTACATACAATGTCTTCAGCTCAGACATACTCGTCAATGCTATGAACAATTCCTCGTTGGACGCAATGAGCACGTAATCACCATCGGAATCTGAAATTTAAAATAGATTAGCGATTTGGATAAGATCTCAACTTTACGAAAACACACAAAATGCATATTAGACACTAACTATAATATCTGGATATGTTTGTATGACAATATAATATTATAAAACTATTCACCTTCATAAAGTGCTTTGAAAATATAATTTCTTTTAGGTTAATTTTCTGATATGCCACGGCATTATTCTACATAGGTGTTGCCGACGGAACCCTATAACAATGGAGTCCTGTGACGGACCGGCCAAGTCCTAACCTTTACATTCCTACCTACTTACATACAGATCACAAAGCAGGTTTCTCCGATAATCCGAAGAAAAAAATGATTTGAGGTGATCACTTTGGCATTTTGGCAAGGTATCTATCTCCTCTAGAGATGCACCATTAGCTTCAGTTCGCTGAAGCTAGAGATCTCGAATTGGTTGGCGTGTTCTGTCGCCAACATAAACCTTATTTCACGTGAATAGGAAGAAACACCATCTTGTGTGTAGGTACCCACTTACTATATTGTAAATAGCGCATTTATTTACTATACTTGACAGGGGTGGTAACCTTAAGAATGTTTTGATGGTTAAGTTGGAATATTGCCAATTCTGATGTGGGAATGTGAGATTTATTCTAACAACCCTTCACCTTGAGCGAAGATTTAGAATTCAGTTTCAGTACTGAAGTAGTAGCCTTCTTACTCTTAATCAGCCATTTACTTACTTATTCTCAATAAGTGGTTTTTTAATGCGAGTGGGAAATTGTTTTTTTTTACAATGGATAAAATTAATGCTCCTGTATCACTAAAATATGAAATTGGTGATAATTGTTAAAACAAAATGAAATATTTGTTTTGACAGCATAGAATTGCCTTTAAATGAAAAAAATCTTCTAACATAAATGAGTAACTGAAAAATTGGCAAACATGCAGAAAAAATGACATATTTTGAAATAATAAAAAAAAAACGGCATTCAAATTTCAATCAAATCTTGATCGTTTTCCAAGCAAAACCTTTCCATGAAACATTTTATTTGCAGTATATTGCATTATAAAAAAACTAACCTTTCCACAATACATTGTATTTTCTTTTCCGAATGGCTGGAACGAGCTTTTCTATTTTAGAACGTAGATAATCAAAATCCGAGACTGCTATTCTTTCAACTGTAAATCTTCGCACTTCCTGGTGACCAACTCCTTGGTTAACATATATTTTAAATGCTACTATGTCAGATATTTTCCCTTCTAGCTCAGCTCGACTGGAATGATAAAGCAATTAAAACAACTCATTTTAAGTACTTGTATAATTAATTATACTATAATTAATAATTATATAATTTGAAGGTAAATATGAAAACTATATTTTAGAACAAGAATTAAAAAATATATTATGAAAATAAAACGCATACCCTAAAAAGCTGTAGGTATTCAAAAATATGCAATAGGTTAGGTTAGGTTAATAATACTATAAATTGATGTATTTCACCATTTTGCAGAACAGACCCTCTAGGTAATATCTAAAAATTTATTTCAAATTTTGAATTAGCTTTTAACTTTCTAATTCAAAGGTCGCGGTTTAAAACCCCAGTAGGTCAAATCCGGTCAAGTAATTTTTTACTGCTGAGAATTTCAACGGCGATTTCTTAACACTATCGACAGAGTTAAAAAACAAGACACGCATTCCGTTAGACTTTCGAGATGTCTGCTCTTAATGGCATTGCAATATTAACGCAGAAACAAAGTGTAACTAACACAAGGTATTTAAAAAAAATGGTACAAAAATGGGACTTTGCTTTTAGATTAGGATCTCTCGGTCTTATAAAAAGCGAGGTGTTTTGTGTGACCAGTGAGTATTCCATGGAATTGGTGGCAAAGAAAAAAATAATAAGAATTAGACTGCAACAATAATTTTAGGCAAATACACATACATAACACGTTGGCACATACTCATTCATGTATGTGTGTACGTTTTTGTTCTATATCAGTATATATATATATATATATAACTACTGAAATAATAAAAAAGAAAAACAATCTTGATTTACATATTTTTTGCATGAATACACCTAAAAATGGTGGTATTGTTATTGATAAAAATAAACTATATAAATACTCGTGAGAAATGTGTGTAATATTTACAATAACGACAATATGAAAGACAGATTGATGTCGCTTTTAGGCATTGACATATTGCCAGCTGTAACAGAATAATGCAACCATATGAGCTGCAAAAATGTATTACGTATTTTTTATGATTTTTCTAAAATACACAGTTTTATATCCTATACAGTTAGATATCTCATCTGCACTGATCCAATTATTGGTTTTTATGCATTACACAATATTCGCATTGGTAGGGAATGCACTAGGGTATAGTTTGTAATATTAACAAACTAAACAAGATGTTTTAAACAAGGTGGTTTGATACGATATTGGGTCAGTTACAAATCTCTAATAAGGTTGATTTGCAAACAACTTACACTTGCGTATCAACATAGCAAACTTAAAAAGACTTACCTTCGAGTACTTCTGGAAGCCTTTGTGTCCCTTTCGTCCATGCTGTAATATTTTTTAATTAGTAAACATTTAAATTAATAAAACTTATAAATATGGTCATTAAATGTTTTTGAAATTTAAATTTCAATTACAACATTCATAAAATATTAAGTTAAGTTTGAGACTACTTTTTGAATTTTTTTTTCGAGAGACTTGACATTGCTGTTTTTTTAAAGAATGTTGAACGTAAATATTTTTATCCAAGGAAAATTCGTTATTCGAGAACCCTTCATAGATTCAATACCATTTTTTAATGTAGGCTGCAAGTTGTTAAAAATTTATCGGTATTAACTGACAAACCCAACAATATCGTTATCACTAGCTCCTTAACTAACTTTGTCGAACTAATAACAATAACAATATAAATAAAAATACAGTCCGACGGTAAGAAACATGTTTTATCACTTACTCAATGCAAGCTTCTTCTAAGTTGGCTGCTATGTCCACATTTTCATACATAAGTAAATTATTAGTTGAGAGGAAATTAATTCATATTGAAGAGACAAAAAACATATAGTCAATTTATTCTCCAGTCATGACAGTTGCCAATATTTTTTACCTTTGTAGATAATCTTGCGTTAAATCTGTGGATAATTCAAACTTTTTTGTCATAGCGGCAATGATATTTCATAACTTTGTATTGCAGTGCCAAGTTTCTGAAAAATAATTATTTAAAACTAAAAGGTCCTCCAGGCCGAGGCTTAAATAGTAGTGAGTAGTAGCGAGTGCATTTATGTACTTATGCAAGCCCAAAACATATGAAATGCTTATTAGAGTTTTATCTATCTTTTAATAAAACACTTTATGTACTTTATAGCCAAAAAAGAGTATCATTAAAAAAAATATAAAACTATAATACAGTAAACAGTATTTCATACGCTTTTTGAGCAAACAAAAGTACCATTTTCACATCCAATGCGCTCACTGAGGTACTATAATTTCTTAATCATTCAGAATTTTCCTAAAAATAATAAAACCATCGTATTATTGACATTAAAAACAGTTTAAGCCAATATATGGATTGTTACAAAAGTATTTAAATGCAGTCTGTCCTTTGGCATTGTGACTAGCCTGCGGAGCTAGTTTGAACCCGACTAGTTTGTTTAATATGATTATTGCATTAGACGAACGTCAAACTAACAGCGAGCGATCAGCGAGGCAGCTTCAGACTAGCCCCCCTGATTTATGTGGCAACAAATTTATGGCCTAAAGCCTCCTCTCTAGTTACATTCGGACAGGTAGATTGAGAACAATGTAAGTTAGGGAAATTTATATGAATGTTAACGCATATATATCATTACATGTTTTTTGCACTATATTAACCTTTTTTGAACGAGGCGCCGCCACAGAGATTAAAGCAGATTGCTTGCAACAAATTGCAATCGTCATTTGTAAGCTTTCGATAAAAAACAGGTTTGAAAATTTTATTTAATTGTGTAACCTATGATTTTTACAACATATTAGATCTATTTTTATATCAAAATGTGAGGGAAGTTTGTCAGAACTAAGAAATTCGCTTGGTCTGATATTTCTAAATCTTTTTTATGGAAGCTAAAATTGCTAAAAGCATATAAAATTTGTATTTTATTAAAATTGTCACAAATCATGTTGTAAATTAAAAAAAAAATGAAGATAAGTTTGTGCTGATGCCATTTGAAGAGGACGGGCAATCAAATTTTGGCCTTATTAGCCAAAATGGGGTGAAAATCAGTACTGCGCATGGTCATATAGCAACATAAATGATCATAAGAAGTCTATGGCAATATTCACAAAGGTTGGAGTATTACTAAAAAAGATAAATGCAGTTTTCTCATTTAATTGAGGTAATAAAATTAAAGTTCAATATTAAAGGGCTTTTTCAATACTTTTAGAATAACCCTAATTAGTTATTTAAATGTAGTCGTCAGCACAGTGTACACTAGAGGGTATAATAACCACTCATAAATCTATTCAGAGTGATATGGCGAGTGATAGCTGCAGACAAATTGGGTAGAGCGAACTGCGAAAATTCTATAAGCGACAGTCGTGAGTTATATTATATTCATACTGTCGATTGATCAATAACAATATAACTTATATGTTACCACAATATCCTTTTAAGATCCTAAAACTGCTAAATGAGTATGTACAGCCTAGATACAATACAAGCCAATAAAACATACAGAATGAGACAAAACCCCACTCACAACATAGTTTATCACTTTGCAGCTATTTATGAACTTTGATGGTTTGCATACCTGGAAGACATGAAAATACAGAAAGATGTTAGATAAGAAACATGATTAGTGAATTGATCTTCACAAAAGTATTTGCCTAAATAATCTTATGAGATATTTGGTTTATTATTCAACATTTTGACGCAAGTAAAATTCATACAATTCATTGTAAAGGATTTATCCCGAGTCTTGTTTATCTTGATATAATTGTGTTAAAATTTTGAGAAAGGTAAAAATGTTAAAAAGATATTGCCACTAATTTATTTTAATGCACCATGGCATGCTGCCATATTTGTGTTGTCACATTTTGAAATTTACTTTTTAAAATGTAAAGTTTTTTATGCATGTAAGAATCATTATTCAAAATAATAAAGAGTAAAGCAGTTTACATAGAAAAACTTTCAATATTAAGTTTCCATATTTTTAGTTTATTATATTATAATATGGCAATAACCTTGGATTAATGATTGGAATTTATAACTCAATACCGCATTGTTTGGAAAAAAGATTACAAAACGCAGAGTGAGCATATTAAGACTGCGTAATAACTGAAATCATCAATTAAATGATCTATTTTAATAATATGATCACTTTAACATATTTACAATTTTATGATTAAAGTAAACAAAACGATAAACCAGTTCACGATATAGAAAAAATACAATAGAGTGCGTTTGCTGTATCGAGTCATAGCGAAAGGATTGAGATTATTAATCTAAAGTAATTCAAATAAATAGTTGAAGGCTCTGGGATATAATTATATCACTCGTGCAATATAATTTTAAGTTTAGTTGCTCCGCTTCAAATAATTGTTTGTAGTCAGTAAATAACAATTGTTTTTGCAAATTTACAGTAATTGTTTAACTCATAAGTTCATTTGAAAAAAACTCCAGAACAGAGGCTTCAATGGGTATTTATTAAAATTGTAGATTTCAAAATTTGATATTTACTTCAAAATTGCATTTCACAATTCTTTATGATCCACTAATGATTGAAAGAGCTTATAAGAACTTAGTTGTTTTTTTACTATAAAAAACAAATGGTATAAATAAATATTTAAAAAAAAATTAAGTTATTAAAGTAGTAGTAGTAGTAGTAGTATATTTAATATTTAAGTTTTGGTATAAATATTTAATTACCATTGTCACACTGATAAACCAAGGACTAAATAAATTTTAAAAGAACAAGGTAGAATGTAGTCAATTTTACCTTATAAGCAAAACTGATGTGACTGAGATTTATGACATTAACACACTCAGCGCCGATAAGTTATATCCCCGTAATCGACGTAAACGGCAGGTGCCGTTTCCGATTAAAACCGTTACCGCCTTAATGCATTTCTATTAATATTTAAAAGTGCAGCATGTCATGTATACGTGAAAGGCATAGACTAATAGTCATTTTGTCTTTCCATTTTAGTTGATTTTTGACGTTTGATTGTTTATGTGAAAAGTGCGCTAGTGAATTGCAAGTGTCTGACGGATTTGGCAGTAAATAATTAGTTTTATTTACAAAAGCTATGTCAATATCATATTAAATATAAAAAACAAACATTTTTAGTTTGTACATATTGTTTGCCAATTATAATTTGAACTAAAAAACGGATGTCAGTCCAGCGTGGGTTATTCAGTTCGGACAACATACTTTACCAATTGGGCAGCAACGTGCGATCCGAGCGTTTAACGTACGGAGCTGAATGCATTAACTCGTCTACAGGGCCTAAGGCTAGTCCATTTAATATGTCACACTGTGTTAAGGGGGAAAGGGTTCACACAGAACATAACCATTTGTCACAGTGGGGTCAGTGATGAATGATACATAAATAGCAACATACCTAAAAAATATATTTATTAAACACCGTTAGCTGAGTGATAAAAAAATATAATGCATATTTTGTCTACTTTCAAATCTCATCCGCTAATTATTTCCCTATCTAGAGATTCAAATTCGTTTTTTACTGCAAGTTTGGGATATACATAGGTACCTACTGCGCAGACAGTACGGATATCCGTACTTCTGCATCGTACCATATGTTTCAGTCAACCAGTGAGGCAATGTGACAGTGAGGGTGAGAGTCAGTGATAGCTTACATAAATAGAACCCACCTAAAAAAATTTTTACTACAAGGTGTCAGTCGACTAGCGCCGACGGCCGCTATGTTGCAAATCCCTTTCTTATACAATTTAATTTTATATTGCTAGCGGGAGTATAAAATACTGACTTAAAGCGAGGAACCCCGTCTGGAGTTTGTCAGACTGTGCGATCTTGCATCAATTTATCCTTATTATTATAAACATTATTTTAATAATATTGAGGTTAGAAAGTCATTTACGAAAGGAGGTTTAAAGCAAAAGCTGTTTAAATTTTAACGCATTCAAGATGTGCAATCCTGAAATATAAAACGATTTTATATTTTATTTAAAAAATAATGGTAACGTAATAATGGACGATGGGATATATTTTTATTGGTAGTATTGCAATTATTGATGTTAAAAGATGGTTTTCTATTAACATGAAGGTGGGGGGACATATTTTTCAGTAAGGGGTTAACAGAGTGATAAAGTGGAATGGGATGTCAACATAAGATGAAAATAGGCCTGGGGTTGCATGTTAGTAGACAATTGTTCCATCAAGGGGTGATAAAGATAATTTTCCACATGGTTTTTAAATTATCACCAATCAGCAATTATGCAACCAAATAAAACAAAATAAAATAAAACAGAATTACCTTTTTATCCCTTTGTTTTAATACTCCAATAATACATCATATATATTTATAATTGTACATAATCACAAAACTAAAATAAAAAGGTACCGTGTACCTATATCATATCATTCAATATTAAATTTAATCCTAACTATGATATTGCACGTAGCAAATGAACTTGGTGCCATATTTTTTTTGTTATATTCTTGTCATTATACTAATTTTATATTGATTATTGATAACTTGATAAAAATGCCTCCATACATAGGTATTATAATATAATTAATGTAATAAAAAGACCATTTATGCTATAAAACTTGCATGACCTTTTAAAGAATACATTTAAGCATAAACTATTATTGCTATTATTATAATAATTATTAAAATAGATAATCATAAATAACAAAAAAAAAATCAATAATGAAACCATCTGTGTAAGATGTTGAAAAGCAATAAAAACCGTATATTAAGGATATTCATACACTTATTTAATGTAAGCATAGCGATAGTCACTAACACAATTTTTTTTTTTACATAAAATATGTAAATCAAATTAAGATGCATTTTTGTTTTAAAAAAGATCTCTTACTAAACTACACTAATATTATATTAATAGGGGTTTAAAATTATCCTGCAGGTTTTCACTTTTTAGTGACAGGGGTCAACAAGTCGAGTACGGCAGAAATATTGCCATTTCTAGATTCGAGGAGTTGTGTAAGCCAGCCTCCATCATCAGAGAATCCCATTGACAGCATATGATCCAAGGCAGTGGCAATGTGGGGGACTGGAAAAACCAATTTATTTTATTTTAATCAACGCATTTTGGATAATTTTTAGTTTTAATATATTTAGAACAAAGATTTTTGTTAGTTGATGACTTTTAAATCTAACCATTCTGCTTTCCTTACTTTCTGTCTGATATTAAGTAGAAGCAGATACCGTTTATGTATTTGTGCGTCATGCTTTAGATATTGAAAATGAAAAATGTCAGCATATTTATTTATTATTTATTTTATTATTCAAAAATGAGACATAATACATTAAATGCCTGGCTGCCAGAAACTCAAATTCATGGCAAGTCTTACAAACTTTGCGTGCTATTTTTTAGATAAAATAGAACAAAAAAAAAAACATTTAACATAAAAAAAAAGAGTATGTGAAAAATAAATAACTAACATTACAAAATAACATTACATAAGAATCTCACAATCACTATTCAAGGAATTCACTATTGAGTTTATTGGAAGAATTGACTATTCATAATATTCATCGTCAATTTGTCCAAATATTTTGTTTTTAATAGTCTTGAGTTTAAGAGGTGGAAGTGTGTTTATGATTTTAGCCTTGTGGGAAGTGAATATTTAAGTTATTTTCTAAGACAGAATAAACATTTTTACAGTTATAAAATACTGCCGGCCGCTCCGCTAGATCTATGGAAAATTATATTCGGCACGTGGCCCCTAGTTCCGAGTAATGCTACCTGCCTGGGTTTGATTGCGGTGATGCTTTTAACATTTTGTTTAAATTCTGAGGTTGATGTGATATTGCATTTTCATACAATAACATTTTTAGGAACAAGAGTAAAACCTAAAATAAACCAAAAATGTTCTTTTACACCGCATTTTGGGGTAAAAATGATTTAAATGATGATCTGGTCTAGTGCAGATTTTTATAGCATTCAGAAAAACAATGTAATTTTAAAGAAATTAAAATAAAAGTGCACTTACCCTGGTGGCGGGGAGTTTGCGCCGGGCGCTTCTCGACTGGAGGGTTGGACTGAGGTGAACCTTCCTTAAGACTTTGTGATCCTTCTTTAGGACTTTGTGATCCAGAAATCTGAGGCGAAGGCGTAGATTGCTTAGGAGTTTGAATCCCTGATGTTTGAGGAGAAGAAACTATCGGTGTTTGCGTTGCGGAGGTTTGTGGTGTGGGATTGTTTTTGGCCAAGGATTGTGCATTAACTTGATTTGAAAATGCTTCATTAGATTTGTATGGAGTTTCAAACATTTGACTGATGTTTGGATATAACAATGATCCGTTTCCTGCAGGTACTGAATCAGATACTGTATCTGGTTGAAGTTTTAGATGCTTCTGAAATACCTTTGCAAACTTGTCTAACTCAGCTGAAATAATGGATGCCGTTGAAACTTTGGGAGTAGATTCTCCGGATTGAAGATCTGAAATAAATTAAAGAAATATTCAAAATGTTAATAATGTATTATAAGTAATGTAATAATGTACTAAGTACAATATTTTTTGTGTTAAGTGATTCCGAAGTTCTGAAACTCCGCTCACATTCACCCCCTCCCTCCTTACACCCAACCCCTCTTTTTTGGCAAATTACTTCTAATTTGACCCCACCATTCACCTCTATTTTACTAATTTAATAGGACTAGTGTTTTCAGATACGTATTTTTATTACTAATGTATCTAATATCTGAGAAATATTTAAAAATAAAGGATTGAAACAGGGCTTGTTAAACGTTTGTTTTCATTGTTATAAAGAAAATGTCATATATCAGACCGATTTTATGTTACGTCAACAGCCTTACACAATTAAAACCAGTCAGTGACCAGTCAAATGCGTGACCATATTTGACAGAGGAGCGATGCAATTTCACACTCAAACCTTCTCATAAAGAAAACACTGTGCACACACGGCACAGAGTCGAAGACGGAACGAACTACAACTGAAAAAACATCACTCCTATGACTCTATTCTTTAACGTCGGTCAGCAAGAACGAACGAGGAATTGTTGTTGAAGCTGATGAAAAATGGCGGTGAATATTTATAAAGAAGTTTTTTAATTTAGAACAATCCTTCAGGCTGGAACGGAAGTGCTTCAGTGTATTTTCAATACAAATTTAAAAATAGTATTAGACACTGCAATGACTTGAATAAATTCTGAGGTACTAATTAGCTCGTTGTGATTCCAATGGTGCAAAGTCACCTCAATAAATCATGCTGTTATATTGGCAGAAATGATCAAATGAATGGTCTGGCGCATATATGCGTCGCCATGCACATGCGACGTCTGGGCCGCCGGCCAGGTGCATATATGCGTCAATAGGCCGGCAGGAGTTAAGAAACAACCAATAATATAAAAGAAAATACCAGATATACTAGAACAGAAAGATTAACAGAAAGAAACTCACCGGAGTCTGAGGGATCGTCATTAATCAAAGTCCAACCTTCCGAACGGTCAGGAGAAGTCTCATTGCGGCAGTCGGCCTTCTCCTCAGCCTGAGGTACCGGTTCAGGTTTGCGAAATGGCATTTGCGCAGCAGCTTGAGTAAGGTTAGCGCTCGTGGAAGCCTCATCTGTGTGGTTGGCTGGACCTGGAGTCACATCACCCTCAGTAGCGATGTTTGTTTTCGGTTTGATCTCAACTTCAACACCGATGAAAGGAGTCAAGATGTTAGAAAGGGACTGTAAATATTTTTGTTGTTGCTCCTTAACCGCCTCCTTGCAGTGAACTCGTCCGCGCTTGTGTCTCGGTTCCGGCTCAGCAGATGGGGCGGTGGTATCCTTATCATTCTTATTTACAGTGCTGGAAGCAGAATCTCCAGCTCCTCTGTTGTCAACTCCTCCATTGGACAGTGAATCGAAGAAATTATTCACTTCCGACATACAACCGTTGAAGGTATCAACCCAGCTCCTACCTTCACAAGGATATTGACGTTTTAGCTCCTTAACAATCCTGCAAGAAAAAATGTATAAATTTAAATGTTGTATATTTACTTGTTAAGGCGTTTCACTATTGACCCGGCATTGATGGTTAAAATGCACGAATGTAGTGATATCATTTTTATATTAGGTAAAAGTTCACAATTTTTATTAGGTAAAATTGATTAACGGTTCAAAATTTCTATAATACCTCTTGGTATGTTTTCTGAAGTGCCGTCCACCATGATCATGACGTCCACCATGATCATGACGTCTGCCATGTTCGTGACGTCCACCATGTTCACAGTGTTCTAGGTCGGAGTCTCCTGATTGATCCTTAAAATGTTGCCTCGACGTCTTAGTCTTATGGTGAGAAAGCACTCTCTCCAAACCATGAAGCGAAGGCTGAAAAGAAACACATTTCACTTGAAAATATGATCATTTTATTGTAGTCGCTGGCACAAGGAGTAATTATTGAGTGGCATTTTGAGAAATGATTACATAATTAAAAAATAAATAATAAATAACAATATGAAACTCAATAATACACTATCACAAGGAATATCGAGGAATGCACTATCCTCCCTATCTCTTGGAATAAACAATTTATTATTATTATTTTAAAATAAAATACTTATTTTTGTGTTTAATTTATTATTATGGGTTTGATGTGAAAAAGCTTATCCCTTAAATTTTATTATACAAATATAGATGGTTGTTATGGAAAAGTTAGATTCCTAAACGTATGGAAAATTAAAATTTTTGTAGTTAAACTTTTTCATCCACGTTTTACATATTACGATAGAGTATGTACCCAATTAGATGTAACCCGGGTTACAGTAGGCACATTTAACCCAGATCTAATTGGTTACATAATCATAATCTACAGCACATTTCAAATTCAAATTCAAATTCAATGTCGCTTTCGCAACCTTTATTTCACATATTTAAGGTAAGCAGTTTACATGTCCTGGAAGAGCCTGCCGACTCGTCTACCAGATACTCACTAGTATAGACATTATCTAGCAACATGTTACTTAATTCTTTATTTATTTTTTTTTTTTTTTGATTACACACACCTTAACCTATTGTTAAAAACATTACATTAGCAAGAAGAATGACTTGAAGAATATAAGTATAATTTTAGATCTTTTTTTACATCACTATTGTTTTTAATTTCCTAATTTCTAAAGGTATCTTATTAAATAATCGTGCCAGCACAACTTTAGTTTGCCTTTCCCATATACATTTTTAAATTTCGGTATAATGAAAAGGACGCGGTACACGGGGGCAAAACCCCACATCCACTAACGTAAGTATATACACTAACCAATTATAAAAATTATAACTGAATATTATTTGTGCTACCATTCAGTGGGCATAAGGGTATCTATAAAAGTAAAAATGCACAAAGGTATGTAATTTAACAGACTCCTCATTTTTTAAGTACACATGTCTGCTGACCGGGGAACTACCAGAGTAATTATAAAATGATCCTTATAGTATTTGCAGAAACACTTTATCTACTCGTATATCCTTAGAACTAAAAGGTCAGAGGTATGTGTCATACGGACTTACTATGAGGTTCCCTTTTCATAAAGTACATGATTATATTATAAATTTTTTTCTAACTTAAAACCTTTGTCATGACTTTGCCAGTGAGTTGATGGTTTTGAACCATTCTAAACGGATTTGTCATTTTTATAGATGCCTACTTAGTATTAATGAATATTTATATAAGAATAATAACTTACCAAGCGACTGAAACCTGGTGGAATCCGCAGCATTATATGTTGATGTTGTTCTTTTGCAATGCAATCTGAGCAGAGATCATAATCGAAACATGACATGCACTTGTAGCGATAACCGTAGATGGGCCCATCACAGATATTGCATACTACACCATTGTGGCACTCTGAAAGGGGTGACTCCTGGGACATCGCTGGACGCTCTGCAAATATTTGAACTGTTTCAAATTAGTTAAAATTATTCTCTAAACCAGAGGTATGCAAAAAAACAAAATTAAGCCAAGTTACATTTTTGGCTTTATGGGAAATGGTGGCCCGAGTCCACCGGCCACAGAGTCTGTAAATGATTAAAATTTGCATGTGTTGTTACCTTAACTCAGTAACTGAACTAAACTGAATAGTAACTAAAAAAAATCAAATATTTCAGTAGCGATATAAATGATGCAGTTTTAATACATATATTTTAATTTTAAATAAATGCCCAATTTGGTAAAAAGCATAATGTTTAATAATAAATAAAATTTTAAAAAACTTACTCGGAGGAGAAGCACTCGAAGTGAGACATTCAAATGTGACATGCCTCTCCGATTGACCCTCTACTTTGACAAGAAGCCTTTTCAAGTCCCCATCCATGTTGGTCAATGCAATCACCAGCTCATCGTCAGATGATATGATGATATCATCATTATCTGAATCTAAAATAACAAATATTATTTTTTAGATTTATGACCAGGCAGTACAAAGACTCTTGATAGATTATATTATATGTTTGATAGTTGTGTCTAATTAAACCAATTGTTACATTTTTTTTAAGAATTGCTATGACCTAGGTCGTACAGAATTATTTTGGGCCCTAATCAACAAGCCCTGTGCTTGTGCTAGAGTCAGGGGGGCTGGTAGTAATGAAGCGTTAAAAATGGTATGGCCATGTATAGATTCGAATACACGACTGCTGGTTCAATAATCAAACTCCTTAACCACTAGGCTGACTACCATAATCTAAAATATTGTTGTTTATTCTAAATAAGAACATTTTGTTCACTATATTGTGGTTTTAAACTTTGTTTTTATAAAACTGTATAAACATGTAGGATCCTTTTAACCTAAAGTTTAACCTCTCAACCATCCGCTTCGAGACCCCAAGACAGAAAAAAGTACCCGTAGTGTGTCCCTGTCGACATTAAGCAGCCACCCATAAGTAGATTTTTTTATAATAGCAGTATCGGTCTTTATTTTTTCCAATGCTATAAAATCCACTATTAATGTCTACGCCCGATATAAAAAAAGCACAAGTCACCATATTGGAAAATTCCAGAAACATTTTCGCAATTCATTCTGTGCGAGACTGACAGCGGATGCGTTTGCTAAACCTGTGCGTGGTGTTTCTTTTGGAAGATTTTGGGAAATAAAAATTAAGTACACAATACTTCACTTTTACTTTTACACACATACATTTTATGTGGTGTTGAAACGGTGGAGAAAGTGATTTTCTATTCAAATGTGTATTTTTAAAAATTAAAACCTATCGAAGTAGTACCGCAGTTTACTAAGCTTTGATATGATATCAAATTTTTAAGAAGTATTTAAATTTTTTCATTCAAAATAATTTATAATGTAGCATGCGAGTGATTTTTTTTACAATTTCTTTAACTTTTATTTATATTTCAGGAATAATAAATAATTTTAGTGAAAAAAAAATATAAATAGGTAGGATAATACTTATGAAGCGATAAATAACAATAAAATCTGATAGTTACAACGTAATAATTTGCTAGATTTTCTTAAAATCTTACTCGGAATTCGATGTTCCTTTTGCCTATAAGGCTTGGACGCTTGACTGATTAAAAGCTCTCACTTTAGCGGTGACATTAGATCGCAGGTAAAAGGTTTAAAAAGAATTTTAGCATGCTCTATAGATAATAAGCAGAAAAGTAGACTGCTTAATAACCAGTTATTCAAAGGGATTTAAAACATTTAGGTAATTATTGTGAGGCGCAATATATTATTTATGTATATTGGGTAGTTTTGTACAAATGATTTTAGATATTTATTATCAGAGAGGATCTTCAGAACGACACTATATTGACACAGTTGTCTTAATTGTATTAATTGTTTGCCAAGAATGACAATTTAACAATGGCATTTCAGTGTACAATACTGGGCTGTTTTATTCACTTGCTGTATAAGTACGTAAAGTAACAGCTATGCTAATTTATGTATGAAAACCAGTTTGAGTAATATTAAATTATATTATGTTAGTAAAAAGAGGAGGGGGATTGACTCATTACTAGCCGGATGACAACATTTAAAAAAAAACTAAAATGGTGTTAAAATTTATGAAAAAATGTCATACCATCGTCTTTTTTATTTTAATCTACTCCGACCTAAAAAATAACCCACTGTCGCCCTATGGGCAAAAAGTGCCACAGGCACAAGTGGAGATAGGAAATGAAGCAGCCCATAGCAAGTTAGTACCACAAGCACGTGTAGTTTGGAGGGAAGATGCTCTTAATGACGCCTGTAGGGCCTAACTGTAAGACGTCAGGTTCTGGTTAAATTGTTTACTACTATTAAACAATGTACAGAAGCAGTCTATATTATATGATAGCTACAGGCTTTCATAGCTATCCTTGTTTATTTTAATGTAAATACTATATTGACAATCAGTTATTTTTATGATTTTGCACCTCAGAATTTAATGAGCGATTATCAACATAGCGTTTTACATAAAAATAAAAAAATATTTTTGTACCAATGAACTTTGCCGCTGTGAATATTTTGACCTAATATGTTGAACATTGCTTGAAAATGCCTGCAAGAAATCTTGATTTAATTAAAATTTCTGCATTGAATATGTTTAATATATTAAAACCATTCTTTATCATATAAATATATATTATGATGAAAGAATCGCTCAATATTTCTTTTGTGTGATATATCTCATTAATATTAAAAATAAATTTTTACATTATTTACAGATCATGAGTTACCTAAAAGACAGTGGAAGATTTTATGAATGTACCTTGGAGCAAAAAAGTCATGCACCTATTTTACAAAAATAAAATGGTTTGTGTTATTGTACTTAATGCCATTGATCAAGATAATTACTTAGGAAATATACTAGTGCCTCAGTTTTGGTGTTTACAATTAAAATTACAGTAAAACAATGCTATCATGAATTGTAGCAAATTGCACAAATTATAGAGGAAGTTTTGGTTAGAAAATAATAAAATTATCAACTACAAAGTAGCAGAATCACCTTTCCAAGAGATTGTTATGGTTTTTTCACGTATGGATGGAAAAGCATTGCGGATCTTAGCAGTCAAGTACTGAAAATTTGTCACGGCACCCTTGTCAACTCCAAATCTTCTCACCTCCGGTTTATCGGAATCGGGATGCACAACAAACACTTTAAATGACACAGAATCCTCCATGATGGCAAGTCTGAAAAAATGATATAACTATTATTTATTTTAAGTAGAGATTAGAGATCCAGTATTTTTAGTATGTTGAAATATTAGAAAATAGGTGTGTACTTCGAGTTCTGGGTTGAAACAAGATTGTCACTACGGTGACCTGGATGATTTATAATATGTATACAATAGGTACCTTTATAAATTATTTCCTCTGTCGCGATTTAGTAGAATCCAACACGAGAATAGTTGAAACCAAAATAAATTATTATCTGATGAAACAAGAAATTTATAAACAGAAACAGCAACACGAGCAAGCTCAAAATTACAACTCAAAGTGATGAAGTTGGGATATCGCCGTAGGTTTTATATACGCACTTACCGATAAGAGGAATGAATCATCGACAGCGAACGCGATTGGCTTGCGCAATCGCTCGCAACAAACAAAGTTGAACACTTCAAAAATCGAAAATAAGCACAAGTCACGTCCGTAACAACCAGAACATACCAGAAGTCCTAGAAGAAACACAATACAACTTCTTCTTTTTGGTTGCGATATTATTGATATTGCAATATTACGACTCTTTAATAAAAGCTGTTTGCCAACATAAACCATTTTTTTAAAATAAACTATATTTTTAAAACATATATTATAATATATATAAACAAGAAAATGAACATAAATGGTGAAAATAAGGCCAATTTCAAATAAGTTAAATTTCAATTAATTTGCACAGAATTAATGAAATTAAGGTAAACCGAAAAATTATTGTTAAATAAACATTGAATGAATAGGAAGTAAAGCCACATTGGAAAACACCACTTTGATATTTGTATTAGAGCATTACAACTTCTTACCAAAAATATATTATTGAAAATTGTTTAAAAAATCAATTTTGAAAAGAAATAATCCATCAATAATGTAGCACGAAGGAAAGGCAATCAGATATTAAAACTGCCTCCATATTATTGTGCTCTAAACCCAATCGCCCGGGACAAATTAGAATTAGGTCAAATAATTTATCGCGTACTATTTGGGATTATTATTATTATTCAACCATAATGATTTTTTAATATTTATTAGAGACATATTAGACATATCTTATTTGTACTTTCCTTAGCAAATAATTAAATAAGACAATATGACTTAAATATTTCTAGTAACTGGATAAATAAATTATAATTGAATAAATTATATAAAGCGGAAGGATTGGTGAAATAATAATGTATAATCAACGATCTTTTTAAAAGATCGTTGTGTATAATATATATTTAGCACGGTCATCGATGGTCTTCGTGTCAACAATGTGATTGTGTGATTAGTTTAGATTCCTCGACATAAAGTAATTTTTAGGAATTAAATTTTTGATACCATAGCCAAGATCGCTTTTTTAGCAATCAGTTGATCACTTAAAATTACAAATAAAAAAAATATAACCTGTATTTTTACTTAAACAATTTAGACCATTGCAGGTTTCCTTTACGATAAAATTTCATATGGATTCTGATGTTTGAACATACGGTAATAGGTTAATGATTTTTGAAAGCACTTGAGGCCCTCCTAATATACTGAGTGACCCTCCACTATCATCAGCAACTAAGAATTGGGTACTGTATGGAATGGCACAACAGAATCTATGAAATGTGGGTGAATTGGCAATAAAAAAAAGAAGGTTTGTTTGTGTTGATGTTTGTACACTCACGTTAAAACATTCTCGCTGTTTTGCTTACAATGCTCATGGTTTAAATTATAATGGATAATGACTCTTTGCAAGTAGATACTGTTCCAATCTCTCAATTCAACTTTTCAAATGTTTGTCGAGCATGTTTAGCGAATAATAATCATCTACTAAATTTATTTGAATCATGTTCATCCGAAGTATTCCAATACTGTACAACTGTTCAGGTAATCATAAATTACTTTTTCACATCGTAAATACTTGTATTAGATAATTATATTGTTGATAATCTTAGATTTCAGAAAATGACGGATTACCGAATACAGTTTGTCAAGCTTGTTTATCTCTGTTAAATAAGTTATACCTGTTCAAGCAACTCGTTATTAGATCGGACGTTACATTGAAACATTATAAGGCAGTCAATACGGTACCAATTAAATTATATTTTTTACATTTAGTTGTAAGCTTTAGTCAATTACTTTAAATAACTTAATCCTCAATTGCAGGTAAAAGAAGAAGTTTTGCAAGATATCGATTGTGAAGAACCTTCAAAATTTAATGGATCAGATATATTTGTAAGGCTTTCGCATTATCAAGATGATATTCTTGATAATAACTCAATCGATTCGACTTCAGAACTAGAGAGAAATGGTGTTGATGATTCGAAAGACGCCGCAATCGATATGTTGCCACAAATGGTGACAATAAAAAAAAAGTAATATACTTAGCCCTTTTGCTCATTTGATTTAATTCAGCTGTCTACCCTATAAAATAACAAAAAAAAATGTTTAGGTATTTTTTTTAAATATTTTTTCACGCATTTTATTGACAACACATATAGTTTTTGTTGTCAGAGAAGAGGTCCAATTGCTTTAATGATATCCTCATGATGTTAAGGTCTTTCATTACAAACAAAAACATATCCCAAAAATCTTTATTTAAATATGTGTAGAGTGTGTGACTTGTTCAGTAGCATATAGTGTTTGGTGTTAAGTACATTTTAAAATAAAAAGTTATTTAGATTTTTCATTTCAACCGAGTAATTAATATAAATATATATATATATATATTATATTAAAATAACATTGTTAATGACTAAAATATTTTTATTATTATAATTAACGGATGGACAAGCAGCTAAAGCTGATATGCCCATAATCATTGATAATAACTTAAGTTGATGTTTATCCAGTAGCTTTTTGTAATGATTGAAATTTTGCTGGCTTCAATGATTGATGACGTTAACTCTATAGGTCAACAACTCTGTTAACATTTTCTGGCGAAAATAGTTGTTAAGAGTTGCGTAGGTCTATTAGGTATAAAAATAACAATATTAGTCGACCCGACCATAAATATCTACGAAACCTTCAAGAATAAAATATCCTATTGATAATAAAGATTTATATGTCTGACAATGATATTTGTTGATGCCAAATTTATATTGTATCATATTTTTTACAGAAAATATAATTCCAAGAAAAAGAAAAAGAAGTCTAAAAAAACTGATAATGGTAAAAGCAAATACTTAAAATGTCCAAGATGTGATAAAACATTCCAAAAATATGAAAAGCTTGAAGCCCATATCAGATATCATTTTGGCTTGAAGGTACCTAATTATATCACACACATAATAATGATTAATCGAGCAATAGCAGAGTCTAGTGCCTGAGAAAACTTGGGATTCAATCAAATGGTGCTTTAAATTCGAGTTCAATCTCACAACTGAATTATGCTGATTAAACATTTTGATCAAATTAGAGCTCATTCGATAAATATAAAAAGTTCATGCCGGTCATCATAGCTCCAATAGGTCCCCGACTGAACAAACTGTATGCCAATAATTTTAATATATAGATTATATTATCTACTTGATATTTCATTCCATACTTATATGTAAATAATATATTTTTTTTCATTTTGTATAGGTAAAACCATATTCTAGAGAACTTCATAAGCTATTCGGCATATTTATTTATTTAGTTTATTCAACAAATTTACAATATCATTCTTTTATGTACCAGCCAAGCCCTAGGCTTATCTGCTGGAAACCAGGCGTGTAAAATACAGATATTAATAATTGTGAAACTTGTTCAAATTATTAGTTCTATATTTTACACGTCCTTTACAATATACATATACACATTAATTATATACATTTTTATAGCTTAGTAGTATTTTACAATCAAAAAATAAGTATATTATAATAACATTTTAAAATAATATTTAATACGCTAAGTCACTTTATCTACAAACAATTACATAGAGTTTTTGTGAGATTTCATAGCAAATATTTCTAACTTTATATTTATTTTTTTTAGTTTTAATATCACTTTTAATTAAAGATCTTGGCAGATTATTAAAAAAGAATGGTATAATGAATTGCAACGCTCGTTTACCATACACATTTTTAATTCAAAAAGTAATTCAAAATTACTAAAGAGGTCCTGTACTTGAGATCGCAGGATGTCGGTTTAAACCCAGCGCTGAGTTTTATAAAAATGCATATTTAACTCTCACCTGTCCTCTTTAGTGTAAAATATTGTCAAATATTATGTAACCATCTAATTAGATGAAATAAGGAAAGGATGATATTTTAACAAAAAATATAAAAATAATGGATATGTGATTACGATGAAGGATGATGGTATAATGAGATGATTTTGTGACTAATGTGTGATGAAGTTTATGAAAATAAAAATAATGGACATGTAAAAGTGTAAAATTAAAGCTCATGATTAGTGTTCGTATTATTTCTACGGCAAATCTCCTGAAAAGATAAATGACACAACGTTTGACGACGGGACTAAAGAGGTCCTGTACTTGAGAGCGCAGGATGGATCTATAGTATTTTTTACAGACCCGCGAAGCACTTTGAAGAAAAACAAAGTCTTTTAATAATATCATTTTAGTATGCATTTTTTTTTCGTGTGGTCGGTTTCTAGTTAAAAAAAACTTTAAAAACTAAATCTAAAAATACTTTTATAATACAATATTATATTAACTAAATTTTGTCTTTTAGCCGGATATTGGATGCAGTGATTGTGGTAAGAAATTTGCTACATTTAATAGCCTTGCAATTCATTCTCGCACTCATACAGGTGTACGCAAATACCAGTGCCTGTCTTGTGGCAAAAAATTTGCATACTTAAGTGTGCTGATCAATCACGAAAAGTCTCACGCCGGTGATAAAAAATATTTCTGCCATTTATGCGACGCCAAATTTGTGCAGCCCAGCAATTTGAAGGTAACTACATTTCCTTCATACAACTTCCCTTATGGTTGAAAGAGAATGTGGTTATTTTATGAACATTTTGCTAATTTGTTATTAGAGTTATCTCTAAATTATGAAAGATAAATATAAAGATATGCATTATTCAATTATCTTGAGATATTATTTATATTCGCAGTTACAGTTTGACTAGCAAAATCACTAGTGATCAGCGTAACATTACTCATAAACAAAAAAAAAGTAGAATATTTCTTATTGCCATTAGTGGCAATAATATTGATTATTGCCACCTTAGAAACAAATAAAGTATCTAAATATAGCGAGCTAAACTGGTATTTTTACTGTTGTTATATTTTTAATGACGTGTTAGCCAAAAAAAATAAATAAAAAGAAAAAATTGTGTTTTTGCAGTTAGCGACGATGACATCGGTGTTTTAATAAGTAAAAAAAGCCATATTTTTTTTAAAGAATTGAATATTTCAGACCGTACTAAGCTAAATTTGATTGTACTAGAGACAGGGGAGATGGTGGTAATAAAGAGTTAAAAATGGTATGACTGAGTTCGGATTCATACCCGCAATTACTAGGTTAATAGTCAAACACCTTACCACAATCTTGTTAGTTTGCTTGAAGCGTTTATGTAGAAAAATAAATTATGTTAAAATTTAATTGTTTCTCTTGCATAGAAATAATTATTAAACATAGGGTTTTGATAGACACAAAGAAGCGTTTCACCTTTTTAATCATTTTGTTATCAACTTAGTACGAAACAAGGACTAAATTATTTTTATTATTTATAGACACATCTTCTTCAACATACGGGTGAAAAATTATATCCATGTGGTCAATGCGGTAGGAAATTTATACAGCCAGGCAATCTAAAGATCCATATGATTCGTCACTCAGGCATCAAGAATTTTGCTTGTACTCTCTGCGATCGTCATTTCTATGTTAAGGTTATTTATTTGATATTTTAAATTTTATTGACTTTTCTATATTAAATTTAAGTCTCCTTATAATGTGTTTCTTTGCACCAATATTAATCACGCTAAGCCAGGCCTAGATGGCCGAATTAGCAATATTCCAGGCAATATGAACAGCTGAACAGTGTATGCATACACATTCAAATGGTAGGATAATGTATGGTGCTTGAATGGACTTTTGAAAGTATAAGGACATTTATTCTTTCGTGTTTTTAACTTTATTCAGTTTTGGAAAATTATTTGCAATAGCGCTTTATTCTTTCTTACTCAGATACGATCTCCCTATTACAATACATTGATATTAAAAATAAATATTTTCTATATATTACCATTCAGGGTGATTTGGACAAACATATGAAGTCTCATTCTGATGATAAACCACACTGCTGCAAAATATGTGGTAAATGTTTTAAATCGCAGAGTTTTCTCCAAATACACATAAGGACACACACAGGTAACTACTTTAATTTTAATAAACTACAGACATTTCTCTAGATCCTGGCAAACATACCACAAAAAAATCTGACCTCGCTTCACTTTGTATCGAACTAACTTTCTTCAACGATTCATATTCTAGGTGAAAGACCATTTGCCTGCGATTTCTGCCCAATGAAGTTTATGGCACAAAAGGACCGCAAGAACCATCAAATGATACACACCGGTGAGAAACCCCACAAGTGCAAACTGTGCTGTCAGGCGTTTATACAAAAGAGTGCATTAAATCGGCACATGCGAACGCACAACAAAGGTCATCCTCCAGCACCAAGTCAAAATGCGCCAGTTCCTGAATCTTCTTTGCATTATCTAACGGTTCATCCGGTAATTGCAGAACCAATGCAATTGCAGAACCAACAACCAACTGAAGCATTACATTACATAGAACTCGAAGCTTAGCTACTCCCAAAATCGTGACATTTGAGTTTTTATTTTAAAACTTCATGTAAATAAAACGATTTTTAATTAAAACATGAAAGTTAAATGATTGTGTGATTGTAATTATTATTCCCCATTCTTTTCACATATTTCTCTTAATTGGAAAATTCCATCAAATTGTGAGCGCTAAAAACATTATTGGAGCTGCTAATTCTTACAAGCGGCAGCAACCTGGATATTAATTAATGTTTATATTACACCAGTCCGCATTTATGCATCATTTTGATACCTCCTGTGTCAAACCAGCACTTTAAACTAGGTAAATGTAAAAATATTTTCATTTATTAACATTTTCTTATTAAACCTTTGAGTTTTTTAAATAAAAAATTGTGCTACCATTAAAATAAATTAAATTAATGTTTTTTTCATATAAATATATTAAATGAATATGTATGTTGTAAGCTTGGTATACATAAAACCATAAACTTTAATATTATATTTTTTTGTAATAAATAAAAATCTGCCAGTTTGATGATGGACACGAACGGGCGTGGAACTGTGTCAGTTATGGTCATATTTTTATCCTTCCTTTGAAACCGTACATTACATTACATTTACATTTTTTCCCCGGAATTAATGACTGTTTTTCATGATGTCAATACAAATCATATTTGAAATTGCAGGGCCAATAAGTTGGATTTTTTTATCGGGAATGAACCCGGAACATCGTGTATACTGGTATATTTAAATTCACCGATGTCCTTTTAGAGGGTTGATCTATATCAACAAACATTAATCAGCAAAAATATTGGAAAAATATTTCTCAATTACGAGAAAAATTTGTTCAAAATTTTAATAGAAAATATAGTGTCTGTCGGTCAGTGACCTCATGAGCGCATAGCTTACATAGAACTTTAATAAAAAAAAAAACAAGGTTTTTATAATATAATTATTTTAGTATGAGTTTTTTTTTCTTATGAGACCAGTTTAATTTTCGGGACAGATCAAACTCCTTAAAAGGACATCAGTGAGTTTAAATACAGCCTGTATACTAGTTTTGCATAGGATTTTTGATTTGCTAGAACTAAGTTGGAGATTTGAAAAAAAAATCTACCAGCATATTAATATAGGTAAAGCAGGATTGGACACTTGGATGGATATGTCTTCTCTATACATTATTTTAGGATAATTAATAACAAACACTTTAAGGTGAGTGTTAACTCATTTTTGTTTAATTAAACTTTAAATTTCATGTTCATAAGACGCAATTAATCACTGCTTCTTGGATGCCGTAATTGCTGCCTCATCTTCGCGGGCGTAAGATTGCAATAATTCTTCTTTCTTGGCAGCAATCCTTTCTGTGCGACGCTTCCTTGCCTCGTGCGCCGTGTTCCTCCTAGCTGTGGCTTGGTCGCTGGAAGCAATGAAATATATTAAATTTTTGTTTCAACCAAAACTAAAAAAAGAAGGTCACTAAAACACATTCTCTTTAATAAAAAAATATTTTACATTTTTTCTCAGTTTTCAGAAATAAAATCATATGTCATATAATATGACAAACCATTTTTAGTGTAGATTTTAGTGGAACGGACAGCCTCTGTCTGTCCGTTGCATTTTTCTACTCTTAAAAGTACAAATGCGAAAAGTTGAATTTTCATGTGATGTTCTTGAAAAAGAAAGCCGGTCAGATATCATAGATCAGGGGTGCTCAAACGGTCGATCGCGATTGACCGTTTGAGCACCGTGCAGAAAGCTAATATCTATATATGCTACGGTACGCCCTACCTAGGTAGGTAGGGTGTATCGTGTATGTACGACAACCCTGCATCACACACACTTGCAGTCTCTCAGAGTCGATCGTAAGTAGTCTAAAAATATTGAGGTAGATCGCCAGCAGTTCAAGTTTGAGCAACCCTGTCATAGATATATTACATTGAAGTCAACAAATTTTTAGTAGGTACTGAAGAAAGAAACTGGGCACTCATCATTACAGTGTGATCATATTCGAATTTCAAATATATGACATCACGGCGACATATTATTATTTATTACTGGCCAGTTAAAATTAATAATACGAAGTCATAGAAACAAGTAAAAGAATTATTTGTTATAAATTTCAAAATTATGTCAGTATTCATTTATTTATTGTGGTTGCCCAATACGTATGTAAATGTAAACACATGCAATTGTACGTAAACACAACATAAATTGATGTTACTATACATTCCTAAACAAGAGTAATCCAACTGAATAATGAAGATATTTAGAGATAAAAAAGAATAATATTAAAATATATTAAACGAATTTAAATAGTAAGAAAACGATTTTAAATGTAAACAAAAATAAAAAAAAGAACATAAATACATCAATTTAAGCCTTGAATATAAAAAACAGGTGTCACCACTTTATATTTTCTTTTATTGAGTATCAAAAATAAAATTTTGCTTAAAAACATTTTTTTTAAATTTAGTTTTTTTTAAAAATTTTCTATATAGTTAGTAATAAAAGCATATTAACCAATGTGACATTGAGTTTCTGGAGAGACACGGGGGAGACTAAAAAATTGTTGTGATTTACAACCTCCTCTTCTTTTCCTTTATTATTATATTTATTATTTATTATATATGGTCGAAGGAGTTGGCTTATTATTATGTAATTACATTTAATCGGCCTTAGTAATAGTATTTTGTAACAAGTAGTTGTGTTTGTAACATATATTGTAATGCTGTTAGTAATTCAAATGAATAAGTAGGTTTAATAACTCTATTAAATAATCGAGGACATACCGTAACATGTTGGTTCTAGCTATTTCTGCCTTCTTCCTGTGAATGTATTCCATGAGAACTCGCTTGTTTTTGAAGACATTACCCTTCGCCTTCATGTAAAGGGCGTGGTACATGTGACGGTCAATCTTTTTGGCCGTTCTGTATTTCAGGAGAAGCTTTCGCAGTACTCTTTGGCGCTGAATCCACAATTCCTGAAAAAGAAATATGAAACTTGCAAAGAGCGAAGAAACTTTAGCGGTGAGACCACCGAGTGATTATTTGCTACCGCCTGCGGGTGTTTATTGTTTAAAGTAGATCCAACCGTTGTGGTATCATACTAAAATAAAGAACTACTGTCCAAATTGTGTCCATTTCAATCATTTAACTGATCGTTTTTAAATAAATATTATTTAATAATACTTAACCTCACTGATGTCCGTGCTGTCTTAGGCGGCATCGTCAAATTAATGTAGTGTGCTTTAACCCCTGGACTCCGTAGAACGTATATATGCGTTCGACCGCTCGGACACCTCTGTGTCCGTTGACACCGTAGGACGTATATATACGTCCGCATTAGCCGCTTGATTTTGATTATTTTTGGTATTATTTCAGTATTATTTATTAACTTGACGTTTTTTTCATTGAAAATCACAACAAAACAATTTTGTTTTTTTTTTCCATTTTAATGCAGTTTCTACTACTATTTATAAATGTGTATTGAAAATACACTAATGTACTACCTTTCCAATATCTATAACTTTTTTTTAACTTTTTTTTTTCCCGAAAACTGTACATATTTTGGAAGACTTTTAAACTATAATTTATAGTTATAAATATATGAAAATGTAAAAAAAAGTGTTGATTTTGTTTATTTCGTATATTAAAAAAAAAAAAAAAAGGCAATATTTTTATTTTTTTCTTCTTTAATTTACGAGACAAACATAATCAAAGTGATATGGCCTAATAGAAAATTTTAAGGTGAATCAGAGGATACCAGATTTGTAAAGATTGAACGACTCATGCCTGCACTATGGATTTTATAGTAGTGAGTGATTTTTTCAAGGTCAATAACTACGTAGTCAACGGGTTTTGGCGCCAAAATTTTTGGCGGAAACTACGGTGTTCAGGGGTTAAGGAGGCATAGGTCTGATTCTTTATTTAATTATTTTTCAATGCTGGTAATATTGGTTATTTGAGACTTCAAACTCTATAAAAAACTTCATTAAATTATACACCCATTAGAATAAACTCATAATGTCTTCATTTTTTAATTTCGTTTGTTTACTTAGGCAGTGTGTGACATCGTACTGTGTTTTGGGGGGATTTTTGGCGATTATAAGCGAGTACAAGTTACAATTTTTTTATAATATTACATAAATATAAATGTCAAAAGTATTGTACAGGTGTTTTTTTTCATTGTTACCTAACCAGTACAAATATGTAAAAGAATAACTTATATAAAACAACAATAAAAATGAATTCTGATAGTTCTCATATACGCAAAAATAATTATAACGGAACAAGTGACCCCCTAAGTAGGTTTTTTTTAAATTTCGGTCTTTGGTAAAAAACATATATAATTTATGAATAGTTATTTATATCTAGAAACATGAGTAAAAAATAAAAAATGGATGTCATTTTGTGAATTATATTTTTTTTTATATAGTTGGTAATATAAGTAGCAGAATTAATATAGTTATAGACTTATATCTGTGTCAAATTTGAAATGACATGTATTTCAATATAGAATGTGTAAAGGGGTCTGAGAAGAACCTCACCTTCTGTGGCATCCGAGCGTTGGCAGTACCTCGTCTTTTACCAAAACCACAATGACGACCTTTTCGGCGCGCCTCAGTGTTCTTACGCAGGCGAGCCCTTGAATGGACAGCCACTGGTTTCTTGATAACAAGACCATCCTTTATCATTTTACGGATATTCTGTCCTGAAATACAAAGATATCCTATAAAGTTCTGATAAAATATTGCACTATATTATAATAAAGTAGTAATGGATAAGATGACTGACATGTATGTATTAATTTACTTCTTGAAAATTTTATGGCTGCCAATTTTCAGTAATTTATTTTCTACGTTTGCTTTTTATTGGTACCCACTTTACCCTTGTTCGATTTTACGATCTCATGCTAAATACATTTAGCATAGCAATCCGAAAGGTTTATCTCACTCCAAATGTGTATTCTATTGATAGTAATTACATAAACCATAATACACTAAAAAATAACTGAAACCAGTTTACTTACTCGAGTTAGCATTTGCAATTTCGTTTATTTCATTAGGGTCTAACCACACTTTCTTTTTGCCGCATCGCATCACAGAGGCTGCAAGCCTCTTTTGAAGTTTCAACGAGCTGAAATAAATACATTAGTTAGCCTAAAATGTTACTTTTACCATCAATCCATTTCACTATTAGTAGATGATATTGTTTCTGTGAACTCTAGTTCAAAACTAAACTTTACATATTTTTATGTTTATCAACAATATATTTTGAACAAAATGTATAAAAAAAATAAATTCAATTCGAAATACCTCATCGTGGCGATTCCCGCACCAACGTGGGTTAAAAGAAATGAATATGGCGGCGCCGGAAAGAAACTTTTGTTTCTGTCATTTCGCCAGAGACAAAAGACCGTGAAATAAATTTGAATTTAGGTTAATTTAAATGATTAGCGAAAAAACGAATAATCGTATGTATATATATTTTATTATTATTTTAAGTTATTAACTCTATGATATGTGAAATTGGATGCGCTTCGTTGAATTTCCAGGGGTAGCGTGGTTTTTATACAAAATATTAGCTAAAAATTTACTTCAGTTCAAAATTAAGTTTAAAATTTAAAAGTGAAAATACAAATATAACAACAGAAAATTATTGCACAACATTCGGATTTAGTTTACTTATCTTACCTTACTTTACCATTTAGGATAGGATTTTTAGGATACACTAACATTCACTTGCTAGTGGAGAGAAAGATTGTTTTAACGATTGTGTTACTTTTCCTGGGCTGATCTAACACCTTAAAACATAAAATGTTAGTTCAATTTACCTCGATAATTCCTCTAGACTTGAACTCAGAAAAATCATGTGAGTATCGCTTACATCAACCGATGTAATGTTCCAAGTCAGCATGATAATGATAATGCAACATGATACAAAGATACCTATGCACTTAGTACGACGGAATGAAAGTAGGATCTTACATCATAATTACAAAATAAATGAGTTGATGAATT
The DNA here is from genome assembly GCA_020383195.1 of Neomicropteryx cornuta. Classification (NCBI taxonomy): domain Eukaryota; kingdom Metazoa; phylum Arthropoda; class Insecta; order Lepidoptera; family Micropterigidae; genus Neomicropteryx; species Neomicropteryx cornuta. The sequence continues at coordinate 16,133,899 of JAHKQU010000014.1, forward strand.
TGATATAAGTAAGTTTTTTTTTTTCAAAATATTTAATTACGCAATATTTTATTATGGTTGGTCAGGCTATCCGGCGATAGGAAACGAAATAAAATGCGTCGTATAATTTTGAAGAGATTCCATTTTCATTACGGGGTTTAATTTTATTCTTCAATCTAATATCTAATAAATATTAATATCTATTTTTTAAATTTACAGATCAATCTTCTACATATTGTTACCCGTCTAATGCCTTTTATCTTAAAGCACAGCATTGATACTGTGGAACGAATTATTTTAATATTGAATATATTTTTGTACGAGTTAAAAATGTTATTTTGTATTTCAACTAATCGTGTTAATAAGTGGCCTTTGTGATCATTGTTGTCGTATGGATATGAATCGTCTTTCAGTCAAAAAATCTGTACATTCAGTCTCCTGTAAGGATTCCCCGTAAGGGAAGGGTCCCATAGGGATTGGCTTTCCAGACATTTCGTAAATCTAAATAATTTAAGGCTGAAAGCCTGCGTAACGTATATAAAAAAACTGCCAAATTGTAAAAAAAAATGCCATTAGTATCGCAAAAAGTCATTTTATATCGTGCCAAAAGAGCGTAACAGTACGAACAGTTTTCTGTATTTTTTTAGGACCAGAATAACGTAACATGTTTTTTACAGTTTTTATCCGATTTTAGGTATAATTTGGTTTATACATTTTTTTTGCAGTATAAAAGGTAAAGCAAAAGTAAAGCTTTTTTGTAGTTAATTTTATTGTTCTTATGTTAAAAATAAAAAAACCACAATTTAAAAAAAAACGCCTTTTATTTTTAAAAAATAACTGCAGTATGTTGGTCATAGTTGCCCATAACAATAAAAACATATATTAAAATTAAGGATAAGCTCATTCTTCATTTTTTTATTTAGTCGATCTTTTATCGTAAATTTTCCTCTTCCTTTTTACGGTGAGATTTTAAAAAATCTTTTTTTTAAAAAATTTTTTTTTTTTAAAAAAACTTTGGCATAAATTTTTGAAAATTTGATTATATTTCATTATATTATTATTATTATTATTATTATTATTATTATTATTTCATTTTATTATTTCATTTTATTTTATTTATTTTTATTTGATTTATTTATTAGTTATTTTTAAAAATAGTTTTGAATAACTATGATGGGGTTTTTGTCCCGTAAATCAAACGACCAAAACTTAGGGAAAAATGTAAAATACAACAGAATTGATGAATAGTTGTAGAACGAATTTTTTTTCTTAAGAGTGAACTTGCTTTAGAAAAACTTAGGAAACCATTATGTATTATTTTTTATATCTGATCTTTTTAGTATCTATACGTTCAGGTATAAGAAGCCACTATCCCCCTCCTTTGGTCATCTGTCTGTCCGTGGCATCTTTCAACTCAAAAAGTACAAATGCGAATGAGTTGATTTTTTGTGTGTAGGTTGATGCTCTCGAAAAACAACCATAGCCGCTTGACTGATCAAATAATATAGATATAATATTAGTCAAGAAATTTTTAGTACTAATAAATGAAACATTTATAGTTTAATAGAAAGCCGAAATATGATATTTGAATTTCAAAAACATGATAGTAAGGCTGTTGGAAACTTGAAGACGTATAAAAAATATCGTAAATATTATATTATTTATTACTGGCCAGTTAAAATTAACATAAACTCAGGTGCGCAAATAGAAAAAAATAATGTTCATTGCGATATTTTAATTATTATAAATTAATATCCGCGTTGTTTCATTAGTAACCACTCGTTAAAGTTTACAAAAAAAAGTAAATGGTTTTGATAGCATTATATGTTTTTTTTATTTGAATCTACTCAGACCTAAAAAATAACCTGCTGTCGCCTCAATGGCCATCCAAAACGCACATCGAATGGGCTAAAAGTACCGCAGGCACAAGTGGAGATGGAATGAAGATGGATATCATAAGTTTCTACCACAGGTGCGAGTAGCCTAGGGAGAAGATGTCGTTAATGATGCCTGTAGGACCTAGCTGTAAGATGTCGGGTTCTGGTTAAATAATTTACTACTACCAAACTATGTATAAAAGCAGATGATATTATATTATACCTACACGGTATCAAAGCCATTCTAGTTTCTTACTAGGAATATAAATATTAGTTTCTGATAAACAGTCCGTTTATACAATTATTTGAAAGAGCTTAAATATCAACATTTTTTTCTCATATAGTTTTATTCATTGTATTGGTTACTATTTGAGTATTGTATTTATTTATATTTATTTTATTAATATCGTGGTCCATCTGTATCTGTAAATAACAACGTTGGCAACGCATCTTGCAAGGAAGAAGGCATTTTCGCAACAAAAAGTAATATACAGTGGTGGTGGTGTTCCGATGACAGCTGAGGCCTTGGTTTGACAATTGCCTTGATATTGTCCTACCAAGCCGTAAAGTAATATAAGTGAGGAAAAAATGTCAGTTTATCAGTTCTATCGTCGTATTTTTCGCGATCTCAGCAAAAAATATTAGATTGAACTTTGAACAGCTAACTACTAACATTTACTTTCGATGACCCAACTACAAGCGAACGTTATATCCCCACGCCGTCCGCCGCAAATCCGATTGGATATAAAGTATAAACTCTTTCTCATTATCAAGTAGTCTTGCAAAACGTTTAGTCCGTTAGTGCATTTCACAACTTATAGTGTTATCTTTAAATTGTGTATTGTCCTAATACATATATATATATTAAAAGGTTATCAGCTGTTTAAAATGCCTGTAAAAACTGTTAATCCTGATATTCAGCGTGAAAGAGATAAATGCTCATTCGTTCCCGCTGAGCTGACGTATCTTTTAGACGGCGACGAAAACAAAACAAAAGAAAGGAGAGCTAGAGGTTGGTGACTCCTTATATTTTTGCTCTATTTCTAGTTTTTCTTCTATTTGAGTATTTCTTGTTTTTATAAGCACAAGATACATTCATCCTATGTGCCTACATGAAATAGCAAGATTAATTACCCATTTGAGAACGAGTTTGTAGTCTTTCAGCGAGGCCTGTCTAAATCGCAAGTTACCAAAGAGACAACTTTATTCTATTGATACATAATTAATTTGATGTACCTAAATAGGTTTTCTTCGCACACAATGATCGAATTTTATACTTAATTTTTTAACCAGCCGTACGCAATAGACAAAGATTAATTCCTACTGTGGTAATGTATAATTAATCAATAAAAATCAATGTGAGTTATTTATGACGGCTGATTGCCGAACATCTCTAAAGAAAAATCACATTATGCATACTTTTATTTAAAAAAATATTTGCATGGAATTTTATTTAGGCTTATGGTGCTTGCTACTTGATTGTGTAACCTATGCAATTTACTGTATTATGGATGATTTTAGTATCAAAACAAAAAAGTTAAAAAGTAACAGCCTAATGAAAAACAATATTCTAAGGTGAAATAAAGTGTAATATTGCTACGTTTTTTGTTTGTTTAGATATTCCAAGGCAATATTGATATTTGACTTGCCATAATTAGTGTTTGAATTAAGCGCATCAAGAGAATCTATGGGTGTTTATAATTTAGGGCTTTGTAGAGCCATGAGCAAGAAGGTGGTAGAATTAAAATAATTAAGTAACATAGTTAAGATGATTCTTAAATCTTCCTTACTCTAGTTAAATAACAAAAATCTGCTTTGAGTTCCTATGGATGTGTCGCCATCTATCTGATACGAGGCCGCTATTTAGTCTCATTTTCTTTTAAATTTCATACCTTAAATGGGTCCTGGCTAAAACATGGTTTTGGCTGCCAGAAACTCAACTTCATGGCAAGTCTTACAAACTTTGCGTACTAAATTTAGATCGTGGTAGTCTAGTGTAGATCGTGGTAGTCTAGTGGTTAGGACGTTCGGCTATTGGCCCAAAGGTCGCAGGTTCGATTCCGCGCATGGTCATACCATTTTTAACGCTTCATTACCCCTGACTCTAGTACAGGCATATTTGGTCTAGTTGAGTAGGGCCCAAAATAATTGTATATGACCTAGGTCATAACAATTAATTAAAAAAAAAACAGCAAAAAAAAAAAAATTTTACATACAATTTTTTAATTAGATAAAAAAGAAACAAAAATAACATTAACACAAGAATTTAAAAAAAGTAAATATTCTTTGTAGAATACCTATTACAACTTGTATGGTGTAATGACTGGCCTAGCGAACGTTAATTACATATATATTATGTTGTGGGGGTGGGCTTTTAGTTGTCAATAGTTTTTACAGGGTGCGATTTCGGGTTTCCAATTTTTAATTGATTTATTTTTTTAAATAGTATATCAAACCAACAACAAGTCCAAACTTGACATTTCGGATGTGTTGCGGTTGTGACATTAAAAAATGGCCAAACTTAATATTAGAAATAGGTAATTATACTTGCTGTACAGATTACATTAGAAATGCAATTGTCTTTGGAAAGCAAAGCTATTGGTCCTGATGGTGTGTCTCCTTAACTCTTAAAAAAGGCTTGCGAGTCGCTGGTGGAATCGCTTTGATTACTATACAATTTGTCACTAGAAAAATGCCATTTTCCCTCTATATGAACCTCTCTATGTTATACCGGTGTGGGTAATTATCGACCTATTGCAATATCATAAATATTTAGTAAAATAATGAAGTCTATCTTGCATACAACAATATATAAACAGGTCAAACAATGTATTCATGGTTTCAAAAGCAGTCACAGTGAACCTACTCGAATTTAGTTGGAAGTATCTAAGTGTCTGGACTAAGCGACACAAGTGGATGTCATTTATAACGATTTCACGAAAGCGTTTGATTGTGTTAACCATGATATTCTACTAACAAAGCTGCACCTTATAGGATTTAGTGAGAATCTACTTTGGTTCTTTGCTTACACCTAGAAAATAGATTACAGTTTGTACATGCCAACGGCTGTGATTTGGGAGTGTTTAGGGCCAAATCAGGCATACCACAAGGGGCGAATTTTGGACCTCTTGCATTCGTGATCTTTATAAATGACATCCATTTATGCTTAAGATACTGCTTGCATCTTTTATTTGCTGATGACTTAAAAATATATCTGCCGATCAAGGACGCAACTAATGTCAATGCATGTGCAAGAAGACATTGACTATTTGCTTGATTGGGCTTAGAGAAATAAGATGAGCTTCAATGTAAAGAAGTGCAATGTGGTATCCTATAACCGATCTCCGCTTTCTACCATATATGATTATACAATGGCTGGGGAAAAATTGCCAAGGTTACAACTATAAAGGATTTGGGCATCACATTCAGTTCTAAGTTTCGGTTTAATGACCATTGTGAAAGATTGTGAAGGTTGTTATATCCATTGTTGGGTTTTATCAAAAGGCTTTCAAGAGAGTTTTCCAACCCTCAAGCTCTCGAATGTCTATTATACAGGTTTAATAAGAAGCAAGTTGGAATTTCCTCTACAGTCTCCTCTGAAAGTCCTAGTCTCCTTATGAAACCAAATATGTAGAAATTATAGAGCAAGGGCAGACAAAATTCCTCCCATTTCTTTATCCTAAGTGCTATGGAGAGTACCCAACATTCATGCACCACCGGGATCTATTGAATCATTTTTACTATAGGTCTCTGGAAATGAGATGAAACGTAAGTTTAGTTGTCACTTTTTCATGTGCAGAAATGTAGGATCGACGTGCTAAGGCGGCACACACTGATTCGGGCAATGAAACTGCTGAACAAGCTGCCACCCAATATTGACGTATTCTATACTCCCACTTTCATCAATTAGGCTACAGCTATAGGTCTTGGAAGACACAGAACACTACGGGGGAAACAGAACGGGTGGTTATAGGTAGGGTGTGTCAGGTAGGTAAAGGATAGTTATAAATGGGCTAAAACCTGTAACAAACCCCGTAAAAAAGTGCTAATACTTTGATATTTCAGTATTTAGAAAGCAATACAAAAAAAATCATTTTATGATTCATTTTTGTCTTAAGCAATAAATATAAATATTATAAAAGGTGATTCAATGTTAATGTATTCAAGTGTTTGAAAGACTTGTTATGATAGCGTCCAACAGCTCTGTCCTAATATTTACTGTCACTCGAGCCTGGCAAGATGTGGTGGGGGATGTGGATGTGTCGTATGATTATTATATCAGAAACTGAATGAATAAAGTGTTAAATGACCATACTTACACATTTTTATATTAAAGATTGCTAACACTCGTTACAAACAAATTTTGCATGCTGTATCCGAGATTATATTACAATGTTTCGACAACCTATTTAAGATGCAATTTACAAAAATTTACTCTGAATATGATATTAACACAATTTGGAAATGATTCAATATTACTTATAATGAAAATTTGTTTTTTTTAGAGGAATTTTTCTTAAGTGATCCGGAACTCCAGGATAAAATTCCATCAGATTACCTCAGCCATAAAGAGAAATATGAGGAAGCTGTTCGGAAAGCATGTATTGTTCTAAAAAAGATTCAATACTTACAGGAGCAGGAGAACACAGGTGTAGAGAATTACAGGTAAAAATAACATTAAATCTATTAACAATGACCTTACTGAATCTTAGTATGAGTAGCTATAACAGGTTTCAACTGAATTAAAAAAAAAACGTAATATATCCATCTACAAGTCCTATACAAAAAAGAAAACAACAGCTCCTAATAAAGATTACATGACAGGTTGTGTAAACTGAATGGATTTAAAACTCAGTAGCCCGTACAACACATGTCTTTATTTATTTTAATAAGAATAACAACCAATTTGTTTTTGATTCAAATGCATATAAATAATTACTTAATAAAGTACATAGTAAAATGTAATAAATTTGTCCACCAGAGTTGGTAATAAATTTTAGGCCTACGTCTTCATATCAACTCAACAATATTTGTTGTGTCGGGGGTAAAAGTAAAATTACCTCTCAAACCAAGATTTTACCTTTTATTTAGTAATACCAGCTTAGAAAGAAAATGTAAGTGCTATGAAAAGACGTAATATTAAAAATAAAAAGTCTTCTTCAAGAGAATTTAAGCCAATTATGAAATATTTAATATCCTTCTTAGGGCGAAAGAAAGGATTTGCACAGAATAGAATATTTAAAATAAAAAAGAATAATTTATTTATAATTCTCGCCATGTCTAAAAAGTAAAGTCTATTTTGTATGAAGTGTCGGATGGACGATGGCTGGTTATAAAAAGATTTTATTTTGAACTAGTGGTATGTTTTTGAAATTAAAAAAGTGTTAGATAAAAAATGATATCTGAAATGCAACATTTTATAAATAAAAATACTCTCCTGTTAGTTGCAGGACTAACAATGCCTAATAATTTCGCATTTAACATTGGTTAATGCAAATATGTTTTTACTTTTTGTTTTGCTATTTGGACATTTTTCATAACCACATACATCACCGTATTTTTTAGCAGAATATGTATTTTTTATTTCAAGGATTATATCGTATCACAAATGTTTTTGTTAACTGATAATACTTTCATATTCCATCCAAAAACAACAGTGATAAAAGTGGCTTATGAATAGATGCAATAGTATGTGTAATGCTTAATATGTGACAATTATTTGTTAAAATATAACTTAATAGACAAACAACTACATAATTTGACTATCCATAGATCTGTGATTGCCAGCATGAATATATCATTTACGTTATTTTGCATGCTATTGCGTTTCCTATATTGTCAATTCCTATGTTGCCATCAATGATCTTTTAAAACATATAGATACGGCATGTCATACAAGTCGTCCTTGTGAAAACCCGACACCGGTAGATTCCCCCCGCGTTCTGCGTGCCGCAACACTCGCCATGGTGGATAGAGACTTATGGAGATGACATATGCGAGCAAGCGAGACGTATCATACGTGGGGAGTGTACTCGACCCAAAGTGGAGTAGTTGGGCGTGGTGCGTTTTTCACCCTCAGTTACCGTATCTATATGTTTTAAAAGATTATTGGTTGCTATAATATTTAGGGTACAGTAGGTTATAGGTAGATATAATGTTATGCTTATAAGATTGCCCTTTTGTGTTATAGTTATGCAAGTCAGGTAATATTGGTCTAAATTTAGGTGATTGTTGAAGGAGTAATTTGCAACAAAAAAGTCTCAGTCAATGTGGGGTCTTTGTATCGGCATTAAATATTATAAAGCATTCAAATTTTCCAAATGTCAATACTGTCAGACTTTTATATAAGCAATGTAAACTAACGGCGAACACCTATTATAACGTAAGGAATCATCTAAATACTATATATATATATATATAGTAAAATCGTATAATGTATTGATTCAAATATATAGTATGATGACAGTAATTTTACCGTTCTAGTACTTTTTACAATTATTTTTTATTTTTTATCTACTAAGGGAAATAAAACCAACGATTAGGTCAAAACAAATCGTGAAATCAAGACACAAAAACAACACATATAAGGAGATATAATTCCTATACAAAGTTAAAAGTAAATTCCGTGATAAAAAGGTTATCAATAGAATTGACAGCCAATTAACCTCATTCCCATTAGTTCTTAATGTATGTATTTATTATATGTAAATTTATATGGATATCCATGGAACTTCGAAACTTCAGCTGAAGCAACATGAAAAACCTATCAAGATCGCTCGACGAACAAGTTATGGTCCATGAAATCATATTAACACAAAAAGTCCAAAAATGTTCAACTGACAGAAATTTTTATACAATGTAATATACACTAACTATACTTAAGTATAACTAATTTAACTATACTGTACTTATACTTAACTATATATTTCTTACAGATTACTTTACTTATTACTTATTACTTTATTAAAACACAACATTACAAATATACATATATCTTAAGTAAATTTTAGGTTTCAGTTTTTTTACCGGAATCAATGATTAAATTGACCCAGATTTTTTTTTTAAGAATTGCATCTATTGTAAGAATTTTTGTATCTAGTTCATATACAATTATTTTAAGCCCAACTTACAACTACAATTCAATTTAGTACAACTAATCTAATTGTGCTAATAATGCAAGAGTCAGGGGAGATGGTGGTAATGAAGCATTAGATGTGGTATGACTATACTCGTAACGTGCGGATTCGAACCTGCGAGCGCTGGGTCAACAGTCAAATGCCTTATCCACTAGTTTGCCATTATATCATCGCATTAATATTAACGCTGTTTTGTTTTTGTGCCACTTCTCATTATGTAATGCTGGCATTCTGTATAAAAGTATAAATATATAAATGAATACATGAACGGACTGTTTCATCAATTATTATTATTATTTAAAACAAAATCACCCATCTAAGTAAATGTATTTTTACTTTTTGTATTAATATCTGGGTGACTTATAATGTGTATGTGACTAGTTTATAATGTCTATTTGTATTGTTTAATGAATGGTTTTCTTTTGTTTTTGTGTAGAGAGGTCCTTGGAGGCATGCTGGGCTCAGCCCTAACGAGAGATGGCTCTCCGATTGCACTTCACTACGTGATGTTTGTACCAACACTGATGGGACAAGGGACTGTGACACAACAAGCCGAATGGATTGGAAGAGCTTGGTCATGTAACATTATTGGGACATATGCCCAGGTATGTTACCCCTTACTATTGTTATTTTTACACATACGCTTTTCTTTAAATCTTGGGCATAATATCCTACCAAAAGTTTTTTAGGGACGGGGGGGGGGGGGGGAAGAAATTTAGTAAACATAAGGTGAAGTCGAGGGGATTAAGGCAATCAGCAAGATTCCCTCTTGAATCCTACTGTCGCTATCACTATTTTTGTATAATTTTGTATTAGAAATGAGATGATGCTACAGGTTTTTTGAATAAATAGCTTTCGACCTTTGGAAAATCTATTTCAGACAGAATTTAATTAAAAAATAACCTATAGGTTCACATATATGGGATATAGTAATTAATATAGAGGTAATATTTCACGGGCAAAAAGAGTTTTCTTTATTGATATTTTTCTAATTTGTCCAGACTGAACTGGGTCATGGCACCTTCATTCGAGGTCTCGAAACCACAGCTACTTATGATGCCAAAAACAAGGAGTTCATCCTGAATAGTCCAACCATCACATCCTACAAATGGTGGCCTGGTGGATGTAAGTAATTTGCTATATCTATTAATTCAATACAGCCTCTAATTAGTACTAATGCTTTAATGAGTACTTATGTATTGCCTGGTGATAATTTGTTACTTTATAAGTAGCCTTTTTATTATCACAGCATGTAAATTGAAATATAGGAATGTTTATTTTTATTGCAATGAATGGTGGAAGATGCCATCTTGAGTGCAGACATTTTTCCTTTTAAATTTCTTGCCAGAAAGCTTGCCTTCAAGGAAAAACTTCAATCCCATCTCCTTGAAGTTTTCTGACACCTGTCCCCAGTTGAAAGCACAACCAGAAATCGTGGCTACAACTGGCTTAACCTGTAAATCCATTGAAACTACCGCTCTAGGTATAAATTTGGCCTTAATGTAAAGCTTCCATCACTACTATATGCCAACTTCAGAATAACAAAGCAGTCTATTATCAAATAACCCAATAATAACCAATCATACAGTGGATTACTCTGAGGATACCCAGACACAATTGACCACTTAGAATTCCAAATGCGCTTCCTTGCAGGCGTTACTGGTCGCTATGGACAAAAAAGTTTTGACAAGCAATTGCTCAAAAAATTGGACTATGTCCAAAAAAACGCTGTCTTCGTTGTGGGTCTCCAAAACGATTTTACTGTATGTGAATAATGTTTTCCTCCGGCTCTCTAATTGCTTGTTGTTACAAATAATCCAATAGATCTTGTTTCTTTGAAATCTCACGTCCTGCACGTTCAGACGCATTTTGCCCGGTTGTAAAGTCGCATTTGAACAAAGGTTTATATCGCCTTGACAATGTCTCGTTCTTAATTTGCGATGTTATCAATCTCTGAATCGCCAGTGCCTGAAAATAGTCTTTTTATCGCAGAGAAAACACCCGTTGCTTTTGTGCTGCCTGGTCAAAAATTGCCCAGTTGCCAATCTCTCAATTGACCTTCCATTTTTTAACTAAAAGTAACTAAATAGTAAAAGTAATATAAAGTAACACTGGCAGAGTCCTGATTTATTTTCAGCGTACCTGAATAATTTGAATACCCATGCATGCAATAAGTGGGTATAATGTTGTATACCCTGCATTGTTCCATATACATAAGTAAATTCCTATAATCATATAGCCAAAGATTGGAACTCACCAGGGTAATGGATATAGGTTATTATCACTGGCGATGTTAATATTTTATCGCAGCAGATATTATTATTATTAAATATATAAAGTCGACCTCAGCATGGCTTCTCACAGGCCACAAGAGTCAGAGGCTTTCAGAGGGTTTCTTCTACATAAGTAGATTTATTTCATTTATCTACTATTATTTATTTATTTTATTTAGTATTTTACTTTAATGTAATGTTGAAGGTATGATTAATAAATATATCAAGTGGACTTTACACACATGTAAATTATATAAACATAGATATTATTAGTTATCATCATGTGAGCCGTATGTGAAGTGGTATTTCAATATCTTAGATTAGTCTGGATCAACTTGTCACCTATGCTTAAATTAAAAAAATGTTATTAACGATAGATAACCTTTAATGGACAAGGTCACTAAAAATGGTTTAGAGGTATTAGGGTTTTATTTTTTCTCAAGGATATTTCAAATTTATTTACCCTCAAAGAAGAATATACTATTTGAATCCACTTATGCTCTAACTTTATCAGTTAGTCAATGCAGTACAAAAATCTGGCGAGCATGTCTGTACTGAAAATCAGTACTCTTAAAAGTAAAGAGTTAAGTGGATGAAAGGGGTTAACTGCAAAATTTCGTAAATACGTTTTTCTTTATAGATGAAGAAGTTATGTGCTTATATACCATATTTCACAGACTCAGAGCATACAAATGGACGATGAAGAAATTTAAAATGAACAAGGAGTTATATACAGAGTTTTCTACTTTTAATAATGGATGAAAGGGTTTTAATTGCAAATATCTCCTAATTGTTTTTTTGTGGGATAACCCTTTCATCCACTTAAGTGCGAAGGACCAAAATTAATGTAATTACGGAAATTTCTTCATTCTTATATTTCTTTAATAATATTCTTATCATTTCTTTCTGTTTCGGTTGGAATGCTGATGACATCAGTACTCCTCCATTAATTAGTTTGTTTTTCGAGCACTAAAAGGTGTGAGGTATATTGAGATCGTGGTAGTCTAGTAGTTAAGGCCCAAAGGCCGTGGGTTCGAATCCGCACATGGTCATACCATTTTTAACACTTCATTACCACTATCTCCCCTGACAGGCACATTTGGCCTAGTTGAGTAGGGCCCAAAATAATTGTATTATTTAAAAAAACAACAAAATAAAAATTAAAACCATACATTTTTTTTTATTGTGGTTTGATTGCCCTAGTAACAATATAATAATAAGACCATTCCCGATAAAAGATTCAGTTTATTGGCCCTGCGATTTCAAACATGATTTGTTTTGGCCTCATATTAAAATTCATCGTGGTTTCCGAGGTAAAAACTTGTGAGCTTTATGTGATAATATGAAATTGCTCTTGTCATAAGTTCGGTCATTAGCGAGGCCGCACCGCAACGGGTCATTACATTAACCGGGCTTGGTCGAGCACCTGCGAGCAAAACGGGAATTTACACGAGTGCTTTGAAAATATTATTAAATTTGAGCATGAATTATTTTCACATTTTTTTTATACTATTTCTTACACGTAATAGGAAACATAAATATCTTATTAAATCTTTGGAAATGGTCTTTGGAACACCTGTATAATAAAATATATTGAAAACAGAAAAACTTTTTTAATTCTGCATTCAAATATAAACTTCATTTTATATGAAATCTAATTTAAAATAAGGCTTCACTAATAAGGGCCCATCGACAATGCTGTATGGTCATGACATGATAATATTAATATTTGCAGTAGGACAGACAGCCAATTATGCAATAGTTGTGGCACAGTTGCATACGCAAGGGGAATGTCATGGGATTCACCCATTCATTGTGCAACTAAGAGATGAAGATACCCACATGCCAATGCCAGGAATCAAAATAGGGGAAATCGGTGTTAAACTGGGAATGAACAGCACAAATAATGGATATTTGGGTTTTGATAATGTTCATATTCCACGGGAGCACATGCTAATGAAGAATGCCAAAGTTTTGGAGGTAATGGAAGTTTAATAGCTATGTAACTATGATTATTTTTATTATACTCCATTACATACATTGCCCCAGGACGCCACCAGCCTCAGGATCGGACCTGCGCATTGCACCCAGGTAACAGATAGATGTTAAAGGATTCTAGTTCAAGTTAAATATTTAAAAGATTTTTTATAAAAAGGAAATACCTACATACATAAAAAAATTAAATAATACAGTAGTTTAAAAGGAAAACAATAATATTATTATAAATACTCAAAATTCAAGACAACAGAATATTGATTTTATAACCATCAAATCTCCCGTTCCAATTCCTCCACCACAATCTTTAAGATATGGTGCGGACCAGGAAATCATATCCATATCTGTAAATGGAAATAGGGAGACTGGTCTGTTATCGTAAACAATTCTAAAACCTATTTGAATGTTTGTAAATCCAGTTTTCCCCAGACAAATGATGACAAATCCTGAATCTGTTCTTATATAATGCTTCTCCCATCTCCCCTGACCCTTGCGTCATTACCCTGACTTCGGTAAGTAGAGTTATAATAAATGTATGTCCTAGATAATTGTAATAATTTCGAAAAAAATATGAAATTCAGGTCATAGTAATAACATTTTTTATTAAAAAACTCTCATACTTATTACCATCAATTTTAAATTATTGTAAATACAAAGCATGATTTATTTTTCTTTTTTAGGATGGGACCTACGTAAAATCACCAAGTTCAAAGTTGACTTACGGAACCATGGTATTTGTCCGAGTTGTTATTGTTCAAGATGTTGCCAACCAATTATCAAAGGCTGTCACCATCGCTATTAGGTATTCTGCAGTCAGGAGGCAATCCCAGCCAAAACCAGAGTAAGTAAAAATAATTAGGTAAGGAAGCAATTTAATAATACAATTTAAATATAATGTAGTTTATTTTGTTTTTCAGATAACAGATTATGTGATAGTTTTATTGTACCTTTCGACTGCTATAGTATCTGCTATATTTGCAGGGAATTTTCTAATGTTTTTAAAGGGTTTTAAACGGCAAATTTTAGGATAATTTTTAAAACAATTTTTTTTCGAATAGAACTACCAATAGGATATAAGAATATTTCTAGTCTGTTTCCTTTCAACCCTTTGTAAATTAAATAATATTAATCGTCAACAACCAGTATTTTAATTTAATTTATAAAAAATGTTTTGATTTAACAGGTTGTTTTTATTTTATAAGAATTTTATAGAGGACTTTAAAAAATACTTATTTTTTACTAGTGGTTCCTAGAATATAAAGTTGATTTAGATTGACAGTGTCATATAATATTTTGTCTGCCCTAATTTTTAATAATAAATGCAACAAAACATTTTTTTTTTGTAACATAGAGTTGTTGTTTTTTGTAACATAGGGTTGGTGAAAATAATCATAGATAAATTGAAAATAAACAGTCAAAAATATAATAAAATGTTACTAATTAAATTAAATGGGTTCATAAATTTATACTACTTATCCAATCGGCAACATCAATATTTCAAGTGTACCCACAACCCATCATTAAACCCATACACTGGCAGTCTATGGCCAATTCAAAAATGGTCCAATTTAGATCATCAATAGATATAAACAATTAAAATAATGACGAGTGAATACATCCTGTTTTGTTCTCCAGATCATTAGTTCACACCTCATAGTTTACTGTCTAGATGTAAAATCCTAGATTAAATGCTTTCACATTAGCCCTAAATAATTTTCAAAATTTATAAACAGCTTTGGATGACTGTGAAACAAAATATGAATGTATAGGAAAAGAAAAGAAATAAACATTTAATTGTTCCAGATAAAGGTCTAATTTGATTTAATTATTTTTTGTATGTTCAGTGAAGTCGAGCCCCAAATCATGGACTATGTCACGCAGCAGCACAAACTATTCCCAGCTTTGGCAGCATCATTTGCATTTAAATTCTCTGCCGGATGGATTTGGGATATGTACAATAATGTCATCGGGGAGCTTGATGCAGGAGACTTAGATAGATTACCCGAAGTAATCATTATATTTATTTACTTTTTATAAGCAAATTCCCAAGCTAAGTGCAACTATGGAAATATTAAAAAAAAAGAACTTGTGTATTATCTATTCATATAAAGAATTAGCTTTTAAATTTGAAGTTAGGTTGGTAGGTTTTTATTCAAAAAATTAAGTGGTGTTTTAACATTTTTTTTTTTCATATTTAGAGGCACTTTAAAATGCGTAATTTGTTTACCTACGTTTATTAGGCATAAGAACAGCTGCCATCAACATCCACCACAATCTCCGATCTATCATGGAAGGTAAAGTGAATAGGAAGGGATTAAGAATAGTGGTCCTTACAAATATGTAGATGTAAATTTATAAAAAATTGGATTGTCCATAACAGAGATTAGGTGTTAAATACAGACAAACTCTTTCGGGCTCTGGTATTGAGAAATTGACAGCTTCGTGAATAAGACCAGGATGTTGTAATGGCGATAAGAAAATTTGCGACTTTAAAACCAGACCAGATGTGCAGGATGACAGATTAAAACGTCATGATCTGCCAAAATATTTGTTCTATCGACGGAGGTTACTTGCGTTTGAAAGTGGAATTTAAGAAATTCTGAGGACTAGTTTTTCAGAATTCCAATGGACAGCTGGTGGGAAACAGAACTTACACCACAGTATTGCAATAGTTTTGGCATGGGAGACATTGGGTGTAGTTTTTTTATTATTTTTACTTCTGTTTTAAAATATTAGCTTGAGAGTATAATTATTAAAAATACTAAAAAACATTATACGAGGGCTGCTATTTATGAAACTGGCTACTCTTACACTTCAATTTTTGGAAGTTCAAATGATAAAATTGACGGGTTATCCGCATTACAGCCCCGATTTTTCACCCAACGATTTATATTTATTTCCAAACGTGAAGAAAAAATTACGGGGTCAATGTTTTTCGAGCCGTGAAGAGGCTTGATGATGCGTTCAAAATGCACGTTTTGGAGATACCTCAATCAGAATGGAAAAAGTGCTACGAAAATTGGTTTCAACCTGTGCAAAAGTGCATCGATCATCATGGCGAATATTTTGAAAAACAATAATATCAAATTAAATAATATATGTTTGTTTCTTTTTGTTATTCTGGATTCATAAATAACAGAATCCATCCATTAGAATCATCATCACTTTCTATTATTTTAAGACAGATTTGATTGCTCATGATTTATTTTTGTTTTTAAGATTTTGAGGGGCTTTGCAAAAACACATAATTGACCAGTGCTTTTTAGAATAAAAAAAAAAATAATTTCCATAATTTGGATCATTTTGCAATTATTTTGAAAATTTTTTTACCTATTCCTATTGTAAATCGAAAAGGTTATGGGAAGGTCCTGTTGCTTTTTCAAAGCCAGAAATGACATAAACCAATTTTGTTGTTGATTTCAAATGATTTTTTAAAATTGTCACCTTACAGCTTCATGCCCTGACATGCTGCCTGAAAGCTGTGAGCACTTCAGAGGCTGCCCGCTACATAGAGCAGTGTCGCTTGTCTTGCGGAGGTCACGGCTACATGACCTGCTCCAGCTTACCCACCATCTATGGATTGGTGACAGCCGCCTGCACTTACGAAGGAGAAAACACTGTTCTATTTCTGCAAACTGCCAGGTAATTAACTTTGCTTTTATAACATTGGCAATGAACAATTAGTAAATATAAAAAATAAAATAGGTTTTTTAAAATGGATAGAATAGAAAAAATACTGACAAAAGTAGGTTCAAACTAGCGCTATAACTAATCCAACCAACTGAGCTTTTGATTGTCAACCTTATTGATAACCGTGATAAGGTTACAAATTTTATATTGTCGGCAGGGTGTGCTAATCACGTTTTGTTTAAGGTGGCGGTAATCTCGGCCTCACGCATAAAAATTGTGTTTTGTGATTTCTTTTAGGTTGACAATGTATTGGGTTTTTTTTTGAGGTACAATTTTAGCACTAAGTTTATTTAGTCATCATTATCAGCCGGTGTTTATCCACTATTGGGCGTAGGCCTCTCTATCCGCATCCAGCTGCTTCCGGCTCTCTGTTTAATGTCATCCGTCCAACATGCTGGTGGTCGTAGGTCGTAGGTCGACCTACACTTCGTCTTCCAGTTCGAGGTCTCCATTCAAGTATTTTTCTGCCCAGCGTTTGTCAGACCTTCAGCACCGATGACCTGCCCATTGCCACTTAAACATGCTTATATTTTGGGTTAATGTCTTCAACTTTAGTTCTTTGGCGGATATTATCATTACAAATTCTGTCGCGCAAAGAGATTCTAAGCCTTCACTGTGTGACCTTTAATTTGTGGATAAGGCCGTCTGTTAGTGTCCAAGTTTCTGCTCCGTATGTTAGGACAGGAAGGATGCATTGATTGATGTCTTGTTTTACGGCACTCTGGTATCTGCTTTAATTTCGCAAAAGCTGCCTATCATTACAATACGCCTTCTAATTGTAACAATAGACTAGAAAAAAAGACCCCTTAATGTTTATTTTTATTGGGAATTTTCAAATAACAAATAATCAATTTAATCAATCAACTCAAATTCTTTATTTTTTAAAAATCTTTTATGTTCTGTAGATATAATAAATAATTGGCCATCAAATTATTCCTCGAATACACCAAGCAATCTGAAAAAAAATGCTTATATGGGTATATCAAAAATTAAAATATTTCACAGTTAAGGGGCCTCTTCCCGAAAGCGCTCTTCTCTGTCTTGCGCATGGTCGGCTCTCATTCTGTCTTACCCGACGGCTTATAAAAACAAAAACAGAATCAATGGTTTTTGTGAAATCTGAAACTTTGCTTCTTTACTTTTGTTTTCTTGTATTCAGGCAATAATATATTTATGTCTAAAGTTTTGAGAAAATTTATGGAAAAATAAAGACTTATACTCTATGTATAAGTATACAGATACACAGATAATATACAGATCATTTGCCATAAAGTATGCCATCTAGTAGGTACTCATAGTACTTTTTAGTATGCCATCAGGATCAGAGTGAAGTTCCAAATGTGGTTCATTCATATTAATAATAACCAAGATAAATTTATGAAACTATCATGTTATAAAAACAGAATATATTTGTTTTTAACTATGTAAGGATCTTTTGCCCTGCCTATCTTTAGATACCAAATAATCATATTTTTGGGCAGATTCTGTCTATGATTAAATTTTATAAAAATATGCAAGTAATTGTATCAGGCAGTCCAAGACATAATCTGTAAATACGTCAAATTGATCTATTTAGGTTATCTTTGGGCAGATCAACTCCTTTCCTGAGTATTAAATCTCTTCTTGTGTTTCAGTTATTGCCCCCAGATGCGATCTATGCAGCTGGTTCTAGTGACATGTGACGGTTAGACAAATGTATGAAGCTCATTTGTTTTAAATAATTTAATTTATAAATTAATATACCAAAAAAAATTTAGGTATTGATCCAATATGTAGAAAATGTAAAAAACTGCAAATATTTGTATATTGTGTCAATTTGAAATATTTATTTAAAATTGTATTTATAATATTTGTATAAAATGTCATATTAATATGATTTGTTTGTTTCCTTGTAGATTTCTCATGAAGGCTTTTCAACAAGCAGGAAGTGGAGCTTCAATGACTCCCACAGTACGATATCTCTCGGAGCTTACTTCTGAATCCAAGTGGGTTAACAATGTAGCAGGGATTGTTGAGGGCCTTAAACGTGTTGCTTTAGGGTAAAGTTATTTTTTTTAATAAGATACTTTTACCATGTGGGATGAGGGTACCTAACATGGAACTTGCTGACTGAGGTCACGCTTATCCTGAAAGGGCAGAAAGAACATATAATAGGAATAGGTTATAAATAGTCTTTAGATTTAAATAACAATTTATGAAATTAATTGAGTTTGCGGTGAGCATGGGAGACTGGAGATTTACGACCTAAATGGGTTTTAGAGTTCTTTATGGTACCAACATTCACTCTGCCAACCAGTTTTACTTTTCCCTTATCCAGATGTGGAATCTGCTGCCAAAACGGTTCTCGAGATACATTCAACGAAAATTATAAGTTACATTTATAAGTTTTCTGTTCAGCCCTGAATCTTGAAGCAGGTGATAAAAGGATTTGGTAAGGAGGTCTACCTAAAACGTATAAATAATATATTGAAGCCATTTCGCCTATGATTATATTTATTTCACTTGAAAAGGTGGTCTTTCGGGATATTGTCTTTCTACGAGGCGGTTAACGCATTCCACTCGAATGAAAAACGTCATTCTGCTAAGGTCGTTTGGCGAACAGAATATTGCATGAAATTGCAAATACGCATGCATGGCTGCCACCAGTTCTTTTTAAATTTAATATTAACTTCTTATTATTGGCAAATAATAGGTACAAAATTATGAAAAGGTTTGTTTTCTATATTAAATTTTATATTGACATACCTATTGTAAATAAAACCCTAATTATTTACTATCAAATCCGCCAAAAACACTTTCAATTAATTCGTGCACTTTTCACTCAAACAATCTAATGACTGTCAGAACCGAACTGAGATGAAAAAAACACTACACACTTATATAAAACATACAGTCCAGACACCGTGTCCCCAAGGTCATTCCCAATAAAAAATCTAGCTAATTGGCCCGGTGATTTTAAATATATTTTGTAAAGATGACAAATTCATTATAGTTTCTGAGAAAAAATGTAATCTTTACATGATAATACGTTTGTTGTAATATTACCGGCAGTCGATCAACGCGTCATAAATGGCTTTATCCGCTCCGCCAAGGTCATTTAAAGGGGATTATATGCACCATGGCCGAGGTTATATATAACGATCGATGGCCATGGAAAATTTATGCAAAAGGCAATTTATACCAGGGTTTTAATAAAAATAATAAATATAGTTATGAATTATTTTTGCATTGAATAAATAAATGCTTACTCATAATACATAAGTCTTCGGGAGTCTTGCTTTCATTGCCAATTGGTGGCTGTATATTTTATTTCAAAAACATTAATTATGTGACTGACCGAGGACTTGTCTACTGTGGTATTAATTTCAGTAATGTTTTTTTTAAATTTTTTAAATTAATTTTTTAAATTTTTGTACAGAAAGATCAACAGTTGTGCCAAGGTCTTGGACCAACGTGTAAAGGATGGTATCAGCTATGAAGACGCTTGGAATATGACGTCTATTCAGCTCGTAGCAGCAGCTAAGGTACCTATATAATATTTAGTTTTTTACTATTATCTTAACCCTTAGCAAATGTAGGACGGATATATCCGTCCTGCCGTGCGGACAGCCCAGGTCCCCATCGGCGGAAGGACGGATATATACGTCCGCATTGCCCGCTTGATTTTGATTATTTTTGGTATTAATTCAGTATTATTTATTAACTTGACGTTTTCACCATTGGAAATCACAACGAAACAATTTTGTTTTATTTTTTTTTCAATTCAATTCAGTGTACTACTATTTATAAATTTGTATTGAAAATACACTAATGTACTTCCGTTCCAATATCTATATTTTTTTTTTAACTTTTTTCTTTTTTTCGAAAACTGTACATATTTTGGAAAACTTTTAAATTGTAATGTATAGTTATAAATATATGAAAATGTAAAAAAAAGTGTTGATTTTGTTTATTTCGTAAATTAAAAAAAAAAAAATTGATATGGCAACATTTTTTTTTTTTTTTTTTAATTTACGAAATAAACAAAATCAAAGTGATATGCTATAATAGAGTATTTTATGGTGAATCAGATGATACCATATTTGTAAAGATTGAACACTCATGCCTGCACTATGGATTTTATAGTAGATGAGTGATTTTTCAAGGTCTTTAATTACAGTCTTAACGGCTTTTGGCGCCAAAATTAATTACGGGCTCTACAAAGGTTAAGGGTTAATATCCTTAAAAAAATAGCTCAAAATTATTTACAGAAGGTAATTGGTACAATTTGAGGTTATTCAGTGCTTTGGATGAAATTAATTTGACTTACCTTTATTTCAGGCTCATTGTGGCAGCTTTGTACTGGAAACATTTGTGAAAGAAACGGACCGCATCTTCAGTAAAGCAACTCGTGCTCTGCGCAATGTCATGAACATCCTTGTTGAACTGTTTGCCGTAAACGCAGCATTAGAGGCCCGTGGTGACCTTCTTATGGTAAAAATGTTTCTTTGTTTTGATTTACTTTAGGATTTTAAATTATGTAAGTATTGTAAATTTAATGTTTTATAAATATTAAATATCTGATCTTCTGGAAAGGAAATTTATCCACCTTTCAGTGCCTGTGAGAATTAATGGCTTTTAACCTTTTAAATAATGTTTTTTCCTAATGAGTTTGGCAGCATTAATGGAAGCTTTAGCTTGAGGCCAAAATGATGTCTTGAATGGTAGTATTGATTGGTCTAGAAAAATTCAACTGAAGCCTTACCTGTGCTTCCAACTGGGTCAACGTTTTGGTGAAAAATATGTTAAAAAATGCCATTACAAAGTGAGGGTGTTGATTTTTGTCAGGTATTCAGGGGACTCTTAGATGGCAGAGTTGAGGTATTTTCCCCTCCCAGGTTAACTGTCTGTCAATAAATTTGTTGGAGGTTGATAGGACTCATGATTGCATGATCATCGATGATTAGATTTGTGTTGCGGAAGGTGAATCATGTATCATTACAGAAAAAGGCCTGACTATGGTACTCAGGACAGTTTAAAACGAGGAAAGAGGTCGAGGCTTAGAAATATTTGGTCCTGTGAGAGCTGGAAGCACTGCTTAGCGCCTCTGGAAAACAGTCTTTACCGATCAATCTTACACCATTCATTCATTCACCGTTCATTACTTCTCATCCTATAAAAAGAAAACTAAACTAAACTAAATTAAACTATATTTTTAATATTTTTTTCAGTTTACGAAAATAACTGGAAGCGATATAACCATAATGCAAAGACGCGAAGAAACTTTACTCGCCAAAATAAGACCAGATGCAGTTGGTATAGTGGATGCATTTGACATTCGAGATGAGGTAACAATAGCATTTACAGATTGATTTTAACTTCCAAAATTATTCATTTTGTAACCCATTGTTTTCTGAAAAGCTTATTCTCAGACTAACCTCATGTTTTCTTTTGGTTTCTAGATTTTGGGGTCTGCGCTTGGAGCTTATGATGGACGCGTTTACGAGCGGTTGATGGAGGAAGCTGCTAAAAGTCCTCTTAATTCCGAACCTGTTAATAAAAGTTTCAATATGTAT
Organism: Neomicropteryx cornuta; assembly: GCA_020383195.1. NCBI lineage: Eukaryota > Metazoa > Arthropoda > Insecta > Lepidoptera > Micropterigidae > Neomicropteryx > Neomicropteryx cornuta. The sequence continues at coordinate 16,156,404 of JAHKQU010000014.1, forward strand.
TTGAAACCACTTATGAAATCGCAGCTATAAATTTGCACAAAAATGCATTTTTGTGCAAATTTGAATGCGTCTTTTATTTTTCTACTCTGAATACCTAGATATAAATGTATGTATGGTTAACTATTTATAACAATACGTAAGACATTTTTTATAAATAGTGTCGTAAAACCAGACTTTCTAATGTTAGTATAATGAAATTTTATATTTTTAGATTGTGTGAACTGTTTTTCTTGACCACATTGAGTTTCTTGAAAATATGACCAGCCTTGGTGAGATAAGTAGGAAAAATTATTTGAAGGCCATTTTTTTTATTCGTTTAATGATTTTATACAAAAAATATTATTGAAACCTAACGGTTCGTGTTGTAGGTCTTATAATTATTTCTACAGTTAAATTCTTATTTAGCTTTGTTATATTTTTTTATTATTTTAATGCCCATTGCGATATGGATTTATTTTATTGCAAAATGTGCCACAAAATATATTTTTTTGCAATTTATCGGTGCTATCACTAGTTTTTTTTTCAGAGATTCTTTAATTATTTTTAATTTTTGTTTGTAAGATTTCTAATTATTATAAGTGAAAAAAAAAAGAATAAATAATAAGCATATTTTTGTAACATAATTTCCACAAAAACTACCTACAATTAATTCTAACAAGGATTTAAAGTTTACTGAAGCAAAAGTGATATAATTGTTAACATATTTCTATCCATCATTTATTTCCTTTTAGATACATTTTGGCTACCTATTTATTAATTTTAGAATATTTGACTTTGATTATAATCTTCTTGTATTGTTTAACTTTTATTTTTGATATTACTGTATTTTTTACATATATTTTTGTAAGGGCTGTGTTAAAAAAACACCACTTGCTTCTTTACCTAGAAAAGCTACATATCATACCATATTTATTAAGAAAGCGAATACATTTAAATCGAATTACACCGAACTCAATAAATTAATCTCACTCTAAAATAGAACCCAAACTCAAACAAACTCAGTATTATTGGCAATTATATACAGGTTGTATTTACTATCTTTTTTTTAACTATTTAAATGTTTGACAATATAGTTACATATTATTATGTATGTTATGAGAAAGTAGTCTGATTTTGACTTCATTATACTAGTATTGAAAATTGGAATATTTTGAAATGGCATTTATTAAAATTTTGAATTTTACGGTCTCATTAAACTAATCTTAATCTGAATATAACAACTCAAACTGAGTCAGTATTATGCAATTTGGCCGTAGTAAATGTCCTTAGTTTCGTTTACCTGTTTGTAAACTATTTCAATTCTTGATGTTATATGAATGAAAGGACTAAGGTTATTTACTTAATTTTGTAATCTCAAAAGTTAGCAATTCTTATTTTACGTAAACTAATAAAGATAATTATGTTAACATTCACATTATTATTACGTCCGACTTCTTTGCACCATGAATTAAAGAATGTACAACACGGTTAGCTTTATATATTTCCAGCGAGATTCCTAAAAGTATTCATTTATTACCTAAACTATAAGAAATTGATACAATTTTGTTATAAAAAAGGAAGCAAATTTGATTCGTTTTTTTTTATTGTATTGCTTTTAATCTCTTAATACCAAATAATTTTTTGTTAATTAAAAAAAATAATGGATTTTAACCTGTCGGTCACATGCTTAAAAAAAAGGACCTAATGATTACTAAAATTAAATGTATGTACCTAAAATATGATTATTAACACATTTTTATTACTCCACTCTTAGATATGAAAAGTGTATTATTATGTTTCCACCATGCATAAAATAAAAGATATAACACGTTCAATGTAGTTTTTATTTTAAAACATTAATATTATAACAAAATAAAATAACTTAGAACCACACTTGGCACAAACAGATTTACTCATTGCTTATTAAACTGAAGCGAATCATAATTATTGAGTCCCCTATTTCCAAAGGTTGAATGATTTTGTGATGAAATTAAAAAATGCTATTTCTATTTAAATAAAAAATATCTTGAATATATTGATTTTCTTACAGTACATGAAAATGTTTCTTAGTGAATTTTTAGGCCTTTTATGAAAATTATACCTAATTAATACAAAATTTGATCATTGTAATGTTGTCATTGTTTGTTATCTTTGTTTGTGTGTAGGGTATATATATCAAATTATGAAATATTGTTTGTGATTATTAAATTGGTATATGGTCGCTTTATTTTATATTCTCATTGCATAAAAATATGTTGCAGAGGACATGAAGTACATGCATCCACCATTCTCTCTCTCTCTCTTTCAGAATAACGGTCTTCGATGAAGGACACCTATATTGTATAGGTGATGATTTTAGAGGCGTGGTTTTCAAGAAGAGATAAAACGCATATAATTTGATGTTATCGCTAAGAATTTAGTTTTATTATAAAGATAAGGGTTTGCCATTATGTTTTAAAAATGATTTCGGGTAAGTGGCCGCCGCGGCTGACTCGAACAAATTCCAGCCGAGAGGCCCAATTTTCAACCACTTTGCAGCAGTATGTCAGCAATAATGCGCCGAATATTCTCTTCCAAGGCGTTAATCGTGTCCGGCTTATCTGCGTAGACAAGCGACTTCACATAACCCAGCATAAACACCAACTACGAAAAAAGTAGTGCCAGATTGAAAACCACGCCTCTAAAAAAAACACCCTATAGTATGTAAAATTAATTTAATGATTAAAACCAGTTAATAATCACTATGTCTAATTGAAACGATAGGCGATTGTTGTATTTTTCATTTAGATTAAAATGAACTAAAATCACGTACGTAAACATACGTGATTTTTTTATACAATCGAGTGATTCACTCGTGATGTGAAATGTTTTGAACAGCTCGAATCACCCGGTTCAATTGCGCACCACGATTGTTTATTACTTTTAAACGTAAACATTTGAATATTGCCGCTACTTCCACTTCATTTAAAAGAATTGTTTCCAAGGAAGGCATTTTATAAATGAACGCAGAAACAACTTAGATCCCAAAATGATCAAATAGCAAAATTTTTTTAACCCGACGAGCGCCCAAGTCGATAAATTGCGGTCTGAGAATAACATCTGTAGATTGCCCGAGTCGCTACGCAGCGGCCTAAGTTTCATCCATTTACTTTTTTTGTTTATTAAATGTTGGTAGCATTGATCTTTTTGTTTCCAATCATAGAATAATCTCCGTTAAATTTTACACCTGATTTTAGAAAAAAAAAGTTTGTTTGCTTTTAAATGTCAAAATAATTCGAAAACATTTTCCGTTAGTCCAGCATACGAAAATGGTGGTTTTGCAGGGTATCATGTTTCCTTTTGGTCCGTATTTACAAATGCTTTTTAGCGTTTATAGTGATTAGAAGCTATTATTTTGTTATAATATAACATAAATATGATTAAAGTTTTAAGTGTTTTAAAAGTGATTTTGTGTATAAAAGTGTCACAGCAGTGAAAAATTAAATATGTTGTTTGTGCCTAACCTACGCTGAGCCAGCCGCCATGTTTTCACAAAGATAAGTAAGAATATTTAGATTATTTGTATCTTTTATTAAATTTACATTTAAAAACAATTGAACATGTGTATTCTGAAAAGTATATAGTTCAAGATGTTGACGTCATAAATTTGGCATTTCGGAACGGTTGTCGCTTTGTTTATCTGTTTTACTAACACTCTTTAGTTTTTGTTCATATTTTAAAAACTACATAATTTTAGTGAAAAAAAATCAGTAGAAAAATAACTTATAAAGCGGTAATTAAAATAGATAAAATTAATATCTATTTAAAATTATTTCAAAAAAAATAATACGGCACCAGTCACGATCTCCATATCTATAGATATATATATATACGCGATTGTGTGTTTAAGTATTGTATCGCGTAGCTCTCCTGGTAGCTAATTAAATATTATATCATACAAAAACAACTTTTTCGAAGACTATCTTCTGCACAAATAAATGCATATGCATAAATGTCTGTGATTTCAAAATAAATTCATTCTTCTAGTTCATATGATTATTTGCACGTTACCAAAATAAAACACACATTTTTTTTCTGTAGTAATTATTGTATGTTGTCGGTTTACGTCTAATCTCCGAAATGGCTGAACCGATTTTAGCGAGACTCATTATCAGGCCCATAATGCCGCTTCCAGATACTTCTATGATCTGTGGGATGGACAGTCAAGGGATGGAAGCAGATTTACCTACTCGTTGGTAATAGGAAAATAAAAGTTTTAATGTGTAAAGGAGTATTTTATTTACAGAATCTTTTTCTCATTACACATATAATATTTAGTAACCTAAAATCTTATTACAGATGTTTCTGATTAAACACCAACCTAATGAAATAAAAATTTCCAAATTATAGTTTCAGTTGCGGCGGACTATTCCAACTTATTATTATGACATGAAAACCACAATCAGAAACTAATAGTTTAGGAATGCCACTTTTTTTCTTGTACAATACAAATCCAAGTAAAATTATTTTTGTTGTTTCAAATATGCGTACAAAACAAACAAAATGTTAAATATAGGTACACCTATTATGAAGCATCTTAATAGATGCTTTCATGCAATATCTTGGATTCATAGATATATAATAGGCCGGCCAATTATATTGAGGTTTGAGCAAGCAATACCACAACATTTTTTTATGATACAACTACAACCTGTGTTGCTATTAATTCAGCTATAAATTTATATAAACCTCAAAAGACATTTACCCGTTACCACCTACAAACCCGTTTTAGGGTTAGGCAGGCTAGCCAGAAGGGCTAGCCCATCCGATGCACCGACCGAAGGCACAGCGCCTGGTATCGGAGTCAAAATTCCTAGCATCATGCAGGAATTGACCACAAAAGCAAAGACATTTTTTACGAATGATATTGTCGTTGAATAAATATCTAACTTACCTTACCTAACACATTTATTTTTCTTTGAAGAAAGTGGCAGTTAAGTAAATTTTAACATGACAATTTTACAAATTCCATAAATTTAAATATCAAATTACATTCAATTGAGCCTAAGAACTATAATTTATATAAATCCATTCATTTCTCAGAATAATGATTATCACCTAATTGTTTTTTTTTTACATAAAAGCTGAACTTATCAAATGTGCTAAGTAACAATAATACATTTGACTCCTGTGATATGACAGTTGATTGACCAGATGAGAATAAATTGGTAATTTAATTTAAAAAAATCATTCATTTTTATCATCATCAAAGATTACACGAAAAAGGTTACATGGCAATTTCTGTAGTGTAGTTGTGGAAAAAATCTTTAACCAAGCATATATCATCATATTTGTACTTTGTAATACGAGAGATTGGATTCCATTTAAAGCGCAAAGATGTTGATATCTTAATTTTTTTTATATTAAGTCAGCAAATGCGACTTTTGAAATTGAAATGATCTTTAGTGGTTTAGTATGTTTCTTCTATACTAATTAAATATGCTTACTTCACCTGAGCATCACATTTATAAGTAAAGGAATGTGTTGTCTAGGAAAAGAAACTTAATATTATTGCGTCGTTATTGTTAATCATTGATTCATAAATATAGTGGTTTCTAGATTGCTTAACTCTGCTAAGAAGAATTGGTCTACCACTCGTTAGTAACTAAAACCAACACAACACAGATGTTGCACCAACACATGCACTGTGGTCAGATGTTGCGCCAACTCTTAAACATAAAACGCATTTTCATAAATAAATTACAGTTAAAGCATAAAGGTATGCTTTAACTGCAATTTATTTACAAAACAGTGTGCCATCTATGACTTGGCAAAATCAGCTTTTCTAAACTGTTAACATTTATGCAGTTAGCGTCTAGAATATGTTCCAACATAATAATAATAAAATATAATTTTATTGTCAAAAAAATAGCGCCAACTACATCTAGAATAATTTCTTGGGTGTCTACTAATTGTATGAGGTTGAGCTACCCTAAAACCACTATATAATCAATGGTGTTATATTAGAAGGCATTAACATCTGGCATGCTATAAATGGCATTTGGTATATAATTTTGAGCAAATCAAACTACACCATTTCAAACACAATCACATAGTGACACTATTTTAAATAAACCAATTATTTTTCACCTAGCACGGTAAATAAATATTAGAACTCTTAAAAATAAAAGCTGCGTTATTGTTAATCTTAAATTATGATTACATAATTTTTTAAATAACAAAATCACTTATAGACATTATATTAACTATATTATTGTGTATCTTAATAAAAATGAAAACAAATGCTGCCATCTAAAAAAGGGTGTCTTATAAAATGACATTAGAAATATTGGTCTTATAATGATTTGAAGCCATTCTACTGCTCGTCATTTGCAAATTGTGGACATTATTTCACATTCAACATTTCAGAGCTAAGACATCGCATTTTAAACTTGTTTCGAAATTATAAAAAAAATAAACTAAACAAGATGGCACACTTTTACAAACTACCAGGGAAATTTCGAAACAAGAGTGACGTCTAGGTACGGAAAATGTTGTCCCCGTCATCAAACTCATGGAGGTTGACCTCCAATCCACTTTGCCCCACCTCCGATAGGAATAGGCGAACTTAAACTAATTTTCGTTACAAAAACTCACCGCACCGTTGTGAAAATCGTGAAAGTTATTGTTAGGTTGTAATAAAAAGAGCTACACAACTAATTACATTATAATAAATTTTCATGAATTAATCAAAATGTGAATTGGAATTTATTTGTGAAAATAGATAGAAATCGGGATGACCTGAAATTAAGTTATTAAATCGGAGGTAAAAAATTTAATTATTCATCAACGGTGCGATCAGAGCTTTTGTCGAGTGATTTCGTTCACGCGTAGAACTCTCGGTTGTGCTGTCCCTTACCGTATGAGTTGGCGGCTGGCGATCGCTTAGGCTCGTCCAGGGCGTACGATCCCTCGTCTTTCTTGCGCATTCTGTACACTATAAACATCACAACGAGGATCGCGCACAGCAGCCCAACAACCGCTCCTCCAATAACCGCTACAAAAAGTAAAAGAAATAATAGTTAAGTATTGGTTGGTTGGTTGGTATAGTTCATTAAATTCAACGGTATAGCAACGACTATTATTCAAATCAATGTTGTTATCAATATCGTTAAGGTTATTAAATTGCTTAAAGAACCAAAATGAAAATGGGCAAGACTTAAAGAGTAAAAATAGGTTAGACTAGTTCATAAAATAAAAATGCATTACTTTATTAGCATAATTTGTTATTAAAGGTGATCAATTTGCAACCAATAATTAATATGAACTAGTGGTCACCCAGTAGTCGAAATTCAACCGTAATTCATCAAATTTTTCAGTTTTAGCGTTATTACGGTTATACCTCTATAATTAGGTGAGTATACCTCTATAATCATTGAATATTTTGAATATTTGAATATTTTGTTTAAATTTTGTTCGATTATGTCAGTTGCGAAAGACGAATACGTTATTAGCGTGTGTTGTTTGCCTTAATTCCCTGCAATACTTACGTGGATGAAATTACAACTCAATGTTTTAAGCTACTTGGATTTATCTTAAGAATAACGAAACCTTTTAAAAACCATGTTTGAGTAATCACAATTTTTAATGCATTATTAAGAAGTAAGTTGGAATAAGTATTATATGGAATCCCTTCTACCAACAATACGATCAGCTAATAGAACGCTTGCAAAAATCTATGCTAAAATCACTAAGATATAGATTTAATAGAAGTCTACACTTCAATAGCTATCAGGACTTATTGAATTACTATAATTGCACCAGCTTAAAGATAGAAGACGATTTTAGATTTAGGTTTTTTTAAACAAAATTTTCTGTAATAAGGTAGATTGTCCGGATCTATTAAGCTTGTTCAAATTTAATGTTTCATCTTTGCGTAAAACCCGTCAATCAAATGTTCTTTATTCTCCTCATTGCTCTACGAACAATGAGCTGTTCTCGCCGCGCGCATATCGAACGCATTTAATAAATATATAAATTGTTTTGACACTCTGTTCACTAAGAAGCAATCCTTCCAGTCGGCCGCCATTAAGGCTATCACTAGGCAATGCAATTATACAAATAATATATATATTTAAATCGATTTATTATACCATATATCATGTGAGGTTAAGCCATGTCAGCATTTTGATATGATTAAGAGTTAAAAGCATAATTAAATTATAAATTTTTAGTTCTAACTTAGTTTTTAGTGTTTATATTAACAATAGAAATCTTTTATTAGTTTTACAAATATTTTTTAAAATGTAAACATATCAATAATACCAATTGTTTGTAAGACTGTTGATTTCTTTCAATGAAGATAAAGAATACTTAAGTATGAAATTTAAAATTTAATGTTAGTAACAGGAAAAAAAAAGAATAGCTTGTATTTGTATTTATTTTGTGAAACAATTCATTGTCAGTTTTAATTTTTTCATGTAAAAATGAGACTTGACATTCCTAGAAGTATAAGATGGCATTAATAATTATTTTTACTTTTGACGACAGACTATTGAAAAGGAAACATTTGAACTCACACAAAATCACAGCTCGAAACTCAGTCTGTCAAGCAGCTGTCAGTAGTATGAATGTTTTATTTTTTGTACTTGTTTAATGTACTTGTAACATATATTATAGATAAATTTTAGCTTTCTGCACTTCTTCTCCATATAAACTTTAACTATGCCAAATCTCATACTCCTCCGCTTATGTTTAAAAAGGGGTACAAAGTTTTCCCTCAACGTATTAATATATAGATAAGCTATGTAACAAATGCAGCTGCATAACAAAAAATAAAATAAAAAATTCTGGTTTAGTCTTTGTTTATAATAAAAAACTGGATAAGTGCAGTCCAGTAGGCAAAGATCATCACCATACTTGAGCATACTAAAACAGAGTCAAATGCGTTTGTTCTAAATATTTATGGCATTTGATAAATTCAAGTGAGTAATTGTTGTTATGTTGCTCTAAATTATTTGAAATATTTTTTTAGCTACAGAAAACGGAGATAATTAGAAGCGGCAATGTTAGTTTGCGAGTCAACGAGAGTGATTTTTCAGTGAATGCCTTCTTAGTTTTACTCACATAATATATCCTCGACTTGGCCCCTAGCTCACATAAAGGCCCTCCCTACTTTCCATCTCACTTACTTGTATATTCCTTGATATAAGGAATAATGTAGTTACCCCATTTAATAGAATTATGCGATATATAACCGATCGGTCTGCTGGTAAGGAAGGATGTGATTTTAGGTATAAATTCTACTTTTTAGCGTGCATGTTAGGGCAGATTATGATTAGAGAACTGCATTAGAATAGATAAATTGATTGCTATAGCAATTATATGGTTTTTGGAAACAAATATAATTGTCGGGTTGGCCTTCTGGCCTTATGTTTTTTTTTTAGAACTATTTTCTCAAAAAACTGATGAAAATAATGAAAGTTCATAAACTATAGGGTGATGATTTTAGAGGCGTGGATTTCAAGAAGAGATAAAACGCATATAATTTGATGTTATGGCTAAGAATTTAGTTTTATTATAAAGATAAGGGTTTGCCATTATGTTTTAAAAATGATTTCGGTTAAGTGGCCGCCGCGGCTGACTCGAACAAATTCCAGCCGAGAGGCCCAATTTTCAACCACTTTGCAGCAAGTTGGGCCGTATGTCAGCAATAACGCGCCGAATATTCTCTTCCAAGGCGTTAATCGTGTCCGGCTTATCTGCGTAGACAAGCGACTTCACATAACCCCACAAAAAATAGTCCAGCAGTGTTAAATCGCACGATCTTGGAGACCACGCCACAGGCCCACGACGCGATTTTTACTTTATTTTAGAGTGATTTTAAAAAAATTTAGAGTGTTTTTTTCTAAATTTGCACTATTTGCAAACGTTGTTCAGGAGTAAGTCTATTCATTATGAAATGGCAAACCAAACTGAGCATAAATCAAGTGACAGCTGTCAAAAACACCAACTACGAAAAAAGTAGTGCCAGATTGAAAACCACGCCTCTAAAAAATCACCCTATACTATTGTAAGCTATGTCAGATAGACCTTACATAATTAAATGTTAATCTACATTATGTCAGCCATTTCTAAAAAAAAAGACTTTCTTGGAACGCATTGGCTTTTCACCCGATTATCAACGGTGACAAATTGTGAAGAGTATGTTCTTTTAACTATGCCATTGCTGTCTATATCCGTCAGCGCTATATTTCTAGTACTCTCTATTATAAACATTTTAAGTCTCTGAACCATACAGATTTCACTAATCGCACTCTTACTTTTACTACATTCTGGTAATAAGAAAGATTTTTTAAAAACAAGATTTTATTTAATGAACTAAAAAGTAAAAAGTATTATTTTTTTTAAGTCACTTTTATGTCACAATAAAAAACATAAGGCACTCAAATACATAGTTTTTCATTACTCATGAAAAGTTTACTTCAAAAGTTTTAAATTACTCATGAAATTGAGTATGTTTATGGTCAATAATCTTTTCATTCGAATTCAAGTAATTGAACTCTTTTGAGCGCCCCAAGATTTTTGTAGTGACATAACTTGAAAAAAAATATTTTCTACTTTTTAGTTCATTAAATATTGTTTTAAAAAATATTTTTTGTCAAATATGACTTTACCGTTTGACGGAGCCTAGTTTAAATAAATCACATTATTTATATTAACAGCTCTATGCTCCGTATCCGCTTGATAACGATGGTTTAAATTATTATTATTATTTAATTTTTGTTTACTTTCATTTTTCATCCAACATTGTATTGTCATCGAAAGCAAGTGACCTTGTAAAAATATGGTACAAACCAGCTAATATGCCCGGCTGTGCAAAGAAACTCGTGGCTCGATCTTCCGATTTTGTATTCATGATGAAGACGCCGGTCTCTCTATCTGGAGGACTGCTGGGTTTCTCTTCCTGAAAGTTTTATTATACTATTAGGATTTAGAATTTCGAATAATACTTTTAGATTATACATCTCATAGCATAAAAGATAATTTGCAGGAAACTTATTACAGAGACAGCTTTCTTCATAACTCCTCCTTTGGAGTATAGGGCCTCCGCAATACTGCACTTTCTGGTACTTTGGACGTGAACAGGCCTTTAAACCCAATAATGTAATGGTAAAAACACAGTTATATTTATTTAATTCTTGAAGATTTTCATCTTCTCGCTATCCACGGCCTCCCTTTTAGAACTGCATCGAACAACCTATTAGAATTTCATGTTTATACTTGTACAACCAAGTTTTTCCGTGTCTAAACGGTAAGACGTAGAATGAACTTACCCTTTGATATCATTTTTTTTTTACCTTTATCTAAATGAAACCCTTATGCCTATTTTCTTTTATAGAATTATGCTTTCTTTTCTTTCTATGGGGCAAAATAAAATCAAATATTTTATTCCAAAAATTTCACACAACACATTTCTCTCTAATATACAATTGTTATTTATTTTGAATAAATATTTTGATTTCAAACATCAATAAAGTAGGTAAAATGAGGAATAGAAAAAACCACAAACCATTGAGTTAGGTAGACATGGCGTAAGCCAAATTTACTTACTGTAATGCATCCATTTTCAGACATCGGAACGGTATTGCCGATAATATCCCAAACAATCACTGCCTGACATCATGGTGGTGTGGCGGAGCTTAGTTTTTGACTGACGGCTATGTCATGATTTTGTCATATCCGCTGTAGTTCGCTTACAGCGCTTCTATGCCATTAACTACTTCTATGAAAACACCCTACAATATTTGCACAGCATGGTAAACTAAACATGGAATCCACAATTCTGGAATATTATTTTATGTGTATGGAAAAAAATATGTCAACAATTAAGAAAAGTGGTATATAGAACAAATTTTTCAGTTTAAAGTGTAGAATAATCCTACATAAGGATGTGCATTAGAAAAAGTTCAGCCTGTATTTTATATACAGGTTGAAAATTAAGTTTTATTAAATTAGGTTTTGTTATTATAGCCTAATTTAAGGTTATTCCTATATGTAAATGAAAAATAGTAAATAGAATAAATTATATTAATAAAACAAGAATATTAGAGGTGTTAAAATAATTTATAATTATTTTTATTTATATAATAAAAAATCAAAATCTATCCTAAATGAGCCATGCCCGTACTAAGGGTACACTTTATTTGTGGTGGTGTAGTCATAATTATGTTCATAATTTCCAGTGCTGAGTTGAAAAATAAATTGCTATTTTAGATTAAATTCTAGATGCAATATATGCTAATATATATTTAATCAATAGTAGGTAATCTTTTTCTTAAAGACTTCCATCTCTAGTTCTGTAAAAGTTTGTGTTGTTCGATAATTACCGTTTCAGTGTCGTCGTGCTCGGCCGATGAGATGTCTATATCGTGGTTGTCTGGGGATTCTATAATATCACTGTTTCCTCCTACGGGGACGCCAGGTAAGTTAGCCGAAGCGCCTGCAGAATTGTCTGAATCGCCTGGACCACTGTCAACGTTTGTGGGTTTCTTGCGCCCTATTACAACACAAACAAAAATATGCTAATAAAATCATTAAAAAAAAATATTATGCACCGACATATTTTTTTGACATTTTTATGTCTGATGAGAAATTATTTCAGGAGAACTACAATTGCTTAAAAAGAAGAAAATACAATTTAAGTGGTTACCGAAATAAAATTAGGTAAACAATATCTAAAGGCCTAGGGCCTTCCAGTGGAATATATGGGTCATAATGGTCAATATACAGATTAGTATAAAAATAAACCGTTACCAATATCAAATAATAAAAGAAAATAAAATGCAATGAATAAAAGAAATCGGTTAAAAATAAAAGTCAATACAAAGATGAAAAAAGTCAATAATCTCTATTCAAGAAGTACATTGATGGAAAACAACTGTCAGCAATTAAGGTACAGAAGACTCAAGAATCATCGTAGCTAGCGACCTAAAATGGAAAACTCGTATAAAAAAAATAAGTAAGGAAGCAAAGTGGCAAAATAAATTTATAAAATTGGTAAAAAGGCTGTCATATCTAGTGCCAGAGCATTAATTAAAATGTATGTCAGATATATGACCTAATTTTTAAAATAGCTTTCAAGTTTTCTGACCATATTGGAAAAAGCACAAAGATGTCAATGAAACATGAAACCTGTACACAAAATATTGTAGTTACAAAATTTGATTGTTTCCATTACCAATGCATAATAGAATAAAAGTAAAAATATATTACTCACATTGATCAAAATATTTATCATGGGTGATAAATTCATTAGTTATAGTTTTTTTATTTGTATTTCTTTGTTTTTAACTGATAATAGGGATTATAAGAAAAAATACATGTTGATAATGTTGCTATTTTGTCTATAGGTAGGTACATAATACCTGTGGTAGGTTCATAAACTAAATGAACCTTTGGAAATTTCATGCCCAATTTAGCAAACATTTACAGTCATTATAATAATATATAAACTTTCGAAAGATAAGAAAATAACAATGAAATGAATCACATGAAACTACATATAATATTATTTGAGTTAGATAAATGTCCCAAAACAGGATGACTCAATAAATGTAAAATTTGATGTTTGGCCCAAATTATTTATCTTTATTATGTAATGGGAATTACTTCTAATAAAAAAAAAATAATAATAATTTGTTTTATTATAGCTAGTTGCTCTGGTCAAACTTATTTGTTACGGCTTTCTTTTTGACAATGATGCCACCTTTTTTTCTACCTACTTTCTGAGTAGTATTGTGGGAATAATTTTGTTACTTTTTGGCGTAGTAAGAAGTCAATTTCCGAATTTTGATTCGGCTTAGACTACAATAAATTACAATGTTATTAATTATGTTTTTTTTATAATAGTCAAGTAAACGATTCTTTATATTAAGGAAACAGCAAATTATTATATCCAGTGGTGTAAATACCCTGCGTCAAAAGGTATGTATATCATAAAGATTAAGGTAGTATTTTAAGTAAATTTTAACCGAAAACATAACTAAAGGTGTTCATGTATCTATCATTACATCTATGATGCTATTTTCAAATTTAAATCAAGCTTACTTTGGATAGCTGATATCTTTAGGTGATGCCAGACCATGGATAAAATAAACTGACAGTATGATCAGGTGGGATGAAAAGTCAGTGTGTTTGTTTCAGGATTAGTCTACGTCCTACACACAAGATATTATGCTCCAAATGTTCACAACCTAATACTTTGAAGAACATCTTAAGCTTAAAGAGCAGCGCATGAGAAATTTTCTAATTTTTGCATAATTAAATTCTTTAGGTGTCTCAATAAATATACTATGCTGCTTTTTTACTCGTTTAACGAGCAAACCCTAAGATTTTTAGCCGCCTAACCCTTACAAACAACAAAGTCTCATTAAAGTGTACAAAATACTCAATGACCGCTATCAATGTGTATTTAAACTGAATGTGAACTATTTAGGATGGATTAGATTGAAGGGTAGCCAGACGGCTGCTACACTTAGGCCATATTCTTGGGGCCCATTGTGTATAACTCCATAGTATGTAACTGAATGAGTGTTCAAACACATTTTGTTACTTAGCGCAGTTGTCAGTGCTGCGAAAAGCGCCGTTGAATATTCTCAGTGGCAAAAAATGAACTGGCCAGATTTGACTCACTGGGGATTGAACCCGGGACCTCTAGATTATAAAAGCAGGCGCTTATTTGGCCTGAATTACTAGGCCGAATGTGAACTAATAAAAAGATCTTCTGCAATAAAGAATCTGCAAATAATAAATAATTTAAATCAGCTATTATCTGATTTCTTCAAATGACCATGACTAGCTGGGTGAACTCCAACCCCGCAACACATATTTTTGAAATGGTTATTATTTCGCTATCAACGACAATAAATATAATGACAATGAAAACATCAAATGATAAATATAGATAATAAAAAATGTGGTAAGTTAGCTCTCTAAGCAACCAATTAATTTGATTTAATTTATGTTATGTATCTAATGAAACCTACAGCAAAAATATATGTAAAAAAAATGGTAAAATAACCTCTTGTGGATTGCCATAGGGCAAGGACAAAAATCTACGAAGGGACTAAATGCAAAGTAACGCTAAGTATGAACTATGTTAATATTGAAATAAATAATTGTTTAAAAGTAAAATGCAGTAAAGATAATATTCTAAATAGCACTGTTCTAAGAAACAGATAACAGTCTTCCAAATTACCAAAATTATACTAACATGCTTTGAAGGTAACATCAAAGTAAGAATTAAATAAAAGTATGTCATGCCGAGAAAGTTTTTTCCTTCCAATCATATTTTATGTATTTAAATACCGTTTAATTATTTTTAAATACTTATAATTATTTTATAATATAACATAACATAAAAGAATGATAGCCTAATGCACTTGAGTTAATACTACAATAATTACCACAATAACTTATACTACAATAATTATAACTTACCTAGTCAACTTACTTAGTGTATCTGAATTAAAATAACCACGAAGTAATAAAATGTTAAAATGTTATGTTAATAATAATTAAAAAGTTTGCAAATTTTATCAAATGGCCTGGGCAGGCCAAAACTCGTCACTTTTATAAAAAATAAGCAAATAGACCAATGTTTTATTTATGTTTTACCCACCATCAGCTAATAAGTTTTTAAAAAATTTAATAACCAAATGTCGGGAAATTACCAATAGCTTATAAATTTTTATTCATGGTACTTTTATGTTGAATTGTTGAAATTTTGAATCACCTTATTTTAAAGGGTTGCTCCTTGTTTTTTCTGGCATAAACAGGCATAAATAAATGTTCGATTTATGAAAGGACAAATGGGTCATTAGTTGAGTATTCTTTTGATTCTTAAACGGTTTTTTAAGGCTTAATGGGTATTATCTGTTATTGCATTAGGTTGCGGTGACGAGGGGACGCTGCGAGGTACTGACAATGCTGCCGAACAATATAGACCCGAAAAGCTGAGCAATAATTTTGCAGATCTGGGTAAAACCAGCAATTATATCCATCGAGGAAGAAGATTTCTCAATTCTCCCCTGTGGTTCCTAAGTATTCAATTTATAAATTTTACATCTCTTTTGTACCTAATTAAAACAAATACAAATTCTTATTACAACATTATTTTCTCTTTGCTCGTTTAATAATGGGCCTAAATCTCAGTCTTGGAATTTCTATAAGGTGACTATGCTCTTACCACACATAAATAAAATAAAATAATTCAAATATGACATGAAACTAACATACGTGTATTGAAAAATCAATAAATATATATTACTTATTTTTTTCATTTTTAGTTACATATTATTATCAATTATTGAAAACAATACGATTGGAAGGATCACATATGACAGAAAAAAACCATTAAAAGTATACTTACTTATGAAATCACATGTTGCCAACGTTACTTTCTTGATCAATAATAAATATATTTAATCATAGAATTATTAGAATCACAATAATTTATCATCAATCAATATACGAGTACATTTGAGTTTATTATTTTATAACAGATATAACCTAACCAACAAAATATTTTATTCCAAGCTATAGCTTTTAATATTATAAATATAGCCTATGTTAAACATTTTCAAAACCATTGATAATTGTCTACTATACCACTATATACCAGAGTTGGAAAAATGATTTTTTGCTATCCCAATTCCATACAATATAAAAATATTTTTTTAACATATGGGCATAGTTGTTAGGGAGATAGTTTTGAACAGTTCTTGAGGCAAGGCCATTCTTTATAGGTAATTATTTGTAAATTATATATGTAATTATGTAGCAAAGTCGAAAAAGTTGAGAAAGCGCCATTGGATATCCTCTAACAGCAAACACTGCTCTGAATCAGAAAAAGGTTTTCAGAGTAAATACAAACACCACACGCGTGACAGTAATGAGAACTTTCAAATGATACAACAAAATTTTGAAAACATATTACTTGAAATATTTTGGGGTGAGAATGTGACACAATTCCGTTTTTTATTATATCTATGGCAATATGGAAACTCTTTAAAGTAAAAGATTCACTCATATTATTATCCTTCTCAACTTCGAATAGCCTTTTAGAAAAAATAAATTACAACTGCGTTTATTAGTATCTGAGTATTAATTGTGTGTATTATGCAATAGTGTTTCTAATTTCAATTCTTTATTAAGTATGTTTTATAATATAATATATTTTCATAACCATTACCTATAATTTTATAGTATATAAATTTGTCTTTAAGGGGAAAAAAGATATGCAATAAAATCAATCTGAAACTAAAACATTTACAGTATATTGTATTTAAATATGTTTGTGTGTGTAGATATTATTAAATTTAAATAATTTCATTGTAATTAATTCAGAGTTGGTAAAAAAAAAAAATTTAATTAAGGAAACTTTTAAAAGTTAAAAAATGTAAATATTACACAAAATTTTAGATTGCAGAGTTGTTCTTAAAAATTTTATCATATGCTATGGGTATATTTTCGGAGGAATTATGCACAATTAAAAGAATCGGTAAAAACATCTGTAATTAACTAGAAATTTTTAACGCGTTGAAAGCATGTATTAATTATGTTAGGTTAATCATTAAACTGTCTTTTTTAAAACACTTTGTGGTAAACTTTTGGTTTACATATTAATGTTAAATTTTGATTTAATGAAACGATAAATATGTTTTTTATCAATGTCTTCATTAGCCAATGAGACGCATACAATAAACATTTTTGAAAAATAAATAAAAAATATAAGGATGTTCTCTAAAATACAGAAACTTACGATTATTGATCAAACAAAATTAGGTTCATAATAAAATGAAATTGAACTATTATAGCAGTTCTGATCGGAGCCCTTTACTTTCGTTTTGTCAAGCAATATAATTTCACTAACAAAATAATGTCACCTTCACTTTAAAAGGAAACATCTAAACAAAACACTATAAACCTATAGCAGGAATTAAACCTTCAACCACGGTAGTAAACCTTTTTGTAACATGACTAACATGTAGTTCAAGTCACTTTGAAAATTTGACTTATTTATTCCATATTTATTCCATATTAATATGCTTATCATTCTCGTTAAATATTTTTTTTTAACCTTAAGTGTATAAACGAAATAGTAAAAAATAATACTTGGGTGTGTATATACCACCCACAGAAATCCTCCCATTGAACTCTGCTTGAAAGTAAAACTAGAAAGCTAGTTATGCAAAGCGTCCCTGACAACAACCAAAGAAAAACGGTTTCGATCAGTAACATTGCAAAACAAAAGAGTAAAATACGACAGCCATGCGGCGAACTACTCACTATTAACAGGCATCAAGGCTACGCGGGGCACATCGAGATCGTCATCGAGCGATATCCGCGACCGCACGTCGTCCTCCCCCCGTCCGGGCGCCGGCGCCGGCGCCGGCACCGGCGCCTTCGGCAACGGCGCCGCGTGCACCGGCGGCAGGACGCGCGCGATCGCGTGGTCCTCGTCGTCGTCGTCGTCGGGCAGCAGCGGCCGGAACGCACCTGAGCCGGCGGCGGCGGCGTCCTCGTCGTCCGGGCCCCAGCCGGAGCCCGAGCTCTCGGCGTCTAGGGCGCCGCCCGAGCCCTCCGCCGCGCCCGGATCATCGTCGATGAACAGCTCCTCGCCGCTCTGGCGGGCGTCGGCCGCCGACGCCGAGGACGCCTCTGGCGCCGCGACGCCGTTATCGCGCAGTCCGCTGGCGCCGGTTTTCTGAGGAATCAAAATGCCTTTATTATAATTTAATATTTTGCACTTCAGTGTGGGAAATGCATTGTTTTTTTAGCTAAAGATCGTTTGGAGCTCTATTCTTTTATTTATAAGTTGTTTTAACTTCGGTTCATAGTATCGACATACTTAGCTGTTTGTCCAAACGGGACTTGCAAAGTAGTAGTTTACGACTTTCAAAACGGTGTTAATATAATTATTATTATTCAAAGGGTTAAAATACGGAGCCTGTAAAAACATAGATTAAGATGACATAACAAATATTTTTTGTCAAATTTTAACAAGGGTGAAGCAGACCCGTTTCAAGCATTGTCATATGAGACAACAAAAACTTTCTTTCGACTGGAGGTTTGGATGCGAATTTGCTTTTATAATACGTGTTTCTATTTATATGTACGAAAACAAATATTTTTGAAAGCGCCGTATCTCTAGATAAATGGGGTACGATCTTAAATCTAAGCAAAAATAATACTAGTGTCTCTCTAATTATCAGAATATATGTAAATATATCCATTTAAAATTTGAACCTAAAAGAAGTAATTACCAAATACATACAGTTTTTGAAATATGAAAAAAATTATTACTGTTTAAAAAAAATGAATCACAGAGTAAAGAATAAAAGGGATAAAATAGGAAGAAAGGGAATATTCGTTTAGAGTTTGATATAGATAGGAACTTGTTTATCTAACAGATTTCCCTATTGTATATATTGTAGGGAAGTACACTTTTGTTACTATTATAAATAGGAAAAAAAAAGAAAATTAATAGATCCAGTGTTCAACATAAAATTATGCCACCGCCACGAGTTGCTAACGTGAACATTTTGCACACCTGCGAAACTGCCAGATATTCAGTTCCCATACCCAGTTTAACTGGAAGTTTTCTATTGACGTCAAAGCAAGTAGACTTTTCAGTACTTTTCAGTCTTCGGTCTTTACTCACTGCGCTCCCTGGCTAGACACCTTCCTAGATAGTTAAACTAACATACAAGTCTTTACTTTGTATCAGAGTCGAAACTATTACCGGTCACTTATTAATTTATATTTGCATTCCTACTGAGTCAGAAATTGGTTAGGATAAGTGTGAACCTCAATAAACTAAATGGTGACTCTAATCTAAACTCTATCTCTATCCTCACCACGCGTTAACGAGAGATTATTATCCCCCGTTACAAAATCAACTAATTATTACCTTTTTATTGACATTTTCCTTTTACGTAAAATTAACTTAGTACAAAACATTAAGACAATAAATAGAAAATTTACTCACAAATGTAGAGACTTATCGGCGGTAGAAAGGTAAAATAATAACCGACAAATTGTGAATGTTACAAGAGAGCAAATTTAAAAAACTTCTTTTGGAAAAACATCATTTAAAATTCATTTCAAAAGCATTTCCTATTGTATTATAGAATAGTTTATCCGACGTAGAAATAATAGCTGATCAAAATGATGTATGTAAATCAATTTGGCCAATTTGTTAAGTCACTTATCACACTGTCTCATGCAAACTCTCACAGTTTCCCATTTAACACACATTTTTTGGTTTGTTATAAAAATACACGTATGTTGAATATTTTGTTTCTCTTAGGGCCAATTTCAATATCAAACTAATGACAAGGCGTCAGACGTTTCGCAAACGATTTACGATTTCTCTACGAGAACACGTTCGTTCTGATTGAAATACATTTGCTTAGCTTTTAAGTACTAAATTTTATACGAGTAATAAAATATTTTAATTTTGAAATATTATAACAGGTTAGTTACGTACTAACCGTTATGAAGATTTAATTTTAATAATTATTATAAAGAAGTCGATTTTTCATTTCATCTTCTCGCATTTTAATTATCACGGACAGAGGATTTTTTTAGGTTGGTGCGAATGAAACAGCAGTAATTTAGCATCGCTGTTCTCTTTCGCTCGTATGGACATTCGGAAATCAAATTTTTCTTGCGAGAAAAGAAATTAACGATTTATAAAAATAAAAAACCGTTGAGCATCAGCTGTCGGCTCAGAAAAAAATGGCGTCGATGAAGAGTCGATCGGTGCCGATTTATAATTCTTAAAATCTATATCCCTGAGTAAAGTTTATAAGCCGTAAGCTCGATGAAGTGAAAAAGGTTATAATTCGATATACTATATTATAGACATTTGTGTATAATCGTTCGGCAGGCTATCATATAAGTTAGCCAAAAGAAAAACGCTTTCAATCCGGTCCGAACATTCAAAGATTTCTATAAAATAAAAGTGCTTAAATAATGGAGTCTATATTTGTGACTGGCTTTTTAACGAGGATAATAAAGTTGTGGTGTTAAATTCTGAAGTATAATATATCTAGAACCATTTGAAGACAGCATTAGGCAGCCAGGATTTGATAGCAGTATCTACAATCAAAAACCAGTTGAAAATAGTATTTGGAGCCGAAGATCTGATAGCAGTATCTACAATCAAGGACCAGTTGAAAACAGTATTTGGTAGCCGAAGATTTGATGGCAACATTCGCAATGAGAGCCAGTTGAAGACAGCATCTAGCAAATCGGGATCTGTTGGTGGCATTCATAATCAGGAATCTGTTGGTGGCATTCATGATCAGGAATCAGTTGATGGCAGCGTTGACGGTATAGTGTACAGCTAAAGACAGAATTGACAGCGGCTCGGAAATAATTCAGTATAGAATTAATTAACTAAGGTTTAAACGGCATAAACTTAGAAAGTTCAAACAGGTATTTATTAAATCATTAGGCAGCGATTGCAAAGAGAAATTTGATCATAGTCCGTAATGATGAGATAAATGAATAAGATTTGTGTAATTTAATATTGAATGATTTCATGATACAGGGAATTCTTGTAAACATAGTAATTTTTATTTTTTGACTTCTGTCCGAATATTATCTCAATATATATTATATATTAGTTATAATCATTTATTGTATTATATTGTAGTTTAGTTAGTATTAAAGTTTCGGTTGTCACACAGACTCGAGTCCAAATTAAAACTTTTACACAAATAGGCATTTTTAGCTCTTAATTTTGTTATTTCTAATTCTTGCGCCCGAATTTTGATCAAAAGTTCTCTTCTCGGCAACATCAGCATCTGTGCCCGATCCAAAAAGATTAGTTTTAGATTTAATTCCGCAGCGTTTTGAGAGAGTTTCAAATTTGTTTTAAATATCTAAATATTCTTGAATCAATTTAGCCTTCATATTAGTCAATCTTTCACTTTAGGCATCTTCATAAACGCTGGATACTCTCTAGTTAGAAAGTGTTCTTCATCTTCTGGCAGAGAATAGAAGTAATTTTCATCAGAATCCACACTAAAACTAGAGTCTAGTTCTGGCAGGTGGGCTACGCGGATGAAATATATTTTCAGACTCTGGCATATGTACTTCCACTAGGAATTGGTTATTATTGTAAGGAGCCCGGCTTTTACCTTGAGGTTGGTATTATCTTCATTGTTCCGGTTATTTTTATTAGCATTTTTTCCACAATATTTGTTTTTACAGTCGTATGCCGGAATGTTGACATATGGCTTCATCACTTTCCGTTTCGATTTGCCGCGACGTTCCTTTCTTTTCTCAACACAAGTGTTACCAACTGTTTCATTTTTATCGTCATGACCAGCAGGGGGGGCCTCTTCCATCGATGCATTTGTTTGTAAATGACCGCCATTTTCATCTTCGCAAACTAAATCTGTTTCTGCGTCCATCGCGTTAGACCAATTTACGTGCTCGTTCCTTTACACCTCACAATTTTGGTGCCCTTCTACCGCCTATTTGCTTCCCCCGTCGCGGTCCCGACGAGTTTATGTTTTAATATTTTTGATTTTGTTTGGCAGCTAGAGTTTCTCTTGCGCCTTGGATAACTTCGCGAGCATTCGCTGTGGATTTGGCTCGTGGATTGGGTTAACTGGGTGTCATTGGTATTTGAAGACATATTTGCCGTATTTTTTTTTCTAACGAAATATAGTTGAACTTTTTAATTAACTCTTCTAAAATTATTTTTTGGTTTTCATCTAAGTCGCTTCATGATTTTACGTGTTTATCTATTTCTACGCTTGAAATGATATTTTTATTGAACAATTCTGTAGCTACATTCAATTTTTCTGTTATAGACGGTACTATGTTAATATAACGTCTTTAGTTATGTTATCTATAGTTATCGGAATCGTTACTACACCCACGTTTGTCTGTTTTGTTTGATCTGCAGTATATATATGCTACTATCTGATGGAGTAATTTTATATTCTTCCAATTTTTTATGGAAGTTTGCACCAATGCATGATATTGTACTTCCACTATCAAGTAAAGCTGTGTACTTGTTATTTTTTATATAAAACTCTATGTATGGTCTGTTATCTTTTTCGTTATTTTTGTACACCGACGAAATAGTTTGTTCTATTTTCTTTTTGTTTAAATTGTTCTCATCTTTTTTTATCGATTTAATGTCTCTCAAAAATTTTAGTGATTTTATTATTTCTCTAATATTTATTTTTTTTATAATATTCATACTCTTTTTTATTATTATATGCTTTCATTATATTTATTCTTATATTTTTTTAAAGTTGTTAGTCGTTTTTTTATTATTGACACCCTTATACATTGACATTATATTATGTGTATTATTTATGCTATTTACAACTTCGCGGTTTTTAATGTTAGAAATGGCACATATTTTCTTATAATCCTCTCTTTTGTTTCGGTAAAAATTATTTGGACCCCACCCGTGTGGATGTTGTATTTTTTAATACTGTTATTTGAATAAAATTGACTTTTTGAGAGTTTTAGTTTTGAATGAGGTCCGAAACATTTTTGACTCGATTTCTCTAATCACGGCCGGTCTCTATTCAGTATACTTTTGTATGCTCTATTTGGTATGTTATTCTACGTGTATCTCTGTTCATTTGTGAAATTGGCTGCTTGTTTAATAAAATTGCCTTTGAATTGGTTTATTTGTCGCCTTATAATAATTGTATTTATATATAGGATTGTTGGTTGAATAATTACTACTTGAATTATTATTATTATATCCCGTATTTTGTTGTGGGAAATTATTGTTATATCTATTTCGTGGAGGAAATTGATAATTCGGTTTATAAAATGTAAAATATTAAAAAAATTGTCAAATCAAACGTATAACCATTGTTTAGCAGATAATGAAAGAAAAAATATAGGTAATTTGCACGTAAAAGATATTTTAAAATACTAATTTTTCGTTATAAAATAGAAAAATCAATAATAATAATAAACCAACAAAACTCTGACAGGAGTACCTTAAAATACGCCGGTGTTTTTATTTAAGATGAAGTACGTAAGAAATATTAAACTTAAAGTTTAAGTAGAGTCACGGGATGTATAAATCTAGATCAATGTTAAAATTAAAATAAGAAGATAGAATGTATTAATTTTTTTTCGGTAAGAATGTAAAAACGTGTCAGGGAAATCAATAAATAGTATAAAATTGTAATAAAATAAGACGATGAAAATAACAATAGATTAAAAATATGCAATTTCAATAAATTTAAAAATATGTGTATAAATAGATAAAAAATTGAGAAAATTATCTTAGCGCGCTAACGAAGTAAATAAGATTGTACACGATAAAATGGTTAAATAAACAAACGTATAACGAAATATATAAGGGTCGAAAAGTAATCAAATATTGTAAAACAAATAGAGAAAACAATATAAATAAATCGCCGTAAATAGATTTACCGAGCGGTGAAAGCCCGTAAAAGAAGCCTCTAATAAAGGAAAAAGAATGAATATATATATATATATATATATATATATATATATATATATAGTAAAATAGTAAAATGTATTGTTTAAATACCGTTAATTAGATGATTTCTATGTTAAAATAGGTAAACACCTTTAGTTTAACATATATAAAAGTTTGACAGTACTGACATTTGGAAAATACGAATGCTTTTTAATATTTTAAGGATTGAAATTTTTTGCAAATAAAATATATAGCCAGAATGTTCAAAGAAAAATTAATACCGAAAGCACAGATAGTTGCATCGCTTGAGGTAATGCACGCTGGTTTAAATACAGGCCTGTATTTTATGAAAGTCTTTCACTCTCACCTACCTATCTGTGCGATATGCAATACGGTCAAACTTTCATTAAAGTAGTGAATAAATGATTTAAAAATTAAACAATAATTATGAAAAAAAGTGTGAAAATGTAACGAATATGACGTATAATGAATGAGAAGTGAATGGTTTAATGGATATTTACAAGAATAACTTACGTTCAACGTAGTTTATCTGAAAATGAATCGTCATGGTTAAAAATAAAAAGAAAAGTGTAAAATATATGCACATTACGTGCAAATCGTTAAGATATAGTAAAATAGTAAAATGTATTGTTTAAATACCGTTAATTAGATGATTTCTATGTTAAAATAGGTAAACACCTTTAGTTTAACATATATAAAAGTTTGACAGTACTGACATTTGGAAAATACGAATGCTTTTTAATATTTTAAGGATTGAAATTTTTTGCAAATAAAATATATAGCCAGAATGTTCAAAGAAAAATGAATACCGAAAGCACAGATAGTTGCATCGCTTGAGGTAATGCACGCTGGTTTAAATACAGGCCTGTATTTTATGAAAGCTTTTCACTCTCACCTATCTATCTGTGCGCTTATGCAATACGGTCAAACTTTCATTAAAGTAGTGAATAAATGATTTAAAAATTAAACAATAATTATGAAAAAAAGTGTGAAAATGTAACGAATATGACGTATAATGAATGAGAAGTGAATGGTTTAATGGATATTTACAAGAATAACTTACGTTCAACGTAGTTTATATGAAAATGAATCGTCATGGCTAAAAAGAAAAGAAAAGTGTAAAATAAATGCACATTACGTGCAAATCGTTAAGATATAGTAAAATAGTAAAATGTATTGTTTAAATACCGTTAATTAAAGGTGTTTACCTATTTTAACATAGAAATCATCTAATTAACGGTATTTAAACAATACATTTTACTATTTTACTATATATATATATATATATATATATATATATAAATAAAGAATGAGAAACAGTATTGAATAATAAGATGAGTGACAAACTACTTCATCTTGAAAAAAATGAATTATTGAATTAATAGGAAAAAATATAAATCGTGCAAATATTGTATAAAAATAAAATATTAGAAGATAATAAGGTTAATAGATTGCATATAAAAAGAAGAATATAAAATAAATAGGACAAGACTGTCCTATTTTTTTTTATGTTTCTAACAATCTCACTAGACAGTGAGATTGTTAGAAACATAAAAAAAGGGCAACTAAAAATGGCTTTACGTAATTTATAAGTTTAAATTAAAGTAATTTATAAGTAAATATTAAAGTTTCGGTTGTAGAATTGTAGTAGCGTAGTAGTAGATAGATTTGACTACAAAATATGTTAGTAAGTATTAATTGATATTAGTATGTTTTTGGTTAAAAATATTATTTTCTTTGATACTTGTATATAGCTTTTATTTGTCTATAAGGACTTGGTTCATGCAATAATTTAAATAAGTTCTGTTTGACTGAATTATTAAAACTGTAATTCATCATTGTCCATTTAATTTAATTTAATTATTAAAAAACTCTTCTCATTATTCTTTTGACTATTATTTTATGTTTACATATTGGTAGGGACTCAAACATCATTCCCTAGCATAGTTTAATTGTTATCTAAAAAAATACATACGATTTGATAATATTGATAGTTGCATAATTCATTACACAGAGAACTTTTATTTGTCTATAAAGACATGCATAATTTGAATACATTCGTAACATTACAATATACAATATATGTGCCAAATTGTAATCATTCCATATACCCCTAAAGGAACTAATTTAAAGATTTGCAAATAGCGTACTTATTAGTAACACAAAAGCAAAGAAAAAATATGCGGAACATAATTGTAAAAAAAAACATATTTAGCTTTCTTACCAATGCAATACCATATAGCAAGTGATTGCGTCAAGATGACCTAATTATGCAACTTGAATACACGTGTTGAAGCGTTTCGCAAATAAATATAATTGGTTACATAAATAATAATTACTTATTACTTTATTATGGAAATGCATATTTAATCTGCATTTCCGTAGTTTACGTAATCAAGGTCACAAGCCTGCGGTCTTCGCAATGATGCACTTTTTAACACTGTTTACTGTAACGTGAATTTGTGTGATAACAGTATAGAAAAATATGTCGCGATTTCACTAAGGAGGATGTTTTCGATTATTGTTAAGGGTGCAGCAACATATTGCACTGTTGACCCACTCACCTTGACAGCACAGTGCACTTGCAGTGAAATGCAACGGAGCGATTTTGAATTTAACCGTCCCTCCGGTAAAAAAAAAACGTAGCTAAGTGACGTCGGCCAGTCTCCCCGGGCGATAGGTTTATTTCGTTCACTCGATGCACGGGGCGGGACCCTCTGGAAGCGGGCACGTCAACCGGGTCGCGGAAGCGTGGGGCCGTCAAGACAGGCACGGCGTAGAAGTCTCCGGGCGGACCGAACAAAGACGGTAGGCGTGGGGATCAATAACGCGGGGCGAACGCCGGGCGGCGCCCTCTCGCGACGCGCCGCCGAATCGCTACGCGCCCTCCGACGGAACGACTGCGGAGCGGAACAGCTCCGTCGTAGATGGCGCTACGACCTACGCTTTATTATTTAATTTATTTTATTCCAGCTGATCCCAGGACTTATTTGCTGGACACAGTGTGTAATATAAATAATGTAACACAATTTACACACTTTCAAAAGTACTAACAATAAATAATACAAATTTTACATGTCCAAGAATTTTGAAAACTATTACACTTTCAAAATAACAAAAAATAATATAGTAACATTTTAATTTTACAAAATGATTTTGACTCATTCAAAACATTTTTTTTTTAAACTTTTGTGCTCTTATTCAATTTACGCATTTTTAATAACGAAATATTATTAAAAAAAAACAATGCACCACCCACCCATACTTACCCATGCCAAACCAATCCATTACCATAATTTTTGAAGGTGGGTATTTATTTAATGATACACCTGAAAATTTTTATTGATTCTGCGATTTTTGTCAAATGCGACAACGAAACTATTTGGATGCGCTATTTTGTAAATCGAATCAATCAAAAATGTTTTATCCCATACGAAAGAATGCGAAATGTTTCAGCGATCAGAATGCCAGGGTTTATTTAGTATTTATTATAGCGTTTAACTGCTCACGAATGTATCACGTTCGTACGTACTAGATATCTATAGTATCACGTTTATACATTTAGCTATGTGCATAATAGTGCGTACGGTTTATCGCAGATAAATGAATTTAAAAATGTATCAAAATCTTATATAAGGAACGATTATTATTTAGAAACAAAATCTCACCACACAAGGGACAAATAAAAAATGTTAATCCGACACATTTAATAA
Organism: Neomicropteryx cornuta; assembly: GCA_020383195.1. Lineage (NCBI taxonomy): Eukaryota > Metazoa > Arthropoda > Insecta > Lepidoptera > Micropterigidae > Neomicropteryx > Neomicropteryx cornuta. Next base: position 16,184,601 of record JAHKQU010000014.1, read on the forward strand.
CAATACGAGTATCTTAACATTAGAGACATCGTGGAGGTCAAGTGTGATTGTTAAGAGTTTGCTTTCAAATTTAATTATCAAGTTTATACTCAAATTGAGTGTAATCTATAAATCGTGGTCTCAGGCCAGTGGAGTTTTGAATTCAAGTTTATGTTTCTTTATCACAAAAAGGTAAATTGCTGTCTTGAAATTATGTAATTTTATGTTGTAATTGGGTTTAATAAAAAATTTTTTTAGCACTTTATAAAATTAAATATTATCTACCCGACCCCAGGACAAGTAAAACTAGCTTAGTTGGGCCATTAAGAAGGGCACAAAGCATTTGCAAAAAAAAGAAAGTATGGTATTATAGTTTGAATTAAATAAAAAAATAAATAAAAATAGAAAGAGAATTAAAATGAATTCCTGCATTAGTCCATGTAAAAAAATGTTGAATTGGTGAAATTTCACCATTTCTAGGTGGGAATAGGCAGATGCAGTATCAGATCCTCAATTGTTTAGATCCCATAGTGTTTGTTGTCAGTATTTCAACATTTTCGTTTAACAAATCGGTGATAAAAGATCTTTTGATGATTTCTATCAAATGCAGAGATCAGACACAAAGCTTGGGGAGTTTCACTTTGATTCCATTCGAAATAAACCAATAAATTATTATGTGAGAATTTCCATAGAGGTCCGGACAAAAGAGTGAGGGACGGACGCGTCGGGTGAATTTTTGAAAAGCGCTCCGAGAGGGAAAAGGTACGCACGGAGACAAACAATGCTGCCGGCGTGTTCAAAAAGGGGAATACTTTTTATGCTTGACTGCTTTTATCAATTCTTTTATAGGTCTACCTGCATGTCCCTAAGGGCGGCCTCTTTCGATGGTCGGACGATGTAGCGAAACGCCGGTCACTTTAATCGGTCTTTTGTTGGCAGTCTAATTAATGGCTTCAGATTCGGACCCGTCGCTTTACTAAGTACCTATTGTATTACTGTTACTGTATATCGGAGTAGGAGAGAAGAAGAGGGACGGGGTGGAATTAAGCACGTAGCCTCATTACTGGAAAAAGAAAAACCGTCTGGCTTAATTTTGATAAAAAAATAATTTTTATTTATTTCTGTTGAAAAATTCAACCGTATATTAATTTTCATAATTAAAAACAGGAATTATTACTAGCATATAAAACCTATTGTGGATTTCCGCCATTTTTCATAGTAATATTAGGGTAGCATAAGAAATTTAGAAGAGTTTCTTTTCTTAAAATATCACTTGACTGCGAGTTTTTAAGCATTATTTTTTTTTCCTCACCTACTAAACTCAACAGTTTCACTGGAGCTAGCTCCTAAATAATGTAATTACTTAATAATAATAATAATAATAATAGATTATGAATGTTATATACAGTGTTGTAAAATTTATTAACGGCACGATGTTTATTTGAAAGTTTTAAGTAGTTTAAACAGAGTAATATACTATGTGTGTGGTTTTAGTATGTATATTATAAAGTTTATTAATGTACATAGATAATATAAATTGAATATGTATATTCTATATATGTAATTGCAAGTATTTATATGTTACAATATTTTTTTTTCAATGATAAAAAATGGAAGTTAAGAGTGATTACATACTTACCGGATTGTCTATTTTTGCAATTTAGTATTAAAATAAAGTCATCGGTAAGCATATGTTGGCGCTGATCTCAGAATCAGTGGATTTCAAAGAAGTTTTCTAATATTTTACAGATCATCGTTCTAGGCAGGTAAAGAAAGAAGCATCGCTGATTGGATCAGATCAATCACTAATTTTTAAACGAATCTATTTTCCAATTAGACTATTTTGGCATGACGAAAAATAAAACACAAGATTAGACCCCTTACGTGGCCTTAATTTGTGTAACATTAAAATAAAACATCAATGTATTACCAAATGAGGAAAAAAGACTTCGTTTAGAAAACATCTCCCCTGGGTATCCGGAACGGGAAAGCAAGTACACGAGTATATATTTTGTATTGAGATTTCTACGCAAAAAAAATCATTTCCTTAATTTTCTTCTACATATTATTTGACTAACCTAAATTATGAGTAAACTTATCTCAAAATAACCTTAAAAAAAACCGAAATTGAAATGAAAATAGATATTCGGTTTTGGCTTAAAAGACGGTTTGAAACATGCATTGAAATCTGTTAATATGAAAAATGCAAGAAAGCGTTATTATTAACATATCCGAAAATATAAATTTGGTAGAAGGTAAAAAATATGCGTTGCAAGTCAACAGAAAAGAATATTTTTTTGGCGGTTATTACCCTCATCCAAGTAAAAAAATAACGAACAAATGCTTAAATACAGCTAATTTGAAAGGCAACGTAATAATACGGGAATCGCTAACGACGCGACGCCACGGAACGCACCCAAGTATCCAGGGTCACCTTTTGTCTCCGAAAGGCTGCTGCTTTCATATCAGGTAGCAAGTTCTAATTCATGGCGATGCCCGTTCGCCGCTCATCCTAATCCCGGCGCCGTTAATCCTGTGGCATTACGGAAGAAATGAGTCACGGTGACAGTTTATTGTTTAGTGTTAAACCCACCTTTAAAACCCAGCAAGCGCGTCCTTAAGGTACGGTTTCACGGTCTCTTTAATAAAGAACGAACCACGAGCATTGTCTGAAAAATTCTTTATGAACAAAAAATAAAAATGAATGCCATACAAGAATCAATCAAGGATGTTTGTAATTAGATTGTTTCCACATTTATTTCAAAAATATCCAGGCACACGGCACACGATCTTTTGTTGAAATGCAACATTAAATATTTACATTAAAATAAATATAGAGGATGTCACAAGAACATTCTCGGAGACTTAAGGGGGGGTTGTGTTTCCTTATTATGAATTAGTTTTTTTTTTAAATAATGCGAAAAGATATCACGGCCAAATTTACAGATAGCGCGTAAATGCGGTCGGCAATGTCGACACGCGTCAGGATCAATGACCTCAACGTTGACCGACTTATCGGTAAAAAGACCTTGTAACATGATTCGTTTATTATTATCGACTGAATTTTTTTTTTCCTCGAAACTATGATGACTTTTTATATACATCTTTACAAATATCACCTGAAATCAGAGGGCTAATTGGATGGATTTTTAATGGGGGGTGGTCTTGGGACACGGTCTATATAATCAAACAAAATCAATGTAAACCAATACATATTTAAATATAACTCCTTAATTTTCCTTAATTTTCTAATTCAAATGTGCTGTATTAAAAAAAAATGTTAACAAAGCAGCAAATTCATACCCGAGAATCTAAATTATAAATTCATCTTATACAGGTACTTAGTCGGATAAAAGCTTCCATATATAAGTATACTATTTTAAAATTAAACCATTTAAAAAATATGTATGTAACGACAGTATTATCTACGTAACAAATTGCAACATTTGACAGTTAAACAATGCGTTCCTGTTTTGGAGTTGTTTTTCGCAGCAGGGATTCAATAAAATCAAAGCAAAAACCAATTATTATATGTATAATCAAATCGTATAATTTCTGTTGAGTCAACAAATTAGCTATAAGTCTGTAACAGACAAAAAAAAACATAACAATATTGATACATTTTATTTAAGGATAAAAGACACCAAATTAATAACGAATTACTGTGATACAAACACTACATATTTTCTGTTTTCTATATTTAATTTGTGAGTAAATTATATGCCATGTGGGCTTGGTTGGAAAAAATGTAATAAAAATACTAAAACTTAAAATGTGGTGATATTAATTAATTAATTAGCCATATTAATAACCGAAATTATCACATACTATAAAGACGAATTAAAATTATGGATAAATTAAATACCACACTGTTAAATATTAATAAAGCCACATCTAAGCTAACCTATTTGGTTGCGGCAGAAATTTAATAACATTTAAAAGCGTACCTTAAGAGACGTCGACAAAATATTGCGTTGCGTTGTAAACCCGATTAGGAAAGTAACAAAAGCGTACCCTGAAAATATACTTAATTACAAACATAGTTTATTCTGCACGAAAGGAAAGCTGACTTAGTTACAGTATACTCGTAATAAAAAAAAAAGATTACTGAACGTATACATATACAGTTATATATAGTCGTACTCATGAATAAATCAGCGAAGTATTTGCAAATTGTATCACACGTTATTGGCTGATTAGTGAAAATTTTAAGGTTAAACGTACCAATTGTCAGAATCAGTTTATTAAGGCCCTGGTATGAAATTAAGTATTTTGTAATATCAATGACTTTAGCAAACAGAAATTTCACCGTCTTAACTACGTTATCGTGACCGATAATTGTAGGTTTAGTTTGAACTCAGGTTTATTTTTTTTTTATTTATATTTTCAGTTGCCTTAAACTAAAAGTTTTTTAAACAAATTTTAATAAAATCATACAGATCGAATTGAGATTCTCCTCCTTTTTTGAAGTCGATTAATTAATTATCATAAGTCAACTACAGAATTTTTCAAAAGTCATAAGTTCGGCAAATATGAGTCGCGAGAACCTCTCCAATTAAAGTGCATCGGGGGGCGCGGGGCATTTGGGGGCGCGGGGCCCCGAGGCCGCATCGAGTGAGGCCGGGGCTTAATTGGATGGAAGAGCGGAGCCCCCAAAGAGCACCAACTTACACTCAAATTAATGGCGGCGCCGCGCCCAGCCGACCTGTATAGCCTTTTCAGAGATTGTACTCACTGCACCAAACATTGGATGGTGTGCAAGCAAGCAGTGAAGCGTTATATAATCTGAGCACATTGTTAACAAAAAAAAAAAAATGGCGAGCAAATTTACAAAGCGAATATTTTGGACATGTTATTCACAATACGTGCATACGAGTAGTCAGTCCATCGAAACATTCCCGATCGCGTGAAACCTATGTTAGTCATTTCAAGTACCAATTAACATATATAGCGGTCAATCTAAGATGGCAGATAACGACTTTTAAAAAACTATATTTCTGAGATTATATATTCGATTTAAACTTTCCTTTTCTCAATGAAGGTTTATATTGGTCTTAAATTTTGTATTATTATTAGTATAACATTGAAAATTACTTAGGTGGAAATGTTACTGTCAGTCGGCGACCCTACAACCTGGCGTCTCTGTTCAGTTGGCCGGTTCTAAAATAGATTGTGGACATGTAGGTGGATGGATTCCGTCATTAATATTGAACAGATATTTATGTATAGATGACTTCAATTGGGAAGATAGACGAGTGATGTAAAAGATGCGAGAATCATGCCAACTCATTCTCTGGCAGTCGTTCGATGTTACCGGAAGGTGGGAATTCATACGAATATTAATATTTACCAGATCTTCAGGCAAGACCGGCCCGAGGGCCGTGCGAGCATTAGTAGGGGCGCCATACTGAACTAGTTCAGCCAGGGCGAGCGGCCATTGGCGTTTCCACACTCGTCACGTCTACTGTCGTCTGTCAGTTAGTACTCACTACTGTCACTCTCACACAGACTGCATCTGTGCAGGTGCTTCAAAACAAGCCTATGGTTCTTCAGGTTTACCTTGTTTTTATAACGGGTTTATGATGTTAGATAAGAAAAGGTATTATTAAAAGTACTCACTACTTAATATTTTGCAGTCAGTCGGTTACGAGAAACGCGATCATAATTCACAACAGAGCGACGCGTATATACCTAACCTAGTGGCCAAGGTATTTTGGCAGGGGTAAACGGTAAACATAAAGCCGGGTTTTGCCGTATATTCTGATGTTTGTGGACGAGGATTGTGCCATATTTCGGGGTAATTTTAATTTGTAAAATAAGCCTAGAAAACTTTTACTTAAAGGACCAAGAGAACTTGAACAGTCTGCAAGACTTTTTAAAACATATATTGAAAAATAGTTTTGCGGTAAACTTCCCCTACCTGACAGTAGCGCTGAGGATACTTTTAACTGTTCCTGTATATGTGTCAACTTGCGAAAGAGGTTTCTCCAAGTTCAAAATAATCAAAAATTATTTGACATCGTGTATATCTCAGGAGCGATTGGTAGGATTTTCTCTGAGGTCGATTGAATTTAACGTTCTTGAAGAATTGGACGTAAACTTAATAGTTCTCAGACTTTGAAAATCCAAAAGCTAGAAAATTTCACTTTCTTAAAGAATAAGCTTATTGTTGGTGTAAACTAGGCTCAGTTACAATTATATTGTCTTAATTAAATTATTATTACACATAATTATTATTATATTATCATTATTATTATTATTATTATTAGACATTTAGTATTTTTTCATAGTAAATATTTCCACATCATACAAAACAAAAATAATGATGTTAAAATAAGATATTTAAGATATTTTTTTTCATTCTAATCACAATTTTAAAATAGTTACATTATCGTAAAAAAAATCGATCTTCCCTTTTCACGATTTTGGCCAGGGAAAATAAATTCGCCAGAAGGGAGGCGCTAAAATGATATAGCTCGTACGGTCGGGAATATAACCTCGGGCCGGCCCTGCCTTCAGGTTATAGCGAACGCAGTTTGCATAAGTAAGCAAGCAGTTTCTGTTTAAGTAACATCCCGAAAATGCCGATTTTGTTTTTAGAAATTATACATTACATACAGAAATTAGGATTACATTTAGAAATTATACATTACATACAGGAAATTAAGTTCAAAAAAATGTCGTTTACACATATACAAAGGCATCTAAGTGTTAGCAGGCAGGAAAAAATATCGCAATAGTGTTACTGACCATTTTAAATTTTTTTTTTTAATCCACCCACTACAATAAGCCCAGATAGAAGATAAAATTTTGATTTTAGCCAAATGATTTTGTTTATTCCTAAAAATAATTCCAGCAAATTCGGTTGATCGTTTATCCGCTTCAGGATCTCAAGCAAATGTTTTTCCGTTTGTGGGTTCTGCTCTTGAGTTTCATCCAGCTCTCGTCTTTCGATTTTGGCAGTGACTGTGATCATTTCTGAGTCCTGAGACTCCATCTTAACGACTTGATTTTGTGATGTTTTTCGGTGTGCACGAGCGACCCGGATATTTGTCGTCATTCATCTCCTTCTACCCTTCCCTTCTCTCACTCCTCTCGCGTAACCTTTTGTGCCACTCGAAAACTCGTGCACGTGACATGGTATCATCTCCGTTAACAATCGAAAACTTTTTGTGGGATATCAAATCAACGCACTGCTCATATTTCAAGATCAGTGTGAGTTTGTCAAAACAATATAATTAGTAACTATGCGAAGAGGGCACAATTCAGGTTAAAACTATAGGTACGACTTATCCAAATTTTAAAAAAAAAATAGAACACACGCAGACAACACACAAGTTAGTCACATTTTTGCAAAATTATTTTTTTCATTGAATAGCTCTACTGTCCTTACCTATGTCGTACCGTAATGACATCAAACTAAAATTAAAGCATAACAAATTAAATAAATAATTAAAATGCAGTTTTTTTTCGTTTCAATTTATTTTAGTTTTTTGTTCTTTTCTACATAAACACATTAAAAGTAGAGTATACGCATAGTCGTACCGTTGTACCAATATTGGAAGGCAGTCGCTACTCGCGAGCCCTACTTAGCACTACGTTGATGGCCTGGCCTTCGTCTAACCGGGGCTAATGTCTACCCGCGAAAGCCTCTTACGGGATTAAAGAACTTCTTTCGTGGGTCGGGTTCGCCGCCGCCGTCTGGTGCAAAAACAAGCGAAGAAACGTTTTACAAGGGCTGCACTTCTTGTATTGTAAATGTGATCATAACCATTTTTTTTATATTTTGGTACAAATAATAATACACATTTAAATAAATAATACAAACAGTTAGGGTATAGGTACATATATGGTTAAATAAAACACGTTTTAAAAAGGATAGGTAGTGAATGGAAGTATTTTTTGTATTAAAATAATTAAAATTGATAAAAAGGTTGGGTTTGATTAATGGATTGAATTTATTACGGATATGACAAACTGCTAAAGGATAAATCTAACACAAACGTAACCTAAGCGTTTCTGTCTAAAAAGGCTCTGAATTTTGGTTATTTCTCCTCCAGGCAACCTGACACCAGATAAAGAGAACCACTCTCAATTAGTAAATTTGAATACGTAAAATTTATCACCAAAAACGAGGAGGCAGCCCTGGCAGCATTTCAGCGAACGCTTAGTGGTCATTGGGCACAGCAAAAGTTTCATTTACTTGACGGACCCTTGCTTCGTTTTATGTGCTGGGATGGAAGACGCGACGGTCGATGGAACGGCTGCTTACGACCACACTAATAAGGCATTCATTGTAATGAGGGGACTTAAATCCGTGGGTCTCCTCTGACAAGTAAGATGAATAATTAAAATATTTATTTTTCATATACATATAATTAAAAATCGGTCGTTTAAGATGCATCAGTGTAAATAGCCTACAGTCTTGAAACAACAACACGTTGTCATATCTAGTCGAGGGCCGGATACTAAGGACTAAATTCAGAGTCGTCCCTTTCGTTTTACTAAGGTTATATTTTGTCTTCCCTTGACTTTGCCTGCACTAAGGGAAGTAAAAGTGTGAGTGGACACTTACCGTTATAATGGTATTTAAAGTTCATTTTTAGGGCAGTCGAGACGATCCGAGATTAATAAAACACAGCGTGCAACTAACGAAATGCGCGAACGAACGAAGCTAACTAGGTTAGGTTACAGACGACCGGTGACGTGTAGTTCGTCTGACGTGTCATCATCTGATTGATAGTGACGCGTGTTTTGTAGGTTATATTTTGATTTCTATTTTTATTTTTTGTTTTTTTATGGTGTCGAATTTAACATGAACTCTAAAAAGATAACATACACAGTCGAAGAAAAGCAGTCAATAAAAGAATTAATGTTGAATGGCTTGAATGCAATAAATCAGATGTGGCCTCACTCAAACATAATTCTAGGTACTAAATATCGTTCGTGATTGTTAACGAATCAATGTAATCTAAAAAATCACGTTCTAATAATAGTTCCATATTTTTTAGTTTCAAAATAGAAACAAAATCACAAACTCGACCAACGGTTCAGCTGTCAAAATAGTTAAACAAATTCTTAAGTGATCCCACTTGAGCCACGCCACACTTTAAGGGCACCTTAAGTATGCAAATAGTGGCGTTTCTAATTACCGGTAAATTCGGATATACGAAGTAGAGCACTGAGTAAAGCTTGCAAACGACTTTGAATTTGGCCCGAAGACAGCCTGTAAATAGCGCTCTTCCCGAAAGCGTTTTTTCCTGGTTCGCGCGTGGGCATAAACGGTATCATTCTGTGCGTCAATCACGAAAAACTGATTCTACTAGTATGTATTTTAAAAAACTTTATCTGCATATTTATGAAAGAACTGTGATTCTGTATTGTTATTTTTTCGATTCTAGTATTCAGTCAATAAAATATCCACGTCTTAAGTTTCGATAAAATTTATGGAAACACAACATTACAGCGTTTGTACGGAGATACGAGCGGGTTGAGTCCTCCACGAAAGTTACAAATCATAAGTGGATGAAACCGAAAGTTGTTGGAAAATTCCAAATAATTTGTGGCTTCAGTACTTGGTAAAATTCGAGTACTTTAGTCAATTTTTTTATAAAATAAACAGATGAAACATGTTATAATAAAAAATATGCGCACCAGTAACATATAAGGAGAATTTTCTCTATTAGCCGGGGTATTACCGGATCAACGCGATGGCATTTTCCTTGTAGATGACGATTCACGACCGATTAGAGTACGAGATCAAACGGTTAGACACGAAATTTACTAATGTGTATGTTTATTTGTATGTAATACGAAATGAGCTTTGATTTGATTTGATTTGATTTTAATTCGGTCACTCCCGTAATGATCAACTAAATTTATGGAACCCTTTTCTTAGATACACGACTATTTGAGATCGGGGATAAGAAGAGCACGCAATTCCAAATGTACTCGAATTTATCTAACCAATCAATGCTCACCTCGAAGAGCTCAATTATTGTAGGCAAGATCTGAAAAATCGCCTGCTCGGTCCAGCTGTCGCGGCTCCAAGTATTTTATAATAAATTGGGCGGTTCCACTTCACAGCGAATAGCACTTTACTCTCTATCACAAGCACATGTCGTAGGAGGACTAACTTCACATTGTTCGCCTAAAAGCTGCGAAAAGAATACCAAAGAATAACAAAAGAGTTAGAAATCATTATAATATCTCAGAACACTTTGTATTTACAAAAATGTACCAGCAAATTTAAAATGTACACTGGCAAACACATTTTAACGAACGATAGCTAATAAATAATCAAAATTACCTATTCTAATTATAACTAAATACAACAGTAATCAAATTTCTACTTTATTTTGAATGTAAAAAAAATGGCATAAACGATGAACAGGAAAATACTATAAAATCAATATTCATAGATCTTAAGAAGACATGTATTTGAGATAAATAAAGGAAGATAACAAAGGAAATGATGGTTGTAAGGTATTTTTAACGTAAAAATCACAGCGAAATGACAAGTAAAGATAACGACGCCATTAGCGTACTGTGAAAGGAATTTAATTCCTCCGAGCGCTGAGAGAACACCGCCGGATGTACAGTAAAGTACACTTGGGCACAAAAAGCTACACCAGTTTAGTGGAGATTCCAGGCGTCTGCCAAGTGTCCATGACTGAACAGTCTATTTAAATTTAGTTTTGAATGGAGCCATGCTGTGAGCAGTCGAATTGACGCAAACGCTGACTCTTCGATTTGCTAGCAGTATCTCGGTAAAACAGAATATATATATTTTTTAAATTATTTGAAAATCTAAGTACTTACGGCTCCTTTTAAAAAATTATGGCAAAAAAAACATTGTTACAAGTATAACACATTTTTTTTTGGGCATTTTGTTTTTACATTCTTATTTATTAACAATTTGCTTAGGACGACATATTAAACTTTGAGAAAAATATACTGTTTGGTTGATGGTATTATTTAAAATATAGTTATTAAAGCGTAAAGGTCGAATGTTAGGATATTATAAAAAAAACAAAAAAAAAAATATATCTTAAAATCCGTGGAACTTTCATTGAAGGTAAATGCGGTTAAATAGTTTCCAATCAATCGCACCTATCTGCCCTTAAAAGCTTTATAACCTTCTGCCATACACCCTGTGTTTTTTCGAAAGTTACTCAGCGGTTTTCTATACGTACAAAAGGGACTCATGGCGTAAGAATTTTTATACTTTTCGCGAACAAGTTAATCTCATATTTTATTTTTTGGGATTTCCTGCGTCGAGAAAAAAATTTAGGGAGGTGTTATTGCTGTCAGTATTTCGGTTATCAATACACAACGTAATTTGAAAATAAAAGTATCAGGATTCGATGACAAAATTAGGGAAAGCTCGTCTGACTAATGTTGCTGCATGCATTTCTAGTATATATGCATGCATTTCTAGTATAGTATACATCAGTCATTAGAACCGTTAAAAATGTATAAGTAGGAAAAGCGGAAACTGCGTAAAAGCCAGATATTTCATAGGTTATTATTTCATCATAAGTTCATTCTTTACGGGAAAGTGTTTTTTAGAATGTTTACATATATCAAAAAAAAAAAAAAAAAACATTTTAAACTCCATAGGAAACCTATTTTTGCGAATATACATTCATAATAATACAAAAATAATCATATCTGATATATGTAGAGTTTGTGATGTCTTTTAGACAGTGTGGCAGAACAAAAGTATAAATTGTTCGCCAGTAAGACTGGAACGCTTTTTGACAATAAATGTGTTATGCCATATTTAAATTCATAAACTGAGAAATTGACACTACATTATTGCGCACCGAAGGCGCCGATACAGCCGCATGCAGGGCATGAAGCTATTATATAAATAAAACAAAACTGTAAATAAACTCCAATCGCTGAATTCGTTGATACTAGGTAGTCCTCAATTCTGCGGATGCTCGAATCTAATTAATTTTATCTTCGAGTGTCAGACACAAAGAGAAGTGAAGCAAAAGGGGGCGGATAAAAAGAGATAGATAGATAGATATACATATAGAAGGAAAGAGAGGTCGTGATTCGTTTGAAGTATTTCGACGAAAAGATCACAGGAGAGCCCAGCCTACTACAACTAATGTTGGGGAAAATTTCGAATAAAATTGATGAAAGCGCTCGCAGGTATTTGCGGCCTAGGCGATAGGGTTATCCTGAAAGATATACATTTTACCACGCTAAACGTCAGATTTAATATTGTATAATAATTAATGAGTTATGAGTCAAAGTTGATTCAAAAGGTTGGTCGACTTCTTAGAAGAAAATTGAGAGACAATGTTAATTTATCTTGTTAACTTTTCCTTACTAAATTAATTCCATTTAACTTTTCTTTGATTTTAAGCGTACAAATAATAGGTAATACTGTACTTATTATTTATGTAGGTCGGTACATACAATTAACACACATCCGTACACACCCTCGCATACGCAAACACACACACTCTCCTATGCCCAATCAATACCCGCTTCTGCATTCGATTCTAAATTAGCTTTAATCTCCAGATTAATTATATAACCTCAAAATGGTCCGAACTTTTTAGGCTTTCTTCTTCATATAACAAAATCTTTTAAAAATCCTATCAATTATATGGAATCCTTCTTATTCCGTTCATATTGACCGCATTGACAGAATCCGAAGAATATTATGTCGTACGGCTCACGTTTAGATTCTACCGAGGTGTCGAATTTTCTAATCATAAAGCTGCATCATCATTTTATCGGTTACAATCTTTGAGTGCTGTCGCGCTGTGATCGACCTTTCATCTTTAAATACCCCATTTTTGAACAAAATATACTGTCCGGCAATTCGGTCTCTATTTAATTGAAATTAAATTGAGACAGATGTGCCAACAAAGTACAGAACACTTAACTTAAAAGTATTTTATATACCAATTTGTTCCTCGAACAATACCTTTCACTTTCCTATTCTTCGAATCTCCCTCTTATTTAATGTTTTTTTTCTAAAATTAAAGTCTTTAATTTTTTTTATTAAAATTAAGTAAAATTAATCTTTATTTTTTTTTCTAAAATTAAGTAAAATTAAAGTCTTTAATTTTTTTTTATTAAAATTAAGTAAAATTAATCTTTATTTTTTTTTAGTCTTCAATCCTTTGTCTAAAATTAAGTAAATTTCAATCAAAAAAAAAAATGTTGATATTATTAATAACTTAATAATAAAGTAAGTAATTTTTTTACACTTCTTTTTTTTCTTCAGTTTCGTTTTTAAATATTTTATTTAGATCAACGATACTCAACCTTTTTTGTCTTCGGGCCACATACATATATTTGTAAAGCCTCGCGGGCCGCAACACTATACTGGTATGACGAAAAAAATATGTAACGACAATCCTCTTTGGGTGTCACTATTGGTACGGCAAAGTCAAAATTAATCTCAAGATATACGAAATACAGAATGCCAGATTTTGTTAATCATGTCCCTGATAATAAATGTGTTTAGGGCCGCACAAAAAAGCTAGTGCGGCCCCCGGGCCACAGGTTGAGTATGGCAGATTTAGACGATGTTTAATAATTGTATTATCATCGTCATATTGATGTAGGAATCTGTATTTAGATTTATGTAGTATTATTTTTTTTCTCTCTTCGTATGTTAATTGAAATTACTATGTAAATCTATAGTTTTCTTTTAAAAAGAAATAATTAAAAAAAACGAATTAATATAAGGCGAAATGCGGCTCGGGGTGCAATTCATCTATATAAATTGCACCCCGAGCTGATTCGGCTGGCGGCGAGAGGCACTCGAACGACCGATGTAATTAAGTTGTAGTGTTGTGTGTAATAAATATATTTAAGTATTTTAAAAAAGTTTTTATTTAAATGACACGATATAAAGCACAAGCATGATTTATAATTATTGCTAAGGGTTATTTTTCTGTGACAGGCAAACGAAAGGATGTGTGCGTTTCCTTTTGAGATTCGAAACCCTAAAAACATCACACATTTCTAATTATGTTGCAAATGTAATTATTGTATGTGATTTTGATTAGATTATTAAGATTTGCCAACAGATAAGCATAAATTTTGTTTTACAGAAGCCGGTATTAGAAGAAAATTTACCTATTTATTAAGCAGAGTAACTACCTAGTAGTTAAAATAATAATAAAAAAACCTAGTAAATATCAAAATAATTTCTAAAGAGTTTTGCTGAAAATTAGACCTTTTCAATAAATGGGAATCATTATGTGCCGATATATCAAATTATCAACCATCGCCTCCGATCGCTGATAAATATATTCAATAACATCTCATGGAGTCGTTAAGAAAATTGAATGAAGAATATAGGCCGTAAATCACAGGACTATTAATGATATAGGTGCAATATTCTTTAGAATTTCAGATTTTTCATATTCTTGAGTAGACAACAAAGGCATACTTATGCGACGAGAAACGTTCTAAATTGGACGAGGATAATTTGAAAAATGGCAGAAAGGCCTCAGAATCTAATGTAAACGAGAGGGAAAGCACATTTTCCCCCTCGTCAAAAATGAAATGCAAATTTTCGCGCAAGCAGAGGCGTGCTTCTCAATTTTGTTCGCGTCGAGGCGCATCACTGGCAAAAGGCCGCCTCACAAATGTATGAATGAAGCTAAATTGATAATGCTGATTAATAGCGGCCCGGCGGAGACGAAAAACGCCGAAGGAGCGGTCGAAGCGGAGAAAAATAACAAAGAAAGCGGGAGAGCCGTCAGCCGTCAGGTGCCACGATCAAACAGGAGACGATAGGGATACGCCTCCTTGTAAAGTAACTAGCTTTCATTAGAATAGAACGGCAAACGACGATCAAACGTAACAGATAGGTAGAAAAAAAGCGGCATTAAACTGTATAATTTTCCTAAATTGCAGATTTTGAAGAAACGTATTGATACCATTAAAACAATCGTATCAAAAATGTATAATTCATCAGTAGCTTTTATATCTATGCTGGTTTCTCTAGAAAAATAACCATAGAAAAACAAAACAAAATAGAAAAATCCTATTGATAACCAACATAACCTAAGTAAAAGTTCGCGTAGCAAATGCCCGCCAGCGTTGCAGGTCTGGGCGGACTCGTGGCTCGCTCTTTGTTGGTCGTTTGAGGTCATAGTACGAAAGAGGCTCATATAGTGCAATGCCTAACTACTGCACGATAAATTTTGAATTATTTTTAAATAAAACAAAATGTTTACATTTTGTTTTATTTCCTCCAAATTTTGTTAGGGTTTAAAAGAAAATTGGTCAAGTTCTATTACATCTATTTAAGATAACTTATCAATCAAGAAATATTAAGTTTAAATCTAATATTAAATTTAAATCTAACGACATTTGTGCACTCGTACACTTCGTTTGTTAAATTAATTTATTAACTAGGTTAAATGTTGCATAAAATACAAAAACAAATAGCATACCTAAAATAGCTGCTACTTATAGTATCATAAGTCAAACGCGCCTGAAAAAATCAAGTGACCGATCCCTTATCTCAATTATTACTCTCTGCATCCCTGGATACTCGGCGCTTCGATAAAACAGGGAGAAGGTAGCAGCATAAAATTTGAATAAATGTTTGATTAATAAATTGTAGAAGATATTAAAAGGCCTTAAGTTTACGGAAGGTAAGGATTTCGCAATTATGCAAAAGTTCTGCAAGAGCGCTGCAAAAAAGGTTGATGAAAATGAAAACCAAAAAGAATTTCTCCAAAATTATAAATTATATTACAAGGAGTGTTACACAAATACACAAATTTTAAGTTAAATTTATTCAATTAAGTTGTTATTCAATAATGAACAGATAACTGATAATTGCTAAGTTCTCTTTATCCTAATTTTACTTGTAATTGTTAAAAGAATGTGGAATCGAGTTCTCCTGAAAGTACGATCTTTCTGAATGTAATTGTACAGAATATTTCGAAACAATTGAAAGGTCCTTAACGGGTAAGATGGCGGCCTCAATTATGCGTAAACCAGTTACCTGTTTTACTATTGAATGCATGGTTGAAGAGGAAATATGTTTTTAAAATATTTAATTAACCTTATTGGTAAAAGTTGTTCAGGATTAATTTTATTCAAGTTTGGTATTATCGTCCCTCTCACTCACCGTCACAAATATAGCATGTAAGTGAGAAACAGCGATATTTTCGAGTACACTTGTAACGTGACTGTATTGTTTATATTGTAGCTTACAATGCGTTATTTCGCCATCTTCAAGAATGCTCAATCGATTTAGGATAACTATATAAATAAAATTATATTGATGATACAAAATGGTCAAACTTTTCGACAGTATTGAATTAAGTTTTTATTTTAAAATGCAGAATGCCAGTTTAAACCCAGCGCTGGATTTTAAAAAATGCATTATTATTAATATGTAATGTTATTGATTTAAAATAAAAAAAAACTTCTGCTGGATTTACACATTTGTAAGTTGATTAAAGTTAGCGAAAAACTGATCATAAACTAACTAAAAATAAATTATTTATGTACTGACTTTTTGTTTGATGATCATAATATGAATTTCCATTCGCGGCTTGAAGCGTTTCGGATGATAAATTTTTATATTAATCGAAATAATATAGAACGAATTCATCCATTAAGCGCGCACGGTATGCAAACAATTCCGAGCGAAATCAAGAGGCCAAAAATCGCATGTTTCACAAAACCGACCCTTGTTAGGCGAGTGTCAGCAAAAGCACGCGGTTCGAAAAAAGGGCCGGACTTAATTGACATAATACCGTGAAAGCCTTCTATGCTAAAACATTTGTACCTTTCACATTTTTTCATCGGGTACTCCCCGGTGGCGCGGGGGCGCGGGGCGCTGTTCGCTCTCTTAAAACAGCGGACCGAATTTTTACTTCTTTAGCAATTGAATTCCATGCCCGTTAGGATGGCGATTTACGACTACAACCTATTTGCTATACCTATTCGAACCTATATGCTAATCTGAATTACATTTTTTTTTTAAATGATTGCACTTTTAATTTTAATTCGTGGTTTCCCAAAACTTGAATTGACCATTATTATTATCTTCATAATTTTGAAAATAATTAAAGGCCAGCCAGCCTTTCAAGAAACATGCTCTATATTGTATAAAAGAAACTAATGCTAAAGTTTAAATCAAACCTAATATTTTATATTATGAACTTATTTTTTATTTTAAAATGTATTAAAAACAATAGCATCATGTTTATAACAAAATCGTTAACTATATAATTATTTATAAAATAAATATTTATAAAATAAGTAAAATTTTATTATACTTTATTATAAATTGGTAAACTATTCATTGCTAATTGTCAAGTATTATTATTGAACTTTATGTAAATTTAAAAAACTGTTTAAAAAATAAATAAATAAAAAACTATACCAGAGTCGTAACTAGTTGTTATTTAATATAAGTTGTTAACTTATATGTAGGTATAATACGAAATATCGATAAACAATATCCTTATCAAAAAATCTTACTAAGATAAGTTGTCGGCCCTTATATAAGGAATGATATAAAATTTAAATGAATTCGATATCTTATACTAAGAAAGTTATAGCAAAATTTCACTTTTTCGAAACCTGCCCCTGGTCTGATTTTGCCCATTAACGAACTATATCTTATATTTTGTGCCCTTAAATTTTATGTATCAATTTCAAGGTGTAAAATTAAGGCAGTTATCGTGTCCACAAGAAAGTGATATAAATAGATATATTTTGAACTGAGGGTGATTTTAGGTTCTAGGGGATGTGAAACGCGAAGATTTTCTGGTAGTCATGACACGGTACCTATTCCAATAGGTACCTTACCTAAAGAAATCTACCTAAAAGAGAGCAGGTATTTAAATTATTAAAAAAATTGGCA
The DNA here is from genome assembly GCA_020383195.1 of Neomicropteryx cornuta. NCBI lineage: Eukaryota > Metazoa > Arthropoda > Insecta > Lepidoptera > Micropterigidae > Neomicropteryx > Neomicropteryx cornuta. The sequence continues at coordinate 16,202,458 of JAHKQU010000014.1, forward strand.
TAAAATACTACATGGTCATACTTTATTAAATCTGAAGATGTTACACATAAGAATAATACGAAGGTTTAGTGCGAGATGTTTATAATATTGCGTTTTAGAAGAGGTTGTGTTATACGCACCGTTCTCTATATCTTCATTGCAGAAATATCGTGGCATATAATAAATGATGATTATGTATCCAGATAGGAAGTGACAAATTGGCTAAAAACAACATTACAGTCTGGAGACAAACTGCTCTGGAGTGACGATTTTGACTGTGATTTTGATAGAAGAAATTAAGCATATTGTTTTTTAATTTTATTTAAGCGAATTTGTTTTATCAAACCTACATGTTTCATAATACATTATAATTGGCGGAGGAAAAACAATATTAATCTATAAGAACGTCTAGTTATGGTATATTTTTAGTAGTAACTCGCACCAAAGGACACGGTGTAAAATCTAAGGCGAGACCTTTTTCCCAAATAGCAAACGCACACTTTTGCTTTGAATAAATCTAACGATATTGTGAAATGTTTCAATATCGTAAAAGCTGTTACGTCTCTACAAGCTTACATATATTCACGTTACTAATATAGTAGAGAACCATGAGCGAGCTGGAACTATATCTCTACCGACAGTCCCGAAACCGTTCTCGATAAAAAAAAAACATTTCACTGGCCCTGCGATTTAAAACCTGATTTACCTGTTAGGACCTGTATCATCATGGTTTACGAGGAGAAAAAAATGTAAACTTTATTCGATATAATTAAAAGTTTTTATTATTTACGCCAGCTGATCGCCGCTTACAATGAGTAGGTCGTTGACCGCGCTCAGTCAACGCTAGGAATATATCGATCTCGTTTTGTGAAGGCAAAAGTAATTTACACCAGCGCTTTAATAACAATATAAAATTAGGGGATGAATTATATACGAAATTTTCTATGTAATTTTTTTGCAAGTAAAATAAATATAAACAAACACCCCCTTAAATCTTAAGGAATGCTTTTGGGCCATTCTGTATACTGTTAGTTCGGATAACGGATTATTGAGAGAACGAACAGCATTTACTGATTTATGTATGTGGATTTGATTCGATATACAAAATAAGTTAATGAGGAAGACGGGTTGAGATTCTAGCAAGATGGATCTTACTATCTGACCATGTTGTCAAAACAAAACACAAAGATACGTATACGTAAGATAATAAGAAATAATTAATAACATTTTTAGTCCTGAATTGAAATATAAAATCTTAGTAAATATAAAATGTATCTTTTGCAGCGTGGACATCAGTGTTAATTACTGATTTTTCATCGTGCTCAAAAGTTGACTCAAAAGTTTTTATTATTTAAAAACTTAATTTAGGTCTTCTAAGTATTTTTTTTTATTGTGCACCTACAAGAGGCGAATTAAAATAGAAGAATAAGTAAAATATAGTGGTTAGTAATACTGAAAAAAATTGCTTTTGAATGCATTCATATCGGTACGTTTTTTTTTTCAAAAATTTAATATTCCTAATGGAGAATGATACAGACTCATATTTATGTATTTAATTATACAAACAACATTGCAATTGTGCTAGCAAAAAAAAAGTTTTGGGTATATATTTGGAGTAAAATGTAGAAATGTTAGTATATTAAACCTACTGTGGTGCGACAGAAAAAGTGATATTACAGGAGGTGTACGGTATTTTCTAAACATAACTGATGTTTTATAGAATAACCAATATTCACCGTCACAGACATTTCACAAGCGGCGTCGCGTCGCGACACAAATCGCTAATCATCTATGTTTTAACCCTTATCGGTTGCGCACGACAGGCCCAGTCGGCGCATTTTTCAAATTACCTTAACGGCGCTGCCAGCTACCACTAAAAGAAACGGTAAAATGTTAAAGCGTGCGAAAGGACGTGCCTGCGGTAATATTTCACGCATTACATTATCGACCCTCTTTTATGTTCTTTTACTTTAAATATTAGTAAAAAGACAAATTTAAATAGAAGTGTTTATTTAAATTCTTGAATGCGTATACAAAATTTCGTGTCTGTGCTGTTGACCGTTGAGGAGTTCATTCGTTGGAGCCATTCCAGGGTCTAGAATCAGGTCATGCTAACTATAAAAGTGCATTATCATCGGAACTGAACCAAAGTGTCAAATTTCAACTCCGTAAGATAAAGAGTTCTAATTCAGGTTACAAGGTTTGACCTAAACCAACATACAACCATTGCAAGCTAAATAAAAGCTTGTAAAAACAAAATAAGTTTTGTTAATTTTGAACCGAAATCGATTTCGATATTTTTTTTTATTTTTTCTATTTAATATATTTTTCCTTTTTTAATGGAAGTGATTTGGGCCATCGTTTTTTGTATTGGTGTCGTTTGGAAGGGCTAGTTTTAGGGATATATTTTTGTTAATTTTTGGCATATCGGTATTAGCAAAACGTGCGTAAAATAAAAACATACCCACCCCGCTATCTTCCATGTTTCTAAAGTTAAAATTCCCATATTATTAGGGAAATAGATCAGTCACACATAAAGTGTAAACGTTTATTTTACTTGCTGAGAAAGTAATTAAAAGCCACTTTTAACCTAACCTATAGAGACTAACCTATAATAGAAACTTCTATTTGAACCGTTTTAGTTATAAAATTACAAATAATGTCGGTAAGCATGGACAGTTTAATAACTAGACGCATTTATTCCTAACTGATTTACACACAAAATCTGCACTGCCTATTTTGTACGATATACGAATCAAGTCGGCAGCAAAATTTGCAATAATTTCAGTGCTATGTGGTTTTTCATACCTTTTTTATACATTTTCTCATACATAAATTTGGCTATAAATTATTTTAGTATTTCCTATTCCAAATCATACCTAGAATAGTCAATAAAAACACCCTTGATTTCGTAAAACCTTTCGTAAAACACTTTTGTATTAATAAAATATATTTGTTTTTTTATTTCTATGAGATTATTGAAAAGATAAATTTAAATATTGTTTCTTTTAACAATAATAAATATAAGTACCTGGGTGGCGAAGGTAGGGGGATTTTTATAAATAAAAATAAATATGAAATTATACGATATTAGTCTAACCTAGTCAACCAAGCACAAACATATCATAAAAGCGAAAATGTCCAAAATTTAAACTTACCAAAATAAAGATTATAATAATACCTGGAGGATTTATTGATATTATATTGTGGACGAACCGGCGAAGACTTAAAAGGCACTCCATAACTTTGTTCATAAAGCGCTCAAGTCTGGAAAGAAACTCAAGAAAGGTTTATAATTTTTCCGGTAAGAAAAAGTAAAAAAACGAAATCAGAATCTGGCTCAATTGAGCGCATCGCGAAAAAACCCTGCTCTAATAATATAAAGGGAGGAAATTATTGAAAGTTGTAGTCCTCTTTGGTGAAGGAATTTTAATGGAACTTATTATATACCGTGTCTATGATATTCAATATAATTACGATTAGGGGATGATATGGTAGATCCTTGGATGTATAATACAGTTTATGTGTAATAATAATGTGTACAGTGAGTGTAAAAAGTACACTACCGAAATGTTGATATTAAATCCTGGATAAGTATATCAGTGATGCACTATCTGGGCTCGGGCATATTCAAAGCATCTATGTAAAGTATCATGAATAAGAAAAAAATATTAGACATATGCACTTCTAAAAAAAATTAGAAAGTGCATTAAACATTAAATCACCTCTCGATACAGGCACTAAGTGTAGTGGAGTGATTATAATTCAGTATACCTGTACCTCTTTACTGAAAAAAAAAAAAAATTAAATTAGGTGATTCTAATGCGAAATGAACTGGTTTGTAAAAATATGAATAAAGTTTAGATAAATGAATAAATAACATAAATAGAACAGCGAAGGTTATTTAAATACGTTCAGCTAAAAATAAACAATGTAACCTCAATAAATAATGTAAATAAAACTACCTTAGACTAACGTTATTGCTGTATAATAACTATGGAACAAGCCATGAGTCGTTTCTTTAAATATGACGAGTAACGAAAAGCACAAGAGAACATCGACGAACTCTCAGATAATTGTTTGCCGTCAATGAAACACTAAAATGACGCGAAAAGAGACTAAGCCACTCGAAAAAACGATAATCTGGACTAAGGTTGTTTTAAACCATCAACTTTCAATCTGTTTCATTGAATGCTTCGCTGAGAAGCAGTCTAGTCTAGACGTCTTGATGGAAGTAACGATTGATGATAGCACTGACTAAACATCACTGAGGCAGCGCTTACTTAATATTTAGAGAGATATTTGTAAAAAAGTTTCATATCAAAATATCAACGTGCGGCAATAAACGAAACTGAAAAGATGGTGAAAAAATCTGTTTAGAGACTTTCCTATATTGGACTCTAAATTTGATCTCGATTGATACCTATATACTCTTATAATATGTAGGGAAGTATTGTAAAAGTTTTGATTGGAAAATAAGTTGATTGGAATCCTCTGGGAGCGCTCTTAGTTGTTAGATGTGAGTCAAGCGAAGAGAGAGCTCTGCAATTTCTTAGCTAAGAATCTCAATTTGCCGAAAGTCTGCAGTCGTACTTCGTATCTACATTTCTTGGAATATTAATTCGATATTCTTTTACTGCCGAAATAAAATGTTCGGTTAAAAGAAGGAATTATTTGTGCTATGATTAAAGTCAAAGTTTATTATTTATATTATATATTAATTTATTATAATTTACAATACGGAATGACTTTATGTATAGACATGATTAAATCTGAAACAAAACAACAACTATAACTACTATTTGCATAAATATTTTATGTGAAAGCAAACGCTTGTATGCCTTAATATATTATAAAATAAATAACCAATGTCCAGAACCAGAATTTTCAACATTCTAGTTAAGTTTTTACTTTTCTCTTCTCTCTTCTGAGATAACAAAATAAAATATATTTTTGTTTTTTTATTTGTATGTTGTTTCGTAAACCACCAAATTATGTAAACTTGACCGGCTAACCTTAAAATATTGCCGATCGGCAATAAACATGCCAATTTATTGTAAATAAATTTATATTTACTACGAAGAGTTCTTATTACAATTAATTGCATAAAATTGGTAGTTCTTTAACCGAAATATATTTTATAGACTGGAGGACCTGTAATATTGGACCAAACTTAAAAAATATGGAGTTACAAAAACTTCTTGGTACAATGTCATTTGCTGGCATAGCTAGCTATAGGGACCGTCTCGGCAAGGGTTATTTTTAATATACCTTTTTAATGTAAATAATACCTGAGAGTGTACTTCAAGCTGTATGTGCTACTGCTATCGATGGCCTTTAATATGGTCAACACTGAGCAATTGAGTAGTAGGTATCATCTAAACTTGCCAATCAAGCTAGTCAAGGCACCAAGTGCAAGACTGCACGTGCAAAATTAAATCGTGACGTGTATCTCTCATGCTCTTTGATTTTCCATCACGAGATGCGTGAAGTTATATAAAAGTTACACAACAGCCAAGAGACTGAAGACTCTCTGGATAATATTGATTACAATGTCGATATATGACTCCTATCTCCCGCTTAAGATAAATTATAAGCAAAATTCTCTAGCCTTACAAAAAAAAAAAAATCGACTACACAAACATCGAAGGGTAAAAAAAACTTTTATTACCCTTCCATGTTTTTGATGAAGGAGTTGAATGTAGTATTGCAATACAAAATATACGAGTATACGTTTAATTGAACAGCATTGGTTCACAGTCATAGACTTTGTTTTATCGCAGCGGTGCGGCGGTATTAAAGAGATTGATACGAGCATACCGGTAATACCATTTTAGTAACATTTTCACAAGAGAATTGTGTAAATGTGGTGCTAATCAATCTTGTTATACCGCTCCAAAATAAGTTTATTTAATTTCCAAATACAAGTTTAATGGGGTTGCAATTATTATTTATTTCATTGATAAAGTACAAAATAGCGAGGCAAAATAAATAAATATATTAAAAAACATTTCAATAATTCCAAAAGCAAAAAAACCACAATTATATTTTGGCCAAAAGTGTGTGGTTATTTCTAATATACCTCACTGCAATTAAATATTACAAAACGTTACCACGCGTTCATAGGATTATGCGTGAATTCAGCATTTATTAAACGAGTGTCTTAGGAAATTACAAAAAAAAAAATCAAGTCATCTATCACTAATAAGACATTGGAAAGGTCACAGGTGATTTACCCAAAGACCACTAGGCTAGACACATCCAAAAAAGATTACCAAAGTAGTCGTCGTTAAGCCGTTGCCTGTTGGACACCCGAAACTGCACTGGACCGACGGAGTGGATAGTGACGCCAGCATCATCGGCATCCCAAAATGGAAGACCAACGCTGCTGAGAGGAACAGACGGAGGACTTAGACTGAGCAGGCCAAGGCCCACCCCGGGCCCTGATGATTATGATTAAATTTAGCTTTCAAATGAATTGTACATGGCAGCTATATATTATAATGAAAAAATCCTCCTGTGCGCATACGTGGGTGTAACTAAGGTGTGCCAGTTATACTGTTATACTATCATAATAATACAATCCATCCAGTATACCTGCAACGAAAGTATACTCTAAAAGTTACAATGAGTATGCCTTGCTTGTTAGATCGTCGCTTCCGGAAAATGAGCCAATTAAGAGTTTAATTGTTCACATTATTTACCTGAGGACGTCGCGAAGCAACGAGACATGTCTTGTTAGCAAAGTTGGACGCCGCCAAGGAAATTTATAAAGAGAAATACAGGGCAGCGATTGAAGCGGAGGGTGAATGAAATACCTCATCGACTGTATGAGGAAATAATAACAATTATTTATTTTTATAAAAGCACCTTCCTAACCAGTAGTAAATAAATGAGTTAGATAGTTTTATAAAGATATGTAGCAGGTGCATTAATCACAACACCTTCATTAATCAGTAATATGTGGATTTATTTATTCATAACACCGTCTGTTGCCATCTCAAGAGTACTGTGCTATTACATTAACAACCTGTTTTGCAATAGCATCATCATAAGCGTGTATAATTTTGATAATGAAATTGATGAACTCAAGCCGATTTCAGACCGTTTCAAAGGCGAAAGGCTTACTCATTCATTTTGAATAGCTGACGGTACAAAATATAAATTTAATAAATATTAGAGAAATCACTAAATAATGTGCAACAAAGTACTCGGTAAGAGCACGCTCGCACTAATTCGGAAACCAATCAACTATGGATTGCAATGGGGCTTTTACTATAGTACAGAGAATCGTGCGAGGCTGGTCTAGGTTAGGTTAGGTTAGTTAATCTAGGTTAGACTACATTGATCCATAAACTCTACGTTTTTTTTTAACTAAAAAAAATAGATCCCCGTAAGAAATATATCCCCGTGAAAGAGGTAACCATAATCAATAAACAATACAAAAAATGTCTCAAAGATTACCTATACTCGCTGTGACTAATTGATTAAATATCAATAGTATTATTTTATAGTAATACGTGGAATTTCTTGAATAGTGATTGTGTTTCTTCTTGTGTTAATGTTATATTGTAATGTTAGTTATTTATTTTTCATGTACTTTTTTATTATGTGTTAAATGTTTTTTGTTTCTTTTTTATCTAATTAAAACATTGTATGTAAATTTAGTACGCAAAGTTTGTAAGACTTGCCATGAAGTTGAGTTTCTGGCAGCCAAAACCATGTTTTTGCCAGAACCCATTTAATGTTCATATTATATGTCTTTTTTTGAATAAAAATAAAATTTAAAAAAAAAGCAGCCAGTAAGATAAGTTGTTTTATATAAAATACTTAATACCTGCTTAATATTGTTTATATTCATAGTATTTTTATCATTTAGATATATTCGTACTTTTATTTATTAAACAAAAAAAATATGTAATTAAGTATTGTCTAGGAAAATAATACAGCTTTATACAAATATTGTACAATATTACATGCCATTTTTTTTAATTAATACCTAAGGTAATAATAAATAATACCAGGAAGACATGGATGATTCACGCACAAATAGTTTGACATCACTTATTTTATGTATCTTTTTAGGTAAATGCAATTTAGACAAAATAAAGGTAATTTAGTATTTACAATGTAAATGTTTAATTTCTAATGACATTATTTTTTTTTTTTAATTACCTTGTACCTCTTGACCTTACACCGTCGCTGTGCGCTCTGACGTCGTATAATTGAATTATTATTGTTTCATTATTATTTTCTTTTATTTTGACGTCGACAGTAGCCGAGAGCCCTTCTGTGACGTGCGCTCAACCCTAGGCGCCTCTTTGCAGTACTTACCGGCGTATGAATATCCACTTACTCTGGCGTATTCTACACCAACTTTGACGAGTATACACATCTATGGTGGCGCTTACTAAGACATTGTAAATCGGTATAAATGTCTCGTTTCGAAATTGATCGAATACTAATTACTCAGTACAAATGACAATTAACAAAAACAAAAAAACCTTTAACAAAAAAGTATTTTTTTTTCTTTTAACAAAAAAGTCTGTCTTCCCCACTTCTGTATTCAAAGGATTCTTAACTCGGCAATGGTGAATCCAATTATAAATCTTATATTTTTATGTATTTTTAATGAAAGCAAGGTTGTTTAATAAATTGTATTAAATAAGCGTCAAGTGTTTCTCAATAGCATTTTTATAAAATGTTGTGAAGTTTTATTATTTTTGCAAAACTCACCGAATTATCAAAACTTCTTTGATTGCATTAGAAAGTCAACCGTATATTTGTTTTAATTATTAATGATATCACCCTTTATTTTACGTTTTTGAAAAAGAATCGAAGGATTAACAACATTTGGAGGCTTTTGGAACATATCAAATTGAAAAAATACTCACCCAATTCAATTATCTCCGTGATTCTACATAAATGCTTGTGGTTTTTGCACTTACCTGAAAAAAAAAAGATATTAAATATTATAATATTATTTTAATATAACTTTTGTCATGGTGAAATTTTGTAAATATTATACTCATTATAAACAATGAATAAAAGCAAAACATGGGCGAAGCGGTGATTCTTTAATCAAGAAGTAGACCAATATTGGGACTATTTCCAATGTTGTAGACTTATTTATGTTTTTTTTTATTCGAATTATATCAAATATTTTTTTACTAATGGTAAATGGTACAAAAATACAGTAATGTCTATGTCTATGTGCTACTTTAAACTATAATATAAAGTCATAACTTAGTATAAATATGCATATTATATTTCCATTTCAGTTTCTTAAAACTACATTTAGCGCAAATACCTAACATCAATAATCTTAGCCGCCCGGTTAGTGCTGTCAAATAGGAGCAGTACTAGACAAGTAATTGGAATGATAATAAAACTTAATAAATAAGTAAAAAAATCGATTTAAAAATAAACCTTCAACCAAAAAAACCAAGAAAAGTCTTACAATTAACTTCTTTTGTTACTAAGTAAACATAAAAAAAAACTGATACACCAAAACGTCGAAATCGGCGCAGAAATGGTTTACATGTACTCATATGGTCTTCAGGACCACGACAGCTTCGCAAATAATAGATGGCTCATAAAAAAAAGAATGCAGGTGTTCTTCAGGTAGTTAGTTACCTTTAAACGAATATTTTTTTACTATTTACTTATAATTGTCTAAAAGTGTATCAAAAAAATATTTTATTGATATTTGCGTGACCGACCACCTGTTTTACAAAACAGCTGTATGGCGAAGTTCGCTATTTTCAAGATAATAATAATAATAATAATATATTTTTTTTTATAATAATTTTTCACAGAGAGAAGATGCTTCTGCTTTCTGAGCCCGAGGCGGGATGACATTATTCGCTTGTTGTTACGAAAATATTCACGTCACAACGTTCTGATATGAAATTGATTTTATTATACGATATTGATAAATTTTATATACATATATTTAGACTGGCAAAAAAAAACTCAGTATGGTTATTAGTATTAATGTTTCATATCAGAAATAACTATTCTGTAGTAAAAAAGTAATAATACATTTGATGAATTTTGAAGCATTTAGTACCTAGCCTATTCATTTATTTTAGTTTTGTTTCGAAAGAAAACGAGAAATCGCGTTAAGCAATTGTTTAAAGTGAATCATGTTATGATTTTGTTATTCATCTGTGGGTGTATAGAGATTTTATCTGAAATAGAGCTCGGAAAGTGTTGATTTTGAGAAATGGGACTATTTAGACACACGTGTTGTAGGATTTAAGATTACACAAAATAAAAAAAACCCTTTGTAGAGTTGCTCCATATACAATATAGTTCACAAAATAAAATCGAAATAGGCCATCGAAGTTCTTTCTTTAATTGACTTCCGTGTTCCAAGACAATTTCAGATAATAGCGGGTCCAGCGGCTTTTAACATTATTTGTAAAGACTATATATCAAAATTCATCATGTTTTCTGGGAAAACAATTATAAGCTTTACGTAATAATATTAGACGGTTCTTGTAATAGGTACCACAGCTGATGAGGCATCCCAAACGCGGTCAATGTAACGTTATCGATACCAGCGCCTTAAAAAAAAAATAATTTAGTGAAAAAATTTTTTTGCAATTTAAGAGAAAATTATGTTCACCCTATAAAAACTTTGTTTTTTTTTCTACGTACTTCGCGTGCCGCACGCTCGGGGTCGTTGAACGGCCTCGCGCCGTGCGTTCAACCGCGTTCTCAAACATTAAAACGATTTCTAGTGAATTTGTAATTCATTGCTTATAATTGGGAAACCGTTCTTCAAATCTTTTTTGCTGATTAATGTTGATCTATATCAACATTTTAGAGGGTTGATCTATATCAACCCTCTAAAAGGACATAACGAATTTACATACATCCTGTATATATATATATGCATATAGGTCATCGGCAATCGTTCTTTCCCTGTCAGTTGCAGACAGCCGTACACGCCTGGTTCAGTCATAACTACCACGGCGTAAACATAGTAGATTACCTATAGTGTAACACCAGAACATGGAACACCAGGCGTGGTTCTATGATGCATGTAAGAGTGACCGCTGGGCTATTTCGATTTTAGATATACCCATAAAAACATTATACTGCTAAAGTTAATACTTATTTAAAATGTTTTCCCCCTTTCAAATCGAATGTTATTTATTTAATAATGGGTTTTATTTCAGCATTTTACCAGCACAGTAATAAAAATGTGGAATCAGACCATGGATCATCAAATCTGACTTTATTGCCACCGCGAGTGAATTACAGTGTACTAGTATAGTATAGGTTTTTTTTTTTCGCAATTTGATATTTTCCGATATTAAACGGATATCCTAATGGCAGAAATGCCTGCTTCTAACTCAGAGGCCCCGGGTTCGCTCCCTAGTGAATCTAACCTACCCAGCAGAGTCATTTTTCTCGGGTGGGAGAATATTTAACAGCGCCTTTTCTCAGCACTGACAATTTCCTTACGTAACAAGGCAGTAACACGTGCTTGTCAGCAATGCACGCATGTAATGCTTTTTTTTATTTAATTTTATTTATGATAGGGAAGCAAGTTACCTATTCTATCATACTATAATTCCAATAGTTTAAATCGTAAGTAATTGATAAAAGCAGTATATGTTATTTTCTAAATACAAAATAAATATTAATTAAGAGTTTTCAGTACAAGATTTTGTCAATCAACGTTAATGTGTTAGCATTTCTTTTACAAATAGGTGGTCTGGAAGCCTGCATTGGAACAGAATGTTACTAGTTTAGCCTAGTCTGATTTTTTTTTCAAACGCCACGTTTAAAGACTAGGGCAAGATAGGCAAGCAAAGTATCTCATCGCTAAACTACCGCAATCCAAGCATAAAATGTGAAAACCTCGAATTCGCAATAAAATTGTTTCCGTCGCACAGACGCGCGCGTCCTACGCTTTCTTACGTTTAATAAAATATGCAAAGTAAATGAGAAATTTCCCGGTCTCGACTCGGAAGAGGTTTCTAGGTAGGGTAATATGTCGAAAAATGTAATAGAAACTGGGGGTAGACTGCTACAGATATTCTGGTATTTTTATGTATAGTAGTGAAATAATCTACCGAAGCCATAAAACAATAAGAAAAATATATTACGTACACGACTCGTTACACCCGAATTCGAACGGGTTTAAATTGAATCAAGAAAATCGCCAGTGAACCGTATATTGTTATCATATTATTTATATATATAAAAAAAAAAATCAAACAATTATTTTATAATATATAACATTTATCATTTATTAAATCTTATTTGTGATGCCATCTAGCAGCTAAATATTAGAGGACTCTTATGGTTATTACTAACCCGCCGATTATGTATTATTTTTTTAATACCTACCCCAAATTTATTAATCAGATTTTTCAGTTCTTACAGATATTGTATTTTGTATATGTATACGTGTACACAAGAATAAGAATAAGAATTCTTAATTCGTGTATTAAGAATTTACACAAATTTATAAATAATATTACACACACAATATACAAACTATACACGATGACTGTTGTTTTTATGCATATATTATATTTTTATTTATTTTTTCGTCATATGGATCTCTGACTATCTTAAGTTACATAAAATTGACACTTTAAATAAAAATACAAAAATAAAAGTATATTTACCCATTTTAAATATTTAAAATACTAATTTTTTAGAAGGGAAATTAACAAAATAATTCATGAAACTACTACGGGTTTGAAGTTTTTTATATATAAAAAAACCTTTAACAATTTCTTTATTTTATTAATTGCCAATAGGATGCAAGTTGACATGACGCACTTGGAACGCCCGATAACTCAATGCGTTATCAATTGATGCAATTTGGCCCTAATCTTTGTAGATTTTTATAATTTACCACTGAATGTCCATCACAGCGCTCCCAGCTACGCGAGAAAGACGAATGCGTTCAAGAATTGAATATATTTTCAAATGGTCTCCCATAAACCTCAGCGTTGAGCGTGGCTCGCTTCCCTTCAGTCTCCATCTGGAGTGCAATTCCGGCTGCCGTATTGCACGTCTGCGATAGTTGCTTTATGGCTCTGAAAGCCTGGCAGAGCGGTACCCCGGTTTATCTCCGGCATAAAGTTATTGTGCGGATGGATAGCGAATGATATTGCGAATCTGGCAACGTTAAGGGTTATCATACTGAGTTTTAAAAATACGAGTACTTTAAATCGGTACGGTACGGTAATTTTAAATCCAAGTAAATATTTCCCTTGATAGCATACTCAATATTTTTTACATTAAATAGTTGTTTCGTAAGAGTATAAACTTCTAAGGATTTATGAAATATAAAGCAAAGGATACATAAACAATAAAAATAATTTGTCATTGAAATTAAATGAAATTAGATAGGTATTAAAAATAGTGTTCGAATGTTTTGTAAATAATGATCACTTATAAGCAAACTTCTTTAAACTATTTTTTTTTATATATATTTTTATAAATATAGAAAATAACCTCTCTCCAGAGCTGTCTCTTTATTTCGTTAAAGGTTTTTAATATAATTTTATGAAATAAAAGATTTTAATGAGACATTTAAAGATTTTTAATTTAAATATACTCGATTTTAAGATTTTATAATTTAAACCAAATTTGAATAAGTACAAGGTTTTCAGTCAAAATAAAAGCCGGCAATTCATAATGTATTAGGTTTTAGTTTTTCTACAATATCCTACAATGGAAATTGCAGTGCTTTGTAATAAATAATACGTTTAATATTTTTTTTTCAATCTGATCAGTTAGTTATTAACGGGAATCAACTCTTGGATGAATCAACCTAACATATTAGTATTTTTTTAACGCTTCAAAAGTTTATTGTTTATTGAATTGTGGAAACCCTATGTCAAGCAAAGGGGCGGAAGTTTATTGAGGCCAGGAAATATTTTATTATTGCTCTTGGACGCGTATTCAGGCCGTAAGTTCAGCGGCCAGTATGGCGGACGGACGCTAATATCGCGCGCTCCAACTGTGATTTATACGGCGGACGCGGACGGACGGAAGCAGACGGCTTGCTCGCAACATTTTATTGTTTTTCCGACGCGAAAGAAAAGTGGCGCACGAGGCCAAAGTCAAACTCACGAACTTTTCACGGCGTGCGGCGGGCGGATTCGCACTCAAATAACAATCACATTGTTCTTACTTTCTTATTGTGCTCATGAAAGTAAAAACAAAACAGCGTGTGTGGTTACACCGCGAAGTTAAGAGTAAAACTTCTCAAGGAAGTGAGACAGCGTTGCGAAACTTTTGGCTATGAGTTATTGAAAAAGGTCAATTTTGGAGACGTTAGTATTACATAAATCACAAATTCAATAAACAGGAAGGAAGGGGGGGGGGGGTTCATTACCAGCCGCGAGTGAAAATTTAGAAAAAAAACTGAAATGATGTTAAAATTTATGATTAATTGAAAGAACGTCATGTTACCATTGTACTTAAGGGTTTAGAGGGTTACATTTCTATTCTTGGTTGATCATACCATTATCCAAACGTGTAAATGAAGATCGTGTAAATTAGCAAATAAAACTCGTTACCTTCATTACGCGTAGAGCTAAAGGTAAAAGCACTATTATCGATGGTAAAAATATTTTTATTAACAAATTTAAAATTTCTGAGTCCCATAAGATTAGACAAATACTACAAACACATATATACAGATACACATTTATGAGTTAAATATGAGTACTCTAGTTGAGTGTGTCAAAAAAGAGGTTAAAATGACTCTTAGGGTCGTTGTGTCCCTTAAGCAAAGATTCGGAGTGGCCAGTTCGTGCATTGGCAGAGGCATGGTTTTATGAACAGCCATATAAATCAAAGTGCGGAGCCATGATTCTGTGACCACGATCCTCGCCAATAAATGTGCCAGCTTGTGAATAAACGCTACACGAAATATTTATAATTAAATAGATGTTAAGTAATTTTCTACGCAGATTATTAATTTTATTCTTTGATGGAATACTAGGTATAGATTCACTACTCATTTTTTTTACAATATTCATTCTATTTTTGTCCAACCTGTATTTTTTTAAATGTATTTTATATTTATATTATTACATTATATTTACAATTTTAAACTTACAAGAACTTACAAGCTAACATACGAATAAAAATGTTTAAATGTCTTTAATATTTTTTCTATTTTCTATTTCTTCTATGCCTTCTCCCATTGCATCGTTATATGTTTATGAGTATCAGATAATCTCAATGTTGATTGTATTTTGAAGCAACTTTTTTATTGATAATGCCATTGTTTGATCGATTTTATGTTGTATTTTTAAGATAAACATGAACCTTGCTATTTTATACTCTAAAATATGCTCTCCATTTTAGAAAGAACTATGTCCACATAGTTCAATTAGATATTGCGAATTTATACCATTTTCAAGGACAGTAATCCTAATGAAAACTCTTATAAATGAGAAGACAAAATTGAGCTTGCTATTTTTTGTTTTATATCTAAAGTTTAATAAAATAAAGAAAACTTTTCAATAAAATCCGAATGATTTGACTGTATATAAAAAAAAAAATTGTCATGTATATAATTTAATGAAGTCAAATATTTTTCTATAAAATATATATAAATTGAGCCATATACGTACTTTTAGTGTGCATGTGATTAGCTATAATTACAGAACTAAGGGAACAACTCAAATAACTCAAATAGTGCACTTGCATATTTTTTCGGTCATTAATAATTATATGCTTTTCCAAGGTAACATAATTTTCCTTACGATAACACAACACATTTGATCGGGAGTCACCCAGCCGGTCTATAGTCCTGCTGGATGGGTGCAATCCAGTGTCCACAATCGGCGGTCACCATCACGCCAACGCGTCAGGCGCCATCCGCTCGCTTTACGATCAACTTTATCGCTACGATGGTTACAGTCCGGATGCTGAGAATCTCCACCACAATGGCGAATGCGAGTACCTTATACGATAACATTACAATGATTTTTTGTGATGTATATAAAAACAAAACAAAAATTCTTATAGCAAGCAAAATTATTATCATTATTATAATGTATCATCTCCACGATAAGTATTTTTACTATTTTTTAGTATTAGTTATTTTTTTCTTCTTCAAAATAAATTAGTTTTATTTTGTTACTCAATTTCATTACCTCGTGTTTAAGTTAAATTTGAATTGAATTTTTATTTTTTTTATTGAATTAATTCTTGTGTTTTCACGAGGTAAAAACGTATAAAGCCCGACCAATTGATCTACGCACTTAGGAGTAAACGGGTCGATTAAAATTTGTAGTTAATATTTAACAATAAAAAAAAACAGTTTCAGGCAAACATGGATTCTAGTTAATTCGTTTTTATAATGTATTTTTTGTTATGTATGAACAGGTCCGGATTTAAACTTGATAAGACCCTAAGCTATTTGTTATATGGGGAGCAACACAGAGGAATCCCCGTGTTTATAGTAAAACAAAATTATATACTTTACACCGTCAATTTCTATTTTAAAATTACCGGTATTTGCTGTCAAAATTAATAAGTAATTTCGGTAGTCATAATTACCGGTAATACCTGTTAACTAGTAATCGGCAATGCAAACCCTCGGCACAATAGCGCTTTGTTCTTCGAAAAGATGAACTAAAAAAAATGGTGAAGAGTATGGACCGTTTCGGACGTGCGGCATTGGGACAAATAATGCTACAGCTTATTTGTTCCGATATACTCGGATATTTTTTTTTTGGGGCCCCCAAGAAAATGGAGGCCTATAGGTTGTGTAGCTTATACGTAAATCCTGGACTGTATGAAATATTGTTTTAGTACAGCCTTTGAAAGGTAGTTTCAAATGAAGACGGCTCTCATAAACCGGTAGAAACACACCATATTGGAAATATCTAGTTTGGTATCTAAATATTCGTGCTTTACAGGTTTCTAACCTTTAAGTTATTCGTGTTTACGTATTAAGTTAGCATGATATGATCAACAGCAGGCCACAAACAAAGAAACAGACAAACAACAAAGCCTCCTCATAATCATGGTACGGAACCCTAAAAATAAACAGAAATTCATCCAATGTTCATAAACTTAATAAATGGGCGTTGTAAACGACGAGTAATTCATATCCGGCAAAAAGCGAATGATTTGCTGATTGAATTTGCACACTGCGGGATATTGAAGTTTTATTGAGCATTTCCCAGCCCTGGGTGTGCGGAACCACGAAGGGAGACGTGAACGTAAAAGCAGGTTGGGTAACGAACCCCGGGCCTCGGGCATACGGACCCACTAAACACCGACAAACAAACTACAATAGGCTTAAGGCCAATTTCAATAACTACGACCAAAACGAAATCTATGAAAAGTTTATAAAAACCTTATCTTTTTTAATATAAAAATATTTTGAGTTTTCTTTGAGTTTTAAAAAGTAATTCAACAAAACCAATTTCAACAAATATATTTTTTTCAAGAATGTAATAGATGTTTTATTAAATACAAATTTAACAAAATTATAATATTGATGAAATATGAAAGCTTTCTAAAAACAGAATCATTCATTAAGAATATGTGATTTTTCAAAAAATACCTTAACTGATTTAAATTAACGAATAGATACGAATAGATTAACTAGTTAAAACGATAATTAAAAAGTTTATTTATAAGAGGACATGTCATAGTTTTTTATATATGTTTTTTAGTTTTTCATAAAACTATTAAGCGTTTAAAAAGCGTTTATTTCAACATCAGGCTTAATGCCTATATCAAAAGTAAGTTATGTAGATGCCTTGACGCCCGTATGACAGTCGTTATAAGAGAGGTGGGAGAGAAAAATAAAAGAAAACAAAGAGCACTGGAAGGAAATCGTCCGTTGACGAACTGAAGAGGAGAATTCCCGGGCAGAAAGTAATTAAGGGAGGCAGATTGCGTCCCGACTGTCGCCTCGACGACTTCTTGTTTCGCCCAGAGCGCTCTCTTCGCTCGTTCTGCGATGTTTTTTCCTTTCTCGCTTTATTATTGCGCCTCGGAGTAATTTGCTAACTGTGATTAGAACTCTCCAGGGTCAATGACAACTAACAATGTTCGTGTCGTTTTGTACTTTTTATTTACGAAAATACGACCTATAAAAGCTTGTGACTTTGGACTGTTTTATTGGTTTAAGCAACGACACGCACATTTGTTTTGTTTTCCTTTGGGTTTAATAAATATACCGTGTAATCTAAAGTTTTAATTGCTTTATCAGGAAGTTTAAAAAAGGTAGCAATTTTTAGAAAAGATTTGATATTATTATGTTTTTATTTCATGAGAAAGCTTTAATTAATTTAGAGCTTTAATTAAGACAAATATAGCAGAATCAAAGACCTATATCTAAGCAGTATTCAGATGGTCCATCAGCTTCCCAACGGGGATAGATAATATTAATAGATGCGGGGTAAGACAGTTATTTATTTTGCTATTCAACAATCAAAACACGCTGCATTCAACCAGACAAGTTGTTTGGTTAACTTCTAACATCGAAGTGTATTAAATTATCGAAAGAGAACTTCAATCACAAGCTGGTCGCGTACGGATTTACTGACACTAGACGACGAAAAGTTTTCAGCATGAACGCTTCTACCCCCACAAGGATCTCACCATCAAAAGGCCGAATGTTGAATATCTATCGACTTATGTAGGCTCGACAATTAGGTTAACAGTAGTATGTAATATACTCGTATATTATATCCTTAATCTTTCCCTGTGATAAGGGTTAAAAGTGAATAACATTCCAACATTTGGATGTTTGGTGCATGTGAAGATAAAGGTCTTATTATTCAGCATTGATACAGTTGAATTTATTTACACTAATAGGTAAATTTACATATATTGTTTGTTATAGCTTTTCTAATAATAATGCTTTCATGCATTTTTTCGATGACCTGTATTTAATTTTACGTTGCATTTGAGAGAGCGTGAATGCATATGAATATGAATTGCCCGCATTGACTATATGATGCATTACAGACAGACAATATATATCTCACATGCTTGAAATTGAATGAAAGTCTGTAATTGACCTGTTATTTAGCTCAGTTCACAGCGTTGAAAAATGCATATTAATAATATATATTTACTAACGATGAGTTGGATGGGTCTGATCTAAAGGGAATCGATGCCTCTGAATTACGAGTAGAAGCAGGCACTCAAACTATTATGCCACCAGGCTGTTATGATGTAATGGAAATGACAATTTTTCCCATAGCCGTCCAGATGCTTTGACATCGAAGTCTTAAGGTTCCGATAGGGTTTTTTACGTTTTTCATTGTAAGTTTTGTAAAGAAAGAAAACGTTTAGTTTAGAAAGCAGGGAACATCAGTGCAATGGTGTCAGTAGTTTATTATTGGTAGTATTACAAATTAAGCCCACATTACACTACTGCACTACACGTATTAAATCCACCTTCCACCTAAAATTGGAAGTTAAATTAGCCCACTGAAATTAGTTCAAAATGAGTGCTCTTATTATACAATTTAAAAATATTAATTCTTACAATTCTGACGTTTGTTACGATTGGTTGAGTTTGAAGGTTGAAAAGATTTAGATTAAGATTGAGGTCGAACGGTCACTTAAGATAAGCATATCAGGTCCGATCATAAGTCATACTGGAAGCAGGAAAGACTATTAAACCTGACATTGGAACGCGACAATCTCATCTGCAAATTGCGTCGCTTAGCCTCTACATTATTGAAATGTAGAGCGTTTTCAAGTTGACAAAACCAAAAAAAAAAAAAAACTTACATTTGTTATTTAGTTTGCAGTTATGTTTAAAAGTGAAACAAGTCAATTTTAATTTAAAAATGTCTCCATTTTGAGATATCTCTGAAGTTACGAGTATATACTAAGCCATATACTATAATGAAGACCACGAATAGTCCACCACGGAAAAGCGTGGACAGGGATGTAATTTATCGTGATTTTAATTTCCACTCGTAAGTAATAATAACCTAATATAATCGATTTTTTAATTTTTATACTACATACTGTTGTAATATTACTTCACTGTCTCGGTCTTTACCAAAATAAAACGTAGCGGATTTTTTGTGGCGTGCACAATGATAGGGTCCAAGTTTAAAACAGGGTAGGTAGTTATAATAACGGAATGTGTTTAATAAGAGAAAGATAAATAAGCTTCGATTTAAACTTTTGATTTTCAATTTCGTGTAGAAAATTGTAAAACAAAAAAAAAACATCCACCTCCAGATACAACTTGAAAATTAATAAAGAATCATGCGATTAAATTATATTGCAAACGACGGTCGGGCGGACCGCAGCCGGGGCTTGAGCGGTTGACTAATTAATATATTAATCATACTGTTTCAAACATATATCATATCATATCATCATATCATAGATTGTAACGACTTGTGACTTCGAATTATAACGGCGATTTGGACAAGGAATAAAACTATTGCACTTCAATTTCAACCATCTTCCGGAAAAAATCACCCACCTCGGGTGACGGGTGTGTCTATTCGCTGTATCCGCCGAGACCTGCTTGGCACGATTAGAGGCATACGGCGGACGACTGTGGGGGTGATTTTAAGCGTTAAACCACTTTTATTTTCACACGTATACATTCTTGACTAGTTTTTACTGACGTTTGAAATACCAAAACGCCGGGAAAATACACAGTAAACGAATTCTCCATTACAAAGTTGTAGGTACGAAAAGTAACATATTTAGGATAAAAAATACGAACTATTATATATATAATATTTGAAGAGAATCACGACCAAGAAGAGTTGAGTTTTGAAAGTCAAATATTAGAGGGCTACAAGGCAAGCGGATTTAAAATACATTTATTTAATGGAAGGGCGAATTTGACTCACTGCATAAAGCAAGAAGGCAAAGTAGAAATATTACAGCCAGGAAAAGACCGGAGGTCAAAAATAAATAAGCAAATACTCCTCTGGCTATAACAACTTCATCTCATGTGTTGCTATATCCTGCCCTACATTACTCGCTCTCCCACTTCGCGCAGTTTTCACTCCGCGAGGAGATAAATCATTACTCAAAGTGTCAGTCAACCGTATGTCGGCATACATAAATTTCCTCCCTTGTATATTTATGCACATATCCATAGATGTGTATGATTTGTCCAGAGAGCCTGAGCATGTTAAAAAATGTGTTTGTGTGGTTAAACCACATGCGTTAGAAGTAAAACTTCTGCAAAGAAGTTGACTTTTTAAAATTGTTGTTCGCGCAGTATGAAAATGCAAGCGAAATAAGGCACCCCCAGCCAAAACCCCCCTTCTTTTATTCTATGAAATCGCCGGCTGAAAGCATTCGGCAATGAAATGACTGAAAATATCTGCGAAATAAATGCACCTGAATTACTGTTCGCGCAGTATGAAAATGCAAGCGAAATAAGGCACCCCCAGCCAAAACCCCCCTTCTTTATTCTATGAAATCAGCAGCTAAGAGCATTCGGCAACTAAATGACAACGCAGTATGAAAATACCTGCGAAATAAATTCACCTCTGAATTACTATGAAAACGATCAATACTCAATCTAATATCCCGCTAAAGTCGACAGCGCAACGGAGAAAGGCGAATGGAACGCCGGCGAAAAAACCGTTACAATTCAAATTTTTGGCCATAAAGGGCGACAGACCGCGCGGACAGCGCGACGCCGGCCATCAAATTTCATGTCAATAAGCCGAATTTAGATTTCTTGAAAAACTCTGATAAATCAGGTTTGCAGAGTCAAAATCCTGGAAAAATAATAATTGCATGCGGAAGCTAACTGAGCATCTGTGTGTCGAAATTTGAAAACTTTCATCGACCCATTTTTGAACTATTGAGTTTTTGCCAAACTGTGGGTAGTCACTGGCGGGTCGATATGAAAGAAAAGTGAGAGTTTGAAAAACTCGTATAAAATCAATTTGAAGAGCTAAAACTCTGAAAAAATACTCATTAGCTAGCTATGCTAATGGACTAGCGAATGGTCCGAAATTCGGACGCCGCTCACGTGACCCTTTGAAGCTATTGAGTTTTCTAACAAAGGAAGAGCTATAAAAATGGCTGAAATAAACCTCAAAAGATGAATAACTACAAATATCTTGCAGGGGGTGATATGGGGGACATCGAAGCTCATTAAAGCCTTAACGACGGACTCAAAAATCCTATCTGAAATTACGCTGGACGCACCATTATAAAGATGCTGACAGCCAAAGTGGCATGACAAAACCTAGACTTATAATTGCTTGTAACTTTTGATATATTAATGTTACGACAAAATTGTCATACAATTATCTTTCAGAAATGTTGTTCTGAACATTTTTAAACAATAAAATTTTTTGAAAATTAAAACCGTTCTATCTTTTTAGTCTTTGGTCCGATAATGAATTTTATTGCAGATTCGAGATCAGCTCGATGGGGCGCTTCGTTTGAGCTATAAATTACATAGATTAGACGAAAATCGAAAAAATCGCTGCGCGAAAAATTAGGTTTATATAGGCATGAGAAAAGCTCGATGGTCACGTGTCACAAAATGGACCAATCACAGCGCAGGGAAAGTCGAATTTCCGCGAGGCGCTAGCCGAATTGTAACAGTGCTTAAAAGAAGGAGCGCGGGGGGTACTGCATTCAGTGAAAATACCTACATGGCCGTTGTCGACACGTGTCGAGGCTATCTTCGGAAAAGTACGCGCAAAGGCTCCGCCTGGAAAATCTTGGCGATTTCAGGCGTTGAACCACCCATAGCTAAATTCAGTGTTTTCAAAGCCATCAGCGACTAAAGTCAGTGTTAAAAGCAAGTGTTAGCTAAAAAGTAAATTCTTTCAAAATTAATTACGTTTAGAATCATTAAGCCTCGGTCGGCCACGTTACATACATCTTTTCGGTCGCGAATTTAATCACTCTGAAAAAATTCGATAATATTTTTTGAAAAAATTACAAGTCGGGAATTTCGAAAATAATTAAAATAATTATTTTTTATAGCAGATTCGTTGACAACGTAATAAAACGGTTGAGAAATAATAGACTTCGAAAAATATCTAACGATAAATAAACTTTTTATAGTTAACTAAAGTTTTGGCGGTTAAACTTCAAAAAGATTAAATTTATCAATTATTTAACTAGATTCGTTAACGCCGTGGCCGATTAGGCAATTCGCTTCTAACCGGATGAAAATCGGACGACTTTGAAAAAACTTTTGAAATTTTTCCCGGAATCTAACTGATAGGCGAATTTTCATTGAAAACCAAAAATGTTTAAAATAGTCAATTTTTCCGGTGAATTCGGTACCACCGTATCCGAGCGGTTGAAAAATAATAGGCTTTGAAAAAGATCTAACAATAAATAAACTTTTTACAGTTGATTTAAGTTTTTGCGGCAAAACTTCAAAAAAGTTTAAAGTTATCAATTATCTCATTAGATTCGTTAACGCCGCAGTCGATTAGGCAATTCGTTCCTAACCAGATAAAAATCGGACGACTTTGAAAAAACTTTGAAATTTTTTCAAAAATTAAATGACAGTCGAATTTTCATTGAAAACCAAAAATATTTAAAATAGTCAATTTTTCCGGTGGATTCGGTAGCAACGCATTTAGGCGAGTGGCAAATAACGAAACATGGAAAAGTTCTGACGGTAAATAAACGCAGTAAACTCTTGTTAAGATCGTGAAATTTAGGAGGCCAAACATTCCTAAAATTATAGATATTCACATACGTTCGAAATAAAGAAGCGATCTTCTTCGTCTCGCCTAAACGAAACATTTTTATAAATTAAAAATGATAGCATCTCGAATAATTTGAAAATAAATATTCGTCTGTAAGCGCCAAAAGCTGATGAAACATTTCACAGCCATAGTGTTTGAATAACTAATATTTGAAATCTTTTTGTGATCCAAAGACAATAGATTTTAGGATAAATAGTTATAGTGAGAAAAGACTCAATTTAAGTTTAAATGAAATAGGAGTGCTCGGACGGGACGCCTCAGCCGCTGATCTCGACAAGCGACTGCAAGCAGTAAGGTAGGACTAGATTTAACTGTGTTTAACCTGTCTCATTTGTGTCACATCATTCATAATAACACACGGGGATTACACGCCTTTTCAAGGCTAGTTAAATTCAAGGAGGGGCTTGTGAGGATCTGTGTCCTTCCGTGATGAGCGGGTGATTGACCATATCAGCCGAAGAGCGTTGACATGTCAAAAAGCGTGGCTTAAATTCGGAATTCAGGTCGCAATCCCTGAACTGATACGAAGGTCTCACCAGGCTGCACCGAAGCACGTTGACTCCAAACTTGCAAAAATTTTGAAAATTTAAATTTTTTGAAAAAGCATATTACACAACACAAACACTTTGAAAATTTCAATGTTTATTGTTATATGTGTTGTTACTAGGTGTTAGGGATGGAACCTACCAGAGTATGGCCGGCAGGTCCAACCGGCTAGAAGTCGCCGGGCCTTGGCCATCTCCGTCTTCATTCCTAACTGCCCATGAGTCACGAACAAGGAACCTCGTTCGTCTCTGAGGGACATTAAATATCAATCAAATCCTTTTATTTTAGATGCCCCCACCTTCATATGCTGAAGTCAACCCAAGGTCCAGTGGGTATATGGCTCGATGAGGAGATTGAAGAAGCAGAGACTCTGACTATCTATTAATAATCTCTCATTCCTGAATAT
This sequence comes from Neomicropteryx cornuta, assembly GCA_020383195.1. Taxonomy (NCBI): domain Eukaryota; kingdom Metazoa; phylum Arthropoda; class Insecta; order Lepidoptera; family Micropterigidae; genus Neomicropteryx; species Neomicropteryx cornuta. Next base: position 16,227,094 of record JAHKQU010000014.1, read on the forward strand.
AATCGATAATGTTCTTTCATGTTTGAATTAAGTTAATAATATCATACACCTAAGGACTGGTCCTACCTTATAGCAATGCCATAGAATAAAGCTTGAACCCCAACCAGATGTGATTTACGACCACGATCTGGGAGTTGGAGAAATAACTCTAGTGGACCATGACCCGTAGGACAGATTCGTGATTACAAGCGACCTTGACTACTTAACGGGCGGTGCCCAAAAATTGTGTTGAATTAAACTGAACTGACCGGACTAACGAGATAAGATAGAACGGCGCGTTACAAGTAAAGTCTGTATTTGAATTGAATCTGGGACAAGTATACGGTAGCTGTCAGAACTTACCCGAGCTATATATCGCTCCCTGTACTCTCTGGTCGGTAGCGGATGTGGGCACGTGGTGTCCTTCTCTCCGCCCGACATAACGATGAAACCCGACACAAGTCGGTGAACCGGACACTGGTACATGAAACCTTGCTGTCCGCCCATGTAGTGTCATGGAATGTAATTGAAGGCTGGGCATGTCCATGTGGGCTGTGTTCCTTGGACCCCATTTGGGCTGTGTTCCCCGGACCCCATCTGGGCTGTGTTCCGCGGACCCCATGTGGGCTGTGTTCCTCGGACCCCATGTGGCACCCAGCGGGCAAGAAAGCCCTACCTATTAAACAAGAAAGGCCGAGGTATCGGAAGTGTGGAACATGAATCTCCCGCTTGCCGATCGGCAGGACGCAATTGAAAGATAGGCGTCTGGGAAAGTGGGGAGGGTACTACGGGCCCGCCTCACACCCTGTGGGCTGTGTTCCTTGGACCCCATCTGGGCTGTGTTCCTTGGACCCCATCTGGGCTGTGTTCCCCGAACCCATGTGGGCTGTGTTCCTTGGACCCCATGTGGGCTGTGTTCCTTGGACCCCATATGGGCCGTATTTCCCGAACCCATGTGGGCTGTATTCCCCGGACCCCATGTGGGCTGTGTTCCTTGGACCCCATGTGGGCTGTGTTCCTTGGACCCCATGTGGGCTGTGTTCCCCGGACCTATGAGGGCCGTGTGTGGGAGGCGGGTACTTCGGGCCCGCCTTACGCCCATTGTTTGAAATCCATGTGGTTCTATCCCGTGCAACACGGAAGTGATCGGTGTCAGGGCGGCCGACTGTATGTAAAGCTCCGACCGAGTCCAGAACGACCCTGGCCAACTGCAGTTTCAGCGGTCTATCAATGGGTACCAAGGTCCCTGACTACTCATCAAAGCTGATGCCTTATTGAAGCTCCCGGTCCGACCCCTTCTCTCCAGGTCTCCGTTATGGGTAACTACGTAACGGAATGAGTGGAACAATCGATTGTAAAGCTAAGTGGGGGTGGTCCAAACAACAACAAAACAGAAAAGGGTCAGTGGGCTACCCCCTTTAGTGTCCGACCACGCAATTGAGAAGGCAGATTGATCAACTCATTAATTATCGTCTCTTTTCGGGGGGGCAATAGTTAGTGAACCAACGAGCCGACTCTGGTGAGAGTTACTCGCCCTTCGAGGTCGCCATAAAATGGCAAAAGGCCGCCGTCATCCTTGCAAGGTGACGTAATCAATACCGGATCGAAATCCCCATAGGGGGAGGACGGTCGTACAATGCTCACAAGTGTATCTCATGCCAACTTGCAAAGTAGAAGCAAAAGATAAATAAATAGAGCCGGGGAGGGCAGCCGCACCACGGTAGTATCCCAAACCGGCTCGCCACGCAAACAAAAGTTGTGCGTTTGTTTTATGAAAATTAACTGGAGAGAGAGCATCCAATCCTGTTGAATACTTGATTGATGAAATTACGCTTTTCCGCTTAACGATTGCAGATCGATACAAGCATTAGTGTTAGCCGAGTTACTCGGTGGTTTGTCTTGATGCAAAGGGGCAGACCTAAATGTGTGGGACAGGGCCAATAACCCCTCACACGTTGGCATGCAGTCACTCAGTGAGGACACGTACAGGAGAGTTGTGGGATGGACTGGAAATTTAATAAAAAATTTTTTGAACGCATATCATCCCTATGACAGTTGCCGTAATACTAGCTGGTTATTCCATAACTAAATAGCATGAGCCCATGACTGACTGTTACTCATTGAAAAATCGCGGTTACATTGACGTGTATCTTTGTAAGATTCTCCGATGATGCACTTCCATTAAGGTACAATTGAAGGGTAGGAAACTATGGTACGGTACAGTACATTTGTTATGGGAAGCCGGTAACGTCTATATTGCGGTATCCGAATAATTACGATATTGGCAATTTCAGTGACACCGGTCTTCTTTCGGTCGTCAAGTACGACACCCAGTCGCAAGGCCGTGGAGAAGGCAGCGAACAATTGTCATCCCATGAAATCCTGGAATACTGTGGACAATCTCGCTTTAACTTCTGAAATTCAATTAGCTTTTTGTGGTAATGAATCTTTAGTTGTCACTTTCTTTGACATATCTGCTACTTATAACAATGGCATTATCCCTCTTCTTACCAAACTACCAAATCTTAAAGTCCCCCCGATAAATTAGCTCACTTTAATAATAAACTTTTCTTTGTAAGACCATAATTCCCGGTGAAAAATCTATTTTCAGAATTATTTGAAAAGTTATTTTTCAAAACTCTCCTCAATTCTCTTTTATTAAATATTTAAATATACGACTTTGATCTTTCTATAATCAACAATCAATGTCGTATTTTGCAAAACACCGATGATATATTAGTTTATGTGGTTAGGATGATTATTTCTGATGCTGAGTTAATCCTTAAGGCATCTTTTGAATCTTTGCACGATTGGACCTCTCAGCATGAGAGGTAGATCGGCCCTCCCCCCAGCTTCCGAACACAGATTAAATTCGGCCGGGAACGTGTATTATAATAAATTTTGTCTTAAATTTTTTTCTTTTCACTTCTCTAAAAAATACGCGCCTATTCTAGAATGAGGTCCTTTGAATCGGTTTTTTTTTGTTCGATGCGGAAAATGCACCGGTATCAAAGATGTACCCCTTCATAATACAGTTATAATTATATTCTGTTATTAACTTCTCATTACGCTGGTTCCACGCTTGCCCTATGGCAAGCCCAAGTTTGGGAGGTGACCTAGTACTGGATCGTATCCCTATGTGGGCCTTATGCGGGAACTAACTTCAAAGCGAACCAAGAAGAATCAAGACGTTAAGCAAGTCGCAAGAGGTACCTCCCCTCCCACACATGGTTATTCAGTGGACCAAAGCAGTTTTGGGCCGCTTTCTCGCTAATATTTAATTTGCTGGATTTTTAGGGATCAAAGTGATGAGTCAAAGTCAATTTTTATATATACGTATATATGTGGGAATGAATATTGTATAAATTCGAAAATTTATTAACAGATTCTGTTTAACTCTTACTTAAATTGAGTCATGAATAGATAAATTCCAAGCACGCAATTCAACAACCACTCAAACAGAATATATATCCACCTTATACAAAAAAAAAACTATATACAGGATGTATTTATATTCACTGATGTCCTTTTAGGGGGTTCATCTATATCAACAATCAAATATTAATAAAAAATATTGAAAAAATGTTTCCCAATTACGAGAAAAACGAATTCAAAATAAAAGGTCCTAATGTTTGAGAACGCGGTTGAATGGAAACAAAGTTTTTTAATAATATGATTATTAAATGATTATGATTGATTATTTTTTTCCAAATATTTTTTTTTTTTAGTGAGACCTGCTCAGTTCTCGATATATATCAACCCACTTAAAGGACTTCAGGGAATATAAATACATCCTGTATATAAAAACAAAACAGAAGGTTACTTTATTTATAGTATGGCTTGTGTTCTAAAGAAGGGTCCATTAGGCGCAATTCCGACTGCCTGGCCTTCATGATGCAAGACCATTTATTCTAAGCAGTTCTATAATTGAATGGGTGTTTGAGCAGTGAAACTCAAAACGTTCGAAAGTGAAAATATTATACGATTAAGATTTTATTATTTATGCATAATCGAAAAAACTAAATACTAAACAGACAGTGCATGCATGCAAACAATAAGTGATCACTTTCAAAGTTTAGCAGCGTACTAACTCGGCTATGCATAGGCCCATTATTACTTTTAATTTTGTGAGGATTACGATTTACCTCATTTTTTTTTGGGATTTCGTAGAAAAGGCTAATCCAATCAGGCTTTGGTAGCAAAATGAAGTGATAAAAATCGGTTTCTCACGGGTACGTTTCGACAGCAAGGATTACTATCAAGATTTGAAGCTTAAACGACGATTTTCGTTTGCTACACAATTTTCTTTCGAACAATTTACGAAATTATACCGCACATGAGGAAGGGGTTTCAACATGCGGATGGCAATCTACAGGCAGCCGGTGCCTACCAAGACGAGGGTAGTGATTTGGAGGAAACCTCATTAACCGCCCGCTGAATTATATTAATAGTAATGAGGGATATTACATTCAGAGATTTGGCGATGACGGCGTATGGGAGCCGTAGCCAGTAACGTCGTTATGACATGTGAATTGTGAATATCTCGACGGGATGTTACTGGCTATTAAGGTATTTAGTAATTGCCATAACCCCCATTGGTATAATCAACGCTTCGAAACTTAACGATAAAGGAAAATTAAACGTTTTGCAGACGCTTTGCGGCTAATTTGCTCTAGAGGCCGCACAAAGAGACATTAAGTAGTCGCAAATTTTTGTATATTTTGGTAACAAAGATTAATAGCGAAAAAATAACAAAGGCAACATTGATTCCGTACTGATTTCGAGTTTCCCGCTTTCCAGTAGCGTGGTTATGACTGTAGTTTGTATAATTACCCAGGAAACCTTAAAAATTGTATTTCCGTTGATACGTCACTTTTTTCACGATGACGATACGTTAGAAATACTTTGGTTAAACGAAAAAATTAAATTTAAAAACATATAATTAGGCTTTTCAGAAGAAAGCGGCGGTGCGGGGCGTTTAAACAAATTACGTAATTACTTCGAAAGGCGCAATAATATTGGGGTTCGTCGCTTCAAATGTTGCCATTTAAATGCATCGCAAAATACGTTTAAAAGTCCAACTCGGAGAAGCTATCTAGAATAATGAAAAGAGTAAAGAAAAAGTCATTAAAAATACATTGAAGATAAAGCCATTTAAATAACCGTTTCTTCTATTAATATTTATCCAGCTCAATGTAATGCCAGTATGCTATACGAGAGAGTACGCCCTTAGCGCAGCGGAAGATTAATCCTTTGAACAAACACGAACTATAATCGCGGTGCCTGAGACAACAAGTAGCGACGAGCCTAGACTGAGGATCGAATTGTATACTATAGAATTCCATATACAATTATATATATTTTATTGTGTCCTGTTGGAGAGCACAGGCCCATGATGGTTGTCGTAAGTATAAGCACAGCAACAGTTCGTAAGAAAGATGATCAGAATTTACCTTTTCGCACTATAAAAACAAATGGTAGTATGATATTTTAACTTGTGTTTTTTTTACTTTGCACACTATCTATTTTGATGTTCAATAAACATAGCCTTAGAATAACTTTCATGATTTTAAATTGTTATTTTAGTTATTTAATTGTAGTTTTTAAATTGTAATTTTTACAAAATAACTGTGTGATAAATGTGTGAAACTCCTCACCGCCCTTCATTGTCATGGTGTCACTAGCAACGAGATTTCCGTGTCACTGAAGCTGGGGTCTGATAGGACAGGATAAAAAATAATAGGGCGACTGTCAAAATAGCTACGGCCGGCTATGTACCTGATTGCATCATATGATGTCTATCTATGTAACTTGTGGAATGTGCAAGCCAGGCGATGGGCAATGAATGGCAATAATAGGCAAGTGAAGCGATTTCGTTGAACGCGACTCTGTAGCTATGGCTGCGAATGAACGCGATTTCTTCAACGCTATTGACCAGCTTTTCAGTAACGCGGTTATTCGTCGCGCTAGATTAATAGGGTGATTTAACGGTACCGCCTTATAACGGGCGTGTCTAATAGGAACCGTATTCTTAGGGCATACAGTCGTAAGTCGTCGTTTCTTTGCATTTTAGATGAAGGATTTCTCAGTCGTGATGATTACAAAGATAAAAAAAAATAAATGATATACACTTAACCTTTGTCTAGTACTATACTTGGCTATTTTTTGTTTAAGAATAATAATCTTGTGGGTCTATATTTATAGGGTTTTTTTAAATCATTTTTAGTCGTAAGTTATTGGAAAAAAAAACTCATGTAGAGATAAAGGTTACAAAGGTTCATTCCTGAACACTTTTTTTAAAATGTGTTTCAATAGTTAAAAATAAATTATTTTGTGATTATCCGTATTGGGATCAGTGACACACCGAGAAGAAGCGTGCACGGCGCTCTCTTCGCACCAGTGTCGGAATGTGCCGTGACGTGAACAATAGAGTAGGACGTCGCAATAAATGTCTTTCTTGCGCCAATTTCCAATTTTTAAACACTACTGTATGCCGAACGACTGTATTAAGTGTAAACGAGAAGAATTTGCCATCATTCCGTAATGGTTTCTTTCAAACTAAAAAACTTTTGACCGTACAGGTAATAATATACTTTTATAAGTGCCGCTGCGCTGTTTTACGCCAACGAAATTCAAACAGGATACATAGATCGCAATAATACACTTCCAACTCATTATTAAGTAACGCCTGGAAAAAAATAGGAGTACACCTAAAATCTGCTTTAAGTATTGTAGGTTGAAGGGTAAATATCCGTTAAATATTGAAAAGGCAGCGAGATTAAACCGGACCGTAACTACCCCCATAATCGATGTACGAAAAGGTTTATATGATGCGAGTATGCCGGCCATATCAAGGGCGTGTATCGCATAACGACCGATTCTGGAACGGTCACACGGCTGGCCTTTGGCTTGGCGCTTTCATTAAATTTTCATTCCCCGGGCGATGGAGGTAGGCAGATGACTCGTATCATATTAGAAGCACCTTGACGTAGACGATCCATTTAATGTAGCGACGGCTAGCGTTAGTGTTGCCACTAACGCTTGTTGAAGTGTTGCTTTTGGGGATAAATATAATTACACCGGCACTAATGCAGGCGATTGCTGGATCTCCAGGCGCTAATCTTCATCTGCTAATGTGATTCTCTTATGTAATGGCAAATGACGTTAAGGTATTTTGTTGTAGCCCTAAAATATACACATAATATAAATGACGGTTCCGAACTTTGCCCTAGAATGAGTGATCGGATGGCAATTTATCGAAAAAAATTAGTTTTTTTTTAAATTTTGAACAATAAATGGCATTTTAGTTGCTTAGTTACTCATTGATCAGACAATAATAATTTTTATCTTTTGTATCATGAGACCACAGTTGACAGGTAAAGTACCGCTTGCTCAAACAAAACTACATAAGGCCCAAAAACAAATCAAAACTATATAAGGCCCATAAGTAAGAGTGATGTAGATTAATACACAACATGTAGCAGAGAAACAGAGAGCATTCTAACAACTGGCTTGCGAGCGGGACAGATTGATCATCTCAGGAGCGGGTTGAGCATCTCGTTTTGCCAAGTCCGCACCACCACAATGCATCTTTGGCTAATTTAAAAAAAACACATAAAAATAACCAGCAAACTCATTTAACATTAGGCTGACTGATTAGCATGTACCCAGTATGTCGTTCTTAAAAATACCATCGACAACATAGAATTTACAATTCAGATATTTGGTTAGCATAATAATTATCCTTCTCCGCCGCCTCCAATCAGAACGCCATTCTATTCATATCACAGATAAAGAGTCATGTTATCGCAACGATCTTCATCACGCCCAAGTACGCCACTTTACGTCTCACTTGCTCGCATATGTATGGCATGGCGGAGTGTTGCGGCGCGCGGAACGACGGCGGGAATCTACCGGTGTCGGATTTTCACAAGGACGATTTGTATGACATGCCGTATCTATATGTTTTATAACATCGTTGTGTTATCGGTACAAAACTCGAAGTTGAAAAGTGATCAACGAGTGAAAAAAAAAAATGAAATATCTATAACTGGCAAGGAATTGTGGGGTTTTATATTTAGGTTATTATGGTTGCGAATTGCATTACCTGCGAACAAAATCAAAATCACAATTAAATTTCTAACTCAGTAATAGGAAATATACATATTATTTTAATGCAATCATAATCCTTATTTATAAACAGTTTATATTAAAGTTTTTTTTTAACTAAACAGCTGTATCTATGATACCCTGTAGTACAAAAATAAAAATAGAACTAAGTCGAGTAGCTATTTAACTTCATTGAATTAATCTTATTTTAATCAAGACAAAGATTTAGGAATAATAGGTATTTCGGAAAAATAATTCTCGAGAAAAAAAATACAGAATGGCTCCTTCAACTGAGAAGTAAAAAAACGAAAACCCTTATGCCATACATAATTTCATACATATATATTTTTATTTTCTTATAGGAAAACATACAGTTATATTAATAGTATTAAAACAATTACGAATTAACAGATAACAAACCGATTACATCTTTACAAACTAAATTGTTGTGTGTGTGAGTGGGTGAGTAAGGGAGAGAGATATTGTGTCGGTGAATTAAGTTTAATGTAGGTATGAAAAAAGGTTTTAAGTGCATTAGGTATAGATTTAATAGATGCAGTTAAGTGTAAAGTAAGCAATAGAATTGAAACAAAACGTAAGTCTTATTACAACGAGATAAACTGCAAGAGATAAATCATATAAGGAATTTTCAAGGTTAGATGAATATTGGATAATAGTGCAGCGCCTCTGCCCTCATGCGATGCGATACAATGTCCGGCTAATCAATCCCAGTCGCCAGTCGCCAATGGCATTGATAGAACGGCAGAGAGATATGATACCAGATGTTTTGTTTCGGATCACGGTCGATTGTCATATTGACAAATTACCAATATGGAGAATGACACATAATGGATAACTCACCGCTTACCATCTAAAACTAATTGAGTACATCAAGTTATTTCTTAATTAAATTGTAAAACACCTTTAGATAAATTGAATATTTCAGACTAGATTATATTCAGATGTAAATATAGATGTCACTTTCCTAGGAAAAGTGATTCGGTACAATACATATGTCACATTTCGAAATGCATTGGCTTAAATGGAGAGTAGTCGTAAGTGTATGTATTAACAAAAAACGCTGCGCAGTGCTAGTCTCAAAACGCTAGCGCGATTAGCGAGCGAAAAAAGCTGTCAATTTGAACGTATATTGCATTAAACAAACGTCAATGAAATTGCTCTCGCTCGCTAACCGCGTCGAGTTATGAGACTAGCCCTGCTGGACCGCTGTTCTGTCCGTGGTCCTTCCCTCCTCTCACAACCACCAATCGACCAACGACGAATCCTGGGGGAATTCGACAATTTAAAAAAAATAGAACAAAATTTCCGAAAATATTTCGAAAGAAAGGGTTCAGCAGTACTTGCCCATATTTCGTCGAAATTTTGACAAAATATAATTACTTTTATCTATTCAAAAAACAGGAAAGCAAGTTTCCTTGGAATCAGAATTGGCTCGCACGGGGCTCGCAAAGATGCTACGATTTAAGTACAAAAAGTGACTTCTTAAACGTCACCATGGCACCATGCGGTTGTGCGCCGTCATCTGGAGTCAGCGGGATACGAAGAAGTCTAAAGAGCAGTCCCCCTATTGTTGTGGTGTTGCACTTTATCGCCGAAGTCAAAGCCCCGTGATATTCAAAAGCAATTAACCCACATCTCGCAAACAGTTATATAATAGCTTCGTTTCCGATATACCTCTTTTCCGTGGCCACGGTTTTAGATAGAAAAAAAAAATTAGGCGCCGTTATGTCGCTGCTGATGTCTGCCTGCACACCCATACACATATCCATAGTTCCATATAAATCGTCTGCACCGCGTGTTCGCTGCGTGGAATATTAATCTCAAGGGAGTCTCAAAACCTCCAACATTCTCTATCTGCAGACTTCGGGCGGTGAGGCGAAGGTGCACGCGGATTATTTATAATCAGCGTCGTTGGATTAATGGGTAATTCCATCGTGACCCACCCGCGAATTAATATTAATAGGTAATCCAGGGCGCCGCGGTGCGCCGCTGCTTTTGCAGACGCTATAACTTAAGGGCAACTAATGGTAATTGCCATGCGGGCAGGCTCTTCAACGGCGCTTTTCTAATGGAATAGAGGAATTTAACAGGGAAAAAGGAATAGGCCCGGCCAAAAAAAAAGTCAGGGAGTAGGTGTTATTGCAATATTGCCATAGTTATATTGAGCATATAGGAATTCTTTTATTTTACACCCACCTTTTATAAACATTTCTACACGAGTACGTATAATTGCAAATAACATCGATAATACGCTAGTACGCTAACCACTAGCTAACAATACTAAAATACATGCGCTGTCAGTTTAGTTGGCTGATAAGCGGGACTGTGGCATACGGGTTATATGTGTTTATCTCGTCTAATACATTCCTCAAGTTCACGTAATCATAAGCAGCGGACTTATAAGGCCTAAATTATTTTTGAAAATTTATGTATATAGATATTCAAACGAGTTTTATTATAAATATAAAATTCATAAATATTTTTGTTGAAACACGAGATGGTTCCCGAAAAACAGTTTAAAAAAAATATTAAATAACGCAAACAGAAACTTACCTAAACAGTTGGATAACTCCTTAAGTTAATCCTTCACAACCAAAACCGGACAATTTTGACGGCCAGTTTAGATTTTATTTAGTTATTTTTTTATATAAATCACATCATATAAAATGTATAATATAGAACAAATTTACAGAGAGTTTTTTTTTCATTTTATGTTATATTAAATACAAAAGAGAGTGCTACAGATGTATCAAAGTAAAGTCATTGCTCAAAAACAACATTTTTCCGAGCTCTATTTCGGCTAAATTCTTACTGCTACACATACAGATACATAAAAATATCACACCTTATTCATTATAAACAATCGCTCAACGCGATGTGCTAGTTTTCTAACTAAACAAAGCTAAAAATAAATTAAAAGGTTAGGTATTTAAAACTTTAAAATTCATCAATGTGTTGAGACACGAAGTTAATATCGGTTGTTAATTTCCTCAATCCTCGTTTTCTGCCCCTGCCTCAGGTCTAAATTTCCCTTAAAAGCTCTATTGCGCTGTCAAAACTCACTCTTAAATTAATATTTATCTTCTAATTACCTTCTGTCATCCCAATATTTTTTCGTATTTTGTGAAAAAAATTATATTTCCTGAAATTTACGCAGTTAATATTATATTTTTTTTTATTTTTAGTTATATGTAGGTATTGTTAATAATTTATTTACTAAACAATACTTTTTAAAAATTTTGTCTTTAAAAAGATTAAATAAATATCAATATTGTGGTAGTCTAGTTGCGTAGAGGTGAGTAGAGCCCAAAATAATTGTATATGATTGTATTGTATATGTCATAGCAATTATTTATGAAAAAAAAAAAACAAACAAGTGTCGATATAAATATTGTAGAAATATAAATAAGCTAGTCCCACCCCATTCAAACTTAACAAATAGTGTTTTTTTTTTCTATTTTAGCATTATTTTTGGTATTATCATTGGCATCAGATTTGGTATTATTTGTGGTCTTTTATAATTTGCGATCTATTGTGTAATTTTCCCGTCTTTCGATAGGATACAGATATTAAAAGAAAAATATTTCCCAACCAAACGCCGAGGTCGAGTACAAGCCATTTCCCGTTGCATTTCCTACTTGCAAAAAGAATAGAATGACTTAGTCTACTCGTAGATAGTACAAAATAATTCCCTGCGGGACCACCAAGATAATGAAAGGAGAGCAAGGAAGATTAAACAGGAAAGTGGAAAACGGAGAGCTTTTGAAAATATAAAAGTCACGATGTCGCATTTATGTTTTAAAATGCAACAAATTTAAAAACGATTTTTTTTTACGTAACATTTCTGTATTTAACATCGATAACAGTATTTTATATTTAGAAACATTTTGTTACATTAAGGTGCATTTTTGTTATACTTATCTGTTATTTAGATTCTAGAGGTGATAAAAAAAATCTTCATAATGATCACTTTCTATAGACACAAAAATTAGTTTCTCTAATTAAAAAAAACCAACGCTAACCGAGTACGTTAATGTGTTAACGGGACGAAACATTAAGGTCGAGTGAAAAGCGCGTGGATCTTCAGAATAAGCTAAAAGAAACGAGTCGAAGGGAAAATGACGATATTATTTAAGAGATCGGGATAGTCTAGTTTTTAGGGCGATTGCCTATATTGCCTAAATATGCAGGAAGTTACAAAAAAATGCATTGGTTGTAGAATTTTTAATAATATTTATGTAGGTGTGTATAATGTTTACATAACATGGAAAAAAATGTGCCCCATATATTTATATATATATTTCATTGCGATTTAACAGTTTGTAAAAAAATGATTTATAAAAGTGAGGGCCTGGTACCACTGCAATATTTATTAGCTGCATTCGTAACTCTCTTCGTAAAATTCTGTCCTTTATAAAGAAGGCAGTTCGTTTGTGCGTCCTTTTTTTAAATTTATTAACTGTCAAGGGTATATAAACACATATAAATAAAAAAAATAACAGTAACAAAAGTTGAAAGATTAAATAATATAAAGTAAATAAAAGTATAAGTAAAAGTACAGAATTAGTTTAATAAAATAATGGATAATATTTATAAATAAATATATATAATAGGTACAGTACATGTATAACTTTACTAAATAAATTTTGTTTAAAAAGGAAATTTTGTTTACATTCCAAACAAGCGGTTTGATAAAATGAGGTTATATATTTTTTTTTGTATGATTTAGAGAATATGTTTTATTCATTTGTGAGGACGCTATGGGTTTTGGTAAAAGTTGTTATGAGTATTTATTTTCTTACATATTATATAGATATTGTTTCGTTGTATGTTATGCATTGAGAAATTTAAATATTCAGTGCTTTAAACGGATTTATTTTAGGTTACTTTTTAACAATTATTTTAACGATCTAGGTCAATGTGTGTTGAAAGTTATACGAAACAAACTTGTGTGTTTATTATATATTAAACGAATTTAAATTATAGGATGTAAATAGTTTTTTGTTGTGCTTCAGGTAACCGTTGAAAATTTGTTTAAACTAGTTTAGTTTCATTATATAAATATATACTTTTTTCAAAATGGCTCGGTTACAGCGTGTATTTTAAGTATCGATTAGTCACACTCTGTGGTCATAACCACAAGTCATAAATGCAAAACTTCGGATATTTTATAAAAGTTTTACGCGACCGAGGCCAAAGGACGAACGGCAGATGTAAGCAACTGCCCAACTTAGTTTATGAGGTGATTAACCTAAATGGAAATTATATGGTTAAATGGTGCCTATCAGATTCCGTTCATAAAAAATCTTGCCTACTAATGAACGGTATGTTTCGTTTTATTTTAGGTAGATTTCATAAGGGAAGCTACCTATTGCAATTGGTACCATGACTTCCGGAAAATTTCGACATATCTTCGAGTTCACATTCTCTAGAATTCCCCAAAACAACTTTCAATTTAAAAGTTTATATATAAGTTTATCTATCCATCTATCTAAATCACTTTCTTGTGGACACGATAACTGACATAATTTTACACCAATCATACATAATTGATACATAAAATTTAAGGGCATAAAATCTCTGTCAAGTTCGTTAATGGGTATACTCTGTCCAGGAAGGCAGGAATGGGGGTTTTTTTGAAAAAAATGAAATTTTGCTATAGCTTTCTTAATACTAGAAAGTTAGAAGTAAGATATCGAATTCATTAAAACTTTATATCATTCTTTAGATAAGGGCCTAAACTTTATCTCATTAAAGTTTTTTATAGTAATAACCATTGATCCTAGGGATGGGATAAACTGATTTATCAAAATTCAAACAGCACAATATAAAGAAGGATTCAGTATGCGCACTCTCACTGCGCAAGGGGTACGGCGGATTGAGGTGCGCGAGATGCCGCGCGGGAAGTGATATTGCGCGGCAGCTCGCGCAATGTTTGATACAAGTTCGTACAATTAGAGTTCGCCTATTTACTTTGTTTCGGTAAAAACTACCTCCGCCTTCCGGCGTGCCGAAAATGATTTTTAAAAGTGTTCTATATATATGGATTTGACTGTCTAAATAAGTACCTAACTAAGTTATCGCTTGTTCCAAAGTATTGGTTATTTCTTAAATATAAGTTTGGTATATTCTTGTTTGTACATTCTCAGTAGAGGTTTTAAATAAAAGCAAACGTTAAGCCAGTTCATTGAGCAAAAGAATATGTGCTTGAGGTTTTCCAATTCTATTTTAATTACATTACTATCAAAAAAGGTTGCATTACAGAAACTAGACACAATATTATTAGATCATGTTGGTTGCAAAACAGAATTGTACCACAAACCATTATACCATCGTATAAAAGGTAACATTTATTTCGTAAAGATTTTTCGTACACACGTGGTGTGTGTGAGAGAAAGGGAATAAAATGTGAAAAACATCGTTAAATGGGCGAAAAGGTCTGAAACATTTGTCGCCCTTCGACGAGGGTTGGGGGATCAGCGACAATCGCAGGGAACTATAAGAAATCGTTAGGAGATGAATTCGTTGACGGGCTACGAGCCGACGAAATTTGATCAGTAAAGCGCTATTTAATTTATTAGGGATAATACGCCCACCACTCGACACGCGTTTATGAAAAAAAAGGCAAAACAAAATATCTCTAACCTTTTTTACGATTAAAATGTACTACTTATACTTATTTTTTTTTTAAATAATTGATATGACCTAGGTCAAATACAATTATTTTAGGCCCTACTCTACTACTACTCTACTACTCTACATCTAGGACTGGGATGGCGACAGGCTAAGGGAGAAGAAGAAGAGGGAAGAAATCATTTGTCCTACATCCATCTATAATCTAATAACTATTTTTAACGATTCGAGTTTTTGTGTAATTCGAATAATATTAGCTAGTAAAAAAATTGAGCGATTTCCTATAATATTGATGTCTAAGGCAAGCCATGGGCCTTTTAAGTCTTTTTACGTCATTTTAGGTAATTTAACTTTAAAGAAATAATTTAATGATAAAAAACAGTATTTTACTATATTATAAATAAAATAGTATGTATGAATCACCTAACCTTGTTGTCGTAAGTAACTACTATTAATAGTGCTTTTATGTAAGAGACACGTTTATGTGAGACTATTCATTACTGGCAGGCCCCAGTCTAAATGCGCTGGTTAGATTTACTTACACGGGTTCGAACCTCTGGATCAGAAGCAGGCGATCATATCACTGCGCTACTGGGCGTTTAGTACCACTTCTAAACATGATCTTCAAAATATCCCGAAATTTAGCTAGAAGTTTATCGACTACTGTACTTAATTACTTACTCTTACTCTTACACTTACTCTTGAACACTTTAATTACTGCAGAAAAAAAAATTGTCGTAAGCTTCAAACAAGTGTGGTTACCCTAACTTTGGCAATGTTGGAGGCGACTAAGTAAAAGAGGATTTCTTAAATTTCGGTCATCAATAAAGCCGAAAAGCGTCCAGAGGGAGATTCAATTTCATCTTAAGCAGCATGGGAAAGAGACTCATCTCTGGGAATTAATGAAGGAGGGGACGTGATTTTAACAATTATTTTTAAGGAACAAGGCGATACAATCGCTAGAGATTAGCTAAAAAGAATCTCAATCTGTCAGTATCTGTCGTAATAATTAATTGGAGTCCATAATTAATTACCAAACGAATCTTTAAAATAAAATCTCCATCGCTGGCTCGCTAATGCACATTGTGACTATACGTACAAGCGTAGTTACTAAGTACATCGAAATATTCCTTATATCTCGGGGATCTAATATGAAAGAAAGCTCACACGTTCAACTTTCATTTTCCTAAATTGTTACAAAATAATAAAACTGCTATGTAAGCTTAAACAGACATTATATTTACTACTCGCTCAACTAATTGTTTATAGTTTATAAAGTAAAGTGATTATAGTTGAGTTGCAATCAGATTATTATTGCTACGGTGGCGGGCATTATGATTATTAAAATGCTACAAATTCGATCAAGTGAATATAAACAGCATCAAAAATTAAAAATTATTATGCATCAACGTCGAATATACGGTGGCTATACCTTTGTTCGGGTAGATATATACATTTTAATCTAAAAACTTCCTAAAGTAGCTAATCTATAGTCAATTTATTAATAAAATAAATTCTGCGTAACAGAAAGTCTTATGGGCATCAACAGTGGTTTTTTTTAAATTAATTTTTGATTTCAGTTGTAGTAACCATAACAGCTGATAAGAGCCACATATGTTTACGTCTAAATGGCCTAAAGCGACAAGAAGTGAAGCTACCTATCTCAAATGCCGCAGTTATGAGTTTTTTGGGCGGCGTTCCTGTCGCCTGCGCAGCTAACCAGCGGCGTTGGACGGTGTTAAACAAAGCATAGTTAAATTAATTACACGCAAGAATGAAGACGCCTTTCATGTATAACCGTGTTTTTAAATAAATAAAGACTAGGGATCTAGCTAAAATATGACACTCCGAAGAGAAAACTTAGGGAATTTGTCGCATGGCAAATTTTAAGCTGTGACTAAATTGGCAAGGACTTAAAAACTTAAGAAGCACTTAGCGCCAAGCGACGCGTTCTCGGGGAAAGAGGGGAAGGGCGGAAGACGGGCTGAAATTGGGTGGTTGGGGGTAGGTGCTCAGTGCTCATTCCGGCACCTTATAAGCCCCCTCACTCTGTTCCGGATCGTGTTCGCTGATCACAGAATCGAATGACGAAATAATGTAACGAATAATTGTCTCCTCTGCGGCTTTCGGTAATAATTGGTTTGGGAAAAGTCAATCGACATGTCACATAACACAAAAATAAAAATCTAAAAGTCCATCGTTTAGCAAACCACCTGTACAAGCGATGACTATAAGATACGAATGAGGACAAATTTTAATACGCTGATCATTACTGACATTGGCAGGAACTACAATACAACATGAGTATAAAGTAAATAGTGTAGTTTAGGGTCAATTCAAAAAAATGAGCAAATATTACAATAAACTGAAAAAACTGAATATTTTATGGGTTGACACAAAATTCGAGTATGTTCACTCGCACAAAGATTGTGCAAGTTTCATCTCGCTTTTGGGGCAGTTTTGCACATGCCAGAAAGATGAAATAGAGTACTAGTATGTAAGAGCCATGTTTGAAAAAGCTTGGCAGTGGATTTAACCAAAGACAAACTTGCATCTATTAATCAAACATAATGGTTTATTTGAAAGAAGACTAAACTGATCTGGGTTGATATTACCATGTTGCTAGCCTAAAACGGTGGAATATTTTAACGATGTCGATTGTGCTTGTAATACAACTCAATATTGAAACAACAGATTAAATTACCGACTTAATTAATGTACTGGTATGCTAACGTTAATGCAATATTACTTAGATTCTAGAAAAAATGTAACCAACATAATTGGCCCAGAGTTGTATTTTTTTCTTTAATTAAACTAATTTTAATTAATTTAAGAAATCTTTGATAATCTAGGACAAAATGTTATAAAAAGAATTGATAATATGACCACTAAAACAATATGATGACTTGATTATATGAGTCGGTAGCAACTATAAAATTACATACAACGTTTCTAAGAATTACACCAAATTTTATCCTAAAAACATAGGTTTTCAATCCAAATGCTCTCTTTCTCCTAACTTTAAAATGCTTAATTACTGATTGTAATAAAATTTATTATAAACAAGTGAAGTCCATAATTATATCATAAAAGGAAATTATGAATTATGACAGACATACAGGTGGACTATGGATGACGCATTCGGACTTTTACAGACATTGTTAAATACAACGTTATTTTTGTATATATAATTAGTCCTATTTAAATTAGTTCAATATCAGTTTATTACCAAATAAATTAAAAAAATCAATAACACCTATTCATACAAAATCGACTTTGTACAAATTAAGCAAATCATAAGTTTAATATGATCGATAAAAATCAAAAATAGGATTTGAATTTAAAATCTGTAATCTTAAAATAAACATTTAATTAAACCATAAAATTAGTGTTTAAATCAGTTATCGATAGATGATAATCTATAATTTATAATAAATAATAAATTTAATTCAAATAATGATATGTAAACATGTTAGCCGAATAAAATATATTCTAAAACAGAAAATAATAATTACTTACATATTTTGGAACTATTATGCACGTAAAAGTAAAAATAAATTTGTGGGAAATATTTTTTTTCCGGATATAGTTCTATTGTTCTTTATTCACATATTTACAATGTTTTATGAGTACAAGTGGATATTTTTCAAAATTAGTTAATCAGTTTATTTTATTTGTATTATTCTGTGCTTATACAAACTCACTTAGGTTTAAGTAGGGGTTTGAGCAAGGGTTTGCTAAAATGGCCTCTATTGTAGAAGTAAAATCCACCAGTGAGGTGTACTCGTACCGACGAAAATATCGGTCAAGAATCGAGAAAACCCTTTCGAATCGGTCAGATAACGAGCCCATAACGCTCCATGTACTCTCTATTTAAGCAGTTCACATAAGGGTTGAAAGGGAGGGAACTAGTGATGACATTCTAAACAATCGATTTATGCCAAACATTTTTGAGAGTTAATAAAAAATGAAACAAACTTTTAAAAATCTAAATTATATTATAATAATGAAAGTATTGTTTAAATCATTACATTTAATTAAATATATGCACATTCAAATGAAGTAATGCTATAATGTTGTAAAAGTAAAAAATAGGTATTTTTATCATTTTGGAATTATTAGTAGAACATAAATAAAAAAAACTCAACTATCTATATGAAGATGACATGAACAACATCAATATGACTCAACTTTAAAAAGATGAATATAAATTATTTGTCTGTATGCACGTACTTCAATTTCGATGTATTTCATTTTAATTATTCGTGTTTCTAGCGAGATTTAAATAAAATCTTACAGCCTACAATAAAATATTTTACCAGCGTAATCCTAAGTGAATTTAATTTTATTGAAGATCGGATTCTATTTTTATTTAAGATTGAATTGGAGTTTTGTAAGGTCATATTCATACAATACGTCACTAAAAGGGTAGTAGGTAGAAAGAAGAAAAGTGGGTCAAGTGGGTGTTCTCGAATTGCGCTTAGGCAATGAGCAGTCGTAGTGGGCGGCGATTTGAGCATGCTACTCAGAAAGGTGGAATTTTCGTGACGATTTCTTTAGCCTAGTTCTTTAGAAGAACGTTTAGAATTAATGTCATTTGAGATTTATCGATACATTACTTGAGGGCCTTAAAGTTCAGTTCAATGCCACCATAAGCGACGTTTATTGTTCATCTGATGACAGTACAAAAAAAATATATCTTCTCTTACCAGATCCTGAAGGACTCCTCTGGTAGAAACTCAATTTGGATTATTTAATCTTAAAGCGGCTTATAATATATCCTTAAAAATACTATAATTGTACAATACATACCAAAAATTTGGGATAAAGATGACTTGTTGTATCGGAGGGAGTGTGGATAAGGTAGGTTGGGGTGATGGAAGGGGAAGGTGGGGTGAGGGGGGCAACGATTGCGGTCGTATGTCAAAAATGTCGACAGATAAGTTACGGGCGCAATTCCTGTCGATATTACCCTCCTCACGTATGGCTGGATGCTGCCGCGCAAATTTCAACCGTAGGATTTCTTTTTCGGGGTGGGGGGGGGGGGGCGAATAAATCGCACATAGAGGCGGCTTGAAATGTTTAACGTGAAAAACCTTTAAAGGTGGAAATACGTTTATAAACCGCGCCAAAAGGCCCATATATCTAAAGCAATATAATATTTGATATAAAATTAAATCCGACAGAGAAATTTGTATATCTGTCACTGAAAGGTCATTCGCACTGAGTGAGGTCGCAATATTTGCGAAGGACATTTCTATTAATTATGTATTTCTTATTATGTCAACTTTTACAACTCAAATAAAATTAACGGTACCAATAACTGGGTTTACAAGCCGAGGTTTTTAAGTTTTTTTTTTTTTGAGTTTTATATTTGGCCGGAACCTGATCTGGAGTTACTGTTTTTTTACTATTCGGATTGCATATTGTATGCGCTTTAATTTTCATACAAGTAGTTATTAAGGATATTAGTTGAACCTATAAAAATATTCTCTTACATAAATAAAACAAAAAATACAATGGCGTCTTAAAATTTTCAAATCGCTAACTTTTAATTCTTCGTAATATGGGGAATATGACATTATAGTATACGACATATTTGACGAAAGTGTCGTTAAAAAACAAACCCATAATCAACTACCTACCTATTGCAATGGGTACCATGTCGTGACTTACGTAAAATTACGACATATCTTCGCGTTTCACATCCTCTAGAACCCAAAATCACCCTCAATTTAAATGTGTACATATAAGTCTATATATCTATCAATCTATCTATCTACCTATATCACTTTCTTGTGGAAACGATAACAGGCGTAATTTTATACCAAACACATTAAAATTGATAGATAAAATCTCTGTTAAGTTAGTTAATGGGCAAAATCAGACCAGGGGGGGGGGGAATGGGAGTTTTTTTCGAAAAAATGAAATTTTGCTATAACTTTCTTAGTATTTAAGATATAGAATTCATTAAAATTTTATATTATTCCTTAGATATGGGCCTACAATCTATCCCAGTTAACTTTTTTGATAACACTAATCATTGGTCCTGGGGGTGGGAAAACTGGTTCAAAATTTTAAAAATCATACCCTCCTCAATAGGCACACATCCGTTCAGAATGTTAATTGTAAGCCTAAAATTTCGCTACAACTTTTGTTTGAAACAATTTTTGATATGAGCAACCCTTACGGCAGAAAAAAGCCCCTTACGAGGGGGAGAAGACCGTTACGGCTTATACGGGACTCAGTATGCGCATTCTCGCTGCGCAAGTCTACGGCGCGGCGCGGCGAGGGCGGGTTGAGGTGCGCGGGCTGCCGTGCGGGGAGTGGATTGCGGCCCTGTTACGACAAAAGGTGTTATCAAATTATGAATTTAAAAAGCTTTTTGTGGATTATCAATTTAACTAATTTTGTATTCGCTAAAAAAATAAGGAATTCTACTATTTTTCGAGAATCATCAGAACAGGAGTGAGCAAAAATAAAGAAGAAATTAAAAATCACTACTTTAACTACTATTTAGTTACATTTCACGGCTATAATCTATAATTCCAAAACACAAAAGTAAAAGTAAGCCTACGCGTAAAGTAGACATGATTGGATGTTAATGTACAGATTTTTACTTAAACATATATTAAAAAACTTTACTTACACATAAACTTACTGAAACATAAACTTACTTACTTAAACGTAATCTTATACCGTACAAAATGTTATTTCAGGGCCAATGCACCCCTTAAACTTTTGTTGTTAATAACAGTTATTGTATGTCGAAATTTGTAAAAAGATACGCAATTTTATAGATAATTAGACAATTTTCACATAATTAGACAAAGAAATGCTGTGACAAGGCACAAATACAAAATATTGTCGTTAAATAAAATAAAAAATCAAGTTAAAGTAAAAAGATAGGATTCGTCGGCATTTTATAAATCCAGATTTCGAGATAACAGTGAGCACGAAGCCCGCAATACAAAGGTCCGCTGAAAAGTTATAGGCAGACAATAGGAGCGCTGAAGCAACGATGTGCTGAAGGTTGGCAGATATGGAAAGGTTTTCAGGATGGAACCGTAATGCAGAATAGCAACTTGTTAAGAAAGGCGAGACGCGAACGCGAGTTGCGCGAAGCATCGCCGACGAAGTTAATACAAAGCTCCCAAGCGCCATGGTACGAAAGTCAAAAGCCATCATTAAATATAAGTATTATAGCATTTAACTTTTATTTATTAAAGAAATCAACAGTTTCTCAAAATAGCTACGTAAACCAATAAAAGATACACAAATATGCTGGTACACATTTCATTAAAAAAACAATAATATTTATTTAGAGATTTACTAACGGAAAAAAATCGAGTGCATCGTAAAAAATCCCTTTCGGCACGCCAGAAGCCGGAGGTAGATTTCACCAGATCAAAGTAGGGGATAGGCGAACTCCAATTGTTACGAAATTGTATCAAACATTGCACTCCCCCCACGCGGCAGCCCGCGCACCTCAAACCGCCCTCGCCGCGTCGTAGACTTGCGCAGCGAGAATGCGCACACTGAGTCCCTTATAAGCTGTAACGGTCTTCTCCCCCTCGCAAGGGCCTTTTTTCTACCGTAAGGGTTGCTCATATCAAAAACTGTTTTAAACAAAAGTTGTAGCGAAATTTTAGGCCTACAAATTACATTTCGAATGTATTTGATATTGTGCCTATTAAGGGGGGTATCATTTTTAAAATTTTGAACCAGTTTTCCTACCCCTAGGACTAGATTGGATCCCCTAGGGTTAAAGCACTAATAATTAGAGCTACTTTTTTTTCTATTTTTTGTACCTACACACTGATATTATGGACTGAGAGCCAATACAATTAAAGACCCGTTGATGAGGTGGCGGACTTATTCGCCAAAAAAAAAAAAAAAAATAAAAATAATATATTTTGAATTAAATATTCAAAATATTTTATTGTTTAACCGTGGGTAAAGTAGGATTTACAAGTTCTACTAAATATGCATTACCTAAATTTGAGGAAATACGTTTTTCCGCTTGACCGAACAACATAATAATAGGTATATCGGCTTTTAAAATGGGCAGCATCAAATGCTAATCACCAGTTTGTATAAGACCAGCACTAAACTAGAATTTATAATTTGCTTTTGACCGCATACAGTAAAAATAAAATATTCGCAAACGCGAAGGCTATGTTAAAAACTAAAGTAAATAAGTGCATTTGCAGTTATAGTCCTTGGCTTCATTTTATTAGCTAGAAGCAATAATTTAACTACATATTCCTACAGACGGTTATGGTCGAATCGCATGACAATAAAACAAAATTTTCCTAAGAAGTGCACCAAAACAAAACATCGTAAACTGAAGTATATTTGCAAATACGTTTCACGATTTGGAATAAACACACCGAAACAAAATGCCTACAGTTAAGTTAATAGATTCTTACTCTAACTTTTTTGTATTCACCCTTCAGGAATAAAAATGAAAAGTTCCGATCGACCGCCCCCTACGATAGAAAGTGTACCGCACGAATGTATTAGGTTAGCGTAAACGGGCGAAACGATAAAAGTAACGACGAAACGCCTCACAACAAAACATGTTCCTATCAAATTGGCCTCGACGACGCGACTATACGGTCGGCCCAGCCTATATATATAGTCCTGCTAGAAACGGAAACGACACAAACTTACAAAATGGCTATGATCATTTCAATTGCAAATTATTTTTGTGAACATCTAAAATAATCAATGTTAGAACGGCCAAATGCAAAACGGCAAAATATTTTTAATTTTTTTATAATCATGGACTAATATCGACCGAGGAGGTTAAAATCGATCTGGAATAGACAAAACTTGAAGAGGCTTAAAAAATAAACAACAGTAATAAAAATGATAAATGATACAAAACATTGCATCACATTGATAATAAAAAGATATACTATGTACAGAATGTTAAAAAAATATATTTAAAAAAAGAATTAGAAATAATGCTCATATTAAAATTCACAATACAATGGGAAGGCTTTGTAATAACATCTTTACATTCGTGGCTATAAACCAGGTATTCCCAAAGTGGTCGATATCGAACCCTCGGAGTCGACGAGGTCTAAAAATCGATCCCCATTAATTAACACAAGAACTTATTTGAAACTTTCAAGATACCGTATAAGTTGTGTAAATAATTTTACCTACTTAAGTATGTTTACGTAATTTGTATTAATGATTATTAATTACACTTGATATTTACTGAATTTATGTCTAGAATTTCATCCATAAATAACCCCTTATTCTCTTGGAATATATCAATTGATCTGAAATTTTCATTATATGTTCTGAGGACTCTACACATCGTTGCGCTTTGTGAAATAATTGGGTGTTTCAGTTATTTCTGTTGGTAATTCTAAAGGTTTAACGTTTACTTGTCAAAACATTAAACTATAACTTGCGAGCGGCTATGTGAAACTGATTTTATTTTACTTATATAAATATATTTGCAGTTCTAAGCATTCATATTTTTCCTAATTTCTTACGGTTAAATTTCAACATGACCAATTACAATTCTGCAAATTTGACCCGATGTGAAGAACGACCACAAAGACGAATCAATATGAGGGGTTAGGAGGGCGCGGAGGGAAGAGCGAGAGGGCGAAGATAGAGGTTACGCGGGCAGAATGGCAAACTAGGTTCTTAAAGGCGAACTAGGAGCAGGGCAAAGGCGCACCTTCAAACTTACAGAGGGTAATGTTCGCAAATATAAACTTTAAAATGTCGTCATTCAGATTATTTTATTTTATTAAAAATGTGATTTATGCCACTATTTATTGGGGAGTTTTAGATTCGAGCTAATAATAATATTTGATTATTTATTTGGTAGGGATTGCATTCGCTATGTTTAAGAGTGGAGAGCAGTTCGCATTTTATGTGTCCCTGCAGAATTTTTTACTGTTCCAGAAATTAGTCGACAGTGGGAAGTTTTATGTTTTAAAAAAGAGTATTCAATCATTCATTCTTTATTTATTATAAAAAAAATACATTTAATTTTACATCATTAAATCATGTAACATCATCGTTTAATTTTACGTCATTTTTTGTTTTATTAATTAGTTACTTCTATGCTTTTGCTGTGTATCGCCAAAGCCTGCATTTATTTCATTATAATATTAAACTATTGCCAATATTAAAATATTATAGGATTGATTTTATACCAATCGATTTGGCACTACTTGAGTTGGCGCCAAGGAGTTTTTTGCGGAGAGTTAGGTATTTGATTTCTTCTACATCTCAATAATCCTAGTAGTTCGACAATTTGTATTGGAACTGTTGTGGTGATTTGCGTGGTAAATCATTCCGGTTATGGCAAGAGATATAGGGTGATAGTGACGCAGGGCACTGCTCACCATTTCTTACTATCCATCACATCAGGGCAGGCGTGAGGTTGCCAAACGTGCATCCGAATATAAATCAACTCCAAAAGGTGGTCACGGTAATCCCACGACCTCTAGCGTGTTTTGGCAAGGATAATCAGGATCCAAAGTTTACGAGTATTATCTGTTCGTATTCTTTTTTGGCGAAGGCATGAAACTTAATGCTTGAGATCGATAGATATAAGGCCCCCTGTGGTTCTCGAACCTGGAGCGAAGTAATCTATGATAATTAATATAAAAATGCGATTCACGACCAGCGACCAAGGTACATAGACATTTAGACTGGGGTCCACCACTTGATGGTAGCCCACGAAATACTACTGTTTTCTTGTGTGTACATTTTATTGAATTTCGCATATAGCCTCTTATTATACATAACTTCGTCATTAATCATTCTCAGATTAAATAAATAAATAATGCCAAATACTTGATCGTACCAATCAAGTTATCGTGATCACAAAAACCTGCAAACGTTTTAGTCCCAATGAAAAGAAAAAAATAAATACCTACGGAGCTCCATTCATAGAAAGATAGAAGATAAGGGTATAGGGGAAAACGGACAGTCGGGCTAACGTTTGACCAGTAAAGATATCTCTATCTAAACTCACATGGATTGTCGTAAATCTTTCAGCTGTTCTCTTTCTTTTTGTCGCACCTATAGCTTCTGGGGTTCAAAAGTTCACCTAGAATTTTTATGCTGTGTCCACACAACACACTTTTTTGAATAGTCGTTTGTCTTTGTCTACAGAATTTGTTGAATACGGGAACTTATTCTCAAAAATGTTTACAACTTTTTGTGTCTGTATTTGTGTGTCTAAATGAAAAAAACATGTAGCTATTGATAATTTATAGCTAAGAGTATGATTTTTCTGAAAGTTCACTGTTAAATTTCTTAAAGCAACATTTATTACAAGTCTTGTTTTTTAAGCCAGACGACAGTATTATGTTGAATATTTTCAGCGGCGAAATTGGTCTGACAGAATTATAACTAGAGGCCTATGTAACAGAAGAAAGGGTCGATACCACTATGCCATCTGTTGATTTTGAGTACCTTCTCCCTAGTCTAAAAGATAAGTCAAAAAATACGTACCTGACTCCATACAATCATAATATTGTTTTCTGTATATTTTGTTATTGTGGGATTTGACACTCACCTGAAAAATAAAAAAAACATACTTATATTATATAGTAGATAGATATTAAATATTCCCTATTATTCCTTATTTGTTACCTACCCTCTTTTGTATTGTATACACATATGTATGGCCAATATGGACAGTTATATAGAATATAAACTAAGTATTGGTAGTTTACAGTTTTAACAGCCATTGTCACCTAGCTTGCCTTGTTTTGCTCCTTAGAGGTAAAGGTAAATCATTCCAAGTCGTCTCGATGCTAAGAATTTTTCGTAAATTTTCAGCCTATTGCAAAGGATGATTAAAAGATGATTTTGCGCAACGTGTTAAATGATTATGATTTTCTCGAGATTTTACTAGTTTTCCATATAGATTGGAAATAGATTCGATAGAGAATATAGATTTGATATAGTTTAAATACGAAGCAAGCATAATGGAGATTTCTGCGATTGACCACTTTAGGAATATTGTTTTTTGTATGTGCTTGGGATATGGGTGCGCCTAGGGATCCGAGCGCCAAAACGTGTGCAGGCATTTTAAACATTTGTTTTTTGTACTTTTTGTACTTTTTTTAGATAAGCGTGGTAAGTCCAGGATTGGAAGAATTACTGAGTTCGTTACAGTTTGCCTTACGGGAATAGATAAATATTCCCTAATTTTGTCAATCGTTTTAAGGCCTGTAAAGCATAATTGTGTTTTTCTTTAAACGTGCTCTTCAAAATTATGTTACGAGTGATATGACCAGATTTCAAGATACTTCTACAATAGATAGTACTTGAAAAGTTATTTTTACATTTTAAGACTTATGCTTTGTGCCGATAAGGATTACTCCACATTTAGGGTTAAGTTTGAGGCTATGTTGTACCATTTATTAATTAATTCTAGGTTAGCATTTATTTTTCTAGCACTGTCGGAATAATCATCCGGTTAAAAAAGCGGTAAACTTAAATGATGTCTGCATACATATGACCTTATAGCTAGTTAAATGTGACAGCATATCAAATGTGTTGATGTTTATAAAGTAGGTTTGAGATCAGCAATAGACGAGTTTCAATTCTTGGATTCCAGTTAGCGTATTAGTGCTCAGTTCTGCGTGATATAGATGTCTTGTTATTTGCTAACCAATTGTTATTGTGGTATATTTATTACATAAAAATATTTGCATTGCAAAGTATCGTATGGAGAGATGAGCCATTTTAATCATATTTAGTATGAGTGTAATGTGACTTCTTTCTTTTCGTCCAATAAATAAGTAATCTGTCTCACAGGGCAGGTAAAAATGTAATAAAATCAAATGTTATATTATTCCGTATGAAGCATTTTATTTAGGTTAGTAATTATTTCAAAAACCGGCCATTTATCGTTTTATAATCGCAGCATTTAAAATGTCATAAATGAATAATCAGTATTGGAAAAAATCTACTACCTACCCAGCTTGTAAAATAAATCCCGATGGGCTTACGGCCAGATATGATATGCCCATTCAAACCCAGCTGCAGGATTACGGGTTGTAAAAGGAACGTGAATGGATATTTAATAACAGAATGAGCGTACGTTTATATGTGTAGATCGAGTATAAGTGTATAATTAGGTAGGAGGTTTGAAATGATATAAAAATAGCATTACTGCCTAGAACGCTAACATAATATTATTGTAATATTATCTAAATAATATATTATTCACCGACATACAAAATCTCTCTCTCTTCCTCACACGCACACATGAACACAACCACACACAACACACATATATATATTTGATTGCATTTTTTAACATTGCTGGTGGTCTGTCGGTCTGTCAAAGTCACATATTTGTAAAATATAATCACGCATGGTACGATGGAAAAAAAATGTAAAACTAATAAACCTACAGTTTTCACCATTTTGTACAAGGATCTTCGTTTATAATAGTTTTAATTATATTTTTTTTAACGTAATATTTAAAAAAAATATGAAAAAGGCTATCTTAGAAAAATTGTAATAAAAAAAAAAATGATTTTATAAGAACCATTCTTAAATGAAACTTAATATTACAACGAGTTTAGATCACACCGGAGGCTGCTCGGATAATATTTTAGAGCTAATAGATTATTTATTATTGGCAAGTTAAAATTAATATAAACTCATCGACGTGCGCAAATAGAAATATGTAAATTATTATTGTTATTAAATTGAAATATTATGTTCGTGTTGTTTCATTGCTGACCACCAAACAAAATTTAAAAAAAAAACCAATATGGAGTTAAAATTTATGATAATTTGAAAGAATGTCATGAAAACATTGTTTTTTTTTTATTTTAATTCTCTCAGACCTAAAAAGACATTAACTATCTAAAACGCACGTCAAATGGGCTAAAAGTGTCGCACGCACCAGTCTAGATACGAAATGAAACAACCTATCAGAAGTACCAGGTACCACAGGCACAAGTAATCTGGGTGGGAGACGCCTATGGGGCCTAGTTGTAAGACGTCAGTTTCTGATTAAACAATTTACTACTACTAAACAATGTATAGAAGCAGTTGATATTATCTGATAGCTAAAGGATATCATAGCCATTTTTGTTGTTATTAACCATATTCAGATTTTACTTTTACAACTTTTATTTTAATACTTTATCGCCATTGTGATAAAGTAAATAATTATTTGCGCATAAGAACACGCCATTTCACTTCTAGAACGCACATATTTCGAAAAACAAATAAAGAATGTATGTATTATAAATGTCATCCACGGGTGTAATTTTTACGGCGATTACAAAATAAACAAAAGGTGCTATAAACCCATCTCCCGAATTGATAACGCTCCATCGCGGAATCCATACGAGAATCGCAGACGGGTCGCGTCTACTCACGTGTCGCGCGGGGAATGAGACGACGATCCCGGGCGGGGAGGGAGAGAGGGGATTAATTGAGTGTGGATTTCGGATAAAGAGGCACCGCATCGAGGCTATATCGTGTTTGCAAAAGGCGTACGTTTTGTTTTCATCTCACCCATGAATAATTCAGATAAATTAGGGCTACTGAGGTTATAACACACGTGCAATATGTAATAAATGACGAGGGATGACACCCTGAGCAACGACAAAAAACTCAACCGTCGCGAGGCTACTGCGGCTATATAGAAAATGGTTCTACAGATATTTTCGATTGTTTCCTACTAGCTATATACCTAACAAAATTTTAAATAAAACTTTAATTTATTCATTATTATCGACAAAATATAACAAGATAAGGACATTGTAAGCAAATTCGTAAAACTACTATAGAAACATTGACTAATAAAAGTAAAACCAATAAATAAAACCTTCTTTAGAATCAGTATGAACAATAGAATTTTTTTAAAGTGGTGGTACAACTTTTCGTAGTACATTTTCTTTAGGTAAACTTTATACAAAGTTGGTATTTTTTTATGAAAATAATAAATTATGACAAAATTCAAGTTTACTTTTTTAATATCGAGGAAAATGTTTACGAAAATACTTTCACTAGAAAGATGAATTACTAATAAGCACGAAACAAAAAAACATACTCCCATAACCAATCATACTGTGCTTGTAGATCAAACCACTAGGCACTGTCTGTGTCGGGTAGGGTGTGGAGTTTTTTTTTTAATAATATAAAACCAGTATTAATAATAAAAATAAATATAAAAAAATTTAAACTTTTAATTTTACCAATTACACCATAGTTACGTAGTATCTAAACTCGTTTTTTTTTAATTTGACATTTACAAAACAATTCATTTTATATCTGTAATTTAAAACAAAACTTTTTAATGTATGATACTTTGTCTACCTACCAGAAAAGATGTATCCTTTACCTTATTTATTTATAGATTATCGAATTTGTTCAAAAATACAAAAATGTTTTGTTGTAGGCTTAAGTTACACAAGCTACCGTGATTATAGTACGGTAGGTACGCTTTGGTGTTTAAGTATACTTGGAATAAATATTATACAATTAGCTATACCTAACTAGGTTATCACCCGCGCCTATCACTCCAAGGTTGACTACCGATATGAGCAATAATTTCGTCATTTTTACACATCGCATTTTTAAAGATACCATAAGATCTAGATCGATGTATACCATAAATACGACGTAGCACTCTACAAATTAATGTTTTCTGATACGGCGGAGAAACAAATTCTCGACAAAGAAGCGAGTGCCTAAAACGACGCAAGATGGATGCCTACTTGTAAAGATGTCGTATAAGCGGAAACTTTCCGGAGGCTCGCAAGAAATTTGCGCGGCTTGAAGAAAGCGATTGCGATCTTTCCCCTCCACTAGATGAGAACAATCGATCAAACAAGCGGGCTGCTGTGCTTCGGTTTTGGTTATTTGGCAGCGATAACGATATCGTTAGCAGTACTAACATTGTTAACTATGTAAAAGTAGCGTACCAGTTTTAATGGCGCACGGATGTAGCGGATCGTCGATCCGTTCGATGTCACCGAAGACAATAAATACTATCGTGACACGCATGCGTTATTTTTTACAAATTATTACAAAAGTGTTTAAAATCTTTAAATGAGTTAGAAATGGCGGCTTGTTTCATAGAAAATGTATATTTTTTGTTAATCTAATAAATTTAATAGTTTAAACATCACTGGATACATATTTTTGTTGTTATGATGTTGATGACATCATCATCTATTTCTCTGGTTCGGATCACTACAATACGGTGAGAACGTCAACTCCGTGAACGATTATCGGTAAACTATATAACACAACCATTCTGGGTTAGCTGGTAAAGGTTGTCAATAAGCTTGACCTTTCACACCATAGTAATCTGTATCATAAAGTACTTGAATTTATTATTATTATTAAAAAATAGAAGACCCTGTGACCAAGCGGAACATCCACAAACGCTGGAGACCAGGGCCACTTCATCAATTAGCGAAACCCGAGTAATTTCTATGGAGTTTCCAGAAACACATGGTATGGTCATCATAACTCATTGGGGCTTAAAACCATATACCTACTGGTACTTCTGACCGGAGATTCACGCGGTAAGTTTAAAATGGACTTCCTTTCTATCAGTTTATTGCTGATTTATAAAGGTAAAAATATTAGCAAGTTATTTACTTTTTCCTATGCAGAAACATAATTTCAGCATACAAAAAAAATAAACACACAAAAAAATAGCAGTATACCTAAATACAGAGGTCTATATGACCGAAAACATTTGTAATAATATTAAATGATAGAATGATACGACAGTGAATCAACTAATCTTCTTAGATATTGTGTGTGGTGTGAAGATCAAATAGCAGTATTTAAAATAACCCTTGAAACTTTCCGAACTCTATTATCGATAATAAAAGTATTTTATCAGACAAAAGTTGACCACTAACCTTTTTAACAGATGTTCACGTTTTGAGGTCACCCGAATCTAATATTTTTATTCAAGTTTTGTATGATTATGTTTGTATGTCTGTGAATACGACAGAATCTAAATGCAGTAAGGAAATTATTTTGGATTTATGCGCAAGAATACGCTAGAATAAGAATAAGAATAGGATGTATACGCAAGAAGCCAGATCACAGAATAAGCCGATGGAATATAAATAAATTCTAAAATCAGGGGCAGGGCACTAAAATGAAATAGGGAAGAAAAACCTCATCATGCTACCTTAAATTGCCTAATCTAATGTAAGTTTTACTTAGTTTTGCAAAAAAAGTAAATTTAGTAACATATACTTGTCTTTATAAATAGGTAACTCAAAATAAGGTGTTTGAGCTTCAATTTTTTTTTAAGCTTTTAAAAACATAGCTATGAATATTGACGAAACATGTTATTTAATATAAAATACAATACAAGTAGATACAATAATAATTTGATTTGGAAAACCGTATCCTCGTACATACAAACCTATTTGCGAAAGTTTTATGGCTGGCAATAACATTTTTCTCAAGGTTTCGTGAGACATTATTAAAATTTCAGCACCCTTCAAGTGAATCTAGGTTATCGAGTTTTCTAATTAATTCAGGAGTACAAAGTCTTTCGAGAATCCTGAATTGAGTTAACGTTTTATAGCAATTGCCTAAAAGTGAAAAGAATAAAGTTTAGTTACGGGGAAACTCTGCAATTGAAAGTAAAGAAAGCTTTCAACGCTTTTATCGTCCGGTTTTTTTACGTCGCGCGTAATAAAAAACAATGTCTGTAATTCTTCTGTCAAAATCAGAAGACATTCGATTTCAAATCTTCCAATATACAAATTTAATCAACGGTCATGGGTTCAAAAAAGTTATGTTAGCAGAATTGAAAGCAAATATTCGTATGTAATCGCTGCAAAACAGCATTGGAAATCTTATTTGATTATTCTCATCAGTCCGTATGTATGTATTTCAATTGAAAAACTAAAAACCTTAAAAAATTGATTTATTCTTTAGAAAAACCCCTATTCGAGGATAATGGCTAAAAACAGTCAGGGGTCAATAATTGCCATGGAAATATGGCTTCATCTATTTTCTATTTTCACTTCTTTCTACAAAGCGAAAAATTTATGAACCTATTATTTTGTGATTTTTTTTTAATAGCCTTGTTATTTCCTTATATATTCTGTAGATTTTGTTTATTATCAATTTACCTTCCTGTGAAGATTCCCTTTACATTACATGGAACTTAAGCTTTATATATGAATAAAATAAATATGGACTGAATAGGAAAAAAAATATATTTATAAGACGTTGTTAATTTACTGTATATATTATGACAATATCTTACACTAAAGAGGACAGGTGAGAGTTAAAAATGCATTTTTTTAAAACTCAGCGCTGGATTAAACCTACATCCTGCGCCCAGAACCTACCTACAGTACCTTTATAATTATTTGGCTCTCCTACACTTTGTCAAAAAAAATCATTAACTTTTTTTTTAATATAGGAAAAGGTTGTGTCATTCATCTCTTCATGCGATTTACCCAACTTCAAAAACCGATTTAGCACGACATAATGCAGTGAATATTGGCTTCATAATTAGTAATTAGACCATTATTGAAAAAGTTAGGTTATCATGCAGTGTGTAACGCAACGCATCCGTAGATCGATTTTTATATATGTTTTAAATTCTCCAGATTTAATGTAGTAAAAATAATATTGTAATGTCGCCATATTATATTTGTATAATGGAGTAGAAGACAGCGTACAAACAACAGACAACTATGGACATTTTTTAGAAAAGTTTCGTACGAAAGATGCAATCGTTTCAACCTAATCGGAGAGTCAGCAGATGAAATATTTTCCGAACTCGATTGTTTCCCAGCAGAAGACGCGGATGGAAGGCGAAGGCAATGGCGGGATAGTAAACCGATTCATGGAAAACGCAGATGCTCAATTTCATGGGATGGTGACGTTCGGGCAACGGAGCGCTTACGAGTACCACCACCGCACGAGGATCGCTCTGCATGCGATGCATGTTGTAGGCGGCGGCAGTCGCTCTGTTCTGAGAGCGGATAAAGTGACATGGCTAGAATATAATTTAGGTGGTCGGTGCCTATCTACGTACGAACGAGCATACTCAATACATACGAGATGATTAAGAAGCCTTGAAACAGGCATCAGTGGTGTGGTGATGCTACTAACGAAACACTTATTAATAATCAGTGGTTATCACAATCGACTCAACAACGAAAATATATAACAAGACATTCATTCATTCAGGCAAAACTAGCCAGTATCAAAAAAAAATTTATACATTAAAAACATTATACCTAATGTTCTTAATGTTTATAATAAAGAAAGAAGATTCACGAAAAAAAAAAAAAAAGAAATACATAAACACAAATAATACAATATATTAATGGATACAATATATATAAACCCAAAAACACAAAATATAAACAGAAATATGTAATAGAAAATAGTACAAACATATAAGGTATATTAAAATTTGACTTATGTACTATTTAAACTTTAAATAAATAAAATATGTATTTTTTAAATGTTTACTTTTATTGGCCGCATTTTTAGGACCATGTATCTTGTACTCGAAATTCCATGTATCAGTACATATCAATCAAATAATAATATACAACGACCTTTACATAAAATTTACATGCAATTGATACATTTTATGATAAATAAAGATATGAAGCCATCGGAAATCAATCGAAGACCATTCGGAGTGGAGCACGTTTGCCTAACGAATGATTTATACTATACCACCCACCTCCTACTGCAAGTGCAGTTATATATATACTCTCGTGCGACATGAGCAAATTCATAAACTATTGAAGTATTCTTTCTCCGTTAGTTATTTCTGTGTGCAGAGCACAAACATACAGGATAGGAATCACTTATGGAGACGGGGATAAGCTGGATCCCGGGATGGAGAAGGTCAACATTGAAGCGGAGACGAGAATCATGTAGACTGACGAAATAGGAGGAAAAGAGAGGGATAAAAATACATTTCAATAAAATCCAATGGAAATTCATCCCGATAAGGTATGTATTTTTGACGAATATTTAAACTAGCTTATAAAGAATAAAACTATTATGCAACGAAGACTGATTTTCTAATTATCCGAAATATTTTACCCGTTCGAACCGCTAGTTATCCTGGTAAAGCCAACAAAAAACGAAACATGCCATTACATCGAAACGTCGATATGATATTTGGCGCAAACTTAACCCGTATGTTATTTTTCATTTGAAATATTTATCAACCTCTCAAATAATGAGACAATTGAACATAATAAGGAGGAAAATTTTTAAACATAATTTAAAAACGCACAACGCATTAAGTTAATAAGTAAATGGGATTATTATGTGAAATCAAAGAGGTTGAAGCACTATAGCGGAGGTTGGATATTTTAAGTTTAGGTGATTCGAATTGTTATTTTTTTTCTTTCTTTGGACACTATGGAGATTTTTTTTAATTAGGATTTTGAAAATGCAGGGTGAGCGTGGTTTGGGGGGTGGGGAAATATCTCTATGCGGAATATCTCTATGAATATTATTGTATTTTCGAATGCCTGCGAAGCAAAGAGCGCCCAAAGTGAAAAATGGAATCTTAAATATGCTGTCCACTAAAGAAACGTGTGCATTTTGTGTATCACATCTGCTCCACTACATCGAACGAGACTTTGTGACAGTTTAAACAGAATCACTATACCTGGCAAATCGTTCTCAAATATGTTCACACATCAAAAGCATATAGGATGACATTAAGATGGGGAGGAGATACGAAATTTCTAATCGAGTGGGTACGGGCAAATTTGAAAGATCAATAGATTCGGATAATTTCATGTTGATTTGAGGCTGAGCGGTCTTGAAACACATCAGGCATATTTGTAATAGAAGACGGTATACGGTATTTTTGGTAAATTCTATGCGTACTATGTCGTAAATGGCTTCAGAGCTCGGATTAACATTCACGTACGGTTTCGCTGAGCAGCAGCAGACCTGCCTCCCAGCACGTTCCTCTCGGATCATCTTTATTGACGCGGGAACCGGGCGACAATTACGTGACACTGCCTTCGTGCAAAGGCAGTCAGTCACCAGCCGAAACTGATAATCTGCCTGCTAAGGCGATTTCAAATAGGAATAAAACTAGAGATTATCTCATTAACAGCCCGCGACCACATTCTAATCTCAAACATTTGACAGTGTGGCTATTGGAACATTGTATTTGACAAAGAATGTTCAGTGCCACGTTATAATTATCGTAATTAAAATATAATGTTTGTGTCCATTTATATATTTATTTATTAATAGTGGTTAGACAACAAAAAATGTACACAATACAGGTAATGCCGTAAAGACAATAATGCAAAAAGAATATAACTGAAATATATAAAAAGGAATTCAAATAAATAGAAATAAAATTAAAGATTTCAAATAAAAAAAAGTTACGAAAAAAATAACAAGAAAAAAACCATTTTAAAAAAAAATAATTATTTATATATATTTTAAAAAAAATAAAAAAAACTGATATAATACGGAACTAAACTAGGAATTTAGTCCGTGGTTTTGTGCATTCGTAAAGTATTTTTATTAGTGTTGGTATAATAGATAGGGTTGCGAAACTTTTGCTGGGCTATTGAAAAAAGGTCAATTTGGGAGAAGTTAGTATTGAATAAATCACAAATTCGTAAATAGAAAGGGGGGGGGGGGGGTTGTTTTATCACTAACCGCGCATCAACATTTATAAAAAAACTGAAATAGTGTTAAATTTTATAACGAATTGAAAGAATGTCATCATACCATTGTAGCAGTTTCTTTTTATTTTAATCTACTCAACACAAAAGTTGAAACCAAAGGCAGGCACGAGTAGTCTGAGGGACGCCTGTAGGACATAGCTCATGGCCATTGTTGTTTAGATCTATGCAGATCTCGCACTAAGTAATTTACTGGAAAGCACACATTTTCGTAATTTTGTTGACAGGTGGAAATATATTCCGTAGTTTAAATTAATGATGTAGATTAGCGTCAATTATGAATAGGCAAGATTACGATTTCTAAAATACAAACATTTTTTAAATCATACTTTTATGCGGTTTGCGTCTGGCCTATCTGCCAAAAAAATACAACAAAAAAAAAACGACATCTAAATCACAGCATCATTTTTTGGGACTAATTGTATGAGCTTGGGTTATCTAAAAGGCACTATAATCAATAGCTAGTAGAGCAATGGAAAAAATGAAAATATGTAAATTAATTAAAGAAAAATATATTTAGTTATAGAAGTTTAGTTTAGAATGAAGTATGTTATAGCGAAGAATATGAGAAAGTGTTATTCTTTTCGAGGGTAGACGAGACAAAACAACAAGCATAGTGCAATAAAATACCTGAATAAATTAAAGGAGAACTTGTAGCGGGAAAAATGAAATGTCCTTTGAGGAATCCTAATAGCTCTCCATCATTTTAATTGCTTTTATTGCAGGAGAGCGCGCCGTTTGTAACAGAAAAATATATCAGGCCATCCAGGAGGCTGGGCGGACGGAAGACCATTCCGAAGGCTTAAGTTGGAAATCATTCCCAGGTGAGGACTTAGAGATACAAATGGACCTGGAAGTTTATAAAGCGGGACGAGAGTGTGTGTGGGAAGAGGGGGAGGGGAGGAAAGGGAAGGAGGGGATTTACAAACAAGCCGCGGACAAAGTTGAACGAGAGTCTGTGATGGACCGAGCGAAACACTCGCACCAGCATCTCACATCTGCACTCACGGAGTCGCCTCACGTTCGCCCCGTACGTCAACTGTTTACAACTTTTGCAATTTATTGCCGTTCTTACATAATGTTTTTACAGCATACGTTTATTATTGTTATTATAATTTTGGGTGATCGGTATCCATACAATATATTTGTAAAGAATATTGTCACTGAATTTAGTGTTAGTATAACAGCAAAATTATTATTATTAATAAAAAATAATCATTTATTGATGCAACATTTTTATACAGAAGAAGCACAAGGTTTTATACATAACTGAGCACTATATGTACTTATTATTAAACAATACATTCTTAAAAAACATAACAAAACAAATAAGTATACATTATAAAAAAAATATTTGCATTAAATAAATAGTATATATAGAGTGTGTGTATATATAAACTATA
Organism: Neomicropteryx cornuta; assembly: GCA_020383195.1. Classification (NCBI taxonomy): domain Eukaryota; kingdom Metazoa; phylum Arthropoda; class Insecta; order Lepidoptera; family Micropterigidae; genus Neomicropteryx; species Neomicropteryx cornuta. Next base: position 16,264,946 of record JAHKQU010000014.1, read on the forward strand.
AAAATCTAAACAAACTAAAAAATACCAATATATATGGAACCAATTTTATTTTATTTTATGCACCGACTAATTTTCTTCGAATACTAAAGATCTTTACTATCTAATCTCCCAATTGCACGCTAATTGCCACGATTCTTTTAGAATTATTAAAATTTTAATAAAAAAAACACGCAGATCTAATAGGTAATTAAAGTGAAAATGTGATTAGAACATTAATGTTTTATTATTATTCATATAATATACCGAAGTTCTTTTGTATTTTAAATGTAGTATTAGGATGATTCTTATTTTAATCATTTATTTATTTATTTTTATAAAGTAAACATACAGAGAGTAATCGCAAACATTCTTACATATTTTATACATAGGTTGCCAACACTCTCCAATTTCATGTTTTCTAATTAGAAGGTTACATAATATTTGACAATATTTTACACTAAAGAGGACAGGTGAGAGTTAAAAATGCATAACTTATATATATGTATATACAGGGTATCCCAAGATCATAAACAAAAATTTAAGGGGGTGTATATGTTCCCTGTTACGAGTAAGAAATTATATAAAAAAATGCAAAAATATTTGATACCCAAATTAATTATTTTTTAAACTAAATTTGTGTAAAATCATAATTATATTCGGCACCACTCGGTAGGCAGATAACAGGTCCTCCCCCCCCCCCCTCTCCCCATCCCCTTCCTGAACGTGCCAGCGCCGAGGCCATGCACCGACCGGACGCGCCGTCATCCCGACATACCTACGTTAAATTTGTTTTTAAAACGAAGTTAATATTAACAATAAAGCCATAGAAAGAACGTAACTCATACTCATAACTAACTCCTGGAGTTATAAAGAAAAACAATCCATAATAAAAGTAGGTACTTGCCGATTCACGGTTCTTTTTTCAGTATAGAAAACTCACAAATAAATAGACATAAAAAGATTAAATAACACATTGTAACACAACACACACATTGTGTAACACATTGTGGCACACTTCACTTAATACACACGGTGGTAGACAGTTAGGTATTCTGCCTGCAACAAACAGCCGACCTTCGGGCGTTGGCAAACTTGTGATCGCCGGGCCGCCTGATGGTGAAAACGTACGTACACGTACTGAAAAAAGTTTACTGACACTAATGCATGGGCAATCCTTATTAAATAAGGATGTTGTTTTGTCCGTCGCAATTACAGTTATTACGTATTATCGGAGCGCGCCGCGACAAAAACCGCACCCCGTCCTCCTCTCACTGCGTCTCATGACACACTAGCCCGCTTAGGGGTTTCGCTTCGGAAGTTTCTCGCATGATTCAGGGTCGAGCGTGTAAAGTCGCTTTACATGCTCGACCCTGAAAATAAAAAGAAACTTCAACATTTTTTTTCTCGAAAACCATAATGAATTTTGATATAGTTTCTTAACAAATAATACTAGAAATCGTAAGACCTATTAGCAGTTTTTTTTTTGTCCTAAAAGCTTGGGGCACCCTGTATATAAGTTATGTAAACTAACGGCGAACGCCTATTATAACGTAAGAAATCATCTAAATACGGTATTTAAGCAATACATTATACATATTGGTACATAACACCTAATTTCTATTTTTTCTATTCCTAATCACATCTTATGCCTAAAACATATTTGAAATTTGGTTCCTAAAAACAAATATGCCCATGGGTAAATACTTAAAAATAGTGTGCTATATAGTGTGTTAACATACTTTAAGGTTTAAGAAAACGATCATTTACTACTAAGTCGCCGATAGATGGTATTAATTGTATGTTTAATTGTAGAAAAATCACAATATTTTAATAAAGGAATTCCATATCAGCCTGTTCTATAAAAAATATTTCAGATACTAAAATAATGTGTAGTATTAAAATATTTACATAAAGAAAAACTTTTTAATAGTTGAAAAATATTTGATACATCTGCACATTATTTATATAATAATATCAGTAACGCGTTTTATAGAAAAGGTCATATGTAAAAATGCCACCGTTATGATACTGTATTTTTTTCGCGATATACAATTTACAATTTATTTTTTCTACTTTTAGTTAAACAACGATTTCTAACGGCTGTTTAGTAATTAGTGATCATTTCGTTAGGGCCAACCTTAGGGGCTATTTACCTAAAATAAACATTTGAATATTTTCTGATTACTCGTTCAATACTGGTTAATATTTAACTAAGCAAATATGTGTAAAATATGGATTGGCTGCAAATTGAAAAAAAGAAATGTTTAGGGCTTACCGTTTAATTTATGATAGGGTCGCTAATGCCTTTGTCCTTCGATAATGATTGCCAAAACGGTGGTTTGTTCACCTTCCTATATATTTATGAAAGGATTTTTTTTTAAAGTAATATTCAACATGGCGGACGTTTCCCGAAAAAGCCCATTAATGGCGGCTTCGAAATTTAATCAGCAATAATGATTAAATAAGTTTTTAAATTATTAATAACAGAAATTAATATAATCTCACAAAAACGTGTTAAATCACAGATGTTATGTTATGGGGTAGGAAAATAATTATGTTTTTTGAACTTCTGTATTTTTTTTTATTTTCACATATTAATTATGCAAATTACCCGATAATGTTATCGATTTACGCTGACGTTACAGATCACTTGCGAAATTCACTCCATCTAGTGGGTCCGCGTATAAATGTTTACACACCACTAGATAGGATAGTTTGAACAAAAAAGTTTTTCAACAAAAGAAATAAAGGTGAACTGTTTTAGCTTGTCATATCGGGCGAAACGAAATGGGTTTTAAAGTGCTAGGCTACCCGCAGCCAGGCGCGCGGTGCGGGGGGAACTCCAGAGGGGAAAGAAAATGCATCCACGTGGAGGGGAGCGAACGACGCGGGGGTGGGTCGGGGCGCGGGGTTCGATCGCATTTGGGAAATGTCGGCTGTCGCAATATATTTCTCGCAAAAGGGTGGCGCGTGACGACCGTCACGAGACCCCTCCGAATGTAGGCACAATCTGACATCCGTCACGCTATTTCCGCGGATATGAATCCTGAATGCCGCTTATGTTGTATCTATGTGTGTGTGTAAATAAAGCAAAACCATATTAAACGAATATGTTTACATTAAATTTTAAATTTCGTAAGTATTACAGAGAATTAAGGCAAACAACACACGATAATGACGTATTTGTACTTACACGCAACTGACGTAATGATCAAAATTAAAATATATATATATATGCAATGATTATAGAGGTATACTCACCTTATTAGAGAGGTATAAGAACCTCAATAAAAACTTAAAAGTTTAATGAATTACGGTCGAATTTCGACCGCTGGGCGACCTCTAGTATAAATTAATACAGATCACACAGAGGTAAAAGTTTAAAAAAAGAAAATAATAATTAAAACAATTACTTATGTTTATGTTGCCGATAGTCTTAAAAACATGAATAAAAAAAATCAGGTTGACAAAAGGAGTTCACGGTAATGAAAAATTAGCAATGGCTTAAAAGGTTTCTTTAATTTTATTTATAGCAGTAGTTTTAGAAGGTAAGAATGAACGTAAAAACTCCATTAATATATTCTAATATAAACGGTGTTAGTATAATAAATAAGATACGTAATATTATTCACTTATTTATCTATTTACCTACGTTAACGTTATACGTTATAAAAAGATACGTTTATATTTTTACACTTGGGTTAAAAAAAAAATTGTAACCTGGTTTATGACCTAATTAGGTAAAGCTTTGTTAGCGATTTTATTTTTGGCTAGTTTTGATGAATAAATAAATACATTTCAATGAAGATCTCTAATGAAAATGAACTTGAGTAGATAATCTCCAATATATTAGTGACCGATGGACGGTGTTTATCGGTTGCATATTTACTTGTGAGTTAGGTACTTACTGTTACGAAGCGCAGTTCTAACTGCCTTGTTGCTAATCTTCGCGATGCGAGTTCATTCGTCACTATCAGACAACAAAAGCAAAGTAAGTAAACGAAGTAATTAAATTATTAATATTTAAACCAGTTTATCAGTTGTTATTACCCAAATTAATTTGTAAATACACCAAATCGAAAAGATAAAATTTAACCAAATGGAATGAATCAAATTGATTGACAGTTCGAAAATGATTATTTTTAACCGCGCTCCAATGGTAGAAAACAACAGATTCAATTGGTTATTTTTACAGTACAAAAATGATATAATTTAACTAAGCTCCGTCGATCGTGAGTTTCGAACCCAGTCAAATGGAGTTCATACCACTATGCCACTACTCTTTGTCGGCATGAAACCGTATTATTGTCGATATTTGGATTCCCCCAATATATTAAAAGACTATGTATTTTGATTTAATATCTCATGCGCCGCCATTCTGCGTCCCTAATAGCGGTCATTTTTCTTTATCGCAATTTTCGCAAGTCTACGCGGACGGTTTATGTCATGTTCGACAGATAAGATCAGAGACGTTTTCATTATCTTATTACCGGCGGAGACTGCGTGAAATAAATCCCATATCTCCCCTTTCATCGCCTGCGCCACAAATCATACAACGGAATTTTCGAATAGATTCAATCTTGTACCTATACTATATTTTCCAGAAGAGGCAGTTTCTTGAGATTTGGGGTTTTTCTGATAACTTGATTTCTTTTCATAATGGAATGACCATATTACTTTAATTGATGTGAGAACTTATAAAACCGATTTCTGCTAAAACAGCAAACCTATTTCTATACCAATATCGTTTATTTATTAAATAATATTGTTTATGCTTACATATTTACAACTTTCTTATAATATAGGTACAAAGTAGTCCTTAACTAAATAATCCCCGTACTAAAGGAGACAAACAAATTTAATGAGGAATCTCATGATGGTAAGCAAATCCCGTCGATATTAATCATCAGGTATAAAAGTACATATCAACTATATATCTATATATATTTTAATAATAAAATTAGGAATTAGGGAATGCATATAATTTTGGTAAATAATAATAATAGACATTCCCTAAGTATAAATCACACTCATACGTGATCATTAAAGAGGTATTTGCTTGGAAAATAATAGAATCTAATAAGGCTCTTTTTTTAATATAATTCATATTGCAATAACACTTTTTTTTATAATTTAGTAATGATAATGACCAATGTTTTTACTGTTTTTAATGTGTTGACTATGTTTTTTTTTTTGTATTTTCACCAAATATGTATTAATGTTGCAGATGAATTTTATACCCCCTAGAAGTTGCTGTAACCGGAAACATGTAAAACGTAAACACTAAACCCTCAGCCCCTCCTCTCACTACCCTACCCAGGTGGACATTAGACGGCTGGACACGCACGACCTCAGCATCTTTTATTACGGCAGTAAATAAAGTGAAGGGTAGCACAGAAAATATTGATAAAAATTGCAGACCCAAACAGGACCCGAAAGGATCAGATTACGCGGCGAGGAAACCCATTACGGACGCACCAGGCGGACAATAGTGCCAGCGAACATTCTGAGGGCGCAATTTGTCAATTTGATCCTGCCTAACCGTCGCTATGAAAATTTGCTATCATCGTATAACCATAGTATAAAAAAAATATTTATACGAGCACATTTTTATATATAATAATTTTGCCCATAATAAAAAAAAAATGAAACAGTGCAGCAACATCAATAATTTTTTTGACCGCAATTAAATCTTATCAAGAGTGTAAGTTATCATTATAATTACGACCTCAGGAGCGTATTTGATGTGAAAAGGGTACTTTTGTCTGCCCAAAAACTATACGAAATACTTATATTAAATTGCAATTTTATATATTTTAAAAAAGGTCTTTTATTTGGCGACAAAAAGACATTGTTTTTTCTTTAAATTAATCCTAGTAAGAAATCTATCCCCGCAAAAAAAATAATTGTATATATTTTAATAATATATAATCAATTATTAATTGTAAAAGTATTTAACATTTATTTGATGATTGTTTATTTAATAGCGGTAAATCGGGTGAAAAGATAAATTACTCATCTTAGACAATATTGAAAACTTTAGAAAAGTTTTATAATTTTTTGATAAAGTGTAGGATAGCAAAATTTATAAAGGTACTAAAGAGGTCCTGTACTTGAGAGCGCAGGATGTCGGCTCAAACCCAGCGCGTGGTTTTATAAAAATGTATTTTTAACTCTCACCTGTCCTCTTTAGTATAAAATATTGTACAGGACCTCTTTAGTACCTTTATAAATATTTTGCTATCCTTTACCAAAAAATGAATAAACTTTTCTAAATTTTTCAATATAGTCAAAGTTTGAGTAATTTATCTTTTCAGGCGATTTGCCGCTATAAAAAAACAATCATCAAATCATCAATTTTTTGCAAAGCTTATATATTTTATCACAATTTGTACTCGTATAAGTTTTGCAAAAAAGGATCAATAAGAAATGATTTGAAATTTTTCAAAATGTCAAAAGTACCTCAATCTATTTTTTAAATTACTTGCTTTAATTTTTAATGCTAAAAATGACGTTTTTGCAAATGCCAATCATCGTACGTAATAAAGTTACTAACAAATAAATTCAGTAAATTTTTTTCTGTATATTTATTTATTTTTTTCACAAACGATATTTTACGAATACAAATCAAATCTAAAGACAAAATAAATTAGGCGAAAAAAGAGCTAAAGTAAATATTTATTATTTTAATACCTTGAAATAAAAATAATTTTATATACCTCTCGGTTTATACCCACCGGCATTGACTAATAACACATTAAACTAATTAAAAATATTTCATGGAATTAGTGTGCATACTCGACTCAAAAAACTGCAAAAAATATATCTACTGAAACTGCAACTTACATGGCAAATTACTGTCTTTAAGTAAAAGATAAATCTATAGCGCTATTCACAGATCACTCGCGCCGACACCTCTTGCTTGTCCGCCCATTACTAAAACCCCTCCCCCCCCGCTCCGCCTAACCTCCCCCCTAACCGAGTGAGAGAGAAATAGTCAAAGAGAAAGTGAGAGTTATTCAACATTGTAACTCTGCAAGGCCTCAGAGCGAACCCTTCCCCGGGGAGTGGCAGCAATAATATCACAACTTGTGACAGGGAGGAACCTTTATCAAAAACTCTCTCCTGGCTTGGCTGATCCTACGCAACCTTTTACTTTCCCTTCCTTCGGACATATCGCGTAACGCGCAGTACTTACCTTACCAAAAGACGTACCTTTTATCATATTTATATCTGAACAGAATAAACTAATAAATATACTGATTTATTTCCTAATGCAAATTAGAAATCCAATAATCCACGGGTAAAATGTGTAGAAAACTATTTTTAAATGAAAAAAATATTTAATTATGGATTCACAGTTTTAGGACCAAGAAATTTTACAAAAAAAGTATGAGTCAGAAAAAAGTGTTTTTAGTTACGATGACGACTACGGGACGTCACACAGTAGTTTGGTATGGAGGGTGCTGGCCAAAATTGAATAAAATTCTTTCTTTTGATTACTTTGAAGATATATAAATCCCTTAGTACGGGTATTGCCTAGTTAGGTAGAACTTTGCATAATTAATGTTTAAATTAATATGTCAATAAATAAATAAACAAAATTTATAGCAATCTCATAATACTATCTTAATTCATACATAGACGTCCACGCGTGCATACTTTAGTCTTAACTGTTGGCTGTGCTCATCACATACAATTTCATCAGTCAGATTACTTTTTCCGTGTTGACCAGGATCGCTGCCACCTTCATCAATTCGTAGGCTAGGTCACCTAGTCGCTTAATCATATAGGTTCAAATTTATATAAGCAGCAAAATCCATCTAAATAATGCAGATCTAAGTAGCATATGTAATCAATGTTTAGAATTATGTATTATTTGTAGATTTTAATTAAAAGAAGATATATAAATAAACGAATTAATATTTACAGAGAGTGTTTAGCAGGTTAGGTTTGTAAGCCGCCGATTAATACTAAAGTAGAAAGCTAGCTATGTAACATTTGTTGGGTGAAAATAATTCTATCCGGCAGTAGTTATCGTTTCACATCGTTACGTCTATCAAATCTGTTCATAAAGAACTTTATATATGTAGTTGACAATCTCTGGCTATCGGCTTCATACAGAGCGTACTTTTTGATGCCAATAAAGAATGATTGATGCGTTGGATAAAGGCGACGGACACAGCAGAGCTCCGTGCCCAAGTCATGCGACACACTTTCAGCTGGAAGCGGAGAGCCAGTGACACATTAATAACCTCATTTTCTCAATTATTATCTTCATTCTTATTTAAAAGAAATCAACAATGTTACAAACAAGTGACAAGTATTAACGATACGTTTAAATTGAAAAGTATTTGTAAAACTAATAACAGATTATAATAACATAAGCATAATATTTTTTAGTTAATATCCTACAATTTAAGTAATTGGAGTGACTATGGTAGACATTTGGACAAGCGAGATTGATTTGGTTTTACAATAAAGCTAAGAATGCCAAACCTAAAAAAACGGTTTTAAAAGAATTTATAAGGTTATAATTAATTTGTAATGGCCGCCTATCGTTTCCAATCGAAAAAGTCAACATTCTAACATTCATGGATCACTCACTATACAGCAGGAATGCATAGTCTTATATAAAACCTGTCACTGTATAAGAGTATTTCATCGTTTTATCGGTGTCGTTTATTTTAAATTTTATCAAATTTCCCTAATCATAATATACCGCTAAACGCTCGGATATTGATCGTATAATTATGTTAATAAAGTGAAATATTCGGATGTAATCAGCATATCCACTTATTGTGTTTGCAATGATGATAAACAACTACTTATTGAACCGTCAGGGCAAAACATCTAATATTTTTCTTATTAAGTACATACTCGTAACTTAAATATTGAAATTGTAATGTATGTACCCAAAAGAGCAGAGCCCAGATGGGCCAAGTAATGATAAGAAGATCCCTAGCCAGTCGAATCAGATTTTCAATAACTTCTTTTTAGAAAATATAAATTGCTTAACAAAAGCCGAAGAAATATATTATTATAATAACAGCGCCGAATCATATGAAAAATAGTTTTTTTTTTGTTTGACACTGGCGCTTGGACTAGCCCTCTCTTATAAGCGAGAGGCGATTTTTTTTTCAATATAAATCACGTTATATTTTATTACGGAAAGATCAGGGCTGAAAGTTTTTATTAGGCCTAAACGCGGCCGACAGAAGAAATGATCCTTTTTATATATGGAAGACCATTATTTACAGCCTTAAGAATAAAAGACAAAAAACAATTCGTTGCAGATGGTAGAGTGATGCAAGTATCGAAATGAACTAACTTAGCGTCCTATTTAAATATAAAATATATTTTAACATAAAATCTTTCATACTAAATAAAATTATTATCCTATGACTTATTTAGCCATTAGCATTCGATACACATTAAACCACGCAAGCGTGAGTCAACTAGTCGAGTGGTCCCCCTGTTTTATTTTTTTTTTCCCTTCCGCCTGTACAATAATTATAAGCCAATTAGGCCTACCTAGCCTATCTGTATTCGTGTTAAATACAAAGTGAAAAGCTTTACACTATAGGAAGGTAAAGGCAGTGGGGTATACAAATTTTCTCCCATTCGATTTTTAAGATTCCGTAACTCAAAGGGTAAAAACGGAACCCCTTATATGATTCTTTTTGTGTCCGTCCGTCTGCCTGTCACAGACGATTTTCCCGAATACGACGTGACTTAAAAATTTGAAATATTGCATAGGTCTTGGTGATAAAAGATTATGAAGATGATTATTGGTTATAAAGATATCGCTCAAAAGGTACGAAAAAATATAGACCTCCCTCGAATGGTACGTTTCTAACGATAAAATATCTAAATTAGAAGGGTTATTAGGTATTAAGCCATAGATAACGAAAAGACTCGCTTTTTTCGTCAGTATTTTCGTTGCTGAAAAAAATAGTCGGAAAAATCCGATTTACGAACTCGGGGGTTTTAACGCTGTCTAAACTATAAAACATGCACCACTGAATTATATATTTCAAAAAGATCTACATACATTTAACTTTTGAAGAATGACGCACACTAACCATTTTAACCTTTAACATTTTGTTTAAAAATTATGAGTTCACTTACGAATACTTTTTGAACACAGTACTGATCCTTCGCAAAATAAAATGATTATTTATTTTTTTGAATGTCCTATCAAATATGTTTTGGCTCTAATTTCAATGGTTTGTGTTGTCCTCGAAGATCAGCACGATTTGCATGGATTTCGTTCGCAAGATTCTATCGGTCAACGTACGTAACCCTGATTGCGCGAAACCGTTCTTCTTAAAAAAAATGTTTTTTTTTACTCCTACCTAATATGCCATTCGAGTATATGCTTTTCAATCCAGCTTTTTACAATAATAGCAAAAGCCAATGTCAAAAAGATCAATAAACGGATTCGCATTAAAAATATGTCATCGACATATTTCCGCGGTTTGCGGCCGTGAAGGTTCGAAGGACATTTTATTGTTGGCGCGATTTATTAATTTCCCAACTTTCAACTGTTCGGGCATAATGGTTGGGATTTTGATGGCGTATACGCCATCAAAATCGCCAGCATACGCCAGTAGAAAATTGGAAAATTGGTGAGTAAATAATATAAAATTAAAGGATATAAGGGATATAACATTAATAAAATTGGAAAATTTTCAAAAAATCCACATTTATGGTGATGCACCACTCCTCAACCACTAAGTATTTAGACGAGTAGTTTATAGCATTATGTAAATTGAAGACTTATTTTGTACTCCTTAGAGGCTGATTTTAAACATTCATTTTCGTTTGTAAATAAAAAAATGTGTTGCCTTTTATTTTTCGCATCGCGTCCGATATTAAAACATACCAGTTACCTGAAAAATAGTGTATATTGTAGACAAAATAATAGTGTAGTTCTTAGCAAAGCCAAACTTTTGAAATTTATTTTTATTTTAGAGATAATTAAAAATTACTAAATTTAGTAAGACATGATATGTTTCGACGAGGCCGTAAATCATCACTCACACGCACACCGCGGCAACTATTGATCAACACTTTTACGGCTAAGGATTTAAGATCGACATTAGCATGATCAAAAACAATGTATTACGTTGTCTCGATTGAATAATATTCGACCATAGAATGCGTCTTAAATATGTAGAATAAAATTAATAAAAAACTTTATGATATTATGATTCTAGGTAAAACGCTATCGTAAGCAGTTATTTTGCCTTGTCTTGTCAATTCGTGGCTATTTATTAAAGGCAGACAACATCTTTGTCTATAATTTTTAGCATAAAAATGAACTTCAGGTACATAAACAATTTGAAACTATTTCATATTCCCACAATATATATGTATTTAATTACATCCTTTATTTTTTTTTACAGCTTACTAGAAAAATAGTGTAAAGAAAATTAAGGTATTTTCGTTTTCAGCGCATGGACATACCATTAACAAAATGCGTCAATTTCGATGAAAAGGGCTTCAAATGTGTAATGAGAAGAATCAAATTGTGTATTGCGAATTAACTCGTTGATTGCTAAATACCGCCGGAAATTTAAAACGTCACGCGTTTGACAGAATAATATACTACAAATAATAAAAATGTCTTATTTATTCTTTTCTTAGTACTAACCTTACAATATTTTACGTTTATTTATATAACAGTAAAAACAAAAAACAATAAAAATAAAAAACAAAAAATAACTAGAACTAATCAGGAAAAATACAACGTTAAAAATTAAAATAATGCTTCCCGGTAAGCAATAACAAATAAATAATTAACGTAAATAAATATATTGTAGTAAATATATAATAATTAAATATATATAATTATAGTAAATATATATAATAATTATAGTAAAAAAAATAATAAATATTTCACATTTACGAGACAAACGAATTCGAAATTTCAAAGAGACTGTTTTAATGTTTGAGAAGGCGGTTAAACGCACGGCGATCGGAGAATTAAATCACCTTGAAGAAAAACAAAGTTTTTTAATATATAATTAGTTTAGTATGAAATTTTTATTTTTCGAAAATATTAGTTTTTTCGTGAGACCGGTTTAGTAGTCGATATAGATCAACCCCTTAAAAGCACATTAGTGAATATAAATACAACCTGTATAAGGTATCGACGGGACTTCGCATTTAATCCAGGTCATGATTATTCAGCATTATAGTTCATTCTGAAATAACATAAGTACCTTTTTTTCAATTCGGACGAAATACTTAGCTTGACTATTATCAAGTTGACTATTAAAATTTGTGACCACGGCATACCAGCATGACCACGGCATACCTCACAATCGGTAAATAGCCCGCCGCCACAAGGTCAGTCTTCATGAACGCTGTGTGGATCTATTTAATAATTTGCTAACCCGTGATCTGATTACGGGATTGTTAACGGGCCGGGAACGCCGTGCTGTCACGCTGATTGGACAATTACGTAGCCCCGAGCTGTGGAAGCGAGAAGGTTGTTTGTGTCCTTGTCGGGCCGGGGTTGCTACGCTGCAGCAGAGACGGAAGTTATTTTTAATAAGGCAATATACACAGTTCGTATCAGCGATTTTGTAGGGATACTACAAATAGCAAACCTAAAGGTATTCGTAAAGATACAATATATATAGAATGTTGCATGAGAACGCTATGGGAATGAGTACAGGTTATTTTTATTAATTTATTTATTTATATATCCATTTTAATTATACTATATGATATAACTACTTTTCCGTTATCCGTTACAAACCGCACCCAGCTAAGCATGGCGATTGACCTCTGTGAACAGAGTCATACCGGGTGAGGTTTTAGGTGGAGCTGGATGCAGACGCGTGTGAGGATTTGGATAGAAGGAGAATAAAAGTATGCCCATTTATGAACACCGTAATTAGCACTGGGGAATATGGGATATTGGATCAGGTTGGGATTCTATTATTGTGTTCCGTCTTCTTATTATAATGATTCGTGTTAGTCCTTGTTTTTCTCCGTTCTATTTTCCCCCGCTTCCCGTCTTCTTTCCCTTTTCTTTCCTGGTGCTAGGCTATATTCGAATTACAAAAATATTACAGTACGGCTGTTGGAAACTTACAGAAGTATTTATATTACTGGCCAGTTAAGATTAATTCAAACTCGTCTATGTGCGCAAATAGAAACATTAAACGCATTTTATTCTTATTTTTTGTTACAATCCCCCCAGAACCCTCCCCATTACTCATTATCAAGTTATTCTGAATTATAAAATTCCATAATATATTTTCGTTATCGTTAAAGTTTTCGTGTGCTACCCGTGGACCAATCTTGATATATATTTTATATTTTGATACATATTTAGACATATATTAAAACGTATCTACATACAAAAAATTAAGAACACTCAAGATCTAAACCACGATTACATTTCAAATAAGCGTATTACGGGCATTGCTCAGTTAGATAGAAATGACAAATTTCAGTGAGTGAGATCTGGTTAATATAGTTAACATAACAATCTTAACGGTATAACAATATACAATACACAAAAAAATATATAATCTTAAATACAATATAATTAATCTTATCTTACTATAATAGAGACAGGAAAATCGTTTAATACACTCCCTCACACGACACGAGAAGTAGTGAATGCAAGAGTACATAAAGCCTGAAAGAATGTGAGCTTATGCTAGGTAATTGCCCCCGTAATAACGGCCGGCTAGGTAACTGATGATTTAAATATAATGATAATTATTATGTTTTGTTTAAAAGTAGTTACGTTATAACCCAAATTAACAAGAAAAAAATATGTTTTAAATAAAGAAGTAAATAAAATAATGTTAACTTTTATTTTGAATAAAAAAATAATGGTTTTAATATCTAACCTAGTTGAATATTTGAAAATCAATTTCTGACAATCTTAACGGTGGCTACTGATTAGTCAAAACTTGCGAGAAATTCGCAGCGCGAGTGCGATGCATGTCTAATTGGATTTCTAATCTCGCTAAACTCCGTGTCAACGAAAACGACGCACCAATTAGCGCGGCGCGACTATAGTCATAGTTTTCACAGTATTTTTGCTACCCTCTGTTGACATTATTATTAGGTTAGGTTTTTTTATATACATGTGATGTGTAATATTTTCACTCATTATATTTTTAAGGTTCTTTTCCAAATTCATAAATTCATTTAAAGTGTGTGTTTTTTTTGTATTTTCTTCTATAGTAAAAATACTTACGGCTATATATAATAAACTTAAGAGTACTACATACAAGTCCCATTAATATATCTATATTTAAATAAACAAATAATTAAGTAACCAGTATTTTTGAAAAATAGGCACTACTGGTTATTTGCAAACGTTTCGTCTGTGCAACGTTCAAACCGCAGACCTATACTTTACCGCTTTCTGATGTTGCCGAATACCCAAATACCAGAAGTATCCGAATAGGGTGTTGGTATAATGGATTCCCCTTTATCTCACTAAGTACTGTCTTTAGGGCATTTTCGCCAAAACTTGTACCAAGCCAAAAATATTTGTAAGATTTAATAAAAAAAAGTCTTGCATATTTAACAACTTTTTAATGTTTCATAGCAAAACTGAATAATGTGTCATTCTATTTAGTAAAACTATTTAGTGTAAAATTGATTTACAATATAATTTAAATCACTTTTAAAATGTAGAAATTTATCGTGTATCGTGTCCTAAACATTTTGCACAGTGTTTGATGCGACATTTCATTAAAAAAAACTACCGCCGACCTACATGTTTTAGTATTTTTGAATAAAATATCTATTTTTGATTAACAAATAGTTAACATAGCACATACATGTTGGTTATTGTGTTTTTAAATCTAATTTTTAATGTGTCCGGTAAAAACGCCTTAGCCGGACATGTTCAGCAGTCGTTATCATATTATGGCTTACTTTTCAAATAAAAACTCCTGATATAAAAAAATAATAGAATTTATAAAATACATTCCGTTAGATTATATGCTACTCGTTGTTATTCGTTAAAGGTTTTTAAATCTACTATGGTCGTCACTCAAAATGTGGTATTCAAAATAATGATTTTCTTTACAGGCTGTCCGGCAGAGGCTCAGATTAAATTTGAGGTAGCCAGCACGTCGCCCACATCCGAAGGACCTCCGGCCATCGCTAACGACAGTCTAGCGTGTCGCCATGTAAAAAACAAACATAGCAAGGTGGAATAAACCCATTAAGAGGGTAGAATTACACATTTCGTTCGCCATCGCCGTGCTCTAAGTAAAATTACTGCCAGAGATTAGTTGACGAAATTAATTATACGAACGTGAGTTCGCGTTGAATATACCCACGAGTACATATGTATTTATACGTAACAAGATATTTTGATTTTAAAAGAGCGTTTGAGTAAAACATGACAATTTTAAAGCTTTTTTAATCGAAGTTAATTATGTTCAGATATATTCCACGTACCTATATCTATATTTATTTAAATATAGATATAGGTACGTAAATTTATTTAAATATTAACGACATTTTAATTGTGACAATAACCCACGCGCAATAGATATAGATAAAATTAAAACTAATGTATTAATGCTACTTATATTACTGCCGTCGAACTTATTTGTGGTCTTTGTTAGAATGATACAAAACCGTTATTACAACTTTGTTCTAGTTCTGTGCTTCTCAGTGCAATCATTGTCTGTGTATCACCCTTACCAGTGTCCAGCTTACCGTAACATTTAAGGTAATATATAAATAATTATTGATATATATGAAATTTATTAGAAATTGTGAGGGCATATGAAAACAATGAGATTATCAATACGATCATTCTCATTCTATGGTGCTAAATGAGCCTGTAGTAAAATTAAAGCCTGATTAATAAAATTTGTAACATTTTTGGATGGCATTATGTTAGTGGTAGGGTCCAAGATTGCACTATTTTAAATATCGATGGCGGCGACAGGTTATGCTCTCAATAACGCTCGAAAGAAGTACCTATATCGCCGCTATGAAAGCAAACAAAGGATGTGAGAGAACTTGGAGAGCTCGCTCGAGCAGTAAAGGCAGTTTATTCAGTACAAAAGGTGGGCGTGACGGAGCACCAAATCATCCGATCGCATTATTTTGCTGGTGTCGAGACGCTCCGCTGCGACAAAGGGGCCTCACAAACACACACACTTATAATATTCAAGCTATAGTGTATCACTGCAATGCCGTATATAAAAAGTAATGTAGGACAAACAAAAATGCATACATGATCATAAACAATAATATAATTTCGTAGAAGTAATTAAGCTTAAATCCGTGGAAAATATCTGGCTGTATTTTTTTTTTTGTATTTAATATTATATGAATTACTTGAGATAACTAGATAAGTCCGATAGCAACTGATTGCGTTGCAATAGTATTAGAATTCAGGTCAATACGTAATTATTATAGGCAAACAATAGCGGTATGACAAGGGTAGAAGATTAAATATAATAAATTTATTTACTCAAATAGCGAATCTTCGAAGGCGCTCTACGCTTTCATAGATTTTATTTATATATATTTTTTTATTTTTAGCGCATTTTAAAATGAGGGTAGTTTAGCTCTACCGTTTGATGGCGCTGGTTTAAATGATTATTTTTGAAATTTTGTTTACTTTAATTTTTGATCCCACATATGTTGTCATCGTAAGCAAACGTGTGTACAAAATTTCATCAAGATTGGACTATAGGAAGTGGTTTATAATTCGATAATAAGATTTGATACTTGACACATCGCCACGTTGACCTAACAGAAGTGTAGTAATGAACACTCAACACGATTCACTCTTATTAAAAGAAAGAGAAAGGTAATAAACTGGCGCAATATACTATTTGTCTACGGCGGATATCATAAAAAGCGCATAGTATCTCGAACATTGTAATTTTGCGTTTAAATCAAATGAGGGAGATTGTCATAAACGTTCGTATTCGATGTACTGAAATCGTCAGCAATCAATTGTATACAATAAATGCAGGTATATAATTTGTGCAATAGCTTAGAAGAAATACATGTAGTGATGTTTCAATGCTGTCAACAACGGCGTTTGTTTTTTAATTACATTAAAAATAAGCAAGGACCCGTTAGTCAAAGACTGTCGATAAATTCTTTCGATACGTTTCCTAACTAATACGAGTATGATTATACAATAAACTGTCATAAATACATGACTTTTTAGACAAGGAATATTTTAGTACAAATAAAAATAGAACATGAACAAACTGAAAAGTAGAAATATTGTAAACCCTAACCACCAACGAAACCAACGTTATATTCAACGAAACCTAGTGTGCGAGCTCACATGAGTTACCCGCATTCAATTTTTTAGTATTAATATTTTATGAAATATATTTTTTTGTTAAAATTATAGTAAAAGTGTATTTTTAGAAAAAATGTATTTAAATATTTACGTTGGATGTTATAAATTATTAAATAAATCAAATAAAATCATCGTAATATTTATTTTATAATATGTTTCTAAAGGGTAATCTTTTAATTAATTTCTAAATTATTCATGTGACGCCGTTGCGAACGATGGTATTAAAACTTCAAAAACGCCCTACTTTGCCGTGGGCAAGCTGAAGCGGACTGAAAGTCCTTTAACTAGAAAGAAAGGAATGTAACACGTTGATAACATATAAACATAATTAAAAAAAATATTTATTCTTAATAACGACCTGCTGAGATTAGGAACCGAGATCTCTAAATCAAAAGCACCCATTACGACAATTTTCAATGAAATCTAATCGATATTAATCGGCCAAGCATATCTAATCGATATTAAGCATACCAATTTATAGAAATTGGTATGCTTTTTGTAAGATAATATGTTTTTTTTTAAAATTGTTACTCGATAAATAACGTAAAAAAAATATACAGATTAAAACATAAATCTATTTCGAGGTAAGACGTTCTGATGAAACTATCTTAAAGCGATCTAAAAGGAAAAGAAAATATAATCGAATTTCATTCGCAAATGTCCATCCCAGTTTGCCGAGCGTCCGAAGGCGGCGCGGCGTCGTCGAAATGGGCGCCGCCTTTGGCATACATAATGCATCGACGACGCCGGGCGCCGCGACGCGCCGCTCGGTTAGCCCCCAATGCGATTTATACGGGACGCGACTCAAGTAGATAAAAGATTGCGAGATTCGATGGGCCGTGCCTTCCAAGAAACGAGAAATCTTCTCTATTAGGACCTATTTAAAGAAGAATGCGCGCATTCTATTAAATCGAAATATGTACTCACCGCAAAGACAGAATGTTACACGATCGACATTTAACTGATTTTGATTGCCCTAATTTATTAAGAAAAATGACCTTTAACGTTCCGCTAGAAATAGCAGGAATTATAAGTTGTTTTAAGTCGCCAGGTGCATGTAAAAAGCATATAAAAAATGGAATTATACCGCGAATATGTTCGTTTTATAACAATAAATTATCGGATGTCCAAATTTTGAATAATATACTAAAACAGTTTTAAAATACTGTTCATATAGCCACTGGTGACATAATTGATATCTAGGTAAGTACCTAATTGTATTGTTTTTTTCATCTATTGCATACGTTTATACTTATGTATAATCTATTAAATCTATACCTAAAGCACAGAAAAACATTATTTTCACACCTACATTATACCTAATTCACCGACACACAATATCTCTCTCTCTTTATCACTCACACACACACAAAAATAATTTGATTAAGTTGAAAATTTTTGCAACAATTTAGTTAGCAAACATCACACCTGTATATATATTTGTGAATATGTAGGAAATTCATAATTGGTTTTGTTATCTGTTTATTTTTTAATTGTTTTAATGTTATTAATATACATGTGTGTTTTCCCATAAGAAAATAAAATAAAATAAATGAAACCCAAAAATTGGAGTGGTAGACAGTATTCGTAAAAATAGTAAAATAATACTGTGTTAGCAAAGAAGCCATGTTTCGAACGTCTGTTAATCTTAACGTCAAGACGGAGGTTCGATTTTGCCTGCTTATAAATACGGGCTGACTAGACCTAATGGTCGAGTGGCTATCCGTGCAATAGAAACTACTAAAAGGGAACCTTCTCCAGATCAAATCGACTGGACAAAATGCACTAGGGCGTATTGAGAGATCCAGACACTCGTATGTCAGGCAGAATGTGCGCGGAAATATAGGAAATGATAAACGATACAATATTGCCTTACAAGATATGAAATTGTTATTATAGCAATTGAAATGACTAGAATATATTTATTTTTGCTCAGTTAAGGGTTTATAGGAATAACGTGTAAAAACTAATTCATTAATTTAAAAATCAAATCATGTATTAGGTAAGTATTAACATACTAATTCTATTTGCCCTATCGATTGATAAAGACGTTTTTTAATGTTGATGGCTTTAAAACGAATATAATACAAATATTTCGTAAGCACTTATCACATATTACGCCAAAATATCCAAAACAATATGTTCATGGATCTTAAGCCACAGTAAACATTGCAACACAGCTCGACTATTCCCCAAAAAATATTATACACAAAATATCTTAAATTTATTGCAAGATAGGTGTTATATTATGGATTTCAGCCATATTAATGGTCGTAATGGTAATTTTTTAAAATCATTTTGGTCAAATTATTAACTTTAATGTAAAGGTAAATGCTAAATAATCTCCAATATTATGGCCGTGATCGCCTGTGTAGCAACACCTTATTTGTTTCGCATGTAACACATACTTTGATCAATACATTTAATTACTAATATAACTACTTTTCTTTAGCTAATTGATATGCTCGAATAAGGATAGAATTGGAACGAGGATAAGGACGTAGAATTAGTGAGATGTTTGGAATCGTTAAAGTGACTTTGATTTTAAATAAGGTACATTCTAAAAATAAGGCGATACATTGCTCCGAAGGTAGGATTCAGTAATGATAATAAATTTCAACTCGATTATAGAATATTTCAGTGCTAATATTGAATGTGCATAAAATCGTGTTAGGACAAAGAGCGAGCTGCGCAGCGGTGTGTCATCCCTATAATCGATCTTAAACCATGATGGGTAGATAACAGAGGAGCGGATGGCCAGCCGAAATGCGGCCAGGAAGCGCCACTAATTGTAATTGGGGAAGTTTCACCCAGCAAAGACAAAAGACCACCAGGACCGTAGGATTATGGAACGACGCGACGCGACGGTGCGCTTAAAGGTGAATGCCACATTGGTTCGAAGGATGCCGACGTAGGTAGTACGTCTGGCTAAAATCACAAAGATATTGTAAACTATGGTATAGTAGGTAAGGATAGAATCCAGTCTTAACCGAATACTGACTTAGTATTGCTAATAAGTTCAACTTAAAATGCCGTTGAAAATGAAAGTAACACAGTGAAACTGTAGTATTTTAGAATTACGAACGCGCAGTTTAGAACGTGTTTGTAATATAAACAATGTATAGTAAGAGTAAGTTTTCTTTTTTTATAAATTATTAGTTAGATTTAATAATATTGTGTATGTCTAAATTTAATTATCAACAGAACAAAAGGTCGCTCAATACGCGGGTGTAAATAATTCACTCGTTTTCGAGTCCAGTTTTAGTGAATACGGCAACAGTATCCAACAAGTTTAGCATAGCAACCAGGACAAGAGCTAAACCTGACAACTAACAGGAATACAGAGGACTGTTTTAAAAAGAGGAACAGTGTTTGACGTAGGCACGCGAATATGTCTAGACCCAAAAGAAATTATAATGTATAAGCTGTAAATCGAGAAATTAAAAAAACCTGTTGAAATTAAGCAACAAAATTTAGGTGGTAACTCTAATTTGCTAATGGTAAACATTTTAAATGCCAAGATGCACACGCTCCACCGCGAAAATAAATCCTAGCTAATTTTAGGTAAATATTTTTAGTCCTACCAAATCGAATGCACGATCTTCCTGTATCATTTAAGTTGTTTATTTATATAAAAAAAAATCCTGAATTTACTTGTCTATTCGAATAATTTTAATATTGAAGTGTGTAAAATGTATTAGGTAATAATAGTTATTTTTTTAATGCATACTTTCAAACCGTGGAGATCGTGATAAGCTAGTGGTTAAGGCGTTGGACTATTAACCCAAAGGTCGCGGGTTCGAATCGGCACATGGTCATACCATTTTTAATGCTTCATTACCACCATCTCCCCTGACTCTAGGACAGGCATATTTGGCCTAGTTGAGTAGGGCCCAAAAATAAATGTATATGACCTAGGTCATTTAGGTCATTTTTAATAAAAAAAAGAAAAAAAATGATCACGCTGTACCGTTGTTGAATACTAAGTCTTACTTGTGAAAAAAAGAAATAAGCGTTAGGTTGAATTCAGTAAAAATTGCATGATTTGGTGAGATTAAAGCAAACTCATACTATATTAAAAACTATATACGAAATAATTCGAAAAAAAAAATGCATTTACAGACTAAATCTGTTTGATGTTTGGTGTTCTAAAGATGTTTGCACATCTTACTGTGAGTCCCGGCACTTTTTTACTTTTTTTTTTTGAGGTAAAACTTATCTACATTTTTTTTACTAGGCAGTGAGTGAATCTAATGTGGAGGACGCTTGAATGTGATGTGCTAGTCGGATAAAGGATTTTTTGCTTATATGTTACGTTGGTTTTCTTTTTATACAAATAGGCTCGCGAAAACATTGTTGAATGTAGATTCCAGTATGAAGTGATAATTTAATAGATAAATATATTATTAAGCAGTTATGACAAATTTAATCAACTTTCTCAAACTAGTTTTACTCCTAACGAGCGCGGTGTAAGCATTCACTCAGACACTGTATTCTTATGTTAAGTTTCAATTTATTTGTCCGAATCTTTTCATGCAATATGATAACAGTAAGGATTAACTTAATCCGGCGCGAACTTGATGAGAATTCAAGTAATAAACTGGCGGCGGAGGAACACTATGGGGATTAAATTTGAATTCAATTTGTATAATATAAGGTCGGGGTTCCACTTAACTGAGGAACTGTTACGAGCGCTTCGCTTCAAGATAATATCTACGAGGGAGAGGTCAGCCGGGAGACGAAAGGCGTTATTGCGAAACATGCGACAATGCGCTTTATTTCAATCTAGTTAACGTTCAAATTGAACGGCTCAATAAGATTATAATAGCAGATAATATTGAAATGCTACACGTAAAATATATTGCAAAATATTAAAATATTTTTGAGAAACTGTGTAAGATGCTCTTTCATGGACATATTAATTACTATATTATACCTATAGCAATCAAATTTTGAGGATAGGGCTTCTAACATAGGGATTTCGAATTTGATTTTGAAGAGCCTAAATATATCATGTATAGAAGCGGTTTAGACCAAATTCTAGAAGGTAGGATAGATATAAGGGTGTATTAAAATTCACTGATGTCCTTTATTGATGATTGATGATGAAGATATAGATCAACCTAAGTCAAACATTAATTAGCTAAAAATATTGGAAAAATGTTTCTCAATTCCAAAATACATAAAAATAAAAAAATATAATTATTTTAGTATGATTTTTTAGTTGTCGATATCTAAAAAAAAATAATCAGTGAATTTAAATACATACTGTAGAAATCGCAGAGATATAAATTAAGTTATGTAGGTTTTATGCATTTTGATCGATATGATCCAGCCAAAAAGTAAAAATTACAATAGTATGTATCGTCAGCCCGCTCGCCAGGAACAGAACTTTAATATTGAACAACTAAGAAATGGCAACATTTGTGTGCAAATATTTGCGCACATGTCTGGGACCAGCGGCAAAGTGTCAAATGTGTGCAGTTACGAATAATGGAATGGACGAATGAGTCTGTCCTTGAGAGACAATGGGAAACTGTTATTTGGAACCCTAAAAGTAAAAACCACAAGAATCGAAATTAACTGAATGTCTGAATTGTTATCAACCACGGACCAGTGTTTTGCAAAGACCTCGACTTGGTTGACACACTTGAAATATAAAGCTTGATAAAGAATTCTATTTTTTTTAATTCTTCCATTGTATATGCAGAGCTGTGTGCGACGTAACTAAACTTATAATCGACCCGTCGCTCTTAAAGTTAAGAGCAGGGTCTTTGTCTTTCTCCAGCTGACAATATTTTTAAGAACGCACAATTCGAAAGGCCGCCGAGGATGAGTACATATATTATAATGTCTCACATTATAAATATTGACACGAGATTTATCTAAAATCGACGATTATCTTAATTTTATAATATTAATGAGATTCACTTTTATTATTATTACAGGTAGAAAACACGTGCAAATACGAGTATAAGCTCTATTTGCATATGTATATTTCTTTACTAAAAAAATGAAATACTGATAAAAAGAAAAAGTTTATTTAAAGAGCGAGTATAAACGCGTGTAATCTATGTAAATGAGACTCGTCATTTATATCATCGATACTTTGAATCGAAAGAAATTGACGTTTTCTTAATTAGCTAAGTAACCTAGTCGTAAATAGTAGTCAAGTATCTACCTTAGAAAACACCTACGTACTCACTGACATTTAATCATACATGTAACTGACACAACTGAATGAGAGCATTTAAAAAAAAAATGCTATGACCTAGGTCACTGGGAGTGCACTGCTGCTGTGTGGGTAGGTCACTGCTCGAAATGATTACGATGATCAATGATGAAAGTTATGATATATCTGTGTATATAAAATGTGCACAAAATTAAAATTAATGTTCTGCGTTTTACTGATGCAACGATCTTCACCGCCCTCAATGATGAGGTTGCCTCGGGGGTTGCTCGTGTGTCGTATCCAACTTAAATAATATTATATAATAATATAAGGCGTGCAAGGTTTATGACATTAACTTGTACAATTCGTATATGAAATGAACTCACACGGTTTTTTTTTTTCTGAAAACGAGATAATGAGGCAATACAAATATTATTTGTTATTCCAAGGGATGCGATTTATTCTAAACACAGAGGGCTATGAACCAGACGATTATAGCTAAATTATTTGACCCAGACATCCCGATTATTAAGCTCATACAATGTATTGCCTGCGTATGTTACAGAAATTTAATTTCTTATACAATCAAATCATACAATCCGGCAATTTAATTAAATTAATCAATAATAATAAAAATTTTAATGGCACGAGTCTCTTTCTAAATTGGGCGACCTAAATAAAATATATGTATTGCCTCTAAATGAATATCAGTAACATTATCTTGAGCCTTAAATTAAAAAAACGTGTGTTTTGAATATTATCTTAGATTTGGCTTTATATTCGACTATTTTAGATCGTGAAATCACTCGCTGTTTCACTAATTAGAATGACGTACGGACGAGTATTGGATATTTCATATTAAATTCGCCCGATAGGGTTAGGAATTAGCTTTCAATTACACTTCTTTCTTTATGTTGTTTTATTTTGTTATTTTTATTGGTTTAGGTATTTCATTTTAAGTAGGTTCGTAGGGAAAGCTATTAAATAAAGTGAGTATAAAAGTAAATAGTGAGTATTGAGTATCAAGTAAGCAAATAAAATGTTAGGTATTACAAGAACTTAAATTATATTAAGTTTTTGATTTTTTTTCCAAAATATGTCAAAACATTTTGTTAGAAACTGTGTCCACATATCGAATGCTCGAACGCCATAATGAAGTCTAACTTAGTACGAGCGCCGCCTAGTAACAGGTATTACTTTTATCCTAATATTCCATACTAAAATAAATAATATAAATAGGGAACATTCCAATAACATCACGAGAGCATCTTCAAAATCTCGATGGTATAATATTTGGCGTTGCCGTCTGTACATGTGAAAAAATATATTTTCCTAATGTTAAATAAATCAAAAGACAAATATAGTATTTGCATAAGTATGTTGGCAATGTATTCGCGTCGCGATGGTTAAGGAACTCAGTTTACTCTTTCCAAGGTATAATTTTTTGAACCGTCTTGGCCCGAGGCGTGGATACACGAGTGCTGTCATCGGGCAAAGGTGAGTCGGAAGTCAGCGGCCCGAGTTCTCAATAATTTTACCTCTGCGCCTTACGATACAAAAAGACTCGAGTTGACATGGCGACTCAGCATGCTGAATCGTTGCGCCTGTCGCACCGGATGTTGTACTGAGAGAGAGTTTCGTAACGGCGGTTCTAGTCACAAACCAAACCCACTCGCGAATCGCTCGCTGGCTCTCTGATGGTGTTCGTTAAAATCGCCGATGCGGTGGTAGCAAATGCTTTTCCACTCGTTGCTAGTCGTTTATGTTAATAGATTAGTACTACACTGGCAATATTTTGCCATTGCAAACGTTAAATTATGTGTGTTATTTTTAGATATACTTCACATTTTTGTCTAACCCGGAAGGAAATATACATACTCCGATATCGCCACTTAATGAGGTTGTAAAGTCCCTTAAACTAGGCCGAAAAAGTTATACTAGCAACTTACAGATAGCGCTAGAGTAAATAATTGTATTTGGTTCGCTTACGTATTTAAAATGAGATTTTAAATACGTAATAAATAAACCTTTAAAATGAGATTTTTTTAATGGGTGATATATTTTATTTCAAATGTTTATCCATTGTCATGTTTTGACAATTGCATGCTTAATAGTATAAATGTTTAGTTCAATTCAAATAAAAAAACATATTTTGCGAACAGAATTCCTTCTCTGCCTTTGCTCAATATTATGCTTTAAAGTTAGTTGTTTTTTAGTATTATTTTGACTCTATTTATATGTACAAAATAAATTTACACGAGATCTAATATTTATTTAATACGAAAACAAAAAAATAACATTTAGACAACCTAAAAATTAAATAAATTTTGTTTTTACATTTTCATAAAATTATGAAATATGATTATATTAGTTTTAAAACATAGTGTAGGTGAAGTTTTAAATAAATATTCTTCATGACCGAATTAAAGAATAAAATAATTTTAGCAACAATTGAATTTGGTAACCAAAAACATCATAATAAAAATCTAGAAACACTCATTCTTAAGTCTATAATTCCTTCAAATTCAAAATGTCAAATTGTTTTTTCGGGTAAGCATTTTTAGGAATGACCTGAAAAAAGACTAGGTATTTGTAACTAGTAGGAGTATAAAAATGTATTATATAGGCATTATATGCTTGTGCAATTTCCAAAGTAGAAACATTCGAAATCTTTGTGAATTTCTTTGATTCCTACTTTTTCGGCTAAAGTCGTGCAGTAAATTAACGCAATCTTACGCACCATCTCTATATTCCTATGACCGATTGGCAGCCCAAACTAGGTCCACAGGGCTGTCATGTTGGTTGGAACTCACCACCGCCTTTCATCACAAGCTTCTGACACTTATAATATCATTTCCATGCATACAAATATGTTGCGAGTGTGTATGTATGAACATTTACATTTGATGAAAGCTTAACGCTGATGAAATAACAGCGGGCGTTGTTTGAATGCTGTGTTTGTTTTAGTATATGAATTCCCGGCCGCGATTTACAGTTCAGTTTAATTTATGTTTGTATTATACTTATAGAATATATGTTACTGCGTAACCGCTTTCTCCTTATCATCAGCATTTGCCAGTATCCGCCAACCTATGTCATTCCACTCGGGTATAGGGTAAAGGTTTTAAATTATATATAAACATCAAAATTAAATTGCATTTGTTTTAGTTAGGTAGGTTGTCGGAACTGATACATTATAAAACTACATTTAAGCCTTTTAACAAGTTTTTATTCCTATATATATATTTGAAAGAGTTAAATATGAAAATCTCAAATATTCAACATACATATTTGTCACATTAATGTCGATAATGACATATTTATTCAACTTAAAAAATTATACTAAGTGTGTTGCGCTTCATAGGAACTCGGTTTTATAAAATAATATAACGGTATCCCAAATATAGTATAAAATAATTGTTTCGAGGTGGTATATAATGTAGGTGTATTCGTGTCGAAGAATTCTCCGTATCTAAAACCTCCTCAAAAAACTATTGTGATTACAAGTTTTACGTCGACCGAGTCAGCACTCGAAAGTCAGCGATAAAGTTTTAAAGGTCCTTACATTTGGGAGTCGTAATTGAAATGTCAGAAGCACGTCGCGTTCGCGTCGTTCGGCGACGGCGCTTCTCGACTAAGATCGTAAAAAGTCATTCTGATCGGAATTCGTCCCGAGATTCGTTCTAGATTCTGATTCTAGGCTATGTCCAACCTGGATTCGCTAGGTTTTAAACCTTTAGCCGTCGCTCATCTATTCTCCTGCGCTATCGGTAGAGGCATGGAACATTGCCGGCATCGCTTTAACACTTATGCTGCCGTCATTACCAAAAGCGAATCCTTATACTTAGACCAGTTACGTTACATGTCTATTATACAAGTATGGCGTTTTATTGAATATCTTTCGTATTTTATAACCTTAAGATTTTTTTTACTTCTCATTTTATTTAAACATTGTATATTATATAAAATCCCACCAAGCCCAAGGCTTATTGGGCGAATCAGGTTTTGTAGGTTCCATGATTGAATTAGGTCTGTACAGAGCATGCCTCACTTCCACAATTTATTTTTTACATTGTTTTACTTATATCTTAAACATTATTGGAGACTAACAAATTAGCATAATACAATAATAAATAATCTAATAGTACAATGCCATAGATACATTTTTACATTAAGTTATACATTTGAAATTGTATTATAATAATAGTAAGTAAAAATGAACATCTTAGGTACTCGTATCTAAAGCTAACCCACTTATAATTAAAACTTTAACGAATTAAAACATTATATTACCTATTAATCAGCATAACGTTTTAATTCTTTAACCGTAATAGAAGAGTTACCTTTAAAGTAGGTATTAGAATAAAAATATATAAACATTATAGGAACAAATTGAATCTAATATTAAAAAATAAAGTAACGATAGGATTAGTGTGCAGACACACTGTATGACCCTAATCCGGCCGGCTCACAATCATAGCTTTTCGTTGGCAACTTGCGTTTATTGAAAGGGCAGCGCTAAATGCTCAAGAGCGACGGACGGACGAGTTTCGTTATAATGCCGAAACAATTATTAAGACATCTCGGCGGGCATTAGCGCTATCTGCCTTTCATTCCATTGTGCTCGTTGCCATTCATGCGGATCCTGCTCTGGCTCTGGCTTCAATCGCCGCCAGGGTCGCATTAGCATGGTTTTATTATTGAAAACGCTACTTTAGACGACGTCGACGGAGTCCTCAGATTGTCATTTACCAGTATAGAAATATGGTAAAAGTTATACCTAACTCGACTGCGCCCTCAATCCCTCTTCTACATCAATAACACTTTCTCTTGCTTTCGTTTTGCACAAGTATTATTACGTTATGCTGACGATTTGAAAATATTCTCTAAAATTGATGGTCCTTTCAGACTCTAATAAATTACAGGACAACCTAAATAGATTTTCTGATTATTGCCTTATGAAAACCAAACTTTAGCATGGAATTTTATGTCTTTTGCATTTCTTATGTTAAACACTAATTTACTCACTCGGTGGAAATATTTAATTGGTTTTATTTTACACTGTTTTATTTCCCAAAAAAAGATAAATAAATAAATAAATAAAATGAGGTAGGCATTGGCGTATTGTTTGTGTAATCGACATGTTCACACACTTTTTGTGTTTACAAATGTCATACTTAATGAACGTGTTGAAAAATTGATATATATATATAAAATGAATAGATCACTTCTTTACTAAAGCGCCCAGACTCTTATAACAGTCTTCGTTTCCAGTGCATATACATAGACTAACATTTCTATGAACAAACTTCGATACTGAAGCATCTTTAGACATGTCCATGTCTCGTGAGCATGTCCTAATTGCATGATCCTGCACATGTAAGATTTCCTTTCAAAATGTTCTTAGCTTGATGCTTACCTTTTAAATTGTATGTATTTTAGTTTCGTTAAGTGAGTTTTATTTATTTTTAAACGTTGAATATATTTTTTATTTGTAATATGCTAACCCTAATCCGTCCCTGTATAAAATGCCAGTGCGGTTTCCGTTTAACTAAATGAGTTTTCAGCGACTTCTGTGTTGCTTTTGACGTACAAACGAAGACAGGCGAGTGTGCCGTATACTCAACAACCACCAACAACCACCCGCCATTCGTATTTTAGAAACATACAACGTTTTGGGCAGCAAAGTTGTCGGTTTTTTTCGGATACAATAAACACGCGGCGCAGAAGATCAAAGCACGACCGTGTGCGTTTGATCCGCGGATCTATCGAAATCAAATCATTGGCGCAAACATTAATTATTTTTTTCTGTGGTCTCAAACCAAACAAAAAAAAACAAAATTCCAAGCTTAAACTAGAAACCTCTAATTGCAGTATAACGGCGGCTTAGGTCTTTATAAGGGGAGGGTAGTATGGTCCAAAAGTGTTATAAATATAAATAGAAATTTGAAACAAAAACAAAATACAAAAATTAAAAAAAAAATACTTCGAATGATATAATATGAACGTTAATTACACCGCCAACTATATTTTGATGAGATTCTCATAAGCAAATTGCTTAACAAAAATTAATAAATATTATCATATTAAATTTTATTATAAGCCGTTGTTACAGTGCGCGCTCAGACTGTCATTACACCGAGAATTTTAATATTGGATTTAATTAGTTTAATCTCTTTAAGGCCGGTATAAATATTTATGTAATGTTTTGTATTAATATTTAGAAATCAATAAAATGCCGTGCAATTCGCTAAAAAACTAAACGAATTTTTAAAAAAATTAGGTAATCGATTGTTCGCGCAGTATGAAAATGCAAGCGAAATAAGGCACCCCCAGTAAAACCCCCCTTCTTTTATTCTATGAAATCGCCGGCTGAAAGCATTCGGCAATGAAATGACTGAAAATATCTGCGAAATAAATGCACCTGAATTTACTGTTCGCGCAGTATGAAAATGCAAGCGAAATAAGGCACCCCCAGCCAAAACCTCCCTTCTTTATTCTATGAAATCAGCAGCTAAGAGCATTCGGCAACTAAATGACAACGCAGTATGAAAATACCTGCGAAATAAATTCACCTCTGAATTACTATGAAAACGATCAATACTCAATCTAATATCCCGCTAAAGTCGACAGCGCAACGGAGAAAGGCGAATGGAACGCCGGCGAAAAAACCGTTACAATTCAAATTTTTGGCCATAAAGGGCGACAGACCGCGCGGAAGGCGCGACGCCGGCCATCAAATTTCATGTCAATAAGCCGAATTTAGATTTCTTGAAAAACTCTGATAAATCAGGTTTGCAGAGTCAAAATCCTGGAAAAATAATAATTGCATGCGGAAGCTAACTGAGCATCTGTGTGTCGAAATTTGAAAACTTTCATCGACCCATTTTTGAACTATTGAGTTTTTGCCAAACTGGGGGTAGTCACTGGCGGGTCGATACGAAAGAAAAGTGAGAGTTTGAAAAAACTCGTATAAAATCAATTTGAAGAGCTAAAACTCTGAAAAAATACTCATTAGCTAGCTATGCTAATGGACTAGCGAATGGTCCGAAATTCGGACGCCGCCCACGTGACCCTTTGAAACTATTGAGTTTTCTAACAAAGGAAGAGCTATAGAAATGGCTGAAATAAACCTCAAAAGATGAATAACTACAAATATCTTGCAGGGGGTGATATGGGGGACATCGAAGCTCATTAAAGCCTTAACGACGGACTCAAAAATCCTATCTGAAATTACGCTGGACGCACCATTACAAAGATGCTGACAGCCAAAGTGGCATAACAAAACCTGGAGTTATGATTGCCTGTAACTTTTGATATATTAATGTTACGACAAAATTGTCATACAATTATCTTTCAGAAATGTTGTTCTGAACATTTTTAAACAATAAAATTTTTTTGAAAATTAAAACCGTTCTATCTTTTTAGTCTTTGGTCCGATAATGAATTTTATTGCAGATTCGAGATCAGCTCGATGGGGCGCTTCGTTTGAGCTATAAATTACATAGATTAGACGAAAATCGAAAAAATCGCTGCGCGAAAAATTAGGTTTATATAGGCATTAGAAAAGCTCGATGGTCACGTGTCACAAAATGGACCAATCACAGCGCAGGGAAAGTCGAATTTCCGCGAGGCGCTAGCCGAATTGTAACAGTGCTTAAAAGAAGGAGCGCGGGGGGGTACTGCATTCAGTGAAAATACCTACATGGCCGTTGTCGACACGTGTCGAGGCTATCTTCGGAAAAGTACGCGCAAAGGCTCCGCCTGGAAATTCTTGGCGATTTCAGGCGTTGAACCACCCATAGCTAAATTCAGTGTTTTCAAAGCCATCAGCGACTAAAGTCAGTGTTAAAAGCAAGTGTTAGCTAAAAAGTAAATTCTTTCAAAATTAATTACGTTTAGAATCATTAAGCCTCGGTCGGCCACGTTACATACATCTTTTCGGTCGCGAATTTAATCACTCTGAAAAAATTCGATAATATTTTTTGAAAAAATTACAAGTCGGGAATTTCGAAAATAATTAAAATAATTATTTTTTATAGCAGATTCGTTGACAACGTAATAAAACGGTTGAGAAATAATAGACTTCGAAAAATATCTAACGATAAATAAACTTTTTATAGTTAACTAAAGTTTTGGCGGTTAAACTTCAAAAAGATTAAATTTATCAATTATTTAACTAGATTCGTTAACGCCGTGGCCGATTAGGCAATTCGCTTCTAACCGGATGAAAATCGGACGACTTTGAAAAAACTTTTGAAATTTTTCCCGGAATCTAACTGATAGGCGAATTTTCATTGAAAACCAAAAATGTTTAAAATAGTCAATTTTTCCGGTGGATTCGGTACCACCGTATCCGAGCGGTTGAAAAATAATAGGCTTTGAAAAAGATCTAACAATAAATAAACTTTTTACAGTTGATTTAAGTTTTTGCGGCAAAACTTCAAAAAGTTTAAAGTTATCAATTATCTCATTAGATTCGTTAACGCCGCAGTCGATTAGGCAATTCGTTCCTAACCAGATAAAAATCGGACGACTTTGAAAAAACTTTGAAATTTTTTCAAAAATTAAATGACAGTCGAATTTTCATTGAAAACCAAAAATATTTAAAATAGTCAATTTTTCCGGTGGATTCGGTAGCAACGCATTTAGGCGAGTGGCAAATAACGAAACATGGAAAAGTTCTGACGGTAAATAAACGCAGTAAACTCTTGTTAAGATCGTGAAATTTAGGAGGCCAAACATTCCTAAAATTATAGATATTCACATACGTTCGAAATAAAGAAGCGATCTTCTTCGTCTCGCCTAAACGAAACATTTTTATAAATTAAAAATGATAGCATCTCGAATAATTTGAAAATAAATATTCGTCTGTAAGCGCCAAAAGCTGATGAAACATTTCACAGCCATAGTGTTTGAATAACTAATATTTGAAATCTTTTTGTGATCCAAAGACAATAGATTTTAGAATAAATAGTTATAGTGAGAAAAGACTCAATTTAAGTTTAAATGAAATAGGAGTGCTCGGACGGGACGCCTCAGCCGCTGATCTCGACAAGCGACTGCAAGCAGTAAGGTAGGACTAGATTTAACTGTGTTTAACCTGTCTCATTTGTGTCACATCATTCATAATAACACACGGGGATTACACGCCTTTTCAAGGCTAGTTAAATTCAAGGAGGGGCTTGTGAGGATCTGTGTCCTTCCGTGATGAGCGGGTGATTGACCATATCAGCCGAAGAGCGTTGACATGTCAAAAAGCGTGGCTTAAATTCGGAATTCAGGTCGCAATCCCTGAACTGATACGAAGGTCTCACCAGGCTGCACCGAAGCACGTTGACTCCAAACTTGCAAAATTTTGAAAATTTAAATTTTTTGAAAAAGCATATTACACAACACAAACACTTTGAAAATTTCAATGTTTATTGTTATATGTGTTGTTACTAGGTGTTAGGGATGGAACCTACCAGAGTATGGCCGGCAGGTCCAACCGGCTAGAAGTCGCCGGGCCTTGGCCATCTCCGTCTTCATTCCTAACTGCCCATGAGTCACGAACAAGGAACCTCGTTCGTCTCTGAGGGACATCAAATATCAATCAAATCCTTTTATTTTAGATGCCCCCCACCTTCATATGCTGAAGTCAACCCAAGGTCCAGTGGGTATATGGCTCGATGAGGAGATTGAAGAAGCAGAGACTCTGACTATCTATTAATAATCTCTCATCCCTGAATATAATCGATAATGTTCTTTCATGTTTGAATTAAGTTAATAATATCATACACCTAAGGACTGGTCCTACCTTATAGCAATGCCATAGAATAAAGCTTGAACCCCAACCAGATGTGATTTACGACCACGATCTGGGAGTTGGAGAAATAACTCTAGTGGACCATGACCCGTAGGACAGATTCGTGATTACAAGCGACCTTGACTACTTAACGGGCGGTGCCCAAAAATTGTGTTGAATTAAACTGAACTGACCGGACTAACGAGATAAGATAGAACGGCGCGTTACAAGTAAAGTCTGTATTTGAATTGAATCTGGGACAAGTATACGGTAGCTGTCAGAATTTACCCGAGCCATATATCGCTCCCTGTACTCTCTGGTCGGTAGCGGATGTGGGCACGTGGTGTCCTTCTCTCCGCCCGACATAACGATGAAACCCGACACAAGTCGGTGAACCGGACACTGGTACATGAAACCTTGCTGTCCGCCCATGTAGTGTCATGGAATGTAATTGAAGGCTGGGCATGTCCATGTGGGCTGTGTTCCTTGGACCCCATTTGGGCTGTGTTCCCCGGACCCCATCTGGGCTGTGTTCCGCGGACCCCATGTGGGCTGTGTTCCTCGGACCCCATGTGGCACCCAGCGGGCATGAAAGCCCTACCTATTAAACAAGAAAGGCCGAGGTATCGGAAGTGTGGAACATGAAGCTCCCGCTTGCCGATCGGCAGGACGCAATTGAAAGATAGGCGTCTGGGAAAGTGGGGAGGGTACTAC
The DNA here is from genome assembly GCA_020383195.1 of Neomicropteryx cornuta. NCBI lineage: Eukaryota > Metazoa > Arthropoda > Insecta > Lepidoptera > Micropterigidae > Neomicropteryx > Neomicropteryx cornuta. The sequence goes on from JAHKQU010000014.1 coordinate 16,298,933, forward strand.
GGGCCCGCCTCACACCCTGTGGGCTGTGTTCCTTGGACCCCATCTGGGCTGTGTTCCTTGGACCCCATCTGGGCTGTGTTCCCCGAACCCATGTGGGCTGTGTTCCTTGGACCCCATGTGGGCTGTGTTCCTTGGACCCCATATGGGCCGTAATCCCCGAACCCATGTGGGCTGTATTCCCCGGACCCCATGTGGGCTGTGTTCCTTGGACCCCATGTGGGCTGTGTTCCTTGGACCCCATGTGGGCTGTGTTCCCCGGACCTATGAGGGCCGTGTGTGGGAGGCGGGTACTTCGGGCCCGCCTTACGCCCATTGTTTGAAATCCATGTGGTTCTATCCCGTGCAATACGGAAGTGATCGGTGTCAGGGCGGCCGACTGTATGTAAAGCTCCGACCGAGTCCAGAACGACCCTGGCCAACTGCAGTTTCAGCGGTCTATCAATGGGTACCAAGGTCCCTGACTACTCATCAAAGCTGATGCCTTATTGAAGCTCCCGGTCCGACCCCTTCTCTCCAGGTCTCCGTTATGGGTAACTACGTAACGGAATGAGTGGAACAATCGATTGTAAAGCTAAGTGGGGGTGGTCCAAACAACAACAAAGCAGAAAAGGGTCAGTGGGCTACCCCCTTTAGTGTCCGACCACGCAATTGAGAAGGCAGATTGATCAACTCATTAATTATCGTCTCTCTTCGGGGGGGCAATAGTTAGTGAACCAACGAGCCGACTCTGGTGAGAGTTACTCGCCCTTCGAGGTCGCCATAAAATGGCAAAAGGCCGCCGTCATCCTTGCAAGGTGACGTAATCAATACCGGATCGAAATCCCCATAGGGGGAGGACGGTCGTACAATGCTCACAAGTGTATCTCATGCCAACTTGCAAAGTAGAAGCAAAAGATAAATAAATAGAGCCGGGGAGGGCAGCCGCACCACGGTAGTATCCCAAACCGGCTCGCCACGCAAACAAAAGTTGTGCGTTTGTTTTATGAAAATTAACTGGAGAGAGAGCATCCAATCCTGTTGAATACTTGATTGATGAAATTACGCTTTTCCGCTTAACGATTGCAGATCGATACAAGCATTAGTGTTAGCCGAGTTACTCGGTGGTTTGTCTTGATGCAAAGGGGCAGACCTAAATGTGTGGGACAGGGCCAATAACCCCTCACACGTTGGCATGCAGTCACTCAGTGAGGACACGTACAGGAGAGTTGTGGGATGGACTGGAAATTTAATAAAAAAATTTTTGAACGCATATCATCCCTATGACAGTTGCCGTAATACTAGCTGGTTATTCCATAACTAAATAGCATGAGCCCATGACTGACTGTTACTCATTGAAAAATCGCGGTTACATTGACGTGTATCTTTGTAAGATTCTCCGATGATGCACTTCCATTAAGGTACAATTGAAGGGTAGGAAACTATGGTACGGTACAGTACATTTGTTATGGGAAGCCGGTAACGTCTATATTGCGGTATCCGAATAATTACGATATTGGCAATTTCAGTGACACCGGTCTTCTTTCGGTCGTCAAGTACGACACCCAGTCGCAAGGCCGTGGAGAAGGCAGCGAACATTGGTCCTTCGAGCCGGATCTACGCCAACGAGCTACTCCGAAGACCCTGTCAATTGGTGGTTGGAAGGCTAGGAACGCGAAATGAGTGACTACGAAGACGATCAGGTCAGTGCGACCAAGTCTATGAAGAGCAATGATCGCAGAAGAGCATTGCAAGCTCGATTGGATGAAGTAAGGCGAGCAATAGCAGAAAAGGCTATATCGAAGACCCCCGCAACAGAAGCGCAGACCCCATTACCATGTCGTCCAGTGGAGCCGGCCAGTAAGGCCAATTCGCATGTGACATACGTCAGATCCGAACAAGGCTCAGTTAAGGGATCCGTGCGATCTCTGAACAGCACCCATCGTAAGAGAAAATTGATGGAAGAGATGAAGCTCGCTGAGCAGCGCAGACAAGTCAGGCTGAAGAGAATCGCTGAAGAAGAGATCGTTGAACTAGAATACTTGCAGCGACAGCAAGATTTGTTGCGCGAGGCGGAGGCCCTAGCGCACGAAGAAGAAGTCCAAGAACCAGAGGTGATCCCTGTGGTGGACAGGGTTGACGCGGTGCGTGACTGGCTGGAGACCAGCAAGCCAGCGTCAGTACCCGATTCTTCGCTCGAGAAGAGAACCAAAGCCATCGAAAAAATGTCGGGAAAGGCGAATGGTTCAGAAGATCCCACGTTTCGCACCTATATAGCGAGACAAGCGGGAGGCCGCGACCTGCCCCATTTTGATGGAAACGTCAGGGAGTGGCCGGTGTTTGCGGCGCAATATGATCAGTCTACAGAAATGTGTAGCTTCAGCAACTATGAAAATTTACTGCGACTTCAGAGATGTCTGAAGGGCCGAGCCAGGGAAGCGGTTTCAGCAATGTTGCTAAACCCGAACCACGTACCGGAGATACGGAGGACGCTAGAACGCCGTTTCGGAAGGCCGGAGCATCTGATAGACTTAATGGTCAATGAAGTACGGAATATTCCAGCAGTGAAAGGTTGGTCTAAACCTAGTGAATTGATGGATTTTGGACTTAAGGTTACAAACCTAATAGTGGCTCTACAAAACGCAAACCAGCAAGGGCACTTACAGAATCCGATAATGTTGAAGGAACTGTCAGACAAACTTCCAACATATTTGAAATCTCAATGGTGGCAGCATATGGAGCTCCACGCAATAGAGGGACGAGGCTCTATGGAGCACTTCGGAAAATGGCTGACCACACTAACTGATGCCGCAGGCCATAGTCACGACCATGACACGGACAAACCCATCAGTCAGGTTCCAAAGACGGCAGTGAAGAGAAATTTTCCCCGCAGACCTAACATGCCTAACAAACAACTTGGGCATAAATTCGTCCTGAGCACGGCCGAAAAATCGGACTATTGCGAATATTGTGGGCGCAAAGGACACCCGACCGTAAAATGTCGAGCAATACTGCAAGCCTCTTTAACCCACAGGCGCAACTGGGCCGTCAACAAGAAGGTGTGCTTCAATTGCATGCAGCGAGGGCACTCCAGTCGACAGTGCCAGCAGACCCCGTGCGAAGTAACGGGGTGCGAAGCCAAGCATAATAAATTGCTCCACCCTCGGGATCCGCGACCCATACATAAGCCGCAGCGCAAAAATGCCAAGCCAAAAGCGTCAAAACAGAAGGAACCCCAACCTTCGACCTCGAAGGGCGGGGTCACGGAGGCATGTGCCAACGCGTGGACTGCATGACGCGAGAAGATCCTTCTCAGAGTCGGCGAAGTAACGGTGAAAGGTACGAAGGGCACGGCCAACATACTGGCACTATTCGACGAGGGCTCGACGGTAACATTGTTGAATAGAGATATAGCCGAGTCGATCGGAGCAGAGGGAAGGCGAGTAGCCCTGAAGCTCAACGGAGCAGGAGAAATGCGTACCACTGAAACCAACTCTGAGATGGTTAACTTCTCCGTGCGAGGAAGTGGGAAGGACACCTACACCACAGTCAAGCGGGCCAGAACCATCAACAACCTGAAATTGCCAGTGCACGACGTGGACATCGAGGCGCTAAAACGAAGATGGCCACACCTGGCCGATCTACCCGTTCACAACATAAGGGGCCGACCTCAGCTGCTCATCGGGCAAGACAATTGGGACTTAATAATCCCACTGGAGGTTCGAAGAGCGAAGAGAAACGCGCCCGTGGCAACATTATCACGTCTTGGATGGGTGATACACGGCAGACTGCCACAAGCCTCGATGCCCCCGAAAAACGTCCATACGATGTGCCATAGCACATACGAAGATGACTTGAGCCTACACGAGTTAATTAAAGAAAGTTTCAAGATTGAAACCCTGGGAACCGTCGCCAGGGAACGCGACCAACAACGATGTGCTCGCGCCAATGCAACATTGGCAAGGACGACGAGAAAAATCGCCGAGCAGCAGTGGGAGACGGGGCTGCTCTGGAGCACGGATGAGGTGCAGTTTCCCCCCAGTAGGCACAACGCCCTGACGCGGTTACGGAGTATGGAAAGAACACTGAACAAAAATCCCGAATTAAAGAAGATGTACAGTCAAAAGATTGACGACTACCTCGAGAAGGGGTTCGCCCGATACTTATCTAAAGAAGAAAGTGCGAAACAAGGGCCACGAACGTGGTACCTCCCACACTTCTATGTTACGAACCCAAATAAACCGGGCAAGCTGAGGCTTGTCTTCGATGCTGCAGCGCAGGTGATGGGAACCTGTCTTAACGATAAGTTGGAGACGGGACCCGACTTATATAATTCTTTGTTAACAATATTATTTGGCTTCAGGCAGAGAGCAATTGGCTTCACAGCTGACATCAAGGAAATGTTTCACATGATCAAGATCAATGAAGCGGACCAGGACTCCCAAAGGTTCCTGTGGCGAGGAATGGACCTGGACGCCGAGCCGCGAACGCTGGTGATGCAGTCGATGATCTTCGGGGCGAAATCATCTCCTTGCTCAGCCCAGTATACGAAAAACGTCAATGCCAAGGAGTTGGCCACCAAGTATCCTCGGGCAGTCAACCCTATACTGTTAAAACATTATATGGATGATTATTTAGATAGCGTGGATGACATCGCGACTGCTAAAGAATTAATAACGCAAGTGTCAGGCGCACACCGTGAGGGAGGTTTTGACTTGTGTAACTGGGCGTGCAGTAACAGCGAGGTACTGGAAATATTACCCGTGGAGAAACACTCCAAGTCAAGCGTAAAGCTGAACATCACATCGGAAAAGGGGGCGACATTGCCGAGCGAGCGAGTGCTCGGGTTGCAGTGGAATCACCTGAAAGATGAGCTATCGTTCGACTTGAAGTTTAGCAGAGTGCCTCCGATGGTGCTGACCGGAGCTGTCAGACCAACGAAAAGACAGATGCTAAGCATCACCATGTCAGTATTCGACCCGCTGGGACTGCTGTCCCCATTCACGATAAAAGCGAAGATCCTAATGCAGGATGTATGGCGTACGGGCACGTCATGGGACGAAAAACTAAGCGACGCAGCAAACGCCAAATGGGCGAGATGGATGGAGGAGCTGAAAGCGATCTCGGGCATCAAAGTCCCGAGATGGTACCAACTCCAGGCTAATAAAGCAGTGCAACTCCACATCTTCTGTGACGCAAGCGAGCAGGCTTATGCGGCAGTGGCCTACTTCCGACAGGAAACTGATGCAGGAGTGAAGGTCAGTTTTGTGACGAGTAAAACTCGGGTTGCTCCACTAAAACCCATGAGCATCCCGAGACTCGAGTTACAAGGAGCACATTTGGCCAGCCGGCTAGCGACCGCTATCAAAGAGGCTCACGAACTGAAGATCGAGAGATTAGTAATATGGAGTGACTCCAAGACCATAATTCAGTGGATACATTCAGATCCCAGGAACTATAAAACGTTCGTTGCACACCGACTCGGCGAAATCGATGAAGTAACGACTCCCGACGACTGGCGTTGGGTACCGACGAAGGAAAATATTGCGGACGAAGCGACGCGTGATAACGCACCCATTGACCTGACACCTAACTCACGATGGTTCGCCGGGCCAGAATTCCTACGTCTGCCCGAGAGCCAATGGCCAGTGGCAAAACCATCCAGGCCGATAACAACTGAGGAGGAGATCAGGAGAGAGATCGTACTGATGGCAAACGAGGAGGTTGAAGGGGAGGCACAGGGACAGGCAAGGAGGTCGCTATCAAAAAGCTTTCCGACGAACCTGTCCAATCTGTGTAAACCAGATACCGAAACAAAGGCTCATGAACATACTGACAGCCTACCAAACATCAGTAGGTTCTCATCTTGGATACGCCTGGTGAGAGCGACGGCTTGGTGCCTAAGATTTATCAAACGCTGCAGGAAGCAACCAGTAGACGGACCACTCAACATTAATGACGTGGACGAAGCTGAAACATTGTGGATAAAATCCAGTCAACGGAATCACTTCCCAGCCGAATTGAAAGCCCTGGCGGAAGGGCGAGCCATACACCCTAGCAGCCGTCTGAAACTACTCATGCCGTATATCGATGAGGACGGAGTTTTAAGGATGGATGGCCGCACAAGCTTGGCAGAGAACATCCCTATTGAAACAAGGAAGCCGGCAATTATGGATCCCAAAGATCAGTATACGCGTTTGATAATCAAACACGCGCACGAGAAGTCTCTGCACCACGGGCACGAAAGAGTGCTCAACGAACTAAGGCAAAGGTTCTGGATTCTAAACGCCAGATCCGCAATTCGTCAGATCGTGCGAAGCTGCCAACAATGCAAGGTGCGAAAAAATGAGGCACCTGCTCAAATGATGGGAAAGCTGCCGCAGGTGAGAATGGCACACCACATCCGTCCATTCACGAACTGCGGATGTGACTACTTCGGACCCTACGATGTGACCATCGGGAGGCGTCATGAGAAGAGATATGGGGTACTATTCACGTGCTTAAGCACGCGAGCGATTCATCTGGAATTAGCAGCGTCTTTGTCTACAGACTCAGCCATAATGGCCATCCGACGGATGGCAGCCAGAAGGGGCACACCAAGACACATGTATTCTGACAACGGTACTAACCTGAGGGGAGCTGACAATGAGATCAGAAAAGCCCTCGAGGAAATTGACCACACACGAATGCAAGAGGACCTTTCCATGCGTGGTATAACCTGGCACTTTATACCACCAGCCTCTCCTCATATGGGAGGCTCATGGGAACGATTGGTGCGCTCCGTGAAGGTTGCACTAAGCAGCACCTTGAAAGAAAGGGCTCCTAAAGAGGAAGCTCTGGCAACACTCTTCACTGAAGTCGAACATATGGTGAACAGCCGACCACTGACACAAGTGTCATTGAATCACGAAGATGATGAAAGCTTGACGCCAAATCATTTCTTGATTGGAGCATCATCAGGACATATGGTAATGGGAGAGCATAACAGCGAGGATTTTGACTCCAAGAAGCAATGGAGAATATCTCAAGCCTTAGCGGATATGTTTTGGAACCGATGGGTAAAAGAATATCTACCCACACTGAACCAAACAACCAAGTGGCACAAAGAGGGGCTGCAGTTGAAGAAGGGTGATCTAGTGCTGATAGCAGACAATAACCTACCGCGCAACGCGTGGCCAAGGGGCATCATAATCAACACATACCCCGGCAAAGACGATCAAGTGCGAGTAGTAGAAATCAGAACAAGAGCAGGCACCATGAAACGACCAGTCAACAAAGTCATACCGCTCGAAGTGCAGACACGAGAGAGTACTGTAGATGCAGTCTAAGTACGGGGGGGGGAATGTTCGCGCAGTATGAAAATGCAAGCGAAATAAGGCACCCCCAGTAAAACCCCCCTTCTTTTATTCTATGAAATCGCCGGCTGAAAGCATTCGGCAATGAAATGACTGAAAATATCTGCGAAATAAATGCACCTGAATTTACTGTTCGCGCAGTATGAAAATGCAAGCGAAATAAGGCACCCCCAGCCAAAACCTCCCTTCTTTATTCTATGAAATCAGCAGCTAAGAGCATTCGGCAACTAAATGACAACGCAGTATGAAAATACCTGCGAAATAAATTCACCTCTGAATTACTATGAAAACGATCAATACTCAATCTAATATCCCGCTAAAGTCGACAGCGCAACGGAGAAAGGCGAATGGAACGCCGGCGAAAAAACCGTTACAATTCAAATTTTTGGCCATAAAGGGCGACAGACCGCGCGGAAGGCGCGACGCCGGCCATCAAATTTCATGTCAATAAGCCGAATTTAGATTTCTTGAAAAACTCTGATAAATCAGGTTTGCAGAGTCAAAATCCTGGAAAAATAATAATTGCATGCGGAAGCTAACTGAGCATCTGTGTGTCGAAATTTGAAAACTTTCATCGACCCATTTTTGAACTATTGAGTTTTTGCCAAACTGGGGGTAGTCACTGGCGGGTCGATACGAAAGAAAAGTGAGAGTTTGAAAAAACTCGTATAAAATCAATTTGAAGAGCTAAAACTCTGAAAAAATACTCATTAGCTAGCTATGCTAATGGACTAGCGAATGGTCCGAAATTCGGACGCCGCCCACGTGACCCTTTGAAACTATTGAGTTTTCTAACAAAGGAAGAGCTATAGAAATGGCTGAAATAAACCTCAAAAGATGAATAACTACAAATATCTTGCAGGGGGTGATATGGGGGACATCGAAGCTCATTAAAGCCTTAACGACGGACTCAAAAATCCTATCTGAAATTACGCTGGACGCACCATTACAAAGATGCTGACAGCCAAAGTGGCATAACAAAACCTGGAGTTATGATTGCCTGTAACTTTTGATATATTAATGTTACGACAAAATTGTCATACAATTATCTTTCAGAAATGTTGTTCTGAACATTTTTAAACAATAAAATTTTTTTGAAAATTAAAACCGTTCTATCTTTTTAGTCTTTGGTCCGATAATGAATTTTATTGCAGATTCGAGATCAGCTCGATGGGGCGCTTCGTTTGAGCTATAAATTACATAGATTAGACGAAAATCGAAAAAATCGCTGCGCGAAAAATTAGGTTTATATAGGCATTAGAAAAGCTCGATGGTCACGTGTCACAAAATGGACCAATCACAGCGCAGGGAAAGTCGAATTTCCGCGAGGCGCTAGCCGAATTGTAACAGTGCTTAAAAGAAGGAGCGCGGGGGGGTACTGCATTCAGTGAAAATACCTACATGGCCGTTGTCGACACGTGTCGAGGCTATCTTCGGAAAAGTACGCGCAAAGGCTCCGCCTGGAAATTCTTGGCGATTTCAGGCGTTGAACCACCCATAGCTAAATTCAGTGTTTTCAAAGCCATCAGCGACTAAAGTCAGTGTTAAAAGCAAGTGTTAGCTAAAAAGTAAATTCTTTCAAAATTAATTACGTTTAGAATCATTAAGCCTCGGTCGGCCACGTTACATACATCTTTTCGGTCGCGAATTTAATCACTCTGAAAAAATTCGATAATATTTTTTGAAAAAATTACAAGTCGGGAATTTCGAAAATAATTAAAATAATTATTTTTTATAGCAGATTCGTTGACAACGTAATAAAACGGTTGAGAAATAATAGACTTCGAAAAATATCTAACGATAAATAAACTTTTTATAGTTAACTAAAGTTTTGGCGGTTAAACTTCAAAAAGATTAAATTTATCAATTATTTAACTAGATTCGTTAACGCCGTGGCCGATTAGGCAATTCGCTTCTAACCGGATGAAAATCGGACGACTTTGAAAAAACTTTTGAAATTTTTCCCGGAATCTAACTGATAGGCGAATTTTCATTGAAAACCAAAAATGTTTAAAATAGTCAATTTTTCCGGTGGATTCGGTACCACCGTATCCGAGCGGTTGAAAAATAATAGGCTTTGAAAAAGATCTAACAATAAATAAACTTTTTACAGTTGATTTAAGTTTTTGCGGCAAAACTTCAAAAAGTTTAAAGTTATCAATTATCTCATTAGATTCGTTAACGCCGCAGTCGATTAGGCAATTCGTTCCTAACCAGATAAAAATCGGACGACTTTGAAAAAACTTTGAAATTTTTTCAAAAATTAAATGACAGTCGAATTTTCATTGAAAACCAAAAATATTTAAAATAGTCAATTTTTCCGGTGGATTCGGTAGCAACGCATTTAGGCGAGTGGCAAATAACGAAACATGGAAAAGTTCTGACGGTAAATAAACGCAGTAAACTCTTGTTAAGATCGTGAAATTTAGGAGGCCAAACATTCCTAAAATTATAGATATTCACATACGTTCGAAATAAAGAAGCGATCTTCTTCGTCTCGCCTAAACGAAACATTTTTATAAATTAAAAATGATAGCATCTCGAATAATTTGAAAATAAATATTCGTCTGTAAGCGCCAAAAGCTGATGAAACATTTCACAGCCATAGTGTTTGAATAACTAATATTTGAAATCTTTTTGTGATCCAAAGACAATAGATTTTAGAATAAATAGTTATAGTGAGAAAAGACTCAATTTAAGTTTAAATGAAATAGGAGTGCTCGGACGGGACGCCTCAGCCGCTGATCTCGACAAGCGACTGCAAGCAGTAAGGTAGGACTAGATTTAACTGTGTTTAACCTGTCTCATTTGTGTCACATCATTCATAATAACACACGGGGATTACACGCCTTTTCAAGGCTAGTTAAATTCAAGGAGGGGCTTGTGAGGATCTGTGTCCTTCCGTGATGAGCGGGTGATTGACCATATCAGCCGAAGAGCGTTGACATGTCAAAAAGCGTGGCTTAAATTCGGAATTCAGGTCGCAATCCCTGAACTGATACGAAGGTCTCACCAGGCTGCACCGAAGCACGTTGACTCCAAACTTGCAAAATTTTGAAAATTTAAATTTTTTGAAAAAGCATATTACACAACACAAACACTTTGAAAATTTCAATGTTTATTGTTATATGTGTTGTTACTAGGTGTTAGGGATGGAACCTACCAGAGTATGGCCGGCAGGTCCAACCGGCTAGAAGTCGCCGGGCCTTGGCCATCTCCGTCTTCATTCCTAACTGCCCATGAGTCACGAACAAGGAACCTCGTTCGTCTCTGAGGGACATCAAATATCAATCAAATCCTTTTATTTTAGATGCCCCCCACCTTCATATGCTGAAGTCAACCCAAGGTCCAGTGGGTATATGGCTCGATGAGGAGATTGAAGAAGCAGAGACTCTGACTATCTATTAATAATCTCTCATCCCTGAATATAATCGATAATGTTCTTTCATGTTTGAATTAAGTTAATAATATCATACACCTAAGGACTGGTCCTACCTTATAGCAATGCCATAGAATAAAGCTTGAACCCCAACCAGATGTGATTTACGACCACGATCTGGGAGTTGGAGAAATAACTCTAGTGGACCATGACCCGTAGGACAGATTCGTGATTACAAGCGACCTTGACTACTTAACGGGCGGTGCCCAAAAATTGTGTTGAATTAAACTGAACTGACCGGACTAACGAGATAAGATAGAACGGCGCGTTACAAGTAAAGTCTGTATTTGAATTGAATCTGGGACAAGTATACGGTAGCTGTCAGAATTTACCCGAGCCATATATCGCTCCCTGTACTCTCTGGTCGGTAGCGGATGTGGGCACGTGGTGTCCTTCTCTCCGCCCGACATAACGATGAAACCCGACACAAGTCGGTGAACCGGACACTGGTACATGAAACCTTGCTGTCCGCCCATGTAGTGTCATGGAATGTAATTGAAGGCTGGGCATGTCCATGTGGGCTGTGTTCCTTGGACCCCATTTGGGCTGTGTTCCCCGGACCCCATCTGGGCTGTGTTCCGCGGACCCCATGTGGGCTGTGTTCCTCGGACCCCATGTGGCACCCAGCGGGCATGAAAGCCCTACCTATTAAACAAGAAAGGCCGAGGTATCGGAAGTGTGGAACATGAAGCTCCCGCTTGCCGATCGGCAGGACGCAATTGAAAGATAGGCGTCTGGGAAAGTGGGGAGGGTACTACGGGCCCGCCTCACACCCTGTGGGCTGTGTTCCTTGGACCCCATCTGGGCTGTGTTCCTTGGACCCCATCTGGGCTGTGTTCCCCGAACCCATGTGGGCTGTGTTCCTTGGACCCCATGTGGGCTGTGTTCCTTGGACCCCATATGGGCCGTAATCCCCGAACCCATGTGGGCTGTATTCCCCGGACCCCATGTGGGCTGTGTTCCTTGGACCCCATGTGGGCTGTGTTCCTTGGACCCCATGTGGGCTGTGTTCCCCGGACCTATGAGGGCCGTGTGTGGGAGGCGGGTACTTCGGGCCCGCCTTACGCCCATTGTTTGAAATCCATGTGGTTCTATCCCGTGCAATACGGAAGTGATCGGTGTCAGGGCGGCCGACTGTATGTAAAGCTCCGACCGAGTCCAGAACGACCCTGGCCAACTGCAGTTTCAGCGGTCTATCAATGGGTACCAAGGTCCCTGACTACTCATCAAAGCTGATGCCTTATTGAAGCTCCCGGTCCGACCCCTTCTCTCCAGGTCTCCGTTATGGGTAACTACGTAACGGAATGAGTGGAACAATCGATTGTAAAGCTAAGTGGGGGTGGTCCAAACAACAACAAAGCAGAAAAGGGTCAGTGGGCTACCCCCTTTAGTGTCCGACCACGCAATTGAGAAGGCAGATTGATCAACTCATTAATTATCGTCTCTCTTCGGGGGGGCAATAGTTAGTGAACCAACGAGCCGACTCTGGTGAGAGTTACTCGCCCTTCGAGGTCGCCATAAAATGGCAAAAGGCCGCCGTCATCCTTGCAAGGTGACGTAATCAATACCGGATCGAAATCCCCATAGGGGGAGGACGGTCGTACAATGCTCACAAGTGTATCTCATGCCAACTTGCAAAGTAGAAGCAAAAGATAAATAAATAGAGCCGGGGAGGGCAGCCGCACCACGGTAGTATCCCAAACCGGCTCGCCACGCAAACAAAAGTTGTGCGTTTGTTTTATGAAAATTAACTGGAGAGAGAGCATCCAATCCTGTTGAATACTTGATTGATGAAATTACGCTTTTCCGCTTAACGATTGCAGATCGATACAAGCATTAGTGTTAGCCGAGTTACTCGGTGGTTTGTCTTGATGCAAAGGGGCAGACCTAAATGTGTGGGACAGGGCCAATAACCCCTCACACGTTGGCATGCAGTCACTCAGTGAGGACACGTACAGGAGAGTTGTGGGATGGACTGGAAATTTAATAAAAAAATTTTTGAACGCATATCATCCCTATGACAGTTGCCGTAATACTAGCTGGTTATTCCATAACTAAATAGCATGAGCCCATGACTGACTGTTACTCATTGAAAAATCGCGGTTACATTGACGTGTATCTTTGTAAGATTCTCCGATGATGCACTTCCATTAAGGTACAATTGAAGGGTAGGAAACTATGGTACGGTACAGTACATTTGTTATGGGAAGCCGGTAACGTCTATATTGCGGTATCCGAATAATTACGATATTGGCAATTTCAGTGACACCGGTCTTCTTTCGGTCGTCAAGTACGACACCCAGTCGCAAGGCCGTGGAGAAGGCAGCGAACATCGATCGATATTTATATTTCGTTCGCTGCACGCATCTTTTGGCAAATCGGACAAGAAGAAAGGTTACGCAGATATGTTAAAAAAATAAATTTCGACAAAGGTTGGAATTGCTGTCCGTCGCTCCTTAGTTGTCACCTCGAGAGTAGGCATTATGCAAGCGCGGAGATGTACGGTTCAAGAGGCATCAGGACGTGGGTGGTTCGTGTGGAGAACGTGGGCTGACAACTGCTAACAGGAAAGAAACGTGTACGGTACAGGAAATGCTCTATGATCACAGAGAAACGTTTATATCGCCTAAGTTTTAAAGTTTCATGTGAAGTCACTGGTAAGGAATACTGCTAATATCTGTCCGGAATACTGCCGTCCGCATGTACGAGTACATATTAATAACTACCCTACCAAGGTTTCTATACCCATTTAAACATATAATCATACATATTTAAACTAGTACCATTATAACTATGAAAATACACAAATATCTTAATAATCATGATAACCCTTGACTGTTTTTTTTATCGATCCTTATTTTCCTTATATATAGCATCAAATCACCATACGTATATTTTATTTGTAAAAATAAAATTGAAACATTGTCAGAAAAAAAATGTATAACTTTTATTGATGATATGGTTATATATCATTTTAAATAAAGCTAAGATACCCACGGAAAAGGCATCAGCCTTCGTGGGGTTGTACATGGTGCATTACTGTAATAAAAAAAAAAAAAAAAAAAATGATGTTTCTTTTTGCATACCGTATATATAAGAATTAATTCTAACGTTTCAGAGATCAAAACACATCTCGTTCTCAGCGAATAAACCGACACGTACGTCCGATGCAAATTAAAGGCAGGAACTGATGCACTGTCAAAATTGGTTTTTATAACGGTTGGTTAAAAAAACTTTTTTATAACGAAGGGTTATAACGGCGGGTTATAAAACGGTTGAAAGACTTTTTGAGCGACTTCTATTTTTAGGAGACACGAAACCACACAATATATTGTTACTGTGTCAGCGATGCAAGTGGAGACTTGACAATATTGCTTGTAAGGAGTAAAGAGTGCCAATATATAGCGGTTATAATCGAGGTGTTTGGAGAATGACCACCAAGTAAACCTAATATCAGCGTGGGATAGTAAAAATAATTGAAATAATAACTATTATGTTGATAAATAAATATTATTTTTTTTTGTAAAATGCATAGAAACGTTACACAATTCGTAGTTCTACGTTTTGAAAATTACACTCGAATAACTAAGTCTGTGTACAAAGATCATTTAGATACATAGAATCCAGTTAATCCGTTAATAGCGAGTAGAATGGGAATATTGCAAGCAAAGCGGTTATGAGAATGCCATTCTGTTATTGAAATTGCTTTGATGCGAAAGCTATTTATAGAGCCAACTCGACTTCACAATCACACACATATAGATTTCGCGCCGACTCGATGTAAGTCGTGTTCTTACTAGTAAAAACGCGTTGTTTCTGATGCTCTTACACACTTCGCGTATTTACTAGTAAGAACGGGTTCTGACTGATTTCGGCTGTTTACGCTAACATATATAAAGAGTAATTTAGCGGCAAGAAGCAACTGAAAAAACTTAGGGGTAATCCTGAAGTAATCAAATTATTTATTAGACATTATTTTATTTTATTTATTTAAAGCGACTGTTGATACTAACTTACAAGTATAAAAACTAAACAATAGCCATTTATAACTAAAAACTTTGTGTCAACAAATAAATATAATTAATTCTAACCAGTATTATTCCAACTAATACCCAAAACCGTCTCAATAATTTATATTTAACTTCATAATATATGTTAATATAATCATTAATAATCGACTGCGACGTGATATAAACTTTTTCTGCGAAAATATCATGATTTTAAAACGGGAATTTAGCTGACAAAAATTAGCAATTTCGATATTTAAAGATTTCGCGTTGACTCCCATATGTCAAATGCAAGGTGAAATACGGTCTGGCGAGTTTTTGAACTTTTAATTAGAGCTAACCCCCGAAATGCTGCATTCCACTCATAAATTGCCTACCAGAGCGCTACCAAAAATAATCTACAACCAAATTATTAGAGTGAGCGTGTAAAATTGATATGTTGGGAGAGAAGGGACGGAGGGAAAGTGGAGGACAAAGGAGAAAGGGAAGTATTCCCCTCCCCAGCTTTCAACGTCTCAAAGCCAAATAGCCTCTAACGTTTGACTGATACGCGGTCTTAGGTCTCAAACCTTAATTTCCTGACTTTCATCTTCCGCAATTGACTTGATTACACAACAAAAGTATCATTAGGTAAAGTTTTCTTGAAGTGTTTTTATTTTAAATAATTTCTTTTAATAAAGAATTTATTCTTATTTTAAAATAATAAGAATAATTTCTTATTCTTATTATTTTTCAATGATGGTGTAAAATTATTATTTTACTTTTGGAATTTTTCAAGTTTGCTTATTTGTTTGAAGATATACAGTAAAAAAAAAAATAAACAATCATGTATTTATGTTACAGAAAAGGCACCAGATTGTAAAAGGTGAAATTTTATAGAAGTAAAGAAATAAATAAATCTAAGAAAAAAACCTCAGCAGTTCGAGTTTTAACGTTGCCCAGAAGCAATAAAAAGAAACAAAAACGAAAAAGATGAAGTAAGGAAAAGCAAGAAAAAAAAAAGTATCGAAATATTCTACAAAAATGATTTGAGTCTGAACCGTTGAATCATAATAGACCTTCGGCGGTCAAAAATATATTGTGTTTTGAAAAGACTACTTGATTAAAATCATAAAATTTAGAGCCATACTATTAAGGGTTAATGAAATTACCTATGCATTAGGTAAAGCGACATGTGATGAAGCGTTAGAAGTGTCGGCAGCGAAGGACAAGTTCAAGATACGCTTAAGTAACCGTGGAATACTTACAAGTTCCAATAGGGAGCTTGCTGAGCAACGAACAGGACATATCTACTTTAAGGCGCCTACGTACCTTAAAGTAGATATGTCCAAAAGTAGATATGCTACAAAAATGCGTATTTTACAGGTTCTCAAATGCGTTGTTAGTAGAGATATCCAGAAGAAATAAAAGTAAACTAGTTTATGTGTATTAAAGATAATTTGATTATTCTAGGGAATTAACCTAAGGATTTTTTTTAAACATGCTAAAAATATATAAAAAAAAAAACACCATGTTTTTGAGATAACATTTAATGAAGCAACCAAGAAACATGCCATACAAAATAAATATAGTTTTATGATGAGAATAAAGTGGAGGAGGGATTTACCTAAGCGATTCGACATAGTATATGGTATAATAACTTATAATTGGTGATTTTTGTTTTAGTTTTTAAATATGAAAATGATAATTTATGTTAAAAGTTTTTCAATTTTCAGATATATATATTTTTTTGTTATTATTTAAAGAAAAATAGATTTAAAAAACACATAACCTATTTTTTTTAAAAAACAACTAAATACTATCAATATTTCATACAAAATGGAAAACCGCGGTTTGTGTTATAAGCGCCGTTATGGCCGTCATAGAGTTTACACCTATCCGTTCACAGTACAAGGTTTCTTTTCGAAGGCAACGATTTGTACTTAGGTCAGAATCGCTCGAATTGTGCCCTTCGTTCACGTATGTAGTCCCCTTAAAACGTTATATAAGTAGTTCACAGTTTAGTTATCGTCATTGTAATGTTTCCGTATTATTAAAAAGGAATGCCGTCCATTAAAAAAACATTATCAATGCAATGACATACCACATTTGCGTCACACGACATAGAAGTTGAACTAAAGGTTTTGGTTAAACTTTTGTATGTATTTATTCAACTAAACACTTCTTCAATGTGCCATAAAAGTTAATTTTGTTTGCTAAACTAGAAGTGACGCATATGTCCTAAAGTAGGTGTTTTTCGGAAGAACGAGTTAATAAATATTACGTTAAATTCCATTATAAAATCATAAACCTAATAATTTAAAAGTTGCCTTAGGTATAATAAACGGTAATGAATATTACTAATATATCCAAAATATTTTATTTTATACTAAATAAATTCGAGTTTTTAGATTAGGATAAAATAATGTCACTTCCATGTCAAACACAGTATAAATATTTAGAAAAACAGTTCGTTGCAGTTCGTGACAGTGCATGCATTTTCTTATGTTTTGTGGTCACATTTTAGTTTTATCAGCGATTAATATGGCTATGCATAAGGCCGATTTACTTTAGGGTTAATAACTAAATCATGTGTCATATTCCCTCAATAACGAGAAAGATATTATGGTACAGTAAACGGCAACACATCGGAACGCAATAAAGACACTATCTGCTTTGCAAAAGCCTGCGTAAACTAAGCCCCCGGGGAATGGCCTGCAATAGTAAAATGGTATTTCGGGCAGGTTGCCAAAAATATGTATGAATAAAACATGTAGTTTGTGGTTGAGGTCAGAAATAAGTATAAAGTAGTACATAGCCTATACTATTATGGCTAGTAAGGACGAACAAACTAGTACAAGATTGAATCTCATCGCACTGTCGCATGTAGCTTTGATATCCGTAACCGCTTTGGTAACCGAATGTTTTATTTTGTTTCTTTAAGGAAAAATAAGGTGACCTCGAGAATATTATTAGGTATGTATAGTTGATCATCTTTATATAAGTTTAGCAGGAATAGACCAACTAGGTTCTAGACCAACGTGGTGGGAATTCGCTGTCTGTCTGCTGTACCAGGCCTGTATCTTCCTAACGGCTGGTCATACAAAGTTGTTATTTAGAAAGAAAGAATATGTTCCTTTATTGACAACAATAGTTGCTACAGATGTTTTGTTACGTGTCATTTTTTCTAATAAAAGGACTGTGTTGGTTTTCCTTCATTCTGCGAGGGAAGGGTGCTGATTTTCAGCACATCCTGTTTAGTATACTGACAGAAATGCCAGTAGCAACAATAGGTGATTTTATTAAAAAATATTATGTTAGTATTCACTGGGGGCTTAAACTAAATATCTATTTAAATAATTAATCTGTGCTACTTCGACTGTAAGGACTATATTAGAATATTAAAATATAGTGTTTGTATATCGGTTTAGATCAAATCTTGTAAGCAGAATTAGAACCACTAGCTCTTATCCTACGGAGTTGAAATGTGTTACGTTGGTTCAGTTGCGATACAATACATTTTCATAGTAAGCATGATCTGATTCTACAACCAGGAATGACTCCAGGAAGACAAAGGAACTCCTTAACGGTCAACAGCACAGACACAAAATTTTGTTTATACATTCAAGCACTTAAATAAAATCTTGTTTTTAAAAATGTTTTTTTACTATTATTTATTATATTTATTTTATTTAGGACGCTATTATAGGTTGATCAAAATTTGCCAAAAAGGTATATCTTTTCTCCATATCTCCTAAATTATGAAAATATATTATAAAGCAAACTAATGTAAAAAAAGAACAGCGAACATTTAAAATGCTCAGATGTTATTATAAACTTCTTTATTTTTTATACTTGAAGTAAGCGTATTTTAGGTTGTATGACTATATATATATGTATATATAGCAAAATTGTATAATGTATTGCTTAAATACCGTATTTAGATGATTCCTTACGTTATACTAGGCGTTCGCCGTTAGTTTACATAACTTATATAAAAGTCTGACAGTATTGACATTTGAAAAATTCGAATGCTAAAAATTTATCATAATGTATCTATCATAATTTTAAAAGAAAAATATTATTTTAAATATAAGAATAATTAATTTAAACTTAGTTCATGGAAAGTGTTATTAAAGATTATGAGGAAATGTGATGATTTTATAAGTGATTTAATTTCCGTTTTTTTTTTGTATGTACGAGTATGTACCTATGTGAAAAAGTGTTTCAAGTATGTGATGTCGAAACATGTATGATTGCGTTTGGCAGGTGATTTTTCTGAACTACTATTACGAAATAACTTAGTGAGCAAATGAGCAAATTAGTAAGCACGTGAAAACGTTTCCTACCCGCGCCGAGCGTACAGCCCGTGAATGGCTCACATAAATCAAGACTCCACAGGAATACGAGCAATAAGGGAATGAAATTAAGTCACGGGCTCACAAATGAAATTACCCAAATAAGCAATTAAAACGTTCCCGTAAGGGAGCCAATCAAATTATATACGGGTACGTCGAAGTAATTGATTCGGTCCTTCGTAAATTAGACACTTTTGAACTATAGTATCGACGATCAATATAAATGTTTTATCACATGTATAAAAATAAAAGAAAGTTCGAAAGAAAAGCTATAAAATTTAAAAAAATATTTTAGATTTTAAAAGATACCTAAACGGAAAAATGTCGAAGACAACTGCCTGGTGATAAACTATATTATACAGAATTGTAATATCTTTATTGACATAGTTCGGTCTATCTTTATATTGCGCGGTTCAATCTCGTTGAATCAGGTGGTTTATGAGATTTCTCGGAAATTATACAAAGGTGTGCCGTGCCGTATGGAGACAGACAAATATAATCAAGGATTTTGACTGAGCACATCCGGCGCAGTCGTAGGTGGTACCTTTGCGTCAGTTACAAAGGTCTCGGGTTCGAACCACATTAGGTAGCAATCCGCGAATGACAATCCGCGGCTGAGTTCAACGGTGCTTTTCTCAGCACTGCCGACTAAGTTAGGAAGATAAACACAATGCCCATACAAAATACAATACATATTTTGCGAGGTGTTGATGCTTTGATGGTTAGCGCTGCCCGTCAATTTTCAGTACGATTCAATTTTTATAATTGTCTCCAATAGAAATATTTACAATGTATATATAGTACCTACTCATAATAACCGTGACAGAATACTAGGTAGAACTTTAATTGAAATATACAATAATATACTTAAAATTAAAGATTGGTTGAGAAGATAGGCTAGTTAATGAACTAGGGCATATTGTAAACAATATGAAAACCATGAATGTTAGAGTGTATAGTATGATGGATGCAAAGTAAATTCACGGTTACAAATGATATTTACCTTGTTTTATTTAAATTTGTTTAATGCTAAATTGTTACAAATGAGGCATTCTATTGATTACATGTACCGAAATGTATTTTACCAATATAAGCAGCTAAAGTGAGTCATGCATTTTTTAAATAACAAAAACAATAAAGTTGTTATTATTATTATTTTATTTCAGGAAACAACAGCTTATATAGTAAAATTACAAGAAACAAAAAAAAAACAATTAAACACAAAGCCAATAACAGTTTCCTCCAAACTTAAAAAAATAGAAAACACATTCGGGAGCGAGGCCGGGACCAGGAAGTAGGAAGTAGGAGGGGTATCAGATATTCGTTATTTTTAATAAAAAAATAAAGGAAAAAAATACTACGTACAGTTGCAGTTTAATCCTTAACATTTTACACAAAAAATGAATTAAACGCCAATAACTGTAAACAAATACAATAGTAAGGGCATAAGTGGAAAATACCCTTTAACCCCAAAATCGCCATTCTCAATATTCGGACAAATGCGGCGATACCCAAAAGTATGTTTAGAGAGAAAACGTAATTTTATTATAAAGGCAAACACGCTCGCGACGGGGCTGAATAAAAAGTAATGTCTGCCTTTTTGGAGATAGCGCTTCCGGATTTTGACGGGGGATGACTCTGGAAGCCTTTGATGTGCGCGATTCCTGAGGGTGCCGCGGTCTGAAAGTAGGAAAAAACTGGGAAAGTTAGAGAGGTCGGGGGGGTGGGCACTGTGGGCGTTTGAATTTCCTTGCGGTCGCTGTGTCTGAATAATACGCTTGGGGAATTAGTTGCGTACACAAACAAATACAATTGACTTTCAATTTTGTAGGAAATACACAATAGCCGAAATGATTTGTTTGACATTCACAACTAACTTGCCTATAGATTATTACGATGTAACAAAGGTAATATTAAAAAATCTCATGAAAATAGATTTGTTAATACACACAATGTTAGACATAACATAAATCGAAGTCTGTCCTAAAAATGTAAATGTACCCAATGTTAGTTTACTAAAAAAAACGATAAAGTGGTCGATAGCGTATCTGATTAGTATCAAGGGCAAGTATTTTACTCTAAGAACTAGGTTCTTTTTGATGAATAACATATTTTTTCAATTATAATACACTTTTTAAAACCTAACAACTTTAGTCTACCTTCCTTCAACTTATTCTTAATTACTAATAATAATGTTTATTAAAGTAGTTATTCGAATCTTAAACAGCTATAATATGAATACGGATATTATTATTATTACACAAAAACCACGAAAACACACCACACACATTTTGACCACAAAAAAAACGAATAATGGTGTATTTGCTAAAGGATTAAAATAAAGAGGAGTGCAGAGTGGAAAGTTGTTTGTATGGAGGAGATTAATAAATGAGATTATGTGTTTAAAGATATAATTAACGGTAAAAGATTCAGGGTTGTTGGTAGCAACTTTTATTTGACATTAACACAAACTAGGTGCATATATAGATCCAGCCCAAACACTGTATTTCCGTCGGATTCATAATCTTACAATTAAATACAATAATAATATGATTGTAACAAAACATATTTTTTTTTTTAAAAAACATCAAAAATACTAGAATACTAACTATATCATATGTTACATATTTTTTTAATATACAAAAGTACTATAGTGGTAAGAACTAAATTTGAATTTCTTATTGGGGAGTAGGGAGGGGGTAATTCTATCATTCTTTACACTGGGTTACTCATTCTTAAATGACGCCTCGTTAATTGTTAAGGTGAATTTAAGTAACGACGAAATAATATTAAATCTCAAGCGCAACTATCCCGGAAGCGAAAAGGATTAAAGCTTAAAATGGCTGAAATATAGGTAAATGCGTTTACTGAATTAGTGGTTTTATATTTGAGGGTCACGTTTGCAATATGGTAAAGAGGAACCTTTATATTTCGGTATAATATTTACTCACCTGACGAAATAAAGTTTGTCATACCTAAATCGGTAATATATTGAATAATTATTTATTCAAGTGAAAAAATGTACGACCTAATAATATTTGATATTTTTTTTTAAATAACGGCAAACCGCCTGACATAAAAATATTTTTTTTTTGGCTGTTGAACATTTTAAAAAAAAAATGTTTATTTTATGTAGAGCGTTGGATATGAAGCCTAACTGAATATGAGCTACTATCGATTTTAGGTAAGGTATTTTTTAATATTATAAAATATGCATCTAATAATGCGTCATACTTGTAATAAAGCGTAATTATCTATTGACAAAGTAAGTACTTCTTTTTTCGCTAAACGTAATTGTGATATTAATAAAAATTGTTAATTTCGAGTGCTAAATTTAAAAAAGACAAAACGGAAATCAATGAATTGCGGTTTATTTACTAAATGCCTGACGCGGGCGCCATCAAATAATTCGATGAATGATTCCAAATTATTATGCAGACAACGGACGAAGCGCGTGCATAATATTTTTAATTGCATTTGCTAGTTGACGCCACATTTTGCGAGCACTCTTGCCTAACCACATACCTTGTTAAATTATAACCTATTTATGTCATACTCGTATGTTATATTAAGTAGACTTTTCTGATGTACAAGTACACGCGGTGTAAGTTATTAAATTTAGGAGTGCTTCTGAGGCTCATATTGTTAAAAAAAAAACACAAAGGAAGAGAAGTGATTAATCTTTACTTGCAGTGGAAGTAAAACTCCTTTGCAAGTAAACTTTACGGTTTAATTAACAATTCCAGATATTTACAATTTGGAACTATCGAATCGTATAGTCTCTCGCAAGGTTTTGATTGAAGGTCTAAAAAAACCTAATAAAAAAACACCTAAAAAATAAACCAAAAACCAAAAATTACAAATTACAAATGTTACAAAAAACGGCGCAGAAACAAACAGTATACAACTTAAAGTCGGTTTCATTTTATTAAAGGTTTATTTTGAAATTTTTAGTATTTTCTACTAAAAATTTCAATTCGATATGAAAACGTTTAGAATATAAATATATCTTTTAATGGCCTACCTTATACATTAAACGTAACTTAACTCAAATAGGACCTATAAGAAATTCCATATTATATATGGAATATATATACTGTGTAGATACTATATCTTGTATTGATTTAATATTAGTTTATTATTAGGGTTTTATATTGAGTGAATATATGTGTATTATTACTATATTATATTATATATATGTTTTTTAATATATTAATTATTATTAAAATTATGTATTAGTTATTAACCGTACATTTATGTATTATTATTTATATATATATATATATATATATTATATAGTATTATATCTATTGTTATTATTATTATTTCAGTATTATTTTTAGTTTTATTTATATATTACATATTATTATTTATATATTATGTATTATTTCATACAATTCAATTCAAATAATTGTAATTGTATGTTGCGCAGTGTGACGGTTATAATAAAGTATATATAAGTGCTTTTAATAAAGTCTACTTTAGTACGGGCATTGCCTAGTTAGGTAGTACTTTGCATTATATGTAATTTGATGTTAAGTTACTGTCAACAAATAAATAAATAAATAAAAATATGCTAAAAATATTCAAAGTCCTACAGTCAGGAGTAATGAGCAACTTAGATTTTATAAAAATCACATCGAATTGAAAACCTTCTCGTATAATAATTGAAGTCTGTTAAAAACATAAAGCGACAATGATTACTCTCGCTTTTCTATCGGCATACTCGACAGGCTAAATAAACGAAGAGATCCTTCTAAAGTAGCGCGCCGAGAGGCTGGAGTCGGGAGTGCGCTCGCAGCGAAAGTTTAAGATAAAAGTCGACGTGCAAACAAGTGCGGAGTGCCCTGCCCTCTGCAGAGGGAGACGAGCAATGAGCACGTGTCTGCGACGCGCATCTAGTGTTTAGATAGGCTGATGTATTGCAGACAGGTTTTCAGGTCGCGTGAACCATGGCACCGGTGGGGTTATATATTTATCATAAAGTAATAACAATAATTATTATATAATTAACCATACCTAACCAGGGTACCGTTTATAGTATGTAGCACATAATCATATAAACCATATTTACTTATAAGTTATGTTTACATTGTTATATTGTATTATGCTATCGATTTTATTTAAATTCTAGTCAAGGAGGCATTTTTATTTTATTTTTTTTTAAGTTTGTATTTTCAGTTTTTGAATCTTCATCCAGTTCATTGTAAGTTATTATTATTTCTTTGGTATCGTAATTATTATTTTATCTTTCATTTCGTCTGTGGAGGAAAATAATGTCAAACTTTCCTGCAGTGACGATATTTAGCGCGTTTCTTAATATATATTTCATATATCTTGATCGTTTCAAGATTTATTTTATTAATATTATTTATTATCGTTTTAGTCTAAGGTTACTGTGTTTTTCTTTTGTCTTCTCACATAAGTAAAAACTGCAATGAAATATATGCAACTTATATTTTGATAATGCAAATTGAAAAGTAAAATCGTTACGGTATGATTTGTGGCGTAATTAAATGTGATGTACCTACAAATACTACAAAATTTACGATTTTAAGGTACAGGTTAATTGAATTGTCGGATAACTTTAACCCTTTAGATGGTGAGATTCCACGAGAAAAGACAGGCACACAAACAAGAATAATTAATAATGGATTTTAAGTGAAAGCGAGATAAGCACAGTTTGAAGGTGGTCCCGCGGCTGGCGAGTTAGGGACCTGTAAGTTATTAATTGCTTCAGCGAAATGTTTATCACAGAAGGCGAACCTAATCTGACCCTCGTTCCCCCCGGCTAAGCGGATAAATTGGCAGTTTCAAAGGATTTCGCTCAAATATTGACTTATTGAAGGCGTTAGGCGTGCGGATGAGGAATTTCCACTATCCTCGCCGTAAAACTAAAACGTGACGTTTTCCATTAACAAATGATTGACTCTCGACTTTCAAAACGTGAAAATCTAATTAATAACAATGTCCTAATATTAATTGGACTGCCACTAACAAAGCATTATAAATTATTGTAATAAATTAATTAGAAATTTAATAATTTAGACTTTAAGTACCAATAGAAAGCCTCATTGTTTTTTATCATTCTCGCACTTTAAAAATAAAAATTCTACGTCTCCTAGGGATATTAAGAGGATATGGCGCAAGAACCGTTTGGAGGTTTCCGTAACGGACAAACAGACAAACATAGGACATAAAAGTTTCGTTTATAACATTTTAGAAACCTTCGACATTTTTTTTAAAAATAGACCAGTGCACTAAAAAAAAGTTCAGTAGAATCATAATTTGTTGTGGCTTTTTTAGTAGGCCCAACCGAAGTACATTGTATTGTATACAATCTGTACAAACAAATTCCTGTAGATTGATAAATCGTTCACCTAACAAAACTTTCTTGTAACCTTTATCAAACAATCTGTTTAATTCGACTGAAAAGTTGTCTACACCTAACAAAACTGTTTTGTTACGTCAACCACACAATCAGTAGTAGACCCGCAAACACACCTCGCGCTTTTTGCCAATTCCGTAATTTTGTTTGTCTAACGAACAGTTTGGTAGCGCTTACAAAACAGATTGTTTATATCTACCTGAGTTCGGTTAGATTGAATAGTCTGTCAAGGTTACAGCCCGTTCATTTGTCTATACAAATAACTTTAACCAGAATCGAACTTAGGCGCAACAAACGTTTAGCAGTAAGTATGTATCCACAGGAATTTCTTGCAGAGCGTACATGTGATTTATACATTAATTTAATGATTATATTTTTACCTAAATGTATTATCAAGAACACGGTAAAAAAAAACTTGCGCAATAAATCAAAGTAGCTCTTAATCATTAGGGGTAGCGAGCATTCGTAAAACTTTGCTGTAATTAAAAATGTGCGGATGCCGCTGAAAAATGGGGTGCTAAGATATAAACCCGCTTTAAAAAGCAGAGGCGGCTGAGGACGGTCTTCTCTCATTAATATTATTGTGCTCGTACAACTTTCTGCGTAATTCTTTTAATGAAATTGTGAGTTGTGCTTCTATTTTACGAAAGTAATGACAAATTATCGTACTTTTTATGTAGACTTTATTAAGAGAGCTATGGGTACCATGTAATGACTTCCAGAAATTTTTGACATATCTTCCCGTTTCACATCTCGTAGAACCCAAAACCACCCTCAGTTTTAAAGTTTATATATCTATCTATCGATATCACTTTCTTGTGGACACGATAACTGTCGTAATTTTACACCAATAACTTCCAAATTGATACATAAAATTTTCAGGGCACAAAATCTCGGTCAAGTTCGTTAATGAGCAAAATCAGACCAGAAGGGCGGGAATTCAGAATGGCCTTTTTAAAGATGTAAGGCGAGCCAATCGTCTTGATGAAATCATCTAAAATATTGAATACCTTAGGTGCAATGTAAGTGACATGCCTTTGTCCAAAATATGTAAACCTTTGAGTTAGAATGAAGTTAAATGACTTTGAAAACCTTGTCGTTCGTATTTGTTGAGACCTAGATTAGGAAACTTAAAATCGTAAAGAAATATCCTAAAGCATTTTTTTAAGTCGAAATATAGTCCTTTGGCAGGCGAATAATAACCTTTAACATAAATTTTGAGCCTTAATTAGAGTGTCCGTAAGATACTTGGAACATGAACCTCATACAACTATACCATAACTCAGAACCGATTGGCACAAGGCATAGTATACATTTATTAATTTAGATTTATCTTAGGTCTTTAAAAATGAAAATTATTTTAATAATTTTAGATGTTTCTGCAAACGCAAATTACAATCAATAACTACACCTTAGTATTTCGTAAATGGAAGTTCGGTAAGAAGTGGACAGTTACGAGTATAATTAATATGTACAGAACAATTATTATCATGTAGAATTTTTATCATCAATTTTTATCGGGGGATGGCCGTCCCAGAGGGTGAACAGAGAAACATCATCTACATGGGAAAACTTGTTAAATAAATAAATAAAACATAAGTAACTAATTTTGTTGACATTAAGTATAATATAGAGCCATTTTTTAACACGAGAGACCTTCGTTATCCCTCTAGAATGTGGAGTCCCAATTCGGCAAATGAAATAATATACCCAATAAACAATAATTGACATAAGTCATCATTGTTTATTCGGCAATAGAAATAAAATCGGACCAAGAGTTATAATATTATAAAACCGAAAATGAAAAAGGTACATTATGTATTTTGCTACGTAATTAAATTTTGATCCATGCAGGAGTATTTCGTTTTGTTCCCGTCTGCTTCTACGCGACAAAACAACATTAAGGGGCCTCTTTCCGAAAACGCATTCTTGCGCGTGTTCTTATATCGTTCTGTCTCATCAAATCTGTTGTTAAAACAGAAAAACTTCAATTTGCATCTTTATGAAATCTATGTCTACGTAGTTTTATTTTATCGATCCTTGTATTCAGTCAATACAATATTTATGTTTAAAGTTCTGATAAAAACGGATTTTTCGAGGCTCTTAACATTTATATAAAATAACAAATTTAACTTTTTAATTCTATATAAGCTTAGATAATTATGAGATAAAACGATATTCAGTATTATTTTTTACATGGGGACACAAAAATAAAATGAATATTTTACAAATAAGAGACACAACACTACAGCGGTTGTATGGAGAAATGACCGGTTTAAGTCCTCATTAAGGTGGATTAATTTTGCAGCATGTACATCGGCGTTTAGGTACATAACTCCAGTAACAATTATTAATAACACGACATTATAAACGTTAAACTGGGTTCACCGAAACAAGATCTAGGTATTTACCGTACCAACAGTGACCAGTAACCAACGCAGCCGGCGAAACATGCTCTGCAGAAGTAGATTCTGCTCTATTCATATCGCCGTCAAGCAAAATA
Organism: Neomicropteryx cornuta; assembly: GCA_020383195.1. Taxonomy (NCBI): domain Eukaryota; kingdom Metazoa; phylum Arthropoda; class Insecta; order Lepidoptera; family Micropterigidae; genus Neomicropteryx; species Neomicropteryx cornuta. The sequence continues at coordinate 16,326,938 of JAHKQU010000014.1, forward strand.
AACAATGAAATGTAATTAATTATACAAATGCTCTCCGCTGGATGCAGTTTAGTTAAGCTACAACTGTACAGGCTGCAAAGTTTAAATGTTTGCTCATCCCTGCGGGGGAAAATTCGCCAAGAAAAACAAACACGAATCGCTTTGGAAACATTTCACTTTTAGTGTAATTGTTAAATTCGCTTATAACGTAGAATTCGTTTGGTTTTCTTCTTTTCTTGGTTAGATGTGTTTGCCTTTTTTATGTGACAGTATCTAGATACTGTTCATATAAATATAAATAATAAAACATACTCAATGTTTTTGGTGTGTTATCATCTTTGGTGACGCTTTTGCCAGGTAGAGTGTTTCTGCGCATGTCTAATCGTCTTGTTTCGATACAAAATTGTTATACAATATTGGTCTTGTTTCTTTCGGAAGATAAACAATTTAATTTTGAGTATTATTTGCGCCTACCATTTGACTATTACAACCAAAATAAACATGCCAACCTAAATTTTAACAGATTGATAATGCAACTGATTAATAAAGTAATATTCAAACAGATAAAGTTAAAGTGTTAGGGTTAATAGAATAAAATAAGTTATAGTGTTTATTGTATCCCTTGCGTGCGATTAGCAGACACCGTGCACAATTTATTGTAAAATTCTACATAATATCTATGCCACAGAAAAGAATAGTTCGCTGTTAAAACTACTCGTAAAATTCATGATTAGTGGACTGTATAGTGTATAAGTCATGAAGTTGCTTTTAAAAGAATTTTCCATCATAGTATTCACAGATTACATAGTTTAGGTAAAAGTAAACAAAGAAGAGGCAAATTCTGGTGCAGAATCCTCAAAATTTACGAGTTGTATGAGTATGAGTTGTGTTTTCAGGGCCACTGAGAAAAAAATATAAAAAAAAAATAATAATACATTTCTGGTATAGGTGCATAGAACATCTAAATCTTGAAATTTTGCAGAAAGGACGTTCAAAATACATTCCTAGATAAGAAATCAGCATAAATCATTGCTGATTGCACGACAAAGAAATTCTCGCACGTCAAACGATATCATGCAGTTTCATTTTTTCGCATACATCGAAGAATTTGATCACGATTGAAGGCACATTTTTCGTCTCTTTCTGCCGCGATAAAAGCTGTAAAGATGATGGATTGAAAAAGACTTTGTCACACCGCGAGCGACGTTGCCTACGACGGATATATACGCAGCAGCAACAGAAAATAATAATATATGATCATGCTTATACCTTAATTTCATTAGTTCTGAGCAAATAAATTAAAATTTAATTTATCGGAACTTGGCCTAACCTAGTACGGATAATGCGCAGTTAGGTATAATTGAATGATTATACAATATGCAAAATAAATAAATAATATAATAAAACGGGTTTTGGTTCAACATTACGTAGTCCGCCGATACAAAGCGGTGGGCGATAGTAATAATCACAGTGTTTGCCAAACTATCCAGAGAGCATTTGAAGCATGTTTATGCTAATATACGAGATGATTAGAACATGTTGGGAATCGTTGAATATTTTATTAGCTTTTGTCAATTCAGTTTTCGTGGACTATACTCGTTGGTATATTAAAATTTAGTCGTTTTGTAAGCTGTCGCAGAAAATATTGCTCATAGTGCTCGGGCAGCTCAGGCGGAGCTTATCCAACTTACCAAGAAGACGACGCTTCCCAAGGCGAGGGAAGGATAAGGAAGCCATCTCGGTAAAGCAAAATCCCAGCCGAGGAAACGATCACGGCAACATGCTAGCGCCATCGCTCTTCGTCGCGTCGTTTTGAACTCAAGATCGATTAGTCATAAAGTACTTTTCTTTTAGGACTAAAGTTATTATTGAGGCTTTTAAGAATGATATAGCAGACAATAAGAGTACCTACCTACGAATGAAAATCCTAACTAAACTTGCAAATGACGTCATTGTGAGAAAATGCGCCGGTGGCAAACTATTTGATATTTAATAAGAAGCAATAATACAAATATAAACACTATTTTACGAAATCAATAGAAGCTACAAAATTAACAGGCCTTGTGGTATAAATTGCTATGATACTTGTATAAACAAGTATCAAGTATCAAAGATCATAAGATCCTGAGGTCTCGGGTTCTAGTCCGACAGCCCTTCATTATTTAAAACCCTTCATTTTTCTCAACCCTTTTCTCGACCAAACTGTGTGGTCATCTGTGGCAACAAGTGCGATGTGTGTGTGTTATTACAGTGTCACACGTGAGGATTATTTTATGTAGAACTGTGATTCTTGGTTAAATCGGAATAAAGCGTAACTCGAACGCAAGCACATATAATTAGGTATTATGTTTTGCAAAATTAAATCAAAATATAAACTCTGTGTTTAAAATATGGTACATATAGCGAATTTAATAAATTATGATCTGATCGACCAAGGTGGAAGCATTATACCAATCCCAGATACATATTTTTTCCTAAATGTTACAAAATGAACGTAATCAGACTTTCAACGCGAATAGTACAAATAAACGCGAAAGAGTTGAATTTTTGTGTGTAGATTGATTCTCTTGAAAAACAACCGTAGTCGTTTAGATCACATCGGAGGCTGATTGTCAATCTAACATTAAAGTCCACAATTTTAAGTACCAATCAATGAAATATTCGATAGAAAGCACAAATACTATATTCGAATTTCAACAAAATGTCTTCACGGCTGTTGGGAATCTTGAGGACGTATTATTTATTACTGGCCATATAAATTAATACAAACGCAGAGTAAGTGCGCAAATAGAAACATGTAAAAGAATGTTCAGTCACACATTTTGATTATTATAAAATTATTAATATTATTATTGAATTTAAATATTTTGTCCATATTGTTTAATTATTGGCCGCGCGTAAAAATTTCCAAAAAAAAACTAAAAATGTGTTAAAATTTATAATGATTTGAAAGAATGTCATGATACCATGGTTTTTTTTTTATTTTAATCTACTCAGACTTAAATAATAACTATCTAAAACGCACATCGAATAGGCTAAAAGTGGGAAATAGGAAATGAAGCAAACCATCACAAGTTGGTACCACAAGCGCGAGTAATCTGGGGGAAGATGTCTTTAATGAGGCCTGTAGTGCCTAACTTTATAAATTAGGAAAATAAAGGAAAGGAAAACCTATTATACACTAATATTAAAACGAACTGCAAGTGTAAAGGGAAGTTCATGTATGAGTGTGCGTAATAAAGTGTGCTATCTGCTGTAGCTCGCTTAGGGCGCTTCTATGCCGAGCTATTTCTATGGTTTAAACCAACGTGTAATTCTCTCATTAACAGACTTCACAAAACGATCACGATTTAAGTGAGAAATATCAATTACACCAAAATTACAATTGTATGTATTTAAAATTCTGTGAAACAGAGCATTTTGAGCATAATTTGTGTTACATTTAGAAACAGAAAATTTGGGCCTGGTGAGTGCGACAAGATGGCACTCGGAAGGAAATTTTAGATAAAATATTCGTAGCGTCCAGACGATTGTGTAAGATGTCATATAGAAATACCATATCAGAAACAGACGTCTGTTAGTAAGAGACATTAAGTTGTGATGCTTTAAACTATCTTCATAATTATCAAAATGCACATGACCCCTAAAATTAAGTCGTTTCGTAAAAAGACATTCTCTCAATACGATTAGAATAAAAAGCATATTTAGATCACACTAGATCATAGACACTAGACCATATTTAGATATCGGTGATGCAAATTTAAGTACACTCTTGCCGTAAGCAAATACAACATTTTAATAGTACTTAAGTTACGAAAAGTCATGATAAATCCCAGACTCTTCAATAATTGGGTGACTTTTCAATAATTGGATCTATGCACTGATCGTACATTAGCTTTGGGTCAATTATCTGTATCATATCCATTCTTGTTGTTAAAATACAATATTTTTCTTTTATATTTATCAAAATGACCAAGAGGTAGATAATTTACAACTATTACAAAAGTAACCAAGCTACCCAGAATAGGCCTTGCCTAACTACGTAAACTTTGATAGTACTATAATTCGGATGACAGGATGTGGGTGGTGATGGAGCGACAAAACCGCGACACTTATGTCGCAAGCGCTGGATTAGTAGTGGAAAGCCTAAACTACTAGATTACCACAGTCTCTATTACGAGTATTAATGAATAAAGGCGAAACAATGAATAACAAACTTTAGAGCAAAAAATATTAAAATGTATTTAAATGATTTAATTAAAAAAACAGCTTATTTATATAAACGTGATATGTATAGTGGTAGTCTCGTTGTTGCGTTTAACTATTGACACAGACTCTTCAATACCACCATCTCCCTTGATCAGCACAAGCAAATATAGCTCAGTTGAATTGGGCCCAGTTGTATTTGACATAAGTCATAGCAATTTTTTAAATATAATTTTATGTTATTTTATATTAATGTATATATTGATATGTGTAGGAAGGTGAAGGTTTAGGGGGGAATATTTATAACACGGCGTTTTGAAGGTTGATATAGAAAATCTATGTATGTGGTCTACTAATAAGTTTTGTATGTGAAAGACTGTAAAAATTGACAATAATTGTCAAGTAGCCAATAGCGATAAAAAATATTTTTTAAATAGGAAGATACAAATTGGAAGTAAAATATCGAATGGCGCAGAAAGTAAAACTTACCTAATAATAATTTTTGAAATTCATTTCAAGTATTTTTGACAATGTGTGTATTCCCAAGAATATTTCAGTAAACATTTGGGAAAATATCGCTTGAAGTAATATGAATTTTTCATAACCGCTCACCTGAAACAAAGAAAAAAAAATATTAAGACTGAATATAAAATATTAAATCTGGCGTTGGTAGATGTGGCCGCCGAACGCAGTCATCAAAAAGTCGATGAGGACAATCGGAAAATTATTAATTTATCAGAACCCGGTAGCGTAGTTGTTACGAGTTACTAACTTTACCTAGCGGTCGCGGGTTCGAATCTGCACATTATAGTAATACATATTTTAAAGCTTTATCACCACTACCCCCTATGATTCTAGTACAAGCAAATTTAGCTTAACTGAGAATGGTTTACAATATTTGTTCGATTAGTTGCTCGGATGCTACTGTATGTGTTAGTAATTAGTTAACTATAGTAATGTACAGGTAAATTATTGTAGCGTAGCGACCTTTGAATGTGATACCCCGTGTCGTCAATGCGACCTAGAACCATGATACGGTTCCGCAACTTACATGCACAAGAACCACTGTGATGGCACCCATTAAATATGAAGTGATGAATATTAAATTTAAGTAATATACCCGTTGTAAATTCTACCTATTTATGTGATAGAGATTATGATTTACTTATTGCAATCTGACAACCCGAATTAAGCCTGAATTGAATTAAGCGTATGCTTAAATATCGTTTCGACTGAATATAAGAATCGAGAAAGATGATATAGATGATATGATGAAGATATTTTAGGAAGATGTAATTTCTACTAATTGTTTAAAAATACATTGATCCTATTTTTCTCAAATAACCAATAACAGCAAGCAGTGTTTTGTTATCACAAGCCGTCACAAGACAGAGAATAGCGCTTTCGGAGAGGGTCCCTTAAGCGCGACTACTCGGTTTTTAGTCGAAGTGAATGGCTGTGGTTTCTATGTATAAATATTATAGCGAAGCGGCCAGGACTGTTTTATACTTTCGAATGTTGAAAAGAGTACAGTTTTGGCCGGAGTTATAGGATTCGCATGGGCTGTCAGATTAAAAGAAAAACAAAAAGTGTTAAGACGGAGAGAAGTAATGATTTAAAAGCTAGCTAGGCGCGTTTTGCACTTTAACGTAATACTTTTCATGTTTGTCGAATTTTAAGTCGTTGAATACATGACAGGGGTTGGTGTGAATCTGTCTTTTATTCCAGTAGTGTGTATTCCTGTATTTATTTGCAAGTATAGAATCATACACCAGCGACCTTCGGCCCAACTGAGCTCCACGTCGAGAAGGCAGTGAGGGTACAATATGTACTAAACATAAAATAAAATAAACTTTAAAGTCTCAGGGTCTCGATGGGTGTGTAAGTTTTTTAACAATATGCCAATAGGCTATGAAATAACCTCAGATTTTGAGCGTATAACTGAAAGAGCCTCGGGCGACGAGCAACGCGTACATATATATGTAAGGGAAGGAGATTTTGAAGCGTGTCGATGAAACTCCAGAGGCTAATTACAGCCCTTGTACGGCGACGGCAGACGAACCATGCCTCGACGAATTTCGAATTTGTGCCGTTTGAGGGAATAAAAACCTAAATTATATTATTACCTACGAAATTTACAATGAATGTTAATGTTTTACGATGTTACATCAGGAGCGGAGTTCAAGGTACTCCTTAATTCAAGGACATATGAATAATGTAAGGAATTTGATACACCAATTTTAACTGATGTTTTTAGGTTATTCCAAAATAGTGAAAGAGCTATCTCTCAAGTTGCTTCACCCGAAAAAATACTCATATTTGATGTGCAAATCGAAGTATAATAACAAAGGGGACATTAGATAGTCGAGTAAACGTTAGACCCGTAAAAACATTGTAACCCATATGGTAAATCATTGTCCTGTCCTTTTCTTACTTTTATTGATTGCTTTGTTTCTGATGCTCATAAGTCCTGTTAGAAATATGTAAAATCACCTTAAAACATGTTATGATTGCAGAATTTTGCTTAATGAATTGTAAAATGATATAAATAGTGTATACAATTAATCTATGATAATACATGAAATCAGTAAAATTGATCGATAGGCAGTAGGTTGATTCTCAACCATTTTACTAGTCATTTTATTTTTTGAAAACGATACTCTTCGTTTGATGGTAACTATAATAGTAACCGTTTCATATTTTTTTTTGTATTACCCATTAGGTATGTATATTTCTAGTATTAACCTATAATTTCATAGTCTTAAAATTTACGTAATATTTAGAAAAACACTGTTGTATCTCTTATATTTTGGAAGCATAATATATCTCGTTTTACAATCGCCCCATTGTCATTTTGAAACCAAAGGTGTTTTGAGGGGTTTTTGGAAGGATGAAATATTTTATCAATATATTTAAAACTTTAAAAAAATTGTCATAGTCGGGGACAGAACGACTTACACAAGCATGTAAAAGTTTTTATGACGGTCGTGTGGAAACGCAGTAAGTTGAAACTGCGGGCCAATCTGAAAGTCCAAAACTTTGCTTCTGTTTCTAACGATTGAAGGAATCGAGTTAATTATCTCATTTCGTTTGAAGGCTACGGGCATTATCGCGATCTTTTCTCATTTGTAGCACGTAGGCGGAAATAAACCTTTTCCCAGAGACACCACGGTCTCCATACCGCCTATACATTCCCCAGTTAGAACTGATAAGCGAGTGCTTCGGTGTCGACTTCAGGAAATTGAAACACCTGCAAACTTGCACCCGTCGAGCTTTTTCAAAATGGCTGATATGCTGATAGTGGTGTAATATTTGTAAGAGCTTTCTATCACAGAAGAAAACGCAACACAATTTTGCATGTTGGTCATTTAATTACACGACTCACGAACAGTAACGTCACGCAGCACAACTTGGAAACAACAGAACACCTAAATGTCAACATGCTATTATTTAATATGATTCTAAAATGTGGACACAGGCTATGCTCGAACCGTTAGTGATATATCGATCGACGGATCATAAAAAATACTCGAAAGGACCAAGAATCAAAATAATATCTGATACAAAATATAAAATGCGACATTCTGAGAAGTATGTAATAAAGTGAAGATGGTAAATTTTACATTTATAGTTTGGTTGCACCGTGAAGGACTAGTTCAAGGTGACTAACTTCCGTCGAGAAAATAAAGGAACCTCGAAGTTAATAAATATTAATATACGAGTATAAGCAAACGTTAAGTGGATAATTTAATAAATGTAAATATAGTAAAAAAATTTAGTATAAATAAATGTGTAAAAAAATAGTAGTTATACTAATAGTACAAGCTACTAGTTGTTACCTTACATGAAAAGCATATTCTAGTTTTCGGAGGGGCTCTTTGATGGGGTCATATGAATTTTAATACTGCCGGGATCTTTCAGCCTTATACCAGTTCTACCGACGACTTTTCCCGGTTTCCACACTTATAGTTACTTTCTTATCAATTTCTCAATTATGGTAAGAGGAAGAGAGACAGACACAGACTCGTGAATATTTTAGAGCTAGGTAGTTGAGACAATACGTGTGTACTGTGTAGGTAAATATAGCGACCTCAAGCAGGTATTTAATAACCGCATACCTTTAAGTGCACGAACAGTCAGTGATATATATATATATATATATATTGGGTATATTGGCGGTTGCATAACGAATTTTAAAACTGACATTTGTCGGCTGACCTATTTTCTTCCAATGTAGTTAATCTAAATGTTTTCTTATATTGAATGTTGCGATTTTGAGTCTGTGGGTATTATTTCAATAAAAAGACATTTTAAATTCTCATATCGTTTCACCACTAAATTACCAAAATGTGTCTAAAGCGACATAGTTCCGTTAATGTCCTAAATCGAATAAATCTGATATTCATGTTTGAAAACATCAAACAAAAGGGACAAGGCTACTATGGTACCAAAACGCCGCCGCCACTGACATTAGAGGGGTTATACACTCCCAATGAGATGAATAAATTGTAGATATTATAATGATGAGTTTCATTACGCAGCATAATCATCAAACCGTTGCTTATCATTTACATTAGTTAAGCTTGTGTTTTCAAATATGTTTAGAATTTAAAATAGTATGCTTAAAACTTTGCTAATCATTTTCTTTAAAAAAAAAACTATGTCTACTTATATGCTAAAATAATAGGGAATATTGTATAATTCTATTATCACGTAATACAATTAACGAAATAAACAATATTTAAATAATTTAATTTACAAAATATTACCTGTAGTTCCTATGATTGTTATTGGGTTTGATTTTCAAATTATTTCAAATTTTCAAATACGGTGGTGATCCATCTGGTTATACATAATACTCTAGAAAATGCTAATAACAGAATGCCTAGTAATAACACGCCTAGGGTAGGGTTTTTGAGGCTCTAGGAGTCGAGTGGTAGCTTGTATTTACTACCTTCACCCAGGAAAGGCTTCTCTTGTTAGCAGAAGCATTTTTTTTTGCATCAGATACAATTATTTTTTTAAATAAATGAACTTATGGTATAAACAGTGGATGGTTCAAAGGGCATGTGACTGTTAATTTTGATCAACTGATAATTTGTGATACTGGCTGTGATTTATGATTTGTAAATTTATGTGACTGATTTGTGTGTGACAAAGATATAATTTCTTAATAGAAGGTATATGATTAATGTTTGCCAAAAAATTTTAATTCCGCGGATAGGAAACCAAAAACGTTACACAGCTAGCGAATGAGCAGCGAGAACGCGAGATTAGACCCGCTGGGCCTGGGTAGATTGTAATTCAGGATCAGGATAGTACTAAAGAAACGCCATGTTACTAAGTAGTGATTTCAAATAATACGTGTTGATGTCGTGATTTTATTATTCATAATAAATATATATTCTCGGTATCGTATTTTTACAGTGTCTAGTGATTACCTACCAATAATAAAATAAATGTACTCATAAATCTAATAAAATAAGTTTTTAATGTGCAAAGTACCTATCAGAGTTTTTCCATACGAGTTCAAAAAAATATAGGCAGTATTATTTGTATATATTATTTGTATTTAATATCTAAATACATTCAAACTTAGCAGTTAAAATAAAAAGATACCAATTTGTGATAATATGAGGTAACTATCTATCTAGAGCTATGGATAACTAACTATCTATAACTCATGTATTGTATTTATTTTTGAATCATATCTAATAAACTTTTGTTCAACTCTGACGTCACAAAGCTCAGCTCAGCTCAGCTTCGAGTCTGTGTTGGCTTAAGCCAAAAGCGCCACAAAAAATCGTCGGCCGTCCAACCCTATTATTATGACGCTTTCGACCCGTCCCACCCAACGCGACGGTCGACGACGACGAGGCATTTTAATTTCTACGCAGTCAGACTGGAGCACGGCCCTCAAAACCGGCTCCGAAACGTTTATTCGTATCATTAATCAATGGCGTTAGCACGAATAGAAACGGGCATGGAATATCTGATGCGATATACCTGGTAGGAAACTGGGATACCAATACTATATCGATATTTAGAATTATGTTAAAATATAAATATTTACTCATAATAATTTAGACAATTTTGAGATTTGAGAATAATTTTCTAACTTAAACTTAGCTTAATTGTCTATATTGATTACACGACCTCAAAATGTTACGAACTTTTACGCTTTCTTTCTTCTTCGTCTAAACAAACCATTAAAAATCTTAAGGCTTCTTTGTACAATCTCATCTTTGATTCGTAGTTTATTTGGATTCTTCTTTCTTCTTCTATTTAGAATCGAAAAAAAAAAACCATAAAGTATTAGTTTGTGCGCTTAGATTCTACCAAGGTGTAGAATTCTACATTCATAACGCAGAGTTATCTTTTATCGGTCCAATCTCGAAATAGGATTTCATTTCTAAATAAACATATTTTTAAACAAAATTGATCCCTTTTTAATTTTAATGTGACAATTAAATATAGGAAACCACATTTAAATGTATTTCAGGCACTAATTTGTTACACAATATCGCTCTTTGCGTTCTAATTCCTCACCAACCACTTATACAATAAATATATGTATATACAGGATGTATTTATATTTATTCACTAATGTCCTTAAGGGGAGGTCTCAAACATTAAAACCATTACTTTTAAATTACGAATTCGCTTTTCTAGTACTTAATTGGGAAACATTTTCCAATACTTTTTGCTGATTAATGTTTGATTGTTGATATATATCAACCCCCTAAAAGGACATCAGTGAATATAAACACAATCTGTATGACAATATAATTAATTGCCAAGATTATCGTAAATTAGGTAGAATTCAATTTTGAAATAAAATGAGTTGCATAATAAGTAGAAGGCTTCGGTGCGAAAGATGTGATGAAAGTAGCTCGGCCTTTTATGCATAGTCGCGTTAGTTCGCTGCTAAAGCGATGGGGCTATGCTTTTCTTATCGTCAGTGGTCACTTTTAAGCTTAGCAGAGTATTGACGCATTTATGCATAAGGCCGTTTCTGTTATTAATGAAAAAAAATATTTCCTAATTCGTCTGTGTAAATGGGACGTATTGGGAAGTCTATTTTCTGATATTTCGGCTTAAATTTTACGTCTATCCTTTCACCATCACTATACTATATACATAAACAGAAAACATTTACTCCTATGCTGGGTTACTATAAAACTGTAAAGCGACCCGCAATAAACAGTTTTAGTAAATTCCATACAAGGATGTAAATTCCATTTATACGCTCAGTTAATCCTATTACGTAGGCAAATAGTGGAGGCTTGCGATGGTTGAATTGGTATTTGCAAACCCGCATTTATCCTCCCGCCGCATTTGTCTCTTGCTCCGGGTGAAATCACACGAAACTCGGAGTATCAGAATTTTATTGAAATACCACTATTCAGGGAACACCTTACATATTTTTTCCTATGCAGCCAATGCATCTATCGAGGGATGCGGCTATCACTTGGTGATGTCAGGTTGATTTTTTATTATATAAATAGACGTGCGGAGACATTGTTGAATGTAGATCCCAGTATGGGGTGATATTTTTGAAATCTATGTATTAATACATAAAGATAAAACTTTAAACCCCTTTATAAGCATATCGCGCTCACAGAGAAGTGTGAGATTTGGCATAGTTAAAGTTTATATGGAGGAGAAGTGCAGAAAGTTAAAATTATCTATAATTGTGTTATAAATAAGTTAAAATAAATCTTTCCTATAACTGACAGAACTATGAATTTTGTGTGATTTCATATATTCCTTTTTCAATAATCCGCCAATGTCAATAAAGTAATGTCAGACAAAAATAATGATGAATGTTAGCTTACACTTCATGAATTTAAGTCTCATTTTTACATGAAAAATTAAATACATGCTGTAATTTTTTTTTTTCTACACTTACTAACATTAAACTTTAAATTTCATAGGTATTGCAGAAAATTAAGGCAAAAAACATACGCTAATGACGTATTTGTACACGCTCGTAGCTGACGAAATTAAAAAAATATATGGAATGATTATGCAGGTATACTCACTTCATTATGGAGGTATAAGAAACCTTAATAACACTCAAAATTAAAAATTTAATGAATTACAGTCGAATTTCAACCACTGGGCGACCACTAGGACAAATTTAATGAACCTTCTAGCGCGCATGGTGTAACCATGGTATTGACATTCGGCCACGGAAATTTTGTTGATCACAATAATTTGGTTCCTGTCGATCTTCATTTATTCCCGTTTGAATTACGGCAATATAAAATAGTTAAATGATAATGATGAAAAACATTTATCATTTAAGGGTTCATTAATTAGTCTCCGGAAGGCCTGGCCACACGAAAAACAGGCGAGTTTCAAAATAGGTGTTACTAAAGGTTACGGGTAGACAACTTTCGAACGACGGTTGTCGTGTTTACAAACGGGACGTTTAAACGAATTCCAAAAAAAAAAACATCCACTGCAGGTAAACAAAAACGTAGCTTTCACAGGAGGTACAAAACCCACGGAATAGATTTTATGATCCCACCTCAGAGACAGGTAGAGGCGAAATAAACATGGTACTCTTGTACTCCCAGTCTCTTACCCATATGAAAGCGACCATTTGAAAATATTCAATTACAATACATCTTGACTGTAGAAGAAGTTACCCGTATGCTAATAAGTATGCTTTTTATGTATTAAATATCTTTTACGCATAATATTTACTCAATCATGCTATCATGTTAAGTGTGCTAAAAGCTATCACAATATCACGGGTGTTATGAACACCACTCATTGTTTATATACAATTGAAACTTTGGAGGTATTATTAAAAAAATACCCTAATTTTTTTAAATTTTAAAGTTGACGACTATCAAAATTTAAACGCAAACACAAAATACAAATGGAAAAATAACATCAACTTTTGTTTTGACAGGTGAGATAGAAAGTTAACACATATCACGAACACGGTAACAGATCCCATACTCTGTTATCGTAGACTGCGTCGTCTCAACTAGCATACTACTGACAATATTTTTTTTACGATTTTAACAGTTTAACATGATAGCATGGTTGAGTGAATACCCCTAACATTTTTCCATTGAGAATATTCATTATTATTTGTGTTATTATGTATTTTATTATGTATGTATTTTACTGTGTTGTTATTATTGTAATTATGAAAAAAATAAAATACAATCTCTATTTGGATATTATACCATCTCTATAGGACATTCGTTTTTTTCATTTATCACATTTATCAATATACGTTCCATTGAGATATGAAAAATTAGTGTGGAGCATAAATTACGTCAAATAAATAAAATATGTTGTTTTTTTTAAATATATATTACCTACTTATATTACTTAGGAATATGTCAAGATATTAATCACACATTTAACCAGCAAAAAAAACAGAATCAACATATAAAATCAACTCATCACTCCCTTGACACTCCCTTAAATCTCTCCTTTTGTTTGAGATCATTGAATGAAAGAACTTTTCATCAATCAATCTCTGGCAGATCTCGAGGAACCGCGCACTAAGGTCGGGGGCAGTAAGGGAGAATTGCTAAGGGGCTCGGAGTACAGCACGCGAAATAAAAAAGGTCTTTATTCTCGTATCTCGATTGTGGCATTTGTAGCCTAACGTTGACAAAGCTATAGAAACCGCTCCCTGAGGATTTCTGGACGGTTAAGGCTAACGCGATGAAAAGTTGCTCACGAACTGTACTCAGCGACTCAAAGCATCTTTTGACTTTACAACAAGTAATCTAGGAATTAAATTCGTAGTTTAGGAACGGGCAGAAGCTATTACGAACACTGTGTACCGATAGGATCTAAAATAAACCCACACATGCCCATGCACACAAAGCTAAAAATATTCCTAACCATACTGCAGTGTGCTTTTAACATTATGGGGGACCCAGCGTAGAACAAACGCGTCGAAAGCAAAGACTGTGTATGTAAAATCGTTTTGCCAATGAAAGCATACAGAACTTTGTTGCACAGAAAAATACAGTTTAAAAACAGATGATTATTACATTTTGAATGCTGCCAATGATTATATTTATAAATGCATCAAGCTCTCACAATTATTTGATTTAATTCTTTTTTTTTTAAATAACAGCAAGTTTGAATATGTCTGTTTGTCTATCCATCGGTTTGGATGTTTAAACTGAAAAACGCGCGAATTGTACAAATATTGCTCACATTATTTTTGAGAATTTTGCATTATAGCCAATGGATTAATAACACTAAAGTTATCAAGAATTACAGTTATCAACGAACTTATGGGAGTGGTGCTGGCATATCCACGTGTAACATATACAGGATGTCCCAAGGTCCCACGCAATAAAAAAACAGCTAATAGGTCCTACGATTCCTAGTGTTATTTGTTAAGAAACTATATCAAAATTCATTATGGTATTCGAGAAAAAAAATGTTGAAGTTTCTATTCTCAATCATGTAAAACAGATATTTTCAATGGCTCCTCCCTCCGATAACTACGCCACTGGGTCACTAGGCCGCGTTCAGTCAAGATCGAGATTAATGACCTGCCGCGTTGTTCGAAACGCCCTATTAGGGCGGAGCTAAATGATCGCTGTCAGATGTTACTGGTCGGACAGAGGTCGGTCTAAGAAGAAGGGGTAACTCTTTCCGCTTCTCTGGGGTTGTAAGAGGGATGCTATTGGTCGACAGATAATATTGATTTATCGATTGATAAGATCGATTTACACCAATTTTGTTACATAATTTCTTACTCTTAATAGGGAACTTAAACACCCCCTAAAGTTTGTGGGATTGACCTTGGGACACCCTGTATTTAGAATGAAGTAAGTAAACGTGATGCGCAGAAAAGTGTACAAAGAGATCCTTTCTGGTAGACACTGAGATAGAAAAAATAGATAACCTGTGGGTACGGTAATAAGAAAACAAAAGCTGCGCAATAGTTGATCACCATCACACTTCTCTTGCAAAGCCTAACTACGAACCATTAACGACAATGTAAAGACGGTTCTTATGTTTGGATGCAAGTGTGGACGGATCTAAAAAAACTACAGTTCACGGCGAATTATGACAATAATATGCAAAGACAAGCGCTGGATATGACAATAATATGCAAAGACAAGCGCTGGATATGACAATAATATGCAAAGACAAGCGCTGGATATGACAATAATATGCAAAGACAAGCGCTGGATATGTTATAATACAAAGAGGACCTTCGCCACAGAGAAAAAACCTAAGAAAGTTATAACAGCCAACGATTGGCGATGTCGTTGTCCTAAACTCAAGCTACGGTTAGAGTAACGGCTAAGAATGAACTGTCGTGGCTAAACATACGAGTATGTAATTAAAAGAAAAACGAAAACGGCTTTCACGGACACTTAAAGAGTAGTTAAGAGCTTTTGAAATGTCGTCTAAAGTGACTTTGTGGTTGTGGTTAGTTGCTTTCATATTATTACAGTCGCTAAGTATGTTTTGTATAACAAAATCAATAAATTCGATGCGGGTATTCCGAATAATATGTTTTCTTCGCGATAAACGTTTAAACATTATGTTTTTCATTTAACAAAAATACCATATTGAAACTAGCTAATTTGAAAAATGTGAGATTATTGTCTTTTATTTACATAGATTTTTCTTGTATTTGCAATAGATATTCGGTAATTTTGCTTTCCGAACAAGATATTATACAAAATGAAAAATTTCATGTGGATTTGAACACGGTATAAGTAGCACGCATTTATATATATCGAAACCAGCAAGAAGTGTTCTTTGGACTCTAGTAAGAAGCCCAGCATCACGGACAAACAGGACCAAACTTGGAAAGGGCAAGGCGAATCACTACTTGTTACAAGTTCAGCAAAGTTGCTTCTACGAAGACCTGCTGCGACCTAAATCCAGGCGAAAAGTGCAGAGTTCTTAGAAGACATTTTTTTACGACAGCACAAATAAATTATTTCATATTTAAATGTATTGAATCCATAATTAGTAGAATTTTGGTAAGAACTATTAAAAAAAAAAAACCTATATTTCACATTATTAACTTGTATTAAACCTAAAAGATCGTGGTAGTATAGTTAAGGTGTTTGCCTATTGACCTAGAGATCGCGGGTTTGAATCCGCACATAATAGGTCATACTATTTTTAATGCTTTATTACCATCTTCTGACTCAAGCACAAGCAAATTTGGAGTTGAGTAGGACCTATTTTTTTTGTATATGATAAAGGTAACTATTGTTATAACAATTTTTAAATTATATGGAAAAGTTTATCAACATTATTTAAATCAATTAAATACAACGCTTGAAGTCTTATACTTTAAGAACACTACAAAAATACTGAAAACCTACTCTCCACATTTATAATCAATGTAAAAGTTCTACAGAGGCCATATGAAAACGTAACATATTATTCTGTTATCTCCAAAGTGGGAAGGATTACTTTTTCCAAATACTCCTAGTACCGCGTTGATAAGGAATCTGTTTTATTTTGCTCGGGCCGACGCTGGGTACAGGTGATATTTTCGAGACAAAAAGTTAACGGTACCTACAATCACACTTCGTGTAGAGTTAGCCCGCAGCCTGGAGTCCGTCTGGAGAGTGGAGAGTGGAGGGTAGAGAGCACACGTTGCGCATTCGGAAGTAGCCGCCCCCGCCGCGTCGGAAGGCTGATTGGTCGAGTGCGTCGCGACGGACAAATTGCAAACATATTGTCGCATACAACTTACAAAGTTTATAATTTCGAAAACTTCGAATAGAGCAGTCGAAGTTTACGGGTTTTGGCATACATAGCAAATGTGACTGGGGACCCGGTCACTCCTCCATACAAACGTTTTAGTGTTGTGACTTGTAGATATAGAAGAAAACTGGATATACCTATCTGTGTTTTTATCGAATAAAAGGGGTATATTTCTACTTTACTTAAAAGTGAAATACTTAAAAGTCAAAATTTGTCCAAAACTTTGAACGTAAACATCTTATTGGCTGAATATAAGAATCGAGAAAATAAAACGACCGTGATATAGAACCCATAGAAGTAAATTCATTTTTTTTTATTGAAATAAATTGATTCTGTTTTTCTAACTTCACAAAGTGTTTCTCTTTCTACTTTCCGTTAGATGAAATGGAATGATTCAAAAACATGCCCAAGACAGAGAAGAGCTCTTTCATCTAATAAAAACATTTCAGTTCTTAAGGTTTCATCTAACGAGAGGATAGTAGAAACGGAAGGCTGAAGTATTGGACTGGTCTGTAATGACGAAGTGGTTCTAATTCAGCTTGCAAGATTTGACCTAAAAAACCTAACAAACATCGTAAGTTAAATAAAATATTGTAAAAAGTTCGTTAGGGGCCCTATTACACATAGAATTGGTTAATTTCGCAGTATAGTATTGTCAATAATTTAAAACTTGAAACAATATAACTGGTTTAAAATTTATTCATAATTAGGACTGTTAAAATCATTATTCGCTCCAAGTAGGAAATATTAGAAGTTAACAAAATTAATAAATATGATTAAAAGAGCGTGTTAAATTGTTTTTATTTCAGCATTCTAAGTAGAAGGCTTAGTATTAAAAGTGCTAAATATTTATTTAATTATATCGTCATTTGCATGCACTCTTATATATTAACAAATAGTGCTTACACAATAAATACATTTTTTATAACGTGCATTATTGTAATTTGTAATCACTTGCAATGGATTAGTTTTGTTCATGACGTTAATAGCACAATGTGCTGTTCCAAGGAGACACCAATCATTTATAGATGCAGTTTATCATTTTGACGCAAGCTACGGATTTTCTTAATAAACCTAAAAATATATAATATTAATATTATAATATAAAAAAAAGTAAATAACCTATAGATAAATATATATAAGTAAATATAAATATAAATGTACATACATACTACATACGAGTATGTACACATGTTTTACTATTTAAATACAAGACAAACACTAAACTATTTCATACAAGAACGCCTATATTACATCATTTACAACTGTTTAAATAGCAATTCACAATTGTTAACTCCCTTTTCGAGTAACCATTTAGTTATCGAGTAACCAAACTTGATTTTTATATTTTTAGGATAATTTATTTCCTTGAATATTAAATTATAAAATCTTGGAGCTTAAACGCTAAAATATTTTTGACCCAAAATTATCTTATGTTATGTATATAAAGTTAGGAGACCTAACTCCATTCCTATGACCGAGTTATGAAATGTATATGAACGCAAATACAGCGGTGTGCGTGACTTAGATCATACGTAATATCGCGTCTTAACAAAAACAGCGATCGAACATAGAAAGGAAAACATCGACGTTGCAATCAAAGGCGCGGCGCGCGAAGCGAAAAACATCTCGTGATTTCGCCGAAGAAAAAATAAATCCTGCGATGAATCCCGGCATCGCGTGCGGAGTAGAGATGCGTAACGCAATTGCTCTCACGGTTTGTAAACAGCTTCAGTAACCGTTCTAAATGTTCTATTTACAATTATTGTTCAACGATCAATCTGACACGCCCGCAGTAAAGATATAAAGTAAAAATGACATGATTATCTCTTTTTTACTTTACCTCTCTCTTCCTACAGTCACTACATTACAAACTATACATTTTATTCCATACTAACATTGTTGAGCACTGTGTGTGGTTACTAACCAAGTGACCATTTGCTGTTTTAGCAATCTAAGAATTAATAAGCAGTCTAAGAATACATCAAATATAACAATAAATAAATAATAAATGAGGTCTGTGTGAGAACTGTTTCCCTCTCGATCAGATTTGAAAGCGAGCAGGCGTCATAAAATAATTCGAGTAATTTTTGGTAATACCATTAGATTAATTGCCACGCTAATTTCACATTTTTAATTACTGTTATTCTTTATTTTTAATGTTTTTTTCCTATTTGGTAATAGTGAGTTTAAAATTGCTCTTTTTGACATTTTCTTGTTATACACAAAAATATATATGTAGGTACACGAGGAAACCTGTTAAATGAATAAATACAATTTAGTCTAGCCAAATATTTTAGCAATACTTTACACATCGCCATGACGTTGCTACCTCATCGGACCGATCGATGGAGCTAGTATCCTGGCATCATGATGCTCTAGACCTAGAGATACATACAGCTTCGCAGGCGTTCCGAGCAGAGCGTTGAAATAACAGCGAGCCGCCCACCACTACCTCGGCGGGAGACTATTATCGGCCGCAACGGGCGTCTCGATAAGCTTTCAATAACGACCGAAATGCGAACGCGACGAAGGAAAAAGAGAAGGGAAACTTTTAATATCACCAGGATAAATATTGGCAATTCCCGTTGCTATGTATAGGGAGCGGTAGGATCTTCGAACTGCGGTGTAAGTCTGGATGGAAGGGAGATAATCCGCGAGGTAAGATATTTAATATATTCCGATAACTGAACAATACAAGTTGCGTGTGTGGAAAAAAAAAGTATTCTTGAATAAATGTATTCGTTATGATATAACACGAAAACCATACATCCTGAAATTAATAAACGGCGGAGGTATTTTGATTGTTTATAAATTAATTGTTGCACACAAACAAAATAAAGCATCACAAAAAAAAAATACAAAAATTTTACGTGCCCAAAGTGATTATTATATAATATACTCGTATTTATGGAGAGCTAGGTCCTCGTCGAAGATGCTTTCATTTGTAGTAGACTTTTAAATTTAATAGTGATTTTCGTTTTTTTTTACAGGCATTTCAGCTTACTTTTCAGCAAGACAATTTTGATTATTATCTTTCTTCGCTTTCGCTTTTGTGAATACTTTTTAGTAAATTTATTTTTTTCATGCTTTCGATTAGAATCTTAAATGGTTCAACTTTGGTTGTTTTTTTTTTGTATCAAGGGAGAATATGAAAACGTAATGAATTGCGTATAAAAGAAATTCATATATCAAAAGGTCTTATAGGAAAATGTTCAGAGGCGCAAACAAAAAGCCAAAGAACGGTCCTAAGTGAGATTTAAGGCGGAATTACACGTCATTTGAGCGGCCTGTCGCTGCTTGTGTATTCACGAGCCGAGGCGTCATTTGGCGGGCGGGACCGGGGGTTGATTGTGCCAGGGGGGGGGGGAGCATCCTTAAACGGCCGACAGAGGTTTTGACAAGCAATCGCCCAAACAAACATGACATAAATAATAAGAACTGAAATTAATGTGACAAACGCTTCGTTATCCATAACAGATTCTAGTGGAAATGCTATTTTATATGGCATTGGGGTCGATACGACCATTACAATTACAATTCATCCGAATGGTTATATGCATTGCGAAAAGACAAATAAAACAATATTATTACATAAATAATTATGCTTTGAATTGAAATGATTCAGCAGATTTGCAAATTTCAATACTTAGAATACACATAGAATATTTAGGAAATTTTCAATGTATCTTATAACCTATTTCTAGATTTGTTTATATTTATAACTGAAATTAATAAAAATTTAAAACTACCACTATAAAGTAAAAAATCTTCTAGATTTTTCTAAATCTTTTTATACGTATGTGTATTTCTCTCATTGATATTATATCGGTACCCAGAGAGCATATAAAAAAATTTAGCCTATTCGAATTGTTAACATAATGTTATTTTAAAAGTTGAAACGTTTTAATCTGGTACCGTTTTACTCTGAAAATTGAATTATCGATGTCGATTTTAAATAGGTTAATTCATATTCAAAATTTGTTGAATAAATTGTAGCTCATGGGATGTTTCGTCGTATGGCAGTACCCTGAGGGAAAGAGGAAGTAACCATTAAAGAAACGAGCGATCGAGTAGGCTAATGGGCGACTGTTGATCTGGTATTCCCGAGGGCTTCGAGGGATCGATCGCCGGGAGGTGCGGCGCGGGCGGAGGAGGCTGCCATCTCTCCCTGGTCTGTCTGTGCGTCCCTAAGTTGCATATTTCAACTCGAAAAGTACAAATGCGAAAGAGTTGAATTTTCGTGTGCAGATTAATGCTCTTGAAAAACAATAATAACCGTTTACATCGGAAGCTGTGCGGATAATATAAATATATAACATTAAAGTCAATAAATTTTTAGTATTAATTAATGAGATTTAAATATAAATAAATTTAGCATCTATGTGCGCAAATATTAAACTATTATGAATTTGAAATATTAAGTTCGATGAATTGAAAGAATATATGTGTTTTTTATTTAATCTACTCAGATCTAAAAAATAACCCACTGTCGCCTCTACGGCCAACCAAAACGCACATCGAATGGGTTAAAAGATAGGAAATGGAGTAACCTAACACAAGTTGGAACAATTTATAAATATTGTTGTTCGCCGCGGTAGTAAATGAAATCGAGACAGTGAAATATCTAGAAATTTAGGGGTTAGAAGAATAAATTGGAGGCCTCATTAACGTCATTGAAGGCCTCATTAACGTCATTGAAGATGCCGGTAATGACGCCTTCAAGACTTAGCTGCAAGACCTAGATTTGGTCAATGTATAGAAGCAGGCGATAATATAAGATAGCTACGGGTGTCATAGCCTTTCTTGTTTAATATTAATGTTAAATATTATAAAACTGACTATTCAACTATTAAGAACGTGCTGAGTGCTCAGAATTAGTATCTTCTTGATTTATATCAACAGATTTTAGAAATAATTACCTCTTTCAAACTTATATAAAACCCTTTATATGGCAATTATAAAGCTATATCTGGTTGAATTTATGCTTAATTTCCGATTGTAAGTATTTTATTGACAGTTGCTATTTTTAGAAAAATAAAAAGAGGTAAACTTCACGAAAATTAAGAAGAACGCAATGTTATCGACTATTTCATCCGTACGCGCTAGTCACGAATCCATCATGAAAAAGCATGCTTTTATACTGTTCGGAGTTTCACTTCGGAATTCGCGTATCGAACAGTAGCACTCTGAAGTTATTCCGGTTAACCTATTAATTCCTGTTATCATGTTAGGTGTTATATGTTATACTAATAGCACGAGTGTTATCATGAATGAAAATTGGTGCATTTAAGTGTACTCTCGTGCTAAGGGGAGGTTATTATTCTGTTTTTATTTATTATTTATTTGAGGAAACATTTGTGTGTTGTGTTTTTCAATATTTTCCCTTGAATAAATTATCTTAATTTTATTATTTAGGTTTTTAAATCTTATTTTATTAAAAAAATATATTTTATTAAATTAAATTATTAAAATATCATAATATTTCGCACTTCGGCGTGGTCATAAAATATACAACATATGACGTTTAGAATGTAACTTTCATAAATTCAAACATCGCATTTTCAATTAGAAGTTAAATATATCCAACCACTAAAATTGTTATTATATAATTACAATTTTGCTAGATATATATATATATATATATAGTAAAATAGTAAAATGTATTGTTTAAATACCGTTAATTAGATGATTTCTATGTTAAAATAGGTAAACACCTTTAGTTTAACATATATAAAAGTTTGACAGTACTGACATTTGGAAAATACGTATGCTTTTTAATATTTTAAGGATTGAAATTTTTTGCAAATAAAATATATAGCCAGAATGTTCAAAGAAAAATTAATACCGAAAGCACAGATAGTTGCATCGCTTGAGGTAATGCACGCTGGTTTAAATACAGGCCTGTATTTTATGAAAGTCTTTCACTCTCACCTACCTATCTTATATATATATATAAGATACATTACAGATAGATTTGAAGTTTACAGATATAGATACAAAAGCATCGTTTTAAATCGAATTTGATTTTGAGGTTAAATGCTAAATTAAATGAAATTGCTGAAAAGTCGACCTTCAGAGTAATTCAAAAACGGCTCAAAGTACCTTTCCAATAATATTTATCCGTATTTTGATACGTTGAGTCATTTTAATTTAAATTTGGCTTCTACTTGTTTCAAAGTTAGCCGCTCGGAATTAAGTTGTTTACAATAAGTCATGCATATTTAATTGCGGTCAGATGGTCGCAGTTTTTGAAATAATTACCTGAAAATATAGAAAGTTAATAAGAAATACCAATAAAAGCTTAACTCTGCAGTTTTTTTTTAAATATTATGTGGGATATAATTAAATAATTGAATTAAATGAAAACAATACGTGATAAACGAACGAGCTCATATATGTTTACGTTCAAATAATAGTTGAAATGACCAAGGAAAAAAACTGCGACGTTCTACAAATCGCAATTGAACCCTTATCAAGGCGACTTTCCCTTAGCGATGTCGGGGGCCGTAAAACAAGGTGCGTAGTGAAGTGAGGTAGTGAGTTGCCGTCATTTTATGTCGTCCATTAGAGGTGATCGACAAGCCGTAATGAGCCCAGCGGACGGTCGAGGGAAATTGACGGATTCTACAATAAAGAAGAACTTCGGCGATTTGGTGATTTCGAAAAGCCGCGAAGAATTGGGTCATTGACAACTTATCTGCGACCCATTCTTGAAAGGGTGATTAAATTGATGATGTATAGTAGAATTTGTGAATAAAACCATCAAAGCATCTTTTATGCTACGAAGTATGTATATCAACAAAGAAATCAAAAGTTAGTTTCGGAAAATGGTCGAAAAAAATTTTAAGAGTTACTAAAGATGTTTTATTCACTGTTTCCTGGACACCTTGGATATCTAGTAGTAAATTAAATTAATGATATAATCGTAAACATTAAATGGCAAATAAATTACTTCGCGTTTTAATGTTCGAATTTAATTACATACATCGTATTTAGATTACATATTAATAATGAATATTCGACGCTAGCACGATCAATGATTTATTATAATTGGTAAAATAGAGTCCGCGTTCCTGTCGCGTCGACAGAGGATTATAGATGGAAAATGGAAATATCTGCAATAGATGCAAATAAAGATTCACTATTCAGTTGCAGTCGAATTTGCATTTCACAATTGCACGTTACGATAATCTATAATTAAAATACATAGCATGTACATTGCGCATGTGGTAAAAAAATATCAATTATTTTTATAAATTATTTTGAGGATATTATATTTATATTTAAAATTACATTAATTTTTAATTGGGTTAGGTTAGGTGGATATTGGGTTAGGGATCTTTTTTTATTTAATTTAAGTAAAATCAATAAATTAAATTATACGTATGTTATATACATACATAATATCATATTTATCAATAATACACGCGAAACGGGCGAGGTTAAAAAAAAAACAAGGCCAAGTGAGAACTTTTTATTACGTAATTTTTTTTTTTGAGATTCACATCCAACGCACTTTTAAAATGTGATAAATCTGCTATTCACATTTCTAAAATTTAGGTACTCATTAGTAATTATTTTTAAATACCAAGATAATACTTTATTTATCAGGCTGGCATGTACGAAAAAACTATATTTTTTCACAAAAAATTTACAACGTATTTAAACAAGTTGAAAAAAAATATAAGAAATTATAATCAAGCGAGTGATTCACGAGAAACTAATCATCTAAAGGGTTAAAAGTGAACTCCAAAGAAGGAGGCGAAAGTCCCAAAGGATTCAATCCAGGAGGAACTTGCGTTGCTTTTGCAACACCAAAAGAAGTATTCGTCTGGGAATGTTTGTGTCGCGTTCTGGAACTTGCGATATTAATATTCCACTGGTGAGGGAGCACGAGCTCTTACAAGATAAATGATACCGTCTGCGCTGCATGAAAGCATGAAATGCGGGGATCCAAAAGGAAGATAAATAAAGTACTTACAGATACGTAGCTAATGTCTTATTAAAAACGACACATATACATTATTTTAATGTACTCGTATATGAATACATAATGGTACGAAATACTCAGGAGAAAGGAGAGCTAATTTACAAATATACAGACACGTTTTTTGGCGTAATTTTCATTATATTTGTTCTTAAGGCGCCACCAGTCCCTAAAACGTGTTTTGTAACGTATTTTGGTGCTTTTTGTTGAAGTTATTCCCAACAAATGGCTAAAACTAAAAATACCACAATATTCTACATATATTAATTTAGTCCTTTACTTAAAAAAAAAAAACGAAATACACCTTATTATAGTAATGAAAATAAATAAATAAGAAAGTGTTGTTTTTCTTGCAACGATTTTCTTTTAAGTTGTGTAAGTGACGCGAACCTAATTTTTCTTTCTAAAGATAGACAATATAATAATCTAGGTCATTACATAAAAAAAAACACTTTTTTCAAATGATAATAATTATTTAAATACAAAAAACATGTTTCATCGATTCCAAATGTAACGAATTCGCGGTCGGCGAGTATATCCGTCTCTTTTCTACGCGTCAATGTTCGAATAAAGCTTACTCTTTCAAATTTCAAGGACAAATGCGTCCCGGAGCGCCTTAAGTAAATTGCAATAGACGCAATCTATAAACACCGCTGCCTATTCCTTTATATGTTTACTTTAAAATCTGTCCAAAAAAATTTCGAATATTGTAAAAAAATTCTTTCGGTCTAATATGTAAGATTTAAAAATTAAATCTTAAATTAATGTATGGAACTGCCTTTACATATCTTTAAGGGGCCACAGGTATCTTTATAAATTATATTCCTGCGGCCCTACCCTCTAAATGCGCTTTGCTTTTGAATTACTTTTTTTTTATGAGAATTACTCATATTTAAAATATACCGTACGTACGTACACACTTAGGTCGTTTTAAACTAATTCGTGACAATATTCGATTCAGTATATATACAGTGTTCGGTGGGTAAAGAAAGATTGCTCATAAAAGCAGGCCGTTAAGACGACGTAACCGCTCGCAACAGCAAACACGTTGCTGACCGCGAAGCATTCCCATAAACAAAGATATGAATGCAATGGCGAGCGTGCGTTATTCGCGCTGGCAATAAAACTAGCGAAACGGCAACGCGGCCGGGCAGAACAAAGCAAACAAAAAGCGAGGCGGACAAGCGTCCGGAACATTCGAGCGGATAAAAACAGCGGACATTAATTGACATTCAATGGGCGGAATGGTAAGCTTCGCTTGGGCGGGCGGGCGGAAGGGGAAGCGGTAAACTGTAGATGGACGTTCTCTTCTGTCAAAAAAACGCTTCGCCACAGCAACCGCTATATGATTGTTTTCAATCTAAAGTTTACTTTAAGTCCAACTTAACCCCAGATTAAGTGCAATAAACTCCTTGAAAGCATTATAAAATATCTTAATAACCAACTTAATTTGTACAATATTCACTCTTCACTATAATCTCTTCGTATCTTACTGATAGAAACACTTTAAAATGAAATAAATTCAAATTCAATTTTATTTTTCCATTAATACATAATGTGTTTAGGAATTACATTAAAATAAGATAAACAAAAATTAACTCACTATTTAAGTACATAAAACAATTCTACGTAGTATAGACAAACAGTAAAAGCATGAAGAAAAAATAAAAAAATAAAACTAAAGTAAACATATCAAATCCTGCAAATCCAGAAGAAAAAACATAAGACTAGAGGAAAAAAAATAAAATAAAAAAAACCTAAAGACATACGAAAATGTACATAGGATAGGCATATATTATAATTTATAACATACAATAATCTGACGGAACAAAAATAACAGGTAGTGAAGCTATTTAATTAAATCACACGGGAAAAAACTATGTTAAACAAACATTTAAACTCAATTTTTAAACATTATTTAAGTATATTGCAAGTAATAAATTCGGCACGGGCAGCGAATCGTCTAGGCATCTCTCGACAGCTTGAAGGGCCTCTTTCATACATTGCTTATCGTGGTAGTCTAGTGCTTAAGGCGTTGGACTATTGGCCCAAAGGTCGCGGGTTCGAATCATCACACGCTTCATTACCACCATCTCCACTGATTCTAGCACAGGTGAATTTGGCCTAGTTGAGTAGGGCAAAATTTGATAAAAAAAAATAGTACGACGGCTATGCGTGGTGACACGTAATACTTCTGTAGCATCCTAATACTACATAATCACCTCGTATATTATTATATTTATGAAAAAGAAAATATAGCCTACATTGAAACATAAAAACAATTTAACCTGATTCGGCATGACTAATTGTAATATATTTATTTTATATATATACTTTATTCATGATGTATAAACCAATAAATAAATTGCTATTTTCAAACCTCTTCTTTTTTCTTCCTAATTTTACTTTCTTATCATCTTTTCAATCTTATTCCTGCGTTTGCTAACTATTTTAGATATTTTTATTTTTGTTATTGATTTTTATATATTTTTTTTCTCACAGCCGAAAATATATTATCTCCGTAACCTCTCTCTGGGTCAGCTGTGGTTAGAGATTGTCTTACGGCAAATAAGCTCACTCTTTTGTAACGTAGTCATGCGTTATGCGTGTCAAGTAAGTAATAACGCATAGTGATAGTGAATGATGCCATTTGAGGTTTGACGGTATGGGGAAAAAGGGGAAGAGGGTAAAGGGGGAGGGAGAATTATTGCATATGGCTCGCTTATCAAGTTTATCGATAAAATCTCGCATACTCCAAACTATGAGGTTTCTAGTAATTTAATAATGTTTTATCAAAAGTACAAACTGTTCCCACCACCAAAAACACCAAATTTAATATGAACGTAAACCGAAATAACTTTCTACCAAATCAGAAATGTTTTAGTTAGAGCAACCCGAATTATTAAACAGAAACGCGTCCACTTAAACTCACATTTATACATACACGTCACCAATTCTACTTTTCAACACGCAGCCGCTTCTCACTCACACACTCTTGGATAATTAACTCCTCCACAGGACATATACTTAAAAAAATATACCCATATACAATTTCAGTTTTTCCCGAATTTTCCTAGCAATCTTTCTTTACCTCAAAAGCATCTTCAAAGTATTACGAACATTTTAAAATGCTTCAGACACACACACATATTTAATTTTTTATATATAGATATACTGTATATTTATTTACTTCTAGTAATTTAAACTATAATACTATTTCGATGAATGCTTTTTTACCTATAACAAAAAATGAATAAAAAATGTTATGTTATCAAATTATATCCATTGAAAAGTAGACAAATACAAGTTATATAAATTCATAATATAATAATACTCAAAGGGCATATATAATGAAAGTGCCAATAATGAAAACGACATTTGGACAAAGGCACAAAACCAAACTTTTTCCCCACAAGAATACAATCTTGGAAAAATATAAAACAGTTTTCGCGTAAGGTCAAGGTTTAGATGCTAATAAAGGGTAGAATTTTGTATTTAAATAGCGCGACGACCAACTTTTCCGATGTGTACGGGGCTAGTCTTAAAAGACAAATTTTGATGATCGATATAACGAAATGCTATCCAAAAGTATCGTCCAACGTAATTGCTTCGAGTGCTGTCGCGAACGAACATAGCTAATTGCCGCCGAACAAATATTTGCCATGAACCATTTCGAAGCGGCATTTTCGGCTGTAACGGAAGTGTTTTCAGTGAAGGTTTTATTGGACTTTAATTGGATACGTAGAAACAAAATATTTAATTATATGTTATTTAGTTAAGAGTTTTTTATACGAGTATTTTCATCAGGACATACTGACACTATCTTGGTGTAGTTTCAGCGGCTTGATGAGTTTATAACAATCCACACATTCAATTATCTCAAATTACTGCATAATAATGTATGTACAACATACAATGATTTCAAAAACAATAATAAAAAAATAGTTTTATAAAATAACGACAAAATGACATGATAAGTAAAAAGTTAACATTGCAAATAGATTAAGTGCAATTTGACATACTAAATCCTAAAGTTCTTTCTCGGAGTACATGCCTATAGGTTTAAATCCAACTATTGCAGAACTCTAGGTAACTTGCAAAGGTAGCATTTTTGACAATGAGAATATGTATGTATATGTATGTACAATATATACGTAAATTCCTAAAAATAATAATAACTATTATTATTTATTCTTTTCATTAGTACATGCCTTACAATATTTTACACTTCTTTATGCCAAATTAGACCATAAATACTCATTTTCGTAAAGATCTCTACTCCAGCGCCACCTACTGGGTGTTCTTTCCACGTAACTAATATGAATCAAATCGCATCATAAATACAATTTATCAGTATATCTCGACCAACTGGGTCAAAAAAAAAAACTTAACGGAGCATCAAAAGAATATGACATGTAAAATGGCTTCGACACGTTAGGTTTAGACGTAATGACGTTACTTAAAAATCATGCGAATTGTCCGAGGTCAATTGGATTTTTCCTAATTTATGAATTTTTTCGAGTTTTCCCAATTTAATTTTCTCATTTTTCTCTCTTTGAATACGATCGGACGGTAGGCACGCAAGTGATGGGGAGTGGAGCGACTCATCCCGAGTGCCGCAAGCACGAGTTATCGCGCGCGGTGCGAGGTGCGAACGCGGAGGGAACCCGGGGTTGAACAGCTAGTTTACAATATGTACTTGTCTTAATGGAAATTGCACAATTGAAAAAAAAATCAATTAAGCGCTGACAATCAAAGTGTTAAACTACAGCCTGCACTAACATGAGTAGCAGACAATACGCGCTGAACCGGTCGGTCGAAAATATACGCAGCGAGCTTTCTACGTTCTATCGCTGCGTCAATTTAGCCCGACCGCGATTGGATTAACGGGACAATCACTCTATAGCTCGCTGCGCTCCATAGGGATGTGATGCTGGCTAACATGATTTTGTCACAAAAATTTGACAAATGTACCTACCCAAAAACAAGAAACACACTAAAATTAGTATTCTGCCCTTTCTATGGGACAAAACCTCCCCCCCCAGCCCTCCCCTTTATTATACTAACCAGCGGGTTAACTAGCCAAGATTGTCTTAAGGCAATAATCTCGCCCTTTTGCGGCAAGTAGAGGAACTTATATTAAGATATCCGAAACATTTGTGCCCCTAAAACGTAGTAGATTAGAAAGGATTGCCTTAGCAATACCGTCTACCGTGCGTGATGTTTTTTAATATTATTTTTATTACATAGATTTCTCGTACCTACATAGCCGTGGAAGATTATTTTTAACTTAACACATTCTTGTTTTAGTTAACTATTTTTGTACTATGCACTACATACTCGATCATTATGAACCGAATTGTCCATCACTATCAAAGAACAGTTGGCGATATTGACGTCCAACGGTCCAACCTCCTCGCCCGCAGAAGCTTCGACTGCATTGGTAAACGGGCTCTTAGCATAGAAATGTAGTTCTCCGCTTTGATAGAATTAATATTCCTACTATTTATGGCATTTGGTGGCTAGTCTCAAATTAGTTCGCTTGCACAGTCGTCCATTTCAATTATTAAATCAAGTTATCTGAATGGTGTAAAGTTTTTCATGCATTTAAAACATTATTCAAATAAAAATATGACAAAACATAAGTATATTAGCAATGCTCAATGTTAAAATTAAAAGGATAGAAATATTAATATATCATTATATATAATATATTAATACATACCCAACAAAATGTTTCCATTTTAAAATAGTGAATGAGTTGACAGATGATTATAATTGAAGTAAAATGTGCCTGTTCTAGAGTCAGGCACCACAACAAATCATATTGCGCGGTGTTGGTAATTCATAGCGTGCCAGCGTAAGTGCGTAAGAATGAACATCGCTAGTTGCCAAGTCAAGAATACTGGGCCACTGCAATAAAATAACATTTTCATCAGAAGCGCGTATACTAAATTGCAGCAATGTTGGAGCATTACCGATTAGGATAAAGGGCTTAAGGTAGTAAGAAGTTAAACTTATATTTGTATGGTTAAAAAAGAACATAAAGATAATAAGTGAACTAAAACTAATTAAACATTTCTAAATTAATAAGTACCTAGGTACCAAATATTATTGTAAGGAATATGAAATGATAAGGAATGATAGAAATATGCCTTACTTGTTCTTTGATCGGCGTTATTCTGAGTTTTATCTTTTAATATTGGTCAGTACTGTAAATCATTCCGAAAACTATAAGAGCCTTAAGCATAGTCGTGCTACTTCGCTGGTAATGTGACAAAGCATGCATTTAGCACTATTAGTAGTCACCTTTAAGCGTATATGTATTATGCTGTGAATTAATATGATGTTATACTTATAGTGAATATATTTTAAAACCAATGTGCCCGTCGCCTTCTGTCGTAACTATAAACCAACGATAAGTAATTAGTGCTTTAACATAATTGAAACACATTTTAATTACAATGTGAACACAGCAAAGGGAAGTCCGCAAAACAATTAAAAGATTTAATCTCCGGAGCATTTAGTCTACGTCGAATTAGTGTCGGGAATGGTTGATGACGAGAGTCCTCTGTTAGTTGTGGCCGCCGCGACCATCCATCATTGCGTTCATTGCTGGCGTCTTGGGCACACGTGCGAGATCGATCGCTGGCGGTCAGTGGCAATGTGGAGGCTTCGGTAGGTTTTATTTTATAAAAAAAAAAATATAGAGACCGAAAAACAGATTCAACAGTGCCTGATTACTAATTTGATAAAACAGACCGCCAAAGGTGGATTCGAATATTCAATTTTAAGTCAGTATTTCGGTGACATATTTTGGACTAATAATGTGTGTCAAATTTTCTCTCTAAGGTGAGAATAATTGTATCCTCATGCGGTGCCCAAATCACAGCTTACTTTTAAGCCTTGTCAAGCCTCGGTCCGCAGGATAACACCAAGCATTTCTAATGAAAGCGCAAACATGTTGCTTTAAGATGAGGATGAAAAGTTAAACGAGCGATAAAATGTAGCTACACTCGGATATTATTAAGCTAATAACTTCTCAGGGTGCAACGATAGGATATTGGTCATGTAGCTCTAGGTATAGACATTACAGCACATTTTAAAATGTAAGTTTTTAAGATTAAAAAATAAAAATTATTAAAGCTACCTTAAAAACGTTTTTACAGTGATCACAATACACTCTTTTATATTATCGGTAAAAACAAAACACAGCAATCCCAAACCTTTTTTGGATTGTAAAGATTAACTGTGAACAGTCAACACTTTACAAATTTATTACTTTTTACGCAATAAACGGCGAAAACGTTACGGTTCATAGCTAGAGTATGGTGCCATATTTAGCATGCTGTCAGCGATGGACATGTAATCCTAGATTTGAATTTTGGTTCGTGATATATTCGTGGATTTTCAATTACTTGATTAGCAAAATGGTGTTTATATTAAAAAAAAACGAATAACAATATAGTGGTGTTTAATGCGTAAATACAATATTTACTTGATTTATACCTTTAGGTATTTTTGAAAATAATAGCCAGTTACTAGGAACGTGCTACCGCATAAGAGTACTTCCATATAATCGTAAAGAAATTACCATACTGGTGTAGGAATTGATTAAATATAGTTTCTTCGCAGAATATTACAACTAGCGTATGATGGAATGGTTAGCGTGCTATCCATAACAAACTTGTGATCCATGGTTTAAATTTCTCGTGCGTTAATGTACCATTTTCAATTAAATAAGTATCTTTATTGATATGGTATTTAAACTTATTAACGTGGCATCTTTCTTTATACGAACATAAAAAAATGTGGTTTAATGGTTAGTGGATAATTTTATTTATAAGCGCCGTGGTCGAGGTTAAATAGACCAGCGAGCGGACGCACTCGCGGTCCAGTGGACCGCGAGTGCGGACGCAGCAATGCGCGTGTTTCCACAGGCTGCTGCGCGCGGCCGCCCACCGACATCACACGCCCAGCACCACGAGGGCGGAATTAACGCACTGGCAAGCGTATTAATATAATAAGTACTCAATCGCGAATAATACAAAAAAAAAAACAAATTTTGATCGAGTAGTCAAAGAGGAGTAGTCGATATTTATATATTCACAAAAAGCGCTACGTCTAGGGACTTTTGTCCACGCTCCGTTGTCCATCCCCTTTCCCACATCACCAATTCCTCCATAAACATAGGAGTATCCAAGTAGTTACCATAGTTTTTATTCAAAACGAAATTTTGTAAACGCATTCACGCGTTTAAATACCTAGAAGCTTGTTTTTAGAAATGTATTTTTATTATTAATTTATTTCTTGTATGTTATGAATTAACAAATTGTGTATACATGGCGAAACCAGTTAAATAAATAAAAAGTCCCATATAATTTAGTGGTAGTCTAATAGTCTATTAGGGGTTTGAAATTAACTTAGCAATGCGGAAACGAATCATCGAAGAATAATATAATTTTCGTCACTTCGTCATTCTTATCTCCTCTGACTCTACATCAAAAGCAAAAAAAAAACAATGGTTAGTTGAGTAAGGCCTAAAATATTTATAAGTGTGTAATTACTCATTTAAGTTCTACGTAGATCAAAGCAATTTTTAAAATAAGACTGTAAGATTACCTCTTATATTTATGTCAGTGCTTCCCATCCCATAATATTAATGATCACAATAATTCTTCGAGACAAATAAACAAAATAAAACCAAAAACTCCTTGTTTTTCGCAGCATGTTCATACCGTTATTTTCATGCTGCTCATGAGCGACAGCACCGAGTCGACGATAATTTGTCAGCCTATCTCTAACATTTAGCCAGTGTCGGGCAGCACACGAGCGACAAAATACCGCGCGATATATTTCATACATCAGTAAAATATCGCACGGTTATTTATCGCCTGCGTGCAGGCGCGCTTAAAGTCTTGATCATTCTTGTTATATGTGGCAGCTAGAACCCCTTTATCAAAAATCACAAAAAAGAACTTAAATCTGAATAAGAATTTATTTTCACATTGTATAGCCTCCATATCGATGGAGGGGATTTAATTAGTACCTATTTGACGTCACGCCATCCTTCTGCGGAAGTGACGTCACCTAATGCCGTGTAACCATTAAGAGCCTTATGTCCGCCATTTATGAGAGTCGTTCTACTCAACGGGTCGGATCTACTTTGACTGCCTCCAATAGTGATACCTTATAATGTCGAGTTAACTAAAGTCATCGATAACCGTTCTTTGATGTGACAATTATAAAGATAACTGCATCGAGAAAGTCAGTAAGTATCAAAATAATCATTTATTTACTACTCTAGGGGAAACTAACATAATAAATTAAAAAAAAAACATATATAAAATTAATAGGCAGTTGGGTGTTACAATAATAAATAATTAATTAAATAAAAACTGTACCTATACTAATATTAAGCACATTAAAAATAAAATTTGACTCTACATTATTTGACATATGATTAGAAGCTTTATATATTATAATCGGTTCATCTGTTTAGGAGCTATGATGCCACACACAGTAAGACACTCGCTTACACAAGACACGGTAAACTTATAACACCCCTCTGTTTGCGTCGGGGGTTAAAAATACATCGAAATCAGTAAAGCGTTTAAGAAACCAACGTTTATTACTTTCCACACCCTTTAACTGGTAGAACCTTACATTCGTGTTTTACTAACTATGATCAAGGCAATCCTTAGTTAGGAAAACCTATTGTTGATATTATTATGTGATTGACGTAATCATTAGTTAGATCCATTGCATACGATTGCATAAGTGCATACGATTGTCAGTTTCTACAGGTTGTGACCTATATAAATAAACCTAACATTAGTTTCTTACTAACTATTATAATGGCAATGCCTAGTTAGGAAACGTTAATAAAATTATTATTAGAGGTTTTATTAAAAACTTTAAATGACAAAATTAAATTAAATTAAATAAATAAAGGTAAAAAATGCTACGCCAGATCCAATTATATCCCGTTTGTCGTGTACGAGTCAAAGTGAGACTTCGTGCGCATATCCGCACAATAAAAGCGAGCGAGCGCTGCCCAACGATCTTTTAAATATATAGAGATACGGCAACTGAGGGTGAAAAACGCACCACGGTCAAGTACGCCACTTTACGTGGAGTACTTATACTCCTTGCGTATTATACGAGTACGTCTCGCTTGCTCGCATATGTCATCGCTATAAGTCTTTATCCAGCATGGCGGAGTGTTGCGGCGCGCGGAAGGGTAGGGGAATCTACCGGTGTCGGGTTTTTACAAGGTCGATTTATATGACATACCGTATCTATATGTTTTAAAAGATCGTTGGCGTTGCCTCTTTAGGGCAGATTTAAGTCTAGTTAAGGAGACAGCGAACAGAGATTACAGTGGCACTAAACGCTTTTTCATGTTATTTAAATTATTGTCTCTAAATGTTTCAGAAATCCAAATGACAAAGAAAAAAAAGGGTCAGTTTCACGATAAAGGATAGTAGGATAAGTGGAATCTATTTGAGCGACTTTCCCAGATCCATGAGCAAACTCAGTCTGCAATAAAAACCTCCACAGGCTTCGTCTAAATTGCGGAATAAAACACGAGGCAAAGTTGCATTTGTTCACAGCTCAGGTTGAAGCTGAAACTAACATAGCCGAAGCCGAACAAAGCTGAAATTAAGCAACATTTCAGCGGAGAGGCGAGGCGAGGCGAGGCGCGGGCGGAATTGCTTCCGGAGGCTGGGCGCTGAACAAAAACTCACTTCTCCACGGAAACTCGTGTCTATATAATATTCACGAGAAGGATCTGACTTCGGTCGCTATTATATATTAAAAAATATATATTTTACTTTACTAAAATTTATTTAAGTTTAAATAAATGTGTGTTGATTTACTGGAGACGTGCCTACCGATATCTAGCGGGGCACCAGAGTACTTCCTTAATTAAGTAGGGTAAGATTTAAAAACAAAAAGATTTGAAAGCATTGAAAATTTTCTTCGCAGAATATTTAATAGCTAGAGTATGGTGTGATAGCTTAAACACGCTGTTCACGATAAACATGAGATACAAAGGTTTAATTTTGTATTCTCATCCCAAACCTCGTTACAAACCGATCAATTGTCAGTTTATCATATAAAGAGGTTGCATATAATATATAGTTAAGGTAGTATCCTTTCAGTTATATTAAGTAGACTTATTTTTACGATTATAATACACTATTTAATAACAGTGTATTATAATCCTGAACAGTGTATTGTAATGAATAATTTTAGGTGAAACACAGATTTTACTTGTATACTTTTAATTTTATTGAAAAATAGTGTAATCTTTTATTTTTAATATATACGGGGTTGATTTATATTCACTGATATCCTTTTAGGGAGTTGATTTATATCGACATCAAGGTGTAATATCACTGTCAGTGTCTGAACTGACATTTTTATATTTTTAATAGTAGAGCGGTTTTCGGTTTTAAATTGCCAAAATGCTTTACATAGGTAAAGAACGTAATTAAATATTTGACATGTCAATTTCCCCGCGCAGCGGAGTAAAGGAATAGGCGTTTTCATTTTAGTAAACTTAATGCTAATGCGGGAGGCATTTCCCCCCCCCCCCCCTTCCCTCTGGCGGTCTCTTTGATGGCAGGGCGTCCGCTGCTGAAACCTCAGACTCCAAAACATTCCGTTTGAATAGAAATTACCTAAATGAAATTCAACACGAACGACAGGTCATATGCTAGGAATGCTCGTGTACGCACAAAGAAGTAAGACCAGGGATATCTCGGTTGAATAGTGGTAAAATTATATTCGTTTAACAGGACTCAACTCGGTCATTTCTCCATACAAACGCTGTATTAGTATTGTGACTCTTTTATTTTTAGTTATAGGAGAAAAATAATAATGAATATCGTTTTATATCATAATTATCTAAACTTGCCTATATAAATTTAAACGGTTATATTTCTGCTTTGTCTAAAAGTTACGAGCCACGAAAGTCTGTATTTTTCCATACATTTTATCGAAACTATAGTTTATTATTTAGGGCCTTATATTATTATCATTATTTTAATAATTAGTCTCTACATTAGAGTAGACATCCTATATTTTTATATATATATCCTATATGAAACAAGACAATTACATAACGAGAAGCGTTGTTTTACACTGTAACTGTTTCCTCGATCAAAAAAATCGAATGAACATGTGATTGTAATGGTAGAATACAGTCCTTCAACGAATTGACTCACTTTTCATGACATTCTGTTTAGTGTGCTGTTCCTGTTTTATCGAAAAATACATTTATATTTGGCTGATATAAGTGATAGATATTATTTGAAATATTAAAGCAGAGTAATGTGACCTTCGAAAGTAGGATAATTTTAATGTGCTATCAAGTTTGTCGGGTTGAGATATCAGCAATTTTATAGCATTTATTCGTCACCAATTAGTTCATGTCTGTTTACAATTATTTTGATGAAATGTGGAATTACGCGTGTAAATGCGTATGTCAAAAGCAAAATGATAACTTTAGGTAAACACGTTATCATTTTCGGCGTTCAGGCGACTCGCATCTTGACTTTAATGTTACCATTCATTTAAATTGGAATAAAACTGACGAATATAAGGCCAAACAAAGTCAATGACAAGAAAACTTTTTATTAAAACACATTAAAAATATAGGATATGAGTCGTATTCCTCTGGCAATCGACCATTCGTTACGACCTCGGTTAAAATTGAGTAGCGGGTCTTCATCGCTGCGTAAAAACGGGTCTCAACAATCCGTTTTACTTTACCTGCAAACACGCACCCTAAGAAGAACTATGTATGTGACTATATATCAACACTTCACTTGCATTGAAATTAAATAATTAATGGAATTTTTATAAATTGTTTTTTTATTGTAAAATAATCTCAGTTTAAGTAATAAAATAAACGCATATTTCCTTACAAATACTTTGTACCTACAACCTATAACGCACCCTAAGAAGAACTATGTATGTGACTATATATCAACACTTCACTTGCATTGAAATTTAATAATTAATTGAATTTTTATAAATTGGTTTTTTATTGTAAAATAATTTCAGTTTAAGTAATAAAATAAACGCATATTTCCTTACAAATACTTTGTACCTACAACCTATAACGCACCCTAAGAAGAACTATGTATGTGACTATATATCAACACTTCACTTGCATTGAAATTAAATAATTAATTGAATTTTTATAAATTGTTTTTTTATTGTAAAATAATCTCAGTTTAAGTAATAAAATAAACGCATATTTCCTTACAAATACTTTGTACCTACAACCTATATATTTGCACAAAACAATTTTGAATTGAAAACAGTGCAATTTTATCCATGTCATTGCTAGAAAGTGTTGACAAAATTATAAAGATACATTACCAAAAAAGATAAGTTATACGCAAGAGCCAGCAATGATGTTCCAAGTACTTTACCTGTGAACAAAGAAAAACAAAAAATAAACTTTAAGTTAAATTTAAAGTATTAATCAAAACTGGAGTTTTTAAATTGATAAATCGGATGGGAAAATTTTGAACACACTTTACAACTTGGCGCAACAAGGTAAAATTAGCTCTGTGATTGATGGTGTGGCGTTTTCAAGCATGATCGTATACATACTTAAATTGACATATTTTAACTGTCATAGGTGAAGCGGTTAAAAAGAAAGACAATATATTATTGACAAACCACATTTGCTCACAAACGAAACAACCTCAAACACACACACACTTAAATTTAAATTTTATTATCTATGATTCAAAATATCTTATATACTTACAGTTTGAATTAATTGTAAGTGTTCATGCTTATAGAGTATTTCGATTTTTTAATTTTAACTTTAATGTATTTTTTTGTTAATCGTAGAAAGTTGTACCGCTGTCGGTAATTCTCATCCTAAAACTACACTTGTATTTAAAAAAAATGCCATAAAAATTTTCTTTGATTGCAAGATGTTTTCCGGACTTCAGTTACTTAACGATAAATTTTAGAATATGATTGAAAATAGTTCTTTTTTTATAACATTTATT
Organism: Neomicropteryx cornuta; assembly: GCA_020383195.1. Classification (NCBI taxonomy): domain Eukaryota; kingdom Metazoa; phylum Arthropoda; class Insecta; order Lepidoptera; family Micropterigidae; genus Neomicropteryx; species Neomicropteryx cornuta. The sequence goes on from JAHKQU010000014.1 coordinate 16,365,896, forward strand.
ATTATATGAGGACGTTGTAACCTTATATGGTTTAACAAAACAATTTATCAATAATGAAAAGGGATAAAATGGCACCTTAAAATAAGCAAGATTCCTTGTCTTTTTAATATATTCACTGTTAACAAAGGCGTCTATATGAATAATCATGAAGGTGCAAAGCGAGTATTATTGCACGCGCAACGGTGCGAAGGGATTCGATGAAGTGCCTCTCGACCATTAACAATGACATTGTAAATACCTATGCATTATGCATAGAATAATGCAACGCGAGTAGCGAAACTTTTATTGAGTACTTTTAAACTTAAATCAATAAATAGTAACATAGTTTAACCGCACGCAAAAACGTGCCACAAGGCTATTTGAGTTTGGATATCCATTATATTTTCTTATGTTTTATTACATTGTAATTTCTACTGTATTTTACATGGATTGATTGATGAATAATAAAAAAAAAATAGTAGCCTTTTTATTTTAATGTAATTAATTCGTTTATTTATTTATTTACAACACTTTATAAAATATACAGCATTTAGAAATTGCGAAATTATTCTGTCAAAAAATAATATTTACCAGTTAAACAACTTTCGATTACAAACAATTAGTAGGTGGAAAACTATTATAAACTTAGAACTTTATAAATTATTAGAATTATTTAAATTAATTATAATATCGTCGGTTGATGATAGAGCAGAAAACCTGTCTGGGGATTAGAAAATAAGAAAAACCAAGTAACGCAGATAAAAATGTCTATCTATATAATGATTTAAATATGGCACCATATATTAGATATTTATATGTAGGTCTAATAATATAGAAATGAAATATGTATGAATCGGGTTGGTAGGAATCTTCTTCATATGCTTGAAAGTCATCAAAACTAAGCTGAAATTTCAGCTTCAGTTTCAGAAACACATCCGATAAAAGTCGCAAAGAAAACTGTCGAATGCCGTAAAATTTCAACGAAACGGACTTTGGCAAATATTTTTCAGTCGAAGTAAAGTTTCCCGAGATAAGTTCGAGCTGGCACCCTTCGGAGCTGAAGAACGGCTTCGATAGACCGCTTACTTTTCAAACGAGGTCCGAATTTCACATCAGGTCGACGGAGATTTATCTGTTTAGTTTTGACCTACAAACAGTCGAATCTAAATAAATACTAATATCCAATCACTAGCACACTACAAAAGAGAGGGTGTAGTTCTAATGGAATCACCAAAAATATAAACGCTGCTCTAACTGATTACGTATTATTTATTATTAACGTATTTTTTTAAAAAATAATCGTTTTTTATAAACTTAATTCTTAGGTTACACAAATAAGCACAGCCTACCATAGTTTTTTTCTGTATCATAACAAATTAGGCTGTTTGTAATATAAAGGTATATATTTATTTTTTCACAAAATACAACATAAGCTGGAGTAGGTTTTTGTTTGTTTAGACGTAAATATAAATTAAAAAATACTATTTGTTAAGAATACGCCATTTTGTTAAGAAGCGCGTACACACATCAAATGCTCAAAATGCCATGATGAAGTTTACTTTTTAACGTGGGCGCAGCTAAAATAAATATTTTATTTTTGTGTGCTATTAGCAAAACCACGGCACGGCCAAATTTTATAATCTCGACATTTTAATAAAACCTAACACTGTTCAACGATAGGGATATATTCTCGTTTTGCCTTCAATGGATTGCCTTCTTCATGGTAAATTATAGTCTCGTGCGCACGCGACTCGTTGACGCGGCGGCTAAAACACCCGAGCCATAATCACTATAATAAAGGGGATGTTTCGAAACCATTTTCAATGAAAATCCCACCTAATTGGCCCTGCAATTTGGACGACATATCAAAATTTATCATGGATCCCGAGGAAAAAAAAATAACAATGTTTTCGTGATAATATTAAACATTTGTTGAACGCCAGCTCGCGACGATCAGGTCATTAACCGCGCGCGGTAAAGGCTACGAGACGCGATCGCGCGGCACGCTTAAGACATTTTGCAAGACAGTTATTATTTCTGAGATAGATTCTCTGTCGTGTGTAAGAGTTCTGCCTGATGCGGAGAATGCTCGCTCTACATCATCATCACACAGACAGACAGTCATGCATCACACATCATGTGACAGAGACAGTGAGGTTTTCACTACTCTTTAACAGTTGGGTATATAGGATGGTTTCCGGATGGATCTTTTTTGTTAAAAAACTGAGCCCAATAAAGATCTATTGTTTTTTTTTCAGACTCTAGTTCATCTTTTCATAATAACGCCGTTTGGCGCAGTTCCATCTGTGGGCCACATGGAAAGAAACTTGGAATTTTTGCGTCAGAAACAGTCGTTCATAATACTGCGCCAACGTAACTTTATTATTTTAAGTATGAAAAGGCAACATGCATCGGACATTTAAAATGAAATAAATCCTTTGTCGGAATCGTGAGTAGAGGACCATTAATATTTCTAACAATCTTTCAAAATTCGCTTTAGAGGCTTCAGAAATACCACAGAAAGCAATAAAAACATTCGTTTAAGTTGTTGTTTTTTTAATCTTTACTTTTACACGGCACGCGATGCTTCCGTCCCCTTTACCGACGGACGAAATTGCCATGGAGGTAAAATTCGTTAAAGGCCGTTTAAAACCTTCTGGAGAATTCAATTCGATAACATCTTTAAAAAAAGATTTTTGTTGTCAAATAAGGAATTCAACCATTATATGCTTGGCCTAGATACATTTATGTATTATATCTAACCAATATAATAATTGTTTTTATTATCAGTGGATAAGAAACCGTCGTACGAATATTCTGTCTAAACTTTTTAATATCTTGTACCTTTGGTTGTGTCTACATTGAAATATATTTTTTTTTTTAAATATGAAATCGTACTTAAATATTACTAATATTTTGGAGGGCATTAAAAACACCGATAGTACATTTCCTTATAAATAATAATCCTTTGAGTTTATTTAATTATTCATTGTTTCATTGGTTGGAGATTAGAGTTAACTTAAACTGGGTATAAGAAAAAAAAACGATTTGGCTATTCCCCTATTTCATTCCGGAACCCTCGCTTTTACACTGTTACGTCCGAAAATACGGATAAAAGCACGGTCACGAAATGTGGTCGGCACGGAGGTGTTATATATGTAATTGTCGCTCGTAACTACTGCCTAACAAAACCACATTTCGACCGAATGCATTCGCCGAAATAAATACACATATAACGGTGAACGTGGAATATTAAAATAGGGTATACAAAATGAATTAAAAGGTTATTAAGGATTACATAATAGCATAGTAAAATAGTTCAGTAAAAGATAATCATTGCTAGTATTATTTATACTGTGTGTAGTAAGAGTACGTACAGGGTGGAACGGTAAAATTTATTTTATTAAGTTATTACTACTAGAAATAGTTTCCATTCTCATGTGAAGTTCAGTTCAAAATGGCGAACAGCTCCTAAATTTTTATCCTAAATTAATATCATAATGATTTAAACTACCAGCTCTTCTCTGTCTCGCGCGAGCTTTGAAATAATTCTGTCTCATCTAACGCATAAACTAAAATTGTACCGTTGTTGTTTACTTATGAAAAACACAATCAATTTATGTCTAAAAATTTACTTTAATTTGCATTTTTATAAAATAAACTCTGCCTCTGTAAGGACCTTAGTATGGGAGCCTTTTTAAAAAAGATTTCAAGTTAAAAGAAGTAGAGTGACTAACCATTTCATGCATTCGGAATGGTATATTAACATACATATTAAACGTAATAACAACATTCGGAAACCATTCAGTTTTCTAGTCGAGAAATTTCGCATAGTTGAGATGAAATACCTATCGCTTTTAGCAGGTGTGTGACTTATAGGAGGTGTAAGATGTATCCTTGTGTCTGTAGGAGGGATGACATAGAGGCGGTGTGAGGAAAATACCTTCTCTAGATTCAATCGCCCTCCGGATTTGACCATAATGAAATTACTTGCACGTACGGCTTGGAAATGCCATTCATATAGATGGCACACAATGTGTTTGTTCTTTGTGATGACCATAAATTACTTTCTTTCTCTACTTTCTTTGATCTATATCACTTTCTTCTGGACACGATAACTGCCGTAATTTTATACCAATCACTTTTAAATTCACACATAAAATTAAGGGCACAAAATCTCGTTCAAGTTCGTTAATGGGAAAAACCAGACAAGGAAGTGTGAGCAAAAAGTGAAATTTTGGTATAACTTTTTTAGTATATAAGATATGGAATTCATTAAAATTTTATTTTAATTCTTAGATAAGGGCCTAAAACTTTTCTGGGTAAACTTTTTCGATAGCACCAACCATAGGTCCTAGGGGTGAGAAAAAGTGGTTTTCCGAAATTCAAAAAAAATATACCCCCTTTAATAGGATCACAGGATCAAATCCGTTCAAAATGTAAATTGTAGACCTATAATTTCCCTACAACTTTTTTTTTAAAACAATTTTTATATGAGCAACCTTTACGGCACAGTATAAAGAGGGATTGAGTATACGTACTCTCGCTGCGCAAGGGTACGGCGAGTTGAGGTACGCGAGACAAGTCTGTAACCGAAGTTTTGTTAACGTATTACAAGTACATTTAAGTTTTTAAACTATTATATTTTATTTCATTAAAAATACTAAAATAATTCGGCTTTTCGAAATGGTCCAATTATAAGAGCCAGTCGGCACGGAGTCGGGTCGGCATTCGCCTCAAAAGGGTCGCAATATGAAAAGGAGCGAGCGGTCAACGACCTCTCTCGGCCAGACGGGCATATCCAGATGAGAGAATACGCGTTGATGGCACCGCGGCACAGCGACAGAATCGCCAAGTGGATTTTAGTGCAGAGGCAATGTATGCTGCGAGTGTGGAGTGGGAGTGTGGATGGGGTGAGGGGGGTGAGGAGGGACGCTGAGTGCGCTGAATAAACCAATCGTTCGGACGAAATCGATAAAGGCAATCGAATGAAATGCTACAATCGACTATTTTTTCCCGTTTTCATACGTGGTTAGGTGGCGATAGGCACTATATATCGGTAGATAACGCAATCGCATGCAATGACGGCGTTTTCTGCGGTTTCTCTCATACCACGGATATCAGAAAATTTAAAGCTGCATAGTGGGTTATCCAAGCTTGATATCAGCGCCTGATAACAGAGGAGGCTGGTAGGCGAAAATGGCGGTGTGGTATCATATACCGAGAGGGCAGGGAGTGGTTATTGAAGCGCCGCCTGCGTATTTTCCATCGGTATGTGTACGAAATTCCAGCCATCCGCAAGAGTCGGCCACCTTGTCAGTAATTTGGCCATAAATAAAAAAAATGGACTACTCAACTCACAGAACATAGATGTCCCTGGAAGCGGCATTGTGGGTCTGAGCAGGAGGCAGCGGTGCCAATATTAGTCTAATCGAGCTGTCAACCGCGCTCTCTTGCGCTCGCATTAGAACTTTATTATGTGTCTCGCTCGCGCCCCGGGTTTATGCTTCAAGTGCTAAGTGCGGCGGGGAAAAAGGCCGCGGCCAGGAACTTCTTTGATCTGTGACTCAACTCACATGTGTTGTATGGTATTCACTCACTATTATTTCTCTCGTCGGTTAGTTTTATTTATTTACAAAAAAAAATAATTTTGGTATCACTTTATGCCATTATAAGGTTATTTTTAGAAGAGGCGAAAGATAAGAAGAAGAATAACAATAATAAGTTAATTGTATTACTTTTTGGCATTTTAGTAGCAGCTTCATTTTGAAGTCGGTTTTATATAATGAAGTAATAAAAGAAAACAGGTGATCTAGTTTTTAAGGTGTTCAACTTTGACCAGGACGTTCAAAATGACGGTGATTTTTAACGATTCGTTACCACACCCCCTCAAACTTTAGTACATGTTATTAGGTTTGGCTTTAGCAAGGCCTAAAATATAAGATTTTGGCAAAGATATTTTAATAATCTTCTGCGAAAAGCGTCAATTTAAATGATCGATCGGATGATTTTTTCTGCGTTCATTTAAAGCCACTGTAGCACGTTACGATCAGCGATATCTTATTATTAAACGAGTTTTTTCTGCATTTTATCTTTTTTAGCGAGTTAAATACAATAGGTAAAAACATGCTTTTTTGAAATATTATTATAACCATTAATGTCTTACTTAAATATCTAGTTTTTATAATGTGGTATGATAGTTTTTGGTAATGTGGTGTTCAGACTAGTTTAGTGTAATGCTGCAGAATGCCGTTTATTTCAAGTTACAATTTGAATCGTGTTTGTATGTACCAACTCTACTATTAAGATGCATCCTATGCCCAAATATTATTCAATCGAGACATCGTAACATGCTGTTTTTGATAATGCTAATATCGACCTTAAATCCTTAGCCATAAAAGTGTTGCGGTAACTATGCCGCGGCGTGCGAATGATGATTTACGGCCTGGTCGAAATATATTTTGTATTTTTTTTCTAAAATAAAAATAAAGTTTAAAGTACATTATTTTTACAATATGCACTATTTTTCGGTTAAATCGTCTGCTGTCTTATCGAACATGTAGCGAAAAATAAATAAATACATTCCCAGACTAAATCCTCAGTGGTTAGGAGTGATGCATAACTAAAAATGTGAAATTTATGAAGATCTTAATTAAATAACAACGAAATATTCGTACACAACTTTTTCAAAAACTTGTATATAAGGACCGCTATCGGCTATACGGTATTCAGTTTGAAAATTGTGAGATGCAACCAGGCTGCCAAGAAAGCCCGCGCGGAGAGGCGTATCTTCACGAGACGAGCGCATTACGACCAGGAAAATAGCTTCGATTAAACGAGCATTAGACGCTCTGATGGGCGGCCGCCACTAGGCTAAGCGAGATATTATTATGTAGTCACGCGTCGTGATTGATAAAAGACCGCAGTACAGACGCCGCAGGCGAACATTTGCGACATTATTCGCATGAATGAACTCACAACAATTTCGACAGATTAAAACAACAACAAAATATTTAGTTTTAAGACCAATAAAACAACTTTAGGACAAATGCTCTTATCCCGATAACCATATACTAGTATATTACAAAAATAAAATATATTGACATGGTGGCGTCGACACAACAAAGTCTTTTTTAGAAATAGGAAGAAATGAAATTGAAGTTAAATTGTGAATATTAAAAAATATACATTTCATTCGAAGTCATGTTATAATTTTTTAAAATTTTAACGATTTGCGCCTTTAATTTTGTTGTTTTATTGATAGTATTTTAAAGGATAGGTATTTAATTGATACAATCGTGTATCCATTTGTATAGGAATTATTAAAAATACGTAAAACAAATAAAATAATATGACTCAAAAATAATTGATTCCACTTTCAACGAAAGAATAAAGTGAAAAAAATCCTCTGGATCACATGACAAATATAAAAAATAAAAACAAATTAATGTGTACACAATAATGTCCTATTGTGGTGGCCTACCTACTGTTGATGCATTTATCACCTTTTATGAAGTTTGGCCAACTAATTGGGACGCACGAACAGGGAAACCACCTTGCCACCTGGTCAAGTCAACGTCGCGACGAACATGACGCAGGGGCCCTCGGCATGGGGGCCGATGGGGTGTCGGCGTGACGTGTGCTCACTTCACTGACTTCTGACTTTACTCACGACTTACAAATTGTCATCTCGATCAACAAATCTTGGGTACGGCTATAAGCGTCTTCGTAACCTCTTGTGGAGTGTTGACTAATTAATATGCGCTGGCGCCGATACGAGATCACGTTAACTAAAACAATTTACCACTTTCAGTACGTAACAAAATACTATAAGTAGTATAAAACTAACAGAATATTAATAATAGTAGGTAATTCAATAGCAATTTTGCTGTTAAACCTAGCTTAAACCGAGCAATTTCCAACGAAATTGACATCTTTAATTCCATCGAGTAATATGTATATCGTATATTTTTTTGCATTTTTGCATTTGCTACACGCTCAACACAAAATATATATGTATTTCACAAAAACTTTGAATAATCAGTTTTTTTCTTATTGTATCATTGTAGTATTGTTTTAAATTATTCAATATTACTAAGAGAAATTAGCGATTTTGCTAACACCTAACCACATTCGTCGTATTGCAAAAGAGCTGATATTTATCCGCAATCTAACTAAATGATTTTAGTTATTTTGCAAAGATCCTAAGTAACTCTTGATGTACTTAGGGTTAAATTATGCACGCAGACACCAATGAGCAGATAAAAATTTCGGCGGTTCTCGGCGTCCGGAAAAATTCATACGAAGTACCACTAAAAATAACAAAAAAAAACCTTACAAGATAATTATCGGAAATTGGGTTTTATAATAATTCATGGAAGAGATTATCAACAAGTGTTCCGCTGCAGGTAGATTAGTTAGGTTTTATATGTGTTACACTAAATGACTTGGAAAAAAATATATATAAATCTTTTATGGCGCAAAGAAGCAAAACCATAGAGTAGCTTGTCGAGAAAACAACGCATCCAAAGGTCTAAAGGTAGGCATATGAGCCACAATAAAGGCAGCGCTTTTTTTAAAATGGAAACATCTCTTATTTTAATATAAGTGATTTTGATTATAATTATTGTTAATAGTATAGTATACTAACGCCATTAGGATCATAAATCATTCACTCGTATTATTTTACGTTGCTCTATTAAAATGTGGTGACGTAAACAGGTAAGTATGTGCCAATGGTGTTTATTGTCACAGTTATTGTGGGTAGTCCTGGAATTGTGCTGACTTTAGGGTAAACAACTTGAAGGCCAACATTCAAAACATGATGTTTACGACGCAACTGTTCTTTTTACTTGAGAGCATATATATCTTTATTTTACATATTCATGTCGTTTTCTTGTTAAAGCGACGAATGAATGGATAAACATGTTAAATTTACTTATAGAGATTGAAATACAAGGCGGAATCTGATCTCTTCGGCGTATGCAATGACAAAAGAAAAAGGCGAGTTTCTATCGCGAATATCGACAAAAGTCGTGAATAAGTCTTCAATGTTCTCCAAGAGATCATATTATTGTCATTGGTGGAATCAAAAACAGCTAATTGGCCCTGCGATTTATATCACATTTTGTTTTGACGTCATATCAAAATTCAACATGGTTACTGAGAGAAAAAAAGGAAATTTGACGTGATAATATGAAATAGCTCTCGTTCACTAGTGTGTTGTTAGCTTGTTGTTGAATAGTTTGTTCACTAGTGAGGCTGCGCCGCACCGGGCCATTGATCGGCAAGGGAATTTATACGAACCCTTCGATAAAATTAATAATTTTGTGCATGAATATTTTCGCATTTTTTATACAATTTCTTACACGTAATAGGAAACGTAAACATACACCCTAAGTCTTCGGGAATTATCTTCCTTTATAAATATCTGAAACAGGTTAAAAAGGAAAAATTATTCTCGTAAAACTTTTCTATTCGCGAGTATAATAAATAGGAATAAACTGGCTGCGGAGAATACAAAAGGGAAAATCGCCACCTCAGCGCGCGGTCGAGCGGACACTCAAGCAATTTAGTTTAAATTCAGCGGGTAGGTCGCGGCGGCCGGACGCCAGGAAAAACATCCGCGCGGACACATTCCCCTTCCCCCCCGCCCCCACCCCGCGCGCGGCATAAGGACAGCGAGGTCTTTTGTCTCCAACTGAAACCGTGAACAAAGACTCTCTACGAAGACTCGACTAGCTTTTTCAGCTGTTGGCGTAGCGATGTGTTTTTTTAGGAGCTGCAAGAATTAATAGTCTCTTGTTTTAAGGGTTGACGTAACGAAGAAAATTATCCATTTAATGCGAAAAGGAGAAAATATATTTTATCTATAAATAGACTCGAATGATTAGGTTAATAAAATTCAATAATTAAATAGAAATATTAAGTGTTATATACAAATGTCCTTTAGGGCTCATGCGGCAATAACCTATAAGAGAATCTCTCAATAATGCCATTTTCAAAAGTTACCCGTTAAACTGAATCTAAATAAATCTAACATATTAATATCTTTTTGCTCGATCCAATTCTTGGGCTTTTCAATGGCTAATGTCTCCTAAAGTAAATCATTTGTGTTTGAATAATTACATTTTGTTACTTATTTTGACCCGAGATCTTTTTCGCACTAAATTGTATCTAAATTCGTCACTAAATTCACCATTTTGTAGGTAGCGTGTCAAATAAGGTGTTTATTATTATTATAAATGGCAGTTACCAAACCTAGCCACCATAAGATACTTCTGGTAATCTAAAGTCAGAACTTAAATGAGCAGGAGGTTGTTGTAAGCATGGATACAATACTTGGCATGAAAAATCCTAACTTAAAGTGGCTCGAACTGTAGTTTTGAGTTACTGTGAGTAATTGATTGTTACATTGGGAACACAGTGTCAAAAAGTCGACACAGAAAGTATATAGGTACTTAAATACGATAAAAAAAAACGCGGTAACGAAAACTTTTGTGAAAAATAATTTCATTAATCTTCAAACCATTCATTTCATTAATGTGCATAAATAAAAAAACAGGTGAAGTAAGTGTGAATTTAGGTTACACGCCCGCGCCGAGGGATGTCAACATTAACATAGACTCTTTCAGTATATCTTAAAAACAAGGAATATAGTTTAAAGCCAGATAAACAATATGCGATGGTCTTTTTTTCTTAAAATATAATACTAATCTAATATAATTCACTATTGTTGAATTTAAATGTGTAACTCCTAATCGGCCTTGTTATTGCTAATATTGTAATCTTTATGTTTGTAATGCTATGAGGCAGTCTAGTTAAATGCCGTAATAAGTAAAAAAACCGAGAAACAAATTCACTGAAGAAATTTTCGAAAAACTATTAAATACATAAGCAGTAAAACTGAAGCTGACTGTAACTTAAATTTTCAAAAATGCTGCAAAAATGTGCGACCCCTTGATTTTCAGAGTGAACATCAGCAGCCTATTGTAAAAAGTAGAACAAACGACAAAACGCAGCGCAGGAAAAATAATTTCGCCTTTTTGTGTAAAAAATTCGCAGGACATCGTTATGAGTCAACTTAACGATTACTAGGTTAACCAACGACACAAGCAGATAGTTTGAACAATAATAAATCCAACAAATCGATCAAACGCCAATCGTAAATACGTCTGTGTATTTGTTTAACTGATGATTATAACTCTTCTTCGCTAGGTGAAATAGCATTTCGACGGATAATCATTCCCTGATAGTAGTCCCTATTCATCTTTTGTAATAGTATCTATTAGTATGTTATTCAAATCTGCTATAATTTCTAAGCATCTAATAGTAATATAACATTAACACAATAAATATGTATATATTTAATTAGATGGTTACATAATATATGACAATATTTTACACTAAAGAGGACAGGTGAGAGTTAAAAATGCATTTTTATACAACTCAGCGCTGGGTTTAAACCGACATCCTGAGCTCTCAAGTACAGGACCTCTTTAGAACCTTTATAAATATTATGCCATCCAGCACTTTATCAAATAATTAAAAACTTTTTCAAATTTTTTCAATATTGTCAAAGATTGTGTCATATATCTTTTCAGGCGATTTGCCGTTATTAAAAAACAATCATCAAATATAAGTCAAATAACTTTACAACTCAATTTTACAATTATATATATATATTTATATGTATATGAATATGTGTACATATATATATACTAGAGCACCTCCAAATAAAATAATGAGTGCCTCAAATCTTTATCACTTCGATACAGGCATTACGCCTAGTGAGGTGATTATAATCCAATATGCCTGAACCTCTTTTTTATAGCTAATTATATTTAAGACCTTGAAATTTATATTAAAAAAAAAGGAATTATGTATGTACTTTGTGCGTACTGTATTGTACTATGGATAAATAAATAAATAATAGTACGTCACGGGTTAACTACGGATGCTATCACATTTACCAGTTTCTCGGTAACCACATATTTCAAAATAATAAATTATTGGTTAGTTACGTCTTTACGGTTAAATTCTAGAAGCTCATAAATACAATTTACAGTAATATAATATAAATACACAGTAAAAAAAAATACATGAAAAAATACGTAAATTGCTACGTCTAACAAATATTATTTGAGATTATTACGTCGAAATGTAAGACAATAACGAGAGGAAAAACGAAGTCAGTAATTACGAAAGAATAAGACGAATTCGCCGAGGACTTGCTGGGTTACAGAAAGATACAACGTCGACATCTATTTGTTTTGGGGATAATTGAAAGCAATCTCATCTCGGATAAAGAGATTATCCGTTATTATTGAAAAGATTTATATTATTTTGTTGTTATTATTGTTGATTACACGCGTAGCTATTGTAAATAGCTTTTATTCTCAGAAACACTTCTCTGCGTACTACAAACCACAATTAAACATTAATTGCGATAATGATTAGATATTACAACGTTCTTATTAAAAGGAGCATTAAAAACATGTTTGCAAAATTACTTATTAATTTTTTTTATGGGAACGAAAGGGTCGTTTGATAAACCAATATATAGTATACCGTAGGCAACAACAAACGATTGTAAAATCCATTTGATTCTCAAATGAATCAGAAAACAAACATAAACAAATCCGTAGGTCCAATAAATAACAGACCTTCCATTCCTTTGTGTAGTATTAGTAATTATTTATATAGTAAAGCTGTATAGGGATTGTCAATTTTAATTTGGCAAATTCTAATGTTTCAGTTGTTATGATAGGCCACAACAAAGTCTGTGGATATTAATAAAACAAGCTAGGTCTTCCACAAAATCCTAAAATTGGAACGGATATCGCTAGAGCGGTTATACGCAAGTTTTATTCGAACACAGCACATGCAAATGTTTTCGAGTAAAATACACAAAATACATTATTTTATAGCTGAGAGTAAATATTTGGCATAAGTCAAATACTCTGGTTTACCAATCTTAATGTAAGGGAGAAGTTTAATGCTTCACCTTTAATAAATCCTTGTGTATTTAGGGTATGTTTAATACGTAATTTATATTGTATAGGCAAAACTGCAAATTTTTATGCAAATCTGTTTAAAAAAGAAAATTCATTAAATCATCGCTGCTTTTTTAGTAGTATTTATTAGGACTATATTATTATATTAAATTTTGAATATTTGCTACGAATTAGGTTAAATAAAAAAATGTAGTTGTTATTCCTTAGTTTAATGTGTCCGGTCAGTGGCGTAGTGTATATGTACGCTTGTTTCGGTCAGCTTTTTTTTTTTAATTTCATAGCTAAAAATATATAACGCTGGATTAAGGGGCGGGCACACAGTCGTAATTTGACGGTTTTTTTTTTTGCATTTTAGATAAAGGATTACTAAGAAGTAGTGATGATTACAAAGATAAAAAAAATAATAAATTAAATACATCGAACCTTTGTCTAAATCTATTTGAGGCTTTTTTTTGTAAATTTATTCTGAGCGCTGAGTTTAAAAAAATAATCTTGCGGTGTGTATATTTAAAGGTATAGGCTATTTTTGTGCCATATTTGGTCGTAGATTATTTAAAAATACATCATTACCAAATACCATCATCACCACCATCAAATTCAATAGTTCTAAATAAATTAATTTGTTAGTATTCACATTGGAACCGGCGAGAGACCGATACATGTTTTTCTTGCGCCATTTTACTAGAAATAAAAGACTAAAGAAAAAAATATTATCAAGTAACTAAATTATGTAACTAAACACGGTGTTTATATTATACTAAATATAACATTGCAAATAAAATTATTAAATCTATATATTAAATCTATATTAAAATGGTTAATCTCTTTGGGTAGAGAAGCTACTGAGAAGTTAATTTCAGAAATAGTTGTTAGATAAAATGTAATAATACTGTAATTCAAGCGAGTTACAGCTACTAAGTAAAAAATATCTGTACATTATTTTAGTTACCTAGAATGTTTAAAAAAAAAAAAGAATATATATGCTTACCTAGAAAAGTCATACCAATATGTTTATGCCCAATGTGTATATATATATATATATATATCACTACTTCACTATATATAAGATATGTTTTTATATTATATGTAATATAACACTATTTTATAATGAATATTTATTTACCTATATATTTAATAATTATTTATTCATTTCATTTATTTATTATTTTTTTTAAATGTTTCATTGTTTCATTTTATTTTTTCATATATTAAGTGTTATTGAGTAGACACTTAAATTGTATTCATGTGTGTGTGTGTGTGTGGGTGTGTATATCAGTGTATATATTTGTGCCTTAGGTATTTTTTTATATTTTTTATATTTTCTCAGGGTTTTGCGCTGGTCTATTGTATGCACTGTAATACTTCATATATAACCTTCCTTAGAACAGATAACTCTTATCTAGTTAGGAAGGTTATAGACTTGTACTTATAGGCCAACTTGATTTCTCAATAAAAAAAAATAATATACCAAGTGGTTACCGTGAGAACAAGAACTGTGACGAAAATACGAATGAGAATGGATACGAGAATATTTAAGGTTATTTATTCTAAAATAGGTCGAATCACAAAAGAAAAAAAGATAAGGATAAAATAAGCGGAAAAGAGACACATTAATAAAATTAAATTTAGGGTCAAATTAATTGAATCCGTAAGATTTTAGAAGCTGTCTTGAAACCACTAAAGATCTTTCAAATATGTCAATTTTACATAAGACGTTATTGTTGGTGAGATAAGAATGAAGAAGCACAGCATTATGCCTTACATTATACCGATTAAAAAATATCGTTTGTTAATGTTATCGATAATGTAACATTTCAATGTGATTTTTTTTTTAGAGTAGTTATATTATATTCTTTGTGTTAAGCGAGTATTTGTGAAAAATGGAGTAGGGTTCATTCGCTCCCGACCTGTGTGGTGTAGAGTATACTATAAATACGACGCAGCCGGCTGCTCAACTAAGAGCATGAATGAATACTATCGGGCAGTTTTTAAATAAATCGTCTTGTAGATGCACTACACGTGCTGACAGAAATAACGAGAAAAGCAGATTATTGTGTAGGCGTGGCGATCATATAATAAAACAACTAATAAACACTAAAGCGTCTTCTATGTAATTTTAGAATATCATAAATCACCAGTGGAATATTGAAAAACTTACTATTGATAGTCAAACTGGTCAAAATAAGAAATGAGCCCAGATCAACTCTTTAGAAAGCAGAAAATATATTATGAGGACAGAATGCATAAAGACGATTTCATGAAAAGAATTATGTTTGTTTTTAATATTTTTTAATAACTATACCATTAATATTAGTAGCGTGATATATGAGCAAATTAAGAAAAAACTATCTGTGTGATTTTAGTTTACACCACGCGCGCTCAAGTGAAACTTCTGAAAGGAAGTTATAGATTTAAAGGAAGTTCAGTCGTATTGTATTTAAAAATGAACATCTCATACACTAACATTTAGCAATGTTTCCGCACGGCTATTTATATATACAAGACGAAAAATAACATGTTAGACAACTAAAAATCAACGCGATAGCTCGGCGCATCGACTTCAGCTTAATAAGTAGGTACATCACCTCCATTTGTCCTTTCGGGTTTAGCCGATTGAGAGTGTCGCAATTAGATTCACTCATTGCCTAGGGAAAAATGTGTAAGATAACGACAAAACCCGAACAAGGCCCGAAAAACAAGGTCCGAAAGCAATTGATAATTTGTAGTTTTTTCAAAAAGAAACACCTAATAAGCTATTTCGGCTTTTAAAACTGGGTTATTATTAATACTATTCATGTTTTTAATATCACACGGCTGTTGAGTTCGTTTCACCTTCGGTTTAAAAGGTCATTTAATTTTGGCAGGTCTAATAAATGCTTAATCACTCGTATTGGTGTTCCAGTAGGTTCCCATGTGAGGGGCGGTTTGTCTTGAACTAGTGAATTAGTAATATTGTGGAAATGATGTCGAGCCGACAGGAGCATTTATTATCAGGGTACTGCTAATGCGGAGGAAGGACTGAAAACACAGACAAATAGTGAGCCACTGACGGCTGCCGTAATTAACCCGGCACCTGACAGCTCCCCACAAAGGCAATGCCGATTAGCAAAAGGGACTGATGGGGTGGATGGGGGATGAAGGCGACAAAAATAATGAGGATTGAAACCAAATACCAAAATATAGAGTACGATATAATATACATATATACAAAATGTACATACGATAAAATCCTTACCCAATGTAAAGTAGGTACGATAAAATTTATACCGAATATAGAGTACGATAAAATATATACCAAACATAGAGTACGATAAAATCTATACCCCATATAGAGTAAAGTAGGTACGATACAATTGGCGTTTGCCTATTTGGACGAATTTAAACGTTTCTATAAGGTCTAGGTATTTACATCAGGTATTTTTGCTTCGACCGCCAAATGTTCTTGTGTTTATACAATAGTATATGTATCATGTATTGTGTTTTAGCTATAAACTAATTGTTTTGTATATACACGCATAGATGTCAAATGCACACATATACAAATAAAGTATATATGTGCATAAGTAAATAAATTCAGAAGGTTCATGATTTATAAACCGTCTATCAAAAACAAATTAATTTCGCTTCAAAAAATTGCAATATCAGAACAGATTCAAAACAGACGGACACTTTGGGTAGTAATTGCAAACACGAAAACAAAATTATATCATCAGTGTGACAATACTTGGAAATGAAAGAAATAAAATTGTAAAATAATTTTACTACTAGCAAGGATGCATAATTTTTCTAAACACTTTTGCCCCCATAAGTATGGGTTAGAATTAACCAACATTAAAAATAGTGAAATCAAATAAAGATAACAAAATCACGCTATTGTTGTTATCGCGTATTGTCATAATGTAGGATTTAGGATGTAGGAAAAAGTGGGAACGAATTAGTTCACATAAAAACCCGCAAGGAACGAATTAGTTCACATAAAAACCCGCAAGGCTTTAGTGAACAAACAAATAGAATATGTATTTTGTTTATAAATAAAGAATTCACAAAAAAAAAAACCTTCTTAGTTCCTAAACAAAATGGAGACTAAAATTATCAACCAATTTTTTATTCTAATAATTTTTTTAGAAGAATAAAAAAGAGTTCAATTCTTTTGTTACCAAAACTTTCAATGCTTTTCTTCATAAACTATTGTTTTCTGCTTTGTTTGTTAGTAACTTCTTAATAATACTTATCTCGGTCAGATTACCATTACAAATATATATAATTAAGTAAATATACAGAGAGTAATAGTAATCATTCACAAATATTTCATACACAGGTTGCCAGCAATCGATACTTTCCGATTTCATGTGTATAACCAGCATCAAAATTGTTATACGCGTATATGCCGCCATTTTAATAAAATGTCTTTCGCTTAATTAAATGATCTATAATGATCTAGCGTGTTTGTTTCTATAAGTAATTTACATCTAACTTTTTAAATGGAATTATAACCGTTTTCTAACTCTTCAAACATAAAAAATAGAAATTACTATGTTTTTGCAAAATTTAATATTCGTACCTTGATTGGAATATATTATAAGGAATTATTTATTTTCTATTCTAAATTCCCATAACTGCGGCAGGTAGGTATACATTTGTCGGATATATCGTCCGGTAGATTAACACGGTCTAACGATGTGAAAAAGTCAACAGATTATGTGTCATGGTGTAGTTTACGGGTTTCCATTTATGATAGTTTCCCAATAGAACAAGGTATATGACTCATACTTGCCATTCTAACATATATTTTTATTTATTTATTATTCGTATAAACCAAAAAATATATATAAAAAGTACACAGCAGTAGTAACAGTTCCAACAGTATTATATTGAGGTACCCACATATTCCTGACTGAATAACAGAGTTCGACTAAATTTGTATAGAAGCCTCTGCACAATCTCTTCTAACAAATACTTATAGGTCGTTTTCCACTAGGCACTTGCCTTCCTAATGGGAGATGACTTTTACCGCCTCCGAAGCTCCACTGCAAACAGGTCATCTCGGGTCAATCTCGCTTGAGCTCCAAGTGAATCCCCACATTGAATCTAGAGGTCGTTATCCTACCATTATAGGCAATGGTTTTTGGCCCTGCTGTTAAACGATTAGAGATTCATGACTTAGCAATTTATTGATTTCATATTTTAACCTACAAGATTCTTTGTTATCCACAAATCGAAACGGCTTCAAATAAATTATAAATGATAGCAGTTCATCGCATCACTACGCAATCGATCGATATCGCATTCTCCGTAAAAGACACGTCTAGTTTGCGATTAAAACGAAATACACGTCTTATGAGTATTACTGCCAATAAACACTTTTGTACTTTCTACGAAGTATAAAGTATTGTGAGCACAAAAAATGCGACATTGACAAATTCAACGGGAGTATTTGTATGCTTTCTGAAGTTACCCGTGTAAATTTGAAACAATGCACGTGTGTGCGTGCGTATGCAGTTGTTATTTTGGTTTTACGATTACGCCAAACAGGCATTTTTAAGTTCTTCCTAAGTCACACAGAAAGGAATTCGTATAATTTTAAAGATTTTTTTTTTAATAAAGCTTTGGATATAAAGCCATATAGCAAAATATTTGATAATGAGTTGAAGTTTGAAGTTTTTTTACAAAACACAGGGCAGGTATTTTACAATAGAGAACAGGCATTTAAAGGAACACACCGAATCTCACGTGTAGCGACTGTTTCATATATTTTGGTATAATTTTCTATTAGATATTCCGGGCATTTTATTATTTTTTTAAAAACGGTTGGATTTCTATTCATATAAATTATTAAACTAAGACGGCGTTGTGCCTTTAAAATAATTAATCGTCTAAAAAGTAAAAAAAAATCATAGATACTAATATAAGAAATATTTTTAACTAAATGCAGGTTGATCCAAGACCATTCCCGAAGACTTAAGGGAGTGTTTATGTTCCATATTACGTGTAAGGAATTGTATTAAAAGAATGCGAATATAATTCATGCATAAATTTATTAATTTTATCAATGCGCAAAAAGCCAAACTCATAAGAATGATTATTACGTAGTTTTTATTTTTTTTTTATCTCTGAAACCATAATGAATTTTGATATGAGTTCAAAACACATCATGTTTGAAATCGTAGGGCCAATAGGCTGGTTTTTTTTTTATCAGCAATAGTCTTCGAATACGGTGTATAATCCAATTTATGTCTCTCTTTCTGTATTCACAGTTAGAGATCTTGCGGCCATGTTACCTACTTTTATAAAGCTAGTTTTATTCTCGTTATGATTCTGATAACTACAGAAACCTTGATATAAAATGCAGTTAATCTATATATTAATACGTGAAAAGAAACCTTTGTTATTCTTTTTTAAGCAAAATTGCGCGCATGGAAGAGTGCGAGATTTGGCACAGTTAAAGTGTATACATATGGAAGAGGAGTACAAAAAGCTAAAATTAGAAATTTTGAAAATAATATTACAAATCTTTATATTTTAACGTTTAAATTTATTATGGAGATGTTGAAAAGTAAGAATGTAACGGCCCTAGATAAATAGCAGTTGAGTAGTCGTTGAACCGTTCGCGTCGGGGGCGATCGGGCGGCGGAGGTAGCAACGGCGCGGCGTCTCTGCAGCGCACGGCCAATAAAAGAATGCAAACGAGAGGATCGAGATACTTTAATCGTGGCTAATATGAAAACTGGCTCGGATCCAGCCTCATCCCAGCCCAGCCCAGCCCAGCGAGGACTCTCCAAGCGAACGAGAAGGTAATCAACCAAACGAAAGAATATGTGCGGGAAGAGCTCTCGCCATTGTAATTTGATTTATCACCATTCGCAAGCTATTAGTACGTAGGGTTTGTGTAATTTCACCGCGAGTGTAGTTAAATGTGCTATATTAATTATGTTTTACTATACAGAGATATCAACACTCAAACATTAATAAGAAAAGAATCTTGGAAAAATGTATTTTTGCATCGATCTGTCCGAAAAATAACAAACCCGACGCAAGCCACATCAAGCTACGCGTCACGGAAGCGGTGTTGATTTCGGAATTGATTTAAAAATGAATGATTTTTTTTTTCCGAAATTAAATATATATTTTTGTTATAAGACCGTAGTTGTTATATATAATATACATAAAAGATTAGTAAAGATTTAAAAACACCACGTATAATAAGTTTTATACGTATTATAATTATTATCGATTTTCCTGCGTAGCCAGTATAATATACTGTCTCTAAATATTACTAGATGTAGAAAGGGAAAGATTGCAAAATAATATTATTATTAAAATATTATTAGTTACAAGTACTTAGCTATTACTTATTAGAACAAGTTCATAACCAATAACATAAGTTTATAGAACCTATTCATATTTCAAAAGAGGATGTTTACGTATGATTTATATGTGGGTATATATTTTTTTTTTATTATTAACAATTATAATTACTCTGGTAATATTGCTAGTTTTGGCGGTATTTTCTTATTTGTTTGAGGGAAGGAGGGTAAATATAGCTTTAGGCATTCGCGAATTGAATCCGACATTTTTCTTTCTATAAAGGGATTTCGTTTCAGCTGGTTAATCTTTCCGACCAAGGTAATTGGATTTGGCCGGTTAAAAGCTAATTTTAGACCACGCAGGGTCATTTGTAATCAATTTGTAAGCTGACAGAACGTCTCTTACTGAATCTCCTATTTTAAATGAGACAGTGATTCTGCGGGACTATTAAACCCGCCGAAACGCCTGAAGACATGTCTAAATGCCTCAAGTTTATATTAAGCGATTATTTTATATAACATAGTCGCTAACAATATCGAGGTGTTGTACGCAAGCGCCAAGCGCTATGAATTGGTCGTTCGGTGCAGGCCACCCCAACAGGCCACTGGAAAAGCGTTCTTCTTCCGGTCGGAGGCGCAGAAATGACGGCGTCTTGTCGCGGGCAGATTTTAAACAGGACGCTCCCTCCCCTTTCTCGACCTCATTTGCATATCAAAAGGCCGCCCAAACAGACGAACGGGAAGAAAATTACAGGATATTCGACAGATGTTGCAGCAAAGTCCGGACGTGAAAGACATCATTACAGTTTACTGCCAAATTATGTAAAATAATACAATCAAGAGCGGAAAATTAAAAAAATACATTTTTAATGTCTTAATACTCGTATTTATTCAATACACGTTAATAATTTAAAATAAAACCAAACTAACCTAACGAGAGTACTATAGTAAACATTGAAAACCGGAATAGAAATAGTATTCGTATTGCAGAATTAGGTAGGTAATATGGAATCTTAAAAACAAAACAGAAGATAAGAAAAACTTAAAACAAAAAATAAAGAACCACCTACCTAAGTAGCATTAGAAACTATATATGCAGTGACTTTACAAACAAGACTACCTATGCTATATTATTATTGTTAAACTTGTTTTGCAACTTTTGTGATTATTGAAAAATAGTTACAATTTACTAAATATTTTTTTAAAATTTTTGTAAATTTGTAAATGATGATTTCAATTGTAGCGAATTTTAAGGTAACTGATACTGAATATGTAATACTGAACTAAGTATTTTTTTATTAACATAAACAAGAATGGCTATCACATAATATCAACTGCATCTAGACATTGTTTAGTAGTAGTAAATTATTTAACCAGTATGATTGGATGAACCAGTTATGATTTTATAAGTAAGTTTAGTCTTATCCTCTGGTAGAAAGGCCTCGCAAGAGAACTTACGACAAGTTGAACATTACACAAAGCAATACTAATAAAATAATAAATATTGATACATTCATAAGTTATGAGCATAAAAGAGAGTACGAATGATTAAATATGAATAACAAATAGTTTTAATTAAACATAAGAAAAAAAACACATTCAGATCGAATTAAGGATCTCCTACTTTTTTTCAAGTCCTTTAATAATGGTGTCTTCCTTGTTTGGGTAGATTTAAGATTCTATTCGTATGCATAATAAAAATAGTATGCGCCCGAACTAAGCGCGCTGCAGTTTTGTATTGTTGTTAAGCTTAGCAGCGTACTAACGTAATTATGCATAACGTAGCTTATTTTTAAATCTGATCCATTTTGTGCAATAGGCTTAGTAATTAATTAAAAAAGTTGACCGAAATTGAGTGAAACAGAGTTTGCAGATTTAAGGCTCCCGTTGACAAATACAACAAATCATATTAAATGTTTAGGAAAAAACTCGATGCAAGTTTATCGAAAATGTATGCGTTCGTTATGACGACGAGATTGCAGGTACTTACTACAATCAAATAGGTATGGCTCATGCGTGAAAGTGACTCAACTACTCAACTGAAAACAGTAAGCAGTATTCAGTATGTTTTATGACGTCATGGATCATGAATGTTTTAAAAACTCTCAAGTGTCATCTCAGCTAATTGCTGTGTGTGAACACGAGAGTGCTTTAGACATCTGCTGCAGCAATAGAGCTCAAATATCACATACCGATGAAATTAATGCAATATATTCCAGCACTACCGTATAATAATATAACCTAGATTTAATAACTTCGCGTGCCGCCTTAATTTTCCAGCTAGGATAACAAATCCATCTACACAACGCCTGCGTAGACAAAGCCGTTTTAATAAGAATCGTTTTTCGTTCTCTCAAATAACGCAAGCATTGTAAATGTGAAATGTTTAATAAATAATGTTGGGCAAATCTTACATTATATAGTTAAATTAAAAGACTGTTTATATAAATATGCAGCATGAGAAATATTACTTTGAATAGTTTTTTTTAATTTATTAGGTAAAAATGCAGCAAATTAACATGAACATAAATGAAACAAGAAACAGGGTGTTTTTTTAGAGGCGTGGTTTTCAATCTGGCACTACTTTTTTCGTAGTTGGTGTTTTTGACAGCTGTCACTTGATTTATGCTCAGTTTGGTGTGCCATTTCATAATGAATAGACTTACTCCTGAACAACGTTTGCAAATAGTGCAAATTTAGAAAAAATCACTCTATTTTTTTTTTAAATCACTCTAAAATATAGTAAAAATCGCGTCGTGGGCCTGTGGCGTGGCCTCCAAGATCGTGCGATTTAACACCGCTGGACTATTTTTTGTGGGGTTATGTGAAGTCGCTTGTCTACGCAGATAAGCCGGACACGATTAACGCCTTGGAAGAGAATATTCGGCGCGTTATTGCTGACATACGGCCCAACTTGCTGCAAAAAGTGGTTGAAAATTGGGCCTCTCGGCTGGAATTTGTTCGAGTCAGCCGCGGCGGCCACTTACCCGAAATCATTTTTAAAACATAATGGCAAACCCTTATCTTTATAATAAAACTAAATTCTTAGCCATAACATCAAATTATATGCGTTTTATCTCTTCTTGAAAACCACGCCTCTAAAATCATCACCATATATATACATGTAGCGACAAATCGTCTGAAAATCTTAGATAATATTAAAAAATTTAGAAAAGTTTATTAATTTTTTGATAAAGTATATCAAAATATTTACAAAGGTCCTATACTTGAGAGCGCAGAATGTCACCTTAAACACAGCGCTGAGTTTTATAAAAAATGCATTTTAACCTCAACTGTCCTTTTTAGTAGTACCTTTATAAATATTATGCTATCCTACGCTTTATCAAAAAAATAATAAACTTTAAAAATTTTCTAAATATCGTCAAAGATTATGTAATTTAATTTTGTCTGGCGATTTGCCATTATTAAAAAAACAATCATTATATATAAGTCAAACATCTTTACAACTCTATTATATATATAGATAAAAACGCAAGTATACAATTTCAATTATATATTATAGATAAAACGTTAATAGTGAACTAGGTGAGAAGTGAGGGTGCATAAGTGTGTGTTTAGGACGAGATGTTATTTATTTAAACTAAACCTACATATTACATCGCAAATTGTGCAGGGGGGTTCATAGACGTTTGTACTGTTGTTAAAAATACTGATTTGCTCACATTAAATATGTCTGTGCCGTCAAATTCATTGTTGTAAGTATCCATAAGACGAAAAATAATGGATTTTTTGGCGAAGTTGGCATTACACCGTAGTATATGAAATAATTAGATGGAACCCGGAATTTGAAAGAAGCTAGCATGTATTCGCTATCTATGCCGCCATGTAAAATGTTATATAATAACTTCAAAGATGTTGTCGGTTAAAGTGGTTATGTGATTATAATGAAGTCAAGTCTCGTAAGAGTCTACGTTGGAACTGACTTCACATTCAGGTATCGCAATAATAAAAGTTATGTTTTAAAATGTAAAATAACATCCAATTTATTGATTATAATCATATTATATAACGCTTAAAGATCATGCTGGTTGATAAAATTAAAAATATACACGTTTAATGAAAAAAATGGCAAGTGGCAAGTGTCGTTAAAAAGCAATAAAATAATCAACGACTCTTAACATGTTGAAATCGTCTGGTTTACCTACCTTATTATGGTTTTCTTATAGAAGCGGTTAATAAATATAACCCGCACAAGTAAATTAAAATATGTGCATTCTTTACATCGTTCGAGCATTGCACATTGCATGAGGGCATTTGTTAGGCATGAGAACAAACCGGGATTTCCGCGATTTAATTTCAAACCAATTATTCAGCGAAAAAATAATTGAGCGCTATTGGCGAAAACATATATTTATACAATGAAATGTTGAGCGTGACTTTTCTAGCGAAATGGGCATTATTTTATGGCAATTAATCAACAGACATTTTTTTGTTAACAGATATTGAGGAAACGCTGACATGTAAAATTAGGTTGCTAGAAGTGGTTTCGGAGCGTCAGGGCCTATCTCATAGAGAAAGGTGAGGTTGGTATTAAATATATACCTACATATATTTAATTTCATTTAAATTTCCAACCCTACTACTGTATTCACAGACAAACGCGATGTTTACAAATCATTTTTTTTTATTTTTGTACATCTTAAATGTAAAGAGATTTTATGACCAATACCCCTAATGTGTGCTTTGGAATATATAAAATTTGTATTTTTGTTTTTTCATAAATGTTATGTTTCCACTTTAAAATTTAATACCGAGACTTGATTTAGTTTTATAGCGGTCTTTGCTTATTAGATTATACATTTTTTGAACTTAGTGAGATTAGATGTCTCTAAACACAAAATATCTTAATTCTTAATATATTAACATACACTATTAACGTATTCTGTCTTCTTGGTACTTTTTACATTTCGTACTTTTTATATTTGTTTTATCATACATGTATTACTACTGTTTTAATAAAAGTAGTAGTTATGTATAAGAAGCTACTATCCCCATCCTTTATCTGTTTGTCTGTCGCATCTTTCAACTCGAAAGTACAAATGCGAAAGAGTTAAATTTTTGTGCGGAGATTGATGCTCTTGAAAAACAACCATAGCCGTTTAAAGTACATCGGAGGCTAGTCGGATAATATACATAGACATCAAGCAATAATCAACAAATTCTTAGTACTATATAAATGAAACATTGACCGAAGCCCAAATATCATATTTAAATTTCAAAAATATGACAGTACAGCTGTTGGAAACTTGAGGACGCTTTATTAAAGGACAGTTAAAATCAATACAAACTCATCTATTTGCGCAAATATAAATATATAATCGAATACTACATTATAATTATTATATATTGAAATACTATGTCCGTGGTGTTTCATTACTAGCCATGCGTCAAAAGTTAAAAAAAAACTAAAATGGTATTAAAAATTATTATGAATTGAAAGAATGCCATGGTACCGTTGTGTGTGTGTGTTTTTTTTTTATTTTAATCTAATCAGATCTGAAAAATAACCCACTGTCGCATTTATGGCCATCCAAAACGCACATCGAACGGACTAGTGGAGATAGGAAATGTAGCAATCCATCACAAGTTGGTACCGCAGGCGCGAGTGGTCTGGAAGAAGATGCCGTTAATGACGTCAGGTTCTGGTTAATAATTTACTATTACTAAACTATGTATCCAAGCAATTGATATTATGTGATAGCTACAGGTTGTCATAGGCATTCTTGTTTTTTAATCGGTAGAAATAGTATGTATAAAATAGGACGAAAGGGTTAAAAATAGACACCTATATGTGGATAGTCCTTTGTATAGAGTGTAGGGTTAGGTTATAATAACGTCGAGTGATCCGTTTCGTTCCGCCCGCCCAAAGCCAACGGGCGACAGTGCAGCGACGAGTGCCAAGAGAAAACTCAACGCGACGCCACGACTCTATCGATTAGCGCGGGCGTGTACAGTGTAACCAATACATCTGGACCCGGTTTGCCTCCACGAAAAATAAGTATATATTAAAAATTCAAAACAAAACACGTAGTCTTCACAGACTTAGCGTAGTTCAAAGTAGCCGATCTTTTCGATCCTCTTAAAATATTGCTTGTGGTATAATTTAAAATAACGGTTGCTCAAAATTGAATTTATCGTATGTGTTGTTGGGAGAGGAAATTAAGTGTAGTTCCTACTACCCTGTTAATTGTGTTGAGAAATGCGGCAATAAATATTCTCAGCGTCTAAAAATTACCTGGCTTGCTTTGAGGAGTTCATTATCCCACTGCTAGTCCGTCGAATAAAATAAACAAACATAAATAACACGTATTTGGAAAGAACTAGAAAGGAATACGGTAGGTTAGGTTAGGTTCAGTGGCAGTCATTCTATTTTTATGTGTATTTAGGAGATTTTAAAAAGTAAGACACTTTTATTTATTTAACGATTGTCAAAGCATTCTAACAATTTCTAATTTATTATTAACATTTATGATGTATATTTTTATTTCAGCTATAAAATAGTATATAAAACAAACTGACCGCATCAATATAACTTAGGGCCGATCAACTTAACTTTTAAGTATGACCTAAATTGAATTGTGTATTTCAGTTACTTTTTAAGTTCGACTTTGTTTTCGCACTCGTGATTAGTTCGCTACTCGCCGCTATGGTTTGTGTATACAATATCTGTCGCCACTGTCGCATAACTTTTGACATATGACGCGTCATCTGACGTTTTGAGGTTATGTTGTCAGCTGAAGGATTACTAGGATTTTGCCATGCGTGTTTGCTTGAATTGAAGATGCTCAAAATATGCAAATCCAGTCAATTTTAATTAGTTAGAAAATATAAAATTAAGTATGAGTTTAACACTGACTTAAGTTTGACTTAAGGCTTAAGTAGTAGTTGTTTTGATTCCTAGCTAAGGTGGACTTTTATGTTCGACTTAATGCTAAGAGTGAGTTGAAATACGAACTTAAAATTTAGGTTAGTCTTAAGTAGGACATGAAATTTCGGCCCTAACTGTGTTATTATTTATTTTATGTTTACCCAGCTGAAATTGACATAACTAAAAATAATCTCTACTCTACTACATTCAGGCAGCTAAATTTCAATTAAAGTGTGTTAGCTAGCGCGCTCATAACACATGTCCAATACCATGGACGTATTATGTCGAGGTAAATAAACATGGTATATTGAAAATGAACACAGCAGCAATTTAATAGCAATTAACGGTAATCACACACATACGTTGCGCACTTCGGTATAGCGAATGCAACTTCAATGTAATAATTATTTAAGCGGGATCGTGACTATATCGATCGCATTATAATGTAATTTCTCTTCGACGGTCAGTCGGTTGCTTCGTGAGGATTAGCACTAATACTCCACCACGGCCTGTGGGTCGTAGGTAATGGGGTTTGCGCTCGATAACAAACGGTTCCATGCTCGGGTCGGTGGAAGTAATAACTCCTCACGGGAATAGATAACATTGGTTATATCACTGACTATATAGTAGGTACTATATAAATAGTAGTGACACGAAAGAGGCAAATGAGGAATCCTTTTCGAAACGACCCGTTTATAATAAGGGAAATGTAAACCTGTTAGATATTATCTACTGAAAATTGTGACTTTTGTCTATATATCTATAGTTACCCGAATGTGTTATATACTCAGTAAAATTAAAATAATTTATTAGTAGTAAAACATAAAAAAACAAAACTTTTGTACTTGAAATATACAAAAATATAGATAAGTCGGTGTGAAGATGATAAATGGACTTGTAGGGTGGTGGTCATGACACAAAACAGAGGTGCCTATACTTATTACTGAATTCAAACTTCTAACATAAATTATTATTTAAACATTCTAAAAATTAAAAATTATAAATATTTGGGAATCATTCTAAATTCAATTGGTAAGCACATTATTTCACTAACATGTTATAAACTTAAATTTATTATAACTCATTTAATTTAAAAAAATGAAAACACCTTTTACGCAGAAAAACCTCAGTTTTTTTTACGGAATCACAATATAAACCAGCCGTTACAAATTCTCAACAGACTCTTCAAATTCAAAGAGGTTACCTCAGTACGAAGTATTTCTTAGTAAAACAATAGTAGTCTTAGGTATAGCGACGTTAGTAAGCTTAAAAGTAACCACTATAACTATAAAAAAAATCATGAGTTGTAACTTTAGCAACGAATTAACGCAATTATGCAGAGGCCGCTTGCGCCTCGCTAGACTGACTTACACAGAGACGATTTTATTAAGCATATAGTATTAATATCGAAATTTCACTGGCGATAATTTTTTGTCTGAGTCAGTTTGAATTTTATAGGTTCAAAAAATCCAACCTTAGATTTTTAGAGAGCTTCTCCGTAATTTAAGATGGGACATTAAGTAAATAAAGTTAAAACCTGCCTTTAATATTCATTTATATTCCCAGTATCTACTAACTTTAGAATATTACCTTATATATAAAGAATATAACAAATTTTCACCTTTTTCTTCGGCAATGAAATGAAATTAGGCCAAAGTTCCTGCGGCACAGGCAGACTCCGTCCCGATGCCGCCATAATTAATTTCAGCGGAGAAATGTTGGCCGGCTGAACTTAACGAGGCAGACACCGACAAAGTGAAACTTTCAAATTTCAAGGCGGCTTTTAATTATTAAGTACTCAGAGATCTATGAGGGTTGTCTCGTTAAATCAATCGTACTAAGAGCCCCACCTTAGTGGAAATTATGCGGAGTATAGATATTTTTTTATGTAGATACGGCCGAATGTAGCTCATCTAAGCTTACCCGCAGATGCGAGAGCAGCGGTTACTAAGTAAGTTTGGCGCTACATATAAGTAGTGATGACTGCCTTAAATTGCAAGAAGATATTGATAGGCTCTCTAAATATTGTCGGCGAAACAAATTATAGATAAATGTTGCTAAATGCCATAAACATTTACTCGCAAAACTATTCTATTTGTACTCTATAAATAATAACCTCATAACGGAAACAGATTGCGTGCGCAACTGTGGATCATGTTAAGACTCTAAGCTGCTCTTAAACAAACTAATTGTAGAAAAAACACATAGAATGCTTGCTTATTCAGGACTTCATTTCAGGAAGCCAACAAGCACGCACTGTTATTGTATTTCTCATTTGTCAGGAGCCAATTACTCTTCTGTCATTTGGTGTCCCTCATATTAAGTGTTTGTAAACAGAATAGAAAACATTCAGCGTAAATTTCTCATGACACCTAAATTGGCGTTGTCAAGTCTCATTTGACACTTACCGTGAAGCTGAAGAATTCTACCAAGTTCCTAGTTTGGATATTAGACGGAAAGTGTTTAACGCTGTAATTAGTTCTAGATTAACCTATATACCTTTCAATTCAATTGTTAAACAGTGAATTCATGTAATTGGCCAAATTAATAACTATGTGCTGTTTTATAAATTAAGTTACGATGTATGTTTCCCTAAAATATATTAAATAAATAAATAAGTGTAAGATTCTTAATTAGTCATTACTATATAATTATATAACAGGAATAGTATATGAAAGAACTTAAAATAAAAAAAATAATCTAAAAGAAGATCGTAGACGATATTGTTAAGAAAATGTACACGCTGATGTGTCCGTTTTCACAAAAGAAAAAAAAATGTACCTACCAATACGGCTTGAATTTATTACTGCCATTCCTTCGCACCCTTTCTAAGCTTTTTGATGGGTTGCAGCAGCAGTTAAAAAATTAAACACACGATCAATAAGTAATAAAGAATGACGTTTTTAAAATGAAAAATAGCTAATTAAAAATAGCTAATTAATAACAGTTAGCTTATTAAAAATGAAAAATACACATATAAACCAACTGCTTTTAAGGGACTTTCGTCAACTTGTCATGTTAAAAGGAAAGCGGACAGAGGTTGCAGTAGAATTTATGCCTCTGTTTAGTATTGTCTTAATGTAACAAAAAGTTTGCCAAAGTAAATATATAAATTAAGGTACATTTTTAAGGAGGTGAGATTCTAAAAAGAAAACTAATATTATTTAACTTTCTATATCTTTCCGGGCGCATAACAGTCCAATTTCTGACCTAAATAAAAGGTTATAAAGAACAAAAAAAAAATATGTAACAACTAATATGGCCAACCTAATTTGGCGACATACCAAATAATAGCTTAATCTTCATAATTAATACAACTGAGAGACTGTGGTTTCAAAACCCAAGAAAGCATTTCTTGTCCAACCAAGAGGTGGACTCTTGAAATTAACCACCTCAGGAAGTGATAAGTGGCATTTCAGTTAACAATTTTAAAAATAAATAAGACAAATACTTAAAAAACAAAAATACCAAAAACTAAAAACACTATTAAATACACTCACTCTACACGGGAAATAAAAGCATCAGCGTGGAGATGCTAGTGTATATAAAATAAATAAATAAATAATTATGCCTCAAAGGAGTGAAATGCGGTCTTGGCTTCTTTTCTACAGTAAGTAGCAACTTCGAGTGGTAGAAACACTCAGCAGGTCTTTTTGGAGAATTTACATGAATTCAGCGGCGGCAAACGGCAAAGTTTGGAATTAAACGGCAAAGCGCAAAAGTGAGTCGCCTACGCGGAATAGAATGCACCACTGCGAGGAAAAAGTTGAGATTTAACAAGTCGCTTTGAGCGACGGCAGCCCTCGCCAGTCGCGAAGTTCCGCCCGCCGGCTTCATTGACATTGGACACAGAGCCATTAAGGTCGCGATCGTCGTCGTCGAGATTTATCTTAAAAGCATCAAGTAAATAAAAGAGCAGAAGGTGACCACCTGTTCATCAATGTTGAACGGACAACGGCGTGTACTGAGTTGTTTTTTGCTAAACAAAATGATCTTACCTGCTAAATTACATTCTGACAATTTCCACACAATTCTGAGTCATCTTTATCATTTTTGTAGAAGTAGTACCTCCTCAATCGCCTCTTTCGTTTAACGAAATTATCTTACCTGCTAAATAGCATTCTGACATTTTCTACACAATTCTGATTCAAATAGATACTGAGTTATCTTTATCTTTTCGGTATATAGAATTAGTAGTAACTTCTAAATCACTCACAAAATATCTTTCGTTTAACTAAATGATATTACCGGCTAACTGTTATTTCAACCGGAAAAGGAACAACCCATATGCTGTGAGCGTAGACGAAAATAGCATGGAATTAAATAAGCAGGAGATCATTTTTTACGATTGAATCTTAACAAAAAGGTTACCAGGTGTGAACTATTTTGGCAGTTGAACACCAATGTTTGTATACTCTATATAGTAACAAAAAGTGTACACACGAAACAATAATATTATCCTGGAATGCTCAAAATTTGTATGCTGTTTTTGTAATTTGTAATCGTAAATGCCAAGGTAGTTTCCGCCTGGCGTATGTCTTGGGAGTATAAGACTATTTCGACGCAGTGGTAATATTAATCGATGGCTCTCTTAGACATAATCCCCCCCTATTATGAATGCAGGCCTCGGTGGCCGAGGGATGCTTATCTGGGGTGAGCGCTCACATTACACGATACGTTACTCAGGCCGGCGGTAGTTTTCAGTTAGCTAGCTTCGCGCATGAATATTTCAGTGTTCAGACGGGATCTGCGCCGGCGGCTACGGAGACATGGACAGCCGGGGAATTCCCGTCTCCCGTCTCCCGTCCCTCGATTTGCATATTGTATAGTAATGGTACCTACCGGAGGATTGACAAGAGCAGCTTTATACGAGTAATTCTCGTAAAAATCAGTAAAGCTCAGTAGCATTAAAATGCCAGGTCAAATATCGACTAAATTGGTTTAATGTTTTCAAATTATATAAACAGACGAATCGAATGAAAATACGAAAGAAAGAAACATACTTTAAATATATTGTGACGAAATGTCTTCTGGGACGAATTTAATGTTTTATATTTGGCATTAGAAGAATTATATTTGTGTTCATATATTCATATTTGAATAAAAATGTAATTCTTTGGAAGGGTCAGAGGATAACAATACCAGAAAAATTATAGTCGAAACTGCTCAACGTTTTGATATTGATCAATAACACTTCCTTCGAACCGTATACATATAATAAAAAATAAATAAAAATATATTAAATAAATAAAATAAATATTTTGTTTATATGATTTGCTCGGTACTACTTATACGGTAGATAATATAACAACGTATGAATCATCGTACGTCGTTTTAACCAAAGTTGTGGAAATTTATGCGTTCAAAAGGATTTTACGCAACAGCAACCCATAAAGTTTTAATGGCGTTTACTTTGTGGAATCCCATATCAAGATTTGAAATTAATTACAACTTTCATAATTTTATTTGTAGAAACTATTAGTTTTGGCCTTAACTGAGCGATTATCATGTTAAAATGTTATAATTACTACTTATGACCTATACAAACTGTTCGGAGAGGTCACTACCAGACTATACCAAGATTAAAAACTCATATATTTTTTGATCTAGACGCCCCTCTAAGTATTTTAATAGGCTATAAAATAAATTAAATACGAATTGAATATCTTATAAAACAGCTAAATTTGATCAAAAACTAAACCAATTTTTTTTTAATCACGCTGTAGTTTCAAACACATTTGCACCCTACTCTAAGTTTACCGAACAACCTGTAAAATTAACAATGGTTATGTATTAAATATGTAAATAATTTTAATAGCTAACGACAAATTATTTATGATAAAAATTATTATTTTAAAAGTTTTGTTCTTTAAAACATAAATACCTCTAATTTAGAGACACCTAAGTTTTCATTCATTACTTAAATACATCAAACTTAAGTATATTATTGTAAATATAAATATTTCCTAGCCTATATAAAATACCATCATTAATAAGTACTTGAAAGGGCCAAAAAAAAAACTATTATTTATTTGGTGAAAATATATATCAATTTATTTATTAAATATATTTAATAATAATTGAGTTATTTGCAATTACTTACATATGTTATAATCCAATTATATGGGCCGATATTTGAATAAATATGTTCAGTTCAGGGCATGACTTTATTCAATATTCTCAATAATTTTGTAATTATTATAAAATAGTTAATAATTAGTTATTATACAATGCGCCAGAACTCACCTGAAAAAAAACAAAAAATGAACATTAGAAATATGTTATATTTTGAGGCATCTCGATGACAAAGAAATACTACAAACAGTTTTCTGCTGACGTGAGAAAGTATCTAAGTATGTACGCACTACAGTGAAAAGATTTTGAGATTATTTATGCCGTATATAATGCGTATATACTAAAAAATATTTAAAGGTTTTATTGAAACTAAAAAATATATAACTAAAACGGAACGTCCGCAACGTGATTTTTATATATATATAATAATTTCATTAAACAAAAAAATTGAAGTTTTATCGTGCTTATTATTTTCCCGTTTTTGCTTGCTCATGTCATTCTATATGTATTCGTTACGCTGTTCATTTTTAATATAAGATGCGTATACATTTTGCATAACCGCATAAAATTAAATAGGTCAGTACAAAATTTTCTTAGTTGACACAAAATTTAAAACTCGAGTTGCGTTAGTTGGCAATTAGGCTCGTCGCGCAAACCTCAATAATTAGATGTCAAAAAAAATATCTTTAATTAGAAAGTCGTGCAAAAATGACCGGCCGGGGGAGGGTGGGAGCGGGAGAGGGGGGTCGGGGTGGGGGGGGGGGACGGGATCCAACGCAAACAATGTGCGCCGGCCGCGGCTGCAGCAAAAACAGGACAAAGGCGGGACCGACAAGTCTTGATGGTTGCGGACGAAGCAGACGGAATTAAGCGCTGAAGGTGGGTTGTTAAAGTCGCCGTCGCCTTTAGAGGCCGCGCTTTAATCGGGAGCGTCTCCGCAGAGCGTTCCCTTCCACCCGAACGGACGTTGTCCGATGCGGGACCGCTGCAGTTAGACCGCAGGGTGCTCCTTCACTGCGAGCTCGGTGGCTTGCTTATCGCGGTCCTCGGAGCCGCGATGCCACTTCTCCTCCTCGAGCCTCGCCCTGACGGCTTGCGTACAAGCCCGTCTTTTGCTGGTCCGTTTCGATTAGCGTCCGAAGAGCGCTAAGAAACTAGCAGCAGAGAATTCCAGCCGTTCCGATCAATCGACCACAATGAAACACAAAATCAAAGGAAAAAGCATTTATTGCGAGATGTCACAGACAACAAGCCCCCTTACCGGGTTCGAATTCCAAATGATATGCTGTCTTGGTCTGTAGACCCTACTTTGCGAGAAGCGCGTTTGACAGTGATACATTATTTCATACACGCAGCGCCACCTGTTGGCGAAAGTAACAATTGCGTGCGCGCCACCGCGACGCACGGCCAAACGCCATTTTAACAACACAATAATGGCGTGCATTTAATCAACTGGCAACAATTCTCTTACAAATATTATTACCTTACATTTTAGACATTACAGATAGCTTACATAGCTTGAATATTAACACATAATATTAATACTTTGACAAACATAATTATAAAATTAACTTAGCTTAAAAATACAATTATTCAATACATAAATCATAATACTGGCTTCTCACGACTGAACATACCGCCGCCCAAAGACGACTGTCTTTCACCGTAAAGTGGTCTAGCTTTCAGTCCTCCCTGCGGCAGGCTGCGGAAGTACTTGTAGTGGTCTTCTTCGTTAGTTATTCTCTTTCTTGCTTGCTTTGATCCATTGAATGCTACTTCTTTCGAGATTCTTGACGGTGTGCTTGGGCCTTTGGGTGGTAGTCTGACTATGAAACGTCCTTGTTCATTTCTAGTCATCGCGCTGTCGTAGTGTATTTCTTCTCCGGTGTACAGCTTGCCTTGAAGTGCTTCTTTACTTCTTAGGTGAACACCGATGCCCACGTGATTGAACATGTTGAGTGTTGTTATGTGCGTAGTTTTTCTTCGGTTTCTCCTCTTTTGATTTTCACGTAATTCACCAGACAGGATCCATCCCAGTTTTGTCCTTTGGGCCACTGGAGTTCCTGGAGGTCCTTTGTGCAGTCCCTGCTCAATTATGTGACTGTACGCTTCGGCTCCTAATAAGAGGTCGATTCTTCCTGGTTGATCATAGGTATGATCAGCTAGCTCTA
This sequence comes from Neomicropteryx cornuta, assembly GCA_020383195.1. Lineage (NCBI taxonomy): Eukaryota > Metazoa > Arthropoda > Insecta > Lepidoptera > Micropterigidae > Neomicropteryx > Neomicropteryx cornuta. The sequence continues at coordinate 16,401,330 of JAHKQU010000014.1, forward strand.
GTGTTGAAATATGTTTCCAGTCTTCCTTCTTAAGTCGACGGGTCGGACAATTTCCAGTTATTGATTTCATGACTAGAGCCTCGATGTTCATCGTGAACGGAGTTTCGTTCTTGGATTTGAGTTTTATGTTTACAATGCCATGTGCATTGCCTAGATTTCTTGAACCTAAACCTAGGATTTTAGTGGTACATCTGCTTCTTATTAAACCCAGATGTTTAACGGCAGATTCGGTTATGAAGCATGACTGTGAGCCTTGGTCCAACATCGCTCTTAAAGTAATTTTTCTTCCGTTGGTGGCTTCAACTTCCACTAGTGCTGTTGGTAATAACACTTCCCGTAGTGGATTTGTCTTCTCCATCAGGTAGGAATTTAGAGTCTGCGCCACGTCTTCGCTTTCCTCTGAATCGTCGTTGTCATTCTTGTGGCCTTGCTCCTCCTTTTCTACTTTCGTCTCTCTGTGTAGCAAAGTATGATGCCTCCCTTTGCATTTGAAGCAACTTCGCTTTGACGAACAGTCCTTGCTTCTGTGTCCTGTACTCAGACAATTAAAGCAGCAATTTGATTGTTGAGCAATTGTGGTTCTCTTGAAGATAGGTAGCTCCACGAATCTTCTGCATATATACAGGTTATGCGACCCTTCGCATGCGGGACATTTTGCTTGCGTTGAGACTTGCATAGCGGTTCTTGCACGAGGCTGAGCTCTGTTAGCGCTGTCTCCTCTTTGAAATGACCTTCCCTTTTGGTCTTTGTATCTATTGTCACTTAGGGCTTCTAGCGTGTGAATGCGACCTTCGATGAAAATACCAAACTGTTTGAATGTTGGTATTTCCTTTGAAGAACAGATGCTTTCTTCCCAACCTTTTCGAGTGTCAGCATCTATTCGTTGACAAATGTTGTATATTATCAACGGGTCCCAACTTTCCACTGATACGCCGAGGTTGTCTAGTGCTCTGAGGCTTTCTTCGGTGACATCCAGCAATCTTCTCAATTGATCGCCAATAGTGTTGTCGAGATATATCGGTGCTTGTTCACTGAGGGTTTTCAAATAGGAATTCACAATTAGGCGTTTGTTGTCATATCTATTTGATATTTGGTCCCACACTTGATGGTAATTGTCAGCAGTGATTTGGATGTGACGTACCATTCGTTCTGGTTCCCCTGTTAGGCTTGTCTTCAGGTAGTGCAGTCGTTGGACGTCTGACAAGGATTTATTCTCGTGTATCAACGATCTGAACAAGTCGCGGAAGCTTGTCCATTCATGGTAGCTTCCTGAGAAGGTAGGCACTTTTATGACTGGTAACTTTATTGATGTCGACGCCATCACTTCGTTCGTCTCAATGCGGCTTGATGCTTGCACCGCGGTCTCAGTTGCCTTAGCTATGGTCATCTGAGTCAAAAGATCCATCATTTCGCCTTTTGCGTCCATGTATGTCTCCTCCAGATTTTCGCACGTTTCGGATACAAAATATTCCTCTTCTCGCATGTCTTTGATGTTCATGGCGATTAATTTGTCATGGCGTTGTGTGAACGTCTTCCAGTGCGCTTCTAAGGATTCTAGTCGTGCTTTGAGATATCCTTCTGTGATTCTTGCCTTTGCTGATTTCTTATGGTTGCGAATTAGCTTTTCTATTCGCCCAATAGTCTCATTTTGCTGATTGATTATCGCTTCCATCTTGCGATATAGATCTCAATCACCCCTTTGCACTGAATTGCTTTTATCGCTCCTTGTTGCCCGCTTACCGCTTCTCATCAGCAGTACTGATGAAGCTAAACTTCCTCTGAGAGATCGCCCTCGTAAGGCACGAGATCTCGCTTCTTATGAGACCGTGCTCAGTGATGCTAGTCACTTCGGTCGTTTTGAGAGATTACGGGCCCGCTATTCAGTATTTCCCGTTACTTTTCGAGAACACATTGATAGCGCCCTCGTAGGGTCAACGATTTTGTTTCTTTTATTTTGTTTGGCCCGTGTTGGTCCGTGTTCTTAGGACTCTCGCCTCACCCAGCGTGTTTCAATGAGAGAGGTCCTTCAGAGATCCTTCCTTTTGGACGGATTCTCCGCGCTCGCCCCTAATAGGGTACCGTTCGGCAGTATCGAGCGTGCCGGCTGGCAGAATTGCCTAGTCAGCCTTTGCAATTTGCTAGGCTAGCAATTTGCTGAGATCGTCCCCGTGGGGTTCACGATCTCTCTCTCTAAAGAGAGTTGCGAGTGCCGCGAAGGGCTCTCGCGGTCGTCGTGCGTGGATCACACTAAGGCGATCCACGGTCGTCGGGGCGTGGAGTGCTGCTGCTAGAGCGTTGCTCAGCAGTCCTCCTGCCACCTGTGGGTGGCCCCGCTGCTTGTAAGCAAGGCTCTCCCCGGTCGTCGTTGCGCGCGAGCCCAACCCAACAAAGACTCGCGCGTCTTGCAAAGCAAGGTGGCAAGTTGCCGCTTTGGGCAGAGCTTCCCCTCGCTTACCTGTTAGGAGCGTTGCTAGAGCGTTCTGCCTACGCTCAGCAGTCCTCTGCCGGTTGGGTGGCCGCTGCTCGCAAGCAGGGCTCTCCCCGGTCGTCGTTGCGCGCGAGCCCAACCCAACAAAGACTCGCGCGTCTTGCAAAGCAAGGTGGCAAGTTGCCGCTTTGGGCAGAGCTTCCCCTCGCTTACCGGTTAGGAGCGTTGCTATAGCGTCCTGCTACGCTCAGCAAGTCCTCTGCCGATTGGGTGGCCGCTGCTTGCTCAGGGTCCCCAGTGGTCGTACCACGGTCAAACCAAAGTACCGCTAGAGCGCTTAGGCCCAAGCAGTCTTCGGCGCGCAGATCAGCCTATCAAGTAAGCTTCGTTCGCCCTCTGAATCAAGTAAGGATTTTACCTTACCGATCCGGCTCGAAGGACCAATGTTAAAGTCGCCGTCGCCTTTAGAGGCCGCGCTTTAATCGGGAGCGTCTCCGCAGAGCGTTCCCTTCCACCCGAACGGACGTTGTCCGATGCGGGACCGCTGCAGTTAGACCGCAGGGTGCTCCTTCACTGCGAGCTCGGTGGCTTGCTTATCGCGGTCCTCGGAGCCGCGATGCCACTTCTCCTCCTCGAGCCTCGCCCTGACGGCTTGCGTACAAGCCCGTCTTTTGCTGGTCCGTTTCGATTAGCGTCCGAAGAGCGCTAAGAAACTAGCAGCAGAGAATTCCAGCCGTTCCGATCAATCGACCACAATGAAACACAAAATCAAAGGAAAAAGCATTTATTGCGAGATGTCACAGACAACAAGCCCCCTTACCGGGTTCGAATTCCAAATGATATGCTGTCTTGGTCTGTAGACCCTACTTTGCGAGAAGCGCGTTTGACAGTGATACATTATTTCATACACGCAGCGCCACCTGTTGGCGAAAGTAACAATTGCGTGCGCGCCACCGCGACGCACGGCCAAACGCCATTTTAACAACACAATAATGGCGTGCATTTAATCAACTGGCAACAATTCTCTTACAAATATTATTACCTTACATTTTAGACATTACAGATAGCTTACATAGCTTGAATATTAACACATAATATTAATACTTTGACAAACATAATTATAAAATTAACTTAGCTTAAAAATACAATTATTCAATACATAAATCATAATACTGGCTTCTCACGACTGAACAGGGTTTTCAAAGCGACACTTTTTTGTTTGGCGGCGTACCAAAATGAAGTTTTCAATTAAGAACCACAATACGTCGACTTTTACTCCTTTTTTATCTTTACGTTTAAATCGATCAGACATTATTCAAACGGATTTTGTTTCTTTTTATTTTATTACATTTATATTGTAAAAATATTTTGAGTTGCATTACTGTTCGTAATTTTTTTTTATTAATTAATTTATTTATTTAGTATTTTTATTTAATATTTTTTAAGTAAGTAATATAGGAAGAATGTAAAGTAGAACCGACAAACAACTTAGAGAGGCGTGCACACATTTTAGTGTATTGGTTTAGAGCTCAGCAGCTATGCACATGTATTATCCTTTTATGATAAATTCAACTTAAAAAGAACTAAGTATTGGCAGTTTATCGTTCATTAAATTTCTCAGAAATAGAACTGATTTTTAAAAACTGTCTTTACTATGGTTGCCAAATGCCAGCCAAAAAAGAAAAAAGGGTCTAAATGAATCGAAAATAAAAAAAAAACGCTCTAAATAAAAGCTTGTTTGTAAAAATGTTATTTTAATAATAATTTATTATGTGTATGGTATGTCAGTCAATTATAATAAAATAGTGTTTAAATTATTATAAGACGCGTAATTGTTGAGTAACTCTGAAAAAATGTAACCTAATTCAATTATTATAATAATATCAAATATCACGTTTATTTTGGGCGCAGTAATTAGATTAATGCGATAGCTAAATATGTATGTATTTATTTAGCTGACCTTATCAAAACGTACCTTTACAAAACAGGAGTAAGATAGCCAGGAGGAGGAATAAGTTTGCCATAGAGTCAAGATTTCAGCCTATTGTGGTTATGCCCGGAATGGTCGCAAAGAAAATAACTTTTAACTACCGCGCGACTGCAGCAAGCAGACTTTTGTGAACTAAACAGAACTAAAAAAAGTTCTGACGCGTAATTTCTGTGAAAATTCTACTTAGAATATATAAATTTGTTTCTACTTATTCTACACACTATACAATAAATCATTTAAAATTTAAATCTTTTACATCACTATTGAAAGTTGTATTCAATTTCTATTTTATGCATAGTCGCTGCTAAAGCGGCAACTCATATATTTTCTCATATAGTGAGTGGATACTTGGATCTTGATTCAATTACGAACTAACACAAAAAGAGAAATCGACGCAGAAGTTTATGGAGAACAAAACTGTATATAAGGATTTATCCTCATTATCATTTATCATCATCATAAACCAAAACTGTGATAGTGTTCTAATTGATTTTTTTGAGTTTTTGTACTTTTTTTTTTACAACCGTGATAGAAAATAACCGTAATATGTTTTTTAAATGTGTAAAAAGTGTTATTTATTCATATTATTATCGTCCGAAATTTTACAAAAGTTATCAAAAGTGAATAAAAGTTTGTGTAGAGAATGAACATTTCTTTTATATCCCACTTTGAATATATTTAATAAATATATAATAACTATGTATGTAAACCAAAATTAGTGAAGTTAATAAGAAATTTCGTGGAGATTACGAAGATAGTAAAACTGTTCCTACAGCATTCTAAACACCTTCAAAACTAAGTTTTTCTAATGAATCGGTGAGGTTTGTGTAAATATTATCTGATCTTTGACACACTTAACGGCTTTCTGAAATTCTTATAATTTGAAAACGCCACATTTAATAAGGATTGTAAAAATATATAGAAGAATAAATGCGAAACGCTCACTACACAATGTTGTGGAAAACAAATAATATCTGAGTTTGATTAATATAGGAACTTATTATAAATTTATAAAACTCATTAAGATGAATTATTCTTTAAGCGATTTTTATTTTTTAAATTTCCAGTTGGAATTAGTAGGTACTAGGATAACTTAATTCGGAGTTCGCTCGGCAATGTTCTTCCCCCTTCAGTCAAGGCGTGGATACCTACCTACGTGCGTGCGTATTATTCAAATATGAAACGGAATGTGAGAAAGCCATTTTCAAAGAAGGATTCACAGCCTCCATCTTTGGTGGTGGGGTGGGTGGGAAAGAGGTAGGGGGGGGGAGGGGGAAGGGTAGGGCTAGAGCCGATGCCGCGATGTCGAAATTAGATTTTATCGAGAGAAAACATAAACGCGGTGAGGTCGCGCTTACGAAATACATGACAATCCAATAAGGATGCTTTATATGTCACGAACATTGCCAATTGACGTGACGCACATGTCATGTTTATTTTCAATACCTAACGTAGAGAATATGCCACAAGAAAACCAGACACGATGTTTTGCTAGGTTAATTATGTGCTTTTACTTTTTTAATTCAATTCAATTATGCCTATTAGCAACGGTATTAAAAATTGTATATGTCGCATGCCGATTGTAAAATTAGTATTTACAAAAAACGCCCAGGCGGTTTACAAAACGGCGACATTTTGTAATAAGGCGAAACTTATGTTTAGGCGGAATATCGTTCCAATAAATTTATAATAGGGTGTGAATACACTCCATTATTCCCATATAAAATTTGACCTTGACTGTAAGCACAATTTTGGTTCACACATCCGTCAGCATATGACAGATTATTAATTATTTCTCGTAAACATGAACCTGTATAACGGTTGAGCACCTTTGAAGGGTGTGAAATAGCTGCTATGCAATGTTTAGTAATGTTTTACAATTATATTAAAATAATTACGGGTCTATAAGTAAATAATATTAAAAAGCATCCCAATCAACAACTTACAGCCATCACGTTAATATTTTTGTTTAATATGCATAATGAGCAAATGTGTATTTTTGGATGGTGACCATCCTTCCTGTGAACCACCGGGATCTCTGTATCTACACCGATGCCTGTTTGACAAGTGGATTTCGAATATAAGCTTTTTTTAATGCGATAACAAGAAAAAAATGTTTATACTAGTAAGTAAATCACGAAAAATACTATTTTGTTCAACTCGGGTTAGAAGGTCACAGATTAGAATATATAATAATTGTTTATTTAATCTCCCTCATATAAAAAAAAATGTTTTAAAAATATACTCAAACGTGTAAAACGTCCAACGGACGAAAAAGGTTGAGGAAAGTGGTGCTATCACGATGTTTTGATCAAATTAAAACCTAATCCAAATCTGAATGATAGCTTATATTTTTTAATTCGAATACTTAGACTTATTTTACTCATTTTTACATGTTTATGTCTTCAAGAAAAAAGTAAATATTTGTTAAATATAACATACTTACGGGCAAGATAATTTGCTAAAAACTGTATTAGTAGTTGAAACAATTTATTAAATATTAATTGTAATAAAATGTTTTTTTTAATAACAATAATTGCTATGACCTAGGTCATATACAATTATACCCTGCTCAACTAGGCCTAATGCCTGTCCTAGAGTCAGGGGAGATGGTGCTAATGAAGCATTAAAAATGGTATGACCATGTGCGGATTCAAACCCGCGACTTTTGTCAATAGTCCAACGCCGTAATCACTAGCCTACCGATATTTACGATTTAATCTATTTCCTAGCATAATGAATTTCATAACCATATGTAACTGGGCATTTCCCGTACTAAAGTAGGCTAATTTTACTAATTATTTATTTGATTACTCAAATGAAATTGCGCTGAGCTTTTTTTTAAATAAAAAGAAAGCAATGTATACATACAAAAAAATATCATTATATAATAAATTGTACTTTAATGTACAGTCGTTTATTCATATTGTGCTTGCAAAGATGACACAAACAAATTTTTAAAAAAATTGACTAATCACACATTTAGAGTTTTAAAAAATAAACACACATTCATAGATTTTGTCGAGCTTTTAAATAACAATAATTTGGATAATTTTCTTTTAAGCGAAAACGGCTCCTTATAAGAAAACGGCAAATTAGAAGAGTTCCGGGTTCGAATATTTGCAGAGGGCGCTTTTTATTTCCATTTGTCCAAAAAGGCACTCTAGTGAGAGCGAGAGGTCTAATAAGATGGCGCGGGCGCCGCGGGCGCCGACTGATTACGTTATAAATCCGGCCGTAGAGCTGCCGTTATGCGTTTCTTGTTATTCTCCTCCTTGCAGATGGAGTAAGGATCCGCCATCTCGGATTGCGATGCCCAACTCTCAAGAAATATGAAGTGGGCTTAGACATATTCCTCCTGAAGTTGAAAGCCCCTTGACATACATGAGCGTTAACGTTAAATTAGAAATTATATTTGAAGTCTCCAATCAGAGTGCGCAAATCAAAAATGAGAGTGTCATAATAGGTTTTTTTTTTATTTTGCTGTGTTTTCTTTTAAGATGACGCGCTACTAGGAGAAAAAGGCACAACCTTGGAAACACGATTCGCTTAAACTAGAGGTTCCCAAAGTGGTCCACATGGACCCTCGTAGACCCTGATAGGAAGAAAAAAATAATTCCACTACAAATAAACACCTATCACAGTGTGGGAATCCTAGGGGACCCGGGTTCACGAAGGATAAATATACTGGGCTAGGGGTCCACGGGGTAAATAAGTTTGGGAAACCTTAAAGGATTATCTATAAAACGTTATTAAAATAAAATCTGTCGAGGTTAAATTAGCAAAGAATTGCACGAGCACGCAATCGCATAGTTGCGATAAAAATACTATTCAATATCCATACGAAAAAATATAGCGAGAAGACCATTCCCGAAGACATCAGGTTTTTATGTTCCCTATTATGCGTGAGAAATTGTATAAAAAAAATGCGAAAATAGTCCATGCCTAAATTTATTAATTTTATCAAAGCGTCGTGTAAATTCCCTTTTTGTATTTCGCTCTTTCGTTTGCTCTCTCGCGTTTGGCCAAGGTCGGCAATGACTCGATTAAAAAAATATCCTATTAAATTATATAATATATAATATAATATTATAAAGCGGCGATGTAGGCTGGCGCAAATTTACATTTGTATTTGTGCCTTGGTTTATAAGGTGTCACAAAAGAAAATTACATAGACATCTAAGTACCTACATATTTTTACGAATTCTTAGTAACAATTTTGTAAATCTTAATGAATGCATGTGCAATGTATGTGTGGAAGTGCGATGTTTAGCAACTATAAAACTAAGAAATTATTTGTATGTTTAATCTTACGGTTACGGTGCACTGCGCTGTGCGTCGCTGAGCGCCTATCGTGTGCAGAGAGGGCCCCAGTATGTATCGATAACTACAATAACTTTATTTATTTTATTATACTATTCAACTGTTCAACATTAAAGGTAGGTATGCCATACTTCTTGAAGAAATACCTATACACCGGCACATTCACCCTCATTTTCCTCCAGCCTCCTTTGGAACATAATTGCGTTAGCGGAGGCGGGAGAACGCCGACCGAGGTAACAGAGTTCCGGCCGGGAATAAATATATTTGCCAGTTAAATAAACCTGTTACGCAGGGGTCTATTTTTTCTGCGCACAAAAGCGAGGAGCGAGATTTACCTTAGGTAAAAAATACAATTTACACTCGCGCTCAAAACCATCTAAGTATAGTCGCATGGAAAAATATTATCTGAACCAGGAGTTCGCTCTAAATTTACACGCAGCTGCTATTTTAAAACACCATAAACAGGATGTATTTAACATTACTACTATCCTTCTAAGGGATTGAAAAAAAATGTTTACACATGTTTAAATCAATTCCAAGTTTAATTAGAAAAATAGCAAGTAGTTGAAAGAATAGGCGACGCCTAAGCAAATATAACTTCAAATACAAAAATGAAAGGTTTTTCATCGAAAGCTCACAACGGCACAAGCTTGGCGTGGCAGACACGTGTGCTGGAATAATTCTTCAAGATTTACTTAATCATACCGCTTCACTAAACGGAAGTTAAAAAAATCCACCGAAAAACCATAGAACTTTTTACCATAGGAAATAGCACCATCGACATACGAAGAACCAATACATTTAGACTCGTGGGTTAACTTCTTTTTATTTGTGTAGTTTCTGTTTTTGTTAAATGTTAATATCTTTAAAAATACTTTTTAGGTAAGTAAATTTATTAAGAGAACATACATTACAAGCACTTACTTAAGTACCTAGCCGATGTAAGTACTTAATATTCTCAGGTAGGTAAAGTAAACTTTAAAAGTAAAATTAAAACGTAAAATTAATTTTGGCCAACTTTAAATTTCACTTACTGTGCGTCGTAGAGGCAGGCGGACTTAACAGAGTGAGACAGACCTAAAGCAACGTTTAATTAAGACAAGATGTCGCTAAGTGGACCTGGCATATACAAATGGTTTTATCTTCAATGCCAGGACCTGGTATCTTCGATGCCAAGTGCAACCTTTTGCGAGAATAGCGAATTTAATCGCACACGAGCGGTTCGCTCGAGCGAGATATCAAATATGGCTTCCTTGCGACGAGAATTGAAGGAAACAGAAGTTAACATGCAAATGACGGACATTAATTTGTGTCAGCAACATTAGAGATATATGTTTTGGGACAGTCTCTTTCTTTTTGCACGAGTTAACGTGGATAAATACCTAATTTGTGTGTTCACATATCATGCTACATTTATTTCACCCGTTCGCGTAGCCGCTTGCCGGGAATTAACCTACGCTGTGTTTTCACTGAAATAACAATCAATAATAATATAGAAATATTTTATGTACCCACATAATTAATTTTACATATGCATTCTAACTATTTTGGTGTATTTCTCAAAATTCATATATTTTGGTAGTTTACATGTTAGAACGTTTGAGTATTGACCCGTAGGCCGCAGGTTTGAATTCGCACTAGTCAAAACGTTTTTTAAGGCTTCATCGCTACTAACTCCCCCTGACTCTAGCACAATTAAATTAATTTAGCTAATTTGAGTGAGACCCAAATTAATTGTAATGACTTAGGTATCATATTTATTACAAAAATAATATAGTGTCTATAAAAATAAGTTGTCCGTGTATCGTAACGAGATGTAAATGTATTAACTATTTTCGTCGCGACCTAACCATCCGGCAATTTACCAATAGAAAGGATGTTAATAAATTATTTTAATAACATCCTTTCACCCGAATAAAGTCATGTTTAATAGCGGGTTCGTTCATTTATAGGTTGTGAGATTTATAGCATCACTGACAGCTAATAAACATCAATAAAAAAATGTTTAATGACGAAAAAACTGGGAATTTGAGATAACTTCAAAGAAAGGTTATCTGATGTATATTTCGGCGAAGTATGCTATAAATAAGCCATATAATACGATAGTGTAGGATGGACGTTTATGGAGCATTTAAAAAATAAACGGTTTATCCACACTAATATAGTTTTTGAGATATAAAAAATCATTTATATACTTAGTTACCCATTTCCCCTGACTCTAGCATAAGCAAATTTAGCTTAGTTAAGTAGGGCTCAAAATAATTGTATAGGACCAATTATAAAAAAATAAATAAATATAGAGTTTCTAGTAAACTATAAATATCTCAGAATCTCATAAGAACACCTGCTTTGTTACCAACCAGGTGACCAGCTGCAACGAATAATTTTTTATCGGTGGGTGCGTTTGGTCCAACCAATTATTTTACAATCCATGAAAGTATGTAACGGGATGTGGAACAGGTGTGTGTTTGGGCGGATGTCAACCTATTCCCGCGACGACAGACAGGGTATCAACACCGTTCATCAACGTCTGGAGAGTGGTATTTGACAACATTTGTAGTACAATATTTCTACCAGCCCGCTTAAATAGTAAAAAATATTTGTAATTATTTCTTAACGACCATTTGGAGGATATCATGGATGAGTTGCCATTAAACCGCTTACGAGAGGTACTTATGGGCACTACCACACAGTATATATACTAGCAGCATTTGATCAACTACGAGAAGACTGTGTTCGAGATCCCGGTCTTATGGAAAGAGTTCACCAGTAAATGGATCGGCGAATAAATGTTTGCCTTCGGCTACACGGTGGACAATTTGAAAGGACAGGCATCATCCGAAGACAAAGTCGTCAGCATCTTTTAACCGTAAGTAAATCGCAGTTAATAAAATTCTGCTTTTAATGTAATTTAACTTAATTTAAACGCGACCTCTTCGCAAAGAAACATAGCGATTATTTACTCTACCTATAATGTGCAAAACAAAGTATTAAATTCAGCTAAAAAATATTTAAGTATTGTTAATTTTCGTAAAACGTCGTGGGACAAAGTGTAGATTGGCTATGGCGATGAGATAACAAAATAACAATATTAAAAAAATCTTAAGAATACTTGATGATATATAAACATTTAAATTCGGTTAAAATTATTTTAATTAAATTTTAATCCGGAAAAAAAATATTATTTTTCAAGTTTCTCGAACGGAGATTTCCTTTTTCGTAGCAAGTCCGTGAGATAATCCCGCCTCGTCGGAAGGCGCCTTAGAGGCATTAATCATTTTGTAGGCAAATATTTTCGAGCCTCCGTCTTTTAATGGCCACAGGGCCGGAGGAGGAACAGGGAGGGAGGGGGGGCGGGGGGCGCATACAATCCGACGATCCTTCGCGAAAGAAAATAAATGGTTCTCGCGGCGATTAGTGGTAATTATGAACCTATTTCGCCTGTGAGCCTGTGGGATGAGATTTGGGAGCCGCGAACAGACTTCCTTCGGGTTTAACAATGAAAAACGTTCTCGGATGGGATTTTACGTAACTTCTTACTACGCCCTTTCGAATAAGATCCACCTCAAGGCCTTTATTTGATATTTTACTACACTGTTTCAGGGTCTAAAAGTACGCAAAGGATGTGGCTACAAGAACTTTTCTGGTGTACGATTTTTTGTTGTGTGAACTGTTTAAACTTTAATATTTACAGTATATGTATGCATTACTGCATTGGCAGCGCCGAAGAGACACTCTTGATCATTCATTTCGACTGCATGTCATTAAAGATTACAAAATGGTAGAAAAAAATGTGTTCACATTAAGTACTTAACATTGTGACGCGTTTTTCTAGACATAGCTAAACCTATCAATACAGAAGTTATATAATCGTTTTTTTTTAACCAATTCACAAGTTTTTATTTCGTTAGTGAAGTGTTTATTGTGTACGGTTTATATTAGTAGAAATGGTTACTCAAAATTATAAACCTGTACATCTACATCGTCAACAAATCCGCAATCCCTTCGAGTATTTATTTAAATTCGTCGATGTGTATGAGAAAGCCTTGAGTACCGAGTAAGGTAGATTACCCGTATACTTTCAATACGAACCATTTTCAGTTAGCGTCTACCCCACATTAAAAGACGTTCACGGTACATTTAACAAACAGGTTTATGAAATTTGAAAAGCCTAAAAGTAAAGGCACTGTTACTGGAAAGTGAACGCGAAAGTCGCACTTAGTCGTCTAGCTGCCAACCCGGGGCCAAGCTTGGCTTGAATAGCTAATGCAAAATAAAATACATACAGTTTAAGTGTATCGAATTGAGAACCTCGGTTAAAAAAAAAATATTAGTTATTTGAAACACTAAAATGATATGTTTATATCACTAAATAATAAAAACTTTAGGTACATGTCTACAGGCGATCTCGATCAGCGGAGCGAGACAAGCAATTATGCATACAAAAATGCGATTCTCGACTTAAGGGTTCTTGCTAAGGATGACACATAAAATATTTTTAGAAAAGAAAGATGGTAAACATTCGTTTGTTGGTACGCGTTGTCAGCTTCTGATAATAGTTACCAGCTATATGTACTACATTATATTATAATGCAAACGTTGACAATATTGAAAGATGATTAAAATGTGTAAGCTACTGTGAAAAGGGTCCTACTTATGTTCCTCTCTAAATTCGTGCATCTTCAAACAATTGTCAAGCTAGCTGGCGACAGTTTTTCTCCCTTTACCTTCCTTAAAAAAACCCTAATTCCCCCCTCCAATTTCTAAATCGGACAGTCCTAGCATAGGTGCTGAAAAGTACCTAATTGTCATTATATCAATAATTCATTACTAATATTATTAAAGGCTATACCATAATTATTTATTATATTTTTCGTTGAAATTGGTTTTAAAAAGGGAGCTAAAGCTAATAATAGTTATAAGCCATTTTGATTTCGACAAAGCAACGTTTCAATAAAACTTGTATGTTCAATAATATAATTATTACCATATCTCCATTATTCCCAAACACAATCATGTTCTAACGAGTACCAATTACTAACATCGTCCCTATTCCATCTTATATTTTTTCTTTTCTATTCACTCCACTTTTCCTTTTTTTGCATTTTCGTGGTGGCAAAATAAAAAGTATCTTTTTTTATGCGAAATATATGTGTAAAAATGACCGTGGCATTATTATTTTAATGTTAAATTTGCTGTATTTTTATTATACATAAAAAAAATTACAGTATTTTCGGTAACTTCGGAACATTTTTGGTATTTTCTTCAACGGTCCACGCACGCACGTATTTGCCATACGCGGGATCATAATAACACGCTATTGACCGGATACTCACCTATCCAGCCTCCAGCCATGAGGCTACGGCGGTTTTCGGTAAAGGAAGCTGTAAAGATACATGTTCGTACAATTGGACTTCAGCTATTTTGATCCGGTGAAATCTACCTCCGCTTTCCGGCGTACCAAAAGGGATTTTATATATAAATATTTTTTAATGACATTTCAACCTTTAACTTGGTATTACGATTTTAATTAAATTCTTTTTAATCTTGATGTAATGATTATTTTTTCGTACATTTCCTAAAATACAGTTTTAAAATGTAGACACTTATTTAGTTATAATTACTGAAGTTAATTAAAATATGTAATAGTAAGTTAACACACGACTTTAATCTATTAGTCCGATTAAAATAATCCATGCTTAGTGAAAATAGTAGCATAGTAGATATGCGAATATGAGAAATTGATCTAAAATGCATTGGTTGAACTTGTTTAATCACACTCGCTGCATTTAAACACGTTTCTGGTGTAAGGCGGTTAAATATTTTTTACGACCTATGGCCATGACAATTGCTGGTCCGGGTCCTGCATAGCTAAGCTAAATTCGTTTGTGGAGGGATGGTGATAATATAATGTTAAAAACCATCATCAGGTGGTTATTAACACCACGGGGGTTTTTCGAAACCTGAAATACTGGACTTAGACTGCCTACTAGCATATCTGATGCAATAGCATAAATAAGTACGAGTGTCTTTATAACAGATAAGCGTTTATAAAACGATTTGCAGAAGAGATAGTAAATCATCAAAATAAGTTATTTATTCAAATAGAGTAGATAAGTATCTAATGTACTTACACGTATCTAGTGTACAAGACAAAGCAAATACCTACCTATGAGATTAGCATTAGAAAAAGCGAGTAGATTAATTTCAGGTTGGGCGCTTGGAGATCAGAAGCGCCGAAAACCGCCTGCAGGTCTTAATTTACTGTGTAAATCTAAATACTAAGTAGTAAGTATCTAAGGACTAAGGAGGTATTCGTGAGCCTAAATTATCTTTACATGACAAAATACATTTTTTAACTGATATCTGAATACACTGCAATTTATATTTTTACTGGTGTTTTGTACTATGCATAATCTATACGTTGAATTTAGAATATTTTACTTCGAAAACTACAATGAATGGAAACTAAACCAAGATGTAAAATTTATATTATTTTTTTATACATCTGTAGCTCGAAAGCAAAGCATTTTTACCTGCCCTTCTTAATATTTTTACTATATTAATTTTTGGCAGCCCTATTAATTTGGTATTGTAACCTTTCCGAACATCCGGTATAAATTAATATAAATGTCAATATTTAGGAATTTTGCGTTTAATTCAAGCATTGTAATAGGAAAATGTGGAGGCAGGGTCCACGCCGTTGATGTACTAACCCACTCAGCTATCCGTAACCGGCATTTCATTATAAATTCCCGACATTTTCTCGGCGAATATCCCGATCGCTCCTGTCGGCAATAATTTCATAAAATATTCAGAGGCGCTTGCCGTCTTATTCCCGCAGGAAGCGCTTCCTCGGCTCCAACACTTTTGCTTGCATTATTTTCTTCTCTTTTATCCAGGAAGAATAAGCGGAATTTTGATTTTAAATTTAGCTAAATAGGCACGGGAAACGAGATAGAACGTCTGTGTTTGAGTAGCAGATATAATTATATCCTCAGAAAAAGCGGGAGGTAATAGCAGGCCAGATTCCGAGCCACCAATGTCGATTTTAGGACTCGTTTCCTGTTGGCCGGTACATTATATGAATGTATAAAACATTGTCTAAATATATGTACGCATTTTACTTGTAAATGTGAATTTAGGTATTTTTATAGTAGTATCCAAACAATGACTAGTATATCATATCAATAAAATCCTAGAAATATCATTCCGTCGCTGATGGTCGCAAATTTATGAAATAGGCGTCGTTTGAATGGCAACAAAATTAAACAGGTCGCGATCGCTTTTTTATATTTATATTATTATGTGAGATTTGTGTGAATGTTACATTAATCTAGAATTTACTAATCGCATTTTCTAAATGAAACCTTATCAAAACATTTGAGATTACACCACAATATAAAACACCTTATAAAAACTTACTGGAAGTAACATAATAATAAGACTAAGGTAAAAATCGCGAATTTGAAACTGTTCATTTTTCGTAATAGGAATTTGAAAATTGCTCTGATTTTTTTCAGTTTGAAAATGAGACAGTGCAGCATTTCAGAAATTCAGATGGCATTACCATAGGATGTTCACTTCGCCGCATTGTTTATGAGTTCGAAAACTCTTTGATGATTTATTCTCTTTGTGCTGAACTTTTGCTTCGTCTATCCGAGGAATGATTATAAGAGAAGCAATGTTTATAAAGTGGATAATAACGACTTACCTCACCTTACACACACAAGTATTTCACACCTACAGAAGGATCGCATTGGAAAGAAATTAAAATATATTACTTAAAGTATCTTTAAAAAAACCTATTACTAATATTGATCAAATGCAGATTCAATTATTGTTTTATTTTGCCTTAAGCGATTTAGTTTTTTTTTATTTTAGTGTATTCAATTTAGTTATCCAATATTAGTGTAGTAAAGTTATATCTAGTTCCATTCAAAATGTGTTCATGTCATGTTTTTATTTTTTAGGTTGTATTTTTCTTAAATAATGTTTCATTAACTAAAACCTGATACAATTGTTAAATATGGATGTGGTTAAATTAAAATCGAAACGTAGACGGTTTAAAAGGTATAAGGTTTTGAAGTTAATTCGATCTCAGTAAAAGTATCAATTATGAATATACGAATACACGAACATCTAGCGCTAATTATTGAAATAATTAGGAAATAGTTTGTCAAGATTCATTGTAAAATCTCTATAACAGGGGTGCTCAAACTTGAACTGCTGGCGATATTGCTGCCTGCAAGTATGTGTGATGCAGGATTGCCATTTAGGTAGGCAGGATGTCGTATGAAGTTTATAGAAAAATCAGCGGGAATCAAAAACGTCCAGCGTCGCGGCTTTTCTTTGATAAAGTCGCCTATCGCTGCTTGCAGGGGTTATTAAAATAAAAGAAAGTGATGAGGGGGTTATTCTGGCCTAATCGAGGATCAACTAAAACAAAATCTGTGAATAGATCTATGTCGGCAAATTTTTCTCGCGATCGACCGTTTGAGTACCCCTGATGTATAAGTAACCGATTTGAGGTCGGGAGCTCTGTAGAGATCCAACGTGTCCACTCTATAAAATATATACTCACTGTCTATTCTGTGGCCATGAGGTAGAGAATACCGCCCCCGTCGAAGTTTACATACTACAGAATATAGTCTCGATTATTAATGCATCAGTTCAGCATCAGCGCGTAACTCGGCACTCATTACCATCCTGTTTAGTAAAGTGAATTAGGGTTTGAGTTGATATCATGATGCAGCATTCTAAATAGCGTTTTTTGCTATGTACCTGCCTATATAATAGTTTGTAAATCAGTATCTCCGTAAGTTTGCGAAACTCCCAAGTCTGCGCAGAGCTTTAAGGTGGTATTTATAAACAACGCGGGTACTTACATACATGTTTTGAACCCTAATTAACATTAACAAGTTCCTGGAACTTAGAACCCTCATTAACAACAAAAGAGTCTTTGATAGAACGTTGAAAAATGAAATTTAAGCAAATTAGTTAGATGAATTTGGGCCAAAGGCTCAAAGTGAATATGGTAAATAAATGTATCCATCGCTGTCCTGAAAAGCATTTTTGTTTTTAATTTTCTTTGTGAATAAAGCTGGATGGTTCTGCTATGGTTTGAGAAAAAATAAATTTGTTAGTAATCTGAATCTAAATATAAATTTGGGCTTAGAATTAAGTACAATAAGTATTACTGAACCTGACTTTCCTCGCTCGATCCAAGCATAACACACTATCTTACTAACTAAATCGTTAGACTTTTAGAATATAGTAATATTTTTTTACTGTTTCGATACATTGATACCTAATATGTATTTCTAATAATACACAATTTATACATACCTACAGTTAGGAGAAAAAAGGTTAAAAAACGCTGCGACGGATAAACCCCAAAACTTTAATCAATATGCAGTTTACAAAAAATGCGTTGCGTACTTAATTGATGGTGGGTTATTTATTGTTAACATTAGCGAAAATATTTCGTTATTTTAGTACGCTATTCTTCAAATACATTCTGTGCTTTTAATTGTGGAACCAGCTTAACCATCAAATGCTACCATCTATAGTGTACCTACCTATTGACGTATGACTTTCTTACTCCCGGAACCAAGCGGATTTGGGAACACTTCTGATAAGTGTAATATATATTTTTTTAAAGTTATTCGCGGTTTCATTGAGAATCCCGTAATACTCAGAGATATTGGTTTCTTTGTCCCGGACCGTTTGACTAGATAGCGGAAGCACACGCTATTTAGGCGGTTAGCGTGTCTTACAAGTATAGTCCGATTGGGAGAGCAGTCGAATTATTAAATTCCATTTCCGTGGAGATTGATATTTTTGTCTGTTCACCCAATAGGATTAAAAATCTGCTTTCTATTACACCTTTGTAAGATCAGCGTTGATATTTATTCGTTATTGTTTGCCTGGAGGCATATTTTAATTTTTAACGTTGTATTTTTCCTAATTAGTTCTAGTTATTTTTTGTTTTTTATTAATATTGTTTTTTTTTCTTTTTAATATAGTTTTTTTTATTTTTTTTACTTTAATTGTAATAGGTACATAGCGAAACCAGTTTAATAAATAAAGAAATAGGTATTAGCTATAAATATTTTAAAAAACGTTTTTATTTGTCGCTGTTTTTGTTTGTGTGTTTGTTACTTACACATCAAACAGAAAATCCAGAAATAAATTTGATCAAACGACTAAAAAATTGTAATATTATGTAAATCCTTCGAAATGAATCCAAACCCATTACAAATCCTCCTTACCCTATTACTTCCTCCTCTCAACTGCTATACTTCATTAAATAAGGCAGAAATGCTGATCAAAAAGGAAGTGAATGCGCAAGATTAATGAGTAGAATATAAGTAATATTGCCATTTTTAAACATTGGGAAATGGACAGTTGCCTAGGTATTTAATGTTAGTGAGGAATGGCGTTTATTATGAGTCAATGTTCAGAGCGGTTTAGAGGATACTGGTATTTAGTGCTTTATTTATGAAGTTCACGATGGCGTTTAATACCAAACTGCAGACCTAGTTTGAAAAAAAAAATGGCACTTAAAGTATTAATATAATTAATTAAAATTCAGGAGATTCAGTTCTATGAATTGCATTGGGACCTCACTAAGTCAATACATAGTACGCCGCGAACAGCATTTAAATAACATACTAATGATTAGTTAGGCAGGTCCTCGTAGAAAAATGTTGAAGGCCGCGCGGATTTAATGATTTCATAATAATTAGGCGATTATGGTAAATTAGCAATCGAAGTCTTTTTTTTAACTTATCTTGTGATATTTACGCAAAGTTCAGCAACTAAGGATCCAGCGTAAAGTAACACGCCCAAACTAATTTGTCATAACATATCAGGAGTGTGTAAGTAGCTAATTCATAAAACTAGTAGGTACTTAACAAATTTGTTACATCAGATTTGAGACGAACAGGTGGTATTTAAGCTGCTATAATTTTACTTTCAGAAGATATATATATATATATATATTTATTATTAATATATATTTAAAATCATATAAAAGCAACGTTCTTATTTACTCTTTATTTGTCCTTTCGGATGCTTTGCATTGATTTTTTCATTTTGAAATAGGTATACTTAGGAAATTGCTTATTTATTGAGAGTGTACAATGTTTTATAACATTTAGGAATTTAAATAGAATTGTACAGGTACTATTTATTATTCCATGCTAGTAAACTGATTTTAAAAGTAATTCTTTTTTATTATAGTATTAAGCAGCAACTAAAAATAGTAGGAGTTGTGTAAATTTTTAGGATTAGTGTTTATTTTGTAAATAGTGCCTTCTCAATATCCGGTGTACCTCATCAAAACAACTAGAGATAATGAAGAGGTCAGCTCAAGCGGCATTCCACTCGCGACTAGGCACTACAAACTTTCTTGACTTCTTGAATGGTGAGCACAAAAATAAAAGAAACAAGCAAAGCATTGTGAGCGCGACGATTAACATGTTTCTACACAATTCGTATTTAGCGCATTTTTCTTACCTCTATTGCCTGTGTATATCCTGCGAGGACGATACAAGACAGCCATAAGTAAATCCTCAAATGCATTACACCAAAATTACACACTTTGAGTCGAAATCTTCGACTACGCGCAATCGAGCACACGGAAAACCACCCACTATGACACTATAAACAAACCAATATAAATTATAACCAATTCGTACTTAAAAACACGATAAACAAGAAAGCGGAAAAAAACACGCGAAAGAACCAGGCGACCGAGGGTCGAACTCAAACTGCGGCTGTCAGTCGACCGACTTGAAGTTGCACCAAAGCAAACGGCATGCTTTCTATTCGCCCCGCGCAACGCCATCTGTGGACTATTTTTTAACTATACAAGTGCTGACCTCCTGACAACTGAAAGTGAACTACATACATAACGATTCTCGATTTACTTGATATTTTTAAACTTCTGTTAAAATAATAATAATAAAATAATAGCAATCATATCAGAAAAAAAAATATAATTATTAACATTATTCTTTTTTTTGACACGTTTTAAATCGGTGTAAATATATTCAAATTAAATGATACAGATCAAGGCATTCCATTTTTGAGAACAAAGTGAGGGAGGAACAGTAAAAATATATATTATACCAACCAACATATTTATGTAACTCGACACAAAATCTGAATTCACTTAAATAATTTTGCTCGTTTAATATATAATTTGTATTCTCTTTAAAAATTAGTACTTATATATTAGCTTTGTAACGGATATTTTTTTTAAAACTGCTGCATAATTTATAATGAATATTTATTATAATTTTTAAAACAACTCAACTGGCCAAATTAAACTAACAGAATGCCATTCTAATATTTTGTCATGACAGTGTTCTTTGTATTCAACAATAGGTATAACGTGCATATACATTTGGTTCCAAACAAATTGAATTACTCCACTTTTTAGACTTTAAATGCTTTTTTTAATATTTTTGTAGAGATTTAAATTTTTCATACAAATTATAGAGCCAGAATGTTTTATAGAAAGTGAATACCGAAACTCACTCCTTTAAAGTTTTGGTTATATGTAGATTTAATTTTCTTTCTAAGTTTTTCTTTATATGAAAACAATATAAGTGTCCTAAATTAGAATTTCGAGTGAAATTGTAGGAAAATTTTTCTATAACGTTTCGCCTTTAAAGATTTCGTTCAAGATTAAATAGCACTCTATATAAAAATTCTATAACAAATTGATTTAAATAGTTCCTATTAATAAACAGCTTCTATACATACATTCATCTATAAGAAGCTACTATCCCCGTCCTGTAGCCGTCTGTCTGTCTGTCCATCCGTTGCATCTTCAACTCGAAAGGTATAAATGCGAAAGAGTTGAATTTTTGTGTGTAGATCGATGCTCAAGAAAAATAACCACAGCCGTTTAGATCATATCGAAGGCTGGTCGGATAATATTAGATATTTAACTTAAAAGTTGCCAAATTTTACTAAAGACTTAAGACTGAAACATTATCAGTTCGATAGACCCGCTCAATATCATCATTGAATTTCAAAAATCTGACAGCACAGCTGTTGGAATGTTTTATTTATTACTGGCAAGTTAAACTCATTTATGATCGCAAATAGAAATATATAAAGGAATCTTGAGTGCCATGTTATAATTATTATAAATTGAAATATTATGTCCGTGTTTATTTATTTATCTATTGTGGTTAACCAAACAGAAATTGTACATAATACAGTTAATGACGTAAAAAATAATATTAAACGAATTTAAAAAAGGTAAAATAAATATGAAAAATAAAAACAATTATCAATGTAAAAAAATAAAAAAAAAATAACATGAAATATACTAACGAACGTAAGCTTTATTTAATTATGGACACGTGTCCCAAAACCATTCATGATACAAAAATCCAGGTACTAGATTTCTAGTGTTATTTGTAAAGAAACTATATTCATCCATGGTTACTGAGAACAAAAATGTAAACTTTATGTGAAAATAGTAAAAATATCATGTAATAATGTCTTTGTTGTGAGCGCTCAGCTATCGCCGTACGCCGTAACGGTGTTAAGGTTATTATCGATCAGTGCGGCATTGGAATTCGCACACTAACCGAATTGACACCATCTGTTAGAAAATAAAACGAATTTGGGGATGACTTTTTTTTTCAAATTTTAGTATATTAACTAAAACCTGATACAATTGTTAAATAAGGATGTGGTTAAATTAAAATCGAAACGTAGACAATTTAAAAGGTATAAGGTTTTGAAGTTAATTCGATCTCAGTAAAAGTATCAATTATGAATATTCGAGTACACAAACATCAAGCGCTAATTATTGGAAAAATTAGGAAATAGTTTATCAAGATTCATTGTAAAATCTCTATAACAGGGGTGCTCAAACTTGAACTGCTGGCGATATTGCTGCCTCAATATTGTTAGACTCCGATCGATCGACTTATATGTGATGCAGGATTGTCATCTAGGTAAGTAGGGTGTCACCCAAAGTTTATAGAAAATTCGTGGGAATCAAAAACGTCCAGCGTCGCGGCTTTTCTTTAACAAGTATCGCGCGTTCCTTTGATAAAGCCGCCTTTCGCCGCTCGCAGGGGGTTATTAAGATAAAAGAAAGTGATGAGGGGTTTATTCTGGCCTAATCGAGGATCAACTAAAACAAAATCTGTGAATAGATCTATATCGGCAATTTTTTCTCGAGGTCGACTCAAAAAGCACTCGGTATCGACCGTTTGAGTACCCCTGATCTATACGTAACCGTTTTGAGGTGGGGAGCTCTGTAGAGATCCAACGTGTACACTCTATAAAATATATAATCACTGTCTATTCTGTGACGAGGCATCAGTTCAGCATCAGCGTGTAACTCGGCACTCATTACCTTCCTGTTTAGTAAAGTAAATTAGGATTGGAATTGATATCATGATGCAGCATTTTAAATGACGTTGTTTGCTGTGTACCTACCTACAAAATAGTTCGTAAATCAGTATTTTGCGGATCTCCCAAGTCTGCGCAGAGCTTCAAGGTGGTACGCAAGCAGATTAAGAAGGTATAAGCAAGGCGGGTACTTACATATATGTTTTGAACCCTCATTAACATTAAAAAGTTCCTGGAACTTAGAACCCTCATTAACAACGAAAGAGTTATTTCAAATTAAAGGATACAGATCAAGGCATTCCATTTTTGCCTATTTACTTATACCTAATTCTAAGGATCTCAAACCCTTAATCTGTTCGGATACTATTTGCCCTCTTCTCTCTTATGATGGACCTGGATGGACTAAGTCAATGAATTCCATGGCAGCTACGCTCTTTACTCACGTATATAAGCTTCCATTCAAAACAATATTTTATGTTCATTTGTTAAGTCTATTTTTAACAAATTACATTTTATGTTTTAAGCACAAGGAAATTTTTACTGCTTTATTCAAGTATCGTCCCGCCTTTAGAACTGGCAAATGAACAGAGGATTTTATAGTACTATCCTAGATGAATAAAAATATTGCATAAGATTATTTATATATTTGAAATCTTTTCTCAGTGAAACTATTAATGTAAATAAATTTAAACAGACCTCATGGTACAAAAATCGTTACATTGGTAGGAGTCGAGTGGAAAATCGAAAGGAAAAAAATATAAATGCAGAATGTATCAATGCTTTCCAGAAGAACTGAGATCTTCTAAATAAAGACATAAATTAATGAATGAATAAAATTTATTACTAAATATGTGTATATATCTATGCTAAACAATAAGCATTAAGTAAAACATAAACCTTAACCAAAATTAAAGTAAATCTGCCATTAAGTAATTACATATCTAGTAATGTTATTTAAAAAATATGAATCCTTTCATTGGTGATCTATTATTGTTTTAAATAATGTAATCATCTCACCACAAATTGAAGGTGTACTTATAAGGTATAAATTGTACATACTAATATGAAAAAAAAAAACACTAATAATTTAAAAGAAATAACATAAATATGCACATCATAACACAAGAAAAACAACAAAATGCAGTACAGAGAATATTCGTTATGAAATTACAACAGAGCAAGTTACTTTTCCTTCTTTATCTCCTCGGCGCGCGCCTTTTGGCGGGCGATGGCCTCTTGGTGATGCTTTATTTGATCTTCATGGTAGGTGATCTCTTCATCCACATGCTTTTTTAGTTCATCCAACTGTTTCCTTTGCTATGGACAGAAAAAGATGATATTTGTGTGTAATAAAATCAACAAATCGCATGGCAATTCAGTAGGGATTTATGTAATTTTCTTTGTTTCGATTCTAACAAAAAAAATTAATAGCATGTACGTGGCAAAGAATTATAACCAAGCCAGCATTTATTCAGTTTAATCTGTTTCATTTTGAGTTTCAAAAATATGAAACAAAACAACAATAACCTAAAATAAAAAACTAAAGCAAAAAGTAACAGTATAATTTACATTACACAAAATAAGCAAAGTAAATAAAAGCAAAACAAATAGGTCATGACATCAACATCAATATTAGAAATGTAAAGGTTTATTGTTTCCTGGCATTCTTAAAAAAAAAAACAAAAGCTTCACAACTTAGAATATTGAATAAAATTTATACTGATATCTCTCATATATATGTAATATCTCATAATACAACTTAAATATGGACGGAATACTAAACAATTGCAAAAACACGCCTGATAAAAAAAGTTTAGACTTTATATATAAAAGGGTTGAACTTTTTAGCCAACTTCTTATAATTTTGTATTTGGATATTAGGAAATGTAAATAGTTACAATCTTTGAGCTGTCATGAAACCGTAACTGCCATTAAGATTGCTTGGAGTACTATGTTGCGATATTAAAAATCTTAATTTTTTTTCAGTATTATTTTGTAAACCTTCTCAATACTATATTTATGACTGCATTATTTAGAATGCAATTAATATTTTGAGCCAGATATCTGGTACTCAGACAGCACAAGGACAGGACATGGACTTTTGTCTGTTATTATAATGTGAGTTTTAGTTGCGAATGAAATAGAGAAAAAAATAGCTAGATATGAATAAAATAGAATAAATAAGTTAAATTCAATATTTAAGACCTGTAAATAATAACCATGTACATAACCCCATGATGTCAAGTTACATTATTTTTGATCCTCAATAAAAGAAAATTTAGAGCAATGACCCCCATTTTTTATTTATGTGCCTATATCTCATATAAAACTATTTATAATATATATTTTTTACCATAAACCGAAAATAAAAAATAATACCGAGCATATCTAACGCATTTATTAAATAGATTAATTATTTTGGCACTCTGTTTATTAAGAAGCAATCCTTCCATTCAACCGCCATTAAGGCTATCACTAGTGAATTATACATATAATTATTATATATTATTAATCGATCTATTATACCTTATACCATGTGAGTTCAAGCCGTCAGCATTTTGTTATATGTTTAAGAGTTAAAAGTAAAATTGATTTATAAATTTTTAGTTTCTAACTTAGTTTTAATAATAAGTAGAAATCATTTATTAGTTTTACAAATACTTTTTAAATGTAAGACTGTTGATTTCTTTCAATAAAGTATAAAGGATCTCTGATTTGAAGAATGGAGCTAAATCATGACATATTAAATACCTTGTCTTCGTTTGTGATAGTTAGAAATCATTTGGTACATTTGGAAATATTTCTTCAAACATCTCTTTGATATGTTCTCATGCTGGTTGAATAGCAAAATTTGAAACAAACTTTCAAGTACCAAGTCAATTCAGCCTTAGCTGCTTCGTCTTTTACGCAAAAAATATCTAATTTCTTGGGCTGTGTGACATCTTCACCCGAAGCTGCAGAGGAACCCGCATGAGTATTATCATGATTGTCACTTGCTTCTGACAACAACGGTTGTCGCCAACAAGTATTTAATTTAATTTTGCAATGTTACTTTTGTTTCTTGAATAAAACGTGTGTTCTACAGTTTTATAGCTCCAACTTATGCTGAATCTTTTTATGCAGCAAGCAGTACATCTTATTTTCAGGTTCCTTTCGTCCCACTCCTCTATCACATGTCCACTTTTATCAGTTTTTTAAAGCCAGTCTTGGTTAAATTTGCAGTTTCCCGCAAAATTAAACTACTTTTTAGTTTAATTTAGTCACCAGCTACACGAAAGCATAATATATCGGGGTGTCCATTGCAAATGCTAAAAAAAACTGAACTTTTAACTAAAAAGGAGTAATCTAATGACCAAAAATAATGTAGATCATTCCAAAACTGAAAAAAACTGTTTCATTAGTCTGGATTAAGGGTCAGACTAGAGCATGATATATACCTTTTATTTTACAATCACTGGACTTGGAGCAAACAATATAAAATTTTATTTTACATGGCCCTTGATCCTCAAAATACTGATTTTATTTTATTTAACTGACTCTCATTGACCTTAGTAAACAAACTGACTTCTACTGACTTTACTGACCATTTTCCACCCCTGGCATAAAAAATATAAATGAATGTTTTTTACCAGCTTATAGAAGTATTCCTCTTCATTGGCAGCTTCCATCTTGCCAAATGATCCCCCCGCATCCCTGATGGAGCCCCCTCCCCCACCTCCTTTCCCTGCTCCAGACCCAAGGTCTCCTAATCCACTGCTCATTCTGAAAAATTAATACATCAACTTGATATTTTATTTTTATTCAACAATACAGATATTTTTTTGAGTAAGGTAACTAAATCTTGATTATCTTAAATCTTCAGCAAAAGAATAAAATTAATGAAATAGTTTTTATTGCTAAATTCAATGCAATAATAATTATTATGTATGTACCTATGATTTATTATAATGTGGTATATTTTAAATTCAGACTTACCTATCTATAACTACAACTAATTATGAGTTGAAACTAATACTAGATTAATTATAACTAGTAAAAACAAATATTTTTTATTGAGAAGCGAAAATTAACAACTGACGAAGGAGCAATAGATAGACGAACGCAGGTTCGCCCGTTAATTGGCAAAGATTTTAGGTTGAAACTGGCCAAACGTAAAACGGAACCTTCGGTCGGACAATACAAGAACCATAAAAAACTCTGTTGGGCCTCACTTCATAAGGCGTGGTAGTGCATTACACAATATTGCAATCGTTTTGGAATGAATTTACATTTTAATAAAATTTGCTTTCAACTTCTATACATATTGAGTACATGTTTATATATATGCACCTGTTAATCCCGTCCATTGACTGAAAGTGTGAATGTTTCAACTGGAAACAATAAACAGCAGGAGTTTTACATTCGTAAGAAAGCTGATAGCTCATAGCCTTAAAATTCACGTTCGACTGAGGTACGGTAATACAAGTTATCTAATAACGATGATCATGCGAGTAAAATAAGCTTCCCTAGATCTCACAGGTAGGTCCCGTTTGTCTGTTTCAAACCCTTTAATCTGCAGCCAACTCGGCACTACGAGGGGCCCTTATGATTCAGAGGCTCCACTAAATTTTGCTATCATATGGCTCTGTATTACAAAACATATAAGACATTTTTGTAGTGGATTAAAAACATTTAAATATTTTAGCATATAGGTGTTAACGGGGACTTTCTCAGTGAAAAAAGAATATATGGTCAGGTTAGGTATATTTAGTTATCAATGTAATCTAATCATGTGTAAACACAAGCAGAGAAAAGACAATACAATACACTTTGGACAATATTCTGGTCTCGATTGCAATTGTTAAATTATATTGACATAAAATTCGAAAAATTTATATAATAATATATAACAATATTATATAAAAAAAAAAACAGTTAATTTTGAAATAAATTTTTGCATCAATGAACTTTCTTAAGTTTAGAAACAAAATTAAGTCAAACATTAAAAACAGGAAAAAAAACCCAACAAAATTTCATCTAGTACAATCCTTTTTTTATTATTTTGTCCCGATTAACCATTTCTGAAGAATTACAATTATAATAATAAATAATAAACCAATCATTAATCTTATATCATTGTAATTATCCAATCATGCAAAATAACTCTTCATGCATGGCTGGAATTAAACTATTGCAATAAAAATCAAAGATTCATAAAAAATAGTTTTTTAATACAGTATTAAATAATAATGGCTAAATGGCACAAAGATTTGAGTGCTTCATTCAAACCTAGATGTCGAGTTGGTTCATACCGTAGTGGGTCCAACAATCATCTTCTCCGAGAAATATTCAACAAGGCTGTTGGAACAATGTCAAATAGTGACACCTTCAACATTACAAACCATACAACTAGAAGCTATATCCTCGTTATCATTATTTCCGTGTCTAGGTAATTAAGACAGATTTGATGATTTAAAACTAAATGATATCTCACAGTTTAGCATAATAAATATTTTCACTTTGTACTTAAATTTTCAAGTGGATTCAAATTATTAAAAAAAAAGTTCACTATGGTTGAGAACTGGATGGCTCATCGATGCCTGTCCACATTAGAACCATATCATCGCTGTCAGTACAATACCTCCAATGCATAGTTTAATACATAGTAGTATTTACTTCTTCATTCATATCAGCTGTAATTAGAATAAGTTTTTTTCCCGACACTATCGATATCCATTCTACGATAAACCAAAAATTGCTAAAAATGTGCTTGAAAATTATTTTAAGACAACGAAGATAAATTTCTCCACTAAATAAAAACTGGCCAAGAAGAGGGGAAAGGGCACCACAAATTGAGGTATTTCACATATAAATATTCGGAGATTTGTCTTTCCTGGCTCCGACATATTTAACGATGATTACTGCAAGCAGACACTTTTTACTTGATGATCACCGCAAACAGGCATTTTTACGGTTTTAAGCTACTTAATTAATCAATTTTTAACGCAGACGTCCATCATTCCACTGGTACGATGCACCGGTGTGGTGGTTAAGTACATTGGTACGATGTGGAAATGTTTAATGGTAGTATGACATGAGTTAAATAAAGAAGTTGTGCGGCAAGTCACAAAAACGGGTCACATCATTCAGGATTGCACTTCATATCATATCATACAGGATTCAGAATAAACTTATTTGATGAATGGGTACTCGGCTTTCGAATACTTTTTTATCTTTCAGTAAAAGAGTTTTTATCCTATTATAATGAGGTCTGAAATACACATTCACAGATTACCTAATTATTATTTGTTTCTTGATGTACAAAATGTTGGGATGTTACGTAACTTATCCTTCAAACAAGTCAGTGCGCACTTTAAAAAATTAAGTTATATCTATATATATGATAATTTCCGAACAGATTGTGGACGGTGATTAATGAATATTGACAAACTCTATTGAAAATCTAAAAATAATTTGACTTACCTGACATTATAAAATGCCGGTACCAGGCGAGACGAAATTTTCTGTAAATTGTTCATATTCTTTCTGATAAAGCAGGATACTAGAAAAAGAGCATTGTTTTTGCATTATTCCAAACCAACATATTAGTGTAAAAAAAAAGAAAAATTAAAAAAATCTTACAATCTAAAGAGAGAAGCAAAGCTGCGCGTGGAACAATTACCGAAAAACAATAGATAAGAAAATAATCCAAATATAACAGGGTGGTAATATTAAAAAAAAATGTTCGCTTGGATACACAAATGCACTGCTAATAAGTTTCTTCTCTCTTACCTGAACTAGTAATTACAGATCATTTTTACGACGAAATGTCAAATAATACCTAGTTTCTCTTTCTACCAAATATAAACTAAAAGATTTTTCAATTACTCTCTCTCTCTTGCCACTAGCGACTTTGACTATGCTAAGTTTCTGCGTTAACTCTGATGAGCGGTTGCCATACACATGCGTCATGCATCCGCAAAAATAGTTTTATTTCCAAAGATTCTTCAAAAATGCCGATAAAATTATTTATGTACCTATAATACGAAATATATTTTAGGAAAATACAGTTAAAATTGTGAGCTCTTTGATAACCTTTACCAGAGTTAACTTAAAAATATGTATATTTTTAAATCTCACATAATTGAAGTTTTTATTTATTTATTTTTATTGTAATTGAACATAAAAATAATAAAATAAAATTAATTGAAATATATGGCAGAGGTATTTTTACAA
This sequence comes from Neomicropteryx cornuta, assembly GCA_020383195.1. NCBI lineage: Eukaryota > Metazoa > Arthropoda > Insecta > Lepidoptera > Micropterigidae > Neomicropteryx > Neomicropteryx cornuta. The sequence goes on from JAHKQU010000014.1 coordinate 16,431,677, forward strand.
GTATATTATGATATGAATAGACACAACTCCTATGAGTCTTCACTTTTTTATATTAATTAAAATTTACTCGCAACAAAGTCATGTACAGGATAATATAGAACGAAATTCTATATTTATGTAAAAAACACGATCTAATTTTCTTCATAAATGCGATTGTTTATTAAAAAAGTAAACGTTAAATTGTACAGATAAAATGTTCTCTCTACACACTTCTGACATGTTATGCCAGCTTCTTTTGTTTAGCGCCCAAAAAGAGAGCCTCCGAATATGGCCTGTTTATTCATACTTCGCCCGCCACTTGTTGGTCGCGAGTGAATTTGTTCGTAGAGGATAAACTTAAAAGAAAAAAAATAGTTTGGCAATATTTTCAATTAGGGCATTAACTTATTTACTTCCTAAGAAATGATAAACTATTCTTAGATATGATAGTTAATATTACTATTGATTTTGTTACAATTAAATAGCACAATAACATCGAGAACAGTTTTGTCAGCATAGCTTGGCTGGTATCTTCATCCGGGGGCAAGATGATTTCCTCTTGGTTGTAGGAGAATACAAATGGGCAGCTCTACTAGCCCATTTTTACAGATGTAATTTAATACATCTTATAGCGTTATGTTATTTGGTACTCTTCTTGGAATAGCTTATAATTCGCTGTATAACTCGATTTCACCAACATCCCAAAGGATCTTAAGTTGAATGAATCTCTTAGTCATGGACACACTAAAGTATCCATGACTAAGAGATTCATTCAACATAACAAAGTTTTCCAGAACAGATTTGAAAGTTTTATTCTGCATCTCATGAATGTTACAGAGATATCCAAAAAAATGATTAATGTTTTTTATCTGTTTTATTTTTTTAACCTCTCATCGATATATAAAAAAGAATGAACTGGACTTTCTCATTATACGAATATATTGGCCCATCTTTCGCTTCATAACATAAGTGCCTTTTCTTTTCTCTTAAACGGAATGGCTTCGATTTTAATGCGAATGATGCGGGAATGTTGGCTTCTTCTTAAAACCCACAAATCGCCATACAAAAGATTTGGATAAATATATAAGTTTTAATTATTTATTCAGGACGTCAACGCTCTTGATTAAATAAATGACATTTAAATAATAAAATTAACATAAGGATTGCAAAATAGCAGAGGTCATTAAAAAAATAAGCGATTATTTTTTTATGAAATTCAAATTACAAACTTATTTTTAACAAATTTTCTAAGGCATTGTCGCCAGAATAATTACTCGAATTCCCTAAACGTCACTATGAGTACTAGGTTAGGAGTACACTAAAGCCCTCTATTCATTGTCCCGTAAACAGGTCGCCGTGTAGGATTTGACCGTTCACGATCCTGCAGGACATCCTGCTCAGTTCTGCTATCATTTCACTACTGTGATCGCTGATATTAAATAGACATCTCATGAGTGAATTATGCCACCTTCGGGTTGTTTATCAATAAAAAAGACGGCCGTTTTGTGTTTACTGATGTCACTCTTTCAAAAGAAAAAGAAATAAGCATTGGCAAAGAAATTGTTTCGAGATCGAATAAACTACTCAGAATATCTTGAGTCAAATCAATAACGAGGATTATACAAATTACTTAAAAATAAATAAGACAACCTTAACATTTTTATGGAATATGGTGAAATAACTTATTGCGAGCGTTTGATTTTTACTCTGCGTTTTTTGGCAACTGGCAGATATTAGGACCTCAAAATTAGTTGTAAAATATCTATCACCAATAAAAATATTTAACAAATCTTCGAATGTTTACCTCGTCATGTTTCTATTTGAATAATTGGGAGAGCTGTTATCCCACAGATATGATGACTATTTATATATTTCTCGTAAACTCTTTTATTTCCGAATTATCCATTTTGCAAGGGACGAAAACAATGCTGGGCGCATAGCGTTATTTTAAGGATTAATATTTATGTTTTTTTATCATCATTTATTTTAAAATAATACTAATGAAAGAGTGCATATAAAAATTAAAATATTATATACTGAAGATTTGCGACTACCGTCGTAGTAGCGGTTCGATTGCGTATCATTACAATAAATGATATTAATACAGATTATTGAAGTTCAACTAAAGAAGTAAAGGCTAAAAAATATAAAATATTGTACTTTGAAATTCAAACTTGCATCCCAATAAATGTTACAACTTAAACTATTTTTTTAAATAAATTCTTGAGGTAATTTCATTTTAAAAATGCTGATAAATTGTTAATGTTTTCAATGTTTTGTCTGTGTCTCCGTACGGCGTCTTGATGGTGCCTTATTTGGTGCTCGTGAAATGATATTTCACCCAATAGATCACTCTTTAAATGTTCCAGATGAAGCGAATGCTGAAAAATATATTATTTTAAGTTCACAAATAAGACGAATAAAAAAAAGGTTATGAAATAATACAATCTGTGTTCGGAGTGTAATTGAATGCAAATCTACCATCCCATCTTTAATTATTTGTAGTCCGTTGTTATTTACATATGACCCGAAATAAATACAAAATGTATATTTTTTTAATATTAGCTATTCGCGGTGTGGTTTTGTACTACGAGGGTAGAAAGCTAAAACTATTTTACTAAAGTATTTTTTTTTTAATAATTTTAATAAGTAGTAATAGCTTCCATGTTCCATAGATTCATCCATATTCAATGGTCAATCAATATATTGCCACAAAAGCATTGTTTTACCCTTAGGTACAAGTAAAACATATATATATATATATATATATATCTACGGCTTTATGCAAAGTTTCTTTATGCAAAGTTGCTTTATGCAACCCCAAATAAACATTTCAATGAGCATGTTCAAACAATTCGACTGCGTAGCTATTGGGTCGTTTGAGATCACAAACGAAACGTTCAACTGTCAAGTCATGCAATTTTTGTACTGAGGTATGATTTGACAATTGAGCGTTTCGTTTGCGATCTGAAATGCAGAGCAGGAGTATAGTCACTTCTTTCCCCTATTTGCCATTCTAACACCTGCGTAGGCGTGCAAAAAGGATGCAGTGCACATTTAAAAATAAAATGAAATGTTTTACATAATACACCCTCGTTCGCAACCCGCAATAATCCATAAACCTCCGTGGAAGCAATGTAACAATGCGCTGAATGCTGTGTAACGTTTGAACGGCGAGCAACCTCCGATCAGCCAGAGATGCCGTGTCTTCAATAATTTATGTATCTAAATGCTCATTGACAATTTAATAAGCGGACTAATGTTGGTAGTATCATTGATTATAATAATTATTGTGAAAATGTAGTTTTAATATTCCGACCTCGAAATTACAGAACTTACATAAGCTAGGCTCTTATACTGTTATTAAAAATGATGAATAAAATCAGTTTTCTAACCTGTCTATAAAAATATTCATATTCTCGGGGAATTTCTGGCTTTCCGAATCCATCGGCACTACCGCTAGGCATATTGTTGTCAAATACTCCCAATAAACTGCAAAAGAAACACTTTTTGAAAAAAAAAATTAAACCGACTTTAAAATAAATCTACAACCAAAAAAACTAAGAAGTAAAAGGTACAATAAACTTCTTATTGTTATTAAGTAAACAATAAAAATACGGATACAACAAAACGTAGAATTCGGCGTTTTTGCTAACTTAGGTAGGTACACTTGAAGTAACTTATTAAATTAAAATGGGAACACTCTAGAAAAATATACAAAAAAAAAATGTGTTCGCTTGAGCCGTTTATATGAGTAAATTATTATGATTGAACATAGATATTAAAATAAATATATAAAAAAAAACTTACGGGACGTAATGATAACATCATCCATTTTTTGAATTCGTTTAAAAATGAAACAATTAGATAGTCTATTATAGAAAAATCTTTCTTAGGACGAGCGTTGCCCAGTTAGGTAAAATTTTCCATTTAAAAATAAATAAATTATATTCGCGATTTTTGCCTTCCTTAATTTTTAGGGCTTAGGACAATACTTTTGTTACTTCTAAACCATATAATATAATAATTACTATAATTAATTACTATTCTGTGTCTGACATGCAGATATTAAGCCGATGCTAGACGTTTTTATGGTAGGTAGCATCGTGTTAAAAAAACACCGTTTTTTTTTATCTATTTTTGGCGTCTCGTGATGTAAATACAGTGATTAATAAAAAAAAGTGTATTATTTAGCAAGTGGCACATCGTTGGAAAGGGTTTTCTTTGGGATTATTTAGGTAACAAAAATATAGTTTTACTTTTTTTGATTTTTTAATAATTTATTTTATTACTAGGTTTCTAAAAAGTAGATACCACGAACGAATTATTATTTTGAACAAAAACATACAAATTATGAGATAAATATTTTGGATAAGTAGATTTTAATATTTGTATTTGATGACTTTATAACTAACCTTTTGTTATATTCCAATTCGAACATCAGGAAATTGTATTTTAGTAGCCTTAAATATAATTCCCGAGGATAACTTAATTAAGGTATAATTACATTATATTCAATGGTTGCAATTTTAATGATCCTACTTTCATTTTTGGGGTTAAAATAACCTTTTTTCCAAAAGAACATGCATACAAAAGATTTGGAATAATTATTTCTTTGTGAGAAAAAATATTTTTTGCACGGAACCCTCGACATGTGACAGAAATGTGAAATAAGTAGCGTCGCGTACTAATTTACGGAATAACTTTGATGCATGTATGTATCGTTATTTAATTAACCTAACCATGACATAAAACGTTTCCAGTTTGGTCACAAAATGTAAATTAAACAATAATTCCGGTAGATTTTAAGAGCAGGAATTAAAAAAAACAAAGATACCCCAAATTTTCAGATTTTATCATGCTATTCAAGTTTTCTTCTGATATGATTTTATTGATTTCCGCAGCTTCTCGCATCGCCTGAATGACTCTCCTTTCCTCGACCAAAATCTCAAGCTTTAAACGTTTTCCTTCTGTGGAGTACGCATTCTCGGCAACGTCAACTTGGCCTAGGGCACTGTCCATTGCGACTTCTTCAACATCATCGTCTTGGGCGCTGGGCACATGCAATTCATTTTCCTCTCTGTCACAAATGTTGATAACTTCGTCCACGGAATCCTCGTCGTCTTCCACCACTATTTTAGCCAACGAACTTGCTTCCGACATTTCATCCCAAACGTCCATTTCCGGTGGCTCAGCATCTTGGTTGCAACCTCCGCAGGAATTTGAGCGGCACACTGATGCATCACAGCTGAAAAAATACAACAAACGAGGCATTATTAATTAATCATTTAATAAACTATCAATCTGGTTTTATGGTAACAGTCCCGCGCTTACTCTACAATATTTGTATTAATTTTTGAGGAATCACATTCGACTGCATTTGATTCCGTCCACAATGAAGCATCTCCTTGGCCAATTTCACGCGGGAAGTCAATTTCAGGGGTCATATGTAAAATTTTACACACTTCAATCGATTGTTTAGAAAACAAAGCCGTGCAATCGCCTTTTTTGTAGCTGTTGGCTTCGAGCTGTGCGATTCTTTTCATGTTCTGCCACTGTGTTTTCACTTTTTTCAGGCTGCTTCCTGTAAATTTCGTACCGAATTCAGCGATCATCATTCGAAGGATGTCGTTCCAAGCTTCGTCTTTCTCTACGGAAAAGTTGGGACCGTCATTTTTGCGACTGAGCAACACATCCCTCCTGACATTTATAAGGTGAAGCAAATATTGTTTTTCCGTTTGCGACCAATTCGGCGTACGCAGTCTGCGTTTGTTCATTGTCGAGCAAACGTTGTTTAAATTAAAATGAGCTAACGGTTCGTTAATTTTATGTACAATTTTATGACACAAGAAGCATTCAATCTCTAAAACGATCGCTGGCGACATTTGAAGACAATTGACAGTAACTAAAACAAAATAATTTTGTTGACATTTAGAATAGCGCGATTTTTAAAAAATTAATATTATAAGACGTCTTTAGCACTCTCTTAGGTTTACAAATTAGAAAAATATAATAACATACATAATAAGTTTTCAACATTAAAAACAAGCACAGGTTGTTATCCGGATTTGGTGATAGTTTATTACAAAGATTATTTTACACAGATTTAGATTTTACAAAGGTTTTTTACAAAGATTAATTGTAATTTCAAAGTTTATAATTTAACATATAACAAATGTAACCTGTTCATTAATGTAATATTTCATTGTATTTTGAAATTAACAAGTTTTCATTTTATTTGCATCTATCTAAAAGTGAGTAAAACAGGACGTTCGGCTATCAGTCGTTTACAAAATGTGCACCTCTCAAATAATATCAGTAAATAATGTTTTAGTATTCAATACTTGGCTCATTATTGTCGCGAAAAAGTTATTTAAGTTTTTTTGTTTATAATCTAAATGCAAAATATAAACACATAATCCTTATCTTATTAAAATAATCACATATCTTGGCTATTGTGATCAGTTTTAATACAAGATTATTCTTAGTGTTTCTAATTGTTTGGCTGTTTGCAGCATTTTTATTAAATAGAACAAAAAATTTAAAATAAATTATAAAAAAAATCTAAAGATTAAGTACTTTATCAAAGCGGGTCATTAAAAAAGTTTTACACTTAGATGTATAAATATTAAATAAAAAAATAGATTAATTTGTAGTAATATAAAATGCACTTAATATCTTTTATTATTAAAAAGTAAGTAAGTAGTAAGTATGTATCTATATACGAGTATGTTTGTTACGACACGAGATAATTGGTATAAGATAAATTCATATTCATGAATGAATATTTGATATTCACCGTACCTATGCTGAAAAAAATACCAACAAAATAGTTTTTATTATAAAAGAGTATGTTTGACAGGCTCTATTTTTTTTTAACAATCGGAGTGTCTATAACAAAGCGTTCGACAGTATTTTTTATTACTCGTATGCCAATTTTTTATTTTTAAAGAATATCTACGGTGCCGCGGTGATACGTGGTAAAGGCGAGAACCAAGTATTATTAGTGGAACATTGTAGCGTGCGAAAAATATTAATAACCTACTAAAGTGCAGTGCAAAACATGAAACATCAAAGCAAAGCCAGCCAAGTAATTATGAGCAAATTTATTTATGGGTAAACGTAAAAAGTGTGCAGGTCTAGTAAAAGCGCTTGGCTCCTTTGACGCGTTATAGAGTCCGACTTCGTCTCACTTTAACACCATCGGAAATAGTAGTTACCTACTTATTTCAACCTTCTGTGCCGTACTGATTAAAGCCAGAGTAAATGCTACATAAACCGTCCTAGAGTAATAATGCTATTTAGCAAGTAAAATGTTATTGTTTGTCTGTTTTATGGTTTTCGAGTTTATTAGAAACAAAATGTAATGTGTAATCTAGTTACTCCTAGTTGTTTAACAAAATAAGCTGTCGGTATTCTGAGTTATTTGTGACTTTTCGAAATAGGAGGGGCCTTGGACTGGGGTCTCTGGGAAGGGGGTAACTAAAAATCCTACACGGGGTATTCCATTACAGAATAGTTCCAGACAGACAAGGTTGTCTCGCGAATTGAAATATAGTCTACAACAGGGGTGCTCAAACTTGAACTGCTGGCGATCTACCTCAATATTTTTAGACTACTTACGATCGACTCTGAGAGACTGCAAGTGTGTGTGATGCAGGGTTGTCGTACATACACGATACACCCTACCTACCTAGGTAGGGCGTACCGTAGCATATATAGATATTAGCTTTCTGCACAATATAGGTACATTATTTTAGTCAAGGTTTGGGTTAGGTTTAGTTAGGTTCTTCTCTACAATATCTATGAAAAAACTCATAGTTATTCAAAATTGCGAGTTTATTGGTTGTTACAAAACAAAAGAGTTACATATACCAGTTGATAAAGCCACCTTTTGCCGCAAGCAGTGTTATTTTATTACGAAATACATTTTTGTAGTTTAGTTACCTACCTACTTATTAAAAAATTTTTTCTTCTCGAGATCTACTCAAAAAGCACTCGCGATCGACCAGTCGATCGCGATCGACCGTTTGAGCACCCCTGGTCTACAACAATAATTTCTATTAAAATATATGTGAATGTAGGCACAGTTTATAAGTATGTATATGTATACGCAACAGTCATATCATACAAATAATATAATATTATGTACAATTTGTAAACTAATACATATTATTATATTTATTCTGTTTGTTCTTATATAAACAATAAACACAGTCAACTAACGATAAACGTCAGCCATTATCAATATTTGATGTTCCTGTACAAACAAATCCTCGTACAAACGATTGTATCGGGGTAGCGCATAACTAATTTTTTAATATTCTTTTATTATAACCAAAATATACAGGTTCTATTTGATTGTTCACTAAACCCTTGCGGGGTTTTATGTTTAATTGCATAGCACGTGTTCCTCTCAGAACCCGTTGAACTCAAAAGATGTTTATCATTTTGCAACCGGGTATAAAAAAAAACATAAAAGTGTCCATGTAGATTACAAGATTCTTTTTTGTTTAGCACAAAAAAGTTCCGTCTTCGAATCCATCACGTAGAATCCAAAACTATTAAACTATCGTAAACAACAGACAAATCGTGGTTAAAACAAAGATGGCCCATTGCTGAACTAGTTGTGTGTTTAGGATTCAATAGGAGGATTTTGTAAAGATTTAAAGTATCCGTTGAATTGTGAATTTTATTTAAAAAAAAAGGCACTCCAAAAATTGAAAATATTTACCAATGATCGTCGCCGAGGTTATCTGACTTTCTAACCGTCATGGTACAGACCAAATGTGTTTATATTATATAAATAAATATTTATATTATCTTTAGTAAGAGTTGTTTTACGTTTAAATTTTCTATAAACAAGATAAATATAATTAAATTTACCATAATGTACAATTGAAAATATTAAAACTTTTATAGTAACTAAAATTTATAATAATAAATTGCCTGGAATCGAAATTATGAAATAAATAAAAACCAATAAAGGCAATTGAAAAGGTTCCAATGTAAGGAACCCTGTTAATTATAAAAATTTCCAAAAAATAAATACATATAATATGGTGGGTGGGTAGCATAAGCCATCTTACTTTTTTCATAAAAAAAGAAAATTATAATAAATTATAAACGCCATTGATTTAACTAGACTATAATATTAGTAATGCCATAAGGCATTACTTTAAAACTCGAATACATTATCGCGGGTAATTTTTAAAAGAAATATTTTTCAATTGTATTACGTTAAAATATTAACGTATACAGGATGTATTTTTATTCATTTTGCTATTTGTTTTTTATTAACAATCAAACATTAACAAGTAAAAATTATTAGAAAAATGTATCCCCATAAAAACGAATTCAAAATTTAAATGAAAACTTTTTAATATTTGAGAACTAGTTACCCCTCCACATTGAGTTCGGGGCAAGATGCGCGATGTACTTCGAAAAAAAAACGATGTCTATAACATATTTATTTTAGTATGAAAACATTTTTTTCGCAAGATTTAAGTTTAAGTTGCCGATATAGAAAGGAGCAAAGCGAATAAAAGTACATCTTTATATGTAAAAAAAACAAATATATTTGTTTACTCTTCTAAATAAGACAAATTATGTGAATAGTGATTACCGATTAGTGTATCTGAGTAGTAAGTGGCTTGGAGAATGGAATGCTTCTGAAGTGCCAATGAACTACCTCTGATAAAAAAACTGTCACAGTAAACAAAGCCTTACATTGTTTACTTTTAGAATATTTTTAAAAAGACTCCACGGCTCGGATTTACATTTTAAAGACGTTACCATTGAAGTGTTAACAGTTCAGCTAGTTCGAGTGTTATGTATTAGTGATCATGTTATGAACAAAGGAATGATTCTGTGACATATCCGTAGGACTGGAATACTAATTCTCTACCACTGCAGAGATATTAAAAAGCTGCAGATAATTGCGGTAGAATCGATTGAACCTTGGAATAATTTAAAAACTACGAAGTAAGTACGAATATAACACATTTTGATTATGTGTTATTATACTAATAACATTCTGAAAGTAATTAATTTGAATAGGCAATTTTAATACAGTTTATTTGAAAAAGAATATATATTACTAGTTGATTTTTTGACATTGCGTGACCACAAAGTCAGACAAACTAAAGATGCACTAATAATTAAGTAAGCTATAGCTACTTATATAGTTCAGCTATAGGATACTTAGAAATAGTTGAAAAGGTGTCTAAATTGACCAATACATTTTGCAGAATGTCAACTTTTGTGAGGTAGATATGTCTGTTATTTTAGGTATTAGTAGATTGATTCAACGGCGATTTTTCAGTAGGCATAGTTATGTGAAAAATAACTACTCTCAGACTTATTGTATAGTCGCAATAGTATTTAAAAGTGATCATTAACCATATGAAAAAGCATGCGCTGTCACTTTAGCAGCGAACTAACGTGACCATGCACGGGGCCGTAAATCAGTATCCCTTGGCAGGTGTCGACTTCTCTAACGGTCATTAGGATTTTTTAACGGCAGACGGTGGCACTTTCCAGGGTGACATTTTCTTCAAACATCAACTAATATCAGGCGTGCTAAATAATTACGAATAATATGTTATTATCATTACTAACCAATATTATGTTTTTACAGGTTCAGTATTCAGTAAAAACAACATTAATTTCACCTACATACGTATGAAGATGGAATTTGATAGATTATGCCAAAGTCATAATATGAAGCTCTTAGAAAATAAAAATAAAAGTCTGACATGGAAAAATATTAATGTGAGGAGAGATCGGATAGTCGAAAACAATTTTTGGCTTCAAAAAATAGAATCTGTCGAAATATTAAACAATGGTAAGTATCAAATTATATTTTTGTTTTCAATACAATGAAACAAATAACATGCATAATTCCAACATCTTTAAATAAATGATCACGTGTTAATGTTTTAGAGGGTAAATTATTTATATATAGACAGAATATTGTTTGATGGAAGACGTTTGTCTGACTTATTTTTATTATTTAAATTATTCTATAGTAAACCTCATCTACTTTTTTACCATCTGTAACTGCTACAATATAAATAATATATATTATTTATATAGCACTATTTATTGCTTGATGTCAACCGTATGCTTTGTTTAAGGGATTTTCAGAGGTTCAGATTATATTTATTTAATTATTTGTTTATCATACAAAAGCACAAACAAAACTTATTAGCTATGGGTCGCTTGCCTCTAAATCTCTGTCAAAAGCACGCAGTCTGTCAACATTCACACACAGTCGTATTGCCCGCAGAGTTTTTATTTTGATAGATAAAAAAAACAGTAAACAGTAAAAAAAACTAATAAATAGGTACTACTAAAATAATAAAGAATACTCATTTACATTCTCACCGCTAACACAACGCATGAATATTTTAGCGTAGGTATAAAACAGCGGGTTGGATAATCATTTTCACAAATCTTTTACTTATTCAGTCAGTAGTTATATTATATTTTTTGTTACATCTTAATATATATAAATCTCGTGTCACAATGTTTGTCCTCAATGGACTAATAATAAAATAATGGACTAATAATAAAATTTGAACACCATGTGCAGTTCGATGTGCACTTGAGAGATAGGATAGTTTAAATCTCAAATTATAGTCGCAATTTTAATTTATCGCTAATTTTTTGTCCGTTATTATTTGGCAGTCATAAAACTGACAGATGTCGATACCTTTTTATTTTATGGGCGATTGTGAAGAGCGCGTGACGACTCGGTGCCAGTATAATTTTATTGAACAAGCAGAGGAAAGAGCAATTGTGATATTATTGGAAAATTTTTTAGAAGATCACAATCAACTAATTCAATTGATCAAAAGAGTTTCGCCACGACTGCAAAATGACAATTATCAAATCGTCATAAAAGCCGACAAAGTACCATTAGGTGAACATGCTGGTAGATTCAGTCATAAAACTGACAGATGTCGATACGGAACGGCACGGAACATGCATGCATACAAGATGCGATGACTTACGTACGTCATTACGGCCGACCGGATTTATTTATTACATTCACATGTAATCCGAATTGGGAAGAGATACAAACTTTACTATTGCCAGGACAACAAGCCATTCATCGTCATGATTTAACTGCACGTGTGTTTAAACAAAAATTGAAATCCTTAATTGATTTTATTGTTAAATATACAATTTTTGGTATCACACGTTGTTGGCTGTATACGATAGAGTGGCAAAAGCGAGGTTTGCCTCATGCCCACATTTTGGTTTGGCTTAAAGATAGAATCCGTCCTGAAGAAATCGATCAAATAATTTCAGCCGAAATTCCAGACCCATTAATTGATCAAGAATTATTTGATATTGTCACCAAACACATGATCCATGGGCCATGCGGTGTTTTCAACATGACGTCACCGTGCATGGAAAATGGAAAATGTAAAAAAAACTTCCCAAAGCCGCATACGAATGACACGATCACGGATATTGATGGTTATCCAATGTATCGCCGCAGAAGTACTGAGAATGGTGGCCACACATTTACAATGCGACTGCCGAACTTTCCAAATCAAGTTGAGTTTGATAATCAGTGGGTGGTACCATACTCACCACTACTTTCAAAAACTTACAAAGCTCATATCAATGTTGAGCTTTGCAGTTCTGTTAAATCAATTAAGTATATTTGTAAATATGTAAACAAAGGCAGTGATTTGGCCATATTTGAAGTAAAAAACATAAATAAAAATGACGAAATAGCACGATACCAAATGGGCAGATACATTAGCAGCAATGAAGCTATTTGGCATATTCTCAGCTTTCCCATCCACGAAAGAGATCCTGCTGTCCAACATCTGGCAATACATCTTGAAAACGGTCAACGTGTATACTTCACTGAAGAAAATGTTCTCCAAAGAGCGTTCGAAGCTCCGAAAACGACTCTAACTGAATTTTTTACATTGTGTCAAAAACCTGATGTTTTTGGCCAATTCGCGAAGACATTGGTGTATGGTGATGTTCCACGTTATTTCACATGGAACAAATCCAGTAAAAAATGGGAGCCACGGAAACAAGGAAAACCACATCCTTCCATTACAGGCATATTCAAAGCTAAGACATTGGGGAGACTTTACACGGTACATCCAAAGCAACGTGAGTGCTTCTATTTACGTTTGTTATTGGTGAATGTTCCCGGACCAACGTCTTTTGAATTTTTACGAACAGCTAATGGTCGAGTATTCAATACATACCAGGATGCATGTCGTGAACTGCAATTGCTAGAAGACGATAACCATTGGGACTTAACGCTTGCTGATGCTGCGTTGACATCAACACCGAATAACATTCGTCAGTTGTTTGCAATTATTTTGGCGACATGTTATCCCTCGCAAGCACAAACTTTGTGGGAAAAATATAAAAATTGTATGACAGAAGACATCTTGCACCGAATTAGACAAACAAATCAATGCCAAAACATAGATTATACACCAGAGATGTACAATGAAGCATTGGTCTTGATCGAGGATTTATGTGTTCTTAGTTCAAATTTACCATTTAATCATTATGGTATGCCATCACCTAATCGTCCAGCCACCGACTTAGTCAATACCGATTTACAACGAGAAAATCAATATGACCATGGAAGTTTAGCAACAATTATCATGAACAGTGAACCATTACTGACAGCAGAACAAAAAATTATTTATGATCGGATTATGCTGGCTGTTGCTGCTGAACAAGGCGGTTTTTTTTTCTTGGATGCACCCGGTGGAACCGGTAAGACATTTTTAATATCGTTGATTCTTGCCAAAATACGGTCGCAACAAAAAATCGCATTAGCATTAGCATCGTCAGGCATTGCGGCTACTTTACTGGATGGTGGGCGAACAGCACATTCAACATTCAAGCTGCCATTGGACGTTCATAATAAACCAGATGCAATGTGTAACATCAAAAAGAATAGTGGAATAGCTGCAGTGTTGCGGAAGAGTTCTATAATAATTTGGGATGAGTGCACAATGGCACACAAATATTCACTTGAAGCATTAAACAGAACTATGCAAGATTTAAACAGCAATAATAAACTTTTCGGTGGTGCTATCTTACTTTTGTCTGGTGACTTCCGGCAGACCTTACCGGTTATACCTCGCTCTACTTTCGCGGATGAGATTAATGCATGTTTGAAACAATCATTCTTATGGCGAAGTGTTGAAACACTTCGATTGACCATAAATATGCGAGTACAATTGCAAAATGATCCATCAGCACTAATATTTTCCGAACAACTACTAGATATTGGGAACGGTAAAATAAAACTGCAACCAAATACGCAATGCATTAAACTACCAGACAATTTTTGCACTGTTGTTCAGGATAAAACTGAATTGATTCAGAGTATTTTCCCGGATATACAGAATAATTATTTGAATCATGAATGGCTTAGTCAACGGGCGATTTTGGCAGCCAAAAACGTTGATGTTGACGAAATTAACTTCCAGATACAACAGTTGTTACCAGGCGATCTGATGTCTTTTAAATCAATCGATACTGTTGTTGATGAAAATGAAAGTGTAAATTTTCCGATTGAATTTTTAAATTCATTAGATATCCCTGGAATGCCACCACATAATCTTCGATTAAAGATTGGTTCCCCTATTATTCTCCTCCGTAATTTGAATCCACCTCAATTATGTAACGGTACGCGTTTGGTCATCAAAAAGATCACCGGAAACATTCTTGAAGCAACCATTTTGGCTGGGAAGTTTAAAGGAAAAGTGGTCCTGCTGCCACGTATTCCGATGATACCATCAGATTCTACCATACCCTTCAAAAGGCTACAGTTTCCAATTCGTTTAGCTTTCGCCATGTCTATAAATAAATCTCAAGGTCAAACAATGTCCATTTGTGGTTTAGATTTGGAAAATCCATGTTTTTCTCATGGGCAACTATATGTTGCGTGTTCACGTGTTGGGAAACCGTCGAATCTATTTGTGTTAGCTAAAGACAGGTTAACCAAAAACATTGTGCACCGATTGGTGTTAAATTAAATTGAAATTGAAAGTATTTATAATTCAAAAAAAAAAGATATTAATGTTTAAAAGTTTAAGACTGTCTGCCTTGCCTACCTCATTCATGAGTTTAAGCGTCACATGTTATTTACTGTATTATACTGTAATATACTTATATTTGTTATAAAATTAAATGGAAATAATAAATCTGATAAATTTTTATTTTTTACCTATTGATTTCTGCTTAGTATCAAGTGTAAGAACATTTTAATTAATTGTGTTCAACGTACTTCCCCTTCAAATCTCAATCCAGTGAATTTGTATACCAACATCAACATTTTCGTCTTAGTTCGTAAATAATTTCATTGTACTAAAGGGTTATAGTAGTAGAAAGTCAAATAAGGAGATCACCATATTTTTTTACAAATACCATCTGTGTGAAAAAGCATAGTGGACTCCGTGACTGATGTTCTCTTATTGTTCCTCTTAGATTGTTTACTATAATGTAATATAACAAAAACTTTAGCCACAGCAACGCGTGGCCGGGTCAGCTAGTATTTAATAAATCTATGTAGACGTTTAAAGGCCTGCATTCAATTTTAAGTGTAAACTTTATTTTATTTTTTATAAGATGACCAATTAAATAGCTAGGATTTCAACGTTGCATGCCAAATAAAATTTTATGACCAGCCACTTAGGAGTTACAGGCATGGGAACAGATAGACTATAATAAAGGATTATATTTTTTAATTAAAATGTTTGTTTTTCATGAATTATTAACTGTTTAATTGACAAATAAATAAATAAAATAAATAAGGGTAGAAAATGCCAAAAATACCACCACACGTTACCATGTACAAGTTACTTCTGATTAACTAGAATTATAAATGAAAGTATTGTTTTTTTCAGTTTCAGGTATGGCAAATTCTGGAAGGTTAATGGCAATTATGGGACCAAGGTATTATGGAAACTATCTAACAAATATTATTATCCAAAAAAAAATAGAAACGTATGTTACAATTACATATCCTCTTTTTGACTACATTTGAAAATAATTATAGTACGCGAAATTTTATTTAACGAAAGTATTGTTAAAAAGCAATAAAATAATCAAAGATTCCCGACTTCTTATGCAGGCTTCAAATGCGCTCTGGACAGTTTGATGAACGCTGTGATACTTTCAGCGATCGCATCGTATTGTCGGATTGCGTAATGTTGAACCAAAAACCAAACTCATTATATTATTTATTTATAATTATGACATTGAACAATACCATAACTAAATGGGCATTGTCCGTAGGCCAATTTACAATTAGTTAAATTTCTTTTTTCTTGCACAGAACTAATGAAATTAAGGTAGATAGATATTTTATAATAATATAAAAGAATTCTCGTTAAATAAAAATTTAATAAATAAGAAGTAATTAGAGCCGCTTTGCGAAACACCTTTAGGTATTCGTATCTTTAGGTATACCATTGGGCATTCTAATAATTACATTTTGAAATCGCCATCTCGGTATTTAAGGAAGGTGATAACATTAATTCAAGCTGGAAAAAATTTTGCGAACACGTGCTGGAATAAAAAAATATATGCATTTCTGACCCACCCATTTTTGATAATAGAAGTGGATGATTAAGATGATTCGGGTTTATATATATATTTTTTTTTAAGTAAATTGAAAAAAACTTAAATTGGTATGACAATATATTAGAATAGGACAATATTTCAGTAAGTTTAAATCAATTCAGACCACATTAAATCGTCGCCGTTTTGGATCTCAAAAGAGAGGAGTGAAAATTGAGCACCGGAAAACTTGTAAAATTTAAATGTGCTTTTAGAGTTTGCGATAAATTGCCGACACCGACGCGCTGTCAAATTTACGCATGGCTAAATTAACTATTTATTGTTAGTTATCCGGTTTTTTTCTCTATTTTGCGAAGTTTATGTCTTTTAAAAATAAAATAATTACTGTAAGTGGCTGTGTGTCGAGATGGAATTAGCAGTGCGTTAGGCCGCGTCACATGTATTCTTTCTTGTCGATTGAGTGCTAAATTTTAAAGGACAACAGTTTGTTCTGTAAATTCTTAGTGGAGCTATAATTGGCGTGTAAGGCATTCTAAGAATACATATTTCATATCCACAGTGGCGCTGGAAAAACATCCCTTCTTGCTACGATAAGCAGCCGCAACAGCTTCTCTGCAGGAGGAAGCCTCAAGCTGGATGGCGTTCCTGTGACCGCGTCGTTCATGGCAGCTAATTCTGGATTTGCACCTCAACAGGACCTTGTCTTCGAGAATCTCACCGTCTTAGAACACTTGACTTTCATGGTAATTAAATAATCTAATACGCTCTTTTTATTTTTTCGGTTACTAGATGTACTATATAATCAGTAATTTACAGATTTATATAGTGGTAGAATAACATAAGAAAGAAAAAATTGAATAATATTAGGTAAATATTAAAAAAATGGGGGACATTTTTAACTACATGTTGATGTGCAAATATTTATCCATAAGATTTTTCGGGTGGAGTTGCTATTTGACGACAGTGAGCAAGTTTCAGTGATGCTCGTGATTTCAGAGTAAATAGATAAAATCGTACGCAATGCAAAGACTCGTCGTCGTCGAAGAATATTCGTAGACTTACTATATCGTTTAGGCCAGGGGTGCTCAAACTTGAACTGCTGGCGATCTACCTCAATATTTTTAGACTACTTACGATCGACTCTGAGAGACTGCAAGTGTGTGTGATGCAGGGTTGTCGTACATACACGATACACCCTAGTGTACTGTGTACTGTCTATTCTAGAAACAACACGGCTTTTCTCTGAAAAGTGCCGCGCGTTCCTTTGATAAAGCCACCTTTTGTCGCAAGCAGTGTTATTTTATTACGTAATACATTTTTGTAGTTTAGTTACCTACCTACTTATTAAAAAAAAATTTCTTCTCGAGATCTACTCAAAAAGCACTCGCGATCGACCAGTCGATCGCGATCGACCGTTTGAGCACCCCTGGTTTAGGCCTAAATCACTAGAGCGCATTATTGATTTGCGTGAAACGACTGTGATAAATTATATTATTTAACGAAAAATTCATATTTGTCGTTAGACAGTTTAAGTAAACTATTTACCGTGGCAGACAGGTCGGTTACTTTGGCCTTTGGTGACTACATGCTTGCGCTACACTTCTTCTTCTTTTTCATCGTTCTTTTCTTGCCGGGGGTAAAAACGGTAGAAACGGACGCTCTGGTGGACTCCTTGGAGTCACCTGAGATCTTGCGAAAATGTTTATTTTTTACTTATTCATATTGCGAAACAAAAAAAAAATGTCACGGTGGTGCCACTTCTGCTATACCATTTTTAACATTAAAACATTTTTTATATAAAACTTAATCAAAAACTGAATATTTTAAAAGGCTGTGATGAAAATGGACCCAAAAGAATCTGAGGATCATCGTCAACAAAGAATCAAGCAGCTTCTGATGGAATTTGGTGTTGCTGATTGCTCTGGATCTCAACTGAAATCGGTCTCAGGAGGAGAGATGAAGAGATTAACTCTGTGCGTGGAGGTATAAACATGTCAAAACCACATACTTCAAAACCTATGTCATAACTACTTACTTCAAAACTACTTATACGTCTGGGTCAACTGTTTTCTAATTAGTCAAATATCACATTTGAATATTATTTAAGATTTACAGCTCACTGCGAAGTAGGCAGTAACCAATCTAGTAATTTCTTGTATTTATTTATCTTTATCTTTTAACTTAATTGTAATGATTAGTAATAAAAAGAAATTTGTTTTATACGTACGATTTTCCGAATTCGTTACTTCTATTGGGGTATATAGATCCACACCTAAAACACGGTTAAAATGGCGTCAAGGTCACGGTGAACGTCAGCAATTCATCGTTTCGCAGAGGTATAGATAAATAGGGCGAATGGTTCAAAGGGTTAAGAAAATAAACTGTATGTAAAATTGTAATACATATCCCATACATATAAATTGTATACTGGATATTTTAATAAATAATAATAATAATTTACATTACAGCTTATTTGATTTGATATAGTTGATTTATTACCATAACAAAAACGATTTTCAATTCGAAGTAAAAGTAAAGATATTTTTAATACAGTAAATATGTGTATATTTTTAGTGGCAATTTAAACCCATATTTAAAAAAAACTCTTAAATTAAAGTGTGATAATGTCTACTAAAAATAATTAGTAGTCTCTCAATTGCTAGTAACATGCAATGACATCAAATGCTAGTAAAATTACTTCAGAGGGATCGCTGCCATACTTGGGAGCCACTTGGGAGCCACTTGGGAGCCATATTAAGTAAGCAATAAAAACAAACAAAAAACAATGTGAAAATTATGAGTCATAAAACAAAGTTGTGTTTTTATTGGTTTTATGGTAATGCTTTCATTTTAAGACGCAAATTATAATCGAATCATGTGAGGATGGATGTTAAGCTAAAATATTAATCATGATTTTAATTATTATATTTTGGTGTTAAGTTAAATCAGAAGGTATATATTATAAAAATGTTAATAAAAGTGGTCCTGAATACCTCAACACTTGTAATTTTGTTTTTGTGATATATTTGTAATTGGTGTCTTATTATTACACTTTATTAATAATATATAATATTTTTGAAAATGTACAAAATTTTCAGCTTCTCAACGACCCCCCGATTTTGTTCTGCGACGAGCCAACCACAGGTCTCGATAGCTGGGTGGCATCTTCGGTGATCGGGATGCTTCGTGCGCTTGCGCACACTGGTAAAATGGTCATCTGTTCGATCCATCAGCCAGCTTCTGGAATATTCGAACAGTTCCATGATGTGCTGCTTCTGGCTAACGGAAGAACGGCTTTCCATGGACCAACTGCTGATGCTGCACTTTTTCTTAGAGAGTATGATATTTATTTTGAATAAGGAAAGAAAGAAATACGCCTCAACAGCGACGATTTTCTTACCGGCACACGTTTCTAACATACGCCTGAGGCTTACTATAATTACTTTTCTGCTACAACCACCCGTTTTTTTACCGAATGGATTTTTTTGCCCATAGGACCAGTTAATTGTGGGGTTGATTTTGAACGTTTTGGGATCAAAATAACTAAAATTTTTATTATTTTAGCGGTTTTTAAATATTTCAAATTTGCAATGTATTTTCAAAACGGAGTTGGTTCCATTTGATGATTTTCAGGGGATTTGCATTTACTAAAAAATTAACGGCACTAGTAAAACGACCAATTGCCCTAAAAAATAAAAGACAAAGACAAATCTTACAAAAGTTGGAAATCCCGACGTCACCGTTGTTAAACGTATCTATTTGTCCCAAACCAAACAAACCATGACTTAAGTTACTTCAAGGGAAGTTGAGAGATCCAACGAGGATAGGCCGAGAAGTCGCTTCGAAACGATTTTCAAAATATTTGCGGAATTGATTTAAAAAAAAAAAATTTTTTTTTTTTATGAGACATGTCGATATAAATTAACCCCCTAAAAAGACAGTAGCGATTTAAATATACCCTGTATAGCTTAATTGAAAAATAATTATAAAAGAACCAAACAGCTCGTCTTGAGGTTGCAGTATAGTGGTTTTATTTTTTTTAGCCCGTTTATGTTTAATTATTAAATATGTAATTGTTCAGTCTCAGATTAGGTCAAAATACTGATATGTCTGCCGTTCTAATTTCTTTCATGTGTATTTTCCAGGTTGGATTTCCGCTGCCCTGATAATTTCAATAAAGCAGAATATTTCATCTCCCTCTTATCAGTTTCCAACGACCAAAAACTCGACACAAATAACACAGCAATGATAATATGTGACGAGTTCTGTGCATCTAGATATTGCTTCAATTTACTGTTAAATATAGAGAATAATCAAAACATCTTCAACACACTTGCAATAGGTTCCGGGGTGAGTACTCTTTTCTTTAAAAATTGCTATGACCTGGCGAGGTCATATTTGTGCCCTACTCAAATAAGTTATATTTGCCTGTACTTAGAGTGAGGGAGATGGTAACAACGAAGCTGTAAACATGACATGACTATAATAATTTGATTCCAACTCGCTACCTCGTTCCTGTTTTGTATGGATCATCTATTTGTTATTAAACTGGCTAATTTAAAGAAATAAAAATAAAATTAATAAGTCAATAAACAATTGAAAACACGCGTTAAACATTTTATGTGTATTTATTAGTCATTTTAGACATTGTGAGAAAATAATAATTGATTAGATTTAGTTTATTTTATAACTATAGCTAAGAAATTTTATAGTTTTTTTTAAAGTGATCACTTATATTGTTACATTATTTCAGGAACTACCGAAACGTGAAAACTTAAGTATGTGAGTAGAATATATATAATATATATATATTTACATATTGATATGCCTACCTTGAAATATGCTGATGTAATTTAAATGCATTTAAGAACTATTTGCTTTTCAGAATTCGACTTAGTCAATTGAGACAATTCAGATGGTTGCTATGGAGGCGTTTAATTATCAACAATAGATCCAATCCTATGAAATATGACATATTTATTGTAATCGTAAGTACATTATGTTTTCATTGTAAACAAATACGATGTATAAATGACACAATTTTTCTGACTTCACAATTTGGATTAATAAAAAGTACTGACTACTTTAATTACTTTTGTAGAACTGTATGGTTATGCTTTTGTTAAAATTATTTTCTCTTAATTATACATTAATATTGTAAAATATTTTTTTTGATGTGTATCTTTACGGAGGCTTTCCCAGGTAGAGTAACATGAAACCTAAAGAAACTTAGCACAGTTTGCATAAAATGCTAAAATACGGAACCACCTATATTGAGCTTTAGTTTTCTATCCTTACTGCTCTGTTACTTCAAACCTTTAGTCGTAAGGATTAAAACCTATTGGCAAATACATTCACGATGAAAGTTCATTAATATACCGAAAAGGTAAAGAGGTCTGGTCTTGGTCTGAGAGCGCAGGATCCATTTTTAAGTCTCGCCTGTCCTTTTAGTATATAAAAATAAGTATTGAAACAAATATATAAGTAAACGTTTATTTATTTATTTATCCATAAGTACATAACTTTAAAAACTGACAATCTTATGATGTATATAATAAACTTATATTTTCATCAACGAGAGTAATAATAATGTAATAAAAATTACACAACACGCGCAGCTCAACTAAATTCGCATGTCAGAATCTTCACTGTGTTCATCTAACTGGTGCTGAACACCTGTCCTAAGATGGACTATCTATCTGTTTCCATTAAAAATGTGCCTGATTGCGAAGTATACGGAGCAGAAAGGGCAAAATTGTAGGGTTCTTAAATTCTTTTTTAAATTCACAAAAACATATACTTACGTTTGTATATTTATAAGTAAACGAGGTTAAGAAAAGAGAGAAAAAAGAAAAAGAGCATAAAAGGAGATAAACTCACGCTAATTAAAATTACTGTGTAATTATAGTATAGTATAGTGAAAAATATAGTCTTTTTTTTTATTTTGAGAAATGCACCCTACAAAGGCTGGTGGTTTTTCCGTAGATATCTTAAGCTAAATATTATACGACAGTTTAAAATGGTTGGATGTTTCCATATAATTAACTCTAATTAAAAATACATACAAATTAAACAAATTAAACGTATCAACAGAATGTCTGTCACATTGCCTTATGGCTACACTATGTTGTTACTTTACGCGACACATGAATTTAATTAAAACACTGTGCGCACTGACATCAATCCAAAGTAATCCTTCTTCTATTTTATTAATGCGTATACAAAAGTCTGTAGTGTTGTGTAGTATAGTAATACACTTTAGTGTGTTTTATAATTTTAGTGTGGAGAAAGGATATTTATGAGGGCACGTTGTGGAATGACAGAGTTAGGATGATACATCTATTTTGTATGTGTAAAAAGGGGGCGGAATGCTATCATTAATGGTTTTGTCAATGCGGTGTTACCTCAGGCCGTCAAAAAATCGGGAGTAGATGTGCTTGAAATTTTTATGAATTTCATATATTTTTTAATTGGATATTTTTATGTAAATTTACGCCTCTAATGGTGACATTCTTTTTAGCGTATAAAATGACCATAAAAAATACCTATAATGGCTGTAGGTATTTTTTATTAGCAAGAAAACTAAAATCTTAATCGCGTTCTAATATATAAGCGTACTTGAGGTGGTTTTACCCAGTCTCTGGTATAACCTTCTCTTCCAAAGTTTATTTTTGTTCACAGGGGATAGCTTTGACAATAGTGCTACCAGTCTTAAATGTAACAAGCCAATTAAACCAGCAAAGCATTCAAAACCTCGAAGGACTTTTATACATGACTGTAACTGACGTGGTCTTTACTCAGATTACTTCCGTCGCCAACGTTTTCCCTTCGGAAAGGTCAAAAATGCTGAGGGAAATCGCAAATGGATTATACGGTCCGGCTCCCTATTATGCTTCTAGTGTGATTAGTTTGGTATGTTTAATTTTATTGCCAATTTAAATTTATGTTAGTTAAGGACATACATAAAGTGAATTCGAAAGTTTATTGACTTTAGTATAATCAGGGTAATTTCGAATGTGGTTGAGTTTTCGCCCATGTTCCTTGAAGAAGGTAAATATTTCTTGCAACATATTCGTATCTGAAACTTCTTTGCAGGTATTATTTTTAATTTTAGGTATAAAACAAAGTTACGTTTACATGGCACTAAAAAAATCAACTAGATCACAAAAACTTCGATGATATTTCAGAAAGGTGATTAAAATAGTTAATATTTATCGCAATTAATTTCATGTCTTTGAAAGCTGCAAAGAAATTATTTCCGAGACATTTTCGGAAACCACCTACATACTCGTATATCCATACCGATATAAAGTTAACGGCAATTTTATCTGTAGGTTCTGGATTGAATTAATATTCAATGTAAAACGTCGTAATGGTCCAAAATAAATAACGCTAACATTCGATATTACATAAGGTATTATATATTACATTGTATAAGGGTTAGTAGGTATTGAATTATAGACAAAAGGAAAATTGTCGTGGTTGTTGTTGCTAAACAAAGTTGTTGCAAATAGTTGAATTAAAACTAATGTCATGTTGCTGAAAAAAAGTCTGCAATAGCCGCTTTCAGGCGCTTACATGCTTTCGTTGACTAAACCACAAAAGATACACCAAATTAATGTACAATAAAATTGTAGTAAAATTGTAATAAAACTTACAATACTACAATAAATTTTAGACAACATGATTATTCTAAAAGGATAACCCACAGTAATCATTTTTGTCATTAAAAATAGAAGTTGACCTACGAGGTCTTTTTAAAAAACACCGTAATAATCTTTATGAAAGGAAATATAATAATAATTATCTTTATAGGTCAAGTTCGTCCTTAAACATTAACCATGACATTTTTATAAATTATTTTGAAGCTAGCGTATATTTATTAACTAAGCCCAACAAATTAATAACATCGGTCAAACGACATTTCTTGTTTTTTAGCCATATGAAAATGTTTCAAATCTACCTATTTCAATTTCAGTTGGTAATTGTGTAAATATTCATGATTTTAGAATTAAAATATTTTTACTCGCGCGATTAACCAAGGTAAATTAAGGTAAAATCAAGGTAAATTTTATAGGTACTTATAGTTGAATTTTTCAGCGTAGTTTAAAAATGTCCACGTTTTTTGATAGAGTCGGGAAAAGCCGCTTTCTGGAAATAACTATTTTGAATGGTTTGTTACAGATATTACCTGCGTCTAAAAACGCAATTTGCTTTGGAACAATTATATTCTGGATTGCCTCTCTTCGTGGAGGATTTACTGGATTCATATCATTTTTAGGAGTATTAACAATGGCGGCTAATGCTGCGACTGCTTACGGTACGACAACGCATCTTTAAAATTATAATCGAAGGTAGACGGTAGAAGGTTTCTTCTTACTCTTGGAAGATACTTTTCAAACTCGATTTTTATTGAACAAAACTACCGCATAAAATAATTGTATTTATTTCTATCGTTTATAATTTCATTCATTTCAGGGCATGACCCAAGTGAGTATTTTAATAAATAACTTCGCTGTCCGTCGAGATCCCACCTTCCTAATTGACTCACATAGACTTTTTACAAAAAAATATTGTTTTATTTATTGAAATAAAGCTATTAGTGGAATTGTTTTTGGATAGGAATTTGTCTTTGCACGATTATTAAATTCATAGAATTTTGGAGTATAGCGGAAACATGGTTTTATTTTTAGCTTAAACTTTTATTTTCTTAGATCAGACCTTTTGAATTTATTTACACTGTGTAAGGAACAC
Organism: Neomicropteryx cornuta; assembly: GCA_020383195.1. Lineage (NCBI taxonomy): Eukaryota > Metazoa > Arthropoda > Insecta > Lepidoptera > Micropterigidae > Neomicropteryx > Neomicropteryx cornuta. Next base: position 16,456,997 of record JAHKQU010000014.1, read on the forward strand.
CACTTTATTGTTTTAGAAAAGAAATCTACCTATTTTCATTTTTATCGATGTAATAAAATAATAACATGCAAAATCAAAATATGTTGGATAAACATTAATATGGTAATTAGACATACTTTTAATTAATCAAAAAACTCACTAGTCTGAATTGAGGCACACTCAAACCTTAGTTATATATTATGGCCTATAATGTTCGCGTTATCTCATTTTCTTTCTCGGTCAAACTGACTAGACTACTTTATATTTGAGATAAATACTACATTGCCATGTAATTTTTTTTGAAAAATATATAATTATATATTTTTATTATATAATTTTAAATCATTAATTATATAATTAATGATTTAAAATTAATTATTTTTTTTTAACAAAAACTGGTTTAACGAGTAATATTGCGAATGATTGTGTGACATAGTTGTAGGGGGAAATTGTAAGGGTTTGTATTTATTTACGATTGCTATAAGGTATATAACCAGGTAGTTTTTAAATTTATTGTTTTTCGTAAAATGTTATACACATTTTTTTTATTCTTACAGGTCTTGTGCTGTGTGCTTCTTTCGAAACTATACAATCGTCATATCTAGTAAATGTTCCATTCCAGCAAGTGTCACTTTTGTTTTCAGGATTTTTTGTAAATCTTCGAAGTATCTCGGCGTATATAAAATGGCTGAAATACACATCGATTTTCTATTATGGCGTCGAAAATTTGTCCATTTTACAATGGACGCAGGTCGAGAGCATCGCCTGCTCGGACGGCGAGCAGCCTTGCGTCCGCAACGGCTCTGGCGTTCTTCTCAAATATGATTACAATGTTGATAACTTTTACTTTAACTTTCTATGGATGTTAATATTTTTCATTGTTTGCAACTTGGTTGGATATATGATGATTTATTGGAAGAGTCGAAAGCAAGCCGTTTATTAGAGGACCGTTTTTTAAACCAAAATATAATTGTATCCAATCAAAGCACAATTATTTAAAAGCCTAGCAATTTTACTTTGGTTTTTTAAATCAGTCTTTGAACAAAGATTACGTGTCCATCTATTTCTTATTATTCTTCTTTAAATTTATCTTCATATCCAAAACCATTATAATTAAATAAAAACAAAATAGTAAAATATTGTCTCTTATTATGTAAAATCATAGTTTCTTTCCTAACTCGATCGAAAGCAGGTGAAGCGGTGCGCCATTTCAGTAGAGCCTATCAGTCTTTTGCATAGTCAAATTAGCATTGAGCGAAACTAACAGCGCATGCATTTTAGTATGGTTAGTGGTAACTTTTAACTTAGTCTAAATAAAACATTTAAAAACGAAACTAAATTTTTGAGTTTAAAACAAAAATTTAAGTATTCAAAAAATTTTCAGCAAATTTTTATTTTAAAATTTACGGAGTGCACATAATGTGCATAAAAAAAATAGATGTTTTAGTATTTCCATATATTTCTTAAGAAGTATATAATATTTTTTTGGAGCCTCTAGTTTAGTATAATTAACAAGCAATGGATAAAAACTTCCTTTAAGTAAAATAACATAAAATAATTCGTTCTACACCGCCAAATGTATGAAAAAAAATCTGGAAAACCTTTTTTACTTTTAAAATTATATCCTGTTCTATCGCCTGTTATATTACGATATGTATTATTAAACTTTTCACCAATATAAGTTATTTATACGAAGGGGTGTAATTTTCAGAATTGCAAAAGAAATGGTAAAAACGTATTATTGTTATATTTTTATACGCAATAGAATACGATAAAACAAAAAAAATAATTCTGCAAAATTTTATTGAATCACTTTTGTTTGCTTAGTATATCAGCTTTACAAGTTTTATGTAATCAGTACATTTGTTTGCCACGTTTTATTTGATATCACGTTTTTCAAATAACGACATCTCATTTTATGTAAATTAGTTTAAAAGTCCAAGAAATAAATAGGTTGCTTTATGTGAATTTTGATATATTTTAAACAATGAATATGCATTAATTTTAAATATATATACATGTAAAATTTGCGACTTTATCAAGCATATTCAATAGTATTGCCTCATTAAAACTGTATAAGGAAATATTTTAGCAATGACTGTTGGTAATTGTGCTAGTACTCTGGAACATTATTATGACAAAAGAAGCAGACCAGACTGCTCAATACTAACTTGGAAAAACCTCAAAGTTCAAAGAGAGAGGACGGTCGCTACGAGGATCTTATGGAAACGGAAGATACAAATTGTCACAACGTTATTTAACGGTGAGTAACTTTATTATTGTATTCATTACTAATTGTTATATTACATTTATCTACTTATACATACATTTCAGCAAAAGCGTATGATGTTTGTCCATACGTATACATACTCGTATATGCTATTAGCAAAAATATTCGCATACAAGCCTTTGTATATACTCATTAAGTATCACGAGAGTTATCTCAAAAACATTAACAATAAAGAGATAAAAGTTATTTTTAAGGGTATTTATAATGTTAATATCATCTAAGTATAAATAAAGTTATTGCTACTTATTTTATAAATAAATCGCAATGAAAAATAATTAAATAACGATTGACAACCCTAACTTAAACCTTTTTGTTGGAAATGACTCCTAAAAGCTCATTGAGTTTTATACGCTAATTATGTAACACTGTGTTTATAACGTAAATAGTGGTTAAAACCTAATAAACTATTAACTATATAATACTATATAATAGTCGAGAAATTATAAATTTATAAAATTTATATTTTTCAGTTTCTGGTATTGCGCAATCCGGAAAACTTATGGCAATCATGGGACCCAGGTAGGTACTGCGGGCTTAGTCCTGCTGTCTAATCACTTCTCCTACGACTGTGTCGTCGGCAGCAAATAAAAGTGATGCCACAATTAAGTTGATTGTCGATTGGCAGCCCAAACTGGTCCACTAATTTGTTGGTAACAAACTATACACACACACATACATATATTCAGATGCACATACACTAAACTCCTTGCAGCAACTGCTATGCAACTCACTGTACTGTGTATGAGTCCTATATGAACTGATCTTAAATAAATAGTCAGAGAAAAATCTAACCAAGCTACTATATAGATTAAAAAAGGAATACCTGGTTTTTTCACAAAAAAATATGATAACGTTTATAAATAGTTTAATAAAACAAATAAATAAAAAAAACAACGTCTGCACTTTATTGAATTCACTAAAAAGTATTTGACCAGCTAAAACTATGATAATCAACAGCGGCACCCATTTTTTAATCGATAAATAATTTTTAAACGAATCTATGTAATTATATAATATAGCCATATTGTTTTTTAAGCCTTTATGTAAATTTACCTTGTTTAAAATTTTGTAACGTATAATATATGAATACAAGAACATCACTATTTAAGCTACAAGGGACTATTACACCGAATTGTTGTTTTCTGTCTTTGTAGCTAGATAAGTTTCAAAGAAGGCACTTTAGGTTTGTTTATCCTAGGTTTGTTTAGGTTTGGTTTGCCTAAAATCCCAATGTTATACTTACATATCAATAAATAACAAAATCATAGCTCGATTCACCATAAATAATCGATTAAAGCTTTTTTAAAAAAATAACCCCTATGATATGATATGATAATGGAATACATCAATGGTTGAACAGCTAGTTCTAATATGGTTCTCGAATGGTTCTCAAAACTTGTGAAAAAGTAAAATTAGACGAAAATCAACATCAGATTGATATAACCACGAGCCCAAGAATACTTACATACGAGTACAATAAGAGTTCGTGGTAATTTAGTTGAGATCTTTGTCGTCTAGTGGGTAAGACGTTTGACTGTTGATCCGGCGGTCACGGGTTCGAAGCCGCACATTATAGTCATGCAATTTTTTAACTTCTTATTACCACTATATCGCATAATCCTAGCACAAGCACATTTAACTCAGTTGAAGAGAGCCCAAAATAATTGTGTATGAGAATTCTGAAAATTTGCATGAAATGCGTGATTTAATAAACATGAAATAAATTCGTATTATGGTCTGCACCTGCGCTTGCAGTGGTTCCGGCAAGACAACTCTTCTGACCGTCCTAAGTGGGCGCAGCCACCATGCTTTAGGAGGAACAGTGATGCTGAACGGGGTTCCCGTTACGTCTTCAAGTTTAACTATCAATTCAGGCTTTGCTCCGCAGCGGGATTTATATTATGAAAAGCTCACAATAGTAGAACATCTTATGTTCACGGTAAGTACAAAAACAATTAGATGAAATAAGGAAAGGATGATATTTTAACAAAAAATATAAAAATGATATATTCGTATTACGTGTATGAATGTCTCTTTTAGTGTTCAGTGTTTTTATTTTATGTATGTTTTCAAAATAGCTCAGCGTAATTACGTTTGATTCATCTATTAAATAACTATTAAAATTACCCTACCTTAGTACAGGCAATGTCTAGTTTGGTATGGTTACGTTATGCATCATCTAAGAAATATGTTAAAAACAAAAATATAAAACTGGATTTTAGGGAAATGGTGAAATGCGTGTTTGTTTTAATTTTTTCAGTAGTATTTAAACATTTGTGAGAACTTACGAGGCATCGTAGAGTAAAACGGTAAAAAAGGAGAAGCCGCAAATATGCCAAACGTTAATAAATGCGGTGCTCTCAGGAACGTTTAATATTTTCTAATAGTCTTATTTGGGGTAAATTCAAATAAAAACGTAAAATTTGTATTGTTTTAAACAGGGTGTATTTATTTATACTCACTGATGTCCACTAAGGGGGTTGATCAATGTTAACAATAAAACAATACGATAAAAATTAATTCGAAATTTAAAAGTAATTGTTTTAATGTCGGCTTGAGAAGGCGGCTGAACGCATGGCGCGAGATCGGGCAATGACCTCGCACCCGCGCGGCTCGTGAAGTACTTGGAAGAAAAACAAATTTTTAATAATATAATTACATTAGTATGATTTTTTTCGATTTATTCGTCTGACCGGTTTAGTTATCGATATAGATCAACCCCTTAAAAGAACCTCAGTGAATAAACCTATATATCGCAATATTTAAACCATATGACGCGTATGTCTCAAATTTAAAATATGTACATTTACGAGTTTGTTACTATTTTACAGGCAGCTCTGAAGCTAAATTACAATCAGCATCAAAATCGTACAAAAATCGATCAGATTTTGGTTAATTTTGGAATATTCAATTGCCGCAATACACAAATCAAGTCGTTGTCTGGAGGAGAGCGAAAAAGGTTGTCCTTGTGTGTAGAGGTAAGAAATGTTAGATTATTATTTTAATTTTCTATAAATCTTTAAGATAATCACACAAATTTGTGAATATGATAAGGCAAAAAAGACAATTTAGATTTTAAGCGCACTTATACAGAGTCGCGTTATTGTGCTGGTAAGCTCAAAAGCAAGCACTAACCATAAGAAAATGCACATACTGTCACCTTAGCAACGAACTAATGCTACTATCTAAGGACCGATTTTTTTTGTCCTTCTTAAGACTAACCTAAATTTTAAGTCACAAATCCATTATTTTTGGATGATATTTTAACAAAAAATATAAAAATAATGGATTTGTGGTTACGATGAAGGATGGTGGTGAAATGAGATGATTTTATGAGTGATTTATGTATGAAGAAAATGAAAAAATAAAAATAATGGATAAAATAAGAATATATTTCTTTATTTTCAGGTCCTAAACGATCCGCCGATATTATTCTGCGACGAGCCAACCACGGGCCTCGATAGTTGGGTAGCTGCCTCGGTTGTTCAAACTCTTCGGGGACTCGCAGAATCTGGAATGATGGTGATCTGTTCAATTCACCAACCAACTTCTGGAATATTTGAACAGTTTCACAATGTGATGTTTCTGGCTGACGGAAGAACGGCTTTTCATGGATCAACAGCTGATGCAGCGAAGTTTATTGGGGGGTGGGTTTCATAAATCTAGTCAGTGATTAACTATCGTATGTGTTTATTATTTTATTGAACTTGCATTAAATAATAAAACATAAATAAAATTACAAATATTCCAAAAACCACATAATAAACAAAATGGTAGGGTACATATAGGAGGTACGGAGACCATTCCCGATAATAAATGGTGGCCGGCTGGCGGCGGCTAGTCGGAGGCCAACCCTGCTTCCCGCTTCTTATCTACCGTTTATGACGTGTAGCATCTGCTGTCGTACCTTTTCAAGAAACGTTTAATAAGGGGAGATGTTGGTAATGAAGCGTGTAAAAAGTGTCCAATGGTAAGCGCAAAAAACCTTGAATCCAGCCTAAATCCCGATGATTTGGCGGTTTTATTATTATGACTCAAAATATATTTATTAGGAAACCGTAATTATAAAGTGCCTTAAAAAATAAGCCTGCTTTTATAATTACTATCAATAAGCATTTTGAGGATAATTTTCATGACCTCTTAACTTCTAATGAAAAATTAACAGTCAAAAAGTATTTTTTGTACTATAACGGACTTATTGCAACGGTATTTATTTTCCTTGAAGAGTCCGTCGCATATTAAATATCTAAACTACAAATAATCAATACTATTTAGGACCATAATAGTATATTCTTTAACTGTTGTTTATTTATTTTTTTGCCAAACACCCCCCCCGTAGGTATACTTATTACATGAAAATAAAAATATTTCAATAATGTTTCAGATTGGGATTTCAATGTCCTCTTGTCTATAATCAAGCGGAGTATTATATAAATTTGCTATCGGTATCAAGAAATGGCCAAATTAAAAATAATGATGAACAAATATCATTTATTTGTAAAAGCTTTGAAAAATCTGAATATGCAAAGGAGACTAGAAAACAGATTAAAGAATCTGAGAAATACTCTCCAATCGATTTAACTCTGTATGAAGTGAGTGCACAGATTTCTTTTTTGTTTAACAATTAGCTTTTGTTTTAAACCCTTAATAAGACTGCATATTTTTTACATAATGTGATTTCTAAGCGTCGTACATTTAATACGACCGGAAAAACAATGTTGTTTTTATTTTTTAATTTGATCTCATCTTTTACTTTATTAAGGCACCATCAATGGGGGTTACAATTTAACTGATTAATAATAATATTCTGTGTATGATGTTGATCAGATTAAACATATATCAGTTTCTTAAAACAAAAACAGGTACATGTTTAGTGGTACTTAATAAAACAAACTTTATTTTATGGTTCCTATATTACATGTATAAATATAATTACGTTTAAACGAAATTCGATGCATCATAATTATTAATACTCATATAAACTCAGTTTCCCTGTAAGCACAATTATTATATACGATTTTCCCAACCAATTCTATTTGGTAAAGAAAAGTTTACATATTCGAAAGGTGGTAGGTTCTTCGTAATATTACAATATCAATAAATTCGCGAGTTTTGTCTTACTAATTTTCATTGAAATAAAAAAACAGAAATTCTGAATCTCACCTGTACCTATGTAATTTTGTGATATTTTAATAGGAAAAAAGCCCATTTAAATAACGAGTGTAAACACTGATGTAATTCATTAAATTAGGGGCACTCAATTACAATGACAATTTAAGGAGAAAGCAGACAAAAAATGTACGATTTCCGTCAAAAAATGTAATGATGTGTATATATTAATATTTTCAGAAATGGCGATTGCTACAAAATAAACCGTAAGAAAATACTGCTAATATATCCGCTTTATTACGTCAAATAGGCTGTTAATTAATTAAGTTATATTTTTCAGAACTAAACGTGGTTTAATAGTTCAGTTGCGGTGGCTGCTATGGAGATCAGTTATCACCACAAAGAGATCTATGAATATAGTGGCATATAACTTTTTTGCATACATGGTAATTTTACGTCTATTTTAATGGTAATTTTACGTCTAATATTAGTCATTATTATTTAATTACTCGTATATAACAGCTATAACATAATGCTGTATTTATAGTTAAAAGAAACAAATATTTTTTCTGTAATAATATTATGACAGTCCATGGCTGTGGCCTATCATTTAATATGAAAAATTGATAGCATTTAGTTGCATTTTTAAAAATTAAAGGATATGTTTTTTTAATGTTTTTAAATTATAACACAAAAATATGTAAAGTTTTAGGGTAAATCGTCATTTTCATATTTAAAAACTAAAACAACATTTTTTTTTGAAGCATTTTGGTAGGTATGTCGGCACCTTAAGATAAAATTGCATTTTATTACGCCCTTCTAAAATATATAAGAAAGAGTGGCATTATTTTTCAGATTGTGGCTTGTTTGATCGTCGTCCCGTATATAAATGTGTTCAGTATATTAAACCAAAGGAGCGTTCAAAACGTAGGAGGAATGTTATACCTGACCGCGAGCCACGCCGTTTACCTCCACGTCTACGGCACGGCGAGCTTATTCTCCAGCGAGAGGCCAATTCTCCAGCGCGAGGTTACAAACGGCCTCTATTCTGCGGCTTCCTACTACTTTTCAAAGATTGTAATATTGGTAATTTTTTTCTGTTTATTGGTGATAAATAATGGCATTATTTATTCTTAAGTATATTCTTAAGAGTTTTATATTTAATATTTGTGAATAAATATTTTCTATTGAGTGCAATTGTAATTGATTTAAGTAATTTTGAAGCGGGCTGGCACTACCACAATGGTGTTCCTGACCACTAAACTAGACATCTATCTATAGGTACCAAAGAAGGTAGTGTCGTTTTGTTTTCGAGAAAAGTGAGTAACTTTCAGCACGTAAAAAAATCGTTTAAGAGTTAAGGCTTTCGCAATTAAGGTTCCGTACCAGGACTTTATCAACAAACAGGAGTTCGATTGAATTTAGGCATATTTAAATCTAATCTGAAAGATTAATTTCATAAATTTCTTATGATTAAGTCAGGCATGTGAGTGCCCGAAAAACGGATTTTTCCAAGCTTTTATTTTTTTCAGCAACATGACACATTTCTTTTACAACTATGAGACTGATAAGATTTTTTTGTGTTATCTATCTAATACCGCTAACTACGCTAACATCAACATTTTAGATGAAGGAATCTAGAAGATTAACGCACATTTTAAGCTATACATATATTTAAAAACAATTCACCAAAAATGTCGTTTTTTGTTTTGTGAATCCCTAAAAGTAATCTTTACAAACGTTACAAATCAAAAACATTTTTTTTGAGGATGTCTAACTCAGGTCTATTAAAAAGAAACATAAGCATTGACTTTCGAAATATTGTCACAAAGATCCTAACACTATACTGAATTCCCACGTCACGTAGTTATCGTGAAAGATGTCTATAACAAACGGAGGGATGCAAGAGTTATCTTATAAGGGTTCTTTTTTCCTTTTGAACTACGGAACACTAAAAATAAAGCTAGCACTGCACCAAAAATTACAATAATAAATACTGCCGACTTTTTTTAAAATTATTTTTATCTGATATAGCACCGTTTATCCTAATAACATATTATGGGAAATTAACTTAGAGATCGTGGTAGTCTAGTAGTTAAGGCGTTGGACTATTGACCCAATGGTCACAGTTCAAATCCGTACAGGGTCATACCATTTTTAACACTATTGCCACCATCTCCCCAGACTCTAGGATAGGTACATTTATCCAAGTTAAGTAAAAAAAATATGTTTTATTTTATTTGCAGATGTTGCAAATAGCTTTCAAGAATGTGTTTTATGGCTCCATCCTGTTTTGGTTTTCTGGACTGAGAGGAGGTTTCGGTGAATATATGCTGTTCGTACTGACGGTTTTTCTTTGTGCGATCGTAGGAAATGCTTATGGTAAGTTGAATTTATTGTAGACAACCTCCAACCTACCAACATTCAATACTCATTATATAGACTAACCGCTGAGCGGGCAGTTTCAACTACTATAGACTTTATTTCTGCCCGACCAATGAATAGCCATCGTTTATTGTTTCAGACAAATTACATTATTATAATACATTTTCTTAAACGAAATCTAAATAATGCAGGATACTAAACTAAAATATGAAATTCAAGATATCTTCCGTAACTACCGTCTACAAAATGGACGGCTGCCTCGGTTTTGAATATTCTCGAAATTTACCGAATGAACCACGTGACGCGATCGCGAACTTCCATGAGCGGACAGACAGCTGGAGAGCGCCGATTGGTTGAAGAAACGTCCACCACTCAGGTCCCGCCCGCCCATGACGCCGTCTGGCGTCAGCGAAAGCGAGTTCAGCGTGATCTGGAACTGGCTGCATCGTCGATCGACTTCATTCTTCTTCAACAGCAAGTCTAGTAGCGCCACTGCCTCTACAAGAGAGTCCGGCATTATTTCGATAGGAATACGCCCCTACAGCGCCCTGTACGCCCCTGAATGAATCCAGGAAAGTAACTTTATTGTGTACTAAACTATCTCAATATCAGTTTAAAAGTGTTGTGATTCTGCCCTTGACTTTGAGAAACCAATATCCCTATCTAAAGACTATCTCTACTGTCAAGGACAATTACTGTGGAACTACGTTGAACCTTTCAAACTAGTGTTGTTGCTTTTTTTTCCTGTTTTACCATATTAATTAAACTATACTGCTACCATTGAGTAAATTTCCCTCTTCTGTTATTAATATGTTTTATTATTAAAGAATTGTACGCTTTTGTAATTATACTAATTGCGTTGGATTTCTGATCCTCAGTTGAAACGTTTCTGACATAGGGTAAATCTGTAGATTTTTTTTCTTTCACATGATTATTTAGAGCATATTTTATTTTCTAAATAAAATTGCTTTAAAATTGCTCATTTACAAATTTCACGCAACTCCTAAAAAAAGCAAAGTGAATAAAGAAACACAAACTGTATATTAACCAAAAACACTGCATGCTATGAGATGCTTTATTATGGCAACAGTTTGAAGCTTGAATGTTTTCAGCTCTTTACAGATTACCCCACTCATAAGGCAGACTGCCATTAAGTAATTCGTGTCACTCCGGGCACAGCTGTACTGTATATAAAAATAATTATATTTATATATTACATTTCAGGTTTAATGATATCGTCATTGTTCGATTCTATGAAAATGGAAATTCTGGTCTCCGTACCGTTTCAAGTTTGCGGCAGTTTATTCTCAGGATTTTTCTTAAAAGTCGATGGAATTCCCGTCTATCTGCGGTGGATAAAATACATAACGATGTACCGGTATGGATTCGAAATGCTTTCGATTTTAGAATGGAGGTCCGTGGATCGCATCGAGTGTGAACAAAATGGCCAACCGTGTTTGTTTGACGGCACCGAAGTTCTCGACAGTTACGGATTTAGTGTCAATAACTTTTATTTAAATTTAACGTTACTGATTGTTTATTTTTGTGTCTGTCATACTATAGGTTATATAATGATTAGAAGTAAAAGTAAACTACAAGCAGTTTATTGAATTATGACGTTTGTACACTACTGGCGATTGAAAACTTCGGCGTTCACCATACGAGTCTTAAACAGATTATAACATTATCAAGAGAAAAAAAGAATCATTTCATAAAATTATTGCAGACAAGAAAATATATTTAAAATTATTATTAATTATTCGTTTGCCATTTTTCTAATTACAAAACATTACGTTTAATACCATAATTAGACCATTTTAGCATTTTATTTTTGTTTCTTGATAATTTATATTTCAGATGTCATATTACAGGATTTTTTAAGTTAGAATGATTGATTTATTTTTCTTCTAGTGAATTAAGTTTTTTATATGTAACAAAAAACATTTTTTTTTTGAAAAACGATAAATAAAATAAAATAATTTTTTTTTTTTTTTTTTTATTTTAATAAATTCTTATACAATGAAAATAATAGCCTCGTTTTTCAAAAGCATCGTCTAATAGAAATGCCTTGATTTATTAGTGATATGGCAAATTGTGATATTCTTGTACAACTTTTCTGATTGGAATGACTAGGAATTTATGGGTTAGTTTGGAATCACCGTGTACTTTGTGCTTGCAAAAAAATTGTATAATTTAGATGAGCAGAAAAAGCACAAAAAAAAATAATAAAGCAACAAATTTGCAATTAAATTTCATAAAAATAATTACAAAAACTGAAAAATACCTATTTTTTATTCCCTAATAGAAATGAGAAAAAATTAACAAGGTTATTTGAATGACGTAGGCACCAAAAAGAATGATTTTTTAATTTTTTCCTAGAAAGGCAATAAGGTAAGGTGTTTTTTTATATCTCAAAAGCAAATATTACTACTGATAATATAAAATAGCAAATAAATAACATGTGAATTCATTATAAATTCATTATGCCCTCCTCTCTCAAAAAGGAGGGCAGCTGAGCACACTCCTTTTATTGAAAAATACTGTTAAAACTTTTGTACGTACCATTTATTTATTTTTTATATTTTTCAATAAAGAACCATTTTCTTTCTTTCTTTCTTTCTATATAGATAAAGGTAAGTTCATACATTGTAAAGGTAAGTTTTTTTTAAACATTTTTATGCTATAGAAATACAGCTGTATCTACAAACTTGGATAATTTCAATAAATTAAAACCTCATATAAACCGTGAATTCTCAAGTTAATAAATTGATTAATAAAAATATATAGTGGTGGGTTTTTACAATAAATGTAAGATCAATTTAAATCTCACCAGCAATGCTATATATTATTAATAAAAAATAATAAAATACAAAATTACAAAATACAACTTTATAAGCATAAAGTACATAAATGAAATTGTTATATTTTACTGAAAGACAATGCCTATAAACTTAGAATTGCTATTAGGTAATTTTTCTGGTAAACAACACTAAAGACAATTTTTTTTCCATCGGTAATTTATAAAATGCCCTATAGATAAATTATTTTTTAGTAAGTGCATGCTTTTTTAAATGGAGCAAAAAATGTTTTTTTTTATTCCGAATGTGACAATCATTACCTAAACTAAATAACGATTAACAACATAGTTAAACGGCGTCTATGTAGCGTAATTCGTTAGTCCGCAACTAATTAGTGGTAGCTAATGGACTAGTACGCGCAGTTAAATAAAGAGTGTCCTTTATAATATTTTTTTTTTATTTATTATCTATTTTTAAATGTTACTCTAACAAAATATTGAAATACATAACATGTTAACAATTATTCTTAGATACTAAAGTAAAAAAAACCTTATCAATGCATATGGACGATAAAATACAAATTATAATAAATAGAAACAATATAAATTATATATTTTAAAATTATATATACAAAATACATATACAAATATAATACAATAACTCTCAAAGCAAAAATGTAGGCGTTCGTCGCGTTAATACGTTTCATAATCATTTTTCATTGTCGCTTTTAGACTTACTAAAGTACTAACGGTGCTATGCATAAGGCCATATTTTTTTTCAAAAATCTTGAATTCAAACTAAATACTTTTAAAATAACGAATATATATATAAATAAAAGAAGACTGTGAAAGACGAGGACTATAAGAATGGCCAAGTGCTGCAAAAAGTTAGAAAACGTGGGCGGGCAGTCGCTGTGTACCTTCCGCTTCAGGCTCGGTAGTTTTTTGTGAAGCCACAGAATAAAGGAGGAGCTGTCGTAAAGTTCGGCAGGACTTTTACTGCAGCTTCAACAACATTACCTGATCTGCCGTGGATCCTAACACCGAAAGCCTTACCTAAGCGACCACCAAAGGTTGCGATGAGCTTCAAACTTCCGGTCTCTTTCGGGACAAATTTAGGAACGCTCAAAAATACTTTCTAATATCAAAAGTCGCTCATCACAAGGAACATAAATATGGTGAAGATATGCCAAGAATCACGACAAAAACCCATCGACGCAATAGCAGAAACAATTTTTGTTTCTTCTTGGAAATATTCAGATGCGTGAACATGCAACAAATGGGAAGGAGATCGCGTTTTGCTTTAATTATTTAGGAGTATAGTAAAGTACGGCCACTTGTGGTCAGAGATCTAAATACAGATTACAATAAATATCACGTTATATTACTCATTTCTAGCTAATGCAATAATATCAAATCACTGCGTACTTTACTCTCGCAAGAAATTGTGTCACTTAGAACGCAAAGTGGCACACGAAAAAATTAGGCAGCAAATAAAATAGGTAAAACTACGCACAAGAAATTAAGACGAGATAGGGTTCACAGTTTTAAAATAAATTCCGTAAAAGATAATAAGGCAGACAATCTTTGGTGACCAAGGGTTTATGCAGATGTAAAGTTAAACGTGAAATGAACAGGTTAATATGAAAAAAAAATAGTAATACATTAAAAATATAAAATGAATTAGCAAGATATAAAAGAATTGCATGATCACTTTATTTTGTGATAAAAACAATAATATGTTTATATTTTCCCTATCTAACTTTATTTCATAATGTATCAAAAAACTGACTATAACCTATATTTCAAATACTTATATTGAAGAACAAGAAGTCCTCATGACTGACTAAGGCCGAGCACAAATAACTGACTAAGGCCGATTTTACTAATGACTAAGACTAATTGTTTTAACTGCTCACAAGGAAATATATTTGAAAGAACTAGGCAACAAAAGGAATGTTTTTTGTTAAATTTCGATTCAAAGTCGAAAAGGTTAAAAAACAGGGGAGAGATTTTTCTTCATTCTCATAAGCACACGCAAAATGCTCGACGCAAAGCCTAACATGGTGAGGCCAGAATGTAGTACATATGGAGCATGTCCCAAGACTATGCTCGAAGACTTAAGGGGGGTGTTTATAGTAAGTTTATGGTAAGAAAAGTATTTAAACAATTATTCCCAAAAATCGCACTCGGCCAAGGCCGACTAATGTGACAAGAGCGACAAGGCCGACAAGAGCGTTTTCATATTATCGAGTAGTTTCCTTCTTTTTTCTCGGAAACAATGATGACTTGATGCGACGTCAAAACAAATCATGATTGAAATCGCAGGGCCAATCAGCTGTTTTTTTTTATCAGGAATGGTCTTGGGACACCTTGTATAAGCAATATATTATATCAATCGCTTCATAAAAAAAAAATCTTTTCTAAATGTTATCAAAAATGATGTCATTAATTTTTTCACACATATAGGTTTTTAATTTAATTTATTACTTAGTCTTAATTTTTTCGATAAATCATATTGATGCACAAATTGCAGAGCAACGGCACACGAAATAATTAGGTATACGTAAAGCATGCATAGGAATACATGCATGATTTGATAAGGCTTACATTTTTATCCTTTTTATGATATGTTATTTGAAAAGTACCATTTTTTCATGTATAAACATTGATAATTTTATTAAATAAAACATATTATACAGGTTGATTTTTCAATAGACTTTTTAAATAGATACCTTAATATACCAAAAGAGCTGGAATTTAAATCCCACCATCGGAATATATTCAATATACGAGTATACCTAAAGTAATGTAATATACATTTTTTAATTAAATATTAGTAAATAAAACATTAAATATACAAGTTTTTTTTAATATGTATTATTTTATCAGCAAGATATTTCTCATAAATATGAATTTGTTTTTAATAATTTTTTTGGTAATTCCTTTAAAAAAATCGATTCGATATCGTGATATTACAAGATACAAGATTTTTTTGTTTATAGATTATATTATACAGGATATTTATGGCTTGTAGATTAATTATATTTTAAGGTGGTACATTCTTTTTTAAAAATGAAAAAAAGTTTTTTTTTGTTTGTAACGAGACAATCATTACATTAACTAAATAACGTGGCCGAACGTGTCTATCTAGCGAAAAACGTCAGTTCCTAGCTTTTTGATTAGTACGCGTCACTTAATAACAGGTAAAACTATTTTTAAAATGCTGCACTCGGGCCAACCTGTAATGTTGTGTCACGCTTTGGTTGACTCCATAATAGGCTACGGGCTGACTAAACACTTCACGATAGGTTTTATAAAAATATTGCTAATAAAAATTAAAAACAGATGGATGTAACAAGTATACCAAAAATTATTCGAAATTGGTAAAATTTTGCCACTCGACCAAAAATTAAAATATAACTTGGTTTTGGAAGAGTTTTGGTCTGGAGAGTTTAAAAGAAGGAGAAACCATATAGCTCGACGCGGCAAGCCTCCTTTCCAAACTTTGCAAATACTTAAGTAGATCGTTTTTTTATGGTGAAAGCGGAAGAAATTAAGAAGGAAACTGGTAGCATTTTCAAATTGAAAAATATACGGAGAAAACACTACCTAATCAATATTTCAGGTATTTTAATTATGAGTTTTAACATTGTAGGTATTTATTACCCTTTGAAATTATGTTTTAAATTAATTTGGACACTTTTTGGTTACTTTTTGGTTACTAACGTACTAATGCTACTTTAAATAATGCAGTATTTTGACATGAATGTCATTAACTCAGTACGCATACTGACTGAGTAGTCCAAAAGTATGAGCGATACCCAAATAGATACTCCGAACGGCTAATACTCGAATACTCGGACCTCGACAGAATCAAACGAGCCGAAATATCCTTTCCCCCGTGCGACGCAAGAAGGGGGGGGGGGGAGGATCTTAGCCGGGTAAAGCACAACTTGCTTGACAAACTGCAGTTTGATGTGCTAAAATTGACGTGTGGCATCATACCTTGTACGACTTATTGGCACGCCAAAATACAAACGACAGCTGTCAAATTCGACGGCTGTCGACGACGTCCATTTCTGAGTATTATACAACCCCGCTGCCACAAATGGCGTTGGATTAAAAATGTATTAACGTCTATAATGTTACAGTCTTAGTGTTTTTTTTTAAACTTAAAAGATTCTAAATAGTTTTACATTTTATAATAAAAAAATCTCTTTGGATTGAACATTAAATCACGCTGTGTACGAACGTGATAAGAACGTGATAAAATTATATTATATTTGTTCTATCAAAATATAACTATCTACTAATCCAATGCAGTACATTTTGTATATCTGGCAATCTGGCAAGTATCTCATTAACATTTAACATTTTTGAAATTCAAAGTTTACATATTTAAATTATTTCTTAAAGCAATTTTTTTATTTAAAAAAAAATGTTAAATTTATCATACAAAAAATCTTTAGTGAATGGAGAGAACAATGATTATATTCCAAATATAGATGATCATTTTACACTGGCATGGAAAAACCTTTCAGTTTACAGGGAAAAACAAATCGGCACGGCTTTTTGGACGAAGGCTAAAATGGAACGTGTCACGATTTTAAATAATGGTTTGGATATTTTTTTTTAATATAATCGAGTTTTTATAATTATAATGTCGTTAATAGTAACTTTGCTTATAAATTACCTATGTACAGAGAAATAACTTGCATAAAGTGTTTAGCAATGATTTATTGTGTAAAAATTAATAGGGCAAATTAGTTGTTCTAAATTCGTGTAAGTTGATATGTATCATAGATATAAAATGGTTTTGTAATATTTTTTAATAATTTGAATACTTTTTGTTAGTATAAACCTATTTTTAAATTTACATAGGTTTTTATTGTTCAATCAAATGTGTTTTTTTTTGTATGATACTGTGTAAAACTGTTGGTTTTTCCAATAAAGATAAAAAACGTAGATAAGCAGTTTAACTATTGAAAATATTCAGGAAAAATAGAGTTTTTATTTTTAAATATAACATAATATTAAAAAATAAAAAAAAATATTAAGAAATAAATAATATCTACAAAATTGTACTGAAATGTTTTTTTCCAACCGATGACGTTCAAGTATAAAAGACTGTCTAGCTGGAATACCAGGCGTTTAGTTATTATTTTTACGTAGTTTTTTCGTCCATAGGCATACTTTAGAACGGCCTTATTGTGATTACGGCTGCAATAATTGAATTAGCTAAAGTTTGTGAATGAAACTATTCATAATGAGTCCAATAGTTTAGTCAACGAATAGCCCGAAAGGAGGCGTAGAGTGCGTGAGCTTTAAGTTACTGTCTAAGAACTTTAAGTTCTGACGTGGGCGACGGGGGGAAGGGGGGGAGGGGGCATAAAGAACATCCCAGTTTTGGGTTTTTTACTTGACGCATCAATTTATCATTTTACTTAATAAATTTATGTTTAACTACAGTATTGTTTAACAGCTTTCGGCATGGCGCAATCAGGCAGATTATTGGCAATTATGGGACAAAGGTAGGTTAAATAAATTATTTTATTTTATTTCTATATATATAATTTAAATAAAGGACAATCAGTATATATTTTTTTGTCAACCAGAATTGTAGAAATACATAATTAATTATTTATTCTGGTTACCCAACGGAAATTGTACACAGTACAGGTAATGGCGTAAATACAATTTTATTTAAATTGAAGTATACAATCCTTAAACTAGGGTAGACCAATTAAGTAATAAAGATAGAGGTTAAAAAGAATAACATTTATATATATTAAACGAATTTAAGTAAGATTACGATTTTATATTTGAAATAATACAATAAAAGGACACGATGTTCACCAATTTAAGGTTATTAAAAAGAAACAAAAAATTATCTAAATAATATAGAACTAACTAGAAATTTGGTTCGTGGTTTGGTGCATTGGTATAGTAATCTAAGACAGCGTTGCGAAACTTTTGTTGGGTTAGGGAAAATAGATCAATTTGGGAGAATTTAGAAAGAAGCTAATCCTAAATTTGTGCGCATTTTGTTCAAATAGAACATGACATTTATCTAGTGGTTCTGCTTGGAATTCGTAAAGGAATCGACTGAAGGAGAGCTGAGCAATCTATGTTATTACAGTATTTTATCTAAAAATGTCCATATCTAGAAAACTGCACCTATCTGCGACTTAGTCTTTTGTGATATACAAGATATTCGGAATAATTTTTGACCTTTGAACCGTTCTATAACTAATAACTCTCGTAAACATTTCTTGGACGGCTTCGATCTGGTTGCAGTATTTTGCGTAAAATGAGTTCCAGGATTGAACAGCATATTCGAGTCGACTGCGAACTAAGCTATCGAAGTAAATAATTTCGTCATCCGCAACACAAATCCTAAAGTGCGATAGGACTTGTCAACCACATTCTGAATGTGCTTGTCAAATCGCAAGTAATGGTCGTAGGTGACACTGATCATTATTAATGTTCAAGAATTAAAGCATTTTATATGATCAAGTACCTTAAATATCTATCATACTTTCCACAAAATCATCACCGATCTTCACATCTCACTAAAAATATCAATGTTACTGTTTATTTTAAATTCTATTTCATTTATAAAATATTCACTTAATTAAAATAAAGATCGTTATATAAGGTTTTTTAGAATGCAAACAAATGAAAAAAAATCGATTCAGCAAAAAAGTTTCATTTGAACTTTTGGCGAATTTACTTAAACTATGTACGAGCGGGTACTACCGGAACGCCCTACCCGCGGCCCGGCCTTGTGTGAACCTCTACCTTGTATCTCAAAAATTATAGCAAGGAGTCCAAAATCAAAGTAAAAAGATCGTTTATATTATAACTTAATATAATACGATAACTAGAGCGATAACTCTTGTAAATATTAGATTTTTTCCTTAGAACAAAAAAAAATGAGTTAAAATGTGACCACCTGTTCTTTTAATAATTAAAATTGCAATTATTATTTACTTTAACATTAGCGGTTCTGGGAAAACTACCTTACTAGCATCGATTAGCCACCGCAATAAATGCGCACCAGGGGGAAGTCTGCTGTTGGACGGCATTCCGGTGACCACAAGTTATATGGCTTCAAATTCAGGATTTGCACCACAGCAAGATTTTGTGTTTGAAAATCTCACCCTTTTAGAACACCTAACTTTCATGGCAAGTGTCTTTTTATTACTAAAGTACAAGTTTTTATATTCTTTTTGATTAGCTTAATATTCTTAAACCTGTACTCTAGGTAGAATGTATTTTGCTAAAGTATTTAGCTAATACACTGTTTGAGATTAAAATATTTTTATATTTCAAAATCAAAATGATTACGTCTTGTTTGATATAAATACTTTGGTCATCAATTGAGGTTTTAATTTTCATAAACGGACACTAAATCACGTTTAAAAAACGCTTGTGTAAATTATAAAACAAAATATTTTAGATAAAAATTACTTTTATCTAGAAATATAGAAATCTAGATAAACATTCTTTGAGATATCCCACCTACTTAATTTATATTCTAATATATACATACACATACAATACACATACATACACATGTAATATCTTTCTCAGAATAGGTTACACAACAGACCTTATGTCTTCGGGGATGGTTTTGGGACATTCTGTATAAGGGCTATATAGGCCATATAATATTCAGGGAATTAAAAGAGCTGGAGGAGTATCATTCTATGACCAAACATAAGAACGTCCAAAAAGTGCACTTATTTCAAAATGGGCATTTTTAAATTTATCATTTATCACACATATCATACATACGCACTACTACACTACAGAAATAATCACCACCCTAAATAATTACATTATTGAGACTTTATCAAATTTGCTTATTCATACTAGGCTGCTTTGAAACTAGATTGCCGGTTAAAGGAATATCATCGACGAATGAGAATTGAACAACTCTTAAAAGATTTGGGAATCAGTGATTCTTCTGGGTCTCAACTGAAATCATTGTCAGGAGGCGAGCGGAAGAGAGTCAACATATGCGTTCAGGTGAGTGAGACATGATCATACATATAGGTAGTACTTTTTGTGTATCATAAAAGAAAAGGCTTTCTATTATATCTGCGCAACTATGTAACCACATATATAAATACTTATGTACTTTTTCTAGTAGTATCCTTTTTCACCACATAAACGCACCGCAATAACTGGTTAAACCGTTAATGTTGACCATATTTGGTGCAGTAACCTTCTATGCCTCTAATTAGCAAAATAAACCATTTACAGATAATTACATTTTCAGCTCCTAAGCAATCCCTCCATATTATTCTGCGATGAGCCAACCAGCGGCCTGGACAGCTGGGTCGCAGCCTCGGTGGTCAATTTACTCCGCGATATCGCGCTGACGGGGAAAATAGTGATCTGTTCCATTCATCAACCTGCTTCCGGGATATTCGATCAATTTCATGACATTCTACTTCTAGCCGACGGAAGGACTGCATTCCATGGTTCCACCGTTGAAGCTGTAGAGTTTTTTGGGGCGTAAGTTAAAAGGAATGTTTCAATTTCATTTAAACACAATTATCCATCCGAACCCTAGCTTAGGTATTAGATACAATACTGGACTATGAAGTCCCAATTTGGCAAAGAAAACAAAGGCATTTGTAAACTTTAATATAAATTGTCTGTCTATGTATTAGAATTTTTTAAACAGGCTTTATAAATTTATTATGTAAAATTGCTTTTCAGTAATTGCTATAGATAGATTTCTTATCGATACTACAAAAAGTAGTTTTTAAATAGGTTTAGGGTTACGATTTAAAAAAAATGTAAGAACCCCATTTAAATAAAATGTTGCGTACGTGCAAATATTAGCAAGGCGACGGACGATATTAATGTCCATCGTATGGTCTAGTAAATTTATCGAGTAAAGCCAAGAGTAAAACACTAATGGTCATAATTATTCAAGTATAATACTGCAAACATTTAACTCTTTACAGTATGATAAAAGTAAATATTATGTATTTTTTTACATTTTTTTTTCATTAGTACCTAAGTACTAATGTAAAAATTCATGGGACTCTTGAACTAGGGGTAAGAGATTGCTTTGCTGCAATAAGCAAGGTAGCGTATTTATGCGTATCAAATAAAGTGTTCAGCGGTCTTTTTTTTTATCTCGCCAAGTACTTTAATTTTAATATTAATTTTTTTAATGATGCCCATCATCGATCAGGCTATATTAATGAAGAAATACTACTGTTTATTTCAGGCTTGGTATGCAATGTCCTATTGGCTATAACTATGCTGAATATTTAGTTAAATTGTTGTCTGTGTCGAACAACGAGAAACACGATATTAAAGATCAAATTATACATATTTGTGAACACTATGAGAGGTCTGTACCTGCCAAGGATATGTTAAAGAAAATTGAGGCAATGGAAGAAATGGCAGGAAATTACACATACAAGTTCGACAACAACAACTCTGTAAGTTTACCTTTTTCCGATGATTAAAAAAGAATACGTTATTCTAAGCTTTGATTCAATTAAAAAAAATGCAAAAAAAGAAACTAACACTTTCGGAGGTCTCAATGAAAGTTCTTGCTTTTAGGGTAAATCTTTTAAGGAAGAAATGTATAAAAGGGAACTCAATACTAGAGTCAAATGGTCACACAATGGTCAATAAATCTACATTCCTCGATTGAGAGGTTTAAAATAATCATACTCGTATAAAATTCTTGAAAAGAATTAGGTGACAATACATGGTTAAATACGTATTTCTGTATTTTAAATGGAAAATGGAAAATTAATGAATACCTATAAATATGATACTAAGCAAGAGGAAACCACTACCTCCTGCAACATCATCTTACATATTACTAAGGTTTTTATTAAATTGAATGAGATTTCAATTTAATGTCAACCGCGTTCTCAAACATTAAAACGATTTCTATTAAATTTCGAATTCGTTTTTCTCGTGATTGGAAAACACTTTTCCAATATTTTCTGTTGATTTGTTTGATTGTTGATATAGACCAACTCCCTAAATGGAATTTAAAAACACCCTAATATTTTAATAAATAATAAAAACCATCTACATATCTTGCATTAATTGAAAACGGATGTTTTATTAAATTAAATATATAAAAATTAAAGAGGTAGGCTGTTAGCATTTATTTAAAGACACTTTCAAAGTGATTTTAAAAAACAATGCCAGTGTGGTTCTGCGTTTTAAACCTGAGTTTTTTTTTTAAATTTTTACCTGGGTCAAATAAAATTATTTGTTTTAGAGTTTAGAGAAGATGGTGGTATTAAAGCGTTAAAAATTGTATGATTATAATATTCGGATTCGAACCCTCGACCGCTATGTCAATATTCAACGCCTTAACTACAAGACTACCACAATCTCCAGTGCAAGTACATGTATGCGATACTTCCGTATAGTATAAAGCAGTTCACATGCAAAAGTACTCCCTAAAATCATTGCAGATAAAAATATTTATGTTTTGTATTATCCTAATATTGTTTTAAAAAACTGCTCACTACTAATTATTTATTATGTTTAGGAATCATCGCTCCGTAACAGCAACAGAAGGTTTGTTATCAAAATATCAACATTTATTATACATACACTAACAACGCAATAGTTAATTTACTCTTTTGTTGCAGATTATTGCATTTTGGATTCCTTGGTCAACTGAAATGGTTGATTTGGAGGAAGTATATTACTGATGTTGTGAGATCGTCGTTTAAGATAAGAGTCAATTTTTTCGCATATTTGGTAAACTATTCCATTAACTAATTAACATAAAATAAATGGTTTTTACATTGTCCACAAAGGCAAGGGTTTTTTGGCTTTGGGTGTTGGGTAACAAATCATAAATCACTGTCCTAAGTAAAACCAATAAGAATCCAATAAATTAGAATCTGATGTGGATTTTATAAAATCTAACAAAATAGACACATTTAGAAACATTTAGGGACAAGTCAATAGTTAATTCTATACTACAGATGAAACCTTAAAGAAAACATCTATTCTTTTAAACTACATTTACGGTCTTTTGGTAGTTGTTACCAACATCTCGGTGTTTTTACAAACATTTATACAAAAGGGTTAGGTAAATTACAATTTAAACATTCAAAAAGTAAGTATACTCATACAAACAATATTTTTAAAAGGTAATAAAATGCAAATAAAAATAAAAATATAACCCAAATACAATATTCTTCAAAAAAAAAAAATTGAAATGAAATTAGCCACAATCATTCCCGTCACTCATTAAGAAGCTTACGATATTCTGATAACCAAGCCGTTAAAAGCTCACCGGACTCTGAACTTTGCCTCCAGTTAGCAACTTGGCCCTGCGGACTTTATTGATGGCTTTTTTGAGGCTCGGGCTTGAAAAAAAAATTGATTACAATTCAAATCAGATTTATTTAAATTGAATTTAATCGATTAATTATTGCTGCATTAAAAAACATATTTTATTAATATATTATATATATTAATAATTCTATTTTGTTCCTAAAAGCTTTTCATCCTGTGACCAAAACAGATGAATCATTTTTATCGTTTAGTAATGCGTTATTTTTCTATTTTTCAGTCAATAGCGGTGTTGATCGGAATACCCACCATGAACACTTATAGTTTGAAGGACCAGCAAGTTGTGCAAAATCTCCAAGGGGTTTTGAGCGTAATTGTGTTACAGGCCTTACAGATGCAAATTCATAGTGTCTCCAATATGTTTTTCTTCGAAAGGCCAATTATGCAACGCGAAGTAGTCAATGGATTATACTCGGTTGCGCCCTACTACGTCTCCAAGATCTTCTTTTTGGTAAATGTTATTAGAGATTCTTTATTAGGGGAAATATAAATGATTTCCATATTTTTATGAGAAGTGAAACGAACGATGCACTTGCAGAATGTTACTCTAAAAAGTTATTTGTTTAAATATGAAATATAATATACAGGCTGTCCCAAGACTATCTCCGAAGACTTAAAGGGGTTGTTGTGTAACCTAACATGAATAAGAAATGATATGACGGAATGAAAAATAAAAAATTATCCCCAAATTGATTATATTTTTAACAGATAGTGTCAATTCGGTCAGTGCGCGAATTATGATTCCGAGTCGATCGATAATGGCTTTGAAACCGTTACGGCGTACGACGAAGCAGAGCGCTCATAACAAACATTATTACATGATCCTTATACTATTTATGTGAATTTTGACATAGTTTCTTAAAAAATAACATTAGAAATCGCAGGATTAATTAGCTGTTTTTTTTCCTGTTGGGAATGGTCTTGGGACACTGTTTATATGTGCTCGTACATATGTGCATCAATTAAATTATCTTTACTTATTTATATACAATGTATGATTAGTAAGTACATTTAGCTTAGTAGAGTAGGGCCCAAAATAATTTTATATGACAGGTACAGAGGTCGCGCGTGCGCACGACGCGCTAGCCAGTTTTCTGCTGATGAATCATCAATCGCCAGGTGCAAGGTCCATCGACCGTAGCTAGCGCCGATCGCACTCGGTCGGACTGAGGTAGAGGGTTTCACCTCCGACACACCTGGCAGGCTATAAAACCGAAACCCGTGTCCTTTCATCATAGAGTTATAATATTGTAACAAGTATCGGAGTATTTATGTAACGAGTGGATAGTGGAATAAATCACCTACCAACCTCACGCCGCATCATTAACTATCCTCAGGCTCACCGCAGGGGGTGTTACAACCTGTTTTTTTAAAGTAGAAAAAAGAATTTCAACCCCTTTTAAAATTGTTAGTTTACTGAGTTTACAAAATTGATTAATTTAGGGAAAAAGTATGATTTAAAAATGCCCACCACTCCAGTCATGTTTACAGTCGAAATAATTTAGCTGCACCACTCAATAGGTACCGTATGCAAGAAATAACGAAAATGATCGTGACCATTATGTTTTTGTAGTCTGTATGTCGTTTTACGGTGTTGTTGTATGTTGTGTGTGTTGTAGGTACTTAAAAACTAAAACTGTATGTTACTCTGAAGCCTGTATGACCGACACATAAGGCACCGCAGGTAGAGCAAGCGTTGAACGATACATACAAAGCTATTATATACTGGGCGCGTTTAGGTCTGCTAGTTAGAAATTTCTTTAAATATTTGATTAGATTATTATAACTATCGAAAGGGCTTTTCGACGGAAAAAGTTTTTAAACCACCTATTATATATTGAAAAAATATAATGTCACGTGTTACATATCATGTATTCATTCGTTAATTATATAAAAAAAATGTTTGTTTGTATTATTGGAAAAATAGTACTATTTTTTCCCGTGGTGTAATGGGGCCTAATTGAAATATAATTCTTCAAGACACAGATCAATATGTAGTCATTTCAAAATAAAACTGTGTAAAATCGACTCACTTTAACTTTAATTAAACTCTACTGTCGACAACTTTGACATTATTTTAATATTAGTTTTATTAGTTATGCTTATCAATGTGAACACTCACTCATTTATCTCATCGACAATAAGTTTCTATAAGGATTTTTTTTACATCTTGTACCCGTTGTTTTTTTCCTTGATAAAATAAACAAATAAAAAAATCTGTCTTGTCATGCCAATAATATCATTTTTGCATTTTATAGGGTTTCCTGATAACTGTGAACGTTTTTTTCTACGGCCTGCTAGTATTCTGGCTTACTGGACTTCAAGGAAACTTCGGAGATTTCATGTTATTTCAATCGGCGTTGATAATGGGATCCATAGTCGCTAACTCTTTTGGTAAAGTAATACATATAACAAACATTCAATGAAAATAATTAAACTCCAAGCATTATTTATAGTATATTTTTAAGTGATCAATTAAATCGTCGGCTCGGGCGCACGCGAATGTTGTTGAATTTTGTTGAATCTCGGTTATAGATGTTTACTTCTAAAATGACCTGAGTAATCTAGCTGGGGTAATCAAAAACCCGTGACCGGCCAGTAATGGAATTTTTTAAAATTTATCCATATATTATTTAACATTTTTGAAAAATGTATCTTTCACTTTATTATTTTCAGGTCTCATGTTGGCTGCTACCTTTGATTCAACTGCGTCATCATCTTTCGTAGCTGCTACATACCACATAATAAGCATGTTTTATGCAGGATTCTTCATGCAACTTAATGCTACTTTGAAATACACTCAATTTTTGGAATACGTATCTTACCTTCGTCCCCCCACCGAAATCATATCCATTGTACAGTGGAGGGTAATCGACCATATTGGTTGTGATGATAACAGCACCTCTTGCTTTCAAAATGGTCTCGAAGTCCTGACGAACTATGGATATAACGCGAATAACATATGCTTCGACTTCTTCAGAATATTATTGTTTTATATTTTTTTTAATTCCGTTGGATTTACAGTGGTGTATCATAAAAGTAAAAAACAAATCGTCTACTAATGAGCATTCATATGTTATTAAAGTTTAAATCGAATTAAGTCTTTAATACAACCACCACTAATAATAATATGAAATACAATATATATGATAATAAAAATAGTCTAGCATTTTTCTTTTGTAATTCCTGTTCGAGGAGAGGGCGAGATATATTCCCGACGATTGGATCGTCTTAAAAAAGGAGAATGTACGAGAATGTTCACTCATCACTCCGGATTGGCTAAAGCGATTTTGATGGTTTTTTTTACATGTGATTACGACGACAAATGTAAAAGATAACAAAAATAAGATTTTGGTTCATAATGTTTTCACGTCGTATTAAGCAATTTCGATTACTATTTTTGTAAATTGCACTTAATTGCTTGGAGTTGATTCCATCGAAGTATCATTAAAAACATCTAAAGTTAAAGCTAAACATTTTAATATAAAAAAAAACAATTAAAAACCACCTGAAATACTAGGAAAGGATAATCACTTTCTAATAAACAATAAAAACCCGATCCATCTAGACGTTGAAATCGGCGCGTGGAGACATGGTGTATGTTTCTGCAACACAGTGGATTTTTTTTTAAATGTTTAAAAATGCGGCGATCGGAACAAAAACCTTCAGCTTCGAACGCCAACAACATGACTCAGTGTCACTTAGCTAGCCGAATACTAGGGTTTTGATGGATCCTAGTTTCAGATCTCCCTCGGGACTCGGTACGACAAATTTTGGGCCGGAATATAATATTTAATGTCAGGGATCATGTGTCTGCCTTATGGGGATAATTATGTATGTAGACAATTTTATTACGAAGCAAGCTTATCTAATCAATAGCCGACACAAGTACCGCTTCCTGTGTCGCGATGGATGACTGTAAAATGAATAAATAGATAAGAAACGATCTAAACAGGTAGTAAATGGGTAAGAGATGGTGGTTTTCGAAATTTCTTAAATCACTAAGGACACTGCTATTGAGATTGTGCATTGCTGGTCATCATACGAAAATAAACGTTAGATTAAAATACAAAATAAAAATTTTATTTATAGAATTAAACAAGAATGGCTATGAAACATCCTGTAGCTATTATATTAATATCGACTACTTCTATACATTGTTTAGTAGTAGTTTTTTTTTAACCAGAACGTGGTGTCTTACAGCTAGGCCCTGCAGGCGTCATGCCTGTGGTACTAACATGTTAAGGGTTGCTTCAGGGGTTCATCAATTGTGCCTGCGGCACTTTTAGCCCATTCGATTTACCTTTTGGGTGGCCATAGAGGCGAGAAAAAGTTATTTTTTAGGTCTCAGTAAATTACAAAAATACATACAATGGTATCATGACATTATTTCAAATCATCTTAAATTGTAACACGATTTTAGATTTTTTTTGTAAATTTTGACGCCCGGCTAGTAATAAAAGAACACAGATAATATTTTATTTTACTTTATTCTTTATTCTTTATGATATTATATATCTTTATTACATTATTAAACTATATTTATAGATAAACATGATACCACCAAAGTGCTAATAAAAATCACAATCACATAGCTCATCTAAATTCGCATTTAGTGACATATCCGAATATTTACTAATAATAATAATAATAACTTCAATTTCGGTCAACTTGACTTCTTTGTTTTAAACACACAATCATAAGGTTGCTGATACACGCTTTGTTTTTCATAGAATATTTTGCAGGTTTTCCGATTAGATAGTTAACATACGTGACGATTATTATGGGATGCTATGGGATATTATGGGATGCATTACAAAATGTGAGATTTCAATAATTGAAATATGACAAAATATTATATATTTTAGAAATATTTCTATACCTACGCAGTTACCCATTTCACGCTAATATTTGGCAATTAATTACGCTTTCATACGACACCCCACACAAGTAAATCTGTTATACAGATATTAAGTAATTCGGAAAAATAGCGGCGGCCGCCATTTTCTTAGCTGCCCTCGCCCCCCACCCCTTATGACTGCTAGTTGATAGCCACGTGCGTCCAACGGAAATTTTTATTTGACGAGCTAATTTAAGTTGACCTGAAAAGACCTTGCAATTAGCATGACTACTGTAACTGACGATACGCGTCATTTTTTATCAAATGCATGGAAATTTAAGAATTCAGTCCTGTAATTTTTTATGATGTTTATTTTGTTAGAATTGGGTACACACTGGAAATGGGTGGTATATACAAACAACGAAAAAATAATTAGCTTAAATACAGGATGTGAACCAATTTTAAAACGACAATTACACTAAATTTGCCTTTGTACTTTTATGCTCACTCTTTACTATCAAAATTAACCAATATTTTAGCATGCTTGTGTGTGTGCGTCGAATAGCTTATGCCTATTTATCGAATTTTATACGTACATGGCACGACATGGCTTTCTAATGTTTTATATTTGGCATTAAAAGAATTATATTTGTGTTCATATGTTCGTATTTGAATAAAAATATAATTCTTTGGAAATTGATAGAAAAAAAAATAGTGGGTGTAGAAAGTTGGTCTTTGTAAAAACTGCTCAACGTTTGGATTTTTATTTTACTCCGTTTAATATTTTACATGTAAATTATTAATGAAAAGTTCTTCTCATCACAATATTATGCTATAGTGTCATAAGTATTGCATAAACAAATGGTTGTGATACGTGATATCTTTAAGGTCAGCGCAGAACGAAAAATAATAATTGTTGCAAGATTTAATTTCTTCATTCGGGATTACCATCTCTAACTTAATGTTTTTTTTTCATATCCAATACTGAAACTCATAAAAATTCCAAATATGATACGCAATGCGCTGATATGCTGAAAGTTAATCCCGTTCTTCTCTAAAAATGTTAATTGTAATACATAAAGTTATATTTATATTTGTATTCAAATACAAAATCCTATAAAACATGCTGTGTAATAACGATAAAGATAAAAATTTAATGTGTTGTCTGTGCTATCAAAATATCTGTTTATATAACCAATGTAGATTTTTTTTAATTATCAGATTTACGAATATAATATTTCAGAACATTCTTTTTTTGTAAATACCAAAGTTTTTAACAAGTTCATATTAAATTAAAATACAAATATACGAAAACAAATGAAATATTTACAATTTTACCTATAATCGTTAACTTCGTAATACATTGCAAAAATATGTTAAATTTACTTCATAATAAATCGTTAGTCAATAATGTGTTCGACAATAATATTAATATTCCGAAAAAAGAGGATAATTTTACACTGACATGGAAAAACGTTACAGTTTTCATAAAAAGAAAAATTGAGACAGCATTTTGGAAGAGATCCAAAACGGAACGTGTGGCAATTTTAAATAATGGTTTGAATATTTTGTTTCATTTTTCTGTAGTTTTTTCACAATAAATTAAGATAAATAAGAATTTTTACATATATATAAAATTAAAGTTTCTGTTTATGACTTCGAAATAAATCCTTTCTTATAAGTTCATATGGTTATTCGCACGCAACCAAAATTTAAACATGGATTTTTCTATTTGTCCGGGCTAATCTCCGAAATGGTTGAACCGATTTTATTATCTTTCATTATCAGGTAGAGGACTTTTCAGAGGCTAAATATCTAGGCTACTTTTTATCGCAGAAATATTCAGGGTTACTGTGTGCAAATTGATAAAATGTAGAAATTGTGGCCTTAAAAACCGTTGAAAATAATGAATGCGTGCGCCGGAGGAAATGCGTCCGGAAATGCGTCAGGTGGTTGTGCCTAGCCGCGCACGAAGGATTTATACTTGCGTCAAAAAATATGCCATACAGACGAAGCTGTGGAATTTTAAACAGTATCACTGCTCCCGGATCTCTCCCGGTTCTCTCCCGTTGGCTCTTACAAAATAGATCTGAAAATTGGAGTTCCCATTATGCTGCTTTATAATTTAAATCCACCAAAACTTTGCAATGGCAGTTCCATTGTAAAGTTTTGGTGCACTTTCTTTTAAAAAAATAAAACCGAAGCTATAATGTTGTGGCAAAGACGCAACAGTATTTTATATCTAGGGTACCCGCGGGCTTATATTAGATTTATTTATAAAAAAATCGTTAAAGAATAATAAATTTGGGGATGAATTATTCTTGTATTTTTTATACATATAATTTCTTACTCGTAATAGGGAACTTGGAGTCTCGGAGTACCTTGTATATTAATTTAGAGTTTGTTTGTTTCGCATGTTTTTTTACTAGAAACAAGAAATATTGTTGTTAGTTTTATATTAATGCACATTGGAAACAAATGTATAATTTTACTATACAGTTTGGTTAAAATAAATAATATTACTCATATTATTAAATTGTTTATTTATTGCCTAATTATAGTTTTCTTTGACAGCTTTCGGGTTGGCGCAATCAGGAAGATTGTTGGCGATTATGGGACAAAGGTAGCTTCAATTTTTACATACTTTTACTTTAACTTTTTACGTTTACTTAGCTAGACGTTTCGGAGTTCCCGTGGTTCCTTATTTATCAGCTATGCATTGATCAGCATTCACTGTCAAGATTTTCGCTGCTAAGTCACAAGAATCTGTGCGTTTCATCGATACACTTGGAACGTGTTTCATATACTTAATTTACCTTTGTTTTTTTAATTAATATATATTGTATTTACTTAGAATTACTTATAACTCGACCAACAATCAAAATTTAAATAAAATGTACAGATAAATTTTACAGCGATAAAAGTACAAATCGGTGTGAAGGCCCAAGACTAGTGGGTGGTGTTGTGCCCAAAAATTCGTGATCAACTTTCTGGATTGGTACACACTTTATATTTATTTGTATAGTTTTTTAGACATTTAGTCATTGACAAACTTAGGTTAACAAAGTAAAACAATTAGAGAGTGAGCGTTTGGTACCACTACAACCTCTATTTGCTGTCTTCGTAACTAGACTTACGACTAAAAAAATCAATATGTAATTTTTGTAAATATTATAGTAAAACATAGTTATAAAAAAAATATATATGTATGTTTTTCGATATGAATTTGCAATTTGTGATCTTTTTTATTTCAAACTTAAGAGGTGGAATTCGTCAATCTGTATTACCGAATACAAAAAAGAATAACATTCTCAATTATATATATAGATTTTTTTTTCGTTAAGCCGTTTTTTAGGGATGGTATGTTGATATCATGTAATGTCGTTGTATGTATTTTGCTTACATATTTTTTTTATTTTGCACTTGGATTTATTATATATGTTTTTTACAAAAGCGGTTCTGGAAAAACCACTCTACTAGCATCGATTAGCCTCCGCAATAAATGCGCACCAGGAGGAAGTCTGTTGTTGGATGGCCTTCCGCTGACCCCAAAATTCATGGCCTCAATCTCAGGATTTGCACCACAGAAAGATTTTGCGTTTGAAAATCTCACGCTTCTAGAACACTTAACTTTTATGGCAAGTATCTCATTATTACAAAAAAATAAGATTGTTTATCATTGCAATGAAAGATTTACCTAATTTACGATTACTATTCATTTCAACTTAAATAAAAGAAATCGTAATAATCTTCATTATAAGAAGATGAACATTGTACATACATATTTAGAAAAACTTGATTAAAAATCAAAATATACTAAACATCACATTATTTATAATATGATCAATGATAAATCAGCAAAAGAAAAAAGCGAAATGCAATTTTTCCAGCGAAATAATTTACTACTAACCAAGTTACTTTTGTATTACTAGGCTGCCATGATACTAGATTGCCGATTAACAGAATTTCAACGACGAGTGAGAATTGATCAACTTTTAAGGGATTTGGGAATCATCGACTTTTCTGGGTCTCAGCTGAGGTCATTGTCAGGAGGCGAGCGGAAGAGAGTCAGCATATGCGCTCAGGTGAGGTCCGCTACCACAGAACTGCATAATTCGGTATCACGTTGTAAATAATCGTAAATAACTTTCTACTTTATAAAATATTTACGGACGGTGTATAATTAAATATTTTCCAGTCGTCATTTCTAATGATTTTTACACATTTTAGATTGTGCAAATAAGCACATTACAATTTTAAATAAAATGTTTAAAATATAGACTAAACAAATATATTTATTTGTGTGATTTTAAAAGTAAAAAGAACAGGAATGTTTAAATATTTTATATTGTTCAATAAATGAGCTGTGGCATAGAAACTAAATTATATTATAGTACAAAATTAAATGTGTGCACTTAATATTTTAGCATATATTTTGTATCATTTAAATTGATGTGCAATAAATGCTTGACTTCTGCACACTGAAATAAATTAATTGATTGATTCAATTTGGGTGGAGAGTGCTTTATGCTCATGCTTTATGAAGAATGGCATTGTAAAATAAATATTTAATTTGATTTATGTAATAAATATTATAACGGTTTATTTGTATCGTTTGTATATTTATTTATTTATCTTTATTAGGTACATAAAAAAAATAATTACGGCAGGAATAACAAATGAAAACAGTAAATAAAATATTACATACTTATAAGTATAAAATAAAACCAATTAAATATATCCATCGAATGAGTATAAACTATAAAGAATTAGTGCTTCAACTGAGAATAGAAAGACTAACGAAGGGAGGAGGAGGAGGCGGGAGGAAGGGAGAGAAAGGGGAATGGAGAGAAGGTACACTGCTCTTTTATTGTTTTTAGCACTAGGTCATAAAAACCCTACCTTGGTATGGGAATTACCTATAAAATGAAGCTCAGTGTTTTTTTTATTGATATAAATTCTTTTCATTGGATAATTTTTTTCAATAATGTTGTCATTGAATGACAATTTCAGCTTCTAAGCAATCCCTCCATATTATTCTGCGACGAGCCAACCAGTGGCCTGGACAGCTGGGTCGCAGCCTCGGTGGTCAATTTACTCCGCGACATCGCGCTGACGGGGAAAATAGTGATCTGTTCCATTCACCAACCTGCTTCTGGGATATTCGATCAATTTCATGACATTCTACTTCTAGCCGACGGAAGGACTGCATTTCATGGTTCCACTGCTGAAGCTAAGCAATTATTTGAGGGGTAAGTTTAACGGAATATTTAAATTGCATTTAGACACAAATGATCAAAATTTTCATTGTCCCCTAATTAGATTCATTTCACTTTTAATTGGTATGACGTTCATTCTAGCTGCTCTAAATATGGCATAAAAATAACCCGATATGTCAAGTACACATATCACAAACAAGCATTAAAAAATTACAAAAGTTGGCTATGTATTAACGTCAAACCCAATTCCTTCTTCTAAGGTTATTACTAATATAATATTTAAAATATTAGAATTAGCTGTTGATACTAACGATAAAACTATTTTGAAAGTTTGAATTTTTGTTTCCCATAATATAACAAGCCGATTATAATAAATGTGAATAGGGTAAAAAGCTAGTTGACTTATAAAATGATATTGCTAATCTTTATTATTTTTAAAAAAGTGTGCATTCAACTCATTTTATTGCAGTCTTAATTCTAAACCTAGACACCTTAAGCAAGGGCGCTGCCTAGATAGGTTGACATTTTGAAAATACATATTTTGATAAAATTTAGAATGACAATTATAACATTTTAAATTGTTTCTTCTTAAAGAACGTAAGTACTTCTAGATTACATAGGATTTTTATTATAAATTTCATAGAAATATTTATTTACATTGAGTTATATAACACAATAAAGCTGGTTTGCATACTAAGTAACTGTTGCACATCTAGTCTTCAGGAAAGAGTTCGACAAAACCGTCCTGTATCCGTCAATAGTTCA
Source organism: Neomicropteryx cornuta (assembly GCA_020383195.1). Taxonomy (NCBI): domain Eukaryota; kingdom Metazoa; phylum Arthropoda; class Insecta; order Lepidoptera; family Micropterigidae; genus Neomicropteryx; species Neomicropteryx cornuta. The sequence continues at coordinate 16,491,751 of JAHKQU010000014.1, forward strand.
CAAACCTTGGGATTAATTATTTTATACGCGGCATGTTAAATGTATATGATTGTAATAAGTATGAATATTACCAAAACATATATTTTTTATTATAATTAGATTTTACGAAAAAAAATATTCTGAAATGCTATTTATTTATATATTTTTTTAACCTTTTTCGTAATTTAGGTTCAACTTTGTTGATTTACATTTTAAAGTAAATCTTTAAGATGACAGTGGGTGTATGGGTAAATGAATGTGTGTATCCTCCCCCCCCCTCCTCGCTTTCCCCCTCCACTCCTAACCTGACTATATTAACGGAGTATATATCATATCACTATATCACTGTTTATTTCAGGCTTGGTATGCAATGTCCTATTGGCTATAACTATGCAGAATATTTAGTTAAATTGTTGTCTGTGTCGAACAATGAGAAACACGATATTAAAGACCAAATCCATTATATTTGTGAACAATATATAAAGTCTTTACCTGCTAAGGAAATGAGAATGAAAATTGATGACATAGAAAAAATTGCAGCTAACAGCCGACATAATTTTAACGACAACTCTGTAAGTCTCCCTTTGCGGTGATTATATAATATTCTAATGCTTTAAGGCTTTTTAGTCCACGTTTAAATTCAATCAAGTATTGAGTATGGAAATACTACTCATTGAATACGCTATAAAATGAATAGCGGATTTACATAAATCTCCATGAATATAAGTCATTTATTTATTTATCAATAAAACAGTTTTTTTTATAAAACCAAAATGGAAAACCACACGCTAACTAAAATTACCAAATAAAAAAAACTATAATTAAAGGTAAAACAAAAAATATCTACATTTAGAAAAACAATTGCGACTTGATAGAATTACATAATAATAATGCACTCAGGTAAAAAAAAATAAACGATTCACAGGGATTAACAGAGACAAAGCACAAAGGAGTAATAGAAAGCAGATTCTTGATTTGATCGGGTGAAGAGATAAATATATCAATTTTTAATATCTAGACTGAAAAATCGATTACTCGAAATAGTTAGAATTCGAACATCGAGCGAGCCGATCGCGCTAACGTTTCGTATGTAACGTTTTGGGTTATTTACGATTCATTTTACGGGTTAATAAAACCGCAGTTCACACGAAAAAGCAATCCTTAATATGTGTCTACCATAAAACAAGAATGGCTATTATACTCTGTAGCTATCATATAATATCAATTGCTTCGATACATTAGTAGTTTAGTAGTAATAAATTATTTAACCTGAACCTGACGTCTTATAGCTAGGTTAGGTTTACCCCAGAGTACTACCAGAGTAATGTGAAGGGTGGCTTCAAGGGTTCTCCACTTGTGTACCATATGCGTTTTAGATGGCCATAGAGGCAACAGTCGATTATTTTTTAGGTCAGAGTAAATTTAAAAAAAAAACATAGGTAAAACAGTTTCATGATTTATCATTTGTTTTTTTTTTATTTCATGATATTCTTTCAATTCATCATAAATTTACCACCATTTTCGTAAATTTTGACACGCGGCTAGTAATGACACAACATGGACATAATATTTCAATTATTACTAATGATTATGTCTGGAAATTCTTCAACATACGAGTGCGCATACATAGATGAGTTTGTATAAGTTTTAACTGGCCAGTAACGCGGAATTTCGGAATTCGGATAGGATAATTGGAATTTTTATATAACTGTCAATGTTTCATCAGTACTAAAAAAATGTTGAATTTGATGTTAAATATTTATATTATTCGTCTAGCCTCCGATGTGATCCAAACGGCTACAGTTGTTTTTCAATATCAATATCAACACAAAAAGCATCTCTTTCGCATTTGTAGTTTTAGAGTTGAAATGTGCAACAGACGGACGGACGGACAAATAGAACAGTCGAAGAACAGGGATAGTAGCTTTATACATGTATTTATGTGTAGAAGCTAACATATGTAATGATTGCTTTGAAAAATATATCAGTTTTGTAAAAAATATAAAAAAATACTCACAAATAATTTATTATATTTAGGAATCATCGCTCCGTACCAGAAACAGAAGGTTTGTTAGACAAAATCGTTAATATATATATTATGTACAACTACGCAATATTTGACTATTATTTTTCTTTGCAGACCATTACATTTTGGATTCCTTGGTCAGTTCAGATGGTTGATTTGGAGAAAGTATATAACTGATTTCGTAAGATCGTCGTTGGTTTTGAAAGTGAATTGTTTGGCATATTTGGTAATATTATTTCATAAATTAATTAAATTATAATAAATATAAAACAGCGTTCCGAAGTGTGACTGCCCGCCTAATCAAAGGTCCTATTGTTTTACTTTCTTGTTTAGTAACGAACCGTGTTTGCTATTGCAGAGTCATCTCGGTTTAGAATAAAAAAAACTAATATTGAAGTTTTGAAAATTTGAGGGTAGCTTTGCCCTTTAAAGAAATTAATGAAAATATAATCTATAAATATTATTTGATTGTTTTAGCTTCTACACATTCATGTATAAGAAGCTATCCCCGTACTTTGGCCGTCCGTCTGTTGCAACTCGAAAAATACATATGAGTAATAGTTGATTTTTGTGTAAAGAATAATGCTCTTGAAAAACAACCATTACCGTTTAGATCACATCGGAGGCTGTCTAGATACTATAGATACAAAACATATAAATCAACAAATGTCTAATACTAATAGATGAAACTTTGACAGTTGACTAGAGCGCTCATCATCATAGCGTAATCATATTCAAATATCAAAAATATTACAGCACGGCTATTGAAACGTATTATTTATTAATGGCCATTTAAAATTAATAAAAACTCATCTATCTGCGCAAATAGAAACATGTAAAAGAATGTTCAGTGCTACAATATAATTAGTATAAAATGATTATTATGAATAATAAAATATTATTATTAAATTGAAATACCCGTGTTGTTTCATTATTAGCCGAACGTTAAAAATTACATTAAAAAAAATGTTGTTAAAATTTACGATGATACAAAAACAAATGTCATGATACTATTGTATGTTTTTTTTATTTTTATTTTGGTCATCCAAAATGCACATCTAATGGGTTAAGAGTGCTGCAGGTACAAGTAAAGAATCCTTGAAGCAACCTTTCAAATATTAGTACTACAGGCGCGAGTAGTATGGGGGGAGATACCGTTAGTAACGCCTGTAGGGCCTAGCTGTAAGACGTCAGGTTCTGGTAAAATAATTTACTACTACTAAAAAATGAATAGAAGCAGTAGATATTATATGGTAGCTTCAGGGTGTCATAGCCTAATACCTAATAGAGACGTAATAAGTGGATTTTTATCGTTTTTTTCAGTCAACAGCAGTCTTGATTTGTGTACCGTCGATGAATATGAATATGAGCGACCAGCAAGTTGTGCAAAATCTCCAAGGGATTTTAAGTATGACTATGATACAGACCTTACAAATTCAAGTTCAAAGTGTCTCCAATATGTTTTTCTTCGAAAGGCCAATTATGCAGCGCGAAATAGTCAACGGATTATACTCGGTTGCGCCTTACTACGTCTCCAAGATGATCACTATGGTAAATTATTATTACAGATTTTTTTATGAGGTCCTTGAAACTTGATTTATTTTCATGTAACTTAATTAACATATTAGTTTTTTTAAATAAATACCTTTTATCTTTATTTATTTGCACATATCACATATGTGTTCTAATTTATTTACATTAAATATTTATATTCAATTTGAAAACACTAACTCTTTAGGTCCCTTAAAATAAATTACCTACGTGGAAATAAATTATCGAATTCAAAATAAATTACTTATTACGAAATATTTACTCTATTATTCGTCACCTTCGTCGAAATAAAAAAAAAAATATTTTGCAGTATTTTATTTCAATTAGAACGTTTTTGTGGTCACAATAATATCAATTTGGTGTTTTGTAGGTTTTCGTGATTACTGTAAACGTTTTTCTTTATGGCCTAGTAATATTCTGGCTCGCTGGACTTCGAGGAAACTTTGAAGACTTCATGTTATTTCAATCGGCTTTAATCATGGGATCCATTGCAGCCAACTCTTTCGGTAACGTAATCTTAAACATTATAATAATAATGAGTGTATAATAATAATATTTCTGACAAATTCGTTATCTATTTTTTTATAATTTTATTGACAGGTTATAATAAATTAACATTGCGCTTGCCCATATAGAGTTAAACTAATGTCAAACGTCGCGACGTCGTATTTTGTTTATTCACGAATTAAATAAAAAAGAAACAAACAGGTAATTAACATTTACTGGCAAAGTATGTTTTTTAATTAATAACATTAAACCTACGGTTATTATTTTATACGTATGTGTAAATTAATATTACATTTAATAAATCACATGCCTGTACTGTTTGAAATATGCTTACCAATAAATAACAAAATAAAATATATATATAACAAATACCTAAAAATATGCCATAGTTCATATATTAAGATATTTATGAATGATTAGATACTTTTTAATTAACATTTACTGATTAGATACTTTCGTAAATTAATAAAAACTCGCGAGGATGTCTCACCTTACTCTCTCGTATAATATGGGAAATATAATACTTCAATATCAATTCTATCCTGGCATTACAAGGAGAAGGGAGGGGGGCGGTGAAACGTGGACCAAACCTCCCCCCACCCCTTCCTGTGGTAGTGAATTTGGTCTGTTAAACATTGTTTTTTGTCAAAATTTAAAAATCAAAAGTTATTTCGTTGATTCATGACAACGGGTTTTACTTCTAGAATGACCTTAGTTCTGTGATATTTAGATCAGTTACTGAAGGTAGTCTCTATCTTTAAGTAAACATGTATGAATTAGGGACCTTTGCTTTAATATTTTCAGGACTTTTGTTGGCTGCTACCTTCGATACGACTACATCATCATCTTTAGTAGCTGGACCATACAATATTATTTGTATGTTTTATGCAGGATTCTTTATGGTACCTAATGGGACTATGAAATACTCTCAATTATTGGAATACGTATCTTACTTTCGTCCCCCCACCGAAATCATCTCCATTGTGCAGTGGAGGTTGGTGGATCATATTGATTGTGATGAAAATAGCATATTATATTGCATTCGAAATGGTCTCGAGGTCCTGACACATTATGGATACAACGTGAACAATATATTCGTCGACTTCTTAAAAATATTACTATTTTATATTGTTTTTAATTCTGTTGGATTTGCAATGGCGTATCGTAAATGTAAACAACAAGTGATGTATTAATGATATTTATTAGAGTATAAATCGACTTTACTTATTAAATGTAACTAGCAATAATAAATAATATTATGGAATAAAATACGTACAACAATATCATTTTTCTCTCATACCATTTAACTGAATTGTTATTCTATTTTTTTTCTCTTCTGATTATTTGTTAAGTCCATAGAAGGCCCGAGCGGATAAATCCGCTTGACTGCTCCTTAATTAATTAATTAATTATTCGGTTGGCATCTCCGAAAACCGAATGTACTGAATGTAAACAAACCAAGCTGCAGCCGTGAATTTGTATCATTTGTGAAGTCAACCGATGGGTTGGAAATATTTTTTTTTCCCGCCATTAATTCTTCTGCGGTGCCAACGGCGACTACGTCATCACTGTTTCCGCTTTCAGTTCGCGCTCGCCGCGGAGCGAGCAATGGCGTCTAAAAGTGCACGCGTCAAATCGATGGTATCGCGCCAAAGATACCATCGATTGCGACCCCAACAAAAAAAAAAAATCATAAATAATATACACAGTAAACACAAAATGTGTACCCGACGCCATGATAATTATGCCAATATATAAAAACATAAACTTTTCATCGTCATAACGCATTTATGTAGTTTGAGTCTGATAAAATCTATGAAACTTCGTTTTTATAAAGTTACATCTTGATTTTAAAAAATATACACATGATTATGAACTAATAAAAATAAGTAATCGGTGTAGAATTATATAGAAAATAAAACTGTATATTAACATGTATCATCGTCATCATCATTTATCATCAACAAACAAAAAGACACGTTTTTGTTAGATGTTTTTAAAATGTGTGAAAAGTATTATAAAAAAAATATAAAAAAGTTATCCAAAGTAAATTATAGTTTGTATAAACCCTGGAACAGCGAACGAGGGGCGAGTCGACTTCAGAGCCGAGCAGGAGATTTACGAGATCCGCCCACCCGAGAAATGGGCACGTCGAACGATTGTAGTGATTATACGTTCATTAAAATAAATACAGTTTTTTGCACAGTTTTCAAACGCGCAGTAGAGGCAGGGGTTTTATATGTGAATGGGTGAATATGAACAAATAATGATGGGTGGTTCAGGTGCCTGCAAAGACCTTAGGCTACAATAAATACCGTGCGGATGCCATTGGTAATTAATCTGCATTGGATGTTGGCATATCGGCCATACGTCACACAGAAGTCTAAGTCTCGAAACTGTGTGACGTTTGACCGGGCTGATCGAAAAGTGTCGGGGACGCCTGATTTAAATATTTTTTAAGTGTTTCAAATTAAATGTCTATATTTAATTTAATATCATTCTTAGAATTATTATTAGATTCAGAGATCACTTTGCCATATGCACGATATCTGTGACTTATCTGTGGCGATCAAGTGCGTGTAAATATAAGATAACAGTTTTTACTCATTTTTATGATGTTTATTTTGTAAAAAAAAGGTAACTCACATTTGCATTTACAAAAACTGAGAACATTAATTAAATATGATGAGTATAGTTACAGGATGTGTGCTTGATGTAAAATGTAAATTATACCAAATTTAAGAAATAGGTATATTATTTAAAAGTTATTAAGTCAAATTATGCTTTTATTATTATCGCAGACATTATTTACTATGTAAGAAATACCAATTTAATTCCTATAAGGTGGTAAATAGATTTTTTTGTACATTTTTATACTTTGTTATCACATAATTACTAATATTTATTGTGTGCGTGTAGGTACGAAAAAGCAAACTTTGATGACACCGTGCGTAGAACATGCGATGCCATCTGTCATGTTTTTATACAAAATAAGAAAACATTAAACCAAAGACAATATTATATTTTCTTTTATAAAAAATACTGTGATGCTACTGTAGATACTGTAATCCAGGTATTTTTTCTTGTTGCCTAAGTACCGAGACACCACTGAGAATCGAAGCCACCCCATCCCAAACAGAAAAACCCAAAAAAGTTTAAATTTCACCATACAAAAAAAAAATCCCAGGTATTTGGTTTTCGAAAAAGAAATTTATGAATCACGCTATATAATAACGTCTGATGTAAAATATAATGTGTGTGGTATTAAAATAAAAGTGTACATATTTACTTAGCCAATGCATTGGATTTTTATTTGACAGTTTTTTTCATATCTCTTTCAGTTTATTTATTCAAATCAAAGTTTTTTATTATGTACCAATTTAAAACACAATTATAATTTTAATACCAAAAATTTCACTACATATCAGTTTATCTATAATCTGCACTGTATTCTTAATATTACATAAAAAGAATGTTTAATTCCTCTGATAAAGAATCCTTAATTGGGTCAAATGATACTAACTTCATAGAGGATCATTTTACATTGACATGGAAAAATCTTACAGTTTACAGTGAAAGGAAAATTAGGACAGGATTTTGGAAGAAATCGAAAACGGAACGTGTCGCAATTTTAAATAATGGTTTGAATATTTTGATTTGGCCTTTTGAATCTATAGCTAACAATATTGTTCAAACACAGAGTGATATAACTGGTAACACATTACCTAATAAATAGCCATAAATAGGCTATTAAGGTTTCTGTATACAGGAAGTGTTTTTAAATTCCCCGATGTCCTTTTAGGAGGTTGATCTATATCAACAATCAAACATTAATTGGCAAAAAATATTGGAAAAATGAGAAAAAATAAAACATAATTTATTAAACATGGTTTTAAAGTTTGATGACATGGTTGAACGCATGGAGCAAGGTCGGGCGGCAACAGCTCGAGCGCGCTGCTCGCGAAGTACTTCGAAAAAAACAATCTTTGTTAATAATAAAATTAATAAAGTATATTTTTTTAGACCGGTTTAGGTCTCGATATAGATCAAGCCCCTAAATACAATCTGTATACAAGGAGTAAGTGTTCATTATTCAAATTTGTGATGCATACGAGTATGTCCAACTACTTACTGGGTTTTATTTAATAAAGAAAACTTAAACACAATTTAATCAACGCAAGTAAGTCTATGGGGGTCGAGTTATAGCAGCAAATATAGCTCTTTTGTTGGTATGTATTCTTTATTCACTTTACTATTTCTATTATTTTATTTTATTATCGTAATTAGAATTTGCGTATCGCATATCCAGCGAATATAGTCTTGTCTCTTATACGCACTTAACAAAGATGTGTGATGATTATAATATTAAATAATATAAATGATTGTCTAAAAGAAACTGAAAGAACCGCAAGTGCTAACAAGGTCTGATGATTAATAATTGCTTTTTTGGTGCGCAAATAATAATTATTAAGTTGTTTCCATGATTTTATGGAATTTATAATATTTTTTTTGTAAATAAAGTATTTTCCAGAATCTTTTAGACGCGTATTTATTTTGCATATACTATTTTTATCTTTAATTTTTTATTTTTTTTAATTATTTATTTTTAAGGTCCCGGAATAATACTTTTAAAATGATTTTTAATTTTTCTTTTTTTTAACAGCTTTCGGTGTGGCTCAATCAGGAAGGTTGTTGGCAGTTATGGGACCGAGGTAGTTTATATCTATTATTTATTCATAAGTATTCACCTTAGTTTTATTTAATGTTATTACTTCATATATTAATTTTGAGGGCTGACTACGGATAAACCTGCAACCCTGTATAGCTTTATCAATACCATTTTGCTTTATTTTACGCACAGACAAAACGTGGGCCACCTTTTATTGCCCTAATTTTAATAAATTTGCAATAAACTTTGTTATTTTTAATGGCAACTTATTATTTAACATTTGGATTAAATTTTTAGTCTTTTTTAATAAATGGCATGCTTATAATTTACTTACCCGCCTTTATCATAATGTATTAATTATTTCACCCCAAAAGGATCATGTCGATATCCTTGGATCAATTAAAAAAGCAGCAAATCGCTTAGTTATGCAGTATAATTCATTATTGTCGCCTGATCGGTGTGCGATAACTCGTCCCTACTGTACTCGGGGTGAGTCACTTTGCGATTCATCTTAAAGCCTTCAGCGCCTGACCACTTATGCCTGTGGCACTCGGGCCAACTGAAAATAGTTGCGATGAGCTAGAGCTTTCCAAAATGCCCAAGTACATATTCGTAGCATTTTACCTAAATAATTCTCATACAATCTGCTTCCCCTGTTTCACACTAATAGAAGTTTTATTTTTTAAATGTAGCCTAGTAAAAGTTTTAAAAGTAGTATTCCCTAAGATTCAATCTCTATATCAAAATCGGTTTAGCGGTTTACCCGTAAAAAGGTAACAGACTATATATATTACAAACAAACATGTCATATTATCATATTTCTCACGACGAAAGCCTTAAAAATAATAATTCATAATCTCTATAATTAATATCTAAGAATTTTTTTTACCAGTTTACTATGTTTTGATGTTTGAACCTCATATTGATATCTGAGCTATGTACGTTTGATATTTTAGAATTACGTTATATTAAGGGCATATCTTTCACCATTACAGACAAATAGCGCTACTGGAATATGATAACCTATTGATTTTTTTTAATTAACCTGTATCTTCATTATTTACTCTGACAGCGGTTCTGGGAAAACTACCTTACTAGCGACAATTAGCCACCGCAACAAATGTGCATCAGGAGGAAGTCTGTTGTTGGATGGAGTTCCAACAACTCCAAAAATCATGGCCTCAATTTCAGGATTTGCTCCACAGAAAGATTTTGCATTTGAAAATCTCACTGTCTATGAACACTTAACTTTCATGGCAAGTATTTTGTAATTACTAAAAAGTTAAAATTTTATTTTAACTTTAAAGAAATATCTATGATAATACATCGAAAAAATAAATTTATATTAAAATTTAAGGGAAATCAAAATACACTAATTTTAATAACAGAACTAGATGTAAAAACCTTTTCGTCCATTCGGGTAGGCAGCCTTAAGTACAGTTCACTGAATGTTATTTAAGTATTGTTATTTTTCATGCACATACCAGATTTGTAAATTTTATGTTAAAAAAGCGAAATTAATCCTAAAAGATTTAGTTATGTTTTGCTATATGTACCTTTTCATTAATAATTAAATATAAAACGTGAATATAAATAGGATCCTATATGTTCGCTATAAAAGTAAAGGACTAAAACGTGCACGTACGTACGTATTTTCGAGGATTATTTTATAATTATAACCTCAAAAACCCTTTATAATTGACGCCCCTACATAACTACTAGATTTATGTTTTTATAAATTTCATCAATTTAAAAAAATAACTACAATAAATAAATAAATAAATAATTTATTTATTAACCAGGTTGATTTTGTTATATTAGGCTGCCATGAAATTAGACTACCGATTGACAAAATATCAACGACGAATGAGAATTGATCAACTTTTAAAAGATTTGGGAATCATCGACGTATCTGGGTCTCAGCTGAGGTCATTGTCAGGAGGCGAGCGGAAGAGAGTCAGCATATGCGCTCAGGTAAAGTTAGACACTTTTTCGTACATTCTAGAACCACATGAGTCTGTACCATATTCGGAATAAAGTCATAAATAAGTTTTACTTAATATTGTAATTGTCATAAGATGTAATACTATGAACTATTAACCTAAGACTATTTTTTGTCACCATTTATATTTGCACAATTTAGCGGCTAAAACAGGCATTCTTGACCTCTTCTAACAATGGGTGTAAGGTGCGAATACGACAATGTGATACCAGATTTGTTTCAAGTTTTTGTTAAACTAACAAATAAATTGGTTTATTAATTCGGGTGAAAAGAGACGGAGCTCTTTGTGAACTATATACCCTACACGTATTGTTCGATAAATAAGGTTTATATACTCGTATAAGGTTCAATTGAATTACTAATTAAATAAAGCTAGTCAGCGTTTTTTTTTTTTATTGAAATAAAGTTATTGTTATTGGATTATTTTTTTCAACAATGTGGCATTGAATGACATTTACAGCTCCTAAGCAATCCCTCCATATTATTCTGCGATGAGCCAACCAGTGGCCTGGACAGCTGGGTCGCAGCCTCGGTGGTCAATTTACTCCGCGACATCGCGCTGACGGGCAAAATAGTGATCTGTTCCATTCATCAACCTGCTTCCGGGATATTCGATCAATTTCATGACATCCTACTTCTAGCTGACGGGAGGACTGCGTTTCATGGTTCCACTGCTGAAGCTATAGAGTTTTTTGAAGAGTAAGTTTTAGGAAATAATCTACACATGATTACCTATTTCCACTATTTCATAGTAAATGATTTAATGCTTTAAATGTTACAAGAAAATATTTGTATCGTAATGACCTCTAGATGGTCTTTTGAATTATTTATTTTATTCAGCTTAGTTGAAAATTAAGTATTAGAGATATTGTACGTTGAGAGCCGAACGCAGGTTTTCACTCATAACTATAATACGAGAACCAATTTTCGAAGATCAAAGTTATAAAATCCTGCCGGCGCTCGGCTAAACTAAAATTATTAAAAAACAGTGATAAAAGTGCGTTTTTTATTGCAACACATGAATTATTAGGTCTTTTTTGTTGGATAGTTATTGTTAAAATAAATTACGGTTTCTGGTTACGAATTCGTATTTATTTTTATAAAAACCTAAACTTTTTTCTTCTCTATGTATTAAATAAAATATAACAAATCTTTGCGTTTTGAATCATATCTCTAAAATAATCCTGGTCCTTGTCAGTTAATGGTTCAATATATTATTTTAATTGGGTATTCGAATTGGAATTTTAAACTAGCTTTTTTTTATAGTAAGCTTATTCTTTATCCTATATTGTATAATTATTTTTTGCGATAAGCTTATTATTTAATATTTATTCTTTAATGTAAGCTTTTAGGTAAAAGGAGGGTAAACCAGTTACATGCCCCCGCCGGCCGTTAAATGTTTTAATGCGCTATCGGACTAAGATAATGAAAAAAAAACACTGATTATTTCAGGCTTGATATGCAATGTCCTATTGGTTATAACTATGCAGAATATTTAGTGAAATTATTATCTGTGTCGAACAACGAGGAACGTGATGTTAAAGATCAAATAATTTATATCTGTGGAAAATACCTAATGACTACACAATCACTGGAAATGAGAGAAAAAATTGATCAAATAGAAAAGACAGCAGCTAATAGAAGATATACTTTTAGTGACAGCTCTGTAAGTTCACAATGTTACAAAATACACAATATTCATACGAAAACTATAAAGATTTCTACATCGTACAAGCCGATCACTATTACATAGGGCGATCACTTTGTGGCTTCATAGACGGCGTTAAAATCGATTTTTCTAAGCATATTAAAATCTATTACAGATAGTCATTAAAACTAGAAGGAGAGAAAAAAAAGCAATCTTTTAGGATAATCAAGCATAAATCGTCATGCATGTCAAAAAAGTTCAAATTTATGGAAAGAAAAAAGGAGTGCAATTGTAAATATAAAACAATAAATTCATGTTTTATTTAATGTCCCAAATTAAATTAGTTTTTGTACACGATAAACGGTGTATTATAATTCCTTTTTTTAATGTAAACACAATGTTCACATCACAATCAGGTGAATTTGATGGTTCGCTAGAGTTCAACAGCATTTTACTGCACTCTAGCGGCAGGGGAGTTTTATTTAACATGATTTTGGTTTTTATTTCTCCGATTATCAATATGGTTACCCACACAAAAAGTTTCTAAAAGAAGTGAAAAGAAAACACGTTTTTATCCTAATCAAATTAGCTATAATTTCTGTTCTGAATATAATATACTTTTTGATGGCGTGAATTTAAAAAAAAAAACTAAAACTGAACTAAAATAGCCCCTACATGATAAATTATTAAATCTTTTAATTAGCACTAATGCGTATTAATATTGATACACAATATTAATATTTTTTTAAGTTTGTTTCATTTGTAGTGATGGTCATGGACCAATTTAGGAGGAGGCATATAAAAATCTGTAACAATATCAAAAGTATCAATAATGTAATATAAGTTTTTAAATTTGCCAACTGTCGAAAGTAAATGCACCTATGATTACGTATTAAACATATTACATAAATTGTTTAATTAAATATAGGACTAAAAGTATACATAAATAGAGACATATAATATATACTGTAACACCGTTCACACGATATTACACACACAAAATATTACAAATTTGACCAAACGAGTATAAATGATAATGTAAAATATACATGTGTAGCCAAGTTACTAATATATTTTTATTTTACTCTTTTTTGCATTTACTTAATTATATTTAATATACTCTCCTTAAAAAAACCATTACAATTGATAATTTTCCATTATCCATTTGTTAATTTTTATCGAAAATTTTCATTATTTAAAAAGCTAGGTACTTAAATGAAGTTTGAATACTAGCCGACAAGATATTATAAATAACCTCAATTGTTTATAGATTAGTTTAAAGATAAATTTTGTTCAATATGTATTAAAAAATATTACGTATAACTTAATTACTTATTATGTTTTAGAAAACACCGCTGCAAAACAGCAACTACAGGTTTGTTAAACAGAATATTAACTTTATAATATAAATCATTAACGACACAATTGTTTAATCACTGTTTTATTGCAGATTATTACATTTTGGATTCCTTGGCCAATTCAAATGGTTGATTTGGAGAAAGTATATTACTGATGTCGTGAGGTCGTCGCTTTTATTAAAAGTCAATTTTATGGCATATTTGGTAATATCGTAACAATACCTACTTACATTCATAAAAAAATAAAAATAAATCAACTTGTTGATTGCATACGCGTTTACAAAACCAAAGATTCCAAAACATTGTGTTCAGAAACTACATAGTATTTAAAACAGCGTGAAAGAGGTAATTAGGGGGGGGGGGGGGGGGGTTAAAAAATGAGTAGTCATTTATATTTATTATTTAAACATTAGAACAATATGTTTGTTAAAATGTGTTTTTCAAAGTAAATTTTTTATTATATCTTAATGAAATTGATTACATATTTTTGAAAGCATTACTTTGAATGAAAAGGTTTTTTTCCGTTTTCAAATAAATAATTTTAATTATTAAATATTTTTTTTTAACTGTTAGTTTGAACGATGAAAAATTAAAACACAGACTGCTTTTTTTAAATCATTATCGATTAAACTGTTTTTTTTTTAAGTTTGAAAGCGACTATGACATTAAAATATGACGTTTCTCATAATTTTCTTTTTTTTTATGTAATCAGTTTTAGGTGAATAGACATCACAATTCAATTCTTTAAACAGTGGATTCATGTAATTAGCCAAATTTATACTGTTTTATTAACTAAGTTACGCTGTATGTTTCCCTAAAATATATTAAATTAAATTAAATTAATATATTAATGTTAAAAAACCACTTCCATTTATCCAAACTTAGGAACAATTCAAGTTCTTAGCACAATTGCAAGCTAATGGCGACAACAAAAAAATGTTTAATTTAATGCTGCTTTGCCTAGGAATGTTTACATTATTTTAGTCTCTTTTATTTAAGGCGACTAAATACTTAAACGAATAACACCCATTGAAAAACTTTTAGCATGTGTATACTAAATCATTTTCATATTTAAAAACTATAACAAAAATCTCTTACTATAGGCAAACTTTGTTATTTTATTTCTAAGTTGTTATACCATATATCTTAAATCGCTTAGGTAAATCCCTTCTCGACATCATAAAAATATATTTAAGTTATATGGGATGTTTCTGGTTTCAGAAACGGGTGATTTTTAAAAAAATGCTATTCCAAGAATAATATTAAAAAAGATATCCTTTGTTTTAATTACCTAGAATAAAAATGTATCTTTAAAGTGCATAAACTAGGTTATTTATATTTCTTGTGCATATCCCCCCCTCCCTTCTCTCCCTTTTTTCTCCTTTTACGCCTTTAAAAACCTGTAAAATTGTTTTATGTTTACTTTTTTATTATTATGTATTATTATTATTATGTATTACTTTTGTAGCATTCAGGTAAGTAAGCGCCTTAATTAACTAGGTGATTCTTTTCGAGCATCAAAACCAGTTGACAGCAGAAGTGCAACCCCTGCTCAGAACTTTCACACCAACGCTGTCCCCAATTTACAACTTTATTGTTAAAATTTGGATAAAACTATTTCTTTTTATAAAGAGCTTGATAAAATCTGAGTTTGCTGATAAATGTTTTTTTTTATAAATATTTGATTAATAAACAAGCGCTTGAAAGGTCAATTTTTGTACTTCGATCGTAGCATTTTTGTCCTATGTGAGCAAAAAGCTATGTAGAAAAAAATATTAATTTTAAGGAAACCTGCTTTGCTGCATTCTTAAAGGATTTAGGAAGAAATTTCTGAAGTAAAAATATGCATACAAATGAAGCCTTTCTTCCGAAATATCTTCGGAAATATTGCTCTGTTTCCTTGTAATTGTCGAATTGGCATTGATTATACTATAAATATCTGAACCGTGCCCTAATCATTTCAATGTGCAGTACCAAATCCCACATTTCGTTAATTCTACAAATAACTTGGGTTTCTTTAATTCTTTTCTACCCAGTTTCGACCCAGTTCCCCTTCTTGGAGAAGCATGGACACATTGCAAATGACTGATTTTTGATTGTTTGATAGTATAGTTCCTACAAATAACCTGGCACCATACCAAATCACATGAAAAATATAGTACCTATTATAAT
The DNA here is from genome assembly GCA_020383195.1 of Neomicropteryx cornuta. Classification (NCBI taxonomy): domain Eukaryota; kingdom Metazoa; phylum Arthropoda; class Insecta; order Lepidoptera; family Micropterigidae; genus Neomicropteryx; species Neomicropteryx cornuta. Next base: position 16,507,663 of record JAHKQU010000014.1, read on the forward strand.
TCTATGAAAAAAATACCATTCCTATTAATCAATACGAATCGACCATCTCAGACGACCATTGCATTGTTTTTCTCTAATTTTCAGTTTAACGCCGTAATGATTGCTTTACCCTACATAAATAACTTGCATTTGGATGACCAAAGAGGTGCGCAAAATCTTCAAGGGCTGCTAAACGTAACTTCAATGCAAACTGTATATTTGCAATCACGAAGTGTCTCCAATATGTTTTTTTTAGAAAGACCTATCATCCAGCGTGAAGTCAGCAATGGACTATACTCGCCTGGGCCCTACTATATCTCTAAGATGATAGCTATGGTATGTTTTTTTACGTTTGGTCGGTTGAAATATCATCGAACTGTTACTGACGTCGTTGGATAGTGTAAATAAACTATGTTTAGACATTTATATTATACTTTTATAGTTGGTAGTGCAAATATACACTTGAGTAAACTATTTATTATTAATAAAAGTTCGTAAATACTCCACAAATACTCGTAATTATTAATACATAATTACTTAAGTAAAATCTTGGGTTAAATTAAATAAATATTAAATCCAAAATATCGCGAACTCCGTAGCGGTTGCGAGTTTCAGTAGACTGGCAAAGTGACATTGTGTCTGGTGTGGCAAAGGCGATGGTATACATTTCGAAAACGATGTTTTAGCCGAAACCGCGAATATAGGAGTACATCACTGGTGTTCGAATATAGGAGTACATCACTGGTGTTCGAATATAGGAGTACATCACTGGTGTTCGAATATAGGGGTACATCACTGGTGTTCGAATATAGGAGTACATCATTGGTGTTCGAATATAGGAGTACATCACTGGTGTTCGACAATTTAGTCGACGTACATTCGTGTTTCGAAGTAATTTGTCTGTGGGAAACAATTTAATAGCCACCATAACGGCGATACCATGCCGATGGTATCTATATGCAACGTTGCATTTTTAAATATATTTTGCAATAATTAGTTTATCCTAACTTTTAAATGCTTATATGAATACGCAACATTAAATTGTAACATTGCGATATAAAGAAATAGATACACGAAAAATGGGATACAAAATTATTGTTTTTTTTTTACAACTTTAAACAAGATATAGATCATCCCGAGACCAACCCGATAAAATATCCAACTATTTGTGCCTGCGATTTTAAACATGATTTGTAGAGAGGACATATCAAAATTCATCATGGTTTTATATTTTCTCTTACTCGTGGTAGGTGACATAACCGCCCTCGTATTGGGACAACCTGTATGGTCTATGGATATCCTATACCCCTCTTGGCATAATTATATTGCCCTATGCCCTATTATATGCCCCTATTGTCGCCCCGCTAGGGATGAAATAAAAAGTACACTGGGATCAAACCTGATCAAATCGTAATAAGTTTTCAATTATATTTATTTTTAGCATATTATGAGGACGTGGAGATCTTGTTGCTGTTGACTTTAAGCGACAGACAAGAGTTCGAAGCCCAGGTCTTCTTTTGCCACTGATAATATTCAACGGTGCTTTTTTCTTAGGTCTGTCGACTTAGGTAAAATCCTGAATGGAATAAAATATTCTGCAATAAAATTAATATTCCGGCATTATGAAGAATGCATTAGAATCGTGTAACTTGTTTAAATGGGGCTGAATTCAGGTGAATTTTGTATATTTTAAGTACATCTGCGGTGAAATAAACTTTATGGGTCACAAATGTGGGTGTGGGTTGTGCTTTGTGGGTAAAATGACGTTCTTTTCAATATTTCAATCAATAAATAAATTTAAGTCAATAATCTCAATTTGTCATTTTATAGGTTTTTCCGATTACTGTGAACGTGTTTGTCTATGGTCTTATTATATTCTGGCTTTTAAAACTCCAAGGAAACTTTGGAGATTTCATGTTATTTCAATTGGCATTGATAGCCGGATCCATCGCAGCTAACGCTTTTGGTAATGTTAAATATTTTAAACGTGATTGTAGTAACTAATGAATAGTACTAAGAATATATATCATGACCTTAATATATGGTCATGGTATATCATTTTTAGGTATATCATAAAAAAATAGGTTGAAAGAATACCAATACAATACGTGAAAATATAATTAGTGCAAGTTTACATGAACATAGAGAAATGTACATAGACATTTACACTTGCAAGTTTATGTACATGTAAATATACACAAATCACACATTGAGATCGTGGTAGTCTAGTGGTTAAGGCGTGACCCAAAGGTCAGGTTCGAATCCGCACATGGTCATACCATTTTTAACGCTTCATTACCACCATCTTCCCTGACTCTAGGACGGGCAAACTTGGCCTAGTTAAAATAAAAGGCCTAAAGTAAAATAAGTAGGGCCTAAAATAATTGTATATGACCTTTGGATAAGTTTTTTTTTTTGAGAATATGATATAGTCATATGGGCGATAGCCTAATTTCAGTAGAAAAGCAACGGAATCTTTGGCTAATTAATGACTAACAATTAACCACTGCATCGAATTCTTAAAACAAGAATAACTCTATAATTTATTTTTTTCGCATAAAGGATGTTAAACTTCAATATTTTTTCAGGTCTTATGTTGGCTGCTACTTTCGATTCGACCTCTACTACATTTATAATAGCGGGACCATACAATTTATTAAGTGTGCTGTATGCAGGATCCTACATACAACTTAATGGTACTGTCAAATTCTCCCATTGGCTGGAATACGTTTCTTACTACCGTCCCTCCACCGAAATCATCTCCATAGCACAGTGGAGGCAGGTAGATTACATTGCTTGTGATGATATTACAATCGATTGCTTTCGAAATGGTCTCGATGTCCTGACACACTATGGATACGACGTGAATAACATTTATATCGACTTCCTAAAAATGTTACTGCTTTATATGATTTTTAATTCTCTTGGATTTGCAATGGTGTATCGTAAATCTAAGAGACAAGTAGTCTACTAATGTACGTATGTTTGTAAATAAAAGGTTGTATAGATCTTTACAATCAAGCAAATTGTAATTAAATGAAACTATACAGCTGTCTTTTTGATCATTAGACACCCTGATCCGATGGACGTCTATTGCTAGCTTAAACTTTAGTGGACTGTGTGTGAAAACAATTAAAGTCGCGTAGTCCGAGTTTGATTTTCCTTTAATTGGTCAGAGTATTTTCTTTCGTAAGTAATTTTCTTTCATAACCAGTAATCATAAACTACTTCTCAGTAACAGTTAAAACAAAATATAACAAATTGGCAAAACACTATTCAACACATCAAACAACAAACACAACACAAAACACAAGTAAAAAAAACACAAACATCAAACACAAGTAAAAAAAATCAATCAAAAAAGATAACTTATGTTCTGAGACATAAAAAATGTACATAGGAATGACATTTATTAATTTTTACTTAAAGTTTTTTGATAATGTAAAAAAAATTTCAACTGTTTTAGTATGAAAATGTACCGTATACGGTTTTTTTCTTTATTAAATTTGCTTCAAACGACTAACCGAATACTTTTTTTTTATTTTTCTTACTTTTTTTCATACTTTTTTTTTATTTTTTTTTAATCTTCATAGTTTAATTTTAGATATTTTGGAGTTTACTGTTTTTTACTTCGGTGGTGTATCAGGCGTATAGTAGATGCATATATAAATCTTATATTTTAACATCATACAGATATCTGTCTAAAATTTGTGAAATCTGTGTATAGATTTATTACTAAATAAATTACTAAAAAAGTGAATACTAATTCACTTTTTTTTCTCTTCGTATGTAAATGTAACCTTTATTTTAATACAAGTATAATGCGATAAGCCAATAAAAAAATGGACGTTGCCACCCGTGACGTATTGGATAAGCTTCCCAAAGTTTACCTACCTTTGAACACCAACCCGGAGGACGGACTGAAGCAGCATTTCGAAATACGCCATCGCGGCCAGACTTTTATAATGCACAGTTTAATTTTAGGTCATAAGAAATAAACCTATTAGGTTCTGCGAGTTTAATTACAAACTTTGACCTAACTACAAAAAAATACCAATACAACGCAATTCCCAGTTTTGTGCTGATATAAATAAAGAAACATTTTTCAATATTTCAAAAACAATAACTTATCTTGAATAAATTCAATATTATTGTCCGAAATAATCTAAAGTCAATTTATTTAATCGATACCTACAGTAGCAGGACAATACAGCCGATTTGTCCCCTCGTTTCTTCTTCACAAGACTCAAAAACACTTTTAACACTAATACCATCAGTAAAACTGTGGTACATTTAATTAGTAAGTAACACATACCTTTATGATAAAGGCGCGTTTACGAAATTGATTGTGTAAAAAGTTAAAAAATATATAAATATATTTTGCGCCTATACTAAGGTGGTAAATATTTATAACTTATAAACAGATAAATAACGAATTCATCTTTGTTATATAAGTATATATGATAAAAAATGTGTGTAAGAATAAATTTTAAATTAGAAGTAAATAATAATTAAGCTATACATAGTTACTTTAAATTAATTTTGTAAGATTAGACAGACATACCATTTTTTGGGGTATGATTGAAATATTTTTGAGGCACAGTTAGCTAAATGTATATTTATATTATACATAGTTATATTTACAAGTAATTATTTCCGTAAAAAATATGTAATAATAGGTCCATTTTAATATTCGTTTTCAGGTTTAACGCAAAAATATCATAATCGATTGAGGTTCGATTTTAAATAGGCAACAGCATATTTTTATTTTAAAATACTCGCAGAGTTCATTAGATTTTTTAAAAAATAAGCCACACTCACCCCTTAAATCTTTTGTAGATTACCCCCCAGGCTTTTCAAACAATTCCATGTGAAAATTCTCCTTTCATTTATTCCTATAAAGTTAATATAGAAAATTACGTATTTTAATATTCAAAACAATCTTACACTGACATAGTGAAGCCAGGTCCTACAGATACGCCCTGCAGGCAGTAGGTAGCGTTTAGAGCCTACGGATTGGATTAGAGTATGTTTACTGGCTTATTTAGCCTCATAATATAGTTTTTGAGTTGAAACATGCAGATAATACAAGCAAACAAAATAATATATCTAAAACCGTACCAATACCTACAAAACTAATCTATTTGATTTTTCGCCTAAATCACATTTAATATACTTTGTATATGAGTGCAAAATTTCGTATATGTAAAAATATGTAGGGATGTATGTACATATACCTGGAGACGCGCGGATAAATATTAAAATATGAACTTTTACTATAGTCTATTTTGATACTTTTTATAAAATGTTTATTAAAATCTATCATGTCCTACCCCTTATTTGGGAATGTGTAAAAAGTTATTAAGAAAAGAGATATTACATTCAAATTGTCCTTTTCTTATCCTTTTTTATATAAAAAAAATGTTAACTCAGTTTACAATTGACGGTTTTTTTTATAAAAAAAAAAGGATTGTTTCTTGAAATGATATTATAAAATATAATAATTGTACTAGCAATATTGTTTATTTATACGTACTAAATAGCAAAACAAGCGTATTGAACCCACATATATAATATTTATTATGTAATGAAATTCTGGGATCGTTAGGTTCTTGGAAATATGATTCCCTGATCGGCCGCCGGCCTTTCTACTCGACACTCCCTCAACCGACAGCGAAGAAGCATTGCATGTGCGTTCGAACCGACGCGTTTTCCGCGTTATGTGAACATTATTACTTTTAACTTTACTTTACTATTACTTTTAACCGACTCCTTAGGGTACGGAATAAACTATTACATTAATTTCATACACGCAAAAAAACAAAGCCAAACGGAAATTTCAAAATATCCCACGAAGCCTGTTAATGTGATGTTACGATAGCTGTATTATTTATAATACACACACACGCGCGTAACGAATGCAATGCTAATATTTAAAATCTACTATCCTAAAGGTAAGTGATACTGTAACAGTTTTATTTTTAAATTATAATTATATTTTTACACATAAATGTATTACTAAATAATTTAGTTTTTTTTAAGAATTACTACGACCTACATACAATTATTTTGAGCCCTACTCAAATGAGCAAACTATGGTAATGAAGCTTTAAAAATGGTTTAACCAAAATGTAGATTTGAATGGACGCTTCACTTTCAAAGTGGAGCACCCTTAAGACATCAGGACCACAACATATAAAATATATATATTTTTTAAAGTACACAAAAAATCGTTACTTATTTATAAAAAATTAAAAAAAAAGAGAGAAATAGGTCGATAGCTTTCAATATTATTTTCTTATTCATTTGTATAACCTCAAGCAATTCTACAGCCCGGTTAAATAACTAACATGTTATGTATTTTTTTCTTCTTTTTCAGATAAAAACATTAATCAGCAACCACAAAAGTTGAAAAATGCACGATAAGGGCAGCAATTCGTCTTTGGCAAGACCTTACTCGGATAAAGCAATTAAAAATAAACCGCAGATACGTGAAATAAACCTTGAAACACAAGAAAACGTGCTGAATGACCTGACTCTGGCATGGAGGAATTTGACCGTGTCCAAGCGAAAAAAAGTGCCGGGCAGATTTTGGAGCGGGGCCCAGGTCGAGCAAGTCAAGATACTCAGCGATGGTTTGCACATTTCAAAATTTTACATTCCCATCATACAAAAAATGCTTATTTCGAAGTTAAAAGCCACAATCCGGCTTACTATATAAGTGGCGCTTAGGTGATTTAATTTTTTTTTTTTGCATGTGATATGGATTTTTTTTGGGGTGATCCCATATTAGTTTCTAGTGTATGCAATAAGTAAGTTTTCTGTTATTTTATTGCATGGACGACATGTCATACACGTTCTCTTTAGGTTGTATATTTTACTTTAAAGAAAAACAAAGTTTTTTAATAATATAATTATTTTAGTATGAAGTTTTTGTTTTTCGAAATTATTTTTTTTTTTTTGTGAGACCGGTTTATTTGTCGATATAGAACAACCACTAAACGGAACTCAGTGAATATAAATTCATCCTGTATTATCTCTTATATAAAAAAATCCATTATTATCTGAGGACTCATAACTATAGTATAGCATGATTTTGCAGACTGCCCAATTTCCAACGTAAAAGACTAAACGAGTGTACCCGCCGGTATCCGTTCTAGGATGATGTGTTTTTTTTTTTTTAATGAAAAGATATGACCTGACTATGAAGGTATGCAATTATTTTAAATCCTATTCAACTAAGCTAAAGTGCATGTATTATAATCAGGGGACATGTGCGGATAGGAACCGCTGGGTCAATAGTCAAACACCCTCACCAAGCACAGAAGAGTGATGCACTATCACAAAAGAATGAAATAGCGATAATATTTCAATAGTGATAATATATATTTCACTAGACTACCACTCAACCAAACCAATCTTCTTTGAAAACTTAAATTCTATTAAAAATAAATATTATAATTATTTTTTTATTATACGATTTAATAAATAAACATACGTGTTATTTACTTTCAGTGAATGGTGCAGTAAAATCTGGTACTTTGCTGGCAATCATGGGCTCCAGGTATAATCAATTATTATTAATACATTGCACATTAAAATATAGGAAATTACTATATTATTATTTGTTGCTTGTAGATCGTAAGTAGTCAGGGTATGTTTTGCACGTCTTTTACCAATAAATGATACTGATATTTGGGCCGATATAAAAATTTATCTATGAAACGGCCCGCAACAGCGGTATGTCTGAATATGAAGTTAAAAAACAGCTTTCTACAGCTGGATTGTAAACAGTAAGTATCTCCGCGTGTTTTCTTACCATTTGGCGTACAGGCTGTTGGCATACAGGTATCTCGGAACAATTGAGAATCTTGAAGGTTGGAACTGGCGGTTTCCTATATACATTGTCTGGTTATCTGTTTTCTAGGTATCAAATAATTTTTCCTCGATCGTGATCATTTTTAGTGAAAAGTTGAAAATCAATGAAACCCAAACAAACAAATTCAGCAATAAAATTCAAGATGGTGGCCGAAGCTATAATACTGTTTAATCTGGTAGTAATTCTGGATTTAGACTAATAATACCCCACTTCCCTTCAACGAGTAGAAAAAATAGTGTTATTAAAGGTTTGCAATTTCAGGTTGATTTTTGTTCATTGTCATTAACAAATAGCCGATTTAAACATATTTTAATGTACCTATATTACTATAATTAAATTATTTTTAGGAACATGAAAAATGAAAACAATAATATTTAAGATTCGAGGTCGTTTTTGGATTAAATAAAAAAAAAATAGTTGCCCTAATTACACAAAAAAATTGAAATTCCCCTCTCCCTATATAGGTTTTAAATAAGAGGCTCACACTGCCAATGTTTAGATAAAATGAATTCTATATTTATTTTATTTTTAAGAAGTTATACAGCTTGCTCGCATTATTATGTAATTTCTAATACGGGATTTATTTATAGTTTTTTTTTTCCAAGCGGAGCCGGCAAAACCACCATGCTGGCCACCATCAGCGGCAGGACTAAACACGGCTCGGCGGGGTCTTTGCTCCTCAACGGCAGGCCAGCCACATCCAGCGAAATGGCCAAATGCTCTGGATTCGCTCCGCAGTTCGATTTGTGCTTCGAAGAATTGACACTAATCGAACACATGGCATTTATGGTAATTTCAACTTTAATAAACTTTTATAAATTGTATTTTTTTAAACTTTTTTACAGAAAGGCCTCTCTGATTGGAGTATTTTTATTAGATAAGGTAGGTATTTGGAAGGTTTTGAATTAAATGGTAATTTAGAAACTTGCACTTGCATTTGAAACATTTCTAAAACATTAACCTGATTTTGTTTTTGGTCACAATTGTGTTCAGACTGTCTAGAGCACGTAGCCCAATGTATAGTAAAATGAAACGAATAGATTGGGAATTTCGAATAATTGTAAAGCTCGACAAAGGTTTGTAAAAAAATACTTAACCCCGTAGAATTTTCACTGGTTTATTACACTTATTATTGTATTTATCGATTAAAGATCGCCAATTATTTTATAGGTGCCATGGCTGACTGTTCGATATAGACGGTAAATTTATTATGTAATTATTAAGAATAGATGCAGGTGACAAGATGCAGCGCCAAATATCGGAAGACAGAATAAAAAGAACAGGAACATACCTTTTGCTGCGTTCTGCGGTCTTGAACCACTGCAGCTCTCTCGGGAAGATTGCACCTACTTTTGACGAGTGTAATCTCACAGAACAGAATATCCGCACATCACCACACCCGGCTTCCTCAACAGAGACACGTTTGGCGGCCGCGAGTCCTTTGAGCGCGCGACGCGAAGTGCTGATTCTTACGTCACGAGCCGTCACGCTGTTGTCCACTTTGGCCAAATACGATGCGGGTAGTTTGAAACGCCACGTCGATAGGTGCACTTTTTGACGCGAGAAAAGGTTGAATCACTAATAAAAATAGATATTTTAATGTCCAAATATCGTAAAATTTATTATGATTACAGGTGTCATTAAAACGAATGCTAAATATACGATAAAAGTTGTCCGCTATAAATTATTAGACTAGCGTTACCAAAACGACTTCGGCTTACTTAGGAATTTTAGTTCTAATATTCCAGTACTAGTGTATTGACTGCATTTAATTGATCTTTATCAATAATATTGAGTAAATTAAATATCGAAATTGGTCTATTAATACGATCTAATGATGCTACAATTAAACGGACTTTCTTACAATCTCGTTTAATACTCGTATGTTTATGTTTTACAGGCAAAACTTAAAATGAATCACAACCTTTCGTGGAGAATTAGAGATAAAACCATAAGAAAACTGCTGAAAGATTTCGGAATTGCGACTTGTGCAGACACCCCATTGAAGGCTTTGTCAGGAGGCGAAAGAAAACGAGTGACGATCTGTGTTGAGGTTGGTTGGCAAGCGCTCTTAAGGCATCTTTATCTCTTAAGGTGATTTTAGCTATTTTTGTCTCGTGGCGCAAAGATCATTGTTTAGAAGTCATTATATCAACCCTTTTAAATGGTAAATCTGAAGTATATTTATTATTATAATTTCATTTGATTGATTTCTAAGCCCTTTTAAATGATTTAAAATCCTCTTAAATCAAATTTAAAATTAAGTTGCGTCCTTAATTTCAAAAATGGATAGTTGGCTTGCATTTAAGTATTTGGTAGTTCAAGAAGTAGATATAGGTTCTCATGGTATATAATTCGTAGACATTAGAGTAGCAGTTTCGTGAATTATATATCTATAAAAATATATTTTTTAAACTATATGCAACAATCTTGATATGTAATTATTGTGGACCCACCTTAACTAGGTTAAATTTGCTTGCACAGGAAAGATGGTGGTGATGAATCGTTAAAAATAGAATGACTGTAATGTGCGGATTCTAACCCACGACTACTGCTTGTCAATAGTAAACTTAAATAATACGATAATTTTGATACTAGTTTCACCTTAAATAATAATAATAGTAAATAATATCTTATTATTACGTGATTATATATTAACAATAGCTTAATAATGTATAAATAATGTATATAATTCCTAATATTGCAAAAAAAACATAATAATGTGAATAAATAAATACATGTATACTTTGTGCATTGATTAGTACATTACATTGAATAGTAGACAATGAAAGAAAATGTATTTTAACACTCACACGAAACTTCTTACTATAGTTAATTTTGAAAATAAGGTATAAAGATTGTATTTTATATTTATAAACGTTTAGTTAAGATGTTTTAAGACAATAATTTTAAATTGCAGATCAACCGTATAGACTCAAGACCTCAGACTTTGCAAGCTTTTGAAATTTGTTTCAATTATTTTTTTTTTTAATTATTGCTATGACCTAGGTCATATACAATTATTTTGGACCCTACTTAACTGGGCCAAATATGCCTGTCCTAGAGTCAGGGGAGTGGTGATAATGAAGCTTTAAAATGGTATGACCATGTACGGATTCGAACCCGCATCCTTTGGGCCAATAGTCCAACGCCTAAACCACTAGACTACAGTGATTTCAATAATTCATAACATAATTATAACTTGTGCTTTATCTCCATTTAAATTTCAATTTTTCAATGTTGCCAGAAGCAACTTTTATTACTCACATATATACAATTACAATGTATAGATCCAGCAAAGACATTGTCGTATCTGCCGGTTTCTTAATCTTAACTAAAAATAATTTATTTAAACATGCATAAAATATATAACAAAGTACTTAATAATTAAGTTGACGTAACTTATGTGATTACAAACAAAATTTACTTAATTTAACTAAAACCTAAATAATTTTTAATATGTTTTTTCCATAAATTCTTTTAATTTAATTTTTATTGCCAATTTTCTCAGATTTGTGTGTCATCGGAAAGTGGCTATAAGGTTAACATAATATTCAGGTTGAACTTTTTCTCATGCGCATCATTTTATGGGGTTATTCTATCCTTAAAACTTTTGTTTTACAACTTTTCTTAATGTGTTTTCCTAATGTCCTAAAAAAATTGATTAACCGTTTGATTATGCCATACTATATACAATGCGTTAATATGTTATTAGGATTTTTCTATTGCTAATTTTATTTACTTTTTTTGACAAAGTTTAGAATAAACCATTAAAAAGATATGTGCTACTTATTAAAAAGTTCTTGTCGTGTTTCAGCTTCTCAGCGAGCCGGCGATGTTATTCTGCGACGAACCGACCTCGGGCCTGGACAGCCGGACAGCGGCCGCAGCGGTGGACATGCTGCGGCGCCTGGCCGAATCTGGGAAGATAGTCGTCTCTACGATCCATCAGCCAGCCTCTGGAATTTTCAACCTTTTTCACGATGTGGTTTTGTTGGCCAACGGAAAGGTGGCTTTCCACGGGCCCAGCGGCGAGGCGGTTAGCTTTTTTGGAGGGTAAATTCATTGATTTTCTTTATTAAATCGCAGTTCGATTTAAGTCACATAGATCTCGAAACACGAGCCATAAAATAATAAATATGTATTTTGTCCAAACAATAATTTCAGAATGAATCTTCATTGTCCAATTGGTTTCAATCAGGCGGAATATTACATAAGTCAATTATCCATTGCCAATGGCAGAGAAAAAGAATGCATTACAAGGATACAAAACATTTGCTTTGAATACACTGTTTCTAAATATTCTGAATGTATGCAGACAATAATTACTGAATCAGAAAATACACATATTTCTGTTGAAAAAACCAAAGGAGCTGCACACCACGTTAGTATATTTCAAAATGTATTTTAAAAGATAACTACTTCGGTACAAACTTAAAAAGTAAGCTAGTTATGTTCTTAGTTTTGTTACTGTGCAAGGTTAGTTTTATTGCAAGCAGTTTTATTACATTGTTTTAATGGAAGAGAAATTACATTAGTTAGATGATTTTCAAAATGTTGCTATTATTTATAGATCGTGATAGTCTAGTGGTTAAGGGGTTATTAGACTATTGATCCAAGGTCGCGGGTTCGTATCCGCACATGTTCATACCATTTTTACGCTTCAGTACCATCATCTCTCCTGACTTTAGAACAGGCACATTTGACCTATTGAGTAGGGCCCAAAATAATTGTATATGACCTGGGTCATGGCAATTATTTAAAAAAATCATTTTAACACAAATAATGTCCTTATAGAAAATCAGTGGTTAACTTTTAGGTTATTTGGTCAACATGACAAGAACAACAGTAAAAGTATTTAAAAAATAAATATATCAACCACCGTTTCACCCTTCAATACACCAAAATCGATTATTGCATAATATAATTTATTTATTTTCACAGAATAATAGCATTGAAAGCAGACAACCAAAGTAAGTTAAACTTTGTTGTTTTATATAATTTATTAAGAAATGTATAAATGTATAAACAAATATTTAAATTCGACAGGAAGCCAGGTTGGTTAATGCAATGTTTTTGGTTAACATGGCGCCTTTACATAGTTACTAAAAGGTCTATTTATACGTACGCCCTGGATTTTATTTTATTTATGGTTAGTAATACTAAAGATAAACTACTTAATATGTATAGTTAGTATATACTCAAAATTCTTTTCGTTTAACTGCTTAAGTTAAATATATTAAAAATATGAATCTCACATGCATTATATGTATATAGTTCTAAAAAGCAACGTTTGCCATAAGGTTGTAATATTTTCAATCAACTTTAATATTTAGCTGTGTAAAACCCTTCTATTCAAGCTTACCGTGTTTTTTTATAACATTTAACATTATTTATAATTTTGTGGAGCTCAACTGAGACTCTGTCTCCTTTTAATATTGAAGCTGTTAAAAAATTCCTTCTTAACTCGCTGCCGTCACTTTAGATAATATTTTCTTTGTCAATGGTTGCCATTCTCAAAAAATATAATTTTGATTTTAATCTCATAAATTATACTTATAATTATAACAAAATTGCAAGGATGTCACTTGCGCCCGGTTTTAAAGTAATTATAATTTTCATTAAATAAAAATATACTTATTAATATTAACGTAATGCACATCTTAGCGATAGGTAAAAAATAAATTAAAAATAAACAAAATATAAAGGAATGTTGCCAGTATTGCACAATGTTGTTAATGTTGCACAATTAACGAAGAGTATCATTTCCAAGATATGTAAAAAAATCATAACTCCAAAATGCTTGAAAATCGAACAAACATTAACAGAATCTTTTTTGTTGCAAGTGATGCTTTCTACCACGTCCTTAAGTTTTACCTACTATTTACTGGACACCTTCTAGATATTCTTAGTATTCTAGGAAATTAATGATTCTCCTAGGTATTCGTTACATTTGGATACTCCAAGAGACAATAATGCCGTCACTGTATGAGAAATTACTATTTACTCTTTATTACAATGACCATTTATCACAAACATGTGTTATTTTAGTGCATGGTCGTGTTTTGTATATACTAACCGCGTTTTCTATATATTAACTGTTATTAGACAATATTAAAATCAGTTTTTTTTTAAATTAAAACTACCGAGATTTGTCCGCTGCTCTCGTTTACATCCAACTACTTTATCTTCTAATACCGGGTAAAAAAGTTAGATGGATAGATGAAAACTCAAACACTTATGAAATAGATTACACCTATTCGTATCCGAGATCACTTAATTTTTTTTATTTATTTATTTCTTAGTTTAAAGCATATAAAATGTATTATAAACATGAAATTAGCTGAAAATCATGGATATAAAGTTAAATTGTAAAACAACACAAATGATATTCAAAGAGAGTAGCATTGAAATACAAAGTAGAATAATAAAAATTACACATTTTACGTATAAACTAATAAAAATAATAAAGAAACAAGATAATGATACCTATTTATTACGACAAAATATTTTAATTTAATTTATTATTCAACGGCTCTCCGGCTGAACTTAATTAATCGATGACCTCTGTTGTATGAATCCGAATTATAATTTTGATGAAAAATATTAGTAGTTAGTAGCAAACGCAGGTTTTATTGCTGGAGATGTCGCTTACTTGTCAATGTTTTTATATTCAGATGATTGCGTTTGTGGTGGCAGTACCATATGCAAAAGTGACCAACTCAAAGGACCAACGAGATATACAAAACGTGGAAGGCCTCATGTACCTGACCATTACCGAAGCTGTTTTCCTGCACATTTACCAAGTGCTGACAATATTTCCGTTGGAGATTTCCATTTTGTTACGAGAATCTGCCGGCGGGGTGTACCGGTCGAGCGCGTATTATTTTTCCAAAATGTTACTCTTGGTAAGCATTACGGGCGAAATTAAGCGCGGACGCCATTCATTTGTCTCGTTCTTCGCGTTTTAATTATTAAGATCACCAGAACCGTTTCACTGACACAACAGAAAACAGTAGGCTTGGAGACTTGAAAAATCTACTTGGCTTGTAGACTTGAAACTTGAAAAATCAGCGAGCAGACCTAACGGTCATCTGACTAAGAACAATCGCGAGCCTTTCTCTGTTGACACGAGAGCCTCTGAACTCGTCTTGCTAAGACGAGTTCCCCGTCAATAATGCTAAGTAGCTCTGCATAATAATACAAATTCTTTAGTATTTAATTGACATATTGTAATTGTTGTACATTGAGAAAAACTTCTAGGGAAATGGTACTAGGTAATCTTAGATAAAACATATTTAGATTAAATCTAAATATTAAGGATTCCCAAGGATTTTAAAGTAATTTCCACAGTCTAGCCACATAAACTTTGAAAGGCTAAAAATAATGAAAAACCTTGTATTGTTGTTTAATATATAAAGGGTTAACTGTGTATGGAAGATGTAATTATATATTTTAGGTCACTATTCCCCATAATGTATATTAAATCTCAGTAAAACCTATAAGTACAAAAGTAATTGAAATTTCTTTTAGAACAGAAAATTTTTGTTTCTGGAATTTTATTAAAATTTAAAAAAATTGAATTGAAATTGTTTAAAGCTGAGATCACCTAAAAAGTAGTATTTTTTTTTCAGATTCCAATTGCTCTATTGAATTCGTTTTTTTATACTGTGACAATATTCTACGTGGCGGGTTTAGAAGGAGGTTTCGTTGGATTTGTGCAGTTTTTTATTCCTATCGCAGTTACATCAGCAGCTTCAAGCGCTTATGGTAAGTATTCATTAAATATACCTGCCTACAAACCACTCTTATCTATCACCATTAAAAAATTAGGAAAGAGAAAGAATATTGGACTGTTTAAACTCCCCGGTCCTGATACCTCGTTCACATTTTAATCTTTTCTCCGTATAACAGACGTAACCTTACGAAACTATTATGAGACCACCCCTAAGAAATTTCCCATTGATACGCAAAAAATATTTGAAGAAACCCTTAAGTCACTACGGAGTAATGAGTAAACATTCATTAGAAAAATCATTCAAATCGATTTTTAGAACATCCTCCTTTTTTTGAAGGATAAATGAATAAATAAATTCTCTCTCGTATATTGTAATCTTTCTTATAAGTGCACGCACAGTCAGTAAAGCCTTTTCGGTAATACATTTAATAAATATATAAACAATCTTTAATCTCGATCACACGAAGTAAAGAATAGAAAACTCAAGTAATATTGCACTTCACTAAAAATTCTCATTTATTTATTAAAATACAATATATACAGTGTGAACTTAAAGTCAGCCTTTTAAGCGGTTATTTGGACGAGAATTGAATAACTGTTGTTCAACAAGTTTCATATAGTTAACAAAAAAAATCATATAAAAGTATAAATATCCTATTAAACATTTGGTGAACGGGTGAAAGTTTGAAGTTTGGTAAAAATTAGCGTTGCTTTAAAACGTTTGCGTTTAACAGCGTCCTCAAACATTAAAACGATTTCGAACAAATCTTGAAATCGTTTTCTCGTAATTCGAAAATATTTTTGCTAATTAACGTTTGTTTGTCAATATAGATCAATTACCTGAAAGGTGCAAAGCAAATAAAAATACAACCTGCATATCTACGAAACTTATGCTAAATGTATTTTATTGATAGCACTTGCACTGTTGTTATACCGTCATGCCAACGGGTTGACGACGACATTTTTGCCAATAAAGGCGAAACAAGGAGTATTCCTTATCCCTTTCTTTTATCTTACCCGTTCATCTTCAAATTATAATGTATCCGATCGAGATTTCGATGGATGCCGAATTACGTTATGTATATAACATATGTTTACATAATATTAGTAACGTTTGTTTGCAGGAGCGGCCCTTTCTGCCTCGTTTGAATCCATCGACACGGCATTTCTTATATCGGTTCCACTAGAACTGATCGGCCTGACTTTTTCTGGAATATTCCTGAGTATTCCCAGTGCATCTATATATGTGATGTGGATGAAGTATATATCGATATTTTACTATGGGATCGAAGCCATTTCAATATTACAGTGGCAAAATGTCGATCATATAGAGTGCTCGTCAGTGAAAAATATGAATTGTATTCAAAACGGAACAAAAGTACTGGAAAAATATGGATTTTCTAGTGATAACTTTTACTTCGATTATATTGGTTTAGGCATAATTTATTTATTATGCCATTCAATAGGAATTCTAATGATTTTTAAAAGAAGCAAAAGACAAGCAGTTTATTGATTTTTTTTATGTTCTCATTTATAAAGTATTATATTAAAAATTATATTATTTCTTTTATTTTAAAAATGCAATTACAGCCAATGAATGACCCACATGACATAAATGGCATACGTAGTACATTTCAATTTTGTTTTAACGACCATTAATTACCTATTTTAATATGTAAAAACGTTGGTATGTGACGTCATCACACTTAAACCACTGGACGCCATATGTTCGTTTAGTGCTGCGATATTTTTTTTTTGTTAAGATATTTCAATTAATTGTATTTATGGTCAGATTTGGCTCATATCCATACTTCGTACTAAAAAAATGTCTCTGTATGTTACGGGTAAACCGCTGAATCGGTTTGGTTGAAATTTGGTTTGGAGATAGCTTGAACCCTGGGTAAGCACATAGGTAGAAGACTTTAAAAAAACAAATTCTAAGAGGGTGGAAATAGAGGACGGAAGATTGCATGGAAATTATTTAGGAAACATGCTAGGAACGTGTTTTTGAGTATTTTGGAAAGCAGGTCAACGAAAATATTTTTATTTCTGTTGAATACCGCAAGAACGAAAAATCAAATTTAGGCGCTTACCTTGAGTGCCGCGGGCACTAGTTGTCGCACACCGAAGGCGCCTGCAGGGCCTATTTGCCAGCCCAGAGTTGAACAGCTAGTTATAAGGTATTTTATACAATTAAAGTATGATTCGATTAAATCGGGTAATAGTAATACATAACTCAATAACCAAACGTACGACTATCATAAACAACGGTTATTTTTAAGATAATCACAGAAAGAAAACCGTTGAAAAAACTTACTTTTATCAAGGAATTGGTAAAAAAATATGGCGACACGATTTCCTGAGGATTTACGTTGCCGTAAGGGGCGACGGGCGCGCGTGATCTAACTCGATTTTCGCATTCTGATTTTCAATTTTCGGGGATTTCCTCACAGATTTACACCAACTGCTTGCGGATTGTGACATTATTTGTAGATCCATAACCTCGCAGCATTCTAACAATGAGGTGTGGTCACTGCCGGAGAACGGCCAGCCAGCGTATTTGCGAATCACACGTCTCGCATTTGTTTATCAACCACTATCGGCCAGGTAGGTTAGAAATTCATATTGATAATATGATGATGAGAAGAAATGTGTTTGTGATTGCTCTATGCAAGGAAATATTATTTATTTGGCTCAACCAAAATATATAATTTCAAAATAAAAATCTAACTCGATTTTCAGTGTACAGTAAAATATGTACTTTGTGCCTTGTTAATAGAAATTTATTAACATTTTATTTCAATTTACACTATTTCGACATGGATATACAAAAACGATTCGGAAAACTTATAACTATGTTTTTCATAATCTCATATCATACAAAATTACAAATAAACAAATGGGTATTTCAATAAGCCACTGCTCCATATTTGCCTTGAATCCGAAGTGATATAATTCCAATGATTGTCATAACGGTTGAAATCACAAGAAATCCAACGAAGTCCATATAAATTGATGTGTGCATATATCCAAAACTTTCCAAGACCTCCAAACCACTATCCACGCAAGGAAGTTTTGGGTCCGAAGAGCATTCTGAAAGCAGGAAGTCATTTAAAAATATAATACCGATGAATGACCGAAAAATAATTACTTTTAAAATAAACATTTCATTTATAGCAATTCTCTTGATAAAAGAGTATACAAATATTTACGATGTTTCAGCATTTTCGTATCCTTTTTTGTGTAAAATATTTTAAAGTCCTCTTACCTATTAATTAAACAGTATTTTTTTAATATTTACCTTCACCCCAAAATGTTTACGGATATTATTAATGTAATATAATTGCCATTATTTCGTTTTCATTCTATCACCCAAGCTTGTTTATTGGTTACATGTAATGTCATGAATAATAATAAATTTTATATTATTAAATAAATAAATAAAAGAGAGTAACAGAAATAATAACGAAATTAAAAATATATTGCTTATAAAGATTAACATTTAATTTATGTAATGTGTTATGTGTAAATGTTATTTAAATAAAATAACAAAAAAACATAAATCTACGAAATAGGTAAGATGCGAACTCGATCGATATATCGTAGCCTTGACTAAGCGCGATCAACGACCTACGCGTTGCGAGCGGACGATCAGCAGGTGCACGTAAGACAATTTTTAATCGGTTATGGTACATTTTACACAAAATCGATATTACCACCTATTTATTAATGTGGGTGGCTATTGGTCTGTGTTAGGTAAATAATCAAGCATTACATTGTTCCCTTACCTAATGAGTCTATTTGAGTCCAGGTTATTTTGGACAGCGCCCCAACTCCATAGTAGAAGGAAGAGATGAACTTTACGGGCTCCATCCACTGCGGCAGCGAGTGGAGATTTATGTAGAGCCCGCCGCAGGTGCTGATTATCAGGTCCAAAGGGGTCACCACCAACGTCGCATATCCGGAGTCGGGAAACACCGCGGACAACATTAAACCTGCGGTTGATTGCCTTATTTTATTTTGTATTTATTTATTACAATAACAAGCCGACACCATGAAACCCGGGGTTGATTATATTATATATTCTTTTATTTTATTTTTCTTTATTAAAGGATTTGTATCGAAAATAAAAATAATTTATATACCAGAAAAAAATACAGGAAATGTTTAATTGGGGAAATGTAGATAGATCAGTGTAAACAGGTTGTATTTATATTCACTGATGTCCTTTTAGGGGGTTGATCTACTCGTATATCGACAACTAAACCGGCCTCAAAAAAAAAAAATAATACTAAATTAATTATATTATTAAAAAACTTTGTTTATCTTCGAAGCGCTTCGCGAACCGAGCGGGCGCGAGTTCATTGCCCGATCTCGCGCCATGCATTCATCCGCCTTCTCAAACATTAAAACAATTTCTCCGAAATTTCGAATTCGTTTTTCTTGTAATTGGGAAACATTTTTCTAAAATTTTTTGCTGATTAATGTTTGATTATTGACCCCCTAATAGGACATCAGTGAATATAATACATCTATATATGTGAATGCATGCGTGTAGGTGATGGCGGCTGTATTAAATTAGAGTATGTGTGAGTGTGCTTGAATTAAAAATGAAAGAATGTACCATGAAAAAATTGATTACCATAGCATGCAGCCGAGACTGACATCAGAACTAATGTCACAGTATTTGCAAAGAACGTTTCTCCGGGAGACGGAAAACTCACAACCGTTGATATGACCCCAACTAATATTACTTGATTCATAAGTAATCGGGGTAACTAGAAGAAAAAAAAATGCAGACTACAAAAATTCTGCTAAATTCCATAAATAAAATTCTTTATTGACAGTTTTAGCGCACCACCTGACTCTACACCACCACTTTAGCACAAGCGAAATTAGTTTAATTAAGTAAGGCACAAAATAATTGTAAATGGCGTTGTATATCCCGATCTTCTGGTGTTATTAGACCTTCTTCTTTAACCTGTTTCTTTTTTTTTTATTAGCTCTACGTTTTACTCCATGATTTGCGACAAAAAGAGCAAAAAAACTCCCTGCCAGTGACTCCAACATAGTCTGTTTTAAAATTCTCTAGGTCTCGTTCGCATCTAATTTTGTATCTATTCTGGTGGAATCCATTAACAGTTATGGGCTGATAGTTTACGGCAGAGGGTATAAAACCTACCGTAGTAAAATACAATCTCCACAGTTTCGTATACTTAAAACAATTGTACCCAACAAAATAAAAACGATGTACAAAAACTATATTGGAGGGCTCTTTGAATTCTGCAAGGTGTTCACGGTATCTTAAATGTTTAATTTTAAAATATTTATGGAGTATTCCTCACGTGAAGAATTCAAAGTTTTTTTCACATAAGTACTCGACAAGGCAATTAGCATCACAAATACTTATTATACCGAAGTTTAAAAATTATATGGGGAAAGACAAATTAAAGTTGTGCTGGCACGATTATTTAATAAGGTACCTTTAGAAATAAAGAAATAAAAAAAATAGGGATGTAAAAAAAGATCTAAAATTGTACTTATATTCTTCAATTCATGCTTGTTAATGTAATGTTTTTAACAATAGGTATGTAATAAAAAAAATAATAATAATAATAAAGTAACATGTTGCTAGATATAATGTCTATACTAGTGAGTATCTGGTAGATGAGTCGGCAGGCTCTTCCAGGACATGTGAACTGCTGACTTAAAATATATGAAATAAAGGTCGCGACAGCGACATTGAATTTGAATTTGAATTGTTTATTATAAACGTAACTTTTAAATTAAGCCATATTATCACTGTTATGCCTAGGTATAGAATTTGGTAGACCATTTTGAAAGTTATAGGTTACTTAATAATAAATAATACTTAAAAAGTTACCATTGTTAATATTTTGGATAAATAGAAGGCCGAGGCTGAGTACATGTTATGTTCTCTTTTGTACAGTGCAAGATCATCGTGGAAAGTCAATAAAACGGAAAATTCTGCATTATAATAGGCTTCAAAGCACAAGGTATAATGAAGACCTCTCATATCCTGGATGCCTTGCTGTGTCGTCCCAGATATTCCAAAATATATGGATGAAAAAAGTAACGCCTTCACCTGCAATTAATTAATCTTAAATGAGATAAAAATACATGTTTCACTTGTGGAATAGCAAGTTAAACATAATTGAATTTTAAAAACCCTATTAGTGCATTTTTTTTTTTTTGAAATCCCTTTATTGTATATATCTATTCTCAGCTAGACCGGAATCAGTCACAAAATTCAGTGATAGATGTTTTTATGACAATCCATCAAACACATAAAATATAGAAAAAAAGGAAATTAAAGAGATAAGATGTTAGTTGCTAATATCATTTTTTCTACTTTAGTTTATAGTAAAACCATACTACATATAAAAACATATTTTTACGGATTTCCACATAGATTTCGGATTTACGGATTTTACATACCGTGTGTACGAGTCTATTTCCCCATGTGTACATATCCCGACCTCGGGGAGAGTTTGACACGTCCGTTCAATACAAAGTACTGACGGAAACCGAAAAAAAATGGTTTTTATATATAATAAATGTTTAAAACCAGTTTAAAACCGTGAATATAACCGTTACCATTTAACTGCCTGCAATAAAGCATTAACATAACAAAGGCCTTAGAGGGCTTTGAATTAGGTTGGCTTAAAAGCTGCCAAGCGTAAAAAAAAATGACCAAAGCATCGATGAAATTCTACTATATAATAATTTGATTAAAACTGCGCTCGTGTCATATTTGTGCAAAAAATTTTATGTCATTAACATGGTGTATTTAAAATCACTGCTGCCATTTCAGTAGGTTTATCAACAACTAAACTGGTCTCATGAAATAAAGAAACTAGGATTTTATTCTGGATTCAAAACGGGACTCACGACATCCAATTTACAAAATTAAAACGGATATAGTTCTACATACGGATTTTCCACTTATCTAATTTATTTTTCCATAAAAACTACACAAATACATTTAAAATGGCGCCAAACCCGTGTAAGATAATGTATGGGAGTGTATACGAACAAACAATGGGTATTATCGATGGGCAATAAATGTTTTAGGGTAGATACTATACGTAATTTGAAATGTTTAATTCAATAATTTTGTTATTTTTTAATTATTAGTTTTATAATACCTGAAAACAAATATTTTTATGACACACATGGTGCTATCTTGGTTTAATTTACATGTATTTTGTAATTATATTGAAATATCACTTTTAAATTGTATTGGAATATATGTGGACGACTACAACCAACGTGGCCGCTTGGTGATTTTTGTCTCTGTCACTCTGGCTACCGAGACATGCGCGAGACACGTGCCGAAGTAGTCGCCGCGTTCTTGTATTTGCGCTCGCACTTAACCTTAGGTTACCCTTCATATTACCTAACCGCTGTTTTTCGATAATGCCGTTTTTTACAATTTCCGTGAATACATAGATATGGGTGCGTATATGTGTAAGTGTAGTATGTGTAGTGTGTGTTTGTGTGGCAGATAACATCCCGCCATTCTGTAAATAAATCAATGTTTGTGTGTGTGTGTGCCTTGTTGCTTTACTCAGTATTGTGTTGAGAAAAGCGCCGTTGCATATCCTCGGCGTCGAAAGTTGACCCGGCCGGATTTGAACCTCTGAGGTCACGAACCCGGGACACAGCACCGTCTTACGCACGACAGTAGCAGGCAAATTAATCTCGGTACAACGACAGATTCTGATTTAATTCTCGTAATTGGGAAACATTTTTTGCAGGTTAATTTTAATTAATTATTTTTTAACCGTGACAAACCTTTTTAACATTCGAACGGTTTTGATATAACTTTAAATGCATTTATATTTTATTTGGAGAAGCATATTTCTAATATTTTTAGCTAAATATGTTTTATTTTACTTCATAATTTAAGAGTTTTGTCGCCATTAAATAGTGAATAAAAATACACTCTATATAAAGAGCTTCGATTAACCCTTTTAATTGTTGTACTGGTAACCAGTATTAAGTAATATAGTGCAATATATATATAAATCTGATATTATGAGAAATTATTTACCAAAAGCAATAAACTTTGGGTGTAATATTCAGTTATATTTCTCTTGAAGTCTACCCAATTTCTCCATGTTAGCAAGATCAGCTGGGACAACCAAGGTGCCTGTATACTGAAACAAATATAAATAAATATAAAATAAACATAATTTAATTGGTACGACTTTAATTCACACTGTTCTATCCGAATCACAAAATCATGGGCCAATTTGATATTGGCCCATCCCCGTCCTTTATGGCCGTCTGTTGCATCTTTTAACTCGAAAAGTATAAATGCGAAATTTGCTTTTTCTGTGTTGACTGATGCTCTTGAAAAACAACCATAGCCGTTTAAATCACATCGGAAGCCGGTCGAATAATATAGATATTTAACACTAAAGTGAACAAATTTTTAGTACATTGATAGTTGGATATCATATTCGAATCATATCATATTCAAGTATCACGTTCAAATATTATTTTCGAATTCCAAAAATATGTCAGCACGGCTGTTGTAAGGTTTTACTTAATACTAGCTAGTTAAAATTAATACAATCTCATCTATATGCATAAATAGAAACATTTAAAAGAATGTTCAGTCTGTGAAAACATTATGTCCGTGTTGTTTCATTGCTAGCCGAGCGTCAAAAATTACAAAAATAAACAAATGGTGTTAAAATTTATGATGATTTGAAAGAATGTTATAAAGCCACTGTATGTTTTAATTATTTTAATAACTTAATGTCGCCTTTATGGCCATCCAAAACTCAATTTAAATAGGCTAAAAGTGCCACAGGCACAAGTGTAGATTGGAAATCAAGCAACCCATAGCAAGTTGGTACCATGGCGCATGTAGTCTGGGGAGAAGATGCCTCTAATGGCGCCTGTTGGGCCTAGTTTTAAGACGTCAGTTTCTAAATAAATAATTTACTACTACTAAACAATGTATAGAAACAGTTGATATAATATGATAACCACGGGGTGTCAAATCCATTCTTTTTCTATTGACGTTCATCAGGCAATGGTTAGACAGCACTTTCACTGAATCAATGTTAGTGCTGGCGCGGATGGTACTAATAACTCCAAATTTTGGTTCTCTAGGATGTGAAAATAACTGGCCGCGCGGAGAGATCTAACAAATTTTAACCCTCTAGTATCTGAGGAAGTTGGTTAAAAATTGCTACAAAAATGTTGACATAATAAAAACCTTATTTTAAATCTTAATCTGTACATAATGTACTTGGTATATAATACAATTCTTTGTAATGTTTGTGCTAATTTCAGGAAATAATAGATGGATTTTACTATTACAAAGGTTGCGGGTTTAAATCTACACACCGTCTTCCCTAACACTACAGTTAACTAATAGTAAAAGAAAATTATGCTGATTTGAGCAGGGTTTCTAAAAATCGTTGTATATGATCTAAGTGAGACTCAATTTTGTAAATAATAATATATAATAGAATCAAAACAACGAAATATGTATTTTTTTAAATGTACTTACGCTTTAGAAACTTCTATATTTGGCATAAACTCTACTAAAGATGTGTCAAATTCGCTACTCTTATTTTCATATTTGTTCGTGAGTATAGACACCGTTTCTCTATTGGATATTTGTCTTAAATAGTACTCAGAAGGGTTATATGTTATGGGACATCGAAGACCAACGCTGAAAAGCACAAAGAATTATGTATATATATTTTAATGAAGCCCAAAGAATAAATATATATAAAGAAAACTAAGAATAGTGGATGATATACCTACTCTATGCAAAAGAACATTACCAACTGATGTATTGCAGCCATGAAGCTATGTTAATCTATTCATACAGACAAATTATTTTATAGCAATATTTCAATATTACATAGATTTTATACCAGATATGTTATGGCTAATAGGTAATCACATTTGCGGAAGGAGTTTGTAAGGTTCTGTTTAACAAATCCAAAACGCGAATACTGTAAAACTTTCGAATCTATGTAGGTACAAATGTAGTAGTCTGTACTACAAGAAGTACCTAGTTCATCCTTCCCGGTGATTTCAAAGTGACCCCTATTCAAATTTCGTTCATTTTGTTGTTAGCACTACCACTATCAGGGGGTTTCAAAGTAATGTCGTTTACTCTAGAAAATATTCGCGAAAACAAAAAAAAAACAACTTTTCTCTAACTCTCTGAAAAAATAAATGATCTTTTAATTAAACCAGATAATATGCCTAAGCAAGGATGGGCGATCTTATTGCTATTTTAATTGGGCTTGCGTCTTAGATAAGCGATCCAATGCATAAACGCGTTAGTACGCTGCTGAATTTGAAAGTGAACGTGTAACCATATTTAAAACATAACCATATGAAAATGCATGAGCTTTCACTTTAGAAACGAACTCTCCGTAAGGCTGATACGTTTATATCATCCGCAAGTACAACCCATACAAATATTGTTTTTTTTTTAATGTATCTCGACCATAATACCAAATTAATCGGCCTTAGTGGCATGTCTATACATAATAAATTCTCGGAATATTTATGATAGAACCAGGATCTGAAAATAATTATTGAAAATTCTTATTTATGATTTGAAAGATTTTTAAAGAAAGGAATTTTGTAGTAAAATAGGAAACTACTTTTTATAAAAATTAATAAATCTTTAAAAAAACATAATCGCTTATAATTATTAGTTCTTATTATTGCATATAGACTCCAGTTGAAAAAAAATAGCTTAGTTGAGTAGCATCACATATCGTTATTTTAAAAAAATCTAGAGTAACAAAAATAAATGTACCTTTCAAAGAATAATAAACAACTCTTTTGGCAACCCTGAAAAACCATCTTTCCGTCTGACATCAGTATAATTTCTGAGAAACTCTTGAATATCTGTGAGGTCGGCTGGTGTATCGAACAAATCACGATTCTTCCGTTTTCGGCTAGGGCTTTGAGCAGATTTACAATCAAGACTGCACTGTAACTGTCCATGCCGGTCGTAGGTTCATCGCAAAAGATCACCGGAGGTTCTGATAAAATCTGCAGGGCGATTAAAATAATGTCTGATTTCATCACATACAACTTAAAAATGCTGGAAATAGTATAGTTGACCATTTAGCGAAGAACTAATAATGAAAAGTTTTTAACAAAACACCACGTAATATTCAGGCCCTATTCTCTCTCTCTCGAGAGAGAGAAGTCATCAATAGTATCGATAAGTACGCCATAATAATTATGATAGACAGACAGGTGTTATAATAATGAAAAATAATAACATTACTCGAGGGTAAAATATGCTGTTGTATTCTTTTTTATATCTTCCTTTTCATTTCATTTATCTTTATAGGTATAATAAGATTTTTCTTTAAATTGAGCTGGAAATAAATTTAATACGTACGATTTGATAGACTAATTTAAATAGAGAGCCAGCTTTACCAACAGTTAACTTTATCTAAACCGTCAACTGTTGATAAGGTTTCTGATGTGTAAACATTTTGGGAGCTCTATTCCAGGAAGATTGAATTTGTATCATCTCGTTTTCAATATCTATTTTACAATTTTATCTATGCAACATCTTATTATTTTCTTTCGATTAAAGATCAAAATTTTTATGTCCAAAAGAATAGGTAGCAGCGCCTCACGCCGTTGTTGTTGTTGCCTTGTTGTTTTTTCAATAATTACATTATTTGCGGTTACCACCAAGCAATTGTTAGGCTTTCTTTTGTTAACTAATATGGGATTAAGTTATTGTAAAAAAAAATCGAAAAAATAAACTACTTCGATTACTGTGGGCATCAGGATGAACTGAATAAAATACGTTCTCTCTAGCTAGCCACTGACACATTGCCTACACACATAAGGCTTAATTTTATAATCAAATGTCACCTAGTACACTTTGGAGGCAAATTCAAATAGACGATAAATTAAAATTACTACATAATCATGAAGACTTTCATGAAATTATTTGAAACTGCCATCAAAAAACAAAAGAAAACATACCACAGACGCCAACGCGACGGCTTTTTGTTCGCCGCCGGAAAGATGTCTTATTTGTACATCTCTTTGATTTGTCAACTTTAATTCATCCATGACTGCGTTTAATTTCTTCGTTTGATTGTTTTTTGACACCAATTCGTGAAGTTTCATTTCTGCCTGTAAAATGAATAACCTTTTTTAGATATTTTTATTTCGTCATTTTATATTTTTTCACAAAGTCCTCAATATATCACTTGTATGCAAAGGGTCTGTTAATAACTTCTTTGTCTCTGTGCACTAGCTATACCTAGAAATTTGAATAAAATCATTGATCGTAGACATTTCATTGTGGTAAAAAAAAAGATATTTTTAATTCGGGGATAGTATTTTATTTTATTTGGTGTTTATGGCCACAGCCACGTAATGTAAAAAAAGCATTATTAAACATTTATAATTTTAAAAGTTGGATTTAAGAATATTTTTTTTTATACAAGTTTACCTACTTATTATAAAACCTACTTTCGATTAACATTATCGTAAAATAAAGGCCAATTTTGAATTTTTCTGTTAAAACGTGGTCAATCAAGTTTAGGTAAACGAGATCATATAACCTTGCCCTCACTCCTAATTTCATCTTTTTGAGATTTGAGATTTGACGTTCGCACCGACAACTTAGAAATAAAGTTGTTCGACAGAATTACTAGACTGAACCGCAGATTTAAATTCACTGGAAGATAATCTAAATGCTTAAATATCATCTTCTACTAACAAATGATCTTTATAAACATCTTATAATTTAGAATGACGTCGTTAGACGGTGGCATAACAAAGGCGTTCAACATTACTGAATTTGTAATGCCGTATAATATTTGAATTTGACGAAATAAACGTTCCCATTTTGAGATAAAAACCTTAAATTGGTTTAATTATTCAGCTATATTAAGGCATTGTTTTAAAATTTTACCTAAATAGATAGATTAAAAATGATGCAATGCAACGGATGCAAAAAGATGTATACCTTATAGAAAAAGTCAAGCATTAGAAAACTATTATGTAGGTAGGTAAGATCGAAACTACAATTCATCTTATCTCACAAACCTATAAAGGCATACTGGTACTTATGTCCAGCTTGAAGGACCAACTGTTTAGGCAAAGGTAAAATATCCAATCCAAATTGCCAAAAACCTATAAAATTGTAGCTTGGACATAATTATTAAGGCAATTTGGAATATAACACACTCACGAATTCCTACGAGGATAACTTATTTCAATCACACTGAAATCACTGTAGGATGTTATACCGCACACAGCACTTTCACGAGTTGAGTAGTTGACAGAAGAGAGATAGTTTATTTTTTAGGTAGGGTAGGAAGGAAATAAAAATAAAACAGTGACAAATGGTGGTAAGTCTGAATTATTTTAACGTCAACAATAAATGTTTATTTAAGGCAAGTTTTAATGATCAATTATAAATAAAATGCGGTTTCAAATACTTTAATAATCGTTGAATAATGAATAGAAAGAGCGTAGGGGAATACTCGATGATAAATTCTAGATTTAGGTAGGTAAACATACTTGATATCATTTTTAATAGTTTTGATATTTCTAAATAAATATTATTTGTCAAAAAAAAATAAATGTATTAAACATCGGCATTTCTTTTTAGGGTTCTACACCAAAATGGTAAAAAGCGTGAACACTACAGTATTTGTGTGTTTATTTTTCAGTCACAAGCATGTAACTTCTAAGCTGTTTTTCTTATTAATAGTTTTGTATCGCAGTTTTTTTATGGCTTTAAAAATATGTAATACTGTTTTAAATTGTATATTTTTTGAAGCCACCAAATAAATTTGAACGCCTCTTTAGATCATATATTTGATGATATTTTTTCCGTTTTGAACATAATTAAAACAAATATAACCTAATATGTTCTAAGAATATAGACAAAATACCGAGGTAAAATAATTTAATCACCACGAAAAAGAGATGTTCCGCTACTGTGAGGGTCCTGACGAGGATATCCTGCTGCGGCACCAGAGCACACGAGGCCTCGCTTCTTTGCCGCCCATTCAAGGAGACCACACCTTTGGACCGCAGCCGCGACCTGCCGGACAGTTCGGCTAACATCGTCGTTTTGCCTGAACCACTGTTTGGGACGGGAAGATGACATGAATTGAAATTTCGATTTAAATTAGTATATTAATATAATAACAGTATGTTTTTGAGTATAAATGTATAAGATTTAAAAAAAAAATCCCTTTCGGCACGCCGGCAGACAGAGGTAGAAATCACCGGATCAAAGTAGGGGATAGGCGATCTACTCCCCGCGCGGCAGCCCGCGCACCGTCTCAACCCGTCGCGCCGTACCTTTGTGCAGCAAGAGTGCTTATACTGAATCCCTCCTTATACTGTGCCGTAAACACGTTACCCATATAAAAAAAAAATGTAGGTAAATCACAACAACAAACATTACACAACAATAACAACAACAATTAACATTTTGAATTGATTTGTTCATGTGCCTATTAAGGGAGGTTTGATTTTGAATTTTGAAAAACCAATTTTTCTCATCCCTAGGACTATTGGTATTGTCAAAAAAGTTTACTTAGATAAGTTTAGACCCTTATCCAAGGAATAATATAAAATTTAAATGAATTCGAATCTTATATACTAAGAAAGTTATAACAAAATGTCACTCTTTCAAAAAAAACCCCCATTCCCGCCCCTTGGTCTGATTTTGCCCATTAAGGAACTTGAGAATAGGTAAATAATACGTCATAAAATAACATATATAACTAAAAAAAATAATTAGCAGTTCATTATTTTCACAAATCAAAAAACAAAAACATATAAAACAAACAAAAAGTGTTCATTTATTCGATTTGATGATTCAAACTCCCAAGCTCGCTGACATGCAAAATGTCAGTTCTTATTCTGTTCGGTAGAAACAGGTACCTACCATAAATATATATATATATATATATATATATATATATATATTAATATAAATGCGCACATGATTAATGAAACTACAGGTTGATTAATAAGTTGTAAATTGCTTTAGTTATTATTGTATTTAAAGAAATGTTCTCGGGCCAAGTTGCGTTTAGCGCTGTGCAGACAGGCTGTACTTAATACGATAGTACGTATATTATAATAATTAATAATTAAATATTATTATTATATATATTCATTATTATTAATTTATCATCATCAGGGCTACGACCCAGTGTGAGCCTTGGCCTTCATAAAGATATTCCATCGCTTTTTCAGGCCAATTGGTAACTCTTCACGTCTGTAGGTCCTTGAATATGCTATCAAACCATCGTTAATTAAAAATCATGATTATTACTTATATATTATTATTTAAATTATAACATTACATGCTTTCTACATACTTAAATTTATATCGGTAAGATGTTTTTTTTACAAAACTTATTAAAGAACCTTCCAAACCTTTATAATATATCCTATTTGTTTCTTTTTAGTAGTTGGTTGAAAACGAACATGTGAAATGTATCCTTTAGAATTAGTAGGAAAAAAAAAACACAAATCGGTAAAAAAGCCATTTTAATTAGTCAAACTTTGCCGTTATACTCGTAGAGTATTATTGAAATTTCTATAAAATATTATAGTGATTTCGCCTCGAGATATTAATTGTCCACGTATAATTATTTTTTCCTTTAATAAAAAATACGTTCGTTTCGTTAAGAAGTTATTAAAGTTTTTAACCTTTACTTAAGCAAAATCGCATTTAAGAAAAATAGGATATACTTAGAAATAATTCATACAATAAAAAAAAAAGTAAATATTAAATATGTTTTTAAACGCATGAAAACTCAGCTGGGCTATGATCAACGGCATATTAGTAATATTTCTGCTTTTCTGAATTGCAACTGTTTTAACAATACTAATGTAATTTTATTTAATTTATTTAATTTTTAGTTAAAATCCGAGAGGGCAGTAGAAGTAGAAATGATTATGAAGTAGTAATCGGTTCGGAAATGATGTTGAAATGGTTTAGTAGTAAGCTATGATTATTCGTGTTTTATTTTTTAACATTCAGTTCTTTCGTTATTTATTTATCATGTATAGGGATGTTTTTTTTAGAGGCGTGTTTTTCAATCTGGCACTACTTTTTTCTTAGTTGGTGTTTTTGACAGCTGTCACTTGATTTATGCTCAGTTTGGTTTGCCATTTCATAATTAATAGACTTACTCCTGAACAACGTTTGCAAATAGTGCAAATTTAGAAAAAATCGCTCTAATTTTTTTTTAAATCACTCTAAAATAAAGTAAAAATCGCGTCGTGGGCCTGTGGCGTGGCCTCCAAGATCGTGCGATTTAACACCGCTGGACTATTTTTTGTGGGGTTATGTGAAGTCGCTTGTCTACGCAGATAAGCCGGACACGATTAACGCCTTGGAAGAGAATATTCGGCGCGTTATTGCTGACATACGGCCCAACTTGCTGCAAAAAGTGGTTGAAAATTGGGCCTCTCGGCTGGAATTTGTTCGAGTCAGCCGCGGCGGCCACTTACCCGAAATCATTTTTAAAACATAATGGCAAACCCTTATCTTTATAATAAAACTAAATTCTTAGCCATAACATCAAATTATATGCGTTGTATCTCTTCTTGAAAACCACACCTCTAAAATCATCACCCTATATTTGTAATTACCATACAAATGCACGGAAATGCAAAAATTTGCAGTATATTTTTTCATGATCATTTTATGCAAAGTATGTAAATGCTACTATCTCATCGGTTGTAAAGTTAAAACGAAATAATAATTTGTATGCCTTTCTTTAATCTTTTTTATGATATTAGCATAACAACAAGATAAATTCAAGTGGCGTGTGTAATTTACCTAAAGAATAGTTTAAAATTTTCCACATACTCAATCAAAAAGCGCCAATGCAGTAGCATTTCATTTAGTATAATCGTACAAAATGAATACTTTACCTTGGTCCCAAAACTGCTACGAAGGATCCGCTTTTTACTGATCCACTGACTGAAACAAGAATTTAAAAATAAAATTATTACTCTGGAAAGTATCTATATTTAAAATATTATGACTATTTTCCATCATATGCATATTATTTCCTATACTATTTTCGGGATGCTCTCGATAAAAACTGTTAAGTACACAGGTATTTATTAAACAGACGGAGAAAAATCGTTACCGACAGTAGAAGATAAAAAAAATGTCATAACGTGTATTTTAAAAGACAATTATCGAATATTACTTTCCCTTAACCTTACGTAAAAGTAAACCTTTGCTCTCATCTCATTAACGAGTAAGCGTTCCTTTGAGCGCGCCTTTACATGTTGTCAAACGAAATGGGGTAATAGGCGAGGTCATTTCAAGTCAAAATAACTGGTAAGTAATGTGGTTATCCGAATATCTATGATTCAAAAGTTATGACAAGGTATTTTTTTTTTTAAATTGCGCAACTGACAAAACAACAGAAAAATATTTAAAAAGTGGTTTTACCAATGTTTTTCCTTTTAATATTTTAATAAAATCTGTTATAGCTTGTTAAAGAAAAATAAATCTGAGAACATTTGATTAAAAAAGAATTACTTGATTTTAAAGTCAAATTGTAAAAACAAAATGTACTAAGGAAAGTAAGTCAAACATTAAAAATTTTGGTTATTTTACGCAAAGAGATATAATTAAATATTTTCTTCAATATTTTTTGTAATATGTTTTTACTTTTTTGCAATTCTCGAAAAATGGAAAAACAGCTTTTTAATTATAAAAAAATACAAAAGACGTTTAAAATGTCCACGACTCGTATGCAAAGTCGACTTGAGCAGATAATATTATTTATTATAATTCGAAAGGATTACTCATGGTTCTTTATTTTTCAGCGTAAATAAATTAAATTATAATCATACAATTCAAAAATTAGTCTTCTTTTGCGATACCTAGTTAAGTAGGGTATTTATATTTATGTTTTATTTATTTATATATATGGTGCAGCGTTTAAATCGTGCAATATAACAATGTAAATAAACGTATATCATAATTTTTACACGTATGCTAGGTAATTTTATAATTATTTTATGAAATTAATTAACATATGCTAATTTTACTAAATAATATAAAATACAGCGGGTTCACTATTCCAGTCTAATACGTTTCCAAATTACTATTTTTTTGATGCTTCGTAAAATCATGAAAAAATATTTACTTATTGCGAGAAGCTATTTGTAAGAATTTTGTGAGAGGTGATCACAACCCTCATTCGGATTATTGATAAGCGAATGCTAAGCTTGAGATTAACCGCTATAAAGCCTGCCGCCGAGATGCATACGAGTACAAGGCATTATTTTGCTTTCCACTGTATCTTACCAGATGGTATTGAGACAATGCTTAGGTATGACCAGGAAATTTTGAAAACGGGCACAAAAATTAGCTTACCATTATCCAAAATTTGCGGCGCGCAAACGGCTGTTGATGTAAAATACTGTTTCACACTTCTACTTGGTTTTGGACCCCAAACGGACACATTTCGCCACTCCAACATATTCCGACTCTCCTGTGAATAAAAATCCTTTTAAATAAGATAAAGATCAAATGTAAATTTATACAATGCATAAAAAGGTATGCATATACCGACCATTTTTAAAATAATATTTAGTAATTATGCAAACTGTGCAAATTGGTAATAAACTGATCTTAAAAAGTGCGAAGTTTTCTATATCTTCAAGAACCGTTGTGATATAATCTTATTTCCTATGAAGATATTGTTCTAATTATAAATGAAAGATAGTAAGACAATTCTTATCGGCTAGGTGCCAGATGACGAGCATTTCACTGCCGCGTTCGTGGATGAATGGACTTTCGTAAGCGCTATTAAATCCCAGTCTCTCTTTCAAGACAATGTGTCTAAACTCACGCACTTATCTTCAACAAACTATCTACCAGTGAAACATTACAAACGATATGATATATGACTCTCTTACACAATCTGAGACGCAAATAATAAGAAATATTGAACCCAGAGTGTGAGTTTTTTGCCACAAGAGCAATGTTTTACACTTAACCATTTTTGTATCATGATTAAATATTTAATTATAAAAACAATGAATAAGTTATCTTTACAAGTCCTTTACCTATAGTGGTCAGTTGCTACATTTTAGTTATCTAAATGTAAAGTGTTAGGAATGATGGATTTATAAATAAGTTTAAAAATTCATTAACTATATGTCGGTTGGTTAATAAAGTCAACGCTGAGGGTAAAATAATTATATTTTTAATAATGCAAAGCAACGGATATACTGGCTTTGATTTTTTACTTTACTTTACTTGGAGTGTTTACTTTACTATACTTTGATTTTATTATATTAGGTATTTATTCATTAGGTAATATTTATTAGCAACATAAATCAAACCCAAATTCAAATTTTTATTATGCAAAATAAGGTTTTGGCAATAGAGTAATATTTTTTTATTTTAAATTAAATTTCGCTACAGCTATTTATTATACTAAGCTACAAAATATAAAACTAAATAAGGGTGATTTATAGCTGTGAGCGGATAGCCTAAAGGCCCCTTTAGATATGTCACAAAGCGACTCACAGATCGTTGCATCGCAGGGCCTAGCTGCCAACCCGGGGGCGAAGCCCGGGCTTTAACAGTAATTTATAATGATTCAGTATAATAAATACAAATTTGTTAATTAATACAGATAGAGAGATGGTGCTGGTATAAATTCTGATTCTGTGGAGTTAAATTATCTCCACATTTTTAATTTTTTTAATTAAACTGCTTACCGTCAAATATTTATAATAGCCCATCGTCGATCCTTAAACGTTTCTGCGTTGAAATATGCCTAAAATGTTTGCCTTAAAGTGTTAACTTAAATTTTCTTTTTGCTTTTATAAAGGCAAGTTGACATTGCACTGCGAATACCTTACAATAATTACGCTGACAGTATTCCTATATGTACTAGTAACAAACCGTCAATCACCGCGAAACGATCGATATTTGCTTTGCTTTAGCGGTGGCCGTAAGTCGTTCTATATTTTAGAGTCAGCAAATTCAAAAGAACCTCTGAAGCCTAGACCTTTTATGACGGGGAAAGTTCGATTTATAATAAGTGCCAATTTCAATAACAACCCGATAACAAAGCGTCGGATGTTTTGTTCTCTAGCGGGTATGCGATTATAGGGACAACGTATGTGAATGAAGGACACCATTTGAACGGTGAACGATGAAGGAAAAGGTTTAAACTCTATGACGGGCATAACGACGCGTATAACAAGAACCACCTACCATTGTGTGTGAAATATTGATAGCATTTAGTTGTTCTTTGAATGATACGTTTTTTAAATCCATATTTTTTTTAATAAATAACAGAAATAAAATATTATTTTTAAAAATTTAAAACTTTTAGCATAAATTATCATTTTCATATTTAAAAACTATAACAAAAATCTCCAATTTTAGGCAAATTTTGTTATATCTCAGTATATATCTCAAAGTTGTATGTATCTCAAATCGCTTATGTAAATCCCTCTTACTCTCTATCCTCATCATAAAACTATATGTATTTATATGAGGTGTTTCTGGTTTCATAAACGGGTGACTTTAAAAAGTGCTATTTCAAAAAACGGTGGCTGTGTTTTTTTTTATATATATATTGCATAATGTTTAAAGAAATTTCCTCAGGTATTCCCTAGAATAATACATTATCTTTAATTTAAATATACTAGATTACTTATACTTCTTATGAATATCTCTCCTAACGCCTTTGATAACCTGTAAAATTCGCATTTTTGTAGAATTCAGGTACGCAGTCGGCTTAAGAGATTGCAATTCTTCGTTCGTTGGGCAAAATGCGTCGTCTGATAGAGTGTGAAAACGCCCGACGCTCCGTCATCGGTATTTGGTTGAAACAGGCCCTTAAAGAACCTTTTTGCTCCTTGTGGAGTATAAAGGGCGTTAGCTATGGAAAATTTTGTTATGAAAGTGGCATAATGCAAATTTGACCAATTGGCGATTATTTAAGATTTTATGCTTGTTAATGAATGGTGTCACGTACCATGGTGGTGGTGGTGGCTTAGACATACTTTATGCAAGCAAGTATATGCGTTCTGGACTCTTTGTATTTTCTTTGCAAGACAAGTATAATATAAAATAGTCGAATATGGGTAATACTCATTAGTCTGTCAAAATCATTTGCACATTAACATAAAAAAATGATTTCATATCAAGATTTATTTTGAGCAAAGCACTATTAACATTTTTCTTCTATACATGCTCTGCGGATTTTAAATTGTAGTCTAGATACATTACCAAGTTCCTATTACACCTATCATTTTCAAAGTGTTTCCAGGGAAATTTTAAGATAAAGAGAATCTACACATTTGTGTATCAATGTTTTTCTATACTTAACAGCATGATCTTGCATTCTGCAGAGTATCACTTGAGGTTATGCACGGAAGACCAATGAGGCATGATCTTGCATTCTGCAGAGTATCACTTGAGGTTATGCACGGAAGACCAATTTTGGATGCGCCCCAAATCGGTATTAATTTTCTCTGAGGCCTCTTTTAAATCTTTTGAGTTTTATGAGAGATAAAGTTGTGTATCGTTGGCAGACTTGTATGACTTGCATCATTTAAAATATCATTATTGTAAATAGAGTATAGGTTAATTGCTAAAACAGGTCCCCGAGGTACACCCGTTTATACTATTTGCTGTTGGGAATTTCTTTTTCCTACCAGTCATCTCCGCATAAAGCTATTTACATGTGGTCTGTTACAGAGAAAACATTTAACTGTTTACATAAGTGAGCTGATAAACTTAAGAATGCCATTTTAGATAAAAGTAATACCTGGAATAAAGAAACAAAGGCTTTGCTATGGTCTAATGCTACTATAGCAGTGACGTTTTCAGATTCCAAGGTTGTTTTCTAAAACCAGACGGGCTTAATGTTGATGGGATTTATTTTTTCCCCCAAATTATTTCAGGGTCCGTAATTGACTTATTCAAAGTGATATTATGATTATAATTTTCTAGGTGGTAGGGAATTGTCCGTCCGTCAGTTTTATTAAAAACACGCTGACTCGACGAACTTGGTACCGTCTCAGAATCAATAAATGTTGTGTTAGCTGAATTAGATTCAGTTTTTTATTAAGAATACTCAAAATGAATTAAGTTCAATAAATGTACAAAAATCAAAATAAATTACATAATGAAGCAATTATCGATGCGCGCTCAATGATAAATGTGATATTGACACAAAGTGAACATCTTCAAAGCAACTTACCGTTTGAAAATAGAATGCCAAAGCCGTTCCATACAAAATGTATGAGAAAATGATTTTTCTTCATATATATTTTTTTTGTGTTTTTTCAGATGTTTTAATAGTTATTCTTCTATTCGGGGTGGAGACTAATCCAATAAATCAAAGATCATAAAAATCGGTCCAGCCGTGCTTAAGTTATAAATGGTGTAACTAACCGGACTTTGTTTTAAGTATATATATAGATTCATGTTACCAATAACGCGAGCAGAGTAAGAAAGTAGAGTATAGTAAGTATAAGAGTAAAACGAAACTAAATCTATCTTTAAGCTTTTTTTTTTCATTTCATTCCTTTTTTTATCAATTACCATGTTCTAAGTCATCTAATTCTGTACTGTAGTATTTTTGTCCCTTCTCAACGAAGCTAAATTACATGTGCTAGAGTACCAGATAAATTAGCGGTGAAGTGATAAAAATCGTATAACTGCAATACGCGAATTCAAACCCGCGAGCGCTGATCAATAGTCACACGCCTTAATAACTTGACTACGACTAGCTTAACGTATAAACTACCAGGATCTGTGTGTAAACTCTAATCCCAGGATTAAACTCTAATTAATATATGAACGAAGTGGATAGAGCCTAATTGATGAATAAGTTAGTGGTGTCTAGAACTTTTGGAAAACAGTTTCAAAATTTAACCTCGTTCTTGCCCTTACTCCTTAGATAAGTTCTTTTCTTTATCTACTTTTGTGCGCATTTGAAGTGTCATGGGTTTTGCAATCGGTTTGCCAATAATAAAGGAGGTAATGAGGTGGGGACTCATATTGATAAAATTCGGAATTTTCAGATTCTCTTACTATATCATATCCAAATAAATACCTCTGGTGTTGTGTATCAGCCGTCACACACATTTATTTTGAAGTAACTTAAAAGTACTCATTTGAGGTTAGATTAAAGGTTTTTTTTCTTATTTTATTTGAATAACATAGTCTCGCAACATATTATATAAACAAAATGTAAACCTTTATAAGCAATATATTCTTCATAAACATTGTTCATGACATTACAAGTACTTCAACAAAAATTACTAATTTAAACGAAATGATGGCAATTTGTATACAATAATAATATGCGTAAACATTTTTGAGTGGAGGCGCATATCCCTGTTTTAATTAATAGGTAGATTACTTAGATTACACAAAAGAGGACACAATACATGACATATCGTAAATATTTGTACAGTATGCTGTCAGGAGAATTACCATAAATAATATGTTCATTATAAAAATACTTATTTTGAACATATTAAATTATATATATACATTTTTTTAAAAAAAAATGTATATGGCACAGGCATCTACTTTCTAGCCCATTTCGCAAAGAAGAAGGACGCGGGCTCTCGGCCCCTTCGTCGGGTTGCATTAGTCCGAGAGCCATACACGATCGTACAGTCCTACGGTCTCCTGGATCTCCTCCTCCTCCTGGTCTCCTGGATCTATGGTCTCGTGTTAGTTTGCTAAAGCGGGCGAGTGATCAACTTAATTTCGCAAACGTAAGTTCGCTTATATTTTCATTAAATGTTGGCATTGATCATAAATAGTTAAAAAAAAATATATTTTCATAATTAACAAGATAATTTTATTGGAATTTCAATACGCAACATCTGTCTGACCCTGTCTCTTCAGCGACCAAATTCCGACTAGAATCATAACGAAGGTAATTATGAACAGACCCACAAAATCCCATACTAGGCCATTAGGGTTGTATCCACGTATCGATAATACTTCTTCACCGCTAATTACACAAGGCAGATCTTTATTTTTGGGACAATCTGAAATAAAAAAAAACACACGTTATACATAATAATGTCTAGACACAAACATTCAAACAGAGATATCTCATGAAAATTGCTGCGCTTTGTTAGGGTATATTACACATTGTATAAGCGATTGATTTTAATATTTAAAATTAAAAAAGAAACAATTGGGATACAATTTAAAAAAATATATACATTTCATACAATATTGCATGTACAATGTCGCATAGATATAAATTTAATTTCTGCTCTAATTCAAATATATAATAACATAAATATACAGGTGCAATTAAACTTTAAGGCATACATTCAGACTTAAAAAATAAATAAATACACTTAAAAACGTTTTTAATAGTAAAACAATAAACAAATTACAACGCTTACAAAAAGAATATTAGTTAATATTAATGTAATATTATAAGAATTGTAGAATTGTAATATTAGTTAATACACTAAATCTTACATGATGATATAATAAAAAAAATAAATAAAAATATAATATACAAGTTTTAAAAATACCATGTAGCATCATGTACCACGACACACACAAGTGGAGAAGGAGGGGCAAAGGGGTCCAAAATATACTATAAAATGTATTTTTATCTGTAAATTATCCTAAAAAAAATGTATCCAGGTGCCACATGCCTTTTATAACTATAAATGTAGGTAGACCATCTAGTATACGCTGCAAAAGTATTTTTTGGGCTATAATACTAAAAAAACTTCAAAAAGAAAGATATAAATAATTTGTTCTTTTATAATATTTCAAATTTCCACCGCAATTACGCGCTACATAACAAGATTATCAAAGATTCCTGTCCAAAAGGATATTAAAATGTTCATAATAATGTTATTATTTTCACACAAAAATATAATTTTATAGTAAACTGCACCTACTAAAAGCAAATGCACCTAATAAAACATTGTTTTATATAAATATGAGACACTGCGTACAATTAGAGCTGTAAATTTAACATAATTAATTTTAAAAAACTTTTTGCACTTCGCCGATAACACAACAGTACAAAAACACGCTGGTTCGAAAAATCTTTAGAATAAATATATATTTGCGTTTCGACAGTTTGCAATGATTGATAAAAACTTATAAATATGAAAAAAGTAGTCTATATTTTATTATATATCGCTTGCTGTGCCCGTGCCATAGACTAAATAATAATTGTACACAGAGAGAACCCCTTTGATATTTACTCATTTGACACCGTCTTAATACCATCCTCATCGCCCGGTACTTTCACGGTTTTAGATAAAATTATAAAATAACCGATTCGATATGTTATCTATATAAATATTAAATACACAGTTTATTTATTGCACTTCATTTTACATGCTGAAGTATTTTCTCTATATTTTTTACAAAAGCAAAATTTTCCCCGTAACCGAGTTTTCCCCAAAAGAATGTTGACTTGTAAGGTGATTCAGCAGCATGAGTAGACTACGTTCTATTTTTTATATTGTACTCCCACTGCAAAAGGGAACTTGACTAGACCACAATAATATTTAAAATGGAAAAAAAAATCTTACCGATATTATCAATTTGCCTCCAATACATTACAAACATCGCTTCCATTCCGTAGAAGAAATGAGACGCATATTTGAGGATGTCGAGCCACAGCGGCAGCGACCTGAGGTTGACGAAAACCCCGGACAGGAGCAAGGCCACGAGGTCGATGGGAATAATTATTTCGCTGATAAATCCAGTCGATGCAAATTGTGCCGACAGCATCAAGCCTGCAAATAATCGATTCAATAATCTGCATATCGATTCAATAATCGCTACCACATTTCGAATAAAGACGAAGGTTTAACACAATCAGTACTCGAATTCATAATATAGATGCATCTGATGTACACAGTATCTACTCAATGAAACAAAAATGACTAAGATTTAAAAATAAATATAGTCGTTACTAATTTAATGCTCAAATGATCGTTTTTTATCCACTAAACAGTTAAGTTGTTCTCTGTTAAGAAATGACAATAGCATATTGATTAATCAGTCAATTAAAAAACTGAATTCCTGGCGCGTTTGTGTTGTTTTTATTTTGCATTATTTATACTTGTAATTTTCAGTTTTTCAATTAACTTATTTGTAAGGCGCGCTAAGACTCAAATAACGTCCATCATCGGACTCATCTGAACAAAAAAAAAAATTTAACTTAAAGTTTAAGCGCACATACAACATTTACTCGAAACACCGGTCCCTCAGACTGTCCCATCAGGAGCTTTTCTATGTAAACATTTTCGGACCCCTCCGTGCGATAGATTTCGCTTTTCATAGCGTACAGACGCACAGACAACCTTTTTATTATTATAGATAGATTAAAAATAATAATATTAAAAATAAAGAAACTTCAATAGGTCAATTGAAAAACATAATCCTAGAAATAATAGAGAATATATAACAAATATAATGCTAACGCACTTGTATTCACAGCAACAAATAAAAAATATATAAATAGTTAAAAAAATAATAATATGAACTAAATGCTTAAACAACTAAATAAATCATTTTAAATTAAAAACGCATTTTTAAATGGCAAGATTTTTAAAGTGAATGAAAACCGTTTTATTATGTGAAAGTAAATTAAACTATTTCAGTTTCTTTGAAGCCTTTCTTCTAAAAGTTTCTTTCTATTGTTGACACTAAATCTTTTACA
Source organism: Neomicropteryx cornuta (assembly GCA_020383195.1). Lineage (NCBI taxonomy): Eukaryota > Metazoa > Arthropoda > Insecta > Lepidoptera > Micropterigidae > Neomicropteryx > Neomicropteryx cornuta. Next base: position 16,550,021 of record JAHKQU010000014.1, read on the forward strand.
CGACATGACGATGTAACTCGCCTATTCAGAAACCTTTCATTGTTAAGACTAGGGATGTTAAATACCTACTCTATTTTTATTTTGTATCTTCTGATACCTACCATAACTGCCAGAAGCGACGGAAGTGACTGTCACTATTAATCCGATCCAAAGATATGTTGTGATCGGAGATGGAAATCTGACTCCCAAATATATAATCGCCACGTACAGGTATGGAAATATGACGAAACGGGGAATCTGGAAAAAACATAAATCTAATTAATTTTCCGAATAATGTAACACTAAACAAGTTATTAGGTAAAAAGAAATAAAAAATTAAAAGCGGGAAACCGATGCCATGATACCGACATGATGACCATTTTGACATGCTAGAATTCAAGTTTTGCTAGTTATTTTTTTATAGTATACTATAAATTTACATTTCTCTTTTTTTCATGTTCCAAATTAATATTAATTTACACTAAAGACTACAGGGCGAGTTAAAAATGCATTTTTATTTAAGCGGTTTAAACCCAGCGCTGAGTTTTATAAAAATGCATTTTCAATTCTCACCTGTCCTCTTTAGTATAAAACATTATGTAACCATGTAATTAGATGAAGTAAGAAAAGAAAGATGTTTTAACAAAAAAATATAAAAATGATGGATTAAGATGAAATATTATGGTGAAATGTGGTGATTTTGAAGAGATGATGAGATGACTTATGTATGAAGTTGATGAAAATAAAAATAATGGATATGTAAAAAGTGTAAAATTAAAGTATTATTTGTATAATTGAGTTGTAAAGGTATGTGACTTATATTTGATGGTTGTTTTTTTTTGTATTTTATGATGATTTACCTATTAGTGGTCGTAGGGAGAAGGTGGGATTATGATGAATAATATCTATTTAATTAAAAACAATACGTTATTATCACTGACCAATGTTAAGAAATATATAATTTTAATAACAAAATTACGTATAAAACTATAAGTCAGGACAAAAAAAAATATTAAAAAAAATATATAAGCAAATAAATATATATATATATAATATATATATTATTATAAAGTGAAAGTTTGCAGGAAGTCACTAATTGTCGGTGTTTATCCTACTCTTCTGGGGGTGTTATATTACTCTGCCAAGGTCCGCTTTCCTGTGATATTTTTTTGAAATAATCTAGAGTCCATAGGTACGTCAATTTATATTAATTTTTTGTTCCGAGAACTGCATTACTATATTTTATGTTAAGGTAACCACTATAAATTCGATTTTAAGAAAGTATTGTTACTTGAATATCGAATAGACGGTGCTTAGTTTGGGCAGATATAATTATATTAATATTAAAACTGCTCGCAGCAGCAGGCTATTTATTATAATGTAATAAAAAGACCGTTTTTAAAACGATTTATTATTAATATTATTATTGCTTAACTATACATCATTTAATCAATTTGTGTAAAGTCTCCTCGGTGAATTTCATACCTTTCTTCGAGTTATGCATATAGTTTTGACATACATACAATATATTAATTAGGTATATGTTTACCAGAGAGTTCAAAATGTTCACGTATTGGGATGAAAAGTATCTCCTTCTGGTAGCGGTCTTTTTTTTTTGAACAACAGATCGTGTTATTGATGGAAGATGGGTCGTATTTGTCTTTTCATATTATAACTTTATATTCTATTACCATATTGACGAATTTGGCAAGATAATATGCCGAAGCTGAGTATAGCTCCGACTCCCTTTTGTAAATGGGCATTTCGTAGGTGAAGTCATCGATGACCGACCACGCTGAAGTGAAGGACACTTCGCTCAACAGCAGCCATAGCAGACCGTTCATGTCCTGAATTCCGCTCTGAGTGGTTCCCGTGATTCCCCAGCAGGACACGCACACCATTCCAGCGGCTACCTGCAAAATTATAAACGTTTTATTACCCATTTTTATAAATTCGGTTATAGGATATTATCATTTATATATTTCGTATTTATGTAACGTCAAATGAACACTTATAAAGAAAGTGAAAATGTATTCCGATTTTGAAAATAAAGAGAGGGTTCTAGATTGTTTCCATTGTGGTACAGTTAGGTAGAAAAGAGACCGAAATAATAATAAATCAAATACATAAATACCTCTCTTTCTTATATTTCTAAATCAAAATCTTAATTCACACATATATGATATTTATATATGTGGTAAATATTGTTTCGAACGTTACATATTAATCTTGTGGCCTTTAATTTTTCTAAATTAAACATAAATACAAAATCACCATCCAATACAAACGATTGCCTTAGTACGGGCAACGCTTAGCTAGGTTGGCTTTATATTGGACATGTAATTAATTTAATTTAATTTCTATATTAAATATAAAAAAATGTATATCATATTCCCTTTTAACCCTTTCCCCCCCCCCCCCCACCCCTCGCCGCTCTGACAGGCGCCTGACTCGTCACAGATCATCTGGCGTGAATATTTTAAATATTTATAGGTTTCTATTTCAGTTTTGTCATCTAAACGCGTTTCAGCGGCCTTCAGTAAATGTAATCTATTTCTTGGTATGGTTATGGCTTTAAACAATTGCAATCAAACAATATTAATTACACATAATAATTTACTCTCATGATAGTCATTTTCAATTAAATTAGGTACATCAGTAATAAAATATTATGTTTTGAGTATTTATTTAACCCTATTTCAAACTACCTGTGTATTTATCTGGATAATGGGTCTTTTAGTATTTTTAATACCTATGCCATTGAAGTAAAAGGTTTGAAGTTAATCATAATTTACAATATTAGTAAATACAAATATTGCTTTGAATGTTTATTGCATTTTCTAATATTTTATTTTTTACAAACCAAAAATGTATTAGTGCATGTAAATTGTGTAAAAAATAAATTGAACTCACAAGAGAAAAAATCATGGATAAAAGTTGTAAACCAATTTGTCGATTTGTAAATGTATGTACTCTCCATAGCAATAACCTGAATTGCGTGTACCAAGGAGCAAGTATTCTGAAATAAAAATATTTATTAATTATTTAGGCACAATTTGATAACATGCGTTTTGAAATATTTATAGATAATATATGTTTTCAATACCTATCATCGCAAATACTCGTGATGCCGACATTATTGGAATCCCAGTCATGTTTATTAGTTATTTGTTTTAAATATTTTGATGTTTTAAACTTTTCTGTTAATAAAACGACCACGTCTCTTCGATCAAGATGTTTTACATAAAACTCAGCAGGATTGTAAGTGATTGGACAACGTAAATCACAACTGAAACACACGAAAGAAATAATTAAACTAATGGAAATTATATTTTGTATAACCAAATATATAAATTAAGCCTAAATAATTTCTGACATAGGGCTAAGTTTTTATGTTTCCCGCTCTAGCTAAGCTTTGAATGTTGATGTAAATACGATTAACTAATGACTTAATCTAAGTGATATGGACTTGTGTTCGGGATTATATAGGAATTCACTTCGTTTATGAAATGTCGACAGCTCGGTCGAAGACGAGCCACCACTGCGGCTGAGACCAGCTAGGGTTTGAAAAGGTTTTGAAGTCTTCTTCGGTAATCCAAGATAATAGTTAAATATCTAGTTATGTCTACTTTTGAACGTTTCATAATATTAATCGTATAAGTAGTAAACTACTATCGATATACCTACCTTTCGTAAAACTTCAAACATTTTTTCAATGGTCCATGAAAAACCATATTTCCATCTGCTACAAGCATAACCTCGTTGAAATGGTTAAATATTTGTGACGAAGGTTGATGTATGGAACAGATGACCATTTTGCCTTTGGCAGCCAAATGCCTCAACAGGTCAACGACCAGTAGTGCACTGTACATGTCGAGGCCTGTGGTTGGTTCATCGCAAAATAAGACCTGAGGATCTGAAATCAGCTATTAAAGAAAATATTTTTATGTTTATCTGTTCCCTTAGAATATAAAGTAATAATATGCATATATCCTAATATAAGCCCCCTTTAAATATTCACAATTTAGTCACAAGATAGCTGAAATTACCAAACGTGTTTATTTCTTACTTTCTCGTGCAAAACGTTGTGATGGTGATAATGTTGTTGTTTAGGCTTATAAAAATGCATATCAAAGATATTCTAATCTTATTATTTTTGTAAATTAAAAAAAAGTACATGTTCTTGTTAAAAAAAAGGATGTGATTCTTGATTTTAATGAATTTTTCAGAACAGGCAACAATAGTTTTGAAAGTTTAAAATGCTTGGAATTGTAGTAAGTTGCCAGTGACACGTGGTATTTTTTTGTTGTTTAGCTGCCTGCAATTTAAGTTTGACTAAAATTGCTCGAATATTTTCAGTAGTACATTACAAAACAATTAAACTCGCAGGCAGATAAATAATAAAAATAAAAATAATAAAAAATATAACGCCTAAGACAAGCCCACCTCTATCCCGGAGTAGTTGCAGCGGCTTAAGGCCGCTATATCTATCAACTCACGCATAATCTCAAATTCAACAGGTGGGTCTAAAACACAAAGTACCACTGCGAGTCTGTCCTTATAAATATAACACCTGAAATTGTAATTGTTTTGTTATAGAATGTTTAGATAATAAACATTCCTTACCGCTGCGGCCATGCTCAGGGCTTTTTTCTCGCCGCCAGATAGAGATTCTATTCTCTTATGGATGTGATCATTAAGCTTCAGATCTTGGGTCAATCGTGCCAACTTCTCGATTTTTTCTTCTTTTGTCACCTGATTGTGAAGTTTCATTTCTGTCTGAAATGTTATCCGTAAAATTTATCTAATATATCTTACTACTATTCTAATATATTCTACTATATTAATCTATATCTTTAGAATATTATAGAAATGATTGAACATCATTTTCATGTTGAAGCACAAAAGTATGTGTATGGAAAGTATTTTAAATGCCCCAAGACCATTCGTGAAGATTAAAGAGGGTGTTTATGTTCCCTATTAGAAGTAAGAAATATTATAAAAAAAGTCGAAAATGAATCATCCCAAATTAAATTTATTTTATTAAAGTGCTGGCGTAAATTCTCTTTAAAGTGGCAAAACGCGATCGATATTTCGTTTGACCACGCTCGTTCGCGCTCAGTGATGCGGCGGCGTTGTGAGCAGCTAGCGGACAATAACACCAACGGTTTAATATTATCACGTAAAGTTTACAATATGTTTTATCGGAAACCATGATTTTTGATATGTCATCCTTACAAATCATGTTTGGAGTCAATTCGTAGGATTTTTATTAGGCATGATCTCCGGAAACCCTCCACAGTAAATCTAATATCAGTCAGTAAGATCTTGGTGCCATAAGCAGTGATGTTTTTTTTTTGGCAAAAATACTAAGATATTGAATTTTGAAAGCAATTTACCAAAAAGTAAAGATGCTCGCCAACAGTGAGAGTAGTGAAGAAGACGTCGTGCTGAGGCACGAAGACGCCAAGCGGCCTTTGCGCCTTGCCCAAAGTGGCCTCGGCCACGACCCCGTCCAATGAAACTGTTCCAGAACTTGGTAAACGATTTCTCCTCGACAACACAGACAAGAGGGTAGTTTTTCCAGAACCACTGCAATATTACAAAATCCATAAAACATGACCAATGGGTTATTTTTTGTAGAGGACTTGACGGGTGGTTTACAGTATTCGACTTTGGGATATATCGGTTACCTACGATCGATCTTTTGAAATAAAGGAGTATTTATTTTTTATTTACGTAGAATGCTCAAGTGGACATTTAAAATAATATTTTTGCCTTATTTGACATTTAAATCATTAAAGCTAGCATGCAGAAAAAAAAACAGAAAAGTTAAAGGAAAACCTCGAAAACTTTTGACTTTGAATTATTAATTTTTATTTTTAAATCCAACAAATCATTGATTTATCATTTTTATATATTTTATTTTATTAATTTTTTAATATATTTATATTGTCATCATATTTGACATTATTTCGTTTAGACATTCAATACTCATTCATTCATTTCATTTTATTTCATTATTTCCTTTACAACTCAATTACACAATTACATCTACAATACGCACACTAATTTCGTCCTTTAAGTGTAAAAACATTTTTTACATATTCATTATGTTTATTTTCGTCAATTTCATACTTAAGTCGAGTGACTTAAGTATGAAATTGATGAAACTAAAAATCAAAATCATCTCAAAAAATAAAATCATCTCATTTAACTATAATCTTTCATATTAATCACATATCCATTATTTTTATATTTTTTGTGTAAATATCATCATACATTTTTTTTTAGTTTGTTTTGTTAGATAATATTTGACAATATTTCACACTAAAGAGGTGAAGGTTAAATATAGAACTTAGCGCTGGGTTTAAACCGAGATCTTGCGCTTTTTAGTACAGGACCTCTTTAGAACCTTTATAAATTTAACAAATAAACAGACAAATGAGCGGACGAATTTCCAAAGGACGGAATTAGTAGCTTCTTATACATAAATATAGGTATAGTAGCTAGAAACTTGCAATTTATTTACCTATATACGAGTAATATGCCTATCAAATAATTATATGTCACGTTTTATAAATTGATAAATCTCTGAGATTTTAGGGGTGGTCGAAAATCGTCAATAAAGTTTTTGTTATGTGTCAAGAATTGCATGTGTTTATATTGTTGCAGCTGAGACAGCTGCAACAACATAAACTCAATAACTATATACAGCGTGTCCCAAGACAATTCCCGATAAAAAAAACTATTTAATAGGTCCTGCGATTTCAATTATTATCCAAATATAAAGATATTTTTTTTTCAAAACTTATTAAAATTTTGATAATATTAAATATAACATGTACGTTAGCAATTTTCGGGAGAATCTATCAACACGAGATAATACAAACTCCTGCATTTTCGTAGCTCGTAGATCACGCAGGCGGTAAAGGTCAGGGAATACGATCCTTCTATACTCTATACTCTAAATAACAACTAATTAAAATTATTCATCAATGATTTTAAGCTTTCACGCTTATCGTTCTTTATTAAAAATATTTATTTAAAAAAAAGGCATACCTAAATTATTTTTTTTTATATTTTTTAGACTTCTTATACTATGTTTTCTTTAGATAATTAACTTTCAAAAAAGATAAACAAGTATTCATACCTTGGGCCTAAAACAGCAACCAATACCCCATTACGAACATGTCCACTAACTGAAACACAAAACATTTTTTTTGATTATTTTTAAGTTACTTCATAAAATGAGGAATTTCTCAATTCGATCTGTATATCTTCCCAGGTATGTCCACTTTCTACTCCGTAGTAGCTTAGATTTAGGCGCTTTCGGATATATTTTGTTCTCGTATAAGAGGGATGCTCAGGGAGGTCCTCTCCATTCCGTAAAGTTGCGTCTAGTCGGTCTAGTATATGGTACGAGTAGTAGTGAATCAAGATGTTAGTTTCCGATTTAAAATATGTTCGCGTTGATGGCTTAGTTTTAAGATCTCGTATAGTTTTCGCATATTATTTTGAAACCGATTTTATGTTTCTAGCGTAATTCTGTTTATTTAATTGTTTTTTTTTTTTATTTAAAATAAATACAAATTATTATAAGAAAACGCTTTATTTTTTATATATAATGTGTAAATTATTCTTTCGGTGAAAGTTATATTACCTATTTTCTTTCGTAGGCGCAATTTTCAGGTACCTTCATTTTAATAGTTTTTTAAAAGTTATTCATTCAGGTAATTAATATAGAGCATGTGTTTATTTTATTTTTATGGTAAATATTTTTTTGTGTATAATGAATCCCTCTTTATACTATATCGCAAGGGTTGCTCACATCAAAAATGGTTTCAAACAAAAAATGTAGGGAAATTAAAGGTCTACAATTAGCATTTCAAACTGATTCGAACCGGTGCCTACCAAAATAATGTGATTAGTGTAAACTTTTAAATGTGCTAATAGGTGCAAATTATTATGATAATCTTACCATTGTCCAATATGAGCGCGTCGCGACGCTTTCTGAACGGAACCCAACTCCACTTTTTGTCGTTTTTGGGTGCCCAAACTGACACATTTCTCCAAACTAATCCGCCATCATTCTGAAATATGTAAAAACTTGATACTCGTATATTTATATTCATCGTCAAAAAAAAATGATTCATAAATTTTGTTATTAGAAATTACTAACATTCTCCATTTTGATTTTAAACGTCGAAATTCAGGGTCATACCATGACCTACTTTTCTCTTTATCAAAAAAAAAACAAACATATATTAGTAATACACTTATTAAGTATTTATTTAAACAAATATCAATTATCTAAAGTAAAAACAATATATGTGAAAGGATAAGTTTATTACATACCTATATGTAATAAACTTATTGACATTCTTGTTGTTTTTGTTTTTAAAACAGGTTTTATGTACCGTAATATAAAAATTACCTATATAAGTATAAGATAGTTGGAATGCCAATAGTTAACACTTGATGAAACAATGAAACTTAACACAAAATATAATTTCAAAATTCATAACGTAATATCAGGTTTAAAAAAACTCAATAAAAGATTTTAAACTTTAGTGTTTTATTAAAAATACTGAAAATTAAATTTACATACGGTGACCCTTTTAAATAAGAAATTTCATAGCGCGAATTTTGATAAATACATAGGTACATGAAATATTCACTTATTAAAACCCTTATTGTTACAAGCATGCAGTCATATACAGATACAATATCACTTATAAAGTACCACACAAAGAATGTAAAACATTTTTTTTTATTTAATTATAATATGAAAATTACTTTTAAATAAGTAGATTGTGAGAGTCAATAAATGAACGAGATTATGAACCGCACACAAGACGCGAGACTTTCTTATCAGACTATGCACTGCATTCGAGTCCTCGCAGTTGCTCAAACTAATGATTACTGACTTGTAAGTCAACAAACTCAGTCAATGTCTTCAGACGAAAGTTAATTCATTATCAAATAAATGTGTAGGTACTTTAATCTGTAAAATATATGGTGGATATATTTAGTATGGCGAGTCTAAATCTAATTAATATCTTACGCGTTAACGAAGGACTAAGAAAATATAGCACACTCTGAATTTACACGGTCGCATAGTATAATATATATGTGGCTTTTACGAAAATTAATGCATTTTTCATATCCGCAATTTCCACATAATTATAAATAAATATTTTTTTAACTAATCACATGTTTTCCAATAATTATAGTAATTACTTATCATTTATCTATATATATATATATATATATATTATATTAAACGTACACGAAGATATTGATTATATTGAAGATATTGATTGTAGTTAAAACCAATTTCATTATACTATAGGTATAACTAATGACGATACAATTGAAACTACATTTATCCGTGATATGGGGATAATAAATCGGCAATCAACATATTTCCCGTATTATTGACAGAGCATATAAAACGTTTGGCTTTGCTTTAGATCAAGTCTTTTTCGGGAAACGGGCACATATATCCCTTTACTTAGTTTAGTTACTCAGTTACTCGGGTACTTTACTTAGTTACTCAGTTTGTTAGTTTGCGTCTCCTATTTGGTCTTCGCAATATGTGTATAGGAACAGTGGAAAACATTTGAAAACGGTTTTTAGACATATTAGTCTGTCCGTATGTCCGTTGCAACTTTCAACTTAAAAACTAAAAATGCGAAAGAGTTGATTTTTTGTGTGCAGATTGATGCTCTTGAAAAACAACCAAAGCCGCTTAGATCACATCGAAACATTTTTTTAGTATAAATCTTAGAAAGCGCTTCATCATTAGGGCACGATTATATTCGAATTTCAAACATACGATAGCGCGGCTATTGGAACGTTTTATTTATTGCTGGCCAGTTACATTTAATATAAACCCGTCCCATATATGAACGAAAATACAAATATGTAAAAAAATATTCAGTGCCAAGTTATATTTAATATAAATGTGATATAATATGTCCTTGTTTATTAATATTTAATAGTGCATCAACAATAAAGTTCACTGCATCATCAGCTCTGCAAGGAACCATGACATGTATTTATTTATTTATTTTTGTTACACAATACGTATAGCCAATTACCAATGACGTAAAAAAGAATAATATTAAAATATATTAAACGAATTAAAATAAGATGAAATAAAAAGAAAGAAATGATTTTAAATAAAAAAACTAACTAACTGTACAATACCCTGCGGGCTACTTTGTCGGCCCCTTCAGGCACGTAGCATGTAAAAAATGCGTGTTTAGAATTTGGTTGCGTGCGAATAATCATATGAACTTTGTAATCATATTTATTTATTTCAAAATCACAGACAGACACCAGCACAGACCATTTTATTTATATGTGTATGTATAGAAAAACTAAATTATTAATAATTCATAATTTGTAATATAAGTCATACTTACATTCAAACCACCTAAACATTAAATACCTTATACCTCCTCACATACGAGTATTCTGTGCTCCTCTGATCCTTGTTTTCTGAGAGTAAGAGGTTAGGTTAGGTACTGCTAATTTATGTGCTCCCGGTAGCTAGTTCTAAACGATAGTCTTCAAAATTGTTGCTATTTCGCGTTATATAAACTTTATAATATTTAACTAGCTGTACAACCCCACCGGGCTTTGGCGGAGCCTTCACCGCGCGACAACTCGTGCCTTCTGTCCTATTCTATACAAGTAAATATACTCGTACATCTCTGATGCCATTGCATGTTTCGTTCACACTCAATACGGGCATACTGGCAGTGTTATTTTAAACCATATTAGAAGGTTTCCAAAATTTGTGTATTATAAATAAATTGAAACTATGATTCTCATTGCTCTTATGGCGTATTTATTTCAAATCACTCAACTATAAAATTCTTACTGCTAAATCAAAACTTAAAACTATTTTTTAAATAATGTTACTTTTTAATACATATTTACAGAGCACTGTCTTTTAAGTATTAAAAATAAATACTTTTTAAACACATTTTTAATAATTAGAACTAATATAAACAATTGTGAATAAAGAGCATGATAAAAGTCAATTTGACGCGTCTTATATGCTAAAAGGATTTCATTTATTGATTAAAACATAAATAGCAATAGATCGTGACAAAATTATTTTTTAAGTGTTAGCAGAATCAAATAAAAATTACAAATTAGTGTTTGCACATAAACATGTGGACTATAATTTAGTAATTACTGGTAACAATGTGGCCTCCTCTTCTCAAACTTGGTCACAAGTTAGCCATAGGATGCTTTTAAGGGTTTCACCAACCCAACCCAAATTGTTGCTCTAACCAGCGTTTAGGTGAGATTCTCAAAAAGTTTTACTTTTCCTTTTAGCATGAGCTTTTCCGAGTTTCCGAATTCCAAAGGCTTGAAATAAATGTCCAGGGGCAGGGTATTTTCAAATTATTAAATATTATTTTACATAATCGAGTTTCTCACTTCTATTCATTTGATTAACAAATATAATACATTTATCGAAACAATATTAAAATTTAAATCTAAACTTATTTTAGTACAAGAAATAATGTTACCAGTAGGTATATAAAAAAAATTAAGTGCATTCTTTAATTGACGTTATAGCGAAAAATATTTATAATGGGGCTTGGTGAAAGGAATTAATATTATTCTTTTTAAATTTAAAAATAAAACATTTACGGGTTTATTTATATGTATAAAACAAAAATATTTTGTAACTCAAACACTATCGTAAAAAACGCACACTATCATAACATATGTTTTTTTTAATTAATTTGAAACAACGTGATAGTAAAACAAGTTAAATATACATAAACTACTCGATAAACATACACAGTAGCAAGTATATATTAAAATAAAACACTGCTTCATCGTAATACTTAAAAAAAATGTTAACATAATTTATGATTGACGTCAGTACAAAAAAAAAAATAACTTAAATTATAATATCATTTACCCGGTGTCATCATAGTAGAAAAAAGAAAATGTTGATAACCTAATAAATGGTAGTTACTCTTAAAAGTTTGATTTTAGGCGAATACCCTGTTATCACTACTTGAATAATTGTTTTCACACACATCTAGCAATAAAATCTGTAATAAAGTAATGCCCTTTTTCCCTTATTAGCAACATTTTTGTACCTGCTAGAATTTGTGATAAAATTCTGAAGTCCCCGTAAAGTGAAACTAGGAGAATTGAATATAAGTCTGTAATATAAATCAAACAGCAGCGCTCACCGGAATTGAAAATTTTCTTTGAACCATGACTTAATTCTAAACAGTATTTTAAACAATTAGCTGAAAAATCGAAATCATGCAAAATAAAAAACACTAACGAACCAAGAATTGAATTACATAGCTCATGTCTCTAGTAGACGGCTTCAGATACAATATTCTGCAAAGAAGAAATATTTAACAGTTTTTAGTATGGTGGAATATGGTGGTTTTACTATCTACTTACGAGTAGGATGTCTACTAGTACAAATGTCTCCTAGATGGCAGTGGCATGTATATCAAATCAATCTTCATATAATTTCATAAGACTATATAAATATTTTTAAACTTATATTTAAACGCATTGAATGGCCTTAAGTTATTATTTTATTAATTAAAATAAATGGAAAGTTAGGGTTTCGTTGGATTTCAATTGAATATAACATTTGTTTTTTTTGTTATGACGATATTAACATTAAATGTAAAATAGTGAAACTTCGAAAAATTAATTAACATGAGAAAAAACTTAAATTTAAGTATTTCTGAATTAAACAATAACCTCCCATTACACTTTTTTTTTAACTGGATTCAATGAAAAAATAATTTTCTTTAATTAGTTAATAGTCATAAAATATTATTGGTATTACTGGTATTTTACTTTACATCGATATGTAAAGTTCCTTAAAAAATAATAAGTATTAAATATATTATTTTTTCAAGTACGTTAACAAATTCATAGACCTATTAACATTAGTTTTCAATTTGTTTTTTTTTTAATAGCTTTGAAGTCGTTTGAATAGTACTATAAGGACGTAAACTTAAATAATAAAAACAAACTTTAAACAAGAATGTTAATGAACATTAATAGAAAGATTAAAAAAAAGTAAAAAAAAATAGCATGCAATAAGATCCTGAAATGAAATTTGTTTAGCTAATGTAATTTTTATATTTTTTCTAAAGTTAAAGCAACAATTTTAAAATATACCATCATTTGATCATATGATTGTATTGTATAAAATAAAAATAACTTGGGTAATACGGAATCGCTGATTAGGAAACGAAAGAGTCAGAGCAGTTAATTATTATCATTGCATCCTAGATGATTTGTTTTTTTGCTACTGAAATGTAGTAGCAGGATAAAACATAATTACAACACATAAACATGCTGATTTCATAAGGTAAAAGTTCTCTTCGCTGATTTAACAGTGAGTAATGGTCATATTGGTATCAGCCTCCAAAGGCTATAGAATATGTCGAACTATTAACTATGGTCAGCAGGCGCATTTGCTGTTGTCCCTTGAGTCAGTGCCTCCGTTAGCCCTTGAAGTTCCGTCCAGGTTGATTTTGTCACTGTCTGCACTGTCGCTGCTTCGGATCAATTTGTCGTTCACCAGGATCTGCGATTAGAAGAATAATTTATTACTATCATAAAGTAATTGTATGAGTCATCCCTGCATATTCATAAGTAGTGCAAGTTAGGTGGGACTGTAATTAAAATATAATATTGTAACGGCCATAATCTCTGAAAGTCGGTCGAATAGACCCGTAAGTTAATAGAGCTAGCGTCGGTGATGACAGGAGTTTATTGAAGGTGACGACAAGCACTACTAACTAGTTACATTTGTCGATAATAATAGACTCCATTCAAGTATGCCCGAGGAAGGATACGGTAGCGCAGGTGCTGCCGATGTTAGTAGCACGGCGATGGTCGGGAAACTGCGAAGAAGTTGCTCACGCTACTATAGTAGCGGAACTGCCCAGATGTTACTGGCGCCCAGAAAAACTTGATTAATTTAAAGAAAACTTCATAATCGTGATTATTAAACCTAACCGTAATTTCAACGATATTTTTAATAAATTGCACTGATTAATACCGCCAGATATCAGTGTAGTTTAGTTGTTAAAGCGTTCGACCACTGATCCAGCAGATGCGGGTTCGAACTCACATCGAAACACCTTTCATCGTCTCCCCAGGCCCAAGTACAATATAGTTTGGCTTAGTGGAACAGTGCCCAAAATAATTGCATATCAATAGCCGTTGCATGTTGCATATTGCTAGGTGATAAAAAATATTCAAAAAGCCAGTTTCCATATAAAATATTCAAAAATCAGTTGGCATATTTATTTTTATTTATTTTAGGTTTAGAGATTTATAACATATAATTTATTACATAATAAAAAAGCATTGTTTCCTGTTAAGACTGTAAATAGTTGCCTAGTCACGCCAAACAAACAATTTTCTTTACTTCAATTAATATAACATTAACTATCCTAAATTTAAAAATTTACGTAATTAAAAATAAAACCTGCAAACATTCTTAATTCTTGAAAAATGTTTGATTAACACTTGAACCTACATGTATTGCACGATACTCCCACGATTTAGTTTATTCTTAAATTTAGCAGCATCCCATAAATCTTTTAACAACTATAGATAAAATGAAAAGATTAAATAAAAAATGACAAATTAATTTTTATGTATGACACCTCAGAAGACGAATTAAATAAATTAATAGATAGTTTAAAAAAGTAAAAGATCTACAGGCGTTGATAAATTTACAGTACAAGTGCTAAAAAAACATAAGAACTTACTGATTAAACCTCTTACATATTTATTTAACTTAAGTATAGGTACTGGTATTTTTCCAGAATACTATAAACTCTCAAAAATAATACCGGTTTATAAAAAAGGTGATTCATTAAATATTGAAAATTATAGACCAATTTCTCTTTTAAGTGTATTTTCAAGACAAGACTCTTAGAATTTTTCACAAAATATGATATATTGTGTTGAAATAACTTACACTAAGGATGATAGGTTTGAATGTTCTGTACTGTCTACCACCAAATTGATGAATATGGGAGTTCCTCAAGGGTCAATACTCGGGCCATTACTGTTTATCTTATATACAAACGATATAAGTCTGAATATAACTCAATCAGAAATGATTCAGTTTGCAGATGACACCAGCTGTGTGGTTGTAGCAGATGAATTTGACGATCTTTTAATTAAAATCAATAAATCACTCGATGAGCTGCATGAATGGTTTAAAGCTAATAAAATGTATTTAAATATGTCTAAAACGGTAGTACTAAATTTCACTAATTTCAAAAGTGATGACATAGAACTTGAACACTCTGTTGAAGTAAAGGATGACTTGATGGAGGAGGAGGATTTGGAACAGTTTAGATCTAAACTATCATCAGCCTGTTACGCCATATCACACATTCGAATGATCATGGATGTTAAAACTGTTATTTCTGCATACCATGCGCTCATAGAATCGCATTTGAGCGGAACAGCGCCTTACATTTCGGATATATATATTTCTTTCTTAAAAAAGAGCAGTCAGAGCGGTTTTAGGTCTATCAAATAAAAAATCTTGTAGACCTTATTTTAAACAACTGGGCATACTTACAATTTATGGTATATATATACTAGAAGCAATTTACCTTTTTTATAATAATAAAATATTTGCCAATAAACATAGTGATATTCATGAGTTTAATACACGTCATAAAAGTAATTATGTTCAATTTGTGTCAGCCCGTACCGCCAAATACCAATCTACATGTCATTATTTAGGCTTAAGATATTTTAATATGCTACCTAAAAGCTTTAAAAGTATAAATAACTTTCGTGAATTTAAGCTTAGGTTGAAGAAATATATCCTGAAAAAAAATATTTATAGTTTTAAGGAATTTAGATAGTAAAGTGATAAATTAGGTATACACAATGCACAATGTAACTTCTGTTCTTGTATTTTTTTTTATTATTATTGTATTCTTTATTCCTGTTTCTCTACTGTCTTATTCTATTGTTTTTTTTTTAATTGAAATGTAACGGTATGTACAAATATGTAATTGTCATTCCTCTTCAATAAGTTTGTTCATGGAAAAAAAATTATCTTATCTTATCTTAAAGGAGAAAACCAAATTTACAAGAGTCATATTAACAGTGTTTGTTTTAGAAATTGATTTTTATTGATTGACCAAATTTATATTGAATCATTTCCATAGGTAGTGCGTAATCTTATTTATCAACAATGATTTTATGTATTTTTATAATGTTTTCAAAAGAGAAAAGTCCTTCAAATATTATAAATTTCGTTACATCTTTAACAACGCTTCACCTAAGATGCGATCTGTGAAATAAGCGAGGACAATATACTAAAGCCATATCTGTTAGCTGACCCCAAAACTGTTATCACTATCACAATCAGTTATTTTAAGAATTGTGAAAAAAATAACAGGTATTATCATTAATATCGAGATCATGGTGGTCGTTCGAATATTGATCCAGCGGTGACGGGTTCGAATCTGCACATGTTTTTATCGCTTCATCGACACCATGTCTCCTAACCCTAGGACAAGCAAATTCAGCTTATTTAAGCTGGGCAACAAATAATTGAAATGTATTATATATTATGTACCTTGTTAACAAGCGTCCTGGCAGCTTCATCTATATTGATATTTTCCTTGGCTGACGTTTCGAACCAACCTGAAAACCCTCTCTCTCTGCAGTACTCTTCCATTTTCGATGGCGTATTCACAATGCCTTCTTTCTGTTGGTCGCACTGAAAGTAAAAATAATGTATCAATTATCATGTACTATATTAAATTATTTTTTTATGTTTGATTTGTTAACTGTATCTGCAGAGGCATAACTAGAAATAATTTCGATTTAGAACTTAAATGATCTATAAAAAGTACTAGTAGAAATAAGAAAGAGTAGAGCTAAGAAATATTACTAACTAACCATAACTAATCATACTTCCAATTAATCATGTCTACTCGATCGGCATCTAAAAAATAACAAATAGTTAAGGAGTTTTATTTTAAACAGTAAATTTGTTAATGACGGTAATTTTTAGCCAGTTAAGTGCGTCTTTATTTCTTCTTAAGAATTTCTATGGCCTTGGTCATATACAAATATTTTGGGCCCTACTTAACTAAAATAAACGTGCTTCTGCTAGGGTCAGGGGAGATGATAGTATAAAAGTGTTAAGAATGGTATGACTCTTCAATGTATTGAATGGTATAAGCCTTTTCATTATATTGAAAGGTTTTTGAGTTTTATTTTAGGTTGCACGCGCACACTTCAGAGTCGCGACAAAGTAGATACTGGGTAGGGCATATCTGGGAATATTTATTTATTTCATTTGTATTTGTATTTCATTTGTTTTGTTGGTCATTTTGTCATTTTACCGATACCTTGATTATTATAGTAGCCGATTCCTAAAAGCATTATAATATGAAATGCACCTGCTATATTGGTAAAATTTTATTTTTATTATATTGTTATTTAAATTGTTTTTTTTTTAATGGAAATTGATTTTGTGAAGGAGTTATTAAAAGGGGTTATTTGTTTAATTGTTTGGTAGTTTATTTGTTTGGCCTTAGTGTTTAACATTGGTTTTGTAAATGAGTTTTTATTGTTAAATTTTTGGTGGGGTTTGTTTTGGATTGAAGAAACAAATTTTATAAACTGTTAAAACTAATTACTTTTATTTCTTAGGTAACTTCCTGAGGCAGGCGCAAAGAAAGTTGGTCAATAGGTACGCCCCTCCCCCTGAGCCTTTACTGTAAAATATTTTTTTTCTTTTATATTTATGTGTCAGTCGCACATACAGATTCGTATATTAAACTTTTTATAAATTATTGTCTGTTACAAAATAAACAATTTTATGCTTACTTTTAATATTATTAAAGTTAAATTTGGAAAAAAAAATCGGGCTCTATAAAAAACCACCCGCAGTGGTTCATTTTTAACCGGGTTCAAAAAAAGAGGTTATAGATTCGATATGTATGTTTGATTGTTTTTTTTTTTAAAGGTTAACCATTAGTCCGTAGTGGCTAAGACGAATTCACCTATTGGTTTCGAAAAGCACGTCTATTTTCTACTTAAATTTTATTTAGGAAGTGATATTAGCTCTAAAGGCATACCTTATTAGCTAGCAATATACAAGGTATGGGAGATCCATCGGGCAGCTGAACCTTGGAATCCAGGTCTTGCTTCCACTTGACGACTGCGTCGAAGGTCGCGGCTCGCGCCACGTCGAAGACTATGAAGGCACCGACGGCCTCCTTGTAGTACACCCGTGTCATGTTGCCGAAACGCTCTTGGCCTGAAACATACATAAATAATTTAAATCAAATAAAAAAAACAAATGTTGAAAGAATATATCCGGACAAAATATATTCTGCGTATGTATTTTTTTATATTTATTTATGTATGTATGCATCTACTTATGTGTGTGGCAGGTGTTTTATGTTCCCTATGTGTTTTATGTCTAAGAAATTGTATAAAAAAAATGCGAAAATAATTCATACCCAAATTTATTAATTTTATCAAAGCGCTCTTGCAAATTTTTGCTCACAGGCGCTGGGCCAAGGCCGTCAATGATTCGGCGCGGCGCAACCAGGCTAGCGACTGAATTTATGACAGGAGCGATTTTATATTATTGCGCAAAGTTTACAATTTGTTTTGCTTTTTTTATATATATATATATATATATAACTTATATTTGATGATTGTTTTTTAATAACGGCAAATCGCCTGAAAAGATAAATGACACAATCTTTGACAATATTGAAAAATTTTGAAAAAGTTTTTAATTATTTGATAAAGTGCTGGATGGCATAATATTTATAAAGGTTCTAAAGAGGTCCTGTACTTGAGAGCGCAGGATGTCGGTTTAAACCCAGCGCTGAGTTTTATAAAAATGCATTTATATATATATATAGTAAAATTGTATAATGTATTGTTTAAATGCCGTATATAGACTAGGGCGCCGCTTTGCTTCGCTGCGGCATACATTGGAGCGGAGTTTAGTATATAAATGTATTCCTCCATAGGGATTACCATTTAATTTTTTATAATTCTTTGCGCAATCAAATGTATGTGTTTTTTGGTATCTATGCACAGAAGATATTGTCATGGTCATTTTAAAAAAATAATTATCAAAATCGGTCTTGTAGTTCTAGAGCCTTAGTCCGTGAACAGAGTGACATTTGAGTCACCACATGGGAGCTTCGATCGCTACGCTCGCTCCGCTCCTTTCGTTATAATAGGTTTTCGCCGTTAGTTTAAATTACTTATATAAAAATCTGACCGTATTTGGAAAATTCGAATACTTTTTAATATTTTACAGATTGAAAATTTTCAAAAAAATTATATAGCCAGAATGTTCAAAGAAAAATGAATACCGAAAGTACAGCTAATTGCATCGCTTGAGGTAATGCACGATGGTTTAAATACAGGCCTGTATTTTATGAATGCTTTTCACTCTCACACTTGAATACTTGAGAATGTTATATTAAAAGTAAATTCTATATTAAAATTATTATTATTTTAAAGGTTTTTGATTAGTATGGATACAATGTCTAAGTAGTCAGTTGTGTCATCATATATGTATTTAAAAATCTACTCGTAAAACGTTTTTATCAAGAGACCAAACAAGATTTGATTGAAGATAATCATTCAGATAAACAGCGTGAACCAAAATAACAAAGTTAAACAAAAAACTACCGAAAGCTGATAAAATTTACATTTTTTTTTTTACCTGATAAAATGACAACAAAGAACGATATTCATCATGATGGATAGAAATAAATGATTTATTATAAATTGATAATGCGTAAAGTATTTGATATTTTGAATTAATGCAAAATAAAATGTATTGATAAAAAAACTCTAAAAACTAAGTAAGTATATCTATAGGATAAAACTCGTATCTTTGTAGGCGATGCGACGCTGGCATTTCAAGAAAATTTATCGACAATTATTATTTTTATCGTTAAGTAAACATCCGACAGAATGAAAATTATCTCCTTATCTGGTAAAAAACCCTCTTTTACATATTTGGTTTAAATTACGTGCTAAAATACGTAAACATAAAAAAAAAAAAAATATTTATAAATACATTTGTTAATATAATATTATTAGTAATATATCCTTTAAACAAACATACTTTTTAATAACTTTCCCAATGATCCATAGCACATAAACATTCTTAGTTACGAAGTATTTTTTTTAACCATAACCTAGATATTTTCGAAATTATTATTGAATCCATATTAATTTACTTAAGTATTGGGTTCCCTGGGTTGCATAATAATTTACAATCTCCTGAATAAATGAATATTAATCGGTAAAAAGTGTGGGTTGGTGTCAGATGGATTGCATTGTTTATGTATTTATTTATTTATTAAACAGGTTTCACCATGAGCACATTACAATTAACGTAAAAAAATTAACTACTAAAAGAAAAAAACAAAATTAAAAACAAAAAACAATAACAATAAAAAAAAGTAACTAGAACTAATCAGGAAAAATACAACATTCAAAATTAAAATATGCCTCCAGGCAAACAATAACGAATAAATATCAACGCTGATCTTACAAAGGTGTAATAGAAAGCAGATTTTTAATCCTATTGGGTGAACAGACAAAGATATCAATCTCCGCGATCTAGTCGAACGGTCCGGGACAAAGAAACCAATATCTACCCTACGTACCGGCAATATCCCACAGTTGCAATCTAATAATAGTATTAGCATCCCAGTTGAGGACCTTGAGAGCGAAGTCGACTCCGATGGTGGCCCGATAATGCTGGCTGAAGAACTGGTGCACATAGCGCTTGATAATGGAGGTCTTTCCGGTGCCCAATTCGCCGATCACCAGGATCTTGTAGAGGTGCTCCCTTCGCTCGCCGCCTGGCGTTGCTGGATGTGACTGCAAAATAAATAATACGCGTGTTTACAACAGATACCTAGTTGGATAATAAAGTTTTAGTGTTAAAAATTATAATTTATATATTTGTTTTATTCCAAAGAAACCACCTCTTCGTATAATTAAAAATTAGGGTCTTAACGTTTTATATTATTTACATATAAATATTATAAAGATGTTAATAAGATATTTAAAAACATTTTAATATACTTATTATTATATGTAAGTGCATTATTCTTGTGTTGGTAGGATTGTTGAGAGCGTTGTGTGTAAAGTGATATATTTAGGTTATTGTGTTTTGAGTATACGTAATTAATTAATATTTATTTTAATATTTTTCTTCTTTGCGGTGTTGGAATCCATAAATACTCCAAAAAAGGAATTAATTTATAAAAAAGATTGAGGGTTTCCATTCTTTTATTCCAAGAAAGCCAGCGAATGTAAGTTCACTGCGTAGGTTCAACAACTGCATCGGTTGCAACAAGGTAGACGGTTTATTTCCTTCCAAACACAGCAAGATCATCGGAATAGAATAGAACAGAATATAAGGTCTTACAATTGTATTGTCATTACTTTATACATGTTAGTGCCGCAACTGCTGCAAGCTGTTTGAGTCGCTAAAAACATCACCGTGCGGTCGGCTTTTGTCGCAAATTTTATTTTAACGCTTTGTTTGTAATTCATTAATAAAACAAATCCTAATACCAAAACTTTACCATAAAAAACCGCACAAATTGTAATATGTAATGTACAAAAAATATTCTCGAAACATTATTGTATACTGGAATTATCGTTACATACTTGGTGTGTTTTTAGGAAATTAAACAATATATATGTATGTATATAAATATATATATATATATGTATATACATCGTATCCAAAGACCATTACCGATAAAAATCCAGCTAATTGGTCCTGCGATTTATAGTATTATTTGTTCAGACGTTATATAAAAGATCATCGCGGTTTTCGAGAAAAAATGTAAACTTTACGTAAAAATAGCAAAAAGATCTTGTAATAATATCTGTTTTGGGCGCTCGGCTGTCGCCGTATACCGGTAACGGTGTCAAGGTTACATTATTGATCCGCGTGGCGTCGAAATTCACTCGCTGTTATATATATTAAACAATATAATATTTTTGGGTGTGTTTTGCCTGGAAATGCTTTAACATAGGTAAAAGATCTTGATGGCACGTTTTAATGCAAAGGTTCATCATCATTCACCTAAACTTTTTGTTTCTATTGACTCCCTTGCTCAACCGCTACGTCACTCAGCGACTCCTCGATATTTTGAAGCAGGATTGAGAATATAATAATATTAATTATTTTCATTATTGACATAAAGGCCATAAATATATAAATGGCCAATTTTTAGTTCTTATATTTTGTAACTTTGTATTAATAATAGCTGTAGTTAACCTAGTAAATAACTTATTTAAACCATATAATTAACATTTGGAATCCTTTGACACAATTCCAGTGTTGGTGTCTCTTTATAAATTCAAATCAAATATGTTTACGCTCAATTTTACGAAACAGGTTTCTGGCGCCAAATCACAGTAATTAAAAAAAGATAAACCGTAATTCGCAAGCGATAAATTCAAGTTTTATGATAAATTTAAACCTATCAGTTATTATCAATCATTTTAAAAAATACTATTATGATAATGATTTAAAAACAATAGACACGAAATTGACAATTCCGACGAGGTTAAAGCGTGGCAGAATCTGTTACCTAAATAATATACAAATATATATATACATATACAGGATGTCCTAAGACCATTCCCGAAGACTTAGAGAGGTGTTTATGTTTACATAAAAAATGGGAAAATAATTCATCGCTAAATTTACTAGTTTTACTAAAGTGTTGGTGTTAAAGAGAATTAAAATGATTTAGTCGCGAATTTTACCATTTAAAATCTGAGGACGGTCCATATCACCAAACAAAAGTGTTTTTTTTTTCGAAATAATTTGTTATTTAAACGAAAACGACATTAAAAAAAGTAGTGAAAAAAAGCAGATAGTTGTCTCTTTCTTTGAAAAGATATAGTAATATTTTTCTCCACTGCTGCAACATGGCTCATACACGCTTACACAAAAGTTACCTACAAATGACAGAAATCCCAATCTTTGGGTATTTTTAGGACACAGTTGGGAATTTTGTGGTTTTAATTTTAGTGTCGATTTAGGGAGGACGGAAGCTGATTTGTATGTTTACGGAATTATTATTAAACTCGAGTCAGAATTAACAATCAAGTTATATAATAAAAAAAAATAGTTGTAAGGAACTACATTATTTTTTAACTTAAGTGACAATAATTTAGGAAGGACAAAAAGTGATACTATTTTCGCTGTTACCATTAAAATTTAATGTGAGATAACTGAAAATTTGCACGGTGCACAGCTTGAAAATAGGGCAAATTGGTAGCCAGAATTTGGGAGAGAGCCATTTGAAAGTTTTAGAATTGATGATATATATTTAGATAAAATGTTTTTTGTAAATTCTGTCCATATCTATATACAGTCAATTAGTATCAACCTCATTTAGTAATGAGATTAGTTGTACATTTACCTTTTATGGAGCCTGTTTATTTTACCGAGGGGCAGAAATCTTCAACTCTTAAAAATTAAAAATTTTATAGAACTTTTTGTATTTTGCAATGAGCCCTTTTTTGTTAAATTATTATTTTTATCTCGAGAAACGATTTGTTATACGGATCGTTCTCGATGTGTAGAAAAATGAAATATATGTAATGAATTATTAGATTATGGACTTCCCCGTAAATCAACACCTATGACACCAACAACACAGCTGAGTGGGTAGGCGGAAACGACTCGGTTTCTTAAGGCTGTGATTACTACGAAGCCGGACAACTTAGTATACACCAATCGACACCGTTAATGCCAGTTGAACGCACTTGGGTAAGGTTACTACAAAAAATATATATTTTTAAACGGTGATAATCATTTTACACAAATATAACAAATAAGAACATTTGTTTTCAAATCGTGCAAAACGCCGATGAACAAATATATGTACCATATCTGTATAGGTATGGCTAATGAATTACAAATATTTGGATTATTATGAGCCGAAATAAAAGAATGCAGTGAAATTCCTGTCATTGTAATAACACCTACAAACATGACTTTCAAACATCTTTAATAAATTGTATTGATATTTGATTTTACTATTGAAACGCGGTAGGTAGTTCACAAACAAAGCACTTCGAAAATTGTCTATATTTCAATAATTTAAGTGATTTGTTAAATTTACTTTTTTACTAAGAATAATTCTTAGCCATTTTAAATTAATTAAAACTATTTTATGAATAAAATACTATTAAAAGTTTGACATTTCATAACCTGTTTTCATTTCACTAAAAATTTGAATACCTTGTGTTATCTAAATAAATAAAAATGATGTCTGTTGGTAAACGCATAACTCGAGAACGACTAATCCGATTTGGCTAATATTTTTTTTTGTATTAATTGGCGCTAATTGATACATTAGAGCGCGTTTTCCGTCTAAGCTGCTAAGGATCATTTCCTACCGGAACACCTTATACATTTTTCCCCCCCAATATGCCTACGTACGTAGATGAATGTCCGGTAAAAAACATTTCGCTGTTGAAAATATTCAAACTCGCTTTTAATAATATTTTTATGTTTCAAGTTTATAACTTAAGTTTACGTCAATCAATTAAATAGATATGCATGTTTTATAAACATGAAATTGGAGAGTATCGAATGATGGTAACCTTTTAATGTTTAATTTGTAAATTATTGCAGTTAATCTCTGTAATACACAAACACACATACTTAGCGAGGTGTCTTCTGATATCCTAGAAGGCAACGAAGCAGTCGGAACTGCCATTAACTGAAGCCACGCGTTAATAAGAACAACGCCAATTTAAAGTATTCATTATTCCAAGAGTGCAGACTTTACACTAATTTACAGCTCTCTTAATTATTTTGGCATATTTTAAGGCCGTTAGACTCAAAAATTAGCCAAGAAGTGTTATTACTGCCTTATTTTACGTAGATATTTGAAAGTTTTCAATTATTTAATTAACCACTTTACTTACATAAGAATAAAGGTGCCATAACAAAAGAGATTTTAGCTACGCGAGTTCATTTGGCATATAAAATAAATTGTTGTATACGAAGGCAACCAAAAAATGTCAGGACTGCGTTTAGCAACACCTCACTAACAGTAAATGACTTACAACAGAAGAAATAGTACACAAATAGTAGGTAACATTTTACCTACATTTATAATTTTAACATTTTAAATATATCAAAACTATCTATAAAAGAAATGTAATAAATATAAAAAAAGTGTTTAATGTTTTTAAATCTCAAAGTTTTTCATAACATAGCGATGAATATGAATAAAATTTAAATCGTGAAATACAATAATAATTTCATTTGAAAACATTTATTTGACGCCAAACACAATGCTGATGACGTATGGTTCAGCGGGATTGTGGCGGTCATCGCCATCTTGTGTTGAAGTGACATTGTAATGAGCGCGGGAAAATCAGTTTGACAAGGTGAAGGCAATTATCCGCAAACTACAGCGAAGGTCCAAAGATCGAGAAAAACTCATTTATAAACTTAGCCATTATAAACTCATTTATATCTACACAGTATTACCTAATTATTTGCAATAACAATTAAAACAGAGTATAGTGATGTCGTAATTTACATACGTTAACATTTTGCCTAGGCGACATTGTTTGTAGATAAGTAGTTACTAACGAAAACGATCTGAAGGAAATAAGACAATTTACGGATAAATTATGTCCGCAGCTTCACTAATCAGACACAGTTTATTTATTTGTTTTTATCACAGATAGATTGCAAATACGCGCTGCCGTCTGCGCCGCGGTGCGAGGACTGACCGCTCGTCGGAGTTGTTAGGATTTTTACTTTTTTCCGTGACCACGCGATATTAAGTTTATTATATGCGTCGTCGTCAATGCGAGTAAGTCTTATCGATAACATCCGACCGGCCGATAAGGCGCTGTCATTTTGAAATGCTATCGCAAGTCTCAGTTTGAAACACGAGAAGTCATTCCTGTGTGTGGCACATTGATCACAATCTGCTCTTACCTAAAAAAGAATGAGAGAAAAGTGCCTTAAAGGATTTAACCTATTATTAAGTATCACAACGAGCATTGAATAGTGTTATATATTAGTGGTTGTCAAGTAGATCTAATTGATAGCGTTTTGTAGCTACAAAAAAAATATATAATACTAAAGAATTATAATTAACTTTCAAAGTAATACCAAAAAAAAAACCAATCCACCAAAACGTGCAGAGTCGGTGCAGAAACACTCGATTTGCAACCAATTCTCTACACAAACTTCAACGTTTTGGTGGTTCAGTTTTTGTTTTACTAATAATAAGAAGATTTTTTTATGACGGTTTTATTTTTTGAGTTTATTTTATTTAAAAAAAAATAATATTTACTTGTACATTTTTCACATATTATATTTAAAAATTACAAATTTAAGTCTGCCATTTTGAACGGAAAACTTAAGTTTTTACTTATTTATTTTTTCTATTAATTTAAACTATAATGGACCAACCCTGAGGAATTTACTTTTTTATTTATTTTCATACCTAAACTGAAATTAGACCACTCCTGAAACGCATATTATGGTTATTTCTTAATTAGTATATTCAGCTGCCCGAATTTTGTAATTAGTGATTTACTACGTTGCCGACGACATTTACTGTATTGTAATCTGAACGAAGTTGTTCTAAAAGGTTAATTTTGTAACACGAACGGAAAATTTGCTGGCGTTAGTTGTATTTATTTTTCCCACACACTCTGCCTCTTTCACTAGAATCTATCATTGAATACATTTAATTAATTATAGCTATACATTTTATGCATTTAGGCGTGTGCATTTTGGTGCCACAATAAACGCATTGAAATCAATACCCATTGTAAGTGTAACTGTAGACTCGACGACACGCACGAATGGTTAGCGCAAGGACATATTGCAAGATATAATATGACAGAAAATAACTACACATTTTAGGAATGGAGTAATATGAAACGTTGATATGCGGTCATGCCAGGGTACTATTCAGTTCGATAGCAGATACTGTATACCTTCTTTTTTTATTGCAGATGTTAGTGGAAACAAGATACTAAAGCGGAAAAAATGGTATGACTGATTTCTCTGTGACTCAACACTATCAAGTGGTATTAACAATCGTAATGCCACATAATAATGAGGAATGTAAATATGAGGTAGTATGAGGATTTTTTAAATGAGTTAGTTAGATTAGTAGCGACGCGGGCGGGGGGAATTTTGAAAACATTTTTTTTTTTTGACAGATTTTTAAAGAAAATGTAAAATCAGGAGGGGTGGGAAAGAACGGAATTTAGTGGAACCCAATCCATTCCAAATGATCAAAATTATGTTTGAAATTAATTATTGCGGATTCGAATGCCAGCTGATAAAACTGCACATCTTTTCGCTAGAAAACATGACATTGTATGTATTATATCTGTTCCATATAGAAACGAGACAATGTCACGGCTTGTTCAGAATAGCTTTAGCTGGAAAGACGCCAACAGATTAAAAAATAATAATAAGAAATTGAGTCACTCACACCACATTCAAAGTTAATACCTTCGGCATTCAAGCATATCAAGCGAAAGGCGCCTGCGTTGGATTACCTATTCAAGATGGTGATTACTTTGATATTCATAGATACGTATATTATAGGTAGGTACGCATTTATTGTATCATATTACTAGGTATATGTATGTAATCAATACAAATACAGAATACAAGTAATAGCATTTTTTTAGTAATACATATTTTTAAATAGAAATCTATAATATAAACTACATCTTACGCTTATAATATCACATATTAAAATGAAACTGTAAAAGTAAAGAAAAACACATGCGATAATTAGTTTAGGGTTAGATATTATTCGTGTTAGATGCAAAACATCTAACACGAATAATACCGAAGATAGATAGCATGACGTGACTGATTCATCAGATTATTAACACATTATTGATATTTTAAGGTGATATTATAATTTATATTATATTATATATAATAATTTTGATTGTGGATTAACGTATTTACAATGCAATACATTTCGAATCTGAAGTAACTTTAGGTTAAAGGGGCTGCATTAACTTCATGTTATCATAAGGGTAAAACATATTGGCTTTATCATAATGAATTCTTCAAATTATTGTATGATCGACTTACTTACGACTGTATGATCACATGAGCCTTCAATAAAAAATAGTCAAAAAATATTTTGAAAAATTGGTAAATACTCAGTATTCTGTAATTTGTGTATTTTTTTTCAATTATTATTACTTAACATTAAAATTTAAATTTCATAGGTATTGCAGGGAATTAAGGCAAACAACACACGCTAATGACGTATTTTTACAGGCTCGCACCTGAAGTAATAGAAAAAAAATAAAATATATGCATTTGCAATGATTATAGAGGTATAAGAAACTCAATAATGGTCAAACTTAAAAGTTTAATGAATTACGGTCGAATTTCGACCACTAGGCGATCTCTAGTAATTATAAATTGCAATGTTATATAGTTTATATAGTTAACAAAAAGTAAAATAAGTAATTATTGTTGAAAAACGACGCATAAGGATGATTAGCCAATTTCCCATTCTAATTTCTTTTTAAAATAATTTAAATATGTTTAATGCACAATTTAATATTTAGTAACCTAAACAAATATTATTTTATATTTATTTATGATTTTTTTTTTCACAAATATATAAAAAAATATATATAATGGAAGTTTTGTTTGTCTTCCCATAATAAACGTTAAAAACCTTTTTTAGGATTTTTTATAATATTAAACGAAACATATGAAACCTAATTATATTCTATGTAGCCTAATCTAAACTAAATATATTAATAATAAAAATAAATATAAATATGTTTAAATAATCATATTCGTGTTCTTCGTAAATTTTCTAATTTTTGCTTTGTACCTAAATGTATTTGTGATCTATTTATATTATATCAATTCTTTGATCCAACGATGACCTTTTGCGTGGGACATGTTCACCTAAGCTAACTAACTGTAGTCAAGAAAAATGGTAGGGAGGAAACCTTAAAAATGACTCAATACGGAAATCAACCTAAGCCCTCTGTATTGAACGTGTTAATCAATAGTGTATATAACCAATAAACCTCTATGACTTGCTATGAATAAATTTTCAATATTATAAAAGATCGGCCATAAAACCCCTAATCAACGATTAGTAATTGCAATAATACGCAAATAAATTAATACCTCTAACTAATGCGATGTCATTTCAACACAATTGTCAACTATGCTTTATGGTTTTCACCCGGATTAATCTTTTTTTTTTGAAGGAAAAATCTAAATACCACGTACTTTGAAAAAAATACTTTTTTTAATAATGACAATAAAATACTTTTGATAGTTTTGAAACAATTCAAACAAAAACAAGTATATATATTTTTTTTCATTTTAAAACTTAAACGGTACATTACTAACCATTTTCTTACAAGAGGCAAAGCCATAGTTATGTAAATGGTGCAAATCGAAAATAAATAGGTAAATAAAAATAAACAAGCTTAACAACATCCATTCAAAAAGCCATAAATAAAATAAATTCATTATAAAAAAATAGTAAATCAAAAATAAACATACTATTAGGAGTTCTGTTTGGTACTTCCAACCGCAGCATTCACAGACCTTGACACAAGATGACCCAAATGCTATTTTAGTTTTGGACAGATACTCGTATTCGCGAAGGTCTTCAAATTCGTATAGATAATTTTCAACATTTTTTCTAGAAGCGAATAAGTCTGACATGTTTTTAATTATGTCCTACTTTTGAAAATGCTGTAATCTTCTATCTATTAGGTATGTAAATTAAGAACAGCACTGAGAAACCTTTATTATGACGATAAATTTATAAATCTCCAGTGATATGAAATCAATAAAACGACGAGCCAAAACTACAACAATAGAGGAGGTCGCGGTGCGTGCTCGCACTGCTCATGCACTCGAAGGGTACTGAATAAGCATTTGTAAATCGTATTCGGTGATAGCAGAAAACCATGAATATAGGTTTCTACGAAACGCGAGATCTTCAAATAAACGTCCGATGCCTATAATGATGTCTCCTAATTAGGATGATCTTAGCCAATTGTGCCGACGAAGAGGCACTGATAGCAAAGTATGCCACGATCTAATTCTAATAAACAACAATGTCTAAATTTACTCAAATATTAGTTAGGACAAATATTAGAGAGCTTACCGAAGTGAGTGTTTGGCCCATGTCAGGCTCAGAATTAAGGAGAAGATCGCCGTACGGCCCTGGCGACATTCGGCGAGCTTGTGAGAAAGGTTGCGAGGGCGCCGGGGTGGCAGTAGTGGGGAGCGAAGAGGGCGGAGGGGGGTCGTCCACCGCCTCTTCGAATTCATCACAATCGTCGGTATCTCGGTCCACATCAGCAGGAGGTAAAGGCGAAGGGGTCGCGGTCAAACGCTGCCTCGCCAGCTCGACCATGTGCTGAAGTGCCGGACCTCCGTGAGGCGCGAGAGTCGTACCCCGGTCGGGCTTATCCTCGGACATAGCGACGGATGCTCGAGCCACGAAGGCGATACGCCGGCGGAGCGCGTCGTCGGAGTTCGGCGTCTCCAACGGTCGCTCCAACGTAGACTTCTGCTTCTTCCACGTGGATTTGGCGAAGGGCAGAGTAGAGACAGGGTGCTCGACGGACACGTCTCGAACTTCTAGATCGGGCGAACGGTCGTTGGCCGAATCCGCTCCGGGCTTTATCTCTCCCTCAGAGCCGTCCAGGTCGGCCGACTCGACGCTCGCCAGAGGTGCGGACGCCGTCTCGGAGCTGAGCGACGCTGACGATTTTCCCGATCCCTCCTCGTCTCCCTTCTTAGACCTTCCCAATCCTCCTAATTTTCGAACGAATGCCCCGGCAACTCCCTTCTTTTTCTCGGCGGATCCTTCACCTTCGGCGGTTGCTTTAATTCTTTTGTTCTTCTTTCGCTTCTCTACGTTCGGCTTCGGCGATTCGTCCGACTCGTGGTCGGACTTCAGTGAACCAGTGCGTTTCACGACACCCACACTATTGGTCTTCGCGTTCTTGAAGGGTGACTTGAGCGAGCCGAACCTCTGCCTGATCTTAAACTTCGCAGGCGGCCGAACCGGTAGCGGCGCCTCGACGCTCTGGAGGTGCGGCGGCAGTGGGTCAGGTTCGATAGCAGTCAGCGACGAGAACGTCTCGTCCTGCGAACCAAACTGCGGATGGTCGCTCATGGCCGCTTTGACCCTTTACCCTACCTATGGTCCACGCGACAAAGCACTCCACCTCTGTATAGTTTTCCAAATGGGATTCCAAACAATATTTTGTCCCTTTCGAAGATACAGACTCGCAGGTCGACAATTTTGCATACAAATGTTATTAGGTTGAATGATGAAATTTTAAGATGCTTCAAAAGCTCTCAAGACCTCAGTATTTTTTTTTTTAAATAATGATTAAATACATTGTTTCACGAATGCAATTGCTTGTGTGGCCGGATATAGAGGCCGCCGCGGGCGCCATCGACGCGATGCCGTACTTATGGAATACTAACTACTGAGCAAAGCAAAGCGCTAAGCTCCGCTACATATTATATTGAAAGTTACCTACGCTGTGGCTGCGTACGGTGGACGAAAGAGGCATATCAGCGGGGTCACTTTTGCTTCGCTTCTCGGCCGACGGATTTCATTCGCCGTCGTTCATTCGAATACACAAGACTTTATTAGACTGCCCAAAGGAGTGCAAGAGAAGAGCTAACTTGATTATCTATCCCGCTTCCTCACATCTCTTTGCAACATTGTAACAATCTTGTGTGCCCGTATCTTTTAAACATTGCCTAATCGCGCTGTAACAACATCTCACAGAGCATATCGTTCAAACAACCATTATCTTTCTTTATCAAAAAATAATGCAAATACAGCTCTCTCGGCAAGTATAAAAATCCATTTAGTTTGAAAAAGAAACATAACCTAATAAAATATAAATAAAATCATCATACCTAATAAAAAAATAAATTGAATTAAATGACAATTTAAACGGGCAATTAAATTTAATTGCCCGTAATTGCCCGTTGACAGCTTGCTCAAATGGTCACATGACCACGGACTGAACTTAAACGTTTCAAAAACCAAACTGATTCACATAAGGTCTTCCCAAAATAAATCATTATTAAACGAAGTTAGTATCAAGGGCCATACTCATAAGTGTCTACACGATATTAAACGCCAATGTGATTGTCCCTCAATCGAACAAGTTGACCAGCATAAATATCTCGGTTTGATCGTTGATTGTCGTTTTAATTGGAAATATCAAATCCTGGAAGTATGTAAAAAACTAAGATGTCTACTGGCCAAATTAACTTTGGTAAAAAATAGTCTCCCCTCATCAATTTTAAAGGACCTTTATCGGTCCTTAGCAGAGCCTATAATTATGTATGGACTGCACATTTGGGGGAACTCATTTCATACATACATCCAGGACATTGAAGACCTACAAATACGTATTATAAAATTGTCGTTAAACAGGGAAACAAAAAATCGCATCCGGGAAAACTATAAAAATATCTTTAGACACTCTAACCTGTTGTCTGTTTTCTCATTGTGGAAATACAAAATTGCCCTTTATTACCATGCTGATAGTGCTCTTAAAATCCCGGTAAAACACGAGCATAAAACAAGACAAGTAAGCAAAAAAATGCTTTCTGTCCCTAAATTTAAGAACTTATATGGCAAGCGGCAATCATGCGTGGCGGTCCCCACTTTATACAATAAATTGCCTGGCGATATTAAAGAGAGTGCTACGTTAGCACTATTTAAAAATAAATTTAAAAAATACCTATTAGAAACACATGTAAAATAATTATTATGATATAATATGTACCACTAAAACTTGAAAATAACATCTGTGCTATGTGTCATGTTAGGTTTTATATTATTTCTACTGTTCTGTTTTGTTATTCATGTTCCATTCTTGTTATGCCAAATCTACCTTGTCCAACAATTCATGTACTTATTTATACTTATTAATTATGTATTATTAGTTAAGAAACTTATTAAAAGGACCTGTCGACAGTCTCTGACTAATGGGTCCTTGCTCATTTTGTTTGTAATAAAATAACTATGTTGAAGTAAACGCCGTTGTTGACGGCATTGAACTGAACTGAAATTAAATTAATTACGTTAATTTATTTTTTTTTTGAAATAACAATATTTTTTGTAAGAAGGTCCCAAGTTGAATTTACTATAAACACATAAACGTCTAAAACGAAAGCCAACTGCAAGAGAAGCATTGACATAAATCTAAGAATTAAAGAAATAGCTTAATATATTATAAATGTCGGATAAAAAACTTATAAAGCACTGACAGAAATTATGGTTTCAAAAATATCTCAATTATAGAGACTCAAATTAGGTAATATTATGGTTGAATAATAATATTTGGTAGGTAAAACAGTGTTTTCAAACAAATTATTGAAAACATATAAACCTATTCCGTTTACCAAACTACATTTGAAATGTTTTTAAATTATCTGGTGAGCCATAACCTTCTTACCTTTTTTTTAGTTACCTAACGTTTAGCGCAATAGTGAAGTAAATATAAAAATAAACCGAAGTTAGAACACAAAACGAGGTACGAAACAAGTCTTTCAGACAATTTTAGTTAAATCTATTTTCTAAATCTAATTATACAGAATTACTGCCATCTTAGGTGTCACATTACCGATAATATTTCCAATAATTGGATTGTGACGATTATCCCTATTTTGTTACAATTCAATTAAATTTTAGACCAACGCCGCGCGCCGTCGCGGGCCGTCTTAGAATAGACGGTGCTAAATTATAATTATAAGTTGAAATATTATGTGCGTCTTTTTTTTTATTTATTTATTGTATTACCTAAATTATTACCTTCATATCATTACCTGTACACAATACAGGTAATGATATGAAGACGATTCAAATTAAGTACACATTCCTTAAGCTAGGTTAGGTTAGGTTTTGTTACGTATTATGTTATGTTGTATAATGGTGTTTAAATTTATGATGAATCATGAATGAATCATGAATGTATCATAAATCATTTATTCGTGCATTGTGTCATGCATTTAATAAAAACATTGAATTTGAATTTGAATGTTAGTTACCATAGGATCGAGTAATCTGGGAGAAGATGCTGTTGCTGACGCCCGTAGGGAAGCGCTTAATATTATATGCCTGTTACCGAGTGTCAGCCATTCTTGTTTTATTTTATTACTCGCTTTATACGCGTTAACAACATAACCTCATAACAATAATGAGGATGAGATTTAATAACATATTTTACTTTTATAAAATTACAGTGTCATGAATGAATAAACTTAAGTTAAAGTTAAGACGTAAAGGTCATAAATTACATAGGACAATTGCAATACCAAACTACGTAATGACAAGGTGACGCACATATTTTGACCTATAAATAAAAATTTAAGAAGTAATAAGTAATAATGACGACATAATGTCTTTCGTCGATTAGGTCGGTAAGGGTTTAAGGAATTATTAACCCCAGCAAAATAGTGTCTGTCGAAACAATAGAAAATGCGGCATTTATATGGCTTCGAATTATACTATATGTAACTATGTACAGTGAAGATACGCCTAGTGAGGATTATTTAAACTTGAGCAGCAGAGCTTCTCAAACCATTAACCGGGTTTCTAGGAGAGGGAGACAAACCTGCTGCTAGGAGCAGCATAACATTGTAATATTATTTTTAGTAATATACAGGATATTTCAAGACCATTCCTGCCGACTTAAGAGGGTGTTTATATTCCCTATTACGAATAATACAACGGTTTATTATTATCATGTAAAGTTCTATTTTACTCTCTCTCTCTCTCAAACTATGATGAAGTTTGGTGTGACGTCAATAAAAACAATGTTTGAAATCGCATGGCCGATTGCTGGATTTTTTATTGGGAATGGTCTTAGGACACGTGTAGGTATCTTCGTCTAAACTCGTATCTTTATCTTTATCTGTTTTTCTCCATTCGTCTAATAATAACTAGTGAATAAATAATCAAATAGTCTATTATGTGTATAATTATATTTGATGACACGATAGACAGAATAATAGTGTTTTAAAAACGGATAATCGTCCAAAAGTTTTATCAAATTTTTGATAAAGCTGCATAGCAAAATAATCTGTATTTGAGAGCGCAGGATGTCGGTTTCAACCTAGCTCTGCACCTTAAAGTTGAGTTTAATAAAAATGCATTTTTAATTCTTTAGTATAAAATATTGTTCAATATCATGGACCTACATTTACAGTTAATTGTGAGTCTCGTGAACAAATATTTAAAGAATATTGACTCATGATGCTCATGCAAAGCTACTAAAAATTTCAAATTAATAATCAATGATAATAATAATGGCGCACCTTATCAATCAAATAATTGTTAAAGTGAAATTTATTAAAAGTAAACAGCCAGAAGTATTATTGCCAGTTATTCTGCGTAAATATAATGTAAACTCCATTTTCTATACTAAAGTTGTACCTCGTAACAAAGGCTAAAACAAACCATCCTAATTAATATTTTACCATTGTACAGGTGAAACAAAAATGTTCAATCACAATTCTCCTATTAAATTGTGTTTGTGAGCTGCGACTGAGATATATATTTGTAATATTTCATATTAATCTCATAATTTTTCGAAGGGCGTACCTAATACTTTTTTTAAAGTTAAAGTTTGAAAAGCACCATTTAGGGTATTGACATGCTAGATCATATTTTTTTTTTAATAAAAGAATTGCTATGACCTAGGTCATATAATTCAATTGGTCTTACAAGTTAATTGGTGTTTTATTCAACAATAATTAATTTCTTTCTTTCTTCAGAAAGAATTGAAAAAGTTTTTCTTTTGTGATATGTGGTCGTTTCGAATGTCTACTTTGAAAAACACGAATTTCCAAAATGTTTGGTGAATTGTTTATAAAGATATACTTACACCGCGTGCATGTCTAACGAAAACCTATAAGGGTGTTTGTTTTTCACTATTCTAGACTTGATTTTGAATAAAAATACTAATACAATTTATAGTCAAATTAGATTCGTTTTTTTTATAAAAAAAAATTAAGTTACCTGTCCTTCTGTGCTATTTCCGTGTGAGAGGGTTTCGGGCTTTTCATGAACCGCCACAATAAACCATAGATCAGAGAAATTACGAGATGTAAGCACGCATGCGCAACGATGTGTATTGTTATAGCTTCGCGAATTCAAAACAAACAGGATTTTTGAGTGCACTGCTAGGTCTCATAAAAAACCGGTTTTTTTTTGCTAACGCTGACTAACCATAAGAGATACATCAAATAAAAGTAACACAGAATTGTAGATCTTAAATAACAAAAATTTGATGATAAAAATGTTATGATATGGTATGAAAAAATGGTATGATAAAAAATAAAAAAGATATGATGAAAGAAAAATAATACAAAATTAAATTGATGTCTGATTAAGTATAATAAATGAATTTAAAAAAAAAACTTACATTTTAAAATTATTTGACGCCAATATTTGTGAATAATTTTGAGAGGGTGTTTTTTTTAAGGGTTAAAAATCATAAATGAAATTTGAATGATAGTTATGGGCACAAGATAAGGTAAGATGAGATAAGCGATCTTTAAATTAGCTTGAGCCTATGTAAATCTAGTAGCCATTTGTTTTTGTTTCAACATTTAATTTTTGTTTTTCCACAAGGTGTTTGTTATTAATACAAATTGTCATCTTTTTCACAGACAAAAGTAGAAATTGACAATTGACACAAAAATTTTGTTTCGACCGTGTAGAAATGAAAAAAACACTCAATAATTCGAAACAGCGGGCAAAATTGATGAGCTTTTGCATGTCGCACTATTATATCTGCACCCTTACTAATAAATGCAACGCCGACGTATTATCACTGCGTATCATATAAATTATCGTAAACAGGAAGTTGCATTTACGGGTTGTCAACATCAATATACGTAGTTGTCGACGCTATCATTACAGGGTTAAATATTCAGCAGGGCAATTGGCCTCAAGCACACTCCAGATTTTTTTTTATTATTCGTTTTTACCAACCACAAATTGTTAAAATTTTAAAAAAGTATAAAACGTAAAAAATATAGTTTATAATATTTAAAGTCTTACCATTTTTTATATTTGCCACATTTTTTTTTATATTTGTCATACCATTAGAAATGCATAGAAATTGTTCGCAAAGAGATGCGAGTGTATGCATCTGGCATCTGGTCTAATGTAAATATTTTATCAGCCTGCTAATGCGCGAGGTGGGTCCGTGGGTCCCAGACAATAGATAATTCATTAATTTGTATAATCCCAAAGTTGTTTTGACACGATAAAGCTGTTACTGTGTAAGATTAATCAACGATTAAAGATTTAAGGTGTTAGACATCATTTATTATTATTAATTATAATTTAACAGGGTTTTAGTAGCATTTAAAGTTTAAATACAATGGGTTAATAATAGAGCCAATTAAAGTTTATGCCTTATAAATAAACCAATTAAAAACTTTAATGAGTTTAACTACAATTTAGAAAGTGTATGTGTGATGTTTATGGTAGAAAAGTGTGAAATGTGAATGTATGTTTGCACATCGTACATTTTGTGTATAAATAAATGATAATTAAGCAACGTTTTCATTTTGAATCGGATTGGCGTGAAATAATTCGAATTTTTGAGAGAAATCTGCCACGATTAAGGTCAAGTACATCAACCTCGCTGGATTTGGTGTTGTAGGCATCGAGTAAACGGTATAGAACAGTTTCTGGAATAGTTTGCATGAGGTCTTGGCACCTGGAACAGAGTAGGCGCGCGTGTGTTGTGATACCTGATACCAAATATGGACTGCATTAATTTATGTAAGAGATCATGAATAAGTGCCATATACGATATGGTACGTCAGTCTTTGAGAGTCTGCGTATGAAAATAATTAGCCATCTCCTCATATGTGTTAAATTCCAGGTGCTCGCGACGTGCGATATGTCGTATAAACCGTTATGTTTTCCACTCTGGTCGAAGTATATAGTACCTATATGTAGTATAGTATATGTCTGTCGAATAGTCTTTTCATGGAATTTGCTTTCGACTGTACAATTAATACAATTAATCAATACAATACAATTACTGTCAACATACTATTTTATGTTAATTATACTTCATATAAGTATGTTTTTATTTTACATATTAATTAAAACACTTATGAGTTGTTTATTCAACAAGTTTTGTGCATTTTTTCTAATATTATTTTTCACATTTCCTCGTGGGGTACCTAAAAATAAGATTTTATTTTTGTTATGGTGTTATGATGCATTAAACTAAAAAAAATGTTCCCTGGACAAGTTCTGTTAGATTTTCTTATAAAAGACGAAGAATACGGCCGAATTATGATTTTTACACGACGCGAAACATTTGTTGGATAAACTAACTGTTGGATGAACAAATGTAATTAAATATAAAAAAAAGCTTATGGAAATGGATGTTTCAGAGCCCTCTTTTTAATGTGCTTCAACTGGCCTACAACTAAACACTCCACTTATTCTGATTACAAGTAGAGTTTTATCATTTTGCGTCACTTTGGTCTATGACTAATGTCTATGCTTTATCAAGAAACTTGATTAATTTTCATGATAAACTACTTGATTGGATTATAGTGACGCCATTAGGTTTCCTAGAAAAACTTGATAAAATGTCAAAGGACGATTATCTACTGAATTTAATGTTTATGTAGAAATGTAAAAAACTAATAGAAGGTCGTGGGGTCTAGTTAAAAAGGCATTATCAGAGTGAGGGCATTTGGCTGCTGACCCTGCAGAGCCTATATATATAATATTAGGTAGATTTAGTAGGTAAATATTATGTATATAAGTTGTCGTCACAACTTAAAATTTATAAGAAAACAAAAAATACATAAAAATATCAAAAATATTTTACGCTTTCACTAAATACATGAACTTACACAAACGCACTTTATATTTTGCTAGTATTTATATTGATTTAACGAAATAATAAAAACCCTATTTTATTTTCTAAATAAAGTAAACTAAAATACGCCTATTTAAAAAGTTGGTAGGTTTGTAACTAACCCATTATAATATACTCGAATTAAAATCTATCTTCATATTTAAGTATCTACTAACAAGCAATTAACCACCTTTTCACTGAATCGTTGAAAATAGACGCAGATACATTATGGGGTGCGAGCGGTCTGTTGCGTAGGTTTATTTTGTTAGGTATATAGGTATATATTTTTGGTTAGTAGGTATATACTTTATCTATCTTAACAGATATACTAACATACATACTTGAGAGTTCAGGCTCCCATACGCTCCGTACTCTTTCGCACCACTTCACAGGGTAAACATATATTGTTTTTCGTGCTTATATTATACTAAGCACGTTAAACATGTAATTAATATGTTCATTATTTTGATTATTGAATGCTGAGATTTTACTCTTTTAGACAAAAGAAGAATAATGCAGCGAAATATATCGTGTATGACATTCCTCCGAATGGTTCATTCAGCATTACACGGTTGTAGATTTAGCAAAATATTTCCTAGTTACGTGATTATTTCGTTTTTTATTTGTTTAATTTTTTTCTGCATAGCAGTTATAACGATTTGTAAATTATATAAATACACTCGCTTATTTTTTAATGAGGAGCTTACTTATCGCGATTTAATCAGTCTACCTGTGATAAAAATATATTTGCATTTCAGTATAAGAGACATTCTAAACTACTTATAATGAGGTCGTTGGTTTAAAAAACGACACAATTTTTTTTTAATTTTCACCAAAATTACTTTACGATGCGACATGCTAATTTAGCACAGAAAAATATAAATTATAAAAATATAATTTGTTGGAGGTTTAAATTACATAGCTGATGCACACTGGCGCTTTAATCGGACTTTATGATATTCGCACATTAAACTTCGCAATATTTACAAATTATAATTTAATTAAATATAATTATTGAAAACTCACCAAATAATCTTAACGGGATTGAAGCTACGCTACCTGATACGTTCTGTGATGGTATTTAGCTTCAATATGCCACTTCTGCACACATACATAGAACACAAGTAGCTTATTTATCTATTTATTAAAAGGTCTCTTTTCTAAGTCGATAAAATATATTTATTTTGAATTTTTTGTCTTTTGTTTTAGAAGGTGTTTTTAAATAAGTAATAAAGTCCAAGACTTGTAATTGTTAAACTTTTTAATATATGCTATAGGTTAGTCTTTTAGCGTCTACTAGAAAAATACACTTTAATGGCAACAGATATGGAAAAAACGATGTTTAATAAAGCAACAGCACAACATTATTTAACTTTTTAATATCACAATATTGTAGAAAATTTTAACATTATATTTTTAATTTAAAAACCTAAAATGCATGCATATTCTATAAATTATAGAGCACAAGACTTATATAAATACAGGCATCGACTTATATTTCAAAGTAAATTGAAAGTTACGAGATAAGTCAACAACCGGTTGGCTTTGACATTCGAATTAGTGTGTAACGAAGTATCAATTCGTGTTTTTACGATCGACTTTTAAAATTGTGGCCTATAGACCATCTCAGATCAACAAATAAACTGTCAGTGGCAAATGCTGTTTTCTTGAGATAGCTATATTAAATGTTTTTATATACACATCTGCCAATGAGAGAAAAGTAAATATCACTAGATTTTGTGTGTAAGTGAGCTCTGCTAAACTGCTTGCACTGCTGCTGTTAGGAGAAATATGCGGTACAAACCCTTTGCCTCTGCAGGGTCAGCAGTCAAATGCCCTCACTCTGATAATGCCTTCTTAACTAGACCCCACGACCTTCTATTAGGTTTTTAATCAGTATGTGTGTATGTATTGGAATTATAAGTAATTAATAGAATTACAATCGCGCAACACAAGATAGACTCAGTCATATATGTGGGTATGTAGGTACAATCTTGAATACTACGATAAATACTGACACATGAACACAAGCAAAGTTTAGATTTAGTTTAGCTAAATAATTAGCTAAACTCAGTACCAGCTTTCTTAACTAAACCTAATGTGCAGAGTTTAGGTAATGCGGCTGTAGTTCTGCGCTGATCTCTCGGCAGAATCAATTTTTTTTATATTTATGTTAAGCTTTTTGTGATGCATTTATAAATACACGTATTTTTTAGTTTCTACACGATTAATTTTGTCTAAATATTATAGTTTGTTTAGCCGTTTTATTATATTAGAACAAGCACTCAGCTAAAAAGATAAATTAAATAATATATCTACATTTTTAACAATGCTTTTATCAAACTCGAAATGTCAGGGAAAACATTGGAAATACCTTTCCATTTTAATTTATTATTTGAAATATGTTTAAAATTGGTCGTTTAGTTTTTATTAGGCAAGTACAATTAACAATTTGATGTTGTTAAAAAAAGCGCATGTTATTATATATTAGAATGATTTGCAAATGAGTGGCTGCGGCAAACGCCGTTGCAAATGAAATGTCAGACGACGGTCTAGGCGTCGAGGTTAGGTTGAGTGGCGCATTCTCATTTTAGGCACTTCATAGAAAGATTTGCAAGGGTCATAAAAAAACTTACCGAGTAGCCGTTTGAAAAAATCGTTTTTGAACTGCCTTCGACGACCATATCTATCAAAAATTAAGAACACTTTTTGTACGGAAGCTGTTATCAAAACCTGCTTCTGGAATAATTTCGAAATATTTTAAAGCGAATGAATTCAATGACAATGGCCCCATCACTCGTAAACTGACAACTTAAAACGCAATTTTGATATTAAAGGTAAAAAATATTGATGAAAGTTCATTGGTATTGTGTTATCTGTGCTCTTATCAACAGTTCGTGCGGCAACTAATAGTAAACATTCACCACGAACGTACCGTACCATCTACAATATGCGACGAACACTATCAAGTAATTGGGCGTAACATTTCATTCAATAAAACTAACAATACCTTTGATTACTTTGGGTTATTGCAAAAGATGGCGTCGAGAATCAGTATTAAATTTTATTTGTATTAGACAATATGTAAAATCCATATCTTTTAGATACTTTAATTCAATTAAGTAGTTTTTAAAGAGATTTATGATACGGGCGGGCGGACGGGTCTGTAGGAACTACAGACGGATTTCAGCGTCCCATGTGTAGGCTCTTCTAGAATTAGGCATTAAACGATGTAGTTGAAACATATGGACGGATAGATAGAAATTGAATCCATTGCGCATGTCACTTACTGCGGTATAGATTGGAATATATATAAGGTACCTATAATTTAATTGTCAAAAAATAATTACGAATTACATAGTCGCCAAATGTATAGAGATACAGACGCAAGTATATTTATTTTCCTAAAAAGATAATTTTCTTTAACGAAATAATGCTTCTTTATCTTACATATTTCGATGAGATTCAAGTTTCAATTGTTGCTGTTGTTGATTACACTGTTTTCCAGGTTTATTTTTAGATTTGGGGTTTTGGCAACCTCAAACTTTACGGCTTTATTAGGTTTAGACAACATGCAACATGAGGACCAGCGACGATCGTTATAGTTTTACCTGGCCTCTTAATTTGTACATTTTTTAAAACTTTTAACCTTAAAACATCGAACACAAAAGGCATGATAAACTAAAATTCCTTTCCCTACAAATATAAGTAGTTTTCTGTATTACAATAATCTTCACGTTTTCAAAATCATCCTCAAATTAATCGACTTGCATGGCATAAAAATTTAATAAATCCTGGAAATATCATGTCTAAAACGTACGCGCTTATAGCAAAGATCATCCCATAAAAGGGTGGAACT
The DNA here is from genome assembly GCA_020383195.1 of Neomicropteryx cornuta. Classification (NCBI taxonomy): domain Eukaryota; kingdom Metazoa; phylum Arthropoda; class Insecta; order Lepidoptera; family Micropterigidae; genus Neomicropteryx; species Neomicropteryx cornuta. Next base: position 16,592,910 of record JAHKQU010000014.1, read on the forward strand.
GCCAAAAAAATAGTATTGTACACATGGTTGTTTTTTTTATAATAACCTGATCAAAATTAATCAAAAAAAGTACAAAAATTAAATATAAAATATCAATGAATCAATATCAATGAATGAATATCTGAAAAAATTATCATACTCAAGGTGTAAATAGATATGAGATATCAGAATTTATTTTAAAAAGATTTCATGTTTCAAATTCCAATATGTATTAGAGTAATTCAGGAATATTAAGGGGCTCGAAATAAAAGCATTTTCAAATCATTAAAAGTACAAAAGTAAAATCATATACATTTGAATATTTTTAGGAAATGCAATTTTTATCCGCCTCCCTCCCGCTCCCTTCCCCCTCTCTCAATATTACTAACTCGCTGCAAAACCGTACATAACAAAAGTAACATATACTATTATTATCTACATTTATTATAAACAATTTCCAAAGAAAAAAATAATAGGAAATAATAGAATAATTAAAAAAATATATATAACTAAGAGCAATCAGGCTTTAAGAAACAAAACGACAAGTACTGCGTCATCTTATTATCTTTTGATTTGTTAATGCGTTTTGCAAGGAACGTAGTATTTTTTGGCAAGAGATAGATAATTTTCTCTATTCAACGTGGAAAAGGTTTTTTAAGATCTTCATTTCATACTCGTAAAATATCGATTTTAATATCGGTGACTTTATCAATCAATCCGTAAGCATTTTATGCGCGTTTCAATGAGCTAACGCTTAATAATCTTTTTCGTGTTTAAATAAAAGAGACCGTAATTTTGTGCGGATAGATACGCTGAAAAAAATAAATGTCGTTTTATGGCAGAAGAAGATTAAACGATATCTTGGTTTTTAAATAAATATTTGCCGTTGCTTTAATACTGCAGCAGGTCGACGAGAAATGTGTGCAAGTAGGCCGATAAATTTTCAGCCATATTCATTGCTTAAGTACTTGTATCGCATTCATTTTGTAATATCCAATTATGGACATAGTGGCCTGAAGTTCACTTAAAGATATAAAGATATAGGTACTTCTTATCGGTAATCGATATTTTAAAAAAAATCAAAGGAGTATATATGTTATGACTCAACATAATAATTTCTAAATGTACTTGTTATAGTAAAAAATCTAGTGATAAGCACCTTTAAAATAATCCGTATACTGTGTGCATATTTGTGTGCATATAATGTGTGTGCACGTGTGTGTGTATATTAAACGAGAGAAGTTCATGATAAAATAAGCAGTTTGTTTTGGACAATTTTACGTAAAAAAAATACGAGGAGCATTACTAATTTAGAATCTAATTCATGACAATGACATATATTATAACAATTTTTATCATAACTTCCTATTAAATAAAAAAATCTTAGGTTTCAGAGAAAAATCGTGTAAGTGACGTATTTTCTATTTATACGTTTATACGTTTTCTTTCACAATTGATAAACAAATATTATGGATAAAAAAATGATTGGCAACAAATGATCGCATCTGTCTTTTTCTGTTTTCGTAAAAAATCAACAACCTTTAATGACATTTAATCGGCTTTCCTAGTTTCACGTAAAAAAGGATAATCCATACAAAAAATAGATGCGGACATCAATTCAAAAACAACCTCAAACATTACATATGTGCTCCATAGACAGCTCTTATTGTAAATATTTAATTGATAAACTTTCCTTTATTTCATTTATGGAAAGTAATAAATAGTTACGTACTTATGTATAAAATATACGCTTTAAAATAATTAAATTAACTATGAAACAATGATAAATAAATAAATCGATGTTATTTACCGATTAGTTTACATACGATAATATTAATTCATATTACACGATTACGTAAATTTTGAGAAAAATAGAACAGCTAGCCTTAAGATTTACTGCGATGACATATGGGTAGATCAGAGAATGACTGGCATAACACAAAATACCAAGGAGTCCGACTTCTGAACTAAGTTATGTTACTATTTAAATGAATAACTTAACCATCTAGCGCATTTTATCGTTTTGTATAACATATACAAGAGGCTTGTTTGTGAACGTATTTCTCAGAAAGTATGAAAGTATTTTTTTTCCAAAAATTTGATTACTTTTTTTTAAAGAAACATTTCTCCATTAGCCGTTTCTACTTTTAATTGCAAAAACAATGTAGTGGCAATTAAATAAGTCAGTTTTAAATACCAAAATTTAAGTAAATCAAAAGATAATTCAAAAATAGTGTAACGTGTTTTTTAAATTCCATAATTGATAACCTTTATCTAAAAGACATAGATTTTAAAGTTATTGGACGATCATTTTTAAAAAGTTTCATATGACAAGTACTGGTCACTTATTTATATAATATATTTAAATAAAATTGAACAAAAAAATATAATACATAAGTAGTTCTTGCCAAACTGCAAAACAGTTTGTTGGTAAGAAGAGCTCCCAAATAGTTACTAAAGAAAAAATTTGAAATATAATTTCAAGAGTTATTAAGTGTTTACGAGGACAATGTAAAAAACTCAACTAACTAAATAATTATTGCTTAGGTAGTGTTTGTTTACTTATAACTGAGACGCATTATAAATTTAGAAGAGGCTAAAGGCACAGAGGTATATGAGTTAACACTATTTGTCGTCAGTGTTATTTAACATATTAGATCGCATTGAGGCATATACCCCGCGATTTAATTATATGCAAACAACTGTGGGTTAAAATGGGGAGATCGAGATGTGTTTGCGTTCGACAAATTCTGTGCTAAGTCGATTTCACTTTCTTTCTAAGGACTTATCGTAACTCGCGACGCGCGAACATTTATCATTTATCATGACCTGACGGCCTCTCACGGCCACAGAAACGCCTAACAACTCAACCAACCATCATATTATTTGAATTTGTTTTACGCTTATGGCGAGTACAAAGTTCGCTGCGCTATCGATATATTTAGTTCATTGTCCGTTCAATAAAAATTTTTAAGATCTTCATTATAAATTATTATTACACTAACTTTAAATTTAACAAACAAATTTAAATTTAAAAAAGAATGATATAATAAGTTAAATGATAATGATATCGATACAGTTCGAATATTAGCCAACATGCTAAAATAACTAATTATAACAAACAAAAACCAAAATTAAACAACATATTACTAAACAACTAAACTAAACTAACTAAACAACAAATAACAAAAATTTGAACTCTAAAGTTTAGTACTTTTTATAAAAATAAATGGGTAAACAAGATTTTCGTTTTTAAAATGGAATAAAATCTCATTATGTAGTATAAAAGCTTTTTTTTTTGACAAACACTCAATTAAAATACTTACAATGAACGAAAGGCCATATCTACTCACTTACTGCCTTGTTTCAATTTTAAAATAATACTTTTAACTACACATCTTCTAAATTTCCTTCTAAAAACATAAATGCAAATAGTAAAAATGTTTAACGCATAATTTAGCATAAAATATATGTAGGCTTTACACATATACATATTGTTTCCCATAAATAATACCAGAAAAAAAATGTTTTCTGTGACACAGCTGGTATGCGCTAAATCATTCAATTTGTCAATTACAAAATTAACAGAACTATAATCAAATACCAAAAGCGAAGCCAATGTAATTAAACGCGACGACCGAAGCAATTTGTCCGGCCGATAAGAGCAAAAAAGCTGCGAATACATTTACGACCGATTATATTATAATTGTCTGCCAGGGGTCAAAACGACGCCAAGGAATTAGCTGCGGGTGTCAAAAATAACGTCTCTTACAAATATATATTACATAATTTATTGAAAAGATACAAATAACCTATAGTTTTATTTATGTGCGTATAGCAACAAGCCCACAAATATTTGAAACCGTTTTACTCTGCCTAATGAACATTAGTCATCTATTTGTTTCACAAGAAACGTTTTTTTTTGCCTATTACGAAATAAATTAAATAACGTAATCAATATGTATGTATTCGCCTAACAAACAGCCAGAGGTATGTTATTACTTATTTATTAATTTATTTATTAAAAGAATTATAAACAGTGATTTAGAATAATTCCAAGATGAAAAGAGCCATGAAATGAATGTGTGAGGGAAGCGTGGATAATGTGTGAAAAAGTGCGGGAGAGTAGAAAGTGGAATGTTGATATGTTACAGTGACACATTGCAGATTTCAGAAAGATGAGGATTTCAATAATTTCAGAAAGAAATTGTGGCATAGGCAAGCTAGAACATAATTATTTAAATTATTTTAAAAATTGTACTTAATCTGATAAGGTGTGCACGTAGTCCTAAGACCATTTCCGAAGCGCTTATGTTACATTTTTTTTTCTCGGAAACCATGATGATTTTTGATATGACGTCAATACAGATCATGTTTGAAATCGCAAGGCCAATTAGCCGTATTTTTTATCGGAAATGGTCTTGGATATGACGTCAATACAGATCATGTTTGAAATCGCAAGGCCAATTAGCCGTATTTTTTATCGGAAATGGTCTTGGGACACGGTGTATATATGCAATGTGTTTTACAGAGGGATAGGTAGAGATGATAGTGATGAGTGGTGAAGATGTATGGTTGTGTGTATATAGAATATATTTTTTTAATAAACACAGCCTGATGTGAGTAAAATAAGCCTAATTTACTAAATTTTACATTGCACTCTGATCATGATTTGAAAAATGTAGAGGTTATGTGCTGTGAATCTCCGGCACCTGGAAAAGTTTACCAGTATGCAGATGAAAATCAAATTCTACTATATCACCTTTAAATCATTAATGATTCGATCTATGTTAAAGGGATCCATCCGACTAACAATTTTGGTTGTTGGAAGTTATGAATGCCATTTTGTTAAAGAACACAAAATATTAAAAATTTCAAAAAACATCCGACACACAAACGGCTGAACAGATTTTCTTGAATCACAGCTAAAAACACTCTCGATCAAGTCACCTTTCAAACAAACAAACAATAATTAAAATAGGTTCATCCGTTTGGGAGCTACGATACCACAGACATACACAGACACACACGTTAAACACCCCTCCGTACACCCCTCTCCTCCCCCCTGATAACACCCCTCTGTTTACGTCGGGGGTTAAAAAACAGCTTGTACGCCCAACGTAAATTCATATACCAACCAAGTCCAATAAATTACAATAATTTTAAAATTTTACAGGATCAAGTTCTATAAGGGATCTACTCTCATATCCGTAGATCCCTTTAGGATGAAACCATGCCCTTTCCAGGATTTTGCCTTCTTAAGGAAACGTTGTCAAAGCCTTCAATAGAAAATAGGGATAATTATGATTTTTACATTAAATTTAATTAATTTTACAATACCTTTTTAAAATAAATATTAATAATTGATTTGAAGTTATTTCTGTTTGTTTACAAAAAATAATAGAGTCTTAACCTAAATATGGCCGATTTCCTCGATAGTTTAGTAGTGACTGTATGTATAAATAAAAGCTTATGGTTCGTCGAAGGACAAATTTCCTTTAATAATTCTTGGCAATTTTATGTGATTAATAAATGTGCAGAATTCATTACACCGCGTTTTATCATCATAATTTTACAAGGTAAATCTTGACCATTAAAAACATTAATTATATAATAATAAATATAAATTATTTAAAATAAAGCAATGAATATTAATATATAAAAAAATAGGTCAGAAAATATTTCAAAATAGCTTAGTGTGAAAAATTGTATTCATAATTTTTTTAAGAAGGTTCTTTTTTTTATTTTTCTCAAAACAACCTGTTCTGGACTTGAATTTCTATAAGAATTTCCAAAATAGACAAGTCTACGCTACAAACGCTACTAGCGTCTGTGACGCCTAAATAAAGATCAAGTTATATAACTTATACGTTAACAAAATACGTATTTTAACCCAATATCTGCTAGGGCACAAAACAAAAACAATATTTTATCAAACTAAAAAAAAATTACCATTACTTTTATGGCTCGTTTTTTTCTTTTCAATAAATATGGAGTATACCATAATGTGACAAAGTTTTTAAATAAAATTTAATAATATAGATATTGGTAATTTTGGTAAGTTTTTTTTGTCAGAGAGAATACCATCGATTCATTTATAATATTTATTTATTTTATTTGGCAAATAAACAGTTAGTAGAAAAACATATATTAAAGATTTGCACTGTTAAAAATATAATTAGTGTGCAATAACAGTAATTCGCAAAAACTAAAACTAACGAAACAAAAATTTAACAAATACCATTTAACAAAAGGTAAATAAACAAAGAGGACTTTAGACATTCAAAAGTTAAGAAATTTTACGCTTAAACTCACTCAAATTATAACTTAATACGAGTATATCAATCTCATTATTATAATCTATATATTATTTACTAATAAGTTATGGAAAGTGAATAATTTAACTGAAGATGAACGCCACAAACCGATGGAACTTCAATATTGAGGAAGAAACCCATTCCTTTTTTTCTTAGACATTTATTTATTTATTTTCTATTATAATTGACATATATTTATTTTACTGTTTATTTTAGAATTTCACTGCACTATTTAACTTTTAGGGTAAACCATATTGAATATTACATTATTCGGTAATCATAATATTATAATAGTGGAGAACCAAGTAAATTTAATTTATGTTAGGTTTAATTATTGAATTTTATTACTTAAGAAATCAGTTTATTTAAGTATGAATTTTATATCGTCACACTCTACTTAAGAACAGCGCAGTTTTAATAGCTGGTTTTTACAACTGTCGAGTTTGGTAACTGTACCCAAAAGAGACTCGGCAATAGCATAATTCTCTTTTCCTATTTAATGCTTAGACGATGCTTAGTTAAGCTTACCCTGAAAGCGACGAGGCCGTTGCCGACGGGCGGAGGCTGCGGAAGACCTAGCGAAGCTCCTGTCCAGGTGTTGTTGTTGACAGCTCTCTGCTCCTTGTTCGTGACCAACATTCTGTCTCGTCTTCGCGTGCGTTCTGCGCGACTTCTGAATGACCTGTTCACCTCCTCGATCATCACCGGCTACACCTGCGTATGACGATTCAACGCCACGCGACTTCAACGAAGACAACAATTTTGTAGAATAACCAAGAATGAACGACGAACACCGAGGCAGGTGTTTCAAGAGGACCTAGCGTTTTTAAAATACTACTAAAAACTACATTTGAAAATCGTATAAAGATTCTAAAGTTACCGATTTGAAAATTAATCAATTTTAGATATGAGTCTAGCTAGAAATCCTCAAATAAACAAGGCTACAGTTTAATTTAAACGATGATCTTCTAACACAACCGCTGAAAAACGGCAAGACCTGAAGCTACTGAAATTCCCGCCCAACTTGTCAGTGTAGGTCGTGCTATAGATGTCGTGCGAATGGGTCTAATAATCGTCGCATGGATTGAATGAATGCAAGAAATTGAACTCGGAAAACAAGTAAAAAATATGTCTTTATCTCAATTGGGCGCCTGTTGAGGTCACGGCGCGGCGGCGGACGACAGCGAGGGCCCGAACGGCGCCGGCGCCGCGAGGAGAGGCCGATAAGGCGTCGCGCTGATTGCGCGCCATCGCCCACGTCACAGCACTCTTCCTAATGACCTGCGCTCTGCGACCACTCGGTGCGATGGACAATGCCCATCAGGCGCACTTAACTTTGACGTCAATTTACTTTTAGAATTTATTATTTGCACAATTTATTAGCTTACAAAAATACGACTTAACAAATAGATCTCATACGAGATGTGTACTTGCATAACTTGGTTAATCTACTTTCAAACCACAATTCCAAATTGTCTTTTTTTTCTATTTAAATCCGTGTAACATATTTTAATATTATTCTTTTTACATCTATCTCTATTAGTCAATTGGGCTACCCTAGTTCAAGGAATAAATACTTTAAATTATATTATCTGTTCGTCATTACCTATATTGTATACAATTGTTGGATAAACACGATAAATAAATAAACATGGACATAATATTTCAATTTATAATACTTATAATGTGGCACTGAACATTCTTTGACGCGTTTCTATTTGGGCACTTAATAAGTTTGTATTAATTTTAACTGGCCAAGTAATAAATAACAGGTTCCAACAGCTGTGCTGTCATATTTTTGAAATTCGAATATGATATTTGAGCGCTCTATCGAACTGTCAATGTTTCAGTACTAAAAACTTGTTGACTTTAAAGTTATGTATCTATATTATTCGACCAGCCTCCGATGTGATGTAAACGGCTATCGTTGTTTTTCAAACACAAAAATCAATTTTATCGCATTTGTACTTTTAGAGTTGAAAGATGCAACGAACAGATGGACAAACGGACGGGATAGTAGCTTTTTATACATGAATGTACAAACTTAATGTATAAAATGAATAAATTAATATATTTAATAAAAAAAATATATCCGCAATTGTTTATAAAATTGAATATATTTGTTATTTAAGCATTTAGTAAATTTTTTTTATTAAAAAGGTTGCTAACCCCTGTCGGTTTCATTTGGTTTGCGCGGGCGGCTTGATAAATATTACAACCATTTTACTATGCCGTAGTAAATAGTATAAAAATCATTACCGCATACACATTATTGTATATTTTTTTTACTATGCCGTAAGTATCTAATTCGATTCCAGACATATGCGCAAATGTTTTTGGAAATATTTTCAAATGCTCACGTCTTCTTCTTTCAAATGAATGGCCTTTATAATAAATTATAATGGCAAGTGTCAAGTAACAATTATTAATATAAAAAGGAAAGGAAAGACATACAATAAATAAAACAATAAACAATTTATTTATGAGCTAGAAAAGGAATTAAATAGAGAGGAAAAGATAAAAGGCGAATAAAAAAAATATAATAAAAAATATTTGAAGCTACATGCCGTACAAAATAAAACTCTACTTCGCTATAAAAAAAAAAATGCTTACCACACACACATATAACTCACACATAACACACACAACTCACAATCGACACTTTGCCGCCGCTACCAGACATTTGAGAAAATGTTTGCAAAAATTCGCGCACATGCCTTTGCACCCTTTGATGGCAAATAATGAAACACTTTTTTTTTCTGAAGTAGTTTTTGGCACAGTGATTATTTCTGTAATTAAAGGGGACATTTCTCAAAATTGGCAAACGTACGAGTAACTTCTAAACCGTTGACTTTCGGACCATCCTATATAGTGTTCAGGGGCTTGGTCATATGATGTCCTCTATCGCTATGTTTCGGGCTGACTACTGTCTCAGGGATACATATTTTTAATTGGGTCTAAAAAGGAATTATTTAATTATATTTTATAACATTCTGTAAAGCGGTTTGTAGTTATTAAAAAACTACCAAAGCATTTATTATTGTAAAAAAGTTTAGAACTTTAAAGATAACGAATCAAATACGTGGATCAGCCATGACAACATAGTTTTAGGTAGATTTCATTAGAAAAGCTACCTATTGCAATGGGTACCATGTGATGACTTACGGAAAATTTCGACATATCTTCGCGTTTCACATCCCCTAGAACCCAAAACCACCTTCAGTTAAAATTTTAAATATAAATGTATATATCTATCTACCTATATCATTTTCTTGTAGACACGATAACCGCCGTAATTTTATACCAATCACTTTCAAATTGCTATATAAAATTTAAGGGCACAAAATATAACATCTAGTTCATTAATGAGCAAAATAAGACCAGGGGGACGGGAATGAAAGGATGTTTTCGAAAAAGTGAAATTTTGCTATAACTTTCTAAGTATATAAGATATAGGATTCATTTATATTTTATATTTTTCCTTGGATAAGGGCCTAAAACTTATTTAGGTAAACTTTTTTGATAGCACCAACCATTGGTCCTAGGGGTGGGGAAAAAGTGGGTTTTCAACAGTCAAAGAATCATACTATACTTAATAGGCACAGTATCAAATCTATTCAAAATGTTAATTGTAGGACTATAATTTCCCTACAACTTTGGTTTGAAACAATTTTTGATATGAGTAATCCTTACGGTACAGTATAAAGAGAGATTCAGTATACTCACTGTCACTGCGCAAGCATACGGCGCGGGGGCGGGTTGAGGTGCGCGAGCTGCCGCGCGGGGAGTGAATCGCACGGCAAGACGCGCAATGCTTCATACAAGTTCGTACAATTGGAGTACGTCTATCTCCTACTTTGATCCGGTGTATCTACCTCAGCCTTCCGGCGTGCCGAAAGAGATTTTTTCTTTTGCGTATGCGCAAATGCTTCATTTAGCTTACTCCGATATTTAGAAAAAAAAAAAAAATTACGCAGATCAAATAAGTACCAAATGCAAAGGTAAGTACCCGGCACTAAACCTTCATGCCATCGGAATGCGTGTGTTGGGAGAAATGAGAGCAAAGATCTTTGGAGGTTAAGAGCTGGACTTGTAAACCTTAAAATTTTAAAAATCCTGTCAGATTGTGTAGATTCTAGAAGAGTAGGTATCTACTATTGTTCTCTGATCAAAATATGATGTCTGCGTCTATCGTATTCCATGCGTGGATTGTTCACTATACCTCCATAGTGGGTCGATAAATGTTACTATCAATTTCAAAGATCGTAAATTATTCTAAAATTAGCTGATTGAGCCATTCGCTTTACCAATTATACGTCACTTTAAAATTATTTTAATATAATCAATAAAACGGGGACGACGCCGCACTCAATACTAATTAAATCTTTAATAATGTTATTATTGTTGCCTTGCGATAGATAATGAATTGACATGAATGGTTCTGTACTCGGACATATGATAATGAATCCGTTCCAGTTTTATTCTGCACAAGTGACACCAGCTCAAAGTTTCTCGTGATGTAGTTGCGAGTAAGAGATCACGTTATCTTTCCAGAGTATACTCGTATACTCATATACGAGTATACAGCGGTGTAAACGAGTATAAAGCCTTCAACCAAAGCCCCAATTAGCTATTTGTGCGTCTTATAAAATATGATCAAACTTTCATTAAAGTCGTAAAAAATGATTTATAAGGGAAACAATAATAAAAAATGGCGAAAATGTAATGATTATGTTGTATACTGAATGAGAATGAGGTGTGAAATCTCAATTTAAAACTCAAGTCATGCAACTATATTTAGCCGTCTCGCTATTAATTTCCTTTTAAACATTCTGGTACTAACAATCCTTCATTTTGGCATTCTAACATTTCTTTTTTCATAACTTGTATGGTCAATTTCGATGTCTATCTCTAAAATATTAAAAAGTTATTCATAATTCCTAAGAGACTTTAATATTATAATGTAAGATTACGGCGTGCGCCTATAATAATGTTAAAAATCATCTAAAATGAGAAATACATTTTACAATTTTTTTACATGCATTTTTTTTAAAATATGTATATAATATATATAATTAAGATTTAAATGTACTTGATTTGATGATTGATAATGATTATTTTTTAATGGCTGCAAATCACATGAAAAGCGGAATGACATAATCTTTGACAATAATGAAAAATTTTATTAATTTTTTGATAAACGAAGCATATAAAGACATATAGCAAAATAAATATAAAGGTAACAAAAGAGTTCTTGTACTTTGAGAGCGCCGAATATCGGTTTAAACCCAGCGCTGAGTTTTATAAAAATGTATCGACATCATCATTCTTTAGCAATCATTCTTTAGTGTAAAATATTGACTCTATAAATAATAAATATTATACCTAGTACAAAGATATTATAATTGTTACTTGTGATTTATAACAGACTACGATTTTGAACATAATTACTTCACAAAACTTTTCATACAAACCTTGGACAGTGACTTTATGATCAAAGAGAGGATGAAAAAATCAATGGTGTATTTTTAAGTCGACTATGGTAAGTCGAAATGAAATCTCGATATCATCGATTTTTTAAGGAACACAAACTTTATAATTACGTAGGTAATATATAATAGTACAATCCATAATCACTCTCGCCAGAAGATTCTAGATAGTAATCAGAATGGTTAATATTGATGGGACGAATATGCAATTTCGACAGCAAAGTACCTCAGCTCTCACATAAAACTTTAATTTTGTTTATTTGAAAATACCTAGTTCTTTAATTTATTGTAGCATTCTTTTAGTTTGCGGAGAAACAGCTGGCTAGAACAAAGCATCAAATAAGATAACTTAATGAAAAGGAATAAACGCAGGTAACAAGTAGTTTGTAGGTATTTCAATATAAAACAAATATGGTCGAATGACAAAAGTACTGATTCTCCTAATAAATTCTAGGCAACCACCTTTAGATCTAGATAAAAGATTAAAAGTCTCCACGGACGCAGTTCGCGGAGAGCGCACAGCATCTTATATTATTTATATATAACACAGGTACTCGCCCGTCGCATCTTGGCTTTGTCTACACATATTTTGCCAAATCGATAAAAAATTTAAAAGATAAATTGTAACTTTGACAGATTTATTTGACTTAATCTTTTTCCAATATTAAAAATCGTTTTATATCAATCGACAAATATTTTGCAATGTTTTCAATTGACACATTCAAATTTAACACCTATTTGGTTCCACATATTCTTGTAAATTAGACTACAACAGGGCGATAAAATAACTTAACCTTGAAATGAAAGAAACACTAGTTAGTATTTAGTATGGATTTGACCTAATAAATTACGATTCCATGGTATAAAAATGTTATATACTTATTTTGATAAATATGTGCCTAATATGCAATAATTCTACCCTCAAATTTTCGAAATTATGTACTCACCAATTTCAAGTGAGGTAAGCGGACATCGTTCAAGTATGCTGAAGTATAGCCATCTTCAGAGGAGGAGTCGGCGTTCCGTTTGGAAGTCTCGGGCGGAGCGCCCTTCTCCAGCTCGTCGCCAGCTTCCTTCTTCGGAGACATGAGGTGCGAGTGGCGCGAAGCAACCGTGCGGATCACTATCACGGCAGCACCCATAAAAGCAAAGTATTATCACTGGGATCGATAACGATTATTATTTATCAACTTTGCTGATCCGAACAAAACAGGCCCGCGTCATACACTAACTGTTCGCAGAACCGAGTCGCGTCGCGTCGCAAATACCTCCAGGTCAGTCAAACGTCTACCGCCATAGATGGCTTTCTCAAAAATTTTAAAGTTATTTTTCTCTATGGGAGTGGATTTTAGGCATGTCGCGTTGACGTGGCGCTGCTCTATCGGTAAACTTTGACAATTGTTTGAACAAATACAAACTGATCATTTTATCGTTAGCATTGTTACTTTATATCCGTACATGTATTTCCAACTTTAAAAAGTTATCGGTTCTAATAGGATTATTAATAGACTAGACATTGTTACAATGACTAATAATAACTGTTTTGTAAATAAAAAATAAAAAATTACTTGATATATTTATTTCAGTACTTAAAGGAAATACCTACTCGTAAGAGGGTTTGGGAAAAAGGTTTTTTTTTTTAAGAATTGCTATGACCTAGGTCATATTATACAATAATTATTTTGGTCCCTAGTCGAATAAGGTAAATTTACTTGTGCAAGAGTCAGGGAAGATGTGGTGGTAATGAAGCGTTAAACTACGGCTAAAGTACGGTTTCGAACCCGCAATCGCTGAGAAACTAACAAAGTTATCGAAGACGTTTAGAGCAATCCCAAAATAAAAAACAACTATATTGGGTTGATGGGGGGAGGGGGGTGAATAAAAATACAACCTATATAGATACTCTACCGGTTAAAAAAATAACTGTCCATACAGTGACATTGCAAAAAATGTAAAAAAAACTACACTCAAACAAATCAAGTCAATTACTAAGGCGGCTACAGACAACCCATTAGCTCTGCATACCTGCGAATGTTTTATGACGCGGCAAGCATATTCGTGTGAATTGGTTGGCTCCCATAAATATGTAGATCTTATCATAGACGATAGGATGGACTGAGATTGTGGAGATTGAAGTTAAAATTTTACGTACCTGATAGTCTTTACATCGCCTTTGCGTATGGTCATAGTTACGGCTTAACATTTAAGCAATATTTAAATAAAAAAACATATGCAAATCAAATATCTAAAAGTTCCTACTAAGCAAACATACACAACAATCACATGCAATCACAAAACAATCACAATAAAAAAAAAAGATATTAGGAACCTTAGATACCCCCCTTGAGGAACCCTTTCTGCTCCGTATACTTCGCATTCAGGTAGATTTTTATTGGAAACAGATAGAGTCCATCTCAGGATAGGTGTTCAGCACCTAGTTAGATGGACACGGTGAAGTTTCTGACATGCCACTAAGTGCGAATTTAGATGAGAGGAGATCTATCACATTTTCTCGTTGTATGTTTATAGATATTTTTTTTTTTTTGTAATAATTGTATGTCTAGCTGTAAGTTTTTTCTGTGAAAATAACAATAAATAAAAATCATTTCAAGGTAGTTACGAGAAAATATTTAATTCCTTTAAAATGTTCTATAAAATTAAAATAAAATAAAACAAAAAAATGAAGTAAAACACCAACTCTGTGTAGAAAATATTAAATACAGAATTAATCACATTTATACTATAAGGCAAGTATCTAAAATTCAACATGTTTCTAAATCAAACATTATCTTTGGGGAAAGGAGATCAATGTGGTTATTCCGATTTTTTTAACGAATCACCAATAAACCTGCAATCAATTTGAAAACTAAAATATTTAGTAAATAAATATAGCAATAAAACAATAACATAATAATAAATTTTGGGGACCAAAACGGGACACTATAAAGAAATCCCTTATCACCTCCCCCCCCTCCCCCCATCAATATGCATTTCCCACTTTTCTAAGCACCGCAGGTAAATTTTACAGAATATTATTTGCAATTTGTTTTCGAAATGTTGTTTTAAGTTGTTGTGTTCTAAGTTGTTAAATGTATAGCAAAGGTGTTTAACAAAAATGTACTTAAATGAAACGATATATATTCTATAAGGTATTCTATAACCTTTGTATTCTTAAAATTTAACCATTCTAACTTTTTATGCTTAGAAAAAATTTTAAGAGGACAGGAGATTCCTTTAAATAATCTAAAAAATCCAAACAGGTTTTGTTAATAAATATCTTTATAGCTTTTAGGACAGACGTTTGTAATTCCGTTCGACGTTTATCGCATCGAACGATCGATGGTTTAATAAATGGAAATTTAACCAGCAAATCCCCATTAAATGCACATTTGCACTGTATGTTTGTACAACTCACAAAATATAGTACAACCATAACTAACAAAAAAAATAAAAGAACCACACTCAGCGTATGCCAGCGAAAGCGAGCGCCTCGCTTCCCCCGATTCGCTCGCAAGCGACTCTGGGCTAAATTAGTGAACTGCATACCATAAAACGGGACTATAGCGGGACATTTGCCTAAAAGGGGACATTTTTGCGTCCCCACAGAGGTGGAGAGGACAGCGGGACATAATCCTGTATGGTATAACTGAATGACAATTCTTTTCTTTTATTCTATTCCATTCTGTTCGCGACTGCGTCGTGTCAGCGCGACCGTTGCGATGCCGTCGAAATAGATAACTTACTACCAATGCTACTACCTACCTCCATCTTATATATTTTAGTTACCTACATTTTATCAATAGATTTTGAGTAGAATAGAATAGTGATACAGAATCATTTAACTAAGAGCTTGGGTCGTTTCGTTCCTCATCTCGCATTCATCATTGCAATGCGGCACTCGGTGCCTAACTAGCTAGGTTCGCTGCGGATGGTGGGTTCTTATTCCATTCCCGTTTGATGTTCTTTGCTTTTTGTGTTTACTCAAAAATTCAGACTTTGTCTTTTCTGGACTGCTCTCTGGTTGTACTGCTGTTCCAGGCGCCCTATTGCCTAACAAAAACTATGCTGCGTCAGGAATTAGTTAACTTTTATTATTTTAAGATTAAACGGAACGGCCAACCGCTCTAGAACTGTGACACAGAAAATTGAAAATTCCGTTAAAATTGATTCGGTGAAATGTTAAAAATTTTAAATTAAAAATATAAACCTAATTGTTGTCAGTCACGCAACTACCTAGTTGACCTGATTTAATCTTCGTTTCAAACAAAATGTCCAATTTAAGTCCCAATATTTAAATTTTAATTTTTGTGGTCCGATCACACTGAATGACCCAACATAATTCCACATAGAAAAAAACCGATAGGCTTGGAAGGAATTATAATATTTCTAAATGGCTTATAAATTGTTAAATTCAACCTAATTTTTTTTTAGGGCAACACAAAAAAATATGGTTACGGTTTGTATTATCGAATATTGTAAAGGACAGGTTCAGTTTCGAGAAAATAACTAAATAGTCTTGAATCGGTCACCTTTTGGAAACATGGCGGTGAAAATGACGGACAAAACATTAAATTTTATCATTTACATTTTCATCAGTATGATAGTAAATTAGATATTCTTGATACATAAATTATAAATACATTTTTACAATCTCAAAATTCCTTCTTTTTTTCTGTAATTAGATTATTTAATTTTGTTACTTTGTTAGTTACTCCACATCCTAGGTTTCCTCTTTTTCATAACGCAACAGAGGGAAAGACGGTTGAAAGATACGAGTATGTGAGTATAATGGCAAAAAATTTAAACTACCGTCCGCTGCAGATCATCACTTTGTTGCCTTTGTTGTTTGTTTGTTGTCTTGGCCCTTATCATCTTAATTCCAAGCAAACAAACAAACATCCATAACAAAGGCTTAAAACTTAATTTATACTGGTTCAAATAGAAAGTATTATCTGAAGAATAATTATATCTAAAAATGAAACGCATTGATTCAAAAAATATATTATTAACAACTTATATTCACAGAAACATAAACAATATGTAAAAGTATTAAGTTATCCTTAATATTGTATGAAAATTATCAAATTTAATTTGTGATTATAAAACATTTCTAAATATAGACTAACAAATTTTGTTTAACCTAAACAATATTAAAAACAAAAATGTCACACTTATTACTCCCAATTGAATACTACCAGTTTATATACTTATTTTAGATAGTTTATAGCAAATTATATGATTTTTTTATTTATTGCTTTAATTTTGTTCGTAAAATTCACTAAAATTAAAATGGTTAGCAGCTTTATCACATTCACGCTAGCTTTGAAATGCACTGCATTCATCGACAAGTTTACAAATAATAATTACATAAATTGTCACAAAAGACACACAATATTATCACAAAATTATTACTATGCGATGGCATGAGTAGGAACATAAGACTGAAATCTACTATATAAAGGGTTGGGTGGGGAATGTCAACGGAGAGTTCAAGGCGCCAGTTCACGACGACGAGCGAGGAGGGCATGTGATACATTCTCGTAGGTCACAAACGTAATAACGCATCCAGGAAGCACGCGAGTCAAACTGGGAGACAGACCCTTGTAGAAGCCCCGCCATCCTTCATGCCTGCAACACCATACCAAAATGTCAGAAACGATCAGTTATATCCGTTTATAGCTATAGACACGCTCAACACGGGCATTTCAAAAGCGCCGCCGAAGATTATTGTGACCCGCAAACTAAAAGCATTGCAAAATATCAATATGCACATTACTTACCGGACAAAATCAAGAGCGCTTCGAAAAGACCATCGGCTAAAAGTGGCACACGCAAAAGTCAACTGTCAAACCGTGAGGTCACAATTATTTTCCTCGAGCTTAAGAAATAACGTAAGAAAGCATAAAAGATTATACGAGGGGCAATTAAAACCTGTGCAGTATACTTTCAATTTATTTTGAAAAAAAAACAATATTCAAAATAATTTATTTTATAATAAATATGTATTTAAACAAAGGCTAAAAATATAAAACTCAAATATTAATTTAACTTTCGGTGGCCAGCCACCCAAAATACGATATTCTAAAATAAATATTTAGGTATTTCCTTCATAAATCAAATTATTATACAAAAACATTCATTATTGCTTCAAAAAATATGTATACATACATACATAAATTTAAAATTTAGCATATTTTTATAAAGAGTATAATTACATTTTATCTATTGGCTTTAAAAAGTTGTAAATAAGAAAAATAGCAAATCTTCGTGAGTTGATTGAGGACTCAAGTAGACTGAGGGTGTAGAGGACGAGTTCTATTCTTTATGGTTACAATACAAAGAAGTTGGACCAACGAAAGAGATCACGAATACGAAACCAACAATTTTAAGTGCAAATTCAGAATAAAAAATTTATATGCACTTTATGCAGGGGTTCTATCCATTTACTATTTATATTTAATTTAATTATTTTCGTTACATCTAAAAATAAATACAACTGAATCCTGCAAACAAATACTTCTTACATACATAATTAAACATTCAAAAAAATAAGTTTTAAAATAATTGAAAATTGACTGGAAACTAAAAACTCTTGAGTTTGAACAACCGGTCTAAAATAACATTTCAAAACATGAACCAACTGGACACACTCACATTTAATTAAAAACATTTTTTTCAAGTTTATCCTAACAATTAAGGTTTAATTCATTACAATAAAATTATAAAGATCTAATTGGATATGTATTTTTCATTGTACCACATGCAGTGATGGAAATAAATAGTTTCAGTTTAAAGACCAAAAACATCATTTTATATTTAATTAGGTAGGTACATAGGGGACATTTAATAAAAGTATTTCAAAAGGTCCCTTATGAAGAATAATTTATCCCAAGGAGTTATTGCTAAACAATACAACTTCCGGAGAGCCCTTTATTATTCTCAAAATAAATTTGTCAATTGAGTTATAAAAGTAAGTGCAATTTATTTTTTAATAGAAAGACTAAAAAGTAATAAGCAAACTTGAGATTAGTCAATTTATGTCAATTAGTCTATGAACATAGAATATAATATAACAATATTCATTCTTCTTCTTCTAGGCAAAGGAATTATGATAGGTTTGAGATTATTATAACACAGAAAATGTTTAAAAGCTGAATATAACAAAAATAAAAGAATGGTTGTTCTCTCATAGGAGGATAGCTCTTAACTGTAGAACTCTAAAATACTCCAAACGCAATACTGCAATTTTTACACCTAAAGTGGATAGAAATTTAGTCATGCTTGGATGTTTATAAGTGGTGTTTATATTGAGAAACATTACGATCTACATTTCATGAAATTGTAAAAATCATTTTTGACAATCCTGTATTAGAAAAACAAATACATATATAAATTACATACTTCACTCGGTGTAAAAATTGCAAATAAAATATTCTAAAAGATCTATAAGTAGGTATATATTCATTATTGTGATGTAAAAATGTTAAAACCATAACTTGAACCATTGTCATGTAATATGGGAGAATTTCTATATTATGTTAAACCATAAATTACATTTCATATTTTTTAGGAAGAGAGGTAGTGCAACGCTTTCTTTATGTCATGTTTCAACTTAAAATTATACAATTCAACTACTTAAAATTAATCATTGACCTCCAAGTCTTGAATGAAATTTAAAACTATTTAAATTTACCTTAAACACAAACTCTATATTATTAGGTCACATTGTACCAATTATTACTTTGATTCGCTTATAACTGGTATTTATTAAATTAAATACAATAAACAAATAAACATTAAATGTGGATTGTCTTTTAAATGTTTCGTGAAAGTCTTTAAATAATTAAATCAATAATCAAACTGAAAGACAATATTAATATTTTATTATATTTTTACATAAATCGAGAATTTCCTTAAAGTCAACATTTAAATTTCTTTATACGAATTCTGCTACCTCGATGGTTCGGGTCCTGCCTCGAACATTATTTCTGCTTATTAAATATCTATACATAATATACTGCGGTTCGTCTCTCAGCACTGCTGACTGAGGTAAGTACAAACTCATACAATTGCAGACTTTCTGTACTGTATGGTCTTATATCAAAACAACAAGGCACTCAACGACATATGTATTCAAAACATTATTAATTAAAGATAAAATGAAAAAGAATACAGTCTAAAAACCAAGTAAGAATATTCATAGCTGTGTTGAAATGCTGCAGTCCAGGGGTGGTCAAACGGTCGATCGCGAGAGCTTTTTGAGTCGATCTCGAGAAAAATTTGCTAATATTTTGTGATGATCTATTCACAGATTTCGTTTTAGGTGATGGTCAACTTACTTGTGCAAGTCTGCATTTTTTAAAATTAAGATAATTAAGTTCAAATATCGCAGCAATCGACTAACTGATGAACATATGTCATCATGCTCGCGATTAGCACTCGGTATTACGTGCCATCTTATGAAAAGTATGCTGAGGACATCTAGTGCCACACTTCAACATTCAAAGTCATTTTTTAGTTAAGTTTAGATTAGAAATTAGAACTCGTTTGAATACGTATGAGTTTTTTCATTGACTCTTAGAGTAGATCTACACCTACATTAGATAGGCTATAAAAATGCATATTGCTATATAGGCTATAACAATGCATCTACAACGCCCCTATATAAATACTTATACCTGCACCACGATACACCCTACCTACCTAGACGACAATCCTGCATCACATATACTTGCAGTCTTTCAGAGTCGATCGATCGGAGCCTAACAATATTGAGGTAGATCGCCAACAGTTCAAGTTTGAGCACAGCTGTTTTAGTACATACGATTGTAACGACAAAATTAACTTTAATTTCTCAAGGCGCCTACATACCTGAATGCTACAAAATGCGAATTGTACCGGTTTTCAACGGCGTTGGGAGAGATGACCACAAGAGATATGAGTAATCTGGTTTATTTACATTAAAGATCATTTATTATTCTAGGGAATTAATACAAAACCACCACGTTTTTGAAATAGCATTATTAAGCCATAAGCCAAAGAGGTAAAGATAGTGGTCTGCACATTTTATAACATATAACAAATTTTCAGCCGTATGCATAACATAGTTAGCAACCAACCAAACTGCGAGCATTTTAGCATGAATAGTTATCACTTTTAAGACTAAGAGTCTAATTCTATGGCATTAAGCCGTTTTTGTTTACTTCTTGACTTTAAAGACAAATGTAGTGGTTTATTTATATAAAGCTCAATACTAAAAAAAAAATTAACAAAAAATAATAAATTTCAAAAACTAAAAAAAATGTTTTATTATATTTTGTGTATGTACCTCTTTAAAAAATATCTTTAACATAGATATAAATAAAATTTAATAAAGAGCCACAAACAACGTTTTGTACATAAATATTTAAACTTTAGGCAGAGCGGACCATAAACTTACTATCACTGTGGCAGTTATTGCATAAGAATTGCAATTGTATAAGCTAAAGAACACAAAAGATTACTCATTATATTTTAATAAATCATACTGGAAACCTTATTTTGAAAGTTATCAATACATAATCTCTGGATGAAATACTCCCTAAAAGATAAGTGAATAGTATTCCATTAATATAAAAAAAATCTCATCCAACTTAAGTTTTTGTTGACTCGCTTTGTTTGTAAAGTATTCGATCCGCGATAATCTTAATTCTCTTTAGCACTAACCGATCAACAATCCTGTGAGGTTTATTGATTAATTCTGATTAATTAATTTTTAACGTTTCGGAGTGCAATGGTTTATTAGCTAATTTCAATATATTTAGCTATTATTCAAAAACATTTATTAGAAATTAATATCATATTGTTAAAAAATTTATAATGAAACATAATAATTTCAACATACAATCGATGAATGAAATATTTTTCCAAAACCATTTTCAATCTTGATTAAACAATTGAAGACACTTATAATTTATTTAAAAGAACTTTAAAAGGCTTGTTTTTCGATAATGTAGAAAGAATTTAGATAAACTAACTTAACTCATATAATTTCTCAAAATTTAAAATGATAATAATAGATTTTAACCTGCCCAGTGTCAATGCCACGTTCGTGTCATCAGCACCTGATGCTGTAATTTAATTTAATTCCATTTTATCAAGAAAATTTTTCCTGTTCACACTGTCATGTGTCGCAGGTATAAATTTAATGAATCTCTGCCTAATATTACATCCAAATACTATGTAAAGCTTTTATTAGTGTTAGTTAGCAGATAAGGATTAAATATTGAATTAACTAATTTTGACTTTTGACATTTTTAAAAATATATTTGTAAAGTTTATAGAATTATAAAATAAATAATATAATAAATACTATTTCATAATTTATTTGAAATAGTCCATATATTATAAATATTCATACATAGGTTTCCCAAGATTATAATTTTAGCAGCCTATAATAACTGTCAAAATATAAAAATCGACCGGACACTCTAGTTTTTTAATTTTTTTGGCCGGGCACGTGGCAGTTAAGAAATATTATAATAAATAATACATGTCAATTATTTTTCAAATAAAAATATTTGTGTTTAAGACAGTACACAGGCAAGACCATAAATCTAGTATGCAGTATTCATTCTTTTATCTGGCATTTAATTTTTTTATGCTGAGGTTGGTGTAGCAGCAATTATCAAAAACGGTTACACTTATTGAAAATTGACATTTTTAGTGGTTATGGTTTTGATATTTTTTACTTTATAAATTTTGGGGTATGCATGTAATGAATGTACTTGCTCGCGAGAAATACATGGTCCTTAAGACATAAAAAACTGCTGTTATACAGACAGATAGTTTTATGGAGATACTTGAATCCTATCCAAATCGGTATATAAAAAAATAGTAATAGACTTATCCTTTACAAAATTATTAAAAAATATATATTTGGAACAGAAGCGGATATTTCCTCAATAAATTATAATAGTTCTTTTGAGATTTTTTGTTAAATTGTCAATATTTATATAAAGTTACAAATGTTATTGTCACAAATGGTGAATAGGTGTTATTGGAGACACACAAGAAAAAATGTTTAATTGATATGAAAAATTATGAATTTGTACCAAAATATATTAAACCTAAATTTAAAATCACTTCTACGTAATCTTCAGAAGGTCCATAATATATCAGTTTCAAAAACTCTTAAAAGAACATTTTTCTTTAAATAAACTAAACTTAAGAAAAAAATGAAGAAACTAAATAACCATTATTTTGCCTTCTCCAGCAGATTTTTTATATTTCCAGAATAGTTTTTGAATGGGTATAATGCTTAACCGATGTAGACATTATATGGCACGTCATTCTTTACCCTTTTTCTGCAGAACTCAATTTATTAATTCAACCGAAGAAAAAATTACAAGAATTGGAAAGAAATTCAATTGAAAGTGGTTTATTCAAAAATATATATTATAAATATATATACATATATAATTACATATTAAGATATTTTCCTAAGATTGAGATCAGAGACATATTCACATTCATAAGGATGCATAACCATTAATATAATAGTAAAATTTTAATTATATAATATCCAGTAAGGTGACAGCGGAGTTAAATCAGACTAAGTAGAGTGGACATTAGAATATTTTATTTTGAAGAGATTAAAATATTAAATCAATAAATGTGGCCTTCGAGATAGCATCCACATCTATCATTTTGTTATTCGTTTGACACAATCAGTCAAACGGTGCTCTAAAACATCCATCGAACCTGGGAGTTATAGATGAAAAACCAGTTGTCGATGGGAAGGCTCAGTAACTTTGCACTGAACTCCTAAATTGATACGTTTATTTATTTATATAGATCCTTTTTCTCGTTTTGAGTTATAATAAATGAATTATTAGGTAAACTGACACATATTTTTTCATTAAATGAGTGTATTTTAAACGTTTTTACGGATTATAATATCAGCAGTTTAACGGTAATCATATAAAAAACTTCTTATGTATGATTTGTCATAAAATGGAGGTAAAGTTTAATTGCGATCTTACGACTGAATTATATAAAAATTCGTATGATCATTGTCGTTGCTACGAAGCCGGCCGCAGGGGCCGCTGCTAAGGTCGCAGTCCCAAAGGAGCGTATGATTCTGGCTGTGAAATTTCTGGATATGCTCATTATAAATCTTAACATTTTATATGCTGTGTTAATAATTTTTTCAATGTGAGCATTTAGATGAAACTCGGAGTCAAGTTGAACAACAAGATTGCGTATATTATTGTATTTTTTTTTTTGGAATATACTGTTTTTTGTGCAAACCAAATTCTTTAGTAATTCATGATTGAATGTGGGCAGATTACACATCCAAAACTCTCAATTTAAATAGAGTCAACAGGGACACACAACGAAGGTGATTTTTATTAGTAGCCATAACCTATATATAAATAAAATAGTAATTAACAGATTATATACGTTAATAATGATTTCAAGAAAGCTTGTTTCCAATTGGAGCAAATATTTTATAATAAATAATTAATAACTTTCCGCAGCTAAGTGACAAAGATCCTGTATTAAATGTAAAACTATTAAAATTTAAGACATATTATGTCGTCTCAAAATTTACCAAATTCCACTTGGGATGTTTGTCGCTTGATGACCATTAGATAATCTCTCATTTAAAATCTATAATGAGAAAACATAAAATTATTGGATAATCCAAATTACTTTAGATTTACAATAAAAATATATTTAATTTAAAAAAGTTCAAAATAAAAAAAACTAATGCACAAAAGCAACAAACCTCAGGTTTTAAACGGTCAATGTGTACTTTCCGAAATTTAATTTGCCTATTTTTCGTTATAGATAGAGTAAATACTATTTTCATAAAAAACTTCTTTGTTTAATTAAAAAAAGGTGTACGCTAAATGTCTAATTTAATAATAAATTACAAAAATACATAAATTATATCAAAAAAAGAAAAATAATAATGAGAAACATATAAATGTTAGGAAAGTTTTGTTGCTTATTTTCATATTAAATTATAATAAAGAGAATTCTCACAGCAGCACGCTCATTTGATGGCCTTTTACCATACTGTCAAATATACCATAATAATAAATGTAGTACACATAGATTTGTAAAATTTTTGGAAAAATATCCTTTATAAGCTCAATGTTAGGCTAGGATGTTGACGATACAAAGAAAATAGTCCAATAGTGGACTCCAAAAACCAAGCAAAGGCCGCCGGCGACAATCAATAAAAGGCATCAAATGCTTTTCGGCAGACATTCAGAAAGCAACAATGGGGGAAAGTGGAAAAACTTTTTTTGCATAACCATAGCTTTGTTTTCTAGTTAAGCATATTATTGTCTAGAAGTAAACTTTCGGATTGTAATCTAGTATCTATATTTAATTTATAAATTAAAATAGCCACCATAATACAACTCAAACTTAAAATACATTAAATGGTAAATTGGATATACAAATGAGCGTGCATTAAACATCTTTGGTAGGAATATTTTTTTAAAAAGTGATCAAAAAAGCACGTAGATCAGTCTCATAAGGGGGGGGGGGGGGCGGGGTGAAAGAAGAAAAGTAAAAAAAAAATGACAAATGAGAATGAATGCCAATGAGAGCAGTTGCATTGATACCTAATATTCAAGATGAACAAAAGATGGGGCAAGGGGCCATCTAGTCATTGCTATCTGGCGTATTGTTGGTGAACTTCTCCCATATTAGCATGACGAGGCATATGTTGGGGGTGACGTGCAGCAGGTAAGGCACTAGGCCCTTGTAGAAACCTCCAATACGCTCGTACCTCCAAGTGTCTTTGACGCAGTGCCAGGCGCCACTGTATGAATGGTGCTGGTCTTGTAGGCGAGCGCGCACCACCTGGTAAGGATATGTTGTCCCAGCCGCCACCAGTTTCGATACCGCTGCAAATGTCAGATACTCCAATGTGCTCTGTTGAAATAGCAAAATATGTTAGCCCTAATCCAGAAATAAAAAAAAAATATTAAATATTACACACAGTAAATGAATGCAATATTAAGTTTTTATATTGTTCTCTTTCTCACTTGATACAATCTGAAAGTGATGGAGATTCTCGGCATGCAAGACCTGAGGAAGGTTAATGGTAATCAGAGCGAATGTGGGGTCGTCATTTGCCCTTTTTTTAACACTTTGTAAAATATGAGTGTGTAATAAAGTGATTTGCAAGAAATCATTATATTGTTTAATAACTTTTGTGAAAGTATATTTTGCAAAAATGTTATCATAGTCTTTAAATTATGTTAGTGATATGCTGTTCCGTCGTATAGTTTGTTGAAGGATTAAAAGCTTACAAAAAAATCAATAATCAACTTAATGATTTTCTTTCGCTTTAGAAAGAGACTTTGTTTGTCAATTATGACTGATAGTTTCAAACTGTTGCGTCACAAGAACATACTGACTTCTTGCTGGAGAGAGAACATCAAAATAGGCACATAGAGATCTTTAACTCAATTTTGACTAAAATGTCTTCAATGACTTTTTGCACTAAGCCGACGATATAGTTCTTTTTTAATTTTATTGAAGATCATCTTTAACTGAGATCAATTCTAGATTTCACTTCTTCCATATTTTTTAAAAATCTTACCATAGTAGCAAAGTTTTCAAATCATTGTAATGTTCATCAATTTTATTTTTAAAAAAAAAAAATAGGAAGTACTTGAAAACAAAATGAATATCAACAGAAACCAAAAAATACAAAAGCGGTGAGATTACATTCTGAAATAGAATTTGTTTGGAATTTTTCTGTCTTTAGTTGATAGCTATATGAATTCTTAACATCGAAAATATATTGGTTAAACTGTTATAGCAGTAGTTCCAAAGGAATATTTTGTAGCACTTAATTTTTAGAGAAAAACAAATCTCACTAAATAGGTTATCACTGCTTGGTTATAGTCCAAATATACTAGAGCTACATGTACATAAAAAATAATTTATTTGAGTATATATATATATTCTATAATTATGATTATTAAGGAATCAATTAAAGACTTCAATAACAAATGAAATTTAAGTGAATAATTCAATATTTGTCCTTATTTAATTAATATTCACCATTTTGCAATGCGTATGTATAATTATGATAATTAAATATTTAGGTGATTTTGCATTATTTTAAGAACAATAATAAACAGAATATAATGATTTACTGTAAAACTGTGAGTATATAATAAATAAATTACAAATATTTTGTAAGGTGTCGCACAGTTTACCAGACGGCTTACGATGTAAATAAAAAGATGAATGATTATGCTATATTTTAAATCAAATTAAATAATACACCGAAATTCAAAGATTTTGATTCGATTTCGCGTTTAACTAAGCTATGATATTTCACGTGCTTTAAAAGGACATCATTTCCCCATTTTATATCTTAAGCTTTAAATTTATGTTACTCGGTGGTGGTTGTTGTTGAACCAACACCATTCGAACTTGGTTTGGTGAAAGACTCCTAAACAGACCTAGCAGTCGTGTGAGCAGACCCTTTATTGCTTTTTTAGTTTTTAGTGCCCAACTGCCGCCTGCCTATCATGCCTAAATAAACAAAACTAAAACTTAGTAAAAAAACATAGCTTTTAAGGTCTTAACATATTAACTGTAATTTCCGAAAAATTTTACAGATATTGGAGGTTTCACTGAATTACCACAGATAAAAAGTTAAGGTATGTTCATTTAGTCAATATCCACATTTTCTCCTCCGAGCCCTTCTGAATTCATATGCAATCAGATGTAATATTTTTTCCAAAAGTACCATAGGTTGTCTCTAAATAAAATGATTATTCTGAATAGTTTGTTTAATTAAACCACATATATGTTATGAAAATATAATGAAAAAAAGCACGTACATAAGAGAACTTCATAATTACTTTTTATGCAAAGTATTTCAAGTGACTGAAAAGTATCACTAATTTTTTTAAATGTGTCAAATAATAAAAGCTTACCAGTTTTGTGTCAATAGGAACATGTCTATACTGATTATACCTATTTTTCATTTCTTCGTACGTCATAAACTGAAGTGCACCATGCGATACGCCAAACATGCCCGGCACAAAGCCCTGGAAAATAACATATTATGTCATTTGCTGTCAATTAAATAAAAATGAAGAACTTAGAAAACAAAATAAATAAAATAAAGCGGAGAGAATAACAAAAAGAGAAAATAATAAAACATTGTTTTTATTTTATAAAAATAACAATACCTATTTAAAAAAAAATCCTTGTCTTTATTAACACCGGCCTATACTATGTCCTATGTACATTAGAGGGCAAATGAAGCTTTACTGTTTTATGATTGTATTAGTATTAAGTATTAAGTGATATCTTACATCGTAGGAAATTGAAACACAGAGAATTTTTAACGTTGCATTTAATTAGTTTAACCTCTTTAAGTTCAACGACCGGTTTCGCCCAGTATAGGCATTTTCAAGTTGATAGAAAGGAAGCTGTTCATAAAAACAAAAATATAAATTTAATATGTAAAGCTGAAAATCAGTTAATTTAATCTGATATAATACTTTATTTAATAATTTTCTTTTTATATAACTTTATTTATACTTTACAATTTTGAATTCAAATTTTTGTAGTTGTTGATAGTGTTAAATATTAAAATATGATATGATAGCTAAAAGGTAATTAGGAAAGTGTTTATGTAAACGTTAAAGGATAAATAGAACGAGACAAGTCAATAATTAGGAAAATTAACTATAAATAATCAACTTAACATCCATTTACCTTTTTAAATCGATTTTATTTAATTCTATAGAATTAAAAACTACAAAAGAATTAGTACATATTAGTGTATATGTGTTATGGCCGTCCGCCACCTTTGATACGATTTTGTGGTTTCATTCAATCCAATAATAAAATATAAAATCATTTCTTTTTAGTCTGATACACAAAAGCATATTTATGGTAAAGAAAAAAATTTAATGTATCCCAAAAAAAACATAATAGGAACATTTCGTATAAAACATACACGGAAACGTGGATGTATCAAAATGAAAATCAGACAATCAATCATAACTAGTTATAGCTAATAATAATATACCTCTTAATATCGTAAAATCAAAGAATGACATTTCGGCATCGGCCGCCAGACAAACATACGTAGTGATATGTACCCTTGCTTAGAACAAAATTATTATTTATTTCGATTCAATCTTGAGAGGAGGAAGTAACGACCCAGTGTATTTTATTATTTGTATTATTGTTGGTGTATTTACTGCTGTTGTTAGTAGTAGTTTTTCAATCTTTAATAGTATTGAATAACATACTGGTTGGTATCATATTTGTTTTTTTTTTTCATTTTAATAATAATCATTTTAAAAGTTAGTTCATTCAAAAATAAAGTCAGTTCACAAATGCTTAGTTTTTTTTTTAAATTTTAGTATGCTGTCCTTGCTCAGAACCTTCATACAAAGAATGTTTTCAATTTACGTTGTTCTTAAAATTTGGCATAAAATTATTTTCAAAGAGCTCAGTAAAATCAATGCTTGTTAGGAAATGGAGTTTTTTATAAATATTTGAGTAATGATTAACAAACATTTGATAAGCTATTTTTTGCGCTTAAATTGTGGCACCTGTGCAATCTCCATGTAAAAAAATATGGTGCGGTTCACTTTACTACATATGCAATATGGTTAGGGCGCGAGTTCCAATACGGACTGTTTCAATGGTCAGAAAGACTTTTTTGTTAAATGCGTTGATTATTGTTGGGTTATTTTTTAGGTCTGAGTAAATTAAAATTAAAAATAACATGCATAGACATTCTTTCAATCCATCACAAATTTTAACACCTTTTTTTTGTAAATGTTAGCTAGTAATGAAACAACATGGTCGTAATATTTCAATTTAAAAATATAATAATAATTTTATAATAATTACAATTTGGCACTGAATATTCTTTTAAATGTTTCTTTTTTTACATAGATGAGGTTGTATTCATTTTAATTGGCTAGTAATAAATATGTTCAAACAGCTGTGCTGTCATATTCTTGAAATTCGAATATGGTATTTGAGTGTTCCATCGAACTATCAATGTTCCATTAATAAGTACTAAAAATTTCTTGATTTTTAACATTATATATCTATATTATCCGACCAGCCTCCGATGTGATCTAAACGGCTACGGTTGTTTTTCAAGAACATCAACACAAACATCTGCACACAAAAAATTAACGCTTTCGCTTTCATACTTTTCGAATTGAATGATGCAGAAAAAAAGACGGATAGACAGACGGCCAAAGGACGAGAATCATAGTTTCTTATACATGAATGTATAGATGCTAAAACAATCTTTAAATAAGATAGTAGATGATTGACCGCTAAACATCATTATGGACCGCTAAACAGAGTAAACATCATAATATATTTTACCCCAGCATTGCCTAACTTCAAAATCTAATATGCAGCAAAGGAAATAGAATGAAGGATACTTGTCCATCCATATCCAACGCTGAATGGAATTATTGGCTTTGGCTTATTATTGGTCTTGGTTTCAAATCGACGGTAGTTGATTCTCTTCGTTGCAGTTATGAATGTACCTCATGCTAGCGGTAACTTTACCCAGTCTTTTCATTAATTTCTATAATAAAAAAAGCAAAAGAAAACTTACCCTGTACAATCCCCGGATGCCTTCGGTTCGGTATATTTTTGACAATCCATCGGCCATACCATTGTACCTCATAGATTCAGTCAGATGATCGCCGGCATATTGCAAACAAAGCCTTGTTTTAACAACCCAGATGGGATTGGTTATAATAAGAGTCAAAACACCCGCTTCTGCAGCTGCTAACATGTGCATCCCTGGACCGAGAGGAGTTCTTGCGTTGCCACCTTGGATCCATGTCTTTATAGAATTATAACTAAAAACAATAATATTATTACTCAAACTGTCTTTATTTTAATCTTGAAAAAATATATAAATATTAAATTACATTTCCTTATATACTTTTATATAAGACAGGGGTTATCTCCTACAAGCGGCATTAAAAGTACAAAGGTGCCTGCAGTAACTGGTGCCGATTCAGACTAACCCACCAAGCGTCGGAACCGCTGGAATGTATGAATATGACGAAACAAAGGTGCAATCCTCACAATGGAAAACTCCAGAAGAGTCAAGGCCCAAGCACATCAAGTTTGATCGAAAGTGAAAGTTGTCATTACTGTTTTCACGATTACAATGGGCTTGTACACCAAGAATTCATACTAACAAGCTGCACGGTCAACAAAGAGTAGAAATTTTATGGCGTTTCCGTGAGGTCATTGCAAAAAAGACCAGAATTGTGGAAGAACAACTCGTATCAAAAGCACACTGATAACGCGCCTGATCGCGCTTGTTCGCAATTTTTTGACAAAAAACCAGACCGCAATAATGCCTCTGGCACCGTATTCACCGGACTTGACCCCGTCCGATTTTTTTCTGTTCCCAAAGATGAATAGAACTATAAAAGGATGATGCTTCGTGACCATAGAGGAGACAAAGACCGAATCGCTGAAGAGACTTAAGGCCATAATAAAAACCCGCTGGCAGAAGTGTATTATATTATTACATGTTGAAGTACATTTAAGGACATCTAGCAATAATTTCTGTCAAAACCGGTAACATCGTTAGAATTAGTCGACAGGATAAATAAGTCAGATTAATTGAATTTTTCAAAAGGGCTTATATTATATTATATTAAGTATTAGTCCGCAACAAAACGACTCATTTATTTGTTTTTTTTTTCTACTTGGATTAATGCAAAATAAATATAAAATGAAATTACTTTTTTAATGAAGAAACTAAGTCCATTTTCTATTTTTGTGCTAGGTATTATAATATTAAAAGAATGTTCTATCTGTGTTCTTGTAAACACATTTTTAGTACTTATTAAAATATAATAATTTTAGTAATTGGAAATATTTTCCTGTTGGTATTCCAGACAGGCCCGACCAAAAAGGCTTTTAAACATGAACCTGTAATATCTTTATAAGTTGTAAAACAAAGAATACAGGTAATAAATTGCTATTTAATAACATAAAAAATAAATTTTAAAAATATATTTAATAAGTACTACTACTTACATATTTTTGATCTATTCTGAAAATTCTGTTAGCATGGAAGTAAGACGTTTTGAAAGGACAGTGAGAGATTTAGGTGATTTTGTAATTACCTAATACATAAGGCACTTTAAAAAAAAGATTAAAAACCTAATATAATAAAAATCCCACAAAAAATGCGCAAACCCAATCCCACATATAAGGTTAAATATGTTTTGTTGTTGCTAATTACACAATTTTCCAAATATTTCTTAAAAAAAGTTTAAATATAGTAATTAAAAATATAAAACAATAAATGTTGAGTATTGACACTGCTACACTATTGCATCATTCTTTAATATTTAGTTACTAAGCTTATCTGATCATACAAATATTTTGAAAGTATTAACAGCATATATATTTCTTAAAACATGGCAAATTCTACAAATATTTACTTACAACAAGAAATAAAATCCCCAAGCCGAGCCGGAACCCCAAACATTGGGTGTTACGCCGCGGTAGAGACCTTTCACGCCTTCTTTTTTAAATATCGTAACAAACGCACTGCTCAGACCATCATATTTGGGAGTTACGGTGCTTCTTCCGTCGTTTACTGAAAAGAGACTAATTTCAAATAAAAATTGCATAACAAACTAAAATTCCCATTTCCCATGTTCAAATCTGAAATTTGGCAATGTGAATAAGAACTCTAAAAGTATTCCATACCAGCAAATCTGATTTTGATGAGATCCAAGGGATGTAAAATAAGCGTGGACGTTACACCGCCGGATATTCCAGCCACAAGATGTTCATATTTGATGTGATTCAAAATACTTAATTTGTTAGATTTCGTCGCCGCAGGAGACGCACTCTTCATAGCAGCCATAGTTATTTAATTCAACACACACTCATTTAATAGCGAGAATTTACCTCATCAGATAATAATGAAACAATATTGTTCTATAATTATGGCTGGATATGAATGGTAAAAATTCCATTTTACAAGCAAAGGGTGACTGTCAAATCACGAAGCTGTGAGGCGCGAGCGGCAGCGCGCGTGATAAAAAAATGTATGATAGAAAGAAATGGGATAGGGTAGGGATGGACGATGTCGATATCATAACCTCACTCCTGAATGTATTTTTATATTTAATTAAGTTTGGATGAAACTATCATTAGCTTTGTTTTGATTGTAACTTTATTATTTTTGTAATATCTGTTGTTTCCTGAAATAAATAAATAAAAATAGTTAAACAAGAATGGCTATGACATCCTGTAGCTATCATATAATATCAACTACTTCTAATTCATTCTCCCGGTGAACGTGAAGTTTATATATAGGATGGTGGTCCATTTCTTCGACTCTGACAAGTTCAAAACACTCGTTCAACATACATATAGTACACGGCAAATACAAAACGAAATGTTGTTTATACCTGCATTTAAAAATGTTTATGGTAAACGAGCGTTACAATTCATTATACCATTCTTTTTTAATAATTTGCCAAGATCTTTAATTAAAAGTAATATTAAATCTAAAAAAAATAAATATAAAGTTAGAAATATTTGCTATGAAGTCTCACAAAAACACTCTCTTTAATTGTTTGTAGATAAATTGACTTAGCGTGTTAATTATTATTATAAAATGTTATTATAAGTATACTTATTTTTTGTTTGTAAAATACTACTAAGCTATAAAAATGTATATAATGTATGAGTATATGTATATTGTAAAGGGCGTGTAAAATATAGAACAAAATAATTTGAACATATTTCACAATTATTAATATCCGTAGAAACTTATGTAGGAGCATGTAAGATATGTCAGGTTAGAAAAGTACCGAGAGATTTAAAACAAAGCCAATTCAAAGCTAGTACCAATTCAAATTGAAGCCTTATTTTGAAAAGTATAAAACCCCCAGTTTAAAAAGTTAGCCTTAGGGAATACAGCGGTACAACGGCATTATTACAGCGGTTGAATACGGAATCCGATATGTATGGGCGAAGACGGTTCCAAAGGCTCATACAAAAGCGGTGAGAGTTTTTAATAGGACGATATATTTTTTAATTATATGCTAGTATAGGGAATATTGTCGGATGGAGCTTTCGTATTCACCTCAAGGAGATGAAACAATTTTTAGCTAAGCAGCATGTAATTCATTCATATTCGTCAAACTTTTATACTACGACGAATGAATTTGAGATAAGTTTTTAAAGCAGTTAACATTTCCTTAGAATATACTCAGAATAGCTGCTCAGAATAGCATACTATGTTCACCCTTTCAGGTTATGTTAGATCGTTTACCCCGTACGAAACCTGAAAACGAATTAGACATTAGAGAAGGTGCATGGCTCAAATTCAAATTCGACGTGGCTGGAGACCAAGAGAAGATTTTAAGAATCAATCAAATAGGGAGAGCGTACATGTCGAAGAGTTAAAATTATACGACGTGTATATAGTATTTTGTGTTAGTTTGTAAGTGCTTGTGAGAGTCTGTGTAATAATTGTGTATGAGTGTGATTGATTTAATTAGAGAAGAAATTCACGTGGTAACATGTGCGCTGCGATAGCGATAGTGGGCCTCATAGCCAGTTGGACGGGGGACGTACGCCACGGAATTCGTGGTTACGCGCTAGATGTTGGGCTTTCACATAAATGCGGTGGCGTCTATTTTACATTATTTGCGATATGTAGAATGTTGCATGATGCATGGGCTGATATGATCGATAAAGATAAAGTTTTGTAGTTCTTTTAAGTATTTAAGTTTTAAGTTCACCGAGGATACGGAACTTTAGAGAACGCATTTTTTTTTCAAAAGTGTTCGGTTGCGACTCACGAACGAGATGCGCCACGGCGCTCTTGAAACCAAGCAAGCAAGATGAGAAGCTAAAACCTATAGGTTTTTTAAAATGATCGATTGTCTCGAGGGGTTGGAATAATCGATAGTTTCGAACGATAAATTCGCAATCGCCCATCGCTGGTCTATGGTCAACTAAATGTCATTTTTACTTTTCTTGGCTCTAGCCAATCCTGTATTAAGACGTAAGTGGTGGTGCGAAAGAAGAACGTTCATTTCGATATTACGTAAATCGACTGCAATCATTTTGCAATAAAGGGTTGATAATGGCGAGTAACTTATTGAAGTTTTCTCGCCTCTTAAATGTTACAAAGGCTCAAAAGGTTTCTTCGCAAACTCGACTGTTGTCATCAGCAGCTGCTGAATATAAACAGGCTTTGATTAACGTACCGCCGACAGAATGCACCACTTTAAATAATGGCATGAGAGTAGCCACCGAGGATTCTGGCGCTCCGACAGCAACGGTGGGTCTATGGATTGATGCCGGATCTCGGTTCGAAGACTCCAATAACAATGGCGTGGCTCACTTTCTGGAGCATATGGCATTCAAAGGAACAACCAAGAGGTCTCAAACCGACCTCGAATTGGAAATCGAAAACATGGGAGCACACCTCAATGCGTATACGTCTCGCGAACAAACCGTCTTTTATGCGAAGTGCCTTGCGAAAGACGTAAACAAAGCGGTTGAAATATTAGCAGACATCATACAAAATTCGAAATTATCCGAACCTGAAATCGAACGAGAACGCGGAGTCATTTTACGAGAGATGCAAGACGTGGAGAGCAATCTGCAAGAAGTCGTCTTCGATCATCTGCACTCGACGGCCTATCAGGGTACACCGTTGGGAAATACCATTCTGGGACCGACCAAAAATATAAAAGCCATAACTCGCAAAGACCTCCAACAATACATTAACGATCATTATAAGCCATCGCGAATCGTTCTTGCTGCCGCCGGCGGCGTCAACCACGGAGAACTCGTTGGGTTGGCTGAAGGTCTCTTCTCAAAACTTAGTAATGAATATCAATTTAAAGTCCCTGAGGTCAATCCGTGCAGATTCACCGGCTCTGAAATCAGAGTCCGTGATGATGCTATGCCTCTGGCACATATTGCAATCGCAGTTGAAGGTGCTGGCTGGTGCAGCGAAGACAACATTCCTTTAATGGTGGCGAACACACTTATTGGTTCGTGGGATCGTTCGCAAGGTGGTGGCACCAACCATGCCTCCTACCTGGCGCAAGCGTCTGCCGTGGAAAAGTATTGCCACGGTTTCCAGTCATTTAACACTTGCTACAAAGATACTGGTCTATGGGGAATCTATTTTGTCTGTGATCCAATGAGCTGTGAAGACATGATGAGCATGGCACTACGTGAATGGATGAGGCTTTGCTATCACATTACGGATGCCGAAGTAAATCGTGCCAAAAACCTTTTGAAGACCAACATGCTGCTTCAACTTGACGGCACAACTCCGGTTTGTGAAGACATCGGCCGGCAGATGCTTTGCTACAATCGCCGCATTCCTCTCCATGAGCTTGAAGCAAGAATCGATAGCATCACTGCCACTAATATACGCGAGGTGTGCAAGAAATACATCTATGACAGATGTCCTGCTGTTGCGGCCGTCGGCCCCACTGAAAATTTGACCGACTATGGTCGTATCCGTTCTAGCATGTACTTGTTAAGAGCCTAAGCTGTGTTGGATATTTTTTAATAGTGTAAATTATTTGGTATTATCGCACGGCAAGTAATAACGATTTTCATTCACTCCACCTTAGATGATTAAATAATGTATTTTTAATGCCATGTGAAATGCTATTAAATTTATTTTTTCTTTCCCGCTTGCAAATATTTTATAAATTGTAAAATATGGTATATAGCTATCATGTAATTTTTAGATTGCATTTTTTATGAATAATTCCTAATCTTACCACAGATAGTGACATCTGTACAATAAATGAAAATCACTAATAACAGGAAGAAATAAAATTCAGGGGTATACATATATATATATATATATATTGTTTTACATTATTATGTTCATATAATATAAAATAGTAATTAAACAACAAATAATGTTTCCGTCTTCAATTTTCCCGTATCATCCTTTTGTGTTTCATCAACCGTAGCGGGAAGAGGGATAACTGCCTTAAAAGTAGAGTTACCGGTCTTCTGTTTTTGTTTGCCATAAGGAAGAACTATTTCTGAACCTGCTAAAAGGCTGGCGGATGAAATCATAACTGTTACTTGCTCGGAAGTAGGGCAACTTGCAACAATCATGTCATCAGGGGAATACTTCCCATTTAACAATATCTGCTCTATTTGAATATAGTATCCAACAACATTGTTCTGAAACCAAATAAGTTTAATTAAATTTTTATAATAATTGAAATAAACCCAATCTAGATGGCTTAGTAAAATTATAATGGTTACACCCAAAACTATTTGTTTATTTTATTTTATTTATCTTTATTGGAAAAACCAACAATTTTACACGGTACACACAAAAAAATACATATGATTGATGGATAAAAAACTATGTAAAACTAAAAATAGGTTCTTGGACAGATCGTGTTAGACTGAAAGTATGAACCCCCTCTAGCATCGCGCATGCGAATCCACTTCTCCCTATCGTTCGTGTGCAGTGTCAAATGTTTAATATTTTGTAATTTTTTTGTGC
The DNA here is from genome assembly GCA_020383195.1 of Neomicropteryx cornuta. NCBI lineage: Eukaryota > Metazoa > Arthropoda > Insecta > Lepidoptera > Micropterigidae > Neomicropteryx > Neomicropteryx cornuta. Next base: position 16,630,274 of record JAHKQU010000014.1, read on the forward strand.
AGCCATACCTTTGTGCTGTAAATTTTGCTTTAGCAGAAGACATACCTCAAGCCTGAAGAAAGATGGTATCTTTTTTCGCAGGGAAATTCACAATGTATTGAGTATAAAGCATTTTAAAATTTTAAATTCCGTTAGAATAATTTTTAATCGATGGCGTGACCGGTTATCAAAAATCAACATTGGTTCTACAGTGTTATGGTAAATGAAACAGGCGTAGAAGTGGTAGCCCATGGCTTTCCAGCCAAACAAAACTATAGCTGAAAAATTGGGATGCTCTCTTTAAATTTAAAACAATCTTCACATCAACCAGCAACTGGCATGGCTGTTTGCGTATATTTAGATCCATGCCGTATGTTGAAATTGGTTAGGAATGCCAAAGCTTATTTAGTAAAATTGTATAACTTGCAGTAAAAATAAAACTTCCCCTAACAAATAAATAAATTTAAAAAATAGAAGAATATAGATTTTAAAAATAAAATTATGAAGGTTTAGCTAGCAATCCAGCTTGTTAGATGAGGTTGAAAAGTTGACGATACAGTATTTTTTTTAGTATATTAAATTCAAAAACTCGCCAATACGGTTTGAAAAGAGCTTTGTGAAGACAAAAAAACTGCTATTTTCAATATTTTTGATAACGCCTTAACATATTTAAAGTTACCAAACAAAAATTGCATAATCAGTAGTGGGCCGCCTGTAAAGGCCTAAAGACATTGCCTACCCTGTAAAAATTATTTATAATAATACATAATATCAATAATGTAAGTAGATAACACGTTTCATAATGACTTGATAAAACAGAAAAAAATATATCACGCACGAAGTTCACTGCGCTGTAATATTTTGGTTAAATACTTTACCTTTATAGGTCGAAATAAAATGAACTCAGTTTCTTTATTAGCTAAATAAAGTTGCATTGATCTTTGCAAGGGAGCCAAATGTGCTTTAATTCTCCTAGATGTCTCACGTAGAGCAGCTGCTATCTCCGACACGTCATTGATTGGACTCATCGGAGATTTAGATAACTCGCCACTGTCAATCTTATGTGCCTGTAATAAATTAAGTGTAATGAAATGCAGAATAAAAGTAATTAAAATCAGTTTCGATTTTGTGTCTGGAAATTTTTAACTATCTGCAGGGTAATTTTAGGCTCTAGAAAAGGTATGAGATAATTAGCAGCCTCGGCCAGGTTGTTATTTCAGCATATCTGCTTATTGAAGATGAAAACCCATCACTATAGCTAACCACCCTTGCAAGCATCACAATGCACACATTGTTCTCGGATAGGATGTAAATTTCCAGTACAAACACAAACACAATGGTCGAGTATTTTTTTCAGGTGTAGGTGTAATCCACCTTTATCACCAGAGTAAGAAATTAGGTCCTAGACATGTATAGAAGCATACGTACACTCTATTTTTCTTTAGTTTTAAATATATTTGAAATAAGGTATAAATGCATGGAGCGTATGCAAAACAAAGTTTTCTGTCTAAATCAATACCTTAAACGGAGTCTATTTTTTAATTAGTTTTGCAGTGGATGTACCCATTGTCGGACATTATTACAAATTTCGGTTAGTTGTAATTCTAAGTTAGATTTTTTTATTTATCTTATACCTGAAAGGATTGTGTACCTAGGTGAGAAGCCCCAATAAAGAGGAGTTGTCAAATTCCAAATTGCAGGACCAAATCTGTTTGCTGGAGAAATCTAATCTTAAAAGCCTTAAATAGCCATGACATGAGGTGTAAGCATATCCTGGCTGTGAAACTCGGTAAAGCAGGTATAATCAGATGGTATAATTATGTATTACAAAATATTTGAAGTAGTTAAAATAAAAAAGGTAAAAATGTGACCTTTTCAAGGTAATCCCGAAGTGGCTTGGCCAATATATCGGTGGCATTGCTGATAAAAGACTCGCAAGAGCTCTTCAACTGCCTGTCCACTTCCTTCCTCGAGTCCAGCAAGTGTTCCTTTACCATCGGAGTACCCTCAATGAGAAACTCCAATAAGGCATTATTGCTGTTGAGGGCAAAGATATGACCTCGGTTTTGTATAAGGCCATAGGCGGCGTTCTTCACATTGCTAAAGTCGAGAGTGGTTTCTTTCACAATGAAGTCGACTTGGAACGGAGCAATTTGTTCGCGCAAAATCAGTAGATGCTTTATTTGGAATAGCTCACCATCGATATTCGTCTGCAAATAAATAAATTATATTCACTTACAAATTTACATAGTAATTAGAGTTAAGTGTTATAATTCCTGTATAGGAAGTAAGTAAAATATTTTTGAACTACTTCACAATATTATGAGTTTTTCGTATAATGTTGTAAAGTAGTTCAAAAATATTTTTTAACTTCTAAAACAAATTGATTTCAAGTACCAACTACAAAAAAGTACAAAAAGATAATTTTACAGAAACGTAAAAAATAGAACATTAGTGTGTACTCTGCAAGCAGCTGTGCTACTAACTGATTCTGAATAGGGCGTGTACCATCTCTGCTGAAAGTCTGGTCTGGTTTGACAAGAGCTACTGACTTAAAACAACACTAATAATGAGTACCTTCTTAGCAGAAATTTGCTTGGCAGCAGAGTCAACATTGGCGACACAAAGCGCCAAAGCCTCTTGAGCAAGCCCCTGAAAGACTCGTCGCTCCAAGCATCGGTACAAACGGGACAACGCTGCGAGGGCCCTCCGAACTCCTGGATACCACATGCCATGGAGGTCAGCCGGTGACATTGACGCTATTAAATAAGTTTAAAAATTTGAGATACACATTAACCTCTCTACTGTCACGCGACAATATATTGATAATTTTTTGTGCTGGTGCTCTCTTTAGAAATCGTCTTGAACTATTTGCATTATATATCTTCTGCATAGAAATTTTAGTTCGTCGATAGAGGGATAAACAAGCTTCAAAGTGGAATCTAACATAGGTAAATTATTTTCAAGACGACATCTTGCATTTGTAGATCGATTTATAGTCATTTTGAAGTAGTTCGTAAAAACTAAATTTAGAAAATATAATATACATCATTTGATAGGACATTTATCCTACATTAGTTATTATGGCGACATTTTCGAAGTAAAATAAAAATATAACATAAATTATAACCTATTCAGAGTTCCATGAAAAACACAAATTCCTGTTTTCTTCTATTTTTCAAAATGTATGTGTATACTAAAATAAAGTTATAATAAATATTTATGATGTAAAATTTCATTAAAAATACAGAGCTAAAAGAATTGCGAGGAAATATTATAGGTTATTGAGTAGTATTATTTTAACTAAGGTATTACTTTTTTCGCAAAGGGTTAAATTTGTATGGCAAAAAGTGACAAAACTTTGCCGCATTGCATACAAGTAGTGACAGGAGGTTAATAAACATACAAAGCTTGTATGAAATGAGGCATAGCAAGGTTCTATTTCAAGAGTTTTTTTTTTCATTTTCAGAAATTCATAAAAATAAATAAGTAAACCAGATTCCATTTTTGCTGATGCTAAATGGTGTGATGTCTGAACACAGAAGAGCGTATAACCGGGTGTCTACCCTGCATCTGCTGCGTGGACGTTTAGTACATTCTTACTGTGTTCTGACGTCATGCTACGCTTAGACATAAAATTTTGTAACTTGTTGTTTGTAACATTTCCCTAAACAAAAAAATATTTATTGAAATTAGTCATTAAGTCATTCTATTAAGGTATAAATTTGCATTGAAAAACAAAAATCATGCAAGAACCCTATTACTACACTTTCCAGAAGGTTTTGATTCAATTTATACAATTTTTTTATAAAATTTATTTTATAATTTGGACATACTGTAACAACCAACCGTAAGAAATACTTGAGCTGTCACTTTAGCAGAGAACTAACGCAACTGTATAAAGCAATCTAAAATGAATAATACTAATATTATAGTAATATTTATCTAAAATCTAAAAGTAATATTTACAGTATTTTAATGACCTTCAAAAACCACTATTATTATTATTATTATTGTTTGCTGAGCAAGCAGCTATTTAGCTGATATGTTCATATCTCATTCTTAGTTACTAGCAATTTGCCTAGATTCAAGAAATTTATCAAGGTGGTTCTTGAACTGGTTTACACTTATAGCTTAGAACATAGCAATATAGGTAAGAACTCAAATTAAAATTATGGGAAAACTCAAGTGCTACTTACTTGAGGCCTTTCGAGATTCACTTGTGATGTTGGCCACTTCTTGTGACGTCGTCGAGCCTCCTGAACCAAGAGAGTTGTGCGAATCTGATCTCTTCAGTGATTGTTCTTGAATGGATATGGCAATTTGCTGCAAAATATGAAAATATACACAATATTTTTTAACCATACGGAACAAATAGGAAATTTTAACCATACGAACCATACGGTCAATATTACAAATGCTCGATTATTGTACATATCGAATGCGGAGAGTAGCATTCTTAATGACCCGCAGAATTTCTGGAAATATGCTCAAGATTTGAAAAAATCGTCATCAGCGTATGGTAATGTCATGAAATTCGGTAGCGAAGTCTTCACAGGCGAGCAGGATGTAGCGAATGCGTTTGCGCGTTTCTTCAGATCTGTCTATAGTACGTCGCCCCCGTTACTTGACGTGACGTCACTCGCAGATCGGCAGCCCGCGAATGACAACACGATCTATCTCAAATCGGTTAGTGAGAGAGATATGAACCTTGCATTCTCAATATTGCGGAATAAAAAATCTGTCGGGCCCGATGGCATTCCAGCGAATGTGGTTAAGCACTGTGCAGAGAGTCTTAAGTCGCCGCTGATGCATATTTTCAATCTCTGTATATCTCAAAGCACGTTTCCTGAAAGATGGAAGATTTCTAAAGTAACGCCGGTACATAAAAAGGGTAGCAAGGATATTATCGAGAATTTTCGGCCAGTGGCAATTACTTGCGCATTTGCAAAGGTTTTCGAGATAATTCTGCATCAGTATCTATCTTTTCAGCTGAATAATGAGATTTGCACGAATCAGCATGGGTTTCGCGTAGGTCGATCTGCAACGTCAAACTTGCTAGTTTTTACTAATGAAGTGGCCCGCAATCTTGACGTAAATATTCGAACGGATGCAATTTATTTTGATATTTCGAAGGCCTTCGATAAAATAGATCACGACATATTATTGAAAAAGCTGTTTGACTTTGGTTTGTCAATCGATCTATTAAACTTGGTTGCTAGCTATTTTCGGAATAGAAGGCAATATGTATCTTGCGGAGACTCAGTGTCTGATACTTTTAATACGTTTTCTGGTATCCAGCAAGGGGCCGCGCTAAGTGGTTTATTTTTTATTTTATTTATTAACAGTATTTTTACTGCAGTAATAAATTGTAGTTTGCTGGTCTATGTGGACGATGTGAAGATTTACCGATCAGTGACTTCACTATCTGACGCGCAGCTTTTACAAGATGATATCAATCGTCTTGTAGAATGGGCTGACGATAACAAATTACAATTTAATGCTTCTAAATGTATCGCAGTATCCTTCTCACGAGCTGTGCGTGAAAAAATAAGTTGTGAGTACTCTCTGGGTAATGAGATCATTCGCAGATGCGACGAAATTCGCGACTTGGGGGTTGTGTTTGATTCGCGTCTAACATTTCATTTGCACATGCGGAGCATAGCTACGCGTGCAAATAAAATGTTGGGATTCGTGCTCCGAACCAGTCGATCTTTGAATAAACCGAAATCCATCTCGCTTTTATACTGCACGTTCGTGAGGAGCATATTGGAGTATAGTTCTATTATCTGGAGTCCTCATGAGGTTACTTACGGTAATATCCTGGAGGTTATTCAGAGGAGGTTCCTTAGATACCTTTATCTCCGTAGGTATGGATATTATCCAGAAATGTTTCCTAATACGTATCCATCAGCATTCGTATTAGGGATGTTAGGCTTTAACACACTCGAGTTTAGGCGGCAAGTCCATACTTTGTGTTATTTTTATAAGGTTATTCGCGGTTTCATCGAGAATCCCGTAATACTCGGTGATATTGGTATATTTGTTCCGGACCGTCGTACTAGAGCGCGGAAGCACACGTTATTTAAGCGGCGAGCGTGTCGTACCGACGTATACAAGTATAGTCCGATTGGGAGAGCAGTCGAATTATTAAATTCCATTTCCGTGGAAATTGATATTTTTGTCTGTTCGCCCAATGGGATTAAAAATCTGCTTTCTATTACGCCGTTGTAGGATCGGCGTGAATTATTTATGCATTAATGTTTGCCTGGAGGCATTATTTTAATTTTTTAGTTTAGTATGTTTCATGCTATTGTTTTTTGTTTTTAATGCTTTTTCTTTTTCTTTTGGTAATTTAATTTGTTTTACTGTAATTATAATGTACATGGGGAAACCTGTTAAATAAATAAATAAAAAAAAAAATAAACAAAAAGAAAACTTGCAAGACTTTCCACAATTGGCATACTTTAAATATAGACAATTTGCCTTTATAAAACGAATGAAAATAAAATTATTATATTAAATACTAGCCTAAACTGAAATGAACACAAGCATAAATACACAAATTCAGAATATTTATTGAACTGTGATAAAAATGACCCCTATATTTTGGCCAAAAACCAGTACTTTAAGCATCAGCGCATAAATTAATGGATAATAATACATCACCTACCAAAAAGCATATTTAGTGAAATCACATCTGAACAGAGAACATCCCATGCACATTTGTTAATTAATAAAGCGTCACAATTTAAATTTTGGTATACAATATTTCCTAACTAAATCAATAAAAAAATGTAGTCAATATTAATTTTAATCATTCAAATCATTTTTAATTTATATACCAAATAACATTATTGTGAAATGATGAAATTATACTACTTGAAAAAAAAGATAAAAGACTAAACCTATATGGAGGTAAAAAATATATGCATCGTAATTCAATGTGTGAATTGCAGTCGGTTCACGGAAAAGAAATCATACTCGTCCAAATCTGGAGCTAACCACTCCCACCTAAATGGGTAATCAAAAATAAACTACGGAATCTTGAAGATGAGAAGAATATTATAATACTTTATTAAATTTATTTAAATGTACTTTAATCTTTCAATCTTTGTACGTCAAAGCACGTTCCCTGAATGATGGAAGATTTCGAAAGTAACGCATAAAAAGGGTAACAAGGATATGATTGAGAATTTTCAACCAGTGGCAATTACTTGCGCATTTGACAAGGTTTTCGAGATAATTTTGCATCGTTATCTATCTATTAAGTTATATAATGAGATTTGCACGAATTAGCATAGATTCCGCGTAGGTCGCTTAGCAACTTCAAACATGCTAGTTTTTACCAATGAAGTAGCCCGCAATCTTGATGCAAATATTCGAACGGATGCGATATATTTGACATTTTGAAGGCCTTTGATAAAATAGATCATGACATAATACTGAAAAAGCTATTTGACGTTCAATTGACCTTATAAACTTGGTTGCTAGCCATTTATTTTATTATATGTATCTTTATTGGAAAAACCAACAGCTTTACACAGTAACATAGTAACACTCTTAGATGTAAATAATACTGTGGGTTAATAATTTAACTGATTAATATGTTATTACCTCCATCATTTCAAGCTTATCGGGATAAGCAAGATCCCCGGGGGCTGGTTTGTAATGAAGCACATCGGAGCGGAGATGAACATGGGCTCTGAAGACTAACCGTTCTTGGGCATCCTGAAGGAGAGCTTGTGCCGCATTTCCAAGGGCTCTAAGAGTTTCGGCTGAAATCATTGATATCATCATTAGACAAATCAAAATATTAATTACTCCAAGTTTCACAATATTTAGGACCTAGCTATGGTGATACTGTTGGGTTTAGTAGATGAGGAAAAATTAATAATGAACAACAACTACGGACACAGAAAATATAATAAAATCACATACATATAATAAAATCACATACATATAAAGTGCATTTTACTCACAATTATATATTACACAATTTTTACTCGATATTGATTTTATCTTCATAGAAAAATCATTGACCAATATAAGAAGATTTAGCAAGTCGGAAGCTTAATTCAGACCCAGCAGATTTATTTGCTATATAAATTCGACAATCTGAATTCAGAACATCTTCTAGTTGAGAGTTTATGCAAAGGAGCAGTGTTACAAGCCAAACGGTGTTTATAAAAAAAATATAATTGAACACTAGGCAAACTTAATTAATAAACAAATGTGCTCATCTCCTCGTTTTGGCATGAGAGAGAGAGGCAGGGATAGACTCGCGAGGTTCGTTTTTATTTTGACCTGCCCCGGCGGGCGGGCCCTCCGGTGCGTTTTGGGTAACTTGAGATTATGCATGAGTGATATAGCGGCCTCAAGCTGCTGCAACTACTCCGGGTCAGAGGTAGATATGTAGGTCTAAAAGAGAATAATTTGAAAGACAAACTTACGATCATTGTTAACGTGTTCTTCTATAACTTCCACTCTCAATATAGCACAAAGTTCAGCCAAAGTTTCCAAATGATTAACATGTATGATGTAAGGTCTTAATGTTTCATAAAGCATATTACACAATAGGCCAAGATATTCACTGGAATATAAATTAAATAGGTTAGGTTAGAGAACAGAAGGGTAATCAATGACATGACTTTATTACACATCATCTATATAACCAAATAGACAGTTCCTATTTGCCGAACAGTTTGTCCTTAAGGGTTTACTCCAAATTTTCAAACGTATTTTACATATTTTATTACTTCGTTTATTTTACTTGTGAATGGCTCCACTGCACATGAGAATGATGGCATGTGACAAAATGTGAAACAGATACAGATATCTCAATTTAAATAAAGGTATGTTTTGCTTTTTATATTATGCTACTTGTGTGGAAATTCTTACTTTTTAGAGTTTTAGACTTTTTAAAGAGAACTCAAAACTTACGTTTTTAAATTATTGTGTTTTTATAATTTTTCTTAAGTTGAGGATAGTAACTAAACCTAAAAAAACATTACCGATAAATCTGGCTTATTTCATTTAATTACTACATTAAATTCAATAAGCTATAATTGGATCCTCTCTGACCGGAATACCACTACTATACATACAGCTCTGTTCCCACTACATGACCCCACAATATTCTACTGTACCTAATACCATGAGAACAATTTAAATAGTTGAGTTTACTGTCCTATTCGAAGACAATATGTTTAAAGACCTCCTAGTTAAGTTAAATATAATAAACTCACTTCAGCCATAAAAAATATTATCGAATGCGATTGAGGTAGGCCTTCGCACCAAACAACTTTATTATCATCTTTCAAATGTATGCAAAAATACTTTTCTTAAATATACTTCTAAAATCACTCTGGTAGTATCATTCTACATCTGGATACAAAAAATACTATTCCCCCCCAATTGTAAAAAAAATCTCAAGCCCAGTTGTAAATTCTCCAGCTGTTTACCTAGGTAAACAAGGACCATAAAGTCAGATATAACCATAGCAGCTAAGGTCTTAAAGGCAGAAAGCATGAATGCTGATAACAAAATAGTCTATATTTTATGGTATATGATTTTTTCTTATATTGTATGTAAATTTTGTACGCAATTTTGTAAGACTTGCCATAAAGTTATTAGCTGCTAGAAACTTATAGCAGTTAAAACCATGTTTTTGCCAGAACCATGTACCAACCATGTTTTATGTAATATATGTCTTTTATGAATAAATTTATTAAAAAAAAAATAGATTACTTTCATGTTACTCCGAAATACTAAATAATTATCTAAATAAATTTTAACAGGTTAACGTTATCTGCTTCGACTACACAACTAGGCAAGGTGTCTAACTTTGTTGGAAGATAAAATGCGTCCTAGGATTAGAGGCAAGTTTAAATTTGTGACCCCTAAGCTGGTGGACCTGGCTGTTAATTATCTAAACTACACTTTTTTTTTTAAACTCTGATTACATAATCAGTTTAAATATTTACTTTAATACTTCTTCAATACGTGTATAATTAAACGTCTATTGTTAAATTTGTTTTTTGCTTTGTTGTATGTACATATTTTATAAAATCAAGACACTTTGGAGCAAATTTAAATAAAAAAATATGTTCGACAGCTTATTCTTTCAGTTGAAAATAGACTGTAGCTTTTTAGCAAAGAAGTTTTTTAATTATTTTTTTTTCCTACATTTCTTTTAGTCAAATATCTTTAAAGCATTATTTTTATTTAAAATATTAAAAAAGTATGGCTTTAAACAATACTTTCATGCTACTTCTAATAAGTACTATAAATACATTTTTTTTTAAGAGACTTGGGATTAAACATGTACTTTATTATATATTATTAATACATATTATTGACAGATAACCGGTGAACTTCTGTACATTATCAATAAATAAACCACTGCACATACTCCAGAGCAGCTGATGGCTTCTGAAAGAACTGGGCGTGGAGATGAAATTCATCCCGTGAAGCATGTGCAAGGAGCGAGCATGCAGAACGCACAAGTGCGCAATGATCACTACCGCCAGATGTCCCAGATGTACCCCCACTGGCCAGGGATTTAAGAGCGGAACCGACAGCCCCTCCTGCGACTTGTAAACGACGCGCAGCGTACTCTTGTTGCAAGTCTGTCAGCAAAGTAGAGTACCTTTAAATAAAAACATAAATTAGTATATATCAGAATCATATTTTATCACCTCAGTTCAAAAACACATAAATGAGTAAAAAGTAAGGATCGGACCCTTATCTAGAAGGGTTGTAAGTTTCCCTAAAAATTACACTAAAACATTAAGTAGTTTTGTGTAACAACTTTTGTTATTAAATTAGGAATTACTGTTAAATTAAGAATTGTCTCTTTGGAGACAGACAGAAATCGGCTCCAAAACATATTAAATTATTCTGTGGTTACGTATAATTTCGATCGCACATCTGCAGCCGTCTTAACGACACAAAGCTAAAACGAAGGCATCCACAGTAATTTATTGTTCAATGTACCCAAACTGCTCTAACCTAGCCTCACCTTTATTTCACTTTTAAGGGTATTAGCAAGAAACTCGCTATTTATAGCAGCCTGTTGCAAAAAAAAAAAGAACTCTGAACAAATTGTTACAACCAAAATAAAATAACTGCTATGATTAAAGTACATACTCATCATATTTGTCAGCTCGTTTTTCGACTTCTTGCAATATTCTGCTTAATTTTGGAGCTGCTGCTTGGAATTTACCAAAATAGACGGCAAATGCAGTCTCCATGTCTTTCATGTCCGTTCCTTGGTTGTCTTGTTGGGGTGACAGAATTTGTTCCGTAGCATGATTGAGAACATGATTCACATACGACTTCATGAGATTTATTGCTCTTGAGAGACTGTGCTTATATTTGACTAAGAAGGAATGTGATTCCTTATAGTTTCGCTGAAAAAAGATACATTGAACAATTAATTGGATGTTTATATTGAGAATTTAAGTCAAATTTGATGGGCAAGTTCTTGAGGGAAGAATTAGCATTGCCTTTGGCGTTTCAAATAACTTCTATGTAACTCTAACAAACAGTGGTTTCACTTGCGTAAGCTCAATGTGCCTTGCCAACATGGTAACATTATCTTGGTATCATAAAGTCCTCTCTTTTGAGCGTCCACAGCTTTATTGGTCTAAACTACATTTGAACTGTTTTTGTTAAAAATATTTACATCTCCAGGATTCGGTTTTTTAATAAAACGTTATAAAGTAAAACAATCAATGATGAGAATCCCAATAGAAAATGTTTAAAAAATATTTATATAATCAAACAATTATGTTCAAAAACAACGAACCTACAAATGGATTAAGTTTACTAAGAGGCCGCCACTTTCAATTATTGTAAACTATTTCTATCTTGAGAGTTGATGGAATAACATAAAATCTCAGCGAACTCATATCATCAATCAACCTTATCTCTTACCAAAAAATTAAAAATACTATTGTAGTATTGTATTGTAAATTGTGTATTGTGTATTGAATTGCAATATTGTATCCGTTCATCAAAAAATAATGATAATTAGATTACAATTTTTCAATAAAGTCATTAAATAAATAAAATAGTCAAAAGTTTTAAAGTTTAAAAAGATACAAACAAGAAAATAAACTGTCAAAGGTGTATTTTTATATTTTAAGTTTTTTATTTAGCAGTTAGGTACATCTCCGTTTGCCTTATGTCATGTTTTTAGGCCTCCATGTAGCTCCACAATGTAGGCGTTCATTTGTAGCAGTCCGCAGTCACAATTAAGATATCTTGTGAACCCTATTTAAACAGAATGGTATTACAAACGCCATAGCCGGTGCAGAAACGGTTCAGTTGCATACATATTACTCTTGGTTGATCATATCCTGGAGGACGAGTAGTTGGATCGGTTATCAACTCAGAATTTCTGTGACTTGCCTCTCCATTGCTTTTGCTACTCGTTTGCTGCATTAAACTAGTCTCTATGACTGTCTATGGATGGAGATGAATGAGTGGGTAAAGTGTGAATGATGTATATTTTTGTAACATATTAGTGAAATAAATATACTTGATCTACTTACTTGTCAAATCTAACCACACCTCAGAGCAGTCAATTGAACTGTGATAATTGTCAAATATGTAGGTGAAATACTCACATGTTCTGTGATGTAGTCTACACACTCATCGATCTTACTGAGAACTTCAAAGAATGCATCGCTAGATATGGATGTAGTTGGACTATTAAGTCTCTGGGAGATATGCTCTACTTGAGTGAAAAATTGCAACTTCTTCTTAATCTCCTCACTGATCTCGTGGAGTTTAATCTGATCAGCTAGAAGTTGTTCACTGACAGAATGCAAGGCATTTGTCTTAGTTGAGACGAGGTTATAATCAAATGATATTTTTTTTAGATCAGACAAGGAAGCATCTACCTGTTTAAAAAAAATAGAGTGGTAAATGGAAAAATATATTTTAAGAAAATTAATATTCATTTTCATATTATTATCATTATCCAGCTGTAAGAATGTTTGAAGTAGGTATTGTCAGATTTACACATTGATATTTTATTATTTAGTGTCATTTATTTTAATGTAGTTAATTATTTTTTGTTTCTAAATATATGAGATTTTATAAATTGTATGACTGTTGTGTTTGTCTTGTTACTTAACGCAGCTGACATTTTTGAGAAAAGCACCGTTGAAATATTCTTAAAACCAAAAGATGATCTGGCCGGTAAGGTCCTACTACGGTTCAAAACCGAAACCTCCGGATGCGAAGCCGACATTCACACCAGGTCAGGTCATTGGATACAAAGTTATGAGCAACAAGGTACTCCAAATGCACCTGTTATATATAAATATCAGTACTATTGAGTACATGTCATTAAATTACATATTGCATAACTATGGTAAAACATATAAGGCTTACTTTGTAGAAAATGCACTTTTAAGGGCAGTACCACTGCCTTGATTTTATTTTTTGTGATTTGAGGCCATTTATTGCAATTAGACAAGATGTTGCAAGTTTGTAATTGTATGGTTGTCATTAATGTCTTGCAGTGGCGTACCGCATAACTGCGTACACTGGACATTTTTTAAAGCTCTGTGGGGCCGGCCCTCAAACCAAAAAGTTCATCGCTGTGGTACTTACGCAACTTGTAATTTAAAAGGAGTATCAAAGTAAAAAATGTTATTAAGGAGAATCATTGTTTTTTATGTACAGAGAGAGGTACAATAAATTGAACAATATTTATATATTAACGTACCTAATTTGAAACGGGCAAACATACACATGCAGTGGGGCCTTTCATATTTTGCTGCATAAAAATACAAAACAGAAAGTGAGGATTCCTTTTGTGTATGCGTTTAATTTTATTTCTCTTATGAGTTCGTTAAAAAAATTGTTTTTTGTTTAATTTGTAATACTATACGGTTCCTTGGGGTCCATGGCATTTTGCCAGTCCTGCCGTCCTATAGCTATAGCCACTGACTGTCTGTTACTTATCTCACTCGGCAGTACTGAGAAAAAAATCGTTAAATATTCTCAACAGCAAAAAAAAGACGATACGGCAGAAGTAGTAGCATTTGAACCACTATGGACCAGTAGGTCTTACTCGCGCCACACTTGATTGTCACAAATTCACAAATTGCATTTTGCATAAATTTGTTCCATCTTCAATTAGGTTAGCATGTTATGCCGCTTTTTGTATTTAACTCTTGAACCTATGTTGCACATTTAGGTCATTAATATATTTGCTAACATAACATAGTTGTTTTATAATAAGACTTACAAAATTGCAATTATCTAGATCAAATGCTATTTTATCTAAAGCAACCCCACCAAAATACCTTGCTCCTTAATAAAAGTATAATTATTATTATTGTAACAATTTTATAAATATATCTATATACGTACTTATGTTTAACATTTCAAGGTATTTGACATATGTTTTACATTTCAGGGTATTTGACCAGTTGAATGAATGTTGTGATAAATTGTAAAAATATATAGATATGCATTTCATCTGAAAATCACTCTTAAATAACATCATTATTGTTATGGGAATATGCAATTTGTATTATATACCAGTATAGAGAGATCTGTGACGGCGTTCGGCACCTCTAGTCATGGTCATTTGAGCCAAATTATCATTTATAGTACCATAATGTTTTAATTGAAACTCGCAGCAAAGAATCATATAATGCAATATTACTGAAACCCCAAACGAAGATGAAGTTTGGTTGTTTATAAGTACTTATACCTGGTCTCAAGTATCAAAAACTATCGGACTGATTGTACCTACTCATAATGCAGTGTTTACCATAACAAAGTATTATTTGTAGATTATTGACAAAAAAAGACTGTTCAACATCCACCCTATGACAAAGGTTCTACCATTTTTAATGATTGGCGAGGTCTGACTGTCAAAGTCAATTTATTTTACATACTGAAATTAACACAGGCGACAGAAACTATTTAGTTGCTTATAATTTATAAGTTACTTGTTTAGGTAAATTACAATTTGTGATCATTACTAGTAAAACTATATCATTTCACCTTCACTTCACAATACCCCAACGGTCTTTTAAAACATAAGTATAGATACGGCAACTGAGGGTGAAAAACGCACCAGGCCCAAGTATGCCACTTTGCGTGAATGAACTCCATTAGAAATAATAAACTCAATGTTTATCAGCAATTTTAAAAACAATAATCATGTTAAATACAAGAATTCATAATAACATATAAACACAACTCCTTATCAGAAAATATCCACCTACAAAATTTATTATTATAATAAAGAACAGAATTGAGATACTGGATTTTTTTAAATGCTTCTCATAAAGTATAATCCTGGTAAATTTCCTATAATCATCTCCGAAACACTCTAATTTTAAAAATGAACGCAATATGTTTGCATCTACATGAATCTGTAAATATTTACAATAAAGTAACCTGTAGCAGCAACTCTTCGCATTCACTTTTTCTCTCGCCAAGTTGTTTATGGTAGCTGATAAACGGTGCATCGTCACATTTCACGATGTCCTCTTCAAGCATTTCATACCATTTCAAAAAAGCCAAAGAATTATCTTTATCAAAAGACAATATATCCTCATTCAGGTTTATTTCATGTGTTTTCTCTAAATCTAAACATTCTGATTCAGTTTCACCATCTGGTAGCTATTAAAAGAATAGGAAATTAGATAATAGTAAATCAATATCGACCACTTATTAGCTAAAGTTATTTTATGTTGGTGATTTTGAAATAAAAGAGTCCAAAAGTGGCGTGTGTGTGCCAGAGCGACAAACAAATAATGACAATGTTTGACATATCACTTTAATCGCGGTATCTTCAAAATGACCGATATCATCTATGAGTTTTGAGATGTTAATTTCACATATATAATCATTATTTTTAGCGTAATTGTTCCACCATGGGCAAGTGACATCTTTGTTTGATTAGCTGTAATATAGAAACCCGGTATTTATGCAAAATTTTTATTATTATTTTATTTTTTTTATTATTTTAATTTTTATTATTTTTTTTATTATTTTTTATGTGTTATACTCTAACACATGAAATCGGACTTTACATTAAACAAAAAATTGTTTTCACCATTTTTCATAAGATACTTTAGATATTTCTGAGTAAAAAAGCACTGGTTTGTAGCTGAGCTGTGATTTTATTTTTTAAAATCCGACCTATTGTAAATAGTTGAATGTGGTAGAGAGTTGTTTGAAAGTATAGAAAAAACATACTTTTAAAATCAAAATATTATACAATAAGTAATAATGACGTTTGCTACAAAAAAAAAATAATAAGTTTTATGAAATCGCCTTGAAATTATTTTCCACAAACCATGGTATCTATTTGCTGAAATTTTCCTAAAAAATATATTTTTATTCTAATGCCAAAATTTTAAATATTTTTATAGACTTTTCGATATATCGGTTACACTCTTTGTAGAGTATTTTTTTTAAATAACTTTTTCCAAAAATTTGAACAAAATTACAAGGATATACTTATACTTAAGCTTAAGCTAAAATTAATAAAATTTTCAAAAAGTAAAAATATAGTTAATGTATTAAATGCATATTTTTCCAGTAAGACTACAAATAAAATATAAAGCGGTGTTGCTAGTACAATTGCATAATCAACAAAACAAACAAAAACAACAAACAACAACATTTCTACAAAATATTAAAAGAAAACTAAATTTGTTGAGAATCTAACAAATATTAACTGAAACTTTTTTGTCGCAAATGATCCCTTCCACCACCTCTTAAAATTGTATCCACTATATACTGGACAAACAGTATAAGTAGTGATTAAATGAGTGTGACGTGAGGAAAACAAAACGATTCAAATTCTCTCACCCGAGTCACGCTCAGGTAAAACGCACTCATGCGGTTAAGGAAAAGGAATATGTAATATAGAAAAGGAATAATATTGAGATTATGCTGAAGTTAATCTAATAAAAAAAACTGACAGGTCTTAGCTGAAGAGCTATAATTCCAGATACGTCAGTGCATTGATTATTATTATTTATAATACCTATAGATGATATTTTTGAGAGGGCTTCTGAGTAATTTGTGTCAACTTTGTGGCTGTGTTGCCAAGCCTAGTTCCTGTGAATTGGGCTTTATGAATTATGTTGTGCTAGACATTATTCTTGTGTGCACAACACAAAGGCTCTTTCAGACAAACTATCATAAGGTTCGATATAAAAAATATATCTGCTATACTATAAAGTGGTTCATAACAAACCATATACAGATTTACGTAATATTTTATTTAACTAAATGAAGGTAAAACATATATATTTAAACAAACCTCAGCCGGAATGGATACTTTCTTAAATTCTTCGGCAAGATCAAAAATAATATCTCTTTGCACGTCAGTCAAAGGCGCCAATGAATCTTCTTGCGTTTCCCATCGAAGAAGCTTTTTCTGTACTTCTTTTATTTGTAAAGTATCCATAGACGTTTCCTTAAAAGGACTAGCAATTTCTGACAACTTTATGAAATTGAGGTTGGCCAATGATATCTCCAAAACAATATTAAAATAGAGAGAACATTAAATATACGGCAAAAATAAAGTGAAAATAATAAAACTAGCTTTGTGTAATCCTATTATCTACATCCATTGATTACGATTTGACTTTGACGGCTATGCACGACTGACAGCCTGGCAGCTGGATTTTTCTTTTTCTTCTGCAGAAATTGTGTACTTAAATTATGTTGGCCAAGAGCACAACATGACAATAAATGGTCTAGTTAGCTAGAAGAATAGCGTAATAAAATTTAAGACCAATAAATAACCAGAGCCCAGAGAGCTGATAACCATCTTGGTCAGGTAATTTTATTAGTTACTATATATTGAGGATTATACCTATCTGAAAGACCTATTATCCAAATTCTTGGCTGGCCGCACTTGGAAAAATGGGGGCGGGGGAGCACAGGTGTTATGTGGAGATTTTTTTTTTCGTAATCGTATCAGTCCTCATTTTCGTCATATATTATTGATCCATGTTTCAAACATTGCCTGATCAATTGCTTGATGGAAAACTGTTGCTAAAACATTAGGTAATACTAGTAGTAGTAGTAGCAAAATCAATTTTGAGATACTGGATGCATTCTATAGCAAAAAAGCTGCATAAGATTCACAAACTCATATAGCGACATTTTTAATAATTACAATTTTTCATTAACTTGTAAATTAGAATGACCATTTATTTTGTCAAATGAAAATTCCTTGTACGCCGCGGTTGCCAAAGAATTAAAAAAAGAAACACCGAAAAAAACTCGTAAATCGGCTGTAGTGTCAATCTTACGTTTCCGCAGTGCCATCAAGTTGGTGGCGCTGGTTTTGTCCTAAGTTTTTGATTTCGGGTAGGTAAAGAATAGAGAAATAAGCCGTTTAGCAAAATATATATATATATATACTTTCATGCTACGGTTTAATGCGCTACAATACACCTTTTTAGTGATTTCAAAAACAAAAACCTCACCTTACCTAGCCTTACCTTCTATCAACGGATTTTTCTAGTAACTTCAAAAACCCTAACATAACCTACCTACTGTCAACGGTAAGTTTTAGTGATTATTTAAAAAAAACCTTAACTTATTGTCAACGTACTTTTTTAGTGAGTACCTATTAAAAATAAAACCTTAACTCACTGTCAACAGTATTTATAATGTTTTTTTCAAAAAAACTAACCTACTTCCAATGGTACTTTGTAGTGGTTAATTTAAAAAAAAAATAACCTACCCACTGTCAACGGTACTCTATAGTGATTATTTAAAAAAAACCTTTACTGTCAACGGCACTTTTCAGTGATTATTTAAAAAAAACTCAACCTACTGTCTAGGGAACATTTTGGTGATTATTTCTGCCTCTATCTACACGTAAGACTTATGTTTGGTTAGTAAAGGCTTACGAATAATAGCTTAACAAATAAATATCATAAATATAATATAAACCTACCTACATTATAATAATGTACCTAGACATTATTACAGAGGTAGTTACAATAAATATAGCGTATTAACAGGAACGGTTATGATACCTTGTAGCTTCCATATAATATCAACTGCTGCTATACATTGTTTAGTAGTAGTAAATTATTTAAACTGAACCTGACCTCTTACAGCTAGGCCCTACAGAAATCATAAAAGGCGTCTCCCACCTAGGCTAATTGTGCCTGTGGTACCAACCTGTGATGAGTTGCTTCATTTCCTATCTCCATTTGTGCTTGCGGCACTTTATGCCCATTCTATGTCGTTTTGGATGGCCGTAGAGGCGACAGTGAGTTATTTTTTAGGTCTGAGTAGATTAAAAAAAAAAAACATACAATGGGATCATGTCATTCTTTCAATTCATAAATTTAAAAACCATTTGTTTTTTTTGTAAATTTAAAATATTTTTTAAAAATTATAACGTGGCACTGAGCATTTTTTTATGTTTCTATTTGCGTGTGCAAAATAAAACATGTAAAAAAATGCTCAATAGATGACTTAGTATTCATTTTAACTACCTAAATAAAGTAATAAAAATTTCTTTTCAACATCCATGTTGTCATTTTTTAAATTTGAATACTTATATTTGAGCATTCTTCTTTTTTCATTATTTAGTACTTAAATATTTGTTGACTTAAATTTTATATATCTGTATTATTTGACTAGTCATCGATGATTTATACGGCATTGTTTATTTTTCAAGAGCATCGATCGCATTCGCATTTCATTTCGCATTTGTACTTGAGTTGAAAGATGCAACAGTCAGATGGACCGAAAGACCAAGAATCAAGAATGGAAGCTCTTATACACGAGTGTATAAGAGATAAATATATAGATAAATAGATAAATATACAACAAAATTATTGTTTCAGGGCTAGTAGTACTAAAAGATTATGTGCAATTTATGCAAAATCTTTAAAGGGTGGAAATATTTGAATTTGATTATAAAGGTTCAGAGAAGCTGAAAATAAAAACTGGAGTAACAATCGTGTTTACAAGAAAAACAGGTAATTTGAAAACACATACCAACTGGAATTTAGGATGTAATGAGGAGTTACGAACTGCTAGGCCATGAGGAGCTATGAACCACGTAGAAAATGTTGGCAAGTCTTACAGGCCTGTCATTTATCAAGGTTAAATCTAGCAACCCACACCCCAAGAATACAATGTCATGGTTTTATTTATTTATTTAAAATGTTTGTTTCCCATAGGTGATGTGTGCCAACTGCAAGGCCTAGATGCCAACCTATGGACCAGCTACAAAATATTATATTTATGTTAAATATCTACGTATTGCTTTAATTTGATTGCAAACCAAAATGATTTACTTCACCACATTTTATTGTAACATATATTTTGCTCCACTTAATACTGTTATTATTTTTTTTACCACATACATATTGCCATTAGTATGCTGCTAAAGTGACAGCCGTATGTTCTTATGGTTAGTGGTCACTTTTAAGTGTACTATAATGTGTTTATGCATAAGGATCTTTTAATGTATATTTTCCTCTGTTTACTACTGTATTTACAAATATATTTTTATATAATATTTCTTGCTTCGTTTACCGCTACCTGAAAAATATAATGTAATGTATTTTTCACGCTGCTTACCATCCACAAAATAATTTAATTTGCTCCATTCTGCTGCTGTTCTAAATATTTTTAATGGTATAGAAGATGAGAAATAAAACGATATTTTTAAATATATTTTTCATTTTATTGGATATAAGGAACCTTTTAGGTAAATACAAGCTAGAAATGATAGGTTTATAAAGTTATATACATTCTACAATATATGACAAATCTAAAATGGTAAAACCTAACAATGTTCAAATCAGATTTCAAATGTTCACTCAATAGCACTTGACCATGTTTGACATACTTTACAAAATATTTAAAAACAAACATTTGTTCATGACAAAATATCTCCTAAAGACACTTGAAGATTTTGTAAACCCTTGTGTTACATATATTTAATATTTACATGCATTCATATAATACTAACCCTATTATACGCACTCTTATATACATGGCCAATAAAAGCTTGAAAATAACATATTATATGTATTGTATTATAGGTATTATATACTTTTTCAGCGAAGGATACGTACATATTATAAATTAAGCTCCAGAATCTAAAAAATGGGTGCAGATCATTCAGTATTAATTATTATTAGCAATAAGAAGCCTATTGGATATGTTTTAAATTTTATTCAGCGATAATAATAGGTACGTGCCTTATTACAATAAATTTAAATAAAAGTAACACTTTAGACTAATAAAGTAAAACAAAAATCTTAAAAAACTGACTGAAGTTAATTTTGAGCCTAAAGTAAAATTATGATAATATATTTTAAGAAGCAATTTACTTTTGTAAATGATAAATAGACCCTCCGTGATTAATCCTATCAATTTTTAGTAACCGCGCTGGTCCAAAAAATCTCAGTTAAATCACAAGATTATCCCACACATAATGTTGTAGTTTATTAAATTTATAATAAAATATGAAAGACTATTTAATAAAGTAGATGATAGCACAGCCTCAATGAAACCACCACCCATGTGGTCCACGTTCAAGATAAGCTAAGAAGCTTTAGGCAATTTGCTGAATTAGAAGGGAAAGGGGGTGCTACGCAAAGGCATAACAATGAAAGCGACTCATGAATAGCAGACACTATCGAAATTGGAATGGTCAAGCGAGACATCAGGACAAATATCAAACTATATAAAGATTACTCAGACAAATTATGGATTACTTTAACTAGCGTTACTGCACATGCTGACAGTGTCCCGCACATGTCAATCCTTATGAAAACTTATTCTCTTTCACAATCGTAAAAATATTTTTCACTATTTACACCCCCTTCCCTTGTTAACAACAAATAGTAAAAAAGTATACATAATAAACCTATTGCAGCAGCGTTTACCAAGTCAATATACGTTTGAAACATTGTCATCACTTGAAATATTATTAAAATACTATAAAATGCTGTATTAGCCCTAAAAAGCATTATAATTAAGAAAACAGACAGATATTTGATTGATTATTTAAGTTCATAGAACTACACATTGTTACATTTAAAAAAAATATTGAGATTTCTGGCATAACGTTTAAGGAATCAAAATATTTTATGTAATTACAAAAAATAAATTAAATATTTACTGACTAAATTAGAGCATCTGAATCAATACGAGACAACAAGTTCAACAAAGCTGCAACTATTTACTTAGTAGCTTTACAAACAACTGCGGGGAAATGTTTGCAGAAATGTAAAGCGGACATGCAATTCTGTAAATTTCTATTTTATTGTAAAAAGTAGTGGAAGCACAGCTTCGCTCTAACTTCGACTCGACACACTGTTGGCTAGTTCATACACGACACCTGGCGACGGCTGCTTTCAGCTTCTATTCTATTAGTGAAAGTTTCCATTTCATAAAGTCCTTTTGCATCGAGCCTTGTCACTCCCGACGATGAAATCTTATTTGATTAATCGGCCACATACATTATTACATTTTTACATCTTACATTATAAAACATGGAATCGAAGCTCGCACCTCCGCCCTGGTTGCGAGACAAAATTTGGTCTGTCGTCGAGGCGGGGTCTTCGGGCGCGGCGGCGCCTTCGTCTGTCGTCTGGCCGGCTGCGTCCCCGCAGCTTTCGGTCACCGAAAGGCGCCTACGCGGGCCCGCCCTGCGGTGCAGGCGGCAACGAGGGAGCCACAGCGGGCGCCGCTGGTGCTGCCGCTGCCGCGGACAGCTGTGCCAGCGTGTCCTGTGACGCGTGCGACCTCAGGTACGCATTCTCCAATTCCAGTTGTGTTATTCTCTCCATGAGTTCTGAGATGCGCTCTTTCAGTACTTCCACTTCTTCACGCACTGCGAACATCAGGTGGCTTTTAACCAGATCCTGAAAAGATAAGAAAAAAGCATTTTGTAATAGTTATTATAAACCCATTTATTTAATTACGCTGTTAAATTAAGTAATGTGCTAAAAACAGTATAAAGTTTAGCTTCTTCCAATGTTAATGTTGATGTTAATGAATTAGAAAGTAATCATTGTACTTAATAATTAACAAATGGATCTAGGGAAAAGGTCTACTTTTAATTAAATTTGCTATCTCATACCACTTAACTGAGTGAATGCTAGACGTTTCGGTGCGAGATACTGCCTTCTTCACTAAATCGCCACCGAAGTTAAAAAGTATATTATAATCAGAAAAACAATAGATTAATATCTGCAATGAAAAAGCAAATGATGATGTTTGTTTTTGAGATCACTTCACGACCTTTGGTATGCTGCTAAGCTTAAAATTAACAAATAACCCTACTAATCAGGTCAGATGCAGTGTTCTTATAGTAGTTATCTCGATCATGCATAAGCCTGACAATGGTTTAGCGTATTTATTTCTTGGGTCAATTTATATAATGATAACATATCCCCAAGTACATTCATTGTCTATTTCAACATTTTGTGCATCTACTCTTTTTATGGATAAAGCTAAAATCTAAAGTATCGAAGAACACGCAACGTATACATATAAATAATAATAATGTCTCTAATTTATTTTTTATAGAAAATGCCATTAGCCCATTCGCTGTTGCAAAATTGTATCTGCAAATATTATTTAAAAAGATGCAGGTAATTTTATAATATAACTTTAACGTGCATTATTATCTAATTTAGATCCTATGGAAAATAGTTAAATGGCTAAATTGAAAATTAGCGTTATAAAACTAAGGTCTCTGCTTGCACGATATGATAACGATAAAATATAAAAGCATGTCAAAAAAAAAAAAATAAAAAACAAAATTGAACAAATTTACAATAAACTGAAATTATTTTATCAAAGTAAAATGATTGTGGTAAAAAGTTTAATAAACCGAAAAAACTATTTGTTTCTAAACATAAGTGGAATATGGGAAGATCACAAAATCTATTAATAAAAAAACCTAAAAAAAATACCTACTTTAAATTAAATTTAAAACAGGAAAACTAAGAAACAATAAAAAAAACTTATCTACCAAACTGCTGAATCAGTGTAGAAATACACCGTATGTAGTAACTTCAGTATTAAATTAACCACGTATCTGCGACGACTTCGACATTTCGTTCTTTGTTTAGGTAGGTACTAATAAGAAATTTATGATTTTCAAAATATTAATCGTATTAATATTGACCAATTCGATTTAAAAACACTTTGAAGGGAGATCTTTTGATTTATTTTTCTCATCTTAACACTAGACGTAATTTAACTACAATGGGACACCAATAAATTAAAAAAACTTATATCTAAAAAAAAAAGTACACGCGAACCTCTTTCTTTGTCGGTTAAAAATTGATTTATATTCAACAGATTACGAATAAGAGGATTGGCCTATTTTAATTTGTATAGTTTTTTTTAATGTTATCTTAAAATTCAATATAGGGCGATTAAAATGGATAAATAAAAATGAATGTGGAAAAGATCGTACTTTTGGGCTGGGCACGACGACATAGCAAGCTTCCTTTTGCCCTTTGCGTCTGACCTCGTAAAGGCAGCCGTCCCTGGCGATGCTGGTGTCCAACATCTTAGTAAGCAGTCAGGACAAATAAAGTATAGACAAACAACACGACACTAACAAACTGGAGCCGAGAAGAATAGCAGGGAACCGGTTTAGAAATGAAACTATCATAGCAGAAGGACTCGGCAGTCAACAACTGAGGCGCGCGTATCGCGTTGACACTCGGCGGCGACTGACCGTCTGTTGCAGAGCGGCCACATTTTATATGTGAGGCAATTTTATTTTAATTATGATAAACGGCGAACACAGATAAACGCGATTCGACGTTATACTGGGTTTGCGATCAATCCAACAATTTATTATTGTTTATCAGCATTTTTTTCCATTTATGGACGATCGCAATACACCAGCATTAAAAATATCTGCGAATTTCGAATAATTATTATAATTTATAATAAAAACGTCATATAAACATTATTACGACGCCGTGGACGATGCGTACGTATTTTTACCTAGTAATTCGGTAACTTTTGAAATAAATAAATATTTATAAACCAGCGTGTGTGCAAGTCAAAAGTCACGTAACACACACATACATTTTTTTTCGGATTTCATTCAAAAAATTTTAACAGACTAGGTTTTTTCCATTTTTTTCGACATTTTGTGACTCAATTCTATCAAAACTTTTTTTATTTTTGCGCGGTAGACGTGAAATTAATTTTGAATCTAAATTTATATACAGGCGAGAAATATTTTAAATAACCATGATTACTAATAAATGGAAAAATGAGATACATAAACAGCTGAGAATTTTACATATTAACAGATAGTCTTATAAAAATTTAATCGAGGGGCCTGTATTTACTGAGAATATTTTGAATTTATTTCCGTAACCTCCATCATAGTGAAGTGGTCGATAAGCGATGACAGACAGCTCAAAGTGGACAGTTCAGTACATCCATTTATTATTTTATTGGCGAAGCAAAGTCCAATAGGAAAAGACACGTCGGCCGCAGATCCACAATTGCCAACAGCGCCCCGCGAAGTCTATCTCAAGTCACGAAATAATAACCAAGAGTACGATCGAGTGGGAAAGGAGGACGTGTTACGATAGTTTTGTAAAAATAGCTTCCATAAAAATATTATCAAACTCGGCAATTCGAAAATCAATATGTATCCCTTGGAGACCATAAATATGGATATAATATGTTACATAACATATTTAATTTTATTTTTTTTAAATTGTCAATTTTCCGAAAAAATAACGAAATGTATATATTTTTTTTTATTTTCTAAACGTTGTATCTATTCTTATTGGCTACGGTGTTTGAACTTAGTTCACGCTTCATACGTCGCTTCGAAAATGTTTTCGTGTTCGTCGGTTAATCCGTGATTAGCCCCATTGGAAATCATCCAGATGATGTCAGAAAATAGACAAATACGACCTATTTAGTCGGCTTACTGGTTGAAAGCTCAGCTGTGCAGTAGAGAACGGCGCTGAAATAATGTGTGCGTAACAAATCGGTGAAGTGCGTAAATTTTGGTTCAAGATGACAGCTTTCAAGTATGATTTTGAGTGGGGGCGGGGGGGGGGGACAGTGGGGAAGGGATTTTTCTGCAGTTAAGAAATTCGTCGTATCGGATCACAATATAACCGTCCGGGAGGAATATAATTCCTAGAGTAAGGAGTCTGTTATAGTTATCAATTTCAAAGCACCATTTCTGCCTTTACTTTCATACATTTACGATGGTAAATTCTTATAATAATGTTATCCAGCTGTACACACCAGAACAAATAAAAATCTGTTGAAACAAAAAATATGTAATATTACTATAATTAATATAAAAACTATAATTTTTAAAATATTTATTATTTTATTTAATCGACCACATCTACTATGCTAAATGTTTAAAGCACATAGACAAAAAACATGCACTATTGATGAATTAAAAATATTGTATAATATTGAACCAGGAAGGAACTAGCTCACGTCATTATCTCTGCAAAGCTTGAATAATAGTTAGTCGACAAAGGTCAGTAGAATATCGGATGTCCTTGCTGTCAATAATGAAGGAACAGTAAATCGACTATTGTTGTTAGGAGTTTGGTCCAGGTCCACGGTTGCAACAGCTGGCTTAATAACGCGACATATAACATCGAGGACCTACTTACTAGAGGCAACCCTTTGATGTTTTATAGTTAAAATAGATTATTATTATATTAAAATGACATTCGTCGCGTCAAAAGAGCGTCTTTTATTAACCCTCGACGCAAAGAGAGGGGTGTAGCAACTTTAACGTGTGTAATCTTGTCTGTCCTATGACAATCGTCGCTCCCAAACCGATAAACCTATTTTAATTATTGATTTATTTGAAAGGTGATTTAAACGAGTGTTCTTACACATGATTCAAGAAAATCTGCTCAGCTGTTTGTGTGTCGGGAATTTTATAGTTTTTTAATAATTTATGTTTTTAAAAAATACTGTCATTTGATGTAAAACTTTTAAATAGGTCTTTTGAATGGAAGAAGTAAAATGATTTATTTTTAAAATCGTTTGAACGCTTATGTTGTCGAAGAAGTATGAAGGGTATACTACTCGGTTGATATAATTATTATACGCGGCGTATTCGGGATCCAACCCGGGAGATACAAGTAAAAACCTTTCAGCCGTTTGTAGAATAGCTAAAAACAAAACACACTATGGATAGTTATTAAATATTGGAAATATTTTATTAACAATTGGTGTAGGTACACACTCGCTAGTTGCGACCCGTTACAGTCGGCACGACATTTAAATTGATAGAGGAATATATATATATATTTTTAATGTATATAGTCTACATCTCTGTTACATTTTCAATAAAACATATGCAGGTTTTCTTACGCGTACTCAACGAAATAGGCTCCGAATGTTGTATTACCTGAAATCGCTATTAATCTGTTAATCGAATTTATTCTGGTCCTTAGCGACTTGCATAACCGTTTGAGAAGCGCTTTGAAGGATTTAATGTCAACAATTACCTACTCGTACATAATCGATTAAGCGAATGGAAAACGAAGACAGCTTGAGATTCTTTGGATAGATTGAATAAATGAATCGAGATCGAATAATGCAAAATATTCGTATTACGAACAAACGATATACTCGTACATTATTATATAAAAGGCTGACGCAGATTGCATATTTTTTGCGTGGAAAAAAAAAACGACACCAAACAAAGAATCCTGCGTCGGATTATAATGGATTCGACACGGGCGTCCTAATGAGCAGATTGAGCAGTCGCTTAATGAAACGCAGAGTTTTTCATCTCGCACGGATTGCTTCCATTCTTCGGAGGCCATCAGCCGATTGAGCAATGGACGGCACTTCTATAAGCATTTGAGCAACGAGGAAGTGAGGCCATAAAAGGCAACCTAGAGCATATACCAGTCGCGGCCAGTCGACGCTATTGAATCACAATCGCAGATCTCGGCATCTTGAGCTCAGCAAGAACTGTCAATGAGATTATGGAAGAGTACACCCCTCCCAGCTATATTCAAATCAATACAACACGAACGAGAGGGCCGACTACGCAGTTGTTTTTATTGAAATTTTGTTAAAAAATATTTATTATTATGAACGAGCTCATCAAACATTAATAAATCACTGTTTTTTTTTAACAGTTTGCAGGCTTTTGAAATATTTTCTTTACTTAAATTGAGTGGCTTGAAAACAAAAAAATACATGTCTGTGAAAGCTGCTGTAATGATTTTATTAGTTTAAATCGAAATATATCAATCATATTTTTCTTAAAAATGATTTATGTATATGAAAATAAAATCCTTTTGCATCTATATTAGTAATGATAAAAAACGTATAGTTGTTGTTAAATGGCAGTTCTTTATAAGCAGTTATTGGTTTAAAACAATTATTTATTTATTTGATCTTTATGCCGTTTTTTTCCATACCTGCAATATGTAAAAAAAACGCTGTTACTACTATTAATAATCAATGACCGTGGAAAAATCGCAGTAAAAGAACGAATCAATTTTTTTAAAGGCGAATAATAATACATTATTTCGGTACTTACTCTCACGGAAAAGATATTATTTAAAAGAGGTTGATTTTTTATTAAAACCTCTTTACTACAGAAAACAAATGCAAACACTTTAGTTAGGGGATAATGGTAATCTAGTGGTTGGTGTTGGACTATTGACCAAAGGTCGCGGCCAATCCGCAAATGGTCATAACATTTTTAACGCTTCATTACCACCATCTCCCTTGACTCTAGGAGAGGCACATTTGGCCTAGTTGAGTAGGGCCCAGAATAATTGTATATGACCTAGGTCAGGGGTGCTCAAACTTGAACTGCTGGCGATCTACCTCAATATTTTTAGACTACTTACGATCGACTCTGAGAGACTGCAAGTGTGTGTGATGCAGGGTTGTCGTACATACACGATACACCCTACCTACCTAGGTAGGGCGTACCGTAGCATATATAGATATTAGCTTTCTGCACGGTGCTCAAACGGTCGATCGCGATCGACCGTTTGAGCACCCCTGCTGTACTGTGTACTGTCTATTCTAGAAACAACACGGCTTTTCTTTGAAAAGTGCCGCGCGTTCCTTTGAAAAGCCACCTTTTGTCGCAAGCAGTGTTATTTTATTACGTAATACATTTTTGTAGTTTAGTTACCTACCTACTTAATAAAAAAAAATTTCTTCTCGAGATCTACTCAAAAAGCACTCGCGATCGACCAGTCGATCGCGATCGACCGTTTGAGCACCCCTGACCTAGGTCATAGTAATTATTTTATTAAAAAAAAACATATGGAATAAGAATATCTTCCTGAAATTACTAGGAAAACTTGGCTCCTGTTTTCTATTAAGCTCCTTGTTTGGTATGCAAATGGCAAAAAGTGATATTTGACCATATTCTCTCGCTTGCTATATCGATTTTTAGAACGTGTATTAGAAAAAACGATACGTGTATTTGTCGAATAACCTTTTACGTCACACTAGAAATCCTATTTATCTAGTAATTAATCGGCTTTCATAAGATATTTTTTTGGTGTCTTCTTTCGTTAAAATTTTGCTCTTAGGTAAAATTAATAACACACGGGATATTATTTTATTTCAAATTAAAATTCAATGTCGCTTTCGCGAATATACAATTTAGGTAGGTAGGCACAGAAAATAATAAATAATAAAATTAATGTCAATATTAAAAAAATATAACGCAGAGGAGAACAGGAAGTGGTTGTACGCACAGATTAAAGAATGTATTTTAGTGGTACAAGTCATTAGCAAACATTGCCACACGTAATAACGGATGTGAGTTGAGCTAGGTACATTCAAAATCGCAAAGACAAACAAGATATCTTATCATAATTAGTACGTTTCATACTTTTAAAAGATCGAAGGTAAGCGGGTACTATAAATGTGTGGACGAGATCAAAGAGTGGACCAACAGTTTTACCGCGGTGTACACTGTACTGGGCAGGTCCTACTGCCGATGCGTTTGTTGATTCTGATCTTGATATATATTTTGTTTCGTTATTATTAAACCGAAGTTTAGCATGCACCAGTCCAGCATATCGCCGTAAAGCTGTTAGTCCAATTTTTGATCTAGTCCATTCGTACATTCACGGCTTGATATCTCAGTCCCCGTTCTCCTTTGATATTCGATTACAAAATAAACGATATGTAGTGAGTTTGTAAAAAAATAATTAACTGCGTCAGCGTATTAGAGAAGTCCATGGAATCAGCGGAGAAATCAAAATACGTTATTTTTCGCTAGATATATAAACAGAGAAGCTATCAAGGCTTCAAATAATGCCAACGATACTAACAGTAAACGATACTAGCAGTCGAACCAGTTTCAACCGCCGAAAAAGAGAAAAACAACTTCAGCCTCATTATCGCTTACGCCTTCATCAAACAGAAACAGGTGAAAAACGAAGCCCAGACGGTTCTGATAAGGAATATCGTAGCATACCATACAACTGAGAAAATAATGCTCGGAATTGAAAGTGAAAATTCGTTTTATCGCATCACGCGTAAAATTCGTGATGATACACTCGTACCCTATTTCAAAATGTATGCACTATTAAAAAAAACTCACAAAATAGAATTCGTTATCATTGGATATTGAAAGACTAGTAAATAAACGTTATAAAAACATAAGATAAAAAAAAAATCAAAAACAAGCCATTCGTATCTACAAAACGTAAGATCCGAGATTGATGATACTGGATTTGTTCAGATAAATTTGCCTTTATTTGCGAGATCGAACGACCGATTAGATTACAATATATTATTTTTGGCAAAAACACAATGTCGTTGATTACAGATCTTCAAGGTGATTTCCAAAATAATGTTTCACTTAAAAGAAACGCGACATGTTCATTTGATATGGGTAACATTAATAAATTTACGTTTTTATCATTCGACTCACGGACATTATTATGATTTAGTAGTATTTACGAAACGCAGAAATGTTGACAAATGGTACATATTAATTATATGGTAATAAAACATTGCCTATTTTTTTTTCGGTTTAATTAATAAAACATAACTGAAATATCAGCAACAAGACACAAATAAGATAATCATTTTTACAAAATGGTTTTAGAAAAAGTGTAAGGGGCTGGCTGGTGCTGTTAAGTAAACTCAAAAATGAGAGAAAATTTATGGGAAAAAAATCGTTTATTGCTGTTATGTTTGAGGTATAGAAAGGATGATATCCAAAAATAAATATGTAAGTGAAAGAGGTTTTAATTTTCCCTTGCTTGGAAGCTTGCAAGGTATGTTTTCTGATCTTGAGATGTTTGCACCTAAAGGAAAGTACTGTCTTGTGGTTGCCTGAGGAGTTATTCTGGCATATACTATAGTTATGTTTAAGGGTACAAATATTCAGATAGTGGACTCTGATTCACAAAGATTTGATAGTAATTTGTTATATTTGAATAGGGTATTCGTTATAACTTTGAACCTGAACAGCATCCTGTACAAACATAAATTTAAAAAATTCACGTTGTTCCCACATCTCGCATTAATTGACAATGCTCAAACGAAAAAAAAATAGGTCACAATCTATTGTGACCTATATTATGTGTATCAGGCATGCGTAATAACAAGTTCTTAGAGCCGAGGGTAGGGAAAGAAAAAATATATTTCTATTAAACTCTTGGTTGAGGAAAGGTTTTTACCCTTAAAAACCTATATTGTCAGAATATTGGTTATGAAATGTGAAATAAAGTTAAGGGTGGGTATCGAATACCAGCGGACTCTCAGAAGACCTTATTACCAACATATGGGTTCGCCTCTGGCAAATGTAGCTTCATGCAATGGTGGTTGGTAGGCACTAAGTTTAAAACCGTCAAATTAAATCGACGTTTATACTTTAGACGAGACATTTTTACTTCATTAGCAAACAAAAAAAAAATGTTTTTGAAAATTAGTCCAATCCAAAAGATCGAAACATCAGGTAGGGTAGACAAAAAATGAAAAGGCGGTGTCTTGCGTGCCCTACAGGAAAAGCACCCGCTAAATGTATGCGCAGGTTCAACGAGGGCAAATCGCTCAGCTTCTCGACGGATCTGTCGGGACAAAGTGTGTTTCTGGGTCATGAATGCACCCGCATTTGTGCCATAGCACACCGGCGGCGTTGATCTCGTTAGACGTCGCTATTCAAACAATCCCGGACTTACAAAGCGCACTTGCAGCCTCAAATCGAACAAAACGGTTGTGAAGGTAAAACAACTGTTTTATTTCAATTTTAAGATTTATATTACTTGCAGATTTTAAGATTCACATTTCGATATTAAATATAGATATATAATTAATTATATTTTGATATTGAGTCGGATATAGTATACGAGTAGGTGGTATCATCGCGTGAATTGTAGATAAACTGTCTGAAGTAAGACATCTTTATGCACACACAGGGTTACTTACACATTTTTCCCAGGCACTAAATGATGCCAATGCTACACGCTCATTCTTTAAGGCGCCCCGGGACGCATTTGTCCTTGTGATTAGAAAGAGTAGGCTTTATTCGAACATTGACGTGTAGAAAAGAGACGGATATACTCGCCGACCGCGAATTCGTTACATTTGGAATCGATGAAACATGTTTTTTGCATTTAAATAATTATTATCATTTGAAAAAATGTTTTTTTTTAAGTAATGTTCTAGATTATTATATTGTCTATCTTTAGAAAGAAAAATTAGGTTCGCGTCACTTACACAACTTAAAAGAAAATCGTTGCAAGAAAAAAACAACACTTTCTTATTTATTTATTTTCATTACTATAATAAGGTGTATTTCGTTTTTTTTTTAAGCAAAGTACTAAATTAATATATGTAGAATATTGTGGTATTTTTAGTTTTAGCCATTTGTTGGGAATAACTTCAACAAAATGCACCAAAATACGTTACAAAACACGTTTTAGGGACTGGTGGCGCCTTAACTAGGGAGGACGCTCGGAGGTCATGTGCTTTACAGCTACAGTCGGTGCACCCAGTTGTTACGTTAATTTTCTTATATAAATAAGCGTGCGGAAATATTATTGAATGTAGATGTCAGTATGTAGTGATAATTTTGTAATATAGATCGCATTTCTATGCAGTTGACGACAAATTTAAGCAACTTCCTAACAGAAGCAGTTGTAATTCTGAAGAGAATGTATGTATAGGTAGGTAATTCAATAAAGTTAAATTATGTATTATAATTATTTATATAAAATTCATTTAAATTAAGTTTAATAATTTAAAAAAATAAATAAACACTAGTGAAATCGGGCGCACGGTGCAACGTAGAGCTTTCATAAAATATACTGGAAGAGAAATGACGTCATTGTTCATTTTAAATATATTATGTACATTTTTATGTGACGCGCAAACAGTATCTGCAAAACAAATCCGTTTAATGATTTACAAATCAATTTTTATGTTCAAAATATGTAAATCTGTATCCACAAAACGAAAAAAAAAACATAACTACTCCGCTAACCAGAATTACCTCTTACACGTGTGGCACGATATTAAACCTATAAAATCCACTATAGGCTGTTATTGTATAAATATCAATATTAACATATATAATTGTATAATTGAGTTGTAAAGTTATTTGACTTATATTTGATGATTGTTTTTTAATAGCGGCAAATCGCCTGAAAAGATAAATGACACAATCTTTGACAATATGAAAAGTTTTTAATTATTTGATAAAGTGCTGGATAGCATAATATTTATAAAGGTTCTAAAGAGGTCCTGTACTTGAGAGCGCAGGATGTCGGTTTAAACCCAGCGCTGAGTTTTATAAAAATGCATTTTTAACTTTCAACTATCCTCTTTAGTGTGAAATATTGGTAACCATCTAATTAGATGAAATAAGGAAAGGATTATATTTTAACAAAAAATATAAAATAATGGATTTGTGATTACGATGAAGGATGGTGGTGAAATGAGATGATTTTATGAGTGATTTATGTATGAAGTTGATGAAAAAATAAAAATAATGGATATGTAAAAGTGCACACGATTTGTGTGCGTATTTTTTATATAATTGTATAATTGAGTTGTAAAGTTATTTGACTTATATTTGATGATTGTTTTTTAATAGCGGCAAATCGCCTGAAAAGATAAATGACACAATTTTTGACAATATTGAAAAATTTTGAAAAAGTATTTAATTATTTGATTAAGTGCTGGATAGCATAATATTTATAAAGGTTCTAAGATATGTAGGTAAATTGGTAGTTCATTTAACGACCATTTTAGTATTTTTTAAATTTTTTGAAAAAATATTATGATTGAATTTATTTACGTATTTATTAATAATGTAAATATACTGCAACGTTTATAAAAAAAAACACATTTTAAAACATACAATAATATAGCCAGCAGTAACACACTATTACTGGTGTTATTTTGTTGATATAAGAGAATAATGAGAATATAACTTATGAGAATATAATGAGAATATACTTAACCTACTATCCGACAATCTGGTTACATTTTACCAAAATTGTTAAGCTCTTTAATTGTTTGGACTAGTAAATCCACACTTTCACAATAGAGTCGTTATTCATGTTTCATCTATTTGTATCACTCACGTGTAAGCCATAAATATATGAAGCGATTTTTGATTTAAATCATAGGGAGTCGGCGACCAAAGCGACGCCCTGCGTTAAATCAATGCAGCTATTTCCGTG
This sequence comes from Neomicropteryx cornuta, assembly GCA_020383195.1. Classification (NCBI taxonomy): domain Eukaryota; kingdom Metazoa; phylum Arthropoda; class Insecta; order Lepidoptera; family Micropterigidae; genus Neomicropteryx; species Neomicropteryx cornuta. Next base: position 16,664,962 of record JAHKQU010000014.1, read on the forward strand.
ACTCCTTACGAAACACATTTTACGACGTCGTATTTCGCCGACTCACGATGCAAATCAAACACAATCAGCCTACAAAAAAACACCGTAAAACCGTAAAATCTAAAATATGTACTAGGCTTCTGTTTCAAAGTTTATGTACAAATCTCCCACAAATAGGTAACCAGAACTAATAATGTTGGATTCACTCAATCCGCTTCGACGATGGTACATAACAATGTTATTGCAATTAATACAATACATACAGGTTTAATTACGAACTAATATTTACGGTCTAGTTTTTGTAGATATAATTTACACTTTCAATTTAATATAAAAAATAGTTTTTATCTGAAAAATATGATTTTAAATTCCTCTTTATCGTACTTGTAACTTCGGCCACTTAGGCGACCAAAAGCATTTATAACAATTGACAATAAAGGATATGTATAACTAGGGCACAATAGTTAAGAAAAGGCACATTCCATACCAGCGGTTTGAATACTTGTATTTATGGCATTACCTATGCTGGTGCTTTCGTTGAAATTTTGAAGTTATACTTCTCGAACATATAATGTAGTTGTATGTGAGAGAAAAAGCAAACGCAATTGAATACGTTCGGTTGATTTGGGAAAACGTGTAGGGTCATTGAACCCCGTGTCGACCTACAGATTCCTTTACAGGAACACGGGAAGCGCTTCTTTAATATACTCGTAATATACTAAATAAATCTTAACGTCGAAATTCAAATTATTTTGTGCGTGAGCTTTCTTCTAATGGTCAGTAATTCTTTTAGGAATGAACTACTGAGATACACTTTTAATAAATATGGTAAAAAACTCGTATATGGGTTTACTTTGTTATAAAAAAAAATAAGATTTCTCTATAATATTATTCAGCATTGACGTGCTAAATTTGATATTTGGAAAGATATGCATTGGGAAGCACCTATGTTTCGTTAATTATAAAAAAAATCAATTACTGATGTATAGTTTGTAACCTAAATTGATATTTTTGATATAACATACACATAAACTTTAAGAGCACACTGAAGCGGACATCGCGTATTCAACATGTAATAATATTCCTAAAGCTTATCCACGCATAGAAAGGAAACAACCATAAATAGCTATTATTAACGGAATTACGTCAACTGCGACGCTATCAGCAGTTGATTTATAATCGTTGGCGAAAGAGATAACACTGCGAGCAACGGAAGATAAGCAAACATGATCACAGAAACCGACCCGGCGATTAAACAGTTCATTTGTTCATAGTTCAGTTGAAAGTTAAAGTTGTAGTTAATTATTACTAAAAGTCATCTTTACGCGAACCGCAACATAAGCCATAGAAGGTATGAAACGTATAAATTTAAATTATTTTTTAGAAGGCGAGTTAAAATAAAAATGACTAATAGAGGTTGATTTAAACTTGCTGATTGTACCACAAACTGAAGAATCACTTAATTCAATAAAATATAAACTCGTGCATCCCGTTGAATAAATTGTAGCTAGAGGGGTGGGTTAGGTTAGGTTCATATCGCGTCAAATATCGCCTAGAGTTAATAAGTCCGCGGTAATAATTAATAATAATGCTTATTATATAAATACCGTTACTTCATCTCCTAAAATGATGCTCAATCGTTTTGATATGACCTTTTTGTTGGCACTTAATTAATATCGTGGCTATCTTAACTGTTGGTAAATTGTGAACTTTATAAAATATTCATTAAAAAGGCAAATTCTACAGATATAACGACATCGAGTTAGGTTTCAGAAAAACATTTGGAGTAAAATATGTATGACATATCTAAAACATCAGATGTTGTTTACAGTGCTGTAAGACTGGCCGACTGGAAGAACGTTAGAGTTGTATACATAAAAAAAAGGAGATAAAAATACTATAAACCGACACGGTCCCATATCTATGAATTGGTGTCAAACAAAAAGTTAAAAAAATCAAAACGACAGACAAGCTAGTTTAGTTTATTGTGGAAATTGAAGTTACTCTGTAATGGGTGATACATTCCATATCTGTCCCGTTATTAATGAGCATCTAGTCATGTCTTATTTCTTAGATTTCTTATGTCTTAGTCTTAGATTTGTTTCAAATATAAATATAAGTTTAGTCCTTATGCATATCTTATCGTAAAAAGAAAACATGAACGAGATAGTTGGCGCCATTAGTTAGTTAATCAAAAACGAAAATAGTAGGAATAATCTAAGGCGAGGAGGCGCGGGTTATTCGTGCAACGCGAATACAGATCCGCGTGCATCGAGAACGACTTCTGAGAAGCGAAAGGGGTAAGTGGGTCGACCGCATCGAAGAGGCCCTCCTTCCACCCCCGCACCCCTCGACCCCCGCCACATTGGTCATCTTTCCGCGTTTCGGATAGCCGATCTTCCATTTTGGCCAGATCAGTACGGTCAGCGGTGATGCAACGACTTAGCGGCCCGGCAGCGAAGTGATGTGACCAGTGACCGTCAGATTAGCTAGTGGGCTAGGCCTCTCCCCAAGGCCTTTTTGACAACAGCGAATGGGCATGCATGCAATGGACAAGTGTTATTATTTTACACCAGACGAAATTAACGAAACTATTTTAGCCGAAAAAATATTAAACTGTATATCATAACAGATTAGATTCTGTAAAAATTTATGTCCGACTTGGTCTGTGCCAGAATGGACTTTGCCATGTTGGATTTCGAAAACTTCCATATTCCAATAACCTACATAACATTTTAAAAAAAAAAAAAAAGAACATGTCTTAACGCTATTTTCTAAATAACGCGACAAAATTCAAGATACCGCCAGACTGCAACTGAAGGAAATGTGCGTGGTTCACACTGCACATTAAATAACAAGAGTTCATGCTATAAAAAATAACGGTCGATGGAGCGAAGGCAACATTTTGAGCGAGTGAGTGGCAAGCGAGGCGCGATCGACACTCAAATGAGGTGTCCTTGTGCGCTCGTAAATATGAGTGGCGAGCGGAGCAACCTACGCCAACCACCTGCACTGCTGTGCACTCACACTACTCTCAAGCCATTCCAAATTGCATTTTAAAATCACGCATTTTTAAAATATTTATTTTTTTTAAGAGTTGGTTTACGCAACAACGCTATTACGTTTTTAAAAATAAAATAAAACTTTGTTTTACATGTTAACCCCCCCTGGGGGGTTAACATGTTACATGTTAACCTTACGCAACTAGGAACTTTTTTCGACTTTATAAATCGTTATTTTACTTACCAAAAAACACATTTATTTATTACAAAGGTATACAGTATTTTTAAATAAGTACGATTTAAGTATGAACACATCTAAAATGCATACCTGTAAAAATGCAATGAGAAGGATAGATCCTAAAATAAAAGAAATATTTTTAAATTTGTTTATTTATTAATTATGATAATAACGCAATAAAATGCCACAACTATAACAAATATAATAAAATTGAAAAAATCTTATCATGAAGACAAAATATAAATATCAGTCATTTTGCTTTGAAGTACATATTTATATGTATACATATATAATACACAAGTATTTCAGAGCAATCTACAACTATTACTATTACTTATTTTAGACGGGTTGGCTATTGGATAAACCATTTTTTTTCTCTCCGAGGAATAATAAAAATGCAATGGAAAAATTTAAAACACTGGGTTGTTTAAGTAGGTATTCCTAATTCTGTCATATCATCGTAATTATTGATTAAAGCTTATCTCACATAAAATAAAATATTGTTACAAATAGAAAATGTCAATAAAACTATCGATAAGCAGATAATATAAAAAATAATAACGGCAAAAACAAAACGGGTAATCATATCGATGGAATAATAGCATATTAATTTACACTCGTGGTCGTCCAATGGTCGAAATTCACCGGAATTCATTAAACTTTTAAGTTTGAGCATTATTGAGGTTCTTATACCTTCTATTACGATGATTATACCTCTATAATAATTGTATATATTTTTTGTTGAATTTTGTTCTATGACGCCAGCTCCGAGCATGTATAAATACGTCATTAGCGTGTGTCGTTTGCCTTGATTCCCTACAATAACTATCTTTTTTAAAATTGAATGTCAGTAACAGTTAAAAAAAAACATAATTACCGCTTTCATTTGTATTTATTTTTTGATACAATTCATTGACAGTTTATTTTTTTATGTAAAAATGAGACTTGATAGAAGTTATAAGATGGCAGTAATAATTATTATTGCTTTCTTTACATAGACAGATATATTGAAAAGACATATTGAAAAAGGAACATTTGAAATCACACAAAATTCACATGTCGAAGCTCATTTCTCTCAATCAGATATCAGTAGTATGAACGTTTTATTTAATGTATTTGTAACGCATATTATAGACAAATTTTATATTTATGCACTCCTTCTACATCACCCCAACCAATACATCATCCTTCTTCATTATCATCCATAACTTTAATATGTCAAATATCCTCTCCTCCACTCTTCCGTGCGCGCGATATGCTTAAAAAGGGATACAAAGTTTTCTCTTCGCGTATTAATTATATAGATGTCGATTGGTGAGATAATATTATTTATTAGATTAGATATAAATGCGCAAAACTGCAAAAAAGAAACTGTAAATTTAGTTTACTTGTATCCAAGCAATACTCAAAAACTTTGGGCAATTCAGAAAGATTAAAAGACCGTTTTTGATAACCACATTTTTATGTAAATGTTTTGCAGGAAAAGTTGTTATCATGTTAAATCTGTGGCTATCACGAGGGGAGTAGGGTGGGGGGGGGGGGGCTGCGGCAAAATTCAATCATATGTCGCAATAAGGCGCCGGGCATCGACAGCTATAAATAGATGACCCATTAGCTTCACGCCGCCATTGGGATATTTTAATAGTGGCTCATTCGCCGCTCGCCCTGGAGAAATCGTATAAATAATTGTCACCGCTTTACAAGCACAACGAGGCCGAATTACTCCGAATTGAACGAAGACAACGCGATGCGCGACAGAGACATGGAGACACTATTAGAAAAAAAATCCTAGGTGAGACTTGACTTGAGATTGATGAAAACGTATTTTGTTTATAAGGAATTGCAATGACCTATGCCATATACAATTATTTTGCGCCCTACTCAACTAGGCCAAATCTTCCTATGCTAGAGTCAGGGAAGATGGTGGTAATGAAGTGTTAAAAATAGTATGACCATGTGCGGATCCGAACTCGCGACCTTTGGGTCAATAGTCCAACGCCTTAACCACTAGTCTATCACGATCTCAAGTAAGTATTTCATTAGGTTTGAATTTTTCTATTACAAGCCATCCTTGAATTTTACGAAGATGAACTTTAAGGTACATGTAAACTGCATTATTCATAAAAAAAAACTGAAGTAACCTTTATGTTTAAGTGTATTTCATAAACGATATGGCCAACTTCTAGCGGACCCACTCCGCCCCACAAGTTATTTCACCTGACTGTAACATTGTTTTAAAGGATGTATCGTAGAAAAAAAATCTGTATTAAAAAAAATCTACTTTGGATTACAAATATTCTAATCTATCATACTTGTAAATATTCATTAGCTCTTGGTCTATACTCTTAATAAATGTTGATTGGATTAGACAATCCATAGTTGAACATACGCTGTGTGTTCAAAAAGTAAGGTGACTTTTTATTTTTATCAAAAAATATTGATTTATTCATCAATATTTATTTTGTCCCCTTCAAAGTAACTCCCCTCAGATACAATATACTTATGCCAACCGTTTTTCCAATCCTCAAAGCACTTCTCATAAGCACTTTTCGGTATAGCCTTGAGCCCTTCCAGCGATGCAGTCTTTATCTCTTCAATCGTTGCAAATCTCCGTCCTTTCATGGGTCTCTTTAGTTTTGGGAACAAGAAAAAGTCACATGGGGCCAAATCCGGTGAATATGGTGGTGGCTGAGGCATGATTGTGGTGTTGTTTTTGGCCAAAAAATCGATGCTTATGCGACGGTTCTTTTGGTCAAAATTTAGCAATTTCGGAACAAACTTCGCTGACACACGTCTCATGCCCAAAACGTTAGAAAAAAATTCATGGCACGAGCCAAGCGATATACCGACATCCTCAGCAACTTCTCCGATAGTGATTCGACGATTTTCCAAAATAATTTTCTTCACTGCTTGAACGTTTTCATCAGTTGTTGACCTGCTTGGGCGTCCAGAGCGAGGCTCGTCATTGGCATCTTTCCGGCTATCTTGGAAGAGTTTGTACCACTTGTAAACATTTTTTTACTCAGAACAGTTTCACCGTATGCCACTGTCAACATTTCAAGTGTTACAGAGCACTTAATTTTATTTTTTACACAATATTTGATGCAAATCCTTTGATCCATATTTTTCGATAGCAAAAAATCGCCGAGCACGCAAAACACTTATAACCTTTACGCCTCGCACAACCAAACAAAAAATGCCATTCACTTGAAATTTGGTACAGATGTTCGGGAAGAGTGTAACATCATAACAAAACAAAAAAAAAACGATAATCGAAAATACGTTGCCCGCGAAATTTGAAAAGTCACCTTACTTTTTGAACACACCTCGTATAAGGCCTTGTCGAGAGAGTGACTCTTTAAAACCTTCCACAATAATGGAAGATTCCATCCTGGTAGACGATCCTTTATAATTCTCTAACCTTTACGCCTCTCACAACCAAACAAAAAATGCCATTCACTTGAAATTTGGTACAGATGTTCGGGAAGAGTGTACCAACATAACAAAACAAAAAAAATCAATAATCGAAAATACGTTGCCCGCGAAATTTGAAGTCACCTTACTTTTTGAACACACCTCGTATGATTGCCACCGTTCACCAGTACGGATACACGGTATACAGCATCGATAATGGATATAATCTTTTATTGAATTCAATTATAAAGGAAAATAAACTCAAAACAACTTTATTAAAAATAAATATATACACTAAACACAATCGCCATAGTGTTTGGCGTCCAGTTAGGTATAAAAATTAGTACAAAAGTAAAAAAAAAACAAAAAAGGATAAGAAAAAAAATGTCATTGAATGTGTGGAAAACACCTTGAATACTGGGCTGTGATTTATTCAAGTACTCGTATTAGAGAAAAACAAACAACTTAATCGGCAGAAAGTGAACAGCGTTATCAGCTGCGGCTAAGAATAGGAAGGAATATTGAGTGCAACGTATGCAAAATCCGTGCAGCGTGCATGCACGCCTAAGCACGCGAATAACAAAACAAAAACATGTATAGTATTCAACTAATTATCAAAAAAATTATCAATAATATAAAATCCTGCTTTCAAAGACATAGTATTATGCCGACAAGATATGATGATATACTGAGTTTGAACCGGAGTGAAGAATGGTCTTCAGGGCGGCCACCAACTACGAAAAAAGTAGCGCCAGATTAAAAACCACGCCTCTAAAAAAAAACACCCTATACGAGTTACGCTCACTTGATTTGAGTTTCTAGTTTTAGGCAATCAACGCAAAACACGAATATATATCCTTTTTTATTATACTGTAAAGTATAGGGTACCATAGACGATAAACATTACATTTTAATAAAATATTTTATGTAGATAGACCTAAATTCTCTATTTAATTATAATAGATCGACTATATACCTTATTTTTTTGTTGTGAGAATTAGAATAATTACATATTCGTATACTATGAATATTTTAGAGTCTATTAGTGTGTGGGATGGGTGTTCGTGTATTTAAGTGTGTTATAAAAACTAACCTAAATTATGATAATCAGGCTTTTGGGAGTAGAAATATGTATCTGAGTAATTATGAAATCATGGTATAATGGTCCATCGAGATGTTATTTTCCTGTGCGTGTACAGCTCCTATTGATACATTTCCCGAGATGATTACAAACAGGGGGGTGGGGCGCAGCGTTAGGGGGGAACCGTTTAAAAATAATTTAAAAACAAATATCGAGTTGTACTCACCATAGCTTGCTCGATCTTATTGTCGATTGCTACGGCGCTCGTGCCAGACGCGCTGAAACAAGAGAAAAAAACTAATATTATTTTATATCTACATTCTTTTACAGAAATTTCGCAATGTTTGTTCCTTTTATTGTCTGATGCTTTTGACATATGAAATAATATTAACACAGTTGGTTCCAAGTGCAGACGTATCCAATAAAAATAATAAAAGTTTTAAAAATGCTTTTTATGCGTTCCCATATTATAATATTGTCACCGAAGAACCGCTACCTCGTAGATATTCAAACTTTTTTTTTGTCGCAAAAGTAACAAAAAAAAGACCTTTTGATAAATTTAATCTGAAAATTGCATCCCTCCTAGAACTAGGAAGTATTAGAAATACGCGCATTCGATAAGTTTATACTTATATTTATATGGAGCTTTAGCCATGGAATAACCAATAAATATAAATTTGACCTTTGAATTTTTATATTGCTGATTTGAACTTAGGATTACAGGTCACTTTTAACTTGTCACTATGCACAAAGCACTTGCTGGCAGATAAGTACAGTCGGCAAGCGAAAGAAAGAGCCAAGCGCACTTTTCTCTAATTGTAAGTAAATCAGACGGTAATACATTTATTTATTTATTTATTTATTATTAACATGTAAGCATACAGCGTACTAATACTATATACATTTTTCAAGAGGTTAATAATAAGGCCAATTAAAGCTTACGCCTTTGTACAAAATATTTTGAGCTTAACGCTATTTTAGAAGGTGTATGTGTGTACGGTGTAAAAGTGTCAATGAGGGTGTGTGGTTGTGTGTGTGGTGGTGTGTGGTTGCGTGTGTGCATGTTTGTATGTATGAACATCATATGTGTTGCGCATAAATAAATACTCATACTACTACTCATACTTTAATACTCATTGAAGTGAATGTAGTTCTGCGCTAAGGTGAACTTAGTAAGTAATAGCTCGAGTAACGGTGTTATCGTAAGCGTTAAATCGGCGCTCTACTTGAAAGTACCAATTATACGAGTAATACCTAGTTACGCAACAGTAGCAATGAGTTGTCTATTAAAATTTACCCTAGCAGCCCGCAAATTACAGCTACATTATTGTAATTTGTGCGCGCACAGACATATTTACTGGTATGCTTTTAGTAAGAACGGGTTTTAATGGAAAAGTGCAGTAAAAAGCTGATGTAATCATTTTATTTGGCATTTGCACTATTTAACGGGTTTCTTACTAGTGAAAATGCGTTGTTTCTTAGATACTTCGCGTATTTACTAGGAAAAACGGGTTCTTATTGATTTCGGGTATTTACCATAACATCTATTCTATTATAATTTGTGGAATGGACCAACAGGCGAAACCAATTCTAGGTCGTTGAGAATGTAGGTAAAGAAAAGTGTCTTGCGTGCCTTTGCACTAGTGAAGACTGCATATTTAGTTTATATGCGAACGCAAAAGTTTAAAGTAGATATATTATTAATTATTATTGGCCTTGCACGCAGTAAGATAAAGGTTAGGTTATTATTAATATTAAAATATAAACTGCTCCAATTTTTTTAACCTATTTTAAAATATGCATATGATGAAAACTGTGCACATTACGCTTGAAATGTAATTAGTAGCATTACTCGTTTTATATTGCTATCATTTTTATTGTAACGTACTTACTATATGTATCCCAAACCTCAACAACTATTTATTGCTGCTGGAGGTAACCAAATTTCACATCAGCTCTAGAGCCATGATGATGATGTATTTAAACGTACTTATTATTAAATTCGCAAATACTTTCATTACTTCTAAGCAGGTAACCTATCTAACGCTGTGAGTGACGCGTTTCGTTGCGTACGGTGAAAGTGTATGCACGCAGCTTGCGTAATAATGAATTGAATTATGCTTACAATTACAAAAAAGGCTCAGATCTACGGTGAGTAAAAATTAAATAATATATACCTATCCCATTACATCAGATTTAAACGTTCTTAACAAATCAGTTTCTGCAACAAACTTTCATTAAACAATTAAACATTTTATATGGAAAACTTTTAATTATATTATTACCCTTTTAATATATATATTTTTTTATCAAATGCAACTAAAAATATCAAACTGACACGCAACACTAAAATCAAAATAAATATTAAATTGAGTATTAAAGAACTTCCATTTACTATGGTAATATATAACTATTGAAGCTGCGAGCAAAAATCAGTCTATACAATCTACATAAGTACTCGTATATTGAACCACTTGGTAGAAACGCACGGTAGTACAAAACGCCAAAGATTAGCGCTGAGTACCCACTTTATTAAGCCCATATTTAACCCATATTTTTTTTTCGTTAATAAAATATGGGCTACAAAGTTATACTAACTGACTCACGTAGAAAAATAATGTATCCAATTCTGTATTCGTCATTCGCAGGCGGAAGTAAAAAGAAGAACTGACTGCACAATGGCGGGCAATTTTAATTTAATCCCATACTAAACGACAAACTTCGTTAGATAAGTTAGACGTACCTACAATGCGTACGCACCACTTAAGCACAGACCAACTATTAATGATTAGCGAGTAACTAATATTATTATAATAAATAAATTATTATGTAATTTGATATATAGACGCCGTCTCTCCGATATTATATTTTAATATTAAACTATAGATAAACTAAAAGTTACATGATTATGACAAATCGGCATAAGGCAGGCCTTTAGCGAGCTATAGACAAAGAAAGAAAAATCTGTGCGCACGCATTCAAGTATGGTTAAATGGTCACTTTCAAACCTAGTAATGTATTACCGCGACTGTGCATGGGGGAGATAAACTTTAAAAAATTTACGTCCAGGTACGTTCAAAAATAATGACAACATCAAACAAGCTCAAACTTTTACCTTTGCTCTAGTTAAATGCTATGAAGTAGTTCAACCCTATTTTATATCAAGCTAAAATCATAAGTTGCACCTAAAAAACGAATTGCTGAGATAACTATTCATTTTAGGTAGCGTATTGTCAGAATTAACCAGATCTCGGGTTGAATGAAATACCAAGAAAAGATGGATCCGCCATAAACTAAGTTAACCAAGTTCACGCAGAACCCGGCTATTCTGTTGAACTATGCCCCAGATGGTCCTCTCGTATACTTAAATCTACGTAAAGAATAAAATACATGTGCTATAGGGTCTGGCTGAAGAAGTGGATATTGAACGATATTTATCTAGCCATTTCACCATTACAACATTGCCAAACAAACCGGCCATTTAGCTAATTGCACCGTGTTTTTTTTTCTTGTTTTGGTAGAAAACTCGGGTATAACCAGCCCTATCTAGTTAGGTTAAAATTGGTCGAAAATAATAATATTATTACATGAGAATGTTGACATAGCTTACGTATCACGTTTAGTCGATTCTCATTCTCGCAGATACATAAGAGGTTGGACGCTTGGACGTTCTCCCGGTTCTGATTACGACAATTGGAACGATGTTAACTAACAGATTACAACAATTAAAAATTTAAATTAATAAAAAAATGCCATCGACGTCGTTATCACGGGCAGGCTTTTGTGTTACTATTGATAAAGGAATATTTTTGCGAATTCCGCTGATATAATTATTGTATGGAGTAGTCGCATCCGCTCGTATAAATGGCTTCGTCTGTGAAGGCTTATCGCCGTACTGGCTTGGAGAGCACACTGCCAAAGACAAGGCTCGCCTTTATATTTTGCATAATGGCGAATATACCGATTGACCTCAGAGGGCACGGCATAGACAATCATAACGACCGTCACACGTTCAGGAGGGGTCTATAAAGTGTGACAGGGGAGGGGGAGGGGGGGGAAAGAAGTCATAAACTTCAAAAAATGAACACAATTAAATTTTTATTAATATGCGAAAAGGAACCTTCTAAATGTTATGTAAGTAATATTTGTAAATACTATTGACACTATCTGGCACAAAAAAGATGCCAAGCAGAGGTCACAGCTAGAAGTACGCAAGAATATAACAAGATGCCTAATTTATTTAATATAAAAGAGCTATAAAAAACATAAAATTAAATTTGTAATGTTTTTCTTTTATGATTTTGAGTAAGTTACTAGGTTAGTAGGTTGAGTAGTTATTTAAGAACCTATCATTATAACCTTTATCACCTTCATTTTATTAGTTCTGAACGAATAAATTAAAAATTGGCCTAACCTAGTACGAACAATGTCCAGTTAGGTATAGTTGAATTATTATAAAATATGCAAAATAAATAATATAACAAAATGGGTTTTGGTTCGAAATTACGCAGTCCGCCGATACGAAGCGGTGGGCGATAGTAATCACAGCGTTCGTCAAAGTATTTAGATCGCATTTGAAACATGTATATAATATATAATCAATCGTAAAACAACCAATTAGAAAATGTTTACAATCGTTGATTATTTTATTACTTTTGCCAAATTATTTTTCGGCTACTATAAACTTAAAATTACAAATTGTGTTAAAAACCATGAATTTGTATTACGTAATTTATGAATGTTTCCTAAATAATTCAATAATCATAAAAAATACAAATAGTTTTTTTTCGAATTTCTCAAACAATGGCGAAAATGAAAGAGTATGTAATAATTTTACGAGTAAGTTTTCGGATTAATAAAGTGGCGTCGCTCGCTGTAACTTCGCCATCGCCATCGCCATCGCCATCGCCATCGCCAATGCGACCGATAATAAAATACACTTATGCACAGCACAATGTCGCCGTGACCCCAATACTCTCACTGACTGCTAAATAATATAATCGTTGATTTAAATGGCAGCCAATCTGTGAACCGTTCGATTTTACACTCGAAGCAGCCAAGACAATAGAATCCTAGAAAATTACGACGTTATTTAAATCACATATACGAGACATCTCGAAGTTTAATACAACCACAAATTTGATTTTTGCTGATAGGACATATTTCTTTTATGGTTCGCACGTTCACGAGTAGGCATAAAGTATGGATTTAATTATTACAAAAAAATAGAAGTATTAGTGTGTAGAATATCGCAAGCAAAAGAACGACATTCTTTAAATAGAAAGAATATAATATATTGAGGTTAGTTCGGTGTGGTTTCTTTCATTAAAAATGAATCTTTTTTGTTCAGTAATTTCTAAATTTAAAAAAAAAACATTCATGTTTTTTGCTGAACTTGCTCAAAAAATGATTGGTAGGATGAAATATAAGAGCCCATCCGTTAATTGATTTGTTGGTGTACGATTTTTTTGGTCCCGTTTTCTAGGAAAACGGTCGGGTGAAATGCTATCCAGGATTTTTTCATTGGCAGATGTAATTGAAAGCGGACAAACTCACAGCGGATAAAAGTGGTCGATATACTTGACGACGACCTCCCGGAGAAGGTCTTGCTTGCTCATGATGGAAGCGTAGTGGACGGTGAGGAGTTTCGCCTGCATTTCGGAGCCGGAGGGTCCGTCGGGCGCGCGGTCGCCGCGCTGACGGGGACTCATGCAGCAATCGATATCGGCCGCCGCCGACCGAGGGCCAGTCGCCGTGTCGCGCGGGAAGAAGATCTCTCGTCGAGCGCACGGGACGGCTTGGCGACTGCGGTCCGCGAGACGGTCGCTCAGTTCAAGAATAATCGTCGTTTTGAAACATTTGACTTGGCAATATCAGAGAGAAATTCGTGCGCGAGGAGGCGTCGACGTGAGCGCGGCGGCGACAGCGGACTGCGACTGACTGAGGTGCGGTGCGGCACGGGCAGCGGGCGGTGGGGAGGGAAGGGAAGGGAAGGGAAGGAAAGGAAGAGAGGGCCGCACTGGTCGGCGCGGCGCACGCGCCCTGCGCCTCAATTTGCCGCGGGTCGTTCGCTGCACTAAACTTAACTGCATTCGCTGGCCGGCCCTGGGGAGAGATTCTGATGGGAGTACACGCTCGGAGTTGAATCTCGCCTAACCTTGATTAATATTACACATTTGGAAGAAAATCTACAAAAAGTAACATTTATTAGGTGGACCTAATAGCGAAAATATGCATAAATGAATTAATACTTTCGAAATACAGTATTTATTTTTAGTCAAGGAAATGTGACGTGGCACATTTGATCACGAAACCGGATCTAAATAACGACATATTATGTAGTTAACTTCTACGTGGATTGCCTAAAATGAAGAAATCATGGCCGACCTTGAAAAATCTTTGATGTTTGTGTTATTTTACTTGACCTGTTATCGAGTATTTTGTCGGCATCTTGTTGAACAGGTTTTATTTAAAAATTACCTTTCTAGTCCCCCCCTAATCGCCCTATAAAGTATGTTACCGTTTGAGTATAAATGTGTTTACTTTTGTTGCAAAAATACCTATATATCAAACAATCGCTAATAATTGAAGATTCAGCACACCCTTTCAGCACACCAGATCAAGTAGGGGATAGGCGAACTCCAATTGTATCAAACATTCCTTTAGACGTTTTACAAACATCTTACGCTTTATTTCAAGCTACAATAGCAAGCATAGACCTCATTACGATATTTTCTTGGTTACATGACTTGGTTCATGTCCATTTCAAGATTATTTATTCAAGTGAGAGGTTTTAAGGTTTCGTATTTCTATAAACAAAAAACGATGGTTTTTAAAAAGTTTTATTTGAAAACACATCTGTAGAACCTTCTGAAACTGTCCAGGAAGTGATATTCCGGAACATTCTATATCTTTCCACCACATTTTTATACTTCTCGAGCATTCAGTGAAATAATAAAGTTTGAATTTACTTAATTTAGCAAGGTTGTTTAAATGTAATACATGTTTAGCTTACGAGAAACAAAAAACGGAGAAACATTTGGCCATCCCTTACTATAAAGGTTGCTCATAACAAAAATTGTTTCAAACAAAAAGGGGTTGCGTAGGCCCATATTTAAAATTTTGAATGGTATGAGTTTACGTTTAAGTAAGTTTAAATTTTAGTTAAGATCTGTACATTAATTCTAAATATGTCTAATTTGAGCATAGGCTAAATATCTCTTAGTTTTGAGTTTAGGATTGTTTAAGAATTGTAGATTATAGCCGTGTAATGGGAACTAAATCGTAGTTAAATTAGTGATGTTTATTATTTTTTAATCTTTCAGCATTCAAAAACATTTTTCAACATAAATAGGTACCTACTAGTTAAATGTCTTTCTGTATTTTAAGTTATGTCATTGTGGCAGTAATTTCTTCTTTATTTTTGCTCACTCCTGTTCAAATGACTCACAAAAAATTGTAAATTTCCATATTTTTTAAAAATTATTTAAATTAATAACAAACAAAAAGATTTTTAAATTGAGAATTAGATTTCCTTTCGTCGTAACGGCTGAAAGCATTATTTCGCCACAGTTTAAAGAGGATCGCGATCTACTCCCCGCGCGGCAGCCCGCGCACGTCAACCCGCTCACGCCGCGCCGTACGCTTGCGCAGTAGGAGCGCGTATACTGAATCCCTTAATTATAAGCCGTAAGGGTTGCTTATAAGCTCTTTATAATAAACAAGAAACATGAGACAAGGTTTATCATTCGATGCTTTACTCCAAAACAAAGTTTTATGAACAAATAAATATTTAACATTAAGTTAAACCAAAGATGTGATAAAATAGCATTAATGGGGATTGGAGCGCCCCATGATTTTGATATATTCAAAAGTCCCAGTAATATAAATTGCGTACCCTTTATATTTTATTACGGTTGTCGCAGAAACGACTCGTCTAGTCGAATTACAAACAGATTAGCAGAACGAGCTTCAGGTAGCGCAAACTGACCTAATTTGCACCATATGATTATAAAACAAGAATAACACAACTTTTACGTTAACAGAAAAAATACCTCAATCGACTCCCAAAAGGTTTGCATCGACCTACCAAACACTCTGTATTTAAAACTATAATTCTTTTCATACTTCTGAACTTCTATTGTTATCAATATAAGGAAAAATGGCAATATTTTAAATTATGGAAAAAATATAAAAATCCTTTGAATTATCAAACTTTCTCACTTTTATGCAGTAGACAGAAAGCTGTAGCAAGGGATTGTTATAATTATTACATAGAAACCACACAAAAATCTATTAAGAACAACCCTAAATTTTTTTGGCGATATGTCAAATCAAAGCAGGATACACCAGCTTTTCCTTAAACTATGCACTTATTTCGTCATATTTTATCAAAAAGTGCGCGAAATCTCTGAGTAAACCTTTAACAATAATATTTAATACCTCATTAAACTCAGGAATTGGTCTGTCTAATTGGAAAGTAGCATTAGTAACACCAATTTTTAAAAAGGGAGATAAATCAAATGTTTCGAACTACCAACCTATATCTAAAATGTCAATTTTTGCTAAAATTTTCGAGAAAATAATTCTTGATTATACTTTCAATCATTTAAAAAAATATATTAATGAAGAGCAACATGGTTTTATTCCTGGTAGACCAGTAGAGACGAATCTTGCCTTATTTACTAACGATGTGCAAACTTCCATGGACAAAAAAAACAGATGCAATATACACAGATTTTGCTAAAGCTTTCGAATAATATGTGTGAATCGTGACATATTATTGGAGAAAATATACAAAACTGGCATCAGAGGTAATCTTTTTAGATGGATGATTTCTTATGTCAAAAATCGTTAACAATGTGTTTGTATTGGTTCAGCTCGTTCAGACTGTACAACCATTCCTTCAGGAATACAACAGGGGTCTCATTTCGGTCCGATTCTTTTCAATATTAATGTGAGTGATCTCGCTACGTGTTTCAAAAATTCAATGTTTTTATCCTACGCAGACGATCTTAAAATTTACAAAGAAATAAAATCTCAAAACGATTGCGTATTATTACAAGCATACTTAAACGCACTGAGAGACTACTGTAACCGTAATAAAATTAAAATGAACGTTGAAAAATGCTTTCAGATAACTTTTACAAGGAATAGAAACATAATAAACTACCAATATAATGTTGACGACATTCCGATAAAAACTGTTTCAAACATTAGAGACTTAGACATAATATTAGATAGCAAATTTAGCTTTGCAAACCACATAAATAATATGGTAGATAAAGCTTTTAAAATGCTTGGTTTTATTATAAAAGTATCCAAACCATTTAATGATATTTTACTGTTAAAACTATTATATACTCTTTTGTTCGCTCTCATTTAGAATTTGCTTATAATAATAATATCTACATTATAATATCCTCATTATAATATCTACATAGCAAGAATACAAAATATAAATGTGCAATACAGATCAACTAGGCAGCAAGAATTATTCCGTATTCCCCGTTATCATACTAATTCAATGACCAATAGCACCATACCACATATCTGCTCCCTTTATAACAAAAGTGATATTTCAAAAATCGATATATTGAATTCCTCCTTATTATCATTCAAAAAAGGGATTTCTAATATCATTAATAGTAAAGACAAATAAAACCTAATTGTATTGTTAGATTTTTATGTTGTTAATGGTTAGTTGTACTTGTACTTGCAATTACATAGAGAATATACATACTTATTATATTTATATTACCTTCATCATAAATTATTTTTATTTTTATACATATTAAAACCATACTTTATTTTAACATATACATACAAATCACACACACTCACAACTACCACAATATCACTCACAAATTACACATAACACAACAAAAAATTCTACTGTATACGTATATAATATTCATAATCTATATATAATTAAGGAACACTATTTCAATTTTTTTATGCTAATGTTAATATGTAAAATGTCCGAAATCCATAATTGGTTTGTATACTAGTAATAAGTATTGTTTGTAATTATAAAAATTAATACTGTAGGATTTTTCAATAAAGAATAAATAAATAAATAAATAATAATATAGGCACGCATTAAAACACGTAATGTAACATATATTTTCTTATATATAAATTTCACTTGATTGATAAAACGCGACTTCTTTAAATCAAAATACAACAAAAACAAAAAAACTATAAAGTAAGTGCGACAATACATTGTAATTTAGTGAGAAATAAAAGTAGAGATAGCCGCAACTCGTTGTCATTAATTGTGCTCTATTTAAAGTAATTTTGCGAAAAAAAATAAATATTCAGTTACGAAGTTAAAAATTCCACTCGTTTACGATGGAAAAACCAGTAATTATAGTTAATTATTTCAAGACTGATTATTCATTAGCTTAAATTAACCACAATAATAATACGATTACAAATTTCTTACAGACATGATTAATAACATTTTTGAAGTGTGCATACATACGGAAGAGTTAAATAGAACATAGAGTTGGCAATAAAGTTTCGCAGATAATGGGCAGTTTTAACAATTTTCAATACTACGTTACGAAATAAATAAGATCTTTATTTAATATAAAACAAAATGAATGATTGGAAAATAGTATTTAAGAACGAAAATCAATCGTGAATAAATATTTTTATATATTATCATTCTATAGTAGCCCTTAACATGTCCGCGTGCCAGGTTAGTTTCTATAATTTCGGTCAACTGTGAACTTGGACCGCACGTTATTTTAATGTAATTCGTTATAATACAATTACAATCTTGTTTGTATGCAATTACAGTTATCATTTTCCACTTTACTTAAAATTGTGACCATAAAGTTCAGGATACTAACGAGACTATTATAATACCATCAGTGGTTTTTGTTATACGATTATAGTATTGGTATATAGTATATATGGTATAAGGTATGGTATATAGTATATGGTGTATAGTATTGGTATAACACCGTAATAATAAAAAGTTATTTATGCGGAATTAAAAAAAAAAAGTTTCTTAAAACCGAAAGTGCGCAAGATGAAGGCAAAAACAAACTGCAAAATTAAGGAGCTTAAATACATACAAGAGGGTAAATGCTTGTTCAAGGAATTGATGCAAATATTGTCACAAAATAGTAGAATTTCTTATACTTAAAGGAACACATTGAAATATTTTTTTTTAAAGAAGCATAAGTAGCTACTATCCTCGTCCTTCGTCCGTCCGTCCATTGCATCTTTCAACTTGAAAAGTACAAATTGCGAGATGTACAAATGCATGTTTAAATGGAATTAAATCGCGAATATGTTCATTTTATAATAACAAATTATCGGATGTTGAAATTTTGAATAATACACTAAAACAGTTTAAAATACTATTCATATAGCTGCAGGTGACATAATTGATATCTAGGTACCTAATGTATTTTTTTTTCTACTACAATCTAATGCATACGTTTATACTTATATATCTATTCTTTATAACGCACATAAAACGTTATTTTTATACTCAATCTAACGCTATAACACTCAATCCATTCAGGAATTCATTGTACATAAACATAACTACATTAAACTCAATTTCATTAAACAAATGTCGGATTTCATTCTTTTCTTCTGCGCACCATTAGAGAGTGGAATAGTCTCAACTGCAGCATCTTCAAGCCATTCCCTAAGACCCCTTCCCAACTAAGAAAAAGGATAAAAAAACTTGGCTTTAAAATAACTTAGTTGCATCACCTGCCAATCAGCTATACCACCGGAGGAATGGTACCTCCAAAATAAATGTATTTTTTAAATAAATAAATAATTTCTCCGAGACACAATATTTCTTTCTCTTACACACACACCGTCTATATATACAAATCCTACTCTTACTTGTTTGTATTTAAATAATTTAATTTAGTTTGAAAGCATCTTACCTAATGTCTGTATAATGTTTGTAAATACGAATAAATCCATAATCGGTTCGTTATCTAATTAATTCTTAATTTTTGTTGATCTAATATAGATATAACTGTGTGTTTTCCCATGAGAAAAATAAATCTTTAATAAAAAATAACGATTATAAATTCGTACTAAAATAAAAAAAAACTTTTATCCGTGTTCTTTCATTCCTAGCCGCATGTCAAAATTTACAAAAACAAAAACTAAAATTAAGTTAAAATTTATGATGAATTAAAAGAATGGCATGTTTCCATTACACGTATTTTTTATTTTAATCTATATAGGCTTAAAAATAACCCACTATCGCCTCTATAGCCATCCAAAACGTACATCGAATGGGCTAAAAGTGCCACAAGCACAAGTGGGGATAGGAAATGAAGCAACCCATCACCAGTTAGTACCACAGGCGCGAGAGTCTGAGTGGGACATGCCTTTAATGATGCCTGTAAGACCTAGCTGTAAGACGTCAGGTTCTGGCTAAATAATTTACTACTACTAAACGTCTAAAAGCAGTCGATATTATATGATAGCTATTTTTTTTTTATTTAATCTTCTGACGAACGTCGCGACGCCGTTAGGCGTCGTAGTCAAACTTTGCGGGGCCCGTCCGTGACGTCGCGGGGCGACATGGGTGTTAACATATGTATTTAAATGATTTTTAATCCTGGAAATATAAGTAAAACATATAGGCACAGAAAGTGTAAATTACATTGCTCTCGCTGAGCTGAGCTGTCTGTAAATCATAGGTTTCTGGTTCGATCATTCACATAAAATATGGATAAAGATTGCGGGATTGTTACAGTTGGGAACATCTAGTACTGTGACACTGGTATGTTTGCTAAAAATGAACATTACATAATGTTATTAATTATAGATCGATAAGCTCGTACGCACAATAGCCACGCTGTCCGTTTTTATTTTACGATGAACGAAAATTAATCGAGCAATATGATAGATAACCTTTACCCCAAATGAACATTTTGGTGCCAGTTTTTATTACTATTTTTGTATCCGAGCCACTCTAAACGTTCACGCAACTGACTCCGGAATACCTCCTATATTGTACTTCTCTTCACACCAAAGAATAAGGATACAGCCACACCAGTTCACGAGTGTTATTTTTATTTTTGACGGATCAGCTCTTCTTCATTAGAACTTCACTTGAACAGAGCAAAGCTCAATTGAATCGATCTTAATTTATTTGACAGATTTGTGTATAAAAAAATCCCTTTTGGCACGCCGAGGGCGGAAGTAGAATTCACCGGATCAAAGTAGAGGATAGGCAAACTCCAATTGTACGAACTTGTATCAAACATTGCGCGAGCTGCCGCGCGATCCACTACCCGCACGGCAGCTCGCGCACCTCAACCCGCCGCCGCGCTGTACTCTCGCGCAACGAGAGTACATGTATGAATTTGAAAGTGATTGGTGTAAAATTACAGCAGTTATCGTATCCACAAGGAAGTGATATAGACAGATTATAAACTTTTTAAATGAGGGTGATTTTGGGTTCTAGAGGATGTGGAACGCGAAGATATGTCGAAATTTTCCGTAAGTACCATGGTAAATTTTCAGTAAGAACATGGTACCCATTGCAATAAGTAGCTTTCCTAATGAAATCGACCTAAAATGACAAATGCGTAAATATGTAATAAAAATACAAGAGTAAAATAACCATTGAATGTTTTGGCCAATATCCTTTGACAGGTGTCATCACCACAATCCGCCGCCAAGTATTTTGCTCTTGACTGTACTATAGAATTTTTAATTAATATTGATTAAAACAGCGGCAATCTTTTAATAAAGTTCTGTGTGTTATACGTTTTTCTGAATGTAAATGAATTTATTTAAATCGAAATCCCTGATGCGAGATTAATAAAACTGAAAAAAAAAACTGTTTACAGAAAAACATTAAACGTTAACAGAAAAAGATGTCGTACTACGGTTTCGGTCATAATTAATTACCAGGCATGCAATTTAACAAAAAAACCGTTTGCTCTGCGATGGTCTAACTTTACTGTTCGTCGACACGGCGTTTATTGCTTTGATGAGCGTTAATTGAGTGCTGGTGACGCCATGAACGCTGAACATATTCGTAAAACACACGAACGACTATTAAACTAGGAAATTCTATGAATGCTTAATGAGGATATAAAATATTGAATTGAGTTTTGTGTTTAAGATATGGATGACGTTTTGAAATTAGAAGAATTTTCTAAAAAAAAATATAAAAAACGTTTAACAGCAAACCGACACAAAATAATTTTAATCAAACCTAGTATCAATAATCCCACATTATTTTCGTAATTAATAAAGCCGGTATGTATATTAAATTGAGTATCTTTATTGTGAATTCGTTTCTGGAGCATCAGAAATTTGGTTAGAAATAATTGATTGAAAGATGAATTTAAAGTTCATTGATGAAGTAAGTGTAAATATAAATTGGAATGGCAGATTATATAATATAAACTAAATCATAACCGCTGCAATTAAATACATATACCTTTAAATCGCACTAAACTATGGAAATCCTGTTATATTTTACAACTCATTATTGTAATCAGTAGAAGAAAATATATTAGATTTTTTTTTCTATTTAGTTGAAAGTCGAAAATCATCCTTAAGGACAAGGCTCATTTTTATAGGTCCAATGAATGTGAACGAGCATCGAATATAGCCAGTTCTACGGCAAAACTGCGGTCCAATTACTTGAAAGATCGAATTCTTAGTTATTTTAGGTTTTAAGCTCAGCAATAGAATAATCATGGAATGATCCAATGAATATGATTTCAAATACGAACTAGCTGGCAAATCACTGGTGAAATCCTCTACCACAAAGCATCTTGGGATTATCCTGTCTTCTAATCTCCATTGGGGAACTAATTGGTGATGTAGTGAAAAAGGCTCACAGACAATTACGGTTTGTTATGCGAAGTCTTAAAGGTGCTGATTTTAAAGCTCGAGCATTGGCATATAAACGTTGGTTCGTCCTACCCTTGAATACTGCTCATCAGTATGGGATCCTCACACCCAATGTCTTAAAGACGAATTAGAAGCAGTTCAGAGAAATGCAAGCCGGCATGTCTTTAGGCGTTTTAGTCGGTATGATAGTCCATCTGAATTAATTTCAACTCTTAATTGGGAGCCACTTAGTAGAAGGCGTTTTGAATTCAGGTTAACTAGTTTATATAAGACTGTGACGAATGAGCCTGCCTGGTCTCCTTTAAGATCCCAGCTCTCTAAGCCTCCTTATTGACCATCCTTCCAAGATAAAACCAATCTTGAGAAAACGGAACATTGGGTTCAATTCGTTTCTTTCCGGAACAATTCGCCAGTGGAATACTCTTCATAGGTCAGTATTTGATCCCTTTCCTTCTTCCAAGACTGTTTTTAAGCGTAGACTGCGAGTTGTTAAGCATTATTTTTTTTTTCCTCACCTACTAAACTCAACAGTATCACCGGAGCTAGCTCCTAAATATTGTAATTACTTAATAATAATAATAATAATAAATCTATACCCAAAATTTAACTCTTTCACATTTGTAGTGTTCGAGTTGAAAGTTGCAACATACAAACGGACGGCCTATCAAAGGACGGGGATAGTAGTGTCTTATACATGAATGTGTAGAAACTAAAACCTGCTGTATGCTTAAAATATATTTTTATATTTTTTTAGGTTTTTGTATAGGTTCTGTAACGATAGGTAAATAAAGCCTAAATACTTTTGCTGAAGATGTATACCTGTCATCGTCTTGGAGGTCATGAACACTAAATAGTTATCTAAATTTATAGTTACAATTTAGTTATATATGTTATGCGTGACATACAACGCAAAGCGCGTTACAAAAAACATGATGAGTACGATTTTTATTATAAATTTTGTTTGTATTTGTGTCAAAAAAATACAAACTTTTCCGGTTTATTGTAGGTATTGTCCATTATATTGATAGTCTTATCGCCATAAAGCCATAATACAAAATAAAAAATGCACATAAAAAAATATATTTTTATTAAACACTAATCATACTCAGGGTCATAGCAATTTTAGACACGAAGATAGAAACAAATTGAGCAATTTACATAACATGTAGATACCAGTTTCTGTTTGTGATATGGACTTAGAGCGCATAAATATAATAATACTTGCTATTCAAGAAATTATCAGTTTTTATATAAAAAAAAAATAATGAAGTCATCGTTTCTGAATGTGACACCACATAACAAAGACTACAACCTGCGGCGCAATTATAATTGTGAACGGTGACTAAAATGGTTGTAATGGTCACAATGGTTGCCATTTGCTATGACTAACAGCATGACTCGCGTCTCGAGTGCATGCTGAGTCGAACGTCAACGAAGACACAGAGAGAATTCTGTGCAAGACTGGCCAGTTTTAATGAGATTTCGACTAGGAATGTGAGAAGCTTGCATTCCATCGACACCGAATAATTTTGGCCTCGAAATCATTTGCCTGCGACGCGCGCAGATGCCAAATTCACGTGAAATACGCGAGTATTATCGCAGTGTTGAAATCTATTTTGACGCATGCAAAGTGTCCAATAAATTAAGACCAGTTAATTAAAATAGTCAGAGAAGTTTATTTTATTTTATAATAACTGAGTTTCATTTAGTGCAGGTGCCACAATAATATATCTAGGAAAAAACATTAATACAATATTTAATGTGTTTAATATGAGATAAAATATTTAGTTTTAAATAATATGAACACCGTTTGAAAGCAAAATATTAAGTGTGAGGAGTTGCCAAAATGACCTCAGTGACGAATAGTTACTAAAACTAAGGGTGCTAAAAAGCAAAGTTATTGTTTTACTCACGGACACCATGTGTTTCGACGATTGGCGAGGCGCGAAGGTAGATGCCTCCTTTCAGAAGTAGTTATCGTTTTGGGTGGACTAACGGCGGCCGGAACACAACTCGCAACTGCGGAGGAAGGATCCGAAAGCTGTCCCTGATCATTTTCGAGTACCACCAGCTCGTTTGAAAGAGCGATTTTCTGACCGGTTAGGGATTTCCTTCTCTTGGCTTCGATGGCGCGCGACGCGAAACCGGGGTCGAGCATTTCCACCTCGTCGCCGGAAGCGCACCTAGCTTGATGAGCAGATCGCATATCGCGATGGGCATGAGCGTTGGCGACCGACAGACGAACGAGATTAGCAGCACCGGCAGATGTGCCGCGGCGGGCGGTTGATTCGACGCCCACGACGGAAGACCTCTGCATGGCGCCGACGATCGAGAAGGTAGACAGACGGCAGGCTGAGAAGGAATCGACGCGAATGCGGACTGAGCAGCGTGTACGAATTAAAAATATGTCAACGAGGTTTGCTCACCTAAACCAACTGATGTCATCTCGTTGAGACGGACAATGATGATCGCGCGTCGCGGAAACACAAATACACCGTCGGCAACCGGCAACCGTTTCGGATAGGAGGCGGCGTGTGAATCATGAGCGGCGCGCGCGGCGTCGGGTCCTACGGCGATATCGCCGCTGGAAATCGGCAAGCCGTCGCCGATAGGAGGATCTCGTCGATAAGTTTCGCCCGGGCGATGGTGATGATGATTGCAACGGCATGTGTTTGTCGGGGCGCGTTTCGGGAGCGCGTCGCTTCGAGAGCCGGCCTGGACGAGTGATTGTCGCTGTCGCGGTCGGGACTATCCGCCAAGATCGGCCGGCGCGACGCCGCAGTTCCGCCGATCGCAGATCGCAGACTGACTGACCGTTGGCGCTCCGGTGGCCGATGACGCGGGGGTGGCCCTGTTTTGCTGACAGGGCGGTCCTGATGTGTGCACCGTTTAGTATACACACTGCTTATTCAAATGACTCGTAAAAGGACTGTAAAATTTATACTGCCCTATAAACCCCAACGGAGGAAGCGACAACACTGAGAACGGTAGGCACCTACTAAAAGTAGGTACGATATTGAAGTCAGCAGTTGGCTGAATATCTAGTGCATTTGCAATGCTTAAAAGATAATGTTATTCATATTCAAATTACGATTAATTATTACGAAGAAAGTGGCACACATTATTGATAATGCATGTACATGTGGTAGTTGCGTTTTTCACCAAAATTATTTGACTGATATGACAACAAATACAAAGTAACGAAACATCTTCTATATCCATGGAGATGTTTCCAAAAACTAGAGGCAATGTATCGGATAATAATCTTTATTATCGAAAAAAATACGAATGATTTCAATCTAAATCACAGTCATATAAGAACTAATTTTAAGCCAGCTGTCACTAAGATAACGATATATCTTTAAATGAGTATGAATTAAGATAATAAATTAATCAGTTTCTGATAAGTTGTGATTGGCCATGTATGTACTAATCTTTGCGCCTTGCGGTTATTTTACGAGTAAGTTAGATGTACGCCCAATATTAAGTTATAATAAAATATTTCGCATACAGTATACACCAAAAATATCATGTCTTTGCACACACTCCAGTAGTTAAGATAAAGTCGTGAATTTTTAATGTTAAAGCCTTCTATTTTAATAATCTTTGAACTGAATGGTTGTTCACTATAACAATAATATTATTTAAAAATATTATATAATAATAAATAATGATCATTTCAAGGTCAAAAATAAATGTATTTTTTTTTAAATAAATGTATTTATTTATTTATTTAAAAATAAACTATTTTTTTTGTGCAAGGAGTTGAGTTTAATAGTTAGTGCAACAAAATGTCTGAAATTAAAACATTATTATATTGAAAAATAACATTGATTAGAGTTACTTTAATATCTGGGAAACTAATTATCTGTTGACATTGCTAATGTCAACAGATAATTGCCAACATTGGCACTTTTAGCACCAAAAAAATAAAACCTTTTTGATGCAATTGGGCGCTGTAACTCAATACGGAAAACTGACCTTGGCCCTTCTTGTACCAAGCGACAGATTTAAATTCTTAAAACTCGACCTCTTAGTGCAGTTTTAGCGAAAGACAATACATTTTTTTAACAGAAAAAAATATGTGAAGGTTTATACCGGTTTTATGACTTTCGCATAGGGAGAAAGAGGTAAGTATTTAATTGATCTAGAATAATAAAATTATATCAAGAAGGTTTTAGATATTTAAACATTTATACCTATCTATAATAATTAAGTATTTTCAGTTACTATAAGTTACTATAAGTCCAGTAAGGATTCAAGTAGTATTTAGTTGAAGTCAATGGTACAAACATATGTACTCTTATTTGACGAATAACCTCTAAATTCGAAGTTCAATAATATTGCAAATTAATGTACCTAAGTGAAATATAAAGTAATTAGGGTTAGGCAAAAGCAAGAAAGAGTAATAGGAGAGGAAATATACGAAATTAATGGAATATATTGTTTTTTTCTTTGCAAAAGGTTTTACACGTATGTTTGTATTGGTGTATTTTGCACCGATATTCTGTAATTTAAATGCCCGGTAAAAAATAAATAATAAAAATTAGAAACAAAAACTATTTAAATAAATATTACAAAACAAAAAATAGGTTTAATACGTCATCACAGTACAATTATTTTAAGGTTTTCGAATATTGCCGTTCATTTTTTATTTAGCATTTATTAGTATATTTATGAAAAAAAAACCGGCATTATTCCTATGCGGTGCGGTTCCGATAGATTAATTAATGATCGGATAAAATTATGGAGATAAATGTATTTTGCGAATTCTCGGATACAATTGCTTGAAACCTATTAATTTTAAATGTCAATTATAATAAATTAAACTTTACGAACCCCGGTGCTAAGTTGAAGCGTATCAAATGCGTGGCGAACTCGACAGTAGCCTGGATAAATTACGGGCATCGATAGAATAGCCAATAACTTTTCAACCCGAAGGTGATTTTCAAATCTTTAAGCATATTAAGACAATCTTATTTTTAAACATCGAATAAATCTATTCATCTTCTTTTTTTTTTGTAAACATAAAAAAAACGGAACCACCAAAACGTTGAAGTCGGTTCAGAAACACGCTCTAATACTGCGCCGATTTCATCGTATTGATGAATGTTTTAGGTTTTTAAAAGTTTATTATTGTAATTTTATTAGCTACCTTACACTAAAATTGACAATGAATCAACTCAACGTATTTTGGTTGAAATCGGATAAAAATACAATCGATATTGTAAATATGTGCGAGTTGGCTCGTATCAAACCGTACAAAACATGAAGTTAGAAACCGTTTTTGCATTTCGAGCAGTTTCTATTAAAACGTACGGTATAATAACCCTTCTCAGCGAGTATGATGAGATGTGGGAGTGCATATTTTTTGTCTCAATCACTCGAACCGCAACGGAATGCGTCGGAGGGAGATGTCGCTATTATTATTTGCGATGCATGCGGGTAAAATTAATTTCGCCATTAACCGGCAAAAGAGTTCTGTCACCAAATTAATTAATACGGATTAAGCATTAAATTTATCATACGGGCAAAACAAAACGATTCTGATTCGCTAACCCGAGTCACGTTCGGGTAAAACACTTAAGTGGTTTAAAAAGTTTGCCGTGCTTAATAGAATTAAGGACACTGATAATAAAAAGTTCCAAAGCATTGATTTATTTCATCTTATAAAACCGTAAACAATTTATTAAGGCTGTCTGATATTGTTTAAAACTATATACCACCTTTTCTTTCTATAGTCATTAAATATATTATTTTTGCGATGTGCAAATTATCACTCATCCTAACATCAACATCCCACTTTCCACTCTCCTACCTACACACTTCATTACACACTCATTTCATGATTCTTTATATTTATAACAATTACACAAATTATACTTGTTGACCATATGATATGTATATTATATATATTCCTCGGTAAACTCATTAATGAAATATACAATATTAATAATTATAAGGACGATTATGAGTTACACATTTAAATCTAACAATAAAGCGACAGTTGAAAAACAAATTGGAAGAAATAGAAAAATTAACATAATGGACATAAAATCTCAAGCCAAATACTAAATAGAAACAAGAGAATTTAAATCATTACTGTTCGTTGTGAATGTAGGTAATAATATATGTTCGCGCAGTATGAAAATGCAAGCGAAATAAGGCACCCCCAGCCAAACCCCCCCTTCTTTTATTCTATGAAATCACCGGCTGAAAGCATTCGGCAATGAAAATGACCACGCAGTATGAAATTATCTGCGAAATAAATGCACCTGTTCACGCAGTATGAAAATGCAAGCGAAATAAGGCACCCCCAGCCAAAACCCCCCTTCTTTATTATATGAAATCAGCTGCTAAGAGCATTCGGCAACTAAATGACAACGCAGTATGAAAATACCTGCGAAATAAATTCACCTCTGAATTACTATGAAAACGATCAATACTCAATCTAATATCCCGCTAAAGTCGACAGCGCAACGGAGAAAGGCGAATGGAACGCCGGTGAGAAAACCGTTACAATTCAAATTTTTGGCCATAAAGGGCGACAGACCGCGCGGACAGCGCGACGCCGGCCATCAAATTTCATGTCAATAAGCCGAATTTAGATTTCTTGAAAAACTCTGATAAATCAGGTTTGCAGAGTCAAAATCCTGGAAAAATAATAATTGCATGCGGAAGCTAACTGAGCATCTGTGTGTCGAAATCTGAAAACTTTCATCGACCCATTTTTGAACTATTGAGTTTTTTGCCAAACTGTGGGTAGTCACTGGCGGGTCGATATGAAAGAAAAGTGAGAGTTTGAAAAACTCGTATAAAATCAATTTGAAGAGCTAAAACTCTGAAAAAATACTCATTAGCTAGCTATGCTAATGGACTAGCGAATGGTCCGAAATTCGGACGCCGCTCACGTGACCCTTTGAAGCTATTGAGTTTTCTAACAAAGGAAGAGCTATAGAAATGGCTGAAATAAACCTCAAAAGATGAATAACTACAAATATCTTGCAGGGGGTGATATGGGGGACATCGAAGCTCATTAAAGCCTTAACGACGGACTCAAAAATCCTATCTGAAATTACGCTGGACGCACCATTACAAAGATGCTGACAGCCAAAGTGGCATAACAAAACCTGGAGTTATGAGTGCCTGTAACTTTTGATATATTAATGTTACGACAAAATTGTCATACAATTATCTTTCAGAAATGTTGTTCTGAACATTTTTAAACAATAAAATTTTTTGAAAATTAAAACCGTTCTATCTTTTTAGTCTTTGGTCCGATAATGAATTTTATTGCAGATTCGAGATCAGCTCGATGGGGCGCTTCGTTTGAGCTATAAATTACATAGATTAGACGAAAATCGAAAAAATCGCTGCGCGAAAAATTAGGTTTATATAGGCATTAGAAAAGCTCGATGGTCACGTGTCACAAAATGGACCAATCACAGCGCAGGGAAAGTCGAATTTCCGCGAGGCGCTAGCCGAATTGTAACAGTGCTTAAAAGAAGGAGCGCGGGGGGGTACTGCATTCAGTGAAAATACCTACATGGCCGTTGTCGACACGTGTCGAGGCTATCTTCGGAAAAGTACGCGCAAAGGCTCCGCCTGGAAAATCTTGGCGATTTCAGGCGTTGAACCACCCATAGCTAAATTCAGTGTTTTCAAAGCCATCAGCGACTAAAGTCAGTGTTAAAAGCAAGTGTTAGCTAAAAAGTAAATTCTTTCAAAATTAATTACGTTTAGAATCATTAAGCCTCGGTCGGCCACGTTACATACATCTTTTCGGTCGCGAATTTAATCACTCTGAAAAAATTCGATAATATTTTTTGAAAAAATTACAAGTCGGGAATTTCGAAAATAATTAAAATAATTATTTTTTATAGCAGATTCGTTGACAACGTAATAAAACGGTTGAGAAATAATAGACTTCGAAAAATATCTAACGATAAATAAACTTTTTATAGTTAACTAAAGTTTTGGCGGTTAAACTTCAAAAAGATTAAATTTATCAATTATTTAACTAGATTCGTTAACGCCGTGGCCGATTAGGCAATTCGCTTCTAACCGGATGAAAATCGGACGACTTTGAAAAAACTTTTGAAATTTTTCCCGGAATCTAACTGATAGGCGAATTTTCATTGAAAACCAAAAATGTTTAAAATAGTCAATTTTTCCGGTGAATTCGGTACCACCGTATCCGAGCGGTTGAAAAATAATAGGCTTTGAAAAAGATCTAACAATAAATAAACTTTTTACAGTTGATTTAAGTTTTTGCGGCAAAACTTCAAAAAGTTTAAAGTTATCAATTATCTCATTAGATTCGTTAACGCCGCAGTCGATTAGGCAATTCGTTCCTAACCAGATAAAAATCGGACGACTTTGAAAAAACTTTGAAATTTTTTCAAAAATTAAATGACAGTCGAATTTTCATTGAAAACCAAAAATATTTAAAATAGTCAATTTTTCCGGTGGATTCGGTAGCAACGCATTTAGGCGAGTGGCAAATAACGAAACATGGAAAAGTTCTGACGGTAAATAAACGCAGTAAACTCTTGTTAAGATCGTGAAATTTAGGAGGCCAAACATTCCTAAAATTATAGATATTCACATACGTTCGAAATAAAGAAGCGATCTTCTTCGTCTCGCCTAAACGAAACATTTTTATAAATTAAAAATGATAGCATCTCGAATAATTTGAAAATAAATATTCGTCTGTAAGCGCCAAAAGCTGATGAAACATTTCACAGCCATAGTGTTTGAATAACTAATATTTGAAATCTTTTTGTGATCCAAAGACAATAGATTTTAGAATAAATAGTTATAGTGAGTAAAGACTCAATTTAAGTTTAAATGAAATAGGAGTGCTCGGACGGGACGCCTCAGCCGCTGATCTCGACAAGCGACTGCAAGCAGTAAGGTAGGACTAGATTTAACTGTGTTTAACCTGTCTCATTTGTGTCACGTCATTCATAATAACACACGGGGATTACACGCCTTTTCAAGGCTAGTTAAATTCAAGGAGGGGCTTGTGAGGATCTGTGTCCTTCCGTGATGAGCGGGTGATTGACCATATCAGCCGAAGAGCGTTGACATGTCAAAAAGCGTGGCTTAAATTCGGAATTCAGGTCGCAATCCCTGAACTGATACGAAGGTCTCACCAGGCTGCACCGAAGCACGTTGACTCCAAACTTGCAAAATTTTGAAAATTTAAATTTTTTGAAAAAGCATATTACACAACACAAACACTTTGAAAATTTCAATGTTTATTGTTATATGTGTTGTTACTAGGTGTTAGGGATGGAACCTACCAGAGTATGGCCGGCAGGTCCAACCGGCTAGAAGTCGCCGGGCCTTGGCCATCTCCGTCTTCATTCCTAACTGCCCATGAGTCACGAACAAGGAACCTCGTTCGTCTCTGAGGGACATCAAATATCAATCAAATCCTTTTATTTTAGATGCCCCCCACCTTCATATGCTGAAGTCAACCCAAGGTCCAGTGGGTATATGGCTCGATGAGGAGATTGAAGAAGCAGAGACTCTGACTATCTATTAATAATCTCTCATCCCTGAATATAATCGATAATGTTCTTTCATGTTTGAATTAAGTTAATAATATCATACACCTAAGGACTGGTCCTACCTTATAGCAATGCCATAGAATAAAGCTTGACCCCATCCAGATGTGATTTACGCCCACGATCTGGGAGTTGGAGAAATAACACTAGTGGACCGTGACCCGTATGACAGATTCGTGATTACAAGCGACCTTGACTACTTAACGGGCGGTGTCCAAAAAATTGTGTTGAATTAAACTGAATTGACTTGACTAACGAGATAAGATAGAACGGCACAGTACATGTAAAGTTTACATTTGAATTTGAATCTGGGACAAGTATACGGTAGCTGTCAGAAAACTCTCCCGAGCTATATATCGCTCCATATACTCTTTGGTCGGCAACGGATGTGGGCACGTGATGCCTATCTCTCCGCCCGACAGAATCATGAAGCCCGACATGAGTCGGGGCACCGGACGCTGGTACATGATACCTTCGGTTCGCCCATGTGGGTCATGAGAAGAAATTAAAGGCTGGGATTGGCCATGTGGGGATCCACGGACCCTACTCGGAACCCAGCGGGCAAGGTTGCCCTTTCCCGTTAAATCCGGAAGGCAGGCTACGATTGGAGTACATCCACCAATCAAGGTAGTCGGGCAGAGTTACGCCGCTCACTTAATGGCCGCGCGTTCGGAAGTCGGGTACTGCGGGCCCTCTTCGACGTCCGGCTGGGGCCGTGAAAGCCTCCCCCGTTTCGACCGGGAAGGCCGGAATGACGGAAGTGTGGAACAAGATCTCCCGCTTGCCGACCGGCAGGTCGTCCCAGTACGACTGGCGTTTGGGGTTTGGGAGGCGGATACTATGGGCCGCCTCCACACCTATCAGGGACGTTTGGTCTCTTTCCCGTTAAATCCGGAAGGCGGGCTACGATTGGGGTTGAAACCACCAATGAAGGTAGTCAGGCAGAGTTGCGCCACTCACTTAAGGCCGCGCGGACGGAAGTCGGGTACTGTGGGCCCTCTTCGACGTTCGGCTGGGGCTATGTTTGCCTCCCCCGTTTTGACCGGGAAGGTCGGGATTCCGGAAGTGTGGAGCGAGATCTCCAGCTTGCCGCCCGGCAGGTCGTACTTGTACGACTGGCGTCTGGGTTTGGGTTGTGGGTACTTCGGACCCGCTTCCGCACCCATTGTTGTGAGACGGTATGGGTCTCTATTCCCGTGAATTTCGGAAGTGATCGGTGTCAGGGCGACCGACTGCATGTAAATCTCCGACCGAGTCCAGAACGACCCTGGCCAACTGCAGTGTCAGCGGTCTATCGATGGGTACTAAGGTCCCTGACTACTCATCAAAACTGATGCCTTATTGAAGCTCCCGGTCCGACCCCTTCTCTCCAGGTCTCCGTTATGGGTAAAGATGTAACGGAATGAGTGGAACAATCGATTGTAAAGCTAAGTGGGGGTGATCCAAACAACAACAGAAAGAAAGAGGTCAGTGGGCTACCCCCTTTAGTGTCCGACCACGCAATAGAGAAGGCAGATTGATCAACTCATTAATTATCGTCTCTTTTCGGGGGGGCAATAGTTAGTGAACCAACGAGCCGACTCTGGTGAAAGTATACTCGCCCGTTGAGGTCGCCATAAAATTGGCAAAAAGGCCGCCGTCATCCTTGCAAGGTGACGTAATCAATACCGGATCGAAATCCCATTAGGGAGGACGGTCGTACAATGCTCACAAGTGTATCTCATGCCAACTTGCAAAGTAGAAGCAAAAGATAAATAATTAGAGCCGGGGAGGGTAGCCGCACCACGGTAGTAACCCAATCCGGCTCGTCACGCAAACGAAAAGTTGTGCGTTTGTTTTGAAAATTAACTGGAGAGAGAGCATCCAATCCTGTTGAATACTTGATTGATGAAATTACGCTTTTCCGCTTAACGATTGCAAATCGATACAAGCATTAGCTGTAGCCGAGTTACTCGGTAGTTTGCCTTGATGCAAAGGGGCAGACCTAAATGTGTGGGACAGGGCCAATAACCCCTCACACGTTGGCATGCTGTCACTAAGTGAGGACACGTACAGGAGAGTTGTGGGATGGACTGGAAATTTGATAAAATTTTGAACGCCTATCACCCCCTATGACAGTTGCCGTAATACTAGCTGGTTATTCCATAACCAAAGAGCGAGAACCCATGACTGACTGTTACTCATTGAAAAATCGCGGTTACATTGATGGTATCTTTGTAAGGTTCTCCGATGATGCACTTCCATTAAGGTACAATTGAAGGGTAGGAAACTATGGTACGGTACAGTACATTTGTTATGGGGAGGTCGGTAAGGTCAACACCGCGGTATCCGAATAATTACGATATTGGCAATTTCAGTGACACCGGCCTCCTTTCGGTCGCCACGTACGACACCCAGTCGCAGAGCCGTGAGGACGGCAGCGAACATTGGTCCTTCGAGCCGGATCTACGCCAACGAGCTACTCCGAAGACCCTGTCAATTGGTGGTTGGAAGGCTAGGAACGCGAAATGAGTGACAGCGAAGACGATCAGGTCAGTGCGACCAAGTCTATGAAGAGCAATGATCGCAGAAGAGCACTGCAAGCTCGATTAGTCGAAGTAAGGCGAGCAATAGCAGAAAAGGCTATTTCGAAGACCCCCACAACTGAAGCGATGACCCCATTACCATGTCGTCCAATGGAGCCGGCCAGTAAGGCCAATTCGCATGTGACATACGTCAGGTCCGAACAAGGATCAAGAAGGGAATCCGTGCGATCCCTCAGCCGAAGCGATCGCAAACGAAAGTTCGAAGAAACCATGAAGCTCGCTGACGAACACAAGCAAATCGAGCTAAAGAGGGCCGATGAAAAGGCGCGCATTGAGCTGGAATATCTGCAGCGAAAAAGGGAAGCGTTGCTGTTGCGCGACGCAGAGGCCCTGCCGGATGATGAAGAAGTCCAAGAACCAGAGGTGATCCCTGTGGCGGACAGGGCTGACGCGGTGCGCGACTGGCTGGACACCAGTAAGCCAGCGTCAGTACCCGATTCTTCACTTGAGAAGAGAACTAAAGCCGTTGAGAAAATGTCGGGAAAGGCGAGTGGGTCAGAAGATCCCACGTTTCGCACCTATATAGCGAGACAAGCGGGAGGCCGCGACCTGCCCCATTTTGATGGAAACCCCAAAGAGTGGCCGGTGTTTGTGGCGCAATATGACCAGTCTACAGAAATGTGTAGCTTCAGCAACTATGAAAATTTATTGCGACTTCAGAGATGTCTGAAGGGCAGAGCCAGGGAGGCGGTTTCGGCAATGTTGCTAAACCCGAACCACGTACCAGAAATACGGAGGACCCTAGAACGCCGCTTCGGAAGGCCGGAGTATCTGATAGACCTAATGGTCAATGAAGTACGGAATATTCCAGCGGTGAAAGGTTGGTCTAAACCTAGTGAATTAATGGATTTTGGACTTAAGGTTACAAACCTAATAGTGGCCCTACAAAACGCAAACCAGCAAGGGCACTTACAGAATCCGATAATGTTGAAGGAACTGTCAGACAAACTTCCAACATATTTGAGATCTCAATGGTGGCAGCATATGGAGCTCCACGCAATAGAGGGACGAGGCTCTATGGAACACTTCGGAAAATGGCTGACCACACTGACTGATGCCGCAGGCCATAGTCACGACCATGACACGGACAAACCCTTCGGTCAAGCTCCAAAGATGGCGGTGAAGAGGACCTTCCCTCGTAGACCTAACATGCCTAATAAGCAACTTAGGCACAAGATCGTCCTGAGCACGGCTGAAAAATCGGACTACTGCGATTACTGTGAGCGCAAAGGGCACACGACCGCAAAGTGCCGAGTAATACAGCAAATCTCTTTAACCGACAGGCGCAACTGGGCTTATAACAAAAGGGTGTGCTACAACTGCATGAAGCGAGGGCATTCCAGTCAAAAGTGCCTGCAGACCCCCTGCGGAGTAGAGGGATGCCAAGTTAAGCATAACAAATTACTACACCCTCAGGAGCCGCGACCCATACATAAGCCGCAACGCAAAAATGCCAAGCCGAAAGCGTCAAGACAGAAGGGACCCCAACCTTCGACCTCGAAAGGCGGGGCAACGGATGCATGCGCCAACGCGTGGACTGCATGACGCGAGAAGATCCTCCTCAGAGTAGGCGAAGTAACAGTGAAAGGTACGAAGGGCACGGCCAACATACTGGCGCTATTCGACGAGGGCTCAACGGTAACATTGTTGAATAGAGATATAGCCGAGTCGATCGGAGCAGAAGGAAAGCGAGTAGCCCTGAAGCTCAACGGAGCAGGAGAAATGCGTACCACTGAAACCAACTCTGAGATGGTTAACTTCTCCGTGCGAGGAAGTGGGAAGGATACTTACACCGCAGTCAAGCGGGCCAGAACCATCAACAACCTGAAATTGCCAGTGCACGACGTGGACATCGAGGCGCTAAAACGAAGATGGCCACACCTGGCCGATCTACCCGTTCACAACATAAGGGGCCGACCTCAGCTGCTCATCGGGCAAGACAATTGGGACTTAATAATCCCACTGGAGGTTCGAAGAGCGAAGAGAAACGCGCCCGTGGCAACATTATCACGTCTTGGATGGGTGATACACGGCAGACTGCCACAAGCCTCGATGCCCCCGAAAAACGTCCATACGATGTGCCATAGCACATACGAAGATGACTTGAGCCTACACGAGTTAATTAAAGAAAGTTTCAAGATTGAAACCCTGGGAACCGTCGCCAGGGAACGTGACCAACAACGGTGTGCTCGCGCCAATGCAACATTGGCAAGGACGACGAGAAAAATCGCCGAGCAGCAGTGGGAGACGGGGCTGCTCTGGAGCACGGATGAGGTGCAGTTTCCCCCCAGTAGGCACAACGCCCTGACGCGGTTACGGAGTATGGAAAGAACACTGAACAAAAATCCCGAATTGAAGAAGATGTACAGTCAAAAGATTGACGACTACCTCGAGAAGGGGTTCGCCCGATACTTATCCAAAGAAGAAAGTGCGAAACAAGGGCCACGAACGTGGTACCTCCCACACTTCTATGTTACGAACCCAAATAAACCGGGCAAGCTGAGGCTTGTCTTCGATGCTGCAGCGCAGGTGATGGGAACCTGTCTTAACGATAAGTTGGAGACGGGACCCGACTTATATAATTCTTTGTTGACAATATTATTTGGCTTCAGGCAGAGAGCAATTGGCTTCACAGCTGACATCAAGGAAATGTTTCACATGATCAAGATCAATGAAGCGGACCAGGACTCCCAAAGGTTCCTGTGGCGAGGAATGAACCTGGACGCCGAGCCGCGAACGCTGGTGATGCAGTCGATGATCTTCGGGGCGAAATCATCTCCTTGCTCAGCCCAGTATACGAAAAACGTCAATGCCAAGGAGTTGGCCACCAAGTATCCTCGGGCAGTCAACCCTATACTGTTAAAACATTATATGGATGACTATCTAGATAGCGTGGATGACGTCGCGACTGCTAAAGAATTAATAACGCAAGTGTCAGGCGCACACCGTGAGGGAGGTTTTGACTTGTGTAACTGGGCGTGTAGTAACAGCGAGGTACTGGAAATATTACCCGTGGAGAAACACTCCAAGTCAAGCGTAAAGCTGAACATCACATCGGAAAAGGGGGCGACATTGCCGAGCGAGCGAGTGCTCGGGTTGCAGTGGAATCACCTGAAAGATGAGCTATCGTTCGACTTGAAGTTTAGCAGAGTGCCTCCGATGGTGCTGACCGGAGCTGTCAGACCAACGAAGAGACAGATGCTAAGCATCACCATGTCAGTATTCGACCCGCTGGGACTGCTGTCCCCATTCACGATAAAAGCAAAGATCCTAATGCAGGATGTATGGCGTACGGGCACGTCATGGGACGAAAAACTAAGCGACGCAGCAAACGCAAAATGGGCGAGATGGATGGAGGAGCTGAAGGCGATCTCGGGCATCAAAGTCCCGAGATGGTACCAACTCCAGGCTAATAAAGCAGTGCAACTCCACATCTTCTGTGACGCAAGCGAGCAGGCTTATGCGGCAGTGGCCTACTTCCGGCAGGAAACTGATGCAGGAGTGAAGGTCAGTTTTGTGACGAGTAAAACTCGGGTTGCCCCATTAAAACCCATGAGCATCCCGAGACTCGAGTTACAAGGAGCACATTTGGCCAGCCGGCTAGCGACCGCTATCAAAGAAGCTCACGAACTGAAGATCGAGAGATTAGTAATATGGAGTGACTCCAAGACCATAATTCAGTGGATACATTCAGATCCCAGGAACTATAAAACGTTCGTTGCACACCGACTCGGCGAAATCGATGAAGTGACGACTCCCGACGACTGGCGTTGGGTACCGACGAAGGAAAATGTTGCAGACGAAGCGACGCGTGATAACGCACCCATTGACCTGACACCTAACTCACGATGGTTCGCCGGGCCAGAATTCCTACGTCTGCCCGAGAGCCAATGGCCAGTGGCAAAACCATCCAGGCCGATAACAACAGAGGAGGAGATCAGGAGAGAGATCGTACTGATGGCAAACGAGGAGGTTGAAGGGGAGGCACAGGGACAGGCAAGGAGGTCGCTATCAAAAAGCTTTCCGACGAACCTGTCCAATCTGTGTAAACCAGAAACCGAACCAAAGGCTCATGAACATACTGACAGCCTACCAAACATCAGTAGGTTCTCATCTTGGATACGCCTGGTGAGAGCGACGGCTTGGTGCCTAAGATTTATCAAACGCTGCAGGAAGCAACCAGTAGACGGACCACTCAACATTAATGACGTGGACGAAGCTGAAACATTGTGGATAAAATCCAGTCAACGGAATCACTTCCCAGCCGAATTGAAAGCCCTGGCGGAAGGGCGAGCCATACACCCTAGCAGCCGTCTGAAACTACTCATGCCGTATATCGATGAGGACGGAGTTTTAAGGATGGATGGCCGCACAAGCTTGGCAGAGAACATCCCTATTGAAACAAGGAAGCCGGCAATTATGGATCCCAAAGATCAGTATACGCGTTTGATAATCAAACACGCGCACGAGAAGTCTCTGCACCACGGGCACGAAAGAGTGCTCAACGAACTAAGGCAAAGGTTCTGGATATTGAACGCCAGATCCGCAATTCGTCAGATCGTGCGGAGCTGCCAACAATGCAAGGTGCGAAAAAATGAAGCACCTGCTCAAATGATGGGAAAGCTGCCACAGGTGAGAATGGCACACCACATCCGTCCATTCACGAACTGCGGATGTGACTACTTCGGACCCTACGATGTGACCATCGGAAGGCGTCATGAGAAGAGATATGGAGTACTATTCACGTGCTTAAGCACGCGAGCGATTCATCTGGAATTGGCAGCGTCTTTGTCCACAGACTCAGCCATAATGGCCATCCGACGGATGGCAGCCAGAAGGGGCACACCAAGACACATGTATTCTGACAACGGTACTAACCTGAGGGGAGCTGACAATGAGATCAGGAAAGCCCTCGAGGAGATCGACCACACACGAATGCAAGAGGACCTTTCCATGCGTGGTATAACCTGGCACTTTATACCACCAGCCTCTCCTCATATGGGAGGCTCATGGGAACGATTGGTGCGCTCCGTGAAGGTTGCACTAAGCAGCACCTTGAAAGAAAGGGCTCCTAAAGAGGAAGCCCTGGCAACACTCCTCACTGAAGTCGAACATATGGTGAACAGCCGACCACTGACACAAGTGTCATTGAATCACGAAGATGATGAAAGCTTGACGCCAAATCATTTCTTGATTGGAGCATCATCAGGGCACATGGTAATGGGAGAGCATAACAGCGAGGATTTTGACTCGAAGAAGCAATGGAGAATTTCTCAAGCTTTAGCGGATATGTTTTGGAACCGATGGGTAAAGGAATATCTACCCACACTGAACCAAACAACCAAGTGGCACAAAGAGGGGCTGCAGTTGAAGAAGGGTGACCTAGTACTGATAGCAGACAATAACCTACCGCGCAACGCGTGGCCAAGGGGCATCATAATCAACACATACCCCGGCAAAGACGATCAAGTGCGAGTAGTAGAAATCAGAACAAGAGCAGGCACAATGAAACGACCCGTCAACAAAGTCATACCGCTCGAAGTGCAGACACGAGAGAGTACTGTAGATGCAGTCTAAGTACGGGGGGGGGAATGTTCGCGCAGTATGAAAATGCAAGCGAAATAAGGCACCCCCAGCCAAACCCCCCCTTCTTTTATTCTATGAAATCACCGGCTGAAAGCATTCGGCAATGAAAATGACCACGCAGTATGAAATTATCTGCGAAATAAATGCACCTGTTCACGCAGTATGAAAATGCAAGCGAAATAAGGCACCCCCAGCCAAAACCCCCCTTCTTTATTATATGAAATCAGCTGCTAAGAGCATTCGGCAACTAAATGACAACGCAGTATGAAAATACCTGCGAAATAAATTCACCTCTGAATTACTATGAAAACGATCAATACTCAATCTAATATCCCGCTAAAGTCGACAGCGCAACGGAGAAAGGCGAATGGAACGCCGGTGAGAAAACCGTTACAATTCAAATTTTTGGCCATAAAGGGCGACAGACCGCGCGGACAGCGCGACGCCGGCCATCAAATTTCATGTCAATAAGCCGAATTTAGATTTCTTGAAAAACTCTGATAAATCAGGTTTGCAGAGTCAAAATCCTGGAAAAATAATAATTGCATGCGGAAGCTAACTGAGCATCTGTGTGTCGAAATCTGAAAACTTTCATCGACCCATTTTTGAACTATTGAGTTTTTTGCCAAACTGTGGGTAGTCACTGGCGGGTCGATATGAAAGAAAAGTGAGAGTTTGAAAAACTCGTATAAAATCAATTTGAAGAGCTAAAACTCTGAAAAAATACTCATTAGCTAGCTATGCTAATGGACTAGCGAATGGTCCGAAATTCGGACGCCGCTCACGTGACCCTTTGAAGCTATTGAGTTTTCTAACAAAGGAAGAGCTATAGAAATGGCTGAAATAAACCTCAAAAGATGAATAACTACAAATATCTTGCAGGGGGTGATATGGGGGACATCGAAGCTCATTAAAGCCTTAACGACGGACTCAAAAATCCTATCTGAAATTACGCTGGACGCACCATTACAAAGATGCTGACAGCCAAAGTGGCATAACAAAACCTGGAGTTATGAGTGCCTGTAACTTTTGATATATTAATGTTACGACAAAATTGTCATACAATTATCTTTCAGAAATGTTGTTCTGAACATTTTTAAACAATAAAATTTTTTGAAAATTAAAACCGTTCTATCTTTTTAGTCTTTGGTCCGATAATGAATTTTATTGCAGATTCGAGATCAGCTCGATGGGGCGCTTCGTTTGAGCTATAAATTACATAGATTAGACGAAAATCGAAAAAATCGCTGCGCGAAAAATTAGGTTTATATAGGCATTAGAAAAGCTCGATGGTCACGTGTCACAAAATGGACCAATCACAGCGCAGGGAAAGTCGAATTTCCGCGAGGCGCTAGCCGAATTGTAACAGTGCTTAAAAGAAGGAGCGCGGGGGGGTACTGCATTCAGTGAAAATACCTACATGGCCGTTGTCGACACGTGTCGAGGCTATCTTCGGAAAAGTACGCGCAAAGGCTCCGCCTGGAAAATCTTGGCGATTTCAGGCGTTGAACCACCCATAGCTAAATTCAGTGTTTTCAAAGCCATCAGCGACTAAAGTCAGTGTTAAAAGCAAGTGTTAGCTAAAAAGTAAATTCTTTCAAAATTAATTACGTTTAGAATCATTAAGCCTCGGTCGGCCACGTTACATACATCTTTTCGGTCGCGAATTTAATCACTCTGAAAAAATTCGATAATATTTTTTGAAAAAATTACAAGTCGGGAATTTCGAAAATAATTAAAATAATTATTTTTTATAGCAGATTCGTTGACAACGTAATAAAACGGTTGAGAAATAATAGACTTCGAAAAATATCTAACGATAAATAAACTTTTTATAGTTAACTAAAGTTTTGGCGGTTAAACTTCAAAAAGATTAAATTTATCAATTATTTAACTAGATTCGTTAACGCCGTGGCCGATTAGGCAATTCGCTTCTAACCGGATGAAAATCGGACGACTTTGAAAAAACTTTTGAAATTTTTCCCGGAATCTAACTGATAGGCGAATTTTCATTGAAAACCAAAAATGTTTAAAATAGTCAATTTTTCCGGTGAATTCGGTACCACCGTATCCGAGCGGTTGAAAAATAATAGGCTTTGAAAAAGATCTAACAATAAATAAACTTTTTACAGTTGATTTAAGTTTTTGCGGCAAAACTTCAAAAAGTTTAAAGTTATCAATTATCTCATTAGATTCGTTAACGCCGCAGTCGATTAGGCAATTCGTTCCTAACCAGATAAAAATCGGACGACTTTGAAAAAACTTTGAAATTTTTTCAAAAATTAAATGACAGTCGAATTTTCATTGAAAACCAAAAATATTTAAAATAGTCAATTTTTCCGGTGGATTCGGTAGCAACGCATTTAGGCGAGTGGCAAATAACGAAACATGGAAAAGTTCTGACGGTAAATAAACGCAGTAAACTCTTGTTAAGATCGTGAAATTTAGGAGGCCAAACATTCCTAAAATTATAGATATTCACATACGTTCGAAATAAAGAAGCGATCTTCTTCGTCTCGCCTAAACGAAACATTTTTATAAATTAAAAATGATAGCATCTCGAATAATTTGAAAATAAATATTCGTCTGTAAGCGCCAAAAGCTGATGAAACATTTCACAGCCATAGTGTTTGAATAACTAATATTTGAAATCTTTTTGTGATCCAAAGACAATAGATTTTAGAATAAATAGTTATAGTGAGTAAAGACTCAATTTAAGTTTAAATGAAATAGGAGTGCTCGGACGGGACGCCTCAGCCGCTGATCTCGACAAGCGACTGCAAGCAGTAAGGTAGGACTAGATTTAACTGTGTTTAACCTGTCTCATTTGTGTCACGTCATTCATAATAACACACGGGGATTACACGCCTTTTCAAGGCTAGTTAAATTCAAGGAGGGGCTTGTGAGGATCTGTGTCCTTCCGTGATGAGCGGGTGATTGACCATATCAGCCGAAGAGCGTTGACATGTCAAAAAGCGTGGCTTAAATTCGGAATTCAGGTCGCAATCCCTGAACTGATACGAAGGTCTCACCAGGCTGCACCGAAGCACGTTGACTCCAAACTTGCAAAATTTTGAAAATTTAAATTTTTTGAAAAAGCATATTACACAACACAAACACTTTGAAAATTTCAATGTTTATTGTTATATGTGTTGTTACTAGGTGTTAGGGATGGAACCTACCAGAGTATGGCCGGCAGGTCCAACCGGCTAGAAGTCGCCGGGCCTTGGCCATCTCCGTCTTCATTCCTAACTGCCCATGAGTCACGAACAAGGAACCTCGTTCGTCTCTGAGGGACATCAAATATCAATCAAATCCTTTTATTTTAGATGCCCCCCACCTTCATATGCTGAAGTCAACCCAAGGTCCAGTGGGTATATGGCTCGATGAGGAGATTGAAGAAGCAGAGACTCTGACTATCTATTAATAATCTCTCATCCCTGAATATAATCGATAATGTTCTTTCATGTTTGAATTAAGTTAATAATATCATACACCTAAGGACTGGTCCTACCTTATAGCAATGCCATAGAATAAAGCTTGACCCCATCCAGATGTGATTTACGCCCACGATCTGGGAGTTGGAGAAATAACACTAGTGGACCGTGACCCGTATGACAGATTCGTGATTACAAGCGACCTTGACTACTTAACGGGCGGTGTCCAAAAAATTGTGTTGAATTAAACTGAATTGACTTGACTAACGAGATAAGATAGAACGGCACAGTACATGTAAAGTTTACATTTGAATTTGAATCTGGGACAAGTATACGGTAGCTGTCAGAAAACTCTCCCGAGCTATATATCGCTCCATATACTCTTTGGTCGGCAACGGATGTGGGCACGTGATGCCTATCTCTCCGCCCGACAGAATCATGAAGCCCGACATGAGTCGGGGCACCGGACGCTGGTACATGATACCTTCGGTTCGCCCATGTGGGTCATGAGAAGAAATTAAAGGCTGGGATTGGCCATGTGGGGATCCACGGACCCTACTCGGAACCCAGCGGGCAAGGTTGCCCTTTCCCGTTAAATCCGGAAGGCAGGCTACGATTGGAGTACATCCACCAATCAAGGTAGTCGGGCAGAGTTACGCCGCTCACTTAATGGCCGCGCGTTCGGAAGTCGGGTACTGCGGGCCCTCTTCGACGTCCGGCTGGGGCCGTGAAAGCCTCCCCCGTTTCGACCGGGAAGGCCGGAATGACGGAAGTGTGGAACAAGATCTCCCGCTTGCCGACCGGCAGGTCGTCCCAGTACGACTGGCGTTTGGG
Organism: Neomicropteryx cornuta; assembly: GCA_020383195.1. Lineage (NCBI taxonomy): Eukaryota > Metazoa > Arthropoda > Insecta > Lepidoptera > Micropterigidae > Neomicropteryx > Neomicropteryx cornuta. Next base: position 16,709,561 of record JAHKQU010000014.1, read on the forward strand.
GTTTGGGAGGCGGATACTATGGGCCGCCTCCACACCTATCAGGGACGTTTGGTCTCTTTCCCGTTAAATCCGGAAGGCGGGCTACGATTGGGGTTGAAACCACCAATGAAGGTAGTCAGGCAGAGTTGCGCCACTCACTTAAGGCCGCGCGGACGGAAGTCGGGTACTGTGGGCCCTCTTCGACGTTCGGCTGGGGCTATGTTTGCCTCCCCCGTTTTGACCGGGAAGGTCGGGATTCCGGAAGTGTGGAGCGAGATCTCCAGCTTGCCGCCCGGCAGGTCGTACTTGTACGACTGGCGTCTGGGTTTGGGTTGTGGGTACTTCGGACCCGCTTCCGCACCCATTGTTGTGAGACGGTATGGGTCTCTATTCCCGTGAATTTCGGAAGTGATCGGTGTCAGGGCGACCGACTGCATGTAAATCTCCGACCGAGTCCAGAACGACCCTGGCCAACTGCAGTGTCAGCGGTCTATCGATGGGTACTAAGGTCCCTGACTACTCATCAAAACTGATGCCTTATTGAAGCTCCCGGTCCGACCCCTTCTCTCCAGGTCTCCGTTATGGGTAAAGATGTAACGGAATGAGTGGAACAATCGATTGTAAAGCTAAGTGGGGGTGATCCAAACAACAACAGAAAGAAAGAGGTCAGTGGGCTACCCCCTTTAGTGTCCGACCACGCAATAGAGAAGGCAGATTGATCAACTCATTAATTATCGTCTCTTTTCGGGGGGGCAATAGTTAGTGAACCAACGAGCCGACTCTGGTGAAAGTATACTCGCCCGTTGAGGTCGCCATAAAATTGGCAAAAAGGCCGCCGTCATCCTTGCAAGGTGACGTAATCAATACCGGATCGAAATCCCATTAGGGAGGACGGTCGTACAATGCTCACAAGTGTATCTCATGCCAACTTGCAAAGTAGAAGCAAAAGATAAATAATTAGAGCCGGGGAGGGTAGCCGCACCACGGTAGTAACCCAATCCGGCTCGTCACGCAAACGAAAAGTTGTGCGTTTGTTTTGAAAATTAACTGGAGAGAGAGCATCCAATCCTGTTGAATACTTGATTGATGAAATTACGCTTTTCCGCTTAACGATTGCAAATCGATACAAGCATTAGCTGTAGCCGAGTTACTCGGTAGTTTGCCTTGATGCAAAGGGGCAGACCTAAATGTGTGGGACAGGGCCAATAACCCCTCACACGTTGGCATGCTGTCACTAAGTGAGGACACGTACAGGAGAGTTGTGGGATGGACTGGAAATTTGATAAAATTTTGAACGCCTATCACCCCCTATGACAGTTGCCGTAATACTAGCTGGTTATTCCATAACCAAAGAGCGAGAACCCATGACTGACTGTTACTCATTGAAAAATCGCGGTTACATTGATGGTATCTTTGTAAGGTTCTCCGATGATGCACTTCCATTAAGGTACAATTGAAGGGTAGGAAACTATGGTACGGTACAGTACATTTGTTATGGGGAGGTCGGTAAGGTCAACACCGCGGTATCCGAATAATTACGATATTGGCAATTTCAGTGACACCGGCCTCCTTTCGGTCGCCACGTACGACACCCAGTCGCAGAGCCGTGAGGACGGCAGCGAACAATATATTTATGCTTTACTTGGTTCAATTTCGCTGTTTATAATTTTTAATAAATAAACAACTGAGAGGAGTTACGCCAATGAGAATGCGTGCACCACGACTGTTTTGAGATAAAATGAGAGTTTATGTGTTAGTGACAAGTATGTCTTTTTTGCGGGGATAGATTCATGCAAACACCTTATAAAGGAGGGCGCGCGCGCATAAGGCGATTAATAGCTCCACGGTATAAAAAGTATTATTTTGGCGTATAATCGTTTACGAAATTGAAAATCTTTTTAGATTACGAAGATACGAGATACGAGTAGTCGATATAACCTTTGTCAGTTACAAAACAATTTTAAAAAATTAAAATTTTAGCTAAAAAACAAGCACTGTGTAACTTTGTTTTTCTTAAATCATATTCTTCTTTGATAGTCTTTATACGGTTTGTAGCTATATGAATTTATATGCTAGTAATACGATGCCAAACGTGACCCTTTTTCTGAAGTGATGCGCTCAGGTAAAATCCGGTTGCGATAAGTAAACGGGCTCGCTAAATTTGCTCCCTTCAATCGACCAATCATTGTGCTTGCTTAGTTGCGTGCGGGCGGCACGCGATACGAAAAATCCACACAACGTTCGTTTCACTCCCTAACCTAACCATCGTAATCTTCACGTCTGAGCTGCTCAGAATTCCCATATTATTTGACTAACTTCATAGCCAAATTTTCGATTAGCTTACGGGCAGGAATGATGACACTTATTGGCCCGTAAACCTTTTTAAAAACTTCTATCAGGGCTTCTAAAGGCTGTGCCCCTTTGTAAGCACTAAAATATAAAAAAAAACACACGAGGCTACTTTTAATTACCATCCAGGGGGGGGGGGGGGCAATAGAAAAACAAACATATTAACAAAATAGAATAAGAACAACACGGAATACCGAGTGAACACATTTATTGTTTAATAGGAAATATAGTTACGTCTAGTGCACACACACACAATTAATTAACAAAATTTAACAAAGCTTGGTTATGGGATCGCGCAGGCTTCGGCTCGAGAGTACTCCTCTAGCCTTGGGCGGCACCGATCGGGAGCCCTAGTCTGGCTGCTGATCGACAATCGACTCGACGCTGGCGTCTTTTTCATTCGCTGCCGACAGCCGTAAGAAAAAAAGGATGGCCGTACAATTGAGTCGATTTTCGAGTGTCGAGCGTCAACCCGACTAATCCGTCCGCTCCGCATTCGCCAAAATTTAATTAAATCAATCGGATTACAAATATGTCCTAAAGCCAGGTTAAAATGCGGCCGCATAGTGTATGAGAATTCTAACACACACAAATAAAAAATATGCACTGATGGAATTGCAGTTACGAGCGATGTTTACAAGTGAATCGTATTTTTAGTGAGAAAATTAGTTTAGTGGCGAATGAAGTAGGTACACATATTGTCAATAGGTATAAATGACAGAGATATATTTATTGACATACAATTATTGTTAACAAATCTAAGATATGGGTCAGTGCCAAAATAAGACAAAATTGGGCGTCGATCAGGAATTCAAACGTTCGATATCGATGCACCGAATGTCATTTATTCATTGACGTCATAGTTAATGTAGCCAATAAGTCTCGAGTGAGTAGGAAACTAACAGCTCAGTTTACGTAATCGTTAAGTATTTATTTGCTATTAACGATTTGATTCTTTCGTCATGGCTAAGCCATTATAATGAAGATGGCTTACAACAATGATGCTGTCATAATAAAGGAAACATCAGATACAACTAACGCTGTAGCCATAGTGCCAATAGACAAGTAGGTAGTAGAGTACACATTCAGAATAACGACTATAAGAACGGTCGACTGATCTGGATGACAGCAAGACTGAACAACTCGTAGGTGCTCGACTCGTCCTCAGCTCTGAGTATGAGTTCAGTATCATTGTCGTCCTTAGTGTTAAGATCACCACGCTACGAAGGGACACAAATTATGTATATTTTAATTTCAATTCGTTTATTTCAGAGGTGAAATTGTTATTTTTATTTTATTGTATGTAGATTTGTCTTTGGTTATTTATATATAATGACTGCGTGGCACTTGTTAAACTATCAGTATAACTTTATATGCTTTGCTTTTTTTTTTGTTTTGCGCTTCAATTTGGAAGAAATTTCAAATACCTAACACAAGATTACCGACAGATATCATTTGCATTAACATGCTGTAGAATTATTTATTTTGTCAACCTAGGGATGTACTACTAAATAAAACAACTGTTACTGAATATATGACAATTTTATATAAACATGGATCTTAGGTTTAAAGTAACACTTTTAAAAGAAGGCTATATTATTAGTACTATTAATTTAGTTCTAATTGCTGATTTATTAAGTTAGATTATAGCTGTTAGTAAGATTATATTAGACAAAATAAAATAACTTTATAGATAATAAAAAATATTTTTCATTTTAATTAATGATCAAACATATTTTTGATTGGGTAAATGTAAAAAATGAACAGGTTATTGGAAACTTTTGCATTTGAAAATAAAATAATAAATATTTAAAAGAAAATGTTTTTTGCCAATTTCTAGTAATGTTCTTGTAAAGAAGTTGCAAAAGAGCTACAAAATATCCATTACGTAAAAGCGGCGCGCTCTCACCATAATAATATATGCGCCTTTAATGAGCTATTTGAATGCATTGTATTCTAGTGCAGTTGTCTCATTACAGATCGCAAATCACGCGATTTTTTTTTTTTCGAAAAGTCACATTCAATGCAATGTTGACGACCTCTGTGAACTAATACAAAACATTGTTTGAGTAAAAACAGATAACAAAGCATACGAAAATGGGCTGTCAACAAAGGAAAAATACAGATAAAAAGCATTAAGACACGTATGAATATTCAAATGGATCGATATAATTTATATTATCGCTCAAAGTAACCACGCTTCGTGGAGGTGGAATTTATCAAATGAAAATGACATCAAATAAAATACAATCAATAATAAAAATTAATAAAAATCTATAGTTAAGTAAGTTAAGTTTAGCTACATAAGTAGGTAATATTATGGTGTTAAAAAACAGAATATAATAGAAAAAAACCAACCGATATTAAAATAAAATATTTTTTATAAAAAAATACATTCAACCCTAAAATAACCACATGACATAACTTTACGAAACATTATCACGAAAACATTTTTGACAGAAAACTTAAAAAATTTTTTAAAATTTTGTCGAGTTTAACTTATACTAATTATAAAAAATACAAAATTATTCTTAGTCTCGCTTAATTCGGCTGTGTCTTTGTAACCTTACATAATAAGTATAAAACAGCACTATAATATGACGACATTATGTACATATGATATATGATTATATTATATAAATTAATTTACCCTAAGCATATACATAATATACTATGTGCTTATATAATCCAAAGGCATATAAATGCACTTAAAGGTATAAATATATATTATGATATTACCTTTGGACTTTCAATTATAATATTCCAATTAGATTAATAATTATTCAGACATCTCATTAAACATTTGAATAAATCAACTTAAGCGGGCTATTTAGAAGGTAAGCTTCTAATTGGGATAGGAAATTAATACCTTCGACTGGAGTAAAACGCGTAATGTTTACCTCATCATCCTGGTCATGTTTCGATGCAGATTAACGCCCTTGAGGTCACGCCTGTAGCCCACTGACGGGGGCGGGGGAGCAGCGGGCGGGCGGGGCGCTCCAACGGCGGCAGGGCGGCGGCCCAGCAGCGCCCCCAGCTCCGACATGACCGCTTGCACCATCGCGACCGCTCCGGACCGCTGTCGACCGCTCCCGACAAAGGCGTCCGGCGACACTTGACTGACGGTGGACGTCGGAACCCGCTGCCGCACGAATTGAGACGCGCACACGCGCGGCCTGGCCACGTTCCAAGGTCAATAAAAATGGTACGAAACACTTTGACAACAAATAAGTTGAGCGATTTACAATCGAACGATCGCTGTCCAATTCATATTAACATATAACACTTTTCTTCGGCAAGTCTTTCTTGTCATAGGTATTAGAATTACGCACGTGCGCTAAACGTCAATCGAATGACTACTTCATTGTTTATAAAACAAAGGATTAACTACAATTATAACAACTGCATCACAAAGGAAAACATCGATCTTATCACAATAAATATTGTACTATATTAAATCAGCAACGGAACTGATTGAACACTGCAACTTTAGACTGACATTCCGAAAGCATCGATATCCCAAAACATTGAATAGTTCGCGATGCATTAATACCAACGAGTGAACGGAGTTCGCGGGCGGCGATCGCAGCTAATGCGAAACGCGTTTCGGCCTCATTAGGCTGCGGCAGTTTCCACGAGCCGACCGGCGCTCGCATGCGTTGCGAGCGGTTGCGAGCGGTTGCGAGCGGTTGCAAGCGGTTGCGACACGGCGACGACGCCGCGCCGGCTGCAGTCGCGGCGTTGGTCTTAGCACGCCGCGCCGATGCAATCAACGCTCAACGCACGAACACTGATGGCACTAATGCAAATGGCCGGATATAGGAAAAGCGGAAGAAATTTAACATATTACATAAACTTAGTTTATGTGTGAAGAAATTGAACATTTGGGAATTTTATAGCTTTATAAATTAGGTTTTTTTTAAAGTTAATTGTAAGGAATTTTAAGGTCTATTGTCATTAAGAATATTTGGGAATTACTTAGGAAAGTTAAGTTTTTTTAAGGTAATTGTATTATTTTAGGAATCGAAGGGTATGTTTAGATTATGTATTTCTATGAATTTAAAAGTTAGATTCAACCGATAAATTTCAAATGACCGAGGAATATATTTTTTCCCTAATCATTTATATAATCTACGTAATTATATGTCATATATTTATTATAAAGAAAATAAAGTCTATTATATTATTAATCAGATATATTTTCTTGAATGTATTTTTCTATTTTATTAAATTTGAAAGAAACATTCATTGGCTTTACGTTTTGATTGTTTTTTATTGTAACTTTATTTTTTTCATTAGTGGTTGTTTCCTGGAATATATAAATAAATAAAAAAATGACAACAGAGAGATGACACAGGCGTTTAACACCTAGTTTGATGCCACGGTACATACATATCCTGACATGCCACTGAATGCGAATTTAAAATAGTTATGCTTCTTCACGCCGAGATTTCTACGCATATTATAATATTTCTGTATTTTCTATATTTGCATTTTTTTTTTGTTAAATTTCTTATGTAAGGGCTGTATGTAAGGTATTCACCCTACGTGTTTCTGACCACCAAGACTGATTTCATCAGTTTATTAAATTATTGTAATGTCATAAATAATAATAAATTATACCTTAATAATAAATATAAAACGTAATAGTATCATAATATTAACATGTATGTACAATTAGTATACTCATATGCGAAAATATCAGTATATATATATTGATTTAAAGAATATTTCTGGTGCGTTTTTAAATGTCAAGTAAGTCTTTTTACTTAAGTTTCGCTTTACGGCACAGCACTAAAAAGGTAACACAAATAAGGCAAATCACAAGAGATAACGAATACGCCAAATGCCAGTGAGTAGATCTTATACGCGCCAGCATTAAAAACGAAACGCGAACAACAATTTTATTGCTATTAATAAATGGCAATAAATCAGATCGCAAAAAAAACTCTTTAAACGACGGACAGAAAAAATCTGCTGTAAATTATGTCATCTGTCATGCAGCCAGCGGTTCACGTATTACGCATCGGACGACGAGGTCAATCTCTATTTATAAAAATGGATGCCAACTATAAAATTGATGGGTATTCTAGACCCAAAATAAAAAACCGCTTTAAAGCAGTTTGCGAAAAAATCTAATGTAGCTACATCGGTGAAAACATAATATTTGCAAAAAAACTCAAAGCAGCTTTGCGAGAAGATTCTCGTTTGCGAGATAGCAAGATTTTTGGCAAGTTATTTAAATCTGTTTCTGAGCTGGAATGGGTTTATAGGGAATAGTAAAAAAACGTCACAGACTATTATTTTCTTTAGGTACGCATGAAAATATAGAATCCGGCATTCTTTGAATTTCTTGTATATATATTGAAATAACAATATTTTATTTTATATTGCCTTGCAGGTTTCTATAGTCAGGGCCTGCGGGGGCGCTCGACCGTTTCGTCGCTAATTTCTCGGTCCATTAATACCGATGTCCCAAGACTATTCCCGGAGACTTAAGGAGGTATTGTGTTATCTATGAGCAGGAAATTATATAAAAAAACCCAATTTTTTTTAACAGATGGTGTAACCTTGGCCCCGCCATGCAGCGACAGCTAAGAGCTCGCAACAAAGACCTTACAAAATCCGTTTATATTATCAAGTAAAATTTATTTTTTTTCTCACAAACCATGAAGAATTTTTATATAGCATCTTTACAAATAATGCTGGGAATCGCAGGTTCAATTAGCTGGATTTTTTATTGGGATTGCCTTGGGATACGGTGTATAACACCAGTCAAATTTTTCACATACAGACAAACACACACACAGTTCGACAAACTGCCAACGAAATCATGTAGGCAATGGTGAACATTTGAACCACCACAAGTTTGGTCTAAAATAATAGAACTAAGTAAATTAGTGTCTATTTAGTTATATGTAGTGGCCCGGAGGTTTGAGACCTAAAAATATTTCATCTTAAGAAAAAGACGAACAAACGTTTGAACCACTATAACTTTAGTTCAAAAAGATTAAAGATATATTCGATATTACTAACGCGCCTGAGAGGACATCAATGTGGGATATATTCTCAACGGAAAAAAGTGATTTATCGCTACCTTACACTAAACGTAACTTCTTTAATCCGTTGTTTAATCACCTTGGCAGACTACTTCAAAGAACATATTTGGGTATAATTTGTGCATTACACAATATACTAAAATATAAATTTAATTAAATAATATAGACTATAATATCAAAAGGAACGTATAATTAATTTAATTAGGCAAGATTTCGACTTTTCAATATTTTAAATTAGTACCGTCATATGATAATAGAGGTCGCCCAGTGGTCGAAATTTGACTGTAATTCTTTAAATTGAGCATTTTATTGGTTCTTATGCCTCTATAATACGGTGAGTTTACCTCTATAATCATTCCATATCTACTTTTTTATATTTTGCTCTATTATATCAGGTGCGACGGTGAACACATACGCCATTAGCGTGTGTTGTTTGCCTTAATTTCCTGCAATACCTATTTAATTTAAAATTTAATATTAGTAACAGTTGATAAAAAAAAACACAATTCCAGTTTGTATTTCTATTTATTTTATGATACAAATGTTTTGATACAATTCATTGTCATTTTTAATTTTCTCGTGTTATTATTAAATCAAATAAACGCTAATAAAAATGAGACTTGAAATTCATAGTAGTATAAGGATACATTGTTTTTAATTCCAATTGCTTACATTAATTTTCAGTAAGATACATAATTCGAAAACAGTTTTGAGATTATCTGTTATAAAGCTTGTATATTTTTTTCATGCATTAATTTTCGAGTAATTAGATAAATATAAAACATGGGAAAAATGAGGTTTAGCTTGACTAAGATATATTTAAAAAGCACGCCTTTTTTGATATTTCTTTGTAATTTTTTATTGCTGCCCTACTGACCAGATTTTATTTAAAAATCGATAAAAAAAAAAAATTAAAAAACGAGCCTCGTATTTTTTACTAAATCATAAAAACTGGGCGGCTAAAAATAAATGTCCATTAAACTTAAAATAGTTTCAAAGTGAATTTAATGATTCAAAAATGATGTTTTTTTATAAATATTCTTATTTTTATAAAAAAGGATAATTTTTAAAAACAACGTATTTCAAGTTTCTTGTAAAAGGCTGATGCAAAAATAACCTCGTCACAATTCAAGTGAGAACGGACAAAACAAGTTATAAATAAAGCAGGTTAATGACCTAAAAAACATTGACTCGTAAAACATGTCTTATTGGCCAAAACAACTGCATCTTACTTACAACGTATTTTTTGAACCAAGTTTTTTTAGTTAGACGGAAGTGATTTCCACGGTTCTAGATTTGTCGACGGCGATAGATATTAGATATTTCACAGTTCGCAAGGCTTTTAACGCAGCTCAGAATGTGAAGGTTCTATGCGATAAAATAAAAGTGTTCGACGAATATGTTTTAAGCACCGATCCTATATACGATGGGTCCTTCCACAGGCGACACTTTCGTAAAATATCTACCTATTTTAAATACGCCGACTGATTTTTTTAACTATCATTAAGATGGGATGTGAAAAATGTGAGATGCTCAAGTAGAAAGCTCATTATTAATGCGAATAGTTTAACTAGCCCCGGGCGAGACGAAGGTCTGACACGCCCATCGGGTCCATCGCACGGTCCATTGCTCAGCATCTGTCGTAATGTTTTGGCCAGCTTCAGCTCTCTAGAAAGCGAAACGACTTCGAGCGGCTTCAAGCGGCTGCGAGGAAATGGTGAAAGAAAATTTCGCCAGCGCGTTGTGCGAGAGCCAGAAACAGATCGAATTTTATCTTTTTGTTAAAGCGTTATTAATTATTCATCCTATAATAGATATAACTATAGATATAGCTGTAGCTATAACTAGCTGACGAGACTGAAAAGTTGTGCTATGTTTTTTCTTTTATAAAATTAGTTTTAGTCTGTATAATATAAGAACCGAAAGTAAATAACAGTAACTATGTGTTGAGATGTAGATAGAATAGTCAATTTATTTAACACTGCCTGCTGAGTGTCATTTTTTTGCAGTTGTGTGTCCCCCTGCGACTCCCTTTGTTTGTATAAAAAAAAAATTACTCGTTATTTTAATAAATAAATTACAAATGATATTAAAGTACTGGCTCGCTGTCTATAAGCTGAGCTATATGTACCGCTGTGCATCCGTAGCGTCACGGACGGCGAACGCCTCTAACGACTCGGAAGATGCGAGAACTGCATCCGGGTCGCTTTGCTGGACCGAACTCCTCATCAGATAGAGCGCGAAAGGTTACACCGACAGAATCCATAATGAAGGCGCCGGGTTAGAGGAGGGGGGGGGGGGGGGCGGGGGTATGTTGTGATGTTAAGCTAAAAAATTTAAAGGAGCTTTATTTGACACGAGGAGCCAATCGCATACGCCTAATCGTCCTACATAAATAACATTTATTTAGTTTATATTCAGTGCAAATGTCGCAGGTGAACAAAAAAGCCATAGAAATGCTAAAACTAAAAAAAGATCAAGAAGTATGGATAAGTTGAAGTGCAAGAGTGGAATTTAGCGAGAACAATCGAGAAGTAAATTAGCTGTCTCGCAAAATAATTACAGAAATAGTAGACGGCAGTTATTGCCGAACTCAACTAACTAACTATACCTAAAATATTCTAAAACATGTCAAAAATTTGCAACTCAGAATGGTTAGTTATGGTGCGACGTGTGTAAAAGTTTCCTTTTATTTGCCTTGTAGATATATCGTCATATACGAAAACCCCCAATAGGAACTCTGTTTAATTCTATCACTTTTGTTTTAACAGAGCATAGAGCGGATTTTAGAGTAATACTTCTATATATAATAATATAATTATAAGATATCGCTAATAATATGTAGGTTTATATACACACACTAAAAACACACACACAGACCCACACGAACAAACCCACACAAACAATTCCATGCCACAAATAATTCACATAACAAACCACGCATATTACACATGTTGAATAATTTGATTAATTAATTTGATGTTTTCAACCATATTTATATTTGGTACATTTTTCTGTCGTAGTATTGGAGTATTGTTTTATTGTGTCGCTGTGTTGTACATTTATAAATAAATATTTAATAATACAGAAAAATAATACAGAAAAACTTTTTTCTATTGCCATTAGTAGTAAATTAGTAAAAAAATAAATTAGAATAATTTAAGAGAAACCTACTTTAGTTTTACGTGGGTTTAATTCCAAAATAAATGTATTATATTAGTTCCTTAGCAATACTGTATTATTTTATTTTCATTGTATATTATATATATTTTTATATATAATAATAACAATATAATATGACATTTAGTAACATAACACCAACTTCGTTTAATCTTATACGTGGGTTTAGTCGTATTTACAAATGTAAATGTAATCAACGCTAATTGAAAGTAGGTTGATTTAGTAAAAAACCGTCTTAAATATACCCACAACAAAAGAATTAAAAAATATTACAATAAATTTCTTGTTGTTAATAAACGATACAACAAAACTTTTGAAGTCGGCACAGAAATACGCGGTTTGCAACCCAATATCATTGGGCAAACCGTATGTTTCTGTGTCCAACATGTTTTATATATTATGTAAAACATGTTGTTTGAATGTGACTTGAAGGTGTGTTGGTACGGTTTTTTATTGTATATCAACAACCAATATGAAGTTTATTGTATCATTTCTTAGTTTCTTTGTTTTTGCTTTATTTTGGAACCGGTTCTGTTTATAATTTTATAAATATTAATCGTATTTCGACCTAATAAACATTTTGAAGTGAAAGTTTAGTTTTTTTAATTTTTTTCTAGTAAACAGTTTCTTTTTTTAAATTTATTTCATTGACAAACATTTTGTCGATTTAAGCGAGCGTTTTGTATCGCTAATGCTACCTCTGTTCGTCTCTTCTTAACTAGGACTTTTTAAAAAGTTTTTCCTATAGTAGGAAAAACTTTTTAAAAAACTTTTTTTTTTTTTTCCTATAGTCTGTTTATAAGTACTTTTTTATTTTCTGTTAATAGACAAACATACATTCACAATATTTATGGGAATAAATAATATAGTAAAACGCTTGATTAAAATACAGCTTTCACGCGCGACGTGTTATCAGAATATCACTATTCACTATATGTACTTTATTAGTTAAATATGCCCGCCCGCCCGGCCAGCGAGCGATGGAGCTTATAAGAGTACGTACCACGTCGGGTCGTGCGAATCAAACAATCAGTCGCTGCACACCCACTTTCACTTCCGGGACGCATTCCTCCTGCCCCCTGCCCCCCCTCGCCACACCATCAACAATCCCTCGACCGTAGTCACAGCCAGTTACTCTAGAGTCTAACCGATAGAGTTTCATTTCGATGCGTTGTGTGTCGAGGTAGCAAGTGCATTTTTAAAACGTTAGTCCTTTATTTATTTATTTAAAATTAACATATACTTTGGAGGCACCATTCCTCCGGTGGTATAGCTGAGTGGCAGGTGATGCAACTAAGTTATTTTAGAGCCAAATTTTTTATCCTTTTCTTATCTTAGCTTGGAAGGGGTCTTAGGGAATGGCTTGAATTTATCAGGAATACTAATCTCAAAGGTTGATCGAGTCAAGGATGGCAATACTAAAGAACCCTGTGACGTTGTAGCACGAATGGTGGAATCAGAGTTAAATGACTTAGAAAAAGAAGCAGCGAGTAAGTCAGCTTTTTCAGGATCGTCTGAAATAACTACCGTTCTCGAATACTACTTGAGGCACGAAACGACTGGTTGCTACTACGATTAACCCATGTGATGACCGAACCAGTTGGCCAATTGACAGGATTCAGGAATGGGTCAAGATAATCAATCAGGGGGAAAGAGAATTTTAAAACTTTCGTTGTGTTGAAACGCTACTATAAATTCCACGTTCCAACAAGAATGTTTTAAAAAAACAGTAAGTAAAATGATGATTATAATAAAACTATGTAGCGTATCCATTTGGGGCGGGCGCCGACTGGTTAAACAGGAGCGCGCCGCTCCACGCTAAAACCATCGTCAGCTGCGACGCGCACATGAGTAAGTAATTCAGACTCCAAAGAATTTTTTATATAGGGTGATGATTTTAGAGGCGTGGTTTTCAAGAAGAGATAAAACGCATATAATTTGATATTATGGCTAAGAATTTAGTTTTATTATAAAGATAAGGGTTTGCCATTATGTTTTAAAAATGATTTCGGGTAAGTGGCCGCCGCGGCTGACTCGAACAAATTCCAGCCGAGAGGCCCAATTTTCAACCACTTTTTGCAGCAAGTTGGGCCGTATGTCAGCAATAACGCGCCGAATATTCTCTTCCAAGGCGTTAATCGTGTCCGCCTTATCTGCGTAGACAAGCGACTTCACATAGCCCCACAAAAAATAGTCCAGCAGTGTTAAATCGCACGATCTTGGAGGCCACGCCACAGGCCCACGACGCGATTTTTACTTTATTTTAGAGTGATTTAAAAAAAAATTAGAGTGATTTTTTCTAAATTTGCACTATTTGCAAACGTTGTTCAGGAGTAAGTCTATTCATTATGAAATGGCAAACCAAACTGAGCATAAATCAAGTGACAGCTGTCAAAAACACCAACTACGAAAAAAGTAGTGCCAGATTGAAAACCACGCCTCTAAAAAAAACACCTATATTTCTTACGGCCATTATTTGAGATTTAAGGAGTGACTATTTAAAAAAATGTATTTTTTTTTTGTATAATTACAAAAATAATGGAAATATGCATAGTACATAATTCTCTTAATTTTTTTTTAAACTAGGAACCGCAAAAAATATTAACCGCTGAAATTAACCGCTTCACAAATGTAATCGCCAAAGATTAACCACAGCGGCTTATCGCATAAACAATCATAATAACTTTGGAATGTTGAATTTAAGTTCCGCATTTCGATTGGCGTTGCTTTTAGTTTTTCATCTTTGTTACAACTTTTAATAATCCTTCAACGCCACGAAGGCGTAGAAAACTGGTGTGACTGTGTGCGGTTTAAAAAGCAGTACAGAAGATAATTTATATGAATATTTTCAAAGGATTTGAAGAACTGAAAGACAGACACAAAAAAAATAACAAAAGAATAGCTTTGACATCCTGTAGCTATCAATTGCTTCTATATTATTTAGTAGCAGTAAATCATTTACCTAGAACCTGACGTCTTACAGCTAGGCCCTGCAGGTTCCAGACTACATGCGTCTGTGCTACTTGCTGTGTTGCTTCATTGCCTATCTCCACTTGTGCCTGTGGCACTTTTGACCTAGGTATTTGATGTGCGTTTTGGTTGGCGACAGTGGGTTATTTTGTAGGTCTGAGTAGATTAAAATAAAAAATCCCCGCGCAGGGATCCACGTAAAAATATTTACACATCAAAAGTTAGTTTACTGCAAATTTGCCACCGCGTCGTTCTACATTAAAATAAATCTGACAACAAAGTGCGATTCTACCATAATAAAACAGTAAAAAATAAAGAAACCGTTGGCTCAGCCACAAAAGAGTGAGAGAGCAATAGACACTACAGCATACCAAGGGATCCATCCAGTCAAGGTGCTTACATACTCGTACGTACCGATAACTTAATCAGCACGTCACAAGAGATGCGCGGGAACGGAAGGAATTATCGCTCAGCAATGAATGCTGTTTGTTATTGTTTTGGGAATGCGCTGGCGACTTGCATGGGAGCCATGGTATGACGACCATGGCACGTGCCACGACATTCGTAAGTTGTGATAGCTTGACGATTATTAGTTTTAAATTGCAGTTACTGAAACATTTGGTAATATTCGTCTACCTGCATTAAATGTTTTAAAGAATTTTAGATGGCTTATACAAGGTAAATGCATTTATTACTTCATTTTTTTTTAATTGAGTCCAGGTAAACCCAGCGTTCGAATATTCGAATCCACACTCTGTCGTCATACCGTTTTAAATGCTTCATTATAACCACCTCCCCTGACTCTAGCACAAGCATATTAGATTACTTAAAAGGGCCCAAAATAACCTATATATGACCTAAGTTGTAAAAATTCTTTTTTTTTTAAAAAAGGCACAGCGATTTCTTTTTCTTCAAATAACCTGTAGCTCTAAAAAAATATACAAAACCATGACAAAAAAAAAATGAATGCTTTTTTTAATATATGACGTTTATTCCATCTTATTATTTTTTTACAATAACGTAGAACTTCAAAATGGATATTTCAATAGAAATGCAAAAAGCAGGCAGCAATATGGAAAAAGCGATACTCGTCAGAATAAGAATGCCAAGAAAGAATTTCCACCGCTGAGCGCTGGCAGCGGAAACCGATAAGTTTGTCGGGCAATCCTTGAAACATGAGTTACACTAAATAAACGAGATGAATATTTCTGTTCCTTGGCTTGATAATTAGTTTTAATGTGATTATGTTAAGTACTAAAGTAAAGTACTAAAAATCAAATATTTAATTTTTTTATATACAACATATTTATCTATATTACGGAAGTATGGATTTTTTTATAATGGAATTACTATAGTATGGAAGTCAGTTGTAGGTAGGTAGGTACACTTTTCCTGTCCTGGAGTAGGTACCTACTTTATTTAATAGAACATTAAGTATATTATATTTATGCATTGATATACAGAAATAATTGATAAAGGAAAATTCAAAGTTTATCCTAAGTGAGTCAAGGTAGACTTTATTTGTGGTGGTGTAGTCGTAATTTATTATGTTTATACTTTCCAGCGCTGCGTTGAAAATATAAGCTATTTTAGATTAAATTCTTGTTGAAAATATGCTACATACATATGTTTGTATTTGTACATACAAATATATTTTTTTGCAATAAAATATTGTTTAAGTGAAAGAATCAAGAATATAAGGTTTGCAACTTTGGTTTTACTAAAAATATAAATAATAACCATTGGTTTTATTTATTTATACCGGTATATATTTAATTATCTTCTCAGTTCCTTTCCTGCCTAACTATAGAAGCCACCTAGTTAATTCCTTCTTCAATTTATGTTGCTTTTTAAACCCAGAGCATTGACATATAAAAAGTCATACTTACAATGATTACTAGCGAACATTATCGAGCGCTCAAAGCCGCAATGTTTTATTCAACAAAACCTAATAACTACACGCAGTTCCAAGGAAATACAAGTCGGTCGTAGTTAACGCCAACGGGGTCATCACTTTGTATCGATCAATGGGAGTGCAGTTGAGTTATTCCCCGGGTGCGGGGAAGGGGCGCTTAGATAGGGCTATATCCGCGTCTCTTGCTTAATAAAGGTAACTTTATTTAGATCATAAATAATGAACTAAAATTTACAACGCATTCATCCCTAGAATGGCATTTAATGCAAAATTTCGTACGTTCTGGAATCTATAGCCAGAATACCATAATGAAAATTCCATTAGGATTAATAAAAAATAATTAGTTTGAACAAGAAATATATTTAAACAGTATTTTTTTCTATATATTGGACTACGATCATTACAGTAATTTAACAGTCTCGAGAAACCTAGTTATTTTCTATAAATTATTGAAAATATCACAACAATTAATGTTATACACAAATAGAACAAATTCATTAACATGTAGACAAATAAAATATCAGTCATTAAACTAAGTACTAACCAGTCAATACTCTAATTAGGTTAAAAAAAAACTGTTTTAAAAGAGGCTAGAAGAAAGGTGGCAGGAAAA
This sequence comes from Neomicropteryx cornuta, assembly GCA_020383195.1. Lineage (NCBI taxonomy): Eukaryota > Metazoa > Arthropoda > Insecta > Lepidoptera > Micropterigidae > Neomicropteryx > Neomicropteryx cornuta. The sequence goes on from JAHKQU010000014.1 coordinate 16,726,626, forward strand.
AAAACGGTCAAAATTATTTTTAGGGCAGTTAATTTACACTTGAATTATTTACACAATGCTTGATGTGTTTTGTTGAGGATGCTCTTAGATGTTTCTGTCGCATCTACCGGCTTGTATCAACAGAAACATTCTGTGCCGTTATGCAGATGCAGATTATTTGCATTTTATGAATTTGTATAGCCTATTCTTTGCCTATTCTGTAGTTTTAGTTTCTCGATTTTTGCATTTAGTATTTAGCATTTTGCATATTTACGATTGAAAATTTGATAAAAAGTATGGAAACATACCGACTTTTCGAACCTCTTAAGTTTTAGAAAATGTAACTTTTTGATTCCACAGAAGTTTAGATAATTATGAGATAAAATGATATTCTTTCACTATTTTATCTCTACAAATAATAGGGTCACATCACAACAGCGTTTGCATCGAAGATTTTTTTGTACCATGGCAAGTACAGATAAATTACCAAGTTGAGTCCACTTAAACACAAATTATGCCAATAAGTCACCTTCATAATTATAATTTGGAGTTTCTTGAATATAGACGCATTATTGCTGACATGTCTTTCATTCACAAAATTACAAATAATCATGTTGATAGTTCATATTTGCATAACGCACTAGTGATCTTTAACAGCTCTTCCGTGTGTTAAGACTATATCAAACGTGCATGCTTAGAATGTAACCTTGTATGTTATAATAACGTTGTCAATTTTAGTAAATTTCATTCAAGGATTTATTTCAGGAACAAAAAAGTCAGAAAAGATAATAATATATGACATTAACTATGATAATAGCTCACATGCACACATACACCTCAGGTTTAACTCAGAGTAGCAGCAGGTAGCAGGAATTAGCTTGGTGATTTTGTTTCGTAGCTCCAAGAATAAAATAATGTAAAAAAAATAGCGTTGAAATTAAAAGGAGTTGAAAATATACTTATTACATCATTATTTATGTATGTATATGCGCTATTGAACTTTTTAGGAATGGGATATTTCTAATGGGAGTCGTTTTAAATGAGTACGTGAAACTACGAGGTTTTATTTATACCTACCAGTAAAACTTCTTTTTGAGTATAAGTATATAACCATATGAAAATAATCGTATTTATGTTATTGCGATTATAAAAAACATAACCTAAAAATATAAGCACTAAAATTAGATCCGAAGTATCTATTATTCTAAGAGTATAAACGTATTACCAAAAGAGTACACTCAAAAGCAATAGCAATTATTAAAAAAAAAAAATAATAAAAATATTTTAAAATCAGAATATTATTACAATATTTAATCATAAACGGTCCTAATTTTACAACATAATTTGACAATGTAAAACACAAAAACAAATATTTGGCTTTTGTCTTTTAACGGCGGCTTCAATACGTTTTTGGACTTTATTCATAGTAAATAAATAAATAAAATAAAACATATGTTTACTTAACTTTATGATAATATTAATTTTAGTTCTTTATTTTCTTCCTTGCTTCGCTGTTGCTGATGCTAAATACTATTATGTCGCTTTTGTTGTGTTTCAGTAATGAACTTTCAGTCCATACGATTCGTTCTTTCATAAATAAAATTGTCTTTGTTCAGAAAGAAGGGGAGGCAAATTTGCGAATTCAGTTGACAATAATATGTCTCGTAAAAGCGTAAATAAAATCAACCCCTCAAATCATAAACCCCCCCCATCCTTTAAATCTTAAATAGATAGAGAGAAAGAGACTTACATAGATAAGTATTAACTGTTAGATAGAGACGAAGGGGGTAGATTTTTGAAGTAGGTAGGTAGAGAGGGTGGCGCGTGCATCGATAGGGCACCTTTGTACCAGGACGTTCACCCCTTGAATGGCAACGACGAAATACGCTCGATACATCTGACGATCGCAAATTAACTTTCATATAAGTAGAGCTGAATCCAATATTTAAAAGCTAATAGTATTATTACTGTTACTTTTATAAATACAAAGGGTTTATTTTATCCACCATCAGCGTAGAACCATAAAAATATTAAAAACCCAGCGAATTACTTTTGCATCTAAATATTAGGTTAAATAAAATTAGCTCTCCAATTTATTGCGTTCTTTCACGCATTTTATCTTTATTTGTGCGTAATAAAACCAGCAAACAGATCTGCGTCCGTGGACGCTATTAAGATTGTATGAAGTGAATTCTGATTCCGGGATTTCAGTTTTCATCCCGCAGCAGAAGACCATAGGAACGGTTGGTAGTGCGCTCGTAGTGATTATCATTCTGGGAATGCGATTGGCTCTTCGGACCATTTCACAATTCTACTAAACATGTCACTAAATTTCACACTAAAACTGTCCATTTTATTTTTAGCATTCGCCGGTATTTCTATTCACATTTTCCAAACACAAACACTCTTAACATCAACACAAGACACGAGATGTATATATATATATTTCACATAGTAAAGGTATAAATACTTCTTTGATAATAAAAAAAATATATGTAAAATTTATTTATGTTCTTTTAATAACGATAGGTAGGTAATGCACTTATTCGTGCTATTTTTATTTATATTGTTAATAATATGAAACTAAATTATATCGTATTCATTTCGTCAATTTGGAATTGTAATGTGTTATGCCTTAAATTGTTTGAAAAAGTTATAATTTATTTATTTATATATTTGTTTATGTGCCCGCCAAGCCCAAGTCGTATCTGCCGGAAACCAGGCGTGTACACAGATACGTGTAATACACAGATATAAATATCTTTGAAATATTATGTTCACATTATTCGGTTCAGCATTTGTTCTGTAAATGCTATTTTATACACGCTTATCGCAGGTTTGTTCTTACACTTGCATACCGATTGAGTGTTAACCGATTTTTTATTGTGCAATGTCTGAGGTCAAAATAAGTTTAGAAATGCAAAGCTAGTATTGCTTTTTCTAAAAGCAGCTTTCGCCGTGAAAGGTTTAACTTATAGTAAAGTTATATAAGCAGTTTTAGATATTTTTAGAATGGTCGTTTCTTTAGCTACAAAAGAAACTAAATTATTTTTTCTTTTTATTAACCTTATCCTCTTATAATAAATGCCATTTACCGAAAACTGTGCTTATTGAAGTTCAAAAACAGAGGTATCACCATTTGTAGCATTCGCATAAAGTAAATTAAAAATAATTTTAGATAATTTTGAAACGCTGAAAAATTCCGAATATGCAATAAACAGTCATAGTGGCTATAAGTAAACCTCCAGTTGTTGATTAAATGATCAATTATTTGTATGCCTTCATTACGATACAGTAAGAAGCTGTAAAGAATTTCATCGAGCATAATATGCATCCTTGTCGTATTCCTCTATTTATAGGCATCCATTGAGTCTACTATCAACCCTTATAGCGGCTTCTTGATTCCACTACATGTTTGTAATAAATAAATTTTATTATGAGTTGCTAAACTGATAGAAATATTAAGAAGACTAAGGCCATGTCAGTGATTAAGTACTCGCTGATAAGTAATGATAAGTCTGAATAATGAAAAGATATCCCTCTATATTAGCTATTGTACTCTAAAAGACGAGCCATCCGTCGTCTAGAAGCATTATGAAAATAGAATGGACCAGTTACACTTCAAATGCCACAGTACTTGCCGCGATAGGAAACTGATTTTCACTATAAAACGCGAGAGATTTTTTCAGTTATCGGTCAGGATGAAACCAATTCGAGCTACCTAGACTTCTATCTCGGCAGCGCATGACTTATAAGGTTTTAAAGACTTATTTAGAATAGCGCTAAGTTGAGGCTATTGATCGCTGAAGTCCACAATAGAAACACAACCGAAAAGAGATTGAAAAGTGAACATAAAATGATTACATATGAAGGTTTTTATGAGTGTAAGAGTTGTAGATCAAGCGCACTAACGTTAACGGGACCTTCAGCGCCAAACGCCTCGTTCCTGGGGGCACTCATCCCTATTTCTAGGCCCTTTGGGCTTACAATCTGATTCTACTCGTATAATATGTGACTCATTGTCAGGGTAAGTATGTGTGTGTTTTTAACAAACACATACATATTTATTATTATTCATTCTGGCGTTCGCGCGAGCGCAATCTGATTAAAGTTGCTTTTTGTATTAGAAAGATGTTTAAACGCTGACAAAATTTAACAAATCCCTTTAGGTACGCCGAAAGTAGATTTCAAAGTAGGGCATAGGCGTATTTCAATTGTACGAACTTGTATCAAACATTGCGCAAGCTGCTGCGTGATCCACTCCCTGCGCGGCAAGCTCGCGCACCTCAACCCGCCGTATACTGCGCTGCGAAAGTGCGTATACTGAATCCCTCTTTATACTGTGCCGTAAGGGTTGCTCGTATAAAAAATGTTTCAAATAAAAATTGTGGGGAAATTGAAGGCCTACGATTAACATTTTGAACTGATTTGATCCTGAGCATAGGCTCAGGATCAAATCAGTAATAGTAATAGTAATAGTAATAGTAATAGTAATAGTAATAGTAATAGTAGTAGTCTCCTTAATAGTAAGGAAGGTATTATTTTTTAATTTTGAAAAACAAATTTATCCCATCCTTAGGACCAATGGTTGGTGCTATCAAAAAAGCGTACTTAGGTAAATTATAGGCCCTTATCTAAGGAATAATCTTATATACTAAGAAAGTTATAGCAAAATTTCACATTTTCCAAAAACCCGCCCATTCCTGCCCATCTGATTTTACCCCATTAACGAATTTGTCCAAGATTTTATGCCCTAAATTTTATGAATCATATATAAACTTTTTACCCTGAGGGTGGTTTTGGATTTTAAGGGAAGTGAAGCGCAAAGATATGTCGAAATTTTTCAGAAGTCATGACAAGGTACTTTCCTAATAAAATCTACCTAAAACATGGTTGATTTTTATGTTTTTAAGTTCAATGCATCCTTATTATTATTATTATTTGTTAATACACATTTTGGCGTATTTCTCCGGTGGTCTCCGGTGGTATAACTGGTTGGCAGGTGGTATAATGGGGTTATTTTTTGGCCAAATTTTGAATGTTTCTTCTCAGCTGGGATGGGTTCTTAGGAAGCGTTTATATAGACGGCGTTATTTCTCACAAATTAATCCTTGCAACCCGCTCAGTGCTCACCACACGTACTGCATAGTGGTATCCATTTTCAGACATCGAAACGGCATTGGTGATAATACACCGACACAAATAACACTAAAACAACCACTAACTGACACCGGGTGGAGCTTAGTTTTCGACGACGTTTGTGTCATGATTTTGTCATATCCGTTGTAGCTCTCTTACAGCGTTCCTACGTCATTAACTATTTCTATGGTTCATTTGGAGCAGGCAGTGTATACGAGTAGCTAGAACCATAGTTTACCGCCGGCAGGGCCTATCTACCAACCCGTCGCGAAAACCAGTGTTGAATTCACGAGGTGGAAACAACATGCTTGCAATTCAACGTCTGCGGGCCGCAGCGACTATCTTCAAAATCATTACCGAAATTCTGACAAAAAACTTCGGGAGAGAGTCTGGTTTACGCAATCAGGGTTCCGTGCCAGAACTTTATCGATTAGACTTTTTTTCAGCAACTATGAGACTGACGAAAAAAGCGTCAGTTTTCCTGTTACTTATGATTCAATACTTACTAACCTACTTACAATAATAATATCGAAATGAAAGATGTAGAAACCTAAACTGATTAGGCGGGGGGGGGGGGGTGTTTTCGCACATACTAAGCGATATTATTCGAAACCTATTTACCAAACCCTTAAATAAGCTTTTTTTCGTGAGACCCAATTCATCAATAATAATAAAAAAAAATTTTTTAGATTTAAAACACATGAGCGTCACGAAGCCCTAACAAATTTCAAGTCACATAATTTTCGAGTAAAACCTCTGTGAAGTGATGTTATAATGGTTTTTTCATTAAAAATCCTAAAAATATTCACAATGGCCAAGAAAATAAATAAATATAAATTTGGCCCAATCGGGGGTCTAAATCTTCAAGTATATATAAAAAAATAAATAAATACGACCTCCAAAAATTTCGATACTTTAGTGACATGTGTATATGGGCTATAATAACCTGGAACGAAGTCCGATATAAATTCGGCCAGTCTGTAACTTGGGAAGAGGTTATACATGTGTATTAAATTAAATCGAAATCTCTTAGGACGTTTTAGGTTTAAATGTGGATAGGTATTGAATGTTATCAATTTCAACAGCTTACTACTAAAATAACCAAGTAGGTAAGTTTCTTTGCCAAATTTTTATTATTTTCTTTTAGCAAAACTCCTAATGTTTATCTTCATCACTGAATTGTTTCACGAACAAATGTATTCATATTTGAAGTCCTCGAAAAAAAAAATCTTGTACACTACTTCTTGATAAATAAAAACATACCTTTATAAAAAAATGTGATATTTGTACCGCGGAAATTATCTAATCATTTGGCTGTTATTAGGACAGACGTGCATAATAAATTGTGTTTAGACAGCTGTTATATACAAATACATATACAAATACAAATTATACAAGTTTCCGCTTCATCGAAATATGCTTATTGTGATAAATTTATAATAAAATAAATATACCCTGTAATTAAGAAAATATATTTACCGGATTTTAGCGTACCGTGTGTATGATTAAAATCAGTTATGAATACTTTTTTCTTAAATTATTTTTTTTTTCATTCGATTTTACTTCTATTGTTCTGTTTATATTATTAATCATTGTAATTAATATACTTTTGAAATACTTCTCACTCGTTTGACACATTATTCCAGCACCGTTACAAATTAAATACATTCTACACTTTTCTATCCCTTTTCACAGAAGCGATATACTATTTAACCATACTTATATACCATTACGCATAAATAAAAGGAATATTATAGATAAGTGTAATTTTATTATGGTTAACATTTTCGATTATTTATAAATATAATTGTTAGGTTTGCTTAGGATTGTTTGGTTTGGTTTGATTGGTGGTTTGGTTAGGTCTTAAATGCAATTTTTGACTACATTATAGTATATTTAAAAGTTTTCTTGTAATATGTAATGTTGAATATTTTTAATACGAATACATGGATACCAATAAAAAAAATAATCCACCAAAACGTCGAAGTTGACGTGAGACATATTTTAAGTTCCCTTTCACTAAAAGCTTTAATCAAACTGCTACCTTTACACTTGCCGTAAATCAGACCTTGTGCGTTGAAATGAGACCACATCTAAAAACTATTTACAATATGGAAAAAAAAACACTGAAATTGCTTGAAACGTTTAAAAGTATAAAGTTAATTAGAAAGAATAAAAGGAATCTGCTTGCTTAAACGCAACAAAGACCCTAATATTATTTGACCGTTAAATTCGTAATTTTGAAAAAAAAACCAAAATAAAGAATAATTTATTTCTGAAAAAGGGTAAATAGATATTTTAAGATTATAGGTAAACCTAACTAAACAATGCCCGTACTAATGAACGATCTACATTAAATCCTTTTGTATTTGGTCATGAATTAAATCATTTTTTTTAAAATTTATAATTATTATAGAAAAGATAACCGGTCAAAAAAAAAAGTTTATAATTAGATCGTTGTGAGAAAAATAATGTGTACTGATTTACAAACATTACATTATATAAAAACACATGTTACATAAAACTTTAACTATAATATAGACACCTTTTTATATACATGTTATACATAAATTTACAAAAAATATTTAAATCTTTAAATGAGTATTTAGGACTGTAGTTAAACGATTCTACCTTTCTTTCTGCCTAAATTAAGTAACATGTTGTGATTCTTTTTAAGGGACATTTTAAAACTGTTCTTTTACTTTGTCATCAATTTGAGGGGCTATAAAAAGTGACTTGCTAGTTTCAGATGCACCTGGATTAAAGATATTTTTCTAATAATCGATTGTACTTATACGCGTATACTCATATGATCTATTGGTAAGCAAGCGGATATTATTAATAAATAAATAATTAGATAACTAATAATATACATAACTCAAAACTACATAATAAATTATACACTAAAAATTTGAAGGCGATATTGCTAGGTTGCACATTTCAATGTTATGTATTTTGTGCGTTTGATAACGCTGATCAGGTGGGAAAGTTACAACTAAGAATGTCCCTGGTAATGTGACATATGCATGGGAGGGGAACTTCGAGGACTAGACTCGTCATTTTTAATGAGTGCTATACAGAGTTGGCAGTTTATTTTTGGAGATGTTTTGGTTATAAGGTTTTTGGGAGAGTTTTTTTTTTATAAAGTCACCCATTCCAATTTCAATTTCCCGTCAGGGGCACCGGCTTCCGCCTATAAGGGGAGTTCGAAACAATTATGTCAAAAATAAATAAAATCCTTATAGAGTTCATATGAAGTTATATATATATACATTAATTGGGTGGTCAGTATTCGTATGTAGTACAGGTGGTTTGTTAACCAGACGCAAAGTTGAGAGGTCTGGGTTGAATTTCCAATGATGGATTTTTATGTATTATTGGACATTTTCACTTCTTGATAGATACATTGTAAAATAGTATATAGATAGACAATAGTCAGAAGCCACCATATTGAAGAAAGAGATAATCTGATGTCTTACCCGATGAAATTTTTGATGAAGCAATAGACAGCGACGAGCGTGGTCTCGTCGAGGTTGGGCCGAATGCGCGGCAGGTCAGCGCCGGCGGCCGGCCGCGGCCGCAGCCGCGCGTCCGCGGCGGTCGCGCTCATCGTCGCGCCGCGCCTCCTTTCCCTTTCGCAGTGCAACGGACAAACACTCACATAGCTCACATGACGTTGCGTAACCGCTCAGCCGAACATCGCAGGCTTCATTCAGTCTTCAGTCCCTAAGCGGCAGCTCGAGCCGCGGCGCCCGCCGCTGCTGCCCTGGGCCCGTGCGTCTGACGCGGCGTCCGCCCGCCCTCGAGTCCGCCCGCCCGCTATCGACCCGCGCGAGACCCCGCGCCTGCGCCCCGCGCTGCCGCCGAGCGCTCCCGCCAAGGCGAGAGCGGAGAGCGATCTCTTCGGGACGGGACTCGACGCCGTTCACACGTCCACGACGAGAAAGCCCAGGTAAACAATGACCACAAGCCAAGGGAATGCTATGTACATACAAACAACCATATTTACTAGATAAGTTGATGAAAATAAAATGATGCCTATTGCAAAAAAATAAATGATCCTTGTATGTCACATGGACAGTGGAGCGATATCGCGATCGCACGTGGATGACTCGATGCAGAGCGTGGAAGCGTGCGCCGACCGTCAGTGCTGTAAACAGACTGGCTGACTGACTGACTGATGGGGAGGGGGAGGGGGAGGGGGAGGGGGGAGGGGGATCGGTCGGTCGCCAGCCGCTCTATAATGAATGATACGAGTCGTCGCGTAGCGAGCGATCGGCGGCGGCTCTGCGCTTGCCTGAGATGGAGCAGGTAAGTCACATAGCATGTTTATTTTCCTTTTTTTTGATATTATACTGATATTTTTCGTCGTTAAGTTAATATTAGCTATTGTTTATATATCCATCTAGCTAATTTTGACTTACCTCATAGCTCACGAAAAAGAAAAGTATTAAAAAAAAAAATGTTTTTGTACCCATTCTTTCACATGCAGCAACAGTTTTGTAATGACAATTTTAAAACTTTCACAAACAGTATTTTCCCATTTAAAAAAATATATAAATGTACGAATCAAACATCGCAAAGTTTAATTTAATATATTTTTTTTTAAATTACTTTTTATCTATCCTAATGAACTAAATATTTATTTAATTTATATATTACACGTAATACATAGATTATAATATGAAATATTTGTTGTAAGTAAGTATGATGTACTGGATGTACATTTATATCATATCTTACGTTTCTTTTTGTTATAAACATTGTTTATTGTTTATTTTTTAAGGATATATTTTGGTTCTAAACTGGTCTCATGTTCTTATATAAAGAGTATTTTTTCTGCCCCCTTCTTCTGGCCTCTCTTAGAACAGTTTTTTTAATCTAGTTAGAGTGTCCATGTTAAGCTAGAGTCAAATCCTAAACTAGATCTATAAATGATTGGCGTCTCCTTGGAACAGCACATTGTGCTATTAAGGTGATGCACAAAACTAATCAATTACACGCGATTACAAATTACAATAATGCACGTTATAAAAAATGTATTTATTATGTTAACACTGTTTCACTGTTATATTTTATAAGAGTGCAGGTAAATAAAATACATACGTTAAAATAAATACATTTTATTATACCATTTATTGTTGTGACATCTTCTTGAGCCATTTTTATAATAAACAAATGATTATTTTTTCAAATGTCCGTATATGATTGTGTTACCAAAGCAATATATATATATATATAAAAAAAGGGAAAGGAAAAGGAAAAGGAAAAGTGTTATTAGAGATCTCGGAATATACCTCGATTCTAAACTACTATTTCGTAATCACATTGAGCATATTATTGCCAAAGCGTATGCTATGCTGGGTTTTTTGATACGAATCACACATCATTTCACGAATAGGGAAGCTCTACTTACTTTATATTTTTCTTACGTCCGGAGTCATTTGGAATATGCATCTCAAGTCTGGTCACCGCTCTATAAAGATTACATCGATCGTATCGAGCGGATTCAGAATTTATTTCTTAAAAATTTAAATTTCCGGTATTATTTGAAATTTTCTGACTATGCTCAATGCGCCAAATTCTACGGACTCCAGAGTCTTGAGCTTAGAAGATCGCGAGCTGATATGATACTTTTATATAAAATTGTCAATGCTCACATCGACTGCTCTGATCTTCTGGGGCTCATAGATTTGAGGGTTCCATCTAGACCTACCCGCCAGTGTGAGACGTTCCATCTGTCACGGTTGAGTACGAATTATGCACAGAATTCATATATACATCGAGCATGTAAGCTTTACAACAGCATTTTAAGTGACATCGATATATTTAACACTACTTTCCCGGCATTCAAGAGAGTGTCTACTCTAGCCCTTGAATAGTATATTTTTTTTTTTCATATGTATGTGTAGAATTTATTATATTTTTTATTATATTGGGTTTAATATTATATTCTGGTGATTGTCCCCTACCCCCAACCCCCAACCCCTCCTACGTCCTGGTCCCGGCCTCGCCACCGAATGGGTTTTCTATATTTTCTATATTTTTCCTATTTTTCTATTTTTCTATATTTCTTCTAATTTTGGAGGAAACTATTATTGGCTTTGTGTTTTGATTGTTTTTTTTTTCTATTGTAATTACCATGTAAGCTGTTGTTTCCTGAAATAAATAAATATATATTTTATATTATCTTATTAGTTAAGATATCGTTACCCTAAAGCATAAATGACAAGAGGTTATGATAAACTGAAGTCTTGCCAACTCTTGCCAATTGTCGACATATATCCGAGGTTCTTGTTAATATTGTTAACCCCAATATCCTCTCACATACAAAAATCCCTCTCGGTCATAAATCGCACTTGACGCTGCTCAATCGCTGTTACGGATAAAACGTTATGAGCACCTTTTATCAGTGAGACGATTAAAGTTCAGTAGCTAGAAGTACTTTCAATGGTTATATGTATATTAATTTATTTATTGACAGGTAAGCATACAGCGTAATAATAGTATACATAGTATAGTATAGTATAGTATAGTATATTATAAGAAAAATGTTGCGATGGTAGGAGGCTGGCTTGCAGGAACACAGCTGTTATCTACCGATTGGCTTTAAGTCCTGCGGAGAAACTCTAACTTTAAATATGCCAAAGGTAAATAACATATTATTTACTTTGAAAAGGTTTAATACTAAGTCGTTTAAAAAGTCTACGTAAGTGAACTTCTATTTATTATCAAAATTTAAAGAAAAAAAATGCTTAATGTGGGTCATCCATCATTAAAAGATAAACATGCTCTTGTTGACCTTTTTGAGAACCTTTTTAGGTTCTATAATTTTTGTATATGTACATTAATGTTGTGTATTTATTATGGTTTAATCAGCATAAGCCATATTCGCATTAGATGGCAGAGGTACTCGCCTAAACACTTATAAGAGTTTCGATTTTTCCTATTGTGGTACGGAACCCTAAAAATAGTAAAGTATAATAAAAACATTATCGTTATTATAATATTTTTTGTAGATTCAAAAATATTATTATTATTGATTTTTTTGTTTTTTAATTACTGCTGGTTTTCCTAATATCCGGTTTTCCCAATACGGTTTTGAATTTTTCTCGAGAGTTTATAAGCTCTAAAAAACATCTGGGACTTCCCATAGACAATCACCTCAGGTTGATTATACATACACGCAGAGCAACTCTCAAAAAGACTGGGAAAACATGTTCACGTTTTATAATTATTACGAAAGGTATTATCAAAGCAAAGTCTACCATGCTATTTGTGAGTCTATTCTAACATATGCTATTACCGTCTGGGGCGGAACAAAGTTTTCAATTCCAAAGCCTGTCATCATCGTACATAAAACATTGATACGCATGTTATAAAAAGCTTTATTTTTAAGTCCTACTAAGCCTATATTTAAACAAAATCAGCTATTGAAAGTGAGGCGTATATTGTCTCGATCATGAAGAATTTCATTACGATTAGCACACCCACATTCCGTTACCGCACTCAAAGTTTACTAGAGCAACAGTTCTAAGCACGAAGGCAAAGGCAAACAAAACCTTCACAAGAACATTTTTGATATACCTAGTGCCAAATTAAATCGGAAGATGCGAGTAACAAGTTAAAAATGCTGATAAAAGATTGGGTCATTGAGTTAAGGCGGATTGAGTCAGAACAATTAGTCTATCATTTTTATAATCATACAACATACCTATGTTTTTTTTTTTTTTATTTTATTTTGTACATACATAGGCATCTTTACTTCCTTCTCTCTCCCCTCTCTCTGTCATTTCCACTCTTTCTCTTTCTCTCGCTTAGACACCTTAAACTTTTTTTTATATAAAATAAGCTATAGCGTATCTGCGTTATTCGACATTCTATTATATTAAGTATGCAAAATCACTATTTAGTATCACCAACTGTTTAGAAGAAACAGGTCTGACACACGGGCCACTCAGCCAACGAAGTCTCATTATATGGCTTCCTGTTTTTGACCATTTTGATCCGGAACTCTAAAAACATACTACAAAGTTATAGCAATATAACGAATGTATTTTTCATATGATATACAGGAAGAACTTAGTCAGCAGTATCCTTTTAAGGGGTGGTTCTGGGCATGAAATTAAACAACTTAGTAAATAAAGCAAAAAAACTGTACTAAAATGACAAAAGAAAGAGTCCAAAAAACATGGTAAAATCTGGTCACCTAACAAAATACCAGATCGCGCGGCGTCACGATGTCGCCAACCAGTAACCGTACCTACAAATATGTTAATATTAATGACAGTGAACAACGGGTAGTTCCAGCGCACAAATATTGAAATGTAGGTCAGGAACACAATAATACGCGCACCAAACGTTCAATAAAGTATTTATATCTCTACATGGTTTAATTTTTGTTAGCTAAAAGTTGTTTTCATATAGCTAACAAAATTTAAAAAGATTTAGGTTTAGAATCATCCCTTAAAAGGATACGGCTGACTTTGTTTATTTGTAGAGATACGTTCTGGAAGCAACTGAATGATTTTATTTAGGTTTAAATTTAGATGGGCGACCTTACAGATTCAAATCAGTGTGCTACGCAACGTTCGAGGCTTTCCACCTTTCTCCCGCAATTCAGAAGCCGCCCCAGTCGACATCTCAACTTACAGCATCTCAGGTGATCTTTATGCAGGTCACGTGCGCGCGAGCGTGCGCCGGCATGTCAGCAATAATTGCGATGCACAAGTCTTTTATTGCTTCCGCGCAAACGCCTGAACCTAACTAAGATGCGTTTATACTCATTCCAAGGCAAATTAAATGGAAAAGATTGTTCTTATTATCTTTATCCGAAGCAAAAAGTTAACCGTCTACAACTACACTAAAACTTATCGCGGTTACAAAACAACAAGCTTGAGTGTTTTTTCATTCGTTTGACGTTCAACATTAGTTGGTCCTGCATGCTCTCTTTTTTCACATTAAAGTTAGAAACACATACTCTGGAATTAATTATTTTATTCGAAGACGACCACAACAGTCGATTGTATTAATCGACGTCGAATTTCTTAAATTTGTAGTCGTTAAATCTATAAATACATATTTATATATTTTTGTCTATTTCCTTTTTCCTTTCACTTTCGCATTCAGGCTTAAACAATTCCATATAGTCGTGGTCGTCTAAATACATTAACATACCACTCGTTAGTTATAAATGGCCATTGTTCAGATTATATATGTTATACTCATGTAAAATCAAATTAAATATTTGTCGATTGAATTGATTCATAAACTATATTTTGAATTTCATATAACCTTAACACCGTCACTTCGACGTGACATCCATTTTACATTTTAAAAGATAATTTTCCAGTAGCTTTATGACCCTCAGTAATGTGTATTTAAGACATGATGACGCGATGATTTTATCTATAGCATGAGATGATGTCATCGTCGAGCTAAGTTAAGTTTTTGTGATCAACTTCGAAGCTGTTTTTACCTGCGGGCTATTCGACAAAAGCGTTTTGCCACATATAGCCTTTGTCATTTTACATAAACTGACATCATTACCTTTATTTGTTTAGCAGAAGCAATTTCGTAGAATTAATTATTAATTCACTTGAAGAAGCACCCCTAAGATGTTTAGCCATATTAAATTACTAACAGGCGAACTGTTTCTGATATGGTATTTCTATAAGACATCTTGCATAATCGTCTGGACGCTACGAATTTTTATCTAAAATTTTCCTCCGTGTACAATCATCTTCTCGCACTAGTCGGACTCAAATTTTCCATGTTTCTAAGTGTAACACAAATTATGCTCAAAATGCATTTGTAATTTTGGTGGGATTGTCATTTTTCACCTAAGTCGGGATAGTTTTGTGAAGTCTGGTAATGAGAGAGTTAGCATGCTGGTTTAAAGATCACACGCGCGCACACTTTATTACACGCACTCATACATGTACTTCCTTGCAATTTCGTTTTACTATTATTGTATAATAGGTTTTTCTTTCCTTTAAGAACTCCTTACAAATTCTTCGTGCATGTATATATATACCTTATTATTATGTAATTTCCTTTAATCGGCCTCAGTAATGGTATTTTTTTTTGTGTTTGTAACATTTAATGTAACGCTGTTTGTAATTCAAATAAATAAATAAATAGTCAAAATTAAGGCATTGGCAGATGTCTACTAGTCTAGGAGTTGTAGAAAATTTAAGCAAAGATTTAGTTTCGACTCTCGTATCTCTTATTTCACGTTTTCAAGGGAAGTCTAATCCACCATAAACCATAAAAGGCCATAAACCGAACTGGAGTATAAACGCAATTTTTTTTCTGTAAAAGATATTTCTTTTTTAAATAATTTTATTTAAAATTGCATGCACTTGCTGCTTATTGTATTTTTTTTATTTTATCTATTTTTAAACACTAGGTTTTTTAATATTTTATTAGTTTATTGAATATACAATACTGGTTACGTTGTATACCATTTTAAAACATCACAAATCAAAGAATTAATAGAATATATATTGAATATTTAATGTACCGAAGATTACGTCCGCCCTTTGAAATGTTTGAAAAAAGAAAATGTAGTATGACCTGAAAAGAATAATTTGCACATATCACATATCATTTGTACCGTGAGTAAATTTTCAGAACATTTAATTTTCTCGACAAATTATTTTGGGGCTTGTCCAAAATTGATTAGGTACTTCGACGAGTTGAGATTGTTTAGTCTTGTAAATATTTCAAAAGCGTGTAATATTTATTTTCCTTTGTGTATTTCTTTAGTATTACGTGTGTGATTATACAATACTTAAATGTATTAAATAGACAACCTTTAAGGTGTTACAAATTACTATACAGTTATTGGTATTACAAATTACCTTATAAACGAAAAATAATTTAAAGAAAAAAAAACATTTAAATTACGATAATTTACCGTTAAAACATATCAATGTTTTAATCAATAAAAAAGGAAAAAAAAAATTTTACCAAATTTTTGACAATGTACACAGAAAAAGTAAAATAGTTTGGTTGAAGTCTGTTAGAGGCGGAGAGTTATACGTTAAACGTATGTCACGGTATATCAATGTTTGTAGGACCTCAGCTATTTCTATGCAATATTGGGTCTCTGACTAAATTCTTGTTCTTTTAAAATCGGACTGTCAAGGTTTTTGACCACTCGATTTTTGTTTTGGTCGATTGGTGGTGGTCAATGATTTTTATAGATCTACGATAAAATGGGAGGAGTGGAAAAGTGTGAAATCAAGATAGGGTGGGTAATTTTTTTTCGCCTTATGTTTTTATATATACTTTGTCATTGTTATATTGTTTTATAATTTAGCCAGCGTGTCTTAAATACAAAATCGGGCCTGGAAAGGTCGATCGGCGTCAAAAAGAGCGTTATGGACGGAAGTTTCCATGTCCATCTCCGAGAAGCGAGCTATTTTCGCTAATTGCTCGTCAGACGAGCCGTCGGTCGCGGGCGGCGGACTGTGAACGCCTCCAGGCCGGGAGTCGACGATATCGGCGCTGCGGCGTGGCGTTTACGCCGTTTTGTCGCGAGCATCAATCACGCTAGGCGGCACGATTAATAATAAAATTGTTTGCGCACCCGCAGATAACCCACCCACCAGCATCGTTGCTAAGATTATGGAAAAAAACCGCGTTTTTCATAAAAAAAAAATAAAATAAATCGACTTTGAGGCCGCCTTTTCAAGTTACGGGTATTTAAAGTCATAATTCTTTCAGTAGGTTGATCTATCCAACATTAATATCAGCAAAATATATTGAAAACATTTTTCCCGATTAGGAGAAAAATCGTTCGAATGTTCCGAACCCGGAAGGGCGGCAATAAGGGGGGGGGGGGGGGGAGGCGCGGTACTGAACGTTTACTGGCTGTGCCCGAGTATTTGAAAATTAATTTATATTATCTCTTATGATGAAACTTTTTTCGAAAATATTGTTTTTTTCGTGACCGGTTTAGTTGTCGATACCCAAAAAGGACTGTAATGATGATTAAAGAAAGATGAAAATAAAAAGATGCAGTATGAAAAGGCAAGAGGTAAATAGGGATTGAAAACAAACCCTATGCAGATTTTGTCTGTAGGTTGGTTTTAGCCTTTCAGCGGCAGACTAATTCGAGATATCGATTTTGCTAATTTTGAATTCAGTTTAAAGCCTTCAGCTGCGTTTTCGGGTAGAATAATTAAGTGGCCCTTTTGTCCTAGGTGAAAAGAAGAACGAAAGGAGAACAAGAGAGAGAAGGGAAAAGAGTGAGGGTTGGGGGAAGTGAAAGCGAAAAAGAGTATATAACATGTTTATACATTAATTAAATAAAACAGCAGTATGTGTAATTTAAACGATAAGTACAAATACATACACTATATTTTATCATCTAATTATTCACAAAACAAAATGACACGCATCACCTTGATGTAGGCGTTCGAATTACCTAGCCATTAGCAAATGTTTCTTGGCAAGACACCACTCATTTTCACTCCTAAAATAAAACATCAATGAACCGACGTCAATGGGATGGGATACCTTATCTAGAAAAATAATAAAATAATAGAAAGTAAATAAGGATAAAAATGGTATTAAAAAGCTTTAAAATTATACGATACTGCTATAGAACTAAAGTTTAATGTAGATTTTTAATAGTTTATGAAAAAAAAAAATTGAAAGACAAATAATTCTTTAAAGATGAAAATACTATTCAATTACTAGTTGAAAATCACAATTTGAAGATTGAAATTAACTGATATTAACAGTACTGATAATATAGGCTATACCACATGTTTTAAATGGCACTGTATAAACCATATAAATTATTACGTTTCTATATGCGTTTAATAATTACACGTAAACGTGTAAATATTGCATCTGAAATCACATATTACTGTATATATAATACTGTATATACAATATATATATATATATATATATATATATATATATATATATATAGTAAAATAGTAAAATGTATTGTTTAAATACCGTTAATTAGATGATTTCTATGTTAAAATAGGTAAACACCTTTAGTTTAACATATATATAAAAGTTTGACAGTACTGACATTTGGTTTCTTTTTAATATTTTAAGGATTGAAATTTTTTGCAAATAAAATATATAGCCAGAATGTTCAAAGAAAAATTAATACCGAAAGCACAGATAGTTGCATCGCTTGAGGTAATGCACGCTGGTTTAAACACAGGCCTGTGTTTTATGAAAGCTTTCACTCTCACCTACCTATCTGTGCTTTCGGTATTAATTTTTCTTTGAACATTCTGGCTATATATTTTATTTGCAAAAAATTTCAATCCTTAAAATATTAAAAAGAAACCAAATGTCAGTACTGTCAAACTTTTATATATATGTTAAACTAAAGGTGTTTACCTATTTTAACATAGAAATCATCTATATATATATATATATATATATATTGTATGACCAGTATAATGTTTTTTTTTAAATATTTACATTAAAAGTTATTTTTAATACTCGTACGTAACTTACATGATATAAAAACTAAACAATGACTATTTATAAGTCACCTCAAACTAATTTATACATTCTTATCTTGGTATCTTGGTATTTAAATCAGAAAAAGTGTTTCTAGTTATTACCGTAGTAAAGAAAATATTTGTGACGAGAGAAATAACTTAGCCTTATTCCCATGGACGTGAACCCATAGTAATATCACAGTAAAGACGTGAAACTGTAACCATGAGCGAATACACTCGCATACAACACTCACAAAACACGACTTGAAATGTTATAATTCTTCAAAGCAGCTATCTTATATTCGATAAATTTTGGTCGAAACCACCTCTGTTATTGGCCGGTTTTAAGAAATGCATTTTTGTCATTTATTTGGTAAAACTACGCTTAACCGGAACTAAAACGAAATACCGAGAGCAAATGCAAAAATATCAGACGATATTCTCTCGGCTGAGTTGTCCATCAGCGAGCGAGAGGAGCTGTCAGCTTGAATATTTATACTGTGGGTATATTTATGATGGTTTGGTGCCGATCGCTGAAGCGGCGGATAGTCGAAGCTTGTTCCGTTCGCTACTATCAATTCATTAGTATTATTGGTAGCAACGCAATCGCCTGTCGATCGCTCGTCTAGTTTAAGGGATCTTAGAGCCTCAGCCTTAGGTGGCGATTTCGGAGTATGTAAATTCCCTTTTATTATAGATAAAAATCGTGAAGTAAAATCTAAAAATAACAAATTATCTTTTGCAATTAGTATTAATCTATTGACGTTAACAACCAGCAGCGAGTGGAAAAAGTTTTAGGTACCATCGCTTCAGCGATTGGTACTAACTCGTGAGTGCCTTTGTGCCTGGAGCTGCTGGATTGTAATGGACTCTTTCGTCAGTAGAAATTTCCCGAGGGAAGGACCAATCTTTACAAAAAAGATTTAAAAAAAACATTCCTTAATGGAAATAATTATACCAAGACGACAATTGACATGGACATTGTCTTAAATTATTTTTGCCTGGTTATTTTTTTGTTTAGATGTCAAATCATCTTGGCGATCGTTGGCATCGTTTAATTTTTTCTAACGCTGCGGGCGGAGGCTGGAGGGGAAGGAGAGCATTAAGATGTATCGCCGCGGGGCCGCCGACGCAAGCTGATGTCAGCCCAGCGTTAAAACAGAGGCGAATTTGCCGATCGTGCGATAAATGCTTTTGGCACGAACACATGTCTATACGCTCAGCTCGGAAATTTACAATGGAAAACATTTCCAAAAATATTGCAAAAGAAATAATAAACCGAACAGAGAAATGACAAAACAACTAAAAAATTATGTCATCAACTAACCAAGAAATAACGGGTCTGGACTATCGGGAAAACATTCAAAGTAATAGAGCTATCAAAACTTATCAATGATAGTCGAGTCGACGCATCGATGCAGAATTAATTTTCTAAATCGATCAATCAAAAGCTGTGTCTTAGCCAACATCATGTCTTAGTTTTGCTTCAAACCACACAATCCAATTTATTAAATGCAGAGATTGATTGTGAGCAGCTAATAAAAATGAACAAGGACTGTTTTTTAACTTAATGATTTTGCCATTTTGTGTGAAAAGGGTCTGCGAGAGACCGCTGCAACATGTGTCACGAGTGACATCGTGGTAGTAGTTTAGTAAATACGAACCCAGGGGCACATTGTGCTCATAGCGGTGCCTTCATTAAAGTTATATTAACATTGCCAAATTGCATTAATGTCCTAAGGTCGTGTCGCCGAGCGCTTCTGAATTCTTAGGAGAGCCAATCAATTGCTGATTAACCTAACGACTTGGCAATAAGCTGAAAGACAGAAATAATTTTTACGTCAGACGAGCGGGACAAAAGCAGGGAATTTTAGTCATATTGCCAAAATATATCGTTTTGCATCATTTCGAACGCAGCTTATAATAAATTACAAATATACTCACTGACTAATCTGTTTTTCTTTTGTAAAATCATAGTCGAACTGATAATTCTATGAATTTATTAAAAAACTAATACATTTTTTTAATCAATTGTCGAATTTTACCAAATATTTTTCCTATTTAAAGCATTAACCTACAATTATTGTTTTAATCTAATCTTCGAAATTCCGAAAAACAGTAAGGTTAACTAACAGCTGTAGATAACAATCATTTAATCGCGAGACTATATAAACGCTAAATAAAATTTAAGCAGAGGAGGGTTTTGTTATTAAAGAGCTCAACTAAATAAATGTGTGTGTGTTTCTGATTAATTTTAAACGGGTTAGATGTAAAAAAAAACCAAAGACGGATTAACCTGTTCTACGCAGTGACAATCAAAATATTTGGTCGATAATTAGTTCTAAAATAGGATTATTATGGACAATATTGAACCATTCTATTCTTTTCGCGGAAATATTTACGATAATTTTGTTTATACTCTGCATGTTTGCATTGCAGCTCCGCACTTTAGAGTGGCGAACAAGACAAAGCGCTTATTGCGAAATATGTAATCGTGGATTGCGCGATTCGACTGTCCTCCTTTTTTTACAGTTACAAGAAATACAAAATTACGAACGCAATATACGCTGAAAAAAATACGAGTGATTTAACCGAAGATTTCAGTAGAATCATAATTTGTTGTGGCTTTTTAGTAGACTCAACCGAAGTGCATTGTAGTGTATACAATCTGTTGATAGACTGTACAAACCAATTCCTGTAGATTGATAAATCGTACACCTAACAAAACTTTCTTATAACCTGTACCAAACCATCCCGTAGATGCAGCATTCAAATGAAAAGTAGTGTACACGTTACAAAGACTGTTTTGTTACTTCAACCAAACTATCTGTCGTAGACTCAACTCGGTCTCAACCATCGCTAGCGAGGGAGCGATGGTTGAGAACAACGTCAACAAATAGCATGTTATTGACAGCTTAGCCGTTCGTTACGTGGCGAGTTCAGTCGTAAACGATTGGCGAGCACGCGCGTTGCGAACGGAGGACGCGGCTAGACCGCCTGTCGCCGCGCGATCACGCGCCCATGCCTACCTACTCTAGTGACTTCGTGCGAACGTGGCTAATTCTTAATGGGTCATTTATTAAATAGGCACGGCCTAATCTGTTTTTTTTACGTCCGCGTTGATTGCAATCGGCACAAAAACACGCAGATGCTACTACGATAGGGTATAATCGCACTAGTTTTCCTGGGCAGTTGTTGAATATAATGCGACACGCTACTCGGGTACATTCGGTAGGACGTTCGTTTAGCGACACGCCTCCGATACGACACGGCACACGTTCCTCGGTGGATTTCGGCTTTGTTAGTTAGTTCTTACAATCTAATGGCCTTCATTATAAATGACTAACTAGCCAGTTTCAAGGAACAATTATCAATACTAATATAAAAAGTAAAGAGAGTAAATTTGTTAAGTAAACAAGCCATTAGGGATACTTTTGATAAAACGCTTGCTAAGTAAAAGCATGCTCAAAACTGACCTATTAAATGCTGGCGAATGTCGATACATACAAAGACGCGATACAACGTGATGCTCGGCAAGCAAATAAAACGATTATCACACTACAAAACGTGACTACGTTAGAATATCGTCACCTATGAAAATTCCACATCAAAAGGTCAAATGTAAGAAAGTAAACTTTCACCTCACGGTCGCCTTGACGCAATTGCATTATCGCAGGAGTCTATTTAGTATATATGCATGGCAGTTGTGTATATAAATAAACAAATTAATTAACAGCTGCCACAAAAACTCATCTACGTCACTTTGGGTTTAAGTATATATTTTGAACAAACACAAAATATTCTCTTGTTTAATGATTACCGTCTTGCTTACAAAAAAAAAACTGAGAAATTCGAAAAATATTTTTTGAATATACCCCACAAATGAATAAAGATATATAATAAGTTGGTCAATAATATATTTCAGAGCTCTAAAGGCGGCCTAAATAAGTAATTTTGTATTTTATTTAACTATTTAAATTTAATAACATATTTTAAAAACACAATTTTTAATAAAATCGGCGTAGTGGATAATTTATCACATTATTATATGTTCATGTAATTGTTAAATGTAAAGGCTTAGGTGATCTCTACACTTATCCTTACATTAGAACCAGAGTTTACAGCTAGTTAGCCTAGCAAACCTAGTTTAACGAGCTTGAGTGATACGCCTATAATTCTATATTTACTCGACAACAATACAATATAAAATGTATAGATAAATTGTAAATTTAAATTGTATAGATAAAACAGAAATTAAGGTGTAAGTGATATATTTGTAAATTGGAATCGACGTTTTCATCCGTTTGGTGTCAAACCCTGTATTTAATCGGACGAGTTACAAAACCAAAATCAGTAATAGTATCGGACCTGAGGCGAGAAGGCGGCCAAAAGAACCAAGAAGTATCTGATACGATTCTCGTTTCAAGTGTTGGATTGTTCCAAAGAATCAGGCGGTCCCAGGCGGTTTTCTTTAGACAGCCTTTAGTTAGGTACTTTGTTGATAGCTAAGTAACGCCTAGTTGGTATCAGAAAATTATTTCAAGTAGGATCGTACTATGAAAAAGTAAATATCATACGCAAATAAATGAATATAAATCAATTATGAGATTACAATATTTAATTCGTTCTTGTACCTAAAAGTCTCCTATCTCGTAAATACTCGGTACCGTTGTTGGTTAATTATGAAAACCAGAATCAATTTACGTCTAAATAGTATTATTTTTACGTCTACAAATAAGTGAGTCACAACACCAGCGTTGGTATGGAGAAATATCCGGGTTGAGTCCCATTAAGAGGGCAGTTTATGTTCAGAACCTTCAAAGAAAAGTTGCTCTTAATTTACAACGTTGTTAAAATTGGGTATAAAATTATTTGTTACTATGAAAGAGCTATCAAAATCTATGTTTGCGTCAAATAGTTTTTTTAAATATTTTAGTAAACGTATGAAAGGTAATTTTTAGGTAGATTTCTTTAGGAAAGCTACCTATTAGAATGGGAGCCATGTCATGATTTCAGGACAATTTCGACATATCTTCGCGTTTCACATCTCCTAGAACCCAAAACCACACTCAGTTTTAAAGTTCATATATATCTATCTATTTATATCACTTCTTGTGAACACGCTAACTGCTGTAATTTTACACGAAACCCTTTAACCCTTTTATTGATACATAAAATTTAAGGGCAAAAAATTTCAGTCAAGTTCGTTAATGGGAAAAATCAGACCAGGTAGGTGCGAAAGGGAGAGGGTTTTTCAAAAAAGTGAAATTTTGCTATACCTTTCATAGATAGAATTTATTTATGTTATATTATTCCTTAGATAAGGGATTATAACAAATCGTGAACAGCGGTTTAGATGCAGCACTTTTTGTGATTTTTAACCGTAAAAACCGTATAACCGTACCCTCAAGTCCAATTGCGATGACAGCGCTACAAAGCAATACGGTCTACACATTTCGCTAGCTGTAAGGGTTATATTTTGCGGCTTCTATTTTCTCAAACCAGATGAGATTATTCCGCTGGTTTTAGGAAAATAAATGCTAACCTAGAATTAATTAATAAGTAGTCTATGCTCAACACAGGCTCAAACTTAATCCTAAGAAATGAGAAGTAATCCTCATCGTCACAAAACAGTACAGCCCAAAATTCAAAAACACAATTCATGATCTATTTTAAATATAGAAACATTTGTTCTTTTTTTCTCTGCAGAATAATACCGAATTCTCGTAGTAGGTAGGTACTTTCTAGTGATGTGATCCAATGAGATATCTGCATCTATCAGTCATATCTCAGCTTCCGAAAAGTTGCAAATGTATAAACGGCGGTTAACACATTTGCACGTAAAAAAGTAAACATTTATTACTTGTTTAATTTATTTGTTAAGTGTCGTCGTGTTGGCTTAGTGCCGATGATCGAATCGTTATCCGCGCGTCGATAAACTCTGAATCTAAGAGATAATCGCTCCGGCAAACATCTCCAATCTGAGTAGGCAATAGGGATTGGGAAAACTGGTTGACTTCTTATACTGTTACCGTCATATGAGCAAGCAATGAAAGCAATATTGTCGGAGGCACATGACGAAGGTCATGTGACTGTTGTCAACTCGCGTGCGCTCAGACAGTCGGACGCGCAACGCGCATTGCCCACATGAGGTAAATCTGATAAATCACGCCCGGAAAGCATGCGCACGCGCAACACTTGTTTTGCAGCGTATTTTTTAATCGAGATTGTTATAGGTCAACAATAAATAATAAGATAAAGAATATTATTGTTGGTGATAATTCCTATTACCGGGTGGTGAACCCATTAACATTCTATTATATATTATATTGCTCGCATTTGCCGTGTATTTCGAAGTATGGCTGGCTTTCGGTTAATAATTAACGCGGCAGGATATTATTTTTACCCAATTTATTAGCACCGAATGGCTTTTGTTACTGGGGCAACTGCTTCCTACGAGAATTCTATTGGGAAAGATACACTGAAATATAATTCAAATTATAGTTTCTCAAAGAAGAATATACTTATTAGTCGACTGTATAATTCCCATTTGTAAAATTTTGCCATTAAAACTAAAGTTATAATCAATGGTATAACCAAAATATTTGATCAACCTTTATCAGGTAATATGGTTTTTATTTAAACAAATCGCTTAGGGACTATATACCCTGGTTAATTCTAAAATGAAATACTTATGTTCATGGATTTGGAGAATACGCATGTATTTTTTGGTGATTCAAGACAATAATTGTCTTGAATCAGGAAATGACTTCGGTTAATTAGGTTAAATTATGAAAAAATATATATATTTAAGAAATAAATTATATTGATATCCACCTGGAAGCGTAGATGTTATAGATGAACAACCGTCACTGGAAAAAATAAATGACGATTCTTGAAGAAGCCAAGACATTGGACACTCGCATTGCACTATACCAGCCATTCGAAAAGTATGGATGAAACATCTGATAAAATTAGTCTGACTGGCGGCGCAATTTCACGAGAGCCATACAAACTCCTGTGACAAGTCAAGGCGAACACATAAATTCCCCTAATGAGCATCATCAGGGCCACGAGGCGGCCGCAGGCGGAAGTTTGGGCGACGCTGGCTCTAGCAGCGCGCCCAGCGACCGAAATAGAGAAATTGATCGCCATGTCGAATGGAAGCGATGCGCGGCGGCGGTCGGCAAAAGGGACAAATACCAACCCAGTCCAAGGAGAATCCAGCACGACGGGACTTTGATGAAAGTAGGTACCCACTTATGAGACTCCAATAAGTATTTTTAATGTATTTACAAACAAAAAAAAACTAAGTGTAATGACGAGCCAAATGCACGATTAACTCTTATTTGTATTTTTTTTATTTGACCCAGTCATTAAGTTAATTAAGTTTTTTATACGATTTGGTGACTTTTTTTTTTATTATATTAGGTAAAAACAAAAACATTCCTAAAAATACCTTATTGACATTTTATACTCTTGAAACACTAGTTTTGGTATTTAAAATCAATGATTTTAGGGTTTACGCACACAAAAAAGTGTGGTCGCAGCAATTTAAGAATTTTAATTTACTGAAAAACTATTAAAAAAAAAATCTTTAAGAATTATAGAAATTATCGTATCATATCTAATATAAAAATATTTGTCACGTCGTGTATTTATGACAGTAGACATTAATAAAAAAATTTTTTAAAAAGAATATAAGATGATTCTTTTAAAACATAATTAACCTAAACTGGTTTAATTTATACATAATCTATGCCTATTAATTATATAATACTATTCATTAAGAAACTTATGGAAATGACCTATTGACAGTCTTTGACTAAACGAGTTCTTGCTTATTTTTGTTGTAATCAAAAAAACATATTAATAAACGCTGACGGCTTTGAAACAAAACGAAACGCAAACTGTAATAATGTAATACACAAAATATATATTTTTTTGCTCAACCTGATAAAATCCATGGTAAAAAGTTAACTGGGTTAAAGCAAAAAAAAGACACTTGATATTGAAATGAAAAATATTCCAAGGACATATTCTGAAACACACTATCGTTAATAAGACGTAGTTTCGAATATAAATCCCTAAAAATATGATATACATACATAGTATTACTAAGTATTTAATAACAAAACATCAAGCGATTATAGAAAATAACAAGATTTACCTACGTAAACAAATCATATATCTATGTGCCAGGGTTTAAAGTTTAAAATATCGATAAGCAAGCAGACACCAACACATTCTAAATTACAATAATTAGTGATAAGGAGCTATAATGATATCTAAACAGCAATCAGAGCGGCATTAAAACGTTATTAAGATTTAAAAAAATATGCGATGGTTCACACACCACAACAAGACACCAATACAATGTTGTGTTCGGTATGTGTGGTATATTTTTAATACAGTTGACAGTAGTAGACTATTTTTCACCAACTGAGAAACATCCGGAGCTCATATTCTTCTCTTTTGTAAGTTTTTCTTCCCATCTGTTTTAAGTTCGGTTCATGGTTATATTTTTAAACGCGTTTTCAGATACTCATAGACTTAAGCGACTTGTACTCAATAGCTAACAAGTCCTAAATACAGGCAGAAACAATATATTTATCAACTAAGTAATATAACTATCAACTGTCGCAAGCCAAAAGGTTGGCTTTCGCCTACAGTACTCGGCTCCGTTTGCCTGTGTCGAGAGCCAAAAAGGATTGCTTTCGCCTATAGCCGGCCGATCGCTCTCGTTTATGGCTAACGATTAAATAAAAGTAAGGTTGGCATTACTTTAAATGAATGCATTCCATTTAAAATGAACTAATTAATCGCTGTGATTTTTGAAAAGTCAATCGACATACTACAAATATTTTATTTTTCCCTCTAAAAGTTTCTCCTGTTTCCGGTCACTTCGACTGGCCTTCCTGCATCGCCTAGCAGTGCACCCTCGTTTGGATTTATTGTACTTTTGCAAATGGCCGTCGGCGTTTGACAGATTTCAAAGCGCGCAACGTCGTTTGATCCGCGGGCGTGTATTGTGTTGATTTTATTGGTTTTTTTGAGTTTGAAGTTTGGGTAAGTACATATTTTACGATTTATTAGATTATTTGAGTAATATTGAACTCTAATTATTTTCATACCACGTGCTAGATGCATTAGCTTGTTGGCGAAACATTTTATTGCAAATTATATAATTGATTGTTTGCTAAAACTATATAGTGATTAGACTTTTTTATAAAATAAAACCTCTCGTAATGGTGTAGTCGCGGAGTAGTAGTTATCTACTAGGTAGGTAAAAATAACATCGAAAAAAACTTTTAGAATTTATGATTCTATGACAAGCAATGCTATGGATCTAAAAGTATAATTTGATTCGGTTTATTTTTATAAAATCCTATCGACATTCGACACTGGGTAGCTATTATGAAATTTTGACATTCGAAATTCGACAGTTGATAGGTCAAAAGGATATAGGGACATAAACCAAGCTCTTAAATGCTACGGGATGGCAGGATAAAACTCGAAGCCGTCTTGTTCGCCCTTCAAACCATCCACCTCTAAAAGATCTCAGCTGTGGATAATGATTTCATGGCATCTTACGTTAATGTTATGAAGGTTTCAGAATGAAGCAAAATATTGTTTAATTCAGCTATAAACGTTGTATGAAATCCAAGGTGGGCAACAAAATTCTTCTGCACGCTATTAACACGTGACCTCGCTGTGACACCATGCAAATTAGTTAAGACGTGGGATTTCTATTTACGCTGTTGATTCTACAAGCGAAGCGATCATTATAAAAAGAACACTAGTCATTTATTTGTTCGACATGACATGTATCTTACTCGATATGAGTTTGGCGGCCAACAATCGGAAATGTCCTATCTATATGACAGTGCAAACTGCGCAGGGTTTCTGTAATATTTCGATCCATTACTGTCAAATAATCTAGTTTAAACACTTGTATCGACTCTCGGATAGCGTTTAGGACCTTCTAAATTTAACCCACAATCAAAAGTATTTATTAAAAAAAAAGATACTTATTTAATTATTTATTTATTTCTGTTTATTTAACATTTTTGTTATATGTTCTAGCTAAGCCCAGGGCTTATCTGCTGGATACCGTAATGGGTGGATTAAATGGGTTCTGGCCTAAACACGGTTTAAGCCGCTAGAAACTCAACTTTATGGCAAGTCTTAAAAAAATACGTACCAAATTTACATATAATATTTAATTAGATATAAAAGAAAAAAAAAAACACAAAAAAAAATACAAGAAAAATAAATAAGCTAAACACAATCCACTCTCCAACAAAAACAGTGTTTCTATCACGAAATGTTAAGATAAACTACATACTAGTACTACTATTAATTTCCTTCCTACATTCCAGTTCGATAAAACCACTATGTCTTAAAATGCACATTTAAAGATATTTGGTTATTTTAGTGAATAATGCGTCACGTAAAAGCTACTTTTAGTAAAGTGAAGGCTGTCTCTTGGAATCCAGAATTTAATTTTGAACTCAGTGATCGCATTAGTGAGTTATTTAAAGGGGCTACTACAGTGAAATCCTAAATTACAACAGAAAGAGATTTTTTTTAAAAGAACCAATGCATCGGTTTTAATTTTATTGAAAACTACATTTTTTTAAATATCAGTAATATTTATATCTTTTTTAAAAATGTTTTTTTATTTACAGCCATGGCGGGAAGTCAATGAAGTAAATTAACAACTTCATAGGTTAGTATTTGATCCTTTTCCGTGTTCCAAGGCTGTTTTTAAGAGTAGGCTGCAAGTTGTTTCCTCGCCTACTAAACTCAACAGAATCACCGAAGCTAGCTCTTGGATATTGTATTAAATTCATAATAAATGCTATTTATTACACTAAAATTTTCTTAACTTACCGAATAGTACAAAGTTGCTTGTCATTCGCAAAGAAAAAATATAAACCTCACCTGAAAAGAAAAAAAAGCATTATGAGAAAAAGTACGGCTGACATTACAATTGTAAATCATGAGACTTTTTTTATTGTACAACAAATTGAGTTAAACAATAAAATGTGATTGTTATATAACACAATAGTACGTTGTTAAGCAGAAACGTCTTCCTTATATAGTCTCTAATATGTAATATATATATGGCTAATGTACCTATAATTCAATAATGAATTTATAATTTCCTAATATAAGAGTAAACACTATACAATAAGAATATTACCTTATAAAACAATAAGCGTTATGAAAACTGTATGAACGCAACTTAATATGTAGAGGTAGAAATATATTAAAAAACTACACAATATAAATTATGGGAGCTTCTTTTTTTCTTTTTGTCATTTTTCTGGGTCATATACACTTATTTTGGGCCCTACTCAGCTAAACCAAATATGATTCCGCTAGAGTCAGGGGAGATTGTGGTAATACGCATTAAAAATAGTGTAACGATTTTGTGAAGTGATAAAACCATTTTACAGAATACAGGTGTTTAATATGTAGGAACATTTAAAGTTGAAATATTTGATGATTTTATGATTATTAGATTAGTTTTATTAGATCAAAACCCCTTTGATGTATGCATACTAACAAATTTCTATAAAAATAGTAAGTGTACAGATCAAAAACCAAATATTACCGTGGTCTTATGAATTGGATGCCGTCCAAAAATGTGATTCTAATAATAATATCACGGAGTGTCATTAAAGTGGTATTTTCGGCATATTTACTTAGACGGAGCATTTTCGTATTACCTATGCGTTTATCGAAATAGTATGGAGAGGTCGCTACTTTAGACAAGAACAACGTCCCTACTAAGAGGTGCTGTTTGCTGTATGATGCCAGAATTAATCTAACCACCATACTATATTCCTGTATATAGATACGAGAACCTGGTAATCCTTCGTCTGGACGTCTAACAAAAGCAGTATTGAAGCAATTTTGCCTGAGATGACGGTAATTTATAAGGCAACCTTTTTTGTATGCTGGTTTTCATACAAGTAGAAAATCATGAAAAATAATATTAATTTGATTCCAATCAAATACGGTAAATACTATTTAAATTTCAAAGCGTGTTAGAGATCGTTAATGTCACGAAAATATTGTAATACAATTTTTTTGCCTGTTGGCCATTTTTAGTGATGCATTTTGTTTAAGCATTCGTATTCGACATCGCTAAATGTTGAATTACTGTTTGAAATCTAAAATAAGAAATATTTAGTGCGTTATAAATTTCATTTAGACATAGATAGATACAAGAAAAAAATGAAAATAAACAACTAAGAACGCTCCTTTATTACTTCAAAAATAGAAATTATTTGATAAAACAATTATTAGCTTAAATTACTCAAACTTAATAAACATAATTATGGTATAATTTCACGAAACCAGAAATCAAGCAAGATGTAACTTGCAAATACCTACCTATCCCCGTTCGATTCTTATTTATGATACGTATGTTTCTGGGAAAGTTGGGTATATGACCTAGGTCATAGCAATTCTTTTATATAAAAAAAAGTTTGTATTATATATACTACTCATATCACGATATATTATGTATCATGTGTGTAAACGATAAACTTTTAAAACACCAGACCAAGTAATTAAAAAACAATGATAGCTAGATATTAAATTATTCTTTCAGTTTAGGAAAGACGTAGCATTACCTACTCCTAACATAACCATCAGTAGTTAATGAACTTTCAAACCAAGGCAAATGAGCGCTAAAATGTCTCATTTGTTGGGGCTGAAAAAAAATTATATCGTTAAATATATTCCATGAAGTTTTTTTTATTATTTCTTAGTTTTTTGGTTGTGGAATTATTTTGAAATCGGTTTTTTTTTATGTTTAGTCGGTTATATAACAACTGAAGTATGGTCAAATTTGGTTAAATGGTTGAACATTACGATTGTAATTGGTTTATTTTATTTAATTGATTATTTAAAAACTCGATTAAGCGTGGGCGACTCAGAGAACTGCAGGTACGATCTCAGGCAAAAAGATCATACTTAAATAATGAATGTGGATATTTTTAAACCGTCGGCTAATATTCTAACGGGTGCATTAAAAAACGTCGCTAACACTTCATTAATTTCGAGAGCGTATGACCTAAAAACGTCAAGTCAACTCTTAACTGACGTCGAACAATGCAAAATGCATTCTGGATGACATAAATAATGCCCGCCCGAGCCAAAAGTGCCACTGCGAGAAGTCGCTGGCAAATCATATCATGCCTTAGTACCTATCAAACCTATACGTGCTAGTCTCAAAAAAAAAAATGGCTATATAAATATATTTAATAAAAACTTCTCAGCCACAATCATTTGTATACACTAATTTTAGGATTTTTATGCATACAATTTTAGTGCGATATTTATTAAACTGATACTCACTCTTTTGGAGTGCCTTTTTACGCCGCCGGGCTGTTCGCGGATAGAAAAGGGACCCAAAAACACTTGAACCATATTCACCCTGGATTCTTTATTTCTACTAATCTTGGCTTTTATGGGTTCCTTTTAAAGTCAATTATAGATTTTTTAATGTTGAAATTAAGAAATTAATTTACTAATTCGATGATTAATTATTCAATTAATTCCTGCTATTTTAATTATTCAAATTATTCAATTGGGCTACTCTGGATTAAGGAATGTATACTTCAATTTATATTGTCTATGTATAATTATCTGTACTGTGTACAATTTCTATATAAATATATTTAATAGAAACTTCTCAGCCACAATCATTTGTATACACTTATTTTAGGATTTTTATGCATACAATTTTAGTGCGATATTTATTAAACTGATACTCACTCTTTTGGAGTGCCTTTTTACGCCGCCGGGCTGTTCGCGGATAGAAAAGGGACCCAAAAACACTTGAACCATATTCACCCTGGATTCTTTATTTCTACTAATCTTGGCTTTTATGGGTTCCTTTTAAAGTCAATTATAGATTTTTTAATGTTGAAATTAAGAAATTAATTTACTAATTCGATGATTAATTATTCAATTAATTCCTGCTATTTTAATTATTCAAATTATTCAATTGGGCTACTCTGGATTAAGGAATGAATACTTCAATTTATATTGTCTATGTATAATTATCTGTACTGTGTACAATTTCTGTGTGTAATTTTATTTGCGCATAAGTTTACGTTAATTTTAACTTTCCAGTAATAAATAGTCCGTTCCAACAGCTTTGCTGTCATATTTTTGAAATTCGAATGACATTTTGTGAAAATCGACCATTTTTGAGGCACTATTTTTATTGGGAAAGTACTTAACACTTTGTTTTAACTTTTTTATAATAAACTCGTCGCAATTATTTTTTTTTTATTTACGGTTATTACCGAAATATCATCAAGTAAATAAATAAAAGTAATAATATCAGTAATAGTAGTAATATCATAAATAAATTCGTAACGCGAAATCTTCATACATTCCTTGCAAAATAATCATATTCTCTATATTAAATGTTTTTAATAAGTTGTTTGAAAAAATTCTTTACTACCAACTTTATCCATCGATAGTCATATTACTTTCAACACAGCAACATGAATTCATGAGAAAACGCTCAGTCATTACCAATTTATCGAAATATATTGACTATATATAAAAAAATATGGTTAAGTACTCTGATTTTTCTAAAGCTTTTGATCGAGTTAACCATTCAAATTTGATAAATAAAAATTACTTATTAGGCATTCATAAAGATTTATTAAGGTGGCATACATCTTACATTAGCAAACGCCGCCAAGCAGTCGTAGGTGGCTTTAAAAAAAACAAATTTATAATTATTTCGACAGAGGTTACTCAAGGGTCGCATTTGGGTCCGCTGCTGTTTAACGTTGTCATCAGTGATATTTATATGTGTTTACTTAACTCAGAACATATATTATACGCAGATGACTTAAAGATATATAAAACAATAAAAACACTTTTCGACTGCTTACTGTTTCAAGATGACCTCAACCGCCTGTCAGCATCTTTGATAACAAGTTAGTGAGACTAACTTGTCCAGTAAAATATAAAAAATATCTCATTCATACTTTTCACATGAGATTTTTAATATCTTGATTAAGGACGTTGATAGCATACGCGACTTAACAATAACCCTTAACAATACATTAAATTAAAATAAACATATCAGCTTATCAGCAAAAAGCATTTAAAACTCTTGGTTTCGTTATAAGAGCATGTAAGCCATTCCACTGTATAGATTCTATTAAAACACTGTATAACGCATTAATTTGTTAAAAGCGCTTTAAAGTATGGCTCCCAAATATGAAATGCATATTTAGTCGCATCGACAATGTTCAAAAACGTTTAAGTAAAACATCTAATGAATAAACTAATGACTAACTAATCTTAATTTAAATAACATTTTCAAGTTTCTCAACATACTTAAAGGAAGTTGCTCACTATAAGATGACCACACTTAGACGTACTGTCGCAGATATAGCTTTTCTCTATTCACCAAAAATTCGATAGCTCGTACTTGATTGGCAGCACCCCCTTCGGAGTACCGTACAGGAATACCAAAAACACCCAATTATTTCATATCATCCGACGTAATACTATCCATGCACAAAACGCAACGATGTGTACACTCCACAATCGATTGTCGTTTTTTTTTTTAAATGTTAATGTAATGTTTTTTAATGTTTTTTTTTAATGTTAATCATCATAACCGTAAAATGCGAATAGAACTTTATCTAACTTGTCATTTTTCTATTGAGAATGTTAATATTTTCCAATAAATCGACTAATAATATAATGGAATCAATAGTTTTATAAATATTTTATTTTAAATTTACATTTCACGCCGTAATTTTGAAAAGAATTTTAAAATGGAATTTTAACCATGGAATTACAGTATCCTTATTCAGACGATATTTAATCAAATTACTGAAAAACACTCGATATCTTTGCAACATATTTTTTTTTAAATGACACTGCTATATTTTATTTTTAAGCTTTGGTATACGCGCGTAGACAAATGTTTTTTTTTCTGTTTCAGATTTATACCAATTGTTACTACCGTCGCTTAGACCTTAGTTCTACCTATTTATGTATGAAATCAAATATATAATATACAACCAAAAACTATATTTTATTAAAATCTAAGGATTTTTACAACTCAAAATCGGGGTCAATTGTTAAATGGCTGAGCTTCGTTATCAAATTATAAACTGCACTCGGCAGCCATACGAACATAATATGTCGTTTGACCTCCATAAACAGAGGGTGTTACGCGAAAGTAAATGCATAATATATATGTATGTATGTTTCAGGCGAAACGCGATGCAACGAGGCATTCGCAGATTGGTTCCTTAAGGCCAACTCGGTCGGCGGTTGCAATGGACCTCGCCTTAGACAAATGCATGTAACATTAAATGAATTACTCATGTGTCAACATTTCAAATCGTTAAATTACACAATTTGCAGCTAATACTAAACTGAAACACACAATCTTGATACTCTTGAGAACGCAGTGGATAGCGCATCTTCCGTTATGTTAAGAGCCATAACGCACTCGAATTGCATTTTATGCATGTTTTTGAGGTCTACTGCCAAGATAGCTTTTTATACCAGGCATATATTAATAATATAATTAGATTAACTAAATATATTTCTAGAAAACCTTTAAGCTGGTTTTTTAAATAAATAATCCTATGTTTACATAAAAAAAAAATATTGAAATTGGCAAGTTTTATTTTTTAAAATTCTCATAAACCGAACTACATATATCACGTAAGCCTAATTTATACATAGAAATGTCCGCAATAAAATTCTACAGAAAACCTTAAATTTAGATTTTTTTAAATTGCCTTATATTTTTAATATAAATAAAAAACTGTCAAATGTTTTTTCTTAAATGTTGTCGACGGATGCTCGAAGTGCACGTAGCCGACACCATTTGCAAAGGCCGAATGTCAAGGTCACCTCACGATATACTGGCTCTTAATCTATCACGCACTTATCGAATCGCATCTCTCTCTGATATGGTATTTTCATGTGTTTTATGTTACAAAAATGGCAGTTCGTCGGTCTAAATCCTCGTGAATCACGTCAGTCATTCGTCAGCGCACTGGGTCTGTTAACCATATTATAGTGATTTTTTGTGTGAATAGGACACTAGGACAGAAGCCCTCCTACCCACATTAATTTATTTATTTATGAGAATTATATATGAATAAGCGAAGGAGTTACCTTTTAATATGCCTTCTTAGGCTTAGATAGTTTACGAGATCGATGTCAGTGACAGATAGGAGGACGACGAGCGAGATTAATGGCGCTTGATTACCTGTAGGTACGGAAACCTCAAAAAAATATGCTCCTATTCTTTACGAAAGGCAGTATAGAAGAGAGAATCACAATTGATTGATCAAGGATTGAATGGACAAGTAGGAAGACCAGATCGTTGCATATTTTGGATGTACGCAAAGAGGCCAAGCGAATGTGATTGAAAGCGATCAATCAATCGCTTCTGCGAATCGCCACCGCGTTGATAATTACAGGGCACGACGTCGCGGCCTATTTATCATGGTCCGTGGCAGCCCTGCCTGCGACAGAGCCAGTGATGTATTTTTTGTTGGTAATTTAAAAATATTTAAATTTTATATTTAGTTAAGTACCCGACTCAATTACTATGCTCCAACTAGCTAGCAATCACCGACCGAACGTACGATGAAAAGAAGAGTAATTAGTGTTTACAAAGTAATTGTAAATTACAAAGTGCACTGCGTCTAAACTGCTGTTTACGATCTGTTGTCTTTCATCCTCCCTACAACCACCAATCATAACCATAATCATAGGCATATTCCAAAAACTACGAATTCTGATTCGTAGCTCTGCTAAATTGCCAAAAATATTTCGGAAGAAAGGGTTTAGTAGTTCACATATTTCTACCTCAAAATGATATTTCTCCTTAACATAATAGGTAAATCTGAAAATTTGTTAAACGACCAAGATTGCATGCATGTAATCTGAAAGCATGTCATCACGGTTGAACTCCACAAAAAGTGTAAGTTAAAAAGCAATTGAAATTTTATGTCGGATTTCGCATTATCATTAAAAAAATAATAATGAAATTCCTAACATATTGGTTGTCAGCGGCTCTTCGACTACCCCGTTCGAATGGCGGAAACGATTCTAATCGCGCAAAGTCGAACATGTCGCCGACGCTAAACATGCAACCAATTACGGCCGCAACCGCAACCGCAACCGCAACCGCAACTGCACCGCTGCAACCGAGGAAAACGAGCGTTTCGACGGTCCGTCCGCTCGTTCAACCGGTTCAGTTGCGTCACCCCGCGTCATTACAAGCCCAAGGACTTTTTGTTTTTCTTAAACGAAAATTCGCTTACGGCTGGGCCACATATTTTCTAAAGTTTTTATTTTACTTTCCGACATCAGCGTTGTGATCAGGACCTTATCAGACATCCTTGCGGAAAACGAAATGGTCACGGGACGCGCGCAAGCGACCACCGACTCGATGACAGATGAAACCTTGGGACGCGCTGGCACGGGAGTGTGACGACCACGAGATCTCAAGTGCGGGTGACAAAACAAGCGCTGAACTTCAATAGCAGTCGCCTCCTCCGCCTATTGTCAGCAAAAACCAGTTTCCCAGTATCAAGAGTCAAGAAGACTGTGGGCGGTACAATGACGCAATTGATTCAACTGTCTGAATATATCGTATGCTTTTTGTATTCGTATGGATGCTCCTCACGGAACAGGAATGTCCTAGTTTGAGGAGCATCGCATATATTTTATTTATTTATTTAACGTCATTTACATGCACTCTTATAATATAAAGCAGTAAACTAGTGTTAACATAATAAATACATTGCTTGTACATACATTATTGTGATTTGTAATCACGTTCAATGGATTAGTTTTGTGCATCACCTTAATGGCACAGTGTGCTGTTCCAAGGAGACACCAATCATATATAATCATATAAATCGCCGATCATATAAATGAAGTCCTTAGAAATTAGTCTAGGTTTGAGTTAATATAATATTTGTTTTTATAATGTTTGTAATATGTATCATATTATGTCTTGTACTTTGTTTTACTTTTTATGAATTAAATAAATAAACAAATTATCTGCACTATGTCCTGTAAATATAGCGATATTGTTCATGTTCGCAGTATAATAATATACTAAATTTTAAACAATAGTATTAATGATATAAAAAAGATTAAAATTTATTTGCAACTATAAGTAATTAAAAATTGCACGGTCAGATGCCAAATAATGATTAATTAAAAAGTTAATAAAAGGGAAATAATCTTATTGATATAGTAATCAAGATTTGAACAGTCATTTCAAGATCAGGCTATTTGGAAATTTACAAGGATGGATAGTGAGAACAGTTTTTATAACTTAATCAAATGAAATGTATGGAACAACGGATAATACGGATTCTTAGTATTTAATGTATATATGCTTCCTTTATTTATATTTCCGGCAAGCCCTGACACAACATTATTTTATTCAATCGCATTTAATTTATTTTCAAATCCGGTTCTTCGCTCCGGGTTTCGCGTACTACGAGTCCACATACCCATAACCACATGTGTTTAATGCACGAAACTACTTGCAGTACTGTGATGTCAACATGTTACTAGCTTTATGGTTTTGAATAAGAAGTCGACATGTTTCGTTTTGTTGGCTGGATTTGCCTCGCAAAAGAAATAATACAAAAATAATCGTTGCGCAAACGAGAGCGCGAAACGAGAAAATATTTTTGGTAACTTGTGAGAAAAGCAATTTGGAGCAACGATTTTGGCGGCCAAGGTCGAACGAGTCACGTTTCGAAAAGCAATCCGAGCGGGTCTCCGGTTCCTTCGTCTAACCAACTTATAGCCGCGAGCCAAAACGCCAAGGTACGATGAACCCTCGAGGCATAAAAAATATAATAGCAGCGATCGAACGCCACCACCGTATAAACAGTTGTTATTATAGTTTACTGATCAATACGAGTTCATAGAACTTTTGTGGCAAAAAATATTTAAGTACATATGTGAACGTAGTAAAAACATGTTTTTTTTACTTGGAAACTTCCTTACGTGCTAAGCAATAGGTATTTTTCTAAGCAAGCAACCAAAAACAACAAACTAAAATCACGAGGAGAAAGAGTTTCCGTAGTTATCTTCGTACTTTTAAAGCCGATGAGCTAGTTATGTAATATTTTATTTATTTATTGAAATATACTATAACAACTTTTAATTAAAACAATATAACTATATAACATAATGTGAGTATTATTAAAAAGTTTAATTTAGAGCCAGTCTATCGTGAGGTGACCTTGAAGTTCGGCCTTTGCAAATGGTGTCGGCCACGTGCACTTCGAGCGTCCGTCGACAACATCAAAGAATAAACATTTGACAGTTTTTTATTTATATTAAAAATATAAGTCAATTAAAAAAAATCTAAGTTTAAGGTTTTATGTAGAATTTTATTGCAGACATTTTTATGTATAAATTAGGCTTGCGTCACATATGTAGTTTGGTTTATGAGAATTTTAAAAAATAAAACTTAACAATTTCAATATTTTTTATGTAAACATAGGATTATTTATTTAAAAAACCAGCTTAAAGGTTTTCTAGAAATACGTTCAGTTAATCTAATTATATATTTTATATATGCCTGGTATGAAAAGCTATCTTGGCAGTAGACCTCAAAAACATGCATAAAATGCAATTCGAGTGCGTTATGGCTCTTAAGCGACAAGCGACTGTTACATTATACAGATGCTTCCAGCCTCCGTAACTTGACGAATCTGTACTAAGAGAAGCAGTTTGGGAAGCAGTTTGCTTAATGTGTCACTTCCGTCATCTGATCAATGCTATAATAATATCTTAAAGCTATATAAATATAGTGTACGATAAATGCAGCATATCAATAAACAATAAATACATATAAGTACATTTAATATTTTCATTACACAAAAATAAAACCAAAATTGGTATAAAAACATAGTTATTATACACAAATATATAAGTTAAATATAGGATTAAGTTTATACTAAATGATGTAATGTGTTAGATAATACTTATTGTTATATTATTTGCAAAATATCGCCCATTTTCTATAAGTAAAATATTGAGCATTTTCCCTAATACTTTTTACTAAAAATCGATCGCCATTCCTCTTTTATTAAATTGTATGCTTTGGGACCCACATAGATAGGAGTGACTTCTCTGTCCAAAGTCAGTTCTCATTTTAAGAATGTCGAGATCTTTATTGCTTACTGCTCGCGTGTTTAATTTGTGGAGTACTGTCAGCTGTGTCTCTTTACTTTTCCGCGGAAAAAGATCAGGTTCTTGAGGAAAATCTGTTTTGCATCAAGCACCTTAAGCTCCGTATAGTTATTACGTGTTTTTGTTATTTAGGATAAAAAAAAATATTCCTCAAAATATTAAGTATGTTTTGATCTCACGTATACGATAATTTTATGTATTTATTTAATATTTACAACACATAAATTAAGTAAAAAATTTAAACCTAATCACCTTACTGCCTGTATCGAGGTGTCGCGTAGTCTTTTTTTTCTTTCATATATTTAAATAGTGGAAATATCTCTGCACACTTTGTGCACTACTAATAGGATGTAAAAAACTTAATTAACATTATAATACGTTATTGTCGCTATCTTATTCCACGCTAAAATATTTATTTTATGTATAGTATACTCGTAAGAAGGCATGCTCTCTGCGGGCCTGCTCTGCTCTGCTCCCATTCCACCAGCGCAACAAAAGCTTACTTTCACGACCATGACCTCGTTAGTTCTACACTTTCGGTTTGTTCGAGCGATGACTGAAAGTTGTACGGTCACTGCTCGAACCGACCCCTCGATGGAAACATACACACAATCGAAATTAATATATTATAATCACCCCCCCCCCCCCCTATTCCCCAGTAGGATTTAAAACACCGCGTGCAACACCAAATAACAATGTATTTTACTAAACTTCTTACACATAAAATAGGAAATACGTTAGGTCTCAAACGATTTATACACAATTTTTGAATATTTCGAGTTATTATTCATGGACTCATATTTCAATGTTGAAGCGTTTCGTACATGTTTATTGAGATGTATCCACTATCCGGCCACATTAATGTGCGTAAAGAAGTTTCACTTCAAACATAAGCTGTTTTACGCCCGTCCAATAGTTCAGATGTGCAATATAAAAAATAAAAAGAAAAGGAATTGCAAAAAGGCTGATTGAAGATTTTCGAACAGACTTCGGATCTGACATCCGGATTACAAAATAAATTTGACAATCCCATTTAGAACTAGAAATCATTATATGCGACTAATAAAAATATTATATTACTGCAAATTATACAGATATAATATTTAACACTCAAATATGCAGAGACCTAGTCGAACTTGTATGGTCGGGCTACAAAAGTTACCCTCTTAAATATAACAACATCGCCAAAGGGTTTTGGGAACAGCTCGGGGTCACATTTATGTATCGGAAAAGGTACAAACATTCGAGGGGTCATGCATGTACAATGTATACGAGTATATTACATGACCCAACATTACACGCATTCTCGTATGTAAAAACAATATCAATTTGGAAGATTTTTTATACGCATATTAGTTTAATTATTGGTTAAGTTAGTGAATGATAAGACTTTTAAAAGAAAATAAAAATATGAGTTTAGAAGTGACCACTACATCGATACGGTCCGTAACTGTTTAACTGTATCTCGGATGAGATGGAAACCGAGATTTGTAACCAACATAAATGCGTAAAGTTATATAGACAAAAGCATTTTTTTGGGGTTTTAGTACTGCCTACTATTATATTGTTTTATCATAATATTTGGTAGAGGGAAGCTAAAATTTTATTAGAAAATTTATATGCTCACTTACAGAGAATATACGAATTTAGTAATAATTATTGCTGGCAGATTTTCAAAATTTAAAACATAATATGACCTAACAGACAATTATCAAGTGTCAATATTAGAAAAGGTATTTTTATTTATTTTATTTTATTTCAGGAAACAACAGCTTATATAGAAGTAAAATTACAATTAAAACACAAAGCCCAATGACAGTTTCCTCCAAACTTAAAA
Source organism: Neomicropteryx cornuta (assembly GCA_020383195.1). NCBI lineage: Eukaryota > Metazoa > Arthropoda > Insecta > Lepidoptera > Micropterigidae > Neomicropteryx > Neomicropteryx cornuta. The sequence continues at coordinate 16,768,326 of JAHKQU010000014.1, forward strand.
AAATAGAAAACACATTCGGGAGCGAGGCCGGGACCAGGAAGTAGGAGGGGTTGGGGAATCCAGACAATCACCAGAATATAATATAAAATAATACAATATAATATACATTTTACATATACAGATGAATATACTACTCTAGGGCTAGAGTAGACACTCTCTTGAATGCCGGGAAAGTAGTGTTAAATATATCGATGTCACTTAACATGCTGTTGTAAAGCTTACACGCTCGATGTATATATGATTTCTGTGCATAATTCGAACTCAACCGTGACAGATGGAACGTCTTCTTACACTGGCGAGTGGGTCTAGATGGAACCCGGAAATCTATGAGCCCCAGAAGATCAGAGCAATCGATGTGAGCATTGACGATTTTATATAAAAGTAACATATTAGCTCGCGATCTTCTGAGCTCAAGAGTCCGTAAAATTTGGCGCATTGAGCAGTCAGAAAATTTCAAATAATACCGGAAATTTAAATTACGTTAATTAGATAGTCAAGAAAAAAGAGTGACAATTATCCATTAAAAAATAAACCAAGTCTGGTACAAAATGTCTTGTTTTCAACGAAGAAGGTATTCGCGTATTTGGACCATAAAATTTCTAAATAAAAGTAGCATGTGAACTGCTTGATGCACGCACACGGCCTATGGGCTTCTCGCGTCATCCGCCAACCGGTTTGATCACCGACAGCGACGACAAAGGAAAGGACCTCCGTTTCTAAGGCTTCGTGTAAAGGTCTGGGTAATGAAAAATAAAAGAAGGATTCGATTTAAACCCATAAAGCGAACGGTACCCACCTAATTATCAAAAATTATAAAAATATCTTGAATAACTTATAGTAACATATTGAAACATAGGTGGCAATAAATTTGAAAAAATAATTTGTTTACTGTTTGTCAGCCTGCAGTATGTATCTTGTATTTGAATCGTTATCATTCCAAACAAAACATATCCAATTTTGTTTATAAAGAACACATGTCGGAAAATTTAGAACAAATAACTATAATATATACTTGCTTTTATTTTATTAGTTTTTATTACGAATAAAATACATATATTTTATTATACCATTGAATCCTAACTTAAACATTGTAGTGGACCTGGAATTAGTTTATTTTCTCTTCAGGAAAGTTAACTTTGCATGTTTTGTTTAGAAAGAAAACGATTCATTCATATTTGCATTAGCACGCTAAACTAATGATAAAATGTATGCGCTGTTAGTTTAGGTGATGGTGGTGGTTTATAGCAAGTTTGCACACCCAACTGCGTTTATGATAAAATAAATAAACAAATAATAGGAACTGTTTGATTCCCGAAGTGCACTTAAATATTAATATGAAATTTTGACTTTCTTTCAAACGGTAGCGATTATATCACGCTCGGATTACATAAAAATAATGTGTTGCTGATATTAAACACATCCTCACTATTAAGTTGGGCTATATAAGTAAACGGAGTCATTTCCGCTCTCGAAATATATACTGAAATGTAAGGGTTCCGTCCATGTTTAGCAATCGTATATTAAGGCAGTATTTATCTTAATTTGTATGAATTTATAGCGTTTCTTCGCTACGTTTGTGAGGACCGAATGTTGAACCGCTCTACTGCCCGAGGAAGGATACTGAAGCTGCATATTTTTTTATTTATTTAAATTTAAAAGAAATCTACAGATTCTCATAGTAATTTACATTAATATTCGAAAAGAGAAAAAAATGTAAATACTACGTAAATCTAAACACAGATTTCTACATTATGCTAAGTACTTATTTGATAGTATAATAAATAACAGTCTGAATAAAACATTTAAGAACGAAAATAGAGCGATATATTAGATATAGAGCGTAAAACAAAATAATATTATTATTTACATTTTTCAGAGATTTTATTTATAACATCAAGACATTTTATGGCTTGACAGGTCTTCTGCAATCCGTGATTGGTACCATAGATGGAGAGTGATTTATTCTAGACAAAGAAACTTTAGATTTAAACTGTTTTTAATCATATATAGATTTTTAATTTTTTAATATATATTATTTACCTTTCAATATTTCGGAATTCGACATGAGCAAAAATACATGTAGGCATGGAAGTATAGGAACATGTGCAAGATGGATCGGCTCGACAGCATATGACATCATCGACTCGAATAGGTTAACTCGCGTTAGTGAGAGCTATGTAGTATTTTTTTTTTCTTAAGAAAAGCGCAAACATAGTAGAGCATGGTTATGTCAGCCATTCATTAACAAGCAGTCAACACTTTTACGCATAGTTTAAACTAAAATAATATCAACGCGTAACATATCTATTCAGCTGGAATAATGTGGTGGAAATAAACCTACCAATATACTCGTGTATGGGAATTCGGATCGTCGCAGCGGAGTCTCTCTCTATTCTAATCAAATATAAGACTCGTCAGATTGGGAGAGTTATTTTCGACTGTTTTTGTTTTTTTAAATAACTATGATGTTGGCTTTTGGAATTGAAACTTAAAAGAACGTAAGGTATAGTTCTTAAGAAACCAAAACTTAGGAAAATTTCGACTTTAAAAAATAAATACTTTTATAAAAGAATTTTAGTCTCAATTCCCAAGGTCCATTTGTGATATAAAACCCTTTTCTTGTTTCAAGGCTGATAACGATGAAGCGTAGATTACGAGTTGTTAAACATTGATCCTTATTCAAACCTATCACTATCGCTGCAGATATTGAAATAGATGCCTGTAAAACGAAATAAACTTAAACAAACAAGGTCCTTCCATATTAATTTTTAAATTCCGTTTCGCTTCAATGGCTGATACAAAAACCTTTTAGGGATTCTGCAAATTCTATATGTTCTATAAAAATATTATAAATGCGAAAGTATGTCTGTTTGTTATGAATTATGATTTTGATGAAATACGGTATGAAGATAAATTGAACCCTGAGGGAATGACTTACCCCCCTTGAAAACGCTGCATAAATAACTGGTAACAATGATATGTTTAAAATGTGTTATTAGTTTATAAGCTTCCCCACGCATATTAATCCTCCGTGATTATTATTAAGCGTTATTTATGTTATTATGGGGTGAAATGTGTCTTTAATTTTTGAATGTATATATTTATTCTTTTTTGACTATTAACGTACCTAATTAAATAAAAATGTCCTAAAGGACCATTTCACAACGAGCCCTATAGAACGAAAATAGGTTAGTGGGTTCGAGTTAACAGAGTACCAAAACTATATATTTTATTCTATACCTTGTACTAAAAATACATATTTGTGTACGCCACTATGTTTTTCTTTAGGAAAACTGCAAAAAATCGATAATTAATTAGTTTCCAAACAGGCTTCCTTGGGTTATGTTGTTCGTTGTGTGGGGAAATAAACGAGGTTTGCATCGCATCACTACCGAAAATGATTACCTCGCAAAAGACCCATTGAAATTGTCCACAAACTGTATATTTTAAGACATTCGTCCTTCAATCCGAAACCGTAATGATAATGTCAGTTTTTTAAGCTCTGTTTACAGGTGCAAAAGGCCTATTCGAAATTGACACAGGTGTACCTTCTATAGGCAGAAAATAGTTTGGTAAAATAAAAACACATCAACGATTACGTAAGCTATGTAAACGTGGATAAAGCGCATTGTATTCGCATGCAAATATCGACACAACAGGCTACAACAACAAAGCATTCATATTTATTACATTTGGAAAAACATTCGAGTCTTTCAGCATTAATTTCGCGTGACATACGCCGTTTGTAGGGCATAACCACAAAATTTACACAAAAGATCATTCGAAATTCTACTAGCGTGAGTGCAACTATCAACGTTACCAACGTTGATAGGTATATATGTATTCACATTGATATTTATATTTTTTATATTTGTAAAATAAATATGGTTACACCTTAACCGTTTTAACAAAAACTACGCTACAACAAACGATGAATGACCATGAAAATAAGCGTGATGGCTACTTTGCACGCCAGCCTAGAATTTAGTAAACAATGCGTGGGAGGGAGGGGAGGTTAGGACACAGAGAAAAAGGAACCTCCCGCCCCTCACCCTCTTCGCCACCAACCAGTTGGGCGGAAAGCGTAGAATAATTCTTTGCTGGCCTTCATAAGGATTTAAGTATTTTCCAGAGCGATGAACTTCGGTTTATAAATACGCGAGTGGTACTTGGCGGCTTCGGTAAGATGACTAGACCTAGAATCATCAGCTCTATCAAAAATAAGGCTTCATTTAGAGGCAAACAGTAATGTGCGCGAAGAACGTTTAGTAGAAAAAAATAGTCGATCATATTACGTACAGAAACCAAAAGTCCTTTATTGCTAATGTTTAAATGTTGAAGGTTCGAATCCGCGAATAGGTACGTTTTTTCTGACGCTTTATCACTACTATCCTATAGGCAACATATATAGTTTATTTTAGATAGGTTCCACAAGAAATTTATACGCGTTAGGTTGACATTTATTTAAAATAAAAAACTATTGCTTAAGTAGTGTAAAATAATACGGTTTACCTACCTAACCTAAATTATCCTGTGCGACTTACTGGCCCTATCCCTAATGACGCAAGCAAATGCGATCTAGCTAAAACAAGGCCTTGACACATCACTGCTTTTATTAGGCACCAAATCGATATGCTTTAGGTACTCGTTTTGCGTGCCAGGGGCAATTCAAGTAGTAACACATTTTGCTAAAGCGATTGATAAGTTGTAGCTGCATACCCATTTAATTGGACAGAATTAAGATACATTTTATTCAGTTTAAACATAAACTAGCATTACTCTAACATAACCAAATTATTTAATTGAGTATACTCGTACCGACGAAATTAAGTACATTTTTCTTTTCTATTCATAATCATGCAGATATATCACATATAAGTACGTTCTATTTTTACATCAAAAATACTTGAAATATATTAAAATACATTAACAGCTCAAATTACCATCACTAAATTTATTGAGTTATAAAATATCGATCGAAACACAAAACGTATGTAGATTTAAATATTAACGATAGTATTTGTAATCGATCATAAAACCAATTAGATCACAAAACAAAACATGACCTTAAATGTATATTTTTGAAAGATTTAAAGTTAAAGTGTTACATAAAAGTGACCAACCATTTTTTATATATATTATATAATGAAGTACCTATAATATGACCTAAAATTCAGACTAAATAGAGTGCAATTTCTTAAAAAAAAACCATGGCCAATATCCAAATGCATGCGATTAAAAAAAAAACACAAAAATATAATATATGGTACAGCAAAAATAATCCAGCGAAACATGAAAATTTGGACTTATGATTGCGGTTGGAATTACATGTAGATAAATATAAAATTGTTTGAAAACACGGACGAATAGAAATTTATTTTTTTCCTGGTTTAATACAAAGTAATTTAAGTAAGTAAAGTCATACATAGTACACGCTCATCTTGAATACGAGTGAATAATGAGGAGTGTTTTTTTTCCGACGGTTATAAACGGAAAATGTCAAATCGAGGGGTGGTAGTGTTAGAAGGTTCTTCCTTAGAGTTATCCTGTTAGATTGAAGTTGGGACAGATGATATCCGACGTGGTCTGAAACTATCAAGACCATCTAGTCGTCTATAGACAGTGGCGCGGATCTAACAATAGTTAGGAAATATTAAAAACGTTGTGCTTACTCAGCGTTTGCAAAAAATATTTAGGCAGATACAACTAATTTTAAAGAACGTTATATCTTTGTATTTAGTTTGTTGTGTAGTTTGTATGTTGGTTTAGTCAAATCTTGCGAGCTGAATTAGGACCACTTCCTCTTACATTATGGAGTTGAAATTTGACATGTTGGGGCAGTTCTGATTATAATGCATTTTTATGGTAAGCATGACATGACACCCACGAATGGCTCCAGACGAAGGAACTCTTCAACGATCAACAGCACAGACACGCAGTGGCGTTCCCAGAATACCCGGTTTTTCGGCTTCTATAAAAGTACTGCCACTGTAGAAATTGCCACTATTCAAGCACTTTAATGATAATTTACATTCTGAAGTCACATCGTAAGTCCAAATAAACAAAAATAATGGATTTTAGAAATAAAATAATAACATTACAATACAGTCGCAAAACGTTCCAGCGGAAGGATCACATGTCATTGCCTACCTCGAGTGATGCGTCTGGTCGGCGGCGGGGGCGGCAGCGGCGCCGAGGGCGGGCGGCTGCGGCGCGTCTCCGGCGGCGCTCGGCTGCGGCGACGGCGCCCGCGAGGGCGGCACGCTGCCCGCGGCGGCTGCCGGCGGCACGGCTGACGGCACGTCGGCGGCGGCGGCGCTGGGAGAGATATCAGAAGCGGGATGTTCACTCGGTGCGGGGGTGGGTGGCACGTTCACTTTCACTCACTCACACGCATGACAATACAAACGTTCACAAAAGGACTCTTTACATATTTCAAGTCGTTCTCAAGGAACGTTCATTCACAAATAGAAGAGAAATTTGAAACTATTTATAAATGTAAGTAATTTAACCTACCTATAACTGTAGTTTATCGTAAAAGAAGTTAGGCTAATAAGAGATCTACTATATTGCATATTGGCCAAAAAGTATAATTTTCAAAAACAGAATCCCTTTTCAAAGAAAAATAAACAACGCACTTATTTGAAAAACATAAATCGATAATACATCCTCGTAGTTTAGCAGTTGCATGACCGCACTACTTACAAGGAAAAAAATCGAAAATATAAAACTCTTGAGTAAGTTAAAATTAGGTTTTTTTAGAAGTATAAACTAAATTATTTTAGAGAGTACTAAATAAATTTGGTTCGATTAACATATTAATATAGACCGATTTATTTTTGGTGATGCACCAGTGATAAAATAGTAAGGCTATAATTATAAAAAGTTTTATCAAAACTAAATCCCTATTTTTTTTTAACTTTTTTTAAAATTGCCGTTAAGAGAAAATAACGTGAATAAGAAACTTAGTACATAGATAAATATGTAGTTGCAGGAAGGAAGTTAGGAAAGGTAAAAATCTTACTAAAGCGGTATTTAAATCGTACTAAAACAGTATAAAACCCAATAAATTTAAAAATAAAAATAGCACTATAATCGGAGCGGAGGGACTTAAAACGAGGTTATTTAAGACATCGCGTATACCTACTCGCTCTTTTTCCCTTACCAGCACCGTGCAAGCAATACCTTCGTTTCCGGAACAACTGTAACCCGAGTTGTATTAATCGGACTTATATAAATTCGTCTAGAATAATTTTATTCTATCTGTTAGATATCCGTTTGGGGCGAGAATATCACAACTAGTACATATCTATGATCATTTTTTCATTTCATGATAGTGAAACAAACTATGTTGAGCTGTTGAGTAAACGTATGTGCAGTAAGCGTTATAAAATCAAATGCATTATAATACGCCCAGTTAGAGAAATGCGCCCTTCTCACGGCAACATGCAAATAACATTCTCGCAAAGGTCAGGTGTCTATTATAAATATTTACTATCCTATTAAGAAAGTTTAAATCTTAAAATTAACAAATTGATATATTTTAAAATCAATAACCCGCAGGCATCTTCATTAAGATACTCTGCATAATAACATCGACTCGAGCTTATTATAACTTAGTTGAAAGCATACAATTCCAGTGCCAAATCTACAACTATTAAGATATATTTTTGGCAGATTATTATTATATTCAAAATACCTTCCTTAAGCGGGCAAGTGTTGTCTTTAATACTAATAATTTAAATATTGTTATAAATGTTATGTCCTAATGAATTAAGGCGAGTTTTCAATTATTACTTTAAATATAGAGCAATAAAAATAATAATATACAAGGTTTCTTACCTAAAATGTTAACTAAAAGCGCTAAATTAGAATGTTCATATAATTTTTTCCCGATTAAAAGTAATTGCATAATAATAAGAGAACGAAAGAGTTGTTAATTAAGAAAATAAAGGCAAGGAAAACATATTATGCGATAATATTAAAACGAAATTGCAAGTGTTAAGGAAGTACATGTATGAGTGTGAATAATAAAGTGTGCTTGAGTGTAGTTAGTCTCTCATTAATAGACTTCAAAAACTATCACGACTGAAAATTATCAATTTCGGTAAAATTACAGTCGTGCGTATTTAAAATTCTGCGAAGCAGAGCATTTTGAGCATAATTTGTGTTACATTTAGAAACATGCAAAATTTGAGACTGACGAGTACGACAAGATGGCACACGGAAGGAAATTTTAGATGAAATATTCGTAGCGTCCAGATGATTGTGTAAGATGTCTCATATAGAAATACCATATCAGAAACAGTACGCCTGTTAGTAAGAGATATTAGGTTATGAAGCTTTAAACTGTCTTCATAAATTGTCAAAATGCACATAACCCCTAAAATTAAGTTGTTTCGTAAAAAGACATTGAATTCTTTTAATTTAAACAGGCGGAAGAGTCACCTAATAAACTATATAGGCTACCGTGGTACCCCGTAACTTACATATGATCAGTGACGAATGTCAATAGTCTGCAAATATATATTATACAACTATTATGCGCTTTCTGAAGTACGCAACTCTGCGCGGGCGTTTTTAAGCTATACCTGGTTCGATTTTCATAGTGGTTTTTGCAGTCCAATTCTTTTCATTGTCCTCAAAGCGAAGAAACTTTCCTTATGTCGTTCCAGTATCGCGGCGTCAAGACCCACCCTCTCAACAAAAAGTTGTCCCATAAATAAACGCCGCCATCGCGACACTAATTACACCTGCAAACCTTGAGGACTGAATGTAAGTCGAGCGTCCGACATGCGCCGCGCCACTGCACCGCTAACGGGTTGCATCCAATGAGATGGCAATCTGATGCACAGCTCTTTAGCTATTACCAACTTTAGTGACAACGCTACGATATTAATACATACCATCCACAAATTTAATACCTGCTCACAACCAAGCCAAATTGCTTGTTTCTGATAACGGGCGTTGCCGAAAGTGCTGAGTCACTAGGCGAATGGAACGAATTCAGGTAATAATGATGACATACTCGTATATAAATTCGTTTATTCACTATAGAAAGTTCGACTATTATTGAAACTCTCATCAAAAATTCATTTTATTTGCGTTGAATTATAACTCTCTTAGGCGAGATGGAGATTTAATTGTGTGTGTTTATAATAATAAATCGTGTTAGTCCAATATATTTTAGGAGTTGATTAACAAACAATTAAATCGATAGACCGGCATGCAAAATAAGTAAATTATTGGATTTTCCCTGACGACATATTCTCTGTTTGTCCTCTAAGTCTTGCGCCTGCCTCGCGGTAATATTTAAAGCCATAATAGTAGTAATAATTCTATTTTGTAACGACTGCAGTACCTATCGTTCTAGTGCTTTGTCGTAAGCATTTTTCGGAGTTTCGAGAAATATGTGTCCGTCAATATCTTGTTTATCTATGTATTATAACATGCATAGAATTGTAATTTACATAATATTTATATGGTAAATATCCTAACCCTGCTGTGGTATTCAAATGTAATTTTATTTTTTTATTTTGAAGGTAAGCCCGAGTGACATTGCTGTATCCACAAAACTTTTTTATCCCTCTCTTAAAAAACCTTTTCCAAAATTTAATGTGGCAAACATAGTTACGAATATTAAGCATAAAATAGATCGTTGATTACAGTATGATATGAGACGCTGGATATACAGCAACAATGTTAAGAGTTAAAAATTGAAACCGCTACGTAGGTCTTAAAATATATTTTGAAAATTTTTCAATATTGACAAAAATGGTGTCATTCGTCTTTTCATTAATTGCTAAGTCAAATACTTTTAAACTCAATCATATATTTTAATCCTTCATCCTAATCACATAATCTTTATTTTTATGTGTTTATTGTTAAAATGTCTTTTTCTTATTTCATTCTATACGTGATATTTGACACTAACATTCTTTCTCGTAAATAACTCATAGGGTAAGGGTGATATGTACGACAGATACAGACTGAACTATGCAGCTGAGATCTTAATGGCAATCATGCTGAATTCTCAATTTTAAGAATTAAATCGACAAATCTTCTGCCTGAAATTTAATGGCTTCCAATTTAAAACTGATATTTTTTAACATGTATCATCTACTAGCCAATCTTTGTCGATCTGGATGTGGTAATATTTTTTTGTTTTGTTTTAATTTTAGTTGAAAACCTCTGCTAGAACACGAACTTGGGTATAAGTGCCGCTTTTAAGACGTTGAATATTGAAGACGTGAATAATTTAAGGAGCAACACCACAAAAACATCGAAAGTTTCGAAAACAAAGGAAAGATATTAATATTTGATTACGATCGCGTGTTATATTTTTATGTAGGTATTTAAGTTCGGCGTACCCAGCGACGTGGGCGTCCTAACCACGCGCCTAATGACCGAAAAGCTTCAGAGGATGAGGTGGACGGGTGGGGAGGGGTGAGGTGGCCGTCGTCCATCATACTTGCTCGAAGGCGACATTGACGGACGTTTGACGCGCTCGCTTCGGAGGTCGATGACCTAATATTTAAGGCGTGCATAAGTTGGTCTTTTCGTTACGAGCAATGCAGCCGGGAAGTTATATAAACACGATAAAAAATACAGTCGACACTCACTTGGATACACCAAAAAATCCCTGAGGTCAAAGTTGAGAGACTGCTTGTACTTAAAAAAACATCTGTTTACACCCAAATTTGCAATTAAACGATAACTTAGAAACCGCTTGCAAACCAGGTCCAATATCCTGCTAAAACTGCATAGAAATAATCATCTTTTATCCCTCCTAGTATTTCTTAACATCTGTAATCCAAACGGCTCACCGCGATATTGGATAAGTACACTATAAAATCAAGATGGATAATTTCAATCGGAGCTAAGAAACAAAAACTCTAAACACAATTCTTTTCTAAGATGTCTAAAGGAGAATACCACACTGGGATCCCACGGATATATCTTCGGTTTTTTTAGTGTTACTATTAGCAAAAGCGATGAACCAGATGGTTAACTGGTCTAATTTAGATTAAATAATTCGCAATGGCCGTTAATGTATTAAAATGAGAAATACATAAAAATGTTTTTATGTTAAACTTTTAACGCTTCATTACAACAGTTCTTCCTGAAACTAGCCAAATCCAATTTAGCCTAGTTGCCCAGGGCCCAAAATATTTTTTAAGTATAACACAATTATTTAAATAATACGCACACAAATTTAATTTTTAATTTTTTTACATATCCATTATGTTTACGTTCATCAACTTCATACTTCATACTTGTCACTCATAAAATCATCTCATTTAACCATAATCCCTTATCTTAATCAAATATCCATTATTTTTATATTTTTTGTTAAAATGACAAATTTCATATATTTAGATGGTTACATAATATTTGACCAAACATATTTTACACCAAAGAGTTATAGTTAAAAAATGCATTTTTATAATAATTTTATCAAAAATCCGCTCCCCGTTTTATCAAAAAAAAAATAATAATATTTTTTAAATATTTCAGTATTGTCAAAGATTGTCTTTTCGTGCGATTTGCTGCTATTAAAAAACCATCATCAAATAAAGGTAAAATAACTTAGGGTTGAAATTTCATGTGCTACTTAAGACTAACCTAAATTTTAAGTTAGACTTAACCGATAAACATCGTATTTCAACTCACTCTTAGCGTTAAGCCGAACATAAAAGTCCACCTTAGCTAAGAATCAAAACAACTACTACTTAAGCCTTAAGTCAAACTTAAGTCAGTGTTAAAATACGCTGCTAGGAGCGATTTCAGTACATTTACGGCGCTACAGTCGCCGTGACCAGTGTGCGAGTGTATTGTCATCTGTGGTTTTCATCTCGTGCTTGATTTTATATTTTCTACTAATTAAAATTGACTGGATTTCCTAGTAATCCTACAGCTGACAACATAACCTCAAAATGTCAGATGACGCGTCATATGTCAAAAGTTATGCGACAGTGGCGACAGATATTGTATACACAAACCATACCGGCGAGTAGCGAACTAATCACGAGTGCGAAAACATATTCTTAACAAAGTCGAACTTAAAAAGTTAAATTGATCCTAACTAAGAACGACTTTAAGCAAGAACTGAAAAGCAAACTTAGGTTATAGAAAAAAAACAATGTTTTAAATGGTACATATTTGTAAAAATAAACTAGCTTGCTGATATTATGTTCCCCATAATTCTATCGATTAGTAAAAATATTATCTCAGTTCTCAGACAAATTCCTAAAAACATTCACACGGCAGGCAGGCGCGTAGCGACTATTTCCTAATGAAATCTTATAATCATTATTTTCTTTTTTTTGTATATTATTATTATTATTTAATAGAGTGCTTATAAGCATTAAAAAAACTTATTAAAAAACTATGTAAATCTAAAATGGAAACCACTAGTTGATGTTATTGTTTGATTCCCTAAAGAATTTAATTTTAGCAGGTTTATTTTTTGAAAGTTTAATTTGTATTTCCTAAATATTTGATTTTTTTTTATTAACAACACATTAATAACATATTTTATTTTTTTATTAACAACAACATATTATATTAATATTATATTATTAATATATTATATTATATATTATATTTATTAACAACATATTATATTAATTGCATCTACATTTAAATTTTATTTATATTTGACATTAGTTGCCATCTGTACGACAATTTTTGTACGACTCTAAGAAGCCATCTTTTGTGCATAAGAAGTTTCAACAACTTCAAACCTCTACCAGCAGAGCGCGCTGTATCTACTGTTGTTATCCAATCCAATTATTTTGGGCATTATAACGAGACCTAAAATAAGTAGGTACCTACATATCCATTGACAAAGTATAAAGTACTAAAGTTTAGTAATTGGTGTGGTTAAAAAAAACATAAAGTCAGGTTATTTTTCAGTTTAATATATTTAGGCACCTTGTGCTTAATTATATTTATAACAAAGATCTAAAAGCCGGAAGGCTAATAAGGCTTGTTGGCTAAAGTCATCGATATAGATTATATCGCTTACAATCTTTTAAAACATAAAAAGTTTTAAAAGATCGTTGGCTGGAATAACTTAAAATTGGACTTATCGCGGCCCCCATCGAAATTTTTGTGCGCAAACTACCTATAACATTTTGTATCATAACCGTTCGGCTTTTATGATATAAATACAGAATACAAATACAGGAAACAAAATATAAATGTTTAATTATATTTGTATTGCAAAATAATTACTTCTTATGCTTTGTAGGCGGTTGAACCGAAAATTTGTACTCAAACGAGAAAATAAAAAAGAATGTAACAAAACGATTTGTAAAACTTTATTTTTCTGATTCATTTTATATTTAATGAAGGACCTATCTACCGCTGCTATATTTTATTTAATTATTTTTGAAATGTATTATTTATTAACAACACTGTTTTAAACATATTTAAATAATAAGTAATCTGAAATGGTTACAAACGGCTTTACTATTATTAATTATACTATTTATTTTTACAACGCTATAAATTTATCAATGACTGGTTTCTATAATATGGAACTGCCTATAATATCTGCCATGATGGAACAAAAAAAACTTGTCTTGCAAATTTTTATTTTTAATAGATATATTGTAAAAATAAAACCAACCATTTGTAAGTATTATAAAATAATTAAAAGGAAAAAATAAGAGATGCAACAAAAAACGGACGCCCGAACAGGGACTTGAACCCTGGACCCTTGGATTAAAAGTCCAATGCTCTACCGACTGAGCTATCCGGGCTGTTGCAAACAACCGCTAACAAAGCGTACATAAACATATTGAGTTGGTTTGTACAAGGAATGGAAAATGTCTCTTATAGCCATCTATAATCAACCAAATCAACCAAGTGAATACAAAAAAAAAATATAATGTAACGCAAAAATATTATAAATGCGCAGATATTTTTGATTTTATAGATTGAATATAAAATATCTAAAAAAAATATAAATGAGATGAGATTTTTTTTATATATAAATATATATAAGAAAAAGGTAGTAACTGTTATATGTATAAAATAAAATACGCCAATAAATAAAACACGCTATTAGGTTACATAAAAAAATATTGCATTTCGTAATTGAATACCTAAAAAAAAATATTTATGTAGTATTAGCGCCATCTATGTTCTAATTGAGAAGTAACGCAAAAACGTTAAAAGTTTTAATGTTATAAATTCTCTACACCAATATAGATGGCGTTGTTTGCATCATTTATAAGATAAGATACTATATGTAAAATAAATTACAGAAGCTAAAGAAAGCACCCATAGATTTTTAAAAACTCTTGTAATTTATGATTTAATTATAAAATAAAATAAAAAAAAAACATATTCACATGATACGTAACTTCTTGAATGAAAGTGACGATTAATGGAAACATCGCAAATATACACTCATCCGAATGTTTCATGAAAACTGTTTTGTTTTTTTTTTCTACATTAATCGGCTACATACAATAGTAGCTATTTGTATGTAAATTCATTTTGTTTGATATTTTGTTTCAATTTTGTTTTGGACCATTCACCTATTATTGACAATATATTATATAGAGGTATAATATATAGGTTTATATAATGACAATTTCTAAATTTAGAAAAGTGTATTTATTATGAAGCCAAATTTTAAATTTGTATTAAAAAGTTTTTAGTGAGATCGTTATATTAAATGTCATTTAGTTATAAACCTTTAATATGAAACTCTTTAATATCAAAAATTGCCAAATATTATGTAACTAGGGTGAAATGCGAAAAAGTAACATTTCATCTTAAATATATAAAATAGATGAATATTTCAGTAGTGAATGAATAAGAAAAAAAATAATATATAAAAAATTTATTTAACTAAGATAAAGTACTGTGTTAATAAGTGAGTGTTTTTTATGAGTGACTCATTTGTAAAAGACGTGTAAAATCGTATTAGATTAGATTAAATGAAATAAATGTTATACATTTATTACAATGACGGCAAAACAAATAAATGCATTACTATCGACTATTTCAAAATTTCGAATAGTTTTATTTACACTAAAATAAATGTATAAAACCTGACGTTAAAAAAATAATATTGCTTATCCCAAAATGCATTGTGGTGCAGACGACCTTATAAACATTAAAAAAAAAACTAAACACCGAAAAAGTTTTTCAATAAGTACAGATTTTTAACTAAATCGATTATTGTAATAAACTTTTACGTTGATTTGATTGGTAAAATTCTGGTAGCGATTTAAACGCAATCCCTACTAAAAATATAATAATCAATTTTGTAATATTTCATAGATATGGTTTTTAAAAGGAGAAACTCGAATATTATTTTGATATAATTTATCTGATTATTTCAAGTTATGAAGTTAACAACTCTTTATGAAAGCACCGCAAGTAATCTAATTATATAAAAATAGTTGATTTATAATTAATTTCAAGATTAATAAATTATTTTTTTATGTATGCAAAATCTTTATTTCGTCATTCGGCAATAAAAACGTACGACGCAATGACAACGTTGAGTTTAGCTCAGTTTTATATACTAATAGAGCTAAACGGAAACCAAATCATGGTCGATTTAGTTCGCTGCTAAAGTGACTTCGAATGCTCTTTTTAATTGGTCAGTTGTCGATTTTAAGCTTAGCAGCGTAGTAACGCGACTATTATGCAAAAGGCCGTAAACACTATTTAAAAAAAGGTCATATAATCGACCTCTGTTTTTTTTGACCAGCTTCTGGAGCCTAAATAGAACGTATAAACTAGGTCCAGCTAATTATTGTATTGTAAACACAAAATAAAAACAATTTTCGAAATATACATTTATTTTTATATTATATTGATTAGTATTTTTTATTGTTCAATTGATTTCGAAAATATTCGAAAAATTCATTATTATTGATGTTACTTAATTCATAAATTAATTGATATTAGTATTACAAGAGTTTTTCGCGAGTATTGCAAAAGTTTTTTGTATTGCCGGTGCACATTACATTATAAGGATCGATACAAAATTATAGACAATGATTTTATTATATTTAGATTGTAATATCTTTATGATGTAGCAAATGTTGTGTTCGTGACCCACGAAATAAAGAAAACCACAGGTTACTGCGATTACGAAACTCCGTCGTACCACGGTTATCCAACCATTTCTATTTTAGTTTCGTTTTATAAATCGCACGTACTACCTTTATTTATCAAATGTATTTGGGTTGTCTATTCGGTACTACGTATGTAAATTGAGTTGCCTGTTAAGAATAGTTTCTACTCTAGGTGGTTAACGCTGGATTCGTATAATTTATGTATGAAAAGCGCCATTTATATTACAGTCCTCGGAAGAAACTAACGGCCTCACATACCGTATATACTAAAATGTATAAATTTATAAATGTATAAATAATACAATTTCTTGAATAGGTAATCTTTGAGTCCGACTGAGTTACCTGCGCTCGAAAGTCTAGACGAGACAATTCGACGGCGGCAAATAAGTAATGATCAAAGGCGTATCGCCTCTGTAAGTCATTATCTATTCTATGCTAAAAGTGTAGGTGAATGCGAACAAACGAGAACGGCTCGTGGCGCGAGCGAGACGGACGATGTTTCTGCGTCGTTCAGACGTTTAAGTTTCTAGCAATAAAAAACTGCGTAATTTCAACATTATGAAATACGACGTAAAATATTAATTACCCTTTAGATGATACATCATCCAGTATAACCACAGATCAGGGACTTGACGAAAACATAACGTTTTTTACGATAACAATCACAAGGTTGTTTGTATGAAAGTACCTTTACGATTGCCGATACGAGCCATATAGACGCATCTATTTATATTTATTTAATTGGATTCACAATAAATTTTGACTATATAAGTATAGCAACAGAGATTAATGGTACAGCAAATTCGTACAAGTGATTGTCACTACTATACTGTGTTTTCTGTCACCTTAACTTAGACTAAAGAAGGCAAAATTCCGTCTTGTTGAGTTTATAATTTTACGCGATACACAAGACACTTATTTAGTTTTAAAAAAACTTTATTTGAGAAATTATATACATATACGAGTATATATGATATAATAACGTAATGACATTTAACGCGTGATGCTTGATATATTCTTTTGAGAAATGATTTTCCTTTAATAATACTGATTGATTTATCAAGCAAAACTGCAATTATATAATAATAATTGTAGTGGCTGTATATATTTATCTTTTAGTTGAAAATGCGATTTTCGAATTTATAAAAGTTGCATTTTAAACGTTATTTGTTATATATTTTCTTTTGACGTCGAATGATGAAAGCTTAAAATATTTTATCATCCAATCTGTATATATATATAATTGTATAACTAAGTTGTAAAGGTATTTGACTTATATTTGATAATTGTTTTTTTAATAGCGGCAAATCGCCTGAAAAGATAAATGACACAATCTTTGACAATATTGAAATATTTAGAAAAGTTTATTAATAGTTTAATAAAGTGTAGATATTTTGCATTCTTAAAATTTAATAAATAAACAGAAATTTTAGTTTTTGATTTATTCTTAGGTCACAATAGACGTTCTTAACTTTTAGTAACTAATATTAAACCGCCCTTGATAAATTCCTAATCATATGCAAAAAAAAAGACACTTCTGATACATACGAGTACAAAACATACCTACTCGTACATTTCGAATCGAGAACCTACACAATTTTATTTTTAATTCGGTTAAAAATACTAAGGTCATATGAAATACCTTTATATTTAACTCATAAGGCAATAACAATTTTATGTAACATATATTTAGTTTTTTTAAATAACAATGTTTATGTTTTGTAGTACTCGAATGTATTTATTATCATAGAAGACTTCAATAACTATAAAATATTTAAAAATAAAATAAATAAAAATGTAGTACGTTCAGAAATTTTTGCAGGTTTTTGAAGTTACCTAGCTTTTTCTGTAATTCAAGAGGAACTCTCAATTTTAGCAAATGATTGCGTTATTGTGCCATCAAGTCTCCTTACCTATGCGAGAGTCTCGATTTTTATTAAATCATTTCTGAATGCTTAATAATATCGTCAAAAATATACTTAAAAGTAAGCAATATCGTTGCATGACCAACCATAAGTTGCTAAACTAATTAATATTTTTTTTGCAAGGTTTTAATGAAAGAATCTCAATACTATAAAACCTTTTTTACTCAATGTTTCCTTAGCTTGTACCCTGAAAATGCGTAGGCAGGTAAATCATCACAAGTCAAAATAATTTAGTACCAATATAAGAGGCCAGTTTTTTTTATTATTACAACACAATTATTTTAAAAGTAAATTAGATTATTTAGAAATTTGAAGCAAGAGTAACTGATTATTGTGATTCAGCAGTTAAGGCGATAAGGAGTGAGAGACCACAATGGATCCAGAGGTACGTTCAAGGATTATTCGGCACGAAACCTCGGAGTGTCAATGGAGCGTTTCTCACGGTGGCAAGGACGAGGAGCGCGGCGCGCGTTCGGGGTTAACATCCGGCATAATTAGCTGAGGCAGGCAGAGCTGCAACAGCTGCTGACTCACGCGGGTGGAATCCACGTCCACCAGACCAGACACCAGACAGACTCCACCCAGTCAGCGTCGGACGCCCGCGCCGTCTACATTCCTCGGTGAGACACTGCACGGACTGCACCGTTAAGGCGCCGGTACCACGTAAAAGCCCTTTTTATTGTTAAAATAAATCTGATGTCATTTGTTCCCTGATTAAGGCGAAATAGTTAGTTAATTCGATGATTTAGGAAGAGAATTACAATTACGGAAAATTAATCCTAATGTTATAAATGCAGTAATCTATTGATACTTATAATTTAGGTATTGAAAACCTTACTAATACAAGAGTGACGCATCATCTGAAGTTCACTGAATTGATCCGCCCCCTCGGGTTGTCCGAAAACCCTACAGACAGGGCGAGAAGCGACACATAATTGCATCCTATAAGTAGAAGCGAGTACAAAATTTTAGCTCTCTAAGATGTGAAGAGGTTTATGAAAAGGACTATGAAAAAAGGAATAGTAAATTTTAAAAAGAAAGCATTATAATTAGTTTCAACTGTGATAGTGTCAAAAGGTAGATATCCGGAACGATTTTATGACTTGTCTGCACTATCAACAACGGTGCAACAGTCATTAAAATTTGGAATGTTGTGTTCTCGGCTTAATAGCGTAAGAACACCTCACCCTTATGAGTCAAGCCTTGAACTGATTTTTCCTGTTGAAATATTTAAAGTTTGACCGTGAATAAAAAAAAAATACATTAAAGGTAAAATGACACATTAGAAAAATAAAATTTGTACTCCGACACAAAATCTGCCCCTGAATAATTTATAAATATCGTAACTCTGAAGAAAATCAAAATAATTGTTTTAAGCAACGCCAACTAATATTTCTAAAAATCTCTGAAGTTCCTAAATAGATTAAACAATCCACATTAATATTGATAGATCGGAAAGGAAACAAATAAACAACATTTAATTATATATGAAGAAAAAAAACAGAAAATGTTGACATTGTGGAACGTTAGTGTTAGGTAGCCAGAAAAGAAGTTTATGATTAAAAAATAAATAATAGTAAGGTCTACCGACACTATCGCACAAAGAAGCAAACAAACTGAAAAATCAATGATCAATATTAATACAATAAAATTGTATTAATATTGATGTAGCATATTTGCACAATAATATGTGTTTTAATTCTTTGTGGGTCAAAATTTGTAAAGTGTCATGCATACTTCTTCTTAGTCACTGACCTTGTAAAAAACAGATAACACGTGTTAAGAACTATCCTTATAAATATTTAAAAAAAAAAAACATCCGTGCTCTTGAAAAATTAAACTTATAAAGGTTTTTGTTTACAGCACGTTATTTGCTGCATACTTGGTCGAATAAAATGAAAAAATAATAAAAGGTTTTGAAAGCAACACAAACTAGGAAAGCGAGGATTATTTCTAAGCTCTATTTCTAACCCAGAAGAATCGAACCTTCGATACTCGGCGCCGAATTAGAAAAACAACTGACCTTAAGGAGAGTGAAATTTTGACATATTATAATCTGTTCTCTAATGTCTATAAGTGTACTAAATTTTAACCAAAACAGATAAACCGATTTTGGCCGCGTATTCAACGCATATGCAACAAATTACTTTACATGTTGACTGATAAAATATATTTAGCTACCTCAAATCATTTAAAGTATTATAAAATTAATCGGTCATTGATGGACAACTAAGAGATTCCCTGTCATATGAACGAGAAACCCAATGCGATCCATGAGACCCATTAAATATAATAAGGAGTGGTATATACATTATACATTAATCCACTGTGCTTGTTATTGTTGCATTAATGATATTCTTCATTCGGATGGCTTGTGTTGTCGGGGAGGTGCTATTGGGCGCAGTTCTGACTGCCTTATTGTTGTTTTTCATGATGTCAGGTCGTTCATTACGCAGGCAAACAAAATCTCCTGAAAAAGTCCTGAATAGGTGTTTTGTTTTACTTAACTGCAAAAGAATAGCTAGGTTTCGTTATGAATTAAAATGCAAGATTCAATTTGACAATCGTTAGATCGAACTAGATGAAATGCATGTAAATGTGCCTATCGAACGAGGTCAGACATTGCAAAACTTTTCACCGCCTATAACAGATGCAAGTGAATGCATAGACTTTCTATGGTACCTATTCGAGATAAGAAACAACGAAAGAAAGCTGCGCCCGTCTGAATCGGGCGCGCGGCGTCTATCAATCACTATCGCCGCCTGTCGATTCGTCGCCATTATTAGAGAGGTCATTGTCTCGTCTTGCAGTGTAATTCGTCGAAACTTTTTTCTTCGGACCGTAATGTCGGTAGGTGTAGTTACTTTCTAATGTAGGGAGGTGGGAGGGGGGGGGGGGGGCGACGGCGACGGCGTGCGCACGGAACAAGGTCATCGTGTTGGTTTGGCTGCGGGGTTAAGGAACTATTAATTTTGGTGATCCGCTTCGAACCGACACCGTCTGAGTCGGCTGATAACCGTTACCGCAGCGGCCGGCAACCTTTCTAAGGACCGTTTCGTGTATGTATTTGATTGATTCGCTTCGTATTTAAACCATGACTGCCCCCCCCCCCGTCGCCCCCTGGTAACTGATGATAGAATGCGTGGGCCCGATCTTAAGCCGTGCGTTCAACCGCCTTTTCAAACATTAAACCAATTTCTTTGAAAATTCGATTTTGTTTTTCTCGTAATTGGGAAACATTTTTCCTATTTTTGACTATCGATCTATATCAACACCCTAAAGGACATAGTGAATATAAATACCCCAATGCGACAGGCACACAAACCATTATTCATAATAATAATACACCGAAATATGAAAATAAAAATGACAATTTTAAAGCAACATATTTTCAGAAAACTTCTAATTCTTTAGAACGTCGAGAGGGACATTCCTAGTTTACTGTTGAACCGCACAGCCGCAAAAGCACAAAGCCGGGAAAAAAATCCAGGTTAGACCATTTTGTATATAAAACAGATAACTTACATTAGTGTTACATGTAAAAATAAAAGGCATTAATTTTTTTATCACTAAATAATGATTTTCAAATGGAGGTATGTTTATATGCATTTTAAATTGTTTTTTTTTTGTTAATTTTGATTTTATAAATTAAAAAAATAAAATATGTCCGCAGAGTTACTTAAAAACTGCGCACCTCGCATGTGTAACTCCTAAGTAGGTTAGGTTGGAAAAGAAGTTTTGAGCTCGCGGAATGTATCATGTTTACACTGTATTGAAGAACGGTAAGGAAGGAAACATAACGCCGTCAACAATAAGACGGTTTAAAATAAAATGTTTAAGATTTAGTCTTTAGCTTTTTAATTTATAGATGTTGTATTTGAAATCACTACTGCCCTTTCAAGAGGTTGATCCATTTCAACAATCAAACATTAATCAGCAAAGAAATATTGTTTGGTTTAGTTGTCGATATAGATCAAACAGAAGATTAGTCATTTTAAATATGCACCTGAAATGCATAGTGGTAAATTCAGTTTCTTTGATTTGTTTTGTTTAGAAAGTGGGGCGCATTTTAAATTTCAAAACGAAATGTTTGTCCGTGAAAATCCATAGTAAGTAACTATGTACCTAGTTGGCTATCGCTGTTTCGGCGGGACGTCCGAGCCGGAAAGAAAGGTGTCGCGGTGCGGATTGTGACGCCATGGTGGTTTTAAGGCCGCCATCCACTGCAAACTAGAGATGTCCCTCTCGAACCGTTGACTGTTTCTTTCTTTCTTTCACATTAGTTTTATGTTACATCGCCAGTGCTACACCAAACTTTCTTCATACTTCCAATTTTGTTACAATGCGCTTAATAAAGTATGACAAAATTCATCGCGGTTTCAGATTTTTTTTTTGTTTTTTAAAGAAAACTGCTACGACCTAGGTCATATACAATTATTTTGAACTCGAATTATTTTGCAGCGGTGCGGCCACGCAACTTTCGGGTCACAGTTTATGCGACGCGCTTAGCAATATACTTAAAAACAATATGTCAGTTTGTTTTGGATTGGCGTAATCGTTTTGGCTCTCTCGTTAATTGTGGTGCTTTGGTAATTAATCGCCAAATAAATGTTATCTTCGGCTTCATGGTAAACGTTTTGAAAGCAACGTTATGTAAGTACGCAGTTAATAAAATATCTACCAAATTCTGCTTTTTACATTTTTTAAGTAATTTAACTCAGTTTAAAGCATAGTTTCGTATAAATGCACAGAAATCATTTTAGTACTTTTTTATTCAAAATCATAGTGAATCATGCTTATTTTTTCGCAAAACGACGTTGGACACTGTGTATAGATTGTTATTATATTAAAAATGTAACATTCTAGGCTTATTCCGGTGAGTATGCGCAAAAAAACACATTCATAATAGATTATTTATATTATTATGTATCAGTTTTTAAATACTTATTTGTCATACAATTGATATCTGAAATTCCTAATATATTGGTATTAATTGTGGATTTAAAGATCGGTCCTAAAATATAATGTACATATGTTATCACCATATTTTACAGAAACATATCTCTTTATAAATGTTTTAAATAAAAATAAAATTACTTCTAAAAGAAATTCATACACCAAAACGCTTGATGGGCATATTATATACAAATCCGCTATGACGCATCTCCGAGATGTGTTTAGTTTGTAGCTCGCAGTGGACGGCGTCTTTTTTGTGGGTAGGTTGGCCGTAAAAGCAGTGTCTAGCGACCGTCTACGCGCCAGCGATCGTCAACCGACCACCCATCGTAACACACCGAGTCAAAGCTCTCAGAAAATGTTGCCATGTTTCGTAATTTTCCATTAAACAATAACTTTATATTTTTTCCATATATACTTTTAAACTTGCATTGTATTTTATTACAATGATAATTTCTTATTAAAATAGACAAAATAAAAAATGTTGGCAGTAGGATGTACTTCCGTTGCGGGTAGTTTCAAAAATCAAAAACACATATCACAATATGTCTAGGTCGAACTAAAGTTGAAATATCGCCGAGGTTGACAACGCCTTTACTATTAAAAACCTTTCAACGCGTTACTCTAAATTTTAAGGTTGTTTACACTAGCACATGCAGACCCGTAAAAATATATCTATAGGTGTTTTATGACAGCTTAATATAAGGATAATGATATCGAGTGTTTTACCTTTTAAAAGTATTTTTATTATATTCGCAACTTATAATAACGAATGAAGGATCGGTTGGTAGTAAACATCCATAAATGTTGGACATCTAAACAAAGGAAATGTGATCTCTTTTTCTTTGCACCAATCCAAGGCCAGTTATTTATTTTTTTAAGCTATGCACATATACAGGGTGTCCCAAGGTCAATCATAATAAAAAAAAACAGCTAAACAGCTACGATTCCTAGTGTTATTTGTTAAGAAAATATATCGAAATTCATTCGAGAAAAAAATGTTGAAATTTCTATTCTAAATCATGTAAAACAGATATTTTTCAATGACTCCTCCCTCGGATAACTACGTCACTGGGCCGCGGTCAGTCAAGATCGAGGTTATTAACCTGCCGCATTGTTCGAAACGCCCTATTAGGGTGGAGCTAAATGATTGCTGTCAGATGTCACTGGTCGAACAGAGGTCGGTCTAAGAAGAAGGGGTCCCCCCTTCTCTGGGGTTGTAAGAGGGATGCTATTGGTCGACAGATAATATTGATTTATCGATTGATAAGATCGATTTACACTAATTTTATTACAAAAATAATAAATTTGGTGATGAAAATTTTTCGCATTTTGTTACATAATTTCTTACTCTTAATAGGGAACTTAAACACCCCCTAAAGTTTGTGGGATTGGTCTTGGAACACCCTGTATATTTATTTTATTGTGATTTAGGGAATAATCGGAGCTCCCTTGGATCGACCCCAATAGCGAAATGTTTGTGATGTCAGATCTCAATTATTTCACCGCCGATTTTAGAATTTCAAAGTTTTAATAGAAGCTATATGAAAAATACTAGGCCGTGACGAAGCCGGAATTTCAAAACTTGAAATAATAACAAAGTTATGTTTAAAAATATTTTTTTATGGAAATTCCACATTAAATTATTTAGCACTTTTTGTTCGAATTTTAGAAAATGAATTATTTGTTCGAAGTTTGCATTTCTCATTTCTCTAGCATAGGTTCCACCTTTGCGACTGCGGCTACCTAATCATTTATCTTACAAAAAATAAAACATAATACGTTGCCCTGAAACAGACCACTATTAGATCTACATATTTTTATTTTTGAATAAAAGTATACAATAAAAACATGCATTTTGTAATATTAGGCTAGGCTAGGCTTTGTAAAATAATATACAATGCGGAAATGATTAATCGCTGTGACTCTTCCTGGTGTTTAATACCTTTTTTACGAAAGCTGAGGGACCAACAAAATACGTCGATATCCTCAGAAACACAATAATTGAACTGCTTTTTGAATGTATTTGAAACAGCAAACAAGAAATTCCCAAAGGTAAATATACGCCCGAGGTAGGAAAGAGGTTAGGTTTGTGACGTAATTATCAAGGGGTATACACAATTTTGTTTTATTAATACGATGTTGCATATGAAGTAATCTGATGAAATGAAACATGATTGCGAGGACGATATTGCGTTATTGCGAATAGCAAGTATCCGGTAATAACCACTTTAAAGTGTAACGATATGACGCAGCGATATTTTAAGACGACTACATAAGTGTACGAAGAATAACCCTTTGAACGATTCTTGAATCTTTGTACGATCAAACGAAAGGTGTAAACCCTATGACGGCATGAACGGGGCTTAGAACAGAGACCGCGGTCTACCATTTTGTGTGAAATATTAATAGCATTTATTTTTTTATTATGGAAAATAACGGTTTTATTAAATGATAATACAAAAACATAATATTTGAAGAACATTTAAATTTTTTGGCATAAATTATCATTTACAAATTTAAAACTAATATCCCTCCTCTACTCTATTTGCATCGTAAAATATATTTATTTTATATGGAATGTTTTTGGTTTCAGAATCGGTTTAAAAATGCTATTATAAAAACTTGGTGATTTTTTTTATATTTTTGCATAATATTTAAACAAAATTTATTTAGGTACTTATCTAGAATAATAAATTATCTGTAATACAATTAAACTAGATTACTTAATAACTCTTCTGGATCTCTCATATAACGCCTTTGATAACCTGTACTCGAATGTTTGTAGCATTCAGGTGTTTAGACACCTTAAACACGATATACGTATTCATAAGCACAAATTTCCCCTTAAATCAAAATGCCTTAACAGCGCCTTCAACGGCGAAGAGTGGGCCCTGCAGCCTTTCGTTACACGTTCAGTGGCAAGAATCCAGGTCACTCTACCGTGCGTAAATAAGATTCACTTAAAAATATTTATTATTATAACTATGTTTCGTGTTAAATAACAAGTTGCGATGGGGTTTTTAACTCCCTCTACGT
Source organism: Neomicropteryx cornuta (assembly GCA_020383195.1). Classification (NCBI taxonomy): domain Eukaryota; kingdom Metazoa; phylum Arthropoda; class Insecta; order Lepidoptera; family Micropterigidae; genus Neomicropteryx; species Neomicropteryx cornuta. The sequence goes on from JAHKQU010000014.1 coordinate 16,794,355, forward strand.
TTGATTCAACGGATGGCAACACTGCAGCAGCGGAAGTCTCGAGGCGAATGAATGGACTCTGCGATGAATGACCTCTCACAGTGGGAAGTGGCTTAAGGCGCTCAGCTCCATCGAGGTCTTTCCGAGAGGCGATTCGACGAACATTGTGCAACAACAACACCGGCCGCGTAAGGTTGCTTAGCACCTTTTGTTCTTTAATCTCATCTGTACCGACTGGTGGACGATACAATGCCTCGTTTCTCTGTTGTGGGCTTTTTAATGGATTGGCAGGCAAAGTCAAATGGGGTTCAAAAAACTTAGAAATTACTAAAAAAAAACTTAAATATCTATATTATGAGTGCAAAATTTCAAGAATAAATTCGAATATTATTATGTTAAAATTTTCATGGCAGAAAAATAATAATATAGACGATTTATCGGTGCGGCGGTGCTGCTGTGCGACCACATCGAACATAATCGAATAGTATAATAATTTAAGGAAATTATCTCGATAATGCGGTATCAAATTAATTCGGTCGTCACATGATGAATGTGGCCAAACGTAGAATGCTGGGGCACTTTCTCGTGCTCTCTCGTGCACCACACGAGATGAGAAGGCGGAACGTCAAACATCTCGATCTGAGCTGAGCGTGTCTCTTTGCCTGTGTCGGAATTGGAAACAGGCGGGAGGAACGCAAGCCGCGTCCCGACTTTCGCTATTCACTTTAGTAAGCATATGAATTTTGGTTTGAAGCGATGACTACTGAGCTAAGGCAGAGATTCATAGTGGCCCCTAGTATGAGAGAAGGAAACGTGAGAAGGAAACTGAAAAAACTTTCGGAAATTCTCTTCGATAAAGAATGTGTCCACTTCACGCTGTTAATGATATTTCTTCTGCATCTATCAAATGCCTATTTAGAGGTGTTCATCGAACATTGAATTGTACTAATGCACAATTGTAGTTTTGAAGGTACACAGTATGTATGTCAAAGTCGGTAATAAAAATAATGTTGCTAATCACTCTGAACCTATCTATACCTATATTACGTATCAATTTCCATCAGCATCTACACTTTTATTTACCATTCCATGTCAAAAAGGGCATTTAACTATTTCTTCTACAACTCTTCGGTCTTTACATTTCTCGCTTTCCCCTTTATAATAACCAAAAATTTGTGGTGTTCGAGAATATCAGTAAAGTATCAGTAAAGCTCTTATCTCAGCTTAACTGTTTTTGGTTTCCCTGAATTAAATACTTAGATTCGAAGTTCTTATGTTTTCCATTTGTTTTTTTTTTTACATTTTAAGACTCATATTCGTTTCTATTGTTCGTTTTTATTGAAATTGGTGTCGGCAAGAAAGCAAGGTAGAAAATAAAATGTGAGTGTCCTACGATACACAATCGAGGGATGAGGGCAGATGTACGAGTGCCGTATGGAGGTTTACTGTGTCAAGATTGCTGACAAGACAATCTTTCTAACTACATACGATTTCTGTATCTCGGCTCAGTCTTTTGACTAGTACAGTCCGTCATAGTATTGGTTGTTGTTTTTTAACTTAAACTCTATTACTAGTACTTGATTTATATTTCTCTACAAGGAATCGATAGATGTTGACAGCCGATTTAACTAAAGTCAAAAGTTTCCGTATGCCACGAAATGAATCCAAATGGTGACGCGTCTCCATACTCGCTTAGTAGAATAAATTCTTTTATCTAATATGATTTTCAGCATAAAAATAGTTATTGAGCTGCAACACGAACCGTTTAGTCTACCCTGATTTTCCGTCATGTCTGCAGGCTTTCAAGCGCAAATTTGACATATTAATGTCAAAACTTATGCTGAAGTGTTATTAAGGAAATGACCCAAATGCCGATTAGAGACGTTTAGTGTTTTATGTTATTGCGATGCACGTCATTTTCGTATTTCGATAGACGAGTTCACGGTCGGCAGTTATCGTCACCGTGACGTCAGAGCGGCCGGCAGTCGAAGACGCATCGATCAGAGGCCGACAAAAACTCTTGGCAAGATCGCGATGCGATATGAAAAGCCGAAAAATATCCGCGGCATGCGATAAATAATCTAAACGGCTAACCATTAGCAAGCATTTAAAAATACCAACCGACCTGAAGACGGTTGCGGATGTGCCAATGCGCAGCTGCGCCGGAACCATAAGCGCAACTGCCCAGCACCCTTCCATCCGGCATCCAGCGCCCTTCGGATGATCCTACTTGGTTTCGAAACGGGGGTTTCACTTTACACCCACACAAAACAACGGTACCGGTCAATTCGTCGATAGATATAGTATCCGTATTAAGAGTACGGAGATATTTACGGGTGTCTGACGTGTATGTCGTTGCGTGCACGGCTGAATATAGGATTGCATGAACGGTCCAATTCCAACAAACAAGCAGCGAATGCACGTCTTGTATGTAATGCAAGTTCAAGGTACGCAAACTACGAGGCAGACTGCAGCAGTGCTCTAACACAGAAAATTGTGGTAAAACATGTGACGGAGGCAATGCGTCAAAATGCTACTCATAATCAGCAATACTGCGTTTAATTAATTCATATATATTAGAAAACATTAATAGGCATTTGAATCGCTACGACCAGGGTCATTAAAAAATATGTTAGGCCCTTTTCAACTATGTAAAATCTGCTTGCACTAGAGTTAGAAGGGATGGCGTGACGATGTGTTAAATATATTGGGACTACAATGTGCGGATTTGAGGAAAAAAATTAACTGCTCTTTAAACAAACAATTATGTAACCTACAAATTCAAATCAGGGTGAACCCACATTTAAATACACGAAAAACACAAGCTCTTCTACTCAAAAATGTAGATATATTATTTCAAGTCAATCTGTAAATGTTCGTTTGTCATTAATCCAAGACCGAATAAAAAGTAATTTTATCAAAAACAATGAGTGTAAAGAATTGCTCTTATATTAAATATAAATATAAAGGTTTAATGGTGTACAACAGAATTTTATATTGTGCTACAGCTTAACGTGTTGATGAGCACCAATTGACATGACCGTTCGAGTAAAAGGTCATTCATATCTTGGTCTCTCGAAAATACGTAAGAGACATTTTTAAGTTGGACTCAATGTAACTTAATAAGGTCGCGTATACAGCATGGCGATCGAGTCTTCTATCTTTATGGAATAGTTCCGTAGATGAAGATTCAGCCAAAACATTTAAAAAATGCGCGATTTTCAATTCTCGCCGTTTATGCATTGCCGCGCAATGCGTGCTTCATCGGATTCCGACAATCGGAGGCACATTCGCACAAAGAGGCAGTGCCAATTAATTAAGATTCGACACGCGAAGATGGAATTACTCGGACAGGAAATAGTCGAACAAAGTTCATATACCACGCTGCGGTGCACACAAAATAATTTTACAATAAGTACGTTACATTTATGGTTATCCACAATTTACCGATCACAATGTAGCGAGTAAACCAACCCTACCATACCACTTTTCTATCTACCGGTTCAACAAGAACCGAAGACTGGATATCCCCTTGGAAGAAGTTTAATTTCCTTATGCAGTTCCTTAAATGAACGAATTCCTTGGTAACCTTAACTGAAGGAGACCTTAAGGAATTTGATTCCTTTCCCTTCCATTTACTCAAATATTAGCATTCAGCCGCATTGCTCTCGAGTAACCTTCAAATTAAACTGCTAAACACACGAGTTTTCATTATAATTTAAAATTTGCCTCTGCAAGCCAAAATGTTGATTATTGTTCATGATTGAGATTTTAAGTGAACAGGCCTTAAGAAAATAAAAACACCAGAGTAACCTTAGGTCACTTAAACTTGTGAAACCATCCCTTCTCTCTTTCTAAAGTTTACACCGACTAACTAGGAATCCTACATAGCTGTGGGTAACCTTAAAATAAAAATGCTGAAGATGACATTATCATGACTAGAAAACGAAAAAGAGTATTTTATATCGATTGTTGACGTGAAAACTTTCAAGAAACCGAAATCAAGACTGGCGAAGCCAGCCAAAAGCTTCCAATTGTTTATACCTGAGGTCATATTTATGGTTTATTTGGAGTAAATGGGACGCGAATAAATTTTATTCATGAGTTTGTTCTATCGTGTCGAGCAGATTGCTTTCTGTGGCCAACCGTACGCGGGATCATTCAACATAGTGCGCGTTAGTTTGAGCCTTCCGGAGAGTTTATCAATGACGAGACCCGGCCTTGATGATGATCACCACCAGGACAAGTGACAATTTTATTGTTGATCTAACTGACGCTTATAGGACTGAACGTTATAAAGAGAGGTCTCCTGATTAATTATTACTTACACTAGGTACCTTTTCCAACTTGTTACTTTAAGTATGTTAATATTAAATGGAGAACTAACTTCATTCCAAATCTTTCCGATACATAAGATATATTATTAGATGCACAACCACATGTCGGTTTATTATATCATGGTATTTTAAATTAACTATGATATTTTTAATGTTAGGTAGCATTTTGAAAGTTCCAACACAAAACAAATGTAAGTAGATATTCATACTGATAAAAAAAAATACAAATTATTGTAAAGCACGCAAATATGGCATGTTATACACGTAGTTCTTCTGTTAAAATATTATGTGCGTGTGTGTGTATGTGTGTGTGTGTATGTGTATGTAATTTTGAATTTAACGAGTGTCCACGTTAGTACGTGGCCACCCGTTAAATTCAAAATTTGGGATTTTATCAGTTTTGGGATAGCGAATAGCGGTTATAATCAGACTAATAAATATTTCCCCTAAGAGAGAATGTCCCTAGCCTAGTAACCGCCGATAAATGGTTTCTACATAACATCATCTACAGATAAAGCGATAACCTAAGTTAAAATATTTTTTTTTCTAGTATGTTTCAAATTATATTTAGATCGGATCTGAGTCTTTAGGGAATTTGTATATTTAATCTATACTTTGTTCAAAGCATATTTTTCACAATACATTCAAATAAACATAATGTATTAATAATATATAATTATTAAAATAATATGTTTTAGGTTGATGGTATATACGTATACCGTATTTTTTGTAACTAAAATTCTTTCACGTCCTTTTTTGATAAAACTTTGTCAGTTATAATCTTACAGTCACGCATTCTATTTGTGTTAAGAGTTCCTAACGATATTATTCCAAATTATTTTTTTTCCAAAAATTCTCAAGTATCAAAATATGTGGTGTAAAGTATCAAAGTGTACAGTGCAATCGTCTTTGTAAGGTTTAATACTACTTTAGATCGGATTCCTAAATGTCATATATAAAAGGACACCTCCACAGAACTGTCAAATTAACGAATACTTAGCAATGGCCGTTATAAGTGACATCATATGAAGACGCTATCTACTCAAATGTCATAAAATGGATTTAATGATATTTTACTACAACATGGCTTCTAGACAAAATTGGTTCGAAAAAGATCAAAATTTTATCCGTTATTTTTAATTAAATTGAAATAAAACTGAGGAGCATTGAAACAACCTCACCTTCCTTACTCAGTAAAAATGTATTCATAAGTATTCAAAGTATTTCTCATTAAAAAGATTTAAAAACGTCTACAAATTTCTTTTAGATATCAGCATAAATACACATTGTAGAAACAGCACTTTAAAACTAAACGTAATCTGTAAAATAATCTTTAATGAATCTTTAGTTAGGGAAATGAAAAATATTTAATAAGCTGTACTTTTGAACGGACTGTGTGTGACTGATTAAAGGTTAAGTGCGCAAGCATTTTAAATCAATAATAAAACGTAATTTATGCATCTTATTCCCAAGTAATAAATATCGAAGAAAGTTCACAATTAAATGTGATTTCCATTCAAGCTGATAAATTCTACAATCAATCTAATTATAGTTTCGCCTTGCGTGTTAAACGTCACTCCGATAAGGACATCGTTTATTGAACTCGACTGCAATGTTTAATGTTTATGGTTTACGAAACGACCTGCTTTACGACTCGACGGCCAGATATAAATTATTATAAGCCCAGTTTTGCGGTCGCTTGTGGGCGGAGGGAAAACTTGCCTCGCCGAAGTACCTTCAAAATTTACAATTTGATTAACTCAAAACAGCATTCAATAAATTAGTCATAATAATATTACCTAGCTCGTCGAGATTAAAAGTACTGCGTTACTCTATCCCTCTAGAGCAGATACTACTGGAGAATAAAAAAACCAAGTTCAAAATAAACCTACAATAAAAAAACGTCAATCTCGTGAGCCGTTTCGGAGTTATGAGTGAATGCATTAAAAAAAACACGAATCAATTTGAGAACCTCCTCCTTTTTTTGAAGTCTGTTAAACATAGCAACTCTTATTGAGCGCAAAAATTAAAATTTCAAGTTGAAATATAAATTTCAACTGGAATACTTTATATTGGCAGATAGGCCCTGCAGGTGACTTCAACGGCGCCATCGGTGCGCGACGACTCATGCCTGCGGCACTCAGTAAAACGACTCATATTTAGGCTTTTCAGGCCATCCGTGCACCTAAATTTGGTTATATACCCAACTCAGCCTAGGGCACTCGAAAAAACTAAAAATAGTTGTGTTATGTTGTTCCGAGAGCTTTCAAAGATTCCTAAAAAAAATCTTACTAGAATTTTACCAGAAAAATTCTCATACAATCTCCGTCTCTAAGAGGTTGATGTTTTTTTTAACTAGTTTATGTCCGATAAATTTTACTCAAAATACTTAAGAGCGAATAGTTATATGAGGTACTTACAACATGTTTTAAAGTCCGCCATCAAAATAATATATCTGAGAAAGTTCTCAATCATAGAGAGTTATTACAAATAAAAATTTAGAAAGTCCGACTTTAATAATCTGGGCGTTAAAAGCCCCCACATGCACTTCTCGCCAATCGGCACTCAATATAAAACCTACCTCGATTTTATAATTATATATTATTTTTTTTAATAATTTTTTTCGCTGAGACTGCGAGTAAGCACGAACCCGAGTTAGATAGGTAGAAAAATGACCTATTTTGAGTGCCGAAGCGTAGGTAGGTACTTCTTTACGAAACACATACCGGTAGTTTCCTGTCAAATGTCGTCGTCGTCCCAGCAAAACTGATAATTTTACCCCAACCGGCATATCGTAAACTAACATATAACCGTAATGCAAAATATGAGCAATTTTAAGAAATAGGTCGCTGTGGCACTCGGCTCCAAATTAAACAGTTTTAAATTACTACTTACAAGAGGACCCGACGAATTTCGTACCAGAATAAATAATTGTTATATTGACTTATTCATTTTTTATTAGGAATACTCAAAATCAATTAAGTCCAATAAATGTTTCACACAATTCAAAATTACTTAATAAAGCAATTATCGATGCGCGCAAAATGACAAATGTGATAATCTCACAAAGTGAACATCTTCGAAGGCAACTTACCGTTTGAAAATAGAATTCCACAGAATACAAAGCCGTTCCATACAAAATGTATGATGAGAAAATTAATTTTCTTTATAAATATTTTTGCGTGAATTTTTCCAATATTTTAATAGTTATTCTGCTATTCGGTGCGGAGACAAATCCAACAAATCAAATATCATAAAAATCGGTCCAGGCGTTTTTGAGTTATTAACGGTGTAACTAGCCCAACTTTATTTTATATATATATATAGATTCCTAATAAAGTGCTTACTGACAATCATTGTTATAAAATTAACCATACCTAACTAGGTTACCGTCATTTCCAATGTACCTATACTATGATTGTACCTATTTATTATAAATATATCCTAGTTGACCTTACATGATACACGACATTGTGACCTTGCCAAAATCTATGTCAGTTGAGAATATGATTTTTTAGAAATTGCGCACTGCACGCTTGGCCTACTTTCTGGTCATCCACGTGTTGTACCAAATTACTCGCACCTATATGTATTGAGAGTATTACAGCAGGCACAATTACACTTCTGTGCTATATTTACGATCATGGAGTATTTACTTAAGGGGCCGTAGGAGTAATGTTAACCTTATAATGAACACATTATGGTTGCTTCTATTATCTTGGGCTAAAATAAAAATACACTCATATAGAGAGCGGACAGATTCGCAGTCTTCTGTGTGTTTATTTATTAAATATGACTTCATATTGCCTTTTTATGTAGATTTCATTGTGAATGGTATTGCAATGGGTACCATGTCATGGCTTCCGAAAACTTTCACCAACCTTCGCGTTTCGGATCCCCTAGAACCCAAAACCACCTTCAGATTGCACAAAATCTCGGTCAAGTTCTTTAATGGGCAAAATCTAACGGAATGGGGCGGTTTTTTCGAAAAAGTGAAATTTTACTTAAATTTTCTTTGTATATAAGAATCAATTTCATTTAAATTTTATATTATTCCTTAGATAAGGGCCTAAAACTTATCTATGTTAACTTTTTTGATAGCATCAATCATTGGTCCTAGAAGTGGGAAAAAGTGGTTTTTCAAAATTCAAACAATCAAAACTCTCTTAATACGCACAGGATTGAATCCATTCAAAATGTAAATTGTAGGACTATAATTTCTCTACAACTTTTGTGTGAAATAATTTTAGACATAAGCAACCCTTACAGCACAGTGTAAACAGGGATTCAGTATACGCACTTTCACTGCGCAAGGGCGCGGTTGAGGTGCGCAATGTTTGATACAAGTCGTACAATTGGTGTTTGTCTATCCGCTACCGGCTACATAGATCCAGTGAAATCTACCTCTGCCTCCGGCGTGCCGAAATGTTTTTTTTTTATTAAAAATACATATTTTTTTTGTCTGACACTCCTGTGACTTCAATATTAGAGACGGCTATTATTTTTACTTCTGTATATAGCGTATAGCGCGACTTTAATTAAATATGTTCAAAAATAACATACTGGAATACAAATTATTAGGATTTTTCCCTAACCAAACCCTCCTACAATATTAGATATTCATTAACTCTCTAAATATACGCTAATCTTTAAACGATATCGCGAACAGAATCAGACGATAGTTCGTACAATCACATGTTTCTTTGAACCCATTAAGCATGAATGGCGCTAAATTTACAATCGAAAGGTTGCTACGATGGTTCGTAGATTATATTGCATTTTACCTGCTGCGAAGAACGACCACGTGCATAAAACCTAATTACGTTTTCTCGTGTATGCGATTTTATTATTCGGTGGGCAATTTTACGAGCGCAAAACAGCGCTATTTTATTAGATGTTTGCTTTGCCCGCGCTCAAGGCGCGGAGCTCTCATTCATGCAAAGTATTGTTCGGTCGGCTTTCACAACTATTTCCAAGGCGTCGCGCCATTGACGAGTGACGAGCGATCTTCGCATCTCTCGAGTATTCGTCGTTCGTCTAGTCGTAGTTTATTTATATGAATGATTATTTATTTACTTATTTATGTACATTTCATTAGAAAGCTACATATTGTATGACTTGCGGAAAATGTCGACATATCTCCGAGCCCAAAGAACCCAAAACCATTCTCAGTTTAAAAGTTTATATATAAGTTCATATATCTATCTATCTAACACTTATGTAGTTAAAATTTTTTATAGCACCAACAATTGCTTCTAGGGGCTAGAATAATTTGTTTTTCAAAATTCAAAAAATAGTACCTACCTTAATAGGGACAGGTTGAAATCAGTTCAAAGTGTTAATTGTAGAACTATAATTCCTTTAAAATTTTTGTTTAAAACAATTTTTGATATGAGCAACCCTTATGGGACAAATGGTATAAAGAGGGATTCAGTATACGCACTTTGGCTGCGCAAGGGTACGGCGGGTTGAGGTGCGCGAGTTGCCGCGCAGGAGTGGCTCTAGCGATGTTTGATAGAAGTTCGCCTATCCCCTACTTTGATTCGGTGAAATATACCTCCGAAAGGGATTTTCTTACTCGTAATAGGGAACATAAACTCCCCTATAGTCTTCGGGAATGATCTTGGGGTACCTGTATAATGAGCGAGCGTTTATTCTGTCCTATAGGATGCGATGATTTGAGTGTGTACTTTTTTTTTTAAATAACCAATAATTACCAAGGGACGAACATACAAACGTAACAAGTTTTCTAAGTGTTGATATATTTGTTTCCATATAAATAATATCCCAGGAAACGTTGGGTTCGCTCGTCGCGAGCTGACAAAACGCCGCGCGAAGGTCAAGATCGCGCGCCGCCCGCCCCAGTCAGAAGGAGGTAACCATGCGTTTAAACGCTAATAGGATTTGGTTTTCTACTGTGTTTTACTTACTTTTTTTGACATATTGAAAAACTTGTAGAACAAAAGTTGATTAAATGAAGTATATAATGACCCAATAAAAGGATGTTCACGAGAAAAAACTTAAACTGTATATAATTATACTAGCTGATCAACCCTGGACTTTTCTCGTACTGGCATGAAGATCCTGCGGGCGGCACATCTGTGTTTATTTATGCAAATTCAGAAAATGTTACACAGTGTAATGCGAAAAAATGCGTTTATTGGTCTACAAGATATTTGCCCTACTTAGTCGATTACAACTGCTGATATTTCTCAAAGCGTGGGAATTATTTTTACTTATTTTTTGAATTGCTAGCTATATCTATTCGGTTGCTGAGTTAGACTTCGCTGCAGGCAAACTTTTTTGCAATATAACCTTAAAATATTACGCTAACCATAAAACAGATGCTACTCGTCCCATCCATTTTGGATATTGTCATTTTGATAGATCGGCCGCAAAAAATGTTGAAAATTAACATTTCTTTCCAGTAACGTTATTCCATAAGTAACGTTAACGTTAAATTTAAAATTAAATTAAACGTTAAAATTCGCATCACACCTCTCAATTGAAGTACCTATGCACGGATTACAATTTGAGTGGATATTTTTTAGTAGTTTCTTAAAAATCTTTTAAAAAAAGGTTATTTTTTATTGTATTAACCATATTAAATTAAACCCAAAATACAATTGCGGGTTAGTATTTCTCAAGATAAGATATGATATGATCAACATGAAGTGGAAAAAATGAAAAACGCAAAAAAAACAACACATTTTCGAAACAGGGTTTGTAAGCAAATACGCATTCTTGACAAACCTGCATATTTGAGAAGATTGTTTTTCAATTATGATTGTTTTTTTTTTAATATTCCCTCTATCTTGGCAAATTACCTATTGTGTTATCAATTTTAATTCGTTTTCTTTAGAGGCCTTTGTCTTTGAGTCTAATGTTAACAGCGTTCGGAGCTAAAAATATAATTATTTTTATTCCAAATATTCTGTATTCAGAGCTGTGCCACTAGTACAAATTAACGTAATATATTTGGAATTGCGTAGGGAAAGAAAATAAAAAAAAAACGTATTCCATTAGTGCAGGCAGGAATAGATCGGGAATAATTCGTCGCGGCCGAAAGCGCGGTGACGGGCGGCAGACGGGCAGACGGGCAGACGGCAACAATAATTAGCGGCGGTCATTTCACTTTCCACGAAAGTGGGTTAGTGGCAAACTGAGGGTATTCGTCTATTTAGCGTCCACAGCCGCACGGCCGCGGTGGCTCGAGCAGATCTGTCACGTTTCAAACCCCGAGACACAATGTCTCGTCAACAGGTAAGCTTGACAAAAAAACCAAGAATATATATAACAAAAGTACTATAAAAAAAACTTTCGCCGTAATCAAACAAATAGTATAAGCGCGCAGAGCGCAAAAATGGAGTACGTACACGATGGCGTCAGCACAATTAAATACAAATCTTAAGAAGTGGTTGTTAAAATTAGGAAGAAATGAAATTGAAATAAAATTTATGAAAACAGATATTTCACTATAGATAGATTTAGAGAGGGGATTCCATGCATATTATGCCACAAACATGTTCATGCCAATTTGATGTTTTCGACCATATTCATATTTGGTACATTTTTTTGGCCATGTAAATGTAGTATTAGGGAATTATCTTCTTGTATCGCTGTTTTGCACCTTCATAAATAAATAAATTATCGTTATAGGTAGTAAGTATTATGTAACATATAGGTATTAATATTGCTAATTATATGTAACAAATGTAACCTAAACATTGTTTGTAAATATTATTTTTGAAAATATAAGCAGCTTCTATACATTGTTTAGTAGTAGTTAATTATTTAACCAGAACCTGACGTCTTGCGGCCCTACAAGCGTCATTATCGGCATCTTCCCCCCAGATTACTCGCGCATGTGGTACCTACCAACTCGTGATAGGTAACTTCATTTCCTATCTCCACTTGTGCGTGTGGCAATTTTAGCCCATTCGATCCGCGTTTTGGATGGCCATAGAGGGTTGTTTTTTATGCCTAAATAGATTAACATAAAAAAAAACAATGTAATCATGACACCACCATTTTAATAATGTTTAAATCCATTTCCTGGCAAACATAGATTTTAATAAACCCTTCTGGTCCTACAAACTCCGTAAGATGTTGGCATTGTGAACGAAGCGACTTTTTACATGAAAAAATTACAACTGACAATGAATTGTATCAAAAAATAAATATAAATACAAGTTGTAATTATGTTTTTTTTTCAACTGTTACTAAGATTCAATTTTAAATTTCATAGGTATTGCAGGAAATTAAGGTAAACAACACACGCTAAAGACGTATATGTATACGCTCGCAGCTGATGAGACAAAAAGAAAATGCAATGATTATAAAGGTAAACTCACCGTATTATGGAGGTATAAGAATGCTCAAACTTAAAAGTTTAACGAATTTCGACCACTGCGCAACCGCTAGTTTCAATTATTTTTTCTGTATTAAACCCATAAACAAAAGTAGAGTTATCAGCTGTTTTGCATGTCTTGTAGTTATGACTGCCCCTGCTTTTATCACGATATATTTCTCATTGTCTACAGAAGTTTGTTGATCTAGAACCGAATTTCCCTTGCCAATTTGCTACTTTAATTTTGCGTCGGTTAGGAATTTGCCTAACTAAAAGCAACAATTTACAAATTCACATGCCACTAAGAGATGAGTTATTTCCGGCAGTTGAGCAGAATAACTCGTCCAGTAGTCTCATATCCCCAATTTAAATTCCTAATTTAGAGCGCGTCATGTAGTATATTAAAATCAACCAATTTAATTAATTAATCTGCCCAATTTGCACTCCAGGTTGTTTTCGAAGTCTGGACAAGTTTTAATAAAGTGAGATGGCATAAAATACAAAAGTCAAATTCAGTGTTCATTTTGACGTTCAATATTTAATACGACATGATTTGGGTGTATAAGAGACACGACAAAATGAATCAATATAAAAGCATAGAGTTGGACCGCGGCATCGGCAGCATTGCGCCCAATCGCGTACCAGCCGGTACTTCTCGGCGATCTCATGATATGCCTGCCTACCCTGAAAAACAAAAGCTTTGTCAGCGGAAATTGGACCTATCGCTTTAACCTTGACTTTGCTCCATCGATCGCTGCTACGCGAAGACTGCACGCTCAATACGGATAAGGATTGTTCTCTGATGGAGATTTAATTCGTTTAATCTTATGCTAAATAAATTATCAATTACCTGTATTATATTCAGTTCAGAAATTTATTTAACAGCGCCAAAAAATACAAAGCTAGTATTAGTGTAATATTAATACGCAGATAAACAAATTAAGCTAACAGCTCATCATTTACAATTAAAAAGAAAATATTAAAATATAAGACGTAGACAAGCGTCTTCTCGCTTCGTTCACAATGCCAACATCCTACGGAGTTTGTAGGACCAGAAGGTCGGTTCTAACCGCCTCTGATCCGATCAGCTTCCTGATACCCACGGTCCCACGATAGGCCAAGTACGTTCTGAGGAAATGTAAAATAAATTGCAGCGTCTAGAATTTTCCTCCGCTAAAAACGGGGGCCTCGTTAACGCGGGGCCGCCACGTGCCACGTCATATCCTTTTTAGCAGCCAAAGGCCACGTTAAGATGTCATCCTATATAAAAGGCACGGCCGTAATTACATTGTCAGCTGACCTGCTGATTTGCCGTTCCCGAACCACCACAGCGACGTCGACACCACATCGTTAGTAATAAAGATCCCACGCTACAATTTCGACCTAAGTAATTGCGCTGATTACTGATTAGTTCTTCTGCTTCAGAGATATTTTTTTTCCACTTTGTCATGTTATTAAAACTATACATTCAATAAAAATAACGAATAATTTGAAAAATCGCGTTTCATGTTGTTCGTTGTAATTACACTGAAAAAAATATCGAACTCTGATCTAATTTTTTAGACCCAACCGAAGTATATTGTAGTGCATACAATCTGATATACTGTACAAACCAATTCTCATAGATTGATAAATCGTACACCTAACAAAATTTTCTTGTAACCTGTACACCAAACAATATCTGTAGATACAGCGTATAAACGAAAAGTTGCGTACACCTTACAAGAATGTTTTGTTACGTCAACCAAACAATAGTAGACACAAACACACCTCGCGCTTCTCGTCTATTCGGCCATTTTGTATCTCTACCGAAGAGTTCGGTAGCGCTTACAAAGCAGTTTATTTATGTTTACCGGGGTTCGGTTGAACATGCCAAACGTTGGTTGAGCCTACTAAAAACTACTAGTATAATACTAGTGAAGCACGTATTCATGAAACAAATCCTAAATTAACACCATTTTATGGTTTGAACGCATGTACGCATAACTAACCACTTAACCATAACCACTTGCCAATGTTTTTAAAATAATGTAAAATATTAATCAATGGTCACACAAGACAGTTAATAGTAAATCTAAATACCCATTTACCGCATTTTTAACCGAAACTGAAAAAACAAAGATCCTTGCGGTTATAACGATAAGATCTTTTTCAAAGAAAAATGTGTTTTATCGGATCTGCAGATTTAAAACTATGGCTGTTGCAACCAAATTATCAACCGCAGTGAGATTATATTATTATAGGTACGCTTTAATAATAACTGATAACGACTTAACCAGCTGATAAGCATAATCTTAATAATATCTTAAGCGTGCGCTCAATAGAAGGTGTGTCCGAATGTTTAATTTTTACGTAAAAAAATTCAACTATACTTTTATGGCGGTACAATAAAACCAAAAGTCTCGATCTCCTTCCCCGTGGATCGCCATAATAATAAATTAAAGAGCTCACAAGAAGTCCCTAAAACTGACCTAAGTACAAATTTTAGGGTTCAAAGGATAATAAAAATAATTTTAGGGTTCAAAGGATAACAGCCACACACACTCCTTTGGATTATTAACAGCGATTTGGAATAATAGCATTAGTAGCCGTATGCCTAATCGATGGTGTATTGCAATTGCAATGATAAACCGATGACCAGGCGTCGGACGTATTTGCAATCTCCCAGTCGTGCATCACTTGAATCTGAGGAAATGCGACTCTTCGCTTGTTGGGCGAGACGCGGTTGGTAGTGTGAAAACTCCACGATCTCGCCGTAGATTGGTTACGCTGTATTTCCACCCTTGTCCGAAGCGTGCTGGTTAAACATTAGGCGCTCAGGCGGCGTCGAAAATACTAAGTAGGCGCCTGGACGGCGGCGGCTAACACCCCGACGATCGATGACTGACCATTTTATGCAAAAACTGACTGGCCTTTTGCCCATAAAAGCATTTTACTAATTTGAAAGAGGGTATTCGGTCAAAAGTGTCTAAAAGCAAGCTTGGAAAAGTAAAAATGGACATAATTACTAGTTTAAAGGAATTGACTACTCTAGATAGAGTCGCGATATAATCACATATTAATCAATTATATAATTATAATAAGATATAACCACTAATTAATTATTCGTACAAACTTTAGGAGAATTTAATGCATTTTTACGCAAAAATGTACATATACTTTTCATACGTAGCTCGGCTGTCACGATTTAAAAGTAGATCAAAGGATAATTTCAGATTTTATTAATATACGAAACATAAGATTTAATAACCTTTGGAATGGTAATATAGTAATTTAGGTTAATGTACACATTAACGTATTACAGTTTCTCTGGATATAGTAATTGTATAATATTGTTAATTAATAGATGACTTGTACAATAAATTTTATTACTATCAACTAGAGATCTTGTGAGATTTGTTTGGTATATGCCTATGAATTTCAGCTATTATTTTTGGGATGTGAACATAAAAAAGTGCACCAAGCCAATGATGTACTTAAGTGGTATAATCGAAAAAGGGGTACTAGTCAAAAAAATAAAAACAATTTGAACTACCTTATTTGGGACAGACATTTAGTCTAGTTAAGAAGGCAACACACAGAGGTTGCAGTGGTACCTAACGCTCACTAATAAAAACTATTGCAATTATGTACAAGAATCTGTAATCTTATAAAATAAATTCAGTCGTGTTTAAAAATTGGAAATTTGCGCAGACATTTATCGCAGCGTCCTACTCTATTGTTCATGTCCCGGCAGATCCCGACACTGGTGTGAATACCGTGCACACATTGCATGCTTCTTCTCGGTCTGTCGCTGGTCCCAATACAAATATATACCGCCTTATCTCAACATCTACGACTAAAAATGGCTCAAAAAATCAATAAGTATAAATATACACACCGAGAGATTATTTTTTATATAGAATACATTTACAAAAAATAACCAGGAATGGAACTAGACAAAGGTTCAGTGTATTGCAATTCATCCCTTCTGAGAAATCCTTCATCAAAAATGCAAAAAAAACGTCAACTTAGATTGTATGGTCCTTAATGGACATACTGACTTAACGGCTCGTTCGAAACGTAACAGAAGTGTATGCCTACCGCCATAAAACAAGATATACCATAACAGCAATTATTAGGTAGTACGTAATATTATCCGCCGAGTTAGCTATCAGCTGATGAGACCACGTCGTAAAAATAAACAGTATCAAATTGGTAAACAATAAATTCCATTTCGGTTATCGTAATTACACTAGTATTCAAATGTCGAAGTTTCTTGGGCGTATATACTGACAAAATAGTATTGATTTAGTAGACTTTCGCAAACATTAATTACAACAAAAAATATTATTATGTAATCATTATTACTATTAAAGTAACATTTTAAAATCAATAATTATTAATATGTATTTGCGAACAGCGATGTCTATAAGTTGGCGGTTGTTATAGTGTTACAAATCAAACTTGTATTGTACTCGTATATATATATATATATATATATATATATATACACACATATACAAAGTGACATAATGAAGTGGTGTTGTGTTAATACTGCAAGACCGATACGGAAAAAGGTGCAAAAAGTGTATATTTTAAAAGATTTTTTATCTTGACATTAAAATTAATGTGTTGAACTATTTCATTTTTCTATGCCGAACTCAAAAAAAGGAACTTCTTTTTAATTAACGCGTAAATTTAAGTGTATTATATAATGTTTGCACGCTAATTTCTACTTTGTTTAATACGCGAAGAGAAAACTTTGCACTCCTTTTTAAGCGTATTGCGCGCACGGAGGAGTGTGAGATTGGCATGGTTAAAGTTTATATGGAGAAGGATTGCGAAAAGTTAAAATTATCTATAATATTTGTTTTAAATACCTACATTAAATTAAACGTTCATACTGCTGACAGAGCTTTGAATTTTGTGTGATTTCGAATGTCCCCTTTCCAATAATCTGTCAATGTCATTGTAATGTCAAAGCAAAAATGCGTTTAAAAAAAATGGTTTAAAAAAAGTGAGTATATTTTATTATTTAAATTAAACCCTGTCTAATATTAGTTTTAGTATTTTTTTTTACATTCAGATATTCGCACCTATCTTCCATTATGCCTCCACATAGAACTGACGGGTTGGAGTGAGACACAAAGAAATAAAAAGAAAATAGATCAAATGCAAATTTAAACAGTATTACAAAATGATGAAATTGTTTTAAGAAATACATTTAAATGCGCTCTGAATGTCATTCCAGGGAATTTTAATACTTTCGATTGTGGATTAATTCATTTACAATGTATCTTTTGCAATTCCAAACACTTTTTCCAATCTAGTCACTTTAGGTGAAAGACTACATTCATGCTGTCATAAGGATAAAGCATATTGGCCTTATCCATAATTGAATTGCTGATTATTAAAAGGGGTATATGTTACATTATATTAAAAGGGAGCTATGTTACGGAATTTGTTTTATTTTTATTAAAAAAGTTATTAGAAATAAAAAAAATATAAAACAAAAACAAATCAGCAAACACACTAAGTTTTTCATAAATGCATAAATTTGTAATATATGTGATTATATTAGAAATGAATCAGTTTTTTTTTAATATCTCGCAAAGTTGAAAATGTAACATAGCTCCCTTTTAATAATCAGCAATTCAATTAATAGACTTTGTGCAGAAATGTGACGAACAGCATAATGTGATTATAAAAAAAACGAATAATACACTCTGGTTTTATTGCGGTACGGGAAATAGTATAAAAAAAAATGTATTTTAAAACTATTGATACTTAGTTTAGTAGATAAAATTATTGTATTCAACATGGAAAAACAGAATTTCGCGCCACAGGTAAAAAAATCTAAACATCTATTTTATTAGTACAAAATTAGGTGTTTATTTTTTTTAAAAACATTTTGCCAGTTCCAATTGCCGGTGTAGCTAGCTGTATGACTGTGTAAATGCAATATGCATCTATTACCGAATCATTGATATATTATAAATAGTAAGTCATCGGATAATACAGACTATCAATTTCCTGTGCGGACTCAGTGATGCGTAAAATAAATTGTGATTCGCAACCTACCTATTTACCATCCAACCACTTAGATACGAAAGAAACAATGCAGTTAATTAATTCAAAGTAGTGTTTTAATCTGCACAAGTAACTAATTACATAATTCATTCAAAATCATTGACAACATAATTGATTCAAATTTCAACTTTTAATGCTAGGACGTTTAAGAGATCTAAAACAATGCTAATGTTAATTTTTAATGCATTTCTATTAATATCGAAAATGTGTAACTCGGAGAAATTGATCGAATTGTATGGATTGTTGTGAATTTTTGGCGTAATTTACTAATTATGTCAAAAATTCAACACGTGAAGAAGTTGCAAAGAATGGAGTCGCCAAGGAGAAGTGCTCTGAGGAAAATTGCGACGACAAGGTAAGGACTTTCAACTCGACCATGGATTATATCGCGAAGAAGTACTATGTCGGCTACATACGATGATGTTTAAGAAATTACATAAGAAGGTGCATAGCGTACTTAAGAAACCTATCTAAACCTATAAGCGTTTACATTTAATTATGTTAAAAAGTTTAGTTTATAAACATAACGATAAAGGAGACTAACAAAAAATATCAAAACTGAGCCTATATAGACCCCGTTTCAGTATTAAACGTGAACTGAGGTCACGAGACAAATCAAACAATACGATTTAGGATTTATCACAAACATCACTTTAGAGATAAAACATTGTTTATATTATTTATTTAATTACAATATTTAGGCTCTGGTGATATTGACAGGTGATGGTGTTTACCTAGTTACCAATCTACGTTTGAACACAGGCTTTGGTCGGGGAAAGGGGGCTAAAACTATGGATTTGATGCCGACAGTTCGCACAATAAAAGCTTTGTCGCCAGTGACGCCAGCCATATGAATAAATATTATTTGGATATTTAAAAAATATATTTTTTATGAAAATGAAAAAACGTACCCGATTTTAAAATGCTCATTTAAGACACCATTTCACAACCTTAAATAATTCTCAATCGTTCAGTTGCCCTTTAAACGGTCACTAAAATATTACGTCAGACGGCGAGACACGCCCTCGCAGTCGGTCGCTTTTTATTTGCGCAGACGTCATAAAGTGGCGTCGCGTCTCCAGAATTGCTGTTCCTCGTCCGTGTAAAAGTCGGACCTGCAGACGTCACGCGGCGCGGTTTCATCGAGAAATTTTCAATAAAATTTCTTGCGCCAATTTTTCGATCCCAAATAAAAACACTCTCATGTGCGACAAATGTTCTTCAAGCCACTAGTTACTAACCTAATGGGAGCCACTTAGGTACTTCGGAGGCAGACTGAACCCACATCGCAATATTTAGGTTAAATTAGGAAGATAACGCCTTTTAGTCTGAAATAACTCCTCCACGTTCACTTTAGTAGCAATTAACCTACCTTAAATTAGTAAATTATGTAAACGCAATAAATATAACTAACTTAAGATTATACACATGCATGTTTTGTAAACATGAAATTGGAGAGCATCGAGTGTTATAAAATATATTAACCTGTGTATAATATGTAAGAATGTTTGCGATTACTCTCTGTATGTTTACTTTATAAAATAAATAAATAGATAAATAAATAGAGTACTATATCTACCTAAATCATAAATCCAATAGGACGGTATTAAGATACAATGTATGTTTTTACTCTTTCCACAGATGACTTTCAACATAGACTGCGGGTATATCTACTGTAAAAATTACTTATAAAAGATATAAGGTACAGGTATCAGAGATCAGGGTATCAGGTATCAGGTACAGGTAGGTCAGAGATGTATGTTTAAAAAATATATATTTAATGATTTACAAAGGGTGTAACTAACGGAGGATACAATGCTATGGAATTCAGCTGTTAATTAAATTTTATTAGAAAATATATATATATGTGTGGTAATCGTGCGTACAAACAATATATTTAAAAAAAAACGTAGATAAGTACCTACAGTGAGAAAATAATCCCAACAATTTTACAGAAAAAACTAAATTCCATCCACTACATTGATATTTGATTTTTCCAAATTTCCGCGGAGCACGGTGGCGGCACCTTCCGTCGACCGTGTTTTGTGTTGCATGCATACTTTTCACATGCTCAGCCGTTGCGAAACATCCTGTATATTTTAGATCGTTGAATATTTTCTAAAATGTATTTATTACCTAGCTATAAGTTCTTCTACAAAATGAGTGATTTTTAATGCATTTACGACTTATTACCAAATATTCCGCTGTCTCATTACAATAGCCATTATGTAATGAACTAAAAGGTTGACTAATAGATGAATAAAGAAAATGTTTTGGTGATGTTGTCAAGCCCCATAAACAACAATTATACCTTTTAAGTTGTTCAATACGTCTTATTAAAATAAAAATTATCAATTTTAAAACTTACTAACAATTTATAACGCGTACAAACATGCATACAAGAAACGTGTTTTTCCAATATTTTTAGCATATCATTGTTTCGTTTAAATTTAAAGGGATAATTTGCTAATGGTGAATAAAAATACAGCCTGTGTAAGGCCGCCCGTATTTAATTAGATATGTACTTATATATGTGATCGAATAAGAACTATCAAATGAATCGGTAGGTAATGTAATGGTACAGCATAACCTATGAAAAATAAAAAATAATAAATACTACTTAATATATAGTAAACGATAACAAAATGCAGTCAGAAATTGTGTCATGCAATATCATGCAATGTCATCATCTATCATGCAAGTATTTTCTTGTTGCAATTTCTTCCTCTTTACTCGCTGAGGTTTATATAGTATATGGATTGTATAGGGAAACGTTAAGGGACAGTCTTAACCTAGGAGTAATTTTAACCTCATTTTTGCCACACACACTCTGGTTGCTTCAGTTTTAATGTTAGAGTGGACACTTTTGTAGTCTCATGTGAATTTATTCATTAGAAATATACGAGTTCATATCGGCATGTCGAGTGACAAAAATGAAGACGTCCTGTATAACATCGCAGACCAGGTGAGACCTGAACAGTCCTTCGTGGCACCAGTCAGTTGTTTTACCTCGCATTTGAAAACACCTACTGCGCTACTCTCGAGCATTCCAAAACGCATTTTTACCTGTAATTTCTACAGACAACAATTGCAAGATTTGACGGTTTAAATATAGTTGGGATCGAGCTCGGTAGATGGGTTCATCAAAAGCCATTGGATTCATTTGAGTTTAGATTTAGAACCATGACGCGAACAAACCGCATGGCGAGCGCCGCGGCAGACGGATAAATTGCATTCCTTGTGGAGGAAAGCGCTAAAATAAGGAGGCCCGACTTGGCAACGAAAATAACGCGCCCCAGAAGGCATTCTTCGACCAGACGTCATCGTCCCTGGGGAGGTCACGAGGCGGATGCCTTCAGTATAGCCCCGGGACAAAGTAATAATTAGAAGCTCCGTCTCACCAACCAACGAGTTAGATGGGTGAAAGGTAGTATAGATACTGCAATCATTTAAGCATGGAAGTAACCAAAACGCCGTTTTTTTACCCTTCTAATATTATATACAATATAATGAATTTGAGGTTCTAAATAAACATCAAAAAGTTGTAAAACACATTAAGAATTTTTAACAATAACTTTCATACGTCAGTAAAAAATATTCCATTTCGCATATTATATAGATCATCACATTTGAGCAAAGATTTTAATGAATGCATACAAATACTCAATTCTCTCTCGGGTCATATTTTAAAATTATATATTTAAAAATGTATTCATTATCTCGTCAGATACGGAAACAAACATAAATAATATACTATGTATTAAATATTAGTCCGGTCCGATTTGATATTTCTAAAACATATGTCTATAATATACTTAAATACCAATTTGATAATATTTATACAGAATAATTTTAATATCATATGAGGCAAAAGGGTTAACTCAGTTCAAATTCCTAGTAAGATAATGTTTTATTCTGCAAGTTGCTGATTTTAATTGCTTACCTAATCAATTTTTAATATGGTACCTATATTAACTTTTTATGGTACACAGTTTGTAAAGTTATAATGTTTGCAATAAAATATCTTGTAGTAAAGTAAATGTTTTGCTCACACCTGTTATAACTTTTTTTTAGTGTATCAAAAATAAGGGGCTTCCCTGTCACAAAAGATAAACTTCAAGACAGTAAAGAAAAAAATGGATGATTTCAAAATTGTACAATCCCTTCATTAACGGTAGACCTTAAAATCGATGGTTAGTTGCTACAGCTTTTTAAAACAATACTGACATATTATTACTCGAGTTTGATAACAAATAAATTTAATTAATAAATAATAGATTTTAATAGTGATACCATTGGTCATATAGTGGTTTAACAATGGTGCTACTGACAAAGATTGGGTAGTTTCAGGAGACAGTATTGATGATATAGAAACTGATAAGGATAATGACAAAACTGATGACGATAATGAAAAAAAAAATATAGCCAGAAAACAAGAATATAAAATACAAAAAAGATACAAGGATACAAAAAAAAATATTTCATATAGATTTATGTTCGTAGATGATTTTTAAAATGTTAAACTAATTTATAAGAGTGCATACAATGAATAACGTGTCCTTTTTAATATATATAGAGCGTTTGTATAGAGAAATGACCGGGTTGTGTCCTTTAAAGTAATTCTTATTACAAAGTAATAATGCATGGTTCTATCATGCACTAGAAAGTTTCATCCTTTTTGATCTAACAGTTACTTATTAGGACTCACAATTGATTTAGAAATTCATGAGGTTGAGATGATGATTCCTGCATAATATATCAAGTTGTCATATTATTTTGCGGCTGGTTTACTCTATCCTAGCCTTTATACAAATTATAATATTAATGCGCATTTTAGAGTAGACCAACCTGATTCTATTTCTGGTAGTCAAGTGACATCAAAACATGTGGAGATATGCATCAACCCAAAAGCTGCTTTTGAGAGATATAATAATATATAGAATGTTTGATTAGCATCGCAAATCCCTCGTACTTAATACTATGTATTGACAACAGCAATAAAGTTTTTTTGTATGTATGAAAGGATACTTCATACGAGCTGCAAGTGTTCCTCAACAAAACCGACCTAATAAACACCTTTAGGAAATAATCGGATTAGAACCAAGCCACCTATAAAAAAAATGGAAATTGATCGCCACACGCTAAGCCAGGACATAACCCAAATGGTGTTACACATCTACAATGCGCATGTCCTATATTGGAATCAGTTAGAAATCATAAATATTTAGGTATAACAGTTGATAATAAATGTAATTGGCAAGACCACATCGGTTTACTATGCAATCATCTTAGACTTTGATAAAATTTGTGTATTTAAAACCGTACCTAAATGAGTCAATTTTACATCATTTTTATATATCCTTGGTTGAATCTATTATTTTGTATGGTATTACAATTTGGGGACTAACATATGAAACATATATAGAGCGAATTTAAGTTCTACAAATTCGTATCTTAAAAATAATTATTCCAAAAAGTAAAAAAAAATTAATTCAAGGCTACTACTCTAAATTGTTCGTTCACCCACTTCAAAGTTCTTCCGGTACGCCAACTTTCTTATTATAGAATTTATTATTATTATTTATTGTTCACCTTTCAGATGAAACATGGTAAAATCTTGTTACTAATAAGTATTTTACTAGGCAAATGTCGAATGAACAGTATATTGTCGAAAGATGTATAAATATGTATGGGACAACTAAGATTATAAAATACCCTGCCTATTTAATAAAATTCCTCTCGAAGTTAGACAACTTAAAATAAAATCTTTAATAAAACTCAAACTAAAAGAATTTATGGAAAAAAATCTATTAAAAATTAATTAAACTAACACGTACCTTCTTATTGTATTCTTTTTTTAAATCACACGATTTATGTTAACTTAATTTTTAAATAAGTATTTTGCATTTCATTTTATGCATGTAAAATAAATTATATTTTAGGTAAGATTGAGAAACCAGCAGGAAAGACAGTGTTTTAGCTGGATCTATTTACAATGCATTTGTATATATTTGATGAATAGCTTCTGGCAACGTTGAAATTGAAAATTGATAATATGGCCAAACATGCGTTTGATTAAAATCACAAGGTTCACATCAGTCAAGTTGGTCGAAAAACTCTGAAAAAAGAACCTTTGTTACAGAGTCAAAAGGTGCTAGGAAAGTCATAGCAGGTAGAAATGCAGAAGTTGCAGGCCGTTTAGATACTAAAGGAAACAAGAAAACCGTAATAAACCTATGGTTTCAAGAAAATCATAAATAAAAGTTTCAACCTGCTATAGTGCACCAATAATACAAAAAAACCTACTAAAAATAAGTTTCTTACAAAATGGGAATTCCACATTATTAAAGAAATTTTTACAGAAAGAAGGTGGTTGTATATAAAAATTTCCTAATCCCCCATATGTATGTATGATTGTTAAACCTTTTTTGTTTGATGGACAATAGTGAAAAAAAATTGTAATAATAAAAGGGCATAAAGTGTACTTATTGTTTGTAAGTCAGGAATATTAAATAAAATTTTTATGCTAAATTGGAAACCTGGACAGATAAAGCAAAGCGAGTAAGAAAATGTGGAAGAATGAGCGAAACATCCGGAAGAGATAAGGTGCATTTAATGAGAAGCAGTAAAATAAATCTAAGTAAAACAAGTTTTGATCTACAATAATATTAAATAGTCACACAATGCATGGTGTAAGATTGTGGAGAATTAGTACACGGAGGAAAGGTCGTTTAACCTAAGGAGAAACTATTTCTGACTGCTCTAAAATTAAGAAAAAATTATTGTGACACAAAATATCAAAGTAGATTGGAAGTAGGTATTGTTCTCAGATAAGACATACTTTTAGTCCAGGTACAGAAATAGAAGTCAAAAAAAACAAATGATAACTGAAAAGTTACAATAACACCCCGTATTGACCAGAAGTATTTATAAGATGTTATTTAATTTTGCATCTTAAAAGTAAAGGTAACGCGAAAAAATGCTAAAAGGAAGATTCTCTACATTGAATTATGGCAAATCATTTTTAAATAAAAATACCACATATTAGACTTAAATAAATCCCTTTGGTAAGATAAAGTTGGTAAGATAGTTGTGAATTCAGGTTACTGAGCCTGCATTCTACTTTTTTTTTTAATGCAGTTTATTAAACTGCATTAAAAAAAAAACATTAATTTGAAAAAATGTAAGGTGATGATAGTAACCAGGTAAGTACGGTTTCATATTATGAAAAACTACAGTAATAAAATAAGAAAATGGTACCTATAACCATGTATGGTTTTAGGGTATGAAAAACTACTATCACTTATATCCTGAAGAAAACTGACTCAAACTACTTATTCAAGCCATAGGGCGATATTTCAAAAGAAAATATACAATAATCACAATACAATAATAATGTTATTAATATTTTTAGACATTAAAAAAAATAAATATTCTATTTATTTATTCCTTCACATATTATACGTACTGTGTGAAAAATAAAAATAAATACTTGAGGGTTACTAAATTTTTTGGTTAGTTATGTTTCAACAATTAGATCTTTAATCATAACAATTTTTTTTCTCGATAATCTAATAATTCCAAAATTTAAAGGATTTTAGTCATGGAAACAGTTAGCGGCGGTTAAATACAAGAAATAAAGTTTTTCTTTAACTACACAATTCTATCAATTTTAAATAGTTTTTACCTCTAATTCTGCTTATAAGTTATGCCTAACGAAAATATTAAATTAAATTTCAGGTCAATGACTCCCGAATTCAGGTCAATGTCTTTTCAATACTGGTTTCAACTTAATCCAATTTCTTTTTAATGTTTTAACTAATCAGAGATGATAAAAAAAGCAGAGTACCTGGTCTACAAACCGCAAAATATACATTTATTACCTATCTGAATAGTGAAAATAAGTCTCGTAAGTGGAAGGTTTGTTTTAAGTGACCTAGCAAAACATACTTAATAATTCGCATAAGCAATATTTAAGAAAGTATATCTTTATATTGGAAAAACATTAACATTATACTACATTTTTTTAGAAGTTTTTTTGTTTATATATTGATCAATATTTTTTAAATATTCTGATTTTAAAATAAGTTATTAAGTGGAATGTATGTGCAAATGACGTCAAAAACTCACTCATTCAATAGACAAAAACAGCTGTCAGAGGAATTGTGTTTCAAAACAACAGATGGCGCCTTGAGCAAGAACAAAATATAAATGAACAATTTATTATGCCAATGACTATTGCTTAGCAATAAATTGAAATATAATACAATACAGTCAAATTTATTCAAAGAATATGATAATATTTAGATATGTAAAGTATGGATAAAAATAATGGTGATCGAAGAAAGTTTGAATAAAATAATTTAAAAATAATATTTTTTCCAATTTAAGTTTTATTTATATAAATGAATACATAAGTAGGTACCTAAGTACTTTATTGCTTTTCAAAATGAAATATAGTTATGTCAAAATGTTATACCGACCAAGGTGAAAATCTTGGTCGGTAAAATTTTATTTGAAGCATTGAATAATTAATTAGTAATAAAGAATAGAATATCCCACTTGAATTGTGGATCGATTGTCAAATCATTTGTGAATGTTGCAAAAAAAAAAAACCCAACGTAATTTAAAAGCAAAGCGGATAGGTTGAAAAAAATAATGTTCATTATCAAATAGATGGTATGAATTTACTCTGAAAAAGTGTTAAGGAAAACTTTCCTTTCCAGCCAATACAAGGAATCAAGTGTGACTGACTACACAAATGATGATTGCAAATTCTTAATTAGGTTTATTAAGTATGTACTTATTAAAGAATTAAAATTAAAAGCCACATACCTTTCACTGTCATCGACGCACGGAGCCTGCGAATCCTCTCTGCCATCATTCATGTCTCCTTGTAGAGAATCTGTCGCTGCGCTTGCATCACCTGCACTTCCCTCGGAACTCATACACACGCTACTATTAACCAAACTGTTCACTACATGAGAAACCACTGCACTTACCGGACTGCCAAAATTCTGACAATCTTGAGCATTAGACGTAATTGAATTTTGGTTCGCACAATAATTTACATTAGAATTGACGGGCAGCGAGACCGCCGCAGAACTAGTATTGTTCATTAAAGGTTGTGACATAGAAGAATTGTTCACGCTATTCTGCTGATTGAGATGATCAATTTGAGTATTAACCGAACCTTGCATACCCATAGCAGCAGATATATTGGGTTGTGATATGATAGGCATTACATTTTGGCCCATAGAACCGATAGTCGCTTGCGTGTTATAGCTATGCTGAGCGTTTCCCATCGGCATACCGACCTGCGGCTGAAGATTAGTCTGTGACTGGACAACGCTTGATGGAACCGTATGTACAGACGGGCCCTGCATCGATACTGGCATATTTTGTTGCATGGACATTGGAATATTCTGAGGAACATTTTGTGGTATACCCTGCTGCACTTGAGGTTGTTGGTTTTGAGGGACGATATTTTGCATGACGGGTTGAGGCGCTTGTTGGACGTTAGACATAGAAACCTGCGGCATCTGTTGGCCCAGTGACTGAACAGTAGCCTGACCTTGCTGGTTGCTCACTCCTTGAATATTGGATAAATTGGATTGGGTCATCATCCCGGCTTGATTTCCCAGTGAGGTTTGATTGTTTAAATTTTGCTGAGGCATAATATACTGCATTCCTAGTTGATTCTGAGGTAGATGAGATTGCTGATTTTGGCCTTGAGCAGCTACTTGTTGAGGTAGTATATTTTGTGGCTGCATATGCTGTTGAAGGTATATGGGATCAGTTACGGGCATCTGCATGTTATTCTGATTATTATCCATAGTCATGGGCATATTCTGAGGTGGCTGGGATATCATTTGCATGGAGCCCTGAGTCATATTCTGTCCCTGTTGGGGGTTCATCTGCATATTAGTAGGGAGGGGAGTGGGGGGCTGCGAATTCATTGCTTGTAAATTATTTTGCATAGACGCTCCCTGTGATGAAACTATGTTTGCCATCACGTCTTGCGGTAGACTCTGACCGGGCTGTGAAAGCTGCGACTGCTGCGTGTGGTACTGAGGAACAGAATGCTGCTGTTGCACCATTGGTTGAGATTGCGGAGGCATACCGGTACCCAACATAGGTTGTGTGTTAGTCTGTTGCGTTACAGGTTGAGCTATATATGCTTGTTGAACACCCGATAAATTTTGCTGGGTCATCTGTGGATGCATTCCTGCATGCGCCGATTGGCCGCTCGCCTGGGAAGACATTGGATGCATTTGATTTTGGGTGGCGATCTGTGCTGCCTGATTGGCGTTTGAGATCTGCGACATTTGTTGATTGGGCATCTGCATGTGTTGCATGTGATTTGTCATCTGATGAGGAGGCTGGCCTTGCATAGCATGCAACTGTGATTGATTCGACAAATGTTGAATCTGCTGCTGAGGTGGAATGCCTGGATTTTGGTTTGACATATGGTGTTGAGCGATGGGCATCTGAGATTGCTGCATCTGATGCATCTGCTGTGACCCTGTTGCTTGCTGAGCCTGCATATGTTGCAATTGCAATTGCTGCATTTGTGGCTGTATTTGCCCCTGACCTTGAATCTGTTGCATTTGCGAGAGCTGTTGATTGGGCATGTGTTGCATCTGCTGTATATTTTGCATCTGCGACTGAGGCTGACCAAGGTGCGGCTGACTTTGCATTTGAATTTGTTGATTCTGCAGTTGCTGTATTTGCTGCGGTGGCATTTGTTGATGCAAAGGGATTTGCTGCATCTGAGGCATTCCTTGAGACTGAGCAATAACCTGCTGCAGTTGATGTTGAGGAAAACTTTGAGGTATGGTCTGTACGGGAGGTTGTTGGGTCGGTGGAGGGTGGCTCACTGGAGCATTCATTGATATGTGGGTCATACTCTGAGCGTGTTGCTGGCCAACTCCTTGATTGGCTTGAAGCGCTTGACCCGGCGCCATTTCCAAAGGGGGCGACTGCACAGACACAGATTGAGTTTGGGGAATATTTTGTTGAATTAAATTTATTGGCTGAGTGAGCGACTGTCCCGGAGAAACAATAGGGAACGAAATACCGGTCCCTTGATCAGACTGTATTGAAATTTGCAAGTCTTTCGTTAAACCTTTACTGCTAATATCGACACTACTTTCGTCGTGTTGACTGTCGGTGAGCACCACTCCGCTGTCAGGAGCCGGAAGAGTGTTGGCGTTTTCGCCACACTCCAAATTGTTATTAACTATAATAGGAGCCGTCTGCTGTGTCGTAGTGTGATCTAAATAGTCCATACAAGTCCAGCGTCCTCGTCTGAAAGGTTCGGTGCTTTCAATCTTCACGACCTTAAACCTTTCGTTTCGAACGTGTTCCTGTATTTCTTTCATACCTTCTTGAGGTTTAGAGTTGCCGATTATATTAATTATATTTCCACTGACATGCATATCATTGATATCGTTATGATTTAAATTAGGCACTCCTGGTCCGTGTGCATTATTGGGGTCCTGCCCTACTATCGCGAGTCCGTATTGAGAACTAGTAGGAATAACAGGAGCACAACCTAATGAAGCACTAGACGCATTGTAAAACACATCATCTTTGGAAAAAGTGTCCTCTGAAAAACTCGGTGTTTCGTTTTCGAAGTCTGTCACTCTAGAGATGTCATCAGTGTGAGATTCATCCAAATCGTCGGCAGAATCTTCACCTGCATCCGTACTAACACGCGATCCGACTGTCACACTGGTGATCTGAAACGAAGATATTTTTCTAGGATTATGAGTGGTCGCTTGAAGATTACTCGGTTGGTTCAAAATCTTCTCCGAATCGTTTAGACGAAGTGACTCACTCGTAGTACGGTGAACAATATTATTAAATTTACTTTTTTCACTAGGTTTATGTGACTTTTGACTTAGATTGTCAGCCATGTTGACCGTCCATATCAAATGAACCTATGGAAGAATTCACAGTTTATTACGTCTAGATACATTTAGATAAATTATATTTTCTATTAAATTTGACTACACAACATGATCGTTCACTCGTATCGTCAAAATCATCACCGTTTCACTAGAAATGTTCTTAAAATTGATTAGTAAACACGCACAGCCGAGAACATCTTACAGGCAGGAATAACATGGCGGCCATTTCTGGCTTCTGCGCAATGCATTGTGGGTGACAATTTACGAAAAGCGTATTGAAATACATTACAACGGCCAGTTCCGTAAAACCAGCTGTTATATATTCGAACAAAAGAGGGCGTTGGTTAACCATGAAGTCAAAGTAAATAATATTTTACTAATGGTAACATTTAACTAATTTTGCAAAATAAAAAGTTATGATAATAAAAAGAGTTTTATTATTTTGTTAATGATTAACTAGATCGTTTTAATTAGGATGACTAACTGTTTCGCAATACTTATTCCCTGATTTTTAATCAATGCTTATTTTGTGTCAAAAATAAATACTAGGTAAATAAACATTTTGTCTTAGAGGATTTAAAAAAATATATATTGTATAAAACTCATATTTTACTGCAAGCCATGTTTTTAGTGATATCGCGATCTAGCGGACATTCTCCATACCATACCATATATTTATTCCTATTCAAAAAAATACTTTTAAAATCTTTCTTTGGATAGATATAAGCACCAAATAAAAAAAATAAAATAATAAATCATATAAATAAAAAAAAACTATGTTACGAAAAAAAATAAAAACCTTGCATCGGCCGGGAATCGAACCCGGGCCGCCCGCGTGGCAGGCGAGCATTCTACCACTGAACCACCGATGCTTACAAGATATTTGCAATAAACTTCTAGAATATCAGCAAACCCGCCAGCAACTTTTTGTTATAGAAACTTTTCACGTAGATACACTTATACACAACGTCACTACTACCGTACTACATATAGAGAAAGGGCTAAAAGATCTGGGTTCGATTCAAAAGAAATTTAGAAAATATAAAAACGCGTGCTATTCCACAAGCAAGAATAATAAAAAAGCAGAGTTGAGCAAAAGTACATGATGGGGACATCGATGACACGTTGGCTCCAGAAACTTAGATCCACTATCATCTGGCAATATGGATTGTTTTGATCTTTGGTTTCTTTTATACAGAATGTTACAAGACCATGCGTGAAGTCTTAAGGAAGTGCTTATGTTCCCCATTACGAGTAAGAAATGATATAACAAAAGAAACGAAAACAATTTATCACGAAATTGATTAATTTTATTAAAAAAACGCGAAAATAAAACGTATTTTTAGGTTAAAATCATGAAGCCAGAACACTGTACCCCGCCAATCGCCACAACCGCTTGGCTGGGCAGGAACTGCCTGGATAGCCGCTCCGTAGAACATGCAGTCCTGATTTTGTATGAAGATTTTGCGTCGCGAAATTGTTTATATTGACTTGTTGATATTTCAGTAAATAAAAGTAACACAAAAAAAACGATATATTGTGACCGAGTTCAAGATATACGAAATCACGACGACCTATATTTTTTTAAGAAATGTTCTTTTTCTAGTAAAATCAGTGCCTCAAAAATAAGTCTATTTTCACGTAATTGAAATATATCACATATCACATTTTAAACATTCGAATGATATCAAGACCTTGTTTGAGGGTTACCCCTTTAAAATACGTAAAAATATATAATTTATTTGAAAAAAAAAACAATCCTTAAAATATTAAAAAGCATTCGAATTTTCCAAATGTCAATACTGTCAAACATTTATTTAAGGTAACCTAACGGCGTTTACCTATTTTAACGTAAAAATCATCAAAATAAGGTATTTAATCAATACAATATACAATTTTACAAATTAATTAAAACAGTAAAACAAAACAGGAAACAGGAATTAAAACAGTAGTTTTTAATTCTATAATAAAACTAGTAAATAAGAGTTAGAGTAAAGAGTAAATAAAACTTAGATAAAAAAATCCAAATAACAACATAATAGCTCTAATATAAGAATTAAGTAAATAAAAGTAGTTAGAAATTAAGTAACATGAAAGAAGTGCGCAGATGTCATAAGCGCGAGACGGCGCGAGCGACGCAATTCTCTACTGTGTGGCTCACTTCACCTATGCAATCCATTGCCTATAATATACACACACGTGAACTAAGCGTAAAGTTTTGCATTTTATGTTTATTAACTTTTTCTAATCTTTTTATACTCCTTGTAATACCTTTAATTAATCTCACACCCTCTCCCCCATCATCGATTACCACCGTTATAGTTCGTTCCATAGGGTTCCCAAACATTCCGTGTGCAATAACAGTCTCATTCTGTTAGCCATCTCATAATGAGGATTGGGAGATCTCAATCCTCATTAATAATTTTCTAAGTTTAGTTAGTTATAACCGCGGTACCGTAACTTTGATCCTTAGCTTTTCAATTATTTCCGCAGTTATTCTTTTAACCGCCCATGTCTTCTCAATATTTTTTCAACTTCTTGTTTGTTTTCATCCTGAAACAATAAAACGATATTTTATTTTCCCAGCCGTAAATTATTTTTATCTAAATTACCTTGGATAAACTAGATGTAGGTATGTCAGCTGAAAAATTCTGATTTTAGTCAGATAAATCGGCCATAGTGCGCTTAGCTTTAAAAGAATCCGGGCAAAACCGGCATGCAATCGTGGAAATACTATCCAGCATAGCTTTATCGGCGCCAGGGTGCTATTAACTGAAAATTATATTATTGTTATTTTGTGTTATTTCATCTAAGCATCACATTTTCATAAAATTGTCTCATAAGGATAATTATTACCTACATCTCTGGGTTAGCTAGTAGATATTTACTTTAAGCTATAAGCTCGCCCTTTTGTAGAGTAGTTAAGTGTTTATTTATATCTATATATAAAAGAAAACACCTTTTAGTACAATCACCAAAAACTAAAGAATTTGTAAAATTATGAACGGATTTAGGTGCGAGTTATATCATCCATATCGCCAGATGAAAGTGATTTTACGAAACTAATTTATTTTAAACACGAAAAAAACATTAAAAAAATAACACAGAGTGGTCTCTTTCTTTCGTTCAAGGCTAGAAGAGAGAAAGAATGAGGTCCCTTCTCTTGGCTCACTATCTACTTTGGACACGCCTCACATGTACTGCCATAAATCACAACTTTTGGATATTTTCGCTGAAGTGATCGTCAATGCATATTTTTATTAGGTGTACAAGCTGACTGACGAACTTCGTACCGCCTCAGAATCAATAAATGTTGTGTTAATCAATAAAAGTTTTTTTTATTAATACTCAAAATTAATTAATTTCAATAAGTTTACAAAAATCAAAATGATATGTATTTTAATAATGGATGCTCGCACAATGACAAATGTGATAACCTCACAAAGTGAACATCTTCGAAGGAAATTTACCGTTTGAAAATAGAATTCCACAGAATACAAAACAAAATACAAAATGTATGGGCAAATGAATTTTCTTTATATTTTTTGTGAAATTTTCCGATGTTTTAATAGTTATTCTGCTATTCGGGGCGGAGACAAATCCAACAAATCAAAGATCATAAAAATCGGTTCAACCGTTCTTGAGTTACAAATGGTGTAACTAACCCGACTTTGTTTTATAGACTTATATAGATTATCAGTCACAGACATTTTTTGATTTCGCTTTATTTATTAAAATACATTTACTTAAAAAATATGTTTCATTAATCAGAGTGAAGATTAATTACTTAAAGAACTATTTAATTGTGATGAAAGAGAAACTATGAATGTATATTACAAACCGTCTGATTGTCATCTTGATTGAATTGAAAGGAATTAACTTAATTTATTCTCGATATTTTATTTTATTTTTCATTTGGACAAAATGAAAATATTTTTTGATAATAAAAAAAAAACTTTATTTTAAGTTTATACGATACTATTCGAAAAATTAATGAAATAGTGTAAAATAGCGAAGGTATATCTTTAACATCACAGGGTTGCCTTCATTATGCAGTACACTTTAATTATCTGCATCGTAGAATGGCGAGCGAGGGAGACGGATGACGCCGTCAGCGACAAACCATAATTATTCGTAGTAGCAACATACAAGATGTCCGAAGGCCATTCAAACAGAAAGAACGGGAATCTTTTTCCAACCCGTTAAAATTAATAGTAATAACAACCGGTTAGAACCGATGGCTGTTTTAGAATTGTCTTTTAGTTTTGTTTTAATTTATTTAATTTATCATTTTTAGGGTAACCAAGAACGGTAAAAACGGTAACCCTTGTTCCGACAAACTGTCTGTCCTAAACTTGTAGGTCTAGGAACCTATAAATGATAGTTATAACATTTTGTTTGTAAATATATGCGAATGGCTTACTGATTAAAAGACAGTTTATAAGCGGCATTTATTTAACTGTGGTTAATAAAGTGAAAATAAGAAATTCCCTTTTTTTACATGATTTGCTATAGCTTGTAACCGCATCATTAGAAATAACTCTCCTTATAGATACTGTTAACATATTCTGTTGTTTATTTTATTGATGCAGCTAGGCCCTGCAGGCGGTTTGAACGGCGCCTTTGCCCTTTAGCCATCCGCGCGCCTAAATTTGTT
Source organism: Neomicropteryx cornuta (assembly GCA_020383195.1). Classification (NCBI taxonomy): domain Eukaryota; kingdom Metazoa; phylum Arthropoda; class Insecta; order Lepidoptera; family Micropterigidae; genus Neomicropteryx; species Neomicropteryx cornuta. Next base: position 16,829,665 of record JAHKQU010000014.1, read on the forward strand.
TTTCATAGTGTAGTTTAGAAGAACCATGCGAACAAACAGACAAACTTTGCTTTATACCAAAGGTGTCCAAACTACGGCCCGCGGGCCAAACCCGGCCCGGCAGGCGATTTTATCCGGCCCGCCAAGGATTTTGAAAAATTTCGTTGCAAATTTCGTTAAAGCAATTGGCTGGTAAATTTATTTCTATGTATGGCACTACCTATATGTGCGAACAAACTTTTTCCAGGATGAAGTATCTGAAATCTAAATATAGTGCAAATTTATCGGATGATCATTTGCAATCATTGCTAATAATTGGTGTTTCCGATTTGAATCCCAACTTTGAAGAAACTCTCCAGGAAAAAACCCAGTTCCACCATTCCCATTAAAAATTGCATGAAATAATTTTATAATAATATAATCTAGACATGTTTGTTTAGTATTGTTATATCTGTAATTTACTATAAAAAAAAAATAGTATATATATGTGGCAACAATAAAAAAATTCAATGCTGCTTTACTTGTAATAAGGTTTTTTAATTCACATATTTACAATGCTTGGCCCCCGCTAATGAATTTAAATACCAAACTGGCCCTCGCAGCAAAAAGTTTGGACGCCTCTGCTTTATACTAATAATTGATTATTGATATACCAATTAAAACAATAATTGTCCGCAGTTTTCCGGACATTACAATGTCATGATCCGGACAGTGTTATGATTTTATCTAATACACGAGAATTTAGTGTTTTCGCAAAGGTTGTAACATAATTTTTAGTTTCTTAGTTTAATATATATTTCAGTATTTATTTTAAGGATTTTTAATTTTATTACCAAATCTAATTAAATTTTGATAAGATGTACTTGTAGCATAAGTTGTAAAAGCTCTGAAATATAATCTATTCTATTTACAGGTTTTGTCGCTGATAAAATACATTTAGTATTTTTATTATGTAATTTATTAAATGTTTTCTTTTCGTTATCAGATATTTGTTTTTCTTAAATTAACAAAAGATATTTGCAGATATAAATAATGCAACATAACATCTGTAATTGAGTTGAACATCGTATGTTAGTACGACTTTTTGCATGTTTTTACATGAAAATAACTTCTTTAATAAATAAATAGTTACTTTATTAGAGCGAAGCGAGCGGAGCGAGCGAAGCTCTCATAAGGCGACTCCAATTAGAACTTTGTCACGGGCTAACTTGGTCATTCCTTGACCGATTTGAAAAATTTTTGATTTTGAGAGAATCTACATGAAAAAGTGAAGGTCGTGACGGAGCTTGATTTTAAATATTGTCAAAAATAAAATTTTTGGGGTCAAAAGAAAATTGTGTATGGGAATATCCATTATAAAAAAGTCACGCGCTTTTTTGAAAATTTTTTATTCGAAAATAATTAATCGAATTTTAGGTATCATAACGTCAATATTATTATTACATGTCGAAGTTATGAGGACAAATATAACAAGGGTAATGAGATATGTAGGTAATGTGGATAAAGTAAATATAAAACATAATTTTTCAGATTTTTGCATACCACACGGTATTCGGCACGTCCGTCAGTAACGTCAGTATCATCTTATGGTGTTCTAAGGTGATGTTATCGGTTATTTAAACACGGATCTTTAACGGACAACTTCAGCTGATAATTAATAAACTAAAAAGAACAAATGTTTACAAAGAATAAAATATTACAATGCAACTGAAAATTTAACTAGATTCATACCGTGGAACATTTAGATGTGTATAATATAATTATAATGTAACATATTGGTTTGAATAAACTACTACTCGTATTCAATAGAAATACATATCCACCTCAACCGTCGTATTCGTTGTTGCTCCTCTATAAATAAATAAATAAATGATTATATGTTAGTGTCATAACATTTATTTTTAATTTTCTGTGCGCCGCATGATTTAAATACCTTGGCTTTGGTAGTATTTAGTTAATTCAAAAGTAAATATTCGGATCAATTTTTATCTCACACTAATTTTTCAATGACGTATCTTTGTTATTTTCTTACTGATAATATTTATACTAAGCTCGCTATGAACCTCTGACTATTTAAGGCAACTATCATTGTTTGAATTTATATGAGATAGAGAACTATACAGATACAGATACTACCTCATATAGCCAAGAAATTAATGGTGTTAAATGTTGTACCTTGCTTACTGGATGGTAAATGATAACGCGGTTAAGTTCTAGTCAGGCCTTATCAGGAGATTTATTTGTTAAGAAGGTATAGTGATTTATTGCTAGGTACGCGTTTGACGCCACGAAACGCGATCTTGTCGTCTCGACATCCCGACATCGGCTTGGCGAAACCATCTTCGCAGTGGCAGGCGACTGAGCGCATCTCGAAGGACTGACCATCCTTACATCGGTTATATCGCCCACGCTCTGGATTTGCATCCCGCCCGCTCCCCGCGCCCTCGGCCTCGCCCCAGCGCAACTTCTTCTTTCCTGTGCCACTCTAAATTACCGCAATTTGTTTTCATTCTTAAATTGCTCCAGAGACCAAACATCGCGTTTAATTCCATTTTGTCCTCGGTCGCGGAGCCAACGCGATGGCTTCGGCGAGACCCTTGCTTTGTACCACGGCGCGTTTTGTACCACAATATGTTGCGGTCGGTTGCGTCTATTTTCGTACATCCTCGATGAAGATGTGAGATCCTACGGAGGTAGTCGCGGCTTACTACCACATTGTCAATAAATAATTCAGTGAATATCGCAAGAACAAACAACGGCATGACAGAATAATGCTACGGATTTATCTATTTACACGCACCGCTGAGATAAATTTGCATTGCAAGACGACAGAAATCTCAGTCAAGCGTTTGCCTTGCGCGATCACAATTCATGAAACGCGAAGTGCTAAAAAAATACTTTTTTTTTCTGCGTAAGTTTTGTAATGGCAGATTAGACAATAATGTAAATTAAGTGTACGAAGAATATTATAAAAATGCGATCGGATTCCAAAATGGGCGACGACGTGAAGAAAAATGGCGAAGATATGTCGACCAGCACGGCCGATCATAGACAGACATCTGGCTTTGGTCATACATGTGAAAAATTGGGCATTAATCCCAACTTGATAATGCTCAAAGTAACCTTATTCGTAATGTACGGAGCCACGGCCTCCCTTTTACCTTACCTAACGATTCACATGCAAAGCATAGGACTCACGGTGCCGGAGATATCATTCGTATATTTGGCGTTGCCTTTCACGACGTTTCTAAGCCCCCCAATCACTGGTTGGTACATTCACAATTGTGTGGTTAATATAACGCTACAATTATTGTTTATCTTATCGACATTTTTGACGTTTTAGGATTTCTTGTCGATAAATTTGGCCAATATAAGCCAATAGTGATTATAGCACTTTTGCTTAATGCGGGATTTCATCATTCCTTGCTGCTGATTCCACACCAAGAGACCCCAGGAATAATGCCATCCGCCTACGTCATGCGACACCCCACGACTGAAAATATTGAAGTAAAGTATTCAATTACTATTATTAAGAACACTACTATTACTATTATCACTACTACTATCACTATTATTACTACTATGACTATTGTTATTAATTTAACAACAATCTTAAAAAAAAAAAAGATATATAGGTGCGACTTTTAGTTTTAAAGTATAAAATTTAAGTGAGACGAGCGTGTGACGATTCTAGAAAAACTTTAGCAAATAGTCAACATCCTCAAAATAAATAAGATATAATACGCTAACTTATTGGCTATTCAGCAGCTGCATACATCTTGTTTGTATAAAAATACTACCTTAATGTTTTTTTTTTACAACGAGTGAGGGTTTCCAAATAATACACGCAATGATAGCTACTTTGACCCTGTTAGGTTTGGTGGAGCCCGTGCCCGAGCCGAGAATGCCCCGAGGAGGAGGAGTACGACATGGTTCTGGATCGCTGCGTCGACTACTGCCTGCCGCCCGGAAGCGAGTCCGTCGAGATTCCAGAGGCGGTCACAACCGAGGCGCCCTCCTATGAAACCACCGACGACTTGAACATCCACGTCAGCAGCAAGACTAAACACGGAAAACGAAATAATACAGGAATTTCAGGTGTCGGCTCGTTTATAGAAGTGCTATCTCCGAATAAAAGCGTGGTGCATCGAAGGTAATACATTGTTCATTCACTTATTTATTACTTTTGCTTATGATTTGGATACAATCCCATACCTCCCTATCATTTATATTATTAGTTATTTACAGTAGAACCTCGTATTTCCTTTGGGTTAGAGACTAGAGGAGTGAAAGATTAAAAAAACAGAATATAACAAAGATAATGTAATTACCATAAGCCATTTGGTGCTATGGTAGCTTAATAGACGGACGAATATCTTGCTTTTCAAAAATGCATCTAGTTTTGACATCTTTGCTGAATAACTTTTCACTCTTTTGACACACAAGCTGGCATTTTAAAATATAGATAATCTTGAACTGCGAATACTTTTTTTACAAGTTTGACTTCATTTTCATACGTCACCTTTAGGAAAAATAATGCTGCTTTTATCAAAGTTTAAACTTCAATAATAATATGTGGGTTGTACTTACGCATTCATAGGACCTCTTGACCCTGCAATTAGGATACAACGGAGAAATATAATTTTGTTCGAAATTTTTATGGTGAGCAGAAATGTTGAATACCATCGATTGGCCCTACTCAACTTGTAGTAGTTAATATAAGAACTAGGAAGTGTATGATTGTTGAAATCGTTGGGTAAGAAAATAATTATAAATATAATAATATATTTTTTATTATTTCTATCATCTCTGATTCTACATTGATACTTTTCTATTTGTGGGGGGCGCTGGGGGCGCTGTTCTTTAATGCTATGCACCACCATTTAATTGAATGCATAACAGCCAATGCGATCGATATTCCATTTAAGCATGATCAGTTTTTTTTTGTATATGCGATTCAGTTTGTCCTTTCCCCGATATTATGTTTTCTTCTTAAAATTTTTCAACAAGATACTGACATGTTTGTTTGCTTACCGTCTTACCCGTTACTGTCATTTTAATTTCGATTTGGTTAGCGTTGTTTAAATCACCACATTTGATCGTCTATGCATTCTTTAAATTAGTTCCAAGGTACTCTCGTTTCTGCCATCCACTGCGCCTGAAATATCTTGTTTCATAGCTATTTTACCTACTATATCGTGATATTTTGCGACCGCCGCACTTACCATATTACCATTTTCAGTCATTTAAGTTCGTTCCTTTTTAAATTATTTAGGTATTTAGGTATTACTTATTGTTATCATAAAATTATTACTTATTATTATTTTACATTTATGGCTTTTTAACTTACCTAAAAGTAATGTGCTTGGCTCTCATAGCCATAGCCAGTAACCAACCTTACAAGCATATAAAGTATTCTGAGTATTTGTAATTCAATCACGCAAACAAGCCATGACGGATAGGTTTGACATTTAAACAAGAATGGCTATATCGCCTTGTAGCCATCATATAATATCAACTCCTAAACATTGTTTAGTAGTAGTAAATTATTAACGCGAAATCTGACGTATTACAGCTAGGCCCTACATGCGTTATTAAAGGTATCTCCCACCCAGACTACTCGCACCTGTGGTTTCAAGTTGTGATAGTTTGTTTCATTTCCTATCTCCATTTGTGCCTGCGGTACTTTTGGACCATTAGTTGTGCCTTTTGGATGGCCATAGAGGCGACAGTGGGTTATTTTTTTAGGTCTAAGTAGGCTAAAATAAAAAAAAACATATAATGGTACATGACATACTTTCAATTCTCATAAATTTTAAAACCTTTTAGTTTTTCTTCGTGCTAGTAATGTAACAACACGGCCATAATATTTCAATTTAAAAATAATTATAATTATAATGTGGCGTTTACATGTTTTTATTCGCGCGCATAGATGAGTTTGTAATCATTTTAACTGGCTAATAATAATTCAATTTAACAGCCGTGAAAAATATTTTTGAAATTCCAATATAATATTTAAGCGCTCTAACGAACTGTCAACGTTTCATTATTTAGTAATAGAAATTTGTTGACTATAATGTTATATATATCTATATTATTCGATTAGCCTCCGATTTGATCTAAACGGCTGTGGTTGTTTTACAAGAGCATCAACCTACACACAAAAATTTAACTCTTTCGCTTTTGTACTTTTCGAATTGAAAGATACAACAGACGTTCCGACAGGAGACGGGGATAGTAGCTTAAACATGAATGTAAGAAGCTAAAACTTGATCTCAGACAATCTAGCAAGCTAGTAGCCCGAAAGCACAAAAGGTAGAGGGAATTACTAAACACGCCTGTATGTAGCGACGAACGGATTCATCACTCACTATATTGCGTTACTTCAAGTATTTCTATTTGTTAACAAAACAAAGGAAAATAACTGCACTAAAACTCAATAAACTTTAAAATATTGTTTCTAAATAAATATATCTGACATAGCAAATCTGACAAGGTTTCGCAGAAATAGTTTCATGGTCTCAACCCAGGTATGCTTACATACAAACTCTTATCATACGCTTGGAACATTAACAACTATCTACTAGATCTATTTACATAATGTTTATTATTATTTACATAATATCTATTTACATAATATATATACAAACAATTAAAACGCTTTTCTCAGTGCAATGCAACTTCGTCGGTAAATTACCTTCCCTTGAATAATTAGACAATAGGTAGGTACATTAATATACGATTATGTACTCTTTAATTTATATATATATATATATATATATATATATATGATCTTTGGCCCGGGTTAGCAACTAGGCCCTGCAGGCGGCATTAACGGCGTCTTCGGTGTGCAAAGACTAGTGCCTGTGGCACTTGGGACAAGTCGCGTCGCGACTCATCTCTAAATGAATAATGTACAGTATAGTAGATGACAGAGATAAATAACTTTGACGATTATGAATTTTAATATTTATTTTCGCATCGCTGTCAGATTTCTCAAATCGCCATTAAAATGCGTTCCAGACTTACAGACGGACTCACGATTCATATTTGTGTACTTTATAATATAGTAAATAGTGTTTATTTTATGTATGAAATTGAATAAATATCTGTTCGCTTTTTATTATAGCATCACAACTATGTGTTTTTGACGACATGTCACAGAATGGATGACGGAAATGGCACATTAAGCAAAAAAAACAAAACTGCTTCCCTCGTTCAGATTCGTCTAGTTAGGGAGGCAGGAAACAATAGTACGATGTCGCTTTGTATTTAGATATGTACTATTTAAACGATGCAATATTATAAATTAAATAAATAAAGTTACAAATATAGCGAGTCGTGATTTTAGCACTTGTTTAAATGTTCGTGGTGTCAAATATAACGCCTGGCACGCTCCGCAAAAAATAAGATTTTGTTTCATTGAAATTCCATCTCAATCACTATCCTTAGTCCTTCGCTATCGTTAGGTTTAATATTAAAATTTAAACTCCATAGCGCCAACGTGACCACGGACAACGTCCTGTTGGAGGAAAAATATAGCGATGCAGCATTTTTTATTCTCGACATGCATCCTGATTTAGGAGAGCCAGTCGAACAGCTCGGAATGGAAATGGAACAGGTACAGGACTCAGAAACATCGATATAATTCTGAACGAGCTGTGAGTATAACTGCCATTTTGTGTATTTCAGGATGACAATGACACAATAACTGATTTCCGAACGCGGTTTGGTGAGAAGCTTCTCATTCAATCCGGAGTAAACATCACGGCTTTAGACAGAGAAGATTTGAGATGCGGCGGTTTAGTATTGGCGTCTAACTTAACCGTCACATCTAACTTCCGCATATCCGAGTGGACCGCGGACTGCATGGTGCAAAAGTGTAATTTCAGGTTATAAAACTAACATTGAAATGAAATATTTTTTTATAGGTTACAAAAATCAACCGCTCTCTACTTTCTCCGCAGACGAGGCGGTCCGGACATATGCCCTCCCGATTACAAGGAAAGCGACGACAAAACATTCTGGATTTATTTCATCTTGAGGTTTATGGGTACCATAATGCTGTCGTCCACCGTCACAATTATGGACCCCATTGCGCTGACCATGATACAAAACTATGGCGGTGACTTCGGTCGAGAGCGTTTGTTTTCTAGTATTGGGATGGCCATTTTCTCCCCTTTGACCGGAATTATGATAGACATGAGGTCGAAAGTAGTGGGTATGTAGAAACGATTTCTAAATACTTATTTACACCTTAACCTAACCCCCCCCCCTCTCCCTTTGATTGTATTCCTTTCCCATCTTCTTCCCTGACCCATCAAAACATGTCATTTACATGATAATAGAAAATTTTAAAGTTTCGTGGAGATATGATTTTGTTTGAACATTTATTTATTATAACATTTATTTGAACATTTATTTATTTTAGGGAGCCGCCTCTACCGATACGTAATTTTCATTTCAAACGTTTCAATTTTATTAATTCTAGATGCAGCTCTAAAAATGTTAACTTATCGATGGGTTTAAAGATTTTTTAAGGTATTTTTTTAACAGCGTAAATTATCAACGTTCAAATTCAATGTACTAGGGTTTTTTCCAATGTACTCGTAGTAATCATATTCAAAATTATATCCTATGTAAATAGTACCTACTGACTTTTGCCAATTATTTGTGAATACACGAATTTCCGTAAAAAGGCAGAAACAAAGTCAACTATTTTGGGCCCCACCCAATTAAGCTAAATGTGCATGTTCGAGTCAGGAGAGATTTTAATAACGAAGCGTCAAAAACGAAAGACGATTCGAACCCGCGACCGATGGGTTAGTCAAACGCCTTAACCACTGCACTACCACGATCTTATCTATGAAAGTGATATGAAGGTAATGTTGTATTATTAATTACTTAACACCGGTAAAAATAGCTTAAATGAGAAATGCAGAAAACGCAATAAAGACATTATATAATCTTCTTATCTAAGTGTCATGTAATTTGTTTTTTATTGTATATAATTTTATACCTCTGTAAATCTGCATTAGATGTACTTATGATTAAAACATAATACACATTGTAATATATTTATTAAATTGGCATATTTATTTTATTTTAATTTATTTCACTTATTTCCAGGTTACACTGACTATTCTGCTGCGTTTTATACCTACGATCTGCTATTAACAGTATCGGCCATCACCGTGTTCATGATGCCCCTCGGGAGCAAGCTTCCAGCAGATAATTTGTTTAGAGATCTCATGAACATCATCAGCATGCCACACGTGACAATGTTCATCTTCTTTCTATTTCTACTGGGAAATTTCTGGGGATTCATTGAGTCGTTTTTATTTTTGTACTTGAAAGAACTTGGAGCACCGAACTATCTATTGGGTAAATATTTTTGAAATGCTTTTATATAGTCTTAAAAATAAAATACTCATTTAAAATAAATTGGCATTAAAAACATGTTTCGCAGACTTATTATATTTAATAAATAAAATATTTCAAATGATCGAAGGCTGATATTTTTTATTCCCTATATTATTATCATATTACATACATTATTATATTTAACATAAAATCCAGATAGTTTAGGCTTTTTAATTTTATTATAATAACCGTGTATATGTATGCATATATAAATACTAGGAACAAAAACATTAGTGCTTTTTTATAATAAAAATACATAAAGTGTTTACTTAAAATACTTATATTTATTAAAAATATTTCATTAATATTTTTTATTGTTTAGTTTTATTATATAATATTTACGAAATTACCCTAAAAATGTATTTAAATTCATGACTAAAACAAAATTACCACAACCTAAGTCTAAGTCTAAGAAAAGAACATAAGTCTAGTTTATAATTATATAAGTTTTTTAAGCAAATGTCCTAGGTCATATATTTTTATTTCGGGCGTTACTCAACTAAGCCAAAAGTGTTTCTGCCAGAGTCATGGGAGATGAAGCATCAGAAAAAGTATGACTGATTGCGGATTCGAACCCACAACGCCTTCACCACTAGACTACCAAGAACCATTGCTTTTTTGTATAAATCAATTATAATATTCCCCAAAATGTAATATTTTTTTTATGAAAATAAATTATGTCACCTTTGCATAGTTTCCTGCGCATAAAAATGTACTAAATTCGGCTATACTCGTTACTATCTTATGCTTTGGTCATACTAACATTAATAAAAATAATAATGGGTTATGCTAACAGCCTGTTAGCATAACCCAGTGGAGAGTAGATTTCAGCTATTTTTTAATAAAATTGTATGTTTTTTTATGTTATTATTTTAAATTAATCCTATATTGTATTATTAATTTATTATTATAAATAATCGCAAAAGTAATAAATGTTTGTAACAGGCATCACAGTCACCGTTGGAACCCTCAGCAGCATACCTTTTTTGTATGGAGCTGAAGCAATCACATCGAAAGTTGGACATGTGAATGTTATTATAGTCGCATTTTTCTCCCATGCCGCTCGCTTGGTTGGATATTCCTTCATAGAGTGAGTATTTCATGTTTTTGTGTCAAATTATTATTTATTAATACCGAATGAATAAATTTGAATTATAGGAAAAAGTCTACAATAGGAACACTTATTATCTAAAATCTAGTTTAATTTTATAGTTTTAAATTTTAGGAATAGATAAGATATTAAGACCTTATAGAAATACATTTCGTTTCATTGAAGTACACTATTGCTATAAGAATTTCAGAAACAACTTAGATTACACATTTCATAAGGGAATTGGTGTACTAGCTATAATAACTAGACTATATAAGTTCAACATCCTAATAATATTTTGTAAAATTCACCTGTGGTGCATAGGAAAGAAGAAATTGTAATCGTATGTTAACTTGAGTAAAGTCATTTCAACAGCTCGACGATTTTTAGCAGAAAGCCGGACATAGTGACGCGGTTTTCCCGCGCAGTGCACCCCGCGACGATTGGCGCGACTGAAGCCATCGACCAGCAAAGCGTGAGATTTCCGCAGGCTTTGAGGTTTCAGCTTTGAGGTTTCAGCTTTGAGGTTTCAGCCTCAGCGTTTGCGAAACGGTCTTCAAACAGTTAGTAAGTAAAGGCTTTACACTGCATACAGTGAAGTCCTCGGTAAGCGTATGTTGCGCTAATGTCGGGAATCAACGGTTAGATTTCAACGGGGTTCTGATAGATTTTACATAGTAGTATCAGTAACTTTTCTGGCAACGATCAAAACCAGCACCGGTGTTCTGATGTCGATTCAAAGATATGAGTGTTTTCAATTTAATTTAATTTAATCTTATTAAAAAATAAAGTTTAATAAATGAAAATAGAATAAATATGTAAAATAAGAAAAGGGAAAAAAATGATAATCGCTTACCTTGACCAGCATGTTATTGTGTTAAATGTAAATTAGTAGATATTTATTATTATTCGTTTAGATACAATAGATATTTTGGTTTATGATTTATTTGTGACCTACCAGGAACGCCTGGTGGTGCTTCCCCTTCGAAGCCATGGAATCTCTGTCTGTCCATCTCATGTGGGTTGCAGCCGCAACATATTGTGCTTTGCTCGCTCCTAAAAGCCTGCTCGCTACTCTCATAGGGGTCTTAGGAATGGCGCATTTTAGTTTAGGTATGAACATTTTATTTATTTTTTTATAGTATGGTATAAATAAATACACTAAATAGGAAGTAAATTATTATACAAGTAAGTATTACGCAAACCTAATATTATAATCGTTGACAATGTCTACAATATTAATTCAGGCAGAATTGGCCTGAAAGAGTTTTTATTAAATATTAAATTTCTGTTAGGAAATAAACTAATATAGAATAAAATTACACTAGCTACACAACAATATTAAAGCAATGGAGTACAAAACAATGGGTACCATGATTTAGAGTATTAAAAACAAAACCAAATCAAAATGTATATAATTTAAGTCACTTTTTTTTAGCAAAGAAAGGGGGGGGGGAAGAGAGAAGTTTCAATTTATATTTAAACCTAATATATTTACATCAAGTAGATCGATTGATGAGTATTTGGCTGACAAGATGGGATGTATTCTATAAGTGGGCTCATTTTTTGCGTAATTTTAGATCTACGGAGATGTCTGATAAATCGTTTGTCTTAAATTTAATTATTTAAATGTATGCAGGTTTTATTAAATATTACAAATATAGGTTGATGGGCTTAGAAAATAAATGATATTTAGCTAATTAGCATGCGTAACTTGGCCCTGGAGATAACTTGATACGTGTCTTTGGCGCCCGGGCGAATCGTGTCTGTATTTATTAATTAATATTAATTTCTTAAAGATATTCTGCACAGATCATAGAATCAAGTCTTTAATATTCTGGAATATATCTGAATTACCCAACCGAACCCTAAAACACCATGAACCACAACTAGTTACCAAAACATATTTCAAAGTGCGATATTTCGTATATCGCACAGTTTAACATTTATCTAACGTTGAAGGTCTATTTAAGTACCTATTTCACATGACAATAATTATCATGTGAAATATTTTTATATTATATAAAAAGCGCACATTAATTATTATTTCATTAGGCGCTCGAACATACTATCTCAACGCGCAATGTGGTAACCAAAAAACATGTTGTTCCACCAATTAAAATAGTTTTACTCAACGATGTTTTAGTTAGCAACCTAAATTTTTAACAAACTGCCAGATTATATCCTAATCAATGGTTTCTATACGTCTGTGTTTTTGGGGTTTAAAAAACAACAAAACATGGATAAGGAATTAACTGAAATCCTGAAATGAAATAGGAAAGGAACGGAGAAAATATTTATTTGCTTCTTAATTTTAATAATAATATTATGTTTATATATTTATTTTTTTTAAATATATATTAATATTATATTAATGAATGATACACTATAATTAGAATTTAATATAAAATATATTTGTTCAACTTTGCGATGTTAATTAAGAACATACTTTCCAGGTCGTGGGAGTGGAAGCTTCGGCGGTGGTTTCTTAATAGCATCATTCGGAACAAGAGAAGCATTTCGGTATATGGGCTTAATAGCCTGCATGGGTGGGGTATTTTATGGTCTGCTGCATATATTCTGGCTGAGAAAATTCGATGGGTCGGAAGAAAGAGACGAAGAGGATGATGACGACTTCGGTAAGTGTGATATACAAACTTATTATGAAGGTGGCGTAGGGAAGTACTAGCAGGAATCTTTTGGGGAGCTGCAGGTGAGAGCAGCAGAGAGAAAGCCTTCAGAGTGAGAGCTAGAGCGAGAAAGGTTCATTAATTTTAAATTCGCGGAACAGGTGTATATAATTGGGATTATCTAAAGTACGAAACTGTAACGATTGAACCTACCTGGTTTGGATTAACCTCCCAACTTTGAAAAGCTTGCTTATATTGGTTGTAATGCCCATTCTTACAAGATAAAACCTATATTTAGAAAACGGTACATTGGGGATTTTGATTCTTTTCTTTTGAGGAAAATTCGCGAATGGAATGCGTGGATTGTGTCTGGAATGCGTCCAGGGATGTTTTTAGCCTACTAAACTGACTCACCGGCAGCAGCTCTCAAATTTATTCCTCATCTACCCGAATAGGTTATATGGCTTGGCTTTTATTGTGAGGAAGATTAATTTAAACTAGCTTTCGTAGTCAAAACACTTTAAGAGTTTAAAGTGACAGCAAAAATGTATCTAATTACAATATTTATGGATTGTTTATCCAACAAATATGTGTTTTGTTTGTATTCTTACATTTTCCTAACCCATAAGTATTATAATTAGGTATACTTTCAATTTAAAAAAAAATATTTATAAGCATTTTTTAATGTGCTTCAACTAGCCTAAATACGAAGTAAATGTTGGTCACGCATCTATCTAGCTTAGCACCCTTTGTTCTGAGGGATTAGAGAGAAGGAACGAAATGAAGTTGCAACCAACACAAATAAAATTTGAAACAATGGTATCATAATTAAGGACAAAAGTTTCATTTGTTACAACTCGAACTATAAATTACGAGGTCCGAGGAGTCGACTAATGGGAAATACCTACCTAAGCTTCGAAATGAGTAACCTTTTTATTAGGTACCAAGATTTTACAAGCAAATATTCGTTAGACATTTACACACTGCGCGTTGCATGATAAATGCTAATTTTGTCTTTTATTCGAACCGCGAAATCTTAAATCGTAGACAATGAATCGTTTTAATATAACGGGTTTTTTATTAAATAATCAATCGCGCTGCCGGCCGCGTCTCAACTACATAATGCCTACGGAGGTGACGCGAGTTAAAGATTTCGCCGCGATATTCAATCGGTCGGCTGACCTCGGACCACTTCAGAAGGTGAATTGGGTTAAAGACTCATTCGCAGGATGGCGCAGGTCCGCTCCTTCGCTCCTTCCCGCTCCTTCGCTCCTTCCCGCTTCTTCCCGCTTGACTCACACTATTTATAGACTTCGGAATGACATTCGTGTAGGTAAAGACATTTGCTATCATTTTTCTCTTCCAACACTATTTGGCGAAGGCCCCAAATAACAAATTTGCTGTTAAGGACAGATAAAAGCCCTTTTTTGGCAATAACGTGTTACGGTATTAAAGTACGGTAACTTAGGAACAAATTAATGAATAAAACGTAGACACACACACGCACGGGAGGGGGTACGTTGCGCATTTCTCAATGCTTATAAATAAAATTGTCTCCCAACTCCGTAATTAATTTCACCATTACACACATTTGTTAGTTTGATAATTTGATGAAAATATTGTCTTCATAATACCTATTAAAAAGTTAAAACGCAAAACTCGCTTAACGCGTTTAACGTTAAAAGTTGATCTCTTGTTATCAACGATCTTTTTAAAAGATCGTTGCTTGTTATGATTAAAACGCGCAGGTCACGAGATAGGCACAGTATTCGGTCTGTGCACTGGAACTTAAAAAATCTTTATTCCGGAGGTAGATTTCACCAGATCAAAGTAGGGGATAGGCGAACAAATTATACGAACGTGTTTTTTAAGATTTTTGATTAATTTAAAGAAATGCCTTAAGTTAAATTGTATCTTTTGTTTTTTTTTTATTTTGACCATTTTATTGATTTGTTAACTATTATTGCTGATTTTTACAAAAAATTCTAAAGCTAAGAGATTTTTAATCTGTCTATATTTATAAACTTTAATTAAATAATGTGTTTGAATTTTATTAATAAAGGTACACTATACAAATTAATCAGTCTGTTCTATATGTGGTTTTTCACACATTTTTGAATGAGAATATGCCTACTGAAAATTAAAAAAAACTTTAATTTACTTAATTCAATTTTCAAATTTAAATAATGGCAGATAAAGTAATTTGTTTGTGTTGTTATTGTTAGTTGTAGATATTTGTTTTTGTTTATAATTATTTCTATTATCCTCTTAAATTACTCTAAGCTCCTCTCGCTTTTCTACGGCGGTGCACACAATGACTCTTTTACCTTCGATCGTCATAAAAATACTTGCAAGATATATTTTATTTTATTATATTTTATAAATAGAAAAATAGCTTACCCTTGAACCTATGAACAGCGCTCTCCGCATAACAAACAGTATCGAAAATCAACTATCCATGTAGTGCATTCATATAGCCCACTTCACCCAACTCCATGTTAAAAGCTGGATTGAAGGAATGTCCCTGTAAACACATAATTTAATGTTTTATTTAAGGTATTTTTGTACCTTTACAGAAAATGGTGAAAATGAAAAGGTGGGTTCGGTGCCGTTGACAAAAGATGCTGGCACTATGGTGTCAATAGAACGCCTGCATATGGTCATCGACTACAACCCCATTGGCTCACTTACATCGCTTCCGAGGGGATCGAGAGTGAGAGTAAGATAATATCACTTCTTGGTCAGCTAACTGCTTTGAATCTTCATCTATCCGTGCACTGTGCATTATTCGCTCATGGGCTTACTAAAGAAGTAACTTCACAGACATGACCAGGTTATATTCTATATCTGGTTCTGTTCTATCTTATTGTATCATATTATATATTCTATATAACCAGCTCATGTCTAATGGTACAACAATTGCATCCAAATGATCATTTGGAAAAGAAATAGCATCACCATTTTCTTGTGGACGCTGGTCCACGTTGGAATTTCATAGGATCTTTTTTTGAGTAACATCGACTACCTTCCACTCATATTATGGGTCATACTGATACACGTAAGTCTTATCTCCAGGGAATGTAAAAAATCCATTTTCTTCATTCTCGAACCTAGCAAGCATTATGTATTTTGTACCATATTAAAAGGTCTGTTTTCAACGAGAGCAAAGTTTTCTAATAAATATGTTGGTGCAGTATTTCTTAATGAGTGATTAAATCATAATGGTATCTTTGATTTATTTATAATTGATTTTTAGATTATCCACCACCATTTTTCACAGATTCAACATTTTCTGCGGTGACTGAACTCGTGGGTCTTCTCCTCTTTATGACTTTATGACCTTTTAATGAAAATTTTTAACGTTTATATTGAGAAAACCAATGGAAATTTTTTGCATGACATTCAACATGCTTAGCATTGAGCATCTCTAAATACTGAGACAAATCTTTTCCTTAGACCAACCATAAAATTGTAAAAATGATTCCTTGCCTTTTGTTCACATTCAATATCGATGGCACTTGTAACTAAGTAACTGTCATGGAGTATCCCCTTTACTGCCATCAAAGTTAAAGGCGCAATGAAATACAAAAGTTCAATGCAGGTGCATAGTTTTGTTAAATATTATGTCTTATGAAGGCATTCGCGACACCATGCATACAACTCCATAAAAAGTATGTTAGATCAAAAATACCTATGAGTTTTTTGTAGGAAATTCATGATTGGAAGCAAATATGGTAAATCCGCGATGTCCAGATAATAACTATGTGTAACTAAAGATTGTTATCAGTGTTACCTATTTATAATTTACTGGGTTATGTTTACTGCTTACTGGGTTACTTGCTTACTGGGTTCGGTGAATCTTATCGATAAGCTTTTTAGCAGCCACTTAATCATTCATATTGTCTGCAGCTGTCACAGGGCGACATAAATGACTTGTATCGAAGCAGGAGTAACAGTACTAGAAGGAGCAGCAACGTTGAAATATCCAATAAGACCACTCCACGAGGCAGCGCTTCGAAGGTTGACCTGCTAAAGTCAGCTCTAGAAATAAACCACCAGAACCAGGCCGCCGGGAGGAATAACACTTCCAACCCTGTACTAGCTTATAACCGGAATGGAGACAGGCCCAATTATAAGGTTCGTCTTTCTTCTCTTTAAACTGACACAGCAAGAGCCCGTGGGTTAAATTCGCACTTCACCACTTCCTCGCTGACTAAATTAGGCTTAATTGCATTTTTTTTTAGGAAACAACTGCATAGGTCATATACAATTATTGGCCCTGCCCAAAAAAGAAAAATAAATGTCGGTTGAAATTGCAGAGAACTATGAGCTAGCTCGTGATTAGTATATGTGGATAAAATAATAAAAAATAATCTCATTTCAAAAGTATTTGAGATTAGCCTGCAGTTTAATTGATAATTTCCATTTAAAATATGCTCAAATTAATTGTGGAAAAACCAGCTTAATAATCTAATAAAAATATGTCATAAAATAACATTTACTCGTAAAATTACAAAAGTTAATTACACATACTCTATAAATAATAACTTTATAACGGAAACAGACAGCGCGCGACCTTGGAATATGCTGCTCTATAATAAACACATTGAACTAATTGCGGAGAAATCACATAGAATGCTTGGGCCCCTATTCAGGACAAGCTATTTCAAAACATATTGAAGCTATTATATTTCTCATTTGTCAGGAGTCACTTAGAATACTCTTCTGTCATTTGGAGTCCCTCATATAAAGTGTACGTAAGCAGAATAGAAAATATTCAACATAACTTTCTCAGACACCTAAATTGGCGTTGTCAAATCTCATTTGACCCTTACTAAGGAACTGAAGATTTCCACCAAATTCCCAGTTTGGATACCAGAAGGAAAGTGTTGGATGCTGTCTTCCAATATAAATTACTCAATAATCTAATAGACTGTCCAGAGCTTCTACATAGTATTCACTTTAGAGTACCCAACGAATTACTAGATCAACAGATCTTTTTTTATTAAAAAAAAACTAACACAAACTATGCTCAAAACGCAACACTTATAGAATATTCCATGAATACAATAGTAATCTTTCGGAATTATACATATTTAATTGTATATTGAATTCATAAAATATACACATCTCATACAGGTAATTAAAGGTAATAGACCTAAATATTTATGTTTATCATAATAACTCTTATAAAACCCATATTCTAACTAATATGTATATAAATATTTTATAAGTGTAAATATGCAAAAACGAAACTATTTTATTTGCGTTTCTTATAATTATCAGCTTAAAGTTTTTCCAGCTTTAGGTGAACCGACATCCCAATTCAATTGTCAACTAGTGGATTCATATAATTGGCCAAATTTATAACTATGTAATTACTGTTTTATAAACAGTTTTATATGTTTCCCTAAAATATATTAAATAAATAAATAATAATTGTGTTGTCTGGGAGAACGAAGACTATTATAGTCAATAAGTTCTTGTGATGTGATGTGGCTTATTTTCGTATTCTTTCAGCTTACTTACAGCGCGCCAAAATTAAATCAGAAGAACATATCGCAGTCGGCGTTGGCTGTCATAACGGATCACGAAAGGATGATGGCTCGGCGAGACTCCATTCCCGAAGAAGTCGAGGAGGAGCGACTGCCCCAAAAGAGTGGGGGGCATCTAAAAGCGGCTCCGAGGAAAGTTGAAAAGACGCAAAGCAATAAACTGCCAAAGACGAAACCGGAGTTGGAGAGTAACCTTAGAAAAAGTTGGCATTCCGACGACGACAACCCGACTTAGGCAAAAATATCATTTTTTTAATAGGAATAAAACAATTAGATTGAAATTTATTTGGGGTAAAAAAGTGATCCATGAGAGTGGGCACTGAAATAAGTTTTTTTAGAAGTATGTTTTTCAGAACCAATCTCGAAGGACCTTAAATTAAAATAATATATATAAGTAAAAGCACTGTTTCATATAGAAATATGTCACCTATGATTAACCAATATTAATTATGTCTATTTGTATAAATAATCCCTATGCAGCCGACTATCACTAAAATCTTTGCTTTTTATTGAACTGTGTGTATAAAACCACATTGCAGGGTTAGTCTGAGAGTATCTTATTCCATATATATCCTAAAGTATAAGAACATACATGTATTGTGAAGCAAAAATGAGTGAATATGTATGGTTGTAAAAATATGGTAGAAGTGCTTGTTTCTCCGTCTATATAATATACACTTACTAAATAACATAGCATACTACTAAATTATACACCGAGCAGGTCTAACCTTCCTTAATTATCAGCAATTTAATGTTGGGGTTGTGATACTGTATGCCATCAGAATCATTCGATAGTTCGACGTTATGAATCCTGATGTCATTTTTTCCGGTCTTCCACCCGATTGTACTTTGTATTTTCAAGAAATCTTTATTTTTTATAAAAGAAACTTTTATTTTTAACGGAAGTCACATTAATGTGTGCAATATGTATCTAATGTACCTAAGTTTTAAAACAAAATAAACGGTACTAATTTCTTTTACCAACGGGAATCTAATCCAAAATCCCAAACGATCACAAGTCCTACAAAGTTAGTTAAGGAAAAGAATGTATGGGTCTTTGGATGTGTTGTATTTAGTATTCTGTAATTTTTAACAATCTATTATTTTTGGTCTTTACGATGTAACTATCACAGGAAAAAAAAACTTATCAAATACCCAAATGTGTTATTACCAGTTAAGATTCTACATTGATTAATAAGTCCTTAATAAAAAACCCGCTTTCGTAATTTTGTTTTTATTTCAACTAATTTAATATAATTAATTAATTATTTTTTTATGTTACCTTATATTTTAGCCCCTCCAAATGAATGAAAAACAATTAAATTAAATTAATATTTTTAAAATGTGTATGTAGTAGACTCATTGTATGAAAGTTTTCATATAAAACTCAGTATGAAAAAGCATAATAACCCAAAACAAAAAACAGTTAAATTATGAAAATGTGACTTTTATAAAAGTATTAAATGTTATATATTTAGATAGGCATGTATTTTTTTTTTTAAAT
The DNA here is from genome assembly GCA_020383195.1 of Neomicropteryx cornuta. Taxonomy (NCBI): domain Eukaryota; kingdom Metazoa; phylum Arthropoda; class Insecta; order Lepidoptera; family Micropterigidae; genus Neomicropteryx; species Neomicropteryx cornuta. The sequence goes on from JAHKQU010000014.1 coordinate 16,849,846, forward strand.
AATTGCTATGACCTAGGTCATATACAATTATTTTGGGCTCTACTCAACTAGGCCAAATATGCCTGTACTAGAGTCAGGGAAGATGGTGGTAATGAAGCGTTAAAAATGGTATGACTATGTGCGGAATCGAACCTGCGACCTTTGGGCCAATAGCCGAACGCCTTAACCACTAGACTACCACGATTTGTTCTTATTACATGTTCATATTGCTTTTTCTATTCAATAGCATCACAATATACACAAAAAAAATATATGTCATTCAAATTTGAAGCTGTCAAATTAAAAAGTTGTTTATTTAAATAGACAGACCAAAGGGATGAAACTTTGGTGAGTTATTTTGTGAAGGTTTTTTAATATGTAGAACCATTTTTTTCTTTAAGCTTAAAAAAACATTACCATGCAAAGCTGGGACGGAACAGCTTATAGATTTTAAAACAAAATCAAAATGACCCATCCATTATACGCTAGTATGATATCTAGATGTGTGTGTGTTGTGTCTAATGTGTGCAGGATTGCTATTTTGAATGAATAGGCTTCCTTATTATCCATAGGATGTGTTTACCACTTTTTAAAATGAACTTATTGGGAGACTTTCATAATAAGTATAACAAAGCTATTTATTCATAATATATTTCCATAACAAAAATTCATAATATATTTCAACCATTATCATAGTACAAATTTATTAGGTACATTGCAGTCATATGCTTATGTTAAATTTGCAAAAAATACAAAAATTAGTATGTGATTGTATTTCAAAGGCCTATTTGAGTAATTCCAAATAACTTATTACCAAGCGATTGACTTTACTGCAGAAATTTAGTATCCCAAATAAAACACATTGCGAAAGATTTGGTTCGATGAGTGAAGTCAAAATAATGTATGTAAGAAAAACTAAATTAACCCTTTATTAGATTTAAATCAGTGAGAATAGGTGAGTTTATTGCAATTTAATAATAAATTGCAATGTACAACTTAAAATTAAAATAAAATCAATTAGTTAAAAAAAATATATAAATTAATTAAATTAAATTTGTATAAGTATATAAATAAGTATAGAAATTCATTAATTATATAATGAATTATTATTATTATTTATATATAATTATAATTATAACAAATATATATATACATATATATATAAATATATATACAATTATAACAAAGAGATGAAAGGATGAAAAAAATCAAAGAAATGTTTAAAAAAAAAGCAACATGATAATATGAGATGTATGATCATTTTACTTTGTCTCTAAAATACCATATCTCCGAAATACCAGCTGTCTCCAAAATACCAGCGGTCTTCGAAATACTAGCTATGTTTAAAATACCATCTGTCTACGAAACACCAGCAGATAATTCAAAAACTGACAGTGCACTCAAAAATAAAAATATTTTAATTTAATGATTAAAATGAATTTCCTTGTAGAAAAATAGGCAATGCAAAATTTTGTCTATCGTCATTTGGGATACCTCTCGAAAAAATTGGGAGCAACAGGCTACCACTTTTGCAAAATTTACGTAAAAAGATTCCCAATAAGTGTCAAAAAGTTAAAAAGATCTATTAAAAGGACCCTTGAGAAGATCGCAATATTGCTACCCTGATTTAGAACTACCATTTTTTTTAAATAACTGACTATAGATGCAGTATGTAACTGAACATAATTGAACCACTTAGTGAGGTAATAAAAAAATATAACAGCACACATGAAAATCAATTTCCTTCCAGGATTAGAAGGACCAACAATAACAGTTGTATTGGTGATATTTACGGAACTAGCAGAAGATTAACTTACCATTGCTATATATTTACAAAAATTACATCTGTAATTATTACAATAATTCTAAACAAATTGGTGGATGACTTCATTTCAAACAACATACCACAATGTGTCAAACTAAAGGCGACCTTAATTGTGTTGTCACACTGTATGGAATAATATTAACTAATCTATGCATGAGACCTGGCTTGAACTCTCCAGGTCGCATCTTGGTGACTATTCATATAGAAACTTGCTGTGTGGATGTGAAACGTGGCAAATTCGGCTGTACCTTTTACACAAACTGCATATGTTCCTCAACAAGAGTTCACTCTTGTAAAAAGCCCTAAACTAGATATACAAGCTACGGGACTCGGAAAAAATACCTTAAAAAATATATTTTTTTACTTATGCTTTAAAAAATAACATAAGCAACCTAAAATACTAAATATTTTGCCAAAAGTTCGTTTTTTGTCTCTTAGATTGCCTGTTTTTATTTTGTAGCAATCAAAATAAAGTTCAGTAATCAGTGCTTTACACATTATTAGATTTTTAATTATAACAGAGGCTATAATTTTAATAAACATGTTTAATTAGATTCTGGTATAAGTACTACGGAAATGCAATCTGCTTTCAAAATAGTTTTTATAAAAAAAAAACAGGAAATAGCTTTAAAAACTGGTTTTTTTATGTCCATTCCTTTTTAATTTTAATAACATTAACATTTATTTATTTGTCAAAATAAATTTAGACAATAGAGAAAAATGGAACAGAAAATTCGTACAATCGGTTGACACTATTTATACTGTTTCCTGCCTCCTTATCTAGACTATCATTTATACTAAAAAAGGAAAATAAAATATAACAATACAAGTATAAATAACAGCCCATGATTACAGACCCTATGGGTCAAAGCACAAAATATCATCATTTCCATGAAATAATCCTTTAGTATTTATTCCAGGGTCAGTAAAGATCGGATGTACCTATGTGTTGGCTGGGAAGTCACAGTATTCTTATACCGGCAATAAAAATCTCCATGACAGCTTTTCTGTGAGGGATTAAGTGCAGGGTGTTCTGATGTGTGGTTAATTTTTTGAACTAATGTAGGACATCATTAATATTTATTTTTATGCTTATCGATCATCTAGTTAGGTGTGCCTAATTTTAAAGTTGCTAATTTAATATAAATCTCTAAAAGCCTAACTTAATTTACAAATTTATTCTAATTTACAAACATTCAATCGATACTTTTCTTAAAGTATAAAACAGAAACAACCTGAATACGGGATTTCTGGTGCTTTTAATAAAATTCAATGTCGCTGTCGCAACCTTTATTTCAGATATTTTAAGTATGCAGTTTACATGTTTTGGAAGAGCCTGCAGATTCGTCTACCAGATACTCACTAATATAGATATTATATCTAGTAACATATTATTACTTTGTGTACAATGAGATTGTCATAAGAATATATGTTTCAAAAAATATATTAAACAAATATTTTATTTCTATTTTTAAATGATAGATCAGGTCCATTGATCTTTCACTGTTCAATGGCCTTATAGCTTATTAGTCATACTTAGCGTTTAGGCCTTATTAGATTGTTGCTAAAATGAAAACGGATGCATTTTCTAATCGTTAGTGGTCAAATTTAAACTTGGCAGCATATTAACAAAGTGTTACAAAAATATTATTTAGAGAAATATTTTTCATGCCTAAAAAAATTGATATTATTACAATTATATACATTTCTTTTTAATGTAACATTTATTGGTCCACAATTTATTTATTCAAATTAAATGAATAGTCTGAGAATCCTATCCACAAACAATGACAATAAATGTTAGAAAAACTATCTATTACTTTGAGTGAAGCGTATGACTTAACACTCTTTTAAAATATTATTTTGATCTTGTGATATATGCATATAAAACAAAATGAGATTATGTGGGCTTAACAGCTAATTAATCCAAGGTCCTCAGGCTGATTAGTGTTTAGTGCCATTTATAGTCAAACAATTTAGCTATAAAATTTAAAAGATATTTAAATTAAAATAAAGTTTTTAGGCTAGTCAAATATGCATTTAAATACAGAAAAAATATTTTTATTTTTTTCTTTATCTCTTGTGTTCCGTAATCTGGACTGTCTCAATGCTCTTTTATGATACTGACATAAACTACTAAGTTAAACTTTACATTTTGTTGGAATATCTCTCTGTACTTATATATTAATGTTCTTATGAATATTAAAAAAAATAAACTTTGTTTTCTTAAATTATTATGGCATTTCAAATTTTATGCTCAAATAGACGGTAAATTGTTTTATTATATTTTATAACCTGGACTCATAAACAAGTTTTGCATATCTGAATTATTTTGTATAAATGGGCATCCCTGCGGAAGGCCTTTCGCAAAGGAAGAAACAATAATCGGAATGTTACTGTGTTCCTCGCTGATTTCACTCTCATTGGAGGTTGTCGAGCGTTCGGCGTTCACTTCTTTCTTGCACTCGGAGAGTGGTATAATGGATATTTCACTGTTCTGAAAACGTAGAAAATCTTGTGGACTGGATCGTATTGCAGCATCATTTTGATCGGACGAGATCGGATCCATCTTGATTTTGACGGGTGAACTTCCCTGATTAATGGGTAGTTTTGAAATTCCTTTGGACTCCTTCTCTGTTACATCCTGTGGGGTCACAAAGTTGGGTTGTATAATTGTCCGAAGGGGTATTTTTCTTTTTACTGTTGTGTAAATAATTTTAGGCTCGTCAACCAATGCCAATTTTGAATCATGGTTATCGGCATCTGAAATGTAATGTATTAATTATAAATAAATGAATATTTAAATTGTATGTCTTTGTACCCAGACGATTAAACAACCTTTTTAACGCAAAGGATTTTCCTTTGAGTAGAACCAAGCTGTAAGGTGTCAGCTTTTGGTTAAATAATTTACTACTACTAAACCGTTTTAAGAAGCATTAGATATTATATGATAGCTACAGGTGTCAGCCATTCTTGTTTTCATTTCATTTTTAAATATAGTATTATCAGTATACAAAATAAATGCTATAAAGACAGTTATTAGATTATTTTGTCACTTTTCATTCTTCAAATGTAGATGTAAATCTATAAATTTCATCAAAATGTAATAAATAAATAAATATAATTGTCATCAGTTAATATCATTTTATTAAATAAAAACTCATTCTTTAATAGCTTGGTTTAAATAAACATTTCCTTACAATTAAATTACATGAAATCACCCTGTACCTGATCTTTCCGCGGTGGTTTCATTGGAGACAGTATTGCCATCTGACATATTTATTTTTGTTTCTTGATCGGCTAACTCGATTGGGTGCATCCGCCGTTTGTGTGCTCGGCAATTGCTGCCGTTGGCGAAAGTCCTCGGACACCACGGGCAAGAGTAGGGTCTACGGCCAGTGTGTAGATTGTTATGGTTTTTGAGGTCCTTAGCTCTCTTAAATGCTTTTTCACAAAATGAGCAGCGATAACGGCAAACCTACAGTAATGTTGCCATATTAATATTTTATTGTTGAGTATTTTATTATTGACTTATAGCGAATCAGTAATTTTTTGATATGCCTCATTCACATTAAAAGTTCCTAATTGAGAACAATTATCAAAGTAATTATATTGCAATGTTATAGTAGTTCTTCAATATAAACAAGAGTGACCATATTTTCTGATAATTATACTAAATTGTATTCAATTATTTCAAGAATACCACTAAATTATTTCGCGTAATGTACTTATAAATGCCAAATTGTTTTTCTTAAATAGAACTCAGTGTTATATAGTGGTAAGACGGTTAGAGAAGGTTTTCACCGGCCCCCCCTTTTATTTTGAACAAAATTATTTTTTTAAGTTTTTAATATTCAGCTGAGGGCAAGCTACGTACAATAGCTTATAAGGAGTCCTTGCCACTGATAGGCCTATAAATAAAATACATACACCTCTGGTCCCACTTTCCGCAACATTTTCCAGCACCTCTTGCGTATCTGAAATATCGTTTTTATTGATTATTTCACAACTAGTTATGGTGGAAAATTAGTGTTGCGTTAAGTCAGGCTCTAGGATAATTCAGTTTAGAGATATTATGATTTATGATTTAGGGGACAACCCGTCATCTTCATCATGAGATTACATGAGTGAAGGGTGACTTTAAAGCAAAGTTGTCATGAATAGAGTCCATGAGTAGAAGAGGGGTAGACATTTCAAGAATTGTCTATCTCTTTCTATATCCGAGATATTGGCAAAAGCAGATATTCTCTTAATTGTGGCGGCTATCTTGAAGAATGGCAACTTTAATGTAAAAATTTCAACTAATGGAGAGTTTAAAAGAAAATTAAATATTAAAATATATGGATTTGAGTGCTTCAGAAAAGCGGTCAGATGTGGTATAAAGTGAGTTAATTAATCTTGATTTTAAGTTATAGTGAATGTCAGTAGTCAGAAGCTGAAGAAACCAAGGTGAGATAAAATGAGTTTTTGTTTGCTGTACTTTGTAACTTGAGCCGTTGAAGCAAATAGCAACTATGGTAAAAGCATCTAACCTCGTCATGAACAAACAAATGCATTCGCAGAGTCCTCCTCGAATTCAGCTTGAGAGGACAATGAGGGCATTGGTAGACAGTGTTGCCATGAGTATCGGCATGAATTGTCAGCCGCTGCTTTGTTTTGAAACTGAAATAAAATAGCAAAAAAAATGAATAAAAGAAATGATATCATATAGTTATAAATTCTACTTGTTACTCGTGGTGTATAACAACACCCATACATATACCTAAGTACAAATAATGCAAGGTTTCCAACAATAAGTCATAAAATAAAGCTTTCAATTTACCTATTTTCAATAAACCACCTGCCAAACGAAAATACAAAGTGTGGAGTGACATTGTTGCTTTATTTTATATTGAATTTGAATGTAGTTCAGAAATGTTTTTCATTTTTGTGTAATGTTTTTAAATTTGGGATTGTCAATAATAACTGTTAAAAATAAAGATTTGCAATTCCAAAACTTGCGATGGGCAGAAATGCTATAGGAGAAAAAAAAACGGATCTCCAAAATAACCCAACCTTTTACTGCAGATATCACAGCTGTGTGGCCGAGCATCACTATGCCTCACTTGATGTTCCTCGAGAATTCCTTTTGTGGTAAACGCTCTTCCACACTGATCGCAGACAAACGGTCGAAGTCTCTCGTGCACCGCGCGGATGTGCATTGCCAAACCTGACTTAGTGGCAAACCTATAAGATAGCATATACTATTACTTTGGGCTATTAGAATTATATTTATTATGGAGGAGTGTATTTAAATCAATGACTTATGAAAGGACATGTTTCAATTGCTGCCCACGAATCGATCCATTTCCATAACACAAGATGTAAGACCAACTATGCACAACCAGTTAAACCTCATACTGCAAAATATCGTAATACAAGGGGCTTACATTGGTATAATCAACTTCCAAAAAAGTTCAAGGTAATTGCAAATACACCTCAATTCAAGAAAGCCATCAAGACATATTTACTTAGGAACAACTTGTATAAATACAGCAAACTGAGTAACAATTAATTCTGGAAAGAATAAATTTAAAACAGGTTTTTCTTATATAATAATTATGTGAAAAAAAATGTGTTTTTCCAAAAATTAAATATGAAGTGTATTTTATATATTATATGAAATGCTCTTGCCAAATTACCTTATTTTTGTGTACGTACTTTAAATGTGTATTTTTTTTTTGTATGAAGTATAAAATGTAATTGTAAATAAATTGTTAAAAATGTAAGGCCATTCCTATGTATTAAATTACTCATGGAAAATAAATAAATAATTTTAAAATATTACACCATTTTCTATTTTTAAACAAAGTTCATGCTACGAGGGCTGCTATTTATGAATCCGGAATAACAAAAGGAAACAAACATGTATCATTTAATATGGTTTTATTGCTTTACAAAATATTCGCTATGATGATCGATGCACTTTTGGATACGTTGAAACTAATTTTCATAGCACTTTTTCCATTCGGATTGAGTTATCTCCAAAACGTGCATTTTGAACGCATCAACGGCCTCTTTGCGGCTCGAAAAACGTGGACCACGTCATTTTTTCTTCACGTTTGGAAATAAATAGAAATCGGCTAAATCGGGGCTGTACGGCGGATGACCCGTCAATTTATCTTTTGACCTTCCAAAAACTGAGTTGTATCGGTCGATATGTGATAGCTAGCATTGTCATGATGCAGAATGATTCTGCGTTGTCGGTTCTACTTACTTATTTCTTCAAAGACTTCTGGCAAACAAATGGTCATGTACCATTCCGAATTAACCATTTTACGATTTTCTAGTGGCACAGTAACCACATGTCCATTTTGTCCATGTCACTTTTGTTGGGTTCGGCTCATCTTGGAACACCCACAACGTTGACTGTTGTTTAGTTTCGGGGTCATACGCATAGATCCAAGATTCATCACCTGTGTAGATATTATAAACAGCTTTTGACGCACCACAATTGTATTTGTTTTACATTTTTTTGCACCAATCGACATAAGCCTGTTTTTGATCAATTCTCAAGTTGAGCGGAATCCAACGCGAACAAATTTTTTTAACAGCTAAATGTTTGTGTAATATCTCATGCATGCTCATCATGCTTATGCCCAGGGACGCCTCTATCTCGCGATATGTAACATGACGATCTTGCATTATTAGTTATCGCACAGCATCGATATTTTGTAGTAGAACAACCGATTTACGGCGACCTTCTTTAAATTCGCCCGTGAGCATAGACCGCCCACAATTAAACTCACTGAACCAGTGATACACAGTGGTTTTCGATGGTGCCTCATCACCAAAAGTCGAAGTGAGTTGATCGATGCGCTGTTTTTGAGTTAGCCCACGCCGAAAATCATAATAAATCATTGCACGAAAATTTTCACGAGTTAAATCCATGGCGATGAAGACATGCAATTTTCAAAATGACTCCACAATGGAAAAGCAATTGACAGTTAAGTACATGAAACAAAATGTAACACACAGCCAAAGAGTTCCGGATTCATAAATAGCAGCCCTCGTAAAGCATTTAATTAAAAAATAAGTTTTTCATTAATAATAAAATTAAATGAAATAACATATTTTAAAAAAGCTTTATTTACAAATTACAGGAAAAGTCAACATTGATCCTCCCCAGAGTCAACTCTCCAGTAGCGGTTAAGCCTGTCCAGGTTGATTTAACCACATAATTATTTTATTTTAGTCAAAATTAATAATCATTGGTGGTATTATTGGTAATGCAAGCCATAATAACCAAGTACCTATATTATAAAAATATTTTATTACCAATTATAATTGTTGTATTAAGAATGGCCATCTAGGCAAATTAATCATTGTTAAATAATTTATGAAAAAATATTTTTTTTACTATAAATATTTATTTTGTCTCTTCTTATTGGGGCTAAGCAAAGGCTAATTTTAATTAAACAAATATTCTTTTAAAAAATATATGTTCAGAACAAGAAACGAATGTTTAATTAAAAAAATATTGTTTATTTCAGTTATATCATTGATTTTATGTAGCACAATAATATTTCATATCTATTACAATCTGGTTCATTATTAACGGGCATCAAGTATGATATAAACAGACATGACGTACTTGGTATTACACAGGTCACACGGATGCAGCATGCGTTGATTGATGGGAATATGCATTCGTTCATGATGTCGCAATAGTTGATTAGATGTGAAGCGCCTGGCACATTTGCAACAAACGTAGGGCCTCTGCTCAATGGGCAAATGGGAGACTTGATGGGCCTCAAGCTCTGAAGCGCGGGGGAACCTTTTGCCACAAGCAGGACAGCTGGAAATGTTCAAAACATATTATGGTGGATTGGAGACCATACCTGCAAAATAGTAGCCTAAATAGTGATGGTTTTAATTACATCAAAATGTCCCTAGTTAATTTCTTTTGCTATTTTCAATTTCTAGCACATCACATTACAATTTTTTTTTTTTATTTTCATTACTTAATACAATTATTGTGCCTACTTTGACATAAATTTCAAGGACATTGAAACGTAAATATCAGCGGTAGAGTGGATGAAAAACTTTGATTATTTTCCATACGATAACAGGATAATTCCTTCTCTTACAGGTAATAATAAAAACTTACATATTAAATGGCATGGGACGATGCTCATAAGTATCAAACGTATAGTCGAGAGAATAAATAAAGTATTGCAAAATTTAACAGTGGCATTTACATTCCCCTATCAAACTGTAATAATATTATCTTAACTAAGATTAGCCGCTTAACAGAGTTTAGAGTAAATTTCGAATTTTAGCTCACCTTTCAAATGCACAATGCGTCCATTACAAAAAATGCAACTAAAATTCTAGATTTTGTTTAAAAAATCAAATATCTTATTTTTTAATATTTGTGCCATGAAATTTTGGACACAGAAAGAAACATAGCAAGTACAGAAGCACTGTTCACACAGACTGCAAATGTTACTCAACGTTAGACTAAGTAGTCTGCCGTTAACTTCTATTGTAGTGTAGACATTCGCTAGACGACGTATACATTAACATTTTTTGTTTTTTTTTTTCAATAATTAAGTGCATGTAGTAATTCTTCCTTTCTTAACATTTTTTAAAAAATTTAAAACTTCTATAAGAAAATTTAACCAGTAAAAATAAAAAACTACTTAGCGTAGCAATAATAATTATAAAATGACATAGGTAGGTGCCTAATAAAATTTAGCTGAAAAGAATTATTATAACATCTGCAGGAAATAGCTTAAGGGTATATTTTTTTGTGACCTTATCTCAAATCAGTAAATGAAGTAGCATGGTTAAGCAGAAATATTTTCCTTACACCTTGTGGGTTCCAATTTCACTCTTGTTTGGCCTCATGACCTACAAAGAGGTGACCGATTTATTACTTATGCATTGGTGGATCCAAACCTTAACTTTGGCTGATAAAAAGCCAGTTCTTCTAATTTTTATTATATTTTTTACACTAAAGATTAGTTTTAAGAGTCTTCGTTTTTTCCTCAATTTATATATTTTTCCACTTTGATTCTCTTTTCAGATATAGAAACCTAATATCCCTATTTATAAATGTATTTTTTAACTCACTTGAAGCTGTCAGCTTTCCCGTGCTTAGCAAAATGTCTTCCTATCGATACTCTGGAGGCCAAGAACTTCCCACAAATGCACATTACCTTAGCACGAGCTTTGTGAACGTCTCGAAAATGAATGCAGAGGGCATGCCAGTTTCGACAATCTTCATGGCATACATGGCAGTCATATCTGGAAAGTTATTTCTAATGTAGAGTATTTTATGAATATATTCGTTTTTTTTTCCCCTATAAGCAGTTACATAACTTATACAAAAATGCCTTAACCGAATATGAGAAAGAAATCAGGGAAGCCAGTCTTAGAAGACGACCGGTGAGGAGATAAACCAGGTTACTGTCAGTTCCAAACTACACAAAATACTAACTTGCTAGGTCTCATGAAAAGACCAGACAAATATATAAATAGAAGAACAAATAAATATATGACAAATATACCAGACAAATATATGAATAGTAGAAATACACAAATTTGACAAAGGAAACCCTGGAACCGATAAGCCGTCCCAATTCCCAGAAAGAGAGTACTTCCCAGGCTCCATTATCCAATATAATCCCACTACACAGTTTCCCTTTTTTCAAAAGGGCAGAAAAGGCCTGCTAATAAGGACTGGAGGAGTACTACGATTATCATCGGGTTGAACAGAGTAAAATGGGCAACAAACTCTTAAGCTCGATAAAAGTGGGGGTGAGGGGGTAGACGAATCTTCCCAGTCTACAGTCTACAGCAAAGCTTGGTAAACCTGGTCCCATTGCTAATCGAAATCTTTAGAGTCAGCTATGCCTAATTTGCGATGTTTAAAATAAAATAAAGATCACAAATTAGTTTTCTAAATTCCTGAAAGTATATATAAAAATGCTATTTACATAGGTTTTTATTGTTTAATCAAATGTATTTTTTCTATGTTACCGTGTAAAACTGTTGATTTTTCCAATAAAGATAAATAAAAAACATACCTGAGCAATGGACTTTTTGAGTAGCAGATAAATTAATGTATTTGCTTAAAGCCGACGTCTGACACAAATGACATTTAGTGTGGCTATGTTTAGAGCTGCTATTCAAAATAGCTATACTGCGCTTAAGTTTAAAAATTGGATGTATGAATAATTATTATTGGTAAATTTTTGTACCTTTTTTGGATTGTCTTAAATGATTCCTAGTGGTGGTGGTGGTAGATTAGGTGGTACTCAGTGACGACTTTAATTTAAATATTAGAACAGAACAGAATGGAAAATAACAGAACTTTATCCTCCATTGCATGCATATGAAGATATGGTTGCAGACAGAAGTGACACAACGCAAGACTCGTAGAAGCCGTAGGCTTTATATAAAAAAAAACATAATTTTGATAACTTTAGCAGACAATGGGTTTAAAGGTTAAAAAAAGAACTTACTTGAGACAGGAACTTGAATTTGGAGCTTTGGGGACTAGCTGATAATCTTCATTTGTATGAACCTTACTCATATCTTTAGTAGCATTTTCATCAGAATGTGGGTCCTCTTTCACGTTTGTATCGCTGTCTTTGACCCGCAACACACGTTTTTCACTTTCTGCAGACTTTCGTTTTCTTTTTTTTATTCCTTTTAGAATTTCTTTCACTTGCTTCTTTCTTACTTTTACTAGGGGTTCTACATGGAAAGAGTAAACAAATAAAGATACGTATTTTATGTCAATATTAAAGAAAAATGTTATCAGCACTAGGGCTAAGAAGTCATATTCAGGATGTTCCAAGACCATTCCTGAGACTTAAGAGGGTGTTTATGTTCCCTATGACGTGTAAGAAATGGTATAAAAAAACAAAAATAATTATGCCTAAATTTATTAATTTTATCAAAGCCATCGTGTAAACTTCCTTTATGCGTGCAGGCACTTGATAAGGCAGGTCAATGACCCAGCATGGCGCGGCTATGCGAGCAACCGAACTTATGTCAAGAGCGCTTTCATATTATCACGTAAAGTTTACAAATTTTTTACTCTGAATAATGAATAATGAAAATAATGAATAATAAATCAAGAAACGTAGTAGTTGTTGTTCATGTCATTGCAATAATGTACAGGAGCGGTTGGCCATCTCTCTTGCATTTCTAAGTAGACATAGTTTGGAGATAAAATAACAGCTTTTCAGAAACGGTATTGCAAGCTCAATATTAAAATCGGTATAACCACCCCTCTCAATGTGAGAGATAAACGACTTTGATATGATCAACCTGAGTTCTGTGGAAAACATTTAATGTGACTGTGACAAAACGAGTGTATTACCTGTTTGAGCTACCCATGTTGCATTTTAGAACTCAGACAAGTTGTACAAATCGTTTTAACATTATTTGTCATGGTTCATTTTAGAGCCGACCATCACTTTAGAAATAAGCAGTCGCATTAAATTAGAAAATAGTTCTAACATAGGTGCTACTTCTACTCCGCACCGTATTTATGAAAATGAAGAATAGTCAGAGATAGTACTAAGCCCTCGGGGACACTAGCTTTCTCATAAAATTTATTGAAATTTTAACATATTAAATGATTTTTAATATTCAAATATTTTTAATTCACCTGCTAACTCTTCTCTTATCTTTGCACTCCTCAGAACTATCTCTCGTGTAAGTTAATAAGCTAACAGAAAAACATTATAGGAGCATTATTGGAACAATAAATTATTGAGTGAACTAGCTAAAGGAAGGATATATTAGGTGGTAACCCAACCACCACTTAACCACCATCACTTTCGTGCAGCTTAACTCAACTTCCCATAAAATTATGTTTTTATTAGGAGTTTTATACTTGGTACTTTAAAGCTAGTTATAAATAATTTATTTTTTGCTTGACCGAAGAATTTCTTTCACTTGCTAACAATGCAAAATAATAAATAATTACCATTAAAGAATTCCATATCGCTGAACTGATCATTGCTTTTATCACTCAGTACCTCCATCTTAATAATGGACATTTTATCAGCGTTGACTTCTTCCAAAGTGTTCCTCTTTCCTTTGCATAGCAATTTTAACTTTGAATCTTCATTGCAAAAGACATCGGGTTCATTCTTATGTAGAGCAGTTATCTTTACATTGTACTGTATAATATAAATTTGAAATAAATTCTTTACTATCACTGGAAGTAACTTCAATTTTGAAATAAGTTAGAAATCAATGTAGACAGGACTAACAATTGGAGCCAAAACAATGAACTATATTTCTAGAAATGTGTTCCAAAATTGATGTTCGATAACTGAATAAGTAGGTGGTTATAAATTAACATAGTTTAAAAGACAATAAGCACCTAATAATTTTAATGCAAGTTTGATTGTTTTAGACAAATGGCGCTTAAACAAAGTCAAATTTAGCAAAGCCCGTGGCCCGAGGGACGGCCAACCGTCAAAATGGCTTGGAAAATTCCAAACATAATTTGAAATGCTTGTGAATACAATCTAAAACACTTACTTCTGACATCGACTTCAAAGCAAGAGTTGCAGACAAAAATTACTTCTGGTCTTTTCAGCATCTGTTAATATCACTGTTTGGAGCAAGTATCAAACCAGATAACTGCGTTTTTCATGTCAACATATTTAGGCAAGTTTGCATTTACAGTTGGAAGTGCCAATTATTTGTATATATGGTTGCAATTATAAGCTAAAATATTGCAGCCTCCTCTCCCAGGGCAGAGTAGCATGCCACTGTCATTTTAAATATAGTAATATTAAAATAAAATACCAAAGTATGCTTTAATTTGTATTAATTTACATCTAATAGTTGATCGTCGATTGTCTAAAGGTTGATTGGTAGACACTTATAAACCACCACTGATTTAGACAAAAAACAGCTACAAATATTTAAGGCTTCGTTGTTCTTTCGACCATTCAATGAACTGGATGCAACGAATACATTGTACAAGCATCCTAGGGTCAAATTGATTTATATGCATGCGTGTTGATGCATGGTCATCATAATAGCGTAGACATGCAGATAATACGGAACAGATATGTAAGAATTTGAATTTATTGAGTGGTGAATATTGGGTCTTAAATTTGTTAGCAAGTTAGCTTGGAACAGGATGTAATTCTTGAAACAATACCCCATCCACCATCCATACCTACGGATACTGACGAACCCTAAACACAGGCATAGGAAATTTTTAGCTTTAAGGACACAGAAGAATGAAGCGGTTATGATAGTCACACTTAAAGTGCTACAACAAACAAGGTACAGTATACTAAGGACGATGCTAGGGTCCTGTACGACGAAGGAAGATTTTGCAATACAATTACAGAGTAAATGTAATCATAACTGATGCTCATTATTTTCATCCTAAATCTTGTTTCATTAATGCCTACCTGATAATAATACTGATACTGTAGGTAATATGCCTATCGTGCTAATAAAAATAATTTAAAATATTTTAATCATTTTTATAATGACCTCGATTGGAATGTTAAATTCCTGCGAGCAAGGGTCAAATGTCATACCAATATCCTCTTGCACTATATCAGTTTTAGTACCATCGTCATTAACGTTCTGAACTGATAAGATTTCCCGGAGAGCAGTTTGTGTTTCTTCACATTGTAGAGCAAACGTATCGAAATCGACGAGTACTTTGTAGCATGTAAGGCATACATTATCCGGCAATTTTGAATTATAAATGTCCTGAAAAAAATATAAAATCCATTGTAATATGCATATGCTATTTTGAAGCACACAAATCAATATCAGACAAACCTTTATCGGAAGATATTTAGTTATTATTTCTCCGATGTCTTTGTGAAGTTTCAATGAAATACATTTTTCAAATGACTTATTAATTTGACCGCAAAGTCGACACCAAGTCATCCAGGGTTGAACCATATTTTTAAAGTAACCTTTTTAAATTAAACAACCTAAGTAAACCTCCGCCGCAGCGATTATTGTTGATATATTCGGCATTTGATGGGTGACAGTAGCCAGTAGCAAGTGGTTAACAATACAGTCAAACTACTGACCGACACTGCTATCACTGCATTCACGAGACGCTTCACTCATTCACTACTATCCACTGATGACATATGTCATATATACATCCATGTCGAATGACGTCGGCGGTGTTGCATATCGCGGCCCAGTGTTGCCGCGTATATGCAAACACCCAATTAATGCGAACAAAAACTTGTTGACAGAGGGAAAACTATAGATTTCCTGGTATGTATAAAAAGTCATTTTAATTCACATAGAGATTTTCTTTTAATTGCAACTCCATTGTATTGTTAGACAATTCGTATTTTCAGTGAATTTTGATAAATCATATCTTTACAATATTTCAATTTAGTTTAGATAAATAATTGTATTTCGCATAATTATTGTTTATACTATCATTAAGTAGAATAGTTCGTTATTATTCATTCGCTCGTTCACTTTCATATAACAATATGTATGATAATCATTATATTTTTAATCATAAAATAACAATTTAATACAATCAATATGTATTAATACAAACCAATATAGCTCTAGCTAGGTTATTTTGGAACCTACATAAATCCCTTTGAGAAAATTTCTTGGTAATTTATTTGATGTCACTGGGAATATGCCATAATGGCACTAATAGCCTAATACCTACCTATCTAATTTGTTTCTCTATTATAATTATCGTATTATATTTTTTTTTGTAAGCGACCTTTATAAGTGTTGTTTTGTGATAATCATTAAATAGGTGTATTATATATTATGTGTATTGTTAAGCCTATCTTTTGAGGTTTTTAGTGAAGACACTATAATAAAATTACTTGGCAATAAAATAAAATGTGTATGTTTAAACTATTATTAGTATAACTTACGATTTTTTCCCTTCAGTTAAAAAACAAAAATGGCTATTAGGACATAAGTACATCTGTAGCCAGAACTAATTGTGTATAGTGTTGAGAGTATACATACCTACTCAGAAATAAAGATAATTATTACGAAGGAAATATTCGATTTTACATTAAGTTAAATATAACATAAATAAGGGAAATAAATATAATTTGTTATAATTAAAGAAAAATGTCGATATCTCAAAAATCTTATTTTATTAAATATGTGTCAAATGACCACAACACCCCCATAAAAACATCTTATCCACCTACTTACCAAACAACCTATATTTTGGTTATTTTTTAGGTTGGCTTGGTTATTACTACATGTATTCTTTTTTTTCTAAATACAGAGTAAAACTATAGATTTTCTTTAAAAACTTGAACTGCCCAATAAAAGGTTTAAAGAAAGATGAATTTATCCTTTATGAAAGATATGTTTGTTTATGAGCTATTTTTATCTTTCAACCAATTTATTTATTTGTTGGTTCACGTGACAGATGGGCATTCTATTAATTAAGAGCTAAAACACTAGGCCCACTAAGCATCGGTGGTTCAGTGGTAGAATGCTCGCCTGCCACGCGGGCGGCCCGGGTTCGATTCCCGGCCGATGCATCTTTTTGCTTTTCAACGTGCAAAACTGCGATCCCAACTAAGTGGTGACTTTGTATGGTACTTTTTATGTGTGTGCAAAAAAGAAAACTCCCCGGCGGGGAATCGAACCCCGGTCTCCCGCGTGACAGGCGGGGATACTGACCACTATACTACCGAGGACGCTGAGTGTTGTTTTGTTAGGAAAGTATTAATTTGTTTATTCCTATGTTTATTTTATGTTTATATAAACTAAATATAAAAGGCAAAGTAAAATAGTTATTAAAAATTAAAAAAAACCCCACACACAAACGGCTGAACCGATTTTATTAAATCATAGCTAAGAACACTATCTATGCAATAACCTTTCAAACAAAAAAAAAAAAAAAATTTAAATCGGTTCTTCCGTTTAGGAGCTACGATGCCACAGGCACACACGTTAAATTATAACACCCCTCTGCGTCGGGGGTTATAAAAAAAGTATTGTCACAACATGGTATTGTTTGCAAAAACCTAATGTGTATTGGTTGACGATCTTTCAAAAGAAGATCTTTAAAAGATCGTTGGTATTGATCATGATCATGTATTGGTAAGGAAACTTCACTAAGTAGTAAATATTGTGGTTGTAGTTATGTTTGTCGGGGCGACGTAATGAAGGTTCGCCACAGTGATCCCGATATCACCACTTAGTTGGTTCGAAGTAATCCAAAGTAAAACTTTTGATACACTTTCTTTTATTATAATACCATTTAAATTTGCGGACGAAGTGAGCTCTTTTCTATACTGTAGGTAGGCAACTGTGGCCGCGCATCGCAACTGTCTTACCTCCGCCGCTAGGCGGGAGGGGGAGGGGGTTCTATCGAACTTTACAGCAGTGATGATAATGATGAAGTATATGACGGTCCCTCCACGAGCGCGAATTTAGTTCATAGCTTCATGAGTCATTCTATAGCAAACGCTCTGCCTAATGCGTTCACGTTTTGAAAAGGCCCAGGGTGGGTAAGTTGGTATTCGTAAATACGTATCGTAAATCATATTTTAAAAAATCGAATATGATCGAGCTTTGATGTCAAGTTTCATTCATTAGTACTAGAAATTGGTTGACTTTTGATGTTATGTATGTGTATAATACAAAGCCGTTCTATACAAAATGTACGAGAAAAAAAAATCTTTATCATTTTTTTTTCGTTTATTTTACCGAATTTTTAATAGTTATTCTGCTATTCAGGGCGGAGACAAATCCAACAAATCAGAGATCGTAAAAACCGGTCTAGCCGTTCTTGAGGTATAAATGATGTAACTAACCCGACTATGTTTTATATATAGGTATATAAAATATAGATATCGATGAATGTATGACACACTGCCACGAATAATGATGGCTCAGTTAGGTTAGATAAATAAAGTTATCATGTAATTTTAAAACTATTCGTTTTATACATTTTCTAAAATTACATCACTCGCTGCAAATAAGTTAACACATTTTTTTTTTGTATGCTTACACATGCTTGTTTAGTTATAATTCGAACAGGGAGTAATTTTTAACTTTTTTTATTAAAAATAACTGAAATTCTGGACTTTGATCAAATGTAATTTTGACTTTGACTACCTTGTATCGTTAATATGCTTGTTTTTGAGCTTGCGATTGATTAAATAGTTCAACATAGTGTTTTATAATCAATGCTAGTAGGTATGAGAAAATACGATGTGAGAGAAGGAAATTAACCAAGTAAACGAAATATTTTTGTAGTTAACAGATAATTTTATATTTATACATCTTTTAGCAAAAATATTTCAAGAGCAGAGTGGCGCAGTGGAAGCGTGCTGGGCCCATAACCCAGAGGTCCGTGGATCGAAACCACGTTCTGCTAACATCTTTTGTTGCTTTTACTTAGCTGCCCGTCCTTGCTTTTTTATGGATTTGTTTTTGTTTAATATTTATAAATATAGAGCGTAAATAACATATCTCGAACGATGCTCTTTAAAATAGTGAAACCCTTATAGAAATTGATCCATCGGTTCCCGAGATCAGCGCGAATCACGCTTACTGAGGACTTTATAAGATAGGTAAATGAAATCTTACATGTGTTATAAAATATAAAACTTGTCAATTATAAATAATATATAAATATTATAAGTAAGTCTCTCATTTCGTTTCGCTCATAACTTTTTGTTAACTTGATCAGTCTGCCCATGAGACTGTCTTTAAAAAGGGTTATGTAAAAAAATATCCGTATTAAATTATTAGGGTATATTTAATACAATAATATTACGATTTATTATCTTATTAATTGCAAAAGGTTCCATTTACATTACATTACATTACAAACACGGTTGGCTAAATATTCTCAAGATAGCAGTAGGTACTTAACGCATTATGTTTTTCAGTTTATAAATTTGTACATTACCTATTTGAATGATAAAGATATAATTTATATATAGGTACATGGTACCCCCCTCCCCCCGACGTTTCTAAATGATTTCACATCCCTCATTAAGGTGTTTTTTTTTTTATTGAAAAACCTATACTCCTATATGACCTATATTTATTGAAAGGCCTATAAGCCTATAGCCCAAAATATGAACTAATCCGTACTCGAAAGTTAACATTTTGTACGATAATTGTTTGGGAATAAAAGAATACGGTAAGTACCGTAAACAAAATTTTACAATGATGCCACAACCTACGAAGTTAAAATATCAAATTTGAACTTAATCGAAATAGGTAGCCGTTTTGATGAGAAATTGGTAGGTACATACAACGTTCTTTTAAAATATGTAGATACGGCAACTGAGGGTGAAAAACAACGATCTTTTAAAACATAAAAGATCGTTTTAAAAGATCGTTGGTTTTGATACAGAAAGAAACTGGAGGGCTTTTAAATTATATTTTTGCATTTATAATGGCTGCTTAAAATGAATATAAACGTTAGAAATGATACTCGTGTATGTATTCAGACACACCACATTTATTTCATACATTCAAAGAAAGATACATCAACCACAAAAATATTTAATACGCGGGAATCTCTAGCTTCTCCAAAACGTCACCCGTCCGCTCCTCGGCCCGCTATCGCTGTCCTGCTCTCTTTTTCTTCTTTTGCTTCCGTAGTATTCCGCTCAACACAGATGTTCAAAAAGTTGCCAACATAAAACGTATTCACTTTCGCCCAACTCAAACCGTTTAATGGCACTTGAAATTTTTGCTTACTTAGAAAATATATATATTTTTTGTATACCTCTTTAGAAAGAAATAATGTGAAAATTTTAACAAAAACTTGTTTCTATTTAAATACATTATTTTTTGAAAAATCGCCGAGTGCCTCCGTGGCGCAATTGGCTAGCGCGTTCGGCTGTTAACCGAAAGGTTGGTGGTTCGAGCCCACCCGGGGGCGTTCGTTTTGATCGTTTTATGATTAGAAATAATCCCAATAAATTAATATTAAGCAGAGAATTATGAAGCAATTTAAATATTTTTTTTAGAAAAATTATTTGCTTAACATGTTATTGAATTCGAAAATGCTTTATAAAGCCATAAAATCATAAAGAGTCATAAAGCCGCCCTTTATGACTCGTCATTTTTGATAATTCTTGATTTTTCTTTAATCGTTTTTACTTATGATGTTAATGTTTATATATAATAATTTGCATATAACTTTTTTATGTAATAATCGCCGTTTTGTGTTATTCAAAATATAAATTATCCCCTTCTGCATGTATGTACAGAATGTAGATAATATTTATTGTTAAACCATTATACCCTTTATTTAAAAACAGAGCGAACATCTTGTTTGATATATATAGTAATATTTATGGACATTCCTTTCGTATAAACACAATGCTTAACTCGAGTGTGACATGCCAGCACACAATATAATAAATTAACCCACTGACGTTTCTATGGTCATCCAAAACACACATTGAATGGGCTAAAAGTGTCAAAAGCACAAATGGAGGTAGGAAATAGGAACCCATCACAAATTGATACCACAAGAGCGGGTAGTCTGGGTTAGAGATGCCTTTAATGACGCCTCTAGGGTCTAGCTGTAAGACGTCGGGATCTGGTTAAATAATTTAGCTACACTAAATAATGTATAGAGTATATTGTATGCTAAATGGGGTCATAGCCATTTAAACCGAAAAAAAGCTCGAAATTATAATATTTGTCTAAGAAACGTTATATTTTTTGTCATATAACATCAAATACTGTCATTATTTCGTAAATACTTACATTCTTGAGCATTTAATACCTTAGACTGCCTTAGAGCAATCACATGGTAGTCGTTATGTCATGACAAAAAATATACAGTAATCTGCGGCTGAGCGAAGAGCGCATTTAAAAGACCTTTGTGACATTTTTATGACATCACAGAGCTTTAGAGAATTTCAGCGAGACAGAAATTGCTCCTTTAAATTTGCTCAGGAATTCTGGGAAGCTGCTTTCACCGCCAAAGCTTGAAGGGATCGTGGTAGTAAGCTATTATAACATGATCCGTGGTTTTTATTATTACTACTCACTTATAATGCATTAAGCAGTCTTGAAATAAAATATTTAAATTCACATGAAAACGATACCAACAATAAAAGCATTATTTTTTACCATTTGTACCTAAGACAGTGAATATGATTAACTCACAAAATATCTTATATGCCATAAATGAAAAGCGGGTTGTACATACGGATATAACTATCACAAAGGGTGGCAATCTATAAACAAATACCTGTAAGATAGGTCATCTCACAAATGATTATTATGGCGGACTCCAGACATTTTTTGTATAATTATTGTATCAAACCCCCAGCAATATGGCTATCATATGGAAGCTTTTGGCAAAAGAGTTTCATATATATACACTTAATTCCAAGACCATTCCCGATATCGAGTATTTTTTTGTAAAAATGTACATCAAAATGCATCATGGTTGTAGAGAAAAAAAATGTAAACTTTACGTGATAATATCAAACGGACCTCGTAATAACATCCACCCACGTGGGTTGCGAGCACCCAGCTTTGTTGCTGCCGCGCACCTGTAACGCGGTCAAAGTTAGGTTATCGATCCGTGCGTGCGTTGGAATTCGTGCGCTTACCGAATTTACACCATCTGTTAAAAGAATAACTACATTTTGGGGCTGAATTATTTTCGTATTTTTTTTTTACATAATTTCTCACTTATAATAGAGAACATAAACACTTTATTAAGTCTTTGGGAATGTTCTTGGGACAACAACAATATATTATTACAATTAAGTACCCTGGTAAAATGTAAGACTTATGGATAATCATATCGAACTTAAAAAAAACCTCTTAAATTTAAAAATAGGAAACAAAAACTGAAAACGGAAAATTTTAAGTATATAAAATAAAATTTATTTGTAGTAGCGATATTTATTTATTTTATAAAGTAACCAACCATACAGTAACCACAATAATTCATAAATTGACATTGACAGTTTATTAAAAAAGGAACATTTGAATTCACAACTAGAAACTCATTCGACAATCTGTCAGTAAGAATGTTTTATTTTATTAAATTTAATGTATTTATAACAAATATTACAGATAATTTAAACTTTCTGCGCTCCTCCATATAAACTTTATCCATGCCAAATGTCACTCTTCTCCGTGCGCGCAATATGCCTTAAAGGAATCCCAAGTTTTCCCTCCACGTATAGATCCATGATACATTATGTTGATAATTGTTTTAGTTTTTCATTTTTATGTCTTAATGTGCTTTGACTAATTTATTATAAATATAATATATCTTCTTCTATAATATATCTTATAATTAACTGACACTGACTACTTGTAGAGATTTTATCGATATGCACACAGTTATGGATTCAAAGCACAGCATGTCACTCACATAATGATTTTAAAGGCATTAAAATTGTAAGTACTTGTACTTCCTGGTTCAGATTTCGTCACGGAATAGGGAGGATTAAGTCTTGGTCAGCAATTCCAGTGCTTGAGCTTACGAGGGTCTCTGAATTTGACTTAATTAGTGCGAGCAGAGCGGCGCGACCCAAAAATATGTAGATTAAGCTTAAATCGTTTAAGAACAATTCCTCGTCGAAATGTATTTTAAACTCGCTCAAGGGTTAATTTAATTTTCGATTACTTTTTGGGATTGTAATAATTTTTGGAATTTTAGATGTAAAATGATTTAATATTAAAATACTTTTTTTAACTTTGGTTACCTATGGGTTGAGTAAAATTACCAATTTGATATAATATTATTATTTATAAGGACCATCAGCGGTGTATGGATACACAAAACAAAAACATGCCAGATAGTGTGTCAAACGTTCTACTTATAGGCTTAGTATGGAAACTACCCCAATGTTTTGACCTTCGGGCATTTGGCTTTACAAGATATACATACTCTATCGTATGGCATCTGATCACTTCCTATGGCATCTTACAATAAATGAAAATATAATATAGTATGAAACAACTAAGAAATTGACGGAGAGAATTTCGTTGAGGCGGTGCGTGGTCACCTGGTACGCAGCCAGTGTCCTCGGCACGCTCACTTCGTCAGAAGTTTTGATTTCAAATTAAAAAAGAAATCGTTAGATAAATTATGCGAAAACGCTGTGCAGACGGTATGAATCTGCAGTTTGAAAGCGAGCGTAAATCTTTAACGTCATTAAGCATAGTCACTGTAGTACTCTCTATGCTAAATATACTAGTATATGCTAAATATACTAGTGGTTTTCAAGAAGAGATAAAACGCATATAATTTGATGTTATGGCTAAGAATTTAGTTTTATTATAAAGATAAGGGTTTGCCATTATGTTTTAAAAATTATTTCGGGTAAGTGGCCGCCGCGGCTGACTCGAACAAATTCCAGCCGAGAGGCCCAATTTTCAACCACTTTTTGCAGCAAGTTGGGCCGTATGTCAGCAATAACGCGCCGAATATTCTCTTCCAAGGCGTTAATCGTGTCCGGCTTATCTGCGTAGACAAGCGACTTCACATAACCCCACAAAAAATAGTCCAGCGGTGTTAAATCGCACGATCTTGGAGGCCACGCCACAGGTTCACGACGCGATTTTTACTTTATTTTAGAGTGATTTTAAAAAAATATAGAGTGATTTTTTCTAAATTTGCACTATTTGCAAACGTTGTTCAGGAGTAAGTCTATTCATTATGAAATGGCAAACCAAACTGAGCATTAATCAAGTGACAGCTGTCAAAAACACCAATTACGAAAAAAGTAGTGCCAGATTGAAAACCACGCCTCTAAAAAAAACATCCTATATATGGCATTTGCCTACGGTTGTTAGTTGCTAACTTGATTTGTACACGGCTGTAAAGATTTCCGACACACTCAAGACCGTCATGCAATCAGAGTATAATCAAATAATTAATATGCAACTAGTATCTAAAAATGTATTTAGTTTGATGTTATTTGTAGAGTGCAATTAGGGTTGTTTGTATTTTATAATTTTTATTAGGTATGAATAATTATTGTATCGTAACTTCATAAGTTTTTTTGTATTATGTTGTCCTGCGCTTTATATAAATTTGTTTATGTAAAAAAATCATCATGATTGCTAATAATATATATAGGTACTATGCAGCAGAATTTTTCAACATATATCGTAATTTTATTATAATTTCGTCTGTTTAATTTTAATGGAATGGAATGTTTCCGTGGCAGAAAGCTATCAAAAATGAAATTTAAAGTAATTTCGCCTTAAGACAAGAGAAATATCTAAGCGGCATTTATGCTTTAATTTTCATAAGACCTTTGATCTTCAGGCTCGCCGCTGGGATAAAAACTTGAGGCCTATCAAAGCGGATGGTGGCCTTTAAAATTAACGACAAGCCCCCGAATGTCACCCTAATCCAGATATTGATGGTCTGATAACAAGATTATCCGAACAGTCGCCCGAAAAGAAAGATACGGGAAATAAAAACTCTAAGTCAAGATGTGGCTCGAGGTCTTAGATAAATTCGGTACACATCGTTGATTAGTTAGTTTTTTAAAAAGGTCAATGTATTTTACAAAAACGCTAATTTCATATTTTGGAGAAAAATATAGTTGTAACTGTTCCGGTGGCCTTCTTTAGTTCGTTACTTAAGTGACAGTGCTTGCATATTTTTATGGTCACTAGTGATCACCTTTAAGCTTATACAGAGAAAAATGCACAGACAAGAGGACAGCGCACTCCTCTGTCTATGCATACCACAGATGAAATCTACTTGTGTTTCATTTTGCCTATTTTTCGATTAAACCACGATAAACAAGTAAATAACCAAGAAAAGTAGCAATCACAAATAAAAACTGCCAATTGTAAACTGGGTTTACACGCCGATTTTTTTTCTTTTATAATGAAATAATTATTTTGATTATTTCCTTAAATATTCATATGACGTACATATAATATATGTTTATATTTTTTTTATTATTATTGTTTCCTTTTGTAATCATTTTTTTTACTACTATATAAATAGCTAGGTTAGAGTTGAAAGCTTTCATAAAATACAATTAAATTACTTATAAATATTTTAATAACCGTTTTTATGGATAACCGCTCGAAATATAGACTGTTTAAGAAACGTTATCATTTTTATCTTACCTACTAATCATTTTTTTTCCACAATTTTATTATGAATCTAATATATTATTACGATGTAAAATGTTTTTATACGAGTTATAATTAGTTACACATCATAATAAGCCATAATTTAATTTGCTACCCTCTCTCCTGAAAAGACTAATTTGAGACTAATTTGATTTCAGCAAAGCACAAGAGATGAGAGAGAAAGAGAAAGCTGGTGTGAGAAGGATGTGGCGATACCAGGCCAAATAGAGGTTAAAACAAAATAGACCACACGTGGAATAATCGTGAGAACATTAATATTTTAATAATGTAATTACCACCACCAATTCAAGAAATTATGAAATTCATAAATAATTGATAACATCCTAATGAACTTGCGAAAAAACAGATGGAAAATTAGGAGTATGTATTTTGATCTATTTATAAAAAATAATAAATTTAAATATTGTTATTGACAGAGATGTATTAGGTAATAAAAAAAAACACAGTATGGTTTGTGGTATCTAGGATTAGTGTTGTATTTATTTTACACAGGAAAGAATTTATTTAAAAGTTTTTATACGTCTGTATATAGGACACCAAATTTAGTAGAAGAAAAAATTGATTGTTAGTCAATAGCGGTAATATTTCTTTATTTTAATTTGTCATAAAATAATAAAAGTTAAATTGGATACAATTTATTATTAGTCAGAAATTGATATACACGCGTGGACATTTGACACATTTTAGTAAGCTTTATTTTAGAATGGTGTGCAGATTCTAATCGCAACGAATCATCTTTATTTAACATGAGAGTAACCGTTCTACCAAGTTAGGTTTTTTTTTCAATTAAATTTTCGAACCGCTGATTATGTTTTATGTTGGCTTGGCATTGCGGATTACAGTCGGAAAACGCATAAAAATCACTCCAAAATTATTGTATCTGCAGTCTGCACGTGGAAACCTTAGTACAGCAATAGAATCCAATTCAATTTTAAAATCTGGCATACTTGAAAAGACACAAAACTTGCTCTACGTGTGAGTACGAAACGCAAGCAGTTAGGAGAAACTTCAAACTTTTCGCTGACTTTTCTCTGAACTTGCAGAAAGTTCCCACTCAAACTCTCACAACTTCCTTCGATTATGCTAACATTTTTGGTACACCGAGTCGACATACCCATTTAATAATTTTTTAATAAATAATAATAATTTACTTCATAAAAAGACGATTGCGTAGGATAGTGATGAAGAAGTTCCAAAATTCCAATTGTAAACAAAAACAAAAAACTCGGATGTGTTTAACTCGCCGTTTTGAGCAAAGCGCAAAGTGTCATCATTTCGAAATGCGAATGGCGAATTGCATAATTCGTTATTCTAGGTTTTGTAATTTGGATGTCACAGATTTTCGCCACATTACTACTCGGTGTTGTCCCTATATACAAAGGGCTGTAAATGTGTATGTATTCACCAAACAATCAGTTTCATCAATTAAACATTTGGCTTTGTTGAGACAGATCATAATTAAGGTATTTTAGACAATTACGTATTAATTCTTGGTAATAAAAAGCTGCAGTAATAAATAGTTTGTTTTTTAATGGACATATAATTAGGTCACGTCCAATCGCATAAATTAATACAAAGCGCCAAGGTGGATTACAAAACGGTGTCACATTCGGTGTTTAAGTTGAGAAAGTTTATTTATTAAATATACAATTTATTATTATATCATATATATTAGCATGTTATATTTTATTGTTTTTTAAGAGAAGAAAAAAATACTGTTTTTTTTTCTCAGCGGCGAAAAATTACCTTTCCGCGTAAAAGTCAAATTTATTTGGTCTAAAAATAAATAAATAAATAAATAAAAATTCTAATGTGGTAATAAATATTCTAGTAATTTTGTGAATTTGCTTCCATGTATATTCTATTTTGTATTATTTACAGTTGGATTTAAGGCTATGGTTAAATTAATTATTAAATGATGGTAAATAAACAAGGGTTTTACATAGTACCATCAGTGTTAATGTGTGGATTCTACGTTAGGACGCATACGGTAACGAGTCAATGTCGCAGACTCCGAGTGAAATACTTGCCATTAGAATACCAAATATTGAGAAATATTAATACAACAGTTTGACTAACGAAAGTAATTTCTAAGATATGTTATACAAATCTTTCGTTACTAATTTGATGTATTAAAAGTAATTATTTACTCGTCTTAATCTGCTCTTCTTTACCAGCACCCTTCTGCTACTTGACGATTATCCTATGACCATCGCGCAGACTGTCGTCCGACACTTTCTTCCGGAGAGTACTCTCCGCTTAAGCCCTCTTCTGGTCCATCGATTGTCGATGTTCCTGGAGACATGTCGGTTTACTGGAAACATCCACAACCCTGGTCTGCCCTTTGATCAATTTGTATTTTATTTATTTTATTGCCGATGACCTAAAAATTTACGTGGCAGCTAACAGCTTACAAGACTGCTAGCGCCTGCAAAAGAATCTTGACAGACCTATTGTGAAGTCAATAAACTTTTCCTCAATGTGAATAAATGTAAGCACATTACGTTTACTAAAAATAAAAAAGTTTTCATGCACATTTACAATATTAATGGTATATCACTCAACACAGAAGATAGCATTCATGATATTGGTGTTCAACGGGACTCTAAATTCATCTTAATACTCACATTGAAAACATTGTAAACAACGCAAAAAAAATCAAACAACCAGAATCATATGTATTATTGTACAATTCTCTCGTAAGATCTCAATTAGAATATGCTTGCATTTTATAGAACCACTAGCTGACCCGGCCACGCGTTGCTGTGGCTAAAGTTTTTGTTATATTACATTATAGTAAACAATCTAAGAGGAACAATAAGAGAACATCAGTCACGGAGTCCACTATGCTTTTTCACACAGATGGTATTTGTAAAAAAATATGGTGATCTCCTTATTTGACTTTCTACTACTATAACCCTTTAGTACAATGAAATTATTTACGAACAAAGACGAAAATGTTGATGTTGGTATACAAATTCACTGGATTGAGATTTGAAGGGGAAGTACGTTGAACACAATTAATTAAAATGTTCTTACACTTGATACTAAGCAGAAATCAATAGGTAAAAAATAAAAATTTATCAGATTTATTATTTCCATTTAATTTTATAACAAATATAAGTATATTACAGTATAATACAGTAAATTACATGTGACGCTTAAACTCATGAATGAGGTAGGCAAGGCAGACAGTCTTAAACTTTAAAACATTAATATCTTTTTTTTGAATTATAAATACTTTCAATTTCAATTTAATTTAACACCAATCGGTGCACAATGTTTTTGGTTAACCTGTCTTTAGCTAACACAAATAGATTCGACGGTTTCCCAACACGTGAACACGCAACATATAGTTGCCCATGAGAAAAACATGGATTTTCCAAATCTAAACCACAAATGGACATTGTTTGACCTTGAGATTTATTTATAGACATGGCGAAAGCTAAACGAATTGGAAACTGTAGCCTTTTGAAGGGTATGGTAGAATCTGATGGTATCATCGGAATACGTGGCAGCAGGACCACTTTTCCTTTAAACTTCCCAGCCAAAATGGTTGCTTCAAGAATGTTTCCGGTGATCTTTTTGATGACCAAACGCGTACCGTTACATAATTGAGGTGGATTCAAATTACGGAGGAGAATAATAGGGGAACCAATCTTTAATCGAAGATTATGTGGTGGCATTCCAGGGATATCTAATGAATTTAAAAATTCAATCGGAAAATTTACACTTTCATTTTCATCAACAACAGTATCGATTGATTTAAAAGACATCAGATCGCCTGGTAACAACTGTTGTATCTGGAAGTTAATTTCGTCAACATCAACGTTTTTGGCTGCCAAAATCGCCCGTTGACTAAGCCATTCATGATTCAAATAATTATTCTGTATATCCGGGAAAATACTCTGAATCAATTCAGTTTTATCCTGAACAACAGTGCAAAAATTGTCTGGTAGTTTAATGCATTGCGTATTTGGTTGCAGTTTTATTTTACCGTTCCCAATATCTAGTAGTTGTTCGGAAAATATTAGTGCTGATGGATCATTTTGCAATTGTACTCGCATATTTATGGTCAATCGAAGTGTTTCAACACTTCGCCATAAGAATGATTGTTTCAAACATGCATTAATCTCATCCGCGAAAGTAGAGCGAGGTATAACCGGTAAGGTCTGCCGGAAGTCACCAGACAAAAGTAAGATAGCACCACCGAAAAGTTTATTATTGCTGTTTAAATCTTGCATAGTTCTGTTTAATGCTTCAAGTGAATATTTGTGTGCCATTGTGCACTCATCCCAAATTATTATAGAACTCTTCCGCAACACTGCAGCTATTCCACTATTCTTTTTGATGTTACACATTGCATTTGGTTTATTATGAACGTCCAATGGCAGCTTGAATGTTGAATGTGCTGTTCGCCCACCATCCAGTAAAGTAGCCGCAATGCCTGACGATGCTAATGCTAATGCGATTTTTTGTTGCGACCGTATTTTGGCAAGAATCAACGATATTAAAAATGTCTTACCGGTTCCACCGGGTGCATCCAAGAAAAAAAAACCGCCTTGTTCAGCAGCAACAGCCAGCATAATCCGATCATAAATAATTTTTTGTTCTGCTGTCAGTAATGGTTCACTGTTCATGATAATTGTTGCTAAACTTCCATGGTCATATTGATTTTCTCGTTGTAAATCGGTATTGACTAAGTCGGTGGCTGGACGATTAGGTGATGGCATACCATAATGATTAAGTGGTAAATTTGAAATAAGAACACATAAATCCTCGATCAAGACCAATGCTTCATTGTACATCTCTGGTGTATAATCTATGTTTTGGCATTGATTTGTTTGTCTAATTCGGTGCAAGATGTCTTCTGTCATACAATTTTTATATTTTTCCCACAAAGTTTGTGCTTGCGAGGGATAACATGTCGCCAAAATAATTGCAAACAACTGACGAATGTTATTCGGTGTTGATGTCAACGCAGCATCAGCAAGCGTTAAGTCCCAATGGTTATCGTCTTCTAGCAATTGCAGTTCACGACATGCATCCTGGTATGTATTGAATACTCGACCATTAGCTGTTCGTAAAAATTCAAAAGACGTTGGTCCGGGAACATTCACCAATAACAAACGTAAATAGAAGCACTCACGTTGCTTTGGATGTACCGTGTAAAGTCTCCCCAATGTCTTAGCTTTGAATATGCCTGTAATGGAAGGATGTGGTTTTCCTTGTTTCCGTGGCTCCCATTTTTTACTGGATTTGTTCCATGTGAAATAACGTGGAACATCACCATACACCAATGTCTTCGCGAATTGGCCAAAAACATCAGGTTTTTGACACAATGTAAAAAATTCAGTTAGAGTCGTTTTTGGAGCTTCGAACGCTCTTTGGAGAACATTTTCTTCAGTGAAGTATACACGTTGACCGTTTTCAAGATGTATTGCCAGATGTTGGACAGCAGGATCTCTTTCGTGGATGGGAAAGCTGAGAATATGCCAAATAGCTTCATTGCTGCTAATGTATCTGCCCATTTGGTATCGTGCTATTTCGTCATTTTTATTTATGTTTTTTACTTCAAATATGGCCAAATCACTGCCTTTGTTTACATATTTACAAATATACTTAATTGATTTAACAGAACTGCAAAGCTCAACATTGATATGAGCTTTGTAAGTTTTTGAAAGTAGTGGTGAGTATCACCCACTGATTATCAAACTCAACTTGATTTGGAAAGTTCGGCAGTCGCATTGTAAATGTGTGGCCACCATTCTCAGTACCTACTTCTGCGGCGATACATTGGATAACCATCAATATCCGTGATCGTGTCATTCGTATGCGGCTTTGGGAAGTTTTTTTTACATTTTCCATTTTCCATGCACGGTGACGTCATGTTGAAAACACCGCATGGCCCATGGATCATGTGTTTGGTGACAATATCAAATAATTCTTGATCAATTAATGGGTCTGGAATTTCGGCTGAAATTATTTGATCGATTTCTTCAGGACGGATTCTATCTTTAAGCCAAACCAAAATGTGGGCATGAGGCAAACCTCGCTTTTGCCACTCTATCGTATACAGCCAACAACGTGTGATACCAAAAATTGTATATTTAACAATAAAATCAATTAAGGATTTCAATTTTTGTTTAAACACACGTGCAGTTAAATCATGACGATGAATGGCTTGTTGTCCTGGCAATAGTAAAGTTTGTATCTCTTCCCAATTCGGATTACATGTGAATGTAATAAATAAATGGCCGGTCGGCCGTAATGACGTACGTAAGTCATCGCATCTTGTATGTATTCCTGCATGTTCCGTGGACTGCCGATGTAGCTTGAAGGTAAAATGAAAGCATTACCGATGTCATTGGGATTTAAATTTCCATCGATGTTTCCAGCAACAGCATCTCGTAAGTGAATATATTATTCCGATCGTAGTTTTGACGTTTGCGTTTTGACGTTTGCCGCTCGCGTTGTTGAGGTTAGATTTTTTCGGTGGCATTTGACTGAAAATAATAATTTTCTTGTTCTTATGATATTCTCTTGAAGACGTTCGTTACACTGTTCTTGAGATTCTTGTGCATGACCTGCTGTCCTGATTCTTTGAGCTGGATTTCTTGATTCAATTTGTTCTGCCAACTGATGGGCTCTTTTAATACGTTTGCGTCGAATAACTGTCACTGTCAAATAATAACAGACATTAGCGCCATCAACCCAGTCGAAAGGTATCGACATCTGTCAGTTTTATGACTGCCAAATAATAACAGACAAATAATTAGCGATAAATTAAAATTGCGACTATAATTTGAGATTTAAACTATCCTATCTCTCAAGTGCACATCGAACTGCACATGGTGTTCAAATTTTATTATAATCGGTTAAGTGGTTCAGCCGTCCATTGAGGACAAACATTGTGACACGAGATTTATATATATTAAGATTTTTACGAAAAATACTTCGATGATATAGAAATGATTCAGAAAAAGTTTTTAAAATCATTATAGTATAGAATCCGTGAACAAACTTTAGGATACACTCATTTATTGAAAAAATATGATTGTTTAAGTCTAAAGAACCGACGCATATGTTAAATACGACTGTATTGTTCAAAATATGTAATAATTACTTTGACTGTCCTCAATTACTTGAATAAATTAACTTACATGTACCGCCGAGACCCTCCCACCAACTACTACTCTTTGAGCTTATAACGCACAGGTCTAACGCAGGTTTTAGAGCACCGCTTGACAGATTATGCTAAACACACAACAAATAATTGTTCCTAGAGGTGGATATTTTCTCGAAGGCCACAGTTTTTAAGAAATCTGTATTTACTCTTCTAGTCTTTTCAAAATACAGCATCCTGAACTCGGCTCTCTTCAACGTTAATTTTAGTTCAACTTTATAGCCACTTTGCTTGCCACTATTTTTATTTTTATTTTTGTGTATTTAAAGTATTACTGCGTTAGTTATGCTTGCAATTGCATCAATCATGATCTCAATGTCAGAAAATGTATATAATTTATTAGCATTAGATATGAAACAAATCACTCTATATGTGAAAAACTTGTAAGGATGCAAGACTAACCTAAATCATAAGTTTCTTAGGATTTCAACTCAACTCTTGTATCCGTTGTATTTCCTTGATTAAATAAATATTACACCTAACCTAACATAGCATTCTTCTTTCTATCGTTTTATCGAGATATTATAATAATCTTGATTAGAAAGAGAATGACGTTAAAGGTCTACTGAAATTAGCTATTTGTTGAAGATATATTATTATTGGTATCCTGATAATCAGATAAACTAATTAGTGAAATGCTGCAATTAATTATCTGAGCAATCGCTAGAGTTCTTTCCGAAATGTTGGCCTTCCGAATATTTAGTGAGTTTTTCTATACACTTAATACTATAATAATTTACTATAATCAGCCTTATCGCTTATCGTCCATTTTTGGTAACTATAACGCACCTTTGAAAATCCATAACTACTTAACGCTTCCGCGGAATGCCGGCAGACCTACACTAACGTCATCAGATAAATAGTAAATTAGACCGTATCGCTTCTAGTTGCTAAAACCGAGCGACCATCCGAGTTCCGCTGAAACCTATATTTCGGTGTGGCACACACAGTAAAGGTAGTTTCTTTGAAAGAAAAGTTCTAGAGATCGTGTGCTTGTGAGATTGTGTGTTAGTAAGGATTGGATTACACACGTTAGCCGATCTCGAGGTGCACGACTCTCTTAGATGCTGTGCGGCTGATATTTTATTTCTATCTCATAACTACTGATATAACTATTAAATTGATATTGTTCAACTCTTTTGTTGGGATTGATCTACACAGTTGTAAAATTCAATTACAATATGAGCATCGATAGTTCTAATCAGGACGGCATCATAAGGTCGACCATCTCATCTGTGGGCCTAGTCTAACCTTCCAATCGACGATCGACGCCTGTGGCATCTCCTGCATTCTCTGTCAAATGCAACACTTTCGACCTCGTAGTAAAAGTCGATTTCGAGTGTCGATTGGCAGCTAGATTAATCCCTTTGACCAACTCAGCGCCTGAGCTGAGATTGTCTCGGCTCCAGAGATTTGCCTTCATTATTAATATTAGAATAGTAACTACTTCTTAGTGATAATCTTTTAAAGAATGGAATACGAACCAAGCCTAGTGCAAATGAATATAAAATATATGTTCATGAGCTCAGCTAACGTTGGTTATTTTCTGAGAACCATATTAACATGTAAAATTATAGAATGTGTTTAATTCACATTCGATTAAATTACATTAGTTATGGATTGTGTGGTATCGGAGGCGGTCTCAATCTTGCATTATTCAAAAGCCAATCATCCAGCATCCTCACTGCAATACAGAAACGCGTATTTCCTATACTATTTGTGCGCACGCGAAAACCAGCGCCATCGAAAGAATCCTGAAAGTATATTTAAATTGGAAGAAAATCTATCGGTAAACTATACACATTATTCCATATACTGCACAGCATAAGACAAATCAAATGTATCTACAACTAACTACATACTGATCAAGACCTCTTTTGTTACTACATTTCATTTTAGCAATTCGTATAGGTGTGAAATTTCACACCTCCGTTCTAATTGAAATTACTGGAAAAGTCAAATATTTTGCAGATGACAGTATTATATTTTTGGCACAGGTGGGCACAGGCGCAGATTTTCAATGAAGCGTATATTATTTTAAAACTACTAAAAATATGGTTTATTATTTCCATATTATTTAAATGGACTTGTGACATTTACAGAATGACGCGGATGGCTGCGACGTCAGAATATGTATCCATAGCAACAAAAATACACCCGTATGTTACTTTACTCGTATATAATATTAATTACTAGGAGACTATTTCTGCATATACAAAGAGATTGGCATTACGGAAAAAGATTTCATTTGTTTTAAATATATAACGACTTGCATGACGAAGCAACACTGCTAAATTGATTTAAAAATGAGACATAAGGCGTTTACCTTCTTCATCGTCGAGTGGTTACGTTTATGTAGCTATTTTACCTACTAAGCAGATCGAACGATAAGGTACTCAAATTATTCGTATATGACTGTTTTGTCGCATCTGATGCTAAGCTTACTCTACGTTTTTTTTTAAACTTTTTTGACACGTTCAAGTTATAATAATCTGCTCCGTATGGAGAGTATTTAATATTACGGTCGGGTGAGCTGGCATCGAATACACGGACCCGTCAGTTTCATCGATATATTGATAGCCACTTTATTTTGTCCCATAAAATATATTCCTTGCGACGCTAACTGAACGCAGTCAGTAAATTCTACCTGCATTGCCTTTAACCGTGACAAACAATATCTGATTGTCTCAACAATGTTTGTAGAGGCACCACCGTATTGGCGCAATGCCCAATGCAAATATCGCAACTAAAACTTGACAATTCGAGTGCCACCAAAGATGCTTTCGTTTTATTCGGAGATTCCTTTTCCCAACTCGATGATGAAATAAATATTTTTACCTTGCAATATATAGATGAGTCCCGTTTAGTTTTCGTTGTATATCCTTGAAAGGAGCAAAGTACATAAAAACCCACCCGTGCAGCCGTTACTTCGTGGTTCATTTTCGACATCTTCAATCTATAACACTCTCGTGTATATCGGCTTTAAATTTAGTTCCTAATATTAGTAAGCATGGGGTGGATGAGGTTTGCAGATATCTCCCAAAAATTGTAAATAAAACACATTTTATATATTTATTATTTAATTTATTATCAAATTATTAAATAATCAATTTATCTGATAAATACTAAGATTGGGGATGGAAATATGTCGGTAAGAAAAATATCTATCTCACTGCATCGCTGAATATAAACGACGGACGCCGTTTCATTAAACCAGTCACCTTTAACCACAAACCAATATTTAATATATTTATATGTAAGTATTACTGTAACAACGACTTCAATAAACTGTAATCAAATCAATCCTCATTATCATTAACTACCTCCCGATCCGTTACAATTATTTATATATGTATAAATACAGCTAAGCCATGACATGAATATTGCCATAATTGTGATGACACAACAGGAATACATTTATTCTCGATTATTTTTAACCCCCGATGCAAACAGAGGGGTGTTTGTCTGTGGCATCGTAACTCTCAGACGGACAAACAGATTTTAATATTTTTTTGTTTGAAAGGTGATTTGATAGTGTTCTTAGCTATAATTCAAAAAATCTTTTCAGCCGTTTGTACGTCGGGGTTTTTTAAATTTTTATTTTATGGGTTGATTTCTATACAGAAAAAAACCATTTATGTTACTAAAAATATACGAGAAATATGTACCTACATAACTTTGTAAAGTATGAAAAATAGACGATTATAGCTTTATTTTTTCCTCGCGGTCACACTTCTTATATGATTTGTTGAAATGAAATTTACTTCACCGGAAAAGTGACATCAAATCAAAATGCCAAAGGGCACCATCACGTAATAGAGTTCTGCAGCTGAACAAAGCAGCGCTTTGCTAATTACAATTTGCATTTTAACTGCTGAAATAACTCCGTTGCACAATTTTTGGCATTAATATGCGCTAGGCAACAGATGCCATGTTCAGAAATTAATAATTCATATCGGTGGCATGGAAAATTTAAAATTCGTTTGCATGCATAACGACCTTACATATTTCGTAAATGACACTCCATAGGTAAAATCTGAGGACAAGTATCTACTGGTAAATGATACTTTATGTAAATGTACTAAGTTCATATACATTATTTTTATATATGAAACCACCCAATGCATTATCTTAATTGCCTAAACCCACCGGGAGGTTGCGTTCGAAGCAAAATGCCCTCGCACCAATCTTGCATTAATTTAAAACCCCGATTAAACGAATATTAACCTGAATAATATATGTAAAATAGATATACTCATAGGTATGCCATCGGATGCAAGTGTATGTGTTTTATCATTATTTATCAGCAAATATTTATTATGCAAATTCGTAATTAGACTATCCTGTTGGCCTGAAATGTGTACCAAAATATCAACCACACAACAGAACAAAAACTTATAGTACACTTCAGCCAAGAAGGCTCAATTTATTCCCGGCCAAACCAGTACTTTCATAAAAAAATAATTAAAAATGTTAAGGAAAAAACTGTATGTAAATAGGCCAATTTATCATGTTTAAATGCTAGCAATAAAAAGATTTGCACTTACCGTAAGGCAACGAAAGATTGTTGCCGTAAGGTAAATTTTATAAGCGACAAAAAAAAAGTTTAAAGAGGTAACAACCTAAGAAAATATGTTTAAAATTGTGAATTTATTTTATTTCATATCTAAAGAATTAATATTATGATGTGTATTGAAATGTTTGAACTTTTCTTGCTAGGCAGTTCAATAGCGTCCGGCCCGCTCACGTTCTCCCGAGTGACAGCAGACAAACGCCGGTGTCAAACGCCATCTAGTTGAAGTTCGCCAACAAAATATATACTATTATATATTTTGTTTGCATGTCTATTTTTTTTAATACAAGGCTTATTTTATAAATAAGTTACATTAGTCTTAAAAATAATTTATCGTTCACAATAATGAATCAGTCTTGACGGTGGAATAAAAACATTTTTTTTTGTCCGCATAGAAACCTGACTTGCTTAGTAGTCTTTTGTATAGTTGGGGAGATCAGGGAACATTTGCACCCTATAATTATAGTAAAAACATGTAAAGCTCTTCAAAAAATGTGTGTAGCTCATTTTTCATATTTCATGGTCGCCCTAAAAAGCGTTCGTGCCACCATTTCTAAACCACTAACCACTTAAGCAAAATTTCTACAATATCAGCAGAAATATTATGCAACAAATAACCCCAACCCATGTAGGATTTACCATGTAATTACCTATGTAAGATTTATCCGAAACCATGTTTAGGTAAGAAGTTATCTTTAAGTAGTTTCACTCATCGAAACACAATAAAATGTAAACCCTGATGCCCGGCTGTAGTGAGGCACATCTGTGTAATAAATAATAAAACAGTGCGGTGTTATATTACGGTTATGGTAGTGATAAGTAACTGTGAGTGATTAATTTATACAAGAGGCACGGTGATTAGGCATTTTCTATGGAAAATTGACCCTAAATTAGCCGGCTGGGCAACCCTTGCAGTGATACGACTCGCGTTTCGGGTATAAATATTATGGGCCAGCCCTAATATTAATTATAATAAATTTGTTTCTCCTTTCACGTGAGGGTTATTAAAAACATCGAACCCACCACATAGAAAGGTCACCATCACCTATTTACTTACTCTTACGTTATTCCGTTTTATTTTAAGTGCAAATTAAGGATATTATAGTGGTGACTTGGTACTGATTCTCGGGCTGTCACCCGAGTTTACCCACTATGTATGTATGTCATCCATACATAGTGGGTATCACGGCAGGAATTAAATTGAAATGATATTAGATATATTTAAAAAAACAGTGTTGAATATTGGAGCTTCCGAAAAACGATATATGTGCAAGCTTTGCAATTTTGACTGTTATCTCTGGTGTGGTCTTTGGGCAAGACTTAATCACGCTAACCTCAAAAAAATCGTTAGAGAAAAAAACATCCGTGTAACCGCACAGCCTTGGGATGGGTAATTAGGAGTTGAGGTTTCTCACTGGCCGACGATCAAATAATCAGAAAAACGATGTAATGATTTAAATAATAATATATCCATATTTGTAGGGTATAGGTGAATATTTATTCAGAGAAACACTTGTCAAACTGTCAGGTTTTCGAGGAAAACTAATTCCCATTGGTTTCAATTCTGTACTACAAAATACATTGCTAAAGATCTAGGATCGATGGTAAAATGACCTTTATTATGAGATACCCTTACCGTTGGATATGACGTACACGTTTCTTATTTTTATACAACGCACTTCAAAAACGTCAGCCTTATACAATGCCTTATATAATGGAATTTTCGTGTATAATTTGGCCCTCTTATAACCAAGTTGAGAAAAAAAGTAGATAAGCCTACTTTTACTTCAGCCATAAAGCATACATTTGTTGTGCTCCATCCAAAATTCTAGAAATTATACATTTTTTTAAATAAACCGTTGTAACCTAATTATACTCAAAATAACATCCTTACGCGAACAAAATATATTTCCCAATTAAGAGAAAAACGAATTCAAAACTAAATATAAATCAATTTAATGTTTGAGAACGTCTGATCGCAAAGAGAAGCGAGGAAACCCTAAGCGCCTGACCGCGCGGTGAAGTACTTAATAAAAAATATTATAATACCTATCATTATTTTCGAATATTTTTTTTCGTGAGACCGGTTTATTTGACGATATAGATCAATCCTCTGACAGGAGGAAATTATATAAAAATACCTCTTGTATGATTGTAAGAATAAAATAAAAAGATTTTATAATAATATCTACTTAATATAAAATAAAATATTGAAATATAAATTAGCGTACACATGTATATGTACTGTGAGCTTCCAAAACACAAAAAAAGTAAATATTTTGCCATTATAGTCTGGAGATTGTGCTATTTGCAAAGCATCATGCATCATAAGCATACACAAACAACAAACACTGTTGCATTTTTTTTTTTGAGTATGCGATGTAACCGTAACCACGCGACCTTTGGTTCTAACCGACGAATGCGAGAATAATAATAATAATGAATGTTTTCAAAGTTGGCGTGCCTCATTCCGGCGCGTATGAAAGCATACCGCGTTGAGTTTGACTTCGCGGATTTGTTTGACTAATACGCTGTTTTAATTACGCCGAATACTTGAAACATTTCATTAACGCGAAGTATATGTACTCCGTTGGATTTACTCGAAAATATGTGTTTCAAGACGCAATGGAATATTTAATTTAATTTAAAACGAATTTAGCACGTGGTCGTAAAATAACGACGGAAAAATAATTTAAATTATACCTTGTAGCTAAAACTGGATAAAAGGTAATTAATTGTTTACTCATTCGTTATTTAAAAGTTTTATTCTGTGGATTTATTTTCTGGCGATTTTTGTTTTTTTTGTGGCTTTTTAAAAGACAGCGTATGGATTTTCTTATATAAGGCTTGAGGAACGTGGCGTTAGACTACCTACGTATGGCTGCCTTCGGCATTCGGAGTGGTTCGCTTTGGTTCCTATGTACAAACTACTTTTTTCCTTCTTCAGAAGAGACATCTTAAACACATCTTACCCCTCTTGCGCCCCATCACCTCTCGGCCGGACCATCGTATTTCATTCGTCATTCGAGGTGTTGTCTTTGGCTGCACTAGTTAGTCGCCGATATTCACCAATGAAATTATTCATTGTTTCCATGGAAAAATACCTTTATTGGAACCTCAGGCAGGTTATATTATATTATATTTCAAGTTGCTGGCATGGGTCGACGTGGTAAAAGAGTGTAAGATTGTAAGAGTTTAAAAAAAATCGTAAGGTAGAAGGTATATGTTAATCATTAATTTAATCCGGGATTCTTGCCAGGCAGGCATACAATCTGTGGTCTGTTTTCTTTAGTAATAAAGCCAGTTAGATATCATATTTTTTATTTGGAGTCGTACTACTGAGAACTTAAAACTCTATGATTCGACCGAATGCTAACGCGATTTTTAAAATATCATGTATCTCTGAGATATGTTCGTTTAGGACAGGGATGTGTTATTTAAAAAAAATCCCATTTCCGTTTACCAATCGGCTCTTGTTCGAACTAAACTCAAACTCCGTAGAAATAGTTTCAAGGCATATCATACAAGACGTGTATGTGTAGGGTTGTAAGCTTGGGAAAGAGTAAAATTGAGATTTTGCTGGATAACTTTTCTCCGATGATATTCTACAAGAGAAGTGTTGGGGCGGCAAGGAAAGACCCCTCTTTCCTTGCAGCCCTCGCTTGAAAGGTATTACATAGCGGTAAGTCTCCCCTGGGCGAAATTGGGCTGGTATGCGATGTAGGTTGTATCTGCATGATTGAAAATGCTTTCTCTTTCGGTGGCGAATGGCGAAGACATTCGAGAATATAATATAAGGACTGTGAAATTTAATGATAAAATTTTGAGGAGTTAAAATTAAGTTTGTTTTAAATATAATTTTGTGGCTTCCAAGTTATCCGCCTTAATAGTGGCTTATAAGCAATTACCAATTTTATAGTCAATCTTTTTGCACGTTACATATTGGATTTTAGATAGCTACCACATGACATGACGTTACATGGTCGCATGGCAATGATTACTCACATGCTTGTCCTTTATAATGTTTTTAACCAATTGCTCTTCGCCTGTAAGGGAGGTACCTAGTTATATCATAGTCATTACTGTCATCAGCCGTAATACTAATAATCATACGCAAACTGTCTTCCTTTAGACCAGCGATACAAGAAACTATACGTAAATTTAAATAAAATAATTATCTTCTAACACATTAATCCACTGTACTAAATTTGATATACTAAACTTTGAAAAGGTTTTATTTTATATAAAATATCCATATTATATCGAAAAGTTTTTA
The DNA here is from genome assembly GCA_020383195.1 of Neomicropteryx cornuta. Classification (NCBI taxonomy): domain Eukaryota; kingdom Metazoa; phylum Arthropoda; class Insecta; order Lepidoptera; family Micropterigidae; genus Neomicropteryx; species Neomicropteryx cornuta. Next base: position 16,891,823 of record JAHKQU010000014.1, read on the forward strand.
GAAATTAATGTGAAATTTCATAAAAATACGTTATTATTTGGTCAAATATATAAAGTCAAGTATATAAAAACTACAATAGCTTACACTCGAGTGTAAGCTATTGTAGTTATTAATTTATTAGGTTATTAATTTGTCCAAGGACATTAGGGTGTTTCATCCACCAAAGTATGTTAAGCTGAATTAAATTTATGTCAATTAATTTATTGTTTACAAAAACATTCGTCTATATACAAATATTATAGGACAAAAAACAACTACAATATGGGTGCAAAACGCAGATAACAATAAGAAAATATAAAGCGACCGATGATAAATTTCAGCGGCAACTATGAAAAACAGATTTTTTACTGATCGTTGATTATTAAATTTTGAATGCGAGTATGGTTTAGCATATTGGATTCTGACATGATACGACTTCAAAATAATGATTGAGATTCTCGATTCGACGTTTTTTATTTTTTAAACAATCACCCATTACTCAGTATCTGCTTGCGAGATTTAGAATGGTTTTATTTTGCACTTGATGGAAGTTCTTCAGGGGTTGTCTCAATTTAGTTTAACAATGTCTAATGTAAGAATAGAAAGAATAATTAAAAACTCCGTTCAAAACGTTTTCATGTCTAATTGATTAAAACGATTTCGATTATTGATTTTGAAAATGGAATCGTAATGCTTAGAGTTGATTCAACTGAAGTTTCATCAAATTACTCTAGTTTAGGGTACATAGATAAAATAAATAGAAAACTCTGATATATATTAATGTATACCATTCCATAGTCAATAATCACAGTTAATATACGTACTAAAATTAATAAAACAAAAAAAAACTGACTAAATAAATCCCAAAAAACTAAAGAATAATATAAGAAACTTCCTACTGTTAGTAAACTATTAAAATACTGATCCACCAAAACGTTGAAGCCTGCGCAGACATTATGGTCTATAACTGAGGTTTCAAAGGTGTGACTTTCTGTTTCTTTGTCTTATCTTTTTATGTCTCAATAACTTATGAGGACATATTCTGATTAGAGTAAACTGGCGACGGAATTTAACTGTTTGTCAATGTTACCAATCTAGAGGATGAGATGTACTCGTTAATGCCAATATTTTAAGTTGAACCCTTGGATCTGCTATCCACCATTTTGTAATAGATGTGACGTATGACCGTTATACCAAGGTTGCATGTATTTATTTTAACAATTTACGCACATTAAAATCCTCCTTAAAAAAATATAATGGAGATGCTCAGCAACGATTTGGCAAACATACAACTGGCGTCGTTATCATGGGAACTCAAAAAAGATGCTGGGGATGATGATAATATGGTTAGAGACACGCAAGATAGGCAAGCGTTGGATATTTAGACAAAGTATGGACAGCATAGAGAAGAGTGGAAGAAACATCCATCCAACAAAGGGTTGCTACAGACAGATTGAAAATGATCGTTCAATTCTGTTAGCCTTTCTCTTAAGTTTTCTTTCTGATCTCAACTCTAAACTTGCGAATGTCTTCCGCGATACATAGGTTGGCTTCCGTTGTGTATGTGTGTTCGGAAGTGGATTTATATCATTCTGTTATTAACTACGATGGTAGCAATAGCTCTCTCTTCTATTTTTATAAATTCAGAGCTTGATCCTTCAGATTTTTATCCTAAATTCCATATTTTTTTAGGTTGAGATTTTAACAAACACCTTGTTATGTTCCTACGATAAACTCAATCGAATACCACACACTTTGAACAAGTTTACTCGAGGGTCGATACGCAAATCGTTTGGCCGTGTGTGAAAAAGAAAGATAAAACATTAGTGGTCTTGTCCTGTCCTGGTCAGATTAATTAATTCCACCATAGGGAGAGCTCTTCTCTCCCGATGCGGCAAATTCTCTATTCCCTATTCCCTTTATACGCTCCATTCTTTCCCTCTCCGCTATCGCCTGCGTTTCCTCCTCAAGGGGTAGCATGTGATTTATTGTACAATTAAGCGGTTGATATTCACGTACCCGTTTGTAGTTAAACGCCATCAATTTGGGAATATAAAAAATGTATTTGCTTAAACTTGAGACATTCCCCGTCGCTCAACATTTCTCTTTATAAGAAATTGTCTACGATTTTACGTTTATTTTATTAGTGGAAAACGTACGTTTACAAGGATACCATTGTAATTTAGAATTACAACTAATTAAACTTTAATATAATAACTTGCGTATAAAGTTAAAGACCAGAAAAAAAATACCCTAGCTTTTCTAAAAAAAAAAATACAATAAAAAAATAACCGTTTTACACGGCGAATGACTAGATTATCAAAATGCACATAATATAACCGACAAAATCACTTACTAATAAACCCTGCTCACCACATTCGATCACGATATTCGGTACGAAAGAAACGACATTTAAATTATTCTAGCCTAAACTGTTTACAACAGCATCACAATATAGAATTATTTAGATATAAACTTACTTAAGTTGTATAAAATATTTTGGTTTTGGAAATGGATTTGAAGCAATATATTATGTAAAAGTTCTTTACTATTTAAAATCTATGATCCTTGTATAAGTCTATAAAACTACCTCAGTATCAGTTTAGCACTTAACAGAAAGTTGGGATTCACGGACACAGATTTACAACTTTCTATGCCTTGAGAAGCTTCCGTGGTATTAATGATCGAGTCACCGATCTGCACGATTTAAATTAGCACTTTTAACCTTTTTTGAGCAGATGACAGAAACAAAATTTCTTTGATTTTGTTTGATTTGAAAGATAGTAAATAAAGTAAATACAATAAGTAAAATAAAATAAAGTAAGACTTTGACGATCGAGTCTGCCTGGTCCGCTTTAAGATTCCAGCTCTCTAAGTCTCCTTATATTGGCCGTAATTACTATCTTTCCAAGATAAAACCTATCTTGAGAAAACGGAACATTGGGTTCAATTCTTTTCTTTCCAGAACAATTCGCCAGTGGAATACTCTTCATAGGTCAGTATTTGATCCCTTTCCTTCTTCCAAGGCTGTTTTTAAGCGTAGGCTGCGAGTTGGTAAGCATTATTTTTTTTTCCTTAACTACTAATCTCAACAGTATCACCGGCAATTTTGTAATTATCTACTCCTAAATATTGTAATTACCTAATAATAATAATAAAAAAATAATACAATTTTTTTTGAGGAATGGATGTGGTGTGGATTTCATTAGCGATATCAATAATAAACAATTAAGGAAGGGTAGTTTTTGTTGTAGTATTTTAGTGATGGAATTTAAACAGCAACGTCTTACAAAAGTTCCTAGAACCATGAGAGGGTGGGGGGAGGGGGTCGTTCGGTGATGGCCGATGAGAAGAAAGAGATAAGTGAGGGGAAAAAATCTATCTCCTTCCAAAATATGTGCGACATAAAATTCGATAGCTCGATTGTTATCATATGAAAACAATAGAATTATGCATTTGATGAAAATGAAAGAACAATAATTTAGGGAACATATTAAAGTCGATCAAACGTCACTGTAAGAGCTGTAAGCTTCTTGGGCGGTTTCAGGCAAACTGTTATTCCGGCGCGCCTAAGTCGAAAATCGGGCCATTTCAGGAGTAAAATATTACAGTTAATCAGTGGCGGCTCTCGGCGGCGCCGGCGGCGGCGGCGGTCACGTAAAACCATAAATTTTACCGTTATCTCGAGTGCGGCGTCTGAATGTTTTCATCGTTACGTTGGGTTGCGTTACCGTGACGCCGTGACGCTTTGCCCTCTACGGCCGAGGTGAAAGCTTTTCACGATTGAGACCGCTGAAAACAGTTTTCGGCGTCACATGTACGAGTATATACTCGTACATAGTGTCACCTTATCCGATGCGATGTATCTGAGGGTTTGCTGGTAAGATCATATCGAGAGAAAAAAGTGTCCACTTTCTATACATAAGTACTTTTTCATAGACTTTTAAAAAATGAGGACCTTAATCGTAATTTAATGTTGGAGTTTTTTAATGTTTAAGTAGAGTAGTAGTGAAATATTAAGTTTATATGCATGTTTATAGGAATTACAATTAAATCGAATTTTTACTAAACGTGTGTAAAAGTTTTACAATATGTGTGCAATAATTGCCAATTAAAAATTGTTTTTTGTACGTATACACGATTTTAAATTATATTTATTGTAGACGGGTACCGATAATTTTTATTTTATTTTATTTTTGTGCGGCACTCTTTTATATGCATATAAAACATAAAACATAGATTATACTAAATAGAAATAATATAAATTTTATATTATAAAATAATAATTATATGATTATATATATATTGATATATATATATAAATATAATGTATGAACATAAATATGTACTTGTATATTTTGATAATTTCGGAAGCAATTCAAGAATATGCATTTTGAATTGCCAAGGCTATCATGGAAAATATCAATGCTTTTATCTTTATGTAGGGCATTATCAAGATTACAGATATTATATTATTAAATTATCATGTGTTTAAAATATTATATTATTCTCATCGGGTATTTATTATGTTACTAAAAGCTAAGTTGTTATGCGACATAGGGGTTCTAAACACATCAGAGGTTCTTAAATTATGCGACGTCCTATTAAATAATATTTTTTTAGACACGGTATTTCTTGTATTTCCTAATTAAATCATCATAAATGTATTTTCTAAGTAAACCTTGTATTTTTTAATTATATAATGTCTATATACGTACATATTTAATTAAAAGTAACTTTAATGATAACAGAAAACATTATCTTCTCACCCTGTCTATGCTTATGTACCCTCATAAACTTTATCTCTCTTGCACATTTCTTAATATATGACAAAATACAGACACAAGTTATCAATCACATCATCACATTTAAATGTAAACATGCATTGGGAAAATAATTTCTGGTTTTTTTAAAATTAATAAACAATTATAAGGATAAGTTTCATCGTATAAATTTATATTAACCCGTAAGTGCAAAATAATATTCTTATTATTTTTAATTAGTAAAAGGATACTGTCTGTGTCTCACAATAAAATTGAATTCGAGCCGCTTCCTTATAGCCACCGCGGAATGATGCCATCCCGTGTCTGAATGGACTGTAGTGGGTTTGAATTATTCGCACGCTTCTCTGCGCGAAGGCAGTTGAAGTGGGAGTTGAAGCTTCTAAATAATGGCGATTTTAAAATTCAACGCCAGGCGATATTCCAACGTTTCATTGCGCGATCTCCGCGCCGTAGCAATCAGAAGGCGGGCGGCTGCACGGAGATGACCCGGCAAGCACTTGCGCGCCGCCCGCCCCCGCGAGGGAAAATGCTCAAGAGAACTCTCTACCATTTTCCTTGTCCCGTTAATCCCGTATTCATTTACTGTTTCGCCGACAGAGGGCGTCGGCGTCGGAGCCGACAGCATAAGCAGCCGCACACGTGACTGACGCGGACATAACATTTGCAATGATGACAAAGCTGTGTCTTTCCTTTGGGCCATTCCCAATCGCATATGCTCCTCTCAGCTGTCAAATCTCGCAATTTCGTGCAAGATTTGACAGGCGAGCGAATGATACGTCTTATCCCGATCTCCCATGACACGGCCCTAATTATATATATGCAAAAATAATGAGTTAGCATGGCATTATAAACAACAATGTCAATAACGCAGATGACGCGATATTCAAATAAATTTTGAGTAATCCCCGTGATTTTAAACACAATATCTGTGAACACAGGTTTAAAATTCTATTTTTATTTATGACCCGAAAACACACATACGAATACGAGTATAAAAAAAGTAAAAATATTATGGCTGTCTGAGATAAAGGCACAGGATTATAAAATAATCAATAATATTTAAAATAAATATTTTCTTTTGTGGTAATATGAAATAATTAAAAAAATATTATTTTACAGAAAAAAAATCAAAAGTGTCCGCTCTATGCCAGAGTATTATTGCTTTTGACCAACTTTAAAAATGAAGCAACCATAGTGTATTAAAAATGAGGGTAAAGTGACTTTTGAGTACGAACAGCCCTTAAGGCGCCTACATACCTGAATGCTACAAAAATGCGTATTTTACGGGTATTTAAATGCGTTAGTCGAGATATCCAGAAGAAATACAAGTAAACTAGTTTATTCATATAAAAGATAAATTATTATTCTAGAGGATTACCTAAGGATATTTCTTTAAACATGCTAAAAATATAAAAAAAAAGCAAAACCGCCATGCATGAGATCGCATTTTTTGAAGCAATTTTATGTTTTTGTGTTATTATTTTAAAAAATGGATATAAAAACATTACAAATCCCTTATTTTTTTAAAAAACAAATAAATTCTATTAATATTCCATACAAAATGGAAGGCAGCGGTTTGTGCTTTAAACGCCGTTATGCCCGTTATAGAGTTTACACCTTTCCGTTTATCGTGCAAGGCTTCTTTTCGCAAGCAACATTTTGTAGGTAGAATCATTTGAATGGTGTCTTCATCACATATGTAGAAGTACCCTTAAGTTGCAATTCTTTTTATAAGTTTATATCAACTGGCTTCGCTCGAGATAAATGAGGTTAGTGAAACGTTTTGACTTGATGTTGATGTTCAGGTCTTCGACCCGTCTGTGGATGTTTCCAATTGAAACTTGACAAGACAATTAATCTTGTTTGGTGTAAACGCTATAGGTGTCGCAGAGTACAAGTAGATATTGGCTTGCCGATTTATCATAAACATATATATTTTAAAAACTGAATGCTATCTATAGTTTAATAGCAAAAATATTCTCCTTACCTATATTCCCCTTGTACACCAAAACTCGCCTACCCTACTTTACAAATGTCACGTCTCACATATTGTGAAGATAGACTGTCAGTTCAACTTTAGACTGTGCGAGGCAACCGTATAAATCCGCATTTTAAGCGTTCGGAAATCTTCAAGAACTCCGTAAAATAGTACTAAAATTCTTTAACAGCATCAGTGCATACAGAAAATCCCCGCAGCTTAAAAACCTGAGGAACAAGGAAAAAGTGCCGCCTGCAGCAGACAAAGCCGTGTGAACCTGCCTGGCATTGTTCTCTATCTATCCTGATATATTTTACAAATCCACAATACGACTATTCTGTTGGTCGGAAGTGTATCAAGCTATAGACACAGAACAAAACTAAAACCTACAGCTTTCTAGCCAAGGTGGCTCAATTTATTTTAGGTCGTACCACAAATATCCTCCCAAAAATGGTCAAAATAGATCAGAGTACTTCAAAACTTAAATTTATTTCAAAGACATGGATTATATTCATTGTTAAGACAAAGTATGACCACGATACTTTTCGTTTTGGATCGTGAAAGTAAAAAGACATTAAAAATGTTTAAAAAGTGCTTTAAATACGTAGGTATATATATACATACGTGTAAGTATGTGAGATTCTGAAAGAGACTGCCGAAGAGATTTTTATTAGACCAAATCCACGGCTCCATTCTTTTAAGGCCTGGGAAAAGCTTTTCTTCTTTTGTATGCTATCGCATATTCAGTTCGTCTCGTCGCTTCTCGCCTTCGACTGTTTAAATTATAGGGAATCTGAATAATTTTATTGGGTTAGGTTAACTCGTCTCAATGCTCATTTAAAAAATAATTTAGATAACCACAAGATTCATGACTCTATGCAGTTAAATAATAATGTCATAACCACCTAATTTAATATTACTCAATGGTAATATATATAATATAATATACAGGTGTATTTATAAACTAAACCGGTCCCACGAACAAAACAAAAAAAAAAAATCGTAATAAAAAATCGTACTAAAATAATTATATTATTACAAACGCTCACTCGGGGGGTCGCTGATTGAGCTCGCGCCATGCGTTTAACCGCGTTCTCAAACATTAAAACGATTTCTATTAAATATCGAATGTGTTTTTTTCGTAAGTGGGTAATATTTTACCAATAATGCTGATTAATGTTTGATTGTTGATATAGATCAACCCTCTAAAAGGACATTAGTGAATTTAAATGGAGCCGTGAATTTTATTTGTGACTTCATTAAAACAAGCTCGAAATCCCAATCATGAGTTCTCGCGTGAATTTGAGCAAGAAAAGTGGTTTATTACATGATAAAAGGGTATACACTTTCTTTTATTGTTAATCATAAAAATAATGATACCTAAGTATATTTTTTAACAATAAATATGTATATATTTTTTCTAAAATTATATAAAATATACAATTTTACCATATATAACCATGATTATGATATCGGTTTAAAAACTATACGTTTCTTATAGGTAAATTATGTAAGTTTAGTTGAGTAGGGGCCAAAATAATTGAATAAGACCTAGGTCATAGCAATTTTTTTAAAAAAAAATATAACATCGTGCATAAAATATATAACATAGGTTGCAATACTGCTATGTGTTAAAATGTGTTTTTTTGTAATTGACATTGTATAACAGTGTGTGGAATATGATGTGGAAAATAAAAAAAATAATTGAAAGCATAGCTTTAATTCATATTAATTTCATATTTTGCTTTCTGAATTCATAACGATAAACGATATTACACACAGAGGCTTTCGCGTAAAATTTAATTATAATTAATCATCTTCTTTAGAGCTTCTAAATATAATTTGCTTGTGAAAATAGCTTTGTCAGAAAATGTTATAACCATAGACACAAACACCTTTACCGAATAGAAATGAAAAATCACGTTTCTCTGTTATTTAAGATTGTAGTATTTTTCGTAAGCTTAATTTTGATTGATGAGTTTACACTTTTTATTAACTCTCTCTTTATAGTATGAGGGTCGAGGTATTTCAAAATTTCTTGCAACAGGTTTAAATATTAGAGGAGTTATAGGCCTGTGAGTGACAGAAACAGGTAACTTAAGTTAAACCACCTCCATTTTGCTTAATTTAGCAGTAATAATTACAAAATTTTGTAGTTACTAGCACAAGCACATTCTCGTTATTTTTTTTTGAGGAATATAGCCTAAGTCCCGAGATATTATTAGGAATAGGCCATAATTTATTTTTATTGTAATAATAATAAAAACGTTTACCATGAAACTATCGATACGTAAACTTAGTTCACGTTTAAGATAATTTTACGTTTATTGTATTATTGTGTTATTTATTTTTTTATTCGTGGTGGGTTTTTTGGAATTAATATTTGATAAAGTACAAACCAAACATGGCTTCTAATTGGACTCGAACTGGGGCAGATACGTCCCTCAAGTTAATTATAGTCTGTGATGTGGCGGAAACCCTATCTGTTTCCTACTATCCGATGGGATTTGAATGAGTTATCATCAGTACATGCCGACATGCTCTATTTTACGCCGCTTTTATTATTATAGTAAAATATTTAAATGATAGAAAACAAACATTGATATTGGTAGCAATATTTTATTTATTTATTTATTTAACAGGTTTCCCCATGTACAGGTTTCCCCAATAGGCGAGACACGCTCAGAACAATTTAAATACTCATTTATGGGAATCCTGAATTTACATTTTAAAATTGAATAAAGAACGCGGAGATCCAAAAAAGGAAGTTCCTTTGAAGTATTTAATTTTTAATAAAAGTATATTTTGAATTCGACTAAAATACCTCTTTCTACCTCTACACGCCGTATTATTGAAATTAATAATATAAAATTGGCTAGAATTTTCAAATCAATAAATAATATTTACCAACTCAGTCTACGTTTAAAACGGTCCTGGAACATCGGTAGGGTAAATATTGCTTTCGAAAGATTCGATTTGCAAATCGTTCTTTAAATAAAAAAAAAAATATCCATTGTTTTTTGTAAAGAGCCATTTTAAAAGAAAAACGCATATGCGACATATTCATTCTACTAACTAAATATTTTAGCCAAGAATATATAAAAACAAAGAAAAATGAAAGCTTTCTTAATTTTTTACACAACTTCATCAACAATCATATGTATATGATTACAAGTCATCCTGTAGGATGACTTGTAATTCGTTCTATTCCTTAAAAGGGGTTATACTAGAGGTCATTTTCAACAAATTACGCTTCATCAACTAGGGTCAAAGATATAGAGGTTTTAATTTATTTTTATTAATTTTCCTATTTTCTGAAAAAAAAGGCAGAAAGCTGGGTTGGTAGCAAAACGAAGCTCGGGTTTGAAAAGCTAGTAACATCTAAAGCGTACATAACTTGTTTCTAGCTTCTATATAGGTACGAGTAATCGCGCGTGCTATAAGGATTACGTCCTTTATTTTATGTATTATTTAATAGATAGTCAGAGTTCTGGTGGGTAGGAAAATGTAAGGCCGACATTTTTATGACATAAGCCACTTCGCCTTCTGAGCCGCAGGGCGCAATATTTGAAAATTTCCCGTCGATGCCAATAGGAAACGCATTCCGCGTCGTAGCCTCCGACGAAATGGGCGAACTCGCGAATATATTGAAATTTGATGCAGGCATGTTTGCATCTTGAAATTCTCGGAAAAATATTCGTTGTAACCAAAAAACATTTGCATTTATTTTTCTAAAAATAGATTTTATTTTCTAAGGCTTATCTAGCATTGAAAAACTATTGCATTATAAGCAACAAAAAAAAAAAACAATATTTACACTTATGCAGGGCAAATTGCATAAATCAATAAGTATATAATCATAAATAATTCAAGAAGTATTCGAAAGTTATTTTATCCTCGTTTTTGGCACACTCTACTTGCTTTATTTTCAATGTTGCACAAAAATAATCAATAAAGCGGACAGTTTTGTAATAATTAATAATTTTATTAATTAAATATAAAAAAAAATATTTTCATTTGGCATTACCACAATTGACGTCATAATTACATAGGTAAGAAATAATAAATGATATGAAAGAATTAGACAGTCCAAAATTACCTAGTTTTCGAAGTAATCTAGATATATCCTGTTTATGATGATGTTTATGATATATCCTGTTTATAATTTATGATAATATTTATGATATATCCTGTGTATTTTTGATATATTTTTGATATTTATGATATAACAGTGTAAAGGTTATAAATAGGTAGAATTTAAAGTCGTCGGCGCATAATGCGCGCGGTGGCTTGCTAGCCTGTCGCCCTGACTGACTGCCTGCGTCGCTGGCGAATCGCCCGTGCGCCGTTTCAATGTGCGCCTGCGCAGGTGCCGACCAATCAGATGCGCCCGGTGGCGATCGCACGTCGCCGGCCAAAACGACGCTGCCAGCATGTCCAATTATGTAGCGCCGCTATAGTTTGATAAATACAAATCTTGAATGTAGTTGCTGTAGTTAGAAAATAATTTTTAATAGTTTATTATTTCGTATTTCTGTTCAGCCGCCATTATCACTACTCAATTATACGAATCATTATTATATATTATTAATCGATCTATACCGTGTTAGTTCAAACCATGTTATATGTTTAAGAGTTAAAAGTAAAATGGAATTGTATTTTTTTAGTTTCTAACTTAGTTTTTATATTAACAATAGAAATTTAAATGTAAACTTCGTTAATGCCAATTGTTTGTAAGACTGTTGATTTCTTTCATTAAAATACATTTTACTTTCGATATTTGTTTATTAAGGTATTTGAAAAATAATTATATGCAATAGAATAATAGATACTTGGGCTTATAAAAATAATAATATTATAAGCAAAATCCTTCTTGAAAATGAGAAAAAGAAACGTGTTCACATCGGTACTTATTTATTTAAAGTGTATTAGGCAAAAGACTCCTCGAAAAGGAAAAGCCTCAAAGCGTCCTCCGCTCGAGTCCTCCTCCTCATAATTCTCAAATGTAAACAAATGGCGAATTTACAACTTGATGAGAACGAATGTTCACAGACGACTGGAGATATCTCATTTCGCGTCAGAGTACTGAGAAACACCAAATACAGACATACTTATGATATTATGCTGTATAACGATGTCAAAATATAAACACGATTTATTATGACTTTGTGTGCGAGCGAGTTCTTTTACTGGTCAGAACAAACACAATCCGGTAATCTTTAAAGGCTGCTTGTAAATAATATCTCACAATACGAGTATATTTGTAAAAGTATAAAATTAAATCAAATAAAACTTTTTTTATTAAACAATATATCCATCAATTACAATGAAATATAATTATAGAAATTTAATTTACATTCAACGATATTTATTCAGCGTTTAGCTATAATTTTAATTTTAATATTATTTTTAAAGATTAAGGAAATATGTAGTCATATGTACATGTACGAATAAGTAAACTCAATTAGCGAATTGATGAGTGCGTAAGTAGTGACCTACGCGTAAAATTAACATTTAATCAGGTTAATTTAATAAGTTAATTTATCTGAAAGCATTATATATTTGGATATAGTGTTTGCACAAATAATACTGGAAATGGCAAGACCAATAAGCTGTTTTTTTTATCGTAAATTATGGTGGGATACGGTATGGTCCGGTTCAGATAAAAGGAGAAAAGATCTATCTGAAGACTGTTTCATGATTATACACACACAACCACACACCCTCGCTCACACACTCTCATACACGTTACAAATACACCTAAAAAATATATAGTCAAGTTAAACAAAAATTAAATATTATTGTACATAGGCGTTAGCTTTAATTGGCCTTATTATTAAGTCTCTGAAAAAAAATATATGCTACTATTTCGCTGTATGCTTACCTGTTTAATAAAAAAATAAATAATATTTTTTTCACTGTTTTCTTACTTCTGTATCCGTTGAAAATGAGCACATTGGCCATGGTGTCTGCTCCAACATGTTTAAATAAATGTAACGATATATTTATAAGTGAAGAGATTAAAGAGACAGAAATCAGTTTAATGTTTCGTCTTTCTTTACTTTTCAGGAAGAGAAAGACGGACCTGGTCATTAAGTAGTCCCTCCTGAGTTTTTTTCTAAATATCAATACAACAGTTGATTGTTGATCAGCGATCAGTAAAATAGAACAGTAGGTTGGATATTTGGGGATTTATTCTGGTAGACGGTAATTGAATTATTAATACTATGCCCGCAAACTTTAGTATGATAAATTTATTATTACTCATTCACTTCACTAAGATCATTTTGCTTTGTAACATTTAGTTTATACTAGTATCGGCTTCGCTGGGGTATATTTTTTTTAATCGAAAAAACATCCTCATAACAAAATCGTTTTTTACTCGTTTTGTTTCTAGATAGAAATTAATATTTTGTGGGTTAAGTAAGTTTAAAACCGAATCGACCTCGAGTACGAACCTAACTTATATAGCTCTTAAGCTAAAACTTAGCAGCAATTACATGCCTCGGATCGTTACATAACTTTAACGGCGTAATTACAGTAGATTTTGCGTGGTTCAGTGACTACTCTGATTAAATTGCCCCCAAATATGTAGGTCGGTGCTGATGAATATCTTCATCAAATTTAACTTCACGTAAAGTTTGATTGAGATTTCGAAAGCAACTTTTTACAATAAAATATCCAATAATGATCTGATTCTCGACACGATATTTTAATAATATTTGTATTAGTAAATAAATTCTGAAATAAAATATGTTTCAAATCGTACATTACTATACACGGCAAGCACTTTTATAGCAAAATAAAACCGCCTAAGGGTGAACTGAGTTACGATATTATAACTTATATTTTAATTAGAACATGGCACTACCGAGTGAATTAACTTTATTTTATGATTCGGAACAATAAAGAAAGAAAAACATATTAAATGTGGATTCTAAATATTCATAAATATTTGGAAAAAAATAAAAATTGCAAAATTGCATTTTTTTTTTAATAATTGTTTTTGACATATTATTAGCTAAATATACCAGTAAAACATACTATATTTTAAGTTTCATTACAATCATCTCCTCTGACTCTAGCACAAGTACGAGTACATTCAGCTTAGTTGAGTAGGGCTCAAAATAATTGGTTATGACCTAGGTCATTAGGCCTACCTAGTTAATTGACGATTTTGTCAGAAAGAAAATATTATATTATTACACGTAAACTACAAGCAGAATCCAATAACTGACTTTTACCTAAATTTGTTTACTTTAAGAATTAATTTGTTTACTGTTAACAGTTTTAAAAATTGATAATATAATATTTTTAAAACCCATACATCGAAGGATGATTAACATGGTGGTACTTGGTAGCAATCACATATATAAGTACATATTAAAAATGTTTTAATTTACATATATGATTAAAATACAACAGAAAGTAGATGATGCATTTAACTATCCGTCTGTTTATAATAAAAACAATATTGAATTCACGAACATTCATTGGTCCAAAATTTCTAAATTTAAACTAAGTTTCAATTACATTATAAGAAACACGAATGGCTATGACATAGCCCTGAAGCTATCATATAAAATCAATTGCTCCTTACATTGTTTATTAGTAGTAAATTATTAACCAGAACCGACCTACCGTCTTACGACTAGGCCTTACAGGCGTTATTAAAGGTATCTCCCACCCCAACTACTCGCGCCTTGGGTTGCTTCATTTCCTATCTCCATGCCTGCGGCACTTTTAACTCCTTCGATATGTGTTTTGGATGGCCATACCTCGGTAGTTGATTATTTTTTAGGTCAGACTAGATTAAAAAATAGGTACAATGGTATCATGATATTCTTTCAATTCATCATATTTTTTTAACAAACATTTTTTTTGTAATTTTGACGCACAGCTAGTAGTGAAACCCCTCCCTCTTTTTACCGAATTTGTGATTTATTTAATACTAATTTCTCGAAAATTGATCATTTTTCAATAACTCAGCAATAGTTTCGTAACGCTGTCTAAAAATACTAAATCAATGCACAAAATCTTTTTTTGCAGACCTTTTTTTATCAACCGATGTTTTTTAAATTCGTTTAATAATATTCTTTTTTATCTCTAACTATCCTAATTAGTCAGTCGGGCTACCCTAGTTTAGGAATGAATAGATACTTCAAGTTAGATTGTATTTACTTCATTACCTGTGTATAATTTCTGTCAGTAAATAAATAAACGCGGACGTAATATTTTAGTTTATAATGTGGCATTGAATATTCATAAGCATGTTTGCCCATATAAATAAGGTAGTATTAATTTTACCTGGCCAGTAATACGTAATACGTTCCAACAACCGTGGTGTTATATTTTTGGAATTCGAATATGATATTTAAGGGATCTATCAAACTGTCAAAGTACTAGACATTTGTTGACTTTAATTTTATATATCTATATTATCCGGACAGCCTCCGATGTGATTTGAACGGCTGATTGTTTTTCAAGAGCATCAATCTACGAGTATGCACACAAAAACGTCTCTTTCACATTTGTTTTTTTCGAGTTAAAAGTTGCATCGGACAGACGGATAGTATCTTCTTAAACATGAATGTTTAGAAGCGAAAATTTCCTAACATTATTAATAAAATACCAAATAGAAATGATTTTAGAGAAGAATTAAAACCATATGTTCGTTACATTTCCAGAAACCAGAACACATTTTATTATCAAAAAACCATTAAATCGAAATCATCTGTAGTAAGTCTTTAATATAATTTATATTTAGGTATCTATAACTTACGATTACACAACAAACATTTGAAAAAAAAATATATCTGCTTATTGTAATGGAATTATGGATATTTTTTTGTTCCTTTAATTAATTTTGTAATTATATATTTTTTAAATTTTTACTGAGACACTTATTGGTGACAGATGTTAAAAATTAAGTACAAATAATCTGTAAAATGCTAGTAATCTTCTGTTCATATGATACCGCCTACAAAAAAATGCGCAAAGAGATGATAACGAGTGACGGGATATTTGGTGGGAATATGAGGCAAAAATATGAATTTCTAATAATACATGGTCCGGTCCAAAAGCGCGTCGGAAACTTTTTTGCTTTTTGCGATGTTATCGGATGGAAGCCTTTTCGAGGATTTGCACGGAAATCAATTTAAATCGCTTTCATGAGAAAATAGGTTAGGTTTAGATCAAAGGAATAAAGTGAGACTGCGGGAAGCGAATTCACTTCTACTTTTTGAGCTTCTCGCTTTTGTGATTCCACTGTAATTTCAGGAAAAAAATATTCAATCAAAAAATAAAAACAAGGCGAAATCGTCTGGGTTAAAAGATAAATTACGTTTTTTATTTCATCTACAAAGGTTGAATAGATTAGCTTTGTAGTTTTAAAATTGTTTCAGATGATTTATGAATTTACGTACCGCGCATTACTTAATATAATAAAATACATAGAACACACAATGATCTAAAGCTTTTTAGCTTATGTAGGTATTTAGTAGCAGTAAAGTGCTAGCAGTTAGCAAATTATGGATACGAACGCAAACGTATACAATATTTCCAGCTTTTACAACAAAAAAAAAAAAATTTTAGAAATAGCTTTTTTTTTTTATTTTGAGTAATCACCGTATACAACCCCACGAAGGCTGGTGCCTTTTCCGTAGGTATCTTACAATTAAACATTAAACAATTAAACAATTAAACAATATTAAACAATTAAACGTCTCAATATAATGTCTTATGACTATGGTGACACTTCTCACGACACCTTAATTAAACTAAAATTAAAACACTGCGCGCTGACAGCAATCCCAAGTAATCCTTCCTTTATACAATATCTTTCTTATAGTCGTTTATTAAAATAATAAATAGAATCCTAATAATAAAACAAAATTATAATAAATAAATAAATAAATCTTTTCGTTACTACACAAAATACAATGAAACGAAAACGCTTTTGATAATCAATTTATTAGTTAATTATAGGTTTTGTTTGTGTTTATAAAAATCTTCACTAAATCTACCAAAATTCATAAAGCAATGGCTTAAGGCATATCGTATATGGGAAGGTAAATATTTTTTTGGTTACCAAAATAAGTACATTAGGGAGAAGTTATAAATATTTGATTTTTTTGCTGACGTGACGAAAATTCAAACTGGTTATAATTAACTTCCAAAAAATCAATCTGCTGCTAGAAGTATATGTATAGCTTGTTATTACGAGCTACACATGAATTTCTCAAATTTCCATGATCATAATCTTGTAATGGTCCTTAACATAATTGAACTCCTGTTCTGATTTCTCTCGGCTGAGCGATTTTCGGTCGCACGACGAAAGTCCAAAGTTGAACAGAACACGAGGCATTTGTGTGACGCGACGGACGACAGCTTCTGATTTTACTCGCAGTTGGGAAACTTTGTAACACATGCACGGGTCCTTGGAGTCATCCTCCGGTAAACTTCAATGGAATTAAGAAAGTTGGCATATGCGCCGCGCAGTATCGTTTGGAATAATATTTACAGTTTAATTAAGAGTCTGATGAGAAATATTATTTGCAGCGAAAAAATGTTATGCTTTTTATACACTCAACTTGTAAAATGCGAGCATATAAAATGTTGCTAAAAATATAGCAAACCATGAGAGATTTCTGTCAGGAACATTGAAAATACTGCGAGTTAAAAAACCGTTGCTCTTTTCAGCCCTCCCTTATAAATATTTTGTGTACATTTCCATTGATACATTTTTAAAAAATCATGCGAGACTGCTTTTTGGTTAAAACGTGGTAGATTTAAACGTGGTAAACTAATTTATTAATGCAATAACATTATAATTGTCCTGGCAAAAACAGGGTTTTGGCTGCCAGAACTCAGGATTATAATCTTAATTAATCATACACAATACAATTTTTACAAATATTTTATACAAGTCATACATTTTTTTTTACCATTTAACAGTTTAATTCAAATGACACAAAGCAATAAACTCGTATTTAATAATAAATAAAATTACGAGCACACGGCGGTTCATTCACAAATAATTTAATATCATGTTTAAATGTTTGTGAATGTTTAACTTTCGTTTTTAAATGAGATGGCATTAAGTTCATCAATGAGATGGCATTAAAAACAAATTAGATAACGGAAACAAACAATAAGTATTAAGAAGATACAATAAAAAATCAAAAACAAGTATGAACGTCTGATATAAGAAAACTATGAATAAGTAAAAATACAACTTATTTTAGCGTAATAAAATAAACAAAATAAGTGTTACCCGCGTGCTTTTATTGGGGCAGGATCGTATCAAATTATACCCAGTGATAACAAACAAATCACATCATTTTGTCAATATTGCGAGAAGTTGAAAGATATTTGATTTCGATAGAAATTGAATAATTTAAATATTGTTTTACATAATTAAATGTGTATTTTTAATATTTCAATTACTATTAAATTTAAGAATGAGATCATATTATACTAATGGTGAGAGAAAAAATCTTTATGATGTTATTCAATTACTCCATTTAGGAAGACTGGTCCTGAATATCGTAACATTATAAAATGAAAAGAGATAGAATTAATTTCCACGAAGCCAGCAAATGAATACGTTTCGGGTTTAGCGGCATTCCATTGAAATATCTAATTGGGGTTGCAGAGTAATTTATACCTAGAACAGCTGAATGTGACTCAACCATGATAGAGCTTTAGAATAATGATAGCCATTACCATTTATATTCATTACGTAGTAGAAAGCGCGCGCTGCGCGGCGGTTCACTTTGTAATAACAATATGATTTACGCAAGAGGAAGGTTTAACATATCAAAAGCGCAAAAAGTGCATTTCGTGCTTTACAGGAAATGCCTCGTTCCTATAATATTATTACTAATTTAGCACGCATCATTTACTTCATTCATAGTGAAGAAAAAAGAGCGAAATTAATAATAGTTAGGGTAAATATATGCGTACAATAATTTTGATAAAATTCATTATCGCTGTCGCGACCTTTATTTCAGATATCTCCAGTAAGCAGTTTACACGTTTGAAAGAGTCTGCAGACTCGTCTACCAGATATTCACTAATATAGACAATATCTAACAACATTTTTAACAAAAATAAATCCGTTTATAAAATCCAAAAAACATAAAAGGGGAAAGTTGTATTTTAACATAAACATGAAATATGAAAGGTGTGTTTTTTAACCACACAAATTCTATTTAAAATTGTCGGAATTTGTGTTAGTCCTTTGGTCGTATGTTCGTCAACCGCGCCCGTCTGTTGCATCTTTCAACTCGAAAAGTACAAATTCTACAAAGGGTTGAATTTTGTGTGTTGATTGATGCCATTGTATAACAACCAGAGCCGCTTAGATCACACGGAAGGGTGTTCGGATAATATAGACATTTAACATTAAAGTCAACAAAAAGTTTAGTACTAGTAAATGAAACATTGACAGTTCAATAGAAAGCCCAAATATCATATTGGAATTTCAAAAATATGGCAGCATGGTTTTTGGAAACTGAGAACGTATTACTGGCCAGTTAAAATTAATACAATTACATCTATGTGCTCAAATAGAAAGATCTAAAAGAATGCCATTCATTAATTTCTTGAATCTAGGTAAATCACTAGTAACTGAGAATGAGATATGAGCATATCAGTTGAATAGCTGCTTGCTCAACAAACAGTAATAATGTTCAGTGCCACATTATAATTATTATAAATTGATATAATATGCATGTGTTGTTTCAGTACTAGCCGTGCTTTTACCAAGCGGTTACCACCAGTGAGTATCGCAGCGTTGATCAAACTATCATTTGAAGCATAAGCTAAAGTCAACCAGACGATTAGAATAAGTTGGAAATCTTTGATTATTTTAAACACAACTTATCTGTTTTTTTTTTATGAGAAATGATAATGAAATGCTTTTTAGACAGGTTTTATAAACAAATTCACGGATTAAATTAAATGTTAATACCTACTAAATAAACGATGAAGTGTACCTACTTCTACTTTTATTTTTCTATTAAAATATAAAGGAGTGAAGCATATAAAAACATCACGGATGTAGCCAGCTCCTGCGATTTAATCCTATGAAACCTCAACTTCGCATTTTTTCACAAAGGCAGCTATTCCTCAAAACATCGCAGCATAATGAAAGTTGAAACATTCAAAACTTTAATAAGCCGTGCAACGATCCGCTGTGAGGAGGAGATAATCTACTTTTCTACTTTCTTTTAAGAAGATTGCCCCTAAACTTGTGTCGTTAGACGTCTCAGTCGACTCCGACTTGTGTTGCCCGTCTTTATTGGGTTAGTGGCAGTTAGTTAATACAACGTTGCTACCGACTTCTGCTCATCACCACATTTAACTGAACCTCATTATATTTTAGGGAAAACGTTAAGAGGGAGAAATCCCTCTTAACACGCATCGCACAGGAGAGCAGAATATAAGTCGATTAACTTGATTTTTTATAAAATTCTTACCTGGATAGGACTAAACATATTTTGTTTTACCTCACCGAGCTAGCATTAGTGCAAATAAGCAATGTATCGTGTTTCTTGTTTTTATAAAGTTAGCCATACAATTGACAACATTTTTAATCTTATTATCAAAATGTCACACCTGTGAATTTATTTTAGAATGTACGAACAAAAGTAATGAAATTGATTACGTATGTATGTTTTTAGGATTATTTATTTATTTATCTGTTGTGGCCTTTTAGGCTCTAAAGTGCACGTAGATATTATTTATAGATAAATATTTTTTCCGATTTTTGCATTGTATTCGAGTAGGCAAAAAAAAGACCTACAAATGACTACTGAATACATATTTAATATGTATAGAATAATAAAAAAATGTAAAATATTTTCATTGCCAAAATTTTATATTTTGCCAACCCCACGAAAATAATAATAAAAAAAATGATAATAATATTAAATGATTAAAAATATTCTTAAGTATGTAGACTAACAATATCCTAAGGAATAAATTAATTGTACTATATCGGCGTACTTTACATTGAGTTATTTTTAATGTATCCATTATAAAAAAGAAACGTATTTTTGCAAGTAATATGTTTTATAAGTGAATTGCTGGATTCAGACAAAGGAAACCTCACCTCAGCGCGGTCGGTGCACAGAGGGTAACGCCATGACAAACATTGCCATGGATATTGAATAATCCCTGAGTTCGTATTGTAAAGCGGAGGTAGTCGATCGTGCTGATCAGAGCTGCTCTCTTGGGAGCCGCCCGCGTCGGTACGTACTAACTACAAAGATTGCTTTTACCATTGTTTACATAACGTCAGTTACTTAGATATCATAAACACAACAACATGTTATTAGTAACATTCTTTTGTTTTACCGAGGTTTCTAAGCAAACTTTCATATATTTGAAACTTACGTAGAAAAAACGTAGGCAGGAACTGCAACTTGAACGGCACTTTTAAACTAAAAACTTATAAACTTTGCGAGTTTTTTTGACAGAATTTGTCAGAATCGACAATATATCGAATATCAAGTCGGCTGCTTCACCTGGAAACTCGGGAAGCTTATTTCTCAATTCGGAAGCGTCGGGATAATCTCAGCTATTCAATTCGTCTGAACAGCTATTTAGGCGAGTTATTCAGCAAAGGCTTCCATAGAATTGCATTTACTGGACATGAAAGCGTTGAATGCAAAAGTAAAAAGGGAGGCTGTATTGTGATGAACTCCTTTGGAGAAAACTTATTAAAGTCGTTTTGAAAGGATTTGAATAGTCATAAGTTACTATGAATTGAAATGTTTTAAAGTTGTTCTATGAATATGCCAACAACTAAATTTGTGGTTCTAACCAATTCCGCTTCTATTAGTTGGCAAAACACTAAATGTGCCTGGACCACACGAAAAAAAAATGTACTGTATAATATATTAGTAGCATCATTTATAATGTAATTTTCTATAAAATTTCACAGAATTTTGTTGGTACCAGTGCAGCTTTTTAATACAATTATTATTATTGTTTTATAAAATGAATACGATATTGTAGTAATAAATGTAGCTGTAATACAATATTCACTGAATATTGTAGGTATGTGTTAGAACATATAACTCCAAAAACCAAATTGAATAGTAGTGCTGTGAACGATAACTGAACGGATCAATAAATATGAGTACTTCAGAAATATAAAATATAATGCAGATAAAAAAAAAAACAACTTAAATAGTAATAAAAATAAAGGATAACAACGTTCATAAATAACCAAATGAAATCATAATAACACGTTCGTACGACACTTAATCTAATTTTAACCAAAGTCACGTTGAGGTTATAAAAATATTTTTTTTGGTTTAGATTTTAAATAATTTAAATAAAATATGTGTAATATTTATTATGTAGATTTATTATATTTATAACACTTATAAGTACCATATCCTCCCGCGTTTATGTGTTTAATATTTTCACCATTTTTAAATGAAATCGCAATGTATTTAAAAATATAATGTTGGAAGCATAAATTATAATAAATAAATTCGAGTCTCTGCACACAAAACCAAGGGTGGCCACCAAAGCGTCGGGTTGAAGACTTTGAGGTGGTTTTGAGACATGTGCATAGTAGGTAAATAATACAGTCATGGCACCTCTCAGGTATAGCGAATTTTATGCCAAATTCAAACTTCATAATCATTGAATAATAATATGAATATACACGTCCTCTTTTATGAAGTTAATTTTATCAAAAACAGTCGATAAAATGAATTGAAATGTTTTGTAAAAATTAAAAGGTATTGAGAAACATTCTTTTCGGCATGCCGAAAGGCGGAGGTAGATTTCACCGGTTCAAAGTAGGCGAACTCCAATTGTAAGAACTTGTATCAAATACATTCCTTTCGATGTTTTACGGACATTTTATGTTTAATTTAAGCTACAATAGTAAGCATATAAAAACAGTGTTACGTTTTTTCCTTGGTTACGTAACTTGAATCGCCTCCATTTAGGGGTTGATATTTGTTTAGCTTATGAGAATACCAATCGGTGAAATATTTTAGTCATCCCTTACAGTAAGGGTTGCTCAGATCAAATATTGTTTCAAACAAAAGTTATAGGATAATTAAAGGCCTATAATTAACATTTTGAACAGATTTGATCCTGTGGCCATTAAGAGCGGTATTATTTTTTAAATTTCGAAAAACCATTTTTCCCACCCCTAGGACCAATGGTTGTGCTATCAAAAAAGATACGTTTTAGGCCCATATCTAAGAAATGATATAAAAATTAAATAAAGTCGATATCTTTTGTATTAAAAAAGTTATACCAAAATTTCACTTTTTTGAAAAAACCCTCCCATTCCCGTCCCCTGGTCTTATTTTGCCAATTAACGGACTTAAGCGAGATTTTGTGCCCTTAAATTTTATGTATCAATTTGAAAGCGATTGGTGTAAAATTACGGCAGTTATCGTGTCCACAAGAAAGTGATATAGATAGATATATATAAACTTATAATTTTTAAACTGAGGGTCGTTTTGGGTTCTAAGGGATATGAAACGCGAAAATATGTTTAAATTTTCCGAGAGGCATTGTATGGTACCCATTGCAATAGGTATCTTTTCTAAAGAAATCTACCTAAAATAAAAAAAAACAGTGCCATTTCTGTCTTATTACCTAGGCCCGCCTATTATTGGCACAGCTGAACTCTGTTCATAAAAGAGGCCTTCGAGGAAAATGTCTACTTGCGTGCCACTCGAGTGAGTCGTCGCTTAGAAGAGCAATTAATTCGTTATTAAGAATTCTAATTAACGTTTTCCCCCCTAGCCTCCACCCACCCTAAACCCCGCCCTTAGCACACCCTCAACCAATTACTTACTTCACTTAGCCACTTGCCACTTCGTTTCAATTTTCATCGAGTTGCCTGACTTGAGGTCGAAATTCGATTTGCACATTCAAAAGCCGAATCGGCGAAATCGATGCTGACAATTTTCCCGCGGCGAGCTTAAATCATTTTCACGAGTCTCTTTCGTATTAGAAAATTTAAGTAAATTGACGATTTTAGTAGGATTTATATATAAATTAGGTAAATTGATGATGTTGGTAGGGCTTATATATAAACGTATTATCATTAATAAAATACAGCTTTTAAAAATAAACATATATATATTTTTTAATACCTTTAAGAAAATAAGGTATTAAAAACTCGCTCCGCTTCAATAAAACTGTAAACGTTGAACTGAAAAACATACTTAGAAAAACTCAGGATAATATATTTGTTTCGCTTATAACATTTGCTTGTAAGTATCAAGACAATCTCGCATCATTTGTAAATCAATTATAATCCATTTTGGTAAGATAGCCCTGAAACTATCATTCTTTATATTTTTGAAATCCTTATAAAGACATTAATATGTGTTTACATAAAATTTAAAAACGAAGAATTAAATAAAATAAAAAATAACTACAACTTAAAATAAATAACTACAACTTTAAATAAAAATCTCGGATAACGAACTGATGTAGTTTTGCGTATAACGCAGAGAAGAAATTTCGAATAAATCATACTAATTTAGTAATACAAAATCTACTTTGACGGCGAAAAACCAGGGCAACCACTTTTTCTCTTTGTATTTCTATTACCCTAAACAATAATACATTTACAAGGTTTATTTATAGCAAAGTGGTCAACCGAGGTTGCCAAGTCAAATGTAAACGTTACGTCAGTAAACTCCCGTGAAACAAAAACAAATTATTCTAAAATCATTAGGGCCCTGACGAAAAAATTGTATAAAATAATTATTGCTATTGTAAGTTATGTATAATACCGGTTTGGCAGCAATAAATCATTTTCATTAACCTGTAATTAATGTGTACTTAGTAAGTACAGTAAAATTTCACAAAGCACTCGTTAAGGCGCGCTGCAAACAGCAATGATGCGAAGTCTTATAAGCCAGACTTAAGGCATCGAAGTTAACTTCACAAAGAGAATGAATCGCAAGCGCGCAGAGAATGCTTCGCAAAGCGTCGACTGACATAACGACATACTTTTACTTTCAAAAGATTTCCTTTGAAAGCTACTTTTAAAAGGCCACACTTTCAAAATAATTATCTCGTGAAGTAGATATTTACCTAGCGCTTAAATGTAACATGATTAAATAGATGTAAGTTAAACTCAGTCAAAATTATAATATAAATAATCTTTACATGAGTATGTTCAAACCTGCTGTGTTAGGT
This sequence comes from Neomicropteryx cornuta, assembly GCA_020383195.1. Taxonomy (NCBI): domain Eukaryota; kingdom Metazoa; phylum Arthropoda; class Insecta; order Lepidoptera; family Micropterigidae; genus Neomicropteryx; species Neomicropteryx cornuta. The sequence continues at coordinate 16,916,765 of JAHKQU010000014.1, forward strand.
TCTTTTCCTGAACTATTTTATCGTGATTTCCCTAATGACACGTAACAGGAATAATAGTTAGTTTTTTAAAGTAGATCATGATTATAAAGTATTCTAATTTAAAAGAGGCGTTCTTATACAAAATCAAAAGTTTTTTTGCAGTTTGCCTAGAGATAATTTCAACTTCAAATTCAATGTCACTTTCGTGAACTTAATTTCAGAAATCTACATAATACATACAGTTAGCGTGTTTTGGAAGAGTTTGCCGACTCGTCTACCAGATGCAATGCAATTTATTCGTCGAATGCACGCTTAGGCCACTTTGATTTGCTGATTACTAATATATCTTTTATTAAAGAGCAAATATGTACAAACGGTCATCCCCAAGTCAACTAGATTCAAAAAAACCAATAATTATCTAGGCGCTGATTTCTTTAACAAATTACCAGAGAAAATAAAAGTTATTTCTAACTAGTTTTGAAGAGTTTTAATTAATCTCTTTTGAGTTTCTCTTTTTAGTTTTAATTATATTTATGTAAATTTTGTTTTTTTTGTATTTCCTGTGTATACACTTTATTAGATCTCTTTAAATATGTATTTCTCTGGTTCGTTAAATTAAATTTCTTTTATTTTGTTTCTTGAAAATCTTTTTGTGTAATTTTATTTTATTGTATTCATTGTCATTTTTTTTCTATCTACATTGTTGTATGTTAAAAGTTATTATGTCATTCCCATGTACATTTTTGTATATATTGGAAAATAAATCTTATCTTATGAAAAGTGGTAGGAAAATGCTACGACCTCTGAAATATAGACCTCTGATAGTAAGTAAGAAATGGCTCTGCGGTTTTGAAAGTTAAAAATAAGTTATTCGTAGAAACTGAAATAAAGACTCGAGCTCGATACTGCTCTAACCTCGCAATAAATAAATAGGTTAGAATGCGATAAAGTCGAATGGCTGAAGGGTAGCTTCAATTGAAGTAGAGTCTGAAAATATGTTGTGTATCTTTTGATTCGCGTCACGAATTCAATAAACTCTTTCGCTACCTCAATTTACTCCAGCGATAAACCTTCCGGACAGCCAGCCAATAAGGTCCCCATTAGATGGTAAAAGATTTTTGTGTACCTCTCGATGCATTAACTATAACAAGATGTACCTACTATGAGAGTGAAAGAGTTGCGTGACAACCAGAGACAAACGTCGAAGCTCTGTGATCGTGTAATAGCAAGTCAACTGGCATTTTTGTGTAGATACAATATTTACATAAAAAAATATTTTTTTACTAACAAGGACATTTTAAAAACTAAGTACACCAGTCTTGTATGCAGTAATCGCATGTTTAATTCGGTCCACGCACATCAAAGTTAATATTAATTGTTGTAAAAAAGAAAAGACGTGATGAGTTTGTAATTGAAAATATACCTAAAAGAGGCAGAAACAGACTACCTAGGTAGTAATTCACCTTAAACCTCCTAATGAGGTGTAGGTAAAATATAGATATGCAATCTATAAGTCTCGTTTATAATTTCATTGAATTTTTTTTTGTTCCTCGAAAGTATAGGTAGTATGAAATATCTTTCAATTACGAGCACTGAGAATTGAGGATGTTTTTTTAAGGATATTTTTTAGCCCGTGCTGTGATCGCGAATTCACCGAAGGTATATTTGCCAATTTTACTCAACGATGAAAACCTCGGCGGTTCTATCGCGATAGCAACGAATTTATGGTTGGACATTATAGAAGCGCCGGCAACTGGAATCTGATTTTACATAATTTTTCAGGGGCGTTTTGGGTGTGAAAAATTTGAATATTCCCAGTTCTAATGAACGACTGCTTATATTTTATATAATTTTTTACAAAGAGAAAAACCTTTAGAACTTATATACATATATATATATATGGGTTGTAGTGGTTATTTGAATTATTTATTATATTTGATATTTGTTTTTTAATAGCGGTAAATCACCTGAAAAGATACTGACACAATCTTTGGCCTTACTGAAAAATTTAGAAAAGTTTTATTATTTTAATGATAATAACAAAATAAAGGTACTAAAGAGGTCCTATACTTGAGAGCGCAGGATGTCGGTTTAAACCCAGCGCTGGGTTTTTATAAAAACGCATTTTTAACTCTCTAGTGTAATATTGTCAAATAATATGTAAATAGCTAATTAGATGAAATAGTTAATTATATAAATTTTATTATCCGGCACCTTAGGGGCAAAGACGGGTCGCACCCATCTTATCGGTCCTCCGGTCAACAAGTTACCTCTTAAAATAAACCTCTTTTTTTTAAGTCGGCTAAAAAAAATTCAGTTTCACACAAAGATGAATATTTGTTTTGTTAAATATGTCATTTTAATTAAACATAAAGATTACATTCTGCAATGCACTTTTATCATTTCCATTGATGCTGTCACTTGGGTCATTTTATTGTGCTCTTGGTTTCATTTAATAGTGAACATAATGAATTGTACGCTATAAAATGAAAAGGATTAAAATCAATTCAAGGGTTTAACTCATGCAAATGCGCAGAAGAATACATTGTGATAGTATTGAATGGGAGTTCTTATTTAATTTAAAGCCTTAATTGGCCAGTAAATCACTCGACGCTCTACCAGCCCACTCCGGCTGGGAAGAAATCGCGGAATGAAAAAGGAAAATTTTCGGGTTGAAAAAGAACATCCCTTCAGAACGGTCCGACGCGCTTTTAGGCGAATTAATTTGGTCAGACGAGGATCGTTTAAGGCTCTTTTTGACCTAAAGACTGTTTCGTTCTATAAAGTTGATAGAGTAAATGTCTTTTTAATATTTTAAGGATTGAAATTTTCAATCTGTAAAATATTAAAAATTAAAAATCATCTATATATATGTTTTTTTACTTACGTTATTGTGAATCATTAATGTTTCAAACTGTCAGAGGCCAAGGAAAAAAAATAATGTCTAAAGATTACTATTTTTTAGTTTTACTAATTTAGCATATTTAACGCCCAGACACGCGGGATAGGTTTTACTTGTCCATCTCTGGGTCCACTAATGATTCTGGCTGTAGGTCCACTAGTGTCTCCATGTCTAGGTCGATAGTGTCTGCGGCATTCTGAATGGTTCGCTGCGCTTCTGACCTCTAGAGCCTTAGGTACTCCATTTTAAATAAATATTCAAATGCCCTGGGTAATATATATCACCCCTAAAACATTAGTCGAAGTTATTGACACAGTTTGTGTTAACTTCGGTATAAACTTCCAGACTTACACACTGATTATACTGATTATAAATACGGACACCTTACCTTTAAATTTATATATAGTTCAAGCCGAAAATTCTATATTGTCAGGTAATCGAATTGCGATGAAAAGTTATGGTTCCGTAGTTATGTATGTTTATACCAGAGTAATTAAAAAAAAAACCTATATTAAAAATAAAGTGTGCAAAGCGGGCTGTTTATTTTATTGCCCTTTTTTATAGATCGCTAGCTGGTATGTCTGGTTTTCTATATCTCAGGGTTCAAGCTACCATTAAGTTATAGAAGTGGTCACAAATAGACCATGTTTTAATATCTTCAGGGATATTATTATAATACTGTATATTATTATAATAAATGTTTTTTTTTGTTTAACTATAAACAAATTCTAATGCCGATGTAGCACCAAAAATATTGATAAATTTTCTACTTTCGCAGGGAGGATATTAAAATTCAATCGCTCTTATTTATATATAAAAAAAATATAAACATTCGCAAATAGTTATCCACGACTGTACGAGTACATCTATAGTCAGTAATCCTATCGGATTTCTGTTTGTGATCATCAAAATCAATAGAACGTTCCTTTTTAGGAAAGGTTTCTTTTACGTGGCAGTTTTGGCGGCCGCGGGAGTCTCGTTAGTGGGTTCTTTTAGTCTTTAAATGCGCCATCGAATGTGGACGTCCCCAGCACTCGCCTTTCAGCGCGCCTCCGAGGTGATCAGAAAGGAAACCTGACTACGCACAAATCGCACTCATCGACGCTTTTGTTTTTTAGACACACCATAATTGGCAAGGTTTTCTCTCAATTTACTCTAATAATTAATATATTTTTTCGTAATCTAACAATAAACATAGTTGTAAATTTAGATTGATTGTAAAAGTAATTAAGAATAACAATAAAAAAACATACACTCTTAATTATTTTTATGTGAACAAAATTCTGCAAGATAGTATCATAATGTTGTTGCAGTGCATATGGTTGTAGGAGGATCGCCTTCATTAAAAAAAATAGAACATTTCTAAGCGAAAAGAAATAAATACAAGCTCGCAGCCGATTTCGAAAATGTAATAATTAATTTAGACACTTCCGTTGTAGTTAACCGCACAAAATTCCGTCAATTCGGATAAAATTTAAAGGCCGCAATGACAAATGTATCGTAACGGTTGAGCGCCGGTGAAAAATTGTCCAATCGGATTTTATCAGAGGCTGCGGTTCAAATGGGTGCGTTAATTACGGCCGCGAATGTTTCATGTTTCACGCCTGCATGGGCGCTTTTCGAAATCGACACACAAAATGGAGGCACTTTTTCATTTTCAAATATTCAATAAGAAGCGTTTGAGTAAAAACCAGTAGGGCAGATTTTCCTATAATGGCCCCAGCAAAGTGATATTCAGAGCCATTCAAAAGTTTGTATCTGATTCCTTTCTTTAAGAAGACTCAGTCCTGTAATTTGTCCATAAAAATGTTATATGGTAGCTCTACTCTTATTTCTTTATAACAGAAGGAAAATAATACTAAATATCGTTTTATCTCCTAATTAAAACATATGACCTAACCTAACCTTCCTTAGAACAGGTAACTCTTACCTAGTTAGGAAGGTTATAGACTTGTACTCATCGGCCAACTTGATTTCTCAATAAAAAAAAAAAATGAGAAATATATGAAATATGCGAAATCGTGGTAGTCTAATGGTTAAGGCATTTGATTGTTGACTCAGCGGATGCTGTTCAGTCAAATAAATTTTAACGCTTCATCACACGATCTTTACCACAGTTTATCGAGTGAGGAGTAATGTTTTTTTTTTAAATTTTTTTTCAGGCATTTTATTGCAATATATAGAAAAATGGATACATACAATAATTGCGACATATTAATAAAATACTACATTTTACGAGTGAGGATTTTGCTTCGATCTTTTACCACAGTTTAAGGAGTGAGGAGTAACGTTCGACCGAATGAATGATACATTTCAGTCGTAAAGTTAGTCGGCGTATCGGCCTGCCCAACCGCCCCCTCCCGCCCCCCTTCCTCCTGAATAATGTAATAGCGGAGGACGGCCGTGCAATGTTGCAGCCAACATAACCAACGACCTTCAGTTGAGTTTTCAAATATTTTACACTTTACACCGCTAACCGTTAGATTATGCGGTGTAACTCGTGAACATTTAGACAAGCAAAGTTAGTTAGGTAGTTGCCTCAAAGAGCAACTATCTAAATATTAAAAATAAATTAAATGAACAATTTACAATTATTAGTAAATAAATTAAAAAAAAATATTAGTTATTAAATTATTAGTTATTATTAGTATTCAATTCAAATATTAGTAAGTAAATATTAAAAATAAATTAAATGAACAATTTATAATTATTAGTACATATTACTACAAATACGGAGTCTATTTTTATTGACTTTGCACCTATTAAGGGGTCGATCTATATCAAGACGTGGGCTAAAAAAAATAAAATCTCGAAAAAAAAAAATTGTTAACATAATTACATTATTGATAAAACATTTTATTTTTTTACACTTAGGTACATCATGCACCGTGTGGTCGAACGGTCTTCGCGCCTTGCCCAGCTGCCCTTTGCTACTAGGCTCGTAAACAAACAATGATTTCGATTAAATATTGAATTGGTACTCGTAATTTTTTGCTGATTAGTGTTTGATTGTTGATATTGTTCAACCCTCTAAAAAGAGGAAAGTGAAAACAAATAAACCTGTATATCGACAAAAAATACTCGCAAACATCCTGTCTCTCCTCTCTATCTCTCTCCTTCTCTCTTGGTTTATCACACACACACACACACATACTGTTTCATGCACAAATTCCTCCTTCCGCAATATTCCCACGAAGCGACGCAATTTATACAGTTTCACGCAAAGGTGTGTGTGTGTGAGCGCTCAGTTGACAATGTTCAGAAAAGTGCCGTTAAATACTTGTCACCTAAATAGACAGAAAAGTGCATTTAATATGTATTATCGTCGAATAAATATAATTTATAATAATAATAATTACCAATGAGTTAAATTTAAATTACTGTTTGGTTTATTTTAAAAATGCTCGTGAAATGACAATAATAGAAATAACTTCTGTAATATTAGAATACGTAGATTTATTTTTTTATTGTTAGCGTAAAAATCATTGAAAATGTAAAATATATGATGCGCTATCTTTAAAAAAGTTCTATTTTGCTTAACGTTTTAGCAGCGGCACAAAATCTAATAACGGAGTAATCATATGGGCTGTAAGCTTGCAAGCAATTTTCAGACAAAATTGAACTGATGTAAAAGGAAATTGTGCAACAGAGTGGTCGATTATATTTTATGGTAGTGCACAATATATATGTATATATGTATATACTACGCACACACAACACACACAATTACAATTGCAATTACAATTGTATATACACATACAATTTAATATTAGAATAGTGAGTTTGAAAATAATTAGAGGAGAATGTTATTAAAAATTGTCATAAGGATAATATTTTACCATTTTACTGCATGGGGCCACAACTGACAATTGAATCGAGGAGAACTATATGCAGGAATCCATGGCGATAGGCTGAGGAAAAAAGAAGGAGGAAAAACATAAATAACACTTTTCATTGGTCAATTATGCCTATGCGAGTATAAGAAAGGAAAGAGCACGAGAATGTAGAAATAAGAAGTGGTGGTTTGAGGCGACATTTTTGTAAATGGCAATATTTGGAGATTCTCTTGCTATCAGGAAATCTTCCACAGTTAGTGTCATGAACCGCAAAGAACTATAAAAATCACTCTATAAACGTGAATTTGTCATGTGTAATAATTTAGTTGAGTACGAAATTCGGAAACATGGTCAAATTTGGGGAAATATTGTATTTGTATAAGGTATGTATGAGGTTTTGATTGGGCAGTAGGATATACAATAGACAAACAGTATAGAGCGCTAGAAATAAATAAAAAGAACGAGTTTGAAAATTGTCTTATCGTGCCGTGCTCGAGAGAGAGTCTACCCTACGCGCGATGGGGGCCAGTAGATAGATATTGGACGAGCAGTGCGCTTTGCGACGCGACGTGGTCGGCGCTATTTACTCGCCTGTCGACTGAAAACTTTTACACTTGATTTCGTCCTGTGTACTCGATCTAGATGCTATTTATCGATAGCATACAATGCTGCCAACTTTAAAATTGAAAATTCTCATGCGATCTATTTATTCCTTTGCTCGTATACTGAAAGTAATTAGGCGCTGGAAAACTCTCTATTTTCTATTTAAATACTAAAATAATAATCTCACTAAAATATATTATGAAAAATAAATAATCTTTATTGTTTAATTATTCTTGACGCAAAAGCCTTGTGTTTATTTAAAAAAAAAGTATTAATACAGTTTTGGCTGAAATTGAGGCGAAAGCAGAGAAGATTTTTAATAGTGTGGAATATTATTGTTATCCTTCACCTTGTCTATCCGTCTATCAAACATCTAGATCATAAATATGGTCTTCCTATTTATCAGCTGATATCCGTCTAAATAATATATAAAAGATACATGTTGATACAAGTAAGTTACAAGAATTTAATTCGATTTGCATAAAAAATGAAGTAGGCAAAATAGGACAGGTTAATAAAAAAATAACTAGAGTTTTTATGGAAGGTTTTATGTCATCTATCTTTCTGCGTTCTTGGAATATGCTTGGTCCAGTTTTATTATTATCCGCTGCTGTTAGAATCAGGGGAGTACTTTATTAAAAAAAAAACACCGATTTAACGTTTAATAACCGTACCTCGGTCAAATGCTTTTTGTCTCAAGAAGCTATCAAGACGATCTCTTTAAAATTAATCAACGCTATTGTTTTACTCCAGGCGATGGCGACCTTCAAGATTCTGTACCATCGCAATACAATTTATTGAAAGAGTTTAGAATTTGGTCGGTTGGATTATAACGTTTACTATAAAATAACAAAGCTGTTAAATCCTAGAAAATTACTCTTTAAAATTTATTTCCCGAAGGTCATACAATCTGTGTAAATCATATTCGATAAAAGGGTTGCAGGCAAAACATGTCTATTAGCAGGACAGATAATGAGCGAAGCGACCCACTTCTAGAACCGCGAACGCTAATCCAACGCTATTCTGAGCATCTGAATAACTTTGGTCATCATTGATTTTTATATTAAATTTGTTAATTAGCGGTAGATGAAGTTTAAAAAAAAAACGAAAAATTCATGTAATTAAATCTTAATCGCTTACAATATTATTATTATCTTTTTAATTAGAAGATATTATTGTTTGGGCTTACACTTTATTCGAGCCTTTGTCAAACTTCGTCAAATATTTACATGCCGCCCTTCGCGGTGGTTTGCAAACTTTTCAAATGGCATTTTAAAAGCCAACTACACGTTGTAAGGTTTCCAACATTTTTCCGTGGCCATCTAATCCGGAACAAACGCTGCCGGAACTTTGCGGTCTGCCCTTGCTCATGCAAATACCTTTGCGAAAGTTTTCTTAGCAAAGAAGAACAATTCTCTGCGGAGTAAAGTTTTGCGTGTACGTCGACTTGGCGTTATAAATTCGAGCTCTTCTTTGATAACACTTTCGGCACATTAAATATTATTCGAGCAACTAAAATGCTTCACTAACCCATAAATTAAATAATTAAGTTAATAGTTAAAACTAACTAGTCCCGAGGTGATATTCGCAAATGATATGTAAAGGCATTGCATTCAACTGAAAATTTACCTAGAGGCACAGTGTGCCTCCTAAGTATATATTAAATAAATAAAAGAATTTGATAAAAAAAAATTGCTGATTAATTGTTCCTGGGTGCTAACGATTGCGTGTAGGAACTCTTTATTTAATAACATCAAATGCTCTTTTTTAATGTTATAACATCAATTGAATTAAGCATTCACAAATTATGATAACATTATTTCTCTTTTAAAGTTACCTATTGTAAAATTATTTATAACTCAATATAAAAATAGTAGTTACCTACGTGTAATATCAATGTGTACTATATTAGAAGGAGACAGCACTTAAAATAATATGAGCTTAAAGTTTGAAATTTAGGTTGAGGTGGTAGTTTCCTGTAAACTGCAATGATTCAAATAGTCTTCTGCGATTCGAATTATGACCTGATGTTTATGACCTGATCTGTTTGATAGCCCCAAGCAAAGCACTATATTCGGGCTGTTATTTTAGCTTAACGTGGAGTTTAGTGCGCCCCGTTTTATCGGAGGAGGTAAAAGTTCTTTTCAGTCGAGAGCATAATTCATTCCTTATACCTAGTTATCTATCTAGCTGCAATTTTTGTTAGTGTGGTTATGATAAATAAATAAATAAATTACTAGTATAAAGCAGCAGTCGGCATTAATGTAATTGTTTCGGTCCCGATATTTATGTATTTACAAAAAGCGCTGCGTCTGAACTGCTTGCTGATCACGAGCTGTTATGCTTTCCGCACTCCACAACTACCAATCGCTCCATAATCGTAGTTTTAATAAACTAGAAAGAATCAGAGCAAAATTTTCTAAAATATTTCGGAAGTAGTTTGTGAGTTTTGGCTATATTTCTTCTGAAAACAAAATTTTGACAACATATTATTATTTTTATCTCTATCCAGAATGTTACAAGCAGGTTTTTACAGAATTAGTTTTTTTTAATATATATTGAATCTATTTTTTCAAATGGGTCTTGCATGCACAAAAAATAAATTTTCAAACGCTCGTTTATAACTTAAATATTTATAAAAAAAATAATTTCACGGCAAACAAAGATTTTGATATGCTCTCTCATATTAAAAATATAATTTTAAACCAAGCAAGCAACATTCAAATTTAATACAGCGTTTGCATTTGCGTTTGGTTCTTAATGAAATCGGCAATTTTAAGTTTGGTAGGCGATGAGAAAACGTTATAGAATTTAGGTTTAAATTCTGACTGATGAATGATAATACAAGTCTGAATTGAAAAACAATATATATATTTTTTTAAATATTTGTTTTATTTTGGTACGATTGTTATAAGAGCAGAGAGTCAAATCAGAGCAAACAGGTTTATTTGTTACAGTATTCGACTATCTGAATTTTAGAAATTTCGGTTCCTAATATATTTTTGTGTCACTCTTACTTATTCATCATAATAAAAAAATAAATATCATTTGTGTGTTTGTTTTGTAGCTGTCTTTTTCACTTTTATTTGTTTTAGCTCTGATTATTTTTTTGCGATTGAAATTCTATTTCTCTGTTATCAAAACACGATTATAAATTGTTATTACTAATTCTTTGCATCCAACAATTTTGCTTTTAATAAAGATTTCGTTTTTTATGTTCATAATAAACACATTTTAGGTTTTCGGTGTGTTTTTTTTAACTATCGATTGTCAAAAAAAATATATGTACTTTTAGTAGTGCGTTAATTGTTTTTTTATTGTGTCTGTAGTTTATTATTATAAACGAGAAATACGAACAAGTTATAACTAGTTATAAATACAAGGAACTAGTTAAATGGTTACAAAAGGTTAATTTATTTGAAACCCCTGTTGAAATATTCACTTGTCATTTAAATTAATTGTGTTCGGCAGTTTTAAATGTTAACCAACCAAGATACGGTTCTAGGCGCAGCGTTTTTCATACCTAATATGGTATAATATTAATGTGTACGAGTATGTAAATAAATACCGTAAGTAGCGAAAAAGGTTAATATTGTTAAAAAAGTAATTTTTAAATGGGAGATGATTTTAGTTGGTTAAGGTATTTTTTTTACGACGATTTTGAGTATAGGTCTCTTAAAATTAAATATCACTTTCTGCAATCATTATTATAGGTTGATTAAAATAAGATTACAATAAACTATGAAAGACAACTATTTTTTTTTTATATTTAAGTTTAATATTTTAAAATACATATTATTTTATTTAAGCCTACTTGATACATTTCTTTTTTTAACATTGGATTTCTAAATTTGACAGCTTAAAGCCTAAATAAAAAAATCAACACAATCTGTTCCAAATTTCTCGTATCCCTAAATCAGAATCCGAACTACATAAAAAAAAACATAAACATGTTATTGTATCAATCAACCTATAACTCCGAAACGAATTGTTTACACCAATTCGTCCTAACTTTTTTTTCCCGCAGACAAATTAGTTCATAGAATGATTCCTATAATTTAGCAATAGGAGTTAAATTAATTATTTATTATTATTATTAGCATTCTAAAATATCCCAAGCTAAACCCGTGAGATGAAACAAAATACGCAAATGAAACAGTCATTCCAAGCTGATTTCCCACAAAAGGGTACGTTATAATATTAATTAGGTAATGTGTAGGTAATTATGTGGCGCTGTATGAAAGTGAGACAGCAATATTTATGTTTCTCATTTCCTAGCGGTAATGGCGTACTAGTAATAGACTCGGAGCCAGCGACTTCTGGCGAACCTGATGATTATATCCTCATTAATTTTGGGAGTCTAACGTGTACATATATAATTTAGACTTATCTGTGGATATGTGAACGCTTTTCTGTTATTACCATGGTCAATGAAGTTGAAGGTTTGGGGAAAACGTATCATAAAAGATTTTTTTCAACAGATACTTTACTCATTCTGAATTGGATTTGTTTTGAGTATTTCGACAGCTAGATTAGATTTTTGGAAAATTATTTTGTGTACTAAACAAAAATAAAAGACTGCACAGTCCATCCAACTGAAAGAGGACGCAATCCTTTTATTTCTATGTACAAACGTTGTGACTCTTTTTCGTAGATATTAAAAATAAAATAATTCTGGATATCGTTTATCTCGTAATTATCTATCATAAGGCCGATTATTAGTATTTTTTTAATTTCTTTATAGTTTTTAGAGTTTATCTCGTTTTTAAAAGAAAAATAAATCTCTATATTAATACCTGAAAGGAAAACTTCGCATTTTTAAGGAAAATTGCGCTTTGTGTGACATTTAGCATAATTGAAGTTTATATGGAGAAGAATTGCAGAAAGCTAAAATTATCTATAATATGTGTTATAAATACATTAAATTTATTAAAATTAAACGTTCATACTAACTATTTACTGAATGAGGTTCGAGTTGTGAGTTTTATGTGATTTCAAATGTTCCTGTTTCAATAATCTGTCAATGTCAATAAAGTAATGTCAAGGTGAAAAAGCATAATTATTAGGCTAAAAAAAAGTTAGTACATTTTATTATATAAATTAAACCCTGTCTCAGTTTCAGTAATTTCATTTTAGATGTTACATTTTTAATTTAATTTTTTTTAACATTCAGATATTCGCACCAATCTTCCATTATGCCTCCACATAGAACTGACGGGTTGGAGTGAGACACAATGAAAAAGGAGGAATATATATTATATTCGCGTGAAAGTCGAAATGATAGTAGGACAAATGCAAGAAGTTTAAATAATATTACAAAATTAAGAAATTATTTTGAGGAATATATTTAAATTTGCACTGAATGTCATTCCAAGAAATTTGAATACTTTTGATTGTGGATTAATGCAATTACAATGCAGGTTTTGCAATACAAAACATTTCGAATCTGAAAGGTAAAAGACTGCATTCACTGTTACTAATTTTTTTTTCAACTATTACTAACATTAAATTTTAAATTTCATAGTCATTGCAGGGAATTAAGGCAAACAACACACGCTAATGAAGTATTTGTACACGCTCGCAGCTGAAGTAATAAAACAAAATAAAAAAATGTATATGTAATGATATAGAGGTATAAGAACCTTAATAATGCTCAAACTTGAAAATTTAATGAAATTCGACCAGGTAAAAAAATATAAGTTACGTTAGTATTATAAAAACGTTCTTGCCATAAAAAGTTTTTTGAGATCTGAATAGTGAGATCACGCAATCCGCAAGAGTGAAATTTAATGAAATTTCTTAAACTAAATTAAATGAATTAAATAAAGTCTCTCATATAGTCCGTCAAAGATACAAATTACGCTAAAACTATATTATATTGTTGAGGAAAATAACTCTGAGAATAAATGTACCTCTATGAACAGTATTTAAGAATAATAATCCCAGATTGTAAACAATTAATTTTCTCAACGCTTTCATACTAATCAATATTTTTGCTTTCATATAATTCATAAAAAAATGTAGGTATTTTTTTATTGTCGCTGGCTCTTACAAGCCGCAGCACAATTTAGACGCAGCGTGCGGCGGGCTGTGATAATTGTGCCGCCGAAATGTATTATTGTCTGATTTATAGCTTATTCAAAACGTTAAGGTCAAAATAAGCCAGACCCACATTAAAAACGCTAATTTGAGGGATTTGTTATTAGAAAAATAGACCTAGCGCTAGAAATGTTTGCTATTTTATTTGGACACGAAATAAACATTTTCAAAACAGATAAATTAGTAGGCGAAACGTGAGACACGAAATTCTTACTGTTTTATTTTGACTTCGATAAATAAAAATTTTTAATAAAAAAAAATCCCAATAAAACATCACAACTATAGGTCCTGCGATTTCTAGTGTTACGAAACTATCAAAATTCGTCATTACCGAGAAAAAAAATGTAAACTTTACATGTAATAATATCTTTGTTGTGAGCGCTCAGCTGTCGCCGTACGCCGTAACGGCGTCAACGCCATTATCGACTGAAATTCGTGTGCTGATTCAATTTACACAATCTGTTTAAAAATGTGATATACTTGGAAGTGTTTTTTTGTATTTTTTTTTTATATAATTTCTTACTCATAATAGGTTACACAAAACCCTCCTTTAAGTCTTCGGGAATGGTTCTGAGACAGCCTGTATACGACTTGAGTTCGAGATTATTTTTGATTTTTTAAAATAAGATATTTTTTAATATCAAATAATATGTTAAACAAAAACCTATAGATTTATTGAGAAGCAATCTTATATAAACAGAATGTTCAAACACCATGTCTACACTACATTATTAGGACTTTTACCCTTGTCCTACATATGTTTATATAAATAAATTAATCATTAGTAAAAGTGAATCTAAATTAGGTTTATATGAACTATTAATTTACATCGAATTATATTTTTAAAAATTTAGGTCGAAATATTTATTATGTCATCTAAATCACTGGTAAAACAACTTATTTATTATTAATTAGATTGTAACAAAGCCTAATACTGTTTTAGCCATACGATAGCGATGTTTTAGAGGTCAAACTATAAAATACCTCTGCTCGATGCTGTACCTCTATACAGTGTCACAATGGTTCTGAATCGATGTTTAGTTATTCAAAACGCCCATAAAGCTGCAAGGCGTCCTCGGCGTCACCAAACTCGCGTCGTGAATAATACCGTCGGCGTTTTATAAAGTGTCGATAAACCGCTGAAATACATCGCCATGAATTGCCGAGAACAAAGAGCGACGCGCTCCTTTTATACGAGTCATTTTGCAGCCGGGCCGGGCCCCCGCGCCGGGCCCCCGCGCCGGGCCCCCGCGCCGGGCCCCCGCGCCGGGCCACCGCGCCGGGCCGGGCCACCGCGCCGGGCCACCGCGCCGGGCCACCGCGCCGGGCCACCGCGCCGGGCCACCGCGCCGGGCCACCGCGCCGGGCCACCGCGCCGGGCCACCGCGCCGGGCCACCGCGCCGGGCCACCGCGCCGGGCCCCCGCGCCGGGCCACCGGGCCACCGGGGGTTAAAACGAGCATCTGAATAAAATTTACTTAAACACATTTTTTCCTGAATAACACAAAATGCAACGCTTACGATTTTATTAGGTCTTGGTTACGACCACGGGCTTGCTGGCCGCGAAGAAAAGGGATGCATAAGTCTCAAGACCATTCTCGTTACAAAAACGGCTAATTGGCCTTACTATTTATAGTGTTATTTGCTAAGAAACTATATTAAAATTCATCAGGGTTATCGAGAAAAAAAAATATAAACTTTACATGAAAATAGTAAAAGATTATGGAATTATATTTTTGCCGTGAGGACTCAGCTGTCGTCGTACGCCGTGATGGTGTCAAGGCCATTATCGATTGGAATTCGTGTGCTGACCCAATTTACACATTCGCATTTTTTTTTTTTTTTTTTTTTTTTTTTTTATTTTATCCAAAAACAATATACATGAAATAGCACAAAACAATTTAAATGAATAAAACTAGTTACAAAAATAATCTTAAACTATCCCATACAAAGCAAAATAGATAGGTGGTGTGGATTTTATCACCCCACTAGACAAGGTCTGTTCTGGGGTGATACCTGCTCCAATTTTACACGTTTGCTTTACCTGGTTTTATATTTTTATTTTATTTTGATAAATAGTGTACGTACATAATATATATAACATCATATATGAGAAATAAATGGTCATGAAATACTTATATTTATATTGTGAAGTGTTAGATTTTAGTAATAATATATAATATATGTAATGTGCAAAGTATATAATATTATATAATAATAGTCTATATAGGAATATTTAAGAGTAGTTTTTCACATTCGTTTCTTGTAAACGTCATAAGCCAATTGCAAATTTTGCGCTTGAAGACATCTTGCCGCACTGGAACCCCATCTACCGAAGAACAGAAGGTGTTGTATATCTTTGGAGCGAGGAATGTATAGTGCCGTTGGCCGAAGGCTGTATTCATACGAGGCTGCATATTTCGCCTATACCTAATTTGGTGTTTGTGTTCTATGATTGTGTGACGTCTTGAGTCCCCATGAAAGTGTGCCATGATAGTCTTCATATACAACTGCCTAACGTCTAATACTTTAAAAGACGCGAAGAGTTGATCAGATGGATAGCAGTATGGCCTCCTATTGATAACTCGGATAACGGCTTTTTGAGCTTTTATCACACAATCCAGATGCGCTTTCGCGGCGCCGCCCCAGGCTATTTGACCGTAGGAGATTAAGGACTGAGCTAATGCAAAGTAAACTCCTCTTAGCATTTTAGTGTTGAGGATGTTTCTTATGTTCCTAAAAATGTATATTAATTTGCGTACTTTCTCTGCAAGTTTTTCAGTTTGTATGTACCATTTTAGATGTTGGTCTATATAGATGCCTAAGTATTTAATAAAAGAGACTTTCTCTATGGGTTCACAAGCGCAACGCGATTCGTTAGAGCAGTCATGAAGGATAAGACGATTATTAGGGGAAGGTTGCTGACGAGAGTCAATGCTGAATGCCATATATTTAGTTTTATCAGCATTCAATGTTAGTGAGTTGTTAACAAGCCAGTCCTGGATGACTTTAAGCCCATTTGATGCTTTCCCATAAACATCTTCCCATCTGTCAGATACAAAAATCAGAGCAGTGTCATCAGCATGTCATTTACATTTGCAATTTAAATTTTCGCATTTTTGTTATTTATTATTAATAATAGATTACACAAAACCCCCCTTAAGTTTTCGGGAATAGTCTTAAGTCACTCTGTATACACCGTGTCTCAAGAAAATTCCCGATAAAAAAATCAGTTAATTGCCATGCGGTTGAGTTATGATTTGTATTGACGTCATACCAAAATTCATAGAAAAAATGTAAACTTTATTTGATAGTAATAAAACGTTTCTCGACATGCGCCACCAGGTATAAGACCTGCGTCGCATAAGGCCTGTGCCATAGTACAATTATCACTAAATACGAATCAGTTTATTTTATCCCTATAAATCTTTGGTTTCGAAGTTGTAAATCAGGACCTTAATTGTGTAAAATTCCTACTGCATAAAAAAACTAATAATTACCCTCCCCCCTGTGGGGGTTTTTTCTTCGAAATTTATCCTACTATTTGTCATTTTCGTTTGAACACATATTTCACGGACACGTATCAACACTAGTGACGCACACAATTACACCCTCGTCCCTCTCCCACACACACATATCCCTAATTCGACATTACACACATATACCATTTATCCGCATATACACATACATCCACATACATCATTATACGCGTAGAATATCCCACTAAACAACATAGGATGCGGTAACACTATAATTGAAACAACCCACTTTTGACTACCTGTTACTCAGCGAAGTATAAACGTACCACTAAACTATCTTAATTTCAACGCCTTTAGTTTGTTACTAATCTAATATATTTGTGACGCGAGCATACGATAATTTGAAACTTTCGTGCTTTATATGCTTCAAAAAACGAATCTTTTTGATTCTTGTTGGGAGTTTGAGATCCGTTAGTTTAGGACACCAGCAGTCCGAAGCAACCGTCGCCTGAACAAAGCCTCTTTGTCATATTAGAGTCACGTTCGGTGCGGGGAGACTGGCGTCGCGTCGTGATGGCACCGTTCCCCGGTGGCGCAGTCGCCCGAGAGGACCACTAATGGTCCACGTACTGCCATATACATACCTAATCAAAGAAAGTGTTCATCCCAGGAGAACCCTTATATATACCCGTAAAATCTTTACAGTTGTAGAGATTTAATACAAAATCTATCGCGATCAAAATAGGACAGATAGGCGTATTTTTCTTTATATTTTCTTTCTTTCTATATGATATTTTTACATAAAATACTCTCCAAAAACAGATTGCTCAGCCCTTCTACAGTCAATTCTTTTACGAATTCTAACGACATGTTTTATCTGAATAAAATGCGCACAGATTCAAGATTAGCTTCCCCTATTTAAAAGTTTGCACAAAACCACGGTTCAAATTTATTTATTATTATTATTTTTATTTATTATGTAATTACAATATTTAGGAGCTAGCTCCGGTGATACTGTTGAGTTTATTAGGTGAGGAAAAAAATAATAATGCTTAACAACTCCTAAATTCCTACTCGTAAATTCCTAGTTTAGTTCTATATTATTTTGTTTTTTTTTTGCTTTTAAGTATATCTAAATAACCAAATCTTAAATTGGTGTTCATTTTTTTTTGTCTTAAATTCGTTTATTCCGACCAACAGAAAAAATAAATTAAATAATATTAAATAATTAATTAAATAATATTAAATAAATTATAATTCGTTTAATAAATTTTAATATTATTCTTTTTGTTCTAAAATTATCTTTATTAGTCAACTGGGCTACCCTAGTTTAAGGATTGTATACTTCAGTTTATATTGTCTTTACGTGTATTGTGTACAATTTCTGTTGGGTAACCAGAATAAATAAATAAATAAACTGGAATTAAGTTCAACCATAATTAGGCGTTGCAAAAATACGTATATCCAATGTGAAACAATCGGAATTTAAATTCAAATTCCTACACCGAGGTACTCAATTATGGACTTTTTATGAGTGCATTTGAGTATCTATGTTCATGACGCATGCATCCTTCTCTACTCTTATACAGAATGAATAATTCACGAATTATACTTACTAATTTTAGGAAAACCCTCGGTATTAATTAAAAGAACAAGCTAAC
The DNA here is from genome assembly GCA_020383195.1 of Neomicropteryx cornuta. Lineage (NCBI taxonomy): Eukaryota > Metazoa > Arthropoda > Insecta > Lepidoptera > Micropterigidae > Neomicropteryx > Neomicropteryx cornuta. The sequence goes on from JAHKQU010000014.1 coordinate 16,935,324, forward strand.
AGAAACGAGCTAAGCGAGCGGGGATAGTATTGTTACCAAATCTTTTAGAATGATTGATAACATTCAGAAATCCTACAGCTTTACGTCAGGTCTGGGACAATCCTATAACTAAGCAAATCCGAGATAGTGATATTGAGTTATCAAAATATGTAAAGCTCCACAAATAGTGAAATAGTTTTTATCTATGTATTGTATAATCAATAGCAAATTAAAGTTGTCTACCCAGAATTTTCTTAGAATTGGTAAACTCTACCAATATTTGCCTTTGGTTATTTAATTATTTCATTCACAGTTTGTTTATAAATTAGTATTTTCAACCACTTTTAGACGTTTGTAAATAACTTTGTTATGATAATGTAATATTCTGGTCATTTTTAGATATTATCATAAATAAAGAGTAAATAGCGTCACCTGGAAATAATACCAATGCCCTTATACAGGTTGGTTGGTAGGTCGATGCAAACCTTTTAGGAACTGATAGAAGACGTCATTTAGAACATGTTTAGCCATACTTACCTTAGTACAATGTTTTATGGTTTATGGGAAATATTATTTGTTTTTTTTTTCAAATAATACCGAAAACGAGCAGTTACCCGTCAATTACACAATAATGAAAGGTAGTATATTTTTTTTCTTTTACTCTACTATGTATTTATTCTGCACATTATGGTAGCAAATATCTAAAAAAATAATAATGAAATTTTATTTTCGCAAAATTTTAGTATCATGGTAAGTTTTGGGTTTTCGGGTAGATTTAGATACCTTAGGTGGTCAAATACTTAAAGTAAATTCTATAATCTATACTCTTTCGAACAGTATCACAGGCAGGTATCCTGTATTTTTTTAGAAATGGAAACCGATTAGCATATTAGCAGATCGAGTATACGACCTGTCTTGGTTAGCCGCTAGAGATTGTCTTGTAGCAATTTGTGGGTAATTTAACTTTATAGTATTACCCTTCTCTTGATTGTGTAATCCTCGTTATTTTAATGTTTATTTTAATTTTTATAAATATGTTATTCCTGTATATTGTAATGTATTGTGGAAAAAATTAAATAACATCAATAAGCTTGTGCTTTTGGTACGTATTTATGCGTGCCAAATAAAGCATTTAATTATTATTATGATTATTTTACGGCCTTAGGAAATGCTACATCGTTTTATTATATCCTTTACGAACTCTTTGCTGTTCGTTTCGCATATCAATCGATTGTTCCGGAAAGAGTTCATTTTAAAATTTTCAGTTCAACATGCCAAGGAATAAGAATCAGCGATACTCGGCCGTCAACAATGCCAGTAATCGGATGTGTCCTGCACACACAGTCGCGTACACACAAACGGCTGCAGCTATAGTGCTTCCGGCGGACGTTGTGGCGCCGTCGATTACGCCAAGTGGGGGCGGAGTGGGGCGCGGTGCTGCAGCCCACATTCAGAATAAACAAATATTTCAGACCAAATTCCTTTACTAAACTACATTTTTTCCCAAAAAAAGCCAAAAATACGTTTAATATAGAAAAAATATTGTTCGTACGAAATCGTACAAAGTTCTGTATTAAAAAAAAAAACATTCACGTAACACACACCGCATATAATCTCTCAGTACTGAAATTAAAAAAATACATTCAGCATGTTTTTGTTTGTAACTTGTATTGTTAACTAGGGACAACTGTTATATGTATCAGAAATTTTACCTATAGCTATAGCTATCGGAAATTATATTTATTTATTTATAACATGCATCTCTCATCATTTTATTACACTTTCTCTTTACCTATAATTTAAAAAAACATAAAATATAAACAAAATGAAAAATAGTTTCGTGTTTTAATATTTAAATGTTTAGCTGTATTCATGTGAATGAAAAATAAAATAAATTAGGTAATGAATAGATGTCTAGGAAAATGTTATGTACAAATATTACTGTTTTAAATAAATGTAAAAATACTAGAAAAGTAAAAAAATTAAAATACAATAAGTATAACATACATTACAAATTATTTTTATTTTACAGTTTTGTTTTGTTTTGTATTGGCTGAAAAATGACCACATTGAAAGTGTTCGCTAACCCTAAACATATTTTACAGGAGTAGGTAGGAACATGAAAAATCAGCAGTCTTGATATGCTGCCATAGCATTTATTTACCGCTATGATTTGACATTCGAACTCATCTATAAACTATGTAATTGTTCAAAGCGGAAGGAGTATAAAAATAGCGCTCCGACCTCTTATTTATTTGTCAACTCGTACATCTTTAAACTGTTTTTATCGCGCTTATATGGGTACTTTATTGTTTTAAGGTGGCAACACTGGCGCTCTGAGAGGGCGGCGCGGCGCGGGCGTCGAGACGCCCTGAGAGATTTCGCTCACGTTCTCCACCTCGCGTCGCTTACCGGAAACCACAACAAGCCGCCGAGACGCTTTCATTGTTGACGTAAGTACATTTTGCAAAAACTCTTCGTCGCTCTGTCAAGATTTCGGCGAGGGCTGTCGGGCACGATTACCTATAGAATCGTGATCATTTCAGCAATTTTAGTTTTGTTTTATTTCATTCGTCGACACAAACCTTTCCTCTTGTTTAGTATACTCGTATATCTATATATCTAGCTATAAGTGCATTTGAGTATCTTTAGAAATCATATTTGAATTTACTATTTTATTTATTATTAGGTAGATTTTATTAGAAAGTTACCTATTGCAATAGATACCGTGTTATGATTTTCGGTAAAATTTCAACATATCTTCGCGTTTCACATCACCTAGAACCCAAAACTACCCTCAGTTTAAAAGTTTATATTTATATCTATCTATATTACTTTCTTGTGGTCATAACCGCTGTAATTTTACACCAATCACTTTCAAATTGATAGATAAAATTTAAGGGCACAAAATTTCGGTCAAGTTCGTTAATGGGCAAAATTAGACAAAGGGGACGAGAATGGAGGGGTTTTTCGAAAAACCCCTCCAGGGTTTTTCGAAAAAGTGAAATTTTACTATAACTTTTTTAGTATATAAAATATCAAATTCATTTAAATTTTATTTTGTTCTTTAGATAAGTACACTTTTTTAATAGCTCCAATCCAAGGACCTAGGGGTAGAAAAATGGAGGGTTTGAAATTCAAAAATTCTTAACAGGAACAAGATCAAATTCGTTCAAAAAAGGTTGATAAAGTTGTACGAACTTTATCAACCTTTTTTAATTAGAATTCGTCTAACCCCTACTTTGATCCAGTGAAATCTACCTCACCACAGTGTTTAATAAATTCATAAAGTCTATTTAATACTTTTATATTATTTATTTTGATGACGTTGATTATTCTAACAGGAAAATCGGAAGAACCATTAATATAATGGGTTAAACTAATATAATAATAAAATGGAGTTAAAATATATTTTTTTTGTGTACTTTTAAAAAATTAAGAGAAAAGTAAGTAATTAATTGTAAGTTAGATTTATAGAATTGTGGCTACCTTGTTATTTGATTGTTAACAATAAAATATTTTATTGTATTACAAAAGTGTAAAAACTATTTTTGAAAGTAAAAGAGGTAAAAAATGTATTTTGCTTTGTAGTAACCATTTTTTTAATAGTTATTTCCCTTAATTCAAACAAAACATTATATGACCAAGTATTAGAAATTAAAAAAAAAACATATTTTACAATATCGTTTCGAAAATAAATATGTCTTCCACTTAGAGCAAACACATTTCAAATAACCACAGCTTTAGTATCAGAAATGAATAAAAATTCAAATCATTGTTTCGAGAAAAGTTTTAACTTAAAAAAGTTATTCGAACGAACAAAGGGAAATAGACAGTGGGAAAGGAGAAAAGTTCACCTTAAGTTTTGGTACAGCTAGAACGAATTAGCTCATATCTAGCTGGCCAGTCCGGAAGGGCGTGGAAGGAGGAGAAGGGGGGGGGGGGGGTAGAGGGCTTAAATAAGATTTTTCTTTTACATCCGCGGTTCAAGAGTACTTTTTTAATAACCCAGTCCCTGAGCAAGGCGAAGTTAACGCAGATGAGTTTGGAACTCGGCAGCGTCTCATGAAAGTAAAATAATTTAACCGGATCCCTAACGTGCAGATTAAAATTTATTAAATGAGTATTTACAACTTTCTCATCTCGAGCAATTTAATGAAAGGAATTTCGCGAGTTTGTAAATAATTAACACCTGTAAGTGAAAAGTGGATTGAAAAGTTTGGAAGATTAATGCGCAAATATTGAGGGAGTGTTCCAGTAGCTCGATGCCGTTTACAGCCTTATTACAAAATAATACTCAGAAATTTTTAATTATTGTTAATTATTTTCCTGTTAAAGAAATTGCATACCCGCATGCCAACGCAGGCGTGTAAAAGTAATTAGTATTTATTATTGCAAATCCTCATATAGAGCAGTATAGAGCTCCGACGAGGGGGGGGGGAGGTTAGTTTCTAATGATCGTCGCAGAGGTGGCAGTTTGAGAAGTACTAATTGGCTTGGGTTTGAATTCAATGGGAGTGTCTTACATATGAGCACATCAGAAAATAAGTCATGGTGGCACATTAGCCAAACGTTACATTGGTAATACAAAATGGTGGCACAGAATCTGAGCCAAGGCATAAAGCCGAAATATTCGATTCTAATTAACTTACCCAGGAAAAAAAATATATGCCCAAGCGACCTTTTAGCAGTTATATTATATTGATTTAAAAGTCGCGGGTTCGAATCCGCACATGGTCATACCATTTTTAACGCTTCATTACCACCATCTTCCCTGACTCTACAGGGTACATTTTGCCTAGTTGAGTACGGTATATACGGTATAAATAATTAGTTTATAAACCGTTACGTTAGTTATTATTGGTTTGATTTTTTTTTATAACAATACGAATGGTTATAATATTCTATTTATAATATTTCCTATTCTGTAATATAATATAGAAATAAGAACAATAAGTTTATTGGGTCGCCTGAAGTTTTTGACATCGGCTCACAGAACATTACCAAACCTTTGTTTAACTGAACACGCTTTGTATCCGGAGGCACCGAACCTATTTCTGTTAGTTTCCCCGACAAGTCACTCGAGAAAAACTCCCAACAAGGGTCGTAAGCCCTTCTGGACAGCTCATATTAAGGGTGAGCTTTGAGAGACCTGCGCATGAATAATATAAACGGAAGCGGTTTCATTTTCTTTCCTTTGAGTGTTTCATTATTAAAAGAAAAGTCTTTCTGACACTGACACCCACTGCTCAGCAGCGGGGGCGGTTTGACTAACTCGCTTTTTATTCTCTACAACAATGAGAAAGTGCCAAGCGAAATTGAATCCGTTTATTTTATTTTCCAGCAGATTTAATTGTATCTTTGCCTTTATTTATTGTTATCCTAATTCTAATTTAATCTAAAACATCGAACAATGATTGTTTTCATGTGGTCGACAATCAGTTAGTATATGGAATCATTTTGCAATTAAATAATTAAAATTAAAATAATTAATAATTAACTCCATTGATTAAAATACGTTCAGTCGAACTATGGAAACTGAAAATTAAATCTCCACTGACTAATTGTTATCCGCAGATATTTAATACCTATAAAGTTTCATTTAGAAACTTAAGTTATAATATAATATACCAAAGAAAACCATGACCACGATTTTGTTTATAAATAAAATGGTGAAAATGGTTAGTAAGCTGTTTGCGGTAGTTAAGGGCTGAGGTTTGATTCTTATTCTAAGTGAAATTTTTTAATTAAATTGATTTATTTTAACATCGTTATTTGCCTAAAGCTAAACTAATATTTTTTATTTTTGTTCTACCAATTTCTGCGGTTATATAATATTTCCCAATTGAAAAAAAATGTGTCTATTTTAGGTTTTTTCATAATAACTAATTTGTGCTATTTTTCCCCGCCGAAAGTGCGCTTTAATTTCGAATCCAAAATAATATGAATACATTCTCAAATAGCGTGCAGAAAGAAGTTAAGGGTAAAAAAAAACGATCGGTCTACGCCCCACCCCTTTCTGCAATATGTTAAAAATATCTGAGTTTGGTGATATACTTCGATTAAACTGAATGCTGAATACACGCACATTTTCAGTCGCTTGAAGCTTTTATGAAACGTGTTGTTTATAAAGCACTGATCAACGCGTTTCTCGTGAAAAGACGATATAAACTTTGCAGCACGTAATTTTGAGGAGTGTCAGCAGACCGAACGAAATATAAATTGAAGCCTTTCTGTTCGCGTAACTTTTATGAAAAAAAAACGAGCAATTTAGTACGTGATAGGAAAAGTTTGATTGGTAAAATGTTTTCAACAAATTATTTTATGTTTTTATATCTAAATTTACTGATCGTCAAACCAGGAAAATAAAAAGTAATAATAATATAGTTTTAAAAATACATTGGATATATTTTTTTTATTAAAATGTTAGATTTTTTCGACTGAAAATTGATCAGTCATCTCTGGGAAGTTATAAATTACGCGATTTCAGACCATTAAAAACTATTGTTTCTCTAAAGATATTTGCCTTTTGTTATTATTTAGAGGTTGTAAGAAAAGTACTCAACTATGATTGTTGTGGGATAATGAATATATGCATGTACTTACTAAGATACATTTTGTTATAAATTAATATTAAAGCAACAGATGCCACAAATTTATTTGAATAAAAAAAATACTAGGACTATTTCTGTATGTTTCTATTTATACGCGTAAGCTTGGGTCGAAACAGTTTTTTTCTAAAGGAAAGTGGGCAGTTACATATGTTGGTATCAATTTGGAAAACTACCTATCTAGCGTTAACAATGCGGTCGAACTGCGCCGGACGATAAATGAGTGTGCATTGTTTATGGTTATTTGTGGTGATCAAGGTTTCAAGTTGGTGCAAGTGGGGCACTTGATAAACCTGTCAGTGGCAGGTATGATAAAATCGCTCTTCAATAATTTTATTTGCGGCCGTTGCGGATTACCGACAACATACGATAGCGTACATTTTGCATATTTATTTATAGATTATTTATTATCTGTGGATGTGTATTATCTGTGGAGTATCTGTGAATGTGCAAAATACAAATAGCAATGGTTTGGCATAATGAATATGCAAATATTAAGCCATGCCTATGAAGCTTATTCCGACGTCACCATAAAAAATTATGTGTATTTAATATTGTATTAAAATAATATTTATTCCATAAATGTATTTGTTTAAATTGTTATTATTCCCATTCCTCGCTTTCTTCAGTTTTATAACTGGCAACCTATTTTCCTTACAACCGTAGTGTCATTTGAAGGACACCAAAAAAGATACCTTCTCTACCGACCGTCGCGCCACGATCGAAGTGTGAGGGATCTGGATACTTTTCCTGTACCCAATATGTACCTTTTGGCGTTTTCTAGCATGCTTGTGGAGCACCGAAAACTACACGCTACAGTGAGGCAAACGGTGAATGCAAGACGAACAGCACAGGCGGTTGTCATACATCATACATACATCATACATCATACATCATACGTTATACGTCATACATCAATACGTTAATCAGCTTTCAAAGTCGTCATTTATTGTACACATTTTTTTTGAGGGTTACTACATGCACGTATTTCGGAAACAGATTACGCTTCTTGTTATGTGCTCTTGTTCGCCTTAACCTATTTTTTCTTCTCTAATGATATCCTGTGTGGATATTTATTTTTCAACATTTATCTAATGGTACAGTCAAAAGCAAAATAATAAGTCAACCACGCTGGAAAGCTAGTCACCGCAAATCGTGGCCTCCCTTTGACAGGGAGCAAACGATTTTTCTGCTTTTGTTATATCGCTAACTGCTCGTTTCGTCTTCGAACACTAAAAAAATGTTTATAAATTATATTAACTGTTTTTCACTAGATATTTTTTTTGCATGTCAGCTAGAAAAACATTATTTCATATTTTATTGTCACACTAAAGTAGCCTTTAATTGACTTGTTTAAAATTAAACGGCAAATCTAATGAAATTTTAGTATTCTCTATATAGCATACGCTTAAACCTGTCGTGGTCGATGCTCCATAAAACCTTATTGAAATCTATCTTTTTTTCGACATTAGCCCGGGTATGCGCTTAATGAAGATTTAATTATATTCCATGTATAAATTAATTATATCTGCGTCTTACATAATAAAAAAAAAGATTTACAGATTTAAAATACAGTAAAACCATATCGAATTTATTTACAAAGATGCATAAACTAAAAAAACAATAAATAAAAATAAAATAACATTTTTATTTGAAAAATTATTCAACGAGATAAAGTACACATTAGATACAACAATTATATACATAAATGATAGGATTTAATGATATAATAAATTATCTTCAAAATCAGCAATGAATTACTGGATTTTAATTTGGTTCTATATAATCAATCTTGGTACACTTTAATATGTTACCCTTTTTTGCGTTTTAAGCACCAATACTTACATAAAATAAAAATCCATTAACCGTTCTGTAATTTATGCATTCTGCATTGCTTTTGCATAAAGGTTCTCATTTCTCCTAATGTTATCACTCAAGCGTTATTTAGCGTGGTTTGGCAATTGACGACGTGCATGCACACATAGTCCAAGAGCCGGTAGCACAAAAGTCCGGCATCGGACTGGCGAATAAAATATGTTTGAATCGACAGCTGACGTAGTGCTGAAAAGGGTGCCAGGCCTGATTAACCCTGAGTAGCTATCGCTTTCTCACTATTCTGTGATCTCACTCTCACATCTCACAAGAATAAAATAGGGCGATGGTCATTACTAATCACTAAGTTATTGAAGTCATTTACTAATTGAAAATACAATACTGAATAATAAAAAGAATGAATAATAATTATTAAAAATCACATTATGCAAGTAACTAAAAATATTCAGGTCGGGTAGGCTTAGTTTTTTTACGTGTGTTTAACATAAAACACAAGGAGCGCATCGAACACATTTTGACCGATACAAAATATTTTTGCTATTATGTTATAACAACATCGCATAAACCACGTTAGATTTCCGTGTCACGAGATAAAAAAAGTGATCTGTTTGCATTTCATTTTGTGTGGCGTCACCTTCCCCAGGGGTGGATTGGCGAGGACATAGAAAAATATTTTTTGAAAATGGCCATATTTTCGTAAACAAATATTCGTTTTGGTACACATGGGCCACTAAGGCGAATGCTGTAATTGTAGTGTCCTTGAAAACAATTAACATGCGTAATCTAAATACTAATATTAATATTAATTTTGATTTTAACTACCTTAAATACACTCGACCCAACTTAATAAAACTTTGATGAAATCAACTCCAAGGGTAAAAAATAATCAACGAAATCTCCTAAGCCAATTCCGCATGATAGGGAATTTCTTAGGGGTAAAATGTATTTACATTTTAGTTTAGTTAAATCTAGTGTAAGATAGCAAAAATGAAAAACCAAGTTTTCTGATCAATGGCCTATCGCACTTTCTAGGTTGTATGTATTTTTTATATATATTTGTTTCATTTTTACGTCGATTTTCTTTCAGTTTTATTTTTTTTCCACTTTTGGGTTAATCGTTGATACATACAAATCTTGTTTCAATAAAAAATGTTGATCAGATATATTTACGTAATTAGGTATATTAAGTACTTATTTAGATACCTACTTGTCAGTTTATAGTAGAAGATGTTTACTAAATAGCTACTGGTAAGGCCTTATAGATTGAAACAGATAACTTCAAATAAATGAACGGAATGAAATGAATTTGGAGATCAATTGAAATTGATTCAATATGAAGTGATGTCATTTTTCTTTAGCCCGCTGTTTCTTCACATCGGAATAAGCGTTCACAAAGGGATCCGAGATGTCACGTTGTCATTGTGTGTGTGTATAGATGCAATAAAAGGACACTTCGCCTATCTGAAACCGCACTTGAAATCGTATTTCTCTGAATTTATTTTCTGCTGTCGATATTTTTCCGCCGAAGCCCGAGGATCAAACGAAGGATTATCTTTTTGTATTGGCTGTGTATGCAAACCGTCGACTTAGCTTTTGTTGGTCGACGATTGCGAATGGCGAATTGGCAATTTCGAGAGATTGGCAGTTCTTCTCTTTTCTGATATTGCAACTGTTTGAAGTGCGGGCATTGAGAGGTATTCTACAATATTAAAATAGAATTTCAAATTTGGTATTTGAAAATAAGAAATTCAACTTCAGAATCGAATATTTCCTTCTAAGGAATAATGCTAATTAAGGAAATGCATATATGTGAATACGCGCGTGTAGGCGATGGCGGTTATCGACACTTTGGGTATGTGTTGGTGTATGCACTTATAAACACACTCAAAACAATGCCTGAGAAAAATATGTCTCTGAGTTAGACCATACCCGAAGGGCTGACACGTAAAGCGCCGATGATTCCAGAACCCGCCCGCAAAATTTAATTTGAAAGACCTATTCGAATCCTAAAGATGTTTATTTATGTCCTAGTTTTAAATAAAAAAAAAAAATGGAAATAATAGCTTCTACTTCATATATCAATATACACACGTAATATTTTCTTTCAATACATATATAGATAAACAAGCCTTCATCGAATTTTCTTAGTACAAAGAATTGTTTTTTCATAATTACATAATTAATCTAACACTATCAACCAGCAGGCAAATGCCTGCGTAAGATACTGCATATGAACACTGGCTCTAGCTATTTAGTTGATAGCATACATTCCCTGGTCCTTTTAAATCAGCACTTACTCAAAATAAATTCAATTTTATAATATATTTTATTTATTTTACGGTAATGTATTATTTTTAATATTATATAACTTATTATGTAAGCCTTTTATTCTTTTGTACTTTAGATACATATATGGAAACGCAATATATCCTTGGTTTTACTTCTTTACTCTTGTATATGTAGAACTGTATGTTTTCTGAATAAATAAAAATAAAATAATTAAGTAGTAGCTCAAATTCATTATTATTATTTTTTATTCATTTATTTATTTATTATGTCTTCCAAAATAAAATTAAGGGTGTATTTAATAAATTTATTATAAATTATCGTAGCATGTTGCATTTATTATAAATGTTTTATAACTATCACATTTTTCTTTTAAACAAAGTATTTTCAATAAAAATTATAGTAATGATAATAGAAAATAATTACACAATATTTTAGTTAATATAACATAACATAATGAAACCTTAATAAAATGAAATTACAATAGAATTTTAATATACACAATATACCTAAATAAATTTCAGCTAAATCCATACTTGAAATTAATTGAATTCTCGATTGGAAGCCCTCGATGCCCGTTTGTTTATCACTTGAAATAACTGAAATAACGCCGGTATTCCTATTGCCTAACAGCAGTCATTAAATCAAATTGAAAATGAAGTTCCATTGAAGGTAAAATTATTTTTTAAAATTCGAAATATATATAAGTTATTCAAAATATCGAATGATTGTCTAAAAGATAATGATCTAGAAGCAACAGCATATTAATTATGATTGTTTGGTAATGTTATTCGTTTTATTTTATTATTATTTTCTATATTGTGTAATTAAATATTTTATTGTATCTTATAATATGTCATGTGCCACGAATCACGAATTATGCTATAAACTCAGTAATTAACCGTATATTATAAATATAATTCTATAATTTTAACCTTGTAAACATTTCTAATTAACATAAAGCAACTTTATACTCAAAATAAAAACAAATCCTTTTATATATAGCAAAAAATATTATTAAAAATGTAACTTTTCCATTACTATCACACTTTCTCTCGTATTGTACATACACGCAAATATTTTATTTAAAAACGTTTTTAAAGTTTCGTTGCATATTAATTACTTTTTTCTTCAGTGGACTATAATTACATTATTGCCTAAATCTTTTGCAATATCAGTTTGCAGTTAAGTTAGGTAATTCATTCAAAAATATTGAGATGATGGATTGGTATATGCCTTTAATTGGCTAAGATTTAGCCGTAAGAAGAGCCGTGAGCATTTTTAAGAATTAAAAAAATAAATGATTACTAATTAAATTATCAATAATTAGACTACTACGACGAATAATCACATCACGTTTGGATCTCTTTAAAACTAACCATAATATTATGTATCTAATGGTGAACGCTCAACGATCATACCCAAAATACGTAAATCAAAAAAGAGTGTCACATTTTTGCCAGATAAACTCTATTTAATTACTAAATATTATCTAGTAAGCCTGCAATAACAATACATTTTTCAAAACTAAACAAAGAACATGTATTTATATAATTAATAAAAAGTTTTTAATGAGAATACTTAAGTCAACGTTCTGACGCTGAACAAAGAAATGGTTTCAGACTTCCGCGGAGAAATTAAGGCGAACGTCGACGGAAGCTAGTTACGTCTAAACGTGTCGTGTTTGCAAATGTTGGAATAACTGAAGACTGTCGCTTGCTTTGTCTCGCTTGCGCTTATGAACTTCGGGGGGATTAGCCGGCGACGGAAGCATTCTCAAAGATTACGCAAATCTGCAAAAGAAAACACGTGGGATGGCACGTGTTTTTCGGCACTATTTTACAACGCACTCTCTCTGGCTGGTGGGGCTGGACTTTCGAAACATGACATAGGGTGCAGGTTATATGATTAGGTACTTATAACTAATAAATACATATTTTAAATTTTTGTTTCTGCTTTTTTTGGTATATTTTTTATTTCCATACATATTATTAAAAAAAAATAATATATAATATCTTTATTGGTTTTCTAAAAAAAGGCAAATTATTGAAAATTAGGGAAAAAAATAATTAGTTTAATTTGTACTATTCCAACTAATATAACACAGAGTAAGCAGTTACTATACCTAAATTGCATTGAAATACCATTAGGTTAAAAAGATATATTTTACAGTATACATATAATTGAATCAAAAAGATACTTTTTGTGTATTTTACCTTCTCTTCTCCTGTGCCGCGGAGTGACAATTCCATTGCATATCCGAGAAATCCCCCGTGAATTTCAGGAGTCGCGTTTGTCGATTTCGACGTCGATTGACAGCTGCAGTCACTAGAGTGCACGCGGTCGTGCGCGCGGACTGTCCTCGGCGCGCGAGCGACGCTAATTCATTTTGCAGTGACGTCATCTATCATTACTTTCAACGGGGTAAGCTGAGCGGAATTTTAACTATAAATCTGTTCAATTAGTAAATAACTGAAGTCTTGTGACTATTTAGTTCAGGCTATGGATGAGCGTAAAAACCCCTTAAATCGTAAAAAATTCATAATGGATTTTCACGAAAATTATGTTAGAATGTAATTTTTTTTTTAATGATATTAAATGTTATACAATTATGTACCACTACAATACCGACTGGTTCAAATTATTACAAATTACCATCAATCCAAATATTGCATTGCATCTACTTTGTTTTTGGGTATTTATTTATTTATTTATTTAACAGGTTTCCCCAAGTACATTATAATTAAAGTAAACACAGATTAAATTACCAAAAGAAAAACATAAAGCATTAAAAACAAAAAACATTAACATGAAACATACTAAGCTAAAAAATTAAAATAATGCCTCCAGGCAAACATTAACACATCAATAATTCACGCCGATCCTACAACGGCGTAATAGAAATATTTAATAAATATATATATATATTTTTAAATAGTGGCAAATTATGATTGTAACAAAATAAGGTAAACGTCACAACTACATAAAAAATATTACGATCACTTATATCGATTTCCGGTCTAAAGTGCCGACATGGCGGCTTAAAAAATAAAAACAATATAGAAATAACAATATTTTACCATTTTATTACTGCGGTCAATAGATTTTATTACTTCTCCTTATTTAAAAGTGTTTTTAAGAGTTGATTATATACTGTTTAAGGACATTTTTTTTTATTTACCAAATATATTAAACTGCTTTATTACTATGTTATAGTCAGTCTTAATATCACCAGATTAAATCCTTTTAACTATCAAATATAAAGTTTTTTAATGTAAATAAGTATTATAAAATAATATAACATTAATTTATTTTTTAATTCATTAATAACGATGTAATAAATTATAATGTACAGCGTTATAAATATAAACATACCTATATAATAAACATTTACTAAACCGATTAGGGTTACACATTTAAATTATTTGACTTATATTTGATGATTGTTTTTTATAGCGGCAAATCGCCTGAAAAGATAAATGACACAATCTTATATATATACAAACTATTTTAGAAGTATTACAATAATTTATAATAATTTCAATTGATTTTTAATTCAGTTTAGATTTCCTTAATATATTTTTTTTTGTTTTTTTTTATATTAATAAAGAAAGGAAAAAGGGGTATAAACCGCATACACCATAAAGGTTTTACCGTAACATATTTTAATTCAATTGTTTTTTTTTGTGTTGTGTCTGAATATCCCCATTTAAATGTTTCATAAAAGCATCAAAGCCGCATTGCTCTCACAAAAATCTAAAATGTTCCAAACTGTAAATAAAATTCGCATTAAATATTGTGTAAGTACAAGTATTATTTGGAATGTAATTAACAATTCCTTTTCGTTGAAATAATATTGTTGTGTTCGCCATCTGCGGCTCCGAGCGTTTCCGACGGAGTAAACAGAGCGAACATCGAAATTCCGTGGCCAAACTGAATAAATTTCCTTATATTGTAGTCCCAATGTACGAAATGCTCCCAAATGCTTCTGAAATATATATATTATTATTATAATTTCTGACTCAATAGTCCAATGAGGAAGCGTATATGTAGTAATATGTGTTTATATAGTATGAGGCGAAATACGCTCATAGCAACTTGTCACAAGCTCCACTGTCGGACACGCGAACTCATAAAAGCATGCTATTTCATGAGGCGGGCATAACTCGTGACAAGCGTATGTGTTTGAGATGGAATGAGATGCTCAATAATTGCCGTAATCGTAAAATATGTTTTCAAACCGTTGTATTTTTAGTAATTTTCATTAAATTTACTTCTAGTGTATAGAACAATTCAGTATAAAAGAAGAATGGCTATTACACCTGTAGTTATTATTTAATATTAGCTGCTTCTATAGATTGTTTAGTAGTAGTAAATTATTGTACCAGAACCTGACGTCTTACAGACCCTCCCTCCCCCCAGACTACTCGTACCCGTCTGTAGTTTCGACTTGTGATGGGTTAAGTAGATTAAAATAAAAAAAAAAACAGTTTAGTTTAGGTTAGGTTAGGTAAAGAATGTCATCAATGCTAATTTATTCAAAACTAACTTCTCCTTAAATTGACCTTGTTTCAATATCTCGGCAAAAGTTCGCTCTCTATTATACCAATAGTATACCAACAGCAATACATATACTATAAGAATGCACAAAACCACAGAAAAAAATCCTAGTTTAGTTCCGTATTAAACCAATTTTTTTTCAATATATATAAAAAAACAAAATTTTAATTGGCATTATTCATGTTCTTTTTGTTGTATTTTTTTTTCAATTGAAAATCGTTTTTTTTATTTATTTGATCTTATTTAAATTCCTTTAATATTTTTTTTGCGTCATTACCCGTATTGTGTACAATTTTTGTTGTGTAACTACAATAAATATATAATAATATTTTAATTAAAATAGTTATAACGTGGCACTGAATATTCTTTTACTTGTTTCTATTTGCGCTCATAGATGAGTAATTATAATAATTCTAACTGGCCAGTCATAAATAAAACATTCCAAAAAACGCGCTGTGTTATGTTTTAATTCGAATATGATCGCGCCCTAATGATGAGCGCTATGTCAGTTTCATACCAAAAAATTGTTAAATATCTGTATTATCCGACCAGTTTTCCTTGTGATCTAAACGACTACGGTTGTTTTTCAAGAGCATCAATCTACAAACAAAAATTCAACTCTTTCGCATTTGTACTTTTCGAAGACGGACGGGACGGACCACGGTCAGACGGATAAAGGACGGGGATAGTAGCTTCTCATACATGTATAGAAGCTAAAAATGATTAAAGTGTGTTTATTCGCTTTTTTATGCCGGTGAAAAAAAAACAAGGAAAATTACACATCCCTTCGAGTGCGTATAATTATATCCACATATATAGGGTGTTTTTTTTAGAGGCGTGGTTTTCAATCTGGCACTACATTTTTCGTAGTTGGTGTTTTTGACAGCTGTCACTTGATTTATGCTCAGTTTGGTTTGCCATTTCATAATAAATAGACTTACTCCTGAACAACGTTTGCAAATAGTGCAAATTTAGAAAAAATCACTCTAAAATAAAGTAAAAATCGCGTCGTGGGCCTGTGGCGTGGCCTCCAAGATCGTGCGATTTAACACCGCTGGACTATTTTTTGTGGGGTTATGTGAAGTCGCTTGTCTACGTAGATAAGCCAGACACGATTAACGCCTTGGAAGAGAATATTCGGCGCGTTATTGCTGACATACGGCCCAACTTGCTGCAAAAAGTGGTTGAAAATTGGGCCTCTCGGCTGGAATTTGTTCGAGTCAGCCGCGGCGGCCACTTACCCGAAATCATTTTTAAAACATAATGGCAAACCCTTATCTTTATAATAAAACTAAATTCTTAGCCATAACATCAAATTATATGCGTTTTATCTCTTCTTGAAAACAACGCCTCTAAAATCATCACCCTAATTATAGTAATTTTAAAAAGAATTACTTCTCAAAAAAAACACATATACCCGCTTATATACCTTTCGTTTACAAAGAGTGAAAAATGAAAAATATTTTCTTTTTGGATATTTTAAAAAATAAAGTTTGCCTACTTTCGAGGGATAAGGCCCTTAGGTGACCATTTTGTTTGTCAGAGGCAACGAAAATGATTGTATCGTATAATTGACTCGACGTGTTTATACGACTAAACCACAACTTGGAAGTACAAGTTAAAATAATGCCGCCAGTAAAATCTTTTATCCTACATAGCTTAGGTTGCACGTGCCTTTTTCCTCTGTAAGAGGATTATACTGAAATGAGTGTTGATACACTTTAATCGGGGATTTTTTTCCTCAAGAGAAACCATTAATGCAGGCAGAAGCACTGCCATGCTCAGATAATGATTTAACCCGTACTATAAGGGCTACTTAGATCGGGTTCGAATCGAAAAACGAACGCTATGCGCGTTTACCTGATGGTATCTGATAACTTATCAGCACATTACTGGTTGCTAACGTAACTAACAATGTTGGTGAGGCGTGGTGTTTGTGTTCACGTATCCAAAATGCCATACTTTAATTAAAGATATAGAAATACATTAATAAAAAAAAAGGTTAATTATTGATTGCTTTCGTAATATAATTATTTATTATAATATATTATTATAATTTATAATTATTGCTTTCGTAACCCCATTATAATATAAGTATTTTATATAGTCTGTTATTATTATATTTTTATATGGTAATTACTATTTTTTTTATATTATAATTTCTGCTTTGTTAATGTGTAATAAAGAAATTGATTTGGCGCCTTTATGTTAAACATGTTTATTTTTTACTTATATTTAATGTTTTTTTTTATTTCATTAAAAATTAAACATTTTTATATGAATGAATGAATTTTCAAACACTGACAATTGACATTATCGCGCGTCGAAGGCATCGTTAAAGCGGCCTACAGGGCTTAAAGATGAGTTACGAAGCGACTCATCCCGAGTGCCGCAGTCACGAGTCGTCACGCACTGGAGGCACCTGCAGAGCAGCCCGCAGGGCCTAGCTTTAACCCATGGCGAAGCCCGGGGTTGAATAGCTAGTAAAACGCTAAATATGCTATAAAAACGCTTCGAAAAACGATGTTAGCGTTCTTTACAAAACCCATTTTAAAAACCATTGGCTCCCACGTATTGAAAAACCACGAAACCACAACAACAGAAATTATTTTTAATGATGTAATATTCAATGTGAACGTTATTTTAATTATACTTATAAAAGTAGTAAAATTATATTTTAAAAAACTATTATTATGTCTTTTTTTTTCATAAGATGTTTTTAATTACATATTATGAAAGCAACTGCAGCAGCTGTTATAAAAGCAATTATAAATTGTGCTCTTTAATTTAGTAGTACAGTAATAGTGCCAATATTGCATTAATGGATGGCAATATCTACTGACGAGTGTAAAACGTGCCGCCGTTACACGGAATTGGATTAGGGCAAAATGAACGCTCTCAAAGTTTTAAACGGGATTTACGTCAATTTACTAGCGGATACGAGTCCGGCGAAAGAAAGAAAACCCTTACCTACTATTCTAATTGAAAAAAATAATAAAAGAAACTGCAGACTAGTAAAGATTCGCATGGGATGTTATTTTCTGTAGAACCTCATCACCGCACTCCTTCAGCTCTGGTTAATTGGAATCTCTTTTTTATGCTGTTTTTATCATCAATGCTACTTATTATAGTCCTGTATAAAATCATGTTGTTTGCGTAGTTTATTGGACGCCCCAAAAGCGCCCTGATGTGAATCTAGTCCTTGGATGGCGCACTCGCGGTTCGTTCGCTGGGGCGGTTTGACGTAATAGTACGAAAGCTAGTAACGATTTCGTTATTTGATTTTACCCTCTGGTTGCAAGACTAACGGCCGTTTTCACCAATCCTCACTTAGGGCTAAGCGTCCCTTAAATTGAGATATGTCAAACGTTTGCCTAAGAGTAAGAGTAACCTATGCTTAAGAGTTCCTTAGTTAGGGAAGACCTAAGGTGGGATTGGTGAAAACGGCCGTCATTCTTCTATGAAGCATGAGTCTTGCGCCAGAGACTAGATCTGCGGCTCCGCTACAAAAAATATTGTATGGCGAAGATGTTAAATTATATTAATGCCTTACTAGGTAATATATATATTTTCAAATTTAAGAGAATCCACGTTAATAATAGTCATAACATTATTTGCTGGGATTATTCACTTGTCTTTTTTATACAATAAAGCAAGGTTATAATAAAAATATAAAATTAAATAATAATATATATCGATACATGTAATTAATCATATCGATTTTTAACCGAGAGCTTTGACATACTGGTAGTTTGTTGAAAATTACAATATTAATATTTTTGCATTCACTCAGGTTACATTAGAAAGTTAAATTATTATTGCTGACCATTTTAACCAAATTTTCAGCAGGAGTTATAAATACGCCGGAAAGAAAAAACGTATTCTGGAAAAATAAGAACGTATTTGGAAATGCTAGAGTTGCCTCATAGAAATGAGTTCCCCAAAAGCTGAGAATGAGTAAAATATTTCTTGCATGAGGTTGCCTAATGCATTTCCCTTGTAAAGTTATTTTGTGTCACCGTCAAATGTTGGCACAATACTGACTTGCAGTAAAAGCTAGCTAAGGAACCTAATATAGTAAACAATATCACATACTCGCTGGAAAGGAAATCGACTTTTATATATATTTGAAATATTTTTTTAAATATTTAAAATAATTATTTAAATATAAGTAAATTGATTGCTTTAGCATTTAGGTATTAGTAGACTTTTGAGTCGATTCATCAGGTCGCATTCGGATAAATCTACTTAGCACCCTTACCTACATATATGCACTGCAGCGTTAATCGTTAGTTAAAATTAGTTAAAATAGTTTTATTTTAAAATAGATATAGATTATTATCGATATGATTTATTTAAGTTTGAGTTTAAGTTTGAAGTTCCCCTTTAATTAATTGACTATTTGGGTTTACTTCCATAAGTATAAATTTTTAAAATAAAGTTATTCCTAATTTACTTATGGGCGATTTGCCCTCAATAAAATATCAATTATTAAATTTATTTAGGATTTCAATTAAATAAAGATATTTTTATTTTGATGACTTGTTCAATCCAACTTTAAAAAAAAAAAAAAACGTACCTTTTACGTATTTTTTTATGATTGATAAATCAAAAAATACGCATAAGTCAACATGCTACTAAGAATATTACTCTAAATGGTTTCTTCATTACAACAAAAAGAGTGAAAAGAGTAGGATGGTGTCCTATAGCCGCGTTCGGTTACGGGATTTTAGTAAATTACAAATTTATTTAGATTGCGATTTTATACATATGCCATTTTTTCTAAATAAACCCCTGTTCAATTTACAAAACCAAATATAAATAGGTACATAATTGTTATTAAATGAGTATTTTATTCAGAAGATATAAACCACGCGACCATATACCCTTAGTAAACGAACGCCCTAACATTTAGGTTACCATGTTTTTTCCCGAAAGATACTTTAATACGGTTCCCTCCTAGTTTTCCTATAGACACGAATATAATTTTCATACCTAGTGTAGTATCTAAGATGGCGAATCATTCCACTAAGATGCAATACTTTTGCGCTTAAAATATTGCAAATACTCGTATTATAATGTTTATTTATTTATTTGTATGAGAAATGCTTACATAATGTCAGCTTACATAAGAAATACATAATGTCAGTTAAATAGAAATAGATAAATAACAACTTAAGCCGACTACAGCCATCTTCAATTTAACATATATTTTTAACAGAACGAACTATGCAGATTATGTTATTGCAGATATTATTCTCTTTTCGCAGATCGAAAATAATATTTTTGTATTTGTGGTGATTTTAGTCTTGAGATTTATCGCTTAAGGATGATATTGTTTTTTATTTTATTATGCGATACTTTTCATAGTGTGCACTAAATTTAAATAGGTAATAACCGAATTTGTAAAAAAAATGAATTTATTCGTAAATTGCGTCGTTTCACTCGGCAATGAACGCGGCCCGCTTGGAACACAGCTGTCCCACTATGTTTTTTAACGAGAAAGATAAAAGAGAGTAAGATTTGGTTTATTTTACATCTGGGCGTCGTAGTTCCTTCTCAACTCTATGAGTTCACATACTATACCAGATAGTTTATAGAGAGATTGTTTTACCGAGCGATGACATAATAAAAGTTATAGGACAAAATATCCGCGTCAAAATACTCCATCTTGAACATAACTTTAAACTAATTTTTAACTGATAAAAGAATTTAGAATGACGAGTTATAGGCTTTTAGGACGAGTGTCTAATAAAACTTTATTAAAATAAAGTTTTTATGATCTGTATGTCTGTTTTACCACCATGTTTCCTATCTTTTTCCCGTCCATTTATTTAGGTCGGAAAGTCGATGAAAGGGGTTTTTTTTTCACAAAAATCTATTTGGAATATTTATAGAAAGCTACGATTACATCATTCGAGTTCTGTTCTAAACTATCAGCTCAATTAAAAATGTCTGTCAGTCCTCTACCAGCATTTATATTTTATTTCACTGTACTTGTATGAAAATATCTCTTGTAATTGTATAGTTGTTTTTTAAATCGTTTTTTTTATACATTTCTTCGATAAAATTTTGGGGATTCACCTTATTTACTTTTCTTTGTCAATAAAATCTTACAACATTATGGATTTGATATATGGCAAAAAAAAAGATTTTTATTTATTCCCATATTTCGACACAAAAGTAGCACGATAAAAGGATACTTTATGTTTTTTTTTTCATCAATTTTTCAGACTACAGATTACATAGTGAAACGTTTAGCTGGTATTTTAACACAAAAAATATGCTTTTATGCTAAAATACCTGTTCGTTTCATTTTTATTAAGTATGATAGGGATTTTTGTATTGTTTCTATTTTTTTTCAGTTTCTTAAGTATAATGTAAAAATCATAAAACTAAGTTTCATTCAAAATGGTTTAATAATTAATGTCAATGTCATGTCGCGTGCTTACTGATAGGTTGTATGTACTTTTCTTGTTTTATCGTCGCTTATATATTTTTTTGGAAGTTTATTTTATAAAACCTTGTTTATTAAAGAAATCGACATTTTGTTACATTTATTATAGCGAAGTGACGTTTTTCGGGTCCCTCGGGTAAAATTCTTCTAGACCATGAAGAACCGTCCGCGCCGCCTGTAAGCTTAGTTACAAACTTAAATGTGGAAACTTATAACTAATACACCATCGACTAGGTACAACACAGGCTTACTACGTGACAGAACCTAATTATATATATAGCAACAAAGAATAAAATCTATACCTACTAGGATATGAAGTGTCTTACCAAATGCAAACTGAAATTCTAAGTAAAATTCATTGTCTAACGATACAAAGTAAGAGTTAACTTCACTCGCAGAAGGAAAGTTAAAAGTTGTTAGTAGAGGCAACATTATTTGTCTGCGGTTAAACTCAATCTAAAAGTGGAAGTTTCGAAACTGGCGGTTAGGCTAAAATGTTTATCTTAAAAAGGGTAACATTGCTTCACGCTGAGAAACCCTCAGGGTCGGAAGATCAAAATAAGCGACGAAGATAAACAAAGCGTTGTCAAGCGATCTTAATCCCGTGCTCAGTTCTTCGCCTGTAATCCTCAAAGCAACGGGAGAACATGATTCAACTCGACTTAATGTTAAAAAAAAGCAATAAGTACGTATAAGCTTCCAGGACTTTACTTCCAGGCATAAACGGTAGGTACATCGTTTCTTCGTTGATCCTGGTCTCGCAGGGTTTACGGATCTACAAAAAAAAGTGTTGAATGATAACATATGTCTGGGCATATTATATTCTGCGTTTGTATTTATTTGTGTATAAGTATGTATGGGTGTTGTCTATTTGTGTCTATAATAGTGTATGTGTATAAATATATTTATATTACATATCTATTGAAATAGTTAAAATTATTTAATAGTTTTACCTGGCTTTTATATAATAATAACATTAGTAATATAAAAAATAGACGCTTAAGCAGCTCCAAATAAACCCACTCAAAATATCACTTCAAAACGGCATCATGGTAAGTGATTATAATCCAATATCCTGTACCTGTTTTCTGAAGCAAATTTTATTTAAAACTCAATAAGTTGTAAATGAAATGTATTTGCAACATTTTGTAATACTTATGGATAAACTAATAATAAAAAGATTACAAAGTTTAAAAATTTCGCTGGTAGGGATATAAAACCGGAAATGAATGGATGCGAGTAATATTGAAAACGTTGGCTCTGCGAGATGAATGGGTATTGAAACAAATTATAGGCCTCTGCAAAGGAAACGACCTATAATTAGCTGAAGACTCTTCCTTCGTCCAACTATCCACTACGTAATGCGTGAAAGCAAGATTGGCACTTTACCTTTATCAGTAGAGCTTAAGGACGTTTTGTCAAACTCTTGAAAGATTTCTCTATCATGTTAAACGTGTTACTTTTACTTTTATGTTCTGGCAACTCTTTGTACTTTTGACTAATCATATTTTCAGCCTTATAAACATTTTTTATGATGCGGAGTGGGCAGGTCAATAGACCTCCCCACTCCGCAGGCTCTATTGAGCCTGCTGTAATTTTTGACACTTGACTGTTAGTTCTGCTAAATGCTGTCGCAGATTAAATCAGATTTTAAAAATATATCAATTACAACGTAATAGTATGCGTCTTGTATCTATGTTTCATTTGAGGTTTGGTCGTAACACACACAATGGCTGCCATAATTGACATATTCGTGTTGCCAACTGAAAAATAAATTATGGTCACATTTATTTGCAAACCTGTCAAAATAACTTTCTAATTATTCTAGATTATCCCTATCGCGTTTGACAGACTGAGAATGTCTTCGTAAAGAATGTCGTATCAACTTTCCACATCAAATCGACTTGTCTCAAACCACGTCAAAGGCTGTCAATAATTTGTGGGATTGTCGCCCGTGTACGTATATAGGTAGGTATATATTATATCGTCCGCGTCGCACGAGGAGCGCTTCGTTATCGCGGAGTAATCCTCAGTCCGTAGATGGAAATTGAACCCTTTCGCAGAGTGGAATATCAAAGCTCCTTAATCTGGCTGAGCACTCCTTATCGTGCCTGGGCACCGTTCTTTAATGTGACCATTGCGGAAACAAGTTCGTGAAATCGATCCTTTTTTGTTTTTAAAGCAATTAAACATATAATTTACGCACAATGCTTTAGTAATTCGCTTCTTTAGATACATTTTAATTAGGTAGTTTGAAAATGCATAGAAGCATTTTAATTTAGATATTCTAGGAAAATTAGTCTGTTATATATGTAATATATATGTAATTTAGTTAAAATAAAATATCTAAAAATAAGAAACACTTAAGGATCGAAAAAACATAGACAGGATGAATGTGAGTTTTGGTAATACTTATTCCTTCATTTTTAAATTTTGGTATTTTTGGGTTCGTTTAATAATCTAAAGATAAAAAAGCTATTTTAGGATCTGTTTAAGAATATTTTGACAGTTATTGGATCATTTAAAAAATTCTTAAGCAGGTAGAAAATATTTACAAAAGTCATCCCGTATCTCAAAATGAGACATTAGGAGCCTAATTGGCGACGAAGCTAAAATAAAATTGTTATAGTCGAGGGCCAACAACTTTTTTTTAAAGGCGATTAAGTATCCCCAACCGTTAAGTAGTTGACTTAGCGTATGAGTATATATCCATCTTGTTCTCGATTCTTCTTCTTTCTCCGCCTGATCTTCGGACTTAGAAATCCGAAAATTATATCGTACTATGAGCAGACAAGACAACTCATATTATTTAAATATGTTCTAAACAAGTAAGCAATAAAACAGTTGCCAAAAATCTAATTCTAACGAAACAATATATGAATATTTGAAGAGAAAACTTTGTACCCCTTTTTAAGTATATTGCCCGCACGGAGGAGTGTGAAATATGGCATAGTTAATGTTTATATGGGAAAGACGTGCACAACTTGCAAAAAGTTATTAATATATGTGTTTATACAAAGAGATTAAATTAAATAAAATAAAACGTTCATACTACTGACAGATTGACTGAACAAGTTTCGAGCTGTGAATTTTGTGTGAGATTTCAAATGTTCCTTTTTCAGTAGTCTGTCAAGGCAAAAAAAAATAATATTAATTCCATCTTATACTTTCATGAATATCAAGTGTCATTTTTAAATGAAAAAATTAATGCTGACAATCACTAAATCTACTAAATAAATATTAATATTAGCCTACCTTAGTATGGTTATGTTATTCATCATCTAAGAAATATGTAAAAATAAAAATAAATAAATAAATAATAAATTGTATCAAAAAATAAATATAAATATGAGCTGTAATTGTGGTTTTTTTCAACTATTACTAACAGTATATTTTAAATTTCTTAGGTAGTGCGGGGAATTCACATGCTAATAACGTATTTGTAATACGCTCGCAGCTGACTGTAGACAATGATTATAGACATATCTGATATAAAGAACCTCAATAACGCTTAAACTAAAGTTTAACGAATTATGGTCGAATTTTAACCACTGGCCGACCACTAGTTCCAATGAACGTCCAGAAATAAGTCTTTACTCAATAGGCTTTGTCCGTTTAATTTGTACATAAAGGGTTTAAGGAAAACAAGCTCCCACTAAACCGATTTATATAATTAGGTAGGCTTAATTGCCTAAAATACTCCACTTTGAACATGTCATGAAGTTTATCTAATAGAGTAGTCATAACCGTGCCGCGGCTCGGCTCAGAGGATCCTAGTCGTTTAAATCTCCTACATAACTGCCGCGGATTACCTTATCAAAGCGCCACACGACCCCCCCCCTCCCCCACTCGTCTAAATTCCGCTCCCCATATTGCGAAACGATACTGAAAATATCCGATTTAGCTTTTTGTAGCTACTTAAGATTCTAAGATTTTTGAAAGTTCAAGTTCACTTGCCCTGCGATTTCAAACATGATTTGTTTTGACCTCATGTCAAAATTGATCATGGTTTCCGAGAGAAAAATTGCAAACTTTACATGATAATAATAAATGGTTCTTGTCATAATTTGGTCCGCTCTCGAGGTTATTGACCGGCCGTGGTTGAGCGCGAGGAGGAAACAGAAGAGCGAAATACAAAAAGGGAATTTACACGAGCGCCTTGATATAATTAATAAACTTGGGCTTGAATTATTTAGCATTTTTTATACACTTTCTTACACGTAATAGGGAACATAATTACCACCTACGGAAATGGTTCTGGAGAAATCTGTATAAAAAAATCAAAGGGTCTCTTATTTTATCATGTTTTATGAAAGTAAAATTATAGAGTACCAGATATATGTACCAGATCAGATATTGCAAAAAGATATATTTTAGCCCCCTATTTAACTGAGATAATTAAATAAAGTTAGGGAAAGGGCGTGACCATAATGTACGGATTCTAATCCGCGACCGCTGGGTTAATAGTCAAACATCTTAACTAGATTACCACGATCTCACGATTTCTATTATGAGTTGCATACCAATAACATTCTCCGAGTGTACCAAAGCATGAACGTGTAACATTATTTGCAGCACGCAAATGATGCAGGTGTTTGGGTGACAGAGCGTGGAAAATGCGATCTGACTGAGGAGCGATGCGGGAATTAAAATCGTGTCACGTAACTTCATGTCACGGAAATGCGCCGACTCATGTGCGATGACCCGTTTCTTGCTCGGAAAATCGCACCTCAAGCTTGTACAAACATTAGATAGGTGTGTTACATAATATAGGTGTATCGGTGTGACAAACATGGCGTAATCTATGATAATGGATGTTTACATAAACTTTCACTAATAGCTCCTATTAGCGTCCTACGATCGGTTGGATGAATGTTATTGTAGGACCCTTCAAATCATTTACGACTTAATGGTCACTCGCAAGAAACTTGCGGATTCGTGGGAGATCTTCCTCCGTACCAAAACGATAAAACAAGAATCCTTCTTTGACACTATTTTTGTAAACCTTCAGGTATCTTATGAACAGTTAGTAATTGAAATTGTGCGTGCATGCACGTGTAATTGAGCACGTCATGTGTCGAATAATAAAAAAACATTTTTGCCTAAATAATTAATATTTTAATGATTTTGTTTGTTGATTGGTGAGGAAAATATTTTAGTAATTTTTTTTCGTAATAAAACAAAAAAAAAATATAAAATAAGTAATGTTTTTAAATATAAACTCATTTTGTTATGAGTTATAACTTCTACGTACTTATTTTTTTTTTGTTATATTCCATGCGTTTTTAAATCACTAATAATAAGAATCTATGTTCAAAAACAGAAATTGCTCATTGATACGGAAAAGGAATGAAGAGAAATTCGTGTATTAGATATAATTAATATTCAATTGTGTATTACTCCTATCAAACAATTTTACAATTTTATTACATTCATACATTAATACTAATACAATATAATTATTACTAATACAATAATTTTAGATTATTTATACATAGTAGGTATAAAGAGATATTACGCTTTAAAAAAAACACTACATGACAACCTGACATATTTAAAAAGTGCCTATTGGGGTGGTTAAATTGATCGTGATGTACAAAATTAAATATTGGTATCTAAAATATTCTCACTCTATTACCAGAAATATTTAATATGAATTGGTAAATGGTATTGTAATGGTTTTTTTGTTGTAATTAAAGGTAATTATTATGTAATTAATATATAAATAATGAATACTCACAAAAATTGTGTTACCTCATAGAAAACATTGATAACATAACGGCTACTTCGTATACGAAGTGACACGATGCGTAAGAGTAAGTCAAGATTTATTTAGGCATTGCAATGTTTTGACGGTTTCGTAACTTTTTAGGTATAAATTAATCGGAACTTTTTTTGACTGTAACCAATTTAAAATTCAATTCTCGCACGCATATTGTACCCGACAAGTGCAAAACGAAACATATTTGTTAAATAAATGTAAAAACGTTTATGGTGTGCGTTTAATACCAAAAAAAAACAATGCTTTACCTAATGCCATCAAGAGTGCCATAAGTTTAATAAAAAATCTAAATTAGAGCTTAAAAAGTTTGTAGCGGGTGAATAAATTGTTATTATTTGATACTACTGTATATAATTTGTCTTAAGATTTGTTTATTAAATTGTTATAAACTGTACAGTTAGTATTTTTAAGGATATATTATAGGCCGCTTTAAGAATAAATAATTTAAATTGAGTTTCTGCCGGATGAGCCCTTCAGGCTTTGACAGGACAAGATATATTTTCTTTGTACTGTTATCTGATGAACACTATAATGGTGGCATTGAACTGAATTACAGTTCATGAAATTGTAATCACTCTACAACTTAATGGCCGTCTAATTTCGATATGGGGATAATGTTTCGGTTAACACCTTCGGCTGTTAGATTAACCGCTGATAACATCGCTGATAGTATTGTAATCTTCCTAGGGCTAATGCCGTATGAGTTGAACCGGACGCAGTCGTTTGCATGTCCAGGCGAATGCAGCGCAGTAACTCGATTTATTGCTTTATCCAGTCCTCGACTAGCCAACGTGCCGGTTCAGATCGTCTCAAAATTACATTATTTTTTTGCCAAGCTAGTATAAGCTATCGTTTTAACGAAAAGTGAAACACTTATTAAAGGCCGTGGAGAGAGCGCTGTAGCACGCAATATAAATAGATATAACACTAGAAGTATAATGAAAAACGAAACTACTTACCGCTGCAATGAGAGACAGGGAAGAGGGGAATCTAGTGTGTTGAATTTTCGCTATTGCAATGAAGCATAATCAGCAAAGTAAAGTTGTGCCATTATATAATTTTTAGGTTATGTTAGGTTAAATAACTATATAACTTTAATAGATTTTTAGGAAGGAGGCTGAAACTAATAAAATAATATTGTGGCGATGTTTCCAACCGGGTTACGTAACCCTTAGTATGACATCCGGTGCGACACGTGCGACGATTCAGCACGCTGAGTCGCCAGGTCAACACAAGTCTGTTTTTCTCACAAGGAGCGAAGGTGGAATTATTGAGAAATCTGGCCGCTGACTTCCAACGCAGCTTTGCCCGACGGCAGGACTTGTGTATCCACGCCTCGGGCCAAGACGGTTATACAAACCGTACCTCGGAGTTCCTTAACCACAGCGACGCGACCAACATCTCCGCAGTGCCAGGAGGCTCTGGCTGAGAAATCTTCCAGGGAGTTATTATTATGGAGTCAACTTTGAATCGCAATGTAATCTAGTTAATAGTGTAAGTCTTCATTAACAATAAAAATTCATAATATCACCAGCACTGCATTATTAACTAGGGGCCCTTCCCAAAGGGTCCGTTACAATATTATTTATTGACCCCGTAAGAAATAAGTCGAGCTGTAATAAATACGAAATTACAAAACCGCGGTGCCGCTGCGCTTCAATTTTGCGAACACCAAAATGCTACCTTACAATGGTCACAAAGGGAGGATACAACAATGCTAGGCTGATGAAAAAGGTATCCTAATTAATATACTAAAAAGTTAAACGGGGTGGCGGGGGGATGGTTATATACAATGGGTTTAAATGGCTATATTCTCTCGTCCTAAGAATGATTCAAAATCCAACAGCTATGAGATGCTGTAATCCTTGGTCGATATAGATTTTTGTGTACAAAAGAAAATGTATAAAATATTTAAAAAAAAACCATATGGAACCTTGGAACCAACTTCCTGGTTCCAAGGCTGGTTTTGAGCGTAGGTTGCGAGTTATGCATTATTTTTTTTCCTCACCCACTAAACTCAACAGTATCACCGGAGCTAGCTCCTAAATATTAAGTAATAATAAATAATAATTAAGTAATCATAAATAATAAATGCAAGGAAGGAAGTATCTTAGGATATCGTCTGAAAGGAGGGCGAACGTGGTATAAAAATCGGCCTCCCTGCTCGCTGATAATGCTCGATGTAAAATAATTAAAGAAAATTAAGTGCTATATTCCGGATGACTTGTTTTTATTGATAGAACATCAAATTCTTCTTTGTGCATCACTACTATCAGGCGAAGAGTGATTATTTTTGATTTGGGTGATATTCTAAAAAAATCGTTACTAAATATTAGCAAGATTATTATTTATATACTTAATTTATACACCATGTCCTAAGACCTTACTGTAAAAAAACATATAATTAATCCTGTGATTTTAGTGTTATTTATTAAAAAACATCATGGTTACAGAGAAAAAAAAATACGTGAAAATAGTAAAAGAATCATGTAATCGGAATTCGCACGCTAACGAATTGACATCTGTTGAAAATATGATTTGGGTGTATTTTTTTTATTTATCATTTCATAATAGGGTTACATAAACCCCCCTTAAATCTTCAGAAATGGTCTTTGACTATGTATGTTTAACAGAAAAATATATTATTAATCGTGAAATAGTCTAATGTCTGAATCACTCCAAAACACGGAGAAGATTTTCGCCGGCCATTTTGTCGGCGCAGTGCTCACGAGTATATCTGCAGAAGTGCAAAGAGGAAATGTGTCACATTTCCTGCCGTCAACTGCGCCAATTTGAACCCAGCCGACGACCTGCACTACCCTGCAAACACACGACCAAGCCGAAGAGTTTGTCAAGTGTCAACATTCTCTTTGCCAGGATTTGCACTTCTGTTGGCATTAGTTTTTCTGCTCTTTTGATGCACATCTATATGCTTTTAATGACCAATTTGCACTCGCTTATTTTTTTAGCTTTAAGTGTGGCGACATTTTGTAAAATTTTATTTACAAAATTCTATTGCTGTACGAGTAATCTAACTTTATTTTCGCGGTCTAAACTTCCTTTTTTCATGATTTGTATTGCCTTAAGGAACCTAAGGAAAAAATCATTCCTTGTGCAAGACGGTATCATGATCTAATTTTTAATGGATGCTGATGAATATATCTCATTATATTTATTTATTTTTACAAAACGCTTCAACATTAAACTTGGTTAATGTCAATCAGATATTGTGATTTTTATTCACAAGACTAGTTTATCAAGCAAATAAATTTATAAATTACTTGATACGTAGGTGAAATTTGTTTCACCGACAAGAACGTATTTTATGATCGCAACCTAACCTACCGTTATAATATTATAAAACTGCATTAAAGGAGATGTAAGCTAAGACAAGACACATTTATTTATTTACATTAGATGTATATACTAAATAGACAAATATAATAAATAAAAAATACAGATTAAATCAATCTAACTAGTTTAAGAGTTTTATGGACAATAGTTTGCCTTATTTGTGTTATATTTTAAAAGTCATTATTATTTGCATCGTTATTTTTGCAAAATAAAACAACGGGGTTGATATCATTATTGTGTATATAAAAACTAACACAACCTTTCTTGATTTTTTAAGGTTTTTTCAAGCCCTTTGTTTCCCAAAAAAAGTACAATATTATTTTCGCGGTAGAAATATTTATCTTGGGATATTTGGCAACCCTGCGGGGCACTCGTATAAAGTAGCGATTGTATGCGCTTGCGACCGATCTACGACAACTGCTGGAAGGGGGGGTGAAATTACAATTATTCCTACTGCTGCGCCTCTACTGAATTGCCATGCACAATATATTGGTAGGAATCATCTCTTTTATTATATTTATTTCTATTAATTTAGCTTAAATATACAAGTTTTCAAGTGCATATAAAACTTTATTAATCCCGTGCCCATCCCCGATAAAAATTCAGCGAAAAGGCCATGTAATTTCAAGTTGATGTGGTATCAAAATTCAGCATGGTTTCCGAGAAAAAAAATGTAAACTTTACCTGAAGGATGATAACCAGTTTTTGTAAATAACATAATCTAATAAAACTTATATTTGTGCTTATTTAAGATATACTAACCATAACCAGCGAATTCATATAGAAGTAATAATTATTGTTCTCAAAATAGGTTTAGATTCAAACTAAACCTTATCAAATATTTTGTAGGGTAGGCCAAAATTTTCCAGAATGCTAACTCCAAACATACAAAACATTGGTATTCCGGTATCTAAACCTATGTAAGCAAAATGACAAAACGGTAGGAGTTATCAACACCAACAGCCCCTACGTTTAAATATGCAAACCTTCATTACTCGCCAGGAATTTACATAAAGCAAGTCATTTGGAGAAACCTCGCGACTCGCACTCTGTTTAGCAATAAGCCATAACATAGCACGGGCCGTGTTTCAATATACGAGACAGTTATGACCAGTTAAATATGACCAAAAACAATATCAACTTTGGATAGGTTAGGTTCTTTTCCTTGCTTTTTGGGCTCTACCGCTTATAATACTATAATCAATTAAAAGAGAACTTAAAAAGAGTTCTTTGTCCAAAACTTAATACAAACGTATTAACATCTATATTAAATAACTATAAATTATATGTTTTTTACAAACCACAATATTTTTATTACGGTTTAGGCCGACTTTCATACATTTTATTTACATAGTAAAACACGATATATATACATTACATGATATAACAGTGTGAATATATTGATTTTTACTGTCTAAGTTATGTATTTTTTATGCATACATACAAAAAACATGGTAATAAAAATATACGAAGCCTAACCTAACTAAACCAATCTAGTCTGAGCTGTCAATTGACATTCACCTTCATCCGTTACCGACCAAGGAAATCCGTTTCCGTTACCGTTACCGCACTTACCGTTTGGGTCGATTTTTGAACGCCTATTGGCAGCCATGCAGACTAATCCCGTTGATCCAATGCGAGTGGTGTGCAAAAATAGCGTAAAGCCATCGGATGAATAGTTTGTGTTGTGTTGTGAAAGGAGTGAAATTTTAAAAGAAGTTAGAATAATGACTGGAAAGAAAAGAAAATGCCACGTCGTCACGTCATTTCGCGTAACAGGGCCCGAAAGTTCTCTGACCAACCACATGGGCGCGATTATGGCCAAATTATGCCGTCGCGTCCTCTTAAGTACTTTATGAGACATTTGGTCGGCCGAGAATACATTAGATAATGACGCCATAAAAGATTTAGCGAGGCGACTATGTTTTAGCTCGCGATCCGCACTGACGTTAACAGCTGGGATTAAGAGGTTTAGTAGATATGTATCAATAAATCAAAAAATAAAAATAATCAGAGAGGGTACTTACAGAGGATGTATGAAAACAACTTCCCTAAAACTCAACTCTTAAATAAATTAATAATGTTAATCGAACAAACAAACTCGAAATAATATTATTTAAAAAAGTCGTTAAGATCGTGGTAGTTTAGCGGTTAAGGCGTTGGATTATTGGCCCAAAGGTCACGAGTTCGAATCCGCACATATTTTTAACGCTTCATTACCACAATCTCCTCTGACTCTAGTAGAGGCAAATTCGTCTAGTTGAGTAGGGCCCAAAATAATTGTATATGTCTTAAGGTCATAGCAACGGTACCTCTCCTGCAGGTCTAGTCTCAATGCCAATTTTGAGTGAATACATTTTTCATGACTACAAGTATCTTCGTAAGAGAAAAGGCCAACTGCTTGGGTTTAATTTATGAATGTCGAACATTCCATTCCAGGGCCTTTGGCTGAAAAGTAAACCTTGGTTAATAACACGAACAAGTTTCAAACTGTGTTAATAATTCATTATTGCTAAAATGAAATAGGCACCAAGCAAAGATCATAAGAGAATTCTGTCATCGAGTGGTTTTCACGGTTGGCCGGCATTTGGGAGATTATAGATAGGGGAAACAGATGGTCTTAACCGCCAGATAAGCAGTCAACTTTGGTCGTCTTTCCCTCTTCATCGTTAACAGACGAAGACTCTCTTTGATCTACAGATTTACATTTGATTGAGTTACATGTTTGCTTCAATAATTAATCCGGGTGTCTGATGGTAACCGTCAAGTGGCTGCGCTTCAGATATTATTAAGTGAAAATATATGCGTTTGTTTAAATTAAAAATGTTCCATTTTATTTACGTATTTAGAGAATAAACTCATTTGATGGTTTGCCTGTTCATTCAAAATATACGATTCAATCAACCTAGTAAAAATCATGGCAGTCTCATTAGGATGGTTGACTCCGAATATATTTGAATTCACACATTATAGTCATACTATCTATGAAAGTTTCATCATCAACATTTTGATGATCTATATGCTTAAAAAGTATAATCTCGTATCTCATATAATTTATAAAGTACAAACGTGTCACATAAAGTACACTATTATACAGCTTATGCACACAACAGGGTCAAGAGCAGGATCAGCTCATATTTTCTAAAACTTTAACAATTATGTATTCGTGAACAGTAAATTGTTGTTTGTGAAAAGTTGCAAAGGTTCATTTATCTCCCTCCTTGACGATATCGCAATCAATTAAACTTTACAGCACATTGCGGCGAACTAGAAGAATTTCCGTCCAAATTGATTTCTTGAGCGGAATGTTACTAGCACTAGTATGTTATTGTTAAAAAAACACGATTTAGAGTAATTTATTATTGCTTGAAGTATGTGGCAATTACTTATTTATGAATTATGTGCGAATTGTGTATGGTTTTTTTAATACGATGAATGAACGCATGCACTGATTAGCTGTGTAATATTATAATTAACAGAAAGGAAAGGTTAGTAAGATCTAAATAATAAAATACGCCATGTTAAACTTTTATTGGTTTAACTCTACTAAGCTTACCCCTTCCTCCCAAAATCCTCGTAAAATTATTCAATTACGTACAGTTTTCATAGAAGTCTGGTGAATTATTAGATAATTTAATACAATTGTATATATCCGATTATTAATTTAGTAATGTCTACTATGTTTTAAATATAAAACAATCATTTAATATATTTAAAAAAAATATACATTTCTTAAATGAGGCGATAGAACGTTATTCAGCTAAAGTTGTCCTTTTGCAAGCTAGCTAATTGTGTTGAAGGGGTTTAAACGTTTTATGACGGGTATTTACTATTTTGAATCGAATATCTATCACACAAACGAAAAAAAGGATTATTTCTGATAAAGTTTCACCTGTTTTTGTAAGCAGCATAAGGACATTTACCATTATAAAATGTCATTTATCAATCCCATTCCTAACCTATATATCCCTACCGCCTTTTGCAACCGTATTCTAATCGGATTATATAGAAGAATCTGTCATTAGGTGCTTGCGGTCCTTATGAACTTTATCACCTCCAATTCAACATCAATTTTCTGTTTTCACTTTGAGTAACGGCGAATCAATATGTATGTAAATATCTTTTATCGAATGCGAGTAAATTCTCACTTTATAAAAATAAAATTTATAATAATGCACATTCGAACACTTTGTTTTTTTTTTGTAGTTTTTGTTTTTTTTTTTTTTTTTTTTTTTTTTTTATTTTTTTTTTTTTTTTTTTTTTTTTTTTTTTTTTTTTTTTATTTTTTTTTTTTTTTTTTTTTTTATCTTTACTTATTTATAAGTACTGTATAGTCATTTTATTCAATATGTATATTAATATTTATTATTCCGTCGTGCTTTATATGAATGACCTAATACCAATAGGTGTGCTACCTCCTTCTATCGTGGATACGTCAACAGCTGAAGTCTCCTTTAAAAGCTCCAAAGAAAAGTTTCCCCTGGCGGCGGCAGTTGAAGTTTAAATATTCCTGTTTGCGTTAGCCAGCCAAAGGAACCTTTCCAAGTTTCTCAGCCGTAAGAAATAAACAGTGACACGCTAGCAAACGAACGAACTGATTGCGTCCATCTTGAATTATGCAACGAGAACTTTTCGTCGAAACGCGCTCGGCGAGAAAAAGAATATTAATAAAATGTATTGCGTGATCCCATAATGTAATAAATCAATAAATTTACATTTTCATTATCATATAAAAGTCTACAAATGGTCAATCAACTATAACAATGATTTAACCTTGAATGAATGACAATGAATAACTTTTTTGATTCTAGCGTGACCCCTAGATTTTTTTGGGGTGGTGTGATTTACAATTTCGTAATGTTGAGGCATGTGTCAGTGATGCTCGTGAAGTCAGTAATAGCGTACGCGATGCGAGAAGATGCGCTCGTACCTATGTGGAACTACTTACTTGTACTGCATGTAGTAGTAACCAATAGAGACCGCTAATAAATTAATTGACTAAATTATAGATATAATAATCGATTGGTACACTTAGCATGTTTGGAATTAATTCTAATCCCTTTCAATTCACAGACGAACGTTGACGTTTACTGCATTTTGTTTACTTTAATTTTTATGACACGTGTATTGTCATCGAAAGCAAGTGTTTATATAGGATGTTTTTTTTAGAGCAGTGGTTTTCAATCTGGCACTACTTTTTTCGTAGTTGGTGTTTTTGACAGCTGTCACTTGATTTATACTCAGTTTGGTTTGCCATTTCATAATGAATAGACTTAATCTTGAACAACGTTTGCAAATAGTGCAAATTTAGAAAAAATCACTCTAATTTTTTTTAAAATCACTCTAAAATAAAGTAAAAATCGCGTCGTGGGCCTGTGGCGTGGCCTACAAGATCGTGCGATTTAACACCGCTGGACTATTTTTTGTGGGGTTATGTGAAGTCGCTTGTCGACGCAGATAAGCCGGACACGATTAACGCCTTGGAAGAGAATATTCGGCGCGTTATTGCTGACATACCCAACCCAACTTGCCCAACTTGCTGCAAAAAGTGGTTGAAAATTGGGCCTCTCGGCTGGAATTTGTTCGAGTCAGCCGCGGCGGCCACTTACCCGAAATCATTTTTAAAACATAATGGCAAACCCTTATCTTTATAATAAAACTAAATTCTTAGCCATAACATCAAATTATATGCGTTTTATCTCTTCTTGAAAACCACGCCTCTAAAATCATCACCCTATACAAGGTTTCAGCAGGATTGGACTATGGTAAGCGGTTTAATTCGATTGCAAGATTTAACGCATACGACTCAGCATTCAGAAGGTGGAGGTAAATTTCGCCGGATTAAAGTAGGGGATAGGCAAACTCCAATTGTACGAACTTGTACCAAACATTCCTTTCGATGTTTTACGGACATTTACAAGGTACAATGGTAAGCATATTTCTTTCGTTACGTGACCTCGATTCATGACCATTTCAGAATTGGTGAGAGGTTTTAGGGGTTCGTCTGCTTATAAACATTTTTTTTTTAAAGTCGTGAAGATATGTCGATATTCACGCCAAAGTTATGCCATGGTACCCATTGCAATACGATAGGTAGCTTTTCTAGTGAAATCTACCTAAATGTATCGCCATGGCTCATGGACGTCATATGGTGTGCTTGCCAGCAGATTTATTTATTTATTTATTTATTTATTGTTTTCACAGAAAAAACTCCCCCCCTTCCCACCCCCTCCCCCCCCCCTCCCCCCCTTCCCTTTATAAAATACCTATATTAGCAATTATTTGAGCAGAGCCTAACATATTTACATTTGATTAGGGTAAAAGCTCTTTTAAAGGTTCCATGTGGCCTTTCAACATAAAAAACAAATTCAGGTACTCGTAGACTTTAGGTCAATTTTTAAACTGGTATCAAAATATGTAATAAAAGTTATTTTTAATAAAAAAAAATAAATATAGAAGCATGCAACCGCATTAGGGCTAAATAAAACTTTGTTCATTTAAAAGTTGATGAAAAATTGAAGTAACTTTTAAACTTGGGGCAAAGTAGACCGCGACTTTGAAGAGAATTTTATACATTCATGGTCACATTTACGTAGGTAGAAACTTGAACTTGTTTTCATAAATTTATTTTATTTAAAAGTTATATAGCTTTCTAACCAAACATCTTCAAACTCTTTCCAGTTAAAATGTCTGTTTCTTGTATATTATTTTAATTAAAAATTACAAATGACAGGAAGTTTATTTTGTGTATGTTATGTTATATGGAAAAATATACTCGTATGTTACACTTAACCCTAAAGATTATGTCTAAAGACGGTCGGGATGCTAAATACCATAATTCACAATAAACCACACATTCTCACGTTCTCATTTACATACTTATATAAATAAATAGGGGTGCGGAAACATTTTTAAATGTATTGAGCCGGTATTGAGTGATAATTTTGAAATATAGATTAGTTGATAAGAAATTTTTGGGCATCTGTCACGTTGATTTTATTAATATAACAATAGGCTTGCGGAATAGTGTAGAATGGAGATGGGGTGATAATTTTGAAATATAATATAACTTTAATTAACTTCTTTACTTCTTAAAGAAGACTCAACCTGCTCACTGCACTATACAAACGCTGTAGTATTGTAACTCTCTTATTTGTAAATATAGAAGAAATATAATACCAGGTATTGTTTTATCTCTACATTAATATTTTGTCTAAAAGTTAAGAGCCTCAAAACCCTATAAAGTGTATCTTTCTATATATTTCATCAAATGTTTATACGTAAATATCTTATTGTCTGAATATAAGAATCGAGAAAATAAAACTAGAGGAGTATAGTTTATTTTATAAAGATGCAGATTCTAGTAAGGTTAATAATATGTATGTGTATAATAATAATAATATCCAGCGAAGCAACATATCTGTCAGGAAGCCACGTAAATATCAATGCAAAAATCGTAGACAGAAGTTATTTGAGCGATCCAAAATGCAAATTCTAATTAGCAAGCCCCCCCCCCTCCCCCCCTTGCACGGCGTAGACTTTATTAAGCACGTCGCTGCGAGGCGCCCGCGCCGGCGCCCGCGCCG
Organism: Neomicropteryx cornuta; assembly: GCA_020383195.1. NCBI lineage: Eukaryota > Metazoa > Arthropoda > Insecta > Lepidoptera > Micropterigidae > Neomicropteryx > Neomicropteryx cornuta. The sequence goes on from JAHKQU010000014.1 coordinate 16,973,772, forward strand.
GCGTCAAAGCGAACGTCCCGCCGCGGCTCCACACGCCAATAATATAATCTCATTCGCTTCAACGTGAAAGCAATCGCAAATAATACGAGTGTTGTATGGATATGAATTCATGAAAGCACGATACCTTGTACCTAGTTGATAGATATGAATAACTATATAAATCGTATTATAACCGCGATATTGTTTCGTAATGTATTTGTATTTAGCTTTCAGGTCGTTAAAACCACACAAAGTTTAATTGCAGATAACTGTATCGATAGGATAAAGCAACATCAAATAGGGCGAAAGGAACCAAAAATAATTTAAACAAATTTTTTTTAGAAGTTTTTCCTTCATTTTAAGGAATATATTTTGGCTCTACATATCGGTTTTATTCGCGTACCTAACGTACCTAAATAGTACTTATATATTTCAGTCACCTTCGGGTCTTCGTGAGAACAGGTTTTTAATGACAAGTAGGATTCATTATCCGACTACAATTAATTGGGCCTAGAGAAAAGAAGGGTAATCGAAGATATGATCTTATTGTATTTATCGTGCTACATAACAAAAAAATAATAATAAAACAATCGCATAGAATTTTATCTGCCACGAATTACGCAACGAATTCAGTAATAAACAGTAATGGAATAACATATAAACATTATCATAATAACACAATTTTAATGTAATAGCTTTATTTATTTAAAACACACAATAAAATTAATCCATCCATACTTATATACATACTTCAATATAAAAATAAATAAATACGCATAGGTATATGTATTAAATATTCATACATATAAATTTAAGGTGTCTGATATGGATTCGATAGAAGCGTTCGTCGCAACGAAAATTTTGACGCACGGCAAGTGAAAAAATAATTCGCTTTGAGACATTTTTGACATCAATGCGACGGAAAGATCGTCTGATCTAACTCGTCTAGAAGTGAACGAAAAGTACGCTATTTTGGTGGATAGTCTGAAAACGACATTAATCGAGGCACCATCTCTACATTTTATATAATATTTTTTTTGTTTCCAACTTAATTATCATGTCTCTAATGAAAGTATGTAAGTTTATGATATTTTTCAAAAATAAAACCTTATGTTTTATGTTAACGATCGCTATTGTATCACTCCTGTGGCTTTGAATATTCGTGTTGTTAGTCAAACAGGAGACATTAGCAACACTGCGAATTCACAAACGTGAAATTCACAAAACGAGGACACATATGATATACTCGGCAGTTTTAAACAAAGACAGGAAACACGCTGCAAATACGCTTAATATAAATACTGTATAGGTATATACGGCCAGTGCACGATACGATATTTGTATTGCAATTCACATACGTCATTGAGATTCCCGAACAAACAGTTCCATGTTGTGCAGCTATATTTGAGGCCGATATCTCGCCATCTCGACTGCAAATGTAGTGTTTGCTGCTCGTTTCTACAGCTTTATGCAAGCAAGCACCTAGCTTTGTAATGAAACATTTCGTAATTAATAGTCTCACGATTGAAGAATGGCAGTATGCAGTGGATGGCTTTAACTTTGGTAATAATTGCTTGAATACATCCACCGTTATTCGAAACGTTATTACTACAATAGTATTGATGTGTTTCTTTCACTCACTGCTTTTTCTTTGGGGCTAACGAATTGTTAAAATAAATTAAAGCTGTGTAGGAATTCATGCAAATCTGCAAATCTACAAACGTTCAACGCTCATCGATTTTAATAACTTTTCAAGTGATGACACTGAGTTTACGCAGCGGTTTTAACGGAATTTACTGTAAATAAGTGTTTCTCTGTTCGCTGCAGGTTTCAAATTAACGTTATATTAACACAATTTTTGAGTTACACATTCAAAAGATTTTTTTTGTATATTTTGCGTATATGACGAGTATAAAACTATAAAAATAAATAAAGATTTAACTATAAAATTAAATAAAGAGTATTTTCTAAATCAATTACATCCCATTTCATACTTATATTATAATGTTTTGAAAAATAAATATTTAAATATTTTGAAAAAATAACATAAGTGATCGTAATCAAATTTATCTATATTAAAAACGTTTTTTTTTTAAATACTATAATTTCTGTTTTATACCTAATTAAAAGAACAGTATCTTACAAATCTGCATAGCGTAATGATCAGTCATTCGTATTCGTATTTATCCGTATTTGACAGCTTCCTAAGTGGTTTAGCCGCCACTTATAATAATGATCATTTAAATATCTCTTTTTTTATATTATGGCTTAAGTAATACCGAAACTACTTCACAAAGTTAGGTCTCTTAATTAAGGGTTGGATTTCATTTTTTAAAATAAAGGAAATTGTTAAAAACCGTATCAACGACCTGCCAATATCTTGGGCAACTGCACAGGCTTGGGCTTAAACCCGTATTAACCTTCACCGACCTAGATACCTCATAATATTATTGTCATTAGGCGAACTTTTTAGTACCGTAAAGACCTTTCTACAACTATATATTGTTTGTGTACTTTATCTAGAACATATCAGTAATTATGGAATATGTGGATTTAGTACACACTAATTGCTGTTATGGACTAATGAAAAGTTAATATAACAGCAAGTTTTTATTTATGTAATGGTTTTATTAATGAAGGTAGTATTGGCAAAATTTAATAAACTTTGCTATTTAAATTATAATTTAGGCCTCGCTACCAAATCGGTTTCATTAAGCTGCAATTAACATAAAAATTTCATTTCAATGGCTTATTTGCATTGCGCGGGCGCGACGAAAGGATATGAATTCGGAATTAAATCTCGGGGGAGAAACGGGAAGCGGTTACCTAAATGGGGAGCGGAAATTGGTACGAATATTTTACATAATATCGTAAGATAGTAAGATAATTTTGGCCGCGTTTATTCTGATTTATCCAGCCCGTCATTTACTTTCCTTGACGCTGTCGTGGCCTTTTAGCTTATTCTATGCAGGCCTTCTACGTTAATCCATAGCTTTGATGAAGATGAGTGATCAGGTTAATAGTTGCTTAACATTTTTCCAATATTTTTTGCTCATTAATGTTTAATTATTCGTCTATATTAATTTCTTAAAAGGACATCAGTGGATATAAATACACACTGTATATGATCTATGCATGTTGCTGAATGCAATGGAATGTAGCATGTATTTACTAGCATGTTATTTAGTTACTAAGTAATAGTTTACACATAAGATAACGCAAGATAGCATAGTTAACACACTCGAGTTTAGGCGACAAATACATACATTGTTTTATTTTGATAAGGTTATTCGCGGTTTCATCGGGAATTCCGTAATACTCAGAGATATTGGTTTCTTTGTTCCGGGCCGTTTTACTAGAGCGCGGAAGCACACGTTATTTAGGCGGTTAGCGTGTCGTACCGACGTATACAAGTATAGTCCGATTGGGAGAGCAGTCGAATTATTAAATTCCATTTCCGCGGAGATTTATATTTTTGTCTGTTCGGGTTAAAATGGGTTTAAAAATCTGCTTTCTATTACACCGTTGTTAGATCGGCGTGAATTATTTATTTGTTTTTTTCATGATTAGTTCTAGTTATATTTTGTTTTTTTTATTGTTTTCGATGTTGTTGGTTTTTCTTTTAGTAGTTTCATTTTTTTTCTACATTATTTATAATGTGTACATGGGGAAACCTGTTAAATAAATAACTAAATAAGTTGTGGTTTTTAGCCCCATATTGCAAGTTCAGCCATGTTGTACAATTGTTGATATTGCAGTGCAATAAATGCCATACAATTCTCGGTCTATGGTGAGCATCAGCAGGACTGCGCGCTTCGATAATTTAGTGGAAAACGAAGTGAATTCGGCTCAAACGCGCCCGTGATTGCGTTGCCTCTGAGCGCCGCTCCGTTCGGATAATTGCTACGGAAATTCGCCGCGTTGCCAACCAACGAGCGAAGCTAAATATATTCGCTCCGGAAAAGCAAACAGCCTCCTAGCACACCTTTTATGCCTGCGTTATGGAAAGTTTTTTGTTATTTTATTCAGGAAGCAATAACCATTGCGTACAATGTCCATTACAAACGTAATAAAGTTACCTTTATTTATTTAAAAACACGGAATTGGATTTCATTATAAAAATAATATTTTTATTTTATTATTGTTTTTAAAGTATTTTTTAAATACTTATATTTTTATACATTATTTTATTTAATTTTCCTAATTTAAAATATAATAATCAATACTTAAAATACATTGTGTTACACTTTTCATTTCGTGCAAGTTTTCATTTATTTCTAGTTTTTACAATCACACCCCTATATTAAATTGTGCTAACGTCATTATATCGATTTAACCACAACAATTATAAGATTTTTGTGGTAAGAAAATGGTAATGCATTTGTTTGTTTAAATGTTGTTTTTCATGGATGTTTCTATATAATATTGATCGGTGTATTTTGGCTTTGAAATTTTTGAAGTAATATATATTATTGAATTGTAGCTCCTTTTATTTCTAGTAAAATCTTGAAATCATGGTGATTTATTTTTTCGTTGTCGCTATTCAGAGAATAATAATCAACATACTCGTAATATTTAATCGTAGTGATCTAGTAGTTAAAGTCTTCGACTAATAATCCAGCGGTCACGGGCTCCAATCCGCACTCAGTCATACCATTTTAACGCTTCACCATTGTCTCCCCTGACTCTAGCCTAAGCGCATTTGGCTTAGTTCAGTAGGACCCAACATAATTGTATGTGATCAGTAGGTAATAGGAATTCTTTAAAAAAAACATACGAATAATTGTTTTTGTGTTAGAACATACTCTCCATCCCAGATTACCATTATGATATAACTAATTGACAAATAGTTTTTAAACGTTTTACATCTAATATTTGCCTTAGTTTAGAAATTTCTTTAGTCGTGTTTATGTTTGTTCAGTGTGTGTGTCGATGCTTTTTTAATTTCATGCCAAAGTAGGTAATACCTTCAAAGCTCGAATAGGCAGGCATCGACACGTATTACTTAAACTATCGGCAATAAAGAAGGACAAACATCCAATAGACGATAATCTATTGTTTGGTTATCCTATAATGTAGATTAATACTCAAAGGAAAGTACTTTGTATTTCCTATGTTTAGTGTAAGTTTCGGTTCAACCAGGCATTTATGTGAAGATGTATTCCGTCAGCTACCACACCTAGCTCACATCATAAAACAAATGGTCTCAGTAATCTACCCTGTAGAATCCGAAACTTAGCATGCGCAGAAGGATGATCTAAAAACCTTGTTTATAATTGTAACAATATATTCAATAATTACTATATTAAGTAACCAACGGATTTTTTCATTTATTTATTTATTTGCTGTAAAATTCATAAATGTTGACAAATATACAGAATATACTATCCTCTTGGTAAATAATTAATAAATATGTAGGGCTGGACACACACTATTTGAACACGAAACATTGTATTACTGCACATTCTAAAAAAAATAAAAATACAAATTTTGTGATGTAGATAATTTGGTCATTCACTTTTATATCAACCGTAAAACGAAGTTGATAAATAAACTCAAATTATGGATAGTTACAACTTGATATGTGTAGATTTTATCACAGCCTGTTATTAACATCATACTTCAACCCATACAGATACGAGTATAAACAAGAAGATGGAAAACCATAAACGCACCAATTTATTACTCCGCTACTAATCCACTCGTCGGAATTAAAATTCCGACGGCGCGGCCGAGAGTTATACGAATTTGTCATGTCTCCAGAATCCCCGTTCGCGCGGCAGACTTATCTCGAGATTCGTATATTGCGCTGACCTCGATAAATTGCAGACTTTTTTTCCATCTTCACTTATTACAAAGGCCGAATCGTTCGTTGAATACCAAACGGGTCCCTCGCACAATCCGAGCTGAGATAGTCGTAAGTTAGAAGCTTCTTGCTAAATTATTCCTTCTCTACGGATTATATCCTATCTTGTATGGAATAATTCTCAAACGAACGACGAATCGAGGCCACAGCCTTTTAGAAATGTTCACCATACGGTATTTAATCAGGGAGACGGAATTACATACATACTAATACTAAAATAATGACATTTTTATATGGTTACATGGCTTAAATCAAGAAACCGCAATCTTCTAGTTTTATTTTTTTTATTTATTATAATTACAAAATAAGACCAAAACCTGTTCTTATTTTGTGGTTAGAAAAAGTTTGTAGAAAAAAACCTGTCTTTGATATATTAATTTATTCGAATTGTATTTTAACTACCCTATTTACGTAAACTTACAGACTTAATGGGTTGTTTATGTTCCCTATTATAAATAAGACATTACATGAAAAAAAATCTATAATAATTCATCGCTAAATTTGATATTTTTATTAAAGCGCTGGCGTACGTTACCTTTCTTATAAGCGGCAATTTAACTTTGGCAGCGACGCACGGCTATTGACCTCGCCGCCACGTCGATCAACTGTCGTACATGTTACAAGAACTGTATAAATATTATCACGTAAAGTTTACATTTTTTTCTCTGGAACCATGATGATTTTGTTATATCGTATTTTTAAATCATACTCGAAATCAAAGAACCTATTTGCTGATTTTTTTTTAATTATCGTGAATGGTTTTAAAAATATAGTAACCTAATTTAAAGTATATAAATTAAAAAAATAATAAAAACAGCAAGGGTCAAGGGTAAAATAACTACTGAATGTTTTGGCCAATATCGTTCGGCACCACTCTGCAGTAGGTATGGCTACCACTCTGGTGTAAAAATACAGGTGAAGCCAAATCTTTTGTCAAAAGCAACGAAAATAGAGGTTATTGCATATTATTTCCTTTGCATGGATTAGATAATAAAATAAATTTGCAGGGGTTGAAAGCAGCTCGCATAAAATTCGTAAATTAAAATTTTGAACAACATAAATGTCCAAACTTTGCTAGCAGAACAAAGTTTGATAATTACATTTAAAAATAATATACTCGATGGGAAGTTTTGCGGTTCATGCAGCTCGCTGCATGAAAAAGTGCTCTAGCCTCGTAGAGCACTTTTTCTTCCCTGTTGGCTGCTAAGCAAACGATAACATTTTTCAAAAATTCAAACAGCTCTTAATTGCATTATAGCCATGTTCAATCAGTCGCTTAGAAGGTTTCCGTATTCAATATTGGTGATCACTCTGTTGTCACAAGCCTATAAGTTCTAAACTCTAACTGCCTTATGACCACAATGATCACTATAAAAGGCATATACATTGAATAAGGCCGTAAATGTCTCACTTGCAGTGACGGTCGTAATAACAATTTTATTTAAATAAATGATTTTTAAGTTTATAAATGTTTGAAAATTCTTACTTTTTAATTCTGTCAACTACAACCTGTCCACAGTAAACAGAAGCGTGATTATAAATAAACATCTAATAACATAGTTTACATTCTAAAAACATTTAATTTCCATACAACAATTATGCAACAGTTATGCAGGCAGCAATTTTTTCGACGATTGTTAAAAGGAAATAAAAATTCTTGTGCATATCCATTAATTAAAAATGTTGGCTGTATTTAAACATATATTAAATATTTGATAAATACTATTTTTGAGTTTGATTTCGTTTATTGCTTTACAATTTGCAAAACACCCTTACATGTATTTGCCCAGATCTGCCTTCTTTTACCCCCTAAGCGTAATTTACCCTTCCTTCTAATTTGGAAAGTATTTTAAATTAAATTTAGTGAAAAATGAGGCATAAAACGAAGAATAAAAAATGCAGATAAGCTATAGCATTTCTTTTTAAAATATCAAGGGAATCGAAAAATGAATATATCAATTACGCATCTTGAATATCTCCTGAAATATCGACTTTCTGATGGCGGCATAAGCTAGCAATATTTCAATTATTTTTGGTTTATTTAAAAGACAATAGATAGCATTACGGTCTCTTAAAATAATGGAAGAAACCCAAAGCAGATGGCGCGTGATATCTTTTCTGTTTGGAATGGCGTTGAAGTGTCGCCAGCTCTTTTCCCGAATCCATTTGCCTTTCACGACCTCAGCGCAAGGACAATGAAATTTAAATGATACTCGGCATCCAACCGAAGGATCCAAGAGTCGGCGCCGCCCGCAAGAAATGTGGCGTATTTTAGATTACGTCAACATTAAAAAAAAACAATAATTGATTTCCCACGCCGATCTTATAAATAGCCAACCGCTCGGCAGCGCTTAGGAGAGTTTTCCGAAAATATTCAACGGCACTATTTTTAAAAGTTATACACACTTATATAATAACAGACTTGTGAGATGTTGTCTGTTTGTAATAAATGGTCCAATTATGAATATTACATCAAAACTGTTAAAATTGCGCTTAATTGTGCCTTCTGATAACACAATCAATGCGGAAAAAAGAAAAACGTCTATATAGAAATTATTGTATATGCACCTATATCAAACGCCAGCACTCTTCAAATTGCACTCTTCACTTGAAAGATTGAAATTAATTGAACATTTTTATATCAAATGTTTTATTTTTTTTGTTTAAACCCGTTTTGTGTGTGTTTTGACGTTCACAGATTTTTACTGTGAGAATTAAAGATAAGATAATGTTTAATATAGATACTAAAGCGGTCTACAACAAAAATACCAGTATAAGTTTGGCTGTAACCAAACATTTTTTTATAAATATGAAAAGCTTTCTGTAAAGTTATTTAAAATTATACAAATATGATACAGTATATGATCTAGGCACATGGTAGAAATCCCGATATCGAAATACAAAAGTGGTCTTGAATCCGGCTATAGGCCCGGAATGGAAACTGCTGAATTTGAAGGAGTCTCGCTGAGAGTCGGCCAGGAGATATTGAGGGCGTCGCGAGGCGAGGGAGAGAATTGTAACTTAGGAGCAATATCCAGGGACGGAGGGTTATTCGCAACCGGATTGGCATCGATTCAGCAAATGTAAACAGTATTGCTGTTTGTGTTAGTGTCGTGAAAACAGCCTTTAGCAAGGCATGCATATCGGTAGTACCTTTATATTTGTATGTTAGATCATTATCATATTTTATGGTAATAATTCAAAGAGGTTCATCGATGCTTAATTAAGGCATAATTATCTGACCACAAATAGGTACAAATGAACATACTTAAAATTATTTAATACGAATAATGAATTAGGGTAATTTGTAACACAAAATATGTATGTATATATAATTGATACATTATGAGAATCATAATAATTAAATATAGTTCTGCACGGCCAGCAAGTATATTTAAATATGTAAAGCGCTAAATTGATATAGGTAAGCTTTTAATTGGATATTTTTCTAAATAAAAATATGTTTTTGTAGTTTAGCTAAAAGTAATTCTCTAACTTAAAAATAAACATAATAAGACTTTAAAGAAAAGGTATTGTGCCGTGATTAAGTTACCAACTATTTACAAAGATTTTGTTTCTAAAATTATGTTTTCTATTATCCTCTCGGATCGGATTAAATGCTTTAAATTTGCTTAAAATAAAAATAAATATAATTGTATGTGGATTTATAAAGAAATAACATCAAATTACAATAACTAAAATTAGTTTTACTTTTATCATACGTTATCACGATAAACATGTTAAAAGTATATCTACCTAGAAAGTAACGCATTTTAAAAAAAAAGTATATTATCGATGTAATACTAAAATATTTTAATTTATGCACTGCGGACTCTAAGATTGTAGGTACTTTGTTATTATTTTTCGTAATTTAAATAACATAACAATATCAAAGATAATTAATTATTTTAAGCTTAGAAACAACAGATCTTGTTAGATATTTAAATCCAAAGAAAAGATTAATCGGGAAAAGGAAACAAAGCGAGTGGTAAAATTATGATCAGCATGGCTTAGTAAAATAAATAATTTAGATCAGCTAGCGAGGCGGAATTTTCACTTTCCTATAATATTATATTAGTAAACTTATCATTTGACTTTAGAAAATTTGTCATAAATGCGTTTTTTTTCCACATTCGCTAGTGGAAAATTCGATATCAAAAATCAAAAAGTTACTTCGTTAGACATCCTCGCCAACCTATATTATCTACTTGTCGAAAGAAAATTCACCAAGTGGAAAAAGGAACATTTTTTTTACTAAAAACATTTTTATAATCAAAAATAAAACAACTAAAAGCTACATTTCTTAGAATATTCAACAGACAAGCTTCAACCTTACCTCTCAGGGTCGTTTTAATAGTAATATTATCCTAGTGGAGCTATTGTGCTTATCTAGATACTAAAAGTATCATTTCAAAGTGATTATATCTGATTAGTAGGAAATTAAGCATTACGTATATTTTATAAATTTAATTTTACAAGAAATGACGAGCTGAAAATCTAATAATCAGTAAATTATCAAGTATACGACATAAATAGTAATATTTATTGTATTTACTGGGAGGTTGTCCTACTACTAAAATGTGCGAGGAAATGGCTGCAAACATTTTGGCGTCGCGACCCTTAAAGCGAATAAAAGATTTCGAATGGAAGGTGAAAGAATACAAGTGCCTGACTCAGTTCTCGCACTTCAAGTAGTCCGCGGAGGAAGGCCTCAAGTGCAGAAGGAGGGTTTGGGGGAAGGAGGGATAAGAGGTAAGGGTGGAGGCTTAAAATACCAACATAGACGCGATATTTTGGAATAAGGATGTATCTTTTGTCGATATTTGAGCGTTACACCGAAAAAGATAATATGAACATTTAATACTGATTACATAAGATCAGCTTATGTCAATGTACAATGTGCAACGGGTATCGGCAAATTTTAGAGTATTATTTAAAACACAATTATTACGATACACAGGAACGGAAAAGTTATTAGTTTTGAATAATTTATGTTTATGAATAGGATTCATAAAAAATATCTATTTTTACATAAAATATTTTTAAAACTATTTTCATTCGCTCTTCGGTAAAGTAAACAAAGGTACATATTAAGCATCATGCCAATTAAACACGAATTTATATCGAATTTGAACCATTCATTGACTATAATAATTAATTCGAACAAATATTTTGAGTAGTATTTCTTTTCCATTAGAGATTATTAGATATTATAAGTGATGTACCCACTTTTAATAACCACGTATCGTTAGTTTTTTTTTAAACCACAAAACGTCATTTAAAGAACCTTAAAAACAAAACAAATATATTTTAGTTAGACTAATTTTAGATTAGTATTTTAGGATAAAGACTGTAAATATTTATTTTCTGTAGTGTACTCGTATATTTTTTTTGAACTTACCTTTATAATATTTTATTATTTAAGCACAATAATGAAATATATATTATTATATTTTCAAGATAATATTTGTTTCGTCTAATAGCACATAAAGTATTAAATATCGACAATATGTATTGCGGGTAGGCTGCTCTGCTCAATGCTCGAAAGTCAGCCATGAAAGCTGTAAGCGGCGCTTATTCTACGCAATTTATTCAACGCAGCCTCCTTATATCTGAACCAGCCCCTTGATTAACAAAATTCAATGGCTTAAAGTGTATTGTTTAGGTCTCAAATATTTGATGAGGCTCTCCTTAAATTTCTCGTCTCGTTGTTTATTATTAATTATTAATTACCTAAAATTTATGGGATTGATTGACACCAAAAAGAAAACTTCTAGTACAGAAAAAAAACAATTTTAGTATATATACTTGTATAATAATTCCAATTCGTTAGAAAATATTTAGAAAAGTATATAAACATGTTCTGAAATAATAAAATTTACTATAATTAGGTATTTTCATAATTTTATTATTAATATTTATTAATGTTAATCACTTTTTTAAGGCAGCATAAATGCGTTACAAAAAAAAGAACTTATTGCCGTAAGACAATCTATACAGTGTACCGATTGGTTTTTTTATAACGGTTTTTGGACTTACCGTAATTCTTAATAACCGTTATTAACGTATTGCGAAAATATCAATTTGGTAGAAGTTTGATAAATGGGTGATAGATCATTGGACCTTTTTGTTCTACTAGGAATTCGTAATGTTAACTGAAAGGAGTTGATATGATCAGTTAGTTATAAGAAAGTTTATCTTATGCAATAATATTCGTAACACATCTAGAATACTGCGCCTATCAGAAAAACTCAGTTTAGTATGTATAATGAAGAGTTAAAAAGAGAAAGAAAAAAAATGACCTTTAAATAAAAGAAAAAACCCTAAAGAACATTTGTGATATTCTAATTATCTAATCTAATATCTTTTATAGTACAATAGAGTAAAAACCTAAATGGCCCTCAGATATGATACATTGTTTGATTAAGATGCAAAATTTTGGTTACAGTTTGATAAAAATAAGTAAAATTTAAATTTAGATAATAATTAATTTACATACTTAGTTAGAAGTCTGTTTATACCTTTTTGTTCTTTGCTGTAGATTGAACTTCCAAACTTTTAAGGCGGTAAACATGAAACTTTCCTTGTTAACCATTAAAATTTATCTCTTTTTCTAAAATAGCCAAATTATATTTATTATAACTTCGAAATATCAAATTCGCGTTATGGAGGATGTACGAAGCAGACAACCAGTCTAGAAAGTTTGTCTATCCGACGGAAGCTGTCTCGACGTTTTTGTGACGGAGGATCCGTGATCGATCGCGCAGAAGGTGCAGGCAGTGCAGTCTGCTCAATTAGGTCCACGTGGCTGGATGCAGCTGTGAATCTTCTAGGATGAAGTGAGCCCTATGCGTTTTGATATATTATGCTTCTGCTAAGCTAAGTAGAACATTTTCTTATTTATGTATCCATAAGTACAGTTTTTTTTACCGTTTCTTTACGAAAAAAAAAACATTTTGTTAAATACATTTATTAAATATCAGAAAAGAGGCACAGGTATATTGGATTATAATAATTTTCTGTATCGAAGTGATTCGATGTACTTAATAATTTGATTTGGAGGTGCTTAAGTTGCTATGATTTTTTGATAACTTCCGGAAAGGTGTAAAGTGAACAAAAATACATCCCATATACATACACAAAGCGGAATTCGTATAATGGGCCCTTTCATAAACGCCCACAACGCATTCTGGCATATTTAAAAAGGTTACAAAGCGAATTTTTTGTTGTGGCTTTTTCTAAAAACTCTCACATCGCGTTCTGAAAATATATCGCGATTTAGGACCAAGGATAAAACGAAACGCGCGAAAATATAATAAAATATGATAAAAGCTTTATTTTTTTTTAAATTTGAAAGACTATTTTATAGGTTAATCAATCTTTTTAAATAAGGTATTATTATGTAAATAAATAAATCATTATTGGGTTCTTTGAAATAAATCAAGTTATAAATACATAGCACGAAGAGGCAGTTTAACAATTAATCACTATATTTTTAATAAATCTATGGTTATTATATATAAACTCACAAAACAATAATCAAACGAGGTTAATTTTTAAATAGCGCCTTAAAAAATGCAATTAAATACTTCCTAAAACTTCCCGAAGAATGTATGTAATTATTGTGCTCAAACATTTTAAATTTTTAATAAATCAGCATTCTTGGTTCTGAAAATTCCATCAAAACTCAAGATATTAATTAAGGTTGTAGGCGATCAAAGCGTTCTGCATTGGAAATTCTTGTAAACTACAAAGCGTTTTCTTCTGACGTCGCGAGGCAATTAAATATTCCGTTACAGCATTCACATATTACAAGCATGGCGCCGCGCCGCGCCGTTGGCTGGCGAGGAAAGGAGTGAATTTATGTACGGGTTTGTGGTTATTGGAGCGACAAAATGCGCATTTCATGCAAAGCTCGTTCTAATTTATTATTTAGCCGCCACTATGAGGAATTTCTCCGGCGCTAAATTATTAAAAGGCATTCCACCGCAAAGCAAAGAATCCGCTGGAGGAATACTGTCGCCTCCCCCCCCCCGAAATGAACTGCATGTGAAGACTGAATGACAGTGTCGGTAGTTTGTGTGATTGCGGGCTTATTTATTTCTAGAAATGCTTACGGCTTATAATGACAATAATTAACACAGTATTTTCTTTTTCATTCGTATTGGTTGAGGGGAGGCGTTATAGGGCGAAGTTCCGACTGCCTTATTGTTGTTTTCATAATGCGAGGCCGTTCATTACAAACAACATCTCGCAGGTCTGTAAATTGAATGAGTGTATTTTTTTGTGTATGACTTGTTACTTAACTCAATCGACAGTGTTGTAAAAGCGCCGTTGAATATTCTCAATGAATATTAATATATATATCAAATATTGAGGCAATGCTGGTTATTATGGTTAAAGAAAATAATGTGTATATAAAAAAAAGGTATTAATGCAGTATCTAAAAATGTTTTAGGGCATGGATAGTCGATAGATTTTCTGCGTGTATACAGGTTGAGTGGCTAATATCCTTATTAGGTCATTCTGGACATAAATTTGAATAACTTTTGTTCATCAAGTTTACATAAAGTTAACAAAAATAAAATCCATATACAAATATGAATACTCTATTGAGTGTTCTGCAACTGACCTTTATAACACAATATTTGCACGCGGATTGTTATGGAAACTACCTGTCGTGAATGCTATTATAAAGTGCTATTATAAAGTGCCCCCTGTAGTTAGCCAGTTATTTCGTATGCGGCGCCACGCGGTTGATATTGTTTTTCCCAAAATGAAAGTCGGTTTTAGTTTTATGTGATAGTTTTGTGTGTTTATTGTGAAATCCCGTGTTTTTCCCATTAGACTGCTATTTGTGGGGCTACATAAAATCTCTTTTGTATAAAGCAAAAGTGTTAAACATCAGGTATAAATTTAAGATGCCTTCGATATGTATTTAATGTCTAAACCTGTCTGAAAAAATACGCCTACTTTACCGACGTGTCGCGCTGAACCACCACCAAACAAGTTCTACTACCTACTCTACTGTACGCTACCACCCTAACAGGTATGTTGCCATACTTTAAATATTTTAAGAGTTTTTCTGGTTTAATTGTGAGAGAGACCGGTTTAGTAGTTGATATAGAACAATCCCTATAAAGGACATCTTTTGATTATTATTTATACAGGTTGTATTTATATTAACTGATGTCCTTTTATAGGGTTTATTTATATCGACAACTAAACCGAAAAAAATTAAGAAATACGAAAAATAAAAATTTCATACTAAAATAATTATATTATTAAAAAACTTTGTTTTTCTTCGAAGTGCTTCGGGAAACGCGCGGCTGCGATGCGTTCAACCGCCTTCTCAAACATTAACACAATTTCTTTGAAATTTCGAATTCGTTTTTCTCGTAATTGGGAAACATTTTTCCAATATTTTTTGCTGATTAATGTTTGATTATTGATCTATATCAACCCCCTAAATGGAGATCAATGAATATAATACACCCTGTATATCTGCTTATAATCTCTTTGATGTTGAGTATAAAATCGTCTCTATGTTAAGTAAATCGGGTTTTTTTAATGGGTCATGGGTAAACAGATTTCTTTGATTGAAGACCTCGGGATAAATGTATTTCATTTACCAAATTCAAACTATTTTTAGCCAAATGTCTATTCTTGTTCTAATAATTTTATATCATCTATAAACAAATCGTCAAGCAGTCTAAGCTCTACCAGTATTAAAGTTATGTGATTACTATGACGATACATATCTAGACCATTTTAATATTTAAATAAGTACAGTCATGCTATTTTTGACCCGTTGCGTAGGTAATTGTCATGGACATATAACATTATTTTTATAAATATGTTAACATAATTTTCATTACATACATATTTATTACATTATTTCAATATAATGAAAAACGCCAAATAATTTATCTAATAAATTTCTAATTGATAATAATTATTTTTTAAAATTGGTAATAAAATAAGAGGAAACATGATACACATAAAAACGATTGTAAAAAAGGGAATTCGTAAAAAAGGAAATAGTTAATCAGGAATTCTTACACGAAAAACGTCGTTGGAGTTTTTATAAATTGCATGCATTCCAATGCATCCTAATGAACAAAATAGTTAAGTTAATCTTCTCGGAAAATGTACAGACATGCTGAGGGAGCTTGCAAGATTGCTCTCCGCCAGGACTATTTTTTTATGCTAAAAATTTCATTAAAGTGGCAATTCACAAACAAACATACAAATTATGAATGTGTAACTTTTATGTAGGTATATTCCTACCTTGATTAAGATTTAAAAGCGGTAAGGTTAAAATGAAATGCGTATAATTATAACAGCTACATATAAAAAAAAAGTGAAACAAAATATGTACACCTATCTCAAAGCTATATTCTTAACAAATTCTTTTTATAGATTTTTACATTAACAATACATTGAAGTTATTTTTTTAAATTGGTCCTTACAGACGCCTTATATCAGAGATGCATCAGACTAAAATCGATATCTAAACAAATAATAATTAATTTCCATTATGCCATTAGTCTATTTCTTCAACATCAGAATGTCCTCCTATTTTTTCAGATTAGAAAAAATCAGACGACATTCTTTACAGAAAGTATATTAT
The DNA here is from genome assembly GCA_020383195.1 of Neomicropteryx cornuta. Taxonomy (NCBI): domain Eukaryota; kingdom Metazoa; phylum Arthropoda; class Insecta; order Lepidoptera; family Micropterigidae; genus Neomicropteryx; species Neomicropteryx cornuta. Next base: position 16,990,250 of record JAHKQU010000014.1, read on the forward strand.
TAGAAATATTAATTATAATCAGATTAGAAAGTACTGCGAGTACTGACGCCACAGAATATGCAATGATTACAACCTACGGCATTCAAATTGCTCTACCAGAAAGCTTAAATTTGGGATATTTCTTCATTCCTAGTTCTTCGTAAGTACAAGTACAAGTCTACCTTGGAACAGATAGTTCGCCTAGTTAGGCTAGACTACGTGATTTATATTAATGATTTCATTTTTGTAGATAGATAAATAAATAAATAAATAGCACTGAAGCATTTAGGTAGTGATATCGCTTGACTGGTTTTATTTAGTAGAATATAAAAAATATTATTTAGCGGGTACTCAAGAAAGTGTGATTCTTCATATCGATTATATGTTAAAACTCAGTTTTTAAACTTTTTTTATGTATAGGTATCAGAGGTATGATGTGTTCTTAATTTTTGTAGTTTCTCTCTTAGTTTCCTTGAAAATATAGGCTATTATATATATATAATAAAAAAAACAACTACTACTGAAATTTTCCATTGCTTGTATTTTTTTCCAAAACGAAGCTACTCAAACACTGTCTCGTATCGGCAACACCACTCACGCTTCTTAAAAGATTGATGTCAGTATTGTACTATGTAAGAGAAAGCTTCATTTGTGACACCTAGAATGGTCTCACGTACTACGTGCCGCGTTGTGTTGTGTATCTTAAGTGACGTATAGGTGCAATTGTGTGCGCGTACACACGATTGCACCTATATGTCACTGTTAAATGTACCCTGTTAAACCCCACCCTCACACTGAGCGCTAAAGTGCTGAAACTCACTGGAAATATGAGTCAGCAGCAGTGAGATGACAGTTTTATGTATCGGGGCTGTCCCATGCATTTATCAGCAAGACAGGAATATACTGCTTTACTGTATCGGTTAAAGAAGATTAACTGAATACATACAGATCACTTATACAATTGTCGATGAATTTTATTAATAATTAATATGACGATATATAATAGCACGTCCTTACAAAACTTTCTGAAGGCTGAAATACCAGCACAATTAATATATTTATTAAATTATTTTATTTAATATTGATTGTATCGAATCTATTTATTAATATTAAAAAATAGTTTTATTTGTTATGCGCTATTGATTCTTGTCACTCGTCACTAATTCATAACAATAGAGATAAGCCCATCAATGACTTTATTTATTTATTTAAATCGCACTGTTTAATATGTAAAACAATCATTATTGAATGTTTTTGTGGAAATTATTCTAAAACCACAAATAATTTAAAAACTTAACTATCAAATTTACGGGTTTTATAAAACTAGACAAGTATTTTTATTTTTATTTCATCAAATGTTAAAAAAAAAAACTTTATACCACCATGCTTCGCCACATTATCAACCAAAAAATGCTTGTTCGACAAGAGCTTTAATCGTCCTTTTGGCTAAAATCTTTTAACTTCGTAAAACATAATGTGTTCATAATGCTTGGCTCCTTAGTGGTTAATTGGCTGAGAGGCACACTTAGGGCCAAAATTTTAGTCCTCGCTTAAAGTCGTTCTTAGTTAGGACAAACTTAACTTTATGAATGACTTATATTGAATAGTGTATTTCAGTTACTTTTTAAGTTTGAATTAGTTTAGTATATGTTTTCGCACTCGTGATTAGTTTGCTAATCGGCCGCTATGGTATGTGTATCTGTCGCCCGCTGTCGCATTACTTTTGGACACATGACGCGTGACCTGATATTTCAAGGTTAAGCCGTCAGCTGTAGGATTACTAGGATTTTGTTACAAGATTTCAAAATATGCTAATCCAGTCATTTTAATTAGTTAAAAAATAACAAGGACAAAACGAGAACCACAAATGACAACACACTCACACACAAGCCACGGCGATTCTTAGCTAAGGCAGATTTTTTAAATACGACGTAACGCTCTAAGTGCGTTGAAATACGATGTTCATCGGTTAAGTCTGGCTAAAAATTTAGTAGGTCATGATATTTCGGCCCTTAGTATCATAAGTTAAGGAAATATTAACAGAAACTTTCCCCCTAATCATGTTGTTTTGATTCGGAAAAACATCGTAGGGGACAATTCAATTTGTCGTTTTTGCAACCCTACATATTTTCTTATGCCGAGAACAGTTTGCGTCCGCGCCGACCGCCTCGACCTCGTCCTCTCTCACTCACATATTTCCTTCGGCGTCGACACGGCCTGAATGGCGAACTTGGGGCCATCTTGTTCGTCGGCGAAGACGCGATTCAGCGCAGATTATTGAGCAAACTTTATCTCGCTTGAGAAAGAACCGCTCCAACTTTTAACAAGAGATTACTCCCGAACCGAACCACCCCCGCCCCCCCGCCGCCGCCCCCGCCCCAGTCCTTCCGACGCGTCTCGTCGCGAGATCGAAACCGAATGCTGTGCCGAATGTCTCCGCCGTGTAGTCATTTTTACGTAATACTTTGTTGACACTTCGATTTACGGCTCTATTTATGAAGTAGTCGCACGAATTTAAAAGAAGATTTTTTTTATTATTTCATATTTTTTGCATCCGTTTTATCTTCTTTACATATATTTATGTACAAGAAGCTAGTATCCCCATCCTTTAGCCGTCTGTCTGCCGACCGCCTGTCATGTTCAGTACTTATAAATGCAACATTGATGCTTCAAAGAAAGCCCAAATATCGTATTCGAGTTTCAAAAATATGACAGCACGGTGTATTATTTATTCCTGGCCAGTTATAATTAATACAAACTCATTTCTTATGGCCAAATAGAGATGTTAAGTGCTACATTATAATTATTATAAAGTGAAATATTTTATCTAACTTGTTTCATGGCTAGCCGCGCGTCAAAACTTACTAATTAAACTAAAATTATGGATGAATGAAATTAAAGAAAAGGAAATGATAGAATGTCATGATACCATTGCATGTTTTTTACTTTAAATTGACCTAAAAAATTGTCCACTGTCGCTTCTATTATCACCCAAAACGCACATCGAATAGGCTAAAAGTGCCACACGCACAAGTAGAGATAGGAAATGAAACAACCCTTCACAAGTTGGTACTTAAGGCATGAGTAGTCTGGGGAGAAGATGCCGTTAATGACGCCTGTAGGACCTTACTGTAAGACGTCAGGTTCTGGTTAAAAAATGTACTAAAACTAAGAAATGTATAGGAGAAGTTTATATTATATGATAGCTAGAGGGTGTCATAGCCATTCGAATTTAATGGCCCATTAATAATGGGCCGGATTGGAATATATATAAAATGTATATCCTATTACAGAGTAAATAACTGCAATTGCCATCGTGAACCTTCGTAGCTTATTCTCTTGATTTAGTATCATTGTAAGAGGCAAAGTAGCGATAGGTAGGTATGTAGGTATATACTATAATATGTTTTTTTAGTATCTTGTTAGTATAATCCTCATAATTATCGTCTGGCGATATAGATCCTCGTCAGGTATAGAATGATATAACTCGCACCTTAATCCGTACATAATTGAGTTTTTTAGTTTATAAGCTTTTAGTTATGAGTTTTAAGTTTATGTTATATATATATTAATGTGTACCCCAAAACGATTGAGCTTCCTTGAAAGGGGTGAAATGGAGGCCCTAATATGCTAAGATGCTAGTATGTTATATTATTTAACGCATGATTGACGAGAAAATATATTTTCCATTTTAATGAATCTTTAATAGAAAACGTAGGTTAGGGCCAATTTATGTCGTGTTTCAAGGCTGTACGATATATCTATACAAAGATATTTTAATTTTGGTCTTCCACAATAGTAAACCAGTTAAACTAATATAAGCATATTGAAAGTCGCTATCACGGGAAATATGAAATAAAATAATAATATTCCCTTGCAAACCTACTATGTTTTATATTCTTTCACCTGAATGAAGATGTGGTGGGTTTAGCCGAGTGGAAGCTTATATAAAATATATGTAAATGGCGTTTGTATGCCCCTCAAATAAAAAAGGTTGAGTCCCTCTGATCTATGTGGCTTATCCCGAAAGTAGGTTTTAGAAAAGAGGATAAATTCAATTTGTATTGACGTGATTTACTATGAATACTTGTCTACATATGTTTTTAAGACGTTGCTGACTGGGAAAATCTGGGTCTGAGATTCTTACTAATAGCCACAAAAGGCTATATTATCTTTCAGATTGTTATACTTTTTTTTTTAGTGTTTTAGTGCATTATAGTATATTTTTTGACAAAATTGGATTGGAATTGAAAAAAGCGATTGGATTGAAACCTAAAACTAATATCGAGCGTTTTTTATTTCGCTTTTCAATGTGTGGGCGGCAAAATGTAAATTTTACCTGATAATATTAAATCGTTCTTGTCATAAGTTGGTCCGTTCTCGAGGCCGCGCCACGCCGCCGGGTTAAGCGCCGTTGGTCGGCGAGTCAAACAGAAGAGCGAAGTACAAAAAGGGAATACGAGCGCCGGCTGATCGTATACACTCAACGCGTAGGTCGTCGCGCTTTGCCAAACCATAGGGAATTTACACTAACGCTTTAATACAATTATTAAATTTGATGAAATTTCACATTTGTATATATCATTTCTCACTTGTAATAGGGAACATAAACACCACTACAAGTCTACAAGGAATGGTTTCGGCGTATCCTGCATATTACAATTACTCAGATTTAGGCTACCGCTTGTTAAAGAATTTATCTAAATGTAATACGAAATGATGATACGAAGGATATAGGTACTCGCAGCCAGGCCTTATATAGTAGCCCCTTCGATATTTAGATGACTTGTGCTTGCCATATTTAATTTTTCTAAATATGTATTTTATTTCCTTTTAACCTACAAAATATTGTATTTATTTCAAAATAAAATCTCACTCATTTTGTATAGTTTAACTATAATATAGTTTTTAATCAAATCTTATTTTAATGTGATACCTACAGGTTATTATAGCCACTATTTTATATAAATGCACCAATTATGTAGTATACATAGTCTTTTTTATTTCCTTGTGCTAGACGGAAAAGAAACTTATGACTTTATAAAATTATCTACAGTGCTTTTTATGTAATAAAAAACTAAACACATACACACACGTGTAGCTATATACAATATTTTTAGAAGTAAGTAAAAAAACATGACTTTATAATATGGTCTAATAATTTTATCATAATAATATTATTTTCACAATTACAAATAATTAAACATTAGTTATTATTTTGTCTCCTTACTTTGTATTATTTGTTGAGGTGAGTAAGGTATGTATATTTATCTCTTACAACCTCCATTGGCATTACCTATGACACAAAAGTGTGTTTCGCGAAAATTGTAACGAAAATGCCCCTTTTTGATTCAGTTATAGAGGCGTTATACAGATTACATTCGCTAGAGTACATTCGGTAATATCGTAAAGTGAGGCGGTGTCACAGCGCCACCTGGTGGGTAATTGTCAAAGCTTTAGTGGCCGGGCCGCCGTCCGCCATGGCATATTTTGTAGGTGACATTAATGGAACATGACGCAGGGAAGGGGAAGTTGTACACATAAAGGTAATTTATTTGGTTAAACCGAGCGTATCAGATAGCCATTTACAAATTTAAACTATTTAAGTTCGGTATTACATACAAATTTCCCCAAAAACATATAAAATATCTCCCAGACGAGATTGTTTTTTTTATTACCTATTCATAATGAATAGGTAATAAATAAAAATAATAAAATAAGGGGGCTCCCGGCCCCTTTTGAATTTGATTCAAAGAAAAGAAATTTTCTATTATGTCATGGGTAAATGTCAAAATGAGTACCCTATATTATTGACTATAGCTATGTATTTACAGAGCCTGTTTTTATAAATAGGTTTGTATTGTTTATGTTAATATCAAGTTTCGAAATTACCAATTCATTTATTATATACCCTATCCCAAGAGCACCGTATCCCGATAAAAAATCAGACAACTGGTCCTGCGGTTTATATTTGTTAAGAAACTATATCAAAGTTCATCATGGTTACCGAGAAAAAAAAAATAATAAAAGGTTCATGTTATAATGTCTTTGTTGTAAGCGCTCTGTTGTAACCGTACCCCGTAACGGTGTCAAGGCCATTATCGATAGGCGCGGTATCGATATTCGCGCGCTGACCGAATTGACATTGACTGAGGTATTAGATGATACATATTGTTGAAGAACTTTATCAAAACCAACATTTTAAATAATAAAATTCTTCAGTGACTAAATTTAAGTAGTCTTCTATTGTTTATTTTTCAGTAAATGTAGTTTTTATGAATAAATTTGATTATAATATTAACTTTATTTTAAATAGTACATAGTGTAGCGAAATGTACTATGGTACATTCGACCAGGCAGACTCAGCTTATAAGGCAAGTCTCTATTGAATTATTCTCGCAAAGTTACACTTTTATTTAATACTGCACACGAGGACAAAGCGGACGTGCCCGCCAAGAATATGAACTTTTTATTATAAAATGTGACAAGCTCGCTTACGTCTTGCGTGCGACTAGTGTTCATTTATATGTACAAGACTTTATATGTACTTACTTCCATGGCCGCGTGAACGGGGCCGCCGAGAAACGGCCACTTCTAGACTAGGTCGGTCAGAATTCGAAGTTGTAAAAAAAATATTAACTTTATTCGCCGGTGCTAGAACCTAACCTAACCAGAACTAGAAGTGAGCGAACATCGGGAAATGGCCTTAACAGCTGGTCTATCAATTATATTACTGGTATCCTCGTCACTAAAACTGAACTACTGCGAGTAGCGGGGTACAAGCCATTAAAGTTTTTGTGAAATATCAGCGTCGGTTGGCATATATCAAGACCATTCCCAATAAAAAAATCAGCTAAATAGTTCCGCGATTTCTAGTGTTATTTTTTTAAGAAACTATGTCAAAATTCATCATAGTTACCGAGAAAAAATGTATGCTTTACGTCAAAATAACAAAAAGATCGTGTAATATTCTCTTTTTTTGTAAGCGTTCAGTTATCACTGTACGCCGTAACGGTAGCAAGGCCATTATTGATCATCGTGGCATCGGAATTTGCGCGCTAACCGAATTGCCACCATATGTTAAAATATATAATAAATTTGGGGATGGCCTTTTTATATCATTTCTTACTCACAATTGGTTACTGAACACCCCTTTTAAGTCTGAATGATCTTGGGACAACCTGTACAAGACTAAAAAGTTCTTTGGAAAAAGCGTACCAGGTACCAACCTTCCAACTAAAGGTTAAATATCTAAACATAGTAAAAACATTACATTAACATGTTTATTATCTATGATTATTCAAACCAACTGCAGCTTAACGTTGGTGCAATTGGTTTAGTATCATTTCGATCATAGGCATAAAAAATTGAGCAACACTCAAAACAAAATATGTATCATCTAATACCATTAATTAATGTATCATTTAAATACTCTTTAAGACTATTTAATAAGTATTGATAGTGGTGACAGTATTCCTCAATTTATTTAAGGCATTTGATATTGTTTCTATTGGCACCCCGAAAACTAATTACGCAAAGTTTTTTTTTTTTAATGCAATAGATAATATTAGTAAAAGTGCAGAGATAACTTTTTCTGTACCTATGTTTTTATATTTTATGCATAATTTTACTTTCTACTTCACAATAACAAATTTTAATTAAAATATGTAGTTTGGTAATAACTTATTTATATGTGTATTGACACACGTTTTTGCACATGTCAGATGTATTATATATTCATATAAATATTGTTTGTTTTTAGTACGATATCTGCGATAGAAAGTTTTAAATAAACTCAATAAATTTAGGACAGCATAAATCACATGTTAAATAACTTTATTATAAGCTATTTGCAAACGTGCATGTGCAATAATAAGCATGCTTTAATTTGCAAAAAAAGAAAGAAGACCAATAAAAAGAACACTTTTTGAAATCACACAAATACAATGTAACAATATACGGAAGCCATGTGGCAGATAAAAAAGGTTAAATTTACGGTTGGTTGCAATCGCTGTGGGCGGTTGTCGCTGAACGGAAACTGATTGTAATATTTCACGCGCGGTCGCTGGGCGGTTTGTGCGTCATGGCGTCCTGGCGTCCTGTCCCGTAAAATGCCCATTGAATAAAAAACCAGAGATAAATAAACTATTAAATACATCGTCCTTTTTTAGATACATTTTAGTTAGATTTTTATATAGAAAACAAAGTACGAAGTTAACATTTAAAAGTAACGTGTAAATAAGTAAAAATTTCATATATTTTTTTTACGAGCGGTTATTATATTAGTATCTTTTATTTTATAGACATTATTAATAATGTCTATAAAATTGTAATATTTTAATATATAATTTTAGTTTAGTATTTGTGTAAATTTATTCTTTATACGTACTTTAATTTTTATTATGGTAATATGCTGTGTGCGTCAGCGACGGACGCCAAAACAGCAGCTGCGATCTGCTCTCTTCAGTCGTGAATGGACGCACGAACAAAGGCCGACGTTTTGATATGAAATCTAATGTAATTTGACGTCCCCTTGGGCAAAATGGATACTAAACAAGAAACGGACATTGTGATGCGGACCTAGAAAGTAACTTCCATGGCCACCTGAAAGCTATACTTCTTGGCTTCTCGAGTATTTATTATAAATCATAATTATGAAAAGATACCTACTAAAAATTAACCAATGCAGTTAAGCAGTAGCTATATTTTTAAAAATTTATTTGAACAATATTAAAAAAACTATGTAATATATTTTTTTAGCATTGGTTCTTATAAACCAAAGCAAAATTTGGAGATATTCTTGGCTTATCAATTATTATTACATTTTGCGTTAACAAAGCTTCCATTATGCAATACCAACTAATAATAGTAATTTTTATAATTTTATATCGATGTTGGCAAGCTTGTAATAATATTTTTGTTTCCAACATGGCTACGCTATCATAGACCTAAATCAAATAAGATCTAAATATCTCTGTTTTATCTCGTGCTTTTAGATAATATTTTTTTTTATTTAAAACCTATGATCAGTCTTTAATTACTGGCATATGTTTGATAATTAAAAATATACAATGCCACCTGATCTAAATCTAAATTTAAACAATCCATTCAGAATTATATAACATGCAAATTTTGTACATTTATTCAAGACACAAGCTATAAAAAATTGTATTGTTTTAATTTTCGCATATAAATTTGCTAATATTTCTATGATTTTAAACAAAATACTAAAAAATCATTCCAACGATGGGAAAAAATGCTTTTATATATATAATTAATAACTCCAAATGAATATCTGGCACAGCTTCTTATTATTTCCTGATTTGAGTGGTAAGAAATAAGTATCTGATTCTAGACTTATGTAGTACCGACTATTTTTTCCTCACGTTAAACTGAAAACCCATCTAAATCTGTGCCAAGTTTTCTTTAAAATTATATAATATTTTCCATCAGCAGCATTATGATGCCAAATTTGTCGGCATACGCTACTTAATTTTAGTTTTAATACATTTATCCCTGCTTAGCTAATGTCCCTGTCGTTCTTCTGTTCGTCTGTCACCGCACCTTTCAACTCGAAAACTACAATTGCGAAAGAGTTGATTTTGTGTGTAGATTGATGCTCTTGAGAAAGAACCATAGCCGTTTAAGATCACAACAGAGGCTGGTCGAATAATATAGAGATACAACATTAAAGTCAATATATTTTTAGTTCTTTTAATGAAACGTTAACATTTCGATAGTGCGCTCAAAATGTAAAAGACTGTTCAGTGGCACACTTTAATAATAATATATTTTTTTTTTTATTAAATTGAAATATTATGTCCGTGTTTTTTCATTACTAGCCGCTTGTCAACATATCTAAATGAAACTAAATTGTTTTTAAATTTTTGATGAATTGAAAGAATATCATGATAACATTGTATGTTTTTTCACTTTTATCTACTCAGACAAAAAAAAAAATAACCCACTTTCGCCTCTATGGCCATTCAAAAGGTGCATTGAATGGGCTAAAAGTACCGCAGGTACAAATAGAGATAGGAAATGAAGCAACCCATCACATTTAGTCTGGTTGTATGCCTTAATAACGAATGTAGGACCTAGCTATACGAGTATACAAGACGTCAGGTTCTGGTTAAATAATTTACTACTACTAAACAATATATAGAAGCAGTTGATAATTTATGATAATTATAAGCCATTCTTGTTTTATGATGATTGTTTCTTTTTGAAAAGAAATCTCATTATAAAGCTGCATGCAGACGGAAGACAAGGATCTTTGCGTGCCCCGTCTACATACGCAAATAGCATATTTCTACTTAAAATGATATTACGTGGCGTCGCATGTGCCCCCCCCCCCTCCCCCCTCCCCCCCCCCCTGCCGCGAGCCAAGACATTGTCTGTGGCTCGCGGCTCCAGACTTTACATAACAAATTTGTTAAGAAGAATTGTATAAAACGATGTTCTACTGAATAGACATCTGCTAATGTTAGGCTTCTATTATGTTTTAGATAGAGATTTAAAAATAATAGATGCGAATCAGTATTTTTTTTTAACTTGTTCGGTGACTCGTACGAGGTGAGGGCCAACATCCGTTAGTCTAGTGGTTAAGGCGTTGGGGTATTGGCCCAAAGGTTGCGGGTTCGAATCCGCATATGGTCATACCATTTTTAACGCTTCATTACCATTATCTCCCCTGACTCTAGGATAGGCATATTTGGCTTAGTTGAGTAGGGCCCAAAATAATTATATTTGACCTAAGTCATAGCAATTATTAAAAAAAAGGCATACATTTTTTTTTTTTAAATAATTGCCTAGGTCATCTAGGCCAAATATGCCTGTACTAGAGTCTGGGGAGGTGGTGGTAATGAAGCGTTAAAAGTGGTATGATCATGTGCGGAATCGAACCTGCGACCTTTGGGCCAATAGCCGAACGCCTTAACCACTTGGCTAACGGATGTTAGAGGCAGGGTAGATAGTGATAATGAAGTATTAAAAGCAGTTTGATTGTAGTCTCCTAGGATGGTCAAAATGTAATGAATTCATTACGTTTTGCATTCTTATACATTCTTATACAGCATACCACTATAAGTTTCATTTTAAGCACGAGCTTTACTAATGAGAAAATTAAAATATATATTACAAACTAAACTTACCAAGAAAACACAGTCCACTTTAATAACGTACTTACGTAAGACTTAGGACTAATTACGATCATGCTAAATAACGTTTTAAGAATACAATTCTTAAAACGTTTTATAACGAATATTTTTTTAATGGTTCGGTTCAAGTTATTTCAGTATACAAGTATAAATAAAAAGTAAGACAACTTTTGGGTAACTATAATTGTAGTCTTAATTGACTAAATCAAATCTGTGATAAAGCCTATTACCTATAATGAAAAAAATGCCAGATTATTTATAGGGTTTTTGGACTACTATGAATGTAATCCGATTAAAATAAATTGCCTTCTATAATGCTTGGCGTCCCATATTTTTAAACCTTCGTCAGCTATTGTAGCTCCAATAGGTCTCAAGTTAATGAAATTAGGATAAAAGATGAACAGAATATGTGAATATTTTATTAATATATAAATAGATAAAAGTCTTTTGACAAACAGTTCTCGAGGGAGTAATGTCTCTTCGAGAATCGCTTCACGGGCAGATATGGTACACGCCGTTGCCTACCCCCGTCGCGATATGACAAAAGCTGTAAGCTATGCTACTTCATAACGACGTCACCACAAAACGCCTACCTAATACCCCTAAAATTGTTTAATCCTCTAGTCATACGCCATTTAAAATAGACTTTTGGTTATTGAAATCATAAATCATTATTTAATATTATAATAAATATTTGATTTACTGCCTCGGGGCCACTAACCGTTTTGAACTATTTTTTTTATAATCGTATTCAAAATTGTATAGACCAAAAATTTTCCATGCTTGATCCTTGGCACGCCTCTAGTTGGCAGTATGGATGCGTTGCAGCTATTTACTGGCACCGCCGACATTTAGTGCAATTTAGGGGTACGGTGTTACAATAGGGCTAGGGGATACCTACCTCTAGCATTTCGGGCGAATCTATCTATACTAGCTGCTGCATAGTGCCGATAGTTAAGATTTTATCTTTTGTCTCACATTCCGTTTAAAAGATTACCTATACACGTTGTAAAACGTAATACAGTCCAAAAATATATTAAGCAGTTGCACGCTTTGATGCACTGTGATAGCAAACCCACTTTTGTTTTTAAAAATGAGTCCGAGTGCAAACGATAGCTTTACCCGGGAAAATCTTCAATCAACTTATTTAATTTATTATGATGTACCTACCGACCATTGGAAACATTAGGTCAGCAAACGAATGGCGAAATGGGTCATTGACCGGCCGTGGTTAAACGCGAGAAGCAAACGGAAGAGTGAAGTACAAAAATGGAGTTTACACGAGCGCTTTGATAAAATTAATAAATTTGGGTATGAATTATTTTGGATTTTTTTGATATAATATCTTACACATAATAGGGAACATACACCCCCTTGAGTCTACGATAATGGTCTTGGAACAACCTGCATATGTCTGGGTTAGATGTCGATTTGCGATATTTACCAGGATGTAGTGATAGCGGGAGGAAAAATAGGAAATTGAATGTCAAAGATGACAGAAAAATCAATACACTCTACTGCATATTTACGAATATATTCACGTCTACAGAATAATCACTAACCATGCACTCACATATACATACGTAGTGATAAACTGGATTGTACTACGATATCATTTCTATTAGATGCGTTAACGTTATTTTTTAGGTAATTTCCCTCTAAAAAGGGAGTAACCTCGCATTAAGCAAAAAATCTATCTCTATTGCATAGTACCTTTATTAAAGATTATTATGTTTTTTAAAAACATCAACATTTTTTTTGCTTCTCAGGTTTTTTTTTAACTTTCAGTTTGAATTAATAATGTAATAAAACATATGTTCATTCTATCTCATTTATTGTATTTTCTCTTACTAGATTCTTTATTTTGTTATTCCTTGGATGCAATACGAAAAAAAAAACAGAAAAAATCGATTAAATAAAAAAACAGAGTTTCTGAGTTATCATGCTTCTAAAAAAGCTCCATGCTTAAAAAGAGTAAGTTAGCAAGTAACTTATTTATGCGATTATATGGACGTATCTTATTAGAAAACTTTATTTGATATCATTTATACGAGTACATGATAGTTTAGTTTTATTTTTCGTATTTTTCAGGGAAAAAAATCCTTGTAATTGCGTTTAAAATGATACAAGATCAGTAGTACCCGCTGGACCAAAGATGGCGTTAGGTGGCTGTATCTTTTGAAAACTAAACCTATAGGAAAAATTGTATACTTCAATGGTAGATGGGATTTAAATAAGTAATTGTTTTCAAAGGCCGGGCCAAACTGATAAATTAGGCTAAAAAAATATTGTCATTGAAATTGTTTATAATATGTTTTTATATAAAACTCTATCTAACTAAGCAACAATGTGCAGGCAATATTTTGAGGTTAATAAAGAATAATGTTTCTTTTTGGTATATTTAACTCATTCTTACTAGAAAACATATCATTAAAAACATACGAGTACGCGTTTATAATATATGTGTTTATCTAAAAGTTAACAAAGATTATTACATTATCATTGTACTCGTAAGATTGAGACTTTTATTTAAATCTGTGTTAATTTTTTTTTAATTTATGTTTCATAAATTAAAACCCAAAAATTCTAAAATTAATCGCTTGCATAAAACTTACAGGAAAGCGATTAAAGTCATGATAAAAATGATTAAACACATGATAGATTTTGGATAAACAAACACGGATCAGCGGAGGTTGGAGTGGGGCCAAGCGGTTTGGTGTGGCTTACACAGAAAATCTTTTCCGCCCGCCCGTGTAATCGAACTCACTCCCGTAATGGAATGAGTTCGAAAGGCGCGGCATTCGCTGTGCCCGTCTAAACATCTGCCTAATGGAAAAATGATACTCCCACCATTATGGCTTTTAGAGGAAACAGAAGTTATTAATATTATCTTCTATCCTTAATCTATCACACACTGGTAAAATAAACAGTCGATTAGTTCGGTTACGGCCCACCAGGTTTTACTTATAAATTAAATGTTATTTTTTATAATAATTAAATTGTCGTAGTAATTCGCCAAAGAAATTGTAAATATTTTTAAAATTTTGAAATATGTAACTACAAATTTAAATTCAGCCATTCTTGGATGTAGAACCAGGTCATGCTTACCATAAAAATGCACTGTCATCGTATCTGTACCAACATGCCAAATTTTAACTTCATAGTATAAGAGGAAGTGGTTTTAATTCAGCTTGAAAGACTTGACATAAACAAAGTAACAAACATTGTAAGTTAAATAAAATATTATAAAATTAACTAATATCCGGGTGTATTCATGTAATATCGTTAAACTGGATCCCTCCCTCCCCCACCGGAAATCGACCCCGCACCAACCAATTTCGCGTTCTGTACCACAGACCGCAGCATAATAGGAGGAGTGGACACAGCTAATAATGAAACCAGGTAATGTGATTAAAGAGATTTCTGCTTAAAACATTTCATTTAAATCTTTTTATGGGATGATATGATGTGTAAATTTCGATTTCTTTTAAACGGTATCAAGTTGTGTAAATCAGTTACTAATTAGTAAGAGTTTTCCAAAACCAAACATAACCAGTACCATTTTACTAATAGATTACTATACTTATGTAAAAACAAAAGACTAAATCAAAAAACAAATAATTCTTTTTACTAAACTTTTTATTGTTACTTAACAATAACAAAGCCGATCCATTAAAATATTGGAGTCAGCGCAGAAACAAACCTTAAGCGACTTCAGAATAAACCAAGAGTACCTAGTGAAAATATGTGGGTATATTAGAAAAAAAACCTTACAGATGGAATTGAACCCTCCTTATCTTTTAAATCTGGTTGAATATATAATTATTGATTTTTTGTAAAGTAGGTATAAGTAAAATGGAAAAGTTGGTACAACCATAATCACTGCAATATAGCACGAAAAATGGTAGGTCGGTACGGCGATAATCACTGCAATTGTGAATAACGCATCGGTTTTGTGGTTGAAAATATCTATTTATGATAGAAATCTCTGCATATAGTAGGAAAAAGTGTAGGAGAGTTCTGGTTTAATCACTGCAAATGGGCATATCGCATCGGTTTATGATAGAAAATATCTATTTATGATAGAAATCACTGCATATACTACGAAAAATGGTACTAGAGTTCTGGGATAATCACTGCAAATGTAACGGTATCGATCGTTGGTATAAACATATTCTTGTTAGAAATCACTGCATATCACGTCGGTAAGAAATACTAATTTGATTTTTAGGTTGGGTTTTAGGTAAATATACACGTCGTAAAATATTTAGTAAGTATATCTCTGTGCTCAGTCTAGCTTGCTACGAAGTATAGTCAAATCAGTGCAAATAATATAGGAATAACAACAAAAAACTACGCTTGCGTTGGCCTTTTGCTTGGCGTACGAAAAACGTGTCTGAAGTGACACAGTGCACCGTTCCTCAAACTTAAACTAATCTAGAGCACAAGTTCCTGCTGCACTGGTCGCAGCAGCCATCAGCCCCGAGGGTGTCGTATTCTGCGAAGCGCATCCTAACCGTATAGCTGTCAATGGCGTTCTACTTACGATACTATACTACGATACGATACTACGATAAATTATTGACGGTGTTAAACTGGCTGTTTGCTGTGGCCTCGTGAGAAATGCATCGAGCGACACCCAGATGGCGTTACCATAGATCACAATGTTGGGACTATCGATTGTAACTTTAAAATATTCTAGCTAGGGGCTAGCGAGCATTTCGATATATGATTTGCTCATGTTTCATAACGATAGGCATTGTAGTTCACATTGGGGCAGACCTCATTTTTGAAAACGCTGGTTTCTTCATTTTCAATGTTAGATAAAACACAAAAACTATTTCAAACTGTAGTTTCCGTGACTATATTTTCTAGTCTTTGTAAAAAAAGGAAACAAACGTTGTTTGATTGAGGATGTTATAAAAATTTAACAAATATCCTCTTAAAATAAACTATGAATGTTATTTTATAAAACCAGCGTAATAATATATTTCATACTTGTATGTATATAAAATAAATATATGAAATTTATACATACAAATAAAGTCAAAATAATACTATTTGATAAATAATATTTTCATGTAAGTATTTACATAATATTAAATATAGGTAGAGAAGGGGGTAGCATCGTGGTCCCCAGTTTGGTTTCTGTTCACAAAATCGGTTTTATTTGAATTGAACGAAACATTTGCTTAAAGTGGAGAGAAACTATGAAACTTGCATCTGAATATATATTTGAAATATTCTAGAAATTATATTTTATTTGAAAGGGCATATAAATTATATAGAATACTCGACACATACAGCCCTTCCCTCGCACACAAACGCACATTAAACATTTTTTTTTATTTCATTCATAAATTATGTTAATAAGTAGGTAATTGGCCTATTTTGTTTTTTTAATTATTCCTATAATATTTCATATAAATTATAAGTATTATAGGTTTACGATATGAATATGGTCAACTGTCGAGTAAAATAAAATTAAAGATACATTCACAAAAATACTATTTTATAAAAGCCCGTATATGCAGATTTAGTTGACGGGGCCCTTTGCTCAATATTTTTGATCACATGATTGCTCAGGCGCTAATGATTATTACCAAACTTAAATGACCGAACTCATACAATCTCCACTGGTATAGAATAGATACAGGGAGATATATTGTTGCTAGGCGCGTTGTTGGAAGCGTCAGTGGCTGGGCTCAGATGCTGTTTGCACCACTCTGATTGATTATAAGCTCGGTGATGTGCAAGGGACGCCAATTACATAGAAACTAACAGTCGTACAGAAGCGGCTCCCGATAATAAGCGAAACCGACGCTTTCCGCCAAACTTCTTTCTTTTTCGTTCGCGACTAACGCAAGCCTATCGTGATGTTAATTTTATTGTTTGGAGTGTTATTGAAAAAGGGGACACGGTGGCAATAACTGCGTTGTAATTAATTATCTTATAATCATTACACCAGTAAAGGTTTAAGATTCTTCAGGTTTCCTACAAATCAGGACATGTAAGCAAAACTTTAATTCAAAATCGAATACAAAATATATGTAGTGTAGTTATTAGTATATAGTGTAGTATAGTAGTAGTAATATTCTATCTAACAACCACACTGGTTGTTAGATAGAATATTTTGCATTACACCATTTACTTTAAAAATATCTGCAATGAAATTATTTAAACATATTTTATAATATGCAGCAAATTAAGTGCTAAAATTTTTTGCTTCGTTTTGTGAAAATGTGTATGTATGCTAAATGTTTTTTTTATATTGAAAAAAATTCGTAACAAATACTATGCGCAGTCAGTGTTTTTAAAAAAAACCCTTCGCTCGTGCGTGTGAGGCTGGAAGTCAACATGAGAAAGGGAGTGCGCCGGCAGCAAAACATCTAACATCAAAGCAGTGTCTCTTCTGTGTGTTTCTATTCTGTGCCAATTATATTCTTCATATTGAAACCAAGCAAATTTTATATAAATAAGCATGCGTCGAATTACTAGCAAAGAAAATGTACCTAACCTAACCCTATCTAAGCGGGCGTCGAATTCGCACATTTTAGTCATATCATTGTTTACTAATTAGTCATTCATCATACATATTTCACTGTAGTACTAGCCAAATTGTTTAATTTTCTAGGTTATAGCATTTTTTTCTAAATAACAGACCTTTGAGAAAAGTTTTTTAATCAAACTTAATCATCTGCACTTAATTGAATCATCTACAAGCAACAAACTTAAATAGAATCATTCACAGCAATCGCATACAATATGGAAAAAAAAAAGTAAATCTGAAAAGCTTTTCTACGAAAATGTATTTTTTATTTTTGTTACCTTATACTTGACGCAACATAATCATTGAAATCGCCCGAGGCGTTTCAGAATAATGGCTAAACATACATAAAAAACAAAACTTGCAGATCGAATTAAGAACCTCCTCTTTTTTGATTAAATTAGGTTGATTAAAATGTAATAAGCCTATGTTTTGATTTAATGTCAGCGTAAAAAAATAGTAATCGTTTCTGTATTAATCGTGAATAATTATAAAATATATGGCGACCGAAAAGATTGACCGGTTTTTTGTTCGCTTACTAGAAGCGAAACGTGACATTGTGGCGAGTTGGAGCCATTCCAAATGGGTCAGCAGTTTTCTCCGCCACACAACTTCCAAGAACTCATTTCTCCAGTGAAATGGCTCCGAATTAGGTCGAAATACATTTAGTTTATACAAGAAAGTACGTATTAAAGAACGACATTGATTTATTCTTCATCGCTGAAACACATTGAAGCGAATAAAATACTGACAGGCCGTTTCATCCAATGATTGGGGTTATCTTTCGGGCATCAAATATCATCTAAACAATGATAACTCATCGATTTAAAATGAAGAAAAACTTAATAAAAAAATATTTAATAAATATGCTATCTATATGAGGGTTACATTTGGTTTTGCACTTTGTATGTAGGTTTTAAAAATACTTCATTGGAACTTTATTAAATAGTAACATTAATTAAGCATCTGTCCAAAGTTTTTAAATACACTATGATCTTTTAACCTTGATTATAGTAAGTCTAGAAAAATTAACCTTTCTGTGACGGTAATAATCATTAGGTTACTATTTTATTATTAAAGATTCATTACTATTCATAAATTATTGAATTTACCAACTACTTAAAAATATTGTGGCTGTTTTTTTTTCAAATGATTAAATTGACAAGAATTTTTCATAGTTTCTCATTACATTACATTACACATATATATACATTATATTAATATATACATTTATCTTAAAATTTTTATACATAGATATTTTTAAAATCAATAATATTACTTTTAGCTTAAAAATATCTTTTCGCGACTATAAAAATAAAAATATCGTAAAAATTAACGATGAATGTGTCTGTACAAGGAGTTTCTGTAATAATATATGAAGGAAAATACGTGCCGCGAATTGAGGTTAGATTAATTGTTGACGCATTAATTTTGATCATTCCTCTCTCCAATTTCACGCCAGAATAAAATGTAATCCTGGTCGAATGCACTTTCCACTGCAATATATCGCCAGGGTATTAATTAATTTTCATCGTTAGCACTTTATGTTGCGTAACGTTATGTCGCATAATATCAGTTGTGCGAGTATCAGGTTATATATTATGGTTAGGTACTTATAGAATCGTTCTATTTTATTAATCAGTACATTACCATAAACATATACAGACATTTTAATGTCTGCAATGCAATCAACTGACTGTTTTAATCATCTTTTTATTGTTAATGCAAAACGTATATGTTTGCCGAAAAGTTTTCAGAAAGCCGTTGCCGTTTCAGAAAGGCTGCCGCGGTGGCTTGAGAACGCGTGAGAGCAGCAAATAGAGTGAGAAGGCAGCAGACAAGGAAAGCATGAGTCGATTTTGATGTATTGGACTGCCACGGTCGCAGGCTGGCAACTCGCTGAGATAACTGGCCTTTTTTCTATACATTGTTAATTATTTATTTATAAAATGCATCTAAATGTTTTTAATGCGCTTTCGTTTTACATAGATATATACATAATAGTATATTATTTCATAATATGTAACAAAATGTGCCTGCCGTGTAATCAACTTATAACAGGCGTGTTACTTAAAATCGGCACACACAGGTTTCGTAGAGGAAGAAGGTCCGGATTTTACCTAATTAGGTGTAAAAGCCTTCCGCGGCATCCTGTCAGTGCGGTTAAGTTAGAACGGGTATCTATTATACACAGATAGGTGTATATTTTGTCTCATAAATAAAATTCTATTTAATAATCACATATTGATTTTTTAATCTAAAACTTTTTTTATACAGGATGTCCCAAGACCAATCCCACACACTTTAGGGGGTGTTTAAGTTCCCTATTAAGAGTAAGAAATTATCTAACAAAATGCGAAAAAATTCATCTCCAAATTTATTATTTTTGTAATAAAATTGGTGTAAATCGATCTTATCAATCGATTAATCAATATTATCTGTCAACCAATAGCACCCTTCTTACAACCCCAGAGAAGGGGTAAGGAGTTACCTCTTCTTCTTAGACAGACCTCTGTCCGACCAGTGGCATCATTTAGCTACGCCCTAATAGGGCGTTTCGAACAACGCGGTAGGTCATTAACCTCGATCTTGACTGACCGCGGCTCAGTGACCCAGTGACGTAGTTGCCCGAGGGAGGAGCCATTGAAAAATATCTGTTTTACACGATTTAGAATAGAAACTTTAACGTTGTATTTCTTCGAAAGTATTATGAATTTTGATATAGTTTCTTAACAAATAACACTAGAAATCGAAGGACCAATTCGCTGTTTTTTTTAACGGGAATGGTCTTGGGACACGCTGTATATAATATAAATTTAAAAAAAAATGAATATAAATAAATAAGCATATGAAATACAAAATATTGTGTAAAAGTAGTGATAAATTTACGTTAGTGAACATTTATAATTATTTACACATAAATGTCACGATAAAGTAACGCTACGTGTGTGTGTGTAGGAGGGTTTAGGTATTTGTGTAAGTTTGCAAAAGATGACATGATGTGTTAGGTTTATGAAGTAAGAGCAATTGTATTACTATCAACTAGATCAAACCAGAAATGCTATTGTATTGTTGTATGTGAACATAGGTAAGGTTGTCGTCATAGGTAGGCTTGCTACTACTATGAATGTAGTAGCGGTATGAATACGTGCGAAATGTGAACAATTCATTTTGGCCGGAATGTGACGAATTTCCGGTCCAATTATGCGAGACGGGCTCGCAGCGAGCCAAGCCTACGCGCACTGAAACGACAATTGCATTACTCATGAACGCGCTACGGGACTACGAAGGCTATCGTATGCTGGTTACCAGTAACCAGCCTCGTTTAGTTCACTGACGTTTATTGGAAGCTAGGTGCAGACGGCGTCTAATTAGACGCCCTACTTCCTGCTTCCTGCCTTTCTAACTAGGAAAGCATGACACATCAGTGCATTAGTGCCAGTCGCTTGTTAGTTAAATTAATTGAACTATTACTACTGCTCTGTACAATATGTTTATGAACGTACTTGTAGTGACCCTGTGCAGGATTACTGGACGTATTTGACTAAAATAAGATTTATTCAGCATTTCATGAAGCAAATGAAGCGGTTCATTTGGAACTAGTTCTGAGGAATTAAACATTGTAAATAAGTCCCTAAGGAAAATGCCGTTCTTTTCAATTTACTAGAAGTCGTAAAAAAAAACATCATAAAAACAGTGTGGAGAATTGTCGGCAACTATAACTCCCTTGTTAATTTAAATTCTATGTAAAAACTATCGTGAGAAATTACTCGTATATTTGGGCGGGAAATATATTGCTTTGATCTTATTAATTATTGTTACGTAGTTACGTAATTATTGCTTATTGTTGACCTCAAGGTATAAATATACTTATAACATTAAGATATATGTGTATAAGTGTGCCGGTAATAGGTAAAAAACTTAGTAGAGAGGACGTTGTAAGACCATTGCATATTT
This sequence comes from Neomicropteryx cornuta, assembly GCA_020383195.1. Taxonomy (NCBI): domain Eukaryota; kingdom Metazoa; phylum Arthropoda; class Insecta; order Lepidoptera; family Micropterigidae; genus Neomicropteryx; species Neomicropteryx cornuta. The sequence goes on from JAHKQU010000014.1 coordinate 17,011,892, forward strand.
TTGCATCTGTCGTATGATGAAATAAATACACAATTGAAATATTAGGCAGGAATAGTAGAACTTTGCTCTAATCAAAATTAATAAATAATTCCCTCAGACGCTCTCCAGTAGTATCTACAGCATTTAAAGTATTTATAATCGAGTTGTTGGCCCCTTCTTTTTTCGTATGGATCATAAATATGCAATAATAAAAGTATCAAATTATGACAGAATCAGTCAAATCTTATCGTATCAAAAATCGTAAAATGTTTAAATGTATTTGATTACACCACTCTGAAAAATAAACACTTTCAGCGTGAAATTTTACGTTCGAGTAATTGAAGTTTTCCATCAATGGCTTTCATATAATGTTGTGGTTGGGAGTGACGTCATAGGGTGCAGCGCTTCGCTCACTCCGCGGCAATGACGCATGACGCAGCAGTGCAATATTTCGCGACGCAGACCTCGCCACTGCGGCAGGAGTGACGGCTTATTTATTTGAACTCATAAAGTCGCATCTTGCAGTTTTCAAACTACCCTCTTTTGCGTCCTAGAAACCTTCACATCTGAATAAATTTGTTTTTCACTTGCCGGCCTGGTATTGTAGTGCTATGCTCCCGGGTTCGAACCCAGTAGGTCAAATTGGGCCTCGTAGTCTGAGAATATTCAGTAGCTTAATTTACAGAATAAAAAAAAAAAACTTTTTACTCTAATAAAGGTCTACCATTGTTAGTTTTAATCATTTATCGTGCTGTTGGGAAAAGCGCTATATAGGGTGTCCAGTAAAAAGTGAATAAAACAAAAACATATAAAGGTGGGGGGGGGGGGTTATTTGCAACACAAAAAAACAGTCAATGTTTGCCCGAATTAGAACCAATTTAGAGTTCTTTTATTGGAGATAATACTTTGTAGATTTTATACCTATTTTATTTTATATCTTAGCGATAACATAAGCATTAGCAATAATATTTTTAAATAATGTAAAAAATATAATTATAGCTTAAAACAGAATGCAAGTAACAGTCTTTCATATTTTTGGGAAAAGTTATTTAAAAAAAAAACTACAAGGAGTATGTCCGACCTTTCAGAAAGTGGCCTATTAAAAAATATTTAATTTATGACATAAGATTAAAAACCATATTTTTTGAGAATATTTCCGCTAATAAATACCATAGTTCACTAAAAATAATTTCCAAGTGGCTTCATAAAACTTATTTATTATTATTAAACTCATTATTTTTTTCTTGTTTTTTCCTCTGGTATGTTATTTCCGGATTTAGTTATGGATGCATTGCAATCATTATTCATTTTAATACACTAGTTCAACGGCGCCTAAGTGTAGGATGCGGCGTCACTCATGGTGCAAAAATTTTATTCAATAATTTCTTAAAAGATTTCCGTAAAAGATTTTCTATATTATTAGACTTAAAATTACAACTTGCTAACATCTCGAAATATGCTAATATGGATCGTTTCTCGCGGAGGGGAGGACGTTTTGTAGGTAAAATTCGCTCGAGTATGTATTTCGCTTGAAGCATTTGCTTCAATAAATCACTCGCCTGTTTTGGAGAGAAAAGCGACGCCGCTAAGAGCGCCGCACAAACATCCTGTAATCCGTCTTGCGAGCGAATAGTTCGCGCGCCCCGCGATTGGCTCGCAAATAAATTCCCGCAACTTTTGTGTTTTGCTTTAAATGTCGAACTTCTCGCCGTTTCAGCCGACGGCGTTTGCGTACTCGCTGAAACAGGTATACTCACTCGTACGAGCCTTTCTTGCTTATTTTCAGACTACATTTCTCTTGACATTGGGCGCCGGTACCGCAATAAATCGATTATAGCCGTACTAAGTACTTTTTTCGACGTGAACACGTTTATAAATTTGTTCTTAAAAACAAAACTAAAAATCTAAGTGCAACCGAAGTTAGATTTCTTAGATGCCCGTGAAACGCAAGAAAGTTGCACTGCACGTCGACAACGCCGAAAGTGCATCTGCCCTCATCCCTCCAATGCATCCTACACAGTAACTCCCAGTTTATTATTTATTTCCCACCTTCCCATCTTCCCGGTACCGATCATGATAAAACGATCTTTGGCGAACATTGCAGGCGTATTCGCGTATTCATACTTGATTGTTTGTATTGCAATCATCATAAAATAATGATATAATTTTATAGGTGACCTTAAGGGATAAACGTTTTGATGTTTTAGGCTAGGTTTGACAAAATAAAACGAATACAGTTAGTGATCACGTCAATAGACAAAGTTTCAAATTTTGGTTAAAAAAAAAAAGGTGAACATTAATTATGATACGAATTGTTTTTGATTCTAAGTAAGTGTTTGTGTTTGTTTGTATGTGCGTGTATGATAATATTTGCTAGTACAGGAATCAAAAAAAATCTAAAAAGTATTATGGTTAACTATGTAAAATTAAGTAGACCTTGAATACACGCCTAAGATTTAATCATGTAGATATATATAAATATGTACTTACCTATATTTGATGATTGTTTTTTAATAGCGGCAAATCGCCTGAAAAGATAAATGACACAATCATTGACAATATTGAAAAATTTTGAATATTTTTTTAATTTTTTGAAAAAGTGCTGGATAGCATAATATTTATAAAGGTTCTAAAGAGGCCCTTGAGAGCGCAGGATGTCGGTTTAAACCCAGCGCTGAGTTTTATAAAAATGCATTTTGAACTTACCTAAATACTCGTATGTTTGTGTTAGTTATATTTCAAAATTTTTGTCGAAATAAATATATCAAGTGTCAAATATTTTGAAATGTTTCTAAGTAAGACAACGCGTCACTGCGTTGGTGCTTTGCTCGTCTCACTCGCGCATAAGGTATATTGTGTTTCATTATTTTTTGGAATATTTATCTTTTGGTCTCAAACGAACTTAACAATGCATTCAAACTTTTCTAAGTAAAAGGTTTTCAAAAATATCCTAATCTTTTTGTCGAAATCCACAGAACCACAAAAATATGGCTAAAAGCGACTAAAAAGACATCTTGGTCCATTTAGGATATTTGGAATGCCTATAAAATAATAAAAATGTAGTTTATTACAATTAAATTGAATTTTTTGTTGAAAATGATATTAGCAGACGTTTGTAAAATATAAAATGTTCCACGTATCACTTTTTAGTTTCACAAAATGAACATTTTTAATAAAGTATTGCTTACCGGGCGGTAGAAAAGCGCTGATCCCTGTTAAAACTTGAGCATGAAACGTGGGTTCCAGGAGTTCATAGTTTTCCAGAGATTGTTATTGTTCATTTTCTGCCGTAGAGCAAAAAGCAGCTCGCCTTTCAACGGAAATTCTGTCAAAATGACGAATCTCCCGAAACTCTGGCCTCCCTTCGCAACACTTACCTATGTGCTAATGTCACAGTAATATTTTTAATATGAAGATGAATAGATTATACATATAAAAAATAAATTATAACATTGAGATTAGGTTTAATGCGTTTATACAATAAGGTATCAAAACTATCCACTTACATACCTATTAAAATTACACGAAGAAAGAGTTACATAAAGAAATACATTAAATACATTTTTCCTACAACATAATTACCTATTAAATGTATACTTTTTATTCAGATATTATTTATAATTTAAAATGAAGCTTCTTTTAAACAAAATGTAATCATATTTTTACGTTTTATCATTATACGATATAAGATTATATTATATAATTACCGAAACGATCATTAAGATCAAATCACAAAGATTACACAGATCACTGCAGAAGTGATCACACGGATCAACGCAGAAGCGATTACATAGGTCAAGCCTCAAGCGAAACGATATAGATATTATTTATGTATTATTTTATGTATTGTATTATGTGTATTTTTGTCTTATTTTGATGTATTATTAATATTTTTTTATTATCTTATTGTTGGCTTGTACAACAAATTTCGATGAAGTTTAATCTATACTTTCAATAAAATAATACGAATCAATATTTATTTTAGGTGAATGGGTTCACAATTTGTAAATCAGTTTATTTTAATCTCTAGAAATAATAAATTATGAGAAAAAAATCAAGAAATCAGCAAGTTAAACTCTTGACTCATGTTGATAGCTTTTTTTCGATAAAATGAAAACATTTTACAGAAGCCCCGTTTCTTTTAATTGAATTTTTTATAGCTATTCACATTCGACAGTATTAAGTTTAAAAGCACACTGCACTATTTTGCTCTTCAAAAATGATTCACTATTGAACGCCGCACTCACCTATCTAGTTTTAACTTCTTTGCTAAATAGTTATCACGCATTTTTGACAGATAAGCTGTCTTTTTTAAACGTAGAGCGTTTAAAAATTTGAAAAATAAGTAAAGAATAAGAATTGTAAGCAATAAAAGAGATCATAAAATGAACTTTAAATTAGTCTGACAAGGCTTAAGTGATCTCGAATGGAGTTAACTATTAGGAGTTTATGCCAAAATAATTTCCGGGCTGATTGCCGGAGTTGGCAGGGGTTTTTTGATTCCCAAAATTCTGGTTTTTTTTTGTGAATGCCCGGAACTTTTTTTGGCATTCGTTTATTCACAAAAATTTTATTCACAGAATTTATGAACAAAAAACCCCTACGAACTCCGGCAATCAACCACACTTCTTAATTGTGGAATTTTATGGTTTTAGTAGTCATTACAAGGTTCATCCTTGTACCTTGTTTTTACACTTGAATTTATCGATTCCACTGAAAATTAATAGTGAAACTGTATGTTTGTTGTAAAACGTATGGAGCAAAAACTATCATAAATTAGCACCAAAATAAATTTAAGTAGCTCCCGGACTATATTGATTGGTTCATTCCGCTGCCTTGCATCGCCTCGTATTGCCTTGTAGGTATTGTTGTAAAATCCGGGACTTTTTTAAGTTCCTGTAAATTAAGGATTTTTATTCTGTATAAACATGTTTATTAGCACCTTTTGATAAGTTTGGTGAACTAATCGTGTTTCCTGAAAATACCACCATTGCTGTAAGGTATTTCATATTTTCTTAACAACGCGATAACTTTGGTAAGTAACTTTTCTTGTACCTACGTATTCTTTTTTAATTCGACGGCATTTACTGCAAAAGTTTCAAAGTTTTTGTTGTATATTTAGTTGGACTTTGTTGATTCATGTCTTGATTCATTGGGTGCCTTTTTTTTAGCCCCTTCCTAAAAATACCGAATCGTAATCGAGATATTTTCTTTCCTTAAAAATACCCTTGTACCCTTGTAATGTTGAACATTGTAACGTAACGCTCTTCCGTAACACTAAAAAAACACTCCAATATTACTAATAATCGATAAAAAAGGATATTACAAGAATAAAAAATTCAAACAAACTAAGGACAAAGAAAACAGTCAAACAAAAGAAAAATTTAACAGAAGGAAACAAAGGAAAAATTTAGGACAAAGGACAGTATTATTCGCTAAGATTTTAAATGGCTGCATCCGGCCTAAGGTAGACCACCTCATGAAGTTTAAGCGTCCCAAGTATGGACTTGCTTCTTATTCAAATGTCATACTTAATAATCATATTACCTTATGAATAACAATATATATTTCTGTCTACATGTTCGGATTTTCATTACTGTGTTATTTTTAATAAATAACACAAATAAAAAACACATATATAAAATGTCGATATCGTGGATCAAGATTTATCTTCCAGGTTCCAGGATTTATATTCTCTGAGAATTTCGTGGGCTATTACAAAAAATATCAAATATCTTTTTTGAAGGTGTTTTTATTGGAATAAAACAGCAAAATCTTGGATTTAAACACAACTTTTGAAACTATATGAGTATATTATTCACCTCATAAAATATCCTCTTATAAATGTTTTTACTAACTTTGTATGGTTATTATTTTACGCGTGTTATTGGAAAAATAAAAAAAACCCAAAATATGAGGCACTTAATTTCAAATTTAATTGGAAAAATAAAGTTTTATAAATAATAAATAAAAAAAACTTTTATAATCCCTTAAAAACTTTCTATCGAGGCCAAACAACCTGCTTATGTATCTATATCGATTATGACTCCATCGTCTAAACTTATTCAATTATTGCTTGGTTTAATGTAATGCTAAAGAGGCAACTTCCCAGCAAACCTTCTTCTATTTGTATCGTAGGCGTTTACTCTCAACAACATGACGGTCATCCGGCTCTGACTATTGGCATTAGCATAATGGCCTACAAGACATTTTTCGCAAACAGCCCTAGCAAAATCTTCTTTAATGTCCCACAATAATGTCTTAACCCTACAATATAATTGCTTCGCAAATTGGACCCACGTAAAGCTAAAATTCGTAGGACATTTTGTTTCGAAAAAGCGCTTCGCCTCGATGTGAACAACATTTTATTTGTAATTAGTTGACATTTTGTGAATATAATTTCAAAGATCACATTTTTCGTTTTTATTATTGTTTGTTTAATTGATCTTTTTTTATTTGCGTTTCATACTACTACACAACTGAGGTTCTATATTTTTTTATGTTGTAAATAATTGTTTTTACTCAGCAATATTTCAAGCTTAGCTCACCGTAGCTAATAGGATTGTGTTAAACAGTATACTGTTTTGAACATAAACCGCTATCTTGATTAATTTGAAATAAACGTTGTGCACGGTACGCGCCCTCTTTGTATAAAACACTTATCAGATGTGCGGCTGACCATTTGCAGGAGCGATATGTACGAAAGCCAAGGTTTGTTTTTATTGACTCGATTGTGTGGGAGGAGGACACATGATTAAGCCCAAGGTTAGTCCAGGGTTGAGGAACGAGGAGTTATGTAGAACGACGCCAAGAGAAGTAGGTCTTCTTTAATGGCTGAATTATTCAACCGCACTTCCAGACCACATTAAGTGGCGTTTTATTTAAATTGTATATTGGCGGTTAATAACGCGACTAGGGTGCCGTGACCTCATTACATTAGCATAATATTTAAAAGGGTCTAACTCTTTTAATTATTATTATCATTGGGTAGAAATTTGACAATGGCCGAATTTAGGTTATAATTTTAGGGACAAATAATATGCGGAGAAATGCAAAGATTTGAAAATTATAATGACAGATGCATACTTGTTTCAGTAAAAATGCGTCCCTTAGCTAATTTGTTTAGGACGTGTAAAATCAACGCCCGATTTATGTATGCGGTTTACTAAGTATGTATGCATTTATTTAAGTTATAACCGTTTTACGTATTTAGATTTTTGTGGCAATGATTATGCTAAAACTGCTACTCTGCTCTGATTCAAGTTTTATATACAGAGTGTCTTATAATAGTAAAACATTTGGTATTTGGAAAATTCGAATATTTTATATTATTTTTACAGATTGAAACAAGTTATATAGCCAGAATGTTCAAAGAAAAATTATTACCGAACGCACAGCTAATTGCATCGCTTGAGGTAATGCACGCTGGTTTAAATACAGGCCTTTATTTTATGAAAGCTTTTCACTCTCACCTACCTATCTGTGCGCTTATGCAATACGGTCAAACTTTCATTAAAGTAGTAAAAAAAAATTTTTAAAAAGAAACAATAATGATGCAAACGGTGAAAATGTAACGAATATGACATATTATCAATGAGAAATTAATGTTTTATAAGTATATCTATTTTTTAATTTTTTTAATTTCCATATTTGTAGTTTACGTATTATATAATAAATACGGTATATTGTTTCTATTTATTATAATCTGTGTTTTATTTTTCATATGCATGTGGTGTTTTTTCTCTTTTTATTTGAATATTTATTATTTTTTTCATTTTGAGTACTAACCAAAAATAAAAAATAAATAAATAAATAAAATATTTGAAACCGCCATTTCAGCCCCAACAGAGATGTTCAATCGTTCTTGTATAAGCATCTTGTGGTGATAAAATCAGCTGATTCATTTTCAAGTAATCTATGCTGGTTCATTAAAAGTCAAATAGTTTGTAGTTTTCAAACATAAAAAAAACGAAACACGAAAATCCATTGTTATTTTTTTGTTTGAAAACAATAAAGTATTTGATTTTTTGATCTTCTATTTTTTTTTTTTTTTGATATTAGACCTTTTATGTTATTTTTCAACATTAGCTGAATGCACTTTTCCCAACGATGCATACATTCAGTAATTGTTATGTACTTTTCTAAATTATTTTTACTTGTTTTTTATCACTATTTTGTTTTTGGTTAATCTATTATTTGTTATTTAATTTCGTTGTTTTTATTTTTTATTTTTTTTTCTTTTATCTCGATCTTATATATCGTATGTAAATTTTGAATATCTGCAATTGGACTTATATGCTAGAAATAATATATTTTATGTAATTATTGCTGTTGAATTTTTTAATAAAAAAATATTTTTTTATTTAAAAAGTTATTCCGCCTTTAGAGAAGAATTTGTTCCGGTCTTTTTTGCCTAGATGTTTTTGTGTCGTTAGGAGAAATTTGAGAATCTGACAGGTTATCGAAACAAATGGTTTATCAATTTAATTTGCTCGCAAAGCGCAAAATGCAACTACCGATTAGTGAACCAGTTCATTGCCTATACGAAAGATGAAATCAGGTCTTTTCTCTCCTTTATAGTTTTTATTTTGTAGGACCTAACGTCTAGCCTGATTAATTGAGAAACTGATTATTTTAGCTCAGCCGACCGCTCTCCCAATCGGAATGGATTGTTAGAAAGTATGTTTTGTTTACGGAGCCTAAATTCATTATATTAGTAATATTTCAATAAGTAGAAGTAAACATGGAAAGTTTTTTAGAAGGTAATACTCTAAATATTTACTTTTTTTAGTAATTATGGGTGGATTTTTATCTACCGCTCCCATGTATTTGTTTTTCAAACTTTCACTTTATTAACCCCAAACCTCCGTTATAGTCATAAACCCTTTTTGAACATCTGCATTTAATAGCTGCCTACACCTAACCGATTTTACATGCCTGTGACGGACGTATGGGCGGACAGGCATTACAAAGTGTCACTATTCGATAATTATTCGTTTTTACACAATTTTTAATTCGGAACCCCAAAAAGATTATTAAAAACGCTCCGAGCACGTTAGCATCTAAATGTGATGCCGCCTGTCCATAGCATGGGCAAAGTCCACTTGAGCACGTGTCGCCATTAAGGTCGCCTTTCTACCCTCAAAACAAGAGGCTGTTTTACTGGAGAGGAAACGGTAGACTTTGCACAGAAAGCGGCGCTGCCCATACGCCATACAATGACATTAAATTAATTACTCTATAGTAGGAAAGAAATAACAAAAACCTCTCAAATTATTTTGAATCAATTCTTCAAATTTATTTATTTATTAAGCAGAGAAAGAGCTAAGCTTCATGAAATCATCTATATTTCTGCAGTTTTATTTTATCGATTCTTGTATTCAGTCAATAAAATATTCACGTTCAAATTTTTGATGAAATATTTGATTTTAATTTATGATAAAACGTTATTTAGTAATATTTTTCCTCTATATCTATCTACAAATAAGAAAGTCAAACCACAAAGTTTGTATGGAGAAATGATTAGGTTAAGTCACCTCTAAAGTCATCTTATCATGATTGAAGCTGTTAAAAATATCATAGTGGTCTATTTGTTGATTTGAATCCTCAGTTTTTAACATTTCAACGAGTCTGAGTACTTTACTAGTAAATAATAAATAAATTAATAAATTAATAGAGATATTATATATAAATATTAATTATTAATGGTGTTGATATATGTTTAAATGAAGCTTTATAACAAATGCTGTTCTCCAGGATGAGGAGATCTCAGCTTAAAAAAATATTATTTCAATACAAATATAAATAATAATAATTTCAGTGCTATCTGTCGTAGTGAAATGGATCCCATTTATATAGTTTCATATAACTGGTACTTTAAGAAAGCTGGTTTCAGCAAAGATATTACCAACACCTCTATACTCACTTTCGAGATGACTTTAGTATATTTTTGGCAGTGGCCCGTCGTAACTAAAAGGTGTGACAGATAGCTTTTATCTCAAAATATTTGTCGGCGCATTTCGCAGACGGAAAGCAGAGGCAAAAGGAGCAAAGGCTGAATTTGCTCAGCATCCAGGCCAGGGTAACCGGTAGAGAGACCAGGAGAGTACCCCGGAGACAGCCTTTATAGCTCCCTGCTCTGCTATCATTCAAATCCGCTAATGGACGAGAGAGCAGAATATTAAATGGAAAGTCTGCCTGCAACATGCCAAAAAATACCTTAGAAATGTTAAAAGGGGATTAAAAACAACAACTTTTAATATTTCTGCAAACGTGAAAACACTTTACAGACACGTTTTACGACTGTAATATAATTACTTATTTTATATTTCGCTTCTTTTTTTTATTATATTCTAATTTTAAATATTCTCATGTCTTACCTTTGTCTGATAGCTTTTAAATGAATGGATATGGTTAATGGGAAATTGTACCATTGTAATTAATGCCGAAAATGTTGTATATAAGTTATGTAAATAATCGAATGGATTTCTTTCTAAACAACACATGTCCAAAAAGCTTAGTATCCAAGAACGGAACAAAAGTAATTTCAGGTCCACTAAAATATTTAAGGTAGGATTCTGATTTATAAGAAATATAAGTATTATTTGTAATAAAAACCAATAAAATAATATCAAGTACATATTACGGTTATTAGTTAAATTTTTAAACACTGCATGCTGTTGAGAAAACAAAATAGGACATGGGTTGTTTGGAAAAAGAGCGATTCAATCACTGTTTCTTAATTAGAAAATTTATTGAAATTATAAAATGCAGTTTCATTCAATGTCCCAAATTTTTCCTTTCAGTTTGTGCTCCAAGCAACCATCCGTCTTATAAGAAGGTAATGGAATATCTATTTTATATGTCGGTGTTAAATGTGCTACAAAAACTTTGTTTTATTACATTGTTGCCATGATTAGCCGTAGTAATTTGTAATATACTAATTAGAAAGTTAGAAAGCAGTTAGAAAGAATATTCACAACAAATGTAAACTATTTTTTCGCTTGAAAGCAGGGTACAATTACATTAAACGACATAATATGATATGGGCAGCTCGAGTTTCGTCGATTCGAACCCGTTGAACGAATGAGGATAGATTGTAGATAGACAAGAACATAAAAAAAACAGACTTCTAAAAACATGCATATATGTAATCTAATTCATTATAAACAGAAATACATAAATAATCTAAACTGTTGTAAAATATCAAACTATCTAAAAGGTATATATTTATAATATCTACAAGTGTATTTAAATTCACTATTGTGAAGAATATCGAACATAAAGAAATCGAAAGAATGCATATTTGGATTGGTCGTGTTAGACCCATAGCCTGGCTTTCATGGTCTCCCGACATAAATTCAGTCGATTTTTTCGTCTGGGAATATTTCAAAAAGCCTGTTTGTTTACTTAAAAAAATGTCGCAGTTTTGAAAAAAACAATAAACCTTAGAGAAGCTGATTTAACAAAACCAAAAAACAAGCGAAGGGCATTCGACGCTCGAAAGAGGTTCTTAGGGCGATGCTGTATTTGTATTAAATAAAAAGGTCGTAATTTATTTATTTTTTGTTACATGAAATAAATTATTTTCTAATTCATGATATTTCGTTTTAATCGCATTTTTATTTACCGTCAAAAATTAGAATTTTGCATCTACTCATAATATTGAATCAATTTTTGAAGATGAAGTCGTAAAAGTATCGTAAATAAATTTTCACAGTAACATTCTTATAAAATAAGATTTATTTATTTATTATTTTTTATAAAAACAACACACATTTCATTTTACATCACCTTTATAGCGTGTATTATTTTTAAAATAGTTGATATGTAAACAATATGTGATATTTTTTAAACATCATCAAAAGTTAATAACAACCAACACTCTCGTCTATTTGTTTTTTTTTTCGTTTATTTTTTGGCGTCACGTAAACGTTATTTTGATGGTTTTGAATGGCCTTGGCGTCCTCTACCTCTGCTTGTGCATTTACTATTTCTTAACAGAGACTGTATGGTAATAATCTTTACCATATTATCAAATGCAAAATAAGACCATATAAAAGATACCATACAACATACCTAGACATATTATAATACCTTTTATTACCTATTAATACCCCCCTTCTCTGATCTAACCTGATTTGGCAACGATTCAATTTCAAAACGTCAAAAATGTGAGTGAGACATCTCTTTTCTTCACACTGACCTTTGGCTCACTTTATTAATAGAGCACTCCTCTAGTTTTATTCTTAGGATGACAGTAAGAGTGTCTTTTAATAGTTAAGGCGACTCTGGAATCTCAACCGATTCTGTCTGCCGGTAAAGATAAACACAGATAAACCCGTAGATCGCAGTCAAATTTTCGAATGTGACTAATTAAAAAACACAATTTTTCATCAGACCATCTGTCATTTTCGCAACAGTGCAAACATGCTAAAATAAACATATATTTTGTAAACGACGGATTAGGACATGTCGCCTGATGATATCAATTATGTGTCATTTATTTCTCGTGCAAATGCGGCACCATTTTCTGGACCGCATTTGGTTTTAGGGTTTTTTACCGTTGATAATGATATCAATAACTCTTGATTATAACTCTTAGCGACTGTCACGTTTTATGTATATCTAATTGCTACACGGTATTTTCCTTTTACTTTCAAGAATAAAAACAAATGTTACCTTACAGGAAAATTATAATTACAAAAAAATCAATATTTTTTATTTTTTGTAATATCAAGTTAGCTCTTACAATTTTGTATAGAGCATTAGACTTTTGTCTACCCACTCCCGTCGCGATTTTCACAATTCGAGAGATCTCTATTTTTTTTTTCATTTTCTGTTCATCTGTCTTTCGTCGATAAGGCGTAATTACTTTCTTATCGATCTTATTTCCAGATGATTCGTTTCGCTTGGAAATAGGGCAAACTTTTTGGTCCATTGTGTGAACTGCGACGTTGCGTCCTGTCGAATGCTTCGTGAATTCATTTTGTCTTGGACTCATCAATCAAAGTCCTTCTAACATGGGGACGCCCCTGGAAATACGCTAAAAAAACACCGACATTAAATTTATTTTATAAACTCTTTTACTGTGAGATTGCATATTAGGTATCATTGTAAGATTAGAGGCGCACGAAACGATCTTGTATTTGGTGTATCTGAAATAAATTAGTCTTGAAGATAGTTTTATTCACGTGGCTCACTAGCTAAATTCAGCTCACATAAATATATTATTAGATCGAGGCATCCATATTAAATTATTGATCAAATTGATTTATAAATTATTAATTACTTAATATAATTATATTTTTTAAATTATATTATTTTTACTCTATAGACCCATAGATTAAGGAAAAGAGAACTGGTACCTATATTAATAATTATTGACCGAAGAGTTAATCGTAGAGGCATGTAGCAAACCTAATCACCATCCCTCTCTTTCTTATTTCTTATTTTACTCGTAGTTTATTTAGCCTAGGAAAACCAGTATACCAAAATAAAAAACAATCACTGCCTCCATACTCTTTAGGCTCATTCTATTTATCACCATCTAAATACCTTGTACCTTGTGCCTTCTATAATAAGCCGGATTTCCTAAGATATTTTCTACGAGCCCATATTCCCCGCTAATGCAATTTGTTCTAATGGTTGTATATTCTTCAATTGTTTTTCAATTCAGATTGGCCTAAATCACTGTTTAGCTTTTTTGACTATGAAACGTTTGAGTGTGAACGGAAAAGAAACTCGTAATCTGGGACTGTCCGCGAGGTGAAATAATTGCATTTCGTTTATTGTTTGGTTTGAGACACGACTATGCATATCGCTCTATTGTTTGGTATGGAGCATGACTATGCATATCGCTCCGTTGCTTGGCTTGAGGTACGACATTGTATATCGTTCTATAATTTGGTAAAAGTACGTTTTTATTTTCACCTAAATACAGAAAAGTTGACTTAATCGAACTTTAGTATTCCTTATATTGTAGGACAAAAAATATATACAGTAAAAGGATGAATTAATTATGTTATTAAATTTTAATAATTACAAACATCCTTTAGAATAAGGATAAATTTTAATCATAAAGTACAATTTATACAGTGTTTTTGTATGAGCCTATGCAAGAAAGTTGACTTCATCCATGATCATTATAACTATGGAACCACTATTATTTTTAGGTAGATTTCATTAAGAAAGTTACCGATTGCAATGGGTACCATGTCATGACTTCCGAAGAATTTCGACATATCTTCTCGTTTTACAACCCAAAACAATCCTCAGTTTAAAAGTTTATATATCAGTTTATCTATATCACTTTCTTGTGGACACGATAACTACCGTAGTTTTACACCAATCACTTTCAAATTGATACATAAAATTTAAGGGCACAAAATCTCGGTAATGGGTAAAATCAGATCAGGGGAGAATGGGGGTTTTTTTTCGAAAAAGTGAAATTTTGCTATAACTTTCTTAGTATATAAGATATCGAATTCATTTAAATTTTATATTATTTTTTAGATAAGGGCCTAAAACTTATTTCAGTAAACCTTTTTTGCACCAACCATCAAGGGTGGGAAAAATTGATTTTCCAAAATTCAAAAAAATCATTCCTCCCTTAATAGACAAGCAAAATTGTAGGCCTATAATTTCCCTACAATTTTTGTTTAAAATGTTTAAAATTTTAATTTTTGATATGAGCAACCTTTGTGGCACAATAAATATAAAGAGGGGATTTAGTTTACGCACGCTCGCTGCACAAGGGTACGTGCGCGAGCTACCGCGCGGGGAGTGCATCGCAAGGCGGCTCGCTCAATGTTTGATAAAAGTTCGTACAATTAGAGTTCGCCTATCCCTTACTTTAATCCGATCAGATCTATCTCCGCCTTCCGGCGTGCCGAAAGGGATTTTTTTGAGACCAAAATATTGCTCAAAACATCGAATCTTTTAATACAAAACTGTATAACTTGCATGTAGTAAAGGAAGAAAAAATATTCTGTCAATGTATTTAAAAAGTTGAATAGCATCCCGTAGCTCCTATTATGAAAATGGAATGAAAAGATAAAAGTATTTTATAATATTTGTCGCATACATTTTACTCTCTTTTCCCCATAGTAAATGAGTGCTTTCTTATTAACTATATTTATTTTTTTAGTTTAAATTTTTAATAAGTTTTTTAAAAAAAAAAATGCAATGGTCCCTACTCAACTAGGCCAAATGTGCCTGAGCCCTGTGCTAGACTCAGGGAAGATGACGGCAACAAAGCGTTAAAAAAGCTATGCCCGTGTGTGGATTCAAACCCGAGATCTTTAGGTCAATAGTCCAACGCCCTAACCGCTAGACTACCACAATCTCACTCGTCTGGATATCTAAATTATAGGAATAAATTAAATAAAAGACGAACATGACATACAACAACTTTATTGCCACTTTTTCATGCCTAATAGGACACATCTAATAACATTACCAAGCAGTTCAAAGCCTATTTCGCTGTCGAAAGATAATCAATACATCCATCAGATTACAGCGTCATAACAGTCCAATCCTAATATTTTAAAACATAGAAAAAATAATGTAGGTATTCACACAACAATTAAATTTACACGACAATAAATTAGGAGATTTAATAAGAACAATTTTAAATGATCAGTAACAGTTAGCTATGTTTTTACACATAATTGCAAAACTGAAATACAAATGTTAACATTATTTTACATATATCCGTTAGTATAATAACATACTATTAAAAAGAAATTAATTTTAAAATTACCCGAAGAAAAATGGAATTCGCACATTTTTGACGTTTTCCCTAAACTCCTTCCTACCTATATTTACACATGTTTACATTATAAAATTATCTTCGCCATTTCCATACTTTGTTCCATTATTTTTATCGCAAGTATCGAATCATTGTAAAATATAATTCTAATTGAAATTACTAAACAACAATGATACAAATAATTAAATATATACATCAACTTCTTTACTTAATTAGCAATCGTAAATTTAAATTTCAACCTATTCTCAAAACTTTCTTGAGTATATATTTTTTTTAAATTAGCGTTTAAATTAAACAGTATATATGAGTTATAATACGTCTTGATTTTAAAGGCATTGGGGTAAGGAATGTTTGTGTCAGTTTAAAAATAATGGATGGAGATTTGTAATTTTTGTGACAATTGTTTTGTATAACACACTATTATTTGAGTGTTATAGCAACTGTGTGTACGGAAAATATTACAAAGCTTCAATTATACTTCCTTAAGAAAGTTTATTTATATACCACCTTGCCGTGATGGCAGACAAATAGGTATTACCGTAAGCTATTGATCGAAGAGCACCTAAGTAGTCCTCTTTAAGAACTCTTATCGTAAAAATCTAATATCCAATTGAGAAGTCATGTGATCGGTCCGAAACGTCGACATAAAGTAGGGAGAGTGACTCCTGCAAACTTTTACCTATATTAATAGCTTTTAACCAATAAATTATTGAGCATGGAGCGCTAAAGTTTTTAAAATTTAATGAAATGTTAACACAATGAATTAGGTATAATTTTTAATAAATAAGTAGAAATAATTATTTCAAAATAAAAAAAAACCCTGCTAAGCTGTCGCAAAAATAATTATTAATATTCAATATATAAAGTTTTATTTACATATTTAATTTAGAAGCTGTGTCTGGTTTATTTGTGGGTATTATAGCATTATTTAAATATTACCATGGTAATAACTATTTTAAAGTCGATTATATAATATTTTTTTTATTTACATTTAAATATTTGAAATTATTTGTTTAAATCATTCTGTAATAAAAACGGTATTATTTTAACAAGCACTCTTTTTAGCGAAATGTTTAAAAGACCCTATTCGAAGAAATTAGATAAGTCAAAGTTTATTATAAAAAAAATATTTCAGTACTATGGATACTATATCTTATATGTGACTATGTGTTCAGATAAACTAATCATATATTTAACAAAATTATTTTGTTCTTAACGCTTCCCCTGATCAAGCGTGTTGATATAAGCCAGAGAAGGGGTTTTTAACGCGCAGTTATCCCTTGAGTTATTTACGAGCATTTCTGGAGCATTTTAGGCATTTGCAGAAAAGTTTTATTCTTTTGAGAATTATTAGGTTATATTAAATTACGTTAAAAATAAAATAAAATGTCCTTAAAACGACGCTAAAAAATGTATATTTTTTAGTGCCTATCTTTATCTGTTTAAAAAATATAATTATAAGATATGCCTTAGTAGAAAGCTGAAAAACTCCATGGTTTATAAATTTTAGTTTATTTTGCTAACTTCATATCCCAGTTTAATTAGTAGTTATACAGTTGATGAACTATCATACTTTTACATTTTTATTTTCCTAAGTTTCAAATCCAAATATTAAAACTCTTCTAGATCCAGA
The DNA here is from genome assembly GCA_020383195.1 of Neomicropteryx cornuta. Classification (NCBI taxonomy): domain Eukaryota; kingdom Metazoa; phylum Arthropoda; class Insecta; order Lepidoptera; family Micropterigidae; genus Neomicropteryx; species Neomicropteryx cornuta. The sequence goes on from JAHKQU010000014.1 coordinate 17,029,276, forward strand.
GCCAAATCGTTTTGCAAAATCATTCGTCAGCATAGTAACAGTATTTTAAATGCGTTACAAACCTATTGAATTGCGGAAGGTTTCAAAACGATAAACGGCGTTTAAATGTTGAAAAATCGAGTGTAACAACACAGTGTACCAATTAACGTGATAAATTAATTTATTCCTAACTTTGAACTGAAAACAAGGGACAGGTTCATAGTTCATATGGCGCACGCGCAGTCAAGCATACGCCTAACTATAAATAAATGGTCAAAATCGACACTTAATACTATTCGGAATTCATACAATTCTTATAGAATCGTTTTAACACTATTTTTATTTAAAAACTTTATACAAGCTTATACATTTTAAATATAATTATTTTAAGTCTTTAGATTTAAAATGAGAACCTATTTATGTGCAATATTGATAAAACTGAAAGACGATAAATTAATCAAAATTAATAGTAAAAAAACACTTTTAGAAACAAGCTTTTATTTAAGTTCCTTAGTCTGGAGCCAATCCTAGATGTCAAATCAGGTCATGATTCAACTCTGTGGGATAAGAGGAAGTAGTTTTAATTTCTAATAATAAACAGACTAACAAACATTGCATTTTAAATAAAAGTTTGTAAAAGAGTATTAAATTGAAACTATAGGCAAACATCTGATGCACTACGGTGCGGTAATACAGTCACTTTCCGATTTTTAATGTATTGCTTACCACGGTTACTTATACTATGCATTGCTACCCATCATATTAATCAACGAGACATTCACAAATCGTTACATCATTAATAATAACATTTTTACAAATTCACTGAATGAGCGGTTCGTTCTGGCGATCGCTGAAGTCCAGCGTGTAATACGAGTACATGTCGTGCGTGTCGAGCGTGGGGTGGTGCGGGTGGTGCGGGTGCCGCAGGGGCGGGGGCGGCGGCGGCGTCGGCGTCGGACAGGCCGCGCGGTGGGCGCGCTTGTCGGCCAGCCAGTGGTGCGGCAGCGTCGAGTCCGACGCTGTGGGGCCGCGCGATTTGCGCCGCGGCCGCAGCGACAGCCGTGACAGTCGCGACAGCCGCGACAGCCGCGACAGCCATTTGGCGTAGGTCTTGTTGACGCGACAGTGGCACGCCATCACCTGCGCAGACACAATCTTACAAACTCGAAAGATGATTTCCATAAAACTATATTTACTGACAATCCACCCAACCTTAATTTTAGATGAAATTTAATGGGCTATACGGTAGCACTTTTTTGCAATAGTTAAATATCAGTAGGCTTAGATACTCACTCATGTAATGCGGCCTTGTTGGCGCGAACTGGAAGCCATATGAAATCCAAATGGAAGCCATATGAAATCCGTGACGGAGGGTTGGAATATTTGCACCGTTGTCGATGACGGCGAGAAGAATGAAGATTGTAGTGGAGATGATCTTTATTGACTGAATAATCACTTATGTAACTATTGCAAGCCCTAATACATGGTATAAAATGTTGTTAATGATAATAATAATAGTAATGAGACTCGTAAGGTGTGCTGTTGAATTGATGTCGTGGTGAGAGAGAACCGACGACTGAAGATGCCGGTTGCCCACTTCAGTCAAGAAAACTTATTGTGGGAAAGGAATTTCTAGCGTATCCACCGCTCGCCGCTCATGACCTCAAACGTTGGGAGAACTGCAACTATGCGCTTTCCACACAATGAAAATGTGAGAAGTAGTCGGCTGTCTTTGTTTCGTGGTTGCTTAAATTTTTACAGAAATTTACGGTGTGAGAATCGTCTATTAGACGATTTTACGCCGCCCTGAGTTTTTGCTCGCATGTACTGGAATGTCGGTACAAATAAATTGCATACCAATTCGTTAGTATAGCACTTTTTTATATTAAATTCAATATTATATTCACTTTTACACATTTTATAGATTGCATTAGGGCGATGAAACTAGCAACTGCGATGTGCCATTACTACCTTCACGTTGACGGCAGTGCATTGTCGCATGTCATGCGGGCAATATGCTTGAACTGCCGGCGACGTGTGACGGCAGCCACACGTCCCCACAGGACCGCCAGAGAGCTGCTGGCAGATTGTCATTACGCTGCATCGTCATAATATCAACTAAAATCAGTGAGCAACACTGCCTAAAGTAGGACGATATGAAAACAAATTAAACGGAAAACTAAGTTTCCAATTTAAGACACTAAATTGGGATAACCTCTAAGAAATCCCCTATATGCAAAAAAAAAAATGTTGCCATTTATGAGTAATGACTAAACAGCTAGAGAACAAATAACCCACGCTTTTTGTTAGGAATGGTAAATTATAATATTTAGCTGTTGCCGTTTTGCTGTTTGATAGCCTAATATTTTGAATGCACTTACAACCACCGCCACGATGACAATGGCCGTCCCGAGGGTTCCAGCTGCTATGTAAACGTTGTGCAGCCTGTCGTGGTAGATCGAGGGAGTGAGGTGGACCTCGCGAGCTCCTATAGTTTCCTCTCTCTCGCTTTCTACTTCCGGTTCCGCTATCACTTGCTCGACGATAAAGTTGTCTATAATAGCAAGAAATTTTATTTTTTTATATTACGTAAAACTGCAATAGAAGAGCTATTCGAATAAATGATCAAATGAAAACTTTAATTGCACAAAATAAAAGTGCAAACAAATGACGATCTGACTTTAATTGGCGAGCTTTGACTTAAAATATACATTTGATATAAATTACTTAGTTGAGGGAAATCTGTAACGTTTATACTGAAACAAACGGTTGTCGTAATGTTATCCTATAATAGGTATAATAGTATCCTATAATGTTATCCTATAATCATTTTTAAGGCTTCAAAGACTTCAATTCATTTTCATCTCTTAGTGTCCAGTTGTAAACTATTATTCACTGTTAATAGCATGCATATCCTATTAAAGTTATCAATTATTATGAAAAATTAACTTAAAGAAGTTACAAGACATTACATCTTACATTAAGCAGGTGATTTTTTGCTGGGTTCGGGCCTTGGCTAAGTAAGATAGCGTAATGGAACTCACCTTCGCAGTATTTACCGGTGTATCCAGCCCTGCAGGCGCAGTAAAAGGAGTTAAATCCACTCCAGCACGTACCGCCATTAAAGCACGGACTGTTACTGCAAGCCTGGTGGAAATACAAAAAGTACACTCAATCACAGAGAGTCACGGCCAATGTATTTATTTTAGAATTGGTTATTTATTCGGTGTAAATTCTTGCTAAAGTGAAGTTTCTTGTGATTAGAAGTAGAAATGAAGTAACGTAGAATAATATTGAGTAATTCTACGCGCGCTGCAGGTCTACGTTTTCGTAGAGCTAAAGCTTAAAATACTATTATTGTTTGTAAAAATACCTATGAAGACAAATCTAAAATTTCTGTTTTTGCATAAGAATAAAAGACCTAGTTACGGATATATAGATATAAAAATCATTTGATTCGCAGAATACTACCAAACTGACTGCTCTTTGCGCATTCATTTTTGTTTTTTTTGTCCAACATTAAAAATGAAGAGTAAACAGAGTGTGTCCAAAATGAGGATCAAATGACTTTTGATATCGAACTGGCCCTTAAGCCAACCGGGTAGCTGGAACAAAAGACCCTTAGTTTCATTTGTTCCAGAATCGAGCAATATGTTTTCAATCGTTTTAAATAATTTATATTTCTTTCTCACACTCTAACTCACTTTCTAACACATTCACAGCCGGTTCACTATTAGGCAGAATTAAAGATGAGAATTATTTAACTTTGACGTTGATTAACTATCGTCTATCAATTTTTAACCTTTTTTTAATTTTTGTTTGTAATTCTGGGGTGTATTAAAATTACAGACATTTTTAGACAGTATTTCTCTGTGTGAGTGTGCCAGTCCGCTAGTGTGCGTTACCTCTTTAACGGGCAGTATGCAGTCAGTGCCCTCGTAGCCGCGCGGGCACTCGCACGAGTAACTGTTGCCTCGGTCGATGCAGTAGCGGTGCGGGAGGCACGGGTTCGGCGAGCAAAGGTCGACCTGCGAAAAACCACCCACTCGAATTAAATGAACATTCAATTAAATTTTAAATGAAAACAAGTGTTTATAATATCATTTTCAAAACTAAGAAAGTGTTTTACCGAAGATTGCGTAGATGTAAGATTATGTACCATGATCGAATGCGCAGGACATGCAATAATATTAAACAAGTATCACACGTTAAAATGCGGGTTAAAATAGTTTATCTGGAAAGCATTTTTTGTCAGAAATACCTAAACTGCCAATAAAGCTTAGAGAAATACAATCAAAAACTTCGAAATTACTAAATTTATTTTATTTTAAAAAAGTCATCGAGAAGCAATATTATAAAATAAAAAAAAAAACAGTTACAAAATTTGATTATGTAGGTACGTCTCATAGGACCACTGACCAGTCGCGTTAAACCTTTCGCGTGTAACGGAATGATAATAAGTTATCTCCGTCGCACACACGGGAATGTTAAGGATAAGTTGGCACCATTCCAAAGGCAACTTGATGTCGTAACGCGGAAAAGATCCCAAGAAGATGTGACATTTTTATCCAATAAGCAACAAGGAAATTGTTAGAAGAGCCAGATATGTGAAAGTATAACTACATTCATTATCTTGGCACATTTTTTTTTATGATGTACAAAATTATAAAACAACAACAATTTTTTTTTAATTAGTATAACATAGTTTGATAATTTTTAATCGTGTTTTCGAACCCATTTCCCCGTCCACCCTATATTGCCCTGAGCTTAGACACTCTAATAAAGTGGGTAATACTAATGCCTAATAATTAGTTATAATACTCATTTGAAACTACTATGAAATAAAAAAATATATTCTAACTATTTATAAGTTACTTTTATTACCTATTTTTACTCTTTATGCAGCATTAGTGTTGAAATGCCAACTCAGTTTCCACTTCCTCGGCGTAAATAGTTAATCTTTATCTGCTGACTGACTATAATATGATGTATTAACAGCATTCAGGCGAACCCATTCGTGTGTATAGATATAAAATATTTATTTTTAAATGTATCTCGTTTGCTGAAATTTTTCCGTGTGAAATTTATTTTAAACCTGACATTATGATCAGTCTGATGTATGAATACTAAAGTACCCTATTTTTCCAGGCGCCTGTGACATATTACGGAGCTTTAGGTTAGCTCGAAGGATTAAATAAAAAAATTACGTGATACGACATAAACAAAACTTGGAACGCGTAAATCGCGATATACTTATAGGCGATGTAAAATATAATCGATACATTTATATCATTGTTATTTTAAAGTAAGTTTTTATTTGATACCGTGACTCTATTCATCTGTGGTTCCATCTTTGTGACCTATCTGTTGTATCTATGCTATATGAGATAGCCTCGAGCAAAAAACTTGTAAGGTACTTAATAACTAGGTGATGATGATTAATATTGATATATTTAATGTCCATCTGAAATGTCAAGCCAATAGTTCCTAAAATTGCCAACACACTAACGAAGTCACAATCTTAATAACTAATTATTATTAACTTAATTATTTATGCCCTTGATATATATAAATTCTCATTGGTGAAAAAAAAACAAAATCGGCTCAGTAGTTCCAGAATCTCTATCGAACAAATAAACGTTACTACTTTAAAATAGTATGAAATTTATATTTATTCTGTCACAATTAAATTGGTAATTCGACTTTTTTAAACCTAACACATTCGAAGTATTGGCTAAAGAGCTGCTGAATATTTTCTAATATGAATAAACGGCCGACATTTATTTTACTATGTTTTATAGCAATATTTTCATGACGCCTTTCAAATTTAGGTCGAGACCAACGACACTAAATATTATACATTCTATGGTTAAATATAAGTATTGGATTGACCATATTTTAACATTTATATTGTATCACTTTTTGCCTAATGTATAAAAAGTAGAATATGCATAAATTATACGTAATGGATTCGCCGTTACGATAATTTACTGTTTTATTTTATTCGAATGTCACCATGAAACCGCACCTTAAATTCGCCAATTTCATGGTAGAGATGATGCAATCAGTGGCTGTGATTGCAAGAGGTGGTTATAAATTTATAATAAATTCTTCACCAGCGCTCGCTGGTTTCAGTTGAAGCTTCCGGGTTTATTTTTTATCAGAGCGATTTTAATTAACGGTAAATTTAATATTTTCGTATTTTATACCTATAATCCTAATTTATGTTTATGTCTGTACGCTTATGAATCTGATTTGGGTCAAATTAAAAAAAAATGTCATGTTATCACGAGCGCCGAGGGTTCCGTGCTAACGTTTTTTTTTTCAATTACAATTAAAAAGAATCCATAACAATTTTATAACGGAAACTATCGCAATATCAAGAACATTATCATTTATTTAATTTTAATTTCTGGACCTTCCAAATATTTCGAAAGATAAAATTGTGCTTTCGGAAATAATCTTTTCAGGCAATCATTTTTATTAGGCCGATGAAAATTTAATCTCCCTCCATGAAATATAAATTTAAAAAAAAATTTAGATTAATAAATAAATTTAAAAAAACGTTTATTCTTTATAATCCACGTATAATTACTAGTTATTAAAACAGACACACAATACAAAAATATGCTCCGTTTTATGCCTTCAAATATTCATGCATACTATCTAATATTGTTACCTTTTTTTGCTATCAGCTTTATATATGATACTTTGTAATTTTTTTATTGAAATTGAAACATAACCTGTTTCCTGACGTCTCCCGCTCCAATGAAGTTACGAGCAGAATTTCTTTATTGAAAAAGTGTTAATAACATACAAATCATCAGTAAGATCGACACTGCTGTTGCACATTTCAGTTTGGTGCAGCACATCCACATCATTCATACATTTCTGCCATTTTCAAATAACAGTTTTATATTCCTTTTAAGTAGATTTTATTAGGAAAGCTACCTATTGCAATGGGTAAAATGTTATGACTTCCGGAAAATTTCGAGATATCTTCGCGTTTCACATCCTCTAGAACCCAAAATCACCCTCAGTTTAAAAGTTTATATATATCTATCTATATCACTTTCTTGTGGACACGATAACTGTCGTAATTTTACACCAATCACTTTTAAATTGATACATAAAATTTAAGGGCACAAAATCTCGGTTAAGTTCGTTAATGGGCAAAATCAGACTAGGGGGGCGGGGATAGGAGGGGTTTTTTCGAAAAAGGGTAAAAGTCTACAGCGCGGTGAGGGCGGGTTGAGGTGCGCGGGCTGCCTCGCGGGAAGTGGATCGCGCCCCGCGGCCCCGTTACGACAAAGGGGCTATCATATTATCAAATTAAAAAGCTTTTTATGGGTTATCAATATAAATAATTTTATATTCGCTAAAAAAAATAAGGAACCCTACAATTTTTCGATAATCATTTGAATTGGAGTGAGCAAAAATAGACAAGAAATTACTGGCATTATGACAAATCTTTACAAAATTTTAAAATGACAGAATGACATTTAGCAAGTAGGTACCTATTTATGTTCTTGATTATTTTTTGAATGCTGAAAAATTAAAAAGTAAATTTAAAAAAAAACAGTATTTTAACTACGATTTAGTTCCATTACACGGTTATAATTGACAATTCCTAAACATGCCTAAAAACAAAACTATGAGGTATTTAGCCTATGCGCAAAATAGACATATTGAGTAGTTAATATACAGATCTTTACTAAAGCTTATATTAAAAAACTTTAACTTACACTTAAACGTAAACATATACCGTTCAAAATGTTAATTATGGGCCTAAGATTTACCCCGACCATTTTCAGTTGAACTGAAACGATAAAAAAAGAGATAGTGCGTGTGTGTGTATCGCCTTTGAGGGTACGTATATTTTCCTACCTTAACATTGCAGGTATTTCCTGTGTAGCCGCGGCCGCAAGTGCAGCTGTATCCGCCCACGTGGTCGGTGCAGGTGCCGCCGTTCGAGCAGGGCACTGACTCGCACTCGTTGTATTCGTACTCACAGCGGGTGCCAGCGAACCCTGTCATCAGACCGTGCACTTAAATACTCAACAAAATCAACAAATTATACAAATAAAAGCATTTGCACATTACGAGCACGTATGCAGATAATATTTTTTCTGAATAAACTCTAAGTGGTACCCCGTGTGGTGTTAATATTTCTATCGCTTTCTGCGGCAATTGTTTTTTACACACAGGCCGTGTAAATTGGCATAGGATGCAGTGAAAATATTTCCACAAAAATTGCGATGTTTAAATGTAAAAATATATAAATAATTTAAAAAAATAACAGTTCTAACTCGAAGTGCTAATTTTAAATTATGTTTTCAAAATATTGAAAGCCTAGTCTTAGTAGTTGGCGTTTAAAATCTACATGAATTTTCTATTATCCTGAAAAAATATACTAAATTAACGTCTTAAAATAAACTGATTATAAATATGTTTAGAATTAATAAACTTACACTACACTTATATCACTTAATTTGTAACTTGTCTATTTTTCATTTTACGTCACTCTTAAACATACACCCGCGTGCTACTTATTTATTTATTTTAGAATATATTTTAGTATAACATATTATACATTTAAAAAATTATAAATGAATAGTCTTTTAACAGAATATATAATCCTTATCATATATAATAATTAATTTAAAACGTCCACTTTTTTATTATGAAACTACTTTTAACAAAATATATTTAATTTTGTATATAAAGGTTTCTTATGTATGCATGAATTTTATTACTTTACTAGGCCGGTGCCTGTTTTATAGCAATAACAAATATAAGGTTCAATAGGGGGGTTTTATTATCACTAAATATACAACAACTCACATTCACAACAACTTGTTATATGTGCTTGCGATCTAAGATTCATATTACGGTTTAAACTGTATTATATTTAAGGCCTTAGTTTTTAATTTATTTAAATTTAGTAGTGAATTGATATAAATCGGTAATAAATTTTATTGCAAATCACATTTCGGACAGGAACATTTTAAATTGCCGAAGGATAATAATTGAGGGGAAATTTCTAATAAATGCTGCTTTCAATACGGTTTTCATTTATGTACCATTATTTTACTATACTAGAGGCAAACTCTATCATATTTCGAAATTCCGAAAGTAACTACCTATACTTTATTCAAAGTAAAATAAAACGTCGTATTTAATCTTTATCAGGCGATTTACTGTATCTTGTACCTCGTGTATTTTACCTTGTATTGATTTACTGTACCTTGTATATTTGCATATAATTATTGCATAATACATAGGTTTAGGTGGATCTTTGTTTTACAAATAGAGTTTGCAGTAGAAATACGGCCAGATTAAAAGGTTATTATTCTCTAAAAACTTTGTAAATTATTTGATTATAGATATTTTATAATAATGAAACAGAGAAAATAATATCTCTAGCTATTTAACACACATATGCAAAAAAATGTAACCATATTAATGCAGGTATAATAATATAACGATAAACAGAATAAGTAACCACTCCAAACAGTGATTTTTCTCCTACCTACGGCCTTATGCATATTCGAGTTTAGTACTGCTCACTTCAAAAATGATCACTGGCAATAAAAAACGCACCTACATAATGCATACGGCCACTATAAATGCATTTCCATTTTAAAACTTCAATAAGCTATCGACAAGTATTTTTTTTAGGAAACGCATGCATTCGCTTGCCTTTTCGAGGCCTGCGGACTCTGCACAAAGAGACAAAGAGATAAAAATAACAAAGCATTCATTTACCCGGCCGACAGAAGCACCTATAGCCGTTGCTGCCGCCATTTCGCGATTCGTCGACGCAGATGCCGTGGACGCACGGCGCGGGCGCCCCGCCGCACGCGCTGTTGCCAAGCCGCCCGGCGCTCGCTGCGACGAGGGCGACGTCGCAAAGCTCGCCGGTGAAGCCGTCGATGCACTCGCACCGGAAATGCGAAACATTTGCAGCCGTGCACTGTCCGCCATTTTGGCATGGCGATGAGCTGCATGGATCCACCTCGTCTTGGCAGTTCTTACCCGTGTAGCCTGCCGCCAAAATTTATTTAGTTTTTCACAGAAAATATGGCCTCTAAATACTCTAATAATTAATCAAGAAACTGAAAGGCTGAAACGTTAGAAACTTAAAACCTAAATGGTAAAGACATGATAGACCCAAACGATTTTTTTGTAGAGAAATCATTAGGTAGGTAATTAGCCTCAACCATCAAAGCTTTTAAATCATCTATACAGGTATATGTGAAAATGAAAGGTATATATATAAAAATATACACAGCTCTTAATTAGGACACGTTTTTGAAATTATTCCGTCTAGAGTAAGCAACGTGCTTATTAACTTAGTCTATGATCCAAATAACGTTTATGGATCTCTAACGCAATCAACAGAGAAGTCGATTAGTGAAATAGATCCTAAACATTCGTTGTATTTTTTTAACGAATGCATTTGTTAAACTTTCTTCTGTTATACTGTATATTTAATAATCTGTAAATTTTACTTCTATTGATTATGTAATGGCACTACATGGTTATACTATAAAGATGTCTAAGTTAAGAGAGTCGGCATTAGTCAGAATAGAAGTAAGATGATATTTTTTTAATTTAAATAATAAATATATTATAAATGTCAACTTTTTCGAATGCTTTGAGTAATTATTTTAGTTTTGAATAAACATTTTTATTCTCGTTCGTGAGTTAGTTGGTCCATTTTTAACAGACTTCAAAAAAAGGAGGAGGTTCTCAATTCGACTCATTTTTTCGGAATGTTTAAGCGATTTTGATGGTTTTTTTTTTCATATTATTATGAAAGGGAATTTGCAAGGGTTCCATTTTAATTTCTTTACCAAAATGTAAGGTAGCAAAAAATTAAAAAATACGTTTCCGTTCAATTTTTGTTTATAGTGTTTGTTGGCTTAAGAGATTTAGATTATTTTTTTGTGTATAATAGGCGATTGCTTAAGGTGATTCTATTAAAATCTAATTAAAAATCTTTTAGGCATTAAGGCATTAAAAATATTAAAATAAAAATCGACTTTAAAATAATTGTATATTGGTGAATTTTTGTGAATTTTGTGAATTTGGTGAATTTTTTATTGCTTACTAAATATATAAGAAATATATTGTATTATTTTTTTAGTTTTTTTGGTTTCACCTTAATTTTGAAGTCGTTTTTTTTTTAAGTTACACGTTAAACACTAACTTGTTTATTATTGTAGATACTATATAATGCAAATGAAATATTATTTAAATTTTAAATATTGACGTAAATAAGGAACCACGAATAATATATATATTTCCAAAAACAAAAAAAATAATGTAGACATTGTATATAATATCACTGACGGAATGGCGAATGTGAAATACGAGAAATGATTTCGGCAGTATGTTTCATAATTCACTTCTATATTTTTAAATACCATATTTGCATTTAATTGTCCCTGTAATCTAAGCAGTTTTTTATAGTAATTTTGTTTGAAAGTTTTAGCATTTTACCAATGACCTCTGAAGAGATAGGTACCTCTTTCTCTAACTGTTAGATAAAATAGTCCTTCGAGTTAATGTTGAGTATTACTTTCTTCAACAGAATAAGCCGATATTATAATATATGTTAATAGATATACGTCACCAGATAACTTAAATACCGCTTAGAATAAGATCTGGTCTATGGCCGCGGACGCTTCGCATATTGAGCCCGGCAGGAGAAGGCCACGAATGTTCTCCGGCGATAAAGAACGCTAATAATTCAGGGGACGTTGCCTGCCTGTGACGTCACGATAGCAAACATTTACATTCCTCGCATTTCCCTCGCTTGACGGTACACGGTAGCACACAGTGGCGAGTGGGTTGGACGGTGGACGGCATACACGGTCTCTTAAAAATTACAAACGTATATATTTTAACTACATTTCATGTTTACAAATATACTAGTAAAAACTTGGTATAGTTTCATTTATTGTGATTATCTCTTAATCACAATAAATGAATTATCCCAATAAAAATCTCTTTAAATAAATTTAAACAACTCGCAGAAAAAAGGGTTTCAGGGAAACGAATAAAGGCCATATTATATTTGTATACACGTATTAGCAAATAAAAACTGTTGGAATTCCGCTCTCTTAAATTATTTTATATCATCATACAGAGTGACTTTCTATTATAGAAATTTACACAAAAAAAAAAGATAGGCTTTTTTTTTTCCTGATGCAAAAATAAAATAAAAAAAAAATAAATTAAATTAATTCCTATAAAATTGATGCAGGAGCATCAATTTTATATTATGAGAATTATAGAATGGTGTTTATAACCCTTGTAACTTTTGGTGTTGTTGGTGGGAGATAACCCTTATATACAGATATAGAAAACATTGCATTGTATTTTGAATGATAAGGTACTATGATAAAAAAAAAAATACTTTATGAAGTAACTTGTTTATCGTTAGGCTTGTATTATTAAAAAGCGCACATTCTCATAAACACATTCTCGACTGCCTTGATATCGTCTTCATTACACTATTATTGCAAGCAGGTAACATCTCGCACGTCTGTAATTAATTGAGTTGAGTATATCGTGTTACTTAACTCAGCGGAAAACGAAAAAATAAACAATTGTATGAAAAAAGTTACCAGGAATAACATAATATATTGAACTATTATATATGTAAACGTATAGCTTTTTTTTTGGTTGGTACCTTTCACTTAATCAACCTGTTTATAGCAATAGATGCTACGGTTATAATCACAGGTATAATATAAAAATATTAAATATATTTATGGCGAATAAAATATTAAAACACTGTACAAAACACAAGAAATTGAAAATATTGTTCAACTAAAGGCCACAACGAAAAAACAGAAATAATCTGTAACAAATCACGCGTTATGAACTAAATGTTCATGATATGCTAAGACCAATAGAATTTTAAAGTCACTTAAAGACTGAGAAATTGAAACGAATGAGTGATTTATACTTGCATAAATAAGTACATATTAATTTTTATTCATAATTTTAAAATAATAACTCATAATAATAATAATAACTCATAAATAATATTCATAATTTTAAAAACAAGCTTTTATTGAAGTGTTACAAAATGCGTATACAAAATTTCGTGTCTATGCTGTTGACCATTGACGAGTTCCTCTGTCTAGAGTCAATCCTGGGTGTAATTGTGATTTGCTTACCGTAAGGACAGAGGCATTGATAGGTGGCTCCCTCGTGACCTTGAGAGATGTCAACACAAATGCCGTTGTTGGTGCAGGGCGAAGGGAAGCAGGCGTCCTGCTCCTCGCAATGAGGGCCGACGAATCCCGGGCAGCACTGGCATTCGTATCCTTCCTGAGTTCAAAAAAAGACTGTCAAAGGATAGTTGGCAACCGTAAACCAAATCCAATTATACGATTCTAGTATAACCCGTCTTTAGATTATTTTACTGCATCGTTCTCTGCACTAAAAATACAATAAAAAAATCCTTCCGGCACGCCGGAAAGCGGAGGTAAATTTTAACGGATGAAAGTAGGGGATAAGTAAGCGATGGTTTTTAAAAAGTTTTATTTGAAAACACATCTGTAGAAGCTTCTGAAACTGTCCAGGAAGAAATATTCCGGAACTTTCCATATCTTTCTACTACATTTTTCATACTTCTCGAACATTCAGTGAGATAATAAATACTTTGAATTCACCTAATTCAGCAATGTTGTTTAAATGTAAACACGTTTCACATGTTTAGCTTACGAGAAACCTAATCGAGGAAACATTTGGCCATCCCTTACTATAAGGGTTGCTCATATCAAAAATTGTTTCAAACAAATGTTGTAGGGCAATTATAGGTCTAAAATTCACATGGAACTGATTTAATCCTGTTGCTTTTAAGGGAGGTATGTTATTTTGAATTTTGATAAATTATTTAACTATAATAATACTATAATACAATAAATTAAATAATATAAAGGAATACCGAGACGAAACGTACGAAATAACGTCATAATTGAAGGTTTTGGTGTTTGATAATGTGTTTAGAAGAAGAGATACAATATTAATTTGCCCTAATGGCAATTTGAGAGGCCACCCGTCTCTAAATATGATGAGTGGTTGGTTTGAAAAGACAAGCAAACCCACCACTAAAATGCGGTTATTAGTACGAAAGTAGTGACGTACGTCTATAATTATTATCGAACCAGAAATTTATCTATAATTTATTTTCGTGTGTCCTGGTACTAAGAAATATGCTTTATAAATTTAATTGAAAGAAGTCATACATTTTTATAAGCACTTTTCGAGTAATTTTAGTATAATTAAACCAGCCAAATTAAAACGTCCTTAGGTTTATATATTTTTTGACGAAATAGGAAACATAATGAAAGTGGAGTAATATTTAAGATCCAAGAGAAAAAAAATACTTTCAGATAACTACATTTAATTCCAAATTAGCTGATTTTTAACATTCACGATCGTCGTTCATAAAAACATGTAATTTGATCGATTTTTACATACTGTGTGTACAAGAGTATTTGATCCCGAACGTTTCATTTTTAAATAATCTTGCACACGTACATATACACACGGTATATAAAAATTCGCAAAACTATATATGTATTTATTATTTACATATTCTGGTATGAGTATTCGTATATTGGTGCATTAGTATTAATAACTTCATCGCTCAAAAAAAAAGTAATAAATAAAATGAAATGTTATTATCAACGTTACATACATAAATCATATTTTTGACTAATTAAATGCATTTTATATTTATTTTGATACCATGTTATTAATAAAACCGTATTTATTTTTGAATGTGTTTGCAGCATAGGAAGTACCACTCTAATACTCTACTTTATATCAAAAGTTGAGCTGTCCACGATACACGATACACTCCAGTTGTCCGTAATACTTCCAAGCGTAGTGCAGTATGTTTTTGACAGAATACTGTTACTATACTACGTATGTACTCGTACGTGCATACTTCCATTTGGTCCTGTTTTATAACTATTATCTCACCGCCCTAAAATTTAATATTATTACCTAATAAAGCTAGTACGAGGGTTTTGTTGAAACAACTCGGTTTATGCAAATTCTTCCGAGGATGATGGAGGTGTGCATAATTTAACTCGACTGTTTGCTAGACCTAAACGACTAAATATAGATATTTAATTTCGAATAGTTAATGAGATATATTTATTTATTTATTTATTGAAAATACTTAAATATTAACTCATTATAAATTCATTTTAACTCAATATAAATTCAAATTATAAATTCATAACGTCAATTATACTAAAAATACAATAATAGCAAAAACCGACTGAAGGCATATTTAATGTCATCTATCTGATATTAAATGAAATATTTCCATATTTAAATGAACTAGCAAATTAACCTAGTAACGACCTAGTAAGACTACAATGTTTAATAAGAAAATATATAATAACAAAAATTTGTAAATAGTGTTAAAGTGGTTTAATGTGAAAATTGTAAAGGTGTTGTAAAAGGTTGTATACTTGTATCTATATAGAATTATAGAATAAGAGATTTTTATGTGATAATGAAAGAAATATTTTTTATTATTGTTTCTATAATCGTTTAATTTCGTTCGTTCGTAATAATCGTTTAATTTCGCAGAGACAAAGAAAACTAGTAACATCATTACTTTCGTTTACTATATATTAGTAAGCTCCAGAGTAGAGATACAAAAAGTTCAGAACAAACATACTCGTATATCCGGAAATGCTTTGTTTCATAAATTAATGTGGGTAATTTCAAAGTAAAGGAAGTTAAATTAAAATTAATAGAGGGATTGATCAATTCAAAACTTCTAATTAATATAAGGTCGCTACTAAATATGTAAAATACCGTTATAATTATTATCGAATTTTTGATTTATTTAATTCTAACTTCTCCCAAATTGATCGATTTTCAATAACTCGGCAAAAGTTTTGCAACGCTGCTGCGCTGTCTTAAAATAGGTACTATGCACACAAAACCACGGATCAAATTCCTAGTTTAGTTCTATATTATTTTGTTTCCAAGTATATATAAATAACTAAATCTTAAATTGGCGTAGTACATTATGTTTTTTTTTTGTATTATTGTTCAAACTTAAAATCGTTTAATTTTGTTTAAATTTAAATCTTACTAAAATTCGTTTATAATTATTATTGTTTTATCTCTAACTATCTTTATTTGTGAATTGGGCTACCTTGGTTTAAGGATTGTATACTGCAATTTATATTCTGTATACCCACCAGAAATGTTGGGTAACCAGAATAAATAAAATAAAAAAAATAATCTTTTATTAGAACTCAACATATTTTGTGCTTAAAGTTTTACTTTCCAATCGCTGCTTATTCGTTTATACAGTACGCTTATACAGTACGTGACTATCAAGACGTTATAGCGTTTCAGTTATATAAATTTCGCGCTACCGCCTTCTAACTGAACGTCCAAGATTTCGAGAGCTCAGAATCGAGTAGGCACCATTTAAGTTGCCGGCCCAAGTGTATAATAAGGTCTGCTGCAAACAAGGCTATATTTCAATATGCTTCCAACTTCTCACTTTGCAGAGGGAATATTTGAAATTCAATTTGACGGGAAAGAAAGTTTCGCCCTCACGGAGATTGTTCCACGGCGGCGACTCGGGCTGAACTTGTGCTCGGAGCGTTTGTCAGGTGGATCGGTCCACGAATAGTTTCGAGATGGTTACACTTGTATAGAGTTTCTCGAAGTTTCTGACCCATTAGGCACAACATAGACTGACGTGTAATACGAGCCGCCTGTTCGTTGTTTTTACTTGAATGTTTATTTTTGTTTGAACAGTTACTTTATTCATAGTGTATTTTAATTTTTGATTATGACCTCCGGCTAAATGCAAATCTGAGGTTTGTTATTTGTGTACTATATAGGTAAATAATAACAAAAATGTTAAATACACATAATAATAAAAGAGGTCTTTTTCAATTTGTCAAAAACGATACCTTTTAGATGTCAGGCGATGTCAAGTGATTTGCCGTTATAAAACCAATTTAGGTCAACTACATTTTCCTAACTAAATATTTATATAGGTATAAACCCATAAATATTCTTAGTTAATACAGCTTTTGTTTTGAAATTTTCGGCAGGACAGAACTTGAGCTCAATAGTAAAATTTTTCGAAGACAAGGCGATTAATCCATGTAAAAGTTCATTTACATAGACAAAGTATGTAGTAATTAATTATTAAATGCAGACTGATATACATCACATTTTCTAAAATTTTATTTGACCATTATAATTTACGTAGAAGAATAGATTTATAAATAATATAGAAGATAAATATAGATACAATGGTATGGCATAAAGTTTTATGTCGATAATAATAGCTTTACGATGGCCAAAAAATATTTCAGGTAAAGGATAAAGTGAGAATGTTTGATATCGTAAAAAAACTTTTATTTACCATAGATATATTGGTGTAACAAACTCCTTTCGACGAACAATCTTGAGTATCGCCACAATTGTCCGATTTTACGGTGACCTTTAACCTGACGCACTGCGATCCCCAGTTTTCAGCTACAACTGTCAAAACACACAAATTTTCAGTTAGTTTTTTAATAAAAAGACCTACTATATATACATGCCTATTATTTCAAAGTAAATAATATTCGAAAGTTGTTTTGATGTGAAATCGCTATGAACTACGTTCTTGACTTGGTATAATTTGTTAGTAGATTTTGAGCAAGCTTGATTATACCCTAAACTATTTTTGAACATGTATGCCAACACACACATATTTAAACTGTATAGAGGCTTCATAATTTTTGTTGTTATTAAACAGTCTATTTTCAGTGTCAAGATTTAGGAGTTTTAAATCAACATCATAACGTTTATGTTTTCACTGTTAGTTTTTTCTATTATATTTTTCAATGAAAATTTTAAAATTTTAGAACATGAGCACAAATCTCTTCGATCAATATGTAGTACAAAGTAAAAGTAATAATATTCAAATAATTACAATTAACGCAATTTATATACATATTTAATCAGTAATCAGTATTAAAAAGATAGTTTAAATAATGTTAAAAATGAGGGCTGAGCAAAACACAGCAATAAACATTTTCAATTTTAGGAACAAGGTTAAAGGTGAGAATACCAAATTTTGCTTTTACGGAACTTCACAAGCTTTGTAGCTGCCAATTTTTACGGTTAAGTGCGTTAAATTAGTCTGTCCGATAACTGATTTAAAGCTGAAAAATGACAGCTGATTTGAAGCTGATAACTGATTTAAAATGAATTAATTACACGGAATATTACATGCAGTGTATACAATTAATTAATCTCGTTTCTGACACGACCGACTATACACCCCGTCTTCGGGAGAAAGTTCGACGTGTCCTTCCGCTATCTAGTCCCAGTGGTGACTGATAAATACTTATTAGTTCCAAAAAAAAATCGTGAAATTGATATTGTAAACAGGATAAAAATTTAATATTAATAGTTTCTCAAAAGTTTATGATAGTGTCTATCCGCGCGTCACAAGGATCTTGCTTCCGTTTGTCTGAAGCTAAAATTCTTATAGAATCTAAAATGTTACATTCAAACGCAGCACGCATAGAAAACTTAAATGGGTTTTTATTCACTATTATAGTTATAATTTGCTATTAAAAATATTCAAATACTTATTTATTAAAATATTATTAAAAATATTTATGAAAAAATATTAAAATCATTTATAGCCAAATTTGATTACTTTTTTTTTTACCGCTATAGTATTTTCGTGAGAGATCATGCGCGCTGTCGCAATAAACTGAGACCTTCAACTAGTTATGGAAAACAGTTACGGACCAGCGCGGCGGCCTTCACAGCTACGCGTGACATGATCATTGATGAATTTTGAATTTTGTACAATTTTTTGTGGAAATCGCAAAACCAATAAAGATCGTGGTGCGCGGTACATAGGTGTGAATAAACCATAAAACCAAAATTACACAGTCTAATGTAGTAAACGTCTACAGAAAAATGACAGTGTAAAAAAAAACTATATTATGATAGCTATAATTATTAAATGTCTCATTGCAAGCCTACCTATAAGCAAATTAACTCCCTCGGTGAGATCTTTGTCATAGAGAGTTACCAGTTTGACACCCCCGCTATCCGTGAGGGGTGTTATGTCGAGCATAACGCCTTCGGTGACGTCACAGTGCTCGTGTCCTTGGCGCGTCACTTGATACACGGAAGGCTGGGGTGACGGATGCTGCAACCTACGAAATTATTTAAAATATTTTATTATAAAGATACGCTCTAATAAAACCGTTAGTTTGTATATATTCTTGTATTTTTTTTTAATTAAGCCTTATAAGATTATTTATTAAATATCATATTTTGATCCTGTTTTTATCAGTGTCTACAGAAAAAGGAGTATTTATAATATAACACGGAAGTGGCGTAATGTCTTGAAAGATAGCAAATGGTGTTAATCCAAATAAAAAATTATTTAAATTCCTTATTACGAGTAAGAAACTACGTAAAAAAAATGCAAAAAAAAAATCCTCAAATTTATTATTTTGTTTAAAGCGTCGGTGTTTACACCAGCACGCCACGCTATAGGATTTTTTTTACTTTTAGCGTGGCTTGGCATTTAGATTTCTTAATGCGATCGATATCTGGTAACCTTA
Organism: Neomicropteryx cornuta; assembly: GCA_020383195.1. Taxonomy (NCBI): domain Eukaryota; kingdom Metazoa; phylum Arthropoda; class Insecta; order Lepidoptera; family Micropterigidae; genus Neomicropteryx; species Neomicropteryx cornuta. The sequence goes on from JAHKQU010000014.1 coordinate 17,048,916, forward strand.
ACTGCACGCAGTGAATGGTCGTCGCGAGTGGACGATGAGCTGGCGTTCTCATTACAACAAACATTTAATATTATCACGTAAAGTTTACAATTTTTGAAGTGATATCTTCTATAGCACGGGTCGGGTAAATTTTTGTATGGGTAAATTTTTTTCTGTGGGGAAAATGTAATGGGTTACTGTCACCGACATGCAGTCGGCGAGCCAGCGAACACTTTTGGCTTATACTCGTTTTACGACTGATAGTATATTAATTTGAATATAAAAAAACACTGTTATTTCATAGTTCTAAGATATCATATCTATCAGCAATCCTCAACCTAGTGTTTCTTTTTCTTGGAATCGATGATAAATTTTATTTCGATGTGTCGTTTTGACATTTCATATTTGAAACCGCTGCCACGCTTGGCCAATTAGTTGGATTTTCTATTGGGAATGGTCTGGGACCTGCTCTATACATAAACCGCAATATAATATTGCTATATGGGTGCATCCCTGTACAATAACTTAACTATTATTATTTAACTGCAATACACTGAAAAATATTATGAAATATAATTTATTATAAAATATAAATACTATTAGAAGATAAATAGGGTAAAAGTTTTTTATATGAAAAACAAAAATTATACCTAATGTATTATTAAAAAAAAATCTTTAGTCTCTACTACTCATTTGTTTCACGTGGTTATGTTTGTATTTTTTTATGCAATGCTACATAATACGAATATAATAGTGCTTCAAATATATAGGCATTTCTATTACTTGATTTAATATCTATTAAATATGATGTTACGTTAGAATATGATTCGATACAGTATATGCATTTTTAAATATTTTTTTAATTTACTAAACGGCTTTACTGTTAATTCTGAATACTAAAATTATTTAAATTTTATGTTTCTGGTGTCTATCGAGATGGTTGCTATAACCACAGTATAAATATAGCATTATATGCATTATAGCATTATACATTATAGTGATGGCACACATCATATTTATACTGTGCCATCACGGTCTTTTTAAACTTCGTTGTTGCAGGACATACGTGCTGAAATTCGCAAGTATTAGTAGTTATTGGATTATATATTTAATAAAACGTATAGTTGCAAAAGGTTTGCCCTACATTGTGAAGAATATCTGTGAATAAGTTGGTGTGTTATTTTTTGTATTTTATACCTTCTTTCTTTTTGTCATAACGCGATGGTTTCCTGTAAGGTTAAAATACTGATAAAATAAAATAAATCAATAAACCTATAAAATAATTCAAATAAAACAAAGCCAAATATTCAATTAATTTACTTTGCTAAACACAATTAGTAGCGACATTAATTTGAGGGCATTGTTATTGTTATAATAGATTGATTGTTCCGATAAGCAAAGCGGCTGTCTCTAATTTGTGGGCACTGTACTGTACTCTAACAGTCTAACCCTATTTGCATAACGACCGTTAATGAGAACATTGTTTTATGTATTGGTTCGTGATTGTCTACCATCTGTCGCCGTTTTACAGAGATAATCACTGTGAATCTGTTTAAAACTACATGCCTATAATGGGATTCAGACTACTAATTTTCTTACTGTTCTCAAACAACAAGAATACATTTTTAAATAGGCCTTCATTTCTTTTACCAGCACATAACACAAAAGCAAGCATTTTAATATTTATATTTTGTTAATAACTAATATTGCTCTACTTTGTAGTAGTTTAAATTTAACATTAATTTTGTAGCATTTTTGTTTGTATGTTCGTAAAGTATAATATATGAAGCTCGTTTCCCACACTATTCGTCAGTTTAAACAAGGTGCAACAGGAATACTGCAAATTCCATGAGGTTAATTAGTATCTTTGGGTGAATCCTAGAATGTCCTGTTCGAGTTTTTGAATAATTAATAACACATTCTTCATAACTTTGGCATCTTTTACGGATAATGAACGTGTCTTTGAAGCTAATATAAATTAAAATTAAATACAAATATAGGAAAGCGACCTATCCTGAATAATAAAGTGCATGATTTCAATTTTTGTGTTTTTTAATTGACCGATTATTACTATATATATATATATATATAGTAATAATAATAATATATATATATATATATTATATATTATAGTTATATATATATATTATATATTATAGTTATATATATATAACTTATATTTGATGATTGTTTTTTAATAGCGGCAAATCGCCTGAAAAGATAAATGACACAATCTTTGACAATATTGAAAAATTTTAAACCGACATCCTGCGCTCCCAAGTACAGGACCTCTTTAGAACCTGTATAAATATTATACTATCCAGCACTTTATCAAATAATTAAAAACTGTTTCAAAATTTTTCTGTATTGTCAAAGATTGTGTCATTTATCTTTTCAGGCGATTTGCCGCTTTTAAAAAACAATCATCAAATATAAGTCAAATAATTTTACAACTCAATTATACAATTATATATATTGATTTGAATGTTTAAATTAAATATATAATTTATTTCGGTCTCTGAAGTAGCTCTGAATACATTGGGAGTAGATTAAGCGTGAAATAATAAATTCGGGCTGTAAAGCTCACCCGTGTAAGGGCTGGCTAATTAATTCAGGTATTAAGTATTCCGGTTCGCGACTCGTGTAGAGACAACTCTAGCTTAATGCCTACATACATGCGCGTGCCTGTACGAAATGCTAATAGACACATAAATTTAAAAAAAACTAATTTACAAATTTTAATTTATATATTTTATATCAAACAATTCAACAAAATGTGGTTTGCGTTCGAGCTAGCGTCATAACATCGGTTAAAGCGTCAAATGTACAATGTACAAATGTGCAATGTCGTCATATAGGTATATTTTACAATCAATAATAGTCAGAATAAGAGTCTATTATTTTAAACCTTTGATAATTTACGGCCAAACAAAACGTTGAGCGGTATAGGCACACATTATAGTCATATCATTTTTAACGATTCATTACCACAATCTCCCCTGACTGAAGCAAATTTAGCTCATTTAAATAGGGTCTAAAATAATTAATATAAGCAAGCCTGTTATTTTTAAACAAATACCTATTATTTTTATAAACAAATAATTAAAAAATACAACGCTGTTTAAAAACCAAAGTATCGTATGTGTGGTTAAGGCCTCAGGTTCCTACATATGTGTTTGAATGGGATTATGTTAGCTTTACCCAAATTATGTTAGGCTGTAGAATTAGATACCCAAATCGTTGCTGGCTCCCTGACACTTTATTTCTAATTTCCGGCTGCAAATCCGCCCGCCTTTGTGAGCGGCAGCTTAAAATCTGATTTCGTCATGAGAGCCGACGCACACGTCGCGTTTTCGTAATAAATTCAAAATGTCGCTGTTTTCACAACAAGTAACCCTAATTGAAATTTTATCCTAAATCCATGAAAATTGAGGGCGTGCTTAGCAAGATTCGTTTAATGGAGACAACCCTTATAGCCTACAACACGTTAGGCCGCCTATTCAATTTTGTCCTTTCATTTCTGTTCCTCTGTATTTTAATATTTATACTTTGTATCTAAAACAGATATGCAAAACATGCTACAGTTTACATAAAAATTAATTTGCTCCTCCAGTTCACACAGTTCTGATGCCCAGTTTAACTGGAAGTTTTACATTGACGTCAGAGACAGCTGGAATTAAATAGATTGTATTTTTCTTTTGGTGCGAAAACGCTAAGTTGCAAACCACACGACGTGACGTCAATAATAGACCGCCTTTAGACGATTTGTAAGTTCTTTTCTAACGGCTTAGTTTTCACAATCGAAGACAGCACTTTCAGTATTCAGTCTTGATTTACCGCGCTCTGGACTTGACATCTACTTTAGGTAGTCAGCTATCATACAATTTTTCATCTTGTTATCGAATCGAAGCTCTTTCTTGTAAATTTATCAATTTTAAATCATATTCATACGGATTTAGAAACTGGTTAGGATATGTTTGTAACCGAAATAAACAACTTGGTGAGCCTGGCTAAACTCTATCTCGACGTGTAGGTAAGGGAAAAGCTGAGGTCTCCTAGACCCCCATTAGAGATTTAAAAATATAAAGCACTTTTTGTAATAATTTGTAAGCGAGCCTATGCCATATGGCCTTTTTAATATGTAGATGTTTTCATAAATTTTAGGCAAATTAATATTACAATAACCTATTTTTTTAGATTTTCCTACACTCAACATGATAATAAGTGTCTTTATATATTTCTATATCTATACTTGTCGAGTTAAGAGATGCAATAGACAGTTAGACAGACTGCCAAAAGACGGGGGTAGTAGCTTCTTATACAGTAATATATGAATAGAAACTAACAATATCTCCATAGCTGATAGTAGGTATATTATTATATTTAAAATCATATAGATACAAAATCATATCAAAATCGAATTTCTCCAGCAATTCAGTATTAGAATCTACTTTTTATTTTAAGTGTGTCCTTTTTGTTAAACGACTAATATAAATAATATTATTAATAGCGACATATTAACTTTAATATAATATCAACTATATTTAAATAAGTAAAATCGATGTCTATTCGCATTAGAATAAATCTAGGTCCTTTAAATTATGGTCTAATTATGGTCTATATCCTTTTTTATACATCACATAACATTATTAAAATGTAAGAATAAAACTTCAATATCACCGATTACATAAATAAAAGATTTAAAAAAAAACTAGAAATGTATATCGCCTGAAAATTCAGGGATTTTTTTATACATCCCGAGATTTTGAAATTTTTAAAAGGTATACTTCTGTTCCGTACCTTGTAATATATAAACTTCAGGGATTGGCTTACAAAGAGAAGGAACGAGTTCAATGGTCTATTTCAGCGAAGTTAGAATTCGGAAAGAAACATTTTACGACTGGCATTCAACCGAACCAACTCGAAATGCCTTTTGGCAAAAAGTCCCGTAGTGTCGCCTCGCACAAAGGAGCAATCAAAGAACGGAAATTTATCGCGGAGCAATTGGACTTTACTTGCATTTATTTTCGAAGGCGGGGCCACGCCACGAAAGTACCAAAATTGTTTCGCGTAATTCCAAAAGGCAACACTGAACGCTCCGTTGGCCCCCAGTCGCTGGCAATAAAATATTATCCCCGGCACTGCCAACGTAAAGTCTTGCCGATTAATTACTGTACTTAAGTTGGCAGCGCGGAGTGCTCCAAAGTCACTTTGAACTTTCAACATTGATCTTGTAATATTAATTTCTTCTTTCGTGTTTTAGCTATTAAAGCTGATTGACAACTGAGGGTATGATGTTCATATAATTAAATACACCTGGAATCGGTCACAACCATTGAATGCGGTTTCAAAGTGTATATATTAGAACCTTATTAATTCAAAAAGAAAAAAAAATAGACATATTTTTTGTATATAATTTCGAGTAAAGACCCTTTTTAATGAGAGTATATTTTTAAGTTGATCTTGGTAATTATTAAAATGCATTTTGTCTGTCTTCGCCTTGATTTTAATTTGATCTCTTCGAATGTCATAAAGATAGAATCGTAAACCACTACTAGCTGGAGTTTATCATTGCGAGCATAAAAACGTGACGTGTCTGAATAATGTTTATGGCATTTTGGGGGTTGTAAAATAACATTTGAATCGGTTAGGTCCTATAGTATAGGGCAATCCTTAAATTGAGACATCACGCTATACTGTAAATCTAGGTACTACAATAGATATAACATATTCAGATGTACAATATTACAATATTAGATATTAGATATAATAACTAAATATTTTTTTCAGTTTGCGTAAACCTTTTGCGTAAACCGCGGTGGCAAAAGTTTTTGTAAATTCCATGCGAAAATGTGAAGTGTATTAGACATCCGATTAATGTAATAAATACACGTAATAAAAAACATATTTTGAACATAGGAGTACAATTTACTAAACTTAAACCATAGGTAAACTTAAATGACTGAAAGACTAAAAGAATGAATCTGAGTCAAAAAAAAATATATATTATTTATCATAAAATACTTATTATACAATAATTATTATACGAATATTATATATTCTAGGCTACAGTCTGTTGCAAGGTTTGCCATTGTCACAGGGTACGTACATATTACGCATTATAAATATCAACCAACATATATAATATATACATTTAAATTATAATTTATAACAAAACATAAATCTAAAAATATAATAAAATAAATATAAAATGTACGTAATTCAAAAATAAATCTCGCTTTCTTTTTAATTTTAGGTTTTTTAAATCTGTTTTTAACTCTTTACCCATGATAAGTAAACCTAAATAGGTGCTGCCGTATTACGAAGATATCATCTTAAATCTATCTTTCAGTTGTAAAAATATTTATTTACATTGTCTTCACATTAATTCAGCAACATCCATGTACTTTTATAAACTACGTATTATTATTTTTCATACCTTTCAGCAAGATTTTTTACGTTCAACTGATTGGCTGGCTTTTGGGTGACTGCTGGCTTACTTCTAAAGCTAGCATTTGTGAGTTGGGTATCGTTTATCCTCACAATGAGGATGTCACCACTTTGGATATCAGCTGAACCTTCCCAAGATAGAACAACCGGAAGACAATCATCTTCAGGACTTCCTGGTCCAATCAACGTGTTGCTACACTCCTCGGGTATCTGTAACAAAAGAGATTTTTTTTAAATAATAAACTCAAAAAAATGTAATTTTATCACGTTTTGACGGTTGTTACATATTATCTACATTCTATATCTAATATAACTCATCATCACATACTGTGTGACCACACCCTAAATACAAGGTTCATAGGAAACTACCTTCTATTACTAAATAATGCTGAGAAATTGAACAAAATAGAGTTCCTGCCCCCCCCCCCGAGTTTAATTAGTGGCTATTCTCTAAGGACGAGCTACATGCATAAAGAAAACATTTAAAAAAACCTATTTACAAATTATTTGATATAATATCGAATTTACATACGATTATAAAATGAAAATAAAAATAATATTACAAATCCATTATTAAAGTAAAAAAAAATACATTTTTCACAATCACTTCGTGTTTTATACATTTATTAGAGAACTCAATTATAGGGATATTTTATAAAGCTAAATTCTTCAAATTGATTGTACAACATAATAACTTCATAAATATGGATTATACTTTTAAATATTATTCATCTGGCATCCTTCCTGAAAAACCAACATCGGTTTAACACCAACAAATTATTACCTATTTATAGTCCACGTATATATGAGTTATTTATAGTCGCGCTAGTTCGCCGCTAAGGTGACAGCGCATGCAGTTTCTTATGGTTGGTGGTCACTTTTATGCTTAGCTATGCTAAGGCGACTGTCCATAGATCTGTTTATATTTGAAAGTATCGTTGGTATAGTAGGTCGTAAGCATGCATATTTTTCGATCGGATTTCCTGTTTCGCGTACCAGGGTAGGTGTGACAGTATTGGCCTAATAATCAATTTTCCAATTGCAAACATTCTCGCTGTACGCAATTTGCGAAACAAAACGATACTCAATTTGTGAAGCTGTCTAACGCCACTCGATGTAGCGAGATGAAACGCTCCCGGAATGGAAGATAGGCGAAACCTGATTTTGACATATTGCTGACGCGATAGAGTTAACTATGGCAGCTAACGGACCTGAAAGATAGGGGTGGTTAGACAGTTTGCTTTAAGTACCTATATATGCCATATACGTTCAATATCAAGGCTTACGTGCTACACGTCACTATAACATATCATCTATCTAGTAATGAGATATTTATAGTAAGTATAAGATTTGAAATTCATAAAAATACCAAATAATACTAAAGAGACTGATAGATTTAGTTGTAATTTCAGTGAGTTTAAGCGTCAAATTTCTAAATGTTTGAATGTTTAATAGTCTCTTTGTCTATATACCTTTTGTTAGTTGCACAATAATTATATTTTTAACTAAGCAAATATATAAAAGTTAACTTAGTAATCTTTAATATAAGTTTTATTATGTATATACTAACTGTTTATTTGCCAAATAAATAAATTTTAAATTGGGTTTTTAATGCCGATATAACAATAATAATTACTCCATTTTTTTATTATTATTTTATATTCAAATACAATACTCGTATATTTTTGATCTTTAAAGTTCATAAGGTCTGGAGGTATAATGTTTCTTTTCGAGTCACTTGTACCTTTTACAGTAAGTTTTTAAACATTTATACATAAATGAAGTTTTCCAAATCATATCAATTTATAAATCATAAATTGAGTCATAAACTAAGAAGGAGTTAAACTAAAATAACTGTAGCGTGTAGCGTTATATTTCATATTATATTTTACAGGCACGTCAAAGACACTCGCCGACAATTCACAGAACTACCTACTGGCGACAGGCTTAAGAGAAGGCCGACAGTTTCACACGCTGTAATTAAAGAGTATTATTTTGTTAACCGCTTCTAGTTACCAATAACTAAAAGATATAATAACTACTACAATTTTAACAAAGGAAAAAAATATTTCACAAAATATTAAACATAAATAATTAAATGTGGGTAATTCGTGTTTGCAGCGTAGAATTCTAGAAGTATTTATTACTTAAACTCAGCACACTAGGTTTTGTTGAGAAAGGAAGAACTATGTTTACCTAACTAGGGGTGTGTCTAAGGTAAACTTGGATGTATATTTAGTTATTTATCACAATAATGGCTCATCTAAATATATTGACAAAGAAATAAATTAACGGAAAAAAGGAAAATAGGCAAATGAAATACCTACAGGTTATATATTGTAAATTTTAGATTAATATGCCCCATAGCCATTTATTATTATTATAATTATTGTATAACGGCCAAGGTTTTTAAGAGAAGTTTATTGCAGGTTTAGTGTTTCATAAGACTAACTCCGTTACATATAATAATCTACTCCGTAAAAGCTAACGATGTGCGATGCTTCCTTCTCGCTCAGCCTTCCTTCAGTATGTGGTTACGAGCGGCGCGCCAGAGTATCGATGGTATTCATATGTTGCTAGCGTGATGATCTATGACGGAAGTAGAAATATGGGAGCTACTAAACCCCTTTGTTTTGAAATGTTTTCGGAAATTTTGTTGTCTCTTTGTAGTCGTCGAATTTTCCTATAATTTTATACGTAGGGAGAGGAAAAGACTACGGATCGGATTTTGTGAATACTTAAATATCGACTATTCCCTTCCTAATGTTGTTATGTAGGTTTTAATTATAATTATGTTTCTTTCTCTCTATCTTTAATAAACAAACTAAACATCATCGTTGTTCAATAATATATCTATACATACAACTGAACCCCGAGCTTTACCCGAGGCTAGCTATTGTTATTAGCAATTATACTTACATTCTACCGTTGAAAGAGAATCTCGTTCCGATGTATTTAATTACAAGCCTCGTGGCGGGTTTCTCCTACGCGAGGAGGATTTAGATAATAAATTATAATAATTAAAGATGCTTTAAATTAAACAGAATTTTCAAAGAGGCGTAATAACGTATTATCTCATCTCACGGGATTGTTCAAATCCAGTGCTCATCCCCGTGTTTCTCTTTGATATAAGGCGTAAATCAAATCCGGATATTATCTCTTTGTTTAATGGTCTTGCAGTGACAGTTTTAATTGCCTGTAACCACACACAAACAAAACGGAGTTCGTTACCAAGTTTAGCTAAAACCAACGGAAATGTAATCGATTCAAGTACATATATCGCCAGAAGCGGCACTAAGATAATTCTCGTGAATGTGTTATTTGCATAAGTTCACACTAAGTTACTGTCGTGGTTACTGTCATATAAATATCCTACAAATTATGAAGTCACAGATTCTCAAAGTCTCAAACGGTTACACATACACACACAATAGGTCGTAGGTTATGTATTTTATTAACTACCTGAATGTCCGCGAGTGTGTATTTGATGGTAATCTTATAACTAGAACAATGCCATAATAGGTATTCTGTTTTATTTTAAAATTTAAATTTAAACAATCTAGTGATAGTAAAAATCAACCTATTAACTTACACCGTACTTATTATAATTAATAACCCTTAACTATTAATTGGATGTATTCAAATAGGGTTTACACTGTTGGATAGCTTGGCTCTTACGCAACGTTTGAGGTTATAAGTTAGGTAAAAAAAACATAAAACTTCCATCAGGAGCAAGATATTCTGGCCTTTGATTTTGTATAAAGAGACGTGTAATTGTAAAGGCCATTAAAGCGATTAAAAATGTTCATCGGGAATCAATGGATGAGTTTTCGCTATTTTTTAAATCATCTTTTGAGTTGAGTTTAGCTATTATTATTATTATTATTAGTTTATTCATTAAATTTACAATTATTTTATTTTATGTACCAGCTAAGCCCAAGGCTTATCTGCTGGAAACCAGGTGTGTAAAATACAGATAAATTATTAATTGTGAAATATTTCCAACTTATTTTTTCCTGTATTTTACACGTCCTTTACAATATAAATATTCACATACATTGAGGTACATTTTTAAATCTTAGTAGTATATTACAAACCAAAATAAAGTATACTAATAATACATTTTAAAATAATAATTAACACAAATTTACTACAAACAATACAAACAGCTAAAAGTGTTTTATTTTTAGATTTAAAAAAAAAATCTCTGCGATGCCCGGACAGCTATAATAAACATCTCATGACAGATCACTAACGGAAAAGCAAATATCGAACCGAATTGACTGAGAAGCAGTATCTGTGATGTATTTAAAATTACTACTGTCTTTCAGGAGGTTAATCTATGTAAACAATCAAACATTAATCAGAAAATATGTTTCCAAATAACGAGAAAAACAAAATTTAATAAAAAATGTTTTCATGTTTGAGAACGCATGGCTCGCGTATGAAAAAATGAAATTTTAGTATGAAAAAAAAAACATTCGTGAGACTGGTTTAGTTGTCTATATGGATCAACCTGCTAAATGGACAGTAAAGATTTGAAATACAACCCGTGTATGTAACTCAGATATCACCGAATTTAATAATATTATATCGACCGCTTTATTAATCGGTGCGTGTTGGCGGACATTACATACTGACTTGTTTTTAAGTACACTGTATTTTGTGCGTTTGGAATAAATTGTTTCACAGAAAGCCATTTTCGTAGAAATTATTTTTTAAATATTTAAAATATTATACATTAAACATATGAATTGTAACATCTCGTGAAATATATCAATTGTAACATTTTGTTTAGCAGCGTACTCACATCGAATGCTCAAACGCTATGATGAAGTTTAATTTGGTAAGAGCACGCCTACTTTGGTAAGAATTTACCGTTAAATCGCATATTGTCTTATTTACTAAAATTAATACTTAAAATTATTTGATTAGTTCTCTTCTACATTTGATTGATCAATATATTAGAATGTTGTTTATTTGCAAAAAATATCCAAAATATTTTGAGAAAAATAATTATACACATAAGCTTAATACGCGAAATAAACATGATTAAGATTATCCGAAGGCTCATAAAACCATCTTCCAGAAAGGTCCTATAAAAACCTCTGTCTTCCAGAAAATCTTAAAATAATATCTGAGATTAAAATATTAAAAATTGAATTAAAAAAATGGTAACTTGATAAAACATTTTTTAATATTGGAGAATATTATAATTTTAAAACAGAGGTATAAAAAAATAATAACAAAAATTTAGAATACACGTTTATTACTACTATTTAACAAAACAGAATTAAATAGTGGATGTATGCTTAAGTATATTAGGGATATATTAGGGATATCGTATGTATAATATATCCCTGTTGTACTTAACTTATACTAGATATTATGTCCCTACTTAGTTCTTTACTGGTAATTTATCATATTATTATATGTGTAAGTTTAAGCGATGTCTTATTGTAAGCTATCTGAGCAAATTGTGGCGTACTTACTCTTAATACTTGAAAAACCTATTTTACCCACAGTTAAACAACAAAATATTTTAAATTTGAATATTTAATAGCGATATTACTATGGTTGAAGCAGCAAGCCATATTAGTATTGCTCTTTCAACAAGTTAGTGATTAATAACAATATGTGAGACTGGTGAATTTTACAAATACTAATAAACAAAACTCACCATTATCGGCAGTGATAGTTCGTGTGTTTCGTTGCCGCGCCATAGTCGAGATTCGGTTGGCAACAGTGGAATATCACAGTCCAAAGCCTCGAGGCGTTCGTCCAACCTAGACAGTCGCCCCTGGTGATAGCCACTCCGCCGGTCCGTGGTCACTTTTTGAGAAGCTGTCGATGAGTACTCAACTGCAGAAACTGTGGTCGATGGCGCTGCTACGATTGTCGTGGATGGTGCTTCTGATGCAGCAGACACCTTCGCAGTGACTGCAGCAGATGACATGGCAAACGGCGTGCTGGTTAACTTTAAATCAGACATGCCCGTACTTAACGTCGTCGAACCGATCAGGGAATACTTTTCACTTGTTTTTATAACACTTTTCGTTGCTTGGTTTGATAAAATCTGTGGTGATTTAGTAGTTACATTTTCTCGCCCTGCGTTGCTTGTTGAAAATGCCGTGTATGATGTATTGCTTTGGGGTAATTGATTTAATTCCCCTTTCGTTGTTGCGTTTGTTGCATTCGTGCAACATATTAGAATAAAATGCAATAAAATTGCACAGTGGCATAAATTTTTAATATCGCGAGGCATGGTTTTAATATTTATTGACTATTTTTACATAATTTTAACAATTTCATTATTAATCTGGAAATTTACCCATCGTCACATCATTTAAATTAAGGTACCAACAATTTTAGTCTGCGTTATCGTCACTGAGAAAATATCTACTGCCATATTAATTTCATGACACTTTATGAAACATAAATACCCACACACTGAAGACTATTCATTTGAATTGTTTCCACTTATGTCATCTGCATCTGAAACAAAGAATCTAGATTATAACAACATAAGTACTATTAGAGTGTTGCTTTTTATTGTATAGACCTTTAAATAAAAATGCCCTTAATAAAGATCTCATTTTACTGCCTCCTAATAAAATGATTACATCCCTATAAACACATGGAAAAAATCACATAAAAGATACTAAATCAACTGCTCGTTTTGAGACCTATAAAATATATAACGGTAAAATGTAATGGGTGGTTAATAAAATAATCCTCTTTAACACAGAGCTATATGCATCCTATCTGAAACTGGGTGGTGTTGAATTTATTTCCTAGGTTAGGTTAGGTATTTTTATTTTTACAAATTAGCCTTAAATTTATTAAGGCTAATTTGTGCCTACGTACGAGTATGTCATCATAGTACTATTAGGTCTCGAGATGATAAAATATATGTAAACACACACAAATTACAATGCTAATAGAACACAGAACAGAACGTTAATTATTTTAATTATGTACATTTCGAATGTCAAACAACGATCAAACAAATTACACTGTAGCCAAGAATCGTGAACACAATGATAAATTCATTGGAACTGCGCTTCACCGACCTACAACTCAAGTCGTGCGTTAATAATAATAATAAATACATAATTAAATATTAATTGCGATGGATAATCACATTTGATGAATCGATAAAATCTAAATCTTATATAATCCTAAACTATGTTGGTTTAACTTTTTTTGCATTTATTTCATGTTAGCCCTTATAATTATCATTATATTAAGTGTAGGTATAGCATTGTACTTATACATATACAAATATATATATATATATGCAGGTACTAAAACCTCAGGGGCTGTCGTTCCTGATCCCTCAAGGGTCCAACACAATGGCTTCCCAGATGGAAGGCATTCGCCGCGGACGTCCGTTCCCATTGCGGCTACCAGACATAACCCTATTAACCCGAGGGAAAGTTTCCCTCTAAGATATAATGTGGACCCTTCTCAACGTACGAGTAATATGTGCCGTTTAGCTTGTATTGTCAAACGGGCTCATGTAACGAGCTGTCAGTATCGACGATATTTTCTAAACGATTATTTCTATTCAGTCTTTTTAGGATACTATCGCTTTCACACACTTCTTAAAATTTCATATCTATACTATAACTATATCTATGGATGTCTAGTAAACAGAAGATAAAACTTAAGGAGGTGACAGAAGAGATAATTTGCAACAAAAAAGTATCAGTCAATATTTATTCGCTTCTCAACCATTGGAGAGGTATGTTTTTTTTTTATGCATCATAAAAACATAAAAAACAAATGAGTAGAAAAAATAGGTTGTATATAGCTGTAAATAAAATTGACACACATTTAATTTGCTTATCATTCCTTTTCGATTACAAAATTTTATTTTTAAAACATAATGTTGACCTGTGTAAATATTACTGTAAATGATACTGTTCGTGTAAATTTAGTAGGTACTTAATACAAATTTATGTATAAAAAAATATATTTTCATAAATGTATACATTCTCAATAAGAAACTGATATTATCCTATCATAATAACATGGTGTTTTTAAATTACTTTTTACTATATAGGTCTTTATATTTTTTTTTTGTGGAATGAAATAGCAGTGAATTGGATTTTGAGCCTCGCCTGGGGTGGGGTGGTAATAATCCGAGTCAGATGGTAATCTCTTCGACATCTCAAAGGATGCTATCAAATGAAATACCTACCTACACAATATTATCACATTTGAAATTCGTTCTCCTGCTTTTGGACGAGGCGTCGCCACCACAGCCGAAGTGGCGTCTTATCATATGTTCTTCGTAATACCCGTTTCGCGTGTCGACATCCATCTTGAAGAATAAACGATCAAAGGCGGATTACCTATTCGTCTAATATATATGTAAAATTTAAATGTATGAATTTCCAAATAGCAGCTCGAAATTTGAATGAGCCAACCCTATTTGCAATGCTCGATGTAAAACGGATTTTTTTCACATCACAAGAACTTACGCTTTTTAGAGTTAACCGTCAATTATATCAATCAAAATATTTTCAAAAATTCAAGGGATTATATTCAATAATCGCCAGTAATCCAAATTGCAAAAATATACTCGATTGTCCCCTTATATTGGCTTATCGACGTCCTCCGTAATATTTTAAACAAAAAATAAAAGGTTTGGCAACCAAAAAATAATATATTTCTAAAAAACGGGGTCGAACCATAAAAAGGACCTCGTTGTAAAACATGTAAATTTATTGTAAGTGACGATAAATTTTAACATATAAAATTATAACAAACATAACGTGCACCACTAGAAACGTTGTGGATCAGCTCTGTGTAAGTTTTGTGATGCCTTGTATGTTGGTGTAACTACGACGCCATTATCTAATAATCATAGATTAAGATGTAACAAACTACTTTACGCTTTACCTATTTCAATTCACGCGAGAACTCACGGCAGGGCTATCGATGCTTGCTTTAATGTAAAAGTTTTGAATTCTTTGGCCCCTGGTGCGCTCGAAATTGATTTGAAGAGATGGGAACTTCGTCATATTTGGTTTTTGGGTACGTGCAGGTCTGTAGGTCTAAATAGACAAATCAAAACTTTTTATATAGTAAAGTTAGGGGGAGTTAGGGGGACAAAACATACAGGCAAGGAGTCTTGAATTTTTTTTTTGTTTTGTGTATTTTACAACATTTACAATAAAATTAACAGTTTCCTACAATGGGGAATTCGTCTTAGGCACAAAAGTAATTAGAAAAAGGAATTTCCATTTCCATCAGTGGGGAAAACGTTGTAAATGATATACAACTTTTACCGAGTCCTTGCATGAAATTATTTTACTCCGGGAAATGACGCCGTTGAGTTATAAGATCACATTAGGTCAGCGGACAAAAGAAAGAAAAAATGCTATACCTTCGTCATTTATCAAATTTAAAAAAATCATACTGAGGGGTAAGTACGCATATCCTCAATATAAAGCTTAAAGGAAATAAATTGAGACTCTCCATTGCATTCTCATTTGTTTTATTAAAAAAACAAAATTTATTAACAAAGTTTATTGTTTATTTGTTTTATTTGTTTGTTTTATTAGAATAAATAAATAAATAAATATTATTTTCATTTTGTCTGAATTATTAACTGAAAAGTACATCATCATCACGATAAGATGTTCTGTACAGATGTGAATATTAAAAATTATTATTTATTTATAAATGTTGCACCCAACTAAATTTGATATTTTAAATTATATGTAGTTTTTTAGTTTTAAATTAAAATTACTTATTCAATATCGCAATTTTTTTCCAAATATTGTATTTATACCGTGCCGCATTGCTTAAACCCAAAACTTGCGGGTTTTAAAATATGTTTTTTTTTAAAGCGCTCTAAGAAAAAAACACTAAGTATTATATTTGTACCATGCCTAATTACTAAGATAAAGGAGATAATAGAAATTACCTTAGAATTTTCTTAGCAATAGATGTAAAGGAAGTCAAAGTCGTTAGATGTGGAAGGCCTCGATCCTGGCAGTTTATTTTTACGGTGGAAAGCCAGAATACGTCCAAAATGGAAGCTGTTGGAATGGCAAGATAAGACAAGTCGTGGCGTGTTTATCTTTATTGAATATGCATAAGACTTGCGACGTCTTGCAAAGGTAAACGCGACGCCTCGCTCGCTGCAGCGCCGAGAGCCGTCGCGACGCCGGCGTCAGGCGGCTTTGCAAAAATCTCGCTTACGTATTCCTATCGGCTTTCCTCTAATCACGGCTTTATTTCGATATTCGGCATTGGGGAGATATAGAAACCGGGCAGCGCCCTAAAGGCAGGTTTATATTCGTTCGCATACAATTTAAGGAATAAAATAAGATATTCTGACCCATCATCCACATTATGACTCGAATACACGACCACCGTGTCAATAGTCCAACAATAGTCAATAGTCAATAGTCTAGATTGCCTCGATTATCATTTAATAATGATTTCATCTCTCTTAGGCTAACGCTATCTTTTTGTTCAAACACAATAATATACTCGTATATACACCATTCTCGATTAAAATCATGCTCAAACATGATTTTTTTGACCTCAAATCAAAATTAATCATAGTTTCAGAGTAAAAAAAATTGTAAGCTTTATGTGACAAAATGAAATCGCTAGCGAGGCCGCGCCGCGCCAGGTCATTGATCGGCTTTGGCCGAGCACCTGCGAGCAAAAACGCAATTTACAAGAGCGCTTTGATAAAATTAATAAATTTGGGCATGAATTATTTTCGCATTTTTTTTATTTAATTTCTTACTCGTAATAGCAAATGTATATATATTTTAATTTGGATTAACACTAGTTACTTTTATTCGAGATATTACACACTCACTCACACACACACACATACACAATCAACATTAATCATATTTTCATATATACGCTCACTTACATCACACACATATACATTATATAATAAAATATTCATTATATAAAATCGTATGTATAGTATAACTTAGATTTAGTTAGTAATATTACTAATAACTGTTACAATTTCAATAATTAATTAAGAACTAAGCTTTACGTACTTGCTCGGATACTTAACTTTAAATAAAGTTTACCTTAGAAGAGATGTTTATCTAGTTAGGTAAACATGGTACCAGCTTCCTCGACACTACTTAGTGTACTGAGTTCACGTTCAAGCTAAATAATTTATAGTGCCTTATAAGAAATTAGTTTTAGAGGAAGTGATATTGAATTCCAGGAAATTGAATATTGTAATTAAATAAATAAAAAATAAAATAAAGACTCCAATATTTTAATTCATCTATTAAATAACTATTAAAATTAGCCTGCCTCATTACGGGCAATGACCAGTTTGGTATAGTTATGTTATTAATCGTCTATGTTATGTTATGAATAAATAAATCAATAAATACGAGTACCTACGAGTGTGATCTTTAATAGACGAAGAATTAAATTAAACGTATGTGTTATTTTATGCAATAAAATATAATACGTCATTTAATCGTATTTTCTTATCGACATACCTAGTCGAATAGCAACGGCGAAGTGAATTATCGGCATGTGATGGACATGCAGGGCCCCGAAGAATGTCCAGCATTCCGGGGCCGCCCCGCACCATCCGCCTTGACAGCGACCAGCGACCAGCGACCAGCGACCAGCCCCGAGTGAGTGCGACCGACTGTCGCAATATCCGTTTGTCATCCGGATGGATGGTCGCAGCCACTTCACGGTTCGACGGAACGGACATTCCTCTGAAAGGACTCGCGAATACAAGCTCCCAAGAAAATCAATTTAGACGAAATTCTTGCACATTTTCTTGCTACAAATCTTAAATATATAAAATTATAGAATGGTTCGAATATTGCCTTTTAGCGATTGATTTATATATTCAATTCAATTTTTATTTCAATTTCAATGTTGCCAGAAGCAACTTTTATTATTCAATATATACAAATACAATGTAAATAGATCCAGCTAATACATCGTATTTTGTGCCGGTTTCTTAATCTTAACTAAATACAATTTATTTATACATGCATAAAATAGAATACATAATACATACAAATACATAAATTTCAATGTTGCCAGAAGCAACTTTTATTATTCAATATATACAAATACAATGTAAATAGATCCAGCTTTTTGCAATGTCTTTTCTGCCGGTTTCTTAATCCTAACTAAATACAATTTATTTATAAATGCATAGAATATAATACAAAATACATACAAATTAAGTTAACGTACCTCGTATGATTTACAAACAAAATTAACTTAATTTAATTAATACCTAAATAATTTTTAAAATGTTTTTTTCCCATAAATTCTTTTAATATAAGTTTTGTAATTTTTTTTAAGTTTTCTAACTTCAAGAGGTATTTTAATCGCCGATATCCATACGTATTTATACATATTTCGACAATATACTTTTCTTTCGACATTTTTCTAGTAGAGTTCTTGTTAGTAACAAGATTTTTCCATGTTTCACCTAAGAAGTGGTTGATTGCAATTCTATAAAAGCAAGGTTGACGTACCGGAAGAACTTTAAAATGGGTGAACAATTTAGAGTAGTCGCCTTGCAATGAATTTTTTTTGCTTTTAATTTTTTGGAATAATTATTTTTAAGATACTTGTAGAATATAAATTCGCTGTATATATTTTTCATATGTAAGACCTCAAAATGTAATACCATACAAAATAATAGATTCAACCAAGGATATAAAAATAATACGTAAAATTGACTCATTTAAGTACTTTATTGCTTTATTAATATATAGTATATATATATTAGGAGATCATTTACAAAGTATTTATGTTCATGATTTTGTAATTTGCACAACGGGTATAACTCCATTTTATAAATTACTATACAAATTCCTATAATGCCTATCGTAGAACGAGCATTACCCGGTATGTAGAGCATCAAATATGGAAAATGTAAATATTGTTTAGAAGAGATAAATACACCGTGTTCACCATTTCCGATAAACAATCCAGTTAATTGGCTCTGAGAATTTAAACGTGACTTGTTTTGACCTCATATCAAAATTTATCATAGTTTCCGAGAAAAAAAATGTAAAATGTATTTATTTTATTTTATTTTTATTTTTATTTATCATAGGTCTATAGACCTATAATTTTTAGGTCTATAGACCTAAAAATCTGTCCTAGAGAAGGCAATCTTTGTTTCGTCATCCATAAGAAGGATAAACTGTTTTTTTATATAACTTAGTACACATTCAGACGATAGGATATGATCCAACCTAAAGGATACACTACGTCATATGAACGGCGTTACTCGCATGAATGTATAGCACGAGTACCTATTTGTGTGTTTCGGCGTTTACAGATCAAAGGACCAACAGATGGGAAGCAAAGGGCCTATCCCGAGTGCCGCCCGCACAACCAACCAAGTATGAGGCTAAAAGTTGGTAATTATTAATTTTGAAATTACTAGTAAAAAATCTTACGGGGTCGCATGTTTATTATGCAAATTTACTGATTTGATAAGAAATTATTATCGTTCTACTGAAACATATATTTATAGTGTATTTGCAAAATAAATATAGCTTTTCGGGCTGTATGGGAGTACTTAATAGGTGATATTATGTATAAAATAACCCTTATTTATACAAGTACGTATGTAAAACACGCCACTCAACTGTCAGACGATTTTACGCCATCAATCAAAAAGTGTTTTTTTCTCGTGAAAAGGGTCATTCACTGGGGACAAAAATTGGTGTGTTTTATACGCTGGGTGTTTAGCCTTGTCCAGATTTAACTGTTTCAATTTATATATAATATATTATATAAAGACATAACAATAGTATTGCTTTTGTAATAAATTTGGCATTCTATCGATAACAATTTTGTTGATTTTTTTTTTATTGAGAAATAAGTTGGCCGATGAGTACAAGTCTATAACCTTCCTAACTAGGTAAGAGTTACCTGTACTTTACTTATTTACTTTTTATAAATTACTTCGTAGGTTAATGTTGCTGTTAAATATTATAAAATCGAAATAAAAAAATACTGAAATATATATTGAAACCGTTAAGCCATTTAAATTATAATTTAGTGCAACGTGTATACAGAAGATTTTTAACAGGCAAGGAATGACTAAGTAATTAACTAAGTATTGACTAAACTTTGCTGATACAAACAAAGCACTTTGAAGTACTCTGCTGTTATAGATTACCCCTACACGCCGATCCTTAACAGAGTGTATGGGTTGGTTTCTTAACAACCAATTCGTTTTGCATACCATTCATTTATTTATTTTACATCTGCTATCGTAGATGTGCTAATAAGCGCATTTCCAACTGCCTTATTGGCATTTTCATGATGCGAAGTCATTCAGTACACGTAGATTTATATAAACATAAAATAATACTAATTGGAATTTTGGCATAAATTCATTCGTTTCGAGACCACATTACCAAATAACCCCTCCGCTGTCTGACCTAAGATTAAATGATAATCTGGGTCTGTTTATGTGACTACTGTAGACCTTACATAATATTTACATAGTCTCTGAATCAAATAGCGGCTTATCACTCAAGACGAACTCAAGAAAGTTGCGGTTGCGAATAGAGACAGATATAGGTTCAACATATCTTCATTTTAAAGAGTTTCAAATTTTAAGTATTAGGCAGATTTATATCACTATACACTACATCACTATACTACTTTGATAATACCACAAACGTCAGAAAATCCATATAACTTCCCTCAACATATCCCTCAAGGAAAAACTTTTTTTTTTAAGAATTGCTATGACCTGGTTCATATACAATTATTTTGGGCCCTACTCGACTAGGCCATGGGAGTCAGGGGAGATGGTGGTAATGAAGCATTAAAAATTGTATGACCATGTGCGCATTTGAACCCGAGACCTTTCGTTATATTGACAATGAGGACTAGATTCCCGCAGAGGCATTTGTAGTTCTATACAAAAATACAATACGTAAAAATAAAAAAATCACTAAATTATAATAATAATGTAAAATATACAATATGGTTAAATCTATTCTAAAAGTATCCATAGATAACTCACATACTACTTTATCCATATACACTTTAAGTATAGTATCTGTATTTGGTTAATTGGACTAGGAATTAGTAAAAACTTAAAAAATAATAATAGTAATTTATCTCCCTAAAAAAATATTTTTATTCACATGCATACATATATTTTCTATTATTTCATTTTATTATATATACTGTTAAAAGACCATTATGGTCCCATTTGTTCGGGGTTATATAAGATGATTTACTTGAAAATATATATGTAGTAAAATTGTAAAATGTAATTCTTAATTACCATATTTAGAGATATTTTTTTATACATATGATTTAACATATATAATAAATGTACATTTCTCTCTTATATTTATATATTCGATCTTATTCTAACTTCAGTGCTTATGTTTGCTAAGCAATAATGGTAAAATACTTTAAATAATATAAAGCCTACATTAGTATGGGCAGTTCCCAGTTAGGTAGAGCCTTTTGGTACCTTATAAAACACTTTTGTTTTAAAATAAACGATTTATTGTTAATAATACATTGTAATGTCATTTAGGTCTTATTTGTATTTTTCTGTGAATATTTTCGTGTTAAATGAATATTGTTACGTTGCGGAAAAATGTCGGCAAATCGTATACACTCCGTTTCAAGTAGGCAATTCGACCCCCTATCGTGCAAAAGGGAAATTACGATATAGGATGAAATCCTCTCGGAATATCCTTTATGAAATTTTAACCCCTTTCGAAAAAAGGTCGAACAATAGCTGAACAATTCGGCATGTTCGACAATGTTCCTTTGACATGTTCGACAATGTTCCTTTGACATGTTATACGTACAAGATTGAATCGCCAACAGTTTTTTCACAATGTCTTTGATAGCGCTTGATGTACCTATATAAGTAAGATAAGATGTTTTTCGTTTACGGGAATATACTATTAAAATGAAGTGGCTTCATAATACACGACATATCAAAATATATCTCCATTACTGAAAAGTTTTTTTGAAATCGCAAAGACCATTTTCGACTTTGCTTCAGGGAAGATTCAGATAAACGAAAAATCCTAAACTGATTTATTGTCTTCGGCATCATTTCAGACTCGAAAATAACACAAATTATGAATGCCTCTTTTTTATATTAGAATCTACGTATTAAAAAGGACGCAACGTTTGAGAAAAAAAATACTAAAAATATCAAATAAAGTTAATAATAAACTTTACTACGTAGTCCGCATTATTTATAACCAATATGTTTTTTTAATCAAATTTACATTTCAGTGCTAAGTATGTACAAGTTTTAGATAATGTTTAAAATACCTATTTAAGAAATCATTTTTAATAAATGATATTGTAATTAAAATTAAATAATATAAGTCCAGTGTCATGATATTTTACTTATGTCGAACAAAGACCTAAATAAATAACGTAATTCATTATCAAGCATTTTCTTTAGTAATAGGTCATCAAAAGGGTGATTTGCTCATAAATAAAGTACCTATTATAAAGCACCTTTAAATCCATAGTTGTTATCCAGAAGCCCAAGAAATACTTCCATTTTTGTATAACTTATTTGATATTTTGTATGTAATATTCTATTTAAGATTTAAAATTAAAAATGTTTTTTTTTATTCATTTATTTTAAGTCCAATTAATTAATGTCAGTCACTTAGTAATAACACATTTTTATATTCTAATTAACTATAAATTCCACTAAGAAACACACTCAAAAACGTAGCGCACAGCTGATTCACACGCACAACCGTAATGAATTTGTGTGCGCGTGTTCGCATTACAACCCAACTCCGGCAGGCTCAACCCTCCCAGCGAGACCGCTCTCTCCAACGATCTTATGAAACCTCGTAGATGCGGCAACTGAGGGTGAAAAATGCACCACGCCCAAGTACGCCACTTTGCGTCTAGTACACCCCTCGCGGATCCATACATTTCGCTCGTTGGCATATGTCACCGCGATAAGTCTCCATCCAGCATGGCAATTATCTACCGGTGTCGGGTTTTCACAAGAATGAATCGTATCTGTATGTTTTAAAAGATCGTTGGCTCTCTCTCACTCACGAGTGTCAACGTCACTGTTACTAAATCGCAATTTACATCAGCCGCGACAAATTCTCGGGGTCTCGGTATAGATGTATACACATCAATAAAGAGATGAACCGCTTCATCGAACATAATAACCGCCCCCCCCCCCCCCGCCCTCCTTTTTAATGCTCCAAACAAACATCTTCGGCGGAGATAAATCAGTGAATATTTTCAGCACGGCCACATCCCGACAAAGTTCGTATTGCTTCGCCCTCATAAATTATAACCCCCCCCCCCCCCCCCCCCCGCTACGGCTCCGGTGCGTTGCAGACCAATGGTTGTGACGTCACTGAAACAACGTAACCGTAAATCTTGCGGATCGTGTATAAAGGCACGCGTTCACTTACCGGACAACGTACGTCGAATGACGCCGTGTCCACATTTTTTTTCTTTACGTAAAATAAAAACCACATACCGCGTATTTATTTTTATTTTGAATTGTACAATAATAATATTACTCGTAGTTGTTAAACAATTAGCAAAATGTGTTTTTTATATAATTTTCCGGGCTTCAGAAGTAAATTCGATCCGTCCGTTGGACATGAACTAATGATGAAAGTACGGTAGATAATAAATAATATTTGTTGAATGAATTGCGACGGTTAAAGCCTAAATTCAGTTATTATTTGAAGTTATCGAATAATGGAATAATTTAAATTAAGTCGTGATTTGAGGTCAGTGTCTGTGAAAAATGGCGGTTATTTAAAAATATTACGAACCATTTCATTTATATTTTATATTTATACTCAATTATATTTACCGCGGTAGTCTAGTGGTTAAGTGGTTTGACTGTTAACCCAGCGACAGTGGGATCAAATACGCGAATTATAATCAACTATTTTACCACATAGCTCTAACAAAAACAAAATTATCTTAGTTAAGTAGGGCCCAAAATAGGGACTAAGGTCAAAGCATTTTTTTATTTTTAAACACAAATATACGGTGTCCCAAAACCATTCCCAAATACTTCAAGGCATTTATATATAAATGTTGTTCAGGGCATTTATTTATCTTGCAAAAAGATAATTATGAATCCTGACAGCATTGTCGGGATTCATAACTATTTTCTTCGCAAAACGCAAAAATACCTACAATAAACAAAATTTTAGGTAAGAATGCAAATATTTTGAGTAGTTTCGATTTAAAATACAATAATAATAACAATAGTATTTTAGCGATTAGAAAATTGATCACTTTTTAAGCGTATGTTTTTAATTGTGATGGCATTTGTTCCACTGTGTTTGATGTTGGGCGCATTAATTAGAAAATAGCTCCCTTATAGAAATTAACCGCGGAAATCCGTGGATTGGTCATTTAGGGTCATTAAATAATTTAATATTTGAAATGTTTTTTTTAAACATCGATTTTATTTTGGTTTAAAATATTTTAACTTTTAGGATTAGGATTTAGGATCAGCGGCGGACTTCAACATATTATTGTTATGCAATAATGACTTTATGTCATTTTGACAAACTGTTTAAAAAATTCTAAAGTGAAAAAAAATCTGTAAAACTAACATCCGTATGTATAATTAATAGAAATAAGCGTATCTATCTATATGCAAAGAAACCATAAGAAAAAAAGAAAAGATAAAATTGGAGCATCATTTCATTATATTGAGTATCCTAAATTGCTTTACTTTCCAAACCTACTTTTGTAGATAAGAAAATTCTTTAGTCGGGCTAAATTAATATGACCCCGCCTCTCAGATTATTATTTTGGCCGAAACATTAGATTGTGTTTTGTTCTTTTTTTACCCTATACCATTTTATCATACATATACCTACTCTACACTAGGGTAGGGGGTAAGGTGTAGGGTTTAGGGAGTATGGGTAACATTTGCACTAAATTTTATGATAAATTATTATATTTTTATTTAAAATAGTGCACAATTGCGGTTCTGAATCGGATAATTCAGTAAGAATTTACAAAATATGTATGTTGTGCTGTTTTTAAAATCCTCGATAGGGAAAAAATAACGATGAGGGAAATACGCCAGGTTGATCAACGTGTTAAAATTTGTCATTTTTTTTTTTTAAACGCAAACAAATTTCCTTCTCTGCAACACTCTCAGGGCATTTTTTGCAAAGCGTAATCGTACGAAATGCACGCTTTTGCCGGTTTGAATTTCCTGCTCAGCAGAGCGCTAACAAACAGCCGTGTATCGTTATCTGACAATTTGCAAAAGAAAAATTACCCCGCGCACTGGGGTAAAATATTCATTTATTTGTCAAAGCGGGGAAATTTAGCTTAATTTTATTTTCAATGCGTATGTTTGTGGTAGGTACGAATAGATAAGTAACTCGTTTGTAAAATATTTATATTTGCATAAAATTGATCTATCAGAGAATTCAAGTAAATAAATTCAAAAACTCTTTCCATAAAAACGAAATGACTTCTACTAATAAAATTATACATTCCTAATATAAATACTTAAATATTTTATTTATAAAATGTATTCAATTTTTGGGCTCCAAAATAACCTATGTTTTATTTCGTAAGAGCAGCACATACATATTTCATGTCAAACGCAATATCGAAACTAAACCTATCCCAAGCGCCGTTTCGGTGCAAATCGTAAAACGTAAGCAGCGCTATTCGTTTCGCGGTCGGATTCGCGCAAATAAAGAAAAAGAAGTGCGCGATCCGCTGAAGGGCGGGAAAGAAAGTGAGTGCAGATATTTGGGGCGCCATTATGTTGGGCGGGCGGGCTCCGGCGAAGCGTGGAAAAAAGCGGTCGCCAATAAACGGATCTCGCGACAGTTCGCGTCACGAGAGCGAGCGCGAGCCTCTTAGACAGGGAAAGAGGAGCGGAAACGCGGCAACGTCGCGTCGCAGGAAGTAGGATTATCATCGTTTCAAACAATCCACGATGATATTCTAAACCCTTGTTGAGGCGACAATGGAAGGCATTCTTTAGACGATTTATTATGTTCAAAACCGATCAATATTTTTTTTTAATCACAAAGCTTTTACATAATTGTCTCTTTAAAATATCGATATCGTTTGGGTATTATTAACATAACATATACATTTTAATAATAATGTTCTTTTGACTAAATTGTGACTATTTGTACAAACAAATGAATTTAAATGAATTTAATCAAAGAAGTTGAAACGAAAAACTGAACATTTACGTCTAACTGTAACGACCAATAATTAGTATAATGATCAAAGTATAGCTAACGGGTGACTGGATAATACAAAATCAAATATAATGTCTTTATAAGACCAAACCAAAATTCTGTCTCTGATCATCGGCGTTCAATATTTAATTGTAAGTGGTATTTTGGTAGTTTAGTATTATGAATTAGATAATAGAATTGTTGTTAGACGAAATAGGATACAATGGTCCATTATAGGCAGGGTTTCCATAGACTCTCAAGCAGCGCTAGATTTAGACTTAATAAAGCCCTAAGCTATTTGAGATATGGGGCTCTTTATATACAGTTTCTTGTTATCTGTAAGTGTTATAGGTGAAACCCCTTGACCACCCCGTATGTTTGGATTCCGTATTTTGAGAGCAGTGCAGGATTTACGTATTAGCTACACAAGCTAATAATTTGAATAATGTTTAAAAGCTGATCATAAATAAAAGAGATACCAAAAAAACAATACTTTATCACCCTTACCGACATTAATCTTCAACAATTATTATTTGTTAACAATCGTGACCCTTGCTCCAGGACCAGTACTTCGGCAAAACTGCCACTACCCTTGAGAGTGAGGGACAGCGGATGGTTGTCAATGTAGCGTGAGGGAGACGTGACGACGTAACGAGAGTAAGGATTAGGTTTCAAACTCTTGCCGGAAAGTCATTCGACGACGACAATGTAAGCACACGTTAAGATAACACCCTAACATCACAAAGTGCTCGTATATCATGGCACCAGAAAGAAGGAGACCACGAAAGTATTATCATAGCTTTTATTTCGGATTTTGTGTTTTATAACTATATACGTATTTTGGATACATTTTAAGAAAGAAGCACTGGTTATTCGCTAGAAGACTGCCCAGTTGCCGTTCCATCTAAAGAACATCAGAGACTCCTTCAAATCTCCATGTAAATTTTAAAAGAGTGGAGTTGCAAAGCTTTGTAAAGGAAAATGCAAAGAAATCTCTTCTGCCATCGCGAGCAGAATGGCAATATGTATGCATATAGGGAGTCAGTATTCAAAGGGGTGCAAGAACTATCGCTGATTTTAAAATCATATATATTTAAAGAAAGGTGAAAATGATAACGAAAGTTTCATTTCAATGATAAAAAAAAACGAAAATTTCAAATTAAATGGTCATAACGAGTGACTTGGCGATAAGACGGCATTGGCCTTACTGAACCCAAATAACAAACGTGTGAGCAAACAGAGTTTCTAGCGACATAGCAATCGCCGCGCTTTTTCTTGGCAAATAAAACGAAAGGGGATTTGCAGATATTTTTTTCCTATATTTGCAGAAAAATTCTCCCTTGGTAATAATGTATGAACGTGCCGAAATTGACAGCACATTGTTTTCTATCCTACGCTTATCCCATATGCGTGTTTCTTGGCAATGCTGAGCCCTAACGCACTTACCTACCATCACAGGTAAGCGGTGGTTGGAAATTTAGTCTTTACTCCCTTAAATTAATATGGTAGTTCGTATTAGTTATACCTTGCATTATATCTAATGATATAAATGTATTGATTAGCACATAAAAAAGACATATACATAAATATTTAAGACTAATCTCTGAATAATGTAATAATAAAAGTGTCATGGTCAAGCTGAAATACATCGATTATTTCATACAAAGTATATATATATATATATGTAAAAAATAAAGTATAGTTTCAACGGCAATCTTTAAAACTTTTTTTCTTTTGCTAAGCACCCCGCTCAATAGAAACCTGTACTCTGTATTTTAGCGATCCGCGGCAAAACCCGTTGGCGGGGTCGCGATTTCAAGTTCCATTCTCAGCAAGTCTACTCTTAAGTAGCTAAACTTCTCCTTTGAAAGTGCAATGAATTACTGGAAGTTTCTCAGAATAAGGAGCATTATCTCTGTGCATTTACACGGGAACTTAGAGTAAAGAGAGAAATAGGTGTGTACCGCTTTTAGTCACTGAACAAAGCATTTAGCATAAAGAAGGGAACATATTTTTTGTTATAGTTGTAACACTCTACGTTTTACATTGTCCTGATTTCCTTTGGATGATTTCCTTGAAAATCAGGATGGTTTGGGATGCCACTGTAATATTTACTTTGTCATTTGTCATTATCGCCCAGTTCTATGTTGATTTCAAACGAAATGCGTAGTAAAATAACGTGGTAATTTAAATTTGGGGATCAATTTATATTCGTATTTTTTCATAACTATAATAACTTATAATAATGAGCACACCCCATTAGGTCTTCGAAGATGGATTGGGGACAGGACAAAAAGGTATATATTATATGCCCTATGATAGGTAAAAGTATATTAATAAAAATAATAATTCATTTATTGGTTTTTAAATTATCCAAACATTTTTTCAAAACTCTACCTAACTAAACAGCGCCAGTACTAAGGTAGTCTTTATTTGTAGATTATTAAATGTTTCAGGTCGAAGAACGAACAATTATATTGTTGTCAACAAGCCAGCAAGAAATCCGGTTTTTACGTGTAAACAAAGACATTCCCAGAAGATCTGTAATTTTGTTATAAATTCGCGGCGCTAAGAAAGTAAAGTGTCTCCTGAGTAAATCTTGTCTTTGCTTTCGGTATAAAATGTTGATGGCTACTAAGTTGCCTTGTAATTATTTTATGACAAAGTACCCTGTGATCGTCAGGTTGTTTCGCTATATTATCCACCTATACACATACATAGTAAATTGTGTGAATGTTTGAAGCGGCGGGCCACCTGGATTCGATCATATTCGACAACGCTCATATTTCATATTGACATAGGTTCGAGAATCCAATACGCAATTTGGAAAGGTGAGAATAAAAAACGACCCCGTTCCATCAAACAATTGGTTTCGACCGGGAAAACAGTCCATACTTTTACTTCAATATTCACTGACGCAGACGAGAAAAATAGACGCTCTGGCCTTATTACTCGAATACCTTAGCAATTCATGAATTATAGATTTATTTATCGTCAAACGTTAGAGTATCGTATGTTTTTTTTCCGTTTTCTTCCAGTAAACGGATAAACCCTGATCCCGTAAACATTTCTACAGACAGAATCACGCATTTTAATTCGCCTGTTGAACATCGTAAATACTAACTGTAAATTTTCCTTTTAATATTTATTAAAATTGGAGTACTTACTTGTAATATATTTATTGTGCGTACCGTTTGGCGGCAATATTTGTTCAAAGTGCTTGTTTTTTTCCAAATGTAGTTTTTCATTCGAGTGTTGATGAAGTCTCGAAGTGACTTACGAAATTTACTAGATAATTTTTAGATAAATCTTCATTGTTTTTTATTCGTCTAATCTATATATTCAAGAAAGCCACGAAAAAGTAATAACCTAATAAATTCTTTTATAAATACAACAAACTCAGTGATAATCAATTCGGGAAAAAAAGTTAAAAAAGTTAGATTTAATAAAAATGTTGGTTTACAAAAATAACAAAGCATATCAAACATTATTCGAAATTTTGCTAATGTAACACAAATTAAAATATTCGTTTGTTTTGATCTGGTAACAGGAGAAGAAGGTGTTAATTAATGTTTTTACCGTAGTTGATTAATGTTTTGCCGCAAGAAACTAGGAAAGAAACTAATAACATTTTTAAAACAAAAATTATCTTAAGAGAAACATTACCTAAAAATTTTTTGTGTTATTTTAATTTAGATATTGTATCCATTTTTTTACTTTTGTATTTATGTTTCTTATATCTATTGCTTATTTAGCATCTTTAATGTATTCTTTATCAGTTCCTTCGTATAGTTGATCATCTGGATCCGCCTAGTTAAATATAGTCTTTTGTACCCCTCCGAAGACATACGTAGGTTAGTATAAGTAACAAAAATAAAAAATAATATATAGCCATCAATAGGTCTAACCGAATTCGATGCTTCGTATAGATCAGAGGTTTCCAAACTTTTTTTGGCCCACCGCTCACTTAGCGAGACAAAAAAACCAAAACCTCCATATGAAAAGAAGTCACTAAAAGCAACCATATTCCCGTTGGCACATCCTGGATTGCGATAATTGAGTAATAGTTATCCGACATATTATTATTATTAGTTTATTCATTAAATTTACAATTATTTTATTTTATGTACCAGCTAAGCCCAAGGCTTATCTGCTGGAAACCAGGTGTGTAAAATACAGATAAATTATTAATTGTGAAATAGTTCCAACTTATTTTTTTCAACTTATCTACTTGTTAAGAATAGTTTGCTGTGCGGATGGATAAGGATAAATGATGTAATAGGTTTCCCAATGGAAAATCAGGATATTTATTAATTTTAAAGTATTTTAGGGCTACGCCCACTCTGGACCACATCAAAGCCTCTTCTCCCAAATGCTTCTAAGCCCACAACCTCCCTCTCTTGATAACTTCAGTCCTACTAGTGGGCGGTATCGTTCACTTTTGGAATCACTAGTTTAGATGCAACCCTATTAGCGGGTATCGATATGTACCAATGTTACAGAGGTACTTCCCCACAACACAATTCCCCTGAAAGCAATTTAAATCGTTTTCAATACAAATTGCCAATCCTGACCGGATGGATTGGATGCCAGACAAACAAATTTTAATTTAAAAGTTGGGTGTAATTATTTATTTGCTCCGTTTCTATCAGTTATTATCGTCAGACATCCACCAAAAACGGTTTAAGGGAGGATGGAACATAAACGTCTCTCAGAAAAGTGGCTGTCGAATTTTACCTTTATAACAATACTTACTAAACGGATCTCGAAATACCAAATAACTAAAATTTCAAATTTTTCAAACCACACAGGAAATAATAGGTAAAGGGTGCAGAGCTTTTAAGGTGTTAGGGTGTACTCATGCGACATTATCGCGGCTTTAAACCCCAATTTTTAATATAAATACTCGTATACTGATTATTTTTTTTTTTATATTTTTCTACCTCCTCGCGTCGTTAACATAATCATATAAGACTAGTTAACCAAAAATGAATTTCACATATTTTGAGAAAAATATGTACAAAAACCTCATTTATTTCAGTTTTTTATGAGAACTATAACAAAATAGTTTCAAAAGACCTAGTTCAAAATGTAAACCTTTTACTCGGTTGTATAGGATAAAAAACAGCTATACTAAAAGATAATTGATTTTTATTGAATTATGAAATTATTCCTTTATATTTTATGAGATGACTGGACTAAGACTACGGCCCTTTAGCCTAACGTACTGTCACAATATGCAGCCTAGAAGTGGTTATTCAATGCCCTAGATTCAAACAGCGGCACGAAATCAAGGGCTTTCATTCGAGGTAGTCTCTTTAGGCTTAAAGCTTTAATCTACAACAACTATACTGATGCCATTATTTCCCTGCTGATTATTTATTGGACGATTAGGAAAATCACTTAAATCGTTATAGTATTTATATATTAATTATCAATGGTCCCAGTATTGAGCTTTGTGAAAAATCGATAATATTGGATTTTGGTTAATTTCTTTAGATTGATTATTTAGGTTTTTATTTTAGTTGATGTTATATTATAACCATCACAAGTTATCCTAGTCACTCTTGTTTTTACAAATTTATTTATTATTTTAATTTTAACTCATTCAATACGATTGAAAAGTAGTAGTAGTCGTAGTAGTTTGTAGTGTGTGTTACTTTCTTACCTTTATAATTATTTTAAGTATTTAATTCCAACTCTCTTTGTAATAAACAAGTGTGTGGTATTATTAAGAAGTACTTTACTTTATTTAGAAGTAGTGTGTGTCAATATTTTAGAATTGTAATCATTTTAGTTCCTACATTCAACAGTAAATTTTTCACCAAAAAGCTTTTTAAAATAATTGTCTTTTATAAATTAGTATATTTATTAAAAAAACAACAATTACGGAAATGGAGCATTTCTACGTTCATAAATTTGTTGTATACACAAACATAATTTATTATAAATATTTGAAACAATACTGAAAATAATATTTTCCTTTAACACAACTTTTATGAATACATATAACGTGACCAAGATATTGTAAATCTGCGCCTAGCAGTGTTCCTAAATATCCACAACACAACAAATCAATGAAGGGAACGAACGGAATAAAAGAACACTCGAAACAAAAGAACAGGGGAAAGCAAAGCGGACAAAATCCCAACAAAAGCCTCAATTCGTTAAGGGAAAATAAATATTGAAATAAGTTTTTTTCGGCACTTGTATTAGACAGTAATTCTTTATAATAATAAAATAAATATAAGGTAGACTAAAACAGCGGTTCTCTCATCTTCTCATCCAAGCATCTTGCAAATGTCCGAAATTGTTAGTTTTGTTAGTTAAATTGTTACACCTTAATCTAACGGATGTAGTACCTACGGATATTTAGTGGAATAAGATAGGGTAATGAAAGACGTAAATAAAAGTGTAAAGCAAAATAGAGTAATGCTATCCAGAAAAACCACGGCCAGCTGCTGTGTTTATCTCACCGGAGATTACACAAACATTAGGGTCTATATACGCATCGACGAAATATACAACAGCTATATGCCGGAGGATAATATGTATGACAATTTTCTTTGCCCATTTGAATCATCTGTCCTCTTATTTACGAAAAAAAGTAATTCATATGAAAATATTTAGTGCATTGACTTTATTCTAAAAGAAAAAATATTTGGCACTAAACCTCGGCGAAATAACTTAGTTTACACGTTTCTTTTTGTGTAGATGATAATGTGTGATGTGATATGATACGAGTGTGATGACATATGTATAATAAATATTTATTATTGTCTATCTTCGAATGTACGATGTCATTATTATTTACCTACTTAAAGTATTTAAAATAGTTTAATAGATTAATGAAATAAACCTAGATATTTGAAATTATCCTCAGAGATTATTCAATCATCCCTAATCCTAAAATAAATTAGGAAAACTGTGCGATTGTAACGGATGTGTGCAATTAATCAAAATTATGATAGCATCTTTATCACAGAGAAAGAAAGCGTGAAAAAATCTTTGAACGCCTGGGAGAGGGAGATAAAAAACGGGCCCATCATTGGCACAAAGGCGGACTCGACCAAATTGAGAACATTAATCTCGCAATCTGGCAATTCTTCGATAGTATCGGAAGCCGACGCCGCAGTCGAACCTTGCAGCATGCAAACCGAACTGGCTTCAACACGTTCACTGCCTTCGCGGAACTATTTTTTGCTCTTCGCATTTTAATTTCGTATTCATTATTACAAAATTAAAAATTATAGAAATTGTGATTGATGAGAGAGGCGATCGTGATAGTCCACTCGTTAAGGTTTTTGATAATATTAACCCTCCGCACTCAGGCATACCATTTTTAACGTTTCGATACCACAATCTCCCCTGACTCTAGCACAATGGAATTTTGATTAGTTGAGTAGGGCCCAAAATAACTGTAATATGACCTGGGTCATAGACGTTTTCAATTTAATTAAATAAGTAAAAAGTGGGAACGAATTAGTTCACATAAAAACCCGCAAGGGTTTAGTGAACAAACGAATAGAATATGTATTTTGTTTATAAATAAAGAATTCACAAAAAAAAAAAAACTAAAAAAAATAATCAACATTTGAATGTATAGTTACAATATTAAACGGATATTCGAAGCAAATTTTTAACAAATGACACAAACGCATTTTACCTCCACTATCTGAAGATTTCCTGTTTACAGTACCTACCATCAGTGCGAGTTGCCAGTGTGGCAATTAACTCCCTGAGGTCGATATAACATTGAGATAATAAATGTTCCATAAAATTCGGTGTCGTGATTGTTGCTACAACAAAAGAGAAAACCCTATAATATTAACATAGTATAAAGCATAAATTTGCTTGTATGTATGTAGAATTAAGGCATAGTGCTGAATATAACATACAATTTATTTTACTCTAACTAGGAAGTCATGGAAAATAAAAATTTGCTTCCAAATTGACCAGAATATTTTTATTTTACTCCATTAAGCAGATTTATTAAAAAGCCAACAAGGTTATAGGATTTCGGAAGCGAGGATTCGTGTAGTCACGAATCTCTAATAACGATGTATAGCCAGTCAGAATCCGACAAGTAAAATGGTGTGTAATAACGCTATGATTTTCCTGGGCACAGAAGGGATGACACGCCATTTCGCGACATCGCATGCCCTGAAAGTGTTAAGACCCCTTCGCCTCTCCCTGGAAAAACTTTTCTTATATCTCGGCCTGACCTCGATAAATTACACACTTCCCGCTTCCCGCTTCCCGTGCGCTTATTACGGGGCTCGAGTGCTGCGCCGCCGGAATTTGCGATGAAGACCTCGCCACTCGCCACTCGCCACTCGCCACTCGCCTGCGAGGAGCCCCCGCCCTCCGCCGCCCGGCGATAACTCGCCGCTTCTTACTAAATTATTCCTTCACTCTGGATTATGCCTTATCTCCCATCTCCTGGGCCTCTTTTCGGGCTACTATGGCTTAATTAAAAAGCGGACTCAACTTTCACTCTCGTTTTTATGAGTGTTGCAACACTTTAGCGGAAGGTTTACATAACGTGCATCCTTTAGTTAATCAACAGTTTTTTTTGTTAGGGCATTTTTCTATTGATTCATAGTATATTGGTCATATTACTCATAATTATTCAATACCAACCAACCACAAAATAATTAAAGTCCCTTTATATTTATAATGTTTTTTTTACTACTTTTTTCTACTATAGGTTTAAACTCTAATAAGTATCCCGAATAGGATATCAGATACTGAAAAATATGAAATAATGAAACTCAACGCTTCAGGCCGTGTAGTAGTTATAAGAAATTATTTCAATTTATACCAGCAACGTCACTAAATTAGATAAAAAATAAGTCATACTCAGAGCTTCGCGTTAATAACGTCTTACAACTCGTGCAGTTCCCAATATTTTCGACTGAGTTTAGTGACATATGTACAACGATACTCATTAGGTCGCTGGTATAACGTACCGAGTTTTATTTTTTACATTTGATCAGTTTGGCGATTTCCTTGTCCTCCAAAGATCTACTTAGGACTTAGGACATTCCATTTGCAAATAGTTCTAGGACAAAAAAAAAATGCACCTCCCATTTTTCTTCTTAAAAAAATTTTTAATTTTGAATGGATGATCTTTACGACCAAAGTTATTGGGTTTGGCTAATTGGGAGCTAATTTCAGACCACACACGATAAAAGCTTTCAATAAATTTAAATATATTAGATTTAATTCTTTTAAATATAGTGTCAATGCTTGAACAACATTTTTGGAACAGACTAAAACCGATAAATATTTATTAAAATGAACGAAGTTATAATTTTAATTATTTAGATTCTGTTATTCTTAACTTTCTTCTTTTTTTCTAAAATTCTACAAAAATATATTCGTTTAAACCAAAATACATATATGTACAGAACAGTAGTAACAGTTCAATGGCAATTAATGTAACCAACAAGCGACCAGCACCTACTGCACTGATGTTCCCTGCCTTCTTAACTAGACGCCGTCTGTACTAAAGAAGGCAGTGACCGTCGATGTTGGTTAATTGAAATTATTTCGGTATTAAACTAGAAGGTTAACTATATAAAATGGAGGTTTGTCTGCTGAATGTGAAATCTCAAAAATAGCAATATAGACTCAACCTAAATAGGTTTTGACTTAACCCTATCATACAGAATATTTGTTTCAAGCTATGAATTTGTTTACTAACGCTTTATGAATTATGCCAAAAGAATTGTTTAGTAATGGGAATGAACAATTTTACTATCATTTTGCCTTAAATTACAGGCTTGCATATAACTTGAAACTGCTTTAACAGAAGCGATAAGCTTCCCTGTAATACCTAAAGCCATAAGCGATAAAGTTAAAAAACCACTAAATGAGTAATTTTATTGAAAGCTGTCATTTATCAACTGAAATATTTCTCAACTTCCATAAGTCTTCACAATTCATTCCCTACGGTCCAGCGCGTGTCTTATCTTTCATCTGCTGTCCCTCTCCTGCACAGCAGCTCTGTAGCTTAATTAAAAGCAGCTTCGAGTTGGTTGTTTTATTTTAGGACTAGTCCAAATACAAATCTTAATTAAAACGAGACGTTTTCTCGTACTTTTTTGTAATGTGTACAGTCGTTTGCTAGTAAGATGTCAAAGGATATATAATCGCTTGAAAGTAAGTAGAATTTCAGTGATAATTTTAACTATTTGCTTATGTTTATTTTATGCTAAAAATAGGATCTAAAACGTGTACTCGCATTATGGTATTTATTAGTACCCTGTACGACGGGTACATTAGACGAAGAATATTTATCATAGTTATTTAAATGTTCCGGAAAAATGTCAAAGTTTGTTGATTTTTAGTAATAAACGCGTAACCTAAATAAACCAAAATTACGCATCTAGAGTAGGTTACGCATCTAGATTTTCATTTTGTAATGTTCATTCGGTTCATATGTAATGTTCATTCGGTTCATACGAAAGAAATAATACCGCTGGAAATATTAATTTTAAATTACTTTTATATTTTTAGTATTTAAAAAAGACTATACTTTTTACATTGCAAGGAAAGTGTAATTGTATAATGGTTTTTAAAGAGGGATAAATTCGAAAGAATTGAATAAATCAACCTCAATTTCAAACAAAAAGTTATTTTTATAGTCTTTTATTTGCTTTTCGCTGTGTATATTCCAAAGGAATAAATAAATTTGGAAATGTGCGTCTGCGGGGAATTCGCCTAAAGCAATTCTTCTAATTACAATTCATCTAACTACAATTTGTCTTTTCCGAGAGTTCTAGACAAATTATATCAAACCAATTTTAATTTGCCGAATTGTATTTTAAATAGACGAATTTTCCGCAAATGAGTGTTCTTGACATATTCTCCCCCCCTCCAAGTTTTTTTTCATATCCGCCCTTGTGATAAAACACAGCCTCCTTACCTATATTAAAAGAAATAAGAACTTGAGAAGCATTGCATCTTATTATATCCTAGCTGTTCAGCCTCGGGCCCGCGGGTGGCATTAATGACGGTTCCGGCTAAACTTTCGGCACTCGTGATGAATCATTTCGTCTCTTATCTGTGGTCATTCGGTAGTGATAAGGAATCGACTCCAAAGAGTCGAATACTCTCGTTTGCGCGCTGAGCAACGCCCGCAGACGTCGTTTTATTTCTCGGGGAATCCTTCAAATATCTTCACATCGAGTCGGTGATGCGCGTGCGGTGTACTCTGCACCAACCCAGGTTATTCC
This sequence comes from Neomicropteryx cornuta, assembly GCA_020383195.1. Classification (NCBI taxonomy): domain Eukaryota; kingdom Metazoa; phylum Arthropoda; class Insecta; order Lepidoptera; family Micropterigidae; genus Neomicropteryx; species Neomicropteryx cornuta. The sequence goes on from JAHKQU010000014.1 coordinate 17,086,819, forward strand.
TTTCTACACAGAGTTCTTAGCGCCTGCCTATCTTATAATAACCGAAAAACAGTGTGGTTTGGAAGCAGTTTACTTTAAAAAATGCAGAGAATAGTGGTAGTGTGGTAGTGTGTTCTTCTTGTAAAAAGACCTATTCTCACTATTCTCAAAATCAAGCGATCTCACAAGTCAACGGCGTAAGCGATTGAAGCCTAAGCAAGTATATAAAACGTTTTTTTTTATTTCAACATTTAAATAAAATTTAAAAAATATTCTAAATAAATCATAAGTTTTAACCGCTCTATATTATTTTTTTATTTTAAAATTATAGGTCTAGCCATTATGTGTACTGGCTACTAGGTACACGACAAAATAACAACCAATCATTCGTAAAATTGAACCTTTTGCAATAATTTTGCAGTAACTAGTGAAAGACGGCTTACCGTACCGTCGACTCTTAAGTCGACTCCAGGGTCGAGTACTCGGCTTTGAATTCTTTAGAGTCGACTCTCAAAATCTTGGAGTCGCACATCACTACCATTCGGGCTACGTGATGAAGTAATTATTTTAAGTCTCATTTATTAATTAATTTATCCCAATCTCAACAATACAATAGGCGCATAATGTAGTAACAACTTTTTAAATTTAATAGTTCAAAATAAAAGTCTGTTTTCGAGGTCGGTCAGGAGCCATTCTTGTGCTTATATAGATACAATGTTAGGTAGAAGAAAATGAAATTTAGATAGCAAATAAACGAAAGCAACACGACCGATATAAAAGCAGCAGCGCCATTTTGCGAAGCCACGGCTGCGAAGGTTTTTCACTGCATTAAGCTTCAAAGCGGGCTCTTCTAATGTAACCAACGCCATCTGTGTTGGAAGAGATTAAGCCTCTGATGCCGAAACGCCATTTCTAGACATTTTCTTCGCTCTAATAACACCGAAGGAACCAAACCTACCCGTAATTATTATGCGTTCTGCCATTAGTCAGAGTCGACACGGCTGAAGAGCGTCTAATTAAATATCATTATTTTTTAATATAATCCTCACCAAAAAAAAAAACGGTCAACTTAAGGTATTATTTATTTTGTTAATTTACAAAATAAGTTAAGGCACATTAGTCAGAAAATTGTACAACAATAAATATAGTTTTTAAAATGGAAATTATAAAGTATTTAGAAATTAAATCATCTTTATGAGACCGTGGTAGTCTAGCCGTTAGGATGTTTAACTTGCATGATCTTTACGTTGTAAATTCCTTTCATTATATTTATTTAAAAAATAATTGCTGGTTTTAGGTCATATACAATTATTTTGGTCCCTACTCAACTAGGCCAAATGTGTCCTAGAGTTAGGGGAGATGGTGGTCAAATGACGCGTTAAAAATTATATGACCATGAGAGGATACGAACCCGCGACTTTTGGGTTGATAGTCCAACGCCTTAACCGCTAGACTACCACGATATGTGTTCCTTTATCATTCTATTGTATCATTTATATTTATCAAAAATTTATCAAAAAATTTAATGATCACGTATTGGTCTGGTCCAAGTCGAGTAGGTAATGAGTAACAACAATTTTCTTCGTTTTAGTACATTTTTATAAGAACTTGCACGTGAATTTAAGTAAAAGGTAATTTCCAAAAACAGACCCACGTCACAAGCCAAACGAGTTTTAATTGAATAACGGAAAGTGAATCAAAGCCGACTTTTAGGAGTGTAAAAAGTTTGGTAATTTAAAACTTTACTAGTTTTTAACACGTTAATTTAATCATACCTTTTTCATCGCCAAGTACACAGTCTAAATTATCATATTCATAAATGCTTCATCTTGCGTGTTTCTATACGCAAGATAAATCGATATACTTGTTACTAAAGATTTTTTTTTCTATTCTAGAATATAACGTTATTAGCGTTTTGGTTTTGAGAGTTTAATAATTTGTTTATGCATTACAGTAGTTTTAAAACGCTTGTTTGAAAATCCCCCTTTGATCATACAAAGGCCTGAGCTTTGAAGTGGGAATGCTAATTCGTTTCAAATGAGAATAGATGAAAGGCGCCGCGAGATTTTCAACCGGATATGCCTGTAGCTGTTTTAGTGTACATATACGAATTACATTCATTAAACATTACCGCTTCCCTCATTTTGCTCAGATCGCAAATGTTTCCTTAGCATGATTAGCATAGTTAGCATAGTTAGCTTAAAATAATGCTTAATAGATCTTTGTTTTATGCAAAGAAGGCACATTTGTTATTTCATCACTAAACTATCATTGTAATAATATCTTTCATATGCAATCCAAATGGTCAGGTCAAAAATCAAATTAGAGTCCGCATGTCTCTCATCTAAAATGTCAAAAAAATGAGCCGTTTTTATGCACGTGCGTTATCCACTATTACAGGGGGAATTTAAAGTCAGCAGTAGTTAAGGGGTGTTTTACTAATCTCGATAATCTTCATATGAAGATTATCGAGATTAGTAAAACAGACAAGTATGCCATACTTATTACATACTTTTAAATAAATAAAACTGTACCTATATATTTTTTTTTTAAACCCTCGACACAAGCAGAGGGGTTTTTATAAGTTTAACGTGTCTGAATATCTGTCTGTCTGTGGTATAGTAGCTTCCAAACGGATAAACCGATTTTAATTTTTCCTTTTTAATGTTTGAAAGGTTGTTTGATCGAGAGTGTTCAAGAAAATCTGTTTAGCCGTTTGTGTGTCAGGGGTTTTTTAATTTTTATTAATTTGTATTTTTTATAGCATCCATATTATTATTATTTAAAAAAATAATGTGAATATAAATCTTACTATGTGAAAATACGCGCGTTAGAAGTAAAACGTCTGTAAGGAAGTAGGTTAAATTTGTCATCAACTGCGTAGTAATGTATTAATCTAAATTTCAAAATTATAAAACCATACTGGCACCCCAATTAACATTGTTTGCGCACATTTATTTATATTAGAAGAAAATCAACGTGGCAGTTGGGCGCAGCACTGAATTTAGCCGAACGAGCGTGTTGCATTAGATTCATTAATTCAGTGAGCGTTAAGAAGTTTTACTTCAATTAAGAATTCAAACTTTGTTTTAATAATTACTCTCCCTCCCCCTTCGTCTCTACCAACATACGTGGAAGCTGTTTATAGACCCGATGGTGTGAGTCTGCGAACTCATTCCAGGAGTCGCGATTTGTCCTCTCGTGTTGGCGTTCGTCACATACGTCATTTGCAAGGCGTCACGTCACGTCACGCGCCAGGCCACAGTTTTGCCGCGGCGCCAATATGAATGGTGGAAATGTGTCGGCGTTTTTCCGCCCCGCCGATGGACGCGCGCAAAAGTTGGCGCCGCAAATCCTCTCGAGCCGTACGCAAACACGGGCGCAACTTTTGCCGGCGGCTCGCAATCCTGACACTCAAAACTTAATTTTGGCCGTCGCAACGCGTCGAACGTGCTTTTCGCGTCGGGATGTTTGCGTCCTACAGGGGAGGTTTATGAGATTTTTCTGAAAGCAATTTCAATTAACCTAAAAGCGAAGTTCACTTACAATAATTAGTGTAAAATCAGCACCTACTCCAACTCACACAAATACTGATTCATTATATTTAATTTTATGGTAAACAAACTGACCCGACGAACTTCGTACTGCCTCAGAATCAATAAATGTTGTGTTAACTTATTAGCTGAATTAAATTCAGTTTTTTATTAAGAATACTCAAAATTAATTATTAAATTCAATAAATGCACAAAAATCAAAATGATATGTATTTTAATTATCGATGCGCCCACAATGACAAATGTGATAACCTCACAAAGTGGACGCCTTCAAAGGCAACTACCCGTTTCAAACTAGAATTCCACAGAATACAAATTCGCTCCATACAAAATTTATGGGAAATGAATTTTCTTTATAATATTTTTTTTGCGTGATTTTTTCGTTTTCGATTGATTATAATATTTTTCAATTTACCGCACTGAACCCGTTTAAAATCCATACATGGATATAATATAATCAGACCTCAAGGTATAAAATAGTTCCATTAAGGATATTTGAATAGTTAATATTGATCGTAAACGAAATCAATAATCTTAGAATTAGAAGATAATGAACTCAAAATTGTGTTGTAAAAATTTTGTTGATGATGAGATAGTATATCTATTTAATCGACTTTAATCTTGTGAATAACTTTAATACTTGTACCTGACTCCTTCTATATCTCTGTTAGCACAAATACATCGATAAGTATTAAATCGTTAATACTTGAACTAAAGGCTTCTAATAGCTAACAATTATGCACCACTCGTCATAAAATTTAATATGTATTTTTTATAAGTGTATAAAAAAATAATATGCGTAATAAAAATCTTAAAAAAACACATTCATATATTACAAACGAATTACCTAATAATAACATCTCCGCAAAATATGCTAAAATGTTGACTTTTATGTTACTTTTTTTTTTATTTTAAACCTCATTTTTTTTATATTTTATACAAAATAATATATTTTGTATAAAACACAAATTAATTTATTATTATTTTAATCTACCAATATGTAACTCTAAATAGTTTATGTAAACCTTTTAAACTCTTTAACGGTGCAAGTGATATTTGAATTTAGATGAAACTTGCTTTTATTTGCCTACCTCTTTTCTTTCTTTTTCTTATTTATCAATTATTTAAAAGTGTAGTAAATTAAAACTTAGCTTTGATTCTAGGTACTTTATTCACAGAGAAAAGGATCTATCAAAAATTAAAACACTTAACGTAATCCAATCATTTAATATCTAGTTACAGTACGTCAATATAGCTTTGATCAAAAAACGATTATAAAAGGTAAAAACCACAAAAATAATTATTTCCTAATATTTTTCAGTATTGTATTGGGTACTCAAAAACTACATATATGTTTTTTTTTAAATCGTGATACCACACACACACACACACAATCATTGTTTCGACTCTTCCCAACTAAGGTCTCAACTATATATTATTATTTACAAGAGGAGCGAATATGTTAATAAAGTTTATAAAATTGGGTAATTCCATTAGAATTCTGTCACGTGATCACTTTTACTTTAAACTAGTAGTTTTGGAATTTTATATATCTTCTTTTAATTGATCATAAAAATATAGTGAACTCTGAACGTTCATGAACTAATTTAAATACCAATTATGATTCTAGTTCTAATCAAAGTATACTTTATAAGTATAATACTTTAATAAAGTAGAGTATAATTATACTTTAATATGTATATACATAGTATGTTATATTTAATATGTATATAATGCACGCTGGTTTAAATACAGGCTTGTATTTTATGATAGCCTTTCACTCTCACTTATCCATCTGTGCGCTTATGAAATACGGGCAAACTTTCATTAAAGTAGTAAAAAATGATTTAAAAAATAAACAATAATGATAATAAACGGTGAAAATAATATATATGCATATATAAAATATACTTGTATAATATGGATGTTCTATGAAGTAAAACTTTACATTTTACAAACAAATATTAAGTGTAATTTTTACCTTAAATTTGAATAATATTAAAATGCATTGTACGAGATAACGATATTTAAAAATTAAAATGATATCGAATATCATATGATGAATCAGTGTGCAAATTTATAAGATTATTTTTTCTATTCAACAAATGTTTTATTGTGGAAAATTGTTCTTATTCTGATAACAATATAACCTAAAGTTTTAGAAAATTATAAATGCAACATTAAATTATCTTTATTAATAAATCATTGTAATAATTCAATTACTGCAAAACAATAAACTTTCAAATAATTAAATTATGGCTAATTAGATAATTTATCATGATGATGTATATGGGTGATATATGAAAAATGACTAAAATAGGCGCTAGCATGAAAAATATTTTATTGATTTAAGTTATAATAACAAATAAAAATCAATACACATTAGTTTAAATTTATCATATCGGTATCAACAAAACTAAACTAAAAAAAATATGAAGGGTATATATGAAAATTTCACATAAATTTTTGAAAAATTAAATAAGTAAATATTAGAAAAAATATTTCATATTTATTTCGATTCCCACCCTTATAATGCCATACGTCAGTTTTTATACCTTTACATAAATTTAAGTATATTTATTTAACTACTATTAGAAATTAAAATTTAAAAAATAAAAAATCCAAAATATTTAAATATATATTCAAATTATTTAGTAAATATAAACAAACATTAAAAGTCGCCTACCTTAATTGATAATCTTGATAAATTAATAGAAAGGTCGTTGCGATCTCGACGAAACGAATGCATGCGTCGATAAGTCCATTTCTATCGATTTGTCATTAAATCGAGTGCGATATTCCGATAGTTTCGCGTGGCGCTCGAAGCCCACATCCGACGGCGCGGGCAGAGGCAGCCGCAGGCTCCGGGACACTGGGAGAGCCTCTCTCGGAGGTTCGTCGGCGCCCCTCTGATGCTGCACTGCGCAGGACCGCGCATCGGACACCCGGAGAACGTCTTTGCTTCGCTGTTTTGTCGCCCGCAAGATTGTGTCTTTGACGCCTTCGAATTACCGTATTTTCGAAGGGAAAATTATCGTACAACTTACATTACCATTTGATTTTTGTTTTTATTACATAAACTACTTTAAATTATTTTATACCATCTGTACTTTAGGCTAACCAGTTAGTATATGACTCGGAAAAATAATGGATGTTATCAACCTAAAAATTTGACTGATCTTCAAAAATCAAAATGATTTATACTGAAAAATATAAGACTTGTTTTATTAATTTCATGATTAGACTATCACCAAACTTCTTTGTTTAGATTTATTTGTATGTATCATAAACTGGAACGTTTTTGAATTAATTAATTATCGTGTACGAAAATAGTCAAATTACTAAATACTAACATATTAACCGCAGTTCCAACTTTCATGTTGTTGTGTCAATAATGCGATGACAACAACTCACAAGTCTGTAATTGGATACATGTTTGTGTTGTTTTTTTACTCAGTATCCACAGTGTAGAAAATCGACGAAGCTTGGCCAAGATTTGTTTGACCCACTGGGGTTCAAATTCCGTGACTCTGGATCCGAAATAGGCTTTTTACTTTCACGACAATAGCTCGTACTCGTTTGTTATAAAAACCCTTTGAAGAAGTAACTACAAAAAGCAGTTAAAAAATAGTTTGAACCCACTATTAAAAGGCTGAACAAACGCTGGCTGGCTGTTATCGACGCTCCAAATACGTTTAAAAACGTAGAAATCTAATGTTACCATAATTTTGTATTTTAATCGTAGACGTTATTCAAAAGGTCGTACAACGTCTGTCCCGTTATGCGGGAAACGCGGAAGGTGCGTGAGCGCGGATGCGGTCATCGTCTTCCTTCTTCCTTTTCCTCCGGAATTCGTTTTCCGTGTAAGGCGCGGAATAAACGTGAGCCTTAATGCTTTCTTCTCGCTCTTTTGTGACGAAGCTTAACTTGTGACTCGGCTGAAATGCTTATTGTAGTTTTATTATACACGCTTCAGCCGTGCGAGTAGCCATCTTGAATACATCTGAATATAAGAATCTTAATGACAAACCACCTCCAAGAGCTATGTGATGTCCTTAAATATTTGCAGTTTTTACTGTAATAAGTAATGCCAAACTTTTAGATTTGAAAATATTAAATGAGATACATATATTTTTTTTACAAAAAAAACTTTTTTCTCGGATAAATATAAATAAATACAGAATGTTAGGCAGTGTGGTAGAAAGTTTTTAAGGTCTTTACAGAAGAAGTCATTTAGAATCTATTTGACTACATATACCCATTATTCAATGTCTCACGGTTTTCGAGATATTAGCATTTAGGCCTTTTTTGGTATTTTTCCTTAAAATTCAGTGTAAAATGTTAACTATAAGAAAATTAAAAGTACCATCGCTGTCAAACATTTCAAACCGTAATATGGATTTGTTCAACAAAAAATATTACGAAGATCTAAACATGTGTTTAAACATTTTATGTTATTTTTAATTTTCGAAATGTGTTAAAAAATTATCATAGGCATTTTTTTCAGACCATGTCAAAAGAAAATATTCAAATACATTTTAAAATATTTCCGTTTTGTGGCCTTTTTACAAGTGTATCTTTTACAAGTGTAAGATAAAAACCCAAATACAAAACAGAACTTTTGATAAAATGTTTTATAAAATACAGACTTTTCAAAGCTCCTACCTTTTAGAAAAATTTAATTTTAATTTAAGATATTTAGATTTTAATCTAGATATTTAGGGGATAAAACTATGTATTTTCATGGTTTACTGTTGTGTTGGCCACTTCGGCAGCAAGATCCCGATAGAGCGACTTAGAACCGAATGTCCCATTTATACGATGACACATATGCACTACCAACCTATCTATCAGTCATCTACTATTGCATGCAGCTAGCTACATTTTATGGGAAGGTCTCCATATTTTACCATCGAAATCCCGCGATCGTGCTGGCATTAGAACCCTCCCTGCCTCCTATCCCCTTCCTCCCTAAACGGACGTGACGTATGCTACGATATACTACCATCGCATTCAACGAGCTACAATGCCTTCTGTCAGGGGCTTTAGAAACCGTTGACATTCGATCTTCCCCGCCCCCACCATACCCACCCCAACGATTGTATTTTCTTCGACGTTTATTTTATCACTAAAACACTGATAAAAAAACAATAATTTAAAATTTCCTTTCGGTGAACAAGGAAATAATGCAAATAAAAATTTTGGTTCAATAACAGGATATCTGGATAAAAAACAGTCGTTAATACGATCAAATCACATGGCCTTTATCTATAAAACATTAACATAGACAAAAATAAAATATGATAATAAATAACAGTATGAAATCGCAATAAATACATTTTGAAAACAAACTATTTTAAAAGTCTTAATTAAAGTCTTAGTTGTTGAGAGCCAGTACTCATATGTAAGAATATATAAGGATAGGGCAGGTTAGAGAGTACAATAATATGTTAGTTCGGAGAGTTTTTTAATACATAACAATTATATCCAAAATAATCAGTTATTCATCAATTGCTCTAATTCAATTTGTTTGTTTTTTATAAACTAAATATTTGCCACGTTTATTAAATAAATAACATACTTGTCTTATTAAAACAATATTTAATCAGAATTATCTGCGACACTGATTTTTTGTAATCGATAATAGCCATTTTATATACCCTATTAACTAATAAAAGGGTTTTAATGAAATCAGCACAGCTTAAGTTTCACACAGAATGAATTAGGACTCCCCCAATCAAATACCCAAGCCCCTAATTAATTAACGCGTTCATCGAATCAAACGTGGGCTTTTCTGCTAATCCTACCCTCGCAAATAAAACGACATCGGTAAAAATAGAATCCGTTCTATAAACTAAATCTCTCTTTGCTTCAGTGGTTTTGTTTACTGGTGTGTATATTTACTTATAATACGATATACGTAGTGTCTTACGCGTGTATTGGTAACTAGCTTATGTCCTCCGTTAGAGGCTGAGTAAGAATTGGGTTTAGACATTGTGATTGAATGATCCTAATTTAACTCGCCCGCAAGAGTTGACCACACATTTATTGACAATATTTTCAAACTGGGTAACGGAGTGTCGGTGTAAGTATGATGAAGTTAATATTAAAACAGTATAGTAGTTTTAAAAAATAAATAAATTACTTTCCCTTAAGAATTAAATAAAATTACTTAAAAATCTTTTTTTAAAACGCTCTCACGTTAGTTAAAAAATATGATTGATGGACATCGTGCAGAATTTAACTAGTAGGTTTTTTAGGGAATTAGGGGGTAGGGAATTTTGCCTTTTTTTCAATTTTCAGTAATATGGCATAAACATTTAAAAATTGATTTAGAGTTATTTTATATATTCATATACATAATACGTATTTATGATATTAAATATATGTTTGTACATATATTATTTTTAGATTTTTATACTTTAAGCCCACAAATTTAAATTGCTGATGTTATTCGATTATGCTCAACAGCTTACTTATTGCATCCCTATATTCGCCTGAAAGTGTTCATCGCCGGGCGTTTTACCCTCTGCGTCCCACTTGCCTCAAAAGTGGTCGACGGCGGCTCCCATACTATTTTGTTTGGATGGCTTGTCCAGAGTTAATTAGACCGTGGTCTACATACATTACATATTAAATTACATTAACACAATATATTATCCTGTTAAAAGCGAGCACGTGGGCACTAATGACAAACACATGGAAAGGATCGCTTCACTCTCAATATCATTAGGAAACTAGCAAAAATTGCCAAAAATGCCACCAAATTGCGAAAAAAAAGGGCATTGTCCCTCCCTCCCTAAACTACACCATGCAAGATTACGAAAACATAATACAATCAATAAAACAAAACAAAATAAAAATACCATAAATCACCACTATGTAAATCTGTAAATTTCTTCAAAATTAAATAAATAAATTAACGGTCCCTTTGGCGCACAAGCGCTTTGTGCCTACGGTTGCTCGGTATCGCTCGTTGCCTGCTGTTAGTTTTCAAAAAATATTTCTAAATATTCAAAAAAACCCTAAAATCTGAAACTAAAAAACTTAGGTGATAAATGATCAACACTCAATTTCGTATAAAAAAAAACAGAAACGCGTAATAATATTTTCAGATAAAGAGATATCTCTGTATATTGCCGAAGTGCTGCATTCGCGTTCAAAGCAAAGTAGCCTCTGGAAATTGGCTATCATGAATTTTAATAGGTGGCTCCTTGCTCGTCCTCGGCTTATGCAATATCATTGCTGCATAACTATATTGGAGGGAGTATTTTATACTTATAAAAGATAAATACCACCTCAGCTATGAATCAACCTAACAGGCAGGATAATATAAATTTAATTTCACGTTTTTCACGTTTAGTTGAACTTAGTCTATTTACTTTTTATTACTTTAATGATATTTTTCCTTCTTTTAGTGTGTGTATCTTTTTATTTTATTATCTATACTTTGTATGTATGATTAACTGTGTTACGAGCTGTGTATTAGTCGCAATTGACAGCTGTCAAAATAATTGTATAAAGCACTATAGCAATCATGTAAAGCAATGAATATACTATTTAACTTAGTAGAGACTTAGTATACCGATGGATCCAAGAATGGCCACAATATAGGATCAGGCTCGAGAAACCGCCATTATCAAAACTGTGCATGAAAGCATTAAGCGATGTCATAGAAACAAATAGATTTATATTTTCTCAGACAGCCAAGCTTTTCCGAAGGTCATCAACTCTAAAGCTATCAATTCAAAGCAAGTACTAACTGTATGCACTGTTCAACACCCTCGCAGTACACAACTGTGCCATACTTATGTGGGTACCAGGTAATTCTTTCTTTTCTCCCATCCCTCATTAACTTTTATTTAATTCAAAACTTAAATATAATTACTTGGTAGAATAGTTTTTGTATGCATAAAACTCTTGAATCTAAGAATAATAAGGGTCTCGAGGTATACAATTGAATATGAATTGACAATTATTAGCTTTACGTTTTATGATTTTAAATAAGAATTCTAATAGTGAAACATGGTTGGCTATCTATCATTCTGTCCGTCACAGCCTGTAACTTCTAAACGGTTAAATTCGGCATGCAAGATAAATGATGTTCTAAGGATTAATTTATGAAAAATGCGTTCCCAGGGCCAACGAAGGTAAGAGGACGACTGCACAACATCGTTCACTAATTTATATTTGGTTATTATGTCTATGGTTTAATTTGAGTTCTAAAAATGATTATTGATTAAAAAAAATGACATCCTTCAATGTTATTTATGAACGCATGGCGCGAGACCGATCAATGACCCCCGAGCGCGTGGTTCGCAAAGCACTTCGAAGAATAACATAGTTAACTATTGGCTATTAATTGTACTTCAAATACGCCAAAACTTAGTCATCCTGAAAGAAACCTTATAATAGATATGTTTATAAAGACCTTTCTCTTATTATGTTGCGGGCCTAAGTCAGAATAAACAGCAAAGCCCGGAATAAGCTGCACCCGGTATTATTTCGAAATTGGCGTGGAATATATTCCTACGAAATAATATGTATTCGTATAAACGAAAGAAAGTTAAAATATGAAAAGGATCAACGGTTGGCCTCAAACGCTTGAGGCGCCAGATGTCTACTGAATATTAAAGGGACCTTTCGTTCTTTCGTTGTCGGGCTCAAGTGAAAAGATATCACTCATCCTCACGTCGCATCTCGTCCACTTTGGACGCGGAACGCTCGACTGAATACAATACCACCCCACCTACATAACAGGCTAAAGGCTTATGGTGGAAACTATATCCAGGTAAGGAAACGTTTGGACATATGACGTACCTCGCGGAGCAATAGCCAATATCCCTGGAAAGGGTGACATAGACCGACTAAACTTTGCACATTCGTTACTATAAAATTGGCAATCCCATTAGTCTATGACACACCGCCCTTTTATTTTTATACCATAACGTCATGGTCATTTATAATTATTTTTACCTTGCTCAACTTAGGTAAATGAGGCAATGTTGGTATAAAGCTATAACTTCTCTATTAATTCGTCGAACACAAACACAAACAGCTAAAATCACAAGGTCTATAACAATGTACTTTACTCATTTTAAAGAGGTACCTTTCGTATCCCAAAAAAATAATAAACATTTTCTTGTGCAGTGCAAAATGACCGCTCATTAATTATTTTCGTCAATATTGCCCGACAGGCGTTCACCGCACACGCTTCGCAACGTTCGTTACCTGCCATACTGGTTTAACGTAATTTAGTTATTTTTATCATTAGTTTAAAATAATGGATTGATCAGCTAGTCTCACTATATTTTTTTTGAAAATTGTTTCAATTGAGTTTAATCATATTCGGTAGGTCTGTAATCATATAAAATAATTAGCAACCTTTAAGGCATTAAAATTGAAAATTTCGTAAGCGGCGTCGAGACGACAGCTCAAAACGGTCGACAATTGAATTTTCAGCGGCAGCAGAACTTCGATAGCATTCCAAACGCTTCTAACTTGGTTGAAATCAAGTTTCACGGGTTCCCCAAAACATTCACGAGCACTCTCAACTCGTTTCGAACTTCCTAACAAGAAGAGCAAGGCTTTGAATTGTTTTCTAAGGCTACTTCCAGGTATTTAAAGTACCACTTAAACGATTACGTTTAAAAAAAAATAAGCGCCTTTTAAACGATTAAAGGCCTGGCTACCCTTCCTTTCATTATTATATTAATATACTGAAAAAGTTAATTATTATTTTATATTTTTATTTTTGTTAATTAGATTTCTTTTTGTTGAAATATTTCAGAACTTATAAACTGTTTAATTCGCAGGTCTTACCACTTAAGTGCCTACTTAGGTATCTTCCTGGGATACGTAGGTACTAGTAATTTCAGTTACAGTACAGTACAGTACGCAGTTACAAGTATTGTATTTTAAGTAAGTTACATACAATATTCTATTACCGTCGTAAATAAAGTATTTATAAAATAAACTAAACTATATATTAAATGCTCAAAATGTTATCTCTCTGTCACTAGGTTTTATTATATTTAATCATGTAAGTACAACAGAAATAAATTACCTTTCATTAATTATATTAAAAAAAAACATTAATTATAAAGACACGTTGTAGAGGTATTAAGCTTTTACACAAAATCAAAAATTTAAAAATGTTTCCATTGACAACCTTGAAATAAACTCTTCCGTATTCAACCTATCATAGACAGTATCCATCAATACAAAACATCTTGATGAATAGTATGTGTAACAATAAATCTAAGTTATTTAAAAAGTAAAAGATTTTTTTTTTGACATTTCCGTATGCATTCGCGAAGCGACTAATCCCGAATGCAGCAGGCATGAATTCTCGAGCGCTGAAGGCGCCGTTAAAGCTATCTTCAGGGCTTAGCTGCCAAACCACCAGTTCTTAATATTTCGTTATTCGTTTGGTTTCGTTATTTTTTAACCTTTTTTTCATTATGGTTTGACGTGGTTTTATTTTTACACATTTACCTCCTCTTGCCTCTTCCTTAATTTCATTGTTTTTATCTTTTTAATGACTATTTATGTTTTAAATAAAATTGTATTAGTAAGGGTTGTACTCGTTCAACGAGTACGGAAGCTGAGCATAATCCGTTTATCGAGACACAAAAAATGTAATCGTACCAAATAAACCCAATAAATGAATTTGAATCTTGGAAAAATACTACCTATAAAATCTAAACGGAGAATTCTACGACATGAATCTGGCTATTCAAGAAGAAGAATAAGGAGAAGGCTAGATTCACAAGAACCCGAATTTACCTAAGGCTAAGTCAGTGGGATCATACATAGTGTATTACACAGGCCATCGTACATAATCTGGAGTAAATCGCACATGATCTGGAGTAAGTACACAGGCTACGAGAAGCACTTTTAACAGCCTTATAACAAACATTTCATGACTGCGATCGAATACTTGCTTAACTTTTATTTACTCATTATACTCGTATACCTAAAATATATCTAAAATTGAGGCGGTTCAACGCAAATTCCTTTAACACATGGATCGTAAGTCCTCCTCCATGCAGTTTGCAAATAGATCCGAATCATCTTTATTTCATAAAGTTGAATCCTTAGCTGAAAGAAGGTCTAAAGCTGATGCTGTATATGCATACAAAATAATCTCAGGTGCAGTTAACTGCAGCTCTCTGCTTGAGCTAATGCGTCTCAGGGTACCTTCACGTGTGACAAGAACGAACGTTTTGTTAGACATCCCACGTCGTAGAACCAATTATTGGCAAAATGAACCCATTCATAGAATGTATTCAACCTTAAATTCAAAGTACCCAGATATTGATGTATTCAATGTTAATTTAGTGGCGTTCAAAAGTCTTATAAAAATGAAACGTTAATGTGAAATTTCCCTCTTCATCTTGCATTTCTTAGGTTAAGCACTAATTGTATACTCACTCGGTGGAAATATTTAATTTGTTTTATTTTTTACTCATAAGTTGGTACCATTGTTTTCATTCTTGTTATTTATTTATTTTTTTATATGATTGTTTTGTACCATAATACCTCGTGTGTGTATCGACGTGCCTTTCAGGGCGTGCTCCGAGCCACCTTAATCTTCGAATTAATACGAATCATAAAGTTTTCCGCTGAGGACCGATCGGAATTCGTATAAAAGGCGAATTAAATTGTTTTCGCAAAACCTTTACTGTTATTGCTGTATATTTTAAAACGGTCTGAATAATCAAATAGCCGGAAAAAACAATAACTTTATTCTGATAATGGATTATTTCCATATTCTATGAGATTTTTAAAATACATTGAAACAGTCTAATGACTAAGCATACCCAAAAAATATATATGAATAAAAAATAACAACCGATGAGGGAGATAAACGGACGCAATGTAACTACGTATACAGATATTAATAAGATGATGTAATTTGATTTCAATCACTTTAAATCTTGTAAAAACCTAAATATTGAATATAGGCTCATTTTAGGTTCGTTAGGTTCGCATTTTAGGTTCCCTTTTTAACCGACTTCAAAAAAAAGAGGAAGTTCTCAATTCGATACATAATATATTTAGCTTTTACACATGTTCTCTTCATGTGGAAGAAGCTACTACCCACGCGTTCTAGTCCGCTGCATCTTCTAACTCGAAAAAAACAACAATTGCGAAAAAGTTGAATTTTTGTGCGTAGATTGATGCTCTTCAAAAACAACCATAGCCGTTTAGATCACATCGGAGGGTGGTCGATCTGGATGGCTGGTGAACATAAAAGTAAACAGTTTTTCTAGTACTATTTAATGAAACATTAAAATTTCAATAGAGCGCTCAAATAATAATCGAATTTCAAAAATATGACAGCACGGCTGTTGAAAACTTGAGGTTGTATACAAACTCGTGCGCAAATAAAAACATGTAAAAGAATTTTCAGTGCCACACAATAATTACTATAAATTGAAATATTGTATCCGCGTTGTTTCATTACTAGCCGCGCGTTAAAATTTACAAAAAAAACCTAATGTGTTAAAAGTAATGATAATTTGAAAGAATGTCATGATACCATTTTGTTTTTTTTTTTTTAATTTAATCTACTCAGACCTATAACAAAAACGTATATCGAATGGGCTTAGGGAGATAGGAAATGAAGCAACCCGTCACAAGTTTTTTCCGTTAATGACGCCCGTAGAGCCCAGCTGTAAGACGTCAGTTCTGGTTAAATATAATTTACTACTACTAAACAATGTACAGAAGCAGTTGATATTATATGATAGCTACAGCGTGTCATAGCCATTCTTGTTTTTTAATATTAGTCATTACTCCGTTGTGATAAATAAGTCTTGATTATCGATACTTATTTATATTACATAAGATTACACGAAATACATTGCGGACCAATAAAAACACACAATTAATTATTACAAAAAATTTAAAAATAAAAATTCACCCATAATACAGAACCTATCGTTTTGCATTGTGCGTTTACCTGTACTCAAATCGCCACGCTAATTATTTTGAATTTCGGTTCGTCTGTTCTGCAATGACCAAGTTTGAAGAGACTGTGATGACGACCAGGTTGCAGGGTGTGATACTGTTAAATTTGGGTATTTTTATATATAAATTAACATAGAAAAAACTTCCATAAAAACTATTTTGGCTCTATCGAGTATTTGAATTTCAAATATAAAATATGATAAACGATGCTACCAGGTGTATGTATATATATTGAGCAAAGCGCCGCGGGTAGGAGTTTTATCGTTCCGTAGGATTCGTCAGCACATCCGTAATGGCCGGAGTGAAATGGTCCGATCCAACGAATAACGCTCTAAATGTATGCGCAAGCATTCTTGCTACTTTTAGACGTGAGTAAGTGGCATTGACCTACGTTTTCGCGATTCCCTTCGAGTCCCTAACCTTATTAGCCGACGGCATCCTACAACAACACGCACAATACTTATCGTGATCTTAAATCTAATTATATTTCTTGTTTTAATATAATTTATTTCTTATTTTCGTTTCAGTAGATACATCGTATTTGACAATATTTCATAATAAAGTGAATCGGTGAGATTTATAAATGCATTTTTTTAAAACTCAGCGCTGAATTTAAACCGACAACATGCGGCCTCTGGGAACTACCAAGATGCAAGATATTTATTACCTTAACAATTTTTTACAATGTTCTAGGATTTTTTTTAGAACAAAACAACCAAAAGCATCTAGATACGAAAACAATTTTAAATTTGCGAATTTGAACCCTTATGAATATTTAAAAATATTATTCGATTTGGCGTTTTTTTTTATCTGAAAATCACAGTTTAGAACCTACCTAGGTTCTAAACTAGGTAGGTTCACCACCACTACCTAGGCCATTACTTTCTTTTAAAGTTAAATTGAAAATACTCCAGTATCTATCCAATGATAAAATTAATAATTAAATAGCTTAGGGCTCTTCACTATCATAAATTACTGTGAGTATCTTTATCTTTATCTTATGATATCGTTATCTTTCCGACGAGTTTGAAATTAACTAAACCGACAGCGCATGCTTAACTAAACGGACAACCCTGACATTGGGGGTTGACATTGACATTAGAGTATTGTTCCATACTGACCGGTCTATTCAGTAGGATGAAAATCGTAAACCAATAAAAACCTGCTATATCAAAGGGACAACCGTTAAAACTAAATACAGAAATATTCTGTTATATTTATTAAGAGCCATAGCGCACTCGAATTGCATTTTATGCATGTTTTTGAGGTCTACTGCCAAGATAGCTTTTTATACCAGGCATATATAAAAAATATCATTAGATTAACTGAACATTTTTCTAGCATACCTTTAAGCTGGTTTTTTAAATAAATAATCATATTTTTACATAAAAAAATATTGAAATTGTTAAGTTTTATTTTTTAAAATTCTCATAAACCGAACTACATTTGTGACGTAAGCCTACTTTATACATAAAAATGTCCGCAATGAAATTCTACAGAAAACCTTAAACTTAGATTTTTTTTAATTGCCTTATATTTTTAATATAAATAAAAAACTGTCAAATGTTTATTTTTTGATGTTGTCGACGGACGCTCGAAGTGCACGTGGACGACACCATTTGCAAAGGCCGAACTTCAAGGTCTCCTCACGATATACTGGCTCTTAACTAACAGAGTGCGGATTGTATTGATTATACACTAAAGTGTCTTCGGCCTTATGTATCGTTTTAGGACGTTGCTAAGCTTAAAAGCGCTGTCACTTAAGCAGCGAAATAACGGGTTAATACCGCTTGTAATAGCTTGTATTATCTATTATGTATACGTATAATTATATTGTGTATTGTTTATAGGTAAATATTATCATAACTTAAATATAAAATATTTAATTTGAACGGAATGTGTATGAAATGTATGCCTAGAACAATGGATTTGGAATTTGTGTATTTTTGTTGAGAAACCGGCCGATAAGATATTAGTATATTTGCCGAATCATAGTAAATGCTATATGGATGGCTCTTTTTAATAAACGTTGAATTCTGCGGTGTCTATAGGCACCCATATTAACTACAACAATAACATTCAAGCCTTTTTGATATTATATGCTCAAAAGGGCTTTGTTTTTCTCGACGCAATACACCTCGAAGAGTGCCATTACTGCAGCGGTTTGCCAGAGGCTACTTTTTACCTTACAGCTGATTCTGAAAGACTCGCGGTGCTGACCAAATTACTCGTACACTTTTCAAATTACTCGTACGTATGAGTAAGACGTCGCACTTTATTGTTGTATTATACAGATGCCACATTCATATACAATTTATGCCAAAAGTGCAGCGGAGTTTCGTATTCGAACAAAATATCTACTTTTGGAACATTTGGCCGGTTACTTCCAGTATTCGTTTTATATGTAGGTACCATTTTCTTAATCTATCTATTTGGCTTAATATGGCTTATTTCAGATTTTTGTTCACTTTGTACCTGCGTTAAAAAATATAACGTTTCATGGTGATATTTAAACAGCTTAAAAACTCTTCGTAAGTGTGTTAAAATATTCCTTACTTAGACTAAGTGTGTCTAACCAAAATTATTTCGTTTGTAACTTCTAAATAATATGGAGAATACTTATATTACAAAAATAATAATTTAAAAATATTTCAGTGGTACCTGAAATCGTGGCAATTAGTGGTTAGGGCGTTGAACTATTAGCCCAAAAGTCGCGCGTTCGAATCCGCACATGGTCATAAACATATTTAAACGGTGATTGGTTGACTGCGCCGATATTTCTGTGTAATCTGTCGGCTGATTCCTGACATTGACAAGCTATCACGAGGGTTTTTTTCATCAGTAAACGTCAATTACCTACACAAAGCCCATACAAAAGCATTACTTCGTCGTTTCTTTGTTCCTCCGTTTTTACGTAAAAATAACTTTTTTTATACCTTTTGGCCAATTTTCTTTAACCAATGTAATGAAAAACATTTGGGTGGCTGTATTGGGCGAAATTAAAGCAAAAAAATAATTACAATCCGAGATTTCTTAATTGCGTTTATGAAGGCCTAATTACAGGGTAAAATATGAGACCGTTAAAACAGCGCTTCGCTGAAATATTATTTTAAAAATCTTTGAGAAATAATGTCAGGTCATTTTTTTCAGAATAGTACGTATTGAACTTGTTTTTTCGTAACGTTTTTCCTTGGGGTACAAAATTTCTTATTGGTGGTACAAAATGGTTCAAAACTATGGTATATCCACGGATATAATTCGTTAAAGTGGTGCCAAAATCAATGAAGCCGTGCCAGTCGCTTGTTGGTTAAATTAATTGGTATTAACTATTACCATTGCTTTGTACATGAATTTATTTTAGATGTATATTCTGGTATGCTTTGGCTATTTATAATATATGGATAAATATACTAAAATAACCAAACAATGATTTTTTTAAATAAACCTTCATAGATTAACCTTCATACATACCATACTGGAGTGCTCTTGTTCCAATTAAGTGCCACTTAGGATGTCCGCAGCCATGCCTATGCAGGGTTATCACCTCCTTTGGAATGTCGACGTTCGCAGGCAGAGTCAAAGGCGAGGGGCTTGAGCGACTCTATTGTCTTAAGTTCTAGTATTTAGTGCTGTGCGCACAATTGTGCACCTTTGCACAAGTGTCCGCCTACGTTGGCATTTATCTCGATCCCGTAATGCTCTTATTGTGATAGCTTTCACAGAGAGATTACAAAAGTAGTTGGCATTTTGTGAATTAAGTTTTCCGGCAACTAACCAACGCGTTGTCCTTTATTTTAACATGACGTTTTACTATGTAATACTACAAATATTTTTTATGTGTAGTATAAATGTCCAGGGAAGTATGTTGGTACTTCTGGTAAAAATTCCTACCTTTAACATGTTATTTATTTTAAATATCCAAATAAATAGTATAAAATTGATTAGATATTCCAGTACATATGAAAACCGGTCGAGGGTAACTGTGTTTATACTCTGAAGATTCCGTCCTTCTCACTCGTCTTATTAAGAGCGGTCCGACCCTAAAAGATAATAATAAATAAAGATATTTATTATTATCTTCTTAAAAACAGATAACTACACTATGTACAAGCATATTGAAGGTCGCTATTTCACTCGCTTCAAGGATGCTCAATCTTTCAGCGATTACCAAAATTACGTCGAAGTTATTCCTTTATTTTTATTCATCTGAAATAAATACGTATATGAGATTACATTCAAAATGGTCCATCGCCGTATTCTCGGATCAACTCGCCACCGGGCGGTGCGTGGTCTATTCCCCAGCCGCTGGTCACTCATTATCCTAGTTTCCGAAACGAAATAATATATGATACCCATGAGGACGTTCCTTCTTCTCAAGTCCGATAACTTCATTATCCAGCTTAGTCCTTAAGTCAGTTTTACACGTTGCATTAAACATAGTAACTAGGTGAGATTATTAGTTTCTATAAGTTTTCTACCTTAAGTGAGAAACGAAACATAGGTTAAAAATAATTAATCTTATTCATACTCATATATCTAACTTGAAGAGAGAAATTCAAACCTTTCTGAAAACTTGGCAGAAGTTGGTTAATATCGGACATAACATTTTTATTTTATAATAATATTAATACTACGAGTATGTATTTTTTTCACATTATTGGAGTACACGATTATGTTTGCAGATTACGGAACCGAGAACACATTAAAAACAATCGAGAAAAGTGAAAGTGCGCGCATACTCGCAGTTCTAAAATAAAATAGACGGTGATTTGACCCACTTTCGCTGAGTATCCTATCCTAACCTAACTTAGGTCATCTGTTTGATTTCTATATATTATTGCATTATTTCAGGCTGTTCAAGTAACATTGATCAAGTGATTGTAACATTAATATTTTCCTCTGCATTTTGACTAGTTATTTTTATTCCAAACCATTTCGGCGTCCGCCGGAGCTCTTTGATTAATAGCATTGTAATTTCGGGGATTGGAGGATTTAAGTTGAGCAAATTTGAATGCTTGGTCCAGACGATGCTGCGCTGTTGTGCTGAGATTAATGATTTAGCGGGGGCGAGAGAGTTTTGTGGCGCCAACGAAATCGATCGGCGAGCGTCTAATGAGGCCTTTAATAATCTCTTAAAGGTCGTCTTATGATGACTTACTGCTGTTTTCATATTCATGGTAATATGATACACTGTTTTAACACGGTTTTTCATATTAAGGCGCTGTGTATAAAAATATTCAAAAGCAGGCCCCACTAATGTCTATAACCCCCCAACATACCTCTCACGCCTATATACTGATGTTAATACCCCATCCTCGTATAAGCAACGTCTATTACCCCCCACCCCCAATTAATGTCTATACTTCCCCCTCCCCACTAATGTCAATACCTTCCCCCCCCCCACTAATGTCTAATCCTCCTATGTCCCTAATGTCTATTATCCAATCGAGACCCATGGATCAACTGAACTCATTGTGTTTTTATAAAAAAAAAAAAGAAAAAAAGTATTTCAAGAAGTTGTGTAAAAGAAGTACCTATTTGTAGACGAGATTTCCCCTTTAAGACAATTCACGAGCGGAATGCCATGTTTCCATGTTTCAAATTACGGTAGGTACATACCTATATAATTTGTTAAAAACTAAGATATCTGAGATAAATCAATCATGCATATACGAGTAAAAAATAGATCACATAATTACATAAACAAAACTGTTCTAAATTCGCATTTACTAGCATGTTTCCAATTAAACTTTATCTGTTTACGAAGGGCAGAAATTTAAAATTCCTATGAAAATTAAAAAAAAAAATTACGAATTCGCAAAAAACATATAAGTACATAAATGACTATTAAGGTTAAAAGAAGGAAAGAGAAAAATAGAAGATAAGCTTATCTTAAAAAATAGTGCATAGTAATAGTATAAGGGTGCCCAAGTAAAGACAGAGAGAACTTACGTGAGGGTGTGCTGTGGAAATGACAGAAAAGTAGGAGAAAGAAAGAATGAGAAGTAAAGATATGTGCAAAATAAAAAGAAACCTATATGTGTAAATAACATTAGTATTATTTACACCTATATGTGTAAACCTATTTATTTAAACTATATGTGTCATAAAAAAAATGATTTAATCCTTCCTAGCTTATTAAACCAATCTTTTATAGAAATACGCAAAAAAAAATTATTGTATTGTTAAATATCTTTTTAAATTTTTAATTATATTCTTTTCTTTTCTTACTGTGCAATATGTTTTTTTATCGTGGATGTTTGTGCAACACATATAAAAGCAAAGAAAACCGTTATGCCAAGTGAAATATGAATAGGATCAGAATATTGACCCAAAGTATTGTAAAAAATGGTATCCGCACACGGTGATACCATTTTTAATGCTTCATACCACCATCTGCCCTGACTTTAGGACAGGCACATTCGGCCTAGTTGAATAGGGCCGATTTTTTCACATTCCATCGCTTAATAAATCTCGACAGATAGTCAGAACACTCACCCGTATGTAATACATAGATACAACGATTGCCTTTTCTTGTAATTTCTTTCTGAACGAAGAAAACGCCCCACCGCCCGCCGGTTGTACGCTTTCCACGTAAGATATTTTTACGTGGAGTTTGTTCAATTTCGCCCTGGCTGGAGAGATGCCAGATCCATCACTCAGCGCCCGGTGAGCTATTCAATATAAAGTTTCCCATCCTTCCGCGCCGCATGCCTCCTCCACAAACACCAAAAGAACCCCTTTATCTATTGTATATATATTTTACAATTCGTTCAGCTGGTGCTATCTAATGTAAGAGTTTATATACGCTGTCTGTCGTACACAGATAGGTAGTTCTTCGGACCTCAGCAAACGTACCACTTTTATGACAATCTGCATGGGTAGAATTATTTAAGGCTTCTTGATTGTGTAGTGCTGGGTCTCAAGCCTTTGCCCCTTTATCGGTTTGAGGGGAGTGATGGATCGATTGTAGAGAGATTATATTTGTTATTCGGTTTAAACACATATTACAAAACTTAAATATTACGAAGTATAAATAGTTGTTAATAATAATAATGTGCAGACACGTAAGGTGTGCTGTTGACTTGATGTGTGTTGAGAGAGAGCCGAAGACTGAAGATGCCGAGAACCTACTTCAATCAAAAAACTTATTGTGGGACAGGAATTTCCAATTTTTCGAACTGCAACTCTGCGCTTTCTACACAATGGTTTTCGGAAAACTGAAACATGAGAAGTAGTCAGCTGTCTTCGTCCAGTTGGTCAGGTCAGGTCGTCTAGCAGACGATTTCACACGGCCCTGAGTTATGCTAGCATGTACTAGAATATCTGTACAATTGTATCAAAGAAAAAAAAATAGAAACATAGTATGTTACCGACGCAATGATTCAGCAGAGAGTAATGGTTCAGCAACTATATGCGCCATCAATTTTTACTTACGACCATCGGCCGCGAATGAAAGAGGCGACAGAGTCGAGTCCAATGAAATATACTACCTTTGAAATTAAGAGTATCAGAAACTTAACGTTATATAATTGAACTTAAGTTCAAAGTTCATTTTTTTTTCAAAAACAATTTATAAAAAGTTCAGAAATGACAATAAAAAAAAATAGAAAATAATATAAGATTTCAAATTAAATAAACAAAATAGTAAAAGAGAAAAAGAAACAAAAACTTGGGTTCAGAGATATTACGTCTGTCCGTTCAACTCGAAAAATATGATGGTATAATGTGGAGGCCCAAAGAAATGGGACATAAAGTATAGCACATACGAGTCCATACATACATCGCTGTCCACATAGCTGTGAGAGTAGTTACTCGCGATATCGAACCTGCTATGGAATAATGTAATGAAGTGCTTAGTGTTCGGCGGGATTATGGGAGCTGCAAACATAAAAGTTTTCCGGCCGCCAAAATCCAAAGGCCAATCTTGACGTCCTTTTGCGTAATTTTCTTTATTGATATACTCGCGAGTAGCTGCCAAAATATATTAATATTTTAATATTTTTTATAGCTAAAATTACCTAAAAAAAACAAATGCCTGACTCTTCGAGTATCGACTATTAAGTTATACTACAAAATAAAACACAATACAATTTTTCTAAAGTTATTATACGAGTAGACTTATTTTGTTTTTGTTCTGCTGTATTATTGTTATAAAAAACTTTTCTTTTATATACCCATTCTATTATTTTACTGTCGTGTTATTATATTATATCTGTGTGTATTATTGATTTAATGAGTACCATACTAGTTTACACCTTTTCTATTAATTATCTTATTATCACGTGATAATAATATAATTACATTGCATTTTGAAAGGATATTAACAGTAATAAACCACTCTTTTTAAGTAAGGTTTTTATCAAAATACCATACACATACCCTCTCTCTTCTCTCTCGCTCTAACAGATAGCTTCTTTAAGGACAATAATAATAAAAAAACAAAATTGTTATTTTAATTTGTTATAAATTAAAATTAGCTTAGTATCACTTTTATGTCCTCAATGTTTTATGTATGATTTTAAAACGTGTCACATTTTATAATTGAATTTATTAAGAAAAAAATATTTCCTCAACTCGAAAACCGAATTTCGGTTTAGGGTTCGCCATAAAAAGTCATTAGGGGTCGGACATTATTTTCAAGCTCTAGTTGGTTTTAATATTGATATTTTTTTATCTTTTGTTACCATTTTAAAAAACATTTGAAAAATTGTAAGAAGTAAACTAATTTAATAATAAATAATAATCTTAAAAAATTAATGAAACGGGAATAACCCTGCTTAGCTCAGCCCACATCCATTTGGCTACTGACTTGACTCATTAATTACTAAGTGGGCAGTGTTACAGAATACAGGCAGTGTCAACATTGTCAATATTAAACCGGGCCACGTTCGTAAATCAACCCTTTCTGCGAACTTTGCCCGGCAGCGGAGTACAATGCTAACAGTGGCCGGGCAATGTCGACTCCGCACAGTACATACCCTGCAAGGAAAGGGTCTTCGCGCCGCCTGCAGTACACCAAACCGTAAGTTGGATTTTTTCCTTGTCAATCCTGGCCTATTTTTCCAATAAGCCAGAATTGAAACCATACAACCGCTCTAGCCGAGAACAAGTTATTTCAGGCCAAACCAGCGAGTGGCCTTTCCGAAGTGTGCACACAAATAACGATGCCCCTAGTATTAATACATTTTTATTTAAAATAATACGAAAAAACGGTATTTTACATAAACTTTATTTTACACAATATCATGATAATAAATAAAGATATGTATGTATTTATGTAAAGTGCAGATTGATTTAATCATAAATTTTACTTTTCTTTTCAAGTAGTAATATAATTTATTATGTAAGTTGTGAAGTTGTGCACGTTTATAAAAAAATCAAATAAAAATATTTTTAAACATAAACATAATTTAGTTTCAGTAACTCGTTTTATTCATTTGTGCTCCATTGGTGCTCTGAAGTTGTATTATTACTCTCGCAGTTGTTGCAGAACCGCAAAATATGAATATGACGTTCTCAGGATCTTCGAAAAAAAAGAATGACTAATAAAATGTAAATTTAAAAATATATACAGGCTGTCCTTTTAGGGGGAGCAAAAAATATATCGGAAAAATGTTTCCTAATTACAAGAAAAACAAGTTCGAAATTTCAAATAAATTGTTTTAATGTTTGAGAATTCGCGAAGCCCCGAGCGGTTCGGGAAGCATTTCGAAGAAAAACAAAGTTTTTTAATAATATAATTATTTAATTATGAAATTTTTATTTTACGATTTTTTATTTTCGTGAGACAGGTTTAGTTGTCGATGTAGATCAACGCCCTAAAAGAACATTAGTGAATATAAATACACCCCTGTATATATTTAAAAAATACCAAAATGACTTTTTAAACTGTCCATATTATTAGTATTATTATTATTATATTATGAGATATTGGGATAGAAAAATCTAGAATTTAAAATGAGCAAATGCAATTAAAATTGAGCGAAAATGTATTTTTCAGGTCGCCAAAGCACATATTTTGTTAAAAATACGAAATTTACATTTCGCTCTCATACAAAGTATTATTTTGCGCAATTTGCAGTATTTCTAAGTAGAATATCTGATCTGATATTTTACTATTGCAAATTATTCCAGTAACGTTAAGGTATAGTGAGGTAAATGTATGGTCCAGGGATGAAGCATATCTGGTTAGTTTGTTGATAACAGAGACTAATTTATATTCAGCAAGTTAGCATAGGTAATCCTGCGCTTGTTGATCGGAATAATTTATTAAATTTATATTAATGTCTCCTGCCAAAATTAGGTGTTTACGACTTCCAATAAACGAACCTTTTTTCTATAGCTAATTATATTTAAAACTTATTTTTATAAAAGGAAAAATATTTTTTTAGTGTTATGTATTTATGTGCGTATTATATAGATAAATAAATAAACAAACTAAAAATGGTGGTATGGAATATGTAGATGGCGATCTATATATACCAAAAATATACGAAATAATCTACATTTAAAGATAATTAGGTAGTTTTCTGAAAAACAATCTTTTTATTAGGTAATGAATAAATGTGTTCGTTCCATATTAGTAGAAAATAAAAGTTTCTTTCTTGGTTCAATTTGATTTCATTTTCACTTTAAACGCCAGCCGAAAGGTAATAAACGCTGGAAGGTGTCCCCCCCTTAAGGCGCTACTCACCACCAAGTATGTTTGAAGAGATAACGCGAAGAAATTGCCAGCCCGCCACACAATCGGCCTCTTAAGCCGTTCGAGGAATATGAAAAGAGCTTTAGTGCATCTAGTGTCGATACTATACCATTCGCATGAGTAGGCGGCTGCCACCAGATCACCACTCTGAGGGGGGAAACATATTTTTAATGGTAATTGGGCTGACTTTGAGGCTTTCAGATTTATCCGGGCGAGGCGCTCGTGGAACACGCTCCTGGAACACTTTCCAGAATCTGTGTTCGCAGGCGAGATTACTCCGCCGTTTAAACTATGATGGCCAGACATTCTGTTATCATTTTTTACTCGCGGAGGTTGTCTACCAGCAAACAAAATCCATACAGTCACAGTAAGTCTCAGAATGATAGCATGAATTCAGTAAATAAATAAAATATTGGCTTACACAGTGCGGCTTACCCAAACGGCTTTCGTTGCACTGGATTTATACTTATTTCTAACTTTACTGAATTTGCCTAACTCAACTGAAAACACTTAGTTTTACTTTTTATGACGTTAATTACAAATCTAACGCGTTTAAATTTATTCAGCATATAAATTAATTTTGTTTTTTACGAACATTAAACCGTTATTCCGAAACTTTTTTCGAAGTCGAAAAATAAAAGTTAAAAAAAAATAGCCAAACAATAACGATTTGTAAATTTCATTTCAATATAGCTACAAATATTCTGTAGTTTTCAGTACCTTAATTACTCATTTCCTTATAAGAATATTCCGAAGTACTACAAAATATTTACATTATTATTTTAGTTTCGATATATCGAATTTTTTAAAATATATTTAAGGAATCAAAAAAGTTTCATTAAGGCAGTGTTTAATTGTATACCGTCGTTGTTACTTCGTTTCCCTGCCAGAAGAAAAGTAAGGACTGAAAGAAAATTGCCCCGAAATAGATGCCGGCAGACACAAATTCCAAGCTCGCCGGTGTCACCTGCAATAATAGAAAATAATTACGAACACACCCACCGCTGTGTCAAACCAAAGAAGGTCGTCAAACCAAAATATACCATGAAACAGGCATTTTGATTTTCAACTCTTAGATTCATAGAATGCAACCAGAAAATATATCCGTTGAATACACAAATAAACGCTTAATTTATTTATACAATTTCATCACTAAGAGGAAAGATAGGACTTTAGGTCTCCTTCTTTTTCCATTTTAGACCAGGTTTTTTACAAAAGTTGTTTACAATTCGTGTTTAGAATAGCACTCCTTAAAAGGATACTGTTGGCTTTAAGTACATCTTGTATGTATTAAATGTGTATATGTGTGTGTGTACTGATTTAAGAAATTAGGATTCTTTACACTGAAAAAAATATAGAGCAGTGTGTTTCCTGAAGAGTTAGTAGAATCATAATTTGTTGTGGCTACTGAATTTTAGTAGGCCCACCCGAAGTATATTGTAGTGTATATATACAATCTGATTAATAACTGCTTAAACCAATTCCTGTAGATTAATAATCGTTCACCCAACAAAACCTTCCTATAGCCTGTACCAAACAATCTGCGTAGATGCAACATCAAATGAAAAGTTGTATGCAGTTTACCACAGCTGTGTAAAAGTTGAGTACCGGAGTTCAGTTGGACGTACCAAACATTCTGTTACCAGAACCAGAACTTTAGCCAGAATCGGAAAAAAAACGTTTAACTGTACATATTTTTTTCTCATTGTATATTTATTTGCAATATTTTTATATTTATAGTATTTTATATTTAAACCCGCCAATTTAATTGTTAGTGGATACTAGTTATATAATAGTTTGATATTTTATAACAGATTATGTTTTTATCTTTGTTTATAGTATTTGAAGTCGTGTTGCATTTTTATTTCCCAACGCGTAAAAACCTAAAAAAAATAAATAAATAAAACCATTAATACATACATATTCTGTCGGATAATCCAATCAACTATGATTAACAGTATCATTTTACCGCTCCGTGCAGATATATACTTTCGTATGACGTTGCCATTCTGGTACCAGGTTCACCTTGCCTCTGATTGGGTGCGACGTCTTCAATTAATTAAACTAATAAGTTTTAGGGGACTTGAGAAAACGGTAGCTTGAGCATCTAGTTGCGTATCCTGTCGAGTTTCCTAATGAATTTCGTTTGTATTTGCACGGCAAAATACAAACGAACCTTACGAAATAAAATATTTATTTTTACACCACAACATTTTTTAGACCTTATCGACCCCCAAAACAGTTTTCGTTTATGTCGACCCCTGGGAAACCGATTTCGACCCCAAGGGGTTGATATCGACCACTTTGGGAATCCCTGATTTAGACAATGCAACTGGTATATCTCGAAAATTGGCGAAGCTCAGTGTCCTAAAAACCGAATATAAAAATAATTTTAATGCTATAATTTATATTATTAACCAATCAAAATAGGGTATTAAAAATGTTGTTCATAAATTGTAATTTAAAAAAAAACAATCATTTTCGGACTATTTTAAGACAGTATTTACTTGCATAAAGTTATTTACCGGCAATCGTAAGAGAAATTAGTCAATGATGTCAAAACTTACAAATAAAAGTTGTAATCCGGTCATGCAGAACACGCCAACGGAAGCTATAAGCTGGCTACAAGCCACCATGTGGAATGTCTGTTCAGACTTCTTCATGAATCTGCAAAAAGTAAATTTCTGTTTGGTGTGAAAAAAAAATCGTCATATGAAAATACATTTATTATATCATTTATTTTTAAGACGAACAATATCAAAAGCGGTATTATTTTAAAACAAACAATAATAATATATTTATTATACACTTCAAAATATGTAAAATATGTATATATAATATGTATCCTATAGAACTAAGTGTATAAAATGTAATAAAATGAAAATGTACCCGATGTCACTTTAGCAACGACATAACACAATTATGCATAAGGCCGAGTGTTTATTAATTTATCTCAATGTTGTCTTCCATTATCCATTTCGTGATCGATCCTTATAATTTAAAAATGGTCACCTCTTCCAGGATTTTTTTAAATTAGGGCACTTCTTTTAGGATGTTGATCTATATCGACAATCAAACATTAATCAGAAAAAAATATTGGAAAAATGTTTCTCAATTACGAGAAAAACGAGGACGATATTAAATAGAAATCGTTTTAATGCTTGAGAGCGCGGTTGAAAGCGTGGCTCAGTGACCCCCGAGCGCGCGGTTCGCCAAACATATTATTTAATAATATGTTATTTAATAATATAATTACTTTAGTATGTTATTTTTTTCGAAAATATATTTTTATTATCGTGAGACCGCTTTATATAAGACCGCTTTATAGAGACTATATAGATCAACCTCCTAAAAGGAGTGCCCTAAATTTTAAAACGTCCTGTATATTATAGCAGATTATATTACATTCCGACAAAAAATGTGCATAAACAGCTATAGAAGCCTGAGATACTTTTTTTTTGTAAATTCATAAACTTTATTTTAAAAAATGTAAAATGTGTATATTTTTTTTACCGATTTACATTAACAAATTTAAACTTACGTAATACGCGGGCATAGTCATAATACGTGCTCGTTGCTTATCAGATAAGTGACTCATTTGTGATTATTATTATAACAGCAGCTAGTATTAATAATAATTATCAACTACTGAAAAGTAACAGATTGTATGTATTACTCAATAAACTAATAAGATACTTTAGAAATGATGAAGTTTTGCCTAATTTAAAAAATATGATGCAAAAACGTAGTTTCTTCCTTGATTTTTACCATCAAAAGTTTTTTACGCGCATCGAATCTAGGCGCTCATTTATCTCCTTCCAGTCTTTTGATCCACTTGATACGAAAATGTATTCCTTATAACTAAGATTGCATATATGTACTTACTCGATTATACATTGATATTTATAAATCCAACTTATAATCTGTCTATAAGACTCTTCATCATATTTCTCTCCCTGATTTTTATTCAAAATAACATTGTTATAACTATTGACCGGCGTCCAAAGCAAAGACGGCCTAGTTTTCCGACTTGTCCCTGCCTGAAATAAAACAATAAATTAGTAGTAAATTATTTAACCAAATCCTGACATCTTACAGCTAGGCCCTACAGGCATCATCTTCCCCCGACTACTCGCGCCTGTGGTACCAACTTGTGATGGGTAGCTTTAATTTCCTATCTCCGATTGTGACTGCGGCACTTTTGGCCCATTCGGTGTGCGTTTTGGATAGCCAGAGGCGACAGTGGGTTATATTTTAGGTCTGAGCAGATTAAAATAAAAAACATACAATGATATCATGACAACTTTTAACTCATCATAAAGTTTGACGCTGGGCTAATAATAAAACATAATATTTTAATTTATAATAACTATAATGTGGCACTAAACATTCTTTTACATATTTCTATTTATGCACATAGATGAGTTTGTATTAATTTAAAATGGCAATTAATAAATATCTGCCATATTTTTGAAATGTTTACGCGACGTTTAGTGTTCAAAAATGCTTGAAGCCGCTTCTACCATTGCGTACAGACAGTTGATGGTCAAAACGGATATACACAATAACCAATTTTATCAAGTCTTCAAATATCTTCTATAGGAGAAATAGCAACCAACTAAATTGTGTGCACATGATTTTTTATGTTTGTATCATTCTAACGCGACTATGCAGGCAGTATTTTGTTTTTATTTACCTAAATTTAATTAAAAACTAAACTAAACTACAACTAAAACTACCCAAGCGGATGACATAGCATGTCATACATATCCGATGATTTCAGGTCTTCTAAACTAAGCATAACTGTTTGTGGTCCAGAAGTGAAAGTAGTGATGAAGCGTTGAAAACTGGCTGCCGTAATGCATCGCTTAGCCGAAAAATTGTTTACCACGGCGCGGTATCCCACGCCCACTAAATAGGGACACCCACCACGCCGAACCACGCCACGTCTTACCTGTCGTATTTCCTCGTTCAGGATGTCCATTTGTGAACACCCAAAAGCCATCAGCGACAGTACAATCGAGTCAATGGAGGTGTTCATAAATGCGCCCATCAATATTCCAACAATCTGATAAATGTATAATATCTCATAAAACGGAGATTTATCAGCCGGAATGGGATACCTAGAATTACATAAACTTGAATATGTTATGCAGAGGTAATCAACCTACAATATTTCCTACTATATTCAAATGCGCTTTGGACTATCCTAATTTTTCAGATTTCGTTAATTCTATGTTCACATAATTCCGTTATTAATTTTTTTATAAAAATGTAATGAATTTCTTAGCGCTTTAATTCAAGAAAATTACTTAGTTCTGACTATAGGTCATATGATAAAATACTTTTATGGTACATAAATAAATTCTGGAGACACGCTATTAAATGTATTTAAAAAATACAAATAAGCCTAGAAGCATTATTTTTACTAAACCTTTAAATTTAATTTAACTTAAATGCCTATTAACTACCTAAAACTGAGGTATAAAAAATAAATTAATTAAAATTTGGAATACACGTTTATTTCAACATTAACCAATATATTGAATTAAATAGTGGATGTATGCTTAAGTATATTAGGGATATATGTATAATATATAAAATATCTACTGTGTACTTAGCAAATATTAGATATTAAGTCCCTATTAGTAGGGACCTAGTAAGTTATATGTTTTGCTGGAAATTAATTATATTATTTGATGTATATGTTTAGGCGATGTCTCTCTGAGCAAAACGTGTCGTACTTACTCTTAATACTTGTAAATTCTTGTACTCTTACTTTTGAAATTTGAGTATCTGGGTTACTTATCAAAAACTTTACATTACATTAAATATGAACATGAAATAAAACCTTAAATATGGAAACGTATTTAAAATTGTTGATCATTGGTTTTTATAACATTAAAAATGTAAAATATCTTGAAATACTGTAAAAATAAAAGACAATTTAAAAAAAATGTTACAGGTGTACCGTGAGACCTCTTTTTTTCAAATTGGGAATAGTTTTACCAAGATTATATACTGATTACTATTAACTACTATTACTAGTTATTTATAAATAAGAAGTGATAAAAAAAATATACAGCATTAACATTCCGCCGTGACTTCTTAAAAAGGGCTCAAAAGTTTCAATTTACTGCGTCAATTTTCACACAATGCACATGCTATCCACATAAGAGATATATAAAACAGGTTTTTAAAAATATCAAAATTTTTTACTAATTATATAGATAATAGTTAACATTCCTTTTTTAAAATCCAAATCCAAAATCCAGGAACCCCTTTATATGTGCTCTTTATATTTCCCGATATGTTATTTTTTTCACTTTAGTGCCAGCTGACACTTCAAAAACCTTGATATGTAACGCTAGCATGCTATAAATGTTTCTTTCGGGTACTTCCCCCCCCCCCCCCCCCCCTAGTCTAGCAATCCGCCCTTGCGGAGAAAATGTCTCGATGCCCCGTTTTAAACACACCGCCAGGAATAAGATCTTTGTAATTAAAAAATATAAGTGTTCGACAATTTTGGCTCATTTTAGTTGATCTTTTCGTTATTTTGTAGCCTGATAGCATCTATATATAAATAATTAACATGAATTTATAATTAATATTACTTTGTTTTATTTATTCCGCCACCCCCTCGGAGCATTTTGTCTGAAAAAAACACTGAAAAAAAAACTATGGATAACCCTGAAACTACAATACCGATTGCAATGATTTCGGCATCATTCTAACCGGCATATACCAAGTTCCGTTCTTGCCAAAACACTGAGTCGCGACCGCGCAAGCGCAGGAGCAGGGGTGGCATTTGTGGCTTAGCGGGTATTTTGTGCGTCCTCGAAAATTTCCGGCTTCAACGACCTGAGATTCCAAAAAGCTACGATGCTGGTTTTAGTTTCAAATGATCATTATGTGTTAGTAATGCAATATTAAGCCAAAGTTTTAGTGAGTGGAAAATAAAATACAAAGTCGTCCAAAATTCACGCCAAAGCCAAAGTGTAAGTTGAAACGTTGAAACGTTTTCACCTCAATACCTCGGTTGTGCATCCCGGCACGGTCGCACCCGGTTTTTTAATCTGACATATTCATTGTCTTTTAAATTTTTTCTAAATTATAAAATATGGTACAGTTATAATAATAATTCACAATAATATGAAATTTCCTTTAATTAAAATATGTCATTAATCATATTTTCTTTTGTAGTATAGCATTATGATAAATATTTAGAACAAAGCGCAAAAATATCTGATTTATAATATGAAACGTCAGCCCTAAATCAGTGTGAAGGGCGGTTTGCTACACCATCTATAACCATAATTACCAAGCTTTGAACGGAAGGACCTTACTTCCTTTGATGTTATCCACTAATGGGAAAATAGCCCAAAATGAAATCGCGAGCGTTGACGATCCCAACAGAACGAAAAACTTCACATTGATCTGATGGCTTTGCCTTCTGGAGATTCTAAAGGACATAAAAAAAGCAAGATAAACATATTAGCATTGCAATTACCTACTCATTTTCAAGGATCCTCTTTACAACCAAATAAATCACCTAAGACTAATCTTCAAACTTGCGGGAAGAGTTTCTTAATCATTTTCAGTCTTGTATATCTCAGATTGATTTCAAAAAGCAACATTTTTTTTATTTTTTAGAATCATTGGTTGTATAGATTTTTAATTAAAGATGTAAAAGTTAAAGTGTTTCACTTAATTATATTTGATCATTGTTGTACATAGTAATACTTTAAAAAGTAAATAAATTCATAACTTCTGCAAAATAAATGAATGAATTCAAACGAATTTGAATGAAAGAATCAGATGATCATACAATAATTTTAAATATTCATAATAATAAGGCCAATATGCTTTACCCCAATGATAACATGAAGTGAATGCAGCCTAAAGTGACTTCAGATTCGAAATATTTTGGATTGCAAAATTTGCATTGTAAATGCATTAATTAATTTACAATCAAAAGTATTCAAATTTCTTGGAATGATATTCAGTGCGCATTTAAATGTATCACTCAAAATAATTTTGTAATACTATTTACACTATTTAAATTTGCAATTTTCCTATTAGTATCATTTCGACTTTCACTCGGATATATACGAGTATTCCTCCGTTTTCTTTGTCTCGCGTCAGTTCTATGTGGAGGCATAATAGAAGATATGTGCGAATATTTGGATGTAAAAAAAAATGAAACTACTGAAATTAAAAATGTAACATGCAAAATTAAATGAATGAAACTAAGATTGGACAGGGCTTAATTTATATAATAATATGTAGTCATTTTTTTTAACCTAATAGTTATGCTTATATGCTTTGACATTTACTTTATTGACATTGAAAATTTATTGAAAAAGGAACATTTCAAATCAAACAAAATTCACAACTCGAAACTCATTCGACAATCTGTCAGTTAGTATGAACGTTTTATTTTATTAAATTTAATGTATTTATAAATATTACAAATATTACAGATAATTTTAACTTTCTGCGCTCCTTCTCCATATAAACTTTAACCTGCCAAACTTCAAACCGTGTGCGCAATATGCCTAAAAAGGAATCCGAAATTTTCCCGTCACGTATTAATATATTATATAAAATCTACTCGTAGATTTATGAAAACTAAAATTAGTATAATTATTATGAAATAAAAGATACATTTCTTGATCATGCGACTGCCAAGCGAATGCCTTTTCTCTGAGTACATTTTCCATTAGGAGACTCAGAGCAGTTCTTTTCTTGAGATAAACATAAATTTTAAAACACAACGAAGCTACACTGAACAGCGAATAGCACGCGTCGACCGCTTTCGCCATGTTGCCTAGCGACTGTAAAGTGTAGACTGTTTGGAAAAACGCGAAGCTATAGATCCACGCCATCGCGAAAATAAAGTACGCGTTGTAAAGCGTCCGATGTGATCCTACGCTCCACAGTCCCAGGATCCTCATCAGCTTGGCCTGATAGTAGAAGTATTCCTCGGACAAATCCATCTTGAATGGGGGAGTTTGTCGGATTAGCGTCTCTGATGCGCTACGCTCGCTTTTATAGCCGTTCTAAGCTTCGAGCTGCAATCTCGCTTCAGGGCTGCCAAGCATCGATAAGGACTTTTATTGTTATAGCTTTGCATCTAAGAGATGCCTACTTAATCTTAGTACACTTTATTTTCCGTCCAGAGGAAACTAATATAAGTATAAATTTTCCCACACCTTCCTCGGTGATGTACAATGCTAATTTAATAAAACTTCTTTTTATTTTAACTGTTTATTGTTAATATTTTATATTTTGATTCATTAAATTTTGATCATTTAAATTGCTGTTATACTGTTGAAAAAATACAAAAAAAATGTATGTAGTGTGTGGTTTATTTATACGCAATGATAAGTTGTTTTAAAATTATAGTTTTTTTTTTATTTTTATAGATAGGTTATAAAATTTAAGCTAGTATTGTTTATTGGTATCGAGCTCTATACCTACATACTTACTTAACTAATCATAATTTTAATAATTTTGTAGTTTATAAAAAATATTATTCAAAGTGCATTCCTTAGCTAAAATAAATGTAAATTAGATTATTAGTCTTTTAAATAACGTATTCTACAATTTTAAGTAATTCACCATTTTTATTATTATTTTACTTTTTTTAATAGTGTACATATAAATAAATTATTTTTTTGCCTAGTAATGAACTAAAAGTATATCAATTATATTCTCATTGGTATTGTATGAATTTAAATATAATAATTTGCAATCTATGGAATTCTCATTTAAGCAATGAGCTGTTGCTCTGTATAAAAAGTTTGTTTTAATTTTTTACCGATTTTTTAAGTCGAATTAAAAGCGTCATGCAAGATTTTAACCTTCGGGACCAGCTACAGGCAAACTCTTAAAATGATCTGCGGGATGTCACGCGAAGCAAGAGGTCGCTATCTATTTAATTTTGTCCTATTGTTTTGTGAGCTTCACAGAATTCTCCTGTGTTTTTTATTTCTTGCCCATTCTAAATGCTAGGCTATTGCAAGCGGCACCGATGCGGGTCCAAAAGACGGACTCCGCCTCACCAAGCTTCCCGGAGGGTAAAGACGACATCGTCCCTTCCATGGGCGGCCTATTCCCTGACCGCTTGTTTTTCATTATCGCCTGTTTCCGCCCCAGAGCGGAAATAAGCCAGGACGCCCAAGGAAGCGCCCCTTCTTGCGGCAGATAACTTCATTAGCCTCACCGCTTTGCTTGACTCATTTTGTTTGTACCCTCATCTACTACCTTCCATTATCTTGAGTTACGGCTTTTTTTTTATCAGAATTCGTCTCTAAATACATGGTTCCACTTTCACTCCTTAATTATATTGATGTTATGAATCTGGTAGCAACCGAGATTTAGCTAATTAAAATTGATAAACACAACGAATTTACAAGTTATATAAAATTTACTATAGGAGCTTGCGACACATAATCTAAATATTCGAATGAACTTAATAAAAACGAAATTATAATAAAAATAAAAAAATACAAAAGCAAATAGGTTTTCAGCTAGGTAGGTAGGTTTTTCACACAGGTGAAAAACAGAATTGCGTTCACCATAGCGTATTCGCCAATTTGAAATGTTCAAATTTTTCCATGATGTTGATTGTGAAGGTAACATTTGAGATTCGCATTTCATCGAAAGTATCTAGTATTACCAATATTAATTTAATTTTGATTCAAGTTTAGTGTATGTGTACTAAAAACGGGCAACTTTGCCGGCCTATTCCGGTTTTATTTTGTGTTATCTGTCTCACCAGCTATAACTGCATATTACGCGGTTAGTTAAATATGGGTTAACCATCGGGGGCATGTAATTCACTAATTACATGCCCCCGATACCGCGGTCGACGTCAACCATGTAAGAGTACGTAATGGTCCCTTGTCTGACAATATCAACCCAATATCGTGGCAAAGCCCATCCAATCATGCCTCGAGACCCTTCTTATGACGAGCGTCACATTACGCCTCGTGTTACGGCCACTCCAGCTCGATACTTTTATTAGCCCTGCGCGCGTTTTTTGCCGATCAATTACGGCCCGATTGCCGTGTTTCCTGCGTACAACTTTTTCATACATTTTTCATGAACGAAGACCTGATGATCACTATGATTTATTTCCTGATTCGTGTATATTCTTTTATTTGTTCGTAAAGCTTTATATTTATTATACAACGGTGTGGAAAAAAAATATAAGGCTTTTCAAATACACATAAGGCTTTGCAAATAGCCTCAAGCAATATTAAAAATATTGTATGATACGTGTAATAATCCGGTTAAGACGTCGGTGTAAAAAACGAGAAGTTGCTTGGAAAAGCAAAGATATTGTGGTCTCCAAGAATCACTTATGAGTAACGCTTCTTTTGGTGCGCTAAAAACTTTATAAACTTTATATTTAAGACTTTTTTAAATTTTTAGCCCTAAAATGTATGTAAATATAAATAAAAGGGGTGATCTCGTCCTTTCTATAAG
Organism: Neomicropteryx cornuta; assembly: GCA_020383195.1. Classification (NCBI taxonomy): domain Eukaryota; kingdom Metazoa; phylum Arthropoda; class Insecta; order Lepidoptera; family Micropterigidae; genus Neomicropteryx; species Neomicropteryx cornuta. Next base: position 17,125,531 of record JAHKQU010000014.1, read on the forward strand.
ATTTTTATATCGGCGGCAACGGTCCTCGGCTCTAAATCATTACGACCACAAACCTCTTATGGTAAACATCATACTCTGCTTCTAATCGGTACTCCAAGACCCTTTACCTTGTGACTAATCGCCCCTCAAAACGGATTAATGGCATCTTTACAAATATCGAAAGTTCTCTTCAAAGGATATGATCACAAAACTCTTCAGTTTTAACCGCTGACTAGGTCATGATTTAAACCACATGGTGGCGACATACGAGTACTTGATACCCCAACAAAAATCTTCACTTTTCACCTTCTATAATGCCTGAGTGAATAAAAAAGATCAACCAACACGAGTTTAAAAGTGACCACAACAACCATACTGAAATGCATGTCATTAGTTTTATGGTTGATAAGTCGAATATGCATACGGCTGCAGCCTTTGAACCATACAATAAGTCACCCTCAAATTGCATGTAAAAATACAATCGGCTAATCCTCGCTTTCAGGCAGTGGATTGGGCTCCGTTTTGTCTACGAATATTAAGGAATGTGGTTAAGGTTAGAGCCACTACATACAAAGACTTAAATATATCTCCTAGGCTGAATCCTAGCTAACGTCGGAGTATCTGCTTCTAATGATGTATGAGTATTCAGTACAGATTAAATGGGAAATGGTTTTTTTTTTGTAGAGTGTGTATTTAAAATCACTACTGTTTGTATAGGGGGTTCAAGGTGTCCAAACTTTTATGTACATTTTGATTAAATTTTAAATTCGTTTTCCTCGTAATTTTTTCCCATATTTTTTACTGATTAATATTATCTAGTTCCCGAAAGGAAAGTATTGATTATGAGAGTTAAAAAGTAGGAAAATTACAAGAACCCTTAAAATACATATAATAGCTTATAGGACTATATGTGATACTGAGGTTATACATTTAAAATAATTTAGCACTAATTGCAGCGTACTCAAACTTTTGAAACACACACTCACTAAATAACCACACATTAAAAGTTTTTCTCTCGACCCCCGTAATTTTAACGGATGTGCAGTGAAAGTTGTGGAAATGTCAGGATATTTATTCAACAGACGACTAGCAAGTTTGAAAGCAGTAATTGGACATTTTGCTGGCATGTGTTCGCAAAAGTTGGATCTTTGCCGTCGACCTGCAGCGATAATCGCTGGCACGGGGAATTGTAAACTTCTAATACTACTGATAACTTTATGATGTCCTTGGCAGTTGTATATCCACATACGTTAAATATTAATACATAGGTACGCGTGAGACAATGTGAGTGACATACTATTTGACAATGTGAGTGAGCACACATAGGTGAAATTTTCGGATTTGTTTAACCTATATTTAAAGTCCATTAGAACAAGGCGATAATAATTAATTGTGTTTAAAGTTTAACAAAAGTTTTCTTTTTTTAATACTACCTACTAGGCAGCGCCCTTAATATGGTAGACTTAGGATTTAGAATGAATTGTATTTCGATAGAATAATAAGTAATTACTCTATTTTAACTCTTAAATCTCATATATAATGTTCTATGAGTTTCAAATGGAAACTGCTATATTTCAAAGAACTCTAAATTCTAAAAAATCTAAACTCAAATACCCTTATTTAGAATCATTAATTATTTTTAATCTAAAGGCATATATAGGTTTAAACCAATTTACACTTTTTTCTAGATCCTGGGCATTTGTCAATATTTGGAGCAATTTTGTTACTAGTTTTAGATATTATTGTGTCATAGGCAAGAGTCATTTAAAAAATGGTCAGAATTGTTTCAGGTGACCTTAAACGTAGCCATCTGTCGAAAAAATAGGGGTCTGATAGGTTCCGTCCCAGTGGGGTTCGAAAAGTAATAAAATATTAAATATTAAATGTTTAAAAAACTTCCGACACACAAACGGCTGAAGAGATATTCTTGAATCGTAGCTAAGAATACTCTGAATCAGGTCATCTTTCAAACAAAAAAATAAATAAAATGGGTTCATCCGTTTGGGAGCCTCTATTTGACACACCACTGTGTTCACGTCGGAGGTTAACAATTCAGCTGTGTACGGAACTTTTAAGGGTTAGATTTTTTCGTTTTTAAATAAATATTATCATAGCATTATTAGCATAGCATACCTAGGTCGTAGAAGTTGTTTTATAAAAAAATAGATATATTTTCCTTTTGTTAAAGTTTTTGGTACGCAATTAGAAATAATGTTAATAAGTGTCAAACGTTTATTTAGGTTAGTTATAAATTTCGAACAAACCCAAATCAGAGTTACTTCCTACTTATCAAAAATATACGCCCTCAAGTCACAATAGCGAGCCGACCTCTCAGGCAAGTGGCAATTACCAAGGCGAAATCCAAAGGTGGAATCACAGCAAAGCTCCTCAGCAATACAAAAGAAATGCCCCATTCGGAATGGTCCTAAAGAGAATAAATAACGCTGCCGGCGAGACTTTTCCAAGGGAATTTCCGTTGCGCGGACGCGTGCTTTATGGACATTTTTTTAACAAGAATTACCCCATAACAAATACGCGCTCAACCCAAAGCGCCATATCTTTAAAATAAGCAAAGCGTACATGTACCGTTTAATGCTTTTTTTATTCGTCTGGCTTCTGCTGTCAGCGAGGCGCTGTTAAAAGCAATTCCGGTTGTCATGTTGTTGCCTTCATTCAATCATGCCGCAATTCAGCCTTCACTAAATACAATGTCACTGGCGCGCCGTTTGTCAAAATATATCGCTTTCTACAGGCGCGCACATCACTATCTATAAAATAATAAAAATGGCATTGGCAACACCTATATGCTTGTATATATTTGCTACTCAGTATAAGTGCAAAGACAATAAAAGAAATTGCTGAACAATTAGTACATACTCCTCTAACATCAGTCCTAAATTTAAGTATTAAAAGTAGTATATTTCATAAGCACCTAAAAAGGTCAATATCACGCCTATATTTAAAGCTGGTAATAAATCAAACACAAAAAACTATATATCTATATCAGTATTAAATACATTTAACAAACGATTAGAAAAACCTGTAAATAAGTAATTCATTTGCTATTTAGAAAATAATGTAATATTAGCTCCTGGGCAAATATGGCTTTAGATCCAAATTAGGAACCCGTGATGCTATACTTGAAGTACCAAAATTCATTATCACCAATGTTGGTAGTAAAAAGAAATGTTTGGCGTATTTCTTGCTTATGTATATAATAAGTATTACCAAAATACCATATGATGTCAGATCTCTAATATAGACCTCGCGGTCTTAATATCTCCTTAAACGAGTATATTTCAAATAGATAACACCTCGATACAGGCATTTGCCTAGTGAGGTGTTACTAATCCACACAAACGGTACATTTTTTCCTTCTTTTGAAAAGTAATAAAATATGACATACCTATACTAAATGACATACCTAAATGACATACCTAATAATAAATTATATATTGGATATTTAATAAATAAATATAAATTTGTAATATACCTTGGTATGTAATGGCAATATGTGAGAGTATGTTTTGTTTTCGTTATGATAAACGATGGCTACTGACGTGTAGCTGAATAATCTTCTATGATTAAGACTGTGATTACTGACTATTTCAAAAAAGCCGGTAATCACAAATAAATACTATAAATTTGGGCCGTCAGAACACAAACTTTTCGATAAGTAGGTAAGGTACTCTAAAAATTCGAAGCAATGTATTCGCCGACATTTTTGGAATGGATGTTTTACGGTAGGTAGTCGCAATAAATCGTCGCCGGGGGGCAAGGAATAACGACAACAATAAAAATGAGAGAACAAAAATGAAATGAAGAAACAAGTGTCGCTGGCGGCCATTAATTGAGGTTGCGTAGGAGCAGTAGAAGTCGTTAGCGTCATAACGGTGGTCGGGTAGACAATTAAGTGGGTTCAAAATACTCTCTGACTTCTGAAACCGGAAGGTTGAAAAATCATAGACAATCTTCAGTTAAAATGGTTTAATAGGTTACCAAGCCAAAATAATTACTGGTTACCCAACCTTATTCACTTTGCTCTTTATTACCTGATAATTTAGGTATGTATTGCGAGAAATGCCAATTATTTCTATTCTGCAGGTTTAGAACAGGTACTAAATCAAAGTATAAATATTTTGCTATGTTTTTCTTTTCTATATCAAGTAGATCCTAATCAATCTAGTAATAAATAAAACAAGTAAATAAGGTTTTAAGGTTGTATTTTACAATCTTCTTAAAAAATCAAAAGACAATTAGCGTAAAAACAGGTAAATATTAATTTATCTGCGTCTGCACAGTAAAATGTGTGTCAAATACTACGACTAGCTTGATTAAATCAAGTGATATTAAAAACTTAAATATATAAAAATATTAAACATAATTTACATACATACGTACCCACATAATGTACGAACGATTATTTTTTACATTTTGTCTGCAACAAAATATTCTGGTGCTCGATTTGCTTTTTTTGGTGGTGGAAGGGTAATATACTTCAGGTGGGTAAATTATTAACTATTATCCCAGTATCTTTAATAGTTGTTTTTGACTCAAACACCTGTTAGGTAGATTCTAATAAAGTACTAAAGATTCTGAATATATATTAGTAATATTTTTTAGAATAATACGTATTTTCATTTATTTTCCAGGATTATTTATTATTTGCGCATTATAAGTAACATTAATATACAGCCTTGTGTATATACAATGGCACTAACCATAAGAAAATGCATAGGCAACGAGCTAACCGGAGACTATGCATAAGGCCGGTTGTATTTACTATATTTCTGAGACATACAATGCAATCTTACCTTTTAAAACGTATGGAATATAATCATTATTTTAACTTGCATATGTTTACACTTGTTTATCTAAAAAATATTTAAAAAAAAATATGGTACGAAGATCTAATTTAGCAAACAGCACATATTTGAAATAGAAACAATGGCTCACGGAGGTTACCTTGAGACTGCAACTGCTGGAAAGTACTGGCTGGTAGATCAGGTCGAAAACAGAGAAGCTCTGAAGAAACCTAACCATCCCCATTTATCCATACTCTAGGTCTAGATCCTCGATTGTCAGCCGTCCCCGGATGATAACTAAAACACTTTTTTTTTTTAATGGCAAGACAAAATAAGTTACGGTAACTCAATAATATAACTGTAATGTATGTGTATAATAATTTATGAAGGCCTGAGGACCGCGCGGTTCGCAATAATACGAGCTGCATACATTCTCATATTATTTATGCATCTATTGTGAGTAATTTTGAAAAAAATATATTAATAAATCAATCGAGCATTAATTTGATAACACAAAAAAAATATTAAAATGCACCACAGTACTAAATTGCCACTGCGGATGAAAAAGAAAAATATCAACAGCTGTCAAATTGTCAGAAAAGTATCAAATTTATTAACAGACTAGTTTACATGCAATTGCTTGTTCTATGATTATTTATTTTCGTGACCATTTGTTTATTAGGTTGTAAATATATATATCAGTTTCGTAATATAACATAAAATGTCAATTTACAACCGCTGATAGTTTATCTAGCAATAATGTCAATTTCTTGGGATAACCTTTGTCGGTTATGTGCAAGTATTGAAAGTGATGTTAATTTGTTCAGTGCTGAAGGAGAAAGTAAAGGCTTAGTTAAAATTATTTCAAAATACCTCACTATACAGGTAAGCATATTTGAATTTCAAGTTAGTTGTATGAATGTCATAAATTTAAACTCAAATTTACTTCTTTTTCATTTCCACAGGTCGCTGCTGAAGACCAATTTTCGATAAAAATCTGTAAGGAATGTGGAGAAAAAATGACAGCGTTCGATATATTCGCGACGCAATGCCATAATATACAGCATTTCTTTGAGTCTCACTGCGGCCGAACAGAAATCGAAAGCGAATTTCATTTGCATAGTCTAATTACTGGTCCAAACTGTTATGATACCAAGCAAATCAAAACAGAAATAAGTGAAATTTATAACTCGGTAATTTTTTTTTTTAAAGAATTGCTATGACTATTTGCTATGTATTTCATTTGTATTTTTACCATAATCTCGCAATAATAGCGTAATTTAAAGGAAATCAGGAACATATGGTTTAAAAATATATATTTTATTAAGCACATACACTTGCATCATAATATAACCTAAAATAAGCAATAAATACTTTCATTTAGTATTCTGAAATTTTCCGATAAGTAGCGATGTTAGAAAAATTACAATCAGCTTTTTTTGAGTTTTAGGATTATGGTGCTGAGGATAATTTCGACCATGACGATCAAGATTATGTGCCTCTAGCTAGCTTAGAAGAGTTCAAATCAAAAAAGAAAAGAAAGCGGGGTCGCCCGAGAAAGAAACTTGTACATGGAGATGTAGATCAGAAATCAGATGAAGAGAAAAATTCTCACCAGGAACTAGGTATTTTTATTTTCTTGAACTTAAATAATGTAAAAAAAGTATTCGAGAGCAAAACTATCTATCACTCCATTTTATTTTCAATATGCATCTGACCCAATAATATATAAGAATGGACGCACTTCGGAAAGACAGTTCAATAAAATAACAACATTGTGTAACAATAGCAGCAACCTACCTATTAGCGAGTCAGTTTCAGATTTGGAGTGATAGTAATATTGCACTTGACTGTTTCTATGTTATATGTACAATGTTATTTAAATATTATCACATTACAGTGGATAATGAACCCAAACCATTTAAACGTCGGAAAAAAATAAAATTAGAAGATGAATCGGACTTTGAGTTGAATTCAGAAAACAACAAATTTAAAAAACACAATTTTAGCGATGAAGATTTTGGAATATTTAGGTATTTATAATCTAATTTGAACTCACAGAATCTACTTTTACGTAAATTATTTTTAATTTTATTGTTTTTCAGATTTAATTGCCATATTTGCAAGTTGGATTGTGATAATTGGTTAAAGCTAAGATCACATACTAACAGTATACACAAGTGCACGGCAAAGGTTCTTTGCATATGTTTGAAGTATTTGTCATCTAGGAACTCTTTGATAAAACATGTTTTCAAACATGATCCTTCGAAGGCAATGAGGTACACATTTTATATCTTATGGTAATGTTCAAAATAAAAAAAATATATCTTGTTTATTAACACTCTGCATGGTCAATTTGTAGATGTATTCTCATTGTGGTTAACGCATTGGATATTCTGACCTTCAATGCTTTCTCTCACCCATCGCCATCACACTCGGTCTGTAAACCTTTCCTATGGGGCCATCCATATATCATCATCGATTTATTCAATTTTTGAATCTTCACCCTTACAATAATCCTATCATGATAATCTAATGACCCCCCCCCCCCCTCTTGCAAAAACTGATGTCATTTCCATGAACTGACGTTCCATGACACAGTCCATATCGTTTTAATAGTATTTTTTTTCTTTGCCATATAAAAGAACCATATTTCACTTAAAAAAACACCGTCCTATATAAAAACATAATACGAATGCTTATCTGCAATGCATTTAATTTACATTTGTTATTGTAAGCTTAGAATACGGACAGCTGTAATTAAAAAAATGTCAGATAAATAAATAGCAATTTTTTGAAAAAATGACCTACAATAAAAAACAACAAAAATCTTATCAAGATATTTTGATAGCTAGGGAAACACAAATGCTTATCTGGATTTTTAGAACCTGTAAGAACTTCAATAGTGTCTATACGACAGGTGTTTTGAAAATAGAAGTTTGTTTATGTTTCGGGTAAATGGCTCCATTTTTAACCAAGTACCTATATCAGTAATGGATTAAATTTACAGAATTTCATGTATCGAAATCTGAAAAAAAATAATGTAACTTTATTTTTCTCCCTAAACTCGGTCACATAACTGATTCATACGTATAATATGATCTTTTTTACTAATTTTTGAGGTCTCATTATATATTAATTTTAATTATAGATGTTCTTCTTGCCCACGAATTTTCGCAACGCAGAAAGAGTTAGATAATCATGCAACGACCCACCTGCCCAAGGAATTGCTACCATTTGTTTGCTGCAAATGCGGAAAGCGCTTTAGCACACAGAGAATTCTCCAGGTTCATGAACAGACACACAAACCCCCCGAAGAGCGGTTCGTGTGGCCGTGTACGCATTGTGGTTCCAAATTTGCTTCAAAGGGTGCTCTAGGAACACACGTGCGTGTGATTCACGAGAAATTAAAACCCTACATTTGTGACCTTTGTGGACATGCAAGCAGCACCAAGGCAAACCTTCAAGAACATCATGCGAAACATGGTGATGCGAAAAACTTTGAATGTGATAAGTGCACCAAAAGCTTTAAGACGAAAGGGGCATTGGTCAGACATCTTGACACTCACGGTGACACCGCCTATCAGTGTCCACATTGTCCTCAGTTATTGAACTCGAGGCGTACTCTGCGTAATCACCTCTTTGTGCACGATGACTCGGCTATCCATGTCTGCCCATTTTGCGGAAAAGCATTCAAAAGAAAGAAGTCTATAAAGGTGCCAATAACAATTACTTGTATTTTCTTCAAATTTTTATTTCGGACATAATTTATGTAATACCATTTTATAATTTTTTACCGTATATTAGATTAATTTTGTTTGGCTGCTATAGGGGCCACTTCCATTTAAGTATAAATCTCAGTTAGCATTAACAAAATAGTATACAAATGCACAAAGAATTACACGTGCAGATAGAGGAATATTTTCCATTTTCCAAATCATTGACTCTTAAAGAATCAGGTGAGGTGATATTGACGTAGCTTTAATCTTTATTATTACTCTGCTCCACTCTCTGAAGTTTGAATGTAATCCTGGACTGATCTCTAGAAATGCTCAAATTCTACTTTAACGCATTCCAGACCCAAGCAACCTTGTTTGATGAAATAAACTATCCGATATTTTATCTTTGCGATTTCCTCCACCCTGCACATCCAGAAACATTTTGTCTGGGTTCTAAATTCGTACTCAAATAAAATATAGATATTCATGTTCATATTTATTTATTTATTTAATCATGGAAAAACAACGGGTACAAGAGAAGAGATGAAATCCTAAAGAAACTTATGATTTAGGTTAGTATTGCATCCTTACAAATTTTTCACATATAGAGTGATTTGTTTCATATCTAATGCTAATAAGTTATATAATTTTTTTTGGCATTAAGATCATGACTGAGTGCTTACAATTGCAAGCATAACTAACGCAGTACTACTTTAAATACACAAAAATAAAAATAGAAATAGTAGTAAGCAAAGTGGCCATAGCGATGTAGTTATAGTAAATTATACTATAGTTTTAAATTTAATATTATAATAAATTAAATTTAGAATGCACATAAATATATTATTATAAAATTTTAATTAATTTTAAAGAATAGAGATAAATAGTTTTGTAATTTTTATTCAACATTATTTTTCATTTCAAATGTTATAGAGATGAAGGTTAATAATGTTATTTTTTTACAAAAGTGGTATATTTACTTATAATGTTTCTAAGTAATGATCACCTATTTCATAGTGCCATATGAAGCTTCACACCGGAGAAAGACCATACTCATGTCCCTGGTGCTCTCGGACCTTTACCAATGGAAGCAATTGTCGCATTCACAAACGGCGAATGCATCCCAAGGAATTTCAGCTGGCTGAAGCTGCCAATCCATATGCTCCTAGCAGTAAGTGTTTCTTTTTTAATATATTTTCGGTGTCCTAATGGCAATAAACCTTTTTTGGTAAAATTAAAAAAGATATAAATTCAAGTTGTCACAAAAATAAAGTAACTAAAAATTTAAAGTGATAAAAAGAAAGAAATTTACACTTTTAATTACTGGGCAACTCAAAGTCTTCTAAAGTTAGTCATTTTGGAACAAACAAAACCAAATCAGAACATGAATATTTTGTGATGACAACATTTTTTATATTTTTTTTTTTTTGTGGCTGAAGTAAAGTCTCTGAGAAGTCTGGCTGGACGGTGCAGTGCTATAAATGCCTATTTCTGACTGAGATTTTGGGTTTGAACCCCACTGGTTTGAGTCTAAACTGGCCAAGTGTTTCACTGTTCAAAAGCGCTTTTCTCAGTATTTTTGACCAAGTTAGATAACAAAACACGCAACACGCTCATAAGATAATAGACTTTTGAGATGTTGCTGCCTCTAATTAATACTCACCGTTGCACTTTACGTTAATTAGTTAACTATGATAGCACAAAGTGAAACAGTTACAACATTTATACGAAATACATGTACATGTGAAGGTATATAATATTTACCTAATAAGTACATGCGCATTATTAAGATTTACTAACTGACTTTCAGACTATGAAAAAGAACCACCGAAAAAAGTGATTCATGCTACAATAAAATTGCCAATTAAGCCACAAATGATTGACAACAGAAATGTAAAATCTGAAGAAGTAATCAGCAACACATCTAATGATGCAAAACCGGAAACAGAAACTGACCCTCCACTCGTAAAGGAAGCATAAATAAATAAGCGGAGAGGGTGGTGCTGTTAATTAATGTTTTTTTTTATGTTTTTAAACCTTCATGATAAATAATAATTTTATTATTTTTATTTTGAATTACGCATGTTATAAAATTGAATAACAGACATTATTTTTTGCATATTATAAGTGCATTTTTAATATTTTAAATACAATTATTGTCAATAACTTACAATATTTTAAAGTAATTGTTGGTTTGATAAACTTGTAACAATATTTTTGTACCTAGTTTGAACATAGGTATATGTGCATCTTACCTATTTAATTTTTTATAATGTATTAAAGATGAAAATTTATATATATATTTTTTTAACCATTTAGTGTTGGATTACGTTTTATTTTATATGTAATAATTTTCCTATTTCTAGACTTAGTTTAGTATAAAATTCAAAGAACACTGTTTTTAAGTATATACCTAATAAAAATCAAATTTCAGTTATGAGTATTTTTTTAACTAAGTTTGTTTAGTTTTTTATGAAATTTAACGGACCACTATATGCACAATTGTACCCCACAACTAACCATTTTCAATAGTTTAGGCTCAATAATCGGTAGCTACTCACAGGAATACGCGTGCATGTCCACTGTTTGATGAAAAATGTGTGTCATATTTGTCCCTGATGCAGCACCCGAGGATAGACTCATGCTTGCTAGTTAAGAGGGGGTTCCACGACGATTTCTAACTTTACGCCAAAAGACATTTAAATCATGTAATCAAATTTCTGATACGCATTATTTCTGATCCAGTAGTTTTCAGTGAGCATATGCAATTAGGACTGGTTGAAAAAAACTGCGGCGAAACTTAGTTGACATGAAAACAATATTCAAGCAGCATGTACCTATATAAAACGAATTATCTAATCTTATGTTCATATAATATTCCAAATTTTTATTTAAAAAATATAATATCCTCTAATGTATACAATCTTTCTTTAAATGGCACAACATACGTGCTGTGTAGAATACATTTATGTAATACGTGGTGCTATATGATCTTGCATAGCCAGAGATCATGATCAAATTTATTTGTATGGTCAAACGTTCATAACTATAAAATTTAAATTAAATGCAATTCACTTAGGAATATAATCCAAACAATTACCCGTATAAAAGAATTAAATAAATGTGTTGTTTTTATAGGTCTTATCAAACGACAAACAAAATTGCAGCTTAAATAGGTTAAGAAATAAGTGTAGCGTTAAAAAGTCATACATATTTTTAAATTTCAGTTTGACTATTAACTACATATTATTGAGAGGTGAGGTGAGGTTAAACTAGTCACTTTTTTAAAAAATATTTTGAAGACCAATTAGAGCTATAATCGGCCTTATGCATAGTCGCATTCTTGTAAGTTGTTCCTAGCTGATTGAAGTGCTAGGATTGAACCTGGAGGTATTATTTTTTTTGCTGAACTTACACTAAGTTACTTTTTAATTCTACAATGGGGAGAAAGAGATAGGACAATATGCGTTATTTTATGTGCTTATTTTAATTTTAAATTAATATTTTAACTTCCAAGACAAATTTTAAAAAATGAAAATCTCACTAATACTGGAAAGTATAATGATATGTTCATATAATGTAAAATGTTAAATATTTTTAATATATTGTGAAAACAATACCATTTTTCCATTATTAGAATCAAAGCGTAAATAAGACTACTATATATTATTATATGGTTTGAAAAGATCTCAACTAAGCCAGACCCGAAAATAGTAAGCCAATAATTTGAAAAGGTTAGATTCTTCAGTTATAATAAATAAAAAAAATAAATGCATTTGGATAACATATTCTAATATTTTCTATAAATCAACATTGCTATAAAGAGCAAAACAACGTGATTTTAAATCTAGTGGTAATGATTTTACAAAGCTATCATACCTATGTCAAAAATGAATACATATAAAAACTGGTATTGTACAAGTTGTGTTTAGATGTTCTTTCATTACATCATACCTAATGATCGTTTGAGAGACATTTTAATCTCCCAAACTGACATCAAACAATCAACTGATCAACAAACCTAATAATAATATACCTAATCGATCTAAAACTAAATTTATTTAATCATTATGATTTTTGTTTAGTTACTGAGTGTTTTTGTTTCATATTACTGTTCTTAAAAATATTTTTTAAAACTATTAATATTTATTTCGAAAAATATTTGGGTTGAAAATAATTATTTTTATGGAGATTAAGACTAACATCTTTTTCGTATATTTCGGTAAAAACGCCATTAAAAAGACGGTTTTACAGCATATTTATTTTTAAATCGCGCGCAAATAACAACCAAACCGCCAATTTGAACGCAGCAACGTGCGGCTAAAAACTGTTTTGTCACTTGTCAGAACTGTCAGAAACCACGTTTTATCAATGTCAGATGGATTGGCGTTTGTTTATTGTGATTTTGAATTCTGAAACCGGCGTTTTTTGATTCATATTATTTGTGTATTGTTTTCAGAATTCCATTTATAAAAAAAACTATACAACTAATTCTTCATTTAATACCTAACTATAGGTTTTTACAATAACATTACTCTTCAGTGAATTGTAAAATATGCTGCGAAATGTGGAGATTAAAGCGCGCGTAGGCGATATTAACCGCATAATTGAAATCGCTAAGGCTCTGAGTCAATCTGAAGGCGAGCTGATTCCTCAACACGATATATTTTACAATGTTCCCAATGGAAGATTGAAGCTCAGAAAATTTGAAGACACCTCAGCAAGCCTTGTTTATTATGACCGCCCAGACACTACCGGGCCAAAGTTATCTAATTATGAGAAACTCGACCTTCCAGCAGACTCTGAAGATGGAACTTATCTTGGCTGTAAACTGGCTAGCGTGCTTAAGAAAAGCCTTGGAATAAAAGGGGAACTGATCAAAGTAAGGTATGTTAACTTTGTTTTATATTTCACGTTTAATTGCAATATGATGTGCCAAATTATTTTAGCCAAATTAATTATTTTAGCTTGCACTAGCAAGCAGCATTTCCTAAGAAATGCTGCTTGCTAGTGCATGTTAACCGTAAAAATTATTAATAATTTAGGTCATAAATTCACTTCCAGCTGTTCCACAATCACACCCACACACCCTCCCCAACATATGACGCCCTAATATCCTACTGTATCCCATGTCCCCGAAAATAGCCTTAAAAGTTATAACTGTTCATTCACACCATGAAAGATAACATTCACAAAAACCACATTTCAAATCAAATCCATATAATAACCTCATTTCAGCCATCAGCAAAAATGATTATTTTTGAGTTTGAGGTCGTCCCAACCCGAACTCTTCACCACCCTCTTAAATATCGGGAGCTGACCGGAAAACACCTTCCTTGAAAGTACTTAAACTTTTCTCAAAACTTTTTCTCTGGAGATGTACTCTTGGTTGGATTTTTTACCATTTCGTCATTCTAAATATTTTAGATTTGCTATAATGAGTTTTCATTATTTGCAATAAACCCTAAATTGGCAAAGGCAAGAAATATATACTTCAACCAAAAGTTGCATAAAAGCACTTTTTTTTATGAAAGAAAATGTAAATATCAGGGGCTGTCACAAAAAATAAAAACTAAATTTTCCGAATTGGTTAAAGCATTTTTATTATTGTTTTCGTACTTGGAGTTAATTGACAATGCTTGGACAGGTTAATGCATAGGCATGATTTCAAAGTCATTATAAATATAATAACAACATGTTTACATTCGTATTCTTACAGGCAATTATTTCTCATTGGACAGACCAGGGTTCATATTGATAAAGTAGAAGGCCTCGGAAATTTTATGGAACTAGAAGTTGTTTTAACTCCTGAGCAGACTTTAGATGAAGGTCAGAACATTGCCAAAGATTTACAGAGGAAACTACAGGTATCAGATGAAGACTTATTATCTGGAGCATATCTAGATATTAAATTACAACATATGTAGTTTTTCAACAAAAATATAAACTGTTAACAATATGATTTATCAGTATTTTCATTATTTACCATTTTTAGTTTTAATTCGTATCGGCACACGGATGTATATATACGTCCGGCCAGCCAAAGGTCGTCATCGGCATGCGGACGTATATATACGCAAGCATTGCCCGCTTGATTTGATTATTTCTGCTATTATTTCAGTATCATTTATTAACTTGACGTTTGCACCATTGGAATAACAACAAGCTTATTTTGTTTTATTTTTTTTTCAATTCAATGCAGTGTCTAATACTATTTATAAATTTGTATGGAAAATACAGGGACGCACTTCCCTCCCAATATATCAACTGCGCCGTAATTTCTTTTTTAACTTGATTTTTTTTTCGAAAACTACATATTTTGGAAGACTTTTATAAATATTTGAAAATATAAAAAAAAAGTGTAATATTTGACAAAATTTGTCAAAATAGTGAAAAATTGGGTGGTCAACAAGAAAAATTTGAAATGAGCACTTTTTTTTTTAAATTTACGAAATAAAAAAATCAAAGTGATATTTTATAATAGAGAATTTTATGGTAAATCATATGATACCAGATTGTAAATATTAAACGACTCATGCTTGCATTATGGATTTTATAGTAGATGAGTGATTTTTCAAGGTCATTAATTTGGCCTAAAGAACTTTTGGCACCAAATCCTACCTAAACGGGTTAATAATGTTCAATGAGTATCAAACATCACATAAATGGGTAGTTTTAGTCAGTATGCATTAAAATTCCATCTTTGTTCTGATCTCCTAAAAGTAAATAATTATTGTTATTGCAAATATTTTAAATGTAAAAAAATTAAAATATCTCCCGTGGAAAAATCCCGTATGGAAATGCACAGCATGGATGACATAAATCCATAAATGAAGGACACAAAATAAGACAGAGGCGAGTGGACGTGACCGTTATAAATAAATATAATAAAGATAGGCTGGATGGATACCGTCATTTGGGTGTGTATGTATGTAGCTCAGCATTGTGATAAGTGTTGTCATAATATGATTATTTAATATGTAATAAAATATATTATATCAATTTTATTAAATAAGTAAAAAGTTGGAACGAACTAGTTCATATAAAAACCCGCAAAACAACAGTTAAATATAAATTTTGTTTTTTTTATAGATAAAGAATAATTTAAAAAAAAATACCTGGGAACCGTGATTGCTACTGCAGTGGAATCTTGTGCGACAAGTGTGTCAGTCTTAAGAGCGCTCGTGTCGTAGCTCGGCCCATACGAGCGGTATTTTCAGATTAATTTTAAGCTCTAATTGATTAATTTCTAAATCATTTCCAAGTTGACTAAGTTTTTGTGTGTGTGAGATATAATTTAAATGTTAATAATCATTATCTTCTAATGTATAGCAAAAAAATTTAGAAACAATTACCTCCTTCAAAGTCATTGACCATTTTTGGATGAATTTAACCTGACAAATGCTAGAGAAATTTTACACGCCTGTACACTTGTTTTGCCCAGCGAAAAAAAATTATGGTGTAAAAGAAGGCGCTTAGTAAAATGCTTATTTTAGAAAAACTATGCATGTTATCTTGATAATCTGCACCGTTTTGAATAGCTTATGAAATTATAAAACAACTTATTACAGCTCTACAAAACACAAAAAAATTACAAAAGTTGCAAAATTTTTTATTTGATACTCAATAAAAAGAAGTAAAGCATTAACAGCCATTTTATTTTTTACCATAAGATTTTTTTTCTCTCTCACCTTTCACCAGGATCTCATTCACCTATAGGGTTCACCTAAAATTATGTATAATTATTAAAATATAAAAAAATTACTAAGGAATGTTGGAAAAAGAAACATTTATATTTTAAAAAAGGATTACCGGTGTTTGTTTGTAAACATGGCATAGATTAAAAATTGCTATAAGCACGCCTATTTAACAAAATGCCAAAACATTTGAAAGAGGTAACCAAAATCAATAAATGATAAAAAAATTCTCTCAAAGATTACCTATACACGCTAATTGATTAAATACCAATAGTATAATTTTATAGTAATGGGAATTTCTTGAATAGTGATTGTGTTTCTTGTTGTGTAATGTTAGTTATTTATTTTTCATGTTCTCTTTTTTTTGTATTAAATGGTTTTTTTGTTCTATTTTATCTAAAAAAAAAAAAAATGTATGTAATTTTAGTACGCAAAGTTTGTAAGACTTGCCATGAATTTGATTTTACATACAAATACATCAAAAGATACGAAATATATTAGTTTCTTTCTTTATTGACTTTTATCAACATGGCAGCCACATGGTAAAAGCAAAACTGAAAACATTTCTTATTTCAATTCTGCATCAAGCCGATGCAAAAATACCACGTCTATAATATTATGTTTATGTAATATTATAAAAAAATAATAGTTTGTACTTACTTATAATCGCCTAAAATCTATGAAAATAGAGTACAAGTTTGCACTAAACTCACAGTAAAGAAACAAAATTGTGTAAAGATCGCAAGACGTTTAGTTTTTTTTTAACGTTTCTTAATGGCAACATACTGTTTTCCTTCTTAAAATCAGGTGTAGGATATAATGGAGATTTTTAAGGAGTTTAAAGTCTCAAAATACTCAGCAATGGCGCAGCCCGCACCGGTGCGGGTTGTGCACCAGACAGATTAAACTATTTTTTTAGTTTATGTTATTAAAAAATGTTACTTTATGTAGAAGTGAAATTCGTGAAGATTACGAAAATAAAATGTTCACAATATTCACGACGACACAAATTGTATCATTTCTGTATGCCGCCAGATGCTGTGCACATTATATTGTGTCATGTTTTACTGCACTTCCACTAGTATTCCTGAATTCATAAA
Organism: Neomicropteryx cornuta; assembly: GCA_020383195.1. NCBI lineage: Eukaryota > Metazoa > Arthropoda > Insecta > Lepidoptera > Micropterigidae > Neomicropteryx > Neomicropteryx cornuta. The sequence goes on from JAHKQU010000014.1 coordinate 17,142,831, forward strand.
AGGCATTAATTTTTTTCATCTTAGTTCAGTTAAAACGGCCATTGGGATTGTTTGAGTGAAAGTTGCGCAGGTGTTTTTGGTGTAAACAAAAACGCCTGTGTTTTGGTGTGTTTTTGGCGGTAAACAATTCGAGTTTCATTTACAAAAGTTATGTTATGTATTAAATATAAATAAGAAATTTTCATTTGCCAATAATAAGAAATGTACTTTTGAAACTAAAAAATGGGTAGCAACCGCCGCATGTGTTATTTGCAATTTCGTGGGAAATTCCTTTCGCCAAACGACCTTCGCAGTACATGGGCATTCCCGTGTCCACGGTTTGTTTATTAGGAGCGGAATGTATTAAGGTCTCTGTAGCAATAATGCGAGCGTCTTGATTTTGCGCTTACATTGTTACTACCCCATACGCACATGCTTGTCACGAGTCTTCACCTCATGAAGTAGCATTATTTATAATACTCCAATTTCAGAGTTCACACGACCGACTACCGCTCTTAAGATAAACTCAAGAAAAAAAGCTTCTGGTAATTCCGCAGTATGTAATTATAGCCAATTACGGATCATGGAGCATCAAATCCTGCTGCCACACAGCTGTTACTGAATTAAGGACACAGCTGTGAAATATGCAATATTTTATGAGAGCCATTCTACTCGACAAAAAAAACAAATAAATAAAAGCTGGTATTATGCACAGCATGCTAAAAATACCTGCCTTGCATCATCTCAGCTAATCGAACCCAAACATTTGATTAAGCCCCGTTTCGATATGTTTGTGTGGTTTCACCCTAAATCAACCAATCTCTGCTGGTGCAGGTGTAAAATAAAACAATATTTTATGCATTTATCATTCTTATTTTGTACTAGTTACATAAATTATCGTTTAAAAATATGTGTTGTAAAAATTCTATAATTATACCAAGTAAAATATTTGTAAATCATAAACAAGTAAAATCATTGTTTCAGCCAAATAAAATATTAAATGATCTGAACACTAAATGTAAATAATTAATTACGATAAATACAATTCTTTTTTTTTAATACTATTTGAATTGGATCTGCTGCTCTCATAATATAGAAAAAAAATAAAATCTCTGCTCATTCTTTAACATTATCAGTTAAATATTAGAAAATCGAATGATCAGCCTATTAAAAGGTATCATTAGTGATATAATATTTACGTATTTGATATATAAGTTATGTCATGTTCATAAGGTCTTTTTGCTCCCCCTGCACTGCAACTTCTGCAATATTTATTATCTACTCGAAGCTTGTTTTCCTAGACTTTCAGTCCTATGCTACTGATAATGTGGTATCTTTGAGTGTGATCATATGAAACTCGTCAAGGCTTAGAAGCTTAGATTTAATTTATCTGAACTAGGATCTGCTCAGGCTATGTTATCCTCATTTTTTTGAGTTAGCATTCCAGGTAGCTGTCCCATAGTATGTACCTGGGAAATATCACTGAATTTACATACATAATTTAAATGATTTATATATAATATCCATAAATATTATTTTCAATACAAAAAATTAACAAAAACCACAAAGCCTAAAATGAAGCATCTGGAAACAATAGAGGCACTCTTCAAATGTTGAAATTTTACAGTACAAGAAACTGTCCTTATTTTTCGAGTTGAACGGTCAGGGCCGGACCTATCCTGGAGCAGTTACACCAGGGCACATTACTTCCATATTTCAGGACATTTTATACCTTTAAGTATGAACATATATACCTTTACGTATGATAAAACACTTCCCATCTATGTCATCACCGTTTCGCTTATACAGTGTGTCAGGTAGGTCGATAGGGACCATTTAAGGGGTGAGAGTAGTGGTAATTTCATCCTCTTACAATCAAAACATGATGAGTGACAAAATTGTCAAAATAGAGTACTAAGTGCAGTTTTTGATGCCCTTTCGACTGGTAAAACACGATAAAAGATATAATAAGCAATCATAATTTTATAGTTAACATTAAATTAGTCACATTCTTCATCAGAATGAAACCGATAAAGTTCCTTAACTGGTTTTTTTTTTTACATTCTCTACAGAAAAATGTAATAAACGTCTTTATATTATTTTTGCAAAAACTAATTTTAATACGTTGTTGAATTGTTTATAGGTAGAGTCAGACAACTATTATTATATTATATTAGTACTAACTAACTACATTCACAAAATTGCTACAGGTAAAGTATGGTATCTGCCATTATACTATTTTGGTTGCATTCGTAGTCTTCATCTTTATTGAAAATATTGAAATACGATAGATAACCACCATTATAATATTTTAGGTGTATTTTAATATAAAATATAATCAAATAACAAATATCTACAGGAAAAAGAAAATAAAAACCATTAGATAATTTTAGTTGCTTTAAACATTAGTTTGACATGAGACTTTGTATAGGGGTAAATGTGGTTCAATAGGTTCCAAATTACCACTCCTCTCACCTTCGAACATAAATCGCGCGGACGCACGATGCTGACTTCCGGCGAATCATTTGCCGAACAAAATATAGCAAGCGACCCTTTTTTTATATGGTATGTCAATATTATATTAAATATATAAAACAAACATTTTCATAGTTTTGTACTTATTATTTGCCAAAATAAGAAATGATTACCCTGAAACTAAAAAACGGGTGGCAACAGCTTCATGCGTTGTATGGCTTCTGGATGTGTGCACAATGCTACATAGATAGGTTTGGATATTTTATCAACTGGTGATAAAGCAATGAACGGACGGAAAAAACTGTACTTAACAAAGTACATCTTATGTTTTATAGAAAATTTTAAAAAAACAACAACGATGGAAAAGTATAATGACAACCGAAAAATAGTGAATTTTTACAGGAGAGCAGTTTTAAGGTTATAATTTGTTAGAAATTTAAAATTCGTTTATTATTTTTCTCGCTCTTCCTAAATAATTAATAAAACAATTATTTTACATTTTTTATTGCTCTTTAGCGCTTCAACCAATTTCCCCAATATTAAATTCTGGTAAAGTTAGACTAATTCGTATTTTTAATAAAATAACTTATCTCGCGATCATAGTACTTTTATAAATTTACTCAATTACTTATCACCCAAAAAGCTATATATTAACGGTTTATCTCATATAATAAATGAAAATATTACTAAGATAATATTTATTTTCGCTAATGTTTAAAACAGCTTAACATATTTTGGATTTTACTAAAAATGGAAAATATTCTATAAAAGTTTTAAAAAAATATAAGGAGAGAATGCTAAAAACGTGTCGCAAATCCAGAATATAATAGAAAAGTCACACAAAGATAAAATGTAAAAAAAACTCTTTCTATCGCATTATAGAAATAGCTAAAAAAATCACTGATCAAAATGGCGTTTTTTTTTTTTTAAATAATTGCTATGACCTAGGTCATATACAATTATTTTGGGCCCTACTCAACTAGGCCAAATATGCCTGTACTAGAGTCAGGAGAGATGGTGGTAATGAAACGTTAAAAATGCTATGACCATGTGCGGAATCGAACCTGCGACCTTTGGGCCAATAGCCGAACGTCTAACCACTAGACTATCACTAATTGGTAATTAAGTCACTACCAGTCTGTCGAAATTGTGTACACTAGCAAATGGCTTTATACTAAAGTGGCATATTGTCATATAACATAGAAAAGAAGCAAAAGGATTTTGTGTTGACTAATGTTTGTTGAGTGAGTGAATCTGATAGTGGTATCGTTAAATGTTTATCAATAACTCATTATTTTTTTTGGTGTGCTTATTAGAAAGCTTTTCCGTTTTTTTTAATTAGGTTTATTCTACAATGCCGCTTTTGCTTGAGACCGACTAAGGATACCGGGTTTGTTTCAGAGCTGTCAGGAAAAAATCAAATTCGTTTAGTTTCTTTTTTGATGACAGATCAAATGAAGATGCCAGATGGAGAATGCCATTTCTGTGTTGATTCAGGTTTTTAAAAGTACTTTTGGATGGGATACTGCCGCTTTTGAATTGGAAATTTAATATCAGTTACCATACCATACCATATACCACACCATAAAAAAACTCTAGTAGATGTTTTATACTAGAGAATGCTGGTTTTGTTTTCAGATGCTTCAAACAGTCATTCCAGAGCTTTTAATAAAACTATCGCTATTTGTCAAACAATGATGGTTTAAGATCGAAGTCATCCTTGGGTATGAGTGTTATATCATGGCGCTTTCTCAGTGTAGCAAATCCATTCTCAAAGTTTTTCTGCTGCATATGTTCCTCTTTATGAATCAGAATATCAGCTTGGGATTTCACTTCTTTTTCCTCCTGGTACAGTTTCTTCTCATATAGTGACATTTCATGCTCGTACATGTCATCTCGCTTATCGCGCAACATCATATCTTCCGGTTTCAATGACATTTTTGGTAAGCTTTCTTGATAAAGCTTTTGCTGTAGTGCATACTCCTGCGGGTGGTTCTTTTGTTTGTGGCTTCGGAAAGCAGAGCTGTAAGCAAATTTCTGTGTGCACCACGGGCACTGAATAGGAGTATCGCCTGTGTGGCTTGTTAGATGCACCTGAAAAATTTGGACTTATGTAAACATAAAATTATCATTTCGAATAGTGTTATTTACACTGTGCAAAATTATACACATACTTGCTTCTGTCAAAACTCTGTACATACATTTTTCATACAATTATTATGGAATAACAAATTTTATGGCCTAGATGAGTTTCTGTGTATAAAATCATTTTTTCTAAATATATTATAGCCACAAGATTAAAAAACAATCATAAATAAATGATAAAAAATTAAAAAGTACTTTTTAGTAGAAAAGCATAAAATTAAATGGGCTTGAACCATGTGCTAGAAACGTTTCTCAGGACGGCTCAAGGTAGTTTAAATGGCTTAAAATATGAAATGCACAACATTTTACATTTCTGCATACTTAATCATTTCACACAACCACCATTTGTGATCAGATGTGATCTTTGGTCGAGATTCAGGTATATAGAGTTTATACCTACCATTAAATCTTATGTCTTAAACAAGATTAGTTTTGGTCTGCCGTGATTAGAAACAGGTGCAATGGTAAGATTCAAAATGAGTGAATATGAATTCGAGGCTCGAGCGTTTGTAATCAATTGCTTCAAGTAATAAAATACTTGACTTAGTAGCTTAGTAATTAATTAATAAAATTGAAAATCCATATTAGTTTTTGGCGACTATGGGTTTCACCTAAAACTTGCAATAGACTGTTGTATAAATAAACTAATTATGAATTTTATAAATGTTAAAACAATAAAAACTATTATGCCTTTGGTATTACAAGATTGCTTAGTTTATTAAAAAAATATGACTATTTTAATAAAAGATAATGATTATTGATGTCTGTCTATATTTGTCGAATCCCCCCGAAAAATAAAGCTTTCTGAATATGTCATTCAACGAAACTTGTACAACTTTGAGGCTCAAAAAATATAGGTATCCTAAAATAAATATAATATACAGTTGTTTTTAAATTTAGGTACTCCTTTTAGGATATTGATCTATAGTTATCGATATAGATCGACCTCCTAAAAGGAGTGTCCTAAATTTAATTAAAATTGATGTTGTGAAACATCCCAAATCATTATTCAATGATTATTGGTTGGTATTGGTTCTGACCATGGATTGGATTGGTTGTGTATACCACAGTAGTCTGTTTTTGTGTCTTAACTCACTCAACAGTGCTGAGAAAAGCACTGTTGAATATTCTCAGCGGCGAAAAATGGCCTGGCTAGATTTTTCTCGCTGGGGATTTGAACCTGCGACCTCTGGATTTTAGAAGGCACCACCAGCCGTTAGGTCGCTGACTAATATGCTGTATTAAGTCATATTGATTAGGAATGGTTCTTGATCTACACACAGAGTAGAAAATAGTATACTTCGTAAGCAGAAGAGGCAGCATTTCGGATTTTGTGAAAGCGTTTTCACTTCTATGAAACGCGTTCTGCGTTTCTGTGTACGAATACTCTTTCCAATTCTGTGGTATTACTATGATTCTCTTGAGAGTGGCATCAGTAGTATTCTTTTAAATAATCCTCACTACCAGATGGCAAATAATTCTAATTTACAACTTATTAGAAAGAAATTATTCGACTGAGATGATAAAAAAAATATTCAGAAGAGAGTGGGTCCGGTCCGCCAAGAAATTTCTATATATTTTTGTGTTTGTACTCGTATTTGTTTTGATTTACCTTCAGTGTCTGTCGCCTTTTGAACGCTTTGTTACAGAATGAACATATGTGCCGGCACACGTCTTCATGAACTAATAAATGTTTTTTGAGTGTTCGGCGGCTATTTAAGACCTTGTCACAGTGTTTACATTGATACGACGTTGTAGCGTGGGTATCCAAATGCGCTTTCAAATTAGAACCCGTCTTGAAGCTGTAACATAACAATTATGTGATATGATAATTTCAAAATATTGGCATTAATACTAATTACTCATGGTCGGTTTATTAGTGGCATTGCCATTACAGGTCATGTGTCACCCTCTGGCTAATTTGCACTGTTTGCACCAACCAGATTCCACCATATATTTTTTTTTTCAGATTTAGGATACCATTTCTTCGTCAGATCTTATTAAAAACCTGCTTTTAATTATACCTTTGTAATATCATGAATCGGTGACATACAGGTGTCATGTAGTATCATAAAATACTATTTATAAATTGACAGCACAGCAACCAGCACAAGGCAAAAGGTATACTTGTTTTGACACACAGGCTATGCCCGAAGACTTAATGGCTGTTTATGTCCCCTATTATGAGTAAGAAATTATCTAAAAAATAATTCACCCCCAAATTTATTATTTTTATTATGACGCTGGTGTAAATTTTTTATAAGCGGCAAAATACTTTGGCCGTAACGCTCGCCAATGACCTCGCCTCGGCCACTTTGATTAGCTGTCATACTTATTACAAGAACCGTATAATATTATCACATAGTTTATATTTATTTTTTCTCGGAAACAATGATACATTTTAAAATATTATCTTTACAAAAATGATTCAAAAACGCAGGGTCAATTTTCTTCGATTTCTTATCGGAAATAGTCTTGGTGGTGTATATTTTATTCTATAAACTTAAGCCATCATGCGCATCGGGCACCCGTGGGCGACCGTCTCACATCATACACCATCCGCATTATGCGTCGTCCATCGCGGCGATTAGTATATTATTTTTGCCTACTAGACTCCGGGGTTTACGGTTGCCTATTGCTGTTCGTTTCTTTGTGAGATGGGGCATACATTTCAATAAGAAACACAGTCTACGTACATAGTGAAGTTTGTTGTACGAATTTAGCAAAGTCAGTCGACGCCATTACGGGCTGTTTTTCTGTTATTGGCGTGTGTTTGCACCTGTGGTTACGATGGTTTTTGAGTGTTTTAATGTGATTTAACCTATTATTTTTTGTAAGTATTATTAAAAAATAGTGTTCATTAAAAATAGTGTAGATTAACATGTGATATGCATTTTTTCGTGGATCAAAATATCAGAGGATTACAAAAATGATTGATTTCATTTAGCGAAATCCCGACAGCGGCGACCATCTTCGGACATGTCAACATAAACAAAGGTAATTTGTATCTTATTATTATAAGACACAAATTACCATTATTATTTGTATTTATAAGCATTTGGATTAAGTATTCCGTATCAAATTTTATTGCGAATCACATAGGTATTCTAAAATATATATACGCCAAGATAATGATGTCGTAAATTTGGCATTTATGAACACTCGTCAGTTGTTTGAAAATATTTTTGACAATCGACGGACAGTTTCGCCAACACAGCAAATGCGTCTGGCAGGTTAATAGCAATTCTTCTAAACCACAACAACCAAAGATTTTGTAGTGACGGGAATCTTTTACATAAGACTGGATTTTTCTGAATCAGAATGGTTACAATCAACGATTTGGGCAACTTGCCATCTAGTAGGTACCATAAACAGGTTAAACAATAAATCAAAAGTTTAAAATTTCGTACGATTTTGGACACATGGGGCATGTATAGCATTTATCTTCGCTATGAATAGCACGGTGCTGTGCTAATTCTCCGCTGGTGCTGCATGAGTAGCCGCAGATGTCACACATGAAACGTTTCAACTTTAAATGGACGGAACGCTTGTGGCCAGCAACAGCTGATTTCGTAGTAAATCTGTAAAAACAAAAAAAAACAGAGCTAAGATAATTGTAATATTACAAATTACCATTTTTTCCAATAAAAACAATTTAATGGGACTTTATAAAGTTAACCTTGTGTGAAAACGTGTATAGAGGAACTATTTTTAATGCTAATTTTTAACATAAACATAACTAAATAAGTTTCAGAACTAAATAAGCTTTGGCAAAGTTGTCTGCACTCCTGATTACAAAAAAAACTTGTGGAAAACAGTATAGGAAAAAATGTTTCTTTACAATTTTTTCCTTGCCACTGGTATCAATTTTTTTTTTTGCATTTTTGAAATAATACTTTTTGTTCATTTTAGGGTATATAAATATGTTAATTTATTATTATACTTACTTGATACCGCATATTTCGCAGGGATGAATGTATCTTTCCTCCCTTGGTATATGAACGCGTTCGTGAGATTTCAAATTTTCCTTTGCGCTGAAAGCTTTTGGACATTTGGAGCATTGAAAAATACTTTCTGATTTTGGAACGTGTTTCAATTTGTGTCTGTCCATAGCGTCTTCCGATTTTGTGACTCGGGAACATTTATCACATCTAAATTCACAAAATTTAAAATCAAGAAATCATCTATATGAAAAATGCTAAGTAACAAAAGTTTAACTAAGTGAAAGTGGTAACTAATCTATTTTTATTTAAATTAAAGATTAAGTAAAGCTATTTGACATTAATTATTTAAATAATTTCTTAAAGCTTAGCAAAAACAAATGCTTAAGATTACAAAGCAGGAAATCTTTTGACCAAGCAAGATACATTTAAATTTTATATTTCCATTATAAGCAGTTAAGAGGTTGGATCTCCGTCATTTCTCCATACGAAAAAAAAATAATACTGGATATTGTTTTATATCATTACTATCTGGATTAATATAAAATGAAAAGGTTAAGTTTCTACTTTGTCTATGCCAAGGGCCTCAAAGTCTATATTTTTCCATAGAAATTTCAAACTTTAGCCGTAAATATCTTATTAAATACAAGAATAGGAAAGCACAGTGTCATAGTTGATTTCATAAATATGCAAACACAACTAAGTTTTTTAAAATACATTGATGGTTTTTCAAGATTGTCTTTAAAGTAGATATAACATTTAGTGAGGCACTGTTTTTGTTTGAAAATATTGTGTCTCATCGAGCTTAGCTAAACTAAACCGTCGTTAGTTGAAATAGAATGATTTATGACCTCCTTAGTAATTAAATTATGTAGACAGCAATTTTGTCTGAACTGACTACTGATTTTTTAATTGTGTTGAAAGTTTGTACGCTTACGTGAATATTGTAGGGTCGTTATGATTAGAAACATGTCTGTATATGGTTGATCTTGATCGAAGAAATAATCCGCATATGATGCATTTTACTTTAGGAGTTATATGATGTTTATCTGCTACGTGTGCCTTTAACCTATGCCAATTTTGACATTTAGTGTTACAAATGTGGCATATGAACCTGAAATAAAACATATTTTAAATTTATTTAAGTTGGGGTAGATAGATTTTTCAAGATTGGCTATAATATCAACTGCTTCTAGATATTGTTGCAGTCTCTTTCACTAGCAGAAGGCAACACCACGACGTAAAGACGACCATCCGTTTTTAAATTACCAGGAAAAAATGCTGTTAAATATTTACACGGTAGATTTTTTATTTTCCCTTTTTTTTTTTTTTGTTTTTTGCGTGACTATCTGCAATCAGTCTTTTGGACCATAATCAGATGTGTTGAGCGATAGATGGTGTGCAGGTTAACTCCTTCAACAAAGAGTCGACCTTCATATGGAGCCTGTCTGCTATTATCTGCTGGCCAAGTCTGAAATGTCAAAACGGTTCAAACGCCTAAATTTTCCCTTGGATATATAAAAGTTATGAAATTTGTTACATCATATAAAATGTCAACAATAATCTGCTTCGGCGTGTAGCCACCAAAACTCAAAATCTACAGAGTTTTAGCGATCCTGGCACTTTTCTATTATTTATAGCAGTTAAGTAAAGAATAACACCAATGTGATAATAATCGCACTTGTTTGTGCACATTATTATTAGATCAATACATTGACTGTAGGGAAAGAAAGATTCAGGAAGAAGTCATATTTCTTAGAAGTCAAAATTCTTAGTTGTTAGTAACATTTTTTTTTATGAAAATGGAATTGTTTATTGTGGGTAATATGTTTCTGTAAAAAGTTCCTACATTCATTTTTTATTTCAATATTCGTTTCTAGATTTTTTTATGAAATTTAGGTATGTTTCACATTGTCATCTCGGTAGCAAGATATTTGTCCTAAGAACCTAGAAATAGACACTGAGATGCAAGCAACTTAAATAATACAGCAGTTGACTTAGTACATACATTTAGGTATATGAATACTTACTTAAAATAACTTTCCAGACACATAGCGTTCTTCTTAGAGATCTCGTCTCCATCGTCGCCCTCGTCACTGCTTTCCACAATTTCCCTTTTCAATTTTCTCTTACGGCTTAATTTTATTTTTCTCTTAACTAAGTTTTTCCTAAATAATTTCTTTTTCTTCTCAAACGGTACTTCGTCGGAGATTTGCTCTGACACATCATCATTGTAAAAATCTAAACCTGCAAAAGAATTAATAATAAATAAGTTACTATCTATATTAATGTTTCATTTTATTATATAACACAGAAAAGGTTAAAGCACTCACAGATAATAGCAATAACTATGTGGGTTATTAACTCTTTCCTTTACTAATCCCTAGATAATAATAATAATATATATTATGACTACTGGTCAAAACACACACATCATATTTTTATCACACTATGAACATCCACATAAACACAAAATGCAGTCCCATAAAAAGACCAACGTCCGGCCTATCATATAAGTGTTAAGGGAAAGCCTCCTAATGTGGTGTAAAAACTTTTAGCCACATACGTTTAGTGAATAAGGGTAGAGTTCTATTTTTTGTCAGGGATGCCATTCTCTTATGAGAGAAAGAATGTACAGATTTATAATGACTATCAAGATGAAGATCAGAAATCAAACGCAATTAATGCAAATACAAAATTATGTAATCTAGACACTACAGCAAGTATAAAAAAATAAATCATTTGATAGTACCCAATTTAAGAAAAATAATTAAAGTAAAATGTTGTTTAGATATATAAAGTTAGAATCACTAGATTGCATTACACACTTGATAACAGATTCTGTGATTAGTACTATGCCTTCAGGACAAAGCAGTCACTTATCAGCCGGTGAGGAATTCTTTTGAAATTCAAGGAGTCCATATGTATCATCAGAGCATTGCATGCGTAGTGTGACTGGCTATAATTCGACCTTATGACTGCTTGAGTTGACAAATGATTTGGTGAAATTGCAAATAAAAAAACAGGATTAAGGAGAAGGTAAAAATTAGTTTTTTTTGAATCAGTATTTTTTTTGATTATTTATTCAACTGTAAAAACAGTCTTTCATTTTAATAACAATTCAATATTTTTTGGTAATCAAACATTATTATTAAAATTTTACAACAATGTAAGGTAGGTACTAAAATTACACGCTTAGCAGCAAATTGGTTAAAATATATATGGTGTAACACAAACACATTTTGGATTCCAAGGTGACATTTCGAGTCAATTTTACAATGGAACCCGGTTTCCTTTATCGTGCACGGGAGCCTGAGATAACTAACACACATATGCAAAAGTCAATGCCCACAAAAATAAAATACCAATATAGTCAGCCGAGCTTACCAAAAGAGAAAGTCATTATGATGAGTTCAAAATGTCGATAGGAAGTTTGTAGCTTATTCGCAGATAAAGTTAGTTACTTTCTCATTTCTAATGTAGAACCACGTTTATCTATGAAAATTATAATTAATTAAACTTTTTACCTTATACCTGAAAAAAGTTTATTATACCTGTAAAAAGATCATCATCGTGGGTTATTTCCTCGTGTTTAACCTGAAAAATGGAAAGGATGCAAATGAATAAAATAAAAAACACTCTCAAAGGCATTAGTGCGATATTAGGGATGAAAAATCTCATCCTTAAATTTAAAAAAAAAATGTCAAATAAAAACAGGTCACTTTTTTAATATTTAAAAATATTATTTGCATTTTTAGCAGTGCCGGACTGGCAGCTTTGTGGGCCCTCGACAAAATGTAATTGTGGGCTCCTTTATATGTGTTATATTAAACATACACTGCAAGTTTATAACTCTAAATGTTAACTATGACGTCATATACACATAATTACAATACAATAATTAATAAGGGATAGAGAATAAGGGATTATAATACTTTATAGGAATTTACTTATTATTTACTCAAAATAAAAAAAAAAGATTATATTTATCAGTCTATCTGTACGTAAATATTATATTAATAGATCTGGTCATTCGTGATTCGTAGGTCAAGGAGCCTTCAAAGCCCACAGGTCTTTTCGGTGCCCACTGGGCCCTCGGCAAGTGCAGATATAACCAGTCCAGCAGTGATCGTTAGGTTGGTTAACTTCATTAAGGAGATTCGGTTTAAAATTAAACAGGTAATGATGGGTAATATTCCAGGAAAACAAAATATTTCCAGGCCCACCAAAATGTTTTAAGTAAGGGTTAATAGTTATTAAAATATATATAAATATACTATTCATAATAAACACAAATAATGGTTATTTAAATTTTTAAACAGTGATTTTTTTCCAAAACATTATTGGATATGTATTGTTTTGAAAACAAAATTTTGACACAATATTATTACTTTTATCTATATGAAATGCAGCAAAGCAGGTTTCCGCTGATTCTTTTTTCTACATAGCTACATATTTGCTCACACGGGGCTTGCAAAAATGTCAATTCAAGTACAAAAAAATAACTTGTCGCATTCTTAATCATTACTAAAATATTGATAAAAAAATCCATTTCGTAGCAAACGCAGATTTTGATGAACTCTTTCATATTAAGAAATAATTTTATGCCAAATTTTAACAATTTTGTAAGCTGGGAACAGAGGTTGTATAAAGGTTCTGAGCGAACACAACCAGCCAAATGGTTTCGAATGTAATAATTGGAAATGTTAATTTCCTCTTCCATAGAACCTAGTAACGTAAATAATTGTTTATCTTCAAAGTGGGTGAACAGCAAAAGCTCTTATTATTAACTGTTAAATTAGAAAAAATATCAGAAATATTACTATCTCATCCGATTCTTTCTTCACATTTGGAACTTCGACAGATGCATCCAAAGTCTGTATATTTTCTAATAGAGCCGACAGTGGAATATCGTCCTGACTTTCAGGATCAAAGCACATCTTCGCCAAGAGCTCCTGAGTCTTTTGACATTGACCGTGGAAGTGTGAAAATGTTTGCAACTTTTCCACGCAACAAATGCAAGCTATGGTCGGCAAAGATTGATCTTGCGCCACCTTAAAAAAAACATTTTAATGGGTTCAAGAGATTCTAGATTCTTGATCACACTCGTCCTATCCAACTAGAGTCTCTGCGTAGTAAAAGTATATGGTCACATTAAGGGAACCAATTCTATATCAATGTTAGAGGGGCTGAACTACAATAAATACCGTATGTCAAATTAAATGTCACTGTTAACAACGTCTCTTTATTTTATAACTGCAACACAGCCTCACCAGCACGTCCAGAGTAATTCTAGGTATCAAAAATATTTCAATCAAAAACCTTTAAACATCTTTTTTTTAAACTCCTAGCTACAAATAAGTATAGTAAAAATATAAAATAGTTGTAATATTTTTGTTTGATTTTATCCGGCAGTTGCATTTTGCCATGCTATCTATTTTGACCTTCTCCACAACATATGTTATATCAATACAACATGTGAGAAATATGTAAATAATGTTTTATATCATCTTACTTTTTAGTAAGGTGATCTTAATATTAATATTCCTTAATATCTCCAATATTATCACAAAAAAATTTATCCTCAAAATTTTACAGATTTCCCATCTGTTTGGTGTACCCCAGAAAAATAGTATCTATATTAACTAGTGAGGCTTCTACTTAGTATTTGTATAGGTTCAGGGCGTAGAGTAACTCTGGTACCAAGATAGTGTAAAGCAAAGCAACGTGTCTCGAGTGCCGCAGGCAAAACTCAACTGGATTGTATTTGTTAACGTACACATTAATTATTGGCCCATGGATCAAAAGGTGGGTAGCGAAGCAATTCTACCCGAGAAGTCTCCATGCAGTAGCAGCATTTATTTAACTAGGTTAAATCCACCAGTAATGAAGAAGCTACTCCTCGGATTGAAGGACCTAAATTGAATAAATTCAACAAGTTTCAATAATAAATAAAATATTACCCATATTCCCAGGTGTTTACTTATGCTGTCAAAAAGGTTAAACTCGCTATCTAAAAACTTAAAAATATCGAGCATTTGCCTGTCACCATCAGTGGCAGCGCACAATCTGCATATTAATTTCATTTCCATTTTGGCGCCTCTACTTATTGTAGGAATATGGAAAAATATCTCACTTTATTGTTCATACTTTACACAAACTTTAAATGTATCGGCAACATGGGAATATCAACCCAAAACCTTTAAAATCACACTAGCATCGCAAATAAAAAACTATCATTCACGCCAGTAACTTAGAAACGAAACCCATCATTCCTTCCGGACGATACGATTGTCAGTTTTATGACAGTTCACTTCATCCATATTTTTTTTGTTTAAAATCCACAGATTAGGACCTTTCTATTTATGTTATAAAGTCGGGTCCATATTAAATGTCAAAATAATTTGAGGGTACCGTACTGAAATTGAGTAAAACATTAATTTCTAATTCTTTTGTATTGTCTCACTGTCGCAGGATCATAAGTTCTAGACCGTTATCCGCAGGATTTTTTTTATGCAAATATAGCGATAAAAACCGTGCATATTACAATAAAAAATAATAATCATTTTGTTTAAACGCTTAAATTCGATAATAAAGAAAAAACATGTTACTTTAAGACAACCTCTACTAGTTTATCCAGAGATGAACGTACGTAAAAAAATATAAGTATGATTAAATTAAAATTATTGAGCAAATCATACTATTCGCAATCATCCATATGCACAAAAAAAATATGAATTATTGCTTAAAATATTGAACCGAAGGTATGAAGTAAAAGTTAAAGCATTTTATTTGCTACAATATTATTTTTTAAACACGTATATTAATGTCATTGACAGCTACTTATTTATGGAAATGGCATTTGATGACATGTGCAGATTTTTTCTGATATCGTTGCTTTAATAATAAACATTTTACGAATCCTATCTCGGTTGGTACATGCAAACATTATTTTTTGTTGCAGACGTAAATCAACCTTACCTTATCAATTGACACTATACTGCCTATCACATTGTCACAGCATTTATAATAGGTATTAAACAGTTTTTTTTTGCAAAATCACTAGGAGTAAGGCATTACACAGTATAATTGTTATCAGGTTAACAAATAGGCTACGAATATAAGCCACAAGAAGTGTGTTTTTAAATATGTGTTACTATTTATTTATTTATTTGAGCAAACCAAACGTCGCGCCGCGCCGGTCGCCGAGTTTAAACGATAATAGGTTTTGTTTCTACTTTTTTTGACACTTTAAAAACTTGTAGAACAAAATTTGATTAATTTGAAGTATATGTAGAATGGCCTCCATATGTAGAATGACCCCAAAAAATGAATACATTAGAAAAGTTCCCCCTTAAATTTAAATTGTATGAAGACGATTTTAATTTTAAAGGAAAATGGGCAAAAATGTATAAGAAGATCTTTACCTCCAATGAGAATATAGTATACGAGTATACTATTTGAAAGATCTCGTCAAGGAAATCATTGTTATTATATGACGGCTCATCTCAGTTATGAATACTATCCGAGATATATTATGCTAAAGTTCAATGTATATATATCGGACTATTTGGTAATTATTAATTGTAATAAATAACTAATTGTAATAAATTAATAATCCATCCAAAAAACTCTAGAGATATACACGACTCATATTTTTCTGACCATTGTTTATTTTTATATTATAATATTTAACACACGTTGAACGATATTGTATCTCAAACTCAAGAACTGCTATGTTGGAATGCATTACGTGTAATAATGGTCTAATCGAAATAATTTTCAACTATTAAATCTACGTTTACAAGCATCTTTATAATTTGCCTACGTGCATCTTTATTTTTAGATTTACATTTTAGTTTATTAATTGATTTTGTTTTTGAATACTGCTGTTTAAAAAAAATGGAAAACATTTCAAATATTAAAAAAATATATATGACATGAGCTATAATCACACCTTTATTTACCTTTACACGAGAGTTTACCTGGAGTATATCGTGGCAGCTTGTACTCTTCAAAGCGTATAGCTTTCAATGAAATTAAAAATAAAGGTGGATCATAACGCAATAAGTTATATAAATATAAACATAAAAATTCAATGTATTTTCTGACTGACCATAACAAGCAGTATTTTTTTCCAGGATTAAATCATGAAATCAAATTAAAAAGAGACGTAATAAAAGTGTATTCCTCTATAAACAGTTTTCTTATTAGAATTATTTACGAAGCTACAAGGCTAAAAATAAATAGTACAACCTGTTTGTGACATCTACCTTGTGCAATTTAGTTATTGCAGAATAAAAACCGTTTCTTAAAAATACTGTTTTTTACTGTTTAATCGTGTAACAATAACCTATATATTTCGTCATTCTATATCGACATCCAAACTTTGATTAGAAAAAAAGATTGAAAAAATGTTAACTAATTACGATTAGAACTAAATCAAAATTTAAATGAAATCTTTTTAATGTTTGAGAACGCTTTTAGTAGGATTGGCGAGGCTTCCCTGACCCGCGCCCGTACTGTCCATCCGGGCGGTAGAAAAAATAAACTTTAAATACAATATTATTATTTTAGTATGAAATTGAAAAAAAAACGTTTTAAAATAACATGTTTGGACACCTTTTTTATTTTTTTATATCTAGCTTCTTTAAAACGTGTCAGGTGCAATCTATATTGATAGTACTTGGACATTAACAGCATAATACGACTGAACGAAACGCCAACGAATTTTTAGGACTGATAAATTTTTAATATTACAAATTGAAAAATAATAATTATACCTAAAAAAACTTACCTAAGACTTATGTACGGCCTCCTTTATGATGGTGCAGGTGATGGCGGCCGTTGTTTTTTGACGGTTGAATTGTTGCTTTTACTTGGCATTGCGCTGGCTGAGTTGTTTGTGCTTTTTTGCTTTTGCATTTGTGTAAGTTGAGTTTCGGCTGCTTGCAGGCGTAAATAATAAATAAAGTTGAAAATGAATTAATAAATATGAAGAGACTTACCGACGCTTGTTTTATGATCTTTTTTTATCTGCGGCATGATTGTTTTGTATATTTTGTAAAATGTTGGCGGAGTTGTCAAAATTTTTTAGTTTGAAATACTAGTTTTAATTAAGTTGTTTTTTAAATGATCGTGATAATAGAGCCTATGCTTGGTTTACAGAATGTTAAACATTTATGTGCTTTTGTGGTACAGAGGATAATTGAATGCCTTTGACCGGTTATATGCGCGAAGCCGCACTTTGTAATTTGCCAAGAAATAATAACATGACGTGAAAAATACGAATTACCTCACACTAGTCATCTTTTTAAGTATCGGTGAGATGGATACTCCAGAAAATGCTCCGACAACTTCAGGCTGCCATATGAAGATAAATAATATCAGTGCAATCTGTTCCAAAGAAGACAGTGGGTATATAACGACTACGCCTTGTTCTGCTGGTTGTCCTGGCTCATGCTCGACTTCGGTAGAAGCGGTTCGCACTAGAAAATTGCCTTGGAAGAATCACGATGCTGCACAAACTCCTCATCAAAGCCGCATTTGGTTTCATTCCGTATCACCTTCAGGAAAGCCATATTACATGCAAAGCAAACCCAAGTCGTTGCTAAGAGATGCATTCATTACCGACGATATTGTAATGCAAGATGACTCAAACCCTTATCTTATTCTTGCTAAAAAAAGTGAACAGCCTTTATCCGATAGTTACAATAAAGTCGAACCAATTAGAAGTTTTATTTCTGAAATTAAATCACCAAGTCAGAAAAAAGGTCTGAAACGACAAATTGCAGTTGAAGAAGTGGAATTGTATAATTCTCCCTCCACCTCAAATTCAGATAGTGCATATGCAGCAGTGTCCAGCAAAGACTCTAGTGTCTCAGAGGTTTTAAAAAATTTAGCCGTCACCGGCAGCCCTTTTGAAAAAAGTAACTCAAGACTTAGCCATATAGATGAAACAAAGTGTGATGCAACAAGCTCAGTATCCCATACCAGTGACTATGTTAGCTCTGACCAGATTACACCAGCACAAAATGAAATAATTCTTGCATACTCATCATCCCCACCTAGTCGGAAAAAAGCTAAAAGGTCCAGCTTCAGTGATGGCTTCGAATATTTACAAAGAACACCTGAGAAGTCAGAATGTCATGTCTTCATGCCGGTCGAGCGCAAATCTATCAAAAGGCTTAATTTTAATACCCAGCCTTTGGGAACACCAGAAAAGAATGAAATTTTGTATCCCAGTTTGCCAGTCACACCCCCAAAGAAGCAACGGACTCCGGAGAAGGTCAAATTCCATAGTAAAGCACAAAATCTCCGCGTCTCAAGGCAGTTATTAGGATTGAAAAGACAGAGTTTGTGCGGCCGAGAGAACGTGGATTTCTTAAAAATGCTAGGGCAACAGCAGAACCAAAGACCAGCTGTGCAAATCATACTGGAATATTTAAACGGCGACGATATCTCCAGAATGTGCATGGTCAGCAAAATATGGAAATCGGTTTGCATTAAAGATCGCAAGGCGAACCTTAAAAGAAAAGCTTACTTGGATGATAAAAGACTCACAAAAGAAAACTCCGCAAGTGTGTGCTACATAAAAGGAAAGCAACCGCGATCTTTCAGTTCAGACTGTCAGTCGGGGAGATTCTTGATGGAGATTCAGAATCAAAGGAACATTTTACCTCAGTTGGCGCAGTCGGACAGGCGGAGAAGTCCACCCGTCAGCCCTAGCAAAAGACGATTTAGGATGTTCGTAAAAGCTGCTTCGATGGGTCCTTGTCAGCTAACTACTTGCCTGCGTTGCGGTCGGCCGGCGAAGGTCGCTCGCGAGTCAAGCGGAGAGCATTGGGCTCAATGTGAACATTACAGTTGTGGATACACCTTCTGTCGCAGGTGCCTTTGCGAGAGACATGAGAATGGACAATGCACACAGTGCAGTCTTGAAGCACCCAGCCCATCGAAGCCAAAGTCCTCGGCTTGTAAGATAGGATCCAAACAAAGCAAAAGAAACTTAAGAAGGTTATAATAGTGTTGAGATTTTTAATATTATTGCAGTCAAATGCTCTTGCAATCTTCCGTACTACGATCGCAATGTTTCGAAAATAAAAAGTTGGCTGTCCTTAGGTAATTAGGTTTATAATTTATGTTTGTAAATACTCAATTAGTCTTAAATGTGTTTATTTATATAGAATTATTTATATTAATAGTATACAAATGTACTTTAATGTAGTTGCTCCCAAAGAGGTTTAAGTAGTGTTTTTGTCAATTATGTCTGAAGGTGCAATAATTACATTGCGGCTATAAGTAAACTGTCCAAGCTAATGATAATAGAGAATACCCAAGCTTGCGTTCTCATTACTGCACCTGAACTTTAGGCCGGGAAGAAATGGTGATATTTAACACCAAATAAAATTTGCCATCTTTAACTAAATTAATTTCTAATGTGTTATTGAAATTCGGACAGGATTGATGCCTTGTACTAACTAATACACATTGCAACCCCTTTGGGCTCCTCACATGTGCAATACGTACATTAAAGCAACCTATTACAGTAATACTTCACATGCAGGTATTTAATCACACCATTTGAAATCATACAAGTGTATATGATTTCACTGATGCCCTTTTAGGGGGTTGATCTATATCAACAATCAAACATTAATTAGCAAAAATATTGGAAGTGTTTCCCAATTGCAAGAAAAACAAAATAAAATTTAATAGAACTCGTTTTAATGCATAAAAAAAGCGGTTAAACGCATGGTGCGAGGTCGGGCAGCCACGCCAGTCTCACTGATGGGTTTCCAGACTTCTTAGGCATCTCATATAAAATATCTGGATAGCAGCAAAAGCTTGCAAAATTTTCTGTTGCAATATATGGCCATATAAATGCATAAATGTGTTTTTGATATGAGGGATGATTATATTCCTATTAAGCAAAAGCGACAATCTCCACTTGACTCATTGTTGAGGGTATAATAGTATGTGTTAAGTATTAAGTATATATATTTAAAAATGTTTTCTTTAAACTCTAAAGCTTTAAACTGTAATGTATTTTTAAAATAATTATGTTACCAATATTAAAACAAAAAAAATATATATAAAGTTGATTGCCATGTATATGATATAGCGGCTTAATAATTGCCACATGCCATAACATCAATTGAGGTTGCCGTTTTTGTTAACAAAGAAACCTAAATTTGCCCGGTCAGTATGTGTCACCATACAAACAATCGACAAAATGTCAAACTGTGATTGGGTAAGATGGACATTATTATTTTTGCTATAAAGTGATCGGAGATTGCCGCTATTTTCGTAAAAATTTATATTTTGTACTCAATTTTGTGTGGGACTTAGCCGCATTAGCATTGAAGTAACCATAGTTTCATGTTATGAAACGTAATTTTTTTTTTGAGATTGCGCTTTTGCCTTTCTTTTCTTTATTCCGTCAGGTACGAATTGATACAAGCTAAATCTATTAAATGTCTCTAAATTATGAACCCAAATGTCGATATCAGTGTGTGCTCTAATGAACAATATAGTGCCTTGTAATTGTTAAAATTTAATATACTCAATATTTCAAAATGGGACCAAACGTAATCACAAAGTAGTTAATAAGATATTTTTATAACTTGTGATTTGCATTTGATTATAGAATTAAATGTAATATTAATAATAATACGATTTTAATGATAAATTTATGGTTGGAAAGTCAACCTGCCAATGTATATTATAACTAGCCGTTTGGAATGGTAAGACATTTTATTTGCCAGATTTCTTTTAAACTTTTTCAGAGAATTGTATTTTTATTTTAAACAGCTTAAATTTTATGTGGACCAGATTTACGAACGAATACCAATGCAAATCTGAACCACTACATAAGCTATGTGATTAATTGACAGGCTGACAATTGATAAATTTAAAAAAAAACTAGACGAGTGCAGATAGTACATAACTCGACTAAACTGTTTCTTGATTTGATGCATACAAGCAATATAAATTCGTAGCGCCCTCTACATTTGGTTGGGTCAACTGATTTTGTATGTGGCACGCAGTTTGCTTATAACATATAGAGTTTAACATTTTCTTCTTTAAGCTGATCGTCTAGTTATCAGCCTGTCAGTGCGTTACAAGTATTTTTATACACTTTTTAGCTCACTTCTCTTGCCAATTATGTGTAGTTTATCACCTGAAATGACTTTTTAATTATTAATGCTCTCTATGTATTTGATAATACTACTTTTTACTTGGTGACAATAATTATTGATTTAATGTTCCCAGTTCAGACTGTTTTATATCCTTAGTTAAATAAGATTTGATTATTTGTGTGAATTATATTATAATATCACATCTAAATATAATTTAATTTAATTTTTCTGTTCGTTTTTCTTATTTGCCAACATAACTATGTACGCAGTACATACCTGGGTAACCTGGGAGTCCAATTGCCACAAATTTGGTTCACCACAAAACTCTCTATTAGAAAATATCACTCTGGTCCCCATGTCTTAATTTTTTTTAGAAAAAAGCTACTTTTATGGACTTTATACGTTGGATGGGAAGTTGTATGGAACTATTTCACTATTTTTTATAACTTATTAACTATTTGCCACCTTTACACTTTTTGTTTAACTATTTGTTAGATGTATAAACTATGCATTACAATGTATAACTTGTTCAAAAAAGGTAATGTTAAAGACATTTTTTTTTTCAAATGATAAAACCGTGATTACTCCGCCGTGTCACTAAATAATTTCCATAGAGTATTAGTGATGATTATAATTTTTTATCAGTATTTAGCCAGTGATTGGTTATTTTCGAATCGAATGGCGTAGACAGTAAAGCAATCGGATGAACAGATAATTAAGCGGAAATCTCGAATAAATGATGGAGCGCCGATGTGCATACACAGCGGCCAACGAATGAGCGCTATGAAGTAGCCGGCCGGCTCGACGTGTATATACGTCACGCAACCTTAACGGGATACATACTGTAATCATTGGCATAGGAAAGTTATGAAACAAAAACACTAATGTCTTGCATTTTATCCTGTCGGTGCCAGTAAATTTTCTGTAATTTTGTTGACGTGCTTATGATTTATTATTGCATTGCAAGGAAATTTTAAAAAATTTGGAAGTTGTGTCAATGCACAATATTCTCACAACGCAACAAGCAGCTGCTGTCGGTGATACTCTAGCTCTGGCGCTTTGAACGGCTATTATTATTAATCTATTTTTTTTATATGATTTGGAGGGAAATGGGAGATTTTGTTATTTGTGGACGGAGAAATGCTCAGGTATGTTTGGTATCAGACGTCGGACATATTCTTTTGAAAACGTTCAGTAAAAAATTTATGTTTATATATGATTTTGGTTTATCATTTTTCATTCTAAATCATGGCATATGGATTATTTTTTGTAAAGAATGACAAAAATTAAAAAAAAACAGGTACTCGGCACTTTAGGCACATATCAATTACTAATTTTTATTATACAAGACCATAAAAATAATAATTTCAAGGCATTGAATCGTAATGAAACTCGGGCTTGCAGTATGTGGTGTCTGATGCCAGATGACTCGTCCCTATAGCACTCAGATTGGGTCGCTTATGTACTGCCTACGTTTTAAAAAAATCAAAAATAATAAGAGTTGTTATGAAAATATGTGGGGAAAAAATACAAAAATACTTTTCACATTTTATTAGTAATTAAAATAAATAAACTTAAATCAAGTAAAGCTGTAAGTCACATTAAACAATAACAATCTTGAATGTGGATTGAAAGCACCTAACTACTTAATAATCTACACTCTCTTACTTAAAAATAAAGTATAGGTACTATGAAACCGATTAACCATACAATATTGGGTTCTCAGTGGCCATACAATATGTTTAAGTAAGGAGGGCCTTGATCAAAGTAACATTTATTTATTTGTCAACAATCAACAGTATTCTAATAATTAAATTAAATTTACTTAAACATAATTTTTGCTTAATTATAATATGGTAATAAATATGAATTAACATTATGCAAAATGAGTATCCTTTCACAGTTCAGCCGCTAAAATTTGGCAGAGATGACTTTCATCCCAATCCGAGAACAAATTTGGGAATTTGGTATGCGACATGCGGTATTGACATGATCATGGACATTCTGTAAAAGAAATAACAGATTTTATAGAATTTTAGTAAAGGTTAAAAAATAAGGACATGAATAGCATGATTTTATTTAAACATAATAACCATATTAAAAACCACAATGAATTCACATTGACAAAGTAAAAAATTTGAAGATAACATACTCCTTAAAGACAAATTAGTGAGATTATTATATAATAATTGATTTATATTAGGATGATTTTCAATAAATATTTCTTTATTACAGAAAATAATGTGCAAAAGTGAGTTTATAATATTAATTTACAATTAGCTTTTTACAGATGCATTTTAGTATGAAAGCAAACTTCAAACGTAAAAACTATGTTTATAAACTTTATAAAATTATACTTAAATGTGTACATGCACTAACTTGACAATGCACACATGGCTGTTTGTTTAAAAAAATATAGGCCTAAATTGAATTGCTGATTATTAAAAGGGGTATATGTTACATTATATTAAAAGGGAGCTATGTTACGGAATTTGTTTTATTTTTATTAAAAAAGTTATTAGAAATAAAAAAAAATATAAAACAAAAACAAATCAGCAAACACACTAAGTTTTTCATAAATGCATAAATTTGTAATATATGTGATTATATTAGAAATGAATCAGTTTTTTTTAATATCTCGCAAAGTTGAAAATGTAACATAGCTCCCTTTTAATAATCAGCAATTCAATTATGCCATTAATAAAATAAATTTATTAAAAATGCTTTACAGTAACAGAAAAGGTCAATGAAACATGTTACTCGAGTCTCATTACTGTAATAGAAAATCAGATCCCTCCTTCCACCGAGTCAAACTGAGACCATTAGGTTGGCTGTTAATATGTTGTCAGGGTTAGAACCATCATCTCCGAACTCTTGAAACTCTTGGTTACTCGAGTCAAAGGAAACAGCCACCTCTCGACTATAAAGCACATCCGTGCCAGCCAGGCGTCATTCTAGCTCTAAACTCTCAGTTTTACTCTAGATCTCGACCCCAACGCTGGAGCTCTCTATTGCTCCACCCAAGAGAAGATAAATAGCAACAAGATCGGTTCAAAACAATAGCGCTAGAAGCTCCAGACATAAATGAGATGTGAGTTAGGAAGGGGGCGTCAATATCATACATTGTATTACTGCATCGTTTCGTGTTTCCCCACCCCCGCCCGATTAGCCCATGGTGAAAAGAGAAAACAACGAGACCACACCCATTCAAGAAATAAACAATATGCAATATATAATATATAATATAGTGGGATCATTGATAATAAATAAAAATGCAAATGTTTAAAGCGAAGCTCTAAACACTTAAACTGTCGATAGACAATGAACGGCAATCAAGTAGAGTCAATTTGAAAAGGCCCTGGTGCGATTGTTCATAGCATCATGGTCTAAATACAGTTTGACTTGAAAAATGAACTAAAATTTCGGTTCATTTATAGTCGCTGAAATTAAACACTCACTTCGATTTACTTGTTGCAAAATCTTCCAATGGTTTTCAATGTACGTAATGGCTTTATTTTGTATAGGCAGTCGTCTTAAAAAGTCAATCTTTCTGACATTGAATGTATTTAAAGAATATTATTTACATAGAAGATTTTTATTTTATTTGTAAGGTACTCACCATATTACCGGAAGTTTAAACCCATCACCGAAGCGTTGTCCAACGGATTTGATTTTGAAGTAGAATGTTTAGTACAAAAGTTACCAACACCATTGAAGCTTCATTTTCAGTTATGATTTCTAGTTTGTAGGAAGTACAATATTAGTACATTAAAAAAGATTTACCAGCTCCGTCCAACTAAATAAAGCCATTAAAAAAAGAAGAATGGTGAAGATATTATGAGCATGAGTTTTTGTTGAAATTAATTTCTCTATAAATAAATTTTGGTTCACTTACAAAAATATTAAATAGATCTCACTTAACAGTTAGGACATAAGTCCCCTTCATACCAAAGTCACCAATGTGCAAAAAGTGACTTTTGAGATACGGGCAAATGAGGTTTTTTTTACGTAGTCACTTGTGATTATAGGGTATTTCAGGATAGGTAGTTTAGGATTTTCGTGATCTTACTTCTGTGAAATTACCGTTCTGAAATATTTTTCAATATTGATGACTTTGGCCCATTATTTCTTCACATTGGTGACTTGGCATGTTTTTTTTATTGTTTAAAATTGATATTATATATCCAAACACATCTCTTACAGCTAAAACTTGTAATATGAAATAATGAATTCATCTAACTCTAATACAAGTAAATTTAGCATATTTGGGTAGGGCGCAACATAATTGATAAAAAAAGCAATAAAAGTATTGTAGAAAATGTTCCTTAATCCAATTTGGTCAAAATTGGTGACTTTGACATAAAGGAGGCAAAAAGGTACAAAAATTCATTTAAACCACATTTTATATTGAAAATACTTTTTTTCTGTCTAGGCATGCATAAATAGTTCATCCAATCAAACAAGTAGTAGTAATGGGGGCTTGTAGCCAATCCAGGGTGTAGCTTGGATTTTTGAACATGTCTACATTACCTACCTATAAAATATACAATTGTTAAAAAGTAGGAACAAAGTAACAATTCATAAAAAATCTATTGCTTTATTTAAAATTTAATATTCAATAGACAACGATGTGCAATGAAACTAAATCACTTATAACAATGATCTACAATATAAAACTGTTGTCTTCGTATTTTTGATTCTTTTGTAATAAATTTTAGCAAACACTATAACTCACTTGGAATTGTTAAATGTGAAAATAAGCAGTACTAGTATTTCATTTATACTTATTACATTTTACAAATATTTCATATCAAGTAAACATTCTATTAGCTAAATACGTCTATGCTTTTCATTAAAAATTATGTTTTATAATATAATAATTATGTTATAAAATATAAAATTAGATTTTTATTTTTTTACCTAATATGTTTTATCTTTTTTTGATGTATACATTTTTAAATAACACTTTATTATCCTATGACGATGTTAAGACAGACAGAGATACCAAAAATTAACCTATAAGGGTTTAATGTTTTGCTAAGAAATATTTATTTGAATCATTATTTATCAAAGTTACATTATCGATAACTCAATACTAAAGTAAGTAGTAATGGGAGACTCTTGGTATTGGCATGTGTGAGACTGACGTGGATAGAGAAAAAAGATTGTAAACCCAGGCTGAACTACATAATGCCATTGACGACACCAAGGAACTATGTGCAAACCGAGAAAATGTGTTTGTTTGTGATTAAATATATTTCAATAACGTCTAAAAGTTACGAAAGTTTTTTTTTAGGAAACAGGTGATTTCCCAGCTCTATTGACACATAGAGGTGGGTTTAGAAAATTTAAGCGTAGCATTAAAAATTCCAACATATAAAAAAAACCTGAACACTAAAAACACAAAAAACTAAAATAAATGAAACTAATTTAATTATTTATTTTATTTTTGAAAAAAAAGATACGGAAATTAATTAATAACAGTATGAAAGCAAACAAGATCAGGAAACTCAGACTCCTGCAGGGTTTCATCATGCACTCCTCCACTTTACATTGGTCAACAATTTCACAAATCTTTTTCATTTCTGAATATTTATTTTATTTTTCATTGTAATTTAGCTCTAACACTAAAAGATAGAAGTATGACACTACTACTCCTACTACTTACTAACATAGTTACATGACACTTGTAACTATGTCAATTTAACATAGCTGGTCGTTTTCAACACTACTCGTTTTGCTTTGTGCGGAAAAAAAATCTAAAATTTCCACTTGCCCTATGAAAATGTGTAGTAATAATACTGGGATCACATTTTATGCGTAACTAAATACACTCGTTCTGCACACACAGTTCTGAATATTGACACGTTTTTGAAAACATTGCTCTAAAGCCTAGATACTCAACCTGTGGCCCGCAGGCCGCGTGCGCCCGCCTAACTTTTTTTGTATGGCCCTAAACACATTTATTATCAGGGACATGATTTACAAAATCTGGCATTCTGTATTTCGTATATCTTGAGATTAATTTTGACTTTGACGTACAAATAGTGACACCCAAAGAGGATTGTCGTTTCATATTTTTTTCGTCATACCAGTATAGTGTTGCGGCCCGCGAGGCTTTACAAATATATGTATGTGGCCCGAAGACAAAAAAGGTTGAGTATCGTTGGTCTAAAGAGTACTCCGCTAGAATAAGCAATACGCTTCATTAGTATATGGCTTAACCTGACATTTGTCCAGCTCATAAATTTGCAGGCTCCCGAATGTTCTGTCAATTGCCCAGCCCATAAATTTATGAACTGCTCCATCGGCAGGTATTGAATTATTATTTAGTGGATTTTAGACTAAATAAAATGATTACAAGCTATTATATTTTTATATTACATAAATATTGTCTCGAAAGTATTGTTTTTTTTACCACGACGCGTCCACCATCGTCAACAACATAAAGTAATTAGATATTTAATTTCTTTTTATATATTTATTTGTATGTAATAACATTTGGCGGAAGTGTTTCGAATACTAATTTATTGTGAATTACAAATAAATTCTAAAATGTATATATTCCAATATGCTGATATGATAAAACATCACAATTCGGCTGCGGCCTGAGAGTGTTGTTTTCAAATCTATGCTCTACTTACAAATATTCTCTGACAATTCTTTCAAAATATAAATATTTTGATATTTAAATCATAACATCTTTCTAACTGATTATATTCAGAATGTAACTGTCGAAATAAATAGCAAAGATATTACATTTTTTATCTCTTTATGAAAAATATAGATATTCAAAATATATAACTTTTTCTAACGTAACTTAATTATTTTTATATATTTTCAAAAATATACATTATTTTAGTGAAAAAATAAACAAATAAGCTGAAGAAAAGCTTATAAAGCAAACATAAAAATTAAATTTGATTTTTATATTTTTTATATAAAAAATATTTAAAAATAATTATCACGGCATGTTTTTTTAAAGTAGTAAAACCATATTCTAGAGAATTTTATAAGCTATTCAAAATAGTATAGGTAATCAATATAACATACATATTTTTTCTAAAATAAGCATTTTACTAAGTCCCCGGTTGTACTTCGTTTTTGATCACTTCGCCGGGCAGCATATGTGCGGGCGCGTAGTCAGTTGAGCAGGTGAAAGGTTAACCTCTTTAACTTTATGCGTTTTTGATAGCTTTTACTTCTAAATCAGCCCCTGTAGACGTTGTTTTCTTAAGTATAAGCATG
Source organism: Neomicropteryx cornuta (assembly GCA_020383195.1). NCBI lineage: Eukaryota > Metazoa > Arthropoda > Insecta > Lepidoptera > Micropterigidae > Neomicropteryx > Neomicropteryx cornuta. The sequence continues at coordinate 17,171,761 of JAHKQU010000014.1, forward strand.
TTATCTTACACTATACATAAAAAAAATACCTATGAGATAAATTTGGAAAATATTATAACATAAAATATTCCATAGGTACTAAAATGATTGTCATTGTCTATACATCATTGTCCGTTGCAATCTTGTATTCATATCTTGGCCTGAAAATTGATTTTTAAAAAAATAAAGTTAGTGTTTATATTTTTATCATTAAGCAATAAAAAACTAGTGCATTGTGCCAAATTATTTTGATTTTATAAACTACATTTAACTCTTTTTAAAAATGAATAATATAACAAATACGCACAAGCATGCATGTATAATAACAACAAATAGCATTAAGCAGATAAATAACAAAAATAAAGGATATTTTACAGATAAGATACGGAAGATTATGCCCCGAGTAATGATGATATGTAACGTAGACCAGTATTTTTAGCAAGTTTGCTGGAAAAGCTTGTAGTAACAAAGTTTGTTGTTTATTGTTAGTAAAGAATTGTTAAAATAGTATTAATCTGTAACCCAACACCTGCACCGCAGGACTTCCAAACTGTGTTAAGCGCTTTGTCATTATCAAAGTAATTGTGAAAAAAAGAATGTACTTTAATCACATTAAACAAACTAATAAAAGTAAATAAAACAAACCTCGACGTGAAAACAGTGCTTGGAGCACTCTAGATGCTCTGACTAAATCATATCCGAATGTACAAAATTAAATATTGCATTTTAGTAATACTGTGGTAATTTTTTAAAACCAATCTGCCTTTTTAAATGAATTCACGAAAATGAATTAGGAAAATATGTTTGATACATGACATGGCATAATAAAGCATGATAATTTTTGCACAAAAGCGTTCATTGAAATATTAACAATCTAATTTATGACTTAGCGTACGATAGTGCGAGTCCATTGTAGAACCAGGACTTCCATGAGGGCGGAGTGTCTCTGGGTTCTAAGGCTGCGCAGAGCGAACGTCTGGCGTGACTTCGGCCCGAGCGAGCATCGCAAGTTAGCCGTGAGCGACACTCCGTACCGCATGTCCCTCTTCTGGGGGAATTCTTCCAATAGTGCCTGATATAATATAAAATCAACGATATTAGTAAAGAGTTTTAAAATAATAGCTAAGTAGGTTTATTTTTTATTTTAATGTGTCACAATAGGAAGTCACAACAATAAATGATATATAATTACACTGAAAAAGAATTTAAATTATTATAATATAGACAAATTGAACACCAGTCATTTATTGTTGTTGTGAAGTAACATGGCCACTCTAACTAGGTTAAAAAACCTGTTCTAAGAGCGGCCAAAGAAGGTTGCAGAAAAGATAAAATACTTATTATGTATGTGAGACGACAATAAGAAGGATCATAGGATAAATATCATACAAAACATAATACATACAATAAATAGTGCATATTATTGTCATACAATATACATTTATTTTATTTAGGTATAAATAATGTGTTGCATCTCAACCTTTACAACTATGCAGATGAGATTGGTTGTCAAAGCCACTTTGTCAGTAGGCTTGTTAATGTCAATGCCGTGGCCATCTTCACTTTGAAGATAAATGGTTGGCTTACCTCAAGTCTTAGCAGAACAGTGAAGTATTAAAAAATAAAATGAAACGCAACGAAAATACCAGGTCAACTGAAAAATCGGGAATATGAAGAAATGCTAAACATACTCGGATTAACAACATTAAAGCATAGGTGGATGAGAGGCCTTATAGAGACCTATAAAATATTGGGTCACTTTTATGATCTATGAAATTTTGAAACCATATACACAATTAATACAAATTCGCACTTGCGAGGACATCATTTAAAACTCTCAAGTACAACCTTTAGTTCTAATAATTACCACCATCTCCCCTGACTCTAGGACAGGCACATTTGGCCTAGTTAAGTAGGACCAAAATAATTGTATATGAACTAGGATATAGCAATTATTTTTAAAAAAAGAAAAAGAAAGAAAAGAATCCGAGAAAAAAAATCATGTCAGAGTGGTGAATGCATGGAATAAGTTACCAAGCGTAGTGATAAGTGCCAAAAAAGTGAATTAATTTAAGAACAGATTGGACACGTTTATCAGAGACGATACAAGTGCAGATTTAAGCTTATCAGCATTGCTTGAAACTAATAATAATAATAAATAACGGTACCTACCTACAAAATGTAACTTTTTTAATGAGGCCTTCAACTGAAATCGGGTAGGAATAATGACGAATGTCTGTATTGGAAGAACACTTTCAAATTAAGCGAGTCACTAACCTGAGCAGTCATTGGAGACGCACTTTACCCTAATGGGAAAACACAGGATATTTCAGATAATTTTCCAATCCTTAATCCTATCTACACATCACATGATTCATCAAGATATAAAGCAACGAAACTTAAAGTAGGCAACAAACACAATCGGTCTTATACATGACTGCATAAGGCCGCACCAACTGCTAAATGATCCGAATGCAAAATGCATGCAGATGGTTAGTGTCCACTTTTACGCGACTGCATAAGGTCAAACAACCTTTATACACATGTGTAAAAATCATACTCACTTATGGTACATATTAAAGAGGTCATCTTTTATTGTCATATTAGTAATAAATTGATCCCAATCTTGTGGTCGTAACGAGGGCATCTGATAGGCTGCCCTGACTGAATACAACTTGTACCAAATTGGATAATCATAGAGATTGGCTTCTTTGAGGTTCATAATCCATGACTCATGATCGACAACCATCTGCAAATGCAAAATGTATTATTGTCAGAATCTATTGGCAATATTTTTGTATAAGAAAGTGAAAATTATATTGTATAATGAAAGTTCGTAATATTTCCTATAAAGATTACGAAAGTACTTTGTAAATTATAAAACAGTTTTTTTATGCATGAATTTTGGGTGGAAAGAAATATATTGACGGGAATTCTGTTATACTGCGCTTCCCTCCCTTAGGGTATCGGAACTTTCACTTGGACCTTCTGAACCCTGATGGGTCACTGGGTTTCATGGCAGCAGTACTCTTATGCATTTTTATATAAACTATTAAATTCATGTGTTCTATGAAAAAAAAAGAAACATGTGTAGAATGACAATGTATTTTCCAATTGCATGGCGGATAATTTTGGTCTATCTAATGTTTAAATTCTGGAAAAAAAAAGTATTTTTCATTCTCTCCTCTACCATATTGATCAGTACCATTTTAGAGTATATCAACCGTTGAGCTGTATACCTCCTTCATACTGTAAGGATTAACAAATTTAAAAAAAACGAATTGTATGAAGACAAGATATTTTGTGGATAAAAGAAAATAGTATGTCTCCAAGCAAGTTTCACATAATTATAAAATGTAAAAAAAACCTGCTTAGTTGAAACCAAATGACCAGAATAGCCGAGAAAAAGTTATTGCCTTAAAAAAGATTTTTAAATCTTGCATACATCTTTACATACCATCTTTAAGGGTGCTTAAAGTTATACAGGATTTTTAGGTTAGGCAGCTCATTTAATATTATGTATTAAGCATTATGTATTATGTATTGTTAAGTAGTGTTACATTTAATTTTAGAAAGAAAGCCATATTGTTGTCTTGCGTGGGGAAAAGCTATAAGCACAATTTGACAGACTTTTTGTTCTGAAACCTATGACTACTAACAAACTAAAACATTTGGATATTTAAGGAAAGCTTACAATTATTGTAATTAAATCTACCATACCCTCGTAGTTTGGTCATGGTCTCCGTCAACGTAATATATTCGATATCCTGGATTCAAATCATAGTATGGGGATACAGAAGGGCCAACGTATGCTATACTGGTTGCTCTACCTGTGAATAACATTTGAATATATTCTAAATAATCAATACAAACCCTACATTTGTTTGTATTTTGCATGATTTAAGCAGCATGAAAATAAATATACTTCTGGTAAATTCAGTCATGTTATATTTATGTTCATTTTAATATTCTGATGTCATTAAATTAAAAGCTTTCAGGAGCATGGCTTATTATATTACAACATTGAAAGCCACTCTGTCCTGAGCACAGAACTAAAATATAGCTGGAATTGGAATGAATGCACGTAGGAATGTATGCTGTAGCACTTTGTTTTTGTTTACCGTTGAAATTATTTTTTTCCCAAAGTCTTGGCGAATTTTAGTGTCCTTGCAACCCCAAATTAAATTGTTTAAATTAAAAAATGTTTTGAAGTTTTTTTTTATGTTTCATTTAGTAGTTTGAATTAAATTAATTGTTTATTTCCTTTGTTTCGTTTCATATATAAAAAAATATATTTCACTTTATGATTTGCGTTTCTTTCTTCTTCTTCGAAATTTGACAGCCAACCGATCGCCCTGTCAGTCCAGTCAGACTTGTCGTTTTGTTGAAAGGTTATAAAAGGCCGATCGCCTTTATAAACTTTCTTTTTTTTCTTCGGGACCTTGGGTACAAACGAGTGTATATTTTTTAGTATCGCTTTATTCTCGCCTCGATTAAATTGGTCGTTCCAGTACAGTCGGACGGTTTCTATTCTTTGGTTATCTCTGTTGTTCAATTGAAGCCACCTTAAACTGAGTGGTAAGTTTTGGTTTTTTCTTGGGGGTAGCTTTTGCGAGTGCCTCGGGGTAATAATTGTTCTTTTTTTTTACAACAGGCTTCTTCTTTTGGGGCTTCTTTTTTGGCTTCTTCTTCTTATTTTGGAGTTAAACTTTTGGGAAACCGTGGCTGCCTCAACTGTTTTATTCTCTTGGGAACATTCGAGGAACCAGCAGAGAGAACGTCCACGAGTTTGTCACCACACACGTTGTTTTTTTTTTCACCTTCTCACTTGGATAACACGCCACGTGTCGGACCATTGGCGATCACCGGGGTAAAGTTTTTAAAGGTGATGTAATCATTTAAATTCACCATATCTATTAAATTTCATCTTTTGGAAGCGACTGAGTTCCAGCGTCGAAAAGAAGTCTACTTGGAGAAGATTTATTTTTGCTTCATATGTTTTAAACTTGTCTTGCAAATTGTTTTTTTTTAAGGTAGATTTTCGGTTGCAGACTATTGTCCTAAATTGTTTTTTTATTATTGTTTAAATTTTTATACCTTTTACATTTTTTATTTTGATTGGCAATTGCCTATATCTGTAGAACGAGGGAGTGTTTTTGTCAGTTCATTAAAAGAACTGTTTTATATTTTATATAGGGTTTGTTGGTTTTATTGGCCACTGCCCCAACATTTATATTTTTTTGTATTGTGTAGGAGTTTTTTTTGGAATACAAGAAAAGATTTTATGAACCTGCCAAAACTGGTTTTTTTATTTCTTCGATTAATTTCCTGAAGCAGGCGCAAAGAGCGTTGATAGTACTCACCTATCCCTGATATTTTTATAAGAGCAAATTTTTTTATTATTCATGATTCTTTTTTATTTTATTCTCTTTATTATTTCTAAATTTTTTAGGCGCCCAACAAATTTTAAATCCATTTAGTTTTTTATTTTATTTTGTAACTTCTTGTTACAGAATAATTTGGCGCTCCAACTTAAGGGCCAGAAACGTTTCTTTGCAATTGTTTTAGGAAATTGTCAAGATAATTGAAATTTTTTTTTGCAGCTTTATTAAATTTATTTTGCTTGTATTTAAGCATTCAAATTATATGTTTCAGACGCTGTTGGACCTCAGTCGACCTTTTTTATTTTTTCATTTTTGAAACGACACCTCTGGACGTTTGGTTATCACTGAGAGTTGGAAAAAATCGTGTGTTATGGAGGGATTTCGTTAGTTGTTTTTATTCTTTTTATTTTTCTTTTTAATTCTATTTTTTTTGACCATGGAAAAGCTACCTAATATGGAAGCGGTGTACCTTAACAAGCAGGACCTTACTTATGAGGTCACAATTAGAGATGTGACACCTGAATTAACTGTTGAGGGTTTGAGAAATCAATTCTCAAATTTAATAAAATCTCAACCCTCAGAAGTGGTGGAGTCCACTAATTTTTCTATTGATTCCGAACTGGAAGAATGTTCCATGAGACTGTCCATTTTGTTAGAGTTGTGCGATGACTTCACTTGGTCAGATAGAAATTTATCTCGTCGAATTGGTACTAAAGCGACCCATTTGCATTTTAGATTGGCCCGCATATCCCAAGAGGATTGCGATGAGTCCCAACTGTTTTATTTAGGAAATTTAAAAACTCAATTAGCTTCAGTTTTAAGTCGATTCAATTTAAAAAAGGAAATTAGTTCACATAGGTTGCCCTCCACACCTCAAATTGTCATGAGCGAGTTGAGACCTATCTCACCTCAAACTCGACAATTTGAACCTACTCCATCAGTTCCGACTGAGAGTAGGGTTATTTTATGTTGTTCCTCAACTAATGCCATTAATTTAGGAATTAAATACAACGGGAAAACATGTATTTTTGAATTTTTAGAAACGGTCGAGGAAGTTAGGTTATCTCGGGGAATTTCGACCGAAAGATTGTTTAGGTCAGCGGTTGAATTATTTAGTGACCATGCTTTAATTTGGTTTAGAGGTATTTTTAGTTCTTTAAATTCCTGGTCAGATTTAGTGCACAAATTACGTGCAGATTTTAGTTCATTTGATTATAATTATACTCTGATGGGTTTTCTCCGTTCGCGTAAGCAAGAACCGGACGAGAAAATTCATATTTTTATTCCGTTGTTACAACGATATTTTGCTAGATTGAGCACTCCACTTACAGAGAGTGAGAAATTATCTATTATTTTACATAATATAAGGCCATTTTATTTAAAACAATTAGCATTGACCCCGATAAATAGCATAAATGATCTTTTATCGGTGGGTAAGAAAATTGAGGATATGCATAGACTATCCCAAGATTTTAATAATAAGGTTTCTGTTGAAAATTGTGTTACCACCAATTTAGGTGATAGTAGTCCTAGTACAAGGAAAAGGCTTAGTACAACAAAACCTTCAATGGCGTTGAATACTGTAGCATCACAACCGGTTCATTCTGCAAACACATTTAAAAATTCAAACTCGATGAATAAAAATAAAAATTTACCGCGTAAACAAACTTTTAATTTTAATGATAGGTCACAAGTTAGTTGTTATCGTTGTGATACTCCAGGGTTTACGGTTCTTACTTGTCCAAATTGTCAAGATAAATTAAATTGTCCTTATTGCAAAAGAACAGGTGTTTCAAAATTTACATGTCCTAGTTGCAAAGTTCAACCGAGTACATCAAAACATTCAAAAAACGGATTGTGAGAGGTGGCAGAGAATCTTTTCTGGAGGCCGCCTCAGTTTTATTTGAATCAGAGATAGATGGCATTCGTCCCTATTTAAAAATACTTTTAAATGATATTCCTATTTCAGGGTTAGTCGATACAGGTAGTGTTTGTACAATATTAGGTGCAAATTCACACCAGATTTTATTAAAATTGGGTTATAGTTTGATTGATTCCGATAATTCTTCACTTAGCACTGCAAATGCGTCCATAGTTAGACCTTTGGGTGTCATGTTTTTGCCATTTACTTTCAACGGGATTACAAAGGTTATTAAAACCTTTGTAGCGCCTCAGATTGCGTCGTCCCTTATTCTTGGTATTGATTTTTGTAAGAATTTTGATTTTGTTCCGCAAATTTTAAATTTAATTCAATTTGATCATGCTTCAAATCACTGTTTATTACAAACAAAGGCAGTCAGGGTATTACATCCTTTTGACTCTTTAACGAACGAGCAAAAATTATTAGCAAAATGTGTTGTCGATCAATTTGAAACTATTTCGACGGAAGTAAAAGGTTTAGGCCGTACTTCTCTTTTAACACAACATATTGATACCGGTTTTTCCCCACCAATTAAGCAGAGACATTATCCTTTATCTCCAGCACGTCTCGCTCTTCTTAATGAGGAAGTTGACAAAATGTTAGCTCTGAATATTATCGAACCAAGTAAAGGTGGATGGAATAATCCTACTCTTTTTGTTCCGAAGGCAGACGGAAGCCTTCGTTTTTGTCTCGATGCGAGGAAATTAAACTCGGTCACAAAACCAGACGCATATCCTTTACCAAGGATTTCAACCATTTTAGATAGTTTACGGGATGCAAATTTTCTTTCTTCGTTGGATTTATCCTCGGCGTTTTGGCAAATATGTCTGGATGATTCCTCCAAGGAAAAGACTGCGTTCACAGTCCCAAATAGAGGTTTTTTTCATTTTTTGGTTTCTGCATATGGTTTGAGAAATTCTCCCGCTTGCATGCAGCGTTTAGTTGACAGATTGTTTGATCCAAGTTTTGGCGACAGAGTTTTTCCATATATTGATGATATTATTATTGTTAGTTCAACATTTGAAGAACATATTTCTTTATTAAATCGTGTCTTTAATGTTTTAAAGGATGCTAATTTAACTATTAATAGTAAAAAATGTAAATTCTTCAGGAAAGAGTTAAGGTATTTAGGTTATGTGGTAGACTCGTTTGGTCTCCACGCCGATCCTGAAAAGGTGAAAGCCATTTTAGATATTCCAACTCCTAAATCACCTAAAGAAGTGAAAAGTTTTTTAGCGACGGTGTCCTGGAACCGTAGATTTATTAATTCTTTTTCTAGTATTGCAGCTCCACTTTATCGTCTTACCAGTACTAAAAAAGGCACACCTCCTTTTAAATGGAGTGAAGAGGCAGAGCAGTCTTTTCAACAGCTAAAAACGGCTTTAGCGACAGCTCCGGTACTTGCCTGTCCGAATTTTGAAAAGCTTTTTTCCGTCCATTGCGATGCAAGCTCATTTGGAGTGGGAGCCATGCTTACGCAGGATTTTGATGGTGTAGTTCATCCGATTGCGTTTATGAGCAAGACACTTTTGCCTGCGGAGACCCGTTATAGTGCAACTGAGAGAGAGGCATTAGCTGTTGTACTAGCCGTAGAACATTTTCGACCTTATTTGGAAGGTGGTCCTAAATTTAAAGTCTATACAGATCATGCTAGTTTGAAATGGTTTTTTAGTTTAAAAAATCCAACTGGAAGATTAGCTCGTTGGGGAGTTAGGTTATCTCCGTATAATTTTGAAATTTGTCATAAACCAGGAAAAGACAATGTTGTTCCCGATACACTGTCTCGTCTTTTACCCGTTAGTTTGGTAGATTTAGCTTCAGACGATTGGTATTCATCTTTATTTCAAAAGGTTACAAAAAATCCTTCCAGTTTTCCAAATTATTGTATTAAAGAAAAACAATTATTTCGGTATTGTAAAGGAAAGTTTAAACTCACCAGTTCACACGATTGGAAACTGGTTGTACCATTTTCTCTTCGAGAAAACCTTATTTATGAAAATCATAATTCGGATCATTTTGGTATTTTTAAGACGCATCGAAAGTTAGCCGCTCAATATTTTTGGCCTTCAATGCATAAAGATGTTATTAATTTTATTAAAAAATGTGATACGTGTCACGCGTATAAATTTTCAAATAGTTTACCATTAGGAAAAATGGGAAAACCCAAGGATTGTTCTTTTCCTTTTCAATTTATTTCAAGCGATTTACTAGGTCCATATCCCATGACTAGAAATCGGAATATTTATATTTTAGTGGTAACCGATATTTTTTCAAAATATTGTTTATTATTTCCTTTGCGTCGTGCGACTGGAAAGGCCGTGGTTCATCATTTAGAAAATGATGTCTTTTTAAAATATGGTGTCCCGGAAGCAGTTATAGCTGATAACGGTAAACAATACGTTAGTAAGGAATATCAGGAGCTTATGAAAAAATATCAGGTACCTAAGGTTTATTTTAATGCCTTGTATTTCCCACAGTTCAACCCGACTGAACGAATGAATCGTACTGTAGTCCAAGCGCTGGCATTGCAAGTTAAAGATGACCACCGCAGCTGGGATACGTACCTTCATAAAATTCAATTTGGAGTTAACTCAGCGGTGAATGAAATTACAGGTTTCAGCCCATATTTTTTGGTTCATGGTAGAGAACCAATTTTATCTGGCACTTTCTATGGAAAATCCCAGGAAGCGCAGGGAGAGTTAGTTTTTGGAAGTCGTCTCGATTACGCTCGGAATCTAGGGGAACTAGAATCAATTTTCCATCATGTTCGTAGGAAGTTAGTTTCAAGCCATTCAAGAAACAAAATTTACTACGACCAAAAAAGAAACTCTGCAGATTTCAAAGTAGGTGATTTTGTTTGGAAACGAACGTACACTTTAAGTAATGCAGGGAAATACTTTATTTCGAAGTTTGCCCCGAAGTACGAAAGATGCAAAATTATTAAAAGACTTTCCTCTCTGGTTTATAGTTTAGAAAACCTGAACGGAAAATACATTGGCGATTGGCATTGTAAAGACTTTAAATTAGTCAAGTAAATTATAAATTATTATTTTGAGTCCGTATATTTTAATTTAGATAAAATTTTATTTACATATTTTTCATTTTTGGAGTTTTAGTGTGGGTTCGAGTTCCTCAGTATTTATCTAGTGGAAGTCAGTTGGTTGTTAGTTTATTAGGCGTTGGACTCTATGTTTGGGTTTCCATTGCCGAAAAGGAATGTTTGTGTCAGCTATCCATTGTCATAGATTAGTTTTTTATACTTACTAAATGGATATCTGTATTGTGTGATTGATACTGTTTGAGTTGCTTAAAAAAAAAAAATCAGTGTGAAAGAGAACAAACTAACGCAGAGAGCAAGGAATCATCTTTAGCAGTGATTAACGTTTTGTAACATTTTTTTTGTTTTTCAACAAGGAGTTACATTTTTTCCAAATGTTTATTTTAGAAATTTGTTTCTCCTGAGCTCCTTTTAGTTTGGGTTCAGGGCTCCTTTTGTTGTAATGAGTGCTGGAAACGAAGGGTTGGTCCTTAGTTCCTGGGTTTTTTATCACTGTTGAGATATATCCGATTGCTCAGGTTTTTTAGATAGTTGGTTGGAAAACTCGTTCCTTATTATTATTTATTTTGGAAATTTATTTATATATATTTTTTTTGGAGGTATGGACGGGTCGTCCATGCTTCAGATGTTTAGTACCCATCTTTCGCTGTTTTAGGGGAGGGGCATTGTAGCACTTTGTTTTTGTTTACCGTTGAAATTATTTTTTTCCCAAAGTCTTGGCGAATTTTAGTGTCCTTGCAACCCCAAATTAAATTGTTTAAATTAAAAAATGTTTTGAAGTTTTTTTTTATGTTTCATTTAGTAGTTTGAATTAAATTAATTGTTTATTTCCTTTGTTTCGTTTCATATATAAAAAAATATATTTCACTTTATGATTTGCGTTTCTTTCTTCTTCTTCGAAATTTGACAGCCAACCGATCGCCCTGTCAGTCCAGTCAGACTTGTCGTTTTGTTGAAAGGTTATAAAAGGCCGATCGCCTTTATAAACTTTCTTTTTTTTCTTCGGGACCTTGGGTACAAACGAGTGTATATTTTTTAGTATCGCTTTATTCTCGCCTCGATTAAATTGGTCGTTCCAGTACAGTCGGACGGTTTCTATTCTTTGGTTATCTCTGTTGTTCAATTGAAGCCACCTTAAACTGAGTGGTAAGTTTTGGTTTTTTCTTGGGGGTAGCTTTTGCGAGTGCCTCGGGGTAATAATTGTTCTTTTTTTTTACAACAGGCTTCTTCTTTTGGGGCTTCTTTTTTGGCTTCTTCTTCTTATTTTGGAGTTAAACTTTTGGGAAACCGTGGCTGCCTCAACTGTTTTATTCTCTTGGGAACATTCGAGGAACCAGCAGAGAGAACGTCCACGAGTTTGTCACCACACACGTTGTTTTTTTTTTCACCTTCTCACTTGGATAACACGCCACGTGTCGGACCATTGGCGATCACCGGGGTAAAGTTTTTAAAGGTGATGTAATCATTTAAATTCACCATATCTATTAAATTTCATCTTTTGGAAGCGACTGAGTTCCAGCGTCGAAAAGAAGTCTACTTGGAGAAGATTTATTTTTGCTTCATATGTTTTAAACTTGTCTTGCAAATTGTTTTTTTTTAAGGTAGATTTTCGGTTGCAGACTATTGTCCTAAATTGTTTTTTTATTATTGTTTAAATTTTTATACCTTTTACATTTTTTATTTTGATTGGCAATTGCCTATATCTGTAGAACGAGGGAGTGTTTTTGTCAGTTCATTAAAAGAACTGTTTTATATTTTATATAGGGTTTGTTGGTTTTATTGGCCACTGCCCCAACATTTATATTTTTTTGTATTGTGTAGGAGTTTTTTTTGGAATACAAGAAAAGATTTTATGAACCTGCCAAAACTGGTTTTTTTATTTCTTCGATTAATTTCCTGAAGCAGGCGCAAAGAGCGTTGATAGTACTCACCTATCCCTGATATTTTTATAAGAGCAAATTTTTTTATTATTCATGATTCTTTTTTATTTTATTCTCTTTATTATTTCTAAATTTTTTAGGCGCCCAACAAATTTTAAATCCATTTAGTTTTTTATTTTATTTTGTAACTTCTTGTTACAATGCTGTAAATAAAATTATGTTAATTTGCAGATATATTTTTTTTAAAAGTATTTCATTGATTAAAAAAACTGGAGTCCTAGAGACAAGTATAGCCAGTTAAATGCATGAACTGGTGGTATATCGGCCTTATGTTATAGAATATTGAATAGTGCATTAACTCTAAAATAGAACTTTATGTCATACTGAGAAATTTGTATCAATTCTATTGACCAAAAGACTTACCCAGATCGCTTGGATCGTAGAACACTTCAAATTCATCATAATGAGTGTGTCCGTAGAATTGTGCCGTGATTGTGCTTTCGTATCTGTTGACTATGGCGTAAAAATTTCTACTCCATACTTTAAGACAGTCAGAATGTCCAGGTGGAATATGCCCTATGATGTGTACTTTTTCCCCGCTGAATTCGGCAGACTGCAGTTCGTAGATCAGCCACTGCAACTCCGTTGCCGGATCAGTACTATTCATCAAAAGCCACCTGAAAAATATTTATTTATTTTTTTATTCATCATTTTTATCCTGCTATTTAAGACGCTGATTATGAATTATATGCAATCAGACTTTTCGTGTATCCACAATTTCAACATTATCTAAAACAAAGTTGGGATTTGTGTATGTAGAACAGACAATGATAGATTTAAGTTATTATCAATACGCTACTAATACATGTGGCTGAGTGGTGATGAAGCAAAGTTGTGTTAAAAAAGTGCCGTGTAAATAAATATATTCTGTATGGGAATATTAAGGTCATAAAGGTCATATTAAGTCCTAAGTATGCAATTACCATCATCATTGGCGCTACAGCCTAGTGTGAGTTTTGGTCTCCCTAAGAATATTTTTCCCTTTTTTCTATCCTTTTCTTTTCATGCCAGTTGTTGACTCCTAGAATTTGTTTGTTTTATGATAGTTTAGGTCTTCCAGAACATATATATTAATACTAAGTAATCTATTTTTTCGAACGTTTAACGATCCGAGTTGTAGCATAAATAAATTTAATTTAATTTATATGTATTATTATTAATTTTAGGCTGGCAGCTTATACTGATAAGCCTAAATCTGCACTTTTATCGTCTCTGATAAACTTGTCTAGTCTGTTCTTAAATTCGTTTACATTTCCGGCACTTATCACTGCACTTAGTAACTTATTCCATGCATTCACCACTCTATTTGAAATGAAATTCTTCCTCGGATTAGAACTAAAGATTGTACTTGAGAGTTTTAAATGATGTCCTCGCAAGTGCGAATTTGTATTAATTGTTTATATGGTTTCATAATTTGGAACATCATAATAGTGAGTTAATATCTTGTAGGTCTAGCTAGCTTGCTTGCTGCTTGCGCAATGAATAATAATAATAATAACAACCTAAAAATTCGTAATTTATTCTTAAATACTATCTATTTATGTAATTATTAGGATTCAGTCTAATTTTTAATAGAATCATATTTAATATTAGTACGTAATATCTAATAATGAAAAACCAACATTGACCAACAACGATCAATGAGGCAGCCGTCGCGTCGTCCAGCCTGCGACCGACTGCGTGAGCCAAGGAGGCGGGACGATTATCAACCTCCGACACCTCCACGGCCTCCACGGCCCCCACGGCCTCCACGGCCTCCACCGACGCCGGGTTGCTCCGGCCGTCCTTGAGTCTCCGGGCATTTCCAGAAAGAGCAAGAAAGTGGAATGATAATTATTATGTGCTGTGCTCACTACTAGCGTGACCCCTTTGTGCCATGGACACTTTAACTCTAATTCTCTAAATAGACACTGTGCAACCCTCAATGAATATGGACAAATTTAATTTAAGTTATTATCTATTTCTCGTATTCCATTTTATTTCTGTTGTAATTTTTATATTAAATGTTAATTATACCTTTTGCATAGTTTGATTTCTGAACCTATATGAGGTGTCTAACTTGGTATTAAAATTAATCCCTATCGGCAGATCTACGGCTGCCAAAAATTAAAACCGTAGGTGGCATCCCTGAATCTTAATTAAATGGTTGGTTTATTAATTCTCCCTCGACTCAAATAAATCACCATATAAATTTGGCATCCCTGGTGGGGATGCCAAAGCTAACTTTATTACATTTAACCAACCACATGTAGTATGTATGTGTACAATCACTGATAAAAAAATGATATATTAAGAAATATACCATGTTTTTCATATAATATTGCTTCGATATTTACCTAGCGACATACAACGTTGAATCTAAAATTCAATTAAATTGTACCTGAAACACAAGATTACTAAATTGATAGTAAAATCACAAACTCACCAGTTTTTGTTATTGCAATAGTTCATATTGAGAGAAATAATCCGGAATCCAGGTCGTACCAGAACTGAATAGAAAGCGCCTCGCCGTACAGTCGGGGAGACACCAGCTGGCAACCATCTCTTCCAAGCTGAGTCCAGGGCATTGTATAGCCAGTTGATTCTTAAGTCAGGAGACGACACGAATGGAGGAGGGAAACTATACAGTGAGAGTACATACAGAGAGTAGTTAGTTAAAAAATAAACCACTGAAGATTTAAAAAAGAAAAAATACATAATTACCTACAATAAAAACGCACACCACTATATGAAAATATAATTGTTTATTATTACTTTTTAATTATGTAACTTATTATAAGTAATAATAATATAACTCAGGCTCGTTACTCGATTATTCAGAATCATTACCATTTAACCTCTGGTTTCTTGTACCAATGGTGGATGTGATTTGAATAATAATACAATGTTACATACAGTAAGTACATCCCCAAAAATATTCATTTAATATTAATTTTTATTTATGATAAAAATCTTTGAATTTGTCTATTAATATCACAAAGAAAGAGGACTATTAATATATGAACAAAAAATAAAATAATACGTTAAATTTAAAAATATTGATCCCATATATACATTTCAATATTGCAAAATAAATGTTTTTTATTTTTATTTTAATACTATAAAAAACTATTTTATTTTATTGATTTCATTGTCAACTATAATTTAGATTGATACTATTTGTCGATCGCAGGTACAAATAAAATTATATAATGAAAAGGTGAAAACTCAAACTCAACTCAACTTGGCATAAAGTATGTCTTTTGTCAGTTACAATTTATTTTTATTGAAATATATCTAGTGGTTGGGCTTCTTTCATTTCTATACATGCCATTTCAATATTCTAAGATTATTAATTACCTGTTAACAGGTGCAGATTCGTGGTTGCCCAAAGCCGGGAATATGGGCACGCCCGGGAACATATCCGACATCTGCTCAACGGTCTCGAGTAGTATTTTGAGATTTTCTTCGCGGGTTTGGTTCCAGACATCATGGGGTGGTAAATCACCAGTCCAAAGAATGTAATCAATATCCTACATAAAATAGATCTTTTCAGTATGAACAATCCGTGCGAGTATCAAATGTATTTTTTAGCTTTAATAGGATAGTAGTTTTAACTAAATATTTTCTGATGCACGTGGGTGCGGATGAGGTTGAAAATAATAATTATTTAATATATATTGCTATATGCATAGTTGTATCAGCACACTGCTCTTAAAAGTGACCACTTATGAAATAATTTGTCATTGCCACTAACCATGCTAAAATGCATAAGTTGTCAGTTTAATAGTGGTTGCTAACTCGACTATGTAAATTGGCTGTACACCTTAAACTCTTTCCATGAAAAACAAAACCAAATTGATTTATTGAAAATAAAAATAAAACCCCCACTATCTTATTATATTAAATTAATCATCACTAAGCGCTCAATCATTATAATACTGACTGACTATTATAATGTATAGTCAGGGTATGTTATTGTAAGGCTTTTTATTTTATATATCCTTTGTTTATAGTTCAAAATAAATTGACAAATCTACAACATTATTATAGTATTTTTCCCAAATTTTTGAATTATAAGCACTCACCGTGTGTGTATCTGCTATATGCTTAAGCATATGATCAACGGTTCTCTTAGGAGTATCACATTTGCGATAGTCTCCCCATCTACCAGCAGCACCGCCCGGAGTCTCCGCTGGACCATTTGTTATGCGGCAACAGAGTGGTTCATTACATTCTGCATTTGAACCTGTGAAGGGAAAAATAGTTTATATTTTAAAAGTGGAATTTAGAAAAATAATTTTTTGGTAAATATTTCATTTAAAAATAGACAAATACTAATACAATTACTATTTTAAGTTCTGAATAATTTTGACAATATAGTATAGCAATTAAGAATAATGTAACAGTAAATGTAATTTCCTGCCCCTTTAACTAGACTATCGTCTGCACTAAAAAGAAGGCAGTGTTCTGTCCTTTTCAAGTTTTAAATGATACGCGGTTTTCAAAAAATTTAAGTAATTTTGATTTAGTATTGAGTTTTCTAGTAATAGAAACATTTAGGTGATTAAGGTGGGAGCACAAGCTCTTTCCACCTCTACTCCTTGTATTTGATTTCCTTTCACTAATGCCATTGGCCACAGTCCATTTTTTTTAAGGAACGGGAAAATAATGATTGTTTACGGTCATACCCACTCTCGGCCACCCAGATACATTCAGAATTTTAGGCATTTTTTAGCTATTTTACTTTTTAGGATATCTTGAATAATATTATTATATATAACATTCTATGGATGTTTCGTAGGACTAGGTGCTACCATGCAATGTTGCCTCTATTCAATTCAGTGTAATAAGTTTTGGCTTTGATGTTCGCAGCCAGATTGACTACAAGCCTTGACGATGGTTTATTTACGTGATAGAAAACTATTACACTCTTGCATTACTCAGGTTAGTTTGCTAGATGCAATATGGATTGAACTAAAAAAATAAATAAAATAAATATTAAAAAAAATATTTTCAGGGTTCATTCGTATTTAAATTTGTATTGTCATTAAAAATCAATTCTAATGAATACCAATAACTAAAATACCAAAACCAATCATTTATACCAAAAACTGAAATATAAAATTTACCTTCTGCGTAATATGGATCGTAATGGGTGTCAGACAGCTGGAGCACCTTGAATGTCAGAGCTCCAGATTTAGGTATGTCAATGGGCTTAACTGGAGGCTTTGGCACCGGAGGAAAGGTCACTTCCCATTCATGGTATGGGTTGTAGACATCATCGCAGGCATCGCCGATTACGAAGGAACAAACCTCTTCGGGTCCTATGGATATTCGCTTCAAGACGTATACCACCTCCGCCTTAATAGAAAATACTAACTGTTATTATACTATTACTATTATAATATTATAATTAAATATTAATATAGAAACTGATTGACAAATTACTGATAAAATAAAGAATGATAAGTATTACAATATTTCCTCCAACTAACCCAAGCAGTTTTGTGCTGAGAAGGCATGCACAAACTGAGTCATGCATGTGGAACAGCTACCCGTCCGCAAAGAGCCACCTCCTGGAAGGGTAGCCCGAAGTGGCTTCTCCAAGTCTGAACCCTGTAAGCGGCTACACAACGACCCCAAGATAAGGAATGGCAGCCATCAAGTCAAGTGACTATTATTAATCGACTTGTCCGATCTTGTATGACCTCTCTCTCTTGTACCTATAGCAGATCTCTCCACCAACCCGCTACAGTCGCACAAGAAATTACTAGGTAGCCACACTCGCAAAGTGAAACTTATGCTAGCAGCTTATTGGAACGGAGAAATGCAAACTAAAAAAAATTCTAAAGATTCCCATAAAGATTGATTAAAACTTTAAAATTCTAAAATCGATGGTGAAATCATTGAGATCTGACATCACAAACATTTCGCTATTGGAGTCAATCCATAGAACCCCACTTCGCTTCGCTCCGATAATTAATTACTCTCTTCAGTACTCTGCGTTAGACTTAGCACGCATTACAGTTTTTCAATAGAGATACTTCTCTATTGAAAACTGAGAAAATATATTTATTTATTTCTGAGGCGGACAAAATCGCTTCTGTTAAAAATATAGAAAAAACAATAATAATAATAATGGGGGAAATAATAATTAAATACCCTTGAAGTTGCACCTACCCAACTGGTCAGTGCGCTTACTGAAGTGAACTTATTTTTATAACTTCAGAAGCTTTTTAGTACGTCTTTAAAGTCTATTTTAACTTAGTCGTATTTAACATTCACAGATCTCGTTAAGTTGCACTTACTATTCTCTCAACTTCATTGGAAACTATTCTGTTTTTGATGGCAATACAGATAAGCAATTATTCGTATGCGGGTTATCCGCCGCAGACAGTTGTACAGTCAAATTTTATAGTTCACAGCCCACCAGGCGACTCCAAATAGATTTATGAGTAATTATTATGTCCAGTGTTTATCATTTGGCGCAACGATTACATGCGCAAGCGATATAAAACATTAATCTTTAATAGTTTGAGCAACCAACCCCAAAAAGCCTCGTCACTCCCTCGCAGACTCTGCTCGATTGCAGCTTTAGCGAGACGCAGAACTGGTAGATGGTCTTCTTGATCTGCTCCTCGCTTTTGCCCATGCGGATGTAGTGCTGCAGTAAACCAGCGCCAGCCTTGCAGGCTGTGCAGGAGACCTTCGACATTATCGATGTCTCCACTTCGTATGATACCTTCATAAAGACACAAATTGAATTAAATTAACTTAAATTGTTAGTTAAACAAGTTTAAAATATTTGATTAACTTCCTAACATTAAGTTTGATACACGTTTTTTGCCATTAAAAATTAAGTATATCTTAAAAAGTAGTTATGTTTCTAGAGAATCATTTCATATTTTAGGTTATCTTAAGTTAATTATTTTAAAACCGGTTTGGCCGGTTTTGGGCCGTCTATCTATCTCAAGCAAGACAAGCAAGCGAGACATGAATGGCGAAGTGTTGAGGCACGTGGAACGGCGGGGGGAACAGTCGGTGTCGGGTTTTCACAAGCACGATTTGTTTGTATGACATGTCATATCTATATATCATATCATGTTTTAAAAGATCGTTGAGATGCCGAAAAATCGCTAATGCTGCCCGGAGGGCCTAGCTACGTATATATAATGAATGTTTTTTTTTATAGTATTTGAAAAGGTAATATTACTCGTCTGTTAATAATATTAGGATATTATTTTTAGTAAACATGATCAAATCGCGCGTAGGTACATACTACGGTAATTAAAGTTTATGACATAATATTCAAAAATACATTTTCAAATATTATTTTTTTCAATTTCTCTTAATTTACACTTTTTTTTATTTTCCACCTACGCCCAAGCCTTATCTGCTGGATACCGTGGTTATAAGATGCAAGATGTAAAGATAACCTGTTTAAGGTTGAGGAGCTTGAGTGCCTTGTCGACGAACTGCGGTAGGTTTGTGTCATCTTCGTTGTCCAATGCCCAAAGCAGCCTCGAGGAGTTCGACCGAAGCGACGCCAACCTGGCGAGGACCGCCGTCTCGTTGGCAGCGGGAGGCAGCTTGTGGAAGTGGGAAGTCACGTTCAGGAAGGGCTCCTCGTGGCGAGGTGCTGTGGTCCAGTTCCAGTTGTCGATGGGCGCCGTCCACGACACCGTTTGCCGACCGTTGGACCACACAGGGAGACCTGCAATTTAGGAACCGTAGATTGCATGTGTGGCAACAATTCTTTGAACTGCCTCATTATTCTGAACGTTATACAGGCCAGGGCACGCGGACTTGGTAGAAAACTGTCGTTTTTTTCGCTTGAACGTGCTTCATTTTGGGTAATTTTCTCATCGAAGGCAGACTGTAGACAGTAATCTGTCTCGAAAGCTTCTAATAAATAGGTATGTAAGACCAATATTATGTGCGAATTGATACCTTCTCAAAGCCACGAAGAGTGAAAGGGGAAATTCAAAAGAAGCCTTTAAACCCTGTGCTTAGAAAAAAATAAAAACGAGGAAAAGTTTCAAAAATGATTTACATATAACTACCTAATTCACGAAAGTCATTTTTAACAACCAGATGAATAGGTTTTTAACAAGCATAGAAAAGGTTAAATTGCTAATAAATATTCGAATCTTACTAATTGGAGGTTAAGGTAGTCGATGTTTCCGAAGTACTACTTCCATGGTACGGAATAATGTTTATCGATAATATTTTCGAATTATAAATAGCATTTATATATAATATTTATCATAAGAGGACGTACTTCATCGTCATGCGCAACATCAAATTTTCTATAACTATTATAAAACTATATCACAGAAAAGAGAAGTCATCTCTCGGCCGTCTCACCGTAACAAACATATGTAAAATTAAACATAGTTACTATATAACATTTTATTCATGTTTTTTTTGTGTTATTTTCTAATACGCTTTAACAACGACAAGCTTTTTTAATTAAAAACTTACGGGATTTCCAAAATCACACAAATATTGCAGTCACGTTGTGTCTCGTTTCCCATAACGTCCTTGATGCAGCTGCTAGAATTAATCGCTTTCGACTAAAAACCATTAAAATAATGAATAAAACCGACTCTACAACCAAAAAACTGAGAAATAATAGGTCCAATAAACTTCCTAATGTTAGTAAACAGTAAAAAATATACCACCGTAACGTCGAGATCGCAGACATGGTTTACATAATACTTATGGTGTGCTTCTGTGCAATAAATAGACACAATAAGGAGATTATGCAACAACTATAACCATATTATGCAAGTTCAGTACATTTAAACAATGTATCTGCGTTTACTTCTACGTTTTGGTGGATCCTACTTACAATAGGAAGTTTTTTATTTTAATAGTTTTAGTTACTATAAATTCTTTTAGTGAAGTTTAAAAGCATCATCCTCAAGCAATCTCCTACAATATGCAAAAAAATAAATAATCGAAATTGCTTACGGCAATCAAACATGAAAAAAAAAATCAACGGAAAACTTATTGTTTATTTTTATGCTACCATACACTTGACGTGACCTATTGAAATTAAAATAGGACCTTCCCTAAAACATTCCCAAAAATTTGCAAAAAAAAATATCGAAATCGCTTGGTCCGTTTCGAAGTACTTAATGATTGAACATCATCTATACATATAAAATAGCAAGTCCTGACTGACTGACTGATTCATCATCGCCCAGCTCAAACCGCTTAAGCCAAATCGATTAAGAATCTGAAATTATGTGAAGGTGCATTCTGTTTATGACGTAGGCACCATAATTCCAGTCAAAGGAAGTGAAAAGAGGGAGAGGGGAAGGGATATTCACATCTCACAAACAAAAGTTGTTACAGAGTGGAAAATGAATGATTAGCTAATTCTTAAAAAATAAACAAACACGTGTTTCACCTTTTTTAGAAAATCCAACTAGAGAAAGGATAAAGCAGGTGCATGATTATTTCTAGAGGATAAAAAAAGATGTTATAGGTGTGAAAATTAGTATAGCATGGCCTAGCTGCCAACCCGGAGCCTTCATAAATAGCACGATAATCATATAAGTGGCCTGAAGGACCTAGAGATGGGGAGCGAAGTGAACTATCCCGAGTACCGCAGGCTAGAGTCGTTGCGCGCCGAAGGCGCCGTTAAAGTCGCCTGCAGGGCTTAGCTTCCAACCCGCGGTTGAACAACTAGTTAATAATAATAATAAATAAAAGTTTGTAAAAAAACATACGTATTGAACTGAGGATCTTCTCCTTTTCTTAAAGTCGTTTAAAAAGTAAAGACCATTCTGACTCCCACGGGTGTTCAAATAAATGATTTATCAGTTTAAACATCCGCCGGAGAATAATAATTGTAATTGTGGAGCGATATTTTTTCGTGTTTTTATCATTTTTGGTATACTTATGTTTCCTGTTGGTAGTTACACTATTTTACATACAATTAAAAAGATTAGAATCAGTTTGTTTAGATATAAGGTTATGGTAATATTTGGCCATGGTTTTTGCAATACATTTGTACCAGCCCTGTTAATTCTGATTTTTGCCTTGTTATGTCCTAAAATATATGTGCCAAGGTAAATATTACATTAAAAAAATAATCAACTTTGTTTAAATAATTGATCCGAGATTTATGAAGTTTAATATAGGGTTAATAAGGTCATTAAGAACTTTATTAAAAGAAACTCTTCTCAGACTCCATTTTTTTTAAAATTTGAAAACATGAATTTGGGTATTGTATTTTGTTTAATACCATTTAGTAGTTAATGCCAAGTTTAGTTAAATTAACCGTAATGAAAAAAACTCGTTTTATTGTTTATACATATAAGTATATTAATTAAAAAATAAAAGAAGAGTTTTTTTAGCGCGAAGCCCTCAGTGTGATAATAAATCATTGGTGTATTATTGTAAAACGCGCACATATCCTGATCAGAAATGATTGCGACTTTAGTAAATGCACAATATAAAGAGATATAAGTATAATATTACTATCGGACGTTTTTCATTTAGAAATGTCTGATGTCTCATAATAGTTTTCAACTATAACGCTAAAACGATTTTCTTCAATGCCAATTACAATAAAATTACTCAATTAAAACGGTATTGCGTTAACAAGTACTGAAATAGTCATTACAATATTTACTTAAATTGAGAAAACCGCGCCGGTTTAGTACACATTGCAGAAAACAAATCTTTTACGACATTACCTCTTTTCCAATGCGATATGCAAATATGTCAGACATGTGAAATTATAACCGCTACGTGCACCATGATGTGATGATCTTGGTTAAGATTATAATGAGGTAGACATTATTTACTTAGTAATCAGCGGCCTCGCAAAGATAAAGTGCTGTTATTGAATTACAACCTCCCATCATTTTGATCTAGGTAAGTTTTATCAGCAATAAATTATTAAACTGCCATCTTATATGCTATACTTATTATATTCATTTAAATAGGTATTTTAACTATTTACACCATGTTTTTATACACAAAAAAATATAGGTAGATATTGAATTTACCTATTATTGTAAGGACGATTATTATATTATTTCTATATTTTTCTATTTGAAATACATTTCAATATATATTATTATGCCACCTATTTAAAAATAAGCTAATGTTTTTACCCTTCCTAGGCTATTTTATTATCGCGCGTTTTTTTTCCTTTTTGCGATAAAATGCTCCATAATGACTGTACTTGAAGCGTAACATGTGAACGCGTGGGTCATAGTTGTGATCAAACTTACGTCAACTCAAATGTTGTTAATTAAAAAAAAATCCCTTTCGGAATGCCGGAAGGCGGAGGTAGATTTCACCGAATCAAAGATGGGATACGCGAACTTAATTGCGCGAGCTGCCGCACGATCCACTCCCTGCGCGACACAGCTCACGCACCTCAACCCGTCGTACGTACCACTTGCATTTGTTGGATTTTGAAAAACCAATTTTTCCCACCCCCTAGGACCAATGGTTAGTGTTATCAAGAAAATTGTTAAAATAAGTTTTCGGCCTTTATCTAAGAAATAATATAAAATTTAAATGAACGCGATATCTTATATACTAAGAAAGTTGTAGCAAAATTTCACTTATTAAACCCTCCGCCACCATTCCTGCCCCCTGGTCTTTACCGAGATTTTGTGCCCTTAATTTATATGTATCAAATTGAAAGTGATTGGTGTAAAATCACGGCAGTTATCGTGTTCACAAGTAAATGATTTAGATAGATAAACTTACATATAAACTTTTAAACTGAGGGTGGTTTTAGATTCTAAGAGATGTGAAACGCGAAGATATGTCGAAATATTGCAGAAGTCATGGCATGGTACCCATTGCAATAGGTAGCTTTCCTAATGAAATCTACCTAAAACTGGACATGTACTGCTTGGCCGAAAAAAAAGATAGAATGCTCCGGCAATCGTGTGGCTGGGCTGCGATGCCGGCGGCACAGAATAATATATCAAACACAGTGCCGGAGGCGTGTGCTAAACGCTCTTCGGCGCCAGCCATAGACAGTCAAGTCCTTGATCAAAGAAACAAGATGAAAAGCGTAATTTGGCGGCGAGAGGGGAGGAGGGCACTGGAGCGCGGGGGCGCGGGGGCACGGCGAACTTTCTCCGCTTCTTATCTCACTCCCCAGCCTCCGGTCCGGCGAGATGGCCGAAACGTCGACTCATCGCCGCGCGGTGACGCACGCTGTAATTGGGACAAGGTCGTTTCTCCATTCTCGAACTGCACCAGCAGAAGATACACAACAACTAAGAAAGTTTACTGTGCAATTCATATACTTAAGTGTGATCTTTTTTTTTAATATAGTCGTATATTGATATTGGGCCCTACTGATCTACTAAGATACATTTGCTTTTGCCAGAGTCAGGTGAGGTGTTGGTGATAAAAGTTAGAAATGGTATGATAATTAATGAACGGATACGAACCTGCGACCTCAGGATCATTGTCAAACACGCCAAGGAGTCAACTAATACGATTTCATATATATTTATATTTACTTACTGTCTGGTTTTAATTAACCTAAGGGCTATCAAGGCTTTAGTAATTTAGAATAAATTAATGACATTAAAACTTTTCTTATTAAAAATAAAGTAAAACTGTTTTGTATTCGTTTTTTTTTACTGCTATTAAAATAATATTAAATATATGTAGGTTAAATTCTTACATTAATAATATTAACTGTTTTATTAATTGCATGGAACTAACTGCTTTGATTAATTATCGTGTACACTCTCATTTTACTAGACTTACTGAGCTATTTCATCTGCCCACATGCAAAACTAATTACTCCTAAAACTCCTACATATAAGGTGCATGTAATGAGTGTGTAATGTGTATAATAATCTTTATAATTATGATAATGAGATATATTTAGTTGTAATTGAGTGAGTTTAAGCGTCAATTTCCAAATGTTTTTATGACCTAGTGTCCTCTTTGTCTATCTACCTAGTGTTAACACTACGTGAATATGTTAAATCTTTTGACAGCGCATAATTGGAGAACGGCTGGATCGATTTGGATTTTTTTTAAATGTTCATAATAATTCATAATGAGGTTTTAAAGCATATATATATATATATATATATATATATAAAAGTTGTCCGGAAATTCGGCAAAAATTGAAAGTGTATTTTATTTCTATTACAAATTTAAATTTTGTTTCATATTTAAATTCAGATACGTCAACGTATACTGAAACTGACATTTGGTTTATGAGAATTTTAAAAAATAAAACTTAACAATTTCAATATTTTTTATGTAAACATAGGATTATTTTTTTTTTTTAAAACCAGCTTAAAGGTTTTCTATAAATACGTTCAGTTAATCTAATTATATATTTTATATATGCCTGGTATGAAAAGCTATCTTGGCAGTAGACCTCAAAAACATGCATAAAATGCAATTCGAGTGCGTTATAGCTCTTAAAGACGTCTGATGCCCTAAAAAGTGCCCTTAAAGTCGTCGGGCCCTAAAGTCGTCGGGCCCTAAAGTCGCAAAGCGACTCATCTTTAGGGCCCGACGACTTTAAGGGCATGCCTCCACGTCCTCCGGAATTCACTTCATTGGAATTTCACGTTTGGGGGGGTAACATCAAGAATCTTACACAGCTTATGAATGTTATTAATGTGACAGCGAATAAGTATGACGAGAACTTTTAAGACTGAATTTAGCCACGAAAATAAAATTAGCTATTAAAACATGATCCGCCTTAATACATGTAATTAACAAAAAGTAACTTATAAAAGTGGCCATAAATCATCGATATTAATATTAAATTTACGAAAATTAACTGTTCTAAATTCGTGTAGTAGATATGTATATATATAGATATAAAATGGTTTTGTTATTTTTGTTATTAACTTTAATACTTTTTGTTAGTAGAAACCTATTTTTAGTTTTACATAGTTTTTTATCGATCCATCAAATGTATTTTTTTTTTTATATGTACTGTGTAAAATTGTTGGTTTCTTCAATAAAGATAAATAAATAAATAAAATAAAAATATGTCTAGTGTAGAGAGAATTTTCCAAACATTAAAATATGTTAACAGTTGATTTAAGAAAAATAAAATCGTGTTGATTTTTTAGTGAAACTACCTAATTTTGATAAAACAATATTAATATGCAAATAACTACGGAGCCCTTAAATATGGTCACCTCGCCCTACTATATTAGGTTTTGCTAGGCTTGAGCCTAGAGTAATTTCCTAAAGTATTAACAGTCGTCAACAATTCAACTGTATAAGTAGGTGCGAGCTAATCATTTATTTTTAATAATTTGAAAATGTTCAGCATCGGTCGCTAAATGAAAATTTCGAACTGGTAAAAAATGACCATAGTGATTTTAAAGATTAATATTTTAATCGGCCAGAAAAAAAACTTGGTACGAACATTTTTCGAAATATATAATTGAAATAATAAAATGCATAATAATGACACTAAATTTAACTCACCTATAACGAGAGATATTTGTATGAAGGGGATGACTAGAATTGCCAATTGCAACCATTCTATTCTTGGTTTCATTATTTATTTGATGTCCTTCGTCGACGTTCCACTCTTTTCTCCTCCCTGAAAATTAATAAATTATTCAAAATATATAAATGCAATACATATCCCTCTCCCTTCCTAACATGTTATTGTTTAAGTATTATTGTATTTAAACTTTTGTATCAAATTTTTATGCCTCAAAAAATGAAAATGCAACGAAACTTGGACCAATAACTCGCGAACGCTGGGTTAATAGGTCGTTTAATTAAGATAGTGATGCACATGTAATGAAAAAAAAAGAAAATGATATATCAGATAAAGCAATGTGTATTTTGTAAAAACATTTATTTCGAGTGTAGCAAAATAATTTTACCTAAATGGTGTAAAGGCGGCTAAAATAAGTATTTGTCTGTAAATAATTTTCGTTTTTGATTGTATAAAGTATTCTGATTTTAACATATATTTTTTAAAATACCCTGAAATAAAAACCGGTCAAATGCAAACTACTTTTTTTTCAGTTTAAAAAATGTTTCAAATGTGCTCTCGGAAATAGGAGAGGTTAGGTTAGGAGAGGTTAAAGTAGCATTTGACATTAAAACATTTACAAAATTTCGAATAATCTCTATAATATATTACAGGGATGGGGAAATCCAGCCTTTAAAATAAATTAAAGAGGCAGAATTCCCAATTTATTTTAAAATGTTAAAGTGTATCCTGTGTACATTCTAAAAAACAAAGAGAATTTAATTTTTTGTTTTAAATATTTAGATGTTCTAAATTGTAAATTGATAAATAGTGCGAAAATATATCAAATAACCTCTTCACTTGATATTCAACGAGTTAGTTTAACTACAGGCCCGAATTTTATATAAAAGATCTAATTTTTATCTATACTATTAAATATAAAATTTTGATATGTTGCATGCTATAAGGTCAAATTTTATCATATTTTGATGTTGGTGTGCCTAAAAAAATCTGAAATACGGTATCTAAGAAATATTTTTATTAGAAAGTATTTTAGTCCTTTTACAGATTATGGAACGCCTTTTACTGGTCAGTCTAAATGACAGACCAGTAGCTGTTAATTTGGATTAGAGAAGACATTTCCTGGAACGGTAAAATTCAATTGATTGTGCCGAGTAACGAAATTCCAAAGGATGATTTAAATGCGCCGAGTGCAGAGTTAATCCGACCAGCTCCAATAAAGAGGAATAATAACGGATTCAATATGGCGGCCAGGGGACGCGACTCACATTTTCCCACGCGTGCGCCCATCTCGGAGAACGTTGCGGCTGTGTCCCGTAAGAGGATGCCGTTGACACTGTTTCGATTCGATTTAATCAAATAACATACGAATTACTATAGATTTCAATGTTTCCGCGATAGGGCGACAACTAGTTTATCTAACGGTAATCTAACCATTAAAGAAACGGCAAATATTTATGTCCTATGGATTCCTAATGTTTCAGATCAACGAAAAGCAACAACCAATGACAACATAGTGCCGGCCTGTTAATTGTGTCATAAAAGTTAGAACATGTATTTTGATATAATAATAATAAGTATGAAAGCTAATGGAATACTGACCGTCCAATTTCCATTTAGTCTAACCCCTATACAGTTATTCCGGTCGCTGTTCAACCAAGCTAATTCGTTTATACTACTTAGGAAATATCGGTGTTAGATAAAATGCTACGAAATATTTTCACTAAATCCATATTTAGTTATACGATAATCGCACGTTTTAAATATATGTATTCTAGGAATTAACAATATTATAATTTGCTTATGTAAATGTTTATTAAAAATATGTCATACCCAGGGCCGGATTTAAACTTGATAAGGCCCAAAGCTATTTGAGTTATGGGGAGTAACAAAAGGAAATCCCCGTGTTTATTGTAAAAGAAATTATATACTTTACACGTTCCATTTCTATTTTAAAATAATAATGAAATAATTATAAAAATTACCCAAATTAACGGCTGTTGTTGTTGAAATTTATCAGTAATTCGGTAGTCATAATTACCGGTAAGACCGGTTAACCGGTAATCGGTTGGTAATGCAAACCCTAGGCACAATAGCGCTTTGGTCTTCGAAAAATTAGGTGAAGAGGATGGAACGTTCCGGACGTGCGGCATTGAAACAAATAATGCTGCAGTATATTTAAATATACGAGTATATGACAATTGCTCACTCGGACATTTTTTTTGGGGCCCCAAGAAAGTGGGGGTCCTAAGAGCTTGTGTGGCTTATATGTAAATACTGCACTGTAAATCATAACTAAATAAATAAATAAATAACTATTTGCTGTATAATTTTAACGATGTAATTGTCGAAATAATGGCATAAAAAACATTTACATTAATTATTATAATTTGAAATTTACGAACGTAAACATGCTTTTTTTTTTCATACAGAGGCGCGATCATTTTCTAGTACTTGTGTGTTTATTCATTAATTAATTCAGCAACTAATGAATGAATTAATATTTTAAAGCGGCGTTTTGTAGCACATTTATCACGTTACTCGTATTAAATGTAACGAATAATAAGCAATTACCTACATTTATTTGAAGCGCTTAGACGGGTATGAGTATGCTTCGATGCCCACGGTTGGGTTAGAAACACGACTCGAAACCTCTTATGTTATTGGGGTAATATAACTACACTATTACTATTGTAAAACTATAGTACATACTAAATGTACAATAAATTATAACATTATATTTATTTTTTGGAAAAATGTCATCCAGACCAAGATTGAGAGATTAAAAACTAAATAATATTATTCATATGTATTTAGCCTAATACTAAAAACAATTAAAATTTAATTTTTTGACGAATACCTACGAATACGCGTACCTAGAGGTGTTACATCGATAGGACTTACGGAAGATTCACTTTTCTGATTTAATTCATCTGCGGTATTACTTATACTCAAACCACCTAAAAGTATAGAACATGACAATAATAACCTGAATTACGAATTCAGGGGTCATTCGCGAGTTAAAAGTCATTCTGGCAAAGAAGTCCAAGAAGAATCTGTTATACCTACATGAAATTACGTATAGATGACACGATTATCCTTATTTTAGGGCGCATTCTCCCAGTAAAAGCGCCAGCGGATAGCCACACCTCCTCTGTTCCCCTATTCTCCTAATTACCTTGGTTGGTGCTGAAACGTACCGCAACGGAGCAGTTTTTGCAATGAAAAATTGCGGGTACGGTCAGTTGTTTAAGAGACTCTCGCAAGAGATCTTTTTCGCTCGCCGCGCGCATTATATGTGTCAAATTGTTATAAGATACATTTTTATTATAATAAACTCTATAACGCATCGCATAAGTTAGATTTGGTGAAGTGAACTGCCGTGCCAGCCAAGCCGAAACCGACATTGCGGAGGACTGGATCGTCAACAGTGAGTACCGACATCCATTCTCTTCCCGTATTCTAACGTCCGCTCCAGGGTCATCCCAGGTGGTCCTTCTGGTTACGCAAATTACACGCTCTTAATTGAATCCCCGCACGACGCTCAGCGTTCCCGTTTTCTGAACGCCTGGCTCAGACTAGACGCGGTGTCACCACTTGCCATATTCTATGATAATCATAACAAATATGATGTACTATTTTCTAACCCGTATCCCACTGTAACTATAGATATATCTGTCTTTTATCCGTTCTGTAAAATCTCTAGACTTCACCGTCACATTCTCTTCAAATACTATCTCTTGCCTATTCTACTATTACTATCATTCTGTCGAGAGTCCCACAAGCGCAATGGATTACATGAAATGACTTTCAAATCATGTTTCCAATAACATAAAAGTGATATTCTCTCCTACTTCTTTCGAAATTACTTTACATAGGAAAGCGTCATATAAAAAAGTGGTGTATTTTTTTTTCATACCATCTGCCTTAACAGTTTGAAAGTAAATATTCAGAAAAACGATCTAGTTATTTGTTTATAATTTAAGTTGCATAAGATTGTTTTTAGGTCTTGCAATTTATAAGTGTCTCTTCTTCTTTTCCTAACAACCTGTAACAACACTAACAACTGACATCTAATTATATAATATATATGTGGTTGAAGATGATTGAGTATTTGTCTTTTTGACTGTATTTGATGATTGTTTTTAATCGTGGAACTCCGTAGTCTATCTCCTATTGATCGCTGCAATAATAGTTAATTTAACAATTTATTTTTGACCGTTTAAATAAGTTTTGAGCTAGCGCAGATGCTATGCCGGTTGAAGAAAGTTTTTTTTAGTAGGATGGGTCTTGAAATTGTGACAAAAGCTTTAGCTAAATCTAAAAAGATATAGCGACTTGATATCTAAGCTATTAGTTGAATACGTTTTGGTTATTTGAAATCAATTGGTCTATTTGCTGAAAACAGTTTTGTCACCATTCTTAAAAATTGGCTTCTTTGAGATGAGATGGAAATATAGCAGAGCTTAGACTCAGATTAAAGACATAACTGCTTGCATTGCCATCTCATCTGCAGTAGGTTTTATTGAATGCATCTGTATTCTAACCTGGACCAGCAGAATCCGAGTTTCTTAAATTGTTAATAATTGTTAGAACCTCCTTTTAAGTCTAGGGGTAAATGAGGAAAAACATTCTTCAGTATTATTAGTTACTATGTTATGAGCTATATCTGCCTCAGTTGCCAGTTGTTTACCTATGCCTATGTTGAGTTTGTTTAATTCGTTTGTGATCATTTTCATCCAACTTTAACTAAGTAAAAACTTCAAACCATAAAGGGATTAAAGGGTTCAATTATTATTTCAATGATTATAAAGAGATAAAGAACTTGTCGCGTCACGATGGAATCACGACTTGTGATATTACAGCAGATTGTGGCGAGATTGTGTATTGCGTCTGACTTTCCAGAAACAATAAAAACACGATGTTACGCTAGTCTATTGTTAAACTAAGTATTTATTATAAGGATGAACAATACGCACGGTAGTGTAAACAACAATAGTAAAATTAAAAAAAAATCGCTCTAAATGCTTCCTTCCTGTAGACATATCGAGAGATATTTTACATATATAAACAAGAATTAATCGTATATATTTATGACTTATCCACATGCTTTCAATATGCTAAAAGTCTTCTTTACGCAGAAGACATGAAAATTTACCATTCTATCGCTACTGATCTCGACTGCCAGCATTTCCAGGAAGATCTTGACAGATTTAATGATTATTGCGAGAGCAATTTTTCTACATTATTCTTTACTCGTAATAGAAATAAAATAATATATAATTACAGTATTGTTAACTCGGTTATTGTAAGTAAAATGTAATAATAGATATAGGAGTATGTTTAGATAGTAAGCATACTTTCGATCACAACATCAACAACTTAACAACTAATGAATGATAGGATTATTATTAAAATATGCAAAAATCTGAAAACTGAAATTTTCATATGTTTATATTGTTAAAAGCAATCTAGAGTATATACGCATCAAAAGTATGGTCGCCGCAACATGGGGGGGGGAAGGGGGAGTACTTAAAGAAAAAAATGTTAGGTATCTACATTTTCGGTCCAATAAGCATTATATAAATTATGCTAAATTTGCAAAGTTGCATAAAATAGAGACCTCAGAAGAAATAAGAGTGACTGCCGACCAGCTATTCTTTTATAAGGTACTGCATAACCAGGTTGATCCAGTTGATCTGCTGGCAGGTATTCATTTAATATTCCTTCCAAACACACACGTCAAACTATTTCATTTTGGCTGCCTAAATTTAAAAGCAGTGCTGGGCAAAATAGCTGGATATATCGCCGTAGTAAAGTCCTCAATAGGATTGATATTTTTTGGATGCGCGCATCCTCTATATTTATTTGCCAATTGATCACGCCCTCCCACAGTACTAAAGTAGTACTAACTAAGGATTGAAACATTGTCACTTTGATAGAGCGCTCAATATCATATTCTAATTTTAAAAGTATGACAGCACGGCTGTTGGAATGTTTTATTTATTATTGGCCAGTTGGTATGATGGCCAAAAATTGATATGGTGAAATTTATGATGATTCAAAGAATGTCATATACCATTGTAACCGTGTTTTTTTTTATTTTAATCTACTCAGACCTAAAAAATAACCCACTTTCATCTCTGTGGCTTTCCAAAACCTACATCGAATGGGCTAAAAGTGCCACAGGCACAAGTGAATATAGGAAATGAAGCAACCCATCACAAGTTGGTTGCTCGAGTAATCTGGGGGGAAGATGGCTTTTATGTAGGGTGCAGCTGTAAGACGTTTGATGTTGGTTAAATAATTTACTATTACTAAACACAGCATAAAAGCAGTTGATATTTTATGATAATTACAGGGTGCCGTAGCAATTCTTTTATATTTACATAAAATGGATATTAAAATGCATTCGTATCACGCATTTTTCGTGAAATATCGGTTAATACTACTAATTAATATAAATACACACATTTTAGCAACCAAAATCTAATGAATGTATTAAATTATAAAAAGAATTGAAAGATTATTTTGTAACCAATATCTATTCTTTAAACAGGGTTATGATAAGACGACAAAATCAACAAAAAACAATACTTATAGCAATCTTAGTAGGTAAAATGGCTGTTTTTGTATGGCTTGCTGTCCACTCCGCAATATTAGGACATCGATTAACACTATTACGTATGACCTATGACCTAGTCACAGACCCTCGTTATATCACCGATAGGTCACGATTCCAATATAATTGAAGTTAAATAATAAATTATTACTTATATACAAGTGTATTTATGTGTATAAGGTCAATGGCATATAAATTATGAATGTATGAAAAAAGAGACGTTGAGGTGTGTAATGTTGCTTTATTAGTGACGGTGAATGGATGCTGTGAGGACGAAATTGCGTTTTTGCATTTTTACTTTATTAACTTAGAATTACGTCAATTAAATAAGTAATACGATAATTGCGATTGTCTGTCTTGCATCATTAAGACAGCCGGAACTGCGCCTCCCGGATAAAAAAGCCATACGATACAAATTAAAAAAAAACGTTATGAACATGTCAATGTCAAAAATCCACCCTGTAATCATTTTAACGAAGTATATATAGAAAATAATATGTACAAATAGCATTTATGTATAGGCTCATAAGGTCTATTTTACAAAAGTCAAGACAAAACCGTTTTTTTTTTAGATTTAACTTTTCTAAGATATTTAAAAACCGATGGCCGGTTACTAAATTGAACAGGGTAGTGTGCCTTCCGCAGGGTCTTTGTACATATATAAACATAAAAAGTGATTTCCTACATTCCCCCATCTTCTTGAATTTCCCATTTCTCTCTGTTTAAAAGACAATATTGCAATAAACATGCTAATTTACATTCAAATCTCTTAAAGCACACATACATACGTTCTCAGATATGAACATTATTGCGTGCACTATCTCTAGTTGTTTGTCTGTACAAATTGCTACTAATTATATGTAATAATTGCCGTTTTGTACTTTTGACAAATAAATTAATATATGAATTGATAACACATTTATTTTATACTCTCATTATATTACGTTGATGCAAATGATAACATTCAAAACAGCTAGCACCAAAGTAACATACGGTTGTGGGTCCTGAGGTAATATTTAGAGTTACCTGAGAACAGACACGTGCTTTATAAACACTTTGTTTACAAGAATTGGTAATAATTGGTAATTGGTATTGATTTAATATTGGTTAAAGTTAACCAAATAGAAAAATGATGAAGAATCTCAACTCTATGTGTATATTCACTCGTTATTCCGGATTGGCTTGAGCGATTTCGAATATTTGAATAATTTTAAGTTTTATCTACGCACTGCATTCGAGTTCTGAGTTTTTCGCAACCTAAAATTAACTACAAAATAATAACTATGTTAATAAAATAAAATTTGTGCTAAATAATCACCGTCGCCACGAATATTCAATAGGTACCAAAATTTAATTGTCATGAGAATCAAAAAAAAAAAAAATGAGGATGAAGTTCATTCGTGGCTGTTCTGGAGTAAACGTAGCGACATTCCTGAGCATCAGCCATCAGAAGTAGGTATGCATACAACTTCATGTCGCAGTTCGCCTCGTGCGTGAAAAACAACTCATGGATGCTAACAAGGTAGGTGTGAATGACCGCTGGTGCAAAAGGCGAGAGGATGCAATTTTGAGTCGTACTGCGAGGAAAAGTGAGAAGGGACATTTCAATTTAGTTTGACCTCCCTATAGGAGATGATACAAAGCACCAAATACCACTCTTACTTTCTCTTCATACTGCGTTATTTAAGGATATATAATACATAAATATGCAGAATTAATATAATTACTAGGTATAATTTTTGAGTAACGCGGAATATAAAAAAGAAAATCCGCCGCTGTCAGTACGATATGCGAACCAAAAAGAGTACAGACCTCCTACATGTGTGGTTTAGTTTTCTAGTAAATTCTGTAGTAAGGGCAGATAACGTAATGGCCTATGTCACTTGTGTCTGCAGCTGGGTCTTGTAATTCCAGCCGGATCTGAACGAATGTTACAAAATTTCCACCTCGTCTTTTGTGACAGATTTCTAGCGATCGGTAGACAACCTACTCGCACTTTTGTCTGTTCTCTCTACTCAAAGATTACCACATTTTTAGCAGCGCATTACCTCGGTGGTTTCTTACTCTTATGAATAGTAATATAATAGTTTGACGCGACCTACTGTATACACTTGGTTTAAGCGATTGACAAGCGAGTGAGGTTAAAGATGACGGTGTCACTTGACGAAGAGAAGGTGCATTTCGAAACTAGTTAGTTTCTTAAGAGGAATTTAGCCTGCGAAATATGGAACCCAACTGCTAGTAGGTATTTCAAAAGTAAAAACGAGCGTTTTGAAAATTAATTTAATTCAATATTTGGTTGAGTTCTTTATGAATCTGGAAATATGAATGCTTCAGCTACAACAATTCTCGTATCTCATTTCAAATTCGTAAGAAATTTATCTGAAATGGCACAAAATAACCTTCCTGAAAATGCCATGCCAAATTTAACAAATTAAATAGCGAAATGCAAATATTACATAAGTAATAAAAAAACATACACTATCTTATAAGTGTGTGCGTGTAATTAAAATTAGATTTTTGATTAACATTCATGAAAGCCTGTTAAAGGTTATTCTTAGTGACCCAGTTCCCTCGATAATGACGGTATATGTGCCCGGGGCCTATGTGATTACCAAGGAAGGTGTGGTTGTGATTATCTGTCAATTTAAAGTCAAAGCCCATCCGCAGCGAGGTTTAACAGTCAATCTTACGCACCTCAGAAATTGACGATATTTCTTGTAACCGCATCACGGTACCTTTAGGTACTTGGCCATCCCAAATACAATCGACACCGACTGCATTCGATCTAATGTGACTGAAACATTAGAAATCAGTTTGGTTATATTAAAATAATTGCGATTGTTTTTATCCGCGATTCGGCGCATAATTTTTGAAACACCATTTTCGCATTTAATTTTTTGGCGTAACATTGCAGTACCTATTTTATAATCATTATTGATGACAGTTTTAGGATAAAAAGTGTAAGAAAATAAGTTTTTTTTTATTGCGTGTTGTTTGAACTTTACGAAAGTATACTAATAAGTCTACAATATAAATCTGTGTGATTTTTTTTACATAAGTTACATAATATTTGATTTTTTTTGCTCTTTTCGACCGATCGATAATTAAATCCTTAGTGCAAAGAAAACTGAAATATATCCCTAATTAAAAAGGTACAAAAAAAATGGCAGTTTAATAATCTGCTAATTTATAAGGCGTTATAATTATGAACCCGGTCGTGACGTAAATATATACGCAATCAGAATATTTTTATACAAACATCGCGCTCATTGATAAGACTTAAAACAATGAGGCAAAATATCTATATTTTTGGTTATGTCTGTATCTTATCTCTAACATAATACGTACTCTTATTTTAATTCAGCTCAGGGTCCGCGAATGACGGTCGTAGGTTTTGAAGTGGATTTTTATTTATTTATTTTGTTTTGTTTTGCGTGTTTTATGGTAGTCATAAATTACAGTGGATATTTCGATATACACTAACAAATAAATCTGACTTATCTATTTCAAAATAACTAAAATGGGTACAAGGCAATAAGTTGTTTTATTTTCTATTCTAATGAAAATGAAAAAAAAAAACTATCGAAACGGGGACATTAGTACCTAATTACTCGTTGGATTGTATTGTCTTATTTTATATATTTACAAGCTTCCGTTTAGCAAATTATTATCATTTTATATACCAAAAAAATAAAATATTTTTTTATAGTTTCAGCTTTTGATTATTTTTGATTACTTAATAAATTATAAACTAATAAAATTTTTAACTAATTAACACACTTATGTGTTAATTAGTTAATATTTTATGGTATTATTTGTCGGTAAAAATGAAAAAAACCCTAACGAAGATTCCTTATAAAACCAAATAAGCAGAAGAGTGGCATAACATAAAAAAATTAAGATTTATAAAAAAATTGAACCAGATAATAAATATTTAATCCTACATAACTCAAATTTTAACGAAACCCATAATATTAAAAATACATTTTTAAATACAAGTTTGACCGTTGACGAGTTCCTTCCTCTAGGTCTAGAGCCTTTATGGGGCGGAGAATCAGGTCATGCTTATTATGCAAATGCACTGTCATAGAAACTGAACCATATGTCAAATTTCAACTCCGTAGGATAAGAGAAAGTGGTTCTAAATCAGCTTGCAAGATTTGACTTAAACTGACCTACAAACTTTGCAAGCTAAATAAAAGTTTGTAAAAACAAGGTAAAATAGAGAAAAAATATTCAAGATACTAAGATTTATTATCTATTTTGAGGGTAACTCAATCATGGATACTAAATTATAAGTAAAACTCCGAGGTTAATTTATAATTTTGAATAAGACAGCTAATTATGAACACCGCAAAGACAGCAGACAAAGAAATATGAAACATTAAAACTAGGAACGCTATAATATATTTTGGATCCTTGGTCCGAGGGGCCACGGATCCGAGGGTCCCGAGGGGTCCATACGGAAAATGCCAATGCCTTCGTAAATATCGCCACGATCTTTAATAACATTCACTCGTCCTAATAAGGTTTTATTAATTGATCAAAAAATATTTAATATAGGATTACGCAACTTAAGAAACGTCATTACGCTGCACTTACTTGCCCAGGATGACATTTCAATAATATAATTTTGAAGTTATAAATAATCATTCGAAGAAGAGATTTCACTGAACATTTTTATGTCATGAGCAAATAGTAATTTTAAAACATATTTGTTAGAATCATATTTTTATCATTAATATAAAGTAATTAAAAATAATAAAAGAACTAGATTTGATCTTTGAAAGAAAATGTTTTTTTTGTTGATTTGGCATTACCAAAATTGACGTACTGAAAGCGATTAGATAGGGAAGAAGCAATAAATGTTCAAGAGACAGTTCATCATTTTTGGATCAACAATCTTCCTAGTTTTAATTCAATATTTAAATAATATAGCTAGTTTTTAGAGTAAGATAACAATTAAACCTAACCTAACCTAACCTATTGTCTGTTTACTGTCAATCCTTTGCAATTTCAAACTCGTTGAGCGTACAAATCGTTCGCGGGCGCGGCATTTCATTTGCTTCAATAAAAGTATTGACAATGCTTTTGTGCCCCGTTTGTGGGTGCAATTCAATGCCTAATGTTTCGTACTCATACTTTGTGTTACTAGTCCGCCATTTAAATATCACAAAATAAAACGATAATATGAATATTTTAACCTCATTATCGGTTTTGTTACCAACAATTTTAGAGTGTG
Organism: Neomicropteryx cornuta; assembly: GCA_020383195.1. Taxonomy (NCBI): domain Eukaryota; kingdom Metazoa; phylum Arthropoda; class Insecta; order Lepidoptera; family Micropterigidae; genus Neomicropteryx; species Neomicropteryx cornuta. The sequence continues at coordinate 17,210,380 of JAHKQU010000014.1, forward strand.
AATGCATTTGTTTTTACAAAATTTGCCATGTCGATGTCATGTTTCATGCATCAAACCTTGCAAACGAATTTTGAATCACTTCCCATTGACCAATCTTTCTGATTTTTTTAATACACATTTTTTTCCGATGACAATATTAAACTAGACTAAAATATTACTTATATAAAATAATTTTAAAAAATAATCGTCACTATCCACAACATGATTTGTAACTTTAATCAAAATTGCGAGCATCGCTTGTAAGTGAATAAATTTGATAAAAACATATGACGTTAGTAAGATGACGCAAATTGGATAAAATTAATAACAGATAAAAAAAAACTTGAGAAAAAAATTAGAAAATAAAAATAAATAAGCGTTGTATTAAAATTATAAGATTAGTGATTACAAATAATTAAAGCATGGACTCCTAAACTATTTTTCGCATCACACATTTATTGTTTATTTATAACTAAAATTTAAAAATTATTCTTCAATGAAAATGTCCCTGACAAAAAAAAAATGTTACGTACCTACCCAGAGGCATTCTAATAAGTTAATTATTTATAAATACGTTTATTCCACGAATTTATGTCACGGACTTTCCATACAATAATAATTGTATAAGCCTTTTCCGTACATTCCACCTACCAGACAATTTATGGAAATGTTTGCTAACAGGGTTAAACTAAACTGTCAATTACACGATATGACTAATTATTCTGCAATCCTACACGGATAAATATTTCAACTGATACTGATTCAACTTATTTAACTTTATAATGGTATTACATACTCTGGAAACTGTATCCATTGTTAATTTTAAAAAAACACACTTGAATAGGACATAATCGGTATTTCAAGGGCATTAAAACAATTTACATTATTTTTTTTTAATTATTTTATGAGAACGATTAAATTGAAATATTATATACAAAACTTGATCATTCATAAGATGCCGCTTTCAGCTTGCTGTATTATGTGTTATGATTTAGCGTACCTGCAAACAGTCAAAAAATATATTTTTCTAGGTCAATGATTTTACATATTCTATTATTTCTGCGACACAGTTTGATGAAACAAAGACAATATCAGAGTCCTAATAAAGTGAATTCAATTTGTATATCACAAAAAATATGATAGTAAGAACACATTTATTACTCGCGTACCGCATTCGTCGTGGTTATCTGTAGTTACGAGCATTAATTAAGTAGTAATTACTAGAAATGAAATGGCAGTGTGATTATGTGTGTTATATAATATATAAACCGCATATTTTAAAAATTTACATTAGGGTTCCTGAAAACTCAAAACGCAAGTACTTTTGTACTGAAAATAATATATAAGTACCTCGAAAACTTATTTATTTTTATTGAAGTTTTAATCCTAATATTTACAAACATATTTGATTTCTAGAATATAAAGAAAGCATTCTTGTAAAAGTGTTTCGTTTCATAAGAATATTTTCATAATAAAGCGCTTGTGCGAGGAAGTGTATGGGATAGTTATTTATGTATGTGTATATAAAACGTAGTAATATATAAGTACGTGTGGTTTAACGCGATATATAATATGTAGTAGTTTAACAAACTAAAATAAATATGTAATACATCTTTGAAATACTTACTCGTAATAAATGTAAACATTACTTTAGGTAAACCGCTATTTATATTTTATCTATTCCTAATACAAGTACTTCATACACTTCTATCTAATATATAAAGGTTTGTTTACACAATATGCTAATTTTTCTACTTCGAATAATATGAAAAATATACAAACAATCAATTGAAAAATACATAAAAGTTATAGGTCTGAAACTATAATGTGTGTACCAGTGACTTCTGAGACCAATAGCCTAAATGAGACATTTCCGTTTGTCATTTTCCTCTCATGCGCAGCGAGCGACAGACGCCTTTGTAAGGTCATCCAATCTGGACTCCGGGGTTAGTGTATTATACTAATGATTACTTGCGGTATAAACATCCTTACACACAATACTAGTATAATTTATACTTTTTAGTGCTTAGCTAGTGTTATTTTCACTACATTCATAGAAGGTTTTTCACTAGTTGGATGATACAAGCAAAAAATATCATTTCACATAAATTTTCTTTTATATCATTTTTTCAGGTAAAATGAATGATAAAAATTGATCGAAATGGTTCAAGTACAAACTGTATACTTTTGACAGCTGTTGTGTGCATAAATTAACCACCAAACATAAAAAAAAAAATATTCATTTTCATACGAATATTTTTTTAGCATATGCTATTTCGATCGATATAGTTCTTTTAAAAGATATATTTTTACTGCGAGTGCCCATATTATATAAGGTACGGGACGTCTGGTACTGGCACCGAAAAAAAAGTGACGACGCGAATGGCAAAAGCACCATGAAGCCTTGAAGCCTATTAAACATAGATCGCAAAGTGACCCATTCCGAATGCCAACGTTTGTGAGTTTGACACCATTTTTTCACAAAGTGCATACTCTAATAATTGACTTTAAACTTCTTTTACTCTACGCTTTATCTTCATTTATTCACTAACAGAGTCTAAGCTATTATAAACTAAGAAAAAGCCATTTTAAGCAATGTCCAAAATGTGTATAAAGCTAAATACATACAAGAGTTATAACATATACGAAGTTATAACATAGAATCTAACGTTAAAAAATAAATTTGTTTATACTATGTTATCATAGTATCAGATATGCGTCAGATGTGGTTTAGTAAAACGCTGTCATGTAACCGGATGAACTACAATTATTTAAATATTACTATTGTCTAATTATTTATGTCATTGTAAGATCGCGTCTAATTATATTGTTATTATGTGCGTATAACCGGTGTAACCGCCGCACCTTGGACAATACAAGCGATAGCATTTTATACATTTAACTAATAGATATGTTCTCAATGAATCAACTTAATAATTTTATATTAAACCAAATTTTGATTACCAAAAAAATATACATACCTACAGTTTACTAAAATATAAAATGCCCAAGTCTTATCGATTTTTTTAATAAATACACGATTAAACTATTATATCTTGAAGTAATTAAACCCGTAATTTCGGAGTCATCTCGTCATCCCGTCATCAGGGGAGAGTTCAACGCCGCGTCTGTCTGATATGAACTAAAGTTTATTCACTTCTTTATTCGGTTTCTCGACACAACTTCAAAACCACGGCAATATGTCATCTAGCTAAAAGTAAATTATTTTAATATTACTCTACCTATTTATATTAAAATACATACATTTCGATGTTTTCTTAAAAAATAATATTAATGATAAAAGGTAATTAAACAAATATTTGAATTTCTTTCTTCTCGTTGAATCCAATTAATCATCACTGAGAGGCCACTAAATGAAATTATATTCTCCTAAAAATAGTATTTGTCAAAAAGAGCTTCGTTATAAGAATATCACATATGCTGTGCAGGAAACATAGATACGGCAACTGAGGGTGAAAAAAACGCACCACGCCCAAGTACGCCACTTTGCGTCGAGTACACTCCTCGCGTATCCAGCATGGCGGAGTGTTGTATATCATGCCATATCCATATGTTGTTTAAAACATATAATATATGCGTTTTAAAAGAGCGTTGTATGCAGGCAATAAAAACTAAACCGCGGGTAATGCGAAAAGTAAATTTAAATAATGAAAATATACACGGTTAAACTCATCTGAATATACAGAAAACTTAATTTATTATTAGAAATAGTAATAGTTAACGGTATAATTACTGTTTACGCAAATAGCAAACACTAATTTATTAGTAATTTATTTTATGAGTATCTATGTAGTATAAATTGCACACATAGAAATGTCAATTGCACATGATGTCGTTTTATACTATTGTCCATTTTCAGTAAAACATACAAAAATTAAATTATCAAAGGTATCGCACATTTCGATTTGTATAACAATATTGTTTATCGCAGGCATATTAACTGATGACTATCATTTGGATTAAACGTTCGAATGTTGCGTTTTAGTGGTTTGATCTAAAGCGAGCGTGTCGAGTCGAGTCGAGTGTGAGTGTGAGTGTGAGTGTGAGGTGCCCGGCACGAAAGTTACAACATGCGGCGGCTCGACGCGACAACTCGAAAAGAAAGTTCAGTCTTTTAATCTTCTAGCAAACTTTAACATCATAAATGATTAATATACGACATTTATATCAACGTCAAAGATACACGCAGGAATTGTAATTTCACCGACCTACCGTAGGCTAATTAATTTCCAAAGGCGAAAGTTATTTTTAGTGGGTATCATGGTCCATTATTCTGCTTTCGTAGGGCTGTGTTGGAGATATTGAGCCTCATTGTGACTTTTAATATGCCCAAAAACGTAAAACAAATAAACTTTATTTAAAAAGGTGAAATCTTAAGCAAGCTAATTAATCTCAATCCTATTTTAAAGTACTTATTGTCCTTTTCAGATTATATTTCAATCTTGGAAAAGACACATTTTAAGATTAAGAAGATAAAATTGAAAATTTTAACAAGATAAATACGTTTGCATTTTCCAAAAGTTATAAATTTAAAAGGTTCAATGTCAAAATAAAAACATAGCTTATGCCCAAAGTTCAATAATTAAAATTATTTCAAGTAAAAGTTTTTGTCGAAAGAAATAGTTCGTTTGTATGTTTGAATTTAATAACAATGTCTTTATTATTAACAACTTAAAACACCAATGAAAATGTATCATTAGATTTAAATATCGTTATTCGTTATTTTTTCTTCGTATGTTACCTACCTGACTTATGTAAATCTGTTGATTTCTTTTGAACTAAATAATTATATAAAAACCATGTTTTAATTTTAATCTAGATTATAATAATTATTGTTTATTATAGTTATTGTTGTTATTTGTTCGTGCTTAGCGGTTGACAAAAGGTTCGTGCCGTGCCAAAATAAAAGATAGTCGCTGCACGTTTCGACGCGTCGCATCGCAAAAAAACCGTTACTCGGCCAATACGCGACCTACGTATTGTTGTAAGTGATACGATAAGGCATATTTAGCAAAAATTGCAAACCTAACTACTCTCGCCAACATTATTTAAAATATACACAGAAGAACATAGTTTACTATTATTTAAATAAAAGATGACCGTTTACAAATTAATAATGAAGTCGGGATTATAATATCCTCCATGATTATTTCACTCCTAAATCGTACCTTTATTTATTTATTTATTAAAGAGGTTTCCTCATGTATATTTATAACCCACTATATTTATATGTACTTGTCACAATGTACTTATCGCATTAATGTTTCTAATTATTGAAAGTTTGAAAAAAAATAGCTATAACTCATTTTTTCCCTATGAGGTTATTGAAAAGAGAGAGTTATTTATACTCTACCTCGAGAGAGTATTTATTCTGTGTTTAACGTTTTAACATGCGCGAACTGCAATTTTAAAAAGCTAACGGCATAATTTAAAAGTGACAAGTAAACATACAGCTTTCGCCGTGTGACACAAATGTGTTACATAAAATAAAACGATGGTCAGTCCTACCTTAGCTTATGCGCGATTCCTAAACGCGAGGCACATTTATTTGCGAACGAACTAAAAAGTGGAAGAAAGCACGAAATAAATACAAACGACTGTCGAACTCGGGCGAAAGCAGAAAGCCATTCGGCGTGTGGCACTTTCGAACGAACACTGACCGACTCCGACTCCGACTACGACTACGACTCGGGCGCCGACCGCGACTCGCGACTCGCGACTCGCCAGAGTCGACTCGACTACAGCGCGTCGCGTCGTCCGCCGCTGACAGCGGACTTCATGGGTTTAACTTCATGGGATCAAGATCATCGCTGCTGCCGCGGTTCAACATCGATCTCCCGCGAAGCCACACTCCACACTCCACACTCACGCGACATCTGCAAGTCGAACACGTCATTCTAGTGACGTTTACGAGGAACCCATATTCACGCTCCAAAAGGCTGGACCTGCATATTATTTATGATTCAGCATGGCTGTATTAGAAGGCAAAGTACAAAATCTACATGAGAAAAATTGACAGCCTTTCTGGGTTTCGCCGAAAGAAAAAAATGTATTAGTGTAGCAGAGGCCAATTTCAATAACAAACCGTTGATGGCGCTCTATCGGTCATGCGACGGTTTGTTATTAAAATGAGCCCTTAACGTCGAGATAGCAATTATACAATGGCCTTTAGTTATAAGGCCATATTCATCAAGAAAAGTGATTCAATAGCCTAGGATGCTTTCTTAGTCAATGTACGGGAAAACGGCAATAATTATTTTTGTAAACTCCCACCGTATGGCTACTTTTAACGACATATCGATAACTAGTGTATTCGGCTACATACTGCTAAAGTTTAATTTTCCTTTTTTTAATAATTGCTATGACCAAGATCATTGTGTAGAATTATTTTAGACAGCTAGATATGATTGTTACAGTCACAGGGAATGTTGAAAATTACTATAATGTAACTTAGGGTTCCGCGACCGTTGGGTCAATAATCAACTGCAGATTATTAATGTAACTACCACGATGTAGTAAAAATACCTACGCATAGAACCACAAACAATAAGAAGATATTTCAGGTATTTTTCGAAAAGCAATTGTTATACAAGAGTGACGGGTAAACATTATGCATTATGTGTTTATAACAAGTGACATTATTATAAAAAAAGTAACTTGTTATGAAGTCATCGTGAACCGTATATAAATCGAATATTATTTTGAGTATTGCCTACTTGAAGTTCAAACTCAACCAAGTCCGTAAATGTAAATTTAGATTAACGTCTGTTCGGACTATTAAACCGCAAAAGTGTCATAATTCCGACATTCCACAATTGCCATCAATCCGCGGTCAAAATTTGGTCGTGTATCGGTCTATTTTTCGTTTTTCTACGTTTTGTAGTTTGGGAATAAAACATTTTTTTATACTTAGTGGTCAATGGTGTGGTTATGCACATGACTGATTTTGTGTCATTAAAATCGCATGAAGGGTAAGCCCTCTGTTTTGCCATTGAATCTATATAGGGTGATTTGGGTGATGATGTGTCGGCAATGGCAATGTCTGAAATTATCAGCGTTCACATTTGGGATTTGATGCCAGGCATTGACGCACTTTCATAGACTCAGCTTACCCACTGCACTATTTTGCTCTACCTAATTTATGCAATATTCGTTCGATTGTACCCATCGTTTTAACCTCTTTGCTTAATAGTTTTTACGGGTTTGAACTGAGAGTTTGATTTGCCTGTTAAGTGCGTGACTTTGGGGGGGGGGTAATGCAGCGTCTGTACAACTTAAAACGCCAATGGAAGTCCACACAACCTTACAACTGTTTTCTATTTCCAAATAAGATACGGTTAGTTACTAGCCTCTGTATTTCTACACCCACCACTTGCACTTTTCCCCGTTTTCTTTACAAATTCTCGCTATAAATAGAAACAAAACTACGCGGAATAACTAAAACATTAGAAATGGGATTACTTCTTCTATATGAAATTTTCGTTATTAAAGAATAATTTAATGCATAATGTTCTTTTAAAAGTAGGTAAGGTAGATATAATGTGTGGATATACGGAAAGCACTATCTGCCTATACAGATGTACCAAGAGCATTCCTGAAGACTGTGACTATGATTATAAATAGGCGTGCGGAAATATTATTGAGTGTATATACCAGTAAGTGGTGATAAAATTAAAAATAAAGATTAATTGTATGCATTATTATGTGCAGTTGATGACAAACTTAATCAACTTGCTTACAGAAGTTATCCTTTTAACATACAATGTTTTTTTTTTGTTTTCCGCTTCCTCACGCGGCAGCTCGCGCACCTCAACCCGCCGCCGCGCCGTAACCTTGCGCAGCGAGAGTGCGTATACTGAATCCCTTTTTATACTATGCTGTAACGATTGCTCATGTCAAAAATTGTTTTAATCCAAACCTGTAGGGAAATTATAGACCAACAATATAGAACCAATGGTTAATGCTATGAAAAAGTCTACTTAAATAAGTTTTAGGTCGTTAACTGATAATTAATATAAAATTTAAATGAATTCGATATCTTAAATACTAAGAAAGTTATAGCAACATTTCGCTTTTTTCGAAAAAAAACCCCCATTCCCACCCTGGTCTGATTCTGCGCAGTCACGAACTTGACCGATATTTTCTACCCTTAAATTGTATGTATAAATTTGAAAATGCAATTGGTGTAAAATTACGGCAGTTATCGTGTCCACAAGAAAGTATACAGAAAGAAAGTATATAGATAGATAGGTATATACACATTTAAACTGAGGGTGGTTTCGGGTTCTAGGGAATGTGAAACGCGAAGATATGTCTAAATTTTTCGGAAGTTCGTACCAGTTATAATGAAATATAAAAGCGTTTTTAATATAAAAGCTTTCCTAATGAAATCTACCTAAATCGGAGCCGGAAATACATTTAAGTAGGTTTCGATGACCACTTTCATAACAAATACATTTTTCCGAATTTCAACAACGGTAAAAATTAAAAAACAAAAGAGTCGAGCATGTTGCAGAAAAAGTGTTGCAAAATAAAAAAGAATGTGTGACCTCGATATAAATCGTTCTTACCTCTGGTCGATTCCGTCAGGGTGACTCCTCGATCGGCTGTCGCGGCGGAGGAAAATCGGTTGAATGCCGAGACCCGTTCTCCATGGCCTCACGATAAAATCGTTTGGAGTCTTTCTTGCACACGTCATCTTGACACGCTATCTTACGCGCGACAACTCTAGATATTTATTTCGCCAGATCTCCCAGCTAGGCTCTGAGGGCGGTGCAGTTGACCATACCAATGTTTATTTCCAAAGCTTTATGTAAGCGACGTCATTGTCTTTTATTGAGGACATTATTTGAAAATAATATTCATGTTATTTATTATTTATTTATTGATCTGTGTTTTTACATATTTCTTAAATGTTGAATAACTAATATATATGTATATTTAAAATCACTATTTTACTTTCAGGTGGTTCATCTACCCACTATATTTATATGTACTTGTCACAATGTACTTATCGCATTTTTAATTAATGTTTCCTTATTGTTAGCATAGCTAACAATAAGGAATATATATATATAGAAAAAATGTTTCCCGGTACTGACTGGATGTTCCCGACCTCGGTAATTTCTTGACTAAGTATTTGACCTAGATATGGTCTCCACGCTGCGCTGATCATATCTAAAGTGTATTTATAATACTTTAATTTAATATAAACCTTTTTTTCGAAAATATTGTTTTTTTGTGATTTTAAATAAATCCTGTATACATTCATATAAAAAACAACAACAAACACCTGACAGCCTTCACCTTGAATGAACCTGGCCGACACAGAAGAGCGAGAAAGCGATAGAGCTGTTGCTCTCTAACTCTTCTAAGTGACAAGTGAGCGCTTACCTCACATTTGGCACATTTGGCGAATAAGGCCGTACAAGAACCGTTAAATATTATCGCGAAAGGTTTACATTTTTTTCTTAGAAACCATGACGACTGATAGAGCAGAATACAAATAAATGATAAAATTAATTTAAACAGAGATACTGGGATGCTGATGATGATTATTATGAATGGAGGGCAGCTACACTTATTATGAATGGAGGCCACTTTTCTTGGGGCCCATTGTGTATTCCTCTGTAGTGCAGCTCAAATCCAGAGCTCCTGCAGCCAGTCCGTCTCCGATACGAGTCGTAGGATATATGCCGGATTCTTACTGCATGTTTCGGCCATAGCAAGCCTGGGTGCCCCCAGATTGTGCTTCTTCTTGAGGTGAGGGCTGAGCAGTGACAGATTAAGTGATCCCCAATTTCTTCCTCTATGTTGCAGCCTCTGCAGATGATGCTTTTAGTGATGCCCAAGGTAGTAAGGTATCTGTTTAATCTTCAGTGGCCTGTAATCAACCCATTTAGGGTACGGAGGTTTGCCCCTAGGCAGGCTGAGACAGTATTTTGCAAGACGAAGGTGCGGCCCTGCCATCGCTGTTTTGGCCTGGCTACATTTTGCACTGTCCCAGAAGTCTCTGTGTCTGGTCTGGGTTAGATGGTCCAGAGCAGATGCTGCATAGTTAGCTGATAGTGGCAGGATAGTGGCTTCCCATAAGGCGGCGACATTGCCAACAGGTTATGCGTACATTGTCTGTTTTTGCCTCTTAAGGTTTGCTCCAGTTTAGTTTAGTATAACGCCTAGGTACGTGACTTCTTCTGAGAGGCTGATGGTTGGGTTAACACCGTGTTCCTAAAGGGCTCTTTCTATGCTGTTAAAGGGTGCTTTGTCAAACGCACCTTCTATATCAATGAAGAGTACGAGGGTGAAGATTTTGTTATCCAGAGCCCGCTCGATCTTTGTGACAGCCATTTGAAGAACGGTTTCTGTTGAAAGCCCTGGAAGGTAAGCCTGTTGGTTTGAATGCAGTGGTTTGTTTACCAATGCTACTCTAGGGTCTTTAAAAAGAAAGAGGTAAGGCTGATTGGTCTGAAGGATTTGGTTAGCGAATATTCAGAGCGTCCTGGCTTGGGTAGGAATATAACTTTTGTTTCTCTCCAGTGAAGGGGTGGACAAGGCATGCCCGAAATATTATCCAGAGATGTTTTAGTATTAACCCTAGTCCCCATTGTAGTAAAGCGGGGAACACTTCATCGACTCCCAGTGATTTAGACGGGAGTCATTATTACGTATTATTTACATATTATAAAGTATGTAAATAATCTATACTTCAAATCTATCTATAAATATATATTTTTTTATATTCATAAATTTAGTTTCGGTTTCATTGTTCTTTAGTTTATGCAACCACTTCCTGAAATCTTCATTAAATCTATATTAAACGTGCAGTCGCGCCACCATGTCAATTTCTTCGTAGATTAATTATATTTACGGATTCTCAAGGCAACAATTAGAGGTAAGGTTATTGTTAATCTCTAAAACTACTTGACCTATTTAAATAAAACTACTAGTTACGGACGTATTCCTTGGATTATAGGGAGTGTCGTAGGCGTTTAAAGGGAGATTAGTAACTTAGGAAATTAGGAAAATATTGCCCGATGAACACCTTTTCATGCTAACGCTGACGGAATCAATTATGATGGGTACATTAAAATACATTATGAAAGAATTTTGTTACCAATAAAAAATCAAAAGAAAATTTTTATCATGTTTATTTCTAACTAGTAACTAACACTGTTATGGTAGATTTTTAAAAGATCTAAGCCATTATAGGTCGAATCAAATTAAAATCAAGTTTAAATCAATTCAATGTCAAAGTATTGTTTGGAAGAATATTGTAACAATAAATAAAGTTTATCTATCATGAATAGTTTTTTGTTTCAACTTTTAACTACAGAAGCGAGAATTATGCACGCGGTGACGTTTCGTAGTGATCCGAGAAATAGTCATTAAGAGTGTTACAATTTTCCGAAAACCAAGTTGAAAAGCGGAGTTGAAGTGTATAGTGCAATATTCCCATTCTTCAATTTCCCTAGTTTTATTATTCTTAATGTAAAGAAAAAATATCATTGGAATAACACAATATATGAATCAAGGTCTCGGCAGCATATTAATTTCTCATTGTGGAAGAAACATCACCAATATTGGTCTCAAACGTGATTTTGCTTGTAGTTTATAAACGTGAAAATACAATATCGTTTCTGAAGCATTTAGTTTATATATATTTTTTAACTCACCCAATAAAATCATCCTAGTTCTTGTGGTAGACCTGTTTTTTTTTACAAAATCGGTACTAAAACAGTATTTTACCCTATTTTTATTATGGTCCAATAACACTCAAAAGTAGGACTTAAACTGTGTTTTATGCCTCATTTCTTCTTAAAAATTTTCCCCCCTCTTCCCCGCTTAAGATGGTATGGGGGAAACTCCATACCCCCGGCCCGTTCCCCTCCATATGCCATGCCCGAGAAAGACTCCTGGATCCGCCCTTGCTGATTGTACATATTTAGATACAGGTAATATTCATAAAATGTATGGTTATTTTATTTCAAAGTACGTTCTATATACTTAATTTATGTTAATTAAGATTTGGTTAAAATTTTACATGAATCATAATTAAATTATTTTGTATAATTAGTAGCAGTAACCGCCATCTATTAATATCACTGTGAAACAATAGACTTAAGCGAGGAATCAAACCAAATTTTACTTGTATGAGATTGAATCGAGACACTAGATAGGTATTGTGTTTGTGGCTAGTACCATTGCTAGTACCTAGATTTTAATAATTTGGTGTCAACAACTAAAAAAATAAATTTAAATTTAAATTTAAATTTTTACAACTGGAAAAAACATGTTCAAATACTGCATTACTAGAATAAGCAATTAGCAATAATAAAATTGTTTGCATAACTGATCCAGTATTTTCTAAGAAATACATTTTTCTAATATTATTTTAGTTAAGCTAATTAGTTTCATTTTATTTTAAATGCAGTGCAGTTGGAGTTAAGCCTCTTATACTAAGTAATTACAATCAAAATTGTATTTATACGGGGACCCTACTAAATAGCTCCGTTATCTATCCGTTTTTTATGGTAAATCCACGCTATTTTATTGATTTATTTTATTAAGGAAACCAGCAGTCATTATTGTACATACATTGCAGACAAAAAATATTTAAAAAACACATTGACCAATTAATGGTGTCTTTAAGAATTATTTCATTAACTATTATTAAAAATAATTTACTAATACTAAACAATGTACTGAAGCAGTTGATATTATATTATAGCTAAAGGGTGTCATAGCCATTCTTGTTTTTTATGTGTATCTAATAACGAGTAAAACTCAAAGTTCAATTATAATGTCTGGGGAAGGCTGGGTTTCTGAGATACTAAGCCCTAAAATTTTCACCTGATATTCCATAAATTTAATATTGTTCACTAGTAAAATAATAAATAAAAATATATATATAAAATATACTTGGGGCATTCATTAATTATTATTCTTACTGCGCGTGTAATACATCGCTACCTGGATAGCATACGAGTATTTACAAAAGCTATGCGATTTGGCGCCTAAGCTAACGGTACCTATGCAATCGCATAACTTTGTTAATTTGAGAATTTGCAATCTAGGCACCATTAAAATAATACAATTACACCTTTACGTAACTATCAATATTCACAATAATAATAAAATAAAACTAAAATATTTTTGATGAATTGTATTTTATATATCCTATGGCTCGTTTTAGTGGTTAGGGGAGGAATAAATAAGGCTCATATTGAAATCAATATGTCCAGAATCTTATCCTACCGCTTTAATAGAGAATTTAGAAACTGTATATAACAAATGTTTTCGTTTTGTCAGTTTTACTGTACCTATTGACTCATGTTTTTCATCCTTACAGCATTTCGTATGAAAATAGTTTTCTTACATACAATTTATCATAGGCTTTATTTTTATTTAAAAATATCAATGAATAAATTTATATTAAAATAATTTTTGAGAATCCTGAAAAAACAATCACAATGTTTTCCTAAAATTTGGCACAATAGCAAGCATTGTGAACAATCTAAAAAGAATGAGTAACTAGCAACTCTAATTCGAACTCAACTCACTGACACCTTTTCCGCAGATCCATATTTTATATCAATATTGTTTTTTGACAATCTGAAAACTTAACTTATGGAGTTAAAGAGTCTTCGGGGTCAAGATTTTAATTCAATTTATACACTAGGTATAAAGACCTTTCTATAGAAATCTACTGTGGTTTCTTGTTAATGCAAAATGCATGGAAGACCAGTGAATTCGTAGCAGGAGGCCGTCAATTCAATTTTAAACTTTAACCAAGGCCTTTCAGCTGATCCCATTTTGCTAAGGTGTCCCTGGCATATGAAAAAAACTGAAGACTGATCAAATATTTATTAATTTATTTGTATTTCAATAAAATCAGAATAGTTTTTCCAAAATCAATTACGAGTTCCAGACAAAGAAAATTTAAAAACATTTGTTGATAATTTAATTTCTTGCAAGGTTTGTCATAAATATTTATCGAAACAGAGCATAGTAATTCAATTGAATTACCTAAACGATGTAAAACATACCTACTTTTATTTTCATAAAATAAATCTTTTTTTTTTGAAGATAAATCTTTATTTCGATAATCCGTTTGATTTGGTTAAACGAAAAGACGTGATCAATTTTAATTAAAAAAAAAAACAGTTTGGAAGTTTCGAACAGTCGAGTAAGCAAATTGAGGTGTTTCATCAAAGACCAGCTTGGCGCCCTAGTTATCTGGCTTTCGTAAATACGCGGGCCGCGGCAGGTGCTATATGCAATGGTGGCGGGGGAGAGCGCTCCTCCGTGACGAGGGGTTCCCCTTTTAATTACATCTAAAATTTAACATCCTTCTCACTCACTTGTGTTTCACCTGGCAATTCGCATCTCACCTTGTTCCAATTTTGTTCAAATAGATTATTCACGGTGCCCCTGTAGCCATTTACATTTATTTACTTTTGTACAAGTGCTTTTAAATATATTCCCGTAAGTAAGTACTTAAAACAGGTGCCAAGTTCATTTTATAACAATAAGGTAATTCGGTTGGGCAGGGAATTAATACCTACACGCCTGTGACTACACAAAAATATAGGATGTTATTCTAACACTAAAAAAGTATTGGTATTTTATTTCTGTTTGTTTATTTCGGAGTATATATACCTATATGATAAACCTCAGATGATATCATAACAGATCAGATCATATTTTTTTCAGTTTTAACTAACTTCTCTTTAAAATTAAATAAGTATAGCTGGGCACAACCAACCATCATCACATCCGCTGTCAACGCCATCCGTGCAAAACGCCAACGTTCAAAGAAAGCCTCCTCTTTCCGGTGGCGCTCCTCTCTGTCTTGCGGATGCTTTTAAATTTTTTGAGGCTCCTAACTTTTGGATAAAATAAAAATTTAACTTATTAATTCCATAGAAGCCTAGATGTTTAGGAGATAAAACGATACCTGGTATTACTTTTCTTCCACATCTACAAATAAGAGAGTCACAGCACTACAGCGTTTGTTTGGAGAAATGACCGGGTTGATGATTGGGGGTCTCACAGATATAATACTGTTATATCTTCTGGCATAGCGCGATTAGCGTGTGAAGTAACCTCTTTATTTGAATTTGGGTACATATTCCTTACGTTAATTAATATCGAGTTATGAGTGACTGAAGATCTCTGAGGACTTTTTGCCGCTATTACAAATGTCAAAGTTTTTATTTTTAACAACACAGCTATTAAATAATAAAATATATTGTGTTCAGTGAAAACACATACAATTTTCTCTTCGTGGTTGTGCGCAACTCGAAATCGCAGTACCTAAAAAAATATTTTCCATAAAATAGTCTTAAACCAAAAACGAAACAAATAGCAATACGAGCAAGTATGAACAGCTGCTACTCGTATCAATCTTGGCGACAGTGCTATGACAGCTAAAAAAAATCCATGATAGAAAAACTGTTGGAGATTAGCCAAGAATGCAGAACTTGAAGCAAATTTTATAAATTGATTATCAGGCCGTTACTCATTAAGATCATATGCTCTCGCCCTTTATTATTAGGTAGTGGAATTTAAAAAGCATTTGCTCCAAAGGACAATAATTAGTTAATAATTAATGATGATGATGATTGATGTCAATGATAATTCTGCGTATCTGTGACAATATTGTAGAAGCTTTTTTATTCTAACAGCGTTTATGGTTGGTTGACACGATGTAACGGCTAAATCCACCCCTGCACCCCTGCAGTCCTGGTCGAGCGACGTTTCGGGTACCACCTGACGGCACGCCTGACGCCGCAAAGATCACCCGTTTAACCAGCCAGCCGGCAGCCAAGCAGTTTGATAAGCGAGCGTCTGCCGCGTGGACGCCTCAGGCTGTCCAGCATTTTCGCGATCACGTCAACATTATTGACTTAGTATTACCAATGTTGTTTCCACCAGTGCCCTAAATATATGTAGTTTTTAGTGTACAATATTTATACCTATAAAAAACTAAACTATATTCAAACGAGCACCGTCTGAATGGTGTAAATTTTGAAGGAGTTTAGGTGAGTTCATTATTAATTACCATCTAACAGATTTCTCCCCTAACAGATTAACAGATTTCTTTCTTATTTAACATACCACGAAATTTAAAAAAAAACACATAAAAGTTTTTAAATGGTTTCGGCGAATTTGATGATATTGTTTGTGCTATTTTTTAATAAGTATACCATTTAATTTATGTTTCTTGTTTTTTTGGCGTATTTGAAGAGACACTCAATCAAATTAAAATAAAACTTTGCTTATGAAATAAATGAGTAATAAAGCGAGAGTGCATAAGGCCACTAAAGTTTAGACGTGTATGTCACAAAATTCGCTATAGGTACGATTTTATTTTTTATTTAAAATAAATTATTATTTATGTTGGCGCCTCTTCTAGAAAATTGTAGCATACAGGTAATTACACCTACCCAACTACTCAAATTCAATTCGGAAAAATAATCCCATCGACAATCATTTTGCTCTATTTATATTTCAAGTGGAATTGAGGTTATTCGCGGCGCGGTAATGGCCTGTGTGAAATGTCATCCGCGCGTTGGCACGGCCCTGAGCTTTTTCCTATCGTTGCCATGGCAACCAAAACAACCACACTATAAAAAGCACTGGTACGACCTTACAATACGTGCAGTATTTCACCCTACTTCGCCCCTCTATATTAGTGGTAATTGCTATTAGGGTTTATGTATCTTTATTGACTAGTCTATATACTACAAGGATATTAACGCTCGCGCGTACATCTGGCTGCAGCTATTTGCCTCTAGCACCTCTCGAGGTAGAAATAGACATTTCGTTCGAATGTAAAACAATCATAATAATATAATACCTAAAGGGATTATTAGGTGACGTTAAGAGCTATAAAAATATTGTTGTAAATTTGGAATGCATTTTATTCTAGTGTGCGTTTGAATTATATTTTTGGAAACATACTAAAAGCAGTTCGATACATTTTGTTTCCTAGATTACCCAAAAAAGATTGATAAGAATTTGCATAGGTTTAAGGTTTCTTGCGTTTTAGAGTAAGAAATTCGATTTTTTATTATTTTTATAATATTTGTATTTGATAAATAGCGAGGTACTAATATCGTGTTTTAAGTTCAAGCAGAAACAATGGTATTTTTCACATATACCTTAATGGTAGTGCACTAACGAGTAGTGCATATTGTCACCCATTTTACATCAATCAACCTGGCATGCGAAGCCACCATCTCCTCTTTTTTTATACCCCTTAAACATCAACTACCATCAAATAACACACCCCTTAAAATCCCCCTCACAGCGGTCGCAGAATCAATAAAATAATCTTAGATTATTTTATCCACGATTACCGAAAAACATGAACCAGTGAGCTGTCACAAAATAATCAATTAATTTATAACATTTTCAACCGAACTGTCATTTCTGTATATTTTATTGTATTTATAGAAAAACGTAATTTGATAATGAAGGTATGCTCAAATCACTCATCGCGATAATATGATTACGGTGATCAATATAGTGAATACGAGTTTAACCTCCATAGTATTCCTTCAACATATTTTTAATCCACTCCAGTTTTTCTCGTGAATTTCCAAAAAGTTCCAAAAATGAACTCACAAGGCAGCCATGTGGATTTTAACGTGAAAATTCTTCCGGTAATGCGATTACACTTATAACACATTCTTCGCTTATTGTAGATTATTTATTATGTATACTTATTATGATTATGCTTATTATGATGAATTTAAAAAAAACCCATATATTTATTCAAACCGAAACAAACCATACCAACCAACCACCACTACCATCATCAACTAAAACACGATAAACATTCGTTATATTGCCGTATCAACTCATGAATATAGTACCTAGTAGTAAATATTATTTTTAATAATACGCTGGTAGTTGACAGTTTTTTTTGTGTTTAAATAAAAGACACTTATGTTTACATATATGTTTTTTTTATTTGAGGAATCAGTAGTTGCAATATCCAAAAATCATATCTGAATAAGTTACTCGGGGACCCGCACCACATATTAGAGCATTTTCCAAACTTCAAAAAACAAAGGCACATCGTGCATTAGTGGGAATAGTCTAAAGGGAATTTTGTTTTTGAAGGTTTGAAGTTATTACTGCATTATGTCCATTAGAAATAAATGCCAAGATTCACCAAAATATTAGTACTTAATCATAATTAAAATTAGGTTTAATCGGTATCGGCCCGTACAAAAAAAATACATAAAAATATTTTTTTATATTTTTTGAATATGCTGCATAAAAACCAGAAACTATTTGATAGTGTTTGTAGTGTTCGAAAACAACGCAGAGAACTTCTCATTGAATAACGCTTTATAGTTTTAATGAAGAAGGGGATTTTATAGATATATTTCTTTCAAATTATTTTGTTTATTAGATTTATCCTGCATTATTGTTGTTTTTTATGTATAAGAAACACGTATTTTGGTCTTTCTTTTGTATAAAAATGTACTTGCGAAATTAACTTTAACTTAAATTTAAAAAAAAAACTTGCTAATGATCAATTTATTTAATAATAAATATTATTTTTTTTCAATCTTCATTCCATTCAGTAATAAATACATTATTACAAATCCCCACAAAGCCAGGTGACTTTTCTATGGGGTAATTGAATAAATAGTGAATATTTTATAAATATAAACATAACGACTTAAGATAACTTAAGATTGAGAAATTACATATACACTCGATGTATTACATCCATGCATGTACAAGAATACAATACATAAGCTTTTTACATAACCATATGTTTCTGGGACTATTGATTTTCCTGTTTTTATTGAACTATTAAGTATATCTAAAACCTATAACAAATAAACGTTCGAGAATCTAAAACGATTTGGAATATATAAAAGTGTAACAATTCATTTCATATCTTATTTATATCTAAATATAACAACTTTTTTTAAAAATCTATTCTATTTACAATTATTTGTATCTTATACATTAAATAAATACATTAAATAAAGTAAGTACTATCGATTCACATGTACGATCGCCATAATAATTGATTTACCGTGGAATAGCTAAACCCTTGTTGAGTAACCATGCACAAAGGTTAACTATTTATTTTTATTTAATTTATTTCATTAAATTTAAATGCCTGCAATATTATTTACAATTTAAAAACATAATATTTATAGCTGGCTTGGTTTAGTTTAAGAATATTGTGAACATGGGTAACTAAACCATGGCAAGCCAGCTCCCCCATCCATTGACATGTGGTGCTGTGTGGGGTGCGTGACATGCGGTACTTTAAGTATTCGTTTCGATGCATTTATTTTTATCTCCGCATATAGAGAAACACGTATAGGGAAAACGCGTGCAATAGAGAACCTGTTTTATAAATAAATAAAACATGTCTGCACATCAGAAACACTAAATAGTCATTAAACTTATTTTCCATTTTATATACCTGATTTAAATTTCTCTAGATTTTTGTATGAGTACTATAGGGAGGCGGGGGAGGGGAAAGGGAAAGCTTTTTTCAAGGTACTAATATTCAGAAGCCCATGAACTGTGAGACAGAACTAACTGACTTACAGTAAGCAATTTCGGTAAGTCACGGAACCCTAAAATCTTTCATTATTATATACTCTCCCACCCCTACTTCTACCAATCGTCTACCAGGAACTGTTTTTTTATATCTTTGTTATAGAAGTGACACTTCTGTAGTAAACTAGTAACTCATTTGCTACCCTCCCAACGAGACTCGAGGATAGGAGATACTCGTGCCAGTCTCACCTACCAAAGCCAAGAGGGTTAGGAGCGAGCAGAGGGAGGGGGAGGGGCAGCTCAAACAAGATAAAGATAGAGATAGAGGTGTCTTTGTCTAAATTATGTCAGATTTATCGGTGGTCCAATGCGCTTGAGAAGCTAAATACCTAATGGGAAAGAACAGCGTTTTGGGTTACTTTAACAATCGAATTGCAAGTGTTCCGTCCCATAGTTGAACGGTTATCAGAGCCACCCTACATTAAAAGTGCGTTACTATATTTTTCTATCTATGTGTAGTCAACTTATACTGGCGCACTTAATTCTATTTAATTATCACAAGCGGTATAGTAATTATCATGTTTTGTCATTATCATAATTATAGGATGTAACATTCCGAGTGCCTGGTAGATAATGGAAAAATTGCTTATACCCGTGTGAGGACTTTTCTTTCCTCGCTGGAGGCCGGATTCAACTTTGTTTTTTTTTTCTACCATCACCAACCGACTTTAAAATCATAAATAAATTATATTTAATAACATTTCAAACAACATTGATTTTAAATTCGCTAAATTTACCAACTTATATTTATCAGTTTCAGTTGAAATGTCAATGCCGTGAGAAAAAGCGCTTATTTTTGATAATATTGTTTACAGCAAAATATAAGTTACTATGAAAGTAGTCAAAGACTATCCAAGCCCTTATAATAAATTTAGTAAATAAACAAAGTATTATATTTCTGCCTACTAAGATAAAATATGAAAGTATGCTATTAAACTATATAATATACGAATGTATATTATATATATTATGTATATTGTAGGGACAACACTATTTCATGAAAAATATAATTAAAATGAATGACTGTGGATAAATGATATGATTATAAGTATGTTCACAATGGCATTTAAAAATATACTCATATAATTATAAAACAATATGTTTTAACGTTACAATAAGAGAAGTTTCCATTTTCATGATATATCAGGGGTAGCCAACTACGTAGATTTTTAATTTATATATATCAATTATAAAAATGTAAACTTACTTACAATATATATATTTTTTAAATATTTATACGATGGTCTTTAATATAGTTTCATCGCTGTAGAATAATTACACAAATTAAAGCCACAAAAAAAAAGATATAATAAAAAAAGGTAGTTAATTCCTGCTTATTTTCACCCTTTGAATTGCCGTTCCAGTGAATCAGTCCATGCTCGTATTCTGGGATGTCTGAGGTCTTCCGTCTGATAGATGATTAGCTTGCTTAATCGCGCTTTGCTCATCATAATACCCGTAATATGAATATATTACTGGAGAGCCCGGCTATTAGCGTCTATGCTTCAAATACGCGAACGGAACCACTCTAATTACTGTAACGTGATGAGAAAGTGAATTATCCTACTGCTACTATACTATTACTAAACTATTAGTTACTGTAAAACACTATAATTTTCAAATGCTGCAAATACCAAACCACCACAGTAGCCGTGTCCGCTTGTCACGTGACAGTTGGCGGCAGTAGATCCTTTACCGCTCGCCGTCCATGACTTTGAAACGTCTGTATCCCCTATTCTTACATATATTTAATGATTGTTTTTTTAATAGATCTTTGACAATATTGAACGTTTTATTAATTTTTCAATAGCAAAATAATATTTTACACTCAAGTGGATAGGTGAGAGTTAAAAATGCAGTTTTTTTAAAACTCAGCGCTTGTATTTATTTTAGTATTTAAATATTGAAGTTACGATGCATATTTTCACTTTTTTAAAATTACCAACAACAATTTTAAATTAACGTACTGACAATCAGCATAGTACTGTCCGGTACGGCCCTCTGCAGTTCTTGTACTCACTATTATATTGCACTTAATATCTGCCTACCTTTTAGAAGATCGTATCCTGGCACTGATACAGTCAGTGTCTGAAATGCTCGAATTGGCATGATTAAATTAGAGTTTAAATTCGCCAGGAGCAATAAATAATCCGCGAACCAAACGCCCACTTAAGTTGGGCAGACGCCGTCAATGGCCGTCAATATTCAAATGTCACACACATTCAAGTCATTAAGTATAACGATTTATTATTTTGACACAGTTCAAGCTTTCAGGGCCTGGTTATTAACCCGGGCGACATAATTCATACTCATATACTTTCACTATTAAGATGTAAAATGTCATTACGAGTATTAATGTTTTTTTTTTAATTTCTACTGTGAATATGTAGCACAGTATTTATTTATTTATTTTTCAAACAGGTTTTCCCATGCAATACAAGTAAAAATAACACTACTAAAAGAAAAAAACAAAAAATAACTAATACTAATCAGGTAAGCCCAAATTCAAAAACTAAAAATATTGCCTCCAGGCAAACTATAACAAATAAATAATTCACTCTGATCTTACAAAGGTGTAATAGAGAGCAGATCTCCCAATCGGATTATAGTATGTAGCTTCAAAATTTAGTATTTGCACACACATTTTCTGATACACATATAATATATAACTATCGGTTATATGTCAGATTTGAATGTTGCAATGAAAACATGGAAGTTTTCAAAAAATAATTAAACACCATCAGCTGTAAGGTGCAAAAATTTTATTAAAAAAAAAACCATCTAAAAATATTGCAATAAAAGTTGTGCAGCATTCTACGCTTATTATAATTTCACTACTGACTGTGACCCCTGCTTGATAAGGTCAACTTCCATGGTCCTATTTTATAAAATAATCATTAATTAGAACGTGAAATATCTAGCAATTGCCGTGTCAGCTGGTCTTTCGCGTGCCTTGGCCAAAGCAATGAAACGATCGATTAATAATTATCTGATTGTGAATGCTTTCACGTTCACTTTAACCGCTATTTGTATAGGTACTATAAGTTTAGATATCTATAATTTATAATTCTGTTTTAAAGGAGTGAAGTCCGATCTGTAAAAAAATGAGAACAGTAGTGTAATCGTAGCGTCAATAACCTGTGATGACTGCTCTTAGACTTAGGTTACATTGAACTTAAATTGTTATTGTTACCATATTTTAGCTTCTATACATTCATGTATATATATATATATATTTGATGATTGTTTTTTAATAGCGGCAAATCGCCTGAAAAGATAAATGACACAATCTTTGACAATATTGAAAAATTTGGAAAAAGTTTTTAATAATTTGATAAAGTGCTGGATAGCATAATATTTATAAAGGTTTTAAAAAGGTCCTGTACTTGAGAATGCAGGATGTCGGTTTAAACCCAGCGCTGAGTTTTATAAAAATGCATTTTTAACTCTCACCTGTCCTCTTTATTGTAAAATATTGTCAAATATTATGTAACCATCTGATTAGATGAAATAAGTAAAGGATGATATTTTAACAAAAAATATAAAAATAATGGTTTTGTGATTACGATGAAGGATGGTGGTGAAATGAGATGATTTTATGAGTGATTTGTGTATGAAGTTGATGAAAATAAAAATAATGGATATGTAAAAGTGTAAAATTAAAGCACATGATTAGTGTGCGTATTATTTATATAATTGTATAATTGAGTGTAAAGTTATTTGACTTATATTTGATGATTGTTTTTTAATAGCGGCAAATCGCCTGAAAAGATAAATGACACATGTGTCATTTATCTTTCGCTGTTATTTTATTACTAGCCCAAAAAAAATAAATCAAAATACAAAATATAATGGTGTTAAAATTTCTGATGAATGAAAAGATTGTCGTGTAATGTCAGGTATCGCAGGCGCGAGTAGTCTGGGAGGGAAAGGTGTCGATAATGACGCCTGTATGGCCTAGCTGTAAGACGTCAGGTTCTGGTTAAATAATTTACTGCTACTAAACAATGTATAGAAACAGTTGATATATGATAGTTATAGGGTGTAATTTCCATTCTCGTTTATAAATATATTATAATAATATGCTTAATCGCGGTCGCGTTACCGTTACAGGCCAGGCTGAGATGTGGAAAACGCCCGCTTACATCCGCCCTTTGAATGCCACGTTTATGTTACATTTTTTTATTGTGGACTCTGAGGTATATATACGATCACGTGATGACTGCACGTAGAGTTATTATTTTATTCGTCTATTTAGCGATTTAACTTATTTTGCTTATATGTATGTGTAATTACAATATATATCTAAGTACTTTACTTTTAAGAATCAGGACTGAAAATGACACCATCTTTGTAGGGAGTATGAGATATATTTAACAAAATTGATGCTTGATTTAATATTTATGCACAAGAAGCCACATAAATATATGTACAAAGGTATGAATTTATATTTATTTATTTATTCATAATGGCACAATAGGACGCCACAACAATAAATATATTATAATAGAGACAAATTAAATACCAGTCATTTATTGTCATTTTGAAGTAACATGCCCACTCTAACAAGGTTAAAAAAAACTGTTTTAAAAGCACCCAGAAGGAGGTTGCAGAAAAAATTAAATACTTATTACGTACGTGAGACGTTACTAATAGGAAAGATCATAATATAAATATCATAAATACAAAACACCATACATACAATAAATAGTGCATATTATTATATATATTACATACAATATATTTGACTTATATTTGATGATTGTTTTTTAATAGCGGCAAATCGCCTGAAAAGATAAATGACACAATCTTTGACAATATTGAAAAATTTTGAATATTTTTTTAATTTTTTGATAAAGTGCTGGATAGCATATTATTTATAAAGGTTCTAAAGAGGTCCTGTAATTGAGAGCGCAGGATGTCGGTTTAAACCCAGCGCTGAGTTGTATAAAAATGCATTTTTAACTCTCACCTGTCCTCTTTAGTGTAAAATATTGTCAAATATTATGTAACTATCTAATTAGATGAAATAAGAAAGGATGATATTTTAACAAAAAATATAAAAATAATGGATATGTGATTAAGATGAAAGATGGTGGTGAAATGAGATGATTTTATGAGTGAAGTTGATGAAAAAAATAAAAATAATGGAAATGTAAAAGTGTAAAATTAAAGCACATGATTTGTGTATATCCTTAAATATATAATTCTAATAATTGTGTTACGGATAATTTATATACTAAATATACAAAAAACATATAAAATTACTTATTATCCGTCCATATTATCCGTTTAGTCCATAGTATATATTTTCTAATGCTATATTTATATGGCCCGAAATGTGTACTAAATATAAATAATATAACAGCATAATATTGTAATGATGTGTATTTTGCCAAAAAACATAATATCGAATCGCAATTTAATTTGAAGCTTGATTCAATAGGTATCATCGTACTATCTTATCAGCAGACTGGTGTCCCAACATTGTTGTGCACCAATGACGTAGAAAAAGGAACCCGAGGTTATCTATGACAAATTAAGGTACCTAAATGATGTACTTGCAAATTGTGGTATTTAAATAGAACTAGAAATGGCTTATGGATCCATAATGTACCTTTCTCGTTTACCTCGGTATAAACGGAATGAGATTTATTTATTTTTTATTTCCTAGACTTGTCAAATAAACTGAATATATAAAAAAATAATTGAACCGCATGAAGTCCATTTGTGGTGGCAGAGAGTTTCTCAATATAGCCGTCTTAAAAAACATCTTGCCTCCTGAAAGGATATAATTTTAATTACTAAATAATTTTTATTATGGATTTTTTCTCGCCGACACGAAATCAACATAAGTACCTATTACACTGGTATAGGTATTAGAGATTGTGCTACGGTAACAAGCTCACTGTTTTGTAACATACTTATGCGTTCAAATAATGTATTTATTATTAACGATAAATACTTAGTATACAGGTTGTTCCGAGACAATTTCATAAGACTTAATGGGGTGTTTATGTTCCCTATTATGGATAAAAAGTTATATAAAAAACGTGAAATTGATTTATACCTATTTTTTTTTAATGATGGTGTAGATTCGGTTAGCTGGGCGCTCAAAACAAGACGTTATACAATATTGTTTATTATTAAAATCGCAGGGCCAATTAGCCGATTTTTATCGGGAACGGTCTTGGGACACGGTTTATCTATACTTACTACCTAACGAAAACAGCTAAACAAATAGCTTTTTATTAAAATAAGAATAAAATTTAAAAATGTGTCTTTGCTAAGAATAATACTATTATTGTGTGTACAATATACTCAATGTTAAATGCATTATCGAACGCGAAGCGAATAATAAAAGTGTTTTTTTTTTCAATATAATTTGTACTAAAAAAAGCAAAAATCAATTTAAAAAATCAGCCTTCGACAAGTATAAGATAAGTCTTCTTGAGGAGTGGTGCATCACAACAAATGTGGAATTTTTGAAGATTTTTCCAATGTTTCCCTCTTAGCTGCGCGCCCCAAGTGTTAACAGGGAAGTCCCATCGCGTTTTCGCTCCCTTTTCGGACGAGCCGTCGATCAAATTACCTGCGTAATTTTCCGATTGGTTGCGCTAAGTTAAGGCTCGTGGCAACTTCCGTGGCAAGCAAGGGCTTGTGTTGCATCGACGCGTAAACAAGTGAATATCGCGTCATTGGCGTTTGCACCTGGATAAGATTCAACTCAAGTTACATACAAATGCAGAAAATCAACAAACTTAAAAGGTTGTTACACAAAATACTATTTTAGCGTTGCCCGATCACATCGAGAAAGATTCAGAATCAAAAAATCTGTTTTAAGATTATCACATAAACCACAGTTTATATTTTGGTAACTTTTGCGTGCTTTATATAACGTCCTAAATACTGTACCAAAATGTCATCAGCTCTTTAGACAGAGCTGATTAAAAGCTATGGATGAAATGTTAAGTCTATTTATTTGTTCAAGTAAAATCAAGATCTTTTCATGAAAATTGTAAAATAAAAATGGTTATATTCAATCAAACTACTAATGTTGATTTAGACCAGTCTTTCTGTTAGATTTCAAGGCAATCGGTGCAGGCTTTCGTTTGTAATTATGGAACAATAAAAAAAGAAAACGTTGGACAAATGTGTTTTTTTATGTACTCATTTAATATCATTATATGCACCGATTGCTTTGAAATTTAATGAAATTATTTATGTATTTATGACATCTACAATATTATATTTATTATTATTACCATATTAATATTAATGAAAGGCGTCGCCAGATTGTAAACCTAATACGACGTGGCTGACAAGCATTTTATAGGTTTTGAAGCAGACACGCATACTCTTAAAATAATCTAAAAAGAATATTATTCGAGAAAAAGGGAATGCTGCTAAGCTATTTAAAAACATAAAAATAGTGAAATTAATTTGAATTACCGAGAGCTACGGAACTGGCAGCTCTGTTTCGAGGTGATGAACTAATAATTGGCACATTGAACTTTAGTCGTAATTTATTGCAGGTCCGTCATCTGTACTTAGACACTTGTACCTGCCTATATTAGTAAATTAATCCAATTCGTAATGGTCGCTGGCCCGCGAACGATTACTCTACAAGCGAAGGTCGATATATTTTATTAAATCAATCATTACACTAGCTTTTAGTTTCAAAACTGGATAAATAATTTTATAATTTATTATTTTAGTGTAATAATAGTATTTTTATATCATTATTTAAATGAACTTCAGTGAGATATAAAACAAAAAAAATACAAAAATATGTTTAATGACCGAAATTAATGCCAAGATGTTTTAAAGAAATGCTGTAAATAATTTATGTGAAATAAGTCGTCCATTAGTGTAATAATTATGATAAGTTGGTAACCTAGCTACCAAAATACCAGTTAATAGTAAAATACCAGTGAATAAAATGATCTAATGATATTTGACCTGTTTGCACATTATTCTCGTGAATGCTTTTTTATCCTGCCCATCTGCTACCAGTGTGGCATCTAGCTCGCAAACTAGCATAGCTTTTACATACATTACATGTAAATGTGACCTGCAGTCGAACATTGTATTAAATTGTAATTACATACAATATTTAATACTACTATAAGTAAAAGTTCAACTTAAATATACATATGCATATAGGAGGCGGTAAAAAAACTAAGCTTTTGACATACTTAATTAGTATTCAACTAAGTTATGTGAAAAATTACGAAGTATTTTTGAACATTACTTTAACCTTTCTCGGAACTTTTCCCCTTCTTCAAAATTCTGTCAAAAAATCCCCCTTTTTAATTCTCTCTTTTTGCCCAAGTGATAATTACAAACCCATTTGCCCCTTCTCTCCCCTCCGCGCTCTAAATAGGTACTTATATACTCTTGCTCAACGAGGGTGAATAGATCAACTTCTTATATTTTAGGTACCTATTTTATATTTTTTTGCGTCGTAAGATATTTTATATATCAACAGCGAGTACCGTTAGGCACTCAATTTTTTTCTTTTATTATTGATAGAGAATGGATATACGAGTTCCTTTGATTTAGTAGATACATCTAAGTTGATTTCTCCTATTCAAAAGAAACGTATTTCTTTCCAGATGGGATGTCTGGGCTGCAGGAGCGACCGGAATGGACCTCCATCAATTTCGCGGCTCATCTGAACGAGCCTCCCCACGTCCACGCAGCATCGCACCAGCGCCACGTCTACGCCAGCCAAAAGCGGAAATCAAAACGGAAGCAGTTCTCAACAAACACCCTGCCCAACAGGCTGAACAAATTCCGATGCTCGTTCAACTCGAAGCATTCGGCCGACATCATACGATACCCGCAACCGTTTAGATCCACAGAAGACATGCTAAACAACCACGGAAACTGCATCAGAGAATTCAACGTCATGAAAAACACGTTCAGAAACATACATTTTATTCCTGATATGCATTCGACCCCAAATCGCCAAGACCCACCAGTAGATATGACCATGAGAAGTTCTTTAGGCGACACCGTCGATAACACAGATAACCTTTATAATGGCAGTTCGCTATCTGCATATTTTAGTGACAGGGGCGAAATAGGATTAGGTAACTTCTCAAGCATTTATCGAAAGTCTAGTCAAGACAATGTTAAGACTGTAAATAGCATATCTAAAATTATAGACAGCCAAAATAATCTTCATCTCGGTGATGATCTGCCACAACATGCATACGAATATAGCAAATCGAATACAGCGTTGGGCTCAAGAAGTAAAGTAATCAAGAGACGCGGAATGAACGGAGTCAGTTGGATCTTCAGTTTGGCCCTGACAGACGACCCAAAAGGAAGAGCTTACAGAAACCAACTGGTTTGTTCGCTTATAACATTAGCCGCTTGTATTATTATCTGTGCTTTGTTGATCCACTTCTTCGGTGGATTTTCTCTCTTCAAAAATGTAACATTCACTGCGCTCGCGCGCAACTTTACATCCTCGGAAAACGCCAAATATAATAATGGCGTCCGTAATGAAACTTCAACCCCCAAGAATCCGTCCGGCGGGGAGAGTAATGCAAGTTCATCCGATGCGTCGAAATTATCGCAGAAAGAAAACATGACGTTGCTGATAGCGAAACTCCGTTTGAACTTGCAAATTTTAATGAAATCGGACAACCCGAGACCAAACATTGCAGTCGCTCAGAACTTTTCTACGATTAACTATATTTCTGATGCCGACGAGAATATCGCCGCTAACAAAACGGTTCCAACGACCGGCTACGATGACCTGCACTTCTGCAAAGAGTGCAAAAAGAACGTTGAGGTGTGCTTGACCGATGAGGAGATTGGAATACCGAGATGCTTGGCAGCTGTAGATCCAGATGATCCAACAGGTAACATATTTGCTGATTTCAATATAAATACATACCTATACTTACTATCCTACCCTTACGATGGATAAACAACAATGTTATATTGAAAATATAGATAAAATATAATTAGATATATTTCACATTATTGATATCACTATAAATTAGATCGTAGTTCGTTCTGTCAAAAGTTTAAGTTAAATTGGAGATGCCTGTAGTCGGCATAAGTTGTTATTTATCTAGTAATAATAAAAAAAAGAAATATAATAATAACGCAATATATGATCCATTTATATTTTCACATGCCAAATTATTGTTATCAATAAAATATAATAAAAATGATTGAGAGCATAATTCGTTTTGAAACATGCATTTTTTTTTGTACAAAGAAATTGCTCGACTGAAGAGACGTTTTTGATTTTTGAGTGCAGGCTGCGGCGGCCTGTGCGCCCTCGAGGTGGAGAGCTGCCACGTGCTGGACAGGCGCCGCGGGGTGCGCACCTGCCGCGCGGCGCCCCGCGCCGGCGCCCTCTGCGCCCGCGGGGAGTGGCGCTGCGCCAACCAGCTCTGCGTGCCGGCGCACCAGCGCTGCGACGGCCACCTCGACTGCTATGACTACAGCGACGAGGTTGCCTGCCGTGAGTTACTTTTATTTATTTTAGAAATGTTCATTATATTAACCATACTCCCAAGTACCTAACTAGGCATTACCTGTTCCAAGGAAGATATTGGCACGCACTTTAGTATTGTATAATTTGGTATATGAACAAAAATATGTAGTATGTATAAAATACAATGTGAACTTTAAAAATAAATAATATATTTTAATATAAAACATTGATTGGTCCCTGCAGGCGGCTTTAACGGCCTCTTCGGCGTGTGTACCTCGTGCCTATGGCACTCGGGATGGGTCGCTTCGCTCCTCATCTCTAGGTCCTGTTCTATCCGAGTCTTCCTGCCTTAGAAATAGCCCAAAAAACAATTTTCCGAATGATTCGTAAACGACATAGACATTATCCTTCTGATCTACTCTTTGTAGATTGTAGAGTCCTAGATGTTCGTCAATTATTTATAAAAAAAATATTCAGCATAGCCATAAATATATTGTCAATTTACGAGAAAAAATCTCAAATTTATTATCAAATTCTCGTATGTAAGGTGGAGCACATACACAACACCAGAGCACAGATTCGGTACAATATAGCTTTTCCAAAAATGCCGACGAGTTATGGTCAAAGATCATTGAAGCATATAGGATCAAATATTTTGAATGCCTAAAGACCTGGTATTGATTAAAAATATGAAGACAGAATGGTCTAACGGGTATAATGAATTGAGTTTGTGATGGAGAATTAACGACCTAAATGAGAATTCTCTATGATACGGTCTTTCATTTTTACTTTCACCCTACTGACCAGCCTCCATTTTACCGTATTTAATGATGGTGAGAAAGCGATTTTTGAAGGGCAAGGTGTTTTAAGTACATTCATAGCATAATTTACATTTTTTGTACATTTATAAGGTAATTGTAACATTTTTTTAAATTAGGTATGTTGCAAAATATTAATTGAAAACAATTTTTTTTGCAGAATGTGACAGATTAACTAGTTTCCATTGTGGTAATTTCACATCTTGCTTGAACAAGGCGAAAAAATGTAATGGCATAGTAGACTGCTGGGACGGAAGCGATGAGATGAATTGCACTAAAGGTACTTTGTTGAACACTTACTTAGGAATGCAATATAACAAAAAACATTTTGTTCTCGCCTGGGTTTTTAAAAAGCTTTAATATATATTATGCGATAAAACCTTATCCTTGGTAATTCTTTTATAACTTACAAATTGACATAAATGCACTAAAGCAAAAAAATCCTTAAGCAGTAGTGAGTCATTTAAAAGTTGGTGGTCAATGATGGCTTAAGTAGAAGCAGTAAGTGGATAGCAGTGGAATTCAATATGCTACCAAAATACAAAAAATTCAATTTAAATCTATTTCATACACCAATTTGCTCCTCGAATAATACTCTGCGCTTTTATTTCTTGAATCTCCCACTTTTGAACTAATCGAATTGCCCCAAATTAGGTTCATTTCAATTTTTAAAAAATGTGTAGGTATAATAAATAATAGTGAAAAATGTATTTAAGTTCTTGTAAATAGGAACCAATATCTAAGTTTATTATTATTATTAGGTAATTACAATATTTAGGAGCTAGCTCCGGTAATACTGTTGAGTTTAGTAGGTGAGGAAAAAAAATAATGCTTAACAACTCGCAGTCTACGCTTAAAAACAGCCTCGGAAGAAGGAAAGGTATCAAATACTGACCTATGAAGAGTATTCCACTGCCGAATTGTTCTGGAAAGAAACGAATTGAACCCAATGTTCCGTTTTCTCAAGATAGGTTTTATCTTGGAAGGCTGGTCATTACGGCCAATATAAGGAGGCTTAGAGAGCTGGGATCTTAAGCCTTCTACTAAGTGGCTCCCAATTAAGAGTTGAAATTAATTCAGATGGACTATCAAAACGCCTTCCACTTGGTGGCTCGTTTATTTGTATTTAGGAGATATTTGTAATTTATATTATTTTTCAAGTAGAATCAAATAGGAATCTGTTTCTAGATTTATATAGTAGGTATTCTTTTTTTCTTCACATTTAAATGTTTGAGATGTACGAGTACATTATTGCACATGGGTGCCTGATAGGCCTATCTATACTCTTGATCCTTGTCATAATTTGACGTCTTTGTAAATTTATTTTTATGAAAGAAGAATACAAACAATACAATTATTTACAAATGTATTTGTTGAGCCTGGTAGCACAATGCAACTCCTGTAACGTTTCTTACCCAGAAGTTCTGGTTTTGAACCCTAGGAGTTTGAATCTAGCTAGGTCATTTTTACCGTTGAGTATATTCAACGGCCTATTCCCAACAATGTAGACAGATTTTAACAACAAGATGTACCACAAACATGTATTCAATTTAAAGATGTTACAGCCTAAATGAACGGCCTCGTATAGTGAAAACAACAAGGCAGTCGACAACACATGCATATTATGATAAAATAATAATATATTTTAAAGAAGTTTTAATTTAAATTTTGCTTATTGCAGAGTGTCCAGACTCGCAATTTACATGCACTCACGGAGGCTGCGTTCCCAGGTGGAGGTTTTGCGATGGTTTGCCAGATTGTGACGATGCCAGCGATGAACCAATCGGGTGCGGGGGAAATTGCCGTTCACACGAAATCAGGTGGGTCAACCACCGCACATACAGATGTTATGGTATAGGACCATCGAAATGGAATATTATACCTAAAGCTGAAAGATTTCAATTATGTTTTTAAAAGAAGTATTTATTACCTAGGTCTTAATTATTTTGCACACTACTTATCTGACCTATTTTTGTTTTGCTTGTGCCAGTCAGGAGAAAATTGATAATGTCTTCTCCGAGGGTATACCAACTGGCAATATATGCTCCCGACATCACAGTGGTATTTTTTTTTCTCCGGCACATTTTATTCGAAAGCCAAGAATTCTGAAGGACCAATTCAGGTGTAATACAATTTTAGTTATTATTTACAAGCTGTTTCATATTGCCCATGAAACTTAAACCGTGTAGGATATTAGGACCACAAATTCATTACGATCATTTTATGAATGATTTCAGGTGTGGCAACCGCCGTTGCATACCGAGATGGCGCCGTTGCAATGGTGTGGATGATTGCGGCGATCTGACTGACGAGGTGAACTGCAAAATCTTCAAATCAAACATTTCATGATGTCTTCCAAACACACGCAGCTTCGAAAGTCATTCCATGAAAATTTGCTCATTTATGTAGCAGTAGCAACGTTGACTCTTTCAATTAGCTAAATAACTAACGTTAACTCTTTATTTCTAGACATTTTAATATTATAAAAATTCAATTACAAAAAACATTATAATTGGTAAATTACCAATAATTATTCATTAACACACTCAGCACCGATGACTAGATATTCCATCATCGCTGTATTCGCCAGGTGCCATATACGGATGAACACTTCATCGTCTTACTGCATTTCTATTAATATTTAAAGAGCAGCATGTCACATATACCCGAATTCATGAAAGGCTTACCATGAAAAAATTACCATGTTTTTTTCAAGTTAGTTCGGTTTTGACGTTTGATTGAAAAGTGCGCTAGTGAATTGAAAGTGTTTTTGACGGATTTGGCGGTAAATAATTCGAGTTTTATTTACAAAAGCTGTCAATATAATATTAAATATAAAAAACAAACATTTTCATAATTTTGTACATATTATTTAGTAATAACTTAAACTAAAAAGCGGGTGGCAGCCCCCATATGGGATATTCCGTTCGGTCAACGTACTTCGCCGATCGGGCGGCAACGCATTTGATGTACGGAACAGAATGTGTCAATTTCCAATTAATGCTTTACACATCAGGCACCCCAAGTATCTGCAGGAATTCTACCTCCCTCTCCCACCCAAATCCTATAAACTCGAACAGCAAACTTTTTATTCAAAATTTATTAATTTAATTGGTTAATCCCTTTATCCGGCGTCTAGAAATTTGCGCGTTATTATACCCGTCGCTGCTCTTAACTTCAATGAGGCAAGGCATTGTGGTGCGACTTGTCAATCTTCTTTTTTGTAAAATTTCAATGACCTTTACTTAAAATTCCTCCTCAGTAGCCAAGAAATCAATACGAATAGAAATTTGACCCCTCCCTCCCCTTCTCTCTTTCTCCCTCACAACTTTAAACTTGAACTCAAGCTCGACAAAGGTGAATCGTAAAACATTGTGCAACCTATCAAGATTCTTGTTTTGTGCTTTTTTAATTGATGCAAGATGATACACTCGTTGGATTTTTTTGTATTTACAACTTCTATTATAAATGGTAATTTTTGTTTCTTAATATGTACAAACTTGAATTGTCCATGTTTGATGTTAGTTTTTAAACAAACATTAGAAACAATTATAGACTATAACAAATACCAAGCCAATAAAAATAGATTCAGATTGAATTAAAAAGCTAATTTTGGATAAATAAATTTCAATAAAAACTACTTTTATTACTAAATTAAATAATGACTTATTTTTACAATATTTCTTTTTTCATATTTTGCAAAGTTAATGAACCTACTGTTTCATTTTCATTATAAACTTTTTATCGTGCAAAAATATATGTTTTTTAAAACAAGAAGATTTGGAGATGAAATGAAATATTTTTAAATTAAATAAATTGTTTTTTTTATTATAATAATGTTAAAATCAAGCAAATTATTATGAACATATTTCGGTTGAGATCAGATGATATATCGATAGTATCGAGCAGGCCTAGTCTCAAAAGCGAGTCTAAAATGCTTTTAGCAGGGTTGCTCAAAGGGTCGATCGTGAGAAATTTTTGAGTCGATCTCGAGAAAAGTTTGCCATCACAGATTTCGTTTTCCTCAATTAGGCCAGAATAACCCCCTCATTACTTTCTTTTATCGTAATAACCCCCTGCTAGCGGCTAAAGGCGGTTTTATCGAAGGTACTTGTCAAAGAAAAGCCGCGATGCGGGATGTTTTTGATTCTTGCCGATTTTTCTATTAACTTTGGGCAGCGTGTTTGGCGGCACGCTTACAAACAAACCTAATGTAAGGTACTTGGGAACATTCGAGTCTTCGCTTATCACATTAAACTCGCAATTTTGAATTTTGAGTGAGTTTTTTCATTGACTTTTTAGAGCAGACCTACCTTGACTAAAAAAATGCATATTGCATATAAACTAATTGCGGTCGTTCATACTAGCCATGAAATTCTTCAACGTCCCTATATATATATACCTGCATACCTGTGCTACGATAGACCCTACCTACCTAGCGACAATCCTGCATCACATATACTTGCAGCCTCTCAGAGTCAATCGATCGGAGTCTAACAATATTGGGGTAGATCACTAGTAGTTCAAGTTGAGCACCCCTGCATTATAGAATTAAACAAACGTCAAACTGACAACTCCTCTCGCTCGCTAATTGCACTTGCGTTTTAAGACTAGTCTGCACTAAACAAAAGTCAAACTTCTAGCCCACTAATCGCATTCACGTTTTGAGACTAGTTCTACTGATGCTATAAAGCTGATATTAGCCTACAATATAAACATCAAAATAGATAATATGTATGTATTATTAAGAAATATCAAGTGTAAAAAAAAGGTATTTTATTAGTTTTACTAATATTACTAGCAAGGTTTGAAAATACTTGGTCTGTTTGTATGTAACTTGTTGCAGATAGCACCCGATGATAACATATACACCTAGTTTAATTTATATGAGACAATAAAATGATTTTTTTAATCCAACAATATTTTTTTATTTAAATCGTCAAATAATGTAAAATAACATTTCAATCTGATACAAAATCAGAACAAGACTGTAAAACTGTATTTAAGTCAAAATTAAAAATGGCAATGAAACAATATTTATAAAAATTAACATAAAATCATGAACGCCTTTAAATGATCAAAATTTATACTATAGTAATTTGTAATTGACATAAAACTATTTTTTTTTTGAAAATTAAAATAGCAATTTATTTCATTTGTTCTACGTTACAACTGAAAATATGAAAGCGCAGGTCTTAAATAAATTCTTCCGGTTCTCTGGGGGCGTCCAGGTCTCTGTAGTGAATGACAGGTCTCATGTCAGAACCACCACCACCACCCCTTTATGAAAAAATATACACCAATTAAAAGGCTAATACAAAAATATCACTAGGAACTAATTGGTTTGGTTTGAAAGAAAATCACTATTTCATTGCAAATAATTATCACTTATTGCACAAAAAAATATAATTTCCAAGAGGGAATCCATTTAGTATGTATGCAACCTTAATAATTACTACTATTATATTATGGACTGTATGGAACAATAGTTTTTATCTATGAGTAACGGTAAAAACTTAAAAAAAATAGACTTTTCTCATGAAACTGAGAAGATGAAAAAATCAACCAGCTTTTCAATGGTATAATAAATTATTATGTTCCTATTATGTAATTTTAAGATTTTTATGACATAATCACAAGATCACATAATGACGTTTTTATACTAAAACAAAATTCCCTTTTTATTTTGATGTCATTGATATATGAGAAAAAGCAACAGCAAAGGATGTAACAAACAGCATGCAGTACTGCTTTTAGCCAGTCCTTATATTGAGTAAACACTAAACAAAAAAAATATAAGCAGTAAAACAATATACAAATGCGATGTGTTCAACAATGCCCATTTGTGCCGGTAAATTGTAGAAAAATAATTTGAAAGGCAGCAGAAAAATGATTGAATATCCTACCATTTGGAAATACTCCATTATTTTATCAGTTTCATTGCAACCAAAGCAAGACAGCCACATATTTGTCATTTCGGTTAAACAAATAAAAGGGAATATATGCAAACTCAGTTGTGCGAGTTCATTTTGAAGCGAAGATAGTTCCTGTGGGCTAAGCCTGTTGCTGAGCCTAATGCTGTATGCTGCAACAAATAACGTTTTTGACGGGAATACATCCTTTATCATACCTTGTTTGTGGCACCTATCAAATGATCGAAAACACTACTTCTAAATAGTTAGGATGGCCTATTTCGAATTCTAAAATTGTATTTGTCTCTGCTTGCATACTTAGGGCAGTCCTTTTAAAAGGACAATGTATGCAACAAAAGAAATAATATTCTACAGTGATATATTAAACTACATTTATACAGTGCTCGTAAGACAAACAAAAATATTGCTTTCAGTCTGCAGGGATTATCTAGCTGCAAATACACCGTTGAAAATTGATCTTGATTGTGCCATCCCTTTTTTACTATGACTATTGCTAAAGCAGCACTCAGAGTAATTCAGACCAACTTTCCGCAGATAAGAGACACGACAGTCAAAACTATGAATATCTCAATTAAAATTAGTGGCAAAAATATGTATTGCAATGATGCCTTTATTATAAATCTAAAAAGTGCGACAGAAAAAGACTACATGGTCCAAAACAAAAATGATCGAAATTGTTTGCCAAAATAAGATATTTAAAATATTATATTTTAGTTTTGCACTTTTAAATTATTCTTGTGCTAGCTGCCTGTCCTGGCTTCGCAGGGAGATATTTTTTTATCCTAAAAAATCTTTACAGGCAGAGATTATAGAAACACTTAAAACCTATCTTGAATGATAACTCATTGAAATCAGTCTATCGAGTCCAGATATTAGTGCGAATACACGCTTACTTTATATGCTATGTAGATATATTTAACTATTCTTTTTTTTAAATTTGGCTGATCTATCCACTCTCCAGTATAGGTGATAAATGAACAAGCCTATTTGTAGACAAAATAAAAGAAAAATTAAAATAAAAAAAAAACTGGACAAAAGCTACATAAACGGAGACATATGAATTGGACATATGAAAGTACACTCCAGTTGAACTATTCACACCTCCCAGAGACAAATTATGAGGAAAGGGATTGTGAAGCAATGGATTCGCAAATGAAAGATATTTTATTTCATAGACTATTTATTTAAATAAATATGTCCATTTTTTAATTGACCCTCGTTTCATATAAATAATCATTGCTAGGTATATTATTTTGATTTGTATAAAGTTTGCACAAGGACAGTTATGTGAAAAACTAGGGAATCAATATTTATTATGAAATAAGAAAAGGTGAAATAAAAGTAAAGAGCAATGGTCAAAGGAAAATAGTCAAAAGTGCATTAACATAAAGCAGTCAAAGAAAAGTACAATATAAAAACACTGCACACACAGGCATCAATTAGTCCACGGAGGCGGTAAAACAAAGGTCCAATTCTAAATGCTAATTTCAAAACAGGTCACCATTCTCTGGGAGGTCTAGGTCATTGTAGGTTATTATTGGTCTGGAGCGCTCGCTGTAACCTTCCCTGTAAAAGTATGCTCATGGTTTAGGGATAAAAGGCGTTAGAAATTAGAATAAACAGTACTTTAGTTAAGAATCTGTTAGTACAACCTGAGTACGTGAAGTGAGTACTTTCACGCAAAATACTGGATTTTAAATAGCTAACACAATGAAATAAAACTATTTATTTTCTTCAATTATTGAATATATAAGTAATTTGTTTTGTATGTTTTCAAGACCACTAGATATAACTACTTCATTAAATAAGCATGCCTACCAGGTAAACACAGTTGTTTAATAGAAACATTTTGGTTGATCATAAAACGAGTACAGCTTACAATAATCCCTTCGTTTATATTTGTTTTAAGAATGAAATTTAGGTTCCCCGGTCGTATGCATAGTTGCGTTAATACGCTGAAAGTAACATAACCATTAACTATAACAAAATGCATGCGCTGTCACTTTAGCCTATCTAGCGACTATGCATAAAAACATATGTGCAAAATTTTAATTAAATTAAGAATAGTTTCTTAATTTAATCTTCAGTAGTCTGAGCAATGTAAACTTAACTAAATTGAAAATAAAATAGATTTCAAAAGTTAAGCTTTTAAAAATAGGCCATAAAAACCTAAAACTTGTTAGTCACTTAGATTCAAAATTCTCTTTATAAAAATAAGCACTGATATAATTTCATATAAATATAGAATGTATGTATTCATTCATTTACCTAACACATTTTGTTGTAGGTTATAAACTATCGCTCTTTTTTTTTTCGTTGTTGTCAATTACATGATTCATTATCAAAACATTTGAATCACAAATTATTAATTTATGTTTTCAACCATATAAAAAAAGATTGTAGTAAGCTGTAAACATTTTCATAAAATACATGTAAAATATGTGCAAACGGCAAGCAACTAATAGGTATTAAGATTATTAAATAAAACAAACGAGGAAAAAAAATGATAACCACAGCCTAAAAAATTAAAAAAAAAAACAAATTCACATATTTATTATAAAACAAATATCTCATAACCTAAACAGTAATTAATCTTTCTAATCACTTTTTTTTTGTTTGTTAGTGTATAAATAATTGTACATCTTGATCATATCACACAGGTGTATACAGGTATTTAAAAACACTGATGTCCTTTTAGGGGATTGGATAAATGTTTCCCAACTACGAGAATATCCAACTTACCGTTCCTTATTTTATCACGGATCCTGATAAAAATAAAACTAAAAGTAAGGAAGGACAGAGAGGGTTGTGTCCCCAAACAAATTCATATGAAGTTATTTAACTCGGAAAAAAAGTTAGATCATGTGAATAATATACAAGACACAAATCTCCCGTTCTTATATGTATGTATTTGCTAGCTTAGCGATGAGACGGGAAAAAGAATGAGTAGGTACCCTAGTCCCCAACCGATCTCAGTCTGCTAGGCTGCGGTCTCACCGACTGTTTCCACAACTAATGCTTACGGCCTAGCTATTAGTTTTCGGACCAACGCCACAATTAAACTACAATACTAGACTATTTCATTAACGTTGTTTAAATTTTAAAGATTAAATTAAACAAAATAAGAGTAACTATGTTTATGGAAATAATTTGAATGAGTACATAGAAAGAATATATTATATATAAATAGTATACTAAGTAGCGGAATCTGGCATAACACTTATAGATACAGGTTTTATTTGTTAGTCATTCAGATATCATTTAATAGCAGTCACTACCAACCCAGCAGTACCTTCCAACCCTATCTGTTCTGCATCAACGTTAGGAAAGTCTCCTTTACTAATATTATGTCCTATATGACTGCAATGGTTCAACCAACCCACCATAAAAAATGTAATATGTGCATGTTATATTATTATGACCCTGACAAATGGTGTGTTCATACATGTATTATATACAAATTATATAAATCAAATTTCCATGAAAATCGTTTTTTAAGTGCAAATTAAATCACCATAATATATTTTTTATGTTTATTTAACTTTATTAAAATGAAAATGGCTAAATGCCTTTACAGTATTAATAATAAAATGGTGGCATGTCGCGAATACCTGAATTTATGAAAGGCATAGGACTAGTCATCATTTTTTACATCTCAGTTCAGTTTTGACAGGTTTTGTGTCAAAAGTACACGACTGAATTGAAATTGTTTTTGATGGATTTGTTTTATTTAAAACTAAAATATTAAAAAAAAATGTTTTCTTAGTTATTATTTACGAATAATAAGAAATGATTAATTTGAAACTAAAAAAAACGGGCGGCGGTGTGCGATATTTTGTTCAGTGAACGATTTTCACCGATTGGCGGGATGGTGCGGTTCACGCGTTTTATGTTCGGAGCGGAATGTGTTAGTTATTTGCAGGTAGTTTGTGATCTACCTACAAAAAGATGTAATTTATGAGGTAGTACCCGCACTGCAGACAAGCAAAGTGAGTTTCTCAACCCGCGGTTAACCATTGTGAAAGCCGTTGGTCGCATTGACGAGACATATCGTCTTAAAACGTCAAATATGAAGTTGCTAAATGATTATTAGAAGAAATAATTGTCATATTTTATTTTATAATACATATAATTATTTTGATCAAAAATATATATTTTTTAAATATAGCAAATAATGTAACAAAAGCAAATCTCATATTTTGAAAATTTAAATTTTAATAAGACCTTTAAAAAACCTACCGTAACCCTTAAAAATGATAAAATTTAAATAGAGTTATTTTTTTAAAAAAGCACATACATATTTGGCAATATTGTTTTCAATCACAGACAATAACAGCAACAGCTGTTGTTAAATCATAAATATAAGTGATTTATGGGTCCATGAGAAAAAAATAGTAAGTTAGGCTTCTAAGGGTAAATTCTTTTATTTAAGGAAGTACATTCGAGTAAGTCGTCCTAATTTTTAAATTATTTTGCCTTAAAACCATTTTATAAAAAACAAAAAATTTCCATTGTTACACGGACGTCTTTGCAGATTGCACAGATAAGATGAGGGTTTTATGATAGGTACTGCATCTCAGTTAGAATATGCCTTAATCGTAACTGCAATCAAATGAGAAAACATCAAAACTTAGTACAGAAAGAAATGCATACATTATAATATCATCATGATTAACTAACTGCTGTTAATTACAGTACC
This sequence comes from Neomicropteryx cornuta, assembly GCA_020383195.1. NCBI lineage: Eukaryota > Metazoa > Arthropoda > Insecta > Lepidoptera > Micropterigidae > Neomicropteryx > Neomicropteryx cornuta. Next base: position 17,251,900 of record JAHKQU010000014.1, read on the forward strand.
ATTTGAACTAATTGTAAGACAATTTAAAAACAAAAAATGTTTCAGGAAATTTTATATTTTTTTAAAAATGGCATTAATCTTATTAGTTCATTGAGCAAAATAAATATAGTTGCTAACCTATTTTTGAGGTGTTTTTCGTTACGAGCTTGGTTTAATCTGACTATTAGACGTGCTAAGCTGAAACCTAGTATCTATTTTTTTTATTATTGACTGGGATGTAATTGGACCTGTTTGAAACCAACTTTCCTTCGTGCTGAAGAGCTGATAAGTACACAGTTTCTAATAGACATTTTAATATATTGGGTTGATTCGCTCCACATTTCTAAACATTAAACGTTTGTTTAGCAAGAATTTACAAACCAGACAAAATTGTGCTGAAAAGGTGTGAGCAAATTCGATCAGCTCTCCCTTATCACTAATCTACTAATACATAGCTGCTACATTTTACAACCTATTCATCAATGACATAATAATTGTCAAGAAATACAATCAGATAGGCATTTGTTTGTTGATGACGGCAAGGTTTTTCAAATCCACTAACAAGGAACAACTAAAAAATTACCTACATACCCAATGCTCCACTCTGCATATTAGAGAAAACAATCCTAAAGAAAAGTATTATATTTGCAATATCATGACAAAGAAAGAGATATTGGAATAGAAATTAGTAGTGATTTGAAATGGGAAAAGTTTACAAGACATATATAAGACCACTACTTGAATATGGCTATCAGGTTCGAGGTTCCAACACTGCAAGAACTAGATCTGCTTGAAAAAGTTCAACGCCGAGCTACGAAACTTCCTGTAGGATTCTATAACAAATCATACGAAGAACGACTAGACCTACTGAAGCTGCCACTGCATCATGAAAACAACATTAAGGCGATCGGAACTACGCTTTGCCTCCTCGACAACACACTATTCGCTAAATAAATAACGGTGAAAATCATCATGATCAAAATATATTATTTGTTCCATTTAATTCGAGCAGTACTGTTATCAGAATGGTTGGCAAAGGGTGTATACTTTTAATATGGTGCGTTCATTGATCAATGCCGAATAGTTACATAGGGCAACTGCTCCAAACCAAAAGCAGAGGATTATCGCAACCCGAGTTAAAAATATTATATTGCTCTCAATGCTAAATAATTATTATAATCATTACGGATAGAAAATATATACTAAGTAAGGATAGTAAGTACATACCCATACATGTATAATTCATATTATGTATAAATATTCTTATATCTGTATATATGAAAAATATTTAAAAAAGAAAATCAATCAATAATTTCCTTACAGTAAGAAAAATCTTAACCTCATTAAATATTGATATTTGACTCAGATCAGAAGCTTGCTTACTAAACGTTACCTTTTGAGTATGAAAATTCAAGAAGTAGCTTTAAATAAAACAACAAGTCAAGGATAATTTTTGAGATGAGGAAGTAGTTACCCGTAGTGTGGTAGTGTAGCTGTCGTGCAAGTTACAGACCGAGGTTAGGCCTATCACGGACTATACTTAACCTTTTAAATAAAATACAAAATTTACAAATTTGAGTTTGTGAGGGACATGGGGGGTTGAAGAAAATCTGAGTTAATCAAGGTCAAAGGATGCACTCAAAACTCATTCCTGAATACTAAGCAATCATTACAAGATAGTTTCTGTGCAGACACTATATATTTATATATTTAAGTATGAGTTATATTTCTAATAGTGTTTCTTTTCTACGAAGTATTTAATTTTTTAATAGATTTTTTCTAATTTAAAAGCAAAAGCATGCATAATGTGAAGGAGTACTATGAGAAGACACAAATACAAGAGCACAGATTGGTATTATATCAACTGTATTAAGAGGGAGGGTATAAAAGGGACAATATCTGAAACCTCACCTGCCACGAGGGAATGCCCGGGTGTGCCTGGGCGCCGAATAAGCCGGCGCGTAGGGAGGGTAGTACCCACCATAACCGCCGTATCCACCTCTACCATACCCGTAATTTCCGTATCTGTGGATTAATAGAAAAAGGTCATACACTTGATGGAAGTGTCACATGGGAAAGTATCACTATAACTTAATGAAAATCTACCTAAAGGTTTGGTAAGTAGATGACAATACAGATGAGTAGTTTGATGCGGGATAAATAGTGATCAGTTAAAGTAGTTTGTCAAGAATAGTATATAAAAATGTACAATATCACTATCTCACTGCCTTGTATCTTATCAATATTTTAGCTGACGAGACTGCCTGAATCTGCTCTAGTGGATTTCTTTAGCCTACTTAAAATGGCTGCTTAGAATAGCCAAACTTAGCAACTAGCGTTGCTGGAATTTCAATACATACTCAAACAAACCCGAATAATATCATAAAGTGTAACTTCTTATTTTATCGACTAAATTTTTTTTTTCATAATTGCTCAAAAGGTCTGACCCTGGCGGATGTGCTGCAGCAGCCATTTCCGGCCTTCTCGGTTGGGCCACAGAAGCCTGCGAGGGAGTTGAAGCCGGCTCTTGTATAGCTGGCCGTCTTACGTCCCGCAAGTAGTTGTTGAAATACTCCACTTCTTTCTTAACTTCTTCAACCTAAAATAATTTAAATAATATTACCATGAGAAATAAAGTCTACCTTAGTACGGGGGGCATGTCTCAGTTAGGTTAGGCTTTGTAATTTTTTATTATGATAAGTTTTGTGTATACATACATATATGAATAAATAAACTAATCTCAAAAAAAAAACTTTAGTTCAATCCACAACATAGATTTTGAATATTATTTGACAACCACTAAAAGTATCTATTTCTGTCTAATAAATATATGAGTAACAAATTCACTTTGGCCATCAAGAATGAAGTGAAATTATTATCAGTCAGTTAAAAAGGGTACTTAAAAAGGTAACAGGTACAAAAATATTTTTAATTTTTAAGAAAACAACCTTTAAATTTGAAATTATGTATATTTTTATATTTATTATATTTAAAATAGTCAATAAGATGTCCTAACTCTGACTTGAATTTTATTTTTTAATAATTATAAATTGTCTTGTATTAAATTATGCAAACTAAAAACAACAGATTCTGCATTGAAAGCTGAGGCAAAGGCCTTTTCAGATCCAGATAATTGACTTTAAGATGGAGATGAACAAATGGCAACTCAAAAGTGACGGTATCTTATTCAGCACTAAAGGTCATCTACTTTAACTGCACTCAGACCTTGATCTCAGCAACACAGTTTTTTTCGATTCTACCAGCCAGACTGAAATTTTATGAAGGTTCCATATTACTTTCTTAAACATATTCGGGACAAACCTTTTCGCCGTGCTTGTTAAAAATGTGCTTCCGAATAAAGTCAGGTCCTTTAAACTTCTTCCCGCTGAGAGGACACAGCCACTTATCCTTAGCCAGCTCCTGAGTGTTGGCCTGGATGAACTTCTCCACCTCTGCATCGCAGTCCTTCGAACCCAGCTTCACAAGGTCTTCATCGGTCAGGGGCACAATATCCTGGAGAAAGGCTGACATTTTTCCTTCAAAAATTCGAATGTATTCTGTGACTTCGTTCATAGTGAGCTGTAAAAAGATTAAAATGATTTATTAGTTCAACAAACAGTTGATTTTAGGCAGATAAACAATAGGGACATGCTTTTTGAACATTAACCATCCGATGATGACACTATGTGTATTGCAAACGTTTCATAGCCGCTTTGAGGGTGCCTTATTCACACCTTAAATGCGAAGAGGCTTTTAGGAATGTATTTCCCTATCAAGCAAGAACAGTTGTTCCTACCGATGGTAAACTCAATTACGATATCTCCGGATGGAAACGGTACATGGAAACTCTAATGACAATGGTTGGAATGCCAAAAAAAATCATTTAGAAAAAACAGTGTGCTTGTACTGGACTCTAGCTAAAATATGCATTATACTTTTAAGTGTATTCCAGGAAAATTCACCGCTTGTAGAGAAAAAAATTGATACTTTCTTTCTGTTTATAGATTGTAATATTCAATGATAACATTATTTTTGGTCTATTTTAATGGCAGTTTTAATAATAACATTTGATATTGGAGCAGATGTGACATTTATCTTATTACAGTAAAAAAACAAACCTTGGCCGGTGCAGGACCGCGAGCATGCATGATACCACACCGATTGGGCATCTCATCTTCATATGGGTACTCGCAATGGTTGTAATAGTCCACAGAATGAACCACCCTCAAGTACATGACGAGTCTGTCCAGGACATTCTTCAGGGCGGGATCTCCTTCTATGGGAACTTCGGGCTCTACTCCTAGCTCACCATCACTCCCCACACCGCCACCTAAAAATAGAAATATCTTCATCAGTAATCAGTGAACCTATTCTCAATATTGTAAGATTTCGCTTCCAAAATCCCCAAGGCACGAGAAGTAAACTAATATTTTCATACTTTTTTAGGCCAGATATATACAAGTATTTTTTTGTTCACTTTGGGACCAAATCCCCAAAAGTCCTAAAAGGACTTTCAGGGTTGATCAAACATTAATTAGCAAAAATTATTGAAAAATGTTTCCAAATTATGGGAAAAAGAATTCAAAATTTTATTGACATTCTAATGTTTTAGAACGCTATTAAACACAGATGCTTCAAAACAATGGTAACCTTGACCAATTTCACCTGGTTAGAGTGGAGCGAAGCTGAAAATGGCCAGATGGGGACTCCCAGCCACGCAAGTCGCTGTGTACTTTGAAAAAAATAAACCATATTTGTAATATAACTCTTTAAGAAAATATTTTTTTTCGTGAGACCGGTTTAATTGTCGATATGAATCAACCCCCTTGTTTGAAAGGACCACAGTGAAAAAAAAAACCCCACTATATATATATATATTAAATGTATATGGTATTTAGGCACCTTGAAGCCTGAAATTTGGTTCCTCGGAAGCTGGTTTGAGGAGAGCTGTTATGCTCTCATTTACCCGAGTGATCGAAATATGCATATAAAAATCCATATACATTATTATTTTACAAAATGCCAGCAAATAGTAGAAAACCAGCGTCAACCCGAACTCCAGTGTCATGTTAAGTCGACACCACAGAGTTGTAAATGTTACTTTAAAATGTCGATTGTCAGCAGTTATTAACCTTCTTGTAGCGTTTTTTAGACCAAAGACGATAAAGTGAACATTAATCTTAAACACAAACAAAGCGTTTGTTGGCAGGATATTGTGTTAAATAAAGTATTTCTAAAGGCCCTGTGGTAACTTCCTCTTTAAAACATCTAATTTAATAATAGCTACATATGTTCTAGTCAGCTGAGATAAAAATATTCCTTCTACTGAATCAATATTGCTCTCAGCTCATATCTAAAAACAATGGAATATACCCATAAGTTCATCTTCCTCGGCAGATGCTTCTTCTATCAAATGCTCAGTAATATTCTTAAGAACCGGATTCTCTGAGATTAAACCGAAAGTCTCCTTATTTGATTTAACAGGTTCAGGCCAAAGGGAGCTCCTTGCATCCAGATGGTGAGCCAGTTTGGCGGCAAGACGGGCGTCCGCATGGAGAGCAGCACGGGCTCGAGTTACACCTGGGGCAGGGCGCACGCGGCGGGAAAGGTCTCGGTTCACTATTGCGCCCAGTTCACAGTCGCGGAGCTGAAAGTCGAAAAATAAATCATGCATGTTCACTCAAAGTTGAGCTCAGCCTTTACGAAACCTTAAGATTGAATACGGTAAGTATATTACTCCTGCACCTATCAATATTATTATAATTAAATTTGTCATATTTGGGAATGTTAGTACTGCCGGCAAATATTTCTTGGTACTCGGTCAAGCTTTGGACTAAGCTGACAGAAACTAGCTTCATGGTACAGAACTTACTATAATGCCACCACAATAATATTACTAATAATATGCTTTTCTTAAGGCATTTGTTTACCTTTATATATATAAATAAATAAACCATATTTACATAGATTACTTGCAGCAAACAAGGTTATATGGCCACACCGTGCTCATAGAGCTGGGCAATACATAAGGACTGAGGGTTCGAGGGTCAATGAGAATTTGCCAGACAGTATACTATACAATATTATATACTATTATGTATAATAATATTATAAGTAATATATTTTTTAAAAATATTTAGAATATAGATATAAAACATTGTGCCCAAGATTATACATAGAATTTTTGATAACATCAGCAATAATATCATCTAATTGTAGAAGGTATACAGTATGACCTTGATAATCCAGATTGATACAAAAACAAGGCACGGCTGGATAATCAAGGCGTCCGGATCATTAAACTTTTTGAATTAACCTGCCATTTGCCCGTTGAACTTGTGTACGGTTTACGTCTTGCCTATCTGACGTCGAAATAATAATGTATGGTTCTCTGTAGAAAGAAAACGTGAAGTCGAAAAACAGCGCCATCTGGGTCTCGAAGTCACAACTTGGGCACCTACTATTTGTATGATGATGAGCAATCTATTAACCACTATACAATCAATGTTATCTATGATCTTTAAAATACATTGGTGGTAAAAAAAACAAATAAAAGAAGTTAAAAGAATAATATTTTTAAAACATACCCTTATATTATTAAGATTCCAACAAATCTCTTTGATGTTAACTTCCCGTTGGAATGTAACCCAACCGCGCCTGAACCACCTTCTCTCTGGAAATGGATCAGCCAGAGCTACTCTAAGGAAGCCCCCATAACGTTTACACATCTAGAAAATTTAAAAAATAATGTTTATATATTTAATTTGATGTGTAGGAATTGTTCAAAATCTAGTATAATATCCCGATAGCATTGCCTCTTGCCTATAGAATCTTGATCCTTTGAATTCTGATATTCATTTTCTGGTAAAATAGCTGGAATTAAAATTTTAAGAAGCATGGCAATGTATTAAATTTGATTTTGAACAAGGTTTTTTTTTAAACTTCATTGACAAATATCACTACTACAAAATCTGGCATGAAAAAATAATGAAAGAAAAGCTAAAATTTCTTTTTCATAATCTGAAAAAAAGAATATTATTTTCAAATAGTAATAAAAATTGATGAAGAAAAAAATCATCAGTGCCATATTGAAAACTAATATATTGCACCATAAAATTAAATTCATTTTTTATAACATAATTCGAAAAAAAAGATGGACAATATGTTGTTTCTGTTTGCATGCAACAAGAGCAAATTTGATTATTTTATACTGAAATCTAAAAAGGTCTCAAAATAAATGTCTCAACAACTAAAAGTTTTCACTTTGGTGCAACACAAGAAGTTAAACATATTCATGAGTTCACATATCCTAGGCCTTGATCAAAATCGAATCTTTTGAATCAAAGATCAAAATCAAAATGAAGAATGCGTATTAAACATTTGCATTAAATAACATCTAAAAATCTGGAGTTTGGTCTCTGAATCTAAATTAATTGGCGAAGACAGTTTGTTGCACTGCTGTGGAAATGTGAGACCCAAAAACTACAAAAATGTTTCAACCATATATTTTATAAATATGTTTTTACTCACAGCTTCAACCTCGGCTTTAGTAATAGTCGGAGAAAGATTTCGCAAGAATATGGAAGTGGTCTTGTGCAATGCTCTCGGTTCTTTTTTTGCATCCGTCTTATCTTCTTCAACCTTCTCCTCGTCTACCTTTCCTTCATGCAACTTAACTTCCTCATCGTCAACTTCCCCATCATGACTTGCTTCTTTCTTTTCTTCCTTATTACTCTTTGTAGACTTGTTGTCCTCCTCCGATGATTTATTGTCCTCTTTCTCTTCTGCTTTCTGAAAATGAACAGACATTTCATTTCATAAAATAACAATATACGCACACATGTACTAGGTCGTACTATTCTCAAGAGACCTAAATATATTTAACAACTGTTTAAAGCCGACGAGGGCTATCTGAATAGTTTCTGACGTGAACATGAAGATGACAGCACTCAACAAAATTAGGGGAGTGTGTTTGCACATGCGTTGGAAGGTACTCACCAAAATTTCAGCCCTTTTGGACATCATGGTTAACATGTTTTGTCAAACATGTTGTTTGATAATAGTTTGAGTGAGTCGATAAATTTGTGAAAATGGAAAAAATCAATTATCAAGCTGTCATTAAATATTTTTTTTTGAAAGGCAATACCCCTACCTAAATCAAAGACGAGTTGGACGCATTGCATTGCATTGAGTTGGTTGCAGGACTCTGCAAATGGACTGTGAAATTTTGGGCAGCTGAAGTTAAACGTGTTTACTAGCTTGGGTGATGAACATTTAGGAAGTTCACAAGTTGCAATCATTGATAATAACATTTCTCAAGTTCACCGAATAGTGCTAGACAACCATCGAATTAAAGTTAGAGAGATAGCTTCTGCTATCTCCAAATATCCAAAAAAATGTCCAAAGAACAATGTAGAATGTGTTCTATGAATATGTCCAAAGAACGTATTTGTCTCATATTGAATCAAGATTTAGTTAGACATGAGTAAGCAAGCTGCGGTTTGCGTGCCGCGTTTGCTCATTTTGAACTAAAAATATGTTTAAATGAACATTTCCAACGCTTTATTGGCGCCAATTAATTACTGTAGATGAAACTTGGATACACTATTATACTCCAGAAACAAAAATAGAGTCAAAACAATAGACTGTGAAGGGAGAGTCGGCTCCAAAAAGGCAAAGGATGTTCCTTCGGCTGGAAAAGTGATGAAGACTATTTTCTGGGATAGTCATGGAGTTATCTTAATCGATTATCTTCATAAAAGAAAAAACATTACAGGATCATATTACGCATCATTACTTCACAAGCTGAAGGCAGAAATTGCGGCAGAAAAATTCAATCAATAAAAACCTACCTTGTCATCATCTTCCTTGACTTCAGCTTCTACACCGGGTATATCCTCTACAGAGTCATTTGGCTTTGCTGCTGCTTCTGCTTCAGGTTCGTCTTCGCTTGAAGAATCAGAAGAGCTTGAGGACGAGCCGGAACTGGAAGAGGAGCCAGAACGAGATTCCTCTCGTTTTCTTCTCGGAGGTTTGGTAGTAACAACTGCAGGAGGTGGCGGCTCGGCTAGAAAATAAAATATTATGGACCAGTGTGTGGTGAGTAAACGTTAATGTGGAAGTACATTTTTAAAATGAAACTAAACTTAATGGATGCACAGAAAAAACGAGATAAAATGAAGTGAAAAATTATTTGTTCTAAATTGGTATCAACCATCACCTATATTTTATTGTGTTTATTATAATAATTCAATAAAAAAAAAATCTCTATATTTTTTTTATAAAAATTTCAGTAGATAGTTTACTGTGGTCACTTGCAACAGTCAGTATGACAATAAGTATTAATCAAAACTAAACTTCAAAATCAAAACATCACAAAAAGGTTCTATGTGATAATTAATATAGAATATTGCAATTTTGATCAAGTGACAAATTGAAAAATCGAAAACACGAAACAAACATCACCTCACTAGAAATTAAACCTCAGACCTTATAGCTATTGTATTTTGTATTATATTTATTATAGGATATTCCTTTCAGTAAATGTGAGCAATTATCAATTTGCCACAGTTCATTTTTAATCTGTTATCTATTATTGCTTTGTAAAATGAGAAGTAAAAGAAATCACAAATAATTAACCCATAAGTTTTAAATAGGGTCTTCGGCACCCATTAACTTAATCTCACAGAGTAGAGATAGATGGCCAATAAATGAGTGGTAAAAACATCTTGTATCATTAGATCTCTACTACGAAAATGGTGAACTGTAAGCATTGTTCACTACAAAGCCAAAATATTTATCACTTACAAGTGTCAGGTAGTATGTTTTCCACGTCAGTACCAGCGTTGAACTTGGAGAATAGCTTGGCTTGTTCTTGGAGTTGCTTGTGATGGGGATCGATGTCCATCGTCAGAGGTGCCGCCGGGTCCTTTGCTTTCTCCTCCTCTGTTTCCTCCTTTATGCTTTCACCGTTTTCTACTTTGGCCACGACCACTTCCACAATCCTCGCAGGTACTGTTATTAATATATATTTAGTTTTTTTTTTTTTGCTTGGGATGCATTATGTTAAAAAAGAAATTAAATAAATATAGTATTAAATAGAAAAGTAAATGATTAATGTTGCTCAGATGGAATTTAGAAACTCATTTAGAACCCCATGCAGATATGACGGCAAAGGTTATAGTATCGGGGTAATTTTACTGTCCGTCATTTTATTAATCGCGATTAAAATATTTTAATCTGCAGTATTAATATTGCAAAGCAAAAAAAGGAAAAGCTTAGGTTAAAAATAGCGAATGAAGCAAATGAGAAAATTAAAAAACACCCCCACTTTGTCAATTTCCAAGTTTCCGCTAATTTAGGCAAGCCAGTGTAAAATGCATAAAACACAAAATTATGAAACATTTTGTTCAGCAATAACAATATAAGATATCAAGTAGGTTCCAATCCGAGAGTATTTTTAGAAAAAAATAAAATTATAATTATTTTTATAATTAGCCTATACAAACTAAAATAGGAGTTTTTCATTTTAAAGGTACCCAATATAATCAACCCAATGTACAATTTGCAAACTTTCAAGCCTCAAGATTATTTACGCTTGGACAAATAGTTTTAATATTAATTATAAATAACATTTGATAACATGGTCAAACAAATTAAATTGTATGAAGGTGTGTAATATGTCAAATATACATATATGTATAATAAGTGCAAGTAAGGTGTAGATGGGCACAACCTGGAGATCGTACTAACAAGCAAAACTTTTAAAAGGTACTCAAAATGAAGGGCAATTTTAATTTTACAATATTTTTTTACCGTTATAATTTGATGACTTCTTTGATCAGTATATCAATATCACCACAACTTAACCTTATATAAAAACAACTCACCGGAAATTTCAATTACAGGTGGTTTGATAGGTTCATCGAGAGCTATCAAGTCTTCCTCTGAGCCGCCTTCCAGCTTGATCACCACGGTGTCCAACAAACGAATTATCTGTTCAGAATGCTCCATATCAACACCCACTTTATCTAATTCGCCCGTTTTAAGCAACTCTAGAAACACAGTCAGACGATTCTGCAAAATAATTAAATTAAAATAGTTTTAAAATGAAATGATTGATAGTTATTTATTTAAAAACTACTTATTTTATTATAATGCAACTTTTCCATTATATTCATTTAGGAGCTAGAGGTTTAAAAACAAAACCTAAAGAAAAACCTAAAATTTAAATTTGGAAAGAATGTCCGGGGAAATTGAGATGAAAACCATGTTGGAAAGATTATTTTTTTTTGTGCAAGGATTATTTCTTTATTAAATGTGTATTTTTTTAGATTAAAAATTGACCTATAAACTGATTATTTAATAAGTCAACTAAGGCTAAGAAATCATACAATTCCAAATTTACCTTCAATGAATTTAACTGTTCTTCTTTGCGTTTCAAGGACTCTTCCGGATGATACTTTAACTTGAACCTAAACAAAAAGTACAAATTAATATTCTTATAACTTATAAAATATATCATTACAACACTAAATTAACCAGGAAATTAGGATTGCGATGAAAATCTTTATCAAAACAAAGAACTGAAGTTACTGAAACTTTATGAAGTAACAATATGATATCCTGTATTATAAATTGAATGTAAGATTATAACTAAGTAGGAACAAACAGTTCTTTTCAATTATTTCAAAAATTTGATAAATCCATATTGCATCCATTTGAGTTGAACTAAATACAATACAGCATAAAACTCTTATTTGCATTATTTATTTATTTTGGATAGAATCCAATAAATAAATTATGTATTTATTTATAGAATCTGAAACAAAATTTTACCAATATCTAAAGGGTTTATTGAGAGGTTGCTAAACAAAGCTCAGATGGTTCCAAAATTGTAATATAGGTTTGCACGGGACAAAGTCTATTATTATTATCAAAGATTTGGCTAACATGTTCACCTACAGCTAAGCCCCTTTTTTCAAATTCAGCACGGTTTGACGGTAAATATGCTAATACCTGAACAGAAAGTTGCTTAATCAAAAAAATATATATATTTATCAAAAGCCACTCCATTCCCCAATTTTATTTCATTCGGAAATAATATTATATGTTTATGTGCTATGATAAGAAACTTTATAATGGCAACTGATTTAAAAAGTTATAATCTTAAGAGAGATCTCTAAAGTTATATTTTATCCATGTTTCGATTTTTAAAAAGATTGTGTAAAAATTAAGCAATGTGTACAATTTTATTAATAAATAAAAAAGGAAAGGATACAGTTTTTTTTTATTTATTTTATTCAATATGGTACAATAAGATGTTACAACAATAAATGATATAATAACACTGAATGAATTAAATTAATATAATATAGACAAATGACACCAGTCATTTATTGTTGCTCTGAAGTAACATGGCTACTCTAACTAGGTTAAAAAAACCTGTTCTAAGAGCAGCCAAAAGGAAGTTGCAGAAAAAATGAAATATTATTACGTTCGCGAGACGTTACTAAAGTTACGTTAGTTAAATATGTACTTTTAATACATGAGATATATGAACGTTTAGCAGCCTCTCAAATCTTGAAACTTTTATATACTTGTTTACTTAAAGCAAATAATAATTGAGAATAAAACAAAAAGTAACAAAGGTAATTACAATGATATATTATGAAAAATACCAGTTTTGTCTCACCTGTGCCCCTTTACACCATGTGCGCTGGGGTTGTACCTACATAAGGGTTATAAGTAAAGAACCCTCAGCCTAACATTCGCGACGTCCGAAGCATTGCGCGCTTCGGACCTGTAATACGGTTAATTAGCTAAACGAATTGCAATGTAACAAACATTGTGGGCACGCGACGTAATACCATTTTTTCACAGTTGCTTTTCATTGTATTTATGTAATGTTGGTTACAACTTTTTTAATGTAGTACGGCACCATGTTTCCGGGGCTATGCCATACACTGTAGGGAGAAATGTTACATTATAGACATTATACCAATGCAGAGACCTTAACGGCTTTAACAAATAGGCACACATCTTTACAAACTTTATAGTAAGTAATAACTGACATTTAAATATAACCAAAGCCGTTGAAGTCTGTTGTCAAATGTAATATTATTAAACATGAAATAATTGGTTATTTCACATTCCAAATCCAATAACCATAAAATGTAGAGGTCCGGTCATTTTTGATGTTAGATTTATATATGGTCTTCTTATCTTAAATTTTAAATGCGGATGATTGGCAGGACAATTTAACTTTTAAAAAAAAATCAATTTGGTATAAATATGGAAGTGATGAAGCATTAAAACATGATGCAGATTCATTATGAAACTTATATAATCATTAATTATTTTGAAAAATAAGTTGTAAAAACAGGGTTGAACCCTAAACTTGTAATCACTGGTGCTTATCTATTTTATTACGCACCTTTTTTAAAAATCAAAACTGAACACCAAATTATGAATATCTGTACAATGACAATGTGGCTTCTCAATTATTAAGAGTCATGTTACACCATTTTAAGTGATGGCGCATTAAGTTCCTTGAATATGAACAAAATCCGTCTACCAATCACATGCACCTATTTGAATATTTTGAACTGAACTGAAGATGAAGATGAATTTTATAAAAATGTATTTTAAACTGTCCGCTGTCTCTTTAGTATAAAACCTTGCTAATAAGTATCGTAATAATGTGGGTAAAAAAAATATATTTAAAAACAAAAAGGACAATGTTCCAATCTCTGTGTTGGCTGTTAATCCAACTTAGTTACGATAGCAACATTTTTAATGGATAACAAAATTTTTATTTTTGTTATGTTAAGAACGAACAAAGCATTAACAGGAAGGCTACTTGGCTGAGAAACCAATGCGAATGATTTAACTACTGTAGCAGCTTGTTTATTCAAAGCGGCAGCCTCGAAAGCCATGATCGAAACAACAAAAACAAGTACCCATTTTTTCCAAAAAATTGTTATTCCTCATATTTATGTTTGCTATGAGCTAATTTGATAAACTTCAGAAAGCATCAAATTTAACTATCTTTTTAATTTTTTTTGTTTATTTCCATGAGTAATTTAATACATAGGAATGGCCTTACATTTTTGAAAATAATATATTTACATTTACATTTTATACTACATTACTATTACTATTTTTAATAAGAATACCTAGAAATATTGATAACAATAATAATATATTGCAAATTAGTTTTTTTTTGTTTGAAATATGTAAAATTTACCATTAAATTCTGATCATTGAGACGGGTAAGTTACTAAGGAATGTTTAGAATCCTACTGAATAAGAAACATCTTCGGCGATAAGTTTTAAGAGAATGTTTGAAGAAGTGATTGACGGTTTGTACTCATCGTACGTGTCTTAATCGTGATCACGTCATTTAAACCATTGGTTTAACTACACTAGTCTTGACATTATTTTCTCAGTTTATCGTAAGTATTAATTTATTAATAATGCCAGTATTAATTTAATGTTGGTTCTTTTTTTTAAATATTCTTATTCTAAATAAACATTTCGCTGGTAAGCAGCGAGTGTTCATCATTCTTGCTGGAAATATGTATGTAATTTACTTTGGAGTAATGTGGTTAATGGTTTGGTAATACATAAAACATTTCAATATACAGTCATAATGTCAAAATAAAGCCATGCCAAACTGTCATTGTTAAGATATATACCTATTTATTTGGAGATAGATTGGTTTGATTAAATATTAGTTACAAAGTTAATTAACAGAAAATACGTCACGGACAAAATGGCCGCACAAATGATCAGCAGTTTATTTTTAATCGATTTTTATTTTTCTTTGTATGAAGCTATTTTTATGCTGACGGTATTTTTTTACACTTTGTACATGATAGTAATATATATTTTACAAAACACAATTTATGATAGCAAATGGTCGCCGAAGTGCAGCATAGATTACAAAAAAACTGAAGTAAAAAGTTGAGTTATATTATTGTGGAAAATTGAAATTTTAAAATTACATCTACAGCTCTATGCTGTCAAGTTTACGCTGGCACTATGGTCGCGGTCGGTTTTTTACTACCTGTGTGCATTGTATTTTAGGCATTTTGCAGCCTAATAACGGTATTATCCCAGAAAAACAACAACTGAGGCATGCTACCAACAAGAAACGTTTCAATTAAGGTATGCGATTTACAAAAAAATGCTCATTTAAGTGCTGTAAAGATATCTCGACAGTGGCAGCCAAAGGGTTAACAATATATTTTAATGTATTTATCTATCTCTAGTGCTTAAATATGTTACACATTAGTCATATCAATTATTCACGCGGTGGTTATTGCGTTAAATCTCCATTAAAAAAAATAGTTATCGTCTCAAAATGGAACATATAAAAAAGGTCTCACCATTCCTCGTCTTTGTGAGCTACAAAAAATTCATTCAACTGTTGCCGTCGGAACTCCAGCTTGTATTCGTTATACTTTTTAATTGCATCTTCGTCGGTTATGGCATCATCTTGAGCAGCAAGGAAACCTTTGAAGGACATCATTGCCGGCTGGGAGTCACCCGATCCTGCCCCTAATGCACCAGTATCTCTGTAAAACAAGCATAATTTTTTAATGTAGTCAATAAAACCTAAAATTAAGAATTATGTAATTGTGGAATAAATTCCAGTGGTAGCTAATATGCATTTTTCTACATTGGTTATCTTACTACGTATTCGTGATGATAAATTGTTTATTTTGTATACAAATAAACATAAAACCAATATGAATTGCGGCTAAACCATTTTTGAAAAAACAAAACTGTTGCAGTGTATAATTATTTGAGTGTAAATAATTGTAATCTCATTCGCTGCCCACCTTATTTATTATTGGAAGAAACCTATAAATTACCCTCTATTAAAATTTTTTGCTCAAAAGTATATTTGTATTAAAACGGCCTGGATGCTATTTTCTACTAAAGGAAATATTCAAATCATAAAAAAATCTTTGTAAACGCTATGTAGGTATAAAAATCATGTAATAAATTTTGTTGCAAATTGAATAAATACACAATTATACTCCTACAATTATATGGAATATCGTACCAATATATCAAACCCAAGTGACTCAAATAACTAATAGTATATCTGATTTAAATTTGAACTCACCTTGGAGTGACCTGTTGCATATGATGTCCAAACGATTGATGACCAGGATGCGGTGCATAGGGGTCATGTGGCCACCCATAAGCACCGTAGGGATCATGAGGGACTCCACCGTAACGTCTGTCTTCGAGACCCCAGTCCGATCGCATTCGCTTCACTGGAGGACCATCACCCCGCACCGGAGAGTAGCCTCGGGCACCCCCCGCGCCGCCGCCGCCCCTGTAATCTCTGTAGTCTGGCCCGGCACGGCCACCCCGGGTGCGACTACCGGGCCATTTATCTCTATTAAGATGCAAGTTTACGAACGTCAATAAAGCAATGAAAGATTGTCAAGTAGGATGACTATTAAGGTTATGTATATGGAATATATAAGATCTGTAACAACCTGCGCATACGAGGGATAGAACAGACTGTTTCAATAGGGGCATTGCTGGCTTGGGAGCGATTTCTGAGAAAGAAGGAATATTTGAGGTAGGTAACGGCTAGGCAAAGGAATTGTCAGAGAATGTTATATATTGTTATTTTACCTTTCGGACCAATCTTCGCGAGTTCTAGTGCGATCTTCGCGTCTATCGCTGCTTCTGTAGCTGTTACCTTCGGCGGCCGCAGTGCCACCTCTCTCGCCGCGAAATTTATCGCGTCTTTTTCTGTCATACTCGTCGTCACTGTCAGCCATTTTCTATAATTCCACAAATAAACACTGCGAATACCGTCGATTACAGCCTAACCTGTAAGATTTCATTAATAATTCAGAAAAGAAAGCTGGCCTTTGAAGAAAAGTGATAGTTTCAGCAGCGATAGACAAGCTCGCGCGCGTCATCAAATAGAGTTGGGTGCGCTTTTCACGAATATAATAACCGAACAGCTATTTCTGTGAAAAGGACGAACGCTTTGTACACATTAACTTACTTCTCACGGTACTGTACTTAGTGTTCATATATTCATGTGGGATGTGGTTCATATGATATACTAACTAACTCGCTATCAGCTGAATAAAGAAAAAGCTAGAGAAGTAAAAGTTATTTAGCAACGATTTTTGGGCAGTCCTTTGTGCACCACTCATTCACACTCGTTGTCTCTCGAGAGCAGCGTAAAATAGAGTTCTCCCACTGTGGTATAGTCAAAAACTGTTACTTATTTTATACATGTTTCAATTTTCAGCAAAAAATGTGTATAGCCCAATAAACTAAGTATATAATATAAAGTATTTATCATGGTCGATTAAATGTGTGCTTTAATTTCATACCCCAAATATGTTTTAAATATATATGTACTTGCATACCTTAATATTTAAAAAAATATGTTTTTAAAATACATATCTGAAAACACTAGTTCTATTAAATTATTAAAATAGAGGTGAATGGTGGGGTCAAATTAGAAATATTCTGCCAAAAAAAGAGGGGTTGGGTGTAAGGAGGGAGGGGGTGAATGTGAGCGGAGTTTCAGAACTTTGGAATCACTTAACACAAAAAATATTGTACTTAAGTACATTATTACATTACTTATAATAACATTTTGAATATTTCTTTAATTTATTTCAGATCTTCAATCCGGAGAATCTACTCCCAAAGTTTCAACGGCATCCATTATTTCAGCTGAGTTAGACAAGTTTGCAAAGGAAGAAGTTTCGGACGGTTGCGGACGGTACGCGTAGACTCGATCGCTCCGGTCATTTTGAGTTTCTCGAAGTATTTGTGTCTTTGTGTATTGAACCTACCTTTCATTTTATCGTATTTATTTCTTTTCAAACTGTTACTGTAAGTACTCTACTTGTTTATTTTCTCTCGTTTCTTTTTCTTCCTCCCTACCCCCAAAAAAAAGTTTGCCTGCCCATTAGTGCCGTTTACTGGCACGTGTGCATTTGTGACTTATTTATTACATTTTATATATCAATATAGTCATGCCACCGCGCTATTAACTTAGCTTTCAATATGGAAGACGTGACGGGGGGGCTGGCGATCCCGGAATCGCCAGTCCCCAGCAACTCTGCTCAATCCGACATGGAAATCCAGCCAATGTCCCCTGAAACAAGCCTAGCGGTTGCGTCCATCGTTGAGGTCAATACCTCAAGCCCAAATATTAATTCAAATCCAAATTCAAATATTATTACAAATAACCCAACTCGGAACATTGTTCCTGACATAATTAGATATAAGGCGGAAGCTCTTCCCCCTTTTATTACCTACCTCCAATTCAACTCCGAAGATCAAGCCACCCAAAAAAACTCATTCCTAAACCCACTTTCAGTGGGTAAAATGCTTCACAGGCATAAAGTGGCAAACATTGAAGCCATTCGTAAAATAGGACGGAATAAATTAGAAGTAAAGTTCAGCTCCGCAGCAGCTGCAAATTCGTTTGTAACTGCAGACTTTTTAAAAAAAAATAAATTATCGTCATTTATTCCGGCCTATACGACATACCGTATGGGCGTTATAAAGGGGATAGATACCGACCTCTCCGATGAAGAAATCTTGGAAGGGTTTAACCAGTCTAATAAGACCAAGGTCTTGAAAGTTCGTCGTCTCAATTTTAGAGATAGAGATTCAGATGGTAATACCGCGTGGAAACCTTCGCGCTCCATGGTGGTTACATTTGAAGGTCAAAAGATTCCTGACAAAATGTACCTATATTATAATTCTTTAATAGTGGAGCCCTACTCTCTCCCCACCATCCAGTGCCTGAACTGTTGTAGGTTCGGTCATTCAAAAAATACCTGCCGTGCCAAAACTCCTCGATGCTTCCGCTGTGGTGGAGATCACAGTGGAGCGGGTTGCGATTCGCAGGACATTTACTGTATCAACTGTAAACGTGACCACCAGGCCACTCATAAAAACTGTGATGAACACATTCGCCAAAAAAATATTAAAAAGGCAATGTCAGATTTTAACCTGCCATACTTTGAAGCTGCTTCAAAGTACCCCATTAAGGCTTCATACTCATCTACAGCCTCAACTCCCTTGTCTCTACCAAGCCCCACTCCTAATAAACCTTCCCCAACCAAAGAGAGGCCGAGCCCCCCCAGAATCCTTTCACCACATTCCCCTAGGCAAAACCTACGTGGTTTTAAAAAAAGAAAAATCGTATCAACCCCTCCCCCATTAGAAGACAAAAACCCTGCATACTCATGGGACTATTTTGACTTCTCCCAGAATAAGGGCACATGTCTTAACAACCCGTATAGAAATCCATTAATCTCAATTCTTCCCCTCCTGCGCACTTTACAAAACGAAGTTAACCAGATCAATAATGATTCCCCTGCTACAACCCACGACTCCATCGCTCTAGGCAACATATTGTCAACAATTATTGACGAAGTCAATCAAAAAACTGAGGAGGCTACCACATTTAGTAGTGGCCCCCGAACATCTTATTAACTGTCAAAGCTATCTAGAGAAGGATATAAGCCACCTTATATCCAAATCTTGTTAGAGTTTAAGTCATATAAACTCTCATATTTTTTTTTTAATTTATTTTTTTTTTTCTCTCTTTTTTTTCTTTTGTAATTTTATTTATTTAGTTTATTTTTATTTCTTATTTATTTATTTATTTTAATCATATCATGGCTAATTTACTTCAATGGAATTGTCGCAGCATTAATGATAAAAAGGTGGAGTTGCGTCAACTCCTTCACCAACAAAAAATTCACATAGCAGCCCTGTCAGAAACATGGCTTAACCCATCATTACCTTTTAATCTCTCTGGCTACTCCTGTGCACGACATGACCGACCTGATGGTAAGGCCGGTTGTGCTTTATTAGTAAAAAATGGAATTCCTTTCAATACTATCGATCTACGCCCGCCGTCTCCCGATATCCAGGTCTGTGGAATTAAACTTTCCCCATTCTCAGTGGTCTCAATATATGTCCCTCCCCGCAAATCCATCCCAATGCAATGGTGGAATACCCTACTTAATAAAGTTGATGGCCCATGTTTCGTACTGGGCGACTTTAATTCTCATTCCCAGGTGTGGGGATGTGCATTTCTAGACAGATTAGGAAAATCTATATTAGAAGTAATGGACACACACAACCTATGCCTACTCAATGATCGCTCCCCTACTTTAATAATTTCACCGGCTTCAAGGCCCAGCGCAGTCGACCTATCCCTCGCTTCCCCGTCTTTGGCACTCACTTCAGAGTGGAAAACACTCGAAGACCCGTTAGGCAGCGATCACTTCCCTATTTTAATTCAAACAACCTTGCCAATGCCAATATCTCCCACTCAACTCCCCCGTCGGAGAACCTATAAAACAGACTCTAAAGCAGCCGACTTCCCTAAATTTACCCAGGGTCTTGAGTGTTCTGCGAAAAACCTGCCAGTAATAAATCAAGATAATTTAGACCAATGCTATAAATCCTTAGTTGAATGTATTACATCGGTGGCCAATGACAGCATCCCACGCCGTCCCTCGGACTCAGCCAAGGCGAGAGATTCTCCCCCTTGGTGGGACTCCGAGTGTACAGACTCAGTTAACTGTCGAAAAACTGCTCTCTCATTCTACCGGCGTCATATATCCATAGAAAATTGGCATTCCTATTTGAACTGTGCAGCGTCCACTAAAAGGCTGCTTAAAACAAAAAAAAGGAAAAGCTGGCGTCAGTTTTGTGAAAATTTATCTCCACAAACTCACAGCTCTACTGTATGGACAATGATCAAAAAATTTAGGACAGGAATATCACCCAAATCCTCAACTTCAATAGAAGCCAATACCCTAGAAGAGTTTGCCAATAAACTGGCACCTTCTTACTGCCCCCTAGACTCGGAACTCCCTTATTTTATTTCCCACCCTTGTGAGGGTGTTTTGGACTCAGACTTCAGCACCGAGGAATTAAATTCCGTCCTTCAGAGGGTCTCAGATACCTCTCCAGGTGAAGACCTTATTCCCTATAGTCTAATTCACTATTCCCCTGAAGTCATCAAAGCCTACTTTCTTAAACTTTTAAATTTCTTCTTCACCACATCGCAGGCGCCATTAGCCTGGCGATCACAAATCGTAATCCCTATTCCCAAACCAGGCAAGCCCACTAGTGAAGTGGCATCTTTTAGACCCATAGCCTTATCCTCGTGCTTGGCCAAAATTGCAGAACATCTCCTTAAAAATAGGCTTGACTGGTATCTTGAATCGAACCATAAAATCTCAAAGACCCAGTTCGGTTTTCGTCGGGGAAAGGGCACCATGGACAATATTAACATCCTTTGTACGGATATAAGATTATCCCACCTCAGAGGAGAATATTTGGTAGCAGTTTTCCTAGATATCAGTTCTGCTTATGATTGTGTTAATATTCCCCTCCTCCAATCAAGACTCCTGGAACTAAAGGTACCTCCTAAAATAGCAACGTTCATTTCAAACCTCCTTAAGCATCGGCACCTTTCTATTCGCTCCCCAGACTCTGTCACAAAACGTGTCACGTTCAGGGGTCTTCCCCAAGGAGCTGTCTTTGCCCCCTTGTTGTACAATGTATATACAAGTGCCTTGGAAGCAATTATTACAAAAATATGCCGCATCCTTCAATATGCCGACGATATAGTTATCTACACGGCTGCAGTTTCCCTTCAAGGTGCAATTGACACCATAAATATCGCCCTTCGGGAATTAAATTCCTGGCTCTCATTCTCAGGCCTGAACATTGCCCCGGCCAAAAGTTCGGCCGTAATCTTCACAAAAAGGAAGATTCCCCCTAACACCAGAATAGCATTTAATGACTCTTTTATCCCAATAAAACCTGAGGCCAAATTCTTGGGTTTGACTCTGGACAGCAAACTTCTATGGAATACATACATAGAGGAAGTAGTAGCTAAGTGTGAAAAAAACTTGAATACCCTCAGAGCAACCAGAGGTGTGTGGTGGGGCGCACACCCCTCCACATTAAAACTTATGTATAATGCACTAGTCAGATCACACATAGACTACGCCGCTTTCGTCACATTCCCCTTAGCAAAATGTAAAGCCGACCGTTTAAACAAAGTACAATATAAGGGTCTGAGACTGGTTATTGGGGCCATGAACAGTACCCCTACAAACGTACTTTTAGCAGAAAATGCCGAACCCCCTGTTGAACTCAGATGTCAGCGCACGGCCGACCGATTTTATCTTAAGCGACTCAGCCTCCTCAACCACCCTATAATTCCCAAAACAACACTTTTATTGAATATTTTAGAAGCCAAAAATAAACCATTAGAAGACATGCCTCTCCTTTGCCGTAGTCATAAAAAAATTTCACAACTATCCCCCTCCATTTACCGTAATACCTTACTTCCTGACTATTCTTCATCATTCCAGGCTTTGCACCATGTGCCTAAAATCTTCATACAGTCCGTCCTAACTAAAGCAGGAAACTCCGAATTACCACATAACATGAACAATTCAATATTCCTTGACTTTGCACAGAAAAAATGGCCCCATTGGGACTGGTTTTTCACAGATGGCTCCAAGTCGGATAACTCTCCCTATGTTGGTGTTGGTATCTTCCATGCCAACACCAATCTTAAACTATCTCTCTGCATCCCTAAAGAGGCCTCAATCTACACGGCCGAATGTATCGCTATCCAAAGAGCTTTAGAAGTCATTATCGACAAGAACATAGACAGAGCTGTAATTTTTACAGACTCTCTTAGCGCATTACAAAAATTGTCCAACAGTTCTTTCTCAAACAACCCAACTCATATAGAAAATGAAATCCGAGTAAATAGTTTAGTCCTTCTTAATAACAACTCTCAGGTTATCCTCTGCTGGATTCCTAGTCATATTGGAATTTCGGGTAACGAAATAGCGGATGGACTAGCCTACGAAGCCTGCTCTTCGGGGTTAGTCATTGACAACGTCCATCTCCCTCACTCTGACTTCTTTCCTTCAATTGACGAGGCTATGCTGAGTGCATGGCATAAAGAATGGCAGATATCCTCAAGACACAAAGGTAAGAACTATGCTGAAATCCAACCCAATATTAACACCAAACCATGGTTTCACCATAAGCATTTTAAAAGAAAGGAAATAGTTTCCTTGTGTCGGATGAGAACTGGCCACTGCTCCATCCCTTCCCATTTATTCCGCATCCACGTTAGACCTTCAAACAGATGTGACTGCGAGCGGGACGTAGGAACTCTAAATCATTTATTCTTTAACTGTCCACTTCTTGACAAATACCCCAACTTTACCAGCGAACTTGCTAAACTCAAAGTCCCCTTTCCCACTAATATAAACACCCTATTAGCGTCAGGGTCTATCAAAATATATAAAATTATTGTAAAGTTTATCTCTCTTAATGAACTTTCAATTTAAACCAACACCACCTCTTAATTAACCCTTTGCACAGTATACATGTATTTGTAAATACATGGAAAAAGTATATAATCAAGTATATAACACTTTTATTATCTTTATATATATTATCTTGTTTTATTAATGTTATATATATATATATATTTAAAACATTTTCATTATCTTTTTCTTTCTTGTGTAAACTTACACTAAATTATTTCTGTTGTTAGATACATGTATAAACACTAATTTTTATAGATTGTCCGTAGTTGTGTCTTTGTCTTTACTAACCCCCCAAAAAACGGAGGTATACTAGAGTGATAACACAATAGGGAAACCAAAGGACAGATCAACTCTATAAAACTCCACTGGCGCAAATCACTCGCTCAGGGTGGAATCGCCAATAAATTAAAAGAAGAAGAAGAAGAAGAAGTTTGCAAAGGTATTTCAGAAGCATCTAAAACTTCAACCAGATACAGTATCTGATTCAGTACCTGCAGGAAACGGATCATTGTTATATCCAAACATCAGTCAAATGTTTGAAACTCCATACAAATCTAATGAAGCATTTTCAAATCAAGTTAATGCACAATCCTTGGCCAAAAACAATCCCACACCACAAACCTCCGCAACGCAAACACCGATAGTTTCTTCTCCTCAAACATCAGGGATTCAAACTCCTAAGCAACCTACGCCTTCGCCTCAGATTTCTGGATCACAGAGTCCTAAAGAAGGATCACAAAGTCTTAAGGAAGGTCCACCGCAGTCCAACCCTCCAGTCGAGAA
Organism: Neomicropteryx cornuta; assembly: GCA_020383195.1. Taxonomy (NCBI): domain Eukaryota; kingdom Metazoa; phylum Arthropoda; class Insecta; order Lepidoptera; family Micropterigidae; genus Neomicropteryx; species Neomicropteryx cornuta. The sequence goes on from JAHKQU010000014.1 coordinate 17,276,061, forward strand.
GCGCCCGGCGCAAACTCCTCGCCACTAGGGTAAGTGCACTTTTATTTCAATTTCTTTAAAATTACATTGTTTTTCTGAATGCTATAAAAATCTGCACTAGACCAGATCATCATTTAAATCATTTTTACCCCAAAATGCGGTGTAAAAGACCATTTTTGGTTTATTTTAGGTTTTACTCTTGTTCCTAAAAATGTTATTGTATGAAAATGCAATATCACATTCAACCTCAGAATTTAAACAAAATGTTAAAAGCATCACCGCAATCAAACCCAGGCAGGTAGCATTACTCGGAACTAGGGGCCACGTGCCGAATATAATTTTCCATAGATCTAGCGGAGCGGCCGGCAGTATTTTATAACTGTAAAAATGTTTATTCTGTCTTAGAAAATAACTTAAATTTTCACTTCCCACAAGGCTAAAATCATAAACGCACTTCCACCTCTTAAACTCAAGACTATTCAAAACAAAATATTTGGACAAATTGACGATGAATATTATGAATAGTCAATTCTTCCAATAAACTCAATAGTGAATTCCTTGAATAGTGATTGTGATTCTTCTTATGTAATGTTATTTTGTAATGTTAGTTATTTATTTTTCATATACTCTTTTTTTATGTTAAATGTTTTTTTTTTGTTCTATTTTATCTAAAAAATAGCACGCAAAGTTTGTAAGACTTGCCATGAATTTGAGTTTCTGGCGGCCAGGCATTTAATGTATTATGTCTTATTTTTGAATAATAAAATAAATAATAAATAAATATGCTGACATTTTTCATTTTCAATATCTAAAGCATGACGCACAAATACATAAACGGTATCTGCTTCTACTTAATATCAGACAGAAAGTAAGGAAAGCAGAATGGTTAGATTTAAAAGTCATCAACTAACAAAAATCTTTGTTCTAAATATATTCAAACTAAAAATTATCCAAAATGCGTTGATTAAAATAAAATAAATTGGTTTTTCCAGTCCCCCACATTGCCACGGCCTTGGATCATATGCTGTCAATGGGATTCTCTGATGATGGAGGCTGGCTTACACAACTCCTCGAATCTAGAAATGGCAATATTTCTGCCGTACTCGACTTGTTGACCCCTGTCACTAAAAAGTGAAAACCTGCAGGATAAGGAAACCGCTATTAATATAATATTAGTGTAGTTTAGTAAGAGATCTTTTTTAAAACAAAAATGCATCTTAATTTGATTTACATATTTTATGTAAAAAAAAAAATTGTTTTAGTGACTATCGTTATGCTTACATTAAATAAGTGTATGAATATCCTTAATATACGGTTTTTATTGCTTTTCAACATCTTACACAGATGGTTTCATTATTGATTTATTTTTGTTATTTATTATTATCTATTTTAATAATTATTATAATAATAGCAATAATAGTTTATGCTTAAATGTATTCTTTAAAAGGCCATGCAAGTCTTATAGCATAAATGGTCTTTTTATTACATTAATTATATTATAATACCTATGTATGGAGACATTTTTATCAAGTTATCAATAATAATCAATATAAAATTAGTATAATGACAAGAATATAACAAAAAAAATATGGCACCAAGTTCATTTGTTACGTGCAATATCATAGTTAGGATTAAATTTAATATTGAATGATATGATATAGGTACACGATACCTTTTTATTTTAGTTTTGTGATTATGTACAATTATAAATATATATGATGTATTATTGGAGTATTAAAACAAAGGGATAAAAAGGTAATTCTGTTTTATTTTATTTTGTTTTATTTGGTTGCATAATTGCTGATTGGTGATAATGTAAAAACCAGGTTGAAAAATTATCTTTATCACCCCTTGATGGAAGAATTGTCTACTAACATGCAACCCCAGGTCTATTTTCATCTTATGTTGACATCCCATTCCACTTTATCACTCTGTTAACCCCTTACTGAAAAATATGTCCCCCCACCTTCATGTTAATAGAAAATCATCTTTTAACATCAATAATTGCAATACTACCAACAAAAATATATCCCATCGTCCTTTAATATTATTTTTTAAATGAAATATAAAATCGTAAGTTTTATATTTCAGGATTGCACTTCTTGAATGCGTTAAAGCATAAATAGCTGCAAAGTGATAAACTATGTTGTGAGTGGGGTTTTGTCTCAATCTGTATGTTTTATTGGCTTGTATTGTATTTAGACTGTACATACTCATTTAGCAGTTTTAGGATCTTAAAAGGATATTGTGGTAACATATAAGTTATATTGTTATTGATCAATCGACAGTATGAATATAATATAACGACTCACTGACGACTGTCGCTTATAGAATTTTCGCAGTTCGCTCTACCCAATTTGTCTGCAGCTATCACTCGCCATATCACTCTGAATAAATTTATGAGTGGTTATTATGCCCTCTAGTGCAAAGGTGTCCAAACTACGGCCCGCGGGCCAAACCCGGCCCGGCAGGCGATTTTATCCGGCCCGCCAAGGATTTTGAAAAATTTCGTTGCAAATTTCGTTAAAGCAATTGGCTGGTAAATTTATTTCTATGTATGGCACTACCTATATGTGCGAACAAACTTTTTCCAGGATGAAGTATCTGAAATCTAAATATAGGGCAAATTTATCGGATGATCATTTGCAATCATTGCTAATAATTGGTGTTTCCGATTTGAATCCCAACTTTGAAGAAACTCTCCAGGAAAAAACCCAGTTCCACCATTCCCATTAAAAATTGCATGAAATAATTTTATAATAATATAATTTAGACATGTTTGTTTAGTATTGTTATATCTGTAATTTACTATAACAAATTTTTATAGTGTATATATGTGGCAACAATAAAAAAAATCAATGCTGCTTTACTTGTAATAAGGTTTTTTAATTCACATATTTACAATGCTTGGCCCCCGCTAATGAATTTAAATACCAAACTGGCCCTCGCAGCAAAAAGTTTGGACGCCTCTGCTCTAGTGTACACTGTGCTGACGACTACATAAACTAATTAGGGTTATTCTAAAAGTATTGGAAAAGCCGTTTAATATTGAACTTTACTTTTATTACCTCAATTAAATGAGAAAAGTGAATTTATCTTTTTTAGTAATACTCCAACCTTTGCGAATATTGCCATAGACTACCACTATAGACTTCTTATGATGATTTATGTTGCTATATGACCATGCACAGTACTGATTTTCACCCCATTTTGGCTAATAACGCCAACATTTGATTGCCCGTCCTCTTCAAATGGCATCAGCACAAACTTATCTTCATTTTTTTTTTAAATTTACAACACGATTTGTGACAATTTTAATAAAATACAAATTTTATATGCTTTTAGCAATTTTAGCTTACATATAAAAAAGATTTCGAAATATCAGACCAAGCGAATTTCTTAGTTTTGAGAAACTTTCCTCACATTTTGATATAAAAATAGATCTAATATGTTGTAAAAATCATAGGTTAGGTTAGGTTTTCAACATTTTCAAACCTGTTTTTTATCGAAAGCTTACAAATGACGATTGCAATTTGTTGCAAGCAATCTGCTTTAATCTCTGTGGCGGCGCCTCGTTCAAAAAAGGTTGATATAGTGCAAAAAACATGTAATGATATATATGCGTTAACAACATTCATATAAATTTCCCTAACTTACATTGTTCTCAATCTACCTGTACGAATGTAACTAGAGAGGAGGCTTTAGGCTATAAATTTGTTGCCACATAAATCAGGGGCCCTCGGCCTAAATATCGGTTAAACAAAGTTAGTGTTTGCTTTACAAATCCTCATCTTTATTTCTCTATTTCATTTTCAAAATGGCATTTGCACTTTAGGAGTCCAAGCATCGAGATAATGTCTACATCAGAACTTTAATTAAAAAAAGTTTTTTTGTGAAAATTATATATTTGCCATATTTAAAGAGTTTTTAAAATTAATATAAAACATATTTGTAACACAGTATTTTAGTTTTATTTTTGTGGTATATATTAGTATTTCTTAAAATTATAAAAAGTTTATTAATTTCATTTTTTAATTTTATATTTTTTAGAGAAAAAAATCATAGCTAGAATTCCTAATTGTTAAATACTGATTTTTGTGCCACATCTTTATGATATTGAAGTTACAGTAATATCTTATATATTGGTATCTTAGATCGAGAGTGGTTCAATTTTCTACATAACAGGTTGTCAGATTGACGATAAAACTGTTACAATTTTGAGAAAGTTATTTTCAAAGTCTTTAGCAATATTTAAAAATGATTTGTTATTATTAAAGGGAATGTTTCGAAGATCAAATGAATGCAAAGATTGTAGTAATGTTTGGGTGGTTTCGTTGAAATGCTTTGCTGCCAGAATGCGTTTAACAAACAAAAAATGTAGAAAATGGCTGGAAAATGTAGACAGAGAATTATATGCAATCGATGGTTCACAGGAGCAGGTTATGATGGATCCAAGCGGACTGAAGTTTGATACTGGACTGAATTTTGATAAAGGTGACAGTGTAGTAGGCTCAGGCGTATGACGAGAAGGAATTCGCAGCATGCAATGACTTTTGTGAGCTCCTTCCAACTGACACACACAGCACGCATTTGTATCGAAAGCCGGTTATGACCAGATCACATGAGTATTATCACATATTACTCCAAAATGTTGTTGCTGTAACAAATCGTAAACAACATTGTTTAATTCAAGATTACTAATAATACAAGCCATGAATGAAGTAAAAAAGAGAGGATATGTCTTTCATTTATTTTCTATGCTATATAGTTATGTATTAGGTTTGAAATTCAATGGGCATTTTTGTTTATACTACACAACAAACTAACAAGTTATAAAATTGAACTGATCTGAAATTAAAATTACCAAGCATTCACCTGTAAACTGTAGGTCCAGTGAAGATTTGTTTTATAAATATGTGTAACATTGATTGATATAAATATATCATATTAATTTGGGTTTCCAGAATTAAAGGAAGCAATCGTATCCAAGGCTCTCGCCAATAGCATGTATATTGCGTATGCACTGATCACCCACTTGAAAAATCTCAAAACTTCCATAGAGAATGGTTCGCTCTCCTCCTGAATGGTCGCCTTCCCCTTCAAATGGTATATTCCTTTCGACGGCATTTGGACTGATTTTTAACTTTATTATGATAAATTGATTGAACAGAAAATTGAAATTGTTTGATAGATCGGTTTATACAGAAAATTTTATTGATTCTTTTTTGTTTCTAAAGGCTACAAGTATATTTTAAATGCTTTGTTTTTTAAATTTTCCTTCTGAATACCATTATTGGCCAGATCTTTGACAATATTGAAAAATTTTGAAAAAGTTTTTAATTATTTGATAAAGTGCTGGATAGCATAATATTTATAAAGGTTCTAAAGAGGTCCTGCACTTGAGAGCGCAGGATGTCGGTTTAAACCCAGCGCTGAATTTTATAAAAATGCATTTTTAACTCTCACCTGTCCTCTTTAGTGTAAAATATTGTCAAATATTATGTAACCATCTAATTAGATGAAATAAGGAATGAATGATATTTTAACAAAAAATATAAAAATAATGGATTTGTGATTACGATGAAGGATGGTGGTGAAATGAGATGATTTTATGAGTGATTTATGTATGAAAAGGATGAAAAAAATAAAAATAATGGAAATGTAAAAGTGTAAAATTAAAGCACATGCGTATTATTTATATAATTGTATAATTGAGTTGTAAAGTTAACAACTGAATTATATATATATATATATATTGAGGTAACTTGGTTAACGTTTTCTCGGCTATCACAAAGCAATGCCCGAACTGACCTTAGTTATTAATTACTTCAATTGACACGACGAAAGTGGCGCTATGTTTACTTTGAACATAGTCTACATAAGCCATGATAACTAGAAGCGAATACGAAAACGTTCCTAGCTTCGTGATTTGACCAGAAATATTTAAAATATTGTCTGTGATTAGCATAAACAGTTTTTGTCTATGCTATCTATGGCCACCTGCGGTCGCAATGTTGCCAGATACACTGCTTTTCTGTTTTTTTCCGCGCTTTTTGGACAATGGATCTGACAATCGAACAATTCAATACTTTAAAAAAAAAATATGGTGAATTTTCACTCACATTTTTTATATTTTAGTAGTAATGACAATGTGGCTAGAAAAATAATCAAAAAATAAAAAACAAAAATACAAATATACAAAAAAAAAACTACTACCACATATGTAATCAATAAATGTAAATGTACTTTAAGTAATCAATAAATAATGTCTATTATTCAAAATTAAAAATAATTTATTTTTAATTTTGTCGGCTAAAATTGTTTACATTTGAAAATCCTTTATTGATTTGCACCTCCTTCCCTTAGGAAAAGTAATCAGCACACATAAAATTTCGCTTTTTATAGTCAAAATCCGTGTGTTCAAACACTGGTACCAAATTTACTTTTTTCCCATCTGGCAAGTGGCAGCACTCCGGCACCTGCCCTTTTTTGTTATCTTTTGAATTTGAGTTTTGAATTAATCAGCCAGGTTGCAAACTGACTGAGCATGTCGTTTGTGTGTTTAAAACGATGGTTTGAAAATACTAATAATAATTTTGAGAAAAACAAATAATTAACATAAACATTTCGGATAGTAACTTTAGATACCCTGGCTACACAAACTGAGCTGTCTGTCATTTTTGTTTGAGTGGCCGTCATCGTCATGCTTGTGTGTCACGGGCAGTATCCGTCATTCAGCACAATTTTTAATAAATTGTTTAGAAAATAACACCATAAAATACTATCAGTATAGTTTTATTTTCATATAATATAAATATAGTTCAGTTCGAAGGGTGTTTGGCCACAGTTGGCCGTAATGGTTAGTAGTATGAAAATAACACTAAGATTTCTGATTTTATGAAACGAAATGCAACGTAACATTTCTTTTCAGAGTTATCAAGATGAACAAATGGGCGTTTATGACATTGCCGGATCATTTCCAAAAAGCTTTGGCTATGGGCCTTTTGAGAATGAACCTGATGCGCAAAACACTACTTTGCAATCAGGACAAAAACCTCGAATTTTATTGATGGGCCTCAGGAGGTAAATCCATGAATACTGCTGATAACTTATAACCTTTCCTTTATAAAAAAGTTTATGTACCGAATTCTTGTATTATTTTTAGATCAGGGAAGTCGTCCATACAGAAAGTTGTCTTTCACAAGATGTCGCCCAATGAAACGTTATTCCTTGAATCTACAAACAAAATTGTCAAAGATGATATAAACAATAGTAGTTTTGTTCAATTTCAAATATGGGATTTTCCTGGACAAATTGACTTCTTTGATCCAACTTTTGATTCAGATATGATTTTTGGAGGATGTGGCGCACTTGTTTTTGTTATTGATGCTCAGGTAAATATTTTTCTTTTATCCACCTTCTTTATGTAATCTTCAAATATTATTGTTTGTTTAAAAGGGCCTATTTTCAACAACAAACCGGTATGCTAAATAATGTTTTTTTAAATATTCACTTCTATTAGCTCGTAAAATGACGTTTTAACTATCTGCAATATTCAATTTATTCTGCATGCCAATTGAATCTGTCTTTAACTGACCGTTTAAATTCTACACCCGTTTAAATTGGGATTAAATTCTACATCCGTTTTTAAAAAAAAAACAGGTTTGCTGTATTGAAAGGTTAATAAAAAAAATGTCAACTTCTTACAATAGTACTAGTTCACTTTTACAGTGTTTACGGTGAGGTTATATTGTGCTATAGTTTGGAAGGATTTTTGGCCATAAAAAGTGAGTACAACCTATTAATTTCATTATAATATTAAAGAAACATAGTAAGGACGTATTTTACAATATTTTTTTTGCACCGGCTGCCATAAGATTGAAAAAATAAATGTTTAGCGTCTTGTTTTTGTCTGACAGCGGCCGCCATAACAAGAATGGCGGATACATGAGAATTTTATATATTTCTTATCTTTCGATAGATTTGTATGCAAATACAATTAGATAAAGTTTTTAGTGTAAAATTTTATTGCGAATAACATATGTATTCTAAAATGTGTATACTCCAAGATGCTGATGTCACAAACAATGTAGTCGCCCAGCAATAATGATAATAGTTTTCCCCAAATGACAAACGGCAATTCCGCCACTCCAGAGGGGAGTGTTTCCAACAGATCGAACAGCACTCTACTCGCATAACAATATCTAACCGAATTTTATTTTATTTTATCACAGAGATTATGCTATAATTACATAGTTACACTAAAATGTTACGGAGTATTGAATAAAATGTATATAAATTTCCAACAATCCATATAATTTTATGTTAAATAAAAATGTAAATCATGCACTGCTTTAATTTTCAAAGAATATTTAACCGAATCTATTTTATTAATCTAATCAAAGATATACATATTTCAAAAATCACAAACATGTTTGTAATATGTATAATATGAGCTCTCATTAGCTTCGGTGTTTTTTTAAAAGGGGTAAATGCGCCATTATCGGCCAGTAGTTTCTTTTTCAGTTATCTAATATTTTCTTTTATATCATATAGTAAAAAGCGAAAGTTTTTTTTGATATATTGAAATTATTCAATACATGTATTAAAAAGACCCTAATTCAATTTCTATCTTCAGTATTTGAGCTCCGTAAAATCTAACTTTTGTTCCAAAACACTAACTTTAAACCGGCCTGCAGGTGAAAAATTACTGCAACAAAAACTAAATGTTCATCGTGTAACATTTAGACTGGTACCATAGCACATAGCAAAGGGAGCGGCCATCATAGACTAGAGTATTATATACTAAATGTTTTAATAATGACAGCTGTGTATCATCCCAAGACAGGCAGCGACAAGTCCCCTGGGCTTCGAGTGCTGTAATTTAACTGCAGACCATGGCTGTCAACTCAGGAGAGTGCCAGAACAAAAATTGTCTAGTTTGAAGTGTAAAATAATCCCATAAAAGAATGTGCCTGAGAAACTGTATATGTTTTTAAATTTAGGGCACTCCTTTTAGGATGTTGAACTATTTCGACAATGAAACATTAATCAGCAAAAAATATTAGAAAAATGTTGACCCCTGACCTCTCTGGGAAGCACTTTGAAGAAAAACGATGTTTTTTAATAATACGATTTAGTTATCGATATAGATCAATCTACTAAAAGGAGTACCCTAAATTTGAAAACACCTGTATGGTAAAAGTCCAAGTGGTAAAAAACAAAGCATTTCTTAAAAATCATCCATCTAGAGTTCGAACTATAGATAAAGTTAAGTATTATTTTGGGTGTGATTCCCAGGTTGATCGATTTCTCGAGTCTGGGTGTGTATACGGCAGTGTATAGCCATAGGGCCATTTTGGGTTTTGAACCCTAGGTTTTACCAGCAAAGTGGCATCATGTCCAGATTGCTTTGGTTGCTTTTTGTGTGATGTTGCTGATGAGTTCCATTTGAGCTTGCTATCTAGTGTTACTCCAAGATATTTAACGCAATGGCCTTGTTGAAGAGGTACAGCATTTTTAGTTTACCTGTGAAATGGTGACTTCCTGGTAAATGGTACTAAGATAGTTTTGTTGACATTGACAGAGGGTTTATAATCGGTATACCATTTTGTTACAATATTAAGTGCTTTTGGTAGTAGCCTTGAGATAGTGTTTGCATTTGCCCCTTATGATAATTGCAATGTCATCAGCGTACCCTTGCATATCAATCTTGGCTTCGTTTAGTAACTTTGGTAGTGTGTCCACCACGATGGATCACAAGAGAGGCGAAAGAACGCCTCCTAATGGACACCCTCTCGTGGCTTTAACCTCTATAACGTTACATTCAGAATAATTGTTCTAACATATCTATTAGTGAGCATGTATTTGATCCATCTAGTTGTGGTTGTGACTATGCATCTCTCTCTCTTTGTCCTTTTGGTTTTTTCTATTTTGTCTTGTCAGTCTAGCAGTGCTGATTCCGTCGACTTGCCCTTTAAAAAGGCATGTTGTTTCTCATGTTGGTTATGCCCCAGTGCTCTTTCTCCGATGTTAAACATCTAGTGCTTTTTCTATAAGTTTTGTCGCAAATGAAGTAAGACTTCATTCCTACCATTCATTCAACCATTTATTGCAAGTTATATCCATTACTCCTTTATAGGGTGTAATGGAGTTCATAGCTCATTTCATTCTTTTCGGCCAGAAGACTATCGCGGCCCCCTTACAGTCTTCATTTGCAGGCTTTTCCTGCTCTTTTGTTGAAAGGTGTAGTAGAATTATCTTGGACGATGTAGCTAAGAAGTGAGCCTGGATCCTTCTCCGAATTTATGTATACAAATGTACTATTAGTATACAAATTGAATACCTACCTATTTCTTTTTAACCATTTTTTGATTTTTTTACCTTTTTATTTCTAAACTTAAATTATTTCTGTAAGTGCATTCTGTTTGTCTCATGAAAAAATAAAAAAAAAAATATGCTAAAATAATTATATTAATAAAACTTTGTGCTTCTTCGAAGTACTGCGCGGGCGCGAGGTCACAATCCGACTTCGAGTTATGCGTTTAACCGCGTTCTCAAACATTTTAAACATTTCTATGAAATTTCGATCTCCGTTTTCGGGATAAATGGTTAAACATTTTTCGAATTTTTTTACTGAATAATGTTTGATTATTGATATAGATCAACCCCCTAAAAGGACATCATTGAATATAAATACATCTGTATATTAATTAGGTCTCAATAACATCGCCCGGCCATACTACAGTATAATAGCGTTGAGCAGCGTTGCCACCGTCAGAGTCTTACTACCTTATATCGTACTATTTGTTTAGAAAAACATCTATTTACTATTATTAATTAAAAATACTAAATTTTCTTTCCCTTAAAGATTTCTTACTGTGTCTATTAGGTCAGACTCTTGCTTATTCAGAAAATATTTCTCCCTTTTCATCTTATCGCACGTGTGGGATACCCGCGTGTGTGTGTGCAGTCACTTTGGTTTCTAAAAGCCTGTTTTGCTAATAGAGCACAATTGTCGTAAAAAGTCGAGAGCGAAATTCGCTAAATTTTACAGTTCTCAGTGCTTCGCTGTTTCGTACGGAAAACGCCGTTGGCCCTAACTTATGTGGCTGGAATTGCGTATCTTTTAATACGGCAATGAGAATGCTTCCGTAAGCCGTAATATCTAATTAAATTAATTGAATTGCCGTATCAATGGCAACACTGAAGACGAGATACTGCTTTACATTTATATTCTGTCACCGCCATCCAGTGTTGTCAATGTCCGAAAATCTAACCCGAAGTCAGGAAATTTCAGCCAATATCATTCCGATGTTTGAAAATGGATACCTACACTCCGTAGTACGTAGTTTGGCTCAATTCAATGCTCTGTGGTAAGTACTTATATAATGCAATTAAACAAAAAAAAAAAAAGTTTTTGAATCTTAGCCTGTTTTTCCTGGGTGACTATCTGTAATCAGTCCTTTGCACCATAATCAGATGTGTATCAGTGATAGATAACGTGCAGGTTAACTCCTTCAACAAGGAGTCGACCTTCATATGGAGTCTGTCTGCTATTGTCTGCTGACCAAGTCTGAAATGTCAAAACGCTTCAAACGCCTAACGTTTTCAGTGACATTTGTGAGGTTAGATGCTAGTACATTCGTATGTTTTTTTAGTTTAATATTGTAATTTTCACTGTATTTTTTAATTTCATATTTCACGAATGGCATTTCAATGTACTCATGGATCTCGATGTTTTTTATAAACAATAATTTTATATTGTAGCACAAAAAATATATGAAGATTATCTTTATGACACGATAATCGCACTCATTTTTCATTGGCGATATTACCGATTGCATTTTAACTCTTTAAAACCTATGTATGAGCAATTTGTACATGATCTCCAATCCTAGTGCCGTAGAGGTAAGCTCTCTGGACATCAAATGTGCCGTCATGTTCCTCTGACTGTCGATTGAGGCGAGTGCCTAAGGTACATTAATCTGTAGTTTGCCACTAAAAATCAACTTTCTCGCATTCATATTTTTTGAAACATGCACAAGGATAGACGAACAGTCGAACGGATTTAGTGGAAAGTAGCATCCTACATTACATAAGATGAAACTACTATGATAATTTACTGTTAGTTTCTATTAGTTAATTACCTAATAGCTTCTGAACTTTCCTGACATTTGGAAAAAACGAAATTTTATTTATTATGTGTTTTTTATCATTTTTTTTTTTTCATATTTTTTCTAGGGTATTTTGACGTAATATGGCCTCGCCTCGCTAGTCGCTCATTCATGGACAAACAAACTGACTGGCAGCCCTAGAAATGTCAAAATTACTGAACCCGATGCATTGATAACTGGTGTTGTTTTTGATCGTGATAATATTACATTATTCGTATAATCATTTCAGGCAATTTTAATCAATCGGCATAAACGTATTTATTGGTGAAAATATTGTGCTACAATATATTATGACATTTATTAGTGCGTTTATTGTGTTACAGCTGTGTCGAAAAAAAACGCTGTAAGTACCCACTTTCTTAGTAATAATAAGTTGTACCTTGAGTAAATGCTTACCTATGCTTTCCGTTATTGATTCGCCGATATTTATGGACGTTGCTCTGCTAAATCACTTTTTGTATGATCAAATTATTTCTTCTATTTCGTTTCCCCGCTATATTTAGTACTTATTTAGATCTAAGTAGATTCCTAACCACATATTTTAATGTAAAATTACTAAAAAATACATTTTTGTTTACTTATTTTACTTATTAACGTTATCACATTTAAGAAACTTATTTACTAAATCACTCTGCTGGTACAGAGGATGGAATGATATGCTTCCTCTTTAAAATATCTTTGTGTTGACATGGGTACTTCTAATTATAAAGGGTCTCTCAAGTTGTTTTCTAATCGAAGATCATTCTAGATTTCTACAGTAGGCCTTGACTAGATCAATTAGATGACATATTTTATGTCTATAACTTAAAATAAGGTACCTTTGGGCTTCTTTTACACTAACTTGTACCTTTGGGCTTCTTTTACACTAACTTTTAAATTTTAACAAACTTATTTAGTGGATTGCATTCTTTACATCTTTATTTTACTATTAATAAAATCCGTAATTGAGAAATTTGAGAAACACTTTTATTTTAAAAGTTTTGATTACAGAAACGTCTGTCTTAAAATTAGATTTTATAACGCGCTAATTAAATATAAAATAACAGTAATTCTCTGTGGAGTTTTGTGTACATATATATAAAAAACAGTTAATATTCCTGGAAGTGTGATCTGCAAGATTCCCGTAGACTAATACCCAAAATTTCTCAAATGGCTCTTTTATAACAGCTAAATAGTATAACAGCTTAATGATTATTTTAAGTAAGTCATCTGACGTAAAATATTCAATGATTTAGGATCTGTATGTTACACCAAAGTAATTTGGGATCTTTTTAACTTGTCTGAAAAATACCCCTTTCTCTAACTGTAGTGTTCGGTAGTAACTCCCCCCTCCGACCGCCTAGCGGTGGGAAGTAAGACGGTCGTGATGCGCGGACGCAGCGCGCCGTCGACAGTTGAATAATCACCTACCTTCGATATAGTAGAGCTCGCCCTGTCCGCAACATTATATTGTAATTATAATAAACGGAAGTATACAAGCAAAGTCGTGGTTATTACTTCGAACCAAACAAGTGGTGACGCCGGGATCGCCGTGGCGAACCTCCGCCACGTCGCCCCGACAGACATCATACTAACCAACAGCGAAACAATAGCATTAAACAAATATCAAAAAATCAAACTCAATATTCCACCTGTCAACCCTTGAACCTCAGCTGTACTCATATGATGACATTGTCTCTACTGTCTCTACTCTAGTGCAACTATACTCAACCTTTTTTGTCTTCGGGCCACATACATATATTTGTAAAGCCTCGCGGGCCGCAACACTATACTGGTATGACAAAATAATATGTACGTCAAAGTCAAAATTAATCTCAAGATATACGAAATACAGAATGCCAGATTTTGTAAACCATGCCCTTGATAATAAATGTGCTTAGGGCCGCACAAAAAAGCTAGAAGGGCCGCAGGTTGAGTATAGTTGCTCTAGTGGGATAACCAGAGCTCTACGCTGCAATGCTTAATATATTTTGCAAAAATAATGCAATAATAAAAGACAAAAAATCTATGAGCTTTTCTAACAAACCACTCATATATGAACACAAATAGGACAGATTTTCTAAAAATACATTAAATAAAAAAAAACATTGTTAAAAACAAGAATTTCATGTCTGCTGTTGACCGTTGTCAAATTTCAATTCCGTAGAATAAGAGGAAGTGGTTCTAATTCCGCTTGCAAAATTTGACCTAAACCGACTTACAAACATTGCAATCTAAGTAAAAGCTTGTAAAAAAAATAATGCTTTCTTTTTAATAACTAAGAGAGTAGCTAAATGCGCCAATAATTAAACTGCTGAAGAGAGCCAAGGCTCTATTTTTTTTTCAAAAATGAAGGTTAATTTTTTTACTTGTTCAAACATAATTAGCGTTATTTTTTTACTTGTTCGAATTTGAGTTCGAAAGCTTACTGCGTTTTGCGCATTGCTCTCACATGGCAGAAACGAAAGCACCGTCCACACGAGAGCATTAGATTCTATTTTATTTATTTTTTAAATATTTCTCTGTTTTATCTGTTAAAGCTGTTATTAGTTGGATATGATTTGATATTTTTGTAATAGAAAAGAAAAACAATAACTTATAAACTAAGATACATCCAAAAATAATTATAATTTATACCTATAGCCGCCTCACCTGCACGTACACATTCACACGCAAATATCACCCTGACCATCTCTCTATCTGTATTCATTATCGCAATTTTTATACATTTTTGCAGGTATATTTATTTATTTAAATTATTTTTAGGTGTTTATGGCCATCGTTAGTTTTTATATTATGTAATATAATGTGAATAATAGCTGTAACTAACTTTGGAAATAAAATAAATAAATACCTACATAATACTAATTATTTTGCACTATTTTTTATAATTTACGGTTTATAATGCGAAGCATGTTTTGATGTCTTATTACTAACATCCTGCATAAATTATTTATTTATAACCTAGTCATTTCGTACTTTTAAATGTATAGCTAGAAAAAAATCCCCTTTGGTTTGCTGGAAGGCGGAGGTAGATTTCATTGGATCAAAGTAGGGATAGGCGATCTCCAATTGTACGAACTTGTATCAAACATTGTATCAAACTCGCACACCTCAACCCGCTGTACCTTTGCGCAGCGAGGGTGCGTATGCTGAATCCCTCTTTTTACTGTAAGGGTTGCTCATGGGAGGTTTGATTTTTTGAATTTTGAAAAAAAACAATTTTTCCGACCCTTAAGATCAATGGTTGGTGTTATCAAAAGTTTACTTAGATACATTTTAGGCCCTTATCGAAGGAATAATGTAAAATTTAAATGAAAATAGATAACCCTATATATTATGAAAGTTATGGTAAAATTTCACATTTTTGAAAAATACCTTCATTCCCGCCCCCTGGTCTGATTTTGCACATTAAGGGGCCTCTTTTCGATGGCGCTCTTCTCTGTCTTGCGGGTGCTTTCAAATAGTTCTGTCTCATCTAACACATAAACACTCTGTATCATTGTTGGTTAATTATGAAAAACAGAATCAATTTATGTCTAAAGTTTTACTTGAATTTGTATCTTTATAAAATAAACTACGCTTCCGCAGTTTTATTTTCTCGGTCTTGTATTCAGATAATTATGAAATATAAAATAAAATGATAGTATAAAGTGTATAGAAAAATACAGACATTTTGGGGCTCTTAACTTTGACAAAATAAAAAATTAATAAATAACTTAATATTTTTAAAGAACCCTAGAGATTTAGAAGATAATACGATACTAGTATTATTTTTCTTCTACATCTACAAACAAGAGTGTCACAACACTAAACACTACATCACTAACAGTATGGAGAAATTACCGGGTTGAGTCCCCTTAACAAACTTAACCGTGATTTTGTGCCCTTAAATTTTATGCACAACCCTTAAATTTTAGCAAACAACAAGGGCACAACCCTTAAATTTTATGTATAGATTTGAAAGTGATTGATGTAAATCTACGGCAGTTATCGTGTGCACAAGAAAGTGATATAGATAGATAAACTTTTAAATTGAGGGTGGTTTTGGGTACTAGGAGTCGTGATAAGATAAGATAATTTATTTCCAAAAACAAACATAAATTGTATAGGAATGACATTTGCAATTGAAAACAGTACAGCGGTTAAAACATGTGAAAAAGCATTAGCAAAGGTATAGGTACATATATAAACTAGTAATATATTATAGATACACGTAGATAACGTAGTACATATTCGTCTAGTTAGATAAGATAAGATGAGAATCTTTACTTCCATCACACGTATAAATGTATAGGAATGTTTTTACAATACAATAAAAAATTAGAATACAATGTAATGCAGCAATATTAAATTTTACATTAACAGAAAGAATCATTGATTAAAAATAAGATCACAAAGTTTTAAATATTAATATAAATTTTATTACAAAGTATGTTTTAAAAAGTGTAATTTATTTTGATCAAATGAGCACATACAATGCAAGTTGAAACTCTTTATGATTCGACAATAAAAACACCCTTTAAACTTTAAGAATTAAATTAATTTAATTAGTTCTTCAATCCTTTGTAGAATGCGATAAACCTAAAAAGCAGTTTGAACATAATATTTACATTGTAGATAATATTTAATGAAAACGATTTAAAATTAGTATATTTTTGACATGACCATCACGAATGAGAACTATTTAAATTCATTAAAGCTATAAATGTTTTGCTTAGTAATATATTTCTTCAATGCACCTTTAAATTGATTGAACTCAGATAATTTTTTAATGTTTACCGTTCATGGTACCCATTGCAATAGGTAGCTCTCCTAATGAAATATACCCAAAATAATAATCGGCTGTATTAAAATGACTTATCGATCGCACACTGATTGATCGGGTAATATTTTGCAAAATGCCTGATAACAATATTAATCTCAAAGTCGAAATATTGCCGATGCGCAAATCTTGACGCAAACAGCTTAACCGAGCAATTATAGCAATTATATATCGATGTTTGATAGCGATTACTGATTTACGTCAGCAGATCAACATCAGCTTGTTTATATTTTGACTTCTCGAATCCCGTGCGTATTTGCAGTGCACTTGACACCGTCATCATTCTTCTTTTCCGCGTTGTTGTGGGTACACGATTGTAGGTATATCTGATATCATTTTGCGGGACCTACTAAACCACCCCACCGCCATGCCCCCCTCCCAACCTCGCTCTCCACTAACCTCCAGACGGTTGAACTCGCTTATGGTACAGCAGTCTCCGAAAAAGGGATTATAAAGGGACCATTTTACCTACACTTTGAGGGGGATGAAATTGGCAAAGTATAGTGTTCATTACAAATAACTCACTTCGGAAAAATGGCTCATGGGAAATAACATTATATGTCGTAGTGACAGTATCACGCGTTTTTATAGTAATAATAATTAATAGTAAAAAATACATTTTTAAAAATAAGGCTGGAGTTGCTTGTGCTAGAGTAAGAGGAGATGGTGATAATGAAGCGGTGAAAATGGTATAATTATCGCGTGTGGATTGCCGTGCATCCTTTACACATCTATCTAAAATGGCTAATAATTTGTTTTGTGTTTTTAAACTTTTGACAGTTGAAGGCTTGACCAAGGTTACAACAAACTGAGTATTTTAATATCAGTT
Organism: Neomicropteryx cornuta; assembly: GCA_020383195.1. Lineage (NCBI taxonomy): Eukaryota > Metazoa > Arthropoda > Insecta > Lepidoptera > Micropterigidae > Neomicropteryx > Neomicropteryx cornuta. Next base: position 17,293,849 of record JAHKQU010000014.1, read on the forward strand.
CTGTGGGGCCACTAAGTATAACCATAAAAAAATATGAGGGACCAAGATAATCTGTGGTTATAAAATAATACAACCCCCCCCCCCTTCAGTAACCCTCTAAACCCCCATGAAACAATCTGAATGTTCCACGGTGTGCCTTTTGTTAAATCTTGAGTTGCACATTTTATTTTTTGTTCTTTTTACTTTATGAATTGTCAGCTGTGAACATATTACATTACCTTATAACAGCAGTACACGCTATAAAGGTGATGTAAAATGTATTGTATTGTATTGTTTCTATAAAAATATATAGTTATGTTTTTAAATGGATACATGTTCACTCGACTGCGTTAAACATATTAAATGTCCTATTTTGTATTGATTAGGTTTGTTTTGCCCATTGCAGTTGGCTTGAAAATTGCCAAACGCTGCGCGTGTATTATTTCGACAACGGCTAAGCTAAGCTGATACTCAATGATACGTTTTCTACCTACTAGACAAACTTTCTCTAACCACGATAACTGCAGTCGAACTCGTAACCTCAGAGGAATTTCGCCTCTTAGTAAAAAACAATTACTATATATACGGAACCCTCCCCATCCGCCTAGAAAGTCACAACATCAGTTTCTATTTCAATGCAATCCACCATAAAAATAAAAAAAAATGTTTATTTAAGTAAATATTAATAGGCCGCTTCATGAATAAATAGTCTTAAATTGAGTTCAACTCTAGCAGGGTAAGATATATTTTCTTTATACTATCAGATGATTTTTAAACGGTGCTTATCCTGCTATAGTTGACCGCGAATTACTTAAATATTAATTTTATACAAAGAATGCATAACAAAGACAATGCTAATTACAAGTCGCAATCAAACAAAAATCAGGCCAATGATTCAGAGGAGTCATTAAAAATAAATTATAAGAATACGTGCAATGACGTGCGACACTCGCGGCGGATGTGTAACAGGCATCGGGCGGCCGGGACACGATCGCCTATCTCGCACTTCGACGCGCTGTATTTCTACGAGAAAACTGTCAAAGACCAATATGTTCTTCGTTAAATTCTTTACAGAACAGTACAGGGTGTATGTTAATAGAACTTATAGTTTTCAAAATAAGCTAACATTTTTCTTATTCTTATCGTGTAGGTATAGTAAGACTAGTGTACAACCTGACTAGGTTATGTTGGTATGTTAGTGGATATGGGGGTTTATTTGTCCCCCGTTTATCGGGTCCTTTGCACCCTTTGTCCGCGTCCTTTGTCCTTTGCATTGTACTTTAAGATCCACTTGTAGTTCGCCCTCTAGTCCCGTACTGTAAATAAAGTTATGTGCGATGGTTCTAATCTCTTCTGGTTCGAGAAGATGGTTGCCTAGAAACTGGTACCTTTTGCGTATGAGGGGCCCACATTCACCAAGTTTAGGGGTATCTTGGCAGAATCTACTGAGTCCCCATAATGGATGCAGAAATAACGATATAAAGAACTTGGCCTTTAGTGTATTCGTAAAATGCTCACGCGCCGCCGTCCTTGAGGAACTGTTTGTGAAACGGTCTTCGCTGTTGCTATGCCGCAACAGACCGCAAATGGTCATCTTGGAAAATGGCTACTTTAAATTCAGTGAGCGGCCTATAATTAACGAAAAAAGGCGTCTTTGTGGAAAAAAAACAAACACCAATCGAATCAGTTTCTTTGCTATTTAATTTTATTAGGTAAATGCTATGGAAAATAATACTCGTTGTAATAGCTATCTAACTGCCTACAACGCTTACTCCTTAGGAGACATGTGTCATTGCCACATATAATCGCTTACAGTTTTAATAGCTTCTATGAATAAGAAGCTACTATCCCCGTCTCCGACCATCCGTTCTTCCGTTGCATCTTTCAACTCGAAATAGACAAATGCGAAAGAGTTGTTTTTTTATATAGATTAATACTCTACATATAAATACAACTATAGCCGCTTAAATCTCGGAGGCTGGTCGAATAATATTTGATGTACGAGTACATTCGATGCGAGTTTTGGATGCTATATACACTAGCTTATACATAAATGTGTTTAGAATCTAAAAACTAAAAAACTATCCCTAGGATAGCCGGAATTCCGAAATATGTATGTACTATGACACAATAACAATAGGTTGTAAGCGACAAATAATTTACATTGAACTCTATTCTGGAGGGGCGGAGGGTGGTTACAGAGTATTACATCTATATTAAAAACAATAATTTTATTGAAACAGAAAAAAATATTTGGTAGGAGGCTCTTGGCGCGTAAACTAAGTTCACATTAATTTTTGTCACTAGCACTTGTTTTGCACTTCATGATTGTAAATTTATGAAGTGATAAAAATAATTGTATTGTGTTTCTCAGAATTGATCCTAATGTTGTTTTCATTCTTCTGCATATATATGTATTACATACTCATTGTTAGTGTGGGATGGATTATTTTGCGATAGTATTGGAGCAGTTGGTAACAACGCAGTTACTTTGCAAAACATTTCCGCGTTCTGAAGTTGTCCGCTTTGCTTTCTCAGGGTGGGACTCCAGTCTTCTGGAACGATCATTTTAAAATATATTTTATTTTAATAATCTCCGATTAGGATCATTATGTAATATTTATATTGCCAATATGCCTCCAAATACTTCACCAGCCTGCATCAGGGCCATTTTAACGATTTTCGTGCACTGTTTACGGGTCATCGTTCACTAACCTCTCAAAATTCTTAAAACGAAATACCAACGAATTTTTCTTAATATTTATTCATTTTATTAGCTCTGAATGTTATTATAGATGTGAATTATGATCAGGTACTAGCGACTCGAATTTTCCCTACAAATCGAGTTAACGGTTAACGTTAAATTAAGACGGTACTATTATAAACTATTATAATTGTATGCATTGGCACCTAATAAAGTAATTGTAAACGACGAGGAGAAGAACGGGCATATTTGTTTAGCAAAAAATAAACAAATTATAAATAATACGATTTTTGTTATGGAGCCGTTAGTAAGGTTTTAACGAAATAACTGCGGAATGGCTGTTATATTTCACATTTGATAATGAAAGTCATTTAAATTTAAGATATGACTTTTATTAAATGCTTCCTGAGTACGTCACTGCGCCCGGCATCAGCCAATCAGCAGCCGCCATTGAGGGGCTCGCCTCGCTGATGCGCAGCTCATAACATGGTAAACATGTTTTTCACTTCGAAAATTACGATTAAATTGTTTATTGCATAAATTAAAACTACGCTTTAATTTATGACACACCTTTTTTCACGTGTTTTTGTTTTTGTATCAATATTGGTTTGGAGTATTCCGTAATATTTGTTTATGACGATGTAACATTATTATCATAACAATTTTGATTTGGACGATAACACGTTACAATGATATAAATGTACAAGTCTAGTGAACAGACGAGAATTATTAAATCTAATTTTACTAAATTAATTATTCTCAAGTTCACAATTAATTATTATTAATTGCCCAGAGCTAGTAAATAAATTTAAATGTAATATTCCTTTCGTTTAGCGAACCCGGCAACTAAAATCTTTCCTTACTACACAATGCTCGTCAAACAATAATCCATATCGAACTATTTTAATGAACTTATTAGATGTTATAATGCTTGAGATGAGAGTTAGATATATTGATTCTCGATCAGGAAATGTTGGGATCATTAATAAATGAATATATGTTAGGCACTTTTAATAGTGATGTTTTCATAAATTTAGTTGTTATGTTTCAATAAATATATAAATATCAATGTAAATTTAAAAGAAAAAATAAAATAGTATCATTTATGTAACATGCCTACATACACAATACAATATTATCAAGTACCAATATTATCAATTAGTCGATTTTTAGTAAAAATCTATTTTAGTTTTGCTATTTAGTTTTATCTATTTAGTTTTAGTGTTATTTTAGTTTTATCTATTTATTTTTTTAATCGAACCCATAATACTTACCTAGTTGTTTTTTTCCATTAAGGCGAAGCTAAAGAATAAATATTAATTTCGATCATTTAGACCCTTTTATGGCTGGCATTTGGTTGGTAACCATTGGATATTTAATAATAAAAAAAATATGTTTAGATACCTTGATCTTATGACTTCAACATAGTAAAGGCAGATTTTTAAAATTTAATTCTAGTTCTTAGAAATTTAATAAATGATAAACTGGTAATAGTTCTTTTTTAGTAGAATTGCTCTCTTATAAAAGACATTAAAATAGTAATTGAAAGGCAAATGAAAGGTCTAAAACATAGAAAAGTTTGTTTTTTAACTTTCTATATTATGAAGCTGTAATTAAATAAAAACTAACAATTTCTTACTGACCGCGCAACCTAGTAAAACCTGACGCCCTGTAAACATTAAACACCGAAAAAATAGCGCGTCAGATAGGTTACTAGAATTGACCCATACCCAGTTAAGGCGCGATGGTCGAAGTCTGGTTCGAAGACACGTGAACACCAGCTCCATGCTCACCAGCGCTCACCTCACCAGAGCGTCGGGCCGTCCGCAGCCAGCGATCCTCGAGCGAACAACCTGCTAAACGTCCCGAAGCCAGTGGCAAATCTCTTGCCGCAGGCGATGCCACCAACTTGCAACATTTTTGTTTAGTTATTTTATTAGTTTTTGAAGCCATTGACCCGACTTCGGATTTGATAGAAAGCTAATCTCTGACGCCCACACATAATTCCGAGTTTATTACAGTCAAATACACCGTAAGATTAATAGTAATAATTCTGATTGCTAATATCTATATTAGCAATCTCACATAGATAGGTTTATATTATTTTTTACTGGCCAGTAATAAATAATACGTTCCAACAGTCGTTCTGTCATATTTTTGAAATTCGAATACGATATTTGAGCGCTCTATCGAACTGTCAATGTTTCATTAACAAGTACTAAAAAATTGTTAATTTTAATGTCATATATCTATATTATTCGGCCAGCCTCCGATGTGATCTAAACGGCTATGGTTGTTTTTCAAGGAGATCAATATATTCACACACTTTCTCTATCACAATATGTCGTCTAAACCCCTACTTTTGGGACATGCTTATTTCTGTTTATTCCTAATTCACTGTTTATGAATTAAATTTTTAATAGGTAAATAAATCGAATATGTATTAACCTAGATATTTAATAATTGTTTATACATTTCATTTATTTGTTATTTTTTTAATTGTTTCATTTATTCGTTTTATTTTTTCATATATTAAGTGTTATTGAGTAGACACCTAAATTGTATTCATGTGTGTGTGTGTGTGTGTACGTGGGTGTGTATATTTGTGCCTTAGTTAATTTTTATATTTTCACAGGGTTTTGCGCTGGTCTCTTGTATGCTCTGTAACAATTCAAATATAACCTTCCTTAGAACAGGTAACTCTTATCTAGTTAGGAAGGTTATAGACTTGTACTCATCGGCCAACATGTTTTCTCAATAAAAACTAAAAAAATGTCACTGGCTCTTTTGCAGCCAGCCGTTCGTTTCTGTGCTCGATCGAGACATTAATTTCAGTCAAGCGAAGCGAGTCAGTCGAAGTCTTATTATCGCGCGCGAAGGTCGCTTCGCTCGCTTTCATATCGCATGTGTTTTGTTTTCGTTGTACTAACTACTATAACATAAAAGACTATAAAAAGTGCGAACTATAGTTATTCACCGATATCGATTGTCGTTATTGATTTTAATTAAACTGCGCTCCCATTCTGTGGTAAGTGAGCGCACGTTGTTAATATAATTATATGTAATTACAAATCAATTGAAAGTGATTTTTCGTACTCGCCGCAGTCATTTAGCAATAATTGCCTTTCTACGACGATAAGTTGATATAATATTAATATCGTGTATAAATAAAATTTGATATGGCCATGCCTTTGTGTTTTTTATGACACTTTCAATTGCAACACTGTTACGTAAAGGATCTTACAACATTTTACTTAAATTAATGATAAGTAAAATACTATCAATATTTGAACCTCATAATTACTATCGCTTCAAGACTGGCACCTAGTAAAGTGATAAAGTCCATGCAAACGTGTACTACATAATAATGAATCCTTTAAATATAATTAAAAAGATTATTTAATCCCGACGTTTCGGTGATGATCACACATCCCGTCCTCATTATGAAAAGTTGAGATTAATTAATAGTCTTGTACACGCGGTATGAAAAAACCGAAAAATATATGTTTTAATGAATGACGACCCTAAAAAATATGATCTCTAAAAAGGTGTAGTTACATCCGATAATAAGAAAATGTGTATAAATAAAAATCTCCCTTTGGAGTCCCATTAGCTTTAGGTTTGATTAAATTTTATAGGAACCGTTTATAGTGTAGGTACCTAATTTGGTCGAAATTATAGAAATTTAAAAATATATATTTCGACTAATAACATTATGTCCTTACATTTAGCTTCTATAAAATTCTATCCAACTAGGGAATACCCGCAATAAGGTAGAATTGGTGGTGATATTTTAATATTTAATTTCATATATTCGGTGTCCCAAGACGATTCGCGATAAAAAAAAAACAGTTAATTGGTCCTGAAATTTTAAGTATTATTTGTAAAGACGGTACACCAAAATAATCACGGTTTCCGAGAAAAAAATTGTAAACTTTATGTGGTATTTTTAAAGGGTGGTGACAGCTGATGCTACGCGTCATAAACGGTAGGTAGGAAAGCGGTCAATGTGACCTTATCGCATCGCGTCGCGTCGCAATTGACCCGTCGACGGAAAAGACCAGCAATTTACACCATCACACAATAAATTTGAGATGAATTATTATGAGGGGTAGTGTATTTATTGGGGGTAATAAACATAAAATAACCAAAAAGCTAAGAAACCTGGGTGTTAAATAAAATATAGCATCTGACCTGAAGCACATTAAATGTGCTACATATATACATTACCAATTAATTGTATGCTTTAAAAAATGTTGAAGTTATGCATTTGTTAATAGTAAATTTACTCCCTCCTCTATACAAATACAACCTCCTATACAACCTGTAAAAAATGTATTTTTTTACTTTTTTTAAACAATATCCATAGGTTAAATCTATCATTTTATGTAGTCAAATCTTTGACCCGACTTATTTATACCCTTACTCAGTTGAGCGTATACAAGTATTTTTATGGCATTTTATTTTATATTACATCCTTCATAGAATCACTCTTTCCATGGTTTTTTTAAAATATTTATACATAATATTGTAATGGTCTCACGCACACACGCACACATTACCCGAGGTATTTAATTATATAGCTTTCGTGCTGCCTGCTAGGTCGAACAGCTGTTCCACCTTCTGCTAGGTCGATCTCCTCGCAATCGCGCGACCATCGTACGATGTTTATCGTCACCGCCTGCTTTACGCGGTTGGTGGCAGCTATCGTGCGTTGCGGTGACTGTTGGATGGTCCTGCGATTTCTAGTGTCATTTGTTAAGAAATTATGAGAAAATTGATCACGGTTACCGAGAAAAAAATCTAAACTTTAAGATCGTGTACTTAATAATATCTTTGTTGTGAGCACCGTAACGGTGTCAAGGCCATTATCAATCGGCGCGGTATTGGAATTCGCGCGTTTACCGAATTTACACCATCTGTTAAAAAATATTGTAAATTTGGTTACGAATTATTTTCGCATTTTGTTTACACTTAATAGGGACCATAAGCCGGCGATAACTGAGCAAACGCTACCATTTTTTGTACAGACACGGAACCCTTAAATAAAATACGATTACTTGTGAGGTAATGAAAATAATATCAAATAAAATAAAAAATTTATTATTATTTCTTAAAAATTACATTCCATAATTATCTACTCATAGCAATATGATTAACAAGTACATGTAAGTTTTTATCACGTCAACACGCCATCATCGTATGATACTCAAATAAAGTACCGTTTGGTGTCTATCTCCGAATCCATCGCCTTTTTCTAACAGGTTTAATAACCTTTGCGCACTTCAGGGATTTGAATGAATGCGTGCTCTATATGTTAATAACTCTTATATCAGAAGGTATTTTTATGATTGTATTTTCTATCTCTCATTATATTGATCTTAATTTAATCCTAACCTATCTATAGCAACCCGAGACAAAGATCCACGAGGCACGCCAAATCCTTAAAAAAATGTGCATTTAAATAAAACAAAGATCATTAAAAAAGGCGAATAATTTAATCTAATTAACGTTTAATTTAATTAATAATGTTATCAACACGCGACGAGAATTCTTTATACCCCCTATTTTAACCATATTACGCCCACAGAGGGGTGTGAGATTATGCATACTTAAGTTTATACGAAGGAGTGCAGAAACTAAAATTTATCTATAACATCTGTTATAACATTAAACTAAATACAATAAAATTTTCATACTACTGACAGATTGCTCGAATGAGTTCTAGCTGTGAATTTTGTTTTATTTCGAATGTTTCTTTTTCAACGGTCCGTCAATGCCGTAGTATGGCAAAATAATTATTAGTGCCATCTTATTCTTCCATGAATGCCAAGTCTCATTTTTACATGAAAAAAATAAAACTTACAATGAATTTTATCAAAAAATAAATACAAATACAAGCCGTAATTGTGTTTTTTTTTTCTCAACTATTACTAACATTATTATTTATAGCGAAAGACACGCCAATGACGCCACGCTCGCAGATGACGTATTTTACTCGCTCGCAGATGACGTAGAGAATAAAATAAAACAAAGAATATATGCAATGATTATAGAGGTATAAGAACGTATACCGCTCAAATATAGAGGTATAACGCTCAAAGTTAAAAGGTTAATGAATTACGGTCGAATTTCGACCACTGGGGGGGGGGGGGGGATTAGTTAAATTTAATGAACAAAAGACTATCTCAAATCAATATTTCAATTGACATAGTAAGAGGATGTCGAAGAATTGGTATAAATAAATATTTGAACTAAAAATATTATAAATGTATTTTTGACGACTTGTGTGCGATAATAACGTGATGGGCTGTGAAAGGTCTTTCTGTTATTTACAACACAAGATTGCTTGTTTGTTTTCTTAAACGTTCGACGCCCGCGGATGTGTTTCACCACTTATCTGGTGATACCACCACTCCTCAGTTTTTGGCGCGCAAATTATTTTTGTAATGGTTTGTCAACTTGAGGTGAATTCTTGTGATTTGTATTTTTAACCGAATCCGGGCAGTTCGCTCGAGCAGCAACCAAACATCCTAAAGTCTAACTTTTTTTTGTACAGATAAAAGATATGCAATATGTCGAAATTCCGCTTGTTTTATTATTTTATTATCTCCAATATACACGAGAGGGGACTGAAACATTCGGAGACAAAGCGAACGAGCTTTAGGAAGGGGAGGGCGGAAGAATTAATAAATTCCGTGCCTCTGCAGCACTTCGACGTTCCAAGTGTTTTGCCCGTTGCCTCTCATTTAACACGCTAATTAATATAATGATCTGTTTTCCTCGCCGAGTCAAGAGAATTACAATTTCTACTTGAATTAATAGTTTTTGTATCCGACCGAATAAATTAACATCAGTCGGTGAAACTGGTTCGATGGTTTTATGTCATAACAGTTATTAAAAGTGAAGTGTCAATAACCTGAGCATGGCCCTAAGAGTGTGTTTTTAGGTTTTGATGTCAATATATAAACTTTTTATCTTTTATGAAGTTTTATAAAATGAATGAAAATAATAAAAATGTTGACACTGGAATAAGCTTTATAATAATAACATTTTTTGTAATTTAATTTGCCAAAACATATACGTAATTAATATATTTATAAAGTTAATTTAACATTATACCAATTAACAGTATCTACCATAGAACATCATCCAGTCATAGAAACAAACTGCATACTATGATTTACTGTGATTCTTAAGTTGCTATCAAACATTATTTCTGTAAATTTAAAATTATCATTTTAACTAAATAATCAAAGCCAAAACTAAGAACTATCAAATAAGACCACCAGTATTGTCATTCAAATAACCAACTATGTATATATATATATTAAATTAAATATAATAATACACTATGCACCGAAGTTAAAACAGATAGAAAAAAACTTACAGAAAAGATGAATCATTAACGAAAATATTACTCATATTATATTATTAATATTTCGTTGGCAAATAGCCTAGATGCAAATGGCATAAAAGCATAAATATTTACAGTTTAAAAAAACTTACCTTGCCAATTCGCAGATGGCACGCTATTTTGTAACTTATTTTCATTAAACCTAAGGATTATAATATTAATACTATCTGTCATTAAAATTATGACACAGTGTGCTTGTTTACAATAGATTACAATGTTTATGAAGGAGTCATTCTTCTCTTCAGTATGTTTTTCTTATCACCTGTTTTAACTTTTGTTAATAGTGATTAATTGACAAACGTGTTTCGTAATTGTCATTAATAAAATATTAAATCGAAAATGTATCGAAAAGAACTTTATAATAGATTTTTTTTCAAGTAATTCGAAAATCGTAGAAAAATGGTATAATAATGAAGTGACCATATTTAACCTTAGAAAGATTGTCAGTATAGAAAGAAAGTCAGGAAGTCTGGTTGTGCCAGGCTCGACATAATATAATATTACAATTTTTACAGATTTCTTTTTTTAAGGTATGCAATACCTTTATTCCTTGCCTGCATACATGTATGTTAGTTTCCAGATAATTCTTCTAGCATAATTTCTTGGGAACCACAATTTCGACACACGCATGTTAGTATGAACATCGATGTGGTAGCAAAACATTTGAGAAACCATGGCACGTAAACAAATTGACAGCAACGTTAATATATTTCGGTTGACAGTTTTTTTTCCAAAACTCGTCAATTGATGTCCTCAGCGTGCATATATGGACAAAGTTGGCAACGGAAACACGGTGAGGTGAGTTATGAATAAGAAATGACTCGTCCTTGAGGTGGCCTCATGCCAAGAATCCATTTAGCTATATGTGCTGTCTGAAAATTTACGAATCTATACATACTAGGTATCTACTAATATTTTGATATTTGTGTCTTTGCAGATGCTCAAGGCGACCATCGGATGAACAATTCGTTTAGGTAAGTTCTAGTATTTCTACTTTATTCTGGTATTTCAAATTCCATAATAATATTTTATTCCGCTTTGATAATTACAACGCTGTTATTTACATATTTTTTCTTAAATGTCGTAAATGTCACCATAGTATAACAATCCTGTTTAAAAAGTATAAAAAGTAGTGTGTGTGTTATGAATATTCACTTCCAAATGAAGTCTAATATTACCAATGCCAACGTTATCACATTTTTTTTTTTAAAAGTTTCGTTTCATGTATGTTTCTGCAAATTATCACATGTTTACCTAGTCGTTTTTTGCACTGGCGATTACTTCATAGGTTTCCTTTTAAACTTGATATAATATCCACGCTAATGCTATTTGCCTCAAATACTAAATAAATATTTGTTTTTTATTGAAATGCTGATCCTTAAATTCGCGGGTTTTTGTGCACAATGTATATATTTATAGAGTGATCGTATAGCCTAAAACAAATTATGACAACCACTAAAAAGAGAGGAAATAAATTTAAACTAGGTGCATTTTTAAAATTTTGCATATAACTCGATCCGGCAACTAGTAGATAATATTATAAAAAAAAAACTACCAATAATTAATTGAAGCGAAGCTCCCATGTGGTGACTCAAATGTCACTCTGTTCATGGACTAAGGCTCTAGAACTACAAGACCGATTTTGATATTTATTTTTTTAAAATGACCATGACAATATCTTCTGTGCATAGATACCAAAAAACATATACATTTGATTGCGCAAAGAATTATAAAAAAATAAATGGTAATCCCTATGGAGAAATACATTTATATACTAAACTCCGCTCCAATGTATGCCGCAGCGAAGCAAAGCGGCGCCCTGGTAACTTCGGCACTCTTAAAAATCGCCTCCTGGGTTGCGAAAAGACCTAAATTGCGATTGTCCATTATTTCACTGTTAGGCCGGAAATACATCCAAACGGTGTTCCGTTTTTCGCGCTTCCGTGTCGCCCGACCTGGACTCCAAGCGAGCTCTATTTCTGGAAGATGCTCGTCTACGAAATTGGGTCGCTTAATATTTCATACGAACGCATATCGGTGGGATGCGTTAAAATTAATCAAAGATTACATTTTTAAAATATTATTATCCGAGTTATCGAATGGTAATTATTATCAAACTATTTATTTACCTCTGTTGCGTTACTCTTTAATTAAATATAAACCACACCAACAGCGATAGCTATGGGTTCAACTCCTGATATTTCAGTGGGATTCGATTGGGTGATGTTTCCGAAGGAATGACGGGATACAATTTTAAACAGGTAATTTTACAACTTCAGACTTTATTTAACTGCTTTATGTTAAAATAATTACATTAGTTCATTAGACATTTATGTCAAGTTTTTTGTTTATTTATAATGATTTAATTTATTAAATATTTACCGTACCTTGCAGGAAAAAATATTTTAGGAAATGTTAACGTTAAATTATATTAATTCAGGACAAAGAGCGCATACTTATTTTCGAATAAACCGATTATTACGTAGTTAATCAAAAAACAATTCATATTTTGTTGAGGTAGATTAAATTGTTTTTAATGCGCGGTTTTCTCAGTACAAAAAGATGTACTGTTTAAAATTATCATCAGTCCTTTGTGTGCTTTTATTGCGACATGTTTTCGTTACGTAGCATCGGCGGTGCGTCAAAACAAGTTCACTTTAGTTCAATGATCTATTCATAGTATCTTCATTTAAATGTGGTTTTATTCAATATTATTTTTCTTCGTATGATTATGAATGCGATTTATTGTATAGCGCAGCTTACATTGTGTAATTCATTCGCCAAAGCATTTGATTGCGCATAAGTGTTACTTACTGATCTGCGCTGAGGACTGATGCTCTAACATTTGTTGTTGGGGTAGAATGCTTGGCATATAATGGATATATCTCCCAACGAATAGATCAATCACGCAGAAGCTGAACGTCTGACATCGTCTATCCTCCGCCGCGGAGATAAATGAGGATCCTCAAATATCTTGGTTTTATAACGAGACCCTGGGATGATTCAGTAGGGAGGTTAAGGGTGAAGGGTAGATCGCCCGTTAGATGAATTATTGATAGATCTTATGGTGTTTCATTATTTCTAAGAACACGAAATAAGTGAACGGTGAACGCTTCTGTTCCGATAGGAACACGGCTTCTAAGAGAAGGCGAAGAACTATCACAAGTTTGCAAATCGACAACGTCCTGCCGTAACGGGAAGGAACGGTATATAATCCACAGCAAATAATAACAAGTTTTTAAAATCTCAGTATCAACCGACGATAAGTTTATCGTGTTACTTTTAATCGTGAAAAACAATGAATCGTAAATTTGTCGATATCTCTTATCTACGAATAGTGGCGCGGTTTTCCTTCGAGTCACGCTTCGGCGACAATAACACAAGAATGCCACTTGAAAATAAAATTATAATAGGTATTTTTTATCGCGCGCAGAGTTTTTTTTATTACTGACCGGGTTACTCGACCCGGTATTATTCGCAGGTATATTTCAGCATTTTATAGCTTAGCATTTATTTTGTATTTCTATGTATATTTTACGCACATATGTAGCCGGTATTTATGTACATTGTACTAGGCTGGTTCTAGTTATAAGACTTTTGTACATATAGCTCATAACTATGGACCTCTTTATATTTTAAAACTATAAACTTTTTGTTTCAATTTCAAATTCAATTTTTTTTATTATAATGCAAAAGTACATGTATATTTTTGCTGCAGTAAATTATTATATATTTTTCTATATAAACATTATTAAGATTAACAAAACTAAAAAGAACATAAACTAAATTGATCCACAACAACATGTTTTGTTTTTGTACCGACTTCGACGTTTTGGTGGATCGGTTTCTTATTGTTTACCAACAAGAAATTCCAAGTATTAATTGTTAGTTTTTTGCTTGTAAATTTATTTAGAAATTTTCTTTTTTAGGTTTTTTACATATTTTTTTAGTATTTACTTAAATATCTTCTAAATATGAAGTTATCGTATTGATATTAATCACAAATTTTATTGAAAAACACGTAATGAGTGATTATTCATGTCGAATTGAGAAGTTCCTCCTTTTTTGAAGCCGGAAAGCAAAATAAACGTTTTTAAAAAGCGCAATTTTTCGCTGGTCTAATATTTTGTACGAGCAACATACTCATTACATAAAACACTTCTACTCTACACCATTCGGTAGACGAAGTACTCTTACTTCTAATTTTTCGATTTTATTTAGGATACTTTTGCCGGATTACTAAATAGGTACCGTTTCTTGCTGTAACAGAAAATAAGATTCAGGGTCAACGAGTTTTTTTCCCGCCATCCAAATGTGTCCACGATACATCTGCGTAAGAGTCTTCGGTGTGCTCTGAAATGAACCTTCTACGTTTGTGATCGTAGATAATCACTGAAGCTGCTTTACCGCTGAACCGATGTCAGGACTTTCACTTTTTCGCATAATCTATAGACGGATTATAGTATGCTGTATGCCTGGCAGCTGAGCCACATACGGGCGGCACGCCCCGCTCGACTGGTTCGACGCGACACGCTCGTTGATGACAGGACGGCTCATGACGTACGTATTTCTGCGCACGAGCGAAACGAGCCATTACAAGTGCCGCAGTCACAAATCGTCTTGGCGTCGGCGCGGTGTGATCGTCCCTAAAGTATATAAAAAATATTTAAATGTTATAGCATTTAAATGTCTTCTTTTACCCGACTAAAGTACAACTTGAACGTAGGGAAATGGTCACAATACAAAGATATTATATTGCGATATTGTATTCGTTTTTTTTTTGTGGTGCCTTATAACAATCACGAATCAAAGTGCCGATTTTCCTTGGTAGGTAGGGTTTACTAGGGTGTCTTACTTCATGTTCTCGCTTGATGTTAGCGTCATCTTCCTTGAGCCTAGCTTATAAGTTTTTTTCTGGCGTTATAATTGGTACGCGTGTAACGAACATCATTAATTGAATTACAAATGCTATACGTTTTCAACATTTAACTATATTCCTTGCTGACTCAGTCACTAGTGGCGACAAACAAACTGCAATGTCACGAGCTGTATCTACTAAGAGCGACTGTTATAAACAAGTCCACTAACCAAGCAATTCAATAGAAACTCCAGAAATTAATTTGACTATACCACATAGCGACGTCTTTTTAAACTAAAAAAATTATGACGGATTCATGATGGTGTTGCTTTTTAACCAGCGTTGTTTTCAGCTAATAAAGTCGGTCGTACTAATCGGTTTTGTCAACATTTATAGACATAATTGATCTCAGTGCAGCGCCAATTCTCCCGAAGGACTTAGAACTTGACTCGTCAGGCCGTCACCTAATACGGGCTTCCGTACTCCCTGGTGAACCATCACTAAAACTATTATTAATATTACCTGTATCTTATTCAAATAAATAAATGCTATTAACTAGTGTTGTTTTTCTATCGAAACGAGAAAGTCTAATGTGTAGTTGAAACGTTTCTATTAATAAACTGTGTTTTATGCGCTTTCTCGTTGCCAACTGTTTTGAATGTGTTATACGAACCGTATTCAAGTGGTAATGCGGTTATTTCATTTTTATAAAAATTTGGTTCGGTGCGCAATGATTTGTGATTAACTTAGAACTTATTCCAAGCAAGTTATATCCTTCTAACGTTTATTTTTTTGTTATTGCGGTAATATTTTCGTATATAGAACCACAACAAATCTATCTTATACCCTTCATGGCGCTCTTCTCTGTCTTGCGCGGGCTCTTGAATCGTTCTGTCTCATCTAACGCATAAAAACTTAGTTAAATTTGCAATGAAATGAAATTTGAATTTTTATGAAATATACAATTAGAAATGCCAGTTTTATTGTATTCATTCTTGTATTTGGTTAATAAGTTATTTACGTCTAAACTTTTGATAAACGTATTGAAAAATACAGACGTTTTGAGGCTCCTAAAATTTAGACAACGTAGAATTTTGTAACTTATTCTTTTGTAACTTATTGTAAATTATTCTTCTTCTATATCTACAAATAAGTCACAATATTAAAGCGTTTGTATAAAAAAATAACCTGGTTTGATTGGGGTGGGGTTTAGGTTTGGGGTCTTTTACATTTATCATCTAAGTAAAAACTCATTTTCATGATTATATTTAATTTCGATACAAGTCGATTCATGTTTTATAGACCGAAAACTGCTGCAGACAGCGATTTTCCGTCGCTCTCGTACCTACACGAAACACTATTTGTGTTCTCCTTTGGTAAGGTTTTCATCGCTCGCGTGCCACGGACAACCATTATTTATGTGAATTATTCAAAACCGAACGAAACACGCATGCATTAAATGCCATGCACAATGGTGCACTGCATTGCGGACATTGGCTAATTTCCACTACTTTTGTCCATTCTCTCGGCGAATAATGCTGAGCTGTCGTTCGAGGGGACCGTTGACCGCTTTATCTTTCTGTTAGATACAACAGAGTGACCACGAGGTCCAATTTGGAGAAGTCATCTCATTTCCATATTTTTTACATCCAAATTCGGAATGGGAATAGATTTATGCGCATTACTGTTTCTTATAATAATTGTCCAAAATTGTAATAAAAAATGGGATTTTATTATATTGTATTTGAGATGTATAATATAAAATACATATAAATTTGTTATTTTTTTTTACAGTAATTGATATCTTTATGTCTGGCTTATGTTATGTATGTTAGTGGATGAGGGGGGTTTGCCCAATGTACCGCGTCCTTTCCAGAACTATTGTACTGTTAAATCCACTTATAGTTCGCCCTCTAATCCCGTACTGTAGATAAAGTTAAGTATCGTTTTGGGTGCGATGATTCTAATCTCTTCTGGCTTGAGAAGATGGTTGCCTAGAAGCTGGTACCTTTTGTGAATAAGGGGCCCACATTTCCCTAGTAGGTGTAACGGGGTTTCTGGGCTCTCTTGGCAAAGTCTGCACCTGTCGTCGGTCGATAGGTTTAATTTGTGCAGATGTTTATTCAGCTTGCAGTGGCCTGTTAAGGCTCTGGTTTATATCCTTAGTTGGTTTCGGCTTAACTTCAATAGCTCCGAGAGTCTTTTTTGCGAGAATCCTACTATGAGTTCTTTGGCTTGCTTTTGCCAGTATTTTTGGATTTGCTATGTTTGGCTTTGTGATATACATAAATCGAAGAGTTTTCATAAATAAACCTTAGACGGCGAATTAATCATCTTAATCTGCAACAATATACGTTGTATAGTTGGTTCCGTATACGAGTAGTTATCTATATACCATATAGACTACGAGATCGTTGCGGAGTTCTTAGATATCCTAATAATCTAAATATATTAAATTAAAGTCAACAAATAAGAATCCATAAGGTCATTCGAAACACACTTCGATCTCTTGACATAATAGTACCATAATATAGTTGGACATTTCTTTAAAAGTCTATATAAAAAAACACTATAAAGGTCTTGATGAGATATTTCGAATTTGATCCGTGGCGTAAAAATACATAAAACGCGCTCGCCGACGTCATACTGATTTGCGCGCGCCTGACGTTTGAGTCGTCGATTCGTTCCTTCTTCTAGCGGTTAGTATAGCGGGACTTTCGACAGGAGTGAAGTAAGCAAGCCCTCTCGTATCGGAAGTCGTATTGGACACGCTGATCTTTTCGATTCTCAAGCTGTGTATAGCTTAATCTTGATGTACCTAAGTTCTCTAAGTAGGACTTAATAATAATTTAATAAAACTCAACAATTATAAAACACACTTGGGAACTTCATAAATCTCAACAATTCGGAAGTATAATAATGAAATTGATCGTATTATTTCTTGTACATTTAAAAAAATGCAACGCCGTTTATCCGCAAAGTCCCATTTGCCCTTTAATATATTTTTATTGAAATTGTGATTTTACAAATATTTTTTTTATACTTATCTGCATAACTTTTTTTATTGGTTTAATTGTCCGTACAAAACAGCGAACATTGTTTTAAAGAATTTGCCATGGTTTATATTAAAGGCTTTAGAATCAAGGAAGATGAAGAGTTTAAAAATTGTGTGGCCCCGATACTAATTCAAATCTCGTTCCTCTTGGTTTCACCACTATCTCGAATGTGTAGGTATGTTATGAAATGACTTTATGACTATTTTGTTACATCAAGTTAAAGAACTTCTTTGCCTTAGAATGTAAGGTCTTACTTACATAAGTCTTTCAACTCGGCATATGACACAAAAAGCACACAGATGAGTATGTTATGCAAGTAGCAATAGGTAGTTATTATTGAAATAAGTAATGCTTAATAAGCAGTGTCATTTTTTATCACACATTACGTTTTCCTTTATTTAAGCAATGAAAATTGAAAATTTTAGTCGAGTAAAAACGAAAAGTGTAAAAACCATTCCGAATAAAATACTTTCATCGCATTGCGGAATATTGCCATCAATAACACATCTATAAATATTGTGCGAAGAAACTTACCGTGTTATTTCAATAGAGTAACGAACTTTGCACAATATTATTTCTAACACACTGCCCGCGATAGACATAAATAAAATAGCTGCGTCTTAAGAGGTCAATCATAGAAATTCACCAGTCAAAAGTGTCCTAAAAACAGTGAAGAGAATAGATGCATCTTTTTATTTTTTAATTTCTTTATTTCTACAATTCACAATAATGAACCATCAAAATTTTCCAAGTTTTTGGGCGAATGTCGCACTCCTTATTACAGAGGTAGGAGAAATGTGTAACTGGCTCCCGGCTTCTTATTTTCATAGGTCATATGCAGCGCATGCTTTGTTCCACAGTACAGGTGACACATTTTGTCATTACATAAACAATTGATAAAAGTTTACACCGTAATAAACTCAATTAAAATCAAAACTAAAACAAACGTAATAAACTGATGTAATATAGAATGTTGACACTAATAAAGATAGTAACTTACTTAATATTAGAGATAAAGTATTTCTTTAAATTCTCCCTAACGAATTTAATTGATTGAATTCGCTTTCGATTGAAAATCTTAGGAACTAATGATTTAAGTAATCTTTGGCGGTACGCATTATTTTGTCTTGGTACAAATAAGTAATTTGCGAGTTGCCTGCCTTGTTTCACGACCGTGACTAATTGGGATTTTGTTTTAATTGTTAAAAAATTCTTCCGCTGAAATTGCGCATCGCACCTTCTTATCAACTGGTAATATTCTACAAAAGGCGGAAAGCTTCATGTAATTATCTTTATTATAGGCTTTTATTGTACGTCCGAGTGAACGATTTCCATAATAAAAACGGTTGTGATTGACCAAACCTATTTCTGGTGACTCTAGTGAAACAATATCTCAATTGATAAAGTAAGCTTTACGATTACCATGTCGTGAAAGCGGCGTTCAATGTCCTTAACCTTCGGATGAGTATGTGGAACGTGGGATAATTTTGAACCACAAATGGCCGAGGCACAAATCAAACGAAAACGGACCTTACGGAGTCAACACCAAAGGGGCTAAAAAGATGATTTGAGCCGATGAGCATCATAATGGAATGGTGTTTCCTCACACTGGCAGGTTCGTCGCGTATTCCGTTCATAAAGAACAAACTTATTTTAATCTGAAATGTCAACGGGCCTCAAATTCAATTTCACACATTTTGTACGATGTTATCGACTTACTCTAACGTCGAAGCGTCGCTGACAGATCCGAACCAAATCGAAATTTACGTACACAGGGGCAAGTATAAATGTTTACGCATCAAAAATCGCCAATAATATATGATATCATGATATTTGCGCTGTTTACAGTCGAACTCGTTAACATTGATCCCTTCCTCAAATGCTGTAATATATGTATGTATAGTAGTCTGTCTCCATATAGAAATTGGCAGCAGAGAAGAGGCGACCGACCGCTTTTAATATCGGCATCATATTCTCTTCGGTGCCCATCATGTTTGGCAGCGTTTTTGCTCTTGGTCGGTGGTTTTCATGACAGTCCGCCAACCGCCAAATTTCAATGTCAAATCAACAAACATAGGCAAATAGTAGGTAAATCGTCTGGCTAAAATAGTACACGTCAGTCCGCAAGTATTTTTTGCAGTCGTCCTTTTTTTTAAGTGTTGGCATTTCTTCAACTCGTAGACAGTGCTTTTCTAAATATGGCAGAAAGTGTGAAGAAATATTGTTTTCGTTTTTCGTCCAACCTATACCATAATAATATGCGATGGACCCCGAGCTATTTTGGTTGACGTGCTTGCATTATTTCAAATGGGTCAAAGTTATAATGAAACAAATATTCAGTATAGTAAAAAATGTAAAAATGCATTCTAGTGCTTTGGTATTAAGCACGAAAATATTGTCATTTTCTTCACGAGTGGCACTTTGCACTTGACGGTACAATGTACCCTTACAAATACGCCTACTAAACCAATACATTCAAGGTGGACTCCAGAGTGTTATACTTGCAATCCTTTACCATACCTCTACAGCCGTTAAAAGAGACCAGAACAGCCACGAGTCGTCTCTCGTGTCTTCCTGTCGGATGCAGCGTCCGCTCCATTCTGTTTGGTTCAGGTGTGGCTTCGTTCAACTCGCGGCTTCCTATTATTCGACCAGCCTCCGATGTGATCTAAACGGCTATGGTTGTTCATCAGCAATGTTTCTGCAGCAGTAGCCTAGTATCTGTCATTTTCGTTTGAACACTTATTTTGTATGGACGAAGCTATGTTTTGTACGACGGCGATGCACGTGTTAGGGCGTCATTTTTTTTGTTCATTTATTACCAATATAATATTTAAATATACAATATTTCAATATTATTTTTAACGATGCCGTCAAACAATCACATAGTTGATTAACGACCATATAAACAGTAATATTTATCAAGTAACACAAACATGATTTCATCTTTCAAGTGGAATGGCGTAATATTCCGCGTCCAATCCAACTCAAGTTATTGCTTAAATGGTATAAGAGTGATTTGAAATAAACTTCGTTTTATTGCGTATGACATTAAAATTAAGTCATTTTCAATCATTTATGACTTTGGTTTCATTCATTATGCATGTTTCTTAAGGTTTTACCCATGACTATTAGTGCTTTTAACTCGACAGCGAAAATACAATAGATACAGTAATGGACATTATGAATATGGATGACTATTTTGAAAATTCGTATCTCTAGTTGGTATTCTTTTTTTCGTTTTGTAAGAAGAATTTTCACCGTTTATGTTTCTAATTTAAATTGCAACTTTTACCTGAAAAAAAAACAAATATTGAGTATTTGGATGTATTTGTGTAATAAACAGCCTGACGATAATTGAAAAAATATGAAAACTGAAAAAATATGAGAATTCATGAAAAGTAGATTTTACATAGAAAATCTTTTTTTCTAACGATTATAGCACTTTTGTGTTTATACTTCCACCACTAGAATGAATATTCCACAATTGTATTGCTCGCTAGAATTAATGAACGAGCGTGCAAACGCGTTTATCAAATGATCACAATAATTTTGCCTGTGTGTTCTTTATGATTTTATAACATTATTTAGGCAAATCATTTTGCGGTCGACTTCGAGAGCTATTACGAAACCGATAGATTTTATCCTACTTTCAAAGGGCCCTTTCGTTTCTGAATAGGCTTCGATTCTGTATTTCTCACGCGACGCGAAATAGGAATTTATTAGATTTCTATGCTTTGTTTCAAATACTTTTAAGTGCCCCTGTGTTTTGTCAATATTTTTGTTGTTTTCACAAGTTTACGGAAAGTGATAATAATAATAACTTTATTTCGTGATGCATTCGTTAGTTCACTCATTTTCAATGCGATCGAACTGCCATCTAGGCAAATCACCTATTCTGGATTTTTCCGATCCGACACCCATACTTTTAGGTGCCCCTGTGTTTAAGCATAAAAGTTTATAACTGATTTATCAGGATTATTCAGATTTGTACACACGTTATGCAAAAGTCAGAAATGTATTATGTACGACGCCATTAGCCGATCAGTCACTATCATCATCATCAGTCAGATATCAATAAAATCAAAGCTTGAGTTTATTGTATAGTAATTGCGATATACAAAAACAAAATAAAACAGGACCCTGGGTGAAATCTTTGTTATAGAAAAGGAATTTACCCTCATTTAAATTTGTTACATTACATACAAAATAATAGCAAAATTACTAAAAAATGTTAGATGCGGTTTTTGAGTTTTTTTACACGTTTGTAGCTTTATCAAGTCGTATTGTTAGTGTGTAGGAATTTTTTAGGTTTCCATAAAGCGGGGAATGTCTGAATGCGTTTCCTAAACTGGAAGCCTGTTAATAACTGGTCAGAATGGAATAGATACAAAACGTATCACCCATTATGTAGTAACAGCAATTTCCATCGCGACCTTACCTATCTTGTTCTCTTGGTTGATATGAGTTTCGATTCTTTTATCTATAAGTATTCTAGAAAACAACTTCATAGGGATGGGACAATATTGCCAGAAATTCATAAAATACATATATTCGACGTATTTACTCCAAATGTACTTTCAAAATAAAACCTGACTGGATTTTTACGAACTTTCGGTTTTAACGTACTTATATTTTTTTCTATTTTTTTTTAAATTTTGCTACCTTATGATTAATGTACTTTGTACACAAATATCTACAAAATTAGGTGAGCAATAACTGCGTGCAAAACACGACTGATAGAGGCGTGACTGATGCGTGATCGACTATAAGCCATTACGCACTCTATCTGCCTGAGTTAGCCTGACTTAGCGATTGAAGGCAAACCTCTAAATATTCGATGTCAAGTATCTTACACGATCAGTTATACGACAGTCAGAGGACGGTCATTCAGTAAGTCTGAGCATCTTATTATCTTCGTTGAAAAGTACGGAATCCGCGGTACTCGTATCAGTGATCTCGCTCACGATTCCATGCCAGCTCCGAGAATCGAGAAACTCTCGTGGAGATGTGACCTCACAATGGGGACTTGAATCGTGGCTCAAGAGGACGCGGAGTTACTCCTTCGAATCGCACCATACTACGTGGGTGTAGACGTTTAACTGGTTCGGTGCTGTATGCACAGCTAACTATAGAGTGTATCCCTTTAAAGCAACCATACTCAACCTTTTTTGTCTTCGGGGCCACATACATATATTTGTAAAGCCTCGCGGGCCGCAACACTATACTGGTATGACGAAAAAAATATCAAACGACAATCCTCTTTGGGTGTCACTATTTGTACGTCAAAGTCAAAATTAATCTCAAGATATACGAAATATAGAATGCCAGATTTTGTAAATCAGGCCGCAGGTTGAGTATGGTTGCTTTAAAGTGAACTGCGAATGTATGAATAATGTAGCTATATTTTTTCTAGAATTTTAACTGTCTTAAATAAACGACTGACCGTCATGTCACAATGGGCATACATCGGAATCTCACGTGGGCCACTATTTGTTACAGAACTTTTCACTCATTTTAATATTACAAATAATATTTTTATTCGACTGGTTTTTTACTAGTGCTGTCGACTGAGTTAAATAACAAATTCTTACTAAATAAATGTTTTTAGACAACGCCACAAAGATTCAACTTATATTCGCACATATTTTGTTATTTAATTTTAAAATGCCTCGAGGTTATGACATCTGCCAAGGTGTCAAGACGAATACCATTCAGCTTATTTGTTTACTTTCGTTTTTTATCTGATAAAATCATGGGCGCTTTCGGAAACCTAAACTCACAGTCCAAATGCAAACATTTAAAGTGGGTGGTTGTCAAAGCTGCCAACGGCAAAATGATGCAAAACTACCATCCAATAATTATTTAATCACGCTCTGTACCGGTGGCGGATCTATAAGATTATTGTTTTAGTGGGATTTTCTCCACACTTATTGATCAGGGGGGGAAAAATTAATTGGTAATAATCATATTTTAAATTTAAATAAGAAAATCGCAGAAATGTAAACTAAATCATAAAATAAAATCGAGAAAATTATATTATTTTAAATAATAAACATTTATAAGATAATTTCAAGACGTCGTTTCTCCTCCATAGTTGAACTATGCCAAGTTTGGAAACCAAGTTTCGAACAACCAAAGCGAGAGTTGACTCCCGTTCGAGTACTCGACCGACTCCAAAGTGGAGTCGAGTACTCGACTCTATGGAGTCGACTCCCCATCACTATCAGCCAATCCAGTGACGGAGAAACGAGAATAATGTCTCAGTTAATTATTCTTTATCAGGATTCTTTCACGTTCATCTTCGGACCTCGATGTTATGACGAATGGCGTTGCTTTGAGTTTTTAGTACCTGGTTGCGTAATAATAGCCATCCTCTTGGCTTAAAATTCTTTAAAAAAGGAGAGATTACAGTTTCGCTCGTGTCGATCTTATCTCTTCCAGACGCACTTTAGGAAAGAATACTGCGAGTAGATCGATAGTTCTGCCGTCAGCTGTCATGCGCATAGCGTTCACTCGTATTATCACTTCCTGCCCTGCGAACAAATTGAGACAAAATTCATAGCGCGAAGCTATTTTCGTTGATAATTAAATGTGCGTGGGTTGAAGTCAAAATAATCGTTTGATAAACTCCTTTGTTTTTATTTCTGATAGCCTACTTAGCTAATGAACATTACCATTCCCTTTGTTCTGTCAGAAAATTTATTTCGTAGTTGATTATTTGAAGTTGATCCTGATCGAACTCGGGACATCTCTACCGCAAAGTGGGCCTAGTCGGGCCTGCCAATCGAATCGACTGTGGCATCTCTATCATACACACCCTGCCTATGGCCGTAGGAAAAAAAACATAGCGCGTACAGTCGAGTCAATATTACCTGATAGTAAATACCTACAGATTTATGGTGTTGTTTTAATAGTAACAGGCCAACTTTGTATGGTACATTTTTTACAGTACTTAAGGTCAAACTTAGTACTTAGGAATAGACAGGGTGGCAAAGTAAAAGTTTAAAAGAAATAATAGGCAAGTTTCCATTTGTAGTGTAGGCACGACATTAAAAAAACTGACTTGAGTGCTGATTTTTCAAAATTAAAAAAAAAACGGCCAATACCTTAAAAACCGTGTGTTTCCTACTGAGGTTATGTTTTGATTAGCAGAACTAAAATATTTTTATGGTTTTCTGGATACTGTATATGTTATAATACAAAACAGCGACGTTCTTTGCCATAATAAAAGTTAGATAAATGACGGATTGAATTTTTATTATTTTTATTTTCAGACAAGGTTTCGTTGTTACGATAAAAACACACCTTTTGTTTCTTTACTATAGTAAAATAATTATTATTAGAGTACTTATTTTGTCTGTAAGTCTCATAAATAGCTAATGATTGTTTTGCTGTGCATCTCTTGATTCAAACTCGCTCGACTGTCAAATCTTGCAATTTCTTACTATAAAATTTGCAAGATTTGACAGTTGTCCGAAGCGTTTGCGATGCGTAAATAATTCGTACGAAGCTATTTGAATTTCTTTATAATTGTTTTGCTTCCAGAGTTTCCATTAGCTGTCTACAATAAAATACTCCGCGAACTTTGGCTTCTGACTCATGGCTGATGGTGCCTACAGCGTAATGTACGCAATAAAATTAAATACAACGAGCCGACGTCGTCTCGTCGCGAGGGCTTAGTGGAAAAGTAGAACTGCGCGCGCGCGGTTGTTTTTACACCAACGGGTTTCGTGGATTTATTTTAAAATCTGTGACACGGCCGTACTCTACGATAATAAAATAGATAAATAAAAATGGTTGACTTCATTACGTGTGCTTTGTGTTTAATGCAATATGTGCTTAAGGTAATTTATTATTCTATTGGGAAAAATCTCAACCCTACCGAACCGCTTCTGTAAAATTTGTCACTTCAACATTTGTATGTAGCAGTGACAAATTACGATAATTTAATTTAAATACAGAATTACGAGTAAAAAAAAACAAATAATTGTACCTAATCGATCAACCTTATTAATTAATTGGTTTGGGTTCGATGCCCAGAAGTGGTTTCTTTTATAAATATGCATAGATCATAATGGTGTAAATAAATCATTACCGAATATTTACTTAAAAAATTCGTCAACACGATTAGTTCTCTTTAGAAATCTTTAACAAAACTCTTATTAGCCTTACCATTAACTTAAATAATATATGTATATATTTTTTTAATATTTATAAAAGAGTTCAAGCTTCAGGGATGAATTCGCTGTATGAAAAATGTGGCAATTTAGACGATGAAAAATTCACTTAAATTTTCAGCTGTTTATCTTTGTGGTATTGCATAATGTGATAAAAAAACAACTGATGTTAACGTAATATTATCTGTGTACTAATATTTTCACATACCAACTGTATTATTAATCCTTGATTAAAGCAAACACGAGTTTGCGTTTTTATTATTAGCGTGGTCGCGACTTGGTGTCAAAGTCACGGCTCAATACTCAATACAGACTATTCGAATGTTATCAGCTCGAGTACCCACTCAAAATACGTGTTTTGCGATATAAATAATTAAAAAATGTATCAATATTTATATATAATAAATAATTATCTGCAGTATGTTTCCGCCTTTGATGGCCAAAGCGTCAATCGATAACCTTTTAACGATTGAAACTCTAATTTCATCTACAGCCTTTTTTAAAATGTTTGAGTATATATATATTTTTTTTGTATAAAATTGCATTTTTTACAATCTCCACAAAGACTGGTCTTTTTTCTGTGGGGTAATTTACATAAATTTTTTTACGAGACAAAACAAGAAAGCTAACTTAAACTTAACTAAAAATACAATAATAATACTTTGATTAAATAAAATAATAACAAATTATTGGAACAAAACAATTCACGAAAATTATGTGCCTAGTAATAACTATGATCACCTTACAGCCACATTTTTTTTATCAATCATGCTTATTTTGTTTTTTTTAATGTAACTAATTTTTTAGTTTATTTTTTTAGATCTCACATGTATTTTTTTTATTTTTGTTACAGATGAAATTTCAAATCTGATTCATCGAAGACTGAATAAGGATTAAATCTCACCTCAATAAGGTGATAGATCTTTGGACTCTTGAAGTGTGTTAGCAAACTCTTTGAAGAATACGTTGCCAAGTGTACAAACAAAAGTTCTCAAAAGCAACACTCTCGTGATGATCTTTTAAACGATTTTTAATGTTTATATTTATTTGATGTGTCTGGTGTACATTTTAAATTCTAAACAATGCAATCGTAGAGAAACTATATTAGGAAAGTGATACATATCTAAGTGATTTTCGGCTGTGATTAAACTTATAGTGATATTTTAGCCTTTGATCGATCTCTCCTTCCTCTCCCGGTAAGCGCGAACGGAAGCCGCCTCGCCATGTATTCCATGAACTACATCGGTAAGTTCATCAACAACTTCCGCGAGTTCTACAACGAGATCAACGGCGCCACTCTCACCGGCGCCATCGACGTGGTGGTGGTCGAGCAGCCCGACGGCTCGTTCAGCTGCTCCCCGTTCCACGTGCGCTTCGGGAAGCTCGGCGTCCTCAGGAGCCGCTTCAAAGTGGTGAGCACCTCTATTTACATTGAAGTAAAACTTCTTTAGGCGCACCTCGCACAATTTTCCTAGCGAATCTAATGCGACATGCTCATTCGGCTAAAGTCGGTTCACCGAGCTGTCACGTTGATTTATTTTCTTATATTAATAAACGTGCGGATTCATTGTTGAGTCTAGATACCAGTATAGGGTGATATATATTATTATGCAATTGATGACAAATTTAATCAATTTCCTCGTAGAAGTCCTACTTCTAACGCTGGTGGTGTAACCACATCACAACCTTTTTTTTTTAGTCAGAAAGAATTAAACATTCAGATAAGATAACTTTTAAGATAAAAATCGAACAAAAAAACTCGATTAACGGAAAAAATCGATGAAATACTCCTACGTGAACTTTTTTACGTGCTTGACTTTTTAATCAAAACATGTTTTCCGGCATATTATTATTAGATAACTATAAAATGTTATTTCGTTGCTATATTAGTTTTTTTTCAATTTCTCGTAGCGTAAACAAATTAAAATCTTTTTTTATTTATTTATTTATTTCAGGAAACAACAGCTTACATAGTAATTACAATAGAAAAAAAAAACAATCAAAACACAAAGCCAATAATAGTTTCCTCCAAAATTAGAAAAAATATAGAAAACCCATTCGGTGGCGAGGCCGGGACCAGGACGTAGGAGGGGTTGGGGGTTGGGGGTAGGGGACAATCACCAGAATATAATATTAAACCCAATATAATAAAAAATATAATAAATTCTACACATACATATGAAATAAATATACTATTCAAGGGCTAGAGTAGACACTCTCTTGAATGCCGGCAAGGTAGTGTTAAATATATCGATGTCACTCAACATGCTGTTGTAAAGCTTACATGCTCGATGTATATATGAATTCTGTGCATAATTCGTACTCAACCGTGACAGATGGAATGTCTCACACTGGCGAATGGGTCTAGATGGAACCCTCAAATCTATGAGCCCCAGAAGATCACAGCAGTCGATGTGAGCATTGACAATTTTATATAAAAGTAATATATCAGCTCGCGATCTTCTAAGCTCAAGAGTCTGGAGTCCGTAGAATTTGGCGCATTGAGCATAGTCAGAAAATTTCAAATAGTACCGGAAATTTAAATTTTTAAGAAATAAATTCTGAATCCGCTCGATACGATCGATGTAATCTTTATAGAGCGGTGACCAGACTTGAGATGCATATTCCAAATGACTCCGGACGTAAGAAAAATATAAAGTAAGTAGAGC
Source organism: Neomicropteryx cornuta (assembly GCA_020383195.1). Classification (NCBI taxonomy): domain Eukaryota; kingdom Metazoa; phylum Arthropoda; class Insecta; order Lepidoptera; family Micropterigidae; genus Neomicropteryx; species Neomicropteryx cornuta. The sequence continues at coordinate 17,322,712 of JAHKQU010000014.1, forward strand.
TTCCCTATTCGTGAAATGATGTGTGATTCGTATCAAAAAACCCAGCATAGCATACGCTTTGGCAATAATATGCTCAATGTGATTACGAAATAGTAGTTTAGAATCAAAATATATTCCGAGATCTCTAATAACACTTTTCCTAGAGAGATTGATGTTATTAATATTGTAGGTATGAGGAACTACATTTGTATTTCTAGTGAAACTAACAACCACACACTTTTCGGCATTAAGGTGGAGCTTATTAAGAACACAGTAATGGTTTAGTCTATCAAGGTCATCTTGGATAAGTTAAAAAAGTTAAGTTTTAATAAAGTAAGCTTAAGCTTGGTTAAGTTTTTTAATAAAGTATAAATTTACCATAGGGAAGACCTACTCAAAATCCTCACAAGCTATCATGCATAATATAACGAATAAAATATAAATATTGTTTAATATAATGTACTACCTAACCATAGTTCCTAATATATAAATATTTTCATTCAAATAACAAATAAAAAAAAATCTATGAAGAATTTGCACCTAGACGTCATAGGTAGGTTTGGGTTGTTAATAACAACTAGTGATAGCCCAGTGGTCTTAATTCATTTACCACTGGTGGTGAAATTTAACCGTAAATCATTATTTTTTTTTTAAGTTTGATCGTTATTAAGGTTCTTATACCTCTATAATGACGTGAGTATACCTCTATAATCATTGTATGCCTTAGTTTCCTGAAATTCTTATAAAATATATTTTATTTTTGTTAGACACAGTTATAAAAAGAACACTATTACAGATTGTATTTGTATTTATTTTTTGATACAATTCATTGTCAATTTAAATTTTTCCATGAAGTTTATTTTCCATGACATTCACAGAAGTTTTCTTTGACATTACTACATTAACATTGACAGACTGTTGAAAAGGGAACATTCGAAATCAAACAAAATTCACAGCTCGAAACTCATTCTGTCAATCTGTCAGTAGTATGAACGTTTTAATTAAATGTATTTGTAACACATTATAGATCAATTTCAGCTGTATGCACTCCTCCATATAAACTTTAACCATGCCGAATCTCACGGAGGACCGTGCGCGCAAAAAGCTTACAAAGGGGTTCCGCCTGGTTCGGCCGATTTAGGTCCTCCGAACCATCGTCAAGACGGTTTTCACCTTCGATCTGATAGGAATAGAAAGAGACAGCATGAGGCGAATGCTGTCGTTGGTATATTTGCGAATCGCGTGCCCTCGGGCGCTCTCGAGAGATCAAGAATACACCAAAATATGGCCTCAATTCTTACGCGCGAAATCATTCCGAGAAGGTCATGCGAAACTGCATTGTTCCCTGACGCCGCTCGTCCGATGGTTCCGTTAAAAAGCAATTATTGTATTACTGAAGGTAATTATTGTATTATAAAATTACTGAAGGTTTAAAGGGGGGGGGGGGTGGGTGCCTGTTACCTATTATGACTAAGAAATTATATTAAATAACTTAATCTCGTAACGGTGGCTTCTATAATATTAAGTAATATGATTGAATCATAAATAGATTTTTGAGTTACGGTATGCTTCATAATAAAGACGAAAACTAATAGTTAGGTTCACTCTCCAAAGACGATTAATGCCTATCAAATTATGCTGTTAAATTAGGTTGGTAAAAAGCGGTCCCTACCTAGGTTCTCTACGAACCAATATCGATCGCAACTTTTCTTTATATTTTTAATCAAGATTATTACATATAAATGCAGTTTAGTTTATAGCATATAATTATTATGAATACCTATAGAAAATAACAACGAATTAAAACAAGTTTCGACAGACTCACATGTTCCTGTGCAAGAATAATTATTGGTTTCGATTATCTATAAAAATAAAATGGTTGGCTACGAACAAGTTATGTAGACTCGCTGCCACTCACGAGAGGTATGCTCTTGCACTCATAATAAATAATACCTACTATGTATTTTTTTTGTATACACGCATATATACCTGTTGTGCTATGTATATATTTTTTTATTTGCATTAATTATAGGTTTTACCTTGAGCTCCGACGGAAGACACGAGTACCCATATTAAGTATTCTTTTTGAACTTGAACGTAATTTTCGAGGTGAAGGTCGACCGTTTGCCATTCATTAATCTGAATAGAGCGCTAAATGCCTAAATTTTTGTATCGGGTTAATTGAGATATAGGTTAATACTAAGCAATAACTCTAACACGGGCACATTTGGCCTAGTTAATTAGGGCCCAACATAATTGTAATGACCTAGATAGCAATTATTTAAAAAAAAAAATAGGTAACCAAAGAAGATCTAAGATCCCTAATTCCAAATATATCTATAAAAATACACGACCTAGTAACGTTGTATACTCGTTATATGTATAAAAAATAAATACATATGTTGAGTATTTTAATAATAATTTATAATTAACTGTCTGTCACATTTCTAATTATATATATATTTTTTTCGTTATAAAATAGAAATCATTTTAGTCCTAATACGTTTTCGTTGTTTATTTTAGGAAACCTAGCCTTTTATTACATAACAGAGACAAATTCTTAAAGTTATATTTATTTATTAAATTTATATGATAATAATGTATATAAAGTTTAAAATAATAAAAAATTACAATGCCTATCCCAACCAAGCCATGCCCGTACTAAAATAAATTTCATTTATTTAGTATTTATACAATATTCAGTTATAATATTGTCACACGTGTTTTGGATAATTACCGCGTAACATAAACAAATGTTCAGTTGATTATTTTGATTGTGTGATAAAATTAGCAACCGTGAAAAACCTCAGTGCCCTCCTTTATTTGTACTTTATTCTTAAAGCGGCTATATACATAGTACAATGACCGTTAGTATTATCATAACCTAAAAGTGGAAGTACGTACGAGGCTATGTTGCTTTTGGACAAATTCCAACGTAATACTTAAATCTAATCTAATTCATCTTGTTCTAACGTTTCTAACGACTGGTTAAACTAAATATTTCCGTGCTAATTGCAATTTATTGCTGTGCCAGTACCACTTTCTAACCGCACTGATACAAAACTATCAAACATAGTAAATATATAGGTAGCCATGGTTCACAACTTTTAAATTTTTCGTCGCGTTTTTTTTTTTCGGAAACCTTGACATGTTACCTTAGTTTACGGTGACTAATCGTAGTTTTAGAGGTCCGTTTTAGGTTTCCGCTATGTATGTATGTATGTTTGTGCCTACTCTACTAGTTATCAGAAATATTATGGGAAAATAACAGTCAATGTTGTTCCATTAAACGATGTGATGTACTTGATTGTGATGTGGTTATTCTATAGTTGACGAAATGGATTTCACTTTACAGTACTTATTATTAAAATAAAATGTTCCGAATTACACATTTCGTTTGTTTTTGTTCAGAATTGTTTTTTCTTTTTCTTTCAATAATTTAAAAAAAAAACATTTTGCTTTTTTAGTTATATTACATGTTACCTAGATGTTACCTAGTATTTTACTTGTATTTAAAACCTAATAAACTATTTAGAGATTGGTATATCATTGCTAAATTATAAAGTAATGAATGCCAAAATAAAATATCTGTTCATATTACCTAATTTCGAAAAATGACAAACTTAATTTTTAAGCATTAAAAAACATATTCACATAGTTTTATTTTTCATTATTGGATTGTTAGTTTTATAAGCTACAATTGTTCTAAAGATTACTGTAGGTATTAGGGAAGCAGTTGTTCAATGCTCAAACTCCTTATACCTACATGTAACATGTTATAACATGCTCACACTAGATTGGCATGGGAAGGGGAGGGCACTAAGATGTAGAGGTTAGAAGAGGAGGAAAAATGTATACAAGACGATTTTTTATGACATTAAGATTATAACTTTTTAATAATAAATCTTTTTACACACCTAAAAATAGCACTAACGAATATCCCTCAAATATTGCATTTCATCGCATAGTTCTAACACTGTGTAATACTTTATTATACCACATAAGTCATAACCATTCCGTAGATACTTTTTATTTAAATAGAAAGTACCAACCATGTACCATATCAAAGAAATATTATCAAATACTCAAATTACAGCACATTTATGTCATTACCATTATTAGACAAATTAAAAAAAAAATGTACTCACCTGTAACCCCAAAGCACTCAATTTTCAATTTCCGGTTATTTTCACCACTATTTATTTATTTTAGGAAACAACAGCTGACTTAGAAGTAAAATTACAATTAAAATAGAAAAATACATTCGAGAGTGAGGTTGTGATAACCATAAACATATTTTTTAAACGCATGAGTACGTTGGTTTGGTGTAATACATCAAGACAAATTATAGCCGACTACTGACATCCGCTGTCTTAACCGTGAACAAAACCACCCGCTGACATATGCGGTTATGTTTTTTTGTATTTAATGTGTTGTGGATACTTAAAAGTGACATATTTGACCAATCAGTGGATGCGGTGTAACTTCCTCTATCCAATAGCATCACAATATTATTTTCCCCAAAAAATAACTTCACCGATAAAACTTAAGCGACAATATTTTCATTATTCATTATTTTTGTTTTTTTTTTCATTCAAACATTTAACAATTGTATCATTTTCGATAGTAAAACAATTACATACCCGAATTAATGACATTGGTCATATTTTAGGTAGACCTAGAGCTGAATGGAGAACCCTTAGATATACACATGAAGCTGGGTGAGTCTGGGGAAGCATTTTTTGTGGAGGAAATCCCCGAGGACGAGCTGGAATCGTCTGCACATCTCGCTACCTCTCCCATTCCGGATAATGGCTTTGGCATGTTCCCAGAAGAGTTAAGCTTACGCCGTCGAAACTCTGTCTCTGAATACCCGCAGGATAAATTCGAAAACCAAGTTTCCGAATACACAAAGCGAAGGTATTTCGAACATATTTTATACCTTACTCCGTAGGTAAAAGTATTTGTATGTATATCTGAACATCACTCCATGATCTCCAATACTTCAAACCCATATTTGAGTTTCCTCAAATGTTTTATGAAATTAATTACTTTGTCTAATTGTATTAATAATTGAAATTCCATTGATCATTGGAAAAGTAATAAAAATATATAAATTGGTAAGCAAATAAAAATATATATTGATATATACTTATTTGTTTCAAGTAAAAAAACATTTATTTGTGACACACTATATAAGAATCTAAATAAAAATAAATATTTTTTAAGGTGGCCATTACCTCTTTACTAAAACTTATTTTTTCTTATACAGTAATAATACTTCAGAAAAATAAATTATTTTATGGGTAAAACTTAAAACCTCACATGCCTACAAATGTAATAATATATTTGCCACTATTATAGTGGCTCTAACTGATTGCTTTTTAGGTTTAAAGTGAGATAGACTGAACAAAAGTACTCAAAAGTTGAGCAAAAGTGCATACAAGGTGGTTCTGGTTAGACATTTATCCTGCAGTGGAATAAACCACTAGATTGCCGTAGCAGATTTTGATTTTTTGTTGTATTTTATGTTTTAACACTTATTAATTTGAGAAGTCTAACAATTACCACTAAGTAACTAAATAACAAGTCCATTGTCGTTATAGTCTATAGAAAACTTTGAACATGCAATTAAGACAATTTTTCTTTTTCAGATACACAGATGGTACGGACATTCAAAGACCAGATCTCACTTTAAGCATACCAAAGCGTGATTACCAAACATATAAAGAATTAAAATCAAAATTCAATGATTATACACCTTCTCCAACCTCACAGGATCAGGAGCCTATATTCCAAATAGAGGGTTTGGATGAAACCCCCCGATCTCAAGAATGGCAACACGATGATCTGAATGCATCCTCACCCGTTACTCCTACTGCCCCTAAAACATTCCGCGCTGAGGAATTAGGCATGGAGGAAAGCGCGGCGAAGGCCGTCATCCGGAAAATTAGCATTCACAATGACTTCAGGCCCATTGAGGTTGTCGAGAAGCAGGAGAACGCATTCCAAAAGAAAGTTGATGAAACTCCGCTAGATGAAAGCCAAAAGAACACTATTAATAATGGTAAGAAAAAGAAAAAGACAAAAAAGTCAGGAACGAAAAAAAAGAACTCCCAAAGAAAATCATCAACTAGTTCTAATTCAAGCTTATCGGATGCTACTGCTAACAATGAAACTGAGAATAAAATTAACGAGAGATTAAACGGTTCAATAGTTCCCGATGAAAAACCTTTATCTGCCGTTCCGAAAGTTTTAGCTTTACAAGAGCATTTTTTTAGTGATTCAGAAGTTAATTCCGGAGTTGTGAGGTAAGTTCTTAATATATATTTAACCTTTCACCCCTGCTAATCCAATAACCAATTAAAGCCATATCCTTTGTTACCTTCCCAGCGATGAAATGGACCACCTTGACCTGTCCGGTGATAACCGAATTCCCCTCGCCCTATCTGACACTGTTTTTGAAGTTTGTAATAAAATGAGGCCAGTAACAAATTTTTACCTTTTTTTGTGTAGGTTTTGAATATATTACCCGTATTGGATAATTAAATATAACTATACTTGAATATTATATTTTCCAAAAAGGAAATCTGATAAATCCCTAGCTTCAATGCTTTTATTGCTAGGCAAATATACGATTAAAAGTTGTTTTGAAACTATTTATATTGACAGCTGTTCTTACTTAATAAGCTTAGCTTTAATATAGTCAGCTTAAATTGACAACTGTTTAAATTTACTGTTAGTGTTTGCAATACAATACCTACTTTGATTTGCAAATTTTTTGTTAATTTTTATACCCAATGTCTTGGTCATAAATGGTCATAAATTAGTGACATTTATCTAAATAATAATAGAACAAAACTGAAGTGAAAATGGCAGGTCAAATTATCAGGCTGTAAGTTCTAAAAGGAGATTTCAAAATGAATGGGTAAACATTTTGACAACCCTGTTACTGTAATTTATCCCTCTGAAGGTTTATAGGGATTTTACACAACAAATATATGCGAGTAAAAGCATAGCATTCTCTATATTTTTCTCAAAATTAAATGTTTTAAATTGATATTTATAATAATTTTATATATATAGAAGTCCAACATCCCGTTCATGCACACCTGCACAATCGGACACTGAGTTGGAGATGTCCCGATCAGCTGCGTGCAACTCAGAATTGACGGGCGGTACAAGAGGCGCCCTGATTGCAGGCCAGTCATGGCGCTGGGGAGAGTTGCCAGAGCCGCCAATGCAGTCACGGCCCACCGGGCCCCCCACCGCCCCGGCTCCTGCTGCAACAGACGCCGACGACATTGCTCCTGATTCAGGTCACACAAGCTCCCTGCCGGAGTCACCTCCCTCCGAGCCATTCAGCTCCGACGAGGATAACCCGCTCGCCACTCAGACCAAGCAGGCTGGTAAGGGTAAGAGACGCACATTATATTTTGAGATATTTTATTTAAACATTCTTAACATTTTTAAGCTGTGAGCATTTTAAGCATCAGAAATACATCTGATTTACTGAAAATGAATACCAGATTTTATTATTAGTAATAAAATTCCTTCCTTCAGTGTTAACCTTCTGTAAAAACTCAAATTTAATTCGAAAACCCAACAAATATTAACTCGCTGATATAAAATTATAATGTTTGATATACTGGTATTTAGTTTGTAAGGGTAAGTAAGCAATCGGCAATCCTTTTAACATTACAAATTGAAAACCCTGTCGTTTGAATGTTCAGATCCCAAACTTTTTGAAATTGATGACAGACCTGGCTCCTTTTAAACTCAATAATATAAAGTCCATGTTTTTTCTTAATTAGGTAAAGGTGCAGGCATGCTGTCGGGTATGTTCAATTTCATGAAACACCGACAGAGCGACGGTGCAAGCAGTGTCTCTGGTGCCGCTGCTAATATAACAACTACAATTGGAGCACCCATTCCGCCTACAAGTGAAGGTGGAGTCTATTTGGCAGATATTGCTGACGGAGGAGTGGACCCTGAAGTAGCCGCACTTTACTTCCCGCAGCACTATCAAACTAAGCGACCTGGTAACTAACTACTAGTTAACATTACATAATTGCCTTAAAAAATCCTACTTCACAGAATAATACCTTATCGAATCGTTGCAACTCAAATTGGTTATAGATTATAGATTCTCTCAAACTAGAATACAATAATTCTTCTCAAGGTGGTACACAAGAAGACAACAATACTAGCATTTTATCATACATTTTTTTTCCATTAATTCGAGAAAGTTATAACAACACTAAGAGCGAACAATTAAATCGCACGTATGAGTGTTACGCGAAAAACAACTTGAGAACCGCTGCTCACTATTATTTGACTATTTTCATAATAATGTTAGTCCTATAAGCCTAACTATTATTGATACTGAACTTTACCTATCCTAACAACACTGCTTGAAAAAAAATATATTATTCACTGGTGTATATAACATTGTAGAGAAATATCTCTTCATAAGTTTTTCCGGTGCCTTCACTGAACATCATTCCATGTTCGCCAGAGCCCTAGAATAGCCAAAAACCTCGAAATTAGTTTAAATCAACTCCATTGACAAGGCGCTGTGCACTAATGTTTTATATTTATTTCATTAAAAACTTACCCAATTATTCTTCATTTATTGGTGTTTTATTTCGCTCCCACATAACACTTTACTTATTTATCTTTGAAATAATAAAACTGACTAATATTTCAGCTCCATTAACAGTGAATGTTCCAGCAGCCACAGAAGAAGACTATGAATCTGGAAACGGTCCTTCGCTTCCTCAATCGCCGACCTCTGTTGAAGAAACATCCTTAAAGGGCCTCGATTCAGATGAAGATGACACGAAATATTTCACTAAGTAAGCCTTCATTAATTTATTTAATATTTTATTTTAATTTAATAAAATGAAATTATATCATTACAGTTCAAACGATAGTAAGTGATTGTAAAGTTAAACTCAGCATGAACGGCAAAGTTTGATAAGAGAATGGAGCGAAATGTTGTTTATGAAAATTGCTAATATTATATTTTTATTTAATTTTATAAGGAAAAAACAGGTTTACATTTACTATCAAAAGTCACTGCTATTTGCGGCATCCATTTAACATCATATTTTTTTATGTGTTTGGAAATATCTTTATTTTTATGCAAATTACTTTAGCAGGATTGGAGAGGTAATTTTAATTATAACATTGTATGCATTGGGAAGATATTTATAAACTTTAAAAAATAGACCTCCCCTATATAAATTTGATCCACTGGATTCCTATGCAGAAACACCCAAAATACCAATACTTAATACCAGTCATTCTGCATATTAAATTTAAAATAAATGTTTATCTCAAATATTTATGAAGAGAAAAATATGTCTTTCTTCAGGCCACAAGCGCAAAAGTTTTACTCGAGATAAATTCCTTATACTGCAAATAACTTCAATAATGCATGTTTTTTATTTCTGCTTGTTGATGAAAAAGGCCCGTTGGTTATTTAATGAGAAGTGATGAATAAATATAAAGTATTCAGACTAAGTTATACAAAATTCATTTTTTATATACTCTAATTTTCATATTAAGTATTTTATTTCAAATTAATATTAGTTTATTATTTGATTTATACGTTTACAATATACTTATGTCTTATCTAATCTATAACAATATCTATTTATGAGTATGAATGTTTGCATATGTATTATTGCTATATTATATTATATTTTACCATAAATTCAAACTGTGTATATACTATTGTAAGTGAATTTTAAATCAAAGACAATATAATTGTTCGTTCTTCGACCTGAAACATTTAATAATCTACAACAAATAAAGCCTACCTTAGTGCGGGCGCTACCTAGTTAGGTAGAATTTTGAAAATATGTTTGTGTAATTTAAAAACCAATAAATAAATTATTATTATTATATATATAAGGGACCTATATAAACATGTAATAATATTTTATGTACAGGGGCTTCGTAGGTCTGTCGATGTGTGGACCTTTGGGCGCGGACAATCTGCACGTTCCAGTAGACGTCTTCGAGAGTGAAGCTGTTCGTTGGGAAGAACTATGCTCTGACCCCCTCGGACTCGTGGGTGATCCAAGACTGGTTGTGAGACTCGGAGATCGGTACATGCAATGGTCAGCGGCGGCGCCTTTTCTGCTATCACTTTTAGTCTATCATCGTTCATTGCCTTTGGTTAGTTGCTTTTATTCAATTTTAAACATGATTTAGAACAGTTTAAGGCTCTCCTTATGAATGGTAAATTTGTATAACTGAAGAAAAATCGACCACCTTTCTACTGCTCTCTTCTTTAGAAGTCTACTACTCCCTTCTCTTTCCACCGCCCATTATTGCTGGCCTGAGAAATTGTCAATGCAATCAGTCTGCTTGGATTTTAAACCCCTTAAATCCTTTTTTTTTCTAAAGAAAACTACAGAAATCATTAATTTAATAATTTACTGCAGTCAAAATTTATACTTGCTATATTTCAATGGAATTGTTAAAATTAATCATTATTATTGCTTTAAATATATACTTTAAAAATATATATCATTATCAACAGAAAGTCCAACCTCTAATGTCTCTTCGGCATTACTGTATTTTCACAAATGGAGCGTCATCTTTTCATTTATTTTTTTTTTAATTTTATTTGCAGCATGTCCTGTCAGATACAGAGAAACGTCAGCGCAAAGTATCTGAAGCTGGCTCCGGTGGTTCCGCTCGCTCTGGTGGTGAATCGGCTGGTTCCGGTGCTGGCTCAGGATCCGAAGGAGGCGATGCGAACAAACAACAGCGCAGCTACTCTTGGTGGAGCTGGAGGCGATCAGCTGAAAAACAGAGACCGACTGAGTTAATCATTTCAATGTTATATTACCACTAAATTAATTATAACCGCTTTTAATTTTACCACCTATAATTTTTAGAGCTTATTTATGAAATAATTTTTAGAAAATATGCACTGCTATGTCAGGGGTGATAATGGCGATGAAGCTTTAAAATCTGCATGACTGTGCTAATTTTTTTTAGCCTTAATAAGATTTTCTACAGCTCTATTTCATTTCTCCATCCATGATTGTGGAAAATCATCAATCAAAATTGAAAAATCATTTGAAATGTTAATGACTGAGATATCTAAAATCGTGGATTAATTCTTTTAGTTTTTAAATTATTAGACAGCTTCATTTATAAAATTATATATTTATTGTGTTTGACAAATTTTCTGTTTTTTTCTGTTGTACAGAGGAACTGGGCAAACGATAGATCTTATTACTACTGAAGTGAAAGTTGAAATAATCACTGAACACTCCCAAGACACTAAGATAGAGATAAATAATGCAGAAGAGGAAAATCAAACGCAAGAAAGTAAGTAACAATGATTTAGTTAAATGGTCTTCAATCTTTCAATGTAAAAGAGTTTATAAGAGTATTTTATATATTTTATAAGAGTAGTAATTTTTCCACATTATTCATCATAGGTTCAACTCATATACTATAGAAGTTGGGGGTGGGGCTTCTGTGCCGTTACTGATTAATCATAGAAAAAAGATACAATGTATTTTAAAAGCTTTGTTGAGCAACTTAAATCATCTATTTATCTGCATTAGTTTTGAATAAAAAGACTGCTTTTTATGCAAAAAAAAAATTTTTACTCAATTTAAAGAAGTTTTTCAACTATAGTGTATATACAACTCTATTGTATTTATTATAGTATAGTTTCCTCTTATTGCTCTCAGAATATAAGTCATGTTAGGAGTTAAGTAAAATATTATTTATTTATTTTATTAAGTAAGCTTACAGATAGTAAACATATTCATTTTCAAATTTAACATACCACAGGTTGCCAGCACTTGATACTCTCCAATTATATGTTTAATGCTCATTATGTATTTAGTGGATTAACATAAACAAACAAAGCTTACGCATACATTTTAAAATATATTCTTGGATAAGTTATTTAATACATTTGGCTTTAGTTTTACAGTTTATAAACATGAAAATGAAGTTCATAAATTTCTCCTGCCTTACGCGAGATCAAAAAGTAAACTGATCAGTTATCATGCGCTATGCCTGTCATCATATTGCTATTAACAGCAATGATTGTGTCGCAAACACCATCCAAAATTGTCTTTTGTAATCATGATCAATTATTTCTTAATTTTCTATATTTCTTAATTTTCTATATTTTTTTAACATAGATCCATCCGAGGAAATACCAGTAGAAGGAAAAACAGCTGATGTGTCCATGCAGACATCTTTACCATCACTTGAAGTGGGTGGTTACAGTGGATCACAAAGCTCAGATGAGTCGGACACGGGTGCCACGATGACCCTCCCCACCGACACGGCCGTCACAGCAAACAATGCGGCCATGCGAGCACCGCGCTACAAGCATTCACATCATAGACACTCCACGGACAAATTCCGAAAGTCATTGCGTCTCTCATCCGATCAAATTGTAAGAATTTTTTTATAAAATATACTCGCATATTACTAATATCAAGTATCCTACAATACCTGACTGCCTTGTGAAGTAAGGGGGACACAACATGGTCATTTCTCCATACAAAAGTTGTAGTGTAGTGACTCTTTTTTGTAGATAATGAAGAATAATAATAATAAACTTTACAGGTAACAAAAATCAAGAACATAAAACTACAGTAACATACCTAGTTGATATCATGAAGATTTATAATTTCAGAAAGTTGATTTCATATTATGTCCAACCAAGTTTTTTAAAATACATTGATTCTGTTTTTTCAAGACTATCCTATAAAGAAAAGTTGATTTATCATTTTGTAACGCACTGTTTTTGCGTCTCATCAAGCTAACCAATCTAAACAGCTGTTAAATGAAATAAAATGAATGATTTATGACCACGCTCAATACAGGCAAAAGCTCTTCGGGAAGAGATCTCTTCATCCCAGTATGGAAGAGGAGCTTTTTGTGGTATTTTATGGACTTTTCGGTACAACTTTATTTGCTTGGCACTGCCTGAGTTTCTCATATTGTTATTTCATACGATTTTTATAGCTGGTGGATGATGACTTATAACGATAAGATTGTTACATCATGTAATGTTAAATATTTCTTTTAATTCGGAGACCGATACCTAAAATCCATCAAACATCCGGTGCATCAAATTGCATTGTTTGTTACAGGCCAGACTGAACCTTCGAGAAGGTATGAATGAGGTAGTATTCAGTGTGACTACAGCATATCAAGGTACAACGCGCTGTAAATGTCATCTTTTCCGTTGGAGACACGATGACAAAATTGTTATATCAGACATCGATGGTACCATTACCAAGTGAGTGAATCCATTATAACCATTTTGTTTACTTTTTTAAGGAATTGCTGATAAAATATAAGTACTACCATAATGTCTGATATTTTTTTTTAATGCTTGTCCAAAATACTATGAGTATGGTTAAGTTAGATGGATGGAAATAGTGTATATAAAATGTCCTTGTGTATAGATTAGTTAGTACGATTGCTAATCTTGAAAGTTATCACTAACGGTTAGAAAACGCACGAACTGTCACTTTAGCAGCGAACTAAAGAGCTATGCATAAGGCTGCATGAGTTTCATATGCTCGTATAAATGACGAAAGAATTGAAGATTGACATTAGAGAAGTTGTTGATAATATTTCCAACAGTTCTTGAGTGCGTTACATGTTTGCAGTGTTCCGTAATGGTGCATCCTTCTACAGTAATGCTGTAATGCAGTATTCCCTGTACGTTTAAAGTGTGAAATTTTAACAGAAACAGAATATAATCCACAGTTTTCATGGTCGCAAATAGGGCTTTGAATTTAAAGTATTACTGGAAATCATTTTATTTGTTGATGCAGGCATTTAACTAGAGGTTTTTTTTTAATTATTAGATTCGACTATTGGAATCTAGTGGTGACTTTTTTAGCGCAGACATAATTATGTTTGTCCATTCAGGTCTGACGTTCTTGGGCACATTTTCCCTCTCGTTGGCAAAGACTGGGCGCAGAGTGGCGTCGCCCAGCTGTTTACGAAAATCAAAAACAATGGATACAAACTATTATACTTATCAGCGAGAGCGATAGGGCAAGCAAAGGTATGGTTAATTGTGTAATTAAAGTGAACTAAAGTATTTTAAAATGTATCGCTCGTTAGATAAAGCATACTACGAGCAAACCTGAGCGCTACTACTACTATTGGTTACTAATCAAATATTACAGAGAAATCGCAATTTCAGAGTGGCGATTATAGTGTAGGACTATGGACTATAGTGTATGACTATATTGTATGATTGTTATACTAGCTGTTACAGCACTGGCATGTTTTTTTATATTTAAAAAATTATTATATGTACCTAAATCAACCTCAAACGATGCTCTATAAAATAATGAAAATCCTATAAATTCATTTATTGGTTCTCAGGGGGTACATAACAATCTGCTGTGCCAATGGCCTTTTTCACGCCTCATACAAAAATCGAGGGTCAGGATATTTTGCTCCTAAAAAGTAATCATATTACTTTATTGCATTATAGCCTAAAACCTTGCCGAAGAACCAAACTATCCAACAATGAAAACCCCATTCGAATCCATTCGGTGGTTTTTAAGAAGAAGATTAACAAAACGAAAAGAAACCTATTAATTATTAGTTGTGATATTCAGTATTCCTAATAACCTCCGAATAATTATTTCGATGTTATTGAGTGTTTGAAGATATTTCACCAACTGCAATTTTTTTATATCACGCTTTCTAAGATTTTAAGTGGACATACTATGTATGTCTATTATTTTAAAAGGGCATAAAGATTTTGTAAATCATCATTCAATCCGAAAATGTGGACTATGATTTTTAATTTTAAGCCATCATTAATTAAGAACATATTCAATAAATATGTTTCATAATATCAAAATACTTTTTGGTCCATGCCAGAAACATTTAAGACAATGAAAGACATTGCGGTGAAGTTCTGGCAGAATGACGTATAATGCATATTTTCTGTATAAGGAAATAATTAGAGGTATTTATTAAACTGTAACTTTTTATTGGTAAAGTGGGTCAACATGCATGTGCTATGCTATACTAATGTGATGCGCTATTTTCCGACATGTGAAATATCAAATAATAAATAAGCTGTCCTTTTACATATACCCATATATGTATATCAGATATCAACATATACTTTGCAGGTTACTCGGGAGTATCTCCGAAGCATAAAACAGGGTGACCTTTCTCTTCCGGATGGGCCTTTGCTTCTGAACCCAACGTCCCTCTTGCGAGCATTCCACCGAGAAGTCATCGAAAAAAAGCCTGAAGAGTTCAAAATCCAGTGTCTCTCCGACATCAAAGCACTCTTTCCAACCGGTTCAAATCCATTCTACGCAGGATATGGGAATAGAGTTAACGTATGTATGCAAATTTAATTTCACACACATAAATAACATAGATAAATACATAAGAGTTTCAACTCACTGAACAGCATCAATGTCCCAAATTAGAGAGAAAGTTTGTAATATTAATATTTAGGGATTAATATTAATGCAAAATTATGGAGGGATAATGCATGCAATTTAAATTAATATTGAAATCTAGGACAGCATACATATAACTCAGACTAAGCGTGTTTTTCTGGTTCAGCATGGTTCAGAGTTGAGAGAAGCAATCCATCTCGGGTGCTGTAAGAACAAGTTTTGGAACACTTTTGATTCCAAGGTCCAAACTTGACCAGCTCATCTCGGCCTTTGAGAATATCACTGCCAGAATAGTCTAACAATGAGACATAAAATAACTTCGCTTTCTAAGCTAACTTAAATAATATAAAAGTTTAACCATAACTGAAGAAATTGTAGTAGTCTAGTGGTTAAGGCATTTGACTCTTCATTCGGCGGTCGCGGGTTCGAATCCGTAAATCATAGTCTTACCATTTTCAATGCTTCATTACCACTATCTCCTCTGACTCAAGCAAATTTAGCTTAGTTGTCTAGGGTAGTTTATTGATTGAAGCATATGTACTTTAAAAATTGATTTGACTGAAAAATCACTTTTATATCCTTATTTTTTCTAGGATGTTTGTGCGTATCAAACTGTGGGAATTCCAATTGTGAGAATATTCACCATCAATCACAAGGGAGAACTGAAGCACGAGTTAACGCAGACATTCCAGTCATCGTAAGTCCTTCTCTAAATTAACCGATTCTAGCTTGCATTTTCTTTCCTATGTAATAACAAAGCACTTAGTTAGCAGCTTGTTTCGTACTAACAGAATAACAACTAATATTTATGTTGATGGTTTCACACTTATTTCTTTATGTATAGTATATTTTCACCGCTGAACTTGTCACAATCAAATCAAGCTTGTAATTATTGTGTAATTTTATTTACAATTTCAGTTGTCCGAAAGTATATTAAACATAAGTAGAGTTAACTGCATAAATACATGAATAAAGTATACAATTCTCGTAATGAACCTGTAGGTTACCTCAAATTTTAATACTTAATCATGTTACTTTTTTTTAATTCACTAAAGCGGAGGAGGTTCAGACTATTCAGTAATAACTGTTCAAATATTTATCCAGATAATGATGTTATGCATGTTGGTTGTAGTTATTTAATATTGCAACAGATACTTTGTGGTACTCTAACCGAAATAATGCTACATCTGATTGATTTTGCGATCTAAGAACAAATTTATTGTTCTTGATCTAACAGTGAAAGTGACAAAAGGGTTACGTTTGGGTAAGTGACTAAGAATTGTGCATTCGGTCTAATGCCTATTTTATTTTTACAGCTATACTGGACAATGTGGCCGAGTCAATGAACTGTTTCCTGCCATTGTTAAAAGCGACGAACAATATTGTTCCGAGTTAGAGTGCTCATAGTGCTATAGAATATCGTAGCTAATGTAGTTCATTAAAGTATTTTTATTATTGTTGGAATATTGCTGTCTTGAATTGTTTACCACCCATATTCTTCTGTTGTCGTCAGATAGAAATATACGGTAAGCAAACTAGATAGTATTTATCATGATTGATATCATCATACCGTGTGTGGCTGCGGCGCTCATTAGATATAAAAATATTGTCATTCAACATTTGCCACTCTTCAAATTCAAGTAATCTCTCATTATCTTGTTAAATAAAGCAGAAATAATACCAAAAATCTTTTAAAATAGCAATATTGTTGTCGCATGGCACATTTTCTAATCATGAAAGTACATGCTTCATTTACTCCGTAGTACATTTATATTATTCCTACACACAGCACAGCTGTTCTAATAATTTGTTTTATTTTCATTAACTAATTATCATAACATACATAGAGCAGCATGCATGGGATAAGTAATTTATTTTTTTGTTTATTTAGAAATTTACAATAAAGTAATAATGTAGTGAGTGAAATTTTGATTAGTTTTAATTATTTTTACAATGAATAATAAAAAGAAACACAATAGTACCTGGTTGCGCCGAGGGTTGATTTTAGTGGACTGTAGGCGGGTTGACATAACCATAAATGGGGGGCGGTGCGGGGTTTTAACCTTTGGGAAACAAATGAAGGAGATGTGCAGACTTACCAGATTCGCTCTCGGCGCGGGTGTAATTATAATGTTCGAAGACTCCTCTGGGGTTCGGCACTCACTTATTCACTTGTTCTTAAAGATTAATGTTTTTATAATTGCGGTGTTTATTACACTGTCTAACGCGGGTTTGTGTATTAATTCTTCGACAATACAGCGGTGCGGGTCGCACAGACAACGTTCGTTCGAAACTTGACACTTCGGTGTGCGAGCGGCGGTAGTAGCGGTGTGTAGTCTTCGCACGACAAGGGAGTTTGGGTAAAATATATGGGATTGGTTGTCGGTGGATTCACGTAAGGAACGTATTAGATGGACAATATAACACAAGGGAATTGTGATGTACATATATTCGTTGTCGCTCAACCATTCCCCCCGGCGTTAGAATATTTGATTCTAAAATCCCCTTATCGCGAAAGTTCTTGGTTTAAATGTATAGATAGATATTAACAATAAAATGCGGAAGCGGTTTAGTCAATTTGACCTAGTAACTAATGGTTTGAGAAGCGGTTTGATTAAAACTAAAACTTAAAACTAGCGGGTGAGTTTAATTTAATTTACTGTGTTGGTAATGGGCACAAACGGACGGCTGGTCGTTTATAAGAGCCGTGTTTTGTTCGCACCAAGGCGGCTCTTACGACTCCATCTTTTCCGGGAAAGATGTCTTCAATAACCCCTAGCGGCCATTGAAGTGGAGCGGGTTTATCCTCTTTGATGATGACAATCATGCCTTTCGTTATAGGATTGGATTGGGTATTCCATTTCTCGCGTGTTTGTAACGTGTGAAGATACTCCAAACTCCAACGTCGCCAAAACGACTGGACTAGATTGTCCAAAAGGGAATGCCTAGTGAGTCGATTTAAAGGCGTTGCCGTTACATCGGCAGCGGGTAAATGTTTTAGCGGGGTCAAGGTAAGAAAGTGTGCGGGGGTTAATGCACTGACATCAGGATCTGTACTTAAAACGCATAGAGGACGTGAGTTCAGCAGTGCGTCTATTTGGATTAAAACGGTGTTCAGCTCCTCATAGGTCAGTAGTTGATCACCCATTATTCTTCTTAAGTGCATTTTAACACTGCGGACGTTACTTTCCCACAAACCTCCGTAATGACTGGCTCTAGGGACTATATTGCGCCATGTTATTCGCATGTCGGCTAGTTCTCGAGTGACAGATTCATTAAAAGATTCAGAAGCAATGAAATCATATAGATCCTTAAGATAGGATTTAGCACCGATGAAATTAGTGCCGTTGTCGCTCATCATAATAGAGCAGGGTCCGCGGCGGGCGAGAAAGCGCTTGAAAGCGTCTAGACAAGTAGGAGTGGATAAGTCGGATGCCACTTCTAAGTGCAAGCACTTTGTGCTCATGCATACGAATAGGCACAAGTACGCTTTTTGCACTCGAGCACCTCTATATCTAGACTTAAGTATAGATATCGGTCCTGCATAGTCAACTCCGGTGGTAGTAAACGCTTTTGCTTGTTGGACGCGGTATGCGGGTAAGTCAGCCATAAAAGGATAAGTAGGCTTTGGTTTAGTTCGAAAGCAAAGATTACACGACTGGACTACTTTTCGCACAAGTGATCGTGCAGAAAGTATCCAAAATTTCTGCCTCAGCAAACTGAGCAGCAGATGCGGGCCAGTATGGCAGTATTTACGGTGATAATATCGTACAATCAATTCTGCGACGTGATCCTTTTTCGGCAGAATCACCGGGTGCATTTGGTCATATTCAAGTTGTGAATTTGAAATATGACCTCCGACACGGATAAGAGATTTATCTAAAAAGGGATTCAGTTTGCGAAATCTCATACTGACACGTTTATGCCTTTTTAGAGCGGTGAATTCATTGGCAAAATGTACAGACTGAACCACCTCGAGAATTTTAACCTCTGTCAGGTCTAGGTCAGACGCGGTGACCTCGCCTCGAGTTGGTAATTTCTTGAGGAACCTTAGCACGTATGTCATAGAGCGCAGAAGCTTAGGCCATGAAGATACGCGTAAGGCCAGTTTATAAAACGGGTGGTCCGATGCGGAGCTGACAACTGGAAAAGAAAGAAGTTTGGCTTCGGGAATGTCATCAGTTTGCTCGATGAAAGGTGAAATAGGCCATTCGTTGCGGGGTTGGTTTAACCAAGGGGGTCCCGATGTCCACATATTGTGATCCATCAGTTGTTTTGGGGTAAGTCCTCTAGATAAACAATCTGCGGGGTTATCAATTCCTTGAATGAAGTTCCAATTCGAAGGCGGGGTGTTTTCTTGAATCTTCGAGACTCGGTTTGCAATGAAGGTTTTCCATCTGTGGGGAGACGAATGTATCCAATGGAGCGTTACCATTGAATCGGTAAAAGCGAAGAAGTTGTCAATGGATACGCGCGGTGAGTAGGTGTCTAAAACTAGACGAAGTAATTTTGACAACAAAACGGCACCACAGATTTCCAGGCGCGGGATGGATTCTATTTTTAGAGGGGCTACCTTGGACTTCGCACAAACGAGACTTGTATACGATTCACCACTTTTGTGAACGGTATGACAATATATCACTGCTCCGTATGCTTTACTTGAAGCATCACAGAAGCCTAATAAAGTGATAGAGCAGCCCTTGGCTACACCTATATGACGTGGTACGTGATAATTTTCTAAGAGAGGTAATTCGTTTTGAAACTGATCCCAAGCGTTGACGATGTGGGGCGGTGGCTTATCGTCCCAGTCTATCTTTGTGAGCCACAACTCTTGTATAAGTAGTTTCGCAAACAGTATACAAGGACCGGCTAGTGACAACGGGTCAAACAGCCTAGTTATTGTTGATAGCATTTGACGCTTGGTACAGTTTGAAACAGTTGTGGATACTCTGAAGGAGAAAATATCTGCAGAGGGTTGCCATTGGAGTCCTAAGATTTTTGAAGATGAGTCAGAATCAAAATCTACGACTCGGTGTACGCGGTGTTCTTCTGAAATATGGGTGTGAATATCAGAGGAATTTGAGTTCCATTTAAGCAAACTCATGTCTGCGGACGAAAGTAGACTGATCAATTGATCATACAGTTTAGTCGCTCCGTCTGAAGTTAGTACGGATGATACTAGATCATCTACATAGAAATCACGCATTAAAGCTTCGGCGGCTAAAGGGTAGGAGGACCCTTCGTCTGCCACTAGCTTATGTAGCGTACGAATAGCCAAAAAGGGACTTGAATTCATGCCAAATACAACTCGTGTTATTTGGTATGTCATTAGCGGGTCAGATGAATTAAATCGAAATAAAATTCTCTGGAAGCGTTGGTGCGGTTCATGCACAGAAATGCGCAAGTACATCTGAGATATATCAGCTGTAACAGCGAACGGAAATAAGCGAAAGTTTAATAAAATGCGAAAAATATCATTTTGTAATTTTACACCCGCATGCATAACATCGTTTAGTGATAAGCCAGACGTTGTCTTTTGACTCGCGTCAAATACTACCCGAGTCTTGGTTGTTAAACTATCGGGGCGCAAAACGGCAAAATGAGGAATGATATAGTGCGGTTTTTCGTTAGGTTGTGCTTCTGGAACTGGAAACATGTAACCTTTGTTTAAATACTCCTTCATTACTTCGTTGTAATTTTTGCGAAGTGTTGAATCGGCATCTAATCTTTTTTCTAATGATAAAAAACGTCTTTTCGCTACTTGGAACGAATTGCCCAATGCAATAGGTTCCTGTTTGAAGGGAAGTGATACTACGTATCGGCCGGTACTATCACGTTTACAAGTGGATTGGAAATGATTCTCACACTCTTGCTCATCGGGACTTAGAAATGTTTGTGATGTAGCAGGTACATCTTCTAACTGCCAAAATTTCTCAAGGACGCCTTCTAAGGGTGTTTCAACAATAGTGCAAAACGTTTGCATATTTATTGTTTCGTTTTGATTAAAGGGTTGTATGGGCGCTTCACCTAATACTACATAACCTAAGGAGGTCTGCAAAGCTGTAGGCATGTTTGCGCTGCTCATTATTTTTCCTTGACCTATCAAATGCGAACACATTTCGGCGCCTAATATTCCCGAAATGGCCCCTGGAGTGTGATAGCTATCATCGGCCAATTGCACCTGATTAAGATAGCTTAGAGCGGAGGTATCAACTGCAGTAGTTGGTAAGTTTTCACTGATCTTATCTATGACGAGCGCATTGATAGTATGTTGATCATTTTTGTTAAATCGGGACGTAAAAGTAAAATTAACTGTTCCTTTGACAGGACGCGAAGAGGCACCGAGCCCCATTACTGACGATTTGAAGCGGTTGATATGAAAACCATATTTTTTACACGTAGACTCTGTCAAAAAATTACACATGCTGCCTGTGTCCAAAAGAAACCGTTCAGATGAATGATCACCGGACGGAAGGCTGATATGTACTTTGACAGTGCTTAAAAGTACAGTACGGGTATTGGTGCGCGGCAAAGCTGTATTTAAGTTACACATTGCTACTGTGGAATTTGTTCCAGCTTGTGGCGATTCAGCACCTTCAGGAGCATTATTATAAAAATGCAATGACGAATGATGTCTGCGTTTGCAAGTCGAACAATTGTGTTTCGATTTACATTTGGCGGTTCTGTGCCGATCACTTAGACAATTCACACAGTATGAATTTTCTTTCACAAAATTGAAACGATTAGTTTGGGACATGTTAGAAAAGGCGGGACATTGATATAATAGATGAGCATCATTTGAACATATTTTGCAACATGGGATACTCGGTTTGTTTACCACAAAAGATTGCGGCTTCAAAAGTTTGTTAGGTACAGATTTTTGAGTACTAACAGCGGGGGTATTAGGTTTAGATCGCGCACGTTGTACGATTTTTAACTGTTCGTGCAGAAAATCACTTAATTGGTCGTAAGTAGGTAACTCTTCCTTACGATGAAGCGATTCAAAACTTTGCACAGTCTCTGTGTCTAACTTTCTCAATGCTATAAATAAAAGAATGAAATCCGTGAGGTCTTCAATTTCAAGCTCTTTTAAAGCTGACACAGCAGGCAAAAATTTATGCATAAAATTTTCCAACGACGTGAAGTTGCACGATGTAAGTGGTTTTAAATCAATAATCTGATCTAGATAAGACGTTGCAAGTGAGCGCTTATCTTGAAAACGCTTTACTAGTAACTTCCAAATTATTGGGTAATTTTTTCCAACTGGCGCAACGCCTTGACAAATAGCTAGAGCTTTTTGGGACAGTTTACCCAATAAATATTGAATTTTTTCGGTATCTGTCAAGTCGTGATTGTCATGTATGGCGGCTTTAAAAGATTCATAAAATACGGTCCACTGCGTAGGATCGCCGTTAAATGAAGGTAACTGCAACGGTGGAAGTTTGCTTGTATTTTTATGAGCGGGTGTTGAGTTATTTTTCAAAAGGTTGTCGCGAACTGCCATAACATAACAGTACAAATCGTCAAATGCATCAAGAACTTCATAACTCGGTTCATAATTTGGGTTTTCGTTAAGCATTTGCGAGTTATATTCGTCAATGACAGATGAAAACTGTTGCCGAGTTTCCGATATCAAACTGGACTTAACAATGAAAGTATCGCGACTGATTTCAGTATCGAGGTTTTCTCGAATATCATAAAGTGACTGAACTTTACGAAATAAAAACTCTCGTTTTTTTATTAATTTTAAAATGTCATGGCTAACTGACTTTTTTACAGATTCAGTCGAGACGTTAGGGGGAGGGGGCGGTATTTGCGAACGTGTTTGAACAGAAGTCATGTTGAATTTTGTATGTACCTACTCGTAATTGATTTTATACGGACAATTTGTTGTGGAATTTACAAAATATTTTGCAGGAAATAATATTTAGATTTTAATAATTTGATAAATAAATTTCCGTTATTTTGTATTATTTTATTCATAAACCATGAAAAAACATAAAATTATTTTTTGTATTCGCGGTAAAATGTTGGTGAAGTTAGCTGAATTTCATAATATAGCAAAGCGCTAAAGAGAGGGTGAAACTAGCTAAACACAAAATCGAAGCTAACTTCCCACAAAAATTGATAACTTCACATATATTTTTTGTTGATGAGTTCACTACGAAACGAAACTATGACAAACACAATTTTAGGTAGGTAGTTTTGAGAGAGGGCTGATACCGATGTTATTATTTGGGGAGAAGGAACACTTTTATGGTTGCGCCGAGGGTTGATTTTAGTGGACTGTAGGCGGGTTGACATAACCATAAATGGGGGGCGGTGCGGGGTTTTAACCTTTGGGAAACAAATGAAGGAGATGTGCAGACTTACCAGATTCGCTCTCGGCGCGGGTGTAATTATAATGTTCGAAGACTCCTCTGGGGTTCGGCACTCATTTATTCACTTGTTCTTAAAGATTAATGTTTTTATAATTGCGGTGTTTATTACACTGTCTAACGCGGGTTTGTGTATTAATTCTTCGACAATACAGCGGTGCGGGTCGCACAGACAACGTTCGTTCGAAACTTGACACTTCGGTGTGCGAGCGGCGTTAGTAGCGGTGTGTAGTCTTCGCACGACAAGGGAGTTTGGGTAAAATATATGGGATTGGTTGTCGGTGGATTCACGTAAGGAACGTATTAGATGGACAATATAACACAAGGGAATTGTGATGTACATATATTCGTTGTCGCTCAACCAGTACCTTATCTCCACATCATACAATAGTATTTTAACTAGTAAAATGTTGAGGGTATCTAGCTAAAGTTATGACACCCTTTCAATTTTATTTCTATTCAATTTTTTAGAGATTTTTACATACACCGTCTTCAGGAGAAAGTTCCACACTAGGATCAGTTAAACTAAAAATTTGAACTGCTATAATTTGTCTGGCTTTTCAGATGTGAAAATCTTAATAGTTGAATGATGATGATTATTATGGTAAATGATTATTAGCTCTTAGCGCTATATTTTGTTCGAGCATCTCCCACAAATGAAACATAACTTACCGCATGCAAAATTTCTATACTGTATTTATCTTAATTGGCTTTGAATGTTTATTGGAGAAGTAGCCTTTGTTGGTTCCTGCCTTTTGCCTTTGTGGGTCAACGCTATGCTTGTTTTAATTTCATTTTACTTTTTTAAAAGCTTTATCATACTAAAATGGCCATTGCTTTGATTACAAAAAAAGACATTTTTGTATGTGTAATTATCCTTATTGGGAATTGACGAGATTATATAATTTAATATATATGCATGCCATATGCATTTGGGTAAGTCCATATATATAATTAAGGATTTACCTGATATTTAATTTGAGTACATTTTATTAATTATTAATGTACATTTTTAAATTTTATTTTAGGAAAGGTATTTTCAATATTTTATTTTTGTTGAGTATCCATCAGAAATACAATGCCTTCTGACTATAAAAAAAATACCAAAAAAGCAACATGTTATACTCGGCAACAGTATCTTTGTTATGATGAACTTTCCCGACTTAAGAGCTAGATATATCTCGGCATTTGTTGCAAATGCCCGTAGTAGGACGTAACCCCCGCGGTTTCCAAGGAAAGGGGGGTTGGTATACAAAGCTACCACACTTATCGGCCGGCGCTCGCTATATGATGTCTCCAAACCATGCAGCCACGCAGCAGTAGTCATAAACCTTTCGTGATAACAGTGATATAACGATTAAATTAATATTATATTACTTATAAATTGTGAATAAAAAAAATTAAAAGTAATGACAAGATTATTTTGGTGTTAGGTTAGATCAACCATACTCAATTTTTTTTGTCTTCGGGCAACATACATATAAAGCATGTAAAGCTACGCGGGCCGCAACACTATACTGGTATGACGAAAAAAATATGTAACGACAATCCTCTTTGGGTGTCACTATTTGTACGTCAAAGTCAAAATTAATCTCAAGATATACGAAATATAGAATGCCAGATTTTGTAAATGATGTCCCTGAAAATAAATGAGTTTGGGGCCGCACAAAAAAGCTAGACGGGCCGCAGGTTGAGTATGGCAGGGTTAGATCATTAAAATAATTTGACATATTATAAAATTTACATGAGAATGAAATGACTATTTTTTAAAATGGCATTGCATTTTATTTAAAAAAATGGTAATTCAAAATTAATATAAATTTTCTGATATTACGGTGTAGAAATTATGAGGACTCGACAACAAAACTCTAAAAATATTTTTTTAACGTCTTTTTTTAAATTACAGTATTTTGATTGTCATGCATTTAAATGTTATCTACATTGGCTATTTGGAATTTTATTAACATTATATAATAAAATCTACATTTAGCACAAAAACCTTGTTCTATGTATACTTTAGCTACAAGTTTCCCTAGTTAGAAAAATAACAACAACTGGATTAAAAATAATAACGACATTTACAGATAATATAATATTATTTATTTTGACATATATAGGGTGATGATTTTAGAGGCGTGGTTTTCAAGAAGAGATAAAACGCATATAATTTGATATTATGGCTAAGAATTTAGTTTTATTATAAAGATAAGGGTTTGCCATTATGTTTTAAAAATGATTTCGGGTAAGTGGCCGCCGCGGCTGACTCGAACAAATTCCAGCCGAGAGGCCCAATTTTCAACCACTTTTTGCAGCAAGTTGGGCCGTATGTCAGCAATAACGCGCCGAATATTCTCTTCCAAGGCGTTAATCGTGTCCGGCTTATCTGCGTAGACAAGCGACTTCACATAACCCCACAAAAAATAGTCCAGCGGTGTTAAATCGCACGATCTTGGAGGCCACGCCACGTTGTTCAGGAGTAAGTCTATTCATTATGAAATGGCAAACCAAACTGAGCATAAATCAAGTGACGGCTGTCAAAAACACCAACTACGAAAAAAGTAGTGCCAGATTGAAAACCACGCCTCTAAAAAAAACAACCCTATACAATAAACGCAAACTAATATAATCATTAAAATTATTCTAAGCTTCAGTAAAGGAAAGAGGTGTTCTTATTCACAATATTATATTTTTGTCCCTTGAATAGTCAGGCCCCATTCTGCAAACAAAAACCAGGGTAAAAACCTGACAAAAACCTAGTGGTCCTTAGACCACTGGGATGTCACCAATACTCTTCAAAATCTTCTACCTTCTATTATGTATGGGTTAGGTTCTATTATGTATATATGCACTATGCATCATGTATTTCTCTATTGCACTTTATTTTTATGCATACTTTGATCTGTCTCGTTCACACCGCATGTACGAATGCCGTTTGACTGATTTAAACAGAGTATCCACAATAACAAAAAAAAATAAAGTAGGAAAAACAAGCTTCTGATGAAAATACTTACTTATTTATTACTGCCTTCAATGATGCACACCTGTGTAATGTAAACGATATATTTATTTTTTATTATTATGTATTTTATTAGTGATAATTATGATAATTAGATGAAGAAATAATGAAGAATATTATTGTGTATTATTGTAGCAATATATAACACCGGTCGCAAATGAAGAAAAAACACTTTTACACGGACATGAACGTTAAAAAAAAATGCTTATACAGCGCTTTAGTTTAGCCACTGATTTAGTTAAATGCGTTTCATGTGTGTAAGTTTTCCGCTCTTTTTTGGTATTTGACAGTTTTGATATATGTCTTATTTGAAAATATATCAATATTGAAAATTCATAGAAATTATAAAGTACACTAAAATTAAAATAAGTGGTATTAAAGTTCATGTTCTACTACTCTCCTGAGATACTATATTCTTTTACACCAGATTGCGTAAAACTGCATAATTATTGCCAGTGTTATTTTTTTTTTAATCAAACTAGCGAATGACGAAAATGGATGTTCTCTATAAGCTTTGAAAAAGTTACTATTTTTTCCATATAAAATTAAATCATTGGCTTAAACCATTAATGATTATTTCTGGGAATGATACAACAAAAGATGTTTCATTTGAGTGCTTATCAATTACTTGATAAAATAGTTCGAGGATTCTCTGTGTACTAATAATGTGGAACACGATCATGATATTAAACCCTGAAATACATAATTATAAATATTAAAAAATGGGATATATTAAAATTTACAGTTTGTTATTTACTCTCCTGACTAATGCAAGCACATTTAGCTCATTTGAATAGGGCCTAAAATAATTGTATGTGATTAATTGGTCACAGCAATTGTTTTTTTTTTTTAATAGTTTATTATCATTATTATTTATTGGTTTATTTGTATTATTAGTATTTCTCTAAAAATGATTTCCTATTTTCTTTTTCAATGCAGCTACTCAAACATGAGCTACATTGTGGATCAACTGTTCCCACCGGTGCTCAGCGATATCTGCGAAGATTTCTCCCAGTGCATCTACTGGCGAGAGCCGCTTCCGACAATTGACTTCCTCCTACCTTTGACCACTGCTATTTCACCGCAGTCCTCTCCACTGCCAACAATACCCGAAGGATCGACGAGCTAAGACAGCATTGAATGTTAATTTATTTTAAATTTATAATTATACTATTTTATTATGTAAGTTTTACACTATAGCATAATAGAAAATATTGATCTTAATGTAAGACCGCCGCAGGAATTTAAATGTAACTACGGTATTATAAAATGGCTTGTTCACACGCTCTTCAAGTAGTGGGCAATAATTTATCAGTCAATTGATTTAATTCGTAGTTAACTGTCAAAAGTAGCTAAATTCGTTTCAGCAAAGAAAACAATCTCTTGTTATATTTTTATTTGTATGTTTGCATAACTAGATGTTTATGCTAGTTTTAAGACATATTTTGGTATTTTATTGTCATGGAATCCCAAACAAACGGATCGAATGGTCTGACCAAACGTGACAGTATTAAGCTCCTTTCATTCCTATTATTTTCGAAAAGATGAGAAAATGTTATTAGCTTAAGAAGTTAGAGCTTGTGGAAAGATTTGAAAATATGTATCACTTGATAATACTTGTTTTTTTTCTTTTTGTGGCATACACTATCCAATTGTTTTATGTATTTATGTTTACATGCACATATTTAAAAATACTTCTTTATTATTTAGGCAGCTCTTCAATATATGTAAAGGTATTATTATGTATTTATTTGTTTATATTGCCACCAGAAATAACTGATAAACTAAAATAATGTAGTTATTCAACATTCAAATAAAAAAAAAGTAATGAAAACTCAAAAGGATTATATTATATTCAAAAGCGGAAAAAAATATTTAGCTTTTTTATAACCTATGAATATAGAAGCTACTATTTAAAATAATTAAAAAAAAACTCAATAGCAAGTAGTAAGTGATATAGTTACCAATTTTATTGTTCCTGAAAATGAAAATCTTCTAAAAAACTTACCATCAAAATACATACTATAGGATTGCTAATGTATGCATAGTAAATAAAATGGCATATTTATATTTAGACTTGTACTCTGAAGATGCCATATAATTATCTGGACTGCGCTAACCTTTAGTAGACTATGGCAACAGTAATCTAAATAAATGTCTATACTACCACTAATTTTATCCAAATTTACACTTAGCACTATCTTTTTTGGATTCATAAATTGTGCAAATAATGTTTTTCTGTAATTCGAAAAAGATCTTTTTGGAATTGGGGATGATAATAAGTCCATCTTTCATTAGTTTGCGGTGGTGGTGATGAAAATAGTTTTTTTTTTATAGAGCCAATGCCATTTTTCTTTTTATCTCAAATGTGCATTTTTATTGATAGTGTGCTTATCTTACTAAAGTATATTCAGTTAAAATAAAAAAAAGGTAGTAAAATATCTAAAAAAATATAAATTATTCTTACTCTTATAATTAAAACACTTTTAAGTGGAAATTGTGATATTTGATTTCTTTTAGTTTTTATGTGAAATGAACGATGCATCTCACAACTTCTATTTATATTTTTATTCGTATAAAGATACTTTAGGTTGTATGGTTAAATTATTAAATAAAATACTCGCATGCCTGTGTATTTACCAAATTATAGATTAAATTTATTTTGTAACATTTTCTTATGTAATGTTTTTGCATTAGTGCAGAATCAAAATTTGTAATATGCAAAATTATATAAGCATTATGTGATTACCAATTTTATGTAGGTACTTCCGTTTTATTTCAATGTGTAACCTACTTAAAACACTTTTGAAAGTATTTTTCATAACTATCAGCTTAAATATTTTGTACTCTAACATTATTATATGTACCTAAGTAATTGATTTTATAAATTGGTGTATTTATGTTCAAATTATCCCGTTGATGTGACTATTTACTGTTAATTTATACCAAATGCCTGCAATCCATGAAATGTCATACACATTGCAATGTGTCTCAAACAGCATAGAATGAAAATGATGGCAGAAAATGGTAATTTTGTGATTAAATAAATTTATTACCGTAAAAAAACATTTATTTTCATTTATTTTGAGATACAGATACCCCCCATGCAGCGCGACCGTTGTACTAAAAACGGTGCGTGATCGCCGCACCTACGAGATTGTTGCATAACTTCGCTTCTGTCCGCACATTAAGTATTATTGTAATTATAGGTGTTTAATTTATATCCAAGTTTTTACTTTTTGCTACGCACGGACTTCAAACCCAAATAACAAATAAATGGCGAGCCTTCGGCATGTTGCCCTGACAAACACTACAATTACCAGCCTGTTTTTTTCTTTCCCAAAATACATTTATGGCTGTATAATTTTCACACCAACCAAGTCCGATTGGGATATACTTTTCAAAAAAGTATATCCAGTTTCAAACTGAAAAAATGTGGGAAATTTGTTTTTCTAACCGAATATATTGATGTTTTCATTTCTTCAAGAATTTTACTTGCGTAATTTTCAAATGTGTGAAAAATTTTAAAATAATTTAATTTAGAAAAGCTACTAAAAATTACAAAAAATGCTCAATTTGCAAGATATCATACAAATTCAGAAAAATGAGAAAAATTCTATATTTCAGAATTTTCACAAAAATTTATAATTTTTGAAGATTTTTTTTTTATTTTGAAAGAAGTTAGAAATTTTGAAAACAAAGTTGTGAAAGTATTTTTTTTTTAATTCAGTTTTTGAGTTGTGCATAAGTAAGTAAATGATACAATTGATTAAATGAAATATAGTGAAGCTATAAAAAGTGTTTTTAGGCATTTCTGAGTTGAAATACTTAATTTCCTACTCCGACTTGAAAATGTCACAAAGTAATTTTTTTGTAAATTCAGTTTTTGAGTTGTGTATAAATAAATAAATTACTAAATTGATTTAATACAATATAGTGAACCTTTTAAAACTGTTAAAGCATTTCTTTCTCGAGTTTCTGAAAACTGAATCGCGACTCGCACGTTGTCAGTTTGACGTTTGCGCAATGTATTTTTGCAATTAACAAACGTCAAACTGACAACGAGCGAGCCGCAAGTCAATTTAAGACAAGCCCTCATAGTCAACGGACTTTCGCGAGGCAATGAATATTTAATTAGGCTGAAAGTATTCATATTCAGGCACTAATAATAAACTTTCAAACACCATCAAACGATTCTGCATCGAATTACAATAAAAGGAAGATAAATGGTTGCCTTAATGTTCTGATTAAAATGTTCTTTTTTTTATAAAGGCAAGTTGACATTGCACTGCAAATCCGTACATTCAAAATTTAATTACTGCGAAAGTATTCATATTCCGGCACTAGTAACGAACCATCAAACGATTCAACATCGATTTATATAAAGAAAAAATAAATTGGTTACCGTGGGGGTTGTACCTATTTTTTTTTTTCACATTTTTGTTTATTGGTTTATAATTTAACGGCTAACCATCAAACGTTTATAATAGACCATCATTGACCATCAAACGATTGCAAAAAAAAAAATAATTGAATAATGGGTAATGTGACAGCGATGACTTTTGCAAGCTCTTGAAAAGACCTCCATTATGGCTAGAAATATCGTTCATTGTATGTACAGAGATGCTAGGAGATGAAGTTGGCTCAGTACTGCGCGGCTCGACCCAAGCGGACGTTTTCGCCTCCCCCCCCCCCCTCCTAGTGAGTTTCTCCTCCTGTGTTATTTGCTAATCAACTGTCAGTCGAATCGTAAATTACGGAGGAAAAAATGATAACGGTGCATAAATAAGGTGACCCTGTTATGTAATCGTTTAATGTAGAATGTAAAAGTATCGTTTTCGCAGTGCTCTACAGTGTTAGTGACTGTGTACACGATAGCTCAGTTACTTTTCTCATATTGCTACTATAAACCGACGGACTTATAGGTTAGAATGGTTGAGTTATCTTAACATCAAAGTGTACCAGTTAAAAACTTCAATCGTGTGATAAAAGTTGATAGTTATTTTGACATGGATAAACAACAGACGCGCTTAATACACGTTGGCTCTAGGAATAGTCAGGTAAAGTGCAATTTTATTTTGACTAAATAGTACCATAAGTAATTCTTATAAGGAAATAATTTGCGAATTCGACTATAGCGTATTGGCATTTACTTATTTGGTCAGTTGAAATGTTAAAAGATAAAGAAAAATAAGAGATAAAGAATTATATTTTGTTTTATAAGAAAATTTGGATAGTACGTGTAGGTTTTTTTTTTTATTTTTATACGGTACTCCAACAAAATATTCAATTTAATACATGTTTACATTAGTTTTAGACACTTAAGTAAGAAAAATCTTATCAATATTTAAATAAAAAGAGAACACCACATGCATATAAAAGATAAAACACAGATTATACTAAATAGAAATAATATACTATCTCATAATACATATACTAAAAATATGGGTATTATATGATTACATACAAATAAATATATAATTGTGTATATACTATTTATATACATATATAAATATAATGTATGAAGATAAATATGTACTTTTATATTTTGATTATCTCGGAAGTACTTAATTTCAAAATATGCCTTTTGAATTGACTAAGCCTATCATGGAAAATGTCAATGCGACTACCTCTATGGAAGGTATTATAAAGACGACAGATGCGAGGTATTATGTTATTAAAGGCAATGTTGTTATTTGATATAGGAGTCCTAACAGATCAGCGGCAAGCAAGCAGCAACAGAGGGGGGGGGGGGTATAGCAAGATATATCCTTTAAACCATTTGTTTAATGGATTTGAGGCTTTGAACGTGAGACAGACATATGCTAAGACCATTATCACATACTACCCCAAACATAAAATTATACTTTAACATAATTATCATACCAATACCTACATAATTTTTAAAAAATTACCAAGAGTCAAAATTTAATATAATTTACTATTTCATTAGAACATCAACTAAAATATATGTATTAATGACATAACGAAATTGTATGTTGCTCAGAGCTTATGTTTATGCTTTAAAAAATACAGTGCTATTATAGGTAAGTCTACCTTAGAACGGCATTGCTCAGTTAGGTAGAACTTTGCATTAAGCTAATTGAATGTTTAAAATACTATGTAAATAAATTAACCTGTTAACCGGGGAGTTCCCGTTCGAATTATGCAACTGTACCGGGTGCGTATTGTTTCGCTAGGACATTTCAATACGTCACGCCCGAAGACCGTCATTTCATATTTCTATATTTTTATTTATACATAAAATAAATGAAAAACTATGAAATATATATCGTTTATTAATATTTTTGAAATACAAAAGGAATCACAAAACAAGTAAAAGCGTCTCCTTAAAAGCGTAAAAGGTACATTGAATTCATCCTCACCGATATCGCTCTCATTAATTTTGATGAACACTAAAAAAATTTTATTAAAAGATTGGAAATAAAAATAAATAACAGAAATATTTTTATAGACATTGTATGTATTTGTAAGCATTTAATTAAATAGATAAATAAAATAGGTGGTAAGTGTATTATACGTACCCGTCACTGGTCACACAAAACACTTCTATCACTCACGATAGCAAAATTGTACTGATTCCATACGCATATTGAATTCATGTTGAGACACGCATGAATGATGTCGATCGAAAATATATGTCCCGTCCATTCCAGGGCGCAAATTAATTTTCGAGGACGTATTCATATGTCCTACCCGTACCCGATATTGTTTACGCCTTACGCATTTATGGGTCTTGCCCGGTTAACAGGTTAAGGATATGAGGTTTTTTGAATAAAATGTAAGATGTAAAAAATAGATATTTAATTTATAGGGTTCCAGGGGTAACTAGAGGCAGGGTCGAATTTATGAATTTTTCGCACCTAGGCACTATTTCACAACCGCCCCCGTTAAAAAAATATACCTAAGTACATACATTTATAAACGTTTTCTATGAACAAGTTGGTAAAATGATTATTGCGTACCGTACCATATTTGGTCATGGGTCGTTTGTTTAGATGACACCAGACACTCTCGTTAGACCAAAATTTGAAAATATTTTCGTAATAATAATTATAATGTGATTTGTATTGTTAGTTAATAAAAATACAAATTGTTCAGTTACTTTTTTTTTTATTATTATTTCTTATGGTAAACTGTTGCCTTAAAAAGAATGATGTTACTTATAAAAAATTAAAGAGTTAAATTTCTATTTTTTCGTAAATGTAAGAAACCCAAAAAATCTGTATTTTACAAACTTTTATTTAGCTTGCAATATTTGTATGTTGGTTTGGGTCAAATCTTGCAAGTTGAATTACAACCACTTCCTCTTATCCTAAGGATTTGAAATTTGTCATGTTGGTTCGGTTTCGATAAAATGTGTTCTTATGGTAAGCATGATCTGATTCCACGCCCAGGAATGGCTCCAGACGAAGGAATTCCTCAAAGGTCAACAGCACAGATACGAAATTATGTTTACGCATTCAAGCAAAAGCTTGTTTTTGAAGATGTATTTTTGCTATTAATTTATTATGTCATAAAGTTTATTAAAATTTGCAGAGGCATATTTGATTTCATGATTTTTTTAAAATACATTGATTCTGTTTTTTAAGATTATCCTATAACGAAAAGTCAATTTATTATTTGTGACAGGATGTTTTTTTTTTAAAATATGGCATGTCTCATCGAGCTTAGCTCAACTAAACAGCCGTTGGATGAAATAGCGTGATTTATTACCGCGTCCCACAAAGACAATATGTAATTCGCTAAGACAACTTTATTTTTTTCTGGACAATCTAACGAATCTGTACGAATCTGAGTAAGTACTTAGAAAGCCGACAAATTTTCAGTCATCCAATTTTCATATATATTTATGCCTGATATCCTGCCAATAAAATTTTATTAATAGCATTCTGCGGACTAAATTTTCTAATATATTAATTAATTTTTCATATCGCATTTCAGTTGGCACTAATCCAGACGAACTATGTGATCGAAAGGTTAAAACCATTGAATCCAGAATTTCAATTTGAAGTCAGTGAGTATCAAATAATTATTGTTAAATTCAGTATATTTTCTTACAAAAAAATCTCTATTTTTAATTTTTGTTGCGAAAGTGTCACGCACCGTTTGCTTACCAATACTAGGTCGCCGCACTCGCAAACGTGAAACCTATTCTAGTAGCATATTGGAGCGGAAAAATGCAAAGTAAATAATTTTTCTAAAATTCAAACAATAAACGCGCGTGAAAATGTAACGCGCGATTTCTCGTAGAGAAAATATTCTTAAACATAACCTTTTTACTATTTCCAATTTTAAAATTACGGCTCCGTCACAACCTCGTATTTTTCATGTAGATTCGATTAAAACTTTAAAATTCGTTAAAATATATAGCTCAGCAAAATTAATTAGACTATACGATAAGGTTTGCAGTTCCTGTATCACTATGATGATGCTGGTACGTAATAATAACATTACATGTTA
Source organism: Neomicropteryx cornuta (assembly GCA_020383195.1). Lineage (NCBI taxonomy): Eukaryota > Metazoa > Arthropoda > Insecta > Lepidoptera > Micropterigidae > Neomicropteryx > Neomicropteryx cornuta. The sequence continues at coordinate 17,358,021 of JAHKQU010000014.1, forward strand.
ATGTAATTGGAATGCCGCTGAGCTCGCCATTGTTTTGCAGTGTTAAGTGACATTTCACTTACATTTATTTTGTTTATTATTACATTTATTTATTTAAATTTTGGTGATACACGTAATAAGAGTACTTTCTAAACGGAAAATTATCTACAAAATGAGTACTTAGCTATATTCAATTTAATTCTATGTATATTCCATTGCCTGGCGCCGTTGTTAATTTCATATTTTTTTCTGCAGCCACCATGATGACACTCGGAGACAAAATCCTCAACATTTCCCTGCCGAAGATCGGTGAGAAATCGGTGTTCACCCGGGAACTAGAGGACGCCCTAGCCAAGAAAACTGTCGACATAATAGTCCATTCCCTGAAGGATCTGCCCACGTCTTTGCCAAACGGAATGGGCATCGGAGCTATCTTAGAGAGGTATTTGCTTATATTTTTGTACCGATCGCTTGGGTGTGCCCGTCTAGAGGAGTGAGCTATCGGAACAGTTTTGGAAGCACCTTACTTCATCCTTCAACATTGCCAGAAAAAACTCTTATTCGAGACGGTAGATAGACATGGTTGACACTTTTTGACGGCTTCTTAATCTTAGGAGAAATAATGAAGGTGTAAGTAAAAACAATATCGAAATCTCTTAACACACTCAGCGCCGATAATGGTATATCCCGCAATCGCCGTATTTGATTTGAATTGCTTGGCATTTGATTTGAATTGCTTCGAGTTACTTATGCATTGAAGCAATGCACATGTTCAATGCATACAAAAACGTGCCACCACTTCCTGTGGTAGCCGATTCCAATTATCCACAACTCTTGTAGAAAAGTTCTTCCTAGGATTAGTGGAATAAAGAGATTTAGATAACTTCATTAAATGACTGCGAAGTTGCGTGTTAAGCATGAATATGTCCTTAATGTCCAGTTAATACTTTGTAAGTTCAATGAGATCACCACGATCACGCCGCTCCTTTAATTAGGTCAATTTTAACACAAGAAGCCTTATGTTCTCTATGTATTCAATATTGTTTACTCGACATTGGGATTTAATTCGCATAAGAAAAAGATAATTTTAGCTTTGTTTTTTTATGACCATAAATACTTCTGTAACCACCCTCGTGTTATTTTCAGGGAAGACCCTCGCAATGCGCTTGTCCTGAGGGAGGACCTCAAAGGTCTTACGCTGGAGACACTACCGAGCGGTGCTGTGATCGGTACGTCAATTCTTTTTCAACCACCTTACACCGTTTACACCCGCTACTAGATTTTGACGTGAAATTTAGTCATTTCTCCATGCAAAAGTTGTAGTATTAAGACTTTTTCATAGATATGGAAGAATATAGTACTGGTTATCGTTTTATCTTGTAATTATCTGGGCTTGTATAGAATTAAAAATTTGTATATTTACATATATTTTATTAAAACTTTAGACGCAAATATCTTATTGAATTAGTAAGAAACTTGATATAATAAAACTAGAGGCAAATTTGATTTCATAAAAATGCAATTTAAACTTAGTTTTCTATATAGAGAATTGATTTATCATTTTTTGGCTGTTTTTATGATCGTGGTAGTGGCGTTGGACTATTGACACAAAGGTCTCGGGTTCGAATCCGCACACGGTCATACCATTTTTAACGCTCCATTACCAGCCATCTCCCCTGACTCTAGCACAGGCACATTTGAGTAGGGACCAAAATAATTATATATGACCTAGGTCACAGCAGTTCTTGGTATAAAAATAAAAAAAAATCTGGTGTAAATACCAAGCTTAGCTAAAGTAAACGCCGTTAAATGAAGTAGAATGAATTAAAACCACTCCCAACACAACGTTTTACGGGCCCATAATTAATAAGAATAACATGTACCTACTAGATTTAGACACAAGGTATTCTGGTAGATTCGAAAGAACGATGTTCAGAATGTTTTTAAATTGTATTCATTGGCAAGAATATTCGAAAAGTTTCTATCGAGGGTTTATTTAATGTTTTCTTGTCATACACATCCTTCTATAGGGTTATTCTACACTTTAAACTGGACAAATTTTCTTAATTTTGACTTATATTTCTACATACAAAATAAATAATATTTTAGATACGTTTGGTTTGTTCGCGGCGCCTCGTTCACGCGGCGTGCTCCTGTATCTATCTCAATGCAATGCAAGTAACTGCATTTAAATGACATAGTACCTACTTTTTTTTGACAAATTGAAAAGCTTGTAAAACAAAAGTTGTCCAGCTTAAGTGTAGAATAACCCCGTATAAGAATATGTCTTGCTATAGGCACGTCGTCTTTGAGGCGAACGGTACAGCTGGCAAAGTCCTTTCCTAATCTAAAAGTGATCGACATCCGAGGCAACCTGAACACACGTCTCAGCAAACTGGACAGGAAGGTCGAGAGCTCGAATTGCGCCGTCAACAAGGACTGCGAGTACTCCGCGTTGATCCTCGCCGCCGCAGGCCTCACCCGAATGGGCTGGACCGACAGGATATCACAGGTATGCAAACCTTCTAAATCCAGAGGTCCCGGGCTCGAATCCTCAGTTGATCAAATCCGGCCAGATCATTTTTCGGCGCTTTCTTCAACCCTGTCGACTGAGTTAAGTAATAAGACATGCACACAAAAAAACACTCATTCGGTTACAGACTTGCGAGATGTTGTTTGCCTGTAATGAACGGCCTCGAAAACAACAACATGGCAGTCGGAACTGTGCACAATAGCACCGTCCTGACAACACAAGCCATACGAATGAAGAAGAACAGGTGACTCGAACATCATCTACCGTGTCGTATGGTCCATTTATTCACGGCTTCAGTCGCTATCACAGGCTTTCGAAAACTATCCGGATTCGGAACGTCTAATACTGCGATGCCTTTTAAAGTTATCAAACCAACCTTTACTAGCATTAAAACCCGGCTAGATTTTGTGATCTAACAACGAAAAATCTAGCGCTTTCGCAAATTAGCTGGAGAATTCTCACTTTATCCTTCAATGCTAACGTTGAGGCACAAAAGTCAAGTAATTTTATTTATTTATTTATTTAATCAAGGAAAAACGACGAGTACTAAAGATGAAAAGAAATTCTACATAAACGTATTTGAGACTTTAGAATAACAAGTAAAGATTTTTTAGGCCCTCAAGAAAGCATCCGTCTCTAGAAACAATTTGTTGTACGTCTGACAATCTGTCAACTGTCAAGCGGTGCTCTAAAACCAGCGTTTGAACCTAGGCATTATGGGCTCAAAAATTAATTGTGAACGGAAGAGTCTCGGCGGTACACGGAAGTTAATTTGTTCAAGTAATTGAGGACAGTCGAAGTCATCATTGTATATTTTGAACAGTACAGTCGCATCTAACAGTATGCGTCGGTTCTTTAAACTTAAAACGATCGTGTTTTCTCAATAAACAAGTGTATTCTAACGGTGGTGGTGGTGGTAACTTTTTCTGAATTAATTCAGAAATTAATGTCGTCAGAGTATTTTTCGTATAAAGGATTCCATAAAATGCAGGCATATTCTATTTGAGATTTTACGAGAGAATTGTACAGTAATGCATATGATTCTGGTTATTTGAATTTTTTTGATATATGTAATATAAATCCAAACATTTTATTTATTTTTTTACAATGTTTTCAATGTGACTATTTTTTTTTAAATAATTGCTATGACCTAGGTCATACACAATTATTTTGGGCCGTACTCAACTAGGCCAAATGTGCCTGTGCTAGAGTCAGGGGAGATGGTGGTAATGAAGCGTTAAAAATGGCATGACCATCTGCGGATTCGAACCCGAGACCTTTTGGTCAGTAGTCCAACGCCTTAACCACTAGACTAGCACGATCTCCACGTATTAAGATGAAGTTTGAAGTAGAAGATCACGAATGTTGTTAAACTCACAATAGCTCCCTAAAGTAGCGGTTCGAAATCCACACTGCTTAAATATGTTCCTATTAAAATATTTTTTATATAGTCTAATACAAATTTTAGGTGTTGGCGTGTTCAACGCTAATGTATGCCGTGGGACAAGGAGCCTTGGCGGTGGAGTGTCGGTCCGATGATGACGATATCCTGAGGATTCTCTCCGCTCTGAGCGACAGAGCTACGTATTGCAGAGCCCTCGCCGAGAGAAGCTTCCTCAAGACGCTCGGTAACACTTCAATGTTCCGTACCTATCTTACCTTGAAACAATTCAGCGGACGTGTGTTTAGATGCTTTCGATTTTTATCGGACTTTAAATGAGAGCCCTTAAGTGCAAAAGAGATTACTTTATCCAAATACTTATAAATACAAATGTATAATACGATACAAATTACCTTTGTTTAATGTGATGTTGACATCTCCAAAAATGGCCGCCGCTATCATGTTTATGTAAAATAAAAACACTTATTTTTGCAATCCTCTGACAATTTGATGTGCGAAAACACTACTTTTAAATAATATTTACACAAAATAATGGGTTATATCTACATAAAACCATCGTAAACACGAGAGCAAACGCACGTCAACGAAAAACAGTCTGCAATGGCGTCTAATGACTTTCTTGAATTGTATGTCCTATCTCATAAAGAAACGAACAGCAATAGGAAATCATAAATCCCGGAATCGCCAGTAGGCAAAAATCATATATTAAATACGTCGTTTTCAAGGTCAACTATAGTTGGTCTCGACACGCTTCGGGTTAATTAACCAACGACCCTCTTCACGTCCATCTTTGAGGGTTGTCGTAATTGGTGACCCAACGGGGCTGTTACACCTCCAAAGTATATGGATAATCAAATAATAATAATAATTGTTCCTCAGGTGGAGGTTGCAGTGCTCCTATAGCAGTTTCGACCATTTTGAAAAAGTACACAGATGGCAGTAGCAAAGGCATGAAGCTGAAGATGTCTGGTGCCGTTTGGAGTCTGGACGGAAAGCAAACTGTCACAGATAACTCCGATTGTGCGTTCATAAGCTATAATGAGAGTACATCACCTCCGAGGAAATATAAATTGTTCGAAGAAACGAACAAAGAAGCGAAAAAACCTAAATCTATGCACGTAACGCCGGGCAAATGCGAGGTTCTAACAAACGATTCGCTCGCACAGAGCGAACGGTGTGCAAAAGACAAGAGCGACAACGATGACAAAAACTGCTGCGTACGCAATAAATCGGCCATCGACATTGAGAGCCTTATCAATATACACGGAAAATTGTTCATATCCTGTCCATATTCATCACAAAACGGACTCTGCCCGATCGACCTGCCCGTCGGCCAAGATTTCATGGCCAAATGTCCGTATTTTGACGTTGAAAAGAATTCGGTCAACAAGTTGATCAATGTTGAAAATCCATCGACGAGCTCCGACGCAGATATCAGCCAATGTCCGTTCATGTCGAGTCAGATGGCGGGCATTTCAAAAAAAGATGTTTCCGGTGTAACCACGAAGAGTGACAGCTGTCAAAGTAATCTTGTACTGCGGCCTAACAAGGCACTTTGACATATCCGTTGATATTATTGATAAATGTGAAAATTTAGGTAAGGAATTGGCGCAATCGTTGATTCAACAGGGTGCTTTAGAAATAATTAAAATAACCCAAGATTATATTCATTCTTTTCATGTTGCGCCCAAGAAAGAATGAGTATGGCTTCTATGTATTACTTGTACATATTTTTTTTATTATATTGATTATTCATTCTAATCTACGGATCTAAAGGGTATCTCTTAATATTGAGGCAGTTTTAGTACTTTTAGCAAATATATTTATATGTTGACATTTTTTTTAAAATAAATATATTGTTAAATATCGTTTTTTTAATTTAAGCCTTTTAGTATTCATTATTAAAGTTGAAGGCGTTACGCGTCAAAACAAACTGTGCTAAATGCACCAGAAAATCTGTAGAAGGCTCATAGGATGGCAAACGTGACGATAGAAAATGCCGGATACTCTTAAGTCCTACATCGTGAGGTATATTGTATATAGCGAAACTACATCAATAGTGTCACCATCCACAGTTCTGAGAGAGACGCAACATCAACGCATTTAATTAATTCCAAAAATGTTATATAAAAATAACGAACTGGAACTATTTTTAGTTCCCAACTTCAAAAATTTCTACGGCAAAAGAAACTGCAATTATTGATTCCATTGGTTTTTAATAATATCCCTTTGGATTTAAAAAACGGTAAATTGAACAAGACCTCAAAAAATAAATTAGGTGTAAATGTAAAATGTTACTGATTGTTAGTAGTTTTAATATTGAAAACGGAGTCAAAGCGCATTACGTAACTTGAAATATATTTAAAAGTGAAAGACGATTGAATACCTATATATGTAATGCATCTTACACACACGGTATCCGTCAGATAAGCCCTGGGCTTAGCTGGAACGTAAAAAATAAATAATATGTTATTTACATAGTTATTTTGTACTACCTACATAAGCATAAGATACAATAAATCAAAATACAAATAGATTCATCATATATTATAGAAATCTTTTTAGGGAATTTATAGATTTCAAAGTTTCACACCGAAAAAATATAGACTAAAAATGGAACAACCATGTTTTAACATACTTAGCTAAATCCCTCAGTTCTGCGTGTCATACCACACCTTTAACACACTCGAGTGTAGGCGGCAAGTCCTTACATTATTCTATTATTATTTTTCTGTTAGTTGACTTTTAAAAAATAGAATTTCACTGAACCAAATTATGCAGCCTTAAGTACCAGTTGTACTTCATTAATATTAGTAAGTTGGTAATTTATAGAATCTTAAGTACGGTACCTGTTGATTATGCATTAAAAAACAAGCAATAAATATTGAAAATATTATGAAAAATTTTTGAAAACTTAACCTCCAAATTTTGAGTTTTGAAGAAATGTGTTGTAAACTTACTAATTGATCTGAACTTAAACTAATTGAACAATACTTTTGTGTTTATGAGTAATATAGTGACATATTTCCATCATATGATGAAAATCGCCTGGTGGCGCAGTGGTATAAGCACCTTCTTCTGAATCCAGAGGTCCCAGGTTCGAAACCCCAGTGGGCCATATCCGGCCAGGTCATATTTTGCCGTTGAGACTATTTAACTGCGCTTTTATCAACACTGTCGACTGAGTTAAGTAACAATACATACACAAAAACATATTCAGCTACAGACTTGCGACATGTTGTTTGCCTGTAATGAACGGCCTCGCATCATGAAAACAACAATAGGGCAGTCGGAACTGCGTCCAAAAGCGCCTCCCCGACAACATAAGCCATACGAATGAAGAATCATATGATTTGTTTATTCGTATTTGTAGCTTTACTAGGATATTAATAAAATTATAATGAAAGATTATAACGTATTTAAAAAATATAGGTATTTATTAGGTTTATTATCAAAATAAATGTTAACAAAATATACTTTTATGGCAATATGGAAAAAATTAAAAGCTATCTAAGTAGTTCCCCAAAAATAAAACCTAAAACCAAATACTTTTTAAGGTAGCAATTAAGCCTTTTTAAATTTCTCGCATCATATATTTTTTAGGGGTTAGCAAGACATGTTTGTGGTGTGAAAACAGCCGTAAATGAGAGTTTCTACATTCAAAGAACGAAACCTATGGACCATTCGCAGGTCTATTGAGGAATTTCCATGGTGCTCTTAATGTGTACTGTGCTGTTCTTCCTCTCTTACCAGCATGAGCACTTATACATTGCAACGGTGATATTAGCTTAATATGACAATGTTATTATTATAGTTCGCTGAGCAAGCAGCTATTCAGCTGATATACTTTTATCTCATGGGCATGGGCATGGGGATGTTTTATCCAATAAATTACGATGTTTTATAGATGTTTGCGTGTTGGTGCGACATTTGCGTCGTGTTTTAGTTACTAATGAGTATCCAAGTCTAACACGTCTTAGCAGCTGAGCAATCCAAAAATCATAATCAGAACTTCAAACTGCCGTCCAATCTGCCCTTTTTTGCTTTAGATTTCGCATCATCGCCCGAGACATCCTCTTCGGACGAATATCCGATGGTGAAGAGGAGATTTTTGGATTTCTTCCTTTTGTCCTGGGCGATTTCTTTAGCGATTGCTTTCTTCTTCTCGATGGCAATCCGTGTGGTGAGGAGCTGACGGGGTTTCCAGTTGTGTTGATTCGCAGCGGCAGGTTCTACATTCTTCTGGCCTGTGTCCTCGTGGTCGGATTCACAGTCTGAAATCAAGAATATCATTTAATAACAAAGATTATGAGTTTACCCAGTTCATTCCGGCACCACGAGTTGATAAAGTATGCATATTTCACATCTGTGAAATTGCCAGATACACAGTTCTCATGCCCAGTTTAACTGGAAGTTTTCTGTTGACCGCAAAGGCAACTAGACTTAATTAGTTTACAAATTTCTAATTGAAAGTCACAAGCATTTGCTTTGTTTGGAAAAATGCTAAGTTGCATTTCACACATTGTGACATCAAATAGACCGTCCTGAGACGAGTTATAAATTCCTTTCTCACGGTTTAGTTTTCATAATCGAAGTCGGAACTTTCAGTCTTCAGTCTTTACTCACCACGCTCCCCGATCACACCTACTATAGGTCACTAACATAACAGTCTTTTACGCTGTTATCGAAGTCTTTACTTCTGGCAATGTTATTAAATTTGAATCACTAAGTATAACTACAATTCTTATTCAAGCATGTTCATAATGAAACGTCTGTACGGTAGAGGACTCGGTTTACCCTCCTGTTACACACCCAGTACGGATTTACGGATCGAATTCCCCTTTACATCGCTTACCCGAAGACTAAAATAGTCACCAGCGCAAGATTATTGTCTCTAAACTGTAAACACTTGTAAAAGTTAAACTTGTACGCAGTTCTTGCTTATCTTATGTCGAAATAATGTGGAAAAATGTAACGTCGAAAAAAACAGCTCCATATGGATATCAACGTCCGTCATGGGCGTCTACAACTTGTATGTTGATGAGCTATCTAAAATCTACTATAAATATTTTTTTACACTTCCAACAAATTTCTGATAAATAAAAATTTGTTTTAAAAACTAAAAAAGTGAAAAAAAAATACATATGAAACAATATAACTTTCTAGAAATATGTAGATATTCAATTCCATTTTTCAGAATGAGATATCTGACATTTATGCACATTTTTATATTTGCTACTACTCTTAAAGCGTAAAATATATTATTTTTATAGTTCATTTATAAATTTAGGAAGGTTATAAAAAACCCTAAGTTTTTGCTTTAGATTTTGACATATACCAAGTCCTATTTATAAAAAATAATATGAAAAAAAATTAGTGTTTTTATTCTTTTTTTTTAATTTTCATTTTAATATGAAAAAAAGGGAAACTAAAACCATAAATAATTCTAGAGCCATTAAGGAGGTTATAAATTCCTATAACCCCTGAACATTCAATATGTAAATTTTATAACTCTGAGGACCACATATCCTTAATCTTTTGTACACTATTTCAGTTTAAATCGTTCACAATATGGCTATGATTTATGCTATACGGCAGTTACGCGCTTTTCAAACATTTCTGAATGTAATTCTTTGCAGACTTTTTTATATTTAATTATAATGAATAGTGAATTTAAGTCAAATGATGCCGGAATAAGTTATATAAAGAAGCTATTCCGGGCTTATATGATACAAAGTGCTTTCATAATAATTACATTATTATAACCTCTAGTTTCTCATTAACACTGTATTAGAATAACTACACAAGATTGAGGAAGACATTTACCTGAATCAATGATTTCAAGCCCGTAAGTGTGATCTTTGAACAGTACAAAAATAGTGGGAAACTCGACGATGCACTTGCCACACAGAATTTCCTTCAGGCTTAAGTCCACGTCCAGCTCGTGGTACTTCCTGGTGCATCCTGCCACACGTTACGCTGTACACAAAAACAAACACATCTCTTGTTTGAGAGGAGAAAATTCATTGAATTAGGTTTATACCCTCAAAACACCATTGATCAGATATTATTACATGATATTACTGGGACAAAGGCTTCACTACTTCTCATATTTCTACTTCAAAATTAAGTTTTGACAAAATATTATTACTTTTATTTATTCGAAATGCAGTGTGCCAACTGGCACAAGCTTCCAGTTACAAACGCAGTGCCGTGCGAAAGTGCTTAATATACGATTCGCACACTTTAAATTTACATAGACATTTAATTAGAGGCTGGTCAAAAGGCAGCCGACTATTTCTCATTATAGAAATCCATTGGGTCGAAAATGCATAGATTGCAGTCAGTATACCGTTTGACGTTATTAGAGACAAACAGTGAAATACTCGAGAAATTCCTTTCTCGCAATAAGTTTGCTTGACTGAAGTACCAACCTGGCAACTTCAGTCTACATCCAACTCTCTCAACATCAAGTCTTCCACGTCTTACTTCATTCTTATTTATATCGGGTTGGACCAGCGTCGAACCTCATACCGTGCACGTGTTTATTTTTGTTAAAATTATGAATTATCTGACAGCTTACTCGAGCGAATGAGTTTAGGTCAGTGCAATTAAAATTAAACGCAGTAAAATTGACGATTTCAACAAAAGATTTATTAAAAGTTTGAATGAACCCAGTTCGTGCGATTGCAAATCAGGATGGTGTAACTTCATCTAAAGAAGATAGTTAGGTTACACACTATTACAACCATCATTATTGTACCACATATTAGAGTGATTTATGTCAATAGACAATTTCTATTTTTAAATATATATATATAAAAATGACTGTTTCTTTCTTTGTTTGTTTCTTTGTCCTTTATGCATTCCTAAACAGTCGGTCCGATTGCGATGACGAGTTTGGGAAACTGTCGTGACCACACCCGATTAGGTTTGCGAATTAAAAAAAACATGAAATTCCACCATCAAGGGAGGGTAATGGGGGTTTGAAGTTTGTATGAAACTTATAAACCGCTGGGTCTAGAAAACTCGAAAAATGGCATGTTGCTTCTTTACAGAGATCGAACTTCTTTCTTAACAGACATCGAATGAGAAACGAAAAATCAAATTTAGGCATGCAGATGGCCCGAAGGCCCTAGAGATGGGGAGCGAAGCGACCAATCACGAGTGCCGCAGGCACGAGTTGTAACGCACCAAAGGCGCCATCACAGTAGATTAAATTAGGGCGAGCGGATGGGCCGAAGGGCCTAGAGATGGGGAGCGAAGTGACCTATACCCGAGTGCCGCAGGTACGAGTTGTCGCGCACCGAAGGCGCCGTCAAAGCCGCTTGCAGGGCCTTGCTTCCAACCCGGGGCAAAGCCCGGGGCTGAACAGCTAGTAATTAATAAAGATAAATGTTAAACGACCTACAAACCCGCACCTCACTAGAGGCAGTGTAAAATATTTCCACTGGTTTTTTATAAAAAGAAACATTTTGTCGCCTATGTAAAGCTATCAAATGTCACACATGCTGCCGCCTCTGGGGGTTGACTGGGTTAACGTACTCTGAAGCACAACTCACAAATGGTAAGTCCCTGTCGATCCTCGTGAACCTCTTCTCTTCGTTGCGTCTCTTTCCGTAAATCCTGTAATCGCTAAGCAAATGGGAGTCGGTAAAGTGTTCCACGCGTACGAACTTAGTCCTGTCTCTTATGCCATTGCACGGAAGCTCCCGCTTCTGAATTCCCACGCAGGGCACGCTGCAGGTCTTCAGTTCGCATTTGGGGCAGGTGTACCTGGCAGGTTGGGCAGCACACACCTCGCACCGGCCCAGTCAGATGGAAAAATACTCAACTACATATGGGGTCTCTACATCAACTCAACAATTGGTCTCACAAAACTACTTTATGTTGCAACTATATTAGTTACATTTGGTTATATTAGTAACATTATCAAATATGAATTAAATAAGATTTTCCTTGAAAAGGAAACTAACCAACGGTAAAGAAAAAAGAAGAACAAAAGTTGTCCAGATTGACGTGTAGAACGACACCATGGATGGATGTGCTGAGAAAAAGTTCATTCTGTACACCTTCTTTTTATATTTTGTGTTGTTTTTGTTATTTAAAGTGTTTTGACGATTATCAAAACAATTATAACACAAAAATGTGAAAAAAATCATCAACTTAATGGCTTCAAGCTTTTGTTACTGGCGAATCATATTTCAGACATGCCCGATTTAGCTACTTCTTAGCTCCATGAATCCGTGTCACTTATTTACCATTTAGGCCTAAAGTAATAATAATAGAAATTATAATACGATAATACGAATAGAAATAGTACGGTAAATAAGATTATTTATGAACTGGTGAATGTGTAAATCAATAACGTTGTCTTTGGCGCGTTACAACGCGTTGTGACAACTATATTCCCTTTGACAACATAGTTAAATATCTACCAGTTGCAATGTAATGCATTTACTACAAATTAACAGCGTGCATTCTTTATTTCATTCTGGAAACCTTGTTCGTCGCCTTGATCGATATCTATCAATTAGCAAAAGGCACCTAAAGAATATTATGAAAAAAGATAACAGAAGTGATGTTCCACTGCTGATGCAGAAGCCCGTCTATATACCGTAATTGAGATAAGTGTCTTAGCAAGTTAGAGATGCCGGCATCAGTCATCGAGGAAGTACAAAGGGATTTTTGGCACTTTTAAAAAATTATTTTCATAAACAAAACGTGGGGTAAGATTTTCATAATTCAAGGTTAAATAATAAGTGATTAGGGGCGGATGTGGAAAAAATCTTGGGGGGGGTAAAATGTCAAGGACAGCCATTATTAAAATTCTTTAATACTATTCATCTAAAAACAATTAGTCTAGAATTACTCTCTAAGAAAATACGAATTGTAATTAGACGAATTTCCCGCAGACGCCTATTTCCAGATTTATTTATTTTCCCTTTCTTGGGAATATACACCTAGCTAAAGCAAATAAAAAACTAAACTGTAAAAATAACTATTTCTTTGGAATGAAACAACCATAGTAAAATTATACTTTCAACTACGTGCAATGAAAAAAAGCAGTCTTTTTTTAAATGCTAAAAATATAGATGTAATTTAAAATGAATATATCTGATTATGATATGGTACACTATGAAAAAGAGGCGAACATTACAAAAATGTACTGGTGAGTATTATTGAAAGTTCTCGGAGGGGGGTAATTACACCATTTACAACCTGGGATCCATGGTTGTATGTAATTAATTATGCCTTGATTGCTAAACTATGTCCGTTTTCTGTTTTAAAATATGCATTGAAAATATGTGCAACTGCCAGTTGGTTTTATGTATTACAAGAATGACACATTAATATTCAGTGCATTTATTAAATGTCACAAAGCACAGGAACAGATTAAGGATTTGCGAGCCTTAAAATAAAAGATATAAAATTAAGAATTGACTCACCAAACTATTTCCTATTTACTACGATCAAACACAGAAGTTATGAGATGACTTGGACTTGGAATCTTACCATCCATTATCTCGGTGCTGGATTTTATTGCTAGGGACTGTCCCTTTGTACGGGGACTACGGTGGAGCAGCCGTTGGGACTGCTCTGCTTGAGGTTCCCGTGTTTAATACGGGCTTGGTGTCAGGTGACAGGTGCTCTTCTTGAGTACAAAGTCGGGATATTTTCGAATCTTGATGAAGGGCCAGGTCATGAGGTTTAGTAACCCGGGAAAAGCAGAGTGATTTGGCTCGATTGGATATGTTATATACAAAAACAATAAGACAACTGTTATGACAACAGCATTACTATCAAAAGAATCTAACCTTAAAGGTAATGATTGAGTATCGCTAAAGCTGCTGTCGCTTTCGGACGACATACCTACCTAGTACTGTAAATTACCGGAAAGTATGTAATTACCGTAAAGATAGTATGAAATTAATTATTAAATACCAAACGAAGTTAATTCCGCCACATGACATTGACAGATGGAGGAAATTCTTCTTTGTTTTGATTTGTCAAAAGGCAATGGCAGTATAGTTTGTTGTAACTCCTGTAGTGTGTAAATTGGATCTTTGATTTGATAATCTTCCTGATTCTCGATTTATGATCGACCATGTTGTCTTTATTTTGTTACTGGATGCATTTATTTATTTTTATATATTTATGGATGAATGGGACTTCATAATCGTTTGAATTCTTGTTTAACCTTATCATTTATCCAACTGTTACAATTATTTTCTAAAAATATTTTTTTGATGCTACATGGATGCATTGCCGAAGCATTTGATTAATTTTCCATGAAACCTTGTGAATGCTACATTTACATCATTCATTGTATACAAATAATTACAATTTATAGTATTTAACCATGTTTTAAATATTTTGTTAGCGTTTTCATTAAACAGAGAAATGTTCTTATAAATATAGTCACTTTGCCGATTTGTTTTAATTAGTATTTTTATACATTGAAACCAGTGGTCAGATAGACCAGGATTTTCTGTTCCACAAATGAAGTACTTATTATTAAAATTAGTAAAAAAAACTATCTAATAGTGATTTTTCACCAGTGACACTAACAATTCTAGATGGATTTTTTTTAAATAAGTATTTGTTGTTTGGTAAAGTATAGTAACTTTACCAAAGTTAACAAGCTTGGTTTATAATTTAGAATTTGATAAAAAAAACTTTATTGAAATCACCACAAACACACGCCAATTCATTTGACTTAATTCGTTTTAAAGCCGTTTCAAATTGATCTAAAAATACATCGAAGAGTCCACCTGAGCGACAGACACATATCAAATCAAATCAAATTCAATGTCGCGTTCGCGACCTTTATTTCATATATATTAAGTAGGCAGTTTAGATATCCTGGAAGAGTCGACCAACTCGTCTACCAGATACATTATCAGTTACCATTACCAGATAGTTTATTAGTATAGACATTATCTAGCAACATGTTACTTAATTATTTTTTTGTTTTTTTTTAAATTACCTTAATCTATTGTTAAAAACATTATAGTAACAAGAAGAATAAATTGAAAAATATAAGTATAATTTTAGATCTTTTTTTACATCACTTTTTTTTTTAATTTCTTAATATCTAAAGGAACCTTAATATATAATCGTGCCAGCACAACTTTTAATTTGCCTTTCTCCATAAATAGTAACTTGGGTTGCGGTGATATAATAACCAGGATCTTGAACTTTTTGTATCTTGTAGGGTTTCAAGTGTAGTTCATTTTTCAATATGGTTTGAATGCTGTATCGTGAAACATGCAGACGTGCTGCTAATTGATTGGCACTTTGACGAGGATTTCGCTGGATTCGTTGCTTCACCTTTCGAATCATTTCTTTTGATGTTGCTCATTTTATTCACGTTCAAATGCTGGAGCTGACGAACTATTGCTGTTTGTGAAATACAGTGCAATTACACTATTGCGTTTGAATTCCATTACGATTTTTATATGAAGATATTAATTTGGAACAATTCTTTTTTGACTAACCAAAACTCTACTAAAAAAAACTAACCAAACTTCAATCTGTCAAAAAATTGACGCGCGAAAATGACAACTACACAAATGACAGCAGAGTGAAGTTGGTAACGTTTAGTCTCAGCCACCCTGTAGTTGGACTGCTTGCGAATATTCAACAGGTTTTCGGTTCATGGTCGATAATAACAGTTCAATCGAGTCTCCTTTATTAATTATACTTTGTATATTCATATGAAACACAACTAATCAGTCGTTATTGATTTTTTGTTGCTCGAAGATCGAAGATAGATGATCGAATGAGGAAATAATTTACTGCAATACGTGATTTTATCCTTAATCTTATTTGGATACGTAGATTTTTTCACTTGAGTCCTGTATAATACAGGTTGTAACGTTTCCTCCCCGCCCGCTGCCCTCTCCTCAGGCCGGACTGGGCCCTCGACGGAGCGCCGCCTCACCACGGTCGCTTCCGGTCGAGGTGGAGCTCGTCTCGCCGCCGCCGCCTGCGTTGTCTCCTTCTCGCAGGCTCTCCTTGGCCAGCTGATCCGCCGGAGTTATCGGACCGCGAGGGACGAACCGTGACTGGTCGGGCACCGCGTCAACTACAGATTTAAATGGTAGTAAAATTTGAGACAAATAATGAACCTCTCCTATTGCCTGTCAGGGTAATAGGAGAAGAGTGCTTGGGGCCAGACGGGCGTCCAAGCGATGTCACGGGTTGCCCCTCGTCCCACTCTCATGGCTCCGCCGGCCGGCTGGTCTTCCACGGATTGAGGTCGCCTTGACTCACTCCCGTTACATGGCAGGTCTGGCTAGTCCAGACCGCGACTTACAAAAAGAATAACCGGTCACTCCTCTAGGTGAGAGGACGCTATCATGGGACGAGCTCAAGATAAAAGAAGATCTCAGGGTCGTCTAGGTCATGTCCCATGAAGCATTATGACCCCGTGTCACAAGTGAATAATAAAGTACATGATGAAGGTAAATGAATGGTGAACACAGTGTTAGAAGACGAGAGATACATTTATTAAAAAATGGTGAGGTTTAATGTTGAACACAATTGATCGTTTAATACAATATTACAACAAATGAGAGACCATTTGAACCAGAAGGGCTCAAATGGTCTAGAAGATAATAAATGACTCATAAGCAAAAAAATAACAAGTTACTAATAAACAATAATGAACAATAGGCTTAACGCCGTCGTTCTGTGGTCTGAAGGACCTTAGATGAAACGACGACGTACAGTGGTGCCTCACACAACGAACTTAATTCGTTCCAGGAGCAAGTTCGTTATGCGAAAAGTTCGTTATGTGAAACGCGTTTTCCCATAACAATACATGTTAAAAAAAATAATTCGTTCTGTAGCATAAAATATGGTAAGATGACATAAAAAAGAAGAAGACATTTTAAGAAATAATCGAATCTTGCACATCTTCATCCATTTTCCGCTTTTTGGCCGATGGTGCAGTGAAAAACCTGTCCAAAGTCGTTTGTTTCTCTCTTTTCTTCAACATCTGCCGGAAATAACGGACAAGAGTATCGGAGTACAGGTCGTTGATCCTGTTTGCTTCAGCGGAATCCGGATAGTGGGCATTGGTAAACTCCTGAACTGCTTTCCATTTGACCAGGATGTTCTTGATGTCAGCAGTTGGAATTGGTTGATTGTTTGATTGTTGCTCCTCGTTATCAGATGACGCTTCCCTTTGAGCATTGTCCTGTTGTTGGGCCAGAAGTGTTTGGAGCTCTTCAGTTGTCAGCTCTTCTTTGTGTTCCTCAATAAGCTCCTCTACATCCTCTTCCTCTACCTCTAATTCCAACCTTTGGGCCACTGTGATGATGTCCTTCACCACTTCTGTGTCATCAACTACTGCTTCTTCCTGAATCCACGAAGGCACAAGCATCTTCCAAGCAGAAATGAGGGTCCTTTGTGACACTTCTTCCCAGGCCTTCTGTATAAGTCGTATTGCCAAAAGGATATCAAATTTCTCCTTCCAAAACATTCGGATAGTCATATTGTCTCCACCAAACTCGCATTCTTCAAACACCTTATTAAAGAGGGCTCTAGTGTAGAGTTTTTTAAAGTTCGCAATAACTTGCTGATCCATTGGCTGGAGAATGGATGTGGTGTTTGGTGGCAAATACTGCACCTTGATAAAAGGATAATTTTCCTGCAATATTTCTTCTAGGTCTTTTGGGTGAGAAGGGGGATTGTCAAGTATCAGAAGGGCTTTGAGCGGCAGTTCTTTTTCCAACAAGAATTTCTTCACGGCAGGAGCAAAGGTTTCCAGAATCCATTCGTTGAAGATAACTTGGGTCACCCAGGCTTTTTGATTGGACTTCCAATGGACGGGCAATTTGGACTTAATAACGTTATTTTTCTTAAAAATTCTTGGATTTTCAGAGTGATAAACCAATAGAGGTTTGATCTTGAGGTCTCCGCTGGCATTAGACGAAATCATAAGGGTAAGTCTGTCCTTCATGGCTTTGTGTCCTGGCAATTTCTTCTCTTCTTTTGTATTGAAGGTTCTGCTCGTAATTCTTTTCCAGAAAAGACCCGTTTCATCGGCATTGAACACTTGTTGTGGGCAGTATCCTTCATCCATAATAAATTTTTGAAAATTAATAGAGAACTTTTCTGCTTCTTTTTTATCAGCACTGCCAGCCTCACCATGCATATTAACGCTGTGGATTCCATACCTTTTCTTAAATCTAAAAAACCACCCCCTGCTGGCTTTGAAATCTTCTTTATTATCTTGATTGCTGCTACTTCCAGGGATGTTTTTCTTTAGATCTTCATAAATTATCTTGGCCTTGTGACAGATAATATCTTGGGTTGTTACGTCACCTTTCACCTGCCTGTCCTTAATCCAAATCGCTAATAGCCTCTCCATTTCCTCGTGGATTGAAGATCTATGTTTTTCATTAAATAGTTTTGATACTCCTTTGGCTACTTTGGCTGATTTTATTGCATCCTTGTTTGTCAAAATGGTGAAAATGGTGGTCTTGTTGAGGCCAAACTCTTTGACGAGGTCACACTGTTTTACCCCACATTCACTCCTTCTAATTATTTCCTGTTTCATTTCAAGAGAAATCATCTTCCTGCTTTTTTTAGAACCCATCATATAAAAAAAATGTTGAGTTTATCTTAAAAGGACGACTGCCGTGATACGTGTGCGATTTAATTCGTAATGAAGAACGATTGCTGCGATACGTGCGTAAGTTAAGCGTACTACGCAGTGACTAACGAGTCTAAACGCGGGAGGATGCAATTAATCGGCAGTGATCGTGTGAAGTGGGCGACTTCGTTGTGTGAAGCGAAGTTCGTTGTATGAATCGTGAAATGAACGAAAAGGAAGTTCGTTGTGTGCAGCGTTCGCTGTGCGAGGCGTTCGTTATGCGAGGCACCACTTTACATGAAATAATATAATAATGAGGTAAAAAAAACTATTAATTTCGAAATTCGACATGGATTCGACAATGCGACGAACATGTTTCATACACAAAGCAAATTTAGCAAATATAGCAAAAATATGGAAATAAATAAACAATTTGAATAGAAGAAATGGCCTAAGTTGGAAATGTCGAACACACGCCGATTTTGATATATTTTTTTTTTAGACACTAAATCCATCGTGCTTACTCATAATCTGCACGAATATTTCACCGCAACCGTAAAATAACAAGAAAAAAAATTATCTCCCGATACAGAGAATCCAAAACGTTGAATATTGCACTATATTAACAACGAACGAATGATAAACCACACTTAAAATGACCACAAATGCTGTTATCATTACATTAACTAGCAATAATTGTACGTATTAATAGTAAAAATAGAAAATATAACACCTTAAGATGATACATAAATAGCCACCGAATCGCCGTCGTTATTTTGATAGACAGCACGGTCTATTGACGTTGGGGGAGTGGGGATTACGGGAAGGAAATTCAATGCCACATAAACAATTATGACAGATTAGGCCGCTTTGACATTATGTTTTTATTTTGTGTAAATTCAAAGTTGGCCAAAAATAAATAGCATATAAGAGACACACATATAGCTTTATTATTATATAAGAACCAGTTTTATTATGCTGTAAAGTTTTAAAGTTATATTTTAAAGATGGATCACGGAACCATTGAAAACAGAACAGGGAAGATGATAAGGTACTTGATTCACAGATTCTTATAAAAACACCATCGAGGAGAGGTCGAGGGGAAAAGAGGAAGGGAAGACCTAGACATCGCTCAAACGAAGGAGTAAATAAATGTCATTTATATATTAGGAAAGCAGGTCTTTGGCAAAAAAAACTGAGGAATTGCGGTTATTCTGTCGACAAGAGCGTAGTTCTTAAATTATATAGATAGTCTGAGAAAGTTTTTACTTTAATTTGCATACCTTTACACCCTAAAATTATTAATAAAGGTGTAATTTCATTTATTTTTTATATATCATCCATAGACAAATATTTTAATATTAATAAATTTTATTTAACATAAACACATTGTAGGGAATCTCACTTCGTGTTTTTATAAGTAAGAAAACTGTTGGGTAAGTTAAATTCACATACAATAAAAAAAATGTTTTGCTTTTGATATTTTGGAACGAAATTATATATGCATTTTACCTGCATAGTGTTAGGTGTAAACTATCTTATTAGCACCCATTTAAAGAATGTAAGTCCAAATTTCTGAGAGAATATTTTTTTTTACTGCACTCATTACTCATTATCTTTAATATTACCGTCTTGTAGTCATCGCAGTGTTTCTAATCTGTCCCCCAATGCATTTCGTTCACAGTTGGAGTTTTTTTTTAAAATAAATCATAAAATCTATTAACACAAAAGTGTCGTCAGCAGGTAAAATATACGTATATTGAAGCTTTTATTACAATTCTTGTTGCTGGTATATAGGTATTTGAGCTATTATTAGATGGTTTTGTTAACGTTTAATTTTAACTCATAAAGCCTTAATCCGGATCATCTCAGAGTAATTTTATTACATAAATTTACAATTCATATTTTTTTTCATTAAAGACACATGATATTTCATACGTACTAAGACTATGCTTAAAGACTAAAGTGTACATAAATAAGTCTTAATGTTAAAGCGGCCTTTATGGTCGATTTCAAAAGACTTGTCACGATTTCCAAACAGGTAAGCAACCAAACAAAATTATATTTAGTGTAGGGCCCATCATATTATTTTGGTAGGTACTCGATTACTTTCATACGAGTGTAACTATTACTTCTACCCGTTATGACATACAGGGAAAATACTAAGTAGGTATTTTTTGTAGGGAGTCGCCAGTAATATACTAATTACTGCAATATTTGCCCACCACTTTAATTACATTTGAAATTCCATTCCGTCGAGTTTAGCTCGTTCTTTCTCAGCGGTTTTGTTTTATTTCACCTGTTCTTATTCTGTTCTTGTATTTCAAATTGTAGCTGTGTTATTTTATTAATTGTTTTTCGTTGTGTTTGCCAATTTTATAATTTGTTATTTGTTTGTTTGTTAGTTTTGTGGTTGGGACTTAAGTTTGGAAGACTTAAAAAGGATTGAAATGTAAGTACATATAATATTTTATTAATTTTACCATAACATTTGTGTATAATACGCTACCTAAAATATGTTTTTTTTACCTTGGTATTTCCAACCAGATTTTTTTTCTATTTCAAATAGTTACGTAACTATCGATAAAATTATATTTTATCATGTTAATTTTTATAATTTTCAGATGACAACTATAAGTGAAATAATTAGGAATGATGTCCCTCGTAGCCTTAGCCCAAAGATTGGGTTTGATTCGACCAGATAACGACGGCCCCTTTTGCGAAAAGCGTTATTGCGATCAGCCGCCAATGCGAATGGTTCGCGACGCATCGGCAATTGATGGATCCCGTTGGCGGTGTCATGGTATGATACGCGAACCTCGCCAAAGGAGGAAACGGTGTATGTATTTGCGGTCAATACGTACGCACACGTTTTTTGCCCGTTCTAAGTTGCCCGTTTGGAAAATACTCGTGTTTGTCCATCAGTGGTGCAGCAATGACACTTTAAAAAGGATCGCAAGTAGTATGAATAGGCGGGTTCTGAGCCAAGGCTGCTCCTAGGACAATCGTTTTTTTTTCTAACATTTGCCCAATACCTCGCTCTTTTCTAATGTTTTTCTAATACTTTGTTCTTTTCTAACATTTTTCTAATACCTTGATTTTCTAATGCCTCGCTCCTGCGCCAAAATGCCTTGCTAAACTATGAACTATGAAAAAATGCCTTCTTTAAACTATGATTTGGAGATAACGAAAGCCGATCCAATTTCTATTACGAATTGAAGTATATTATACCTACTAATTTGCATAAAACTTTATGTGTCTTAATCTAGCTTCTATCGAGTCGAATGACGGATTGACGAAGGAATTAAAAGACATATTTTTTAAAATAGACGTGTCATATAATAAATGCTCTGTCGACTTATTTCGCAGTATCATTGAAGATAATGAAATGCGGCTGCCTTCAATTCGCACATTTTAATGCAATCACGTATAGACTTACGACACGTTTACAATGGCCGATTCTCTACGTTTGGGATACCGGGGTAGACTATCACGCATAAAAACTCCTATGAAATGGGGTATCTTCATTAATTTTGCATATTTAATTAGTTCTATGTTTGTTAGAGCCCTTCTTGGAATGTTTACGAAACCCTTTTCCGCTTTTGATATACGGGTTGATGTATAGTCCTAAACCTAATTTGTACGGCTTCAAATGTACACCTTTACCTAATGCAACAGATTCCATTTTTAAATTATGTCGTTTCACTTCTTCTAATTGTTTTTTCCCTTCTTGAGCACTATTTACAGCTTTAGCGATAGACGATACGCCTCCTGCGATTCCTCCGAGAGCTGAAAGTCCAGCAAAGAGCGGTAATAGAAAGGGGAGAAAGCCACCCGTTTTAGGTATAGGAATAATTCGAGGTAGTTTACATTTTTTTCCCCTCAAACACTTTTTAGCAGTTTTATAAATAATATTGACATTTCTAGGACTCATCTCGCATGCAATGCATGTTTAACGCTCTTCATAGTCTGACGTAATGTGGATAAGCCCGATCCCATCTTCACTTTAGCCTTAATTATATTTGTAACTAACCAAGCAGCGCTTTTTTCACCAAATGAAGAGTTTTTTTATTTAAATCTGTCCCAAGCTTTATTAATTAATATCCTATCAGCCTTATGTCTTGACCCAATATCTTTGGATTTAAGGTACGCAAAATCGTGTTCTTTGCAAGCTTCGTCTAGAGGATTTATCCCGCTCTGATTAGCACGTTTATTTAGATCCGTTCCCAGGCCGCAGTACCTGTACCCCCCGGGGAGGTGTAGTTCTGTATTAAGATTATCTAAAAGTCTATTTATTATTCCTCCTCCAACTTTCATACTAACGATGAGTATGCAATTTACTCTCTCTATATATATATATATATAGCAAATTCCCTTCATCAATCGAACCACTAAAATGAGATTTGTCAAGCACGAAAACTCAATTCAAGTTTGCAATTTAGATCTAAATGAACCTCAAAATAGAAGTAGACATGGAAGTTTATTACCCGATCACATAAGAGCAATTTTTGCCGGTTTTCAAAATGCGGTAAAACAAACGCGCTGTTTTCTTCGCTCTTATTCAGTTCAAACGGGCTTCGATTTCAAAACGTGACGTTTATAGTAAAACTCTATTTCAACCCAAGTACCAAATGCTTCGCGATGTTATGAATAATGTGAAAGAAGTCGAATATCATACATTCAGCGAAAATGAAAATATTATACAACCGCACGAGATGAAGAAAAATACTATATGTATTTTTGACGATATCCCCACTAGTAATCAGAGCAATTTGCGGGATTATTTTAGTCTCGGAAGACATTCGGATATAGACTGCTTCCTCCTATGTCAGAGCTATGCCAGGATAGGCAAACATCTAATCAGAGACACTTGCAACGTTGTCTGTTTATTTAAAATGGACATGCTCAATTTAAAACACGCTTATGACGATCATGCCAGTTCAGACATGTCATTCGATAAATTTTCACAAATGGCCAAACTATGTTGGCAGAGGGATCGGTATGGGTTTCTAACAATCGATAAAGAAGCGGCTATGGGTAGTGGGCGATATAAATATCAATTTGATACAATTATTTACTTGTAGTATTCATCATATGTTTGAGGGGCTGTTCTCATCGTAATGTTTGAGGGGCTGTTCTCAGCGTAATGTTCTCAACGCAACACATAATGTCTAATGTGTGTTTCTAACGCAGTCTGTTGCGTTAGTCAACGTAAGAATTGTGTTCCCATCATAACACACATACGTCTAGCGTTTACAACGTAAACTATATACATATAAGGCCGATAAACGATTCATGTCGTCGGGTTCAATCATAATGTTGCCATATTATGAGAAAAATGATAAAAAATTAAAGCAAAAAATAATTGATAAAGGGCCCTTTATTACTAATAACGGTCATGTGACTATCGTAATTTTTATTAGTAATTTATTAAATTAGTAATTTATTAATTTATTAAATTACTAATAAAAATTACGATAGTCACATGACCGTTATTAGTAATAAAGGACCCTTTATCAATTATTTTTTGCTTTAATTTTTTATCATTTTTCTCATAATATGGCAACATTATGATTGAACCCGACGACATGAATCGTTTATCGGCCTTATATGTATATAGTTTACGTTGTAAACGCTAGACGTATGTGTGTTATGATGGGAACACAATTCTTACGTTGACTAACGCAACAGACTGCGTTAGAAACACACATTAGACATTATGTGTTGCGTTGAGAACATTACGCTGAGAACAGCCCGTCAAACATTAC
The DNA here is from genome assembly GCA_020383195.1 of Neomicropteryx cornuta. Lineage (NCBI taxonomy): Eukaryota > Metazoa > Arthropoda > Insecta > Lepidoptera > Micropterigidae > Neomicropteryx > Neomicropteryx cornuta. Next base: position 17,382,311 of record JAHKQU010000014.1, read on the forward strand.
GATGAGAACAGCCCCTCAAACATATGATGAATACTACAAGTAAATAATTGTATCAAATTGATATTTATATCGCCCACTACCCATAGCCGCTTCTTTATCGATTGTTAGAAACCCATACCGATCCCTCTGCCAACATAGTTTGGCCATTTGTGAAAATTTATCGAATGACATGTCTGAACTGACATGATCGTCATAAGCGTGTTTTAAATTGAGCATGTCCATTTTAAATAAACAGACAACGTTGCAAGTGTCTCTGATTAGATGTTTGCCTATCCTGGCATAGCTCTAACATAGGAGGAAGCAGTCTATATCCGAATGTCTTCCGAGACTAAAATAAGCCCGCAAATTGCTCTGATTACTAGTGGGGATATCGTCAAAAATACATATAGTATTTTTCTTCATCTCGTGCGGTTGTATAATATTTTCATTTTCGCTGAATGTATGATATTCGACTTCTTTCACATTATTCATAACATCGCGAAGCATTTGGTACTTGAATTGAAATAGAGTTTTACTATAAACGTCACGTTTTGAAATCGAAGCCCGTTTGAACTGAATAAGAGCGAAGAAAACAGCGCGTTTGTTTTACCGCATTTTGAAGGACCGGCAAAAATTGCCATTATGTGATCGGGTAATAAACTTCCATGTCTACTTCTATTTTGAGGTTCATTTAGATCTAAATTGCAAACTTGAATTGAGTTTTCGTGAATTTGCTATATATATTAATATATATAGCAAATTCCCTTCATCAATCGAACCACTAAAATGAGATTTGTCAAGCACGAAAACTGAATTGAGTTTTCGTGAATTTGCTATATATATTAATATATATAGCAAATTCCCTTCATCAATCGAACCACTAGAATGAGATTTGTCAAGCACGAAAACTCAATTCAAGTTTGCAATTTAGATCTAAATGAACCTCAAAATAGAAGTAGACATGGAAGTTTATTACCCGATCACATAATGGCAATTTTTGCCGGTCCTTCAAAATGTGGTAAAACATACGCGCTGTTTTCTTCGCTCTTATTCAGTTCAAACGGGCTTCGATTTCAAAACGTGACGTTTATAGTAAAACTCTATTTCAATTCAAGTACCAAATGCTTCGCGATGTTATGAATAATGTGAAAGAAGTCGAATATCATACATTCAGCGAAAATGAAAATATTATACAACCGCACGAGATGAAGAAAAATACTATATGTATTTTTGACGATATCCCCACTAGTAATCAGAGCAATTTGCGGGCTTATTTTAGTCTCGGAAGACATTCGGATATAGACTGCTTCCTCCTATGTCAGAGCTATGCCAGGATAGGCAAACATCTAATCAGAGACACTTGCAACGTTGTCTGTTTATTTAAAATGGACATGCTCAATTTAAAACACGCTTATGACGATCATGTCAGTTCAGACATGTCATTCGATAAATTTTCACAAATGGACAAACTATGTTGGCAGAGGGATCGGTATGGGTTTCTAACAATCGATAAAGAAGCGGCTATGGGTAGTGGGCGATATAAATATCAATTTGATACAATTATTTACTTGTAGTATTCATCATATGTTTGAGGGGCTGTTCTCATCGTAATGTTTGAGGGGCTGTTCTCAGCGTAATGTTCTCAACGCAACACATAATGTCTAATGTGTGTTTCTAACGCAGTCTGTTGCGTTAGTCAACGTAAGAATTGTGTTCCCATCATAACACACATACGTCTAGCGTTTACAACGTAAACTATATACATATAAGGCCGATAAACGATTCATGTCGTCGGGTTCAATCATAATGTTGCCATATTATGAGAAAAATGATAAAAAATTAAAGCAAAAAATAATTGATAAAGGGCCCTTTATTACTAATAACGGTCATGTGACTATCGTAATTTTTATTAGTAATTTATTAAATTAGTAATTTATTAATTTATTAAATTACTAATAAAAATTACGATAGTCACATGACCGTTATTAGTAATAAAGGACCCTTTATCAATTATTTTTTGCTTTAATTTTTTATCATTTTTCTCATAATATGGCAACATTATGATTGAACCCGACGACATGAATCGTTTATCGGCCTTATATGTATATAGTTTACGTTGTAAACGCTAGACGTATGTGTGTTATGATGGGAACACAATTCTTACGTTGACTAACGCAACAGACTGCGTTAGAAACACACATTAGACATTATGTGTTGCGTTGAGAACATTACGCTGAGAACAGCCCCTCAAACATTACGATGAGAACAGCCCCTCAAACATATGATGAATACTACAAGTAAATAATTGTATCAAATTGATATTTATATCGCCCACTACCCATAGCCGCTTCTTTATCGATTGTTAGAAACCCATACCGATCCCTCTGCCAACATAGTTTGGCCATTTGTGAAAATTTATCGAATGACATGTCTGAACTGACATGATCGTCATAAGCGTGTTTTAAATTGAGCATGTCCATTTTAAATAAACAGACAACGTTGCAAGTGTCTCTGATTAGATGTTTGCCTATCCTGGCATAGCTCTAACATAGGAGGAAGCAGTCTATATCCGAATGTCTTCCGAGACTAAAATAAGCCCGCAAATTGCTCTGATTACTAGTGGGGATATCGTCAAAAATACATATAGTATTTTTCTTCATCTCGTGCGGTTGTATAATATTTTCATTTTCGCTGAATGTATGATATTCGACTTCTTTCACATTATTCATAACATCGCGAAGCATTTGGTACTTGAATTGAAATAGAGTTTTACTATAAACGTCACGTTTTGAAATCGAAGCCCGTTTGAACTGAATAAGAGCGAAGAAAACAGCGCGTTTGTTTTACCGCATTTTGAAGGACCGGCAAAAATTGCCATTATGTGATCGGGTAATAAACTTCCATGTCTACTTCTATTTTGAGGTTCATTTAGATCTAAATTGCAAACTTGAATTGAGTTTTCGTGCTTGACAAATCTCATTTTAGTGGTTCGATTGATGAAGGGAATTTGCTATATATATTAATATATATAGCAAATTCACGAAAACTCAATTCAAGTTTGCAATTTAGATCTAAATGAACCTCAAAATAGAAGTAGACATGGAAGTTTATTACCCGATCACATAATGGCAATTTTTGCCGGTCCTTCAAAATGCGGTAAAACAAACGCGCTGTTTTCTTCGCTCTTATTCAGTTCAAACGGGCTTCGATTTCAAAACGTGACGTTTATAGTAAAACTCTATTTCAATTCAAGTACCAAATGCTTCGCGATGTTATGAATAATGTGAAAGAAGTCGAATATCATACATTCAGCGAAAATGAAAATATTATACAACCGCACGAGATGAAGAAAAATACTATATGTATTTTTGACGATATCCCCACTAGTAATCAGAGCAATTTGCGGGCTTATTTTAGTCTCGGAAGACATTCGGATATAGACTGCTTCCTCCTATGTCAGAGCTATGCCAGGATAGGCAAACATCTAATCAGAGACACTTGCAACGTTGTCTGTTTATTTAAAATGGACATGCTCAATTTAAAACACGCTTATGACGATCATGTCAGTTCAGACATGTCATTCGATAAATTTTCACAAATGGACAAACTATGTTGGCAGAGGGATCGGTATGGGTTTCTAACAATCGATAAAGAAGCGGCTATGGGTAGTGGGCGATATAAATATCAATTTGATACAATTATTTACTTGTAGTATTCATCATATGTTTGAGGGGCTGTTCTCATCGTAATGTTTGAGGGGCTGTTCTCAGCGTAATGTTCTCAACGCAACACATAATGTCTAATGTGTGTTTCTAACGCAGTCTGTTGCGTTAGTCAACGTAAGAATTGTGTTCCCATCATAACACACATACGTCTAGCGTTTACAACGTAAACTATATACATATAAGGCCGATAAACGATTCATGTCGTCGGGTTCAATCATAATGTTGCCATATTATGAGAAAAATGATAAAAAATTAAAGCAAAAAATAATTGATAAAGGGCCCTTTATTACTAATAACGGTCATGTGACTATCGTAATTTTTATTAGTAATTTATTAAATTAGTAATTTATTAATTTATTAAATTACTAATAAAAATTACGATAGTCACATGACCGTTATTAGTAATAAAGGACCCTTTATCAATTATTTTTTGCTTTAATTTTTTATCATTTTTCTCATAATATGGCAACATTATGATTGAACCCGACGACATGAATCGTTTATCGGCCTTATATGTATATAGTTTACGTTGTAAACGCTAGACGTATGTGTGTTATGATGGGAACACAATTCTTACGTTGACTAACGCAACAGACTGCGTTAGAAACACACATTAGACATTATGTGTTGCGTTGAGAACATTACGCTGAGAACAGCCCCTCAAACATTACGATGAGAACAGCCCCTCAAACATATGATGAATACTACAAGTAAATAATTGTATCAAATTGATATTTATATCGCCCACTACCCATAGCCGCTTCTTTATCGATTGTTAGAAACCCATACCGATCCCTCTGCCAACATAGTTTGGCCATTTGTGAAAATTTATCGAATGACATGTCTGAACTGACATGATCGTCATAAGCGTGTTTTAAATTGAGCATGTCCATTTTAAATAAACAGACAACGTTGCAAGTGTCTCTGATTAGATGTTTGCCTATCCTGGCATAGCTCTAACATAGGAGGAAGCAGTCTATATCCGAATGTCTTCCGAGACTAAAATAAGCCCGCAAATTGCTCTGATTACTAGTGGGGATATCGTCAAAAATACATATAGTATTTTTCTTCATCTCGTGCGGTTGTATAATATTTTCATTTTCGCTGAATGTATGATATTCGACTTCTTTCACATTATTCATAACATCGCGAAGCATTTGGTACTTGAATTGAAATAGAGTTTTACTATAAACGTCACGTTTTGAAATCGAAGCCCGTTTGAACTGAATAAGAGCGAAGAAAACAGCGCGTTTGTTTTACCGCATTTTGAAGGACCGGCAAAAATTGCCATTATGTGATCGGGTAATAAACTTCCATGTCTACTTCTATTTTGAGGTTCATTTAGATCTAAATTGCAAACTTGAATTGAGTTTTCGTGCTTGACAAATCTCATTTTAGTGGTTCGATTGATGAAGGGAATTTGCTATATATATTAATATATATAGCAAATTCACGAAAACTCAATTCAAGTTTGCAATTTAGATCTAAATGAACCTCAAAATAGAAGTAGACATGGAAGTTTATTACCCGATCACATAATGGCAATTTTTGCCGGTCCTTCAAAATGCGGTAAAACAAACGCGCTGTTTTCTTCGCTCTTATTCAGTTCAAACGGGCTTCGATTTCAAAACGTGACGTTTATAGTAAAACTCTATTTCAATTCAAGTACCAAATGCTTCGCGATGTTATGAATAATGTGAAAGAAGTCGAATATCATACATTCAGCGAAAATGAAAATATTATACAACCGCACGAGATGAAGAAAAATACTATATGTATTTTTGACGATATCCCCACTAGTAATCAGAGCAATTTGCGGGCTTATTTTAGTCTCGGAAGACATTCGGATATAGACTGCTTCCTCCTATGTCAGAGCTATGCCAGGATAGGCAAACATCTAATCAGAGACACTTGCAACGTTGTCTGTTTATTTAAAATGGACATGCTCAATTTAAAACACGCTTATGACGATCATGTCAGTTCAGACATGTCATTCGATAAATTTTCACAAATGGACAAACTATGTTGGCAGAGGGATCGGTATGGGTTTCTAACAATCGATAAAGAAGCGGCTATGGGTAGTGGGCGATATAAATATCAATTTGATACAATTATTTACTTGTAGTATTCATCATATGTTTGAGGGGCTGTTCTCATCGTAATGTTTGAGGGGCTGTTCTCAGCGTAATGTTCTCAACGCAACACATAATGTCTAATGTGTGTTTCTAACGCAGTCTGTTGCGTTAGTCAACGTAAGAATTGTGTTCCCATCATAACACACATACGTCTAGCGTTTACAACGTAAACTATATACATATAAGGCCGATAAACGATTCATGTCGTCGGGTTCAATCATAATGTTGCCATATTATGAGAAAAATGATAAAAAATTAAAGCAAAAAATAATTGATAAAGGGCCCTTTATTACTAATAACGGTCATGTGACTATCGTAATTTTTATTAGTAATTTATTAAATTAGTAATTTATTAATTTATTAAATTAGTAATTTATTAATTTATTAAATTACTAATAAAAATTACGATAGTCACATGACCGTTATTAGTAATAAAGGACCCTTTATCAATTATTTTTTGCTTTAATTTTTTATCATTTTTCTCATAATATGGCAACATTATGATTGAACCCGACGACATGAATCGTTTATCGGCCTTATATGTATATAGTTTACGTTGTAAACGCTAGACGTATGTGTGTTATGATGGGAACACAATTCTTACGTTGACTAACGCAACAGACTGCGTTAGAAACACACATTAGACATTATGTGTTGCGTTGAGAACATTACGCTGAGAACAGCCCCTCAAACATTACGATGAGAACAGCCCCTCAAACATATGATGAATACTACAAGTAAATAATTGTATCAAATTGATATTTATATCGCCCACTACCCATAGCCGCTTCTTTATCGATTGTTAGAAACCCATACCGATCCCTCTGCCAACATAGTTTGGCCATTTGTGAAAATTTATCGAATGACATGTCTGAACTGACATGATCGTCATAAGCGTGTTTTAAATTGAGCATGTCCATTTTAAATAAACAGACAACGTTGCAAGTGTCTCTGATTAGATGTTTGCCTATCCTGGCATAGCTCTAACATAGGAGGAAGCAGTCTATATCCGAATGTCTTCCGAGACTAAAATAAGCCCGCAAATTGCTCTGATTACTAGTGGGGATATCGTCAAAAATACATATAGTATTTTTCTTCATCTCGTGCGGTTGTATAATATTTTCATTTTCGCTGAATGTATGATATTCGACTTCTTTCACATTATTCATAACATCGCGAAGCATTTGGTACTTGAATTGAAATAGAGTTTTACTATAAACGTCACGTTTTGAAATCGAAGCCCGTTTGAACTGAATAAGAGCGAAGAAAACAGCGCGTTTGTTTTACCGCATTTTGAAGGACCGGCAAAAATTGCCATTATGTGATCGGGTAATAAACTTCCATGTCTACTTCTATTTTGAGGTTCATTTAGATCTAAATTGCAAACTTGAATTGAGTTTTCGTGAATTTGCTATATATATTAATATATATAGCAAATTCCCTTCATCAATCGAACCACTAAAATGAGATTTGTCAAGCACGAAAACTCAATTCAAGTTTGCAATTTAGATCTAAATGAACCTCAAAATAGAAGTAGACATGGAAGTTTATTACCCAATCACATAATGGCAATTTTTGCCGGTCCTTCAAAATGCGGCAAAACAAACGCGCTGTTTTCTTCGCTCTTATTCAGTTCAAACGGGCTTCGATTGCAAAACGTGACATTTATAGTAAAACTCTATTTCAATTCAAGTACCAAATGCTTCGCGATGTTATGAATAATGTGAAAGAAGTCGAATATCATACATTCAGCGAAAATGAAAATATTATACAACCGCACGAGATGAAGAAAAATACTATATGTATTTTTGACGATATCCCCACTAGTAATCAGAGCAATTTGCGGGCTTATTTTAGTCTCGGAAGACATTCGGATATAGACTGCTTCCTCCTATGTTAGAGCTATGCCAGGATAGGCAAACATCTAATCAGAGACACTTGCAACGTTGTCTGTTTATTTAAAATGGACATGCTCAATTTAAAACACGCTTATGACGATCATGTCAGTTCAGACATGTCATTCGATAAATTTTCACAAATGGCCAAACTATGTTGGCAGAGGGATCGGTATGGGTTTCTAACAATCGATAAAGAAGCGGCTATGGGTAGTGGGCGATATAAATATCAATTTGATACAATTATTTACTTGTAGTATTCATCATATGTTTGAGGGGCTGTTCTCATCGTAATGTTTGAGGGGCTGTTCTCAGCGTAATGTTCTCAACGCAACACATAATGTCTAATGTGTGTTTCTAACGCAGTCTGTTGCGTTAGTCAACGTAAGAATTGTGTTCCCATCATAACACACATACGTCTAGCGTTTACAACGTAAACTATATACATATAAGGCCGATAAACGATTCATGTCGTCGGGTTCAATCATAATGTTGCCATATTATGAGAAAAATTATTAAAAAGTTAAAGCTAAAAATAATTGATAAAGGGCCCTTTATTACTAATAACGGTCATGTGACTATCGTAATTTTTATTAGTAAATTAATAATAAATTACTAATAAAAATTACGATAGTCACATGACCGTTATTAGTAATAAAGGGCCCTTTATCAATTATTTTTTGCTTTAATTTTTTATCATTTTTCTCATAATATGGCAACATTATGATTGAACCCGACGACATGAATCGTTTATCGGCCTTATATGTATATAGTTTACGTTGTAAACGCTAGACGTATGTATGTTATGATGGGAACACAATTCTTACGTTGACTAACGCAACAGACTGCGTTAGAAACACACATTAGACATTATGTGTTGCGTTGAGAACATTACGCTGAGAACAGCCCCTCAAACATTACGATGAGAACAGCCCCTCAAACATATGATGAATACTACAAGTAAATAATTGTATCAAATTGATATTTATATCGCCCACTACCCATAGCCGCTTCTTTATCGATTGTTAGAAACCCATACCGATCCCTCTGCCAACATAGTTTGTCCATTTGTGAAAATTTATCGAATGACATGTCTGAACTGACATGATCGTCATAAGCGTGTTTTAAATTGAGCATGTCCATTTTAAATAAACAGACAACGTTGCAAGTGTCTCTGATTAGATGTTTGCCTATCCTGGCATAGCTCTGACATAGGAGGAAGCAGTCTATATCCGAATGTCTTCCGAGACTAAAATAAGCCCACAAATTGCTCTGATTACTAGTGGGGATATCGTCAAAAATACATATAGTATTTTTCTTCATCTCGTGCGGTTGTATAATATTTTCATATTCGCTGAATGTATGATATTCGACTTCTTTCACATTATTCATAACATCGCGAAGCATTTGGTACTTGAATTGAAATAGAGTTTTACTATAAACGTCACGTTTTGAAATCGAAGCCCGTTTGAACTGAATAAGAGCGAAGAAAAAAGCGCGTTTGTTTTACCGCATTTTGAAGGACCGGCAAAAATTGCCATTATGTGATCGGGTAATAAACTTCCATGTCTACTTCTATTTTGAGGTTCATTTAGATCTAAATTGCAAACTTGAATTGAGTTTTCGTGCTTGACAAATCTCATTTTAGTGGTTCGATTGATGAAGGGAATTTGCTATATATATTAATATATATAGCAAATTCACGAAAACTCAATTCAAGTTTGCAATTTAGATCTAAATGAACCTCAAAATAGAAGTAGACATGGAAGTTTATTACCCGATCACATAATGGCAATTTTTGCCGGTCCTTCAAAATGCGGTAAAACAAACGCGCTGTTTTCTTCGCTCTTATTCAGTTCAAACGGGCTTCGATTTCAAAACGTGACGTTTATAGTAAAACTCTATTTCAATTCAAGTACCAAATGCTTCGCGATGTTATGAATAATGTGAAAGAAGTCGAATATCATACATTCAGCGAAAATGAAAATATTATACAACCGCACGAGATGAAGAAAAATACTATATGTATTTTTGACGATATCCCCACTAGTAATCAGAGCAATTTGCGGGCTTATTTTAGTCTCGGAAGACATTCGGATATAGACTGCTTCCTCCTATGTTAGAGCTATGCCAGGATAGGCAAACATCTAATCAGAGACACTTGCAACGTTGTCTGTTTATTTAAAATGGACATGCTCAATTTAAAACACGCTTATGACGATCATGTCAGTTCAGACATGTCATTCGATAAATTTTCACAAATGGCCAAACTATGTTGGCAGAGGGATCGGTATGGGTTTCTAACAATCGATAAAGAAGCGGCTATGGGTAGTGGGCGATATAAATATCAATTTGATACAATTATTTACTTGTAGTATTCATCATATGTTTGAGGGGCTGTTCTCATCGTAATGTTTGAGGGGCTGTTCTCAGCGTAATGTTCTCAACGCAACACATAATGTCTAATGTGTGTTTCTAACGCAGTCTGTTGCGTTAGTCAACGTAAGAATTGTGTTCCCATCATAACATACATACGTCTAGCGTTTACAACGTAAACTATATACATATAAGGCCGATAAACGATTCATGTCGTCGGGTTCAATCATAATGTTGCCATATTATGAGAAAAATGATAAAAAATTAAAGCAAAAAATAATTGATAAAGGGCCCTTTATTACTAATAACGGTCATGTGACTATCGTAATTTTTATTAGTAATTTATTATTAATTTACTAATAAAAATTACGATAGTCACATGACCGTTATTAGTAATAAAGGGCCCTTTATCAATTATTTTTAGCTTTAACTTTTTAATAATTTTTCTCATAATATGGCAACATTATGATTGAACCCGACGACATGAATCGTTTATCGGCCTTATATGTATATAGTTTACGTTGTAAACGCTAGACGTATGTGTGTTATGATGGGAACACAATTCTTACGTTGACTAACGCAACAGACTGCGTTAGAAACACACATTAGACATTATGTGTTGCGTTGAGAACATTACGCTGAGAACAGCCCCTCAAACATTACGATGAGAACAGCCCCTCAAACATATGATGAATACTACAAGTAAATAATTGTATCAAATTGATATTTATATCGCCCACTACCCATAGCCGCTTCTTTATCGATTGTTAGAAACCCATACCGATCCCTCTGCCAACATAGTTTGGCCATTTGTGAAAATTTATCGAATGACATGTCTGAACTGACATGATCGTCATAAGCGTGTTTTAAATTGAGCATGTCCATTTTAAATAAACAGACAACGTTGCAAGTGTCTCTGATTAGATGTTTGCCTATCCTGGCATAGCTCTAACATAGGAGGAAGCAGTCTATATCCGAATGTCTTCCGAGACTAAAATAAGCCCGCAAATTGCTCTGATTACTAGTGGGGATATCGTCAAAAATACATATAGTATTTTTCTTCATCTCGTGCGGTTGTATAATATTTTCATTTTCGCTGAATGTATGATATTCGACTTCTTTCACATTATTCATAACATCGCGAAGCATTTGGTACTTGAATTGAAATAGAGTTTTACTATAAACGTCACGTTTTGAAATCGAAGCCCGTTTGAACTGAATAAGAGCGAAGAAAACAGCGCGTTTGTTTTATCGCATTTTGAAGGACCGGCAAAAATTGCCATTATGTGATCGGGTAATAAACTTCCATGTCTACTTCTATTTTGAGGTTCATTTAGATCTAAATTGCAAACTTGAATTGAGTTTTCGTGAATTTGCTATATATATTAATATATATAGCAAATTCCCTTCATCAATCGAACCACTAAAATGAGATTTGTCAAGCACGAAAACTCAATTCAAGTTTGCAATTTAGATCTAAATGAACCTCAAAATAGAAGTAGACATGGAAGTTTATTACCCAATCACATAATGGCAATTTTTGCCGGTCCTTCAAAATGCGGCAAAACAAACGCGCTGTTTTCTTCGCTCTTATTCAGTTCAAACGGGCTTCGATTGCAAAACGTGACATTTATAGTAAAACTCTATTTCAATTCAAGTACCAAATGCTTCGCGATGTTATGAATAATGTGAAAGAAGTCGAATATCATACATTCAGCGAAAATGAAAATATTATACAACCGCACGAGATGAAGAAAAATACTATATGTATTTTTGACGATATCCCCACTAGTAATCAGAGCAATTTGTGGGCTTATTTTAGTCTCGGAAGACATTCGGATATAGACTGCTTCCTCCTATGTTAGAGCTATGCCAGGATAGGCAAACATCTAATCAGAGACACTTGCAACGTTGTCTGTTTATTTAAAATGGACATGCTCAATTTAAAACACGCTTATGACGATCATGTCAGTTCAGACATGTCATTCGATAAATTTTCACAAATGGCCAAACTATGTTGGCAGAGGGATCGGTATGGGTTTCTAACAATCGATAAAGAAGCGGCTATGGGTAGTGGGCGATATAAATATCAATTTGATACAATTATTTACTTGTAGTATTCATCATATGTTTGAGGGGCTGTTCTCATCGTAATGTTTGAGGGGCTGTTCTCAGCGTAATGTTCTCAACGCAACACATAATGTCTAATGTGTGTTTCTAACGCAGTCTGTTGCGTTAGTCAACGTAAGAATTGTGTTCCCATCATAACACACATACGTCTAGCGTTTACAACGTAAACTATATACATATAAGGCCGATAAACGATTCATGTCGTCGGGTTCAATCATAATGTTGCCATATTATGAGAAAAATTATTAAAAAGTTAAAGCTAAAAATAATTGATAAAGGGCCCTTTATTACTAATAACGGTCATGTGACTATCGTAATTTTTATTAGTAAATTAATAATAAATTACTAATAAAAATTACGATAGTCACATGACCGTTATTAGTAATAAAGGGCCCTTTATCAATTATTTTTTGCTTTAATTTTTTATCATTTTTCTCATAATATGGCAACATTATGATTGAACCCGACGACATGAATCGTTTATCGGCCTTATATGTATATAGTTTACGTTGTAAACGCTAGACGTATGTATGTTATGATGGGAACACAATTCTTACGTTGACTAACGCAACAGACTGCGTTAGAAACACACATTAGACATTATGTGTTGCGTTGAGAACATTACGCTGAGAACAGCCCCTCAAACATTACGATGAGAACAGCCCCTCAAACATATGATGAATACTACAAGTAAATAATTGTATCAAATTGATATTTATATCGCCCACTACCCATAGCCGCTTCTTTATCGATTGTTAGAAACCCATACCGATCCCTCTGCCAACATAGTTTGTCCATTTGTGAAAATTTATCGAATGACATGTCTGAACTGACATGATCGTCATAAGCGTGTTTTAAATTGAGCATGTCCATTTTAAATAAACAGACAACGTCGCAAGTGTCTCTGATTAGATGTTTGCCTATCCTGGCATAGCTCTGACATAGGAGGAAGCAGTCTATATCCGAATGTCTTCCGAGACTAAAATAAGCCCACAAATTGCTCTGATTACTAGTGGGGATATCGTCAAAAATACATATAGTATTTTTCTTCATCTCGTGCGGTTGTATAATATTTTCATTTTCGCTGAATGTATGATATTCGACTTCTTTCACATTATTCATAACATCGCGAAGCATTTGGTACTTGAATTGAAATAGAGTTTTACTATAAACGTCACGTTTTGAAATCGAAGCCCGTTTGAACTGAATAAGAGCGAAGAAAAAAGCGCGTTTGTTTTACCGCATTTTGAAGGACCGGCAAAAATTGCCATTATGTGATCGGGTAATAAACTTCCATGTCTACTTCTATTTTGAGGTTCATTTAGATCTAAATTGCAAACTTGAATTGAGTTTTCGTGCTTGACAAATCTCATTTTAGTGGTTCGATTGATGAAGGGAATTTGCTATATATATTAATATATATAGCAAATTCACGAAAACTCAATTCAAGTTTGCAATTTAGATCTAAATGAACCTCAAAATAGAAGTAGACATGGAAGTTTATTACCCGATCACATAATGGCAATTTTTGCCGGTCCTTCAAAATGCGGTAAAACAAACGCGCTGTTTTCTTCGCTCTTATTCAGTTCAAACGGGCTTCGATTTCAAAACGTGACGTTTATAGTAAAACTCTATTTCAATTCAAGTACCAAATGCTTCGCGATGTTATGAATAATGTGAAAGAAGTCGAATATCATACATTCAGCGAAAATGAAAATATTATACAACCGCACGAGATGAAGAAAAATACTATATGTATTTTTGACGATATCCCCACTAGTAATCAGAGCAATTTGCGGGCTTATTTTAGTCTCGGAAGACATTCGGATATAGACTGCTTCCTCCTATGTTAGAGCTATGCCAGGATAGGCAAACATCTAATCAGAGACACTTGCAACGTTGTCTGTTTATTTAAAATGGACATGCTCAATTTAAAACACGCTTATGACGATCATGTCAGTTCAGACATGTCATTCGATAAATTTTCACAAATGGCCAAACTATGTTGGCAGAGGGATCGGTATGGGTTTCTAACAATCGATAAAGAAGCGGCTATGGGTAGTGGGCGATATAAATATCAATTTGATACAATTATTTACTTGTAGTATTCATCATATGTTTGAGGGGCTGTTCTCATCGTAATGTTTGACGGGCTGTTCTCAGCGTAATGTTCTCAACGCAACACATAATGTCTAATGTGTGTTTCTAACGCAGTCTGTTGCGTTAGTCAACGTAAGAATTGTGTTCCCATCATAACACACATACGTCTAGCGTTTACAACGTAAACTATATACATATAAGGCCGATAAACGATTCATGTCGTCGGGTTCAATCATAATGTTGCCATATTATGAGAAAAATGATAAAAAATTAAAGCAAAAAATAATTGATAAAGGGTCCTTTATTACTAATAACGGTCATGTGACTATCGTAATTTTTATTAGTAATTTAATAAATTAATAAATTACTAATTTAATAAATTACTAATAAAAATTACGATAGTCACATGACCGTTATTAGTAATAAAGGGCCCTTTATCAATTATTTTTTGCTTTAATTTTTTATCATTTTTCTCATAATATGGCAACATTATGATTGAACCCGACGACATGAATCGTTTATCGGCCTTATATGTATATAGTTTACGTTGTAAACGCTAGACGTATGTGTGTTATGATGGGAACACAATTCTTACGTTGACTAACGCAACAGACTGCGTTAGAAACACACATTAGACATTATGTGTTGCGTTGAGAACATTACGCTGAGAACAGCCCGTCAAACATTACGATGAGAACAGCCCCTCAAACATATGATGAATACTACAAGTAAATAATTGTATCAAATTGATATTTATATCGCCCACTACCCATAGCCGCTTCTTTATCGATTGTTAGAAACCCATACCGATCCCTCTGCCAACATAGTTTGGCCATTTGTGAAAATTTATCGAATGACATGTCTGAACTGGCATGATCGTCATAAGCGTGTTTTAAATTGAGCATGTCCATTTTAAATAAACAGACAACGTTGCAAGTGTCTCTGATTAGATGTTTGCCTATCCTGGCATAGCTCTGACATAGGAGGAAGCAGTCTATATCCGAATGTCTTCCGAGACTAAAATAATCCCGCAAATTGCTCTGATTACTAGTGGGGATATCGTCAAAAATACATATAGTATTTTTCTTCATCTCGTGCGGTTGTATAATATTTTCATTTTCGCTGAATGTATGATATTCGACTTCTTTCACATTATTCATAACATCGCGAAGCATTTGGTACTTGGGTTGAAATAGAGTTTTACTATAAACGTCACGTTTTGAAATCGAAGCCCGTTTGAACTGAATAAGAGCGAAGAAAACAGCGCGTTTGTTTTACCGCATTTTGAAAACCGGCAAAAATTGCTCTTATGTGATCGGGTAATAAACTTCCATGTCTACTTCTATTTTGAGGTTCATTTAGATCTAAATTGCAAACTTGAATTGAGTTTTCGTGCTTGACAAATCTCATTTTAGTGGTTCGATTGATGAAGGGAATTTGCTATATATATATATATATAGAGAGAGTAAATTGCATACTCATCGTTAGTATGAAAGTTGGAGGAGGAATAATAAATAGACTTTTAGATAATCTTAATACAGAACTACACCTCCCCGGGGGGTACAGGTACTGCGGCCTGGGAACGGATCTAAATAAACGTGCTAATCAGAGCGGGATAAATCCTCTAGACGAAGCTTGCAAAGAACACGATTTTGCGTACCTTAAATCCAAAGATATTGGGTCAAGACATAAGGCTGATAGGATATTAATTAATAAAGCTTGGGACAGATTTAAATAAAAAAACTCTTCATTTGGTGAAAAAAGCGCTGCTTGGTTAGTTACAAATATAATTAAGGCTAAAGTGAAGATGGGATCGGGCTTATCCACATTACGTCAGACTATGAAGAGCGTTAAACATGCATTGCATGCGAGATGAGTCCTAGAAATGTCAATATTATTTATAAAACTGCTAAAAAGTGTTTGAGGGGAAAAAAATGTAAACTACCTCGAATTATTCCTATACCTAAAACGGGTGGCTTTCTCCCCTTTCTATTACCGCTCTTTGCTGGACTTTCAGCTCTCGGAGGAATCGCAGGAGGCGTATCGTCTATCGCTAAAGCTGTAAATAGTGCTCAAGAAGGGAAAAAACAATTAGAAGAAGTGAAACGACATAATTTAAAAATGGAATCTGTTGCATTAGGTAAAGGTGTACATTTGAAGCCGTACAAATTAGGTTTAGGACTATACATCAACCCGTATATCAAAAGCGGAAAAGGGTTTCGTAAACATTCCAAGAAGGGCTCTAACAAACATAGAACTAATTAAATATGCAAAATTAATGAAGATACCCCATTTCATAGGAGTTTTTATGCGTGATAGTCTACCCCGGTATCCCAAACGTAGAGAATCGGCCATTGTAAACGTGTCGTAAGTCTATACGTGATTGCATTAAAATGTGCGAATTGAAGGCAGCCGCATTTCATTATCTTCAATGATACTGCGAAATAAGTCGACAGAGCATTTATTATATGACACGTCTATTTTAAAAAATATGTCTTTTAATTCCTTCGTCAATCCGTCATTCGACTCGATAGAAGCTAGATTAAGACACATAAAGTTTTATGCAAATTAGTAGGTATAATATACTTCAATTCGTAATAGAAATTGGATCGGCTTTCGTTATCTCCAAATCATAGTTTAAAGAAGGCATTTTTTCATAGTTCATAGTTTAGCAAGGCATTTTGGCGCAGGAGCGAGGCATTAGAAAATCAAGGTATTAGAAAAATGTTAGAAAAGAACAAAGTATTAGAAAAACATTAGAAAAGAGCGAGGTATTGGGCAAATGTTAGAAAAAAAAACGATTGTCCTAGGAGCAGCCTTGGCTCAGAACCCGCCTATTCATACTACTTGCGATCCTTTTTAAAGTGTCATTGCTGCACCACTGATGGACAAACACGAGTATTTTCCAAACGGGCAACTTAGAACGGGCAAAAAACGTGTGCGTACGTATTGACCGCAAATACATACACCGTTTCCTCCTTTGGCGAGGTTCGCGTATCATACCATGACACCGCCAACGGGATCCATCAATTGCCGATGCGTCGCGAACCATTCGCATTGGCGGCTGATCGCAATAACGCTTTTCGCAAAAGGGGCCGTCGTTATCTGGTCGAATCAAACCCAATCTTTGGGCTAAGGCTACGAGGGACATCATTCCTAATTATTTCACTTATAGTTGTCATCTGAAAATTATAAAAATTAACATGATAAAATATAATTTTATCGATAGTTACGTAACTATTTGAAATAGAAAAAAAATCTGGTTGGAAATACCAAGGTAAAAAAAACATATTTTAGGTAGCGTATTATACACAAATGTTATGGTAAAATTAATAAAATATTATATGTACTTACATTTCAATCCTTTTTAAGTCTTCCAAACTTAAGTCCCAACCACAAAACTAACAAACAAACAAATAACAAATTATAAAATTGGCAAACACAACGAAAAACAATTAATAAAATAACACAGCTACAATTTGAAATACAAGAACAGAATAAGAACAGGTGAAATAAAACAAAACCGCTATATTACTGGCGACTCCCTACAAAAAATACCTACTTAGTATTTTCCCTGTATGTCATAACGGGTAGAAGTAATAGTTACACTCGTATGAAAGTAATCGAGTACCTACCAAAATAATATGATGGGCCCTACACTAAATATAATTTTGTTTGGTTGCTTACCTGTTTGGAAATCGTGACAAGTCTTTTGAAATCGACCATAAAGGCCGCTTTAACATTAAGACTTATTTATGTACACTTTAGTCTTTAAGCATAGTCTTAGTACGTATGAAATATCATGTGTCTTTAATGAAAAAAAATATGAATTGTAAATTTATGTAATAAAATTACTCTGAGATGATCCGGATTAAGGCTTTATGAGTTAAAATTAAACGTTAACAAAACCATCTAATAATAGCTCAAATACCTATATACCAGCAACAAGAATTGTAATAAAAGCTTCAATATACGTATATTTTACCTGCTGACGACACTTTTGTGTTAATAGATTTTATGATTTATTTTAAAAAAAAACTCCAACTGTGAACGAAATGCATTGGGGGACAGATTAGAAACACTGCGATGACTACAAGACGGTAATATTAAAGATAATGAGTAATGAGTGCAGTAAAAAAAAATATTCTCTCAGAAATTTGGACTTACATTCTTTAAATGGGTGCTAATAAGATAGTTTACACCTAACACTATGCAGGTAAAATGCATATATAATTTCGTTCCAAAATATCAAAAGCAAAACATTTTTTTTATTGTATGTGAATTTAACTTACCCAACAGTTTTCTTACTTATAAAAACACGAAGTGAGATTCCCTACAATGTGTTTATGTTAAATAAAATTTATTAATATTAAAATATTTGTCTATGGATGATATATAAAAAATAAATGAAATTACACCTTTATTAATAATTTTAGGGTGTAAAGGTATGCAAATTAAAGTAAAAACTTTCTCAGACTATCTATATAATTTAAGAACTACGCTCTTGTCGACAGAATAACCGCAATTCCTCAGTTTTTTTTGCCAAAGACCTGCTTTCCTAATATATAAATGACATTTATTTACTCCTTCGTTTGAGCGATGTCTAGGTCTTCCCTTCCTCTTTTCCCCTCGACCTCTCCTCGATGGTGTTTTTATAAGAATCTGTGAATCAAGTACCTTATCATCTTCCCTGTTCTGTTTTCAATGGTTCCGTGATCCATCTTTAAAATATAACTTTAAAACTTTACAGCATAATAAAACTGGTTCTTATATAATAATAAAGCTATATGTGTGTCTCTTATATGCTATTTATTTTTGGCCAACTTTGAATTTACACAAAATAAAAACATAACGTCAAAGCGGCCTAATCTGTCATAATTGTTTATGTGGCATTGAATTTCCTTCCCGTAATCCCCACTCCCCCAACGTCAATAGACCGTGCTGTCTATCAAAATAACGACGGCTATTCAGTTGCTATTTATGTATCATCTTAAGGTGTTATATTTTCTATTTTTACTATTAATACGTACAATTATTACTAGTTAATGTAATGAACACAGCGTTTGTGGTCATTTTAAGTGTGGTTTATCATTCGTTCGTTGTTAATATAGTGCAATATTTAACGTTTTGGATTCTCTGTATCGGGAGATAATTTTTTTTTCTTGTTATTTTACGGTTGCGGTGAAATATTCGTGCAGATTATGAGTAAGCACGATGGATTTAGTGTCTAAAAAAAAAATATATCAAAATCGGCGTGTGTTCGACATTTCCAACTTAGGCCATTTCTTCTATTCAAATTGTTTATTTATTTCCATATTTTTGCTATATTTGCTATATATATTTATACCTATAGCAAAAATTTGAAAATAAATTTACAAATATATAGAAAAAATAAAAAACGGTGAAAATTTTTATGAATCGTTTAGTCCAGTTTAAGAGGGCTAAAAGCCCGGGCGAAGCAGCCCAGTCGATCCAATCGTCACCCAACATGTCTTCGTTATCGAAGAGGGCCCCATCCCGAGCGGGTCTGACTCGACAGGAATCTGAATGTGCCCGCCAGGTGAAATCGACCGGATTTCGACCGTGTTCGACTCGGCAGAGATCGGAACGGGCCCGGCTGGGTTCGACACGGCCGGAATCGGCCTCGTTTTCGTCCTGTTGGTCGTCCTTGTCTTCGTCTTCGAAGTCGGTCCCGAGTAGGCCGGAATCGGACTTGGTTTCCTCCAAAAAAATTTTTTTTTTATACACTCTTACGGCTTCACCTGGTGGCGGATCAACTTCATAAAAATACCTCGTATCGACTATCGTATCGGAATCCCTAAAACAAAAGAAATGAATCAATGTTTAGAAGTTTGCGATCTATTTGCAAACATCTCATTTGTTCTATGCATAACCAACTATAATATTAAACATATTATGTTTACTTCATGTTATTATAAGTAGGCATACAAGTGAAGTGCAACGAATATCGGGTTGAGCGAGCGGGCGGTACGCGGAGCGCGAACGAACACGAAGAGAGCCGAGGATTGACGAGCGGGCGCTCGGCTACGGAGGAAAAAAACGGAGGCGCCAAACGGGATAAAAGATGAGCGACGAGGAAATCTCAAAGAAGCACCTGATCAGGGCCGTGGCAGCGGACCCCTTGAACGCCATGAAGAGGCCCATGGAGCAGCTTACGGAATCGTTGGCTGAGAGCAGCAGACAGTTGAGCGGACAAATGACACTCATCGCTGGTATGTCAAACGACACTCATGGACAGACTTAGTCTTTTGGAAAGGACCACGAAGTCGGAACCACAGCCGGGCACATCGAAATATACCGTCGAACAAGATAGGGAACTAAAGATTCATCCTAATTCGAATAAATCAAATGATACGTTAATTAAGCAATTAATCGAATATATACCTATTTGCAATGGTTCAAATTATCGCCACTTATTAAATTTCATTATAGAAATGGATAAATGTTTCTCCTTAAATATTTTGCCGACTGCGAAATAATTAGCATGTTAACTATAAGAATTAGCGGTGCGCTCGCGACTTGGCTTAGTTTAAAAACGCATTTACTAAATTTACTCAGTCCTATACACAGGAAAACAATAAAAAACGAGCGGGTCCTTAGATTTTAATTTGAAAACGAGTCATTAAGAGAGTTTGCATTAAGTGTAGAATCATCGGCGAAGGCATTAATGTTAAATTATAGCGAGGAAGAACTGGTCATCATAATCATGACATGAATATCACCAAACACATTTAAGTATATACGAGCAAATATGAACATAAAACTGATGAGCGAATTGTGGCATATCGCGAGCGAAATAGAAGGGGCCATTTTGAGAGACAACCTTCATTATGAAAAAACCCGTAATGAGCAAAAACCGCTGCAAATAAATCGACAGCCAAGATGCTATTCGTGCGAAATCGAAGGAGCCATGTTGAGGGATAATCGCCTTCTATGATAGAAATCATGTAATCCATTTATGGATTACAGCCGCAAATAAATCGACAGCCAAAAACAAATAAATCGAAAAAAATCAAATAAAATGATAAGCGGCCCAATAATAATAATTACAGGTCAGTTCAGAAAATAAACAAGTTTACAACGGCCACGTCTGAGAATTTCATAGCAAATAAAATGATATCGGCAATAATATCAATTGATAAATATGCATGGAGACACCAATTCATTGTAATGCCTAAACTCGTCCATAATATAATTCTAGGATGTGATTTTATAAAAATAACAAAATTACAATTAAATACATACAAAAATGAAATTAATTTCGAATTTGACAGGGACAATAATATTAATTTGGAAAAAAAAGCCGAAAATTATAGTCAAGAATTGACTGTTATAAAGCATAGCTTAAATTCGGAAGAAAATACGAGAACAGTAGTATACATTTAAGCAATGGAGAGCAAATAAAATTGAAACAACTAATCTCAGAATATAATGACCTCATCGCCGAAACATTAGGGCAGACAAATGTTTTAAAATATGAAATAAAAACCGAAAATAATGACCGAATTGCAGTGGCATTCAACCGACCGGTGCAAATTATGAGTCGATTTGGACGCTGTTAGTTTCGAAGTATGACGACAAGCGATTATTGGCTACACATTATTTGAATCAAATTTTCGACACAAAATTTCCAAATAGTTCCTCAATAAATAATTTAGATGCATTTTTACATAGATTTTCCCCCGCAATAGCAGCCTTAAAGCAGTTAGAATTAACCGATCTCGCTGATTTCATATTATTACATATTTCATTAAGGAGACTTGATTTTAACACCGTTAATGATTTCGAATCCCAAAATCGCAACGTAGAAATACCTACTTATTCGCAATTGTTGGAGTTTTTGCAACAACAAATAAAAATTCTTCAGCATACTAATTCAAAACAGCCAACTAATCAATCATACGACAAGAAAGCTGTTAATTCGAGTTCGGTCGCATCTAATAAACCGCAAGTAGTTATTTGCATCGAACTCAAATGACTCTGGGCGCTTAAATAAATGTTCGCTCTGTCATTCAGATTTTCACCCTCTGCATAAGTGCTCTACATTTCTTGATATGGCACCAAAAAGCCGTTCAGATTTCGTACGATCTAAATCGTTTTGTATCAATTGTTTAAGCACCACACACAAGCCTTCGCAGTGCAAATCGAAACATGTTTGTAACATTTGCAGACGAGCGCATAAGCCATTGTTGTGTTTTGCAAACACAACTGTCTCACAATCACATAAGAATGAAGATACTGTGCAGTCTCAAACGCCAGTGTCTTTAAGTAATTTACACAGCGGTACATGTAACGCCAAAACATTTTGTTGTCAACAATTCAAGCCGATGTTCGCATACAACAAAATGTCTAAATAATAAATCTATTTTTAAATCAAAATCAAATTAACATGTTAAGGCATCATCTCATAAAGCCGCTTAAGATATATTCTTGTTTAATTTTTGAAGTTAAATTAACATCTATTTGCAGACATATCTAACGATTATACACTTTATATACCTAATGCGACTTTGATATTACAACACTGTGAATTTTAAGAGTATTAACAATTGTATTGGACTACTAGTAAGTTTTGCATTTTTATATAAAATCTTTGTTATTGTATTTGATCCATTTTTGTAATTTTTTAAAACTATCATAATAGTTTTTGTTTCATTAACATTAATCTGCTTTATATATGTTTAATATTACAAACAATTAAGCAACTCTTCAGTAATATCGGGGTATGAAATTTATTTGCGTTTACTAGCGAAAATAAGGTTTATGATTTTTTTTCAGTTATTAGGCATCTATTTTAGAATGGATAAGTACCTCTCGGCAGCGGTCGGTTGGCAAGCCGCAAGCGCAGGGGCAATAGGCGGATCGGCTAACGAGTCGTTCTCCAACGTCGGCCGCGAGAACGCCGCAGTGTGAGGACCGCACCACCTGTAATAGGATATTGTATTTATTTTATTAATTTGTAAATTACTATTTAAACTAATACATTGACACCACAATAACAGTGAATACAAATTATTATGCCACAGCGAAACGGTTTTCGACAGAGCGAGGTTATTTGGGTTCGATATTTTAGGAAAAATGCTAGTTCAAATTCCTTAAAATTTTAAAACATCTGTAACAAAATGTCTAAATAATAAAATCAAATTTTCAATCAAAATCAAATTAACATGTTAAGGCATCATCTCATAAAGCCGCTTGAGATATATTCTTGTTTAATTTTTGCAGTTAAATTAACATCTATTTGCAGACATATCTAACGATTATACACTTTATATACCTAATGCGACTTTGATAATATTACAAACAAATATTACAAACAATATTACAAAACAATTATTATATGTATAATATTACAAACAATTAAGCAACTCTTCAGTAATATCGGGGTATGAAATTTATTTGCGTTTACTAGCGAAAATAAGGTTTATGATTTTTTTTCAGTTATTAGGCATCTATTTTAGAATGGATAAGTACCTCTCGGCAGCGGTCGGTTGGCAAGCCGCAAGCGCAGGGGCAATAGGCGGATCGGCTAACGAGTCGCTCTCCAACGTCGGCCTTGAGAACGCCGCATTGTGAGGACCCCACCACCTGTAATAGGATATTGTATTTATTTTATTGATTTGTAAATTACTATTTAAACTAATACATTGACACCACAACAACAGTGAATACAAATTATTATGCCACAGCGAAACGGTTTTCGACAGAGCGAGGTTATTTGGGTTCGATATTTTAGGAAAAATGCTAGTTCAAATTCCTTAAAATTTTAAAACATCTGTAACAAAATGTCTAAATAATAAAATCAAATTTTCAATCAAAATCAAATTAACATGTTAAGGCATCATCTCATAAAGCCGCTTGAGATATATTCTTGTTTAATTTTTGCAGTTAAATTAACATCTATTTGCAGACATATCTAACGATTATACACTTTATATACCTAATGCGACTTTGATAATATTACAAACAAATATTACAAACAATATTACGAAACAATTATTATATGTATAATATTACAAACAATTAAGCAACTCTTCAGTAATATCGGGGTATGAAATTTATTTGCGTTTACTAGCGAAAATAAGGTTTATGATTTTTTTTTCAGTTATTAGGCATCTATTTTAGAATGGATAAGTACCTCTCGGCAGCGGTCGGTTGGCAAGCCGCAAGCGCAGGGGCAATAGGCGGATCGGCTAACGAGTCGCTCTCCAACGTCGGCCTTGAGAACGCCGCATTGTGAGGACCCCACCACCTGTAATAGGATATTGTATTTATTTTATTGATTTGTAAATTACTATTTAAACTAATACATTGACACCACAATAACAGTGAATACAAATTATTATGCCACAGCGAAACGGTTTTCGACAGAGCGAGGTTATTTGGGTTCGATATTTTAGGAAAAATGCTAGTTCAAATTCCTTAAAATTTTAAAACATCTGTAACAAAATGTCTAAATAATAAAATCAAATTTTCAATCAAAATCAAATTAACATGTTAAGGCATCATCTCATAAAGCCGCTTGAGATATATTCTTGTTTAATTTTTGCAGTTAAATTAACATCTATTTGCAGACATATCTAACGATTATACACTTTATATACCTAATGCGACTTTGATAATATTACAAACAAATATTACAAACAATATTACAAAACAATTATTATATGTATAATATTACAAACAATTAAGCAACTCTTCAGTAATATCGGGGTATGAAATTTATTTGCGTTTACTAGCGAAAATAAGGTTTATGATTTTTTTTCAGTTATTAGGCATCTATTTTAGAATGGATAAGTACCTCTCGGCAGCGGTCGGTTGGCAAGCCGCAAGCGCAGGGGCAATAGGCGGATCGGCTAACGAGTCGCTCTCCAACGTCGGCCTTGAGAACGCCGCATTGTGAGGACCCCACCACCTGTAATAGGATATTGTATTTATTTTATTGATTTGTAAATTACTATTTAAACTAATACATTGACACCACAACAACAGTGAATACAAATTATTATGCCACAGCGAAACGGTTTTCGACAGAGCGAGGTTATTTGGGTTCGATATTTTAGGAAAAATGCTAGTTCAAATTCCTTAAAATTTTAAAACATCTGTAACAAAATGTCTAAATAATAAAATCAAATTTTCAATCAAAATCAAATTAACATGTTAAGGCATCATCTCATAAAGCCGCTTGAGATATATTCTTGTTTAATTTTTGCAGTTAAATTAACATCTATTTGCAGACATATCTAACGATTATACACTTTATATACCTAATGCGACTTTGATAATATTACAAACAAATATTACAAACAATATTACAAAACAATTATTATATGTATAATATTACAAACAATTAAGCAACTCTTCAGTAATATCGGGGTATGAAATTTATTTGCGTTTACTAGCGAAAATAAGGTTTATGATTTTTTTTCAGTTATTAGGCATCTATTTTAGAATGGATAAGTACCTCTCGGCAGCGGTCGGTTGGCAAGCCGCAAGCGCAGGGGCAATAGGCGGATCGGCTAACGAGTCGCTCTCCAACGTCGGCCTTGAGAACGCCGCATTGTGAGGACCCCACCACCTGTAATAGGATATTGTATTTATTTTATTGATTTGTAAATTACTATTTAAACTAATACATTGACACCACAACAACAGTGAATACAAATTATTATGCCACAGCGAAACGGTTTTCGACAGAGCGAGGTTATTTGGGTTCGATATTTTAGGAAAAATGCTAGTTCAAATTCCTTAAAATTTTAAAACATCTGTAACAAAATGTCTAAATAATAAAATCAAATTTTCAATCAAAATCAAATTAACATGTTAAGGCATCATCTCATAAAGCCGCTTGAGATATATTCTTGTTTAATTTTTGCAGTTAAATTAACATCTATTTGCAGACATATCTAACGATTATACACTTTATATACCTAATGCGACTTTGATAATATTACAAACAAATATTACAAACAATATTACAAAACAATTATTATATGTATAATATTACAAACAATTAAGCAACTCTTCAGTAATATCGGGGTATGAAATTTATTTGCGTTTACTAGCTAAAATAAGGTTTATGATTTTTTTTTCAGTTATTAGGCATCTATTTTAGAATGGATAAGTACCTCTCGGCAGCGGTCGGTTGGCAAGCCGCAAGCGCAGGGGCAATAGGCGGATCGGCTAACGAGTCGCTCTCCAACGTCGGCCTTGAGAACGCCGCATTGTGAGGACCCCACCACCTGTAATAGGATATTGTATTTATTTTATTGATTTGTAAATTACTATTTAAACTAATACATTGACACCACAATAACAGTGAATACAAATTATTATGCCACAGCGAAACGGTTTTCGACAGAGCGAGGTTATTTGGGTTCGATATTTTAGGAAAAATGCTAGTTCAAATTCCTTAAAATTTTAAAACATCTGTAACAAAATGTCTAAATAATAAAATCAAATTTTCAATCAAAATCAAATTAACATGTTAAGGCATCATCTCATAAAGCCGCTTGAGATATATTCTTGTTTAATTTTTGCAGTTAAATTAACATCTATTTGCAGAAATATCTAACGATTATACACTTTATATACCTAATGCGACTTTGATAATATTACAAACAAATATTACAAACAATATTACAAAACAATTATTATATGTATAATATTACAAACAATTAAGCAACTCTTCAGTAATATCGGGGTATGAAATTTATTTGCGTTTACTAGCGAAAATAAGGTTTATGATTTTTTTTCAGTTATTAGGCATCTATTTTAGAATGGATAAGTACCTCTCGGCAGCGGTCGGTTGGCAAGCCGCAAGCGCAGGGGCAATAGGCGGATCGGCTAACGAGTCGCTCTCCAACGTCGGCCTTGAGAACGCCGCATTGTGAGGACCCCACCACCTGTAATAGGATATTGTATTTATTTTATTGATTTGTAAATTACTATTTAAACTAATACATTGACTCCACAATAACAGTGAATACAAATTATTATGTCACAGCGAAACGGTTTTCGACAGAGCGAGGTTATTTGGGTTCGATATTTTAGGAAAAATGCTAGTTCAAATTCCTTAAAATTTTAAAACATCTGTAACAAAATGTCTAAATAATAAAATCAAATTTTCAATCAAAATCAAATTAACATGTTAAGGCATCATCTCATAAAGCCGCTTGAGATATATTCTTGTTTAATTTTTGCAGTTAAATTAACATCTATTTGCAGACATATCTAACGATTATACACTTTATATACCTAATGCGACTTTGATAATATTACAAACAAATATTACAAACAATATTACAAAACAATTATTATATGTATAATATTACAAACAATTAATCAACTCTGCAGTAATATCGGGGTATGAAATTTATTTGCGTTTACTAGCGAAAATAAGGTTTATGATTTTT
Source organism: Neomicropteryx cornuta (assembly GCA_020383195.1). Lineage (NCBI taxonomy): Eukaryota > Metazoa > Arthropoda > Insecta > Lepidoptera > Micropterigidae > Neomicropteryx > Neomicropteryx cornuta. The sequence goes on from JAHKQU010000014.1 coordinate 17,410,087, forward strand.
TTTCAGTTATTAGGCATCTATTTTAGAATGGATAAGTACCTCTCGGCAGCGGTCGGTTGGCAAGCCGCAAGCGCAGGGGCAATAGGCGGATCGGCTAACGAGTCGTTCTCCAACGTCGGCCGCGAGAACGCCGCAGTGTGAGGACCCCACCACCTGTAATAGGATATTGTATTTATTTTATTGATTTGTAAATTACTATTTAAACTAATACATTGACACCACAATAACAGTGAATACAAATTATTATGCCACAGCGAAACGGTTTTCGACAGAGCGAGGTTATTTGGGTTCGATATTTTAGGAAAAATGCTAGTTCAAATTCCTTAAAATTTTAAAACATCTGTAACAAAATGTCTAAATAATAAAATCAAATTTTCAATCAAAATCAAATTAACATGTTAAGGCATCATCTCATAAAGCCGCTTGAGATATATTCTTGTTTAATTTTTGCAGTTAAATTAACATCTATTTGCAGACATATCTAACGATTATACACTTTATATACCTAATGCGACTTTGATAATATTACAAACAAATATTACAAACAATATTACAAAACAATTATTATATGTATAATATTACAAACAATTAAGCAACTCTTCAGTAATATCGGGGTATGAAATTTATTTGCGTTTACTAGCGCAAATAAGGTTTATGATTTTTTTTCAGTTATTAGGTATCAGGAGCTTGTCGATATTTTGCGATAACTCTGGCCATTGCGTACAAATGTACCATGGAATTACGCCTATGCTTATACTATTACATTACTATGCAGTTAGGTGTGTCATTGGGTGACAATAAAATTTGAAAAAAAAACGAATATTTAGGGAAAACGTTTAATTCAACATTTTTTCAAAAGTGGTCCCAATGTTAACGACAGATTAAAAAAATATAATTCCCCTTTATTCAAAGAAACCTATAAAATATCTCAAATAGGAGGCAATACATAATGGAAAGAGTCGAGGTCGACCGGTAAAAGATTTTTTTCAAAATGTTAAAAGCCTGACTAAAACAATGCATTATTGCTAGTAATCGGTTCTTGGGTGTTTTATGAACCCAAATTTGTATTTGATTGTATTTGAATATTATTATTTGAAGCAATATTATGTGATGTATAAATGTTAACGTTGGGATTATTATGTTTATATATGTAAATATGTAATGGCTCGTTGCCCCCAGGTCGTGTGTGACGACCAACTTAGCGAATCTATGATTCGCTTATATAATGGCTTCTAACGTGGTAAGTTTAAATAAAGTAGGTAACTTTCGCTATACGAGACAAAACGGCATTATTTGCAAATGCACCTACACATTTCGAAAGCGCGTCTAGCTAGAAACTATAATCTATTCAGGACGTAAGCGAAAGGGATCAATGAGGTCCTTCCAGGTAACAACACAAAGCGAGGATTACAAATTTCTGAAGTAATAGTTCTTTAGACCTTGCACATTTTTATTCTAGTCGGTGAATGCTTCTAATGCGCCACGCTCATTCGGCTAAACTCGGCGGGACGCTCATTGTGTTGTGCTCAGTTGGTTAAAGTTAGCCAAGCTGTGCGGTTGATTTTCTTTTTATAAATTTATATAAACAGCAATGGTTGTATTTTCAAAAGCTTCAATCTACACACAGAAAATCAACTCTTTCCCATTTGTACATTTCGAGTTAAAGGTCGACAGACGGACAGACGGACAGAGGGCCAAATGACGGGGATAGTAGCTTTTTGTATACGAATGTATAGAAATTATTATTTTAAGATTTTTGCGTCAGTAAAAAATAGAAGTCGAATTTCTTTTTTGAAATTATAAATATTGCGTTTTTTATTGAGTATTATAAAACCACAAGATTGAAATAGGAAACCGTATTTGTTATTATATGAAAAAAATGTTTCCTTGAATCTTGGAATACTGATTAGATAAGACGGTCTTAAATGTTTCAGAATTGAAACCTCATGTAAGATAATACTAAAATAAATTATGTATAAATTATAGAAATTAAAGTTACAATCGATATAGTTATAGGTAGGTACTAGTGGCATATATATACGATATCAAATGAAGATTCTAAGCAATATTATACAATAACAGTTTAAACGCGACGATGTGTAGAGTCCTGAGCGCATTTAATGAACAATTCAACGCAGTTGATATATTCCAAGAGAATAAAGGGTTATTTATGCGTATAAATAAATATTATATTCATTAAAATATTAAACATTCGTAAGTTTATTTTATTTTTAAATTATTTATTATATCGTTAATAATATGTAGGTTTATTTACACGCACTAAACACGCGCGCGCAATCATGTCCCTGTCACAAATGGCACCACACTCCACCACACAGTGCACATTATTTAAGTTTGATTTATTAATTTGTTGTTGTCAACCATTTTCATGTTTAGTACATTTTTTTGGCCATGTAAATGTAGTGTTAGAGAATTGTCTTCCTGTATCGCTGTTATGTGCTTTCAAAATAAATAAATAAACGCTATAAATAAAGCTAGAAATAAATAAAGAACGGAAATAGTTTTTTTATGTTTTTCGCACACCACTGGCCATTTTTTTTTTTAATTTAAAAAAGACGCTTGTAATAAAAGACTTGTAAATTTAATCATAATTAACAACGTTTGCTTTTTTTATTGTGTGCTTAAAAGTAATATACTGTAATAATAATTAAAAAATCTCAATACTGAGATGAAGGGGGATTTTTTTGTACTCAACTTTTTCTGTCTACAACAGAAAATCATCGCAATCGTACCAATCTCCGCGAAACGACAATAATCGTAGCAACCCTCAAACAACGTCTCAACAAAAAAATAATCATTTAAACTTAAATCAACACCCGGAAACCAATGCCGAATCACACGGGCATTATAAAAATATCCGATGACAAAAATAAAAATTCTCAATTCTATCGCGTAAAATTATTATTTTTAGATTTTTGCTTCAGTAAAAAATAGAAGTCGAATTTCTTTTTTGAAATTATAAATATTGCGTTTTTTATTGAGTATTATAAAACCACAAGATTGAAATAGGAAACCGTATTTGTTATTATATGAAAAAAATGTTTCCTTGAATCTTGGAATACTGATTAGATAAGACGGTCTTAAATGTTTCAGAATTGAAACCTCATGTAAGATAATACTAAAATAAATTATGTATAAATTATAGAAATTAAAGTTACAATCGATATAGTTATAGGTAGGTACTAGTGGCATATATATACGATATCAAATGAAGATTCTAAGCAATATTATACAATAACAGTTTAAACGCGACGATGTGTAGAGTCCTGAGCGCATTTAATGAACAATTCAACGCAGTTGATATATTCCAAGAGAATAAAGGGTTATTTATGCGTATAAATAAATATTATATTCATTAAAATATTAAACATTCGTAAGTTTATTTTATTTTTAAATTATTTATTATATCGCTAATAATATGTAGGTACACGCGCGTGTGTGTGTGTTTAGTGCACGACGGTGGCCAGCCCGAAAAGAATTCATCAATTTCATTCTAACGCGTATCAATATGGTAATCCTGTGTCACGTTAAACGAACTCAATTTCTTATCTCACTAATCAAAATTCCAATAAAAATACAAAACTAGAAAGTTAATTCGAACTGAACATCTCAAAGAAGAAGAAAAAAATTCACTTCTAAAAATATGTCGCGATTTCGAATCAATCATTCATGCCGAAGGCGATATTTTAACTTGTACTGATGCAATTCAGCACGAAATCATTACAAATTCACCAATACCTATTGCATCAAAAACATCAGGTATGCAGAAGTTCATAAAACAGAAGTCAATGATCAAATCAGTAAAATGTTCAACAAGGCATAATACGACCATCAACAAGTCCTTATGGATCGTTCCTAAGAAAAAAGACGCTTCAGGAAAAATAAAATGAATCATATCTAAGAAATCAAACGTTGATTTTGGTCCAACTAATTCTATCGAAAACAGCCCAACAGCCTAAAACCCCACCTGCTATTCACCTGCTGTTCACAGAGGTTGGACGCCATGTGCTTAGGCTTGGTGCGGTTTGTAACAGAAATGGATTATAGTAAAAAATAAGACATCAAAGAAAACTTACATATAATCGCCGTTCGTGTTTATTTTTGGCAGGTCCTGGAACCTCGGGTTTGGCTGAAAAAAATGCGATAATAGATTAAAATATGTTGAAAATATGTTGTGATTAACCACGACCCAAAACAGAGGGGGTTTAAGCGATTTTAATTAATTTTTTTTATAAAATCATAAGTATGCAATTTGATTGCGGTAGATTCTTATATCTTTTGGTTTTACCTCCGTCGTCAATAATTGGCGTATCATTTTGGTAGACCTAGCATGTACTCCACTTAAAAAACTTTTTAAAAATCGTCATTTTAAGGCTCAACTTTAAGGCTCAACTTAAATCACTTTTTAATCAACATTTCTCGTCGTTTCTATGCATTTTCGTTGCTCTATGCATGTTCGTTTCGTTGCGTTGCGTAACGAATCAAATAAATAACTACATAGCAACTGTAATATAGTTGCTATGAAAATTGATTCGCCACATTTATGAGGAATTAAACATTTATATTTAATAAAAAATTAATCAAATACTAAATTTTTAATCTATTTGCAATTGATGTTAACGACACTATAGCAGAAGCGTTGGATTCCTCGAGACCGACGAGGCGATGGCAGTAAAGAAAGTATTAAAAACTGAAGAATGATCATCGAAGTAACCGTTATTTCCTGTCTTGTAATAATGTTAAACACTTCTGTAAGAGACGGTCAAAGATGGTGCTTTTTCGTGGCCAGAAGAAAAAGAAAAAAAAGCAAGTGTCAGATGGAGGTAGGACGCGCGTCGGAGGTGGTTGGAGGATCGCGTTTATAGTTATCTTATCGAAATATATTCATGTATTGTATCGCTGTGTGATATGTTTTATTATTAAACACTTTGTGAAAGCTGTGAGCTTGTTTGCATTTCTTTCAATTCAGAAGTGACAAGTGATCCACAAATTATCGGAAATGATGATCAGGCTTTTAAGTCAAAAACAAGGAACTGGGCAAGGACCTAATTTCGACTGATTTGATACCGGAATTTGATTCAGCAGTTCACTCATAAAATGTGAAAATGTGGATTAATAAAGTGAAAAAATGCGCTAAAATCTATAAATGGGACGATAAACTAACCGTGTATTATTCACTCTTAAAACTTGCTGGAAGCGCCAAGAGGTGGTACCAAAGCCTACCGTCAATACGGTTTACTTGGGACGAGTGGCAAGCGAAATTGCTTGAAGCCTTTCCTAGTCGCGAAAATTACGGTCAACTTTTATCTGAAATTTAAATAGAAAAGCGAGGTTTGGCGATTCGTTGGAAGACTATTTTACGATAAAGTAGGATATTTGAATCGTTGTAACATTTATGGCAAGAATGCAGTTGATTGCATTTTATATGGAATTGATGACAGAACCGTTCGAACTAGTGCAGAAGCTGTGCAGTTTGAGGAATCTAATCAACTTCTAAAGTATTAAAAAAATGTAAAACCGTGGAAATCTGATAATTATCGGACGGATGGAAAAATAGCAATCGGAAAAAGCCAGGAAAAAACTTTTAATATTTAGAAAAGAATAAAGAACAGCGGAGATGTTTTAATTGTAAGGATATCGGTCATTTCAGTTTGGAATGTCCACTGCCGATCAAAAGGATAAAGATAGGGATCTTAAGATAGGGAAATTATTCAATTAAAATAAATAAATATGTAATCTTGCTGTCCTAGAAGATACAATAATATGATATAATTTGTGAGTATTTAAGTAGGTACGTAAAATCAATGTGTAATTAGTGTAATTAGTGTGTACACCTTTGGTCAAAATGCAAGAAAGATCGAATCGATCAGTAGAATTATTAATCGATTCGATTCAATAATTCTCACTTTAAATGAGCCAAATATTTGACAAGTCCTGCAGATGTTTGATTTGATTGCAGACGTTCTCCGACGCGGGCGACTCTTCTGCGGGAAACCTTATCCTATTCTTGGGCTTTCTGCTGAGCGAAATCGCCAACACATTTCTTCTTTGCTTTGTCGGACAACAAATCATCGACGAGGTTTGTACTTTGTCGCAAATCTTGCCATTTTCATTCGGATAGCGACAAATAAAATGATATCTTAAATTTTTCATGTAAATATAGTTGCTCTACAACTCAGATGGCATTTCCCTGTTTTTTTGTGACCATTCTACTGCCCAAGACCCTACAACTTGAAATATTTACCAAATAGTTTTTGAAAGATAATTTGAAATTAATTTATAATAGTCTATAGTTTTATTATTTATTTTTTATTTACCTAGTGCTGATTATATTAATTATTTACGAATCTAGACCTATTTTATTTTAGTAATTTTATATTTATATTTTAGTAAATAACGGCCTAGGAAAACATAATAGAAAAGTTTTACCTAACAATAAAACTTATATTATGTTCCCTAACCTTATTTAAAACCTCGGCAATTCCTGCCTGATGAGTTGCTAATGGCGTTTGACAGCTGCTTCCGCATAGACAAACAATCGCGACACCATAGATCATTCGGGCGCGTCTGCACTGGTGACATTACCATTAAATAAAAGAAGTACTTTCAAGAAAAACACGATACTTGGGAGAAAAAATGACGATGCTATCTCAATAGGTTTTAAATAAGGCATAATAAGGCATATAGGGAACATAATATAAGTTTTATTGTTAGGTAAAAATTTTCTATTTTTAATTTTTGTCACGAAAGTGTCACACACCGTTTGCTTACCAATACTAGGTAGCCGCAGTCGCAAACGTGAAACCTATGCTAGCAGCATATTGGAGCGGAAAAATGCAAAGTAAATAATTTTTCTAAAATTCAAACAAGAAACGCGCGTGAAAATGTAACGCGCGATTTCTCGTAGAGAAAATATTCTTAAACATAACCTTTTTACTATTTCCAATTTTAAAATTACGGCTCCGTCACAACCTCGTATTTTTCATGTAGATTCGATTAAAACTTTAAAATTCGTTAAAATATATACCTCAGCAAAATTAATTAGACTATACGATAAGGTTTGCAGTTCCTGTATCACTATGATGATGCTCGTACGTAATAATAACATTATATAAGTTATTTATACATTTATTTTGTTCAAAAAAATTTAAATTTTGGTGATACACGTAATAAGAGTACTTTCTAAACGGAAAATTATCTACAAAATGAGTACTTAGCTATATTCAATTTAATCCTACGTATATCCCATTGCCTGGCGCTGTTGTTAATTTCATATTTTTTTCTGCAGCCACCATGATGACACTCGGAGACAAAATCCTCAACATTTCCCTGCCGAAGATTGGCGAGAAGTCGGTGTTCACCCGGGAACTAGAGGACGCCCTAGCCAAGAAGACTGTCGACATAATAGTTCATTCCCTGAAGGATTTGCCCACGTCTTTGCCAAACGGAATGGGCATCGGAGCTATCTTAGAGAGGTATTTGCTTATATTTTTGTACCGATTGCTTGGGAGCGCCCGTCTAGAGGAGCGAGCTATCGGAACAGTTTTGGAAGCGCCTTACTTCATCCTTCAACGTTGCCAGAAACAACTCTTATTCGAGAACATATTACACAAAATAGACGGTAGATAGATCTGGTTGACACTTTTTGCCAGCTGAGGTCAATTTTAACAGACAGCCTTAAGTTCTCTATGTATTCAATATTGTTTACTCGACATTGGGATTTAATTCGCATAAGAAAAATATAATTTTAGCTTTGTTTTTTTATGACCATAAATACTTCTGTAACCACCCTCGTGTTATTTTCAGGGAAGACCCTCGCGATGCGCTTGTCCTGAGGGAGGACCTCAAAGGTCTTACGCTGGAGACACTACCGAGCGGTGCTGTGATCGGTACGTCAATTCTTTTTCAACCGCCTTACACCGTTTACACCCGCCACTAGATTTTGACGTGAAATTTAGTCATTTCTCCATGCAAAAGTTGTAGTATTAAGACTTTTTCATAGATATGGAAGTATATAGTACTGGTTATCGTTTTATCTCGTAATTATCTGGGCTTTTATAGAATTAAAAATTTGTATGTTTACATACATTTTATTAAAACTTTAGACGCAAATATCTTATTGAATTAGTAAGAAAATTGAGATAATAAAACTACAGAGGCAAATTTGATTTCATAAAAATGCAATTTAAACTTATTTTTCTAAATAGAGAATTGATTTATCATTTGTTGACTGTTTTTATGATCGTGGTAGTGGCGTTGGACTATTGACACAAAGGTCTCGGGTTCGAATCTGCACACGGTCATACCATTTTTAACGCTCCATTACCAACTATCTCCCCTGACTCTAGCACAGGCACATTTGAGTAGGGACCAAAATAATTATATATGACCTAGGTCATAGCAGTTCTTGGTATTTATTTTTTTATTTTGACGTCATATCAAAATTCATCATGGTTACCTGAAAAAAAAATGTAAATTTTAAGGGATAATATTAGATCTTTCTCTAAAAGAGCTAAATACAAAAAGGGAATTTACACGAGCGCTTTGATAAAATTGATTATTTATGGTATGAAGTATTTTTATTTTTTTTTATACAATTTCTTACACGTAATAGGGAACATAAACACCCCCTTAAGTCTCCGGAAATGGTTTTAAGACAAGCTGTATAATCCAAAAACAGACTGATTTTAAACCGCATCTTTAAATAGCATGCAGCTGTTAATGTAAAAAAAATATTGTTAACCCAAACCAAATATTTATTTTTAATTCCCTAAATATCTAGGTTATATTAGTTTTAAATACCTATGTATCTCCCATACATTGTTCCGATACACCTTTCAAAGTTAAAGAAGCACTTTTATGTCGTGGTGCGAAAACATCATTTTTACAGAAACTTCGCGGGGGAATATGCTATAAACCGATAAAAATTGCATTAAAATCTGTTCAGTTCTCGAATTAGCCGGAACATACATAGATAGACACGCACCGACAAATCCTTTTTTAGCATGTCATAGAATACATGTGACAGGTTGAATATCTCATATTGTTTCTGGTTTATTGTAAATTATATTTTCATATACTTTGTGCATCCACAATAAAAGTTTAGCTAACTCCACTAAGAGCACTAGCCAGCAGGGTGGGGTTAGTTAGCTAGAAGTTATTTAGCAGGACATTAGGTGGAGCTGTACTGCTAGTTAATAATTCATGGCACCTATCGAATATCAAGTAGAATAAATAACTTGAAAACAATTTCGCCATATTTTATCGTAACAACCCATGACGTTTCTCTGAATTCAGTAAAAATTCCAACCTATTTCGTATTCAAATAAACTTATCTATTTTACTCAGAAAACTTACCCAATATCTTGGAGTGCATCTAAAATGTCGTTTTCCATTATAAATGTTAATATTTACAGAATATCGCTAACAACAACCGACAGCAGGAACGCCGGACGAGGAACCCAGCCTTCTTCTTTTTTTGGCAATTCTCTTTAGTCATAATAGAATTATTTGACATGTCAAAAAAACATTTCAAATTTATCGAAAAACATAATTAAATAAAACATTTTATCACCTAACCTTTTTAACCTTTTATTACGATATTATTTTTAAAAAAAATCTGTTCAAACTGAACAACATTTTAATATCCTAGTGGTCACAACTAAACGTAAATCAATTAAGCGATTAGAAGCAAAAAAAATAAAAGAAAACTGCTTCAAATCTAAAAATCCAAGTAGAGGAAACGCAGTTATCGCGATAAAGATAACTGACACAAGTTTTTTTTTTGTAATAGATAACATAGTATGTATTTGTTATTTAAAGAACTATTTCCTATTGTACAATATAATAAAGAACTATATTTGCACAGACACTTGATCCAGTCCTTTAATTTCACAATAAATCTAAAAATAATTGATTTTACAGGTGGCTCTTATAGTTGTAAAACCTAATCCGTCTAAGACATTAGTAGCCACTTTTTAGTGTTATAATTAAGTTTACTGTGATTTAAATCAATCGTCCTTAAAATAATTACCACGTTAGGTACCAGACCAACAATGTGTGATTTATTTATTTATTTTTCCTGGGTGACTATCTGTAATCAGTCCTTTGGACCATAATCAGATATGTATCAGTGATAGATGGCGTGCAGGTTAACTCCTTCATCAAGGAGTCGACCTTCATATGAAGCCTAAGCTATTGTCTTCTGACCAAGTCTGAAATATCAAAACGCTTCAAACGCCTAACATTTTCAGAGACATTTGTGAGGTTAGATGCTAGTACATTCGTATGTTTTTTTAGTTTAATATTGTAATTCTCATTGTATTTTTAAACTTCATATTTCACGAATGGTATTTCAATGTACTCATGAATCTCGATGTTTTAAACCATGGGGCGTTGACAACGATCTTTTAAAACAATAGATACGCCATCTCATATAAACCGATCGCGTTTAAACACGCCACCGGTAGATTCCCCCGCCAATCCCCCCGCCCCGTTCCGCGGGCCATGCTGGATAGAGACTTATCGCGATGATATATGTGAGCAAGCGAGACGTATGATACGCGACTAGTGGACTCGACGCAAAATAGTGGACTTCGCGGTGTCGGGTTTTTCGCCCTCAGTTGCCGTATCTATATGTTTTAAAAGATCGTTGGGCGTTGACGATTGATCTCAGGACATTGTTCTGGAAGCGTTGAAGTATTTCGATATTGGAGTTACTGGCCGTACCCCATAGTTGAATGCCATATGTCCAGATCGGTTTGATTGTTTTATAAACGTATGAAATTTTATAAATGTACGTTTTATAATTTTTTTATAAATGTGTGAAATTGTAGGGATAGGAATTATCATAATTATTCGTGTAAAGCGCTAGTAACAACGATCTTATGTTTTAAAAGATCGTTGGCTAGTAATAGTAGTAATCAGCTCTGACTGACTGACAAGTGAATATTGACATTACTGACAGTCTCTTCAGAATAGTTCCGAAATCTCTTCGCTCTTGCCTATGGTCGTTCACGTGTGGTTTTGAAATATTTTTGATTTTTATAAAACTAAATTGATTCGACAAAATGAAACACCTGTCGGATGATAGAAATCGGCTGTTGTTCGAAAAACTGACCAAATAGTAATAATTTTATTCAATTTACTACAATATTGAAGTTCTGGGTCAGCGCGGATTTTGTAGGTTATGTTTACTGTTTTCAGCATCGGCGTTAATCTGAAACTGTTGATAGACCGACCGGACGGCACCTACTGCTTCAGGGAGAAGAAGGATCTTGTTTATTATCTGTCGGAAAAATTGTTGCGGTTGGCACAAACAGTTAAGCCGGATAACTTGGTATCGGCGGGAACATGCTTCGGCAAATTCACGAAAACTAATAAGTTCAGGTAATAAATAGGAAACAAACCGCATATTGTTTTACCTCATAAATTATCTGGGCTTATATAAAATGAAAAAAGTACATTTCTACTGTCTTATAAGAGCCTGGTCCTGGCCTGGTGTGGTGTAAGAGTCCATGCGCTTGTTTAAGCACTAAATGTTTAATTGACTGAACACAAGAATCGAGAACATTTAACCGCATAAGTTGGAAATGCCGGACATGCGCCATTTAACTTCAGTGACAGGGTCGATTTTATTAAGATTCAAATTCAACTAAGTATTTTAAAATACCATTGATTCTGTTTTTCATAATTAACCTATAACGATGGCTCAGTGTTTCAGTTTTCACAAGCCGTTAAATGAGACCATGTGCAAGACGGAGACCATATTAATGCAATTCCGAATTCAACCTTACTGCCTACAATGAGTAAGTGCCTGCTTCTAAATTCAGAGTTCCCGGGTTCAAATCCCCAGTGGGTCAAATCAGGCTAGGTCATTACTGGCCATTGAGAATATTCAACGGCGCTTTTCTTAACACTGTTGAGTGAGTTAAGTAACAAGACATACACCTAAACAGTCAGTTACAGAGTTGCGAGATGTTGTTTGCCTGTAATGAACGGCCTCGCATCATGAAAACAACAACAAGGCTATCGGAACTGCACCCAGTAGCCCCTCCCCGACAACACAAGCCATATGAATGCAAAAAAAAACAATAAATAACACATACCTTCTTCTGCAGGTTACACATAACAGCACTGAACTATCTATCGCCGTATGCCCAACACAAAATATGGGTGAAGTCGTCGGCGGAGCAGCAATTTCTTTACGGCCACCATATAATGAAAAGCGGTGAGTTTGATCGTGAAATAATGACTTTCCTATTTTATTATAGATAAATACTAAAAATTAAACCCCAATTTTAAAATATTTTGATCATAAGGAGCTTAAAAGCATCTTTGAACTTTATAATACATCCTAGAAAACATAACAGTGGACCCGTAAAAACCGTCTGCAGAGATCGATCCAGTAACTTTCTACCACTAACTATCACAGTAACAAAAATTAAACCAGCATGTTTTATTCATTATGCCAATATCTTCAAAAAATAAACTGATATCAAATCTATCTTTCGGAATGAAAACAATTTTTTGATTGGTACAGAAAATGAATTAAGTTTCTAAGGGTAATTTTAAACATAAGGTCATCTTTCTACCTCCTTAAACTATATATCTAATGTATACCGTTTACCGTTTTATTGGCTTTTATCGTTTACCGTCTTAGTTGAGAAACATGTTTCCAATATTTTTTACTGATTAATTTTTGTTTGTCGATGTACGAGGTGTGATCAAAAAGTAAGGTGACTTCAAATTTCGCGGGCTACGTCCGTTCGATCTTCGATTTTTTTTTTGTTATGTTGGTACACTTGGTTTTAACATCTGAAAAGTTTCAGAGTATAGCATTTTTTGTTTGTTTGTGAGAGGCATTAAGGTTAGAAGTTTTGCGTGCTCGGCGATTTTCTACTGTCGAAAAACGTGGATCAAAAAGTTATGCATTAAATTTACATTATCACCGGATTTAGCCCCCTGTGACTTTTTCCTATTCCCGAAACTCAAGAAACCCATGAAAGGATGGCGTTTTGCAACGATTGAGGACATAAAGACCGCGTCGCTGGATGGGCTGAAGGCTATACCAAAAAGAACTTATCAGAAGTGCTTTGAGGATTGGAAAAAGCGTTGGCACAAGTTTGTATTGCATCTGAGGGGGGTTACTTTGAAGGGGACAAAATAAATATTGATGAATGAATAAATATTTTTTGATAAAAATAAAGTCACCTTACTTTCACACCTAGTAGATCAACATCCTAAATTTAAAAACTTCTGTAAATCCGTAGAAAAGGTCCCAATTAGGCTTAGGGGGGATTTAGGCTTATCAGCATAAGCTGCCTACCTAAAACTAATAATAATAATAATCATAAAATTTACATTACATAACTAAGCTGCTAAGATTACTAACATTTAAATGACTTTCTGGATACTACAATTTTACCTAGCCTAATAGGTATCCTTAGAAGAATTTTTTTTACTAATTTAATTTGTCAACAAACCATATTTTTTTTTAATTTGTATGCCCGTTGAAATTATTGGCGGAAAGAAAAAAAAGCAAAACCACTCGTTAATTAAAAACAATCTACATTGACAATTGACCCTGAAACTCCCGTCTAGTTTCTTGTCGCTGAAGTCCTAATCTTTTTATTCCAATTTATTCCAGGACTCGGCCGCATAACAGAAAACACTGAGAAATACCAAGGTGTGATAGTTCTGTCAATGAGCGACGTTCCACTGGGCTTCGGAGTGGCGGCGCGGTCAACGGCCGACTGCCGACACGCAGAGCCCCTGGCAACGATATGCTTTCATCAGGCCGACATTGGCGAATACGTCCGATCCGAAGACACACTTCTTTAATGTTAAATTTACAAGTGATCATTTCATCAAATTTTCTGTACGGACAGATAATGTCAAACGTTTCATTATAGGACCTGATATCAGAAAACTTGGATTAGGCATGCAATACCAACTCAGACACAAAAAATCTCTCCGCTTTGATTGGTCGAGCACCTTTTGTCTATTATTTTGCTAGGTTGGTTTCGATCGGAGATGTTAACGGATTTTGCAAAACTAAATACTTAATTTTTAATAATGGCCGGGTATACTGCAGAGAAAGTAATTTAGCACATTTGTCTGTGTGCAGTTAGTTAAACCAGCACCGCTGAAGATCTGTTCACTTGAACCGCTTCCAGCGGATGCCGACAGGAACCATCCAGCTATTGGTGCAAATAGATTAGATTTCGTGGTAGTTCTCCAACACCACAGGTCTCCTTCAAGTTTCTTTATTAAAATCTAAAATTATCATTTTTTCCAAGATATCCTAACCTGCCACCATCAATGTCACATAGCCACAATGTCCATCCGAGCACCATTCCTTTACTGCACTCGTATTTTCCTGCGTTCTACGGGCGCCAGCAAATACTTCTTTACTCCGATAATCATAACATTTATTCGATAGATAAATATTCACATACTTGACGCGAACATGAAACTTCCGCAGATTCCCGACTTCGGTACTGAAGCTGCATAGTGACTAATTCAAACATTCTGATATCTGTAATTCTAAGCTGTTGGTTTTATCGCTTTTTCACTAAGAATAAGCATGATAAAATCCAATGTTTACTTTCAAAATAATAATTGTAAATTTAGTTTTTCCGTTTTACTTTTTATTTTTCTTTTCTAGTATATTAAGTAATATAAGTTTGTAAATAAATGTGATAATCCTGAATATTTGTTATTACTTAACGCACTCAGCGCCAATAGTGGTATATCCCGTAATCGCCGTATACGACAGGTGCCGTTTCGGCGTAAAACCGCTACCGTCTTAATGCGTTTCTATTAATATTTAAAAGCATCGCATGTCACGTATACCTGAGTTTATGACAGGCATAGACTAATTGTCGTTTTTTTTTTCATTTTAATTCAGTTTGGACATTTTGATTGTTTATGTGAAAAGTGCACTAGTGAATTAAGTCTTTTTGACGGTAAATAATTTGAATTTTATTTACAAAAGCTATGTCAATATAGTATTAAATATAAAAAAACAAACATTTTCATAGTTTTGTACATGTTATTTGCCAATTATAAGATATAACAAAATAAACAAACGGGTGTCAGCCCTGCATGGGATATTACGTTCGTTCAACGTACGTCGCGAATGGACGGTGAAGCGTGGCCCTGATACACTCCAATAATGAGATATCTCATCATTGATGTATATGCAAATATATCAGCATCATTAGCTAATATTTTCTCTAGCGCATATTTCCCTATATTTTCACATTTCATACACGTTCATAGAATGGCTCGTTACTAACAATTTTAACCACGTTACGGTATTCATTAAAAAAGTATGTTTCCATTGAAGAGAAATTTTTAAGGAAGGTATATAAAATTGTACAAAAAATTACACGTATTTTGGTTTTTCCGTAAAACTTTATTCTCAACTATACATACACTCTACATAGCTTTGCCCTTAACAAAACGTATTAACTATATTATATATCGTAAATACACGCTAATATTGTAACATCATGCACACTTTTTTTTATGTCGTGAACTGCGCAATGGGGCGTCGACGCTTCCACATCTAGCCGGTCGGACAGTTCTCTACGAAAAGAAACAGACAAGTTAATGACGGTGCATTTTGACTCTCGAGACACTCAGAGAATTCCGGACGCATAATAGTAATTATAAATCGCTATAATAAGTAATCGTGAAGTAATATTATTATATTTCTCGAGTATGTAATAAAAGACTTATTATTATAATTAAATATTCTTGGCATTAGGTGATTGTTTAGCCGGTAGATGGCGGCGATATTTAAGTTACGGCACGAACCGTGAAATAGTGCCGGTAATTGAATATAACCATCTCAAGCAGCAGTGTTGAGAAAAATATGCACCTTTCGCTCTACTCCTGAGGATGCATCGCACGTTCTTACTTGTTTGTACGCACACCGGTAAGATGGCGCCAAAACCATTTCTAGCTTCACAATAAAAGCTTGATCGATTTTGGAGAAAAGACGAATGCGAGATCATGAAATTGGTGGACGAGCCTATTCGACCTGTCCATCTAGAAGCATCTAGTGACATATATATGGCCGATGGCCGTTATTTTAACAATTTTCTGACATTTCAACCCTGATTGTGTCAATATGAACCAATCAAATTATCTAGTTTTTAAATATTTCCCGTACCGGAATTCTCTGACAAATATTTAAAAAAAAAAGTCTGGGAAATAGCAGTGTGATATTATCTACACAGGAAGAAACAAACTGTATTATTCAAATACCCGTTTGCACTTTCCGTTAATTAAAAATGCGAGGGTAGGTATATTAAAAAGAATTTTTATCCGGGATTATCCAGGTAGGTCAATTCGGCCGGTAGAGCACTGATTTTTCGAACAATCATCATGTGACTTTGAAATTTGCATCATTAAGGATAATTAATGGTTTCACTATGGAAAATAAAACCCAGAGTATTGGGGTGTAATTCCTTTGAACACACATCCGTGCGTTGTTTTAAATGGGTAAACTACTTTATAAAGAGTGAACTTCAACAACTATTCTTCAACAAGTTTTTATATCACTAACAAAAAAAAAATATTTACACTCTATTGAACGGTTGCTGTATGTATTTAAGCGAAGGCCGGGGCGAGACGCGTGTCCCTAACCTATCTAGGTTTTCGACGTTTAGCTTTTTTGGAGCCACTCCTACTAACAAGGTAACCATACTTTTAAATGTTTTTAGAATTTTCAGTTTAGTGTCCAAAACAACCAAAAGAGTACAAATTGACAATTAATTTGTCTGTATTTTCCAGCACTGTCGACTAAGTTATGTAACAAGACAATATATACACACGCAGTCAATCATTTTCCTTGCCCCTCCGTTAGCCTTGTTAAAAAGAAAACCACTAAATCAAATTTCAGTCTTTATAATCGGTGCTCTACCGTACAAATTTACAATTATAATAAAACTAGTAATTAAAAATGTTACCGTAGTATAAGATCCGTACCGTTGCCTGCAAAAAGAGCGTTCAAGTAATCATATTATATTCATCACATATCGGACACACTAAAATAAAATATAGCAACAGTTTTGTCCGTATATTTGTTTTCGGTTATTTTTTTTATCTTATTTTTTTTTCTTTGTCTTATTTTTTTTTTTTATTATCGAGAAATACAATAATCATACAATAAATTCTAGGATGAAAGACTTAGACCTAAGAAAATAGTATATAAAGTTAATTTGATTACAATGAGGTAATAATCATTATAACATTATTTACCGTATACTAATCGGGGAAAGATATAACATACACATTGTAATGTAATGAATCTTAAAACTAACAAAAATCACCAAATTAATTTATACCGTTCGAAACGATTTAAAAAAAATAGTCTCAGTAAATGTAAAAACGACGACGTTGCAGGCGGCAGGTTATTGGCTTGTGTCTGTGTAGCGCATCACTGCGCTGGATGTTTTTTGACAAGAGTACTACCTGACTGGCAACCATTTTGAAATCTTTATCATTTTAATTAGTTTTTGTATTTTAATGCACCGTGCTGCAATTTTAACGAGTGAACCTAGGCTCGGTTTAACCTGTTAAGAGGTTGCTTTGTAGCTCTCACCGGTGTAACCACATAGAAATAGTTAATGGGATAGGCGAGCTACAGTGGAATGGATATGACAAAATCATTACACGAGCGTCAGTTGAAAAATAAGCTCCGTCCCTCCGCCCGGTGTCGGGCAGCGATTGCTGTGTCCGTATATCATCACCAATACTGTTCCGATGTATGAAAATGGAAACGCTCGGCCGTAGGAAGATTTGATTTATACCGTGTACTCAATTCAATTGGTCTATGAGCCATCATCTTTCCTCATAATTTAAGATCAGCTTCCTCTAACATTGCCAATATTTCCCTTAAAAACTTATTGTAAAGGGTGCTTTTTGCCAAATAAAAACCGAAATCCCCGTACAAATACGCGCACGGCTAAGTTGCGATTTCGAAGAGGTGACAAACTAATCAAATTCTCGAACGAATTGTGTTTCGAAAGTTTCAGTCTTGATAGTTATCCCTTCAACTACGCTGAGTCATTTCAATTACTTAATAAATCTACTTTCCAACAATTCAGTATAAGAAATTGCGGTCAAATGAAAAATTATCTTAAAACCACACAGATTAAAACGCTACTCAAATCTGACTACTCAAAACGAGAGAACTTTGCACGAAGCTCCGAAATACTACATTTTTCTGTGTTTACCGCAATTTGTCACTTGACTATATTTGAATATGCTTACTAGAATATTTTTTTTTTATCATTTACTATAGAGCTAAGCTTTTAAGATTCCTATAAAAAATCTTAAGTCAAAACGAAAACTAATTTACACAATTTGTACACTTATTTCTCTCTTAATTAATTAAAACTTAAAACATATCCTAACGGTCACTTTATATCCATAGACCAATGCTTTTTTACCGTATAATGACCTGTATTCCTCTAATAATATGGAGGACTGTCCATATTATTAACTCATTTATAGCTTTAAATTACCTATAGGTTTTTTTTTAATATAACCACATTTAATTTTACAAATTGTACTAAAATCACAGTTTTATATAAAAAGGATGTTAGGCGTAAGTTTAATTTAGTCATTTTATTTTTTTTTTAGTTTAATTCTAATTAAAAAAATCATGCAAATCTTTCATTCTAATATATAAGGTATTATCTATAAAATTTAACTGTAATTTAGTATGATGCACGCACTTCGTTTGATAATTTGTGTGCAATAGTCTCAGTCCCACACCAGTGCGGTTATAAAAGTGAATTGTTCAAACCGGTAACAAAATTAGCATTCTGGAATGACAACTAAAATTTCTCGTGTTCTGAAAAAAAATTTCCCGAACAAAATATTTCCAAAATTTTCCGCAAAATTAGCGTATGAAGTGTGAAACGGGTGTTACCAAACACGCATCCGTTTAGGTATAAATTTAGGCGTTCAGACGATTTGTAATCGATTGGCCTGTTTAAAAAATCGCAGTACCTAATTGAAATATAGTGTAACGTGACAGTTACCTAAGACTGAAATGCAAAAAATGTTTCAAATGCATCTTGTATGCGTTCTTGAAATTTTCTTCATATGTAATAATAATGAAATTATTACGACACTACAAAATTTGGATATAATTTTGAAGCCAGTCGACATTTTGCAAAGCAGTTTAGACACAGAAAGTTTTGCGATTATTATAATTAAATAATAGATATATAACTACATATAGAATTCTATTGGGAATCTAAGTCGGAGTATTTACAACGTACTAAATAATTTTTTTGCGGCGCCACCTATCGCCGTTTTGTTTTCCTGATACAGATGTGGAATTCCGCCAGAGGGAAAGTACGCTCAAGAAAGGTTTTACGGTCAGAGAAGGCGGCAGAGACATTGTCCAGAAAACGGCGAACCAAAGCGAGCCTGTTTCATATTTTAAGATTTTTTTAATCAAAAGACAATTGAAATTGCAACTATTTTCTGGAAATTTACCTCATTTACTCAGTTACTCATATGCATTTAGTTTAAAACATAAGTTCGATATTACCTTTGTAATGAAAAACTGTTTGTTTATTAATTAAATATAAATCTTTTTAGCAGATGTGGCCCACAGATAATATACCGGAGACAGGGTTTCGCATACGCGAAATTCCCGGTAAGAACCTAAAACGCATTGGCTCCTGCTGAACATAACGAAGGTGCAGATTTACAACGTGCTTCATCGATCGTAATTACAAAAACAAACATTAATTAGGGACAGTTCAATCGCACTTTTTCTTTCTGCGCGGTCGGTGAGCGCCGGCGCGCTTCGCGTCCGCGCCGTATATGAAGTGGCGTCGCCACTCGTCGTACTGCTATGTGCGCTCGATGTTGTCGCACGGCTGTTTCCCCTCCGCCGATTTTGGTGTCGCGTCGTCCGGCTTGGGACAGACTTCGGGCGGCTGCGGTGCCGCGTTATCGGTCTCCGATATTTCCTTCTCTGGCTCCGGATTCGCAGATGCGTCCCGTGGTTGCAGCGTGTCGTCGCCCCGGCTGCTGAATCCGGGCAAGCCTTGACGCTGGTTACTTCCTCCGTTGGCTGTACCTGTGATAGAGGCAGTATTAAGAAAACCAATCAAGTTATAATTGTCAAAGCTAACTGGTTGAGATGCTGCTGGCCGCTAAACAGGTGTGAAAAATATTTAGCGCTACTGACGGAAATGCAAAGTTAAAATTGGTATCGGTATAAAAGCGTTGAGATAGAAATGTTGCAAACACAAAACCTCAAAATGCCAAATAACTTTGAAGTAGTCATTTTTCCAAAAATCTATTACTATACATTAGAAGATAACGCTTTAAATAAACTTACCACTCAAATTATACCACAAACATACCGGAACATAGAAGTAATTAACCCTTACAGGTTGGTCATGTTTATATACATCAAGGCGCTGGTCATTCATTTGAAAATTGCCACTTAATTATCTGTTCATCTGATTGCTCTACTGTCTATGACAGTCGATTCGCAAATAACCAATCACTGGCTAAATACCGATAAAAAATCATAATCATCATCACTAAATACTCTATGGAAATTATACACATTGTCGTAATCAATTTTTCATCATCTGGAAACGTATTTTCATCAACATGTAGCCCTCGTAAGTGCGAATTTCTATTGATGATCGTAAGCTAACACGATCTGGGCTGTAAATTACTCAATTAAACTTACAGACATTGAACTTGCGATCTCCGCAGGTACGGTTTTTCTCTGACACCAGACGCGCCGTTTCTTTTCTCTTCGCCAACACAGTTTTGGCGGCTCTCTCGGAGTACAGGCTTTGCCCGAGGAGTGCACTCTCTTCTTCTTGTGGAATAAAAGCCTGGACACAGCACAGCGCACACGTCCACACAGTAGGACGGTTTTCGAGAGAGAGAGAGTGAGGGTAGGTATTTAGTGCAGGCAAGTTACTTGCATACCGTGTATGCGTC
Organism: Neomicropteryx cornuta; assembly: GCA_020383195.1. Lineage (NCBI taxonomy): Eukaryota > Metazoa > Arthropoda > Insecta > Lepidoptera > Micropterigidae > Neomicropteryx > Neomicropteryx cornuta. Next base: position 17,431,114 of record JAHKQU010000014.1, read on the forward strand.
GAACTATGCCGGATATGGTCAACCGGAAGACAATGTAATTGACAGCCCATTTGTCACAACAATACTAAACACCATCTATATGGATCACACTGTCTAATCTTCATTCATCCATACACCGAAAATGAATTAGTTTGGAAGAGACGCAAATATTCCAACTATTTAACACTATAAATACCTACCCGATGATGACGACTCCATTGCACATATTTATTTAACTTTAATACTTCCGTGTATCAAAATCACCTACTGTCAATATTCAAACATTTTGTTTTAAGTTTTTTAACATCCCAATTCATTTTAGCTGCTTAATTACTTTAATAAAAACATGACATACTAGGCTATAAATAATGAAAGCATAAAAAATATTTTTTTAATTTTGTCCTTTTGCATTATAATATTCACATCTTACTAACGCCATCTGTTTTTACTGACAGTTATTGGATTCACTCTCCTACAAGCGTTACTCGCAATTTGGATTAAAATTACAATTTATATGGTAGACAGCTATAGTAAGTATTATTTGTTTAAATAATTTTATTAAATTATTATTTGTTTGTATGTATAGAAACATTCGATTAAAAGATGTGACGCATGCAACACACAAAACTACAAATATACCTTTTTTTTATAACTAAATATATGAATTTCGATAGCTATAATGGCTACCTTTGGCATACGTTAGATCTAATTGGACTGCTTTTTACGTACACTATCTTCTGAGGTGGTAGACTGCTGGTTAGCTTTGGACACGGAGCCGGCATCGGTCGTTTTATTTAGCTCCACGACACGATGCGATGAATTTGAGTCGTCGTTGAAGTTGAGTGAATTGTCATCGGCCTGTAGGACATAAAGCAATTATTAGTTTTAATAAACGGTATAAAATAGCCTTTGGACAGCTAAGGGCCTTGTTAGAGGTCCTTCATAATCCCCGAGTGGCCGTAATAAATTTGAGCAGCTTGCCACCTTATGCATATACAAAAAACAACCATCGTCGTGGACATGACTCTACTAGGGAAAAGATTTTGGACCCAGCTGAAATCTCGCGATACCAGAAAATAAATCGTAAAATGTAGACTTGCCCATTTCTTCAATTTTTCCCCTCGAAGGATGAATGTCAGTTTGAGTTACTAGTGGTTTTTTGTGGATTTTCGACTAAATAAAGTGATTAAGTTATTATTTTTTTAATAATAAATTGGTTCTCAGTCAGGTTCTGGCAAGAGTTTAAAGGTCATTTGGTTGATAACCAGTGGTCAAAGTTACTCAGTTGGGATGGGTAACTGTTTGCCAGAGTTTGTCATGCCATGTTTTGTAAATAAAATATGAAGCTTTATTTTATTTTATTAAAAGATTTATTAAAATTTAAATAGTGGAGCATTGGCATATAAAACGTTGGTTCGTCCTACCCTTGAATACTGCTCATCAGTATGGGATCCTTACACCTAATGTCTTAAAGACGAATTAGAAGCAGTTCAGAGAAAAGCAAACCGGCATGTCTTTAGGCGTTTTAGTCGGTATGATAGTCCATCTGAATTAATTTCAACTCTTAATTGGGAGCCACTTAGTAGAAGGCGTTTTGAATTCAGGTTAACTAGTTTATATAAGACTGTGACGAATGAGTCTCTCTAAGCCTCCTTATATTGGCCGTAATGACCATCCTTCCAAGATAAAACCTATCTTGAGAAAACGGAACATTGGGTTCAATTCGTTTCTATCCAGAACAATTCGCCAGTGGAATACTTTTCATAGGTCAGTATTTGATCCCTTTCCATCTTCCAAGGCTGTTTTTAAGCGTAGGCTGCAAGTTGTTAAGCATTATTTTTTTTTTCCTTACCTACTAAACTCAACAGTATCACCGGAGCTAGCTCCTAAATATTGTAATTACTTAATAATAATAATAGTCAAAGTACAGTCGAATGCAAATTAGTCACTAATTAAGGAAGGTCACCCTTACCCTCATGTGTTCGAAGCCATCCTTGTCGTCAGTCATAAATTAAGCAGCTGCCATAAGAGATTTCGTTTTGGATGGTTCCTTCATGTTGAACTAGCATATGAGCTATTTGCACCGTTTATAATGTGCTCAGGTGAAATTTGAGGTAGTAGATGGCATCGTGATGAAATGAAGAAACTAGACAAAACAATTTACATATGATCCCACAAGCAAATATACACTTGTGAAATCTATTTATATGTATACTCTAGTTATATAAATGTCTTTAAAGAAAAATACTTAATTTAGAGCACATGTGACTTCTCTGCGGAGCAGGATACTTTAAGGTACTTCAAATATCGTTTTATTATAAGCCTTAATATAGATGTACGTGAAAGACACAAACATTTTTTCCTGATTAAAGTATTCTAAAGAAGTCTTGACACAAACTTTACAGGGAATATGTCCAGCTAAATGCTGATTTAAAATGGAAAGGTGCTTACAATAAAACAATAAAAGTAAATTATAAAACAATTTTTATTACAATAAATTAATCACTCGCGTTTAGCTCCATTTCATTCTCAGATTCAGAACTTTCATTATCATCAGTTTTTTTATCCACTTTGTTGAAACCTTCACCTTTCTTCCAATAATATTTGATGTTCACATTGAAAGCTGCCATTTTTCGGTCAATTAATTTCAATATACGTGCTTGTTCTGGAGTAAGGGCTACACCCTTTTTGCAAACTACATGATCCTTTCGAAGTGTTATTATGCCTTTCTCTAATGCTGTTGGAAGACCAAGCTGTCTAAGATGTGGCTCGATAGCATGTGAAAATCCTTCAAGGGGACCTGCCGACAGCTTCACCTCTTCCGTAGCTTTAAACCCAGACTTTGCAAAGTCTTCATCGGAGAAGTGATCAAACCATGTAAGCACCTCCTTCACCTGTTTGTTTGTAAAAAGTAGTCCGCATTGTCCTTGTAAGCGCTTCGATAACTATAATAATAAAAAAGTAAGGAAAATATTATATAAATTTATAAGAATTCAATTATTTTTAGTTGAAAATGCAATTATCGAATCTATATAACATTCATTTTATGTCATCTAGCATGACATCAACGAAAGCTTATAATTTATTTAATCATTACGAAAGACATAAGGCATTTTTAAAAACATAGGACTGGGTTTAATCCAGGGATTCCTAAACTATTTTGGGCGAGACCCCTTTTCCAAAATGAACTGATACTTCAGACCCCCATAGCCAAATTACCTTAAAAATCCTCTAGTTTTTTTCCTATTGATACAACTTGATCATGATTTCGTTTGTATTAAATCGTGGATATGTGTCAAATACAGAGCAAGTCAAAAGTTGCCCGAAAGACTTGTACGTCGAACACATTATCTTGCACGAACTTTTCTACGCTTATTGACTTGCCGAGTTTTCCATCTTGTACACGCTTATCGACGTTAAGTTTTTTTAAGTACAATGATACTTCCTACTAAAATATTAGTAATTCTTATAACAAGTTGGTACACGTAACACAACTTCAGTATCTTGAAAGTTTCAAATAAGAACTTGTGTTAATTAATAGGGGTCGAATTTTAGACCTCGTCGACTCTCAAAATCAGTTGTCGTTTATGTCGACCCCTAAAGAAACTGATTTTGACCCCAAGGGGTTGATATCGACCACTTTGGGAATCCCTGGTTTAAACTGACTTCTGCGATTTAAAGCCCAAGAACTCTTTAGTATCATTATAATTATTTTATAATCCTATATAAAATAAAACCAGAAAAAGGCAGTGATGTAATTTTTAACTTTATATTAAGTTTCCATTGCACAACTCTATGAAAAAGTCTGAAATAGTTTTCCGTCAAAGTCATGAGTCAAACGAAGAGTTGATAAGAGGGACATTTTCAATCAAATAAACCACATATTATATATTAATCCAATTCTTGTTAGTTAAAAGGATAAGGGTTTTTTTATATTTGGTATATTTTTTTTATTGTCAGCTTCATTCAAATCCAAAATTTTACTTGTAAGAAAAAATTTTTTTTTACAAAAATGAGTCCGAAATAAACGCTATTTGCTGATTCAAATTTTTTATAGAAAGGCGTTTAACGGATCGGAATTCAGCAACCAGTATTGGGTGATCCATTAGCCGTTTGCGACCATCTTTCATGTTAATGAAAAAGTGCTAACTTATAATTTGTTTGTTTTGATGAATATGTATGATATAACCTTAATAAGTAAACACAACATAAATAAGTTCATCATTGGATACCATTTAAATTTGGTAAGTACGTAACGAAAAAATTAGGGGAAATAGCATGATTTGGGTGGTAAAGTGACCAAGAGATAAAGTGACCATAATAGCGATGGTGGCATGTGATGATAGTAATTACCAAACTAACTTTTTTTGATATCATCAGTCTTCAGTTACGCTATGGCGGTAAGTATCAAGTTTAGGGCGCAATTACAGCTCAAGGAAAAAAATATAAGATCGACTCGCAACAATGTGTCAGAAGAGAGAGATTTTGTTATTATATGTTATCATTACTAATAAATCGATGAAGGACAAAGAAACAAACCATCTGTGGACCCACCTATCTCTTAATTACAAGAAAGAAAATACTTTGATAACTACATAACTAACATTGGTACTTTCTTATGCCGACTAAAAATTCTTCAGATCTTAGATCTCTTAAAATCCACAAAAATATTTTACCATGTTTATACCTACCCAACACCAAGTTCCCACTTCTGCCGAAGCAGGTCACAAGTTGTACCATTATTAAAGTAATTTTTCGAGAAATACTTTCTAGTACTTAAGTGGTGAAATATCTCATATGAATTAAATTAAAATTCAATCTAGATTTAAAATATGATAGTATTCATTGTCCAAAATCATTTGGGTGGAGGTCAAGTATTCCGCCAATGGTAACTTACAAAATTTGAGAGACGACCAATAATTGTAGTTTGCTCGGCGAACCATCAGCACGTCTTTATTAGTTGGATTGTTTTACAATCGGCGTGTGTGGCGGCATAGGCACTATTTAACCCAGAAGTCAATACTATAAAACCAAATTGTCTGCTGACTAAAAGTTGCTCGCCCGCTACTTTCCTTGTTTTCTTTTGACAACTAAGTAATAAGTAATAACTCACCAAACTTAGCTTAGTATCCACTTCGTCGGCCTCAGTGTTTCCAAGTGCTTTTGCCATAACCTTATTTTTGCCAAAATAAAACCGTGAATCTCGCCATTCCGTTCTTAAATCCTTTAATTTTGCATTGCGCATATTATTAACGGTAAATAAAAAAATGCTTGAATATTTTTCAACCGAGCTTCTGATATCTTCTATGATTTGCTGTTTCATAAGTAATCCCTTTTTACTAGTCTTCGTCAAAGAAACTAAAAGAAATTACATGTATTCAATATGTACGAAAAAAACAAGATATCAGAGCTAAAAGGAAACAAAATAATTGACTCAGAAACTCACTCTTTTTATCCCTTTTTGATTTCGGCATTTTGAAACAAAATTCACAGTAACTTCGAACACACAAATCGTAATATGTTAGTAAAATAAACCTTATAACTATTAGCCGAATGGCTTTGGCTGTCAATACTAAAGTAAAATTATTTATTCTAACCTCAAAAAATATATACTTTTAACGCATTAGACCCACGCGTGCTACTCACAGCCAGCTCACTGGCACAGCTCAGAAGTCCGAACTCCGAAAGGCCGATAGACACAGGCTACCCCAGAAGCGCCACGAGCATTCATTTTCCGAAGTACCGCAGTATTTTCGACCGATAACTCGCAAAATCGGACACGCTACGTGTCTCGATAGGGATAGCAATTCGGTTATGCGTCTTTCTGACAATCGTATAATTCATGAATTTATTTTAATGCTAATATTTTTTTTAAAGTTTTACAATGGTCGGGTGGTATTGTGCAGCAAGTGGTTGTAAGAACGATACGAATAACAATAAAGATATTACATTTAATCAGTTTCCAGCCGATACGAAAGGTATGGAACCGTGTAAGTTATTTAAATTTATGTTTATTTTGTGTGTATGTATGGCTTCCTATGTTTTCCATATTCACTACAACTAAATGTCAATTACAAAAAATCAAAAACTCAAAATCAACTTTTAACAATTAAAAAAAGTTACCTTTATTTGTGACACCAAGTTACCTCTGATGTCCGGCAAAGAAGCCATTTAGGCCCAATTCTGTTTATTCTATTTTTAAACGACATTAACAATTGTTTTAAGTCATCCTATTATTTGTTATATGCCGATGACCTAAAATAATATTTCATAATTACTTCCCATTATGACCAAACAGCACTCCAGAGTAATTTAAACACCTCCACAGAATATTGTAAATCATACAAGTTAGTTCTAGATACCAATATGTGTAAAATTATGACCTTTACAAGGAAAAAACAACAATTGACGTTTTCTTATACCCTGAACGGTTGTCAGGTTTATATGGTAGATCAGTTTAAGGACCCAGGATTAATTTTCGATCCAAAACTTAGTTTTAATCTATATCTAGACAAAATAATTGAAAGATCTTTAAAGCTATTAGGTTTTATATTACGGGTGACAAAACTCTTTACAAACTTCAAGGCGGATATCGTCTTTTTAATTCTTTAATTCGAAGTAAATTCGAATATGGCTCCATGGAATCCGGTATATGTCACACATTCAGATAGAATCGAATGAACCCATCGCCTATTCTTGTGCACATTGACTTATCGATATTTTATAATTAAAGTGCAACCCTACCGCAATAAAATTTTATGAATGTACCCCCCTACATGACAGACGAGCGTTGCTCCATCTGCGGTTCATAAACGCCGTTTTCAATTACACTATTAATTGCCCCGATCTATTGAAATCCTTTTAGATCAATGTACCCTCGTCACATCGTACCCGTCATTATATTGTTTTTAAAATACCTTCATGCTCCACAAACAACGCTCTACATTTACCCATTCAATGGTTACAAAATTATTATAATGATAATATTAACTGCTTCGATAAATTGATAAAAAACAAGGATCAAGCCATTCCGTTAAACAAAATAAATAAATAAGATTAGTCAGCCTAATGCACCTACTGATCTCATTTTATCGTTTCCTTTGTAGTTCCATCGAGTCGGTGAGCGATCACAGAAAGCCAACCGCTTCTGTGCAAAGTATGTAGTTGTGTATTCTTCATAATTTATAAGACGATCTCCAGCTCCAGCAAACAATAAATATAGAATAATAAGGCTGTAATAACAATGTTGCTATTGCATAATATGCAATATGCAATGCTGCTATTGCATATTATGCAACTTGTGATAACAAAAAGTCAAAAATAACATTTTTAAAATACATATTCTAGTTTTTATTTCAGTATTAAAATAATCTATCTAAAGGTATGCCGCAAACGCTTAAATATTCGTATTTGAAATACTAGTGAAACTAGAAAAAAATAAGTACGATGAGAGACGCTACTGACGCGACGGCTCTAAATTTTACATAGATACGTTTGATTTTGTCTGTCTCTTCTGGGCCTCGCAAGTAGCTATTACTCTCTTACTCTTCTGTGCCACTGAAACGCATTTATTATTTTTCTTCTTTTTTTAAAATTATATTATTAAAATTCGTGTGTTATTTAAAAACACTTATAAAAATAAAATAATAATGAATTTAATAAACTAAATAGAAAATTTACGCCAAACGAAGAAAGCGTGCCGCCCACATTGACTGTGCAACCACGTGACTCGTTTTAACATTGAACTAGAATCCCGTAGAATCTCAATTTCTTACATAGGATGTCTGCCGTTCAACTTCAGATGACTACGCACCCAGGATTTCTACAGCAAATGAAACGAAGACATAATTTACTAGTTCTCGTATTTGCGTTAGTAACCAGAAGATGCAGCTCTTATCCCTGTTACAAGGTGTTTTGGTTTCTACTCCTAATGGCTACCGCCTGCCGTTCAGTGGGAGAGTGACTTCCCGCTGAACTTTATGTAAACATTAGAAGGCGGTTTGGCCTTGGCCGAAGACACCCATTGAGAATGGCGCGAATACTTATTTAATAAAATTTCCATTTCCGATATGGACTCCTAAATATGATTTTTATTCTAATCGTATTGAGAGAATTCAATATCTACGAAACAACTTAATTTTAGGGCTATATGTATTTTGTTCCAACTTAGTTGCGTGGTAGCAGCAATCATTTTGCAAGTTTCATTACATATGTGTCGAATCTATATGTGCCCAAAAGCAAAACTAGTTATAATTATGCTTGCAACACTGTTATGCATTGTTTATTAGATACCCATTATGAAACAAGATTAACTGAGATTGGTATTCTGCCATAAATATTTTTTTATCTGTAATTCGGACTGCCTTATTACAGTTATCAACATTTTTGTATATATTTTATCACATTTTTGACACTTACAAACATGTTAGCTATACATTTTTGTTGTTTTGTGTATATCTTGTGATTTGTGTTTTGTGTATATTTATCAAAAATAAAATAAATAATTTTTCCATTACTTAAGAAGAAACCCATGATTTTCAAACACATTTGAAAACATCTCCTTTTTATCAGTTTTGTATTCCTACTAGATTATATATCTATTTAGATTTTTAATAATTTGCAAAGGGAATCTAATACGAGCAGTTAAAAGACACTGAGTAGTCTAAATTAAAGTATATAAAGGATTTCAAAATATAATCGAATATTGGTCTTGTAATTTCATTTTTGTTTTTTTTTTAGGAATTGTGCCTAAGTAGGTTATCATTATTTTGGGACCTACTCAAGTATGCTAAATGTGGTTGTGCTAGAGTCAGGGGGGGAGTAATATTATTAACGAATACAATATTCCTAGTGTATAGGAAGACGACAATTTATAACAATATTAATAAATATTTTCCTATATATGTTTTGTGTTTCATGGGCCAGTAAATAATTCTTTACTTAAAACTGACTAGCCAGTGACAACCACCAATAAGCCACACTATTATATAATTATGATTTCTGCTTTATTGTTATTACTAACAATAATGATAAAAAAATATATTATGACACCATTTCAGTGTCTATGGCCAATTTTAAAATTCGCGGTAAAAAGTCAGAATAAAGATCTGAGAACCCTTGTTCGGTTTCCGGTTCCCCTTTTCCCCACCAGTCGGCACCAGTTCATCGTTCGGCGCGAGGTTACGGAATACGGAGTCGTGCGATTTGCTGTTTTTAAATATCTTCCCTTCATACAAGTAAGTTAATACTGTTTTTTCAAGTGCTTCCTGCGACATTTCGTTATAGTGAACGTATATCGTGAAAGCTGTGGCATAAATTGAATGCAATGTGTGACGCATCGTAGGAGTGTCCGCCGCGGCCATTTTGTTATAAGCCGGCGACATACTGTGACCGAGAGATTATTACATCTTCTATTTCCCTCATTGTAGAGGCTGTTGTTGATTTTTTGGAGTTAAATTGTACTAATCGACCGTATATCCCATCATCAGGTAATAATTGTAAAATTTTGTGTGGAAAGATTTTTTTATTGTGACATGCTCATATCGTCGCAATTTGCGCCTAAAATTATGATCCCGAACTGAAATTTTATGTGTACTGTGTAGCGGTTTTCTTGATTGCGGTACTGTTACAAGTTCAAATTGTTTTTTATAGACAAGTGACCTTAAAATGATTATCTTCTGCATTTTAACACCAACTTTCGATGGGTAGACATAATTGCGGACTTTCTTTTCCTTTTTATCGGAGCACATTTCTTTTAGCTCTTTCTAGTGACTGCAAACCGATGTCCTGTTGCAAGTCATATTTCACGTGCTTTCAACATGATTCACACGGTGAAGGCGTAAGTACCGTTTCATCGTATAGCCAGGTCGCTTTCAACTAGCATATTTGACTCCTAAAGTTCCTACCGAAGTGTTAATTTTGTCAGTCCTCGTACCAGTATCGCTGCCTTTTTTAGATTCAACTTATCAGGTTTTTATATCTTACGAGATAACGCTTCGTATCAATTGTACAGGTAGGTACTCACTTATCAATGTGCTAGGAATGGTCGTCATACCTACGTGTCGAGAATTATTATTAATTTTAAGTTAATTTTTATGGAATTGTGATAACAGATTTATTGGTAATTTATCTTTGATAACTTTTATTATACCACATGTGTACTTTTAATGCCTACCATTATTCTAAATCTTTAGCATTAGGTACTGTACTTAATTTTGACTTTTTCAGAACGTAAATAAATATCTACTTATTCTGCTAATTTTTTTGACTTTCAACTATTGGTTTTTTTTTAATTGTATATTTGTTTATTGATTTTTTTAATCTGTATAAATCCGTACAGAGATTGAGTAGGCGCAATTACAGTGGGAGCGGTCTTCATCAATAATCGGCCGATCCCAATTATTCACCATTGTCCGAAGAATACTACCTAGTTATAGATAAACTGACTTTCCACAGCAATCGCTAATCTATACGTTTCCTTTTTTTTGAGGCGGTAATCATCAAAATGGTAAAAAAATATAGGTTACGTTAATTTATCGTTACGTTGTTAAAACTAATTATTATTTTTAATGAAATAAATTCTTAGTCGGCGAATAAATCATCGCAAAAAACACATATAAACGGGTAATTTATCCTACATTATTTTTCTGACGAATTACTTGAGTTTTCTATAGAAACAAAGAAATGTAAGTAAATTTTTTTTCGTTTAATAGTAGGTATGATATTCTTGAAGTAGTAGGCGTGACGGCGCGCGGCGAGTGACGGACGCGGAGTCCTGGACGCCCTGATAGCCGGTGACGACAGATTTGTTCGATACACGTGCGTATCTTCCGGTAAGCCTTCTTACTCATCCGGTTTCTTTTAGTAATCAACATTCTTAGTGTCTTTCCAAAAAATGTTTCTTGTGAGAAAACATTCGACGATAGATAGGTGTAGGTATTTGAGTCATCCATGTAACGAAACATTTGTCTTTGGTTACACCTATCGTTCCAGTCCAGGGGTAGGATAGATAATTAACATATTCCTAGCTCGCGTCGTCTGGATTGTTTATCCCGCCTCTGACGGATCAATAATCCTGGCGCATTGTGGCGTTCGGGGGGCGGGGCGGGGAGCGTCTCGACGCGCCCTCCCCTTTGCGCCTCCCCCGCACCCCGCACACGGCGCGATGTCGTCGGGCTGATCGGCCGTACGCTGCTGCTAGCCGTCTCCGAATTTACAGCGATCAGGTTGATAAAGCGTTTAAATGATGATAATAATATTTTTGCGATTCGTATCGTGCGAAAGTGACGATTGAATATTCGATTAGTCTTCCTGAAGAGTTAAAATTGTGGAGGCCGGTGGGTGCGACGATTGTCGTCTCTTTCTGATCGAGGGTTGTGCGGTTGCAGGGGCCGCGCTCGTTTCGTGTCGGAGCAGAGGAAGAGCAGACAGCTGAGCAATGTCGGTCGACAAGGAAGAACTGGTACAGCGAGCCAAGCTGGCCGAGCAGGCGGAGCGCTACGACGACATGGCCGCCGCCATGAAGGCCGTCACGGAGACCGGCGTGGAGCTCAGCAACGAGGAGCGGAACCTGCTGTCGGTGGCGTACAAGAACGTCGTCGGCGCGCGGAGGTCCTCGTGGAGGGTCATCTCTTCCATCGAACAGAAGACCGAGGGCTCCGAACGAAAACAACAAATGGCCAAAGAGTACAGAGAAAAAGTCGAAAAGGAACTTAGAGAAATCTGCTACGACGTACTGGTGAGTTTTTTTTCTTAATTGAGGGCGACATTTTAAAAGGCTGTTAATTAAAATATCTAAAATAAAATGATTCTCCGGCGGTGACGTCGATGACGTCACGGCGGCCGTCGCCTGTCCGGATCGAGGAGTGACGCGTCGGAGTCTCGCTGCGTTTGGCGGTCACGTGACGCGCCGCTCGAAATAAGTGATGTTCATTATCAAGTTGCCGCTCGCTTTCTTCTTTCTATTCGATATAACAAAATTCTTTTTTTTGATTATATTTTATAAATTATTTATTTCGGGGGGGGGTCTTATATATATGTCTATAAACATTTTTTTTTTAATTTGGGTCCAATGTTTTCGTATAAATTTAGGTACTATTCTGTTTTTAAGCGACTTTGGGATGCCAAAAGTTCAATAACAGGTGTTCCAAAATTATAGGTTCCTAGGTAGATGATTAGGCACTTAAGTTAAAGCGAGGAATTGTATAACAAACACATTCACATTTTGTAATTTCACTCCCAACAATTCACATTTACTTATAACTTGTCGACTATAGTATCCTAATTGCAATCAAGTTGTTATGGAAAGTTGTTCTTTAGCTGACTAGAACCTCTCCAAGTGGGGTAAGAAAAAAAGGACTCTTCTAGTTTTCCACTGGCATGAGGCTGCCAATTAAGAATCAAATTCAAACTTACAGCAGACATACAGAATAAATTTAGTAATTTATTTTACACATTCGGTCTAACAGGGGTAGGAAAGCCGGCGGATATCATGTCCAAAATTTGCACCGAGTTTTACCATAAGTCTATTTAACTTCGCAGTTACTAAAAGTTTCACAGGTGTAATTTGTCGGCTATAAATAGTTCGCTCGGCAACTTTACTGCGTGGCAAGTAACACTCATAATTTTATCAATTCTAAGAAAATATAATCATTAGCATTATTTTGTTAACAAAAAGGGCCTTGTCGGTTTAATTAGCAGTGACATAATTTGTGTATTCAATTTTTTTTCAGGGCCTCCTTGACAAATACCTCATACCTAAAGCAAGTAATGCTGAAAGTAAGGTATTTTACTTAAAAATGAAAGGAGACTATTACAGATATTTAGCAGAAGTAGCAACCGGAGACACAAGAAATAGTCAGTATACTTTTTTTTTACTAAAAATGTTATTTTGCTAACTCAACACTTTTAACATTTTCTCATATATCTAATATATAAAGTACTAAAGTATGTATCGTACTTTAACAGCGACAAAATTTGAATCAACAGTAATTCAAAAATAAACTTATAGTGTCATATTTAAAATCATGAACGTTGTAAATTTTCTCTGTCATCTACTACACTGTATATTATTAATTTAGTAGTCACGAGCCGAAGGCGCCGTTGAAGCCGCTTGCAGGCCAAACCGCAGGCAGGCGGGTTGAAGCTGCCAAACTGGGGTGAAACCTGGGTTGAACATCTAGTTTAAACATAAAAATTAAATTATTTGACATTCATTTTACTTAATTGGAATTGCCCAACTGGAAAAATAATTTCTTGATTGTCCACACATTCCACAAAATGTATCCTTTATAATAAGAATAACATATTCTTGTAATATTCCCAATCAGGAATATGCATACAGAAATTAAAGGTTTACCAGTTATTTATATATTATAGTTCTTAAGATCTCAGTATAATAGTGATTGTATTGGTTGGGCATACTCTGAGGTTCAAGGACAGCAGAATATGTTATTTTACTTAATTTTTTTAATTTATTAGTGATTTTAAGCAATTTTTAGCACAGCAACGCCGTTTTCTGACTGGCAAACTACGCAAAAACGAGCTGAAACGCCACCCGGGCTCGCAGTCATCATTTGAAGCAGTCTTGCCTATCGCTAGGGGTCACAGTGGGCAATAAAGGATTTTTGTTATGCAAAAAGAGAAGTTTAATAAATAAACATAGTCATAGTCTCATCGGCAGAGCAGCTGAAAGAGACAGTCGCGTGAACTTTAAGCCTGTTAGCACCATTAATTCAACATAATAAGGCAGTGAGATCATTTTTTTCCTTGCACATTTATTTATAAACCATCATGTTTCCATTTGTTAATATTGTATTTATAATATAAATGTTAAATGAATTTGCAGCCGTAGTAGACGACTCCCAGAAGGCTTACCAGGATGCGTTTGAAATCAGCAAGGCCAAGATGCAACCCACACACCCCATAAGGCTCGGCCTCGCCCTCAATTTTTCCGTCTTCTACTATGAGATATTAAATTCGCCAGACAAGGCGTGTCAACTAGCAAAACAGGTCATTACAGTTAGCTTATTCTCTTAGATTTACAGTTTATCACAGGGGCTTATTCATTCTTCCCACGAGTGCTGGTTGGTGCTGAGTCTTTTCTTCCCCCCTACTAATTAACTTTTATTTTTTTCATCATGGGGATAGCTGTGGTGGAGGACTCTCAGAAGGCGTACCAAGAGGCTTTCGATATTGCCAAGGCTAAAATGCAACCCACACATCCGATAAGACTTGGACTCGCGCTCAACTTCTCCGTTTTCTATTACGAGATAATAAATTCCCCCGCACGGGCTTGTCACCTAGCTAAGCAGGTTTCGGATTTTGTATCTGTGCATCCTGTGTTTATTTTTATCTTCATAATTCTTGCCACGATCTTTCAGTATGTAATCCTACGTTTCTTCCGTGCTTTCTTATTGGTTCATCTAAATGTCTATTTTATTATGATATTTAAGTATTCCTACCTCACTCAATACAAATCTTACTAATATTCAAAATCCAACCAGCACCTTGTGATTTAACTATCTTTTATTTAATATTTTCAATAGTTTTCTTAACACGCATGTGATTTTGTAGAATTTTTCATTAATTTTCAATTAAATGTTTGTCATATTTTATAGCATTTCTGTTAATTTATTTTGTCAAAAAAAAAATCTCCTTTTGTGTCCAAATTGTTAATATGAGAGTTCCCGAAAATTTTATCTTTGTTGCATATTTTGGTGCTAAATATATCAATGATATTTTTGTAAACTATGGTTGATATCCATCATTTTCTTTTTTAAATTTAAATATACTATTGCCTCTACGTAAATCTAAATCTATGCAGCTTTACTACAGTTTGTGTGATGTATTGATGAATGTTATTTAAAAGATGATAACTCCTATTTAATTCTCTAACATTAAACTTGGTTTAAATTTTTAAACAGGCATTCGACGATGCAATAGCAGAGCTGGACACATTAAACGAAGACTCATACAAAGACTCCACACTTATCATGCAACTGTTGAGGGATAATCTTACGTTGTGGACATCAGACACAGTCGGAGATGGAGATGAGCCACAAGAAGGAGGAGATAACTAGTGTGGTTACTTTCAAGCTCTTTCCCATCCCTTCCAACATCACCATTGTCACGTCACCCCATTCATGTCCGCCCCGTCGCACGAACCTCGCGCCTGCTGACCATCACTTCCACTCGAATGTTTGTAATGCGAGCGAGAGAAAAACCCCTATCGAGTGTCTCCTTATTAATTGTCGTTGATGTCTCGCCTGATTTGTGTACAGTAAGATTGACGTTTAATAGTATTGTTGTGGTGTTAAGTTGTCCTGTTGCGAGCTTTCGGCGTGACTCGTGGAACACAAGAGAGGCCGCTGGCCCGACGCTTCGTTCGTTTTCTTACCTCAGTCTGGTTTACGATTAAATGTCGGCGGATCGATGTGTAATATAATTTTTATATTTTAACTATTTCGATATCTTGTCATCTTTTCTCATGTAATTTGGTTGTAAAAAAAGTAATTGTTGATGTTCTCGCAGACCTTCAATTTTAAATGGATCTACATGTTATGTGTCATGGCCTTAACGGCGTCTTGTATCTTTCTGTATTACACTGAATTACTCGTTTTGAGCTGACCTGATGAATATAAATATATATGACTTAAGTTATTAAAATTACGGATTCTTAAGTTATTTGTGTTTTCCTTAATTTGTAAACCGGACAATTTACAATCTGCGTTAGGTGTTGACGCTGTTTTTATTGCATTTATAGTGCCGCTAAGTATTGTTTATTAAATAATCAATATTAAGTTAGTCTTAAAGAGCTAACTAATACGATACTACAGCCAGCTGATATTTTTGTTAATACTTTGTTCCTTTTAAGGGCGGTTAGATTTAATTATTTTATGTGACACTTATTGTTAATTGTTCTAAATTAAATGTTTGCGAGTCGATAAATATAAAAATTTACAGTAACATATTTATCAGTTTTTTTTTCATCAATGGCTGTATTCGTTTCCATACAATTTTTTTTTATTTAAAATATAACAAGAGAGTGATTTTCAGACACTCAATAATAACAATTGGCACATTTTGCAAATTATTTTAGCTGCTTTTTAAAGAAACCATGCCCTCATTTTATGTTTCCCGGGGTTATTTCCAACACAAACTACAAATATATTTTTTTTATCTAGAAATGAATTACAAAATTACAATGCAAATAATTATCAAAGATTGCTTAATATAAACTAAGCATAAAAAGGTTTTTAAATAAATTTGCTAGGTATAGTCACCCAGGCAGGGTGGATTTGCCATGTAAAAGTTCTGGTAGATTTATTTGCTTAAATATGTTTTAGATTTTAGGTTCCTTAAAGAGGATAGACCATGGCACATTTCTAGTCTAAAATAATGGCTTACAAGAAGTATTTCTCGCCTTACAACAGTGGATACTAGGGCAAACACAAATACTACATTAAAGAGCACATTATTTGGGACTTCCATTTATTAAGTAATGCAGGAAATATACATATTACTCATATATTATTTTGGAGTGGGTTTGAAAAGTATAGTAATTTCATACGAGATGGTAATTTAAAGTGTTACCGCTGGCACATATAATTTACCAAAAACCGCCTAATAACGTTTCAGTCAGGTGCGATTTGTAGATAAGTACGATACGCGTTCAGCTCAGCGCCGTACGCACAATATGACCTTACTATCGACGAATTTAAAACACGAACAAGACAAAACTTATGAATATAATATAGAAGAAGTCCTTTCTGACAATAATCACCTCGACACAACACAACCTTTAACAACTTGAAAATAAAAGGTTGGACCATATCACCGACAAGCACAGTACAATGCAAAGGTTGGCTGATCTTCTCCAAGTGGGTGCTGAGGAAGTGGCGTGTGCTTACCGCATGCCCAAGGAAGGTGGGAGCAGCGAAACCTAAGCCTCTATCTCTAGTTGTGGAATTCGCCGGCAAAGTAAGTCGTCAGGCATGACTTGTAAATGAGATGGCCTCGAACGTGGCTTACTAAATACTAAAAATTTACTCTGGCATGTTAGGTCGACACTTACAGGTACAAATCATCTGGCCTCGAGAAGACCTCAAAATCTATAGGTTAAACTTATATTTAATATGTACCCTCAGGATCCAATACATTCATATTGATCCTAGACATTATTCAACGGTGAAGTTTATAAAGATTATAGATCTAGATAAGTTTTCACTTGATAACCTGTTAAAAAGATTCCCGATCAAAAAATAGATTAATATGATAAAACTAAAAAAATAATTCTCTAAAAAGTGAGCCTTTTTGTGGCATTGAAAAACAGTTAGCGTTTGACAGTCGTCAAAACGAGTGCCTAGGTAGACGAGTACTGCTCCGCCATGAAACAGATCACAGCTACACAAGTTTTTGTGGATAAATGGTACGGCAGTGTTGAATCTTTTTTTTTGTAATAAATACAATTACGCTACTTTCAGTATGGCTAAGATTATGACGGTGGCAACAACGACAGATTTGGATGAAGGTCATAGGGGCTCAGTACCGGCGTTGATAACTGACTCTGGAGAGTGTTGAGCATGAGCGATTCCACGTTCTGGATGCTGGAAAATTGAAAAAAAAACGAGTACATATAAATATCAGCAGAAGAATAAAATCTTTTGTTTGTGAGATGTAGGTATCTAGAAATAATCATCCCCCCCTTTTACCTCATTTTTAACTGGAGTTTTAAAAAAATTATTTTTTAAGAAGTAATTTCTAAAAATTCTTAGTCTAAGAAGAATGTACCTTTAAAATATCAAATTCTTAGGTGAAGCGGTTTGAGCTGGGCCATCATGGATCAGTCAGTCAGGACTTGTTATTTTATATTCACTGATGTCCTTTTAAGGGATTGATCTATATCGATAACTAAACCGGTCTATTGGAAAAAAATCATACTAAAATATTATATTAAAAAAAAGGGTTTTCCTTCGAAGTGCTTTGCGAACCGCGCTGGCACGAGGACATTCCCCGATCTTACGCCGTGCGTTCAACCGCCTTCTCAAACATTGAAACAATTTCTTTGAAATTTCGAATTCGTTTTTCTCGGTATTGAGAAACATTTTTCCAATATTTTTTGCTGATTAATGTTTGATTAGTGTTCCATATCAATCCCTTAAAAGGACATCAGTGAATATAAATACACTCTGTATACAGAATGAACTTCATAAAGTTAGTAGCATAATAGCTAGTCTAAAAAGAAAAAAAAACTCCTAAAAACATTTTAATGTATGGTCAACTAACAAAATATCAGACCGCGCGGTGCGCAACCCAGTAACCGACTATCGTACCTACAAATATATTGACACAAACGACGGTAGTTTCCCGCGCTCAAATATTTCTATGGAGGTCAGGACAACGCAATAATAAGCATAATAAACATTCAATAGAGTATTTATATGATTTTTTTTTTGTTAGCTATATGAAAACTTGTTGGTTAGTTTCAAAATGTTTAATATGTTTAGAACTAACGGTAAGTAAATTCCATATATAATATATATTTTTTAAACAAGCTGTAGCAAAAAAATAAGACAGGATTTTAGATGAAACCAAAAACATTTTTTTTTTTGTTAAAAACATTGAAAACGGAGGAAATAGTGAAAACTAAGAAAGAGCGAGTAGCTAAAGGCTCTGAAGTAATTTCCCAAGAGGGTAATTACTTTAACAAAATTGAAAAACCGACTCCTATTCCGAATAAGGTGACAAATAGCGAGGATGTGTATGAAAAGGGATGCTCGATAAATGTGATGTAAATGAAAAGGAAAATAGCATTAGACGTAGATTATTCACAAAAAAAAAACTGAACTTAATTAAAAACTAATTGCACGCCTATGAATAAGCAGCTGGGCTTTGACGTTTGTCTAAAATCAGTATTATTTTCAACGATCTTGATTATTTTATATAGTGAGAAAGTAATAAGTTATAGAAATAGTTTTTTTATATAACCTGATAAAATCGTACATATTTTTGTATTTTATTTTACCAGCTAGCCCTGGTACCTTTTCATGACCAGTAATAGTAAAGGTCACCTTGACAGCTGGGCATACTTGACAAGTTCACCTTGCTTCAGATATTTCATTGTAAAAATAGATATAGCCGTTGTTATAGCGTGAGTTTTTTTTAGCGTTTACACATTCAATATGTCATACTAGCAGCCAGACCCTAGTAGTTAGTGTCTAGTAGTAGTAGTAGACCAATATGCCACTAGCAGCATAGTGAAGCGTAGAAATGCAAACTTCAAATAAATAATTCACGTAAAATTTGAACGAAAAGCACACAAATGTATCCCAATCGCGTTAAATTCATTCACTGCCGAGGAAAGATTGTGTGAGGTACGCCTAAAAAGTTTTACTCGAGAAATTACTATTAAATTTCCTACGTGTACATGTGGCTAACACAAGTATGAGAGTTTTGTCCTTGTAGAGCCCAGACCATTTATGATCGCTGGTGCCATTTTAAAAAAATCAAGATTCCGAGGGTGAAATAAGGGATGGAGATTGTGTGGGTATAGCGTGCTAGAAAGCTCGCAAAACCGACCATACACTAGGTTAGAGTATTATTGTGGCTGCAATAATTAATTAGATCATGCTGTTTTTGACATCAATAATAGTAGAAATAATTTCAATCTTAAGGGCTATCTTAAAAATTGCATTTATGCTCTAAACCACTCTTTATTATTTATGTTAGTATACTAGCTGTTCAACCAGGACCTGTAGCCGGCTTTGAATGATACCTTCAGCGCACGACAACTCGTACCTGTGTACTCGAGATTGGTCATTCCGCTCCCCATCTCTAGGCCACTTACGTGCCTACCGTCTCTTTCCAACGGGCGGTTTTTGACAACGCCTTCGGCGCAATGCACCGACGTGAAATATTTTGTACATAGTTACATATATAAATGTTTTTTCCGAATAAAAACCAAATCAGACCATAAATACTTATTTCCGTAAACATTCCGACTTTAACGCCACCTACCGGGTCCATTTTTTGTAACAATACTTCTGTCTATATATATATATATAGATTTGATGATTATGATTTATTTAAGCTTTCGCCATTCGGCGTCGTCAGAAAAAATATGAAAGCTATATATATATATATGAATATATATATATATATATGAAAATATATATATATATACACATAATTCTGTAGCTAATATATATTATGTATATGAGCCAAATCGGATCATAAATACAATTTGTCAGTATATCTCGAACCCAGCCACCAATAGGGTCAAAACACTAAAGTGTGTCCAACTAACGCGCTGCCACGCGTTACACGATAAATTATTATCACGTTAAGTTTATTATAATCACGTAAAGTTTACAAAATAATTTTTATACACTGTTTTCACAAATAATACTAAATTTGAAGACTATTAGTATGGATTTATTTTTATCGAAAACGTCGTGGGACACGGTGTATAATTTACAGAAATCTGTTTCAAATATTGAAAAAAATACTAAAAATTGAAATGTTATTGTTCTTCTTCTTCTTCCTATATTATTGCCTTGGCAAAAAATACCTACTTTGGTGATTTTGCCAAAAACAAATACTCAGTTAAGTCAGTGAACCTTGTTGCTATGTTTTTCGCAAACGTGTGAACAATCTTAAAACCAGTTATTGCTGTATTCTTGCTGGGCGAGCGCGCCCATCTCTAGCCCGATGAATATAACTGTCAGGTAGACAGTTTGGTTGACCATATTTTCAATCGTTTTATCAAAAGGTATAATCATTTTGTTTCTTTTTTTTACTGGTTGAGGTGTACACCGTAATTCTATTTTAATGAGTGAGATAATTTTGTGCCGTAAAGGTTTAGTCGTGATACATTTTTTTGTTGTTTTCAGCTTGAAGATAAAATTATTAAAATGGATGAAACAAAGACGAGGTTTATTGAGAGAGGCTCCCACAAAGGGAAGGGTCTCGCTGTGCTCACAAGTGGCGGCGACTCTCAGGGGATGAACGGTGCTGTCAGGGCGGTCGTCCGAATGGGCATCTACCTTGGCTGCAAAGTGTATTTCATCAGAGAAGGCTACCAAGGCGTGGTAGACGGAGGCGATAATATTGAGGAGGCGAACTGGTCATCTGTGAGCTCTATCATTCATAAAGGAGGGACTATTATTGGTTCCGCTAGGTGTATGGCATTTATGTATGGAACACTTTTTTTAAATATAGCCATAACCTAACTACTTACTTACTGTGTTTATGTTTTTGAATATTGTAGAATTAAAGAAAAGCTTTTACGGATAACTAAAGAATAAGGGCAGATGGGGTATAAGGGTTATGTAACAAAACATACTTATTCATATCTAGTTAATGTATAAATCATGATAATAGTAAAAGACGGCATGGCAAATGATTTAAAAAAGATTAAAACAAAAATCAATGGAATAATAACAGTAAACTTTCACGTTATTTAAAACACTTCCACGTTATCACACATTCCATCTAACGTAATTAACACTAAAACACGAGATTTTCTGAAATATTAAAGCATATTTGGGAATACCTAAAGAATATGGGCCTAAATTTCACGAATATTAGCAAAGACGCATAAAATGTAACCAGCGCCATATTTGACAGACGGGCACATCGCTTTGTTATCCTCTAATCACAATGTTGTTTATTTTATATCTTCTTAATTATAAGTAACCGCATTATTTTTTTATTTATAGACTTTTTTCTCATATTAAAATGTCTATAAATTATTTATTTTTTGTAAAAAATGGCTTGTCCCATATTCTTATGTATTCCGATAGTTATTAAAGATATGATTTATAAAAGTCATAATTGCAAAGTTTACTGAATAATATAGTAAGAACTTACTTAAATATATATTTAATTAATTTAATCAATTATATTAAATACGCAAAATTAAAATAAACATTACCTTATGCATAGTCACATTTACTCTGCTAAAGTAACAGCCAATGCATTTTTTACGATTAGTGGTCACTTTTGAGCTTGTTAGTGTACCAACATGTTTATGCATATGGATGTCTGTGATCTCGAGCCCGGTCAAAACACATTTTGACTTGTAACTTTTTGATAAAACTATTCTAAATTTTGAAATATTCTTAATAATTTGTGTGATTCATTTTATAGGCAATTTGCCCTAAATAAACAATATAAATAAACAACAACAATGAACAATAGTTTTAACAATGTAATATGTGAGGTACAGTTTCCTATAGATCAATTATACAAAATTCCTTCCTTTGATTCTCCTTTCTGTTAAAGGTTATTAAAATGCACAAAGTGCCCTAGAATATGATTTTTTTATTAATACTTGTCCTCATCATCGTAATCTAAAAATTTTCAGGCATTTGAGCAGTTCATTTTTGAGGTATTTTTTTAACAGTCTGGTTAAGCGTGATATGAACAACTGCTGCAGACCCAGAGGGCTCGGTTATGAATCTTAATGGGTTTAACCCGGCCAGGCCATCTTATGGCTTGTTTTTCACTTTACTACTGCGGTTAATAGTTAAGTAACAGTTATTACTTAGCCACATTTCCTATATATTACTGCTTTAGCCATTTCACATTTCCTTTATGAGAAATGACAGTTTCTCTAGCTTTGGACCAAGGAGCTGAGCGTTATTAATCCGATTATACTGTAAAAAAATCTTGATTTGACAAAGTACATATTGTCATTATTCAATTGAAAAAAAAAACTTTGTAATGAAGGACTAAAATAAAGCAAAAGGGGCATCTTTATAGGTTTAAATCGGATACTCCGTATGTAAAATATAAAAAAAAAAAACAAAAGTGTGTAACAATTTCCTCTTGTTGTAATTGTTATTTATTTAAAAAAAAATAACCTATCAAATTTGTTTACAGGGAAAGAAGCGGCCGTCTGAAAGCGGCGTTTAACCTGGTGTCAAAAGGCATCACAAACTTGGTTGTCATAGGAGGAGATGGCTCTCTGACAGGAGCAAATTTGTTTCGACAAGAATGGGGAAGCTTGCTGGATGAGTTATTGAAAGAGAACAAAATTACAAAAGACCAACGTGAGAAATATCAACATCTTCAAATAGCAGGCTTGGTAAATAGTATTTAAACATTTATCAATTAGTGTATTTAGATAGTAATTGTATATCATACTATTTGAAATTCTATGCTTTTTAGGTAGGCTCAATAGATAATGACTTTTGCGGAACTGACATGACAATCGGAACTGACTCAGCTTTACACAGGATCATCGAAGCTATTGATGCTATAGTCAGTACAGCTTACTCTCACCAAAGAACTTTTATTATGGAAGTGATGGGCCGACATTGCGGGTATGAAATCTTTGATTCTTATTCACTAATCCCACCTTTATGTCTTTCTCTTTTAGTGGGGCATAGTGCCTCAACAATGCAATCATATTTAAATGTTTTCTCTGCTTATTTTTGTTTATGCATTCATTTTTGCTATTATTTTCATTAGAAACTTTCTCAAATTCATCTTCTTATGATATTTACCACTTTACTAAGTATTAACAGGTAAACGCAATTTCCGTCTATCATGGAGAGAGTTGATCTATGATCTGCTCTAGTACACTTAGTAATATGTATTGTAATTATATATAAAAGTAACAGGAGGACAAAATATGAATTCTCAGAATGTGTGATAAATAAATACTTAATAATGATCCAATGATCATCGTCGTACTAAATGATAATCGTCCAAAATGTTGAGACTGGAATTTTATTATAAAATATGGTATTTCTAGTGGGCGTTGGCAATAATGGCATGTTTATAAATAATAACCGATTTTTAGATATCTAGCTCTGGTGACGGCCCTAACGAGTGAGGCTGACTACGTGTTTGTGCCTGAAATGCCACCACCATTGGATTGGGCTGAAAAATTATGCAGCAAATTGAAGCAGGCAAGGCAAAGTTATAATGCCTGCGTTACCCAGGATCAATTATTCCCCCCTTCCTCCCCACCCTCACTTAACAGTCCGTGGCCGTAAAAATATATTGCCTGAACACATAGTTTCCCTTAATATTAACAAGTCATCGCATTATGAAGTATCTTTAAGGGGCGTTTTTCATTGAACTTTAGTTAGGTCAACATTTCTAATTGTTTTTATGTGATAGATATCTAGCCTCCACTGCTTCCCTATGCGTTGATGCCACTTATCAATTCATACCAGAAGACCCGGCACTAAAAAATTGGAAAAACATTCTTTGTCAGAAGCTGAGGCAGGCAAGACACCATTCAACATTATTTCCACAGTGTTTCAGGGCCGTATTTAGGTTCTGTAGACCCTAGGCTGTGGTGCGGGCCGTAATCATTTTTGAGCAATTACAAAATAAAAAACTAACAAACTAAAAAGATAAATTTATTATATACTACTAAATTGTATATTTTTTAATATTCAGTATTTATAAGGTAAGGAATTGATGAAATTAAAAATAATAAAGTCTTTTCAAAATGCAAACTTTTCAAAAACAAATTGAAATTCAAATTCTAAATCACATTCTGAATTTCATTCCTCAATAAAAACCACAATACTACTTAAAATGATACTTAAAATCTTTTTTTACAATAGCCGCAAAAACGCATATGCGCTGCTCAAGCTAGGATTAATCATTTCACGAAATTTTGAAAGCGCAAAAAAACTGAGTCACGAGTGATGTGTTTTATAATTATAAGCGAGCCCACACCGCAGTAGTAAAATTAGGATTTTTAAAATTTTAGTCGATTTAAAATTTTAACCAGGGTTTTTTTTGTGGTGCGGGCCCATAGGCTGCAGCCTAGATAGCCTGCACGTAAATACGGTCCTGAAGTGCATTTTGTATCACGTCTTCAAACCAATTATTATGGTTTTAAAGGGTCTTCATATTTGATTTTTGTGTGAAAGCGATGCATGGTGGAAGTTTATTTTATATGCTATATCATCCGTGGGATTAAATATAATAAAAATGTATATTTTTACTTATCCTGTTTTACACTCCGATGCAAACAGAGGGGTGTTATAATTTTAATATGTCTGTCCATCTGTGGCATCGTAGCTCCTAAATGGATGACCTGATTTTATTTATTTTTTTTGTCTGAAAGGTGACTTGATCGAGAGTGTTCTTATTTTAAGAAGAGAAGGAGAAAATTAACATATTATTTTTGGAGCATTTATTAACTAACAACTGGGCATTTGAATAACATTTTTAGGTTAGTTACCATCAATAAACTTTATTCCTTTATTATTGTTTCAATTCCAAATAAAACAAAATTAAATGTTTAAAGAATTATTTTTATACAAAAAAAAAAACTGAAAACCCCAACCCACCCCAATTAATTTATTAAACAACTGCGACTAGATAGGTGTTTTGTAAAATTCTAAAACAAAAAGTTACACACTACATTGGTCAAAATGTGGCTTTGGCTCTATTATGGTAAATCTGTAATTTCATTCGGAGAAAAATTGTATCCTAAAATGGGCACTTCAGATCAACCCAGCGGGGTTAAGCTGGTAGAGATTGTCTTGCGGCAATAAAATCACTTTTTTTTTACAAGTTTAAGCTTGCTTGAAATATATCATTGCTCTTCACTCTTGTCTCATTTCTTTTAGCTGTGCCAACATAATAGCGCATAGAATCACTGAATGTGACTGTCAGTGTTCAGAAAACTTTTGAGAATGTCAACTGTTCTTTCATCCTAAAACTATTTTATTTTAAAAAATATTATTCTACATTTAGAGTTATATGTGGAAAGTTGCCATGTTCACAATATTTTACTTGTTTCTTAAACCTAAACCTAAAAGATGAAACTATGACTTTATTTTAAACGCTTGATTTGCAACTCAGAATCTTAATTTGCACATGAACTCACCGGTATGTAAACATCAGCGCCTGATCGACGTGTAGTGCCAACGTGCATGTTCGTCAGTTTCTTTCTAATGTTCAACTCTTCAACGAAATTGTAGGCGGATTGAGGGACCGGATTTGAGTAACCATTGTATGTACAGTTATATTTGAGTTGATAATCGGCAACCAGAATATTACAATAAGAGTATAATAATCACAGAATTATTAAGGTACACAGGTGGCTTCCAAGTAACACACCGAAATTAGCATCTAGTGGAAATCCTCATTGGAGTGTGTCTTCAACAATATGATCATAATGAAATTTTGCAAATAAGTTATCACCATAAGATGGCTCACATGTTTTGCAACATAGCTATAAATTAAAATGTGAAAAAAAAAACAAGCAGTCCTTTCAAGTTTTCTATATATAATTCTTCATGATTGTCTCTTTATTCTGGGATTTATTTAGGTGTGAGGTCTTTACAAATGAATTGCTTTTGACTGTAATTTTTGTATTGTATAAAAATAATGCCTCACATTATATCTGTCCGTTAACCTGTATTGCTCACATTGTATTGTATTGTTTCACATTGTATTGTATTATTTACATATTTCAATTATGTGATTCGTTTATGCCGGCATATTGTGAAAAAAAATCATTACTGCTCTAAAAATAAAAGTGTTTAAAATCACTTTTAAGTGAAATAAATTGCAACTTTCGTTTATCTTACCCACAAAGATTGTCTTGTAACGTTTTTATTTTTAGTGCAGTAACAATTTTTTTTCCACAATAGTCCGGTATAAACGAAGCATAAATGAATCACATAATTGAAATGTGTTAATTTTACTGTGGACAATACAGATTGACGGACATATATTATATTGTATGCATTTTGAAAAAATCAGCTCCCAGGCATGGTTTGGTGGTATTTCTCTTGTCTTCAGTTTTGCTTTCATTTTATCACCCATCATTCTTTAATTTTATCTTTGTTAAAAGTTTATATTGTGCATCTTAAAATTACATACGTATGTATGGTTAATATGAACTTATTTTATTTAGTTTTTAATCTAAATATGTCTATCACTATGTTTTTGCAAATGTCTATGATTATTTGGCATTTTGTTTCTCCTCAACTGCTAACCGAAGTCTGATCGGTGGCTTTCGAATATGTATAACCCTATTTTATGACTATATCTGTGGATAGTTTCTGTATTTACATCAGCATTTCATGTGACTTCTATCGCTTACCCAACATCTACCATACTATGTGTCCCAGGATATGGATTTAATATAGGATTTAAATTATTCAATACAAGTAGAAAGATGACATCTTCAAATACCATCTCTTAAAGTCAAATAAAGGCAAATGATTATATTAGCCATCTTCAAATAAATAATTAAGTGGTAGGTATGAACGCGGGAAATTCCGTCCGCTTACCTTAAAAAAATCTGGGGTAGAACTGGAAGCATATATGCACTGTCCACATCTGGATACGGAATAGGAAGAGTGGATAGTCAAATGAAAATGATCCGTGAAACCATTCTTAAATTCAACTGGAAAATCGTAAATCTTGCAGATGTTTTCCTGCTGTCGTCTCCATCCAGACATGATGGGCTTGTCCTCAGTCATTGACTTCAATGGAAGCTGTGATTTTATCACAAAAATTTGAAATATCACCCAATTATAATAAATACAATGTGTAAATAAAGTAAAGCAAAGAAACTCCTTGTAACTATGAAGTGTAACCCCGGCTTGTAATGGTGAAGTATCCCCAGCTTTTGATGATGATGTGTAACCCCGGATTGTGATGAAGTGTAACGCTGGCTTGTAACAAAATCACGAGACAATTGTACTACTCTTAATAATTTAAGAACAAAGAAATATATAAGAATCTGTCAATATATTTTAAATATTGAAAAGCATCCTTAAGGTCGAGGTATAAAAAAGTGAAACATTAAAAGTGGTTTTCTAGTAGTATTAATAGATAGAACCCTTGTTTTTTCCATGTAACGATGCTGCTGAGGTAAAAGCAATAACTAACCAAAGATATATAGATATATTTTGCATCATAAATTTACTATAATTGAGACCAAACTCGTGCTAATAACGAATCGTGGCAATGACTAGAAATGTGATTTTGATAAAACATTTTCATATCAGTAATAGAAAATATTATTTCCTCACCTCATAACTGAATATTTAGTATTCATCGTTTACGATAATAAATCTTTACAGATGAATATAAATACTGTGAAAACTGTTGTAATTTGACTTGTAGTGTAAGTGGTAATGTGTTCATTTTTATTTTGGCCCCAATTCTATATATGGCATTCTGAAAATGCTGTCGATTAAAATTGGTGTGTGTGTAAAATGCCATGCCTAACTAATTGCTATCAGGTTTTGCAGTTGACATGTATCAATAATGTATAGATATAGAATCCATAACTATAGCTGTAAAACAACACTATTTTCACTGATATGAATTAACTTATGACATATGTGTTGCTATAGACCTGTAGACAGTACTTATATTTTGATCAGTAAATATTTATTGTCGTTAAAGAATTGCATATACCTACTCATTTGTGATACTCTTTCCATTTGATTGTATTTATCGTATCAACGGTGTTCATTACTGCCTAAAACCTGAAATCAAAGAGTGGTTTTTGCAGTTATCTGGCCCTCGTAGCCGCTTTGGCGTCTGAGGCAGACTATGTCTTCATACCCGAAGATCCTGTTCCTCATAATTGGGTCGAAAAGCTAACGAAACGTTTGCAGCAGGTAATCTGTCATCATCATGCCATTTGCAATTGTCTTTTATACTTTCTGCACTGTCTCGTTCTGTCCAGTAATCTATGTGTTTTGCTTGCCATTTTACTATCCTGTATTATGAAGTCAATTTTTGAATCTAAGAAACTATCGTTAGCATACTGATTATTCTTTTTGTTATTTTATTCGCAACTCTTTTATTGCTTTAAGCTTATGTTTTTCATTATGGTTACAAAAACTAATATTATTTTCTATTAAAATATTATAATATACCAATTTTATTGCTTTTGTTTCCTATTTTTAGTTAACAAGATCTACTTACCTATTTTCATAAAACAATGTTTTGTCAATGTAAAAATATTATTCTAAATGAGATATATATGGCCACAGCTTGTTTCTAACTTTATATTAAAATATATTGCTTATTTGATCGTGTTTATTTTATTTTTGTTGACAAACTTACATTTTTATACAGGAACGTACAGCAGGTGTGCGGCTAAATATAATAATTGTAGCGGAGGGTGCCATCGATAGGGATGGCAAACCTATTACAGCAGAAATAGTTAAGAAAGTTGTCGTTGATCAGCTGAATCAAGACACCAGAATTACTGTCCTGGGCCATGTTCAACGGGGCGGATCGCCGTCCGCATTCGACCGCATTTTAGTAAGAAGTGTTCTACTATTCTTTTATAATTTTACTTTAATAATATTTAGTATTTCAATTATATGCGTCTAATTGGTAGTATAAATATAATATAATCTGATAAATGTCTGTATAAATATAGTTCTTAAAATTTAATGATTTCCTATAAACTGCACTACTTTAATACCCTTAAGAAAGATTGTTGCTTTTCCTGTGAGCTATATGGTATGTGGTAGGTGTGGTAAGAGCTTAGCTGCCATAGAAAATTACTGGCAGAGGCGAATGAGTAGAGGAGACGTAGTATAGAAATAGGTTTAGGATTTGTAGAACAAATGTAGAAATAATTGAGTTTGTGTGGGACACGAAGGGAGACTAGAAATTGCGGAAATGTGTTTAGGAATTCTTCAGGGTTCCAACGTCCATGTTACTGCCAGTTTCCCTTTTGCTGTATCCAGCTGTGGAATGATTCTGCCAGACTGATTTTCATGGAATACTCCAAGGAATCTTTTCTGGTCAGCCTTATATCTTCAAGATGGAATGCAGGTAGATTTGGCAGCGAAACTACTTGCGCTGTCAACCTCATACAAAATAATAATACTGAAGTATTATGACTTTTTAGAGATATGAGTACAGTAATGGTGTACGTTAATACCGTTAAAAAATCTTGGACTTATTTAGAAGTCGCAATTTATTTTTCTATATATTCTCCAGTCTCCCTGTGTTACCGGTAAATTCAATATGTAATTTTAGGGATCACAAATCCTTTATATGTTCCTAAACTGCTCCATCTCAATCCTTTCATGATGGGCCTGACCTAAGTCGAGCTTTTCATTGCAACTATGCTCATACTAGTGTAACATTGAATATTTTATTTGGTTATTATTTTTTACATTTTTAATAGGGATGCAGAATGGGAGCAGAAGCTGTGATGGCTATCATGGAAGCTACCCCTGATTCACCACCAATTGTGGTCTCTTTAGATGGAAATCAGGCAGTACGACTTCCTCTGATGGAGTGTGTCAGACGGACCAAAGCTGTAGGACAGGTAGAGCCTAAATGTTTAATTATAGTGACTCATTTAAAAACTAAGTTTGTCGGCAAGGAGGTACCACTGAAGGAGTTTCATATTAGTAAGTCTAGGTTCAATTCCTAGTGATGGCAGAATGTTTTTCTGGTATTTTATGTTTAAAATTTGTCATTTATCGATAGTTAAATGAGCCCCATAACAGCAAAAACGGCCATATTTACAAATTCATCTGTTTAGGCCAATTTATATTTTTGATCACCATAACGGTGACAAAATATCTTTTTTAAAGAAAAGTACCAAAATACACTGACACTTGTGAAATCTTGATGCAACATTTACTGGGCGATACAAAACCATTGAATAACTCTGAAACTACAACTAACCTAACCTAACCGGCATATAGTTGCGGTCCCCGTAAAACATCTTGCCTCCAGGCAGTATGCATGTAAAAGTGCTTGAGGAAAAAAAAAACATTTAGTCATCCGTGAAAAATTTCAATCAGTACAGCTTAAGACTGAGCAGCTACGACGTTGGTTTTGGTATCAAACTATAGATCTTATCTTATCTTATCTTATTACATTTATGTTTCAAGAGCAATAAAAAAAATACCTAGTTTTAGTGAGTGGAAAATATCAAACGAGAAATAAAAAGATGACAGACAGAAATAGAAAAGATGAGAAGAAGATGATGAAAGAAGATGATTTATTATTTATAATGGCAGAACTATAAGTCTAATGAACTTACTATCCTTCTGTTTCCAAAGTTCTATTTTTGTTTCAATGTTTGATAATACCATATATCGTCGGTTTGGAGCATAAAGTCATTAAAATGAAAAACTATTGTACATAATATGTATATATATTTAAACAATAGTTTTTAATTATTACATTTATTGTACTCCAAAGCCCCACAAAAATTGAGTGATATCTGTAACATTTTCTTTTTGTTAGTTAATGACTTTATGCTCTAAACCGACTATATATATAGACTCACTCATCTTTGCTTGTGAGAGATTTTTTGGCCAAAAACAGCACCACAATCATGCCTCAGCCACCTTATTCACCGGATTTGGCCCCATGTGACTTTTTCTTGTTCCCAAACTAATGAGACCTATGAAAGGACGGAGATTTGCAACGATTGAAGAGATAAAGACTGCATCGCTGGAAGAGCTCAAGGCTATACCGAAAAGTGCTTATGAGAAGTGCTTTGAGGATTGGAAAAACCGTTGGCATAAGTATATTGTATCTGAGGGGGATTACTTTGAAGGGGACAACATAAATATTGATGAATAAATAAATATTTTTCTTAACAATACAAAGTCACCTTACTTTTTGAACACACAGCGTATAATTGGTAGGTCTGCAAGCAGTTAACAGAACACTTAATATTTTTATTTTTTTTTAAATGATTATTATTTATAAAAAAAGAACTGTTACGCAGTAATCAACTTGTATATCGTGCACATTTTTTTGTTTTCTCTAGCTAATTTATGTTCGCTTATCAAAGTAGATACTCGTACTGGGTATATCGTTACGAGTTACAATTTTAATACTTTTGTGTTTCTGCAGGCTATGGTGGACAAGAAATGGGAACTTGCTGTGCAACTGCGAGGTCCGAGTTTTGCCCGTAACTTGGAAACCTACAAAATGCTGACTCGTCTCCAACCCCCAAAATCAGCCTTTGATGACTTTGGAAAAGGAGTGGTACTAACTTATTTAAACTTTCCTTTAAGCCATGTTGCCTCAGACTAGTAATTTTGAACCTCCTAATTTTAAAAAAAGCAGTAACTATTTTTATAAATACATTTATTCTTTTCAGAATTAGATAATATTGTAAGAGAAAGACTTTTTGTGTAGGTTTTTATACAAAAAGTTTTTTAGATTTCCATGCGAACCTGTCAATTTGATGTATTTTCTGAACTCTACTTAAAATACTTGCTTGTTTTTTAATCCAACTTTTATTTAAAGACCGCATTTTCTAAATGTTAATGTTTTCTAATTTTCTGAATTCGCCAGAATTATCTGGCGAATTCGGAAGTAATGGCGTGAATCGACTGGCGGCCTGATATAATAAATAATTATTTAAACACTATTATTACTACTAATCACTAATATAATAAATAATTATTTAAGTTATAGGAATTGAATATAATCCTCAAGGCCTTACTTATTTCTTTCGTTAACATGCGTGCCTGGCAATATGTGATCTTTAAAACTGTTGTTTATTTAACTTATATGTATAGTATATTATGTAGGTAATAATAAAATAAAGAAAGGTTTACTACGTATGAAGTTTACTGAAATACTGCTAAGTTGATAAAATAATAAAATTTCTTTAACTATTCCTTAACTTTTTAAAATTTTAGGAGGGCTTCACTTTGGCCGTAATGCATGTTGGTGCTCCAGCCTGTGGTATGAATGCAGCAGTTCGATCCTTTGTTAGGAATTGTATTTACCGTGGTGACAAAGTCCTGGGCATTCAGGATGGTGTGGAGGGGCTCATATCTGGAAATGTCAAACAGATGAACTGGTAAGTTTGATTTGTTGTCTTGCTAATTTTACATTTAGTAAATATACAAGAAGTTATAGCTTCTTGGAGTTTGTTGATTTAATAAAGCACCCAACTCTATATATTATAGTTTTCCTTTGAATGCTCCTGAATTAGATTATATTTTTCTGAAGATTGGGGAACTTTAAGAAACTAGGTTTTAAAGCATTTATTATGTGCATGTGTTCAAACCCAGCACTGAGATTTAAAAAAAAAAAAAAAAGTATTTTTAACTTTTTTATTATTGAGTTTCTTCGATATTAAGTATACAGGTGTATTTTTGTTGATTATTAGCAACATAGACCACTCGAATTGAGTAGACTCGACCTAAGTCAAATCTCCGTACGGCCGAACGTTTCCATTTTTGGACATCGAAGCGGTATTGGTGATAATATACGGATACAACTAACACCGACGCAATCGCTGCGAAGGGGGTCCTTAGTTTTCAATTGTCGCTTATTCATGATTTTATCATATTTGTCGTAGCTCGCTTGGGGCGCTTCTATGCCATTAACTATTTCTATGATTAGCAACAAAAACCTTGCAGTAAAATGAAACAATAATCAGCAAAAAATATTGAAAAAATATTTCCCAATTATGAGAAAAACGAATTTAAAATATAATCAAAACCTTTCGAATGTTTGAGATTGTGGTTGAAGCATGTCTCAAAACAAAACTAACTTTGATCTAGTTTCGCGCCTTGGAGTGGAGGGTTATGGCAAGATTCAGTCGTGCGGAGGGGGCGCCGTAGTGATGTACTTTGAAAAATATCAAAGCGTATTTGGAATATAATTACTTGTTTTTATTTTTCGTAAGACCAGTTTAATTTTTGATATAGATTATCCTACTGAAAGGACATTAGTGATTTTAAATACACCCTCCTGTATATTAGAGAAGGCTGAAAGTTCCTGGCCTCCTCTAACTTATCGCATTTATCACATTTATTTTATAAAACTTTAATGCCATTAAAAAAAATATAGTTCGTCTTTGCTTTCACAATGCTCTTCTAAGCCATCTTCATCTCTTCATATCATAAAGCTATCTTGGCAGACTAAATCCGTTGAATAGCTTTAAGGAGTGTGTAACCTCCAAATTGGAGAGTGAATCGGGTCGCTTTTTAACACTGCTGTCAAATTTTCTTCCTCTTAATTCTCTCGTAAAATCACTAGGGGTCAGGTCCGGACTGTAAGGTGGTGTGGTTGATTTCTTCGAAGCCTTTTTCCTTCAGGGCACGCCTCGCAACATAAGCAGTGTGAATAAGTGCATTGTATTGCAAAAACAGGTCTTTTTTGTTTTTCTTTGCCTTTTTTTCAATAATGGCTAATTTTAAGCAGATTGGCGTAATATGGCCATTTATTGTATTACTCTTAGCCAAGTAATCAATTATTATAATGCCCTGGCAATCTTAAAAACTGTTGCCATAAGCTTTAAGGCTGACCGTTGACCTTTAACCTTTTTAATCCATTACATGGACTCCTGTTTTTTTATTCTGGATTATACTGGCGAATCTATGTACCATCAGTAGTAAAGACCGACAAACAAACTCCATCCAGCTTATCATTGCAGAGGTCTAAAAACTCTTGCAAAGTTTCAACTCGTTTGTTGAACAGCATCAGCATTTTTGGCTGACTTTTTTATATGTAAATGTTTATGATGAATACTTTAACTCACTGATGCCAAGAGCCTTAACTATCTGCCACATGTTGATTCTGAGATCCTCTAGAAACAATTTTCTTACTTTTTTCACATTTTCAGTGACCACCATGTTCGACCAGCCAGAGCGAGGGTCGTCTTCAATCGACTCTTTACCTTGTCGAAATAGTCTCCTCCAAAAATTAACCATGGTACAGGAAGGTTCGAGTTTTATAAACATCAAAAATCTTTTGGCATTTCTCCACCTTTTGGCAGGAATTTGATAAAGGAGCGGTGCCCCAATTTCGTAAGATTCATTGATGAGTCAGACATTGTGATGTTAATCGTTTAATTACTCAAAACGTAATTGTAAACAGGCGTACAACTAATGACTAATCACTTGAGCGATTAAACTAACGAGAAATACCTTAGGCCGGGAGCGTTTCAAACCTCCTCTCGTATAATATACATAAATAATTTAACATATTTTTGGCCTTTACTACTGTCCGAACTGATGACAAAATAAATTGTCAATTAGTTTGAAAAATCTCTACGAGCTATCTTTATACATTCAAACTATTGCATATTAGCTTCACATTTACAAACAATTCTTAAATTGACAGTTGACATTGAAAAATTGAAAATATGCAGCCAAAAACATTTCTGGCGGGGACCAGAAATTGAATTTCAGGCTCCATGACAACGTTACTTAAACATTTTAATAAATAATTTAATAAACAGGTCAGATGTGACAGGCTGGGTGGCCCAAGGAGGCGCATTTTTGGGAACAAAACGAACATTGCCTAAAGACAAACTAGCTGAAATAGCCGCAAGAATAGTTGAATTTGATATACAAGGCCTTCTTATCATTGGCGGTTTTGAGGTTAATATACATTTATATATTATATTAAGTATCTGTCGTATTATTTGTATTTACTGATGTACCTATTACAATTATTATACACAAGTTTTGAAAGAAAAAAATAAATTTAGATAGAATGAGTTTGGACTATGAAGATAATACAAATTTATATAATATACCTATGTATTTAGTTTACAGATTGGATAAAAATGATTAGTCTTTACCAACTGATTAATATTTTGTTGACTCACAAACACAACAGGGAAATAAAATAGTTTCTGAAGTTACCTATAAAAATCACATTTTTCATTATTTTGTTTTTGCCTTTGAACTAAATTTACAATTCATTAAAAGTTTATATTTATAGCTTACAAAATAGTCAATTCTAAAAGGAGTAATTATTAAATAAATATATAGAATGTATATATAAATGAATGACACCTTTTTAAAAATATTTTTCTGGTTACAATATAGAAAACAAGATAGCTAAATATTATTTGTAGTAAATAAAAAAATAGATAATAGAGAACATAATATGAAATAGTGTGAAAATTAAAACTGAAACGTTTGAAGGTATTATTAGTTAGAACTTATGTATATTATAAATATTTGTATTTTATAATAATTTATGTAAACCAAAAATTATAATGTTATAGGTTCCAAATGTGTATTTTTTGTTTTCATAGGCATATCAAGCAGCCATAACCTTTTATGAATCGAGAGATAAATATCCAGAGTTCTGCTTCCCTCTTGTGGTCATTCCGTCCACAATCAGTAACAATGTTCCCGGCACGGAATTTTCTCTCGGAAGTGATACAGCGCTAAATGAAATTACTGAAATCTGTGATCGTATTAGGCAATCTGCACAAGTAAAATTTTTTTAAAAATTAATTTTTTGCTGGAATTTTTTGTGCTGGTATGTTCATGCATTGATAACATAAAAACTATTTTTTACTTTCAGGGGACAAAGCGAAGGGTTTTTGTAATAGAAACAATGGGTGGATACTGTGGATATTTGGCAACATTGGCAGGTATCCATATATTTATATAGCTTGTGACTGTGTAATTTGCTTATCCTAATGTTTTTGATGCACTTTTAAGTTAGGTTCTAACTAGGTACCTTATGTTCTTGATGGGTGCGAAATTATGTGCTTAAGCAACTTATAGCAAAGACTAATTATTGTTATATTTCCTAATAACTAGCTAGATGTTATTTCATCAACCTATATCTGTGTTTGTTATTTAGTTAGTCTCTTTGTATTTGTCCCTGAACCAGAGATAATTCATTTCCCACAATTTAGCATTGTTTTTGTGTTTATCCCATTTTTCGAGTGTTGCAGTTGGGAATAAAAAGACACTGACCATTTAGGATTTTAAAAGTCATTGTCATAACAATAAATGCCACAATGCAATAGCTGTGGTATGCAACAGCATACATTCGTTCTTGTAGGGTAGGAAGATTCAGTGTCCTTGATATGAGTCTGCTAAACATGATTATCACCTTCGTGCCACTACGTTGTGATCTTTCTTAAAGGTTCCAAATCTAAAAACCAAACTCTAGTATGGGTGTTTCGTATGCTGTGTAAAAATCTTTGTGAGGGCGAATTAACTGTTCGAAGGATTTTATGACTAAATAGCTAATAAAGCAGAGATTCGCTCCTCTTAGCTGAGATCCTTTTTGACAATACCTCCGAGATCTTTGTCTATCTAAAAGAAAAAAAAACTCAAGTACTACATTTAACTTGACTTTGATGATATAAAATGGCTATAAAAATCACTCTGAATGACGT
Organism: Neomicropteryx cornuta; assembly: GCA_020383195.1. Taxonomy (NCBI): domain Eukaryota; kingdom Metazoa; phylum Arthropoda; class Insecta; order Lepidoptera; family Micropterigidae; genus Neomicropteryx; species Neomicropteryx cornuta. The sequence goes on from JAHKQU010000014.1 coordinate 17,468,204, forward strand.
AATTTTAATAATACCAAAACCAGTAAAATTTACAATTTTTTGATAATAATACATGTTTTCCATCAGGTTTAGCTGGTGGTGCGGATGCAGCATATATTTATGAGGAAAAGTTTTCCATAAAAGATCTGCAGCAGGATGTTTATCACATGGCATCTAAGATGGCCGAAGGGGTCCAACGTGGGTTAATTTTACGCAATGAGAAATCATCTGATAATTACAACACTGAATTTATATTCAGATTATATGCTGAGGAGGGAAAAGGCCTATTTTCTGCTCGAATGAATGTTTTAGGTAAATCAATCATTTATATTATGTTTTTAAAATCAACTGTTTTTTTTACCACATTATCTTACTTTTTCCGCCAACTTTAAATATGTTATGATAATGTATTTTTTCTGTATTCATTGAAATATTTAACTTCACAAAATATAATTAATTTCAATACGCCAAATTTAAAAAATTACAGTATTTTAAAAAAAATCAATACAATACCAATTGACTGTAGTTTAATGGCTTTTACTGGTCTTATTTAGGCACAATGTGCACTTTACAAAGCTAATAACTTTTCCTAATAAGTCTTCGTAGTTTTCCTAGTAAGTTAAAGGAAAACACCTCAAACTTGTTTCATTATATATAACATTTATTAAGTTTTAATTACATAAGTTATATTTGGTATTATGTAAGTTTAATTTTTTCCCTGTGGAAAAGGTTTAATTTTTTAATAATTAATGAAATTTTAGGTGTAATGTTCAAAAACCTAAAAAAATCATTACCCACCTCCTACAATTGTCCAGTAATAAAAGATCCATGGGTGATAAATGGAGTATGTATGCATATTTGTCTATTTGCATAATTTTTTTGAATATTTTTTTTTAAAGAACTTCTAAGTGAGCTCAAATTTGATACATAGATTATACACAAATTAGAGAGAAATTTTAATTATAGGTTGATTAGTAGTTATCTGCCTGTAGGACCTATGTACAACCTTTTTTAACCACTCAAATCCAAGAGAGTTAACAGTTAGGCTCTGCAGGCTTTCGGTACTCAGAACACTCGTCCTTGCCACATACGTAATAGAGATTAATACAAAATGGTCATGAAGACCTAAAAATTGGTTGGGTAGCTTCTATTAGTGGTACATTAACAAATAAAACGCTAGAGTTGTCATTCAGTGGACAAGATGGCCGTTTCTGTTACCATGGCACCCGGCTAAATGTTGCATGGAGTAAACGTATGTAGGTATGTAGATATTTACAAAAGCAGTTTTGCCAATATCACAGAAACTCGAAAGTTATTATCTTGTGTGTTACAGGTCACATGCAGCAAGGTGGTTCTCCATCTCCATTTGATCGTAATATGGGTACGAAGATGGCATCCAAGGCTTGTGTTTGGCTTGTGGAAAAATTGCAGAAAATTGGTCCCGGAAGAGCAAAGACACCCGACACCGCATGCATGATGGGCTTAGTGAAACGCCAATATAGATTCACTCCACTAGAAGAGCTCAAAGCAAATGAAACTAACTTTGAGTAAGAATATTAAGTAAATCTTTCAGTTATACGGATGTCACTCGACTGATAAATTCAATAAAAATATACACTGGTGATAACATAGACAAGCTGGTTTGGTTCATTACTCCCATTACTAGCGGATGATTGTGGTTAGATGGTTAAATAAATTCTACCTTGAGCCCACTTTTATACATTTCGTCCATTTCCCACAATGCTGTCTGATTATATTATAAAAGATGTGTAAATTAGCCTTTATATTTCCTCTTATTTGACTTCTCTTAGTATTTGAATATGCTACTGATTTATTTATTTACATATTATGTGACCCACCAAATTGTCAATTCAGCGACACTACCATCATATTAATATTAATATACACTAAAGAGGACAGGTGAGAGTTAAAAATGCATTTTTATAAAACTCAGCGCTGGGTTTAAACCGACATCCTGCGCTCTCAAGTACAGGACCTCTTTAGTACCTTTAGGAATATTTTGCTATTCTACGCTTTATCAAAAAAATAATTTACTTTTCTTTTCAGGTGATTTGCCACTATTCAAAAATAATCATCAAATTTAAGTCATAAATCTTTACATACAAGTAAAGATATAAATAAAAATACACATACTAAAGTACACATAGCTTATAATAATAGATACCTTTATTGTAATACATACACTAAGTTTAACCAAATATACTAAAACTCATACCTTACCTAAGAAATATTCAGGTTGTATTAGAAAGCTTTTGGGATGATCACCACATCTTGTTAAGAGGGCCGTCTAAATCTTCATACAAATGCTGTCTCATTGGAGACATTGGTGTAAATTGTTACACCGTTATTGTTAAAATTTTGCATAAAATTATTTCTTATTACTATTGAGCTCATCAAAATCTATACCGGGAAATGGATTTTTTAATAAACATTAGAGTAACCAGCGTACACAAAAAAAAACACTCATTCAGTTATAGACTTGAAAGATGTTGTTTGCCTGTAATGGCCTCGCATCATGAAAACAACAATAAGGCAGTCGGAACTGCGCCCAATAGCGCCCCCCCCCCTGACAACACATGCCATACGAATGAAGAAGATAGTAATGATTAACAAGCATTTGAAAGGTCATTTTTTGTATGTAAATGCGTACATATGAGAAAATAGCTATAGAAAAAAAAATAATTCTGTGGAAACTGCTTTGCTAAATATATAAAAGTAAAAATATTTTGTCACCTTTCTTCCAAAATATTTTCATAAATTTTGCTCTGATTTTTGTATTTGTCGAATTCGCCTATGATTGATGGTGATTGGTGGTTGAGGATAGGGGACAAAGAGAATGAATCGTCCACGAGAGCTTTTTTCGACGAGTTGGATTTATTTAGGGTTTTACAGTTTGACAATTAGAGGGTTGATATAAATGTCTTTGTGACATCCTTGAAGGAAGTAGATGGAGAAAAAACTCCAATTAGTAGAGAGGAGTAAAACGTTGCAATGAAAAGTTCCTCTTTGGCATATAAGAATTCTTTTGCTAGCCTATAAATCAAAGCATTATGACTTCCCAAACTTGAATACAGAAGAAACAATATAAAGATATGCAATTAATAAATATTTTTTATACCTAGGCAAAGAATTCCAAAACACCAATGGTGGTTGAAGTTGCGTCCGTTGCTGCGAATTCTTGCAAAACATGACTCGGCATACGAAGAGGAAGGCATGTATGTAACCGGTGAACAGGGTGATCCCGCCGGTGGTGTAGTTTAAGAGTAGCAAATTTTTGTATTGGTTTTCAAAAACATGTATTTTGACATGTTATTTCTTTGTAGTTTGTTTTGATTCTATAGTTCAATATTAACTATTAGAAGCTTAAGCGAAAACCTACATATTTTATGTGCTATTTTTATTATAATTAGGAAGTTAAAATGTAGAGATATTTTGAAAGACAACTTTATTTATTTTTGTATTCATTTACTCTTGTTTGTTAAATAAAATATAATAGACAATTGTAAAATCTGAGTTACAGTTTGGTAATGTTCATGTATGAGTATTACACTTTTATTTGTAAGTAGACTCATGTTTGCTTAGCATATTCACAATGTAAGTAGATTACACGGGAGTAACAGAATGATTTAGTTACAAAGAGGATATGTATGTTTTTCATTTTTATGCTTTTCAAAAGATTTTTTTCTTGTCTATCAATTTATGTTCACTTTAACCATTTAAACAATGTCATTGGCTCTCCTTTATTTTTATAAAGTCATGTATGAGGGACATTGATGACGTGCCTTGCCTATGCCTAAATAACCATGAAAAATGAATTCTACATAGATTGAAATGGCGCTAACATGAATGAAAGTAAAAAAAACTTATTTTAAAAAAATAAAACATAACATACAAAAGAAAAGCGATAATGTTATTAAACTTATTTTGAGCTGGTAACTATAGCAGTAAATAATGCCCAGAGCCCATACTCCAACTATGCAATGCTCACTTGCCCTAACTTGCCTGCTTGTGATCAAGAAATTTACCTGTATTTTTTGTTATAGATTGTAACGGGTAGTTATGAATATATTTTCCTACTGTTTTTACATTGAGTAAAAAAGATGTCCGTAAAGGTTATGTGAAAAAAAAAACACTGGAAAATATCTGTACATCAGTCAAATCACAATGATTCTCATTTACGTATGTATTTTTTTATCAACTTTGCACTTTTAGGGGGGTTGATCTATGTGGATAACTTAAACTGGTCTCACGAAAAAAATAAATAATTAAAAACAACATTTTTCTCACTAAAATAATTTTATTATAAATTTAGTTAACTTAATTCAATTTGCACACTGTGCGGTTGGATGGTCAGGGGAAATTGGTGGCTTTGCGATAACAGCGTTTTCAACAATTAAAACGATTTTGATTAATTTTGAATTGGTTTTTCTCGTAATTGTGAACCATTTTTCAAATATTTTTTGATGATAAAAGTTAAAAGACAACTCTAGAGTTGGATTTCAATCACGAGAGGCAATTTTCTATAGTGAGACAAACTGCCAACAAGAATTTTAGTGTTAGCCAACAAGAAATGGCCTTTAGCGGATCTAAGTATTCATAGTAAGCAAAAAATAAATACATGATGTTCATTACAGTAATAATGACCTGAAACTGCATAAAAGCTCAGTCATACTGACTGCATTTTGCAAGTTTGTCCTTAAGAATAAGAAAATCACATGGCAAAATGTTTTCTTCAAATTGTTAAAAGTGGAAAAGTGTATATTTATAAAGTCCTCTCCGGATGTTAGCATTGATTTTAATATAATGAAATCCTAAAACATAGATGTCAATTCATTTTGTAAGTTTAAACTGCAAATAATTTACAAATAAGGTAGATTTCAAGATAGTTATCTATTATTATTTCTAAACTATAAAAAAATAACTTCTGTGCAGTTTACGCCTCTCCTATTTGATCTAAAAAACAGCGCCATCTGCATCTCAACGTCACTCCTTTAATGTGACGAGCAATTTTAAAATCTTTGATTTTATTTATATATCTTAGGTTTAATTTAATTGCTCATTAAAAAAATATATATACTCCAAGAGTGCCAGTTAAAATAAAATGTTGAAATATCCAAAGATTATATTTTATACCCTAAAAAAGTATGAATAAAATTATAACATTGTCTATCGTCAACATAATAAAACTTATTTTGTTTACTAGCATGTTACACTATTATAATGTGATGTCATCATATGTTATAAATTTATGAAATTTATTTATTACTTATATTTTAGGAAATTGTGATGAAATCTATTTATTACTCAGAATATGTTAATTAAATTTAAAAACTAAACTTGCATTTTTATTAATATATTTTGTAATGTTTTTATATTATCCTTATCTTCAACCTCAACCTCTTTGTCCTCATTCAACTTTAGAAGTCTTAGCTTATCTGAGACACTGTCAAATAAAATTGGATTCCATTCATTACACTTTTTAGGCAGCCCAGTGAAAACAGTAACGGTGCATGGCGGTACATTGTTACTTCTAGATCTCAAGTTCGATCCCCAGTGGTTCCAACCCGGCCATGTCATTTTTTGCTGCTGCGAATATTTACAGTGCTTTCTCTAGCTACTATCGACTGAGTTATGTAACAAGGCGTGCAAAACTATCCTATTATAGATTTTGGCAGATGATTCTTGTCTGTAATTAATGTAGACAACAAACTTACATCATAAATACATAAACAAGGCTGTAGGAATTGCACTTAACAGTGCCCCCTAGCACAAGCTATGTGAGCTATGCTAACAGATTTCATAAAACCTTCATAATGATCACTGCAATCTACCTGCATTCTGGTTAATTTTTATTTAATTCTTACAGCCAAACTCCGTGGTCACCAGTTAAAATGGTCTCATACTTCATTTTAAATTTTTGTGATGCGTGGAAGAAACTACCCAGTGCTCAATCTAACAGCGGCTTTAAACTTCAATAATGCATGTAGGGCATAAAAAGAGATGGGACAATATGAAATGCAGTCCAGGCCAAAATAGCCATGGCAGGGCCGCAGCCGCTTCTCTTAAACATTGTCTCAGCCTGTCAAGGGCAAATTTTGACACTAGTAAGGGTAGTAGTAATAGAGGTAGAAGTTGTAGTGGTAGCATCAGCCCATATTGGCTAAACGTTTAAATTGATTTTTTTTTCCTGTTAGTGACTATTTTTAGTCCCGACACTCCACGTTTGTGTGTAGCAATAGATAGAACATGGATAACATATATGTTTCACCGGTTCAATTGCTTTCAAAACTATCAAATTGCATTCGTTTCGTAATATAAAATGATCAATTTATTAATCAGAACTTAATATCACCTTATTAAAAGTTGCTTAATTAATGTTGATTGATTTATGTTCCCAATAAATGAAAATTCTAATTATTATTGATATTCATAAATGTGAAAAAAATACATTTGCAAATACATAGCAATGCTGCTTTCTCCTACTTGTGAAAAACTGACTGTTTTAAAAGCCTAAAAAACGTCCTGAAATGACATAATGCCTTCTTGTATTGTGAAATTGTGCAAAAATAATAGTTATTAGCACAGCAAGAAAGATGGAATATCGTTGGAATCACGGACGAGTACCTAAATAAATTGTTTCGTTTCATTTTGAAGTTTGAGCATAATTTTCAGAATGAACCAAACGTTTATTGATACGGATCCGCCCAACGATATGTTTTAAAAGATCGTAGTTCTAGACGTAAAAATGGTTGTAATCACGAAATATAATACTGTAAACATAATATATAACTTTAAAATGTAAATATAATACTGTACCTATTATGATAGTCTAACTCTGCCATACTCAACCTGCGGCCCGTCTAGCTTTTTTGTACGGCCCCAAACACATTTATTTTCAGGGACATCATTTACAAAATCTGGCATTCTATATTTCGTATATCTTGAGATTAATTTTGACTTTGACGTACTTATTTTTTTCGTCATACCAGTATAGTGTTGCGGCCCGCGCAGCTTTACAAATATATGTATGTGGCCCCGAAGACAAAAAAGGTTGAGTATGGTTGGTCTAACTGGTGCACCATCGAACGCTAAAGATTTGCAAAAGTGCAAATGTATAACTTATAGCATGCTATAAATGCTAGAGTTATAACATAATTTATGCATGCTTTTAAAGGTATATCAACCAACTATTTCAATATAGCGAAGTGGCCACGCCTAGGTAGACTGGTTAAGAACGAATAACCATAGACACAAGCAAAACCCCTTTTCATAATCGATGCTCGCTTTCGTGCCGTAAAAGATTCTTTCGAGGGTAGAATTTTTTAACGCCACAAACATTTATTAGATTGCCAACCTCATTCATAACCGGAGGCTAAATTCCAAGTCATGGATAACTTCGGATTATTTTTTATATAATACGAGTGCCTATCAAAATAAAGAAGAAGAAATGTTCATTCTGTTGACGTATGCTAGTGAAAGTGTCGCGTTGTTCGAAATATCGACGTGACATACGTTCAAGACCAATTTTGCTGTTTGCATATGAAGTTCTATCTTCAGTTTTAAGTCGTGGCGGTCGATTCGGTGGCCCGGCGTGGCGGATACGCGCTTTTCTTTCTAGAATCTGGATCATTTCAGACTTACGATTATACGTACTGATTTTTATTCAGCGCTGACGTTAATAACACAAAAGCAAACATGGTTATGAAGCCGGGAATGGGACGAAAGTCTTCAAGTAAAAATCCACCTATATTCAGCCACGAATTTGTTATACAAAATCATGCTGATATTGTGTCCTGTGTTGTTATGACATTTCTGATAGGATTAATGGTTCAGGTAATATTACTTTAGTCAAATTTGTATCAACGGTATCTTACCAGTTTTTCATTGTGTTGCAACGAATCAATTTTAATTGTGTTGCATTTTCTTTTGTCATAGGCTACAAGTCCAGTAGCGAGCTTATTTATTACTCTTCATCATAATGTGAGTGGCGCAGAACCAACGAGAGAGATTCCAACTGGAGAGCCTTTCTTTTATCAAGCAGGATGGAAAGATGGATGCGCTGTTTTCTTCTATTCTTTGGTGTGCATTGTTATGCATGCAATTCTGCAAGAGTACTTCCTCGATGTAAGTTTTATTCAATGAATTCTAGTTAAACTGAAATTGTTTTATTTTAAATAAGTACTTGTTCATTGTAAGTATATAAATGTATGTACCTAATAATAATTATTGGCCGTTTATGGCCTAATTTATTTATTTAAGTAATTTGTTGCTAGACGCATTTAGAAAAATAGTTTATTGAAACAAGAGTATATTGAAAAAAAAATTAACTTCTTACAAATGCAAAAAACAATGTATATCATTGATTTTTGTCAATTTTTGAATTGGAAATAGTATGGAATAAATATTAATTTTCTTGTACTGATTTCGATTTAGAAGTTAATGTACTATTTAATTAAACAATACACAACAATGAATTTGCACTCCATTTAGGTGGTTAGTTTATTTTATTTTTGATCATTTGTGTTATTTTGTACTCAGTAGATTACAATGATTTAATGACTGTTTACTGTTTCGATTTTGCTACTTTTGTAGAATCGCTCATTAGAGTTGTGTTTCACCAGTGATGGTATCAAAAACTAATGAAACAATATTAAGAAATTTATTGTTCATTAACCTGTGATGGATGGCCCCAGTACACCATCGCTTTATAAGACTTTTGTATCCTGGAGCCCCAGACGCACCGCATTCTTGCTTCTGGCAATGTCAGCTTGCGGTAAATTGTATACTATATCACCGTCTAATATAGGTTTTATTACTTGCCACACCAATAAATAGCTAAAAAATTGGTATTCCTGCATGGCGGGCTTGTTCAACCGAGTCAGAATAGAAATATTTGGGAAAAAATATGAAAAGTTATGTCGTATCGGGCGACCAATTTCGTGACATTTTAGGCTATTTTGTGTGGTTTTCAATTTAGATTTTTGCTAATAAATGTAAGTAATACTAATGAATTTATTTAAATACTATATAAATATAATATGAAAACTACTGTAACAGTATTTTTTGCATGGGAATGTTGTCAATTTGAAGAATTGTCAAAACATGGCAATTTTTAATCCCCTTCATCGTGGGTTTCTCATCTTAATATATATAAATCTCGTGTCACAATGTTTGTCCTCAATGGACTAATAATAAAATAATGGACTAATAATAAAATTTGAACACCATGTGCAGTTCGATGTGCACTTGAGAGATAGGATAGTTTAAATCTCAAATTATAGTCGCAATTTTAATTTATCGCTAATTTTTTGTCCGTTATTATTTGGCAGTCATAAAACTGACAGATGTCGATACCTTTTTATTTTATGGGCGATTGTGAAGAGCGCGTGACGACTCGGTGCCAGTATAATTTTATTGAACAAGCAGAGGAAAGAGCAATTGTGATATTATTGGAAAATTTTTTAGAAGATCACAATCAACTAATTCAATTGATCAAAAGAGTTTCGCCACGACTGCAAAATGACAATTATCAAATCGTCATAAAAGCCGACAAAGTACCATTAGGTGAACATGCTGGTAGATTCAGTCATAAAACTGACAGATGTCGATACGGAACGGCACGGAACATGCATGCATACAAGATGCGATGACTTACGTACGTCATTACGGCCGACCGGATTTATTTATTACATTCACATGTAATCCGAATTGGGAAGAGATACAAACTTTACTATTGCCAGGACAACAAGCCATTCATCGTCATGATTTAACTGCACGTGTGTTTAAACAAAAATTGAAATCCTTAATTGATTTTATTGTAAAATATACAATTTTTGGTATCACACGTTGTTGGCTGTATACGATAGAGTGGCAAAAGCGAGGTTTGCCTCATGCCCACATTTTGGTTTGGCTTAAAGATAGAATCCGTCCTGAAGAAATCGATCAAATAATTTCAGCCGAAATTCCAGACCCATTAATTGATCAAGAATTATTTGATATTGTCACCAAACACATGATCCATGGGCCATGCGGTGTTTTCAACATGACGTCACCGTGCATGGAAAATGGAAAATGTAAAAAAAACTTCCCAAAGCCGCATACGAATGACACGATCACGGATATTGATGGTTATCCAATGTATCGCCGCAGAAGTACTGAGAATGGTGGCCACACATTTACAATGCGACTGCCGAACTTTCCAAATCAAGTTGAGTTTGATAATCAGTGGGTGGTACCATACTCACCACTACTTTCAAAAACTTACAAAGCTCATATCAATGTTGAGCTTTGCAGTTCTGTTAAATCAATTAAGTATATTTGTAAATATGTAAACAAAGGCAGTGATTTGGCCATATTTGAAGTAAAAAACATAAATAAAAATGACGAAATAGCACGATACCAAATGGGCAGATACATTAGCAGCAATGAAGCTATTTGGCATATTCTCAGCTTTCCCATCCACGAAAGAGATCCTGCTGTCCAACATCTGGCAATACATCTTGAAAACGGTCAACGTGTATACTTCACTGAAGAAAATGTTCTCCAAAGAGCGTTCGAAGCTCCGAAAACGACTCTAACTGAATTTTTTACATTGTGTCAAAAACCTGATGTTTTTGGCCAATTCGCGAAGACATTGGTGTATGGTGATGTTCCACGTTATTTCACATGGAACAAATCCAGTAAAAAATGGGAGCCACGGAAACAAGGAAAACCACATCCTTCCATTACAGGCATATTCAAAGCTAAGACATTGGGGAGACTTTACACGGTACATCCAAAGCAACGTGAGTGCTTCTATTTACGTTTGTTATTGGTGAATGTTCCCGGACCAACGTCTTTTGAATTTTTACGAACAGCTAATGGTCGAGTATTCAATACATACCAGGATGCATGTCGTGAACTGCAATTGCTAGAAGACGATAACCATTGGGACTTAACGCTTGCTGATGCTGCGTTGACATCAACACCGAATAACATTCGTCAGTTGTTTGCAATTATTTTGGCGACATGTTATCCCTCGCAAGCACAAACTTTGTGGGAAAAATATAAAAATTGTATGACAGAAGACATCTTGCACCGAATTAGACAAACAAATCAATGCCAAAACATAGATTATACACCAGAGATGTACAATGAAGCATTGGTCTTGATCGAGGATTTATGTGTTCTTAGTTCAAATTTACCATTTAATCATTATGGTATGCCATCACCTAATCGTCCAGCCACCGACTTAGTCAATACCGATTTACAACGAGAAAATCAATATGACCATGGAAGTTTAGCAACAATTATCATGAACAGTGAACCATTACTGACAGCAGAACAAAAAATTATTTATGATCGGATTATGCTGGCTGTTGCTGCTGAACAAGGCGGTTTTTTTTTCTTGGATGCACCCGGTGGAACCGGTAAGACATTTTTAATATCGTTGATTCTTGCCAAAATACGGTCGCAACAAAAAATCGCATTAGCATTAGCATCGTCAGGCATTGCGGCTACTTTACTGGATGGTGGGCGAACAGCACATTCAACATTCAAGCTGCCATTGGACGTTCATAATAAACCAGATGCAATGTGTAACATCAAAAAGAATAGTGGAATAGCTGCAGTGTTGCGGAAGAGTTCTATAATAATTTGGGATGAGTGCACAATGGCACACAAATATTCACTTGAAGCATTAAACAGAACTATGCAAGATTTAAACAGCAATAATAAACTTTTCGGTGGTGCTATCTTACTTTTGTCTGGTGACTTCCGGCAGACCTTACCGGTTATACCTCGCTCTACTTTCGCGGATGAGATTAATGCATGTTTGAAACAATCATTCTTATGGCGAAGTGTTGAAACACTTCGATTGACCATAAATATGCGAGTACAATTGCAAAATGATCCATCAGCACTAATATTTTCCGAACAACTACTAGATATTGGGAACGGTAAAATAAAACTGCAACCAAATACGCAATGCATTAAACTACCAGACAATTTTTGCACTGTTGTTCAGGATAAAACTGAATTGATTCAGAGTATTTTCCCGGATATACAGAATAATTATTTGAATCATGAATGGCTTAGTCAACGGGCGATTTTGGCAGCCAAAAACGTTGATGTTGACGAAATTAACTTCCAGATTCAACAGTTGTTACCAGGCGATCTGATGTCTTTTAAATCAATCGATACTGTTGTTGATGAAAATGAAAGTGTAAATTTTCCGATTGAATTTTTAAATTCATTAGATATCCCTGGAATGCCACCACATAATCTTCGATTAAAGATTGGTTCCCCTATTATTCTCCTCCGTAATTTGAATCCACCTCAATTATGTAACGGTACGCGTTTGGTCATCAAAAAGATCACCGGAAACATTCTTGAAGCAACCATTTTGGCTGGGAAGTTTAAAGGAAAAGTGGTCCTGCTGCCACGTATTCCGATGATACCATCAGATTCTACCATACCCTTCAAAAGGCTACAGTTTCCAATTCGTTTAGCTTTCGCCATGTCTATAAATAAATCTCAAGGTCAAACAATGTCCATTTGTGGTTTAGATTTGGAAAATCCATGTTTTTCTCATGGGCAACTATATGTTGCGTGTTCACGTGTTGGGAAACCGTCGAATCTATTTGTGTTAGCTAAAGACAGGTTAACCAAAAACATTGTGCACCGATTGGTGTTAAATTAAATTGAAATTGAAAGTATTTATAATTCAAAAAAAAGATATTAATGTTTAAAAGTTTAAGACTGTCTGCCTTGCCTACCTCATTCATGAGTTTAAGCGTCACATGTTATTTACTGTATTATACTGTAATATACTTATATTTGTTATAAAATTAAATGGAAATAATAAATCTGATAAATTTTTATTTTTTACCTATTGATTTCTGCTTAGTATCAAGTGTAAGAACATTTTAATTAATTGTGTTCAACGTACTTCCCCTTCAAATCTCAATCCAGTGAATTTGTATACCAACATCAACATTTTCGTCTTAGTTCGTAAATAATTTCATTGTACTAAAGGGTTATAGTAGTAGAAAGTCAAATAAGGAGATCACCATATTTTTTTACAAATACCATCTGTGTGAAAAAGCATAGTGGACTCCGTGACTGATGTTCTCTTATTGTTCCTCTTAGATTGTTTACTATAATGTAATATAACAAAAACTTTAGCCACAGCAACGCGTGGCCGGGTCAGCTAGTTGTTATATATATGTTTTTAATCTGTGTAAAAAAAAATAGAAATAAATAAAAACAATGATTATATTTCATTATTATTTCATATTTATAATTTCCCAAGCTATATACAAAAATAAGCATTTTCGCAAATAATCCTAATTGACGAAATTTTTGGAAGTTCACATTTCTTCAGGTCAATGGGCGTTTTTTTTAAAAAGGTCGGGGTAATCGACAGGATTATTAACTTTTACTTTAATTACTCCTGTCAACATATTTATAGAATAATCAATACTGACAATATATTTATTGAATGTCCTTCGTATTTTAACACATTTATTCCGTTTATTAACCATTTTCCATTTCCGGTTTATTCCGTTTATCCAGTGGTTACAAATTAATAAATTTAATACGGAAGAGATGCATTTTACTCTATTTTTCTTTCATTGCAGAAAATTTCAAAACGCTTCCACTTATCAAAATCAAAGCTGACCTCTCTCAATGAATCTGGTCAGTTGCTGGTGTTCCACCTGACCACCGTCTTTTGGGGGGGAGACGCCATACTCAGGGAAGGATTCTTCTCCAACATATCATTACTTTGGGATGGTAAATTAACTTCCTTACCATTTTATATTATGTATAAATACAAGTGATTAATCAGATTTTAAATATGACCGAATGAGCCCAATGAAAATAAAGTGTTGTTTTACTACCTAGACTAACGGAAAATAAGTAGAACTATGCTTAAATCACACCCCACAATGGTGTAGCGTAGGACTGTCCACCAGTTGCTTACCAGAGTACTGACAGGCAACAAGTTCTTACTACTTTTGTAATGCTTTCTTGAGCTGCTCAGCAGAAGAGTGGCCTAATCCAAAAGATTTTAATATTATTTTTACACACAATTTTAAAGACAAAAGTGATGACCCATCTTGATTAACCATAATCTTGGTTAAGAACTGCCTATGACTGCCTTTTTAATACTTTCACTTCTTAACGCGGAGCTCAGACTAGGCAGAAGGTACCCGGATGGGGCACTTGTGTATGATTCTATAGTTGCAAATAAATACAGGAAAACACACTACTGGAATAAAAGATGAATTCACATCAATCCCTGTCATGTATTCAACAAGTATGTAGAATATTAGATAAAAGTGCTTAACAAGCATAGCTAGTTTTATAGCATTTTTACAACTTCTACTCTTTTGTTTCTTAGATTCTGACAGCCCCTGCGAATCGAATATCTACGGCCAAAGCTATACTATTTTCATCATTCGAAAGTATAGAATAGCCCTGGCCGTCTCACCGGGCTGCCAGCAATGTGACAATATTCACAAAATAGCAAATTTTGAATACATTGAATAAAAACTATATTTTTATTTCTTTCATATCTATGAAAAATCCCATTCGGTTTAGACCAATCTGTTAATTTAATGTTTAAAATACTTATGGTTTAAATAATGAAAAATATTTTTTATCTCCGCACAACACTTGGTGATTGGTATGTGTGGCAGATTATTCGCTATATTTGACCATCGACAGTTAGCCATCTTGGCTGTATTGACCAACCATTGAAACCCTTTGATGTGCAACCCTCTATAAAAGATGCATAATTTCTACAAAAATGACTCGTAATGTATTGTAGTGCCGGAAATATATTAATAAAAAGTATGTAATGAAGCAGTGATAATATTACAACATTCAGGATATCCCCATCATTCGATGAGCTTCCTTTTGAAGCTGTGGTGGGTTGTGCAGGCTGCTTACTGGATCCATGCCCTTCCTGAGTTGTACTTCCAGAGGATCAAGCGGGAGGAGTGGACTCCGAGGATTATCCAGGCCCTAGCAAACTTTGCTTTCATTGCTGTTGCATATGGATTTAAGTAAGTATAACATCTATCTATATTTATTTCTTTTAGGCATTCCCATTATATTTTAAAT
Organism: Neomicropteryx cornuta; assembly: GCA_020383195.1. Taxonomy (NCBI): domain Eukaryota; kingdom Metazoa; phylum Arthropoda; class Insecta; order Lepidoptera; family Micropterigidae; genus Neomicropteryx; species Neomicropteryx cornuta. The sequence continues at coordinate 17,483,312 of JAHKQU010000014.1, forward strand.
GCCTTTGCGTTTCTGCGTTATGTAACTTATTTTCAATTTCGTAAAGCCCTGTTTTTGAACGCTTACCGGTCTGTGTCAGAGTAACGTGTACAGACGTCACTGTGCCTGTTCTGCCCAGGTCCCACTCACGCTTTTTGTTGTTTATTGTATGTAGCTATCTTGTAAGTGCAGATTGCAGTTGCTCAGCTGGTGTGGTACGGTGCGGTGCCAATCTGGTATTATGGCATCTAAAATGTGTAAATTTATCAACGTACCAGAACGGATTGGTTAATGTAATGCCAAAGGTTTAGAAAATCATTTTTACTCCGTAATTGAAACTTTTGAGAACATTTAATTACAATTACAATTGCGATAAATTTAATATTGAGTTAAATGGAAGTTGTTGATTTAATTTATATTAGAACAAATAGTAGATAGAGAGTCTAACCCCCCCATTCCCCCCTATACCACCGCGATATGTCGTAATTATTGTGGTAATGTGTAATATTGTGGTGTCGAAAATATTAATACTTTTATTATTTCTATTTTGTGAGAGTTTTTGTCATGCTGGCTATAAAGTTTCCTATATGTATATAAAATTGTGGTTATATGTTTTTCCAATCCGGTTTATTACTGAATTAGTTGTGTAATTTGTGTAATCTATGTAATTGTCTAATGTAATATTTTGACAGATTCCAGCGAGTCGGTGTGTGCCTGGTGGTGCTACATTCTATAGGCGAGACTGTTGCCCACACTGCTAGATTGAACTCCATCTTAAGAGCTGACAAGGAAGATGCTGTCACTAGAAGTAAGTTTGATATTTTATTTTAAAGTAATTAATTTTATGTTTTTTTTATTAACGTAAATTTATTGCTTGGAAAACACGTTTGAGGTTATTAATGATTTTATTGACTCTAACCCTTATCCAGCCAATTTCGCACCAAAAATACAGCCACCCACATCGAAAACTTATTTATTTTTAATTTTTATTGATACGAATCACCCCCCGCATAACACTTGTTAACAATCATGAAATTGTGGAGGTCACAAGCTCACATGACGTCCGCGTCCAGGTTTTTGCTGATATTTACATCGTGCGACATCACACCAGAGTCAGCCGATCTAGGATGACGTAAAACGGGCGCACCTAATGCACCTTGAAGTAGAGGGTTTCCCCACCGACGCAGACTATAAGAGCGGAGGTCGACCCCGAGTACGAGGCCTATTCCATCAGAGTCTCGCGTCTCAGACTCCATACATTATGAAGTCAGACATTATATTAAATATTGGAGTTCTTATGTAATAAGTGGATCAGTAATAAACGCTTCAACTAAGTCTTCAGTTATTACCTACGGCACATTTCCGTTACATTTTTTAATGCATTCAAAGAAATTTTTGAGTCTCCTTTCACATTAAATCAAATTATCAAAAATATAATTTAGTAAATGATTTTTTTTATTATTTTATTATGTTTGTTTTGTAAAATAAAACTCAAATTTGTATCTATTTTAAAATTTAATGAATATTTCAAAATTAAAATTGATTCTTTATCCAATCGCGTTGTAACATCAACAAAAACCTTTGATTATGTATATATTTGTATTTGTTGTTTTACATTTTCAGTATTCACAGTGCTAAATAGTGTGTCTTTCGTGGTGGTGCGCTTGGCAACAATGGTCCTATCGGTGCTGACCTTTTGGTATGGTTTGGGCAGTACAGCTTCACCCATTGCTTCAGGTCTAGACAACAGCGCAGCTCCCATTACCATCCGATTGGGCGCTCTGCTTACCGTTAGCGCTTTACAGGTTTGGGAATATTTTTATTTAGTTTTAGATGGTCACTTTAGTTTTATTTGGAATATGTTGTACACATAAAATTAGTATTGACTTAGTACGGGTGCAGTCTAGTTAGGTATGACTTTTACCCTAATATTTTATATTGGCCTCCTTTACTAAATAAATAAATAAAATTTAGCAGAAATGTGTGCGAGTAAAGATTCAATTATTTCTACTCACATTAACTATCTCGTGATAATGAACAGGAGTCCGGTCAGAGACTGGACTGACAAGCTGGTAAAAACTTTATATAAAGTGAACGACGAAAGAAAACAAAAAATCCCAAAACCCAATTGAACTTGTTTGTTCAGAACAAACAATTCGACAGCTCAACTTCTCTTTATAACTTCCCATCTTCCACATTCAGATATATCTTGTCTGCTTGAGAACTTATAAGAACGCTTATATATTCTTATATATAAGAACGCTTTAATATATTCTTATAAGAAAGCTTATAAGAACGATACTTCTAGTAGTCTACTTTAGTACGGGCATTGCCTAGTTAGGTAGTACTTTGCATAATGTGAAATTAATGTTCAAGTTGCTGTCAATAAATAAATAAAAAAAAAATAAAACCGTTACGCCATCCTGAAAAATTAATTCAAAGTAATAATTTACGGGGATGAGGTAGGTGTTAGCAAAGTAAAGATAACTTCTTTCTTGAATGCCCTTCAAAAATTTCTTTATTAGCTTCATTCCACATCTAAAGGAAGACTGACCAGTAGGGTGAACATTAGTATTGTAAAGAATTCTTACACTCATTTAGTAGGCGAGTCTCCAGCCTCCTCCGTGTCACAAATTCGATTTGTAATCAGCCTTTTCACATTGAAAATTATAATGACTATGATGATTCCAAATGCTAGGAGTGAAACAAAGCACAAGAGCCCACTCTTATTTTATGGTACTTATGGTTTAAATAAAAATTATTTTGAAATGTTGCAGATATATCTGATGTATAACTTCATAACGCAGCAAATAGCGCTGCGGCGCGAACGCAGTCAGTTAGCCAGTATTCAACTGGCCAAAGCCAATAAAGCAGCCAAGAAAGAGAAACCCAAGAAAGAGAAAGGTGAATAAAACCCTACTTACATAGCATTTGTAGCAGATGGCCTTTTAAATTTCAATCTAAATGTGAGTTTTCCGAGTTTATGTACTTTTACTTTTTATCTCATTACGATTTATAGAACATAGCTGCTGGACAGATTGTGGTGTGGTGTTTTTAAAGGGTTTAGCCACTGACCCAGCGGTCATGGGATCCATGCATACTTACCAGTTCTTTAACGCTTTTTATCATCTTCCCTAATTTAGCTTATTTGATTGGCCTAAAATAATATGCAGTGGGTTGGTTATATATTAATTTATTAAAGACATTAATTATTGATTTCCATTCTTTTCTTCATATGTTATTAATATATGAAAGCATTAATGACCCTAGGTAGGTCCCTTTCCCCTTATTAAAACTATATTTTTACCTAGGTTGCAACAACAACAACCCACCTGCCAAACCCAGCAATATCACCAACGCTAGCTCTTAAATATTGAGAAATAATAATAATAAAAAAAACAATTCATTACACACATACAACACTATCATTGACGGGTGCTGTCATCTTCATGTTGAGGTCGGAAACTTTTCATAGAACCCCCGTAATAATTATAAATAATACTACGAACACATGGATGATTCACAAACAATTTAACAGTGTTCAATTTTTCAAAAGCTTAATTTTAGATTTTAGGTGAGATGGTTTCATGTTCATTAAACGACACATAATGATTTTCTTTTGTCGTTCTCCGTGGATATTTTTATTTTTTGGCATTATTACTGTTAATATATCAATGACGCATTTTATATTTAACAGAAACAAAGTTTTATTCCATCCGTCTTTAAAATATAAAATTAAAAACTGATAATTGAACAGCTAAAAAACATTTAGCTAAAACATAATATTAAAAAAAGTTTTTGTTGGAGTTGGAAAATTGGAGTTATGTTTCTAATTATTTATAATGTGCTTTGATACCAATACTATTAAAATTCTATATCGTAAAATTTGTATTTTATCTAAATTTATGTTTTTTTTCCTAGGTCAGTGTGTAAAATCTATTACATTGTTTCAATGCTGTTTTTATGTGTAGGCTGTGAGTTGTTTAACCTCGAAATATATATTTATTTTTTTGGTCTTATTAAGTTTTACGTTTGGTCTGAAATTATCTTTACAGCCAAACGTGCGAGCATTGAAGAGTCCGATTTGCCAGAAGTGGACCAGAACACCAATAAAAACCTGAGGGCCCGTCCTGCTGCTACTAAAGCCAAGTAACAAACCTACGGCTCTGAGGGCTATTATCACTCTCAAAGAGCATATAGGACGTATGTCTGTCACAAACATGATGCCTAGAAATCTTACATTTTTTTTTTTAGTTTTACGACAGCAAAAGAGATATCGTCGAGATATTCGATGCTCTACTGTTTTATTTTTCATTAATATTGAGATTCTACTACTTAGAGTATCCATTATAAAAATATGAAGTATATCTGTCAATGTATTTAACTAAACTTTCAAGCATTTATTAAATAGTAATTATTGTTGATAAAAATATGAAACCCTTTTCCGAAACCACATAAATTATGATATTTTTACCAGTTATCATTCATGAATTTATTTATTTTATTACTAATTTTTATGGACATTAAGACATGGTTTTATTTTTATACTTATGACAATATGATTTATGACTCTTAATCTATTTAGAAGTAAATTAGAAAATGAGCAATTATTGTTCTAAATGCATCTTTTAAACTTTGCACTGTGCTGCGGGAATATGTACGAGCATCATAGACTACTTTAAGGAATTAAGAAGAAAAAAATTATCTTGATTTGGACCAACATGAAATATTTACAGACAATTTTTTTTTTAATCTGTTAGGACACCTTATAACTGCCATATTTTTTTGAAGTGCTCCACTGTCTTAAGTTTTTATTAAAACAAATTTAAAATATCTGAAATAATAATTCAATTTTTTAAACTTAGGAAGAAGTGCGATAAGTTTGTGATCAATTATTATTGGACATTTTTAGAATATCTCTAAATGGTTTGTTTCACTAATTAACAATATTGACAATTTAAGTGAATCCTTGTGGTCATTTTAAATATGTTTATTTGAAAGACGACTGACTTGATGTTTATGATGGTTGTTGTGGAATGATTTGAATCTTTATATAATTAACAGGTTTTAACCTCCAAACACCGTAGTTTCCGCCAAAAATTTTCGCGCCAAAACCCGCTGAGACCGTAGTTATTGACCTTGAAAAATCACTCACTACTATAAAATCCATAGTGCAGGCATGAGTCGTTCAATCTTTACAAATCTGGTATCATCGGATTCACCTTAAAATTTTCTATTACACCATATCACTTTGATTGTGTTTGTCTCGTAAATTAAAGAAGAAAAAAATAAAAATGTTGCCATTTTTTTTTTTTTTTTTTTTTTTTTTTTAATATACGAAATAAACAAAATCAACACTTTTTTTACGTTTTCATATATTTATAACTATAAATTATAATTTAAAAGTCTTCCAAAATATGTACAGTTTTCGGAAATAAAAAAAAAAGTTAAAAAAAAGTTATAGATATTGGAAAGGTAGTACATTAGTGTATTTTCAATGCACATTTATAAATAGTAGTAGAAACTGCATTAAAATGAAAAAAAAAAAAAAACAAAATTGTTTTGTTGTGATTTTCAATGAAAAAAACGTCAAGTTAATAAATAATACTGAAATAATACCAAAAATAATCAAAATCAAGCGGCTAATGCGGACGTATATATACGTCCTACGGTGTTAGCGGACACAGAGGTGTCCGAGCGGTCGGACGTATATATACGTCCTACGGTGTTTGGGGGTTAATTCACAAGGGATATATTTTAAGTGCACTCGCATAAAAATAAGTTTTTTTTTATAATGTGGAACCCATGATATCAATTATTTATAAGTTACATACATGACAATATATTATTTGTGACAAATGAGATTGTTGAATAATTTCATTAACAATATGCCCTCCGAGAAGTTTCTTGGTTTAAAATTATGCCTATAGGGCAGGGCGGGCCTTGTATAATTTATTCATTTATTTATTCATAATGGCACAATAGGAAGTCACAACAATAAATGATTTAATAATAAGATTGAAATTCCATTAAAACTTATTATATTCTGATAACCGTATGTTTCATACCTATTACTGAAATTAGAATTTAGAAACTTAAACATTGTAAACAAAGCGCAGTTTATTTTGTACAGATTGTAAATAGTATATATTATGAAAAATGTTTTTCCATTATTACATTTCCAGTATGTACATTTTAAATATGATACTTGAGACCAGGTTTTAAAAATTGCTGCATTCAATAAAAGTCCTTTTTTGTCGTTTTCATAACATAAAATGTCCACCTTTGGTATTTTATAATATATTGTTTCTTTAGTTTTTAATCAGATCTACTTAAATTGTGTAAACGTCTTGTTCAATTTTACCATTATTGCTCATATTGATATTCTAAGGTAGATTTTTAATAATAATTTTCAATTTCTCTTCTAATTTGACAATGCTGACAGATTAATTATTACCAGAAATTTAAATTAAATATCACATTAAACCATTGTTAAAGAATTTTCACATTTCAAAATACAATTCCACATTCCACCATAAAATCATAAGAGTACAATAATATAACTAGTATTGCGTTTTTTCTGATGATTTAAAATAATATTGAATAGTTCCTTTAGAAGCCTCTATACAAAGTGATGATCATCAATGTAAATATTAATTTTGTTAATTTCATAAAATCTAGTTATAGATTGGTGGGACCATATTTATGCCAATTTTTATTGGATAATGCACTTTGCAAATCCGGGTCTTTTTTTCTATAATTACTAATTTAATGTCCATTATTGTACACAAAGACTTGTGAACCAATGCTACTTATATTGAAATAAAACCCTTTGAATCACACACATAAAATATAGTAATAATACAAGAGAATTTTACGAATGTAATCAAATGTTGAATTTTTTATTTTTGTTTTAATAAATAATGAGAAACAGTCTACCTACTGATAAATCTGAATGAGAAGAGTTAACAAACAAAAATGCTTTTCTGAATTTGTAACTTTGTGACTTTTATGCAACTACACCATAAATTTCTAAACATGCTTGGATATCTAATTTTATTCATGTTTTGCAAATGATATAAAATCAATTTTTTTTTTACTTGTTTTACGTATGAAAATTGTTATAGTAATGAAATATGAAACATAATATTTATGTCAATTTATATATTTTTTCAAATAAAAATGATTTCATACTGATTTTATTTGTTTATTTTTGTGTAAATAAATCTAAAATGAGAATGTAGGATAAAATGTGGAACTAGAAAACAGTAGGTTTACATAATATGACCTTATACAGCCTTATCCATTATTGAGTCTTGTGTAAGTAAAGCAAAATATTAGTTTAAAAGTCCTCAAACTGAACTGGTGATATTGCATTCCATACAGCCTACACATTTGGGACAGTTACCCGAACGTCCTCAGTGGCATAAGTAACTAATAGGATGGCAGGTCAGGTAAAATTCCAGTGACCCCTGGTCTGAGAGGGCCCCGTGGAACTAATACCAAACTCCACAAATTAAACAAAATATTTTTTTTACGTATTTATAAAAGGAATAAAATTAAACGCATAACGCACGGAGAATCCTTGTTTTTATATTTTTATGGAGCAAAATATGAAAGGCACCACTGTACATTCACCTCTTTCAAATTAGGTATATATAAAAATATTCCGATTTTTTTTTACTTTAATACTTTTAAATTATACAGCGATGTACTTTTTAGTTTAACCTATCGCTAATCAAGCGCGGAATATGGCGATAATCCCAATATATGAAGAAATCATTTGTTTATCGTAATAACGCATTTATTTATGTAAATTGATTTAAATTTTTTTGTTTCATCTGGCGATAGGTTTAGAGCCCCATAGTCCTTAAAACATTGGCAGGAGCCTCAGACAGTGTAGTTGCGCCACTGACCGTCGTGCAGCTCTCCTGTAAGGTTTTTAGTTGGAGTTCATCAAATAAGACAATAGACAGACAAGAGCCGAAGACGGAGATGAAATTTTCACTTCTGGACTTTTCTGACCCGTAGATAAGAAAATCCCCAATGATAGAAACATTACATTGTTATTTGTCATAAAGGAGGAAACAATGATGATATAAAACAATTTACTGTCCTAAACATAAAAAATACATAGGAAAAACATTGTTACCATACAACAGCTTTTACTCAATCTGATCGAACCAAAGAAAGGAAGAAATTAAAAATAAAAAAGATTCTTAGTATATCAGTTCAAGAAATAAAACAAACTTCATTTGAGGTATTAGAATAAAAAGTAACGAGAAATAATAAAAAAAATACCTGCACAGGAAATAAAAAATAAAGTTAAAATAAAAAAGGAAATTAAATATTAAACTAAAAAGAGTTTAGTGCCTCTGGTAATTCGTTGAACAAATGTAAGGTCTAGAATTGGTTTTAGTACATAATTGCCTTTATTGAGAGTATTATAATTATTATGAATGTGGCTATAAAATTATGTTCCTGCTAAACTTACACTAACAGTTCTAAATATAAAAGGAATAGATTGTGACAATCCCAAGCCGTCTACAACAATGTTGTACATAATTCACCCCTACGATAGCTCTGACAGATCACTTCTGGAGTAAGAATGGCTATTACACCTTGTAGCTATTATATAATATCAACTGCTTCTATACATTGTTTAGCAGTAGTAAATTATTAAACCAGAACCTGACATCTTACAGCTAAGGTACCTGCCATTTTTCCCCAGACTTATACACGTGCCTGTAGTTGCTATGGGTTGCTTCATTTCGTATCTCCACTTGTGCCTGCGGCACTTTTAATCATTTTACGTTTTGGATGGCCATAGAGGCGACGGTGGGTTATTTTTTAAGTCTGAGTAGATTAAAATAAGAATCATATAATGGTATCATAAAATTATTTTAACTCATCATAAATTTTAACATCATTTTAGTTTTTTTTTTGTGAATTTTTAGTAATGAAAAATTTACTGAATTTGTGATTTATTGAATATTAACTTCTACCAAATCGATGTTTTTCCAATAACTGCAAAAAGTAACGCAAAACTGTCTTAAATACTTTACCCAAAACCACAGACAAAATTCCTAGTTTAGGTCTGTAATAAATGTGTTTTTTAGTTTATATACTTGTATATATTCATATAAATAATTAAAGTTTAAATTGGTATATTTCATGTTATTTATTTATATTTTCGTTTAAATTTAAAATTGTTTTTTTATTAATTAAAACATTAAAAAAATGAAACACCTCGAAATCCAAGAAGTGAGCCTGGCTTCCTTTAAAGACTCCCTACCTCAGTGTGAACCATTGAGGTAGGGAACACAAGTTACTTTTTGGAGATGCTATTGACTTATGTTCATAAAAAAAACTTTTTGCTGTTTGAGCTACATAAGTAGCGTAAAAAAAAAACAATGATGAATATCATACATTTATGATTACCTATTTAATCTTGTGTAGAAATATTATACAATAAGTACTAATTTATAAATTATATTTGTTTATAGCTTTAGTAAATATTAGTAAAAGGTAAATATTTACTCGTAATTAGTATATTCTATCTCATAAAAATTAGTTATTGTTGTCTTTAAGTTAAAATATTTATAGTGGTGTGTGTTATAAACAGAACATTTGACTAAAAGCAAAATGTAAATAGGTGTAGGTACATGTGCCCTCCTTAGATAGGTAAACAATGCCTCTTTTGATAAACTTAAAACACAATAAATTATAAGGTCACTCGAAAAACCAAGAATAATCATCGACAAATTGGTGCATCTAAAGCACGTCGCAGTGGCAGGGCTTCTCAGTTAGGCAATGACGGTTCATTGACCTGTCCGCATTGCAAAATAATCAGTCAAGCGAAAAAGTTCACTCAGCTGATTCACTGCCAAATTTATTTTGACGTAAAATCGTCTTCTTTATAGAATATATGAAGACTACTGAAGTTGAACGGGGAGGGCAGCGTTCGACAGAGGAAGATTGGAGGCGATGGCCGATAAACAAATCGGCCAAAGTTCCCCCCTCCCTGTACGACACAGGCGGGGGGAGGTTTTCAAATCTGTACAGTTCAAGACTTTGACTAGCTATGAAGCTCAAACGATAGATCTTGATTAGAACTATCCGTTACAATCTAAAACATCGATCCAGTTTTGGGGAGTAAAAACACACCTTACTAAATACATTCAACACGTATAGCCACTGTAAAGAACGCTTCAGTAGGTATTTAGAAGTTGTATGATTTATTAGCGGCTGAGAGGATCAAGAGATCAGAGCAAACAAACGCCAATCCCTCGACTGTGAATCCCGTCGCACTCCCACCAGATTTTACCTGTTTCATGTATTTTTTGTGTACACACAGTGATATGTTGATTTGTAATTATAAACTTAAACGAGGAATAACATTCCTAAACAACATTATAACTAATTTTATAAGGTCATATTTATGACCCCTGGCAGATTGACGAACACCCTTTTTCCCCTTTCCAACAAACAAGTTGATTTTTGACAGCTTATGAGTTTTTTTTAGTATGAATAACATTTTTAGCGTGAAATTAAATTTTGAGCATAGAAGTTTTTGTCCTATAGCATCGTAGATAGTAGTGAGATTTGCCATAGTGAGATTTTCGTACTCAGTTGAAATGTTTTGAAATGTCAATTCAAAAAGACGTACCCATTTAGAAAAGACACATAATATAGTTACATTCACTATATGGCCTCTTTTCGGGAGTGAAATACCCCGACGTATTGTTTTGTTATATAAAAAAATTATAATAACAAATGAAATTATCCAAAGCCATATAAAAATATCTTCTTTTTTAACATTTTCACGGGTTACACTGAGGTTTATTTGTCTGGACAATTTGTCGGGACGGTAAATTGTCCAATGTAATTGTTGGAGGGTAAAAAGTGTCTCGTGAGCGACACTTCAATTTACCGTCCGGACAAATAATTCAACGAAACGAATGACTTCAAATTAATCAATATATTTTATGCTAGCTTAATACCACGTGACACAGCTGCCTTCTGGGCTCGCCTAAGGAAGTCTGCGCCGTTGCTGAGGTACTTTAGTTTACACGAAAAACAAACAAATCTTTCACACTAACCCTTCCTCGGGTAAGCGTCACGTTTTTAGTCAATCGTTTCCCGGCGTTTTGTATTCAAATGCATTCACGATTATCAAGCATCTTATGAATAAAAAAAGTTTACAAAAATATTTATAAACATACAATCAATTTTAAAAGAAACTTAATAAATCACTTTATGTTGAAAAATAATCGCGCGTAGCAAAAAAAAAGTGACTATGGCCTCTTCGTAGTGAGCTTTTAACAATTTGTCCAATATAGCTTTAGCTAAAATGTTCTAGTAGCTTGGGTTGAATGGACAGACGAATGTACTTCCCCTCGTTACAAAACCGTTAAGTGGAACCAATCACTCTAGAACTATGTCCTTCCCAAAAAATACAATTTGGAATTACCATCGCTAAAAAATACCCAATGATTCGTTTATTATGCTATAAAATGCCAATAAAATGTAAATATCGGCTTTCGCGATATTCTGACTATCAAAAAGGTTTTTATATTCCTAATCAATGAATAACAATGAACCCGTTTGACTTCTTTGTTTTTATAAATTCTCAAAAGAATGACGCCGATGGAAACTATATTGTTTTTGATATACCTAACCACAGCGACTGGATATTTTTTATGTTCGCTTCCTTTTTGTAGCCACGAGTTATATATTATCGAGTGTTTGCTCATCTATATACTTTTATTTTTTATTTGGCGACCGCGCTGAATAGGTATAAAATATGTTAGTCCATTAACTGGTTTCGTTTATAAAAAATGCTATGATTGGTTGGTTCGTGTAGATTTTTTTCTACAAAAATATCGCAGTGCCAGAAATAAATCTATAATACACCATACAATTTTTGCTTTTTAGTTTTTACTATTTGAATATATTTTTAAACCTTACTAAACGTGTTTGTTATTATTGTTTTATCTGTCCTAAGTATTTGTCACCTATGTAGGTCACATAAAATAACGTGGTTTAATTTAAACACCGACAAGAAGTGATTTTTTCATATAACTAGAAATCATCGTATGCTTAATGGACAATTCCTTTAGGGATTCAATTCTAAGGCATTATTCTGTAACCTGAAAACGCCGATTTTCCAAATGTGATAGGGTAAACGTTTTTGGAAATACGCTCCTGAATAAAAAAAAAGGTTCATATTGAAGCGCTTGTCGATCTCCAAATAATAATGATAAAAAAATCGAGTAGATTAAAATAATAAATAAAAAGAAATATAATATATAATGGGACCATGACGCGATAAAAACAAAATCGTTACAAAAAATGTAGGTTTGTAAGCTTTAAATAATCATATTATTAATAAATATTTTTTGTTTTATTACATACGAATTTGATTTGTATTAATATTAGATAAAGATTTGTAAGATAATTAATTATCTAGCGATCATTGTTCTTACTTTTTTTTTTTATTGTAAACTTTCACGGTCGTCGTTGGGTTACAATTTTTCGTATTTTGACGCACCGTGTGTACAATAGCATTTAATCCAGACGCTTCAGAGATGATCACAAATCCCGTCCTCTGCGGATTGTTCGACACTTCAGTCCAATATGAACTAATTTCGTATTAGCGGGAAACATATTCATCTCCGAAGCGTTAGCATTCATACAGGGTAAGTAAACATCCGAAAAATTATATGCTTATTGTTTTAATGCAATAAAAAAAATATGTGTTTTTTCCTGAAGTAAAACTGAACTGAAATCGAACCAGTCCCTAAAAAAAAGTCCATAAAAAAAGAACCCACAAATGGCACATCGGTTACGATGAAAAGCAACCTATCCATATACAAGCATTAAGAATGCACCTACTGGTAACACTTTTCTACTTCACGGGGATATAATCGTGTAAAAAGCTTATACACAAGTATATACACAAGTTTTAGTCTTATGTATTTAAGCAATTGACATAAAATCAAGTTTAATGTGTCGCGAACTGGCATCAGCGGTCAAGCCTTTATTAATACAACAAACATATTGAAGGGATTGTGTTGGCGGCCTTAAATATGCATATACACTTATTGTTTTATGCATATAATTGTATTTTTTGATTACCTTTTAAATAAAAGAAGAAAAAATGCCCTACACTAATAAAATAACTTTTAATTGAAATTAAACCGAACAACAACTGAACAATAAACCATAAATTATATCTTCCTCATTTCTCTCCTCCTCCTGTCCTTATTTTACCCTAAAAATTTAAAATATTTTTTTTTGATCTACATACTTATCGAGCTTTCATATACATAGTTTCCAATCCCCTGATGGTTAAGGGTCTAAAGGAAAAAAGCATTTAGCTTTAGGTATGTGGCTACATCATGAAATAATTTAATATGTACTGGATAGTTCAGCGTTTAGTTTTTTTCTTAAAGAAGAATTTTTAAAATATTACAATTTTAGATTTCAATTTTCAGGTTGTAGCTCCTCAATATTTATTAGGGGTACTGTAATGCAATCTGAAGACTGTAACCATACACAGAAATGCAGTTATAGCTAAAATGATCTTTTACGTTTTGTAGGGTGTAAAAGATATTTTAACGGAAAAGAGGGTATCTATTGAAACAGTGCAAACTTTTATAGCTTACGTGTTGACTTAAATCGACTATATTTAAGGCGCCCCGGGACGCATTTGTCCTTGAGATTAGAAAGAGTAGGCTTTATTCGAACATTGACGTGTAGAAAAGAGACGGATATACTCGCCGACCGAGAATTCGTTACATTTGGAATCGATGAAACATGTTTTTTGTATTTAAATAATTATTATCATTTGAAAAAAATCGTTTTTTTTAAGTAATGTCCTAGATTATTATATTGTCTATCTTTAGAAAGAAAAATTAGGTTCGCGTCACTTACACAACTTAAAAGAAAATCGTTGCAAGAAAAAAACAACACTTTCTTATTTATTTATTTTCATTACTATTATAAGGTGTATTTCTTTTTTTTTTAAGCAAAGTACTAAATGAATATATGTAGAATATTGTGGTATTTTTAGTTTTAGCCATTTGTTGGGAATAACTTCAACAAAATGCACCAAAATACGTTACAAAACACGTTTTAGGGACTGGTGGCGCCTTACGAAGACGTTGATGTAACCAGGCCGACAAACCATGTCACCGTTTTGCGTCTGCCTTTTCCGAGGAGCCGGTGAATGTATCAAAATTTACCGGTGCTAGGAGGAAAAAAACATCGATCGCTAGCGCTTGCCTACAGATATAAGCGACCATCAAACTTGATCTTTTGTAGTGCAAAATGAAGTCTCTAACGTTAATGTTGCTAGCTGCTGCGGTCGGAATCGCCTGCGCAGGTTCGTCTTTAACTATTTACTTTTGTTAGGTTTAATTAGATAATAATATGTGTTTGTTAAGCTCATACACTTGTGAATAAAAATAACTACATGTATGTGCATGCTCTCAAGATACCGTTAATAAAGATTAAACTAATTTATAAAAATATGCCTCGGGTTGGCAGTCAGGATCTCAGGACTTACTCAGCGACAATCCAAATCAACATGCTTGAATTATATAGGACTTTCCTTCAAGTTAGAAAAGTGTACTAAGTCTGTGACTTTAATTGGCGACTTCAGGGAAATAAGTGTGACATTTTCTATGGTTTATTTAAATTAATGATTAAACACACATTTAGACCAACAAAATACTTTTTATTATATTGAAACGATATTAAAAATGTCGAAATTTTAAGGATGCCTACCTAAATCAGAAATAATTTAATAAATTCAAATTATTCTCATACAGTTTTTTATTTTTTCGGAATTACTCGATTAAGGTAGATCTCTCCGTTAAAACGATATTGAAAAGACAATGTATGAAAAAAATATCATACTACCCGAAATGTTATTTTTGTATGAATAATACAATTATTGTTGTTCGATACATTTTCAATCAACAAAAATGGTTGCTTCCTCAGACACAAAGATGTTTCCTGGAGGCCTGAGAAAATTGTTACGCAATAATTCGGAGCCTAAGTTTCATAATATGAAGTTGGTTCCGTAGTTCAGGAACTTTCCTCAAACCTAATTCGACAGTGTTGCTTTTAAACATAACATTTCACATGCTATTTTATGAGGACAACATTTCAATAAAAACATTTGCTTGATTTGACAAAAGAACAGAGCAACCGACCTATATAAAATAATATAAGATAGACATGATTTTTCAGACATGGTCAGAGGGGGGTGGGGGGAGGGGTGGTGGTAAGGGTAGCATTATGTAAAGTTCGAGACTACCGAGTACTCATGAGTACTCATTGATGACTCATTGACCTCTGAGTATGTTTAATTCTCATAAAATCCAAATAAATTGAACTTTTACGTATCTATAACATTGCAAATATACAGTTTACTCAAATATTTTTATGTTTTGTTTTTTTTCAACAAAATAAAATATTATTAACATTTGAGTCAGATGATCACTACGTTGAATTAGGCACAAACAGACAAGATTGTACGAAAGGAATTTGTATTGAGGACAAAATTTTCATAACAAAATAACAATATTTGAACATGATTTCGCTTGATTGCATATTTATTAATCATCGCCACGATTCAAGGAAACGACAACAAAATTACCACATTACTATGATAATAGGTTTATCAGCCAAATCTTATGACACGACTTGCTTTTCGATATTTTTTTTTATGATTTTTTTTAAATTTCCAGTATAACCTGCCCGATCAATAATAATCTAACGATTTACAAAGTTTGTGACTAGTTTTGTCACGTGTTTATAAATTTAATCCTTTAGACATTATCAAACAAATACTAACTAATTATAAACATTTACAATTATAAAATATTTTAATACAAAAGTGTGTCCTACTAAGGTGTAAGGTGTGAGGTAAAGCGTATGTGTGCTATAGGTTAAGGTAATATCAAAACACAAAACACGCATAAAATTATGAACATTTACTTACTAAAAATCCATTAAAATCACTACGAAGATATCTTTAAGTACATAAGGCGATTGCATGTGACCTTTTCGAGGGCTGTTGGAACTAAATAGTGAATTTAATGGTTACGACTTTAAACTCGCGGTTCTCGTTAAAAACGTGATTATTTCGTAAAAAACAATATGAAGGGTACAATTAATACGCGATTAGACGCGACTATTCAAAATTACATTAGCTGACACTGGTTTGATTAACACTTCTAGCTAATAAGGTTTGTGTATATGTCATAAATAACGGAAAAATAACAAACGTCAATGTTTGATGCGGCGTGGTGTGTCTCGTGTCTAAGGTCGCATTCTTTGGGTTCCATTTGACGGCGCAATCGACCTCCCCTCGGGATAACTCGGGATAATTGGTTCCTCCTTTTGAGCCAATGTAGAATCTGACTTTCCGCCTGTCTGTGTGATCACGAAGAATGATCTTAAAAAAACAGGAAAATGCCTATATTAATAAATCGAATATTACAATACATATTTTTTAATTTTATAACGTAATGTCACATGAAGTTAAACTAATAAACAAATATTTTTCACAACTATGAAAAAAAACTAAGTAAAAAAAAAATTAACAATGGGGTTCCAGATTACTTATATTTCTAATTTTTAAAAATATAAATATTAGCTATATGAAGACAGTTTGAAAATGCAAAATAAAAACGCATTCAAGATGTATCACGATGAGTAACAGCAGCTGTCAGCCATACAGCCATGGCTGGCAGCCATTTCGTGACCATGAACTTTTTTTACACTAGTCGTGACTAGACACTAAGGTTTTATGATATTTATTAATAATATAAAAGCAGAGACGGCGTTTAAATTAAGTATTTTCAGTAATATTGTATATACTATTTATTATTATTTATAATATCAAATCAAATTAAAAATTCAGAATGTTACTATGAGATTTTATAAGGTTACATGATGAAATTAGTATGGAGATAGCTTGAACCCTAGGGAAGGAGATAGGTTATTAAAAAAAACATACCCCAAGAGGGTGAAATAGGGGACGGAAGATTGTATTTGTCAGCTAACATGCTAGGAAGGTGTTTTTGAGCATTTCGGAAATTGAAGGTCAACGGTCAAAGTCTTCAGTTCTCCCGAGTGCCGCAGGCATGAGTTGTCGGGCCCCGGAAGCGCCGTTAAAGCCGCATGCAGAATAGCTTGTAATATAATATATTCCAGGTCACCTGACCTCCAGCTATGCAATTTACGCAGCCCCCAATAAAAAAACCATCATGAGCTGGTGGCAAAAACATTAATTTAAATATAATTAAATATTTTTTTACCTGCATAAAAAATAAAATCTTTTTGTAAAGTTTTTTTGAAGATCATTCATAAATATAAAACATGCATACTCCATTATTACAGAATTATAAAACATAACTAGTTATGATTCTAGTAGATACCAAATTATGAACATAAATAGTTATGATATAATAAATAAACAAATTATGAATAAACTATTATGATACCGAAGAACATATTTGTATGTGTATATTTATTAATCAAATAATATTTTATTTAATTGAGTAATAATATGGAAAAGGTTGCTTTTATATGAAATGATCGTAGCGATGATGTCTTTACATATAGACCATTCTAATTCGGTCCTGATCGTACAAAAATGTAAGCTTTATCCTCCAACCTCAATCAACATTGAACGAAGATATTATATTGACTTTGCGCTTTTTTGCGCGGTTAAGGATTAATAGGTAAAGTGATGAGTTTGTGAGCTCACTTATAAATGAGCTCACTCCAACTGCCTACCTTCATTAAACTTCCAATAACAACATATGTACAGAGGTCGAGGTCAAGGTCGAACAAATAATTTCTTTACGCTTCATAAATGGCGAAATAGCAATCAACTAAGTTTACTTACCTTCGGATATTTAAACCTTTATTTGTGTTTTATTCGGTTTTTAATGGGCTGGTTTGAATTACCAACTAAGATTGCATGTTAAAAATTCAAATAGATGATGGCTTCTTACTAATGTTCGGGCCACGAATATTCAATGGCGCTTTAGCGGATAAATAATTCTAATATATATTTTTACACACAATCAATTAAACACATTTTCGTCAATGCTCGGGGAATATTTCTAGTGTTGGTTCAAAATTGTTTTATTTTAGTTTAATATAAAAAAAATGTAGTTTCTCATTTTGTCTCTTTGTGTCGATTTGTGGGAAAGGTTAAATGTGGTATGGTAATGGGGTGGTGGTGGTCTATTTATAGTAGCATTCAATTCAAATTCTAAGAACCTAGAATTCTTTGTCATATACGAGGTGTGATCAAAAAGTAAGGTGACTTTTCAAATTTCGCGGGGTACGTCCGTTCGATCTTCGATTCTTGTTTTCGTTATGTTGGTACACTTGTTTTTAACATCTGTGAAAAGTTTCAAGAGTATAGCATTTTTTGCGTGCTCGGCGATTTTCTACTATCGAAAAACATGGATCAAAGAGTTTGGATTAAATGTTGTGTAAAAAATAGAATCAATGCTCTAAAACTCTTGAAATGTTGACAGTGGCATACGGTGAGTCTAATTCAAGTAAAAAAAATGTTTACAAGTGGTATAAACTCTTCCAAAAAGGCCGAGAAGTTCGGCCTTCTTGGAAGGCCAATCTGAGCTGAAGGCTATGCCAAAAAGTGCTTATCAGAAGTGCTTTGAGGATTGGAAAAAGCATTGGTACAAGTTTGTATTGCATCTGAGGGGGGTTACTTTGTAGGAGACAAAATAAATATTGATGAATGAATAAATATTTTTGATAAAAATAAAAAGTCACCTTACTTTTTGATCACACATCGTATTTTGTTAGTTTAGTGATAATTGCGACTGAACTAAGTTATTTTAGTAAATTATGTGTTAATTTTACACCAATTAATCTTCACCTACGCGCTGGCCCCTTGCTTATTTGGAGAGACCGTTAAAATATATTTTTATAGAAAATATTAGAGGGGCGGCTATTAGAGACTTGAGAGAGGGGTTTTAAGATGGGGGACAAAATGTTAAATTTCAAATTCAAGTGATTTTTTTGAAGGATAGTAGGTAACTGCTTAATAATTTTGATACTAAAGACATTAAAACGAAATCATCAAGATTGCCGGCTTACCTTCTGAAATATTAATGCAGCTGGTTTTCAGCGCTGTCATTTAAATTAAAGATAGATATTTAAACACCTAGACATGAATGTATATATAAAAACTTCTAGTAGTAGTTATATCTTGGGACCTCGATAACAGAATGCGGTGACTCCTCTGGAACATATCCTCCTCCTCTGTAGCAATTATTGTGAGATTTTCAATCGTAACCACTGCAATTAAAAAGTTAAGCGAGGCACTTGTATTATATTATTGTAGCTGCAATGATGTTTACAAATGAAAATTATGTCTAAATATTTGTTTAGCAGATGGCGAGTATTTCACTCCGGAATCATACTATGTATTATATTCAAACGGTATACGATCGCCGATAACCCGGCTGAAGAGGTCCACCATTGAGAACCTGCGGCAGACGCGGTCAGTTCCCATCCACGGCAGTGGCACCAGCAGTACAGCTGGAGCGTCCACTGGATCGAGACATGGTCCGTATGGCTCGGAGACGACCAGCAGTAAGTGATCGGAGACATTTACATTGACTAAACAATCAGTTTAGTCAATGTGAATCACATTCACATTGACTAAACAAGCAATGCTCCTTATTTAGCATTCGTCAAATATCTGATTACGAGTATGCAGGCCAATTTTCCGCTGGTTGGAGGTCAGTTTATTTTGTGCTAGACCATCACTTCATCAGTTCGCGTCAACGATCTTTTTCAAACATATAGATACGGCAACTGAGGGTGAAAAACGCACCAAGCCCAAGTACGCCACTTTGCGTCGAGTACACTCCTCGCGTATCATACGTCTCGCTTGCTCGCATGTCATCGCGATGAGTCTCTATCCAGCATGGTGGAATGTTGCGGCGCGCGAAAGGGCGGAGGGAATCTACCGGTGTCACGTTTTCACAAGAACGATTTGTATGACATGCCGTATCTATATGTTTTAATAGATCGTTGGTTCACGTAGTGTCAATTGCGCTGAAAGTTACTTCTGTTGCGAAAACACATAGATGACATGTAAAATATATGATAGAGAAATTATATAAATATAAATTTTCCACAAAGCTCTAATAATATCGAATTAAGTAAGGAAATATAATCACGGAAAGAATGGAAGCATACAGAAATAATTTGTCAATATGTTTTGACAAAGTGTTTATTATTATTACTATTGATAAGTATTACGTAATAGTGATACGTAGTATTGCGTAATTGACAATTTAGTGTATCGAGATATTTACTGAAAGACATCGTCAGCTAACGAGAGATAGACACGGGGAACGCGTAGATATCTAATTGAAAACAAATCAAAATGACATAAGTCAAGCGAAATATATAAACAAAAAAGCTATGGCAACTCCTTCTAGACATTAAATGAGTTTGTATTAATTTTAACTGGCCAAATACGCTCTCAAAGGAGAATTAAAAAATAGTAAATAGATATTTTAGAACAGGAACATATTAATGAAAGGAGTATTAAAATGTAGCAGCAAAATTCCATTCACCAGTTTGAAATTAATTAATCTATGAAATAAGTTACTTTCAATGGTAAGACTGATGACTGGAGGCACAGAAGGGTGAGAGAGCAATGAGGTTAAATGGTGCCGGGGAGATTACCACCGTAGAAAGCAATACCGGACACGACCTTAAGTCCGATACCCGTGGACCAGGCCTAAACGGATATCAAACGGTCAGCGAGAATGCACTTCAAACTTCATTTGATCGTTTCTGACAACATAACAATTTGATGACTGAATTTTACTAGTGCGTTAATCGTTTTAACCCTTATACTTAATAACTTTTGCTTCTTTGATATGTATCTTTGTAGGTGCATCTTTAGAGAGTCAAAAAAAAAAAAGAATCACACGGGTACCTAAAGTATTTAATTGTCTTCCCACCAGATGCCAGAGCCGAAACCCACTCGCAAAATATTGGCGGCCATGGTGGTGGTGGTCACGGCGGCTTTAGACAGAGCACCAACTTCGCTCACGCCGGCACCAGCAACAACTACAATCCAGGATTCCAATTCCCAGTCTACGACTTTCCATTCCCAAACTTTGGATATTTCCCCAGGACTCCATACGGCCCGTAAGTATCAATTTAATGTTTGACTACTTTCACGATATTTTCTTTTTATTAGAATATTTTTCTTAGCACTGTTACTTATTGAATGTATGAATGTAAGAAGATGTCGATATATAAGAAGATTCGACTTTTTTAAAACTTTTATGACACTCTTATATAAAAATGCCTAATGCACCCGACGCTTTTAATAAAACTTTTAAATATTATGAATAATTATTGATTAAGGCGACTTGCCGTTATTAAAACACTACCATAAAAACATGACTAGATTAAGTGCTTTCACGTTTAATTAAAGGTTTTTACAATAATCCTGTTTTTTTTTAAATTATTTTATTATCACAATAATTGACTTTATTGCATGTATCATATCTAAATAGTATAATTACCTAAACGACTATAAATGAAAGTGCAAACTTTGTTTTTTCTACAAATTCATCACATCATAAGAACATCGGCTCTTTCATACATTTGTGGCATTTTAGTTTAATTTTTATTTGAATATTACGGGTGAAGTGGTATATTTTTTTTAAATATCAATGATTATTTCGAGTAAGAATTTCATAAATCATATTCACAATTAAAATCTCCAAACGAACCGTGAACCGCATAACCGCGTGAAATCGACGAGAACTTGACTGAGGACTATGAATAGAAGAGTGAGACGAATACATTCCGGAATTTCACACGATAAAATCGGAGGCCACTAATAAAATACTTAATGCACTTAATTAAAAAATAATAGATATTATTATTATTATTTTTATTACTTTTATTATTAATCTCACCTACGTACCTAACAATATTCAATAAGGATATACTTATAATCATGTAGTGAAGTTTGCCTATAATTAGGCATCTATAAAGAATATAATAGTTGAAATGGCTCTTCGATAAAATGTATGTGGTCCAGCTGTCGCGGAGTGGTTACGATTTAGGAAATTGAGTTCAAACAGAGGAGAGGGAAAGAGTCGCCATGCGATAAGCGATGGATAACGGTCAGATGAAGCGGTCGCGGTTGGTGACCGCCAAACCCTACCAGAGGTCGAGGTTTGGACTGAAACACGTGCGTTAAATTCTTTAGCTTCACGGATTCTTTTCCGTGAAGCTAGGAAAACCGTACCGGCATACGCTTAGAGCATAGCAATTATTATTGCCTGGCCGATCTGATAATATTTTAATTATTTTTGGTATTAATTATCCGATACTGTGAGGTTTAGATCTATTATGACATTT
This sequence comes from Neomicropteryx cornuta, assembly GCA_020383195.1. Classification (NCBI taxonomy): domain Eukaryota; kingdom Metazoa; phylum Arthropoda; class Insecta; order Lepidoptera; family Micropterigidae; genus Neomicropteryx; species Neomicropteryx cornuta. The sequence goes on from JAHKQU010000014.1 coordinate 17,505,755, forward strand.
CATTCGAGGATCATTCATTTAATTCTTTATTCGGTTTAATTCACATTATTGTATTATAGTTATAATCAACATCGCTGTCATCGTGTGATATCATTTTTACTTCTTAATATCATGGTTCCATTTTTTTTATTAACGTTTCTTATATTGCCTGACATGCGAAAGAGTAGGATAGAGAACTAGAAAATGAGCGTTTTGAGAATTATTTCCAGTCATATTAAAAACCATTTAAAAAAATGGCGTCATAAAAATTACCTAAAGGATAATACACGTTGAAGTGAGGGTGGTGGAGGAGAGGAATGAGGGGGAACCCTCATCAAAAAAACATGAAATTATTACTCCCCATCTTACACGACCTATATTTATAAATTTTAAAAATTCTACGTTTAGGAAATAAACTAAATTTCTAATCTATTAAGTACAGCACTAATCGAATCTTCAACTACTACCAATATTAAATATATTTTAAAAAGAAAAATTATACACTAAGTGAAAAAAGTTAATTAAGTAGGTAATTTATTTGATTATAAATAAAATATCAAAATTTAACATTGTTTCTAAAATATGATACATACTTTACACATGATTTTTTTAGATTATTTGTTACTAAACTGATTTTCAACGTATATTTTTTTTACAAAATGAGCCATCTTATTATGATATAAATATTAAAAACATTTGGTGATTTAAAAATCTAAATATGTAAATATTCAACTTAAAAAGAAAAAGTTTAAGGCGAGACGGTACATTTCTTAACTCCAGTGCGTGTATGCCTCAGTAGGTCAGCATGCCAACAGCGATGGAACAGCAGAGTACTAAAGTCTACGTGATCGGCATAACATACAAGTTGAAGTACTCGTAGGATGGACTATAACATCGAACATGTTTTACTTATGGTGTCGATTTTTCGGGTGTCAAAACAAACATTTTGTTTAAATATTATGTATTACGCTTTACACAGGTTACGTTATTCATTATTGTATCAGTTCAAAACTGTTAAAAATTAAACATTACATCGTAAATGTTATAAATCGTATTAAGATACCTGCTTTTTGATCCATAAACTAATCGATGTTTAATAGTCATTTAATTTTACAGTTTGTGATAGATATATTACGGGAATCACAAGAAACGTTACACATATAAAAACGAATACGTTACGCGTAAGAGGAAAACTTTCAGCGACTAACCCATCTCAATTGGTGTCTGATCTTCTGCAGTTTTCAGTCCTAGTCAGTCCTCCAATCACAGGCATCTAAGTCGTATTGAGGTTTCTAGCTTATTTGTAAAATCCGACCAATACCTCTTTAGATGGATAAACTCATCAGCTGTCTTTAAGGTTTTCCCATGTACTCATAAACTCGTTTTATTAGTAAGTCATCGTAAGTGTATTCTTGCCAATTTGATCATACCTCTGATTTAATCGCATTTTTATGATAGTAGTGAATTGCTTTGCCAATTTTATTTGAAATATGCAGTAAGACAACTTAAAATTCACCAATGAACACCACAAGTATAAACTCGTTTTTTTTCGTCATAATAAGAAACCATTATTTAAAAATTGCATTATAATAATTTTATATTAAGTAGGAACCTAAACCTATCGCCACTTAAATATTCTGTCGAAATACTTTTTTCCGTTATTCTATGAATGTTAACTGTCATTAAAAGTAATAAATTATTATATATGCCCATCTAAAATATTAGGTACATAATATTAAAAACTATGTCAACTTTTATTTTATTTTATTCTTATAATGATCACTATATTTTATCTCGTTTCCTACGTTAGGTAGCTGAGATACTAATATTAGCATATACATCTGAATCTGGTAAATCTCTTTTTTTAAAAAAAATCATGAGTTTTTATAACGTATATATATTAGTTATAAATATATAAAAACATGGTCAGCCATAACGAGCTAATTCATTTTATGGAATCATGTAACATTCCTATTATTGAAATATGTATGTAGAAGGATGAAACTATAGTTAGGTATATTAGTTCTTCACCAGCCTTCGATGACTTTCGCGCCTTGGCTCAAAACTCGCGGTGCGTCATGATCGGTCGGCCATTTTGGCGAGAATAAGCTCTAAATAGCCCGCCGACCGCACGAGGCTGTCCTGTCAAGGACAACTGGCCAAGATGTTTGTCTCCTGACGTGTCCACATTTCGTTCGGCAGTTTGTTCAACCAGCTGGCCTTTTGTGCCTTTAATGGCCGATTGGAAATTACTTTGGACATTTGGTATTTTCGCTCAGACGATCTTGCTTGCCTACCATCGAGGCATTAACCATCGACCAATAACCATTGACCCATTGCGATTTTGCACGTTTAAAGTGTTTTGAAATCGATTTTTATTTCTTCCGATGCGAACAACGAGGTCGATTAATAATATGGGTTAGTATGCATCTCGACATCACTTTAATAAGGCGGTCGATTTAATTGATTTTTTTTATTTTAAATGCGCAGTGAGGTCGAATTAATCTTATCAAATTTTGTTGGTTATATTTTAATCTTGTATTTGTATACTAACATAACATTAAGTTTATTTATTTATTTTATTTTCTATTTATTCATAATGGTACAATAGAAAGTCACAACAATAAATTAAATAATAATACGAAATAAAAATAAATTATTATCAAATAGTCAAATTAAATACCAGTCACTTATTGTTGTATTGAATACGTTATATCTACTACTTTGGGTAGACTGCATTAATATTGACAAATTGATTATATTTAAGCAAAAATGTATGATTTTAATGTGTTGTGTAAAACAAAGCATGATGCTGCATTAGTGCTATTATGCTAAATTTTCCAAGTTTATGCTACTTTATATTCAAGTACTACAATATATATTCTTTATAATTTGATTACCCCCTTCCCCTCCAACCAGGGTTAGAGTTAAAAATAAACAGCCACCTCAAAACGTGTTCGTGGTGGATCGTTGTCAAGGTGTTTGACTAATGACCCAACGGTCGTGGGTTCGATTATAGTCATATCATGTTTAAAGATTCTTTGCCACATCTGGATCACACATCCCTGCAAACCTATAAGTTTCCTAATAAGGGCACAGCAGCTGCCAAAATGTACGAATACAATTCATTGTTTTTTTAACGCGAATGCAAACTGTCTATTCTTTTAAATCTAATATTTGGCTATTTACTGAGACAATAACCAACAATGAAATGTCATTAAAATAAAATTGACTATGTTGAACGAATTATTTTGGTTATCATTTTATTTTTAAAAATGTCTTTGTTATTATCGTGTATACGCATTACAATTAACACATTATTTCATTTTAACCTGAACAATCCTGTTTTTATAGCTGAATATTGAATAACAGTGTCATTTTATTTGTGCTAAATTATCGCATTCGTCTTATGAACGTCACGTCATTACTGATTTTTATCTTGAATAACTGATGCGTATATGTACCCTATCGTTGAAGTCTCTTAATACAATTTAGCATGAACATTTCCATGCAAAATCAAACATGTTTCTTAATCTTTGATAGCCAAAAGCTTTTGTCACCTACATATTTTATTAGAGTCTTACACCAATCATGTCAACTTCAAGTTCATTTAATTTATTGAGGCATTATAAATTCAATACAAGAGTTTAAATACGATAATAGTATCTCAATAAATAGGCTGTGCTCATCTGCTTTTCTTATTGTAAGAAAAGAAGCCGCTGTTTTTAGCACAGCCCTTATATTTTTTTTTATTAATAGCAAGGGAGCATAGTTACTTAAGCATCCTAAAAGTTAGGGAGCCAGTAGGCATTTGAGCATAACATTAAATAGGAACAAGATAAAATTAGGATCAGTAAAAATATAAATAAAAGCATATAAGATTAAACAAAGCTTGGTATTATAAATACCACATATACAACTAAAATATTAAATTCGCAGTTTAAATAGTTATTTACCTTAACCCTTTGTACCCTTTGTGTAAAGGTATGAATCCCATATATCTTTCAAAGTAATGCGTAAACATTATTAGCGGAGTCTTCCCAGGTAGAGTAACTCGGCAACCGCGGATGTTTTGATTTTACGCAGCAGATTATTTTACAAATGTCTGACATACTAATTACCAGTCTTTTATAGTATCCGCTGGCATTTGAAGCCCTTTCACCATTTTTTTTTTGCGAAATTACTTATAAGTTCATCAGCGAAATACAGACCACAATAAAACCCCCGAATTAAAACCCGAATCCCCGAACCCGAACCCCTAACCATAATCACCAATTAATGATGATGTAAACACGATCATTTCAATTACCCTCGGCGACTAAGTAAACGATACAAATATAAATTCAGCGCTCAATTTGGCCAATTTGTGTTATTGATTTATTGGCTAATATTTTAGTTTCAAGTGTTATTTCTGTGTTTTCCAGGTCACTTCACTCTCGTTTCGGCGATGATGACGATGATAACGTGAACGGCATTTCGGTGTCTTCATCGTCGAAAACGGACAAAGATGGAAAAACCGTCTATACCGTCAAACACGAATCACGCGGCGGCGGCGGCGGCCTTGAATCGCGCTTCGGCGAGGAAACCATCGAGGATGACGGCAACTCCAAAGGGGTTTATGTATCCTCGAACTCCTATACTGACAAGGATGGGGTCGTGCACCGCGAGACCCACCACGGAAGATTGTAACCATCTAATGCGGTTACTTTTCTTGAGGCCAATCAATTTTAAAAATGTTCAAAGCACTATCTTTTGATTTAGAAACAATTTTACAGTATTTATTTTAACATATGAACTGTAAATAGCGCCTCCCCGGTGGCCGGTAGGGCCCTCAAGTTTTTTTTAATTGAAATGAGCAACGTCAATTTAATACTAATATAAAAACGTTAAATCGTTTTAATCCATTTTTAATGTTATGTGTAGTATAATCGGCCTCATTACTTTTTGAAATAATACAAAATAAGAAACGTAATTATTATATTCACAGAGTTCCATCGCGTCTAATTCCAATAGTAGGATTTATTTTAATAAGTTTATTCATAAGAAACTAAATTTTAATATAATTTTTAAGTATTTTGTGATGTTTGTATGTAGGTATGAATAAATATTTTATGTGAAAAAAGAAATTGAAAGAATATTTATTCTATGAAGGTATCCTTAAAAATGTCTCTTTCGACAAAACTTAAATTAATGCGAACGGAATTAAAATATTCAAATATTGATGTTCAATATTGAAGAATATAAATTTTAGTTGTATTTTTTTGTTTACCAATTAATTTTTAGTTCTATTTATAATCCAATTATGGCAATGTCGTTCTCTTGTCGTTCTACATGATATTTTCCTTTCCAAGTTTATATTAAAAATATGTACATATCAAACAGTACATGGCCCTCGAGCGTGATTCTAAATTCTATCGTATGATAGCCCATTTCAGAACGTTTCCGTTAGTAGGACCTTAAACATCTTGCATCGGAGCCACATTTCAAAAGCCTTTAGTATTGTTTCTACTTTCAGTTTTGAGTTTCAGCTTCTGAGTTTGGCGAGAAAAGTGAACCAAAAAAAACCGTCAAGACAAACTGAAAGAGGGGCTAAAATATCAATAAAATTTTCTAAACGAATAAAATGAACAAAAGTGAAGTATTTTGTATTTTTGTAAATATTGGCAAATGTTGTTATTATATATATAATACTAAAATGATTACTTTCTTTAATCATTGGCTAAAATTTATACTTCCTTGCCTCAGTTTATTTATATGTATATTTATCTACCAACTAATTTATGTATATTTATTTACTAATTATCATAAGAGTAGGTACTCTTTGAAATTGATTAAAAATACATTTGACAGCATAAAAGTATAAATTTACACTAATTTACAAATACAAAAATACAATTATTGATACTTAAAAAAACATAATTGTCTCTTAGAATAAAATTCAAAACCATTGTTAAATTTTATGTATCAATTTTTTCAAATTGGTGGATTGTTTGTTTTATGGTATGCTAGTTGTTGGGAATTGACTATTGACCCAGAGTTTTTAGTTTCGAATCAGCTCATAATATACCAGGTCATAACATTTTTCACCATCAGGATGGTGGCTGACTCCATCACGAATAAATTTAGCTTAGTTTAGTAGGGCCCAAAATAAATTAAAATAACCCCTAGGCCATAACCTATAATCTATCATAGCAATAATATAAAATAGGCTTGGTATATCTAGGTTAAACACTATTTCACAAATTAGGTGCGTAAGGCAACGCATAAAGACTTAAACGTTACAAGATTATATACCATACTGTTAAGATATACCGTTAAGGTTACCGTTATATATATACCGTTAAGATTATTGTACCATAGCAAAAGTAACCATGATTATAGAAGGAGAAAATAAAACACAAACGAGTTGTGAACAGAAACATAGAAAATAAAAATAAAATTTGTCTACCGCAATTCTTACAATTAATTTTAATTTTATTATCGTTACAAAGTTTCAGGGCCACTTTTTATATAGCTTAGGAGATAGTAATAGGTTTCCATAAAGTTAAATATATTAAATATAATGTATCAAACAAAAACAATTTTTTTGATAATATTAAGTGATTTTTTTACATTCCGAACCCCACAGATGAGGAAAGTACTGTCGGTTATAAGTAGACTCCAATTTTTTTAACAGATTTTCACGTTTTGACCCATCAAAACGTGGAAATCTAAATATTGAAGTCAAAATCTGCATCTGTTTTGACCAGATTTAAATCTAGAATTTAGGTATTTCTACGAAAAGTATTTTGAGTTATAATAGCTTTTTTTACCATTTCTGTGAAGTGAAAAAGCTTACTCTTGACTGGCTATCCGAGGCCTCGCACAATCTCATAATAAAAAGATAACATTGCATAATATATTTTATTAATATGCACTCTTATTATGAACTAAATATTTATGATTAAAAAAAAATATCAAATCTTACAAGCCGTTTGAAATGAAATATGCATCTAACAGTATAAAAAAAAAACATCATTCCCTATAATTTAACAATACTTGTGTGGTAAATTAAAACTAATAAAATTAAAGCCGCGGTAAAACTATCGTTTACCATTATTGCTTTTGAATTGCACTGCTCCAGGTAACTCCAGTGGGTTTTCGGGTCTTGGATAATAATAACCAGAGTTCAGCGGCGGGCCAACTTCTGGCACTGTTTCTGATACTGTGATCACGCTACCCACATTCTGGGTACTTGGAGTCATTGGTTCAGCGTACACCGGTCTGAAGTTTGGGTTAGGAGCATAATACCAATAGCCTGGCTCGGGCATCGCCATCCTCTGCGAAGATCCAAACAGAAACGGAAACTTATTACGAATCTGGTCCCACCATGATCCATTGGGGATGTTGCCTATACTTCCTGAACCAGGACGTCCGTTGTTGGAACCGAATTTGTCGTTCCATTTCCCCCAAAACAGCTTAGCCGAGGGTTGTGAGTCGAACTCTACATTTTGAAGGAAGTCCACGGAGTAAGGATCGGGGAAGATGCCTTGTTGGTCCCTGGGGGTGATTGTAAAGGCATCATTTGCGGCTGAAAATGTTAAATTAAATCCATATTAAATACGTCCGGCGTGCATATTCTGTTGTTTAAGCATTAAACAGCGTTATGTTATTTCTTTTTCGTACCTTCATATTAAGAAACAGTCAATTAAAAAACTGTAAAGTAGTTCTAAAACTTTAGTTTAAATATGACGTAAATATGACGCAAAAGACGTACTTTCAAACATTAATGAGACTTAAAACTACTATCATATTAACATGTGGTTTAAAGAAGTGATTAAATATGATTTCTTTGTTAATATTACAACTTGCGTAAGGTTCGATGGTTAGCGCGCTGTCCCGATAGACATGAGATCCGTGGTTCAATTCTTGGAGCGTTAGTGTTTTATTCTACAACATTTCGATTTTTCAGTGTTTCAATTAACTGTTTTTCAATATTTATTGAAAATATACTATTACAACTCTACACGACATAATATAACTACGTAACATAATATACGCATTATTAAATAACTTTATTAAACATTGTACTGATGTTTCCTGCTTCCCTAACTAGACGAATCTGTACTAAGGGCAGCAGTTTAGGTTTGTTTGCTTAATGTGCCATCTCCGTCATTTGATAGATGCTATAATAATATCTAAAAGCTATATAAATATAGTGTAAAATAAATACAGCATATCAATAAACAATAAATTTAAAATTTCCATTACACAAAAACCAATATTGATATAAAAATATAGTTATTATACACAAATATAAATTAAATATAGGATTAAGTTTACACTAAATGATGTAATGTGTTAGATAATACTAATTGTTATATTATTTACAAAATTTCTACCGTTTTCTATAAGCCAAATATTGAGCAATTTCCCTAATACTTTTTATTAACAATCGATCGCCATTCCTCTTGTATTAAATTGTATGCTTTGGGACCCACATAGATAGGAGTGACTTCTCTGCCCAAAGCCAGTCCTCATTTTAGGAATGTCGAGATCTTTACTGCTTACTGCTCGCGTGTTTAATTTGTGGTATAATGTTTATTTATGCATTTCAACACCCTGACCTATCGTCACCAAAATTTTTTAGAGTCGTTTAACCGGGAAGGATCGACGGCTCGGTATCGTACCAAACCTTCCGTGACACTACGAATGCAATTGTAGCATCTGTAACCAGGCGCAACGGCCTGAAAATAGTTGAGCGAAGCGACCCATCAAGATTGATTGTTTATAATTTATTTTTTAATAATTTAATGTATATAATTTATTCCCATAGCAGTTCAGTCAAAGTTTGAACTATTAAATTACGGTATGTATTCTTTACATCTTATAAATGACTGGTCAAAAATCATCCAAATCACAGGTAATCTGTCGTTATCAAAATAAGCTTTTAGCCCCTTGTAAACAAAAGTCTTTGTTTTAGTTAGGATTTTCAAAAATTACAGCTTCAAAGTATAAAAAAAGAATATACAAAATAATCTAAATTTTGTATCAATAACCAATACATTACCCGTAAATTTAAAAACGACAGATCAAGCAAAATTAGTACTATTAGAACAGGATCCACCAAGTGAGATAAAAGAAAACATTTTATTTATATCTCGATAACATAATGTGCTATATTATGTATTACTAGTATAAAAAAAAAATGCCTACTAGGTATTTATCTTTTTTACGGTAATAAATAATTTAGAACATGTAGTGAAAGCCCTGATTTGTTCACATTGACGATTTTGCAAAAAGGTTATAAATACGTGCATATAAATTTGGTTATTAAGAAGTTTTGCTCCCCAAACTGGCTACTTAAAATAAATATATAAACGTGGCTTCAGACGTCTCAGAAAAAAATGTTTTCAGAGTATGTTTTATTTCATAAAAGCGTACCTTATTATCCCATTTATTCACACCACACAACCTTGTGACCGTTTGAGAGCATTTAACTCATAACATTCATATAATACTTATTTTGATTCATATAATAATTATTTTGACGAGGTTGTTTGAAGTGCTCAATAAAACTTTATAGCTAACATTTATTCACAACTCACATTTTGTGTCAAATTATAGAGTGCAATTAAAGTTTTGCTAGAATAGAGTTAAATATTGGTTTTTCTCTCGCATGCACTGCCAGTAAAAAGAATAATGTATCAAATACCATAAACGATTCCAGATTTCACAATTTCCCTTTAAATGACCTAAAATTATTTTATCTATTATTCGTTATTAAGTATTCGTCATAAATTGTTGAAATTATTTATTTTGAATGTCATCGGGAGCCACTGAGTTGAAATGGACAATTTATCGATAGTTACTCTAAGTGATAAATTTGCTGTATCATTATTTATAATTGATCAAATAATTACCTGACATTTTTTTAATAATCATGCATTAAAATGTCATTCACACTGTTTTGAAAATAAAAATTACAAAAGAACTATTATTATTGTTTGTTGTTAAAATAAAAGGGTTAAAGTTACCTTTTTAAGTATAAAATTTTAGAATATCTTCAGCAGATTGTTTTTTTTGGTGTTACTTGAGCTGGAGGTGAAATGATTGTTGGTATAGTCGAGCAACGATAAGCTGACCGTTTTTAAGTTTCGTTTTTCCGTCCTAATTGAAAAAAAGACAGCTCACCGTCACTTCACTATATCAACATAAATAGTAAATTTATACATCTTTTGAAGCGATTGTTAAAAGTAACCAATTAAGTAAAAACATAACATACCAATGACCACACATAGTAGCAATATATTAAACGCACTCATTATGAAAAGGGTGTTGTCAAAACTAATATTTTAAAGTGCCTATGAGCATGTTATATAGGAAAGTGCTGTTTATCTTGCAAGCTTAAGACCTTGACGAATGTAGGTGTCCATATTTGGCCTGAAAACTTGACTAATACTTTGTGTATTTAGTGTTTGTTATCTACGACGATACTATTTCGTATTAGATAGGAATTGAAAAAAAAAACGAAAGTGCTAAGGCCGCTCGTGAATAATATGCGACCGAAAGGAGGGGGGGCGGGGGCGAAGGAGACAATCCTTTGTGAGAAATCATCATCGTGCACTTATACCTTTTTTTAATAATTGCGATGACCTAGGTCATATACAATTATTTTGGGCCCTACCAACTAGGCCAAATGTGCCTGTCCTTGAGTCAGGGGAGATGGTGGTAATGAAGCGTTAAAAATGGTATGACCTTTGGCTCAATAGTCCAACGCCTTAACCACTAGACTACCACGATCGCGAAATTGTATAATGTATTTCTTAAATACCGTATTTAGATTATTTTTTTTATGTTATAATAGGCGTCCGCCGTAAGTTTACATTAGGTATATAAAAGTCTGACAGTTGGAAAATACGAATTCTTGAATTCTTTTTAATATTTTTACAGATTTTTTTAAACAAATTATATAGCCAGAATGTTTAAAGAAAAAATAATACCGAACGCACAAAGACGTGTTTATAAAGTTAATGAATAACTATAATATAATGAATAATAAGAAGTTAATAAAGATAATGAATGAAGTTTTTAAAGATGGCATTCAATAGTTTTCATATGATTCAGAGTTTCCCAGAGATCAAAAGTCGGTCGGGGGATTATATCCGGTTAAGGAATTCTGCTCGCTCGCCTGTATTATTGTGAACTTGCAATCGTTCCCTTGTAAGTAATCAAGTAGAACAAAGAATCTACAAATCTCTAAATAACAAACATTACATTTGCTGAATATCGTTGCTTAAGCCACATCCGTTTACACCCAAAAATTAAACAACACGTCCTTATCTTTTAGATTACTCTTTGCCAGAATTGGACGTTTTGCAAAAGCAACCTTCCTCAAAGCGATCGACAGTTAAACCCATTTAATTTATGCATCAACTTATTTTTTTTAAATTTATGATCTACGAAATTTAATAAAAAAAGAGCAATAAAACATAATGGTGCAGTACCTAAAAAAATATCTACATTTTTACTTATGCAGTCCTCTACATAGGAAGAATATATTTCAATGGTGGGTAATACATAACCATCGATTTAAAGTACCCAATAAAATGTTTTAAATAAATATTAATTTCCACAGGCTGATGGTTATTTTTTCAGTGGGATTGCAAACTCACCTTTGGTAATGGTTATAATATTAGTCTGCACTAACCATTTTTGTTTTTTTCTTTTACTTTCAATTTGGGTTGGTACCCATTATTTACGTAATAGTAATTTAAAGTCCCGTTAATTGTAATGTCAACTTTTAGTGGAGATTACGTCAGGTCAGCATACAAATTGTGTACATACAATCGATTACATTTCAAGCTGGACTTACGACCTTCCTTCTGGATTTAAGATTACCTACTCGTATTGCGATCGAACACGAGATACTTTTTTGTGCTGTGTTGCGCGATGGATTACAATAAATCAATTCGTACTATTTTTGCGTCTTGCAAAAAGATGCAAAACTTGTTTTTTTATCGAGATATTTTATTGTTATTTTTAAAACCTAATAACTAAAAACCTGACCTAACCCTTACAACTAAAATTACAACGAGGTAGTTGCACTTTTGTAAACAAAATACAGCATATTACTAGGTTCAGTCATAAAAAATGTATTTTAAGTCACTAGAAAATAATAATAATATTATATTTATTGGAATATTAAAGAAGAAATATTTGAAATAATATTTTTTTCGATATTGGGTACGGAACCCCTGAAGTGAAAATTAGGTTTAGACGACTGGTTTCTTTTGGGTCATTGTATTCAAATGATAAAATTTGTACCGTAATGATTTGATTTTAATTTATAGAAATACAAATTGAACAGCCCGAATTATATTAATCTATGTAGCGCTTTTTTTATAATTTTGAGTAAATGAGCAAAAATTAAATGTAAAATTATTTCTAGTGAAACACAAATCTTTTTGAACAAATTAAAACCTATCTGAGATACAGTAATTTAAAACTAAGGATCTGCCCAATTGTGTATATATTAATACGGTATTGTATAATGTATTATTTAAATACCGTATTTAGATGATTCCTTACGTTATAATAGGCGTTCGCCGTTAATTTACATTGCTACTTATAAAATAGTTTGACAGTACTGACATTTGGAATGTTCAAAAAAAAAAAAAATGAATACCGAAAGCACAGATGGTTGCATCGCTTGAGTTAAATACGCTGGTATAAATACAGGCCTGTATTTTATGAAAGCTTTTCACTCTCACCTATCTATCTGTGCGATTATGCAATACGGTCAAACTTTCATTAAAGTAGTAAAAAATGATTTAAAATAGAAACAATAATTATGAAAAAACTTTTCTCTTTATTTTAAGCCATGACGATTTATTAGCACATATCCTACGTTGAACGTAAGTTATTGTTGTAAATATTCATTAAACCATTCATTCTCATACGTCATATTCGTTACATTTTCATCGTTTTTTCATAATTATTTTTTTTTATTTTAGCATATATATATATATATATTGTTAAAATATCACCCTTTCCTTATTTCATCTAATTAGATTGTTACATAATATTTGACAATATTTTACACTAAAGAGGACAGGTGAGAGTTAAAAATGCATTTTTATAAAACTCAGCGCTGGGTTTAAACCGACATCCTGCGCTCTCAAGTACAGGACCTCTTTAGAACCTTTATAAATATTATGCTATCCAGCACTTTATCAAAACATTAAAAACTTATTCAAAATTTTTCAATATTGTCAAAGATTGTGTCATTTATCTTTTCAGGCGATTTGCCGCTATTAAAAAACAATCATCAAATATAAGATATGATTATTACGTTAATATAGGTAATAATAATCATCTAAATAAGGTATTTAATCAATACAATATACAATTTTACCATATCTTAACGATTTGCACGTAATGTGCATATATTTTACACTTTTCTTTTTATTTTTAGCCATGACGATTCATTTTCACATATCCTACGTTGAACGTAAGTTATTCTTGTAAATATCCATTCACTTCTCATTCATTATATTATTCTTGTCATATTCGTTACATTTTCACTGTTTTTCATAATTATTGTTTCTTTTTTAAATCATTTATTCACTACTTTAATGAAAGTTTGACCGTATTGCATCATCGCACAGATAGGTAGGTGAGAGTGAAAAGCTTTCATAAAATACAGGCCTGTATTTAAACCAGCGTGCATTACCTCAAGCGATGCAACTATCTGTGCATTCGGTATTAATTTTTCTTTGAACATTCTGGCTATATAATTTATTAGAAAAAAATTTCAAACCTTAAAATATTAAAAAGCATTCGAATTTTCCAAATGTCAGTACTGTCAAACTTTTATATAGGGTAACCTAACGGTGTTTACCTATATATAGGTTAGGTTAGTTAAAAATGAATTATGAATTATTATCGCAAAGTAGAAATTATCAATTAATTAATAATTAAATATTAATAATAATTAAATAATTTTACTAATTAGTTACCCGCAGAATGGATGTAATAAATACTAAAAGCATCATTTGAAGAATAACTAGGGAGATTATGCAGAAAATCAAAATATATTTTTTCTCATCTGACAGCACATTTATTATAATTAATCACTACAAAAAAATCATTACAATGAGGCTGTTATTTGTTTAGGTTTATTTATTGTTGAACTTTGTGTGCCACGAAGGTCATACAGAAAGAACAGGAAATTTAATTATTAAATCGTAAAATACAAAAAAACGAATGTAATCGTATAATCGTATTTATTTTACTAATAAATAAATGAGTAGAAAGAGTAAATATGGTATAACCTTTAATAAGTACCATTTCGAAAGAGAAGTTATAAATTCGTGTTTCACTCTCTACTAAAACTATAGATTATATTGCTAATGACTGTTCAATAAATAAAGAAGTATAAGAAAAAAATAGGATTATTTAGTCTATCCTATCTAGGCTTCGACCTATTTATGATAGTTCGACATTATCGGAAAGACACAATAAAAAGAAAAACACAAATTATTTATTTTAATTTAGATTTTTTATTCAGTATTCTTGCAATTGATTACACCACTAACATTATAGGAAAGCCATAATAAAAAAACACAAATCTTCTATCTTAATTTAGGTTTTTTATTTAGTGTTCTTGCATTTGATTACACTATTACATCTTTTTCCTGAATGTTTTAGCCACAGCGATTGAAATAACTTGAATAAATAAAATAATCGAAATAGTCGTCTAGTTATTATTATGAAGTAAATATTGAGAATTTATATATTTTGGGAAAAATGTATACAAACATATTAGACATACATACGTTTTAAAAATGCAATTCTTGTAAACATATTTTTAATATGCATCTTACACATCATAAAAAATAAATAAATACAAAAATATTACATTGTACCTAAATATAGGATAGCAACCTGATGCAATTATATAATGTATCATAAAAAAAAACAAAAAAAAATAAAGCTGAGACAAATTATAAGTATAATCTCCAACTAAGTCGATTTTACTAAAGATTTATTTGGTTTTGTTCATTAATGATTCTATAACCTAATCTTTTATTATTTTTCAGTACCTCCTCTTAAATATTATTAGAAAAAAAAAACTTTAAAAATGCCCAAAAATCAGGCAAAGTTTTAAATATTGTTGTGTTGAGTCTTTTTCGAAGCTTTGGAATATTTTCAGACGTTGGTCGCATCGATGGAAAATGAGCAATCAATTATACCTCGAAGATCTGTAATGCCTTGAGCCATATCCTGTAAAATAAAATAATAAGCATATAATAAGCATAATATAAAATAGAATCATATATAAACATTTACAGTCCTCACAGATTTGAAAGAACTTAATAATGTATATTTCCACTTTTATGATAAACAACACCTAACAAGGTATTATTAAATAGCCTGTCTAGGTACTTATATTAATGATCCTGCTGTCATTGGGATTTTGATAGAATGCTGTTGCTGTTATTAAAAAACCTGACAATACAAACATTGTTTTTTTATGATAAAGTGCTACTTAGACTCGACGCTATAATTGAAAGATACCTTCATATATGAATATACTTGTATAGAATTTGGCCTGTTATGTTTTGTTACATAATCGTAGCTGATTTATTTGGAATTATGATTCTACCCTAATAGGTTACAATATGGTTAATTATCCTGGCAAAATATCTAATTATTTTTATAGTAGTTTTTATTGTTAATTCTTTATGCCATTATCCTACAATATTTAGTTATTTACAGGTATTTCATGTCATATTTTTAGCAGGTTGGTGTACCAGGTACGGATAATTTAAATTGCGAGTTTAAAAATTATCCGATATGTATTAAATTAACAATAAAATAAACAAAAACTACGGTAACGGAGGGTTGGTTATGCACCGGTTGTGAGCTAAGCTCTGTGTTCGGAATCGACGCGTGGGAATTATATATACCTACATAGTTATAAGACTTAGAGATACGTGTTATTTATATATATATTTATAATAAATTAATTAGAATATATAATTATAACAATTCTAGGTAAATAAGATGATATTACCAAAAACCATCGAAATCTTTAATTTCCTAAAATATTTTCACTGTCTTTGGTAAACTTTAATGTTGTTTTATATCATACCGACATTTATTGTTTTTTTTCACATAATTTGATTATACCCCCTAAAATTGACCTTTTTTCTAAACATTTCTTTTTTCTTTTATTAAGAAAATCCTGTAGGCGTAATGTAGTATCAACATTAACGGTATGACAATATTATTTATTACTTTCGAAATATAAGTCTGCCCTCTCATAAAACTCAAAACACAACCGGACTACAAATCTTTATTTATCGCAGTTTCAATATATTTTAGGAAAACATGCAGTGTAACCTAATTAAGAAAACAAATAAGACATATTTACAATAATTTTACCAATTATATTAATCCACTGATCAATCAAATTGAAAAGTACCTAATACTTTAGGTTTATAAATAAGATTTCTATGTTATTTTTACTCAATTTGCAGTTCATAATAATATGCTTTTAGATACTTGCAATATTTATTGTGTTGACCATTATTAAACATGGTTATAGTCAATATTCTGTAAACAAAAATTAATGACAATAACAAAGATTTCCTAACCTCAAGATTTTAAGGTATAGGCCAATTCGGTGTTTTACACATCTACACTTTTACAAATAAAATTAAATTCTTTTAATGTCCGTAACATTTTTTTTAAGATTTCAACTGAGTAGTAGTTGCCCATGAGTGAAGATTTTCTTTTTATTTTGAGAATAAAAACAGTTATTATTGCATCTGAGTGATTTTTATTTCTTTTTTTTTGAGATCAGTTTGCATTATTTGAAAAAGCTAGACTAATTTACCTCTACGCCGTCACGTCCTTTTTTTAACGATCGATCTTTCTTTATTGCATTTATTAATGCATACATATAAAAAAAACTAATGATAATAAACATTACAAAGCCTATCTTAACTAATCCATGCTCGTACAAAGGTAGACTTTTGTTTAATTTAGATTGTTTGATATATGTATATATATTTGTTTAAAGAACAATTTTCATCTGAACCTATATCTTTTTCCTGTATTGTATCCGAAGAAATATATCCGAATATTTAATAGAAACCTATACTTTATGTTTAAAATTAGTTATAAATCAATACATATTAATATAGCTTGGAAACCGATGTCGTGATAACCGCATGTTTATTTAAGTCGCTTTATTTTATCTATTCTTGAAAATTTTACGTACGTATTTTATACTTATTGATTTTAGCTCCTCTGAGAATCAAATCTTGAATGTTAATGTTTATAATCGCAAGATCGTGGTAGTCTAATTGTTATGGCGTTTGAGCATTGGACCCAGCGGTCGCGGGTTCGAATCCGTACAATAAAATCATACCAGTTTTAACTTTTCGTCACCATTATATCTCCTAACTTCTAGTACAAGTAAATTTAGCGTAGGACCCACAATAATAATTACAGAGATAAAAGTAATTCTCGTAAAAAAATAATATTTAGGTTATAAATAAACACTAAAATATTAATTTGTAATAAGTTTTCTGAATTTGTTATTTTTTCAGATTAGAGAGGTTTTTTTGATGTACTCAAAATTCCTTTCCTAATGAAAAATAGGCGAAAAAATAAACAATACAAATAAATTGAAGTTTTTAAACCCGTTTTAACATCTATGATTCCAAGTAAAATTAAAATGAATCCTTTAATGATGAATTAATATTGCATTATTCTATAATCGGTATTAGATTTATTTGATATTAGGCGGTTATAGTGTATTAGTTTTTAATAATTTATATTTGACATACGAGTTTTATTATTTACGATCTTTTTCTTTTTTTTATTTTTTATTATTTACAAAAAGGTAAAAAAAACCATATAAAAAATGAAAACAAAAAAAACTGGGTGAAAAAGAATGTTAGTAAATTGTTATTATGGTACGTAGTGATAGGAAACGCGTTTATTAAATGCTAGTTTAAGTTAAGGGCTTTTACGTATGATCATAATAACTTTTTAAATTAGGTGCAAACAAACCTGCACCAGCTGAGGCACCGGAAAAGGCGCTAGAAACACTTGCACTTCCAGCCGACGATCCGCTGTAGGCATACGATCCACTAGATGCCGCACTAGTAGCTCCAGATACACCACTGAACAATTTATTAAAGAAGTTACCGGCATTGTTACTGCCGTCGTTATAGTAATCGCTTCCAGTAAATACGGGAACAAAGGAGCCGCCCTGCGATGCTGCGCCAGCACTGGAAAACGCCAAACCACTAGATCCAGCGAAACCATGATCGTAATGGGACAACTGATTTTTGCCATTACAACCTCCAGCACAACCTGGCCTTGAACTTATCACTAGAGCAGGGGTATAAATTCCTCCACCTGCTGCTACGAATGAAGTAATTGGCAAACTTGGTATATTGTTTTTCCTGCCACAACCTGATTTGCATCCATTGTATTTAATTCCGTTGGATGAATACACTGATTCTGCCGTAGATTCTATGTCACTAGCTGGTACTGGTGGCCTGGGCCTTCTTTTACAGACGCCGTTACATCCTACTGGTTTAGCGGGTGCCTCGCTATGATGACTTATTGGTTTTCGTTCCTCTGGGTAAGACTGGCTTGTGGCGAAGCGCTGATCCAGTTGGATGTCTTCTTCACTAGTTTCAGCGCAGTTCCCCGATTTACAATTTACCTGATTTAGTAAACTGACATCACTGGGGTATGTGTTGATTGGTTGGTTGGTTGAAGGCTTGTCTATATGTTGATTGCCTGTAGGCACTGGACCGGGCTGGAAAGGAATGTAGTATTCTCCGTCATTCTCAGAATCTGGAGAGCCAACTGCTGGATGTTGGTGTGGTCGGTTGGTAGGTTGAGGTTGCCTTGCAGGACTCTTACAATTATTCCCAACACATTTATTATCATCCAGATTTCCTTTTTGTGAACTAGTTACTTTCGAAATTTCGTAAATGCCATCTTCCGTTGGAGCTTCGAGTGTTAAATTTGGCTGTTTTGGTTTTAGATTAGTATCACCACAGTTTCCTTTGCATTTTTGGGGAAAGGATGGCTTATTTTGAATGATAATTTGTTGTTCTGAACTTTGGTAATTGTCATTCTCTGTCTGAAATGTTTCTGATGATACCGAACCTGACTGGGGTAAATTACTCGATATATCAGTACAACCATATGTACAGGGCTTTCGCGTAATTTCTGATGCGATAGTTGGTCTATGTTTTTCTGGTGTTTTAATATTGCCATCAGGCTTTAGTATTCCTGGAGCACCATCAAAGTCAACGGTATACTGTGAACCTGGTTCCGATGGTGTTTCATATTCATTTTCAGGTGTGTGCGCGTATGTCGGTATTTCAGGTGAAGTGTTACCATGGTGTAATTCTACGGGTCTTGTATTACCTACATGATTTGGTTTTTCATGTTTAGGCGATGAATCCGACCCAATTGGCTTAAGAACTCCAGGCGGTCCACCAAATCCGCCAGTATACTGGGGACCTGTTGCCGATGGAGTTTTATGTCCATTTCCGGGTGTGTGCGAGTATGTCGGGTTTTCAGGTGGAGATGTGCCATAGTTTGATTCTATTGGTCTTGTATTACTTACATGGTAGTTTGGTTTCTCTTGTTCGTGTATATTGGTTCTAGGTGGATGTTTACTTCCATGATTTGGTTTTTCATACTCTGTTGTGTATGTTGCTATTGGATTTTCGTGTGATGTCTCGGACTCGTTTGGTTTTAGAATTCCAGGGGGTCCACCAAATCCGCCAGTATACTGTGGACCTGTTGCCGATGGAGTTTTATGGCCATTTCCGGGTACGTGCGAGTATGTCGGGTTTTCAGGTGGAGATGTGCCATAGTTTGATTCGGTTGGTCTTGTATTACTTACATGGTAGTTTAGTTTCTCTTGTTCGTGTGTATTGATACTAGGTGGATGTTTACTTCCAAAATTTGGTTTTTCATATTCAGGTGTGTATGTTGCTGTTGGATTTTCGGGTGATATCTCGGACTCGTTTGGTTTTAGAATTCCAGGGGGTCCACCAAATCCGCCAGTATACTGTGGACCTGTTGCCGATGGAGTTTTATGGCCATTTCCGGGTACGTGCGAGTATGTCGGGTTTTCAGGTGGAGATGTGCCATAGTTTGATTCGGTTGGTCTTGTATTACTTACATGGTAGTTTAGTTTCTCTTGTTCGTGTGTATTGATACTAGGTGGATGTTTACTTCCAAAATTTGGTTTTTCATATTCAGGTGTGTATGTTGCTGTTGGATTTTCGGGTGATATCTCGGACTCGTTTGGTTTTAGAATTCCAGGGGGTCCACCAAATCCGCCAGTATACTGTGGACCCGTTACTGATGGAGTTTTATGGCCATTTCCGGGTGTGTGCGAGTATGTCGGGTTTTTAGGTGGAGATGTGCCATAGTTTGATTCTATTGGTCTTGCATTACTTACATGGTTTGGTTTCTCTTGTTCGTGTGTATTGGTTCTAGGCGGATGTTTACTTTCATGATTTGGTTTTTCATATTCAGGTGTGTATGTTGGTATTGGATTCTCTGGTGATGTCTCAGACTCAATTGGTTTTAGAATTCCAGGGGGTCCACCAAACCCGCCAGTATACTGTGGGCCAGCTCCTGGGTTTCTGTGTTTATTATTTAGCGTATGTGAAGCTGGATATACCGATGAAGATGGCGGTTGGTAATCTATTGTTTGATGCGGTCCTTGTGATATTGGTTTGTTTAATTTGTGGTCAATGCCAGCTGGAACAATAACATCATTAGGAGTCAATATACCAGGGGGGCCATCAAAGCCTCCTGTATAAGGCTTCTTAGGATGAGTTGATGTGTGATCACTTTTGATAGGCGGCGGAGGTTTTACGTAGCCATTTTCGTAAAAGTTTTCTTCATCTATGCTTGTACTAATATCGCCCGATACTTCATAATGCCCATTACTCGGTTCATGTTGCTTATATTTATCAGCTGGAACGATAATATCATAAGGGCTGAGAACACCCGGAGGCCCATTAAATCCTCCAGGAACGCGAGCATTTTGTTGTTCTGCGTGTTGAGGATGTGGTGCAGGTGCACTACCAACAACTTTAGGAACATTCACATTTTGCGGATAAGATAAATTTGGTATTCCTAGTTTATTTTGACCGCCTTTGCTAGGTTTTTGAGAGCCATTTTCATAATAATTTTCTTCGGAATCCAAGTTAGCGCTTAGATCATCTACGGATAGTTCGAAGTTCCCGATATTGTTAGGGCCACTTGGATTTTTTTGTGTATGTTTATCAGCAGGAAAAATAATATCATAAGGGCTGAGAATACCAGGAGGCCCATTGAAACTTCCTGGACCACGAACGTTTGTACTTATTTCAGTGTTCTTATCTTTTTGCCATTTTTGTTCATGTTGTTTTGATGAATATGGAGGCTGTTCAGGGGTTACACTTCCGTGGCCATGTTGATGAGCCTTATTTACATTTTGCGAGAATGGTGAATTACCTTGACTAGCGGGAACGACAATATCATGTGGGCTTAAAATGCCAGGAGACCCATTAAAATCTTTTTCGTATACACCGGTGTGTGATACGACAGCACCGTTTATTTTTCCACCCGAAGTTTGTCCATATGTAGGCTGTCCATAATTGTCAGATTCATCCGGTGAGTCATTCCCTGGATAGACTGTTGGCTGTTTATGTATGGTGGGTGGACGATAAGTATTCGAAGAAGGAGTTTTATGACCAGGATAACCTTCATTTGTTGATGGATATATTTTATGATTCGATCCAGTTTCACCGCATACATTGCAAACGTTTCGTTTATCACTGCTTTGTAGCCCGCCGTAGCCTCCATTGGCGTTGATAGTTTGAACGCCTACGTATCCGCTGCTTACTGCTCCGCTTATATCCGGCAAACCTACATCTTGAGTGCTTCCCAAGTAAGTCAGGTCTCCCTGAACGTTTCCATCGGGTGCATGACCTAGACCGAGTAATGGCATTGGTCCATTTCCTTCGAAGTTGAAACTACTGGCGCTGGACGCTGCGAAGCTTGAAGACTGTGACTTCGAGAAGCTACCACTGGCTGAGTATCCAGGTACATTATGCACTGCCAGAGATCCACTTTCAGAGGATGACGCCGATCCACCTGAAGAAAAACACATACCATATTATAATATCTAAAAGGTAAGTATCCCGAGTGCAAGAGCACAAGCTTGTATAAAAGATCTTACTTTTTGAATTGCTAGTTTCTCCTTTATAGCTATAGGCGTGACTGTGAATTCCTATCACGAAAGATAGGAATATAATGTAATATGAATGCATTTCGCACAACCGGCCAGCCAGCCTTGATTCAATGTTAAATTGTTATTAAATGAAGCGAGCGACTGTTCGCCGCTTTTGCGAGCGACGCAATGTCAAGAGCTTGCCTTCCGTTGCGTATTTATCCTCGTTGCCATCGACGGTGATTCCTTCTGCTCAGACGGATATAATATTTTGCAAGTATTTCCCGCTTCTCGGCTGCGGCTGCCGAGCGCGTCGCGTCATTGTCCGCAAAACTCGCGCCGCTGCTACTAGCTGCGCGGCGCGACGCGCTGCGACAATCAATCGAAGATCGTGTACGCTATTCGAGGTTTGGGAAAACATACAATGTCGAATAATAAATAGGCTTGAATCAGAGGGCATAAAATGTACTCTGTCGAGTGGAGGCGTTCGTTTTGACTTCTCACGACCATGATAATTTGAAACCACATGAAAATTCCAGTGGCGTCCAGATATTGCTTTTATTGGCCTCTACAATGTTGTTTTTATTGCTACACCTTCCTAAATACTCTCAAAGAAAACGCATGCACCGTATCTTATTGAATCGCTTAATTACATTAGCGAGAAATAATTTGAAATTTATTTTTTGTTTTTGTTTTTTATTTCAATGTAAAGTTATTTTATATTAAATTCATATTTAAAATTTGAAAACGTTATGCATTAAATTATTTAATTACTTTGATATTTTTACTGATAAGTACGGTAAGTACTGATAAGTATATCTTATTAAACATAATATACATAAAAAAATGAAATCCAATTGAATTATTGCCAGAATATTTACACTCACAAAAATAATATTAATATTTTTTATATAATTATTTAACCACTTTTCTTAACAGTTAGTTTACTTAAAATCGCACACATAGTTTGCCTTCTTAAATACTAATAAAATAGCTACACCCAACAAGTCCTAGTTTTGTAGCTCCGTTGCCTAGTTTGGTTTTTATTGTGATTAAACCAAAATATTTATTTTGATATTACAATTATTAGATTTTAATCACTAATCGGTGTATTAGTACTTATGTGAATTTAATCATTTGTACAGTATTACTATATATCATCATCGATGTAGGTTAAAAAATGATATTGAAATATTGAGATTGATATATTAAGTTGTAATTTGAGTGAGTTTTAGCTTCAAATTTCTAAATATTTGAATTTCTAATGTCCTCTTTGTCTATCCAACTGTTGTTAAAAACTTGTTAACTATTGTTAAAAAATTTTAAATATTATTTTGTTCAGTTTTTAGTTTTTGCAAATACTGTTGCTGCACACTAATTATATTTTTAACGGTGCGAAAATATAAAGGTTAACATTGTCATTTTATATGTATATAGTAACGGTTTATTTTACAAATAAATAAAATAAATATAAATATTTATGTTATTCCTTTTATCTTTAATGTAAATAGCATATTTACTTAATTAACACGGCATAGCCTATATACTCGTAATATACTCCGACGTAACCCATACCAATTGCTCTAAGAGTGGTTAAGACTTGTTGACACATACAAATTTGGCAATGCATATTTAAGATAAAATGTGTAATATCAAAAATTTTATTATTTAAAGTGGTATCAGATGGAAAGTTTTTTATTGATTATTCCACAATCTCGCGTAGTAAAAGACTTTAAAGTGTTGATAAATCAACATTTCTAAGTAGTTTTGTTAGTAATTTAATCCTCGAATCGTGAAATACGTGTACCAGCTTTCTTATGCTCGTTGCGAATTCGGGTGCGTAAATCTCTCAATTTAATTTCTCGTAAATCTTATTTAATCTATTTTTTCAATAAACTTGCAGGACGACGTGAACGATGTGTGTTCATGTCAAAGTATAAAAAGTATAATTCATTGAAACAATATCTCTGGGTTCTGACTTAGAACCAGAACCCAGAGATATTGTTTCCGTGAATTATCTATTTTTTTAATGTCTCAGACAATCGAAGTTAAAGTATAGGGACGCCCCGGCAAAATTGTAGCTGCAAATTATATTCCTAACTAACTTTATGATTTAGCGCTGAGGGTAAATCAAGTATGATTATTATAAATATCTCGACGCCTAGATCAGCTTCCACAAAGATCATAGAATTATATTAATATAAAGTTTATATCATTTTATAGTCTGTGATATTTGATAGTCAACTTTATATAAATAAATAAAATATATGTAACACTGGTAATTGGTGATACAATCTAAAGTTTTAAAAGGATTTCATGCCTTAATGAAAATAAATTTATCTCTTCTTCAAACCATTTTTTTTTTTTTTTGAGCAAACATGTTGGCCGATGAGTACAAGTCTATAACCTTCCTAACTAGGTAAGAGTTACCTGTTCTAAGGAAGGTTATATATGAAGTTATTATGATGACAGCTTTATTTTATATTGCTAAGTCTTACGATCGACAACGTTATATGTTGTATTATTTATTTAATCAATCAAAAGGCAATATTCAATTTAAATAAGATTTTATATTTCATTATACCGAGCCGCCCATGGAAACTGTATCACCAAACCTGAAGCATAATGACATCAAACTTGGTAAACACGTTACTCATTACGATTACATTATTATTATAATTATTGTATACACGGTACGTACTATTCTTTATTTCTATTTATCTATCATTAAAAAACATTTTAATATCAATAGTTCCACAATAGTTTTAATATTAACAAAAAAGTATGGATAAAGATATGAAGGGACATATATATATATATATATATGTCAGCAAAACTGCAATTATTTAATAATAATTGTATTTAATAATAATTGTAGTGGCTGGATATATTTATCTTTTAGTTGAAAATGCGATTTTCGAATTTATGAAGGTTGCATTTTAAACGTCATATCTCATATATTTTCTGACGACGCCGAATGGCGAAAGCTTAAATACTGTATCATCAAATCTATATATATATATATATATATATTTCTCATTTTTCAGATATTCGTGTGTGGCCCGAATAAAAAAATATTATTAATTTCTCGAAAGTGATTCAAACAGATAAAATAAAAATAAATAATAACGCTCATTTAATTTTTTTAACTTACATAGAATTTTGAGGAAATAATGAACACAATAATTTTATTAGTAAGACCAATTTAAGAATTTGTTAATTATGTATTTTAAGGTCTAAATTATATATATTTTTAAATTTCTTTACCATAAGTTAAGGAAAGAACTAATTTCATCTAATTCATCATACAATCGTTATCACTAAATCACTATCACTTCGAATATCTATCACTTTGATACAAGAATTATATTCAAAAATTAATGCGCTACGAAAATAAATGTATTCGTAAATATTTGTAAAACATATGTACCTAAAAATAATAAAATAAATCTTGACATGGCATAAATAAAAGTACGACGACCACTCTAACTGAATTCGTCTTTTTGCGTCCGATAACTAACTGTTGTTTATTATTATTTTTGCGAAAAAATGTTTAATGACGCACAATAAATAAATGTTAACAAAGGGCAAAGACCATCTTAAAATTCATTGACGAAATTAGTCGGTGTCACGCTTTTATCCGCTTTCGACATATCCTTGGAACTTTAAATATTACCTATAAATAAACCATAATTATTTAAAAAGTAGCACGTATTTTGTGGTGATTCTTAGTATTTAGACACCAACATCCTATTTGGACAATTATTACTTGATTTATGTGATGTGGCTTGTGATGTCTATTGCTTATGTATTATGATATTTCTCGGAGACCGTGCTCATAATTAACCATCGCTTGCGGATCCTCGGTGATGTCATATTATTCCCTCCGCATACAAATTGTAATATCAACTATAATACCAATGTTTATCTGAAGAATGGACGAAAATGCCTTACGTCAGAACTGTACGGCACAGCTTTCCAAAATGTTAATAAAATGCTAAAAGTATTCCGGCCTCGTACACAGTCGCGTCAGTACGTTGCTGAGCTTAAAAGTGACCAGTGACTAAGAAAATGCATGCGCTGTTACTTTAGCAACGGACTGAAGATGCTATGCTATCACCGTCAGTGATTAATGCTGAAATTCAAATTTAATATTAAATAAGGGCATTTCAGCATTTAAAAAAAAATAACAATTTCCAGGTGATACGCCTAAAAACGCGCGGTGATTCATTTAAATGAAAGATAATAATCATCGTACCGTATACATCAGCCATTCTACCGAAAAACTAGATATTTATATTAATTCACTCGACCAAAACGTTTGTGTTAAAATCAAAGCTAGTGTAACGTGCCGGTGTTACCGCACGCACATCACTAAATCCCCCAACCATTTGTCTATGGTCGGCGCGCGGCCGACTTCAGTCACCGCGCGCCGCCATGATTTCAGTCTCAACAAATACACCGTTTCAGCACAACGCCTGTCTTGTTATTTCGCACCGTCGCGACCTCTATAGTGGAACATACCGGGTGTGGTTCGGAGAGCCATACTTCCACGACAATCATTATTATAACCATCATATAATACAACTCAATTATCTCGGACCGGTACACTGGTGACCCACGACATTCAGAATAAAAAAACGCACCTTCTGGGAAGTGCAACGTGAGCGAAAAAATCTCCGCGCGGCCGCGCTAGGGTGTGGCCACACCTTAGCGAGGACCGCGTGTCCGTCGCTGCCGCGTTTTTCGCTAACGTTCCAACGCGACGGGAACAGCAGAGCAGACCTCAACACAACGACGACGCAGCATGGACACGCTACCACCGTCGTACGAGGAATCCTGCGCCCAGGCACGAGCAGACATCGCGAGGGAGAGACCCGCGGCCAACATGGCCGACGCCCTCAGACGATCCACAGAGGAGGCACGTGGCACGTGGCGGCATATTTAGGCGTGACATCACCCAGCATCAACCCACGCCACACCCAGCCACTCCAAACCAGCCCCTACCAACAACAAAAAGTAAAAAGTGCAACCCAGTGCAACAAAGAGCGCATCGCCAGTTCACGCCACCCACGCGGCGGCGGGCGCGCGCACGCGGCAACGCGAATTCAACGGAATCGGCGCAACGCCGTGACGCACGCAGATAGCTGTTTTGTTCCTTCCGTAAGAAATGCTTACGACACATTTCACTGTCAGCATCACATCGCCATCGAGTTTCCATCAACATTCAACAATCAACCGCTAAACCAAAAACAGCAAGTAAGCAACAACCAACGACCATTCTTCAACAAAAAGTAACTGTCATACAAATGTTTCATCATCCGTGCAGGAATAGTGCATCATCTACCGAGCGACTCACAGCTCGCCACCTCGACAGGAGGTACGCACTCACGCAATCAAACACGAGCGACTCACAGCTCGCAACCTCGACAGGAGGTACCCAATCAAAAAGGAGCGACTCACAGCTCGACACCTCGACGAAAGAGGAAACCACTCACCAGCCAGCAGAGGATTTCGATGAACACGTCTGCCGGAAACGACCGGACGGAAAGAGTTTTTCCTTTCACGGTATGAACACACCGCTTGAAATGGATTAAAATGTACCGACTAAAAAGGACAAGGATATCGCCAACCGACGCCATATCTTCACACGTTCTCATCCCCTGGCTACACAAAAAAAACAAAAAACGCATCCAGACAGCATAGCTCGTCGCAAAATACATCTTACTTCGCTGCCGCGATAGATAAGGTAAGCGACACTGGATCCAGACAAAACCAAAACAACATTCCTGTCGGCAATAAAAAAGAAGCAAAAATCACGAACAGTTACGACTCAACGAGGCCCACGGACGCCGTGCCGAAATCAGCGGAAGTCGCTATCGCCCCGAGAACAATGGCAATCGTCGTGCATCGAGCGAGCCGACGTCATCAAGACGCTGCAACGCCCGGCCAAGCAGACGTCAGCGGAACGAAGCAAGCATCGACTCTTCATAGCAACTAGCTTATAAGATTGTACTTTGAACCGCTTGCATTGTCACGCAACATGGTCAAACAAATAGGCATTTGCCTTTTTCAACATCTCATCGCTTACTTGATAACTGTATTATTATATAAAACTAGCAACTGGTTAATCTTAAGACACTTTACATTTAACATTTTAATACTTTACATTTAATATTTTAATATTTTACATTGTTTACATTTTTACTTTTAATATTTTTGAAATAAAACGGTACGTGCCGTAAAAGAGCACAATAACATGTACCACAACTAGTATTGCACACAGCTGCATAACAATCATCACGCATTCTGTAACGCTAATGCAAGGGTATGTCGTAAAAGCACATTGTAAAACCCTCGTTAGCTCACGTGATGACAGGTTCCTTAGAATACTTATCTTAAGTTCAAAAACCTATAGTTTTTCAACTACAAAGGGAGGGTGAATGTAACGTGCCGGTGTTACCGCACGCACATCACTAAATCCCCCAACCATTTGTCTATGGCCGGCGTGCGGCCGACTTCAGTCACCGCGCGCCGCCATGATTTCAGTCTCAACAAATACACCGTTTCAGCACAACGCCTGTCTTGTTATTTCGCACCGTCGCGACCTCTATAGTGGAACATACCGGGTGTGGTTCGGAGAGCCATACTTCCACGACAATCATTATTATAACCATCATATAATACAACTCAATTATCTCGGACCGGTACACTAGTCTACAAAAAATACTTCAATCTGTTTGGCTTCATTTAAGCATCTTAACATGGCGGTTTTGACAAAAATGATTTAGGTAGAAATTTGGTAATTGTGGACGTCTGCCATTTTTTAAAACAAAATATTTTACATTTACATAGGCCATATTTTAAATTCAAATCTGCCATTAAAGTGACAAACTAAGTGATAGTGTCAATGGTCGTCGCCATTTAATTTGCTGATGTGAGCCCAAAAATATTCGCTATGCATTCTGAAACGTTTAGAGCGTTTTTTACGATTTATTTATATGTTATAAAAAATGTAGCCATTTATTATAACATATATGTTATAAGCGTTTTATTTATTATTATTAATGGCATATTATGATACCCCATCTACTAAGAATCTTTTTCTAGAAGGGATAACATTTCCCTAATTATATCCCTTTACCGATCGAATAATATTTTGTACTATTGAAAAGTTATTTCAAAATTTTTTTTGAAATTTGCTGTCGACATGCAAGTAATAATAAATTTTCTAATCTAAAATAACTTTTGAAGTGCTGCCGAATATTGCAGAATAGGGAAAGTAAGCGGCAACTCATTTGTCAGACCCCGCGAAGCACCCATTGAGGCACATATCTTGTAAAACTCTTTTAGTATCGAGATTATTATCGATCATTATCAACTATGGTATTATTGTTCGCAAATAACGCATTTAAGATGGCTGATTTTATAAATTAATTAACAAATAACTAAATTAAATAGAAAATTAAAAAAAATATATCAGTCTCAAACGAAATAGTTACTATTTATTTATTTATTGTGACATAATTAATTTGACAAAGAAATAGAGTTGTAGTAGTACAAAATCACAGTTGCAAATGAATATTGTAAATGCACCGGGAGCGATTAGCACTGCTATATTTACTGTATAGCTAACACTGTTTACTGCTTTTATAGCAGTAAATGTAGCAGTAAATATAATGTAATGTGTATACATTACATTATATTTACTGCTACATTTACTGCTATAAAAGATATAATAAAATTATTTTCTTGTTGGTAAACAATAAAAAAAATATTTACCAAAACGTTGAAGTCGGCGCAGAAACACGCCGTATCCAGTCAGAATAAATCATGTCTGCACCAAAAATCAAACAGTTTGGGGAACGCAGCCTTAAACGCCTACGGCTTAAAACTTTCCGGATACAGGCTCCAGCTTACCGCTTCAAATATGGCGGTATTAATCATGAGCCTTTTTTAGCTCCGAAACATACGAATTACGATAAGACCTTTATTTCAGTCCCATATTTTAATACATGTTATATGTGACAAATAATTCGATTTAAAAAGAGAAATTTGTAAAAGTTCTAATTAAGATGTATTTTTCAGACAAAATACAGATGAAGAATTGATGAAAAAAAAAACAAAAAAAAAATGATTTAGGTATCCTAATTAAATAACTTCACATTCTCGCTGCATTTTTTTTTACATTACACAAATTATGTTGACTTAATTTGTATGTATTTTGTATTTTATTTCATTTTATGCAAGTATAAATTAATTTTATTTTAGTTAAGGTTAAGAAACCGGCAAAACAGACAATGTCTTTTTTTAGATGGATCTATTTAAAATGTATTTGTATGTATTTGGTTTAATAAAAGTTGCTTCTTTCAACGTTGAAATTGAATTGAAAGACAAACTACAATGAAGAAGTTTGAATAGTATTTAATAACGCTTATATGACAGAGTAAAACTGAGTGTGATAACCTTTGTGAAATATTTGATTAATTTCAATGACGAATACAGCAATGGAATCTGTATTAAATGAATTATCCTGTGGCCCGAACTTTATAATGTGACGGTTAAACTGGGTGGCTCATTAAAAACATCTGAGGAATAACTTGTGGTCAATTAATAAAATCAAACAAGCAACTTTAAATTTTTTAACTTCAAGAAATTTTTGCCAAGTATTTTAGACTCTCGAAGCTCACGTGCCATTTTGTTTTACATTTTATTCGGAGGTGACTAACCGCACAATTCTACTTAGATTTAGAAAGTGCATTTTAATGATAAAATGAACAATGATGAATGATGTGCATTTGAATGGTGATTTTATTCAATTATTATTATTATTATTTAATATTAAATATACTTTGGAGGTATATATTCCTCCGGCGGTATTTTTGATTGGCAGATGGTAAACTAAGTTATTTTATTGCAAAAATTTTAATTCTTTTTCTTAGTTGGTAAGAGGTCTTATGAAAAGGTTTGAAGACGCTGCGGTTGAGACTATCTCACTCTGGTACGCTGAGGTAAAGAATGGAATCCGACATTCTTCCTCTTAAAAATTTCCTTTATTTTGTTTTACTTGACATTTTCCCTTTTTTTTATTTGTATTCGAGATAGAAGTTTACACAGCCCAAATTTCTAAATATTCAAGAATTAGTAATTAACATTTACAATTTATGTACATATAAAAACAATATAATAAAACCGACTATAATATTAATTGTACATACACAACATTAAAAAAACTAATAAATATTATTTCCAAATATAAATTGCTTACATATATTTGGTAAAGAATAAAAAACCGATCCACCATAATGCTGAAGTCGACGCAGACACACATCGAAAGCAACTTCACCTATAAACAAATTATGTCTCCCCGCCAAGAACCTCCTCCATTTTTGAAATCGGTTAAAAGTATGAAGTAATTTACACTCAAGTCAAATAACTTAAAATAAAAGCGTTTGATTTTTGACTTTTTTGCATTTCAAAACATAATATTATGATTATTTGAAAACTAAAGCACAACGTACCTACATTCAATAATAATTCAAATTGTGAGAGTTAAAAATGCATTTTTATAAAACTCAGCGCTGGGTTTAAACCGACATCCTGCGCTCTCAAGTACAGGACCTCTTTAGAACCTTTATAAATATTATGCTATCCAGCACTTTATCAAATAATTAAAAAAATATTTCAAATTTTTCAATTTTTCAATTTGATTGTGTTATTTATCTTTTCAGGAGATTTGCCGCTATTAAATATCATCAAATATAAGTCAAATAACTTTATAACTCAATTATATTTACAATTATATTAATAAATGTAATGTATACCAACTAAGAATATATTCGGAATCTATTGCGGTAGACAAACAGATTTTTTTCATTTTATTATCATCATATATGTTATAATTTAGATAGTACACTTTTTTCGAGGTTGAGTTTGTATTACCTAAATTTTGGTATTCAATACTGATTCATTTCATTGTCAATTACACTGATTTAACTATTAAAAGTAAAAAAAACCAAAAGAAGCAGAGTTTATGAAAAAAAGAGTAAGCAAAATTTAAATATCTTTTTACATAATAGTTGATATTTATTTCACTTTATACTTGATAACGGCTGGTCACTTGGACTGGGACATTTTGTATTTGTTTTGTAATAACGCAATTTTCTTCCTAGCTTTCCCCTACTTCATTAAACCTGGATATTAAATCTATTAATTTATAGGGCCAATGAAGTGAAGTGAAGTTGCGACACTGACTTTCATAAATATGCTGAAATATGCTGCTATTCAATTATTTTTTCTGAGCTCGAATCAATCCGTTTCGCCGCCTAAACGTTCCAATCGAGCGCTAAAGAAGGGTAAATGAGATGTCTACTTGCCGATAAGTTATCAAGGCGTTTAAGGTATTCCTACGTTTGTTATTATGCTAATTCTTGCAACTTTACAAGTAAATGCGATGGCAGATGGACGGAATGAATTACATCGGAATCTCAGTGTTATTAATAGACATCACTTTCCATAAATTATTAGCGTTCATCAGATGAGTTGTAAATAAGTGGCAGTTTGCTTTACTAGCTGCATTGCTTTTATATAAATACTTCTACAAGTTGTCCCAAGACCATTTCCGAAGACTTAAGGGGGTGTTTATGATCCCCATTACGAGTAAGAAATTATATTAGGGTTACCGCAGTCGCTCGTCGTACCTCAAGCTGCAGTATGTAGATGACGTTTTCGCTAGTTATTTTGCAGTATATAAATTACGACCCATTTTTTTCAACTTTTGCTTCCTCAGAACCTTGTTTTTATTTTACTATTTAATAATTACCAAAAATTTCGAAATCCGATGACTAATTACAGAGATATGTGTATAGGTACATTTCGCCATTAGAGTCATTGCATGGGTGCTTCGCTCGCCCCCGGGGAGAAGGATCTTGAAATAATCTTGGGGGTAAATTCTCAAGAACACCCATTTTTGATTTGCCGAAAATTCGTCTATTTACAATAATATTCAACTTATTAAAATTATTACGTGTACGAAATTGTTAAAACAAAGGTATAAATATTTCATGTACAAATTTATTATTATTTACTGATTCTAGTGATGACAGTAATGATTGTGATTAATGAAGGCTTAAAGTGTTTTTTTTTATCTGTATATACTATAATTGAGACCTAAAATATTATAATTTTGTTAGCTAGGTACGATAATTCAATTTTAAAAGGTGGCTGCACTGTGGCCATAAAGCCTGCCTGGCGCCTGCCTGTTTGATAATAAATAGATGTGCGAATTGCGATGCACACTAGCTTGAAATACTAGGTCTGCCCCACTCGCACGTACGACAGAACACAGAGTGGGAGAGAGACGACAAGAACTGAAGAAATACTAGGTCTGCCCCACTTCAAACTAGACAATTTTTGTTCTGGCACTCTCCTGAGTTGACAGCCATGGTCTGCAGTTAAATTACAGCACTCGAAGCCCAGGGGACTTGTCGCTGCCTGTCTTGGGATGATACACAGCTGTCATTATTAAAACATTTAGTATATAATACTCTAGTCTATGATGGCCGCTCCCTTTGCTATGTGCTATGGTACCAGTCTAAATGTTACACGATGAACATTTAGTTTTTGTTGCAGTAATTTTTCGCCTGCAGGCCGGTTTAAAGTTAGTGTTTTGGAACAAAAGTTAGATTTTACGGAGCTCAAATACTGAAGATAGAAATTGAATTAGGGTCTTTTTAATACATGTATTGAATAATTTCAATATATCGAAAAAAACTTTCGCTTTTTACTATATGATATAAAAGAAAATATTAGATAACTGAAAAAGAAACTACTGGCCGATAATGGCGCATTTACCCCTTTTAAAAAAACACCGAAGCTAATGAGAGCTCATATTATACATATTACAAACATGTTTGTGATTTTTGAAATATGTATATCTTTGATTAGATTAATAAAATAGATTCGGTTAAATATTCTTTGAAAATTAAAGCAGTGCATGATTTACATTTTTATTTAACATAAAATTTATGGATTGTTGGAAATTTATATACATTTTATTCAATACTCCGTAACATTTTAGTGTAACTATGTAATTATAGCATAATCTCTGTGATAAAATAAAATAAAATTCGGTTAGATATTGTTATGCGAGTAGAGTGCTGTTCGATCTGTTGGAAACACTCCCCTCTGGAGTGGCGGAATTGCCGTTTGTCATTTGGGGAAAACTA
Source organism: Neomicropteryx cornuta (assembly GCA_020383195.1). NCBI lineage: Eukaryota > Metazoa > Arthropoda > Insecta > Lepidoptera > Micropterigidae > Neomicropteryx > Neomicropteryx cornuta. Next base: position 17,540,222 of record JAHKQU010000014.1, read on the forward strand.
TTATCATTATTGCTGGGCGACTCGGATATCTGCTCTTCTTCAGGAGTGGTAGCAAGTGCATTGAGACCTTTGCTCCTCAGTTCGAAGACTTGTGTGATGGCATCACGGAAACATAAGAAGTTGTAGTCAATCACACCTGAAAATTTAAAAAAAAAAAATATTATGAAGGATAAAATGTTGTCAACGATAAAGTTTAAAGGATTTTGTAAATTTTTTAAATACCCACACATTTTTCATACCTTGTTTATCGAAATTATCTTCGCGTAGAATACACACGAGAGCCAAGAATTTGTTCACCTCACGAAGATAGAGTATGGTCCCATTGTTTAATTTGATTAAACTAAAACTTTGATTGTTAAAGGCGGCTGCTTCACAGTCATCAACCAAACTAAAAAAAAAAAACAAATAAATCGTAGTTCAAAATGGTCATATGGTTGAAAAATGCCTGCTATTGCTAGAATTTGTTTGACTTTTTAGTAAAATACTAACTGCATTTGGTTTTAGGCTTCCACAGAAAAAAAGGAACCCTATAATGAGATGCATACTATGTCATCTATCTGATTACCTCCCCTTGTGGTTTCGTTTTTATTTATCGATCCATAATGGTATATACACCAAAATCTCGCATAAGTCTAGAACATATAAATCTAGAGAAATTTACTTTAGAAAACTACTTTAGCACATATGAAAGAAAATATGCAGTATACAATTTTATGATCTACTATATTTATTATTTTTTTTAATTTAATATATAAGAGGTAAGTTATCAAAATATTTTCGAGCAATAACATTTGACTTACGGTACTATTTAAATTATTATAATATTAAATTTACTAGTTAATTTCCATCAATAATATTGTCAAATCACTGAAGTTATATTAACTACATACTAGTTATTGATTTATGATGCGCATTAACATTGTACGTCACTTAAAATTGGATGTGTCAATTTTGTCTTATTTATATTCTAGTATTTCAGAAATGAACACGAAAGAAAAAACTCTGTGTAATAAAATAGTAGATATGTAGTAACACTGTACTGTATATATCACTGTACTGGAGATATGTAGTACTGTATCTACTATACACCTCGAATTTTCCCATAGCCAAAAATGTGGTTACAGAAATATTAGCTGATAACACGGCAATACTGATCACAGCTAGTAACCCAAAAAGAACCTTTAAACTACAAACCTGCCTCAATGGCATCTCAAACTAGCTTAAAGGTGAATGAAACGAAATCTGTGCAAGTTACATTCACCACACAATGACATACCTGTCCACCAGCAGAATTACACGGAGCTCAAATCTTTTAAGTTGATTATACTTATTACTAAAATACTTAAGAATGTATTTAGATCGACGCCTAATCCAGAAAAAGCATATATTCACCAAATGTTGGGCTTTAGAATAACAGATACGCAAATTGTATTGGCTAATCAAAAGGAAATTCTAATTAACACTTGATAATAAAATACTATTGTACAAATGCATACTGAAACCAATATGAACATATGGTCGGTGACTAATATGGTACATCAAATAATGAAGTCTTACAAAGGTTCCAATCTAAAATGCTTTAAATAATTGTAGACGCACTTTGGTACATCAGAAACGAAAGACTTGTGAAAGATCACAATCTTAAAAAATAAAATAAAGCCCGAATCATGATGTAAAACCATTGGATTCAAAAGCACCCAAACATATTAGCGAGTAATCTTAAGGATAGTATCGACTACACAAGATTAAACAAGAATGGATATAACAACTGTAGCTATCATATAATATTAACTGCATCTATACATTGTTTAGTAGTAGTAAATTATTTACCTGATGTCTCAGAGCTAGACCCTAAAGGCGTCATTAAAGGTATCTCCTAACCAGACTACTCGCGCCTTTGGTACCAACTTGTGAAGAGTTGCTTCATTTCCTATCTCCACTTGTGACTGCGGCACTTGTAATTCAAACGGCTATGGTTGTTTTTCAAGCGCATCAATTTATACACAAAAAATCAACTCTCGCATTTGTATTTTTCGAGTCGAACGAGGCTACGGACGGACGGACAGACGGCCAAAGGACGGGGATAGTAGCTTCTTATACATGAATGTTTAGAAGCTAAAGGAGTGACCCCTCGATACCTACTGTAATAAAAGTAGGATAAGTGGTACCGTGCAAGGCATACACATTTATAAACAGCTGTTGTCTATAGAAGACAGGTTGCGGTATAAAATATTGAAAAAAAATATATTATTATGCAATAAAATTTCAAGTGATATCTAACCCATATATACAAGAAACATCAATGACAACATCAATCATGTCACAGCATAGTTCATAACTTTGCATGTCAACCGGAGAGCTGTCAGTCGCAATGTATATTTTAGAGACCACATCGAACAGGAATGCTTTCTCTATTGCAGAGTTCTGAAAAAAAAAAACAACTTACACCTAAAATACCACTTGACACGTTACATGCAATATGTCTAATTTTTATAAAGCTATAAAAGCATAATTTAACTCTTATCGGACAGCCCAGGTCCCCATCGGCACACGGACGTATATATACGTCCGCATTGCCCGCTTGATTTTTATTATTTTTGGTATTATTTCAGTATTATTTATTAACTTGACATTTGCACTATTGGAAATCGCAACGAGCCAATTTAGTTTTATTATTTTTTTCAATTCAATGCAGTGTCTAATACTATTTATAAATTTGTATTGAAAATACACTGATGTACTTCCAATATTTATAAAAAATTTTTTAACTGTATTTTTTTTTCGAAAACTGTACATATTTTGGAAGACTTTTAAATTGTAATATATAGTTATAAATATTTGAAAATGTAAAAAAAAAGTGTAATATTTTCAAAAAATTGTCAAAATAGTGAAAAATTGGGTGGTCAACAAGAAGAATTTGATATGAGCACTTTTTATTTACGAAATAAAAAAACCAAAGTGATATTTTATAATAGAGAATTTTATGGTAAATCAATGATACCAGATTGTAAAGATTGAACGACTCATGCCTGCACTATGGATTTTATAGTAGATGAGTGATTTTTCAAGGTCATTAATTTGGCCTTAAAGACTTTGGGTGCCAAAATTTTTGGCGAGAACTACTGCCTTTAAGGGTTAAAAGGAACGACAATAAAAATAGCGTAAATGAATGAGAATGAAAAAATGTATGAGAATGATTAAGATGAGTGAGCATGATGAGCGAAGTAAATATGTTATGAATATTTACAAGAAAAGTACCTTATGTTTATATATAAATGAATCGTAGATGACCTTCGTATGTGTAAATTAAATGCACATTATGTGCAAATAAGTAAGATATATAGTAAAGTGGTAAAAAGTATTTCTCAGATTTTGAATTGATGAATTATTATTTTAAAAGGCTTTCACCATGAAAAATATGATAAATATTTTTATATAAAATAAGGACTGTATTTAACCAAGTGAGCAAAACAATTAACCTTTGCAGTTACTTGGCACGTTTCGATATTAATTTTCTCTTTTCCATTGGTTATTCTAGCTCTATATATTTATATTGAAGGATGGAACTGCCATCCCTGTAAAATTATTAATAGTTTATTTGAAATTGTAAATGTCAATAATATCAGGTTGTCATATAATATTTTTCACGGTGAAAGCCTTTTAAAATAATAATTAATTAATAACAGTATATAATATGGTTGATATTAGTTTATTTATTTAATTTAAATTTCATATAAGTTTTTTTTATAAATAGATGACAAATACATGAGTGCAAAATTTTCCCATGTTTATAATAATTTTACCTTACTTGCAGTAAATGTGAAAAAAGTAATTCTGGAGCTTCTGAGCCTTAATTTTTCATTGCAGGCATTACAGTTCTTTTGAGATTTTATTACATAAATAGAGTATTTTTACATGTAATTGTCTTTCTATGTAGTATTTTTTCCAACTTTGGACTGAAAATAACTGTATTCTTAACAATACTTATAGTGTTATCATGAAAAACTACGGACTTATTCTCATCAATGGAGTAATTTGGATTTGAAGAATTTTACAATATCTGAAAAGTTTTGAATGCAAAATGAAAAAAATGAAGACAGAAATCAAGCAGTTTTCACAATTTACAATAAATTTCTAGGTTTTATTATGAATTATTTAGTTAAACGAAAAAAAAACACTGACTTGAATTTCTTTTTTCCTACTAGTTACATAAGCAGAAATAATCTAATATTAACTAACCGATATCAAAATATTCAAGAGATTCTCTAATGTGGGCAGCTGTGGAATGAGTTTCTGAACAACTTTCGAAAAGGCTTCAAAAATAGAGTGGTCATAAATGGAAGTGAGATGGAAACTCAAATGAATCTGGTCCAAACCAGAATCGGCCAGCTCGTCGGTAGCTCTCTGATGAATGTCCCGCTGTGATTCCATTTTGTAATCATCGCTTAAGCCATCAACCTGAAAAAAGTTTTATATTTGTTATAAAACAAAAAAAAAAATCTCAGAAGAGAAACGTGTCCACAAATTTAAATTATCTTAGAAAGAAGATTACTGAATCGGGCACCACACAAGATGTCTCATCCTAAATTACAAAAGCTCAAAGCTTGTGTTTACCCGGAAATCGTTTCTTTTCACGAGACAAGTTAGGTTGAGAAATAATCATTTAAAAAAAACACTAACACTAAGAATAAAATGTATGAATGCGTAACTGGGAAGCTAACAGAACTGAAAGAAATTCCAGAGATTGATCTACGTACAACGTTGTCTACGTATTATTCTCAAAAAGTGCAGTTCGATGCTTCTACCTGCCTTGCCATATATCAACCCCACATCCAGCTTCTACTGCAGGATTTAATTCTGTGGCTATACATTACAATTCCCCAGTAAGCATATAATCCAAACTATAAAAGGAATTATTTTAATTATAATTTAGAAGTAGTATTGAAGATGTATAGTCATTGAAAACAGAAGTACGTCATTCACATATTTACCAAAATGAGAAAAGGCCTCATTTTTGAACTTCTCTAAAAGTATGCATTTTTTAGTAGGTACTTTAGAGTCACGATACATCAGCGGCCTTATACATAGTCATATTGGTAAGCTACTAAAGAAACAAATGATAAATACATGTTTAGCTGCTCATACATTTTGTTACGGTTATTAGTTGTTACTTTTAAGCTTTGTAGCGTACTGATGCATTTATGCATAGGTCCATAGGTATTTTAGATTTTAAAATGTCTAGGGAATTAATCAATCGCATGAAATATAGTGAGTCATAGAAGCATAGTTGCCACATTTTTGCAGTTCACTAATATTGTTACAATGCTTTTAGTAAGAACGGGGTTTAACTGAAAAGTGCAGTAAAAATCCGATTAAATAATTTTATTCAGCATTCACCTAATTGCCTTAGTAAGAACAGGTTCTTATTAGTATAAACGCGTTGTCTCTAATGCTCAGATACTTCGTATATTTACTAGTAAAAAGGGGTTCTTACTGATTTCGGGTGCTAACGGTAACATATACACAACAAATACATATTCAATATCGGAGAATTCACAAGGAAAACCGCATTAATGCTGAACGATTATTAGAGAAAAGAGAACATATATACTGGCTGCATATATTTTTTCTCACCTTTTTGAAAATGCCACACTTTTGTTTATAAAGGCAGGATGGGTGTAGTTGAATGAGGATTGTTGGGACGAGTGAATTATTATTAATACAGACACATTTGTTGTATAGAAAAAATGATAAAAAAAAATATAATTTCATACCTTATGAATAAAAACTTCAAATTTTATTGCTGGGTTGACTTTGTATGCCTTAGTGACAGTTAGCTGCAACTTGGTTAATGCTTCCATATAATCATCCTGAAATATTAATAGAATATAATATAAACAACTATTTTATGATCAATATACTGCTTATAATTTAAGTTTTTTGTTTGTACATTAACCGCTAATAGATATTTAAGGTGAAAACATCTTTTGGAATGGTTTTCTAGGTAGACCGCTGACGCTGTACAAACCTGTTACCAATATGGAACAAATCTCGATTTTTAGCGGAATAGATAAGAATCTATTATACTTTAACCCGTCAAACGTCCAACCCCTATAAGAAAAACATCCGCAGACTGTCCACAGAGATTTTCAAAAAATCGCCTAATTACGGGCGCTTAGTAAAATGCTTTTTATAAAAACTATGTATGCTATCTTGATAACCTGCACTATTTTGAATAGCTTATGAAATTCTCTACAATATACTAACTCTAAATAATTTGTATAAAAAAATATATAAAGCGACAACACCCGGTTTTTATATTTTACTTATGTTCCTAGATATATAAAACTATTTATAAGTAATATGTATTTTTTACCATAAAAAGAAAATTTAAAAAAAAAGTACCCATAGATACCTAAGACGGATCGTTACTTGTGCCGTAATATATATTTTTTTATTATTATTATCACTTTATAAGTTATTCTTCTACTTAATGGGTTTTTTTCAATAAAGTGATTAAATATGAAATATCTTTTCTATTTATTTTGATAAATACTGACATTTCTAAATGAAATTAATCAGAAGGTTTTTAAAAATTTATATAAAATGTTGATTTTTGATTGTTTGTTTGTAAACAATACCTGTAATCAAAGCGACAACCATTCCGAAACGCCTAGTTTGTGACATCAGCATCTTGGAGTATACACATTTTAGAATACATATGTTATTCGCAATAAAATTTTACACTAAAAACTTTATCTAATTGTATTTGCATACAAATCTATCGAAAGATAAGAAATATATAAAATTCTCATGTATCCGCCATTCTTGTTATGGCGGCCGCTGTCAGACAAAAACAAGACGCTAAACATTTATTTTTTCAATCTTATGGCAGCCGGTGCAAAAAAAATATTGTAAAATACGTCCTTACTATGTTTCTTTAATATTATAATGAAATTAATAGGTTGTACTCACTTTTTATGGCCAAAAATCCTTCCAAACTATAGCACAATATAACCTCACCGTAAACACTGTAAAAGTGAACTAGTACTATTGTAAGAAGTTGACATTTTTTTTATTAACCTTTCAATACAGCAAACCTGTTTTTTTTTTAAAAACGGATGTAGAATTTAATCCCAATTTAAACGGGTGTAGAATTTAAACGGTCAGTTAAAGACAGATTCAATTGGCATGCAGAATAAATTGAATATTGCAGATAGTTAAAAGGTCATTTTACGAGCTAATAGAAGTGAATATTTAAAAAAACATTATTTAGCATACTGGTTTGTTGTTGAAAATAGGCCCTTTTAAACAAACAATAATATTTGAAGATTACATAAAGAAGGTGGATAAAAGAAAAATATTTACCTGAGCATCAATAACAAAAACAAGTGCGCCACATCCTCCAAAAATCATATCTGAATCAAAAGTTGGATCAAAGAAGTCAATTTGTCCAGGAAAATCCCATATTTGAAATTGAACAAAACTGCTATTGTTTATATCATCTTTGACAATTTTGTTTGTAGATTCAAGGAATAACGTTTCATTGGGCGACATCTTGTGAAAGACAACTTTCTGTATGGACGACTTCCCTGATCTAAAAATAATACAAGAATTCGGTACATAAACTTTTTTATAAAGGAAAGGTTATAAGTTATCAGCAGTATTCATGGATTTACCTCCTGAGGCCCATCAATAAAATTCGAGGTTTTTGTCCTGATTGCAAAGTAGTGTTTTGCGCATCAGGTTCATTCTCAAAAGGCCCATAGCCAAAGCTTTTTGGAAATGATCCGGCAATGTCATAAACGCCCATTTGTTCATCTTGATAACTCTGAAAAGAAATGTTACGTTGCATTTCGTTTCATAAAATCAGAAATCTTAGTGTTATTTTCATACTACTAACCATTACGGCCAACTGTGGCCAAACACCCTTCGAACTGAACTATATTTATATTATATGAAAATAAAACTATACTGATAGTATTTTATGGTGTTATTTTCTAAACAATTTATTAAAAATTGTGCTGAATGACGGATACTGCCCGTGACACACAAGCATGACGATGACGGCCACTCAAACAAAAATGACAGACAGCTCAGTTTGTGTAGCCAGGGTATCTAAAGTTACTATCCGAAATGTTTATGTTAATTATTTGTTTTTCTCAAAATTATTATTAGTATTTTCAAACCATCGTTTTAAACACACAAACGACATGCTCAGTCAGTTTGCAACCTGGCTGATTAATTCAAAACTCAAATTCAAAAGATAACAAAAAAGGGCAGGTGCCGGAGTGCTGCCACTTGCCAGATGGGAAAAAAGTAAATTTGGTACCAGTGTTTGAACACACGGATTTTGACTATAAAAAGCGAAATTTTATGTGTGCTGATTACTTTTCCTAAGGGAAGGAGGTGCAAATCAATAAAGGATTTTCAAATGTAAACAATTTTAGCCGACAAAATTAAAAATAAATTATTTTTAATTTTGAATAATAGACATTATTTATTGATTACTTAAAGTACATTTACATTTATTGATTACATATGTGGTAGTATTTTTTTTTTTGTATATTTGTATTTTTGTTTTTTATTTTTTGATTATTTTTCTAGCCACATTGTCATTACTACTAAAATATAAAAAATGTGAGTGAAAATTCACCATATTTTTTTTTTAAAGTATTGAATTGTTCGATTGTCAGATCCATTGTCCAAAAAGCGCGGAAAAAAACAGAAAAGCAGTGTATCTGGCAACATTGCGACCGCAGGTGGCCATAGATAGCATAGACAAAAACTGTTTATGCTAATCACAGACAATATTTTAAATATTTCTGGTCAAATCACGAAGCTAGGAACGTTTTCGTATTCGCTTCTAGTTATCATGGCTTATGTAGACTATGTTCAAAGTAAACATAGCGCCACTTTCGTCGTGTCAATTGAAGTAATTAATAACTAAGGTCAGTTCGGGCATTGCTTTGTGATAGCCGAGAAAACGTTAACCAAGTTACCTCAATATATATATATATATATAATTCAGTTGTTAACTTTACAACTCAATTATACAATTATATAAATAATACGCATGTGCTTTAATTTTACACTTTTACATTTCCATTATTTTTATTTTTTTCATCCTTTTCATACATAAATCACTCATAAAATCATCTCATTTCACCACCATCCTTCATCGTAATCACAAATCCATTATTTTTATATTTTTTGTTAAAATATCATTCATTCCTTATTTCATCTAATTAGATGGTTACATAATATTTGACAATATTTTACACTAAAGAGGACAGGTGAGAGTTAAAAATGCATTTTTATAAAATTCAGCGCTGGGTTTAAACCGACATCCTGCGCTCTCAAGTGCAGGACCTCTTTAGAACCTTTATAAATATTATGCTATCCAGCACTTTATCAAATAATTAAAAACTTTTTCAAAATTTTTCAATATTGTCAAAGATCTGGCCAATAATGGTATTCAGAAGGAAAATTTAAAAAACAAAGCATTTAAAATATACTTGTAGCCTTTAGAAACAAAAAAGAATCAATAAAATTTTCTGTATAAACCGATCTATCAAACAATTTCAATTTTCTGTTCAATCAATTTATCATAATAAAGTTAAAAATCAGTCCAAATGCCGTCGAAAGGAATATACCATTTGAAGGGGAAGGCGACCATTCAGGAGGAGAGCGAACCATTCTCTATGGAAGTTTTGAGATTTTTCAAGTGGGTGATCAGTGCATACGCAATATACATGCTATTGGCGAGAGCCTTGGATACGATTGCTTCCTTTAATTCTGGAAACCCAAATTAATATGATATATTTATATCAATCAATGTTACACATATTTATAAAACAAATCTTCACTGGACCTACAGTTTACAGGTAATTTTAATTTCAGATTAGTTCAATGTTATAACTTGTTCAGTTTGTTGTGTAGTATAAACCAGAGGCGTCCAAACTTTTTGCTGCGAGGGCCAGTTTGGTATTTAAATTCATTAGCGGGGGCCAAGCATTGCAAATATGTGAATTAAAAAACCTTATTACAAGTAAAGCAGCATTGATTTTTTTTATTGTTGCCACATATATATACTATAATTTTTTTTATAGTAAATTACAGATATAACAATACTAAACAAACATGTCTAAATTATATTATTATAAAATTATTTCATACAATTTTTAATGGGAATGGTGGAACTGGGTGTTTTCCTGGAGAGTTTCTTCAAAGTTGCGATTCAAATCGGAAACACCAATTATTAGCAATGATTGCAAATGATCATCCGATAAATTTGCCCTATATTTAGATTTCAGATACTTCATCCTGGAAAAAGTTTGTTCGCACATATAGGTAGTGCCATACATAGAAATAAATTTACCAGCCAATTGCTTTAAATTTGGAAACTCTTTTGCGTCCAAAAATTTGTAAAAATCGATCAAGTTTCCTTCCTTGTATTTATTCTTGATTTGATCGCTAGCTTGAAGATCAATTATTTCGATTTGAAACTGACTTGAAAAGTCGCCAACGTTGCAGTCATATGGATTTTGAAACAGCCGAATTTCCCTTGAATTTATGTCAAGATCAGAAAAACGCTTTTGAAATTCTAGTTTTAAATCCGCGATTACTTTTACTGCAAATATGGTGGGACATCTTTCGTCAGTTTCTGTACTAAATTTTTCACAGCACGTGAAATGGGAAAAATTACATTCATTCGTATGACTTTCGAGCAATATCAGCTTGGCTCTGAATGCCTTGATTTGCTCGAATAAATCACAAATTAAGTTGTTTTTACCTTGGAGCTTTGAATTCAAGTTATTTACGTGTGTCACGACATCTGCAAAAATTGCCAACTTCCAGAGCCACTCTGCATCCGATAAAAGCGGTTCAGGGTGATTCTTTTCCGCAAGAAAAATTTTAATTTCCTTTCTGAGCTTGAAGAACTGCAATAACACTTTTCCACAGCTAAGCCATCGAACTGCTGTATAATACGACAAGTCAAAAGACTCAGATTCAATTTCTTCGAGGAAAGATCGAAATTGGCGATGATTGAGTGCACGTGATCGAATAAAGTTTACGACAGAAACAACTGGTTTCAAAACGCAGCTCATGTCGACATGTTTTACACATAGGGCTTGTTGGTGGATGATACAGTGCAGAAAAATTGGTACTGTTGCTCCTGCGCTTTCACAAGCTTTTCTTATTACCCAACCACCCCAATATTTGCACCAGACATGTTACTTCCTCCGTCAATTGTCACACCTTGGAGTCGATTCCAGTCCAAGTTATATTTGGTCAACGTCTGTTGTAGTTCCTTAAAAATATCTGCTCCAGTTGTAGTGCCATGCATGCTGTTAACCGATGCTAATTCTTGGGTGACATTAAGATCGTCATCAACTCCACGAACAAATACTAAAAGTTGTGAGGTGTCACTAACGTCGGTCGATTCATCCATCGCGATAGAATAGTGAGTGAAACGCTGTGCTTTCCCAGAAATCTGGTGAAGTATATTATTGCCAATATCGTCAATTCGACGAGCAACAGTATTGCGGGAAAGACTTATCGTTTTGAAAAGTTCCACCTTTTCCGGACATAATACCCCAACAGCTTCCATCATACACTCTTTAACGATGTTTCCATCCATAAAGGGTTTCCCTTTTTTCGCCAACAAATAAGCATCTTTCATGCTAACTAAAGTCAATGATTCATTTTCCGAGTTTGCCTTCCTAAATAAATTTTGCTGAGAAGACAAACTACGACTCATTTTTTCAAATTTTTCAGTATGCTGCTTGTCCTTAAATTGTGAGTAAGCTGAAGCATGTTTTGTTTCATAATGTCGACGTAAATTGTATTCCTTCATTACAGCAACAGTGTCATTGCAAATTACACATATGTATACCTTTGCCATTCTTTGACTGCGATTGCACAAAGAAATATCCCCATAAAGAAGAATCCCCATTCTTCTTTAAAAACGCGGTACTCGTCATTTATTTTTCTTCTTTTTGTTTCCATGTTCAATAATATTTAAGTTATAATATATTAAATATAGATCTAAATATACCAATTTACAATATATCAACTGTAAAGAATGTAAATAAGCTCCGCGGCCGACGAATGTTTGGTTTGTCGTGGACTGACGCGACGCGACGTGGACAATCTCGTAGCTTTGAGTGCAGTCTGCCGCTCCGCGCCGCCTGCAGAGCGCTGTACAGTCAGAGTACAAAATCATTCGTGCAGTCGAGCGGCCGAGTCGTACGTTTTCGAGCTAACCGAATGCGCTCTTCATCTGCGCGAGATCTAAACCGCCGCGCCACGCTACATTTATATTTTACGAAATTTTTCAAAATCCTTGGCGGGCCGGATAAAATCGCCTGCCGGGCCGGGTTTGGCCCGCGGGCCGTAGTTTGGACACCTTTGGTATAAACAAAAATGCCCATTGAATTTCAAACCTAATACATAACTATATAGCATAGAAAATAAATGAAAGACATATCCTCTCTTTTTTACTTCATTCATGGCTTGTATTATTAGTAATCTTGAATTAAACAATGTTGTTTACGATTTGTTACAGCAACAGAAAATTAAAAACAGCAACAACATTTTGGAGTAATATGTAACTCATGTGATCTGGTCAAAACCGGCTTTGATACAAATGCGTGCTGTGTGTGGATATACCTCTGTTCGTCTTGTCAGTTGGAAGGAGCTCACAAATTATCCAAAACCATGTCCAGTATCAAACTTCAGTCTGCTTGGATCCATCATAACCTACTCCTGTAAACCATCGATTGCATATAATTCTCTGTCTACATTTTCCAGCAATATACCGAATATCAGTCGCATTATTCGTACAGCTTCTTATATGACGTCGAAAAATAAACAGCTCAAACCAACATGATTATTAGAGGACCTTATAAAAGTTCGCCATATGAAACATCGGCTCATTCATTAAATCCAATTGTTAAACGCACTCTGGCAGCAAAGCATTTCAACGAAACCACCCAAACATTACTACAATCTTTGCATTCATTTGATCTTCGAAACATTCCCTTTAATAATAACAAATCATTGTTAAATACTGCTAAAGACTGTGAAAAAAACTTTGATCTAAAAGCTCATCAAGTCTTGTCTCTATCGCCGCAGCACAATAACAACTGCTCAATCGAAAATAACTTTGCCAATATTGTACCAGTTTTATCGAGTCAATCTGACAACCTCTTATGTAGAAAATTGAACCACTCTCGATCTAAGATACCAATATATAAAAGATATAAAATATTACTGTAACTTCAATCACATAAAGATGTGGCACAAAAATCAGTATTTAACAATTAGGAATTCTAGCTATTATTTTTTTCTCTTCCGAGGTTTCATTTCTTTTATAGTGATGCTACTCATGTTATATGTACAGTAAAAATATTAAAATTAATAAATGAAATTAATCAACTTTTTATAGGTATATATTAACATACCACAAAAATAAAACTAAAAATACTGTGTTACAAATATGTTTTATATTAATTTTAAAAACTTTTTAAATATGGCAAATATATAATTTTCACAAAAAAACTTTTTTTGATTAAAGTTTTGATGTAGACATTATCTCGATGCTTGGACTCCTAAGAGTGCAAATGCCATTTTGAAAATGAAATAGAGAAATAAAGATGAGAATTTGTAAAGCAAACATTAACTTTGTTTAACCGATAAGTTCAGTATATTCTAAAAGGAAAGTCAGGAGGTAAGAGAAGTTTGAAGAGAACAAACAAGTCATGAGCATATATGTATTACATAATCACTGTTGTTCTTTCAACTGTAAATCTTCGCAATTCCTGGTGACCAACTCCTTGGTTAACATATATTTTAAATGCTACTATGTCAGATATTTTCCCTTCTAGCTCAGCTCAACTGGAATGATAAAGCAATTAAAACAACTCATTTTAAGTACTTGTATAATTAATTATATTATAATTAATAATTATATAATTTGAAGGTAAATATGAAAACTATATTTTAGAACAAGAATTAAAAAATATATTATGACAATAAAATGCATACCCTAAAAGTTATTAGTTAAGAGGAAATTAATTCATATTGAAGGGACAAAAAATATATAGTCAATTTATTCTCCAGTCATGACAACACATTTGCCAATATTTTTTACCTTTGTAGATAATCTTGCATTAAATCTGTGGATAATTCAAACTTTTTTATCATAGAGGCAATGATATTTCATAACTTTGTATTGCAGTGCCAAGTTTACGAAAAATAATTATTTAAAAGTAAAAGGTCCTCCAGGCCGAGGCTTAAATAGTAGTGAGTGCATTTATGTACTTAAGCAAGCTCAAAACATTTAAAATGCTTATTACAGTTTTATCTATCTTTAGAAAGGTTTTTTGGGAGGATAATGTTAATAAAATACTTTATGTACTTTTATAGTCAAAAAAAAAAGTCTTATTAAAAGAATATAAAACTATACTACAGTATAAGTTTCATACGGTTTTTAGCAAACTAAAGTACCATTCTCACATCCAATGCGCTCACTGAGGTACTATAATTTCTTAATCATTCAGAATTTTCCTAAAAATAATAAAACCATCGTATTATTGACATTAAAATCAGTTTAAGCCAATATATGAATTGTTACAAAAGTATTTAAATGCAGTCTGTCCTTTGGCATTGTGACTAGCCTGCGGAGTTAGTTTGAACCCGACTGACCACTCGCTCGCTGTCAGTTTGACGTTTGTTTAATATGATTATTGCATTAGACAAACGTCAAACTAACCGCGAGCGATCAGCGAGGCAGCTTCAGACTAGGCCCCGTGATTAATGCGGCAACAAATTTATAACCGAAAGCCTCCTCTCTAGTTACATTCGTACAGGTAGATTGAGAACAATGTAAGTTAGGGAAATTTATATGAATGTTGTTAACGCATATATATCATTACATGTTTTTTGCACTATATTAACCTTTTTTGAACGAGGCGCCGCCACAGAGATTAAAGCAGATTGCTTGCAACAAATTGCAATCGTCATTTGTAAGCTTTCGATAAAAAACAGGTTTGAAAATGTTGAAAACCTAACCTAACCTATGATTTTTACAACATATTAGATCTATTTTTATATCAAAATGTGAGGGAAGTTTCTCAAAACTAAGAAATTCGCTTGGTCTGATATTTCGAAATCTTTTTTATATGTAAGCTAAAATTGCTAAAAGCATATAAAATTTGTATTTTATTAAAATTGTCACAAATCGTGTTGTAAATTTAAAAAAAAAATGAAGATAAGTTTGTGCTGATGCCATTTGAAGAGGACGGGCAATCAAATGTTGGCGTTATTAGCCAAAATGGGGTGAAAATCAGTACTGTGCATGGTCATATAGCAACATAAATCATCATAAGAAGTCTATAGTGGTAGTCTATGGCAATATTCGCAAAGGTTGGAGTATTACTAAAAAAGATAAATGCACTTTTCTCATTTAATTGAGGTAATAAAATTAAAGTTCAATATTAAACGGCTTTTCCAATACTTTTAGAATAACCCTAATTAGTTTATGTAGTCGTCAGCACAGTGTACACTAGAGAGCATAATAACCACTCATAAATCTATTCAGAGTGATATGGCGAGTGATAGCTGCAGACAAATTGGGTAGAGCGAACTGCGAAAATTCTATAAGCGACAGTCGTGAGTGAGTCGTTATATTATATTCATACTGTCGATTGATCAATAACAATATAACTTATATGTTACCACAATATCCTTTTAAGATCCTAAAACTGCTAAATGAGTATGTACAGCCTAGATACAATACAAGCCAATAAAACATACAGATTGAGACAAAACCCCACTCACAACATAGTTTATCACTTTGCAGCTATTTATGCTATGTTTGCTGTATCAAGTCATAGCGAAAGGATTCAGATCATTAATCTAAAGTAATTCAAATAAATAGTTGAAGGCTCTGGGATATAATTATATCACTCTTGCTACTTCAATATAATTTTAAGTTTAGTTGCTCCGCTTCAAATAATTGTTTGTAGTCAGTAAATAACAATTGTTTTTGCAAATTTATAGTAATTATTTAACTCATAAGTTAATTTGAAAAAAACTTTCAAAATTGCATTTCACAATTCATTATGATCATTAGTGAATGATTGAAAGATCTTATAAGAACTTAGTTGTTTTTTTTACTATAAAAAACAAATGGTATAAATAAATATTAAACAAAAAAATTAAGTTATTAAAGTAGTAGTAGTAGTAGTATATTTAATATTTAAGTTTTGGTATAAATATTTTATTACCATTGTCACGCTGACACAACCAAGGACTAAATAAATTTTCAAAGAACAAGGTAGAATGTAGTCAATTTTACCTAATAAGCAAGAACTGATGTGACTGAGATTTATGACATTAACACACTCAGCGCCGATAAGTTATATCCCCATAATCGACGTAAACGGCAGGTGCCGTTTCCGGTTAAAACCGTTACCGTCTTAATGCATTTCTATTAATATTTAAAAGTGCAGCATGTTATGTATACGTGAAAGGCATAGACTAAGTCATTTTGTCTTTCCATTTTAGTTGATTTTTGATGTTTGATTGTTTATGTGAAAAGTGTGCTAGTGAACTGCAAGTGTCTTTGATGGATTTGGCAGTAAATAATTAGTTTTATTTACAAAAGCTATGTCAATATCATTTTAAATATAAAAAAACAAACATTTTCATAGTTTGTACATGTTGTTTGCCAATTATAACTTGAACTAAAAAACGTATGTCAGTCCAGCGTGGGTTATTCAGTTCGGACAACATACTTTACCAATTGGGCAGCAACGTGCGATCCGAGCGTTTAACGTACGGAGCTGAATGCGTTAACTCGTCTACAGGGCCTAAGGCTAGTCCATTTAATATGTCATACTGTTAAGGGGGAAAGGATTCACACAGAACATAACCATTTGTCACAGTGGGGTCAGTGACGAATGATACATAAATAGCAACATACCTAAAAAATATATATATTAAACACCGTTAGCTGAGTGATAAAAAAATACAATGCATATTTTGTCTACTTTCAAATCTCATCCGCTAATTATTTCCCTATCTAGAGATTCGAATTCGTTTTTTACTGCAAGTTTGGGATATACATAGGTACCTACTGCGCAGACAGTACGGATATCCGTACTTCTGCATCGTACCATATGTTTCAGTCAACCAGTGAGGCAATGTGACAGTGAGGGTGAGAGTCAGTGATAGCGTACATAAATAGTACCCACTTAAAAAAATTTTTACTACAAGTTGTACCACATGTGTCAGTCAACTAGCGCCGACAGCCGCTATGCTGCGAATCCCTTTCGCACACAATTTAATTTTATGTTGCTAGCGGGAGTATAAAATACTGACTTAAAGCGAGGAACCCCGTCTGGAGTTTGTCAGACTGTGCATCATCTTGCATCAATTTATCCTTATTATTATAAACGTTATTTTAATAATATTGAGGTTAGAAAGTCATTTAAGAATGGAGGTTTAAAGTAAAAGCTGTTTAAATTTTAACGCATTCAAGAAGTGTAATCCTGAAATATAAAACTTACGATTTTATATTTCATTTAAAAAATAATGTTAAAGGACGATGGGATATATTTTTGTTGGTAGTATTGCAATTATTGATGTTAAAAGATGATTTTCTATTAACATGAAGGTGGGGGGACATATTTTTCAGTAAGGGGTTAACAGAGTGATAAAGTGGAATGGGATGTCAACATAAGATGAAAATAGACCTGGGGTTGCATGTTAGTAGACAATTCTTCCATCAAGGGGTGATAAAGATAATTTTTCAACCTGGTTTTTACATTATCACCAATCAGCAATTATGCAACCAAATAAAACAAAATAAAATAAAACAGAATTACCTTTTTATCCCTTTGTTTTAATACTCCAATAATACATCATATATATTTATAATTGTACATAATCACAAAACTAAAATAAAAAGGTATCGTGTACCTATATCATATCATTCAATATTAAATTTAATCCTAACTATGATATTGCACGTAACAAATGAACTTGGTGCCATATTTTTTTTGTTATATTCTTGTCATTATACTAATTTTATATTGATTATTATTGATAACTTGATAAAAATGTCTCCATACATAGGTATTATAATATAATTAATGTAATAAAAAGACCATTTATGCTATAAGACTTGCATGGCCTTTTAAAGAATACATTTAAGCATAAACTATTATTGCTATTATTATAATAATTATTAAAATAGATAATAATAAATAACAAAAATAAATCAATAATGAAACCATCTGTGTAAGATGTTGAAAAGCAATAAAAACCGTATATTAAGGATATTCATACACTTATTTAATGTAAGCATAGCGATTTTAAACAATTTTTACAATTTTTTATTATTTTTACAATTTTTTTTTTTACATAAAATTTTTTACAAAAACAATTTTTTTTTTTACATAAAATATGTAAATCAAATTAAGATGCATTTTTGTTTTAAAAAAGATCTCTTACTAAACTACACTAATATTATATTAATAGCGGTTTCCTTATCCTGCAGGTTTTCACTTTTTAGTGACAGGGGTCAACAAGTCGAGTACGGCAGAAATATTGCCATTTCTAGATTCGAGGAGTTGTGTAAGCCAGCCTCCATCATCAGAGAATCCCATTGACAGCATATGATCCAAGGCCGTGGCAATGTGGGGGACTGGAAAAACCAATTTATTTTATTTTAATCAACGCATTTTGGATAATTTTTAGTTTGAATATATTTAGAACAAAGATTTTTGTTAGTTGATGACTTTTAAATCTAACCATTCTGCTTTCCTTACTTTCTGTCTGATATTAAGTAGAAGCAGATACCGTTTATGTATTTGTGCGTCATGCTTTAGATATTGAAAATGAAAAATGTCAGCATATTTATTTATTATTTATTTTATTATTCAAAAATAAGACATAATACATTAAATGCCTGGCCGCCAGAAACTCAAATTCATGGCAAGTCTTACAAACTTTGCGTGCTATTTTTTAGATAAAATAGAACAAAAAAAAAACATTTAACATAAAAAAAGAGTATATGAAAAATAAATAACTAACATTACAAAATAACATTACATAAGAAGAATCACAATCACTATTCAAGGAATTCACTATTGAGTTTATTGGAAGAATTGACTATTCATAATATTCATCGTCAATTTGTCCAAATATTTTGTTTTGAATAGTCTTGAGTTTAAGAGGTGGAAGTGCGTTTATGATTTTAGCCTTGTGGGAAGTGAAAATTTAAGTTATTTTCTAAGACAGAATAAACATTTTTACAGTTATAAAATACTGCCGGCCGCTCCGCTAGATCTATGGAAAATTATATTCGGCACGTGGCCCCTAGTTCCGAGTAATGCTACCTGCCTGGGTTTGATTGCGGTGATGCTTTTAACATTTTGTTTAAATTCTGAGGTTGAATGTGATATTGCATTTTCATACAATAACATTTTTAGGAACAAGAGTAAAACCTAAAATAAACCAAAAATGTTCTTTTACACCGCATTTTGGGGTAAAAATGATTTAAATGATGATCTGGTCTAGTGGAGATTTTTATAGCATTCAGAAAAACAATGTAATTTTAAAGAAATTAAAATAAAAGTGCACTTACCCTGGTGGCGAGGAGTTTGCGCCGGGCGCTTCTCGACTGGAGGGTTGGACTGCGGTGAACCTTCCTTAAGACTTTGTGATCCTTCTTTAGGACTCTGTGATCCAGAAATCTGAGGCGAAGGCGTAGGTTGCTTAGGAGTTTGAATCCCTGATGTTTGAGGAGAAGAAACTATCGGTGTTTGCGTTGCGGAGGTTTGTGGTGTGGGATTGTTTTTGGCCAAGGATTGTGCATTAACTTGATTTGAAAATGCTTCATTAGATTTGTATGGAGTTTCAAACATTTGACTGATGTTTGGATATAACAATGATCCGTTTCCTGCAGGTACTGAATCAGATACTGTATCTGGTTGAAGTTTTAGATGCTTCTGAAATACCTTTGCAAACTTGTCTAACTCAGCTGAAATAATGGATGCCGTTGAAACTTTGGGAGTAGATTCTCCGGATTGAAGATCTGAAATAAATTAAAGAAATATTCAAAATGTTATTATAAGTAATGTAATAATGTACTTAAGTACAATATTTTTTGTGTTAAGTGATTCCAAAGTTCTGAAACTCCGCTCACATTCACCCCCTCCCTCCTTACACCCAACCCCTCTTTTTTTGGCAGAATATTTCTAATTTGACCCCACCATTCACCTCTATTTTAATAATTTAATAGAACTAGTGTTTTCAGATATGTATTTTTATTACTAATGTATCTAATATCTGAGAAATATTTAAAATTAAAGGATTGAAACAGGGCTTGTTAAATGTTTGTTTTCATTGTTATAAAGAAAATGTCATATATCAGACCGATTTTATGTTACGTCAACAGCCTTACACAATTAAAACCAGTCAGCGACCAGTCAAATGCGTGACCTCGCTCATACATATTTGACAGAGAAGCGATGCAATTTCACACTCAAACCTTCTCATAGGCCGGCAGGAGTTAAGAAACAACCAATAATATAAAAGAAAATACCAGATATACTAGAACAGAAAGATTAACAGAAAGAAACTCACCGGAGTCTGAGGGATCCAAGGGAAGTCTCGGAAGGAATACCACTCGGTCTCGCTTCTCGGTTCTGTAAATATATATTTTCGCGTCATCTTTATTTCTTATTTCCCATCCGTTAATTTTGATTTTTCTTTTTTTTATAACTGAAAAGAAATGCGTTCTAACACATAGCATAAATTTAAAGTCTAATTATCGTAACAGAAAAAAAGAAAAAGGAAGATTTTAATAAAATGTAATATTTAGAAAGATAAAGAAAAAAGAAAATGCTTATTATGACTGAAAACTTATTAATAGTCTTTGGCTATATACTATTAGAAATTACAAAGTTTTGGTTTTCAAAGTAATAAATCACCACAATAATTTTTAAATACAATAATTCAGTTACATACTTGTGAGATGTTGTTTGCCTACAATGAAGGGCCTCGCATAATGAAACAACAATAAGGCTGTCAGAACTGCGCATAATAGTGCCTCCCCGATAACACAAGCCATACGCTAAATAATAATATTCTATGGCGTGGTATTCGTGATTGATATAAATTTATATATTTTGTATATTGTATCCAGCTAAACGTGAAATTAGATATCTATTCTCATTTTTTGAGCCTGATAATTTGGAACAAGATAAATATTTTTTTTTTTTTTTTAATATGAGCATTTCGAATTAAATCAACAAGTCTATTTTTATCTATTGAAATATAAAAAAAAGGTTATAGTTTAAATGCACTTACCCGAACTTTAAAAATCCAAATGCACCATTTTTAACAAAAATCAAAGGTTTGTAAAACTCCGCACCCGCAGATGTTTGCAACTGGCGTACTGTAAAAGGTCTATCTACATTTAGGGCGAAAGCAATTCATTGTAACACGTTACTGTAATTTTACACGTTTGCACTTTATTGTAATTTTATTGACAAAATTAACTAAAAAAACAGCATGCGCCCACCAGGATTCTTGTGTCCTTTGAAATCTGCCTATTATATTTTCTAGAATGATATAAATGTCATGGAGAAATCACAAAGTCGGGTTAATTATTATTACTTAAATTTTGACATATTTTCACAGCGGGGGCGTTGTGAAAATTAGTTGGGTGTAATCGCATGTAATTCTTTACTCCTCTTTACCATAAACCAGGTCAGTATTATACGTACCAAGTTCGGAGATATGCATACACAGGAGATTATTTTTAAATGCTGATATAAACGTATTGCTTAGGAATACGATTAGGGACGTATTATATCTGAATTAGAGAAAGTCAGCTTTTTCTAAACATTTATTTCACGGTTACTTCTAATACAAGGTTTCAAAAACACAGAAAACGTGTCCCGAAGCTCTGGTAAGAAGTAGATGTAAAGACAAGGGCGAATGAGACAGGATGAGAAATAGGCAAGACTCGCAGCCAACCCGAGGGGCGGAGGAGCAGCAGCGCTGTAGAGTGGGGGACGAAGGAACGCTTCAGCGCTCGTGACGTCATCGTCAGTGACCAGCACATGGGCAGCGTTCAGGGCCGATCGCGGCAGGATCAGCGCGAAGTAGCAGCCGCACAGAAATAGAGACAGATGCAAATCGCCTCGAGATATTTGTGATTCTTTTCGATTCCTCGTTTTGCTCTTGGCGCTCCTGCGCAGTTTTTCCAGCGTTAGAACGGAAGCGACCGACAAAATGACCACCGGAACGAAGAGGTCGAAGATGGACAGCATCATACGGACGCTCGCCCTGCTGTGGGTGTCCACGAAAGTGCACAAAACGGGCCCAGACTTGAGATAGACGGTCGTCGCCGACGCGAACTCTGGCACGCAGAGGGATGCAGCCAGAAACCACACGAACATTATAGGCAGAATAACGGGAATGTGGCGTCGCTGCCTCCTGTAGTCGATGCTGAGTGTCCTCGCAGGAGAGGGCGAGTCGTCCCTGGCGACGAGGCTGTGCAGTGACGTCTGTATCTCGCCGTCACCACCCCTGTCTTCCGATGAATCAATTCGCGTTTTCTTGTTCTTCTCGTGCAGATTCGCCGAGGCCAAACTGTGAAGGGCGAACACTGCCAGGAAGTAGACGTTGGCGTTCGACGAGAACACTTCGAAGCCCAGGTAGACAATGCACATCTCTTGGCCGAAGTTCCAAGTGCCTATGTTCCGAGACCAGCCCTCTATGGACGCAACCGTCGCCAGGATCAATATGTCCGATATGGCCAGTTGAAGAATCACTGAAGTTGCACCTGACGACAAAATATTAAACACGTAAATAATAAATGAATGTTAGTTTGGATTAATATCAACAAAACTTCTTTATTCACCGTTAGTTTTGTGCCTTAGAAGCGAACATGCGACGGCAATGTTCAGCAATAAAGCAACTGCACATACTGATACGAGGTACACGCTTAAAACCCATGGCGGAATAAGGTGTGTAGCACGCGTTAGTTGATCGCCATAAAAACCAATCGTAAAGTTAACAATGGTAATTGAGCTAGCGAAAGTCGCATTCAGCATGGTGCTAGCGGCACGGGTAGCCGTTATGGTATGGTGACGGCTTAAGGTTACTTGATAGTACCCGGATAAAGAAATACTGCGCGAGCACTTTGGCCGGCCGGCGTTTGCCTGGCGTCTGGACGCGTCTGGAGACTTGGCCTTTGTGCGTACGGTAGGAAGGAGGGAGCAATGATCTGCCTGCTCGTCGGCGATAATGTGTTTGTTTGTATGGTTCGAATGCAAGGGTGTAAGTGTAACGAGGATGGGAATCGCCATGCGCCATGCGCCACTCGGTGACTCGAACCGCTGAGCTCAGCTTCCTTCGTCTTTTTTTATGTCCGCCGAATGACTCAAAGCACTCATTCAAGCGGTTCACAAATTTTCGTGTTTATTAGGGTTAGATGTTATTATTAGCACTTGAAGGTTCTTATAGCGCAGCAGGTTATATATACACATATCTCAGGTTAAATATAGTTTAATTAATAAAGAAAAAAAGGATAGGAGTCGGGTATGTTTCGTTCATTTTTCGAAGCACCTTAATATATAATAGGACCCATCGGTCGCGGATTCGAATCAGTACATCATAGTCATATTATTTTTATCGTTTCATTAGCATCATATCCCCTGACTCTCTAGTACAAGTCCATTTAGAGTAGGGCCTATTATTATTGTAAATGGCAGAGGTTATAGTAATTATTTTAGAAATAGTATTATTTTAAATATTTATTCAAAATTTTGAATGCTTTAAATTATCTACCTGATATTTTTTTTAGTTGTCGTGAACATTTACCTCCTCATTTAGGGGGGAGGGGGGGGGGGGGAGTGATTACGTCCGCCGGATCTATAGATAGCTCAAATTAAGGAGCTACTTAGAGTAATTACCCGAAAGAGAAGAACCCTGGTTATCCCAGCATTAACTACCACGAGAATATTGGGGGGTATACTTACACTGGATGAATTTTCGTTGTTCGCGATGTCAGCTTGAGTCACCGACAGCTCGTGCCTCTTGAGATGTTGGTGTTGGATCTTCCCACGTTCTTGGGATTGGTTTTCGGTTGCAGAACGGAGTAAATTTTATAACTTTGTTTTTAAATAAACAAGATTAGCTATATTTATCTTTTGGCTATTATTTCATTTGTTCATACAGAGTGTATAGATAAAAAAATATTTCTCAATTACGATAAAAACGAAGTGAGGCGCTGTTTTGCCAGCAGTCTCCCCGTGGGTGACAAGTGCGTGGCGCACGATAAAAAAACATTTTTTTTATGATACTATAAATTAATTTAACACGTTTTTTTTAAATGAGATTGGTTCAGTTATCAATATAGATCAACCCCTGACAGGTGTAAAGTAATTAAAAATACACCTTTATACAATGTTGTTTTGATATTTTACCTATTATGATTAGGTAGGTAGGTAGCGTATTATGATTAGGTAGGTGTAAGCATACACTAAAGTTGAATTAAATAAAAGTAAATAAAATAATTAACAATAATATGGCCAATTAAAGGGTGCTCCTATGTAGGTTCATTTAAAACCTCTCGTGAAATACAGAGATGTGTAATATTCAAAACTGTAAAACGAAGTACCTGAGTAAATGTAAAAAACTTCAAAAACTTTATACTTGTTTTCTATGCGGTTGAAACAAAAACATCTCTCAATCGATATTTTTTACTATAAAGAACCTTGAAAATTTAGTGCAGCTTCTTAGTTCAAGATGAGTCGCTTCGGTCCCCATTTCTAAGAAGCTCGTGGCATCTTCGGTGTTCAACTTAAAGTTTGGAAAACTCCGCGACGGTTTTTGTCAAGGCAGGATGTATTTAAGTCACGTCGGAGGTTAAAAAGAAACGATTGTTCTTCGTGTTATTGTTTCATTCATTCTTCGAAGCACTGTTAACACATTCATAATATTTATGCGCGAAATTTTGCGTGATTGACTTAGTTGAAATAAAAAATGTTTTTTTTCCAAAGTTTCAACGTGTGCATAAACCAGTTATATGTACTTTAACCAGTTAATTCCAGTATTATGTTTCTCTTCCTTTTATATCATTTAATTTTAATGTTGACAATTCAAATCTAAGTGAAAAATATTTAATACTGCAACAATGCGGAAGTTCTCCCTCTCTTTTTGTCTTTTTCAGAAACTTTTTTTGATATGCATTCTATTTGCGCCTTCTTTCATCAAAACACACTTTTCTTTCTATTTTTCAGTATAATTTAATATAAAAATAAAACTTTAACAAAACACAATAACTAAAGGTATTGTCAAAAACCTCCATTTAATGTTTTGTTTTATTAAACATAAGGTTCATTATTAATGGGCTATTAATATTAGCCAAATATGAATAAATATAAAACGTATTACCGTAGGTCATTATTGTAGTCTTAAAAAAGTTTTTACTGCAAATTTAAGTTATCATTTATTTTATTTATTTCCATTACCATTAGATATCATTACTGACGTTATTATAATTACTTTAGATAACATTAAGTTTGCTTCGATAATTTAATTTAATTACAGTTTCTTCCACTAATAGTCCTAATAGTCTGTAATCTAAAGTAAGTTAACAGGTAGATATTGCTGTCGAGGTAATAATCACCGTATTACTAAATACTGTAAGTTTGTATTCAAGTATTGTAAATAAATAAGTAAATTAAAAAAATAATAAAAGTTATTTATCCTGAACTTCTGTCAATATTTACAAAATGTTTTACCAATTACCAAACAAGGGTAAAAGGATGTTTTATTTCAGAAGAATAAAATAGGGTCTACTTATGTAATTATAGGGTCAAAATATTTAAAAAATTATGAATCCGATTAGACTTATAGTTGATCTACGTAGATCAGATGTAAATAGGCTGACTTTGCGATCGTTGCTTTTTTGACTCACATTATGCTTAAATTAATGAATATCGGATACTAAAAATGCCAGATTCATTTCTTTTGATGGATTCCCTTGATATAAAATATACCTTCTCCTATAGTTAGAGGCAAAACATTTAATTGCCTGCTCAAAATTGACTTTTGCCGTGTAAGTGGATTGCCATCACAGTAACCAGCTTCATGGCTAAAAGCGACTGTCACATAAATTATTAACTAAAAAAAAACAAAATCTATTAGTATGAAAACATCTGCCTGCCATGCAATAAAAAGGAAATGAATATTCAACGGCCATTCTAAAAATATATTCAGTTAAACGATACGTCACTTCGAAGGGACAAATATACGGGCGTAGCCGTTCAAAGATGGATGGTACATGGATGCCTGATATATTTCGTATTTCTAATTACCTAAAATAAAAATAGTATGTTCAAAGCAAACCATTAGCGCTATATATGAAATTGATTTGATAATCCTATGGAAGTTAACATTTATAGAAATTCATATTAAAAATAATGTCTATTAGCACTGCAATCAGTCTTTTAGTGCCAATTAACCTTTAATATTTTTCAACTAAAATACCTTATACTAGTGTAATTATTTATTTAAAATAATTTTAAAGAAATCTACAGTTTTATAAAGTGGTTTACAATTACATTTATTTTACTCATTTAATCTGTTAAATATGCACACGTTTCTGAATATATGAATCTGCATTAATAAGTATTTTGGAAATAAAAAGATACATAATCTATATGAATTTATAAGAAAGAGTACATTTGTAAAGCAAAGAAATATACCTCACCGCATTTTTGATATAGGGAAAGCTTTCGATAAGGTCAAAGCCATTTTTGGCATAAAATGATGTAAAATTTACATTTTAGTAATAGAATTTTAGGGATATTTTAAATAAAACCACATCCCAATGGCAAGTCAATGGCATTGAAGATATATCTTATGTAAAAGTAACACAACAATTGTAATATTTGGTATAGGCAATATAAATTGATAACAGTTATTCTATTCGCATTAGATAACAATAATACGTAACGTACTACTCTCAATTAGCAATAATAATATACTTTAGTTAGAACAATTACGTAGTTTAATGGTAGATGGGTAAACATTAGGAGTACAAAAGCAGAGGTCCTTATTCACAATTTAGACTTAATTTAAGTGGTCTTCATTGAGACGCAATTGAATAAGAAGTACTTTTTCATTTTTCAAGTAATTCGTGTATGTACTTGCACTTCAATAATATTTCAAATTAAATACTTCATACTATATAATGTTATTGTAGATCTAACATTTATTAAAGTAAATTACAAATCCATCCTAGTGATCCACTAATGATCCTAAAACTACCTACCTTTCAATGGACATAATAATTATGGAATCATCCCCTCTTTACCCAGATATCTCGTTCAATTAGTATGATTAGCTCATGTATTATCTCAAAAAGCTATACACGTGGTTCTGATACTTCTCAAGTTCACATCTCTTCAAAGTTAATATTTTTAATAACAATAATTATAATTTACTAAATAACTGCGCTACATAATTCCTTACTCTAAAGACATTGCTAATTTTTGTCTCAGGAACGAATCATTCTAGATTTTCTCTAAGCACATTCGGTTGTTAATTTTGTTTTTGTGTGACCCTAGGTATTATAACCTCTAATCTGGTGATTAATGCAACCACCTCCGGATAATTCGATTACTTATATGTAAATGCTTCAAGTCAACATTTTCTAGCATAGATAATAAACTAATTTAAATGACGAAATAGTTACTCGTTCGAAATACGCGTAAGTCAACCGGATAATTTCGAAGGGAGTTCGTCGCTCTATGCAGCACCAATAATAATTACCTTTCCATGTATTTGTTTCTTGGTGACAGTCATGTCGTAAATTATTTAAGTACCAGCATATTTTCCACTTATTATCCATAATTGAGGTGGTATAAAAGACAAGTGAAGCGCGCCCATGAACTTACACGTTCGGCAAATGGTTTAAAAATTTTGTAAAACGTTAGTGTCATGTGCCTAGTCATTTTTATTTAGATTTCCGAAATGTCTTTTGTTAATATAAATATCACAATATGTATAATAATAGTTGTATTCGAAAGTGCCAGAAGACTGGATGCTGTGAATGGGTATCGCGTAAGTATAAAACTTTTTTCTATAAATAAAATAAATCAAAATATTTAAATAAGACCTATTCGCAATAAACAAAAAAACATATTAAAAGGTTACACGCACAAAAAATATTTTAATGTCAACATTTTAAAATAACATTCGCCGAGTCCACCGTACAAGCTAAACTAACCTCTTAGTCGAATAACTCCTACTTATATTGCTATATTTTTTACACCAACTATGGTGGAATAAAAAAGCTCGTATTTTTTGTGATAGGATGTGCATCGATTCATGACCCCTCCAGAGTTGGGCTACTATTTGGGAGCGTCGTCGAGGTCAATGATTCCTGAATACGAGGTCGTATACCTTCCACTCCTACTGCCGAGGGCAGCGCAAGAGGCTATTGGAGGAAAATCATCAGAAGAATTGCCGACTAGTTATAAGTTCAACGCGTTGGGCAGGTAAAAAAACCGACCGCCGAGAGTGTGACATTTATTTATTGATAAAATTATTTTTTTATGGCATTCACATACCTGAGGGAGTATCTACTCAAATAATACATCTAACAATTTCATATAAATAATTTAACATCACTTTGTATGTTTATTTATTTTATTTAGTAAAGAAATCAACAATTTTGAACATAAAAGAAACATACTTACATAATACAATTATCAATATTTTAAATAAAAAAACTTTTTTACAAGTATATAAAAAGATGAATACCGTTATTTTTTATATTTATGATTCCATAAGACATACATAAATCTGTACCTGCGAAGCATAGGTCATGTAGTGTCCACATTTTGGAAATATTATCTATTAATACAAAAATATAAATATAAAAAATACATTGCTAAAAAAATACTCGTTTAGTCTCACAAACACGTGATACGGAAAACACATTACCCCATACTTATGGTGGAAAAGTAATTCATAGTTTTTGAATTTACTGCTTTAAAAGAAAAAATACTAAAAATAATTACAAATTTATTTTCTCCTAACAAAATAGTAAAACAATATGCTTCACATCTAAAAAACATTTTAGTTAATTATAATATGTTTATATAATATAATATAATTATATATTTTTTTAAATCGAGAACACAGTTCAGTGCATGTTTCTTAAAATCTTACATAGCAAAATTCTCCGAAATCATGACATATTTCTTGTGGCTATTAGATATTAGCGAGAGACAATGGCGAGAATAAAGCGTTTTTATAATACATTTATCATCTTATACTCGTATTTATATCTCACTCGTAGTTATCAATAATGTGGAATATTTTCAGATTAATAACGAGGAAAAAACTTATATAAAAGTTAGTTCTGCGGGAATATTTCAATAATTTCATTTTAATTTCAGGGACTTTGATCTAAAACTGAGACCGAACAGAAAATTGGTGTCTCCAACTTTTAAGGTGGTCATTAAAGACGACAACCAAGAACTAATACACGAGAGTGCAGTTGAGGATATTTTGGACTGCCATTATTTGCATAACTCAGATGGGTTTGTAGCAGCGGTGTCCATGTGTAAGGATAATGCCGTAGTAAGTACTTTATTTTAATAAAAATGTTTAGCTGAAATAAGAGATTATTGGAATCTATTTCAAAATGTATTTGTTAATAATTGTGACCTAAAATGCTCGGACCAAAATTGAAAGTTTAAATTTATGGGAAGCTTAGTAGAAGTAGTATATCTTAGAGTAATTGTTATCAAAACATAAAATATTTTAATTTCACATGTATATTTCGCATTTTTTTAAATTTGATATACCATGGTGGTAGTTATGTTCAAAACTATGGTAATAATGGAACCAGAAAAATATCATAATGAATATACTTTTATGTTTTCTATGTAGCGTATAAATTGAAACCTAAAGTATTTTTTCCAAGTGGCTTTCTAAATTGAAATCACATAACTACTCGTAATATGTATTTCTAATGTATTTATAACAGTAATAATGATTAGAAATTAGTTAAGTTAGAAAACTATTAGAAACTACATGTCTTGGGCAAATGTTTTCTGATCTCAAAAATTCACAAAAAATAAGTAACAATATTTTATTTTATCTTTTCTACAATATTCAGGCATAATGTAGTAAAAATACAAAAATAGAGCGAAAACATTAAGAACATTTAGTGCAGATAATATGTTTAAAAAATTAAATCAACCTAAAATATATTTCCTATTCATTACTAGTATGCTTATAAATAACCGTTTAAAGGTAATAACATATGTAGGTTAATCGCTAAGCAATTAACTGAAATTTGTCAAATACGAGTAAGTAGTAGTTTTATTGAGTGTTTTTCGTATTTGCTATGTGGATAATTCTACCGCAAATATTGAAACAGCATATTATTTTTTTTAAATTGTTATGACCTAGGTTATATAATTATTTTAGGCCCGACTTAACTAAGTTAAATTTTCTTGTGCTAAAGTTCTAAAGATGCTGAAAGTGTGAACTCAAAGATAACTCTGAAACTACTCGGCCGGTGTCGCTATTTTTTTTTTCTTAATATTTGTAATAGTTTGAATATAGTTTAAGGCAAAGAAAAATTAGAAAAGTTTCCCTGAATATTGCAAAATTCGTGAAAAACTGAAACTGTATCGGCGGAACAAGTGTCAAAGTCACCTGCATAGAATAGGACGGTAGGCACGTAAAGGCCCGAAGTGCCCATGCCGAGTGCCGCAGGCCAATGTCGTGCACCGAAGGCGCGTTCAAAACCGCCCGCAGTGATCGCGGATTACCAATTTTAACGTTTCATTTCCATTATTTCCCCTGGCTCTAGCACAGGCACATTTCGGCCTAGTTTATATGTATTAAGTATGTTGATTTTGGAATCTCAAGCAGCATAAAGTCGGGTTTTTTTTAAATAATTATAAATAATTTATTTCAGCACGGACTAGTGTTTGCGGACAATAGCACTTATGAAATAAGGCCACTTAATTCGCGGCTCTCCTCCTACATTCAACTTGAAGATGCATTGGAAACCACTCCGCAACACCAACGCAGCAATCAATCGTTTCCTCACATCATCAGAAAGAGTCCGCCACCATCCATGATTCAGCTTTCAGACGATTTTTATCATATTCCAGTGGAAAGAGAAAATTACAAAATCACAAATGAAATTTACGATCTGAACGATGAGGCGTTGATCGAAGCTGATAATAACTTTTTGATGGAGGAGAAAAGAGGGCGTAAGAGCACTCTGTATACCATAGAGGTGGCTCTGTTCTTCGACGAAGCTGGTTACAAAATTTTCGCTCCATACTTGAACTATGACGAAAAGGAAATGAGGAACATGCTTTTGGCCTATATGAACGGGGTAAAATCTTTTTTATTTAGTAACATTTGAATTTGTGATAGATTGCTCTAAAAACCTTTTTCAAAAGTATGTAGTTTAATTCAAAGAAATATCTTACATTGCATACTATTATGAATCTCCCAAACTGCAAGTCAGTTTGCTGATAAGAAAAGACTACAAATAAATAAAAACAAATCTTCAAATATCTATTTATTATACAGGTAAATTACTTCTTTATATAATTACTTGTCTTATGAGATATTTGCGTACTTATCAACCTCCTTAATATTTTTCGTTATTTGTTCTATTTTTATCAATATAGGTATGTACACAACCGTAGTAACAGTCTGTTATAACATCTTATCCTTCCATTCTTTATATAGAAACTTTCTATATTAAAATGACAATATTTTCACCCAAAATTGTCTCGTATTTAAATAAGGAATTTACAATTAGTCTTTGTTTTTATTTATTCCGGAATGTAATATCGATAGCTTGTCTTCACAGCGGATGAAAATATGGTATTCTTAAGCGCTTAAACGTCTGGAAAACAACCTACCGGCCACTTAAGGTCTTCAAGTTCTAAGTTACTTATGAAATAAAAATTAAAAGACTGTTTCTAAACCTCCAATTGAATGTCTTATAAATATATTTCTTTATTTTAACATATATGGTACATTGATATCATTATGTGATTGAACTTCAGGGTTTATTTTGATTATTTTACTCTCTTTCGTCTAAATTACATTCTAGTGTCAGTTTTATTATTATCATTTTCTTCATTTATCTTAGATACATAGTATTCACGTTTTTTGATATTTCACATGAATATTTGGCCAACCACAATATTGCAGATTCAAGCCTTATACCATCAACCCAGCTTGGGTACTTCCGTGGAGCTCTCTCTTGTCAGATTGGAAATAATGAAGAAGCAGCCGGCCAAGATGCCCCATCATAACGGGGAACGGTCAATGCTGCTCGACGAGTTCTGCAGCTATCAGAAAGCCATCAATCCAGTAGGGGACTCGAACCCTGATCATTGGGACATGGGGCTTTATGTTTCAGGGTAAAACTGATTTTCCTTAAAGAATACAAATTTTTAGATTTTGAGGCGACCTGTTTGTTATTCACGTCTAAACCATTTAGCTGGGTGGTGGTGATGGAAAACGTGGATTGCAAAGTAAAATACTAAGTCGTCGCTTTTCCATGAAGAGTAACTGGTATTTTAGTTGCTTTCGACCAAATTTCTTAGATCTCCCATACATCGAAATACAGTGGTGCCACTTATAGAAGTGTCATTTGTGCGTATTAACACTCCAAATTATCTTAGGTAGGTATTATTGTAATAAGGTTTTGTTGTTTTTGATTTTATAAATGATATTTATTTATTTATTTATTTAACAGGTTTCCCCATGTACATTATAATTACAGTAAAACAAATTAAATTACCAAAAGAAAAACAAAAAGCATTAAAAACAAAAAACAATAGCATGAAACATACTCAACTAAAAAATTAAAATAATAATATAATATAATCTCTATTCTACTTTGTTTTAACATGTCTGCGATGCAATGTCACAAAATTCTGGTGTTAGGTCATAAATACATAGTAATACGTGTTAGTATAACAATTTATTAAATTTTATTCAAAGAAAGATAGTTTTCAAACCTTCACAACAGCATTACTGACAAAAGTGTCATTTAGTTTAATATCTTCTTTCTGCGGCCAGGAATCAATACAATCTTTAATATCCACATTCACTGCTAGGGCAGGTCCAAGAAATAAGCGTACGTGTAGTTATCAGAATATTGTAACGCGACATGACAGATTTTATTAGCATAGAGAATACTCACTATGCTTTAAATTGCAGCCTGGATTTCTATGCCATTGAGAACGGGCGCAAGAGCGGAGTGACGATGGGCCTGGCGGCCGTCGGAGGAGTTTGCCTCGAGGACTACGCGTGCGTCATCGCTGAACTCGGCACCACCAACGTCTTCGGCAAGCCATACCCGTCGGCGGGTTTCACGTCCGTCTACATCCTCGCCCATGAGATCGGACATAAGTTAGTGGCTGCATCCGCTTTTAAAAATTAATCGGTAGGCAATTTAGGCAGAAATTTCATTAAGTACATACAATATTACGAAATGAAAAACATGACCGGCAGGTTTCGCCCGGGTTTCGTTATCGCACGATTTTCCAAGCAGAAAATGGTCGGAAGCTGTGAATTGTTTCTGAGAAAAAACATATCAAATTTAAACATTGGTTAGCTAAAAACATTAATTATAGTAAATACAAACAACTTCAATGTGCAAGTACGATTTTCCATTTGGAACTTGCAAAATGATATGCAAAATCAGGTAAAATTTATATTCGAATAAAGCCTGATAGATTTTTATTGTATTTTTCAACCCATCTGTAATCTATTTATTCTGTTTCATATTTGGTTACATAACACGCGATAATTGAAAAAAAAAGTGTATTCTAAATTTACACGTTTAATGGGCAGATTAAATAATCTAGTCGACGAACACAAACAAGTCAGATAAAAACAACATGCCACATACATTTTATATAATTAAAAACTAAGCTGTTAACAATTCTGAATAACATAAATAAGTACTAATTGATTGCTGTCATGGATGATAAGTGCATATTTTTTTATATTTAATCAAGAATAAGTTTTTTTCCGTCAGTATTCATATGCAAATAAACTTTTGCCAGATTATTATATCGCTTAACCCACGGATAATGTCTAGAACATGCTGACAAAATGTGTAAGTTGGTATGAAAAAAGTTACTACATTATAAAAATATTTATTACTAATATTTCCGCCCTAAATTAAAAAAAACTGATCCTAGTTATGCTACTAATGGAAAGTAGAGAATTATTATTAATATTATTTAATTAATATAAACCTATAAATTTAATTCGACATGAAGTAAATCTGTTTCACTGCATGAATTCAACAGTACCTACGTTCATGTTATACGATTATGTTCAACGTTTCTGTAAAGTATAATTTGAGAAAGCACTCCCTTCATTAATTTTAGCCTTGGAATGCACCACGACAGCAGCGGCAACTCCTGTTCTAAGGAAGGCTACATAATGTCACCATCCAGAGGAACGAACGGAGAGACGACTTGGTCAACCTGCAGCGCTGATGTCATGAGGAAATTGGGGTAGGTACAACCAGTTTATGTAGAAACATGTTATATATTTAATATAAATATATATAAACTCACCATTAAACATTTGTATAGATGTTATACGCTTCTTTATGGTTTAACACACATAAATACTTCTTTTTGTCTCTGGTATCATCAAAGGAACAAGAAAATTTCGAAAATTTAGAGATTAAAGGATTCGCATGGCCCCTAATATGATAGCGTTTAATACTGGATATCTTTTAAGGATCCTGCCATGTTCAGTAGAAATATTTTATATCTATTCTGTTGACAGTTAAATTTATTAAATACTCACTGTATACAATAGAAATACATTCAAATTTGAATTTTTCTTTTCATTATTTCTTAGAATTTAGTATGGATAGAAAGACAACCGTCTTTGAAGAGGAAACGAAACGTCAGTATATGAAATCCTTAACCAGACTTTTTGTATCAATGATTGGATACGTACTTAGGACTTGCAATATCTCGGTTGTATTTTATTTTATTGCGAAGTTATAAACAGATTTACATATAAAATAACTATTTAAGTTCTGTTTTTTGCCCATCTCAAACAAACCTCTAAACTTCTTTGAGTTTATGGAGTTTTCGTCACATTTAAATGCAAAACCCGATTTTAATGACCTTATTATGGCCGGGAATTACTAAACCTCCATAATTTGTATATATCAGATGATATAATAGGAATTAAAGAGAAAAGCCAGAGGATAACTCTGTTATCATTTGATGCAGATTTAAAAATATTTCGGTATTATTTTATTTTTACTTTCTGCTTTCTGGCTTCCAAAGTACCTGATTAAACCATTAATACTGCATCCATTTATGGCATTTCTTGGAACGGATTTTTATAATTTTTAGAATGGATAATAATGCGAATTAATATATAAAGGCTGGTATTTAATTTGTTTTAATAGCATTAAATGTTGATCCATGTCGTCGGATCACACTGTCAGAGCCATTCCCGTCTGGCAAATTGGATAAAGTGAAATTACGGTAAATTGTAAACAGTGTGTGTATACAATTTTATATATACACCACCCGCGTTAGTAATAAATCTTTTCTTAGGAAATTGATTAAATTTGTAACCAATTGCATATTAATCTATATTTCAAAATTATTAATTCATTCTGGCATCTACATTAAACAATGTATGTGCTCGCCTATTTATATAAGAATACCGTCCTCTCGAGTTTCGCCGATTGAGCGTGTCGCATTATCTTCATTCAAAAAATGCGGTTAAGGAAGAATTTGACATCGAAAATTCTCTTCAGGTCCTTTAAGTGTCTCCTGGACAGTCCAGCGCCAATGCCACCAGAACGCAACCATGGGCGCTTCGGTGACGCCCCGGGGCAGTCGTGGGGCGCCAAGAGGCAATGCGAGGTCCTCTTGCGAGACAAGGACGCCGTCGCGTCGATTACCAGAGAGTCGCCTCTGAACGGCATCTGTCAACAGCTGCAGTGCAGAACTCCTCACCGGAGCGGATTTTATTATGCCGGGCCAGCTCTGGACGGCACAGACTGCGGTAAAGGAATGGTGTGTATTATATTATAATCTCTCGAAAAGAATAGCGAGACTTTGACACCATATTTTGTTTATTGGTGATGGTGTTGTAAGAAAATTTGAATGTTTGGTCGTATGTGTTATTAGCATTTAAGGCTTATTGTATGTAATAATATATATAATCCACACAAAACTGTCGTGACTGAAGAAAGCTGTCAATATTATAACTTTAGTTATAAAATTGTTACATTGTAAAATTTATGGAGTATAGTATAACAAAAAGTGTCTTTATATATACATAAACATGTTAAATGCCCACACATGATTTTTTTCTAGTCTAAAAACAGTCTAATTTTAAATGGTAACAAAACGATCGTCTATCTTAGGAGAGATGAATCCGACAAAATCTCCTAACTAGTGTCCGTAAAATGTTTCTTTCACACGAAAATAAATTAGTCCGTGAAAATAACTGTTTGTGTTATTTATTTTAATAATTAATTTTACTTTCTATCTACACCAATAGTTAATCTAATACCAATAGTAAAACAATTTCCTACAACTAGAATAAAATAAATTAATTTTTAAAAAAATAAATAAACATTTTATTCTGCGTCACATAATTTTTTCTCTATCTTGCAATCTCGTCGATCGCCAATTAGCATTAGTTACAATAAATAACCTATTAATAAAATTATTAATAAAAATGAAGACATAATAACTTTGAGACAGTGATTTAGATATTAGTTCACTTAGTCTATAGGAATATTTGACGCCCAGAAATAACTTAATGCGAGTCATATGTTTTTTAAGTGGTGTGAAAGCGGTAGCTGTGTGAAAATGAAAAAGAAGAAGCCGTCGGTTGTGAAAGGCGGTTGGAGTGCGTGGAAAGATGGAAAATGCACATCCGGATGCATCGTCAAGAGTACCGGCCACCACACGAGGAGCAGATCTTGCACCAACCCTGCTCCGATCAACACAGACGACGGCTGCGAGGGCAGCTCCTTCGATGTTAGTCTTTGCAACGATGATAAGGTGAGGATATTTTTAGTGCATATCAACTATTGAGGTTGATATGAGCGATAGGGACCGGAGTTTCGTAAATTCGAATTGAAATTATTGTTGAATTAAATGTTTATGTAAATATTATTAGTAAAATCCGGCAAATTTAATCTTCGTCAATAACATTCATATTGATTGCAGTCAAAGGGTATCAAAATGGCAATTGCGTCTCTGTGGCCAGAGATATGTTATAACTATAAAATTAAATTATCTTTTTTTTTTATTATCTAAATTTAACATGATTGTTATAGTCAATTTCACAGTTATTGTTTTGCTTAATTAAAAACAGTTATTTTATTTTTGTTAATCACAATTTGTAATTCTGTAATTTGTACTTTTTTCATATCAATCAATAACAGTTCATAAAACACTAAAATACTAGCTTCGTAAAATGAAGTTTCTTTAATTTGAAAAAAAAATATATTTTTAAACAAAGTCGTTTTTCCCTCATATGTTTACCTCAAAGAGGCTTTTTAGGTATATTTTGTCAATCACTATTTCTGAGTCCAATACCATACAATACCAAGAAGGAGTAAGCCGTATGTACGATGCGAAGATTTGAACAAATGCTTTTTCAGGTGTGTAAAAAACATAAACGGATAACCGTCGAAGAGTTCGCGTCATTGAAATGCAAGGAGTTCAGCAAATTGCTTCCCGAATTGGACCCCGAAGGCGCTGGTCTGCAAGCTCCTCACGAAAATGGTAATATATTTTATTTTATCATACTATTCTTTTTTTACAAATCTTTATTGGCAAACCCACAGTTATTTAATACATTATACGTTCAACGTAACAGTTATAACTTTGTAAAACTTAAATATATTATGATAATAGTATAGATTAGTAACAGGACTTCATTGCTTCATTAGTCTATGAGTAAAACATCTAATAAATATCCGTCATTCTCGTGTAACTCGAGTTTTTTTTAGGTAATGTTATTGTTATCGTTAATAATTAAAAAAAGGTAACAAGCTCAAATTAAATATCTGGGAATTTTTGGAGATATTTTATAATAATATATTTTTTTTATTTTATTTTATTCAATATTATATATCATGTAAGTATTTTTTTAGTGTTCAGGATTCTAAAACATTAATTTTAATAGGTCTGACCATCATTAAAAATGAAATAATTGGACTGGTATTAGATAAATCTAAAGATATATAATTGAAAAGAGAGAAAGTGGTTAAAGTATCACTATTATATATATATATACAAAAAAGTGTGAGTATCAATTAGGCTTTCTGATGTAAGGAGTATTTTTACACATTTTTGTAATTTCTGTGATCGAAGTCAAACAACGGTTAACGTAACATAGCTTACATTTTTTATTAATATAAATTTTGGGAGACCGTCCCTCCCCAATTATTAACGCAATTAGATTCGTTTACTGAATAGAAAAAAATGTGTAAGGTGCACTGAAAGTTTTTACTTCAAAAAAAGCTTTTACTGAGTAACATTTTATTACAGGCCGTGATTAGAATACACATACTTTTATTAGTAATTAGTATGCTGGCCTTTCGTGCAGGTCGGCTGTGGATG
The DNA here is from genome assembly GCA_020383195.1 of Neomicropteryx cornuta. Lineage (NCBI taxonomy): Eukaryota > Metazoa > Arthropoda > Insecta > Lepidoptera > Micropterigidae > Neomicropteryx > Neomicropteryx cornuta. The sequence continues at coordinate 17,578,957 of JAHKQU010000014.1, forward strand.
GGATGTGCCATATTCTGCAAGCGAGGCGACTCAGGTACATTCTATACTCCCAGGATAGATCTCAACGACATGGGAGTGGATCCTTACTTCCCTGATGGGACGCTGTGTCACTCCGATGGAGAGCAAGATTACTTTTGCCTACAACATCATTGTCTACCAGAGGTAGGTAGTTACATTTATGTGACTTTTTTTCTTCTTGAGTGGAATGGCACAAATATAAATACAAATTTTATATATATTATAGCATGCACATGATAATATATCAGTAGGAGATAATAAGCAAATTTAAATAAACTAAGAGGGATGACATTTTTTATACTGCATTTCTATAAACTCGTTTTTGATAGTTACAAATTTATGTACAAATTTAACCAAAATTATTAGTTTTTAGTTTAATATACTCATTGTATTTAAAAATTTCATTTAATTAAATTACTGTCTTAAAATATCTTTAGTATTTTTATCTTTTTTATCTTTCACTAACAGAGCTTCAAGTTCACAAAGAAATCCATCTGGGAGCTCGGAGGATCAGACGTGCCGTGGGTAGGCAATGCCCGTCCCGTGCCAGCTCAGCTCCCGCCAGCGCTGCGCAAGTTTCTCTCGTTGGACTCCAAGGGACGGCCTTTAGCCAGGGTCCTTCGCCCGGGAGATATCCCTCCTCATGTCGACGACCAATGGGAGGACGTTGATTATATTGAGTTACCGCCTGAAGCCAAGAATATCATTTAAATTAAGGTTGACGGTTATAGGATTCTGTGTTGGTCCCGAATTTGTTTAATGGCGCTTGTCAGCATTACTATCGATCACATCTATTTATATTTTGGTAATTTCTAACATATATTAGACCTTTAAAATGTTAACCTACACTAACCTTAAAATGCGTCTATGTAACGATTTATATATATAATTCTCATTCATTAAATATCATAACCATTATATTTTCAGCGCTTTTAATGCAGGCCTATATTTAAACCAGCCCACAATAAAACGTTGCGGCTATATTTGGTACATTTCGCCAAATAATTTTCAATTTTCTATTGGCAATTCTGGCTATATAACTTATTTTAAAAGGTTTGATTTCCATCTCTGCAAAATACTAAAAAGTTTATTGAAAATTTTTAAATCCATAATATCAAATCATCATATTTATTACGGGGGATGCCTTAAAAATAACATTGTGATATAATTTAGAGGTTTTATAGTTTTGATATATTTTACAAAAATAATGTTATTTCAATAATTCCTTTCGTTTTTATTTCTATCATTCGATTTTTCCTATTTTTACTGATAGACTAATATTCTGTCATTAAACTGTTTATGTATCTATTTTATTTTTATACAAATGCTGAATCAAAACCGAATGATCATATTATTTTAAACGACAAATCGTCGTATTTGAACAAAACATGATATAATTGGTAAATATATTTTATATCTGGTGGACTGATGACTTTCGTCTCTCGCTGTCCACCTTTATTTAGATTGTCCTTAAATTTTTCCTCTACCATGAGTTTATCCATGTTGCTAACGACAGGTCTTCTGATATATCCGAAGAATTTGAGCGTCCTTCTTTTATCCATCTGATTAAAATAACGGCCCATAGAAACTACAGCATAAGCTTCTAGTTTTACACATTTTGAAAAGCATAGATTCTCTATTGGAATTTAGACTAAAGAGCAGATTGTAGACTGTAGTAAATTCGAACTACATACTTTAAGTATTTGCACGCATTAACAATACTAATTCTTTTCTAATGTAGGAATAAATATAGCGCAATCATTTTATTAGTCATTTAACACCTATCCAAGTTACTCCGTTAAATAATAAACGTAAAACGTTTATTATTTAGTAAGAAAGTTTTAAAAAACTTACTTTATGAGATCGGGAAGTTGTTCTAAATGCTAGTCTCAATATATTTTTATAATACGATGTGATTTATTTAGAATTTTAAAATACTTAACTATATTTATGACCTTACTTAATGCTATAATATAAAATGGCTTACCATTCAGTGGCATAGGTTCGGTATTAAAATATGAGGTGTAGGTACATTATCAATTGTATTGCTATCTTTGATTGAGCTAAGAAAACATTCAGTTAAATCAAAAGGTTTGAATCTTGGTTAGTAGCTCGATCGATCGATCGACAGTATTACAATCTGTTGTAGAAAAAAGTAAATGTTGGTTGATAAAAAAAAAAAGGTTGATTTAAACATAGTTAAGATAATTTATCGTTTTAATTATAGTAGATTATTCTGAGTAAGTGATACACATTTTTAAGCGGCTTATGGCTTAGGTTTAATTTTATAAATATTATGTTTTTCTAAAATAATACAAAGATTGTATCAAAAGTTTTGTTGCAATCATAATCTTGCATTAGAACTTTTGAAAACATGAAAACACGTGATGACCTGTGCACCTTGTGTGTTTTCAAAAACATAATTTTTATCATACCTTTTCAGTACTTAATTTAATTTTATTATATAAGATTATTTATAATGTGGCAATGATCAGTAATAAAGATGATATTAAATATCTGATTTTTATTTCAGAACCATTATTTTATCGTATCTAACTTTTTGATATTTTTTTTTTAAACTTATATACGAGTCTTTTAATTAAGTTAAAAATAAAATGACTACTCTACAAGTAAAGGAATAGAGTAAAAACACTTTTGTTAGAAAAAATATACAAAATGACATAAAACCATATTTCTCGATTAAAAATCACGAAAAAAAAAGCGTCAATGAAAAATGTATGTAAATCTCATCTTACATAACAATCAGTCATAATCGTATTTTAGTAATTTATGTTTTTATTTTATTTATTTATTTGTTTAAAAGTGAAAAAAGTTTCAATTATTAATAAGGTATATTTATAAATAGCGTCGGTCACCTGTCGCGAGTTGGCTGGGCTTGATTCCCAGTGGCGTTACCACTAGGTATGTAATACTGAAAATTTGTTCGTTACGTGTTTAATTTGTTTGTTGTTTGTTGTATTGATGATTTACAAGTTCTAAAATATGATTCGAAAAAGAACAAGAAATATATCCTTAAAATTTAATTTCTATTAGCAAAGGAAACTCTTTGTAATGATTAATATTCGTTGCAATTATAATTTTAGCAACCGAGTAATAGTTCCAATTGTATAGAAGCGAAACGAATACACCTGTGTCATCGGAAATAAACGTAGTTTTTTCGTAGTTAAATAAAATATTTTTTCAGCCGCCCTGGTCATGTGATTGACCGAGTACTTAATTGTATAAGTTGCGTCAATATCGCTACAAAGATATTTATTTACGCTTGTGTGGATTGATTTCTGAAAAGCAAATTAGCATACTATTTTTACGCATGTTAACGCCACCAATGTGTAAGTTTTTTTTCTTTAATTGTATTCTAATTCAACGTGGAAACTATATGAGAAAAATACCAGGTGTGACTTTGAAGATAAATTTTTGATTCCATCATTGCGGGGCCAATTTTTGGTTATTATTTTTTTAAATCGCTTTTTCTGGTGTACGAATATTAAATTAGCATGATAAAAAAAACTTCTGGTTAGGATACATTTGGTTTAGCATAATGAACAAAACCTCAAAAGAAAAAAAAAAAAAATGGGTTAATACCATTTTTTGCTTATAAAATAAAATATCTTTTTTCAAAAATGCAATTTAAAACAGACAACGCCTTAATATAATATAGTATACATTTCAATTTATATTCATTATTATTTACTTATAAATAATCATAATCTCATAATCCGTTTACTACAAATAAAATATGACTTTATTGAATCATGTTCACAAACTGTTCACACAGTTCTAACAACATACAAAACATACTAAAACATACCATTGATTAACCCATGTAGATTCGAGGGTTATTATTTTATCCTCAAGGAACTTGCCAAAAGATTATTAACCTTTTGCAATTGTCGTAGCAACAAACAAAGAAAATTGTCATCTCGTTCGGTCAATGCCTCCTTTTCTCCGTACGTCTCAATAAAACAATATTATTTATAAATATAAATAAAGTTCCCTTATTTACGATAACCCCGCGTCGGAACCGTCTGCCATGTTATGACTATAACTTATAGCAGGAATGTTGATCTCCCCTATTTTTATTAAATGTACATGCAGCCACATTATATATTATATTATATATTCGAAAATATAAGGTAAATAAATTATATAGTTTCGTAATCACGATCACACAATCCCATCACGCGACCCATCGTCATTAAATCACTAAATTTTATACACTCGGTATTGCTGTAACTATTTTGCTCCAAAAAAATATGCACTATACGATTTTGGACTAAACTGATTTTTCTGACAAAATTGCCTTCTCTCCCATGCGTCACTTTTGGAGGGGTATTGTTTCAGAAGCTCCACCGTTCACCGCGGTTGGCGGAAACTGAGTGGCCGAGATTTAGTTATATGATAGTTGTTGAACGTACGCGGATTATATCTAAATATAATTGGCGTCCTTTTAAGTGTTCAGACAAAAACTATATATTGTCGAAAAAAAACTTTCATTTTAAAATAATGATTAGCAATATAAATAAACTTTGTTAAGTATTTTTTTTAAACTAATAATTATTCTACCCGTTGTCATATGCTTAGGAAGTTGTGGGCAAGGTCGGGAACAGCCAGTTAGTACTCAGTACCTCGCATTCCTCCGCCTCTCTGCGCCCCCTGCAACTAACATATAACGTTCGCATATATTCGAGTGGTTTTCATTAAATTTGAAATTAGTTTTTCTCGCATGGAAAAAAAACCAATATATTTTGCAGATTTTTGGTATAGATCAACCATCCGAATGGACAGTAGTGTTTTTAAGTACATTCTATATAAATACGAGTAATATAAATTTCCAGAAGGGAGTATTTTAGTACAGAGTACAGATTTTGAAAAACAATATTCAGTGCTTCATGTTGTAAAATACTAAGTGAATTTTAAATACCTTTTTTTGGGTAAATCGTCTTTTTTAAATTTAATAATTTATAAATAAAATATACACGTGTTATTTGTTTTTTCACTAAACCCTTAGGGGTTTTTATGTTTTTATTTAGTTAGGTTGATAATCGAACGATGATATTTATCCTTAGTTAGCAGTGGGCGTTAACGCGATAATCATGTTAATGAGTCTACTTTAAACGCGATTTTATTTATTTATTTTATTTTTTATTTATTTTGAAAGTACATAACAGCGATACAGGAAGACAATTCCCTAACACTACATTTACATGGCCAAAAAAATGTACCAAACATGAAAATGGTTGACAACAACAAATTAATAAATCAAACTCAAATAATGTGCACTGCGTGTGGACACAGTACACATTTAGTTAGATTTGAATACTTAAACGGCTACACAATAACTCTGATTTGTAGCTAAACTCGTCACGGCGCTACTTTTTAACTTTTAACTTGTAACGAGACTTTTCGCTTCTCGTCGAAGTCGTTTCCGACTTCGTTGAACGCGACTCTAGAATAATAGGGCGATTTAAATGGCGTCGCCTTATACTACTACTCACTATACTATACTACTACTATTCGTTTAAGGCGCCCCGGGACGCATTTGTCCTTGAGATTTGAAAGAGTAGGCTTTATTCGAACATTGACGCGTAGAAAAGAGACGGATAGACTCGCCGACTCATTTGGAATCGATGAAACATGTTTTTTGTATTTAAATAATTATTATCATTTGAAAAAAATGTTTTTTTTAAGTAATGTCCTAGATTATTATATTGTCTATCTTTAGAAAGAAAAATTAGGTTCGCGTCACTTACACAGCTTAAAAGAAAATCGTTGCAAGAAAAAAACAACACTTTCTTATTTATTTATTTTCATTACTATAATAAGGTGTATTTCGTTTTTTTTTTAAGCAAAGTTCTAAATTAATATATGTAGAATATTGTGGTATTTTTAGTTATAGCCATTTGTTGGGAATAAGGTCAACAAAATGCACCAAAATACGTTACAAAACACGTTTTAGGGACTGGTGGCGCCTTAATTCTTGATACGGGTTTTGATCGAAAGATTAAAAAAACAATAATGTAATAATCAGCTCGCATAAGTTAGCGCTCGCATGTGATTAACATTTGACCCGTGAACGCGTCGCGCCATTTACTCCGAGAATGTTTTAAGAGTCAAATACACTCGCAAACATTTTTTTGGTGGTTTGTTTTTTTTTATATTTTAACACCTAAACAAAATGCTTAGATAACACATTACATACCCTAGAGTAATACATTATCTTTAATGTAAAAGAACTAGATTGCGTGCATCTCGTCTCGTCGTGGGCGCCTTCATTGTACACTTTTTCATTGTATAGGGTGTTTTTATTAGAGGCGTGGTTTTCAATCTTGCACTACTTTTTTCGTAGTTGGTGTTTTTGACAGCTGTCACTTGATTTATGCTCAGTTTGGTTTGCCATTTCATAATGAATAGACTTACTCCTGAACAACGTTTGCAAATAGTGCAAATTTAGAAAAAATCACTCTAAATTTTTTTAATATCACTCTAAAATAAAGTAAAAATCGCGTCGTGGGCCTCTGCGGTGGCCTCCAAGATCGTGCGATTTAACACCGCTGGACTATTTTTTGTGGGGTTATGTGAAGTCGCTTGTCTACGCAGATAAGCCGGACACGATTAACGCCTTGGAAGAGAATATTCGGCGCGTTATTGCTGACATACGGCCCCAACTTGCTGCAAAAAGTGGTTGAAAATTGGGCCTCTCGGCTGGAATTTGTTCGAGTCAGCCGCGGCGGCCACTTACCCGAAATCATTTTTAAAACATAATGGCAAACCCTTATCTTTATAATAAAACTAAATTCTTAGCCATAACATCAAATTTTATGCGTTTTATCTCTTCTTGAAAACCACGCCTCTAAAATCATCACCCTATATTAAAATTAGTTTGTAGTAAAATAGGCAGGGGAAAAAATGAAGTCACATTTAAACGAATAGTTACAAAAATATATTAAGATTTAAACGAGGCCTCTCAGGAAGTAAGCCAGGCCAAAAATACGTTTAGCCGTTTCGCTTTCTCTACATGGCGTCAATCATTTCTGAACACTAAATTTATGCATACATGCTAAGAGGAGTTCTGTCGTCTGTCGCATCGCCTCTTGAAGCGTCAATGGAAAGAAACTATGTATATGTTTTTATCTATTTCTACCTCGAAGTGTTCCGGTATAAAATGTGCAGCATGTACGGTTTGGCGCGAAATGTCATCTTTAGAGTATGACCGCCGAAGCGATAACCTCCATATTAAAAAATTGTAATTATTTGCCATGTTACAGATTCTATACGATATAATATTAATAAACATTTATATAAAAATTAATTTCGTTTCGAAGATGACCACACATCCCATCTCAGTTACCGTCCGTGTCGTTTAGATGCGAATGTATCTATATTGAATTGTAGCCCGAAACATAAAAAAATAAAAAAACTTAAAAAAAATACACAGGTAAACACCAATTAAACTACTAAATAGCCCACTGTTCCTAAACTCTTAATTATTACGTTGCGAAATTAAAATTTATAACCCGCTTTCTTATCTCTCACCAAATAAGTCACTACTGTGTACCTATTTAAAAAAAAATGTATTTAAATTTTATTTTATTATACTTAATATTTTGTGTGTGATAATGGAAAAAAAATGAATTGTGGAAGTGGGCGGTATTCCTAAGTACACCCACGGTTGGTGTAAGTAGTAATAAACATTCCCAGTAGTCGAGTATCTGCTACCTGAGGATAAAAGGAAGTTTAAAACGTTTAACCGGTCCTGAGAATGTAAACATTAAAGCACGTGCTTTTGCTTGTGTATGACTCGCGGCCATCTTTCGATTGGCCCACACGCTTAGCAAACGCAGGGATGGATTTAAAAAACTAATATAATATCACAAGTCCGAAACAAATAATATAACTGCGTTGAAATTGAAGTGACGTTCGCAATTAATTCACAATATTGTGATAATAGGCTGTAAACTCGGTGCTATAACGAATTATGTTATTTATTTTTTATTTTTAACTTGTAAGGTTGGCGATTTGCGAGTAAACACATTATCTTATTGCTGTCTTTTTCCTGCTTATCATATCCATGAGTGCAAGCAGTGAAGATGATTGTCACGCGTTTGAAAGCTCGCATAATCATTTTGCGGTTTAGGCGGGGAAAGGAAACGGACAGTGGCGGCACGTTCGCATAATTAAGTTAATTATAATAAAAATATATTTTTTTTACTACTTTACCTACTAGGGCGCCGCTTTGCTTCGCTGCGGCATACATTGGAGCGGAGTTTAGTATAAAAATGTATTTCTTCATAGGGATTACCATTTAATTTTTTATAATTCTTTGCGCAATCAAATGTATATGTTTTTTGCTATCTATGCACAGAAGACATTGTCATGGTCATTTTAAAAAAATAATGATCAAAATCGGTCTTGTAGTTCTGGAGCCTTAGTCCGTGAACAGAGTGACATTTGAGTCACCACATGGGAGCTTCGCTCCAATAACATAGTGCCTTCGTGATTGTGGCCGGTTTGACTTTGCAGGTGATCGTTGTAGACAAAGGTTAGCTTTCCACGTCGAAGAGTTAATATTGAACTAACGATGGGTTGGAACACAATTGTGTTAAGTAACATTTTCTGTTCTCTCCTAAGAATTGATTTGTTGTACAAGCTTACACAACATGTGCGCCCTAATAAATTGGTTTTTCTTGCACTTAATAGAATTTATAAAACGCAGTTTCTTCGGGATTGTTCAGAATCTACTATACTATAAAAATCTCAAAAGAAGTTTGAATGCATATTAAAACAATTTTTAGCTAAAACTGCACTTACCACAATTGTGAACTAGACCATTGCTATGTTAATATGAACGGGCTGAATTGTGCATTATAGAGAATGGTCGTCAATTTGAGCACATTTTGGGAGGAGCAGAGATATTACTCCCGTGCAGTGATGGAGGCGGGGAGGGACGCCAAGCGCTTCTCTTCGCCTCTTCCCACTCACATCGACAAACATTTTAACGTTCTTCAGTGTTAATTAAATTTTAAGTTCATAAAAGGAAACTTTTGAAAGTACACATGGTTAAATAAACTAAAAGAAATATTACAATGAAAAGACACGTGTAAGTAAGTACATTACTTATTTTACGAAGAATAAGCATATATATTTTTAGCAACAAAAACAAGACTTAAACATTTAATGTTCTTTATTAGACAGTGGCACCACATTAAAAAAAAATGAGTGATGAGGGCTCCACTTGTTTTAGTGCTTTCAGCGATTGTCTATTAATCTTGCCCACCATACAGGGTGTATTTGAAAACACTTATTAAAATTTTCATTTATCTAAAGCCGGTCCCAACTGTTAGTTAAGTGTGGGCTGCTGTCGAGTTTGCATTCGATCTAATGAATAGCCTAATAATATAATGGTATAATACAACTTAATAATATTTAAATAATATAAATAATAAATATAAGCGCGTTGAGAGGTAACACTTCCCCGCATCCCTTAAAGTGCTTTTCTTCGTCTCATCACCCCTCACCGACAATATTTAAACATTTCTCAAACATTTGAACAGTATTGATACATCTATAAATGAAGCAACAATACTAATAATGAAAAAAATTGTCTCATATTAAAATATATTTTAGGTCCATGTACTTAATTATGTACATTTTACTTTAATAACTTTTGCACGCAGTCTCGCGATCGATAGCAATATTATTATATAATGGACCATTTTAAAAGACTAAAATGATGATGAGATTATGAATTTTAATAACTCACTCTGTCAGCCAGCCAGCCGGATAACGTTGATATTTATTTTATTCATTTCCTTCAGATATAAAGCTTAAACGAATAAATAAATGCATGCTACTCTTAAAAAAAAAATGTTTAGTAAATTGACTTCAGAAAATTTTAAAATATTTTATTTAACGTCTGGAATTACTAATTGCATTTGTATGATAAGTTTTATTAAATGATATTATCATAATTTATAGGTAGCTACGCTCTTCATAGTTTAAATATAGTGTCAATGTAGGATAAATAATGCAAAATATAAAGTAATTGTGGATGTGACGCCACTGACTCATAAAAAACCTGCTTACCAGAGATGGAGGAGGGAACGATAGTATTTTGTACGGCCGAGTTGTGTTTTGTCGGCAGCAAGTTGGTCGCGTCGAACGAATTCTAAATTCAAACCGAGTTCCTCGCTTTTCCGCGGCATTCGATATTTAAACCGAAGTAATGACAATTGAAGCCTCATAAATTCGCGGTTGCTTCAAAGCCTAACACCCTTCAGCACTTTGAATATTTTTTATTTAAATAAAGAAACATTAATCAGTGATTGTGTATAACAAGTGATCCTTCTTGTTTAAAACAGCAAAAAAGAATTAGGTTCAAGAGTAAGAAATGGCTCAAGAGTGGGGGTATTCATCGTCGAATGGTAATTATTATTATTTTTTTAAATAATCGCAATTGAAACTTTTTAATGGCTATCATGAATTTGATTTATTATGTAATACTATCATTTTAATAATCAATTAAGTACTTACTTGACAGGATATTTAGAAAACCGCAAATTGGATTTAACATAATTAATATTCAATATACTTAGGTATGACTATTATGAATAATTAATATTATTAACCATTTTAATATAGCTTCACAAACTTATGTTCGTCCTTATTGACATCACACTTCAATAAATTATTGTATAACAGAAGACACATATTAGGTAATATTCTAGTTCATAAATTTCTTAAATTTTAAACAGTGATTTAAGTCTAGAAATTATATGTCATACAAATCGGAAGTACGGATTGTTTTTCCTGAAATGGCAGTAGAAATAAAGTAACGCTAATACACAATGAAAAGGAATGAACAATATTTTAAAATGCACTATAAATGTTATTCATAAAATTAAAATGATAAAAAATGCTAAATGACCGTTAATAAATGAATAATGATGTTAATATAGTGTGTAGGTAGGTACTGTAAAAAATAAATATAGAAAATAGTTTAATAATAAATTATAAACAAATATTTCATCAAAATTATAGACGTTTGTTATACGCTATCATGTTTACTTTCATCGCAATTTTCATTAATAATAAAAAAACTTCAGCATGAGTTTGGATGCGGATCGAGCTTGCCTCTGTTTGATAAATTTCCCAGTTCTATGATCCTCAGTCCTGGATACTGGGTATAAATGTGGGTAGGGTATAAGTGGTGAACCCAATGAACTGGAATAGTATCCTGTACCTCAATATATCTAAAACGAATCATTTTTCTAATATATAATATTGGTAATATAATTAAACTACACGAGTAATCTCATCAAAATAACGTAATTAAATACAATCAATTTTATTTTTTTGTGCTGTGGGTCTTTTTGATTGTAAGTAAAATCGCATTAGAATAGGATGTAGACACGCTTCAAGTTTTTTTAGTTACACTCAAAAGCCTCCAGCTACGAGCCCACAATAACCAGATGTTACTTGACGACTTGTAGAGCCAAAAAATACATTTCGTGCAGTTATATAGATGACTAATTTTACACCAGCTTTGTATCTGACTAATTCATGATATTGGTAAATTTCCGATTAGGTTTATGTGGTGTCCAGCCCTAAGAACATGCACATATATGTAAATATTATACTGCTTAATTTAGGGCAAAAATAAAATCAAACATACTGGTGTCAGTGTTAAATAAAACAATTTTATATTATAAAACAGTATATTTTAAAAGAATAGACAAAGTCTTCTTTCCGTACGGAATAGCCGTCGTATAAAACCACATACTCCAATCTATTGTTAGTACTTAGTAGGTACTGTTCATAAAAAAACAAGCGGTTTTTAATGCCCACAGTATATAATATAAATGTATATTTACGTATAGTCTTATAACCTTATACAGTTTGATAAATAAATAATGTAGCGTCCCAACAGCCTTCCTCCATATTTTGACACTTAATATATAGTAAATGCATTTATTTCCTTAACAATACATTTCGGAAATTAAGTAACGAGTGGCTATATCAAATCTATCAGAAAACTTTGATTAGCAACGATATTAGAGTGCTTTTCCTACAAAGAAAACGCTCGAAGATATAAAAAATACTAAATATAATCTTACGTTGTTGATAGATTTTCGAAATTAATTAATCATGATCGATTTCAGTATCCTACAACGCACAGCATCCTTTCTAATTTGCACACAAATAGTGACGTTGAAAAAAGTATGCAAAACAACTAAGAAACGTGTATTTAAAAAATATATAGCCGTCTTTTTAAAACAATTGTTGGATATTTTAAAGAACGCGGTACTAACTCAGTTCAACAATTTCACTCTCTTCTAAAAAATGTTATTAGCAGTTGAATCAATGATATCATTTTTATTCAAAACAATTTTTGTAAACGAATCTTACCTTGTGGCCAAATATATTTTACTTTTTTATTGTACCCACATAAATGGAGTAAAAAAATAAAAGAGGTTGTGCTACGAAAAGATGACTACATACATATCCAGTGTTTTTGTAGTTAAATATAATAAAAAGTAGATCAAGTTATTTAACTTTGCTAAAAGAGGTGAAACGCTCGAACATGAAATAAATAGCTATAAAAATGCTAACTTTATTTTAATCATAAAATGTCGGATAATAGTTTTATTGTAGAGCAGTTTAGATTAATTTCAATGGTATTTTTTATTATTCTAGCCGAGTCGTTATTCAATTGTGATCTTTATCTCTGGTTTTATTTACAATTTAATCTCATGTGATTATGGTAGGTATTTAGTATTATTGGCGTGTGTGTTGTTTCCAACGTGCGAATCCCACGAATTGTAGAAAGTATATTTCAAAATAACAAATTAATATAAATTAGTTCATTATTTTTTGTCAAAATGGCGACGAGTTCATAGCGTTACAAACTGTCACTTTTAAGTATTTATGGCAGTGTTCGCGGAATGGAATCATAACCAGATGACTGCGTGTATGTGATTAAAACATAATTTAATAATAATTTGTGAGTAATACATAATAATTTACAACATATTTAATACTATAATATTGAAAATGTGTTATTATTTATTTATTATACGTTAGTATTAGGTAATAGCTTCACGTTAATCGTGCAATTTAAATATTAGGTCTTGAGATGCATTCCATCAATGTTTAGATCAATGTTCAATGCACCTCATAATATTAACGACCATTGTATTAGTTTTCGTGTCATTTTGTCAGTTTTCGTGTCATTTTGTCAGTTTGCATTTTGCCATTGACAACACCTTTCAGATTTTTTCGTTATGTTAGTTTTGATTATATTTTTTTTTAAAAATAATTATGGTAATTATAAATTATTATTTTTTAAATAACAAAAAAACAATATGCAAACCACAAGACACAAAATAAGCATTAAGTGTGCGTAGACCTCAAATGAAAACGTTTCTCTAAATTCGTTTCGAAATAATGCAAGTAGCATGTGTTCGCATTAATATCGTTGACTGCCCGTAAAATATATAACTGCTCATAAGTCGCAAACTTCAAATGTTCAACCTCTGGAAATAAGATAAGGGGCATTTTAAGAATTTTAATCTAGTTGCGTTATATTAAACCGATTTTCTTAGTTTAATATAACCTCTAACCTTGGACAGAGGTTATTCAGAAAAAATACAAATATAAAAAAGTTATTAAACTTACAGAAACGCTTCTACTTACTGAATACTGAAGTAGTTGTACTGATTAATTAGTAAAGCAGAAATTTTGTATGTGTGGCCAATCCATCAAAGTTGCGATCTTCCCAGAGAAGATACAAAATACAAGCAAATAAATAACAATTAATTATGTAGTACATCCAAATTAGCGTTTGCAAACAGAACGTAGAGCCACCAACCATAATTCTTGTTAATATATTTTTTTGCAGAGATAACGTCGTATTTGTTCCTATCACATAGTTGCCACAAACTAATTAAATTAAACAAAAAATACTAATTATAATGTTGTACTTTAGAGAGATTACGTCCATATCAGGTTTATTTATTTTGAAACAAATTACGTGTGAATTATATGTAATGATTATGGTTAGGTACATAAAAGCTGTGATTAAAGTAAACCACATCGCAAATACACGAATTGGGGCTCTAATCTCGTGAATGTTGACTTCACTGTTTATTGGCAAGCCCTTCGGGCAAGACATTACGAATTAATAAATCGATATGATTACAATGATAATATGCGAATAGTCTATTCATTTATTCTATGAACGCTGGAAATATGAATTTTGTATTTTACTTGTAGGTAAAATTGAGTGATAATTTTATAAATTAAATGAAACTATTCAAGCTAATTTTATCAACCGCCATTTTTTAATTTAATCGAAAGTATGCCTAATTACAATACAACTATTTTTAATGTGTTTTTTAGTTTAAATGTGTATTATTTATATTATTATTTTTCACTTTTTCTCATCGGATGAAAATCATAATAAGAAATTCTCTTATTATAATTTTTTAATCGGCCCGAAAATGACTAAAGCGAAAAAAATAAGTAATAATATGCAAATATAAATGTATGTAGGTAGTATTAAAAATTTTTTATATACACACATTTTTTTTTTTATGAAAACAGTATTGTAATTAAGTATAGGTTCTTTTAAAAAAAACCTCTTTATTCATTTGTTTTTGGTGATGAATCTTTCACAATAAACCTGACTGCACAAAAGCTAACTGATGCAGTCTGGAGTCTTAAATGCGCGAAGGTCGCGAATTCGCGGCAGTCTGTGGTCAATTTGAGAGTATGAGTAGCGAAGGTAATCACGTTTTCCCCAATACAATTATAACATTTTTATTAAATATGTGTTGATTGATGTTGACTTTTGAACACTCTTACCGAAGATTAAACCGCGAAAGTGTATATGAGTAAGTAGATACGAAAGGAATTCTCCCTCTGCTGGAAACGTAAATTTTACATTTCGCAGTGTTGAGGCCAAAGCGAACGTGAGTGAGGTCATTCCGACGCACCGGCTATTTTGTCATTTCATGGCCGGATTTATACGCGTTTCAGTCTTTAATTTTATTTCTACTTTTCAGAGATGAACATTATACAGTTATCGTTGTACGCTTATTAGTTGTGAAGTTATAAACATGAATCTGTGCCACGGGTATTCGTCACACGTACGCGGCCGTAAAAGTGCATATGCAACGTTCTAAAAGACGCTATACCTACGTCAGAAAGAAACCGCTTACACGGCGAACTTCGTCTTTCATGATAAGTTTTCCCGCAATTTTAACATTAATTTTAACACAAACAAGCTAACATTTTGTAATGTATTAATGCGTCTGAAATAAAATATTTACTATAATTACTTATCGTCTAACGCAAATGCAAACCAAATCAAACCATTCCAAATCGCAAACGCATCGTTCAACTGTTAAATAATTTCAATGTAGTATAGATAACGGTTGGATTGGTTGTGGATTAGTTTACCGATGCGTTTGCATTTTGTATTGCTGGCAGGAGACCATTCTGACACAGATATAAAAAGTCCCTTTCGCCACGCCGGAAGGCAGAGGTAGATTTTACCGGATCAAAGTAGGGGAGGGGGGGTTATAGGCGATCTTTAATTGAACAAACTTGTATCAAATATTCCTTTCTTTGTTTTACAATAATTTTATGTTTTATTTCAAGCTACAATAGTAAGCATATGAAGACGTTATTACGATTTTTCCTTAGTTAAGTGACCATGGTTCATGTCTATTTCAGGATTACTAAGGTTTTAGGGATTTTGTATATAGATACAAAAAACCAATAGTTTTTAAAAAGTTTTATTTAAAACCAAATCTGTAGAACCTTCTAGAAGCTTCTGAAACTATCGAGGAAGGAATATTCCGGAAGTTCTATAACTTTCAACCACATTCTTTATACTTCTCAAACATTCAGTGAGACAATAAATACTTTGAATTCACTTAATTCAGAAATGTTTAATGTTAAAACGTTTTACGTGTTTATCTAGAGAATAATAAAAACAATAAATAAATTCCATATCTTATATACCAAGAAAGTTATAGCAAAATTTCACTTTTCGATAAAACCGCCCCATTCCCGCCCCCCGATCTGATTTTGCCTGTTAACGAACTTGACCGAGATTTTGTACCCTTAAATTTTATGTATCAATTTCAAAGTGATTGGCGTAAAATTACGGCAGTTATCGTGCCCACAAGAAAGATAAACTTTTAAATTGAGAGTGGTTTTGGCGTCTAGGGGATGTGAAACATGAAGATGTGTCGAAATTTTCCAGAAGTCATAACATTCGTACCAATTGCAATAGGTAGAGCTACCCTAATGAAATCTATCTAAAATAATCCTTATTTGTTTTTGCGCATAGCAACGATTTACTATAAGAATGAAAAAGTCGGTCACAGAATAAACAATAGTCCAGAATAAACAATAGTTAACCTAAATAATATTCTGGATGTTAGAAAATATATAATAAGTATACAATTTACAAAATGTCCGAAGTGCAATAAACCGAATGCATACCAAGTAAATATTCCATTCAATTCGAGATGTATTGGCGAGCCATTGCACCGATATCGCTCAAGTGTCCAAATAGCTTCAACTCAAAATGGCCCAACATCTAAAACGGTGTATTCGGGTGAATGAACTTGCGATCGAGTAACACGCGAGTGGGTGCTCAAGTCGCAATGCTCAACTGCAAGTTTGGCAGGTGACTGTGCAAGGCGCCATCGCTTTGGACCGCTTTGGAGAGGTCGAATTATCGCTTCATTGCTAAACTAAAATGTCAAATATAAAAATGCTTACGATGGCCTAGATCTTAAGAACAAGCTAAAACAGCTCGCTATAAAGATTTATTAAATACGTTAGTTTGAAAAAGTTTGCTGATTTATTATTGTAAACGAAATAAAGAAATTTAAGTACCTATAATAAATAAGTATATATATGGGTTTGGTTAATATCGCTCGAATTAAGAAAGTTGTAAGTGAAGTATGTAGGAGCCAATGAAAAAAAAGGAACTATAAGTTCCTTCAATGAGTTTTTAATCATTCAGCGTCCTTTGCAGAGTGAGAAAGCAATATACACTGGCTTGTTGTAAGAAAGGTGAGGACGAATTTCTGATAATAGAAAAAAGTGTGAGTGCATGGACTCACGGTTAAAACGTGTAAACATCAACGTTCGTCTGTAAATGCATTGCATTACGATTATATTCTGATGTTAGGAAACTCTGCATTTCCTCACACCGGCTAGCTCGCCGCGTGTTCCGTTTTTAAAGAGCAAACTTGACTTTAAATCCGAAATTTTAGACAGGCACTAAATCGATTTAACACAGTTGTATGATATTATCGATATCAGAGCATCACTGAAATATAATACCAAATCGAAATTCACTCCAACCTGAAGGGGAACGCATTTAAATGTTTACATATCAAAAATTAAGAATTATTGTCGATGAGGGCCCACGAATGGCAGTTGCGTTTGTTCTAACCTTTTCTCTATCATATACCTAAGTCGCGTGTTCTTCCATATAACATAAATAATTACACCAGCGCACATTCGCTTGCAAAATAAAATAGCGTAATTTGAAAACAAGAGTAGATTGACACGGCGCGTAACAAAATAACGCTCTCTGCAAAACCGTAAACAGATAACATTGATTTGCAATTAGGAGTCAAACGTTGTCCACTTCACACATTTGCGTGAACCAGCAAATGTGCCCATCCTCTTGACCTATGTTTGAGATGATTGACGTTGTTTGATCTTCTTAATTTTATACATCCTAA
Organism: Neomicropteryx cornuta; assembly: GCA_020383195.1. Classification (NCBI taxonomy): domain Eukaryota; kingdom Metazoa; phylum Arthropoda; class Insecta; order Lepidoptera; family Micropterigidae; genus Neomicropteryx; species Neomicropteryx cornuta. The sequence continues at coordinate 17,596,767 of JAHKQU010000014.1, forward strand.
TTAGGTAAAAAATTGGAGAATTACCACGTGGTATTCTGATGATGTTCTTAAACCGGTCCCAGACAGGTACGCAAATATTTTTACAAACGTTTTTTGAAATATTTGTCAAAATCTAGTCTGAAATAATTTGGTAAATAGCAGCTTAAACCACACATGTTAAAAAGATTTATGGATCAGTTTTTGCAAAGACTTCGTACACTATGGACGACTCGGTTAACGCAATAGTATTGTATTGAATGTTTAAGCAAATAAATAAAATAAATAAATGTTCATTTAGTTATTCATTTCACCTGACATTTAAAGTGCCTACTTTAAAGGACATACTCAGCCGTCCATGTGTCTGGAAGCCATCTCAAACATTTGAAGTTTGCGTGTTGCGCCCTTTGATGTACGTAAAAAAACTGTCAATTGATGGCAAATAACGAAAAAATAAAGTAAAAACGAAATATGTGTCCCATACATAGCATATGTGCATTTTTGCAAATATATAACTTTTCTTTTTATTTTTAGCCATGATGATTCATTTTCATATATCCTACGTTGAACGTAAGTTTTCTTGTAAATATTCATTAGACCATTCACTTCTCATTCATTACACGTCATAATCGTTACATTTTCACCGTTTTTCATCATTATTGTTTCTTTTTTAAATCATTTTTTTACTACTTTATTGAAAATTTGACCGTTTTGCATAAGCGTAGAGATAGATAGGTGAGAGTGAAAAGCTTTCATAAAATACAGGCCTATATTTAAACCAGCGTGCATTACCTCAAGCGATGCAACTATCAGTGCTTTCGGTATTAATTTGTTTGAAAAAAATTCAATCCTTAAAATATTAAAACGAATTCGAATTTTCCAAATGTCAAAACACTGTCAGACTTTTATATATGGTAAGCTAACGGCATTTGCCTATTTTAATGTTAAAATCATCTAAATGCGGTATTTAAGAAATACAATATACAAATTGTATAATGTCAATATTGTAAAATACAAATCCTTCTCGCGAAGTGTCCTTTCATAGCGGTCTCTGTGGGCGGAGTAATCGTAAAACAGACCAAACGTGACAAAACGTGGGCGTGATCTGCATTTTAGAAATTTCGATTGATAGCAGAGCTTTCTACGTAGGACGGTTACGGTTACGTTAATTATGTTCCTAAGTAATTCGCTAATCCTAAGACTTTGAAAATAAAATAAAAAACAATTGAGAATTATTAGTAAACCGTTCTGAGCAAGATAATATTTTCTTTTGATACTGTGATCATAAATATGCTTTCGAGGGCGGCGAGAAGGACGCTTTGCATGCGTTTTGTTGTGTTGAGGTCGCATATTTTGGAACCCAGGCTTCGAGTTTAGAGTTATTGCAGTATAAATCCATACTATTTTAGTGTATGTTTATAATAAAAACAGCAAAATAATTCGTTTACATCTATTTTCACCACGTACCTACGTGGTGAAACCTGTTTAATACCGAAATAAATACCTCCAGTTTGTAGCTCTCAATACCTCTAATTCTAGTGAAAAAAATATAATCTAAACGTCTAAGAAATATCGTTTTGTGATGTAAGTTGTTTGCAGTTCACATTTAATTGTTTTTTTCTAATATAATATTACAATTAAGTTAAACCTAATGTAAAAATGCATTTATAAAAGAAATATGTGAAATCTAATCAATAAAAATGAAAAGTATAACTTTTGCAATTATTTAGCATGTAGACGGTAGACGGTAGACGGTAGACCACATGGTTACGTCTATACATTTCAAGGATGATGTAATATAAAGTCTGTAATGAGTCGTGGCTCAGTATAATGTGGTTGTGGTGACCTTAAATAATTTAAGGAGTCCACTGAAAATATATATAGTGTAGATAACTTTAAATGTATGTGACCTTATCTCAATTTAAAGTGAAAGCCGTAATAGTTAACAAGGTTGAGCCAGGGTACACGTGACAAAACAAACTGACATCAGTGGGTGTAGTAAAAGCGGCTTGATTGTCATATGTGTTCCAGTAAGCAGGCTGTTATTTGCAATTGATATAATAATAATATAATAATCCTATATCCCTATAATGTATAAAGTGGGTCATTGCATTCGCGATTATTGTTGCCTCACAACAATCGCACATTGTCTAGTAAATGCATACTTATGCCGCTAATTAATTCGAAAGTACCAGCGGCCTTTAGTAACTACGGAAGCGACACAAAATTAGAAATTATAACATCAATTTACAACATTACAAAGCTTGACTAAACGGCATTTAATCAGTTGTCGGTTAATGCATTTTTATAAATCTAGGCTTCAAATTGTAAGCAAAGGGTAAATAAAATAAAGTACATTAGTACAAATGAAGTATAATAGCTAAATAAAAAAATAAAATAAAAATACTAGCACTCAATAACTTCGGCCACGATGTCGCGTCGGTTGGTTCTTCCTTCGTTTGTGCCATAGTAGTGTAGCAATGTTAATAACGCAATAACTACCATTCAGTTTTATTGCATGTATATAAGTATTTGTGTGTATTTAACATGTTTTATATATATATATATATATATATACATATATGTTTATATATATACCTTTTATTATACATTGTATTATAATTGCAATATTTATTATTTTAGTTTATTTAAGCGTCTGACCTTTTCAAACGTTTTCCTTCTAGTTAATACCGAAATAATTTCAATTAACTAAAATCGACGGTCACTGCCTTCTTTGGTACAGACAGCGTCTAGTTAAGAAGGCAGGAAAAATCAGGGCAGTAGGTGCCGGTCGCTTGTTGGTTACATTAATTTGGCATTGAACTGTTACTACTGCTCTGTACATATATGTATTTTGGTTTATACGAATAAATAAATAAAATAAAAATAATGTAGGTTATTTGTCAACCAAATAAGACCCAAAACTTACACTTTGTGTATTATAATGCATTTTAAAACGAATTAAAAGCGTCATTCTATATTAATGTTAATAGTAATCATAAGTCATATTAACGTCCTAGGCTTTTAATAACCTCTAGTTTTTAATAAAGTCGGAAAAAAAACTCGTTTTCCGCCGTGTCACGCGCCCGAGATGGTCTTGCACAAAAAGGCCACAGCCCGCAAACTTGTTGTAAGACACTCTTTTCGATGATATCGTTTGAGCCAGTTTTTATATTTTTCTTTTCCTTATTTAGGTGGATATAACAAATAGCACTAATTTTAATATAATATCATACCTAAATCTTCAGGCCTACTACTTTGACAGTTTGTGATATTTGACAGAATCATGACGAACGCGTCACTCATACCTTGTGTGATTCATTGTCTTTCACTGCCCAAAATTATAATTGATTGTTATATCTGACAAAAACATAACTAAAAAGATATGTTTCAAGCACTGAAAACATAGAGCCAACGTTTTTATGAATTGAAAATATATAATGTCAAATATTACATAGATTATGTAATTATGACAATATAGGAAGGTACAACTTCACCGAGTACTTTAAATGATTGATGAGAAGTGGTTCTAAATGACTCTTTGAGTCTTCTTCAAAATTATCTACATTTATACAAAGCATTTTTTTTTTGAATTACGAATATATATTTAGATGATTTATTACATTATAATACAGTATTTAAGCAATAGATTATACAATTTTACTATATATATTAAATTTATTTTATATATGTGAAAGTTCGCTATAATTTTAAACGAATAAAATGAAACAATAATTTAATTTCAGTACAGGATTACTGACAGATAAAAAGGAAAGCCTTGTTCTCAATATCAATGTAAATAGAGTTATCTTATCGCCAGGTTAATAATATTATTTTAGAAATGTCATTAAATGACAATTTCACTTATTTTCTAGTATGTGCTCAAGATTGTTTAATAATTCAGTGTAACGTGTACAGATTATTAAAGTATAAACATGTTATCGGCTAGATTTCATACTAAAAGAGTCAGTGCCAGGTTTTATCTGGCTTCTGTGATATCGAGTCCTGGAACTCTAAATTTCCTTATTAATGGTGTATTGATTTGGCTAACATCCAACGCCGTTAAAAGGAAAAAAACATTTTTTTTTAAATGTTGGTTATGTGATTATGTTGATTAGGTTTGTGTAATTTATTTGAACAGTCGTCAATATGACGAGTTGAAACGTTATATCAATTCAGTGTGAAAAAATGGCTTATAATGCTTTAAAACTATTTTAATATTAAACAATATAGTGGTAAATTATTGAAACTCACCTACTTATTGTAGTTACATTACTACTAAATCAGGTAACGATTAGTTAGACCAATCGCTCTCTGTGTTGTAACTGTGTAACTGTTGATAACTGTTGTAGTTGTAACTGTGATTTCTACATTTCGATTTTTTCACGTTTAATATTTCACAATAAAAATTAAAAATGAAAAAGATTTCACCATTTGCCTTGAAAATTTTTGTTACAAAGATTTAAACAAGCCCTAACGAGTAAAATTATTCAGTGTTTTTATTTATTTCTGTATGAAAAAGAACACAAGCTACGATAAAATTATCTACCGAAAAAGGTATCTAAACTAATTTAGTATAATTACTAAAATATATTAATTTAATATGTTTAAATCTTTACTCTTTACTTTAGTTAAATAAAAAATATCACATATTCATAAAAAGGTGTAGTCTAGATGAGATGAACTTACAAATCTTAGAAGCAATGGGTATTTGATTTACTATCTAAGAAGATCTAAAAGATTTACGACACGCTATTTGGGCTTACTTTGAAGATTCTAAAAATATTTCTAGTGTCTATTTTTTATTAATTATATAAGAAAAAAAGTTTTGTTCATCACCCTTATCTGCGAAAGTATGAGGTATACAAGATATTCTAACTGGTCACATTTGTCCTTCCAGTGCCTCTGTGGTTAAAACCTTAAAATTATAGTATAAATTAAACTATAATTTTGTAAACAAAAGAAGAAGACATGATCCATGGCGGGTATAAATTGTATTGATTTACAAGGTTCCGTCCAAACTGTTTTGTCACATTACTTTTGTTGCGTGCGTGGCTACTTCAATTTATTAACATAAGTTTATTTTAAGAGACTTCGACGACATACTCAAATAATTAATTAGTCCTTGACTAACGTTAATTCCATTGATTGATAGTCCGGTAATCACAGTTAAAACTCTCGGTTTAATAACCACTCATCTTACAAATTCTTTTATAGGTTACGTATGTATCCATTTAGAAAATCAGTTATTTAGTAGGTAAATAAAAAAAATTGGTACACATTTATTCATTGGTATTAATTCTTCACCTAATTCATTAGTATTTTTCATCAGCATATAAACCGAAAACAATGTTAATATTTGGTTAGTACTATAATAAAACAATTACATAATCAAAATCTATGCTATATGGTTTTTTATATGGCTATATAAAGAACAAATACACTAGAAAGCCTAAAATAATAATTCAATATTAGATCCACATTAACCACCATATTATCTTGTGTTGATAATATTGGTTTAAATAAAATTATTACTATTATTATTAACTAATAATAGACACACGTTCTATGTTTTAGAATAATTTCTAGTAGACCGTTTTAAAGTAATATTTAAGATATTTTGGTTTTTAGTTATAGGTATCTGTAGTTACTGTGTTATAGTTATAGGTGTATATGTAGTAATATCAGACGGTTCGACGAAAATTTGATAGAATTTGATTGATATAGGGATAGGTCACACATTAGGCTATTTTTGACTATTTTCCATCAAATTACTATGTTACATCTTTGAGATGGAAAATATTATTGAATTGAACGATTGCTCAATTGCGAATTAGTGCACGTTTGAGTGGTTTTCTTGTGATGTGAAGTGATATGTCAAGTGAAATAATCAAATTTCAAATTATGCCCACTTACGAGAAAGCGTTCATGTCTATCTCATTCTGAGTATATGTAAATATAAATAATATTATTATGGCCTTTAACCATGATCGCTAAAATACATACTTTTTATTTATCTAACTGAAACGAATAATCCAAATATAAAATAATTATTAATATTTAATATCAATCTAATTCGTGATCGATTTTTTGTCGAAGTCCATTTAGACGGACTTTAAAAAATAGCTAGAATTTTAACTGAAATATTATTTGATTAAATAAATATACAAATAACAAGAAGTGAATCGGATAATTTACGATCTTTGTTATTACGATGCTGACAATAACAATCGATCATTAAAGAAAACAATCGACAATATTTCATCAATAATGGAAGCAATAAGATAAAGTGCAGAGCGAGAGCAATAACCATTTAATGGTAATATTTATTTTATAAAATAAAACGTAGTTATAAAATTAGATTATTTATTTATTTGAATTACAAACAGCAATTAGAATTCTGTGAGGCAGAGCATTTTGAGCGGAATTTGTGTTACATTTAGAAACATGAAAAATTTGAGTCCGGCGAATGCGACAAGATGGCACACGGAAAGAAATTTTAGATAAAATATTCGGTGCGTTCAGACGATTGTGTAAGATGTCACATAGAAATCTGAAGTTATGATGCTTTAAAGTTGTACCATGCTGAGGGATACATGCCTTCTCTTAACGAACATGACAAAATAATGGCGAGAGGTCGTGATCTTGTCCTGCACATTGGACGCAAAAACTGAAGGACCTTTGCTTACGTCTAACTTGCAACGGCGGGGGGGGGGGGGGGAAATCAATTTAAATTGATTAAAAATAATCGTAAAAATGTGTACATATGGCATATTATTAGTCTCATGAATCTTGAAAAAAAAATGTGAGGGTTCTAAGGATAGATATTATTCTTCATATTTAATATTTTACTTTGAAACCTGTTCGTTTTATTTCCAAGCATCTAAAGTACGTATCTACATATAGGTATTTATATTTTTCGGGATTATTGCGTGGGGGAATGCTTTTTTGTTAGTTTTGTGTCATTTTTATGATTATTACGTGATGTGAGGGTTGTGATGTGACACGGTGACGTGGAATTATTACGTGTGTGCTGATTATTGCTTGTACATTTATGTTTAGTTGGTATAGGTATTTGAAATTATCATTCGAGAGAGAATTAATCGCGCATGTGGATATGTTGAACTAGGTTGCTTATTTTTGAAAAATTACTTAATAGAAATTTTAAAACAAACCCGTGTACCTTTATAAGGTTTCGTTTATGTTCCTGTTATGCCAGTTTTATGTTGGTATCTACTAACTATATTTGATCTCAGAAATAAGTTATTGGAAAGTCCTTACGTTTTATAGCGTGTATATATAAGTATACACGCTTTAGGTCAATTCTTATAAGAAAATGCATGAGCTGTCACTTTAGCAGTGCATTGCCGCGACTGTGCATAAGGTAGAGTATAGTTTTATTGTTTACCGCTGGTTGCTTGTACATCGCGAGTAGTTAGAGTATGTGAGGGTAAGTTTAGTACTTCTTTTATCAATAAATAATGGCTACTGATCTTCGGGCCGACGTAAAGATTTAATCTTTGAAACGGCCCGCAACAGCGGTATCTCCTAAAATAAAAAGGTAGACTATATTTGCGTAGGTTGGTAAACTGCGTATGCCTCATGCTGGTTTTGTGAAAAGTAATATTTTACCGATGACAATCACATATAAATTTTATAAAATAATTCGTATATAATTTCTATTTACTGTATAATGCGGCTGATCAAAGCCAAGATAATGGACGTTTTCAATGGTGGGTTATATACTCGTATGCATACAATTGACGTTCTATTCGCGAACAAAACACTTAAAATATATACTTTAAGACGGAGGACGGACGATTTCAGGTATAGAGGTCTGATAACAAAACAACTGATAATCCTAAGTGCCCTCAGGCCATTTGTGAGCATTGACGGGTCATTAAAGGAGGTCGCTGCACGACTGCTTTGTGTCGGATGAGCACGAAGAAGCGATATCATAACCTGAGATCCATATTAGGTAGATTCAAAAGAAAAGCTACCTATTGCAATTGGTACCAATGTCATGACTTCCGGTATATTTCGACATTTCTTCGTATTTCACATCCCCTAGGATCCAAAACCACCCTCAATTTAAAAGTAGATATAGGTTTATCGATCTATCTATATCACTTTCTTATGGACACGATAACTGTTACACCAATCACTTACAAATTGGTACATAAACTTAAAGACTTCAAAATCTCGGCCAAGTTCTTTAATGGACAAAATTAGACCAATGGGACGGGAATGGGAGGGGGGGGGGGGGTCGAAAAAGTGAAATTTTACTATAATTTCTTAGTGTATAAGATATCGGATTTATTCAAATTTTATTTTGTTTGTTAGATAAGGGCTTAAAAAGTATTTTTTTAGCATTAACCATTGGTCCTAGAGGTGGGTAAAGTGGTTTTTCAAAATTCAAAAAATCATACCTTCCTTAATAGGCACTTAAATCTAGTCAAAATGTAAAATATAGTCATATAATTTCCCTACAACTTATGTTTAAAACATTTTTTGATATGAGTAACCCTTACGGCACAGTATAAAGATGGATTTAGTATACGTATCCTCGCTGCGCAAGGGTACGGCGCGCCGGCTGGTTGAGATGCGCGAGCGAGTGGATCGGAACTCGCGCAATGCTTGACACAAGTTCGTACAATTGGAGTTCGCCTATCCCCTACTCTGAATTGGTGACCTCCGCCATCCGGTATGCCGTAAGGGTTTTTTAATACCTGACAAAAATATCTGAATATTTGACCAACTCATATTGTGTATTTTTGATTATTTTTGTAACAAATTATTTTGAAAGTACGATTTTATAGAGTTTATGTTGTCTTACTTCGGCCACGCCATGAGACAACCAATGGACTAAGGTATCTTTCATTTGATATTCCAAGGAAAGATTATTGGCAAACGCAGTCCTGATAGACGAAGGAAAGTGGGTTAGCCAAACGACGAAATCTCTTTTTAGAGCTGCCGCCAATAAATTATTTTAGCCAGAAGATCGCCAACGTTCGCTGAGCGGATATGGTTCCAAAATAAGAAGATTTTATCTTATAATATTATACCAATATATTTAAAGTATTCATCATCCGTACCAATATCTTCTGAATCTCTCTCGTCTGAGTCTCCTGAAATATTGGCATTAATACTGTGGCACGGTGGTATGGTGGTGTGTATAATATGATAGGTTAGGAAGGAACATTGCCAAAATAGCGGTAGGACCATTGAAGACCACCTGGTACTGACCGACGAAGAAAGGTAGTATTTTTATATATTAATTTATCTCAAGAGTACCTATTTCATAATACCTACAGCAATGCAGGTAATAGTTTTAAACTTTAATCACATGAGCTTAGTACTAGTTACATAAGTATCTTTTTATATGCGTGTATACCCTGTTTTGAAATAGAATGAATATTATGGAGGTTTAGTTTGTATTTGTGGGAGATCGAGTGTATGGGGTCGAGAGTGGGGTCTGAGAAGCACACAAGTACTCGTGTATTACATATGTGTAGTTTTAGTTAGTAGTGTGTTTGATTTAGTAATAATGTTTGCAAGTTATATTTATTTTATATTTTCACTAAATTATCTGTGCTTATAGTTTCCTAACGTTTTTTTTTTAAACTGTGATTTTTGTACAAAATAATACTTATGTAATTATTCAACACAAATTGGCGAGTAATGTTTTCTAAAGCTATAGAGCAGGGGTGCTCAAACTTGAACTGCTGGCGATCTACCTCAATATTTTTAGACTACTTACGATCGACTCTGAGAGACTGTAAGTGTGTATGATGCAGGGTTGTCGTACATACACGATACACCCTACCTACCTAGGTAGGGCGTACCGTAGCATATATAGATATTAGCTTTCTGCACAATATAGGTACATTTGTAACGCTTGTCCTGCGATGTCCTGACTCATGACTTCAATACGCCTTGTTACAGTCGGACGAGATAACTGAAGTTCTCTAATAGCAGACATGATTTCTGTTTTATTTTCCGCTAGTCCCTGCAAACAGGACTAGAAATTCCTGCAGGCGCAACATTTATATCGGCGTGAACGAAAGTCTCGAATGTTCCCGTCAAACGCGCCGCCCGAAACTAGACTGTACTTTCTCTCGTTGTTTCTAGCATAGACTGTACTCTGTACTGACTATTCTAGAAACAACACGGCTTTTCTTTGAAAAGTGCCGCGCGTTCCTTTGATAAAAACCACCTTTCCACCTTTCCACCGTTCCACCTTTTGCCGCAAGCAGTGTTATTTTATTACGTAATACATTTTTGTAGTTTAGTTACCTACCTACTTATTAAAAATTTTTTTCTTCTCGAGATCTACTCAAAAAGCACTCGCGATCGACCAGTCGATCGCGATCGACCGTTTGAGCACCCCTGCTATAGAGTATTAGAGAATCTTTCGCACGGAAAGTACCTTGAAGAAGCCGTAATAACTACACTACCTACAATAATCCAATAACAATTGGGATTTACAAAGACAAGCATGTTCGATTATAAAACGTTACATGAGCTCGGTACAGTTATTCATTTTTAAGACGTCGCGACGTCGTAATCAAATTAAATATTCATTGGCGATCTATATTCCTCGCTTGTAGAATGAATGAATTATAATCTATCGAAGGAAAAAAGTTACAAAAGCAGAATCCTTACTTAACTGAACTAACTCGTGTACCGAGGATGGTTTTTTGAACAGTTATCTACTTTCACTGTTATCACATCGCTTTATATTACGATTTTAAAATTGTATTTGTTTTGCCCGCGATTCATTAGGGAAATATTAATAAAATACTCGTACATGCTTACTAGGTTATTCGATAAAAATGAAAAAACCGGCTGTTCAAACCGGGGCTTTTGGTGCCTCCAACGCCTCGCGCCTACCCTCCGAGGAGGGACCCACCTGTCGGCTCTTCAGGAGTCCGGTACTCACCTTGTCCGCTGCGGCCATGGTGATACTTTATGGCCTTAACGCACCAGGAAAATCGGCCAGGTAATCCCTGAGATTACACTGGGAACCAGACTAACAAAGTCAAAATGATTATTATTATATATGAATAAACGATATCATGTTTATACGGAAGATATGTGAAATGGAAGAGTTATCCAAATCGATTTAGTAGTTCTTACCAAACAAACGAACTCTACTGCTTTATAATACTAGTAATACGATATAGTATAATATAATTAATAATAATAAATATAGTATAATTGAGTATTACCTCGAAATGATGCTATTAATATTTTATTTGTAATTCATAATATCAAATGTTTAAGTTCACTTATTCTAAAAGTCTCTTTTTTAAGCTAATCTTGTTTTAAATTTCTAGGAAATCTATGAGTATAGGCGCTGGTATTGTCCTGATTATAAAGCTTGATATAACAGTGGTTATTTACAACCAACTAGTTTCGCATGCTTTTTTTATCTAGATCATTTTACCCACGAACAGTATAGAACTGTTGAAATATATATGATCATTGGTAGGTTTTTTTACTTACTGATTAGATATTAGCTTTCTTATAGTCATGGTCCTAAAGGCATTATAGCTGTCATAAAGCAATCCTGACAGTTGCTCCAAGTTCTTTGAATGTAGAAATCTGCGAGAAGCAGTATACGAGTATATTTATAATATACCGCATGAAACCAAGAAATGAGCATTTTTTTTCCAAACCCTGATTATCTTTAGATTAGTTGCATTTCCAATTCTGCATTCCTATGGACATTACTTATTCGAAAGCCGGGGTCAGTAGAAAGGGTGCATTCAAGCTCACCCTTGATTGGCACGCTGTCCTTCACGGTCGTTGATCGTCGTGACCCTGGGTTTTCAGCACGCGCCGTTTAGCCTTTGCGAAAATCTTCGCTTCCGTTCTTCCGACGACAGCTCTCAGCTGAATGGACTTATTTTGTATAAGCCATTAGCCTTGTCACGAGCAAGAAACCATAGAGGACGACCTTCGATTCGCCGACGGCTATCAAGAGCTCATGCAATTGGATGTCATTATCAGCACATGACTACGCGGGTATTTTATTACGTGCAGCGAAATCCGCCCTCCTATAACATTACGTTATGTGGATTTATTGCATTTGCAATATTATTACGAACCTTTTATGTAAAGAAAATATTTTAAGGTTAGGTTTAAGGCTTATAAACACTTAATTATTAAAATATAATATGTCCAGACTGTCAATTTCACGTTATAAATTATCTTATAAATATTAAAGTAAAATATATATTATATTTATTATGACATATTTGTTAGTCATCTCATTTTCTATAAAGTATTTTTTCTTTAATCGCTTTCTATAAAAGCAAACCCAACAACAGATATTATATAATATTATTTATTGGGACGAGCGTTACTCAATGTTAATTTAACGTATATGTACAATATACTTATCATAAATAAATTATAATATTCACCTCAAAATAATATTATTTATCGATATCTCGTTTGTCCTAATTTAATAGAACTTTTGTACACTCATAGACGACCCGGACGGACTCTTTCTATAAAAGACATGATTTAACTTCCCTATGTATTAGGTATGTACTTTTCTCCTCTCAATAACAAAACACTCGGCCTAAAATTAAAAATACTGAAATTATATATGGTTTTGATTTGAACGCACAATTTTAACATATATTTTATTGTAAGGCCACAAAAACTTCGTTACTCTGGTTGCGTTTTTCACCCTCAGTTGCCAGTATGTTTTAAAAGATCTGTTGTTGATGCAATAGTTGGCTAATAGAATAAAATTATGTTACGATTGTAAATAATCTAACTATGTTTCAAATATAAATAAGAGAAAAACTTAAATTCAGATAATAGGAACAAATACATCAATCTGATAAAGAGATACTTAAATTATAATATCGAATGATGAAACAAAACATAAACTGGCCGTGTTTTTTTAAAAACAAATATTTTAAAATAGAGAAAATATATAGAAGAAATACATTTTGTATGCGATTTCAATGTTTTATTTATGAGCTCGTTGACTTTATTTATTTTTTTAATTTCTTAATTTAACATCAAAATCTGTACAGTTAGTGATTACACAAGAAAGTGTCAGTTGACTCCCTTTTTCTATTTTAGTTAAAGATCATTGAATAACACTCTTTAAATTTCAAAATATATGGATCCGCAACAATATAACAATAACTTTACACCTGTTAAAACTACATATATTGAAGTTCTTTGAAAACCATAAAACAACATAACAGTCACAGATGTCGCTGTTATTTCCTGGGTATAACAGGTAATGGATATATTGCATTCATAAAAGTAATGGCAACACAATTTCTGTTCTATTTTAACAATAAAAAAGGGTTTTTGTTGTGTCCGTAATATTTTTCTATAGATGTTAAGAAATCCAATTCATTTTACCTTGATACTTTAAAAGGTCACAATTAATACCTTTAAATTTATTAGAAGCCCAACTTTTTTTGTTTTACCATTACCTTTAATGAAGGTAAGATCATTGGTATTCCACCTAACCCTTTGATTTTCACCCTATTTTTGGGTCTATTTTATTACCCTAAAATATCTATACTCACTTGTTATTTATTCACACCTAAAACTATTAAAAAAAGTTTCGAGGTAGCCCGTAGCATATTAATTATAAAGTATATTTCAATAATCTTAAACAGTCCTGTCGTGGAACATAATTCGAGGAATAAAATGCACATTTAATGTGGAAAATATGATCGCTAAATAAAATGTTAGGATAAAACTTCGTAATAATATGCCTGACTTTTGTAATAAATGTGACATTTTGTGCCGGTTAAAGATGCCAAATAAATCGTCCAGCGGGCGCAGCGAACTCTACCGGACTACAGGCGAAACCACGCTAATTCCGTCCGATCGTAAATTCGAAAGACGCCATGAAGTAACTATTCTGCGTGTTTATTATGTTGGAGATTATCGCTGATTGAAATATGCATTCCATGCTCAGCTCTGCTTTTATAAACTGTAAACAGTTTGATTAAATTTAGACGCCATCATTTTAATTGTATGGACTGCAAAAGAGACGAATTTGTAACATATAGATTGCAGTATTCCACTGCATGAATTTGTTTTTTTTTTGTCTATTATAATCATGTAATTATTGTCACAAGCAAAAGCATCTGGACACTTTATTAGGACAGAAAATAGAATTTATGTAACTGGAATTTGTAAAACTAGGAAACATAAGAAACAAGATTTCGCTATTAAGACTAAGCAGGTAACAATTTCGTGTATGTAATTCAAAATATTCAAGAAGAAGAACTTACAGGCTTATGAATGCAGCATAGTAATAGCGGTTGACCGCAATTCCCTCATTACCAAACTTTTTTATCCATTTACATATTTATATGTATAGATAGTTAGTACCATTGATTATATAAAACTATATAATCAATGGTTAGTATACGTTTGTATACCTCAGACCGCAAGAAACAATGGCAAATGTGTAAATTATTGATTAGCTTATTCTGAACTGTATCGGCATGACAAACACGATTAAAAAAATAATTTAAAATGGTTAAAATTTTGTAAATGGTCATTTTTTAGTGTTATGTACAGTTTACAGTAATATAAGTTATTACTAGGTCAATTGTACATTTGTAATTTTTAATTTATACGAACGAGCTGAGCTTATTTACAATTAAATTCGGTATCATACTTTTTCCTGGTAATACGAGCTCTATAGTCGATGAAGATACTTTTGACGACCTCTTGGTTAAGATGAATGCTACTCTTAACTCGATGAATGGTTTAAGGCAGGGGTGCTCAAACTTGAACTGCTGGCGATCTACCTCAATATTTTTAGACTACTTACGATCGACTCTGAGAGACTGCAAGTGTGTGTGATGCAGGGTTGTCGTACATACACGATACACCCTACCTACCTAGGTAGGGCGTACCGTAGCATATATAGATATTAGCTTTCTGCACGGTGCTCAAACGGTCGATCGCGATCGACCGTTTGAGCACCCCTGCTGTACTGTGTACTGTCTATTCTAGAAACAACACGGCTTTTCTTTGAAAAGTGCCGCGCGTTCCTTTGATAAAGCCACCTTTTGTCGCAAGCAGTGTTATTTTATTACGTAATACATTTTTGTAGTTTAGTTACCTACCTACTTATTAAAAAAAATTTCTTCTCGAGATCTACTCAAAAAGCACTCGCGATCGACCAGTCGATCGCGATCGACCGTTTGAGCACCCCTGGTTTAAGGTAAACAAAATGTCAATAAATATGTCTAAGAAAGTCGTGTTAAATTGTACTAATCGCAGTGATTCTAAAGTTAAACTTGATTATCATATGATCTAAACGATAACTTTAAGGCTTTAGGTATTTACATAGGTAAACAATTAACTTGGGCAGATTAAAAATTTAAAGTCCAAATAGTCAAAAGCTTCTTAAACCATTCTAAGATCAGATCAGTCACGGATCGTGAGTCAATAATGTCCGCATTTATGTCCTAATAGAATTATATCTTTTATATGGCATACTTGCTTGGGGATAAATATCTCACATAAAATATTTATTTAAACTACAAAATAGAGCTATTCGTGCGACACTGGGTATTTGTAAAAGAGAATCCTGGAAACCTCATTTCAGAAGACATTGAGTTTTGATTGTCTGTAAATTTTTGAAGTGACTTGTTTTTTTTTCTTAAATAAATTAAAATACGAAAAAGTTACGGTAATCATCGACATGATACTTACTCCTCATAAAGAAGATTATATTAAACTAATATCGGCCCGTACTAAAACAATTATAAAAGACTTGTTGACTTAAGCAGTTTTTTTTCTATGTTGCCTAAAAACATGAAGTTGATTAATAGTGGACTAAGTTTTAGGATTTAGATTTAGTGCATTTTTCTTGTATCATTTATTAAAATAATTTTTAAAATTTTGTGTTATTAAGAGGTGAAATTTAAAATTGGCTAACACAGAAAGTTGTACGTCCATGGGCAAAATACTAGTTTTTTTTAATGAAAACCTAGTTTTCACTCCTTGTCGATCGTTATTTTGAATAACTGAATATTAAATAAAAGAAAGTTTTCGGAAAAGGTACATTCGAGTCCAAAATAATCACTCAATGTCATCTGTCACGCTGCTGGAACCTGGCAAGGAGAGTATTAGTTAAAACATTGAGTGGTTATTTTGGGGTTGACTGTACATTGATAAAGGCAGTTTGACAAAGCAGTTAGACCAACGTGATTTGGCCGATGATACAAACATGGCAAAAAGATATGAATTAATCTTCCCGCGCTACTTACTACTCAGTCTGCTTGCGGTCGCTTAATCTACCTGCTACTATTGTTTATGCAGCATTCGCGCTCTACAAATTAAATTGCTCGGTGGCACATCCCACGCATGTGACTGACATAGAATGATAATTATTATTATAATACCGTCATAAATTGTCTCTTCTGTCGGCGTCTTCAGAATTGGGGACGAGATAAACATGTGATTCTTAGCAGATTCGTTTAACATTCGAGTAGGCCACTAATTGTTTGACAGATTTATCCGTTGAATGTGGCACATGTCGCGAAACGGGCGGATCGCCTACAGCTTGTGATTGGAATTATATTATAAAGTAAAATTATTTAGTTATTCATTGCAGCAAAACCTCAATTTACAATTCTGTTCATGACCACTATAGTCTATTTATATTCCGGTCTCCTAAAGTTTTACTTTACATACAATATTAGAAATAAATTAAACATGCGCAGAACACAGATTTGTAGTATGTGACTTTTATAGTTAATTTTGCGAAAAATTCTGTATTTATAGTTAACATTTATTTTTTTTAATAGCCAAACCATCTTTATGCTTAGCACTTTACTTTTTATGTCATTTTTATATAAATGTTGTTATATTCGTGAAATTTAGTTGAATTGATAACAAGTAATAATTTCAATCTTAACATAATCTTGTACTTATGCTTAAATTAAAAGGCGCTTTTAAAAGCTTCATAATCACTATTGCCCCTCTCTGTACAGGTAAATTATCTTAGTTTAGATTTTTAATTTTATTTAATTTATCTTTATTAGGGGAATAAAACAGTTACACGAGAAAGAATTCATATACAGGCGGTTTCTTTATTAATAAGTTTTTTGAACGCCACTAATGTAACATTAAATATATCAATATCTGGATATTTTAAATTTAAGGTGAACACATTCTATAAATGGGTTCGTTTTGCCCATAATTGGTTCTGCGACGTGGGATGTCTGAAAATGAAGTCGATATTAACCTATATGTTACCAATAGATATATATTGATAGATGATAGGTATTTAGATGATGATAGATGATAGATATTTACTGATCTGGTTATTCGTAGTTTTTAGATTATGAAATGTATAATCTCTATATAGGTTTGAGGAAATGAGTTTATTGGATTCCTTACCAAATTATACTGTGTCTTTATTAAAATGTGTCCGACTTATCGTCTGGTATAGATCGTTGGACAGGGTTCTCTTAGTACCAACTGGAAATATTTTAAGGATATATTTGTGATGACTGTCGTGTAATGTTCCAGAAAGTTAACTTGTAGTGTTTATATACACTTAAAGAAACCCAACGCCATAAAGATATGCCCGGCCTGCATTCCGAGATGTGTCCTCGAAGTCAGAATATATTCATTCGTTCATTCATTTATTTATTATTTTTTATAAAAAACAATACATGCAAATGTTGTAACTTATTGAAACGTTCAAACGTTCAAGTCATAACTACAATATCGTGAGATTCAACGAACTTATAAATACAAAGTTATCATGAAAGGGAGATGCGCAGGTCCGGGAAAGTTATTTTTATTGTAATTAAAATTGTTGTAATAAACATGTTTTTTATCTCCCTTGGTTATTTTCGATAGTTAATTAATGGGAACATATTTTAAGAAATAATTTCGAACGGGGCAACTGCACTACCAATGTTATTGAAACTGACACATGTATAATTTGTAAACTCTATATAATTTGAAACAAATCAATCTAATCCACGTGACATTACGAATTAAAAATGTATTTCAATAGTTCAAAATAAACTACTTTGTGATTATCCGCATTGAAGTCAGCGTCAGAGCGAGAAGCGTCCAATAGGCGCTCTATTCGCACCAGTTGATACTGCTGTATGTGATAATAGAGTAGAACACCGCGATAAACGTTTTTCTTGTGCCAATTTCCAATTTTTGATTTGATTTGATTTTGTGGTCAATTCCTGCATGATGCTAGGAATTTTGACTCCGATACCAGGCGCTGGGCCTTTGGTCGGTGCATCGGATGGGCTAGCCCTTCTGGCTAGCCTGCCTAACCCTAAAACGGGTTTGTAGGTGGCAGTTTGCACAGAGTGCAAATAGGGAAATGGGGGGGGACGATGAGTGTTTGGGGGGCCGAAGACTATGGACTGTCCAGCTGGGCGCGAGGATGCGCCTTCCTGACGTCCGGAGGTCTGGAGTGAAGCGGGGCCAGGTTCTGCAGGTGGACCTGCTCAGAGTTGTCGGCTCTTTCGAACATGTTGCGGGCGAGTGTTCTCACGAACTTGTCGACCGTTTCCGTCTTGAGGTCGCGCCTCAAGGTTTCGTTCCTGACGAAGTACGGAGCGCCCGTGATCGTTCGCAAGCCGACACTCTGGACTGCTTCCATGGCCTTCTGGTTCGTGGCGGACGAGAGGTGCTTCGCCAATTTTTAAATACGACTCATAACGACTTAAACGCCGTCGTCAGGTGCGCTGCGAAGGTACGAATAAGTTGCACGTTGCAGAAACGGCCTCCATGGACGGACTCGCTTGACTTTGAATAAAATTGATCTGCTCCGAGCGTTCGTGGCATTGAAACACACTTCATTCCGTGCGCGACTGCTTCTTTGAATGAAATTATGAAAATAAACTGTCCATTTTATACTGCATATGTCATTCGCCTAGTGAAGGACAGATTGCCTGCGTGCCCAACCGCACTTAATCCTGAAGCTAGCCCCTATAACATCCGCGCTGAATTAAAACAACGCGTTAGTGTTTTTTTATGTTAGATTCCAACTTAAGTGAAGCTATCATTAAAGTAAAATGCTAATTATTTGTATGCGATCGTACGTCATTGTATTTGACCTAGATAGGTCAAATACATAGTCAAAGTCGGGACTATCCAGTCAGTTTTCAGTACCACACGCGTCATCTCTTTGGCCATGCGCTTCCTCGTAATTGGAAAACATTTTTAAATAGATTTATCTGATTAATGTTTGATTGGTGACATAGATCAACCCCTTAAAAGGACAGTAGTGATTTTAAATACACCTGTAACCGTATGAACAGTACTTATAAGATGCGATTAGATTAAGGTGGCCTACATATTGAACCATCAAAAAAATTGTAAAAAAAGTTGTCCGCGATTTTGACTCTACGTATAGAGACGAAGTATTGGAAAATCATAACAATAAATTTCTTCGGGATATTTTATCTAACGAAAGGCAGGAAACGATATTGAAATATTTTTATTTAGCTGCCTGAATATCATATCTTGAGTTTCAATGTATTTTTTTCTCGTTGACGACAAAACCAGTTCCTTCAATAGGATATATATTTTAAGATTCATGGCGATTAATTAAAAAAAAACAAGAATTGATAATGATTTGTAAGTCAGATATAACCATTAAAGAAACATGATATGAGCCTATTCAATATCTATGTTACATCACTAATATCTATGTTTCATTTGAACTAACTGCAAACTTTATAATAAGATAACAACTTTAAATTACCAGAGTTTTGATAGAATATTGTGCTGTAGACCATCTATTCCTTCCTAAAACTAAGCCAAAATATATTGGACATTCACACATAAGAAGCTACTATCCCCGACCTTGGCCGTCTGTCTATCTGTCCGTCTGTTGCATCTTTCAACTCGAAAAGTACAAATTCGAAAGAGTTTTTAATATGTAAAAGGCAAATAGAAACACGTAAAAGAATGTTCACTGCCGCATTATAATTACAAATTAAAAAAATATATCAGTATTTATTTATTTATTGTGGTACCCCCAACAAATATTATATACAATACAGGTAATGACGTAAAACAATATAAATTGAAATACCTATTATAGGACACCTAAACATTTCTAAACTAGGGTAGCCCTACTGACTAATGAAGATAGTTAGAGATAAAAAAGAATAATACATAAAAAATAATAAAAAAAACATACAATACATAAGAAAAATACGATTTTAAATTTAAACAAAAATCCAAAAAATAACAACGTGACATACACTAATTTATTCTTAGATTATTTTTATAAACATGAAACTTATTAAGGAAGTATTTATAGTTATTTAAAGACCTTGGCGTGTACTTTGTTAAATCCCATGACTTTTATTTGTTATCTTTCCGTATACGAGACCTCTTTTAGTGAACAAATTAACGAACAATTTTTTATTTTGAGTATTAAGCTCCATTTTTGTAATATTAAGTTTTATTTAAGTATTATATTTCAAATGCATTATTATTATGCTAAATAATGCATTACTTAATATACAAAGCACTTAATAATGGCAAATTTGGCAAAATAATCATTTAATATATTTTGTGATATTTTTAGTATTATAGTCGATTTGGTAGACTATTTTTTGTCTCAACCCTTTTAATATGTTATTATATTTAAAACTGAAATATATTGTTTTTTTAATGTATACGCAATTGTTAGTTTTTTATATACCTAGAGTAGCTCAAGGATCATAAGTTAATGTTAATTCATCGGCCATGACGGGAATCGAGTAAACCTTTCAACGTATTAATAAATAAATGAGAATATTCCAACGGATATTTATGAATATCTGATTTAATTTGAGTCGATAATTTTTTAATAGTTCCTAAAATAAAGGTTATTTTATAAAAGTTATATATATATATATATATATATATATATATATATAACTTATATTTGATGATTGTTTTTTAATAGCGGCAAATCGCCTGACAAATAGATAAATGACACAATCTTTGACAATATTGAAAATTTTTTAAAAAGTTTTTAAATATTTGATAAAGTGCTGGATAGCATAATATTTTGATTTGTCGCTATTAAAAAAAAATCATCAAATATAAGTTAAATAACTTTACAACTCAATTATACAATTATATACATAATACGCACACAAATCATGTGCTTTAATTTTACACTTTTACATTTCCATTATTTTTATTTTTTTCATCAATTTCATACATAAATCACTCATAAAATCATCTCATTTCACCACCATCCTTCATCGTTATCACAAATCCATTATTTTTATATTTTTTGTTAAACTATCATCCTTTCCTTATTTCATCTAATTAGATGGTTACATAATATTTGACAATATTTTACACTAAAGAGGACAGGTGAGAGTTAAAAATGCATTTTTATAAAACTCAGCGCTGGGTTTAAACCGACATCCTGCGCTCTCAAGTACAGGACCTCTTTAGAACCTTTATAAATAATATGATATCCAGCACTTTATCAAAAAATTAAAAAAATATTCAAAATTTTTCAATATTGTCAAAGATTGTGTCATTTATCTTTTCAGGCGATTTGCCGCTATTAAAAAACAATCATCAAATATAAGTTAAATAACTTTACAACTCAAATAAGGAACAATAAGAGAACATCAGTCACGGAGTCCACTATGCTTTTTCACACAGATGGTATTTGTAAAAAAATATGGTGATCTCCTTATTTGACTTTCTACTACTATAACCCTTTAGTACAATGAAATTATTTACGAACAAAGACGAAAATGTTGATGTTGGTATACAAATTCACTGGATTGAGATTTGAAGGGGAAGTACGTTGAACACAATTAATTAAAATGTTCTTACACTTGATACTAAGCAGAAATCAATAGGTAAAAAATAAAAATTTATCAGATTTATTATTTCCATTTAATTTTATAACAAATATAAGTATATTACAGTATAATACAGTAAATAACATGTGACGCTTAAACTCATGAATGAGGTAGGCAAGGCAGACAGTCTTAAACTTTTAAACATTAATATCTTTTTTTTTGAATTATAAATACTTTCAATTTCAATTTAATTTAACACCAATCGGTGCACAATGTTTTTGGTTAACCTGTCTTTAGCTAACACAAATAGATTCGACGGTTTCCCAACACGTGAACACGCAACATATAGTTGCCCATGAGAAAAACATGGATTTTCCAAATCTAAACCACAAATGGACATTGTTTGACCTTGAGATTTATTTATAGACATGGCGAAAGCTAAACGAATTGGAAACTGTAGCCTTTTGAAGGGTATGGTAGAATCTGATGGTATCATCGGAATACGTGGCAGCAGGACCACTTTTCCTTTAAACTTCCCAGCCAAAATGGTTGCTTCAAGAATGTTTCCGGTGATCTTTTTGATGACCAAACGCGTACCGTTACATAATTGAGGTGGATTCAAATTACGGAGGAGAATAATAGGGGAACCAATCTTTAATCGAAGATTATGTGGTGGCATTCCAGGGATATCTAATGAATTTAAAAATTCAATCGGAAAATTTACACTTTCATTTTCATCAACAACAGTATCGATTGATTTAAAAGACATCAGATCGCCTGGTAACAACTGTTGTATCTGGAAGTTAATTTCGTCAACATCAACGTTTTTGGCTGCCAAAATCGCCCGTTGACTAAGCCATTCATGATTCAAATAATTATTCTGTATATCCGGGAAAATACTCTGAATCAATTCAGTTTTATCCTGAACAACACTGCAAAAATTGTCTGGTAGTTTAATGCATTGCGTATTTGGTTGCAGTTTTATTTTACCGTTCCCAATATCTAGTAGTTGTTCGGAAAATATTAGTGCTGATGGATCATTTTGCAATTGTACTCGCATATTTATGGTCAATCGAAGTGTTTCAACACTTCGCCATAAGAATGATTGTTTCAAACATGCATTAATCTCATCCGCGAAAGTAGAGCGAGGTATAACCGGTAAGGTCTGCCGGAAGTCACCAGACAAAAGTAAGATAGCACCACCGAAAAGTTTATTATTGCTGTTTAAATCTTGCATAGTTCTGTTTAATGCTTCAAGTGAATATTTGTGTGCCATTGTGCACTCATCCCAAATTATTATAGAACTCTTCCGCAACACTGCAGCTATTCCACTATTCTTTTTGATGTTACACATTGCATCTGGTTTATTATGAACGTCCAATGGCAGCTTGAATGTTGAATGTGCTGTTCGCCCACCATCCAGTAAAGTAGCCGCAATGCCTGACGATGCTAATGCTAATGCGATTTTTTGTTGCGACCGTATTTTGGCAAGAATCAACGATATTAAAAATGTCTTACCGGTTCCACCGGGTGCATCCAAGAAAAAAAAACCGCCTTGTTCAGCAGCAACAGCCAGCATAATCCGATCATAAATAATTTTTTGTTCTGCTGTCAGTAATGGTTCACTGTTCATGCAACAACGTGTGATACCAAAAATTGTATATTTAACAATAAAATCAATTAAGGATTTCAATTTTTGTTTAAACACACGTGCAGTTAAATCATGACGATGAATGGCTTGTTGTCCTGGCAATAGTAAGTTTGTATCTCTTCCCAATTCGGATTACATGTGAATGTAATAAATAAATCCGGTCGGCCGTAATGACGTACGTAAGTCATCGCATCTTGTATGTATTCCTGCATGTTCCGTGGACTGCCGATGTAGCTTGAAGGTAAAATGAAAGCATTACCGATGTCATTGGGATTTAAATTTCCATCGATGTTTCCAGCAACAGCATCTCGTAAGTGAATATATTCTTCCGATCGTAGTTTTGCCTGGTTGAATCGAAGGAATCGCAAGCGTTCGCTTTCGACCTTAGCATACATATCAACAATGTATTGATGGAACAGCTGACGATATCGAAGGATATAATTGTCTTGATGTTGTCTAACCATTATTCGGTGTGCGTAGTAGTTCATTGAGCTAACTTTATTATTTCTGTAATCACCTAAAAAAATAAATAATAAAATGCAATACGAAATTAAAATCTATACATACAGTAAGAAAGTAAATAGATAATTGTCAAATTTACCGGTATTTGGATCATACTGATTGATATTAAGGTGATATTCATCTTGTCCTTGCCAAAATATCAATGGATATTGTAGTGCGTCATATGAACGGTGTAGATCCGAAATCGTACTGACAGTGTTGTCTCGCCGTGTAATGTTTATAGATCTTTTGTCAACTGGATCACCAACCATGATAACAGCAACCTCATCAACAGTTGGAGCGTTGAATCTACCAGCATGTTCACCTAATGGTACTTTGTCGGCTTTTATGACGATTTGATAATTGTCATTTTGCAGTCGTGGCGAAACTCTTTTGATCAATTGAATTAGTTGATTGTGATCTTCTAAAAAATTTCCAATAATATCACAATTGCTCTTTCCTCTGCTTGTTCAATAAAATTATACAGGCACCGAGTCGTCACGCGCTCTTCACAATCGCCCATAAAATAAAAAGGTATCGACATCTGTCAGTTTTATGACTGCCAAATAATATCAGACAAATAATTAGCAATAAATTAAAATATGACGATTTGATAATTGTCATTTTGCAGTCGTGGCGAAACTCTTTTGATCAATTGAATTAGTTGATTGTGATCTTCTAAAAAATTTTCCAATAATATCACAATTGCTCTTTCCTCTGCTTGTTCAATAAAATTATACAGGCACCGAGTCGTCACGCGCTCTTCACAATCGCCCATAAAATAAAAAGGTATCGACATCTGTCAGTTTTATGACTGCCAAATAATAACGGACAAAAAATTAGCGATAAATTAAAATTGCGACTATAATTTGAGATTTAAACTATCCTATCTCTCAAGTGCACATCGAACTGCACATGGTGTTCAAATTTTATTATAATCGGTTAAGTGTTTTAGGAGTCCATTGAGGACAAACATTGTGACACGAGATTTATATATATTAAGATTAAAATAATATAATAATTATAGTTCCTAATATAACGTAATACAGTGCTGCTTAATACAGTGATGATAATCTAACATACATATACCTCTTTTCTGAAGCAAATCATTTTTAAGACTGAAATTTATTCTTAAAATAAAGGATATTTGTAAAGTTATGTATTGTGGATAAATAAATGAATAATTCCCGATAGTAGAGGGTATTTCAAACGATTCCGTGGACAATAAGTTGATAAAATCTATGGTGAGGAGTACATGAAACGCAAGCTATTTTCTATAACCTTCGGCATTGTCCGCCATTATTAACAACTGCAAACGGGGTAATTGCGTTTTTGTGTTTAAAAAAATGTCGACGGGAACTGTCAAAAGTAGATCCAACAGAAGAAGGAAGCAATAAATCATGACAATAAACGCGGAAAATTATCGCTCAGGCCCGCATTCTCTCTCTATGCGGTGTGTATATTATTTATACAGATTAGGATCATGAGGCGGAGAATCGTGACAAGCGCGTGCGGCTGAATTAGACATAATCACAAAATCACAGGCTGAATGATTCTTAGCGCGCAAATTATAGCACAACAGATCAAAACATAGTCAATTTGAATGCAATCTGAAAACACAGAATGGGTCGAACAATCGCTCTCTTAAAACAAAACGCTTTGGCACAACTGTTTGGACGATTGGATTGAATAAACATAAATTCAATATAAGTTTATAATGTATTCACTTAATATAAAGATATGTGTTAGTGAAATGAGTTCTTTATATTTATTTATTTAATAAAAAATCTATGTAACGTATTAAGCAGTAATTTCCTCCCCATCCATTCCATCTATTGTATATACTGTTGGTTTTCCAAATAAACAATAAATAAATAACTAAAGAACACGTGAAACAAATTTCCACATTTCCAGTTTAACACTAATTTTTTTTTTATTGTATCGTGTTTATAATATCTATCATCATTCTTATATAAATTTTATCAAATATTGTCAATTATCTATGTAAAAATGTCAAATGTCAATTGTCAAGATGTGACATTTCTGCAAGTGGATAACTTTAAATTTAAGTGCATCAAAAAGCGTCATTTCCATATAGCTTTTACAAATTTATTCAAAAATTTAATCAAACGTTACATTTCTTATATTTTTCGTTTTGTTTGGGGAATGTGTTGTGTTTTAAAATTGCGATTAAAAAAAATATGACCAATTTGCTTTAAAATGTGTCATTTCTATGTCATGATAATCAAAATATAGGATGTTTTTTTTAGAGGCGTGGTTTTCAATCTGGCACTACTTTTTTCGTAGTTGGTGTTTTCGACAGCTGTCACTTGATTTATGCTCAGTTTGGTTTGCCATTTTATAATGAATAGACTTACTCCTGAACAACGTTTGCAAATAGTGCAAATTTAGAAAAAAACACTCTAAATTTTTTTAAAATCACTCTAAAATAAAGTAAAAATCGCGTCGTGGGCCTGTGGCGTGGCCTCCAAAATCGTGCGATTTAACACCGCTGGACTATATTTTGTGGGGTTATGTGAAGTCGCTTGTCTACGCAGATAAGCCGGACACGATTAACGCCTTGGAAGAGAATATTCGGCGCGTTATTGCTGACATACGGCCCAACTTGGTGCAAAAAGTGGTTGAAAATTGGGCCTCTCGGCTGGAATTTGTTCGAGTCAGCCGCGGCGGCCACTTACCCGAAATCATTTTTAAAACATAATGGCAAACCCTTATCTTTATAATAAAACTAAATTCTTAGCCATAACATCAAATTATATGCGTTTTATCTCTTCTTGAAAACCACGCCTCTAAAATCATCACCTTTATAATATGAGGGTTTGGAAAAACACGAATCAGTTATTTCATCTGAAATTAACAATTTACACATTTAACAATCTACCTAGATTGTTAAATGTCGTAATTTCAAATTAAAAATAATATATTTAGTACGAATAATTTGCATTTTGCGTAGTTTTTATTGGTTGTGAATAAAAAAGAAAAATGAAAATGTCCCTTTAAGTTCCACTCATTAAATGTCATCTTCTGGCTAGTTGGATGTGACGTCATCATTATATACTACGCCCAGCTTTTTACGATGCATAAAATTAAATTAATCGATTCAGGAAGAAATACTGTAAAAACAGGAAATAGGTAAATTGTCTAGTTCGGCCCTGGCGGCTAAGGCCACGCTCTCCACAGCCCTAGGAGGCGGGACAAATATTTATTCAAGTGAGGAGTGGGATCTTCCGTTTCGTGTCCTTATCAGCTTGATGCTGTGAAGCTCGTGATGTTGTCACGACTTGTCACATGACCAGTGGAGAACAAAATTAATATTGACTCTTGTAATGTGTGACGAAACATCCAAAGAGCATACGAGTTGACTAAATCAGCCATACATAAAACATAACGCGAGCTGCCTAATTTTAAGGCTGCAATTTATATTATATAACATCTTTTAAATAAGAAATTAGAAGATATACAAATAGACATAGTATATAACTACTACACAAATACACGTACACGTATAACTACTACACTTTATTTATATACTTTTATTTTATTAATAAATACTTAGTGTTTTCCATACCTGTAAATAAACCGAATATAACAACTAAATAACTGATTATATGTTTTGTAATATGTATCTGATAATAATTTTGAACGATCAAGCGACATTATTTTCCGAAATTTGAGTATAAATTAAATAATGAATATTAAAGAACATTTTTTTAGGATTTGTGCCTGAATAAAAGGGATTCATTACTCGTTATATGAGCAAAGTGATGGTTTTCCGCACAACTCATACAAATACAATATTAATATATATTAGGGATATAGGTAAATCTGATGTAGGTAAAGGTTTTTAATACGATTTTAAGAGAGTTTCCTGAGAAGGAAATTTTAAGACAGGTAGAGTCTATTTAATTATTTGTACCGATAAATATGACCTCGGATTTTGCAGAGTTTAACGTAATAAATACATTGATTTCTCTTATAAATACTCTTTTACTTTTTTACAGTCCAAGACAGATTGGCTGGTAGTATAAAAACCATAAATATTTTTGTATTTTGTGGTTGGGGATAGGGTCTTTATAAATTTATGCTTGTGGGTGTTAAAGAATGATTTACAATTAATACGTATTTTTTTTTTAAATTTAGTACTACCTTTCTGCTTTTTTTTAAAATATTCTAACCCAGTTTCAAAAAACACAGATTTAACTGTAATCATTGAATAAAACCACTATAATAATCCACCTACTCGATGAATGTGAAATCTTCATAGCCCGATGAGATACAGCCCCAAAAAGATGCTCAACTTTATTTACAGTATAGGACTAGATGGCGAACTCGAGTGGATGTTAAGGCGACTACAGAAGCAAAACAAAATCCCGAATCTGCCCGTTTTCCACCCCCCGACTCCCTTCTTCAAACCCCGCAGAGCGAAAATGTTTGGCCAATAGGATTCATTCTGATAAAACGGTCCCGACGCGGCAAGGCTCGAAATGTCGCCGCGCAGCGCCCGAGGCTCGGTCGCCGATATTTGACAAAATGTACCCTGTTTCAGCATTCAATACCTGTTTCAATATCTGCCCTTTTATTATATAAAGTTTTGAAACACTCTTATTATTACATGGAGTACATTATACACGTTACACAATATTCTACTTCTATTTACAAAGTATGGAACAACGATGTCATTACAAAATATAAGTACATTATTCACATTATATTCATAATTATTAAATGAGTTTAATAAAAAATCGGTAAATGTTACAATACGGCTCATGAATAAATAAAAATAGTTCATCAGATAATACAATGAATTTAAGATATCTTAAATGTGTTAGGTAAGCTTCAATATGACTTTCTCTATAGAGTAGATGAAATATAGTACAATATAAATTCAGTAAATTTAGACGGTAAAACGATTACTTATAGTGCCTACCTTTGACTAAACCACCACCACCAAAATCTAACAAATTTAGGCAGTGTAACAAAATTATTAAATTTTGAAACACAAATTTCAAAACTGTAGCAGAAAACAAAACTTAGCAATTATTAAGAATTGTAATGTAAGTGATAAGTAATTTACACTTATTAAGTGTAAATAATAAGTAAGAAAGATATACTTACCAAAAACAAATAAAAATTCGTTATTTATAGGAGCGTTGCTCAAACAATGTACGAATTGATAATTGCATCATGCAATAATTAAAACGTATTATAATGCCCCACAACGCCTGAGTTGGAATCAGGGGTGCAACGATGGTTTGTTTGCAAATTAATTATTTGGATAGTATTTAATATGCACAAGGTAATATAAAAATATTTGTTACAGTTATAAAACAAACACAAGCCCAAAACAACAAACAAAGCAAAAACTACAAAGCATGAAAATAATAATATAATAAGAAAAATATTGCAAACAAATGGTCACTACAATAATTTAATAGAAAAAATCAGTAATAAATATTTATTTCGGTTACTATTTTAAGTAACAATAAAAATAAAAAAGATTTTTCTTATCTTGTTTTTTCATAATCTCTAAATCACTATAAAATAAATTTGAAACGCAGTTTTCCATGTGGACCTTGAGGTAACGCGTTAATTAGTGGCAAAATAATATATGTCTTTTAATATATTTTTCTTTAATATACAAACATACTATACAGTAAAAAAACAAGCAGAGTTACTGCTTTTGCATTAGTATAATAATTATAACATGACTGACATAACAAATAAAACCACTAATTCCACTCGTTTTTACAGGTTTCCCCATAAACATGCAATACATGGAAACTAGTACATATTTTAATACCACATTAAAGAATTTTGGAATTTTATGCACTCTAGAACAAATATTTAATAAAAAAATCCTTATAATTAGACAAATATAAAAATACTTTCGTAAACATGTACGCATTGCTCATAGGCCTAATCCTCTAAAACTGCTAGTATGTTTTGATTAAATGTAAAAATGACAACCACCACTTAAAATATTAAAATAAAGATACTTAATTAATTGTTGTTTCAAACTTAACTAGACAAACATGAAATATTATAACGAAATACAATTTTTGGACATAACACTTTTTAACAAAGGATGGAAAACCGTTCCAAATGCAAGCTTGACAGAACGCTTCGAGAAAACTTCGTATGCGAGAATGTTTCGTTTCAATTGTATCAATTGTTCCATAGAAATTAAATTTATCAAATAAAAACATTCGATGGTAGGCCCTTCGGGCCTTATTTAGTTTGTCGCCGTATGTAAATGGTATTCGAGTCATTTCTATGTATTTCACGTAACAGTCCTTCCAATTCTTTCTATAGAAATTAAATTTATCAAATGATAACACTAGATGCTAGGCCCTTCGGGCCTTATTTAGTTTGTCGCCGTATGTAAATGCTATTCGAGTCATTTCTATGTATTTCACGTAACAGTCCTTCTAATTATTTCTATAGAAATTAAATTTATCAAATGATAACACTCGATGCTAGGTCCTTCGGGCATTATTAACTAATTCGTCGACATTATTAACTAATAGACTATGGTCACTTTTATATAGTGTTTATTTTTAAATTGTCCACTGGATTGCCTTATTAGGAATCAAACGGGAAGTTATTATAGATAATGAGAATCCGAAGCAATTCGTGGTTAATAGTAGGAATGGTGCTAGAGGCCGAAAATATGTACATCCCAAAGGTAGATAAAGCTTTGGCCGCTTTTTATTGTTAAAGATAATAAAAATAGATGTTTGAACCTCCACCTCATATTCGCATTCAAGAACATTTGGAGTAGTTTCAGATTCAGCCAATCCTCTAGCCTCTTCATTGGTGAAATCAGAGTGATTGTGGTTTTCCTAAAATAAAAAAAAATATATATAAAATAGAATCATTCAACTTAAATTTTATGTGTGTAAGAATATTTGGAATAAATATTAAATTAAATTAACTCACTATCGTTGTGGCGTTGGCCGAAGAATCATTAGAAGACATCAATGTAATGTACTCTCCTGGTTTTCTCTACATTGGGATTGCATTCGTAATCTGCAACATTTGAAAATATAATAAATCAATCATCGTTTTCAAATCGCTTGTTTTTACATTATTTATATAGCATAACATCGATACAAATGCTGAAGTAAAGCTCGTTTAATGCGTTTAAAAAGGAACGTGTTTAATTTTTTAAAATTATTTAGATTATATAGTATAATAATTTCATTAAAATAAATAATATTATGTCATAAAAGTATCTAAAATAAAGGCAAAGTACACTACAGATATGTTGTTTTGAAGTACCTATCTAGATAACTATAATGTATTTAGATAATATGATCACACTATAATAATGTCTTTCGCTCGAGATGTGCCAACCCTGAATCAGTCAGTCGCTCGCAAAATTCCGAGAATTTGAATCGTCAAATTCTTCGACGCATCGGCTAACTTTCACCTGACGACAATATTTTATAAATATCACATCAGCCGTGGCATGGCCTTGACTAAAACTACTTCTTAGGAATAATGGTTTTTTTCGCGCGAAAATGAATTTCAAAATAGGTATAAAGTGTAGTAAATCTATATATATATTTATATAATAGTTATACCATTTATAGCTCAAGCAACACTGAATCGATTTTTATGATTTTTGATTTGTTGGATTTGTCTCCGCCCCGAATAGCAGAATAACTATTAAAACATCAGAAAAAAATCACAACAAAAAAATATAAAGAATGCACATTTGTTAATAATTTAATCCACATAATAAAATATCATAACATGTATTGATTACGAGGCGGTACAAAGTTCGCCGGGTCAGCATAATTATATTAAAATAAAAAATTGTATATTAAAAAAATAATCAAGTACCAGCAAGTTACCAATTATGTTGACCTAAAACTAGATATTTCAAAGGTCGTTAGCTTTCTAACAAGGTTAGAGTTCTAAGAAGGTTTGTTTATATTATATACTAATTTTAAACATTCTCATTACAAAATATGATAATAATACATTATTTATATTCTCTTGATCTACATAGGAAGTTTTTTTTTACTATTTTGGTAAATAGGTATGTACATATATAGTAAATAGCTTTGAACTTTTCATTCACATTACGAAATTAGTAAAAAAATAAAATGGTAATAATTACAAATACATACCTATTTTCCTGTAAGAGTAATCCTTGTTTTTTTCTAATTGCTGACTTTGTGAATGAACAACGCCGCTTCTTCTTGACAACTTTATTTTTACGTAAATAAATACGCGACGAAAATTGAAAAACAAACGAGCGCAGAAACAACGTCTAGTCACTGGAGCGGCCAAAACCGCACTGATTGGATTACTAAGAAAATAATCTGAGCTGCAATGCGCGGTCAGCAAAAAACGCCCGTGCACAAAGAACAGAAAGGTGTAAACTCTATAGCGGACATGAATGGCGTTTATAACATAAACCACGGCCTACCATTTTGTATGAAATATTGATAGCATTTAGTTTTTTTTTTAGAAAAATAACGAATACATTTTTTCAATTTTTTCTTTTTCCATTAATAATACAAGAACATATATTTTCCGAAAATCTAAATAATTTTGGCATTTAATTTCATTTTCATATATCAAATCTAAAACAAAAATCACCCATTTTAGGCCAACTTTGTTATTTTATTTCTAAGTTGTTATACCATATAGCGCAAATTCGACAGGTAACTCCCTCCGCGACTCGATTCTCTTCAATAAAATATTTTTATTATATATGAGATGATTCTGGATTCAGAGATAGTCGACATCAAAAAATGATGTTTCAAAAACATTGTGGATTTGTTTTTTTTTTTATGTTTTTTTGACAATGTTTAAAGAAGTTTTCTATAGCTATTTCCCTAGAATAATAAATGATATTTAATATAAGTAAAGTAGATTAGTGGTATTTCTTCTGAATACGCACGCAACATACTTTGAAAACCTGCAAAATTCGCATTTTGATAACATTCAGGTATGTAGGCGCCTTAAGTGCAAGAGTTCTGCAAAGGACGTGGTACACGGGGAGCTAATGATACCCTATATCGAATATCCATTACTGTAATAATCAATGCTTTAATTTAAAGCATGCCAGTAATGATGTAATTCTCGTACGGACGACTTAAAGATCGCATAAGTATTACTGTCATTTAAAATGTAAGTGAGCCATGAATAAATTTGCACACACGTTTCCGAACGTGGCTCTGATGATATTGCAAATTTGAATCATTTATAATCACGACGTCATTTCAAAGGACAATTGCTAAATGGGCGCATACGAATTGTGAGAATATACACAACACTTAAAGAGTCTAAACGGAAATGCAAATTTGTCATGATATGATAATAAAGTGTTGTCTGATGTCATAAAATATACATCAATCCGTTTTGAAGTAAAACATCTTTAGGCACACCTTACACAATTTTACTCTAGGCAGTGAATGAATCTAACACGATACGCTCATTCGATAAACTCGGTTAAGCTCGGAATTACTCATTTGGCTAAAGCGCCCGGCTGTCGCGTTGAATTTCTTCTTACAAGCATGCGGAAACATTGTTGAATGTAGGTGCCAGTATGGGTTGATATTTTTTAATTATAGATTAATACATATTAAGCAATTAATGACAAATCGAATCAACTTTCTGGCAGAAGTTTTACTTTTAACGTGCACATATGATTTTTTAATTTTATTAATTAATAACGACAAGATAACAATGGAATAATTGCTTAAAAAATGTTTCCATAGAAACATAATTTTCACCCACACAATTATGTTTGTGCAATTAAAACTCCTAAATAATTAGTAAAAAAAATATATGAATAATTGAATACATAGTTGTTATCAGATGCTGCATTTTTTAAATTAGGTAAAATTAAGATTATGATATTTACAATGGTTTAATTAAATTTATATGTGTAATTAAGTATGTTAGTAATTCAGTGACTAAAGTATTCATTATATAACTATGTATTCATTGCTACCTTATAACTGCCTAATTATGACGCCATCACCAGGTACAAATATTGTAGCAGTTGACGTCAATGTACTAGTATCTATATTCACAAGTCAACGATCTTGATAACCGTTCCGTCTCTCCACCCACAATACCTACTTAATAAAAGCTAAAGCTAAAATGTAACATATAATGATTTTACTGAAGTAATAAATAATGAATAGTAGTATAATGTACTTTAATAACGGTAAGGGCTAGTCAAACGAACACAAATTATTAAACAAAATTTTACACTTTTATTAATATTATTTAAAAAAATGTACTATATTTTTGGCCGGGCGCATTGCTGTTAATAAAATAATAAATCATTTCATCCATAGGTATTGTCATCAAGCGAAATATTTAATTTGTAATATAAACATATATATGTATATTAATATATAGAAATATTACAAACACCGTTGTCATTTACGACTTGATGTAAAAGTTGATATTTTATTTATTTAAATAAATTTTGTTTTTATTTAATAACCGAATCAAGCATGTTACACACGTCGAATACACAAACGCCAAGCTAATGTCCACCTTAGCAAGGGCGCAGCCTAGTTTATTAATTCATCATAAAGTACTTGCAGTAATTATTATGCAATTAGCCATACCTAACTAGGTTTCCGCCTGTTTGCTAAGTAGATTGCTATTGCTACAGGTTACATTGCATAAATTAATATTAGTTACATAACTAAGATAAACATAAAGGTGTCCCAAGACCATTTTCAACGACTTGGGGGTATTTATGTTACCGATTATGTTTAAGAAATGGTATAAAAAAAACGAATTTGGCTTAGTTAAGTAGGGCCTGAAAGAATTCTATTATTCACTATCATAACACGTACGTATTTATGATTATTAGTCGGGGTTGTCTATTACAATAATAAAGATAAAATAGTTTATAGATATGTGTGTATGACCCCACACCCTACATCATTCCAATCATCCTGTGGATTATAATCAATTTCGGAGCCGGAATTACCGCTCATCCGTTGACGCCAAATTGGCTCAACGTCGCGTCGCGTCGCGGCGTCACTTGACGCCGTCCTGCGAGTGGATGGCCGTCCAAGCTCCCACGTCCAACCCATATTTAGGGTTTTCCTTAAATAATGGGCTCCATCCGCGACTCCAGCATCCTTCCTCGTCGCCTATTATTAAGGGGCCTCTTTCCGATGGCGCTCTTCTCTGTCTTCTCATCTAACGCATAAACACTCTGTACCATTGTTGGTTAATTATGGAAAATACAAACAACCGAGGTCCAAAAATTACTCTAATTTCCGTCTTTATAAAATAAACTATGCTTCTGTAATTTTATTTTCTCGATTATTGTATTCAGACAATAAGATATTTACGTCTAAACTTTCGATAAATTGCGTAGAAAAATACACACATTTTGACGCTCTTAACTTTTAGACAAAATAAAAATTATTAAATCCATTGAAGCCTAGATGTTTAGGAGATAAAACGATACCTAGTATTATTTTTGTTCTACATCTACAAATAAGAGAGTCACAGCACTACAGCGTTTGTATGGAGAAATGACCGGATGAGCCTTTCCAGGTTTTCGTCGCCTTTATTGTGACAACATGGCCGTACGCTGATCGACCTGCGCCGCGCTAGCTAAGCTGTCACATGAAATGTCACTTTTGTTTGTAAAATATTTACGAGTAAAATCTTTAAAATATGGAATTTAAATGCCTATCTGTCGTAAGAAATTACGTTTATCGCTAAAATTAAGTTAGTGCTTCTGTTTTGGCAACTTCTTACAGCACATGCGGGCATGCCTTCTTCGTAAAAAATCATTTGGTAATGCCTGGTTTGAGGGTGTGGGTACAGCCCCCTTTTTTACCGTGGTCATAACTGACTCAAATATAGATACAAAGATACACGGGCCACCACGTTTCCCCATCAAACAGATAAAATACACAAAATGATTCACACATAATACCTATAGATTATTTTATGTGATAGCTAAAGAGTCATGAACGTGTGTCGAGTGAATATTAATTTCTGAGGACAAAATATCTGCGCAACCCACATATTTAACCTACAATTTTTATTCAATGCAGAAATTTTATTTGCCCAAGTAGAGCGTTTAGGATTGCATGTCTTTGCCGCGAGAGGTACACGTCTGGAAAGTACTCATGAATAATATATCAGCGGGTATTGTCTGCCTTCGCCACGAGTTGGCGGTTTCTCATGCATGAAGGACAATAATTGTCTCTTGTCCGCTCAGCGCGAAAGAAAAGGATGCGCGATTAAACGTTTCAAAAGTTGTAACTAAATGAGTTAAACACATCCGTTCTAACGTTTTTTTTATATCCTTTGTTCGCTGTCCTTTTTACACGCTGACTTAACGTAGGTGTATGAAAAATACTACAAATATCTTACACGATGGTCACGGTAATATTAAACAATTTCAATAATAAACCGATGACAAGGCGTCGGATGTTTTCGCACTCTATGCAATTCTTTGCTTCTCGGGAGAAACTCGTCTGGTTTATTATTGATATTGCAACCAACCGGACCCCTCATCCTAGCCTGACCTCCCAGGATCCATTGCGGGTCATTCTCAATGACAAAAACGCAATACGACCCTGTTTGATCGATTTGATTTATGTATTACACACATAACGAATGTCGGTCCTGGTAACAGAAAACATATCCCCGTTAGCTTCAGCGCCAACCTCTGAAAATTACTGCATGAAAAAGGGTTGGGGTTAATATCTAACCTTGATATTAACCTCATAAATTCACCAAATGAAAAGGTATAATAAATCTACCTACTCAGCAAAGTTTATCTCGATAGTCATAGAGCTTAAATAATTGTTATTTTATCATTTAAGGCGTATTCGTATGCAACGCGTGTATGTATTAACAGTAAGATTTCTGAAAATTAAACTTTTTTTAAAAGCCATCAAAACGAAACGCTTATAATAAATATACACCTGTTTTGAGCCTTG
Source organism: Neomicropteryx cornuta (assembly GCA_020383195.1). Taxonomy (NCBI): domain Eukaryota; kingdom Metazoa; phylum Arthropoda; class Insecta; order Lepidoptera; family Micropterigidae; genus Neomicropteryx; species Neomicropteryx cornuta. Next base: position 17,633,693 of record JAHKQU010000014.1, read on the forward strand.
ATTTTAACCCCTTCAATGTCTCTAAATCGTTCTGTTAATGTTGTGTTGTGTGTATATACAGAGTGTAACGTTTGGGCGAGTCGGCAAAACATTAAGAGTGTTAAGAGTGTCAAGTACTGGGAGTATCTGCACCCAGGTGAAACTATCGACCAACCTTAGTACTACTACTACTAGTTTGATTTCATTATTGTTAATATTTTTATTTTTTTACAATTGCTAATCAATATAAACAATACTGAGTATAAAAATAATATTTTTTTTATAAATATCTCTATCTAAATCTAGTATTGATTTTAGTGTAACACTGGGCATTGGGCATGCTTGAACGTGTGACACACGAGTATGTTCTATGTAACGTTCATTAATTATTCAAATTTGTGAATCGCGCATGGTTTGTCATTTTAATTAAGCCATAACCTTTAATGTTGTATACAGGTTGTATTTAAAATCGCTACTGTCCTTTTATGAAGTTGATCAAACATTAATCAAAAAAAGAATACACTACTATAACACCTACTTATAACACGATGTTACTTATTCTTAATTATTACCTTTTTTTTTTCTCTTGAGACCAGTTTATTGAGGAGAGTAATAATTTCAAATACATTCTATGCACACATTCGATTGTCAAAAATATCGAAATATGAAAGAAACTTAAGAACGATTCAACTTCTTTAATAATGTTAACTAAACAGTCTTAAGTCTATTAAAACCGTCGTAGGAATGGATTAATAATAAATAACCTTCAACAAATTTTATTTATGAAGTGCCTAAGACCGTAAAATAAGGAAACCGTTTTTAAAACGAAATGATCACGATAGTGGCTTCATTCTACGATGGGCTAAATTCGCTGCTAACTCGCGAGATTAACAATTAGCTCGGAGTAATTGGAGCGAATTCATTTATTGATTAATTAATCACCTTAACTGAGACGCAATTAATCAATTTATTTTTTTAACATCCACCAACAATGCAATATCTACAAAACAATTATTAATACATCTTATATAAAATAAAATATACATTCCAAAAATAATTCTAGACTCAGATCGACGACAACAGGCTAATATAGATATGATACGAGTATTTTCTCAACATGCTCTACCTGTGCCAGGGTGTCGTGTAGAGTTTATTTTTATGATATTGCTTAAATGACGGAATAGCTTTGGATAATGCGAATACGATGGTAATTATTTATTTGTTTAATATTATTTAAAATACAATATTTGAATAAAATCTTTATTGATTAGTAACATAATACGCAGTGTGATGTTATTTTTACACATATAACTAAGAAAATAAATAGCTTCAAGAAAAGTTTAGTGGAAAATGAAAAACAGTTATAATATAAAATAGTGTATGCATTAGTCGCATGCATCAACGCATTTTGTAAAATTAAACAAAACTTTTTTGGAGGTTTTTTAAAGATTTTTTTGACATACGGAATGGAATATCCATAAAAGAATGAAAAGTGGCAATTATTTAAAAGTTTGGCTAAAATAATCTTCTTAAAACTCTGCTATACGTATATTCCTATTAATTTAAAGGTTAAAACTCATTTGAGATTGCTAGCAGGGTCCAATGTAATTAAAATTGACATTAATTTAAAACTGTCAGGAATGAAAAATATCATAAAGTTTGTGAACGGACAAGCCACAAACAAAATCCGTCGTTCACGAATACCTACGTCACCTATATTCCGAGACGTGGTCGTTTTTTGAAGGCCGTAAATGAAGAGATACAGCATTCGTGTGTCCATTCAAGTTTAACAGTTAGTTTTATCGCTACGACGAAAAAAGGCTTAATCAGCATACCGGTTCAATATTTAATTTTATTGAAGTTTAAACTATAAAATAAGAATTAATTGCAATTTCTAAATTTCTTGCATGTTATTAATGATGCTTGCCACGTGTGTGACTTTTATAATAGGTAATATAAAATACATAAACTAATTTGTTTAATTATTCAAGGAAGAAATGAATTCACATATAATTCAAATGGTTTTCTAATAAGTTACAATATCATATTTGAGCGTTGGGCACATTATTAATCAAAAGCGACGAAACACATATATCAACTCCCGTCGTTAGAGAATATTCGTTTTATTAACAATATAGTATTTAAACATTTTGGTTAAATTTAAGGCATTTGATTTATAAATATAATATCTTTCGCCTTTATGCTTGTATTTAATAGATATTTTTTTACTGTCAAACATGGTTCTAATTTAACCATAGTTTTTACTGGAGGCATAGGCGTAACTAACCATCTGACCTGGAAGGCGGGGGCAGGGAGGGGAGGTAGGGGTAGGGTGGGCCTGTCATTGCGACTTGGGATGTTTTGAAAAGAAAATGAATGTTGATAAAAGACACCACATTTTTTGATCAAAACGTTTAAAATCGTCGAAATAAAACATAAATACAAAACTGGGGGAGGGGTTAGGGGGACCCCGCCCCGCCTCCCCCCTAACTCCTTCCACCAGTAGTTATTCCGGTGACCAGAGGTTATTTCATGCAGATTTGTTATCAATTACCGTTAGATTATTAATCATATATAATAATTATGTTTTCAAGACTTAACGCGGCAATCATAAAGTTCTTAAATACAACTTTGATCACAAATGTTTAAATACAGTTCTACTAATTTTATGCAAATAAAATTGTTGACCAAAAAGTACATAATAATATATCGATGAAAAAAACTGAAAACGTAATCGTAAATATCATGTCATTAAATAGCGTGACATAAAAATCAATAATAATAAAAATTGTAAACTCGTCCTATGCATGATAAAAAAAATAACTGGTCTGACAATACTATTATTAAGAAAGCGTGTAAAATAAGTATGTTTTATTTTCAGGTCCTCAAAAGTGGGTTGAGAAATTTCCCCACGCCGCCGGTCAGCGTCAGAGTCCTGTAGACATCTTGACCACGCAGACCCGCAGCGGCGATGGCGCTGGACCCCCCTTGTCCTGGAAGTATTCCCAGGTGCACACGAGGTCTCTGACGAATACAGGCCACGGATGGAAGGTCGACGAGAACAAGAAAGGAAGCGGTAAGGGCATGCCTTGATAGCATTAGCCTGTGGCATCACATCTCGATATGGTAAATCATGGCAGCTCGGTAACTTGCGGTTGCATTTGTACTTTTAAGCTGGTAGCCGCATGCAATGCAGCCGGGAGTCTTCTATATATAGACATTGATATCATAGTTTTCAGCATGGACCTGTTAATTAGGTCAAAATCCGTCCATAACAAAAATATGTACGGATAATTTTATGACTCTCATCGGCCGACGACCATAATAACAATGCCTGTACATAAAGGCGAATTTAAACACCACTTGTATATACTTGTATATACTGTTGATGATGCGACGCGAAACTTTTATTACTAGTTGAAATTAATATATTTAAAAAACCAAAAAAATCATAATAACGAAAAACATGATAATATTATCATATAACCCTTTTCAATTTTGCAAATTTTTTTTTACGATTTCGTCAAAAAATTCTAAATTAGTTCACACACCAAGGAAACCATGATAAATATTTTTTCAACTCTTACAGAGAAATTATTTACCAAAAATATTTCCACAATACTCCCCCTTTCTTCATGCATTATTCGAAATATTGTACGGAAGGGAGGGTAGAATATTTGCATGCAGCTATATTTATTGCGGCCAAAATAATGTATCCATTTACTAGATTAAATAAAATTGCTTAAAACATGCATCAATTACAACACGAACATCTAATTCTGATAAAGATTACAGGTTTCCTATTTACCTGATTGTTTACAAGATTATGTATCTGATACTTTCGGAGATAACGGTTATCCCGTATATGCATGTTTCTTTTTAAGTAACCTATAAAATTTTAATTCCAGTCATTTTTACTGATACATCGTATGCTAATTATATATTTATTTAATGCACACTGTATTGGATCATATTATTTAACCAATTCTATTCACTAAAACTACTTCTTCATATTTCTCTATATATGCAGGATCTATTTAAAATCACTACTGATATTTAAGGGGGTTAATCTATATGAACAACTAAACATGTATCATTAAAAAAAAATATTAAAAAAAAGGTTTATTTTAAATTAAAGATATTATAAATACACTTTACTCGGGAACAGCCAGTCAGTATTCAGTATCGCTAAAAATCTATTCACTTAACTCATATTATGCAAGCATGAAATACCCAAGACTACAACTTTCGAAAATCATCGACGAAAAATAACATAATATAACAACTATAAATTGTGTGTAAAATATATATTAGGAAATGTAACGAGTGTAACATGTCGCGTAAATTTAGGTAAAAAGAACACTTCTGTAAAATGATATATTCGTGCGTTCGTGTGTGCTCATTCGTGTCAAAGATTATACTTAAATTAGGACTATTTTATTTACATTATGTGTTTATTAGACATACATAAAAAAATATCTTCATTAAAACATCATAAAAACACATAAACAATCATAGTAAAATACACCGCACAAACATGTAGTATTATTATAGAAACATTTCTTGTATAAAATATTCATAATCTCATTCTAGGGTATTCTTTTTTTCTTTACTTTCCTTATATTTTAATACTGCATGTCATATTATCCATTGTATTTTAAATACCTACCAAATAGATATGTAAACATGGTAATTTTGAGTAAATTATCAGTAATGCAAATAAGTGTAAATAGATTTACAAATACAAATTTAAATAAAAAAATAATTTGTAAATACGTTTATATTGTCAGTAATGTTTTTTTTAAATAGGACATAAAACCATACAAGTAATTATAAATTGTTTTGTTACAAATTATAAATAATCGTGGTAGTCTAGCGTTGGACTATAGTCTGAAAGGTTGCGGGTTCGAATCTGCACAAAGTCATACCATTATTCATTAATACTCAACTAGGCACATTTGGCCTAGTGAGTAGGACCAAAAAAAACTATATATGACCTAGGTCATGGTCATAGGTCAAAAAAATCATATGTTTAAAACTTTCAACTACGCGAAAAAGCAATGTACTAATCTTAATATATATAAATCTCGTGTCACAATGTTTGTCCTCAATGGACGGCTGAACCACTTAACCGATTAAAATAAAATTTGAACACCATGTGCAGTTCGATGTGCACTTGAGAGATAGGATAGTTTAAATCTCAAATTATAGTCGCAATTTTAATTTATCGCTAATTATTTGTCTGTTATTATTTGGCAGTCATAAAACTGACAGATGTCGATACCTTTCGACTGGGTTGATGGCGCTAATGTCTGTTATTATTTGACAGTGACAGTTATTCGACGCAAACGTATTAAAAGAGCCCATCAGTTGGCAGAACAAATTGAATCAAGAAATCCAGCTCAAAGAATCAGGACAGCAGGTCATGCACAAGAATCTCAAGAACAGTGTAACGAACGTCTTCAAGAGAATATCATAAGAACAAGAAAATTATTATTTTCAGTCAAATGCCACCGAAAAAATCTAACCTCAACAACGCGAGCGGCAAACGTCAAAACGCAAACGTCAAAACTACGATCGGAATAATATATTCACTTACGAGATGCTGTTGCTGGAAACATCGATGGAAATTTAAATCCCAATGACATCGGTAATGCTTTCATTTTACCTTCAAGCTACATCGGCAGTCCACGGAACATGCAGGAATACATACAAGATGCGATGACTTACGTACGTCATTACGGCCGACCGGATTTATTTATTACATTCACATGTAATCCGAATTGGGAAGAGATACAAACTTTACTATTGCCAGGACAACAAGCCATTCATCGTCATGATTTAACTGCACGTGTGTTTAAACAAAAATTGAAATCCTTAATTGATTTTATTGTTAAATATACAATTTTTGGTATCACACGTTGTTGGCTGTATACGATAGAGTGGCAAAAGCGAGGTTTGCCTCATGCCCACATTTTGGTTTGGCTTAAAGATAGAATCCGTCCTGAAGAAATCGATCAAATAATTTCAGCCGAAATTCCAGACCCATTAATTGATCAAGAATTATTTGATATTGTCACCAAACACATGATCCATGGGCCATGCGGTGTTTTCAACATGACCTCACCGTGCATGGAAAATGGAAAATGTAAAAAAAACTTCCCAAAGCCGCATACGAATGACACGATCACGGATATTGATGGTTATCCAACTAAATCAACTAATTCAATTGATCAAAAGAGTTTCGCCACGACTGCAAAATGACAATTATCAAATCGTCATAAAAGCCGACAAAGTACCATTAGGTGAACATGCTGGTAGATTCAACGCTCCAACTGTTGATGAGGTTGCTGTTATCATGGTTGGTGATCCAGTTGACAAAAGATCTATAAACATTACACGGCGAGACAACACTGTCAGTACGATTTCGGATCTACACCGTTCATATGACGCACTACAATATCCATTGATATTTTGGCAAGGACAAGATGAATATCACCTTAATATCAATCAGTATGATCCAAATACCGGTAAATTTGACAATTATCTATTTACTTTCTTACTGTATGTATAGATTTTAATTTCGTATTGCATTTTATTATTTATTTTTTTAGGTGATTACAGAAATAATAAAGTTAGCTCAATGAACTACTACGCACACCGAATAATGGTTAGACAACATCAAGACAATTATATCCTTCGATATCGTCAGCTGTTCCATCAATACATTGTTGATATGTATGCTAAGGTCGAAAGCGAACGCTTGCGATTCCTTCGATTCAACCAGGCAAAACTACGATCGGAAGAATATATTCACTTACGAGATGCTGTTGTTGGAAACATCGATGGAAATTTAAATCCCAATGACATCGGTAATGCTTTCATTTTACCTTCAAGCTACATCGGCAGTCCACGGAACATGCAGGAATACATACAAGATGCGATGACTTACGTACGTCATTACGGCCGACCGGATTTATTTATTACATTCACATGTAATCCGAATTGGGAAGAGATACAAACTTTACTATTGCCAGGACAACAAGCCATTCATCGTCATGATTTAACTGCACGTGTGTTTAAACAAAAATTGAAATCCTTAATTGATTTTATTGTTAAATATACAATTTTTGGTATCACACGTTGTTGGCTGTATACGATAGAGTGGCAAAAGCGAGGTTTGCCTCATGCCCACATTTTGGTTTGGCTTAAAGATAGAATCCGTCCTGAAGAAATCGATCAAATAATTTCAGCCGAAATTCCAGACCCATTAATTGATCAAGAATTATTTGATATTGTCACCAAACACATGATCCATGGGCCATGCGGTGTTTTCAACATGACCTCACCGTGCATGGAAAATTGATGGTTATCCAATGTATCGCCGCAGAAGTACTGAGAATGGTGGCCACACATTTACAATGCGACTGCCGAACTTTCCAAATCAAGTTGAGTTTGATAATCAGTGGGTGGTACCATACCCACCACTACTTTCAAAAACTTACAAAGCTCATATCAATGTTGAGCTTTGCAGTTCTGTTAAATCAATTAAGTATATTTGTAAATATGTAAACAAAGGCAGTGATTTGGCCATATTTGAAGTAAAAAACATAAATAAAAATGATGAAATAGCACGATACCAAATGGGCAGATACATTAGCAGCAATGAAGCTATTTGGCATATTCTCAGCTTTCCCATCCACGAAAGAGATCCTGCTGTCCAACATCTGGCAATACATCTTGAAAACGGTCAACGTGTATACTTCACTGAAGAAAATGTTCTCCAAAGAGCGTTCGAAGCTCCGAAAACGACTCTAACTGAATTTTTTACATTGTGTCAAAAACCTGATGTTTTTGGCCAATTCGCGAAGACATTGGTGTATGGTGATGTTCCACGTTATTTCACATGGAACAAATCCAGTAAAAAATGGGAGCCACGGAAACAAGGAAAACCACATCCTTCCATTACAGGCATATTCAAAGCTAAGACATTGGGAAGACTTTACACGGTACATCCAAAGCAACGTGAGTGCTTCTATTTACGTTTGTTATTGGTGAATGTTCCCGGACCAACGTCTTTTGAATTTTTACGAACAGCTAATGGTCGAGTATTCAATACATACCAGGATGCATGTCGTGAACTGCAATTGCTAGAAGACGATAACCATTGGGACTTAACGCTTGCTGATGCTGCGTTGACATCAACACCGAATAACATTCGTCAGTTGTTTGCAATTATTTTGGCGACATGTTATCCCTCGCAAGCACAAACTTTGTGGGAAAAATATAAAAATTGTATGACAGAAGACATATTGCACCGAATTAGACAAACAAATCAATGCCAAAACATAGATTATACACCAGAGATGTACAATGAAGCATTGGTCTTGATCGAGGATTTATGTGTTCTTATTTCAAATTTACCACTTAATCATTATGGTATGCCATCACCTAATCGTCCAGCCACCGACTTAGTCAATACCGATTTACAACGAGAAAATCAATATGACCATGGAAGTTTAGCAACAATTATCATGAACAGTGAACCATTACTGACAGCAGAACAAAAAATTATTTATGATCGGATTATGCTGGCTGTTGCTGCTGAACAAGGCGGTTTTTTTTTCTTGGATGCACCCGGTGGAACCGGAAAGACATTTTTAATATCGTTGATTCTTGCCAAAATACGGTCGCAACAAAAACATCGCATTAGCATTAGCATCGTCAGGCATTGCGGCTACTTTACTGGATGGTGGGCGAACAGCACATTCAACATTCAAGCTGCCATTGGACGTTCATAATAAACCAGATGCAATGTGTAACATCAAAAAGAATAGTGGAATAGCTGCAGTGTTGCGGAAGAGTTCTATAATAATTTGGGATGAGTGCACAATGGCACACAAATATTCACTTGAAGCATTAAACAGAACTATGCAAGATTTAAACAGCAATAATAAACTTTTCGGTGGTGCTATCTTACTTTTGTCTGGTGACTTCCGGCAGACCTTACCGGTTATACCTCGCTCTACTTTCGCGGATGAGATTAATGCATGTTTGAAACAATCATTCTTATGGCGAAGTGTTGAAACACTTCGATTGACCATAAATATGCGAGTACAATTGCAAAATGATCCATCAGCACTAATATTTTCCGAACAACTACTAGATATTGGGAACGGTAAAATAAAACTGCAACCAAATACGCAATGCATTAAACTACCAGACAATTTTTGCACTGTTGTTCAGGATAAAACTGAATTGATTCAGAGTATTTTCCCGGATATACAGAATAATTATTTGAATCATGAATGGCTTAGTCAACGGGCGATTTTGGCAGCCAAAAACGTTGATGTTGACGAAATTAACTTCCAGATACAACAGTTGTTACCAGGCGATCTGATGTCTTTTAAATCAATCGATACTGTTGTTGATGAAAATGAAAGTGTAAATTTTCCGATTGAATTTTTAAATTCATTAGATATCCCTGTAATGCCACCACATAATCTTCGATTAAAGATTGGTTCCCCTATTATTCTCCTCCGTAATTTGAATCCACCTCAATTATGTAACGGTACGCGTTTGGTCATCAAAAAGATCACCGGAAACATTCTTGAAGCAACCATTTTGGCTGGGAAGTTTAAAGGAAAAGTGGTCCTGCTGCCACGTATTCCGATGATACCATCAGATTCTACCATACCCTTCAAAAGGCTACAGTTTCCAATTCGTTTAGCTTTCGCCATGTCTATAAATAAATCTCAAGGTCAAACAATGTCCATTTGTGGTTTAGATTTGGAAAATCCATGTTTTTCTCATGGGCAACTATATGTTGCGTGTTCACGTGTTGGGAAACCGTCGAATCTATTTGTGTTAGCTAAAGACAGGTTAACCAAAAACATTGTGCACCGATTGGTGTTAAATTAAATTGAAATTGAAAGTATTTATAATTCAAAAAAAAAAATATTAATGTTTAAAAGTTTAAGACTGTCTGCCTTGCCTACCTCATTCATGAGTTTAAGCGTCACATGAATCCAGTGAATTTGTATACCAGCATCAACATTTTCGTCTTTGTTCGTAAATAATTTCATTGTACTAAAGGGTTATAGTAGTAGAAAGTCAAATAAGGAGATCACCATATTTTTTTACAAATACCATCTGTGTGAAAAAGCATAGTGGACTCCGTGACTGATGTTCTCTTATTGTTCCTCTTAGATTGTTTACTATAATGTAATATAACAAAAACTTTAGCCACAGCAACGCGTGGCCGGGTCAGCTAGTAAACTATAAAACATAGCCATTCGTTATTAAAGTTTGATATACTCGTATATTGCTTAACGAGCAATTAAACAATATTTTTAACGTCAGAATGATTCAATTGTTATTTACAAGCAATGTACTGTGTCACCTGGGTCCTGGGTTCTTCAATGTCCGTGCACGCTAAGGTCTCACTAAAGGATCACATAAAGCACCTGTGTCCATTGTCATTATATGCAAATAATTACGAATTAACCTTTGACCAGTTTAAACTGCAAAACGTTCAATAATCATTGCGACCTTCTGGTTAAAGATAGGGACAGTAAACAATCGATGTCAAACTGCTTATTTCAATTTCAAAATGCCTTAACCACTCGTCGAAAGGTATTAGAACGGCTCTGCATAATATCGACGAATCGTTTGAAAATGACATCTAAATTGAACAAGTTGTCATTTTTTTTCTTTAATGTGACATGAATTTATAAAAAGTTTACAAATAAGATTTCTTCGAGGTTTTCATTTTACGACGAGTATCTTTAACAAACATATAAAATCATCATCTTATCACAAACATACACTCAGAGTACTTATTCGAAAATATGACAGTACGGCTGTGGGAAACATGAGGACGTATTCGTTATCATTGGCCAGTAAAAAAATAATAAAAACCCATCTATGTGCGTAAAAGAATGCTCAATGCATCATTATAATTTTATTAATATAAATTGTAATAATATATCCGTGTTTTTCATTACTAGACGCGCGTCAAATATACAGAAATGGTGTTAGCATTTGTGATGATTTGAAGTCATGGTATGTTTTATTTATTTTAATCTACTCAGACCTAAAAAATAACCCACCGTTGCCTCTATGGCCATCCAAAAGCGTCTATGGCTAAAAGTGCCACAGGCACAAGTGGAGATAGGAAATAGACGCCTTTAATAACGCCTGTAGGGCCTAGCTTCAGATGTCGCAGGTTCTGGTTAAATAATTTACTACTATAAACAATGTATAGAAGCTGTTGATATTATATTATAGCTATAGGGTGTCTTAGCCGTTCTGGTTTCACAATTATATAATGATTTTCACCATATTTGTTGATCGTCCTATTGCGCTGTTTGGTAAGTAATATACAAAAAGTTTTTCTTTTTAATTTAGACAATTTTTAAACTTAACAACATTTTGTTTTTACATTGTATATTATATGTTTTCTTTGTGTAGAAAAAACGAAAAAATATATATTTATGTTAAAACCTGTAAACCGATACAATTGGCGGTTCGTTTGACTGACAATTATCTCAGATGGATACTCGCTAAGACGTCGAGAGTGAATAGAACCAAATTTCATTCCAGAACTAAGCGGCGGTCCCCTGGCAGGAGACATCTACCGCTTGGAGCAGTTCCACGCTCACTGGGGCGACAGCGACGGCGCCGGCTCCGAGCACACCGTGGACGGGGTCAGTTTCTCGGGAGAGCTGCACCTGGTGCATTGGAACACTACCAAGTACTCGTCCATCCAGGAGGCCGTCCATAAGCCGGACGGATTGGGGGTTCTGGGAATATTCCTGACAGTAAGTTTATTTATTAATACTAGTGGTTCACAGCCTTATAAAAAAAAGCGATTTCAATGAATGTACAAAAACAAAGAAAATACTAAGTAATTATAAAATAAATTTCTTATATTTTGCAAACAATAAAAAAACAGATCCACCAATCCACAACGTTTTAGCGGTTTAGATGGTGTAGACGTGTAGTATTAGAATCTAATATATTGTTACAGAGTGTATTTAAATTCACTGATGTCCTTAGGGGGTTGATCCATTTCAACAATCAAACATTAATCAGCCAAAAATATCGAAAAATGTTTCCTAATTACGAGAAAAACGAATTCAAAATTTAATAGTAATCGCGCGAGGTCGGACGACGACAGCTTGAATTAATTTAAAACCACGTTAAAAAAAATATTATATCCCAGTCCCTTAATAATATTGTTTGGGTTTGGCTTTAAATCCAACGCTTTTGAAGAATTTAAATGAATTTTCTATATTTTTCAATGTAAAATGTTATTGTCATTCATTTTGTTTATTTTGTTCATTTGTTTTGTTTTGTTCATTTTGTTTTGTCATTCGTTTTTGAATATTCGTCATTAATTTGTTCGAATAATGTTTTGAATATTTTTTTTTTCTATATATCCTTCTTTATCCGCAACTGACTAATGGATATGCGGTGCAGTTTTGTCCAGGTCAACATTTCTTTATATTGACTTGATGCAACGTGTAATTAGCTTTACGATGAGGTTTACTTTTTTTTTACTGCAGCCGAACGCAGTAATCAGCTTTTACGGCATTCTCAATCTCGTCTCGAACCCGCAATACTTTTAATGGCACTTATGTACTATATTTTTTCTTAACCTCTTAATTAGTTACTAATTTTACCTTTACGCTTTGTTATCTTGTTCCAATGAAGACTTTTAAAATAATCGAAAAGCAAATTAAATAACTTTATTAAAAAAAAAATAACCTGAAATTTCACATCGATGTGATCGAAATGTTTAAAGTTTGAGAAATACTGAAGGACCTAGAAAGTTATTCAGCTCAGCTATTAGGTGTGAAGTTGCCGTGGTTTTGTCCTTCTGTTCTGTTCAAGACTCGTTTGACTTCCATTCGCTGTCTGGTCCAGTCCAACTGTCAGTTGAAACATAATTAATTATTAATTACTTGGTATTGGACCTACGCTCTAATTATTATTAACTTAAATCTTAAACGATGCCCAAAGTCTTGAACGGGCAGACGCAGTTTTTAAATTTTTATCTATAAAAAATATTTCTTTACTTAATGATCAAGTTATAGACGAGTCTACGCGAAACACTACAAAAATCAACAATTCGTCTCAATTGATTCAATCATTTTTGAGTGTGAGTACGCACGCACGTACGTACGTAGGCAAATATTATTTTTGTCACATGTGTATTTTTTTTTAAATTATGTATAAACTATTTTCATGCTAACCCGATGTATTTGTGGCAGTTGATGTTAATAGATGGTAGATCGATAGTCACTCCGAATGTATAAAGGTCAGTCGCACAATTTGGCAGAAACAAGTATAAGGCAAGCCAAGGACACTATCAATCAGGCGTCAAATAAAACCAATAGTACTCGTACATTATGTGAGACTTTTTTTACCACTTATAATTTTTTACAACCAAAACGAAATACGTTAAGCAAACTAACACAAAACTAATGAACTGTTAATTTAGATCGTTTGTGAGTTTGTAAGAACACATTATAGTGAGTTACGTATTTGTAAATAGTACAGAACTACTTGACTTTACTTAACTTCAACAAAAATAGACTTTTTTCATTTTAAAACAGATTTTTGTTATTCTGGGCCTGAATTTAGCGAATAACCTAATGGCCTCAACTTGTCAGATAAACTGAATTTATTGGAATAAATGCATTTAGATTATTGTAAAAATAATTATGAAAATATTATGGGAATATTCAAGTATCCTCATCAATTGTATAAGTACGTCAATAAATTGCCAACAAGGTCTGATTGTTGTTTGGAGGAGTTCTTGCCACATAACTGACTACAGGCTTCTGGCTACTAATTATGAAGAAAATACTGCAATTAATAAAATTAAGAAATTAAGATTTTCAAATAACTTAATAGAATAATTATTTTTATAGATTTACTATTCTCCGACAAAAGCTCGTAATTTAATCATTGGTGTATGAAGTTAATTCAGACATGATACCCATTTTGCATTTTATCTGAATGTATATATAATAGAATTTATTTGGTAAGTTTAAAGGAAAAACAACTCCTTTAAAGGCGATGTTATATATTTTTTTTTTTGTTGTCGAAAAATGACCTTTAATTTTGCACATATTTACATAAATCCTGCCCGAAAAGGAACCAAGTCAAATTTATGAATGCTATTTTGTCAGTAAGGCCAATATTTTTCAAGTTATTTTGAATAAATATTAAATGGAGCATGGTTCAGAAAATTATACCAGCTTGAAAACTGTTTTAAAATGTTTTTTCTGCTAAATCGTGAATCTATTTTCATAGGCAAGACCATTATGACAGAGGCCCGTGGAATTTTGTCGATTGTATCTATCTATTGGTTTTGAGGACACCTCAGTGTAAATTTATTATTACTTGTAACGTTCATAACAGTACATTTATATTTGTTTTAAATTAGTTGCAGTCTAGCGATTCAAAAAACAAATGAGATGTGTATAAATTAGATGACAGTATTTTACTAACGGAAATCTCTGACTAATAAGAGAACATAATTTATGATTTTTTTTAAAATTGTGATACTCATCAAATAATATAAATTACACACAATCTTCATCCTATATTACATACATATCCATTATTTTCATATTTTATGTTTTAATATAATCCTTTATTATTTCATCTTAATAGATATATAGAAACATAATATTTTGCAATTTTTAATAGTTACTTATATAATCAAAAGAAAAGTCCCGATTGACTAACTGACTTAGTTATCGACGCAGGCAGTCAAATAGTGGAGTTATTTTATATCTCAGCGACCGAAAATATTAAATACGTGAAAATTGTTATTTATTTTTTTCTTTAAAAGCATGATCAAATTTCAGGGTCAAATATATAAATATTTTTGGGTTGACCGGCGGAAAGAATGCTCATACGTAATTTCAAGAGAACATTTTTGAGAAAAAATACAGAAACAATTATAAATTTAACAAGCCCATGCAAGTAAAACCCTATATTAACAGCAAGTATCAAAAATATGTTGTTGATGTCTACAATTCGATACAATCTCATCTAAACTATTGACAGTTGTCAACAATTCATCCGTATTTTAAAGGTTAATAAATATTTTATATTATCATATCATTTGCCGATACAAAAAATGATTAATCATCTTTAAAATATAGTAATAAAGACTATAATGAAGGTTAAAAACAGCGTCACTATGCGCAGATTCAATCTAGCTAACTCTGGTTCATTTCATGAATGCCATATACCTAGACTAGACCACCGCTATTTCAAATATATGATTATTTTAAAGATGTACCTATACTATTTTTGTTTCATAAAAATGTCTTGATTTATCTGCTCTTAAATTTAAAATACGAATAGACTAACACTTTAACTACGTCAATTAGAGATTACATTACATACAATGGTTTGACAGCTTCAATCACGAATTCATTCATAATTAACATAATATAATTATTCATTCATCATTGAGTAGCAGCGTGCATCTTGCTCAGCAAACGCAATACGCATGCGACTAAAAAATACAACTCGCGGTACAAATACTCTTTACTACGATCTAGTTGCAAACCGGTCAAACAATAACAACGCTTTTCAAACGGACCAACTCATTTTGAATATACTTTTTGCGATTGGGTTCAAAATATTTCAAAGGGTTACTTTAAAAGTAGAAACGATTACTTGAGTCACTCCTCTTCGCGTCAGTTCATGCCTTTCTCATTGCCGTTGCCGAGCGCCTGCGAGCGTAAAGGGAATTTACAAGAGCGCTTTGATAAAATTTATAATTTTGTGCATGGGAACTTGTAATAGGGAACATAAACACCCTCTTAAATCTCCGGGAATGGGGAATGGTGAGAATCTTCTAACACCCTGTATATTAATTGCCTGCCACCTTCTCTGGCGTCTCTTAGAACAGGTTTTTTTTTTAACCTAGTTAGAGTGGGCATGTTACTCTAAAAGAAACAATAAATCAATAGTATTTTATGTGTTTCATGATAATATTTTTTTTTAATATTTTATATTATTACAACTTGCAATGTTTAGGTCAAATCTTGCAAGCTAAATTAGATTATCTATATTCTATATCTATAGCATTATCTATATTTTCATAATTCTATAATATATAATTTATAAAATTAATGTGTCTTTTTATATTTTATTTTCTTGTATAATTTAATGAAGTTTTAATTTAAAACACTGCTAAGCTTAAATGTTAAAAAAAAATAACCACTAACCATAAGAAAATATATGCTCTGTCACGTTAGCACTAACACGACTAATCATAAAGCCGATAAGGTTTCATTTTTATATATTTGTTACGAATTTTAGTCACGAAGTTAGGAATTTTCGCAAAGAAACACAAGTGGGTCGATTGACGTATCGCAGGTTGACAACCGCTTGCCCATTTGGACCTCCGGTCACGGGTTCGAAACCGGCTCTGACCGCGAAACTGAGTCAAGGTTGGCAAGGGATTAGGTGATTGCAGTGGGCGAGTCACTCGCTAGATTGGTCGGGCCCTTGCAGTGAGTTCGACCTTATTTATTATAATAGTTATAATAAATAATAGGGCGTTCATATTTCTTTATATAATAAAATACAACGATATATTATATATCTACTTAATTATAATTATTATCAAACTGACACCTTAACCATTTTATTCCTTGTAGGCTAGGAAAAATGAGGTTTTTTTATGATTTAATTCAAAGTAGCGTTTTTTTTTTTATCGAAGGTATATCTAATCACAATACTCATGGGTTGTTTATGCAATAAATTTTGAATGTTCATTTTTTTTTTTTACTATTTATTTTCATGATTTATTGTTTTTCTTTAATGTACCCTAGGAAATATGAAAAATGACGCTATACAATTAGTTATAAGTGATATTGCTATTATATATCGCCAATATTAAATATCTTCGACGATTATTTAATTTCATTTTGATAACCGATTTACCTAGGCTTTATAAAAATAATACGTCAATTTTTTTTTCTTATTATAAACTAAATTTAACATGCTTTATTGCAAAGGATGCATTTTTTTTGCATTTTGTTTACAAAGTTGTTTAATTTCCAGAATTAACCCCTTGAAAGGATTTTTCCGACTTTAAATTCACTTGTATAGATAGATAGATAGAATAACAATAATAAAATTCAATCGGAAAATTAAAAAAGCTGATAATATTCTGATAAAATCAATCATTCCGTTTAACTCATTTATTTTAAATACGGTGTCCATTTTTTTTCTAACTGAGTCCTCCCTAACCGAGATAAATAGTATTCGTTTCTGTGTAAAATATTGTAGATTTTAATGCTCTTTAATAACACTAAAAGTAGATGTGAAAACAGGGCCGGATATGACCTCACCTTCACGACCTCCGCCCTTTCTCGTGAGATGAGATCTCATGAGCAGATAATGAGAGACTGGCTGCGAACTACAAAGGATAACAAGTCTTCAC
Organism: Neomicropteryx cornuta; assembly: GCA_020383195.1. NCBI lineage: Eukaryota > Metazoa > Arthropoda > Insecta > Lepidoptera > Micropterigidae > Neomicropteryx > Neomicropteryx cornuta. Next base: position 17,651,157 of record JAHKQU010000014.1, read on the forward strand.
TTAGCAAATTGACGTGTAATTTTTGTTGCCCGGTTGCCCGATATAACAACATTAATCTCATAAGCAGACAAACATATTTTTCTTTTCGCTTAATTAATTTATTTACCTCATATTATTATTACAGTTTTGTAAGTTTAGCTTGTATTTGACCGTCATTAATTATATTGATTAATCTAGGACGACATACAACTAAATTTACAATATTTTTACTTAAATTAATGATTAGTATTATATTATAATAGCATCGTTTAAATTCCCCACTAATACTGTTACCTTTCTAATTAATTTACTAAGCAATTGTTTAAATATTACATTATATAATGTGATAAAATATGTTTATATAATGTTCTTAGCGGGCTTATTTGTTTGTTATTTAATATTTATTATTTTCGGAGAAACTACCTGCTTACTCAAACTATAACGTAGTACCGTTTATTGAAAATGATATTCTAATAATAAATTATTAATATACTTCTTTCTATATTGTTTAAATACATAAATTCTAGAGGCGTGTTACCACCGATGGTTCACGAAAGGTGCGTTAGAGTTTTATTCTGCATGATTTTGATTTTTTTCAATAGTACCCTACTTATAACTATCCTATAATAACTACGTTATTAGTTATATTTTATTACCCTACTAATAAAATATAACGAATAATGTTACACAGAATAAAGCTTAAGTTACTTTCTTTTTATCTGCAAAAAGAAGCTTTTGTTAGAATTGAAGAATCGATTTCCCGTAAAGCAGTTTCAAACAGTCTCAAGACATTTAATACGAACAATCATACTACTGCTACTAGATTATTAAAATAATGGGGTACTCTAGAAAATATATCTTTCACTCCAAATCCAGGAATCCTTTAGGGTCAGAGGTAAACCCCTCAGTAAGATGGTTTGAACCTGGATTTGTTCATTATTATTTATTATTGCATGAAATCTAATGTGAAAAATTATTACTCTTCTTCCTTAGGAAGGAGAGAAACAGTCCTTTTAATAAAAAAAAAATGTTATCTAACAAAACATCTGCAACAATTATTTTGTTCTATATTTTTTTAAAAAAGAAAAATTTTGCTTTTCTTATTTTCTATATTATTTTATTTTCAATTTGTCAGATGTGCATAGATTTAAAGCCCTGAAATAACTACTCCAAGGTTTGCCGTTACGAATTCATAGTAATTTAATTATCAATTGCCCACAATTAGTAATTGTACCGTCCGGTGAGATTCACCGCATGTTATTAGTACCAATGTTATTAATTAACATCGTTGTGTGCTATTTATTACCTGCTGCGTATTATCTATGTATTTTTTTTTAAATTATGATATAACTGCGATAAATCCATGCAAGGTAAAAGCAACGTTCTCCATTTTGAAATATTCCGGCTTCGATTGTAACTTGCGTTGTGATCCTGTCACTGTGAGTCCGTACTATTAATAATATTACTAATCTAGCATCTGTCTACATAAAACTATATGGGAAATAGCGTCTTCTCAGTCAAAATTTTAACCTTTAAAAACGAATCGACATTAATTTTATTGATTCATCCTCCAGTTGTAACATAAATTAAAAAAGTGTATAAAATACGTGTATTTTAAATATTATAGATAATGCCGTATTTAATCTACCAAATTAAATCAAACGACACCTAAAAATCTCAATTAGTAATTCGGGCATTGCTGGCGCAAGCGCAGACGAGGCGAATCAGTGCTTATATTATGGACTTACAACATCTTTTAAAACATATAGATACGGCAACTGAGGGTGAAAAACGCACCACGCCAAGTACGCCACTTTGCGTCGAGTACACTCCTCGCGTATCATACGTCTCGCTTGCTCGCATGTCATCGCGATAAGTCTCTATCCAGTATGGCAAGTGTTGAGGCCAGTATGGCGGGGGTTTCATGGGGGGTACCGGTGTCGGGTTTTTAAAAGGACGATTTATATGACATGACGATTTATATTTATATGAGCAACTGTTAGGTTAGGTTATGTAGTACATGACCAACAATGATTTTATATGATTTTAATGGTTTATGGTTTTATCATTGACAATCAAAGTGTATTTTACAGTCATAAAAATATTATCCCATCATCTTCATAGGTAAATGTAATTTGTCATAAGTGATGGTAAAATGCAATGATATAATCAGCGATTTCCAACTTGTTCTGATTGCATCCTTTCTAAGCTAATTAGATTGCATAGCTTTATGTCCTCGGAATACTTTGAGAAACGCTGCTATCGCAAAATACAACTTTACCATTCTATTTTTTCTACTGCCGTTATTTTATTATTAATGTTTAAAAATACATTATAACAATACAAAAAGGTTAGTAAAAAAATATAAGTTATTTAATACAATACTATATTTTATGACAGGTTGGAAAACACCACCCAGAACTTGAGAAGGTAGTGCGACTGTTGCCTTACGTGTGTCATAAGGGTGACAAAGTGACCATGACCGAGAGCATGGACCCGGCCAAGCTGCTGCCCGAGAAGAAGGCTTACTGGACGTACCCAGGGTCGCTGACCACTCCACCATGTCTGGAATCCGTCACTTGGATCGTGTTCAAACAACCCATCCAGGTGTCTCCCCAACAGGTACACATATTAAAACAGTTCGGGAATAATTTCTGTTTTTAAGATTGCTTATACTTTAATATGTGTATATAAGTTTTATTTATAACTCTTCAATAAATGATTCGTCTGTCTCCACCACACTTTAAAAATGTAACGTAATAAAATGATTTCAATTGACTCGTATACAATCAAAAGTAGTAATCTGCAGTAAACGTGTTTTGTGGCAATTTAATAAAAATCATTTACGAGTATATTTAGAATAAGGTTATATCGTCAATATTTTTTAATTCCTGTTATTTTTGAAATTGAGTCTTGCAAATTACCGTTATTTGTTTCCAACATGTTACTTATGATATCATAATAAAACACAGAGGTGTAGTAAGTAATTTAAATTTAATATCAGTAACATTAGTAATTTTAACATGGCTGCAAATTGCTTGTTTTAATTCCATTCTAATATTTTAAACTCGTTTTGATGTCAGACTGCTATTTTAGATTATTATTTCTTGCTTGAATTTGTGGTAAAGATGAAAAGTATCAAATCTACACAAAACCTTATAATGATGATTTTGACATATTTCTGATCAATTTATAGTTAATAAAACTTTGAACATTGAATTTCTTTGGATTGACTCTGGTTAACTTTTTCAGTTGGATCAAATGCGAGGCTTGCTCTGCTACGGCTCCAATGAGGATTGTCCCTTGGACGAGCTGAACGGCCAGGTGGTGAAGAACTGCCGGCCTCCGCTGCCGCTCGGCAACCGCGAGCTCCGAGAGTTTGGCGGTCACTGACCTGCGAATCGATAGCAGCACTCAGCAGCCTGCGAACGACAACTCCAAGACTCCAGGTGTTTGTTGAATTCACGATAGCCCAGAATGGAACCGACACGGACAATACAATCTTGTAGCATCTTCCAAAACCTAACTTTAAATTCGTTGTGCCAATGCGATTGTTATCGAGTTAACCTGTTAAACTAGTGATACAAATATGCAATATGCATGCTCTAACTTTATAGAACCATTCGATGGTTTATGGAAAATACTATGTATTACTTTAGTTGACAATGAAACAAAACTTCAATTACAAATTTATGTAATTTATAAAAATGTTTACCTGAAGTAATAAGTTAGTAAATGATAGTCACAACTATGTTATAAACATTTTTTAGCCCAATCTGATTATATTTGTCACATATATTATATTAAACTTATTATAACCTGAATACTTGCAAAGAAATAAATTTTCTCTAAAGGAGAAATTTTGGTCATGAACCTGAATATTTTTTGATCAAAATCCAAAAGTTATTTTTTTTATTAAGCTTTTTAAAAATGTTTTTGTAAGAGTGTCATGTAAAATAATATTTTATCATTTATAGTCAATGAAAAACATTGAGAGCTTAAATATTCTAAATATCTATCAATAATTTAATGACCTTCGTTTTTTAATGAAAAGATTTTTTTTTAAATAAAATCTTATATGACAACGATATGATATAAAAAAGTTGTAAACAAAACAAATTATATATCTGTTTAAAAACTTTGACAAAAATAATGAAAAAATATACTTACCATCTTGTTAAAGCACTAATTTTCTGTAAAATCCAAAAACGAAACATTTTCTTCCAATAATTTTTAATTCTTTATAAAAGTATGTTAACTTTCATACATTCAGAAAAGTAAAGTGTTTTTGTCAGCAATATAACTTTTAATAATTAATGCCTTAAGTTTTGTTTCAACTACCTAATTAAGTCTTCGAAGCCTTTTTAATGCTCGGCGTAAGATTTAATTATCAATTTAATATATAAGTTAAACTATAAAAGCATGCTCGAATTAAAAAACATTGATGCATATATAGGTTGTCCTAAGTCCATTCTCAAAAAAAAAACTAGCTAAATGTCCCTGCGATTTCAAATATAATTTAAGACGAAGTATCAAAATTCATACATCGCCAGCTGATTGTCCACTCGCAACGCGTAGGTCGTTGCCTCACTCAGGCAAGGCTATGAGATATCGATCGCGTTTTGCAACTACAAAGGCAGTTTACTAAATTTGGGGATGAATTATTTTCGCATTTATAGGCAGCATAAACACCCCTTTAAGGCTCCGGGAATGGTCTCTGGACATCCTGTAAAACACTATTAAGCCCTAATAATAATAATATATCTCTGTATTTGTGCTAGTAATATAAGAATTGAAATATTTTTTTACCATTTGATAATATTTTATAATTGGGAGTACAAAGAGGGTAAAACATTAAGAGATTTCACAATTAATAAGTGCAATTAACTAAATGCTAGTCGTTTTAAGTCCAATTCGACTAAGTGTTTCAAAGTGTAGATCTCCTAAATCAATCAGCATAATAAATATTACTAAGAAATATATTTAAAAAATGGCATTTTTAACAAAAAAATACCTGTAAATAAAGACGGTGTACACAGGTACACCGTTCGGGTTAGGTCAATGTTTCTCGTTGTATTCAATATTTCTTATGCTTTTTAAAGATTTATTTGATTTAATAAAACCATGTTTTATAATTCAATTAAAAAAAATTGAAAAAAATGTTAATGGATCAGTAAATAAATGTATTTATGCGTTAAGCTTTTTGACAGGTTAACGTACCTACTTATTCTAATTGCATACATTAAAACCTACTTCATAAATCAAAAATTTAATAATGACATTCTTAAATGGATTTAAAATATAAATCTCTTAATTTTGCTGTTTGGAAAAAACTACTTAAAAGGCTCACAGAGGTTGAATGTAAATATTGTATTGAAGGTAAAACTCAAATATGAAATATAATAATTTAACTATAGTCATTTTATCGCCTATTACAAAACTATGATTTATTCTGAAAAATGTTTCAGAATAATTCATAATTTTCTACCAGGCCATAAAATGTCTATAGTAAAATTAATAATGTAATCATTATTAAAATAATGATTTTAGGATATCGTTTTTTATGAAGCTCGGTTAATTTAAAACTAGTAGGTACAGCGTTCATTATCGGCACAATCATTTCAAAAACATAGGCTCTGATAATAAATAATATCACTAAAGTTTGTAATGAATAAAACCTCCATTTTGACCATCGCATAATTATTTTCAACACTTTACAAAACTAACTATCTACTACCGATAATGCGAAGTAACACATCCAATGTATTTAATGCCCAAACAAAAATTAAATAATTCTTCATTTTATCGAGCCTACAATTAAAACCAGTGATTCTTCAGAAAAAAAAAAATATTTAGATTGCCTTATAAAAAAAAAAAAATATTTTAAAAAGATTAGAAATGAATGCAATATTTTACCTTTTGTTTATTTTACATATATTATATTTTTAATTAAGTGAATTATCTTAAGATGTGTCAACATGTACACAAAACATGTGATTATGTATACAATTTAGAACCACATACATAGAGTATTTATTTAAATACAAAAATTGCAACGATATTTGAAATTTGGTTTATAATTTCTGCTCTGATTTTATAGAATAAATCACATACCTTACAGCTAGTTTTCTACATTTAGATTAAAGAAGGTATTTCGATTCCACATAATTTGTATTTGATTTATAAACCAGGGTGTTTTAAAACACCGTTTTAAAAAATACATCAAATTTTAAGTGTTCAGCCATATGCATAGTCGCGTAAATACGATTCAAAGCGACCACACGCATGCGCTGTCACTTTGTAGGGCTCAACGAGCTTATAACCACAGAATAAAAGAAATTACTTAAGCATTGAATTAACGTGACTATGCATGAGGCCATATTTGGTTTAACATTAATAAAAAAATGCAGTTTAACCTTGTTATCATAATACATACATTATAATTTATAATGATAGGTTTCAAGTGATTAGGCCAAAAAAAACCAATTTAGGTCTTTTAGATTATTACTTGTTAGATATTATTTTTACGTTTAAAGATTTTTCTTTTGTTATGTTCTCTTTGACAAAAAACAATAAAATTTAAATAATGCAAAATTTGTTTTCTTATTTATTATTGTTATTAATTCGATATAATATTTAGAAGTTAGATCTGGTTCTACTGTTGATATTGATAGTAGGCGAGGAAAAAAAATGATAAGCATGAATCTGGGTGGATGTCAATTGATTGTCTTCTTTCTCCATGCAAACGCCCGCACAAGCTTTGCGAAGAAATAGTAAGTAATATCGCTGTCCGCTTAGATCAATGGATTTTGATGCGCTTTTCTCTAGAAATTCTCTAAACGATGAGAATTTCTTCCGGAAGGTTTAGGTGAATAATAAACTAAAGATAGTAAAGAAATTTCGATGTTTTATAATAAAGTCGTGAAAAGGTGCTTACATGGTTTACGAGTTACGCTGACTAAACTATTAAAGATATATGAAATTAATATCCTACAGAAAACTTCGCAATAGCATATGTCTATCTTGTAGACATATGCTGTCTATCTTGTATGTCTATCTTGTAGACATATGTATCGAGTTCCCAGTTAATCTACTGAAAAAACATCATGATTTATTATTAGAACCCCTCACCTACTTATTTAATCTGAGTTTGTTATGTGGAGTTTTTCCTGATCATTATAAAAAAGCTAAGGTCATACCCATTTATAAAAAAGGCAATAAAGAAGATATTGAAAATTACCGGCCTATATCGCTCCTAAGTGTATTCTCAAAATTGCTGGAAAAGATAATCGAAAAAAGGCTGCTAAATTTTTTGTCTAAAACTAAAGTTCTATCTGAAAATCAATTTGGTTTTCGCAAGAATCGATCTACTCAGCATGCTCTAGCTAAATGTTGTAACTATATACATAGATGTCTGAATGCCAAAAAATACTCTGTTGGAATTTTTTGTGACTTGAGCCGTGCCTTTGATTGTGTCGAAACTGAACTAATGCTTAAGAAATTAGATCACTACGGTATCAGAGGGGTTGCGCATGATCTACTCAAATCATACTTGCAAAATAGATTTCAATGCGTTGAATTGCGATCCCTAAATGAAGATTTCCATGAATTGATATCAGTCTCGTCTTTAAAACCTGTAAAAATTGGTGTACCTCAGGGTTCAATCTTAGGTCCTCTTTTATTTATACTTTATACGAATGATTTAAGTGAAAATATTTCTACGTGTGAAATAACTCAATTTGCCGATGACACCAGTGCTGTTATTGAGGCTGAGAGTTTCGAGATCCTCACTAGTAAAGTGAACTCAGCTCTTAGTGATCTCGATGACTGGTTTAAGTCAAACAAAATGTCTCTTAACATGTCGAAAACTGTTATTTTAAACTTCTCGAGTGTTAATAAGAATGACATAAACATCAGATACCCTGTTCATAAATCACACTGCACAAAATTCCTAGGTGTGCATCTCGACGATAAATTAAAATGGCGTAAACATATTGACCATTTAAAATCAAAATTATCGTCTGCTTGCTACGCTCTATCACGTATAAGAACTTGCATGGACAGGTCATCTGTGATGTCTGTTTATTATGCACTTGTAGAGTCTCACCTAAGATATGGAGTTCTCTTGTGGGGTTCTGCAGCATATATTCGAGAAATTTTTATAATCCAAAAGAGGGCTGTGAGGGGTATCCTGGGTTTAGGCCCAGGTGAGTCTTGTCAATCACACTTTCGGAACTTAGGAATTCTCACAATATATGGTATCTTCATCTATGAAACCCTTTGTGATTTTTTCTTAAAGAAAGAGGCTGTTTCTACACATAGCAATGTTCATTCGCACGACACAAGACACAAAAGCAATTATGTTCAACCAATTAAAGCTCGTACAACACAATTTCAGAACACAAGTATTTATAGGGGGGTAGATTTATTTAATAATCTCCCCAATAATATAAAAACATTGCAAAGATATCACAACTTTAAGTCTGCTTTGAAAAAATATCTGATTGATAAAACTTTGTACAGTCTTGACCTTAATTGAAGTTTTTTTTAATTTTTATTGCATCTACTGTTTTTTTTTTTTTTTTTGTTTTTTACTGTTTTTCTATAAATTTTATAATATTATTGTACTATTTAGTTTATACAGCTCTTTTCACGCATTTGAATAACTGTGTATAAAGTGTAGGTATGTTAGTCTTAATTACTATAGTTGTTGTTTGTATCTTGTTTTTGTTATATCGTTCTATTTACTTTTATTGTTTTATTGTATTATGTTACTCATTTCTGTCTTTCATACACAACTGCATAGTTGTTTTTTGAAAATAAATATACTGAATACTGAATACTGAATACTGAATACTGTAAGTATGACCCACAGTAGCTATTTTTATCCTTTGGATGGGATGGAGATTGTACGGGATTTTTTAGGTAACATGCTAGGAAGGTATTTTTGGGCATGTTAGAAACATTCCGCAATTTCTAGATAAACGTAACTATTTTCAGTTCTAAGTTCAGGCACGAGCCTAGAGCGTCTTTATAATATACGAACAAATTTAGATGCGCAGATAGCCCGAAGGGCCTTAAGATAAGTCGCGAAGCGGCCCCTGGGCCTTGCTGCCTAGTTGAACAGCTAGTTTGAAGATATAGAAGAAAAAAAATACTGGATATCGTTTTATCTCATAATCATCTAGGCTTTATAGACATAAAAAGTTTAGTAAAATTTCTATTTTGTCTAAAAGTTAAGAGATATCTTAAGTATCTTATTGACACAAGAATTACAAGAATCGAGAAAAAACTACAGAGGCATTTCACATTTGATGGAGGGAGGGAGGAGGGGAGGGAGATAATAAACTCGAATGAATTAATATAAACATTAATCCTAGGCTTCAAGTAAAGGAAAGAGGTACTCTTATAATAATATTATATTTTTGTCCGCCTCTTTTCACATATGAAGACCGGGTTAAAAACCTATCAAAAAATGTAATACTAACCATTGGTTTATTCCCACGTCTCATTCTAACTTATTACTTTATTTCAAAGACGTACTTGTTAGATCTTTTTCCTTCTTCTTGATTTGTCTTCTGTGTTTTTACTATTGATCTTGCTTATGCCAAGTGCTAAATTACAACAATTAATATTTTTAATGATAATTTGATACTTACTCAGGTAGATTTTGATCACCATTTAAAACATAATAAATACAACCTTTTATGAGCTATAATTACAAATAATGTAAGGAAACTTAAATTTATCATTCAATTTTATTAAAAAATATTAACTCTTTTTTTCAAACGAGAATTCTATTAACATATTTTTTACAAGACAAATTCGTGATAACTTTTATTACAAACTAGCACTAATATACAACAATTAAGATAATACTACCTTTTAAGCATAATATAAAAAATAAAAATAGAAAAAAAAACATTTTTATTTTTTATCAAGACTGTATCAATAAATTAAAAACTTTACTGTGGTAATTACTTATTTTTTATAAAAACCTTTGAGATTTTTCGTATTAAAAATATAAGTCAATCTATATTCAAAAAGCAACAAGAAAGTAATTACATTTAGTCAAAACTATAAAATATGTCTAACGTAATTTTACCATAAAAATATAATAAATATAAAATTATTGGTGTCCGTACCATCTGTGTTTTTTATAATGTCTTGCTATTAAAGCACTCCGTGTTCTCCGACATTGCTTGTAAAAACAAGCAATGTCGAAGTAAAAACTTCGACTGTGAAACACTAGATAGCTTTTGTTTGTTTCTTCGTATTATGGTGTTATAATGTTATTTTTTATATTAATAAAATAGTCTTTGTGAAAACGAATAAAACACATTAGCAAAAAACTAAGCGTTAAGTATTAGAAACATTATTCTAAATAAAAACATAATGTCAGCACGATTACTTAATATAATGAGTTACGTGTTTTTATTTATTTATGTATATAGATGATAAACTACTTTAAAGCTACTTTTATGCTTAAGGTTCAAGAATGGTTCAAGGTTGTACTTACAAAAAAATATTTGACCCTAAGAGTTTTTCTTATATAATATTGACAAAACCAAATATTTCAGTTATCTTGCCTATTCATTGTTTTCAAATTTAGTTATTTTGTTTGCAATCGGTACCACTTTAGTTCTTTTAAAATTCGTATCATAGATACAGATTAAAACCGCGAAATGTTAGTAAATCGCCATTTACATAAATGGATAGATTAAGGGAACACACAAATAATACAAATATCCTTTTGATATGTTTATTATTTTACCAATGATAAATATATCGAGAGGTGTAATTGGTATCGTATCGTATGGTATGTCAGTCATGACCAGGTCTAAATTCCGCAGTGATTATTCAACGAGCAAAAAATAGATGGAAGCTAATGAGTGACCTCTTCGATCTAAACAGCTATGACTAATACAATTACATATTGTTGCTAAAGGTAAAGGCGGATATCGACTGCACGCGATAAGATAATTTAGAGCCGTCTGTAATATGGAAGCTAGAAAATAAAATGCTGCATAATAATGTTGCATGGATAACCGAAGCGGAGCGAAGCGTAAGTCCCATAGATTGACTCCAATAGCGAAATGTTTGTGATGTCAGATTACAATGATTTCACCACCAATTTTAGAATTTTAAAGTCTTAATCAAATCCACATGAAAAATACTAGGTCGTGACGGAGCCGGAATTTCAAAATTCGAAATAATTAAAAAGTTATATATAAATATTTTCTCAATGGGAAATGCCATATTAAATTTTTTCGCTCACTGTTTGTTGGAATTTTAGAAAAAAAATGATTTATTTGTATTTCTTCGCTCCAATATGCTGCTAGCATAGGTTGCGACCTCGCTAGTTTAGGTATATAAAGTGGGTTAGGTGGTGTCTATATTTTAGCAAGAGAAAAATGTATAGCACAAAACTCATATAATATGATAATTTAAGCGCGTGGACGGCAATAAAATGATGGCATTGTTAACAATACAATTTCTTTTGCTTATAAAATATATTGTTAGAAGAAAGAATAACAGTATTTCAAGAGCATTTTAGCTAGAAAATGCCGTGTAGAGCCAACTTTATTCCGTGACGAAATATATGTGGGTTTATAATTCGTTTCCTATTATATAGATCATTATGATCTGTCGATTAATTTATAGATTTAGGTAATTACGTACTTCAAAATATTAGTCATATGTTTACAAATTTTATTAGACATTAATTGCGCTTCCTTGTTCGATAGACTTGACTTAATTAAATTGTCTTGGTAACGTGCAAAAATTGAAAAATAGGCGCGTTGGCTTAGACTTAACCTATTAAGTCTTCAGGAATTGTCTGTGACCTAAATATTGTTACTACGAATTGTAGTTTGTCGCTGTCTCTCGTCGTCATCTGTCTCCCTCGCCCGGCATTCTACGATGCAGGTTAAACGCAATGCCCATCCGCCTACGATTTTCGGCAAGTTACTATAGAATACATATCTAAATAGAAAGACACACACAGGTCTTAGTTCTGGGATCATATTTAATCATATTACGATTATAAATTATATGTACAAAATTAAAGTAAACCTGTGACTCTTAAAATATACCTACGCTATTTTAACTCATGTTCAAAAGCTTTTTAGCGCTATTCCATTTATTTATCTAAATTGGATTAAAAGTATTTTATTTTAATTTCCTAAAATAAATTTCATTTTGTCGCAATCATCAACTATAAATTAATCCGTTATTGTCACATGTTAGAAGGATTTGTTATTGATGTTCGTTCAATAATCAATAAATCAAATGAGTCGGCTTATAATGTATAGTTCCTCCCTTCATCGCAAATAAATAAAAAACTAAAAAATAAAAATCTTAAAAATCTTGTACATTTCTCAAAGTTTTATTAGGAGAAACGAAATTAACGGTATTTCTATATTTTTGCGTGAAAAAAGACGCCTAAAATCTACTTGGTGGATTTCAATACGATGTTATTAGAAATCCTTGCCAAAATGGTAAAAAACATAAAACCTTATTTTTTTCAATCGGTTTAGTTTGATTATAGATTGGTTTATGGATATTAATGATTATAGTATATTGTTTGGGGACTGAGCAGTAATATAGAAAGTAAGGTAGAGGTACGCCAGGCAATTTGCTAAGTTGTCTTGTGATCAGATGAAGTTCTATGAACAAGATGTCCCCATAGGATTAAGATATGGTGCGCCAATGAACCCAAACCATGTGAGGCCTCAGCTACGTAGCCTCAAGGTTTAGCTACTAATCTAGGGCAAACCCAGCTAGTACATATATAACCAGCAGCCATTTTAAGTATACCCATCACACCTTGATAATTTGAAAAAAAATACAATAATTAATTATTAGTTAATTACATACTAATAAAAAAAATATTTTAGACTTAGGTATCTTCTTTTTTTTTTAAATAATGCGTGCAATAAAGCGTCGAGCTATTTACTCCAAAAACGCGACACCCTTTCTGTGTTGACCATTTCAAATTTAGTTGAGACAATTTTGAAAAAAAATATTGCAACATGTTTAATTGTAAGGTAAGGCATTGACTATTGAGGGCAGGCAATTGCATGCGTCAGATGCGATTAGAATTGTAAGGTGACTAGTGTCGTGTAGGCATTAGTATTTATGGGTCGCGATCATGGCCATCAGTGACTAAAATTCATTATTGTAATTAAATGTTAAAGCGTTGCATGATGCAATAAAATCACACTGATGCAATAAAATCAGGCAAAAAACTTTCTTCGTTACTAATCACATTTTAAACATGTAAAATGTTTGAATGCTTTGGTACTACCATTGACTGCTGGCGTAAACTCTTGGGCAACTGTTAGATAGATTAGAAATCTATTAAGCAATTTAATAATTACCTATAGACAATTATTAATTAATAGACCTGAATGATCAGGTTTCAAAAATTAGAACTCGAAAAAGAAGGAAGAGGACGTACCTTTAGTTCAACTTTTTCCTTTAGACCGTGAAAAATAGACTAGATTAGAAAAACAGTTTAGATTAAAGAAAAACAGCGTAACATGCCTTGCGAGATGTTGTTTGCCTGTAATGGACGGCATCGCACCATGAAAACAACAATAAGGCAGTCGGAACTGCACACAATAGCGCCTCCCCGACAACGCAAGCCATGCGATCGAAGAAAGTGTAACGCAAAACATTTGGGGCGGCAGAAATATTAGGCGCCTATAAACACCATAGTATAATAAAGTTTAATTAAAAATCGATGAATTATATATCTGATTCAAATAACTTGATGATGCAATGTGCAACTCATATATTGAAAACGATGGAATTCAAAACGCAGTGGACGATGCAAAATGACCTCACCTCATCTCTACGAACCAAATAAAAAATAACGTGCATCTACGTGAATCTTCTATTTTTAGACCATTGTTACAACAAATACATTTTATATATTTTCCTATGTTGTAAGTACTTAATTATCCAAATTAGATATCAAAACGTTATAGAGGTCAAGCGTGAACCGTTATAGATCAATAATTCATGAAAATAAGGGTGTGAAGTTTTTATGATGCCAAGCATACGAACATTTTACTATGTTCTATTTGAAGTATTTATTTTGTAATTCTATATTTATTATATCGAACACATACCAAAATGTACTCGCATGTATCTACTATAACTTATTAGTAAGGATACGCTACAAATGCCGCAAAACATAATGATTCAGCCTTCAATCTATCATGACGGCCGTCGCGGCGGTTGGAAGTTGGAACCATGCTACTGTCATGGAACGCGTTCGTTCGTAGATGTGAAAAAAAGAATACAGCCTATCATCCTATCATCTCTTTCGTAAACGAGTTCGTATCGTAGTTTAGAGCGAGACAAACGCACGTCCGTCGATTACGCGACGAGGCGAGCGGCTGCGCGATGATGTCAACCGGCGAGGCGCCGTTCTATGGCGCGAGCGAAGCGGCGGCCGGCGGCAGTTTGAATTCTAAATTCGGCTCGTTCGTTCGTTCGACGGAGTTCTTTTCGAAATTTGAATTCGATTCGCTGTGTTCCAGGAAGTGGATTCCTATTCTAAAATGGCAAATATAGTTGGTAAGGCTTTCTATTATTTTCTCTATAATATTAATATGTTTATTTCTTGTGGGTAGCTTTAGTTTTAACGGCGATTTGGCGTTAGAATTTGACCTATCATTATTATTACAAAAATTGTTATAGTTTCATATGATACATAACTGATTCAACCTTGGTTCATATATTTTCAATAAATTTGGTAGTCGTGTTTGCAATAATAAACCTCGCGGCCGTGAATATTAAAACTTAATTATTGAGGCCTTTAAAACGTTTTTCACACTCCTAACTGCCTAACTTTATTGCTAAGTACCTAGTTTGAATCATTCTTGATCAATAACGGTTGTGCGTAACTAAATCGAAACCTACGTACCTACTATTCGGCGCGGTGAGTAGGTGTTTCGATTAAATTACTTTGAAAGTAGGCCGATCGCATTGCTTGAACCGTATTCGAGAATTGAGTCATTTAAAATGGCTACCAAATATTATTTTTCAGGCATTGTAGTACATGAACTACAATTTGGTTTTATTTTTGTGATTTGCCGGCTTTCAGACGCCGGCGCGTCGGCATTGCGTCGCGTCCGCAAATAAAAGTGATCGCCTGCTTGGCCTTCCGCCAACTTCTCTAGGCGTGGCAGCGTACAGTCGACGGCATAAAGCGCGACCATCGCGCGAAATTAATCCAACTCGAAAACTTTTAAAACCGACCAAAAGAGGGGAATATTGGGCATATCCCTGTTCTATCCACGGATGACCTTTATCGTCGACACTGTTCTTATATTTAGGCAAGCGACTGTACATGTGCCTTCTAATGCCGGGACTACGTAGCAATTCGGCTGTTAGGAATTTTAGGAATAACAAATAAGCTTTTTTTTTCATCGAAGCGTGCATAACTTGCGAACTTTATTTTCGTGCACAAAATTGCCGATTAATCCATTTGATTGATGTATTCGATATGAATTGCTTTTCTGCCAGGGCAGTTATACAATTCGCTCCTTCGGTTCGCTTTTCCATATCTTTTCCAACCATACATAGCAATTTAGCTTTATCGATTCAGGCAAACTGAAGGTTGAAATGACGAAGTGGAAAAGAATCGCCGAAAAATAGTTGACTAATTTGTGAACGTTTTGGTTTTTTTTTTCTAGTTCTAATAACTGAGTTTGTTTCTTCTACACTGTATTTTCTGTCGCATTTCTCACTTATACCATGTTTGTGTAAGCTCATGTGATGTGATGTTTGCGTACACATCACACATTACATGAGAGATAAGAACTGCAATCTTTCAAATATTGTTTTTGCTTCATAACCGATTACCTAAGTACCTAATATAAAAATTTATAATAATATTATATTTTTTGTTTCTTGTCAATTATAATGTAATCTATATGTACAGTTTACACACACATTTAAGGAAATATTTTTTAACGTTTCATAGTACCACCAAAAGCTGATCTTAGTAGAGCCTAAAATAAATGTCTATGATATCTAGCTTTCGGTGAGAATGTTTAGACGAACGTAAAAGGCTATATCATATAGGGTACCTACCTTGCGGGAATATTTGTTTCTGGCCTCAGTGGGCCGTTTCAACAACAGCTGTTATCGAAATGATGCGAAACAAGGTCAATGGATGTTTTTTTTTCTTTTATTGCCCTTAATTAACCCTTATTTCACTTTATCCGTTAGCCTAAGACCCACTGATCATTAGTTTTGTATTATATTTAGTATAATTATTTGTGGAATATTTACGAAAAGTAACTTAATTTACAGGATCTATTAGTAAAACATTATTATAATTGAATAATTTTATGCATATACCTACCATTTTAACATGAAGTAAACAATGAGATATTACACGCCATTAAAATATTATTACACAATCAAACGCACAGGTAAACCTGTTCCATAATAGTACATAATTAATTTTTCGTTATATTACATTTATAGAAGATAACATAGTCTTGCACAAATATTTTGAAACACTACCAATTTGACCATTTTGTTGACATTTGACTATTGATAGAAGGAATATTTAGGTATCTATTATCGTTTATTTACGTAATAACTTAACTAGGTAAAAAATGACTTGTGCTAACAACTCATGTTTTAAACAGTACAATAAAAGTAGGTAGTTTTTTAAATAATCATCTATTGAAATCCTATTTACAAAAACTGATTGATGGGATCTTTTATTGTTTAATCACATTTATACATATTATGTCTTTTTTATTCTGTAATATTACTCGTGTATAAATTTATATATATATAAAGAAGGGTAGAAGAATCTTAATTGCCAGACGTTTCGGCGCGAAGGAAGGAAGGTGAAAGGTGAAGGGAGTGTCAATTCGCCATCGATAAAGGCAGCACTTTCGTAATTGACAATTTAGTAGTAAGCCTCTTCTACTCTTTTCATACACCTGTAATTACAAATATCTAATAATAAAAATAAATCAGAGAAACAATCGTCGGGTGAACTAAATATTAATTAAAATAATTATAAATAATATTAATTAAAGAAGACTTCTTTTTACTATTAGATGTTAGTAGTTATAGGTAGTGAAAAGAGAAGAGGCATATAGTGAGTTTTTGATAGGCCGATGCAAACCTTTTAAGAGCTGATGGAAGGCGTTATTTAGAACATATTTAGCCATACTTATCTTCGTCCACAGTTTTACGGTTTAAGAGATATTAACCATTTTGAACTTATTTAAAATAATGCCGAAAATAAGCAGTTAAACGCCAAGTACACAATAATGAAAGCTAGTATATTTGAAAATATTTTTTTCTATTACTATAGTATATATTTATTCTACTAAATATCTGTATTTTAGTAACAATAATACTGACATTTTATTTTCGCAAAAAGTTTTATATTAATGGGAAATTTTGGGTTTTCCGGTGAATTTAGATAAAAAAAATACAGCAACCTTTGGTGGTCAAATACTCTGTAATTTATACTCTTTCGAACAGTACAAACCACAGTCAGGTACCTAACAAATTCTTGAGATTGCAAACAGATTATCAAAATAAGCTTCCCCGGAAGAGAGAGGGGAGGGGGAAAGATGTATTATTATGTATATATTTATATAAAAGATATCAAGCGTAGATAAACAATATGTCTCCACGCCTTCAACAAAATATATTTAATTTTACGGGTTCAAGGACCCATAAATGCAGTAAATTATATTAAATACGTTTTTTTGCATAACAGCCAAGTCATATACCTAGTATCTAATGATGTATTGTTTTTTTTAACCCTACGAATTAATACCGTGTGAAATTTGTGGTTAACAATGAAATCGTGGAAGTCCCACACAGTTAGAATTCATTGCGTTCATCTGTTAGTTTCTATTTTTACTCGAATATGTATATTTATTACATAAAATATAAGGGCACAAATGATCAGCCAGCCAATCTACTCGTAAAATGGGGAAGGACGATTAAATGCGTCATCCCCCCTTGACCCAACTCGCGCAAACCCCGTAGGGCTTAGCTAGAGGCTCGCACGATAGAGTCGATCACATTCAATTCCATTTAGAAATATCTGATTTGGTATAAAACGCTACAATAAACCTACCTACTATAAGTTGCCACTGTCGAACGCGTCGGCCGCCAATTTGTTGTTAAGTACATTATGAGCATAAACGGCAATCATTTGAATAATGACATCATGTCATGTCATTATCACATATTTTAACGTGTTATTATGTTGATGCTTTTTAAAGGTCAGCTCCTCGGATAATAAACGTTGACACGCTTTTTTATTTCTGGTCAAGCTAGATGTAAATATTTTCCATTCTAAAAAATATTCCACCTTTTTTATTTATTTGTTTAGTTTATTATCCGGTGTTTTTGCACTTCATAAAAAATAGTTTGACATCAATTTCTTTAAAACAAAAAAAACATATAAATTTTAACTAAAGACATTAACGAGTAAAAATTGTTTCTTTTTCTATGTGTAAGCTCATTTAATCATTGGTAAAATTATCTAATAATGGTGTAAATGTGAGTAAATATATTGATTTATTAACATGCACCGCAATTTACCCTGAGAAACCAATGCATACGCTATGATTTCTCGATGTCATTGTCATTTGTATGTTTTTATTCAAGTTCAGATTAATTTCTAGTCTAGGTTGTATTTTAAAACACTCATCATTAAAACAAACATTAAATCAGCGACCGAAGGAACATACACACATATGCATACATATAAATCTTACATTGTGTGTTATTTTTACTGAGTATATTGACAAATTCTGCTTTCCTTGCTCACAATGATTATTTCCTGCAATTAACCTACTATATAGATAGCTGCTATGAAATTTACTAGGTACCTAACGACGTTTTGCATACCTACTTCAGTGACAGTTTCTTTTCTCTAAAATACTTAATGCCTGCACGCAGGGATGCGTACCTATCTAGCAGAAACTGAAAATGCATTCATTCTCGCCAATAATTGATAAAATTTAGGAAGAAGTAAAAAGTTCGTCAACTGATATTTCAATTATTCATTAAATTAAATGTCAATTTTTCGAAAATTTTAAAATCGTTTTATTTAGGAAGTTCTGCAAGTTTTTAAGGCGTACTAAACGACACAACATTTTAAAAGTCTACAGTAAATGAAAAACATACAATCGTAAGATTCTTAGCATAAATATTTTAGTAAACAGAATTTTCTTAAGATGGTACGATGGTTTTTGACCTATAAACACTTTGACATGCAATAACTACATATTATTTATGTTACGTCGCTTAAGACGATCTCACCAGATCGAAAAGAAAAATACGTTTTCGTATCGGCGAAGTATAACTGTAGCAGTATTGAGGTATTTAGTCCAAATAACGTTATTCAGCGACAGCTGCCGTTTCATTTCTATTTGTAGTTGAAATCGGAACCACGCCCACCAGGTCCGTGCCAATGACCTTCATTGCCACGGGCAAAGGCCTCAATTTTATTTCCTTCGCCTGAGTTTTGTAAATATGTCGCTGACTGTACATACTACAGATTCTAAGAACAATATACGTATAAGTAGACACAAATATTCAAATAAACTGACGAGTGCCTATTCATTATTTCGATTAGAAGTTATTTTTCTAATTCCTCTTCTTTCGGTAATGATAAAATGACACACACCCCGCACTCCCCGTTTAACTCTTCGTACGACTATGAAAAATGATGAAGAAGAGGTCATTACATCCGCTCGAAAAAAATATTATTATCTAAAAACAATTAGTGATAAATGTTTTTTAAAATATTCTATATTTTATTTTGATATAAATTAAAACGCATTCGCGTTTGAGACTAGCCCTGTAGGTGTGAGGTAGGTGACGGCATATATAAAACTCTATACACATATATGAACATACTTACGCTATTATAAATATTGGTTTACAGCGTAATAAACGGTGTAAAATTATTATTTTGATTTATTAAAAATACCATATAAATATGAACTAATAACAAAAATAATATGCCGAATAATTATGGTCCTTAAATTTACCAACCCTACAAATGACTTAACCATAAACATAATTAACCTAAAATTCACTATCTTGTGATTGTAATAAAGTAAGCGTGAATGCGTACATATATAATCATATATACCTAGAGATACAACATTGTTACTTGACCTGTCGACACGTCGCAATCAATAAATTGACTGACCGGTTGGAATGGAGCTATTTTTACATCTGAAACCGCGGTAGGTGAAAGGATTTTGATTATAAGGAAGTTTTTATTGGTATTCCAACTGAGCGCTTAAAACGCACCGCGTCATTTACGCTCCTAGCTGCAATTATGCTCGCGGGTGCTTTTGCGGTGCCCAAGAACATGCTCTACACTATTACAGGGAAATAACTCACTTCTGTTGCGTTTTCAATACGGAGTGTTTGAGAAGATTGTCTATATTAGTAGAATAATGTACTTAATTATATGTAGGTTTTTCGTCCTATAAAGATTAATTCTCTAAAAAACGGACAAAAAAACAACATATCGAGCAAAATCAGCATAAAAAAAACATACCCTCGATGCGTACAAATCGTATCCTAATGAGGTGACTTATTTTACTTGTGTTGGTGTAACTAATACGAACAAACAGTGTATATGAAATCGGCACAATTGTTAATTACCTCCACTGTTTAAACAAAGTCGATATGTGGCTTTGTATCTTTCAGACCTGCAAATAAAATTATTTGTTATGTAAATTATTGCTTGATGGATTTGTATTGTTTGTTATTGTATTATAAATCTTCGTCTTATTTAGAGTCACGTACCTTTTCGATTGCATTTATTTATTTTAACCAGATTTCAAGTAGATAACTTCCTAATAATAACATCTTACCCTGAAGTTGAGTAATATAATTAAAAAATATCAATACGAGGATTATTTTAGATTTTACAAAAACAAATTTTATCATCCATCAGATTTAAGATGTTTTTACATTTTCGAAATTTACAATTACAAAAGAATCTCTTTTATCTATTATCATCTAGATAAAACTTTGTTGGGTTTTGTCGGATTTTGTCGAATTTTTTGAAAATAAGATGGCCTATTGTGAAATGGGTAATGAAAATAAATAAATGTCAGAAAGTGTCATGCGACCAGTATTGACTTTATTATCTATTTTTAATTTTGTTATCATAAACCAATTTGGTTTCTTTTAAGGTTATGTTGGGCTCGTTTACATTGTCAAGCAAATTTTGTGTAATTAGTGTTTTATGCATCTTAATATATTAATAATTGTTTTAAGCGACTTCCTGTGTTTAAATATATTTTTATGCGGACCACTACTCATAAAAAACAAGTAAACGAATCGCTCTACATGTCTATTAACTAGATAAAATAAAAAAATAAGAATAATGACCTAATCAGGGAATATTAGAAGCCAAACTTTTTGTAAATTTGAACATTATCGTACGTCGCATAGCCATAGTTATTATTATTATTTTGTGTTCTTTAATGTCGGCAAGAATACTCTAATTGTTACTGTGAATATATTTATTATGTTTCGATGAAGAAAATAACTCAACCTACCTTATTTATTTATTTATTTATTTAATCACGGAAAAACAACGGATACAAGAGATGAGAAGAAAACTTAGAAAAACTTATGATATAGGTTAGTCTTGTATCCTTACAAGTTTTTCACATATAGAGTGATTTATTTCATGTCTAACGTTAGTTACATAAGTTTACTGACAATACGATCATGGTTAAGTGTATGCAGTTGCAAGCAATTGCAATTGCAAGCATAACTACACAGTACTACTTTATAAATAAGTACACAAAAGTAAAATTAAAAATAGAGGCAAAAATAAAAGTAGAAGTAGAAATAGTGTGGCAAGCAAAGTGGCTAAGGAGGTGAATTGAAACGAATTGAGGTGAATTGAGGTTATGTTATAATAACTATAAATTACTAATTAAAAAAAATACCTTATATGTAAGATTATGTTTACACGAGTAATTATGTCAGTTAATAAAAAAAAATACCTAAATAAATGACTAATTTCCATATAGAACTAATTAACTTTTTATGGTACAGTAAAAAAACATTAGGTATGTAAATATAAACAAAGTGGCCATAAATTGGTGTTTCTTTTCATACAATACCTACATATATACAATATAAAATTATTTTTATTCAAGCCGTTTACAAAGTTATACCGGAATAGAATATTATTCCAATTAAAGATGTCAGATGTGTAAAAATGGCGCCAGCTTTCTTAAATCGATAGCCGCCTCGTCGGCCGTGAAATCACGGCAGCGAATTCGGCGATGACATCATCCGACCGCTCGAAGGCTGGCCGGCGTGACGTCACGCGCCATAGTGATGTGTTCAACCCACTGCGAAGTGCGATTATGTTGAACATGTTCTAGCAATTCAGGTTGAGGTAAATCGAGATTAATTGCACTTTCAGATATAACTAAAACCACGTAGAACTAACGCTCGTTCATAATTGTATATACCTAGTACGTATATATGAGAACCACCGCTTTCGCATCTCCGTATGAGCGTAGATTAGGCAATATTTACATATCCATTTGCATTACATATTATTTGCCCTCGACCGTACGTATAAAAATATAATTATTCGTGACTATATGAATTTTAAGATAATATTTGATTGAAAACAAATCGAAACAAAAAATTTTTTTCATATTTTCTAAATTTTTAGTGTACCTAAATTAGTATTTTCTATGTAATAATTAATGTTGTTTTAAGCATATGTGAAAATAATTATATGTTGTTACTAAACAACCGTTGACTGCGATCTGATCAGCTAACTGCACGGACTAATTAGCTAACTGACTGACTGGCTAACTGTAACTATATTGATGAATAATATATTAAAAAATAAACCAACAATTTCTGAAAGGCAATTATAATATAATTATATTGAACCTGATTAATTATACTGGAGATTATCGACTTAATTAATCCTTCATAGTATTTTCCTGTTCCTTGTAATATTCCTAGAATGCAATGTCAGTTGCTTTAAATGCTATATGAGCACATGTTTTTAAACCCATTTCCATAGACATAAAACCATAGTTCATAGGCATAGTTCTTTCATAGTCTTTATCCTGTTTTTTTTTAATATTCTTAAAATTCAATCTAATATTTCATTTATCTATCATCTTTTTTTAAATGTGTTATAATTAAATTTACCCACCGTCAGCAGGATTTAGCCTTGTTTTTGGGAAATGGTTTTTGTATTTCTATTTATAGATCGTTAATAGCTATAGATCTTACGAAAGCTAATCGTATTCTATAGCATACGCTAGGTCAGAAAGATAATATGAACTGGGCACACTTTGTAGTGTTCAAACTTAGCCGGTTTTACAAACTGCCTAACAATACAAATTGCAACAATAATATTGTTTAATTGCTGGGTATTAGGTATCTAATGTTATTTTAATACTTATTTGTAGATGTTTCGACCGATGACAACCTCCAATACACCTTCTACCCCGTCTCAAATGGAATCGTCAACTTTAAAGTTCGAACCCCGAACGATGCCCACATTGCGCTCACCGCCGGCCCCGGGGATTCCCAGCCCATTTACGAAGTGAGTATCCGATTTTGGGATTGAGTTTTGGTTCATTTAAATTTAGATTTTTTATTTAATCACGGCGTCTTGTGCGCGCGCCATGCTCTGTATCCACCTCAATGCGTGGAGCATTGCGCGAGTCAGAAACGCGCACCCATCGCCAGTCAGGTTGAGGCACATAAAGTACCTATGGGTATAAATTGTTGTTAGGATTTTTTTTACTTCTCATTTTACCTATCTTTTTTTGACACGTTGAAAAACTTTTAAGAAAAAGTTGTCCAATTTGACTTCTATTTTACGCAAAATTTGGAAATTTGGTTTGGATTAGGATTGTATACAAGAGGATAGTAATTTCAGGTGCCCTCAATTTTCTTGGTTATTTTGTAAGCACTAGCCGTGTCTAATTACATCTGATTACAGATATTGTGTAATTATTTCATTGAAAAAGGGTTTAAAGTTTTAACGAGATAAACATACGAGTAAACCTTTTTTAAAGATATTGTTATATAAATTGAACTGTTTTATACAACAATCAGTTTTGTATAATACAGTGGTGGTATGTGCTTCACATACCACCACTGGTATTATAATTTCTCACACAAAGATCCGTCTAGAATCCAATAGCTATTATTATATTATCTAAATCTTTAAAATAGAAATAACTACAAATGAAACGCATTATAGAAAAAAAGTAAACCCGAATGAAAACTTCGAATGACTATTCCTGCTATTTTGCATATTTTCTAACATCTACATTTTATGAATTTTAGATAATGATTGGCGGATGGGGAAACACCAAGAGCGTCATCAGGAAAAACAAACAGCAGCCGGAGAGGGCACAGGTCGACACCCCCGGCATTGTGAACGGGGATGAATTCAGGGGTTTCTGGGTTCGTTTCGGAACCGGCAGCATTTCGGCTGGTATCGAAGGCCAACCGAACCCATTCATCTACTACGACGACCCAGAACCATTCCACGTCAGCTTTGTCGGAGTCTGTACTGGCTGGGGGGCATCCGGATCGTGGAAAATCGAAGGTGTGATTTATTAGTTTATTTTTATTTTCAGACTTTACACTTTACTTTTATCTTCAGTTTGAGCTACCTACTAATTGAATCCTGCAGTTGCAATTAAATTCACGCTCATAACCGATTATATTCATATCAATGTACTCTCGTGCCTTTTAAAATTTACATAGTTGACATATCGCGTGTAACAATGATTATGTATTTTTTATTCAAAATTAAAATTAAAATAAAATTGGAATTAAAGGGATCGTAATTATTGGTTGTAAATATCGCTCAATTTTTACTAAAGTATATTTATTCAGTTATTTTATTCTACTGAAGTCATCACAAATATTATTACGGGTAAAATTTCATGTGTTGTAACTAACAGTGTATAAAAAAAATAATCCCAAACACATCTATTTTTACAATAGATATAGTAGATATATAAATAAATATTTGTGATTGTACAGGAGGTAATGAATTTCGCACAGAGGATAAACTTGAGTATATATTCCACCCGATAATTTCTGGGGAATTGACGCTAGAATTTAGGGGTCCGTCCAATTGTCACATTGCGCTCACTATGGAAAACAAAGAAACAGATCCAATGTACGAAATTATGATCGGAGGCTGGGAGAATACCAAGTCCGTGATTCGCCATAGACGCCAACAGCCCGATAAGGTAGCTAAAACATTCACTATAAACGTTTGAACTTATCGAAATGTGAGAGTATTTGCCAACATTGTGAACGTGTCTCATCAGGTCACCGCTAATACGCCCGGCATTGTTCATCCCGGCGAATACAGAAAATTCCTTATCCAATGGCGAGCGGGAAGGGTTATAGTTCGCTCGGGAAACGGTGCCGTTATTATGGAGTGGACAGATGAAAAGCCTTTCAGAATTACCCACTTCGGAGTGAGGACAGGCTGGGGCGCGAGAGGCCAGTGGCGCATTCCCGTTGCGAAAGGAACTAGGCACGGAGGAGGTCAGGCATTTAACCATGTGGCCGCATTCATGTTCTTCAGAGTCATCGTCATTGCTTTAGCTGTGGGAAATTAACACACCTCGCTTGATAATTTATTCAAGGAACGCTTTATTTTTACGCGTCTAACTTTGTCAGTTATCAGTAACAATTATTTTCACTGCTATATGTTAACATGGTATTATATTATCCATAATTTGAAATATAGGTACGTGCACAAATTCAAATTAGTGCGTTTAAAATGTTAAATGAAATTCTTTACTAATTAAAGCATGATCAGCATGGTCTTTTTACGACGCGTAATATTTAGCATGCTGAATACGTTTTAATGTGCATTATATTGAAGAAATAATATCAATACCAGTAATGATATGTATAAAACAATAATCTGTTTATAAAATGTTTCACTTAATAAAAAACTTAGTCAAGTTAATTATATGTTTATCACTCAAATTATAAATAATTTGTTTGACATCTTGTGATTGTTGTTGCTTTGGTTTTTGAATTGTAATTATTCAGGAAATTATATTGTTTTATATTAAATCAGTGCATTATGTTGGGTTTCAATTTAAAAAATGTTTTATAATTCCAACAAATTATTGGTGACGGTTCTTTATTATGAACAAATTAATAATTCCTTTGTTTTTCATTTTTGTCCATGTTTTCATCAAATCATCATTTGTCATGTAATTTTAATGGTTGAGAATGGTTCTTTTAAAGATTAAATAAAAAACTTTCAGTGGAAGGGAATTAAATACATTAGAATAAAAAAAGTACTTCAAAATAAACCTACAACCAAAAAACAAAGTAATTGTAAACTAAGGACAATATATTTCTTATTGTTGCTAAACAATAAGAAGACGCATAAACACCCTCAATATGCAACTTCAGTACATGTAAAGCATGTCTCTGCGCCTACTTCAATGTTTTGGTGGATCCGTTTTTTTATAATTTACTAACATTAAGAAGTTTATTGTACCTAGTATTTCTTAGTTTTCTGGTTGTATGTTTATTTTAAAGTCAGTTTTATTTTTGTTTTAATGTTAGGTAATATGCTATGACCATTGCCTAAACTTCAAATATTTCAATCATAAATATCTGTATTAGACAAAAAGAAATCTACATATATATGCAGTAATAAAATGTTGTTTTCTTTCTTGTTTTTAATATTTTGATACTGATTATTTACATAAGTATTTTGTTTCATTTTGCAGTTCCATCAGCTCAATATGCGCCCCCATCACACCACGCCCCCTCAGCACCCTTGATCTATGGGGGTGGCGGCGGTGGCGCTCAGGGCCAGGGCTGCTGGGTGGACGCACGGCAGGGAGTGGTTCCGCCCGGTGCGGTCGTCGGCGGTCAAGACGGGGAGCAACTCTTCGTCGGGAGGGCCAAACATGAAGGTGCCCTCATTCCCGGAAAGGTCGTTCAGTCGCACGGCGTATGCTATGTCGCCTGGGGCGGAGGCGAACACGGGAAGGACCAGTACCAGGTTATTTTCTTTTTGTCATCTTCATCAGTCTATTAATGATCCCCCAACGGTGACGCCATTTAAATATATTTTCACTACTGCTATGGAATTGGGTCATTTTTTCCTATCCAGCGGTTAGGGAATTAATCGAATATTGATAGTTTTG
Source organism: Neomicropteryx cornuta (assembly GCA_020383195.1). Taxonomy (NCBI): domain Eukaryota; kingdom Metazoa; phylum Arthropoda; class Insecta; order Lepidoptera; family Micropterigidae; genus Neomicropteryx; species Neomicropteryx cornuta. The sequence continues at coordinate 17,678,381 of JAHKQU010000014.1, forward strand.
ACTATTTTTTTTTTTATTGGGATACAGTTATCGAAAGGGTACGAAAGGCAGAATTTTTCAAATGTATTTGAACATTTAAGGTATTTGTATTTTTCTTTTGATATGATCTGAAAAAAATTATATTGATATTTCTTTAACACATTTTGAAAATTTAAAATTAGATAAAAATCTTAAGATCTTCAATAATATTTTCTGTTGAACAAATATACATTACGGTTTTTAAAAAAAAATGTTTGACGGTACCTTTATCTTTTTTATAGTTATCGTTTTACAATGTATTTTAAGGAAAGTTACAAAAAAAGGCCAAAATGCTAATATTTCGAAAACCGCGAGACAATGAATAAAGGTGTATGTGGTTAAACAGGTTCCAAATGACCTCTTCTGTCACATCTTAAAAACTTTTTACCGCACTACCAACATGTAAACAAAATATTAAATACAAAACGCGTTTGAATGCTTAATAGCTTGTATGTTATTATATAAGTAAAAACTATACAATAAAAAAACAATTGTAGCAATACCTAAAATAAAATAAAATTAAAAACGCTACGCTTGATTCTTCGATAATTATCAGCTGTCAACCTGAATATATAATCATTCACAATCGCATAATAACCAGCCAGCCTTGCTTCACCCCAGGTTCTGTGTGGTTGTGCTGCCAATTGGATCCCGACAAGCGGCGCTAACATTCCATCAGGTGCCCTGCCAGGAGGGGAGTCTGAAGATGGGGAACCGCTCTTTGTTGGAAGGTAAATTTAATATTTATTGTCATTAATTTATTGATAATAATAATATTTGGAATAATATCTTCATATAACTTATTATTACCTATTTTATATTTGCAAATCATCATCTTTGTTTTTTTTAAGCCATGTTATAAATATTTGAGTACATTTCATTTTTTTTTTAGCTTTAAACGATCGTAAGATTAACATATTTATTATATATTTTCTTAAAATAGATCAATTTCTCGTGTATTTTTGTTAGTAGGTTAACTCTAGATAAGGCCCTTTTAATAATAAAATATGCGTTTTGCCTTACGTAAATAATTTATATTCCTACATATACACTTTCATTCTCATCGTTCCTTTTTATTTCATGTTATTTAGTTTAAAATATTAAATTGATTCAATGTTGTGATACTAGTTAGTAACGCGTGACTTTGTCAAACTCGCATGTCACTTTTCCGTGTGCTGGCGAAAACAAAAATATACTCTTAGTTCTACTTACTTAGTTTAAATGGTCAAATGGTTGGTAACTGCGGATAGAAATTGCTGTTCAATGTATAATTTTATTATAATTAACATCTGGAAATATTTTTTTCAGGGTTCATCATGAGGGTACTCTGACTGTAGGAAAGGTGCAGCCATCTCACGGCGTCTGCTACATTGCGTACGGCGGCCAGGAGCTCGGATTCCAAGATTACGAAGTACTCGTGGCCTAAGGGAACATCTTACTAAATTATTTTATGACTGTATCCTTTAAGACCTTTCGCATCTTCTGAGGTTCCCGCGTGTACTCCAACATTAAAAAAACCATCTCAACACCTAATCGAGCGGACCTTTAGGTAAAATGATGCAGGCTCTTTGTTGTCGTAACATTTAAGCACAGATGTGTAATCAGAGAAGCATTTACAAATTTATTGCTTATATTAATACTGTTATTATCTATCACATATTTTAACATTTCAGAGGCAACTGTTAGGTTTACACTTTGAATAGGCCATTTTTAGAACAAGATTGTTCTGGCTAAATATAATATTAAATATTATGAATGTAGGTATTAACGAATCTCAAACATCTGAGTTGTTTTAAGAAGCTTTGCTTTATTAAGATCTGTTGTGGTAGATTATAGCACATATTTTATCAAATTGTTATACACCGTTTATTGTAAAAAAATAAAATGTAAAAAAAAACCAAAAATAAATTATATTTTAAGACGCTTGAATGTTTTTTATTTCCATTACTCCTGTATTCTCTACATTATGACATAATATGATGACAGAGAATAGATACATAACGGCCTCTTACAATAAACCTTAATGTTTGAGCATAAAAGAACCAAACCACCCTGCTTGAATTACTTCACTTGGAAAACCCTAATACACGGTTGTGGTTAAATATCACAACCAAACAAAAGGCAAGTGTATACCACATAACCTAGCCATAGGAAAATTTTTCCCATTATAAAATCTATCAGTAATAAGTATCAGATAAAAATCAAAATAATTTACCAACAAGGATATTTGACATTTTTTTAGAATAGGTACACGGAAAATTACAATATAACCTCTACTAAATTGGCATGCAATTTGTTGGTAGCTCAAAATCTGAACTTTGATTAACAGCAATCTAGGTACTCAAAATTTGTAGCTGGAAAGTTTAAAATTGATAATTGACGGCTAAAAAGTTTTAGTTGCTTATGAGAGAAACAGAAAACAAAGAATGAGGTTAGAAATATATACTTAGTTACTAATAAAATACAAATTTCGAGGACATTAATGTCCGAAAACACGAAACGAATAATAAAACAGACATAAAAATATATAGATAATAACCTACTTACCGAACAATAAATATAGTTTAGCTAGTACCTGCTCACCAAAAATTTAAATTATATACCTAACGTTAAATTATTATTATATATGTAGAGTACATTTTATTTGTAAATCCTAATTAATTCAGGCAAAGAGAAAAAAGAAATGAAAATCAGAGTGAAACAAGAGGTAATTACATTATAATAATAAACATTAGATTAATTAATATAATTAACATTATGCAACATTATATAGGGTGTTTTTTTTAGGCGCGTGGTTTTCAATCTGGCATTACTTTTTTCGTAGTTGGTGTTTTTGACAGCTGTCACTTGATTTATGCTCAGTTTGGTTTGCCATTTCATAATGAATAGACTTATTCCTGAACAACGTTTGCAAATAGTGCAAATTTAGAAAAAATCACTCTAATTTTTTTTAAAATCACTCGAAAATAAAGTAAAAATCGCGTCATGGGCCTGTGGCGTGGCCTCCAAGATCGTGCGATTTAACATCGCTGGACTATTTTTTGTGGGGTTATGTGAAGTCGCTTGTCTACGCAGATAAGCCGGACACGATTAACGCCTTGGAAGAGAATATTCGGCGCGTTATTGCTGACATACGGCCCAACTTGCTGCAAAAAGTGGTTGAAAATTGGGCCTCTCGGCTGGAATTTGTTCGAGTCAGCCGCGGCGGCCACTTAACCGAAATCATTTTTAAAACATAATGGCAAACCCTTATCTTTATAATGTAACTAAATTCTTACCATAACATCAAATTATATGCGTTTTATCTCTTCTTGAAAACCACGCCTCTAAATTAATCACCCTATATTAATGTAACATATAATTGTATAATTATATAATTGTAACATTATATTAATGTAATAATATTGTTATTAAATTACTTACCAGTGAAAACAGAAACTGATCACCGATGTTGATATCGAACCTAATGAAAATACCGCTGTTTATTGGAATGATACTTTCTATGGAATGAACATGAACCTTGTGTTTTACGATGACGTGATGACCTATCGTTTTTAGTTTCTTAGGTTTTATAGTTGTTGTTTTTGTTCTGAAAGTGCTTTTACATAATTTTATTTATTTTTTAGACTTTTGGATATTTACTTTATCCATTGCGAGTTAGTAATAACCTGCCTACTTTTCTCTTATTTGAATTGTGTATAACTATTCGACGGCCGCAATTACTTTACTAAAGTAAGTGTAAAAGTATAAATTTTACATACTTAGTAAATACCTAATGTTTTTGATTTAAAACGCGAGTTTGGGGTTAATTAAATGTATGTATGTAACTGAGATACTGTCATATGATTTAATGGAATTACCATATTTATAATACTCGCAAAAACAATAATAATTTATAACTAGATTATTGGACATTTTCACTATACGAAAAATTTGTTTTTTTATAATCGAGAATGTAAATAACAAACATTGAGGATTCATTACGATTTATCACAATTTTGCAACGAAGGAAGCTAGGCATAAAAAGCAGCCTTGGGAAAAATAAATAAACTTTTTAATACATAAAAACAAAAAAAAATGGCCATATATTATCTTTATTCGTTAAATACAAAACCTATACATGTATGTAAAATATATAAAAATATACTTTCAAATAACACTTAAAACATTTTACTAGATTTAAATAAAAAATAGAAAAACAAGTCCAACCGCAAAGGTTTATATGGTAGTCCCAAAAATTAAAGTTAATTGCTAACCTAGAAAACCTACATTGTAAATAGTTATTTGTGTTAGGTATAAATTATACCACCAAAAATAATAATCCATTATCATACATAAAAAAGTTATACGCAGTATACTTAATGTTATTTGGAATTATTACTGTACTTTATATTATAACGATTTATTTTTTTTAACCCGCATGGTTTTAGTAAACAAATAACTGAAATGTCTATGAATAAATGTGGTTGTAAAACTACATTTCATATTATTAGTGGATCTGGTAATAATTTAAATGCAGCCTAGAAATGAAATTGTAATTATAGATTTCAAATTAATGGGTGAATTAATAAACAACTGAAATAATATTTTTGAGTTTATCTAAAATAACCCGTTGTGAGAGTTCGGTCTAATAAAACGTAAGGGTAAATATTTAAAATCACAATGGAAAAAAAATCATTAATACGCACCCATATTTAGTAGGATATCAACCATAATAAAATCTAACAGAATTATGTTAAGTATAAAATGGTAGAAATTTTGAAATGTCGACTTTCTACCCCTCCCCATCTTCAACCCTTACAATAAAATTTAGTAACAAAATATTATTTATTTTATTTATTTAGTTTATTCATCAAATGTACAATTCCTTCCTTTTATGTACCAGCCAAGCCCAAGGCTTATCTGCTGGAAACCATGTACTATACTGCTATATAATAATAATATGTAGTTCAAATTTCAAAATATTACAATTGGTACCTAATTGCAAGTTAGTCCTGGGCGTGCAGAGACAGAAATCGTGCTGATAAATCATATTTTCTTTATTTTGATTAAAATTATATTTTTTGGTAAATCAATCTACGTAGATTGTATAAATCCCCATAGAGTCATGCGTAAAAACGGTACTTGTACAAAAATTATACCTAATTGGTTAGGTACTTATCCCTTATAAACTATACATCCCAAGGGTTTAACAAAAATAACAATAATATAAAGATCATAATAATTATCTAGGTAATAATATTAATTAAAAACAAGAATAATTCTTATTCTTGGGCAAAACTAACGTGTCGAGTATTCCCTTGAGGACAGGATCCCCGAAACGAATCCCTGGAGGAAGGGTCTCCGAAAGGTTGTGATTAATTTTTGGTAAGTAGGAAAGTAAGGTATATAAAAAAATCCTCAAAGTTCATATGTTTGTAATAATTGCTCTTGTCTATTTATTTATATTTAATTTGTGTTTACATTTTTCTATAAAGGTGAACTTTTCTCATGCACATCCTTTAATGGGTATATTCTACACTTCAAACCGAAGAACTCTTGTTCTAATTTTTTTTTAATGCGCCAAAAAAATAGCATGTATGCTCGCATGCTAGCAGTTTGACGTAATTATATACGATAAAACGGCAGATACCAGAAGCTAGTTCCACTCGCTACTTGAGGTTACCATCAATAGATTAGTATTAAATTGGGTAGTCTCGCAGAATCGCCAAAAACCGGCGTTTTATAACTGGTATTTGTTTTGTATTTAATTGTAAACCATATAATTTATTCTGCGCATTGTAATTTTGATTATCTAATTCAATTGGTGCTGAAATTAACTTTTCCTATATATTACTGATCATCAATACATTATTAGGTAACACGTCACTATTTTATATGTTTTTTTTTAAGAAATATCTTTTTAAAATAAATTTTAAATATTTTATAAAACCAATATAATAATATATTTCACACTTGTAGAAATAATAAAAATATTGGAGAAACAAAATACAGTAAAAAAAAAATAACTATTTATTTTATAGTGTTTTGATGAAAGCATTTACATAATATTAAATATAGGTAGAGGGGGTGGTATCGTGGCCCCCAGTTTACAAAATCTGTTTTTTATTTGAATTGAACGAAACTTTTGCTCAGAGCGTAGAGAAACTATTCAATTTGAGTCGCACAAACCTTAAAATCGGAATCACCTAATAAAAAATCCTTTTTTATATATGTAAACAAACGCAGGGGTTACGTAGCCCCCAATAAAATCATTATATTCATTATAGCGATTTTTTAAAAAAACAATGATGACCTTTCATAAAAACAAAAAATAAATAAATAATATGACAACCACGCATAAGACTAGCGCCATCTGTGAATTACTGGTATATCTTTTCCCGCTAAGTTTAAGAATCGACGGTTTAAGGGACGTTTCAACCTCATCCTAGGGAGCGATATCAAAAGTAGGTAGGTATGTCAATTCGATCATAATATAGGTGAAAATTGTAAATTATAGGTGAAAATTGTAAAGTAAAATTTAAAAATGACACACGAAATGATGTCTTCTGCTATGGAAAGATTTTTCAATTGCAAAATAAATGCTAAAATCAACAAAAGTCATTCAGTTTGATGTTTATGACCACATAGAGGGACGTGCGTGGGAAAATGTTCATTGCACATATGAAATTCTCAACATGGAAATTAATCATTCAAACGGTATAACTTATATGTTTATGATATTTATAGTGGCGGTATATTAAACTGCACTGATTTAAAAGTAACGCGGTCTTATGCATAATCGTGTTATTCGCATTTGTATGGGCCGTCACTTTAGCAGCAGACTAACGGATTCATCCTTACTGAAACCATTACACGCGATGTTATTAGGAGGAGACATTCTTGGCAGAATGAATCTTTTCCAGAAAGCCCTTCGCACCGGACAACAGGACCATGTCTCCCGTTTTGAAAAACGTCGTCGCTCCCCGCGCCCCAACAATGCAGGGTAGTCCATATTCCCTAGCCACGACAGCGCCTGAAAAAATATTTGAAACTAGCAGTAAATAATACAATTCAAAACAGGAATCCTCTATTAAATGTGAAAGGCTACACGTACTTCTAATGCAATAAAGTCGTAAAACTACAGGAGCTAGGACAACAACTAACAAGGAAGAGCAAGAATCCTGACTTAAATCCCTTTCGGCACGCCGGGGGGACAGGTTGATTTCACCGGTTTAAAGTAGGGGATACGCGAACTCTAATTGTACTAATTTGTATCAAGCATTGCGCGAGCTGCCGCGCAATCCACTCCGCGCACCTCAACCAACCCGCGCCGCGCTCCCCTCATTCCCCCCCCCCCCCCGATCTTATTTTGCCCATTAACGAACTTGACTGAGATTTTGCAACCTTAAATTTTATGTATCGATTTGAAAGTGAAAGTTATCGTGTCCACAACAAAGTGATATTAACAAAGTTTTTAATAACCATCTTTTATCACCTTATTAACCCAGCAAGGCCCCTTACCTGAGGTGGCCGTACAGGGCAAATACAGTAAAAATAAAAAATATATATGTATATTTTATTTATTTGACATATTCAATAAGAACGGTTTTCTTGACGAAAACATATATTTTTTATTGTTATGATTAATTTGCCAAAAATATACCAAAATAGGTTGTATATCCGATAATATTAAGCTAGTCACTTTTTTTAAATAAATTTCCTGAGAAAAATTCCTAATTCCTTCTTAGTTCTTAAAAAAATTAATAAAGGGATAATATACGTGTCAAAAGGAGGAAAACGCTCTAAACCACATTTGACAAACGCTGTGTCTAATTTTAACCGTCGGTGTAGTTAAGTAATACAGATGTATTTAAAAATCACTACTGTCTTTTTAGGGGGTTGATCTAAATTAACATCTTAACCCATCATATACATATAACGTTCTCACATTTACTAAATTTGTAATTATTTTTTCCCGTAATTAGGAAACATTTTGCTGATTAATGCACGTATTTTAAACCATAAAAAGGTTTAATAGAGGTTAAAAAATCATCTATTTTAACCTATTTGTAAAATATTACGCGCATATTTAGGCTTGTAATTTGTATACGCAAATTACGTAAAAGGTAACAAGACTACTATTATAAAAATTTAATTATTTTGTTTAATCGATCTTTTTTATTTTTGCTTATTATTATGCGTACATACCGTGGGATATGAGACCTCCCAATTCAGTGACGACACCGCCCAGCAGTGGGAAGTATGGAGACCAGCCTATGTCCGTGGAGGTCGTTATTAAGATGTCACCGTTTTCTAACTGTCCAATCTGTAAATGCAATCAAACTCAAGTAAATTTTTGAAGTTTGTAAAATAAACTGGAACACGGTTGGATTTTTCAATAAAGAATAAATAAATAAATAATCAAAGAATATAACTTTCTTGAAAAACAAAAGTTCGGTTTATGCTTTGTTTAGTTCGTGAAATGTGAAAAACGGGATCTAACTGCAACAGACACCACTTGATTTAATAAACCAGAGCTACATGCATGTGCGTCCAGACAGGTTTATAAAGCATGGAAACTGGCTGTAAGATGTTGTTCATAATCATCGAAGGAAGCGACCCATTCAAAGTGCCAAAAACACGCGAGATATTCGCTTCTACCGTAGCGACTTCACTCTTATCGGCTAAATACATCAATCAACTTCCTTTTTTTGATAACTTAAAAAAAATATTGTCTTTCTATTAATGGACTACAAGCAATTTAAACTAAGCGGGCGCCCCTACTTTACATGAGCGTAGGTGCCATTAATGGTTTGGCTCTGACCGGGACTGATATCAATTAGGTGGAAATATAGGGGAGTTATTAGTGGAGGGAGGGGGGGGGGGCTACTGCCCCCATAGCACCGCAATCTGGTTTGTGATCTTTCAATGGTTCCCACATTTTCAGAATACGTTAAATGGCCGGCAACAAAGACGGTTAACCACCTAGTTTTTGAGTGAGGTCGTAAATTACCATGAATTACATCAGCTCCCTCATAAAAGTATTTCAGTCTTTCATTCCGTACTGTAAATAAGGAAAAATATTTGTAAAATGTCAGTACATCCCTTGACCCTACACTTTCACCGCCAGCCAACGTGATCTAACGCCGTCGCACGAATTATTCGCATAATTTTAGCAATAATATAAAACCATAATTATTCGTTTACCAGGACATATGGTGGGTCAACCGGGACAACCGGGACCGAGGCTCTAAACCGGTGACATGGCCCGGTGTACCGGGAGGTATGGCAACCCTAGCATAGGTATACATTGACCAAAATGACCTTGATGTGACTTACCTCCGACAGACGTTGGACGACACACGCCCTGCCTATTATGTCCCCAGGACAAACGGGCGTACCAATCAAACGATCCTCAGTGCTGCCTTTCCTCAATTCTATTTTGTGTGACATCGTGTTTATAGGCTGCGGGCATCCTTCGTTTATTTCTAAAAATTGTAAGGAATCCCACTTGGGAAATAAGCGCCGCCTTTGGAGAGCCCTTAAATTAGCCAATTATCAAACATAATAATAATATTATAATAATCATCAGACATATTGCTATCAAACCGAAATGTTACTAATTAATATAAGTGATAACTCGATTTCAAAATAATAAATATAAATAATTATCATTTATAACTAAAAGAAATCATGTATGTTGCATACCTAATTTATACTTTTTTTATTTCCGTATAACTTATGTTCAAACCCTATGTGACATAGTTTAATGGAGGTAAACAGTAAAATAATACAGAAACGAATTAGATGTCAGGCAAATGTCTATCGAGTCGTCCACTCCTCGCAAATTATTGTATGCGTGTTTTTTATTGGTTTTTTCAGGGGAATAATCAATGTTGTCAATGTAATCAACCAAATAAAGAATGATCAACCCATATACTTAATGTATGTTCTCTAATCTATATAAATTAGAGCGGCTTTCAGCCAGTTAAATAAATAACAAAAAATAACAAATGCATGCATCGCACAGAACAGGATTTGCATAGTGCGGGGAGTATCGCATATTTATACAGGTTGTCCCAAGACCATTAAAAAAATAGCAAATTGGTCCTTCACTTTCTAGTGTTATTTGTTAAGAAACTCATAATATCAAAATTCATATAGTTTCAAAGAAATACAAGTTAAAGTTTCTATTCTAAATGTCGATTCACTCGTGTAATTTTTCATTGGCTCCTGCCTCGGATAACTATGTCACTGGGTCACTGGGCCGCGGTCAGTCAAGTTGAGGTCGTTAACCTGCCGCGTTGTTCGAAACGCACTATAAAGGCGGAGCTAAATGATCACTGTCAAATGTCACACTGATCGAACAGACACCGGTCTAAGAAGGGGTAATTCCTTACCCCTTCTTAGACCTTGTAAGAGGGATGCTATTGGTCGACAGATTATATTGATTTTTTTATTGATAAGATTGATTTACACAAATAATAAGTTTAATGAAAATTTTTCGATTTTGTTACATAATTTCTTCTCTCTTCTTCTATTATTATTATGTTATTTCTTTCTTTCTTATTTATAATTTTTTAAATTTCTTAATAGGGAACATGAACACCCCCTGAAATCTGCAGGAATGGTCTTGGGACATCCTGTATAAACAAGGTCCTTAGAAATTAATCTTATGTTTAAATTATTCTAATATTTGTCTGTTATTGTCATGTTTATGTATAATATCTTGTACATTGTTTTGATTTTTATGAATAAAATAAATACATTTAAAATTAGTATTTATTAGTAAAAGTGGTATTAATTAACTCATTTATTAATGCATTCAAAATTATTTTTCGATGATTATAGGGCGATAAATATATTTTAGACAAAGATAACTCAGTTATAAACACGTAGCCTGGCTGTCAATTTCAAAGGTAATGTTAATCTAATAAAATGAACATATATCATGCTACTTACTTTGAAACATACGTTGGATTTCTAGTTCTAATATAATCTTTGAGTTCATATTGGGTGAAATAAAATATCAATTTCTCATCAGGGATGTACCATTCTTCCAGCATCTTTCTAGCCAGGGCTAGATAGGCCATTCTAAATTTGTGAATGAGAGAAATCAAAGCCTCCTTCGTCGCCTCCCTCCTTGCGACGGCAGTTTGACAGATTGGTACAAAAATCCTTAACAGCCTCCTGAAACAAATGATAAACTTCGTTATTAGATTTATCTCAATTAAAGACACGTGTGTATTCGTTTGTGTCCCAGATCTATTTAAAAGTTAATCCGTGCATATTGTGTGTAACCCTATATGCTTGTGTGTTAAGAGAACGAAGACACAAAAAAAAATCGCCGTTCTATAAGTATTAAATAATGAAATTTCCAACTTGCATTGATCGATTAACTAAAAAGAGAGACATTACGAGCATTGAGCGTGCTCGTATAATATGAGAAGCTTAATCCCTTTCGCACGCCGAAAGGCAAAGGTAGATTTCACCTGATCAAAGTAGGGGATAGACGAACTCCAATTGTACGAACTTGTATCAAGCATTGCGCGAGCTGCCCCGTAATCCACTCCCCGCGCGGCAGCCCGCCAAACACTTGCGCATACTAAATCCCTTATAGGGGCCTTTTTCTGCCGCAAGGGTTGCCCATATCAAAAATTATTTTAAACAAAAGTTGTAGGGAATTCATAGGCCTACAATTAAAATTGTCAACAGATTTGATCCTGCTATCAAAAAAGTTTACTTAAATAAGTTTTAGACCTTTATCTAAGAAATAATATATATTTTAAATTATTTGGTATCTTATATACTAAGAAAGTTATAACCCCCCCCCCCCCCCATTCCCGCCCCCTGGTCTGATTTTGCCCATTAACGAACTTGACCGAGATTTTGTGGCTTTAAATTTTATGTATCAATTTTAAAGGTAAAGTTATCGTGTCCACAATAAAACGATATAGCTAGATAGATAAACAGATATATAAACAAATCAGAATTTTTATTTCAGTTTTTTTGTGTTTGTGCTAGAGTGAATTGCGATCTGTCGACAGGGACGCCATTCACGAGCGTACAGGACGCGTCTGGAAACGATTGATATGCAACTGACAAGTTTTATCTACATACATAGACCGCTTTAAGCTGGGCTTAATAGCTTAGTAACGGATTAATTAATTAAAATCAAAATAAATGAACTATCAATATATATTTCATATTACATTATATTTAAATTTGTAATCCTCCCATTACATTTTTACACATCTTAGCCGAACTTTCCAGCGGTTATTAGAACAGCCCCATAGGGTATTTATTTTATGATTGCAACTTACTTAGAAATAGAACTCTTCGGAGACACGAGCTGCGAAACAAGTTCCTCGGGTGACAAGGCATACGAGGTACCCTCAACGGGTCCAGCTCTCCCCACGGAACTCACGCCAGCTTGCAGGGTCTTCAGCAGAACTCGGTGGTTCATTCCCCATGTTTCGGTCGCTAAATCGAACTGTCAATACATGCTTAATATTATCGTTTTACTCAGCGCTGACAAAGATAGAGGAGAATTTGACCTCATACAGTTTGTTTTCTTTTCAATTGTTTTTAATAAACCTGCTTGAGAATGTTTAGAGTGAGAAAGAATATTTTTTTAGAACTAACATTACTGTGTAACGTGAGCAAAATGATCCTAAAGTTCTAGTCTAGGGCCAAAAAAAGGGTCAAACATTCTGTCCGTTTTATAAGACTACAGGTTTTTATGGTACAAAAGTGTGTATAGCACAATGTTTCAAAAACAATTAAGGAAAAACATTAATTTATTTTTAAATAAAAATCTTTTACGTTTTTTTAATATTGTCAAAAATTGTGTCAATTGTCGTTTATGCGATTTGCAGCTATATTTAAAAACGACCTCAAATATAATATAAGATAAATACTTTTACAATCGATTAAATAAATTTATCAACAGCGATTTTAATAAAGTCATAAAAAATCTTGAACCGCTAAATAAATCCACGAACTAAGTAGTCCGCGCATACGAAATAGTATTTATAGATGTGAACCTCTTTTATACTTCTATGGCCATGCTGCTCAAAGAACGCGTTCAGTTTAGTGGCTGCTGCCGAACAGTTGCTTCCGAGCCATTCTTCAGACTCTTCTATTGGAACTTTCGAGAACTCCGCGGACTTTCCAGATAAACGGATCGCCGTCGAGATTTCTGACAGCGCGGTCGGCACTTCGGCGGATATCACGTCCTTGCAAGACGACAATATCTTTCCTATATCTTGATAGTGGTCCGACGTAAACTCTAAAAAAGAAAAAAAATATATTAATTAAATAGGAACGCTATATTTATCAAAGAAAGAGTAAGACAGAATATTACCTTTCTTCCCTTCTAAAAGAACTGACATCGCAAAGAATTCACTAAACAAACTAATCGTTGTGACTTTGGAGTGACAAAATGAACATTCATTTATCAATACCAGCGAATCGTCAATTGCTTTGAATAATTCGTTAATGCTATTATATTTTCCCAAATCTAATTTAAATTGTTTTGATATATAAGTCAATTTTTCAAGGTTGCGTTTTCCTTCCCATATACTCTGAAAATAATAAAAAATACGACACGATTAGATTTTTTTTTATTCAGCGATGTAAATGTGGTTTAAATTTTTGAATATATTATTTTATGGAGATTTGTTTGATTGATTTTTCTGTCACCGTGAAAGCAAAGTGAGTTCTTGAAAATTCAACAACTGCACTTAACTGCACTTAACTGATTGCTCTCTCATTTTTGTAATGTAGTTTATCTCATTACCACTAAATATGAGCTTTTAAAAGTCGTAGTGAAAGTCATAATTTTTTAAATAATGAAATAGATCAATTAGTGCTTGGTTTGGCTTTTTATTTATTTATTGTATATTCACAAAAAAAATATTAATTTTCTCGACTTCAATGGTTAATGAAGATTTTATATAGATTTGAAATTAACTTTAAACCTCTGAAACTTTCTGAAATTAACTTTCCAGACCTCTTAAATGAGCATAAAGTGACTTACAGTTACTTTGGTTGTCAAGGGCGATATGTTCATTAAAACAAAATTAATGGCTGTTATTTTTATAGTTTTTTTTTAATAAATAAAATAAAATAAAAAGTAATAAAATTTAAAAAATCAACCAGAGCGAAAGGGCTCCGTTGATAGACATACCCACCACTGACTGGGAGTAGTTGCAACGGCTTGAGGTATCGAGTTCTAAAGATACTTATTTTTTTTTTAATTACCACAAACATTTGAAGCGTTGTATATACATTCATCAATGTGGATTCTGCTGGCCTACGCCTCAAGGTAATGGCGTGTATTCTCTCGTCCATGACTTGGTGTCCAAATATTCCCATCTCTAGTACTTTTACACCTACGCTCACTTCGGTTTCTGAACGTCTGTACATAGTCTGAAAGAAAATATACGAACATTAAACTTCAATAATTTTATTAAAAAATATTTTTGTAAGAAATGCAAAACAATAAATACATCAATATATTTATTATACCTATTGCAATGGATACTTTGTCATGACATACGGAAAATTTCGACATATCTTCGCGTTTCACACCTCCTAGAACCCAAAACCACCTTCAGTATTAAAATGTATACATAAGTTTATATATCTATCTATCTAGCTAGCTATATCGTTTTATTAAGGACACGATAACACAAAATCTCGGTCAAGTTCGTTAATGGGTAAAATCAGACCAGGGGCGGAAATGGGGGGGGTATTCGAAAAAGTAACATTTTGCTATAACTTTCATAGTATAAAAGATATCGAATTCATTTAAATTTTATTTTATTTTTTATATAAGGGCCTAAAACTTACATAAGAAACTTTTTTTGATAGCACCTACCGTAGGTGAGAATAAGTGGTTTTTCAAAATTTTAAAAATTATACCTCGTTTAATAGGCACTGGATACAAGTTCGTATAATTGGAGATCGCCTGTGCCCTAATTTGATCCAGTGAAATCTACTTCCTCCTTCCGGAGTGCCGAAAGGGATATTAATTTAAAAATACAGCATGTTTGATTCACGTAGAGTAAGAAACTATAACAAATTATATTGACGAAGACACAAAAATATCTCTGGAATTGTTTTTTTGCAAATAAACCATTATTTGTATCAAATCAATTCATCTTTCATTAATTCTTTCATAATAAGAATTTTAATTTATGTATAATTTATCTGTAATGAAATTATCTGTAAAACATCACTCCCAGTCACAGATTTTAACCTATGGTAACATAGATCAGTGCTCCGCAACCTTTTCTCACCTACGACACACCAAAATTCTTCCTAAAATTCCGCGGCACACAAAAAGCTATTTTGCCTAATATAAAGGGTTATTTTTTCTTTGTTTATGACTAATTTGGTGCAGTCATGGTGTGTACAAAGCACACTGCGCAGTTTTCAACAATTGGCACCAGGCGCTGGAGAAACATTGAAAAATTTTATAATAATTATTTTTATTCTATACTAAAATATTAAAATACTTTGAATTTTACCGCGGCACACCTGTATCTTGCTCACGGCACAGCAGTGTGCCACGGCACACCGGTTGCGGAGCACTGACATAGATGAATACACAGTTCGACGCTTAATAACGAGGGTAGCACATATCGTAAGTCCATTTGGAATTATATGGTGGGATTAGGGAGGGGCAGAAGTGACATTTAGAATTGATCTATCTCTTTGTTTTTCCGTTATATTGACAAAAGAAACTATTCATAATGTAACCTTTAGCAACAAAGGCGGCGTCAAATGATCAGCGTCAAATTTTCGATGATTTAACTTTGACCGGCGAACAAACAACCCATTTTTCTGAACATTTGAGATTTGACGGTGAATGAAGTTTGTCGAAACAACCGACTGTTAAAAGATGTGACGCCTTTAAAATAAATATAATGCTGCATAAGAAATAATTAATCTCACATTCATAACATTGATTCCAGGATGATGGTGCGTAACTGATAGAGCTTCCTGATACCATTCGTTTTTCCAATTTTGATGAATATTTAAACTAATGCCTTTATCGAGACCGTCCACTACAGTACTTAGAGTCAAAGGTGAAACAGCCCCCGGAAGTACCTAAAACATAATAAATAAATAAACGATTGCCAACAAAAATAACCGTTCCAAGTACATAAATATATCCAGGCTAGGACGAGCATATTAATAAAAAGAAATGCATAGACTAAATCATTTTTAAAAATGTAGGCTGTAAAGCCACCATCTTCGACTAAAGTCTCACTAATTATTGGAAGTCAGCGTGAAACTCATCGAAGCACGAGTAACGCTCGGCATTAGGACAAAGTGGGAAAAATGGATAAATGCGATTGGCTAGATAGCAAAATTTGTTTCCGCTCAAAACCATCCGTCAAAATTCTAACCTCTAAGACAGCTTTTATTAGAGTGTCACATTCTTTAAACGGCGAAAACAGCCTAATATTATACAATAATATATAAAAATGTAATACATTTAAATAGTAACTTAGTAATTGCATATATTTTTAACGTTTAGTTTTTGTATACATATTTAGTATTATTCAAACCATACGTAACGGAATTGAATGAAGTATTTATTAAACGTATACAGGGTGTATTTATATTCACTGACGGCCTTTTAAAGGGTTGATTTACTCGTATATCAACAATCAATCATTATCAGCAAAAAATATTGAAAAAATGTTTCCCAAAAACGAGAAAAACGAATTCGAAATTTAAAAGAAATCGATTTAATGTTTCAGATAGCGTTTGGACGCATAGCGCGAGATAGTTACATACAGATATAGATTAACCTTGTAAATATACCGTGTATATTGTATGTATTTATAAAAATATGCACTGTTTGTTGATGTATGTATGTAATGTATGTGTGATATTTATGTTAAATCTTATGATATTTTAGTTCTAAACTGGTCACACGTGCATAAAAAGTAATTAATTTTTTCTTCTTTCTTCTGGCCCCTCGCAGAACAGTTTTTTTTTAACCTACTTAGAGTGGCCATCTTAATGTTAAAGTGACAATAAATGCTACCGGAAGTTTTTTTACCGGAAGGGAGTCCTTAAATAGGCATTTGATTTGAAAAATAGTCCTTTTCTATTAGGTACTTTTGATAACAAACCTCTCCAGTATTTGCAAATGACATCATATCTTCTTCAGACATTACAGGACTGTCAAATTCATGTGTCAATTCATACTCAGTCCAGCGATCCAAGCTGGTTATTGGTCGTGCTTGAAGTAGGTATATTTTGTTCTGAAAAATCAAGAATTTATTTTACAGGTTCAACATTGTAAATAACTAAAATATTTACAAAAATGAAAATATTTGACCTAGGGGATGATGAAATTATTAAAGGAGTAAGCACTGAAAATCTAGGTAGTTTGACGTTGCTTATTTATGGATAAAACGATTAGATGAATAAACAATTACTTACTAAATTTTCCTTTTTTTTAAAAGAAAATATGACCTAAGTAATATACAAATATTTTAGGCCTTGCTCAATTAAGCCAGATGTGTTTGTGTTCGATTCAGGAGATATGGTTGTAATGAAAGTGCGGATTCGAACCCAAGACCGCTGGGTTTATAGTCAAACACTACTATATAGGGAAAGTATACATTTTTAAAATCAATTGTTTCTCATTTACACACAATATTGTGGAATTTTGAAGACGTATTAGGTCCAATGATTTTTTATTATAATTTCTAGCAAAAATAAAAGAAAATGTAAATATTAGTGTCTTAGGCGAAGCGATTAAAATTGAGATTAAATATGCAATCATGGAAAACCTGGACTTTTTTTTACTTAAATAAAAACTGAGTTCACAATCTGAGGGCTCTGTGTCTGCTAATCGCCCCAGATATGAGATTTAATAATCCGTCAGAGTGTTTGAATCGGGCTATAAGATACGCGTCAGAACTACATGGAACAGAACATGGTATGCTTATTATAAGTACTAATTCTTCATGTTGATTTTTTGATTGGGGGACATCATGAATACCAATTTGGAGCTTTAATGATAGTTATTTAGACAAGGCCAGAACAAGAATATTTAGGGAAAAATCGCCTATAGATACGTACATTATAAATAGCCCACTCTATATCCCTGGGGGCTCCCCATAAAGCCTCCTGCTCAGTGGCAATTTCTCCCAAGCTGAGACACTGCTCCTCCGAGAGACTCGCCAGGGCCGTCTCGCCGCCGGACAGTCGCACGCGTTCAGTGCCGCCGCCGCCGCCGCCGACCTTCACTAAGACTTTGTGCGTTTTCTTGCCTATTTCGATGCTATCAATCTTGATGGCATTTTTATAAGTCCTCGACAGCAATATTGTATCCGGTTCAACGTCGCCAGACACAACAGACTGCAAACAAAGGTAAAATTATAAATCCATATTTAAGAGTAGATTTAATTTATTAGTGTTTTGCCATAAAGTAAGTAGCGCAGTATTTTTTTAATTTATAAAAAAATAAACTGTTTTTCACGGAAGAAATGGTAAAACATAATCAAACTGAGTATTCAGCTAACAGTGCATAAAAGCAACACAAACTGGTTAGGCCAAAACAATGCATACAATCAACAACATTAAATAACCAAGGATATTAAATATTTTAAAACAAAATCATAAAAAGTAAACTCCATCTTTAAAAAAAAAAACAGATCAACAATTGGTTAAACCTACTTCTTTAGTTTTTAAGAATGACACTTGATGATACCTTTATTTGAATTTTGCTAATTATTGCGAGCTAAATCGTTTTATTACACTATTTTTAAGTTTTGATGACTATCACAAATTGGACTTCGATAAATATTTATTTTAATGACAATTTAACACAAATTAAATGCCATAAACATAGTATGTATCATTACAGTGGGTAAAACTGCATTAAAAATATGTTTTGTGTAACTGTACCTCTCCAAGTCCATAATTTGAGGTGATGAGTATGTAGGAAGGATCGCCCGTGTTTGGATGCCTCGTGAACATCACTCCAGCCGCCTGGGCTTCGACGACGACTTGAATGACCACACCCATTCCACAGTTTGCCACCTGGCCGTGATGCCTGCGCATGAATCAGGGTCAGTATTATTATATCTAGATACTTTTATGCATAAAATAAGAGAAACAGAAGGTACCTTCTATATTCGATACTTTGAAATGAGAACAACGACCCCCAGCATTCTTGGACCGCTCGAATGACGTCATCATTTGTTGTGCAGCCGAGGATGGATAAGTTTTGACCGGCAGCTGATAACTCTTCAGAATCTTCACCTATACCTAAACAATATACGAATGGAACATATGAAAACTTGTATAGCTTATTTTAGATTATTTTTTGAGTTTGTAACTTTTAGTTATCAAAGACCTTTAAAAACTAAAAATAAAAAAAATTAGACTCCGTTAATGTAAAAAAAAACTATTGTACCCTCTTCAATACTACCTAATCGTGTTGTTAGGAACACTATACGAGTACACACATTTCTAAAAGTTTACAACACGTGGAAACTTATTTTAAGTTATTATTATTATAGGTACGAAAACCTACAATTTATGGAACAATATTCTTAGTATTTAGGATCAACTGAAAAGGTGAAAAATGTGCATTTCAAAAAAATATATCTTTCTAATGGAGACAACCCCGTTTTCAGTGTTTGTATATGTTTCTGTACACGTGGACACGTTGTATATGTTTCTAAATTATATCGAAAATATATAGAATGTGAATTTTAGTGAGTGAGCCTTTCACATTATCGCATATTCAAGCAGTCTTATATTATGTAAAAAAAACAGAAATAGCTTATTTAAATACACATAAATTAAATAATAAATTATAATAAATCGTACAGACCTGAAGATCGTACAGCAAACGAGGCTTTATTGTAATCAACTTCATTTTCGATTTTCATCCTTAGTTTGTCCATGTAATTATTGACAGATGTTTCAACTTCAGATATTATAGGGGTGGAGTTAAATGCCTTAACGACTCTGTAAATAGAGAAACATATATAACCTTTCTTAGAACAGGTAACTCTTACCCCTAGTTAGGAAGGTTATAGACTTGTACTCATCGGCCAACTTGATTACTAAATAAAAAAAAAAAAATCTCACGAGAGTATTTGTAAGGTTTGTAATATTTTCAATAATGTGACCTTATGGTGTATCTGCGGTACTGGGCCTTTTATCTGGATACTAAAATACAACTTTGTATGACCGGCAGACGGACGACCACACGAAGCATAGTATTAGGATTTGGGATATTTTGCACAAATTCAGTTATGTATTATTATAAAAAAACTAAACGTTTGTGTTGTATTTGCTTTACCTTTCGCATACTTTCTTCATATCATTTTCGACTAGTTTTTCAGGCACATTTTCCAAGTTTTTTATAGATTCTTGAATTTCGCTCGCCGAATTTATCTGGGCGGCCATCGCATTCACAGTTAAACAAAATCCAGGCGGAACTACATACTGAAAAAATGTTTACGATATAATGATTTTAGTAAAAGGTATTTTACTCGATACTGTTTCAGTTGTTTCAGTAACGTTAACTATAACATTGTAAACACTAACAATTGTAATTTTATAATAATAAAAATAAGCTTTAATAAAGATTGTAAAAACCGAATGTCTACAAATAATAATTTGACATGCTAATTCATTTATTAAAAATTATCAAAATTAATGTAAAGTTGGGTGTCAAGCAAATCGGTCAAGCAATCGGGGTCACAACACTCCTACGATACTCACATACATACTAACATTCGTTTTATCGAATCTTTAAAGCCACGGTAGCCTTAAATATACAGTGTCCCAAGACCATTCCAGAACACTTAAGGGGGTGTTTATGTACCCTAGTATGAGTAAGAAATTATAGTAAAAAAAAATCTTGTTAAAAATCGCAGGGCCAATTAGCTGTTTTTTTTATCAGGATTGTATTGGGACACGGTGTATAATTAATTTAAAATCTAAATGTCGATTTTACTCAAAATACTTTACACTCAGGTAGTTAAAAAGTCAAAACGAACAGCGAATTTCATTCGATTAATATTTTTTTTTTTTGGAAATGAAAATGTATATATTCTCGCCGACCTCTAACCTTTCTAGAAGGGGTCGAATGCAGAAGGGCGAGTGAGGCACCCTTCGCGCCGACGAGTTGAGGGCAAATAGCCCCGTGTTCGCTAAAATCCACGCAATAGTTTGACGAGTACTTTTGTGTCGGCGTGCCCCATGTCAGCTCTTTAACGTGTGGAAAGGTATTTTTCTCCGAATGGGGCGCATCTGAAATAAAATGTCAGATCGTATTATTCAGGAAGGTTTACAGGTTGTCCCATCACTATTCCCGAAGACTTTATTGTTTCCTATTACGAGTAAGAAATATATTAAAAAATGTGAAAATAATCCATCACAAAAAAAATATTCATTTTATTAAATCGCTGGTGTAAATTTCCTTGTTTCCATGCCACATTTTTAAGAAGAAGTTCTAAGAAAAAAGTTTTTCTCACCGAAGTAACTGTAACCCAACAGCAGCAAGCCTCTTCCGAAATCCTCATTAACCCCACAATGATAAGGGATGAGGATATTCTCCCATTCCCATGGACTGCCACTTCTAACAATCATTTTCTTTTGACTTTCCAATTCCAGAGTAATCCTAAATTCACGTTTTCCACCTGGTAATAAATTTTCAGCGTATTTGAATTAATCAGTCAGTAATGGATTTAAATACGATAACAAAATTAATATAAGATAAGATTTTCTTCGTGATAAATTTAAAAGTGTATGTAAAATATAGGAAGAAATTAAACCTTACTTGTCATAATAACTGTATAGGCCTTAGGAATATGTGACTTAAATTCTCCGAAATCTTTGAACTGCAAATCGCACGAATCGATTGCATTTTGGTCTCCTGACGGAATTCTCATAGTGCCATGGGAAATCCTGAAAATAATACAACATGAATAGGGATGTACAACATAAATAATTCAAAAAACTTATTTTTAATATTTTTTCTAACACATGTACTTTGAAGACTTCGCTGGTTCGCTAGTGATACAAGTTTATTTTTTTTTCAAAAGCTGAGTTGGGTTTTTAGGGAAAAGTTTAAAGCGCTGCAGGTAAGACTGCTACATTCTCTGCTAGTACTTCGAAGTAAAAATGGACCTAAATTATTTCTCTCAAAAAAAAAACCTTTATTTTGAAGGTATGGTCTTGCGTTCGATATAAAAGTGTTTCTGAAGATGTGTTCTCTAATCGCGAACCATGCTGGAAGTTATAAAGACCACATATTTTATGTCTAAAACTTAAGGGGCATACGTAAGTATGTCGTCATTTTTTTACATTTTAGATTAAGGATTCCTCAGAAGTAATGGATATAACAAAGATACAAAAAAAAAAAAAAAATACACTGAACCTTTATCTAGTACAATTTCTGGCTATTTTTTGTAATTTTTTCCTGATTACATAGTAAAACAATAATCATGCGGTGTCTGTATTTATTTATTGTAAAAAAAAGCTAATGTAGAGATAAAGGTAACAATGGTTATTTCCTGATTCCTTTTTAAAAAATGTGTTTCAATAATTCAAAATAAATTATTTTGTGATTATTCGCATTGGGACCAGCGATAGACCGGGAGGAAGCGAGTAACGCCCGCCGCTCTCTTCGCACCAGTGTCGGAATCTGCCGTGACGTGAAGAATAGAGCCTACTCTATCAGGAAATAACCATTGTTACCTTTATTTCTACATTACTTTTTTTTACGCCGCGATAAATGTGTTTGTTGGGCCAATTTACAAGTTTTAAACACGACTTTAAGTTCCTTAAATTTTCCCATTCAAGGTCAGATAAAAATAGCAGCACACTATCGAATTTGCTTACACCGAAATATTTCACGGACGGAGATTTTAGAAAAATATAGGCATCCATACTATTTATATATTAGATTATAGTACTTATTTTAAACATACCATTAGCACGCATAGTCAATTAGTACTTTGCGCGTTAAAAACTCATTCAGTATTTCAATGCGACTTATCAGCATAATAAGTGATAGTGAACAGGCTAGCTGGAACCAGCGGTGAGAACTTACTCATTAGTGCTGATTGGATCTAAACCAGTAACATGTGTAGCAAACCTAAAAAGGTAGACGCTGCAAAGAAGTGTATATAGTTGGAGTACAATGGGCCGGCCGAGCTATAGGCCGGTCAAAATAAAAATTCAATTCACAAAAAAAGCAAAAGTTTTCAAATTTCACTAATTTATTAGGAATCATGTATTCAATTTCTAAATAAATTTACGGAAATCGTAAAAATTTTAAAAAAAGTATTATAAGCGTTTATAATATTACCCTCATCTTCAAATTTGCAACCCAATTGAGACACCGAAAGACTATAAAATAAAGAAGAGAGGTAAATATAGAATGTATCGTTTGGTAGGTTAAATTTTGCTATATATTTGAGGTTATAGGTACTTGTGTATGTGCTTATATAGAACTTAAGTGAATTTAAAATACTAACTGCGCGAGACCCTCATAGTAAGAGTTCGATTGAAGAAGGTATGCAGTGCCATCCTGTGCGATGCCCTGCAGGGCGAGGGTTCTCCTGACAGGCGCCGAGCCCAGAGGCGCCCATTGGCGAACCCGCACTCCGCGAAGATGCAGCGCTCGAGGCTCAGAATCGGAGCCCAAGTAGACCTCACCCATGGCGCTGCCTAACTGGTGGTAGCCGCCTTCACTCCACTGGTCTCTAAAGTTATATTAGAATATTAAAAAAATATTTAAATTATTTAAATATAACGGTATGATACTGTCCTTGCTAATATTAAAAATGCGAAAAACTAATTTTTATTTAGTCGATTTTACAAATATCTTATGTTATTTCATAAGTTCCTAATTTTAACAATGAAGTTGTTGATACCACTAGGGTTACCTGTTCTGGGCCTAGTCTGAGCTGCCAATCGACAATCGATTCGAATGTGACATCACTTTCGTCCGCTACCGACGTTCGCGACGAAGGAAGAGTTTACTGTTTTGGTCGATTTTCGAGTGCCAATTGGCAGTCAGACTAAGCCTGCTGGACGGAGTATCCTTTCCTTTTCCAGATGGTATATTTTAATAAATCTACTGATCGTGCAGAAGAATTATTATTATCTGTAAACGTATTTTTACTTGATATATATTACGATATGTTTTTTTTATATGATTTATGGATGTGTAATATAGATAGAATATAATATGGCATTATGTATGCCTCATTAGTTCTTAAATATGTTACCTACCTAAGAGTAGAAGCCACAACACATATATATATATTTTTAAATATTGTCTGACTTTTACTATCTTTTGCGGAATCAGGAACTGCGTTGTAAAATATCGATGCCAAATAATAGAAATGTCTTTGGCCATACGCTGATAACATCTTAGGTACTTTATGGTTTATTTTTGCATTGAAGAAATAAAGTAGCCCCGTTTGGCGAACAACAAGCACCCCTTTTGCGGTTTTAGGGTTCTTGATCCAAATTGTTAAAACAGGGATCCTTATGGTGAGACTTCGTTGACTGTCTCAAAGTTATAATTATTAGTTTACTATAGAATGGAGTACCGAAATACGAGTATGGTGGTCTAGGTCATTTTATCAGAAATATATTTTTGCGTCCACTGGAGTGAACATAATAAAAAAAATCATATTATTTATTTAATATTGCGTTTAATCAACGGAAAAGGCTATCATTGGAAATTTAAAAAAAAAAAATAAAAAAGGGACTCACTTTCAATCTAAGCTAGCACTACAAAGCTGCTGGTAAAAAACAAGCTTACAACTGTTCAATCCACTGTGGATGTCTCCAAGGTTCTTTGGAGATAGCGTCAGCCATTAACTCATTGCTCCAATCCTGTATGTTGAACGCCGGTTTCTGGCAATTATTCCATCTATAATTAGATAAATTGAATTACTTGGTTTTTGTTAGTCGCTACTTTGCCGAGGTTTGATAAAAAGTTACCATTCAATCACAGATAGGAAAATTAGAAATTGGCTGATGAATTTACGCAAATGAAGCCATAGGAATTCAGGGTTTGAAGAATACAAATTAAGGGGAAAAAATAGACAGGTCTGATATATATATATATATATATATATATATATATATATATATATATATATATATATATATATCAGACCTGTCTATTTTTTCCCCTTAATTTGTATATATATATTTTATAAAAATGCATTTTTAACTCTCTTTAGTGTAAAATATTGACAAATATTATGTAACCATCTAATTAGGTGAAATAAGGGATGGATGATATTTTAACAAAAAATATTAAAATAATGGATTTGTGATTACGATGAAGGATGGTGGTGAAATGAGATGATTAACAATCATAAAATATAAGTCAAATAACTTTACAACTCAATTATACAATTATATATATATATATATATATATATTACTATTATTATTACGTACCACTACTTTTACTTCTCTAATATGTATATTATTTATATACATTTATTATTACTTTTATATAAAAAAAAACACTAAATAAAATAAATAGATAATATGATAAATATGATCAATTCGGCGTAATCCGGCAATTTACAGGCAATTTCATATAATATTTTGCCTGATAAGTCATTTCATGAGTAATTTTGTAACTTTAAAGATTCTTAACGTTTTTAGGAAGATTACTGTTGGGACATTGTTTTTAAAATGTATTTGATAATTTATAAAATAATAATTTTCTTTATATTAATTACATCATTATCTTACATTGTACTCGTATTCGTTATCATTTTACATAAGAGACTCGTATTCGTTATCATTTTACATAAGAGACTCGTATTCGTTATCATTTCATTACATAAGAGGGTATGGAAAGTGATTAAATTTTTTTCAAAGATAATATTACATGAATAGTGTGTGTTTTGACATGCAATGGTCATAGTATTTAAAAAAAAGATTTATTTTTTCTGTACACTTCCACTGTACACTAAGATTTCTTTTTTTCGTATGTTATACGCTCAATCCCACATGGTACAGGTCAATACAACCCAGCAAAGCCACAAAGCCTAGGTCTGTAATTTAACATCTAATCAGCTGTATTTAAAGAAGTACCTAATTTGGCATTGACTGCCTGCCTTATATTAAATAACACCATTAGGTCGGAAAAGGTGAACTAAGAATTCAGCAGTAACTACAAAAAAAACTCTTACATAAAGTTGAACTTCACGTGAATGACAGGCCGCTTATCTGAGACCTCGTTGAGAATTCCTTTCGAGAGCAACCCGTTGAAAGAAATTCTCCATCTTCGGAACGGTTCCAAAGCGGTCAATTTTAGACCTCCGCCCGACCACGTCTCGCTGTTCGTATTTGTGAACACTGTGTCGGGGTTATCTAAAGAATAAAAATGTGATGGTTTCCTTATTATATTACAAATATTACAAAAACAATTTAATCATTTTGAAACTAAACATTATTGATTTTTTAATTTAATATTATTAAATAATAATTTTCGTCTCCTACTTTATCCGGCCCTGATCATGTTAAATAATATAGCCTATTTTAAACTGAAATAATAAACTCAGAGCCGTGTTCTGATATTTAGAATACATAAAATTGTGTAGCGAGGGGTACAAGGTATTTGGCCTGTTATCGATGAAGATGAGAAGAATGAAGATAGTAGTGGAGATGTTGTCCATTAACTGAATAATCACTTAAGGTACAGTTAGAAGGCTTGATAAGTACGAAGTATATAATCTTGCTAATAATGTGCTGTTGACTTGATGTGTGGAAGACTGAAGATTTTTTAAGTGTCGCAGCGCTTGCCGTCCTTGACGTCAAACATTTTGAGAACTGCTACTCTGCGCTTTCTAAACAATGGTTTTCTGAAAACTGAAATGTGAGAAGTATTCGGCTGTCTTGTCCAGTCGTTGCTTAAATTTCTACGGAAATTTACATCTAGCAGACGATTTCACAAGGACCTGAGTTGTACTAGCATGTACTAGAATTTCGGTACAAGTGAAAACATTGAATGCAATGGAGAAATACTTTTTTAGTGGCCTTGTTAAGCAATGGCTATTTAACTTATTAACTGTCATTCGCGGTAGAATAATATATGTTTATAAATACACTTACTCGGTAATTGATAACTAGTCCCGTCAGCCAGGTTTAATAACACAACTACGTCGGACATTCGGCCCGCCCTCTTCTTGACGCTGACGTGAAGAGAGGACCCGTCGAGGTTGAACAGGCTGAAGGTCTTACTGTCCCAGCTCTCCTCATCCTTCAGGCGTCGCGGGACTTCCGACTCCGCTGCAATGGGCACGTCCTTTCCCTTTCTATGCTTCTTCCACCTGCTTATTGCGTATCTGGCCCATAGCTTTTTGACGGCAAAATTCCAATCTTCATGGTCATCTTCATCAATCAATGTTTTATATCAAATTAAAATAAATTAATAGTAAAAATACAGTTTAAAAACAAGCTTTTATTTAAGTGCTTTAATATATATACAGAATTGTGTGAAGATTTGACCTAAACAACTAACAAATATTGCACGTTAAATAAAAGTTTATAACTAAAAACACACAGAACATTTAAACGGAGAATGCTTTCTGACATGTTTGGATAAGGTAGGTTTCTAGGTAGGTATTGAAATATTATTTTAAAAATAAAAAGTTGTTGCCTTATCTGTTTTTTATTATTTACTAATAATAAGAAGTTTATTGTATTATTTATTAGATTTTTATTTTGGTTTTTATTTATTTCAAGTTGGTTTAATTTTTTTTATAAGGTTTTTTGCGAACATGGTCTGCTCGCAATAAGATAAGAAGGAGATATAAGTAATTCAGTGTCATTATTTTTCGCTTAGGTTATTTTAAGGTCGGCACCTCACCTCAGGTCGGAACCTCAGGTAAAACCCGGTCATTAGCGGACAATGTCCCCGCATAGAGGCTTGTACCTATTATTGCGATACTTACCTCAATTCAAATCAATTTATTTATTTTTTTGTACAATACAATAGTATCTATTTTGCATATGTGGCTGAATATTTTTATTTATTCGTTTAAACCAAAATACATTTATTTACAGAGCAGTAGTAACAGTTCAATGCCTATTTAATGTAACCAACAAGCGACCGGCACCTACCTCCCCCTCCCTCCCCCTGCCCCCTGACCCCATGTTCACAGCCTCTTTAACTAGACGCCGTCTGTACCAAAGAAGGCAGTGACCGTCGATGTTTGTTAATTGAAATTAAAACTTTTGAAAAAGTTACACGCTTAAACGAAAAGAATAAATATTGGTTGTTGACATTACCGCAATGGTGATCCTTATTTTTTAAATCCTTTTCTTTATTTAAGGAAATTATATTTAAAAAAAAATGGATTTACTGTCCAGATAGATTAAAATTAGTTATCTTAGGATAGGTTCGAAATGTTATTATTATTAAAAAAATGATTTCTAGGTAATTAAAAAAAAACAAAAATATAAGAAACAAATAAATAAATAAATAATAATATTAATAAACACGTGCAAATATTAAATTGAAACAGTCACCAAAAAGATCATATCCGCAAATTGACATATAGTTATATGTCATTTTATTTACATAAATTAAAGTAAGAGTTCATGAGTATCCATAGTATTTGACCATAATCTTACTATATCTCTCCAAAATCCATGTCAGATTTTTAGAAAAAAAAATATTTTTATTATGTTTTATTTTTTTGTATTTTTGTATTTTTAATTGTATAAACGTAGCTTGAGTATTTTAGTGAACCATGTCCAAATATGGTGTTCATTTTAGGCACTACGATTATAATATTTTTATAGACTTAAAAAAAAAATGGAATGGTTAAATTATCTCATAAAACAAAAAAAAAAAAATAGTCTGTAAGCAGTTTTAAAACAGCCTATGCCCCTCCGAATACTTGTAAT
The DNA here is from genome assembly GCA_020383195.1 of Neomicropteryx cornuta. Lineage (NCBI taxonomy): Eukaryota > Metazoa > Arthropoda > Insecta > Lepidoptera > Micropterigidae > Neomicropteryx > Neomicropteryx cornuta. The sequence continues at coordinate 17,707,334 of JAHKQU010000014.1, forward strand.
TTCATATTAATAGCATTAGCCCTTAGTAATTTAATGGTGAGTTTTTGAACATTTTTATATCGAACGGATCAATCAAGAAATATCGAAATCCAAATAAGATTTCTAAGTAGTTAGTGTACCTAGATTATTTAAAGAGATAAATAATATTATTTAAATGAATAAATAAATTGTCTTATATATCAAAGACTGTCTGCATACAATCGCCAAAATTTACCTGTAAACCTTTCTTAAGTACTAATTTATATGCCTTGTTTCTTTTTCCAAAATGCCATCCATAAAAGCTTCAGCGATAACATGGATAGATTTTTTGGATATTATTTTAATAAATATAGGTAAATAACTATTTTTGTTTTCGAATATCGCTTTCTTTTTCAGTATTCTCATTAGACTTTAGACTTTTTCAGTAATTGCGTGTATAAATTACTTTTATTTTTGATACAAAAGTGTTGGCTATAAATTACTATATTTTTTGTTTTTATATTGTCACTGCATTAATAATCATGTATGTAATTTACGGTATTTAAACGGTGGGGAAAATTGTAAAATAAATAAATATGCAATTGACGTCCAACTGCGTTTGAACTGCAATATGAAGTCACTTTTTCCGAGTGATTTCCATTTGATTGTCGCGATAATTCGCATTGTTTGTGTGTGTGTGTGTCACGTACTAAGAGATAGGTAGGTACTCAACTTGATTGCGGATCCAATCGCTTCTTCGGTCACAACAATCATCACATTTTTATTTGTCAAGCACATTAATAAAACTGGACTTTAACTCACCTGGTTTGGCGTAATGATCGTTCTTCTTGCGGGACGACCTGCCGCTAATAATAATTAAATAAGCCACTCCGAGGAATGCAAAAATGGCCACCGGCTGCATCAGATAACTGAAAATATCCATGGCAATCACTATCCCGCTAAATTTGTCTAAAAATGTTTATTTTTAAAATGCAATTCAAAATCACGATCGAAGCAGAATGGCGTCTGATCCTAGTGCAGTGCAAACCGGCGACTATCCATTAATCAGAATGGAGATTGGAGCGTTATCGCAACAGCTGATCACTATCAAAAATTAAATATTATTAACAACACTTAACGCAGAACGCTTTAAAATCAGTTACGGTGAACTTTGTAACAGGACTTACCTTGAATTGTAATATTGAAATATTGTGTGTAAAGCCGGTCATAAAACGTGGGCAAATATTTGCAAAGATTGATTTATTTATTCATTTTTGTTTTTACATATTTCTTAGGTAGGCTAATTTTAATAGTTAATAGATTATTTAGGTTTTTATTTTTAGGTTATTTAAAGATGCACGAATGATATGTATGAAAGGCCATTTGCAAATATTTGCACACATATTGCGTATTTTCTTTGTTGTTTCGTTATTTGTCATCAAAGTAAATCGTGTGCGCAAACACGCATCTTTGCAAATATTTGTGCACATGTCGGGGACCGGCGGCAAAGTGTCAACTGTCAGTTAAGTGTGCTCTTCGTGGTTTACAATAATATTATAATACAACTTATTAATAAAGCTTAATAACACAAATAATATAATGCTATTGTGTCGACCAAGTCGTCCATAGTGTAAGTCCGAAGTTTTGCAAAAACTTATTCATTTCAACTACCTTTCTTTTTTTGCCACAGGGCACCACTTGGTCAAGTTTCTCGCTTCTGTAAATATACTTTTTCGCGTTATTTTTATAACCTTTTTCCCACCCGTTAAATTCGCTTTTTCTCGGTATTTTTAATAATTGGAAAAAGTGTATTTTCTGACACCCTACGGTAAAATTTAAAGGCTAATTGCCATAATAGAAGAAGAGGAAGGATATTTGTTAACGTGTTCGGGAAGCTCCTCTTTGCGCAAATGTTTTTGGAAATATTTGTCTGGCCCCAGAAACGTTGGCGGGTGACAAAGGTCCTACTTTGTATTTTCGATTAACTAAATTGATCTAGTTCTTCTTTCTCAGCCGGTCGCCATCCAATCTCGAAATTCAAGAGTCGCGCTGACCTTAGGTTCAAAAAAGTGCCATTCTCACTCTGTTTCACTGTGTGAATTTTTCAAAAATAAAGTTCAATTAAAAAAATACGGTTCCATCACATACGAGTAATACTTAGAATATCTATGAACACGAGATAAGGCCACGTACGATTAAATTTATAAATACTACTTATTTATACATTAGTTTAAATCAATAAATATACATACAAACATTAGGCGATGTGTTTGATACGTTTATTATTTTTAATATTAAATTATGTAATAATTTTATATAAAGAATAAATCTTGAACATATATTAAAAATATTATAAAATTATACTTATATTTATTATTAGGTTATTTTATATTTTTTTATTCTTTTTCTTCTTCGTTATTTTTTGTCAACCCGACTCAGGCAGGGCTCATAGCTATTGGCTAAAAGTACGAGTATGTAAGGTGCTTGAACAGGCCATCAGGGTGGTAGGTTTAGGTTGTACCATTATACCACTGCATTTCTATTGACTCGACTTCATATTTTTTTTTATTGTTTCAAATCACTCAGATGTACATAAATATTGATAATTGTTTCTATAAAGTAACTTTTTTTTAAAAATTGAGGTTTACTTTTTATATATTTTAACAAATTAATTATTATGTTTTACTTTTGTTTAAACTTTTAATTCATACAAAATTATACTATTTGTAATTAAAGCTACTATCTCGTATTGTAATGCAGTAATTGTTTTTATGTTTATAATGCTTCCAACAAACAGACACCCATTCATTTTTATAATATATATAGATAAACACCGTCCATTAATTTCTCGCATTACCGTTATAACGTAAATTATAAATGGTTATAACATATATATATATATATATATTTATATTCTTACAGCTGACGGTTAAAAAAATAACTAATATATTATGAGTTTTTTTTATATTCAACTTTCTATTTCTTTCTTTTAACGTTTTTTTAACTGACAAAATTGTAAAAAAAACGAACTCTATTATAATTGTAAAAGTTGAATAATTATTTATGGTCGCTTTTGACCCTGCTGACTTAAATACATAATTAATAGTGATAAGAATTGGACCTTGATGAAATAAATAAAGTATTCGAACAGTTTTTTAATGCTGTCAATCAAAATCGCAAAGAATATAAAAATTATTGTAAAGGTAAGTATATACTAGTATTAGCAGTGATCCCCGGACACAACTCGGGTTCCACTAGGTTGGCGAAGAAATGGCGTCTCGTAGGTACATATAAAATATATAGGTAGGTAGGTACGTCGCGGTACATTTAAAATTAAACATTTAGTAAAATGATAGTAAAAATCGATAAAAACAAAATAGTCTCACTAGAGATTCTAAGATGTTTAACTGTGCACACGATGTTAGCACAGAGTTGCATTTAGCACCCAACTTTTACAACGATTTATCCAATTTCACTCATAAGTTTGAATGAATAAATTTTCTTATAACTTACATTATAAAATCCATTTTGCACTACTAAATTGCACTACTAAATTGAACAGAGATATCTTGTATTCGAAGGAGCGCCCCTTCGCGCCCGCGCGCGGTTTGAGATGGAAATGAACTGCGCGGCATCAAAAGCATCCGTCAACGGCGACAGACCAATGATGCGAGAATCATGACGACCTTGTTGGACAATAACTTCCATAATCATTTTAATAATTATTACTTGGATTGTTATCACAAAATGCTTTCTTATCGAGAGTAGGTATGTCTGTGCTATGTTAGTTTCCAAAAGACAATATGATCTTCCTAAACAAACATAATAGCATACATGCAAAATAGCATGCATGCATACGAGGGTCGTTTAATGGTGGGAGTACTTATTTATTTATTTATTCATAATGGCACAATAGGAAGTCACAACAATAAATGATATAACACTTAAAAAATATATATTATAATATAAACAAATTAAATATCAGTCATTTATACTATTATACTATTTATATTATTATACTTGTAATGTTTTGTTTTATTTTATAGAGAATAAAAAATAACTAAGTACTAATAATGTTTGGGCCGACTTGCCCGCAACAGAGGAATGTCTGCAATATCTAAAAATGTACTTTTAAGTTTATGATCATATTCCTGGCCTGTCCTACCGTTCCCTTTCAAGTCTCGGGTGTGATTGACCTAATACTCGGGCGTCAAAATGCATAAAATGCGCTACTTTCGCCTGCTAGCTTACTAATAAGACAATCATTTTCTCGTTGCAGACCTCTTCAGCAGGAGTCCTCCTGACCCAGCAAGCTGGATACACAAAGGGCACTTAATTGGCTTAAGAATTAAATACCTGCCTAACGGTTAGGCTCGACCCAACTCTAGATGATTACTTTTTCTACTTAAAGCTTTGTTCTGGTATAAAATCTTCTGCATTAGGGATATAAAAAAAAAACGTATTTAAATATGTTACTCTTACTTTATCACCTCTCAGAAGTTTATCGGGATTTTAGATATTGACACTAATGGTTTATAATAACTAACGGAAAATCTTAGTTTTCTAAACGTACATTAAAAAAAATGTGAGTGCCGGGCTTCATGTTTAAAATGTAAAGGAAATTAAATATAATATTAATAATTCATTTATTTACATTTCAATTGTCACTTACTAAGTAAATTAATACCAACCTCCAATTCCAGTCCAGTGTGTATTTCTCAATGAGATAGCAACCCGAGACCAAATACCAAATCTCGAAAAATCTTCGGGTGTCGGTATAAATGTTTACAACGGTCATGTATAAACTGTTTTTTAAAGTTAAAGTTAAAGTTTTAAGTTAAAGTTTATTTGATATATTTTTTCCTTTATAATAAAATCATTGGACGATTATAAGAAAATCAGACTCCCGAATGCATCATAACAATTGCAAGCTTGTTGTTTCTGCAAATGCTGCCGCGGCATAAATAATTATAATATTTAATATTATAAACAATATAAAAAATACATAGTTTCCTAGAACCTCTAGATTAAACAGGGTTAACAAAATCACTACTGTCCTTTCAGTAGCTTAATCTATATAAACATTTCAAAAATTAATCAGAAAAAAATGTTTCCCAATTATGACAAAAACGAATTCTAAATTTATAAGACGGAAAAATTTAATAGTATGTATAATTATTATGGTATATATATATATTTTTTTTGAGACCGTTTTAGTTGTCGATATAGATGAACCTCCTAAAAAGACAGTAGAGGTTTTAAATACACCTGTGTATAGTCGCCGGCAGGGCTTAGACTTTTTAATAAAAAATATGTAATAGAATATAAATTCTATGTACCTAATACTGTATGTAGGAGAGACTACTGTACCATAAATGTGGTTTTAGTACCATCTGATAGCAAACGGATCGTTCTGACGCGGATTGCAGTTACTGAGTGTTGCGTTCCGTGAACAGTTGTGAAGTTTTTTAAAGAATACAAGTAATATTTTTTTCGTAGTCACGAACTCTATATCGTGGAAAATACTTATAGGTGAGTATGCAATTTATACTTATTCTAATTTACAGCTATTCTGGTGTATTAAGATCATTGTTTTAATATGTTTAAGTTCTAACCTATAAAAAATACCTCGATTTTAATGTTGGGCCATTATTGTACCATGAAACGTATCTGCATAACGAACGATTTTTTTTATATTTTGTCTCATATTATATTTTTTTGAGTTTCAAGTCTACATTTTTTTCATGGTTAATGTTTTTTTCCTATGTGCTTTTTCATGTTTTCTGCTTTAATCTTCTTCATATTTGATGTTTCCCATTTGTTGTCTCAAAGAAAAACATTATTGTGTATTGTATTTTGTATGCAAGCATTTTGTCTCTTTTTATCTTTTTCGTCATTCATTGTTATTGAATTTATAAATTTAATTCTAAAATGAGATAAATTCCAATTTTTATTAATACAATATGTTCTGAGGTACGTCACATAATGTACCTTGGAACACTTCCAAAACATTTCACAATAATTTTCTTGAAAATATAGATTTTCTTAATTGTTATTCAATCAAAAGTGACTATTTTTTTATTAATAAAATAAATACTCAAAATTGTATTCAAGGTACAGCCTATATGTAATATATATATAGACAGGATTTACTCTTCTTGAGTTTTTTATTTTTAGGGTGTCTATGTAAAAAAAAATCATATTAATTATCCCACAGAAAAGCTATCAGTCGTTGAGATTGTAAAAGGTAATACAGAAAAATAAGACTTTGTTAAACTTACTGACAGAAATATATTAGTTTAAAATAACCGCGAAATATTTTATATTTATGACACAGAAGGACATCTTTGATTTTATTAGATATATGTATTCCTTGATTAGACAGCTGAGAATAAGAAATGCGAAAGGGTTGTCTCCATGTTGTCTCTAATGCCCCTTTTGTTCAACAAAGGCCTATATTGAACCGCCTGGTTGGGTATTATATGTTCGGCTTTATGTTTAGTACTTTGGCCTAAATTTATGTTTACCGAGAATACATCGACCCTTGGAAACTTATTATCAGAAATCGTGCAAAATATATGAATACAATAATTAGATATCATAAGTACAATAAATATAATTTTAACTCGAAACTTTTTTTATAAAAAATCAGAAAAAATCTAAAAATATAAGATTTTTGTTTTTAAAATCCTGCCGTCCTTATGTGACAAATTAATACAACTCAAATACAAATACAAGACAATACTTTTTTAAAAACTAAATTATTGATTTGATAATCATTATTAATCACGTAGTATTAAAACATGTTTGAATTTTGATTCAGACAAGTGATTTTAGCAATGGCAATATTGTCAGCTTCATTCGTAGCTGAAGGCTACTGCTAACTGCCAAGTCTAAAGACACGACTAGTGTCGTACTTTATTACTAAATCTAATTTATTTTTCTCGATTATCGATACCTACAATCTCATTTATAATCAATTTAATTTAATTATATGGAGAACCAGTACACCATTGACGTGAATATCGTTAAGTCCTATTTATTTTTCTAACAAACTTTTACCCAACCGTTTAAATAAGGTTGCCGACTTAATCAGTTTTTTTTATAATACCTATAATTCTGGTAATGATGAGACTTCGTGAAAATGAATGTGAAGATGTTAGTGATTTTTTAAAAAAATCATCAAACTCGTGCGCTTTTTTAAAGTCCTAATCTAAGGATTAAAGACCTTAGATTATATGGTCCAGAAAGTCAAACAAAAATTGCCACGAGCTCCGATATCAACGATTGAATATTGGAACATCGTCCATCATCGTGTTGTCGCCTCTCCGATAACACAATCCTCACGATAAAAATACGGAGAATTTTATTTATTAAAAGCATCTTTTAGCATTTCTAAAATAAATAAAAAAAATATATCGATATTAACGAGATATTAATGTTATATCGATATATAGGCGACTTCCCCAGCTAGGCGCCGTCACTCTGGCCAGTAGATGACACATGTTGGAATTATCGAACAGACCTTCTCTTTTGTAGTAAATTGCCTTTCCGCAATGAAATGTTTTGTTTTGTTTTGAGTATTTTTGTTTGACACCACCCAGGCTCCAGCTGTTGCCATGGCTTTCATGTGATTCAAAGTAATAGCGAAGTGTTTTTGCCGAAAGGTACATGGAAGTTGAACGAATACAAAAAAGCATTATGAAAATAAGTTTACCTGGACCTTATTTTGAAGTATTAAATTTTATTTTGTTTGTGTAATTACAATATTTTTTGCTTAATTTAAAAATAGTGAAACGAGTGTCGCATATGTCCTTGTTACTTAATATAGCACAATTAAGAAAATGTTACGAATCTACATACATGGTTCTTACCTATCTATTTATCAATTATATTCAATTTATTATTTTTTAAGGAATTTCTAAAATTAGGGACCGGAATTTTATCACGCACGTTACAAGAGACTTCAGAAATATTTCCAGTATCAGAATAGCATTATGGTTACCTTAAACGATGTTACTGATATAAAAACAGAAAAGGGCGATGAAGATTTACCAACTAAAAAGTACTCCTTTAAATCGGAGTCACTGAAACCTAGCCAATCAATTTGTGAATTCAAAATAGAACCGACATTTGAAAGAATAGAAAATCAAATCATAGATGAAGCAGCAATGACAAATGAAAATTTTGACACTTTTCAAACATCTGCTTATTGTGATATTAAAAGAGATTTCATAGAAAATAACATAGGTTCAACAAAATCGGAAACGTTTGAAAATTGGTTACAGGATGAATCAGATGAAAATATCAGTTTTATCACTGAGCCAGAATGTATTTTATCAGATGACTTACCAGGTAGATACTTTGATGAAGAACAATTTAAAGGTCCAAATAAAAAGTTCACATGTGCCGTTTGCGGTTCGGGATTTACAAGAAGAATCTACCTTGTGAAACACCTCGCTCAACGTCATAGTATTAATTATAATTTAAGTTGTCATCAATGTAACTACATTTTTATGGACAAAGAAAGTCTACGACAGCATGTTGAGTATTTCCACATCAACATTACAAAATATTGTTGCGATCAATGTAATCGCGAATTTGGCCGAATCGATATTTTAGAGCGACACATGGAATCTGTTCACAGGGACAATAAAGGAGTCATGTGCGGTTTATGCTACCGTAGCTTTGCAGGCAATAAAGAATTGAAAAAACACACTGACAATGTGCACAATCAGATCAGGAACTACCCGTGTTCAGAATGTGACCGAGCGTTTTCCAGCAAATACGCATTGCAATCACATGTGAATTCAGTCCATAAACAAATCAGGAGGTTTGTTTGTCCGGAGTGCTGCTGTCCTTTCAGCCGCAAGGGCGATCTGACTAAACACTTTGAGTCTATCCACAATTTCAGATGCCTCATATGTGATCTCTTCTTCGAAGAAAAAGAAAGTCTCAAAACGCACAATTATGAAATCCACAGAAACTTTTCATGCTGCGAATGTTATAGCCGCTACTCGACCAAATCGCACTTGAAGAAGCACATCGCCGCCGTTCATACAATAAAACAATCCGATCAGCCCGAAAAGATTAATCCGCGAAAGAAGAGCACGCTGTGCACGATATGTAATCGAAACTTTACAAAACTGAAGAAACATGTCGACAGCGTTCACAACAAAATTAAAGATTTCGATTGTGATGAGTGTCCCCGGGCGTTCTCCAACAAGTATGCATTGCAAACTCACATTGACGCAGTGCATAAACAAATAAAAAAGTTTGCCTGTTTAAAATGCAACCTGCCCTTTTCACGCAAAGCCGATCTGATAAAGCATACAGAGTCCATTCATAATTTCAAATGTCTCATTTGCAATAAATCGTTCAAAGAGAAGATTACATTAAAACGTCATAATTATACTAATCACAGAAACTTTCTATGCGCCGATTGCCCTCGCTGCTTTTCAAGGAAGACCAACTTAAGAAATCATATCGTGAAAAATCACAATATGAAAAATCGTAAATTGAAAAATCACTCAGTGACACATCACAAATTTTTTTAAAACTGTTTCATATTATGACAATACAGAATATAAATTACATTTTAAACAATGACAAATTACACGCACGAGTGTTTAGGAAGGATATTTTCTAAATAATGGATTTTCTAGGTGCCATGTTTGTGTTATTTCAAATATATTATTATTTCTATTAAAATAATAGATCAGCTTTACTGATTCAATTAGTGCCTCAAAACAATTTAGCATATTTATTTTATGTCTCACGCATAACATTCAAATTATTCTTTCAAATGCCTAATGACTTTAATGCACTTCCAATTTTTTTTTTCTACTTTTTTACAAAAACAATATTAGGAAATAATTGTGAAATAAATACATAATTCTATACGTGAAATATTAAGACATTAAACATTAAAACTGTTTAAAAATGGTAGTATACCCATTTGCACTAAAGTAGTTTCCAGGACCCAGGTTCTCCAGTACAACATTATTATCAGACATGCAAAGTAAACTTTAGTGTGCCTTGTAATCACTACCATGTTTCTAGACCCCCACATCAAAAGAGCTCTGTTGATGAGACAATCGTCTAAAGCATTCTATCTTTACTTTTTTTCACCCTAAACAACGTACTATTCTCTTAACCTAATACAGATATTTTTTCATATAACATGCCAATATTGTTTTTAATATGTTTTAAATAGAACATTTTTTTAAAATTAATTATGGAAAATGGGGTTAATAGCCACCTCTATACAGGTGTATTTATATTCACTGATGTCCTTTTAGGGGGTTTATATAGATCAATAATCAAACATTAATGAGCAAGAAATATTGGAAAAATGTTTTCGCATTACAAGAAAAGTGAATTAAAAATTTCAAAGAAATTGTATTAATATTTGAGAAGACTGTTGAACTAATGGGGGCGAGATCGGAGAATGACCTCACGCCGGCGCGACTCGCAAAGCACTTTGAAGAAAATTAAGGTTTTTTTATAATATAATTATTTTAGTATGAAGTTTTTATTTTTTAAATTAATTATTTTATTTTTCATGAGACCCGATATAGATCAACCCCCTAAAAGAACATCAATACACCTGTATACCCTGCACAAATATGATCTCGCTAAGTTACATTATAATATTTTGGCATACCTTCTGGGTAATGTTCGATAAATTACCATACTTATATAAAGAAAAACCATAATAAAAAAAAAGATTTAAAAAAAAATTAGCATGGCAACTGAATGCAAGCAACTAAAAATAAATTTCATTCAAAAAATAATAGACAAGTAATTCACACTGTTATCACAAAGGTGTGATAGAAGGTAGTTTTTAGCTTCTATACATTCATGTATAAGAAGTTACTATCCCAGTCCTTATGCCGTCTATCTGTCCGTCCATCTGTCTGTTGCATCTTTCAACTCGAAAAGTACAAATGTGAAAGAGTTGAATTTTTGCATGTAGATTGATGCTATAGCCATTTAGATCACATCGTTGGCTGGTCGAATAATATAGATATATAACATTAAAAGCAACAAATTAAATAATGGAACATTTCAATTGAGCGCTCAAATATCATAATCGAATTTCAAAGATATTAATTACAGTACGGTTGGAATATATTATTTATTTCTGGCTAGTTAAAATTAATACAAACTTATCTATGTAAACAGAAACATGAAACAAACAAACAACAAATAGAAACATAAAATAATGCTCAGTGCCACATTATAATTATTATAAAATGATTATTATTAAATTAAAATATTATGTTCGTGTTGTTTCACTACTAGCCAAAACTAAAATGGTGTTTAAATTTATGATGAATTGAAAGAATGTAATGATACCATTATTTTTTTTTCATTGTTTGTACCAACCACAAAACACAGCGGACAGGTGGGTACACTCGATTAATAGCCTGCCACAGATGAAATTTGTCTTCATTCCTCTGAATCAAGCAATGCCATCTATTATTCATGAATTTCTTCATTAATGTCAAAAGTAACTTTTTAACTACGGTATTGTGACTACTAAGCATTATTAATTGTCAAACATAAAGCGGTCACGATAAAGTACAAAATTATTTCAAAGGTTCGGGTCCATTGATTGTAATAATAAAAACTGCTTATACGAAATCCGGTACCAACATCTAGTGTGTATTGTGTAATTTGATTCTACTCCTCAAAAGTTTCTATAGGTTAACGCTCGCAATTATAGCGATTAATCACTGAATGAGTGACTTATAAAAGATTTCATAACCATTATATTTGAGCTATTTTTAAACCTCATGAAGTGGTTTTCAATGAAAACCATTCAATGTCTAATTAAATGACAAATACTGTCGTGTCTTTTAGTTGAATCAAAGGAAAATAAACAATCACTTCATTGTATTTAAAATTATATAAACCTTCCTGAAAAATTTATAAGAATTCGAATAGCAATCTATTTGCAGTACTATCGTTTAGTAACATTACTTTATCTTAACATGACTTCATTTATAATCAATATTTAATATGGTTTAATTATAAATAATGACTACAATAAACAATTACAACTAACGATAACACATCAAAAAAATGAACAAATTACCCAGGTAGTACATAAAAAAAAATGAGAATAGAGGCGAAAATTACAAAAATATACTTGAAAAAATTTGGGATTTAAAAAAATAATTTATTTGGAAGGAGACTATAATAAAAAAAAGGTCTGTTGTATAAAAATATACCATTTTTTCATCAAAAAAATCCTGTGATAAATCACAATGTAGAATAAAAGTAATATTTGGTATGTTATTAGAATAGTAATATTTAACAATTTGCAAAATAATAAGATGTTTTCCGAAAAAGTTTAGTCCTTTGACGGCTTAACCATTATTCTAAGTTATTTTGTAATATAGGCAGATATTTATGAAAATTATTCCTAAATAAGTTAACTGGAATTGTACATACTTATCCAGATTTTATAATTTATTAAAATAACGTGTAAACTAGTCACTTTAGCCAGCTTTGACTTGCACCTGAGGACTTTTATTTTAATTGTATTTGTATAGTTGTCTTCCATTTGGTCACCAACCCTGACAGTATTAAATTTATTTTGTACATCCAGATAGGTGTAATAAGCCTTGATTCAGTGTTTATTTATCAGATAAAGCAATCAAAGATGTTTGTCTATTATATTAATAGTACTTAAATAAATGTAATTTATGAAGTAATTATAAGTTTTTTTTATTAAAGATAGTTATAATCCATTTATTCAAAAATTGAAAACATACAGACACCACCATGAATCGAACCTCAGACTTTATTTCAATCGAGGACAGGATATTAAGCCAATACATTGTCTCTTCTGAGAAACGTACTGGGAAAGGAGTTGATGAAATCAGTATACGTACAGTTAAACATTTGCTATAAACAAAATAAACAGTTTACTATCTTATGAAATTCTTGGTAAGGGTGGAGTAACGTTGACATGTGTTGATTCTGTATTTAATTAACCAACAATATAAGCCCACATGCTGCCTTCACAAAAATACACAGAACATCCTATTTTTGTGAGTACTTTTCCACGTTGACAACCATGCCATGCAATCGGCATTTATGACACCTGGACGACTCGAACTTGCAGAACTTATGGCATTGGCTTATTGCCTGAGCCGTCAGTCTAAAATAAGGAACTTGAACTGTCGTGACTGGTTTCATATTGTGGTTCAATATAAGATTGTCAAAAAATGTTTTGAATAAAGAGGAATCTTTCAGTTAACTTTAGTCCCTCCCTTCTTAGGTATAAAAATTAAACTAAAACCTGTTATTTAACTTTTATACATTCATGTAAAGAACCCTATCCCCAGTACCCTTGTCAGTTTGAACTTTAAAAAACACCTACAATTATCGTGAGAAAGTTGTTTTTTTCTTTTGTGTAGATTAGTAAAATTTACGTCGAAATCATGTGCAGATTTATATTCTCTACAGAAAAGTTCCTGGCCTTGAAATTCTAATAATAATAGGAATTATGGGATTGTTTGTTTTCTAATTTTGGCTTTATTAGACATTCCTTGCAAAATTGAATACAGTTATTTTCAAGTTAAGTTAATTTAACTTAGAATATAATTAGAAACTACCGGTAATGATGGGACTAGTAGGAACCGTCAACTGACTCGCCGCTCGCTGTCAGTTTGACGTTTGTCTACTGCATTAAACAAACGTCAAACTGACATGAGCGAGTGACGAGTCGGCTTCAAACTAGCCCCAATGAAGATTTAAACTAAAGAAATGGTTATGGATATAAAAGAATATAAACAATTTATTATTGAAATGGAAATTTAAAAAGAAACCTATTATTAAATAATATTAATATTGTATGGGATATTAAGTATAATATATTTACGCAGTCCAACCGTAGGCACATCCATTTCCTTTCTTAATTCATAAAAAACAATCAGTGTAGGTTAGGTTATGTTAGTTTAGTAGTTAGTTAGGTAGTTTAGTAATACTACTAAACTATCGTACAAAAGTTTTCACTCAGCAAGATAAATAATTATGTTTCCGTTAAGCTTTCTTTTTAAGAGTTTCTCAAGATCTATTGTGATGAATTGTGAATTGGGTACTATTTTATGCGGGAATCAACGAAAAGCTTTGATCAACGTACGACATAGTAAAATAACGACGAGCGCTACCTACAAGATATAGGTGACAGTCATAGAAATTCAAGTGGTCTGTGGTGACAGTTAAGCGTTGCAACTAAGTAAGCTCGTTCAGTCACCCACACGCTTTACGTCATGTTTATCCGTGTTACGTAATACGTTAGCATTTGCATCCGTTATATATTAATTTCGCAACAAACTAAGGATTTGAGTTATTATTCCTAACGTTAATTAAATTCAATTAAAATAAATGACTGAAAGAAATGTATGATCTTGCTTTTAGAACAATCGTTCATCAGGACATTTTTACAATATTCGCGAAAAAAGAAGAAAACAATTTATTGACAAATTATTATCATTGGGCCGTGGATCATCCATGCATTGGGCAGTAGGCACATACCTACCTAGTTTACTTTGTCACTTTATCTGTCGGCCAGCAAGCAAGTGTCCCTCCTCCTGTCTGTCAGTCAGAGCGGAGACGTCAAGCAATGTCCCTGCACTTAGTAATTTGTAGCTTTGTCGGAAAACATGTTTGTTTGATAGTTTGTGGCACTCAATAATTATATTTTCTTTTTTACGCATTAATGGAAAATAAATGGTCCTAAATGCATAGGTTAATAATTAAACCCGACAGGATTGTACGCGCAATATTTTCAGCAAGATTCAAAAAGTTTTCTGGGAATGATATACTGATATAGCAGATTTTAAATCTCAAGCAGCTTGAAGTTACTCATATGGATAATTCGTCAAAATTAGAGTGGCGTGAGCCACATCAATCTGGTCATATTAGAATCAAATCAAAACCTTCATTGTTTGATCAAAGTAGCCGAGGAAAATATAATAACGATTTGATAAAAACGGAAAGCGAATTTCATGTAATGCAAGAACAAAATTTTGAATATTTTCAATCATCGAAATGTGACGCAAACAACATGACTTACATTAAATCTGAAAACGATGAATTTTGGATGTCTCCTGATTCGGATGGAAATATCAGTTTTATAACTGAACCAGAATGCATTATATCTGATGGAAATTCTGAAGACATAAGTGAGTTTAATTCCGAATGTGGTATTGTAAAATTGGATAAAAAAAGATATGCCTGTGCTCTTTGTGATGATGGATTCTCAAGGAAAGATTATCTTGTAAGACACCTCCACCTGCGACATGATGTGTCATATGATTTAACATGTCATGAATGTCGGTGCGTTTTCCCAAATAAAATAAGCCTCAAAGAGCATGTTCGATATTTCCATATTAACATTACAAAGTTCTCATGTGAGCAGTGCAATCGTGATTTTAGTCGGGTTGACATTTTGCAGCGTCATGTAGAATCTGTTCACAAAGACAATAAGGGTATGATGTGCAGTTTATGTTTTCGTAGCTTTGCAGGCAAGAATGAACTAAAGAAACATATGAATAACGTACACAATCGGATAAAAAATTTCCCTTGTAGCATGTGCGAGCGGGCATTCTCAAACAACTACTCATTGCGTATGCACGTTGATGCAGTTCATAACCAGATTAAGAGATTTGTCTGTCCAGAATGCAACTGTCCCTTTAGTAGGAAAGGCGACCTCAACAAACACGTGGAGTCTATTCACAATTTCAGATGCCTCATGTGTGACCTGTCATTTAATGAAAAAGGAAGCTTAAAGATGCACAACTCTTTAAACCACAGGAATTTTTCTTGCTGCGAATGCTATCGTTGTTATGCAACAAAATCGCACTTGAAGAAACATATTGCCACAGTTCATATTAGTAAAATCTTCAAAGATCACATTAAAGATACTAGGAAAGATAACACTGCCAAAGAAAACACTGGCACACTTTGTAATATCTGCAAGCGGAACTTTGCAAGAAATAAAGAACTAAAGAAACATATCAATAGCGTCCATTTTAAAATAAAAAACTTTCCCTGCTACGAGTGCCCTCGGGCGTTCTCTACTAAATACGCATTGCAAACGCACGTCGATGCTGTTCATAAACAGATAAAAAAGTTTGTGTGTATTGAGTGTAACTGTCGCTTTTCTCGGAAGGCCGATTTGGTAAAACACGTTGAGTCTATTCATAATTTTAGCTGTCGAATTTGCCAAAAATCTTTTAATAGTAAGATAAGCTTAAAACAGCATAATTATAACAATCACAGAAAATTTTCATGTAGTGATTGCTTACGTTGTTATTCGTCGAAAACCCATTTGAAAAGTCATATAATTTCTAACCACAATAGTATATGTTAATGATTTTTATAAAATTATATTGTGCAAATACTCATAATATGGTCGTTACTGTGAGAAATACCAAAACTCACAATTTGATAAATTTTAAAATCCAAATGGTACGGCCGACCCCAAGTGTCTGATCTGCAGGTGCGTTGATGGTTATTGAGCTATGGTGCGCCTCAGGTCGGAACCAGAGAGTCATCCCAAATATATTACAAACAGGTTGTTACACAATGGTTGGGCATCAAAATATTTCTGTCTCTCTTTGGAAGGACAATTCAGAAAACTAGTCTATTATTATTGTAACATTACTTAGATGAGATAAGCATATTGCCTTTTATACAAATCTACTTAATTAAGCTTAGTATGTATGCGTTTTTATTTTATAAATTCTAAATACAACACTCTGGCTGGTTATCTACTTTAATGGGTCTCAAAACCAAGCCTAATTAAGGTGACTTAATAGCAACTGCGACGCCGGACTCTCAATTCCAATGTCATATAGTAAAATTAAAAACATTTTCGGTTAGTGCTTAGTGGAGGCGAGTATCGTAATTGTAAATACATATTTAAGTTCATCAGAAAGTAGCATAATCAAATAAAACTGAATAACATTCCAAAAAAGTTTATTAAGAATTTATCAATTTATCAAACCACGGATGTCGTCTATCGCCGACAACTGGCTTAGCCATTACACCATACACTAGCTTAATTAAAATTATTAATTTTATAAATAATTTTTCTCTAATGAAAAGAAATTGAAGAAAAATATTTTTAATTAAATTTAATAAGTCAAACCTATCATCACGTGATATATTTTATAAAAAAGTTAATATTTATAACTGGTATACCTACTTCATTTAGAGTATAACTGCAACCGTAGTGCAAAAAATACACTAATTAAAATGAGCAGAAGAATGGTTGAAACCTCTTAATTGTTGTGTTTTTCTATACAAATAAACACTACTCATAATTTCATAATATATATTTAAATAATTATGTTCACAATTAAATATTACGAAAATATAATCAGTAAATAAAAAATGTAATTTATTTTATCTCAAGAATATTTCTGTGACTTTGTATTTTATGTACATAGTAGTTTGAGCATAATTGGTTTTTGAGGTGCTTAGTGTATATGAATTATTTAAAATTAAAAAATATTTTTTTATGTTTACTTAATATAAGAATAAATTTGATATTTTGTTCTTTTTCAATCAGTATTTCTTTATAATTAAATAAGTGAAAATTAAATATAATTCAATTAACTGTCTTTTTAGCTGTATTATTTTTTTACTAATTTTAATAATACAATAGTTTTACAATAATACTAACATGTAGATAACCAATCTCCCAAAATGAATGTAAAATGAGTTGAATATTTTTTCTGCCATGAATATTTCAATGTAATTTATTTTTTAATTAATTTCTGTGCGCCATTTTTTTGAAGCTGTGAAGACAGTCACTTCTCTTAGGATATAAACAACCCTCTTAGCTTTACGTGGTGTAGCTGCCATTACAAATAAATAATTTGGTTGGTAAGATTTCACCGTGTTTTATTAGGCCAAATCAAGAATTTAAACATTTCTAAACCAGACGATTCTAAGGGTGGTTTACAGGTTAATCTACCATATTATTGTTCCTAAATGATATTGTACCATTCTGTAGAACAATATTAAAAATAAAGAAAATATTGAAATAACATTACATCTATATTTAAAAGGTTTATTTATTTTTTTGTCCTCAAGTCACTGAAGCAATTTCTAAATTTACTTACAACTTAGTAAATCAAAACATCACTGGTCTACTCCAATATTTCAGTCATTTCTTGAGTTAATTCAGCGAATCTAGACCTAAAACAAGAATAGCTATCACACCCTGTAGCTATCATCATATATCAACTGCTTCTATACATTTTTTAGTAGTAGTCAATTATTTAAACAGAACCTAACGTCTTACGTCTTACAGGCCATCATTAACTGCATGTTCTCTGTGGTACCAACTTGCTATGGGTTGCTTCACTTCCCTTCTCACTCGTATCTGCAGCACTTTTAACCCATTCAATGTGCGTTCGGATGACCATAAAGGCGACAGTGGGTTATTTTTTTAGGTCTGAGTAAAAAAAACAATGGCATCATGACATTCTTTCAATTCATTATAAATTTTAATGAAACAACACGGACATAATATTTCAATTTAACAATTATTATTATAATAGTATTTATAATAGATGAGTTTGTATTAATTGTAACTGGCCAGTAATAATTCCAACAGCCGTGCTGTCGTATTATTGAAATTCTATGATATTTGAGCGCTATTTCGAAATGTTAAGTTCAAGTACTAAAAATGTGTTGCCTTTAATGTTATATCACTATTATCTGGACAGCCTCCGATGTGATCTTAACGGCTATGGTTGTTTTTCAAGAGCATCAATAAAATGACTGGGATAGTAGCTTCTCATACTTGAATGTATGTATAGAAGCTAAAAGGAGATTCTATATAACTTAGAATGTCTACAAAACCTGCGCATTAGATACATTTGATGTTTCCAAATTTAAAACTAAGCTTAAAGTTCTTTACGTGATAAATTAAGATGTGGATAAGGTTGTTACAGATTTTTTTCTGACGCTATTACGGTGAAGATAGTCCGCCACACGTAAATACAAATGATGGTAGGAAAGTTGTCGAGATAATGCTAAGCGACTATGGCGCTGCTGCGTTCAGACTGGAAATGACGACTCTCCAGAAGCTGCTCGAATACAGGTGAAGATTGTTGGCTCAGACTGAAGCCGCAGCTTTATGAGCGACTTGATTGCTGTTATTTCGACTGACAGCTTCCACCATGGCTGGACGTAACGATTGCAAACCCGTGTTGGCTTGATGATGCATGAACTGACCATGCTGGGAAACCTAGCATGAAAACAATTCGCAGGATCTTCCCGAAATTTTCAAGCATGCAACTCGTGTCACTGGTGGACATGAGTGACCTCCAAAATAAGATGCGCTTTGTCTGTCTGACGCTAATTACAGTTCGTTGGAAATTCCCAGTGCATCAATATTGTCATTGTGGCGGTCGCTGCTAATCAATCATTATTACAGTCCTTCAAAACAAATACCACCTGAAGTCCTAGGAAGGCCTGACCAGATTTTACAAATAAACAGCGGGAGATGTGTGTGAGTACACAAGCAAGTATGTATGCAAGTTCGGAAAGAATTGTCACCTATTTGGCGAAGATGTTCTGGCAACCCACATTCTGTAATCAGTTTTTAAAATTACTTTATGCAATAGATGGTTTCTTATTTTTAATAGTATAAATAGTAAATCAGCCGTATCGCTTATAGTTATCATAACCTTCACTTTGCTATTAATCGTTTTTAAATAGTGCTAATATCCCAGGACCTTTCCCGAAGACTTAATTGGGTGTTGTGTTCCCTATTATGAGTACGAAATTATACAAAAAATGCAAAAATACTTCACCCCCAAATTTATAATTTTATAAGACTGTGTAAATTACTAGTCTCTTCGGTTAGCGCGTGAACCGATAAGGTAACCTTGACCGCGTTACACGTATGTTGATTTCACAATGAACCCTGGCCAACTGATCGGACAAAGCCTTTTATGACACGTCGATCAGCCGTCGTACCCATTACAAGAACTGTTTAACATTATCACATAAATTTTACATTGTTCTTTCTCGAAAACCAATTGGCAATATGCAAAATGAGATAAAGAACTAAAACAATGCAAAGGGTTTTTCTTTGTGATTGTAACATTGATTTTAAAAATATCTTATTTTAATTAAATATTATCATAAATTGCCGATAAATTATTTTTTTATTAATTCCTTTAAATAAGTTTTAAATTATGATTTATTCAACTGCAGTACTATACCTTTAGAATAATATGCTATAAAACTGGCTATAAAATACGCACAGACACAATAAAAGTATTGTTATAGAAGATTATACAAAGTTTATTTTTCTTCAGAATTATATTGATAAAAAAATTATAAGAATTTTGTAAAATTTAAAATTATTATTGCTTTGATCCTACTTAATTTATTGTGCTTTAAATGTAAAAAAAACTATCAGCATAAATATAATTATTGTCGAAATCACAGTTATACAAACATATTTTTTCCAACAAAGGAATTTTAAAAACCAAATCTCAAAACAAATAAAATCTGAAAATAAGATACCGGTGCACCTACTCATATATCTATCTATCTATATAATTAATACAAATTATCGGTATATTTAATAAAATCTTCAAATCGGTATCATGTACGTACGTAAAAGATAGATATTTCTGAGACCTTTTGCAACCTTCCGCGATTTGCTCGAGAAAATAACTTAAGTGAATATTAAAATTTAAAAAAAAATATGTTACAAACGATTCATATTTTTAATAAATTATAATAGTTTTATACTGTATAAATACTGTATTTGTAGTTCATATATTTAATATGTAATATAACACATTCTTTTAACAGTTTAAAAAAAACCCAATATAATATTTTTTAGGATTTAAAATATACATAAAACCTCAAATAATTAATTATAATCAAATTAATAATTAAATATTATCCTTTCTTGCTTCAACACATATAAAATTACAAGGCCACATATGCAATAAAAGGTTAACATGCCTTTACATGGTAAAAAATATAATTTTATGTAACTCGCTAAATAGGAAGATTTTCCTAGTTACAATACCCACAGTATAATGTCTAACAATATATAGGTTTATAATAATGTTTGGGTTGCTATTGGTTATAATTATAATAATAATTTAATGGAATTAATAACATATTGATTAAATTTAGAGTCTTATAGTTTTAACAGCCTACCGTAGGAATGTAATTGTGCTATGCTTGCTATCATGAAAACAAAACGTTTCTGAATCCGCTCTTAGTCACTGATCTTCGTTTTGCCTGCTGTAGCTAGGATGCAAAAGCAGTGCGCGATAATTTATTATGGAAGCGGTCTATATGACTTTGGTAAAAGATCTGTTGCAAATGATGACATTAGTCTCAGAGTGTGCTAGGACCCTTCAACCCACTCCACAAGACGGGTTCGCAGTATGGGGTTTTATTGGAAGTGAACTTCTTAATATTTTTATACATCCATAGTAATAGCACTTTCCCTGGGAGCCTTATCATGGAACGAACTTTAGTGTTGATTTCCATGGCAGCTGAGAACTTATAATACTAATAAACATGTGAATATATTTAACAATCAAATAGTAAGATATTGACTTACGATTTGAATATTAAATATATTCATAAAGGCATAAAAAAAAGCCTTAATTGATAAAGGTACAAATATATTCATGAATTTAGATAAATAAATTGGAGATGCAGTGCTGAGGTATTTCATCAACTGCATTACATATAGGGTCGTAACTGGAACATGTCATTTGTCTTTTTTATCATTAATTGTTTCTTGAGGTTCATCCATCGATGTAGCCTCATCGCTTCGTGACTTATCAACAGGATATAACCTGAAAGTATTTAAAAATTATGTATTAATATATAACACATGAATAGCACTCAACCTGATCATCTCAAAACCTAACCACTCTTGGTCCAATGGCTAGACTAACTGTATTAACTGTACATCGTAGATGTGATACTTATTTACTAGCATAGAAAGTTACTTTGTCAATATTAATAGTTTAAAATAATCAAGGGAAATATTCCACCCCTACCCCACACCCCCACATTCTCTTTCCTGATAATGAATACTCTTTAATTGAAATAAATTTAAAATATTATAAAAGTGACATTTTATTTCCATGTTATTTCATTACTGGCGGCACATCAAAATTTATAAAAAAAAAAACTAAAATGGTGTTAAAATTTATTATGAATCGAAAGAATGATACCATTGTATGATTTTATTTATTTTAATCTACTCGGACCTAAAAATAACCCACGTCGCCTCTATGGCCATCAAAAACGCACATCGAATGGGATCAAAGTGCCGCAGACACAAGTGGAGATAGGAAATGAAGCAACTCACAAGTTGGTACCACAAGCTCAAGTAGGCTGGGGGAAGATGCCGTTAATTACACCTGTAGCAGCTAGCTGTACGGCGTCAGGTTCTAGTTAAATAATATAGTAATACTAAACAATGTATAGAAACAGTTGATATTATATGATAGCTACAGGTGTCATAGCCACTCTAATCGTATTTATTATTAATCGATTCTAGTATTCCAGCTAATTTTATCAAAAACAATCTATTTTTCTTGTTCTAAAGCCAGTAATATATATTTATAGTAAGATAGTAATGCATATTTTATGAAACATAATTATTACGATTTCTGATGGCAAATGGCCGCCAAGGTACGGCTTAGATTAGAGAGAGATGTCCAAAAGACAAAAGTAGAATAAAAAATAACAGGTAGATTGAGAGTTTGGGCTTAGGGAGTATTTTTTTAGTTACTATAACTAATACTATAATAGTGCTATTCTAATGCACAAATAAGCTACATTTTTTTATGTGTCTTTTTCAATTTAATTATAAACAAAAATTATAACTCACCACCTCTGATACAGATAAACTAAGAATACAATATCGTCTCGGAAGCAGGCGACCCTATGGGCAGTTGGCATTGTTATGATAAACGCAAAGATATCGTCTATAAAAGTGTTGAATGCCTTATACATGAAAGCCCTCCACGGCAGTGCAGCCACACTCTTCAGTTTGTAATTGACAAACAGCTGAGGAAGCATGAAGAGGAAACCAAACGCATACACTCCATTAACAAGGCTGTGCAGCGACCAGGAATACCAACTGAAATACAAGTACAAGTCATAATATTTTCTGATATTTGATTAATAAAAAATAACATCTAATATTGTGGTAAAAAAAAAAATCATTTCAGGGTCCCTTTAGTTCTAGACTTACTACAAGTTTTTGTTGGATTTTTAGATCAGGTTAGATATACATATAGTATAATTTATTTATGAAACTGGTTTTCCCAATTACTCTTTAACAAGAAAAATAACACAAAAGATAAACAAATATTACAATATAAACAAAAAATAAGATTTAGGGGAAAAAACACATGAAAATAGATAAAATTAAAAATGGGCAATCAGGTGAAAATAAACAAAGAAATATAATGTTTGTATGATATCACAAAGATGTAAGAGGAGCAGATTTCATTCAGACGAGCCAAATATATCCAATCTTTTCAGAAATTAAATTTAATTCGATAGCCCTCCCAATAGGACTATACATACATACCAATGCACTGAATAATGTGTGTTTTTGCGATCTGATAAAATGGTCTGGAATACATTAAGAAATCTCACTAAGTTCATAGGCCAGACTTTTAGAGCAATCGGTTTGCAACTTGTGACTCCAATGCCGCCTTTATAACGGCTATCAAAGGTGCACAAGTCCGCCCCAAATCCGCCGTGCAATTGGTGCTTCCAGCCGTTATTTCTATAGTCCTCAAGTAATCCTATACTTTAAATTAAAGCTTTGTAATAGCCTGTCCTAATGTTTAAAAATAAATAATATATGTACGTAATAATAAAAAAAAACAATAATAAATACCAAAAAATTTACATAAAATATAAAAAAACTGACACCCGAAAAATACATAAAACCTAAAAAGTAAGTAAATGATATATGTCATGAAAACATTTTGTACTGGAAAAAAACTTTTTAATTTATTGCTACCACCTTACATCAATAACATAATCAACATAAATCATGATAAACCATACATATCGAATTGAGAACCTCTTTATACGAGTATAAATCAATAAAGTCATCGGTGAAAATCATAATTTTCCAATTTCCCCTTTACGATAAAAGTTTGCTTGCTTACCGATTAATATAAGAATATTGTTAGTTATTATATAACCATAAATCAATTTATTTAAAAAAAATTGGTGTAGGAGGTACACAATACAAATAAAAAGTAAAATCTAAGAAATAAGTATTCTTTAAAAAAATATCCTGCATTTATTCAGCTTACACACTAACACTGCTATTCATAAATACTGCATTGAATTCTGCAGTTCATTGTAAGTAAAATATTTGGATGGGTGCTTTTTTTTGGTTTAGACACATTTTCCCCAGAAAACCACTGTAGATAGACAAATTTCTCTAAAATGCAAAAACCACCGAGGTGTCAAAATTCCTTTAATTTTCAAAATCTATTGAATGAATTTTGGAAATTCAGTTTGTGTATTTAATTCATAATAGCGGCCTAAGTAGTTATATGTATCTCAAAGGTTTTGCAATCATAAATATTTTTCAAAATAATAGCGTATTACGAAAAACCTACAATTTTGTAAATTAATCTTTGTAGGTCCAATAAAAAGTTACAAAATATGGTTAGGAGTTTAATTATTAAACTGACCTTTTATGTGGTTCGTAGATCAAGGAATAGGCGGCACCTCCAATGCACAAAGGATATAATAAATAGCTGAGATATTTCATGGCTTCAGCATCCACGGCATGGGTCTTCATCTCGGCGTCGCTGTAATGATCTTTGCGTAAGACTATCCTTGGCAAATATCCCATCCAATGGATGTCGACTTTGAGGACCTTGTTGACCTTCCACATCTAAAAATTTATGTTTCATAATTTTATATATGAAAAAAAAAACACATTTAAATTTAGTTTCACAAAAATACTTAACAGGTATCAATTTGCAATCTATATAAAAACAAATTTGTGTATACAATCAAAGCGGTGGATTTTATTTCCTAGATGCGTCCGGAGGCAAAACTTTTCTAATTTCACTTATTTGAATTTGAAGCGACCCATCCCAAGTGCTGTAAGCACGAGTTATCGTGCTTCGTCAAAGCCGCCCGCAGGGTCTAACCTCCAACCCCGGGGGTGACTGAATTAGTATTCATTTTACCGAGTGCCGCAGGCACGAGTTGCCGGGCGTCGAAGACTTCTTTATGAAATTTAGGCACGTGGATGCCTGTAAGGACCTAAAAATGAAGAGTGAAGCAACCCATCCCGAGTGCCGTAGACACGAGTTGTCACGCACCGAAGTTGCCATCACAAAAAAAAACAAATTAAGGTGAGCGGTCTAGAAATGGGGAGCGAAGCGACCGATCCCGAGTGCCGTAAGGCACGCAGTGCAACAGGCACGAGTTGTCGCGCGCTGAAGGCACCGTCAAAGCCGCCCACAGGGCCTAGCGGACAACCCGGGGCGAAGCCCGGGGTTGAACAGCTAGTAATACTATAAAATAAAGTCTCTTTCACAAATTATTGGTTCTTGCATGCGGATTTCCATAATATAATTGGATGGGCTAAGCAATTATTAAAATGTTCATAAACATTCATTTAAGCTTTTGGTTCAACGCTAGTGTGCAGGTGATTTTAATTCACCTGATTATTGTGTTGTTATTTAATAAACCCCTTTTAAATCACTGTAATTCCCATAAAATATCCTTAATGCTTAAGAGTAGTATTCTATACAATATTTAATAATAAAATAAATTATTCCAAAATATTTTTTTTTTTTACTGTTGCTTTATAAAGCCCTGTGTTTTCTGCTACTTTCTTAATTCAATATAATTCTACTTTCTTTTTTACAGGGGATGCCGCCCTCATCATCACGGAACCTACTACGAATGTAATTCAATAAATATACAGTAAATATTAAAAGAAAATTTTTAAGCAAAGGAAATAATTTCAATAGTTTCAGTAATCTGCAATATCTCAATCGAAATTTTAGTGTACCAACGTGATTAATTGAAATAATGTGTAATTATTAGGATAATAGGGTTCCTTTTTTTAAGGGATTTTAAAAATGGGCTTAAAATAATGTGGTGATAAAAGTATAATGTTAGTAAATTTTGTAGGCATTGATTATTAAATAAAACAAGAACTTTTTACCTCAATCAAGGTGCCAATGCCGGCAGGCACCAGAACAATCAAGGAAGTATTCTCATCAAACAAATACAACATGATGATTGTTTGGGAGAAGGCTCGCCAGAGAACTGTCCTCATGGAAAGACCTACCATGGACCTTTTCTTGTGCCAAAATGACACATCATTTTTAAAAGCCAAGAAGTCAAATAATAACTGAAATAACAAAAATCATATTAAAATCATATTTTTCAATTTTATAGAGTGTTTTTCTTGTACGAATTTGCAGTGGTGGTAAAATGTTCAAGGCTTTTGTTTAACTACTACTATTAAAGTATAATTAAACCTAGGACAGCCAGATCTCTGTAAACCTGGGAAATCAATTTCTTAAGGTGTCATAATAAATTATTTAACCAGGGTGACTTACCCGAACGTCACGAACATGAAAACTACAAACCATTTAAATGTTCAGTCTGGTATTGTTACGGGATGCTTTTGTTTGGAGCCAACCAAATATGTGAAGTGAATAATAATAAAGAATATCAAATGAGAAATGTAACATATATGACATTATTTATTATAATAATTACTTATTATATCAATAATTTGGATAGTACAAAAGATTTTGACAAAGCAATGTTATTAATCAGCAATGAGTTAGTCTCTTTCTGATCTGCTTTTTGTAATGCTTTTGATCGAGTCGTTTAAATAGGTATAGTGTTAAATTTTAGTTTGAATCACCGTTATACACAGCGTTAAATTTTTATTCTTTCAATTATTCTATTTTACTCTCACGCTTAATTATATATCTAACTTATATTTGATGATTATTTTTAATAGCGGCAAATCACATGAAAAGATAAATGACAATCTTTGACAATATTCAAAAATTTAGAAAAGTTTATTAATTTTTTGATAAAACGTAGGATAGCAAAATATTTATAAAGGTTTATATTTATATTAAAAGAGGTTTATATTTATATTATACGATATATATGTAGATTTATAATGTACTATTTTTCATATAGATATTACACGTAGAATATAACTATTTAAGTATTTATATAGTTAAACATACATATTTCCGAGTTAGATATATTAATTTTAATTTCTTAAATTTTGTTATTATTAGGTCATGGTTTCTTTTTTCAAACCAGTTTTATTTTTAACGTTAAGTAAATAATCAAAAGCATATGAATTAACCGTACGTATGGCTTAAGTGTATGTTCATAATGTCTTGCCTTAACAAGTTCTTACTTAGTTGGGCAACATTTAGACACATTCTCACGGTATCTAGTTTTGCACTCATTGCTGATTAATTTTTTTTTTAGATTGTGTTTTTTGGTTTTTATTATCACTTTACTTAGTACTTGTTTCATATCATTTAATCATTTAAGTATTATCAATGTAGTGTTATGCGTTATTTAATTCATTAAATAAAATATTATTCAAAATGGGTGAAGCTGACGACATCACTGTCAATTCACACAACGAACTTCGATTAAGTTCATATCAAAATTGATGAACTTGACCAAAAACATTGGAATGAAGTCACATAAGATCATCAATTTTTAATGGTGGTTTTTAAATATATATATATAAAGGTAGAATGCCAGGCTCTATAACATTTTAGGGGGGGTTATTATAAAATATGAGTGGAATCCGGTGTGAAATGAGGTTTATTTTGTTGATAAAAGTACGTATGATGCACTGTGGGTATTGAGCCGTGTAATCCTTTATTTCTACCCTACTCAGTTTGCATTTTATTTGTATTTGTCAATTTGTATTGTTTAGTTGGTAGATTATCATAGTGTTAAAATATGATAAGTATGTAATATTATATTAGGTTACTAGCTTTAATTGCACTGCTTTTTTTAATAAAGAATTTGAATTTATGAAACAAAACAGACCCAGATATTTAAACAAAATAATTTACATAATCATAAATTAACAAAATACTATATAATTATGTCACCGTGGTTTGAAATAAAAAGTTTGTGTAAAAGTCACTTCTTTATAATAAATTTAAGTGCTAAAAATCTTACGGCTGTCAGCATATCTTCTTTTCTCTAATTCGTATATAATGGAATCTTTCTTACTCGGTTCATATTGACCGCACAATATTATTTTGTGGGCTCATTCTACCAAGGTAATTAATTATTTAATCATCATTTTATCAGTTTCAATCTCTGAGCGAGCAACGATTGACCCTTCACTTCTAAATACCCTCTTTTTAAAGAAAACTGACCATCTAGCCAAACTGTCTCTTTTTAATTTCAATATGCCAGCAATATTCAGCACATAATTTAAATGTGTTTCATACACTAATTTGCTCCTCGAATAATGCTATTTACTTTCTAATACAGCAAATCTCTCACTTGTACAATAAAACAATTATCGTAAATCAACTAAATATTGATAAACAAAAAACAATTTAAAAATAACGAAAACATTTAAATATTTTTTTAAATTACATAAAAATTATCTTTGTATTGTCATTTTATTGTATTATTTACGCTATATTTGTTATTATTATAATCTATGTAGTAATAAATAGGAATGATTCCAGATTTACTTAGTACTATTAACTTTTTTACTATAGCTATGTATATAATATAATAAATCGGTAGACTTCTCAAAAAAAACAAGAAAAAATACATTATTTTTACATGAAAGCTGGCGATAAATGTAGTGGCACATAGCAGGTACAAATTTGTATCAGCAAATATTCCTTTCACATCGTCTAATTCCTTCTCGGAGAAACCCATTTGATTCAATGTCCTTAAGGCTATCTTCAAATGCTGAAGCAGACGCAGTTTTCCAAACGATATGGGTAAGTAATCAACTGTCAATGTTATATTCGATGATTTTGGTGTAACTTCAATTAAATCTTTAATTCTTGTTTTAAGCAAATTGTACTGTAGAATTGGTTGATACTTATTTCCCTTGGATATTCTACAAAAGGAAAATAAGTTATATTACAGTTCAATAATATATTTTAGTAAAAGTGTGGTCCAAAAAGAATACCTAATAAGATGATATAATTCATTGGGAATTTTATTTACAGGTATTATAGTTCGGTCAGTCAACACAGAAAATGTTACACGACTTTTCAAGTGGGTGACAGGAAGTGAATTGCTGGACTTTTTCTTTGCATTATCATCTCCATTTGTGCCCTGTAAAAGATTTTTTGAAATATTACATATCAACATACTAACTCACAAATAATTATTTATATGCCTTAATGTCTACATGTATATATAAAATAATATATTGAGACTGTTTGAATGTATGTTTGGTGTTTGATTGGTTGATCTCTGAAATTGCAAATTTTATGTCAGAATATATTAACTATTATAACAGGCTTCACTCTCTTAAATCCGAATGCCTTACAACTGTTTTATTATTAGACTTATATATAAAAATGTAGTCTCATCAGTGGAACGTTCGTATTTCAGCATGAAATGAAGTGGGTTCGAATCCGCACATTATTAGTCATACTACCTTTATCGCTTCATTACCACTATCTCCTTTGCTTGGCTTTCGAGTACAGCCAAAAGACTCAAGGACCAAACAATGCTCAACCCAGTAATGGGAATGATCACAGACAATCTGACAACCGAATACAACTTCGTTAAAATATTCACTTCGGAAATACCAGATAGAACCAAATGAAACAATGTAGGACCCAGCTTTGAAGATGAAGCAATTTTATGGTATACCGATAGTTCCAAGGGCTGAAACTATATCTTGTTCTTCTTCTCAGCATATATTTGTCCACTGTTGGACGTATGCCTCTTGATTAGCTCTCCATTTTGATCTGTTTGCGGCGGTTCTGGTCCAGGTCGGCCCTGCCGTCTTCTTGATATCGTCCAACCATCTGGCTGGTGGTCTGCCAACACTTCTACTTCCTGCATGGGGCCTCCAGTGTAGGACTCTAGTGCTCCATCTCTCATCATCTCTACGGAATACGTGTCCCGGCCATTGCCATTTAAGTTGTGCAACTCGTTCTCCAACATCGGTGACTTTGGTGCGTTGGCAAATGGCTTCATTCCATATTCTATCTAAGAGGATGATCCCAAGCATAGAGCATTCCATTGCTTGTGCAACTTTGAGGCGGTGGATCATCCCGGCGGTAAGCATCCATGTTTCGCAAGCATGTGTCATCTGCGTATGTCGCAGTGTATGAAACTATATAGGATCTGGCATATTATAGGCGATATCCAGAATCGATAAATTGATCAATCTGGGAATGCACTCTACCATATTCCAAGCAGAGCTATATGCCATTATTGAAGCGTCGAGAGATCCTATAGAAACAAAAGCATATACTTACATACTTTCAGACAACCAAGCTCTGAAGGCCATCAAGTCAAAGCTAGTATTGAAATGTGTGCAATACTGACCACCTTTGCAACACACAACAGAGTCACACTTATGTGGGTACCAGGCCACTTAGCTATTGATGGTAACGAAAAAGCAGATGAGCTGGCCAAGAAAGGTGCTAGCATGTCTATGACAAGCCCAGAACTGATCTGCGGCATAAAAAAAGTATTATCAGCAGACTGCTAAAAATCTAGGCTAGAAAACAAAGCCAAAAGTACTAGCAAGAAATACCCCGACAAAAGCAAGTCAAAGAACTCATAGTAAGATTCTCACCTAAAAGACTTTCGGAGCTATTGAAGTTAAGCCAGACCAATTAAGGATCCTAACCAGAACTTTAACAGGCCACTGCAAGCTAACAAACACCTCTCATATTGAGCTTATCGATCAATGACAGGTGCAGATTCTGCCAAGAAACCCCTATACACCTACTTGGTGAATGTGGGCCCCTCATTTACAAAAGGTACCATGTTCTAGGCAACCATCTACTCAAGTCGGAAGAGATCAGAACCATTGAACTGAAAAAAATACTCAACTTTATTTACAGTACAGGAC
The DNA here is from genome assembly GCA_020383195.1 of Neomicropteryx cornuta. Classification (NCBI taxonomy): domain Eukaryota; kingdom Metazoa; phylum Arthropoda; class Insecta; order Lepidoptera; family Micropterigidae; genus Neomicropteryx; species Neomicropteryx cornuta. The sequence goes on from JAHKQU010000014.1 coordinate 17,738,460, forward strand.
TAGAGGACGAAAGTACAATATTCCTGCAAAGGGTACACGGAAGGCAGATAACACCCCATATCCATTAACATAACAATACTATATCCCTTGATTCTAACACATTATATAACTTACTTTAGGACTCAAAATAATTGTGATAAAATAATGATGTAGGACCAGCAATTCTTTTTATTTTAAATAATACTGATATAAAAACAAGAAAATTGGAAATTTTGTCTGTCTGGTACTTTGTAAATACTTACTATTACTTTGTAAGCAGCATATATTATTATACCATGCTTCGCTCCCTTAAATCCTAAACAAATGTTAAAAGTGTCATGTTTAGAGTCGAGTACCAAGTTGTTTGGGTGACGAAGGCACTTAAGTATTGAATTTGAAGTGTTGTATTTGAATTAGTATTAGATATATTGAAAAGGATTTAATTTTATATCTCAGAAATGAATTTAATTAAATTTGAAAATACATTGAAACTTCTATTTAAGCCCACTTCCATCAGGAAATTACAAAGAGGCTAAACTGTTAGATTTATTGTTTCATTGATCAAGGTTACTTAGATCTGGGAGTGTCCAGAGCAGATTTTTTTACCTATCACTATTTTTTTTTAAATATTTATATAAAGCTTTTAATATAATTTTACAATAAACCAAAAATAAAATTTGGAATTAGTATTATTAGTAGGGCGTAATTTTACAAACCAACGCTAAATTACCTGGGTATTTATTAGGTTAAATGTAGTAGCTTGTGGAACAACGTATACTGTAAGCGGAATTGTCTCCATAGGCTCACTGTATTGAATATTTTTCCATTCCAATTGTGTTTTGTGACTATCAATCATCGCAACATGAAGGAACAGCGTCCCATTTTTCTTTGTTTTTCGGGGAATATTCAAGTTTATTTCACTAAAAAAAAACAGACAATATTTACGATTGTATCGTATTTACTTAGTTCAAAAAGAAAAGTACAAAACAAAAATGGTAAGTTATGCATAGTTACATACTTTGAAAAAGAATTATCATACTGAAAATCAAAAATTTCATGCACTTTTTCAACTGTCTCCTGCTGTTTAGGGCTAGAGTAATATGATGAAAAAAATATCAATTTCTGTTTCGGATCATTAACCAAATACGACTGAAGGCACTGGTCGCCATTTTTACAAGCCGGCGGTATAAACAATTCTGCGAGTGTCCAAATTGTATTAATAACATAACCTAAGAATACTATGCTAATGACGAAAGAAAACGACAATATTTTCATCTTCGCTTAATATTGTTTGTCCCAGACGTACGTAAATTCAATACGAAATAATTTACTACATCAATGATTCTAAAACAATTATATAATGTCTACAAAAGGTGTGACACATGTTCAAAACAAAACCGTTCATTTGATTCCCATTTTTCATTGCATTTTTACGTCAAAATTGATGACAAGAAGACGTTCGACAAGCAACTAGCAAGCAGAGAGAGAGACGTGCATGCAGTGCAGTCTTGTATTTTCTTCTTCTTTTATAACAGCAAATAGCATTAAAAAATATATTTTTTAACGTCAATAATATAATATAGCAACATCGAAGTACAGGGCGGACTATAATAAATAAAAGTAGCGCGAAAACGATCACAAAAGTGAGAAACAAGACAAAAAAGGAAAGAAAGATAAAATAAAAGAAAACAAAATTTAAATTGAAAGCGATTAAGAGTGACGAAGTTTAAAGTAACAATATTTTTATTTTATTTTTTGCCACCTATCTAATAAATTGAGAGTGAGCTGCATTTTTTACTACAGATAAATGTTATTATAAAACTAGTACTTAATACTAATAAAGTTTTGAATACTGGCATAAAAGTAACCACGAAATTTAAAATTTAACTTCCAAGAGTGTGTCCACCATAAAAATAGTTAAGGGCATAAAAGCGCTCTAAACTAACTAAAGCAGATATGACAAAATCATGACACTAGCGTCAATTGAAAACTAAGCTCCGCCCCTTCGCCTGGGGTGAGGCAGTGATTACGTCGGTGTTAGTTGTGTCCGTATATTATTACTAATGCCACTCCGATGTCCGAAAATAGAAACGCTTGACCGTATGGAGATTTAACTTAGGCCGAGTCTACTCAATCAAGTGGTCTGTGGTGTTCACTTTTCATTTAATTTATTACGTAAAAAATGTTAATATCTAAAACCGGTAATGAAAAGCCCAAATGGAAGTTTGGAAAAACTGCAAGCTGACTGAGCAACGGAGTCCGCTCGTTCATTTCATGAAATTACTTAGGGATCTTGGGTTCAGACAATTGTTTAAATGTCTAGTTCAATCAATAAACATCAAACTTGGCTTTTATTATGGCTCAAAGAAACCATAGAAGAATAAAAAGAATGATGCTAGGGGATTCGAAAAACAAATTGCTTGACCTTTAACTTCTTGTAGTGCCTAGAATGTTCTTTGCTTCCACGAAGAGAATTAGAGGCCCACTAGCAGTCTCGGCCGGCCTAGGGCGTTTAGTAGTAGCAGTCTTTTTCTACTGATTTAGCAGTGTAAAAATGTGAAGTAAAATGCGAACGGAAACAACATCGCGTTCAATTCGACTTGCACCCGCCAGAAATATTTACTTTATAATTCAGGAGATTTATATTTATATTACTTTTTTTCTTACTTTACCTTGATTTTCTTACTTACTTGATCTTGATTTTAGTGCTACAGTGAGCACGGAAACGGATATTCTTCTATAAAATCATTTTCTAGGTCAGAAGAATAATTGTTTTGTAAGGATTTCGGGTTTTCTTCTACTTCTGACCTTACCACATCGGCCGACACCATGCGTCTCGTGCGGCCGCCCCTAATTCTGGCCGCCCTAGACCAACCCCGGGCCCAGTCGGCATATGTAAAGTACGCCTTTGAAGGAGTCGTCATACCACTCACATAAGAAATAAAAATATTATGAAAGAAGAAGAAAATAAGTGTTCTATTAGATAATTTGGTAACATTATTCTAACAACTGCCAACATTGTTTTGACATTAATAGACAGTGTACACGTCTTTTTAGCATACAATATTATTTATAATAGAGTACCTACCTAACTGCTGTAAGCGAGCTGTTCAACTTTTTTATAAGTTAAGCGGGCTCTCTATTGTACTTAAAATATCGCCGATATGAGGTAAAAGTGTAGTACTTATAAATTAATACTTTATTTACCTTGGAGCTGCCATAAATTATTTATTTTTATTTTAAAATACTTTATAAAGTCTTACTAAGTTTACTATTTTCTCAATTATAAATGTAACAAAATAATTCGTAGTCTATTGTATATTTATACACTTTGAAACCATACGAAACAAAGTAAAAAGTCTTCCTCATACGTTACACAAACTGAAAAATCAAAATAAAACACTCATCGATCATTCCTATCGAGGTTTATGTCTATTCTACATTATAACAAATTTTCAAATTTTCAGGTGGTTGATTTTTACATTAATTATAATTAATATTAACCATTTTTGTTGCGTAAAATTAATTTTATATATTTTATTTTATTGATGAGTAATCATTTACTTGTGGCATGCTACCATCTAGTGGTGCAGAAGAGTACCTGATTCTAAAGTCAGATAAAGCTTACAACAAATGCAACCAAATCAAAAGCTTCTTTTTTTTTATTAATTATTCTTTCTTCGCAAAATATTGTAGCTTACATAATTATTATGATGCAATAGCTTAGCACATTGTCCGTGAAAGCCATGAAATTATTTTAACTGTCGTGATTTTTTTTATATGCGGTTCGTCAATATATTAAGGAAATTACCCACGATAGTCGTTAATGGTGAAACAGTAGTTTGGCCTGTCTTCGCCAGGTATGACACTATTAAAATATTCCATTTGGTGTATGCTAAAAGAGCGTACATGTCAGTTTTTGACACGAAAGAAGAATTAGAACAGTAAATCATACAATGTTCGGAAGAGTTTACAATCGCAGGGCTATAATTATATAATACGAAAAGCCACCCGTAACATAGCACCATGAGCCACAGTTTGCTTAAAAAATAAATGTGGACACTTTGAAATGACCAATAACTATTTTGAAAAAAAAATTTTTTTTACTGGATTTCTAAAAGTTTTTTTATTTAATTTGTGTATTTATATTTTGATTTACCGTGGATTTTTCATTGTTTTGATGACTAAGAATATTATATGAATCATTAAAAATCAATAGATTTAACTTATAGCAGAATTAACTGCTACCTGAGCCGTGACGTGATACGACACGTATGCAGGGGTTATCGTAGGTATTGCTGTATGTTTTATTTGATAGACGATACTTATAGATTTATAGGATATAAAGAAACAATTTCAATATCGATCCCATTCCTTTGGCCGTCTATCTGTCCGTTGAAAGATTTTATAGATTTATCAATTTTTGATTTTCGACGTTATTCAAGAACGTCACTCATGACAAACGACCATAGGCATTTAAATAACACCGGAGGCTGATGAAAATATAGTTACATAAAATTAAAATCAACAAATATTTTACTACTTATAAATTAAAACCTTTACAGATCAATAGAAAGATAGGAATGTTTTATTGTTGGAACGTATTATTTACTACTGGCCCGTTAAAATTAATATAAACTTATCTATTTACTCAAATAGAAACACGTAAAAGAATGTTTAATACCACATTATCATAATTATACTAGCCACGCGTCAAAATTTACAAAAATAAAACTAAAATGCAGTTAAAATTTATGATGAATTGAAAGAATGTCATAATACCATTGTATGTTTTTTTTTATTTCAATCTACTCAGTTAAAAAAAAATAACCCATCGTCGCTTCTATGACCATTCAAAAAACAAATCGAATGGACTAAATGAACCGGAGCCACAAATAGACACAGGAAATGAAGTAAACCATCCCAAGTTGGTACCACAGGGAGTAGGAGTAGTCTGGGCGGAAGATGCTGTTAATGACACCTGTAGGGCCTAGCTGTAAGACGTCAAGTGCTAGTTAAATAATTTACTACCACTTTGGTAATTTGGTTGGGGTATTGTATTTTTTATTACTGTTTATTTTATTTATAAATATAAAAAAAACACCAAAAAATGTTAAAACAAGTAAATGTTATAACTTTAAAATGTAAAAGATTAATATATGGCGCTAATTTTCTCTGAGAAAGTCTCACTTTGAAGACCATTAACAATGACATCGTGTTCGATTGCGTAAGATTTATGTAAAGCCTTCTTTTTTTTTTCAAATATTATTCAAAAATCTTATAATCAAAGGGAAACTTATTCCACTATCACATAAATTTAAATTTGACAGATTTTATTAACTGAGTAATGTTTCGGACCTTATTTCATATCTTAATTTATACTTTAATATAAAAAGATTTTTTTCGAGTAGCAGCACTCACGTGAGATACTTGGATAACGCAGGCGTAATTGAGTAGGTGCTCGCCTTTGCTCCCGAAATTAAATTGGAGGTGCTTTCATTGTTGATATAGTAGAATTGTGAGTAATAATACGTTATGCTTATTAATTAGTTTAGTGCTTTGAAAGAACCTAGTAATGTCCTATCGAATTGACATTATTATTATATTTACCATGTATATACGTCAGTGTTTGACATTTCATGTACAGTGAGTTTTCCTGTATTGATTTCGTGCTTGTTTATTATTTCAGAAAATATGCTTGAGTGCCTTATGTAAAACAATGCTTCAATTTAAGCCGGCCGTGCTGATGAGCAGATTTCAATTTCAACGCCCATAATGGATTCGCATCCAAATGGTCGGATTAATATAAACAGTGGCCATGATGAAGCTAGATATACCAAAAGCAGTGAGACCTTGGTCGCACCAGGATTCACACCGCCGTTTTGTAATAGCGTGTCAACATCAAAGAGAGATGTTCAGACTACCAGACCCTGTGCTGTCATTGGACCTGATAGAATTATTCCCCAACAAGCAAGAATTGATAATTTTGCAAGCGTATCGTCGAACATGCCATGGCCCCCAACTAATGGAGAAACTTCTTACTACAGATTTCCGCCTATGTCACAGTATCCGGAACACTTCTATCCTCCAAGGAATATTTCTCCTAGACACACATTTCAAGAAAATATGGCAAGAATTGTGGTTCCACCCAGACATGACTTAGCAGCAGGTCCAGATATAATGCAAAACATTCCAAGTAACTACCCACCTGATGGTAGTGTATATTTTTCAAAAGCTATGAAACCGAACACCTCCAGCCTCAAGCATCCAGAAGTGCCTTATGTAGTGAATCGTGCATCAAGCGAACATCGTCAGCGTTTCGTCCATAAAAGTAGTGAAGTGTACATAAGCAAGTTTGACAATCCCATTACTGTTGCACCCCAGATTCCCAATCCCAATGTGCCGATGCAACCATGGCATCAAGTACCTGTACCTCCTTATCACAATCCGTATGGGAATAGCATGAGTAGCCACAGACATCCCAAAGAGTTCCATCCCTGTGCTACTCCCATATACAGATCTGCAAACCCGTCTTATAAGAAGCCTGAAAATGCTGCTAATTGTTTTGATGCAACATTTTACAGGAGTCCAGATTTACGGTATGAGCCTTATTCCGTCAAAGAGAAATATTCACACCCTCGGTATGAATATGGTTACCATATTCCTGGCCAATTGGCTAATGCTAATTATGCTCCAGCACCTAAGTATAATGATTTCCCTCAAAGTGTTATCAGCCAACCGGTGCAATTTCCTTATCCTTCGCTCCCTCATAAGTATATGGACAATAGAGTGACCAATCCGGCTGAAGAGTGTTACCAGAAAGTTACAGTTGGAAGAACACTGCCATCATATAATCTGCAGTATCGACACGGTGATAACTTCAAACTTAATTTGGATGATCCAGCTTCTAACAGCCAAGGTAAGCTTTATAGTTATGAAGTCTTAGAGATGAATAATAGACATCACACTCTTCCAAAAAATATGGAATCTGATAAAGTCCAGTATGAATTCCCAAATGCCATTAGGAACATTAATTTTCCTGATAATCGCATACAAAATGATTTAAATTATCCTAACGTACATAAACATTTGCCATTTTATAGTCATCCTCCAGTCAATACTGGCATTCCGCCTAGGATTTCAAATCACAATATGGCATATATCAATAAACCAATTGAGAATCAACATTTCTTGAGAAATTATGAATCAGATATGAACTCGCAATACAAACCTTATGACGGGAGACAACATGCGTGTAATCCGCTGGCCCGGATACCGACTGAGTTTTCCCCTAATATTATATCTCCGACTGATTCAAATACTAGCTTAGAAAGCTCCCATAGTTTACCTCAACATTTGAATCAAGAAGATTGTGGTTATGTTAGTCAATGTTCAACTGCTAGTGGAAAAAGTATAGACTACAACATACATACAAATAAATATTATCACTTAGATCACAGTAATATGAGAATGGCAGATGAAAGACAAACATTTAACTCTCCAAGCTATATGTTGCCTCCGAAGGGTGGTCATTGTAAGCAGATATTGGATATGAATAAAGAGAAAGAAATATCCAAAGCTGTTAAGCAAATTGATGTCAGACAATACCTTCAAATGTGGGATGAGGAATTAGAAGACAACATCCCCATTCATTCTAAACATGCAACTGAACAGATCACTGTAAAGTTACCTGAAATACAAACAGTGTCATCTCGAGACAATGGTATCAATACTGATCAATTGTATGTTTTAGACCTAATGAACATACCAAGTGATGACTTGAAAATGTATGAACATGTTCAAAAGGTCACGAAATTGCCTGATAATATAAAAGGTTATGATAATATTGAACTTCTGAAACAATTTGATGAAATTGTCCAATCAAAACCTGATGTACCCTTCACAAAACAACAGTCTCAAGTGCCTAATAATATTAAATATACAACAGGAATAGTTTCCAATACTCCTCGTCCCATTTCGCCATTAGATGTCGAGGCTAAAATAAGTCAGTCTGTAATCCATAAAGAAGTTGGATGTAACTTTGAAATAAGACCTTGTAGTCCAGTAAAGATAGGCATTGAAATACAAGTCTTACCACCTGCACATACAGACTTCACTCATAGTGTAGAGAGTATCAACTACCCGAAAGTGAATCCTAATACTGTTCTGGACATTAAAGACCTCGATGAGCCAAATAGAGCATTTGACCAAATTGATGAGGTTCTAAAGAAAAACCTTGGACGGAAGAGAGAGAAACGAAAATTAAAATTAAATATTGAAGAAACTACATCAAATAAGTCATCTAAATATTATCACGATTACAAAGTACAGTATCCAGACTATAAAGACTTAACAGAGGAAAATCTAGAACATAAAAAACCAGTTCAACTTGCATCTTTGCCACAATTAGATTGTGATGATGATGTTATGATACCTATTGCAACTGATATTAACACACTACTTCTTGATACTCCGGTTGAGCCCGCCAATGAAACTGTTCACCTGCAAGAAATGAATAAGATTGAAAATAATAGTAAAAAAGATACTAGATTTAGCAATCAACTTTTGTCTTTCGACAATGACGAAAATGATGAAAATGTTGCAATCAATATGAGTAATGATGTAAAAAATGTGACTGAATATCCTTGTATAGAAATTGTGTCTGAACATGTTGATTTAGATAAACCTCCGATTACAAATACTGAAACCGTTGGACACAACAGTCATAAACTGAGTAAATATCGTAAAATGAAAAGCTCAAATAGTACTGCAATTGCTCAATTATATACTGTAGACTCTACATCATTACAAATTATGGAAAATTTTCATGCAGAAGAAAGTATCTTAACTAGTGATTATAATTTAGACGAGATGGAGAAATGTGGCCTTTTGAAAAAGGGAAAAATACAGGAAAGAGAAGAGACATCTTTTGGATGTATAAATACCACAGATATCACAGAAACAAATCCCAATGAATCTGCATATAACTATACCTCCACTATTACAACATTAACAACAGATAATATGTATGACGAAACCAAGATAGATAGTTTTGTAAACACTAACATAAATCTTTTGTGTAATGGTTATAAAAATGAACAATGCCAGCTTGAAAAGTCTGCAGTAATACCGTGTATTTCCAACGGTAGTACTGTCATAGTTAAATCACTAGAAACAGAAGTAACCGGTAACCAAGCATGTATAAAAGAGCCACATAGCACTAACACAGAAGCGTCAACTTTTAAAAAAAATGATAAATTTTATACAAAGTCGTTCATAACATTAAATAAAGTGAAAGTTTTTGAAAACATAAAATCGATGAATGATAACGGTCCAGTTAAAATCGTTAAACAAAATAATAATGAAATTGTTAAAACATCTAATACAAGGAACGAAACTACAACCTCAAATGAAAGCTCATTATTAAGTGGTCTGTGTAATACCACTTGTAATCCACCTGATTGTCTATATAAAATTGAAGATGGCAAGCCTAATAATAAAATTAAAATGGACAATGTTATTAAGAAAAACCTTAATTTATCAGTTCTTTGTTTGAAAGTATTATCAGGTATTCTGTTTAGTAACTCTGAAATGTATGACAAGGAAAAATTGTGTAGTAAAAAATCCTCACTAAATAATAAGTTTTATACAAAGTTAACTTCAAATGAATTATTCTATCCACGCCAAGAAATAGATGAGAACCCTAATAATGATATTACATTGCAATCTCATCTTGTAATAGAAAAAGTTAAACATACTGAAAATGTTCATAATTCAAACAATACTGCCCTTAAACAAAATGACAATGACCATTTTAACGATAAAAACAGTAGGGATATAATATCTTGTAGAAAAAATGAGTTTTATGAAAATATACAAAAAAACAACCATGCGAACCAAAATTTCTCTGAAATTATGCATGTATTTCCACATACTAATACGATAAGTGAATATACTCAAAATATTTCCGATAACCCATTTGTGGATACAAACGGATTTATTGCAGACAGTGTGTCGGAAATTCTTGATTTATCATATTCAAGTAACCGTACTAGCAGATTGTACATTCCCAAAAACATTCCTCAAGATTCTTATAAAACACACAACGTAAGAATAACCCATACTGAGAAAAAACACCATAAAGACATACTGTGTTTAACAGACCAAATAAATAGTATTACAAATCTGGATGTTACAAATCCTTGCAGTGTGGAAGATACGTCCCTTTCAATGTCACTTTACGACAGTGTAGAATCTTACCTTGATGATATAAATATCAGTTTAGACAAAAGCAGAGGATGCGCTTCTCAAGGTGGTATTGGAACAGACCCTTATGACATGGTTGTACGAAAATATGAACCATTGGAGAGCCATCTTCCAATGAAAAAGGTTACTTCCAATCCTTATGATATGGTTTTGGTAAAAGTGGATACTTATGAAGATAAAAAAAATATGCAAACAATTGAAACAAATTTGAGTCTTATTCAAAAGGAATCTGTTTCAAATGACTATTGTAAAGGCACAGGTGCCGAACTGGAAAATAATTCACTGAAAGGCAAAATTGTAGCAGAAATTAAAAATATAGGGCCAGATAAAAATAATAGCGGTACCCTCAGTGGAATAAATGAAGATGTGTTATTTAAGAATCAAATCGATTCAAATTTACAAAATATTTTGGAAATGCAATGTATTATAAATGTTGTGTCAGATAATCCAGATCTAGAGGAAAAGAATGAAGATAATCCGTTAACTGAAAATACTAAACCAAGTGAAATATCTCAATATGCTTTAAATCCATTACTTAAGAATTATAAAAACAACCTGCAAATTGTCGATGACACGGATAAAAATAATTTCATCAAAGTAGAAGCAATCAATGAAAAATGTACAAAGAGTAAAAGAGAGAGGGGTAAAAATGGATTTGACAAGAAGCGTACTCTTGCAAAAAAAAATAATCAATACAAAAATGCGAATGCATCACATTCCAAAAATGCAAAAAGTGATAAATTAACAGGAAGATACGCAAACATGAAAAATAAGGGCGAATTGACAAAGTTAGATCCTATAATAATAGCTCAAACAAAATTGTCAAAACCTATGGCGAAACAGTCTGATACTTTTCCAGGGACAAAAACTCCCAACAAAACTGAATATCCTTATAGTATTCAGCAAGGTAATCTTACATTTAGTATTGCTGAGCACATAAAAGAAAATCAATATTGCACAAACGAACTTTCCACTGAAAAAATAGACACGACAAGTCAACAGAATAAAATATACCCCATTTCTACAAATTGTATTATTTTAGAGGATTTAAACAATATCACTTTGGCTCAAAAACTTCTGAATAATAATGAAAATCAAGTAAACAGCGTCCATGTAGAACCAATGTTAAATGATAGTCATATCAATAATTCACTGGATATATCTAACTCATTAAAAATTAACAGTATCAAAGATACCAAAAGTAATTTCTATAAAGTTACTAAATATATTGCTGAAGGACACGACACAGATGTAATTAAACTTAATGATGTTACAAAAGTTTTAAATCTTTCTTCCTCTACTGAAGATAATTTAGAAATTTTACCACAAAACCCTCAAAAACAAAATACTTGTAATAAAAACCTAGCTGAATCTACCCAAAATAAAAATGTTTCATTTGCTGAGGGTGAAATTTTCTTAGATAAATCTAATATTTCCATTAATTGTGGAAAATCAAGTCATAAAGAACTTTACAAACAATATGCAGTTAATAAAAACAGAATTGTGCGTGAGACATCAATCTTAGATCCACTATTAGAGAGATATATTCAAACAAACGAAAATACAACTCAGAATAGTGTTATTAGTGAGTCAAATTTTGAATTAAACAAAGAAAGTGAATTTATAAATCGAAATAATCAGGCATTTAGACAAACTAGTGTCATAACATATCCTAGCGACGGCAAATATTCTGTTGATAAACTAGGATACAATATTTACCTGAGTAACAATGATTGTCCTCCTAGTTCCGAAATTATTGTTAGAGATATAACTCCAACAAATCTTTCTATATCTTCACAAATAAATAAAGCATCTTCAAGTAATGCTGTTATATGTTGTGAAACAAATATTACAGATTTTTTAAATGAAAATACTTTAAAAGAAAAAAATAACGAAACAAAAACATTATGTCAAAGCACTTTCAAAGATGAATTATGTAAAATTTATACTGAGTCTGAACATGAAAATATTACTGAAATTAAAAACGCAAAACATTTTCTTGATAATGTTACGGTGGATTTTGATAAAAATGTAATTTCAACCTTAAATGCAAATATTCAAAATGTGACCACTACAACTACATCTGTAAAATTGCCATTGAAAGACATTCACCAGGTTTTAACTTCAGATAAAAATACACAGTCTTTTCAAGACTTTGGTGAATGCGAATCTAGTAAAATAATAAAATTAAAAACTGATGAACATTCAAACAATAATATTAATATAAAGGAAAACAAAAATAATTATTATGTTCCTAAAAATGGGGAGAGCATAAGTACAGCTTACTCCAATGATAAGAAAAACAATGACAATCAGAATAATCAAAATTTTAGTCATTGTAATAATAAGGTTCTTCGCTCTGCTAATTTACTTAAAAAGAATGCCGGCAATGACAAAACTTTTGACATAACACTTGGACCTAAAATTTTAGCAAGCAATAAAAATACATTTGATTTAGACGAAACTGAAGCTTCATCGAACTTTATATATTCAAAAAACTTACATGATCCTAAAATTTTAGAGAACGTTGAAAATACAAATGATGTACATGTAACTGAAGCCTTATCGAATATTGAGCATTTGATAGATGTCCATAAACATGAAATTTTAGCAAACATTAAAAATCCAAATAATGTACACGAAACTGATACTTCAACGAACTTTGTATATTCAAAAGACTCGCATGAACCTAAAATTTTAGTGAATTCAAATGAGGCTAGTAAAAGTGAAATTTTATCAAACTTTGACAATTTAAACGATGTACATGAAACGGAAGCTTTATCAAACTATGAAGATGCAAATGACTCACAGGAACCTAAAATTTTAGTGAACATTAAAAATACAAAAAATGTGGATAAAACTGAAGCTTCATCGAACTTTCTATATTCAAAAGACTCACATGAACCTAAAATTTTAGAGAACATTGAAAATTTAAATGAGGCACATGAAAGTGAATTCGTTTCTAACGTTGAAAATTTAAGTGATGTACATGAAATCGTAGCTTTATCGAATATTGATCATAAAATAGATGCAGATAAACCTGAAATTCTAGTTAACATTACCAATTCAAATGAACTACATAAACTCGACGCTTTATCAAACTATGAAGATGCAAATGACTTACAAGAACCCAAAATTTTAGCGAACATTAAAAATACAAATGATGTAGATGAAACTGAAGCGTCGTCGAACTTTGTATATTCAAAAGACTCGCATGCACCTACAATTTTAGCGAACATTAAAAATACAAGTGATGTAGATGAAATTGAAGCTCAATCGAACTTTGTATATTCAAAAGACTCACATGAACCTAAAATTTTAGAAAACATTGAAAATTTAAATGAGGTACACGAAAGTGAATTCTTTTGTAAAGTTGAAAATTTAAATGATGTACATGGAACTGAAGTTTTATCGAATATTAAACATAAAACAGATGCAGATGAACCTAAAATTCTAGCTAACATTACTAATTCAAATGAACTACATAAACCCGACGCTTTATCAAACTATAAAGATGCAAATGACTCACAAGAACCCAAAATTTTACCAAACATTGAAAACACAAATCATGTAAATGAAACTGAAGCTTCGTCGAACTTTGTATATTCAAAAGACTCAGTATATGAACTTAAAATTTTAGAGAACATTGAAAATTCAAATGAGGCACACGTTAGTGACATCTTTTCTAACGTTGAAAATTTAAATGATATACATAAAACCAAAGCTTTACCGAATATTGAAAATTTAGATGCAAGTGAACCTGAAATTCTAGCTAACATTACTAATTCAAATGAACTACATAAACCCGACGCTTTACCAAATTATAAAGATGCAAATGACTCACAAGAACCCAAAATTTTACCAAACATTGAAAACACAAATCATGTAAATGAAACTGAAGCTTCGTCGAACTTTGTATATTCAAAAGACTCAGTATATGAACTTAAAATTTTAGTGAACATTGAAAATTCAGATGAGGCACACGTTAGTGACATCTTTTCTAACGTTGAAAATTTAAATGATATACATACAACCAAAGCTTTATCGAATATTGAAAATTTAGATGCAAGTGAACCTGAAATTTTAGCAAACATTAATAGTTTAAATGAAGTACTTAAACCCGAAGCTTTATCAAACTTTGAAGATGCAAATGACACGCAGGAACCCAAAATTTTAGCGAACATCAAAAATTCTAATGAAGTACATAAACCCAATGCTTTATCAAATTTTGAATATTCAAATGACTCACGAGAACCTAAAATTTTAGAGAACACTAAAAATTCAAATGAGACTAGTGAAAGTGAAGCTTTATCGAACATTGGACATTCAAAGGATATTAATGGATATGAAAAAGTTGTAAACATTGATAATTCAAATGATACTAAACAATCAAATTACACAATAAAAGTTTTACCGACCAATGAAAATTCAAATGTTGCACGTTTATCTGAAAGTGTATACTCCTTAAATGATGCACATGATGATAACATTATACTAAACAATGAAAATTTAAATTGTGCAGTAACACCGGAAGTTTTAATGAACATTGAAAATACAAGTGATGAAAGTGTCTCACAGTCTGAAGTTATAGAAAACATTAATAATTTAACTAAAGCTGTTAACTTGGAAAAATCAAATGAGTATGAAGCCAAAGCTTTATTAATCATTACAAAATCAAATGTACCTAAAGCTGAAGCTCTTTCAATCATTGAAAATTTTAATGACTTAGTTGAAACTGATTACAAGTCTAATGATAAAAGTGAAAAAAATATTCAGGATGAAGGAAGTGAAAAAAATAAATGTGCTAATAACATCAAAATAAACTTGATCAAAAAAGAATATATCAATGAAAGTGGAAAAGCCATTCAGGTGAGAGAATGGAAAGATATTAAAACTGATAACACTGTAAAAAATGAGTCTATTTATAAAGAGGGAAAAGCTATCCATGAAGAAGGAAGTATAGATATTAAATGCCCTAATAACATCATCAAAATAAATTTGATTGTGAACGAGCCTACTGATAAAAGTGGCAAAGATATTCAGGATGAAAAATACATTAAATATGTGAATAACATTAATAACAAAAACTTGTTTAAGAACAATTGCAGCCATGATGTTAACAGCCAAGAAAATGAGCAAACCTATTGTGCTGGTAGAACAGACATTCAAGAGGAAGGGGATGAAAACAATGAATGTGCAAGTAACATTAAATCTAACCTAATCGAAAATGAGTTTGTTAATGAAAGTGTAGAGGATACTAAAATAGACTACATTAAATGTGCTAATAACCTCATAGACCGAAAATTGTTTGAAAACAACTGTACCGATAACGTTAACAGCCCAGAGTATGAGCAAAAATATTGTGCTAATGAAATAGATATTCAAGAGGAAGGAGATGATGATATTAAAAGCACTAATAGGATTATAAAAAGGAACTTGATTAAAAACGAAGCTATTTATGGTGTTAATAGCATTGAGCAAGAATATTTTGTTAAGGGAAATGATATTCAAGAAGAAAGAGATATGGACTGTACTAATTTGGATACAAATGTCAGTGAAATAGTACCGCTTCAAGACAATGAACATATAGAAATTCTACATGGTGATGCGATGATTGTAATAGAAAATCAAATGCAATTTATACATCAACCCTTAACGATGCCTCACACAGTATTACAATGCGTTGTTGAAAATGAGATGATTGATGAGAATGTTGATAATAAAGGACACAATCTCATAATTGAAAGAGATAATTGTAATTATGAGAAAAGACAACAAATACTATTCTGTGCATATATGCCACAGCAGCATTCTGAAGATTTTAAGTTATCAAAACAAAGCAAAGATCCATGTTTTCAAGCGAATACTTTGTCACCGTCTCCTTTAGAAATCTCCCATGATTATTCAAATGAAAATTTTTCATATGAAAGTAATTTTGAGGGATCGAAATTTGAAGATTGTTGGATTGATGATGTAGCGTGTGTAGAAACTGTCATAAGTGAAGAAATTAGTGGTCAACTTGAAGATTCAGATTACGACACGAATGAAAACAATACTATGAATGACCAAAGTATTTTTAATGACTCAGTTTATATGGAAACTGAATGTAACAAAGAAAAAAATATGATAGATGTAGTTCACCACTTAAGTGAATCTGATTCCATGGATGCAAGATATTCAAACAAAATTCAAGTTAGCGATTTAAAACCTGACACTGATTCAGAACTTTGCAGAAATGAGATTTTAGATAGTACAATTAATATTAAAACAACTTTGTTCAATGAAAGCGATCAATCATATTTGAATGAACAGAATTTAAGTCCAAAAAATATTCAAGTCCACTGCAATTCACTGCCAACAAATTTAGAATCCATTATGGAAAAATGTCCAAGCTCAGATTTAAATGACCGACAAAATAGTTTTAATAACATAAAAACTACTGATTTACTAGAGTCACCTAAATCATTGGAAACTATTGACATATCATTCCAAAAACAAAGCAATGAAATGTTTGATAATTTTAAAATTAATACTTTAAACGATTTTGCTCAAAAACATCTTGTAGGGGTCAGGGAAAAAAGAAAAATACGTAAAGGAAAGAAAGAAACAAATAAAAAAAACAAAAAAACTACCGATATGCTTCAGCCACTAATCACATCTGAAAATATTGATGTATTATTAGAGGAACGAAATAATAAAAAAGATATTGAAAAAAAAAAAAATAAGAATAAGTTGTTACTGAATAATACACAAAAATATTTAGAGTACGTCAAGAATATAAAGATTGCTAAACGTAAAATATCAACAAAATTAAAAGAATATAAAAAAACTAGTATATCTATTGAACCGTTTGATAAATCTGGAAATTTTGAAACAATATCTCAAGAGCAATGTCATGGATTGCATCTGGAAAAGAAGAGTGATAGCAATAATTTCTTTCTGGGTAATCCATTAAAACATTTCGAAGCTGACAAAAATGTTAAAATAACTAAACGTAAAATGTCTACAAAATTTACAGAATCTAAAAAAACTACTTCTTCTATTGATTCGCTTGAAACATTTGAAAAGATTGATTTAACATCGAAAGAAAATCATAGATTAGACGTTAAAAAGAAAATTGATAACAATGATTTGTTACTGGATAATTCACTAAAACATTTTGAGGTCGATAGAAATGTTAAAATAACTAAACGCAAATTAAAAACTATATCCTCTATTGAAACAATTCAAACATCTAAACATGTTGATTTAATTAGTGAAGATCAAAGTCATGGACTGAACATTGCTGAAATGTATAGCAATGACAACAACCTGTTACAAAATAATGCTTTAGAAGTCCATAAAAAAATAAAAGAAATGAAAAGTAAATTTTTAACAAATCCTAAAGAATCTAAAAAAACAACAGACCATAAAGAGTTCTTTTACAGGCTTCATAGGCATTCTAATCATTCAAATAAAGAAATCATTCCTTTTTCATGTAGTACTGAAAACAGTACAATTGGTAACAATTCAGCTGAAAGAAAGAGAATTTCTCTCAAAATTTACCAAAGCAGATCAAAATTAAAGAAAGATGGAAAACAAACCAAAGATGAATATGAAAACAACCCTTTATATTCATGTACGGCTATCGAAAGCGTGTTACGTGAGGAGGTAATAGATAATAAGCAGTTTAATAATGAAACAGTTACTAACTGTGATAGTCTGTCGGTCAAGGGTGTTAAAAAACAATTGATAACAAAGGCAGCTCAAAAATATATACCGCCAATAAGTCCAGATCAATTCAACTTTAAAGTTAGGTTGCCGCTACCAAAAAATAGTTTATTAGGTTTTCAAAAAATTGAAAATAAATGCTCAAAAATACCCCAAAATGATTTCCATATAAAAGATGTCAAGGATAAGAGCAAGATAGAAATAGAAAGATGCCATAGAATACCAAAAGTTAAACCAAAATTTGATGACGTGTTGAGGACTATAGACGACATGCAGAAATCTTTAATCAAGTCCAAATCGAAAAAAGATAATACCAAGGAAACTGTACCAAAAATGATAATTAAAAAAAATGAACACGGAGCTCATTATGCAAGCAGTACAGTCGTACCGAAGGAGAAATTTAATCCTGATTTAACAGGACGCAAGTGGCAGCCCTGGGTGCACCTAGAAAAAAATAATTTCATAGAAAAAATGATTCGCCGTAACAAAAAAAAAACCCTGTACTATCTTGCTATAGACAGGTATAAAGTTGTACCTATAAAAAAAAGCATTAATAGCAATACAGCGGAATCGACAAGTGTGAAATTGGCGAGCCATACTACCAAAGAAGAAAATGAAAATGTTTCCAAACCTCTGAAATGTACCATAAAATTGAAAAGCAATTCAAATGAAATGACCAATCGTAAACATCCACGTGCATATACTAGTCAACATATCACCACTCAAAATCACAATCGATATCAAGCGGAAAATAAAAATTATTGAATTTAGTTTTAATTGTTAAATTTATCAACATTGTAATAGTATTAAATTAAAAATTCCCTGAATGCAGTGGTGACGCCATTCTTTGCTGTTATTTAGTTAAGTTAGATTAAATACGTTATTCAATAAGTAATATTTGAGATACCCACCAATATTCCAAGTATGCATTCCTATATAACATAATAATATTTACCTATATTAGAAGTAATTTCATTTTTTTAAGATTAGAAATAACATTGGAAAGGGTTTATTATTTTTTGTAACAAATAAAAAAAGCCAAAACATCTAAGTGTGATATTTGAACATTGCTATCACATTAAATTGAAAGTTGTACGTACATAATTATATATTTACACATGTTAATAATTAATTTAAAAACGTTTTTCAATATTGTTTGATCTGATAAATTAAACCTATTTATGAAATATTTAGTAAATTAATCCTATTATTGTTTTTACTCATATGATTTATTTTGTGTTATGAGTATATTGTCTTCAAAAAAGCATATATTTCTGGGCAAACTTGCAATACAGTCTATAGCAAAATATATTATACCTACATATTTAATATAAATTAGATTTAAGCGAATTAAACAACATAAAATATAAAGACACTCGTAATAATATATTTTGTTAATATTTATTGTGTGAAATAAATAACTCTGTGATGTAATTAATAAATTGGATTTCATATTCTCACTCAGTGCTGTCCGTAACATTGGAAGGAAAAAAAAGAGTGCAATAATATTTTTTTATTAAGTACAAACTTTATGTAATTTTATTCGGACATTCTTTTTGGCAGTGTACGAAATCAAAAGTGCCTTTATAAACCAATTTTTGGTGTAGATTATTAAAATATACTATTTAATATTATATATTTGCTAAACTGAATCATTCACTTCATAACGCCTTTTACACAAAATTACACAATCTGTGTTCAGATTGATCGTAAACAATTAGCATCGTTTTTACAAAGCTGCATATCCATAAAGTGTTAAATGATGTTTGTCTTGTACAGGGTGTTTAATGAAACCAAAAATATTCACACATTTTTTATAAACGTTTGTTTTATGTTACACAATTTGCCTTGTAATGTTTTACCTTTTAAGATAATTTTTATGTGTGCATTTTCAAGATGTCTTCTAGTAAATATTCTAAGAAAATATTTTTTTTTACATATAAGTATATTTTAGATGTTGCATTGTTAGCGTTGGTTTAGATAATGTAATATTTTAAAAATTAAGGCATGTGAATGCTATCATTTTATTGATGTATAATGTAAGAATATATTTGTAAATTTTGTTTTTGGGGACTGGCTTCACTCACTTAGCCAACACTTTGTTTATAGGTTTTCATCACTGATGTTTTAAGGTTTTTCACTTATTCTAAGTTGGTATTAAATAAATAAAAGAGTGTTGAGTGATTCAATCATTTTTTTATTGTGGGTTTTAACGTATTACATTGCAGCACTGCATAAATACACTCGGTAGTATCTATAATATAATAATAATTATTATTAAAAGTGAACATATTTTCTAAGCGTTTCGAGTTGGTTACCTGAATGTCTGATGTTAATAAATTGTTTTTGAAAATTACGAAAAATGTTGACCAAATAATAAAAGTGTTCCAAATGATACACAACGCCTGTATTGTTTCATTTGTTTCCATTCATACTCCAACAAAGAAAGCAATACAACCCAACCTTTTATGGCTGAATATTGACTTTAACAGCCTCCTGGCGAATGGCATTAATAAAGTCTTGATTTATCAGAAACACAAAGTGGAGGCTCGCAATCTGCAAAGAAAAAGCACCATTGTGAATTTCACACTGTTAACGTTACGCTTACATTAGTAAGATGAACATGTTGCATTCCCTCAGGTAAGATGTAAAAATACCTCGATCACACTGTTGTGGTTCAACTTTATTTTGTTTCCGTTGAGAATCGGTTTGCTGTCAACGAATACAGGTCGTTTTCCTTCGCATGACATGAAGAAGTCTCCATTATTGCGTAGTCTGATGACACCTTGACGGCGGGAAATTTTAGCAGCGGGACCTTCCAGCGATAAGTCTATATCCACATTGTAATCGCCAGTTGCTCGACCCACTGTGATCTGTGGATTAAACGTTTCTTAATGTTTGCTAATTTCGTTAATACAATCAAAAGTGGTATTAAAAAAAGAATTTCTATTAAACGCTCATGGCATTGAACTCCCAATATTTTTACGGTTTTATATATATGAGTAGTATCACAATAACTTCATTTTGATTAATTAGTGATAAGTTTGAATAAATTAATTGAGCAAAAATTTGATTTGTTTGGTTATCAAAGCAATGATAGTGTGGTTTCACAATAACATTAGGTCAGTGTTCCCAGTATAAAGGACGTACTTTTTTGTCTAATCGAGTTATTCTTAACAATAAAGAAGGCGGTAATTATTAATATCACAAACTTGTAATACTATTTTAAAACATTTATTTAAAGCAATTGTTTAGTGTTTTCAGCTCAGGATATTTGTTTATGTGTCACCGGTTTTTAGCTTGTAAACTAATGTATACATGTTATAGATGTCCAGTTTACCAAAATTGTGTAGCTCTATGGTTTTAATGATTATAATATTTATTTCCAGCAGATTCCACACATAAAGGGGATATTCTTTTTCTAACGGGCTTGTAGAGTAACATTTAAATTGAGTAGATATAACATTATTTTTTCATATTTCAACATGGCATTGTAACGTTCCCTTTATTTTCGAAAGTGATCGACAACTAAGACCAATATGTCAATAGCGCTAAAAGATGTTTAAAGATGTACCATGGTAATACCATGCGTTAACCAGTAACATAGATACCTAACACTCTGTTTATAAACACCGTTCTTAAGATTTTTTTTTAATTTCCTCAACAATATACTAATTGGTTTAAATGGGACTTTCATCACTTAATCATAGATAACCGAAGTTATCAGTTACCTATTATTTTCTTAGAAATGCAATAAAACTGCTCTTATACAGACATAAAATCATAATATTGAGCATTTCTTCACAGAATAAGTTACGTATTAATGTGCTTCCTTCGATCAAGACAGCAATACCTGAATAATTTTTTTCTGAACCAGACGTTAAAGTGATATTAAATTCATTGTTAATTATCTTGGCAGTTTATTTTAAATGCCAATGTTAATAACTGGTTAGCTGCCTCGGTAAACTGGTTTGGCACATTAAAAATAATTACTTCATTACCTAACCAAACTTTGGGTAAGAATCAGATTAAACGGTGTGGGACTATAAAATATACCCAGTGAAAAAGCATTCAATATTTATTTTATTTAAAAATACTGTAAGGTTACCATTTACGCCTTCTCTTCGGACGCTTTTATATAGATTATATATACCATTGAGAGATCAACTTAGTTGTAAATTAGCCTGTTCGACCCTGTAAGGTGGCGTCATACAGCCAGGACATGCGAAGATATCTTTCAGGTCTCATTGCACTTAACACCATAGATATTTAATTGAAACATTTGGAAGGACAGATATCAATATTTCTATATACCAGCTGTACTTTCTCAAAGAAAAAATGTGGTCAATGTTTGTTTACATTTTTCGGCTAATATATAGTGCTAACAAAAACTATTGCTATGGGTTTGATACTTTGGGTTTTGAGACTTCTAATGTTATAAAAATCTCTATTAAATTCTAGACCTAAGAATAAAAACAGATTGTTGCTATTTTGAAATGTAAAAAAAAAAGCCAAATATCTTACGATCGTTTAGTACACAATTTAATTTGATTAGTGTGAACTTGTGGTCTGTTTTTTATGAATTTTAGACGATTATAAGTGAGTACAACCCATTATTTTTGCATAATATTATATATACATAGTGTATAAAGTATTATACAAGTGGTATAATATCAATTAGTACAAAATCGATTTTCCGTTTTGATTTTACCAAGATAGTGGCCACCATTTTGACAAAAGTCAATAACAGAAACTAATATATTTCAAATCTTTTGATATATTTTATATAAAAACATTTAGATAAACTATTTCTAATAAAATTTTATCGCGAATCACATAGGTATTGTAAAATAGATATTGTCTAATATGCTGATATACTTAGTAAACATTACAATTGGTTGACAAGTCTATATATAAAGTGTTTACGAACATTTTTTTTTTATTTTATTTAATTATTGACAGTAACTTAACATTAATTTCACATTGTGCAAAGTACTACCCAACTAGGCAATGCCCGTACTAAGGTAGACTTTACTAGAAGCATCGTTCTTATAAGCATAACTATCACACTGCGCAACATACAATTACAATTATTTGAATTAAATTGTGTGCAATAATACATAATATATAAATAATAAATACATAAATACATAAATTCAGTTTTAAAATATAACTTTTGATATATATTATGACATCTTTCTGGTTTAATTTAGAAATATCATTTTTACTCGTATCAAGAAAGATATTCCATTTTTTAATACTTTATAAAAAAAATACATTTCAAAATATGTATTTTTTTCTGCCAATCCTTACTTTGTTTTACACTCTAAAAATGATGCATAATTTTAGTGAAAAAAAAAAAACTTATAATGCGACAATAAAAAAATATTTATATATAATTATTTAAAAACAATCAAACAAAACGTCAAAGGTGAGTGAAATCACCCATAAATATCTATTAGTTTTTTTTTCTCATAAAAAATATAAAATATGTGTTATTAGTTTTATTTCATATCTAGGAACAAAAGTAAAAAGTAAAGAACGGATGTCATCGCTTTACTTTTTCTTTTATATAAAATTTGGCTTTAAAAAAATATTTTGCAACTTTTGTAATTTTTTTTATATGTATTTTTATATAGTTAGTAATAAAACCATGTTGTAGAGAATTTCATAAGCTGTTTAAAATAGTGCAGGTATCACATTACGCAAATGGCTCGGGCACGTGTCAGGCTACCATATGATATATCATTTTCATCCTTAACTTAGCTTTCCTTTTACAGCGTAATGCATAATCTAGTTTCATACTTGAGTTCTATGGTTGAATATTTTATGAAATGAACAATGCTTTATTCTGAATTCTTTTTCAAATTGTGATTTCTATCTATCTATAAATAATAATAATAATCTAAATAGCACTAGATTTAATTAGAATACCCCACGAAAAGTAGCTTAATTTAGATTTTTTACTTTTTATGGTTTATTTTTTAAATTGAACGCATACATGGACTTGTAATGAATAATATTCTCCGAACATTCCCAACTATTTCCAATAAGGTACCCTTTACCATATCTGGTATAGAAACTTATAAATAATAATTTCACATGTAACTATAAACTATTTTTGGCAATACATTTCTAGTATATTCCTAATAGTGTCTTTAATTAATGGAAGAAAGAAATAAATACTGATATCTGTTTTATAATAATGACACTTAATACATTAATAATTACAGATAAAATATTAAAGTGCCCGTACGAACGTAGAAATACGGTCAGTGAATTCTAAAACAGATAAACTTGAAAAGAGTAAGATCAAATAATATAATTGTTTATATTGCTAATAAACTTAAATATAACTTGAACATTTAAAGCCTTATGCAGTTGTGTTAGCTGCGTTACCATTTTAAGAAATAAAGCTATGGTTATTTATAGTGAAATAACAAAGGACCATAATTAATATACTTCATTGTGTGTACATAGGACAACTGTCAACTTTATACAACAATGATAATTAATGATGCGCAAAGCAGTTCTGGGACGGAAACTGACTGGGACCTGATACCGGAGCGAGCTATACTTTGCGCAACAGCTCGCAGTGTACTAATGCGATATATGTTCATTCGATATTTACTACTTGCAAAAACAAATCTCTTTTGGCTTTTTTTGTATTCTAGTTAAATGTTTTAGAAGTGTTTTTTTTATACATAATTCCGTCTACATTATGTATAACCATAGTGCATTCATTTATGTATAATAAATGAATTTTAATCTACTCGTATATACAGACAAATTTTTGCCTTATACTCTTAAAATGCAGTTTATGAGATTATCATCGGTCTGCAAAATGAATTAGAATGTGATAATTCAAGTCAGTAATAATACGCGACACGGTGACGCAAGCACTTGCAATGCAACTGATCACACCATTGCTTGGCAGTGGTAAGTAAAGTAATATACTTACTTTGATAAAATAAATTTTAATAGCATGAGTATACTTTCTAGACAAAGAAGTATCTACTAAGAGGTAACAGAGAAAAAGTAGCACTAGTTTATTTAACAAATCATTGTGTATAAATTGCACAAAACACAAATTTAGGTGACATTGTGGTCATATAATCATTTTCCAATTTCATCGTTTTTTATACTTTTAAACTATGTAATTGGGATAATTGAGAAGTAAAAATGCATTGTTATAAAATTCAGTGCCGGTGGTGAAATGCTGCAATCTCAAATCTCATTGTAAAATAATATTTTTATATTTGCCTTCATATCAGAAGCTAAGGAAAATTTAATAAAATTTCAAAATTCAAAAATGATATGATCCATTTTGCCTGGTGAATTGCTATTAAAATAATATATTCAATTATTAATATGGATGGTAAAGTTCCATTTAAGCCAATTAAATGAAATGGATTATAATAATATACTAATAATTGGTTTAAAAATAAACCATTCAATAAAAATCAGTTCTTCTATTTTAATGGCATGAATTTCATTAACTTATATGTGTACCATAAATATTATAATCAATTAATAATTTACAATAAATTGACAAAATATCTAAAAATGATAATGGATTTTTCCCGTTACGTTAGAGCCTATGAATCTATAAAATGCTAGTGTATTGTATTTTAGGTGTCGATTTTCTCAAACCTGATGATAATTTTACAAACTAATTTAAAGCAGCTGTTTAATAATGTGATTAGTATTTTATTGAGAACCCTCCATTTTTGGTGAGATCTTAATTTTTGTCCCATGTTCAGGGACAGTTCTACGACTGACTTGAAATTTCAGACGCTTAATCAATGTGGAACATGTCACATTTTCCATCTCAGAAAAAGCTCGGATAATTCCGACCTGAGATATATATCAGATAAATAAATTTTTACTCATGCAAGCCTACGTTAGGTGAACGCTATACTATTTGAATTAACCCATTCAAACCTTTTCAAGACCTGGGCACTTAAGACTCATGCTTTATCATATTTTGCAATTCACATAATTTTAAAGCATGTATATCAATTTACAGCACAATTTAAAAACAACATGCAATTTAAAAAAAAAACAATCAAACGGTTTCAATTGTAATTCTTACCTCTTTGGATTTCATGAGATATCTGACGTGTCTGCCGCGAAGGACTGCTAATGTATTCTTGTCAAACTCAAACGCATCGCCGCCGACTATAGACTGAACCAAAACTTGCCAGCGGCTCAACGAGTTCTCCAAAAGACGTATTTCTTTTTTATCGTTTCTGTTAAAATTACAAAATATTACATACTGTAGAGTTATGTTTTTATTTTAAAAATTGCCCATTTTTTTTCAGTTAAAAGATCACTACATATTAGATTACTCTGTAAAGCACTTCAGGAAGTAAATAAAAAGACACTATTTAACTGTATATTAAATAGTATAAAAAAAAATTGCTGTTTTGTAAAAGCTGAGATTTTGTTTTTATTTCACATGAATAGCCTTTAAAATAATAATATAATAAATGTAATTTGTGTGTCTGAAGTATTAGAACTCAGAAAATGTGGCTGATTTGGCTGATGATAGTTGGAGATGGTTTTTAGGTAAAGAAAATTTGGGAAAAACTGCATTTACATTGGCAGAACAATTGTCAAAGCCACCTACATAGAATAGGACGGTAGATATGTAATGGCGCGAAGGACTTAGAGATGGGGAGCGAAGCGACCCATCCCGAGTGCCGCAGGCATGAAATATTACGCCGAAGACGCTCTCAAAACCGCCCGCAGGGCCTGGCTGCCGATCCGGGGTGAAGCCCGGGGTTGAAGTTACTAATATATATTAAAAAAATAGTAAAACTTTTTTTTAAGACCTTTTAAAACTTTTTTTGTAACTCTTAATCGGTTCATATTTTTTTACCCTTATGATGAGTCTGACCTTAGCAAGTAATTAGCATAGCAGCTACGCTATATTCACGTAAAAATTATATAAAAAACTCTAGTACGGTCATCAATGTACTACTGCTTTTGACTAAGTAAC
The DNA here is from genome assembly GCA_020383195.1 of Neomicropteryx cornuta. Taxonomy (NCBI): domain Eukaryota; kingdom Metazoa; phylum Arthropoda; class Insecta; order Lepidoptera; family Micropterigidae; genus Neomicropteryx; species Neomicropteryx cornuta. The sequence goes on from JAHKQU010000014.1 coordinate 17,765,419, forward strand.
TTTTAATTATTATTATGGTGCGAGTTAGATTAGGCACAATTAAATAAATTGCGACTAACAAAAATACTTTTAATTTCAATAACTAATTTACAGAATATTTTGTTAAACTTTTAGATAATTCAATTTTCTTGTTCAGTATGTTTAAGGAAGGTGTTTGTTTATATAGATGTTTTCTGTACATCCTTAAATATTTACGAAAGGTGATGGAGGAGTGTGTATACCTTAACCACATAAAATAATACTTTAAAACTATTTAACTTGATATATGTTGTAAGTCTAGTGATTAATTATTATAAAAGCTCCCTATTTAATTTTATTTACTTAAAAAAATGGTGACATGAAATTACTTTTAAACTGGCAACGAAAGCGTAAAATAGCCAGCACCTTTTTGTGTCTTACAAAGTAGACGGCTGTCATATACCAGTGGCTATTGCAGGCCTCCAAAAAGAACAAAATGTCTAACATTAAAAATCTTTGTTCATTGGTGAAAGTTATTAAAATTAATTTAAAAAAAATATATAAATGAAAGATCACTTAATATTAAGCAGTAATAAATTATTAGAAATATTTTATTTTTAAGTAAAATTGAATTTTCCAAAATATATGTAACAAAAACAAATATTCTTGGTATAGTATCCATCTATTCCCATTAATAAAAACTTGTGTACAATTTAATTCGCTAAGTGTTATATCAATAAAAAATTATAACATCCATACTCTGAATGCAGGGTAATAATATTAATTATTCTGAAATGCTCCTATTTCTGGCTTTTCATGACACAATATCACAATTACAATTAGTGTTAAAATTTAATCAACATTTTCAGTTTAGCTTAATTGAACAAATATTAGTTAAATAGGCCATTGCTTCAGAGTTGATACGATAAAGTCTATATGATGTAGAAGGCATAATTATAACTAGATAGATAACATAGCCTAATCAGACAACAATGGTTTCAGATTATTTTATTCATACGAAGGTTGATTACTTCAGCATAGACACCTGATTTGGGGAAAGACCTATACAGTTAACCCTAAGGTGGTTTGTTGCTATGATAAGAAATAGTTGTTTTGCTCCCCATCGGTAATAACAATTCTTTATGAAAGTTAAAGTGTCATAGAATCAAAGACAATTAACCAATTTAAAAACAGTCTAGATGAACATTTAAAAAAAATAAAAAAAAATATTAGCAATTTAGATACTAAATAAATAAAGGCATTAAAGACCCTACACACTATTTAAACACAATATTTCTCCTCTCTTTTCATTTTCAACCCATCATAAGATACTTAACAATCCTCTGTGGTTTTTTCCAGAACTATAAAGACCCCCAAAGAGGTTTAATAAAAAACCGTTGAACTTTTTTATTTTATATTAAATATGATTGTTCCATGCGTCAACATCCAAATGCTATGGCCGGATTCATGTTTCCTAAATGTATTTAGAAATGCAGGGTGAACCAGTTTTTCGGAAGTGCATTCGAAGGTTAACTAGTTAACCAGGACACACAGATGATAAAGATCTGAGCTATAAGCAATAATCTGCTTATTAAACACAATATTTTTATAAGATTATTCGCGGTTTCATCGAGAATCCCGTAATACTCGGAGATATTGGTCTCTTTGTTCCGGGCCGTTTTACTAGAGCGCGGAAGCATATGTTATTTAGGCGGTTAGCATGTCGTACTGACGTATACAAGTATAGTCCGATTGGGAGAGCAGTCGAATTATTAAATTCCATTTCTGCGAAGATTGATATTTTTGTCTGTTCGCCCAATGGGATTAAAAATCTGCTTTCTATTACGCCGTTGTAGGATCGGCGTGAATTATTTATTTGTTAATGTTTGCCTGGAGGCATTATTTTAATTTTTTAGCATAGTATGTTTCGTGTTATTGTTTTTTTGTTTTTAATGTTGTTTGTTTTTCTTTTGGTAGTTTAATTTATTTTTACTTTAATTATAATATAAATTGGGAAACCTATTAAATAAATAAATAAACAATGAGAATCGCAGTCTCATCATCCGATGTTGTTTCCTTATTTGAACATTCCATCTGCTGAATGAAATTTAAACGCAGACAAAATGCTATGGGACGTTTTCCCATCACAAAACGGTGTTAATTCCCCTCGATAGCCATATTATGTGTACCGAGAGCCAATTAAATATTCATAAGCATTAACATTTGACAGAAAGCAATTTAGAAATGACCAGCAATGTCCATCAATATCTCATCAAGTAGCGTGTGCTAATGATAAATGGACAAAACGGCCACATCATGAAAATAGCAGGTCCAAATTTACCTAATCAATAATGGCCGATATTAAAATAAACGATACAAATTGAAAAACGAAATTACATTTATTTCATTCAAGGAGACAATAATAATTATTCAAGGACAAGGTCAGTTTACATTCGTGGTTTTGTTTACAGCAATTATTAAAATTAGTCTGCTTTTGCAGAATGAACTAAATATAATAATGATAAAGATTTTTATTAAAACTTTGTCTAGATATTCTCATGTCTAAAAGAATCATTACTTAATTATTCTTTAGAAAGCAGTATTTTAACCCCCCCCCCTCCCCTTTCTTAGGTTTTTACTCTTTGTTTAAATGAGTTTAGACTGTGGCCTCAGTTGTATAAACCTTCTATGTATAAAGTCAAAGGAGTTTTAAAAAGACATCATTTTAATGAAAGAGGTAGGTACCTATTAATCCCAGACTTCAGATCGCAGGAGACTGTTTAGATCTAGCGCTAAGTTTCATAAAAATGCATTTTTAACTCATTCATCCTCTTTAAAGTATTTTTAGTAATATTGCCAAATATTAGTAATCTATGTCCTAAGGTTATATAAGGAAAAAATATGTTATTTATTATTTTTAACCCCCCTCTCCCATTTATTATTTAGTTCACATAAAACCCCGCAAGGGTTTAGTGAACAAACAAATAAAATATGTACTTTGTTTATAAATAAAGAACTTAAAAAAAAAATAAGAATAATGGTTAAAACTACATTTTACAGAAATTGTGATTAGGATATGGATTAAGTAAAAGAGATTATACTAGAAGTGACTTAGATATGAAATTGACAGAAATAAAAATAATAGAAATTAAATATATAAAAATAATTAAAGCAAGAGTGTGTCAACTATACCTAATTATTTAATAAAATATAAATTACAAGAAATTTACTAAATTGTATTTTATATCCTTTTAACTAGCTGTTCAACACCGGACTTGTAGCTAAGCCCTGCGGGTGCCTTTGACAGCCCGTACAAATTGTGCCTGCGGCAATCGGGATGGGTCACCGGAGTGACCTAGAGATGGGTCCCTTCGCTCCCCATCTCTAGGTCCTTCAGGCCATTAGGTGCTTATAATCCTTTTCTATGCAGGCGACTTTCAAGAATCCAAGCAACTGTACCAAACGAACTAAGGTGTTATTGTCCATCTTGCAATTGAAGTTTGTTATCTTCATTACCTAGTGTCCATAGCTTGTAAAATATACTTTCAGTTTCTCCCGAATTTTCCGGACAACTTTTTTATTTTCTTTCCCTAAAAGCCATCTCCAAACTATTACGAACATTAAAAAAAAATAGCCAAATCGGCCGAGTAGTTTTTGAGTTATAATGCTTCAGACACACACACATTCATTTATATATAGATAGTCTCAAATCGCCTGAGAAAAAAGATAACATCATTTTTCACAATGGAAAAATTAGAAAAGTTTTTTTATTTTTATATACCAAAACCAAATTAAAAAAAATATAACTATACTAAAGAGTTCCTGGACTTGAGTTCGCAGAATGTCGGTTTGAACCCAAAAATGGGTTATAAAAAATGTATTTTTAACTCTCGCCTCTTTAGTATACAACTACAGAATAAGATTAAATTATTATTATTTTTATCATTATCGTATGTTACTCATAAAATTCTCTCATTTACAAACAATTCCTCATCTTAATCACAATTTTCTTAAATGTAGTTTGATACATTATTCTTATATATGAAATTATATTAGCGTCTTTTTCCTATTACACCTTGGTAGGTACTTATATAATTTGTACGCGTGTGTGTGTATGATGTTTGAATTCCAATAATACAATTCATTTACATGCATATGATTAAAGAATCATACATTGATTATTTAAATTTTGTCCTATTATTTAATCTTTCAAACCGTGAATTTGAAAAAAAAATATGAAATTCTAATTTATGTAAAATTATCAGTTGGGGAGTATTTCTCAGTTTGAAATTATGACATTTTAATTGTTGTAATTAAAACAAAGTATTAGGTTTTTCCTGATATTTTATAGCCTATTTTCATCTGTATGAAAAATCACAGTCTAAGATTTATTTTAGTACATCTATTATTTGATAACCTGGTATCTAATTATTAAAGATATCATTATCATTATAATGTAGATAACATATGTATATAGATAAAGGATACGCAGATTTGTTACGGAATAATGGCCTAAGTGCTAAATTTACAAAAAAATAAATTTAAGCCAATTCGGACCTAGCCTAACTTAACATAATAATTTTATTACGCATAACAAAATGAATGCAAATAGTTGTAATAAACTAACACAGCTGCCAGAGTTTTAAGAGTAAACAGTAATGGCACAATTTTAACAAATGATATCCTATTATTATGCAATAAAAATAAAAGAAAATGAAAGTAATAATACATTTTTAGAAAATCTTTTATTAAAAGGGCATCTATTGTAAATATATTATGGTGGTCTAATGGGTAATAGTCAAAGATCCCGATTGAGATCGACCTTCACTCATCTGTTTTCTTAATTTTCTTGAAAAGTATTTTTTATAAAATGTAAACGTAAATATATAAACGAAGAAATCGCGGATGAGTTGTCTAATTATATCAGGTCAATGTTAATTAAAAATATGTAATTATTTTTTAAAAATGTTCACACTTATTTGTTTTCTTAAATAATTCAGTAACAATTGAGAGTAGAGTATGAGGAACAGGGAAAAATTAAATTGGTAATTTTTTAGCGCTCCCTATACCGTGGTATAAGCAGGTATGTTGGTATTTTATATTTATACTTTTTTTTGTTTTCTCATTAAAATAAAGATAATTTTATTGCAAACACGGTGATATTAGGTTGACTATGCAAAATCGGTCAAGACTCACGAATATTTGAGCAAACGGGCGGTGCGCAACAGAATAGCATTGAGCGAACTTTATGTGATCCTAAAATGTTTGTAGGAGATAACTGAAGAGTAGCTAAAGGGTGTTTAACCATAATATCTAGATGGACATCATTTCTCTTTATGAAAATATTGTCCAGTTGTTATGTTAGACATTATTCCTTTGTGACCAAAAGCTATTTCTTTTGGATTCTGAAATTGAGAAATATCAATCGAATTATTCCCTCGAATCAGGTGAACAACCAAGATAGTCTTTCGTTGAGTCTAGGAGGACTCTTTGTATAAAAAAAAACATCGATATAAAGACTAGTAAAATTATTTCTAACATTTAAACTATTTGTATTTTTTGAGAGAATATGTACCACTTTTTGATAAGATTGAAATATTACCCGTTATCAGCGTTTCATTCAAATGATAAAACATATAAATACAATAAAAACTGAACAAATAAAAGTCTGTTGAAATGCCAGCGACACGGATTTGCAATTTCGGGTTGCAATATTTGCACAGGCTAGTGAGCATAACATAAAAAGGTATGTACTGTGAGTAACCTTGTCTCAAATCAGCTGTTTGTAACAAAATTCTCATTTTGTTGACATCAATATTTAAATCCGAAAGGTTTATCTATGTAGTACATTGTGTTATTAATATAATAAAACAACTAATTGAAAGGTTTTAAATGATATATGAATTAATATTTTTATGATTAAGAATTAAAGTGCCGTTAAAACCGCTTGCAGGGTTTAGCTGCCAACCCGGGGTTAAACGGTTAATTGTCTATATTCGAATAATGTTGATCATAGAACCACAAATCCAATCCTTAGAATAGAAGTGGCAAATCACACCGGCTGTCTGAGCACTTCAAATAATGGCCACATAATTTTATTTTAATATAAAAAATCATTTTCCCTTTCAAGTCAACAAAGTGGACATTGATTATTTTTGAGATTCTCTTTCTCGCAGTATGTCTAAATGATCCGGGCAGCTAAGGCAACTAAGTGTAAGTGCTTGTGAGATGTCATCGTCATCACCTTACTTTTCTATCCTTCTCATCATGATATATACTGGGATGATGAAGCCATTTTGACCATGCAACTATAAATCGTGTTGGTCTAATTATAAGCATTTAACGATTGGTCCAGTGGTCACAGTTTCAAATGTACACTTTGTAAATATATATTTTTAACACTTCACCATCACGATCTCCTCTGACTCTAGTACAAATAAACAAAACTTAGTTGAGCAAGGTCCAAAATATTTATATGACTAAGTCATAAGAACTATTAAAAAATAAATTAATACATTTAAACCGCATGCAGTTTAAACATACAATAATGATATATTTAAAAAAAACAAATATATGTTTATTTTAGGTCCCTATTACTTGTGGTTATTCGTCCAGAATATAAAAAGATTAACCAAATTACAATATAATATATATTCTGAGTTGTAAAATTGTCCTATTTTATTATTGTTGAATATTTTATTTTCACCTTTAATTATTAGTGGCAAATTATTAGTTTTATTTCATTGTTGAAAAATACATTTGTAAAGAAACTAAAAATATGTATTGCAAAACATTAAAAATGACAGTTTCATATGTAAATGAAATCTGAAATTAATTGTAGTTCATGATAGTCTAGTGCTTAAGGCATTTTTGATTATCAATCCATCGGTCGCGGGTTTAAATCTGCACATTTAAGTAATACCATTTTTAACACTATCTTGCATCGACTCTAGAACAAGCAAATTTAGCATAGTTGAGCAAGCTCAAAATAATTATAAATGATCACAAGAATTGCTTTTATAAGAAAACATCAAACATTTACTAAACAATAATTGTACCTTAATTCCGACAAAAAATGGATTCAAAATTAAAAAAAACTAAATCTCTTTGTTCCTTTAATCCTAGGAAGAACTTTATTTCCAATAGAGTAGTGGATAATTGGAATCGGCTACCACAGGAAGTGGCGGAAGCTATAAGTGTAAACCAGTTAAATTCCTTGAATCTAAGCAAATTACTAGTAACTGAGAATGAGATATCAGCTAAATAGGAACTTGCTGAGCGAACAATAATAATAATAATAAAAACCTCAAGGGTATTTTTCTAGATAACAGTTTAGAATTTCAATATATCATTTGATATTCTAATAAAAATAATTCAGCAAATATACCGTTTGCTGGATTACATGTTATTATTAAACACCCAGTAATACACCAGTGTAAAAAAAAAAAAAATATTATGGTTCTTCAAAGCAAGGATTAAGGTTAGTCATTATCATTAAAACTGTGGTGTAAAGTTTTTTATTGGACAAGAGCGGATGTTTTAAGGTTTGTGGTCAGAAGAAATAAATATTTTATATTAAGAAGGCCGTCTTTGCGCAAAATTCCATTCCTTGCAAACATCCGTGTAAAAATATAACTTAAACCCGGGAAAGAAGATAACCAATAAGAATCAAAAATATTTCATCCAAATTTCGGTTTATGGTGGTGGAAATATTTTATCCAAAATCTAAACCACATTGCTACTAAACAATTCTATGCGAAAATGCGTTTGATAATTTTGCAAGCAAATGCATCGAAGACGTATCTTTTTTTAGAAAGAATTGCTATGACCTATGTCATATATAATGATTTTAGACCCAACTTAACTAGGCCTAATGTGCCTGTGCTAGAGTCAAAGGAGATGGTGGTAATGAAGCGTCAAAAATGGTATGACTATGTGCGGATTCAAAGATGAGTCTCTCACGAATTTACTAATATGTTATCGTATTAACCATTGTGCCATTAATATTATTTAATACAATAAATCTAAAAAATAATTTTTGTTTAATGTTAACAATGAAAATCAGATATAAAATTTGTATGGAGTATCGAGGTAAAGATATTCCTTTAAGTGCAAACTATCCGTCATTTGCAAACTATCCGTCTAGGTATAGGTATTTTGCGTCATTGTTTCTCGAGTATTTAGCAATAATCAGCGTACTATATCTACTATATCACACAATATAATTCAATAAGAAACTTTCTTTGAAAAAAAAAAAACAATACCACACTGCAAATGCTAATGTGCAATATTTAAATAGTGTGGTAAATTAAATGATTGTTTATACGTGCATAGAAAATTCTAAAATAGTATATATACAGAGTGTCCCAAGACCATTCCCGAAGTCTTAGGGACCCGGGTTTCTATGTAACCTATTATAAATAGGGAATGATATAATTTTTTTTAAAAAAAAACTACAAATTTATCTAGATATCTAAATCTACAAATTAATTATATTTTTTAACAGATAGATTCGGTTAGCGTGCAAATTCCAATGCTGCATAGATCGATAATAGCCTTGACACCGTTACGGTAATAGCTGAGCGCTCACAACAAAGATATTATACATGATTCTTTTACTATTTTCACGTAAACTTTACATTTTTTTTCCGTAACCATGATGAATTTTGATATATTTCCTTAACAAATAATACTAGAAATTGCAGGAAAAATTAGTTGTTTTTTTTATCGGGAATGGTCTTGATATAAGATATACAATAAAAGTAATTTAATGAAAAAAACAATAATAGCTGATTGTGACTACAAAGTTTTTCAGCAATATTTACGAATGAGAGGGGTTCAGAATGCGATCACAGACCAACACTTGGTGATATACCTTTTTGATAATAAATAAATAAAATTCTGAGTGTTTGTACACTTTTTTTCTGGATGAACAGTTTTTCATTCAAATTTGTTAGTCGACTCTAAAAACTTAAATTAAACTTTCACAGCAGTTTCAATATTTAGTTATTACAAACGGTTTAAGTATTTGCGGGCGGAAGGGAGTGAATTTTTGTGTGTGAGGGGATGAAAGGATCCAGAAATGGGGAGCAAAGCAACCTATCCCAAGTTCCGAAGGCACAAGTCACCTGAGCAGCGCCATCTAATAAACTAGAAAAGCTATTTATACAAAAGAAACTCAGGGTAATGTGTATAGGATTTTTGTTACTCATCATTGATATTATTTTACAAAATAAAACTGAAACAAGCTCACAACTGAAATAATATTTCCTAAAACAATTGTAATTCAAATTTGAAATTATGTCAAAACATTTTTATAAAAAACCACATGAGATATTATTTAATAGCCTTTAAAATACATTTAAGTGTTGCGCAAAAAATTATCACATAAAACGTGACTCGTAAAAAATACTTCTACGCTGGAATGTCTTGCAATAAAATATACATATTTTTTGTTCAGGTCTGTATAGAACATTAAATTAATAGTACCTTAGGTGCAAATACAAATTAAGATTAAAACATTAGAAAACTTGGTTAGATGTAATTTACTAATTTTATTTTAGGCTTGTAACCACAGTATTTAACTCTAACTAGGAAAAAATTCTGGAAAACTGGATAGAATTAATAATGCGATTATATGCAATGATCCTTGAAAGCGATTAAAAAGTACTCACCTACCAGCTTTCTTATTTCTGGATATTCGAGATATATATGTCAGATGAAGTAAATACTTCGCGCAGTTGATCTACAATACGCAATGAATGTTTAAAAATTAAAAGAAATATATAATATCAGCATTTTCACTTTAGGGAAAGAAAATGATTTAGGGTATTAAAAATAAATGTGAAAGGTGTTTGTTATACACAAAGAATCATCATAACTACCACATAATAAAATATTACAGTATACTATCAAATTATCACTAATGAAATGTATCGCCCGATAATATTGGAACATATGCTTCTTTCAATATTTTTACATTCCTTGCAAACCCATTGTTTTTTTCTTTTCATTAACATGTTTACCAAAGACAGCAATGTTAACAAATCTTATTGAATCGAACATCCAAACAAATAAACGCCGATACCATATTTTTCAATAAATTAATACGCAATAAGAAATCACATTTTAATCTATTTTATCTATATCTTGCATAGAATGGTTATATATAATTTGCAATGAAATACGATCATCTTCTGCTGTTGGGAAATTATTTTTATGGATTACTATATTGCTTGATTTTTAACTTTCATGGTCGTCATTCATCAGTACCCATCATTAGTTCGTATTGGACAGGTATGCCAACCTCTCCCCTGAGGACGAGATGTGTGATCATCTCCGCAATGTCAAGATTAAATAGTCTTGTACACAAACTGTATTATCTAGACAACCCAAGTTTTTAAAATTTCTTTCTTTTTTAATTTTCAAGATAACCGCAATTTTGTTCTGAAAGCGGTTGTTTATGATTCACAATGCTCTTTAGTTTCCTCGAGACCAAAGAGTCATTGTGAATTTAAATTGAAAATCGTTAAGGGCTACAAATCGAAACAAATTATAATTCCATCAGAATTATTGAATTTAGAAGAAATAAGGGACTTAGAAATCATACTCGACTCAAAACTTTCCTTTAAACACAGACGAGGGTAATCTGATAAGTACTTAACCTCACCGCCCGATGGTGCCACTATCGCAAGAGAAATTTACGATCGTGTAGTACATTCTCGTAGACGGCTATTGTCAAAATTTCAACCGAATCGGACTCGTAGTTTTGTTTTCACGAGCGGACGTGTCAGAGGATTTTAGAAAAATGGAAAAAGAGCAATATCGGTCGGTGATTCGATTCTTGTTTCTGGTAGAGAAATTGGGCAGCGAAATCAAAGAGCGCTTGGATGCTGTGTACGGTGACTCTTCCCCTTCGATGGCGACCGTCAAAAAATGGTTAGCGAGTTTCAACGTGGTCGCACCCCGGTTTTTGATGAACCATGCCCAAGAGCCCCGAAAACGACTACCACTATAACAAAAATCCATGATCTCGTGTTGGCAGACCGCCGATTGAAGGTGCGTGAGATGGCTAAGACAGTAGGCATCTCAAAAGACCGCGTGGGTCATATCCTGCATGAAATTTTGGGCATGAGAAAGCTGTCGGCGCGATGGGTGCCGCGTTTGCTCCGGACAACAAGCGCAACCGTGAGTCCACTTCAGAACAGTGTTTGACGCTGTTTAAGTGCAATTCAAAGAAGTATCTGCGTCGTTTTGTGACCGTCGACGAAACATGGATCTACTGGTACACACCAGAGACCAAGGAACAGTCGAAACATTGGACTTTACCCGGTGAACGTGCTCCGAAGAAGGCGAAGACTGTTGTATCGGCTGGAAAGGTGATGGCCACCGTTTTCTGGGATTCACAAGGTGTGATCTACATCGATTACCTGGAGAAGGGCAAAACGGTCACAGGGCTGTACTATACCGAATAATTGGGTCGATTCGACTCCGAATTGCAGAAAAAACGGCCCCATTTGGCGAAGAAAAAAGTGCTCTTCCACCATGACAACGCACCGGCTCACATCTCCGCCGTCGCTACGGCCAAATTGATCGAATTGGGCTACAAACTGCTGTCCCATCCACCATATTCTCCAGATTTGGCCCCATGCGACTTCTTTTAGTGTCCAAACTTGAAAAAGTCACTCGCCGGGCAGAAATTTGAGTCGAATGAGGAGGTCATCGCCGCCATGGAGGCCTACTTTGCAGACCTCAAGGAAAAATTTTTTTCAGACGGGTTAAAGAAGTTGGAGCATCGATGGATCAAGTGTATCGAGCTAAAAGGAGACTATGTTGAGAAATAAATCGCCACTTTTCCAAAATGTTTGTTTTCATTTGTAGGCTAAGTACTTATTGGACAACCCTCGTATACTTACTATAACAGATAAAGCGTATAAAATGTTAGGTTTCTTAATAAGAACCTGCAAATCATTTAAGCAAATAAACACGTTGAAGTTACTCTATTACTCATTAGTCCGTAGTCAACTGGAATATGCGTCTGTTATCTGGTGCCCTCAATATAACATATAAAATAAAAAATATGATGAAAATATATAAAGGAAATTTATAAAATACCTAAACTATAAGACAGGAAAATACCTACACGATTATAAAATTGCGACTAGAATATGCTTATTATATGTTTATTCATTAGTCACTAAATGACTAATGAATAAACTTGACACACTATGTTTTTATGCAACAGAATCAATAATAATATTGAAACATCAATTTTTTCAAAATGTTTCATTCAACGTCCCTTCACACAGAACGCGAGAGTGCTGTCTTTTTCACTCCCACAATACAAAACAAACGTTAACACGACGGTCGCGTAATTATGTCATCAACATGATGATTTATTATCCTCGGTTGATATATTTTTATTAAATAAATACCCATTTCATCTTGAGTTGCAAAAAACTCTAAATTTAAGAAACAAATAAATTAGTAAAATAAAATAGTAAAAAAAATAAATAAATTAGGAAAAAATTAGATTTTCTTTCCTCTGACAGTTCAAACCTATTATTGTTTCAAAATAACATATATTAAAAAAATAATTCAAGTGCTATAGTGTAAATTAATTTTAATCTTTTCGTGTATTACTGTACTTAAGCGAAAACCTGTTGTCAGTGAACTAAATACACAACTGTATGTACTATTTCTAATATGTTGTACTGTTGGTTTTCCAAATAAACAATAAATAAATATAAAAAAACAAATAAAACAGTGTATATCAGGCTGCCCCTGGAATCAAGATTATTCGAAAGTAATGCATATCTTTTTTCTAGTCCGGTGTTTTATAAATTTTATTCAAGGTCTTTAAAAGTTCGGAAAAATTAGTTATAGATAAATGTTCCTAATTGAATAGTCATGTTCAATAAATGAAGAATGTTTTTCACTGTCAAAATCTGCATCCCTTTCCCAACATGTCTTAATTTTAAATATATAAATTTCTGATGTATGGATTCCAATGCTTCGCATCTCTGATTTTGCCTCTCACCTTGAAGCATTCATACATTAAACTTAGTTCAGATTCTCACATTATCCAGAAGCCTTATTTCTCATCTTGGTTGGAAGCTATTAGGTAGTTGGTTTTAAATCCCTCAAAGCCTGGCTGTCAACTGCAGAGACAAAACTCTTTACAGGCCTAAATTAGTCCTTTTCCCGATTTATCTCATTATTGAAGCAACTGGATATGAAAACCTAACATAACACGCTTAATTATTTATTACTTTTTGATTTGGAGCATTTTATTACAATACAAATTGATTAATTTAATAAACATTTGAAAATTCCTTCAATATTTAGTTAAATTGCTTAGCCCTCTTATTAGTTGGTGTTTTTAGGAATAATTAGTTTAGATCAGTGAAAATCTATCAAAATTGGTTTAGTAATTTTTGTGCTAACTTGCCACAAATAAATGTAAAGAAAAACATAAGCCATAAATTTAAATAAATTCAAGTGATTAAAATGTGAGAAGAACCTCAAGGCAAAATATCAAATGTTTTTTTAAAAGTGTGAAACAAGTTTTTTGTTTCATTCAAGACCAAAATGATAGCATTATCATTTAATTTTATGCCAACCCTTTCATCATTTACAAAAGTGTAAACCTTCCGTTAGAGATGAGTGATGTCAATAAATCCATACTCGTGAACAGCGGTGGTTCTTATAAAGGGATTTTCATAGGTGATTACTTTCGAAAGTATGAGCATGTTGAAGTTTTAGAGCAATTTATTGATTTATACTATAAATATAATAAAACTGAATGACAATAGTTAAAGAGTAAGAGTTTGAGAATCACTAATTAAACAATTTATAAACACTAACAAGTTTTTGAAGTCCCATCTTGATATCACGATTGACAACTAATTAATTCACTGATAAGGTATGTAAAGTGTTATCCATAGTTAAATCCTAATATAAAAGCAATCATTACTTAAAAACAAAAAAGAACCAGTTTGTTCAAAGATCTTGGATACTAAAGTAGCACAATAATAAATATATATTAATGCCATTTATAAAATCAAGTAAACTAGTTTGCAAATGATCTTCATCGCAAATAAAGAAAACTTATTGTTTTGTTATAAATTAAATAAACTTGATTTGGTGCAAAAGGAATTAAATTTAAATTGCAGAGCATTCATTTTCATATTATTGGGCTAAATGAAGTGTCTTCAGACACTAAAATTGAGAGAATATTGAGAAAATTGATGTCACAATCAATGAGCCCTCATATAGAGATGATCGATATGGATAAATGTGAGCTTAGTGATGGGTTACTGAGGAAACCGTACCTTGTTCTTATATCATCATAGCTGATGAGAACCCTGAACACAAACAAGCTGATCTAGGGTTTTTGCCTGTAGAGGTAAACATTTTTATATATGAAAATTAGGTTGACTAGACGAACTACGCTATTGACAGGGTCGAAGTGAAGGGTTATAGTCTCCTCGGTTGACCCAAGTCAACATTGAGCTAAAGAACGGATTTGAAAGAACAGATTTGAAAGTGATTGTTTCCTGAGGACAGAATGGCAGTGTAAATCTTGCCAGCCCAAACCAATTACTAGCAATCTATTTATTAAAAGTCTAATACGAAGGGGGGTTTAATATCAGAAGACAGTGCATGGTATTAAACCAAACAAATCTTCTCTTTAATGTCCTCTTCTGACTTGAAACCTAAATATGTGTTCAGCGGTGTACCCAGAACTTGTATAGTAGGCAAGCCATATGCAGGGTGGGGGGGTAAGGGCCGGGTCTTATTTTGTCAAAATAATTTATCTAAAGAATCAAAGTCATCTTTACAAAAATTCGACTGATATTATTTATAATGTTTACAATAAAGTAACTGGAAAAATTTAAATTTAAACGTTTTTATTAATTTCATAAGATATATTATCGATTATTTAAATAAAGACCCTTTTAACCTCAGTTTGAGCGCATTCAACATTTCTTCTCTATCTAGGTGTAGGTATTATTTTGTAATGAATTAATATAAATATTATCAAATTAAGGAATTAAAATGTGCATATGAACAACTATCGAATTCTTTTAATTTCTTAATACTCAATTCTTCTTAATTTCTATTTGTGATTCTTATATTATTGTACAAATTATATTTCCTTTGTTCGGAATATTATTTCAAACAGAGAAAATATAATCTGGCAACTTTTATACTAAAGTTAACTTAGCAAGTTTTTTTAAATTGCTGATCAACACATTTAATTACCATAAAGTACACTAACAAATTAACCCCTGAACACCGTAGTTTCCGCCATAAATTTTGGCGCCAAAACCCGTTGACTCCGTAGTTATTGACCTTGAAAAATCACTCACTACTATAAAATCCATAGTGCAGGCATGAGTCGTTCAATCTTTACAAATCTGGTATCATCGGATTCACCTTAAAATTTTCTATTAGGCCATATCACTTTGATTATGTTTGTCTCGTAAATTAAAGAAGAAAAAAATAAAAATGTTGCCATTTTTTTTTTTTTTTTTTTAATATACGAAATAAACAAAATCAACACTTTTTTTTACATTTTCATATATTTATAACTATAAATTATAATTTAAAAGTCTTCCAAAATATGTACAGTTTTCGGGAAAAAAAAAAAGTTACAGATATTGGAAAGGTAGTACATTAGTGTATTTTCAATACACATTTATAAATAGTAGTAGAAACTGCATTAAAATGGAAAAAAAAAAAAACAAAATTGTTTTGTTGTGATTTTCAATGAAAAAAACGTCAAGTTAATAAATAATACTGAAATAATACCAAAAATAATCAAAATCAAGCGGCTAATGCGGACGTATATATACGTCCTACGGTGTCAACGGACACAGAGGTGTCCGAGCGGTCGAACGCATATATACGTTCTACGGAGTCCAGGGGTTAATTCATGGATTTATAAAAAAATAACCTTAAAACCCCTCTGTCAAACTATCGTCAAACGAGAACAATGGGTTTATTCCGCACGAACTGAAGTGATATTAGCAACGTTTGTCTCTTTGCCACTTCGGCACAACTTTGCCCTGCAAGCCCGGCTTTTGGCTGATATAAAAGACGCATATATGTACCGGTACATCCATTTAGGTTTTTCTTTGATTTTACCTATGTGCGAATGGAGCAACCGAAGCTAAATATAAAGCCTTAAATAGAAAGCAATATGCCATGAGTATGTGCACGATGCGTCGCGTCACTGCCAATGGTCGCGTCCACGAACGTAGTAAGCAAGTTCCTACTTTAATAGATCGCGCATGCTGGCATCTATCACCTACACCTAAAAACTATAATGCGGAAACTTTTAAAATATGCATATATTTGTGTTTTTTTTTTCGGTATAAGTTTATATAAGTTTCTTAACTAATAATATTGCATACATAAATAAAGTGTGTTGTAATGCATGTCCTCAGAGTCGAAGCATACCTAAACTACCCGGTTTTGACCGGAGTCTCAAACCCGGGACACATAGTGCTATGTTACAAGGCTTATATATTAAATTAACTTACACCAGTATCAGGTAAATAAATCTCAATGCATCTGAACTGATTAAATTTTGAATTTGTTCGTCTTATTTATTGGGAAACATTTTTCCAATATTTTTTGCTGATTATTGTATCACTTCACATCATAATTTGAGGCAATAGTTAATAATATTATAATTTATATTTTAATTCCAGGAAGCTCATAGTCTCCACCGCGCTCGGGCGGTCGCAGGATGCGGGGAGGGAAGTGGAGATGACTCTCCTTTCCCCTCTATACCCCTATATAATTTTAAATTCGTTTTTCTCGTAAATGGAAAACATTTTTCTGATTAATGATTGATTGTTGATATAGGTCAACCCCCTAAAAAGACATCAGTGAATTTAAATACACTCTGTAAAGTGCAGGATGGTTCCAAATACATGCTGACATGCATGCAACTAGAAATCGTTATCGCACCTTCTACTGGAATGAGATATCAAATTAGTTTCTACTAAAACGTATGATGCGTTTTCAGGGGTGGGGTGTGATGAAATGGTGGAGCCATGCATATTTTTTTCTCTCAATTACTCGGACCCAAACTTAATGCGAGAGAGATTCTCTATTTTTATATTAGGAATACATGCCGTAACATTGTCATACATGCGGCAACTAAAATATAGTTATCTACCTCACTAAACCAAAGAGTCAAGTGTCATCTAATGTAATACTAGAATAAGTAAATTTCTTTCTTGAAGAATAATTTCTGCAAAATTATACTACATAACTAACCATTTCAAACAGTTTAAACTGAACAATGCCATGCATAGGACGCGTGCGGCACCACAGTTTGAAGAAAAAAGTATGCGTGAGTGAAAAATATTTCTCTCTTGCAGCACCGGAGGATAGATTCATGCATGGGGTGTCTACTAGAACCCCTTATTACAAAATCATCAGGTGCTAGCCTCGACTTTTACAACCAGTTATAGGAGCTTCGGTAAGGGTCTGTAAGATTGGTGTTTGAAGAGTACATTTTTTCTTTAATATTTTGGGTAGAGAGTTGAAATTGTTTTTTTTTTTTTTGTAAAATGGACATTTAGGCTTCTTTTAACATACTCCGCACCAATGAAACGACATTGCCCTATATCCCCAGATGCCATGTGTGCGATATTGTGTTATCGTCTTACTGTATTTTTATTAAAATAAAGGCATAGACTAACATAGGTTTTGACGGCCTTTTTGGGATTGTTTGTGTGAAAAGTGTGCGAGTGAATTGAAAGTGTTTTTGGTAGATTTGGCGGTAAATAATTCGAGTTTTATTTACAAAAGTTATGTCAATATAATAATAAATATAAAAAACAATCATTTTCATAGGTTTGTACCTATTATTTGTAAATAAGAAATTATTACTTTTAAAACTAAAAAACGGGCGGCAGCCCCGCATGCGTTGTTTACAATTTCGTGAGATATTCCGTTCTCCAAACAACCTTCGCAGAACGTCAGCATTCACAGGTTTTTCGTTCAGAGCGGAATGTGTTAAGAAATGTAGAAAGATATTCCACTACTTGAAAGTATTATATTAAACCTCATACTTACGTATTCCTCCTCCCGAGTATTTAAATACACTAGTCTTGGCTTTTAAACAAAATCGGAAGGCCACTCAGCTATGAGAAGAGTATCTTTGTTTAACCAATGGTTAAAAATGCTAATGGGACCATCTTTTTTATATTTGAATGTATAATATACGTACCTGTCTGCCAAAAATAGTTCTGTTTCTATTTCTTCATCTTTGCCATCCTGCAACTCTGAATCATTGATGGTATCTTCAGCATCGGAAAATGTCATCACATTGTCACCTGTCGAATAAAACTTAAAATAATATTCATGAATTTATCAGGTAATAATGTACTGGAATCACAGCAATTAAAATGCGAAAGGAAGTTGTTGCACTACGGATAATTATGTTTGAGTCAACACAAAGTTAGATATTATTAAATTATTAAACTTTCAACATGTCATAAGCGGTAATTTAAATACTCTCCAGGTGCTCAAAGTGTCTCCTTGTTCGGAGCAACATTCCGCTAGTAGATATTGTACTTAAAAATGGTTTATTGAAGCATGGTAAACCAGATGGATCCAACTTTATTGAAAATACGTAACACCAGTCATAAGAACAGGTCACTTGTAGACCTGATTCTCAATCCATAGAGCAAAAAATTAATTTAAATTTCAGTAAATAGTGGGGTGGGGATTATTTCAATACTAGCCCAAAAATTACATTCATCAAAATTTACAAAAAAAAACTAAAATAAAAACTGTCATTTATAATTTACCATCATATTTTTTTTTATTTTGATCTACTCAGACCTTAAAAATAACCTCACTGTTCGCCTCTATGACATCACAGGCGCGAATAGTGTAGAGGGAAGATGCCATTAATGTTGTCTATAGGGCCTAACTGTAAGACGTCAGGTTCTGGGCAAATAATTCACTACTACTAAACAATGTACAGAAGCAGTTGATATTATATGATAGATACAGGATAGCCATTATTTGAAAATTGATCCAGAGGTTGCAGGTTTGAATCAGTTTATTAGCCATACCATTTTGAATGCTAAATGACCACCATCTTACCTGACTCTAGCAAATTTCAAAGTGATTCTAGCAAATTTAGCTCGGTTGAGTAAGGCTCCAAATAATTGCACGCGACCTAGGTGCAGGTCAACAAATAAATCATTTTAAAAAAGTTAATAATTATAAAACAACCTTTTGGTATTGGCTCTACAGTTTGATCAGGTAAAAGCTGAAAGTGTTTCATGAGTTGCCAGTGATTCATCAGAGCCTTTGCAGTGCGAGATTCATAAAACACATTCGGGTTTTGATCCAAAAGCTCTTGAAACTTATCCATCAGTGGTATCGTACAATTCTGAAAGCACAAAAAATACATTTATATAATGCCTTTTTAACATTTATATATATTATTATAAAAGCAACCTAAAAGTGAAAGATGTACAACTACGTAACAGTTCGTGTGGTAATCAGTCTGATGTAATCATTCAAAATTTTTGACGTGTAAATATTTGCAAACCGTTTGTCAGGTAGAGCGATTCTGCACCAACTGTTAAATTGTCTCGCTTTCTGAAGGAATGTATATGACTTCATTTTATGTTATTTTTTTCTCTTTTTCCTATGGCATTCAAGACATAACCGTTTTATTAATATAATATTTTGGGTATATTAGAAAAATGCCAATATATTTTCCAGCCCCCTAAGTTATTAGTAACATTTTAAAAAAAAGCTTATGAAACTATGACTATGAAAGACAGGTACAACAATGTTTTTATATATTATACAGTTTATCCAGTTAAATGATAAAAAATAACAATAACATGGACTGAGTATAACATTTTTAAGGTTTAACGGCCTTTACATAAATTTATTACATTTTTTTTCTAAAATTTTTGTTTCCTCTACATCTTTTTGGTCAATTTGTTGGTTTTTACTCTCGTTTACAGTTTATTGATAATCATTTTACACATAGTTTCACATGACAATGGCTGGGCACTTGAAACTAGGACACATTGTACATAATATAGATCCTTTAATAGGTCTTGTTTTGACTAATCATAGTAATTAAACTATAGTTAATCACACAGCAATTCGTTACAGCAGCTAATCTTTATCTGCTGTATTTATTTCATCTCGCCGCGCTCAACACGATCGCAGTTCCCTCTTTCTCCCCATTGCTGGCGCTAAGGCGCAAGGGCCTCACAGCACATCATTTCTACATATAATAATACCTTTTCATTGATGCGTAACATGTTTGAAGGTGGTAGTAGGTTCCATATATTTCTGCCTATTGTTTTTATATTTAAACATTTTACCCTTCGTGTTCATTAAGGTAAAGCAAAAATGTTATCATTTTAAGTAAATTACCAGGTCTCAAATGCGATATGATATCTATATCTATTATATTTAATTAGGTATTTAAAAAAATATTTATAGAATATTACTGACCTTAGTAATAGAACTGGGAAAGCTGGATAGCAATTCCTCTTCTGCTTTGGAAAAAAGAGCTTTGCTTTTTACAGTGGCTACAAGGTCTGGGTGCAGGTTCCTCATGGCTGCAACGGCGACACGGCTCACTTCTGCATTATAAAGAAGAGCGTACCATCTTGATTGCAACTCGCTTAATGTAAAACGACATGAAAACTTGATACCACGGTACACTGTCTTTAAATCATTAGTCTGTAAACAAAGAAAAAATTCCATTCATATTTTCTCATTAAAAAAAATATATGTCACAAGAATAACGGTTTTTTGATTTGCCCAAACAATTTGAAATGGCCTCATAGGTTGAAAAGTGAGGCAAAAGATGCCTCACTTTTCAACCTCAGTGAGCTAAAAATGTTAATTACCTACATTTTGAGACATAAATACTTATGTAAATACTTGTCTATAAATAAATTACGAAATATATAAGTGCATTTAGTTAGACATTTCTTTCGTGCATATGTTTAGCCCACTTTCTAGCTAATTTTCTGCAATCAAAGCTATTTTTTACATCATCGCAGAGGTTATATTATGTTCAGTAGAGGATATAGGGCGCTAAGCGTTCCCCGTGTACCATGTTCTTCGCAGAACTTTTGTACTCTAAAACTTGCTCTTCAGCCCTATACTTCCGATAAAGTTTAAGTATCTCCTTGTTTCTCTTCAAGATTTAGAAGATTACAGGTCCACATTCACTGAGAAAGTGTAATGGAGTTTCTAGGATGTTGTGGCAGAACCTACACTTATTATTTACTGATATTTTAATCCAGTGTTGCTGTTTGTTTAGCTTACAATGGTCTGTTAAGTTCTGGTTACAATCCTTGATTGGTTTCGGCTTAGTTTTAGTAGCTCAGATAATCTTTTTTGCGAGAATCTGATTATAATTTCTTTGGCTTACTTTTGTTTTTACAAAAAAAATTAAAAAATGATCACTAAAATGATTAAGACTTGAAAACAGAATAAAAACTAAAATAGTATGTATTAATTTATTGAATGCTGTGTAAGTGAATAAAATAGAAATTAAAAAAGGAGTAAATGTTAACCTATTATGATTGCATGTACTCATTTACTCAGTCACGCAATACTTACTTGTAGGTACCATTCCTTGATAAAAATAATAACAATATTCACACACTAATTTTAATCTATCAATAAAAACATCATTCCCACAAATTATGGAACTTTTTTTGGGGCTACGAAACCATTTAAGTCGGCTGTGCACCTGCTATTTCAGCCTGTAACAAAATATGAGCCACGATATCGGTTTCCAGTTGGCTGTCGTGGTGACCGGAGATCCCGATTATGAGTGGTGTAACTTATAATGATGACTATTAATTTGAAGTGGTAAGTCTTTTCTTTTACTAGCATTTTCAAGTAATTATATATTTATAACATACTTAATTTTTTAATTAGAGACGATTCCTGAAATATCTCAATAAGAATCCTTCACATGATGAAAATGAAAAAAACATTTACTTTTTCATGGGAGCAGCAAATTGTACTAGAAAACATAATATGGTAACAAAATTAAATGAGAAATTTAGGTACCTGCAAAACTCCTACAATAAGCGCTAGGTCATCACTAGGCTTCCATCGGCCCAAATCTTTGGTAGAAAGCTGGCTTAAATGTCCTCTCTTCTTTGATTTTTTGCTAGTAATGCTGGACAACTTCCGCTTCACGTTGTCCGGGGTGGGTGTATGAACCACAGGAGGGGTACTGGGTACGGAGCCCACAGAAACTGTCTCCGCGTATGGGCTACCAGTATAAGATTGAGTACGGATGCGCCGATCCAATTTGGTCATCGAGGCACCCGGCAAACCGCGACTGTACTCGACGAGTTCGTCATCAAATTTGCGCCTTTTGATTGACCTAGATGAACTAAACAATAGATATTACATCAAATGATAAAATAATGTGAATAATAAAAGGAAACATTCCATACCTTCTACGCTTGGCACGATCTTGTGGCGTTTCAAAATTACCGATCATGTAATCGGAATTATCATTCATTCCTCCAGTAGGTGAAAAATCCATAGTACACTTGCCTCTAAAATATTCCAAAATGTTCATTGTAAGTACTCAATCATTACAAAAAGATTTGATAATAATTATTTTACAGTAAACTTATAAATAAGTACTAAATCAAGCACCTTGTTTTGTATCCTTTCGAAACCAATGTTTTATGACAATAGATTAAAGCGAGTCGTGACGTGAAGTGAACATTAGTCCTTGAATTAACAAAAGAGGAACTAGCATACAGCCATGCAAAGAAATATTTCAATTTATGGTAAACTTCACTGTCGCTCTTTGTTATATGTATGTCATAATAATTATAATTAACGAATGGTCAAAAAAATAAGTATCTACAGATATTACTTTATTTAAATTATATTTTATAATATTAAATTTGAAATTATGTACTTATGTATTTTATTATATCGGTTTGTTTTCATTTATTTAAGACTTTTATTATTTTTAGAGCTGCTTGATTACGCCGTTTTACATTTTTTAAATTAAAAAAAATATTTTTACTCATAAACGGTTTTGTCAAGGGTAATTTAAAACTTTAAATAAAATATTGCACAACTGACACAAATTTTCATGCGCACAACAAAAATGAAGAAAAACTAAATTTAATTACGTATAAAATTACGTAAGTCACCTTAGGTTTACAACAAAGAGTACCTTGTTGTACTTTCATCTTAGCTTGTATTGTAATACTAAAAGCAAAATATGTATTGTACACAGAAGGTAGTGCTTGTCTTGTTTTGTCTTATTGTTAATGCTAACCTAACCAATCATTAATTACACGTAATCGGGCTATATTGATAAAAAGAAAAGGATAATTAGCACTAGACGCGTATTTTGGCAGTCTGTCCGACAATTCGTCTCATCTCGGAAACTATAAATGCAGTTTAAATTTAATATTATCTGTATAGATAGATGCGAGCATATTTAAAGGTGTCATTCTTAGGAAACTAGTCTCTATCGCGCCACAACTAGCGGAACGGGATTTTAATTTATGTTAAATAAAATTATTTCAAAATAATTATTTTTCTCCAACTGACAATGTCGAATGCCTTGAATTTCTGTTTTCAAGGTCATTGGTTACAAGCTTTAATCATGTTGAAAGATTGTATTATTCACTTATAGTCTCTTCTACCTCGCTTTTTGTATTGCATTAGTTTGTTCCTCGCATTGACTGTACTTCATTTTGCTTTAATTTTTTTAAGTAAATTGTACATCCGATATCGATTTAACTTTTTTTTAGAATACATACAAATTATTGGCCAATATCATCTCAACTATGTGTATGACCATCTATATTTATACATTAAGAAGAAAACCTAACCTATCAACACAGCTGTCAAAATCACAAGGCAAGATGAATTTGTCAATCAATTTTTTAAAATTTTCAAAAACTCTGTTTACTTTTCGAACTTATACAAAAATTGTCATTACCGACGATGGCTCGACGATCGTAGCACTTCACCCAAAAGTGAAATTTCCCTACGAGTGCTCAAGGCCCTTGCCGCCTCCTCCAGCGGAGAGCGATGGAATTCTCCGAATGGAAAATAAGGCGGAAATAGAAAAAGTATTCTCGAAAATGCACCCTGCCTTCGCTCGTAAAGAACTTCAAAAAATTACTCTAACTACAAAACACAGATGGTTTCCCAGAGCTCGTGACAGGAAAGCGAAGAATACTCCAATGCATAGAAAATATCTGTGAATAATGTGTAGGTTAGCGTGGATATGTTTAGAATAAAACCAATAAATAAGTTTAATTTTCGTATGTAGTTTAATTTTTATATAGTTAGTAATCGCTAAGATTAATTTTTTTTTTTGCTTCTGCCTACAATAGGTTTCTGCACATCTACATATACAATTTACCATCACCGAAATATTCTTAGAAAATATTGTGAAATGTAATTGGTCTAATTATTAAAAAAAATATATAATTTTAGAAAATATTTAATATTATTTTATTTTGTAGTTTTCGTGACCCAAAACTGATAAACTATTTAACGTTTTTGTTACTTCCCAAATTACGCAGTAAGTCTTTGGCTTCTTTATTAGCCCTGTGATCATCGTTTGTCTTGGCCGGATATGAATACGCTAAGTTTAAATAGTATCTCGCCTGCTCCTGTCTTCCCATCTTCAAATAGGTTTTACCCAGCATCAGAAGATTTAAACTGTAAAATCTTGGTTCAGCTTGTTCTGCTTTCAGAAAATATTCTAGAGCTTCTTCATATGTTGACTTTGGAGGAGTGGAAAACAATGTGCTAGCTATGGATCTCTGATACCAGGGCATGTCGGTTATTTGATAGCACCATTCACCTAACATGTAAAACGTTGTTGCATCACTCGGGTTTAACTCACTGGCGACCTGCAAAAGTAAATGTCACGGAAATTGAATTGTAAACACTTTAACTCACGGCACAATGGTGGGAGAAATAGCTACCCCGGTAGCTATAGTACTTTATAATCAATATGTCAACAGCTGTTGTGTCTTGTCGCTCACAGCTATTGTAATAACAATATTGAAGATTTGAATGATAGTTTGTTAAATGGGTTATTTTTGAACTTGTGTTATACTAATAACAAAAACCACAATATTATTTCATAATCGTAATAGCTTGTGTTTTTAGGTTTATAGTGTCGCTATGACACTGATGATAGGATTAGGTACTGGGCGCTTTAATCTAAACCTAGCCTCTGTGTCTTAGCGACTATGGACGTCGTAACACTCCAAAACGTCGAATCCTCATAAACTCAAGGCAAAAATTACAACAATTTATTTCATGTTTTATTCATAATGCAAAGCCAATTATTCCAGATACACTGACTATAGTCATCATAAGGTTATTAAATTATTTTATTTAGGGCACAGCCGCTGTTATAATAAATAAAATTACAAGCACATTTTTTTTTAAAGAATGCCAATGAGAGTTCTCACTATATACATCCAACAAAGTAAAACTGCTAGTAGTGGAGCAAGAGTAGTAGTGTAGTGGAGTGATTATGTGCAAGTTTGACCCACAGAGATGGAACAGTATTGGAAAGCCTTCACTAGACCATCACAACCTCAAAAGAGGCAGAAATAATCTTAGCATCCCATATTATTACCGTGAATTACATGAATTATGAACGGAGGGCAGCCTAGTGACTGCTACACTTAGGCCACTTTCTTGGGGCCCATTGTGTATACCTCTGCAGTGCAGCTTCAAATCTAGAGCTCCTGTAGCTAATCCATCTCCAGTACGAGCCGCAGGATATATGCCGGATTCTTGCTGTATATTTCGGCCATAGCAAGCCTGGCCAAAAATGTACACATATATTATAAACTAAAATAGAAATAAAATGAACACACAAAAGAGGCGAAGTGCGAACTATTAGTGTAAAATGAGATTCGAAGGAATTTTTTATTCAAATCTCCCAAATCACTCTAATTTTTTTTTTATTTTAATTGACGATTAATGACATTCGATCATTTAGAAGATTAATTACTTAGGGAAAATCGTTTTTTTACAATGTGCTAGGTATGTAATGCAAAATAATCGTAAATACAATTATTCAGTTTTCAAATAGATTTCACTTTTAGAACTTAGTACTTAAGCACTTATAGAATGTTGGTCTGTTTGCTTACGCGGAATAAGAAGATCTAAAGTCAATTCCCAGGCTGTTTTGTGTATAGATTGATACTCTTGAAAAACAAACACCTATTTAGATCACATCGTAGAGGCTGTCCGGATAAAGCAGATACATAACATTAAAGTTAACAAATTATTAGTACTAATAGATGAAACGCTGACAGTTCGAAAGAACTATCAAATATCATATTTTAATTTCAAAAATATGAAAGCATAGATTTTAGAATGTATTACGTATTTATTATTGGCCAATTAAAATTAATATAAACTTATTTACATGCACAAATAGAAGCATGTTAAAGAATGTTCAGTGTCATATTATAATTATTATAAATTGAAGTACCTATACATTCCTGAACCAGGATAGCCCGACTGAATAAAAAAGATTTTAAAAGTAAAAAGAATAATATCAAACGAATTTAAATAAATTAAAGTAAGATAAAAACCATTTAAAATTTAAACAAAAATACAACGAAAGAACACGGAATACACTAATTAAAGCTTTGATATGTAGCAGCAAAAGTGCAGTGCAGTTAGCAGTGTGAAGTAGTCCACACGTGCGTGTAGTTTGGGGGAAAGAGGCCATTATAACACATGTAAGATGTCACATTTCTGGGTAAATAACTTACTGCTACTAAACAATGTATAGAAGCAGTTGATATTAAATGATAGCTACAGATGTCATAGCCAATCTTGTCTTGTACGTATGATTCTTACTTCTATTTTCATTATTATTTACTCATATAATTTTAATTTAATTGATGAATAATATTAAAAGCTACTTTCATGAAATTTTACTAATCTTACGAAAGTAATATATACACCCTGTCCGACAACGATTTACGGTGAAAAATTCAGCTTATTGGTCCTATGATTCCAAGTATTATTTGTAAAGACAATATACCAAAAAAAATGAAGGTTTCAGATAAAATAATTTGTAAACTTTACGTGATATAATGAAATACTTAAAATAGTGACTAAAAGCACCCCTCTAAGTTTTTGTAAAACTTTGTGGGACTTGGTGTATTTTAATTAATCTGTAAATGAAACCACAGCAAATATCTTTTACCAGCATATGTTGCTTCACCATTTCCAACTCTCCAATTCTTTGTTTAATACCCATGTATGAACTTTTTAGATCAAGTAGAATGGCACTCCATTTGTGTACTGCATAGTGATTGGGATCTAAAGCCATGGCTGTATTTATCAGTTCGAATGCCTCGAAAACCATTTCTTTTTTCTTTTTTGAATCTGTTGCAACATCATTAGCCATATTGTATAGAGCTCTACTCATACGCCATAAAACTTCAACATTGTCCGGTTCCTAGTTACAGAGAAGGTATTGATAAAATTGTACATATAAAAATAAAGATATATCAATGTTGCAAGAGCTGACATTGAAATCATTGGGTGTGCCACCTGTAAAGGCTTAAGGCATTGCCTATCCTGTAAAAATCATTTATACATAATATAAATAATAAATAATCTAAGTAGATAAAACATCTATTTATATAAAAATGAATATGTGTCTGCTGAAGCATTATAATTGTAAGCTGTCTGCATAGAATAGGGTGGTAGGCACGTAATGGCCCGTAGGGCCTAGATATGGTGAAAGAAGCAACCCATCTTGAGTGCCGCAGCCACGAGTTGTTGTGCGCCAAACGCGCCCTGAAAGCCGCCCGCAGTTGCCGTGCTAAGCCCATCTTGAGTTGAACAGCTATTATTTCATAATAATTTGATAAAACAGTGAAAACATACACCAAATTATTATATTGTGCATGTGGATTACACACAATATTACAATACAATACAATAATGTGCTTTACAATATTTAGAAGCGAAGAGATTCAAAAGGCACATTCAAGGCCTTCGTAGTTTGTATTGTCTGACAGATTGAAAAAATGACATGGGGACACTTGGATCATATCTCAATAAGAAATCCTTAATGTGTGAAAGAGACCCCCGTTATAAACTGCTATGTTCATTAAGATTGAGCCTATTTCATACATGAAAGGAAAACAATAGTTGGCGGTCGCTCCTCGTGGTCTGATGACCTTACGGACGTGATGCATTTCACTCTCTATATTTTCATTTCCTAATGAAAGAGCAACGCTTTAATTTACGTCGTTATTATCTCCATCACTAGATGGCAGCCATTAGAGGCGCTCTACTCACTTCATACAGGCGTTTGACGTTGGATATATTTAAAAAAATGCAGATCTTAACACATGGTTAGATTTATACGTAATAAATTTGATTCCATGTTCTTAAAAGTTGTATCTTTGGTCAGCCAATTCACAAACGAAGCCAAACAGATGATTTTAACACTTATATTGAAGAATTTTTGTAGAAATTAGAAAAAAAAATATATTTAATTCGTTATTGGAGACCGGTAGGCATGACTTAACATTTTTGATTCTCACTTCTACTTATTTTCAATAACATTTCCTTGTTTTTACACTAAAGTTTTTTTTAAAACCGCTAGAAATATCCTTAATTCTGTCTGAATATACTATATTAAATTATTTACAATTTCTGGATATCTTCTGTGGCTCGATACTATTATCTTCAGTATGATATTGATGGTCAATGGGTAAAATTATTTACTTAGCCTGTCAAAAATCATTATTATGTTAAATATGGAGCTATTTTTAACCATAGAAATACATAAAGGCCCATTTTTTTCACCTCCTACCAATATTTTCAAAATATTTCACAATCAATAAGTGATCTTCAGATTTTGGTTAACGAAAACCACCAGTTTAGGCTAAGGTTAAGGTTTAGGCTAGTTTAGGTTAAGACTAGTCTTGTAACAAACACCTTTAAAGTGTTAAAAGGCAATTTTGGAATCTGAGGCAATCTGATGTCTCTAGGTATCATTAAAGCAGTCCATGGTATTACTGGCTGTTTATTTGCTTTTTTTATCACTTAAGAAGATGGTCAAAGGATTTGTCAGGGAGCGAAACACCATCTACCTCAACCATGTAAAATAATTCTTTGAAGCTAATAGCTGAAATGTGTGCTGAAATGTGACTTGACTTGAAAGGGTCATAGTTGGCGAGGTTGTCTTCCCACTCAAATATTAATATTATATGTTTTCGAGGAATATGGAGTGGAGTACAGCAGAATTTCGTGGCCTCATATGTTGTGGGCCATAGGGCTATAGTAAGTGGTAATACCGGTGTCCATTTTGAGAATCCAATCGTCTGTTTTATCAATAGATTGAAAGATTGTTAATTTTAGATTTCTGACCAGGCAAGCTAGGGGTAAGCAAGAAGGAGTAAGCAAGGGGTGGTTTTATTCTCATGGACTCTGGTGTTTGGGATTGACAAATTTGGTATTTAAAAGTCATAGCATATTTAAGATTATTTTATTATTATTAAAATGAATATCTACTTTGTTCGAGTGCAACTTTACAATCAGATAAGACGTGTCTCTGGATGTGCGCAGAATGGAAGATTACAAAAATGACAAAATTTTTAAGTTTGTTTGTTCTAACTAACAAGATTTCTTTGGGTCTGGAAGTGTTTACTGGAATGCATTAAATTTAAATTTTCTTTAGATTTAATTTTTGATCACCTAATTGCCTACCCGAACCTACCTATGAATTTAGGCCTCATATCAATTAGCTTAGTTATGTCCTTTTGTTCAACTTTTGTAACATCTGGTGGTATCATAAAAGGTCTTTTCTATTCTGTTCGGTATGCATGTACTGAAATGATAGTGATGTCATGTGCTATAATATAAAGTGAGCGGTGATATCATTTCAATAAGGTGTTCCTGTAAAAAGGTAAAAGGAGGTGTTCCTCAGTAAAAAGTTAACTGCCGTTTTCACCAAACCTCACTTAGGGCTAAGAGTCCCTTAAATTGAGATAAGTATCCCTATCATCAAACGTTTGCCTAAGAATAACCTGTGCTTAAGAGTTCCATAGTTACGGAAGACCTAAGGTAGGATTGGTTAAAATGGCCGTAAGCCGTTTAAGATGTCCACTACGTTCTGGTCTAATACAATATAAAAATCCTTTTTTAAGCATTCTTTGGTACCTAAAATTCATTCCCCAGGATTTTATTTATATATACTTCATGCATTTATGTTCGAGAATTCCCGAGCTAGCCTTTCCATATTTGAGAGGATTCTTATATTTCAGTGTTTGATTTGTAGTTTTATTTATTGCTAAATTATAACAATGGTTATGCATTTTTATTTTCTTCGGAATATATTGACTTTAGGTGTGCAGAATCACACCTTTGTGAGCAGCGGCACCACTCTGGCTGTCATTTATTTCATACAGACTTTTTATTGAGCGTTTTTTGTTATTTTTTCTCCTAGATGGAAGAACCTAACCACCTAACATGACTCATAATCCTAAATTACTCGTAGGAGTAACACATTTCGAAAGATTTAACTAGGAAGATCTTGACCCATAAAAAGGTTTTTGCCTCTGTTGAAGGAATTTAAACAAATACGAACTACAAACCTCAGCAGTCCGCAAATCATCAAGACAATCTTTACATTCTGTATACATGCCTTTCTCAAACAAATTGTCAGCTTCATCTAACTTTTCAGTTAGCTGTTTGGTGTATACAGTGCCAAATGGCCAAGCAAATGCGATAAAAGTTGTCCACCTTAGCGAATGTGCAAACGATCGTATTTTTGCCTAAAAAGTAAAAGAATTTAAATACAAATTTTCATGTAAACATATTTTTATTGAAACAGAAAGACTCACTATATTTGGGAAATTGTGAATTAATAATGGATACACATTAAATTTGTTTCTCAGAAAGGCAGATGCAAAGTATTTCCAACTTTGGGTTCGTACGAGTGCAGCCCTCATCATTTTACACAGAAATATTTTTCACTGATTAGTAGACATTTTTTTTGCATATGATAATGATTTTTGGCTTGGTTGTTTAGCCATTTTTAGGTTCAATTATAAACCAAGATTCGTTCAAATTCAAAACAACTTTTTATATGGATTTGTAGATTTTGACGTTACGGCTGTCAGACAGTTTAACCACTGGTAGAGAATAGAGGGTAAAGAAACATTTATCATTATTATTTTTATTATAAGTTATTTTTAACTATATATGTATATTACAAATTGATAGATTTAATTTTTAATGTCATCTATCAGTAGTAATGGTTAGAAAAATATCCGCATGAGCGTAAAAATGGCAAGCTTCAACGTGCTTGAAAATATTTTTACCTCTGGCAACAAGCATGTTCAAAAATCAATTTTACCTGTTCAAGGGCGGATGGGAATTGGTTGGGTTTTCTTTGCGTTGACAGTTTGTGCAGGATAGCGTTCGTTCTGCGATTTGGTGTTTGTGTTTTTTGTGAAAGTTGTGAGAAATAATGCAAGTTTTGATTTGATCGAACCCTCTCTAAAAAGGAATAATGCAGCGATCAGGTTTGTAATTTGAAATATGTCTTACATTGTTGTAGTCGGTAATATTGGATGGATATTGACGCGGGTCGCGTTGGCGCCAATGAAAGAGACGAATAGTAAATTTTGATGTTTTATCATTTTATCAAATAAACGTTTGGCCTTAGTAACCACGTTCCTCTTTGTTTAAATTTTCTTAAATTTTAATTTTGAATCTTGCTTTGTGGTTCTGCGTTTTGACAACATTCTTCTCGAAATTGCATTATATTTGCTAGGATAAATTTAACGCCGAATTTATTTTCGGTTATTTTTAATTGACGTGTCCATTCTTTTATGATAACATACATACATTATTTAAAAATTCTAAATATTTGACGGCGATAGCGGATTATTTTATTTTTATAAATATGGTTTTCATTTTACCCTTAGGTGAGTAGGTAGGTACCCGTCTTTACTAAGGGTCAAGTTCCTTCTTGGTAACGGAGCTGACAAGAAAGTATTTATTTTAGACTCGCCCTAGCTCAGTTTGTTAGGGGTTTACTTGAGAATCTCAATGGAAACTTCTCATTTCTTAAGGTCACAAATCCATATGCTATATTGTAATCCAACTTCTTTAGTTTAAGTTCTAGTTTTAACTTGAATGTAGACATGTATTTTCCCCAAAAAAAATAGGTAGTTGGGAATTATAGTACTTGACAGCCTAAAGATACAAATAAAGACAATAATAGAATGAATGACCTGTTTTGAATGACTGTTATGATCTGTTTTTATTTCATTATAAAGCGAACTACACTATTGCAAAATTATTTAATGCAAAAACCTACCAATTTCTTAGATTTTTACGTGTAATGTTAGATGATTATTTGGCAAATTTATAATTGCTTAAATGACTAAGGGCCAATCGCAAAAATGTCTCCTCTTTATCTAGTTGGTAAAGTAGTTCATTTTTTTTTTATTAAATTATTAATTCTTAACAGTGAGTTCATTCTTATACCTGCTACAATGGATCTTTGTTATACTAACTTCTCGATAGAATCTTTTTCTTGAATGCTATGCTCACAATAGTATTAGTACTGACAAAATTGACAAAAGTATTATAGTTACATCTTTAATTATCAACGTTAAATAATAAAATCTTGATGCTTGAAAAATATAATATTCACCGTACTTACTAGTTTTCACCGCCAAGAGAAAATAAAAAAAACTGTAAAAAAATCCTTATAACTATTTATGTTAAATGATAAAATCTTAATGTTTTAAAAATATGAATTTTTGATAATTATAATATTCACACTACTTAGATCACAGTACTTAGGTAAAGTAGTTCACCACCAAAAGAAAATAAAAAATCAATGAAAATATCCTTTAATTTATACCTACATTTTTCCTATTTATTTAGTTAAAACATAATACTTCGATACCTACAACTCTAACAATAACTAATTGTATTTATGATTGAAAATGATGAATTAAATTAATATTTTTTTAAGTAGGTACCTAGGTTGTACACAGATTTTAAAAATCCTGTTTTAGTGGCAAAAAAAAGTGGTCAGCAGGGCCCGAGACAACCTTGCTATTAATGTCGGTCTTGCATATTATTTTTTTGGTTTAGCAAGACGGTTTCTTGTAACCGTGATTTTCTGCACCCTACTGCAATAATTGGGGCCGTTTTACTGAATGCATGCATATTATCCAGAAAACCTGGGATTCTTCGGCAGTCGTATCTGTCACAACATGACATGACCTTAGTAAAAAACCTCACGAGATATTGGCAATTTTGAGAAATGTGCACCTTAGATCGGTTTTTTTAAATACTGTGCGTATAAAATAGCACTTATAAAAAAATCGGCCAGCATGCCCCAAAGGTTGGACATATATTTAAAAAAATATATATATTTCGGAGACAATGGGGGGGGGGGATATATTTGCAATAATTTACCTGATAAAGATTTAAGGTTATAAGGATTTTGCATACATATGCAAATTTGCGTTAATCAAATAGGTTTTGCACTTTGTGATATTGGACGAAGACCAATATTGCAAATGTCTTTTGAACCACGCTCTTATGGAAAAGTGTGGTTAAGGTCCTGGCGACCTTTTGATGGCTCGGTTCGGTTTTACGCCATGGAAACCTAAAAAAAAGTTTTACCGTGAAATGCTCACTTAATGCAAATATTACTTTTGATATTCTTTTCATTTTTGTTAAGCATATTACTAGTATAATTTTGCTTTTGTACTTCCCCTGCGCTAATTACCAAATAGAGAAAGAGCCCGCATCACTTAAAAAAATAAAAAATAGAGAGTAGCGATGAAATAATGAATGTAAAATAGATTTTCTCTTGTATAGTAAACTTTACCTTCCTAATGCTAAAATGCCTAATGCGTATGTGTCACGATGTATAAATTTGCATTCTTTAGTCATATATTTCACATTGGACATGTCTGATAGAGAATTTGTCGAACTGGTCACCCGAAAGGTATTGTTTGAAACACACGAAGTCGATTTACCCGCCTAAACTGGAGTCAATAGGTTTTATAGTTGACGAGCTGAAAGCCAGTGGCAGACGGACGAAGGACAACTTAGCGAGAGATCTGCTCGCATTTCTATTTATTATCTAGGAACCTATTTATTTCGGCATTGTTATAAGGTATTGTCCTGTGAATGGGAACACTAATGTATCAAGTTTCCGTATCGTATTTCTACTAAGATGACTTTTCATTTAACCAGTTTCCATTGTAAAGACCGTCAGGCGTTTTTCTTACACACGCTTACTTGTTTCTTTTCATTATTAGACTCGTTGAATGCTCTGTTTATTTGATTTAATAACGCGAGAATCCAACCAAACCAAGGAAATTATAAAATTCGAACGTAAAGGTTTGTCGAAAAAAGGGGTCATGAAATATGAGGACCAGCAAACTTGCATACAATATTTAAAAAAAAAATCTAATCAAATCACATTATGCATACTAACAAATGCTGTTTTAGCTTTAGGAAATTCGAAAATATTTATATTGAAATACTATTAATTAAAGCAATTTCATCAAAGTTCATGTAGCTTAATCTAAGTTTAGTCCGATATTGTTGAACTGCCTATTAAAATCCGTTAAATTATTACGAATTTTCAAAATGTAAAATTATTTTGTGGATATAAAAGAAAAATAAAACTGGATATTGTTTTATCTTTTAATTATCTGAGTTAAGTACAGGATGAAACAAGAATGGCTGCTTCATGCATTGTATAATAGTAGTAAATTATTTAACCTGAACCTGACGTCTTAAAGCTAGGCCCTACAAACGTCATTAACCAGTAAGGAGGAAACTACTCTCGTTGCGGGCCGTTTAAAAGATTAAATCTTTATGTTGGTCTGACCATGAGTTATTGGTAAAAGATATACAAAACATACTCTCACTACTTACGATCTCAAACAAACAAGCAATAAACAATAAACTAATTTATGGGTGGCGTCGCTGCAGGTCGTGGAAAGCGGGACTACAAACGGCGGTCGAGGGTCAAGGTATAATTTCCCCACGGGAAAGGTCAAAACAAATACAGCAGGGTCTTCCGGGCGAAGAAAAATCCCGCTCACCCACCTAACTCGTTGACTGATTCGTTCTCTGAAGGTCCCCCAGGGCAACTCCAGGTTCGCTGAGCTCCACCTGATTTCCAACCCAACCCACCTTAATAAAACATTTAAACGCCGCAGATGTTTCTTTCGTCTGAACCTATTCCGGATACCAAATTGGACTAAAACCCACAATGTTACCCACTGTAACTACCATTTCTTTCCTCTCATTCGTCAGTACCGGACATTCCCAGATGATGTTCCGCAGTTTAGCGCCCCCCCACCCAAGGATCATCGCTACGTCCGAATTCTGCAAGTTTGCTTCTGAGTTTAAGGCTCATCTCCGCGAGCGCATTTGTTATATTTTTTCCATAATGTTTTCGTCTGATCACCATTCTGTTGGCACAGCCTTCGCTTTTTAGCATAACAACAAACACATTGGTAGCGTCATAGATTTTTTAAATAATATAGTAGAGTTTGTTTGCGCAAACAAAATTGCACGACATTTTATTTTAGATTATTGCACGAGCGATCATCCGAATCGCTTTTTGTACAGAGGGTCCTTCAAACCGCCTATTCTACTTATAAATTCCAATAACTGTTATTAGTGGTGACCACATTCTAAATTGTTTTGAGTTATCAATTGCATTCGAATAGCAAACTCATTTCTTTACTTTAATTTTGTGTAAATTTAAGAATAAAACTTTTTTTCAGTACGCTACTATGATCTTTCCGATCGCTACTAGTGTGCGGCGCGTAGAAATTGTGTTATTTATTTATAGTGCCTAGGACTAATTGGAACACAATTACCTACGGATTGACCGTAAATGACACGGTAAGGGTTAATTGCAGGGGCTGTTTGAATTAAATCACAATTTTTCTCACAAATATGCAAAGTTAATGTTATATTAGATTCACCATGTAATTTTTAACTGAAACTCAACACCCTTCTCTTGGATAAGTTAATATTTTTTTGATGGAAATTAACTCAACTTACTCAACTTTAGTTTTATAACTCAGTTTTACAATGTTTAGATTTATGTATTTTTAATTCATACTCCATATTTGATAGTCGAACGATTTTATATGCTGAAACATTATTATAAAATAATGCTTTTTTGGTACTAAGTATTAGTTCATCCCGATTGACGTTGATTTAACGTTATTTTTTATATTTTTTTTATTTAAGTAATTTTCTAAAATAGTAAAGTACCAATTGCCAAGAGTGTGTGCGCGTTTTCTCATCAGGGGTATTAAACGGGACTTCGATTAAAGTATATTCACATACAATATTTTAAATTGAGATTCTTTAGATTTTTTTTTTATTGATTTTCTTATTTCATCTAATTAGATGCATTGACAATATTTTGTACTTAACAAGAATGGCTATGACACACTACAGCTATCCTATAATATCAACTGATCTATACATTGTTTAGTAGTAGTAAACTATTTAACCAGAACCTGACGTCTTACAGCTAGGCCCTACAGGCATCATTAAAGGCCCTCACACCCCGACTACTCGCAAATTTACTTCATTTCCCATCCCACTTTAGTCTGCGGAACTTTTAGCCCATTCGATGTGCGTTTTGGGTGGCCATAGAGGCGGCAGTGAGTTATTTTTTAGGCCTGAGTGAATTAAAATAAGAAAATATACAATGATAGTAAAGTAAAGTAAAAGTTTATTTCCAAGAACAACTTAATGCATAGGAATGACAATTTTCAATTGGTTCACAAAAATTGATATAATGCAATATATAGATATATCATGCCTAGAGTGTTCGACATTTATACTACTCGTACTCGTATTACATAGCTAAAAATACATTACACACTTATTATTCGTAGTCAACAGATGGAGAAAAAAAGTAGAAGAAGATAGAGATTGGATGAGTACCTCTGCTGGACGTTTCGATACATGACAATCTTTCAATCCATCATCATTTTTTACACCATTCTAGTTTTTTTTTTGTACATTTTGACGCGACGCTAGTAATGAAACAACACTGACATTTAATATTTCAATTTAATAATTATACTCATTATATGTCGCCCTGAACATTCTTTTACATGCACATACAAAACGTCCTTGTGAAAACCCGACACCGACGATTCCCCCTGCCGTTCCGCGCGCCGCGACACTCTGCCGTGCATGTCTCGCTTGAACGCATGCATGGTGAGCAAACGAGACGCAAAGTGGCGTACTTGGCGTGGTGCGTTTTCACCCTCAGTTTAAAAGGTCGTTGGAAAACAACCCTATTTTTGATTTTAGTTTACTAATGTTTGATATAATTGTTTTCGCATTATTTATCTTGGACTAGAGTTGCCTAGAAGCGTTTTATTGAAAAATACTTTTGTCCTATGGTTTTGATTAGGTTAAGAGGTGACCAATGGCAAGTTGAAACTGGCCCTTAGTCATATCATTATTTTGCTATTTTGCATTGGTTTTACAAGTTTTACTTGTTTACTAAGATTATTATGCTTCGAGTAGAAAAAAGTGTTTTGTTTTTTCATGAAAGGTAAATATTGAGCCAATACAAATTGTATGAGATGATTTTGGAAATATGTTCGAATGTTGTGTGGTTGTTGGCCTTCGATTACCAACACCGATTGAAGTTTAGCATTTTAATCAGTGATATTGTTTTGATGTAGCTTTTTAGAAAAACAAGAAATGTTGGTTGAAATCGCATTTTTTTTTTCAAAATTGTTGTCAAAGGTTGAAAGCTTTAGGTTTAGGTTTGTGATTTAAATTTCCTATTTTATTATGTTCCTTTTTGGATTCTCATATCATATAAAAATGTTGAACGTCGATAAGTTCTCATAGCAGCATCAACCGGGCATGATTGTTAAATACCTATGATCGTGCATGGCTTACTGTTTATTGTAGTTTAATATCGACGTTTTGGATGCTTTAGTGATACACGGTGCGTCACAAATCGTAAATGTTGTTTCGTTGAAGATAAATATTGATTGCCGTCAGTTATCAGGTTGTTTATTAACTTATCTTCCGTAACTTTTTGGTCGCAAAATTTTTGGCCTTTGATTTATAATTGATAGCTCATATCTATGTATGTATTCCTTGAAGTTGGCAACGCTTGTCCTTACATTTCGTCAACAGAAACCAATATCTAGGAAACCGAAGATGTTACAGAATTGAAAATTGATATTTAGATCATTCTTAAAAAATAAAGAAACACGTGTTCACTCTTTTGCCAAGACAAGTCGCAGCATTGCTTTACTGTCATTTATTTGGCGCCGTTGGCGCCGTCGCGCCGTTCTCTCGGCGTCGAGCTCTCGAAAAGTGCTTTATTGAATTAGTAATCGTTTAATAATGCTTTTGATTGTATATATATCGTGTAGTTATTTC
Source organism: Neomicropteryx cornuta (assembly GCA_020383195.1). Lineage (NCBI taxonomy): Eukaryota > Metazoa > Arthropoda > Insecta > Lepidoptera > Micropterigidae > Neomicropteryx > Neomicropteryx cornuta. The sequence goes on from JAHKQU010000014.1 coordinate 17,803,900, forward strand.
TGGTGTCGTTTGCTAAAATTCTTAGCCATTTCAGTCATTAAGTATAACCACTTCGATTCGAAGTTTATTTTATTTCACTTTGTTTTATTTATATACACCGTTATTATATTAGTCATATCTATAAAGCAAAGTAGGCCGTCAATATATCTTATCTTTCTATCGATCAGGAGCCATCTTTAAACTAAACTCCAAATTTTAATATATTCTCAAAAGTATTATTCATTGTAAAAAGTGTATAATACTTTATATCTTATTTCACAAAGTTTACCAAGAAATTAACTTTCAAAGTGCTATAGTGAACAGACTTGACATATACATCTGTAATAAAGGATGTTTTTTTTAGAGGCGTGGTTTTTAAGAAGAGATAAAACGCATATAATTTGATGTTATGGCTAAGAATTTAGTTTTATTATAAAGATAAGGGTTTGCCATTATGTTTTAAAAATGATTTCGGGTAAGTGGCCGCCGCGGCTGACTCGAATAAATTCCAGCCGAGAGGCCCAATTTTCAACCACTTTTTGCCGTATGTCAGCAATAACGCGCCGAATATTCTCTTCCAAGGCGTTAATCGTGTCTGGCTTATCTGCGTAGACAAGCGACTTCACATAACCCCACAAAAAATAGTCCAGCGGTGTTAAATCGCACGATCTTGGAGGCCACGCCACAGGCCCACGACGTGATTTTTACTTTATTTTAGAGTGATTTAAAAAAAATTTAGAGTGATTTTTTCTAAATTTGCACTATTTGCAAACGTTGTTTAGGAGTAAGTCTATTCATTATGAAATGGCAAACCAAACTGAGCATAAATCAAGTGACAGCTGTCAAAAACACCAACTACGAAAAAAGTAGTACCAGATTGAAAACCACGCCTTTAAAAAAAACACCCGTTATAATAATTTTTGTGATATTGAAAAACCTTTTTATTTAAGATATAACTTATGTAAAATTCTCTTATTACAGTATAGTTTAACTCCTAACATATTAAATCATTGATAAAAACCATTTTTTTTTCTTCCGTTGTTCCATTTTCCATGGTGCGGCGTCGCGTCATTTTTAGTTGCTTTTTCTCATTTAAAAAAATAGGTGTTAGGAAACATTGTTGAATATAGATGCTAGTATGGGGTGATAATTTTAAAATACATGACTTAATCAAGACTGTATAACTTATATACATACACTATACAAATTTATTCATAGGACGATCAATACCTATAATATGGCGTCTATAAGTTCAGGGGGTGGGTTGCCTTCTTAGTGCCTTCTTAGCTAAAGTTTTATCTTTCATTTGTATCTTTTTAAACAGATTTTTTAAAAATATACATAAACTTCGCCTTGTTGAGATAGCTGGCTATATGAATCGTTGACAAGTTTCGCTCGTAGATTTATCGAATCAATTGCCTTACTCTTAACAGAATTAATTAGTATATTATATTCTCTTTGATGTGACGATGTGACGGCGACGTCACACTAAACGGCTTTATTTAAATGGACACGAGAAACGAAGAAAGGTGGTTCCGACAGCGACTGGACGCCATTAGTTAGCTGTTCGGACGGGACGAAGGCGGTCTCTGGTTCAGATCTGCGCGCGCGCGTTCGGACGCTATTGTGAATGGGAGATGAACGCTTCGCGAATTTAGTTCGCGAATTTAGGCTCAATTTTATTTGCTCTCAATTGTTGAATGTAATTTGTTTTTGGAGATCATCCTACCTTTAGCTATTTTTAATATTATTAATATCTGAAATATCCGCGATTATTTCTATTTCGGATTTTGTGGTGAATCTCTTGAATGCTCTCTAGTCTGGTGATTAGATTCATTATAATTGTTTTTTTTTGCAGAGCAACAAAATTAATTTTATATCGCCATTGTTACGTGCACCATGATGGCACCATGCGTGAAATAAAACAAAGGCTAGTTTATTAGGATTTTAGGAAAAGTTTTAATGAAAATTTAACAAACGTTTAAGTCTATAGCGTATGCCTTTTTATTACATATATTATATTAAATGTATTCATAAATCGGATAGAAATCAGACTTATTTTCGAAAAGAACTCCGCAAAACTTTTTATTTCCAATATTTGTAAGGTTTTTTTTTCATCAAAATATTATTTTTCTTTTTGTTTACCAATTAATTTCAACCTTTGCGACCTTATAAAGATAAATAAATATTAAAGAAGCCTTAAAAATCATTAAAGCAAAAGTATTTTTGGAAAGTTCTTTATTATTCATTAATTCATCTAATCTATTGGGAAAAATATATATATACTTACTCATAATGACAAACTATTCCTAGAATGTTAATTTTCAAGGCGACCATTTCAACCCTCTCAAAAATGCTCAATAGTTCTGGGGTACCGTGTACGTAATTAACGATTTACCCTCGGATACTTTAGTAGTTAACTAATCGAAGGTTAATCACTCACAAGGAGTAAACTTCAGAGTTTATAAAGCCATCGATATTTCCCCTGTCATCTACAGTGACATGCTAAAACAAGACTCGTGTAAAGTTATTACACTGATTTTGTATTGAGTTTGAGGTACCTCTTACAAAGACTACTTTTAAGTTGACAACTCAGGTTTGCCTATGTCATACTTTGTCATTATCTGTACCTTGAATATTACTATGGAATTGCGCTAAAGATATGCTTAAAAATAAATGAATTTTAGATTTCTTAAAGTTTTCGACTATTTCCTAATTCCATTGTTATCAATGTTACCAATTCATCGAACCATTACGAACAGTTGTTATGAATTCACTGAATCTATATTTTTAACAACTAAATGCCTCTTATTATCTAATTTTCCTTTGCTTATCATCCTCTCCCTTTGTTACAAATGTCGTGTTTTTTATTGTGTGTCTTGAGTTAAGTAGGATTTTTAATTTAGGATTCTTTTATTTTTTTCTGCAGAAATGTATTCTTAGTCCGTGGTTTTAGAAGAATATGTATGCAGGGAAACATTTTTAACGCTTTCATTGCGTTGCATATGTCGAATTCCTAGCTTCTACCCCACAGAGAAAATATCCTCTTGTGTTTTTTTATCCTAGTGATAGTTAGTGCTAAGAGTAACCGACTTGAATCCTTCCGGACTTAGATAAAGAGCAACTTAGCCGTAACTTGGATGAAGATGGAGACGGTTCATAGTTACCGCTGCATGCAGCAGGGGTTCAGCCGTAAGTTTATTTAAGGCATTCATATATTTTATAAATAGAAACGTAGGGGAGCGCATTCGCTCGAAACTTTTACGCAAACGCTGTATCTAAATGTCATCCTCGTATTAAAATTTCGCAAAATATATTTCTTATATAAAAAAAAAGAGTTCGTCATAACTTGTTTGCCAGACCCCGAAGCACGCTTTTGAGGTGATATTTTTTTTTACATAAATCAGGCATAATTGCCCTGCTAAACATTTACATAAATTAATAACGAATTTTTTTGTTATCGCTAATGATTTTATTTATTTTCATGTTTTCATGTTTAAGTAAACATTGAAATGTTGCCGATACCTTAAATTTAAAATAAACTAAATTTAAAACAGCTATTTAGATAAACATTCTTAAACCGGGGAAAGCTAATATGATCTAATATATACAAATAACAATATGAAAATCAATCTAAATTTCGTTTTGAAGTAGAATAAAATATTCGCGAGATTTAACGAACATGTCTTCGCGTGAGAAGAGTGCGGCAGTAGTAATTATGTTTTTACTTCAAAATACATTTTGGACATCTTTTAATTGTTCCCTTTTATCGGTTAAACCGACATTATTTTTGTTCTAATATCTGAATAGCAGGCCTTTAATAGCATGCAAAAACGCTTAATTGAAAAATAAACCAAAAGCGTACTAATTAACTTGAAGCGTTAGAAATCCGAATCTGGCAAGCATAGATTTTTGGTGTCCTTTTTTCTAATAATACATTTTTTCTTGTCAAATTTAAACAACAGTGAAAATTAAATACAGCGTTTGTATAGAGTTTCCAAGGTAGACGGCCCGCATAAATAAATATTATGAAAGTTTCTTTTGTTTTCTCTTTTATTATGGCATGGACAATAACTGTTTACAAATTTTACTGACTTGTTTATATTTTACAACTCGGTGTTTAATTTGTTATATGATATTTATTGAGCTCGTTAATTTTACTCTGAGTACAATCTACTGCCAATTCTTGTTTTGTGATTATTACACTGCGCTTGCATTTGTAAATACAATATGTAAATGTTGTTAGCAACAGCAATTTTCGTGGTTTAATTCAAGTAATAATGTAATTGTCTTAAATTTATTTATTGAATAAAGTAGTTCGGATATCATTTTTTTCAATTATAATTATTTACATAATTTTCTTTTTATCTAAAATAAAAATTGTGTATGAAAGAAATAATATGGTTACGTATATTAGTAGTATAAGTAATTAACGGTTTTTTTTGTAGCGTTTTTAGAAAAATAATTATATTTTATTGTATTATATTAAACACATGTTCACAGGTCACCCCGAAGAAACAACAAAAAACCCCGATAAGTTATCACTTTTATGAAAGAAACGTTTTAGGTTGATAATGTTACTAATCATAAGCATCTTTAGCCCTCTACGGTGGATAATTAAGGGATGATTATCTAGTCATTTTTCACTTTTTAGATTTGGGTTCTATTACTGAATAAATACGTCATCATTGCGTTTTAGAGAAAGTGCAATTAGTCGATGATAAATATCTTAAAGCTGGGATAATCTTGTGTTACTTGTATATAAACACATTCGAATGTCATTCAATTTTATTTAATAATAACAATGGCGTGATTGCCTTTTTTAATTTTATTTTTCTTTGCTAGCCTTTCGTTTTCAAACATTTCAAAATGATATTCCTAAATCAACACGAACGTTTGTTCGGTGATGATCAGGTATCCCACATAATTCGACCCACAAAGCTATTCGGCGCTTATGTGGGCAGAGTTGCTCAATTATTCGTGGAGTGAATGTAGTTTCATCACTTTCGAAGTAATCCCATCCCAATCATCTATGTATTATCGCAGTCTCGAGTGGGTCGAAAATATGGCAATAAGGCCCATTTAAATGTTTTAATATTATTGATAGTGATCGGCTGCCGTTGAACACTATCCGAAAAAGTTTGTTCATTCAAAAGTCTTTAAATTAGGGTCCGGTGCGCCCAGTATTTTCCAGCTCTCGTATAATGCCTTTTTTTTTATTTTTTGACTACAATAGTAATATTTGTCTTAAATGTTGAAATAAATATGCTTCTAATATTGCTTAATAATGTAGTTTAATTATAAATATAATTAGAACAAAACATTTAATTTTTTCATTACCACCTTCACAACAAAGGTCTTTTGAGCGATTTTGTAATAATTTTGATTGTAAGATGCTCTTTTATAAATACCAAAGATTACTTCTACATGTTTACGAATTTGAATTCAAAGGTGCATTATCACGGTCGTCATTCATTATAAAACATAATTTTTCGGATCAGTAGTTTCCGTGGTATCGAACGGACTGTCGAACTCTCTCTGAGAACGGGATGTGTGACCATCGCTGAAACGCCATGAATTAAAATATAATCTAGTACGCACGTTATGTTAAATTCGAAAAATTATATGTTTTATAATGCGTTTATAATGTTTCTGCAATACAAGTAGTTAAAAAAAAAATCGTTACACGATTTAAGCTGTATGCGATCCACTCTTTTCAATAATTGTGATATTAGGTTTGTAGTGCAGATTTTATTTAAATATCTTCGCACTTTTATATTTCCTTACCGAATTGCATCGTTTCATTCCTTCCCGGTCAGATCTCAAATATTTTTATTGGATTTTGTAACGTTTCCAAAATACATTGTTCTAACGTGAGCGTCATTTTGCTTTTTGTTCCCGATGTGCTGCCGCGCCCACTCCTGCGCATCCTGGCATCCTGCGCGCCCGCGCCCGCGCCGCCGACGACCTCACTGCCTGATGCTCCCCCCGATTAGCGGTGAGTACAATTTTTGATGCCATTGTGACTTTATATTGTTCTGCTCGCACCGCGGTCGATTTGTATTGCGCGTGCGACGGGAGACGTCGAGTGTACTGACGGCGTTCTTGCGTTTTGTCGCCTCGCATTCAGCGATTGATGTGTTTATTTATTGTGAATTGTGTTCAATTAATAAGTGCCGATATTTTCTTTTATTTCTTTTCTTTCGGTTTGATCTAACCACACATAATGATTGACATAACGAACGCCTTTCACGCCATCTCGAAATGTATTATATTGTCTGTACATTCCAATTAGTACTCGCTTCGTCCTCTTTACTTCGGTATGTGTCCTAGAATGTGGCGTTCGTAAATGGCGCGGCCTATCGGCTCATTGTAATCCGTCCGCGCAGCGCCCTACTTCTCCTTTTGCGTCTCCCGCTAAGACGTCCTCGCGAAATCAGCTCGTTTAGAAGCCATCCTAAGAATCCTGCTATTTTCGTCTCCGAGACGCGAATATATCGCATACTCGTTTACGCCTCATTTAGGATATGCTTTGGCTCTTCGACGATTTAGGCATCTGATTTGTATTATTAGTATTTGCTGTTGAAATTAACAGCAAGGGAACGCGATTTTTTTAGTTTCGTGGGCATTGATACATATCACTTTTTATTTAAAACTAACTTTTAATAAAGATAATTAGTATAGATTGAATGAAGCGGAACTTGAATTCGATCAAAATAAAATATTTTTGGTCATTCCCTGCTCATCTATATTATTGCAATAATATATTTATATTTCTTGTTATAGAGTCAGTTATACAATAAAAGTAACCTCTTTCGATTAAAATTCAATTAAAATTGAATGAATAGTGATTAAGGACAACAATGGTTATCGTTAGTGAGGAGCAACCGTCGCCACTATGCAGGTCTCGCATTAGACCAGTACTAACCAGGTACAAACCTTCGCAAAATGCAGATGCAAAGGTGAGTTTTATGAAATATATCTACTTTTTTTTATCCCGTTTCAATTAGTATAATGAACTACTCTTAGGTATATTTTTTTGGGCAATTTGTATTTGTTCTCGTTGCTATTTTTTTTTCGCGGTTTATAATACAGATTAATATGAAATTAAAATTGCTTAAAATTGTTTCTAATAATGTTATTAATAATTCAATAATTTTTTCATTTTTTTTTTTCTTAATGTGTTTTTATTTTATATTTTTCCTACGGATATTATGATGTGCCTTAAGTTTTTTGTTAAAACCCATTGGGTACTAGATTCTGTTCCATCACATTGATTGGATGTTGCGCCTTTAATAGTAATAGTGCGTAATGTGGATTACTACTTTTAATCGACAGTTCTTAATCTGTAAGTATGTGTGTCTATATTTCTTTAAGGACTACTCATTACAGTATGTATGCCTGTATGTATAGTATCAAACGAAGATCGGCTTCACTAAAATATGGTCATTTGGGTCCATAGAGCGTTATTTATTATTACTAAGCCTAATGTATAGGTTTACGTTATTTTATGAGCATTTCAAATAAATACAATCTTATTTATCTACATTATCACCGTAATCACCCAAAACACTTTAAAGAGAACTGTCTCTATCATCGTGTTACTTTAATGTTTATTTACCTGTACCATTGTCCTTGTTTCCGGAGACAAGCGCATTAAATGTCTTAAGTGCCGTAGCGTTTGTTATTGTTAGAAAGTCATTAGACGAGCTGAGCTGACCGCTGATTAGTCCACTATGTTGACGATAGTCTAAGAAAACTGCCCATTGCGACTCGAAAACTTTCTACGGGCGGTGAGAAATATTTATGTTCCAAATATTTTTTAGTTTCACGACTTTTCATGTAATTTTACATCAATTTGACTATGCTAATTGTTTTATCGCGGAGTCGCCGTAATAATGCTAAGAGGGGTAATTGCCTCATGGTATTCAAATTTAAGTTTTGTATATATGATATCTGAAATTCTCTGTTTGTTTCTTTCTATTTATCGTATGGCTTATGCCGTTAGGTGACGTTCTACCAATCATGCTTTTACAGGCATAAAAAATATCAAATTTTCTTGTTAAACAATGTCAATATCAATTTGTGTTGTTGTTGTTTGTTTGTCAATGTTAAATAATCTGAACGGCTAAAAATGACCCGGTCGGGGCTTGGTCCACTGGAATATGACCATGGAACTTCTGAATTAGAAGCAGCCGTCCATACCAGTTATTGATAATGCACAATAAAATAAGTGCTCCTAAGGTTTCCGTTGTCTGTGGTTTAGTGTGTCCAGTAAGGGAAATAACTTCTATTACTAAAGTCAAGGTTTGTACTTGATATGGAAGAGTTGATGATTCAAAAGCAGTGATATTAGTGACAAAGCAAGGCAACGTCTCTGGTAAGATAAAATAAAGACCGTTGTACTAAAAACATTGTATTTATAATGTTAGAAATACATTAAAAATAAAATATTCCCCAGCTTTCTCCATAATCAAAAGTATGGATTATATTGACGTGACTATACTATGGCTTATGGTAACATTAAAATCTGTTATGTCGACGTGATTCTTACTCGGACCCCGTCCATCCTGATGCTTTATTGAATATTGATGGAGTCCTACAAACCACACCACCTAACGGAGTTCGCGTGCTTATTACGTGCTCGACTCCACGTTGTTCGTCATTTCTTTTTGACACGTAACGATCGTTGCGGGTGTCACTTTAACCATACTTAAATGCTTGCTTTATTAGTTACGACAAACGCCCTCATATTTTCCAAAATTGGCTTTAGAATGTTTTTATTATTCTTATTTCGATGGTTGAGAATCGAAAAAACATTGTCTGAAACTTTTTTGCCTCTTTTTTGAAATGACCTCTTAAATTGTATCCACTATTTATTGGACAACCTGTATACCAGTATAAAACCGCCGCATCAGATGTTATATTCGTCTGATGCCTTTTAAATGTGCCGCTGGACATGCTTCTGTGAACAACGAGAAAAATAAATGCATCTACACTATTAGCGATTAGTGTCACAACAAAACTTTTAAGTATCCTATAGTATTTTGAGTATTTACTAGTACTTAAAAATTAATATAGCTCGCAATTATATTACCGAGTGGTTTGAGCTAACAAGATGCCCTTAATGTGACCAAATCAGTTTTGCTTTATTTTGGCCGTAGTAATTAACCATTAAACCATCAACATTTATTTGAAATAAAAAACAATGTAAAGTTTTTAGGGGTATTTTTTTTTTTTTTTATATTTTATCCAAAAACAATACATATGAAATAGCATAAAACAATTTAAATAAAACTAGTTACAAGTAATCTTAAACTATCTCATACAAAGCAAAATAGATAGGTGGTGTGGATTTTATCACCCCACTAGACAAGGTCTGTTCTGGGGTGATACCTGCTCCAATTTTACACGTTTGCTTTATTGCTTATTAATTATTTTTATAATTAGTATATGTATGGGTGTATATATATAAATATATACATATCATATATATGAAATAAATACACATGAGATACTTATATTATAAAGTGTTAGGTTTTAGTAATAATTATAATATATATAATATATAATGTGCAAAGTATATAATATTATATAATAATAGTCTATATAAGATTTAAGAGTAGTTTTTCACATTCGCTTCTTGTGATTCGCACATATTTAGATAACAAACTAAAATGACAGCCACATTTAAAGGCTAAATTATTATCAGATTGTTTTGCTTTGTCTAAAACAAAAATATACATAGATCAACGGTCAAATCTGTATATTGTACGCTAGTTAAAAATGTTTGTAGAAAAATCGATATGCAAGTGTCCCATAAGTTGTGGTCGTAAAGAATAGAGATGTTAGAGAACACCATTATCTAATAAACCCTATATATGTTATAGTTATTATAAGAGTAATTGATACTGTGGGAATTTTTCAAAAAAACGTTGACCTTAAACCCGAAGAAGCAGAGATTCTTGACGTTAAATAAAACCACCAAACAAATGAAGCCCTTACAGTTCATTATCCCCTGTTTATTACTGGCATTGCAGGTACAAAACAAAACCTCGAAATAAATCATTCTATGCCATTTGCTGAGCAAAGCTGTCAACTCATGAGCTCAATAGATGAACATGTTCCACTAGTGGAAGCTTTTATACCATATTGCAGTTGCGTTGGTGTAGGTAAGTTGGTTAAGAAAGGGCTCTTTGCAAATTCGGTCAAACAACAATCGTGTCAAGTCAATAAAAATCGTTAGAAATTAAACTAAATGGAAACACGAGTAACCGAATTTCAAAGGACATTAGAATCGAATAATTGCTATTATTCGATTTTAATGTCATTTGTAATGCATTGTTATATATTTGATTTAATATACCATAGAAAGTTTTTTTTGTGTCATTTCAAACCGATACATGTATATAAAAATTATAATTTAATAATTTAAGACTCTTTTACGTGTAATAAACATCTAGTCTATCTTGCGTATGCAACTGGAAAATAGTATTTCTGGTAGAAATAAGCAAGTATACATTCAGATAAAGTATAAAAAAAATCAAAATAAATCTACAACCAAAAAAATTAAGATGTAAAATAAACTGTAAATTCTTAGTAAACAATAAAAAAACGAATCCACCAAAACGTCGATTAAAGTATCTCCCTTACGCGACCTAGGCCAATGAAATATAAAAAAAAAGAAGCAGTAACCGTATTTTTTTTTTAATATCCCTGAAAAATTTCCTATCATATGCAAACATAAAAATAATCGAAATCGCTTTAACCGGAGTGAATACACATTTAAAAAAAAATCGAATTGAGAACCTCCTTTTTTTGAAGTCGGTTGTAAAAGCGGCGTCGTTCAGCTAAACTTCCGACATCTCTCCATGGAACCAAATTTTTGCTCGATTTTATACGTAACATCAATAGAATTAATTAATTGCAGATTCTAAACAAGTAGCGTGAGTAGTACTTTCTTTTCGCGTTTGGATTTGCACCATGATCGTGTGCAAATCACTTTTACATTTAATGCCGTTCATAATTACATATACGAGCACAATGCGCACACAGAGATACCGTTGATATTATACAGTGCGTCAATTATGTAAAACAAAGTAAAGTCACAGACTATGCATATTTAATTGTATATTAAAATGCCGGACAAGTGTAACCGAATTTACGAGTATATACCGGGTAGGTGGGGAGGCGATGCATTAACGGTGCATGAAAACAATAGAAATAAGAAAATTTCAGAAATGGATTTAAAATGATTTCTGAAATGGATTTAAAATGAATGATAAAGAAGTCGTCTCTGAATAAAATTCATATAAAATAAAAAAATCGACCTCAACCAAGCATTTAGTAGCAAAACAAATAGACCTGAACTACACAAATCAGTCGTTTCACATACACAGTTATTTAATATTTAATACTTAGTTCTCTGCGGCTTCGGACGGTTTAGAAGCAAACTTCCAGAATGTTCTGTGGGGGCCGCTAACTGCGGAACAGATCATCTGGGAATGTCCGGTACTGATGAATGAGAAGAATGAACTGGTAGCCACGATAGGTAATATTGTGGAATTTAGTGCGATATCCTGAATTGGTTCAGACGAAAGAAACCTCTGCGGCTTTCAAGTGTTTCATTGAGGGTTGGAAATCAGGAGGAGCAGCTCAGCGGAGCTGGAGTTCCTTCGGGAGACCTTTATCCTTTACCCACGGGAAAGTCACACCTCGGTTAGGCTCTACCACCGCTCCTTGTGTCCGCACTGCATGCACTGCGGATAAAATAAACACTATAAATTAGGTAAAGTTACTCGTATATTAATCTAGAATCTAGATTCTAGATTATAGATCTATATCAACCTGTTTTCTACTCTTTTACTGTTTTATTCTATTAAATTATGTTATTTTACTTTTGAAATGTAACTGTATGGACCGATATGTAATTGTCATTCCTGTACAAGTTTCTTAGATAAATTATCTTATCTTATCTTAACTGCAGCGACGCCACCAGTGCAGTATTTTTCTCACAAAATATTCTCTTTTATTTATTGTTAATTTTTTTTATTGTATACTGCTGAGTGTTTGTGAGGGTATGCTTTGTACATATTTCTTTCTAATAAATGATGGTTACTGATATTCGGGCAGACATAAAGATTTAATCTTTGAAACAGCCTGCAATAGGGTATGCCTTTATTGTATTATTGTTGCATGTTTTATGATCTCCCTTTTTCTGCATGAAGATAAAAAATGTAATATATTAAAAATAAACAAATGTACAAATTTACCGACGTGGTACATTTTATTTGAATACTCTTCCATTACTCTCTTTATCTGTTGTGCGACCGCTCTCTCGCACGCATCGTCTCATATCGCGTACGCTCGTGCCGTCACGAGCGTGACTGTTACCACTCGTCATATACTTTAGCGTCGAAAATCCGTAGGGAACCGGTATAGATGTTTACACATCAAAAAATGCGTAACCCCTTTGGCGCGTTTTACGAAGACATGTGAACGATTTTGGATTATTTTCAAAATTCCAAGGTGAAGATATGAACGGTATATAGGTACTTTTATTAGGTACATAGGCTTTATAATAAAAATATGCAAATCACTGAATTTTCGATGCTTAAGTTTATGGCGAGTCGTAATTTTTAACTTTGTATTTTTCCTGATTATTTCGCTTTATTTTTTGTTTTTCATTGTTTTTGGTTTTTAATGTTGGTTTTTGTGACTATCCGACAGTTATGCGTTAGGATGGCTTCTTGAATCCCACTGCAGGGTTTCTCTTGGCCATTCTGAACCGCAAACACTTTGTTCAACTGAGAAATCTTGCAATTTTTGTACTAAAAAATTGCAAGGTTAACATTTAAGAGAAGCGTTTGTGATTTGGAATGGACCGAGAGTGGGAGAGCAAGGTTTCAAAATTTAGAATCCTCACAAAAGGTTTAACCTACTGGTACAGACAAAATTACTATGAAAGCAGTCATTTTTTTATTATAATCTATAGTCTATTGCTCCACCAGATTATACACGCTACAAAAATTCTTTATATTTTCCCCAAGTTCAAATTCGATTTAATAAAAGTGTTTTAATTTAATTTTGGCCTTTTCGATAGTGTCATTTGTTTTATTTTTTTGACCTCACCGTGCTTTTTAAATTTTGGGGTTCTATGTGAAACTGTTCAGTATAGGTGGACAGTAACTAGTGATTCCGATTAGTTACTGTTTTACGTCACGGAACTCTAAAAATAGTTACTATTATCGTTAATTGGGTTGTGGAAAAAACCAAAATACTAAAATAATGCCCAATCTGCACACAGGGTAAAAAAAATTAAAAAACACTATATTTGAGATAAAAGACTGCAAAAACAAAAATAAAAATTATGTGCGTTAAGAAGTTTAGAATTCAAGTTTAAAGTGTCTATAAATATGCTAATACGATTTCGAAAGTGAGCACGTTTAAAAATCAGTCTCGCTTGTCACATTCAGGTGTCAGTGACATCAAGCCACAGGCCACAGGTCAAAATGTCACGTTAGTTATTTTATTTAAATATTTTTTATTTTAAATTTACTTTCGTGTTATTTATTGGACTGGTCAGTAAATTCATAGTTCAAACAGGTTTTTGTATCGCATGTTTCTCTTTTTGATGGGTCTCGCTGTATATGTTTACCACTAGTGAGACCCATAGGATTTTTTGGGTGGAGTGAATTGCGATTTGGGGACGCTCGTGACTTTGCGAGCCCTTGTCTAAATAGAGCGTTGACAGAATAGGTATGGGATCCGCAAGTTTGTTAAATATTTTTTTTTTTTTGCAAATCTTGTAAAAATAATATTATAATGCAAAATATCTTGCCTAACTAGGTTTTAAGGAAGACATTCTTATAAGTCTTGTTGCCGCGTCGAAAAAAATGAAAAATACACATTCATCTGAATGTACTTATACAAACATACATACTATTATATACCAATCTATATATTAATAAGTAAAGGTTAAAGTTTATATCTAGAAGAAGTGCAGAAAGCTAAAATGTATCTATGTTACAAATAAACTAAATTTAATAAATAAAACTTTCATACAAATGATAGTTCTTTGACAGAATGAGTTTCGAACTGTGAATTTTGTGTGATTTCAAATGTTCCTTGTTGTCTGTCAATGTCAGAGTAGTAATGCCATCTTATACTTCTATGAATGTCGAGTCTCATTTTTACATGAAAAAATTAAAACTGACAGTGAATTTCCTCAATTGACAGGTGTTGCAGGGAATTAAGGTAAACATCACACGCTAATGACATATTTGCACACGCTCGCAGCTGACGTAATAAAAAATGATATGTAATGATTATAGAGGTATACTCACCTCATTATAGAGGTATAATAACCTCAATGATACATACGAACATACTAATACAAATTCAGTATTTCTCTTAGTAAGTATACCCAAGTGCTTACTAAACGAACTACCTAAACTTACGTACTTATTAGTGTTTATATATCTATGTATTTTAGTGTTTTTTAGTCTGCAATTTCCAATTTGTAGTATCTATCATCTGTGTACCCATTGTATTGATGAAATCGGGGTTTTAAAAATAATAAAAACAAAAAAAGGCTTACCTGTTTGCTATTCCCGACGTTTGTCGTGACATCCGAATAGAATAATTTATTAGCGATCCATAAACGCTTTTCATACTTATTTTGGTTCGACAAGCACGAGTGTTGCGGCCAGGAATCTTACAGAATGGCGCGCGACAATAATAAATAACCAGCGAGTTTTGTTTAGAATATTTCTATCGTTCTAGCGTCTCATATTAAACACACCAATGGAATATTTTATACATTTTACTGGGTCGTACACACACCTTCATCTGCCGAAGAAACAGAAGCGGGTATCCTTTGCGTAAACGAAAACTCCTTTCGGCGAAGGGAGATTTCACAGAATCAAAGTAGGCGAACTCTTGTACGAACTCAACCCGCCGTACCCTTGCGTAGCAAGAGTGCGTATACTGAATCCCTTTGTATACTGTACCCTAAGGTTTGTTTGTATCAAAAATTGTTTCAAACATATTTTATAGGGCTATAAATGAAGTAATTTGATCAGGGCGTAGGTATGATTTTTTGAATTTTGAAAAATCATTTTTTCCTACCCTTAGGACCAATGGTTGATTCTATCATAAAAGTATACTCAGATAAATACTTTTTAATTTTAACTCTCACCTTATTGTTAAATTTAAACGACCTGCCTTAAATCTAAAAATATTGCTATCCTGTCTGTTATTATTTTAGAAAATTATACGGTGTATTATATATAGTAATAGATTATAGCAATACAGGTTCAGTTTAGACGTGAATCTTGTGTACAGTCGGTGTATAAATTATTAGGCAATTATCACACAAAAAAAACTGAATGGATGACAATTCCGAATAAATATAAACCTATGCCTTAGTAAATAAACTATCCAGATCGATGGAATTGTATTTAGGCAGACAGACTGTAACTATACAAAACAACATACAATTTGTAATAAAGATGTGCTTTTCACTAATATGAACAATTTTAAAAATTTATATACTTTGTGATCTATGTTTTGTTTGTTTGTGAATATCTATTATATAAATATCTTATATTTGATGATTGTTTTTTAATAGCAGCAAATCGCCTAAAAAGATAAGTGACACAATCTTTGACAATATTGAAATTTTTTTAAATTTTTTGATAAAGTGTATAAGCTAAAAGCATAATATTTATAAAGGTTCTAAAGAGGTATCCAGCAATTTATCATAAAATTAAAAAAAAACAGTATTGCCAAAGATTGTGTCATTTATCTTTCAGGCGATTTGCCACTATTAAAAAACAATCCATAAAATCATCTCATTTCACCATCATCCTTCATTGTAATTACATATCCATTATTTTTATATTTTTTGTTATCTGATATTTTTGTTGTTGATATTTTTAAATATCATTCTTTCCTTATTTCATCTAATTAGATGGTTACATAATATTTGACAATATTTTACACTAAAGAGGACAGGTGAGAGTTAAAAATGCATTTTTATAAAACTCAGCGCTGGGTTTAAACCGACATCCTGCGCTCTCTCTCAAGTACAGGCGATTTGCCGCTATTCAAAAATAATCATCAAATATAAGTCAAATAACTTTACAACTCAATTATACAATTATATTATATAAATATCTATATTTAACTTTTATACCTAATAAGTTTATGGAGCTGAATGACGCGGTTGTTGAACTATGCTTATTTTAGATATTTTAGTTATTACCTATACCTAATCAATCATATCGTAACATTAAAATGGTTGACACTTTAATTATAAACGCACTCGTGGTAATTAAAAATTAGCTGACAAAATTGAGTGATAATGCCACCATGTATTAATTGTTGCCGTCACAACGCAATAAAAATATATTACGCTCATTGTTATAACTGAGTTACATCGATGATATTTTACACAGCATCTTGTAGATGACAGTTTTTCCTCTTAGTTTGGATATTTTGTCGAGGAATTTTCCTTATTTTTTAATGTCCACGTTTTTCGTCTTGCTATCCTATCGTCAACAAGGCCACAAAGTTTGTTGCATAAGTACATAAGATATCTAAAAACTTAAACCTTAATTTCACGGAACTTTTTCGTGGGAAGAAGGAGTAGGCTAAAAATAAAAAGAAAGTGTACGGTATTTAAGAAATAAATTATACAATTTTACAATATCTAAACGATTTGAACGTAATGTGCATATATTTTACATTTTCCAATGCTTTCAAATATATGATTACTGCTTTTTAATAAATCTAGATTTAAGACGGCGATGGAAGAAATGCAAACGTACCAGGTATTAGTGATACCTAGATCTAGTCATACTAGGTTTAAAAAAAATAGTTTTTTCGTTAACATGTTTTTTAACGTTAACGTTTGATATTTGAACGTCTCATTGACAGATCGAATAATTTTATTGATCTGTAGTTAGGTTCATCGTGACCCGTTTAACGAGGGGTTAAAGGTTTTTTTTTTATTTCGACCACACTTAGCGCGTCGATGCACTCAATTGGATGTTATTAAACGAGCTGCGATTGTTTTAACCGCGCGGCGACCTTGTTAACTTGTCCGACATCGCGTTGATTGTTTTGTTAGACTTGATGGTTTTGTAAATAAGCACGGAACTCAATTTAAATAGTCGTCGCTGTGAAAACAACTCGTCACAATTCGGTTACTATCTGAATGAGCGTTATAGGGTACGTGGGTGTTTTACAATTATTATTATCACTGTAGCTGCAAATATCAAGAAAAGTCCAATAGGTACTATATAAGTAACTCGGTCACCAGCCGTGAATCTCTAGATATTTTTTAAAGCCAGCGTCTTTCAGGAAGTGTTGCCAATATGCTTTAAAAAATGACTGTCTTGAAAAAACGGGGCGAGTTCCGTAACTCATGATGTCCATATCACGAGCGATATATTTTATAATACTGCCAGTATTACGAGTTTTTTTTTTTGTAGGAGGTGAAACTATAAAAATATGAGTATTATTCTGTTTAAGTGCGGAAATCCGCCTGCAACTAGACAATGTAGTCGTAAGTGCCATCAACAAAAGAATAAGTTCTTGGATTGGCATCTAAGACTAATTAATTATCTATTTTATCTACCCGTAGCTACTTTCGTCGGCATCTATATAAATTACACATCTTTTTCACGTGATCGTCTATATGTTCTCCAGCCAATCCATGATCTTTGAAAAACACCCTCAGCATTTGTAATCGACTCACAGTTTTGACGCGATTACCGCGCATTCGCGTAAAGAAACAACGCAAGCGCGTCGGAAGGCAAAGCGTAGATTAGCGCATTTTGCGGTCTTCCGTTGCGTCGTACAATTTATCGCGGTTCGCTCGTCGATTGCTTGGTCAGCAGTCGGCCAGGGTCGGGAGACCACGCTATTTACTTAGGCTTCAACGATCACTGAGTTCGTTGTTTAATCATAAAGTTTTTAAGCATTCTGGTGTTCGGTAAAATATGTCCTCGTAGCCTTACGATATTTAACGTGGGATTTTGAACGGGCGCGGAGTTTTCACTGGGGTGGTTTAGCTTGTATCGCGATGTAGTACATAGTTTTTAACAGCGATGATATGAGAATGTAGGTATATCCGAATTAATTATTTAGCCTCTAGAGGCGAAAACATTTTTTAAATAAATATTCAACAACTATAAATACTTATATGCGCGATTTCGAATATTTGGTACTTTGTAAAAATGTAACAAAAGTATCTTAGGGTTAATTTTTCAATTTTGAAACGGATTTTTAAAAAAAATAATTTAAAGAAGTCATAGTACCTACATATTAAATTTTAAATATAGTACATAGTACATAGTAACTAGGTACATTTTTTAGTATTCATTTATTCATTCGTGTCCCTCCCCCTTTTTTTGGACAATGATTTTCTTGGACAACGCATTAATTTTATGTCCGATTACGATAAATCCATTGCGGATTGGGCTAGGTTAGGTTAGGTTCATATCACATCAAACACGAACTTTTGTTCAGCGTCAATTTAAAATAATTAAGGAAAGCTCTTTCTTTTTCAATGTAAACATTAAAATCTAATACATTATTTTCTGAAAAAATGTAAGATTTTCTAACATAAAATTTGATCGTTGTTTTCCGTAATTTCCCAAAATATGCTGAATATCAATGAATGCATTCATATGTAGATTATTTACCCTATTATGAATTTAATCTTCTGAAAGAGGTTCTTTATGTTGGAATATTTGTGGAATTACAACAAGATAAATAATGACAAATATAACATTACTACTCACTACTGAATAAGATTGATCGTGCATCTTAAAATATGTTTCCATATTGCTTGCGGTGCACTGACATATCGTAAATCTACAAATTGCTTAATTTCACTCCCCAAATTCTGCCTTCTGCACCAAAATTTAAACAATCATAACCTTTATATATATATTTAAATAAATACTTCACTCTCCTAATGGATGCACATAATTCTACATTAATATGACAGTTATATTATTGTTTATATTAAAAGGAACTTATCAAATTGTTATTTTTGATATAAAGGATATCCACCGACGTTTCTGAAATGAATCCGTTTGGAAAATCTTTATTGCATATATACAGGGAAATGTTGTATATAAAGTTCAACGTGGCCCTAGAATCATATATTTAATGATAATATCATGCAACTTCGGATATCATTTATCGAGTATTTCAGCGCACACCATCTTCTCAATATATTCATAACCCTTTAGTTTATCATCCGAATCCAGAATAATTAACCATTGAATGTTGGAAAAACCCCTCCTTTGAAGTGCATATCTACTGTATATGTTTGTGCATATGTCATAGATATGCACAAACTTTACCAAAAACACATTTTATCTAAATATACTTTATCCAATTCTAAAAACTTCAAATAGCTCTGGCTACTACATTTGGCCTATTTTCAGACCGTGCACCATGCACTCTTACATTTTAATGGTAATCGCGTAAATGATTAAATGAACTTCCGTCCTTCCTAAATTATTAAATTTATAGATACAATTTTTTGTGTTTTTTTTTTATTTGAGCAGCTTCTTATTTATATAGGTAACTTGATAGGCTTAACTCGAGTTTAAAATTGCCTAATTATCAAACCAGCTTACGTCCTTCCTAAATCTCACTCAGATTAAAAGCACAAAATTCCTAAAATTACCCAAAGATTGGGATGTCTGTCATTTGCAAATAACTTTCGCGCGCATGAGTCATGTTGTAGCAGTTAAATGTCATTATCTCTTTCTAACGAAAGAGACAACTGTCAGTTTCTTCTTTTAAATGTCTATAACAAATTATTTTGAAAAAAATCACTATTACAACTCTCACGTAAATCCGCCCAGAATTGACCTAGTTTTTTAGTTAAACTATAAAGAGTTTTTCTTTTATTGATACTAAATATAAAATACGCACTAGACCCAATTCAAACCAACACGTGTTTATATCAAAGGCTAGTAAAGCAGTCACAAAACGTTTTATCACATTATTAGCATCATAGATTAAAATCTTTTAGTATGAGTATGAGATTAGATTCGACTCATAATGACACAATCCTTGACAATTTATTTTTCTAATTTAAAAATTGGTCAAAATATCTTCTCTCGTTCGGATTTGCAATGACTGCAATCTAACGATACTATTAACGCAGTTTTCGGATGCCTTGAGCCTTCAGCGTTCTCGTCAGATCGGATCACCTTTGTACACATGCAATATTAGGGTTATATTTTGCCCGCGAATACTAAGGAATTAATAGTTAATTAAAGCGTTTAAAATATATATTTATATGCTTCAAATAAACTCACGAATCGCTGGCAGTACAATGTCGGAGAGTTTACTAACGAACACTGTATATGAACAAAATAATAATAGCCATTCCCATTGATTATAAATCCAAGATAAAACCTAGACTATTTTATTGTCAACATGACCTTACTACTTGTCTATGATTAAGATTTTTTACAGTGCTAGTATCTTTTCCCATCTCATTATGGCATTGGGATGTTTTTTTTTTGCAAAAGCTTGCCAATGGTATTTTCGAGATTGATCAATAGTTCTGGCGTATCAGCTCGCCATTTCAAATGAAAATGATCGATGAAGGTACGTTTTTTGTTTCCATTTATTAGATTTAATCGTGTGGTACGCATACTCCATCAATCATCAAAATAATATTATTACTATTGTAACTGTGATAAAAAAAAAAACAATAAAATTTAATAAATATAATATGCTTATTTTTAACGCCATTTCATCCCATTAAACATTGCATTTTTTTCTGCTAAACCTTGTTAAACAATTTTTTTTTTAAATATTAAAGTTTATCGTTTTTTAATTAAATTTCTGTAAGGCGTGGTGTTTATTTTCTTACTTCAATTTGATCTTCGAAATATGAATGTGTGTTCGTCTGCATTTGGCGTGTGTGTTTGTGTGTTTGTGTTTGCCTATCGCTTTTTAAAGCATTCCAGTTTAAGTCGTTCAACTTAATGGTTATTTTAATAATCCATAACGGAGTAAACATCGACTATAGCACGTGCCCGAGGTGACTAATCGCGCTGACTAGCTGTGACATCGATTCTTTACGAGTGAGTAATAACGATTTGTACCATAAAAACAATCTATTGAGAAATAGTACATAGTAGGCAATAGTTTGAGAGCTCACGACCAAAACCATGTGTCTTAGTTTTACGGTCGAAATCGTATGAAATCGATAGATTCGTTGACCCTAGAACCGACTAAGTGGGAAGCAACGGTCAAAAACGTAACATCTTTGTAGGAGGCCATTTCTGCTGTCAAAAAAAAGGCAGACGGTATGAACCATATTCCGTATAACATCGAAAATATATGTAATTAGATTGTTTTATTTTTACATTTTGCTGAGCGGATTTTTAACTGTATTATAGTCACCCCGTTATTTTTTATTTTTATCTTTTATATGACAAAAAACCGTTTTCTGGCATTTTCAATGTAGCCTCATTTTGTGGTACATCGTTAAAATTTGTCCAAAATGCTCAGAAATTGTAAGATGCTCGGACTTTTTTCTGAAAATTGAATTTTTCGCATCAGTTGACCCAAATTTATTTATAAAAATGATGTTATGCTATCGGCATCTGAAAAACGTGTTAATTTGTTGACATTTTTGAAATTGCGTTCGGTCAGACGCTATGCGCGAAATCAGCATTTTTAGGTTCAGGGTCATCGAATCTGTGTTAAATACGAGTTTGGCCGTGTTCAAACAAAAGACACAAAATTTGATCGTGGGCTCTCTTACTAGTATAATTAGCGTTATTTTCGACAGTAATGCGTGTTTGCATTTTTGTAGACGAACTTTGTTATGACTAATAATTATTAAGATTGTAATTCTGCCCAGATCGTACTGGTCATAAATAGTAGATCAACCTCGCTTGTTGGCTTTGCCTTTGCATCTCTTTCACAAGAGTTGCAAAGCCAACAAGCGACCACCAACATCACCACCACCTCGAGGAAGTTGTTGATGTTGTCACCGACATCTCGAGGAAGTATCTTTATATACATAAGTAATATCTTTATTGCGAACAAATCATTTGACAGAATGTTTGAGGCCACGACACTTCACTCCACTGACACATTGAGTCATAATAAATTGAGAGCTGAAGTAATTGCCTATATTGGTGGTTAATGTGGTCATCTGGGCGCGCCGGATTTGATTGTAGGTCGATAAGTAATCATTTGTTAGTAGGTATTGCCAGTTAGGTTGTGTTGTGCGTTAGGTTACCGCGCTTTATATATTTTTTATTTTAACTTTTTTACATTCGTTATGAAAATCCCCTATTATTATACTTCGTTCGTCTCTGTCCATTTATATGCATTAAATTCGTACTCTTCACCGGTTGGTTTACTTTGAACTTTTAATTGTCAGATCGAATTTTCCGCCATTATCGAAGTAGCCTAGTAAAGAAAAATACACTTTAAACGACGAGTATCATACATTTAAGACACAAATAAACAATTATAACATGTGTCATAATACTTAGAATTATAATAAACGCATACCTACTTACATATATTACACATTAAAAATTATTTCTGGTATGTTTTTGTTTTCACACATTCTTCCATACATCGTCACAAATCAAACATTACGCTCTCTCTATATTAAATTTGTCACACTGAATTCACAATATAATTTGTCAACATTGCGCTTAAACACACACGATGCAAGCGAGTTGTGATAATTTATTCAAATTGTTATGATTTTCCCTTTCATTTAGATATATATTTTTTTAATTGCATGAACGTTGCTCTTTATCCGGTAACCTAGATAGTGTAAATTCTGGATTTAATTTTGTATGGTTCATAGCACGAGTATTTTTCTTTGCATATTATGTAACATATTATTAACATAACATATTATGCATATTATGTAACACAATAACATTTAACAATAAATAAAAATAAAGATTTTGATTAACGCGCTTTTAAGTTAGTTGGATCATAGTTTGGCATAGTGTGCAATATTTTTAGCCCCCGAACCATAATGGTTAAAAAAAAACACTTATGGTGTGAACGCATGGTCTGTAAGCTGTATTACAGTTTGGTCGTAAAATTTTATTTACCGCAAAATACTTTTCATTTAGATTTCTCTAATGTCTCCGACTCGATATGCTGTAGCTACGGAACCCTCGGCGTATAAACTCGGCGTAACTTTGACAGCAATTATAATATGCAACAGCTGCCCCTTTGGCACAGAATAAATAATAGTGATACCTTCGGTCACCCTTATTCACGCATATTTGTACCTCCGGAGAGTAGCGAAAACCTAGCGTAATTTATCCATTTTTTATTGTTAGCTATAGCTTCTCTTTAGCATAGTTGACAGATAGATATTTAGTTTATTTTCATGAACACATATTGGTTGTATGGGAATGACAATAATAATAATACTTAGTTCGTTACAATACTTATGTCAATATGTGTGTTTAATGTGTGTTTACAATGCTATCATTGAATAATAAAAAAACAGTATAAAACCTGTACCTGTAGTGTAAAAACAGTACCTGTTAAAATATATATATGCCAAGCTAAAGCAAACTTGACAAAAGAAATATATATTAAGTACATTTTTCATTATTTTTTTAAATAAACAATTATTAATATATACTTAAATAAATCTTGCATGTGGTATATGCAATATTGCAGCAGGCTGACAATAAATTATTAAAATATTTTCTTTAAACATACTAATAAATTTCTGTCACTAAATAATAAAACTTTGTAAAGTTTCCAAAATGTATGGTGCCTAGATTTATTTGTAACGAGTAATATAAATTTTCCCTCTTTCATAAAGAGGGAAAATTGATGTGCTACGGCCGGGCGTTTCCCGTTCCCTCCTGTAATATGTACATATATATTTAAAATCAACCGCTTGGCTGTGTAATTTTTTAGCACAAAGACGCATTTGCTGTTGTATCGTCTCCTCCCTATTTCGAGAGGGAATTCTCATTCCGACACCTGGTGCCCGTTCGTACTCTTAGCACATCGGGTCATATACAATCATCGATAATCCCATAGTCCTCGGTAAGATTTTATTTGACCATTTAACCAGATCGCAACAACACACACCGTTGCGTCAATGAGGCGTGTTATGTTTAACCCGTTTGGGAGGATGTCGAATTATTTAATTTCATTTATGCTGAGATTGATGAATTCGTTTCTTCGTTTGATTGGATCAAGAATCTGCCTTCTCTTACAACTGTGTGATATGAGCGTGAATTATTGAACTTGAATGAGTTATTTTTATTTATGTTTAGTTCTGATTGGTGTTATTTTTAATTTATCAATTAAAATAACAATTTAATGTTTATTTTTGGATATTTTGTTTTTCGTGTTGTGTGGCATCGGCCGCTCCTTTCATATAGGTACTTCATATATCTCTTTCTTACCATCATATATCTCTCTCTTGCAATTCTAGTTGTGCATTTTAGGCATTTAAAAGCTTATGTTCCTGCACATTTTGGACTCGCTAGGGCCTTTGTGCTTAGACCCGCCCTTCCTGCGCGTTCGGGTAAGTGAAATAATGTATGTAGGTAGATACGGCCTCCAGCCGCTGAAACTGCTCCGGGTCAGAATACAAGTATCGATAAAATTCAAAGGAGTAGTAGTGTGTTTCTGTTTCCTTCAGCTTTAAAAACTAACACGATTTTCATGGGACTTTCACTGTTTAATAACTTTAATAATTCAGGATTGCAGTTCGCATAACATCAACCTACGGGTTGTATGAAGACCATTGCCGAAGACTTAACGTGTATTATGTTGATAATTAAAATTTTAACGGCTGTGTCATGTCGTTTTCTTTATTTTAAAATACCAAATTTGTCAGCATATCTATAGGTCTGTTTTTATATTATTTAAAAATAAATGCTGTTTTTTCCGCTAGCTATACCTAAGCGGCATTTATTCAAAAATATACTCTGTATCTTAGACGTAAGGTAGTCTTTTCTTACTCCGCTGCTGCCTTTTATGTCGCGGTCCACCGCATTCGTTTGTCTTTACCGTACAGTCATAGCAATTAGTATGATGAAGATCGTAATATGGCAAGAGGGTAGGTGCGAGTGTACATTAGCGAAAATACGAAGGTTTCTTGGCAATGTTCTTTCAGTATAAGATGCTGTACTATTTTTTTTTACCAGCAGTTAGAATAGGTATTCGAGACAGATCTTACCATTTATTTAAATACTATAATATGACTACAACTAGACCAGAACTTAAGTTTATAGGTTTTCGAAATAAATATGCCACCGATTAGATTTCTTGTTTTTGTTTTAGAATGTTCTGTTAATTATAAAATATAGAGTTGCAGGAAAAAATGTATTTTAGAGTTACTGTAACCTCGAACTTACCACAAATCGTATATTTTTATATTGTATCACATTATGAAGTGTTTTTATCGTGTTATAAAGTATTTATCGCAGTCTTCACATCTTATCAACAGACTGACGAACTAACACCCCACTGTCGGCGCGTCTTTGTTTTTTTTTTATTCGGTTTGATGTTGTAAAGGCTGGTAGCTATTTCTAAAAAAACCGAAATAGGTTGATGTGCGTGTATATTTTTTGAATAGGGGTGCGCTTTTACGTAATATATATCAGAGCATACTATACAAAATTAACACATCCATTTTTGATACATATTTTTAAAATGAAGATTAATTTATTACGAGGTGATAAGAATTTCATAACGCACAGTCATAACAATATCGTCACTTTCTAAAAATTACTTAACTAGTGAGTGATGCGACTAAACGTGTGCCTATCGCATAATCGGCTATCATTCGCATAACATAAATAGCTTATTACTTCGTCAACGGAAACATTTAAACTGTGGCGACCAGTATCTAAATATTTAGCGCACATCCTGACAATGCTTATTAATTTTTCCGAAATACAATAAATTATTATTTATTTATTCATTTTATAAATATAATTGTATTAATATTGATCAATTCGAAATCGCTCGAGCCAATCCATAGTAATGAGTAAACATACATTATTATTTAATTTAAGTTAATATATTTTAGGGAAACATAGCGTAACTTATACGTAGTTTATAAAACAGTAAATATATAGTTTTAAATTTGGCCAATTACATGAATCCACTGATTACATAAAAAAAGAAAATGAGAAACGTACATAAAATAGTTTGGTTTTTGCATATTTACTTAAGAAAATATTTAAAAAAAAATATAATAATTAGAATATTGGTTGTATGATAAACATAAATATTTGGGACTTTAACCTCTATTTACCTGTATGAGACGTGTATATTTTACTTATCCTATCTTTAAATAAATTCTGTGATGTGTTTTGAGCATAGTTTGTGTTTGTTTTATTGTACATATAGAGATTATATGATTAAATATTTTAAGCTTTCTCAATTCGGTGTCGGGAGGGGGGGGGGTGATGATGATTATTCGAGGACCCTTTAAAGAAACATAGAAGGTACATTTTGGTAGTGTAAGATTAACTCTGTTTCTAATGTGGCACAGTGTTTTTACTTGTGCTCGTTATGAAATTCACTGTCGTGGCTGTAAAGTCGATCTCAAACGCTTACCTAGGGTACATAGATTGTTTATTTCCCTCTCGTGAAAGATTGAATACAGATCGCTACTGAGCTGACTGGCTCGGCCTGGCATCGATCACATTGCGCTCCGTTTTATATGCTTACTTATGGCGAGCAACGGAAGTTTAATGAACTAAAGGCAATTGTTTATTTTAAACAGGTTACCCCATGTACATTTTTTTACAGTTATGACCATTTAAAATAATATAAAATAAAAGAATATTAAAGAAATATCATAGTAAAACAACATTATGATTGCGTGCTCGATCCAATATGATTACTTATAGGTATAGATGAGTAAATATTGGTACCTTTAATATATTTTTAGTGTGGTAGATTAAAATCTCTTTAAAGTCTACCCGAACATCTTTCTAGTCGGTATTCTTAGCATAATCTAAAAATAAGAACGACTGCTTTTATCATTGTTTAGTAGTTGTAAATTATTTAACCAGAACCTGTCTAACAGCTAGGCCCTACAGGCGTCATTTACGGCATCTTACTCCCAGACTACTCGCGCCTGTGGCACCTTTTGCTCATTCGATACGCGTTTTGGATGGCCATAGAGGCGACACTGGGTTATTTTTTAGGTCTGAGTAGAAAATAAAACATACAATGGTATCATGACATTTTGTTTTTTTTTTGTAAGAATTTGCATAGACAGATCATCTGTGATGTCTATTTATTATGCACTTGTAGAGTCTCACCTTAGATATGGAGTTCTCTTGTGAAGTTCTGCAGAAAATTTTATACTTCAAAAGAGGGCTGTGAGTGAATCAGGTCCAGGTGAGTCTTGCCAATCACACATTAGGAACATCTCTCTCAGAATTCTCACAATATATTGTATCTTCATCTACGAAATCCTTTGTAATTTTTTCTTAAAGAAAGAGGTTGCTTCTACACAGCAATATTCATTCGCACGATACAAAAACAAGTATATTCAACCTATTAAAGTGCTTACAATTCAAGTTCAAAATGCAAGTGTTTATAGTGTAGTAAGCACATCTTTAAGACTGAATTAAAAAAATATCTAATTGAAAAAACTTTTATAGTCTCGATGACCTTTATTGATTTTATTGTATTTACTGTTATGTTATTGTTTTATTAATTTTATACACTCTTTACTTTCACTCTCTTCTACTCATGCATACGACTTACGGTAATCATAAAGTGTACACGTATGGTATGTATGCTTAGGCCGCATTGTTCGTCTTGTTGTATGTATTTTGTTATTGTTATATTGTTCTATGTTCTTATATTTGCCATTCATACACAACTGCAAAGTTGTTTTTTTGAAATAAATACAGATGCCTCGCTTCATGAAAGTTTTTTTTAACAATTATAGTATAATAATAATATAGATTGTATATTTGTCAATTTCTAAAGAATTTAATTTTTTTGATCTTTGATTTGAAGTGCAAAATAACCACTCAATATTGTTTACTTAAAGGAAGGAAAATTGCAAGAAAGGAAGGAATTGTAAATTTAATGAATAAATTAATAATAACATGTACTAGAAAATACAACATTTTTGACTTTAATTATATTTATTTTATACTAACTAGGTATTTCTTATTATTAAAAAAATACTGCGTATTTTAGTGTTCTGCATACGTTATGCCATCTATGTAGCAGGTGATTTAATATTTATTCCACATTTCATCGATGCGAACGAATTAAGACGCGTGGTTTGATTCTTTGCTTCTTTGTGCAGTCTACACTACTCGGTGCTAGATGGCGCAATCCCTTTTTTCCCCCGAAGAAATAGTACGTTATTTAGATTACTGAACTCTCCAAAAACTAGGATTTTCCTGTTCTGAGAGGAGCATAAGTCATTTGCAGTAACTACTGGTAACCAAAAATTATAAAAAACAACGGTCTTATGGTGTACACTCCTAAATTTATAAGTGACCACTAACCTTATGAAACTGTATCGGTTGTCGTTTTAGCACGACTATGCATAATGCCAAAAATATCTTTATAATATAATGACTGATTATTAAAAACTATCAATTTTAACATATATAACTAGTGAATGTGAAACTTTACTAGTTTCATTCTAGAAATTAACATTTGGTTACTTTTGTAAAATACTGGTAAAACTTAAATATGCTACACCTAAATAGTATAATTTTATTAATTTTTATAAAAAAAATAGTTTATAATTTAAACAGTTTTATGTACGTTTTGCAATTTTATGTACACAGATTTGCAATGACTTGTTTTAACAACTGTATTACCATAATTGATGCAATGAATTATTATTATTATTATCTTTCTTGCTTTATTTGAACCCCTAGCAATTTGCTTGTTAAAAATGATCTTGGTATACATAACACAATTGCATCTTAATGAGGTAACATGACGTTATGGGGTAAATTTTAAGAAAATAATAATGTATTTACCTACATTTTTGTAATTTGTAAAATTACATTATTACGTGATTAATGAAAAATATTCACATGTAAAAATATTTTTATACACCGTGTTCCAAGACCATTCCTGATAAAAAAAATCCAGCTTATTGGCCCTGCGATTTCAAACGTGTTTTGTTTTTGAGCACATATCAAAATTCATCATGGCTTCCGAGTAAAAAATTTGTAAACTTTACGTGATGATATGAAATCGCTCTTTTCGGTCGCTAGCGAGGCCGCTCCGTGCTGTGTTGGCCGATCTTGGCCGAGCAAAAACGGATATTTTACGAGCGCTTTGATAAAATTCATAAATTTGGGTATGAATTATTTTCGCATTTTTTAATGCAATTTCCTACACGTAACATGGAACATAAACCCCCCCTTGTGCCTTCGGAAATGGTCTTGGAACACCCTATATCTAGTGAAGTTGAAGTGAAGCGTTTAAAATCCCACCACCACGATCTTTATACTTAGTAGTGTGGTACTTATGCAAGTTATTGCGCAAATAAATTGCTTCGTTTGTGATTCCATCGATGTCGTTTGACGAGTGCATATCGCGAGCGATCGATCGATCGATCAATCGATTGATTTACGATGGGATTAGGGTTCATCGACCCGCTGCGATCACGATTCAGTCCAAGTCCCGGCCTGACTCGGGAAGATACCGGAACTCTGCCTCGACGTTTATGGTATTGCTGATCGGCTCTTATTCCGTTTAGGGAGGGCGGCCGTCAACAAAGTGCACGTCTATATATCCTGCCATTGCCACCATAGAAATAGTAAATGCCATAAAAGCGCCCTAAGCGAACTACAGTAGATATGATGACATCATCACCAATACCGCTCCGATGCCCGAAAATGAAATCGCTCCTTAGGCCGAGTCTACTCAATTCTAGTGGTCTGTGTTCACCACCAACTTCCAGCACTCCCAAAAGTTCTGAAGACCTGCTATTTTGTTTTGGTGTATCCCCACGGGGTAGCTACGGGGTTGCCCTAGATTAATATTTCCACATGTTTTTTATTCGTTTATTAAAATAAAATTTCTATACGGCACCCTACACAATTATTACTAGGCAGCGAATTAATCTTAAGTGGACTCAACCCGGTCATTTCTCCATACAAACGCGGTAGTGTTGTGACTCTCTTATTTGTTGATATAGATGAAAAATAATACCAGGTGTCTTTTTAACTTCTAAATATCTAGGCTTCTATGGAAATAATAGGTTAATTTTTTATTTTGTTAAAGTTAAGAACCTCAAGATGTCTATATTTTTCTAAACCTTTTATTAAAGTTTAGACGTAAATATCTTATTATCTGAATACAAAAATCGAGAAAAAACTACAAAAGCATAGTTTATTTTATAAAGATGTAAATTCAAGTAAGTTTTTAGATATAAATTGATTGATCTTTTCATAATTAACCAACAACGGTACAGAGTGTTTGTGCGTTAGATGAGATAGAACGATTTAAAAGTACGCGTAAGACAGAGAAGAGCGAAACTGGAAAGAGGCGGCTAAACTCATTCTGCTAAAGTCGGTGAGCCCATCTGTCACATTGATTTTTTTTTATCTCACGTTGATTTTATTTTTATATACATAGGCATGTGGAAATATTGTAGAATTTAGATTATTTTTTTAATAAATTACATCCATACACAAGTTTTACTTCTAAAGCGCGTGATGTAACCTTATGCACACGCACAGCCCCTCAAATGTTGTACACACACACACGAATCTACATCCTCATTTGGAATCAGTGAACAAGATTTTCGTAGGTGGTAATTTCCGTAACAAACCGATGACGAAGCGTCGAACGTTTTCGCACTCCAACGGTCGTCCGTTAAAGAGAAATTGCAATTCCTCGCGAACCCTTCAAACGCGTCTGGTAGAGTGCGAAAACGTGTGACGCTCGTCAGCTGTTTGTTATTGAAATTGGCCCTAAGTGGGATTTGATTAGTAGTGGGCGTTAACGTTAACTGAGGGTACGTTATACGCGATTTAAAAATAGTCTAATACTTATACGGCTACAAAATAACTGCGTGATTTGTAGTTGGACTTCATTGTCATGGTGACGCTGGAGGTCTGGCCGG
Organism: Neomicropteryx cornuta; assembly: GCA_020383195.1. Classification (NCBI taxonomy): domain Eukaryota; kingdom Metazoa; phylum Arthropoda; class Insecta; order Lepidoptera; family Micropterigidae; genus Neomicropteryx; species Neomicropteryx cornuta. The sequence continues at coordinate 17,835,020 of JAHKQU010000014.1, forward strand.
GCAGTGTAAAAAATAATAGGGCGACTGTCAAAATAGTTACGGCCGGCGTGTACCTGAATACGGTGTTCATCTGTGTAACTTGTGGAATTTGCAAGCCAAATAATAGCTGTGGTTGTGAATGAACGCGATTTCGTCAACGCTATGAGCCAGCTTCAGTAACGCCCTATTCGTTGCGTTAGAATAATAGTGTGATTTAAACGCTGTGGCCTTATAACGCGCACGCCTAGATTTGATGTAAGGACGCCAGGCGTTCCTCCCGTTTAGCTTCCCGAACCCCTTTGATTAGGGTGTTCAGCGTGACGCGCGGTTTCTTTGGATCGAAGATCCCTGTTTGCGTTAACCTCCTCCCAATATGGGAAACGGGATCGCTACCTTATACTTCCTTGTGCCGGCAGGCGAAAACATTTATTTTCTAATCTTTAATTTACACTCTTATTTCATATTAGATTCTACCTTTCCTTGAAGAAATTGGTAATTTATTTATTTATTTATAATGGAACTAGAAGTCACAACAATAAATGATATAATAACAATCAGAAAAAAAATATTATCATATAGAAAAATTAAATGGTGTTGCTTTTGAAGGAAATGACCACTCTAACTAGGTTAAAAAACTGTCCTGTCCATTAATTACATGTTCTATTTATTTCGTTTGGTTTATTATATAAATATTAATTTGTCGATCAATGTTAGCGGTAATTTAATTGTTACTTTCTACAAGTTTAAAAGTAAACCATTTACGTCCTTGTTTCGCGTGGTTATTGGGATTTAGGTATATCTGAAAATACCCACCCGGCCGACGATCTTTTAAAACATTAATTTCATTTTTACGGCAACTGAGGGTGAAAAACGCACCACGACAAGTACGCCACTTTGCGTCGAGTACGTCACTTTGCATATCATACGTCTCGCTTGCTCGCCATGCGAGCATTTCTTGTCACCGTACTTTTGACTTGTCGTAATGTTATTTCTTGAAACATGTAAATAGGAATAAAGAAATAAATAAAAGTGATATTTGTGAATGCTCTAACTTTATTTGAGGAAGAAAATGAGCATTAAAAATAGGTATTTACTGGTCAAAAAGAAACAAAATACACTTAGTAAGTTGATGCGTCGAAGAACAGAGGATTGTGGATTACTACGAAGGCCAAGTTTATCGATGTCCTCATCTATTTAGTTTTTTAAAAAGAAATCGACGTTCACGTTCAGGTGATTTACAGCGAAAAAAAATAAATAAAATCCGTGGGTGATGTGTAATCACCTACTTTAATTAAAAACTCACAAGAGCTAGATGATTTATTTGACGCATAATATTGTGAGATGCTCCGTTACCGTACAGAGTACTTTAAAATACTTCGAGTTCCACGGGGTGAGGGGAAGGGGACAAATCTATCCGTTTCCGAGATAATGAGTGGGTCTTCCCGCAACACCGTTAACACGAGAAATGTGTAGTTTGTTACATTGACAAACGTGCAATTGCGAGACCTGACCGCGGGTGCAGCATTCATTCTATTGGCGGAAAATTAAATGGATCAACGCCATCGCTTCGAAAGCGCGTGCACTACGTTGCTAGGTTTTATTAGCGCCGTATTGAGAAGAGCCTTATCTGGTTAACCATTGGGCGACGGAAGAGTCGAGGAACCGCAGCCTTTTGCTTTGACGATGCCACCGCCTCGGTTGCTCGCGGATGCCCAAAGAAATATGGCAACGGAAAGATCGAAATGGAACTTAACCGGCAACGAACATTCGAGATCGTTAATAAGTGCAGCTTAGCAATAAAGCAGAATCTTTTGAGTGATGTTATCTAAAGACAATCATCTTAAAATAAGTCATTGTATATCAACCATTTAACATTTAATGTCCATCGTTTGTTAATAGCCGGATGATTTGTTTCCTACCACACTAGATAATATTCGTATTGCGGTGGCAACTGAATTTGGGTAATTACAATATTCCGTTTAGGTACAGTCGGTTCTGTAGATGCTAGTATGATTTTTGTTTTTTTTTCAACCAGATATTATTATGTGATATTAAACGCGAATTTTTATTTATTTATAACCCCATTGGTTTCCGTTCATATATACATACGATTATTCGAATTTGTATACGCTACTGGATCTCACTGGGATATTTAATATAAAATTTACACATTAATTTAACCTTTTTAATGTTTATATAAGCAGAAGTTGTCACCGTGCATTCATCTCGCAGTCGCGCGTTTCTCGAGCCGACTTTAAAGTTTTACTCGTTTATAAACCTTCTTGGTGTCGTCATAAACTGGTTGCCATGGGAACGGCGCGGCTTTTCTTGTTACACTTGAATGGCTCTTTTTATACTGCAACAATTCGCATGCCGTGATTCTGTAATGTGAAGCGACTGCATGGCAAACAAAATGGCTACCTTGCAACAATATTATTATTATAGTAATCACCGAAAGGTCGTGCCTACAACAGAAGGCACGAATGAAACGCGGCGATGAAATGAGACGGATATACTTGTACGGTCGAGGGCAAATGAAGCTTTACCTTGAATTGCGATCGAGTGTGAAGGTATGAATTTGTAAGTAATAACCTTATCTACGCTCATACGGAGATGCGAAAGTGGTGGTTCTCATAAGTACATCATACAGTACGCACACGTACTATCTCTTTTTTACGCATTTCAGTTCAACTTAAATGCTCGGAGTAAAACTCCGAGCGCCTTTGACCGTACGAACTGCGAGTACAAGCAGGCGATATTTTCCGATTCTACGAAAAACAGTGAATTTAATCTAGACATAATTAATTTCGGTTCACAAGAAACAAGAAAAGATTCATTTAATTCAGATTCTAGTTTACTAGAAAATATATGAAGAATATAATATTTTTGCCATTGCGCATAATTGTAACATTAACACAAAATGCGTAAAATTCGTCGAAATTATAATTTAAGCTAAAGAAAGATCCGCAATTGAATGCATTCATTTTTTTTTCAATGTTTCTAAAATAAATGCTGTCTGTATAGTTTCTATCAAAACAATAATAATACATGTCCTATCCTTGTTTCTACTGCAACTTTTTGAAATACGGCCTAGGTTTAATGCAATTTTATACTGAAAATGAAGAAATCATCTCGCACGTACAAGGATGTATGACTAAAAAATCGATGAATGGTAGCTGCGACCTGTATAGCCGTGAGACCTCAGCCATTACCTTAAATAAATAGAGCTCATATGCTCATAGTATTAAATAATGACTATGACAGATGTGGACATAATTCCACGTTTCACCGCCATATAGGCGCCGTCAAATGAATGACCGTAGCACGATACATCAAATACAAATTATTGTGTTAGCATGAAATATTCTGTGCAATCCATTTACCACATAACAAGCGCAATGACTTGCTATGACACTCGTTGATGTATTTACTGCATTGTGCACATAATTTATTGATGTCACACAAAAGCACACAATGTTATTTTATACACAAGTATCGCTTGTATTTCGTGTACATATATGTATGGTTATAGTCTTATTATTTAAAAAAATAAAAAAAATAAAAAACACTAATAAGTAAGTAAGTTTAAGTAGTTCTTAGTATGTTCATATGTAATTTTATATATAATATTTATTTCCTTTATGAGTTTGCATTAGTATATAATAATATGTATTTTTTTTATTTTCTTTCGGGGCGGCAACTAGACTTATTAGTAATAGACAGAATATATTCCTTAGAACAGGCGGTATCCTACTTAGGTAAGATATTTTGCATTGTAATATTATTTTTATAAGATTTGCAAAAATAAATAAATTTAATATTTTGATATTATTTATTTTGTTCAGTCGTTTTTTATTTTTATTTAACCTATTTTTAGCTAAAATTAGCTAGCTACCAGTCACGGTTTCGTACGCTCAAGTATGTATTTGAATCCTAAACAAAATATTTATATGTAAAGTTAATAGATTAATATATACACCTAAATATGCTTCGAGCGATGCTCTGGAATCATTTATCAGCTCTCGAGAATAGCGCGAACATAAGGTTACTGAGAACTTTAGTATATTATACTCGTATGTCCGTAGTCATTTGGAATATGCATCTCAAGTCTGGTCACCGCGCTACAAAGATTACATCGATCGTATTGAGCGGATTCAAAATTTATTTCTTAAAAATTTAAATTTCCGGTATTGTTTGAAATTTCCTGACTATGCTCAATGCACCAAATTTTACGGACTCTAGAGTCTTGAGCTCAGAAGATCGCGAGCTGATATATGTTGCTTTTATATAAAATCGTCAATGCTCACATCGACTGCTGTGATCTTCTAGATTCTAGACCGACTCGCCAGTGTGAGACATTCCATCTGTCACGGTTGAGTACGAATTATGCACAGAATTCATAGCATATACATCGAGCATGTAAGCTTTTACAACAGCATGTTAAGTGACATCGATATATTCAACACTATACGAGTATATTCCCGGTATTCAAGAGAGTGTCTACTCTAGTATATGTACATGTAAAATCAATTATTTTTAAGGAGTTATGCTGTATTTTATATTCTGGTAATTATCTAAATTCCCCAACCTCTTTCCTGAATGTATATTTCTTTTTTATTAAGTTTGGAGAGAACTTTCAATGGCTTTATGTTCTAATCGTTTTTTTTTTAATTGTAATTTTACTTCTTTGTCAGCTGTTGTTTCCTAAAATAAATAAGTAAATACTATGTAGAGATAACCGATAAATAATATTTGTACGTTTGAAGATACAACATAATAAGAAAAATACCTCCAGTAGAACCGCCTTCAGTATGACTTGTAACTTCCCTCAATTTTTCCATTTTTCGGCATACTTAAACGCATCGGGTGAGTTTCTACAGTAACTCCGTACCAATGCGACTCCATCGGGCATTTTATAACCGCTGATTATATACATAGAGGTTCTGGCCCGCTAGTAATATCAACAGAAGCCAGATATTTTTATTTAAATCAATATATAGCGTACGTCCTGCACTCCTCCACTTAGTCCACATGAATTAACGCGTGCGTAATAAAGTAGTAATTTGGTTTCATGTGCAATATCTATAAGTCACGACTCGAATAGTTTCATTCCGATAAGGTGTGACGAAACGACCCGCGGTGACTCTGGCAAACGCTTTCTCACGCCATTGCGTCACGATATGGTCCAATTACGATCTGTGTATTTTTTGCAATAATGTGGGCGGGTTAATACTACCTTAGAATACCATCCGGAGACAAATGTAATGCACGTAATTTATGCGAATACTTTTTAAAACAAAAAAAAAAGACTTTTAACGGAAAAACGAGATTTTGGATTTTGAATTTTGGAAACGTTTCGAGAAATATGCCTCCTTTCAACATTATATTCCGTGGAATCATGCAATTTGCCGAATAATTTATTATTGTTCCTCGCAAACTTTGTTGAGACATAGAAGAATGTACACCTTAGATATCGGGATATAAATTATATTGTCTTAAGTAAATAATTTACTCTATTTATCGGGGGAGCATATGAACATTTCCCCTACAATTTATTGAAAATGTATTGTCCCCTATTGAGTCTGAGTTGGATGAAATTATAGTTGACGCCTCTATGAAATTATATTTTTATGATTGATAGCCTTTCATGCGTCTTCTATCCCGTTTGGTTTTTTGTGATTTTTTCCGATGATTTAATAGTTATTCTGCTATTCGGGGGCGGAGACAAATCCAAAAAAACAAAGATCATAAAAATCGGTCCAGCCGTTCTTGACTTATAAATGGTGTAAGTAACCCGACTTTCTTTTGTATATATAGAAGATATGTGATGTAATGGTGCTACATTGCCTAAACATCCACTAGCATATTAAATAAAAAAAAAGTAAAGTATCGATTGCTTGCTGAAACAGTTCAGTAATTTCTCTAAAATAGTTTAAATAAAACAAAATTGAACAAAAAATACAGTCAACGTCGATAGTATTGGTATTGACGACAAGAAGCAACCGAAGTGGTTGTGCTACGAGGCTGATAACGAAGTTGTCATGATGCATTAGGAGTTCAGCCTTGCCGTGGATTAATTCGTTCGCACGCCGCGTCGCGTCGCCTCGGCTGGTGGTACTTACTATTCACTACTAAACGTTGACTTAATTAAATCATTGCAGTTTTCAATTCCTTCCATGGCTATCGCGATTGAAGACTTTGAATTTGCTTCAGTTACTACTAATAATGCGGAATAGCCTGGCGCCCACCGTTTTATAGTATGCAGTAATACAGTAATTCAAATATATTTTTGATCGCTTTCAAAGAAGAAGCTAGTTTTATCGATTCGATCTGTATGTAGATAATATGGGAAAATCTGTTTAATAAATAGTTTTTTTAGCTAATCTCATAGTTAAATAGTTTTATTTTATTGAGTAAGGGAGGAAAAAAGTTTTGTTTTTAATAATAGGTTCGCGTCCGGATAAACATAATGAGACTTGATTGGAAGCTACAAAAAAAGAAACCCGTAACAATCCTACCACCCCCAGCGTAAACTACTTTCTAAATAAAAGCGTTTGATGCTGTTTTCCTATATACACTACTCAATAATCTAATAGACTGTCCAGAGCTTCTACAAAGTATTCACTTTAGAGTACCCCAGCGAATTACTAGATCAATGCACTGACCGAACTGATACCATATGTTAAAAAAATATAATAAATTTGGTGATTTTTTTTCAGATTTTTTTAAAAATAATTTCTTACATTTATTACGCTACACAATATCACCCTTAAATAGTCGAGAATGGTCTTAGGACACTGTATATGTATGTTAATAATATATTATATAAATATTCGAATGTATAATACATATTCATATTGAATGTGGGAATGTGTTTGATGCGGTGATGATTTAATGGTGTGTAAGCTAAAAAAAAATATGCCTATGTATATCAATACGGTATATTTATATTAGGTTTGTGTAAATACAACTACACATCTCGGGACGAATTTCGATGCATTAATAATGCATCTATGTGCGTGAATGTAACATTATATTATTTAATACCGCTCACATATCAGCATTGGGTGAATCTGTTATTACTGTGGTCGGGTTCCTCGCGCGACTGACACTTCGAGGTTTATTTCCACTTACCAGTTTGAGGTTTTCCGTAATGCGGATTTATCGCTGTTACGGTCAAAAACATTCGACGGTTACGTATATTTTATCCTTCATACACAGCAGGCGATGATCTGTCCTTTTTTTTTGAGGAATAAAGTATTACACCGTTAGATATCTCGTATAAAGTATTGCACCATTAGATATCTCGTATAAAGTATTGCACCGTTAGATATCTCGTATAAAGTATTGCATCATTAGATATCTCGTATAAAGTATTGCACCGTTAGATATCTCGTATAAAGTATTGCACCGTTAGATATCTCGTATAAAGTATTGCACCGTTAGATAGCTCATATAAAGTATTGCACCGTTAGATATATCGTATAAGGTATTGCACCGTTAGATATCTCATATAAAGTATTGCGCCGGTAGATATCTCATATAGAGTAAAGTAAAGTATAGTATAAGTTTTTTTCCTAGAGCAACTTAATGCACAGGTATGTCAATTTCCAATTGATACACAAAAAAACCTTATAAAATACACAGATTTGATACATTTCTTAGTACCCTTCGTATATTTTATACTATAGGTATAACAAAACTAAAAATATTCGTCACGAAAAACAATACTAGCAAATTAGAAGTTTTGTAAATTTTTACTACGATTTCATGCTATTTTAGAATTGCTATGAAAACTAGCCATAAGATTTAATTTTGTAAATTTTATTAAAAAAAAGGAAATTGCATATGTCAATAATCTCAGATTAGCATAATATAATACGACTCTCTCGTATGTCATGCGATAAGTCCTCTATCCGGCATGGCGGAATGTTGCGGCGCGAGGAACGGCGAAGGGAATTTACGGGAGTCGGGTTTACACAAGTACGATTTGTATGACATGCCGTATCTATGTTTTAAAAGATCGTTGATAATATATAACAAGGTGAAAGCCTTTTGAAATAATAATTCATTGGGTGTAAAGGTATTTGATTTTTTTTTAATAGCGGAAAATCGCTATTTTAAAAAGATGTATTTTCAACGTGTAGTTTGTGTGTATTATTTTGGTAACATGTCGTTAGACGCTTAAACCATTCAGGATAAGTCAGCGGTGACTAAAAAATAGCAATTATAACGTATAACTCTAATACCCATCGAGTCTGCACGTGCAGTCCAACCGTCTCAGCAATTCCTCGCTTTCGACGAGATTATTGATCCGTCCCACAAAGAGCAGCGAATTCCACGTGAATTGTCTTATGATATCTCGTCCGATTGCACTTCTGTCGTGTCATTGTAAATTTTGCACGTTCGATACGCTCGTGTGTACCCATTTAATAAAAATAAAATACAGATTTACATGCTGAATTAATTTGCCTACCCGCCCTACACCATTGTTTCCTATTCTATCGATTACTGGTTAGTTACCCTAGAGATCTAGGTCTCACCTTAATACCTAGGTTTTACCATAGAGGATACACGTGGTCATTCATTCCTTTTTTCCGTTCCTTGCCCGTGATTCATCCTATAATGATGTATTCTTATAACCTATTTATTCATTCATGTAACTATTATTCTTGTCCTCTTGTAAAGCGATTGCTGTACAGATATCAAATATACACTAAAAATTAGTTAGATTTAAATTATCGTTTTCTACTGATGAATTGATGTTGTCTTCTACATTTCGAATCTAAGTGTATTTACCAATAATTTATAAATATCAGTCCTGTACAACAAGTTTGTTTATGAAATAAATTATCCTATCTTATTACAAATTCACGGTAAAAAGCCTCATTTAGAGAGCACCAATTTTCAAAAATGGTGTAAAGGTCTAAAAATCTACTACGGATAATTACGTTTATAAATTCTAGATTAACGAACGCGTCTTTTATCTCATTAAAATCACTTTTCTAAGAAGCGTGTATTGCACTTTAGTTACTATTCCATTTATAGGGTGTATTGTTTCAAATATTTTAGGTGTGTATTCGATTTTTTTGGCCTGACTAATTACGTCAACGTGATTTTAGCTTCCCTACAAACTTTTTCCCATCTCTAGTCTTAATGGATTTTGCTGTGGTACTATCCAGACAGCTTCCACTATGTATTGAGTAGCATTCAAATAGGGCACACGATTCCTTCGGGCCTTTTAAAATTCACCGCTGCACCGTAACCCGTGCCTCGCCAAACAAAAAACGTGACTCGCAACAGGGTTGGTACATATGCGTAGTACATTTTCCACGCTAGAAAAACCTGACACAAACACTACACGCAGAATATGTGGCTGGTATCATTGGTACAGACATTAGTCTAGTTTATTGGTATATGTTACGTTCAATAATTATTTTAACTTGCCTTATAGTCGTATAGTCGTATTGTATATAATCGTAACTTGACTTTTATTTTAGGATTTATCAGAAGTGATATGGTGATTACAAAGATAAAAAAAATGTAATTAAATACACTAAACCTTTGTATAGTTCTACTCCTGGATAATGTTTATAAATTTATTCTGTATGCTGAGTGAATAAAATAGTCTGACGGTATCAATATTTATAGGGTTTTTTTGAGCTATTATTGGTCGTAGATTATTGATAAAAAACTCATAGTAACAAAGTTCCATTCCTGATTACTTCTTTTTAAATGTGTTTATTAAAACACATTTAAAAAGAAGTAATCAGGAATGGAACTTCCTTATTTGGAACTATTAAGTTCCAAATAAATTATTTTATGATTATCCGTATTGGGATCAATGATAGACCGGGATCGAAGTGTGCACGGCGCTTTCGCACCAGTTTCGGAATTTGCCGCATGGTAAGAACCTAAAAAATGTATGCTTTTATATTATCCTAAATATTCTAAACAAATTATGTTTGTCATATTTTCGTGTACGAGTTCACTTTAAAAAGTTATTTAATATATATGTTTTCTCAGTATGCAAAATAATATATTTAATTCAATTTGTTAAAATTTTCGCAAGCGTATTCTTCTGATTTCTAAAATTAAATTCTCTATATTATTTTTTAAAATCACTCCAAAGTACTTGATGCTGCCTAGGTGTGTCCGCCCTGCCGAGATAAACCATAAATTGTAATGTATTGATTTTTTAGTATGGAAAGTAATATATTTTATTCAATTTTCGAAGATTTTCGCAATTTAACTTCTTATGGTTTCGTAAATGGTATTCTTTAGATTATTTACGGTAATCGTGGTCTACATACTTAAATACACTTAGCTACTTACTTCCGAGATCAACTGTTGTTAATATGGAAAATCATTTATTTTTATCCAATTTGTTTCGCAATTTAACTTCTTCTGGTTTCTTCGATATTGGATTCTCTAAATTATTTGCGCCTATAAAAAATCACCTGATCTAAAAGACCATGATAATTAAACATCATTTTTTGTCGTGTTTGGATTGAAATTAAACCGACAGAATTAAGTCAAATTATAGTAATCTACGAGTACACATATACTTAATATTCCTTACATATTTTGATATTTAATGCACTTTCATATTGTGAAGACATTATTTTAAAACTATATAAAATCATTAAAAAAAAAATGTTTTATTAATATAGCAAACACGTGAATTCGTCAAAAATAATACAAAGTTTAGAATATTAAATATATTTTTTTTTGTGATTTCTTTCTGCTTTCAATGACCGTGATCCACTTGTGCGCGACACCGCGTCACGCTGACGGAACTAAACCTTTTGGCGTAGCCCTGTGCAATGCCTGTGCCATCATTGCCCATATCGCATCGAGCGGATGTATTAGTGTAGGTACGTACGGCGCGTTATTTGTTTGGGCGTAAAAGCGACCCGGTGCGGTGCGGTTCGGTGCGGTGCATGATTACTTTTACGATTCGTTCGTTCGGAGCCGGGATTTATCGAACGAAACGCTCGGAACGGAACGAAGGGAGGCCATTCCGAGAACGAGTTCAAGGGTCGCGCCGAAAGAATCGCTCCTGCCGTCCGCGTCGTCGTCTTAAAGGGAGGGGTAGCGACTATTTTACGAAATTTGGGTAGCGCGTACCAATATAGTGATATTAGTATAAAAATTCCGAGGACTGAAACCTTTATCCGGACTCTCCAAACAAACTGTACAGTACTTCATTGTTAACCAATTTTATTTCGCAATTTACATTATTGAACAAATATACAGGATGTTCGAAAACCATTCCCGAAGACTTAAGAGGATGTTTATTTATTTATTTATTTTATCCTTATAACAATACAGTACGAACAAAGTACATACATAATTCCCTTTTTTTTAAATATAAATTAATAAAAAATAAATTTCAAGGTCTTAAATATAATTAGCTATAGAAAAGAGGTTCAGGCATATTGGATTATAATCACTTAACTAGGCGTAATTCCTGTATGGAAGTGATAAATATTGGAGGCACTCAGTATTTTATTTGGAGATGCTCTAGTATATAATATAATATAATATGAATATACACACAATATAATAGGCACAGAATAAAATATGTCCAGATTTATGTGTTCAGGTCAAAATTGATTTTCACATTCCTGCCTTGTTTTATTAAGTAGCCAATATGACACCATTTGCTTATATTTATAATCAGTGACAATTACGACTAAGAAATTGGATAAAAAAAAATGCGAAAATAATTCATAATCAAATTTAATAATGTTATCAAAGCGCTCCTGTAAATTCTTTCTTTTTTGCTCGCTAGCGACCGTACTTAGGACAAGAGTGATTTTTAAGAAAAGTACATTACTGGCAATCCATGAGGTAATGGAAAGAGAGGGAAAGCGAAAAAAAAACAACATTAGAGAGAAACGAGAGTAATTAAAAAAAAAGGGGTAAAATCGTTCTATAAATGGTTATGATACGAATATTATGGTGTTATTCATGGTCTATTTTTATTTTAATTATTTGTTTTTTTTTTTAAAGAATTTCGGAGATCTAAGGTCGCCTTTAAAAGGACCGAATGATCGTAAATGTTTTACTCGGGTTTGAATTTACAAAAATGGATACGTAAACATTTGGAAAAGCGGCGTTTTAAGGTAACATAAGAATAGCGCCTATGAGAGGGGCGAGGATCATGTGTTTTAACTTAACAAATACATTTTTAAACGCTAATTGAAAGCGGGCCCGATTTTCTGTAAAAGACGGCGTTAAATGAAAAGAGTTGCTAACCCTGACAAAATATTATCCCGGTGCGTCATCGCCCCGTGCGATCCAGAGTAAACGTCTCCGTTCACTTTTGGCGTTTCGAACGTTTCGAACGGACAGATGCGTGGCAGTTGTTTGACCGAATCATTAGCGTCTGAGTGCCCCGATGAGGTTATTCCCGGTATTTCAATTCTAATGGATATTTTGGAAGCTCGTTCTGAAATACCCTCTAAATGAAGTTTTGCTTGTCAGAGGCGCTGTACCAGATAGATCTACCGCGAATAACTTACTTAACTTAAAAGCACAACTTTAAACTTTGAATACATATATTAAGATACAATTGCTTACTCATTCCTTGCTATGGATATGTAGTGGTATACCCTAAGCTTAATAAACATCGCTGACAGCCTGGACGGAGGAAACAGGAACAACATTGTCGGAAGAGATAGTATTTAAAAAAAAAACTACACGAGTTGGCTTAGGGTGTTTTTGTAGATGAAACATATTGGATTCAGGAGAAAGATTATAAAAAGTAAAATTAATATTGATGATAAACGACACCAATTTTTTCGGTCAAAACGTTTAATATCGACTACAAATCATTTTGACTATGTCTTTAAATAAACAAATAAAATCAATGTTTTTTTTTATGAAAATGAAAATCTAAACTAGACAAATGACAAAAAATACCACGTGGATCCTAAAAAATAAATGGCAGGTTTTATAATACTCGTGTTTCGGAAGTCGATATAAGTCAGCTATTTCCTAGGGGGGGGGGGGGGCGTAACCTAACCTAGCGAGGTCTGGGGGGGGGGCAGCACCTAGCAAATTAAGAAATGATTCCGTTCACATTAGTGCGATAGTGCAGCCCGAATTGCAGAATGAAACACATTTCTTGGATTCATTTACAATTATGTTGGGCCCTACTCAACTAGGCCAAATATGCCTGTGGCAGATGGCGGTAATGAAGTGTTAAAAATGGTAGTAACATCCCACCTCCCCCTTTACGCGCAAGCACACCTGCTAAGCAAAATTATCAAAAAACCTGAGACTTTGTTGGTAATACACGCGCGACCGTGAATTCGCTAAAAATGGGAGGTATACATACTGACACTGTCTTCAACATTTGGCAATGTTGCAGATTTACGATATCTGTGGACACTCGAACATTGACACACCTAGATAATGTTGATTGCACCACTCCTTGAGAACTCATTGGAATCTTTGCCAGTTTAATTAATGAAGACGCATATGTTTCAGGTCATATTTATTTTCATTTCGTCTGACCCACTTGGCTCTCGTGAGCTTTAGATCAAAGGTTTGCACACAGCTGTGGTACCGACAGGCGAGAGTGTCGCTGCACCACCTGATTCGTTTCCCAATCCCAGGACGAGAAGATTACTCATCACTATGTTATTTATTCGTCCAAATTGAAATTTTATATTGCTCACGTACGCATCGCATCACAAATTTGACACAAGATCGAAACATCCCATTTCCGCGTATTACAGTAGTGTTTGTAATGGATACAGACAGTCCATCTTAGGACAGGTGTTCAGCACCTAGTTAGATGGACACGGTGAAGTTTCTGACATGTCCTTAAGTGCGAATTTAGATGAGAGGAGATGTATTAGTAGTTTGAATTACAATAACATCTAAGTTACATCACATTTTCTCTTTGTATGTTTATAGATAAAATGTTTTTTTGTAATAATTGTATGTTTAGCTTTAAGTTTTTCTTTAAAAATAACTAAAAAAATAAAATAATTCAAAGCCAATGTAATTCATCTCATGCGTAATAAATAATGTATGAAATCTAGGTTGGTGTTCCATTGTTCCTTAAATTATATCAAAATCGTTTTTTTGATATAATTTGCGGATTTACACTTCATGAATATAATGCATGGCGTAGTTTATTTTATAATTGGTTGGTTGTCGTGTATTTGGATGGTTGTAGTGTAGCGGCTGCCGTGGGTGGTTGTATTTTATGGTTGTTTTTGTCTTTCTCTTTCTCTTTCTACGGCTTCGTAACCTAAAATTTCCCAAGAAAGTGAGTTGTATGTTAATTACCGTCTTTGCTGGAATTTTACTACTTGAAATATCCACAAATTACACTACAAATATCAAAATTGAGAATTGTGGCTAATTTATATAGTTTTACCCAAAATGTAATTAACTCATATATTAAATTTTATTATGCTTATTGACTCTTCTGTCGCGGGTAGCCATAATTTTTTTGAAGTATAGGTACTATTATTAATATTTTTAATTTTTCAATTTGCTTTCGATTTCCAAATCGATATTTGCTACGTTATTATGGGGTTATTTTAAATAAATAACTTCTAGTTCAAGCTTACCTCAGTTGAGCAGAGGCTTGTACTCTTTTGTTTTGGTTTTATAAATAAACAAATTGTTATTCATTTTATTTATTTTTATGTGATATGCGGCAGAAATGTCAATAAATGATAGTTTTGGCGATTTTCATTTATTATTGTCAAATTTATCGGGTTTTATTGCTAGAAGTTGAGAACTGTCGCCTTAGTTAATTTTCCTATGGTTAGACTAGTCAAATTCGTGTTTCGGGATATGATCGATCCGCTTTTCATAAACTGGTCCGCCTTAATAGGCTGCGGTAGATTTTCATGCTTTATGCTATAAATCGTTGCCTGCGTAAAGGTGTAAACTTTATGAAGGGCATGATTGGCGCTTATAATACAAACCACAGCCTACCATTTTGTATGAAATATTTTATTTATTTATTGTGAGCATATATTTATTATTTTATTTATAAAACAGGTGAGCATACACCGAAATAGTATCATATACATTTTAAATCCAAAGGGTGAATTTATTAAACCCAATTGAAGCTTACGCCTATGTATTAAACGTTGATATTGACAGCATTTAGTTTTATTTTTGAAAAATAACTGATTTGTTTTTAAATCCAACGCAAGAATATATAATTTCTTAAAATTTAAAAACTTTTGAAAATAAAAATATATTTATTATATATGGAGAAAGATATTTCTGGCTTCAGAAACGTTTGACTTTTAAAAATTTTTTTAAAAGTTTGATTTTAGTTTTGCGTTTTTATTTTGCATAATACATAAACAAAATTTGTTTAGGTAACGCCTTTGAAAACATTTAAAATTCGCATTTTTTTTCTTATTCGGGTATGTAGGCGCTTTAAGAGCAAGGGGTTAATTGTCAGTTTTATGGTGCACGTGGTTGCGCTCGCATTATGTTGTCCCAATGGTACCCGGAGGTGCGAGAGGAGTGCCTGTCGTCTCCCGTTGACTATTCCCACCGACAATGACGCACGCCTCCAATATAGCAATGGGCAATTATTAAAAAAAAAGTCACATAATTTATATACCACTGGTAGTTACAATATAATTCCCGTAAACGACGATTTTTAACGCTTGCTATTTTGTGTTGACAATAAACAGTTTCCTAGTTACTCTGGTTACTAATATTAACATATTTTTGTGTACTTTGCAAATAGGCTTATAGCTATAGTAAACTTTTTTTTCTCTATTTTAATGTGTAAATTTAAAAAAAACAAATGCAACATTTACATATTTGCACTACTTGCAAAGCAATAAAAATGTGTGAATTGGGCGGCGTTTACAAAAATATAAGTAAATATTTAATGTGATTTGTAACAATCTTTAATTAAATTTTAGACATTATTATATAATTATATTTATGATACGTCGTGAGTCATGATTTATGTCAAAACTGATTAATAAATTAATTCTGTTAAATGCAGTTATTTACGATTTTATGTAAAAATAATATATTGAGATTTAATAATTCCTTTGTTTGTTGTTGTGTATTTATATATTTTGGAAAAATACAGTTTATACCTTTAATCCAATAACTGGCAAATATAAAAGTGGTTAAACTACATTATAACAACAAGTTGCCGCTTAATGGCAATGGGGAGTGAATCGGGGGGGTGGGATAGGGTGCTATCTAACTCCGAGGATTTTTTCGTTAATAAAATAAAATAAATAACGTCGTTATTTGAACTCCTTATGCATCGAGCAACAAGGCCTCTTCGGTTCCCCCTCGACTTGCAGCGATAAGCGAGCGAAAGCCGCGCTGAAATGAATGGGCTGAGTGAGTGGCCGGGCGGCGGCTGAGTCACTCGCCCGCCGACCGTCGGCCGATGCGCACGCTGCGCCCGCCCGCCCTTCCCGCCGCCGCCCCCGCGATCTGCCGGTGCAACGAGCGATGTGTGCCCCGTGTTGCTGGCGCGCGTCGAAATCGATCATCGACAACGCACGAGAGATCCCTAATACAACAAGCAGGACCAGTGTTTCTTAATTGTTTATATGCCCCTGAAGAACTTGTGTTTTGTATATGAAATATACAATAAGTGAAATTTACAGTTTGTGAACAAGGTAGAGATGAACGGCTCCGTGAACGGCCTGAACGGCGCGGTGAACGGGACGCGGACCGCGACCCTGGGCTCTCCCGGCAGCTACGCGTACACGACCAGCGGAGCCCTGCTCGGGCGGACGGGCGCCAGGCCGGTGCCCCCGCCGACGCTGCCCAAGTACAGCGGGTCCTTCTCCGCCGGCTCGGCGGCGAGCCTCGCCGCGTCGCTGCAGCGCGACCGCGACGGCCCCGGAGGCTCGCACCGGCTCGCCAGCCTCGAGCGGCTCGCGCTGCGGCAGCGCATCATCGAGCAGAGCGGCAACAACCAGACGCAGATCAAAGACGCGCTCGCCGCCGCGGCAGCCGCCGGGACGACCGTCGCGGACTCCACTACGATGGTGAGTGTGAGTGTGAGTGTGTACGGGAAAGTACAAACATACACAATATGTTTACCCGATTTCTTAGAGAGGTTTGTGAATCTCTTAAGGAAAGTATGAAAAACATGACAAATGACAATTTAACATGATTGATTATTTTATGTTAATAAAAAGCAATTTAGTCGTAGCGCTAAGTCGTAAATACGCTAGCGAACACCTTTGCGCTCGTTAGAGACTGTCCATTCTTAAGAAAAAAACATTAATGTTTTGAAATTAAATTGAGTTTGAAAATTGAACCCACACATAAATTCACACCTTGAATTCTTTAAAAACAAAAAAAATGCTCTTAGAATGTTTTATTTTTTGTACCTATAAATAAAAATGTTTTTATTGTATTAATTGTGTGTCTAGCTGTAAGTTTTTCTATAACTTAAAAATAAATAAAATAACATTAAAATACATATATATTCATCTATTTAGATATCTCAATTAACACACACACAAGCGCAATCGTTATAATTATAGACCCTCTGGATTGTTAATCCTTATACCTATAAATGGAATAACGATAATAAAACGCCTTGACAATTTAAATCGTTGTTTCTAAGTCACTGATTAAAACCAAAGGTCACCTTTTTCACCATTGAGAAAGTTCACCTGCACTTTTCTTAGCACTGTCGGCTGAGTTGTTTGCCTGTAATGATTATCCTCGCATTGCGAAGACAACACAGTAATAATAATAATTTGACACGCATTATATACGCAGCTAATTGCCGCAAGACAATCTCTACCAGCTAAACCGCTTCATCGCAGTTCAGTCGCCGCGGAAGGTTGACCCTGTGAGAATCTAATTAGTTTTCCATTCTTTTTGAACTATGCAATTACTGGACCTCGTAACGTGTATTTTTTTACATCTGACCGGTTACTAATCGCTCTCGACTGGTCTTTGAGCCGCTCTGTGATATGACCTCGCATCACTGCATCCATCCGTCAAATAGCTTGTGGCGCCCCTTTTGAAGTACGATCTGACCTAACCCACAAATAAAAATATTATCGGTTATTAGGTTTTTTTTTTTTTGGGTGCATTACGCACACCCGCGAAGGTACATGACTGAGTGTTTGGTCGATGGTTGTACACCCTACCGCGCGGCGGCGACCTGCGACAAGGAGGGTTACTTGCGTGCCGTGCCACCCTCCCACCCCTCCCGCTCGGCACCCCTCGTCTACCATACGTATGGCTGAAGCTATCTATGGGATCGCCAGTCGTCCCGTTTGTGCTGTGGTACGATATTGCTTATGGCCTACTCCAAATATTTAGCTCGCGAATTAGGCTCGTAATCTGCGTGAATATTTTTAGCTGGGTATACTGGCACAGCTGCTAAATTGACTGTTTTGGGTTAATGGATTAAAAAAAACACAGATTTCATAACTTTGTACGGTTAAAATGGCCCATTTTCGCGAATTTTCGAAAAAAGCTAACAAATTTACGCAGATCTTATTTAATTTGATAATGAAATCTGAGCCCAAAACTGATACATTTTCAATGTTACTATAATGGCTCATGTAACAATATCATTCTTTCATAGATTTTATATCAAAACATATGAGATTGTACAAACAAGTTATAAATAATAGAACAAGTGGTATTTTCTTTATATTTTTCAAATCACAGGGAAAGCATCGGGATTGCACTGTATTTTTTATTACATTACAAAAATGATAAACATTAAAAAAATGCCAAAAATGAACTTTTAGCAAATTAATACATACAATGATTTGATCTCTATAAATATATTTTAAGCGAAACTTAAGTTAAGCGATTGTATTTTAATCGTAATGAGCTTTTCAGTATTTGTGACTTTCAACTGGCCCTATAGCCGTAGTATAGTAATCCGACAAACTATGTTACGTTTGATTGTTATTTTTATTTGACTACAAATGTCAAATAAAAATAAATAAATCAGAAATTACAACTAAATAAAGGTGGCCCAAGGCGACGTATTTGGGGATGAAATGAAATTGGGAATTGGGGATTGGGGATGAAATGGTGACTAAGTATTTTTTTTTTTGATTTACTTATCAAGATTTGGGATTTTGTTTTTCTACATATTTTTCATAAAGATAAGACTGGTATGGACGTAATAAAATCTATACTCGAATATATCCCTCTATAAGTATGTAAATTGCCTAACGGACATGGAAACCATCGTTTATTGGTTTCAGATAATTCGCTGGTAACCACCAGCGAATTTTTTTTTGTCTTGTTTTGAAAATATTTTTGTACTACCTGTAAACGCAAATGTAACAGTTATATTATATTTTGTAATTATTATTTTTTTTTAAGAAAGCCATGCCTTATATTTTTTGTGCACTGTACTTATATATTGACCCAATTTTTAAACAGTTGCGTCGTCTCTTTAGCTATTTATATTGACACGTGGACACGTGGACAAAAAATAATACATCTCAAATTAGTTAGATAGATTGTAATGCCGAATAAATTAATATGCTACCCTCATAGAATCTTGAGTTATTTGATCCAAGAAACCCGAAAGTGTATTTTTTCTATATCGTATTATAATATACTCCAAATTCAACGTCTCAACTTGGTAAATGGTAACCCTACTCAAAGGCGAACCGAAGCAACCCTCGTCGGCGGGATCCCGTTGCTCCACCCCGAAACTTTGCCCCTGCTTTATTTTCGTTACTTTCCCTGCCTCGAATCTCCTGCGATTTCGTAGCTCGCGTTCACATAGCGCCTCGTCTAGGCGCGCCTCTCGAATTGCGAATGGAATTCGAATGAAATCACCTGCTTCAAGAGTTACCGATTTCTTGTAATTGCACTGCATTTTTCATAATATTAACAATATATTGTTCTATTAATTACTTAATTTATTTTTATTTATTTATTCTTTATTGAAAAATCCAATAGTATTCATTTTTATCATTACAAAAAAAACTTATTACTAGTATACAAAACCAATTATGGATTTCGGACATTTTACAATATTAACATTAGCATAAAAAAATTGTGATAGTGTTCTTAAAATATATATAGATTATGAATATTATATACGTCGTATACAGTAGAATTTTTTGATGTGTTATGTGTAATTTGTGAGTGATGTTTGTGGTAATTGTGAGTGTGTGTGATTTGTATGTATATGTTCAAATAAAGTAATAAATTAAGTATGGTTTTAGTATGTATAAAAATAATTTATGGTGAAGGTAATATAAATGTAATATGTATGTATATTCTATATGTAATTGCAATAACAAGTACTTATATGTTACTATTAATCATTAACAACATAACAATCTAACAATACAATACAATTAGGTTTTATTTATCTTTACTATTGATGATATTGGAAATCTCTTTTTTGAATGATAATAACGAGGTATTCAATATATCAATTTTTGAAATATAGCTATTGTTATAAAGGGAGCAGATACGTGGTATGGTGCTATTGGTGAAATTAGTGAAATTTAGCTAAAGTTAGATGACTTCAAAATATTCGGCGCGATTACTTGTTTTGGTTGCGAGTATAGCGGTGCCTGCTAGTAATAGTAATAATGGCACTGACTTGTGATGAAACAATTTTATCGTAAATAACACTGCGAATACTATCTTCATTATTTTTGTCAAAATTACAATTTATTTTTGTATCCAAAAAGTGTTTTACTATTAATAATAATAAATCGATGATAGTTCTATTTTAATAATCCTAATGTTGTAATAAAGTAAGCGAGCATACAATTAAATGTGTTAAATTACTTTATACTTGATTCTGTAAATTGTTACCTTGTTTGGCAATATGTTAATCATCCCATGAATTTCAGTTTTTTTCTCATATAAAGCCATATTTTTTTAATACAAATGTTTTCTCGAATGTTCGGTGCAATCCCAAATTGGACTCTGGAATCTGTATCGATTGGCAGGCCGCCATAATCATTGTGCTGAACCGTAAACCATTTAAATGAAATTAAACAGGACGGTTTTTTCAATGTACCAATGTTCTGATCTGAAAAATGCGCACACCACAAATTTGCGAAGTAAAAGTTGCAATTTGGAGACCACGAGGGCGTCAACCTCTGGCAGTGACACTGAGACTGCGAGCCGAAATACGTGGGTTGCGAAAAGCCGGCATTCATATTTAAATAGCTGCACTGCCGGGACATCTCGCCGTCTCGCTCGCACTATACACCCATATTATTGTATGTACGCCATATGATCGCTTTGTGTTTTGTGTTTTATTTATTTTTTTAATTAAAATAATGTATCCATACTTTCTGTCTATTAATATTTAAAACTGGTACGGATTTTGAAGTTGACTAGCTAATATCGATATATTTTTCTTCCATTTTCAGCATACTAGAATGGTATAAGTAGGTATATATTAAAACACTGACAGCATAGTGAACTTTTTCTCTGATTTATAATGGATTGTAACAAGTTTTATGACTTTATACACTCAAATACGAATATTCTAAGCCATACAAAGAATTCTAGTGATAGTACTGTCAATAAACAATGCCACATATACAAAGCTCTGCTCGAGACAACCCGATGGACCAACACTACTAGAGAATACGCTTTGTTTTTACAATTATTTAGGGCCCTACTCAACTAGGCCAAATATGCCTGTGCTAGGGTCAGGGGAGATGGTGGTAATGAAGCATTAAAAATGGTATGACCATTTGCGGATTCGAACCCGCGATCTTTGGGCTAATAGTCCAACGCCTTAACCACTAGACTACCACGATCTCAATAGAAGCAATATTTATTTTTTATAATTGCAACAAGGCAGTTTTTAACCGTGCTTACAGAACAATCATATTCTAAGTTTAATATTAAGCTTTTTAGTTCTACATTTCAGAAAATTACTTTCTTCCCATTTATCGAATAAGGTATCAACGATCAACGTAGTCATACATTCTCATATATTATAGCTTTTAAACGGTAAAAATATTACATTCAGTTATATAGCATTGAAATTGAATACTGATGCTATAATGAAATACTACCTGATAAACACTAACAAGTAAATCTCAGTTTTAAAAAAATTAAAATTAATTAAAATTTAATCTGTAAAACAATTTGTATTATAATCTCTGTTAAAGTGCACGATTTATTAAAATAAAATATGTTCATAACTTCATAGTAATTCGAGTCGGAATTCAAAAGTGGCAAGTAGGTATTTTATTTTGTCGCTGATTTTTTTTTTTTATTTTATTTTCTTAGGTAGATACCCAAATGGCCGTGAAATTAATCCGTGACCACAACAAGAATGGCGATAAACTCATTCATACAATAGATGCTCAAAATTATTTTGCTATAATTTATTAAGAAACAATATTTTGATGAAATATTTTTAATAAAATCTCATGTCCCCCTAGCCAGGTTAAAAACCAGCAGCTAATTACAACCTCTCAGGAGTGAGTTATCGGTCGATAGTCCCCATATTTTTTTATTATTATTGGCACACTTGCCGAGACCACGCCGAGAGTGGATTGTATTTATTAAAAAAAAACTCGCGAGCTAAATCTCCACTTTTAAATGATAACACGGTGATAATAGCGTAGAAGATTTATCTCTCCGCAAATAAAATCATATAATATGGGCGTTTATTTGCAATGGGAACGCGTTTAAAAAGCGGTCGCTATAAAAAATGTGAAATTGTCCGCCTCGGCGAGATATCATCATTGGAACGCTCTCGGCGTGGAAACCAGCCGCTGTAGCCGAACTGTTGGGCGAATTGCCACAAGTTTTTGGTGCATGTAGCCGGCCACCCGGAACGTATCATTTTAATATGGACAAGTTATAAGTACCAAAGTTTTTTCCTATGCTTTAGTTTTTTTTCTGTTCACGTTTCCAAGTGGCGAATAGTATATATAAGCTAGTTATTCGTTGAATGGTAGAACTCGCTTTTGTGTTTCAATATTAATCCTTGTGCGTAAACATAACGAATTTCTGTAGTGCATAGTGTAAAATACACGTTCTATTTTTTTTTGTATATGCATATATAAAAGGCTGACACGTAGCGGCCTTTTGAGGACTTAAAATTCACCAATATGTAGATTTAGGTAACTTGATGACCAGAATAAATCTCTTTTTTTTTTTTCATACAATTAGAACTAGCAATCCGAACACAAATTACCTGCTATATGATTGGGCAGGGAAATAATGGAACCATCATTCAGGGTGTGCGCTCTACCTAGAAGAGATTAAACAAAATCTTTCGATGTTTTGGAAAAACATTTGTCGTAGACTAAAATCTAAATAACTTATCTTGGACTGAGTTCTATTTAATTGTCTGCACCGGTTGGTATTAGTCGTTAAATCATCAGTTAAAGCTGTCACATTGTTTGTGATTTCGGAAAATATAACATTCTGTCTTTATTGTATATTGAGTTTTATGTACGTATAAGAAAATTTGCATAGTATTCATATTACAAATATTATATTTTGAATATTTTTGAGATACCTCAATAAGTTCAAAGTTTTATATTACCTCCAGAACTTGCTGACAATCTATTTGCATTAATTGGCAATTTGAACATCGGTCCTTAATAAGCAGTATTTAAAAAAAAACGTTCACTAATCATCACAAATTTTATTTTTTTCTGTATTTTTTTTATTAATATCGCTTTAGCCGTTTCGGAGTAATGTGTGATCATACTCTTACATTAAAAAATAAAAAAAAACATGCAGATCAAATTGGGAACCTCTCCATTTGTAAAGTCGCTTGAAAAATCAGAGAATAAAAATGAAATATAAGCTGCAGTCATAATAAAACTCGCTACTGTGTGAATTGCATATAATTAGGATGCACTTATATTTTTATGTACCTATGTATTCTTTCTTAAGACAATCATTGTATTTATTACCTACTTTAAATGTAATGTATATGATTTTATTTTATTCCCATAAAAGAAATGATTACTTATAGGTTAGTCGTGTACGATATAGGAACGTTCATAGAATTATTTTTTTTATATGAATAATACATACTTTATGTGGCTAACCACAGTTGCGTTAACTTGCACCTCGATTTTTGCCATTAAAATTACTGAAAACAATTACGGTTGATTCATTATTTTTCATTATTTTACATAAATGTTTGTTGTTTGAATAGGGCACATTTTATTCGTATTTAATGTGATATCGGTTAGTTTGCTAGCAATGTATCCAATATCACTAATTTATGGGTGCTGTATGTAGTGTTTCACGATGTCGGCATCGATTTTCGCATAAGTTGACGGTCGAGTGGCGGCAATAGCTGTTCGTATCGCCGGGCACCCCGTGCAAGCACACGTCTGGTTAAACACTACTTAGCGCTCGACTCATAGGACGAGGGGTCTACTGTACCAGGCCGAGGTAGGTATTACGACCCACGGTGAGGAAACCGTACCTAAGTATATTATAACTATATAATTAAATAAAATTCCATAAAAAAAAAATATACAGATTTAAGTGCATTTAACAAATAATAGTTTGATAGGGCAGAAAGATATTTTGGATTTCTGGCATTGAATCAAAATAACGTGAGGTTAAGTTAAAATTATATATTAATAATAAAAAAATGTGCAAAAATAATCTACGATTTTTTGGTTTTCAACCTTTTTTTGTTTCTCCCCTAAAGTTTGCATAAAAATAGATTCTCGTTTGCTTTTTTAATATCGCTAAGTTGTGAACTTAATCTGAAATTAAAGCATAAAGTACATTTTCACACAATTTCATGAGAGGTGTTATAATAAACTTTTTATTATATTTGTAGGTACAAACTAATAACTTATTAATTAATTCGATAATAAACACTTTTTTGCATGGATTTGCTGAAACGTGACCTAATAACATCCATGTCAAATTTAAATTTACTTCTTAAAAGCAAAATAAAAGTTATCAAATATTTGTATTTTAATTATGACAAAGATAAATAATATTTTTTTTTATATATATAATTACCTTCATACATTTGACAAGTATGACTGTACTCGGAAGTCTAGTTATGTGGATTTTGAATACAAGGCGAACAGCAAACACTACGAAGAGGTCAGATTTGCTTTGGGCGTTTAACTTTAACTCAAGTTTATGTTTGTTGACGTTCTTTAGAAATTTCGTAAAGTTATTGGCTGGGTTCGGAACTATTCATTGTACAGTCGGCTGAGTAAATATTTTGTGGTTTATCTTCAAAATAATATATCGATTTTGTAAGTCTCTTCTGTAAGAAATCTTGTGAAATATCATATCAGAGCCATTTAATGAAATTATTCAGATTAGACCATTGATTTTTATTTTTTATTTTAGGCAGTGTCTAGAACTTGTTTCTTAGTTGTGCCATTTAAGATTGGGCGACTATACAAACCCATAAAAAGCTTTATACAGTTTTAAATAGTGGTACTATACAGGCTGTCCCAAGACCGCTCCCGAAGACTTAAGGGGCTGTTTATTTTCCTGTTAAGTGTAATAAATTGTATACAAAATGCGATAATAACTCAATCCCAAATTTATTACTTTTATCAAAGCGCTCGTGTAAATTCCCTTTTTGCTCGCTAGCGCTTTGACAAGGCCGGTGAATGATCCGGTGCTGCGAGTGAACGAACAAGAGAGATTTCATATTATCACGTAAAGTTTCATTTTTTTTTTCTCGGAAATCATGAGGAAATTTGATATGACGCCAAAACAAATCATAATTCATTATTGACATTTAATGTGCGATAGCGGCACCTACCCGTAGAATAACTTAACTTCATTATACCAATATTGATTGTAATTTTTTATTGTTTGTTCTACCTTACCGTAAAAATACATAACCATATTAAACAAATTGGTAAATATGAGCGTAAAAAGGTTTGGTTATATTATTGTTTCTAGGTTTGGTCACTGAGTTCTTTCCTACGCTGATAAGCCTACTAAAATCAATATATCGTCAAACATAATGGTTTCGTAATCTGTTGTCCGGTTGGTCATTTTATAGGAGGACTATTTGTGGTTCAGAAACGCACTGTGCGCACCTCGACTGCACTTATCGTATGGCCTGTGTTGTAAAAGGAAAAAATGTGTGAGGTGCCACTAAAGAAGATTTACTTAAAATTACAAGTAACTTTTCTGACAATAGCCTAAATCTCGAAGTTTTCTACTTTTACGAGCGATGTTTTCACGGTGCGGTGAAGCTATCGACTAGTGATAATAAATTGGTTGCTATTGTACGAGGGTACAGTAAAGGTATTCTTTATTCTCGTGGCCATGTGCCTAACCACTGACTACAAAGCCGCACTCTAAAGCGAGAAGCGTACGTGCCGATCTGAG
The DNA here is from genome assembly GCA_020383195.1 of Neomicropteryx cornuta. Lineage (NCBI taxonomy): Eukaryota > Metazoa > Arthropoda > Insecta > Lepidoptera > Micropterigidae > Neomicropteryx > Neomicropteryx cornuta. The sequence goes on from JAHKQU010000014.1 coordinate 17,861,315, forward strand.
CCGACATACAATGCTACGAGACATAAAATGTGGGCTAAGAGTACCAACTCAGCTTAGAAGTAAAAATATAATATATCGACGTGTATGGCAACGCCGCCGAACTCACGAGTTATGTTGTAAAAATTAGCATAGTCGCAATTTTCTAGAAATAAATCGTTTTTCGTGAAATGCATTCCTTAAGTTATAAAAGTGATAATAAAACCTTTAAATATGACATGTTTTATGTATTGGTGTTATGATAGTTCGCCATGGCCCGAACCGACATGTGTTTATTGTATTTATGTCATATTGCTTTTTTCAAATCCTTTCGTTCCCGTTCTGAGCATATGGCCTCTATTATCGTAAAGGCCAAACGAAGCATTCTTCGCCGTCTGGGCAATTGTTTTATGTTCATCTCCTCGAGTTCATCCCATGTCATGACCGTCAAAATGCGCTGCTACATTTGGATGCCGTCTTCTGGTTACGAGGGTCGCACGACTGTTTCTGGCCTTGTTATAATTATTCTATGTAGATTCGTATCTCTGATCTTATTGTAGTCTGATCATCTTAGTTTCCATCTTTTTCAGGTTGGAAAAATATGTCCCATAAATATGACGGGTGTGAAATGTGAATAGGGCGCGTGAAAAGACGCTTCGTATTAAGGAAGTAATAATATCTCCTTTTAAGAAATTTAGTAATTAGTAATTGCGTTCTTATTAGTCTAATTTTGGTAACTATAAACGATACGGCTGATTTACTATTTATACGCTGCAGGGTACTATCTGATGACGTCAACGTAATTCTGCCTGCATTCCGCAGAAGCGTTATGTAGTCATGGATTTTCAAAGGTGCGTTATAGTTACCAAAAATGAACGATAAGGCTGATAATAATAAAGTATTATAGTATTAAGTGTACATATTCGAATGGTACAAAAACTGACTAAATATTCGGAAGCTTTTAGGAGTTCTGTGCAAGTTGCAGAAGAGACCTGTTCCGAATCGCGCGAACTTTAATATTTCTTGGCATGTTAGCAGATTATTTTTCATTAAAAGGTAATATTTTTTCATTATCCTGTTTATCACAAAACTATTTTAAAACTAAATTTTTAACTGTATATTTGACTTAAGCAAATTCTCGTACACCTTCGTATTGTCATTTTCGTGCCATGATCGATTCACTTTCACCTTTTGTACTTCGGAATAAAATGTATCGTATGTAGTAGATTACGGAAATTAGACTACCGCTATCCAGAAATTTTTAGCGTTTGTTACGTTCGTTGTTGCATTCAAAAAACTTACTTGAATGATTGTATCAGTTTTTATAAATAATTCTACAGTATACCAATAATTTCTAAAAATCACCAATAAATAGAAAAAGAAATATTTTGATTTCGGAGCCACGTTGATGATCGCCCCGCGGCGTCATTCCTTCGCTCGCTTGAAACATCTTTATGGGCGCGATGAACGTTCCTTCAGTAAACGGAAACCGTTCGTATGCAATTTAATGTCATTGCCGCGTATCGCGTTTGCTTTACTTCTAGGTTCTCCGGGTGCGTTCTCGTATGTCGGCCATATGTGCCAAGGGGTGTTCGACTCGGGCCTCATAAAATAGATCCAAGGCAGTCGCGTTTCTCTCGGAGATGTAGTGGAACTTTTATCTGATGTCTCTATTATGCGGGAAGTCAGCCACGATGCGCTAGAGTAATCGATTTTAAAACGTATGAGCGGTGAAATCGAACTAAACTAAAATGTTCCCAATTCATTTTCTCGCGAAATGAAGTATTCCTGTGGATATTTGAATTCGTATAAACTCCTGTTATTATGATACCTACTGCGAAAAGTCAATCCGCCATTGTTTATTTATGTACTTTACCTAACTTAACGTGTAATGATATCTTCTTTGCCAAGACTGACCACGGATCAGAGACTGAGCTCGTATTTAGTTTTTGAGGTAACTTCTTTAGGTATTTATTCACACAATAGGAATCTAATCCGACACGCACATTCGGCTAAACTCAGGAGGTCGCTCGGAGATAATGTGCTATTCGGCTAAAGCCGGTGCGCCCAGCTGTCACGTTGATTTTCTTCTTACACAACGTGTCCCAAATAAATAAATGCGAAAATAATTCATCCTCAATTTACTAAGTAAATTTAGCTCAGTCGCGAAATGTGAATGTGCAAACATGTGCGCGCATAACGAAGACGTTATTACAAAAACCGTTTAATATTATAACATAAAGTTATGAATTTTTATATACCGTCTTTACAAACAATTCTCAAAATCGCACAACCGCATAAATAGGCACGATAAAAAAAAATGTTGAATGGTGATGCCAGTATGCTGTGATGATTTTGAAATATATGTGGTTGATGCGGAATTTAATGAAATATACAGAAGTTTTACTTGTAACGCGTGTGGTGTAAATTGTCTGGTACCATCCGTGGAGTGGTGGTTTGCTGCTTATAACTAACTGGCCAGGCGGCCTTCTTTGTGCTCGATGATTCTGCAGAACGTCCGTTGACGCCTGCAAACTGGAAAGCCGCTGACGATTTTACCCACAAATCGTGTTTTGTTTGTTTTGTTTCACGGCGCGCAGTTGGCTGAACCTGTCCTCGCCCACGCGCCTCGTCGCCAGGCAATCGCTGCACGCGCTGGGGCTGCATCCAAGCATTTCAAAATAAACATCTCGTATCCAACTGCATCTATCAATATTTGACGCGTGCCTAACCAATAACTTTAACAGACGAGGCGCTGCTAAAGGCAGGACATTTTTTTCATTTTCGCGACCCTTACTGGAGTGAGCAAAGCAGTTTCTGCTACTAGGGTCGCCGCAGTCGATTGTCGTACTGCAAGCTGCAGCGTGTGTCGGAGCGAAGTAGTGTCGGAACGATTTAATTTCCATGAGAATTTGCCGTATGAAAACTTGTGCTTTTTAATAATTACGAACCATTTTTCAAAAGTTTCGAAAATCCGCTAACGAATTACAGTATAGGTACATTTCGCCATCGGAGTCATCGCATGGTAGCTGCGCTCGCTCACTCCAAAAATCTACGGGGTTCTCAGGGGCGGGGTGTGTTGAGATGCGGGCGCGTGCATATTTTTCCCTCAATCACTCAGACCGCAACTTAAAGAGTAGAAAGAGATGTTGCTATTGTTGAGTCGCATCCTATGCCCAAATATTATTCAATCGAGACATCGTAACACACCGTTGTTGATCATGCTAATGTCGATCATAAATCCTTAGCCGTAAAAGTGTTGATCGATAGTATCCGCGGCGTGCGTGCGATTGATGATTTACGGCCTCGTCCATATGTCTAAATTTAGTCATTTTTATTTATATATAAAAACAGAATTTTAAAGTGTGGCTTTGCTAAGAACTACACTATTTTGTCTACATCGTATGCTACTTTATCGTTCCATACCCCCCTTCATGCGGCAACTAGAATATCGCCATCTACATACTAAAGACTCAACTGTCACAAATGTCCTTTCTTACTTACGAAGAGATACGTAATACTAGAATGAGTAATTTCCTCTCTGGAAGAAGAGTTTCTGCACAATTGTTTCGAATAATTTGGCAATTAAGTAATCGAGAGCTACAACCTGCAGGACGCTTGCACCATGACTGGTTAAAAAAAAATGAGTATTTGTATGAGTGACTAATTTGTCTCTTTGCGGCATCCCGTAGATAAGTTCATGCTACAGTTGTATTTTATCTGGACTCTGGCTGATATGGTTATCACATTGCATTGTAGCACTCTCATATTCGATAATGGTTATTGTTAATGGCACTCATCCTTTTTGGGTAAATGTCTCTAGACGCGTCAGCGTTGTTATGTAAAACCTAAAAAAAAAATGTATCTTTCTTATCTATTGCTGCACAACAATTCTTTTTTTCTGCACCCATTTGAGAGTTTTTTTTACCAGCCGCTTCTAACGCAGGTGATTAGAACAATAACTTCAATGTCTGTTTAAAAATCTACTTTCTTTTACAGTTTTGCGCGATCAGCGTGAATTATTTATGTGTTATTTTTCGCTTGAGAGCGTTATTTCTTCTCATAGTTAGGTGCCATTTATTTTTGGTGATTAATTGTAATTATTCGTTATTTTTTTTGTTTTGAAAAAAAAAATGTGTACATGGATAATGTTACGATTTTCATATTACGCTTGTATTCTTTGGTTAGATTTTGTGGAACACTACTTTTTAGGTTAACTTTTTCTTCGATTGTTGCGTATTTTTAATCTACGTAATCTGCCATAAATAATGTATTTAAAACCGAACGTTTTTAAAGGCGCATTTTGAGTGTAAAGGTTTAACATTTGTTTTATTTAACATCTATTTACTTGTTAAACTTAAAAAAATGAAACTTATTCTATTACCAAACGAATACATTATAAATACATGTATATAGGTGTAGCCAGAATAAAGAAAACGTTATAATGTATGTTGGTCGTAATACACTTTAGGTATTGCAGATGCGATGGACGTTTTCATTTCGGCATCAAACTGCGCTGGTCTTACTTACAGTTACGAAGTTCTTCATCCGTTACCGATAAGGCAGTTTAATTCATGAAATATTCATTTTTTGGCTTTTTAGTTACTCATGGTTTTTATGCACTTCTCTTACGAGCGCGTCCGCTGTTTGCGTCTCCGACTATGAACGCGAACTGTGGAATGCCAACACTTTTCATCATCCGGTTGATCAGATTTCAACGAGACTTGTGTTACATTTCAACCACTCCAAATGTCTTGGCCACGCTGGTCAGTATTCGGAAAAAAACTATAACAGAACAGTGTTGGTTGGCGTCGAACTTGGCGTTTTAGTTATGGATTACATAATGACTGTGTGTGTGTTTGTGGTTTAGTCAGTTGTGTGCGATTGATGCTCCTTCGGGAAGAATGTTGAAGGGCATCCACAGCGCCACTCGTTCCTACAGGCCGACTTCTCGGAACAACTGGAGAATGCGTAAGCACTGGTTCCTCAAGGTCGGGAATTTCTTTTTCATATTCATGCCTTTACTGTTTCGTCTATGAGATTAACCAAATTTATAACAATTGTAATAACTGCTTAAAAAACCGTCGGCCATTTTCAATTAGCGCCAGTCTATTTTCATTGCAATGCATATGATCAAGAATGCTAATCTGACATTGTGACACACAACGTTTACGTTTATGGTTATTCGCTCCCATTACTAAGTAATCAATTAAGTACATTTACTGCGCAGTAAGAACGTGGATATATTGTATAGGTCTATACGTATTTTTTTCTGAGTCATCACTAATGAGGTTGTGCATAACTGCATGATCGGAAAACCATGCGCACGTTTATTACTTGTTATATTTAACAGCACGAAGCACGATTGTGCTTTTACCACGTTCGTCGGATTCGAGCACATAATCTTAGTAGCTCTTAGTCAGTATTATCTCAAACGGTCGTTGTACGCTTATTTTTGGTGCAAAATACATACATTTACATTTAACGTTCAAATACTACAAATTAGTTATATTTATTTATTTATTGTTTATTCGGAAAACCAACAGTATAATTTAAGAAGAAAGATTGGTACATACAGTTGTTTGTAAAATTAACTGATGACCGGTTTTCGCAAAAGTACAGAGATACATGTAAAGATTAAAAATAAATTAAATTACACTCGCATTAGCACTCTAAATACATTTTAATTTTGAAACAATATTTTGAAATAATAGTTTGTTTTAAAAATAGTCAGAGGCCAAAGAAAAGAAACTGAAAATGATGTCCAAAGATTACTATTTTATTATTATTGTTATTATATTTTATACAAGCATAAGAAGACCAGATATTTAAAGATAAGAGTTAGGTATATTATATAATGTGGATGATTTTTCTTAAAAAACTGTAGACTTGTCTGTCTTAACCACGCTAAAAATACAATTAAAATTATATGTATATATGTGTGAACACTTAATACTAAAAAAAAATATGGCAATGGCAGCAAAAATAAGATATTGGCAACTATAAAGTATGGTTGCCAATATAATAGAGGAGGAAGCATCCTTGAGAACAGGATCAGTTGAGCCGCTGGACCTCTCACCCCTGAGGCCACTTTTATCCTTACTCAGAAATCCAATGCCTAAGCCGATGGAGGAAGCTCCGGCAGGTAGGCCTGCTAAAGAGACTTTTACCCTGATCCAAGAGCTAATTCAGATCGCCTCGGCGGACCCTGAAAATTTTTTGAACAAATTTAAAAGTTTTTTGGACGGGCAAACGAACGAGCCGTGTAACCTTAACAGACTATTTGGTTACCTTTACTAATGTTTTTAGTAGGCTCAATCAACGTTCGGTAGACCTGACTGAACTCCGGTACACAGAAACAGACGGCTTTGTAAACGCTACCGAAATGTTCGGTAGAGAAACAAAATGGAGGAACACGCGTGTTTGCGAGTCTACTACTGATTGTTTGGTTGACGTAAAAAAACAGACTTGTAATGCGTACACAAGTTTTAGCAGATTGTTTGGTATTGGTAACAAGAAAGTTTTGTTGTTGAACGATTTATCCAATCTACAAGAAATGGGTTGTACAGCCTATCAAACAGATTGTATACACTACAGTTGGGCCTACTAAAATTCAGTAGCCACACCATATTATGATTCTACTGAACTTTTTGGTTAACTTAGAGCTTGATATTTTTTTCAGTGTACTGACTGTTTATTTGTCAATTAAATAGAGTGATAGAAACTATTCGGTTATGGAAAATGAGAGGAATCAAACTTCTATCGAATTTTAGTCAGATTTTATTTGTTAAAAAAATTACTCTAATTAAACTTAAAGATAGTTTTCAAATGTTCAATTTTAGAGTTATGCGTATCCAAGTATGACACATATTTCAATATTTTCACGCTAGCGTAATTTGTAATGCCCGTAAAGACGATCTACGTCCATATCCGTTCAATGTTAAAGCTCTCAGATCGTCAATCGTGTAGATTCGATATGCGCTTCACAAGCAAGCATTTAACGATCAAGATCCCGACTTAAGATGCCTCTTAAGCATGAACCTACAGCCCTACCTACAGTAGGAAGAAGGCCTACAGCATATATGCTGTAGGCCTTCTTCCGTTGTGTCATTCATCTATTTGGTCATATTCCGAAAATGTATTTGTTCCTAAAATTTTTATTTTTCCTAGTTTTAATATTTAACAAAAAAAAAAATACTTTTGACGTCAAAGAATCTAGTGTTGTTTGATCATTGAAAGATCGTCTTAGTTCGTGTGCTGGTTCGGGGGTCGCTGGTTCGAATTTGCACGTTATAGTCATACCATTATTTAAGGTTTCATAGCCCCTTCTCTTCGGAATAAGAATAAGTAGATTTAGCTTAGTTGTGGATTCAATATATATATATGTGACCCAAATTATAGCAATTATTATAGAAAAAAATAGTCCTATTGATGAACATTTTCGTCATACGAAACTAGTATAGGTATATCTGCGACGCATGCGACTCAATAAAAACAGGTTTTGCCACAGATCATAGAAGTACGTAGATAAACATATGTCCCCTGTTCGTTGATGGTCTGACGGAAAGAGCAGATTGCTTCAGTTTGCCGCTTCTTCGTACTTCACTGTTCTGTGATATTACATAATTCCATCAGGGTTGGCAGTATTTCGATATTCATTACGCTATGGTACGCGTTTTCTCAAAAATAATGTGTGCAACATGATTAAATTTATTGTTAATAACCTTGGAATATTATATATTGTGGTCAATGTTATCTATACTCAATTGGCTAGTCAATGACTTTATATATTATGTTAAATTTGATTGCGGATGTTATTTAATAAACGAAAAACATCGGGTACAAAATCGTCTTACATCCTTACAAGTTTTTCTCGCGTAAAATGGTTGATTTCTACAAAAATTGGTAATATTATTTTACTAATATTTTACTAAAGTATTTTACTAATATTGAGATCAGAAACTCTTGACTTTAGGAATGATGTTCCATCTCTTTGTTCGTGATGGAGCCGTTTGCAGTGATTGCATCCTAGTCTCGTGGCACTCCTCAAAGCGGCGCACCTCCGCGTGTCAAGCACGCACGCAACTCGACCGTCCGTTTCTCTGCATCTCTCCATCGCGGTATCTCTAATCTCTAGTCTCCAGTCTCCAGTACCATATCCGCACGTTCGCCTCCTCAGCACGCTCCGGCGCTCGTCAGATATGCGACGGCTTCTGTCCATGCGCGCCGCGCCATCCATGGCTGACTTCTGTCGGAGCGGCGTCGACTCTTGACAAAGTGGACGCCATTCGTGATTAATGTCGCTTTCCACGGGTCGACGGCGATCCTTAAAAAACAGCTAATCAAATATTTTTCCTAAATAAATATGTTTAAATTTAGTTGCAATGGTGACTTTAGATTTTTTTATATATAGTTTTCGCTCTTCCTTTTCAAATTTAATATTTATTACAACTTTTCTGAAATAAGGATCGTTACCTGAACATAAATTATAATAAGTAGTTTTGTAGCCACAATCAGCCACGCTTACTTTTATGATAGTAGGCGACAGGCCGAGGAAGAAAATGATACGCTGTTATACTATAAAAAAATCTGCAAATTCATATAGTCAATAAAATTTCCCTAATTTAAATGTCACAGTTAACATAGTTCTCGAAGATTAAATAATATATTATAATATAATTCACGCAGTGCTTATCTGGTTTAATTTTATTGGCATTTATAAAGTCCACAAATTGCAAAGTGCTACATAGTAAATGTAAAAAAAACGATATTATCCTTGTGTGCGTAAATTTGCCATCATAATACAAGCACACTATAATTGCTCTAAACCTGCAAGTCAAACCCGTCGGCGGTAATGGGAACCACGTGCAGTTCATACGATTCGATAGATCAGTAATGAATTCAGATGTCGGCTCGGATACGAATAGCACAGTGGACGCAGCTTCACCGGCAAGTTGCATCAACTTATGCATGTTATATAATACCCGATTGGCCAACCCACGCGCCGTGGATGCAGTCGCTATCCTCTGATTGTTATTCGTCCGCGGGTTGGCGTCGTGGATCGGTTTGAACGCACGCCTGCGTGTACTTTGACAATCCCGCGAGTTCATTAAAACACCCACAGTCGCGGCTGGGAAGATTGTGGCACCCCTTCCATTCCAGCACTTAAGCATGTCTTTAAAAGTAAACTCGTGCCAAGAAGGTGTATGTCGGTATTTATTTATGAACCTCTTTGTAATGTAGTACTGAAGAAAAAAAGAAAACGACATATCCTTTATTTTCTCTAAATATGTGTTTATAAAATCCACAGTAAAAAATCACTATAAAAACAACATGAACAGGTAAACAAAAATAAAATCTATAGATCGTCGACAATGATCTAAAAATATTTAGGGTATCGTATCATGTTTAAATTCATAAACGTCAACGCCAATTTTCTCTATCATCTATGGCACGAGTCGTTGCGCGCTGAAGGCGCCGTTAAAGCCTCCTGCAGGACCTAGCTGCCAACCTGGGGCGAGGCCGGGTGTTGAACAGCTAATGTAAGTGCATACAATAGGAATCTGTTTCTTGTTTGTTTATTTGCGTTCTTTTTCGCATATAATTGCAAATATGTCCCTAATATGCGCTGCCTGTGACGGGATGACGTTTATAGTTTTTTTATAAATTATTTTTTTAAAAAGCAGAAATCTCTGCGTACTCTGCGATTGTAATATATTATTATTCTAATACATTTATAAATAATTTCAATTTATACGTAATCAAAATATTTTACGAGTATGAAGGAGATATAATAGTTTTGTGACAGTTGGACAGATTTCATTAGTAAACATATCCACCTATATCCTTTAGTTAACCAGTAATGTAGTACATAATAACGAAATATGTAAACTATTCACAATGTGCTTTTGGGTGAGTATAATAATATTAAACTAATAAAAAATGTATCAAATCTTATCACCTTTATTGTAACAACTGGTTTTATAATGTGTCACATGTGTTTTAAATATTAGGATTTCAAAAAATACCGATAGTGAAAGCCAATCATTAATGTTTTTAAATCATAATCCACCTATTTTTATAAAATATTCCAAAATAAATTCAGTAGTTATTAATAAAATTGGTTTATTCTGACTTAACTTATTCTTCGTATATCTTCAAATCATTATTAATAAATTATTTTGACAAATGAGTTTGACGAATTACTCTTTTAGAGAAATAAATAATTTCGTAATTGTAATTTTTTAATAATAATTTTATTGGTGAGGCTTTTTGCACTTTGGGAGTACAATTAATTAGATTTCGTAATGTGGATGTGGATATTTTATAACAATTTTTTTAACCTTTGGAGAAAGCTGAGGTTTTTTTGATCATTTTAAAAATAGTACAAAGACTAAATGATTTTTACCAACATCCTTGAAATAAATAAAGTAACTTTTGGTAAAATAATATATTTTAGAGTTTATTATATGTTTATTGATCCATATTTTATCGGTCAATATTTATATTTTATCAATGCTACACAAGCTGTTCAACTGTTCAACTGGTGTATTGGTAAAGCCAGGATGGGTACATTTTCAGTACTATTGACAATTATTTCAAATCAAACCTATTTTAGTTTCTTTTTATACCATGTAAAAATAAACTTGAACTATGAAAATAACCCATCCGAAGGGCGCATAAGATGTATCGTATTCTTCGCGCTTAAAGTCTAAACGTTTTCCACTTGTATTTTCTAGACAAACAATAGCAAATAGCAATTGATGGACCGCTTCGATCGTGCCTAATATTTGGACAGCCGTCAGCCTTGTTTGAACGGCGTTTAACGCATCGAAATTATTTGATGAAAACACACAAGGAATGTATCAATATTTTTAAATCTCACCTAAGGATTGCAACACCGAGAGAGCGAGACGAAGTGACATACATATTTCGCTTGTCACTCACACGTGGAACATTTTTTTAATAAATCGTGCGTTCAGAAGAGTATTTTTAGTAATCAACAATGCTGTATTATAACCGATTGATGAGCGGCAAGAAATTTTACTGCAGAAATTTAAAACGCGATTCCATGACTCAATACAAACATTTAAAAGTTTTACAATCAGTTTGATTTAGTTATTAAAGTTGTCTTAATTTTGTTTAGAAGCTAATTCTGAGGTCTGTGATTTCTGAGGTCGAAATATATCTTTTTGATTTACTGCTAAAAAAAACTGTCTAAAACCTTACTTCAAAGCATTTAAAAAAAAAGTCTTTATGCCATTCTTTTTTTTATTTGGTTTGCCTGTTCTATAGGTTACAAATATTCTCAAGTTTTTAAGTATAGGTATATAATAGTTATTTAGTTTGTGGCTTGGTGCAATAAATGTCTATGACAATTTTTGGTCATTTTGAGGTATGTATCCGAATTAATTCGACAATGTTAATATTTTTCAATGTCACGTGGCTGCTTAATTGTGAGATATTGTGTTGTTAAAATCCTATGTCAAAATAACTTATCATTATTAGTAGCAAGTAGACGTATAGTTACTTCTTTACCCTCTTTTTTTCTGTTATTTATCCAGAGTTTTAGTTTATGACAAAGACATTTTGGTCGATCCAGGAAAAGTGGTATTATTGACACCAGTGGTATTATTGACAAGGATAAAGGTAGACATTTTTAACGGTTTTTTTACATGTTCCTGTTTCAAAGCAAAATTGCAAATGATCGAGTATTTATATGTATGAAAATGAATATGTGTGTGTCTGAAGAATTATAACTCAAAAATTACTCGACCGATTTGGTTAATTTTTTTTTAAGTAAACAATCGTTTTAATAGTTTGGAGATGGTTTTTATGCAAATAAAAATTAGAAGGTTCCCTGAAAATTGGAAAATTCGAGAATAACCGGAAATGTTTTCTACATCGACGGAAGAATCATCAAAGCCCCTGCATAGGATAGGACGGTAGGCAAGCAATGGCCCAGATGAAGAAGCAAAGCGACCCACCCCGAGTGCCGCGGGCACGAAATGTTGTGCAACGAAGGCACCCTCAAAACCGCCCGCAGGGTCTAGCTACCAACTCGTGTCGAAGCCCGGGGTTAAACAGAGAATTTATAACGCCTACTATTTTTTGGGATGCGCTCTGCGTAAGCCAATTAAGCTGATGTTGATAAAATAACTTTTTGTGATTCTTATTTATCTCAATATAGCGTTATAGATCGCGGAAAACTGGGACGGTTCTAGTGAGATGGTCTTTAAAGACAACCTGAATAATGTGTCCCTACTTAAGCTTTAAATCATCGTCTCCATTAACGACGGCTTGCTTATTGAGAGCGGTGCTCTGCAACAAGGAAGGAGTCGTTTTGAAAGTGCTGCGATTGAATAATGCATCCCATTGTGTTTAACATTAACAGCCCACGTCGTTGACTCCTTGTGTGATGTGATATACTTAACCATAACGCAGTCTATTGAATTCTATATTCATAATACACATCTCCTAGCTAGTTTTTGCTTCTTTAAACTTATGAAACAATCACGAAAACCTACTAAAAACATTAAATTAGTATTACAACAAAAATCTTCCTCGCATATTCGCATACCTTGATATATACATAGATCGTCTATATTCGTATGACTTACGTTGTCGGGGGAGGCGCTATTGGGCGCAGTTCCGACTGCCTTATTGTTGTTTTCATGATGCGAGGTCGTTCAGTACAGGCAAACAACATCTCGCAAGTGATGATGCGATGCTGCTGTTGTGATATTTTTTCAGTGACATCTTCATTACATAAAGTAAATTTGTTCACATAAAACTATTAATATTGTGACGACATGACTTCTGGGATGAATTTAATGTTTTATATTTGACAGAAGAAGAATTATATTTGTGTTCATATTTGAATAAAAATGTAATTATTTAAGATTGAATAGAAACATTATAGTTACGGACTCTCAACGCTTTGATATTTATATTTTACTTCGTTAAACTTTTAGATGTAAATTCTTATTGTAAAGTTCGTATTGTATTGTATACACCTTAAAGCCTTTAATATAGAAAACTGCGTTTTATTGCTTAAACAATTTGCATTCTGGTCCCTGTATAGCACCGTGCTATACAAAGATCTACTTTCCTACAGTTAGTTGTTAGTATACAATTGTGTGTTAGTGTGTAAGAAAAATAGAGGAGATCAAAGAAAGGAATAGGTTCAAATTGATGTGCTATTTGGCATGATGTGGTTTTGTGTGAGTGCACGCGAACTGTTCATAATAGGCTGGTATTAAATGTGCTATATACAATATCTTTGACAATGCGCCCGAGTATCAACATATGTCTTTATTGCTAACCATAAATTGCTTTAACGATTCCATTATCATCGCATAATATTGACGTTCACGTACCGCTGAAACAATGATTTTTTTTCGTGTAAATAGTCTGTTCAAGTTTATTCGAGTTTGTTTTCAGGGTTTCCGTGCCCATTTATCAATTTTTAGAAACCTTTATCAATTTATTAGGCGTGGCCTTAAATCATTCAATATGATCTAAAAAGAAGAAAGCTTACATGTAAAAAGAGAAAACCTCTGTGACATTATAGGGTAATCTTGAAAACAGAATTAATGTATTTTTTAAAAATAAATTGAATTTGCGGCTTTCTCGCTCAACCCGGTCATTTCTCCGTACAAACGTTATAGTTTGTGACTTTCTTATATTATATATATATTAAAAAACGGATCTCATAATTATCTGGGATTATACCTATAGGCTAAATTCCTACTTTGTCTAAAAGATAACATCCATGAAAACTATATCCGTCGATACATATTATGAAAACTTTAGACTTAATATCTTATTGTCTGAATACAAGAATCGAGACAATAAAACTACAGGTGTAGTTGTTTTCATAAAGATGTTAAACAATAAAGTATTTTAAAGGTCACAGTTTTTCTCTTTCTACAAGCCGTTGGATGAGATGCCTAAAATAACGCGCAAGACAAAGCAGAGCTCTTTTGGGGAAGAGGCTGCGAATCAACTCGTTATTTTTTTAAAATTTAGTCTAAACTGCGTACGACCGGGAAGCCTGGATGTAAATGTAATTTGGCGGCAAATGAGTAAAGATTAAACGCGCTTTCTTGACGTTCTATGTGGTACCGGTATTCTCTTAGTGGAATGGGATTACAATACATTAAAAAAATCTTAGAATTATGACATTTTTAATTTGGTATTTCCATTCGTTCGATTTGGTATTAAACTATTAAAAAAAACGTTTATTTAATAACTCACTAACCAAATACGCACGCACGCACCACTACGTTTTCGCGTTGTTTGTTACTCTTCTCCAAAATCACTGAATGGAATTCGAATGTGGCTTTCACTTTGGATAGCTCGGATTTTCGGCAAGGTTTTGGATTAAATCCTATGAAGTCGTAAAACTACCTTTATACAAGATATCCTGACCCTCGATGTTTTTATGTAGAGGACTGAAAAAGGACATCGAATTGTTCCTCATGGATATATACCTCGGGAACCAGTTGATAGATATTTTGAGGGTTTCACTATTTTATAGAGAATTATTTGAGGTAGGGTTAGGTACACAAAACAATCTTTTACGATTTAACAAAAAGCATCTCCGTGCGAAGCCGTGTCGGGCAACTAGGATATACATAAAGATTACTAAACATAATTTTCACATAAACCTCTACATACTTTCTGATTTACAACAAAAAAGAAAATGTACACACACACGCGTATGTTTAAATGGCCATATTCGACTCCGCTGTAGCGGTATGCTCGGAAAATTATATTGTAAACAAATAAATAATACTTCCGTTATGTGGTATTTCATTAGCCGTATTTTGAACGTGTGTGTGTGTGTAAACGAGCGAAAGATGATGACCGTGTGTGAAAGAGAGAGGAGAAAGCGGGGAAAAGGGGAAGGTAAATTGATTTGGAAATTGCTATGAATACTTAATATTAATATTATGAGTTAAAACTTCATTGTAGTAGCTGGCCTACATTTTGTATTTATGCATTGAGAATGCATACAGTACATGGAATGCAGGAAACCAATATGAGAACGTTTTAATAAATATTCCGTGTCCAAGCGCCAGACGGACGCTAGCTCGGCGACAAGAGGACAACTTCAAAAACTTGGACATAAGCCAGTAACTCGTTTTCGCAGTTTTCTCATCATAAGCCTTATTAGTTCGCCATTTATAAGAATAAGTAGACCGCGAGTCCGATAGCCTGGCACGTCTCAATGAAGATTGAATACTCCGGAGCACATTTCATATAATATTGTGCCTTTACTTAAATAAAATTTAGCAAAACTTGCCAAGACGTATATTAAGGTACCTACATAAAATTAAGGACCAAAAATCGTTATATTCTAAAAAACCGTACATAATTTTTGGTATATTAAAAATATATATATATATATATTTTAATATGCCCGCTTTCGTCGCTGCCTGCTGCTGTTATTACGAATTCACATCGTAGATATAAACAAGTTAGCTACCAACTAAACTAACAGCGCATGCATTTTAGAATAATTGGTAACTTTTAAGCTTGGCACCAAAAATATTCGCGTGTATGCATAAATAAGGCCAAAGCAGTTGAAGCGTTCGTGGCTAATATCCGACCGGTGACCATTAGTTGGGACAATAAATAGACCGCAGTAGGAAGACAACTGTGTCGCAGTGGACGGCGCGACCGCGGTCTCATAACCAAAGCCGTTCCTCTGCAGGTCAATGCACAGGACTATTTCTAGCATCGTGACAGATTTCCACGAGTTTATATCGCCAGGAAAGCCACGTGGCTTTGTTGATTTAAACGCTACGTTATCATATTACTATTCTGGCAACATACTAAATTATTTAAAGTGTTTTCCTGATTGCGTTATTTCCCTAGTGGCTGTCTAGTGGCTTCCCTAGTTATATAAGATTCAAAACAACTAATTATTAGTATTAATAAACAGGTTGACACATTGCGCAAATATCATATTCGAATTTAAAAAATCTTACAGTACGGTTATGGGAAACTTAAAGACGTTTTATTTATTACTAGCCAGTAAAAATTAATATAAACTCATCTATGTGCACAAATAGAAACGTAAAAGAATGTTCAGTGCAATTGAAATATTATATCCGTTCTTTTAAATAACACTAGTTCTTTTAATATTTTTTCCGTGTTCGTACGTCAAAATTTACAAAAAGAAACCAAATTGGTGTTCAAATTTATGATACATCATTGTATGTTTTTTTATTTTAATCTCTCAGACTTGAAAAATAACCCGCCCACTCTGACTACCAAAACGCGCATCGAATGAGCTAAAATTGCCACAGGCACAAGTGGAGATAGGAAATGAAGCAACCCATCACATGTTGTGAGTAGTCTGGGGAGAAGATGCCGTTAAGGACGCCTGAAGAAGAGCCTAGTTATAAGATGTCATATGATGGTTAAATAATTTACTACTACCGAATAATGTATAGAAACAATTAATATTATAGGATAGCTACAGGTGTCATAGCCATTTTTTTTTTATTTAATACATAAATGGTTTATTAAAATTAAAATATTATTGTATGTACGAGTTATGCCCATGAATTTAATTTTATATATTCAAAAACTCGTTTTGCCATTATTCTTAGCCATTTTAAAATTTAGAAAAATAGATCTTAAGTATCATGAGATTTTTGTATGACTAACTAAGATCTTCACTATCTAGCGAAGCGTTTGTCCGTTGGAATGGTGCACTATTTGTTAAGAGTCAGATATAACTTCAGATTTATAAGTCTTAGTCAAAACCCGTTTGCGAATCATTAGGGATTTATTTCTACACAAATACAATGGTGATAATGAGTATTTATTGTGCTCCTCTGCAGCTCAGCCAAAACTGCTCCAAGTGCTGCCCACACGCCATTCACGCAATGCATCATATTTGCGTCGGCATAGCGCTATTTCAATTTTAATGGTTGCCCGTGAAATCGACCGGGCGGCGCGTTTCAGTCAGTGCGCATAGTCTGAGCTGCCAATCGACAATCGACTCGAATGTGTCGTCACTTTCATCCGCTGCCGATGCGTGACGAAGGAAAAGAGATGGCGCATCCGCTCGAGCGCCGATCGGCAGCCAGACTGAGCCAGCTGGGCTGTGCCCTCGGCCCGCGGAGGCCAAGATGCAGCGTCGAAAATAGCTCTTGCACTGCCGATGTGCCGCCTAAAGCTATGGCTTCTTTGACAGACGAGATTCTCAAGCGGCAATTTTAGGGGCACCTTAACTCCTAATGGCCGCATAGACATTTATTATTACCAACGGACTTTACTTCCCAGCACTCCTGCGGTGTGGCTAAATGGCAGGACGTATTATTTAACACTCCTTAAGTGAGGCGATTGGATGTTTTGAGGAATAGGAGTAATACATTAGCTAAAAACAATTTCATTCCTTGAAGTTTATTTTTAAAATTTTTAGTAATTGTATGTTTTCTAATGATTATTTGTAATAATATTGATCAATTCGATATAAAAAAAATTGAACGGAAAACTTAAATTCTATTCAATTATTCCTACCTTACGTTTAACGTCACTTAACTTGTTAGGTTAGTAATTATAAGGAATTTCTCGGGGGTTAAGTTTAACCCCTGAGAAATTCCTTATCATATGCCTAAAAAAAACAAACCTATCTAGAGTATTAAGTGAACAAACATTCAAAATAGTAAAAAACATAGACGTCGAATTGGGGGACTCATTTATTGAAGTCGTTTAAAGAGATTAAAATAATGTTTTCTTATTTTTGATTATTTCTTTGAATATTGATGTACACAGTATAAGGATGTATGGATATGTTACCTATATACCTATCGTACAAAAAAAGTGTTTTTGTCCGAGATATTCTTTAGTCTTTTTTTTAATAACATTTCACGAGCAAATTATAAATAACATTGTAATATAATAATATTGTATGATTTACCGTTGATTTCAACGTTTCTCGTTTATTAAAATTAATATTCTTATTTGGTCCAAGTAAATAATATGTTTTTTTTTAAGCAGAATAGATTGTTCTCAATCTAACTAAGCCAATTTTGGTCGTATTATTTTCGGTTCTTTTAATAGTATACATACATCATCTCTCGTGTGCCATATTCCACCTCTCCGTAATTCACATCTAACGAGCTCAAACGCTCAATTACCGGACCAAGCTCTCGTCTGAATTTATTTGCATACATTTTCGTATTCAATCCTCCATTTAGAGAGTATTTTTTTGTTGTTTGTCGCTGTGCTTACGCTCTCCACGTGTCTTGCCAACTTTGGTTTGATTTCTTGGTCATTTCACTGGAGAGTGACTTTGGTAAAGAAGTTACTTGTCTCTTCGATGTGGTAACATCAACAGATAGCGTAACGTGTCTTGTTTTTAAATAGTGACGCAGATCATGTATTTTGTTATCGACGTACCAACTCACCCCCTCGATATGACGGAGAGTAGATATGGTCAATTCAAATAGAAATTTAACACGAATAATTTGAGGAAATGAAGCTTAGAGAACCTTCTCGTGCAACCAGAACGAACGCTTTTGTGCATTTCGCGTCGTAGAACTAATTACCGGCAAAACGAACCCGTTCATAGAATATGTCTAACTTTGTACTCCAAATACCAATAAGTCGACGTATTTAACGTATTATTTTTTCTTTTATCTGGTAATATTTACTCTAGTATTTTATCCCCTTCTCGTCCCGTACATCTGTTGATGAAATAGATACATTACTATAATTTTCATTAATTTATTAGAACATAACTTATAGTGTAAAAGAATTTTAGTATTATTTCTATTGTGACGATGCAAGCAGATATCACTTTACCACCTTTTTTTCCTTTTTTTTTTGTTATGTTAGCTTAATTGTTTTTTCTGTATCTTTTATATTCTTTTGTTTTTGTTATTTCCTGCGTAGGCCCTTCGATCTCATTATTCATGTTATCCAAATTTATTTGTGAAATTACTATCTTCATCATGTATTTTTGTTACCTAATTGTTGTAATTTATATTATTATTATTATTATTAGTTTATTCATCAAATTTACATTTATTTTATTTTATGTACCTGCTAAGCCCAAGGCTTATCTGCTGGAAACCAGGTGTGTAAAATACAGATGTTATTAATTGTGAAATGTCATTCCTATGTACACTAATCTATTTTCGGGAATAAAATATCTTATCTTATCTGTTTTTTTTATTTGGTTATCGTTCAAATATCATAAATATTATTGTAACTATTGATTCCTCGTACCCCTGGCGTTTTCTATATTACTAATTTAATAGGACCACACAAATGTTTACATGCCATTAGCGATTACCATGCGATGGTTTCCTATTAGCACCTTTTAATATTTACAATAAAGTTGGCACTTAATGAGATAAATAAAAACTCGACTTCTGATATGGTTTTAGTTACTAATACAGTTCTACTATATTAGTCTTTAATATCACAGCTTGTTGACCGATTTGCCGCCATCTCTAGAGGTTGTTGGGTTAAAAATGTCACTCAAGCCCCGCGCCATGAAGCTCGCATCACAATTTATTGATATTTATTGTTAAAGCGGCTTCAATTCTCCAAATGTCAAGTCCTTCGCCTGGAACTAACAATTAGATCATATGCAAACGAAGAAACTTCTATTGTCAAACCGGCTGCTCAAAATAACGCTACTGCAGTTTTAGCTCTTGATGATGATAAGTTCTCATATCGGTTTGATAGGTCGCAAAGTTCAATTTTATCGTTTATCATTTCACTCATACTTCCGTCCTATTTCAATATGCATCTTCGGACGATCGACTGCACGTCTTGTTAAATATATATTTTATAACGAATTATTAAACGTCTATGAATCACAATTTTATCATTGTCTTATTTTCCTAAATTGCAGGTAATTTCTACTTCTATACGGGTGTATTTAAATTCACTTGTGTTTTTAGGGGGTCGATCTATATCAACAATCATACATTAATCAGCAAGAAATATTGAAAAAATACTACCCAATTAAAAGAAAAACAAATTAAAAAATTTAATAGAAATCATTATGTTTGAAAACGTGGCTGAACGCATGGCGCGAGGTCGGGTAGTGACTCTACTTCGATGTTTTTTGATAATATATTGTTTTTTTTTAACATAAAATATTTTTTTTCGTGGTTTATTGTTATGTGTATTAATGGAAATATTTGCCACTGCAGTTAATACTTATTGTCCAATAAAGAAAATTCCTCTGAATACTTTACCGTTTCGTAACGTTGAATCATTGATCGACATGATCATTAATACAATTATTGATTACGTGTCATCAATCATGACACATCCAAATTATTTCTGTTATCAAATATTGCCTTTTATCGGTAGATTTTACTTTCTTATTCTCCTTTGTTTTGTTCTGTTTGCCTATACAATAGTAATAGTATAACCGCAGTATCGATCGCCGGCCTACGATCATCCCGTTTGCGGGCGATTTATCATCTGCATCTGCGGTACGGTAATAATGTATTTGCTTCGCTCAAATCGACCCACGGAGACGTGTTTCGTCCCACGTTCTTTTACCGACAATTTTTCATACGTCCAAAGAAACAATGATGCGTCGCGACCTTTTCGCCTGCTTACTAATTAACACAAATTGTCGCTTCAACTCCAGCTTGAAGTGGATAGATCATCAACTGCTATATAGGAGTTTTTTTTTTACTCGCTTAATTCTATCTAATTTAACCAACGACATTTTAATACATATAGATACGACATGTCATATAAATCGTTTTTGCAAAAACCCGACACCTGTAGATTCCCCTGCCGTTCCGCACGCCGCAACACTCCGCCATGCTGGATAGAGACTTATCGCGATGACATATGCGAGCACGCGAGACTTATGATACGCGAGGAGTGTACTCGACGCAAAGTGGCGTACTTAGGCGTGGTGCGTTTTCATCCTCAGTTCCCGTATCTATATGTTTTAAAAGATCGTTGAATTTAAGTGATACATGTATGAAATAGGTGCTGCGTTGTTTAGATAATAGTTTCATTGTGTTTACTTACTGATATATTTGGTACGTCTAGCCGATCTCCGGTTCTCCGGATCTCCGGATCGCTACCGAACTAGGTGAAAAGCTCGAGGTGTGTTTGTGAGTCTACTATTGATTGTTTGGTTGACGTAACAAAACATTATTGTAAGGTGTACATAACTTTTCATTTGAATGCTGCATCTACAGAGATTGTTTAGTACAGTTTACAAGAAAGTTTTATTAGCTGAACTATTGATCAATCTAACTATCTAACAGATTATATACACTGCAATATACTTCAGTTGGGCCTACTAAAATTCAGTATCCAGTGCAAATTATGATTCTATTGTTTAGTTACTTATTATTTATTAGAAGGCACACAAAACTCTATGACACTAACAAAATATTTTGTAATGTAATTTTTATTTTGTTTAATATAAAATCAGTCTAGATTTTTAATTTACGTATAATCAAATAATTAAATACGCATTTATTGTTTACAATTATTTATCAGAGGGTAGCGTAAATCAGATAAATGCGGAACTGACCCCTCCTTCCCCACAACGGTAAACCCTTTCCCACGTATCTAGCTAGCATGCTAGACAAACTATCCGTCTACCGCATGGCTGTTGTCTATGAATGGTCCTGTTGATGGTCACGTCTTCGTTCGACCGGATGTGACCGACTCGCCTCTTTGATTACCGGAAACTAACTTTTGCAGAAACTTCCGGCCCTCCAAGACTTCGAACTGTTCGAATTTATCAGCTACCACTGCATGCACTGGTTTGCGGTTGTATTCTATTTAGAACTTTTATAAAATCTGTAAATACCAGTGCTATTTTCACCGGTAAAGCATCGATCTTTTATATACAGAGTGTCTGGTATATTCGTTTATTAATTTAAATGGTGGCGAGTGTATTTTAAAAGATTAAAAATACTTTCTGAGTTATCAACGTGGAAAATTTCTTACGTTAAAAAATACACTCGGTCATCTTATAAAATTTGATTATGAAATTTAACTGGAATATTTTAACTGGAGAAATAAAATGTTTTAAAAAATATTTATGCAAAAGAATAATTTCTTTTTTTATTTATATGATTTTATAATTAAGCTTTATAGGAAGACGTCAGTAACTATATTAGAAAACCTTACACGTATTATTTTATTTTTCTTTTTGTCTTTTTGAGGTCCCCTAAGTATCCCTTAAATTAATAAACGAATGTACGAGACATCCTGTATTGAAATATTTATTGAAGTTCACTTGTTGATATAATAAAATAATTTATCGATTTTTGTTTGTTACAGGTAAGTTCTCCACTTCGACGTTGTAATTTACGAGTATTAACCATTGACATTGTGTATCCAGTTGGTAAGTATTTGTTTTTTTAACTTAATAAAATTTTCATAATCACATCAATGTTATAGAAAATATATATACTTTTATAATAGCAAAGAAATGTTAAGACCAGGCGCTACAGTTATAAACATAAAAAAATCAAATCTACCCGATCGAAGATTAATTAAAAGATCTTTAGGATTTTAGATTTATACATTAAGTAATATTTAAATAAAATACTCACATGTCAATGTTGGCACGTCTTATTTAAATCCGAATTATTGATTTATCGCCTTTTCTTAAATACACAGGATACATAATAAACTACACAACATAAATTTTAAAATATTTAACCGCTACATCATATCGTTTCCTATTTTATTATATAATTTATGATGTGTGCGTGGTACAAATGTCTTGTTTCGAAGCATATGACGAACGGATATGACTTATGCAAAAGTAGAATTAGTTCCGAATAATTTTTCGACCATATCTTTGAAATCCGATGGAAATATTCTTTTATAGAAATATGTACCTATTACATATACAGCCCTGTCGCATATCGATTGTATTTCCTTACCACTATGAGATTATCTATTAAATATTCTCAGAGAGCTTTTACCGTTGTTAAATGCTTTTTATATTTTAAATTCGCCTGATATTGACTTTGCCATTTGGATGGTTGGGCTGTTGTATTATACCCAATTTAACTAAGAAACATGTTATTATGACGTCAATAATTTTTTGACCCAAAACAACGCAACATTTTGATGACGAGTGCACTGTTGGGGGCAAATAGAAGGCGATAGAAGGTCAAAATAAGACAAAAGATATAATAAATATAAATATTTGTAGCCGCAGGCAGACGCGGCGCCAGAGGCCGAGAGATGTTCTAAATGTGGGCGAGTGAATAGTCGCAATTGAGTTCTTAGTCACCCTTTTACTACCCGACCGTCTCTGGTAACGAAGACATTTCATTATCAGAAACATTTTCTTATATTAACGGTTTTACTTATTCGTTTAATGTTCATGTTAGTTTACGCTTTGGCGCTTTCATGGAGCTTGATGTCTGTTCTTTTTTGGCGTGTGGCAACGTTAAATGTTCTTGATATTTCAAAAGTTGGCGTTTTGAAATTTCGCTTCGTACGTCGATGGTTTTACAAGCGAAAAGTTTGCTATTTACTTTCGCAATTTAGTATTATACTGACTTGTCATTGTCTGACATAGGTAATATTATTTATTTAGGTATTAACTTCATTCAGATTATATTATTAACATAACTTTTGTTAATCGCAACTCAAATATTTTTTAGGTAATGTATTTTCAACATACTTTTTTATTCTGACAAAAAGCTTTTTTCTATTCGAAAATAGAAATATTACTTTAAATATAAAAAATAACCCTTTTTAAGACCCCGATTTAAAGGAACATACATGTCTGTCAACAGAAATACATGGTATTATTGATTAAGTTTAATATTATATTTATTCGTTTTAAAAAATTTTTATTTAATAATACAAAAATAACCAACTAGTAAAAAACCAAAGATAAAGAACATTGGCTTCACGAACATTAAATATTTTCATGAACCAAACAAGTGCATTATTTGATTCATGAAAATATTTATTTTTATTGTTTTTAAAATCCAAACAACACAAAAAAATAGATTATTATTTATTTCAAACATGATTTCGGTTTCAAACATTTTCTCGCAGTCCTAGCAAACCCGTCAACTCCCACAAATGCTTCTTTGCTAAGCTAAGACAGCGGCTTACCCAGCACCCACGACTGTGACACCTATTCGATTTCTATTGTTTTAGTCAAAAAAAAAAAAAAAAGAATGGATGCCTTACGTTGCACCAACAAAAAGTTAGCGCTCAACCTAACGTATACGAGTGCACATAGCGCAGGATTACATATATGAAAGCCATACTTTAATCCGAGATGGCTCCATTGCATTTCAGGCATTGAGTTACATCTGCGGTCGTTGGCATGCATTCTATCCTCGCGGATTTTCTTTCAATGTCAATCTCGCCGAATGTCTTGAAAATTTCTATTAAATTGTCTGAATATATATTTATTTATTCAAATACAAAATTACAGTATATCCAATTCGTCATACACGAGAACCCGGATTAAAATCTAGGCCTTAATATCTAAATTAACATTCGATAACTTCGAAAAGTTCGCCACGACTTGCGGAGCGAAATATTTAAAATATTAATGTTTTCCGTAAACACATTTAACCGTGCAATCATTCTGTTCACTGAAGTTGCTTTTGGCAACATTGAAATTGAATTGAATTGAAGCAAAGAAGTTGGTAAAATGATACTGACAATTACCTGAAATAACCTGTCCTATCAATATGTATTATATCATTTATTTTTGAATCATACAAAATAGGACAAAAATACACATAAATCGAAACCATCCAATATGACCTCAATATCTGAATTTGCGCACCAGTTTCCCGTATTACATACATACATTACATATAACAACAAAATAAAAGCATATTGCGCAGCGGTGAATGTAAGACTTTATCATATTAGGACTTTCACAATCTCATATGAAAATTTCATTGGTATTCATAAAAGAATAATTTATAGTTCGTTGAAATTTTGATTTAGCTTATTTTGTACCGGATTGCCGAACAAAGGAGAGGTAATGTGTGTGTATGTCAACGTTAAATGTTTTGTATTATTTTGGTATTTTTGTGTACAATCGGGTGATATAACCCCCTTCTCGTGCCGTTTCGCGGTAGAAATATTTACAAACATTATCGAGTAAAACTAGTCGTGTAAAAAAAACGTATAAAAATTGATCTAAGAAAGCCACCGACCGATGTGCATAAATTTATAGACTCGACCTACTTATTTCGATCTCCGTTGTTACACTAATCGTTTTTAAACATTTTTATATGTCAATTTTGCCATTTATTATATTTGTTAATCTTAAATTAAAAGTCGACGACCACGAAACGAAAGGATTCAATCGCATATCCAGAAACTTCACAATAATATGTATGGTACTTTAAGAGCATTCTAGAACAGACTCAAACTAAATTCTGTTAACGGCAGAACTCCAACGACGCATAGATCTATGCGATACGGAGATGACGAGCAGGCGTGTTCGATTGATCGTAAATCGTCAACAATCATTCAGTCACAGTTATCTTAATAGTATTAGAGTCGTAGCCGGGGGCCAAAAAGTTAAAACATAATTAATAGAGAGCTAACTTTGAAGTCTTTGCAAACCAGTTTTTTCTATTAACCATTTACAATGGCATTGTTTTGTTATGTATATTAGTCGAGACTGATTTTACGATTTCATCTGATCTTATCTAGGTAACAAAATGTTATTTCTCCGTCTTGCTCGATTTTGCTTTTGTATTGGCGATTCAAACCGCAATAAAAAAACCTGGTTTTCTGACTTTAGTAGAATTATTTTTTAGTGATTCACTCAACACATGCCTACAATTATTTCAATGCAAGTTAATAAACCGTGTACGTTTTAACTTAGTGATGTCAAAGTAACACCCAAACTTTTGTCGTCTGAATGAGATGGTTTCTTATACAAGATGTTCGGAAAGGTCAATCCTAAATTGATATAGCTGATTCATGAGTTATTAATAAAAAGATACCATGAAGCGTGATTGCGATTGTTTTGTTTCGTAGCTATACAGTGTATAAAAAAAGATTAAATTTGTATCTTGGTATATTCGCTTCAAATTTTAGTTCTTTTATGGAATAATAAAAAAATTAAAAATTTATTAATGCTAATGAAACTACTAAAAAAACATCGGAGTCAAAATCGTATAAAAAATGTTTTAAAGTTAAAGTTTAGGATCGTTGAAAAGATTACAATAAAATATTTGTTTTTCGATATCCATAGTAGATATTTGTATGTTTATTTTGTTTAACAATAATGTTATTTTTTTTTATTTTTAAGATAAGTCTAATAATATCGATTTAAATATGCCTTAGAACAACTTAAACTTACAAGAGGAACATACTAAGATGAGAAATGAATATTTTTTTAAACCTGCTGTTGGTTTACCTATATAAATAACTTATGCTATGCTCATAAAATAGGCAATCTGAATAGGGAATCTGGTAAAATAAACAAACGTCAGTTTTGTCTATCTTAAAAAATTATAGCATCAAAGTTTGTTTTACCTACTCTTTTTTTCAAAAGTTATATAAGTTATTTGTTGCAGATTTCTTTAGAAATCTAAAGTAGATATTGAAATTTTTATCTGTTTAAATGTTTGTTCAAACATTAGTCGAAAATAGATCAGATTACGGTAAAATTTATTATACCTACGTTTTATTTAAATATCTCGGCGTCCACCTGGACCCATGCAGAGTGGCGCAGTTAAAAATAGTTTCATTTTCCAGGTTTGTTTTGTGGTACTAAATCTCAAAAATGTACATTCAAATTTTTGTTCGCCATACTATATCTTGTACCACAGACACGAGTGTTATTTCATCATCGTCGCCAGCTGGTCCTCGCTGCCGACCCGACTCTAAACTCCAAGGGTTGGAGGCTGAAGTCTAATATACGCTTCCAAGAGTTGCTTGCATATTTGTGCTATCCAGAATAGATGAATTAACCAATGTCCATTGGAATTGGAAATTAAACTGAACTCGTAAATTTAATTCTAGATAGAAGTGTGGCCTCGCTTGCTTTATTTTATTTATATGCATTCCAGCTAGCATATTTTCTGTTTGTATCGCTCGCTAGCGCGTTAACTCGTTCATTATTCGCGCAATTGAATTTGTCACTGAACAGTGAACACCGCTAGAACAGTGCTTTGACGTTGCATTTAGAACGAAAGTGCGAAAGCGTTTCATCGCAAATTCCTTGATTGAATTTTAATTTTAATTTTCTTTTTTTTTTTAACTAAAACTTTAGGTATAGAGTTCCCGATGTTAGGCACCTACTTTTTAGGCTACTAGGCGAAACTGGCTAATACGCGTGTTAGAAAGGAAAGTCCAATCTCGAACGTCATGTTTGACACACTACGGTTGCTTCATTTTTAATGTTAGAAGAGCGGACAGTTTCGTAGTCTTTCGTTAATTGATCTATTAAACATACAGGTGACCTATTTCACATGCACGTCCTTTTATGGGATCATGAACAAGTTTTGTTTTACAAGTTTTCTTAATTTCGACATATTTTTTTCCATTTTGGTTTGCTCACGGTGTAAACCAAACGCCGCGCGAAGGTCTTGATCGCGCCGCGCTGGCCGCCTCAGTCAGGCGATCTAACTATGCGTTTAAACGCTATTAGGCTTTGGGTTTTTTTTTATTTACTTTTTTTGACACATTAAAAAACTTGTAGGGTAAAAGTTAATCAGTTTGAAGTATAGAATGACCCCGTGAAAGGTAGTGCACGAGAAAAAGAAATGATGAAATTAAATTATGATTGAATGGTGAAATGATGTATAAGTTCAAATTGCCAGAAATAAATCAATATATATGTATATTTCTTTATTATTCCAAAATGTCTTGCTTTTGAATGTTTTAAAATTAACTTTTTTTTAAATAGTGTTTTTAGTTTTTCATACCCTTTGTATAATGAAAATTTGTGATTATTAATCTGTTTTATTAAGTTATGCTATCGTGTGTAAGACTTTCCTTATTGTTTGTTAAAATGCTATAGATATTTCTCATTATTTTTTTATTTCATTTTGAATGTATGCCTATATTTTAACGTCTATTCTAATTAAACGATGTTGGCTATTATACTTTATTTTTACTGCTTTTAGCCGGTTTGGCCAATATGCATAATACCGTTTTCAATTATAATTATAATTTTAATTACAATTATAATTTAGCCCTTTAACTGTAATATATACATACGAACGCAATAATAACGTCAACGTTTACTTATATAAAATCAGTATAATGTACCCCTTTTTCTTATTAGTTATTGTTTTATGCCATAATAGTTAGTTATATTAAGAACCTTATTTTTGGTGAAAATCTTCAATACATATTTTAGATTTTAATATTAAATGTGCAAATTTGTTAGTATATTTTTTTGATTAGAAAGTGGACAGGAACGATTCAGACGCGATTCCATTCTATTTTAATGAATACTTTTCTCATCGCTGTATTTATAGTATGTCTACCGTCTACTCGCTCAAAATGCAATTTGCGGTTCGATCAGAAGACTCGCACGATCTTGGCACGGTTTCACACGCAATTCTTTTTTTTTTTTTTTGCTAAGGTAATTTCGCGACTAAACTGCCAACGAACAGTAAAAAATTATTACTTGTTTGGGAATAGCCGCCTCTCCGTCATTTCTCCATAAAAAACTTGTAGTGTAGACTATCCTGTTTGTAGATATAGAAGATTTATTTATTTATTAAAAAGAACTATAAACAGCGAAATAGAACATGTTTACAATTAATATTATACATAACATATGGAAAGTATAACATATGGCAAATATTATAAGTAATATTATACATAACATAAGTATAATTCCCGGATTAACAGATTATTATCGTGTATACATTTAAAGAGTCATGAAATTGGTATGTGAGAGAAGTGTGTAGGCAGGAGAGTGGAATGGAAAGTTGATATCTTAAGATGAGTGACAAGCACACATCGCAAAGTAATATAGGTATTTAATGATTTCAGAAATAAAAAGTGGTATATAGTTCTAAATATCACAGACAGTCTTAATTAATTGGTTACGGCTAAGCTGGAATAAATCAATGTTTTGGAACTTTTTATTATGAATGCCAAGAATTCTATTAAGCAACAGCATTCTATGCGTAACTTGAGTTACATTTAGGTAAATGAAACAGGTAAGGGGTGCGCGAGAGACGAGATACACGAATAGAGATTTCGCCCAGTAAAAATGGTGGATTAACTTTTGAGTGCCATTATATTACAAAAAAGTCACTAATTGCCAATGATAAAAAATACTGGATGTCGTTTTATCTCATTATTATCGGAGTTTTATTACTTTCTCATATTTTTCTTCAAAAGTTTATTCGTATATGACTTAACGCAAGAATCGAGAAAATAAAACTACACAGGTTTAATAAATTCAAAATTATCCTATTAACGTCACAGAGTGTTTCTTTTTCTACAAGACGTTAGATGTAATAGAAGATTTAAGACCACGCGCAAGACACATTTTGTAATATACACTTCGAGTTAATCGATAACAAAATGGCCTAGATAGGTTTCATTTTAAAAAACTAAAGTTCGTCACATATTTATCCACATTTAGGATCTATATGTAAATGATATTTATTCATCATTTATTTGAGAATTGCCTAGCAGTGAATTTGAAAATCAAAAAAGTATCTTCTTCGACCGCAAAAGCTTTTATCCGACTTTAGTCTATGACGTAGATAAATAATTTAGAGCAGCGGTCCTCAAACTTTTTTTTTTTGTAACACCGGTGGGATTGAACTGTACCATAGAATGACAAAGCATTAAAAAATTACAATACATCCGGTACAACTTTACAACAAATCAGTGAGGAGAATGACTTTGTATGCTTGAAACAAGCGAGGGAAAGTCCAGTTCGGTTGTAGTTGTTCGAAGACAGTGTTCGTAAATAATTTTTTGGAATTTGCGGAATAGAAAATGTTACTATAAAATGACTTCTATTGTCTATACCACAGTTTGAGATCCGCTGGTTTACAGAGTTCAAAATGGTAAGAATTCATAAGTATTTTATGTATATCTTTTACAAATTGAACGATTATTTGCAACAGGAAGGAAATCAAAATTGTTTGTGATCTGCATACGAGCGGCTAGTGCACCTGCTAGAATGAAAATAGCTATTGCGAGCGAAGTCCCGTACGAAACGCGCAGCATTGTCTGATAATGTCAAAATACTTACAGCTAGTAAAATCCCCCACTGCAATACAGTTTAAAATTATTTTTATTCTGGTTTCTAAAATATTTAAATGCAAATAATGTACGACTGCAAAGTTTATTTTTACCAAAGGTAATTATTTAATTTTTTGAACTAATTTATAAGCCATTTTTTTGTTCATTTTTCCTGTTAAATTATTGTGCTTATTTATCTGTGTTTGTTCGCAGTTTTTTGTTCGCGGTGAATCAACGCTATTTTAAAATTATACTGGTTTTATTGTTACTACTACAGTTCGTTGCATAACCGCTATGAGACATTATTAAACTATCCAAACGTCATAAAAAACAAAATATTTGGAATGTATTCCTGTTCTTACTATATTCACTTGCCTACTCTAAATGACTAAAAGATCATGTGAAAAGTGTACCACCTATACGTCAATTTTAAGCGTCGCCCTAACGCGGCACATTTCATCGGAGTTAGCTTGAGGTGTGTCGCTTAGGTTGCGGCCACAGCGTAGTGATGTTTGACTTTGGCTTCCGGTCACTATTCTATTGACGCAGGTGCATTCGTTCTTCTCCGGTCCACCTCCGGTATATCCTCGCTTCCGCTGGTGGTATCAACGACGTCTACAGTGGTATTAGACGTGTTAATTTAGGATAAGTGCGCGTAACTCGTCTCCCATCGGTAACCCAGTCGGAATTGATTTTATTTCGTTAACGATATAATTTATTTTCACCTTTTTTTCATGTTCAAGTCGAAAAATATCGATCGCAA
This sequence comes from Neomicropteryx cornuta, assembly GCA_020383195.1. Lineage (NCBI taxonomy): Eukaryota > Metazoa > Arthropoda > Insecta > Lepidoptera > Micropterigidae > Neomicropteryx > Neomicropteryx cornuta. Next base: position 17,892,258 of record JAHKQU010000014.1, read on the forward strand.
AATAAAATTTGTTATAACTTAAATTGCAATAATTAATTGACACTAAATTTAGTTGTATACAGTTATAGTCGAGTTATATGACATACTGCTGAAGATTTCATTTTTTTGTATATTAGCGACCGAGCTATATGAACTTTTAATAAATATCACAAACTGCTGCATTTCCGGAAACAAATTATTGTACCAAAGGCACTACTTACCTGCATGCATTCGAGTTGATCAAGTAATATAAACAATATATAAATTAATGTAAACTGCATAACAAGGTTTGGCAAGAAACCATCTTTCTTAAGAATAGTATTAATTATATTATCCTTGTAATTAATTAATATTTTTCAATTTCGAGTATTAATTAATTTTTTCACCTATAAAAAAATGTGCAATGTGTTCAAACAAAAAAGGAGCCGTTTTGAAAACGATTTTTTTTCGTGTGCTTGGGCGATTTTGAATACTTTTTTGTATTTGTTAGGGAATTTCTCATTTACCTAATTTACCAACGCCTAGTATAACTTAGCAATAAGTCAAAACTAAGTTTTCTGTTCCAAATCTTTTCAGTTTGATGTCCAAGTCGTATGCTTAACTTTTAGATTGGACTTTTTTTTTTTTATTACTTTGAGGCCGTTTTAGTCCTTTATGGTTAATATTAACTACTTTATAAATTAATAGGTGTGACTGCAAGAATGACTCGCTTTTCGATTCCGACTTTCTCCTTTCAAAAGCCATGTTGGCACTTTACTGTTAAATATATTACGTGCTCTTTGCTTATTACTAGTTGGGCAAATCCATTATCCATCGCAGGGCCCTTGTCGCTCATCCATGATCTCGTTAGCAGTTTAGTCCTGAACGAGCCCAGCCTCACTCGTCGGCCCTTCGACGGTCGTTAACTCGTCTTATTCTCGCCGAGAGGTCGCGTGCGAATTTAAATAATTGATGTCATCACTTCTGCCTACGAGCATGCTTAGCGTAATTGCTCATAATTAAGCGACCGGTTAACATCGTAATCCTCGCATACGCTTTTAAAAATTATTAATTATGAAAATTATGAAAAATATGAAAAATAAAACCTTTGCTTAAACCGATATATTTTCCAATACTACTAAAAATCTGCATATCATGTACCTAGTTAAACTAAGTTTGCGATGATAATAAGGGTTTTAATGGTTTTTTTTTAACCCTGAGAAGTTATTTATTAATATTTTTGTTTTCTGAAAACATACCTATACAACGATTTGGTTAAACTACTACATCTTATATGTGTAAAAGAAATTTAAGTTAGTTACACCATTTATAAATAACTCAAGAACGGCTGGACCGATTTTTATGATCTTTGATTTGTTAGATTTGCCTCCACCCCAAATAGCAGAATAACCATAAAGGAAATTCAATTTGTTGAATTTCTATTTCCAAACGGTAAGTTGCCTTCGAGATGTTCACTTTGTAAGGTTATCACATTTGTCATTGCGCGCGCATCGATAATTGCTTCATTATGTAATTTTGAATTGTCTGAAAGCACTTATTAAATTGAAACTGAATTTAATTCAGCTAATAAGTTTATTTTGCTGATTCTAAGGCGGTATGAGGTTCGCCGAGACAGCTTGTTCATAATAAATAAATTAATATTCGCTCTTAACAAGAAGTAAAAATACGTTTTCTCGGCGGTTCAAATCGAGCACGAAAATTTTTCACTTCGAGTTTTTTTTTTATAAGTCAAAGTTTTGATAAGTAAATTTCTGACAAATACCCAAAATTTGCATCTTCATGCTGAGCACAAGCGAAACACAGATTGCTCCAACCAAGCGAACTAGTCCGTGCTTGCATGACATTGTTGTAAGTAATGGAATTTGAAGAATTTTAATTCTTTCCAATAACCTTCCACGGGTGTTTATTTCAACACTGTATTGCTTTGATGTCACCAAAGGTCATAATCTAAAAAAAAAAATTGTGCTGGAGATCTGGGTGCCACAACACCGTCGTGCTAATATTAAATGACTAATATAATACGAAGTGAATCTTCTAATATCTTACAAATCAATATACTCTTAAAACTGTGAGAAACTTTGTTTATCGTTCTGCAGTCAAAAGATAATTTAAAATTATGATAGCTTGTTGAAGGTTATGCATAGTTTTGTATGATCGCCGGGGAATGCGTCTCATCTTTTTATCACACCTTTGCACAAAATGTGTATTGTGTTGTTACAATAAGAAATTATTTCGCACTAATATAACTTATCATTTGTACATTTGCATTTTTTATTGAACAACTAGTGAAAACATCTTTTTATACCACCCTTAAATACCTTTTGAATATTATAAAAAAAAATTCTATCGTTTTAAAAGTTACAAAAACTAGCACAAATCTTAAAATGTTAAAGGGATTCCGCCCAATCCGGATTTGAAATATCTGCATCATTGGATTAAGGAGAGTATTCGTAAAATTTATTGGGTTCATGTATTTATCAATGCAGTATTGTTAATGATGTTGCCCGATTTTTTTGCAAGGAATTGCTTTGACCTAGCTATTACACAGTTACTTTGGGCCCTCCTCAACTAAGTTATTTTTTCTTGTTCTATACAAGGGAAGATTACAAATAATATGACCCTAATGTGCAAAAATCGAATCCGCGACTGCAGAGTCACAATAGTCGAACGCCTTATGAGGCAGAATACACTCAAACCGCATTTTATGTATTTCCTTGACACTTACAGCTGTCAAGGTAAAAACTATGTAAAAAAAACCAAAGAGTATTTCACTAATAAAACTTCAACCTGTTTTTTTTTTTGTTAAAAATCATGTTACCACGAATATAATTAGATATGTTTATTTTCTATTTAAAGTTCTCAAAGTTACATTTATGTGTAAGCTTAGTTTATACAAAAAAAAATCCGCTATAAAAAGTACATACAAACTTTTAAATAAATAAATAATCTGTGAGGCGTTCGTTTTTTGGTATTATCGCACCGCTTTATTGTCATTTGTATTTTGTATGTAGCAATTAGCATTTTTGTTTGAGTGCTCTAAATTAGACTAGTTCATATCTGTCGGGTAATTAATAATAATCTCATTACGCGTTTGCGCCTTTTATCTCGTCAGATTAATCTGGTCGGCCTTACTCCCCTCCCCACCGCTTGCCGCTGTCCAAGTTCAATTGTTGAACGCGGCCCGAGGCCTGAGGCCTGAGGCCCCAACTCCTTATTGCCCGTTCGCTCGCAGAAATGCAATTAGCGGATACTCTCGAATGGCGACGGGCGGCGACTTTTCTCTAGCGGCGTTTTATTACTGCGGCCGTGAGACGTGCGATCTTTAACGCCGCGGTTTTGCAATAACTAAATATTTTCTCCTCTTCCTCGCGGTTCTTTGGGACATTTTTAATGGGAGGTTATCGGAAAAACTCATGTAGAATGGGTATCAAAAAAATTCTTTTGTGATTATCCGCATTGAGACCAGCGACAGACCAAGAAGAAGCTTGCAATAGTAGTGTGCACGGCGCTCTCTTCGCACCAGTGTCGGAATCTGCCGTGACGCGAACAATAGAGTAGGCCCTTTTCCAATTTCTAAACACGATTGTAGGTCCCTTAAGGTTTGTACATTGGTACTGAAAGTACCTATTTATTTCCAAGATAGATTTAAAACCAGACCGGCTTCTGAGGGCCCTTACCCAAACGCCAGGAATGTTTAGGTTGTAAAAAGGTTGTAATACTTATGTGAAAAGAGATAACGGCCCCAAGCCGGTGAAACTACAGCAATGCGGGTTTATCTGCTCAGTTTGTACCTCGATTCCAACAAGCCTTATGCCGGAACCAAGATTCTGTCATATAGGCGAACCCACGTTTACCCAACAGTGGCTTTCAACAAGCAGTTGTTTTCTCCTCTAATATGAAACAGTAGACATGTCCTTGAATCGAATGCATAAAACACCTGCATAATTTGACTTCATACACATTGTCAACGCGATCTGTTCCGACTTTTGTCATACCGCCCCGCTGAATGCTCCGCGCCTGTAGATTGAATTACCTAATTGCGAACGCACCGGGTAGTGCTGCTATCCCCTGCACTCGCCCTGTAGTAATTAACAAAGTACCCTAACGATGCACGCCGCCCAGTCCCGTAAAAGATTAAACCGTCCGTTTGCCATCCTCTTACTTTTCTTGTATATCGCTACGCTGCTTCTCGGCAAATATCTAATTTCTTTTGTTCCAGAAGCTAAAGAGAGAGTATTTTAAAAGTATCGATTTCAAAAGTTTGATGCCTGTTTTTTTTATAAGCATCCTAATATCAGGGTTTGAAATGTTGTCATTTTGTGCTCACCTTTGACACTCGTTTCATATATAGTATATTGTATAATATACTGCTTAATACCGTATTTAGATGATTCCTTACGTTATAGGTAATAGGCATTCGCCCTAAGTTTACATTACTTATATAAAAGTCTGACAGTATTGACATTTGGAAAATTCGAATGATTTTTAATATTTTACAGATTGAAAATTTCAAACAAATTATATAGCCAGAATGACAAAAAAAAAATAATACCGAAAGCACAGATAGTTGCATCGCTTGAGATAATGCACGCTGGTTTAAATACAGGCCTTTATTTTATGAAAGCTTTTTACTCTCACCTACCTATCTGTGCGATGATGCAATACGGTCAAACTTTCATTAAAGTATATAGTAAAAAAATGATTTAAAAAAAACGAATTTAAAAAAAACCATCGACGAATATGAAGTATAATGAATAAGAAGTGAATGGTTTAATGTACCATGCTGTTACAATTAAATGTCTTTAAATTTGTTTTTTTTTAATTCATTCGTTGCAAAATTTTAAAAGGTTTAATATTTTGACATATTTTTATTTAATCATGGTAATTGTTCAAGAAACGATACTTCTTAAAACACTTTTTTTTATGTTTAATACCTACATTTCGTTTTGATAATGAATCGTGACAAAAAAGGATTATTGTGAGCTATTCTTGTTTCGTCATTGAATCCATAGTTCTATGAATGAGATATCTACGCTTTACAAATAAGTTCAGTCGTCGCATAATAAATTTCAAAACGATAATGTTTAAGCTGTTTGCCTGAGTCATATCTAATGTCTATAATACTCATTATTCTGTTGACTCATTATTATCGTAATTGATGTACATTTCTAAATTATCTATTCTTATGGTAATAACAAGTTTAAATGGGAAATAAAATACCTGTAATCAATTTTATCAATTTAAATCATTCGCGTCTACAATTGTATATCAAAATTAACTCCTCGGGTGTTTATATGCACAAACGACAGTGAGTTAGAAATTGAGCGTTCCTACAAAAGTATATTAAAAATATTAAAATTCTGCACGCGCAACTTAGCAGCGCGCTAATTCAGCTGTAAAAACGCCGCATGACTTTTTATACATTTACTATGAACATAATATAGTTCGAGCTTTTGAGGTTGTTTTTTTTGAGCGACAGTTTTCAATAAGAGATGCCCTTTAAGATAGTCTTTATCGTTCGCTCGTATACGACTCCTTTCTCGTATAAAGATACCGGACCAACCCACGCTTTACTAACCAGTTTCAGACCACAGCGACCTAGCCTGTGATGCCTATCAGAAATAAAAATATATTTTTTTCGATAAATGATGGTAATAATAATACTAGGGCGCCGCTTTGCTTCGCTGCGGCATACATTGGAGCGGAGTTTAGTATATAAATGTATTTCTCCATAGGGATTACCATTTATTTTTTTATAATTCTTTGCGCAATCAAATGTATAAGACATTGTCATGGTCATTTTAAAAATTAATTATCAAAATCGGTTTTGTAGTTTGCTCTAGAACTACAAGACCAGTTTTGTAGTTCTAGAGCAACCATACTCAATCAGTGGCCCTAAACACATTTTTTATTAGGGACATGATTATCAAAATCTGGCATTTTGACTTTGACGTACATATTTTTTTTGTCATACCAGTATAGTTTTGCGGCCCGCGAGACTTTACAAATATATGTATGTGGCCCGAAGACAAAAAAGGTTGAGTATCGTTGTTCTAAAGCCTTAGTCCGTGAATTATTTGTCATTTATGCCTTAGTGTCATTTGAGTCATCCCATGGGAGCTTCGCTCCAATTATGCACAAGTATTTTTGTTGTTTGTTTTTTTAAACTATCTTTAAAATTGATGTTTTGACATGATAATTAAATTCAACTTTTCTTAAAAAAGTAATGTGAAGACTTTGGTAAATAAAAGCGGGCTGTTTGGTTTGCAGTCACCGCGCAGAACGAAACTTTCCAATAGAAACAATATTTTAGAGTTTTTTTTTATTAGGTTAATAAAACACTTGAAATTAATAGGCAGACAGTTATGATGATGGTATGAAGAGAGCAATTTTTTTTTTAAAACAAAAGATACCTTATAATTTGTATATTTTAAAATAAACAGATTTAAGTGCTGCGGTCTGAATCGCCTCAGCAGATTTTTATTGCTGTGCAAGTCGACCTCGTCCGCTCCTTATCAACTTATTTGAATCGCTGCTTTGAAACGTCCAATTTATTGCATCGGTTTCTCTGTAAAATGTCCCAGTTTTTCCCGTTTCATCTATTTAGTTTTATCCATTCTCGATTCGCAAGCTTATATGATATGTTAAACTGTAAACGCGATCGGTCTTATGTCATTATGTGTAGGGGTGCAATACCGCAGTATAATTGCACCACTAGTATTGGAACTGTCGATATGATGATATATATTTCGCAGTATCTGCGTTTGTTACTCACTTAAGCATTGTTCGGAAAAGGGTGAACGTGATGTAGTTATTTTTTTTTACAGGAATGACCCTTACTGGAAAAACAGCAGTTTTTAGGTCTAGATTAAAACTAGGTAACAAAAGTAAAAAACATATTTATGGCGATACCAGAGACACATACAATTAAGTAGGTAAAACAAACGACACAGAGTTAAACGATATATTATTAACTAACATTTTTTATAAAAAAAAACGTTAAATAATAACTCACTTGTTAAGTTAACTTATAACCCAAATCCAATCCATTCTCATTCGGGCATTTTCAAACATGCTGTTTGCCTCAGAGAAGGATTTTTTAATAACAAGAAAAACATGGAATTAATAGAAAAGTTTGAAATATATTTGAAGTTATTGTAAATGAATATTTGGTTATGCCTGGTTTTGATAAAACAATATTCGGGCTTGGCGGAATTTGATTTGTCATAACGTGGGTATGCTATGTTGGATAGTTGATATAGGGTCAGATTTACAGTACTATAAATTTTAGTAATACATTTTACTTTCGGCGGAAAATATTATGGTTAAATGGTTAACATGTTTGTGTCTTATAAGCGCACGCGCGCGTGGCACGTGCTCGATGACGAACGATTGCTGTCAGTTTCAGTTCTGACTCACGAGTTTACGGCGCCTAATCGATTTATCGATAATTGCTGTCCCATAAAATTTTCTGATCATCATCAGCGCGTTTGCAAGGCGGACATTTACCGACCTCTTTATTCGGATATATTCATCGCCCGCTGTCTGCGTTTTGTCTTTGTCTCGAGCTTTCAAGATTTTTTTTTTATTCTACCTTTCGAAAGGTCAAAAATGTTAAATATAGATTGTTGATTGTTGTATAAGTTTTCATGCATTTATCCGTGCCTATTTTCCCCAAGCGAGTAAGACAATTTTAGAGGTTTGTGTTAAAGGAAAAATTTATGAATGAGACGCTATTGGCATTAAATAATTTTAGTTTGTTATTTACGTTCGGCTGTGATAATAACTATCACTAGTAGGTACTTTGTAAACTATAACATTATAAATTTCGTGAATTACTCACATTCGAGTACTACTCAGAGAAGCTACATACTTATCAGTATAAATAAAAGGTTATTTATACTGGCAGCCTTAGTCTTAAGTCTATTCGGATAACATCTATGCCTCTTTTAAGCTATAAGTGAATAATATCCTTTAGTGTCGATTTAATTATGTTGAGAGTATCTCTTTTATAAGGCTTATATTAGGTAAACTCTCGCGGGCTTATACATAACCGCGTTGGTCCAGCGCTAAGCTTAAAAGTGATTACTAACGAAAAGAAAATGCATGCGCTGTCACTTTCGCAGCGAACTAACGCAACTGTGCATAAGGACGGCGACGTCCACAGTAAGTAAGCTATCGGCGTTTTACCCTAATATTTGTTTTTCTTGCGATTTTATTATTTTATTTCTGCGGCTAAAATTAATTTCTCAACTTCTCTATGTCTTAAGGTGTTTTTACCTAATCGTAAAATATTCTGATGCCCCCAGTTGTCCATGCTTGGGACTTGAACAGTTTGTAATTATTTCCATGAGCGTTTTCGGAGGAATTTATAACAGCATTTACAAGCCTATAAAATATTATTCCGTTTGTCGAGCTGCCGAAAACGAGCCGTCATTGTCTACAGACGCTGATATTCTTAAACAAACACGCTTGTGTAATTATAATAAATCTTCTTGGAACTGTTATCGACGAGCTATTAAAACAAATGGCCCAATCAGAAGCCATTTCATTTAATTAATCACTCTCTTTTATTTAAGAGTTTTTTTTATGACAATACATTAATAATATGCATGCGTAGATAGGAGGGTACATCTTGCGAGTGTAAAGAAGCTGCGTCTAATTTTACCATGTAACCTACCGCTTAATTTCATGATTTACTATCTATATGTATTTTTAACATATCAACCGAGATGTCAAAATGAGAAAAATAAGATAAAACTTATAATGTTTAGTTTTTTCGGCCCCAAAAGTTGAATTCAACCTACTGCATAGACATCAGATTCCTAATAGAAACATTTAGAGTGATGCTGAAATGCCCACTAACCGCATTTATCACATAAAAAAAACATAATATTCCTTCTAGTCAAAATTATAATGTAATTGTGTTATCAGCTCATTTATTTATCAATTATTATTATTATTGGCGTTAATAATGCGAAGTTTTGTAAATATAATTAATATAAATAAGGTATATCTTGAATAAAATGAATAAATGCATTGCCCACAAAGGTTCTAAATCAACAGTATTAATTTATTTCATCAGAGATTCTCATAACTTTATTTATACAAATATTATAAGTATTTTTAATTATTTATTTTTATAAATATTAGGTTGTAGATATATTCGTATAGTAATTATTTAATTTAATTAAGTACATGTATATTATCTAGGATAACCTGAAACAAAATATTTATTAAATATCTATTCTTTTTTGTTTGTTTCTTATAATTTGTATTTTACATAGCTTTTTTCGTTCAAATCAGTATTTTAAATAACAATGCGGACCTGCCTTCTTTGGTTATAGATTGAGGAACAGGTAAGTTACAAGTTGCATTCGCTATCCAGCGAGGTATAATCTTATATGTATTATTGCACTGTGTTGGAACTTATTGTGCACAATGAATAAATTGCATTGGATTGGACTCCACGATGAGGTCGTATAGGTTCATGGTTCAAATGCATGTGAAGCCCCGAGTGGTTCCTCCTCCTCGCTTCACCAGCTCCCGTTTTAATTGCAGTGGTTTGGTTGCGTCTATTGTTTTGGTCCCACCATCGCGGTAAATGCACAGAATGTTGCAATATTTAAGATGGTTTAGAGGACGTAAATGACTAAAATATATATTTGTTTATATGTACTTATGGCGGGGATAGATATTTAGAATCGCAAGCGTTAAACTCGAACTCATTTCTATTTTATCTCAATGTTATAATATTTTATTTAAACTAAACATATTCATTGACATTTTTTTACTCCAAGTACATTTAAAAAATGTTAATCATGATTTTATTTCCCTAATTCTATCACCTGAACTATTTTGTTATGCATTGTATCTAATGAAAAAAAATGAGAGCAAATTTTAAGAAAATGTTTATAGAATATAGAAATCGATCACTATTTGGCATCAAAAATTTGTATCGTTACCCACCAAAAAAAAAAAAACAACCGCAACACTATACACACAATATACACTATACTGTTAATAAAACTTTTATAGCTTAATTGAAACAAAATCCGATATTCCGTCACTTAATTTTAGGCCACTGTGCGAACTACTATTATTGAAAAACATACCTAGATGCTCCCACGTTTTTACCTTTTTTTTTAAAAATAAAGAAACATTTTCTTTCTTTCTTTCAAATAATCGTCTAGCTAAAGCGAATGTCTCAACTTCTAGTTGCTAGTCTGAAGCGGCCGAACTCTCCCCAATCTGAATGTTGCTAGTATTGTAACATCCTGTAGGTTTACCTTTGTGTATTTATTGTGCCGCTCCCATTCTTTTGTCTCAAACTCGTGGATGAGCATACTTTTCATGAGTGTGTCTATAAATATATATATAATATATAATGGCTTCCGGAATTAATCGTTTGGACGTTTATGCCTTTATTAATGGTAAGCGGCGAACGTTCTAAAGCGATACTTTATAAGGGAGCGGTCGAACGTTTTTAACGAGAAATTACACCGAGGAGGCGCGGTGCGTTTTACTGTCAAGAATGCCCATAAAAGCTAGTAAATTTTATCTCATTGTACTTCATTGAGTTAGTGCAGCGCGAGATAGTTTCTCCACAGTCGGAGGGAGAACTATGGCAGAGTTCAAAAACTATTAGAGGTAATGTGATGAATGGTGATAGCTCGAACGAAGTATTACAAGATTAAAATGTCTATTCCTACCTTTCATGAAAATAGACGTCTGGCATGAAGTGTTACGTGCCTTTCTAATCATATAAAACTGGAAAACGCCGTAATTAGATGTTGCCAGGCGAGCATTTTGAGATTTCAATTATACATCCCTTAGAGCGGTGTTTAATTGAAGTGAAATTAAAAAAATATTAAGTTTATTATATTTTTTAACAATACAACCAGGCAATACAGGCAGCGCGCAAATTCCGATGACACGCCGATTGATAACGGCCCTGACACCGTTACGGTGTACGGCGACAGCTGAGCGCTCGCAACAAAGTCATAATATGATACTTTTACTATTTTCACGTAAAGTTTACATTTTTTACTCGGTAACCACGATGACCAGGTTCTTAAAAAATAAAACTAGAAAATCGTAAGACCAATCAGCTGTTTTTTTTATCGGGAATGGTCTTGGGATACGGTGTATATGGCAAATTAGCTATCTCGGCATCCTTAAATGATTAAAAGATCTCTAATCGATTGCCAAGTTCTGGATGTCGAGATATCGACAGGGCATATGAAATTCATTAACACGATCTAACCCTCAAGATTATTTTGTTAAGAAGGCTTCTCGTTAATATAAGACGGGGTTGGTTCACCGGTCGACGCGGCGCGAACATTCGCCCTTATATGGCCAGGTGCATTCTTAATGCTAAAAAATAAAAATCCTTCGTACACGCGAAACCAGTCAGCCATGCCCATAATAGAGCAATGCCGTATATGGCCCGATCAGCGGAGTTAGTCTGGGTGTCAATCGAAAGCGACTTTTTTTCGTAGCTGGTCGAGTCGAGTCGAGTCGATTGACGGTAGTCAGCCCGGACGCGGGTCGGGCAGCTATCGCGGCACTTACCCAGGTAGGCCTTTGCAGTGACGTAGGTTCGCTATCTTTTATTGATGTATGGCCGTTATACCGCCATTGCATGCAGCTAGCTACATTTCTGAAGTTTCGAGAATTTGCCGGCATTCGAAGCCTTTCCCCGATCAATAATAGAAATTTGACACGGTACAAACCCTTCAGCGCGTAAAACATTTGCTTGCTGTCATATTGTTGTAAATTTATCTTTTACAAATCGCAGCCTTCTTCGGTGACAAGAAATACAATATAATATAAATTTATTTCTTATTAAATTATAATGATAATGAGTAAAATAATACATACAATATAAATAAATAACTGTTACGTAGATATAGCATTTACAATTATTTTTTATAACAAGGTCTCTCTTTTTATTTTTTAAAATATATCCATATGTTTTTACTTGTAGCTAGCTGCTTTCAAAATATCGGTTTATACATAAATTATGCAGAAACTAACCACGATTATATTTTGCAATTTGATACGGCCATGTCAACGCCCTCGACCTTCCCTCGAGGCGCATCTCGATTAAACATTTTATAGAGCCTCATTTGAATGTATTTTTTTTTACTATAATTTCGTTCGGTATATTCTCAAAATTACTTATGTTTTTTTTTAATGCCAGAGGACTGAAAATAAGCAATTTTGACGGTTCGGACGCAATCATAACCTCTAGAAAGTTACCCACCAAAGCTTAATACCCGATAATAACATAATAAATACATCTTGCGATCGAATCAACTCGCCAACATAGAACGATCGCGGCCACTGAAACGTTTAAAATCATCATTTTGTTTGTGAAAACAAATTATGCCAAGTCATTGTTTATTAAATGCATATTCTAAATACAAGCATATCTGTTACCTAATGAACTGTTCTCGTAACTGTCATACAGTCGCGAGAACAGTTCATTAGGCGGCGCAAATACAACACAAATCGATTCTATAACATACAAACTTAACGGCAAGCATTTGCTCATTTCAAAGTCTAAGTTTCACAATATTACGATATAAGTATTAATTAATTTATTTAGTAAACAAATAGTTTAAATATCCATATTATTAATTAATCTTTTTCCCGTATGCAATTACCTAAATTACTAACATGTATATCTTTTGTCGAGCGACTTCCGTCTGTGATTTATACCTAAAAATGTAGAACTAGGTAACCGTTTTTCTTTATAAAATTGTATAGTATTTACTCGCAATGAACTTTTGGACCGATATTCACAACCAAAACTGCTCGGTGCAAAAGTACGCACGTGGTTGAATAAGAACCGACCTATGTAGTGTGCCCTATCCAATCACGAGCGCCCATTTGCAATGAGATGTGAAGTAATTCTTGCTCTCGTATTTTACAAAAAAAAAAAATTTAGCCTGAAGCACGAGTCGTCGCGCGCCGAAGTCGCTTACCAACTCGGGGCGAAGACCAGGGCTGAACAGCTAGTCTTCTAATAAACGAATCATTTTATCGTTTTGACAAGGGCAATGCGTGAAATGAAATTGACATCGTATTGATGTTTATAATCTGTCATATGGTATGACAGATTATAATCATATAAATGAAATCAATTTCAATTCACGCATTGCTCTTGTCAAACATAGGAGACCGTAAATAGTTTCCTTATCTTTATATGACTTCATATTGCAACAGGATGGTGTTATTTATATCACGGGGAATTGAAACACCGTGAATTTGTAAGTTAACTTTACAATTTATACACTTAATTTTATTTATTGTTATTTTTACAGAAAAAAAACTTACAGCTAGACATACAATTATTTAAAAAAACATTTTATCTATAAACATACAAAGAGAAAATGAGATACATCTCCTCTCATCTAAATTCGCACTTAGTGGCATGTCAGAGTCTTCACCGTGTCCATCTAACTGGTGCTGAACACCTGTCCTAAGATGGACTATTTATCTGTTTTCAATAAAAATGTACCTGAATGCTAAGTATACGGAGCAGAAAGGGCAATAATCTAAGGTTTCTAATATTTTTTTTTTAATTTACACGAACATATATTTCCGTTTATTTTATAATTTGTAAGTACATAGATGAGATTCAGAGAAGCAAAACAAAAAAAAAGAAGAGAGAGAGAAAAAAAAACATAAAAGGAGATATCTAACGCTAATAAAATAAATATAGTTTTATTATTTTGTAGAATAGTAAAAAATGTAGTCTGTAGTTTAGTGTTGTGTAGTGTAGTAAAAACATTTTTATGTATTTTAAAATTTTAATGAGAGAAAGGGCGCGCTTATTTTATGAGGGCGCGCTGTGGAAATGAAGAGAGAGATAGAGAGATACATTCACTTTACTTTTACTTTACAATATGAAATGATAAATACAAATGGCAAACACGTCTCATAGATTTTACGCCTTCCGTTCATCGTGCAAGGCTTTTTTTTGCAGGCAACGATTCGTAGGTCAGAATCGTTTGAAGACGTGTTCTTCGTTCACGTATGTATGTAGTCACCTTAACAGGAAGAATATCGCTTATACGCTTTCACTATTATTTGAATAAAAAGTGCCAAGGTTCTTCCAAACGAACCCCGGGGCAGCCCAGGTGTTCGTTTTTATGACCGCACTTGGGTCCACGCGTGTCGCCTCTGTGTCGTTCACATCGGTCGTAAAATACTGGAGATTGGGTTACGTCGGTTTATCACTCATAAATAAGTCGGTTGTTTGATATAGAACGATAATTATTAACTATACGGCGTAACTATTCTAAAGGCACAAAGGCGAGATGCAAGGGCTATACTATTATATAAATTAGAATGAAATTGAATAACTAACTGCAACCGCACATAACTTGCTAAGTGTAACTGTAATTAATATATTAATTAAATTGTATTGTAATGCTTATAGAAATTTATATTTAAATATAAATTATATACATTTATTTTATTTTAATTATATATATATTTACGTGGTCCAATTCACGAGAGAACTCGCGGCAGGGAATGTTTAAATGTTCATTGCTTGTGTTGCTGGGAGTGGTTCTAACTGTGTTTTTTTTGGATCCTTACACTTTAGTCACTTTTGAAACAGTATTCAAGTTAGAAAGTAATGTCTCGTGACTACTGTATAGTTACGGAGCGAGAAAATGGAATATCTCGCCCGTACGAACTAAATGCTATTAAAATACTTTTATTGCTATTAAAATATAACCAAACTAACTAACTAACTTGACTATATTCAAAATGCAAATGTATAAAAAACATTACGGACTAATGCTAAACTAAGATATTTTTTTCATATCTTTGTTATCTAGACTAGAGTGCCGCATCGAAATTACTGTTAGAATGGCTCGGATCACTCCGATGAGATTGATTGATTCTCAACTAACATGGCAACTTCGTTGGCGCTGCGGGTTTATTCCTAGTCAAACATAGCTGAGATAGGTATTGTTTTGAATGTCGAGGAATGTTGTTTTTGTTCAACATTGCCCGATTACATAACAGGCCTTCGCGATGTCACCGACTGTTTTCATATTTTAACCTCTCCGCCGAGCGATTGCCACCGCGACTGTGGAATTAATCATATTTCTATTTAAAACATCAGAAGATAAGGTGTAGATTTATGTATATTGTGTAGGTACGTGATAACTTAGGGGTTAATGTCATTTCCACAGGTGACACCTGTCAAAAATATCAACCAATGTTTTCTTATCTACTTAAACTCTTTCCATCGCTTTCTCCGAATACATTTAGTTATTCATGTTTTCTCTGGGATATATTTTCATATATTTTTAACAAAAATGTGTTATTTATAAGTGGCCATTTGTTAGTATTTTTTTTTAATCTTGTAATTAAGTATTGAGAATGACTCACTAATTTATGTAAAACAAAAACGTGATGAAATGGAACTATGTATAACGCATATTCTCGTATGTAATAGGTCCCTATATCTAAAGACCTTTATTGTGGATCGTGGTAGTCTAGTGGTTAAAAGGCGTTGGACTATTGGCCCAAGGGTCTCGGGTTCGAATCCGCACATGGTCATACCATTTTTAACGCTTCATTGCCACCATCTCTCCTGACTCAAGCACAGGCACATTTGGCCTATTTGAGTAGGGCCCAAAATAATTGTATATGACCCTTAGGTCATACCAATTATTAAAAAAGAAAAACCTATTTAGCTAATGTAAAAATAAAAATGTATAAAAACACATCGCACTTATGAAGTTAAACTTCGTTACTTTTTTCTATATACTAAATTAATCTAATTGCGACACGCTCGTTCGGTTAAATTCGGGAAGACGCGTGGAAGTGATGTATTTTAATCGTTGCACCGAGGTATGTCACGTTGATTTTTGGTCATCTGTCGCGCTGATTTTCTTCTGATATAAATAAATAGGCGGTCAGAAACATTGTTGAAAACAGAAACTTAATTTCAAATGTTATTTTCCACAGTTGCAAAGCAAACGCGAGCTGTTCTTCAAGTCTGAGTCTCTGGGCGGCGGTGCGGCCGGTGCCGTAGGTGCCAACGGTGCCGCGCCGCAGGCGCAGCCGCCGAGCGCACGCGACGCCCTCGCCAAGCGCGCCAACACAGTGGACAGCCTCGAGAACGGCACCGCGCCGCCGCCGCCCGCCTCTGCGCCGCTGTCAGTCGCGCCGCCCAACAACGCTCCTCCGGCGCCGCCGAACAACGCCCCTCCGGCCACTCTGATCACCGCTCGCACTATGGACTCCATCAAGGTATCTCACTCACACGACTATTTGTTATTTTTAAGAGGTCACTTGCAATGGCAACATCTTTACAGGCGGACTGTTAGTGATATGACTTTTTTTTATATAATACCGTGCATTCAAACGTAGATTCTCCATTCTCACTGAGTGAAATCTCTTTTCGTATACACCTTCGTTTCTCGCGTATTCCTTCCATACCTGTTTCATTTGCCTAAATATAATTCAAGCTACACACAAAATGCCGTGCTAATAAAAAGATACTTATAATAAAAAATACCAAAGCATTGATTTATTCATCTTAACCGTAACCAATTTATTAAGGCTGTCTGTGATATTGTTTAGAACTATATGCCACCTTTTCTTTCTATAATCATTAAATATATTATTTTTGGTATGTGGTTTGTCACTCATCCTAACATATCAACATTCCACTTTCCACTCTCCTACCTACACACTTCTTTCACATTTCATCTAGTCGGCTTAAGTTATTAATTAATATATTTCTATATAACTGTCATTATATATAGCTTTAAGCATTTCTTATACAAATAAAAATAAAATAAATAATAACACCTTTAAAACAAAAATGAATAATTCATAAACATTTAAAGTTGTATGTCTAAAACCTCTTATTTCTCTTTTAACAGTGCTTTGGCCATTTATTGAAATTGGTACAATTTATTTATTTATTGTTTCACAGAAAAAACTTACAGCTAGACATACACTTATTACAAAAAAAAACATTTTATTTATAAACATACAAAGAGAAAATGAGATACATCTCCTCTCATTTAAAATCGCACTTAGTGGCATGTCAGAAACTTCACCATGTCCATCTAACTAGGTGCTGAACACCTGTCCTAAGATGGACTATTTATCTGTTTCCAATAAAAATGACCTGAATGCGAAGTATACGGAGATATCTAACGCTAATAAAATAAATACAGTGTTGTTATTGTATAGAATAGTAAAAATGTAGTCTGTAGTTTAGTGTCGTGTAGTGTAGTGTAATGTAGTGTAGTGTAGAGTAGTGTAGTAAAAAAACATTCTTATATATTTTAAAATTTTAATATGAGAGAAAAGGTATTTATGAGGGCGCGCTGTGGAAATGAAGAGAGAGATAGAGAAAGGGTTGTAATGGGATTATACCATAGGAAAAAGAAACTATATTAGTAAGTCGCAATAGAGCATGATTACACAAATGATGAAGAGACTAATTGCTCTGACTTAAATCGACCTAGCTCAATGAGCCACTCTTTTATCATCAATTTTAACTTGTTGGTCCATTTTGTTAAATTCCAGTCCCGGTTTAATTTATTGTAAATATGAGGCGCTAGGTACATCAAAAACCTTTTCGTGAAAGTTTTGTTTGCCTTTGGTACTGCTACGTGCTTAGAAGCATTTGCTCTAGTATGCTTTGAGTGTGGTAGTGGGATGTGGGTATGCTGATTTGTTATAAAATACTTGAATATGTTGAGTTGTACTTAGTGCTGAATATGTTGAGTTGTTTATACCTTTATAGTTATTTAATATATTGCAATTATTGTTTATCATGAGCAGTAACAATTAAAGGTAAATAAATACAAATAATATAAAATCAGTCTACCCGGTAGAGTTTAAATCTGTCTACCAGCCTAAAATCAAGAAAATCAAATCTGATTAAATTAATATCAATTTTAATGTTAAATGCTTTATCATGCCAACATTCATTAAATTAATTTCTCCTCGAGTATGCAATGGTGCATAATCAAAAATAAACATAGCATGATTATAATAACATAATATTTGTTTGTCTTTCTAGAAAATTGAACACCCACCTGTGGCACCTAAGCCAGACCCGCCTCCCAAAGCTGAAATTCGTCCTAAACTAAAAGAGCTCGATGGATATGTTGGATTCGCAAACTTACCTAATCAAGTTTACAGAAAGGCTGTCAAAAAAGGATTTGAATTTACACTCATGGTGGTTGGTAAGTTTGATGGTGGATATATTGCGTTTCATTTTTTGAATGACAATTTCACAATAAGCGTTCCGTAAAACATAATAATTTAAAGTAGATAGTGTAAATATTGTGCATCTCATTTTTAGTGTCATTACGAATTTTGACAAAAACATTGAAGTATTAAAATATTTCTCTTAATGTTTATTTTTTAATTACAAATAAACATTAAGAGAAACTAATCACTAATGTAATCAAAATTGCATTTTTAATTATCTTTTAATAATGTTACAAAATATTTATTTATTTTCCATGGTTAAAATAATCTATTAAATATTTTGACAAATGGATTCAACATGAATCAAATTTTATTTTGAATGGGGTAAAATATGATAAGCTTAGCTTTTAAAATAATAAATCCCCACCCCTCTAGCACATAGTCCCATGAGTATCTCCACTCTATTCACTGTTATAAAATCACTGCTATGTACTAATTAAGAATCAGAAATTTCATATTTGTTGGTTTTCTATCCAAAAAGTCATTTAGAGCATTGACGTTTCCTATTGTGGTTATGCTATTGAATATGAGTATAAGAAATAACTAGGATTGCTTTGTTTTTTTCTACTAAAAAAATTAAATAATGCCTTTTTGTGACTGGATATTACTGCCAAATGAATAAAAGAGTTCCGTCCAAATAAATAAAAGAAATATATATTTTATAATAATTTAACATCCTTTTTGGATTTTAAAAATTTAATGCTAATCCATAACTTTATTGTTTTATAATGAAACCTATGAAAAGTCCTATTCTTTAGAAAATATGTGATTTTTCCTTAGAGTAAGTAAATTGAAGAAATAAGAATAAGAATCCTGAACATATATATATAAAAATAAATTTTATTGTCTAGTTTTAGGCTTATATATTATTATCATATGTTTGCTTTTTCTTAACATACCACTATAGTCACTGTATTATCATACATAAACAATATGGTTACTAAACATTAATTACTTGACAAGTAGTGATGCACATTATGAGTACTCCCTTTATGGTATTTTGTGTGTTTCAGGCGAGTCCGGCCTAGGAAAGTCAACTCTTATAAATTCATTATTCCTGTCTGACGTATATGATAATGAGTCACATCCCGGACCATCTCTTCGAGTAAAGAAAACCGTCGGAGTCGAAACCAACGTAGTTATCCTGAAAGAAAATGGTGTCAATCTAAGATTGACAATAGTCGATACGCCTGGATTTGGTGATGCAGTCGACAATAGTAATTGGTAAGTTCAATTATATTCAAAAAGGTTTTTTTTTAAAGCTCGCCCATTGTTCCCCACCTGGTTGAATTAATACAAAATAACTAAATTGTTGTCTTTTTCGTAAACAAAAATAATAATCATGAATGAAAAAGTATAATTTCTCACAAAATTCTGTCAACCTGGCCTCTTTCAGGACTAAGCAGGCTCTTAAAACTGCAAACTACCAGCATTTAAAGTTTACTTTTTATGTGTCTTTTTATACCTGCCATTCATACACATTGTATGTAAGCATTAATATTACACATAAAGCATGTGCGTATTACATTTCTACAGTAAATAATATGTTTGTATGTTAATTTATCTTTTCAGGCGATTTGCTGCTATTAAAAAACAATCATCAAATATAATAAATATGTCAAATACCTTTATATACATTACTTTACATTATTAAAGAATTCATTTTGTCATTCACAGTTGGCAACCGGTGATTGACTTTGTGGAATCAAAATATGAAGAGTATTTGAATGCAGAGTCACGGGTCACACGTCAGGCATCGCCTTCTGACACGAGGGTCCACTGCTGCTTGTACTTCATAGCACCAAGTGGACACGGACTCAAACCCCTCGATGTTGAATTCATGCAGAGGCTCTGTGATAAAGTTAATATAGTTCCCGTTATAGCCAAAGCCGACACAATGACACCCGAAGAAATAGCATTCTTTAAGAAACAGGTTAGTTGGTAAATGTAGATGTAGAAAAAATATTCTAGGCATTATCAACGGTTTGAGCCGTACATTTAAGGTTTAAAGCATTCCAATTTTTTCAGGCACCCCATTAAATCCTGAAAATTTACATAAATACATTACATTTAACAATATACTGTTGTTTCGGCAGATGAATAAAATAAATGATGAGTAAATTACTAACCTTTAAAAAGCCTCTTGGTTAAATATCTTATTTTAGTTTTTTAATTACTTGCCAGCGAAAGATTTAAATGCAACCTGACCATGACCTGATCTTTGTGCAAATTTTATTTATGTTAAAGAATGAGGAGAGAAGAATGAAAGAGAGAGATGAATAAAGAGTTTAATGCATGACACATACTATTTTAGTAATTTATTATCATTTAACTACTTATGTCCAAAGTTTGAAAATATAAAATGTTTTCTTGATATTTGTTTGAGTATAACGCAGTTATTAAGATTCCCCTCTAACCAAATTAAACTTCATCACATACAAAATACATAGATAAAATTTATGTAAATTTGTTTCGTTAATCGACACTATGGCCCAATTTTATAGTTTGTCAGTACCTCGATCCTCTGGACCACTCTGATCCATCTGTCCTATTTTGCAGCAAGACCTCACGGACTACTTTCAGAACTTGTGATGCTTCACATATTAGCCCTGTAAACCTCCAAGGAATTAAAAGTAAAAAACTAAAATCTTCGAGAATTCTGTAAACGTGGCCAATTTTAACAAAACCTCAAAATGAACTTTCTTTTAGTCCACGAAAAATCTGATACTTTTACGCCATGCAGTTAGCTCTTAAAAATGTTCAAAAATGCATTCCACTGAACTTTTCAGCCTCAATCTGATTTTTAGCCTTGCTTATAAAACATAAAGGTTTATTTATTTTACAAACTCTGATGGTACTATAATTAACCTTATTTATAGGCACATAAATTGTTTGATTTTTTAATACATCTTAGTTTGAAATAAATGTATTATATTATAACTCATATGTATATTTTTTAACGTTTAATTACTCTTACTTAACCAGATATTAAATGAGATAACCCAACATAAGATCAAGATCTACGATTTTCCGGATGTGGTGGTAGGCGTAGGCCCACCCCTCGCCAATGGAACAGCCGCCAATGGTCCGCCTCCTGAGGACGAGTCTGCGGCCGTGAGAGCTCTCAGGGCTCGAGTGCCTTTTGCTGTCGTCGGATCAAACACGGTTGTTGAGGTCGACGGTAAGAAGATGCGAGGACGGAAGTATCCATGGGGCGTTGCTGAAGGTATCAGTATTTTTTAAATTAAATTTTAATCGGGAGCGAGCCACTCCGGGCAATGTGACATGCAACTAACAATGTGATTTTTAAAAAAGAGTATTATTGTCCTGGGGAGTAATTACATCCTTATAATAAGACAGACACATCATTTCAAAATATTCTTATTAATTTAAAAAAGGTTACCTAATAGGTAAGTACATTGTAAAGTACCAATTGTATAAAATACTACAAAACTGATGTGACAGATCAGACTAATCAGAAAACAATTACCTAAATGGCAAAAAAAATTGTCAGCTGTGAACTGAGTTCATGTGCCGAATATTTTTATTTTTTACGTATTTGGTTTTACTTATATTGTTAAGAATATGGATGGGACACCGGTTATCTTCAGTCATAATATTTAGTATCAATTTATAAACTCAAAAAAATCATTTGTAGTCTTCGACTTGAACAACAGAAGGACATTGAAAAAATTCAATTAATTCCTACATTCCCTGTTCATGATGAGTCTGTCCTCCTCTTTCAGCTAGTTCTGTTGCAATAGATATTGAATCTTAAAATCTTTTCTTTGCAAGTTCATCTAGATCCATCGTTTTGCAGACACCTTCCCGGAAAGACATTTTCGTGATAATTTTTGATTAATTAAACCACCTCATTGGTGATCAACCACTTTTTTACCAGGCTTTTTTATTTTTCCATGTCCACGTCTCATTATTACGATAAAATGTACTATAAGATTCAGTTTTGCACCCATAGACTTTAACCAATCTTTTTTACTTCTGATCGAATAAAATATTTGCCCAGTGTGCCGTCAGTTGTCAGTCATCTGTTGCCAACACTAAATTTTTGGAGTATAGATTCTTCATTGCCGTTTTTCAGAAATAAGTCATTAGACAGTTTTACCACACTGATAAATAATAACAGCCTGGTTAGGAGAGAACAAAAGAATTGAAAGAAACAGACATAACGTTAACGATATTCATCATTGTCTGTGATGTATGTCAGTCGACCATAAGGACAAACCGCAACAATCTGCAAACAGTTACATACCGGTTAGTTCATAAATACAAAATGCGGCAAATAAAAAGACCATTCAACCATAGTTCTTAAATATTTGTCTTTTATTCAGTTGAGAATCTGGCCCACAATGACTTTATTGCGCTGAGAAATATGGTGATCCGGACTCATCTCCAAGACCTCAAGGATGTGACGAGCTCCGTTCACTATGAGAACTTCCGCTGTCGCAAGCTCGCTGGACTGGGCACCGATGGGAAACCAGCAAGACTCAACTCCAATAAGTAAGTCTTGGGTTTTTCTAAATTATTGTAACTAATTTGGAAAGTCAATATTTGAAAATTTGTTACCTTAAATAAATCAAGCCATGTCAGCCAAATATTGTAAACACTCGTGAATCACATTTGTTACAACCTGGGACGTAAAGCTGTTACGCAATCTGATACACAACATGCAAAGTTTTATCGTAGCAGCCAAGGTTTTCAAAAGAAGTCTTTTAAATATATTGTAAGAATATTGACACCTTTTAAAGTAATATTTCAGTGGAGCTGCTTTATATTAAAAAGAAAAAAAATATAAAATACATAAGCAGTCACTGAAGACTGCTTACAGAAGTGAAAATTAAAAAAAAAACTTTCCGCTTAGGATCGAACCAAGGGCCTCGTGCGTGTAAAGCAAACGTGATAACCGCTATACTACGGAAACTGATATAAGCAGCGACAGGAATAGAGTATTAAATTTAATACCGTTAACATTAGCATGTCGTGACGCTAACCCATTAAATTTTCCCCATCCAAAATTTGCCTAACCCCTGCCTATAAAAGTGATCAAAAAATGTAAGTGTGTAAGGAATAAAATATTATACAACTTACAATATAGAATAAAAATCTGCTTATAAAAATAAATATAGTACTATTTTATCTGGTTCATATTCCATTGTTTTATACAAATTGATTATTTTTTACAATAATTTGCTTAATTATTCTTCCAGAATAAGCAGCACTTTTATGCCTTTGTAGGCAATGTTTATAAAATGACTAAGATCGAATGTGTAGTTTATTTTTTAATAATAAATGTAAAGTACTAACTAATAAATACTAAACTCCCCTTCAATTAAAATGCAGCTGGCAATGCTCTATTGCTCTATTGCTTAGTAATTGAATACCAGTCCCATGTGAATGCTCGTAAAGTCACAATCGTTTCCAAAACGCAATTCAACACACCCCCAAAAATCCTAGGGTCCTGCTATAAATATTTATACATTAAAAAATTTTAATTAAACATATTTTTATGACCATTTAATCCGGCTTGTAATTAATTAAGAGGCCTCCAAAAGTAAGTCATTTAGGTAGTATATAAAGATTCATTTATTTTTTGTTCTGTCATAACCGCATGACAGTCATCAGAAAAACCATTGAACATGACCTGTGTTTTAAAATAGGCAATGAACCCCCCAAAAACCTTAATTTATTAATGTTTGTAATGTACACATACAAATGTATTTTTTTTTTTTATAAAATGCCATAGAAGTAAAAACTTACTTAAGAAATGAGAACTACTCACTGCTAGGAAATACTAGCAACTCTTTTGATAAAATTATATAATAAACTAAAACAGTAGGGAATTAAATAGCTCGCATAATTTAAAAATCCATCTTGCGACGATTGCAATGGGTGAGGGTGACGGACAATTGAACTTTAGCCGAGTATGCAAAAGTAGCATTTGCTTCGGGTGCGCTGTTGCTCCCTATAAGTTGCCTTTCTCGCTCTCTGCGAATGGTCTTAGTGGGCTTACTATGAGATCCAAAAAATGGTCTTCATGATGTAATTTATAAAAAAATAGTCATTTATACTATGCAATTGGCCGCCTCCTAATTTTATTAAAATTATGATTTATCTTGCAACTTAGTATTTTTTATGATTATTCGTTAGATAGATAATATTAACACCAATCATAGACAATTGTGTGTTATTTATATAATATTCAATTAGAGAATATTAAGTCATTTCTACTGTGCTTAATATTTAACAATTTATTTGGAATTCCTCAAATATTTAATAAACTAGAAAGTTCCGGTAACCTGAAAAACAACTTGATAGGAACATTAAAAGAATCTATCTAGAATTTATGTATTATTTGAAATATTTTTTTAGACCACATAAAATAGTTGGGGACCAAAAACAAAGCATTATTTTTTATAGTTATTCTTCAGATTTAATTTATATGTCACGCTTGGGCATGCAAAAATGAAACCCTGCCATTTTGCATACAATTTAAATTTTCTGCAATCGGAAATATCTTTTATTTAGTTATGTTTATTTTAATCACTCGGCGCTAATGCTAGTTGTATTGTCAGTTTGTGCCCGCAAGGAGTGATGAACAGTTTCATGACAGTTTGGTAAGTCAGAAAAACAACAGTACAGAACATTGTTCGTAAAACTCCACTATTTTCTTTGTAAATGCACATCCAATCTTTATAAGTCACACATTGTATGAACCTGTGATGTTTTTATTGCTATAAATAATGTCCATTAGTATATTGTGGTGTTAATCACAACATTTTGTTGCTCCGGACAAAATTAAAATTTAATAAATTATATTGTACATATAAATAGGAACACTGTAATATTACCACTTTGGTTATGTGCTGTAACTAAATTACTTCTCTTTTTTAAAGGTATTTTATTGATTAATTTATTGACATTAGGACAGTATTATGTGGTTAGTGATATAATTTTCATTTCACCTCCTCAGGTTTTCATAGCTGAAGTTTATTCATGTGATAAAATATAAAAACAATTGTGAAAGTTTGTGGGGCTGTATGAATAAGTACAATCAAGAATTGATTAATTACAATTAGACCAAATATATGAGAATTGTTTTCCTCTCATTACATGATAAAAGAAACCTTGTATCTGCCATATTAGTAGTTTTTTTTCATCTGAGAGATGATCTGATTTAAATGTAATAATGATGATGATGTAACCCAAATACTGCCTAAATAACTCATCTCACGGTCTAGGGTGGCCTATTTTGAGGGATATTATTTTCGCTCATTTTGCCTGGTTAAGCACAAATTCTTCTATCCTAAAAATTACTAAAACATCCATTAGTTATTTTATAAAGCAATTTAAGCTTTTTAATATTTTAGTAAAATAACAGTGGACAATATTTGACTAAAAAGTACCATGTGCATTTGTAAGAAAATATAAGCTTGTAGTTATGCATCTGTTATTATTATTTTTTTAAAACATCATTTTTGTGTGCCGAGCAGTAGATTATTTAAATTGTGATTGTTTTTTATCTTTCCCAACTTGAATTTTAACTAAATTTAGTATTTTCATTTAATTAGTTCATAGCAGCGTAGTTTTTTTGTTGTCATTAGATGATTAGATGTATTACATATACATCAATATTGTAATATTTGGTGTGTTTAATTGTGTGAGTATATTGTTATTAGGCAAATAATTATTAATATTGAACATATTTGGAGTTGGCGAACTTGGATCATTTTTATATTTACACTATTTTTTCCAGGAATCCCTTGGCTCAAATGGAAGAAGAGAAACGGGAGCATGATGCCAAAATGAAGAAAATGGAGATTGAAATGGAACAGGTTAGGAAATCTTTATTACTTTCTCAGTCCTTGGCCGATTACTGCTAACGTAAGCCTTTTATGGGTTCCTTCACTATTATCGTCATCCTTAATCATCAGTCGTCTTGGTTGTGACCTGTCTATTGTGTGAAGTTAGCACGAATCTATCCCCGGGATGTCCTAAGGGAGACAAATTTAACACTCACTCAGTCGGGGTGCACGCGTCTTCCTGTGCACAGTACACGATTATTCGGCTTAACTGTTTAAAATGGTTAAATCTATGGTACAATTGTGCAGACACCATTCTCTACGAAATAATTTTATTTATCTTGGTATTACTTTTCTCAAGTACTTTAAGAATGTAATTAAATATTATTGGCATTAGTTGACACTTTAACCGGTAGATGTCGATATTTTAGTTAGCGCATGAACTGTAGAATAGTGCAGATGATTGAGCATAGTAATAGCGAAATCTCTCTTTACCGCATTAAGTTGCTGTTTGCGTTATTGAGAGAAAAAATATTCACCATTCCTGCTTTTCATCATACCCTGCCTCTGAGAATGGCATCGCAGATTTCCTTAGAAACTAAATGCTTTGCCAGTAAAGGTGCAAAAAAGATTTCTTGCTTCATGATCTGCTGTTACCTTTTTAATTTCTGGTGAATCCTCTAAAACAAATATACTTAATAGGCATGGAAAGCGCAATTTTGGCTAAAATTGTAATTCTGCAATCATTTCGCATTGATATTTTTTTTTTATTGTTTTATTCTAAATCAATGTCGAATATAAACACCTAAGCAATATTGAAGTAAATTGTACGTATGTATGAGTAAGTTGACATAAATAACAGTCATGAAAATACCACCCTTAGGTTTATATTATGTAGATATATTAAAATTGTTTTGTTTATAATATTTAGTTTATCTATTTAAAACATAATGTAAATCATTATTTAAGTTTTGTGTTACGTAGTTAAAACTGTATCTTTAACCCTGAATGTATCTTATGGCTTGTTACTGACTACAGGAATATCAGGGTCAATATTATCTATATACTTCCTAGGTCTACACAATGAACCCTAAAATTATTTACTTAATGGAAGCGCATGTCTGTCTGCCTCCAATATCAGAAAGTATGGTGTTGGTATGAAGCTTTTCATTATTTAAACCATGGTTAATATTACATCCCCTTACTTACACTATAGCAATAGTGTATTATTAATAGTAATTAACTATTTTTTTTACAATCATTTCATAGTTTTAATTTTTACATGATTCAGGTTTTTCTATGAACATGTTCATAATGCTATTTGATCTGTAACATTGCAGGTGTTTGAGATGAAGGTCCGCGAGAAACGTCAGAAACTGAAGGAATCAGAGGCTGAATTGGCGCGGCGCCATGAGGCCACACGTCGTGCTCTCGAGCAGCAGGCAAGGGAGCTCGAGGAGAGGCAGAGACAATTGGATCAGGAGAGGCTGGCCTGGGAACAGCTCAATGGCCTGTCCCTCGACGACCTTAGGCGGCGCTCGCTCGAAGCCAACAGCAAAGAGTAAGATTTTTTGGTCTATTTCTCTTTCTTGATTCCCAAATTTCTACAGAAGAGCTGTTAATTGCTTTAGATCGTATTCTGGCCCTTAATTTCGCCACAGGTCATGTTGATAGCTAATAGTTTTCAAGCTATGAGTGTGTCCTTTCTCCTTCTTTTATCAGAGTTCATATGAAGTTCCGGCAGTGTTGTTTAGTTAATTATTGTAGTAGACTTATAAATACATGGTTAGAATCAACTGTAATTACAGTAAGATGTTACTTTCCAAGTTGTATTCGTAGTGACTGATAGGGTTGGCGATATAATACCGGTATATCAAAATAACAATATTGTTTGGACGATATGTCGGTGTTTTATACCGATATTTTTCCTCCTGATATTTGGTGATAATATCGTTGCACAATACTAACTACGGACTGAGGCAGAATCCTGTAAATTCTTGTACACGAGGGAGGCAGGTAGAGTTTGTTAGTGTCGCTGTGGGGCTAGTTTGAAGCTGACTCACCGATCGCTCACCGTCGTTTGACGTTTGTCTAACTCTAACTCTAACTATGCATTAAACAACTTACTTAGAAAATATATTCAGTTCAAACATAATGCCCTCCAATCTGTTCTAATCTGCAAAGTCTCTTTTAAACAAGCAAAGTTATTACCATGACAACATTCTGCTCCTAATTCATGTAACTGTTAATCACTGTAACACCAGATACCAATAGAACCTATATAAAATATATATCGGTTCTATCGGTAAAATTAAATGTATTGTTTCAAAAAAATAATAAATAAATGAAATGAATGAAAGAAGACCCTCCTGCCCCCCCCCCCTCCCCCAATTCCCTTGGCTAATTCCTCCACCACCCTCTTAAATACCAGGAAACATAAATACTCTCCTTGACTTGGCTTTGAATGTCACCCTGGCAGTATCATTCCACATTTTAGGGAAAAAAGCATTAGTGGTCGGTCAATAGGCGAACATTGGGTACAATATAGATTTTTTTAAACTCAATATTACGGTCTTAAATCCTAGCTTTTTGTTTATTTTTGCATAGTTTGTGGCTTCACCTCGCTCTTTCCTATGGCCTAATATAGTTTTGATTGTGAAAGGAAAGGCCAACCTTCATGGAACGCTTTCGCCATTGTTTTTGCATCAAGCCAAATTGAATCGCATTTTTATCTCCAGCCTCTACTGTCTTTTCCGCCAATTTGAAGGATCATAAATCCTTAATCTGCTCTTACGTGATTTCCATGTTCTTTATGCTATTACCAAACTTTTTTTGTTGCAGGACTGTGGATGGTAAAGAGAAAAAGGACAAAAAGAAGAAAGGACTGTTCTAAAGAAGTAATGATCAAGTGAACGACTTATGTAATTTATTTTCCAGTACTGAAGCATCTTGTGTTTGCTCAAGAAATTGCTCCAAGCGATTAATGTGTGTTTGTGTGTAGTTTTGAAGTGGCTTCATTTGTAAGGGACGAGTGAAGAGTTGTTTTATTTAAATTGTGTGCCATGGGAGACTACTTTAATGCCTAACATGAAAGTGGTCAACGCAGACACATTTGATTGTAGACTTTGATTAACCTAAAATGATTTCAGACTGCAAAACATACAAATTACTCCCTAAAATATTATTGAAAATCATTTACAGATTTTATGTTTTTTTCTCAGCAATTTGAATAATAGGTTTTAACGTCTAGTTTTTTTTTTAAATTAATAAGCAATTAAAAATATGGAAGTACAAATTTCAAAAAGTGTTGTATCACAATAATTAAACCTTTTAAATTTTCCGATTAATTTACAGGAGTTGGTCTCAGTTCGATATGTACCTATACAATGATTTGGGATTCTTTGTCAAAAATAGCAGTAAAAATATTTTAGATTTTTATGTATATCGAGTGTGGTATGAGTACCTCAATATTAAACTAAAATGGATTAAGTCGAGAAAATCGAAAGGTCAAATATTTGACGAAATCAATTTTAAATGCTCAAACGAAGAATTTTTTGAAAAAAAAAAATCAGTTTGTGATTTTAGATGTAACAACTCTCTGTATAAATTTAAACATATTCCGGGTTTCGATCACTATTTAAAAAAAAGCTTCTATTAAACATAATCATAGCTTTCGAACTAGTCTTAGAACGTAAGAATTTTGGGCCGGCGAAGGCTTTTGGGAAAGACATTTTTGGAACCTTAAAAACTATGCACTATACGAAAAAAAAAACATTAATAATTTTTTTACCAATTATGGTATGTTGGCAGGCTTAAAATATCGAACTGAGTAACCTGTATCTAACACTATAAAGTTTATGAACAATAAATGTTTGTGAAATGTTAATAATATTTTTAGACTGCAAAACGTTGAACAACTAACAGTGGTTCATAAAGTTTTACATATAATTTTGTTCGCAGCATCCGTCTGAGTTTTTTTTTACAGAATTTCGGTATTTCTAGTCTTTTGTTTGGCATGGATCAGCATCCGACACAAATGTTTTATAGTTCCCTTATTTGATACATTATACATTTTGTAGTAGATTTTCTTTTTGTGTAGTTTAAGGTTTAGGTTGTAACTCTCATATTATATTACTAAAAATGTTTCTTTTACGTGCAGTTGAAATTAGCTGATATCTCAAATTAAACCCTTTGACCGCCTCTGACTTTACATGTCAAAAATGCACTCATCGCCACCGTTGGGGATACTATACAACGCTTCAAAGAACAATTTTTCGAAATCCGCTTATCTAAACTGAAATATTTCTTGTTGGATAACTGGGTTGCGTGTGAGGTAATAAAGTTTTTTCGGGGATAATACAGTTATGGGCAATCTGGGTAATGTGACAGAAAAAAATAGGTATCTATCCATTTTGCAACTAAAAGTATTTTTCTGCCAAAAAACCAGCCGAACAGATTCAATTAAATGGTTGTCTTACATTTAGGTTGACACATAACATCGCTTTTTTAATTTAATGATGATGAAAATGACAGTAAACACTATTAGACTAACCACTGCTGCGGGCAGTTTTAAAAATTAAAATTTTTATATCTGTCAGAACAAGGTAAAGCCACCGTTTATTTAATAAACAAATAAATGAACACTTTAAAATTTAATTTACTATTTTTTCCTACTCAAAAATTTATACTTTGATGCAAGGGAATTACCAATGGGCGGGGGAACAAAATTAGAAAATGAATTTAAGATGGAGAACTTAAACAAACAAAAAATGCAGTTTCCCAGGCGAAAAAGACACGCACAGCACGCAGTCAGTGAACATTATGCACACAGTATATACACGACACGTGAGTTCGATGATACTGCTTGCTACCTGTCGCACAGATTTTGTGTCCCTGACTCCTTGACTCTCCTGACTCTGACTCCCTGATTTACCCTATTAGCAAACAAAAATCGATTACAATAATAATTAGGTAACCTAGCATGACAGCTCGCAAAAATGGAATGCGGATAAAGTTGCGCGTGGCGACTACGACATTTCTGCTTTAAAATAGTGGCAGTCAAAAGGTTAATAAAAAAAAATGAATTTTCGAACATTCTTAACATAAAGTATTTTAATAATTGCAATGTAAACTATGGCCTACTTCGCGATAATTATTTTTATCTATCGCATTGATAAAGTGTTTTATGCTTTTTAGAGTAATATATATGTAAATGTACACAGAACATATTCTTTTAAAACATTCCACTTTTGTTTGGTTGTTATTTTGCTGTATGGATATGTATTTTTTTGTTTTTCAAGCTCAATTCCCAATTATGGTATAGTTTTATTTCTCACAATAATAGCAAAATGCTTTTTTTTTTCATAATTAATGGGAGTATAGGTCTCATAATACTTGCTCACGTGCTGAGTTAAGATACATTTGTATGTTACAAGTTTTATTTATTATAATCCTCTTGCATCGGTAATCGTCTAGCCCTTGACCTATGTGGATACACCACAGTTAGTTAAATTTCTAAACAGTATTTTCACTAAGCTAATTGTATTTAACATACCTAAATTATAATCCATTAGTAATCGTTTTCCAATAAGAATTTAATTAATTACATAAAAATGCTTTAAAAAAATCTCTGTTCTTTGTCTATACGGCGTTTCTGAATTTGAGGCTGTTGCGAGGAATCTCTAGAACACTTCTTAAATGAACTAGGACTCACTCAAACTCACTTGTAAGGCTGCTGAAGAGGTGTGCTTCTGCATATAAAAATATAGATCTAAATCTGAAACAATCACCCCAAGAACCCATTCTGTTCTGTCATTATTTGTGTTGTGTTCACAAAATAACATAGCTTATGAGTCAGAGTAGCCCGCAGATTTTTTTTTTTTTCTGTTCTGTTAAACTTGTGGTCAAAGTCACAGTCAAATACTTTAACAAATGAATACAGGCTAATCCTGGTGAGACACAAGTAAGATAGTATATTTAAAAAAATACGCAACCATCTTCTTCATCTCACAGATATTATCTCTCAAGATTTTTTTTTGAAATGTGAGTTAATAGTTTCCTTTTATTATGTAAGTTGTTTTAAGTCTTATCATTATATGACATCGATAAAAATAATAATTTTGAACAAAATAACTATCTAAGCAAAATAGACTTAATATTTTGACTCATTATAAAATACAATGAATACAAATAATTTTAAAATCTTCATTTTCGTCCATAATCTGTTGCCAAAATATTGATTCTTAGAGCCTAATTAGAATTTAAAATCAAATTAATGTTAAGTGATATTGGAAGCCGCAGTTTGTATCTACAATTTTTCTTACACATTTGTGCACGCATTTACAAATTGGAAATAGTAAACTGATTGTGGAAATTCTTGTAATGTGTAGATAAATAATAACTTGATATTATATTATACTTTCAACACCTCAGTAATTACTAAGGAGAAATTGTATAATAAGTTAGCTATTAATGATGTACATGATTTAACGGTCTTTTTAATTTATGATTATATAGGAACTCCAGTCCAATGTTTGTATAACCTTGCTTTTGAAACGCATAATATTTTTAGGATCCGATTACAATTAATTGTACAGATGAAAACTTAATTCATTTGTGCAGATTAAAAATGTCATGTCCAAAAAAAATTATACGAAACAAAAGTTTTACGGCTAAAATATGGCAACTCATATCACCATGGCTTGATAAAGTCTGAGAATCGATATAGAAACCTAATTATTTTTACGTTTGCCGATTTTCACTAGCAACTACCAAATTAATCTGGTTTTTTTTTAGTAGATAACCTGTAATAAAAAATCTCTACCATTCATTGAATTTTAATTTATATATTATCAGCTTTTTTAGTTTAAATTTGGTCATATTTTAAATAGTTTAAATAAAAACATGTTTGTTTTTATAGGGCAGTGTCTTCATCATTCCACTTTGCAACAATAGTATTTTTTATTGTGGATATGTCATTTGCATGTTTCTACCATCAAATAAATTTTTAGGTTATTTGAAATTACAACTTTCCTAGTGCACTGGGCACATCAGGAGAATCCAGGTAAGCAGTGCGAGTATTAATAAAAAAATAGTAGTGGAGTTTTTTTTTTACCTGTTACTTAATATCTAAAATTATTTTCAAATAGAGGTCTTTACATCTGCGTTTATATTTTGGACATGTTTAAAATAATAAATGTTTTTGAAAATATCCTAACTTAAAGTCCTAGATGTAAAAAAGATTTATGCGAGTAATATGCCAAAGCAATAATGTTGTGAAGTTCTTTTTTGTAGTCCATCCCCAAAGATTTATTGAAGATTGAATTTTTTTTAATTCCAAATATGTTTTTATTGAAACAAACTCATTTGGTTCACATACGTATTAATCATGCCATATCTTTGATTCAGCTGCAGTGCTCTTGAGTGGATCCGACATTATTGCTATTCATGTCAGGGGACATTTTCCAATTTTCAGTGTTACCTGTACTACTTATAGTCTCAAATACACTGTCTTTTATTATAGCTAAAATGAAGAAAGATATTTTTCAGTATTACTGTTTTACTAATGAGTTTGTGGATTATTCCTGACCTCACATATAATATATGTAATTATATGTAAAATGCAGAGCCTTTTTTAGAAACTTTCCCATCATTTGTTGTTTTGTGTAAAGTCATAATTTAAATGTAAGTTTTCATTTTCTCACTTCATCACATGTATTATAGGTCCACTCTCCTTTCTACAGTTTTCATTATTTATAAGGGTAGCTGAGAGAACTTTTGTATTGTGTATTGTTTGTAATTTAGTTGTTTTTTTTTATCACTAGGAGTGATAACGGAGAAAGAAATGATTATAACAACGTGAATATAGAAGTAATTTTGCTTTTTATAAAGTGATGTAATATATATCGTACCTTTTATTAAATATTTGGTAAAACACATTCATGTCTTTTATTATTGCGTAGAGTAGTTATTTTCTGCGTTTATTAAATATAAGAGTTGTCAAGTAACATAGTAGCTGAAAATAGTAACAATATGACAACTTAATTAAGAAAACCATAAATAAAATTCCTTATTAGGGATCTCCAGGCACACCGTAAAACTTTCAAAAGGCTACTTCTAAAGTATGGCAACTACACTCTTTCAACACACAACAGAAGAACCCTACTTTATGTACTGGGTCACTCGAGGATTGACGAAAACCTCGTCTGAAAAAGCAGACCAGTTGGCTAGGAAAGGTGCTAAAATGCCTATAGTTGGTCCTAAATCATTCTGTGGTGTACTTAGAAGTACCAGTAAGCTCCTAAAAGTCTAGGAAACAGACCAAAGCCTAAGACGCTGAGAGCAAACTTTAAGTGGGTCTATTACATAGAGGACAGGGATCTATATTCAGATCCAATACAATATAAAATACGTAGGTACCAACTTTATTTATCTGATAGTATCTGATGTATTATTTAGGCCTATAGCTTAAAAAACATTCATATTTGATAAAGTACTTAAGAAATTAAGATTTATGGACGCTGCATTATCTATCCAAAAGTGACGCATTAGGAGAAGGCAAATTTGGTAGAAGAAAAAAAGTGGACATGAGATTCTAAATCTGTTATGAACGTTGGCAAAGAATTGTGCGGTGTTTACGAATACATATCTACGTTTTAAAATGCTAACTTCTGTATAAAAAATGTTTAAAAACTAATCAGCAAAAAAGTTCACTAGATTTGTGCAATGAGCATGAAATAATATTTTTTATTTTTATTGAGTATTTTTTGTTTTTAATAAATTATAAAACAGATATATCCCTTAATCATACATTTTTATGCATATATGCCGTTGGTTAGTTACGTAGCATATTTCATGCCTGTGAAATTAGCAGATCCACAGTTCTAATGCCAGGTTTAAGTCAAAGTTTTGCATTAACGTTTAAGGCAACTAGAATTAATTAGTTTGTAAATTCCTTCTTGACAGACAAAAAAAGCATTTTTTTTTGTTTGGAAAAATGTTAAGTTGCATTTCACACGATGTGCTATCAATAATAGACCGTCTTGAGACGATTTATAAATTCAAATTCCTTACAGTTTAGTTTTCATAATCGAAGACAGTACTTCAGTCTTAATCTTGTTTTACCACGCTCTTGGACTAGACACCTTCTCTGGGTAGTCAACTAAATACAAGTATTTATCTTGTTATTAAGTTCGAATCCCTAATTCTTAATTTCAATTCATATTCATCCGTGTTCGTGTCCGGTAAAGGACTCGTTTTACCTCTTCGTTAATATATTGTTTTGTTTTCAAAATACATGATTTTTAAAAAATATATATTATTCTAGCCACAATCATCAGGTAAATGTTCTAAACATTAAAAACTCAGAAATAAAATAAAAACAATCAAAGTTTAAAAGGTAAAAGAACTACAATAATCTAAAAACTATAATCGACAAAATAAAAGACGTTAATATTTGACGTTCTACAAAACGATTATCTACAAAAGAACTTTAAATGGCTTTATATAACCAAACGCCATAAAATAAAAATATTTAGTAGGTTGGCACCTAATTTTTATTAGGTAGGTAGGTACAATTAAGAATAATTAAAATAACCATAAGTAATAATAACAGGATCAATATGGCATATTAATAAGGACACACGCCATAGGTATGGTGTACCCAAAAGATCGTTGGGTGTGCCGCGTTCATAATGGGTAGTTGCTTTCCTTTGGCGGGTTTTTCTTTTTCTGGTCTCAATATTTAATTAGGCACAATTTCATTTATTTCCACATAGAAGACAAAATAATACACAAAATGTACAGTCACGCTAAAAAATACTAGTTTTTATCTTTTTAGTTTGGTGATAATACCAGAAACGAGCGAGATCACGTTGACAACAAAAGAAACGACTGTTCTCGCTCGCTTCTGGTGATTACCGGAAGACTACTTAGTACATTTTAGTTTGTGTAAATTTTGCGTATTGTTATGTTTTCTACTATGGAAACAATTAATGGAACTGTAACCTAACTAAATAATGGTATCAGGAAAAGAAAAAGCCACGAAAGGCAAAAGAAGAAAGAAAGTCAGACGCGTTATGAAATATGTAAGTTGTCAGTTTAGCTAATCCCATGTTACCAACATTGCAAAGTTTAATCCTAATTGAATGCGAGAAATAAGAAATCACATTGATTTGGTCGCAACCATGGATGTATTTTATGAAGTCTGATTTCTGCCTGACTTTGTTAGGAGTGCGGTACCTGACCATTGTGTTATTTTATACTGAATATGTCCAGGTTTTATTGAAATATTAAAAAAATGTTAGAAGCGTGTGGACACGTCTCAGCTTTGAATTATATCAATATTTTCAACGTGATATATGACGGATTGTTGACGGCTTTTTATGATTTTTGTTGAGCGAAATGCCGATACGTATATCGAGACTATACAAGTTTATTAAGGCGGTTGCTAACAAGACACATACAAAACTGGTATTCAATGGACTTACAGATGTCTGTTGCAACGATCTTCACATGCCACCGGGTTTTTATTCCTATGGACAAATTTGTTTTTTTATTTTGGTTTTTTTTTAATGGGTTGTATGTTTTTATTTGTAGATTGTGTGTGATTGTGTGTATAACAAAAAATAGCTATATTTACTTTTGAGTACAAATTATTGTGAAAGGTTATTCAATTATAAAAATAAAACACTTTTTTTGTTTTATTTAGCATCTACTTAGAGTGATATCGGATATTTTACACTGTGCTCTTTCTTCGGTTTGTTATAATGGTTTTGTCCAAGTAAAGCTTATTATATTCAATTCTAGAAATATTATTAAAAGGTTATTAGGATTCATACGCCTAACGTTTGTAGAAACTTACACGACATTTAGAAAAAAAAACGGGTAAGTATGTAATAATTATTATATAACTGATATTGACAAATACATTTTTATTATTATTATTTATTATTGTCCGTCGCATTAGTGACGTAGCGTAAATCACAACTAAAATGTTGAGGACAAATTGACTCGAACGTCGACTGAACGACCAAGTGGTGGTTCAAGTGATGGTGGCCATCAATGCTCCGTAGTCAATAAAGTAAACCTGAGATCGGAATTATTTGTTATGTGTTATATATGAGACACTTTATATTGTGCCCACCTTCACAGGAAAAGTCTAAAAATAAACCCGTTTCGTAGAGATTTCAAAGTCCATTTGAAGATATCATCAGCGTAACGGTTTCATGCTTAAACGGAATGATCAAATAAAAAGGTCTCTTTCATCCCCTTCCAACATTTTAGTATTTCCTTTATATCTATCTACCCGTTTAGGTTCTAAGTTATTAGGGATAACGTAGCGTTAAAGTATGTGTCTACACAGAACATTTGAACTTTGACACTTTTTCCTGTGTCCTACGAATTTATTTCAATTTTTCGAGGGGAAGGGAAAGGATTACCATTATACAATCTAGCGCATAATAAGTGAGTTTAGCACAGTTGCGAATAATCACAGTATATTAAAATTCATCATGGTTAGAGAAAAAAATATAAATTACATGATAATATTAAACCGTTTTTGTAATACGTCGCCAGCTGATGGTTCGCTCGCGACGCTAGGTTGCCTCGAGGCTATGAATATCTATCGCGTGTAGCTATGCCAAAGGCAATTTACACCAGCGCTTTAATAAAAATAATAAATTTGGGGATGAATTAGTTTCGCATTTTTTTAATGTAATTTCTTAACACCCCTTTAAGTCTTCGGGAATGGTATCGTACCAGCCTGTAACCTCATTTTGTCAACTATTGAAATATCGAAAGACGCAACATAGTGTTCGTCGTGTTTTGTCATAGATAACATAGTGGCAAAAACGTCCCTCGATGCTTATTTATTCATCTAGCTTTTTAGAAGAGTATCTAGGGTCACGTTGATTGAATAGCGATGATCTGACTATGTCAAAGTATACTTTAAAAATACACCCGTGTAGGCTAGGAACGGATTTGCATACAATTCTGGTCGAATATTCTGCGCCAAAACCTTTCTCGGAACTTCAATGAATTGTACCGTTCCCCGCTTGGGGAGGAGGAGGAGGAGGTAATCCCTGTAATTACATCCGACTGCTGTGAAGCTGATTACGACAAATATCTTTTATTGGATTTAATAATCGCGATTTTATTAATTTATTTAATACGCACGCTAAACGTTATAGATTAACATCCAAATTATGTTGCTTGCTTAAAATACAATTAGGATACATAACTAGGTACATAGAACCCTGAGAAGGTCTTCAAGAGTGAGTATTCTCGTTACGTACCTCAACGGACCTCAAAAAGGATTTTTGTAACGAACTATCTGATTTCTCATATAAACAGGTACTCAAAAAATATTTGTTAAATTGACCTGCCATTAAAAACGGACAAATCTATATTTCGTATCAAAATGATTGACAAAACTCATCAAAAAACGAAAGTCACAAAGCTAATGTTTTTTTTTATCGAACATCAGATCTTTATCAATGTGATTTATTGTGACGGCTAACTAAACTTTTGCCAAGTCACGGTTTTCCGAAACATTCTTGGAAATCAAATGGGAAAAAAAACGGTTTATTGGTTACCGTGAAAGCAGTGTCAGCAATGACTCACTTGCTAAGATTGGAGCATTGCTTTGTAGCGCGGGTAGGAATATTTAAGAAAAAAAATGCCTGTGCTAAAATTAAAAAAAAAAACAAATTTTTAAGAAAGGGGACCGGTTTTTTTTGTATAATAACACAGAAATCAATTTCACTCATTGTTTTTGAAGAGTTAAAATAATATCAAATTTTACAAGTTTTCGTTTTAGTTCTCTTGCGAACTTTGACAATACAAATTCACACAAGCCGGTCCCAGTCCGATTCGGAGAGCAGTCGAATGATTAAATTCCATTTCCGTGGATATTGATTTATTTGTCTGTTCGCCTCTGTGAGATCAAAGTGAATATCTATTGGTTATTTATAATTGTCACTTGACACTGGTTATAATCATTTATTATGAAGGCCATTAATTTGAAAGAAAAATAAGAAAACGCGAGCAATTGACATACTCGTATATTTCCAAAAACATTTGCGCTCATGTCTGGGACCGGCTTTATAAAATGGCGTCCGATTTACGGACGTCTCAGGGTCTAATAGCATTTGTGCATTTGCTCGGGATCGGCTATTATCTTGAGGGAATTATTTGTTTTGACAATTCTAACAACGGTACCGATTGACCTCAGAACGACATATATTTAATTACAGTGGTTAATTCTAAAAACTTATTTTAACAGAAGCCCTTCCATAGCGTCGAAATGTTTCGATTGCAAGTTGCATCTGAATCAGATTGTGAGAAAGTTCCTAAAAGGATTTTCTTACGAATTTACTTAGAAGTCTGCAGCAGAGACTTCATTCCTGGTGCTCCGGGAATGAGGGGTCTCTAATAGGCAGACAAAAGGCATCTGTATTCAATTCTTATTTTGGAGTAATTTACATTTATTTATTTAGGTTGACAATTATTTTGACCATATGGTATAGTAATTAAGAATAATGAAACACTAAATTCGTACAAGCATTCGACACTACTATACTTTCCTGCCCCTTAACTAGACTATCTTCTGTACTAAAGAAGGCAGTGTTCCGTCCTTTTCAGGTTTTTAATGTTACGCGATACACAGGTTACTGTTTTCGTAACTGGTTTCGTTTTCGTTGGTCGTGTTTTCGTATTTAATAAATCCATTCTATTAATAAAATCGAATTGATTTATAAAATTTACAATAAAATAATAAAAATTAAAAAAAATAGTAATAAAAATATATCATTTAATGAAATTTAAATAATTCCTTATTCAAAATTAGCACATAGAAAAAAAAAAATACCGAATAAAACCTCTAAAATTTGAAATTATATTAAGTAAGATATTCTTAAATATATCAAGATATTATACTATATACTAAATATACTTTACTATACTATATTTACATACTTCTCTACATACATACTTTTACGGTGTTATTATAATTTATATGTAATTGGTTAAATAATTAAATATTGTGAAAATGAATAATAAATAACTAATTCTACAATCTACTTCATTTCATCAACCCCTCCTAGCTTGGCATAGAGTGAATCGGCCATTTTTAATAGCGAAGCGAAGCATAAAACCAATTTAGTGGCATGATAAACGAAAAGAATACATTTATGACTGTAATGCTATCAATTTATTTTCAAATTGATTGACTGCTGTTTGTAAAAAATAGTAGTAGTTGAATATTAAATTACATAGGTATTTGTCGTCATAGTAATAGTTGTTTGAATCACAAAGAAATATATACGAGTACATGGATTTAAATTCAGTATCAACGATACTGTTAAATAAAAGTTGGTTTTATTTTTTTAGAAAATAAGATCTTATGTAAAAATTTTTGATTTTCAAAATGTGATAAATACGTACCTACATCTATCCTTTCTATTATTTGCTTTAAGCGAATTAAATTACGATTTTACCACTGTCACTCATTGACGTGATAGATTTAAAAGAATAATAATAATTGAGTAAAATCCCAAAAGATTTCGTGATACCACGGATTCCGCTAACTGCATTTATTTTGGGATAAGAATGTAAGATCTTGAGACCTTATTTAATCGTTTTGAAGAAAATTTAGGACGGAGAGTACCTACTCGTATGTTATGTTCCGTAGTAGATATAGATAGAGTGCTGCTATTCACTCCCGCGTCCATTTGCAGAACTATTTGTACTTTTATCATCCACTAGACTTTTGGGTGCGATGGTTTGTATCTCTTCAGGGTTTACAATTCAGGGTCTAGGATTTCCGACAGAACCTGCACTGGCCATTAACTAATTAAGTGCAGCAGGCGTTTATTTAGCTTTCAGCGGACTGTGGTGGTAAAACTTACCTAACTTTATGAAACGTCATCAAATTTCATAATAGTAAATTTGGAAAAGTTACCACTTTACCAGTAAGGACTTATTTTCATCTTTAATATTAGACATATGTACTAGATTCTTTTATTCATGTTGTGCGTGTGAGGGGGGGAGAGGGGGGGAAGTAACGAATTTCGTTATTAGTATCCAATTTTTCATTTTCTGCTGAAACTTAATAACGTATCAAACGCCTATTCTTCGACGAAACGAAAAGAGTCTTTACTTTAAGTTCAGGCTAAACTTTGCGACAAGCATTTCCTCCCGAGATTGAGTTAACCTCTATCAAGCTGTCGTCTCCACGCCACCAATCTTTCGAGAGAAGAACTCGTCAGGAAAGATCAATACGAACGGGGGTAAAAACTTTATAGCACACGATAAACTTGGCGATGAAACATTTTATAAAATAATAAGCAGCAATGGGCAGCTAGATGAATACTTCCAATATAATATGATAAATTCCACTATAAAGAAAAAAAAAATAAACGAATATGTCACACTTATGAAAAACATTTATGGTATTAAGGCGACTTTGGTTTTCGTTCATAGAATAGTTTAATTACGTAAAAGCGTTGTAAGCGAGGTACGGCAACTATGATAGCACAAGTTGGAAAATGACAAGCGGGAAAATGACACAAGTGTCATTTTCCCGCAAGTCGATGGTCGAAGTCAACATGTCAAATCGCCTGAGTAATTGAAAGCTATATGTTGAAATTCTGAATCTCTAATAGATGAAAATATAAGTAAAGTATGATGTATATGTCAAAAAACAAAACAAAAATATAACAATAATGGATATTGTAATTAAGATGAAGGACTCATCTACCTCATTTACCCAGAATCATAAATTAGAAAGATATATATATAATCTTTGATAATACCTACCTATATCATAATTAGAGAGGATAACGAGAGTTGTAACATGAATTTTTGTAAAACTCAGAGCTGAGTTTAAACCTACATCCTGCGATCTCAGAGGTTGAAGAACTCTTTAGTTACGTACCTTTATAAATGTTTTTTTGATTTGGCTTCAAAACCAACGCTTTCTAAAATATTAAATAAAACTTTTCAAAATTACGGAGTGTGTTTTAGGGTTTTGTGAAAGTTTTAATGGGGTCTGGACATAATTTACGGATTGACGTTCTTCCTTTATCAGCTTTGGGCACATTCATGCGGAACGTCCGAGTTTCGGCAAAAGGGTTTAATTAAAACTCATCCCACGGGATCAAGTCACATCGTTGAATATTCCCACTAGGTAATTGAATTAAATGTTACCTACAATAAATAAGGATTATTTTAGGACTACAGAACTTCTATTATCTGTCAGAGGTCGGGATTGAACGTGTGATGGATAACAAAATGTCGCTGAAGTATTTTTTTTGGCTTCAAGGTTTTAAAAAAATATTATTAGGTTATAAGTAAATGTCGTTAAAACTATGAAAATTAAACACTAAAAAATCTATTCTAAAAGTCGTATATATATTTTTTACCGTTGTACGGTTGGTAATAATTAAAAATTAGTATTTTTATATTTTATCTTATATTATAACTAACATGTTTTCTTCCAACCTTTAAATAAATACAGGAAACGTTATTATTAGCGCTGTTTTGAAAATAAAAATATATTAATAAATGTAAGCACGTGACTTGACATTGACGTGAAAAAAATTTGTATGGAACACTTAGTATTTGTTTTTTGCTACCTTACACTAGACGTTACCTAACTAAAATAAGACCATCTCTGAAAAAAATCCTCATCTTAAACAAGAAAAATACTTAAAATCGCGTCAGCCATTGAGAACATCGTCCTTTTAGCTTCCGTGCATATATTCATGTATGGAGCACCTACTATCCCCGTCTTTTAGCAGTCTGTGCGTTTATGTTGCATATTTCAACTAGAGTTGAATTTTTATGTGTGGATGGGTTGTTGCTTTTAAAAACCACAACCATAGCCCTTTATAATTACATCGGAGGCTGTTCGGATAATATAGACATAAAACAT
Source organism: Neomicropteryx cornuta (assembly GCA_020383195.1). Taxonomy (NCBI): domain Eukaryota; kingdom Metazoa; phylum Arthropoda; class Insecta; order Lepidoptera; family Micropterigidae; genus Neomicropteryx; species Neomicropteryx cornuta. Next base: position 17,935,257 of record JAHKQU010000014.1, read on the forward strand.
TAATGTCAACAAAATTATAGTACTTAAAAATGAAACATTGACAGTTCGATAGAGTGCCCAAATATCATATTCAAATTTCGAATGATGACAGCACGGCTATTGGAACGTATTATTTATTATTGGCCAGGTAAAATTAATACAAAAAGAAACATGTAAAAGAATATTTACTGCCACATTATAATTATTATGAAATAATAATGATATTAAATTGAAATTTTATGTCCTTGTTGTTTCATTACTAGCCGTATTGTGTTATTTCGCAAACCTAACTAGGTCCCTATGAAGTTTTACTTTTGTACTGTGTAGTATAAATATCGTTTCTAATTTTCCATATGCATGTTGTTTTAAGGTTAGCCAAGGTTATGTATCCTAGCGACAGAAACAACTCACCTCGTCCGTAAGACGTTTCATTCATGCTGCAGTGGTTCGGTCTATCTCAGCCTCTCGACGCGCCGTGCGGGCAGGCGAAATGTATTTCTCATGCAACAAAGCCGCTCGCCGAGAAACTCTAGCAGTGGCTGGAAGCAATCTGAAACAAGACTGTCGAGTGCGGGTAGCGACTAACTAAACTCGGCTAATGTGCTGAATAAACTCGGAGAAACGCGGAGAACAGCAGGAAGCCACGTCTCCAGCATATGCAGTTTGGTTTTGGTCTGAGTGGGTCGCAGCTTTTACGTTTGGCGTGGGAGACTTGTTAGGTTTCTCGAATCAGCAATGATCTTTGTGGAATATTATAATTATTATTAATATTCCACATATTATTATAATTATTATTAAGGGAAAATTAATATGAATTTTTCCTTGTTTTTTATAATGTTTTGTGAATATTTATTATTACATTAATTACTTAACCGATTAATTTATTTGTAACTAGCTTTGTTTAATAAGAAAAATGATAAAATCGCGTTTATAATGAATCAAGCATTGATTTTATTATCTATATAACATCAAATAATAAACCTGTCTGTAGAGTTGTTTTATAATATATATATTTTATATAATGTGGTTTTATCTATATTTTATAAAAATAACACAATATAAAATTGAAATAGGCCGTCAAAGTTGCCAATTTTTAAGACTTAGGGGTAATTAGATAAAAGTGAGTTCAAGAAGCGTCGGGTGTTATACTTGAACCTCTAAATATCTCCCAATTTCACAACTTTAAGATTTTTATTACTCTGTACCTTACAATTCTACCCATCTCTGTCAAGTCGAAATCACAATTATGGAGTAGATTTTTTATAATTATCGCCAATACAAGCCATACGAAAATATAAAAAAAATATATTAGAAGTGCAGAATGGAGCCTACCTTTGAAATTATTACCGAAATTTTCTCAACGTTGCTTGAAAGGGGTCCCGAAATTGTCCTACTTTTAAAACAGCGATAAATTAAAGGTTTGCCTCTGCATCTTCGGCGACGGGCGTAGGCGGCTGGCTCTCGAATACTTCTGAACTGAAATCACCGCTAAACTCACTTGCTTTAGTTAATTCTCAGCCGAGGCAATTAATTCTAAACTATTTCTGAAACGATAGCGGCAACGAATGCTCCGCCCAACCTAGAAAGTTTACCTTTGAAAGTGAGAAAAATAAGTTTGGATAAACCGTTAATAGTACCTACGAGTTTCATTTTATTATCTTGAATGAAATCGGTAGCTTAAAACAGCTTTTCAATCCCGTAAAATAGTAAACTAAAATTGATAACACACAACATTATAAAATCAACTTTTTAGCAATTTGTGGTTGTAACTTATGTGCGTGCAGGTGTACGGGTATTGTATGTTGAAAAATATTCGGTGGCGCAAGTATGATGTATCATGTATAGATTATAGTCTATTTATGTAGAAACATGACATCATAATTTATAATTTAAATTAAATCTCAACGGAATAGATAAGTTATTAGAATCAAGCAACATGGCTACGTTATAACGTCTTAATCTAAAAACGAAGTAAATTAAATAATTTAATCATGACTATATGAACTTGTTTTGTTTCGTGTGAAATCTATTTTCGTGTACACCCTCGTCTTACCTGTTTCATTTGCCTATATGTAATCCAATTTATGCACATAATGCCGTGCATAATAGAATTCAGGAAAGTTCCAAAGCATTGATTTATTCCATAATAGTCGTAACCAATTTATTAAGGCTGTCTGTGATATTGTTTAGAACAGGGATTACCAAACTATTTTGGGCAAGAGGCAAAGTGAACTGATACCTCAGTCAAATTACTTTAAAAATCCTATCTCCAGTTTTTTTCCTATTGATACAACTCGATCATCATTTAGTTCGTGTCATATGCGTCAAATACGGAGAAAGTCAAAAGTTGTACGCTCGAACACATTATTTCGCACGGACTTACCGAGTTTTTTGAAAGACACCTCCTACTAAAAAATTAGTCATTCTTATAACAATTTGGTACACGTAACACAACTTATACGGTATCTTGAAAGTTTCAAATAAGAACTTGTGTTAATTAATAGGGGTCGATGTTTAGACCGTGTCGACTCTCAAAATCAGTTTTCGTTTATTTCGACCCCAAGGGGTCGATATCAACCATTATGGGAATCCCTGCTTTAGAACTATTTTCCACCTTTTCTTTCTGACATCATTAAATACCTATATTATTTTGCGATGTACGCTTGTCACTCATCCTAACATATCAACATTCTACTCTCCATTCTCTCACATATCCCACAATTATGAATAATTGAGGGATATGTGAAGCGTGAACGCTTTTTTCACATTCATTTCATCACTCTTTAAACGTATTATTACACGATAATAATTTGTTAATCTTTGGATTATACTTGTTGACCATGTTATGTTTAATATTAACTGTAAAATTCTTTCATTAAATAAATAAATATTTAAAAAAATATATCACAGCGAAGATATTATCTTGGAGTAAATATCCTGTGCGATGCTCCCTTATCTTTTAAATCGCATTACGAAATATGCCATCATGCCGCGGCTGGCAAATCGTACCGTTTGGGCAAAATGGAGGAAGAAAATAGGAAAAGGTTTCAGCGAATGCAAATTCAATAATATAGATGCGAGCATGCCGTGCAGTTGTAACAACATGGCGCGCGCTGTTGCGACATGCATCTTTCGAATTATTACGAGTATGAGCTGCAGGCATAATTGCTAAATGAATCGAGAATGAGTTATTTGCTATCGAAGTTTTATTCATTGTTGTTTAGGTACACACCGGGTTGATAGCTAGGCTCTGTAGGCGGCAGGTGGTTTTTTCCTGCGGCTCCGATTTAGACCATTGACGTATTAACTTTCTGAAAGTGACACATGAAAGAGAAGGCAAATATGGCAGACGTGAAAAATTTAACTCGCAGTTCAATTTGTTTATTTATGATAATCTGTTTTAAAATAACCAACTAGGGCGTCAAAAGCGTGTATAAACTATTCAATTAAGATTTGGAAACTAAATGAGTGACCACGTATAACAAACATAATGAAAATGGTATATTTTTGGGTAATGTGCGCATCTATAAAATCTAATAAAATCTCAATAATTCAGAGTCACGCATGACATCAGAATTTTTAACTGACGTTATCCCTGCTGATTTAGTAGATTCTGAGTTTGCGACTAAAAGCTGCACACGGAGAGTTATTTTATGGACATCTCAGTAGACCCTATCGATAATGCTCCTAATCCACTCCTAACGAGAACGATGTAATTGCTGCATTTGCCAAAAGAGATGATATAATGGAAAAGAGAGAGTATCATTCTCTTTATCCGAGTGCGAAGGGGGATATCATCCCATATCCTAGGCCCATATCATCCGAATTTTCATAGTTTTAAATCTCTAAGGGAAGCTTGCTGAATTTGCGACGTTAAGTAAGTCAGGATACTGAGAAGGCTGCACTGACGACACGGGATGCTTGGCGAGATTGGTGCTAACGTGAAGCCAGTGTAGTTTTTAGATCTTGTGGGTAGCAAAGGAGGCTATGCAATTTTCAATGAATCCAAGAAATAGCTGTCTCTAAGGAACCAGGTGTCTCTCCTGATTCTTGGAGCCTACAGAGTTTAGATAATGCACCCTATTATTAATGTGTTTATCCTTCTCTTCTGGAGATAATTAAAAAAAATGTTTTACAGATAATAAACAGTTTGGGAGTAATTCGAGGTGATTAAAAGTTATGACAGAAATAAGAATAAAAAATATTGGAGTTTCTTTTTAAAGTTTTTATTATTATTGAGTTTACATGTTAGGCATTTGTAGTTTTAGAAGATTGTGTTATCCTAATAAAATTTCTAAGCCTATACGAAAAATCCAAATTTAACATTACTTAAGTAGCAATTTATTAAAAAAAATATATTATTTTAATATTTTTTATCTTATAAAAATCTTAAAGGTTAATCTCACGAGAAGATTTTAGCCACTGTAAGATTTTAGTACTCTTTCCTATAGGAGTGGAATAGGTGAATATTTTTTTATTGGTTTTATAATTGAATATTTGATGTTTAAAATACTCACCCAAAACGAAAAATACTAACTAACTTAACTTACCTACCTTATTTAGTTACGCACCGTCATGTAAAAATAAAGGTGTGTATAACAAAAAACTATTTGGAAATTGCGTTATGATTATACACTGAGCACATAAAGTATGTTAATATATAAAAAGTTACTGAATCGTTACAAAACCATTCGATCGTTTATAGAGTGTGTTTTTGAGGTTCATTTTATGTTTTCTCTTTTTGAAGGTTAAACGAATTTGCCACCGATGAAATTGGACGAAATGCTCTTGCGCAGTTCTTGAGCTTCTTACTAATATATACATAGAACAATAACTACTTAGAATTATAAAAAATAAATTTAAAAACAATTAAAAAAAAAAAACTAAATTGGCCATATTGTGATGGTTTTTTAGCATTTTTCAAAATCCTTCTCCGTATTTGCTTCTTGTTTTCTCCGTATTTTTATCTCTCTCTATTTTTATCTCTGACGCCTCATCATTCTTTGCTATATGCATATTTATATTGTTTTCGTGGAATTTTGGTTCTCGAGAGATCCCATCTCCCTTGCTGCATGCTAGCGAAACATTTCATATGAAAGGAACTGAAAACATGCTAATATATGCTTACTAACGAGCACAGATTATTTGCCTAATTTAAGTGTAGGTATGTCGAATAGAAGTGTTGATTTAAAGCGCCTCATAAAATCCTTTGGGTACTCGTTATTTGCTCAAAGCCATTTATGTCGAAAAGGTTGAAATGTTTACAGCGTTTCAGGAATGCGAGCTATTAGGGCAGAGGGCGTAGATTTACGAGGGCGGCTCAGGGCGGCACGTTTTCATACGAGGGCTTATTCATAACCGGGCGGCGCTCATTCAAGCGCGACATGAAAAGCGTTCATCCGCGGCGGCGGCGGCGGCGGCTAAAACCGACGCGACGCAACTTTTTTCGCAACAAAAGCCTTTCAAGGTACAGACAAAGGCCGCAGCACAGCCGTGTATGGATTACAACCGAATGACTACTTACCCGTCACTAGACCTAGGCATATCCTGCACTGCCTGGATTGTGGATTTCATGCACACTTCACTTCACAGTTCACTCTTTCTGTTTAATCTACAAGTAACTAATCGTACTCGACTGGAATGATGGTATGTTTTATGTAAATTTTGTTTCTTGGAAAATATTCCAATATGTTTATTTTATTTGTTTTATTAACTAGCTGTTCCACCTCGAGCTTCGCCCCGGGTTGGAGGCTTGGCCCTTCGTCCCCCATCTTTATGCCCATCGGGTCATTTACATGCCTACCGTGCTATTTTTAAAGTTTCTAGGTTGGCAGCTAGGTCCTGCCTTTTATTTATGAGATGTATGTACCCTCTTTTATATGTATAATATTATCTATTATCTAAATACAATATTAATGGAAAAATAAAAACGCAAAGGCCAATAAGTAAAATTACAAATGCAAACGTTATAAAAAACATCTTTAAAAGTAGGTATATATAAACAATGGCGTAGATGAAAATGTAAAAAGAGCTGGTAAAAGCGATTTATCACCGCTTCTTGAAAATAATATGGCCGCCTTTTCTGTGACGTTGAAAACCGAAAACTCATTTCAGAGGTGCTTCGTCTTACGGGCTAAGAGATAAGTTGTAGGCGAGACGCAATATTAAAGTGCTTATTTTTTACGAATATTTTTGTAAGAATAATTGACAAGCCGACGCGACGTGATGCGGCTAAAGTTTATTTACTTATTTTGAATTACCAACCGCAAGAAATATAATCGGTAATAGGGTAAAAGGTAGGTGGTAAAAGCCTACCATTTATATTAGTGGATAAAAACTTTAGAAATGCAGGGAGTAACTTCAATTTATGAATAGAGGTTTGCGAAGTTTATCTCGTGTCATTATTATAACCAGAAAGAACAAAATGGCGGATAGCATTCATGACGACCGCAGTTGCCGAGCTAGGCAAAAAACGTTCTATCTGCCATTTTTGCTCCAGAACAATTTTTTCATATTTCTAATATGTATGAAACAGAGTTCGGAATGTGTGTCGGATTGTCTGTCACATCGAAGGGCATAGATAAACTCATTTTACTATTGAACTTGGGTGACCATTTCTGAACAGCTGTCATTTTGTCACGGGTACCAATATTTATCTATTTTAGAAGAACAAGAGCGGTGGCCAATACGCGAAGCACTCCTATACAGCATTTAACTGATATGAATTACATTGACTAGAACACACACACTAACTACATTTTTTTTGAATTGTAGATTAATTGAAAATACTAATAATAAAAAAGCGCCGTATGTTATCTTTATGCCGACATATATATACGGTATAATTTTATACCGCCACAGAACGGGTTTGCCTAGTATCGACGGTATAGAAACACTTTTGATCGGTATTATTAGCGTATCATCGTTACCTTGACATAACAGTAATTAAAGGTGAATCCTAATAAAGCTACATATAGTTATAATACTACAATATACAATAAAATAATATTACAATACTACTATTACAATAATATTGCATTAATATTATGTATTAGTTATTAACCGTACATTTATGTATTATTATTCATATATGTATATAAGTATTATATTTATTGTTATTATTATTATCTTAGTATTACTTTTAGTTTATTTATATATTACATATAAACAACATATTATTATTTATATATTATGTATTATTTCATACAATTCAATTCTAATAATTGTAATTGTATGTTGCGCAGTGTGACGGTTATGCCTATAAGAACGATGCTTTTAGTAAAATCTACTTTAGTACGGGCATTGCCTAGTTAGGTAGTACTTTGCATTATATGTAATTGATGTTAAAATACTGTCAACAAATAAATAAATAAAATAAATAAATAAATAAAATATTAATATTAAAATGTAATATTGTAATATTACAATTTGTTTATAGTTTGTATGCTTCTGTACTTATTTTTTGATAAAAATGATTGAATTGAAGTTCTGTGTCTTATGCCAATATATATTTCAAACGTATCAATCACGTGGAAAAAAATCGAATTCAACAACGTTTTATCTCATGTTAAGTAGGCAAAATATGTGCAACTTTGTCTTTTAGAGGTTTTCAGTGCAACCAGGCTGTTGATTGAACGCTGTGGAGATCGCGATAGTCTAGTTGGTGTTTGATTATTGAACTAGCGGTCTCGGATTCTAATCAGCACAAGTCAAACTATTTTTAACGATTTTTTACCGCCATATCCCAGGGAAGAGTCGGGACTCTAGCACAAATAAATTTAGTTTAGTTGAGTGGTGCCCAAAATAATTGTACATGGTTTAAGTAATAGCAATTCATAAAAAATAATAAATTAAACGTTGACGTGTTTCAAAAGTTTTCATTTAATAAAAAAAAAAATAGTTTGCACCGTGATTGCATATATTTGTATGTGCAAAGACATAGGTTTAATAATATTGTTAAGGTGTATAACATGTTATTATTTATTTAAATGTAAACCTTGATTTTTTTTTCTCTTTTCCCTTAGTTTTGAATTAGGCATATAGAACGTTGTTTACACAGAACGACGAGATGCACCAAACGCTTTCAGTTTCAAAGACGGTCCATATTAAGGAGATGATTAATGACAGTGTGGACGAAAAGCGACACTTTATTTCCCGCTCAGCATCTTTCATCTCCTTTCAAACTGGTGATGAATTTTCCGCGTTTGAGAGTACGCTCGGTGCCGCATTTTTTCAACAATTTAGATTGTTTTAAACATTCATACAAATTGGTAAATTAACAAGAACATCGCGAAATAGTAAAAAATTTTTTTTCGGCACACCGGAGGCGGAGGTAGGTTTGATTTATAAAGGTCTATCGTAAAGAAGGCAATTTGTGTATGCGCATACTTTTTAAAAATTGTGTGTGGTCCTAATATCATGGAACGAAGGATTGTAGCTATACAGAAATTAGAATCACGCACTGCATTCTGAAATTAATCCGCGAGCAAATTTACAGTTTTACATTCAAACTATATGAAATTAAATAACTAAGCTAAATCCATGCTATCGACACTTCTATATGCTAAAAATGCAGTGTCCCATGGTGAATGCTGTACAGAGTGTTGCATAGAGTAAATATTCTTTTTAAATATATACACGCTATTTTAAATACAACTTACATCCAATTGAGCTGTATATGATATGCTTTTTAGCCAATGTCGCACTAATTTACAGTTCATTTTTATTTCCGAAACATTTCAATCGATTGTTAAAGACCATACTCTTTTTTGCTTGGCGAAGAGAGTTAACGATCAAATAACCCTACATTTTGAGCGGGTAGGTATATGATTTCTCTTTGAATACTAAAGATATCCAGTGTTTTATTATTCTGATTTTGTGTGTGAAATAGTTCGATTAAATTCTTTTAAATTAAGGCGATTTTCTTTCGTCAAATTTCTTATATTTTCAGGAGCAATATTTTTTATTTGATTTCATTCTTAGATGACTTCAAACCCGTCTCAACTCACTTACCTTTAGGTAGAATGTATGCTTTGTTGAATGCACTTACAGACAGATAAATCGTTTTAGGATATGTAAGTTTCTGCTATATTTTGACGATGTTTGGATATAATACCGCCCGGCATATCATACAAGATGGTACCTATATATCGTCTCCTGATTTAGGCTGCAGAAAATAATCTCAGTCCTAGCAGTGAAGCCTGAATTTAATATCTCGAAAGGGAGCAATATTTCCCTCTAATAAACGAAGCTCGAAGACGTGCTCCTACGACAGATGTACGAATTTCCCGTCCATTATTTTGAGACCCTGTCAGCAGACATCGTTCATGTCGAACTCTGACAGCTTTTCTGGCCCGAATATCTATGAACAGCCGCCCGCCTATTGTAAATCTACGTCATCTAGTCACAAATCCTAGTTGGACCCAGACCTTTATTGCGGCGTTTTATTACTGCCAAGAGTGTAATATCTACGTATCTTTTAAGTTATATAATTTTGAACTTGATTACGTTTTGATTTTCCGGTAGTTAAAGCTATGTTTTTGCCAGGATACTTAGGAACAATATTTTACATATTATAATATTGTAAAAATAGATATATGCCTGGAAATCTCCTATGTAGTATATTTCGTAAATAAACCATTAAGGTACCTACCGCAGTTTGTATCACGGTGCCATATTTTTGTTGTAGATATTACCACTACACTGTGTCAAAAAAGGTAAATAAATATTTAAATTCACTGTCATCACTTTAATAAAATGCAGTTTAATCGTCAATGCATGTGAAATGTATTACTTGCTATTCGAATATTGGTTATTTTGTTAAACAACTTCAAAAAAAGAGGAGGTTTTCAATTCAATTTATTTTTTAAATGTATGTTCACTCAATACTCCGTATTTCCATGGCAATCATTACACCGACGAATGAGACAGATTCGGCGTAGCGGTCCGTCAACTGTCAATTGTCATTCCTCACTGTGTTTGATTAGGTAAACGTTTTGTGACTAGGGTTTTTGGTTTTAAACTTGCTTTAATCATTATTTAAAACTATTTGATTTGATATTTTGTGAAGTGATAGCATTTTAATATCTGAGACATTAATAAAACATGTAAAACAAGAGAAAGCAGTGATGCATTGAACGATTAACCTTTTCACAAACCAAAACTTAATAATGGTATCGGTCGGTATATATTTCAAAATTTACCAATGTAATAAATAATAGTGATAATGTTAGAGGAATAAAGGAAAAATTGAGAACTTTCATAACTTTCAAGAGGATACTTTTTTGAGTAGTGACACGGTTGGTGAATATTGTGGTTTTGTTGATTTTGTTTTGCTCCACACAAACATTGAGAAAAGTGGATGGGAGTAGAAATTTTATGTGGTATGGTATTTATTTATTTCTTGAACCTGGATGCTTTCAATTTAAATTTAAGTAATAAAAATATAATTGCTAAGATATAAAAAAAAAGATATGAGTTGGATTTTGCCTTTTAATTATAATTGAACAAATGGTCGCAGTTAGATTTTTTTTTTGAGTCGATACAGATTGTTAGCAACTGACGAGGCCATATGGGTCGATAAAATATTGTGTAAATGAAGCTTATGGTTGGTTAGATTTGGTATACTGACAGAAAATCGAGTACCATAAATACCACACTAAATCACAACTCATTTAGAAGAATTAGAATTTAGTTTTACTTTATTTATTTACCTTAATTTATCGGTCAATGGTGAATGGTACGGTTTGTGATGACTAACCGAGGAAAAAACCATACATTTCCTAATTGACAAATTAAATCTGAATTTGAAGTGTCAGATGAATCACATTTTGCCCTATTTCGAATTTTGCACATAATTCTCTGTGGTCGTGGGGGATTGAGGTTATGCGAAATGGAGAAATACAAGAGGTGCTTTCCAGGCAAAGGCTGACCGGACACGGACGCTGTTCATCACTCAACACAATTTGTGTGATGTTTGAGAGGCCTATGTCATGCCATACTGCTTCAGTACTACCATAGTATAGTTATACTATGGTACTATTTCGTTTGTACTTCTAAGGTAGCTTAGTAACCAAGATGATCTAAATACGCATATTCCTATGTTTATAACATAGACTACACAGACTCCATTTTCCAGATCTATAATTTTTTCGTTTTTTTTTAAGATCTTCTGGATTGGTAATTAAAGAATTGCCATGGCCTAGCTCATATGCAATTATTGTAAGTCCTACTCAACTAAGTTGTTTTTTTTTGTGCTAATGTCAGGAAAGACGACATAAAAAAATGTCTATGTGCGGATTCGAACCCGCAACTGCTGGGTCAATAGTCAAAGGCCTTGACTACCAGACTATCGTAAGCACTAGGCAACAAACTGTCTTGCAGTTTGGCAAGAAATAGCTCAAGAATAGAATAGAAATAGAAAAATTAATTTAAAACATAATTTCTATATCGTTACCTTCCACAGTTAACTTTGAACGTTGCCTACCACCATTTTCTTTCTTCGTTACCTTTCGCAAACGAAAGGTAACGAACGAGAAGGTAACGAGAAGAGAACCAAAGTTCTCTTCTCGTTACCTTCTACCGTGTCCTTCTATTGTTATCTTCAAAAGCTATATTCCATCGTTGCCAGCCTTGTAGAGCAAAAATATTGATGCTATTAAGTTGACACATTGAAAATATAATCGTAAATAAATGGAAAATCAATAATGGCGTCGTCACCTAAGAAGCTGCAATGCACGTTTGTATATTATTTTAATAAAACTAGAAATATTTCTCTCTGAGGCATAAAAACAATGATAAATTATATAAAAGTGTCTTTTAGAGAGTAGGTACATTTGACGTTTCAACTCCAGAATTGTTGAAAAGCATTATTTTAGTTCACTAGAAATATCAATTTTATTGTTTTCAAAGCTCTTATTCTTTTCATATAGAAACGCATTTTTTGTCAAAGTACGATTAATAAAATGTTGTATTTAAAACAATAATAATATACAATGTGAACTCAAAAGTATGCAAGGAATGAAGTCACGAAATGGAAAATATTGCCGCTACGAGAATATCGTTATTCTCCGTTAAGTCGAGCCATTATTTACGGGTAGGCTAAGGAAATATTTCATTCTTATTTACTTCGCCGTACCGCGGGCGGAAGCTAAATGCAGGAAGTGTCAGAGCCTAACATGCAATTATTATTATATCTACAGCATGCAAACGATGCATTGCTATTGTATACAATTTATATTTTATATTGCATTTTATAGATTAGACTGGTTTGGTGGCATATTTATTACTTATGCCTTATACCTATATGCGTAAGATGTGTAATGGGTGTAAAGGTGTCATAGCATTGCATTATATATGTACATAGATGATTGGTTACAAATTGAAAAATCTTCGTGTTAATGTGATTATGATAGGAAAAGTAAAAAGCTTTTTTGCACGAAAAACATATTATTTGCTTGTATTTCATATACACAATGCACACAAAATAAATATATAATGCCATTTTAACTAAAATTTGATAAAAGCTTTTAGAAAGATATTACATAAATATTTATTACGTTTGTACTGATGAAATTCGCACCATGCATACGCATGCATGGAATCTTTATTTATTTCCCTAAATGAGAAAACAGGTCGCCGACACCTTATCGTGCATTATCCAAGGGGCAACACAAATATTGTGTTGTAAATGTAGGGATGCGGTATCCTTCTGATGTAAATATCTTGTTAAATATGTGCATGCATGATGGAATAGCGAGATAAAACGCAGACGATAATCTGCCAGAGAGAAGGTAAGATGCTTCGGATGGCGCTGAAATGTTTAAAACATATATTTTATGTAAATAATAAATAACTTGCCACTATTTCTACTTTTATTTTTGCCAATATTTTTAATTTTACTTTTGTGTACTTAGTTATAAAGTACTACTGTGTAGTTATGCTTGCAATTGCAATTGCTTGCAATTGTATACACTTAACCATGATCTTAATGTCAGTAAATTTATATAACTTAGCATTAGATTTGAAATAAATCACTTTATATGTGAAAAACTTGTAAGCATGCAAGATTAATCTAAATCATAAGTTTTTCTAAGTTTTCTTCTCATCTCTTGTATCCGTTGTTTTTCCTCGATTAAATAAATAAATAAACTCTTACCGCTTAAAAATCTTTCGTTCGAAATGGTTGCAGTACAAATTGTTTTCTTCATATAATAGTTTTCAACATATAAAGTGTGGATGAGTTTGTTCGTCACTTTGTTCCCTGTTTCCATCACATTGTCCTACAACGCAATCCATTCAGATATATACAATTCGATATATATACCTTATTTATATTGTTAATATTGATTACTTAATATTAATAATTACAATAATAAAGAGAAATTCTCTTTAAAATTTTATGATTAAAAAAATGAATTGCTATTAAGATCCTCGACATTATTTGTGTTTGTCTAACAACAATTTATAACATTTTGAAAAAAGCATTTTATACCCTTTGAAAAGATCATATTTTCACAAAATTAAACAAAAATATTTTAGAAAATGTGTTAGATAAAACATAAGAAAAAATGTTAGTCAATGCACTTTATTACCCTTTAATAAATTTATTTCAAACTCCCTCACATTTATGATTAAAATGATAAGAAAATAGTTGTTTAAATTTCCTGTGAAATTTAGCAAATCTGATTTAGCACAACTGAAAATTATCAGCTGTCGACTGGGACTAAGTAGCGAGATTGTAGGTTCCTTCAAATGCAAATAATCGTAATAAATTAACGCTTAAAATCAGTATCTGTCAATCGCCCCAAGATTCCTTATAATTTTCAAAACAGTTTTTTTTAAGTCGTCCACTAATGGACGAATGTGAAGTTGCACATGCACATTATATTAGTGTGTACACATTATGATAGTTTTGGTATGATTAACTTTTGTATTTGTTCATTTTCAATGTCTAATTTATTCTATAGATTTTCAGCATTATACCCCACCAGGGAATAGCCCTTAATTACGGTATCAGTTTGAAACTTAATTGAGTTTGCTTTAAAGCGGGTAAGTTTAGTTCGGAGTTAATTCCACTTAGATGAGTTTAAAAGCGACCGTGTCTCCGTCGAATAGGTACATAAAAAATAATAGAGTTAAACTAAAGTTATCCTCCTTTTAAAAATACATTTTATGCCGACTGCAGGCTGCAGTGACGGTTCTGAGGCAGTAAGCGTAGGATATATTATTTTAACATATCGAAATAATACAAGAGATTTTTTTTTGTAGGAAAACTACAGTTTTTTTTAAAAATACTCCATTATTTTTTGTCAGTTATTTATTTATTTTTCCGTCAATAAAATTCTTACGTAATTCACGTACTGCCTTCTATTTTCGTTAGGAATCAAATGACATCTAACTTTATTAGTAACAACATTTTTTCAAATATACGAGTACATAGGACGCCAGTTTTCTCCATAAAGCATTAAATTGTAACTTTCCTATTTTAGGGAAATTTGAGTAAGTAACTTAATAAACTTTTTCGTGAATTATTTATACATTTTTGTCGTTAATTTGGCACAAAAATGACAAGGGGCAAAGTTGACAGCTATCGCTGCGAAAAGCGCGCGGCGTCATTGTCTCACAGCTAATGGGGTTGGGGTTGTTACATCCAGCACCTGGCCACCAGCTTCAGTTTGACGAAGGTGACGCCATTAGTTTTTTATACCCTAACCGTTCTACTAAAATGTTTTTTTCTAACCCTAGATGTAAATTATATTAATTTAAGAATCTTCGGTAGATATTTATTTTTTTACGAAAATTTATTTGTGTTTTTAAAACATTCATATTCATAATAATATTAAAACATTGAATTTAAAATACAAAAACTGCGTTTTAAGTTTAACCAACATAAGTAGCAGTAACTTAGGTAATTAAATTATACGATGCATCTGTTTCGTTTTGACTTTTAATTACGTATTGAGAACTTTGAAATACCCCAATCGCGGTGCACGTGTATGTGTGATTGGGGCTCAAGAACGCTCCTTTAGTCGACGAAGTACAGGAGGGGAGTGAAGCGACCCATACCGAGTGCAGAAGACACGAGTCGTCTGAGCCAAAATGGTGAATTAAACAAAGGCAGTGAAGCGGAACATCGCGGTCAGTACATTCATCAGTTTCCACAGCCTTTGATTTATACGGACCTAACTTTGATTTCTCACTCCGGGTGAGAGGTGGGTGGGTTTGTCTGCTAGTAATATAGGCTACACAAAGATGTGGAGCCAAGTGACTCGCCCGAATGCCGAATTTGATTACCTGTATCTATCTCATTGTTAGATCAAAATGTTTGAAATTTTGAAAGAATTTCAAAATTTCTTTTCACCTACTTAACTGGAGCTGGCTCATAAATATTAGTAAATAATAATAATTAAGTGCTATTGGTTAATATTAATTGGTTATTAATTAATAATAATCAAAAAGAAGTAATTTTTGTATCTCCTTTGGTCAACCAAAATAAATAAATTTGATATGAAATATTGGTAGTCAGACAGCAATTTTTTTGTTGACCTGCTACGTGCTGTAGCATTCATCACGGTCGCATTTATAATTGAGTAATTTGAATAATTTCATTGGCTTCAGCCATATTGCACGGCAATCTGATTTTGCGCTCTTTCATGCCTGCACGAGCAGATACATATTTACAATGAAAAGAAGTAGAGTTTTATCTCGTGCTAGACTACTCTCAGATATCCAATTAGTATAAAAAATCCAATTATTTGACCCTCGTATTTAATTAAACCTATATGTACCCTTTGGGCAAAATTATCACAATTTCCTTGTACCTCTCGCCAATGACTCAGATGAATGAAACAGCAAAATCTAATTTGAGTCTTTCTAAAAATATTACTGAAAGGCTCCTTGCAATATTACAAAACAGTACATTACACTTATGATTGAATTTACGTACTTATGTATTAGACTTTATAATTAATTTTGCACCTAATATATTTTTTTTAATAATTGCTATGACCTAGGTACCGCAGCAACCCGTCAACTGTCAATTGCCATTCCGTACTGTGTTTGGTTAGGTGGCTGTAGTTTTTATTTTAAACTTGGTTTAATCGTTATTTAAGACTACTTGATTTGATATTTTGTGAAGCGTTAACCGCCTTATGACAGAAATATAATGATTAAACCTCTTAAGGTTTAATCATTATATTGATGTACTATGCAGCGAATACCCAACTTTTAGGATTTAGAACTAAAGCAATATATGTAAATATGTATTTTTATTCACAGATGCCACGTACCAAGTTGTATATTTAATTAGGCAAGTTTCTTGGATGGATCGCTCTACTATATCAGTTGTTTGTGCTAAACATTTTAATATCTTCGCTTACCGAAACTTAATGATTCCGAAACTTACCAATAATCTATTTGATTTGTAAATACATAATATCGAATAATTTCAGTTATAAGAGACGTCACTAAAGAACGGTTACCAGTACGACGATAAAATACTCGGCAGCAGGTAAACTATCTTGAAAATTTGTCATTTTGTCTGTGTGGTACTTTTACCTGGAGTCAATTTCTCCACTTTACATGCAAAATATATACCGTAATCAGCGTAGTACCTTATGTATGGATCTGCATGGGTATTTATATGTAAATAGAGGTTTGTAAATGAATAAAAAATACATTTAATGTCTTTCCATTTATTCGAGAAACATTCGGCGTTGCAGCGCGTCTTATAACTATGGATACAAATCGAATTCATACATTTCGTTTAACATTACATACATTTTTTCCAATCTAAATCTTTATATATTTCAACCACATAGTGAAAAACATTCAGTAAATTTGGCAACACTATACGAAATTGTTAAGAAAACAGTAATAGGAGAATTTTATATATAGATACGTAATGAATTCTAACACAATATATTTACATATTATTAGGGTAGACGATAGCAGTCCGCAATGTTATGACAACCAACCTCATAATATAAAGAGATTATGAAAGAATACAAATTCACATTAGAATGCTTCATTCTTAGACATCCTTAGATATGCCAATTTCAACCATACAATTCAACGATTGTAGTCACATTCGCTAAGCTTTGCCTAAATTATAGTGATATGATTGCTAAAGTCGCATTCATTTTTTAAGGCGAAACCATACGCAAAATCAACAAAACGTTTATTTAAGCAAATCCACATATAGTACAGAGAGTTAATGCTTGTGTTCGCGATGAGACGCTTTGAGCATAATTTTGAAAGGGATGAAAATGTGACCTCATATAATAATATATTTGTTATTTTGAAATGGTTGTAAACTGATTAGTTGATAATGACTACAATCATTCATTTGACATTTCTCTTTTTCGGAATTTTACGATATAGTAAAAAAGACGTCGAATATCTGCCAGCGAATCCTAGCACGTTCTTCTCCCAAAGTGAGAGATACGTATGATTGTTAACTCTGGTAATTGATTAACTATTTAAAATAAAAACAAAAGAAATGTATATTATAAACAAAATAACGTATATTTTATGCGTATTTAAAATTGCCACTTCATCCCCTGTAATTAATCTGAATCGATGTTATACATGCATAGTTGAATAGTTTAATAAAAATTTTTACTATTTGTTTTAAGCTTGTAACCATTATCGTACTATGGCAGATAATATACTAATTCTTTCATTTATTTAAATACCAAAGAATTGCATTGCAATTTGGTAGTAGAATTGTAATGTTTAAATTTTCTGTGTACCCATTCTAGAATAAATAAAAAAAAATATATAAGGCAATTTTATAAATGCCAATTGCGAGATAAAATAAAACATTATTAAGATATAAAACATGATGGTTACTTGGTTATGATGGATCCGTGTATCCTCTTAAAATATTTTTTATTATGATTTTTCTCATTAGTGATTACTTATTTGTGTAAAATTTTATGTTTATTTACATAAATTTTTGACTTGCGGTAAAAACTAGTATTGTAAAAGTACACTTAAAATTCTGCTCGATTGTGTGTACGATTTCACCTTATAATTCCTATACAGTAACTATCAACGTTATTATCTAAAGCCGTTTACTTTTATAATTAGGAAGAGAAGTCGAAGCTAGAAAAGTATAGATTCCTCGCCATCTAATCATCTTGATGGTTGCACTAAAAACGATAAAAATCCTTCATGAATGTAACAACGTTATAAATGATTTCCAAATTATTTAACGATTTTCCTATTATGTAGGTTACGTAGAAAAGCTACGGGATCGGTGTGGTTATACTGCGGCTGATTAAATATAATTATTATCACGTTTCTGGTGCCCATAGACAAAAGAGGCGCATAGACAAAAAGTTAGGCAGACGTTGGTGAAGTTCGAAATACTTTTTACTTGCATTGTTGATCACAGGAATTAATACTACGGATATAGGCCACAGCATACAGCTATATGCCACGACACAAAACAATAAAAAATAAAAAGTAAAATGTCTTTTTTGTATATAATGACATCATTAATAAATATATTTCAGGGCATGATATTATTTGATTATAGTGTTTAGTTTTTTTTTCTATAAAAATTCCAAAGGCTATATTTTCGCGATTGTTAAATATTTCGAAATAACTTGTGGCTTGATCGTCGATAAGCGATTAAATAAATAGTTAATTAAATAAAACTGTCCTCATATATACTAAAATATATGGGAAGTTCAAAAACAATAATAAAACATATGTGTTAGGAATATTTTCAGTTGGTAGTTTATCAGTTTTTTAAAGTCTTTATTACTAGAACTGCGTGTAATGGTAACATCTTTTCGAATCTTCGCCTGTTAGGCAAAATGCGACTGAGTGCAAATATCGCCTCGCTAAGGTTTGCTACTATCCTTGTGTCTACGCGCCTCTACGGTCGAGCGAAACTATTCACATTTAATTGCGTAATTTCAGTCATGGCAATTCAATCGACATGATTCCAATCATTGGAATCGTGTCGATTTAAATTATAAGTTACAACTAATTTCCAGTTGTAATATTAGTTTCACTGTACAACATTAAATGTGCAGATAATTACTCGGAACAGAAACGGTGCAAACATTTAATAGTAAAGCTCTCTAATGCTTATCTTTTATGAGGAAGCTCACATTTGTTTGTTTACGACTAATTTCTAGTATTCTTATAATCATTTCACAATCTGAAGTTATGTTTTACCCTGGTAATTACATAAACTGCAAAAATAAATAACAGCATTTAGAGGTGGACGACAAAATTAAATAAGTAAAATTCGCTATTCAAACATGAAATAATTTACCCATACAAGAGTACGTACTATAAAACTTGGGATGACAAATAAAATAAGCCTCCAAATTAAAACTACAGTAGGTTATTATTTTCACTAACATCATTTTTGATATGTCAACTATACATACCTATAAACATTTATTGCTTATTAAACTTCGTCGTTTGGCATTCGATCCTAAATAAATTTAAATTTTAACTGAAAATTTACAAAAAAAAATGGCCATTTCAACTATTCGAAAAACCAGATATGATTTCAATAACAAAAATGTTCAGTCCTTAAAATGCACGTATCATTAAAACATAAATGATGCAAAAATAAGGTTTTATATGCTATCGGCAGAACATTTGCATACATATTTATTTTATTTTATTTATGAAAACTGTACTTTGACCTAACGTATTTAGGGCGATAGCGAATATAGTCGACTCTTCTTAAGTCACTATCGGCCGGCCTAGGTGCATATATATTTGCTGAACGAAAACGTTCTACGTAAGATATTCTTTTGGGGAAAGGGCCTCAATAATCAATTCATCTCTCAGGTTATCAGCTCCAACTTGGTGTGGCCAGTTATCAGACATGTCGGCCAGGTCATCTTTCGTAGCTAAGAATAATCAACGGCGCTTTCCTCGGCTCTGAGTTAAAAATAGGCCTCTTTCACAGGTCAGAATAAGGAGCTCACAGTATGTATCTTACGAGGACGATGTGAAAGGCGTTTTGGAGACATTATTTTATGTTTAAACACGTAGGAGATTCAACTTCGTTTCAAAACTTTGATAGCATCAAATTTATCACTGTGAGGTAAGTGATTTGTAGGCCATATTTATTGTATCATTTAACACATGTTCGTATTTCTACTCTAAACATGATGTAATTTTTAATATTCATATTGATTTTCTGACAAATACCCTAAGAACTACATTGAATCACTTGTACGAGATATATTTTTTTCTTCTGCAAAATCACAATAAACCTAATATTATATCTATAGTTTTTTTTACAGGCACGTAACAATTTATTAATATAATAAGATTACACGTTTACATATTATGTAAAATGACGATTTAGCACATTATTATTGTTCAAATACATAAGCAAATGTACCTATTAAGAAAGTTATAATTATTTTAATTGATAAATTCTTGTCAAAAATGTAATTTGACATTTTTATTGCGTTTTGTCCTGATTTTATTCATAAGTGAAATGGGTCATATAACCTAGTAAATAATGCTTATTTCTCGGGTGGTAAAATATATTACCAATCCGAAAGACTTTTTTTGGCGATAAGTTCAAGCGAAAAAGTTAAAGCGATCTTCGGAATTTATAATTGTTTTATAATTTGAATAAAAAAAAAATCCTATGTACATTTATGAACATATTTTTTATATTTTCAACAACACCAAATTATATTGATATTACAAAAAATCAATTTAATTTATTTTTAATTCGAGGTGATGAAGGTTTTAGTATCATAACTCTATTTTATTTTATTTATTTTTCTGTTTACAGTACAAAAAGAATGAATAAAATTGACAGTGTGAAATCTGTTATTATATTGGTCGCATTAGATGTGATTTTTTTCACTTTTGAACTTTTCAAACAATTTAAGTGTAGGTACATACTTGCAGATATTGCTTCCTGCGATCAGATCCCCTTAGTTTGAACTTTATTTATATGTCCATAAATTTCGCGAGCTTCGAACGAGCGGCCCCAAGATAGAGGTAGCGTATGATTTTCTCTATTGGTGTTTGTTTAAACACGCACCGATAACACACACACACATGCATATCATCCCGTTTACATATAATTACCGTAATTATTATACAAAGAAGCTTTAATTATTCATGTTTAAATAAACTTATCGCTGAAAAAAAACCTTATCTTTCGGCCATCATTAATAATCTTGGTATCGTTTTGTTAACATAAAAAACATAACAATTAGCGCCAAGTATTATAGCATACTTTTATAACCTATAATTTATTTTGTTATTACACATTTGTTTTTAACGCTTCTAATGACGTTTCGAGTGGAAAATAAGTCAGTTTTGTTATAATTCGGTAATTATGAATAAATATTCTTCGCGTTGCTTTTATTGGGGGCCGGCGCGTTTCAAAGCTCGACTTTAAGTCAATAAGTGACAGTTTTGCCATTGACTACCAATAATTTGAACAAAAAGAGGCAAAATAAATAACATTTTCTTTGTTCTTACTGCACAAAATCAATTTTAAAGAACGCTCAATATCATTGTCAAATGCAAATTACCTACTAACATACATATTCAAGGATACATCATTTTTGACAATAAACAAATTATGATTTTATATATAACTTATGCAAATATCATTACTTCTAATTTTAAATTTTTGGTGTTTAGGGACTATTACGGAAGTACGATAACAGCCATAAATTTACAAAAAAACCTAAATATACATTTCATTTATAGATAATTATGTAGGTATCAATGAAATTATATATATTTTTTAATTATAATATCTGTGAAAAAACTAGCTCGCTTAATAGACCTAGCTTAAGAAGCATATTTTATAGTCGACAATAAGGCAGTCGGAGCTGCGCTAAACAGAGCCTCTCCGATGGCACACAACACACGGTGATATCTGGTATACGAGTCAGATATAAAATTAAACCCTGAATTAATATTTTATAGTTAACTTTCGTTTCATCGTGAATGTATTTGGAAATTTGCAAGATTTCACCAAGATCAATACGGGTGGTATTACGGAAGAAAAATATGGAATGAACCTTTTTTTCGTTTGGTGTTTTCTCAAAAGCTACAAAAAATTAAAATCGTATTTGAAATTAGATAACCTCATACATGCTTTTTGAATTGTAATGATTTTAATTGCTCTATTTTAAAAGAAAGTTTGAAACTTAAAAATCTTGATTATTCTTTAATAATATTTTACATTTACGGTTTGTACACCACCTAAAAAATATGCCTACAAAGAAAGGTCGCTCTATAGCGGCTATTAATAAGAAATGCAAAAGTAATAAAGTAGTAAATTTTCTGCGTATTTGTGATTTTTTAGTCGACCGATTCATTTTGAATCGTGGTTTATTTTGCTTTTAAAACACTCATATATACAGCATGTCGTACAAACCTCCATGCTAAAAATGCAAAACAGGAGACTATCTCCCATGCCGTCCAGTATCTTGCAACAGCACGTCGGATAAAGCAGGCCCAAATTACAAAATTTAATAAAAAAATACTTGTGAAATGTATTGTTTTTTTCTCGTGTAAATTAATACGCTCACTGTCGGTAAGTCAGCAATACGCGAGTACGTGCTCAATTGCTTAAATATAGGTGTTTTAAAATATGTATGTTGTTACGTAGCGAATAAGCATATTTTTTCAAAACATACTGTAAATCTATAGAAATTGAACATTTCAAGGAGAAAGGTCGTAATATGAACGGATTGTCTTTAATTGTACCACTGAAGGATTTAATACATTTACAGCCTGTGATTGTTATAATATCAAAAGTAACTCTTAAATATATGAGGAAGCTATTCATTGACTACATATTTTATAAAACTCACCATGTTACCGTGTTTCATTTTTTTTTTCTCGAAATAGTAACCTACGTTATAATAATTTTAATTTCTATTTACAACACGATATCGTATGATTGACTCTCATTAGTTATAACAATAACAAACAAAATACACTCGATGGCCCTATTGGTACTATTAAAATAAAATAAAATACTTACATATAAAATAAATACACTGTTGCCACAATACAAAGACAAACAATCGTCTGTATATTTTTTCCTTCACATATTTAAACAATACCAACACAACGATCTAATAGCAAGTACAATCAGCATAGCATACACTATATAGTTTAATTCTGGCACTGAAACACTAAAAAAAATGTTATTTATCAAACAACCTGTTCCTGTATTACTAGTAATAAGAGTTTAAAATAAAATAAAAAAAATCTTAAAAAAACAAATGTACCTAATTGAAGAATTCGTAAAACTTCGCCTTGGTTATGATAAAAGCAAAAATAGAAATTCACGCCTAACTATTGAAAGTTAAATATAAAATAAAAGTAAATTATTGTCAGTACTATTGGATTAGTTATTTGACTATTAGATTAGATTAGATTTACTTATATTTACAAAAAGAGGTTAAACGTTAATCAGAAAAGGCATACAGTGTGCAATCAATCTGTAAGCCTCTGAACGCAGAAAGCCTCTTCTAATAATTGACGTAATAAAAAAAGTTCTGTTGGAATAGTAAAATATGCTTATGCAATCAAAATAAAAACCGTATCAGAATAAGAACCGTAAATCGTCGTTGATTTTACGGTTTTGGATGCTAGAACAGCATCAGCTATCACGCTTTTCAATTATTCTGATTTTTTAAGCGTATGCGATGGTAATATAAAAAAATATATGGATAGCATATTACAGAACGTCCTGAAATATTCATTAAGAGCATTCATTTTTTTTTCGATTTAGATATATAATGCTGATATGCTGATCGTACTTAGCAAAAGGTGATTACACATCGATAGATACTACATAAATGCTTTTCATGGTTACAGTAGCACAAATGTTGTACAATATATAAAAAATCTATATATAAATAAAAACATCTTCTGCTCATAACTTTTACAAGAATATTTTAGGTTTAACATTCGTAGCACAGTTTAAACACGGCCAATAGCATACTTAAATATATACTGACAAATTATTAATATATAAGGAAGTATAAGAATTGTCGATTGTGTAAAATGTGCAGGAATGAAATACTTTAATATTTTATGTAAAAGAGAGCAAGCCCAATACTTTAGTCAACCAAATTATTCTGTAATAAAATCGCAGACGACCTTTAAAAAAGTTCTTTCCTTAATAAAAAAAAAACCACATTCTATATGTTAAAATACAATAAAAGTCTTCCTTTATACAAAAATAAGTTGGTTGCAAATATGAGCTTCAGGCGACTTTTGATCTATGGGAAACACAATGTCAACCAGAATCAATTTCACATCTTTTTAAACAGCCCAAATTGATCACAACAAATTGCTGACACGCATGCAACATTGTCACGTGGCGTCATTCTGAAAGATCTTGAAGCTATGCAGAAATTGTCAGAAGCCACATTTAGAATAATCACAGAAAATAAATCAGACGGACAAAAAATTAAATCAAAAATTGAAATTTAACAAATTTTGCTCTAATATAAGCATAGCAACATAAGCATACTAATAAAATCTAAAAACGTAAAAAGCTAATTGATAATAAAATAGGTAGAGAAGCGATAGCGGCATTGTTTATTGTCCACCACAGCGAGAACAATCTAGGGTTGCAATTTTATAGCTACAATAACAAAGAATAAAACACTGAAAATAGACACGTAAAAGGTACTGATTATTTTTAAAATTTAAAAAAGTAAATAAGTAATGAAAAAAAATCCCTCAGTGCAGTTGGAAGACGAATTAGGATCAAGATCTTTCAATGATTTGTGGTTTTTCTCCGAGAAGTTCTGCAACTATTAAATTGGAACACTCGTCAACACAATTTCTACATTTGGCGAGACCTTATGGCAACGGAAAAAGAAGACGGGGTTTGAAGTGAATCAGTTTCTTTCTTCTTTTTTTCTGCTAAAGATATTTCTAGTGCAGATTTCCCATTTTTAACAACCTGGGTCGGTTAGGTCCGGTTATAAAGCGGAAAGTGTGCGGACGAGGGTTCCGCAGCGGGCGACGTTTAAAAGAGTAGGAAGCTGACCCTGGTCCGGCGGGCGTCGCCCTTGCCCCGCCGGCCCATGCCGTACTGTCACATGGCCGTGGAGTCGCCGCCGGCAGCGGGCCCCGCGGCCGCGGCGCCGCCGCCGCGCGTCGCGCCGGCCGCGCCGCCCGCGCCGCCGCCGCCGTTGCCGCCGCCGCACTCGCTCTCGGTCAGCTCCAGCTTGTACTGCCAACATTCAATTCAATTCAATTCAATTCAAATCTACAATTACACAGTAATTAAGTGAAACCTAGTAGTTTCACACAGCACGGAAACCTATGCAAATTCTCATGTTTTATGTTAATATTGAACCTCCTAATTTGATATCGCTTTAAAACAGGCACCAGCCTAGTAAAGTGATAAAATCCATACAAAACTGTTTCTTAATGATGTCACTTGAAAACAGACGTTCAATTAGTCATATAATATAATATAGTAAAATTGTATAATGCATTGCCTTAATACCGTATTTAGATGATTCCTTACGTCATAATAAGCGTTCGCCGTTAGTTTATATTACTTATATAAAAGTCTGACAGTATTGAAATTTAGAAAATTCGCATGATTTTTAATATTTTTACAGATTTAAAATTTTCAAACAAATTATATAGCCAGAATGTTCAAAGAAAAATTAATACGAACGCACAGATAGTTGCATCGCTTGAGTTAAATACGCTGGTTTAAATACAGGCGTATATTTTATGAAAGCTTTTCACTCTCACCTACCTATCTGTGCGATGATACAATACGGTCAAACTTTCATTAAAGTATATAGTAAAAAAATGATTTAAAAAAGTAACAATAATTATAAAAACAATGAAAAAAGTATAATTATAAATACAATAAAAACAGTGAAAATGTAACAAATATGACGTGTAATGAATGAGAAGTGAATGGTTTAATGAATATTTACAAGAAAACTTACGTTCAACGTAGGATATATGAAAATGAATCATCATGGCTAAAAATAAAAAGAAAAGTGTAAAATATATGCGCATTACCTGCAAATCGTTTAGATATAGTAAAATTGTATAATGCAAATACCGTATTTAGATGATTTTTTACGTTATAAAAGGCGTTAAATCTGTAAAAATATTAATAATCATTTGAATTTTCCAAATGTCAATACTGTCAGGCTTTTATATAAGTAATGTAAACTAACGGCGAACGCTTATTATGACGCAAAAAAACATCTAAATACTATATAATATAATATAAATATACATATAATGTCGTGCCCTCAAAAGTTGATTCTTTATTGTACTGAGTGAAATCTCTTTTCGTCTCTCGCGCACTCCTTACCTGTTTCATTTGCCTAAATGTAATTCAAGTTACGCACAGAATGCCGTGCATTATCTATTGTAACATAAGTATCCTGAATTCTAATTCAGGATACTTATTAAAGTAAAGTATTTATTATTAGGTAACAAATGTTTCAACAAACTTAGTAATTCTTAGTTGATAATTATGATAAAAAGTAAGTAAAATGTAAGGTCGCAGTGAGTATAATCTTGAATTGAATTGTTTAAATATAAAATAATGCGAGACACCGTTGCAGGTGAGTTTCAGTTGACTGGAGAAGTGACTCTTTCTATGTGCGCCTGGCTACTTGGCTTGCGTGCGTGTGTTTTATGTGTTATGTGTTAGCGTATGTGTTATGTGTTGTTTAGCGTATGTGTTATGTGTGCGCTTGAAGCTCCAACTCCTTGTTTTTATCATAATTGCGAAGGTACATCATTCGTCTTCTTTAAACTCGATTGACGTCATTCGCGTTTCGAAGTATTTCGTTTGTGGGAAACAAATATTGTCTATGAAAATGGCGTTCTATGGCATTGGTATACTTATAATAAAACGTTGCAAAGCATTGATTTATTACATCTTAGCCGTAACCAATTTATTAAGGCTGTCTGTGATATTGTTTAGAACTATATGCCACCTTTTCTTTCGGTAATCATTAAATACCTATTTATACTTTGTGATGTGTGCATGTCACTTATCCTATCATATCAACTTTTCATTCCATTCTCCTACCTAGACACATCTCTCACACTTCATTCTCACTCACTTATCTCACAGATATTCACGCTTCTCTCACACACTCTTTTCATGACTTTTAAATGTATAACAATGATTTATTTATTTATTTATGAAAGTACAAAACAGTGATACAAGAAGATAATTATCTAATACTACATTTAGATGGCCAAAAAAAAAATACCAAATATGAATATGGTCGAATACATCAAATTAATAAATCAAACTTAAACAATATGTACTGTGCGTGGATAATAACATACGATAATAGTATGTTAATCTGGGTAATATACTTGTTGGACATATGTTAAGTATAATATTAATTGTAAGCATGTTCTATTTCTCTGTTTATATTTTTTTTGATAAATAAATAAATAATAAGAAACCCTTACATACAAATATGTTTTGTTTAAAAGTACTTATACCTTATCTGAAGAAATAAGGATGTTTAAAATAAATAAATATGCATTTTTTTTAAATAATAACCTTGGTCATATACAATTATTTTGGGCCCTACACAACTAGGCCAAATGTGCCTGTCCAAGAGTCAGGGGAGATGTCGGTAATGAAGCATTAAAAATGGTATGACCATGTGCGGATTCGAACCCGCGACCTTTCGGCCAATAGCTCAACGCCATAACCAATAGACTACTACGATTTATTAGCCTAGATTTGATGGGATTGATTTTTACAATATATTATGCCTAATTACATAGTAAAATCACCTAATATCATTATGCTAACATTATGTAAAACCGTATGCATTAACATAAAACATCGGATTGCATTGGTTTCCGTACTATATGAAATTGCAAATATTGATCTGGAGTGAATAATACCCTTTTTGAAGTGAACATTTATGCACTACATAACATATGGGTACTCTAAACCAAAATTAAAATTAACAACTTAGTTAAAAAAGGTTTTAGTATTCAGTTATTGACGTGTAGAAGACAGACACATAAAATTTCCAATAGAGATTTTTTAAAATTAATTTAACTCAATTTAACTACGCTTAATTTGCTTGTGCCAGTCAGGGGGGATGGTGGTGATGAAGCGTTAAAAATTGTATGAAATTATATAAAAAAACGGACTAGATCATAAAGCTCTGAGCAAAGTGTTTGCGCGCGATGCCCGCAGTAAAGTCAATCTAAAATAATCTAAAATCTTGGTAATCTAAAATAAACAAAAATATCCTGCTGCGAATATAATGTCATATGCATATAATTATTATATGAAGGTAGCTTGGTAGGTCGAGTTACAATGGTTTTAATCATGAAGCTAGAAACGTAGTGTGCGCGCCCCCTGAGCGTTTGTAGGTGAATAACTATAGTAATTATAGTGAATATAGCTTACTTAATCATGATAACGGAAATAAATAAATAGTTAACACAAAGAACAAACAATACAACAAATTTGAAGGATTACAATGTTGCAGGAAGATTAATTACAAACCAAAAAAAAAGTTCAAAGCTAGCACGTCAAGAAAAAAAAAGAAACGAATTTAACATAAATTACGATGCAAAATAAAGTATATGCTTTATAAAAAGACTGAAAATTAACTGAAAAATAAAGATCTAGACTCGGAAATAATATTATATTATAATGAGTATTACGATGAAAATAATTTGTATAATCCTAATCGAAAAACTTGTTAATATAACTTCCAGACAATTAAAAGGCGCGTAAAAATAGTAGCATATAAGGTTAGTGGCTTATTCTTGCGTATTAAAGTTGACTTTTAAAATACATTTAAAGCAAATATTTGAATGTTTACTTTTAATTATTTAACGTATTCAAACTTTTGTGCATTGCCGCTTTCCTTATTGCCGGTTTCCATTGTATACAAACTCTTTGGGGCATACATAAAGAATACTGAAAACAAAAAAAGAAACAGAAATAAAGATCAAGTTGATTTTCAATTAGCACTGTACACTGTTGTCAACCAATAAAACGGCTGAATAGATTTCATTAGCATTCAGCACAATGCATAGGTATGGGCTAGTTAGAGAAGTTATAAAAAAAATATCAAAGATAAGTAAGTCCCTGTCCGACCACATTTATCATTTATTTTGTATTTGTATTTTGTACCTGTTATAAGTTCTATATTTTTATTTGTTCTGTATGTAAGTAGTGAGGGTAAATCAATGTTTTTTTGTTTTTTTTTTTTAGATAAAGGATGGCTATTGTGTGGGTTGCTATAATATCAATGAAACCTGTAAGCGATCTGAAGACACGACCCGAACCTAACCTGTCCACGCGGTCTTAACACTAAGGTTTGCACTTACTCTAAAGTTAATATTATCCATCCGATAAATGTGTTACAGTGGTAATCGAAGATTAATCTCATGACATTATGTTACAAACAATAAAAGCATATTTTACCTAAAAAACAGCGTAAAAACAATATTACAAATATACAAAGAATGTGGTAAATTATTACATTTTATTCGGAATAATAAAAAATAATTACTTTTTCGCCCTAAGGCAATTTTTTATTTGTATTGATTAAAAAGACTTGATAGCTTAGTGTGATTTTATTGTGAAAAAAATTGGCGGTGGAGCCGGTCTGAGGTTTATGGAGGTGTCCTCAAGTAAAACCGTAATTAAGAGGCACTTGTATGCCATATTCCTCCTATTCAAAATGAAACATTCGATAGACAGTTTTCCTTACAAAGAATTTCATTGCGATATAATAAATCCATTATCTCCAAGTTAACTTACAGTTAAGAGTTTTATAATTATTGTAAATTATTTTTTTTTCCCTTGATATATTATTTAAATATTATGAATAGAAACTAAAAGTAAGGAGACAATGCACACCATACAAATAAAAATCTAAATAGCCGTAAAACAACTAAATAGTTCAACATTGTTGAAAAAACTTGAGCTATCACACATCGAACAATATTTTTAGGACATCTAGCGGTCATTTATGTCATACTACATAATAAGAAGTAATATTTAAAATAATAGTATGTTTTGAAAATTGCAAAATAAATTAATTTTATAATTGCTGATAAATGGAGGTATTATGGCAATGAAAAACATCTATGTACAGTATTCGAATGTATAAATATTTTGGTTGCGATGTTAATTGTCAATTTAGGGCGAACAGGGTTCGAGAGGAACAAAGGGAGAAAACGATACGCAGGTGACAGAGACGGAGACGTTTCAATGATATTTTCTGACGAACCTTTGCGATGTCTGCTAGGGCAAGAGATGATCTATTGATTGCCTCATGAATAGAAATGAGACCCTTGAAAAAATAAAAAAATAATGATGCCTTAAAATTGCTTAAAGATTAGTTATCATTAAAAAAAGATTGTCCGCTGCCTTGTAGTAGCTTCCCAATATTTTATATATTATTTAGAACGTATCTTTTACTTACACACTTTTAAAAAGCCATTATCATTAACCCAACTTCTCTAACCCTACTTCACTAAATCCCCAAAAACCCTTTTGAGGTGTGAGGTTAATATTTATTTGAATATACCTGGGTTGGAAAATGAAACAAATACGAAAGGTTATATCAAACAAAATAAATGAATAATTCTTTAAAAAATAAAATAATTGTAAGTGAGCTATTTTATTTTTTAATTTGACATGAAGTAAATAATGGCATACCTTGCTGGCGCAATGGAAACACGTAGTGACCACTTTACTTATGACATTCATGAGGTGTTTCGTCTCCGTGATGACGTTGTCTACCTTGGAGAAGGTGGCTTGTCTGCCGACGGTCGATTCCTTGACAGTGAACTGGAGCTGCTGAACATACGTCGGAACGGTGTCCAGTTGGGCTAGAAGGTCTTTCTTGGAAGTGCCGGCTGGGACCTAGTGGATAATCATATCATTGACACAAACTATGGCAAAAGAGCATAATTTAGCGTCTTCAGAAAGTGATCTGCTCGCAGGTTCAGATACGGCATAGGTACGGCCATTGATTTAAACACTATTTAATCAATGGTACAGCCGAGGGCAAATGAAGCTTTACCTTGAAAGGAGATTTGACAGAGTTGGTAGGTATGTGTATGTAAATCTTAACCTCATCTACGCTCATACGAAGATGCGAAAGCGGTGGTTCTCATAAGTACATCATACAGTACTATCTCTTTTTTTACGCGTTTCAGTTCAACTTTAAATGCTCAGAGTATAGCTCTAACTGGATCATTTTACCTGCCTATATGTAAATGTTATGTACTTTCAAAATAAATAAAATAAAATAAAATAAAATAAAACCAATGCAGGACAATATAGCTGAATTTAAAGAATAACATTATCGATCCGACAGATATGTCTTTAATGAGTCACCTCCAAAGGGCAACCAATGATGATGAATAAGTTTACTGACAAAATCTCAGCAGAAAAGTGTTTTATTTTTAATTTATATTGCAACTGATAAAATTTTGTATTTAATTTATTATATCTCCAAAATTCATTTAGTGTATAATAATATCATTTTTATAATTTTTTAAACACTTGCTTTCACAATGTCATTAGTACCATCATACATAAACAAAAATATTAGATACATACGTGCATTTCCAAATTAAATTACATGCATAAAAATTATTTATCAATCACTAGATCCATTATACCTAAACCCAATTTCTAAATCTAAGAGAATTTTTCACATTTAATTTGAAAAATAAAATATATAAATAAATAAATAATATATTTGTATAAAACCACTTCAATTTATTAACATATTTTTTATTTAATGTGACATACATTCACACGTCAATTAAATTTCAACAATTTATTGTGTAAATAATAGTATTTTGATAAATTTGTTTTGTGCTATTTTGTACATAAAACTATTTTGACACATAATTCATAATTATAGTTAAACCAGCAAAGCGCAAAAATGTGTGATTTCTGATGTATAGTTTGCAAGTCAAGGACCATTTTATATATATAATGCCACCATTGTTAAGTATGGGTCATAATAATGAATTCGTCAGGATACCATTGCATTTTTTTGCTCTTCGCATTTTAAAAACCTCACATTCAATTTAAAATAACCCCAGAATGTTTTTTTTTGTAATAACATCTATTAGGGGAATACTTTTATTAATTTTAAAATTAATGTATTGTTCTAATACTGTTATATTAAGCTATAAGTATTTATGTGGTATTAAAAATGAATAATATAAAATATGTTATTTTTCTATACACACAACAACAAATAACAATAATGATTTATTCACTGCAAAAAAATAATAAAAACGTTTATAATAATAACCCTCGTAGGCCTTTAATTATTCTATGTAAAAAAATCCGAAGTTGGAAAGATGGTTGGCGCTAAACGGAAGTATCATGAAGTAGCATTCACCTGATAGGAAAATTGCCTGACCACTTTGTATAGCCTATTGGCTTCCTCGGCGAAGTATTCCGCCTGCGTGAACAAGTCCTGGGTTGTATTCAATCTGCCTTCACCCTTTGTGAATTGGTACATTGCGAACGCCATTGATGACATGTTTTTTGCCCTAAAACGCAAACAATTCGATATTAGGGTACAATCGACCTCGGACCAAAAGACTCCTCATCACTCCTCATCGCTCGAGACGCCTTAGCAAGCAAGCTTAGCTGTTATGAGCAAATTATTTTTAAGAAAATGGCTGCAAAACTCGTTTGTTTATTGTAGATTATTTTATTTTGTTTATTTCGGTATTCGATTATTTGGCCTTTACCATTACATCTTGGAAAATAATATAATTAAAATATATTAAATATTAATATTTTTTTTCATGTAACGAATAAGCAATATTTTTTATACAAAACAGAAATCCTTTTGACATGTTTTGTCAAGCTTATTAATATAATATAATACTATTAATAAAGTATGCCCTGATATGTGCAGGACTAAAAATATGACTTTTGCACGAGTTTACTGTAAATCTTTAGAGGTTTTTATACTTCATTGAATTTATTAAAAAATAATTCTTATAAGTCAAAAAATATTTATGATAAAACGACTACTAAAATATCTGCAGTACCTATTTATATCTATTTTTATTTTATTTATATTTATAAATAAACATTTAGAAGTCACAGGCCTTGTACAAACGGACATATGTGTAACAAAATCTCACTATAATAATTTCTGTTTTTTACCATATTTATCCGGAGCGCTAAAAATGACAAGCAAATGTACCTCTTGACAATATCGTTATTCTCGTCTATAGCAGAACCACTCTCCTGCCATTTATCGGCTTCGGCGTCCATCTCTGATGACATCATCTTCATCTCCAGCCCCGATTTGGCGATCTTGGCCTGTTCATCTGAATCTAGTCTTACTGCTTTGAGCGGTTTACTTGTCGATCCATGTTTCTATAGACACATAAATATTTTTTTCTGAATTTCGTTACTAACATTTCCAATGACAGTATATAGTTTTTAATTTTCTTGCATAGTCATCGAAAACTTGTTATCAATGCAAAGAAATAATATTTGACTATTTTAAACATTCATTCGTTATTGCATAACATAGTCATTGATTTTCAATACAATTCAATACAAGCGCTAATCTAATAATTCGTAACTGGTTACAAGCTTTAACGGTAATCATTCATAATGAACATATTTTATAAATATTAACATATATTGTCAGATCTCTAATATAGACCTCGCGTTCTTATTATCTCCTTATATATTTTATTATTTTTTCTTCTCTTGAAAATCAATAAAATGTTACAAAGTGAAACATATGTCAAAATATAAGTTGTATATTGGATATTTTAATAAATAATACTCGTGTAAGTAGTTTACACTCCTCTAAAGATGGCAAGTCTGTTCATCTCCGAAATGTCGAAATCTGTGAAATTCATATTTTTTAATATATTATCTATTTTGTACATTGGAAATAAAATTTGAAAACATATATTTACATTTCTTAATTAGTCAACTAAAACTATTTTGAAATTTCGAGCGAAATTTGATTTTTCTCAAAATGTTTCGAACGAAGTTTGAGTTCGGTTGAGTTATTTGGTAAAACCGTCGACGGGCAAACTTTTAACACAAAACGTTGCTGAGTTTGTGCACGTATTGATATCGACCACTGCCTTTAATTTAAATTTAAGCATTAATTGAAATAGTACGCACCCCTGGTCTCGGCAGCGACATGTACCCCGAGGTGTCCGGTGGCCTGCGCGGTCCTTCTAAGCGGGACTCCAGTCGCGACTCAAACCTCACGTCGCCGACCCGGTCATCCATCCGCTCATCTAGTCTGTTATCCAGACGGTCTTCCAATCTTTAAATATGAAAGACTTTTAAGTCATCGATTTATCAGGAAGGAAAATAAGCGAAACTGTATTAAACAAAGGCTGTTAAGACTGAAGGAAAATTGATCCGATAGTAAATTGTGAAAACAAACCTTATCCATCTAACCCTCCTTCTTTGACATATTAACATATATGAAAGCAAAACCTCATGATGGCGAAAGGAACTTGAGTAACCTTCTAACGCCTTATTATGACTTTGTCAAATATAAAACAAATAAACTTTTTCGTATTGTTTTATTTTATAGACCTTATTATTTGTAAAGAGTATAATAAATTTCATATTCTTGTTATGAAAATTCCCCAACTGTTCCTACTTCTCAATCCTAACTGTATTTTTCCATTTACTAACTTTGGAGCAAAGTATTAGTTTAGCACCTGTTTCTCTCGTCGAGGCGGCTGTCCTGCCGTCCCTCGAAGCGCTCGTCGCGTTCGCGCTCTCGCTCGCGGCTGTCCAGGGGCGGCGGCAACGCGAGCCGCAGCGCGTCGCGCGCCAGCCGCGCCGCGTCCGCCAGCAGCCACTGCCACGTGTCGGCGTACACGTCCAGGTTGTCGGCGGCCGCGCGGCTGCCCGGGTGCGCGGCGGCGGCGCGCGCCGCCGACACGAGCTGCGGCCCGTAGATCCGGAGGTTGATCTCGGCGAACTTGGCCGACACCTGGAGCGTCTCCGTTGTCGCCACGTGTCGTAGAAGCTTGCATATCTGTATTCATTGACATTAATCCATTATTTTATTTTATTTCAGGAAACTACAGCTTACATAGTAACATTACAAAAAACAATTAAAACACAGTTTCCTCCAAACTTAAAAAAATAGAAAACGCATTCGGGAGCGAGGCCGGGACCAGGAAGTAGGAAGTAGGAGGGGTTGGGAATCCAGACAATCACCAGAATATAATATAAATATAATGTAATAGCGTTAAGCTCAATAAAGTTTTACATACGTTTGTACATAGGCGTAATCTTTAATTGGCCTTATTATTAACCCTTTGAAAAATGTATATACTATTGTTACGCTGTATGCTTACCTGTTAATAAATAAATAAATAAATAAAACAAAATATAATATAAAATATAATAAATTCTATATATACATATGAATATATAATTGTATAATTGAGTTGTAAAGTTATTTGACTTATATTTGATGATTGTTTTTTAATAGCGGCATATCGCCTGAAAAGATAAATGACACAATCTTTAACAATATTGAAAAATTTTGAATATTTTTTTAATTTTTTGATAAAGTGCTGGATAGCATAATATTTATAAAGGTTCTAAAGAGGTCCTGTACTTGAGAGCGCAGGATGTCGGTTTAAACCCAGCGCTGAGTTTTATAAAAATGCATTTTTAACTCTCACCTCTCACTCTCACTTTAGTGTAAAATATTGTCAAATATTATGTAACCATCTAATTAAATGAAATAAGGAAAGGATGATAGCACTTTATCAAATAATTAAAAACTTTTTCAAAATTTTTCAATATTGTTAAAGATTGTGTCATTTATCTTTACATATGAATATAAATATACTACTCAAGGGCTAGAGTAGACACTCTCTTAAATGCCAGGAAAGTAGCATTATCACATTAAAACACTTGCATAGGCACGTTTTTTCAACATGTATTTTCAACGTTTTTTCATTGTTCTCTTTGAACCATTGCAACCAGAAGTGTCCAAATATTTCAATACCGGGTATGGTAAGACTTCATATTAAATGTTCAGAGACGAGACAGACCTTCATTTAAAATAGATGTTCAATTGATGCCTGTAAGATCATTTTATGTTCTTTTTTTCTGCCTCAGTTTTTTTTATAACCTCATTCATTTATTAATTTATGAAATATACATACGAAAGTATATGTTTTGCGAATTAAAAAAAGAATTTAGGAACCCTACAATTCTGCCCTTTCTGCTCCGTATACTTCGTATTCAGAAACATTTTTAATGGAAGCAGATAGAAGCATCTTAGGACAGGTGATTAGATGGACACAGTGAAGATTATGACACGTCATTATATGCGAATTTAGATGAGCTTTGTGATTGTGATTTTTATTAGCGATACAATAAGCCACTTTTCTAGTGCTACATTTATATTGCCAGAAGAATGTACAAAATATAAAT
The DNA here is from genome assembly GCA_020383195.1 of Neomicropteryx cornuta. Taxonomy (NCBI): domain Eukaryota; kingdom Metazoa; phylum Arthropoda; class Insecta; order Lepidoptera; family Micropterigidae; genus Neomicropteryx; species Neomicropteryx cornuta. The sequence continues at coordinate 17,971,711 of JAHKQU010000014.1, forward strand.
GTGGTCGAAAACATTTCATTAATAAAACAATGCGTTAAGTGCATATAGTGTGTGGTGTGTAATGTGATGTATTTGTATAGTGTGTGGCGCTTCTATTTGTGGTATGGAAATTTTGAGTGTGTGTGTGTGTAGTTATGTATAGCTGTAAATAATTCTAAAAATTAAATAAATAAATAATATTTTTTTGTCTTTGATTAATTTAACTAAACATCAATTCTTGTTCTGCAATATAAATGTAAGCACAAAGAATATTTTTTGTAGAAGTGCATTTTTATGTAGGTACAGGTTTGCACCGATTTTATCGTTAGTTGCAGCTGCCCCTTCGCACGCACACGGTTCGCGTGCAGTGGCAATAGACAACTAGGTTTAAACTAATTATATATATATATAGCTAACTTTGTAAAAAAATAAAATGAAAAATAGAGCACTTACTTCTAGAATGTGATCCAAGTGCTCCCGCAGATCGGCAGCGGCGTCGCGGAGCAGCTCGACGTGCCGCGGCTCGGGCGGGTCCCTCGGGTCGCGTTCGGCCGCCGCGCGGGCGGCCGCGACGAGCGCCCGCGCCGCGCGCGCCGCCCGCCGCGCCGCCGGCCGCAGCTCGGCCGCCTGCGCGTGCGCCGCCGAGCGCAGCGCCGAGCCGAGCGCCGCGGCCGCGCGCGCCGCTCCGGCGCCGCGCCGCGCCGCCGTCCGCGCCGTGGCCGCCAGCGCCACTATCCGCGCGCGGTCCGCGTCGGCCGTGTAGGGCGAGTCGGTGAAGTCGTGCGTGCGCTCGTCCAGGGCGTCGAGCGCCCGCGACAGCGCCTCCTCGCAGCCGCCGGCCGCCGCCAGCGCCGTGACCCGCCGCAGCGCCGCGGCCGCCGTCCCGCGCCCGCCGCTGCCGCCGCTAGACTCGCCCTGCGGACCGCCGCACTCGTCGTCGCTGTCCCACGGACATAGCTATTGACATGGTTACACATATAGAAAGAAGGTTAATAATAAACAATTTATTAAATCAATTTTTATTTGAAGTGTAATAAAAAGCTAAGTGTTTGAAAATTGACTAGTTTATTTATTTTATTTGGCAAATAAGCAGTTAGTATATACATAGAAAACATACATTAAAGATTTGCACTGTTAAAAATATAATTAGTGTGCAACAACAGTAATTATCAAAAACTAAAACTAGCAAAACAAAAATTTAACATAAACTTTTTAACAAAAGGTAAAAGGTAACGAAGAAGACATTAGACATTCAAACATTGAGAAATTGGATGCTTAAACTCACTCAAATTATAACTAAATTATTAAAGACAATTTATTATTAATTAAGTTATGTGCAAATTTTACATTAAAAATTGAAACGAAATAATCGTTATTTTTTATGGAAAAAATAATATGCGTAAACATTTCAGAGTAAAGGAAATTTAAGCACATATTCAGCTCAAAGTTCTTCTATTCGATAAATAAATAAATAAATATTGTAAGTACAATATAATATTTTTATAAGATTTTTTTTAATGCATGCTTTAGTAAAGCTGACCTATTTATTTTCACTTATGTAAGGCTTTGGTAATTAAAGTGAAAGACAATAATTTCTGAACGGACGCATACATACGCTCAACAACACTTCGTTTATTCATTTTTAAAATGTTTTTCTTTTAATTTAACCTATTAAATTAAATTCAGCAAAAGAACACTTTTACACTAAATAACAACTGATATAGTCGTCAAACTATGAAAAAATAAATCTAAAAGGTAAAGTAAGGTACAAAATATTACTTGTTCCCGCGGTTGGCAATCTTTGACCCCATCTTTGACAACGTAATGAATGAGGTCCATCGCTCTTCGCATTTGGCAGAAAACCGTGTCCCTGTTTTCCCGGGCATGGAGGCACGTCGGATGTCGTAGGCACAACTACAACAGCAACATGTCAATCATCTTTATTTCCTCCACAATGCCAAGTCCAACTACGAACATTTTAAGCCACCAACATGTCAGCGTTTTTCGGGTATAAATTGTACAATCCCATACCAATCAAACGAAGTTAATAATTTATTCTATCATTTTTACAAATTATAGAACTAAAAATATTTTAGTATTAATATAAAAACATAAACATATTTGCCGTTAAAAATTATACTAAACTATAGGAATAAATTTGTATGGGCTTCTCAATCTGAGAATGTTTAATTATAAAGAATATATGTTTTCTAAAAAATATTCAGAGAAATGCTAATGAAGGAAAATACCATTGGCAAGTCCAAATGCTAACATCCATTCTTATTCGGATGGAGCAAATTTTACATTAGATCCCTTATTTTACTTGAAATAAGTAAAAAGAACTTCTCTCACATTCTACACTAAAAACTAAAAATTGATGATCATTTTTTTTATTGAGATATTTGCCAGGTTATCGTACAATTTTTCTGAAAACCTTTAATATTGGACAATGTCTATAAACTCCTATGGTTAATGTCTTATTAACTGCTAGTTTCCTTAATAAATAAAAACAATATTTATATTTATGGTTTGATCTTTACAATAGTTACATATTATAAACGTACTCGAGGATTATTCGAGGCTATAAGTTATTTGCGAGTTGGTTTAGCCAATCTCACAGAGAAAGACAATTCTGAAAATAGGATGGAAATAAAATATTAGTACTCTGAGTCCTACCGAAGGGGAGATTGATTATTATTTACTTAGTAACTAACATTTACTAATTGGAATCTTAAGAAATATATTAAAATTCATTTACATTTTTAATTCTAGCAATACATTCACAGAAAAAGGCTGATGTATTTTATTAAAGTATTTTTACACTATTAAAGACAATTGTCTTTATAGCTGTAAGCATTTCTAAGAATTAAATAAATAAAATGTTTATAAATCTTGAACGTGAGTCCCAGCAAACACATTTCTTCGCTGAACTGTGGTGGTTGTGATGTGCTGTGCGGATTTGTGGGTGTGTGAGGGTGCATTTGTGTAATGAGGAATTGTTTATTTTAGTAGTATGTAATTTATGTAGAATGATTTTGAAATTAATATGTACATAAGATAGCGTTCTTTATTATGATCTACGCTTATAGTACGATAATTCGCTGCAGAGGCCTGCGTACATTTCAGCACTGAAAAACGAACAAACCTATTTTTATAGCCATCGATTCACAGAGATTTTCAAATCATGTTGAACCATGATTGAACCGCTATTAGAACCGTGAATTTCCTTTAATGGCCCATCAATACAAACCTTGTGTCATTCGTAAACCTTCTGCATAGTTACGAGTATAAATAATAAAGATTACTCTATTTTCAACTCTTCCAACGAGCAAAGGCTCGTAGGGAGAAATATTTGCATAGGAATTATTTATGAAAGAATTCATGCATTTACAAAAGAAATACCTTGGACGAGGTAAGGAGCATGATTGTGGATCGTTCGAGCACCTGCCTCGCGCACGCCAGCTGCGCAGCTCGCCGCTCGGCGCGCAGCTCAGCTCGGCGCGCTCCGGACAGCCGGGCCAGCTCGGTCATCTCGCCGCCGAAGACGGCGAACGCGCGCACGAACTGCCCGAAGGACGCGACGCCTTCTAGCCGCGACAGCGAACGCGACACCTGAACATGAGACACAACTTCAATGAGACACAACTTCAATGAGACACAACTTCAATGAGACACAACTTCAATGAGACACACATTCAACGAGACTTTCGCGTTTGTTAAAAATTTAGCTTGCAAGAAACTACTATAGGTAATATTAAGACACAAATGACGATAAATACTCGAATTCAGTTCCTGCAGCAACAGACAGTATTTAATACGCTAGGAAAGAAATTATTTAGCTATTAAAACTCGACGAACAATGAATGCTGGCTTTTAAAATGGCTTATACATAATGTATTTTTTTTCCATTTAATTGCTTCAACATTTGGTAATTGACAAAATTAGAGTGCAGATCTCAATTTGTAACAAACTTAAAAATTTGTCCTAAAGAAATACTTTTATACATATAAATGAACAGTAATTATAAGATTGAATAATAGAAATGAAATTAAAGTTATTATACGTAAATAGGTATGATTAAATTGATACACAAATAAATATAATATTTTTTGTAATATATTCACCTTTTAGACAATAAGTATTGTTTAAAAAAAATAAGATATTTACTACCATAAAATATGTTAAGTAATAAAATTTGTTATATTTTCGTCCATTTTCTATTAGCAATTATTAACCTATTTTCCTAATATTATTTTGTTAACATTCCCCATCCTTCTTTTAGTTAGTTGAATGCTTTGGATGATTTTGGGCCTTATTCAACTAATTCAAATTTGCTTTAGCTAGAATCAGGGAAGATGCAGGTGATTTAATGATAAAAACGTTGCGACTTTTATGCGGAGATTTCAATTTGGGACCCCTATGTCAAAACATTTTTCTAAATGTTAATACTTATTTTATAGTGTAAGATATTCTTCCGTTTTATATAATCACATAAAAAAGCTGTAACAGAATTGCTTCGGGTATTTTTAATAATGGAAAATAATGATTAATATTATTGTAAATGAAAATTAGGGCCTTCAGCCCCTCATAGAAAAACTTTTTTTAACAAGGTTCCATTTCCAAAGACTTAAGGGGGTGTAAATGTACCCTATTACTAGTAAGAAGATATTTTTAAAAATGTTAAAATAACTCATCCCTTAATTATTTTTTTTTTGAAGGGATTTTTTTGTGAATTGACTTTGGAGTCACGGACACGCAATCGATATTCCTAGCCTTGATTGAAGCGCGATCAATGACCCGGCGTTGCGGCGGTCAGCTGGTAGACATATTAAAAAAAACGGTTTAATATTATCTCGTAAAGTTTATTGTTTTTGTTACTGTAGTAAATATAATATTAATTGTAATCATGTTCTTCGCTATTTATAATTCTTGTTAATAAATAAATTTCATATGTACTTTATTCTAACAGTATAATCATTATAGGTGGTTGATACCCCAACCACTATATAGGGATACCTGTTCTGGATGGGGTATCTTTTCCCTTGATGGTATATTTTAATAAATCTACTGATCGTGGAGAAGAATTTTCCCGGGATCATTAAAGAAATCAATATTGGGACAAACCTTATCCTTGGCGAGGAGGAGTTGGTTGACGACCACGATGTCCGCCAGCAGCAGCACCCTCGTGACCGCCGCCAACAGCGAGCGGGCGGCTCGGACCAGGTCATCCCTCTCCGAAGCACCATCAACCTCGGCGGCGGCCGCGGCGCACAGCCGCTCGATACTGCCACCTGAGAGCAGAGGACACGAAGTTCAGATGCAGGTTATAGTTGAGCTTTTAGTGCTGTCTCCCATGGATCGACTCCAATAGCGAAATGTTTGTGATGTCAAATCTCAATGATTTCACCGCCGATTTTAGAATTTTAAAGTTTTAATCAAATCTACATGAAAAATACGAGGTCGCCGGAATTTAAAATACAAAATAAAAAAAGAGTTATGTTTAAACATAACTAGAAAAAAGAGAAAATATTTTTAAAAATATTTTCATTATGGGAAATCCCATGTTTTAACTTAAATTATAAAAAAAAGAAAAAGACCATTATTTAACTTAAATTAACATTAACATAAAAAAAACAAATAAATAAACATTAAATTATTAACATTAAATTAACCAACATCGGTACAGAGTGTTAATGCATTCGACGAGATAGAACGAGTTTAGAGCACGCACAAGACAGAGAAAAGTGCAACCGGAAAAAGGCCCTAAAACCTTTTCTATTTATCTTTATATTCCACGCGATTAAAAATTATATTAAAAATAATCTAAATGATTTCAAACGAAATAAAGCTATTTATTTTGTTACACGATTTGCCTGTGTAAACATACTATTATTAAATATGATCAAATACATTTAATCGATAATTGGTGATTGATATCCACAACATCACAAAATGCAATCATTTTAAAGTAAATTATAATAACAAAATACATTACTATTATATTAATGGATTGGTGGTACAGTTACTAGGCTATGAATATTTTAGATAACAATAATTTCCCACGAGAGGTACAGTCAGTGGATCGAATTACCATACTTGGCACTACCAGTCAGTGTCGTAACAGAATGAATAATCGGTAGGTGTTTTTTTGTCTCTAATATTTTTTTCACAACGAAAATATCTCTATATAATCTAATACTAATATCCTACTAATGTTATTTAATAAAGTTATATATTTCTATGTACCTTTCGACCGGGGTGAATTCTTGATTAAGGCTCTCCATTTTCTTAAAACTCTATTTTATACCTTATCATGGGCACTGCTTAGTAAGGTAGAGCTATGTAACTATATAATGGTAAAAAATATGTTGTGTTTTGATTTTTGAAATCAATAAAGTTATTATTACTATTTTATCGAAAAACGTGATTATAAAATAATACCTAGTATAAATTAAATTTAAAGTGTTCAGCAACGATCTTTTGTGTAAAAATTAACTGTTCTAAATTCGTGTAGTAGATATGTATATATATAGATATAAAATGGTTTTGTTATTAACTTTAATACTTTTTGTTAGTAGAAACCTATTTTTAGTTTTACATAGTTTATTATCGATCCATCAAATGTATTTTTTTTTATATGTACTGTGTAAAATTGTTGGTTTTTCCAATAAAGATAAATAAATAAATAAATAAATAAATAAAATCGAATGAACATTCATTCGATTTGGATTTATTCATTTCATTCATTCATTGTACCTTCCTATACAAATAGGAAGGTACGATTACGACATAATTAATTATATGCATGCATAATATATATATTGATATGCATTATTGTATAATAATAATCATTTGAGGTATGAATGCCACCTATGCTTGTACGATGTACTGTTTCAAAGTAAATTTTTAAATCCTTTGATATTTGGTCGCGTTGGTATTATTGAAAAAATATTCAATAAACCAGTAAATACTGCCCATAAATACAACAACCTACTGTAATTCTTATACCGCTGAATCTGGAGGAAGGGTGGGGGGAGGGGGGGGGGTAAGTTAATAATATGATTAGCGTCGGATAGTCGTATGATATATGAAAGGATAGTTCACACTGAACAAGCACAGTTATCGATGACAAGGGTCTCCTGAACGAGCGGCCGCCCTGGAGCGATGCTGGCTCGCGCGCCGGGGACAGGATTAGGCTGGTCGCGAGTGGGAGCGAGAAAACGATAGCGGCCAGAGAGAGAGAGAGAGAGAGTGACGAGGGCGCGGTGTGGGCGTAACGCGCGGGGATTCACCGCAAATTTACGACCTATGCGACTCGCGGACAATGGTTTTGGGCCTGTTTATATTTTCCGCCTAGGGCGCCTTTTTGGGACAGGCTTTATCCACTGAAATTACCGGATAGTCTTTTATGGGAATGCGTATGTGTATGAGTTTCCTATCAACATAAATTTATTTTTAAGTGAAAGTTTGTTTAAGTTCGATACACGTAAAAAAACAAAAGATTTCGTCTCTGTTTAAAAGACAGCTTAGTTACACGGGTATCTATATATGTAACATAAATCAGTAAGAACACGTTTTTACTAGTAAATACGCAAAGTAGGTATCTAAGAACATCGAAAACAACACTTTTCACTAGTAAGAACCATTTCTTATTAAGACAGATAAATGCCTATTAAGTTGAATTACGTCGGCTTTTTACTGCACTTTTCAGTTAAAACCCGTTCTTACTAAAACCATATTAGTAAATCTCCGAATTTGAAATAAAAATTTAAAATATTTTATTTATTTTACATTGTTATTTACGGGTATTTACAGTACTATTTATAGTCATATAAGTAAGCTATATTTTAAAACTGTGAGAAAATCTCACAAACGAAACTTTTACTTAAAAAACAAAAAACAAACAAATTAAAAAAAAAAACAAACTTTCACTTAAAAATATTTTTTACGGTAAAATATACAAAAAATATTCTGTCTATTTATTTATTTACCTATTTTTATCGTCATTTACATGCACTCTTATATAACATTAAAATAGTGTTTACACAATAAATACAATATATTTATAATCTTATGAACGGAAACGAGACTAAAAACATAAAAATTAGGAAATAAATCGAGTGAGTTTTAATTAATATGTATTAAAAAAATATGTTGTTTTTTTACGGAAAATGTTCTATTGAGCATACAAGTACTAAGGCGATGCGTTGTCTGACAGCAATAAAAGTGTATTTTAAGACTATACCTTTAATTTTTACATATTTCCCAAATTAAACCAAAGCTCCTTAGATTAGACAGATCATGTGTGTCAATGTTTATTATTATTACTTTGCGGGTTCGTATATCTGTATGAAATAGAACGAAATAAGCAAATTAATAGCTTTTATAGCAAGCGAGCCCAAATAGCTACCTACTCGGAAATCGCGTGTACATAATTGCATTCAACCGCGTTATTTATTACGTGGAATGTTCGAGAATGTCCGAAGCGCGGCGCCCGTTGCATTTTGATTTCGCAGCTGGCCGCCCGCAAATTCCAAAATGGATTCCCGTCGCGTTCATTTATCAAAAGTGCAGTCACGTGACAATTACTCGCCGACAAGCTGCTGTGGGGTCAAGAGTTCACATGACGACCGCGCCGGGTTTCCGCTGACGACAGTTCAGACGCCAAGTACAAAGTCCGTCAACCGAGAGTGACGCCGACCGAATGCGCCAGGGCTGAGGTAAAGGGTTCCCCCTCCGACACAGCTGGCAGTCTATAAGACCGGAGTCTATGCAATTTAATTTCTCAGGACGAATTTCAGAAGAGGCCGTATCAAATTCCTTAACCAGGTTGAGAAACACAGCAACTTTATTTACCTTTGTCAATGTTTCTATTTATATCTATATAGAAAAAAAAACACAATATAAATAAATTAATAAATCGGTTTAAAGAGCATATTTTGTGACTCCAAGAATTAAAACATCATCAAAAATATCTCATCTTGCAGTTCAAACAATACCACTTACAAATCGTAATAGACGCGTAATAGTAATAGTGGGGTCGTTGCCTTGAGCCCAAGTGAATATGCGTCAATGTGTTAATACCATGAAGGTTGGTTAATACAGTCAATAGTAATATAGTAATTATGCATCAATTAACACATTGACTATATCTAGTTAATGTGTTAATATAGTTAATACGTGCCAATGTATGAATACATTTACAATTATGCGTTATATTTCTGATAACGTGCTTACCATAGGACGTAATACAATCTCCGTTACTTCAGTGAAAATTGTCCACCTCAACGAAAATTCATCTCAATTTTGTTTACATTCTCTTTATTTATTGTAATAACTTTGCATTAATTTACAACTTACACTATGCCTTTTCCATAATACGATCAGGCAATACCAGATAATATCGTATGAATGCTCGCTTCCCGCAAAATGACACAATCATAATCATCACAATGGGAACCAGCCATTCTTTAGGAAACCTTTCAGTTTGTCATGAGAATTGTACCAATCTGCAGGGTGCTTAAAATGGTCTATAGTGCATAATTGTCATTTTCATTTATTGTAGGCTGAAAGTCAGAATTTTCATTTAGAATAAATCGGTTTTTCGAGAAACCGAAACCGGTAATATAGTTTAATGTTTGGGTATTGTCAACCCTGGACTAGTTGCGTTATACCAAATCTTGTCCTGGACAGATTCAGATTGCGAATTTTGCATTGTAACCAAATATTATTTTTTTGCTGATATCGACTTTTCCCCTGGAATGGCGACAAAACTAGTAAGTTTGAGATCCGTGTCTGATACCAAATTTCAAGGTTTAAATATTACTTTTCCATTATTTTAGTGTCTTTTATAAATCGGGCAAATGGTAGCCGTGTCAAGCTGCCGTCGAGGCCGTGCCTCTAAGCATAACATCTCCTTAAAAAATCCCTTTGATCGAAGTTAAAGGAGAGTATGAGGAGGAGGACGCCTCGGGACACTGCGTCTCATTAAACTCTGAAGTAGGTCAACGACGAACCCGTCTCCCCATCCCTAGCATCTGTTCGCATTAAAAAAGATTTCCATAAAAAGACCTCGCATATAAAATATACTAATTGATAGATATTTCACGGTTATTGCGATGTTAATTAATCAATTGTCAGATGAATATAATATTTCGTTTCATTTCATACAGATTGTGTTTTCTTTTTACTTTCCGGTAATTATGTTTTGGTGTATTTGAGATAAAATTTAGTTGTCAAATATCATTATATATTTATTTATTTATACAAATTCCTCACCTTTATTTATTGAAGTGATGTAATGTTATCAGTCAGGCACAAATGCAGTGCAACCGACGAATAAGTCTAGTAGAGTACAGTTGTACCAACGGCGCGGCGTACTCTCTAACAGACTACAACGCTACCAAACGTTACTCACAATATTTTAAAGAGGCAACTCTACCAGTGGACTCTGTTAGAGTACAAATTCTACTAGAGGATATATATCATAGAACGTCTCTAATAAACACTACCAGGGACGGTTCTATCCGAGAGTAAATTTAATAATAATAATTTCTTCATAATTCTTTGTGCCATTTCGCAGACTTGGTCATCTGGAAGGTTTGTTCTCGTTCGCCTAAAGGTTTCTTTAAATAAATAGAATAAAGGATACTTTCGTTTAATATTTTAGATCAATTGTTCTAGTATTCCTCGCTCAGCATTTCGTTACGCATTGTCACAGCATATATGTAACATTAAAAAAAATCTTCGCGCCAAAAGTGAGAAAGCAAGCAAGACAGTGTACTCTTTTCTTCTAGGCAATTTGACATCGAGTCGTCTGTAAGGGCGGGGGAGATAGTACCTATATTGATGGCTAATGGGATTTCCAGCCAATGTACCGCGCTATTCTATTTGACACTCTCCTTCGGGAGATAAAAATAATGCTCTTCTGTGACGCGACATCGTTTTGATTCGAGGGAGAAAAGCTCGAAGGACCGAGCTTAGTGTAGGCGCCTACCTAGTAAGTATATTATTATATTGCCGCGTAATAAAACCACAAACTACCTTCTTACTTTTAGATAGATGTTTTATTTGTGATGCGTGTATAAAAAAAAATACACTTTGGGTCACAAACCATAAAGCTCTTGGTTTCTAAGCTGCGTCCATACTAAGGTAGGCTTATGATTTAGAATGCATTGAAATTATTAAAACTTAAAGACAGAATTAAAACTAAAATAGTGTATGTTGCATATTAAATCGTATTGTATATCTATACAAGATAGGCAATTAGCGTATCGCACCGACGTTTACAAGTATGGGCCGATTCGGAGAGCAGTCGAATTATTAAATTCCATTTCCGCGGAGATTAATATCTTTGTCTGTTCGCCTAATAGGATTAAAAAACTGCTTTCTATTACACGTTTGTGAGATAAATGCAAATTATTTATTTGTTATTGTTCGCCTGGGAGAGTTTTTTTTTTAAATTTTGTTACTGCGTATTTTTCCAGATTGGTTCTGATTATTTTTGGTTATTTTATTTTTATTTTTGTTTTTGTTATTCTTGTATGTTAAGAATTTAAATATGTAGATGGGGATATCTGTAGAATAAATAAAGATTAATATCCTCGCAAATTTGTTTAAGTCAAAATTGTCACGCCAGTTTTTCATAGAATTTTAATTAACAGAGAATCAAAGCCGCCGACAATTTCACATTCTTTGAAGTGACTAATAGTAAATAAAGTGTTAGTGATGTATTCAAACGAACGAAAATGGTGTCAAGAAAAACTTTACGTTTAGCATATTTTATCCCGCCAAACTGGTGATATCCGAAACATGATTGAAAATTAGATGCACTTATTAGACATTTACTGCTGTTTAAGAATCGCGCCGTCGGCTGTCATAAAGTTGACTATAAACATGCTGCCACGCCATTTCGTTTTTAATGGAAGTATAAAGAAGTTGCGCAGCGATCTTCTTCTTGCATTGAACTAGAATGAATGATGGCGGCTATAAAACGGCAGTCAAGTTGCCTTGCCACCAATAAGGGGCGACTCTTCGTTGAAGTTACTGAGCGTCAAGAAAATAGACGGCAAAAGCGATTCGCCGCTGGGGCTTTAATTGGAATGTTCGCTGAGACAACTTGGCTGGGGCTAATCGATCTGTTCACTGTCTAGACTAAAATCGTACGATTAATACTTTAATATTTCTACTTTAAAGTTTAGTACGGAATATCAGAGGAATTTAAATGAAATAATTATTTAGATAGGAGGCATTGTTACGGTATATCCACATCTGCTCAGCAACAAAAGATCAACCGTTTGGTTCTCCAGTGAGAAAATGTTGCGGTCAATACAGGTTTCCATTCCCATTGCATTTTTTCTATTTACAATGTTACTTGACACTGTTCAAAATCATATCTTACGGATGTCAATTAAATAAATAAATAAAAAAAAAATAACAAAGCTTGTAAGATTTGACCTAAAACGACATATGCACTAAAAGCTTGAAAAAATAAGATAGCAATTAAAATAATTCGCTCGACTTTCGGATTGTAACGGAAATATGGTTGCTACTCATCCATTTTATGCGATATTGTTGTCGATAATGGTAGGTAGAAACGTAGATTGGCAATTCTCTGCTCGAAAACAGAGGAGTATTTCTCTACATTAAAACTTAATGCATAGGAGTATTTCTCTGCAATTAAATGAAACGAAGAGAGGTATTTTTCTATATGAAAACAAAGCGTAGAGTTCTACATTAAAACAAAACGAAGAGGGGTATTTCTCCACATTATAACAAAACGTAGAGGGGTATTTCTCGGCAGTAAACGAAACGTAAAGGGGAATTTCTTTGTATTATAACGCGGCGATGTGTAGAGTCCTCAGCGCATATAATGAACAATTCAACGCAGTTGATATATTCCAAGAGAATAAGGTTTTATTTATGCGTGATATTCGTAAGGCAAGTTATGATAATATTTAGTGTAAAATGTATAAATAAATATTATATTCATTAAAATATTAAACATTCGTAAGTTTATTTTGTTATTTTTTTAAATTATTTATTATATCGCTAATAATATATAGGTTTATATACACGCACTAAACACATACACAGTCACATCACACACACGCGCCACATACATAAACACACACTACACACTACACTACATTAAAACAAAACTTAGAGGGGTATTTCTCTACGTTAAAAGAAATGGAAACAAAACATATGGGGGTATTTATCTACATTATTATTAAACAAGGAGGGGTATATTTTTTAATGGAAATAAACCAAAAAAGATATTTCTTTACATTAAAAGAAAACCTAGAGGGGTGTTTCTCGGCAGTTCATTAACATCCCTCTACGTGCAATGACAATATTTGCGTATATTAAAATAAAACGTAAAGAGGTATTTCTTTACTTGAAAACGAAACGAAAGGGAATATTTCTCTATAACGAAAGAAAACCGAGAGGGATATTTCTCTGCAGTAAAATCAACTATTCCTAGGTTTAAATTATTTGTCCTACATAGTTATTGTTTCCCAGTTTTAAAAAAAAGATTCTTCTAAACGCGCGAGAATTATTTTTTAAAACGTTCAAAAATACAATTAGACAATCGATGAAAATTTCTATAATGTTCCTAGGCTTAATGTAATCATAACCTAAAATCAAATAAATATATTCGTATGTTTGAATTTGGCAGTGAATAGCATCTGATAAACGTATGCCATAATATTTATTGGAAACTGAAATAGTAAACGTTAGAAAAATAAATTATATACCGTTACCGCTTAATAGCGTTACCGCTTGAGCAACCCTCTCTCCCAAGCGGGAGAGGCGGTCTCTCTCAAGGGCGGGCGGCTTTCCTGTATTGTTCTGCACTACGACTGCACGCCCCAGGCCACAGCTGTCTCCTAATTTGGAACAGCGCGGTCCATATATCCTTCGGTCAGAAGCAACACTTTACACTTAAGAAGCAATTTCACGTTTGTTCTGGTGAGGTACTTTGAAACTGAGATTGTCGATTTTTAGGTTAAACTAACACTACATTTTTTTTTCATTTTACACCTGCTCTTTAAGATATAGGTACATCCTTTAAGGGTAGTTTTAACTGGTATATTACGGAATCGCATAATAAGTACGATGATTTTAAAACCATTTCTTAGTATATAACCGAAGATTGTAGCTGCATAACTGAAATATTTCAAATAAAATAATTATACAGATAATATATTTTTTAATACGTATTATTAAAAAAGGTGTCTCAATAACCGAGCTATGCTCTCAAAAATACGTGCATAAATAAAACAAAACATATAAGATGATTTATTGGATTTATCATGTAGGAAAGAACTGTTTAGGACGTCCTTATCCTAAAACATAAAAGAAATTTTAGAGAGGGAGAATGTCGGATTCCGAGACTATCAGACAGTGGAATAGTCTCAACTGCTGCGTCATCTAGGAAGAAGAGCATAATAACCTGCCAACCAGTTATATCATCGGAGGAATAGATACCTCTTAACTATAAGTACTTATCATTAATTAAATAATAAATAGTATGTTTTATCTAAAAAAAAAATACAATTCTATTGTTACTGAAATAACCAATTTCGACATATGGCTTCCAATGACACTTCATTTTAGTTTTAATGGTAGTGGTTAAATCCTATCATAATGATACAGAAATAGATATGCTATTAATGTTCTAATGCTGCTTATTTTGCACTATCATTATTACATATAAATTAATAATTTATTTAACAAAGATACTCGCATATAAATGTGTCACTTTACGCCGCAAAAGTTTGTGAATAAAATTGAGCGCAGTAAGAAACGCCCCAGCAGAGGCACTCACTCCGCCTCGTCGACTTTTGGCGAGTTTAACCGACTTGCGTCAAGTTGTGCGTGGCCCTTGTGGTTGAAGTTTACCCGGCCTGCAGACGACAGGCGGGCAGTCGCTCGACCGCAGCAGGGCGCAACTTGGCATTTATTCGCAACGTCATGTTGGTGCTGCGTCAATCTCGACTCAAGAGAATAATGCAAATGGTTACATTACAGGCATAAACTTGTAGTAACGTATCTTTGTATTCGCATAACAAAGCCCTGTGATTTTTCTCGAAGTCAAAACTTGGCGAACTTCCATTAACTATTGCTTAATTAACCATTCTGAAGTAACCTACCATTATACAGAATGATCTGTCGATAGTGAGAATCAAAGCGCACAGTAAGATACCTAACAAAATAATATCCATCTTAACGCACGTTTAACACGGGTATCAAGACAATTTAGATTTTTCTGTAATTTTAGCGTAACATTCAAACTTGCAAATAATTTAATAATACATTTGAATATTCCATCGTATATTATACGATCTATTGACTTCATTTGGTTTAACAAAAAAAAAACTAAATGTCAAATGTAACTAAAAAAACCTAACCTAGCTTTGCCCACCACTAAAAAAGACGTAAAAAAATAACTTATAAATTTTGTAAGGTTCATACATAATTGAATTAGGTTCGTCCATAAAACTAATTTAAACGAAAAAAAAGATATTCTTTAATTCTTAGAAAAAAATCTCAATATGAGCGTCTACCAGAAAACAAATACGTGTTTTTTTGATACGATAAGATTATGATTAGTTTCTTATTTCGACTTGTGCCTGTAATTTTAACCGACTTCAAATAAAGAGGTTCTCAGGTCGATTTGTATGATTTTTTTTTTGATTTTTATGATTTATGAGTGTGTTCACTCATTACTCCGAAATGGCTTAAGCGATTACAATATTATTTTTTCATATGATAGGAATTTCTCACTTTCTTGGATGAGTGGCGTTTAAATGATCTCTGGCCATCTTAAGTTCGCGTCGAAAGAACATTCTAATGGATTCGGGACGGGCTAGCAAATGTTCTCTAGAACCAAGAATGCCTGCGCAGAAAGTAAAAACAGATTGATTAATTAGGTGACTTAACTGACTAGTTTGTTAAAATGAGCAGCAAAATTATAATCTACGACATCCGTTAAAATACGCTAAGCCATGTTTTATAAGCGCACAAGCCTTTTGGGCGGGCGGAGTAGGAGGGGGGGGGGGGGAGGTTGAAGGGGAGCCCTCGGATGAAAATATGCTTTCATCCACTCAGCTCCCGGCGCCCGCCCAGGCTATGGCAGGCAAATGGAATGAAATTTTAGCCATTTGAAATATCTCACAAGTCGAATCCAATTTCTTTCCACCCGCCAAAGACAGCTTCATCTCTAAAGATACATCCGTTGTATAAATGAATAGAAATTAAAGCGGTATGAAAATGCGGTTAATTTAGAGATCGTGGGGTTTCATCGTGCCCTTCTCTACCCCCCTTAATTTAGTACGAACGAATTTACGTACGGTGAAAATAAGAAAAATTTAAGAGTAAAAATACATTTTTAAAAACAAGCTTGATTGAGTAGACAAAATTTCGTGTCTGTGCTGTTGACCGTTAAGGAGTTCCTTTGTCTTGAGCCATTCCTGGGTGCAATATTAGGTCATGCTTACCATAAAAATGCAATGTCAACTCCGTAGGATAAGAGGAAGTGGCTCTAATTCAGCTTGCAAGATTTGACCTGAACAGACTAACAAACGTTGCAAGCTAAATAAACGCTTGTAAAAAAAACGACTTTCAGAGCTTGAATAATCCCTAAAGCTGTTTTATGATGACAAAACTATTAATCTTGTAAAATATTTCATCAGATTACGTTACGATAAGGTAGCGTCATTTTATAATTATTGTACTAAAACTATAGAATTTCCAAAATCAAATTATACCTGGTTTCTCTGTGTAAAATGTGGTGCTTTATCAAAATGGCGTTTGGAAAGTGGAAAAGTGATTTATTTATTTTTACCATAAAGTACCTTTCCAGTAGTTAATTTTACCAGTAGGTATTTAGGCTTTGTTCTGTAAAATATTTTGAATTTTAAGATTGAAAAGAATTTCCTAAGATTGTTGTTTGCCACTGAACCACGGCTTCTGATCCAGAAGTCCGAGGTTTGAATCCTAACAGGTTCAACTCTGGCATAACGACGGCGCTCTTCTCAGCACTGTCGTACATGTCTAACAACATCAGAGTAGCGAATAGTCTGCCTGTAATAAATGGCCTCGCATCATGAAGGCAGTCAGAACTGCGCTTTCACTGCGCCACCTCGACAATACAAGCCACACGATAGATATAACCATTTTTTGTTTTTTTTAATACTCATGTTTTATAAATTTAATTTCAAAATATATACGAGTATATATTCATATAAATATCAAATATATGTATAAATTAATGGTAAAAAGAACGGTTTCTATGCCATTTTCTAAATATAGAAGATTACGTTCATTCATTGCACGGTTCCAAGGTGCGTGCGGGCCGGGGGGCGCGGGGAGGTTATAAATAGATCCTCAAATATGGGACAAGGTCCTTTGAGCGGCAGGGTCACGAGCTAGAGGGGGAGAGGGGGTTGGGGGGAGGAGGGTGGGCGCTGACAACGCGTGCCGCGAGGGACTCCAGTGTAATTGAATTATTGTAGGTAACATTTGATCGATCACAAGGCCACTTACGCAAAGTAAATAAACATTGCAACAATTGAGCATGTGGTACAGATCTGATTGAATTGGATAACTCTAAAATGATGTAGTGTTTAGCGTGCGTATATTTTCTCATAATTTTATAATGCTTATAATTTATAGCGTTTATTTCCGCTATTATATACTAAGAAACGGCCAATAGATGAAATTTTAACAATTATTTAGGGCGAAAAAGTAACAAGTATCATCTGTGTTCAAAACTGGAAACTACGTAGTAAGTAGTCCCCTGAGTACTTAGCCATATGAAGACGCCGAAGACTCTCGTCTCTCGAAGACGTTCTGCAAGGTTCTGGAGTTCGGAAACTAGTTGAGCTGGTTGGCTGTGGTTCTAAATCACAAATTAGCTCTTCAAAATTGGCAGCAGATTTTGGCAGCTTTTTTCGGCTTGGCAGATTTGGCACAAAATGGCAGTAATTTCTAATTAAATGACTATAGCGAGTATATTACTAGATCCACAAGCATTGTTAGCGAAGGTACGTTTTTGTTTTAAACAAACCATTAATATGATTAATGGTTATAAATGATGGCTAAATGCTATTGGCAATAAATGATGAACGTGTATATTTATTTTAATAATCGTATTTAGAATTGGTGGTAAATAAACTGCCAAGCATTGCTTAACCAGTTATAAGCGAGTGGGGATATGAATGAAATCCAGATTATAGGATTCCGAGTGCTAGTTAGACGAAATGTTTTAATTTGAAATGTTTTTTCAAGTGACTGACGAATTTACCGGTAAATATATTTTTTTATATTGAAATATCAGTGGTGAACGAGCCTCTAACAAAATAAAAAAAATTAAGGAAGTGAAAAACATACTCGTACAATGTGACAAAGTGTCAGGTATAAATTTGGTTTATTAAAATGGCCGTTACAGAAATAAATATTAAAACGGTACATTTTAGAAAGGTTACATGCTGACTGATTATTATATAAACTTTAATGAATATATACCATATCAGTTTTTCAATACAGACTCCTTAATTATAGCTAATTTGCTAATAATGTGGATATTAAACTATTTTTTTGTACTTAATATAAATACTTTATCAAAAAAAGTAAAAAAAGTTATTCTTATATAAATTATGAAAATATATCAGCCCGAACAGTTTCCTTTCAGATGAAAATCCAACGTAATTTTGTGTTCAGAGGAGGAAAAGATATCGTGACAACATTTTGATAACGTAGCTCAGAAAATACATTCAATTGAGCCAGAAAGAGAGATTGACAGCAATCCAGCTGTTATCATTTCCTCGCTGTTCCGTTTTATATGAGGGTAAAATAAATTAGAGTCAATACAGATTATATTATTTTTTTACCGTTCTGAAGGTGAGCAACGTATTATTGTTATATAAATTTGTCATGTATTTTTTTAAATAGTAAATTGTTTTTTTTTTAATTTCCAGGTAAAGGATGTGTATTTCTACGATGGGCAGAAACGGCGTGTCTAGTCTAGTTTATGGTTTAGTCACAACGCTAATAAGAGTAAACATTTTTGTGACTCAAAAAAATCGGATTAATTACGCTCACAATAGTACAAAAGAAACACCGTTAAAGAAGTTACCAGTTTCAAATTATGTTTGTTAATATACGAGTACTACGAGTATATTAAAAATAAAACATGACTGTATATTATTTTGTTTTTATATTAAAATAATATAATTATGAAATGTTTTGTGATATTGTTCATTGTAAAGATGTACCTAATTGTTAATTAGGTATAACAATATATATCCAGCAGAGGCGCATGCGTGTTTAAAAATTATGTGCGTATAAATAAAAACATTTTGTTTAGTTTCCTGTCGAATTTTTCTGTCGAATTTTCTTAGACGTGGTACTAAATTTAATTACTTTTATAATGTGTACACAGCACATATGTGTGGACTTGAAAAAGGATTCAGTGTGTCCTTTTAATTTCCTAAGAGATTATTGTCAAAGGATAAGCGAGGGATTCTCCGTCGCACAATGAGCGGCCGTCACCAGGGCATTATTATGACGTTGGAAACACACAAACGATGCTAAATACGCCACGATTGCGTGGGGACCATTATGAAGTGCACTTTGTTCACTTGGGTATAGCCATCACTTGACAATGAGATCTTTAACGAAAACATACCTTAAAGAAAGAGTTACCATAGTGTCTGCCCGTCCACAAGAGATTACGTTTCTTTATTCTTTTATTATTTGGAATTCCATTTTTATTATTTATGTTATTTTTATATTTACTATAATTAAGCTAAAATTGTGTTTGTTTTAAAGAGAAAAAAACATTTAGAAATGAATATATTTTTATTTCCTTTCATACCTCTTATTAATTAATAACATCTTTTTATTTCACATTTTTTTTGTCAAGTTTACTCCAATTTCGAATAATAAATTAGTTGCTTTTAATTGATTATTTGAGATATCTAATTATATTAACTGTTAATGTATAACTTGATATTGTCACTGTTTAATAGTTTTAAATTGTTTTGTATTGGATAAAAAAACATAAGCATAAAAAAATACTTCCTGTATGTGATGGATGATAGCTGTTACACTTTACATCCTTAGCTTCCTCTGTGAATGAGTGTTTTTATGGTCTTTGTTAGTTAACACAGTCGATAGTGCTGAGAAAAGCGCCGTTGAGAAAGTTTACCCACAGGGGGGTAAATTTTTTACCACAGGAACCCGCGCTCTCTAGATTAGAAGCAAGCGCTTATACCACTGCACCACCAGGCCATCTGACACATATATGACTATACTACTATAACCATGCTATAATTTACATTTAACAGTCATTAAAAATAAATCCGTTGGAAATTAGATAATCGTCAAAAACACCACTGACCTCTACATGTGATGGAAATAAACATTCATAAATTATGAATTGACTTCAAGGAAAATATTTTTTAAAATTCTGCTAAGAGAGGGTTTTATTCGTATTTTGTAATTTCATTATTTATGGTAGTTTATTTCATTGCATTTAATATCGAAAACATATACATATATATATGCTAATACTTTTTTGTTAAAATTTTAGCAATGCATTGAATTGTTTACTGGCACTGTATAGAAATTAGTCAAGTATGCGTATTTTGCGCTATAATATTCTATTCAGGTTTGCGGATAGATATTTTTAATTTTATTCTGATGGAAACTTGCTAAAGAGCCTCTTATGCCTACTAAAAATGTCATCAACTTAAAATGCGCATTTTAAAACGGAGAGATTAATTTACCAAGAGTTACGATTTCTTTATTTCAATTACAGTTTAATGGAACGAGGCGTGCGGACTGCAGAGGGATGAAATAAAAGTTTTATCCCGGCATCTCGGAAGTCTGAAGGGACATAAAACGCAAAAGGCCCGCCTGAAAAAACAAAAGCGCCGAGGGACAGAATGCGATAACGAGTCGTTACTGAAAACCTAACATATACAGGGTGTCCCAGGTGATAAGCGAAAGCAGGGAGGCAGAGGACCGAAATATCCACATGTATACGACATGTATCCAACGATATTTGATAGTTTCGTAATAGTTATTTTTTTTTCTTTCAGTACGACATTTTTTTTATGGTGTGTAACGGAGGGTAATAAGGTTTGTCCCTTTATCGATGATGATGAGAAGAATGAAAATTGTATTGGAGATTTTTATTAAACTGAATAATCACTTTATGTTACTGTTACAATACTCAACAGCTACGTAGTATATATTGGTCATTAATAATAATAATAATAATGTGACACGGAAGGTGTGCAGAAGCTTCGTTGAAGACTTGTAGTAGACTCAATAATGATAGACAAAACTCTCGTGACGTCAATCGGTGTGCGAACTGCAACTATGCATTTTCGTCATAATGGATTTCTGAAATATATAATGTTAGAAATAGTCGGCTGCCTTATTTCAATTTTTACAGAAATGTACAGTGTGCGAATCATCTATTAGGCTATTTCACACGGCCCTGAGTTTGTACTTGAAGGGATAGTTTTTTTCACATAGTGTTGTATGGAAAATAGAGCGAATGTCTCCGTCTCTTTTATCATTAACAAGCTGACCCGGCGCACTTCGTACCGCCTCAGAATCAATAAATATGTTAGTTAATCTAAATTAAATTTAGTTTTTTAATTAAAATTAATTTATTAATTAATTTCAATAAATCAAAATAAATTACATAATGATGCAATTATCGATGCGCGCACAATGATAAATGTGATAACTTCACAAAGTGAATCCCACAGAACACAAAACCGTTTTATACAAAATATATAAGAAAATAAATTTTCTGTATAAAAAAATTTTTACGTGAATTTTTTCGATGTTTCGACGCAGAAAAACCCAACAAATCAAAGATCATAAAAATCGGTCCAGCCATTCTTGCGTTATAAATGATGTAACTAACTCGACCTTCTTCTATATATATAGATTGTATTGGCCTTATAGTCCGTCGAGAGTGGAAGCATTAGTCCGGAGCAACAATGGTTCTTTGACCACAAATAGTCGCTGGCTATAACGCACCACGCCGTGACCACAAAATGACGTCACCCCAGGCTGGCAATACAAATTAATCGCCGCCACCTGAAGCAAACGTCGCCTTCCCCACTGCCAACGTGCCAGCGTAATATCGCAAGCCCTGTTTCTTAAAAGTGACATGCTCGAACTCATCATATCCAAAAATGATCTATTCAGCTTTGAAACCGAAGAAGAATAACGCTACAAAAAAAAGTGGTAAAAATTGAGGACCTTTTTTTACTGCATTAAAGAGTTTAGCCATAAATTCAACAGACCGTAGCCGTTTAGCATTAAAAATAAACACATATTTTTAAAATATTGCTGTGATAAATGCATTTTGTGTATTTATTTTGGTAGAGTTGCTATTAGATGTGATTTTTCCTAAAATTAATTTAGATATATAGTAAGTAAAGTCTAATCAATGGGACCGTAGTGTCAGTTAGGTATAATGATTAATTTTACTGTTCTGGCCAGGAATTGTCCTGACCTGTCCAAGAGGGTTGAACGTTTTCTACTTTTAAATTTCACCTTTAATCGCATTATTTTTTATTTTTTTCAGAACGTATCCATGCCACCTGGATTAATTTTCATTTTCAGGTCATTTTTTTGTCTATGGTTCGTATTTTGATAGCACCGCCATTCCATTCTACCCGCTTCCAGCTGTCAATCTTGCATACAGATAAATCTATTGTCGTTTTCTTAGACGAATACTTCAAAAATATGTGTGTAATCTACTAAAACGGAAAGAAGAATAATAAATAATTTAGTGTTATTTTTGTACTAAAACTAAAACTGTCAATGAAACGGAGCCTTTGCATTAAAGTAGTTTGAAATTGATTCTGGATTTTTAATAAATTTACCTAGGTTGAACATAGGTTACGAAAAAATCAAATTGTTAATATTTTTTATTGAATTTTAGGTTAGTTTGTTTTTTATGAAAAGGTATAGGTGTATTTTAGTTTTATTCTTTTAAAGTTTTTTGTGAAATTTAACAAGGTCATGAAATGTAATGTTAATGTTCAACTCCTAAAATACCATAAAAACACCATACAAAACATCATAAAAAATAATAACAAAAACGTAACATGTTATTATTACATTAATAACAATATTTAACATTGTTTTTTTACCAAAACTATATGTAACTTTGTATTTTTTTTATTTATCTTAAACATTTCAACCCACAACTATCTGCAAAATTTCGACTAAAATATTTTTTTGAACAGAAAACATCCAACCCAAATTTTTTGAAAAAAAAAACTCCTAGTAAGTAGTAAAACAATGTCACATTTATTGTAAGTCTTACATATAAAACAGGGCAATTACTCAATAATGTTAGTTTGTGCTTGAATTTTTATACTTAACTACGTCTAATATAAGAGTGTTATTGGGTAGAATTAGCGATAGGAGCGCAAAATATTACGCAGTTTATATAATTATGTATGTATGTATATGCTTTATATTAATACCGATGTAGGTATGTAAGATTTATAACAATTAACTAGTTCACGTAAGTGCTAGTATGTGATTCATTATAAAATAAAGAATATTATTTATTCGCTAAATCGAAAACGATCAAAATCGACAAATTTTATGGAACAGTCTCTTTGGTTTCAGGTAGCCTTTGTAAGCTCATGGCTGTGGGCAGTGCTGTGAGGCACCAAAGTAAACCTATAGGTTTCTAAAGCAGCCATCTTTCTACTCGGCCTGTATCAATTGGGCAAGGTGACGTGGTAGAAGGCATTTTATTATACAATATTATAGATATACATAAAAGTTAGCAGTTTGGAAAGTAGCGCATATGAATATAACACCGTATGACGCCGAAATGTCATTTGCAGTAGCCTGTCAATGTTAAAAGATTGTTTGAAAGTTTTCCAGTTCTAAGAGTTAGCGAGGGTATAATCCATCTAGGTCCGTGTTTGGGGAAAGAACTTCAAAACAAAATCCAGCACGAAACAAAAACAAATGTAGGTACGAGTTAAGCACCTTCTGGATTTTGTTTTTTCAGCAAATAAGAAACCAGATGGATTATACCCTCACTACGCGCTCAGAATCACAAGCTTATGGTGAAGTAGGTATGGTTTCTTACACTACTTAGTGTAAGAAAAACCAAAGTGTTTATATAAAGTTTTAACTAATTAAAAAAATTACAAAAGAGGCGCGATTTTTGTAATTTTTCATTAACAAGTACGATACGAGAACATAAGATATCAACTGATTTCATTTTTTACGCCGTTTTTCTTCTTATTACAACAGGCCAATAATCCTCAGTAAAGCGTTCCGAAAAAAAAATGTTTTTCGATCAGCCCTTCTAAAAATGCTCATTGTCCTGGATCCTTGAGCAATTGGTCTTTGATTAAGGATATTTCAAATGGTATTTAGGTGTTAAAAATGAGTATTCTCTGCGCAACTAAAAACGGGCAAATTTACCGGCCTATCTCGATTTGATTTGTGTTATTTTTTAATGAATCTATTACATTATATGAAATATATATTATAAAAGAACTCGAAAGGTTTTTCATTTTATTTTATATTAAACGCATGTTAAGCATATGTTATTTTATTTTGAAAGTGTGTGACAAAGTAGCGCGTTTTATCAAATGCAACACTTTTCCGAAATCTATTTCGGCTAAAATCCACACACATACTGATACATACCAGTATCATAGCTTGATTTATAAACCATCGCTCAATCTGATTATCTCGGTTTTTTTACTTAACGAGGCTAAAAATAAATGTATAGATTAGGTACAAAATGCTTCAAAATTGATTAACTTTAATATTTTTTACGACCAGAATGCTTATTTATAATATAAATACTACCGTATTTTTATATTTAAAAAGCTTATTTTTCTGAAAAAGTCTACGCTAGAAAATGGAGTGTGACGTCATATTTTTATTTTATTTATCTTTATTGGAGAAACCAACAATTTTACACAGTACATATAAAATAAAAAATACATTTGATGGAACGATAAAAAAACTATGTAAAACTAAAAATAGGATTCTACTAATAAAAAGTATTAAAGTTAATAAACAAAAATAACAAAACCATTTTATATCAATATATATACATATCTACTACACGAATTCAGGACAGTTAATTTTTACACAAAAGATCATTGCTGAACACTTTAAATTGCGATTTATTCAGAGTCAATTTATCGAAGCAGTTAACAGTTTCATTAAAATAACTCTGCATCCGCGGTATCGGCGAATGTAGAGCGTTATTTGAGGAGCATGAGGGTACTTTAAAGACATTGTAATGACGGGTGCGATGTGACGACGGTACATTAATCGAAAAGGATTTCAAAAGATCGGGGCAATTAATAGTGTCGTTGAAAACGGCGTTTATGAAGCGCAGATCGAGCAACGCGCGTCTGTCGTACAGGGAGGTACATTCGTAGAACTTTATTGCGGTAGGGATGTATTTTAGTTCGACTCCACGAAAATATCGATAGGTCAACGCGCGCAAGAACAGGCGCTGGACTCTCTCGATTCTATCTGAGTGTGTGACATATACCGGATTCCAAATGACAGAACCATATTCGAGTTTACTTCGAATTAACGAATTAAAAAGGACGATAGCCGCCTTAAAGTTTGAGAAGGGTTTTGTCACCCGTAATATAAAACCTAATAGCTTCAGAGATTTTTTAATTATATAGTCTAGATGTAGATTGAAACTAAGCTTTGGGTCGTAAATTACTCCTAGGTCCTTAAACTGGTCTACCGTATAAACCTGACAACCGTTCAGGGTATAAGAAAATGACAATAGTTGTTTTTTCCTTGTGAAGGTCATCGTTTTGCACTTATTGGTATTTAGAAATAACTTGTTTAATTTACAATATTCGGTGAAGGTGTTTAAATCACTCTGGAGGGCTGTCTGGTCATAATAGGAAGAATATAGTCTATATGTTCGTCGTATTATCTCATTATCTCAGTAAATCATATTTGAACTAGTACTCCCAGCTATCTGATGAAAAACTAGCATGGTCTATAAATAAGATACATGAATATGCTATGCGAGCGAACGAACGTTTCCTCGTGATTCCAAAGCACCAAAGACTGGTGTCGAGGAAGTTTCAGTTTTGCGGTTTGTACCAATTACGTAGAACAATCTTCAACTCTCCAAGACAGGGAAAACTCTAGCTTTAAAATAACTTAGAAGATATAACAAAAGGCGCACAATAAAGACTAGCATATAAGTCAACGAAAAACGGCTCCGATTTCATTTTGATAATACTATGCTTTTTATCACACTTAAATATTACTTTAATGACATTCAGGGCAATAAAATATATTAAACAAGTGAAACGCTCCCGGGAACGAAATACCGAAACACGGCATTTTAATTTTTATATTTTTTGCATTTCGATTATTTTTATTTTCGTCAACTTCATATGTAAAAAAATCACAATTTTATTTATATCCTTCAACGTAATCACATATCCATTATGTTTATATATTTTGTGTTAATATTATCCTTTTCGTAATTCCATTAATTTTATCTAATTATATTTACATAATTGCCAAATCCAAGTCCATTCGAAAACAAGAGCAGTCGAATTATTATATTCCATTTTTGTGGAGATTATTTTTTGTCTGTTCGCCCAATGGGATTAAAAATCTGCTTTCTATTCCCCGTTGTAAGATCGGCGTGAATTATTTATTTGTTAATGTTTGCATTATTTTAATTTTTAACATAGTATGTTTTATGATTAGTTCTAGTTATATTTTCGTTTTTTTTTATTGTTATTGTTTTTTATTTTTTATGTTGTTTATTTTTCTTTTAGTAGTATAATTTGTTTTTACATTAATTATAATGTGTACATGGGGAACCCTGTTAAATAAATAAATAATATTTGACAAAAAATTATGCTAAAGAGGACAGGTGAGAGTAAAAAATTCATTTTTATAAATTCAGCGCTGGGTTCCTTAAGTAACATCCTGCGTTTCTTAAGTACAGGACCTCTTTAGTACCTTTATAAATATTCTGCTATATGGCTTTATCAAAAAATAAATAAAACATTTCTATTCTTTTTTAATGACGCTAATTCTGCCCTATAAAAAGTAACGTGCTTTTTTTTACGACCACAATATTTTATTATGCAGAAAGCAAAAGAGAAAACTAGCCCACTATGCTGTCAGACATTTCCCTACCAATAATATTTCAGTTTTGTGAACCCTCAAAAAATGTTAGAACGCCACCTTAGCGTTTCGTCTTCAAACCCTCGATGCATTTCAAAGGACGAAGATTAACAGTTCCGAGATGAGATTGGGCGGCACGGGCGGGGATGAGGCGCGTCGTCATAGCGCTGGGCGGTTGGGGCGAGGTGGGGCGGGGGATGGAGCAAGACCCATCCATTGTTCTCAGATCGTCGATAGTGCATGCACGCCGCACGGCTCCTGGTCCGCCCTTTAATCAGCCTGCCTGGGTTAGGGGCGACGCGTCGCGCCGTTACGGAAAGCTGATCTATGATCATCGCTCTGCCAACAAATGGATAATATTTTTTTTTTAGTACTATTATAATTCTATTTTGACAAAGAAACTTTTACTATTTCTTTAATTTTCGACTGTTTTTCTCAATTATGTTTTTTGGAGCTGGTTTTTCAGTAAGGACATTTTTAATCAAAAAGGTTTCATGCACTAAACATATTATAAACATATTATATTACATGTAATAATTATTTATATAGATTTGATGATAAAATATTTTTAAGCTTCCGCCATTCGGCGTCGTCAGAAAATATATGAAAGATGACGTTTTGAAATGCAACTTTCATAAATTCGAAAATCGCATTTTCAACTAAAAGATAAATATATCCAGCTACTACAATTATTTTTATATAATTGCAGCTTTGCTAGATAAATCAATAATATTATGAAATGAAACTAATTTCTTAAAAGAATAATCAAGTATCACGCGTAAAATGCTGTTATGTTAGTTTAATTTTGTCTATTTAGACCTACAGACCTGCAAGCGCCCAAGACCCAAATATGAGAATGTTTCCGTGTCTTTAAATCAATTACACGAGCATCCACGGGCAAAGACTTCAAAACAAAGCAAGCATCGAAAGCCATGCCGTGAGTTCTCGCGTGAATTGGAACGGGTAAAGCGGAAAGTAATTTGTTACATCGAGTACTCGCCATAGTTTTGAGTATTTTTGTCCAATAAATGTCACCTATCCTATTTTTTTTATTATATACACAGTAAAAATGAAATGAAAAAAAAAACGAAATAAGCATATTAGAGTAGATAAACTGACCGTTTTTGACACACTTATTCGAATTACTAAAATGTAATATGGAAACAAAAAAGGTTGTGATCAATAAAATATTATGTTTCTTACTTAAAATGATAACCAAAAATACATTTCGATATATAGAAATATTTTTTTAATACGAAAATGTTCATGAACAATACAATTTAACATTTAAGCAAGAAACATAATATATGTAATTGATTAAGACCTTTTTTGTTACCATATTTCATGTTATTCGAATAGGGGTGAAAATTTGCACCTCTGTCATAATTGAAGAACGGTGAGATAGTTTTTCCCTTCGTTTTCGGTATATTACAATATACCTTCTATAGTTATAATATATAAGGGATAAGGGATATAGTTATAAGATTTAAGGGAATAGGGATTTCAAATCCTTGTATATTCGTTATTACTACATTTAATAAGATTAAATAAAAGTCCACTAAATGATGTAGTTACTTAATTTTGATATCTTATTTTGTGTTCTCGTAATTGCACTATAGCGGGCAAAAAGAGATCGACTGGTGTTACTATAATCTTGAACTTTGAAAAAAAAAACTTTCAGGAAAAAATAACTTTTTTTTTTACGGTCACGTGGTAACGGTCAAGTGTACTCGGCAAGCTCACTTCGTTTGATGCCCTCGACGAAATATTCTATTTAGTTTAAATATTGTAATGTAATTATTACATTTTTTTAGTAAATAAGTGTAAATTTAGTAAGGTGTAAAAAAAATGCAGTTTATCACATTATATTTGAAAAATATGAGTTTGATATATAATTTTTATTTTTAATATGATAATAGAACCAAAATATTACTAGGGATTACCTTATGGCAAAAACTTTACCTTTTATAATTTATTTATGTATGTCAAATGAGTGTTTATTCTTGTTTTTATTGTATTTATTCTCCGTATTATTTATGTAACAGCCGCGAAGACAAACTAATTATAAATAAATATCTAAAAATTGGGTTTTGCATCACACTTTGTCGTAATTTTACAATAGTTCAATGACCCTATGTCAAATTAAGCAATCGTGTGATTTGTGACATTGATTGTCAAACATAGTCGTTGAATTATTGGCTTGTACCTTCGTGGTATAATCCAATAACTACGTTATTATTTATACGCGCATAGCAGTGTCGGCCAACGCTGCAAGCGACACTAATGACTACGATCATTAGCGTTCAATTCATAGCAAGCATACTATACCAGCATGTAGTAGGTACAACAAAGGCTTCATCAACGTGCGATTATATCATATTACCTGATTACATCGTTAACTAATTCTGTAAAAAGTTTTTATTTTATGTCGAATCCAAATTATTTATGTACATACGATATGGAAATCATTGTGAAGGTACCATAATACTTTTAAGTGATAATTATATAATTTATTTATTTCTGTAATTATATTTTTTAACCTAGGATTTTTCAGGGCTAGAGTGAATTGCGATTTGGCTACAGGAATATGCTGGCGGCGGATGAGGTGGGTTTGTGTGGTCGGTTTTTGTTCTTTCAGTAAAAACTATTGAATAATCTGAGATGTTTAGGTTAGAGCAAAAAAGTTTTGCAAAATGTAGAAATACGAATATTATTAAAAACAGCCTAAAAATATATACTTTGTAACGATTTATACAAAAAAAGCACGCATATTAACCGCGTGCTAGTGAAAATGCTAAAAATATTATGAAAAATTATCAATACCCTAAAGCTTTGACGTGTATCCCTAAGTTAAAATAAGCCTCTTGAAATAATATCGAATAATAGACTACTAGGAAGTCAACATTCAAACCGAATCGCTTGGGAATATGTGAAGTTATCAAGTTTATCGAGACAGCTCGATAGAATATAGCAGTGCTCACGGGTACGCGCTCGCGAACCAATATGCCACCAGGGAGCTAAAAGTGACGTCGAAATAAGATATAATGTGACGTTTTTACTGTAGACAATAAAACGATTTCGCATATATAAATGAGGCATTGAATGAACAAAACCAAATTTATGGTAATTATTCTTTATTTATAAACGTAAAATATTATTTTGTTATACGATATGGTTTGTACGAATCTTATGTACTTCGACGATTCGGTGAATCCGTTGTTTTATTGTTTATTAATAATACCCAATTATTTAAATTTATGAAAAGATAAGATTTCAATATTATAATACGCTAGTTCGTAAACCTTTAGGAAAGCACAAGATTTGTATTTTAACATGGGTAATGAATACTTTAAGAGTGCAAAAGGAAACTATTACGGTTTAAAGTTTCAATGAAACTATTTTATTTTTATTTTTTGCATCTGATTGGATTTCGATACATGTTTATCTCGTTTTGTTGGGCGAGTGTGTGCATTTAGTGTGATGTGACATTAAAAATATTTTTAGGTTACATAAAACGGACAGTTTTAGTTTCTATAGTTGTGAGTTGCTTTAGCTTGAAATACACACCTGACTCGGTAAGGTAGTGTATTTTGTTGACCTTTCAACGGTTAAAATGAATGCTATGTAACTGAAAACATATTTCTAAATACATAAGGGAAGAATCGAAAGAGATCCCTCGATGAGCGGAAGAGATAGTAAACAATTAAGTTACATATAGTAGTTAGTATGTAATACTGAAAGCTTCATAGCTATTGGATTTACGCTGAAGACATACCCGTCCGACTTCCTGCTTGCAAGCGAGACGCGAATACGTGACCCGGCGCCGTTGAACCAAAGAGCACACGATCGTGACTATGAAGATAATTTTCGCGATGGAAAACGCTCATTTTCTTTACTTAGAGGATATCGATGTTGCTTTTTTAAACCGATTTTTACATCAAAATACATAAAATACCTATATGCGCGCATAACAATTAGTAGCCTTGAAGGCCACTAACTAACACTAATATTTTATATGTATTAAAGTAAACAAAAATGTACGCTTAAGCAACTTAAAAAGTCTACCTTTTATGATTATTTTTGAATACAGAAAAATCGCATGAAACGACGAATGACACAATCTTTGACAATATTGAAAAATTTAGAAAGTGTTAATTATTTTTTAATAAAACGTTGGATGGTACTGAAGAGATGGTATGTCGGGATGTGGGGTGTATGTGTGTGTGTGTGTGAGGGGCGGGGGGTCGGTTTAAATCTAGCGCCGAGTTTAACAATAATGCATTTTTAACTCTCACCGTCCTCTTTAGTGATGTAACTTCCAGGATGTACTTATAGGTACATTACAACTGATCAGGAACAAAAACTATTGAATTTAATCAGTCTCCATATTTTCTTGTGCTCCAACCCTATCATAACTCGGAGGGTTTGTGATAAAGTATGCCCTTTTGCAAGCACAGCATTAGTGGTCGTTCGGGTGATATTGAATTGATAATATCGGCCATACCCATGGGCGTTATGCCCATAAACCTTTCTCTATTTCACCCTCTAGCCATTATTAATGCCATCGGTGCGAAATACAATAGAAGCGATCTAACTGTGTCTGTAAATTGCGGGCCGCTAGATTCGAAATAAAACACGGTTCATTAAATTTGGGTCTCAGCGTGACAAAGACCTTCGAAACCGACATTTACAGACCATAATATTCACATAGAGAAACAATCGTAATTCGTCTCGTAAAGACTTTTTAATTATTTGACAAAATGTCACCCTTAGAACAAGATGCTTTACATTATTACATTATTTTTATAACATTTTGCAGGAATTAAATAAATAAATAATATTAAAGGCAAAAACTAAAGACTTTATACTTTTTGCAAAGTTGATAAAAAGCATCAAATGACTAGTATTTTAGAATCGTAAATTTAGAATATTTTTGTTCGACAAAATTAATAAACAATATACACTAAAGAAATGCCGCACATATTTTGCTACATCAGCAGAATATAGGGTAATAAAACAAATCTCAAATAAATCCACCGAGTGTAAAAGTCTTGCAAATTGACACGAGATATATTTTTTTTTAACAAGACGCGTTGTACAAATAAAATTTGATACAATTATATTTTCAAAACGATGCCATTAAAAGTTAAAATTTTTACAAATATTGTTCAATGTTTATCCCCCCTCAATGAAGTCCGCCAAGTTGATTGCGTGCCAGACTTCGCCCGGTTTGAATTGGGTAAAGTTAACACTGCTGTGACAAAATCCTATATTAGTGATATTCATGAGTTTAATACACGTCATAAAAGTAATTATGTTCAATCTGTGTCAGCTCGTACCGCCAAATACCAATCTACATGTCATTATTTAGGCTTAAGATAGTTTAATATGCTACCTAAAAGCTTTAAAAGTATAAATAATTTTCGTGAGTTTAAGCTTAGGTTGAAGAAATATATTCTGGAAAAAAATATTTATAGTTTTAAGAAATTTAGATAGTTAAGTGATAAATTAGGTATACACAATGCACATGTAACTTCTGTTCATGTATTTTTTTAATTTCTTTTTTTTTGTTAATATTGTATTCTTTATTCTAATTTCTCTATTGTCTTATTCTGTTGTTTTTTTGTTTTTTTCTTATAATTGATATGTAACGGTATCTACAAATATGTAATTGTCATTCCTGTACAATAACTTTGTTCATTGAAAATAAATTATCTTATCTTATCTTATCTATACTAGCAAGGATGGGCCATGTTGGGCAATCCTTCATAGCAAACCTTACGAATATATGGTTTATTTTAAAAAATAAAGGCATTATGATTAATTTTCCTATAAATATAAAATAATTTGGGTTGTTTATCCCTTGCAGAGTCAGAGGCCTCTAAAATTGTCGCGAGTTGAATAGAATTCATATATCGGCACTGATCGGGAAAATAAATTGCTTGGTGAAGAGTTTAGGGCTTTGCGAATTGCAGTAAAAACTGCTCATGGGCCATATTTATATTTGACACGTGATTTAATTGCGATAAATAGCCTAAATAAACTTCACGTTGTTTGTATGTTCTGTGATAATTTAGGAAAAATTAACATAATATTGTAAAAAATAGTAATGTCTTCTATCATTCGTCGAAATATGTAATTTTTTTATATTGATTATCTATTAATTGATAAACCTATATAATATTTCATTCCAGATAAGATTTTTTTGTCACGATTTATAATATTTAATGTCAAAACCGTACGTACATTTATTTTTATTTATTTAAAAGTTATTCGGGATCCGAACCAAAATGCTCAAAATCCGCAGAATATCATAACTAAATACACATAATTTGAGGTTCGATTCCCGGTTTATCCTGAACAATTTAAATTATTCACTTTTTGCAATTGGCCGCTTATTATTTTGGTACTTATTTCCGTTAATTAATGAATATGAACAAGGCATCGCTGTTTATTGCGTCGTTTGTTATGGAGTAGTATCTATGTATGGTAGATGTTTTGATATGTTTGTTAGGAATTAAGAGCGCATAAGGACGCGTTAATCCTGAGGGAAGGTGCGGTCGGGAGGTGGTATAAGCCACAGCGCCAGGGTCGACGGCACCGCAGGTCATGCTTTATTCACGATGCGGCTAAAATATGCAGGATTGCGTATTACGCGGGCAGGAATGCTGCCGTCACACCCCTCTTCCCGTCAACCACCGCGGCAACATCTGGTTCCAGTGCGTCGCACGTGACCAGCCTTCAAACTTACCACTTATTTTTATAAGGCCGTTTGGATGGGCGGATCAGTTGGGAAATATGGCAACAAATTTATGGATCATTACGTATGAAGAAGCCTCGATGCCGCGTAATTTACTACGTGGTTTTGCAAAATATATTTTATCATAAGTATTGTTCAAGATCAAGATACATTAAACATGATTTCAGAATTTATACACCGTGTCCCAAGACCATTCCAGTTAAAAAAACAGCTAATTGACCCTGCGAAAAAATGTAATCATTATATTAAATCGTTATTAACATTATATTAAAACCGCGCCGCGCCACGCGGGGTCATTTATCGGCTATGGCCGAGCGAGAGCTACCAAACGAAAGAGCTAAGTACAAAAAGGGAATTTACACGAGCTCTTTGATAAAATTAATAAATTTGGGCATGAATTATTTTCGCATTTTTTATACAATTTCTTACACGTAATAGGGAACATAAACAAACCCTTCAGTCTTCGAAAATGGTCTTGGGACTTGTATATCATATTTCTACGCTATAATAATATGTAATTTAAATGATCTGAATGCTAGAAAGTAGTACAGAAAAAAAAATATTTACATGTCTTCTTTATTCTTTTTCATGGTTGCTACTTATATCCTTATACCGTAGTTTATGTAGGAAAGAAGAAAAAAATAATACGTAATACGTAATACGTATTACGTATTACGTCTACTACCCTTCAGAAAGAGACGTAATTTTCAATTATATCCCTTCCTTACGCATTTGTAGCGATTTCTCATTTCCTGACAGAGATACGAGCGAGCGAACGAACTTTGCCCACTTCTACTCATACAATGGCGTTGTGCGGTCGTTTATACTTTTACCTCGGATCTTAGGGTAGGCCGAGAGCCGGTGAAGTTTTAACTTACTATACATTATTTATTTATTAGCTTTATAGTTTTGCGTTTTTTGTATTGTTTAAATTTATCAATTAAAGAAATTTATTTATTACTAATAATTATCAAATAACATTGCCTTATGAGCAAAAAAAAAAAATGGTTTCAATTAGGTAAACTTTTTGAGACTATATCTTTTTTCAAATTGAATAAACCAATAATTGAAGAAGCATGGTTAGAAAAAAAAATGTATTTTTTTCCAATTCTTAAATACAAAATACCTTAAAAATCTAATTTAGATTTTTTGAACTGTGCGAACTGTTACGCCTAAAAACCAAATAGTTGAACTTAATCATTATTAAGTAATACGTAATTTAATGCGTTACAATACGTTTGCGTTACAATAGCAACAAACATAGTCGGTGTAATTAAATTTACGCGCTGACGTCTTGGGTAAATCTGCCATTTTCCATAGATTCATACAAGTTATTATACACCTATTAAATAAATACATAGGTTTTTCATTAAATTCGTTTTATCAATATCAAAAATACAATTTAGCACATGTTTTTTAAAAGCAAGCAAGATTTAAAGTGTCATGAAACCGCACTTCCGTACATTAGCTATGCATTCATCTTGTCTTACCTAGTTGGGTGAATTTAACAGTTCATCCGCCA
This sequence comes from Neomicropteryx cornuta, assembly GCA_020383195.1. Lineage (NCBI taxonomy): Eukaryota > Metazoa > Arthropoda > Insecta > Lepidoptera > Micropterigidae > Neomicropteryx > Neomicropteryx cornuta. The sequence goes on from JAHKQU010000014.1 coordinate 18,007,188, forward strand.
AATGTTATTGTGTTTTTCGAACACATGTAACTTGTATTATTTTTTTTTGCTACTAAGTAATTGATTTGTGTTTGCATTGTTTTTTGTTTGTATTTAATAGATGACAAATTCATTTACATATATAAACAAATAATGATTTTATCGTAGTTATTGGACGTAAGAGGTAAAAGATTAGAGATAAAAGGTATAATGATGAGAACAAGCATCGTGGAAAATTTTGAGGGGCGAAAAAGATTGGGAATGTCTTAGATAAAATTTGAGCTTATTTAATATCTTGTGTAATTAAATTTGAATTTTATTCAGGAGTGGAGTGTTGACATTATTTACAACATAAAAGATAATAAATATGATGAATAAATTATTATTGGCATTATTACTAATTTAATTATTATATTTTTTAGCGATTTTTGTTTTTACATATTTCTTATATGATGAATAACATAACCATACCTAAATGGACATTGCCCGTACTAAGGTAGGCTAGTTTCAATAGTTATTTGATAGATTGATTAAATGCAATTGCAAATGATCGTTTATTGTTAAACAAACCACCAAAACGTTGAAGTCTACGCAGAGATATGGTTTATAAGTACTGAAGTTGCAAACGGTGTAGGTACTTGTTTTGTAAGCGATAATAGAAACCATTTATCCCCTCTTTTCCAGTCCGGACGCTCATTTAATATATGTTTTCATGATGCAGCTTATTTTTTTTATTTAATGTGCTAAATAATAGTTTTTATTGTATTTTTTAAGTGTATAAATATACTTAGTGATATACCTAAGCTATTTTCCAAACCAGCAAGATTATAAAAATATGAGATGCCACTAGCTAAGGCTTCTACCGTCGCGTCGCCTTTTGCCATTTCGACGCGACCCTGAGGCTGCCTAGGGCTTAAAAAGCTTACCGCTAATACTTATAAAACCTACATTATAATAATATTATACCCACCTTACAGCAAATCTTCAGTGAAACCCGATGTTGGCGTTCATTACAAAACTTCATGTCCAGCGATGCTCAACAATCGATGAGCGGATCACTCTCACAAGATTAAATATATATATATTTTAAGGAAACCTCCATTTTATTGTATTGTTTCCACGTTTCTTAAATTATTAAGAAATATTTTTATGAGATTGTGGTAGTCTAGTGGTTAAGGCGTTTCACTATTTTAACGCTTCATTATCACCGTCTCCCTGACCCTAGTATAAGCACATTTGGCCCAATTGTATATGACCATATAACAACTTAAAAAAATAATTACTTAATTTATTATTTTTAGTTATTTTTTGATTTGCTTCAATATTGATAATCAAAACTGACTTCTTACTAATAAATGTTATGTGTAATGTTGTGTGAGTTGTGTGTAACATTTTTAAAAAATACTAGATAACAAAAAGTAATGCACATGAAAGCCAATAAAATGAAAGTTTTTTTGTGCATGTTATTAAGAGCATTAGTTTTTAAGATTCTACTAGAAAAAAATACAATATATAAAAACATTAAATCTAAGAGAACGTTCGCATACATGCCCCTTTGTTTTTGAGTGCTTGTAAAGAAAACGATAAAATGCACTAGGTAAAATAAAAAAGGTAAATAGGTAAAATAAAATGTTGAAAATGTTGTTAAATATTACAATAACTATCAGATTCAACGTTGCTTTGCAGGATCTCACAACTAGGCCCATCAGTGATTGTTGCCATTTATTAAAGCTCTATTCTAAAACGTTTTTATATAAGGCGGGTACTAAGGAGTTTATGTTCCTAAAATAGCAGAATGGCGTAGGATTAACACCGACATCTTGCGATTTTGAGTCCAGGAACTCTTTATTACTTTTTGTTTTAGATTTTGAGACCTAAAATATTTTTTTTTTACTATAGTAAGAAACATATTACGTTGACGACCTACGCGGTTAAATGGTTAAATCTGGAACGTTGTAGGCATGGATGCTTAGATCCATGGTTGTAGACTATCCCACCAATGGAAAGTTTAGTAGCAAGAGTGGCGGGGGTGCGGGGGGCGGCGGAGGGGGAAAGAGGGAAATCGCCCGCGGGTTCTATTACCGACACCTGATATGTCGTCGGTCGTAATGCGAACGCTTTATGGTTGGTGGCGGTAAAATCGAGCAACCCTATCGGGCCCAGGGCCGAATCGGGAAACGCCGCCCGGAGGGAGCTAAATGCCATTTACGCATTTATTGGCCGACTTGTGCCTGTTCATTTTCACATTCGGGGTTTTTAGGTAGATTTAATTGGAGAACTACCTATTGCAATGGGTATGACATGTCTATGTCATGACATCAGGAAAATTTCGACATATTTTCGCGTTTCACATCCCCTAGAATTAAAACTACACTCAGTTAAAAGTTTATATTATATTATTATTATTATTAGTTTATTCATCAAATTTACATTCATTTTATTTTATCTACCAGCTACGCCCAAGGCTTATCTGCTGGAAACCAGGTGTGTAAAATACAGATAATTATTAATTGTGTAATATTTTTTTATTATGTCTGGTCTATTATCTATATCACTTTCTTGTGGACACGATAACTGCCATAATTTTTAACTAATCACTTTCAAATTCATACATAAAATTTAAGGGCAAAAAATCTCGGTCAAGTTCGTTAATGGGCAAAATTAGACCACGAGGACGGGAATGACGGAGATTTTCGAAAAAGGGAAATTTTGAGTGAAATAAGATATCGAATGTATTTAAATTATATATTATTTCTTAGATAAGGGCCTATAACTTATCTAAGTATACTTTTTAAGAAAAAGTGGGGGGAAAAGTGGTTTTTCAAAATTCAAAAAAATCATAACTCTCTTAATAACCACAGGATCAAATCCATTCAAAATGTAAATTGTAGGGTAAATTTACCTATAACTTTTGTTTGCAATATTTTTTTATATGAGTAACCCTTTACAAGTAGCAGCCACGGTCTTATATACGACTGTCATAGCAATATAAATAAATAAAGATACTAAAAAAAAATACAACTGAATATTTTATTCACAGTGTATAAATCAAGCTTAGGAAAGAAGTATTTCAACCATCACCGTAATGGAGTTAAAAATTCGATTACTTTCTCCACTGGACTATACTTGCGTGACGTTAAAGTCGGGGTGAGTAGCTAAACACACTGACCGAAAACTATATTCTCTACAAATCTGTGCAAATCGTACAAATTCGATGGAAATTATTTGGAAAACTACTATCGCATTCCTCTACGCCCTACGGAGACAAAGGTATCTAATGAGTCTTCCACATAAGAATATTATATCACTTAAGTTACTCGTATATAATGAGAGTTCGTATATTTAGAAGATGCTCTTTCGCAGCATTTTATTCGATACTGAATGCAAATTCGATTCGAAATATTACATAAGCAGTGAGAACCAAATGTTAGATGTGAATCGAATAATACTTCACTTCGTTTCATTTGCGAATTTCATGGCAACTCTTAATAACCTCACTTTCTCAAGGATAATATTACCAAGAAGCTAGAAACGTTCCTTTTTAGACATCGTGATATCATCGAGTTTGCTTTATGGCACGTTAACGAGACGCGTGATAAACATTACACGTTAAACATTGGATATTAAAATTTAACTTATTCACACTTTCGTATTATTTTATTCGTTCCTTCTCATTTTTGTTCATTTCATCCATTTACGTTTATATTAAAGACATTCGAGAGGAACACATCACTAACTATTTGTTTAAACTTATAAAAAAAATAAAAAAAAAACAGATTGATCCGTTTTATACATTCATTAAATTAAAGTTTAAGGTAACTATTATACCAATTAATCGGAGCGGCTAATCCCAATGTATGGTTGTGTATTTGGGCTATGTAATCTATTATTAGTTTATCGAATAAATTATTAAATATGAGTCTGCAATGATTTTAGTAAAGGGTAAATATTAAAATTATTAGGCTTAAGTGGGATAAAAAAAAAAATTTTTACGAATGCTATCATTAGTAAATAAATATTTTTTTTTTTTTTTTTTGAGACACTTCTTGCACAAAAAATACATTTTTTTGAAAATTGTATTTGTATTTAAAGTATACATACTGACGTCTATTTTTTAAGTACTTAAAAATAAAATTGTAATAATATGTCTATTAAGAAACCAAAGATAAATAGGATTAAATCTTGGTCGATCATGCCAAATGCCTTTGACATATCCAAATAAATTGCTAGAATACGAGTATATGGATACTGCTACTCAAATCCAGTTTATGAGCCTCATTATTCGTAAAAATCATCAAATTAGATGCAGAGTATTAGGCTATTTTTGTTTATTGCATTATTTTTATTTTTGTTTATACAATTAATCGCTTCGGATTTTTCATTCCTGTGTCGAATTTGTCTGTTGCTACAATATTTGGGCAAACATGTCAACAAACGTCTCAAAGTTATCACGGCGTCGATTATTAAGCGTTTTAAATTTAAGAAAAGTTCTGTATGGACGGGTGTTCTACATGTCTTATTTTAAATTTATACTTAATTGACATTTGTCCTAGAACCGTAATCATCGGATAATGTTTTACATAAAATTTTGGCAACCCTGATTTAATTATTAAATTAATAATTTTAATGAAACCCGCACGGTAATAATAAGCCATAACTTTCCAAATCATAAAATTTACCACGAACTCAATTTCCAGAGAAAATTTGATATTAATTAAGATTCTACGCTATTTAAATGAAATTTGTATTTTAAATAAAACAACTAAGGTTTTGTTAACTTTGATTAAACTACAAATACATAAAGTAAATGTATTTGTTTTGTGTATTTAAGTGCACGAAAGAAAATAAGTATTTTTAAGAGAAAAAATTTTTTTTTTGCATATTCTATTTGATGGTTTTTATTGTAATTAAACTAATCTTTTTTGATTAATAATTCTAATTCTAATATTTAATAAATAAATTAGGGATTTTTATTTTCCAAATTTTCTTTATTTGCATGTTTGAATGTGTATAGATTTCAAAATTATCTTATACACAATCTATACATTTATCCTAATCTCTTATATAGAAAGCATGAAGCATGTGCCAAATGATATCAAAATCTATTGAGCCGTTTTTCAAACTATGATGTCACAATCAAACAAAATTCTTAGAAAAATATATACACGATGTCTCGACCCATTTCCGAAGACTTAAGGGCTGTTTATGTTCCCTATTAGGAGTAAGAAATTAAATAAAAAAAATGCGAAAATAATTTATATCTAAATTTATTTTTTCATCAAAGAGATGTTGTAAATTGCCTTTTCCGTGCCTTTACGCGATCGATATCTCGTAGCTCTCGTAGCTACGCGTTGCGAGCGAACGGTACGGGTGCGTATGAAAACGATTTAAATTATCACGTGAAGTTTTTTTTTTACAATTTTTTGTTAAATTTATTAAAAATCATGTTTGAAATCACAAGACTAATTTTAAGACTATTTAAGACTAATAAACATATTGAGACAAATAGATATAATTATTTAGGCAAATAAAGAAATTGGCTCAGAGACAAACAAACTTTTATACAAATTGAAGAATTCAGGCAAATTGACATATTTAGACAGATAACAAATCGATATTTCAGACCCAGAGTCTTGAGCTCAGAAGATCGCGAGCTGATTTATGCTTTTATAAACAACTGTCAATGGTCACATCGACTGCTCTGATCTTCCGGGGCTCATAGATTTCCGAGTTCCATCTAGACCTACTCGCCGGTGTGAGACATTCCATCTGTCGCGGTTGAATACGAATTATGAACAGAATTCATAGCATATACATTGAGCATGTAAGCTTTACAACAGCATGTTGAGTGACATCGATATATTCAATACTACCTTCCCGGAATTCAAGAGAGTGTCTACTCTAGCTCTAACCTTATAGTAGTATACTTATATGTAAAATCTATTATTTCTAAGGAGTTATGCTATATTTCGTATTCTAGTAACTATGTAAATTCCTCCAACCCTTCCTAATTCCTAATCCCAACCTCGTTCCTGGATGTATTTTTCTATTTTATTAAGTTTGGAGGAAACTCTTATTGACTTTATGTTTTGATTGGGTTTTATTGTAATTTTATTTTTATATACTTTTAAGCTAAGATTTCATCACAATGAACTACCGCTTGATGGCGCTAGTTTAAATAAATCACATATATTTGCGTCTTAATATTTGACCTAGCTCTGTGCTCTGAGTCCGCTTAATGGCGCTGGCTTAGATAATAAATATTTTCTAATTCTCTACTTGGGCATTGCCATCGAAAGCAAGTGTATATAACAAAAATCAGCAAGATTGGAATATTTGAAATTGTTAAAAAATCGATTACAAAATTTGAAGCATAGTACAACAAAGAACTCGGTGACTAAATAACCCTAGCGCTAAGAGTGATCTCGCTCGGTATAATTGGCGCTAATCTCGAGAACCAATGGACGGACTTCAACCATTTTAAAAAGCATTGTTCAAGGCAGGTGAAGGCACATTGCTGGTACAACACCGCTTTATATTAACATATGAGGGAAAAACGACTTTGTTAAGATTTTTTTATAAAGTAAAACCGCACTGCCCGTATAGTAATTGAATGATAAAACAAAATATAGAGTTTCTATCAGTATTATAGTTATGAAGAAACGAAATGAAAATAATACCTATCTCGAACCTTTAGTAGCGCATTATCCGATTCATTTGGCGCATTCGGCCCGTATATTCTCATTTCTATTCAGGCAGGCCGTCCGCTTCTGGGTGAGTTCCTGTGCGCACGAACAGTTGCCGAAGTAACGACTTCCCTTTTCTCACTCTGATAAAATTCTCAGCCTAACGAAGTCGGCGCGGATCTCGTCTAAAAATAGCACCATAAAAAGGGACAGCATACAATGGATGAACTCCAGTTATAACTGCTAAATGATATGAAGTATTAAGCATTATTGAATAGTGACGGCATGTAATTATAATATTTATCATAAATGATTCTTTAATTTTAAAATACAATGTCAAATGAACAGCGATGCAACTATATGTGTATATATATATTTATATATACACAGATAGTTTTTGAGACCATTTCTCTAATTGTATGTCTTTAAGTTATTGAATGTTTGTTATGATTTAAAACCTCTTTATTATTCCTATAAATCGTACTCACATACTCCTAACTTGTCTCCTTGAATACCCTCCTCAAATTGAGTTATAACTCAGAATAAGTTTTAATTTATGATGCTATAAATAGATTTAAAAGAAATTTCAAAACATGTGAAGGAATTAAATGCCAAAGAGAGCTAGGTAATAGGGTAATCAAGTAAAACTATTAAAGCCTGTTCGAATAGAAATTAATTGTACCTTTAAAAATTCTCTTTGGATGAATGGATTTTAAAAGACGGAATTTAAATATCAAAACGTTGCAATTACGCTTGAGACCATTTTCATTCTTGGAATACTAATTAGTTTGATAAGAATTGTTGCATGTACGAAATATGTGCTTCGATTATAGTACTCCTAACAATTCCAAATTCTAAAGATATGGGGTGGTGCGGAAGTGTGCAGTTCGTCAATCAAGCACAATTCGCACAATGCATTTACAGCATTCGCGTAACTTATTTTTACAGCACAACAGATATGCAGTTGTTGAACACCATCAAAATATTCAGTTGCCAACGTCTTAACACTGGCTACATTTTGCATAACCTGCAAGGTTCATACCTAACCTCTCTGAGATTTTCAAATATTTAGGATCTTGGAATTGTCTTAGATTCTGAATAATAAAAATAGATTACACATAAATGTCACTTCAAATTCATTTAACGAATCAGCCGCGTATTTTTAAAAATGAATATTTCTCCCAAATCTGGGATCAGCGACAAACATCACCAAAATAAATGCCAATAAAACATTGATCGTAAGTATTCTAAGCACTTTGCAAACAGAGCAGATTTTTTTTTTTAAGAATAGTAGGTGCGGTGAACGCATTGAATGCATGACGCATGCTGGGTTCAGTTAACTGTAGCACTTTACTTGAGCAAATAAGTCTTAGAGAATCTTCACGTGCGACAAGAATAAGCGATTTACTAGACATCCCACGTCGTAGAACCAACTATGGGTAAAATTAAGCGTTTACGGAATTTACGTAGCGAATCCAAGAAACTTATTAAAAAGACACCTGAATATCCCTTTTCTCTTCCTTCACTCCCTTCATCTCGCTTGTTTATTCTTAGTTTAAACAATAATTATGACTTGGTGTACCTTAATATATTAAGATTATATTTTATTTTATACTTTTAAGGTAAAGCTATTGCTTATTGACCTTGAAATTCGGTAGTTTATTTTTATATTGTATATTGTGAAATAAAGTATGCAAAGTAAGCGCGAAGTGTGTAAAGTAGCAGTTTTTCTATGTTGAAGATATAAAATCGAGATATATAAACATATTAAAATAGATACGTTGTCTAAGACCAAATCATTTAACTTTATTTGAATCTCTTGACAGTAATAATTGTAATTAGCGGCTATTAACCAACCGCTCCACATTAGACTGTTCTTTAATTTGTCGTAGTTTTTTTTTTCCTTATTTATAGCTCACACACGTCATAACTACGGAAAATTGGAAAATGTATCCACGAATCGGGTGCTTCGGGGTCAAAGCATGTTGCGATGCTGTACCTGCTTTCGCTCCGTAGACTGGCTGTCATCGAGTCTGAAGGTCGCTCGATTGCTCAAAAAACAAAATGGCGCCGGTGCGGGCCTCCAGCCTCCCGCCTCCCGCCTCCCACAAGACGCATTACTCAGACAGAAATGGAGCGCTTTGCCTCGCAGAAACTGAGATAAACCGAAATCATTGATCTCTGTACAGTTAGTTGTCTTCCCTTTTGTACTCGTATTGTATGTGTCATGGGCAGCGCCATAAATATTTCAGTGATTTCAGTGAATTTTAATTCCTATATTAGAGCTATTTTGGATGTATTTAATCTAACTTTTACTCGTATCACTTAGTTTTAATATAGATTTACAAACGGCTGTTTTACACTAAAAATATATACATTATGTCATTCCTGCACATTATATAATGTGTTTGAAAATAAAAAACTTGAACTTGAAAGCGACGCGCGCATTTGGTTAGACTATGAATAGAGCAATGCGAACCGCCTTCACAGATTTTTGAACTTTAGTATTTAATTCTACTAACTTAGGCCCACATTTATAAATTAAAATAATGTGCTTATGATAAAAAAATTATATAAAGCATAGTCCGTTCATGAAATTGTTCTAGTGTTTGCGCCAATAATTCGTACGTTCGTTATACTACATGCGTTTTTATTTTATGTATTTTTTTAAAAAAGCTTATCGAAAATTATATATTTATTTATTCATTAGGCACAATAGGAAATCACACCAATAAATGATCATTTATTTAATCTATTAAATAACTGCTAAAATTAGCCTACCTTAGAACGGGCAATGTCCAGTTAGGTATGGTTATGTTATTTATCATCTAAGAAATATGTAAAAAACCAAAAATAAATAAATAAATAAATACTGCAATTTTCGTTGCTTTTCATCGTTAAGATCGTAATGTAATATTGAGGTATTAACATGTTATTTTTTACATTAATATTCTCTCTTCCTCCTCACCTTTTTACTCCAATGAAACAAGTTTAGGTATTCATTCTTCAATGAATAGTTCTCGTTTTCAAAAATTGTAATATGCGCTGTAATACAATGTTAATCGAAATAAATATTTTAAAATTCCAAAAACAAATAATTTTACCAATATACAAACCTAACTCAAAACACTATATCAATATGGCGGATACTTTCCATGAGGTTTTAGTATATATTAATACGCGAAAAGAAACTTTGCACTCCTTTTTAAGCATATTTCGCGCACGGAGGAGTGCGAGATTTGGCATAGTTAAAGTTTATATGGAGGAGGAGAAAGAAAGCTAAAATTATCTATAATATGTGTTACAAATACATTCAATTAAATAAAATAAAACGTTCATACTACTGACAGCTGATTGACAGAATAAGTTTCGAGCTGTGAATTTTACGTAATTTACGATTTTCCTTTTTCGATAAATAGTTCGTCAATGTAAATGTAGTAATTAGTAAAGTCAAGCAAAAATAATGATTAATGCCATCTTATAATTCTATGAATGTCGAGTCTCATATTTATATGAAAAAACTAAAACAGTCAATGAATTGTATCAAAAAATAAATACAAATACAAGCTGTAATTGTGGTTTTTTTTTCAACTGTTACTAAGATTCAATTTTAAATTTCATAGGTATAGCAGGGAATTAAGGCAAACAACACACACTAATGACATATTTGTACACGCTCGCACCTGACGTAATATAACAAAACAAAAATAAATATATGCAATGATTATATAGGTAATCTCACCGTATTATAAAGGTATAAGAACCTCAATAATGCTCAAACTTAAAAGTTTAATGAATTAATGGTCCAATTTCGACTACTAGACGACCACTAGTTTAAATTATTATATCAAACCCATGAAGCTAGGAATGAGTGGCTACCACATAAAGACCCATATATTTTTGAATATCAATAAATATGCTATAATAAAGAACATAAGTTATCCAGTGCGGGCCATGTAAATGATTTAGGTTGACCTGTTCAACCCTGGTACTCAAGTTGGTAAATTTGAGCTCAATGGAAAGAAAGGAAAGGAAAAAAGGCTGTAGCAGGGATTTACTTGCAGCTCAAGGCCAAGAGCCAGTACTCTTTCAGCATGGAATAACGAGAGAACTACTATACCCGCATGCGTAAACTAAACTAAAATAAACTGATTTTATTAGTTTTCGGCAAACTAATATAAAAACAAAAAAAAAATACTTACGAGTGTATGTATTACAAATACGCTTCATTTGAGAGTTCCGAGAACCATTGTTACATGTCAACATTTAAATTTCTTACCTGAAACAAAAAAAAATATTATTTCAAAAAACATACTTCTAAATCGTTTATTTCTCTTCTTTGTACAATACACCCTGTATTGTACGAAATATATTGGAAATATATAGAGGTGCGTCTATTTATACTTGACAACAAGTAAATCAGTATGCCCCGAGACCATTCCCTATAAAAAACAAAATTATTCTCCCTGCGATTCCAAATATGATTTGTAAAGACGACGTATCAAAATTCATCGTGGTTTCCGAGAAAAAAAATGTAAACTTTACTTAAGAATATTAAATCGTCGTTGTTATACTTCACCAGCCGGTGGTCCATTAACCGTACTCCTGTCAAGGCTACGAATATCGATAGCATGTAGCGACGCTAAGGTAATTTACACCAACACTTTTATAAATCTAATCATTTGGGGATGAATTCGCATTTTTTTATATAATTTCTTTCTCGTAACAGATAGTGTTGATTGATTGATGATATAAACACCCCCTCAAGTCTTTGGGAATGGTTAAGTATAGGATAATTAAATATATTATAATTAAGTATAGGATAGTGTTTGAACCATTATCAAAATACATCCAAACCAGGCAATTTACTCTTCGTGGCAAGGATATACCTCTCTCTTTCCTACCCACAAATATTCCCCCGTCTCGCTCTTCCGCACCAAACCAACAGAGACGTTTCAGCAATTGAACGGTGCGGTTGTATGCACCTCTTTGCTCTCGTGCAACTCTACAAGTACTTGTCGGCCCATATATCGTGTCGCGAGTGCAACTACACCGAAGTGTCACCTGTGAAACTCACCAACGCCGGTTGCAGCATCCGAACTCATCAGTGCGCCTGGCAACTAAAGGTTGGTGAATCTATTTGTAGTTTGGTGTATTCCGTGTAACCTAATCCCTTTCTGGTTAGATATAATCCATACCTATATACCTAAACCTACAGTCCCCTAGTTTATCGAAAATATCTACCAGATAGTATGTATTAATAATTGAAGGTACCCGATAACGCAATGCAAAAATTAGAAAGACTAGGGATAGTCACCTGAGGGTTTGAAACCTATCATTGCTTGAGCTTTTTTTTCCAATATAAAATAAATAATTAACGTTTTATTGATCTAATTTTGGTTATTAATTTTCTTTCGAGACATTTTTTCACCGTCACTATTACTATTTATTGCACGACTATTATGCGTTAGTCGGTAGAGTGTATCTAAAGGAAATTTGCTTGTAAAGTAATTAAAAACAAATGACTGTAATTTAATTTATTTAAGTTTCACCTATTAATGTATAAGCTAAAGTTGGTTAACTGGTGCCTTTAATGCAATTAGTTCGCCATATACTTATTACAAAATAAAATACTTATTAAATAAATAAAATAAACTTAATCTATTGGGCGGTTAATAAGAAATTAGTACCTATTCTCAACTGTTGACTTTAACCAAATTGCCAGTAATAGTGCTTTGCTTGCGTTCGTCACACGGCGAATGAGAAGTTGATCTGGGAGCGGAAATAGGTCGTATCAGGACGGCGCCTCCGCTCTAATCACTACGGAAGTGATAATTGATTGATGACGTCACGTTGCAAATTCGTTTGACGCCCTTCGATGCTCACTAATGGCTTTATCTTTCGTATACATACATACTAAGATCTGGTAATCTAATTAAGCCGTTTGGCCCAGCTATTTAATCTTCATTACCAACATCTTTCCTGACTATCAATTCGATATTTAAAAAAAAAGCAAATGATTCTAGATGAGGTTAATTAAGATTTCGTGCCGCGTGGTGACATAAAATATTTATTGTTATTTTCAATGCTTTACCTAAGGCTATCAAGAGTTCCAAGTTTAATAAAAAAACCAAATTAGAGCTGAAAAAGTTTGTAGCGCTGAGTGATCGAGTGGGTAATTAAAATTATTATTTATTTACATAATTATTAATTAAATTGGTGTATAATTTTTATTTTAAGTTGATATGTATGTACAATTAATAGTTTAAGGTTTTAAGGAATTAGCCGCTGTTAGAAAAACATAATTCAAATTTGAGTTTCTGCCAGATGAGCCCTTCAGGCTCTGGCAGGACAAGATGTATTTTTTTTCTTGTAATGTTATCAGTTGAAAAATAAACGTCACTTATGGTGGCATTGAACTGAATTGAACTGAAGTTGAACAGACTGCCTTTGGGCTAATATGTGCAATCGTAAAAGCCAGTAGGTTATTTGATTTGCCAAACTTAAATATCATAATAGGTCGTTTAGTGTGAAATTAGCTTTGGGATGTCCGTCTATATTATATAATTGTTTAAAAGAGGTTGCTTATATTTCTAAAATAATGCTTGTAAATTATCAACAGTTATCAGTTATCAACAGGTGTAAATTATCAATTATTTGTAACAGTTTTCTACCTGAAGCTCATTTTTCTGTTCATTGATTAGGTTATAATGCCTTATATTAGAAGGTCGAAGTTGCAGTAGCAACTGTTTCGTGGAACGGCCTTCATTGCTACAATATGTATGGATAAACGTTGAGTAAAATGTCAACCTGAGTTCACTAAGGTTGAAGGTTTATTATCGAGGTAAAATGTCAACCTGAGTTCACTGAGGTTGGAGGTTTATTATCGCGTCTAATACAGAAATTCGTTACCTGAATGTGGTGGGTAGTTGCTATCGATAAGCAAGGAAAGTGCGAGTGGAAAATAAGAGGCGAGATTTCGTGATCGGCGGCAATAAGCGCGCTGTGCAGAGGTGCGTCACCTCCTCGCAGAATTAGCTCGAGGGTTCCGATACCACTTTCGCATTTCGTGTTTTTTGAATGAGTCCACTTTAACCCGAGGTTTATCGCGTCTACCGAACCCCACGCACCCTGAGGAATCATTTCGCACATCTGGTTCTATTATTATTATCAACTGATTACAATATTTAGGACCTAGCTCTGGTGATACTGTTGAGCTTAGTAGGTGAGAAAAAATAGTGCTTAACTCGCAGCCTGCGCTTAAAACCAGCCTTGAAATAGGAAAACGCTCAAATACTGACCTACGAAGAGCATTCCAGTGGTGAATTGTTCTGGAAATAAAAGAATTGTTCACAATGTTCCGTTTTCTTAATACAGGTTTTATCTTGGAAAAATAGGCAATTATCTTGGAAAACGAAATTGATTTTTAAATTCTATGTTTTTATTTTAACAATAAAAAACTGTTGTTAATTTCACAAATACTTAAATGTAAACTTGTCGCTAATACTTCTCATTTGTTTATGTATTTGGATTTGTGTTTGGTTAATGTTTGTGTCTCATGTTTGTTTATTTGTTTTTCTCTGTTAGTTTCTTTCAATAAAGAATAAAAAATAAATAATATTCATTGAGGCCAATATAACATGGCTTAGAGAGTTGGAAGGCAAGTCATTTTTCACAGTCTTATATAAACTAGTTTAATCTGATTTCAATACGCCTTTTAGTTAGTGGCTCCCAATTACAAATTGAAATTAATGCAGATGGAAGTCGATTAGTTATATCGACTTGCTAAATGTTTTTTTGGTAGTAAAAAAAAAAATAAAAAAAACTACTCCATCATCATCAGATGACGCCCGAGGTACTGCTCCTATGTGAAGGTGCTCAAGACAAACTTAGACAAAATCTTTTCACATCAGCTGGTTTATGCAATGGAACTATTGGTGAGGTGGTAGGACATTGTGTGCGATGGAACATCTGGCTTTCGCTTTGTGGATGAATACCCGTTGTGCGTTATGGTTAAGTTTAATTCATATACAGGTCCAAAGTGCTGTAATGATATATCTTACAAGTAGTGTAATCCTCCGGTCAGTTTCGGAAAGGATCGAAAAAGTACACTTTTAAACAATTTCCGTTGCAACTGACGCATGCAATCAATATACTCGTACATCGCTCATTGGGATTATCATTAGATAATGCTGTCGACATTGATAAAAATTAATATGCTATATGGTTGGTATTTTCACGATACATCTCTAATCTTCATTTTTCACCTGATCGTCTAATAAAAATCAATGCAAAAAAAGGCAGGTTGTAAGACGACAACAATTGGGCCTGCTAATTTCTCTCTCACCAATATTCAACTTTTGCTTCATGGACTAGAGCTGTCTTGGAAGCGAAATCTCACTACACGCTGAAGCTTGCGGTTTTATGACAAGCTACTGCGGCGACTATAGTATAATAGAAAATACTACACAATACTATACGACACATATAAGTTTGGACTTATTCAAAAACATCTGAATAAATTATAATGGGTACGAAAATTAGCAAATACTACATACAAAATTGTTAACTCTTCATATTTATAGTTACTAAATGTGTGAAATTGTATTGTTGCTCAAGTACCAGTTAAAGTAATTGGATATGAAACATTGGGTTATTGTTATGCAAATGGACATTACATACTACTACATTACACCCGACCCGAGTGTTGTTCAAAATGTCGTTTTGCCGCCCGCAATATCAGTCGCGTGTCAACATTTATAAATCACTCAATTTATTAGCAGCTATCAGCGGAAACATTTTCGAGGCACGCCATATTTTCATGCTCGAACCGTGAATAAAGGAGGCCTTTACTATTAACGCTATTACGATTTGGGGCGGTTTTGTGGAAAAAAAAAATGGCGATAATATTAACAATATGCCCATATTAATTTCAAAATTACGTAGATCACATATATAGTGTTACAAGTATACAGTGCACGCACAATATACTATGCATCTACACGAACACGGCAATACTATTACCATCCCAACAAGACAATCCGTACAAAATAATAGTAATTATCTTTACAAAATAATGTCCGTTTCAAAAATAATTCGTTTGTATTTTCATTATATTATTCGTTAACAGGTAAAATAAGACCAGGGAGCGGGATTAAGGGTTTTTTTTTCGAAAAAGTGATATTTTGCTATAACTTTCTTATTATATAAGATATCGAATTGATTTAAATGTTATATTATTTCTTAGATAACGGTCTAAAATTTATCTTAGTAAACTTTTTTGATAGCACCAACTATTGGTCCCAGGGGTGGGAAAAATTGGTTTTTCAACATTCAAAAAATCATACCTCTCCTAATAGGCTCCTAATAGATCAAATCCGTTCATGTTAAAATGTTAAAATGACAGAATGATATTTAGCAAGTGGGTTTGAATATGAAACATATAAAAATATGCATATAAGAATAAAAAAATAGGCAAGTGGGCGAATGGGGAGGGTTTTCTAAAACCTATAAATACAGCACATCGATAGAGAGATTAAAAATAGGTTTGCCAAAATTGGAATTTACCTATTTATTTTTACACGGCGAAAACCAAGAATTTTCATCGCGCATCTTAATCGAAATTCTTGAATTATTTATGTATGCATTCGCAACGGAACTTTTGCGTAAACCAAAAGAATTAATGAGTTTCGAACTTTCGCCAATCTAAATTACTAATGCATGTACGCCTTTATTAGTTTATTAATAAGTTTATAAGAAAATTGCCTGTGTTGAATACCTTCACTCTTACATTTTAATCTCTAAAACTTGTTTCCTGAAGTTTCCGTTAATGTAAACCAATTGATAATTTATAAAATGCATTTTTTTTTATTATTTCTTTACACTTATCATATAATTACACAAAAACAAACACAATATTTTGCTCGTGTGTGTAATCAATAATCCTTATAGCAGGTAATGCCTTTGCGATATAACTACTATTTATATTAAAAGTGTCGATTTGATAGGATGCGTGGTTGATTAGAAATATTGTCCTATTAACAGCTGCAAATTTCATAAAGTTCGTTTTGCAGCTAGGAGGTTTATAAAGGTTGAGGTGACATTGCTACGGCAATACGTAAATGTACTTACTTACTTGTTTATTATTTTATATACAACTTCGGGTTTTGACTATCGTAAACTTTACAGCCTTCTGAGTTCTACAGTTAGCATATTCCGGTAACTGACATAATTCACAAGAATGGGCGTATTTTGTGCTGTCTTTTATTTAAGTTTTGTTTTGTAGAATAATGTTCGGTTTGAATATCTTTAATCACATCTAGAAGTGACCGCAAATCGGGAAATGGCCGTAACACATGTAACAATCGATTTTATGATTTTGAACAGTATTTGGTGTATATTTTCTGAAACTATTAGAAATACGTAACAAACAACTCAATATGTCTTGCGTCTAGAATGTTAATCATTTATTAAAATATATAAAATTTTATATAAAAGACACGGTACAAGTACATCATGCATTTTGATCGCAAAATGTTTATGAAGTTCTATTAGTAAAATTTCTTAAACTGTTAAATCCAGAAGAAGTATTTGCTATTTGGTGAAGGAGGAAACATTAGGAGGAAATCCGTACTGTGCTGTAATCATTGTTATGTGCATATTAAGTACATCCTGGGTTCGAAACCTTGCAACTTACATTTTAAACCCAGCAACGAATGAAATGAAAATATTCGTATTTTAACAGTTCTGGAAGCAGAAGGAATCTGTACCTAGCTAACAGGTTTTTATATTTTTCTTAGATATATCTAAACGAAATCTCGACTGAGATAGACTTCTATGGAGTCAGCGAGGTTCAGTTTTAAGAGAGAATTATTTATATAATTATTTCGTTAATATTTGTGTGCAAATATACTAACTTGTATTATTGTTGTAGTCTGTTTGATTATTAGTTACTTAAAATATGAAGTATTTACAAAGGAAAGTAGGCCATCGGTAAAATTAAAATGTTCAATTGAAAGTTTAGCAAGTCAACTGGGAACCAGTCCTGTTGAATAAGGTCTGCTCCCTCTTTAACTAGGTTAGAGTTACCTTTTATAAAAAATATTATTTAATTGCAATAGTGTGAGTGTAGACTAACACAAAATCCTGTAAAAAATAAATGAAAATATATTTTAAGCAGACTATTACATACAAATAAATAAACGTAGCTCAAATCTAACCATTATAATACAATTGTATATACACATAATCTATTAAAAAAAATATATATTTATAAATACATTAGGCATAAACATATAGTATGAAGTAAACAAAGGTAAACATAAAAAAAAATGATTTTTTTCCTTCTATTTCAATATTTTAAGCTAAGTAAATATATACGTATATAAATAGATTTTTTAATGTAGCTACTAGTAGCTTAAGTTGCATTATTTCCGAATAAAATGTGTATTTTTTCAGCAGATAATCTTACCAGTTCAATATTGGCATACTTTACATATTTACAACCATACTTTAACACACACAATTACCTTCTCATTTGGAACGTGAAATAAATAATAATATCACCATTGACAAATTTCTAAAAACGGAAAAATATAATCTCGTCAAAAAAGGCTCTATCGGTCATGAATACGATTCTGTTACGAAGTAATTCTCTTGCGTAAGGGATCCTTTGGACTAACATATTGCGCGTATATTTCAAACGTCGAGTTTCGTGCCAAAGTGACGCACACGTAGATACGAGCTCTCCAGAGTCGGATTAGAGAGGGATGGGAAACAGAGCACACACATTTATAGTCACCCTCCTGTTGTTTTTAATAATAAAAATTATATCGCAAGTATAGCCATTTTCGTCAAGAATATTTGGATAGTATATTATTACATATAAATATACATATAGTTATGAATATATATAGTATAAATAAATATAATCCATGAATATAAATATGTACTTTTATATTTTAATTATTTCGGAAGCAATTCAAGAATATGCCTTTTGAATTGCCTAAAGCTATCATGGAAAATATAAATTCGACTATCTCTAGGTAAGGCATTATAAAGACGACAGATGCGAGGTATTATGTTATTAAGGGCTATGTTGTTACGTGATATAGGGGTTCTAAACAAATCAGGGCTCTTAAATTATGTGACGTCGTATTAACCATTAACTATGGTTATTATTTTAAACTATTGGTATTTTCCATTTATTGGAAATTACTGCTACCCTATTTTTACTTCCTTCACCTTTTTTCAATATATGTACAATCTTAAATATGTATTCTACTATATCATATATTTTATATGCACCTTATGGATGTCAATATTCTTCCATATTTAGTGTAATGCAACCGGTAATATAATTAGTAAGTGGATGCTTCTGTGGATATTTATTTAAATTATATAAAATTTAATGACGTTTGACGATAATAAAAAAAAATAAATAAAAAAGAAGAACCGCCATTATAGAACCTTTTAATGGCAGGCGCAGCCTAGTGAAGTGATAAAATCCATGCAAACCTGTACTACTATAATAAAGAACCGTTATGTACAAATATGATTTGTTTAAGTGTAGTTTTTTTTATAAGTAATATAAAATAAAATTATTTATTTTCTATTGAATTCAGAAAATTTTATTTTCGTTTCCGTGTATTCTAACAGCCAAGAATTTTACATTACTACTACACTACACACACATTACACATTTTACATACTTTAGCTAGATTTAGGATAGATAGTGTTGATATCAATTCATATTTTGATTTACATCATGAATTATTAAATAAAATACAATAAAATAATAAATCTGCCTATGCTACTCTCACTTTTCTTCTATCCAGCGTGTGTTGCCTATGATTGAAAATACTTCCGACAGATTTGGGCCCAGTTGTCACCCTCCTCAAATAAAACAGGAAAACCTCATGCGGCAAGTAATTTCCTTATTTTTAATGGCCGAATGTTGCACAGTATATTTGTCTAATTTTGAAAATTGGAAAAAATGAAAAAAGAAATATATCAAATACCAAATAAGACGAAGTATGACATTTTCTGGTTATCATTATCCGACCCACAGGAGATCAAACCAGAGGCCCCTGAGTTTGACCATAGTGCCACTAAGTTGGTCATTAATCAAAATGGAGTCTACCGTCGTAACTATTAATAATCTAGCGTTGATCTGCGGAGACACAAGACGCGAGATAAAGACACTATATTGGCCATTTCCCCAGCTTAGGACAACGTGGCTGCTAAAGTCGCAATTAATCCAACGGATCGCTTTATGTTTGGTCTTGCTTTGATGACACATTTCGGATTAATTAAAGCTTATAGCGTAATTTATCATCTGCATTTAATGTGCCACCAGAATGTGGCACTTAGCATACGAAATGTTTACTGGAAAATGTGTATATTACATTTTTTTTATTATTGTTTTTACATTCTACGTATAAGTAGGTATGTGGTTTTATACTAATTTTGAGGTTCTTTGAAATTTGACATTTGATAGGTACGTGATTATAATTTTAGTACCACTATTAGGCTAAATAAGGTATTCATATTGACGTCGCCAAAGGAGCGTTTTTTCCTCATCAAAATTGGTGAACTCTAAAAATCACTCGAACATTACCATAGTCACCATAGTGAGGTAAGGAGATAGATAAACTCGCCCTATATCTGTAAAATCGATTGTGAGGTAACTGTTGGCCCTATAGCTGAAATTTTAATGCCATCTAAATAACCATATAGCTCTACATATGTATAAGCATTGAATCGATGTAGAAGTCATTGCGATGACTACATATTGGATATTTTTATAGGTATTACATAGTTTCAAAACATGAAAACAAATAATGTTTTTATAGTTTTCTATAAATTTTATTTTTATTGGTATTTATTACTCAATTCTATTGGTATCAAGAAATTGACGAATGTGAGTACCAATGGAGGATAAAAACTGCATAAACTGTTTAAACGTGAGCTACTAAAATGGTTTTTTATTTTTCAATGTAATAATGGCTCATGAAGATGTAACGAAAAGATACTATCGCGGAGACCATTTTATTGCTCATTTTGGAAGTCACTCTTACCAGGTTTAAAATCTGTTCAATAGAGATCAAAAAATGGTTGCTAAAATAACATTATTGCCATTTACGTACACCACACTATTTAAGCCAAAATTAAGTTAAAATTAAAAAGTCAAAAAAGCAATATTATTATTTTTTAA
The DNA here is from genome assembly GCA_020383195.1 of Neomicropteryx cornuta. Taxonomy (NCBI): domain Eukaryota; kingdom Metazoa; phylum Arthropoda; class Insecta; order Lepidoptera; family Micropterigidae; genus Neomicropteryx; species Neomicropteryx cornuta. The sequence goes on from JAHKQU010000014.1 coordinate 18,028,068, forward strand.
TAAATAATACGTTTTGAATGTAATTAAATGCTTGTTTGTAACTAACACAAAATAATATACAATGTAAATAACAATAAAAAATATTTTATTGTAATACATTAGTTACTTAACCACCTTTTAGATGCGACTCTGCCTTACGAATAACCAACTAATTGCATCTTTTGAAGACCTAATTTAGATTGAGCTGTTTTGTTCATCTGTGCTATTGAGAAGTCTAGGCTCAAGGATATTGACGTGTAATATTCATCTTTTACTTTAACTAAGTGTGTTAAAATACACTTAGTTAAAGTAAAAAAGAAAACACGAACATAACAGCCAAATCCATACGTCGAGTTGGCAACCAAGCGCTCTGCACTTCGTAGTTCGTATTGGTATGAAAAACAACTCTTCGTGGTTGCACTAAAAACTTAAGTTTCAGTACTAATAGAATTATTCGCTTTTTTTTCTTTCTGTTCGCCTGACAACTTAACGTGATAATTAAGTTAAACGGCCTTTTATAAAACGCTGTAGTTCACAACTTTGCTCTTCAAATATGGCATAAAATTATTTCTTATATAGGATATAAAGGTGCTCGTTGAAATTATATGTATATATCGTGAAATTATTATTATTATTTTTTTTATTATTTAGGCATTAATTATCAATCATTGAAAATTATTTTTTTCACTTAAATTGTTGCATCTTTGCTAGCTCCATGTGGGCAAATAGCTATGTAGAAAAAAGAAATAAAAATACCTCCTTTGTTGCATTCTGAATAAATAAAAGTAATAATAATATGTCAAATTTCGCGTTTAAGTAGAAATATAGGAAATACTGAATTCTTATTCAGAATAAACATAAATATCGGAACCATGCTCGTATTATATATACGCAAGCCTTTCGAGAATAGTAATAGAATGGTAATCTTTGAGTGACAGTGACAACAGACCGGCAGAGAGAAAGAATAAAACATTTTTTTAATAATTTCATTTTTAAGTAATTTTAAATTACTTATTAGAGAATAGTGGAAATAAATTAGGTAGTATGAGATCAAATCAGCAGATTTTAAATAAGTTGGGATATGTTTTGCAATTGGGTATGTTATAGTGTTTCTACATACGCATTCACATTATAGTTGAACCACGCTGTATAATCAGTTCTCGCTCGAGTCGAGATGGTGTCTTCGAAGAGCGGGATCAAGTTGGGTGGGTTGTGGCGGGGGAGGGGGGGGGGGGGAGACGAGGCTATTTACACACATTATCGGCGGTTCGTGTTTGCTCTCGGCACGCGAAGGAGGCTGACACAGATTTTGCTACGAGGATATTTAACTTGACAATGGGGTCTTATTCCCTCTCCTTGCCTCATCTTTCCTCGAATGGAGGAATATAATATGCTTCAGCTGGATGTGAAGTGGTCAGTGATATTTAGTCTTTGGTTCACTATATTATATCAATTTTTTGTGTTGTTTATTGTTTTTCTCACTGCCCCATTGTCATATCCTCGCCCTAACCCACTTTCTGTCTGTATCTCGAAAGTTGCGTAAACCTTTTTTTTTAAAGAGACAGAAGTGAAATCAGAGCAAGTAAGCAAATCATAGAAAAAGGACTGACACATTAAACCTACCCAAATTTACCTTAGAATTTCTTTGCCGACTAAACCTAGTGTGCTTGCTTAGTCCGAGCAATACGCCTGTGTTACCTATTTGAAATATATATAGAACGGGAGGTCTATGCTAGAGATCCAACATCATATGGTATTTTGTATGGTATAATTAATATATTTAAATATACAGGGTGTCCGAAGGCCATTGCCGAAAACGCATTTGTCCTTGAGATTTGAAAGAGTAGGCTTTATTCGAACATTGACGCGTAGAAAAGAGACGGATATACTCGCCGACCGCGAATTCTTTACATTTGGAATCGATGAAACATGTTTTTTGTATTTAAATAATTATTATCATTTGAAAAAAATGTTTTTTTTTAAGTAATATCCTAGATTATTATATTGTCTATCTTTAGAAAGAAAAATTAGGTTCGCGTCACTTACACAACTTAAAAGAAAATCGTTGCAAGAAAAAAACAACACTTTCTTATTTATTTATTTTCATTACTATAATAAGGTGTATTTCGTTTTTTTTAAGCAAAATACTAAATTAATATATGTAGAATATTGTGGTATTTTTAGTTTTAGCCATTTGTTGGGAATAACTTCAACAAAATGCACCAAAATACGTTACAAAACACGTTTTAGGGACTGGTGGCGCCTTAAGAGGGTGTTGTGTAACCTATTATAAGTTAAAAAAGTTATAAAAATGCGAATGCACAGCGCTCACAACAAAGACATTATTACATGATCCTTTGATTATTTTCGCGTAAAGTTTACATTTTTTTTCTCGGTAACCATGATAAATTTTGATATAGTTTCTTAAAAAAAACACTGGAAATCGCAGGACCAATTAACTGTTTTTTATCGGAAATAGTCGCGTGATACGGTGTATATGACAAAAAGGTTGCATAATATATATACAGTTTATAGAAACTGTATATTAACGCCTAACGTAGGTTAGGCGCACGATCTATGGATTTTTTGCCTATAATTTGAAATATTTGTAAAAAGAGAAATAATATTAACCTAATATTTTTAAAGTAACAATGGATACCGTTTGGAGAGATATCTACAAATTATAAAGATACTTTCGTTGGCACATGAGGCATATAAAACTTTTACCCGGTTATAAGTTTGTATGTGATAAGTTGGTGATACTTGTAATACCCCCCGGCGTTCCCGGACCCGCTGGTAATGACTGGTCGGACATTAGAGGGATGATTCGCCCCGGGCGCGGGGCAAAGGAGGGTCCATAACTCGCGAGGATATTAGCCAGCTGTCGGATGCTAGGTCGACTATTAATAGACAACACTATCATACAAAATTATATCTTATCTCGTAGATTGTAACAATTCTACTAAAAATATTAGAAGTTGTTATCATGCCATGAACATTTTAATGAATATAATTGAGAACAAGACCAAACATCCGCCACCATTACCGATAAAGAATCCAGCCAATTGGCCCTGTGATTTCAAATACGATTTGTATAGACGACATATCAAATATCATCATGGTTTCCGAGAAAAAAAATATAATCTTTACTTGATAGTATTGAACTCTTGTAATACGTCCGCTCGCAACGCCGGGTCATTGACCGCGCTCCGGTTAAGACTACGAATATAGATCGCGAGTCGCGACGCCACAATTCACACCAGCGTTTTAATAAAAATATTTATTTTGGGGGGAGTGAATTATTTTCGCGTTTTTTTATATAATTTCTTACTATATAATTGAGAATGAGAATGGTCTTAGGATATTCCTATATATATGTTATGAAAGGCGTTAAAATTTAGAAAAGTCGAAACGCAGAGTTATTTATAAGGTATAGGGATAAACTACCCTATACTTTTTTGTAGAAATAACTAAAATCTACATTCTTTTTACACGTAGTTTTGATATATCAAGCCCGGTGCCGTTTTCCATTCTCTTTACCAACGTATTTTGGTGGTGCGCAGCCCCTGGTATTAGAATTTGTCATCTGGCCTTTTGCCAATGCATATACAATGGTCTCTGGCATATACAAACATAAATAAGATAACAGAGTAATTTCGTTGCTGTGTTTAGACGCTATCGTTTTCAAAGACATACCTACCCACGTACAGGCGACATTCCAAAAATTGTCAAAATGGATTCAGTTGGTCTCAAAACGTGAACATCTTGTTCAAAAATTGGGGTCGGCTTTCGTCCGTTAACAATACTTTCTGGGGTTCGGAAAAGCAAGTCATAAAAACTGTTCTACGCTTTAATCGGATTGCTAATTATAGTATATATTTACATACTTAAATAAAAATGCGCAAGACCAGTAAGTATTAGCGATTTATTGTAGCTAACATTCTGAAATTAAAATACTGCAATGATACTGCTACTATCTGTCTATTTTAACTCGAAAAGTACAAATGCGAAAGAGTTGATTTTTTGTGTGTAGATTGATACTTTTGATAAACAACCATAGTCCATATATAACATTAAAGTCAACAAATTTTTAGTAATAATTAATGGAACATTGACAGTTCAATAGAGCGCTCAAATATCATAGCGCTCAATAACAAGGATATTGGAACGCATTATTTATTAAAATACTACAATCTCATATGTACCTACGCAAATAGTAATATGTAACAGAATGTTCAGTACCACATTATAATTATTCTTATTTATTTATTTGATATATTATATATATTTGAATATAAAATTCAAATTATGTTAATATTTATGATGTCATGCTACCATTCTATTATTATTAATCTACTAAGACCTAAAAAATAGCTCACTATCGCCTCTATGGCCATTCAAAATGCACGTCGAATGGGCTAAAAGTGCCGCAGTCACAAGTAATAATAATAATAATTTATTAATTGGTTTTCAAATTACACAAACGTATTTTCAAAACCCTACCTAACTAGGCAGTTCCTGTACTAAGGTAGGCTTTATTTGTTGTCGATTATTAAATGTTTCACGTCGAAGAACGAATAATTATATTGTTTTTGATAGAGAAATGGGGATAGAGAATGAAGCAACCCATCAAAAGTTGGTACCACAGGTCTGAGTGGAAGATGCCTTCGATGACGCCTGTAGGGCCTAGCTGTAGGACGTCAGGTTCTGTTAATATATAGAAGCAGTTGATAGCTACAGGGTGCCAAAGCCAATCTTGTTTTTTTTTTAACTTTAGACGTATATAGAAGGTAATGCGACATTTTCAGTGGCTATTTTGTAGGTCTGTTTTGTAAATAAATGAAATGTTCTTGCGAATAGTGAGGGGTGCCACGTTTATTTGCTACAGCGTGGTACCGCGTATTAGGACATCATAATGTTTACACGGCCCTAATATTCATCGCGTCATGTCGTCATGGCGAAAGGGTGGGAAACACTTTAATGGCTCACTTTCCGCTCGTTTAACTCGTTATTTTCGTCGCGATCGGATGAATATGAAATGAACTTCGATGAGGAAAAACTTTCCTAAGCTGTTTTTATTCGAAAGCTTTATTTCTAAATTTCCTACCCAAATGAAATAACACTTTCAAAAAAGATTTTATTTAGAAGACTTGACAAGAAGATGACTTCTTGACCGATTTTAACAAAACCCCTTTCGACGCCGGAAATCGGAGGTAGATTTTACCGGATTAAAGTAGGGATAGTCAAACTGGTATTGCTATTTTGGGGTCATTTTCGCGGCATCAGGGCCTATCTAGACCTTTCTATATCTATGCGCTTAGTACAGTCGTTAAGGCAAAGCACAGCCGGGTTGTGAATGACCCCAGTGCCTTTATCTCATACGATTTGCAATCCTTGTCTTCTTAATTATTTGTAACTGCGCTCACAGTGGTAGGTAAAAAATAAATAAATAAATTTACTTTGTTCAGAAAAAATAAATTGTAATGGAATACGCGTATAAAATGTAGACCAAAATAGAGATCGTGGTAGTCGAGGCGTTGAGGCGTTGGAATATTGACCCTAAGGTCGCGGGTTCGAATCCGCACATAGTCATACCATTTTTAACGTTTCATTACTACCATCTCCCCTGACTCTAGCACAGGCACATTTGGCCTAGTTGAGTAGGGCCCAAAGTAATTGCATATGATCTAGGTCATATGCAATTATTAAAATAAAAATGAGTACCTACTTACAATGAATGCACAATTCTTATGTTTAGTTGCACGTATATAAATACAATACGTATAGGTACGCCATACGCATTATACACGATATCTAAAAATACCAAACAAAGAAGTCTGCAATATATTTTTACAAAATACCGGTAAATATTTTATTAGGCCAGGCGCACACAGTTACCGTTGGCGTATCATCGATAAACTATTACCGAGTGGATTTGCGTTTATCCGTCGCGGATATTATAATTCGTCGTAAACGTCGCACGAATAACCGCTTATTTATGACGATGGTAAAATGGCTCCCGACCGCCAGCAACGAGAGCTATATTGAAATAGCCTACAAATATTTGTCGTTTCCATTATATTCACTGTGCGCAACCAAAGGCATAATTTGATATTTACCTATTGATTTTTATGTTTAAACAGGGAAGAATTATATCAACAGACTTACGAACCAGTGCATACTCTTCATGTACCTACAGGATGTTTAATACATCATCCGCTAAATATATTGATTTTTAAAAAAAAAACACAGAATAACGTCAGTTAATTTAGTATTTAAAACTCAGTTCTACAAAAACTTATACACGGTAAGATCTGGAATTGCTTTGTGGAGATTTCATTTCATCTGATTATAAATCGTTTCATGAAATTTTTATTCAGTATTGTAAAATTACGATGAATTTTCCAGTCAACAGCGAAGATTCATGTTCCGTCCGACAGCCACTGTGCCGCTGCTGAAGTAACATAGCCCAGCTTCATTTCGTGAGAGGAAATCTCATGCAAAATCCCGCGCGGAAAATCACTGGATTTATTTAGCGAGTACCAAAAAGTGTATTACCAAATTGTCTCTCGTTTAAAAGTATTGAATTCTATCTATTATATACAGAGTTTACTCTCAAGCAGATTAGTATTAGAGCACTATAATCTGCCTTACGTATCTGCCCCCACTTATTATTAGGTATATGTACATCCCCACTTTTTTTTAAATGTTATTGAAATTCATCACTGACAATTCACAAAAATCAATAAAACAAAAATGTTGCCTTCATGGCGCTTTATTAATTAATTAATTAGGTGATTAAATGTCATAATTTTCTTGCATTGTATTATTTTTAACGAATACAAGACGATTTTCAAGACAATTTATCTGGATAGAACTGAAGTTTGTAAATACGTGGCGCTTTGGACGCGTACAGAGCGGGGCACGTAGGATATTGTCGAGTCTAATTTCCTCATGAAAATAAAAGTAGAAAAATCTTGCGAGAATCGAGAAATATTCCATTGGGGTTAGAGAAAAATCATTAAACAGCGTAGAATTTCAATGGCAATGTATCAAACAATGTCAGGTAATTTTGAAAATATTTTTGATTTCATTTTAATTTAAAAAAAATAACTAATTTTCCGATAACTTGATAAATGATAAATGAAAAATTATTCATTGAAAAATTTACACGAAAGAGGCATATTAAATTTTTAACAATCTTTAACCAATCTTTCAATCAATTGACTTAATTGAATAAATTAGGTGATTTTTTTAACGGGAATGGTGGTGGTGGTGGGGGTGGTGTATATAACCAAATTTGATAACTTTTTTTAATAGTGTGAATTACCGCTATAGTAATTCCGGCTGTCGCAATAAACTGAGACTTTCAAGTGAGTTGATTACGGTATAGAGACCTTTCTATATCTATGGATCACGGCCGCTCCAATGACTTTCGCAGCTACGCGTGACATGATCATTTCATTGTGATTACGTTAAGTTTACAAATTAATATCTCCGAAATCATTATGAATTTTGCTATACTTTATTTACAAATATTAGTGAAAAACTGATGGCCAATAAGCTGTTTTTTTTTATCGTAAAAGGTCGAGGGACACGGCGTCTAAGCCTGTTTGTTATATCTCACCGGCAGCCCTGGCCTCCTTGCAGGCGTCGTACATCTCCTGGCGCACGTCCGCGTTGTCGTCCGCGATGGTCTCGCCGACGGCGGCGAAGCGCTCGACAGCCAGGCTCACGGCCTGGCCGACGCGCGCGGCGCAGCGCCAGTCGCGCGACCCGCTCGCGCCGCACGACCGCTGCGACACCAGCTGCGAAATCTGCAACGATACATTTGCAACGTTTCATTTTTAGGAATGCTTACACTATTTACATACCAAAGGCATAAGACATTTATCTAAAAATAATTAATCAAAAACTTAATTCGACTACAGACATCTCCAATTTACGAACGACATATTCATATATGTGATAATAGTGTGAGTGTTGAAATTGTGATAATATTAGGGCGTGGAATGTAATTATATTTGTGAATGGTGTTTATAGAATGGTGATGATTGTTTTTTAATAGCGTCAAATCGTCTAAAAAAATCAATGACACAATTTTTAACAATTTTGAAAAATTTAGAATAGTTTATTAATTTTTTGATAAAGCATAGGATGACAAAATATTTTTGCCCATTTCAAACAAAAAAAAAAATATATTAAAATCGGTTCATCCGTTTTTAGAGCTATAATGCCACAGACAGACACACACATACACATGTTAAACTTATAAAACACCTCTGTTTTTGAATCAGGAGGTAAAAAACAATTTATTGTATATTATATCCGCACATAAACAACCATTCTTTAGTACATACTAGTATTTTTAAGTCTATTAAAGAATGTAACGAACATACAAGGTTGCAGTGGTAACAAACACTTTTATAAATATGTGTTTTAGATTGTATATGTATGTCAATTTAAATAAATAAATAATACAATTTGTATAACAGACACAGGTTTCGTTTTGTGTTGAAACTAAAATGTAAAGGAAAAAAAAACCATAGTCGAATCGCACTTTTAATAGACCATATGTTATGCTAAATTTATTTATGATTTTATAATTTCCACCATATAATTTCCAGGAAACTTTATATGGTCTACGAGTTATGGTGCTACGCTTCTTACGCTTTAATGACAGGAAATACGAATAATTACCGAACCGATAGCGTGATACCGACAGTGTCGACAGACAGTGGCATTACAAACCCGCACGTGAATGCTACGCTTAAACAGTGGATGTCATGTAGCTATAGCGAAGAAAGACGAGGAGACGGAAGTGGTTAACCACACTGAAAATATGCACAGATACACTAAGCCTTCATTTGGGATGAGGAAAGAAACTGCCATTACGGATAATGGTTACGAGTCGTCTGGACCCCAGCTGCCGACGCTAGTTGTATGCTAGTTAACAAATTATAACTGGTATTCGTGTCACATTAATTTCAATCGTAATTTATAATCGGCGAAATGAAAACCCGTCTCATAGTAATAGAGAGTAGGCGAGGCGAGGTGTTATTGTATTCGCGCGCTCACTTCCTTAATCATGGATAAGACTCTCACGCGGTGTTTAGCCAAAGCGGGCGCCGGCCGCCATTATCCTTCCCTTAACGGCCTCGCAAATAAGGGGACTTATGCAAGGCTTGGCTCCAGGTGGGGCTGTTGAGCCTAGGGCGCCGCTCAAAGCGACTTCTCATAAATTGCGTTTAGACGTCTGACGCCGGCGGACTCGGCTGCGAAGAGCTGCGTGAATTATCTCCATTTAAAGGGGATCCGTGGCTGTAATTAAATTAATTATTTGCTTCTATAATCCGGTTACGTTAATGGAACTAGTACACTGGCGGTGACACAAATACCGCAAGTAAACTGACTGTTGTAAGGTGTAAGGGCAGTTGTCAAAGATGCCGAACTTTGGAGATTTGAGATCATATTAACTGTTTAATATTAGCAAGCTGAAGCTACTTAAGAGGACGCAATCCAGTCATTTTAAGCAAAAGTTGTAGTTCTATATCGTTCAAATGAAATATCAGATTTTTTGTGAAGTTGGGAAACTACATACAGACCATAGTTTTGTTTTCATACATACCTATAGTGACTTTGTTAAAGAATGATATTACTCGTATTATGTTTGAGCATTAAATATATGTTATTTATAAATCTTCTAAATGACAAGAACAAAATGTTATAGAATTAATTATTTCTCATTTGGAATGGTATGTTTATTATTTTTATGACACCATGTAATATTTTACCTTCTACTTAAAATCTACTATCTGGGCAAATTTATCCGAAGTACTGATAAATTGAGTCCACGATGAAGCGAGGTCTGGATTTAAGCGACGGCAGTTGATCTAAAGCCTGCATTTAAGACAAACATTAAGAAGTAGGGAGCATAATTAAAGCGTTTCGCTCGAAGGGCCTTTAATTAAAACGGGTGGTGGGGAGAGGGGGGGGGGGGGTTCTATACATACAAGGTAGTTTGTATACATTAGCTTATATACATAACAGACGTCGCATTATCTAAATACTGACTCACGCTTTGATGATCAAAACGTATTTTAGTTGCTTTAAATTGTGTTTTCAACCTTATTAATATGTTAATGTGTTATTTATGTTTGTTTGTTGTTTTCCCTTTATTATTGTTCTCTCTTATAATAAGCTTATTTATTTTTCTTTTTTTATATTCAAAAATTGAAATTTAATATTTTTGGTTTAAAACACTATGTGGATGTTTGGAAATAGTTTATTTACTATACAATATTATTTTTGTTTTTTGATGCTATAACTGTAAATACATAACTATCTCGTGTAACTGCTAACCTATTATGTGCTATGTTTCTTTCAATAGGTATGCTCGATTATGTGACAAACTTCGTTTTTTTTTTTATACTGTCGCATCGGCAAACAATCATAATAAGCGGATTTGTTTTCTAAAAAACGCACATTTAAAATCTTAAACAACCCGTAAGTAATCTTATTAACCATACTTCGGATTAAATAAAGAGAAAAAACGATAATCAGAATTAAAGTAAAAAGCCCTTTTTACTTTTAGTGACCTAATATGCAGACGACGCAATGTGTCGGGACCAATGGCCACGATTTATTGTGTCCAACAAATTGGAGGAAAGCCTACAACAGACACGACCGATTTGGTCCGGTTGTGTCCAGCGCGCGAATTAGCACTTCATCATACCTCCCTATTATTTTGAAACGTTGAAAAAAAAATGTGTTTTAGTTACAATTTATTAGACGGTTGTGTTGAGTTGGATGGTCGGCCCAACTAGCCGAAAATATTGGGAAATAATAATAAATAAGTCGGACGACTAATTTGCAGACGTTACAATTGTTTCGTCTGTAAGGGCCATATGGGCTATTACGCCAGTATATATATATATATGCCAGTATGACTTATATATATGAGAACAATTCGGATACCGTTTGCGTTAATACCTATGAGCGATCGTATATCCTCAAATCAAGTATGATAGTGTAAAAAGTAACTACAAAAATGTAATCAAGAAAAGCCTGTAATCAACCGTTTCAATGGGGTTGGATGAGATCGAGGGTAGGAATCGAAAACCACCCCCCCCCCCGACCCGAAGCAAATTTCTAACAAAATACGTCGCAGCGACGCACGTGCTGACCGAGAACTACGGTACTTAATTTCCGACCGTAATTCGTTTAGATCTAACTATAAAAACGGTACATGAAGTAAAGAAATAGGGGTTTGATTTAATAATGTCAGCTGTTCGTTGGGTCACTCAAAGATGTAGTAAAAAAACCCCCCCTCTTTCAATTTAATAAAAACATGAATATATTAAGGCAATTTATGTATTCTCTTAACCACCATTTAAGTATTAAACATGTATCACTATGTACATATTGTTTTTAAATATGAAAAAAAATAAAATAATCAAAATATGGTTCATTAAACAATAACAATAAAAAAAATGTCATCCAGGCGCAAATTAAAATACAAATAATTTACGCTGATATCACCGAGTTGTGAAACATGGGCAATGTAACGAATTTAATATCAATTTTCGCAGAAATGTAATTTAATAATTCGACTGCGATCTGGTTTCAGAACAATTCATAAGAAATAACGTCAAAGAACTGACTTAAAAATGCGTATAAAAAACATTTTACATTACGAATGATCGTTAATTTAAAAAAATAATAAAACTATGTAATTTGTCTTCGAGACAACTTGAATTTATAATATTAGCTGCGGTGAACATTAATTTCACCGTAACCCGAAATTCTGTCGGCTTCTGTTAGTAAACAATGAGAATGAGTCGTTTCAAGAGAACCGCAGATAAATTATTATGCAAATCAAAATTTACCCTTTGCTGAAGAAGTTGGTTTGAGGGGGGGGGGGGAATAATCAAATTTGGCCTTACAGTTTAACATAAAGTGTGAAATACGACTGTAATAATTATGGTGAACCCTAACCAGTACCCACTCTGTGTACACACTAATTTTATTTAATTGTATTAGGTAATTTATTAGGTCAAAACCTTTACGCATATTCTGATTTTTTAGCTAACGACATAATGGCGTTTGCGTGGCTAGTAATTAGCTACAGTAAAGGAAATTTATCAATATTTATTCCATCGACGTCAAAACTTCATAATAATAAAATAGATTCGTCAGGAGATGGTTAACAAGGGGATCCTCAGGGTCCAGCAATTTTAGTCTTTCAATCCAGCCAGCAATTAAAATTCTCTCGTCAGCTTTATCAGTTTATCAGTTCGGTACTTGGACGTACAAGACCTTGAGGCAATAATCAAAGAATTCAAAGCCAATGGGCCTTGAATTAAATCCTTCCAAGTGTGAAGTCTACTTTAACAATAACTTGGACAAAGATCGGGTTCACAAATACTAAGTTCATTGAACAAAAAAATATACTTCTATTTTTTAATCAATGTCACCATTAATGTCATTCGGCCTTATGCACAGTCGCGTTTGTACGCTTTTAACGTGACCATTATCCCTACTAAATTTAAGCGCTGCCAGTTAGGTGGTTTGGTAAATCGGTTTAAAAAAAATATTTAGGTTTCATTTTATCTTCCTTGAACAGTGCGCGAATAAAATACCCTGGTTAGGTTAAGAATTTCCTAATTGTAGAGTAATAAAACTGTAAAAATTGTGGTTCAAAAATCTTATCCCTTAAGAGCCATAACGCACTCGAATTGCATTTTATGCATGTTTTTGAGGTCTACTGCCAAGATAGCTTTTCATACCAGGCATATATAAAAAATATAATTAGATTAACTGAATATTTTTCTAGAAAACCTTTAAGCTGGTTTTTCAAATAAATAATCCTATGTTTACATAAAAAAATATTGAAATTGGTAAGATTTATTTTTTAAAATTCTCATAAACCAAACTACATATGTGGCGTAAGCCTAATTTATACAATAGAATGTTCGCAATGTTCGCAATAAAATTCTACAGAAAACCTTAAACTTAGATTTTTTTAATTGCCTTATATTTTTAATATAAATAAAAAACTTTCAAATGTTTATTCTTCGAAGTTGTCGACGGATGCTCGAAGTGCACGTGGCCGACACAAAAGGCCGAACTTCAAGGTCACCTCTCGATATTTTGGCTCATCTCTTATATGAACAGTATCGTAAAATGAAATCAAAAATTGAATGAAATATTAAAACTCTGACGATTATTTAACACACGTGCATCAAACAAAAAGAAAATCTTACCAGTCTAAAAATAAAAAGATCACGTCTAAAGAAGCGTTTATGTCCGAAACAGTAATTTTAAAAAATAAACGCGCCGGCGCTTTGCACAAAAAAGCACAAAAAAGCTAATTTCCCTTTGAAGCGTCTAAAGCCACGCCGCGCCTGCTTGGGCTCGGATTTATTGCGTCTGTTGTTCGTAATACATTTTCTTTGTTCCACAAATTATTCTCTTACGAAAGGGAAGGAAACCTTCAAATGTTGACTTTGTATGAAATATATCCCGTACGATTGCGTGCCCGGCGGAGGCGCAACGGTTAACACGATTCATAACTAGGCCAGTTTTATTCCTGGCCCCATTTGTACTATTTAAAAAAAATAATAATTTATATTTCAAGTAAAAGAATCGATTTTGTATAGAATTTGTTCGAGTCAGCCGCGGCGGCCACTTACCCGGAATCATTTTTAAAACATAATGGCAAACCCTTTTCTTTATAATAAAACTAAATTCTTAGCCATAACATCAAATTATATGCGTTTTATCTCTTCTTGAAAACCACGCCTCTAAAATCATCACCCTATATTTTAAGGACTAATTCCGGTGATAGAAATATCATGTTATATAAAATGAACATTTGACTCGCGGCCTGCCTTGAAAAGTGGATTTGGAACAAAGGAAGAGGTCACATACTGACTTAAGAAGTCATTCAATTCGCAAATTATTCTGGGAAGAAAATATTCAAATGTAGTTTTTTTACCGAGCGACATACGAAGGCGTAGAAAGTCGGTAGCGTAATTAATTAACAATAGCCCGTTAATGGTGGTAGTTTTAACTACCTACAATCTACAATTCTATTCTACAATCTACATTCAGAAATCTTCTACTTAATGGCTCACAAGTACACAGCTCTGATGACGAGATATCTCGACATTGCTGAATACGCCAGATGCCGTGTGCGCTTAAAACCGTCATCGGCTCATTGCGTTGGCATGTCACGTTTACCTGAACTCATGAAAGGCATAGGATAATCATCGTTTTTTTTCATTTTAGTTCGGTTAGTGAATTGAAAGTGTTTTTGATGACTGGCGGTAAATCATTTGTGTTTTATTTATAAAAGCAATGTCAATATATTAAATTAATGTTAAATGTAAAAAACAACCATTTTCAAAGGTTTGTAGTAATTATTTGGCAATAATAAAAAACTACAAAACGAGTGGTGGCCCTTCGCGGAATGACGGCATCGTGTGTTCCGCGCGTTTTACGTATGGAGTGGAATGTGTTAGTAATAAATTATATTAGTTAGGTTTACTGTCCTAAATATAAAAAAAAACAGTGTCCCTCGTGATCGGATCCGATCCGGTTAAAATTATCAACTAACCGGTGGTATCCATGTGCCCATTCTGTGAATGCCTCGAAGGAATTAAAAAAACTAGTTATAAAAGAGAACCCCATCAACTGTCCTAAGATTTAACGGCAATCACAAATCTTACGTAACACGTGTATGTGTGCGTGTGTGTGTAAGAGTGTGTATGTGTGTGTATATATAGTGGAGTTATAGCTATAGTCTTATTATTACATTTAATTTGAATATACGTAAGTGAGTCAAATCGAATTATCAATCGTCAAATTAATAGATTTGATTAAATATTGTTCTTATTCTTATTAAAACTGATATGATTTTGTAAACATTACTAGCGGCATCATTTTTTATTGTTTTCTGTACAAACATTTTATTGATGAAAATTAAAAGATAAATATTATTAGCCTTACCTCCTCCCCGCATCTATAATCTGATATGTCCGGTAGAATATCCATTTTTCTTCGATTTCTCAGAGTAAAATTAAAACGTTTTCGCTATAAAGTCACGGAAAATTCTACTGTTAAAGCCATCGAAGAAACTAAGGGTATGTGGGTAGGAACTGAAGAAAAGCATTTTTGTACTAAAAGCGTTTTATCATAATCTAAAATTAAAAATATAAAAAACTAATAAACGTGAGTGTTCGGATATTGATGGATATTGTTTACTTAATTACACAATAGCACAAGTATTTTTTTATCTAACTTCTTATTTCAAAATTAATGTGTAGTTTTTTTAAATATAATTTATAAAAAAATAATATATGTAAATAAAATAATGATATTTTCAATTATGTCCAATATTTCAGGTAAAGTTTAAATATCATTAACTAAAAATAAATAATGTAGTAAGGTTATTTATAATAGTTTACTTTGATAAATTAAAAACTAAAAACTAGATACGCCGTGATTGTATTTGTGTTTAAATAGGTTTTATGTTTGTTTTTATTAAAAAAATATATATTTACGTGTAAGCCAAATAATTGTGATGACTAGTAAATTAAAAGACGTACCATCTCCATGTGATGATATATATAATAACATCACATCCGACACATCACCTGTACTTCAAAGAGTTTAGGTTTACTAGGCTCTCAAGCAGCGCGCCGCGTGGCCGATACATGAATACAAAGATTACGAGAGGCTTTTTAGGCAACAGGTTTATCATGAAGCTTTCATGGTGTCGTTGGCAATCAGGGAGGGAATGCTAGGATTGTGTTGGGAACACGCGGGCATTAGGCCAGGGTTGCGAACGGGTCCCTCGTCACTCGTCGTGACGCGTCCGTCGCAACGGCGCTGCAGCGACACGGTCGACGCGTGCGTCGCGGCCGGCGGCTCGCCAAGCACTCGCTGTCGGCTCTACTAGTTAGTACTAGGTATTGCGATATCCACCAATGTACCTACCCATCGGTAAATCGAAAATAAAGGTAACGAGTAGGTACCGGTAAACGAAAAAGTACTAGGTACATTTTGCGCATTTACTTGATTGACGCGCTTAATACAATAAGAATAGGATAACGATAATTTCTTGAGTTAGGTAACACTGGTTAGGATAAACGAAGTTTAGGACTATTCGTTTTATTTAATTATTAATCATTATTTAATTTTTAACATTCTCTTATTGTCAAATGTTGCTCTTTTTGATAAATGAAAAATATTTGGTTATTTGAAATAGTTAATTATTTGTAAATTTAATGATTCTAATAATTCACAATTTAATATTGTTGTAAGACACTGTTTTTTTTTAGTATTACTTTCTTTTGTAGTTTTACGATTTATCACATTAAATTATATATTTAATGGTATTGCATTATAATACACTTATTACCATTAAAAAAATATCCTTTCTGTGATGGAAATAAAGAATCTTATCTAATTTTATATTATCGTACATAGATATTTCTGTGTAACTATGTGATGTGTAAATAAATAATAATATAAATAACATGGTATACACACACTCAAACAAGTCGACGTTTACGCACCTAAACAATGGTTTTTTTTCTTCTCCAATCAAGTAACCTTAAGGGAAAAATTCCTTCGACCCTCTACTACCTAGTACGATTCCTCCATCTGAAATATTTTGTAGTTGGACTAGCTCATATAATCTACACAAAACAAGGGTCTAACCATCATTTAATATTTGGTAGTCTAATATTTGCAAGTGATCCTCTCTTGCAGCACTAATTCCGCTCGTAACTTTGTCTATAACACGGGTAATAACTTCCAAACTATTGAACGTAGAGAAAGAATGTCACCACGCGATGAAAGAAATTCGAACCAGGAATTGTTGTGAATTGACAAAATAGTGGGCTTGTCGGAATGACGTCACATTTGCACACTCCATAACACCGCGAACGAGACGCTACTAAAACTTATATCGCGAGTAATTTTTCTGAATGCGTCAACGCTCCTAAAATCAACACAATTTTCCGGCTTATAATATACACAATAATACACATGTAACGGTACCTGATACGAAAGTATTCGAGTACCTAATATCCTAGGAACGACCCAGTACTAGCTCACTCACTCTCGCCCGCCCGCCCCGATCGATAGCGCCGCCCCCAAAGCCGCCCTGGCCGCCGCGGCTCGATGTGGGGGCACGATTACGCGCTAACTGCTCTGTGGACATTAAATCCCGGCACTTTGATTTAAGTTATTGTGTTTGCATACTTTAGCTGAAACCAACGTGGGATAAATAGGCTAAGAATGTTAACATTGAAGTCATACAAATAGTAGTAAACGTTATGAAAGTTATTTTATTTTTGAGGGCGTTATGACGTTGCCAGTATTTATATCATATAAATATACGTACTAAAATTGTAAACTGTATTTTTTAAATAGCGTATTTTACAATATTATAGGCGTACGCCGTATTCTTATATTATATGAAAGTCTGACATTTTGAATTCTTTTTAATATTTTTACAGATTGAAGTGTTTTAAACAAATTATAAAGTCAGAATGTCTAAAAGAAAATTAATATCGAAACGCATCGCTTGAGTTTAATGCATTCTGGTTTAAATACAGGCGTGTATGTTTAGTAAATTGTGTATTATTCAAGGAAATTTATTTATATCATTTTATTTTTTAGGTATATCTAACTATTTTCTATATTTATTTTATTAATTTATTTATATATAAAAATAAACTCAGATAATAAAATTATTTGTTTCATAAACTATTTATTAATCTAGGAGGATAGTGTGATATTTAAATGTATGTTTTTCATAATATCTACCGGTATGGTTAATAACATCGGTGTGTTAATATTTATTTTTTATTTATGACCAAAATTGTACGCATTAATCTATTTATAGAAATATATTATAAGATCTTCAATTTGAATTCAATATGAAACGCAGCGCTGAGAATTTAAAACAAATTTTACCTTTTAAAAGTTTACCTCAGTACGGGCATGGCTTAGTTGGATTAGTCTTAGTAACTATCATAAACTCTGTATACGTTTCTATAAATAAATAAATTAATACATATTTACAAAAACAATTGGCCAAGAATACTTGAGAGCAAGAGTATTGAGGAGATCCGCTCTTATTGTCACATCAACAGCCTCCCTCGTGTACCACCTTCAACGTCGAGACATTACTTTTAAAAAGTTTCAAATGAATATATCCACCCGTCGAAAATGAAAGTACCTATATACGAGTATGTGTGTTTCGTTAACGTTATGAGTACTAATTTGTGTTCTTATCGTAATACTCTGAGGCGCAGTTCCAACAGCCCTCATATTATATTTATGATGTTTTGAAAGTAAAAAAATCTAAAAAACTTTCGCAAAAATATTACTTTTTTTTTGTTTGATACAGACGTTTTTAACAAGCATTCTACCAAGACCCTGTCCACACACACCTGCGGCACTCTGTGACCGATGTTGGCAATGAGGGGGCGTTTTAGCAGCATGGAATACTGATAAAGAAAATAAATAAATTAGGGCGGGGCTTCGACGTCCGTGGATTTGTAGACAAATTGTAGGGAAAACTGGCAAATTTAGCATGCAATGTCGGCGTCCAATGGTGGAACACCATGGCTACTTATACATGTACAGGGTGTCCCAACACTATTCCCGAAGACTTAACGGGGTGTTTATGTCCCATATTACGAGTTAGAAATTATATAAACACAAGGCAAAAATAATTATTTTATTAAGGCGCCCCGGGACGCATTTGTCCTTGAGATTTGAAAGAGTAGGCTTTATTCGAACATTGACGTGTAGAAGAGAGACGGATATACTCGCCGACCGCGAATTCGTTACATTTGGAATCGATGAAACATGTTTTTTGTAATTAAATAATTATTATCATTTGAAAAAAATGTTTTTTTTATGTAATGGCCTAGATTATTATATTGTCTATCTTTAGAAAGAAAAATTAGGTTCGCGTCACTTACACAACTTAAAAGAAAATCGTTGCAAGAAAAAAACAACACTTTCTTATTTATTTATTTTCATTACTATAATAAGGTGTATTTTGTTTTTTTTTTAATCAAAGTACTAAATTAATATATGTAGAATATTATGGTATTTTTAGTTTTAGCCATTTGTTGGGAATAACTTCAACAAAATGCACCAAAATACGTTACTAAACACGTTTTAGGGACTGGTGGCGCCTTAATATATATGAATACGAAACTACATGAGGAATTTTGTTCGTGGTTTTGTGCATTGGTATAGTATTTGTATTAGTGTTGGTATATTATTGGTATAAAAGACAGCGTTGGGAAACTTTTACCCAGTTATTAACAAAAGGCCAGTTTGGGAGAAGTTAGTATTAAATAAATCACAAATTCACTAGATAGAAAGTTTGTAAAACTAAGACGTCAGGTTCTGGTTAAATAATTTACTACTACTGAACAATGTATAGAAGCGGTTGATATTATATGATAGCTACGGGTGTCACTCATAGCCATTCTTGTTTATGTAATGTTAACTTTTATGAAACATAGGTCTAGGTTTTTACTGTAATTCAATTATGAAAGTAACGTTATTCCGATATACCCATCATTTTGAATATAATTCTTTGGAAATTTCCTTAGAGTAAGAGTTAGAGTTCCATTCTCTAAAATTTCGCTTTCTGTGTCAAAGATTTTTGCAACCCGTGAGCCCTCCCTCTCATAGGTACAATGCGCAACGCATCCTTATAAATATGATTAAAATATTTCGAGGTTTTCCTGGGATACTCAGGCTATATATGTAATGGATCAGGAATGTATGGGTATTTTTGTAACCGTCAACACTACATACATACATATCCTAAAATAATACTTAGATCAAACCGCGACACGAATGACTTGCATCTATTTATCCTAGACCTAACCTAACATTACTGGATCGTAACAAACTGTCCGAAAATAGCGACAAGAAGTGTGCGACGTTATATTGGCGATATTTTTAGAAAATTACAACGCGGCGTCCGTGAAGCAACCATAGAAAGAGTAAACTCGAAAAATATTTGCTGTGATTGTAAACTTTCTGAAAATGTTCGAAATATATAAAAAAAAACATTTCAGAGCCGACAAGATGTTTATTATTTTTCCTAAGGTTTCCATTTTAGTCAAATACCTGATTCATGAGCGGGAGCAGAGCCCTCTCCATAGTCTTCGTCCTTATCTCTGGGGAATCACAGTTTAGAAAATCCGAGGCCATTTTAGTTTAATACGCTTCACTTTGGAAAACTTTCGCGCGAAAATTCGCGACGCTTTCTTTGCACCCGATGCGCATCACCATAATACGCTCCCGTTGAGCGGCGTGAAAATCGTACGAAAAACGCATATTTGCTAGTTTGCAATTCCATGAAGTTACTTACATACACAGCGTTCATTAAAATTATTATTTGCATCCAAATAAGTTTAAACTAATATATTTAATGTATAGAATTTTAAACGAAATTCACATACTTTTGTTTATCCATAGTTAATTTCATTGATTTCTCCCCGATAATGTTTCAAACGCGGAGGAGGGCTATACGCTTGTCATAAACTTAATCGTTTCTGACTACCTATATTTATTTATTATATTCATAATAAAAATTGAAAGATTACATTCGGTTAAATACTAAAGTTACAAAAAATGCAAAACTAAACTGCACGTTTCTAATGTCCGTACTATTATGGACATTAGCAACGTGCGGTTAGTGGCTCCCAGGCTCACGCTGAGCGTAGCCAACGATACGGCAATTGCCGTAATATACGGCGATTCAATTAATTTTAATTAGGTAATACGGCAGCATTATCATTCCTGTATCAAAAAGTACGGCAATTACAGCTACACAAGTTTAATGTTTTCCTAAACAAATAGTACAATATATGGCAGTTCTGGGTCTTTTTTTTATGATAAGGAAATTTCACTACTTTAGATACGGCAGTTAAGATTTTGACGGCGGTAACATTTCGTAGTTTGAGAAAAATAAACTGATTTGTGGAGAATCAAGTACTGCGGAAAATTTCAGGCTATTCAGAGCTATCTACCGTTAAATTTGGGAGAACTGTGACGCATTGAAGTTAAAAAATAATTCAGTACACGAAAATAAAGTGGAGGCAGGGCAGAATCAGCGTAGCGCAGGTCGATTTATTTATTTATTTATTTATTTAACAGGTTTCCCCATGAACACAAAATTAAGCGCACCCAATCGGAAATGCGGAAAAGTATCGTCGTTACCGATTGAGGAAGAAAGCCATGCGGGAGGATGCAGTTGGCACAATCGTCGATGAACGGCATCATAAAATGTTATTTTATGTTTATATGAAATTTTATGTTTATATGTTGTTTTTTATGTTCATATGTTTTTTTACTTTATTTTACTTTACTTTTCACTAGGTAAATAACATTATATAATAAATAAATAAGTAATAGAGCTTTATATTGTACTATTACTTTCTAAAAATACCTTTCTTGATCGGTAATGCGCCAATATTAATACAATATAGTATACGCGCTTCTGTCGCTATTGCAGTACAGGTTTTCCTAGTGCAATAGCACAGTACTAGTTGCCTGGCATCTAGCGGGCTCACACACACACACACTGGCACGCTATGAATAAAAAGTCCGCTTAGTACTGTTAAACTTAGTGTACCTACGATAATTGAAGGTAGTTTACTTTAAACAATTATTGTAAAATGTATATTTATCGTGTAAAATTGTAACTGATTAATAGGTATAATGAAATGAACATATTTGTAAGGCTTGTATTCAGAAAAAGAATAAAAAAATATTATTATTATAATTTCAGCAGTGATTCGGCGATTCAATTTTGAGTAGATTTACAGCATTGGAACCGCCTTCATAGACTTCCAGCAGCTATTCAGGGGCTTGCCATTGTTGGTGGTTGAGGGCACGCCAAAATGCGAACGACGGCGTTCATTTCTGACTTCCATAAAACGACTTTCTTCCAAACAAAATGCTCTGGGGAGGCGTTTAAGACGTTCGGAGGGGCGGAGTTAATACATAAAACAGAGTAAGGTTCATTATGAATTCACGTTAATTATTAATATTTTATTGAAGAAATACTACCAGGCTACAAAATTACGGAAAGATCAATTAAAATGAACCAAAATTGTCAAAGGCTTATATTTTTTTTATTTACAAAATATTTATTCTTGGCGGTGTGTATAGCGGGGGTGTCGAGACATTTTTCTCCGAGTTAGGGGGCGCTATACCTACTCTGGGTCCCCATTTAAAATCGTTTTTACCTTATTTAATTTAGTTTTATATATTTTAATATTATTTACCTCTATTTTTCTTAGTAATTGGCCTACCCTAGCTTAAGGAATATATACTTCAATTTATATTATATTTATGTCATTACATGTATGTGTAATTTTTTTTGGGTTACCGCAATAAATAAATAAATATATGAATAAATAAACACGGACATAATATTTTAATTTATAATAATTATAATGCGGCACTCAAAATTCTTTTACATTTTTCTATTTGTGCACATAAATGATCTTGTATTAATTTTAACTGGTAATAAATAATACTTTCAAACACTATGTTATGATATTAATCAGTACTAAAAATTTGGGATAGATGAGGTTTTTATAAAATCGACTATGCTTCTGTAGTACTATTTTCTTGATTCTCAAATTCAGTGAATACGATATGTCATCAAGCTGACCACAAAGATTGTAACTTTTTTATTTTTAGAGCAGTAACGTTTTTTTGGTTACAATATTCTGGCATAATTTAAGCATATACAAATCACATAATTCAGATGTGTAAATTACACTATGGTCAATACGGATTGACGCACATAGGTGAATTGAAATATTAAACAAAAGTTTCTAGCTTCATGAGTTTTGAAGATGGCATACTGTACTTATTTAGCACTAGAAAAATGATGCACCATTTTATCCGTTGTACGCAGTCACTCGTCTGGTTTCAACTTTGCTAAATATTTTTTTACATTTAAGATATGAAAGTAATCATTTTGAAACGTAATCATAAATATAGCATAGTCCGACGATGTTCGAAATAGATTTTGTTGACGTTGATCGAGTTGACATTATTTTTATATGCCAAATTTACCTTTTCTTTTACGTCACGTTCAGGTGGGTAATGTACCTATAAAACTTAATGAATATGGCTCCCTATTGTCCAAGGCTATTTCCAAAGTTGAAAACTTTGCAGGCCCCAGAGTGGCTCTTTTAATATCGGTAGAATAAGATGGAAATGTTTCCAGATTTTTGTATGACGACATATTTCTAGTGTTGAATATTTATTCAAAAAAAAAAATCTCCTGCAGTCATAAAACCTCTCGGCGGTAAGGTATAATAAAAAAAATATAGGTATTTTCATTTATTTATTATTCACATTTTTACATAAAATAATATATTTTATTTAGTTGATAAAATAATTTTCTATTGGCATCAATCACTCATTTATATTTAAAGTTACAAAATACAAAAAAACAATGGTAATTGTAACAATCTTCAATAATATATAAATCAAAATAAAGATTAGATGGTTTTGACAGCTTTGGATGGTTATTATTCAATATAAAAAATACCTAAAAGGCACATACCCGTAATTATTACATTCTACAAAGAACCGCTGTCAATTTTACATCTAATTTATAAACATAAAACAGATGTACTATTTACATTTTTATACTACAGTGAAATTGGTAAATAAATTATCAATGTCTAAAGACTGACAGTTTAACCAGGAAAGTAATTTTCAGAAGACTAGAAAGTAACTCCATGAGATGTGTGAGATGTACTATGTAGGTTAGTAATTACTCATAAAAATGTAGCTCTATTGCTCCAACTACTAAAATAAAACCTGCTTTACCGGGAAATATATTTAACTA
Source organism: Neomicropteryx cornuta (assembly GCA_020383195.1). Classification (NCBI taxonomy): domain Eukaryota; kingdom Metazoa; phylum Arthropoda; class Insecta; order Lepidoptera; family Micropterigidae; genus Neomicropteryx; species Neomicropteryx cornuta. The sequence continues at coordinate 18,051,976 of JAHKQU010000014.1, forward strand.
TCTTACACTAACATTAACATTGGTCTAAATCTGAATCCTAATTTGCAACTAAGTTAGCTCCAGAATAAATTATAATTATTAAAAAATATAAGCTTCATGGATATTAAGAGCAGGACATATCTGCTGTGCTACTCTTGAGCCTAAATGCAAATGCATTGTTGGACTGTTAAATCTTGCAATTTTAACTAAAAAAAAGTCAAGATTTAACGATGGAAAATTTTGCAATTTGAAGTATCTATAGAGTAGCTCACCTTGTTCGAGTGTGATTTTATAACCAGATAAAATATGTGTATTGTCTCTGTAGGTGGGAGATTACAAAGAAGCCATGAGCTGCCAGATTGTTTTTTCAACAAACAAGCAGATCTAGTCTCTGGCGTACCCGTGACTCGCTTGCTGACCGTTTGACGTATTAGTGAGGCGGCTAGCAACATTTTCGACACTTGATTCTAGCGGACTCATAGAGGAATTAAGCGACATGCATTGCAACTTCCGTCACTATTACGTCAAACAGCCAGCGAGCGAGCCGCGAGTGCAGCAGTGACCAGACCTGAAGGTTGTGTGGGTATAGAAGTGTGTTCTAAAATATGTTTAATTACTTTGATGGAGGAAAGGAAATTCACCTTTTTACCTCAGCATTTTATATTGCTTGTTAAACTAATCTAAGATCCATTATATGCTACACATCAATCGCGACTAGCACCAATAAATCTTTTTTTTAAATAATACCAGTCGATTAAAAATTTACAGTAAACAGGATCCAGATAACTATTAAGCCTGTGATTATTGATTAATGATAGTAATTACCAGCAATAATTATGACTCTTGCTGCTCAGCTGAGTGGATTATTCTTTTTTATTTAGTCAATTAAATTACAGTAAAACTCATTTTAAGTGGACTTTGAAAGCTTCGGGTACAACATCAGCTCAAATCAAGTGTGAAGAAGCAATTCTTAAAAAAAGTATGCAGAATATGCTCTATCACATTTATGCCCATTTAACTAATTTCTTAAATATTAATTCCTTTACCTAATACTACAGATTAAGAATCAAAGTCATAATTTTGTTCGATCTATAAATTCACATCCAAACTTGTTACACAATTCTCATCCATAAGGAAACCTTACACACGCCATCAGCCCTAATGCAAAAAACCTTTAGCTTGTTAATTTGGTGCATTCTCAAAAACTAAATACTATTTGCACATCCTTATAATAAATTAATATTTTACATTGTCACCTGGTTTAAGGTTAAGCGAAACAATCATTAGTCGAAAAGTATTCCAAAAGATTGAAAAATATTTTTCCATGTATTTGATAGTGAACATTATTTAATAATAAGTTATATATTTTATAGAACAGGCTAGATGTAAGGACTCCTCCCTTATAATATTGTGAATTTTCCGATAAGTAGAGAGCTAGAATTTCGATTCTTCTACTTTTAGTTAAACAACACCACTACCAGTGGTTTAGTAATTTACTGATCGGTTTGTTTAACTTTAAATTAATCTTGTTTTCTTTATAGGGTCATTAGAGCCAAAGTAGTAATCCTTAAAGTAAGCAAGATTGCTGTAAAGTAAATTTTCAATAAATCTCTTTCATTCTTTATCCTACTAAAAAAAATTGAGCGAGAAGTTGGCCAATAGAACGGGCACTGATGTACACAGGTTTTCAGCTGAACACTGATGATATAAATACATAAAAACCCACTTACGAGGGCAAATATTCTTCGGTCTATGTTTAATGTGTCAACAAATTCATTCATAGCACCACAAATCTAATCTTTTCTTACTATTTTCCCTTTATCTTTTCAATGAAACCAGTGATTTCCATGGCTGCTACACTCTACCAATTTCATACGTAGAAAAGGGAGACTGGTCAGAAGATTGAATAAAGATCATAAAGAATTCCTAGACTCATTCGAGACAACATAGATAATTTGTATAACAGCTATCCCCAAATCAATATTCCGTTCAATTTCTTGTGGAGGGCAAAGATCCTGAAATGAGTCATGTGATCGCCAAAGTCATTGGAAAACTATAAACATTATAATATTGTCTAAGCATGAAAATTAAATGTCATAAATATCCTAAATTGGACTACTTAAAAATAGATACACATAATATAATGATGATGATTGGAGGGCAGCCAGATGGCTGCGTTACACTTAAACCACATTCATGGGGCCCATCGTGTATACCTCGGTCTGTACTTGAATGAGTGTTTTTTATTACTTGACCAGTCAACAGTGCTGTTGAATGAAAATGACCTGGCCGGATTTGACCCACTGGAGGATTCAAACCCGGGACCTCTGAATTAGAAGCAGACGCTTATATGAATACTATAATTTACATTTAACAGCTATATTAAAAATATATTCGTTGGCAAATTGATAATCGAAAACATGCTGACAAAAAACATCACCGCACTAGGTATTGAATCTTAGATCAATACTAGCGAGCCTGAAAAACATTCGTTCGGTGAAAAAAAAATCGATTGTATCTCAACCGATTGATTTTTAATGTTGTAATTGGATTAAGAGTAACGCCGTTTAATGAGTGATACTCCATATTTGATTTACTACTATAGTTCAGGCGCAATTAAAATAACTTCGCCCCATCATTTTCATACGACCGTTTTCCGGCAAGATGTTACACTGTTCTTTACAGGAATCTTCGCGAGTCCACTGCGGTGTGAAGAAATTCTTCATGACCTTTCGTTTTCTTAAACTAGCCGTCGGTCCTTGGGTGGGTCGGAGCATTTGTTTAAACTTAAAAGGTCCGTCGGTGTCCTCGTCTTCGAAGACATTCTCCTTCTCGTAGGATGTGGCCAACTTCCTGAGTCCATTATATTTTATCAACTTCTCCGGAGAGTGCCTCAGCAGTTTCCTCATATCGGCGGCTGGATCGAATGGAATATAGGGCTCTCGGGACGGCGGAGGTTTTTCATTCTTGTGAACGTTACTGCAGAGCTCATTTATTTTATGGCTGCAAGAAAACAAATTGATATCAATCATAAATAAATCATATTCCTAAGCTGATTATCCCAACCAAACTACTGACAGCTGTTCCCATAAATGATTGTACAAAAGTAATAATGACTATTCAAATTAGAATGATTATATTAAAGTGCACCAGAAAGGCTCCCATTTTGTGAATTATAGTTTCTTTCAGTGTTTTACATTTGAGAAATAAAATATACAAACTTATTCACTGTAGAGAAAATGATGGTTACAAAATATGTACTTCTAAGAAGTGTGTAGGGCGGCAGAACTTGTAATCACTTTTGAAGATGTTCATAAAATAATAGAAGTTTAACAATTCGCCATTACTATAAATGAAATATCACTTTATAAAGAAATGATAGAAATTGATAATGATGATTATAGTTTTATTGAAAACATACACTCTAAGCCTACATTTTTATGTCATGTTAAATAATGAGATTTTTTAATTTGACGATACTACTATAATACATAATTACTTCACTATGGAATGACAATGCTACTTGTAAATATTGTGTGGTGGACTAGGTCACATAAATCAGAACCAGGATAGCTCAAGCGGGAGGGAAGTTAACTAAATTATATTTATAATCTAAAAAGTGTACTTAAAAAGATTTGTTCTTTCCTCATTGAGCATACTTTGTGCTTTGTAAAATGGCTAACTCTTTAAGAGAGTGGAATAACTCTACGAGTATTGAAAAAAATGGTCAAGTTGCAAAAGGCACAAAAGCTTTTCTAGACACCATCAGTTTAACAATGTGTGATGATCCCTTTACGGACTCCCAGCTATGAATCTGATGATACGCTATTGGAATTGGACCTTAGTGTTTAGGACAAACCTGAAATCCCCGTTTAAAGGGGCCTCTTTCCGGTGGCGCTCTTCTCTATGCCTAAAAAAACTTCAATTTGCATATTTATAAAAGAAATTATGCTTCCATAGTTTTATTTTATCGATTTTCGTATTCAGAAAATAAGACATTTTGAGGTTCTTAACTTTTAGACAAAATAAAAATTTAACTTATTAATGTCACTAACTCAAAGATATTTAGGAGATAAAATGATACCTAGTACTATTTTTCTTCTACATCTACAAATAAGAGAGTTACAATACAAATATAGCGTTTGTATGGAGAAATAACCCGGGTTGAGTCCTCTTAAGGTTGTCAGTTGATGAAACACAACTCAAATGGTTTACCTTGTCAGTCTCCACCGTTAGTTTCTCTTTGTGACAAATAAAAAAAAGTCAATGAAAATAAAACGCTCATGACACTAATGAAAAAAGTATCAGTTTTGGGTGTTTACAAGTAAAGGTGACATGACTAAAAACAACCAGATGGATAGAAAAAGAAGTAGGTTTAGTTTGGGGACATACATTACAGTTTTCCTAATGCTCTCAACTGGCGGCTGATGCAAGAAAACAAAATACAAAATGCTTCAAAATATTTTCTTTTTACAAAATTATTTAAAAATATATATATATTAACTGCTAAACTACTCTCCGTAATCAGCATAAGCTCAAACTCTAAGAATACAGAATAATATTTTATTATTGGAAGAGGTTGTGAAGGAAGACACCTATCAATAGCTCAAATCAAGATTAAATTTGAATTTAAGATTATTTTTGAAAGTTATGAGTTCATCCTTTTTGAAAAGCAATATAACTACATTATAGACCATTTCAATTTGGCAATCATTTCCATTCGGAATTCATAAAACTTCCTACATAATCGTGGTAGTCTAGTGGTTAAGACGTTGGACTATTGACCCAAAGGTTGCGGGTTCGAATCCGCACATGGTCATATCATTTTTAAAGCTTCATTACCACCATCTCCCCTGACTATAGGACAGGCACATTTGGTAGTTGTATATGACCTAGGTCATAGCAATTATTTAGAAAAAAAATCTTACTTGGAAAATGGGAGATGTTTGGGATTAAGGATCCTAAATAATACAGCCATTCTTCTATGGACTTTTAAACACTATCACAAATTGTTTTTATTTTTATGTTCAATATAACATTTGAATATTTTTTTATAACATGTTTGGAAATTTGTTTTCCTTGCGCTAAATTATACGTGGAGCTTAGATATTTTAGAATGTTTTCAATATATTGGAGCTGTCCTAATGTTCTTATTAAAAAGAGTGTAGAAGCTACGCAAAGTAAGACCATGGGGACCATGCCCATGGGATTCTGTAGACAATATAATGCCCACTTTGTTCAAAATGTTAAAAATGAAGAATTGGAAATTATTAAACAGTAATTTCTGCTAGCACATGTGTCAAATCGTTATGGTCTAAGATTAAATAATGTGAATTCGCCTAACCTCAAACTAAGATGACATTTTCTTCTTCATCAACGAGTTAAGGTCTCTCCTATGGACGACCTGGATGTGAAAAAACAAAAGGTTTTTCCCACTCTGTTTTTCTGTTCACAAATTAGGATCGAATAAAATTATTATAGAAGTCTCACCTGACTAGATTACCTCTTCTAAAGTTTCTCTGTGGAGGGGAAGGCGGAGTATTGCCATTTGTCTGCGATTCAAGAATCGAACTCCATACTGAAGATAGCTTTCTCTCCCCAAAGTTTGGTGTATTGCTGCTTACTATTGGAAGTCGGACATTCTCTTGTGTGAACCTTTTTCAGAAATAATGCAAGCTGCTTTTAAGATGACATCAAAATTGTGTTTTATTATTTTTATGAGAAAGCGCTAACTGGCCCTTTTTATTGCTACATCAGTACTGTGAAGTATTTGTTGAGCAACAACGGTCTATAGTCATTTAGGAACACCCACCTGTGATCAACTTCATCTCATCATCCATGTTGGGATAAACATGAGCTTTAATATGGCGGGCAGAATATTAACATTTAATCTCACCACCTCACCATTTAATCTCTCTCTTTTTCCACGTAAAACTACATACACAACAAAACTCATATAGGGATTAGGTATGGTTAACACTAGCTGAAAAGTAGATTTTTAATAATATTAAATTTACAAAAATATGGATAAACGAGGTTCAAAGTTCTGAAATTTCTATGGTTGAAAGTTCTGTTTTATAAAGTTTTTGATAAATTTATTTAAAGCAAAAATATTTTCAATATAGATACCATACGGTTAAAAAGCATTTCATGGACATTTACCAGCTACCAGGCCCTATGTGTATTATATCTCCCTAAAAATTGTCCGCAACAGTAATTGTCAAGATACTGATGTCATCAGATCTAAAGTTCAGAATATCAAATATATATACATACTAGCTGACCCGGCCACGCGTTGCTGTGGCTAAAGTTTTTGTTATATTACATTATAGTAAACAATCTAAGAGGAACAATAAGAGAACATCAGTCACGGAGTCCACTATGCTTTTTCACACAGATGGTATTTGTAAAAAAATATGCTGATCTCCTTATTTGACTTTCTACTACTATAACCCTTTAGTACAATGAAATTATTTACGAACAAAGACGAAAATGTTGATGTTGGTATACAAATTCACTGGATTGATATTTGAAGGGGAAGTACGTTGAACACAATTAATTAAAATGTTCTTACACTTGATACTAAGCAGAAATCAATAGGTAAAAAATAAAAATTTATCAGATTTATTATTTCCATTTAATTTTATAACAAATATAAGTATATTACAGTATAATACAGTAAATAACATGTGACGCTTAAACTCATGAATGAGGTAGGCAAGGCAGACAGTCTTAAACTTTTAAACATTAATATCTTTTTTTTGAATTATAAATACTTTCAATTTCAATTTAATTTAACACCAATCGGTGCACAATGTTTTTGGTTAACCTGTCTTTAGCTAACACAAATAGATTCGACGGTTTCCCAACACGTGAACACGCAACATATAGTTGCCCATGAGAAAAACATGGATTTTCCAAATCTAAACCACAAATGGACATTGTTTGACCTTGAGATTTATTTATAGACATGTCTAAAGCTAAACGAATTGGAAACTGTAGCCTTTTGAAGGGTATGGTAGAATCTGATGGTATCATCGGAATACGTGGCAGCAGGACCACTTTTCCTTTAAACTTCCCAGCCAAAATGGTTGCTTCAAGAATGTTTCCGGTGATCTTTTTGATGACCAAACGCGTACCGTTACATAATTGAGGTGTATTCAAATTACGGAGGAGAATAATAGGGGAACCAATCTTTAATCGAAGATTATGTGGTGGCATTCCAGGGATATCTAATGAATTTAAAAATTCAATCGGAAAATTTACACTTTCATTTTCATCAACAACAGTATCGATTGATTTAAAAGACATCAGATCGCCTGGTAACAACTGTTGTATCTGGAAGTTAATTTCGTCAACATCAACGTTTTTGGCTGCCAAAATCGCCCGTTGACTAAGCCATTCATGATTCAAATAATTATTCTGTATATCCGGGAAAATACTCTGAATCAATTCAGTTTTATCCTGAACAACAGTGCAAAAATTGTCTGGTAGTTTAATGCATTGCGTATTTGGTTGCAGTTTTATTTTACCGTTCCCAATATCTAGTAGTTGTTCGGAAAATATTAGTGCTGATGGATCATTTTGCAATTGTACTCGCATATTTATGGTCAATCGAAGTGTTTCAACACTTCGCCATAAGAATGATTGTTTCAAACATGCATTAATCTCATCCGCGAAAGTAGAGCGAGGTATAACCGGTAAGGTCTGCCGGAAGTCACCAGACAAAAGTAAGATAGCACCACCAAAAAGTTTATTATTGCTGTTTAAATCTTGCATAGTTCTGTTTAATGCTTCAAGTGAATATTTGTGTGCCATTGTGCACTCATCCCAAATTATTATAGAACTCTTCCGCAACACTGCAGCTATTCCACTATTCTTTTTGATGTTACACATTGTATCTGGTTTATTATGAACGTCCAATGGCAGCTTGAATGTTGAATGTGCTGTTCGCCCACCATCCAGTAAAGTAGCCGCAATGCCTGACGATGCTAATGCTAATGCGATGTTTTTGTTGCGACCGTATTTTGGCAAGAATCAACGATATTAAAAATGTCTTACCGGTTCCACCGGGTGCATCCAAGAAAAAAAAACCGCCTTGTTCAGCAGCAACAGCCAGCATAATCCGATCATAAATATTTTTTTGTTCTGCTGTCAGTAATGGTTCACTGTTCATGATAATTGTTGCTAAACTTCCATGGTCATATTGATTTTCTCGTTGTAAATCGGTATTGACTAAGTCGGTGGCTGGACGATTAGGTGATGGCATACCATAATGATTAAGTGGTAAATTTGAAATAAGAACACATAAATCCTCGATCAAGACCAATGCTTCATTGTACATCTCTGGTGTATAATCTATGTTTTGGCATTGATTTGTTTGTCTAATTCGGTGCAAGATGTCTTCTGTCATACAATTTTTATATTTTTCCCACAAAGTTTGTGCTTGCGAGGGATAACATGTCGCCAAAATAATTGCAAACAACTGACGAATGTTATTCGGTGTTGATGTCAACGCAGCATCAGCAAGCGTTAAGTCCCAATGGTTATCGTCTTCTAGCAATTGCAGTTCACGACATGCATCCTGGTATGTATTGAATACTCGACCATTAGCTGTTCGTAAAAATTCAAAAGACGTTGGTCCGGGAACATTCACCAATAACAAACGTAAATAGAAGCACTCACGTTGCTTTGGATGTACCGTGTAAAGTCTCCCCAATGTCTTAGCTTTGAATATGCCTGTAATGGAAGGATGTGGTTTTCCTTGTTTCCGTGGCTCCCATTTTTTACTGGATTTGTTCCATGTGAAATAACGTGGAACATCACCATACACCAATGTCTTCGCGAATTGGCCAAAAACATCAGGTTTTTGACACAATGTAAAAAATTCAGTTAGAGTCGTTTTCGGAGCTTCGAACGCTCTTTGGAGAACATTTTCTTCAGTGAAGTATACACGTTGACCGTTTTCAAGATGTATTGCCAGATGTTGGACAGCAGGATCTCTTTCGTGGATGGTAAAGCTGAGAATATGCCAAATATCTTCATTGCTGCTAATGTATCTGCCCATTTGGTATCGTGCTATTTCGTCATTTTTATTTATGTTTTTTACTTCAAATATGGCCAAATCACTGCCTTTGTTTACATATTTACAAATATACTTAATTGATTTAACAGAACTGCAAAGCTCAACATTGATATGAGCTTTGTAAGTTTTTGAAAGTAGTGGTGAGTATGGTACCACCCACTGATTATCAAACTCAACTTGATTTGGAAAGTTCGGCAGTCGCATTGTAAATGTGTGGCCACCATTCTCAGTACTTCTGCGGCGATACATTGGATAACCATCAATATCCGTGATCGTGTCATTCGTATGCGGCTTTGGGAAGTTTTTTTTACATTTTCCATTTTCCATGCACGGTGACGTCATGTTGAAAACACCGCATGGCCCATGGATCATGTGTTTGGTGACAATATCAAATAATTCTTGATCAATTAATGGGTCTGGAATTTCGGCTGAAATTATTTGATCGATTTCTTCAGGACGGATTCTATCTTTAAGCCAAACCAAAATGTGGGCATGAGGCAAACCTCGCTTTTGCCACTCTATCGTATACAGCCAACAACGTGTGATACCAAAAATTGTATATTTAACAATAAAATCAATTAAGGATTTCAATTATTGTTTAAACACACGTGCAGTTAAATCATGACGATGAATGGCTTGTTGTCCTGGCAATAGTAAAGTTTGTATCTCTTCCCAATTCGGATTACATGTGAATGTAATAAATAAATCCGGTCGGCCGTAATGACGTACGTAAGTCATCGCATCTTGTATGTATTCCTGCATGTTCCGTGGACTGCCGATGTAGCTTGAAGGTAAAATGAAAGCATTACCGATGTCATTGGGATTTAAATTTCCATCGATGTTTCCAGCAACAGCATCTCGTAAGTGAATATATTATTCCGATCGTAGTTTTGACGTTTGCGTTTTGACGTTTGCCGCTCGCGTTGTTGAGGTTAGATTTTTTCGGTGGCATTTGACTGAAAATAATAATTTTCTTGTTCTTATGATATTCTCTTGAAGACGTTCGTTACACTGTTCTTGAGATTCTTGTGCATGACCTGCTGTCCTGATTCTTTGAGCTGGATTTCTTGATTCAATTTGTTCTGCCAACTGATGGGCTCTTTTAATACGTTTGCGTCGAATAACTGTCACTGTCAAATAATAACAGACATTAGCGCCATCAACCCAGTCGAAAGGTATCGACATCTGTCAGTTTTATGACTGCCAAATAATAACAGACAAATAATTAGCGATAAATTAAAATTGCGACTATAATTTGAGATTTAAACTATCCTATCTCTCAAGTGCACATCGAACTGCACATGGTGTTCAAATTTTATTATAATCGGTTAAGTGGTTCAGCCGTCCATTGAGGACAAACATTGTGACACGAGATTTATATATATTAAGATAATAACTGCTACGGAAACACTGCAAGATTTGAGACGTCAACATAGTTTCTAAACTTATCACTAACATGATTCAAAATGCATGCAGGTACCACAAAGAAAACAAGTCCTAGTGATATGCACTAGATGGAGAGTGATGACAAACACATTGTGAGTTAATTAAAATTCTATTTAAGATTGAGATGGTGAAACTAAGATCAAAGCTATGGTGTTTTCCTAGCACCCTAACCTAGGTACTTTAGGAGTGCCACCAATAAAATAACTTCAGTATGGCTAGAGTAAGTTACGCAAGAGTTTATTACCTGAATGGACTTATTTTGCTTTCTTTTACAACAAGAGGTCGATCCCAAGTGGATACTGTGATATCTTCGTGAAATTCAGGAGAAGGGCTTTACAATTTCCAAGCAGCAATAAAATATAACAATACATTTATGAATATTTGCAGGTAAATTGTAAGCAAAATCGAAGACAGAAGTTTTATCAATATGAAAGATAAAGCTTTATTTTAAATTGAACTGGGTAACTTTTCTTTATGATTAGTTTTTTTTTTTAATAATTTTGATTGATGCTGTAATATTTTATAAATGGAAGTTTATTTGTGTGAATCTCATTTTAGAACACCCTGAACTCAACCGAACTCAACGCCATCCTGAACTCAACCAATCCCTAAACAAATTCGTATTTTGCAGCAAAATGCTTGGTCATCAGATTAGATGGTGTAGCTTCTTAATCTGAAAATGGCGGCTCAGCTCAGTTAAACTTGGTTACTGGTTTCTCGTGAAGTAAAAAATATAATTTATAGTAACAAATTTTCATTGGTAAACATTGGGAAGCCTATTTCATAAATAAATAAAACAAGAAAGCACATACCTGGCAGGTAAATGATAGCTAAGAGTAATGAAATGGCGCACGCTAAATAGTATTGAAATATACAAAGAATTCTATAAAAAATATGTATCATATGGCTCATTTTGAAAAGTAATTATTTTCAGTGGGCCACCTAAAAAAAATAAAACTCAAGCCGAGAATTAGGTGCCGGTGATTTTATTTCCTCTTCAAAAAATTTTTTTTTTAAAAAGAAGTCAAGTGTCAACTGTTATAAAAAAGGTTAACTTTTCTCAGAACTCAGGCATAAGTTATTCAGTTGAAACATGACGGAAGGACTGACATTTGCTATTGATTTCCAGTAATTTTATCAGCCGATCAACCTATGTATGTAGCAAAACAGATATTATTCAGTGCCCTAGAATTACATTTTTTTTATTTAATCATAAAATGACCATAAGAATATCTGCAGCATTAACAGTATAACTGGGTTTATCTAAGTATTTAAAAATTAACATTAAATAATCCGCTTGTCAAGTTTCAACTCTTAAACCCAATCCGTCAACTTGTAATTAATTCATTTTGCTAATCTGTACAAATTTGTTGCAAATAAATGAATGATGTATTAAAGGAAATCAGTTTCCTTATATAAAGGATAAACTAAAAAGTCAATATACCTAGATAATAATTCCTGTGAGTTGGTATTTGGCTGGTCTTCCGGAGTGTATTGTCCTCTGATGATCGATGGTATCAAAGTAAAACCTGGAGGGGGTTTGTACTCTTCGGGCAGCTTCTTCACCTCTTCAAGACGGACACCGGGCTTGTTTCGGCGGAGTATTTTGTGGACTTCTTGGTTAAGCTCGTGGACCTAACATATATATGTCATAACTTCAAATTAAATACTGTGTAAGATGAATCTAGCCGAGTGAAGGGTCTCGTTGGTTTCACGTGCAGAGTCAGATTCTATAATCTGTACATCTTAAAAAATGAGATTGTATCAAACAATATCTTGACAATTACTTTCGATAAAGTATTATTTTTTTTACTTAAGACTAATAAAGTTCTTCATTTCATCATGACAGCTAAATGACTTTCTAGGTAGATTTAGACATTTTGACCATCATACTACATTAACTATGGTTTTGGATAGTAAATGATGATGTATGTAGCCCAAGACCCAAAAAGCCAGCTTGATCCGATGAAGACAAAACTGCGAGCACCGGAGGCATATAAAGTGAGATACTATAGGTGACCAAAGTATACTACAGGACAACCCAAAGGGCTGAGACTTGAAGCACCATAGGCTGCAAAGGTCACCGGCAGAGCCTGGTTATGAATTCATAATAATAATATTTCTTTATTGACAAAATAGTACAGTTTAGTATCTTTTGAGTGATGTTATCTAAGAGACATCTTACAATAGAAATAGTTTTAGTATGTTATCAAAAAGACTTAAAATTATCTTAAAATAAAAATGTGCCTTTTTTTAATACATGGACAAAATAAATCATTGTGTTTCAGCCATTTTAATATTAACATTTATTGTCCATCGTATGCTAATAGCTAGGTCATTTGTTTCTTACCGTACTAGATAATAGATAATTGAATTGACAAGCTACATTAGTATCATTTGCAAGTGTAAAGAAGGCTAGGAATTGGTTAACCTCTCAATTTAATTAAATACAAGTCAACATTCTTAAGCTCCATTGATTTTATTCAAAGCATTATTAACTAAGGCTCACGTTAACTGTTGTAGACTTGAGCCTTATTAATTTAACTTACGGCTCTAAGAAGACTAATTGGTCCAGGGTTGCCTCCTTTTAAATTTTATCTATCGGCTCTTCTGGCCTTATAAATACCTATACTTAGGCAGTGCCTAGTTGGTACATTCATGGTGAATCTACCAGCGCCCAAATGAGGCAGTCAGACAGTTAGTTTTACTTTTGTATATTTATCAGTCCTTAAAGCATAGATAAAAGTAATAAAGCAATAAAGGTAATATTTAGGAGATATCACCAGCTCAGATTGGAGTCTGACAAATCTACTTTTGAAGTGGGAAACCGGCAGAACTGAGATAGTAGGACCAATATGATTAAATAGGATGGAGGTGTGCATTCCCATGCGATACTGATGATATTTGTGCAACCTAATAAATTTGCATTGAAACATACATGGTGACAAAGTTCATTCAGTTGGGCGATTCTATCTGGCACTTTGGGCGTCGTCCTCAAAGGTTCAGGAAGCTTGGATGGTATGAGCGCATGTCGTGAAGGATCCCTTGGTGTATCGGCTGGTGGCGCTGGTGCACGCTTACTGCGGCGGGCTGATGGCGCTTTGGCATCACCATTGCCATTGGTAGAGAATCGAGGCCACTTACGACGAACGAATGTTCCGCGAAAGTCTAAAATATGGATATAAGTTATTACTCAATGTTAGCAAATCAAATTTATAATTTTATATCATTTTTATGCGAGAAACCAATAATATCTAATAATATTAATAGTGTATATATTTAATTTGGTACAATTTTACCTCATTTATTTACAATAATTGTAACATGTGAAATAAAATGTAATTATAACAATGAGTTTGATTGTTAAGTTGTTTTTTTTTCACAGGTAAGATTTTAAAAGAAAAAAAAAATATCCTAAGCCCATTCGATGCTACAACCTTAAAAACAAGAATTCTATTTCAACTTAAAGTTTTCGAGTGATATCATTGGAACTTTTTCATCTCCAAAAGCTGAGTTATGTCATAAAATAATATTGATAACATGTAAGAAAATATTGCAATCATAAACTTATAAATATATTATTATATACCTATAAACCGGATACTATTATATTTTAGTTGTAGGATTTTTAGATATATTGCACAAACCATTAAATACTAAAAGTGTTTATACACGAGTGGAAACTTTGTGATATTAGTAGACAAAACAAAGAGTCAAATATTAGCACCAGTATTAGCAACTTAGAGAAGGTCATCAAATAGAATATTAAGTATGCATAGATAGGTTGATATATTTTAAAAATAAATTAAATTAACACATTTGCAGACAGGTCAACCTACATATGTTGTAGAAACGTTAACAGTGGCATGTTCATTTTGTAAGTGCAACCTTTTTTTGTTATTCTAAGTGTCATGACCCGCATACATGTCATAAATTTCAAAGAATGTAAATGAAGGCTTATATAACAGCACTTCCTGGGATTAAGAAAGTAGATAGTGAGCCATCCCCGTAAAGAGAAACGCCTATTCCAGAAAATAAAAGAGCAGGATAGAGACTACTATGACATGTAAGCGGCGATCGAGCATCCCACAGGAATGGTCGTTACAAAAGAAGTCTGCGAATGTGTTAAGATTTTATATTTAATTTGGATCAACTCACGGCTCTGGATGACAATAGCTGCTTTTACCGAATCTTTTTTATATTCTTTTTTGTGCGGATCGTTTTGCAGATGCGGGTGAATTATGTCATCGGATGACAAACGTTTTAAATTTTTATTTTTATTAAAAAGCTTTCCCTTAGCTAACATAGCTGAAATTCAATGTATTATCAAGTTCCATTACAACAATCAATTTTTATAAATTTTTCCAAAATGTATTGTCATATTTTTCGAGCAGAGGAACATAATAGAACCCTGTCTTTAAAATAAAATTTAAAAAAATGTAAATGTTTATCTTTATATGACTTTAATACCAGTAAGAAAAACCAGGTAGTAATGTAATATTAAACATTACTATATGGACTTTTTAGCCACTTTTATTTAGACTTAAATCTATAAATGTCACAAGACTTCAATTAAACATAAGGCAGCAAGAAAAAAAAATGATATTCCGACCAATTTTACATGTCTGTGATGTTTTGTGATTTTTTTATATAGAAAATATATAACAAATTAGATCTATGTATTCAATATTCTCTAGAAATGGAAAATTTAAAAAAATTACACTTTTCAAACAAAATTGAAATATATAAAACCTTCTTGTATATCTAACTTTGGAAATGTCCACTTTTGTTCCACACCTCTCACTTGTATTCTGAGCTTAATAAAATATTTCTGACAGATTGTTGTTAACTGGAAAATGTACATATTATACATACGTACAGTCATATGCATAAATAATGAAAAAATATAAAATGACCATGGAGGTTCAATTATATGGAGAAGCCAGTATAACTTGGACTGGGCGTGATCAGTAACAGTTTTATGACGTAACGGATTCCATGGCTTCATACAAAAATCTCTTTATACCTGTCTGACTCAAATAAAGAAATATAGTGTGACTCTCCCGCTACCCGTTGCCTGCTTCACATCCATTGTGATCGACGTACTATGCCAATTATTAATGTAATTCCATTTTAAGTTATTAGTCCACTTCATAGTAATCTTATTGTTGCACATTCCATAAGAGCTAAAATTTTAGATGTTTTAGCAATAATTGATTTTTGTTTGTGAAGTGATTTAAACCTGGAAGACAGTTACAAATTGACATCCTATACTTGCGCAAAGAATGAGTAAGTCTCTCACTATTACTCTGACACGGTGAGTACATATTGCTGCAATTTTGAAGTCATGTGTGACAATGCCTTAAATACGGAGGCAGGATGGGAGACTACCCATCGTTGCGAACCCGAAAACCGAACACCGAGAAACGGAACGAAACTGAGCATTCAATGTAATTATTGCAGAGTTAACGGGTTTGTTTATCATAGTCATTTATTAGTTAATAACACACACATACCTAAGAAACTAAATAAATATAAACATACCGAGCTTCTGATTGGATTTTTGCTTTTTCAATTCATACTCCCTAGCGAGTCTTTCTCGCTCCCTTTGCTTGGCCAATTGCCTTTCTCTGTCTCGCAATTTCTTCCGTGTTAACCATCCGCGTAGGTGCTTTTGTAATGTGATAACACTCTGGGCTATTTCCCATTTTAGTTTCTTGTACAGACCCATTGCCAGCCACCTTCTTACGCAGGCTTGCACCAAAATTATTTTACGAATCTAAAATAACAGAATGTAGATGTGATATAAACCGGAAATGCACATATTTTAAAAACATCATTGGTTTATACAAACCAATGACTTTCTAACAAAACAATGATTTTGAACGTGTGTCAAAATTGTAAAGCCGTGGTGTAATATTTTAATTTGTCGGTAATTAACAAAACGCTGAGATAATCATAAAGATGTCAAGACAGAATAATATTCTATTAAGTATAAAAAAGGCTATAAAACATGTGCTACTCACTTGTTCCTCGTATAGTTTAGATAAGAACTCAATATGATAGTATTTAAGAAATACTTTGGTTTTTCCAAGCGCCCAGCCATCCATCTTTAGTCGGACCAAAAGTAACCTGCAAGTATCTAAGTCTGGACTGACTTCTTCGTCATAGCTGAATGCCAGGAAACTGTATCTGAAATACATGATTATTAAAATGTACCCGACAATGAAAAAATTGGAATATGATAAAATTAGCAAGCAAGATGAGAAAATTTTATTAAGTTATTAAAATAATAACTTATCAAACATTTAATTCAATATTACATCATCAACGTATTAGGCTTTAGGCTACATCATAGAAATTCACCAGTCAAAACATGTCTTTAAAAGAAAAAGCAAGTTATATATTGATCCCCTTTCTAACCTTTTCAAAAAGTCTACGAATGTGAGGCGATGTGAGAATCCATTTTGTCGTATCCTAATTGTCTCCAAGACTCCAGTGTACCTCAGCTGCTTAATAACTTTGTAACTATCGAAGAGTTTAGCGCTTCGCGATTCGTTCGGTTTGATACACCGCACGAATTGCGGTGTTCCAGAGACCATTTTCTGGAGTAAGTCCATTAATGAGTATCGGAAATATGTGGCCACGGTTTGTTGCGTGCGAGACTGAGAAGCCAGGCCACGGCTGTTGATTTCCTGTAAAGAATTAATTTAACAATTATGCTGTAACTAAAAAGTATAAAAATTAACAGAAGACTTATCCAGAAGGTATTTAACAGGTTTCCCAATTACAGTTTTGATTTAAATAAAAAGAGACTAAATTTAAATAATAATTTGGTAGCCGCAGTCGCAAAGGTGAAACCTGTGCTAGCAACATATTGGAGCGGAGAATGGATACTTCAAATAAATAATTCTTTTTCTAAAATTTGAACAAAAAGCTCGCAAAAAAATTTAACATGGGATTTAAATTTATTTAACATATTCATACTTTAATTTCACACACATTTTAATTTTAATTTTAACTACAGTAGAAAAAGTTGAAGGGAGAGGGAGGGTGACATGTGGTTTCATTTACTTACAATATTATTTCCATAATTTGAACAATCTATAATCATGGGTATTATTGATGAAATGTTATCTCAAACTAGGGCCTATGGGAATTACCGGAGCGATCCATAATCAAAGAGCTTAAAACACATAATTAAAATTGGATGGCCATACATTCCATATGCCCTGCCATAACAGCAAATGTCTGACAGACAAACAGGAGAAGAAAACAAAGCCCTTGAAGATGATCAGAATGAAGGAATACATTGAAACTACTGGATGGATTTAGAGAAATAATAGAATCAAAAAAAAAATAATAATCATAAATATTGATCCTGTTCACTTATGTTTATTTTAATAAAATATATTTACGAAATTGCGTGCTTAAATAAAACATTTAGGTATATGGAACATACCTTTGAGCTACTTCTGGAACTGGGTGTACTAGAAGTCCTCATAGTGTTGTCACCTTGTAACGCAGAATATAAGTTACCAGTTTTTGTTATAGGGCATTGGAACAGGAACCTAACAATGTCGTACTGACTTTGTCGCATTATCTGGACGACTTCAGGTGGCAAAAAGTTCCGATTTTTCTCGAGAAATCCGTTGGCTTCATAAGCCACTCGCCCGGCAAAATGATGTATGGCAAAGCAAACCGCATCTGATTTAGGGCGTACGTAGTATCTGCTCTTGACATTGTTGTGAAATTTTTCTATGAAATTGAATGAAAATATATTAGTTATTTTTTCATTGTACACACCTAATCGAGTTATATAGTGGTTTAAGATAGATCAACCTCATACACAAAAAAAATATTCCGGTATACATCCTCATATATCTCGGGGGGAGGGAGCTCCATCTAGATGGAGCTATTTTTTTTGCCAACGAAATATTAATCATATTCGATTATTATTATTTCGTTGCCAAATAGTCTAGATGCAAATTGGATAGAAGCATAAATGTTTACAGTTTAAAAAACTTATTTTGCCAATTCACAGATGGCGCACTGTTTTGTAAATAATTTTCATTTGCAATCTGTCATCAAAATTATGAAACTGTGTGCTTTTTCTAATACATTATGATGTTTGAGATTTGGCGCTACATCTGCATCATGTTTAGTCACTAAAAGTGGTTTCTGATTTCTCGTTAGCAGTTGAGCAAACTAAAACCACCATATAATAAATGTCAAAAGTGACATTTAACAAGATGACAGACACAACAAAAATTAATAAATATATTTACCGATTAATGACCTATCTGTGGATCTAACGAATCGACTCTCCTCATCCAATAAAGCCAGTAGACCCAGAGGCCTGGATAGGAGCATGTCCAAAACAGGTCTATTGTCGGAGAATTCGATCAAATCCAATGGGATTCCTTCGGCCATATATTCCTGTTGCTCCCAAGTGAAGATGTGCTGATTGAAGAAGTACTGAATTTGTTCGTTGGCAATATTAATGCATAACTGTTCGAAAGAATTTTTTGGAAAGTTTTCAAATCCAAAGATATCCAGTAGGCCAATAGATAACTGCTCAGGACTGTATCAAAAAAATAATACATATAATATTAAAAATCATAGAACATAAAATACTAAAAATGTAAAACAAGTCCATATTGTAGATTGCTCAATGGTTAAAAGGGTACAGTCACAGTTAGGACAATAATAAATCAGACATACTAGCGAGGTGCGGTTCACGCAATGTGCCTTTTGGCCCAGAACCTATCCTGCCACTATGTAACATCTACTCTAAACCATATAACCCGGACAAGGCACAATGACAGGTGGGACAGTGCGAATTGTAGCAAGACCGCACCCTCATCTTACAAAATAGTGTCTCAGCCTGTCCAAGGCAAATCTCCGCATCTTAACTGGATTGATAACAGGCCACTGCAGACAAAACAGACACCTTACCGCATTGGGCATCACAGATAGCCCCCATCTTTAGAGGCTGTGGAACATGTGCTCTGTCACTGTCTAGCCCTAACCTAAAAAGAAACAATCTGGGGGGCATCCCGGTTTACTATGGCCGAAATTTGCAGCAAGAATCCGGCATACATTCTGTGGCTCCTACTGGAGATGGACTGGCTACAGGAGCTCTAGATTCTAGGCTGAACTACGGAGGTATAACGCAATGGGCCCCAAAAATATGTTCTCCATTCAAAATCATGATTTCAAACATGTTCTAGGGCTTCAGGTTTTTAATGCAGACTTACATTTATTTCATTTTCTTAAGTTCCTAAAAAGAAGTCCTTACTTTTTGATTGCTCACAATTACTTCTTATAAAATTGTGTAAGAGTCAAATTATAATACAATACAATACTTCATTAAACTACCTGTGCGGCCTATGAAAAGCTAGCAGCGTATTAATCCTGTCAACGTTGCGATCAAACAGTCTTGCATACAGCCCACGGGCTAAAGCGTCACGAGCAGAACCGGCTTCGGTTGCGTTTGAACGTCTTGCTATGGTCTCACCACGAGCGACCACTGATGATGACGTCAAACAGTCGTGCAGTTCGACCGCTTCAACGCCGATTAAGTGGGAAACTGAAAATAGAAAAAATATACAGATTCAATTATTACAATTATATAAATAAAAGCTAAACTAAACATTCATGTGTAGAAAATGATTTTAGTTATATTTTCGAATATAGATTTGAGTGTGATATGTTGCATCACATTTTAATGGGCCATAAAGATTTTCAGTTTTAAATAAAATTGTGGTAGTGTATTAAGTTAAATAGGCGGTTGAGGGTTGATGAGGTCAGATCAGAAAGTCTACCTGAAAGATGTCAGATTCTGGTTAAATAATTTACTACTATTAAATAATGTATAGAAGCAGTTGATGTTATATGATAGCTGCAGGGTGTCATAGCCATTGTTTTTTTCCCGTATTTTGAAGTGATAGTTTTTATTTATCATTCAAAGCTATGTAATTTTTTAATGACTATTGGTAAAAATCAATTTATTTTTATTTTTTAAAATACATTTTTTGTTGGTTACTCAGAGTTCTGAGTTTGCGTTTGTTTGTCTCTCACATTGAGAGGCGTAATACCGATTTTAATATTGAGCTTCCATGACCGTTTCTGAACAACTGTCATTTTCTCGTGTGCACAACTAACATCTTGAAGACCGTAGGAATTGTCAGAAAGATGGCCATTGGCAAAAAGAGAGATGGCCAATCCGCGAGCCGCTCCTGCGCAACATTGCAGTGACAATAACATTGACAAGCCCGTCTCTTAATTCACACACAATAACTTTAAATCTCTTTGTTTAATGTAAATAGTTGAAATATGGGTTCGCCTAGGAATCGGAAAGGAAAAACGTGTACAGGCATTTTGGACACATTGGATGTTTTCTGTACTTTATTATAGAAGTGAGGGCCAGACTACTACATCACGATAGTCCAGGATTGAAAGAATTAGTGAATCTATTATAGTTAACCTTAAGGTAACAAATAAATATTCTCTAATTTTTTAAGGCAATTTTTCATATTTTGTATTAAATGGCATTATGCTATATATTAAATCAATTACAAAGCAATTATAAGTAGATTAAGTAGTGGTAGATTAAGGGCTAGCATGACATGACATGAAAATATGTTTTAATGTTACCTCTATGTAAGGGAGCAGCATCAAGAATTACTGCCTTATTGTCGGTATTGTCATCAGAAGCAACTTCACCAAATTCAATATCGCCTAAGTGTAAAATTGCTGCCAATATTCTGTACATTATGTCAACTTCATCTTGATCAAAACCGACAACCTGTGTGTAAAAAAAACGATTAATGAACACAATTTATTTATTATGTTAAATGGCTTTAGGCCGAATATTTAATTGTGTTATTTCATATAGTTGTATAGTAGTTTGACTATTGACCAAGAGGTTGTGGGTTCAAATTCGCAACATAGGTCAATAGGTTTTAAACGCTTTATTAACACCATCTCCCTTGACTCCGGCACAATCAAGTTTATCTTAGTTGAGTAAGGCCCAAAAATGGTTGTTCTTGGCCGATGCCAAATCTTTTTATTTTTAAAAAACGGAAACATAATCTAAAATTTAACTGAATATTTTAGATATTTTTTTATAAATCAATTACAATAATTTGTAAACCATTTTTGTATGTTTTAAACCTAGATTTAAATATATCTTTTTAAAAACATATTTCACAGTTGTCTGTAAATTGGTTATTTTGTAAGGTGATCCAACTTTCAAATATCAAACCTACAACCAAGTAAACTATTCTAGATAAATAATCTCCAGGGATAAACGGTTATACAAATGATAGAGACGGATATTCATTTGTCACATAATGAAGCGATCATATCTTTCTTTTTCTACGAGTGTGGCGACTAAGCAAGAGCGAATCACTATCCCATAGTGTGTTCACATATTAGGTTACACAATTAAATATATTTCAGCCACCATTGGAAAACAAAAAATCTTATCTGTAATACGAACATTGTAATAATAAAGGCAAATCTTACAGAATAGTATACTATGTTTTTTTAAGCGTTAAATACCTTAAATGATTCATGTATTTGTTTCCACTTTTCTAGATTGTGTTGTCTGTATATCGAGGATAGTGGTTTGAGGTATTTGTGCCTATTTTTGAATTGTTGGTCCATGTAAAACTGAGAAGCAAGTCCTTCATTTTCCAATCCATCGTAGAGATAGTAAAACATATGAAAGTTGCTCTCACCACTGAAAAATAAAACCGAAGAACTACAAATACAAGACATTGAATTCATGTGACATTTTGTGACATACGATTTACTGGTGGCCATTTTCACCATCTCTGGTTATGTAGTGGTCAGAAGATTAAAAGTTAACACTTTCAGCCCGTCGCCATTTGACAGTGACCGAGTCCTATGCTATATTCAAAGTTATGGTAGTTCGAAAAGAGATGGTAAAATAAAACTTCTTTTTATTTACAATGTAAAAAACAACAATAGGATTACTTTTTGAATTAAAAAGTCGACTGTTAACCTAACCAAAAACAATTTTTTTTTTTTTTTTTTGATACAGAAAAGTAAACATTACTTTTGAGTTTCCACGTTAGCCCCAGAATAATTAATTGTACATAAATCATCCATAAAAATATGAAATAGCAAATATGCAATTCAATCAATGAAAAATATTATAAACAACCCACCGCTGCGAAAGAAAGCGGGAAAAATATCATTGGCAGCGTGAGGCATCAGCAAATTTTTAATAAAAATATAAATATAGATAAAAAACAACTAGTCAGAAACTTCTTAGTAACGTGAAAAGGCAATTGTCAAAGCAACGGCATCAAGAAATGTCGGCTAGGTCAAGAAATCGCACTAGTAAAAGAACTTACTCTGCCTGATGTACAACCCTGGACTGTTCGAGTAGATAGACTGATATTCTGGCTCCGCTTACTTTGCCACTCTGTGTCATTGTCAGATCTAGGTATTTTCCAAACCTCGAGCTGTTTGCGTTGATTCCTGTCCGGGCGTTTCCGAATGCCTCCATTATAGGATTTACTTGCAAAATTCTTTCTTCTAAATTTCTATTTGGTGCCTGAAATTGAACAGCAAAAAGTAAGATATTTTAGAGACCTCGAAAACATTCAATGCAACATATCCCTCAAAACAACAACAAAAAGGTTGGGTAAGGTATAAGAGTAATCGGAAAACTGAGTCCATGACTTGATATAGGAAAAAAGAGTAGGTGTAAAAGCTTTGTTTTTGAGGTACTTTGTTTCTTTGTTTCTGGCCTTTTAAAACACATTGAAAACTTTGTACATCTGTTCGTATTGAGTGAACATGTCGAATTTTCCTCTAAGGACAGGATGTCAGATCATCTCTGAAATGTCAGAATTGTACACACGGTATGTAAAAATCAGTAAAATTATGTTTTTAATAAATGACTATTGTGAAAGTTTAAAAACAGTTATTTAGCTTTAGTTTTCTTTTCACAAATTATTAGTTGGTTTAGGAAATACTTCCATCGTTCCAATTGCATGTACAGCTTTGATACAAGTTTCTTTTCAACTATCTTTTCCAAAAGGAATATCCCTTACCATTTATTCTATCCATATTAACATCACAAAATAGAAGACTCTATTGATAGCAATACCTTAGATAGATAAACAAGCTGTTTGAGAAGCAAGTTAGCAGTCTCTGTCTTTCCCGCTCCACTCTCTCCTGAGATCACAATGGTCTGATGCTGCTTCTGATGCATGAGGGCCTGGTGGGCTGCATCAGACACAGCAAACACATGCGGTGCACGCTCCGATCGCGAGCATCCACGGTACATCTGGGATGTCTGCAAATAGTTCAGTTAAAATTGTTATTTCATACTGAATGCGAAATGTGCAGAGCTTTGAAAAAATGAAGCATAGACAAAATATTTATGATAGGCGGCGTAGACGGATGCTCTTCAGCTGAGTACTGGTTTGATGAAGGTTCTAAGAGATGTATGTATACAAAAGTAATTTTTATTAATTTAGAATCGATCCATGGTTGAATATAGGGAAAACTAAAGAATAAAGATATAAGCATACTCTAGTGATAATGTAGTCAATAAATATGTATTGCAGGTATATATGTAGATACTACAGAATTACCATATAAACCAATGTGAATTTCAATTCAGGGATTAAAATATACCAATTAGTAGATTTTAAGGCGTTTGACTAATGACCCAAGAATCTTTATATCCCGATGCGGTTTGTAACGCTTAACTCTACTTTAACTTCTATACATATATTCATGTATAAGAAGCTACTATCCCCGTCCTTTGACCGTCTGTTCGTATATTGGATTCAAATAGTTACGTCGATTTCATTAAAACGAAAAAGGAAAAATAACCTTATGCGTGTAAATATCAAGCTTCTCAAATGGATTCAGGGCGATCAGAATGTCGCCAATATATGTATAAACTTGAGTTTGGTTGTATCTTCTCTGCAGCTGCTCAACGATGGCCTCTTCGCTGAGTACATCCAGAGCTGCCAGGTCATCCATGTACATTTTGACGGGCCTAGACTTTCGGTCAGATTTTAATTTCCCTCGTTTCGTCGTCGCGTCGGCTTTTCTGCAGCACCGGCCGTCCGCTCGTTGCCTTTTGATTTCATCTTGGAGCTCCTTGCGTGACTGAAAATTTTACACCTTAATGAAACATGCAAAAATTGATAATTATAGATAGATAGGTTTGTATTATGTATAAAAAGCTAATAAATGGAAAACCATTGGCGGTCCATCGGAACCGCTAGATCGAAGCTAGCACTTCCATCACCAATACCGACGACTCAAAGTATAACACAAGCCAACACCAGGTGTTTAAAAATGGTAAAAAAAAAATATGATTGAAACATACCACAATAGTGACATCAAAGGCTTCACTACACTTTCTCTTACAGCAACAAAGTAACATACCTATCCGTAGGGCAGTTGCTAATCAAATGGCCATATTATTATGGAGACATTTTTCTGAAGAAATTATGATGGAGAGAGAAATATTTATGTCTACGACAATAATATGTAAATGCCTGAGTCACATAAGTTAGAATAGCATTATGACATAATGCTATTGTTTTTAAAAGTTCTCACAATTCTCTAGCTTCTAATACTTATTATAGAAATGCTGCATAATTTGGATAATTAATTAAGCCATTGAGGTTCTTTAGGTCTCTGGCCAGAGTTACGTAGCTATACAATATCGTGGTCGTAGAGCGAAAAGTAACCAACTGTCATTGTGTTCGAAATTGAGTTTATTTTACCTAACTACATATTTTGATGTCTATCTATGTGAAAAATGACTTAAGTCTGAGAACAAATCGTCATGGCGGTATTTACTGCTATATATATATGCATTTCGAGTTCAATAATAAAATGCAAAAATTTGCTAAGGGACAAGTAAGCTTTTATTATTTTTTTTTATTTTGTGTGTGTATGGTTTTTTATTTCAATGAATAAAGGCACTAAGAATTATAGTCTAATAATTGCTAATTTTTATTTTAACACGTCTGCACCAAAACTAAAAGTGGCATTATCTCTGAAGTACTGTTTTGTTAGTACTTCGCACTTCTCGCTCTGCGACCGCGATATATATTTTTTTGATTATTTCCACTCTCTTACTTATTTTATTAAATTAATTTATATTTTGTTGTTTATTTTTTTTCACGAGTAAGGATAATATAAATTAAAATGCATTTATATGTTAGATTGAGCAACAAGTGGCTGATTGTACTATAATGGTATTTCCTGCCTTTATAACAAGACTAAAAAAATAGATATTAAGTTATTAAAAAAAAAAATATTTAAAAATACAAATAAAAACACTTCACGTAATTTTAAATTCCGAGGGCAGACAGTTACATATTATTACTTGTAGTTGGGAGTATGAGGAATTATAAAACTAATTTTTTGTTTTTTTTTTTGAGAATAAAATCAACATATTCTCTTCATTCAGCGGATATACTTAATCTTTGTAATAAAATGTCCACCGGCCTATAAAGTTCGGTCACCCATTCACTGCTATAAAAGAAACAGATTAAGGGAAAATTTTACCTTTTACCTACAAAGCCACGACCTAAACCTCATCAATGAGGAACAAGTACGTACATTTCCATATTCGACAGTTCAATATCGATAATAACTAAGAAAACATACCTTCGATTCAAACTTCGTAACTTCCGTTAAAAGAGGATGATCCATTAATTCCCTAGCGTACGGCCTTTGGTCGAGATCCTTCACCAAGCATTCCGTGATGAAATCGGCAAGTAATGGCGTGTACAGCTCAGGACGTACGAGCAAAGGAGGCGGGTTTCTGGGTATTTGGAAGAGTGCTCTCATGGGGTGCAGCCCGGAAAGTGGCGGCTCCCCTTCTGCCAATTCAATGGCTGTGATGCCCAACGACCATATATCGCAGCGAACATCGTACGATTGATCCAATTGTTGTTCACAAGCAATTACCTGATAAATAAAATAACTTTAGGCAAAACCATGAAACATCATATGAAAACAATAAAATTAGTGGTAAAAGGCTTAAATGGGGTGGTAAGGGGACACACGTTTAAATTACACGTTGCATGAAATGAAATATTGAAAAACATTAATAATGAAAATCTTTCTTTTCAGGCTAGGTGTTTCAGATAGGAAATTTATTATTATTATTAAAGCGCTGGTGTAAATTATTGCCTTTGCCATGGTAAAATGCTTTTGTATCTTTGCCATGGCGATCAATATCTCGTAGTGGTCAACAACCTACATGTTGCGAGCGGACGATCGGCTGGCGCACGTATGACAACAAAGATTTTATATTACCAAATAAAATTTCAATTTTTTTTTTAGAAACCATGATGAATTTTTATGTCATCTTAAAAAATCATGTTTAAACTCGCGGGGTCTATTAGCTACATTTTTTATTGGGAACGATCTTGGACGCGCTGTACAAAAGTTGGAGTTACAAGATGACAACTTTTGTCACAGCTCATTTGCATGGAGTAATGACCGGATCACAACCTCTTAAGGATCTCCCGTAAATTCCTGTAGTTTTTTAAAGAAATATATGCAGTAATAAAGCACATCTTACTTCGGGTGCCATCCAGTAAGGTGTTCCCACTGATGTATTTCTCCTGGCAGCCGTAGCGGCCAAGTGAGAAGAAACCCCGAAGTCCACCAGCTTCACATCGGCATTCTCCGTTAACAGTATATTGTGACCCTTAACATCTCTATGCATGCACTTGTGCGAGTGGAGATGGGTCAGCGCCTTGACCGTGCCAAGAAGGACATAAGCCAACTGTTCGTCCGATAGCCTTCCACCTCTCGCACGGATGCCAGCACAAAGGTCCGTGATAGATCCGCCTGTGCATAGCTAAAAGGAAAAAACAAAATTACACTTCATTTTATAATAACTAAAAATGTTAACATTAACATCAATTTACTGCATAAAAAATACAATATTACATGGTAAGAGTGTAGTTGCATAGAAAATAGTGACTGAGGAAACTGACCCACTGTGAAACGGTAGAGGGGATATATATAGGTTCAAGATTTGTAGTCCTTAAAATTAATTGGATTTGCGGAGGAGAATGCTAGAATATTTATAACCTAAATAGGTTAATATATTCTTTACGGTGGTAACATTCACTTCACATTCATAAAAATACATCGTGTCCCATGACATTTTTCAAAAACTTACGGGGATGTTTTTATTAATTATTCTAGATATAATTTTGAATAAAAAATACTAAAATAAATTGATTACTTTGATTACTTAATTGATTAATTACCTAATTGATTACTAATTTGATTACTTTTTTTTAAAATAGTGCAAGTTACTGCTACGTTTCCGTCCTATTTCTGTGCAAGGGGATTGTGGGGTGAGATGTTGTGCATTAATACGAACCTATACTTTAAATTGAATTAAATTAGTTTAATAGCAGAACTTAGTAAATATTTTATTAACTGCGATTTATGTACTAACCAGATGTTGACAACTTTGTTTCGGTTGCCTGTCTTTTTAAAATGTTTACAGTGAAGCTGAAGGCAAACATTATTCGCCGATCCATTACCACAATACTCTTCGAATAATATCATATGTATCATACATACAATACTGTATTCTAAAGTACTACAATAAACCACAGATCAGAAGAATAATCAATTTACAACATGCAAACACATACCTGCAATCATGTTTTTTGTTTTGGCTTCACAAATCCAAAACAGACTACTTATTGATTTTTGAGTGCACTGGCTCAGCGCGTTGCAAAAAAATGAGACCTTCAACTTAAATGGTCAAATAACATATCATAATTACATTTAGAAATTAATATCTCTGTAACCATGACCAATTTTGTAATACTTTCTTCAAACATAGTACTGAAAAACGCATGACCAATTTAGCTGGATTTTTTATCGTAAAGGCTATGGGACACAGTGTAAGTCCTTGACAATAAATTATTTTGAGGAACAAAGATGTGTATGTTTTTGGATTGCCACATTTAACAAACAGCCCTGATATGCACATACCTATAAATTATTTAAATATTGTCCATAAAAAAAAACATATACCTGCATAGCAAACCAAACTTGATCATCTTCAGTGGTGGCACCCCTTTTTAAGAACAAGCCGAAGAATTCAGGCAGATTAGGATGCTGCGAAAGGTCCCGAAACACCAGAAACTCTTCCTCGATTTCTTCAATATTCTCTGCTATGTTTTCCAATATCTGAAAGGTATAAAATATATTAATGACGCAAGATAACTTCTAACTTACATTTAGAAAATAATTATTACAATGGATGTTACCTACAAATGGTAAATACTAATCTGTCATATTTATATTTTCACTACTCTTGTTATACGGCAGGTACCTACCTACTCAAGTATTATATGTACCTAATTTCTATGCAATAATTTACCAGCCCTCAAGAGTAAATAAATAGTAATTAAAAATGTGTGCAATATCAGCGAATAAATACAAATTTAGTATTAATCAACACAGGTAAGATAGTCAATCTGGTAAATTACAATCTCATGATTATTTAAAAAGCACTATTCAATTATCTTATTCTTCCATTGAAGATATATCGCAGGACATGATCACTTACAGAATACTATTAAAAAATATGAGTTGATATCAGTTGAGGTAATAAAATCTTCGAATGGAAACCGAGTACGGGTCGATGCAGTGTGGGTAGGCTCCAGTGGCAAGATTATATCACCTTCTGAGTCCCATAAGAAACAGAAGTGATGGGCTACAATTGGGACAAACATCAATAGATCCAGCAGTGCAGCTAAACAGGTTAAAAAAAAACACATATATATATTAAATATCTACGTTTTCATAAATCTTTCACAAAAAATAATTGTCTTATTCTAATTCAATTTGTTTTATTCTAAGTTAATTTAGGTATATTTTTGAACTGGGTAAGGTATACCTAAATAAAAATAGATTACCTTTACCTAATAGTTTGTAGTTACCTACTTATAATTAATATGTATAAAAACTATGTTAGAAACTCATCATAGGTTGATAAAGAAACAAAGATTTATAATTTTAACAAAAATGCAGGTCCCTCACAACTCCTACAAAATACTTATGAAGAATTCTTATAAAGGCAAGCCAAACAAACTGTCAAATATATGCAACCATGCAAGCAATCCAATGTCAATGATTTGTAAACAAAAGAAATTGCGCCATCTTGCGGAGTTATACCGCAATACCTTCTTAGCTTGCCTTCAATCACTGTACGTAAAATTTGAAAATTATATATTTCATTATATATTAATTATATATTATTATATTATTATATTGAATTATATATTAATTATATCATTTGCGTAAATCAACTACACAGGATAGATGAATGTACCAAATTGTATTTATTTTAAAGTACTTGGTCGAGTATAGTATGGTATACTATTGGTATAGATAGAGTATTTGCTCGATATCACAAATTTCATTCTCATAATCTAAGTACTTCGTTTTCCGAAACTTCTTGGTTTCCAGATTTTTTCAGAAGTAAACATTATTTTATCTAATTATTAATTCAAGCAGCATTTTGAAACAGAATGGGAAACAATAAATAACGATGATCTGGTTTACAGCAGTAATTGGCTACAGGAAGTGTAGTAATTGAATACATTTAACTCAAATTGTTGCATCCTTCGTTATCAACGAAGGATGCAACAATAAAATTTGATAGAAATAAATTTATCATCTTTACCATAAGATAGGTCTACTCCAAAAACGGTAGGAGTGGGTGGTTATTCGCGTGGTTGTATTTTATTTTGTACATAATATCCCACTTAGCACAGATTAGGTACTAGAACCATATCCGTGTCCACTGATTCTGCCTACTAACCTACTTATCTAGACAAATATAAGTAGGTTATGATGTTTACTAATTTTACAAAGTAATTCCCCTGGGGCGCGGGTCAGGGCTGTTTTATCTGCGATAGTGAAATATATTGGTATTTATCGATATCGCATATCGATAAAACGTTTGTTAATCGTATAATTCAACAAACCACCACCAAACCATGTTTTATATTTTTATTTAACCTGAATTACGAGCAGTTTGGAATTTTAATAGGATAGGAAAGCTGAACGAGAGGGGATACATCCCGCGAGCCGTGCCTCTGTAGAATGACAGCGTAGACGAAAATCTTTTAGAACTAAAGTTCTTAACGCGTACGTAAATAAAATAAAATTAAAACGAAGCTTTCCGATTGAACGCATGTTATTTTAAAACTCAGCGTTCATATCTTTTTTTTTGTGTACATAACCTCACGAAGGTTGGTATATTTTCCGTAGGTATTATATTTATATAAGTTGTACAATAAACTGTTGTTCAAGATTGTAGAAGTTCGTCGGCCGAGTAAATATATAGTGGTGATCCAAGAAAATGGAGAAAACGAGGATTTGATAGACTGACGGTTCTCTCAAAAAATCTCTGTCCTATAGGCTTTGGTACGCAAAATTGAAAACGAGGTATGTGAAAAAAAAATGATCAATATTCACTTTACATACATTCATTAGATACCAGTATTCACGAGTAGGTATTTGCAATAGAAGAAGTCGTCAAAGCTGTTTAAAAAACATACACATTCGATTATTGCAATGATGCTAAGAATAAATACCAAGAGGTGTTTGGAATCTCAGCTGCTGGTTGCAATCAACTGAAACGATGTATTCAAGATCACGAAAAGAAAACGAATGCGATGCGACATCGTCATTGAATCATTTAATTCAACAGCGAAGCGTGATTATAATAATCGAATCGATTCGACGCGCGTCTCGCGAACAAATCGCTGAATAGATCGATTATTCCGCGGTCGACACGTTCCTACGTTGTAACTTCATTTGGTGCGCGTTGATGGTCAAATGATGCCTCCAGGTTGGTAACGGCCGTCTCATTAGGCGCAGGATTCAATTTTACTGGAATAAGCTTGGCCTAATTAACTTTTCACCTCACTAAATCTAGTTATTGCAATATTGTTGCAATCCACAATAATAATAATACGAAGCATTTTCCTTTCCTTTGATAAAAAAAAATATATATAGTGCGTTGGGTGTAAGCTAGTCGGTATTGTGTTTTGTATAATGATGACCTATATCCTATGGTGTTTATGTCCTATTATTATTGTTATTTATCCTCAAAGCTAGGCAGCTTCAAAGACTAAACCTGTGGTTTTAGGCGGTTTAGTATAATTATTTATTAAAAAAAAAGATTTACAAATTTACACGCAAATGGTATAAACGTGATGGAATATGCATACAAACTTATTTAGTCATGCCTCCTAAATACATACTTGTATAATAATTATTTCTCTGAGATAGACGTACTCGATCCTATCGGAATTGCATAAAAGCTATGTGTATAAAGTGTAACGAATGATTTTATTGCCATTTAATTTTTCATTTATTTATAGGTAATTATGTCTGCTGTATTTATACTATATTTATTAAGTAATTATGCAAATCTAATTGTAATACGTCAGTACCTCTCATACACATATATGTCCGCACACAATCTTTCATACACCGTCACAAATTAAAAATATTACAGACTTTGCTTTCTCTTTTCATAGATGCGAAATACTATATATTATATATTTTTTTCGTCCCCATATTCATTTCAATTGTTTATTTTTAGCGTTACTGTTTTCGCCTAATCAGGTAAACTTTTTAAGTGTTTTTAAGGCTTTGTTATTGTTAAACTACTACTACTGTACTAACTACCTACTGTATAAAACTGTATAATGTTTGTGAATATGTAGGAAATCCATAATCGGTTTTGTTATCTGCTTAATTCTTAATTGTTAATGTTATTGTTTTACTGTGTGTTTTCCCATAACAAAATAAATAAATAAATTATTTTGCATTTTCGTGCGTAAGTAACTGCCTATAAATAAATAATCAATGATGGGTACGTATGTACTAGGTAAGTTAAAATATACTTATGTAAGATTCCCTTTGCAGTACTGACACACCAGATTATCTCGCAAGAGAGGGGGCCTATTGAATAAATGCTTAATAGAAATAATTTTAAATGATTTATTCTTCATTGATACCAATTCATCGTCAAAGAGGAACTCATTCAGTTTCTCAATTGAATAGATAGTGATTGTATGACACAATTGAGTACTTAATGTCATTAAAACTCACGCTGAGGGTGCGCATAAAAGAAAGTACATTACTTATTATAGTACTTCTTTAAGAATTGATAATCAAAAAACGTTTGAAGCGTGTACTTTACAGTATTTATTTAGGACATTTATAAAAGGAATTTAAACCTGTTTTGCAAAAAATATTTAAAAAAATACCTAATCATT
The DNA here is from genome assembly GCA_020383195.1 of Neomicropteryx cornuta. Classification (NCBI taxonomy): domain Eukaryota; kingdom Metazoa; phylum Arthropoda; class Insecta; order Lepidoptera; family Micropterigidae; genus Neomicropteryx; species Neomicropteryx cornuta. Next base: position 18,084,844 of record JAHKQU010000014.1, read on the forward strand.
TAATAATAATAATAAATATTATTATAAAGGTGAACTTAATAGTCAGCAGCACCCTTTTAAGGGTCATTCTAGGCATGAATCTTAACAACCTTTGTTCTACAACTTTGTAAATAAAGCAAACTGTATTTACTAAATTTTATTGTAAATAAAGCAAATTGTATTTACACACTGTTCACCTTGTATTTACTATTTATTTAAATTAACGATTTAAAAAAAACTCCCTAGCTTAAATAAATAAATATAAATATTTGTTTATGGTTTCGTCACGTGATTTGGTAGGTTTGGTACTAAAGAAGCTAAATAAGTTTCTATTATAAAAAAAATGCTTGCTGCCATCCACAGCACCCCAAAAATTCTTAGCCTTACAGCCACTTCATTTAATTGTTCATACTAAGTGATGATACTTGTTTATTTTTAAATTTAACAAAAAACAAAAAAAAATATATACTATCATATTAAATAAGAAATTCTGAAAAAAATACTTCAAAACATTAAGACCTTTATTTGATATCTCACACGGCTATATTTCAAAAATAAATAATAATAATATATCAAAGTATAGAGTCACAAGTTCCGCTAGATTCTAAGCTTGCTGTTGACCATGCTCAACTATAATAGAGAGCAGGTTTTTAATCCGATTGAGCTAAGAGACAAATATATCAATCTTTCCAGAAATGGAATTTAATAATTCGATTGCTCAAAAAATCAGGCTAAAATAATTAAATAGTCCATCGTGAGGATTTGTGGTAGGCACTTTTATGTGGTATTTATATTCGTAGTATGTTTTTGGCACTGTAGTCTATTTTAAATTTACCAGTTATAAACTTAGAAACCTTTAAAATACGATTATTGAAATACTACACGAATTACATAGAGAAATAATATTTTTATAACATATATTATTGTAAATTATTACCCTATTAATATTATTGATTTAAAACAACCGGCCTGTCACAAACTCCACACTCTTAGTTCAAAACAAATTCGCAAATCGGTTGACACACTTTCCGGTAGAACGACTGGTTGTTACGGTGCATTATGCTAAATAGTTAGTAATAATAATAAAAGCAAAGCTCACTTTGATCGCAACTCGTTTGCCATTCTTCCTGTCCCTCGCCGAAAAGACTTCTCCGTAAGTGCCTTCTCCGATCAGCTCCTGCAGCTCGAATCTATCCTTTGGTTCTACCACTTTGTCCAGCTCAAGGTGCCGGGATAGGCCTCGGTATGCCATGACGAATCAATAGCTCTGTGCTTTGAAAAAACAAAGATGGGTTGTTAGTTGTTTTTATACATAAAACTTATCTCTATCTATCACAAAATGGGAGAAGGACTTACACAGGAATAGTATGAAAATCTAAGGATCTAATCTAAGGTTTTGAGGTCATTGGGTTCGGTAGATTACTCTCCGTCATTCAGTGTGTCCTCAAGATCCCTGTGGCATTTTTTACGAACGGGCAGTTTAGATTGGAGACAAAGGGCTATTCCATCATTTTTATCTGACTGCATAAATATATTTTTTTGTATATTTTACCATCGTCCTATGAATACCTAAGCACCTTGGTTTGTTGTAGTTTCAAGATACATAAATATTAATTGAAAATAGATTTTGTATTTCACCGTACAGCGGTACTACAGAATGGTGTCTTACTTCGGACTAAAGACATTTAAGACCGTTATATGCATTCAATCTTAAATAAAAGGGTTTAATTTTATGAGCATATAAGTAGATAGCATTTTTTGAGCATATAAGTAGATAGCATTTTTCTTACTTACGACTATAAAGAAATTTCTCATTTTATGGATTGAATCGCGACCGTTGCCAACATGCAAACAACCATTACCGAGACTATCGAATAAAGGTCTAAGGTATAATTTTCCAGGTGCTCATTGGTTTAAAATAGAACAATTATTTACTATGAACTTTAAGCACATAATTTTACGAAAGTAACGGAATATCAAGAAAACCACTACTAGAAAATCTTACTAATAAATCAAAATGATATGAAAACATTATGAAATAATTTAAATTACCAAGCTTGCTTGCTTGCTTGAAAATATTATTCATAAATAATATTTTAATGTTTTTTTTCATTAATGAAAATATTCGTAGCTTGAGATTTTTTCAATGAGCTCCACGTAAACCACTTAATATAATAACAGTTATATTGCACTTTAAATGTTTTTTAAAATATCTTTTCTCACCATAATATAATATATTTAGGTACCTTAAAAAATAATTGGAATATAATATATTTAGGTACCTTAAAATATAAATTAATAGTTAGGATAGATATAAATAATTAAATCATTTAACTGTAACAAAATAAAACCTACTTCGAAATAATAAAAATTATGTACGAAAAATACATACAACCTAAAAACTAAGCACATGACGTGACATCGTCATGAAAATATAGATTGCCTATCGTATGCAAAAAAAATCTCTTGAGTCACTCCGGAGTGATGAGTAAATACATAAAAAAATATACATACACACTAAGTGGAAAAGCTCCTCCTTTTTTTGATGACGCTTAAAAATACAAATACATTATATATATAGTACACATATACACAATACGTGAAGGGAAAACTTTGAACCCCGTTTTAAGCATATTGCGCTCATGAAGGAGGCGATATTTGGCATAGGCACCTGAAGTTTATATGGAAAATTTATCTATAATATGTGTTATAAATAAATTAAATTTAATAAATAAAATGTTCATACAATGGACAGCTCATTGATAGAATGAGTTTCAAACTGTGAATTTTGTGTGATCTTAAATGTTCCTTTTTCAACAGTCTGTCAAAATAGCAAAAACTAATTATTAATGCCATCTTATACTTCTATGAAGGTCAACTCTCATTTTTATATGAAAAAATTAAAACTGCCAATGAATTGTATCAAAAATAAATACAAATACAAACTGTAATTGTTTTTTTTTCCCAACCGTTACTAACATTAAATGTTAAATTTCATGGGTATTGCATGGGATTAAGGCAAACGACACACGCTAATGACGTATTTGTACATGCTCGCAGCTAATATAATAGAACAAAATTCAAAATTATATATGCATGATTATAGAGGTAAACTCACCTCATTATACTATAGGTCAACCTTAATAACGCTCAAACTTAAAGTTTAACGAATTACGGTCGAATTTCGACCACTGGGCGACCACTAGTTTATTACCGAAAAAAATATTAGTGACTACAAAAATACATAGGTACATATACTCGATCTTTGCGTAATGCGCATCTAAATTTAATCGTATTTTTCTACTTAATTTTTACCAAAATGAGTTCAAGTAATAATGAATATTCATTAATTAAATTAGTTTTGTTTGTTACAGAAACAAACACGTAACTAAAAGAATTGAAATGCTGGTAGAAGCCCGTTCATGTCATGGTCTACAAACTGCCGCAATCACCATGTTTCGAGGTTAACGTTTCTCAATTTGACATTCACAAAGAGCGAACAGTTTGAAAGTTAAATTTATCAGATTGAATTGAACCTTGAACGGATGTTTTAAAAGTGCATAAAACGAACAGTTATCCTACGTTGCTACTAGCAGATAATCATATAACTGGGGTTACGTTATACGCGATTTCAAAATAGCCCAATACTTAAATGGCTACAAAATAACTGCACGATTTGAGGTTGATGTCAAAAACAAAACAAATAATAAAAGACCTGCGGGCGGCGTTTGGCGCCTTCGGAGACTTTTATTTTTAGGATCGATCGGCTCCTCAAAAGCTGTCTTTTGCAGAGTTGTTCATGTTTCTGCCATTGCTTGAGTTTTAAACAGACAACTATGTACTCGTATATGCGATTCAATACGCTTGTCGTAATGCAGATTAAATATTAGTTTGGTTGTAAACTTGATGCATATAATCATCTTGAAATAACCTATAGGATGGATAACTAAATATATACTTTTAATCGATTCCTCTATATATACTTACTAGCTGACCCGGCCACGCGTTGCTGTGGCTAAAGTTTTTGTTATAATACATTATAGTAAACAATCTAAGAGGAACAATAAGAGAACATCAGTCACGGAGTCCACTATGCTTTTTCACACAGATGGTATTTGTAAAAAAATATGCTGATCTCCTTATTTGACTTTCTACTACTATAACCCTTTAGTACAATGAAATTATTTACGAACAAAGACGAAAATGTTGATGTTGGTATACAAATTCACTGGATTGAGATTTGAAGGGGAAGTACGTTGAACACAATTAATTAAAATGTTCTTACACTTGATACTAAGCAGAAATCAATAGGTAAAAAATAAAAATGCCTGTAATGGAAGGATGTGGTTTTCCTTGTTTCCGTGGCTCCCATTTTTTACTGGATTTGTTCCATGTGAAATAACGTGGAACATCACCATACACCAATGTCTTCGCGAATTGGCCAAAAACATCAGGTTTTTGACACAATGTAAAAAATTCAGTTAGAGTCGTTTTCGGAGCTTCGAACGCTCTTTGGAGAACATTTTCTTCAGTGAAGTATACACGTTGACCGTTTTCAAGATGTATTGCCAGATGTTGGACAGCAGGATCTCTTTCGTGGATGGGAAAGCTGAGAATATGCCAAATAGCTTCATTGCTGCTAATGTATCTGCCCATTTGGTATCGTGCTATTTCGTCATTTTTATTTATGTTTTTTACTTCAAATATGGCCAAATCACTGCCTTTGTTTACATATTTACAAATATACTTAATTGATTTAACAGAACTGCAAAGCTCAACATTGATATGAGCTTTGTAAGTTTTTGAAAGTAGTGGTGGGTATGGTACCACCCACTGATTATCAAACTCAACTTGATTTGGAAAGTTCGGCAGTCGCATTGTAAATGTGTGGCCACCATTCTCAGTACTTCTGCGGCGATACATTGGATAACCATCAATATCCGTGATCGTGTCATTCGTATGCGGCTTTGGGAAGTTTTTTTACATTTTCCATTTTCCATGCACGGTGAGGTCATGTTGAAAACACCGCATGGCCCATGGATCATGTGTTTGGTGACAATATCAAATAATTCTTGATCAATTAATGGGTCTGGAATTTCGGCTGAAATTATTTGATCGATTTCTTCAGGACGGATTCTATCTTTAAGCCAAACCAAAATGTGGGCATGAGGCAAACCTCGCTTTTGCCACTCTATCGTATACAGCCAACAACGTGTGATACCAAAAATTGTATATTTAACAATAAAATCAATTAAGGATTTCAATTTTTGTTTAAACACACGTGCAGTTAAATCATGACGATGAATGGCTTGTTGTCCTGGCAATAGTAAAGTTTGTATCTCTTCCCAATTCGGATTACATGTGAATGTAATAAATAAATCCGGTCGGCCGTAATGACGTACGTAAGTCATCGCATCTTGTATGTATTCCTGCATGTTCCGTGGACTGCCGATGTAGCTTGAAGGTAAAATGAAAGCATTACCGATGTCATTGGGATTTAAATTTCCATCGATGTTTCCAGCAACAGCATCTCGTAAGTGAATATATTATTCCGATCGTAGTTTTGCCTAGTTGAATCGAAGGAATCGCAAGCGTTCGCTTTCGACCTTAGCATACATATCAACAATGTATTGATGGAACAGCTGACGATATCGAAGGATATAATTGTCTTGATGTTGTCTAACCATTATTCGGTGTGCGTAGTAGTTCATTGAGCTAACTTTATTATTTCTGTAATCACCTAAAAAAATAAAAAATAAAATGCAATACGAAATTAAAATCTATACATACAGTAAGAAAGTAAATAGATAATTGTCAAATTTACCGGTATTTGGATCATACTGTTTGATATTAAGGTGATATTCATCTTGTCCTTGCCAAAATATCAATGGATATTGTAGTGCGTCATATGAACGGTGTAGATCCTAAATCGTACTGACAGTGTTGTCTCGCCGTGTAATGTTTATAGATCTTTTGTCAACTGGATCACCAACCATGATAACAGCAACCTCATCAACAGTTGGAGCGTTGAATCTACCAGCATGTTCACCTAATGGTACTTTGTCGGCTTTTATGACGATTTGATAATTGTCATTTTGCAGTCGTGGCGAAACTCTTTTGATCAATTGAATTAGTTGATTTAGTTGGATAACCATCAATATCCGTGATCGTGTCATTCGTATGCGGCTTTGGGAAGTTTTTTTTACATTTTCCATTTTCCATGCACGGTGAGGTCATGTTGAAAACACCGCATGGCCCATGGATCATGTGTTTGGTGACAATATCAAATAATTCTTGATCAATTAATGGGTCTGGAATTTCGGCTGAAATTATTTGATCGATTTCTTCAGGACGGATTCTATCTTTAAGCCAAACCAAAATGTGGGCATGAGGCAAACCTCGCTTTTGCCACTCTATCGTATACAGCCAACAACGTGTGATACCAAAAATTGTATATTTAACAATAAAATCAATTAAGGATTTCAATTTTTGTTTAAACACACGTGCAGTTAAATCATGACGATGAATGGCTTGTTGTCCTGGCAATAGTAAAGTTTGTATCTCTTCCCAATTCGGATTACATGTGAATGTAATAAATAAATCCGGTCGGCCGTAATGACGTACGTAAGTCATCGCATCTTGTATGTATTCCTGCATGTTCCGTGGACTGCCGATGTAGCTTGAAGGTAAAATGAAAGCATTACCGATGTCATTGGGATTTAAATTTCCATCGATGTTTCCAGCAACAGCATCTCGTAAGTGAATATATTATTCCGATCGTAGTTTTGACGTTTGCGTTTTGACGTTTGCCGCTCGCGTTGTTGAGGTTAGATTTTTTCGGTGGCATTTGACTGAAAATAATAATTTTCTTGTTCTTATGATATTCTCTTGAAGACGTTCGTTACACTGTTCTTGAGATTCTTGTGCATGACCTGCTGTCCTGATTCTTTGAGCTGGATTTCTTGATTCAATTTGTTCTGCCAACTGATGGGCTCTTTTAATACGTTTGCGTCGAATAACTGTCACTGTCAAATAATAACAGACATTAGCGCCATCAACCCAGTCGAAAGGTATCGACATCTGTCAGTTTTATGACTGCCAAATAATAACAGACAAATAATTAGCGATAAATTAAAATTGCGACTATAATTTGAGATTTAAACTATCCTATCTCTCAAGTGCACATCGAACTGCACATGGTGTTCAAATTTTATTATAATCGGTTAAGTGGTTCAGCCGTCCATTGAGGACAAACATTGTGACACGAGATTTATATATATATATTAAGATAAGATAAGATGTAACGCAATAAAGCTAAATATCGTTTGTGAAAAGGTATGATTTTAAGTTGCATCATCTTTCCGAATATATACCTATATAGATATACCCCACTCTATTATGGCCTTCTGTAAAACTCATTGTCACTCTCTGGAAAACATAAATGATATGAAAGTCGAATAACATATTGTTTGCAAACAATTCAATGTCGTGTGAACTTCGCAGGCAATTTAAAACCAACCTTACCGACTTAATTATATTTTTTCTTAGAGAAAAGGTTGCTAAATTCGGAAATAGCCGTTGGACATAACGCAAATGGTAGTAATTAAACGCTAAAAAATAATATAAAAAATAACAATAAATTTAAACAATAAAGATTAATTTAAGGTAGGATCCCGCAATGCAAAGAATGTTATTAGTTATAATAATTTTAGGTTCTGTTTTGACACTTAATATTATATTTCTAGGATGCCGTCCAGAGCCTATCTTCTATGGGGATAAATACAAAATGTGTCATTCATATGTCCCATCCTTTATTGTTAATGTTTCTGATATATTATCTTATTCTTTCATTTTAAATCAATGGGTATCACTTAATAACAACTGACAAAACTACCAGTAATTGACTTCACTATTAATCCCTATGTATATTATTGTCTACTAATATTCTAATCTATTTAATTTTGAATATTTTAAACATCCCTGTCATTCTGGAAACACTGTCCTGGTGGGGTGGAAAGGTAAGATCAACGGACTAAATCGCCCTTTATACATTTATGATGTGGCAATGATTTTTTTTTTTATGTTTATGATTGCTGGTTTCATAATATAATCGACTAAGACAACCATTAAATTAGGTAGCCTGAATGGAATGACAACATACCATTTAACATTTAGATTTTATTTTATAATTTTAATTTTATTGCTTAAGTTTCAACCAATTAACCAATTAACCACTCTTTGCAATCGATTTAAATTCCTGAGGGCCCGTGATCAATTTTCGAAAGCCTTCAAAATTGTAGTTTCATATCATTGAAAGAAGACCATGTTTAAACTGGAGTAGAGGGTGTCCTCTAGACCATAGCCTTCTTTAAACCCTACAATTATGCATTTTATATGTTTTAATCTTACTTAAATTTAAGACTACAAATAATATGACCTATTCGAATAATATGTCCTCTCTAACTGCTCACGATTGAGTTTCGACCTGAAGGCAGTTCTTTGAATTAAACTTAAAGTATGTAATTAAACATAAAAATAAAAAAAAACTAAAAGCATTGTGCTCATTACAAACTTAAATTTTAGCTTATCATTGTATCGCGCTTGAATAATACGAGTATGTACCGATAAACATTAGACAAAACGCGTAGTATGAAAAAGTTTACAGTAATTTTATTTGCTCAATTTCAAAATTAGCTTATTTGCACGTTTCAAAGTACATGTTTTTAATTACACAATTTACTACCTTGGGTAATTATTGACTAATAATAATAATAATGCTGCATCATGTTAGGTAACAAATTTCTCGTAACGCAATCAATGACTTGTAGATATTGTTTTGTAGAATTGTGTGAAGAAGTTAGAACATGGGAGACTTAACTGTGTGCACCTACTTAAAACCTTTATACCATGTCAACACTCCCTCATCACACAAAATATCAATCACCTTCAGATTAGAAAGTGAACATCTGTCGAAAAGGTGGATAAGGTGGATAGGTGGTAAAGTTTCGTCTGATAATATCATTTTCTTCACCAATTCAACGGAGTTTGGAAGGTAATATGTAAAATATTGTATTAAGTATCCGCTTTTTATTGTATTGTGTTAAGTATCCGCAATACAATTATTATTGCTGATATCAAGATAATAATATCCACACACACCTACTAAAGGTATCATATCTCCTCAAATAACTTCAAGAATATTTCATCAAATATAAATGTGTATTTTATATTTCATCAAATATAATGTAAAATTCAGTAATTATAAATGTGTGGACTGTATTTCTGTTTAGTTTTTGGCGAAAATTAAGACATCGCTTTATTAATCGCATCCGGTTTTAGGTTACAAAAAAAAACCCCGAGCAATTTTTTTAATAATATCCTGCATGGCTCTACTCTGATGAAATTACGCTCTAAAGCTGAATTACTACGATCTTTGCATAGGAAATTTATCAATATCCTGCCAAGTTGCATCCTATTAAGAATGCTAGTTTATTTAATTATTGCCATTTAACACTCTGACGTTTCTATCTATGAAAATGGCCTTGCGCTACTTTCGCTAACAAGCAGTGATAGTTATTAGCAAAATTTACGTTTTATTTAATTATAGGTATATTTCAATTTCGTCGATCGAGTAATATGCGCCAAAAGAAATGTAAACTTTTTAATTATTTTCAGAAAAGAAATAAATGCCATTTTTATTTTAGTTTCTGCCGCTTCTGGGCATATTTCATGGTCTGATCATCAATTTATAACAAACATGATAATATTTAGAATGTAATTTTGTAATCGCTTAAAAGAAAAGCAATAAGTTTAGCGTTTTTTTTTGTGACAGTAAAAAAAAACTGCTACTCACTCTCAAACTTCTAATTAGAGGAAAGGCAATTAATCAGCTCACATTATATTGAAAACCCTCAAACAACAACAACTTGACCACAACGATTACGCTGTTAAAGAGAAAGTTAATAAGTTTAGCACTACTGGACGAGCTCACGAAACGCGTGATTTTTGTCTATTGCAAAGGCAACAAGAGAATATCAAAGGAGCCCAAGAACTTTGTGACCTTAAAGCAACATTCTTTGAAGTAGAACGCCTAATCTAATTATTGCGACACGCTCATTCGGCTAAACTCGGAAGGACGCTCAAAGGTGATGTGTTAATTCAGCGAATTTTGTGGTTATTTGCCGCGGTGATATTTTCCTTCGTTGCTTCTTCCCGGTGGTGGTTCTAAATCGTTCTGTCCCATCTAACGCATAAACACGTTGTACTGTTGTAATTTGATTATGAAAAATAGAACTAATGTGAACTAATGTGTTTGAATACTTTCAAAGAAAGTAGAAATTTATCTTTTTAATTCAAGGCCTAGATAATTAAGAGATAAAGCGATATCCAATATTATGTGTTTTCTATGTCTATAAATACATTGTTGAATGCAGACGCCAGTATAAGATGATAATTTTGAAATATATATTATTACAATATTATGCAGTTAATGACCAATTTCATGATGTTTCTTACAAAAGTTTTACTTCTAACGCGCGTGGTATAACCACATACTTTTTTTTATTTCTATGCTTTATTAATTTTACCCAATGCTTTCGAATTTGCACAATTATGGTCTATGGATATAAAATCACAAGGTGGATTTATTACTCTATTTTTTATTGCAGGTCAATAAAATGTTACTCTTGTTGATTATTTCATAAAATTTTTGATCAGATTAATTAGTACGTAGTGATATAGTTTATAATCCAGCGGACGGAAACTCGTAACCGCGCTCAGGATAACGCAATAATTTTATTAGAGATATGTTAAATGTATATATATATAATTCCGATATGTTTTAATATTTATACTAGGTATTTCTTTTACCTATATATAAATATAGAAGCTTAGGATAGGATATCGGTTTAATTTGTTCTAAATCATAAATATTCAATTAAAAGTAAAATTTAGTTTAAAGAAACTAGTTTTAGATTAGAAATTTAGTTTATAGAAAAATCGGACAAACGTCAAAACGGTTGTTTCATTATTAGTCGCGCGTCAAAATTTACAAAACAAAAGCTAAAATGGTGTTAAAGTTAGATAAATTAAAACAATGACATACCATTAGATTTTTTATATTATTTTAGACCTAAAAAATAACCAACTGTTGTTTTTTTTTGCTGTTGTTTTTTATTCCATCGAGAAAATTTTCCTTAAACCTATTTTGGAAACAATAGTTTTCTCAGGAATATGGTCAAATATGAAATATCTTTTCCTCTTTGCGATTACAAAATGTTTAATTGGGTCATTTTAGTCTCTTAAATAATATTCTGTGTCTCTATTTTTAAAACTATATGATATGAACTTAAAGCACATAGGTAATGTAAAAAAAAACAATTTATTTGACAAATATTAATGTGGTTTTAAATAGTAAACTCCAATCTCCTCCTACGTCCGGTTTTTGCAAATTTTGTTATCATTTTCTCCGTGTCAATACCATAGAAATGGGTAATGGTCTGTGGCTATCTTTAGAATAAAGATGGCGGTGTCTGTGGTCAATACGAATATGCCCATGGATGTGCATAAGAGCGAGACCGAGGAGACGGTTTTCTCGCTCACCCGTGACGTATTAACAATAGGCTAGTAGTTATTTATTTATTCGTTTCTTGCGCAAATCCAAATAAATCTCACTGAGTTTATTATGAAAATAGTAAAATAATGTAAGGAATTAACTACCAACACGAAATGCAATAAAATACGAGTATGTGTAATATAATATGACATCCCTAATTCGAATATCTGATTAATACGTATTGGGAAACGTTTCAGCCATACCTACGGAATTTCAAACGGACTTCAGTTCGTCACGCAGCGATCGGCTGGTTCAAAGCACGATTCATAACATTTTATTGGCACGGTTGGCTATGTTTCACACCTGCAATGAAACGTTAGGCGTGAGTCAAACATTACCGCCATCGCGAATTGCGTCGCACTGCGAATAACCTCATTATCCGATTCCGATACACATTAACCTTAAATTGTAATTTATTTTCTGCAGCCCAAAAAAGGAGACGATTGAAGTCATCGTGTATAAGATTCGCGCCATATACAGAATGTTTTTAAATGTTGGGCAATCCTAACAGGAGATTGACATATATCGATGAATAAACCGTTCTCACGAAAAAAATATATAATTTTGAAAAATAAATAAAAAACGTACCGAGGGCCAAATAATCTAACAAGAAAAGTCAAAATAAAGATATGTAAATATCATATTTGTCTCTCATGCGAAAGATTCGTGCCCATTCCAGTTAGAGTTGGAGGGACACACACGACGATTTCCAATCTCTTCTTGTCCCACTATTCGTTTTAAACTAAGTAGGTGTTTTAATACGCTCGTACTGAATATATAAATAAATAACTATACATATAAATGCACCTACTGCTAATACGGGTAATAATTGTAGGAAAAACAACCCATATAATTTTGCATATTAAGTGCCAATTTTTGCACAGTTTATTTGTCAATTAAAAGCCCGTGTCAGTATTGGCGGTGAAAGTGCCGTAGTGATTCCCCAATATATTATTACTTTGCTAACGAAAGTTTAATTAATGTAGGAAAGCATGCATTTCATTAGTTTTAGTTTTTGCATTAATAAAAAGTGTTTCACATTTGGTAAACCTGTTTCAAACTGTTATTTGTTGTTTTGAAACGCATTTGTAAAAATAGTAGCAAAACTGGTTAAAGAGAACACGCGACTTTAAATGAATCTTTTACCAAATTCTTCTGATTTCTCAGGTCGAATTACTAATGACTGATTCATAGAATTCACATTTTATAATAACATAATTAAACTGAAGTCTAATACTAATTATAAAAATAAAAAACATTTCGTTTAGCAGCCATTACTGCGCTTTAAAAGTACGAGTTTATTGCCGTAGGTCAATCTCTGCCAGATTACCCAGGAGATAATCTAAAAGAATAAATAATGTGCGATGAAAAAAAAGTCAGTCAGAATAAAATTATTAATACATAAAATGATATTCTTTTACCCATTAAATAATTATTTACTTTACCCATTAAATATTTTTATCGAAAATCTAACAGTGTTAATTTAATACTTTAAAAAAACGCTTTCTAGCATAGGTATGATGTTATTCGATTGTATAAAATGTACAGTGTCCAAGGAGAAAAAGTAGTATCCCACCTAACCTAGAAAAGCAAATAGCTTTCGCAAGCCAGGAAAAAACGCGTATACTTGTAAGTTTTCATCAAGTCACGGTCAAAGTAATGCATGTAATCCACTTAAGAAGCACCTTCGCGTCCACTAACCTGCGTCAACGTATGGCTTAGACATTAGAGTCAACAAACGCACGTGATCGGAAGACTCCAATTATACGCAAAAGGCCGATTTTCCACTGTACAACACCTTGAACAAACGATAACATTGTAACGACACAACGTAAAAGTAAATACCGATAACTTGAGAAAGATAAAAGAAAAATTTGCATGTAGAAGCTGAATTTTTTTACTAATTTATTCACGTGAATAACTATAAATCTTACATAGTGATTTCGTCACTCGAAAAAATCGTCATCATGGGTTTTAAAACATCAACGCAAATTAAAAAAAAAAATTTACATCACTCAACGCTGTAACGTTGTAATGTTACGTTCTGATTTCGTCACTCGAAAACATCGTCATCATGGGTTTTAAAACATCAACGCAAATTAAAAAAAAAAAATTACATCACTCAACGCTGTAACGTTGTAATGTTACGTTCTGATTTGAAGCAGTTTGAAGTATGTTTGAAGCAGTGTGACAATATTTTTTCTTTTCTGTCGTGTAAAAATATTTTAATAAGACTTTATATAGTTATTTTTATTTAATGTTACAGAATCATTTAAACTAATGTGCAACCGATTGTGGCTTTTACCTGGTTTGAATAATTATGATAAAGTTAATCCAAATATCACTTTCGTTTGTTGGATGTGATTGACCTATCCCGAGTGCCGCAGGCATTAGTCGACTATGCGTCAGCAGGAACACTAACGCTTTAGGATAACGAAGGGATATTTATAAAAGTAATGGATGTTAAATGAACATCAAATTGAATTGAAAAAAAGAGCAGCGGCGATGACACGACATTCATATAGATTCAAGCACATTCATGCATATCGCATATCGTTGTTGGCTTCGTGCCGTGCAGTGGAAAATCAGAGTAAAAAGTGACATGGACCGGAACCGGTTCGCATCACCCGTGTCAATGGTTCGCTGACCATAGATAATGAAATTATGCCTCAGGACTACCTAATAAATTCATGGAACAATGATGGAAAAGTAGAGCAAACACTATCAACTACTGTCAAAAACTATTTCTACGGGTTAAACAGTGGCAGATTCGCTTTTGATTGTAAAACAATGCTTGCGCAAAATTGCTATATAATACTTACTTAATATAAGAGATAATACCACAAGAAATTTAAAATGTGTAAGATCTAGTTACAAAACTTAAAACATCATTGAGACCATTCCCGAAGACTTAATGGGGTGTTTATGTTCCTTATATGAGTGTGAAATTATATTAAAAATGCGAAAAAAATCATCCCCAAATTAATTATTTTTATTAAATTACCTTTATAGTATAAGCAGCGCGGTCGATTAGGTTACCTTGGCAGCATTTGCGTACAATGTGCAGTCATTGAACTCAGCGGGCGACCGAACAAAGTCGGTTATGACGCCTCGATCAACTGTGGTACTTATTACAAGAACCGTATAATATTATCACGTAAAGTTTTTTTCTTTCTCGGAAACCATGACGAATTTTGATATATCATCTTTACAAATAATACAATAATACTCGAAATCGCAGGCCCAATTAGCTAGATTTTTAATCGGGAATGGTCTTGGGACATGGCTTATCTTCTCTTATGACTCAATTTCAATAAAAAAAAACATTACCTTTGAGTAACGAAGTTCCCGTCGACAGTTATAACAAGTTAACTTTCTAACTAGCTTGGTGTTAACTAGGGTTTTTAATTAAACAGGACTATTATTATACTGTTAGATTATTCTGTTGTTGCTTAAAATGTATTGAAAAATAAAAAAAATATATATATTACCCCAAAGAAAAGGCACCAGTTTTTGTAAGGGGTTGAAAAAAATAATACACAATGAAATAAATATGTTTACAAAAAATCAGAAAATTGACCCCCTAATCAGTGTAATCCAACAAAAAATATAATAAAATATAATTAGGATAATCGTTTATTTTTGAATTACGCTATTTAGTTATCACACCCGAAGCCTAAATCAAAAAATA
The DNA here is from genome assembly GCA_020383195.1 of Neomicropteryx cornuta. Lineage (NCBI taxonomy): Eukaryota > Metazoa > Arthropoda > Insecta > Lepidoptera > Micropterigidae > Neomicropteryx > Neomicropteryx cornuta. Next base: position 18,100,128 of record JAHKQU010000014.1, read on the forward strand.
ATAAAATGTAATTATAATTTACAGATTACTTTTTAATACATCAGCAAAACCATAAGTATAACCGGTCGAATTCTATCAACCTGAAAAATGAATTATACTGGGGTTGAAACAATGAATTCAGACATGTATCGATCAATGGCATTTTGATGTTAAATTATTCAGACCTTGGCCAATTGGTCGGGCATTGCTCTATTTTGAGGAAACAAATAAATTTAAAAATGACGGAATGAAGGAACAATGATAATTTTATTTATTAAAAGGTCTCTTCTATGTACTCATGTATGGGCATTCTATATGTATTGTTGTACATAGAGAATGCCCAATTAAAAAACAAGCATTCCATTGTTAGGAATGACCCACCGCACGAAGGCCTCCATTGGCACCGGCGTGATTGCCACAGTGTATAGTATCTATCTATCAAAACGTATCTAAAGTCAAAAAATATTATTTAGCAATACAAACATTTTACTCTATGTGTATATTTTTATATGGCAGATAGCACACCAGCTCTATTAGGGTAGTAATTGTGATAAAACTAATGAATGGAAGAGCTCATCGTACTCTACTAGTATATGTATCTCTGTACTTTTGCGAAAATCTGTCGTCAGTTAATTTTACAAACAACTGTATGTACCATTCTTTTTTCATATATTGTACTGTTGGTTTTCCGAATAAACGATAAATAAATATGTATAAACAAATTAACTGAACTGAACTGAAAAAAAGAGTTTTTGAATGAGAAAGGCAGTTTTATCTTCTCGGTACAATTTAAAAGATGCACGCACACATTTCCGAGTGCCTGAGATAAAAACCATTATCTCTGAAATTGTTATCATAACTAAACACTCGATGCTAAATAAAGTACCACAGGGAAGTAAAAAAAAATTAAAATTTGTATTAACTTGAAAAAAATTACCTACATTTATTTTAGTTCTACCTATATGAAATCCAATTATTTTTGGCCCTAAATTATTTTTGCTCTTGCTAGAATTAGGGGATGTAGCGTAATAAGCGTTTAAAAATGGTATGACTTTGATGTGCGGCTTCGAACCCGCGACCGTTGGATCAATAGTCAAGTGGAATATTTGTACATATAATTATTGGTCGCTTTGCTCCCGGAGCGCCTGTCGCCAGATCCTGTGAAAGTCCTGGCACTTTACAGCAAGGCTTTCTGCAGGCGAAAATTAGGGCGCTCAGAGGACTCGTCCCTGCGGCACTGGCTATATATCGAAGTCAAAATAATTTCTGTAATTAACGAGCCGAAAATTGGTACATGAACATTTACTACGAGGATTAAGTTGATCTTACAATTGAGAGATAATAAATAAATGTAATTTCGAGGTAGTCATGGCACCCAAACAAACGTTATGTGGGTGTTTATTTTGGACAATCTAATCATATTCTTATTCAGAGAACATTTTAAGAGTTCTAATATAATATGATTATGAAATAAACATTAGTAGATACAGATCATTTACACCGCAGTGTCGCAAACAAGTAACAAGCTTAATTATTCAGGCGCGCATGTACAGTAATTAAATTAATTAGATACCATAAAACGCAAAACTATAGACTTGATTTTGGTAGTTTATTTCTACTTTCAAGGCTTCTGATCCAATTAATATTGAGCATTAGTTAAGCTAGCTAATATGATTTCAAATAGAAGGCCTTATTAATTTCAATCATTTTCCACCGAATTTCTGGAAAAAAAACGTACTTCAAGATGCCGATTGTCCTAATTTTCTATACATTAGTAGGTAGTATTACCTAGATAAAGCTTACACCACAAGTGACGATATTAATAATGATTACAGAAATACTATAGCGAAGTTTAAATTAACACTACAATGCCGTCGGACTGTTTTTCCATCCGTAGTTCCAACTCGAAAACTTAACTTAAAACGCGAGTAAGTGGTTCTTTTTTGTGTGACTAACAAAACTCTTAAAGATGAACCAAAACTCGTTTCATATCTCGATCTTAAAGATAAAATCAAGATATGAAAGCACCCTGTTCCCATTCCATATTTTTATGAAATATTAAAAATATTTTAAAGCTAGCAACGGACACAATGTATTGCAAAGCGTAAAAACGTATTTAGGTAGCTGTTATTTATAATTTAAAATGAATATTATGAAAAAAATATGAGGAGTCTATTGATATTTTCTCAGCGTGTCAACTCAATTTAGTCAGTTCTTCTGATAATATATTCTGGCATTATTTTGTATTTTAGTATACCGATGTTAAGTATCTGATAAAGGACTCTTGAACTGTTGTGACGTGTTTTTTTTTATAACGTGCAATCTCAAGAGCGATATTCTTAATTCACTAACATGTCGGCATGATAGCATAGAGTGGCTCTAATCTGACAAATTAGTATTATGTACCACACACACAGTAAATATATTCAACCTGATTATTTTTTATTATTTTAAAGTTGGGATGACCGAGGCCTACACTAGGCCGAGAATTTGAAAGGCATTTAAAACAGATAATTGAAACATGCGGTGTACTTGTATACTAGTATACTAGGTACTTATTATACTAGGTGTACTAGGTGTAGGTGTAGGTAGGTATACTTGTGGCAGATCTTATTATTGAAGACAGATGTTCGTTTTATCGGCATTTGAATCAATATAAACATAGCAGTTTCAACATGCTTTAGAAACTTGTGCTTAGGGATGAATATCCAAAAGTCCACATAGAGAAAATCCCACTTTTGAGATTTTAGCTTAAATCCCGAAAACGGTGCATTTTAGGGAAAAAAATTAAATACCAAATTAAAGCTCATACAATGTTCTACAACTTTTATTCTACGCACTTTTTTCGAATTCCCAACCGTTTTCAAGCTACACACTCCGTAATTGTGAAAATTTTCGTAAAAACTTTTGAAATCATATCTCGACTGGTTTTTGTCTAGCAATATATTGGCGTTAGCTTGTTTTCATAGCGCACATAATCGGAATGTACCGACGTCATAAGATAAAAATGAAAGACAATCAGTTGGAGATAAAACTGAGTTTTCTTTTTTAAAAATTTATATTCTTTTAAAATACTACTAAACTAAAACATGATTGTATATACTTTGAAATCCGTCCATGTAACAAATTATCTTTAATCAAAAATTGTTAGGTACAGTAGTTAGAAAATTAGCAAACGCAAACATAGTTTTTAGTATGAAAAAAAACTTGTGTAAATTTTTTTTTATTGTCGTTAGATGTTAAGCATTGAACTTAAAGGTTCATATTATTTTTCGTTTAATATTCACATATTAACAGAAATCCCTTATTTTTTAATTGAATTAGTATTTTTTTAGTCTGAATATTTATATGTTACGACTGAACATTAACTCTCAACCACTCTGGAAGTAGGTAGCTGCAAACATACATTTATAAAGTTTATAAATCAGTAAAATTTATCAGGCACAGAACGATTACAATTATTATAAATGGCGCGGCGCAGGTAAGCTCACCAGAATGTCGCAAAGTATGCTTCGAAATACTGTTTATTAATTAAACTTTTGAAAAATCACAAATTGATTAAGCAGCACTTAAAATAGACTGCGCCAAAGCAGAATTAATATTATTATTAACCACACCTCCCTCCACCTTTTACATACCTCGATATTTTTTTTATTTAGTTTGTTCCAACGACCATTCCAAATAATCTAGCACACGATATGTCCAACTTAACACGCACGTTAAATACTTTTTGGTAAATACATTTCGCACTATTCAACCACTCGCGTACATCTAGATACAATCGGTCACCAAAAAAACTGAATAGTTACAGAATGTTATTATTAACAGTCTCATTAGTGATACAGCATACAATTATTGTTGCAATCGATAACAAAATATCGATGTTTTGTTTATCTGCCGACGTTTATTGACAAAGCGAAAGCCGCCGTCCGAACGCGCTGATCATCCGGATGGGTATGTGTGTCATTTGATTGTCATGCAACCATCGATGATATATATCCGACCAAAAATATGTCCATGAAAATAATCCCCATCGATAAAAAATAAACCTATCGAACGGATGTAGGATATTCGACTGAACTTCACTGCCGAGAGATCGACCGGCGTTCGCAGAGATCGGAGCCGCGATCTAATTGAGGTGCGCGCGCACCGGCCATCGGCATTGACGGCCGCGCTCGTAATCTGTCACATGTGAAATCAGCTGTGCGCGTGCAAGTAACGGCTCGCTCCCCTCCTCTTTGTGCGCTCGGCGGCACCGCGCAACTCTAGCGCGGTCGATCGCACGCGATATCGATAATGCGCTGATTTATCGATACAATTGCACTCATTTAGAGATCGCGGTAGTCTGGTGGTCAAGGCGTTGGACTATTGACCCAAAGGTTCGTGGGTTCGAATCCGCATATGGTTATTTATAAAAAAAATATATATTTTTACTTATTTTTGATTTTGTACTATACACACGATACCACCAATTATGGGCAAAAAGAATCCATTTACAGAACGTGTTTAACCTTGAATAAAAAATAATCAAAACTTTATATAGTTATTGTAAGCAAAAAAAAAATATTTAAAATATTATAAAAAAAAAATATATTTATAGCACTCAAAATCTGCGCCACAACATGAAATTCCTTCCCCTTAGTCTGCTATTCTGAGTTTAAACACTGATTGTTGTTATTATCGGAGGTAATTTTTATTTTTTTTTATTTTATACTTTAAGTTGGTCCATTTTATTGCTTTCACTTATTTTTAGGTCTAACGCTCGTATATGTTTTTTTATGTAACTTTCTGAATAAAGATAAATAGTTACCCTACCAATTAACATATCCTACCAATAAAAAAATAATACTAATATTCATAGTTTGTTTTATTTTTTGGGTTGAATAATAACCCACTTTAACGCATAACTAGGACCAGCGTGCAAGCGTTTGTATAGGTCTAAAAATATACTTCATTCCTTTGTAATAACAGTATGTACATAAAACATTATCGATATAAGAAAACCGTCGACAGGTGCACTTCTCGAAAACGAGCACCGGCTAAGAGGTATCGCGGATCGTGCTAACCGCAATATTTCCACTCAAGATTCTTGTTATTTTCACATTTATTCGCTTTAAACTCCAGCTAATTCACTAAAACAAGCAGAAAAAATAGATGTAAATATATCACTTAATTCACACAATTAGTGTATTCCATTACGAGATGTCGGAGATACGATTTCGCCCCTACACAAATTAATACACACACGGCTCTCAATCCTAAAATACATTTGTTTGATTAATTCAAGTAAACATTTTTACGCTGAATTAGAACGTTTTCTTATTATCTCTTTATAAAAAAATAAATAAAACCAAAATCACAAATTAAATGTTCTTTAAAAACATTTGTAAGTGACTAAACAAAAATGTAACCTTTTATAAAATACTAATGAATCTTTACTTCAACATTGCTATCAGGTAGAAACTAACTAATTTTCAAATCATGTCATTTATATGCACGCACATCCGGCCTCAAACGAATAACGTCCTCAAACTGTTTGATCGTTCATATATTATTAATATTAGTGTTTTTTTTAATGTAACATGCCTATTTTCAATTTATAAAAAACTGTAGGCCTGTAGGTATGTGAGATTTATTTATTTATTTAATTACAATATACATGTTTTAAAACAAAAACCAAATATCCTTATAAGGCACCATAAAATGTTTAGCTTTAACGTGAACTCACTACACTAAGTAATGCTAGATAAGTAATAGATTAAGTAATAATAGAGTAAGTAAAGCAGCTACCATGTTTACCTAACTAGATGTAAATAAACTTAATTTTCCTAATCACCGTATATTAAGTATCCGAGCAATTACGTAGAAGTTAATTCGTTGCTAATTATGAAATTGTGACTGTTATTATAAATAACTAAATATAAATTATATTATACATACTATATTATTTTTTTATTAGCAAATATTCAGAATAGGTTTATTAAGTTTTTTAAACATTAAATCACATTGCTGTTTTCAAAGCCTTGAAGACGCTTCAGCTTTTTATAAATTAAATTCTCTTTTATATCATAGACAATTAGCTGATTTAACATTTTTATACATAATTATAAACTTTGATTGTCTAAATTTATTGCAAAAAATAAATATAAATGTACCTTAGAGATCTACTAGGCAGCAAGAATTATTCCGTATTCCCCGTTATCATACTAATTCAATGACCAATAGCACCATACCACGTATCTGCTCCCTTTATAACAATAGCGATATTTCAAAAATCGATATATTGAATACCTCAAAAAAGAGATTTCCAATATCATTAATATTAAAGACTAATAGAAACTAATTGATTTTTTTATATTGTTAATAGGTAATGGTTAATTGTAACTTATAAGTACTTGTAATTGCAATTACATATAGAATATACATACATATTATATTTATATAACCTTCAATCATAAATTATATTTATACACACTAAAACCATACGTAGTTTATTACTTTATTTTAACATACACATATATTAATCACTCACACATTACACATCAATAAATTCTACTGTATACGTATATAATACTGTATACCTGTAATAATATCTGTATATCTGTAATAATATATATATAATACTGTATACGAAAAATAATGTTGATGATGTAATAATCCAATACATGGGTAGTAATAACACGGACGTAGAGATAGCAAATAAGTTTGTCGAAAATTTCATAAGTGAAACGACAAAAATTAAAAAAATATGTAACGTTCAGATTGAAAAAAATAATGACATTGACTTTGATTGTAACATGTCAATATTTTACCAAAAAGCAAATAAAGAAAGTATTATTAAAATTATAGATAGTCTTCATTCACGAAAATCTCCGGGTTTTGACTCAATAAGAATGTGCGATTTAAAAATTATTAAGAACGAAATATCCACCGATATCGCTAAATTAATAAACATGTCCGTTTACGAAGGTATCGTTCCAGACGAATTGAAGATATCAATTGTTCGACCTATATACAAAAACGGGAATCATAAAATTTATGGAAATTACAGACCGATATCAATATTATCAGCCATTAACAAAATTATGGAAAAACATATTGGGAACCAAATTGCACAATTTCTGAGTAAAAATAACATATTGCACGAAAGGCAATTTGGATTTCAAAGTAATAAAAGTACAACGCAACTCCTATCGATATTTGGGAACTATGTCAATACATGTCTTAATGATAAAAAACATGTAATAGTACTCATGATTGACTTCTCTAAAGCTTTCGATACTTTAGAACATGATTTGTTATTAAACAGAATTGAGACATGCGGAATTAGAGGACCACTACTTAATTGGTTCAAAAATTACTTAAATAATCGTAAGATATCAGTAAAAATTAGGAACAAAGTCAGCAATCACAAAATAATAAAATATGGAGCACCGCAAGGTGCAGTATTAGCACCGATTTTATATCTTATGTATGTGAATAATATGGCCAGAGTTATTAAAGAATGTGAAATACTAAAATTCGCGGACGACACTTGTCTAGTGACAGCGGACAATGATATCGTAGAAGCACAAAAAAAAATGCAAAATGCATACGACTCAATATGTAAATGGGCTCACGATAGTGGATTAGTCATAAATTCGAGTAAAACTAAGTACATTCATATTCACAGCACCCACAACAAAAGCAACCACAGTATAGAATTAAAATCACACCTCGACGCGTGTCTACATAGCATACAAAAGCCTTGCTCTTGTCCCTCCTTAAATAAGGTCGCTACAAATAGATATTTAGGACTGACCATTGATGAAAAGTTTAATTGGGGTCCACATATCGAACAAGTATGTAAAAACCTACGTGCAATACTAAGCAAACTATCGGTTTTAAGATATAAAGTACCCTATAAAATACTAAGATTATTATACATATCACTTGCGGAAACACGAATAACATATGGAATTAGTACTTATGGTCTAACATTTAAAACATACATTCTAAAAATTAAAAAACTTCAGCTTCAAATAATAAAAACTATAGTACCAAAAAAAATTAAAAATAAATTAAAAAGTGAGGAAAATAAGTTATTTAAATATTGTAATACTTTACCAATAGAAAAAAAAATTGATTATCAGGTAATATTGGAACAATTTTACTCTATGAAATATAAACAGAAAATACCGCACAGTATAAAAACAAGGCAAACAACAAAAGGAATTTTGGAAGTGGCCAAATTCAACAATGAATATGGCAAAAGAAGGCTGGAGAGAATTGTTCCAATTTTATTTAATAACCTTACGAGTAATATAAAGCAATCGAATAACTTATCTAATTACGTTTTAAAAAAAGAATTAAAAAAAATATATTGTAAATAGTATTTTTGTTGATGAATGTACTCGAAGCGACCGGTGTGAGATGTACTCGTACCGATTTCATTATAATTACACCGACGCGACTGGAAGTGACCGTTTTTTTTATAAATAAACAATTAAAGACAGTCTGGAGAGATACCGTCATGAGTAGCTCGTCATTGATAAAAGTGTTTTAAGTGAATATTGAATATGTTTTGTAGATATAAATGTTATTAAATAAGTTAAATTAGGAACGAATGAGTTCACATAAAAACCCGCAAGGGTTTTGTGAACAAACAAATTAAATATGTATTCTGTTTATGAATAAAGAACTTATAAAAAAAAAAAAAAAAAAAATATTCATAATCTATGTATATATATTAAGAAGGAGACATTGTTCTAAATTTTTTATGCCAATGTTACTATGTAAAATGTCAGAAATCCATAAATGGTTGTATATACGAGTAAGTTCTGTTTGTAATTATGAAAATTAATACTGTTGGATTATTCAATAATAATAAAAATAAAATAAAACTATATAATTAATATTTGTGTGAGCAAATATATGAAAATATGATTGATGTTGATTGTGTATGGGCGAGAAGTGTTGTGACGAAAACCGGTTCGATTTCGTTACGCATTCTTCGCGTCTGTGACTATTTCAATACCAGACTCTGAAATCGGATAAAAAGCGTATTAAAATACATAGATTGACATAATATTGTAAAAGTTAATGACGTTTAGTGTTCCAGGACGCGAAATCCAGAAATGAATATAATATAATATCCTAATAATGTTGTATTTTTTATAACTAATAACGTATAGTAAAGAAACACTAAAAATCTTTCAGTTCTTTCTAAAGTTAAGCCTAAAGTTATAGTGGCACTAGCAAAGTGTAAAAGATTAATGGAATTTAATAAAGGTATTGGCTTCCTTATTCGTAACCTTTTCTCAAATAATCAATATCGGTTCCCAAAAAGTCACATTATTTTATTAAGTTATACGCAAAGACAGAAAAGGCATAAAATATGGGTGTAGGTCCCACTTCGATATTTTTTTTAATATAAAATTGTATTAAAACTGTGACCTCTTTTCGTCTTTTTTTGTGACATATGTGGGTCTTTTTTTGTCTTTTTTTGTGTAATTTTAAATTAATATTTCTGGTGGTATGACTACGCTATTTTACACTATGGAAAATGTGTACTGGCGAGTGTTATTGAAAGTTCTTGGGTGGGGGGATGGGGGTAATTACACCCTTTAATCCCCTGGGATCCGCGCATGAGCACATTGGAGCGCGGTTTCTCACTTATGGATTTCATTTTTTCGCTTATGCTGCTATTCATATTTTGATAAAAGTAAATTTAACTGTAGGTTAGATGGTTTCCGTGGCCGCGCGCGTGTAGCGGCAAAACTCGAATATAAAAAGGTGATACGCTCGAGAGAGTCGCATAAAAACTGGAAGCCACAAATGAAAATGTTAGTTGAGCAAGTGAATTATAGACGTCCCCGTTACCTACTAAAAACGCGCCGCGCCGCGCCGAATTCGTTATGCGAAACCTGTCTGCGGCGACAACTTAGTCTTTTTTTAATTCGGCCACATTTCCCTTTTTTGATTATGTATGCATACGAAATATTGATAACTACACAGTATAAGGAACCTTTATACAGGCTGTCCCATTACGGCGTACGGCGACAACTGAGCGCTCACAAGAAAGACATTATTACGTGATCCTTTTACACATAAAGTTTACATTTTTATAATTTTTTTATATAGCGTCATAGCAAATAATCACAGGACCTAATTAACTGGATTATTTATCGCGAATGGTCCCTATATTCTAAACAAAAATGGATGTATAAATAAAATCCAGCTAATTGGCACTATAATTTCAAACATAATTTGTACTGATTTATTCACGGTTTCCGAGAAAAAAAAATGCAAACTTTACGTAATAATAATAAACAGGTTAATGCCATGCGTACTGCGACGCAGTGGAATGGCCTGTATCGGCGAAGGCCGTACCGTAGGAAAACCAGATATCGATCGCGTTTTCTGCGCTTAAAGGAATTCAGACCAGCGCTTTATTATTATTTTATTTATTGTATTTCAGGAAACAACAGCTTCCATAGTAAAATTACAATAAACAAAAAAAAAATCAATTAAAACACAAAGCCAATAACAGTTTCCTCCAAACATAAATAGAAAACACATTCGGGAGCGAAGCCGGGACCAGGAAGTAGGAGGGGTTAGGGAATCCAGACAGTTACCAGAATATAATATAAAACACGATATAATATAATTTTTATATACACATATAAATATAAATATACTACTCAAAGGCTAGAGTAGACACTCTCTTGAATGCCGGGAAAGTAGTGTTAAATATATCGATGTCACTTTGATAAAATGAATATATCTTTGTTGTTTTATCTTGCATATGCATGTCGTGTTCCTTTTATTGTTAGAACATTGATTAGGATATTCATGTTACGCATTTCAATTTTTTTTAGAGTGGTTTAGTGAAACGACGGAATCTCTTCTTAGAGCGAAATTACTTTAGCAAACGTTGTACTAACAAAACAGAACGCAAATTAGAGTATTCACCCACTAAAGATTGTAATACACGGAGCCCGTTTTTTGCCTTTGAAAATAAAAATCATTGTACGATTGTTTGGTAGCAATGAGTTGATAGATGTGAAATTTGAAAGTGATTACCTGTTATAAACAAAGCCGTTAATGCGAGTATTTTTATAAGATATCAACAATTCTGTCATTAAGTAGGTACCTTCTTGGAAATCTTCCATTTTCAATGGCTCATAAATTTTAACTTTCGAAATTCGGAGAGCATTGACTTTATGACAAGTAGCATAATTAAGTTCACGGCTATAGTTATTGCCCTGCTTAGCGTTTTGTGTGGCTTTAGCCGATATCATTACTAGAATAGCTACTACTGCGGGTAGTTGTAAAGATTGAAATCTTTATAATCTGCCCGAACACAGAAGTATAGCCACAGATTATTCAATATATTTTTTAAGATTTCATTTATAATGCTTACCTTAATCTAAAATATAGTAAAACACGATCTGTAGGCAGCTTTGACGGCGCCTTCAATGCGCAATAACTCGTACATACGGCACTCAGGATAGGTCCCTCCGCTCCCCATCTCTAGGACCTTCGCGTCATAGCCAAAGACATGCGTAGTAATGGCTCTTTTTTTTTTTTTGATAATTTTTGTCATTTGTTTTGTCAAAACTTTTTTCACAATTTTAAGATAGTTTTTTGTCAATTTTTTTTTGACAAAAACTCACTAAAGTTTCATTGTAACTGAATCAATGTTTTAGGAACGCATAGAAGACGATAAACAAACATTATTTTATATATATATGATGATGATCATGATATATTGCTGCAATTATCATAACATAAATTGCATACAAACTGACGGATCATTACAAACTGAGTGTATATGGACTATTCGCTTTAGCCGATACAAATATTCGATACCGAATGAGCTTTGTTGAAACACTTGTTTTAGTTTAGGCTATTTACTACATTTAGAATCAATTTTTACAGAATGTAACATATGATTTAGCCAACATTAAAGAGGGTGATAGGATGACCTAAAATAAGCATTTGTGAGTACGGTTTACAATAATAATTATAATATTTTATATATTTTTTAGATTAATGTAATAGGTATGCGTCAAAGGCTCACATTAATTCTATATAAATCTATTATCAAGTAAGCTCTAGAAAATTGCAGCTAAATTGCAGAGTTGAACATAAATAAAAAGGCAAGAATACAATAAAAACATTAATATTTTTACATATTAGAAATAAGTGCCCGAATTCAACAGCGACGCTTTTATTAAGTGTTAACGACAAGATTTTTGGCAACCATTGAGCATTCTAAAAAGGAGTGAAGAACGGCTTTAAATATGCATAGTTTATTAGTTATCTGATTTATCTTTCTAAAGACATACAGACACGTGGCGAATGTACAGTCTAAAACATCAATTCAGTAATTAATTGAAGGAGAGCGATGATAATATTAGGTTTTCGTATATTAGATAACGTATTCCATGGAAGATTAATTAAACACAAAAACCATAGTCCTTTTCAACCATCCATTAATCAAAGTAAGAGACTATGTATATATTTCATGCAGCCAATTTACCCCATTAAAGGTGTTCAGTATATCTGGGTCGAGCTGTATGAATATTTTTAAATTGTTCTATTAACTGGTTTGTTTTTATATATAAAACTGAAGCTATGAAAAATACATTTTCATAATTCTTGTTAGGTAACCTCGCTGAATGGTTGTTTCAGTGTAACTGAAAAACGGCTGAAAGTCAACCATGCTCAAACTGCCACTTCCCCTCGCTGAGACGCAGGAGATTTTACCTTAATATATTTAATTTGTACTTACCCATGGGTTGAGATAATTTTAATTTTTAGATATCCCAGAGTGTAGTTTTTACTCGACAGTACTGAGAATGAAACCATTTTAAAGACGGAACGAAAATCTACCGTTTCGACGTAACTCGGGTGCAAGCGTACGACCTGCATAGGCCTATCGTCTCAGATGTCGCCAGGTAACCAGGTTGTCCTTGATAAATTAGCAGACATCCTGATGACTTAGGCATTACGCCACATATTGGCCTTCGTTAACTTTAAGGAGGCCACTCAACATTGCCCAACTGCCAGACTTCAACAGTAATTAATATACTAGCGTAAATGCAATTTTCGATGCTCTTGCATAATAAATTCAGACGTTAATTAATAATAATCAAAAATTTAAACAAATCACACGTAATGCAACCTGTGTTAATGATTCCATGCGAAGTAGTAATGAAATGTGCAATTAATTATCTTGAGCTGCGCGCGCGCACACGTTGCGTTCACGAATGTAATCCTTCGTAAATAGCGATTACGTCGTTTCAAATAAAGTAATTATAACATTGGCTTAGCGTATAAACCGATGTAAATTAAAAAAATACAATAATACAGGTAAACACCACAACTAGGATACGAAAAATTAAATGAATTATACATTTTTGTGAAATCTGCAGTTGTGTAAGTAACCAAAAGGTGTATTTTATTTTTATTTTTTTTTATTTATTTATTCTTATACACCAAAATACATACATTACAGAACAGTAGTAACAGTTCAATGGCAATTAATGTAACCAACAAGCGATCGGCACCTACTGCACTGATGTTCCCTGCCTTCTTAACTAGACGCCGTCTGTACCAAAGAAGGCAGTGACCGACGATTTTTGTTGACCGACATTATTTCGGTATTAACTGAAAGGAAAACTTTTGAAAAAGTTACACGCGTAAATAAACTATAAGAATAAATATTGCAAATTTGTAAACATTTGCATAATAAAAGGTATATATATTTATATAATACATAAGCGATTATAAATACACACATATATATATACTTATATGTATAAATGATATATTTATATGGGTGAAAAATTTGACTGGGTTCGTAATTTATTTATTCATTGTCTTTTCTCAATAGAAATTGTACACAAAACAGACAACGATATAATAGTAACCTAAATTGAATTATACGATCCTTAAACTAATTGTGACCGTGGCTATTGAAAATAAATAAAAAAAAATATATGTAATTATGTAAAATGTGTCGAAATATTTTATTAAACGAAGAACGATTACAAAAAAAAATGGATATGTGCTGATTATAATTTTGATTTTACAGAACTACATAAATAGTAGTAAACTATAAATGTGCTAGTTACTCTGATATTTTCGACTTGGATTTTGCCCCGTTTTTTACAAAAGGATTAGGGTGAAATTTATAGAGCTATCTGAACAACTAATGAGTTTGTTTAAATTGTTTTTTTTTTGTCCTCACATTTGTACCTCTTTAAATTTTAGCAAATGCTTTAAATATAAAAGTTACTTTTTGTCACGTCAAGTCGGGTTAGGATATTATTAATAATAATAATTTATTAGGGATTAAATTTTACAAATATTTCTACAAACTCTACCTAATTTAGACAGCGCCCGTACTTAGTTTTTTGTGCGCAGCGCAGTTTTTTTGTAGCCGTTTAAGTATTAGACTATTTTGGAATCGCGTATAACGCAACCTCAGTATATGATTATCGCTTTAACCCAACCTAAGAGGTGTCAGAATGAAAATGTTCTGTAACAGATTCAGCACAAATACAAAGAACAGTGATTGACGGTTGGAACAGCGATGAGTGCAGTGTTGGTGAATGAATTTAAGAATAAACTGGACAGATATTAGGCAAACATGACACAACATAGACTAAAGATATGAATGATCTCATCAGCTGAAGCTGGTCGCTCGTTATATTATTTATTATATATATTCTAGGGAAACATTCAGCGTAACTTAGTTTATAATACAGTAAATACATAGTTATAAATTTGGCCAATTACATAAATCCACTGTTTAACAATATAATTGAGATGTCGGTTAACCTAAAACTGATTACATAAAAAAGGAAAATTATGAGAATCGTACATAAAATAAAATGAAATCGTTTTTTTGCAAATTTACACTTATAATAAATATATACATAAACCTGTATTCATTATAATATGGGTTGTATAGAGTTATTATGATAAATATAAATATTTAGGACTTTTACCTCTAATTACTTGTAAGAGACGTGTATATTTTACTTACTTTATTTTTGAATAAATTCAAAGTACAATTAAAAATGTCAAATTCCGAAAGATTACTATTATATTCATGACATATTCTGTAAAGTGTTGCATTTTGAGCATAGTTCGTGTTCATTTTATTTAATAAAAAAAGATTTGTTGATCTGGTAATTTGTTGTGGTACTCTAAAGTGAATACTTTGTAGAAGCTCTGGACAGTCTATTAGATTATTGAGTAGTTTATATAGGAAAACAGCATCCAACACTTTCCTTCTGGTATTCAAACTGGGAATGTTATAATAATAACTGGGAACGGTTAGGGAATTCCGTAAAGGTTTTTGTTTGTGTCTTTTGCCAAATATTTTTTGGTATTTATTATAGATTGTATTTTAATATTCTCGTATAACTTTTTATACAAACATTACTTAAGTGTATACCCATTTTTATTACACAATATTTATATCCACTCTTTTAAGTTTTCATTTAATATAATTTCGTTATATGTTTAAAAAAATTGTAATTCTTTTGTAAATAAACAACATAAAAATAAGACATGATTGCACAAAACTCTGAAATAATCCGACTTTGGTTCTAAGAAAAATAATTTGGAGTAAGATTAACAATTAGTACAATAAAAATGTATAAATGCCATTGTTTGTTTATGGACTTTTATTAAAAATTTATTAAAATGAGAGGGTTTATTTTAAGAGCCAGTATATCGTGAGGTGACCTTGAAGTTCGGCCTTTGCAAATTGTGTCGGCCACGTGCACTTCGAGCGTCCGTCGACAGCATCAAAGAATAAACATTTGACAGTTTTTTTTTTATAATAAAATATAAGACAATTAAAAAAATCTAAGTTTAAGGTTTTCTGTAGAATTTTATTGCGGACATTTTTATGTATAACTTAGGCTTACGTCACATATGTAGTTTGGTTTATGAGAATTTTAAAAAATAAAACATAACAATTTTAATATTTTTTTATGTAAACATAGGATTATTTATTTAAAAAACTAGCTTAAAGGTTTGCTAGAAAAACTTTTAGTTAATCTAAATATATTTTTTATATATGCCTGGTATGAAAAGCTATCTTGGTAGTAGACCTCAAAAACATGCATAAAATGCAATTCGAGTGCGTTATGGCTCTTAATGCTCGAACGTATTTTACTAACGGGCCACTACTTTGTGTTTTGAGGCAATACTTAGTGCAACCGCTTTTAATAATCTGGCAATAAAAAACTTCAATAATGCGTATATAACAAAGAATGGTGTACTAGTTGAAGTTGCTGATGCGAAAGTGTAACAACGTGATGTTCAGTGTACAAGTGGTACAAGCTTGAAACCACAATATAATGGATAGTAGTTGAAGAGATCGTCATCTTCACCCACAGAATGAAATCGACGAAAAGTAAATTCACACGAAGACAATGCGCGTCGCAGAACTCTGCTGCTCGGCTGATGAACGAACGGAAGTGAAAACCGTTCGATTGTTTCCAGCTTATAATGAGCGGTGCTTCTGAATTGCACGCATTCTGCGGCGTTTAGCAAAATCAATGCGGCTCATTTGAATAAGGCCGGCGTGGTATAAATTAATTTGCGAAACTGCATTCATATCGTCCATTGTTTGCGATTTGTGCCAACATTTTCACACCTATCTACGTTTAGTTTTTTTTTTTTTTTGTGCGGGATGATTAACTGTAATCCTCATTAGAATTTCCGCTATATTTTACTGTAATCAGCCTTGATTCATAAAACAATTGCTGTCTAGGAAACACTGGAATATTATCCCATCTAAAAATCCATCTAATAATACTGGAATAGTGGCAAGTTTCTTAATGATCTTTTTTAAAGATTTTTTGTGATAATGCCCTAAAATATACCTGCTACAAGGGCGGAAAACAGACATTCGTGGCATCTTAAATATGAATAAACAAATTAATCAAATACAACTGCCTTAAGAAATGTGTGAAAGTTTCCCTTCGTTTGCCGAAAAGTGACGCCCGCTTCGATAATCCTTATAAATATCGAAATTGCGAAAGGCTGACAGCTGTTACGTTATCACAGCTAAACTGCTAAAACCGATTTTGATGAATAGCTTGTACCCTGCAGTGGAAGAAGGCTACTTTTTGAAAAAAAAAACCCTAAATGGCTGAAAAGGGGGATGGGAGATTGTATGGGAGATCAAGGTGTTTTGAGGTATTTTGGAAAGCTCGCGGGATTTCTAGATCAACGCAACTATTTTTAGGCGTCGTTAAAGTCGTCTCAGGGTCTAGTTGTCAACCCGGGTTGAACAACTAATTTTAATATGGGTTTTATTTAAAAAAATATTATTATATATTATATTATTGTCTATCGACATCTTTTATAGTGTAGCTTTATGAGGTCGAAGAGGCGCTGTTGAGTCTGGTTAGTTTAGTCCTAATGATAGTGTAATCATGACATGACAACGTTTCGCTTGTATTTGTGTGTGTCTCTTGTCACTTTGGCCGTAAATGGTGACGAAGGCTTAGTGGTAGTTAGTAGGGCAAGATGACCAGGTCCGACGAGGTAACCAGGACCAGGTGACGAATCCGGGACCTTGCGACAGAGGCAGGCGTTCCTACCACTGCGCTGCGCTAGACAGGAGGTACGCTCGTATAATACCTATCGACCTTTTATCTTCTTCTGTGTGAAAATCATTATAAATCCGTCCTTTGTTTGTTGGCAGCTAGTACTGGCTGTAATTATGCGTATTATTGGCATCGGCTGTGAGAATGAACTTTTGAACTATTGGCCTACAAAACTCGTTTTATTTAATGGTATCGCTGACATGACATTGACGTGGTTGTGGTACATAAATTGAGCTATATTATCATTTAACTATGCGCATGCGCAATACTATTATGATGCCATTTTATTGTTCGCCAAATCATTAATCGAGAATAACCTTTTGAAACTGCATTTATGTCATCCAAAAACGTTTTTATGATAATTGCAATTCAAATACAATCTCTTCATAAATACAGAAAAAAGAACTTAAACGCTTACGGTAATAATGACGGTAGAAAATAAGTTTTAGAAATTAACTACCTGTTCGCCTCCATGAGTTGGCTACTATTTCGGCCTCGGCGCGCGACGATTCGACGTAGATAATTCCCATTGTTCCCAGTAATTTCGCACATACAATCTGGGGACTGCCTTTTTCACGATTTTTATCGCACTGTCGCCGCCGTCTTTCCTGGAAGCTCAAGAAAATTTAGTTTAGTTGAGTAGACTTCAAAATGATTTTATTAAAGATTTTTTTATCAAGTTTTATGAAATAATGTTTGAATATCTCACACTTCATTATTATTAAAGGGTGTAAAACGATACGTTTATTATTTTTGGCCTCCATTCCTGCCCCCCCCCCCCCTTTAGCTAAATAGTTTTGTTACACTTAAGTATGTGAAGTGTATTTTAGAAGGTCGCCTAAGGATAATCTTTTGGCAACTGCACATGTCAATAATCATGACGCCAAGCTTCTATAACGTGTCTAAGAGCCGGTGATGGATGGATGCGCCTCTGAAAGTGCTACTTGAATACGCCGCTAAATGTAGGCACGAGGTGCCTGTTCCGTGTGATTTATGGGTGGCGTCGCACGAAACACAGCTATTTGCTAGTAAAATTATACCTCTTCATTATTTTTTTACTCTGCGTCCGTGTAGGTACAACACGAGATACCGCCGCTGTACAGACGATTGTACACGTTACGACAAAACGGAATCGCACACCAATTAAGAGCTCCCATCTTTGTGGGGCGTCATTCGTGCTACTTTATCTAACGGTTCAAAGGCTGACTCAGTTTACTTATTTATTTCATAGAGTTCATGTTTACACACATGTATTATTAATACAGTTAATTACATTATTTTATTTTAGCTTATATACATACATTCATGTATAAGAAGCTACTATCCCCAGCCTGTCCGTCCGTATGTTGTAACTTTCAACTCGAAAAGTACAAATGCGAAAGAGATGAATTTTTGTGTATAGATTGATACTTTTGAAATGTAACCATAGTCTTTTAGATCACATCGGAGGCTGATCGAATATTATAGTCAATTTTTTCGACAAATAACAGTTTGATAGAAAACGCAAATACCATTCAAATTTCAAAAATATGACAGTACGACTGTTGAAAATTTGAGGACGTATTATTACTGGCCACTTAAAATTAATACAAATTCATCTATGTGCGTAAATTGAAATAAGTACGAAAATTAATGTTCCGTGCCAGGGCACATTATAAAATTAAGAAATTTTAATATTATATCCCAGCCACTCGTCGAACTTTATAAAAAAAACAATAGTTTTTTTTTATAAGTTTGACGAGCGGTCAAAAAAATAACCCACTGTCCAAAACGCAGATCGAATTGGCTTAAAGTGACGCAGGCACAAGTAGTGATAGAAATTAAGGCAGCCCATCACAAGCTGGTACCATTGGTGCGAGTAGTCTGGGCGGGAGATGCCCTTAATGACACCTAGTTCGGCCTAGTATGCCTAGTAGGGCCTAGTTCGAAGACGTTAGGTTTTGGTTAAATAATTTACTACTACTAAACAATGTAATTATATGATTGTTTTTTGCTATGACTACTTTTTGTATATTTTATATTGCTTATGTGTTTTTTTAATGCATAGGAAAAGATTTAATGTAGATTTTTTTAAGTATTATGTTTTAAGTAATTCAGATATAATTTGTTTTAGGTCTTACTCTTTTAAAGTGCTAAGTGACCGTTTTAATCGGTACGGCGTTTTTGCCGTCACGTGAGCAAACCGCCTTCCGAATAAACGAAGCTACCGACTGGAATAATTTGCATATCAGACCCATGCAATAGCATTTATTGCATATATGATATGTTAATATATTACATTTATATTGTTATTTTCTCCTCGAAAAAATATAAACCGCAAGTAGATAATAATTAAACTACATTTTGTTGTACGCGTGTACAATTAACGGTTCCGGGTTCCACGACACCAGAAACATTAAGTTTTATTTAACGATTTAACGCAAAGGCAGAGTGTACAATTAAATAAAATACTTTTAATTTTATCATGCTTGTGCTTTTCTGCAGTTTAAGGTAAGTTTGTTTTATAGTATTTTAGTTTTTAACTAATCTATTAATTGCCAACTAGCTATAATTAATTATAATAATAATATTGTGTACGCAATTTATTTTATAGTACGTAACAGTAATAGTAAGCCGGTGTTTTTTACAGTTTTTATTAATTAAAAATCAGTTTCGCCCACCGAATTTCAAAGTTATTGTCGCTAACATGTGACCAAACTGAGTTAATTTAATGATCGTAGTTTAGCTGTAAAAATGACTAAAATGGTGAAATATGTCAAAGTGAATCCACGCAGACGAGTTTTGAGTTCGTTGGCCCACATTAAATCTGATAGAAGTTGAAGGCGATAATAATAAAGCAATAGAGATCGGCCTTTTACGATTAAAACATACTTGGAGAGAAGATTCTGCAGAAGCTTCTTCATATTGCTACTTCCAGATCATCTCACCAATATCATCTATGAAAATAGGAAATGTATAGAGCATGAACTTAAGTCAGCAGTATTCATTTAAGGGTTGATTCTGGGCATTCTGGTTGAATCTGATCAACTTTTGTTCAAAAAGTTTTCATTTAAGTAAAAAAAAATATATCAATATACAAAAAGAAGCACGTACTTATTGCCCTACATTACAATATTTGCGCGCGTGAAACTACTCGTTGTTCAATGTCGTCAATACATTTGTAAGTACGATTACTAGGTTGCGACGTCGTGACGTCGCGCGATCTAGTATTTAGATAGATGACATAAAATGTTTTTAGGATTTTTTCTTTTGTAATTTTAGATTAGTTTTTGTTCACCTGTATAACCATAGTGCATTCATTTTAATATAATCTGGTAGGTACTCAGATACATGGGTATATGAATTTTGCCTTATAGCTATATTTTTTTTTTAAATTCACATAAAAATTAAATACAGTATTTAATTATATCAATATATAATCAATAGAACTTATTTCTAAATAAGAATGGCTATGACACCCTGTGGCTATCATAATATATCAACTGCTTAGATAAATTCTTTCATTTTCTAATTCAATGACGCACACTCGAAATACCCTAATTTTGTGTAGCCGCCATCACCTATACTCATGCATGTAGACATTTACATTTCCCTAATTTGCGGAATTCCTAAAAATTATATATTTTTATTGGAAATTATTTAGTTTTTTTTTCAGTAACTTAGAATTTCTGTAGCTAACTTTGTAAATACATATAATAAATAAATAAATCTTTAATGTCTACGCAAACTTTCGTATCCTGGCCACTTTAATGATAATAGTGAGAGTTTTCTACAACTCGCCAATCAGCATACTAAATAATTGCATAAACGCTGCGTAGAAAATCACACGACGCTTATAATCATCCAGTAATGAGGTCGAAATTATCGATGGTTAAGTTCAGCTTTATTATCGGGAAAGTTCACCATCGACAATATTCCATCACTTATTATATGTTGCATACTTTCGATACGTTTACAAGTTCAATCAACTCGCCGGCCGCTATAAGAAATAACCATTGTCACACCCTACAGTGATCTATTTATTTTAACTGTTACCATACGAGAAGCATAACTGTCTGGGACCCCAGACAATTTTCTAGGATATGTGGGACACTAGAACCGAAAAGTTCGTATCTTTTGAACCTACGCAATTGTAATTTAAAGAAATCATAAAAAATTCGCTTGAATACAATTGAATATGCACAATACGTTGTGCATTATGTTTCATTCCTATTATAGTTAAACAATTTAAAACGGACGACCGTACAGTCAACTGTGGGACCTTTTATGTTTTGCTTCTAAAACAAAACAAAACATGGCAGAACGAAGAATTTCCCGTGCGTTATAGGTAAAAAAATGGCTATGACACCTTGTAGCTATCATATAATATCAACTGCTTCCTATACATTCTTTAGCAGTAGTAAATTAACCAGAATCTGATGTCTTACAGTTAGGCCTTCAGGCGTCATTAAAGGCATCTCTCACCTAAACTCGCGCCTGTGGTACCAACTTGCGATAGAGAATATATCTCACCGAATCTTATGTTATCTTTATCTAGTAAACGAAAGATAATAGAGTACTTACTATACATAAATATTTAATATTTTAGTATCGTTCTTATACGTTTTATTTAGACGATGTTTATTTATTATATTATTATCTAAGTAGCATAATGTAAGAATCTGTGTTTAGATTTATGTAGTATTTTTTTTCTATTTGTCTGAATCAGTAGTGTTCTTTTAAAATTAATTAAATAAAAAAAAAACAGAGACGGCTCAATAACAGAGCTGTTAAAGAACGTTGAGCTCTCACGGAGTTATTATTACTACTTTGCAAAATATTGTAAACTTTTGTTTGCAGTAATCTTTGAATCTTTAACATTATTCTGTCAGTATAATAAATAACTTACGAGTAGATTTCATTGTTTCGTGACTAATGGGAATTTTATTTCCATTATTAAAACAACCTTCCAAGGACATTGCATATTGAACCTTCTCATAAACTGGTAAAAACTGGTATTGAAAATATTGCAGTAGCCAAAAAGATTCATATAATTGTTTCTCGATGAGTTTTTATTTTCCTAAGCAAAATTTGATTAATGATTCCAGTTATAAGTTTTTTTATTTTATCAGGGTTATTTTAAATATCCGTCCAAAGGAAGCATTGTATAACACATTTAATATATGTATGGAATTTTAAACAAATCACAAGCTTTAAACTGATTGTAGGCTTAGATTTTAGGTTAAGGGATTAACTGCAAATTACCTTAGAATCTCATATTGGAGCGTCAAAATAAAAATGTCAGTGACGTTTTTCTTAGAGTCTAATTTTATCAGATATCAATATATTATTATTAAAAATAAAAAACCGGCAAACTATTACAAGTTTTAGTTTTTGTTCAGCGTACATTTTAACTATATACTAACTTAAAAAAAGTAAGATAGGAGAAATATGAAATCGGTTTGGAAATATTGGTCAACAATAAGCCCAAATATTTTACATAGGTGCTTACCGGACGATTATCGCAAATAAAGGCATTTGAACAATCATGAAAAAAGTTATGGCTTTTTTAAATTTTAATTTGGACAGATCCATTTATCTTTTCACTAAAACAAGGTTGTTCCTCTAACTATCTAAGCAGGTAATTCTGTCTACATATTATTATTTCAATGTTTCTGTATAGCTAAAAAGCTAGAAATTATTTGTACCTATTACTTTTTCGTGAATCGTATAATAATTGAAAAATAATAGTAAATAGAGTTTTAAATTTTTTCACCGTAAACTATGATGAATTCTGATATGACGTCAAAATAAATCATGTTTGAACTTGCAGGGCCAATTAGGCAAGAGACAAGAGGAGAATACGAGAGAGAACAATTGTTTATTGTAATATTCTATGGTAAGGA
Organism: Neomicropteryx cornuta; assembly: GCA_020383195.1. NCBI lineage: Eukaryota > Metazoa > Arthropoda > Insecta > Lepidoptera > Micropterigidae > Neomicropteryx > Neomicropteryx cornuta. The sequence continues at coordinate 18,123,616 of JAHKQU010000014.1, forward strand.
ATAATTACTCGATAAACGAGCTTTTATTGAGTTGGAAGACCTTTAATATGGTGACAGAGAAGGTGTCATATGCTATCAAAAGAGAAGGTGTGACATTCACTACAAAAGAGTCTGAGGTGCGAGGAGAAAAAGAGATAAACCATTGAAGCTGAACAAAAGGTTCTATTACCGCGCAATGACCTCGGCAGTCGCATCAAGTACTGTCGTGGCGAATTGTCAGGCAGTTGGTGAAGATAAGACCAGCTAGCTGCACCGCTATTTTTAGGTCAATCCAAGACGCATTAACGATGAATGCTATAAAAACGCGAATTTTATAAATTTTCAAAGGCATTTAGTTTTTTTACGTTAAAGATAATTTATTATTTTAATTATTGTTATAATTTATTAATTACTAAAGCATATGTCTTTAAATATTATGCAAAAATATAATTAAAAAAACAATACCACCATGTTTTTGAAATAGATTTTTTAAAGTAACCCATTTTTGAACCAAAAATATAAATATTTTTTTATGATTAGAACATTGCCGTGGAGGGATTTAACTAAGCGATTTAACTAAGAAATAAAATAACAAAATTTTCCCAAAATTGGGGATAATTGTTACAGTTTTTAAATATGAAAATGATCATTTGTGCCAAAATGTATGTTTGTGTTTTTAATAAAAAAAAATGGATTAAAGTTTAGTCATAGAGTTTACAAGCACAAGGCTTGTTTTTGCAGGTCACGATTTGTAGGTCAGAATCGTTCAAATTTGTAATTCAGAATCGTTCTTCGTCACGTATGTGAACCCTTACCCTAACCTGTAATTTTTGAAAGTAGAGATTGTATGATTTATCGCTCAAGAAACGCGATTGCGTTTTAGAATGGTTCGACTGCCGGGCTTTATAACGATCCAAAGCTAAATGTCATAATGTAACAGCCGCCCATGACCGTTCAATTTACGCGCGTCGCCTTGTGTCGAGCCGGACATTTATAACTTTTACAACATTTATAAATAATCGCATGGGAACAAAAAAGAATGATTAATATAATTCTTGGTGAAAAATGGGGTTATTACACCGTCGCAATATCATAATTGATTATCCGATTTAATTAGAAATTTGCATTCTATTGAATGCAAATTCCTAATTAGATCGGACGACGAGATGAATATATAAGGGATATCGGACTATAACATAAGTATGAAACGTTAACTGAAAAATCATTGTTTCCGCAATCCGGTATAATGATTCATAACATACCATTTTTATTTTTTATTTTGTCACACATGTATTCATTATTCAATATAGTGTATACCGGATGTTAGATAGAATGTGGTCGAATTATTATTATGACAACTGCGAAAACACGCAGAAATACTGGACTCATGAGTTTTAAGCTCGTTCTCCTATTATATTCTTTATGCTCGCGTTTTCTAAAACTTCATAAAATTCTCGGTTTTCAAAATTCTATAATACAAAGAGTTTCACAGTGATTAAAAGATGATCTAACTAGGTGTCTAATAGTTATATTTATCCAGTGATATTAACAAAGCAAAATAACATATTTTTGGAGAATATATATTTCTATTGTAAATAATAAATTTATACGTAGATAAAATACTAGAATTAAGTGTGCACAAAAAATAAACAGGACATGCTGAACATCGTGTACCCTCAGAAAGGAGGGCCAACGAGAACAGTCCTCTTATCAAAAAAATACTAACAAAGCATCTATACCATTTATTTTTTAGACAATTTTGTAATAAAGATTTTTTTTCAATCTATTTGAAAAAAAAAATACCAAGCAAATTGATGTTTTCCGGAACAGTAATAAAACTTTAAATTGTTATATCACTAATGGTATAAAATCGATGTATGCGTTTATTAATTAAATTAATTTAAATACACGCTTGCTTAAAATACAGTATGAGTTATTGATATCGGATTGGAAAGTTCATAATGTTCGTATTAAAAAGAGGTATCGGCTCTTATTAACGCTATTAAATATGCCGGGCGATCTAATCATCGAGGCAGTCGGGTAGGCGGATACACGCAGTCGGTAATCCGAAAAAATATGTCAGAGGAATCATATGTGGTCGAAATCAACATGAATTTAAATCACATCATCGCGATACACGTGTCATACATAAGTATGTAATTAGCGTGATCAGGTTAGACACGGTGTATCTGTCCTCGACGCAAGAATAATCTGATTCAAGCGTAGGAATTCATTTCATTTTTTTTTTATTGTAAAAAAAGACAACACAATAAATGGGTTCTGGAAAAAACATGGTTTTGGCTGCCAGAAACTCAATTTGATGACAAGTCTTAGAAACTATACGTACTAAATTTACCTACACTTTTTTAATTAGGTAAAAGAGAAACCCAAAACAAAAACAATTAAGCAACATTTAACACACAGAAAAACAGTACTTGAAAAATAAATAACTAACTTTATAACATACATTAACACCAGTAGAACACAACCACTATTCAAGAGTATTCCATATAGTAATTACTATACAATAATCCTATTGATATTTAATCAACTAATCACAGCGTGTATAAGTAATATTTGAGAGAAATTTTATAGTGTTTGTTGACTTTGATTACCTCTTTCAAATGCTTAGGCATTTTGTTAAATAGGCGTGCTATAATCATTTTTAATGATCTTTCGCCGTATGAATTATTGTATTTTTGTATTACCTAAGTTATATTTTGTTTTTGACGAGTTATATACCGGTTCTGAAATAACTGTGGTCGATAATAATAATTTAATGTGATTAAAATGCACTTTATTATATAGTTAGAACTATACCACTTTTTGGATACATTTTTAAAACGAGTGTATCTTGATCCCGAAATCGATCATTCCGTATAGTTACAATTAAACGACATTTTTATATTATATTATGAAAAAAAACTCCAAAAGACATTATATTAAAAAGCACTGAAATAAAATACGGCCGTTATATCGGCGCTATTTTGAGACCAGGATTTTATTATTATCGCTTTCTGTCCAGCACTAAAAGTTTTACAATCGACCATTCACGTTTATATACTTCGTTCGAAGTAAGTAGTTAAATACGGTATAATTTTAATTACATAATTACGACACGAAATACCGGTATTAATCGGACCGGATTTATTTATTTGCTAAATATCTAATGAAACCGGGTAAATAATTCCGCCGTGTTTTCTTACTACAGGGATCAAAATCTAATCAATGAGAATATTGACTTTCAAATAATACTCATTCTCATTAATTGTAAAATCCAACATTCATTTGATAATTTATTAAATCTTTTTAAGACTAATTTATTTTTTGTCCGTATTTATTATATAAATTTCAGTATATTATATAAATCAAATTAATTTTTATATAACTCGACTCGACTCGACTCTGACGCCTCTTTTATTCGCTGCCGACGCTCGTAAGAAAAAAGGGATGGCGCGTACGGTCGAGTCGATTTTCGAGTGTCGATCGTCAACCAGACTAGGTCCGCTGTCCGGGCGTATTCGACGCTGCGCCCGCGTCTGCCAAGCAATAGAGATCAAAAAGGAAATTTAAGGATAGTCATTTTTGAAATGTAAAAATACATATATCAAAGTACAGTACAAAGAGCTTCAACGGGGTAACTCGCATATTGTTTTATTAATGTAAAGTCGATAATAACATAAGCGGTAGTGCCGAAATATAATCGTTAGAATATTGTAATAGAATCTATAACATGCGGCTAGTAACTGTGATTTCCCTCGTAATTACTAGCTTCATTAACTATGCTTCACTGCGATAAAAAAATAGGACGTGAATTTTTGTTCAGTGAGGAAACCGTTAAAGAACGCCAGTTATTCAAAAATAGAACATCAATTTAAAATGTCAAATGCAATGTTTAAGAAAAGGAAACAATTAATGACGCGCTTAATCCGCATGCCCGCTCGAATCGAGCCGCTTAATATGTATTGTTAATCGATTGTTAGCACGCTTTACTAGTACAGAAAAACACAGCAATTGCACTTTCACTGGTTCGATAATGTCCGCATTGATTTTTTGACCATAAAAATACCCGCAAGTTTTTAAAATTATTGCTTTGTTTTTAAACGAACTAAAGCACGTGTCTTTCTGTAACATTACTCCCCCTCTCCGTTTTACGAGATTTTTTAATATAAACATTTAAAACTCACCAATATTAGGGACACGAATGAAGGAATATAAAACAAGCTAAATATTTTTTTAAGTAAAAGAATATGAATATATGGGGTTAAACAATATGTTTTAACCAAAGTATTAAAAAATAACCTGTCACACTATGGGAATTCGAATAGATACCTACTATTATTGAAAATCAATGCTATTTTAATACGAAAATCCTATTTTGCATCCTGATTTATTATTATTATAAATTAACATAAAAAATACGCTATTTACAAAGAAAACATGGTAATTTATTTGTTTATAAGGTACTTTCCGATGGCATGTAATTAATAAGTAATATCGATAATAACTTTATTGTTTCTAACATTTAGTGTACCTGTAAGATAATTATTCCATCTTACAAGGCAGCATCCGTACCAGTGTAGGCTTTATGACGTATTTGTATTGTATTTAGTATTAAAGAAGGAATACTACAAACAACCAAATATCTGATTCTGAATTACAATCTACACAGTGATACAATCAACTTAATAAATAATATTAATATTGATGAACAATATTGTGATTTGTTTAGTAGGCATATAAAATATACGCGAATATGTATTTCATACAGTATCCTAAAATCGTAACATCTAACATCTAAATTAAATACATAATTATGTATTTATTTGTGTTCTTGTTTATTCTTTATTATTGAAAAATTGTCAATGTTGCAAATTTCAATTCTAGACCAAATTTAATTTAAGAAAGATGTTTACAGAAGTTTTATTTACAAATCACAAGGCGTAAAATCACTAATTCGTCATAATACGAGTATAGGTAGGCAGATAGAAATTGACATGGGCAATTAACGTTACGGTTTGTACGCATTTCTGGGACGAAAGATATTATCGGGCCACGACAATTTTCAAACAACCTAAGTAATTAATTTATGTGTGAAATTACTGGAGTGCCTCGTAAAAAGTGGCCCGTGAGTTACTATCTTTTATTATATTTAAATGAGAAACACTTGCTCGGTGATAGGGGCATATAAAATTTGATTTGCTGTGAAGTTGGCTATAAACGAATTACGAAGAGCAGCGAGCGTTAATAATTATCGTATCACAACAAATTTGTCTTCATTTTCGTCTTCCCAGTACTTGTATATTTTACACCGTGCCCAAGACCATTCCCGTTAAAAAATCTAGGTAATTGGTTCTGCGATTTCTAGTATTATTCGTAAAGACGGTATATAAAAATTCATTATGGCTTCCGAGAAAAAAAAACTTTACGTGATAATATTCAAAAGATCTTGCAATAACTTCTTTGTTATGAGCTCTCAGCTTTCGCCGCACGCCAGAATTGTATAAAATGAATTTGTATAAAAATACATTAACCTAAATCTATCTATTCTAACTTTCATCAACTGCATCTTAATTACTCTTACATACAGAACACCCACGTTATAATATATTTGTTTAAGTTATAAATAAAAAAAATGTATTATAACAAGCAATATTTACTGAAGGTTATTATGCAAGTCCAGCAATGATGTAATGAAAACACAAAAAAAATAAATATTGCACGTAAATCTATCAATCGAGAGCAAGTTATGAATTATTCAATTGCTGCTAAGCCAGGAGGTAAGAATACGATTTGTTTCATTATTATGAAATGTTTAAAAAACAGTTTGTAATAACTTTAGTAGATATTGTGAAATTAAACGGAATTTCTGAGTCAACGATAGTTGAAAAATACAAAAACCTCGTCTAGTTTTTATTTTTGATGTTTAGAGGAACTTGATAGCGGAACTACCATTTTGTATAACAGAAATGTCAATAAATGGTCAATTCATTTCATCAATGCTAGAAGCGTCCCCGTACTTTACCATCGGAGCCCTGAGAGTCCGTTTGCATTGAATTTCCCCTGTCCTTTCTACGTACTTTAACATAATTCATTTATTTATTGGTTTCAGGAAACAACATAAAACCCATCAATACGAGTACATAAAGCCAATGACAAATTTATTAAAATGGAAAAATACATTCGGGAACGAGGTCGGGATTGGGATTCAGGGTTATCCATTCTGACACATTTTTGTAATGTAACTTTTGAACCAATTTAATTCTATCTGTCTCATTCATATGTTATTTAGTTTTTCTATTAATTTGTTTTGAAAAACTGTGTCAAATGCCTTGGCTAGATTAAGAAACATCCATAGACATTTATGCTTTGAATCCACATTTGTGAAAATGATTTTGGTAATTGCTTATATTGTTATTCCTAATTTTGCTCTAAAAGCATGTCGATAGTAGTTTGTTAATTTCTAGATATTTAGTAAAAGATTTGTTTGTCTATTGTTTTAAAGTGGCTTGGAAATACTCCAATCTTTGTGCTGAGATTTAAAACATATTGGTTCTGATATTTTACTTTTCATTCTATTTCACTAATATTAACTAACCCAAATTTGATGAATTCATTTTTAAGGAGTGAATAATCCATACAGACTCAGACTCAGTAAAAGTATTCAATTTAAAAGTAGTAAGTTTTATCGTTTTAAATCATCGTTTTACAAAATTAAATAAATTTATAAGCGTATAGCAAATATAGGTGGACCATTTTTTAAATAAATAAATAACAATATTTCCAAAATTTTATGTTCTTTATGCTCTGTCCATTGGCCTGTTCATCGTACGACGAACTTTTTTGTATTAAATCGCGACTCCCCGTACTCCGTAGCATGAGAGGTGCGAATAATCTCAATAGCTTACTAAATACAAATATTGAATCGCAATTCGGAACAGAAATGGAAAGTTCGAGAAATACGCACATAACAAGTATAACATAACTATATTCGCAAAATAGGCCAAAAAAGTAAGGTTTAAACATCATTTAAATCATCGAAAATGTGTCTAATTAAAATACTTTTGGGTGGTTTGACCAACAATTTTGTACATACATTTTTTTATATTACCTATTATTTTTCGAATTACAACGTATTTTAACAGTCGCTGTTTTGAAATTTCTCAAGCTTAGAAGTAAACTTCTGTAGCTAGGAAGTAAATTAAGTGATAACATTATTGACACAATCTTTACGGTTTATTCATAAAATCTAGCAATTATTAAACTTCTTGATTTCGTGCTTACAATGTTTCTATTGCATTCGCACACGCTTATTACGAGTTTCTGTCTCGTGAAATAGCATGTTTTATGCCGTTCCCAGTTAGGATTTTGGAAGTCCAAGCTATAGAAACAAATTAAGTCCATGTACTGCGCGAGTGCGTGTATAATACAAGTAACAGCACAGTTACTGCAGTGACAGACCAAATATTAGTTACTAGCTCCTTACGACCCCGTATTCGTCCTAAGAATATCGAGTGACGATAAACTTTCATTCTTTAAAAAACTGTCCGAGACCAAAAATAATGGCGCTAACTGTCTATTGTACTACACTTTCCACAATTTGCAAAATTGAAAGTACCGATTATCCAGTGCACAGTGAGAAGGCGTGAAGTCGTTTATTCCCTCCGCCATTGTAATGCCGTTTCCGTGTTATTATTGTTTTCGGCTATTTAAATGTTCACTTTCTTTCGCGCAGGTGACGGCAATCTAAATAAATTATCATAAATAAAGTTGCATCCATAAATTATGCGTTTCACATTAGTATAGGTCCATTCCAACCATAAAAACAGATTTCATCATTATATTTTCGTAACATCGGTACAGTCATTTGCGGCATGTACAGTCATCAGCTTGACATGCCGCAGGTCGCGCGACAGCTGATTGGAGTCACGATGATCTTACTTTTATTCCATTGTGTGTTGATAATCTGGGTTTTAGGTGATTGATAATCTGATGTTGATAATCTCAGCACGTCAATAATCTTGCTGCATAAAAACCAGTCTATATAGAAACCCAAGCAAAATTTCTATAAGAAAATTGATTAAATTTGTCATATTATAGGTATCACCCAAAATGATCACCCATTCTAGAATCTACTTTCGATAATGTTTCCACACGTCTATATACTTAAATAAGTAGTAAACGCAACGACAAACGATGCGACGACGCATCCACCGAGGAATGTGTGCCGTATCGCCGAGTTTATACGAATGCACCCGAACAGCGTGTCGCATTGGATTTATTCTTGCTCAAGGAAAATTGCATGAGGTGCGCGTAAAGTAGTTTTACCTCGAAAATTTGAGAACTTGTGTTGATGCATATTAATTTTTTCACACGAATCGCTGCGACCGTTTTTTACTTAGGAACTTTTAGATGGTTATAACCCGGGTAATGTGTCGTATGTGTAAAAAATCATTTGTCGTATGTCGTATGAGTAGCGCCCTTAAAATTTCGCCCTTTTAGATTTATAAGGTTTGAAAAATTGTTTTATAAGTCATCTTTTCAACATGTTTTCAGAATTTTATAATAAATGTGTTTAAGTTACCTACAAATAATGGTATTATTAGATGAAAAAGAAATGCTTTAGGAAAAAACTTCTTCCGAATCTTCTTCAGGTTTAAAAAAACTTTCATTTATGTAACATAAACTCTCTTTATTCATTTATGGTTATGTTAACTGAAAGATTATGAGTTATGCACCTGATGTGCAGTTAAAAACCACCACCACTAGCCACTAGTGCTTTACTTCTGGGTTCGATTCACAGTAGTGGTTGTATATTTCTGTATGACTGTATATTTATTTATTTGGAATAGTGGATATTTTTAAAATTTTTATCATATTTTTTTAGGTTTTCCACTCCCTTCCACATTATTTACTTGTCTTCTTAAAAAGTTTTTATATACGTAAATAAGATTACTTTCTTGTTTTTAACTTTGTTATATATTGTATTTGAATATTAAAGATTCGAAGGATGACGGGTTAAAGAAGGCTGTGTGTCTTTATTGGGATTAAAACCATACATCAGAAATCAATATTGATTCAAACTCGTTTAGTTTAGTTTAGGTATTTTTAAAAGCTTTGATTTAGTAATATATATTTTGAAATAGAACGCTTATTTCAGGGTTAAAACTGACGTTTAACTTTCATAGCCAATTTTTGCATAATAGCTATTCGCTGAGTGGCACTCCGCTTATTGTTTGTACTTCTTATCACAAGAATATGACAACTCGCAAAGACATCTTGTTATAAGCACGGGATCCATACTTTGATTGGTTTCACGTTAAGAAGGCTACTCACTAATTCAACATATTCAAATATAATAAAAAACTAATTAATTTTTGCTGCTTATTGACTTTAAAGTTTAAAAAATAGTAGGTATCTAGATAATTAATTTATAGCCTTGTTTTTTCAAATAGGGTAATGAAACAATGAATGTCGTGCCTGATTGACTTTCGTTGTTCAAATATAAACTGCTAAATAAAAGCATTTACTCAAATATAGTTTAGATTTTTTTTATTCAACGCTGCCATTTCCAGTATTATTTGTATATATCAAAATTCATCATGGTTTTCAAGAAAAAAAATGTAAACTTTACGTGAAATATTATAAAGTACTTGTAACACGTACGACAGATGATCAACGCGTCCGCTGCGAGGCCATTGGCCGCGCATCATGATAATTTTGGGAATTAATATATCAGCATTTTTTTATATCTATAATTTCTTACTCATAATAAGGAACTTAAAAATCTTCAAGAATGATCTCGGGACAACCTGTATATAAAACTTTTAATCTTTATTTACTTGCGATCTTTATTATTTCCCTTTAGTGAAAGTATTACTAATGGGATACTAAATGGTTTTTTTCTATATTATATAATCAGAATTGAAACGGTGGTCAGCAGGACAATAATTTATCATTGGGACATTCAACGAGCGGTAAAACTTTTAATAACGGAACTCATCCCGAGTGCCGAAGACACGCATATTCTGGACGACGGAGGCATTAATAGCAAAGGTTGTAATGGTTATGGGTGAAGGCGAGCGGTTGAAACTAGAGTTAAATGGCCTTAAAACTAATTATAAAATAAAAAACTACAGATTGTAAGATGTTTTACATGTTTTGTTTCACTCGCATTATTTCCTTTTTCTCAGCGGTCCTGGTAGTTTAGGATTAATTGAAGCGCCCAGTTTTAATATAATTTACTCTCTTTTTGAGATATTAGGTACTACGATATTGGCACATGGTTTCAAGTTTCAACCCATATATTTATTTCATAGTATACTTAATAATTAAACAGAGGGTCTCTTGAAAGATTTATTTTTAAACCTATTACTTTTAATTACTCATTTATAAAATATAGATTAATGATATTTTATATTCATACAGTATGTGGCCATCTTTATCCGTCACGATAACCTGTCAAGTTGTCATTTAGTGCGTGTATACAAACTTCGCACTCTATCTTTGAATGCAGGTGCTTTGCGATAAGAAAATATTATAATATCACAATTATTTCTTTTTCCTATGCAATTTCACACACATTTTACTTATTTCCATAATCAGTAATTAGGTAGATTTCTTTTGTGTCTCATCGTTAAGCTAGTCTCTCTCATATCAGTCCTTCGCTGCCATCGCAGATCACTGGCTTCGTGTTACAACCTAATATTCCTTTCAACATCTCCAACAACCCCGCCTCCAACCCCCACTCCCAACCAATTATTTTTAATCATTTTAGGTGCTACAACCCATGGTGAGTCGACTCTAGAAGATTTCTCTACTGATTCCTGTTTTAAGCGATAGTTAATACCGCTAAAATATCTATCCGCCTATCTGAATGATCAGGATATCAATACAAAATTTTTTAATCTCCCATCTTTGACGCTCTAAACTGCATGTTTTTTATTTTTAATGATTGCTTAAACCCGGATTGCATATAACTATTTCGGGCCCTTACTAAGCTACATTTACTTGTGCTAGAGTCAGAGGAGCTGATTAAGCATTAAATGTTGTATGTCTCTATGGTGTGAGGATTTGAACCCGCTAACGCTAGGTTAATAGTCAAACGCCCTAACAACTAGACGTGACGCCTGAATCAAAAACTTGGTATGCCTTGTATTTCCAGTGAATGCATAATTAATAGTTTATTTATTTATTTCGTGAAATAACAGCTGATATAAAAATAAAAATACAACAAAAAACAAGAAAGATTTGGCTTGCGCCGCGTCTACCTAATTCGATGGTCACAATGTTTTTTGGGGGGTATGCCTGTTTATTACAAATATAATATCTCACTTATACTAACTACTGTTTGTGTCGGTCGAATTATGAGCATATACTAGGCACTGCTATTTCTGCTGTATGTACAAAATGTTCACCTTAAAGAAATCATACAAAGTTTTTAAATTACTTTTAAAGAAGTAGTGCATTTAATTTATGATTAAAAAACGTTTTTCAAGTATTGATTAATACTAGTAATTCCATTTGTTTCGTCGTATTTTTTGTTTTAAATATTAATTCTTACATGGCTAAAATATAAAATATTAATAAAAGTAAGAAACTATCAAAAAAAAATGTTGATAAATGTTATTTCGTCTGAAAACAATAAAAAAAGGTTTCTTTGATTGCTGAAAATGATAGATATTTTGTTTGGTATTGTTGGCTCTTCAAGGGTTCAGAATACGTATGTGATGTCAAATTATTTTGTATTTTTTTTTATGAAAAATCTTATACAGGTGAACTTCTCTGGTTCACATTCTTTTATACACATCAAACTAGACAACTTTTGTTTTACATGTTTTTCATTGTGCTCAATGCCCTGCGCATCAACATAGTTAAAGGAGTACCATACCAAACGTCTTCCGGGATATAATTTATTTTGCCCGAAAAAAATATGACACCCGTAAAACAAAAGTAGTCCAGTATGAAGTGTAGAACAACCCCATAAAAGGATGTGCAGAAGAAAAAGTTTACCCTATAGGAACGTTGCAATGACGGTAGAGTACGCTATCTGACTGCAGCGTTGATACTGAGTATAGTTATTTATGCTGAAGAAGACATTTGTATTGTAATAATAGGAAGCATAGCGAAAACATACGACATTTGGAGATTTGTATAAAGACGGAAAGTAATATATATATATAGCAAAACACCTATAAAATAAACGTACGTTTTGCGACTATCTTTTTCTTTTTCTGCGAGTTTGATACATTCGGTGGCATCATTTAAATCACCCTATTAATCCCTACGCAACGAATAACCGCGTTACTGAAGCTGCCTCATAGCGGCTACAAAATCGCGTTCATTCGCAGCCATAGTTACAGAGTCGCGTTCAACGAAGTCGCTTCGCTTGCCTACTATCGTCATTTATCGTTCATTACCTGATTTGCATAGTTACACAGATTTTAAATGGAAACAAATAAATAGTTCATCTTGGGACAGATGTTTAGCACCTAGTTAAATGGACATGGTAAATATGCCACTAAATAAGAATTTAAATGAACTATGTGATTATGTGAATTTATTACTTTATTACTACGTTTGGTGGTATCTACGTTTATCTATACATATAGTTTAACAATGTAATAAAGGTTCATCGCCGGCCGTAACTATTTTGACAGTCACACTATTATTTTTTACTCTGTCCAGCCAGACTCCAGCTTCAGTGACACGGAAATCACGTTGCAAGTGACACCATGAGAATATAGCACGGTTGAGAGTTCGCTACAAATCATGCAGTTATTATGTAGCCGTTTAAGTATTAGGTTATTTTGAAATCGCGTATAACAAAACCTCTATAAATCTTGAATAATAATATGATTCAAAATGTGTCACTATTTCTATGTCGCCTATAGTAATTGGTGACTGTGTTGTGATGCGTTATCTTCCCTTATCTACGGCTCGCTTTCAGAGCGACGTGGATATCGTAATAGCTCATGTTGTGGTATGAGAAATATTCATAATTCATGTAGGGGCCTTTTTCTTTTATATTCTTCGGGCCGACAGTCTGAAAAATAAAATGAATTATTCACCAACTTTAAACTCAAACCACACAACTTGTAACTGCGCCACTCTGGATGGGTCAATCTTAACATCTTCAAACATCAATCTTAACATTGTAAATGTAATATCTTAAATGTAACATTTTGGACCGGTGACATATATTAATTTAAGGAAACAAAAGCTATTACATATATATAATACTATAAAACATTGATTATACACAAAGCCAATAATAATTATAGTTTCCTCCAAAATTAGGGAATGGAAAAATGCATTTGGGAACGAGGTTGGGTTGGGAAGTTCGAAAAGAAAACATAAATATTTAAATTAACCGGATCGAGCCGCCATGGTTCAGACGAACACATACCTAGTTGTTTCTAATTTCGTTTAAATTAAGAAAGCTACACAAAACCGATGTGACCCATCCAGACTGCCGCAGCAATAATAGATTTATAAATAAATAAATACTAGATTATTTTTCTATTAGATATTATTTTGTACACAACGTCGAATAAATTTAAACACGCGGTTCCGGTTATCCGGAACCGCGTTTTTAAATTTTAAATAATACGAAAATTTATTGGCCATTTTGAAAGAGAAATGTTTAGGAGTTCTAGATTGCGTATAAATTATTTTTGATCAAAACGCAATAAAATATTTATTATGATATTAACGGATATTAGCTAACTGGAAACGGCATTAAAAAGAAATTTTTAAATATCAAACACATTCAAATTTATCAATATTGGGCGTCATAGCGGATGTTCGGCAGAAAATGAAAAAGATTACATTCACTCGTTACTTGGCTTCCGGGTGAAAATTTTACTAAAAAGGTTAGTACAAAATTAAATCGAAAAATAATACAAAAATAGAAAAAATAATATTAGGGGGGGGGGGGGGGGAAGAGTACAGCATTATTATGGCTTTGAAGCCATTTTGACCATTTTTGGAATGACCTCTGCATGTATGTGCGATGTCTGTGAACACGATAGTGTCTAAACGCAGTCACGAAATCACTTCAAATTTTCAACCTAGGTTCGCATTTGCGCCTTAACCGAATGCCAGATGATAATTACTAAATTCTGTAATTAGTACGCTGAGCAGTGCTTTAATTAGGGCGGAAAACAACACCGACTGAAATTGCGTACGATTACTATTTCTTTTAGAAATATATCAAAGCTAGTTATACACATATTTTCATTTACATTTTAATAAGTCTTGCAAAAAAGTATAGGATCTCGTATATACAGAGTCTAATAAATAATTAAAAATGTGTGTTTTAGTCTATAATACGTGTAGCAATGCATATTGGAAAAATATGTTATGTAAATTAAAATATAATTAAATTAACAGGAAGTATATCCATATTATATACAACTATATATATATTTTTTAAAGTTTCATTTAAATAAATAAAGATGACTAGATAATGTATTTATTTATATTATTGAAATATGGATTTTATACATTAATTTATGAATTTATTTTTTTTATGGAGAGAGGTAAAAATTGGAGTTTGAATCATGCATCTAATTGCAATATGTTCATCCTAACTTAGAGTTATGGTAATATTATTTACGATTTTTACTTTCAACATTTCACAAAACTTAAAAATGAAGAAATCATTTAATTTAGGTTTCTTTAAAAATATATAATTAAGAATAATTGTCAAATATAATATCCTTAATGAAAATTAGACATTTCGAACTTGGATTTTCTTGATAAAGATTTATTACAGTATTAGAAGCGGTCAAGTTTTTTTAGAACTTATATATAACTGTATATTTTTCTACCCACAGTTAAGGTACCATCATTGTGGGAATATTTAAAGATTATGAATAAAATAAAGTAATAAAAAAACACAAATTTTCGAACTCCCATCACCAGTATCGAAATAATTTATTTCAAGGATATTAGGTTATGGAAGTTTTTAACAATGATCTTCACCTCGCTCTCTGTGTTCCTGAAAACAGTCGGCTGAAGACCCAAAACTGGTGGAAATGGCTGCACTCCAGGTTTACTGTCAGTGTTGCAATTGCGGTTCTTGCGTTTCTGAAAATATAAACAGGACCCGTGTTAAGTTCACTAACAGACAGAGGCGGAGTTTTCACAAAGCCGACCAGGCCCGGGTCTAGGGCGGCAAATAAGTACTAATTAAATCTATAATTAAAACATTAGTTTTTTTATTTTAAACCTGGAAGGCCTGGAAGGTGAAATGATTGCCAGTTGCACCCGCAACAAATAAGTTCATATTATAGCTCAGCTCAGTTAATAATGGAGCTATGACGGCTAATTAAATAGTAATATAAACATAAAACTCCTGAACTATAAAGTAAATATTTCCTGGCGGGTGCGAGTTGGATTGAACGCGATGTTGTTTTCGTAAGTAGGTACTTTACATTTTTACGCTGCGAATTCATCAGAAAAAGGCGGCTACCACTAAACGGCCTATAGCGGACGAAACTGCTAATTCACCTATCAAATGCTACGGTAACTTTATAATCATTCAAACTACTCAAAAATTATTGGAAATCGTATAAATCAAAACAAAGTTAACATCAAAACACAAAAAATCAGTTTTACATTTTTTTCTTAATTTTTAAATTGAATTGAAACTCAGACAGAATCAACTCGAAATGATAATCGATTTTAAACGTAAAACTTATTTTTTATTACTTGATGTAACTGAAAAATCCATGCAAAAAAAAAAATCGAAATCGTTCAAAGCCAACCTACTTAGTAAACAAAAACAACTTTATTTTGACATATTTTTGTACAGTCAAGTACAATATAACCACCAAAAACCTCCCTTAGTATGTATCATCGTCGCAGCCGGCTGCCGAGGCGAGAGCAGCGAGCAACCTGCCAAGGGATATTGGCCAAAACGTTTAGTACGATTCTTTGAGGTTTTCATTAGCCTACCCCATATCGGCTGGTACAATCACCCCACTCTTCCGGCCGCCCCCGTCCCCGCATATAGACGAATTTCCTCTTGTTTCGAAGCTGGTCGATACATTCTTCATTTTGTTGGACAAATTATAAGAGCCTTTAGTGATTCCGAACACAACAGTTCTGAACATTTTCAAATTACATTTATTTTTCTATTTTCGCTTTCAGATTTAGTTTAGTATGTATTTTTTTATTTTATAATTTTGTTGCAAATTTTGAACATCTCCATGACATATTTATTTTGGTTAACTTTTTCATTATTAACATTATGGCGTCATCTAAAATACAATCTCCAGTGAATCCAATAAATTCTATTTGATTCTACGTAATTTGATCATCTGAGTAAATCTTTATTATTAGGTAATTACAATATTTAGGAGCTAGCTCCGGTGATACTATTGAGTTCAGTCGATAAGGAAAAAAAATAATGCTTAACTCGCAACCTACGCTTAAAAACAGCCTCAGAATCAGGAAAAGAGTCAAATATTGACCTATGAAGAGCATTCCACTGGCATTCATCTTAGTAAGATGTTCAAAATATATTTTCTGAGCTGAAAGACGTTCTAAAACAGCTTCAGGCGTTCGGATGAATAAGTTCTAAATACAGTTTGTAACTTGTGCTCACTATACCAGAACTATAATACACTTATCATACTCAAAAACTACCACAAAAAATGTGTGAAATAATATAGTAGGTAAACAATTCAGCACGGTCTAAA
Source organism: Neomicropteryx cornuta (assembly GCA_020383195.1). Taxonomy (NCBI): domain Eukaryota; kingdom Metazoa; phylum Arthropoda; class Insecta; order Lepidoptera; family Micropterigidae; genus Neomicropteryx; species Neomicropteryx cornuta. Next base: position 18,140,304 of record JAHKQU010000014.1, read on the forward strand.
GGTGGTTAGACATTTGAAAAAAGTGGCGCCAGGGGCATTAGCATGTTTGAAAATGAAAAACTCCCATAATAGCCTGTCTGTGCTCGGAGTTAGTATGGTCGTTAGCGAAATAGTAAACGACGAATAAAAACCTATTTCAAACACCAAAAGAAACTTTTTCATTTTTATTTTTAACAAAATAACCTACAAACATAAAATAAAAATATTTTACTAAATATTCACTTAATTATCAGATGTACAGAACAGAACATAACATGAACAGATATTTGCATCTAGTTAGGTAAACGCATCAGCCTCCTCGACATTACCTAGCGTGCTGAGTTCACGTTAAAAACTAAACATTTTATAGTGCCTTATGAGAAATAATTGCTCATAGGTTCCAGAATTATAAAAATCCTTTTTTTCTGAGAGTAAGTTATTAAATAACCAGAAAATTATTAAATAAATGAATTAAATTATTAAAATAAGGCCTGATCGTTTTAAATATGAAAGTGTCAGTATTGCAGTTATCATCGTATTTGAAAATTTCTTCGTACAGATTATATCCCATAAAATATTATCTGATTTTAAGTAAATTAGCTGCAAGATATTTAAAAAAATAATAATAGTACACTGGAGGGTTATTCAATTCGTAAAAATCAAAAAACCATTGGCATCTTTCGAAAATGAAAGCCATAAAAAAAATCAAACAAGCATTCTAGTGTTTCCTTGGTGATGTAACTCAATATCAAAATTTCAACCGGGCAGGTGATCAGCAATTTTTTTCGGCCGAAATAATAATCAAAATTTTTGTAAAAATACCAAATTATTAGTAAAATTATAAGATAAAATAGCAAAAATTAAAAATGTGTACAAGAGACCAACAACTTTTATGCAAAATCAAGAAAATTATAGACGAGTAAGTTTAAAATATTTTTTTAGGGTTATCACGGTTTCTTCTCATGGACTAAATAATAGACCACCGTAGAAATGGTTTGGTCCATGAAGCATATGTATGAAACACTATCGGCAAACCGCAAAGAAATATCTGATTTGTTAAGCACAGGTTAAAAAAGGGTTCTCTGCTAAATTGACCATATTACATATATAAAATATTTGGTTTTTGTATGTTTAAAAGATTGCATTGTATATGTGGCTGCATTGTAGGTTAAGTACAAATGGACCTCCATATTATGGCACTGACTTTTACTTGATGGTGTTTTAATAATGAAATTCACTAAGTGCCTAATTAAAATACAATTATTAATAAATTTTGTTTACCTTGCCTACTAAATAAGCGCTAAATATATTTCTTTCATCTTATCTTATGTATGTATTTAGTAAGTATAATATAAATTTAAATTAATTGAAGAATAATATTGTGAATAAAATAACATTCTTATTGCAAAATATAATGATTAAAATCTAAATTTACTACCCACCATTTACGATTATAGGTACTTACTGTGTAAAAGAATAATCAGTATTTTTATTATATCATTTAATTTTTATAAAATAGTTGTTTTTTGTTTTCTAATATCACAAGATATTACAAGCCTTTATTATTGATATTAAACTATTTTAAAACTTTACAGAGCATGTCCAAATTGTAAACCGAACGATCCCTGCCCGGCGTGTATGACCTTCATTTGTTACGACAGGGCAGGCGCTGGAGTTTTTCCAACTGGACCCATACAAGGATACGGCGGCGATGTAATAATATAACAACTGGTGATTATTATTTTAAACATAATTCAGTCAATTGAGATTGAAGCACTCTTCGTTCTCTTACAGCGTGGCAATGGCAAGGGAGACGGTGAGAGGGGCAAGAAAGGGAGCGACGGTCACACCCTGAAGAAGTCGAAAAGTCGCGAGCTACGCGGGAGCGTTCTCTATACGGGCTGCCGCTGCATCAAGAGAGACGGCCTGCAGGACGACTGCCCGAGGAGCGAGTGCCAGAACAGGCCGGAGTGTCTGGCCAAGCCGAACCCCGTCTGCGGACCGGGGCTCATGGCCCGCGCTCGAATTCAGTACTTGTACTCGCTCGTCGATAAGGTCTACCAGAGCGAGAGGTCGCACGACGGCAACGTGCTGCCAGGCGGTACCGCAGGCCCCGGTATTGGCAAGGGCGTCTCGTCCTTGAGAGGCACCGGGCAGGGCTTTGCGCATATCGGCGGCGTGCCCGTTTCTTTTGGCGATCCCAACGCCATGGCTGTCAAGATCGCCGGCGTCGGCCCGAAGAACGCTAAGATCCTCGTTTGCCAGCCGATGATGAACTGTGTATCGGCAATGCCAATGCCTTGCGTACCATGTGAGTCCCCTTCGAAGGTTTGTAGCCAGCCGGTCGTCATAATAGGGGTCCCGTGCCCCGACGACGATAGCAAAGCCGATGGGGTGGCGAAGAAGGTCGAGCCTTGCCGGCGGCCGGGGTGCCTACATTCGAAGCCGCTGCCGCCGTGCAAATACGACTTCCCTTGCCCCGCTTCCTGCTTCCATCACCCGCCCGGTATGAAGCCGTCTGGTCGGTATGATGGCGGGCCGGTGTGGCAAGGTTGGGGCCCGTGGCCTCCGGACGACGGCACTTTCAAGCCCAATAAAAAGAATTTCAATTACAAGTACCAGTACTAAGACGTCCCTCTAATTTATTGCGCCATATCATCTCTCCGATTATGAATGTGTTCAGTTTTCGTAAACGCGCATTTACCCTGTCCATTGCAATTTAAAAAAAAAGAAAACTAATAACATAAACTTGTAACTTTTTGAGAAATAAATTCGTATTATTGCATTTTTATTGCTTCTCATTTAGGGCATATTTCAATTTATAATTACAATTTCATAATCAAAAATAAAGAAAACAATTTAAATTTATAGGAACGAGAAATTTTAATTTATTTTCAGGTTAAATGGGACGCGAAATTACATACTCCAATATGGATTGGCGACGACATACCTAGGATATTGCACATCCTGGATCCCGTTTCTCTTGGTGAAGATGTTCTTGGAATTTCCGGTGCCCTGCAAAATGTTAAATAAAAAAGGAAAGGTTTTTTTATTTAATTAAACTATTTTTTTTTGCACCCGTGTGTTTTACAAAAATTTTAAATATTTATAATCAAATAAATACCGTTTATATTTATCGTGGTCTGTTTCTTTTGATGTGTACTCATTTGCATCTTCTGGATTTATTTGTGGATCCGGAGAAACTTCTTTATGTCGATTCGGCTGACTGTTCTGATGCAATTACTGTTCTAGATTATTCATCTCGGCAGTGTTCCAATCGAGCCTTTCTTTGGGTTTAGCTGAAGGCAGATGTTGTTGGTGAAACATTTATCAGGTCCTGCGATTAGAATGGGATCCCAAAGAGGCTTTGGTGAGATAATGAGGTACTGCGGGACTTTATCTGTGTCCGTTCTACTGTTTTATGTTTTATTCACTTTACGGGCGGCAGGACATTGATCGCGGAAGGGTTCGCGATTTTGTAGGGCGAGAATTTATGAAAATATGACTGCGTGAAATGAATAAAAATGCTCTGACTCTTTTGATTTTGTTTCGGAGTTAGCGTTTATATGTGATATCTGATCTATTTAGCATACCGTAGTATATCGGATAGAGAAGGGGGGGGGGGGGGGTTCTAAATGACACAATATATACAAGATTGAAATAAAAATGCTACATAAAGAAATCTATAACTATTAAAACAAAAATATACCAAAAATTTTCTAATGTAAACTTTTAAAGTCATTAGAATAAAGAATAAAGAATAAAGTCATTATTGTAAAAGTTTGTCAGATTGACAAAACTTATGGCGACCAGAACATTCGTAGAAGCATGCTTGAATTATGCTTTCATTTACTTTCTGGTCAGAACTGTACAAATAAGTACAAATATAAATCCTGTACCTACGTGTTTGTATTTAAATAATTTAATTTACTTTGAAAACATTTTACAACCATTTAGTTTGAAAAAAAACATACTTAATGTATCATAATATGTTTGTAAATATGAAGGAAAACCGTAATCGGCTTTGTTATCAAAATAATTCATTTTTATTTAATGTAATATTGATATAGCTGTGTGTTTTCTCATAGGAAAAATAAATAAATAAGTAATGCAATTAGATATACCGATAAATAAAAAAAAAACGTTTGTCTGATTACATGCTTTAACCTTAAATGGCTTTTGATCGAGATGGAAGCATTTGTCAGGGAATGTGCAATTTACCACATAGGAGCATTTGCCAAACCTTTTTGTTTTTTATTTATTTGCATACAAAAAAGTAAGGTGATTTACGAACTGCGCTTTTATTTGTCATTCCTAATTAATATTATCTGTTCCGAAGATGACGTCGTATCTGGTAATATTGTTAAATTATTACGTATTCGCAATACCAGAAAAATGGTTATAAGATTATGTAATTTATGTTGTTTTATAAGGTTGTGCCATTTATTTTAAAGGGTTTGTTGTATCTATTGACAATGTGCCCAACGCCATCTTAAATATTCTAACATTAATGTAGGTTTTAAATTACTGATATACGTTCCAAATAAGTTGGAAATCTGACAAGGACTTTAATATTAATTTTAATATTTTTGATTTTCTAATTCTCGAATTGTAGCACAGGTATTAGGAGTATTCTACATATATTTACATAGGTACCAGTATTTCACATCTTAAAATGTTGAATCCTAAGTTAAAATAAAAGGTTTTGTCCATAGATTTGACTTCAACTATTCTTGGAGATGATCCTTTATCCGCAAATGGCGTTGTTTCTCATGGTAAGAACCCCTTGGTTGTATAATTGTTTATTTTTGTAAAGAATTGTTTTGACCTAGGTCTATACATTTCTTTTCCCCTACTCAACTAAGGTAAAAGTGTTTATTCTAGAGTTAGGGGAGATGATGGTAATCTGCGACCTCTGGGCAATAGTCATACACCTTAATCACTAGACTATCCACCAACTCAAATTTCAATTACATCTAAAAATAATAATATAAGAATTATTTGATATTATAATATAAGTGTTAGTGATTTATAATTATATCTAGTGTTTTATATTATGTCATTATAATTTAGCACTTTCTAAGTAAATATTTACAATGGAGTAAAGATCTTTAGAAAAATGAGCTGCGATGAAAAATTTTCAAGATGAGGCTAAAAGCTGCTAATTTCAAAAATTGGAGAAGATCAAAAGCACCACTACTGCCTTTGGAAGTTTATTCCGCCTCATTCTAATTCCAAGATTTATGATTAAAGGTTTTTGGTAGGTGTTCCAGTCCAAAACAAACAATTGCTTGTTCTTGCTTGGGCAGACTTTAGTATTATCTAACGCAGCATAGTCCTGGAATACTATTGTGATTCTGATATTCTGGTTTTACTCAAATAAAACATCTACATTATTGCGGCTCTTTTGTAAAATTGCATTCGATTCGTTAAATTAAAAAGTGCAATCACAATAATAAAGAATATTATTGTGGTTATATGTAATAAAAATATATTTTTATTGAAAACAATTTATTTACATTAAAACAGACGATTCATATTATATAAACAAAATATTTTTTAAATGAATTGCAAATTTTAATTTTGATTGTGGCTTTACCTAGTTCTTAGTACAATCATCTTACAGCTATCTGGCGTTGAATTTTTAAAAGATTATCCAAAGCCGTATTAAAACAAAAAATACAAAGGAGCTTCATTCGATTTTCACAGGTGTCGCTAACACACAAAGTATTTATTTCGTATCGGAATAAAACCACAATAATTAAATTAGAAAATAAATGATAAAAAATATATTCGTATCAACTTAATTTTTATATTAATATATTAAACTACAACAAATTGTTTGAATTATTTACTTATCTCAGTAGATTTGATGTTATTACATAGATATTTATAAAAATATATGTTGATCTTTACAATCACCTTAATAATACATATTGAATTTATTGAATTTGAAATATATTGTGATTAGGTTTCAAGATTCACAATAAAGTTAGAGGTAGGAGAATAACTGCCATGTATTCCAAACTTAGAAGTATATGGTATATGGTATTCAGAGCATGGTGTACGTGCTGTAGCTGGATATAACGGGCGATGTGCAGGAGTTGGAGACGGTGTAGCAGCAGTCGGAAGGCTGTCCTGTCCGCATGGTGCCGTGCCTGGCACATCGGTGCGAAGGGGTCCTGCGCGCAGTACGAAATGTACCCACCGCACGGTCCCGCCTGACCACATCTGTAATCAAATTAATGTCTTCATTACTTTAGGCTCTTAGAGAATACCTCAACGAATTATTGGATCAACAGGTCTTTTTTATTCATGCTTTGTTTCGATTGAATCGTGGATCTCAATTTCCTTTTAAACGAGGAAATAATAAAAATCATTGTAATACAGTAAAAACCTACAAACCTAGCGTCTGTTCAAATGGACATATTTCCACATTCATAAATTTGTTTTTCTATGCCGATTTACAAATTTTACTTTTACTTTGCAATAAAAGCGGATGTTTCCAATACAAACAAGATGTTAAAAAAATAAATAATGTCGAAATCGGTATATGACCAACTATTTTCCCGAAAGTATTCCAAATTTTGTGTATAGCGCCATATCATCTCTCCGATTATGAATGTGTTCAGTTTTCGTAAACGCGCATTTACCCTGTCCATTGCAATTTTAAAAAAAAGAAAACTAATAACATAAACTTGTAACTTTTTGAGAAATAAATTCGTATTATTGCATTTTTATTGCTTCTCATTTAGGGCATATTTCAATTTATAATTACAATTTCATAATCAAAAATAAAGAAAACAATTTAAATTTATAGGAACGAGAAATTTTAATTTATTTTCAGGTTAAATGGGACGCGAAATTACATACTCCAATATGGATTGGCGACGACATACCTAGGATATTGCACATCCTGGATCCCGTTTCTCTTGGTGAAGATGTTCTTGGAATTTCCGGTGCCCTGCAAAATGTTAAATAAAAAAGGAAAGGTTTTTTTATTTAATTAAACTATTTTTTTTTGCACCCGTGTGTTTTACAAAAATTTTAAATATTTATAATCAAATAAATACCGTTTATATTTATCGTGGTCTGTTTCTTTTGATGTGTACTCATTTGCATCTTCTGGATTTATTTGTGGATCCGGAGAAACTTCTTTATGTCGATTCGGCTGACTGTTCTGATGCAATTACTGTTCTAGATTATTCATCTCGGCAGTGTTCCAATCGAGCCTTTCTTTGGGTTTAGCTGAAGGCAGATGTTGTTGGTGAAACATTTATCAGGTCCTGCGATTAGAATGGGATCCCAAAGAGGCTTTGGTGAGATAATGAGGTACTGCGGGACTTTATCTGTGTCCGTTCTACTGTTTTATGTTTTATTCACTTTACGGGCGGCAGGACATTGATCGCGGAAGGGTTCGCGATTTTGTAGGGCGAGAATTTATGAAAATATGACTGCGTGAAATGAATAAAAATGCTCTGACTCTTTTGATTTTGTTTCGGAGTTAGCGTTTATATGTGATATCTGATCTATTTAGCATACCGTAGTATATCGGATAGAGAAGGGGGGGGGGGGGGGTTCTAAATGACACAATATATACAAGATTGAAATAAAAATGCTACATAAAGAAATCTATAACTATTAAAACAAAAATATACCAAAAATTTTCTAATGTAAACTTTTAAAGTCATTAGAATAAAGAATAAAGAATAAAGTCATTATTGTAAAAGTTTGTCAGATTGACAAAACTTATGGCGACCAGAACATTCGTAGAAGCATGCTTGAATTATGCTTTCATTTACTTTCTGGTCAGAACTGTACAAATAAGTACAAATATAAATCCTGTACCTACGTGTTTGTATTTAAATAATTTAATTTACTTTGAAAACATTTTACAACCATTTAGTTTGAAAAAAAACATACTTAATGTATCATAATATGTTTGTAAATATGAAGGAAAACCGTAATCGGCTTTGTTATCAAAATAATTCATTTTTATTTAATGTAATATTGATATAGCTGTGTGTTTTCTCATAGGAAAAATAAATAAATAAGTAATGCAATTAGATATACCGATAAATAAAAAAAAAACGTTTGTCTGATTACATGCTTTAACCTTAAATGGCTTTTGATCGAGATGGAAGCATTTGTCAGGGAATGTGCAATTTACCACATAGGAGCATTTGCCAAACCTTTTTGTTTTTTATTTATTTGCATACAAAAAAGTAAGGTGATTTACGAACTGCGCTTTTATTTGTCATTCCTAATTAATATTATCTGTTCCGAAGATGACGTCGTATCTGGTAATATTGTTAAATTATTACGTATTCGCAATACCAGAAAAATGGTTATAAGATTATGTAATTTATGTTGTTTTATAAGGTTGTGCCATTTATTTTAAAGGGTTTGTTGTATCTATTGACAATGTGCCCAACGCCATCTTAAATATTCTAACATTAATGTAGGTTTTAAATTACTGATATACGTTCCAAATAAGTTGGAAATCTGACAAGGACTTTAATATTAATTTTAATATTTTTGATTTTCTAATTCTCGAATTGTAGCACAGGTATTAGGAGTATTCTACATATATTTACATAGGTACCAGTATTTCACATCTTAAAATGTTGAATCCTAAGTTAAAATAAAAGGTTTTGTCCATAGATTTGACTTCAACTATTCTTGGAGATGATCCTTTATCCGCAAATGGCGTTGTTTCTCATGGTAAGAACCCCTTGGTTGTATAATTGTTTATTTTTGTAAAGAATTGTTTTGACCTAGGTCTATACATTTCTTTTCCCCTACTCAACTAAGGTAAAAGTGTTTATTCTAGAGTTAGGGGAGATGATGGTAATCTGCGACCTCTGGGCAATAGTCATACACCTTAATCACTAGACTATCCACCAACTCAAATTTCAATTACATCTAAAAATAATAATATAAGAATTATTTGATATTATAATATAAGTGTTAGTGATTTATAATTATATCTAGTGTTTTATATTATGTCATTATAATTTAGCACTTTCTAAGTAAATATTTACAATGGAGTAAAGATCTTTAGAAAAATGAGCTGCGATGAAAAATTTTCAAGATGAGGCTAAAAGCTGCTAATTTCAAAAATTGGAGAAGATCAAAAGCACCACTACTGCCTTTGGAAGTTTATTCCGCCTCATTCTAATTCCAAGATTTATGATTAAAGGTTTTTGGTAGGTGTTCCAGTCCAAAACAAACAATTGCTTGTTCTTGCTTGGGCAGACTTTAGTATTATCTAACGCAGCATAGTCCTGGAATACTATTGTGATTCTGATATTCTGGTTTTACTCAAATAAAACATCTACATTATTGCGGCTCTTTTGTAAAATTGCATTCGATTCGTTAAATTAAAAAGTGCAATCACAATAATAAAGAATATTATTGTGGTTATATGTAATAAAAATATATTTTTATTGAAAACAATTTATTTACATTAAAACAGACGATTCATATTATATAAACAAAATATTTTTTAAATGAATTGCAAATTTTAATTTTGATTGTGGCTTTACCTAGTTCTTAGTACAATCATCTTACAGCTATCTGGCGTTGAATTTTTAAAAGATTATCCAAAGCCGTATTAAAACAAAAAATACAAAGGAGCTTCATTCGATTTTCACAGGTGTCGCTAACACACAAAGTATTTATTTCGTATCGGAATAAAACCACAATAATTAAATTAGAAAATAAATGATAAAAAATATATTCGTATCAACTTAATTTTTATATTAATATATTAAACTACAACAAATTGTTTGAATTATTTACTTATCTCAGTAGATTTGATGTTATTACATAGATATTTATAAAAATATATGTTGATCTTTACAATCACCTTAATAATACATATTGAATTTATTGAATTTGAAATATATTGTGATTAGGTTTCAAGATTCACAATAAAGTTAGAGGTAGGAGAATAACTGCCATGTATTCCAAACTTAGAAGTATATGGTATATGGTATTCAGAGCATGGTGTACGTGCTGTAGCTGGATATAACGGGCGATGTGCAGGAGTTGGAGACGGTGTAGCAGCAGTCGGAAGGCTGTCCTGTCCGCATGGTGCCGTGCCTGGCACATCGGTGCGAAGGGGTCCTGCGCGCATTACGAAATGTACCCACCGCACGGTCCCGCCTGACCACATCTGTAATCAAATTAATGTCTTCATTACTTTAGGCTCTTAGAGAATACCTCAACGAATTATTGGATCAACAGGTCTTTTTTATTCATGCTTTGTTTCGATTGAATCGTGGATCTCAATTTCCTTTTAAACGAGGAAATAATAAAAATCATTGTAATACAGTAAAAACCTACAAACCTAGCGTCTGTTCAAATGGACATATTTCCACATTCATAAATTTGTTTTTCTATGCCGATTTACAAATTTTACTTTTACTTTGCAATAAAAGCGGATGTTTCCAATACAAACAAGATGTTAAAAAAATAAATAATGTCGAAATCGGTATATGACCAACTATTTTCCCGAAAGTATTCCAAATTTTGTGTATAGTGGAAATATATCCCTTTGAACAGACGCTCCGCAGTTAGTAGGCACACTTAATCGCTCGTCACAGGTGCAGTGCAATGAGCCGCAGGTGACTCTACTCGTATTTATGAATTTCGTAACTATTTAACTTGGTGGCCACCAAACACTATTTTAAAATTAGTCCTTATCTCATTCGATTAACCCATAGGATTCAGGACAAGTCTTTCGACCCAGAACACGCCTATCTAAAGCTTATACCATTTCCAATGCTTCATTACCATTTTCTAGTACCAACAAAGACCACTACTCACTAACTGAATAATACGGTCTACACAAACCTAGTAAGTATGTTTATTTTACCTTTTATATTATTATTGTTATATTATTTATATATTATTATTCAATAATATTTTTTTTGCAGGATGTGCCAAAACATATTTTAAACCGCCACTTCACCTCTCAATGATTCTTAAACATTCCTGGAAAACCTGTACCTATATGCAAAAAGAGATACCTATATGGTTAAATTATGTTAAGTTACTTACTTAAAACGATTATTGTATCCATTTGGGTGGTAGGTATCCTTGAACAATCACAAAATAAATATTTTTTTTGTATTGCGCGTATTTCAGAAACTAGTAGAAATTTCCTCCAGTAAACGGCCTTTTGATCACGTGGTCACATTTGGGCAAAATGGGTTTCCGGCAGAATTCCGGCGAATCGACCTCAGGGTCGAACCGGTGTTTGTCCTTTTGGGCCGAAGTGGGAACACTTGGTTTGTTCCAACAATGATCCTTGGCCTCGCGCGCTTCGTAATAAGGGTTCCTGTTCATGATCGGGGACTTGTGATGCTGGAACATCATCGGCACATGATGGTCATCTGGATAGGGCTGGACGTTCAGGGGAACAGGTCTAGTGTTGGAACGGAGATCGAAATCGTGGGCGCGCGGTGCGGGGGGATAGCATTCCGAGTAAGGATGTTTGCGATAAGAATACATTTTTGACCGATAATTTAAAATATGTTTGCGCTATCTGTATTTTAAGATTTTTTTCTTTTATTTGACGTATACCCTAAAATCATGGGTTCATAATTAATGACATAAAACTACAGTCGATTTTAATTTCTTTTCTGCCAGAAGCTTTAAATGAAACTAAGTAACCACAAAGAGGGTTAATTTTCAGGAGATTAAAAAATATATTTTTATTAACGAAAAATATTAAAAAATTATAATAATTTGTAGTCAAAAATAAAAGAAAAAATGCATTTAAAGATATTTGACTTGAAGTTGTTTCGTAAAAAACTTAATAAACTAAACACCTATAATTTTTATTGAGTTTTATTAGATTTCAAAAGAGTATTAGTGCACATTAAAAATGTTTAAACTCCAAGAGATACTTTAAATATTAACCGCACTATTAATCTATTAACGAGTAAAAATATTTGTTTTTAATTTGTAAAAGGAAAATACTGCCTAATTGTTTCTCAAATAAATATAGAAATATTTTTAATTTCTCATATTACATGTTTACAAATTACTCTTAATATTTGTTTAAAATTATATAATTTCTGATATTATATTCTTGTATTACACTTTTTAGCAATTGTATTATTAGTTTTAATTAAATTTGTAAATAATGTGCTTTAGATAATTTACTAATGGTTTTTATTTTTATTTTATTATTTTGTTTTTGGTTTTATATTACTTTAACACTAACTATTATGTATTATTATTAGATTAGACAATTCGTGTTTCAAATGTCGTCGATGAGGGGCCCATTATCCACTAGATGGGTTTTCTCGGTTTTTTAATTGTTTACCACTCCACCACCAGGATTATAAAACAAAAATCTCCAATTTCAGGCTGATTTTGTTAGTTTATTTCTAAGTTGTTATACCATATATCTCAAATCGCTTAGTTACCTAAGCGATTTACAATTAGAATTTAGCGATTTAGCGATTTGGGAGGGACTTAAATCCCTCCTCCACTTTATTCACATCAAAAAACTATATTTATTTTGCATGTGATTTTTCTGGTTTCATAAGCGTGGTTTCATAAGCGTCTAAGTAATTCCCTAGAACAATAAATTATCTTTAATGTAAATAAACTGAATTCTTATATTTCTTGTGGATATATTTGCTAGAGCCTTTAAAAACCTATAAAATTTCATATAGGCGCCTTAATAGGTTTTCCACGAATAAAAAACGAAAGCAATTTCGATTGGGTGCTTTTGCGGATTGCCTGGCACAGTACCTCTTAAATTTATTTCGCTCGACAATTTTGAAATAGTATACAATTTGTCTAGATAAACCTAGGATGACTGAAACACATTATTTTACCATGCGTGGCGCATTCTGGTTAAATAAGTTTCATTATTCACTTCAAATAATATTCTCTGAATAAATAAAATTTGGTTTTGCAAAAGAAGCACAAAATAACCACTTAATATTTTGAACAATGTTGTGTCACCCAAAAACAGCGAACACCTTCCAAGGAATGTTGGCATCGAGTGGTTATTTTACACTGGGTTGTACCTACATAATTAAAATATTAAAATTGTTTTTGGTAAATGAATTATTTATTCACAATAAAATGCATTTTGATGAGACATCTTCTGAATTATTTAAAATTTGTAATGTAAACGTTTTTGTTTTTTTTTTCAATAATGCAGTATTTGCAGTTTCTGAGTGGTCGACGAATTCTTGTTTTTTTTTTTATGTTTATGACTTGACAATTTCCTGGACTGTCAGCACGGGTGACAACAAGCGACGTCTGGACAGATCATCTGAAATAATAAAACATACATAAATTAATATTTTTCCAGGTCGTACTATGAAGGTCGCTTCGAAGCGGACGATAAATTGCGTCTCTCTTGCCCACACGCTTGTATTCGTCTGAATAAAAAGGTACTCTTGTTGCTATGTCAGCTATAGTATAGCGTCTTATAGAGACGACATGATCTGTTGGAACAAACGACCACAATTTATTGTAGCCAACAAATCGGAGAAAGCCTACGGACGACCGATTTGTCGTATTCGAACGCGGGAACTAGTGGAGATGACTTCTTTATCATGCCTCCAATGCTTTTAAAACGTTAAAAAAAAAATGGCGAAAAAATAGAGGAAAACTTGGTGCAAAGGTTATCTCCTATGACGCGGTTCGAAATAATGCTACACACGTTACAATTTATATGACGGTTACTGGGTCAAGTTGCCCAAACAACCGAAAATATTAAATAATTATATATATTAAATATTACTATTTTTCGGTTTTGATGGAAGTTCATTCCAACAAATTGTATCGTCTGCATGGGCCAACTTTTTTTTGACTAACAAACAGCACATACTTACATAAATTATTTAAGCGTATAAAAGGTAGGAAAAGGGTAAACTCGCATCGCTAGCAATTTTTTTCAGTGAGTTCTCAAGTGAGTTTTCAAGTTCATTTGAGTGAAACTCCAGAAAATGTATTTCGTACCCAAGTACGGCATTTGAGGAAATTACCTGCGTAGTAGGGTTTGTTAGTACATACTGCACGTTATCATTTGAATCGTGGAGCATTTTGGTTTCACCCGTAGGCCTGTACTCCATGATTGCATTTCCTGGCAGTATTGGCCTGTAGATCGGATTGCAGAAGTCGCGCGCACACGGCGGGGGGCAATATGGCGGGGGACAAGGGGAAGGCTGCATTCGGGGGAATTCGGCACGACCTGCAATACGAAGATTAATATAAATGCTCCATACTTCTGCCATCGCTTGACTAGCATATGTAGACCTAAAAGGATGAGCTTGTGGACAACCTAGAACGTTACCAAAACCTGTGCACATCTTTGATCAGCGCAAATTTGATCATATTCTGAATTCCGGAAATAACCGAAATGGTGACGCACACTTCGCACAAATGGTGACGCACACATCTTCGCCAAAATTTAGGCAGTTGTCCAACCACGGCCTACCCTTACGATCTGATTCGAAAAAAAAAACATGAGTATTCCAAACCATAAACCAGCATTCATTGAAAAGTCCCTTAGGATTCTTGCAGCTGGACTGTGGAATGACCTCCATTTTTAAATGTCGTCGTCTCAAGAAAACAATAACTTTTAAAAACTAGTGAGCTGACTAGGAAGTTCGCTTTCACCATGCCTTGCAAGTTTTACTTTTAAATTTTAGTTGTAACCGGGATTTCAAACGAGATACTTACTCCGGGGGTTGCAAACCCGATAGCGATTATAAATAAAAAAAATACCGCCGCGATTAAGTGATTGTACGCTAGAATAAACGCTTATAAGTAATTATTAGTAGTTTCATAGTTAAACTAATTGCATTATTATAGTTAATTTGTGTAGTGAGTACTACTAACCGAACTATTGCATCTCCGAATATTTTGACATTATCTAATTACCTTTATTACCATTTATTTACTTGTTTATATACCTACGTAAATCATATACAGTTAAACGTAATATTGTGTGTTACATTGTATTTACAATAAAAGTTACATTGTGAACAACAAAGTGTCTTCCTCACCTATTTACTCAGATTGGTACAGCAGACTCAGCCAAACATATTGTCCAGGAGCGGAGTGCACAATCTCCGAATTGGCAAGCGAATTGGGTCGCTTGTAAACAATTTTATTTTTTGCCTAAATATTTCAGCTATTCGTCAAATCTGCTTAATAGTTATAGCACTAATTATATTCGTCATCATCTCTTTCTTTTAGTACGAGTTGTAGCGACAATTAAGGATGGTTTTGTTGACAATAAATTACACAATTAGAAACATTTTTACACTTGGAAAATTGCATTATTTGTACACTTTCGACGACTTATATTTTATTAAAATATAATGTTGACGTATACATTTTACAACTGTTTGAAAGTAAAATAGTTAAAATAAAGACGACTCATTTACCTTGAGGCATCGCTCCAATGGGACACCTGGGCTTACAGCACGGCAGAATGGGCCTGGGACAAGGTTCTGGCCTCGGTCTGGGCTGGAGAACCAGTGGCTTGGGCGGAGGCGCTGGGCGGATCGGGCAGCAGGGCAGAATCGGCCGAGGGCATTTCTCTGGCTCGAACCTAAGTTTCATTTCCAATTTATTGGTTTGTCCAAAAATGCATTACATACATTTATTTCAATTTTATTCAATACTAGCTGTTCAGCCCCGGGTTTCACCCAGGACGAACGAACTAACTAAATCTGCGCATATGAACATAACCTAGAACCATTAGTATTAGCAGGAAGTAGCGTAACAAAATAAGACAATTTCTTCTATGCCGTACTAAATGCCATGATGTAACGCTATATTTATTTCTACACAAATGCGTCATCGGCGCACAGTCTTCGATGGACCTGCCAATCTTCCGGTCTACCCTGAATAACCAGTCCCTTCTTGGCGCCACGGCGGCGTCTCAACGACGAAGTATCGCATTATACTTTACACATTATTATATATTCAACATTATTGAAAAAAAAATAGTTTAGCATAGTACATTTAAATAATCTAATAATCAAATTAGGATAAGTCTTAGGCTATGTAAATTTTGAACAGATATTCCATTATTTTTAAAAAAATAAACACAGGCAATGCTTAGTGGAGCAGTTTGAACCGCAGTTGAATTAATTAATTAAACTAATTAATTAAACCGCAATTAATAACTAAAGCAATTTGAATTTGAGATTTTTAAAACGGATGTAATATACATACTAACGAAACACTTGTGTGAATTAGACACCACGAACCAAAGTAAAACCAGACTGAGAAAATTTACAGATAAAAGAATAGGGCTTCAGACATTTCGACGTCACGGACGTCTTTTCAGTGGGCGGAGAAAAATCTACTTGTGATTCTTATCTGATGCTGGAGAACAAAGTACACACAAACTAACTGCCGTCTTTGGAGCAGACTTTTAAGTCTAGCTAAGAAGGCAGCGAACAGAGTTTGCAGTGGTACCAAAAGCTCACTCATATTTTTATTGTATGTAACAACATACAATACTCATATTGTATGTAACAACATACAATAATTTCTCCATACAAACGCTGTAGTGTTGTCACTCACTTATCACTTAGATATAGTAGGTATAGAAGGTATACCTGGATGCATATATATACATATTTATTTATTGAGTTAATGTTATATTACTATTAGATGCTTAGAAATTATAGCAGATTTGAATACCAACCAACAAATAAAAACAAAAAACGTGCTACTAGAACCTGGGCCGCAGGGGTGGATCCGGTACCTCTCGACAAGGACGCCACGGCGGCAGGCAGGGCAGTCGCGGCGGGTTGCAGACGATGGGCCGCGGGCATAGTGCCGGCGGGCCGGAGCATCGCGGCGGCATCATCGCGCAGGGCACGCTGCGACTGGGCAAGCGGAGACGGTCGGATTGACCCGATCGGCCGTGCGCGACGGGGCACGCCTGCGGCAGGCACGACGGGCACGGTGGGTTGCACGGCGGCACGGGTGCCGGGCACGCCGGCTTGCATGCCCGCGGCGACGGATTGTCAGTCGGGCACACGACGGCCGACGGCGGCCACGAGTAAACCGGCTGGCAGGCCATACTGTTAGTTTTACGATTTTTTTACTTATTATTTCATTTATACTCTGTCGAATTTAGACCGGATCCGAAAAGGTTGTCATTTTTTTGATGTGTCAAACCCACATAGATGTCAAAATGTTTTGTTTTGGCGATGCGCCATGGAAATCGAGTATGTGGTAGACGTCAAAACAAATCGAAATAAATAAAATGTAAAGCGAAAGCATAAAAAAAATGTACTAAGTCTAAATTTATTATATATAAAATACGTAAAAGCTGCAATATGAAGAAAACATAAATAGCAAGGAATCTAAAAATATTCATTATTAATTGCATTACAAGAAAGCACACCTTTGGTCAGGTATTAAATTCTATATATTTATTGCGTAGAATAAAGATTAATCTGCGCGCCTATCTGGAATCGCATCTTTGCCATAACATGGAGAAGATGTAGTTAGGATTTCTTAGGTTTTTCTACTCATAATTGGTTCTTCGTTTCTTCACACATACCCTGATGCGGCCAAACAAACTGACAAATTGGTTATTATCTTATCGTTATCTCACTAATTTTAAATTAGGTATGGTGGAATATAAGTTTATTAAACTGTGGAGGGATTTGCTTACCCTTATGTTGTTAATTTTGTCGCGAGAAAAATAGATAATTCATCCGACAATTACATAAGAGGTCGATTACACATTCTATTTATGGTGCCATCATTTTGAACTAATATGACTCAGTTTGCATTACTAGCGCGTACTATTAGCGAAATAATCCTCATAGTGCTGGATTTAAACATGTCTAATAAGAAATGTATTGCTTATCTACAAGTTTGATTGCTTGGAATATTTTTGTTAGTTTTCATATTAAGGAATTCGGAAATTTATCTGCACTTTTAATATGTAATTAATTGATTTAAATAAATCAGCTTTATTTAATTTGAATTACAGAAATATCAGATATAAAATTTACTTCCAACAAATTAATATGGCTGCTATCGTGAGAGGTGCCGAAAATGACATGTGCTGTCAAAAGCCGCCTCTCATCTGCGTCGGCTGCGAACCTATTTGCGATCCTCAGCCCAAGATAAAGAAGTTCAAACCAAGACCACCCATTCCACCCTGCAGAAACCCATGTTGCGGACATTGGAAAATACTTAATGAAAAGTAAGCCAATCACTAATCAACGATAATATTTATTGCTAGAAACTGCGTCGGCAGCTATTCCAGTTGCTACCGTCATCATTCGTAAGATAAAATATAAGTATAAACGTAAAAAATTTAAAGTAAAGTATAAAAAGATACTCATAGCATAAAATAATACTCCGGAAATGTATCAGATAGGTTTCAAGAGAACATTTTAATAAATCAATAGCAAAAATATATTTTTAAAAACAAGCTTTTATTTGCTTGAATGCGTATACAAAATTTCGTGTCTGTGCTGTTGACCGTTGAGGAGTTCCTTCATCTGGAGCCATTCCTGGGTGTAGTACCAGGTCATGCTTACCATAAAAATGCAATTTCAACTCCGTAGGATAAGAGGAAGTGGTTCAGCCTTTGACTTAAATCGACATACGAACATTGTAAGCTAAATAAAAACTTGAAAAAAAATATTCATTTTCAGTCTTCTTTCTCTTATTTAACCAAAAATATAAAAATAATGGAGATACTTAGTACATATCTATATAAATCTAGTACTATCTTTGATAACTAATTTCATAGTTGTCATTGATGTTTATGTCGTTAAAAACATTAAAAAAACATTTTAGTAACAGGGGTTACAGTTTCGGTAAACTATATTTTGTTTATAGTATTCAAAATATGAAAGACTATCAATGTGTGTATATCAACATTGAAACAATAGGAGACGTTTTCTATAACTATGTATTCGAAATTGTAGATCAATCTGCCTACACAATCACATTTCAGTATACTTGTAAGTGCCGAAGGGAAAATGGATTTGGCTGGATTTGCCTTAAAATCCGAATTATGTAAAAATAATTTTACCCTCAAGAAGCATTGTTTACCAGTAAGTAGATTGTGTGCCAGGGACCAAAAGCAAGGCAAGAGAACTTTATTTTTACACATTCGTAATAAAATGAGTTGGAACTCTGAACCAATGTTTATTTACAATTATTTGGCAGCATGTTTTTAATGATGTCCGGTGAGTTGCATGTCGTAAGACTATTATGAGATCTTAATCTTAATTTTTTCGATGATGACTATAATGGACAAGCCCGTACAGTGATTGCCATAAAGTTATATACTAGTTAGAAGCAGCTCTAACGAGTTGAAGTTTCTTTAAAATGACGATGACGATGTGATGATGTTTCTTTAAAATAGTCAATTGAATAAATAATTGTGTTATCGCAAAAGATTTATATGCTTAATCTGGCTAGGAAATGAAGATTGTCTCTTGTTGCAATCTAGTACCAGCTGTGCTACTCTTGGGCCATTCCAGATCGCAAAAACTCTACCCTCAAATCTTGCAATTTCTCAGTACAAAAATCCAAGCAGCCAGCCCTGCAATAATCCTTTCTTGTTGGCTTCAGGAGCCCTTTTCGCCCAAGTTTGACGACAATATGCTATGCTATATCGATGAGGAGCTTGAGAAAGATTATGAGAATTGCTCAAAGCGAAACGCGCAACACAAGTACAAAAACCGATAATAAAATACCATAAGTATATTTTTTGTGCTTTTTAAATTCCCTTCTCTAATCTTTAATCTCTAATCTTTATCGTCGGTAAAAGTACCAATTTAATTAACAAATATACCTTTTAATTTTAATGGCATAAGGAAACTTCACCACGTCTCGTAGGTTGAAATAATCCCGTAATAACAATTTGAATATCATTGAACATTCAATTTGTTAGTGTAAATAATAAATATGTTGCAGGCCCTGCTGCTACGACCTGCCCTGTAAAGCGGATTGTTTTAATCACCCGCCTGGAGTCAAACCATCAGGAAGATACGACTATACCGTTTGGTATCCTGGGATAGATCCTCGTTTCTTCCGAGGACAATGCGCAATAAGAAATGAGTCATCTCCAAAAGGTCCAAAGAAATGCGTTTATCCAGCACATCCATATTTCAGAGATTCTTGCTGGGGATGTTAGGTGTATTTACAGGGACGTTGATACAATAAATAATATTCCGAAATTTTATGCATGCAAACCCGACCGGTAATTATCTGATACCTATTACTCGATCACTAACCAACGGCCTACGAACACGGTTGACTCATGTGAGACCCGGTGCTTGATGCGATTCAACAATAAAACACAATTAGACTGAGTTCGTAAATCATACGGTAACACAATTGAACTGAGTTTCACAAAATATAATTCGGTGATAGGATTCGACTGAGCATTACCAAGTTTATTACAATAACTGAGAATTACCTAAAATACATCAAGTTTCGACTGAGTTTTATAACCGATATAACGATAATATGATTCGACTGACTATTAGCAATAAAGCGGCAACTCAATTGGTTTGACCAGTAAAAAGTATAATAATTAAGGGAAAATAAAACGAAATAATATAATAAGTTAATGGCAGCCACTGACGAAGTGTTTTTGTGCATTTGAAACTATGTTATGGAGATATTTTTATTCCAAGTCGAGTACTCGAATCACAAAAACACAAAATACACAAACACACAGTCGTTCACAAAAAACTAGGTTAGGTTGATCATTATAACTTTAAATGCCAAAATAAGCCAAATATTGCAATCGAACCTTTTCCGTAGTTCAAAGCTGTTCATACAGTTTAATCTTCAAAACCAAAACTGATTCTGTGATACTTGTAAATTTGTAATGCAATTTTTAAAGTTTTATGCAATCTTGACGGGTATACTGCATTTTAATCTATCCACGCTCCAATGAATCGATCGACATTTTTTATAGGTTCTACATGAAATATTTCTGAATTATTTTTGATTTCATTTATTTATACAAGTCGTTTATTTTTATTAGTGGCTTCAAACTTATTGTTTTGTTAGCCAACATAATTGTGTGGTTTTATTAGACATAGTTCATTTAATTTCAGTTCCTTGCTATTTATGTAAACCAATCTGAGAATTACATCATGCTTTAATCTGAATATTATAGCAGCAAAAAAAAAATATGAACAAACCAATAAAATTAACTGATTACAATTGACTTATTTATTCCTAACTCGCCTTTATGTAAATAAAAAATGTCTACATGTTAAAATTATGGTTTATATGTTTTCTAGCTGCGTAATTCCTGTTACATCTGGGCATGTGGTTATATATTCAGGTCTGGTTTGACGGAACCCTCATCGGTACAAACTGCTAAGCAAGTAGAAACTACCCATTTGGTCGTTGGCTAGCCGTTTTGTTCTCCAGGCTCAGTTTATGGGACAATTAGTGCCCAAAGTTGTCATAAA
This sequence comes from Neomicropteryx cornuta, assembly GCA_020383195.1. Taxonomy (NCBI): domain Eukaryota; kingdom Metazoa; phylum Arthropoda; class Insecta; order Lepidoptera; family Micropterigidae; genus Neomicropteryx; species Neomicropteryx cornuta. The sequence goes on from JAHKQU010000014.1 coordinate 18,161,756, forward strand.
GCGGCACAGTATGCCTTCCACTGTCTTTATATGAACAGCAATCAATGGAAACCGACAGATGAAGGAAAATCGTGCAAAAGCTAGATTAGGAAGTTGAATTAAAGTTTACCTAATTATTTATTTATTTATTTGAAAGACACCTAATTAAGTAAATGTTTGAAGTGTAAAAGATTTTGCACATGTTTTGCAACCATGAAAAACCCCAACCCCAGTTTTTTTTTAAATTTAATTTTAGAAGTGTTCTAATATTTTATTGATATTATTTTTAACACAAAACAACATTTGACGTACGGCGAGGAGTACTTGATATCTATAATTTCAATCGAATAACTCTTGTTCGTGTATTGCTCACGCATATAAAGCTTTGTGTATATAGGGTAAAACGGTATTGCCAGAATCTCACTCACATGCTGGGTCGATTTTTAACAAAAGTTAAAAAACACCAAGAATAAATCCGGCCCTAAATCGAAATTTCATCGCAAAGTTTTTATTTCTTGTCTCACAAAAGTATAACTAAGGTGACCATCGTTCACTTAAGACCTCAATGGTCAACATTTAGGGTTGAATTTACCGCCAAATTTATTAAAAACACTCAATTCACTCCAAAGCTAAAATGATAAAAAATCTTCGATTACGCCTTTCATGAATTCAGATATAGTATATACGCTATTAATAGAAATGCACTAAACCGATGACGTTTTTAAGAGCACACGGCAGCTGGCGTATTATGACGAGATAAAAGAGAGCGAATATCTTAAGGAAAGCACATCTGTTTAGCTGTTTATAACAATATCCATTAAAAACAATATCCTAGTTATAGGCGCCTAGCTAAAGATAATTCGTCCTCCATATCTACAATAATTTATAATAATTGGCACAAAGCCTGCGCGGAGTCGCCTGGCGTTTTAGTCGTTGAGATTGCGCCCGCGCAGCAGCACGCGCGTCGCGAACAAAACTCTTCGAAATTCGAATGCGATGTTCGGGCCACTTTTGAATTTTTGACCGTTGCCGAAATGTGCTCAAGATTTATCCCATATTAAAATGGAGTTCGCTACTATCGTAGTTCCTCTGTTGGCGTTGATTTTGTGTGAGTTCTAATTTAGCGTTTTTAAATTTTAGTATTATTTTATAGTCCTTCAGGCAGTTTTTGAAATGTTGTTTTTGTTACTTTAAACAATTACTTTAAATCATTGCGATTAATTTAGGCGTACAATATGCTATGAAAACAATTTAAACTAAAATAACGAAAATATTTTAGGTTCATAAACTAGAAATATAACTCAGATAGCTGCCCTTTTTTATTTTATTTATTTACACTTTAATACAAAATTACAGCATTTAGTAATAAGGTTATGGCGAAATTATTGCCTCAAAGGCAATATCTACCAATTAACCAACTTTAGATTATACATCGGTTGGTTAATAAATTATTTTAGTTGTTTGTTTCTGAAAGAGTAAGCCCTATAGTAAATCGATATTTATCCATCTATTCATCTGTACTGCATTTTAAATTCCAATGCCTGTTACATTTATACCATGCAAGTAGAATTTTGAGCAATTGGCACGAAATTTGGACAATATTGATTAATTTAAAATAGATTTAGTTAACTTTTCAAAATCTTTGGATTTGATATCAAATCGGGGTCCTCAATAAAGGTACTAAATAGATCCTAAACTTGAGATAGCAAGATATAATTCGCCTTATAAATTAGATTTTAAAAATAACTTATTAATTAAATTAGTATAGTGTATGATAAAAATAAAACGATTATTTTCAGACAAAATTACCACCTTGTTACAACCATTAAATAAAAAAAAAATATTTATATTTTCATTTAAATATTTTATTTTGTTTCCGTAATGGTATTGTATTTAATAAAATTTTATTCTTATGCACAGATGATTAAACCTTGATCGATTCTTAAAATTTAAAAAATACACATTCTGACTGCATTTCAAAAACAAGTGGCTTACCGTAGTATATCTAAAAACCCGTTTTGAAAAAAAAATGACGCGACTTAAAACAGTGTCGAGTCGCACTTAATTAATAGTAAATTTAGTTGACATTCCAGTATGATGTAAACATCTACGAAAATACTAATGTATTTTGTTCATATCGAGATTCGATATCCAACACGATTTTTGTGATAAAGTTTTGTAGATTTATTTATACATTTTTATTTTTATTTTGCACCTTTCAGCGGCAACAAAACAGGTGACAAAAAAAGAATAATTTCGAAAAAAAAATATCAATGTAAAATAATGACAATTATCGTCATGGTTTATTTTTTCTTCGAAGTACATGGCTCACCTCGCGGTAGGGCGCTTATAACTAGTTCATTTATAAGAACAACAAAAAACGATTTCTATTAAATTTTAGATTTTTTCTCGTAATCTCGTACATAAATACATAAATACGAATTATTATTCTAAAATGATTATTTATGTATGTATACAGTTAGTTTAGATATTATTTTAACTATAGGCTAGCTCAGGTGATACTGAAAACGAGGGAATTAAAGAAATTTATGAAGAGCATTCTCATTCACGAATGTCCTGGGAAGGAAAAATTTGAACTCTATTTTTCTTTTCCTCAAAATCGGATTTATTTTGGAAAATCTTCCAAAATAAATAAATGTTTAATCAGTCGTTGCGACTAACATAAGAAAGTTTACCAAGTCACTACAGTCGCGTGTATTATACACATGACACAACCCATAATTTATTTATAAAACAAGTTTCGCCATATTTTTCACAGTTTTAGTTTACATTAAAATCATAAAAAATAAAATTTATTTTGTTTATTTATTTTATTTAGAATACAAATATAGTTATTTAGATTATATTATGCATATGAATAAACCATCTTTTTATCCGATAAATATTCCGCCATTACTGTGTACAAAGTACTATTATTTTTATTATCCAAATACAATATATTTTAAATAAATCCCTTAACCTACAAAGTCCACAAGATCTTAGCTTATTAAAAAACGAGAAAAAAACTAACGGAGCACACTATACTTTAAATTATATACACACTTATATGTAACATGTTTCTGCGATGCAAGTGTGTTAAGTAACATGTTTTTGTTGAGAAAAGTTCTTTATATCTTATAAGTTCTTTGTAAGTTGTTTTTAAGTTTTAAGTGATGGCGTGATGGAGACATGGCGTCCATCATTACTGAAAACTTTTTTTATTCGCCATTTTCTGTTTCTACGATCTAAAGAATAAAATTAATAATTAACCATATCATCTTAGATACTACCAATAGTAGGTATCAAGCTTAAAACAATTATCATTAGACTTCTTCTGCCTAATAATATCTAAACAAAGCAGAAAAATGGTTCAGAGGTTATCATTCTTTTTCGTATCGTAAAGTTTTTGTTTATAAATAATGTTATCATGGAGATAAATAGGTTTTTTTGCAAAAATATATTGTTTCCTAATAGCAGTTATAACTCAAAATACACAATTTGAGTCATATCTACATATCTACGGATTATAGTATACTTACTCATAAAATAAATTATTACTTTAGCGTGTAAAAACATGGGAGCATGCCTCAATAATAACACTAGTTTATTATGGGCTACGCTTGACGTAAGCTCAATTTACACAGGCAATTATGGTCACTAAGGTGTCGCCTGAATAACTCTAAATATTTTATAAAATGATTTCAAAAATATTGCATCTTGTATTTATTTGGTTTGCGAATAATAAATAATAATAAGTAAATGCCACACTGAATGTGCAAATATTAAATATTTCGGTTATTTACATCCAGGGTTTATTTAAACAAAAACTATCAATAAACTTCTAGTTATCAATGGCCAATAAGATTAATGTATCCTGTAAATGAATTAAAGAAAAGGTAAAATATCATTATAATAATAACTCGTTTTTCTCGTGTGTGTATGTAACTATAACCTAATAGTTGGTGCAGCTATGTTTTTGTAAAGGTAATTATGTACACATTTTTTATATTTTATTTTACTGTTGATGAAGTCAATCTTCTCCATCCGAGAAGTGTAATATAAGTATTTGACAGCTGAATTATTGCCACTAGAAGTACCTACCTACTCTGCATAATTATTTTGTCACTAGAGCCTTGTATTGGCTAGCCTGTGGCGTCCTCTTTCATTTTAATTTGCATACTAAGGAGCTTCACGTCGATCAGGCTACCAGCGGCAACGTCAGTCCTGACAATTGTAAATTAAACATTATACTGACGGCGTTGAAAGGTTGAGCTGTTGAAGTATACCAGTGTAAGCATAAACAAAACGTTAAAAGTGGAGTCTTCGCTCGAAACTCCATTCAAACGCTGATCCCAATTTCTTATTATAAAAGAGCTCACCAAAATCTACGAGTATGTTTGCCGGAAAATGGCTTTGTATTTTTGTAATATTTTAAACGCTTGAAGCGTTTAAAATATTTTTTTGTATTTAAATTATGGCATTTTTCAAGCAAAAAGCTATGTAGAAAAAAAAACTATTTCCGTGGGAACCAGCTTTGCTGGGTTCGTGATAAGTAAATATTATTTTATCAAAATTTTGTTTGAAGTAGAAATATGGGAAATAATCTTCCGACATATTTGACGAAATTTTGGTCTAATTCTTTGTAATGCCCAAATTTGGCTATAATTACGAGGTAATTGGTGTTTTGGTGTTTGGCGGGAGGGGAAAGGCCAAAGGTTTATGAACAAGGGTGCAGAAGCAGAGCTTTTTGTGAATATATAAATACGAGCTATTACGGTCGCTTTGGTCGATTAGTTTGTTATTTTCAAAAGGGAATAGGTTACTATACTCTCAGTGCAATTAGATTATTCGCAGATGCGAAGAAATTCGCGATCTGGGGGTTTTGTTTGACTCGCGGCTAACATTTCATTGGCACGTGCGATGCATAGCTGCGCGTGCCAATAAAATGTTGGGATTCGTGCTTCGAACCAGTCGATCTTTAAGTAAGTTTTTTTCTTTGTTTTACTTATCTAGCATATAAACAATAATAAATTTACACTGGCACTTGCGTACCTTACAAAAATAAATTTATCATCTTACAGGCACTTGCCTAGTTGGATGGATTAATCAAATGTATCCATGTGGTTTATTTTTATTTTTTATTTTTTTTTTTCATGTTGGCCGATGAGGACAAGTCTGTCTTCCTAACTAAGTAAGAGTTACCTGTTCTAAGGAAAGTTATTTATGATTTTTACAGTGAGCATACAAGGGACCTGCGCAAAAACCTGTGAAAAATATAAAAATTAACTAAGGCACAAATATACACCCTGATATACACACCCACACACACATTTACGGCTTAACGTCACGTATTTTGTTTTACCCTTTTGCCTGTCATTACTTTTTTTATAGCGTATAGTGCAGTATTTTTAGTAGTTTTTTGCAGCATGTAGTGCGTTATTTCAATATTTCATCGCTGTTTGGATAAATATGTTTGTATAATGCAAGTATAAATAATAAAATATCTGTCCTGTCAATTTACTTGTGTATCGATACTATTCGCCAACAGGTATCAAAGATTATTGATGTTTCTAATGTCAACCCTGATGCAATGGCACATTCTAATATTATGCCCAAAAAGATGACATAAACGGTCCCTTTAGAAATATGTAGTTTATTCTTGTGCCTTAAATTCAAAGGCCAATAAAATGATTATGACACCACCTAAAATCTCATCAATATGTCAATTTAATAATGTGAGTTTCAAACTGGTTTTGCCTGGACATGCCACCTGGCGGCTTAGTAGTGAACGTCTGCTTATGATCCAGAGGTTTCGGCTTTAAAGCTCGGCGAAATGGTTACCTCAGCACTGTCAATAAGTTACGAAACTAGACTACAAGAAGTGTTGTCATGGTGTAGCGAGCAGCCTCGCATTCAACATCATACGATTAGAAGGAGACGACAATAAGAGTCTGGATAGCGCAGCGCTTCTTTACAAGCAGACTATACGATATAAAGAAGACTTGTTTTTACAAACTCTGATTGCGTAGTTGCTGTATATGCAAATTGTGATAGAATGTATATTTACATATCTACGGATTATAGTATACCTACTTATAAAATAAATTATTACTTTAGCGTGTAAAAACCTGGGAGCATGCCTCAATAATGAAACTAGTTTATTATGGGCTACGCTTGAGGTAAGCTCACTTTACAAAGGCAATTATGGTCACTTCGATGTCGCTAAACGAATCATTAGGGAAATGTGATCAATTTCGTTGGCACTTCGCGCGCCCGCACCGGTTGCTAAGTGCATGCGTAATAATTAGACCTCGTTCACACAAGACCAAGCCAGGGGAAGGAAAACTCAAAATCTTGTTTTTAAAGTTACGTAAAAAAAATGGAAGAAACTGCCAATTTTAATGGGATTCAATTTCAAGCATTGTTTTAACATGGAATTATTTTTGTTATACATATATTTAACCACATTGGAAAACTTTGATCAGGGCTAATAATATCCGCAAAGACCTTACATACGAACATCTTATGTACTTGAATATTTTTTGTTTTCTTTAACTTATTATATTTACTTTTTTAAGGTTCAGCGCAGCTTGGTTGTCCAAATGACTGTCACAAATCTGTCTTTGTTATAAATACATATGTATACGAGTATACCTATTGGTTTTAGGAATCAGGTTTTAGGAATCAGGTTTTAGGAATCCGGTTTTAGGAATCCGGTTTTAGGAATCAGGTTTTAGGAATCAGGTTTTAGGAATTAGGTTTTAGGAATCCGGAAGTCCTATAAAAACTTGCTACGACATGTAGGGTATATGTGTGTACGTATGTATGTTAATCTAAAAATATATTTTCACTTAAAAAATATTTTTTTATTTAAAATTATATGACCTAATATAATATGTTAAAAACTTTGTTTTTAAGTTAAAATTTTCTATCTTCTGCTCAAAAAATAAAAACTCGTTATTACTTATATTTAACATTTAAATAACGATAACGTACTTTCAGGTGTTTTACTAACCGTTGCAGTTAGCCAGTACGTTGAGTGTAACAGAAAGCTTGGAATATTTGTATGTAGTTTGTACACTGTCAATAATAAAGCTGTTATCTCAAACGAGCTTCGGTTGCAGTTCAAGAGGTTCGCTTTACGCGTTGCTCACTTCACTGCAGGCAAGAAATCCCGATGCAAATTGAGATCGAGTGCTGCGATATTGTTATTAGCAGATTGCCTGTTAGGATCTTACCATAAAATGGCAAATTTATGATCCAGTCGAGCTTGCGTTGACGCTGGATGTCAAATTAATTCAGTTCGAATCAATCAAAATTAGGCGCTGCTATACTAACAAGTAAGAAATAAAATATATTTGCATTTATATAAGCTGTTTATTCCATTATATTAAACAACTTGATCAACATAATTTTTTCGTTTGTTTCGTTTCGTTTCGTTTTTTATTGAATCCAATACAATACCATTTAGCATAAAACAATCAAAATACCTGGTAATTTACAATAGTTTTAAATATTTTAAGCTATCTTAAGGCAACATAGCACCCAATATCTTAAACCGAAAAAAATGACAAGATTTTCAGAGGCATTCTAAGCTTTAAGCGACGCGATTATACAATAATATTATAGATGCAATTGTTAGTTTCACACAAAAAACTTATTTACTTTCGCTGTTTGAGCTACATAAGTAGAAAACCAACTGAATCAATAATGAAACTGAATTGAATTGTTTGTCCGTACTGAATGGCCTCGCATCATGAAAACAACAATGAGGCTGTCAGAACTGCGCCCAATAGCGCCTCCCCGACAACACAAGGCTTACGAACGAAGAAGAAAAATATAGACATGTGAAGTGATCATACGCATCCAGTCCTGCCTATAAAATATGTAGTTAGACGTGGTAAAACGACATCCTTCGTTAAATATAAAACCCAATAAATTATTATTAAAAAAATCCAGTCAAAAGGAAGTTTGACGTGCCAAAGGTTCGTTGTATATTTTAGTAAACTTCTGCTTATGATCGAGAGGTCTCGGCTTTAAAGCTCGGTGAATTCGACGCGAGTGGGTTACCTCAGCATTTTTCTACTTACTATAAAATAATTGTTTCTGAAATGGACTTTCGGAAACCGACGTTTTTTAATCCAAAATCTGAAGAGTCAATGCACTATTGTTTGTTATGTTATTGTACTTGAATTGAGCTGACTATGAGGTACAATTATATCTCTGAATACCTGGAGAGCATCAACATATGTGCGAGTACTTAACAAAAAATCAACTTCCTCACAATTTAGGTTTTCGAGTTGAAGAAGGAAACAGTCGGACACCGCCAAATAGTGACGTTTATTACAGTTTAGGCAGGTAATTATATAATTGCCCTGGCTATGTACTATTAATCTTTTTTTTTACAGTAACACTTTCGGGAATAAAAGTGAGACTGTTTTTTTTATTTAATATTAAAAGAAATCCACAGTACATATGAAGAAAAAAAAAGTTAATAGTAAATAATCTAAACACAGATTCCTACATTATGTTACTTTGATATTAATACAATTACTAAACATCGTCTAAAAAAAATATTTAAAACGAAAAAGATATTGAGAGCGAAACAAAACTTAAATATACACTTTATTCATGTTTTTCAGACAGGTATTCATAAAGAGTGAAAACTATGTATTTCTAGTGTCACGAACAAAAGTTATTTACCGAAATCTATTAAATCTATATATATCATGGTTTGATCTTTGATATGGTTTCTAAGCGTTGTGGAAAATCCGGTGAATGGGTAAGTTGTATTTTTTATTAGGACGGTTAGGTTTAGAAATAGGAAAATTTAAAATATTAATATTCTATCTTTTTTATGAGATATATGATTCCATGCCTTGAAATATAAAAGCGAAATTAAAGTGTATCTTTTAAAAAATATTTTTATATTAGGACTCAAACCCATATAAATATGAGCTGAGTACTTTTTTTTGAAATAATTTATTTTGGAATTGGTACACAGAAAAATAAAAAAAAACCATATCGCAATGCAATTTGTTGGTAGATCCCATTATAGTATTGATAGAATATCCCGGATCTCGTAAATGCTCGTCACCTGAGCAATAAAATTGTAGTCATCACTATGTAAATATCACCCACCGTATTTAAATACGCTGATTATCTCTAGAATTAATATACTTATTCAAGAAGAGTTTTAATATATTATATGTATCTAACACTAGAAATTCCATTAATATACCTATCGTCTAATAATAAACTACACAAATAAAATGGTGGATTATAAATAATTTAATTGCGGTCGTGTTTTTACAATTTACATCGGAATATCAACAATGAATAAACATAACCTTGCAATGCCTTAAGAAATTAATTGTCGACTTGGAGACAGATTTTGTGATTATTTAAAGTTATAATTTATAAACGGCTGGAGTTGCCGCGCAGGTTTCGCGTTAGATATTAAAACCAATCGCGCGTTTTAGCACTTATAAATCAAAGCGGGAAGCGAATTAGAGACCGACAAAGGCAGCCGGCCTTTGCGTTGTTAAAAGTGACCATTAACTGTGCTAAAAATAAAAAGCATACGCCGTTATTTATATATTTTTTTCTATTTAATGGTGGTCTGCGAAAAAGTGCTTTAAATTTTGCTATGAAATGTCCCTATTTCATGCAAAAACGGCCGTGCAATTTTTAAACAATATTAACGTGATTTGTTTCGTTTTTTTTTACTATTTTACGCTTTCTACGCTTTTCTACGAACGATTTATAAAGCACAATGCTATAGATGAGCTCGTTCTAAAAAATACTATTTTATTATTACAATATTTATTTTAAATTTACTTAATTTATTAACGTGATTTTAGGTAGATAGAATTTAAAATGATGTCATAAAATTGATAGTACGTTTCTGCGTCACCGTCAATCTTAGTCATTGCCCACTTTTTATTATTGTTCTATTTTATCACTATCAGTTAGTTTTGAATAATATAATAATTATATTCCTTATTAATTATTTTGATGAGTAATTTTATTACGCATAAAATATATATGCATGAAAGAAGCCGCTGCCTCGGTGAATTACTGTAACAATTATTAAATAATAATAATAGTTTGTTTGATTGTTTTTATTTGTCCTATATTATTTCAATCTTAAACATTACTGTCTTATCGGCACAGATTGAAATGCACCCCCTTGTACAGGCAAAACCCTCAGTCGGCTGATCATCGAATATGGAGGGAAATGAGGCACTTTTTTACAACCTTTTATTTAGCTAATTAATAAATGTCAGTTACTTAATAAGTAACTGAAAACCAGTCTTTCCCTTCCAGACGCACCGCCTCGTATCGGGTACAAGACGATACGTCGCGAACGCCATGTACTGTTGCAATCCATACTAGCGCCGAAACATTCTAGGGGTCCCACTATAAATGTTTACACATCAATAAATGTGATAAAATATGCTCCTAGAACACCCACGCCTACACGATTGCGTTGATATTTTGCTCTTGATGATAATATAAATTCAATGACTAATCGCTCGAGTTAAAGTGTAATGTGCAACATCTGCTTTTATTATTTAAGCCGTAAACTTGACTTTGTCCCTGAAAACTTGTCAATAAATTATTTCTTATTTATAGTTATCATTTAACTCATAGATATAGATATCATTTATATATAAAAAAAAAAAAAATATATTGTATGTATGTATATAGTCTAAATTTACTCAAATATGAAATCTTTTTTTTGCTACGTTAGCATGAGCTCTATTAGTATACTCATTATGTATTTTTTTTTAATTTTACTATAAATATTGACATATTTGTCTAAACATAAACATTCTATGCGATAACATTGTATATATTTTAATTTTTTTTTCTTACAAATAGACACACTTCTCATATTTCTCTATAGGTGCATTGACGGGTTGACATTCTTAGTTGTAGCACAATATAACACTGCCTTCCTTAGTACAGACATAGTCTAGTAAAGAAGGCAGGGCACAAAATGTAGCAGTGCTAATCGCTCCCTGTGCATTTATAATATACATTTGTAATTCTGGTTTGTTCTTCATTTAGATTTTTTTGTCAAATTTAATGTCACAATAAATAAATAAAAATAAACTATTCGCATATAAGTTACCAGTCGGAGGTGTGCCCAAAATCACTGAGATGAAGTTGGCTATGACAAATTTAGTATTCATTAAGATAGCGGTCGCATGTATAGTCGCGTTGGTTCGCTGCTAAATTGACAGCGTATTTTACCAAGGTTTAGTGGTTTATACATTCATGTTATGCTTTGTAAACAAATACTTGAAACTGTGAAATTATAGCTAAAGCTTCGAAAATCTTTGTGATATCAGCGTATACGATTTGCCTGTTATATTTTTCGTCCGAGAGCTTTATTTTTAAATTTATTTAGTTGCTGTGCCAATTTTTTAATCTGTTGTCATTTCTTTTACCTTAATTTGTTTATAAAGCGTATTTATATTTACTGCTTGTTAATATTACTCTTCATTTCTTTGGGTTTATGTTTATAGTTTTTTCTGGTTTTTCAGTTTGTTTTTATTGGATAGAATTTTCAAGTCGATTTTAATAGTGAGACATTTTTTGTTTATTTTATTTTAATATCATTCATATAAACATTACGTTGTATTCATAGAAAATAAATGAAATTGAAATTAATTTTATTAACCGGGAATGTTATGTATTAATGGATTAGGGAATTGTGACATTCGAATTTATGAGATACACAGTGTAAAGCCCGCACCGTATTTGGAAATCGGCCATCACAGAGGAACGCGTTTTAAGAGTGGGTTTCGAGTACAATCTGTGATCTGGCTGTATTATCGTGAATTGTTTGCACGAAGCCCCTTAGAAGGAGTTGTAATGAATAGTAATAAGTAACTGTCACCACATTGTCTTGACTAGTTGTATCTATTGTGACTAGTGACAATAATTATTATTATGCTTATGCGATCGAGTTATTTATTATTCAATTAGTTCTCCTACACTCAATTGACTGTTGCCTTTTGCGTTCGTTTTTTTATGAGTGTTTATTTATGTAATTGTAACGCCTTGAAGAGTATTAAGTATCTAAAGATCGTACTAAATTTGTCTGGGTAGGTAACGAAATTGTAAGTAATATTTTGTGTTACATACATAATTTAAATTTAGTATATAACACGGATAAATATGTTACGAAGGGGCATTTATCGATATCATATATCGCATGGTTTTATATAAAAACCGTTTTTACCTAGGATTTACCTAGGTAAAAACGTTATTAAATCCCTAGGACACCTAGGGATTTAATAAATAATATATATAATTTTAAGTGTGACTATTAAAAAAAGTATTAATTATAAAGTCCTTGGAGTCTACGTTGCACTTTTGTGTGAAGTAATTAGTAGGAACCTACTAACTTTTTATGCATTTTTTGACACTAAACATTTCTTTTCTTGGAGAAATCTTTTTTAAATAATAATTATTATGGTGACTTCATGCCTATTTCGGACAATAGTATTTCTTTTTTTAATAGCCTTCTAATCGCTCACGTTTTTGTAAATGTAAGTGATTTCGATTCCCATCAATCGTATTTTTTATCCATAAAAGTAAGATAATTAGGTACCTCTGAATAGACTATGAAACGCGGAACTTGTACAAAGTTGTCATGTTTGTTAAATAATTAATTGTTCACATTATTTTTATCTCGTTGCGACTAAAAGCTAGAGTAATTTCGTTACTATTTGCATATATTAAAATATATATTTATATCAGCATCCAATAAGACTAACACCCGTGATGTTTTTATTTTTAAAAATTCTTACCTTGCTCGAAATCTGTTTATTTTTTTTAAATCATTTTATCCTGAATTTTATTATTACGTAGTATCACGTTAAACCAAGGTAGGATTTATTTATTAAACAGCTTTAATCGCTTATGGTGTATTAACGAAAATAAAAATTAGGGTGATGCTTACTATAAAATAATTAAATTATTGTATTAAATATACATATAAACCGTGTCCCAAGACCATTCTCGATAAAATCCGATAAAATCTCGATAAAAAAAAATGTAAACGTGAAAATAGTAAAAGGATCATGTAATAATGTCTTTGTTGTAAACGCTCAGCTTTCGCCTTACATCGTAGTGGTGTAAAAGCCATTATCGATGGAAATTATCGCAACATTGGCGTAAATGAGAAATAAAGTTTCTTGGAGGATTTAATTAGCGGTTATGTGGCAAGCATCTCAAACAAACGTTGGTTACTAAACACTTCGAAATATTGTGAGATTATTTTTTTATTATTTATTTAGTGGATTATCAAAAATCATGACAAAAGTCCAAAGTCCTGCACCTCTATCGGTCTTCTAACTACGACCTTCTTAACTTGACCTGTGACAGAGAAGATAACCTCACCTTCAGATGGCATTAGACAAACTCTTAGATCATCTATGTATGTAAGCCTGCAGTTTTACCTTTCTCCATTTATATTAGAAAAGTAAATAATGGTAGCAGCACTACGTAGCTGCCGTAATGAATTCTAAAAAAAAATATGTCCTGAAGGCTGCGTTTTAAATTGTGTTTTTTTTTTTTATATTATTTATATATTATTGGTATTTTTTGTCAAATTATTGGAATGCGTAATGCTAAAATGTAAACCCGTGTAATCTAGTGTGTAAATTCAATGATCGTGTATTAAATCATTATAATATTAGAAATTAATAGAATATTTGAATTCTAATTGAAAATCTAGCTCATAATCGCTAGAGATCCAGATTCGATTAATTTTCTATAGTTGTAAGTTTAGTAATATGTGCCGCCGTGTACCTACCTTGGATTAGTGGATTTATGAAATACAAGTTTCCAGTTGAGTTATGGATCGATAACTTGGCGCCTAGTGGCAAGTGCTCGTGCCGTTTTAATTCCAACCGCCAATAATATTCAACACTTGCTGGTAACTCATAAAGTGTTATTTACGAGTTTCGATACCAGTTCGATTTGTTCAGCGTGCTTACTTAATATTCGCGAATATGCTTACGGCATAGTAAATTATTTAATGATTCATTTACAGATTGTGAATTTCGAATTATTGATAATAGATTTAATTAAATAATAATTGAAAGCATTGATTAAAATGATGTCAAATTATATAAAAAACTTAAATCCGTGAATATAAATCATAAATTTAATATAGGTCTCTTGAAAATAAAATATTTTGGTTAATAGTCATAAAAGTTTCGATATTTTTATAAAAATACTTCATAACATTTTTTGATTAATATGACAAAATATACCCTTAATTGTTACTGCTGATAGCTGACACGGGTGCCTTTCGTTTATTGTAAGTATGATGTTATTTTTTGTTTTTAATAATTATTTGTAATTTTGTAATTAATTCGATCAGAGATTTGATTGTTGATTGAAAAGATTACGTTGTTTGGCTGAAACACTTTTTAAATTATGACTTCCATGAATGATGGGCTGCGGTTGCCTCTGAATTTCCTTGAATAAGATGAAGAATTATAAGATGAAGGTTTCCATAGATGACATCGTGATGATCAAGTTACACATTTTTTTTATCACATTCTACGCTCATGTTATCATCATTAAATGTCATTATTTTATTGAAACTATTATTATCATACATAAAAAAAGAACAACAGAAAAGCAGTTATTATTTTACGCGCTGTTTTCAAAAATGCGATAATTCAGCTAAAATAGTATGATCTTATAGAAATGGCTGATTAATTAATTAACTAATCGCTGAATAAATTACAAATATTTGAGCAGTATTGCAATCTAAATCACATTTGTCAATGCACATCGTTTCCAATTAAATCCGCAATCGAAATTTTCCCGGAAGTGTTAAAAGCTATATCACTGTCTCATATCATTTCCTTATATTTATAGGTACCTACATAATACAAGTTTTATCTGAGTTAGCTGCCATTTTTATAGAATTATATGTAATTCGGATGATATAATGTTTTCCAATAGATGTATTATAAAGGAATAGATTATACATAACAATACTGTAATATATAATAGATTATAATACATCCATGTGTTTTTTTTTATGTAGTTTTTACATAATTTTGTATAACACTGTTTTTCGAATCATAACTACACGTTTTGTTAGCATCGAATTTCGCTATAGGCAAGACATTTTATTAACTTTTTGTGAGTCAATTTCTGTGGTTAATATCTGCAGTTAATATATATATAAAACCTGGAATTAAACGTTTTTGTTATAGTTTATTGTTTAATTAAAGGTTTATATTATTTAAAAAAATACCCATATCATGTAAATAATAATATTGATCAGTTTTATTATTATTGTTATTGTATCAATATATAGTTTATTACAAATAAAATGATTGTAAGGAACGATGATAAAAGTATTCATACCAAAAATAATTTTGGTTACAACCAGCAACGTCTGTCACCTCGTTTCTTTTTTTTTAATAAAGTATTTATTCGTAAAAGATACATATAACGTTTAATGGGTTCTGGAAAAAACATGGTTTTGGCTGGCAAATCTTACAAAATTGCGGAGCAAATTTATATACAATATTTAAGTTAGAGTTAAAAGAAGAAAACAAATAACAAAAAAAAAAATACAAGAAAAACAATTAAACTAAAAATTAAATAATATTAACACCAAAGGAAAAACAGTTAAAGTGGTTTTGGATGTAATATTTTTAGTAGGTATACCTACGTAATTTAAATTTTCCTAATCACCACATGTTAATATAAACTATTGTAAGTGTATGTAGATTACTATATAAATATTAATACTATGGATATTTAGTCTATTAATCACATAGTCGTTTGTTAATTTAAATTTATTTTATTGTAATTGTAACTTACTAAATCGTTTTAATTTTCAGATGATTCAATCAAAGTCAACTGCTGGAATGTTGATCCGAATAGGTAAGGTGAGATATATTGATTCTTGTTTGATAATGAAATTTTTTCGTAAAGAATGTAAAAAAAAAAATTTAGCGATATTGTGGCAAATAAATGTTTCGTTTTATGGGTTATTTTTTTTTTTTTTAGTGAACTTTCAACCAATAGAAACCCCTCTTTAGTCGATTCGCGGATTAGCTTACCAATACCGCTAATAACTTCTATCAAGTTCATCTTTTATCAATCATTCAGCAAAATTTTCGCAACGCTGCTTAGAGTATAGGCGTCAATGCACAAAATCACGGACTAAATTCCTAGTTTAGCTCTATCTTCTATACAATCAATTTTATAAATATAAATTAGCAATATTTAATTTTTTGTTCTTTTTTTTGTTCACATCTGTAATCGTTTCTTTTATTTAAATTCGTTTGTTATATTTTAATATTGCTGCAAATGCATTAATGGTAATTGGTGGTAAATACAACCAGTTACCTTTAATTGCCAATTAGGCAACGCTATGATTTAGGATTGTGTACTTACATTTACATTGTATTTATGTCATTTCTTGCACCTAATGAGTACAATTTCTGTTGAGTAACTACTATAAATAAATAAGAAAGATATACATATTATTATTCATTCTATACGTAATATAGACCGTGGTCGTGGTAGGAGATCGTGGTCGTGGTGGATCGTGGTGGTTAAGGCGTTAGAAAATCCCCCCCAAAAAAATTCGCGCGTTTAAAAAAAATGTTTATAGTAATATATAGTTAAGGTGAAGCTAAAGGATTAATATTAATTTCGATACCCTTTAGACCCTTTTTCCTATAGCTGTCATTTGGTAAACATTGGATATTTAATCATAAAAAAAATATGTTTAAATAACTTCTTAATTATTAGAAGATTATTAAATCTTCAACGTAGTAAAGCAGATTTTTAAAATTCAATTCTATTTTTGAGAAATTTAATAAATGATAAACTACTAATAGTTTTTTTTAGTTGAATTTCTGTCTTAAAAAAAGACATTAGAACCTTAGAAAAATAGTAATTGAAAGGTAAATGCTAAAACATAGATTTTTTTATATATTTCTATATTATAAAGCTGTAATTAAATAAAACTTAATTGCTCACTAACCGCGCAAAAAGTAAAACCTGACCCCCTGTAAAAATAAAGCGCCGAATAAAGGTCGATTGGAGCATTCACACAGTGCTTGAAGATTTTCACCACACCTTTTATTTTGATTTCACTGCAGCATAGAACTTGGTGCGAGGCAGATGGATGACATCGTCGTCCGAAGCTTAGTTAATAGGCGGGGTAAAAGAATATTACGGACATAAAAAAGTTTATGCTTTATAGCAGTTTCTGGCTCTTCAAAACTAATATCCACTTTATGAAAGTCAAATTAACTCGCTGTTGCTATACAAATATGAATTATAAAATATAAATAAATAGATGTATTAGATTCTCAAAATTTTTTCCAATATTCATAGATTGGAAGTGGTCCGGTCCGAGTTGCAAAACGACGATATCTTATACTCCAGATACGTCCACAATGGAAGAAGAGCATCTGGTTACTTAAATCGTGCGAGATCTCCTAGGAACTCCATGGAGACCAATTCTGACAGATACGCATCAGATAACATGATAAGGAGGCCCCGACTGCCAAGAAATAGATACAGAAATAGTCGTCGATTGTATGAATCACTCGAAGATCCAGGTCTGTTTTACGGAAGTCGCAATTTTAGAAGTGATCACCATAAGCGCATAAATGATGGCATATACCATGAAAATGAGGGAAGAATGATAATGCGCCAGCGGGGCTCCGTAACTCTTCCATACCGAGGAGTGACAGCTGTTTCAAGACCTAACTCCACTACAGTTTTTCGAAATACTCAAAATAGGGCAACTGGACATGCAAATAACCCTTACGATGATGATAATTATTATTACACTGATAACAAGGCTGGAGTCTCATTTGCAACAGGTCTGAATATAATCATATTTTATTTAGCATATCACTTATGATATTTGAAATATTATTAATTTAAAAATATAATATTACATTTTTTTTTAAATTATCGCATTAACAATGTTTCTTCTAGAATAAAATAAAATACTCTAATAAAAGAAAATCAACATCTAGATTCCTACAAAATGAAAATTTAAAATTATACAGGTATAAGGTAACACAGTATGTATGTAGTTGTACCTATATTTTTAAAAGAAATACGCATTTTGATCTGGAGCATATGCTATAACTGATCGTTTTCGGCGTAGGAAACCCCCTCCCTTAAACATCTCCTTTAAGTCTTCGGAAATGGTCTCGGGGCACCTGTAGATCAACCCCGTCAAAGTTGATCAACCTACTGAAAGTGAGTAAAAGTACACCTGTATAATATGGTATCTAATGGAATCTACCAAGGTATTTGGCAATTTTTATGACAACTCCACAGATCACGAAATAACGTCTTCACTAGTTAGCTAATCTAGGCGCCCTCGATGGCCCGCGAATATATAAATAGTTTTAAGTTTAAAAAAAACTAATTAAATTCAATTAATAAATGTAGTTCTATTTTCACAATGTTCACAGCTGACAACGAGATTCCGCGCAGAGAGAATATTTGCATAAAGTGCCCAGCCGAAAGGACGCTTATAGCGAAGCGAGGACGAAGCCAAGTCTTTCTGCAGAGACCAGATCTAAGAGAGTGCCAGGGAAGCCAGCCGCCTAAAAACATTTATTTCAAAAGGATATATGGACCTAAAATAGGGAGCCTTCTGCCCGCGGGGTCTCACATCACAGTCGGTCATATAGTGTACAATAATCAGGTGAATTTATAAATACATTATTTAAATCAAATTATATCTAAGACCCCACAACTAATTCAATGTTAAGAAGCATCCACCTTACCTCAGAAATTTCTAAATTGCACAACGGTTATACTTTCTGAAGGCCGTTCGTTTCAGCGAGGGCGCTTTGTCGATTGTGTAAGGAAGCCTTTCAGGTTGAACCGTAGAACTACGCTTTATATACTGTGACTATTATGACTGTTTTTTTTATGTAATTCATTACCTGTTACCTATTATTTTTTCTAATATCGCCTACATTTTGTTAGGGCGATCTTTATGACAGAGATAGGATAAGGCTACGCAACTACTTGATATTTCTTAATAGAGATAGAGTCTATTTTTTTTTAACTTTTGGAATTATACTCACATTTTTGGAACCAAAATATGGAACCACCGACTAAACTGACAAATTTCACATTTTTTTATTTTTCACACCAACCAAATAAAGAACTAAATACTTAAAATAGAATAGTGATAAAAAAACTTTTCCCGTACTTTTTATACGAAGTACGTTGTTCTCGACATTATATAAAATTAAACAGCACTCTTAAATTGTAAATTGTAAGATTTAATAAATTATTTCTAAAATGCTACACAGGTTTTTTTTTGTGATAATTCAGCTAGATGTTCATGATCCTTTCAAGTACTTTTAACAATATAATTTGTGCGTTAGGGAAAGTGGCGTTATTCATATCCAAACTTAAATGTTCCAGACTTTACAGTTATGCCAGCTGCGAGTGAATGTAATAGTGCAGACATGCCAGCCACTGCAAGTTTCGAACGACATCCTCACGCATTGTCCCAACGGGAACGTCTGGGGCGCGAGCTGCTACTTCCGGTGTCTGAAACACAATTCGAAGCTGAGCGGAGCGCAGCGGCTTATTTGCAACGACGACCTGTCTTGGAACGGACCGCCGCCGACCTGCGAAAGTGAGTGCTGTTTTTTGGAATCAATTACGTTCCATGGAGCCACATGCTTTCAAAAAAGGCTGCATTTATGCACCGCATGCAACATTACTGTCAGGAGGCTGTTATTACTGTACCATAATTACTGTAAGGCCTGTTATTTCAAATAACCAACAAAGCTCTGAACAGATGTGCGATGGTCTGAATAAAAAAAGAACTACATATTTGCACATCTCTGGGAAACTACTAAAAATCAGATGGATGGAAATAGAAGTGAATAATAAGAAGTGTTTCAATAGAATAGAAACATAATTTGATTATCATAAAATATTTGCTGTGTTCGTAAAATCTTATTGTTATGCGCCAAAATGCGTTTTTCTATATTTTAATATTTTTTTATAGTCTTCACCACCCCCAGACAAAAACATAGGAAGTTGTTTGTCCTAGTGAACAACTCACGCTCACGCTCACGTTTTATAGAATATTGAGAAGACAGTTCACTCTCAATGTAATATATTCTTTCAAACTATTTTTACTACGGTCTAAAAACACTCAAACGCAGCCTAAAGCTGTGTTTTGGGCCGCATTTCTTTAAAAAAATTACCGAAGTCTGAACCTCCCGCTTAAGGTGGGGCGAGGGAACTCCATACCCTCGAGGAAGACTTTCACTCAGTTCACTCAGTCCATCAGAAATGTATGTTTTGATAACTACAGCTACGTATTTACTATAGTTTAGAACAAGGTAACCATTATAAAGTAACTTTTAAGAAAAAATGTTTACTTGAATATCTAATAAACGACGGCTATACCTAACAGATATAACTATTTCAATCTTTAAAACTACCCGCAGCAGCGGCTGGTCTAATTTATTATTCCTAAATTCATTAGGTATTTCTTGGACTCATGTTCTGAGAATCTTCTGTACAATCTTTATATTATATACCGTCTGTCAGCTGATTTTGAGAACTACGATCCCGTGGTATATTTTCTCAGTGTGATGGAAAGTTTTCCAATTTTTGTGAATTTGAATACCATTTTATTTTAGTTAATTTGATAGATTCGGTCTCCCTCACACTTATAATATGACTGAATAACATGTTGGTTATAATTGAGCTGGTTCTAATAAAATAAGACCCATCACCACTCACACTTGCAAACAAACTTCACTTCAAAATTCCGGCGTGCGTCGATTCTCGTTTCCCTACTCCAACTCTTTAGCCAACCCACCTATTGTCACAGTCAAATTTTCAACTGCCAGATGAAAGGTTTTGGATTATTTTTTTCCCTAGTGATACTACTTCTATGGTAGTTCTAGTTATCACACATTCTATGTAAAATAAACTATGAAATATATAATAATTTTATACTATTTATTTTAGGCAAGGACTGGTGTGACACTCCAACCGCTCCCGATAATGGCAGATTGGACTGTAAAACCCCAAACGAATACGGCGATAATAAGTCATCTGATCAGCCCGACTCTGCTAAGGATGCTTTTCCACAAGGAACAATCTGCAAGGCACAATGCAATGCCCACTTCGTAGCTAGACAGAGGATTGCCAAGTGCCTTAAGGGAGTATGGACTTCCACTCCAGCCTGTCGCAGGAATCTCCAGCGGAGACGATTAAGACATCCTCGAAGAAGTCGCAATCCAATAAGATAATAATTATAAACAGACCAGCGGTTCGTAAACTTTTTTCGCGTATCACTCAATTCGATTACTTATCAGTCGTGTTCCACATTACTGTTAAAAACATTATTTTATCGTTTTTTGAAAGTATGCTAGTGTGTAACTGTGGACTATGACATGTAAAAAATCGTTGGCGTTGTTTGTTTGTTTGTTTTTAGTGTTTGCTAAACACAAATAAGTTCCTTACGTGAGTGAATAAAAAATGTATGTTAGTTACAATCCTAGTATTATCATGTTTGCTTTCATACTAAATTGAGGAACATCTGCGTAGGTACCACCGGTGGTACGAGTCACAATGTTTCAACTTCGCTGGTGTAGATAATAATAGCTTAGTTTAGTATTTGTATGTATCTTACTTGACTATTTTTATTAATATACGATTACATTAATGCAAGCTTTATTTTATTTTTCATAACTTGCTAGTAGATAGGTACATACCCCAATAATTATCTTCAACATTGCACCGAGTAAAGACTCACATAATAAAAAATGATTTAAAGAACTCATTCTTTAAGATTGTTATTTATTTCTTTTGGTTATTAATTCACATAAAAAATGGCTGGTTAAAAGAATAACCAAGTCCGTATCGACATTATTGGATAGCACCACCCTTCCTATATCAATGGCCCTTCGTCTTGGTGCAAAACTCTGTTTGTCCCGCAGTTAGTTTGTGGCGGGGATAGTGTAGTTTCTTTTGGTCTTCACGATCTTTCGTGCCAGAGGAGTGCTGGCCGTTAGTCGCGCCATAATGCAATAAACATTATTTAAAAAAAAACACTTACTTCTGTAGACATTATCAGCCGGCTAGAGGCTGCTGGCATGACATTGATAGATGACAAAAAGCCAGACGGAGTCACAGTAGTACCGTCGTTCACAACACCTCAAACAGATCGGTGCAACAGCGCAGGCCGCGCGCGGGTTCATTCTTTGCTCAGCGAGTCAGTTTGGAAGTGGTGCGCGGTAATGCAGCCAGTGTCCTTGGTGTCGGAGGTCTTGGAGGAATTTTTTTTTTTTTCATATATTATATAATTATGATATATAATATTTTAATTTACCTAAACAATAATTATTAAAAGATGTTGCTAATCTCAGGAAAATAATAAAATGCTAATGTGGAAAAAAAAATATTTAAAATTATGTCGGTGACCAAAACCTCAAATCGGTCAGATCGACCATTGGTCTAATAGCCCACTGTTCAAAATCTACTAAAAAAATAGTTAATGCAATGCATAATATAAAACGGTTACTTTCATTTATTTATTTATTTATTTACATTGTTCTATTTTTGTTATAGGTAGGCGCGGATAAAGGATTTCGTTCGTGGGGTGGTAATTTATGTATGATTTTAACAGCGTCAATGGCGAATTTATCGAAAAACGAATTTTATTCAAAATATATCTAATAATTAAGTAACCTTTTTAGTTTTTTTTTCTATTCTTTCCTTTTTTATCCTGTAAAAACTATTTAAGGAAATTTTCCTTAAATAGTTTTTACAGGAATATAGTCAAATATTACATTTTTTCTCTTTGCAATTAGTTGCGTAGATAGATTTTACAAAATGTTCATTGTGTCATTTCAGCCTCTTAAATAATGCTGTGTTTTCTATGTTAAAAACAGATATTAAATAAAAGCACATGGGTAATGTAAAAACAATTTATTTGACATAGTAAACTCCAATCTCCTCCTACATCCGGTTTTTGCAAATCTTGTTGTCACTTTCTCAATACCATAGATAATTGGTCTGTGGTCAATACCCGCCTCCATGTATGTGCAGGAGACTGTTTTCTGGCTCATCTGTGACGTATTAACAATAGGCTAGTACTTATTTATTTAATAGTAGTATTTATTCGTAAGTCGTAGGTAGGTATAATCGTTTAGTTTACTTTACACCTATTGTCCCCTCCTCTGTATCTGAGATTTTCGCTAAAATTTAATTAAATTACAAATTTTTAAAATAAAAAGGTTACCTATTAAAAAGAGGAAAAATTGTCCGTTGTTGACAATTGATCAATTTAAAGTGAAATAAATGTAATTTCTAAACTTACTATTGAATTGACAAATAAAACGAGTTGCCACAGATAAACTTTCTTCATAGATATTAGCAACCGATTAATTAAAAGTTTGTATTTTGTTTAATTTCAAAATATTTTTTAAATCAATTTTGATTAAAGTACTCGTCACCATTCAGGCTAAATGTATCTAAACGCATTAGTTACTAATCCCTTCCAAGTGACTAAGAAAGCAACCGGTACGTTTTGTGACCTATATCAATAAACTACTGAGTAGACGATATTTATGTATTCAGAAAAATCGCTGCGTAGGTACCTTTGTCAAATCCCCTTCCTCGCAAGTCCCAACCATCAATCGCTTCATAATCATGGGCAAATTCGACAAAGAATTATAACAAAGTTACCGAAAATATTATGGAAGAAAAAGTTCAGTAGTCCCATATTTCTACTTTAACACGAAATGTTTACAAAAATTATTACTTTTATCTATTCAGAATGCAGCAAAGGCTAGTGAGAAATATTCAAGCGTGCCATTTGTTATTCCATTTTATCGCTTTCATTTAATAATTAATCAGATAATTGTTTTAATAAATTAAATATTACTAAATAAATTCAATGTTATTAAATAAAAATAGTACCATATTTTTTTTGTAATGAAATAATTGGTAATTTGTATGTTGGTAACATTCTATTTGAAAAATCGCTGTCCAATCAATTCAATCTATTTCAACGGCCGAACCCAAACGTCAAGAGAGCAAGTCAAACGGGTTCTTCAGCTCAACAACTTCCATTTCGGTCAACAACTTTTGTTTTTAGCGAAACAGTAAAACGGTTATCAAAATTTAATCAATATAAACGGTAATCAAATATATATTTTTCTGCTAGTTGTGCTTTTATGTAGTTTAAACTCTTAAAAATACTAATAAACTAACGCGATAGTTTTTTATTTCGTTTCGCGAATAATTTTATGTCCAGCAAAATCACGGTGCTAATTGTTCGCAATGGGCAATTTAACTAGCAAGCAACCACCCGGTGTCTCAATCTCTACAGAAGCGCATCAGGATAATCATTTGGCTTCAACCATCGATCCTAGATCTCCTACTCTGGATATTTTGCGTACGCCGCTCAAGGTAAGGCCCAGCCATTTTAGTATATAATTTGCAGATAACCAACCAGTCCGTGAAAAATGTCAAGAAAAGACAGCCAAATTCTTTGCAAAAAAATGGGTCCATGCAAAAAACAGTAGATGTCTATCAATGTTATTATCTATATTAATAAGTAGGTATCTAGGTACATCTGCTGTAGTAATACACCTGTGACAGCTGTGCACACTCAGGTGCTAATGCTAGATTTTTAACCCTAGTTCACATATTTTAGATAATATGTAATACTATATTATATGAACTTACTACTTATGTATAAATCAAAAACCATTATACTTTATACACCACAAAAAAAATATTTTAAAATGGCTGATATTCAAATATGCTTCTGTACTATTATATAATTTCCTTAGGTCATCTTTCACAATAATGATTTTTCGCCATGTGTAGTCTTATTCACTGAAATTCTACGCCAAATACATGATTTGAGAATATTAAAATAACTGAAGGTATATATTTTATAATGACAATGAAAGAGTAACGCGTCGACACTTGGCCTAATCATAATGAAGACTATTTAGATCTGTTCGCCATGAGACCCGGTAAAAACATGGCTATTACACACTATTTAAAAAAATTGATTGAAATAATTCACAAATTTAATATAAGATGCTATTGTACCTTCGTAAAATAACAAATTATACACTTTGTTATTTTACCAATTATACAATTTGTCATTTTAGCTATTTTATCTTTATTAGCCGACTGAACGGAAACTATTAATAAGCACCGACAGCTGCGAGACCCTGTGGAGCGGAGTGACGCTATTATCTATAAATATCAATTTTGCCCTGCAAGAGTCGTTTGACGCCTCTTTATGTCTGCTATTTATACTACACCTTTTGTGGCTGCGCCTTATAAAATATAGGCCCTTTGTCCTGTATGTCGTATGTAGAGCCATCCAAATCGCATTAATGGCACTCAGTATTTTTTGTATATACATGCAGATTGTCAACATTCAAAAGAAAACCTTTATATAATGTTAGTACATTATATAAAGAAGATAGAAGATTTGACCCCGCTTCATAGGATCTCAAAGCTAGGTTATGTGGGCAACGATCTGACCCTTTGCCGCGTCGTGTGTCCTTTGGGCTACATCTAATTTTGAACCCTCCATTTCTGAACATTTGGATCACCATAACTTAGGTTCAAATATTCTGAATCAAGTAAATTAAGGTTATAATAATAATGATAAAACATTTATTCCAAAAGGCAGGGAGGAAAGTGCAATCCTTGCCCCTTCCTTATAAAAAAATACATAATTGGATTACAACAAAGAAAACATAGTAATGCTAACGTCCCGTGTGTTTTAGGTTCACGTACGTCCCCTTAGTTCTATTAGGTCTTGATATATAAGTTTGATAAGGAAAAGGTGAACAGATTATGCCAAATTTTTAATAACATAAATCAGCTGATTTTTGATGTTTTTATTAGGTTTATACACAACCTTAAATAATATCGTTTTTTTTACAGGTTACTCCTACAAAATTACAAGGTATCACAAAGAACATTGATTTAAATAAAGCATCACATAACTATGATTATAATACTATAAAAAAATCATACGGAAGAAATCCTATCTTCTTCACAGCAGTTACGCGCAATCAATTACAGGAATTCGATCCAAGATCGCCGACTGTTGATTTCGAAAGAACCCCTATTATCATTTCAAAGACATCCACTGTTGACAAAAACACTGCTCCAGTGAATAAAGTTGAACCTGATCAATCTATGAGTTATGTATCTATCAATGATTCTAACTGTAAAATAGATCAACTAACGACGGTTTCGATTGCGAGAAATCTAGTCAACGGATTTGCCAATGTCTCCTTGGATGATTCTTACAAAATTGCAGAAGCATGTAATCATGAAAATAGTCAGTCACACAATGACAGCCTCCAAAAAAAACAATTCCTTGAGACTAATTTTGATTTTGATGAATCACAAACTGAAAACATAAATGAAGGCAGTAATGCCGATAAATCAGATATATACTCGTCAATGGAGAAAGTAGCACACAGTTGCAAAGACCCGAGATCACCATCTGTGGGCATTGACCGAACCCCCATTACATTACCAAATAATAATACTGAAACAGAAACTAAGAAAACATCCATTCCAAAGGAGGTTCCATTGGATGTCCAGGGAAAAATGAACAAATTAAAATACCAATCCGGCAAAGAAGTGATATCGGCAGATGGCGACGCATTATTAATTTATGAAGACAAAGATCTAGAGCAACCCACAACGCCACAAATGAAAAGCACCAATTCAGAGTCCAGAACTCCGCTTTCTTGTGTAAAGAACAAAACGGATTTAGTGCATAGCCGTTCCAAATCTATTAATGTGTTAATATCAGAAAATAGTAAAGCTGAGAATAATGCTTTCATTAAAAATACAAAAAAAGTTTCAAAGATACCGAGGCTGCAGCAAATGATCAACAATGAAAAGCCATTTAGAAGTAGTAGTATTTCTGTTAATAACAAATCCCCAATCAAGCAAAGGTCTTCTTGGGGTCATGATAACAGTGTTGTACTGTAGGCGAATTGTATTTTTAAACTGAGTTAGATAATAATAATGCAAAATTATTTCTTTGTTACCGATGTCACATACTGAAGGGGAAATATCCAGCTCAGTCTATGTGCACTGGAAGATGTTTAAAGTAAGACCTGATGTGCTATAACACATTTAGGTTATTTCACAGGAAAAGTAATGGAGTAAATAGTCAGTACAATTTATTATATTCCCTGGCTTTTGAATTATCCTCACTTATTCTTTTTATTTCTTTATCCTTATTCTATTCTTATGACAATTGTGTTTTAATGCGTGAACATACTTAAGTCTATTTTTTTATAATTTTTCCCACACAATCCATAATATTTTTTTAATAATCAAAGCATTCCAATCAAAGATCGCAACTTCTAAAAGTATAATTTAACGAGTTAGACTACTGTAAATTTAGTTTTTTCCAAAAATATCTTATTAAATTTCTGCAATATCTATTATAAAGGCTTCTTCAGTCAATTGCCTATATCTATAGGTACTATTATATAAATGAGTTTGAATGTTGAGTTGGTGTATCTGTATGTGTGTAAATAATAAACACGACCACTTAACAAAATTTCACACTATAGCTAGATTACTCTTTCTGTATAGCATTATAGAATTATTCTAATATAAATTGAATTGTTGGGAGTATCAAATAAATATCCAAACCAAGTTGGTGGTTTTCTTGTTTCACTATTTCAGGCGATACGCTGACCCAGAGGTACAGAAAAACCTGTAGACAAAATAATGATCGGCGTGACTGATACTGAGTGAGTTTTACTGATATTTTCAAAGCAGTTTGACATTCATACTTTTCCCCATGAGGCACGAAAAGTTTGAGATATGGTTACCGAACACAATGAGGTCAGAGGGACCAACACTAACTACAGAGTCTAGTTGTAAAACCCTGCAAAGTAGGTTCGGCTATTTGTTAATTTGACATACTATATGTTGCTTCAGGGGTTGAGTCTTTAATTTTATATCAAATGCAATATTCGTTTTACTTTAAATTCCATTGACATTAGGAACATCACAATCACTTCTATTTCACAGCAGTGCGGGATTGGTGGTTTTCAACAACTGCAGTCAGTCCACAGTGCCATCTACTTTTTAACATGACATAATAAATTGTTATCACACATGGTTTATATTGATTATCAAATTGTTTTGTTAAGATAAATGGATAAATAAATACAGAAGTGGTACAGTGGATAGCTTTCAGTAGATCCTTTTCGCCATGGGTCGCTAGTATGATATGATAATCAGCTACTACTTTACCTATTTAAAGGGCCTAATTATGGACAGTGAATAAAAATATTTTAAATTATATATATATTTTTTTATTTAATAAAAAAATATAGTAATGAAATTAGTATACATTAATAATCGAATTATTATTTTATTAAAATTTTAAAATTTAAAAACTACGCACACACACTGTACACCGATGAAAAATTCAGCGATTTGATCCTGCGATTTCAAGTATTATTTGATTTTGTGAAGACCATATAATAAAACCGTCATGGTTTCTGAGAAAAAAAAATAAAACTGCGTGCAAATATTAAACAGTTCTTATACACCAGATTTTTAACGTCACTGTAAATAGGTGGGGTTGGGAGGAGCAGGGTTTCTACGATGCGTTCACTGACCACACGGAAGAGAGAAAGCCAGTGTCTTCGGTCTCTCGCTCTTCTGTGCCCGCCAGGTTCATTTGAGGTCAAGATTGTCGGCTGTTATTGATTTCGCCAAATGAAATCTCGTCGCTCTGTATCGTAAAATAGATGGGTAATTTATACTATTGCATTCAAAAATAATAAATTTGACTATGAATTATTGTTTTTATAATGTTTACTCGTAATAGGGAACTCAAACTTCCCGTTAAGTCTTCGGGAATGGTATAGGGCCACCCTCTCCATTAAATTTACCATTTTACTGTCTGCCATTTAAGGTTTGATAATTTGTTCGATACAGATACATTTATTAATGAAATACAAAACAACAATGTTTCCTCTTCGAAACTGATTTCATTATGGTCCAACTTGTTGCTATGCTGCAACTTCATTTGCAGTCGCAACAACGGCAAGCTTGAGTTATTCCGATTGCATGCAACCAGCATATAGTTGAGTCAACTGCAAACTGCAGTCATCACGACTGCAAGTTTGCTGTGCCGTCTGTCTGTTCAGTTACTAATGAACATTATTAGTTACATTTCTTTCTATCCTATTGTTTAAACTAGAAATTTATTTAAAATGTAAACTTAAAATACTGTAATTGTGTTTGTAGTATATGGTATATATATATTTTTATATGTTTAATTATTTTTAATTGAATTTTAAAAGGTTTTTTTTTTTGTTAAATTACCTGTGATTAATTCCGAATGATAAATGTTTCATTTTATTTTTGTTCCTATACATTTTATTTTATATGATTTTAGGGTCGCTTGTTTAGGGGGGGCAGGTTATATAAAATATTGTATCTCTAATGAGAGTGTAAATGTGACATATGTTATCAAAACCCCCTAAAATGCTATTAAAGATATTTGGAAAAATGAAAGAAAAACCTGTATAAAACTTATATTAAAGTCAGGTAGTAATGATAAGGTAGTAATAAAGCTCGCAAGAGAAGTAAAGCTTAAAAAACTATATATGTCATTTTCATATTCGTTTTATAAATCAAAGACCAAAAAATATTGATTTTAGTAGGTTTGGATGACTATAAAAAGTATTAATACAACACTTACATTATAACCTTTTTCAAATGTTACTAAAAATACAAGTTTGCGAAATAACCCAACTGCGTGCAGGCCTGTTTTAAATTGAAATGTTGAATTGTTTTGAATTGAATGTAAATTTGCTGAATAAACTAAATAAATAAATCTTTAAAGAATGCAAAAAGAAAACTGAAAGTGTTGTCTTCGGTGTGATTAATCTGTATTATTGGTAGGCTATTGATAAATTTGTAGAATTAAAGTATAATCCACGTTAGACTATTTCAAGCCTTAATTTATTTTCTAGCAAATGAAGTTTAGCACGGTTGGTGTGAAAACCGATATAATAATTTGCTCCTAGTTTGAGTAATAATAAATGTTTTCTATTTCATAAACTGGAAATGACATTTTTTTTAAACTCATTTAATCATATTAAACTTTACAGCTTACTTTGATAGTGCTATTTTTTTTTCTTATTGTCTTTTCATTCTGTGGAAATACTCGACCTAACCTAACCTAGCATGGGAACAATTCATTAATAATTCTTTATCTTCCCTGGATGCAATACTTATTTATCATGCACCACCATAGCGGTGTTTTATTGTGGCCGCCACTGCAGTGATAAATTAATTTTACCGTTTTGATATTATCCTCTTAACTAATGCACTATGCAAGTAAATTGTTGTATTATAAATTATTCCAAGGTTCCAAAGTTTTTCCAACACATAAAATGAGAGACTAATTCTTTTTGCACTCTATTAGGAAATATGACATAAATAGGCAATAAAACTTAATTTTGGTGTACAATTACAATTTACAATTAGAATAAATAACTTACCTTGGCAAATTACAAAAACAAAATTATGTCAAGAAAGTTTAAAGGACAAGAGTGGCTATGATACTTGTAATATCAACTGCTTCTGTAGCAGTAAATTATTTAACCAAAATATGGCATTTTAGTTAGGCCCTAAAGACGCCAGTTAGGGTAACTTCCCCAGACTGCATGCACCTGTGGTACCAACTTGCTATGGGTTGCTTCTTCTCCTAATTCCACTTGTGCCGGCAAATTTTAATGTATGTGCATTTTGAATGACCATTGAAGCGACAGACAGACTTTTCGAGGCTCGTAACTTTTAAACAAAGTAGTCATTTACTTTTTTCACTCTATATTAATCGATATCCAGTATTAGGGTTGCCATACGTCCGTATTTTGTACGACGGTTTGTATTTAACAAGCTGTGTCTGTACAGTACAAAGGAAAAAGCGAGAAATGTCAGTAATTTGGAAGCTTCCTCCTAAAACGTTACATAGTCTTGAGAGAGTCGTGTACATTTCATAACCCCCAGTTGCCTCGAAAATAGGCTCGCCTGGCCGGTGGTCTGGCGTGGCGCGGGTTAGTCAGTTTTTTTTGTGTTAGTAAAAGCAGCTTTTAAAATCAATTGTGGATGGCAATCTTTTTCAATTCAGCCTACTTCATAATAATTTTTATTTTATAAAAGATAAATAGTGTTTGTATACAAGTTATTGAATTTTTGAAATACAGTTTTTGTGCTAAACGTTGTGACATTTCAAATTATTGTATAGAATTTATACAGGTTTTTACAATTATTTTCTCTAAAAGTGGCCTAAAATTGCACCATTCAGAGGAGAACCCCCAGACCCTCCAGTATGTTTGGAGTCCGTAGTTTACCTCGAGAGTCTATGGCAACCCTATCCAGAATTGACCGGGTTGTATTCTCTTAATAGGCAACAGGATTGATGGACAATATCGGGAGAAATAAAAAACATACTGGATGTTCCACGTCTATTTATAGCTACGAGTATTTATTATATAATTAAACAATGTTAATAAATACAGAAACATGCAAAATGCAAGGACAGGTATTACATGATAAAGGTTAAAAATATAATTTTCATTGTATAACACATGTTAATAATTGTTCAGGTTTTATTTATTTATATTTTGACTAGAACTGTTAAAACCTTTATTTTATTTAATTTTGGGGGGACGGGCATGACGGATTGGCAACTTTTGAAATATGAATGAGAATGGGGGGGAAGTATTTGAGTTAATAATGTAAAAATTTGTGAAAATGAAAAATATTTTTATAGCTATAAAGCTCACAAATATAAAATGAAATACAATATGAACAAAACTAGTATTTTGTCTATTTTAATAAAAATGAGTTGCACAAAATAGTTTTATGAAAAAAAAGTTTTTTTTTAAAGTAAATATATATTAGGATAAATTGGTTGTTAATGTGCCAAATTGGCTGTGGAATTACTATTTTTGCATAGTAAATGGTATGATAAAATGATGCCTAAAAAACACAAGCCTGTACAAAAATAAGTTATATAATTTTCATAGCATCCATATGATTCGAATAAATGTTATACCATAACTGCTCTAATTTCAGAAAAAATTTTAGTCACTTTTAAACATATAACAAATACAAAACGACCAATTTGTAGATTGAATAAAGATGTCAAATTTATTTTCAAATTTCCTTAGGGCATTTAATCATTGCACAGAATACCGTTGAATGTCATAAATGAGACAGGCTTTATTAATTAACTAAATGAGTGAAGCTTGTGAAAATGTACCATTAAGGTTTAAATTTTCTTTCCTTACATAATAATATTATGAACTCAAAGGAGTCAGTGTCATATTTTTTTTTTCATTTACAATAATAAGTTGGATGTCAGGAAATCAACAGTAACTAGAAGCATAATGGCCACACTTGTTAGTGCGGATTGAAGAGTCAAAAAGTTACCAATGAAACATCTAAATAAACCCACTAAATCAAGGTATACTTTCCATAAACAATCCTTAACTAATTTCCCAAAAGACATATACTATGTCATAATATAAGTTTCCCTATGTATTATTCTTCTATTTACAGTTAAGATTATAAAAATAGTACAGCACATTTATCATAATGCTTTTGTATTTATAAAATCATGTCCCTCAAAATTTTTATAGTATTTTCGCTAACATATGTTTTATGCTTTTCACAAAAAAAATGTCTTGAATTTATCAAATGAAATTGTTGGGGCTATTTCATAAAACTCATAGTTTTATTACTGCAGAGATATATGTCAATCATAAAATCTACCGTTTACTAGCGGTAATCGAAAAGTTTATGAAGGTTGTATTTTATACTTTAAATATTTTTTTATTAGCTGTTACGTAACTAACATATGATTCTTCTGTTTACCATCAAGAAAGAATGTTTACGTTGGATAAATAGGAGGTAGCTGTTTCGATATTATTTTGTACTTGAAATTAAGACCATTAAAATGTTACCTTTTAGTTGCTCATTAAAATCAATTATATCAATATTCTGACAATGCCTGATGGAAAAATAATCAAGGAGTGGGAGTTCTACTTTTGGGCCATTACAAATCTCAAACTGTCAAAGATTAATACAGCAGTTAACCTAGGCACTTAGTATATTTGGTGTCAAATGTTAGGAATGCAGACAATGCAAAGCAAAAAATGCTTTTGTTCAACAATATCGACTTCAACTGTATTCACAAAAAATACTTTGAAATGCTTTATTTGTATTCATTTCTGTTATTTACGGGATCTGCATAGCTTTCTTCGATGCTGGGCTTCGAAAATATGCCTCCCAGACCCTAATAATATATAATTGGCACTTTCACAAAAAACAAATACTTTTATTATTATTTCTTTTCATTAAACATAATCAGAACGGTAATCAACGTCATTTGGGTAATGTTACTATTCATCTGTGAGGAATAAATTGTGTCAAACAAATGTGAATAAATACTCAACGTGCTGATTTATATTTTATATTAAATTCGTACAAGAGGTCCCTATAGTTAACAACAAAACCATTTTTTCATGTTCATTTTAAAAATCTAAAATAGCCTTTACAGTGAGAATTGCCCTTATATGGATGGGTAAAGTCAGTAACAATATATTATACTTTATGATTTTTTTATTTTATAATATATGATATTTACGATTTTTGTTTCACTTTTGACTACTATATAAATTATTATTAAAATGTTTTCAATTTAATTTTTGGTCTAACCAATAAAATATAGCCAATTTATGCCGTTTTGATATGAAATTTGGCAGATAATCAATAAAAGTAACATTAAAACGTATATCTAGGTACGTGCACAACATTAACAATTTTCTATTAACTATAAACAAATAATAATCCACGTTTGTCAGTAATGCCAGGGATTTAAATCTGATTACGAGTTTAAATTATTAATGCACAATCTATCATTACCTTCTTTTTGGTTTGTTTTGTACCAAACAAAGAAATGTTTATTTAGAATTATTTAGTCTTACTACATGTTTGTCCCACCATACTTTAAAACCGTTTCAATAGCTTAGCTCGGGTTGACATAAAACTCCCATAACAAGGAGATTGTGGTAGTCTAGTGGTTAAGGCGTTTAACTATTGACCCAGCAGTCCTGAGTTCGATTCCGCACATTGTAGTCATACTATTTTTAACACTTTATTATCACCGTTTCCCCTATCTCTAGCACAAATAAATTCCTCATGTATTTGCGATTCTATACCATCTGACCCGAAAGACTGAAGCGTAATGATCCATTTTAAGGGCCGCGGACACGAGTCGTTTGGACACCAAGAGTGGTATTAACTCTATCAACAGTAGATCTGCACACTGTTATCTTTCCGTAGACCCTGCCTGTGAAACCGGGGCGATGACAGGATTACCAGCTGATTATTATTATTAGACAGATTTCTCATTCATTGCAATGTGAAATTTATATTGGAAGAAAAACAAACCATTGTCCATACATAGAAAGTTATTAGTGACATTTAATTTAATGATACTGTTTTACAAAAAAATATTTTACTTAGAAATAGATCATAGATTTAAAAAAGGTGAATTTTAGTGTTGTTTCTATATGTACTAAATATACAAACAATAAAGGATACTCTAAGGATATACAATATATTTGTCTTATTATTTGTAAAAATAATAAATATTAAAACAAAAAACATACCTATTACATTAAACATCATTAAAAGAAACGTCTTTCTTCATTAAAATCTTTAAACATCTCATGTGAACATTAAAGACTTCCTACAAAAAGTAAAATAACGGTAACAGTGGAGTTGATTTTTAACAAGAATTTACTGGAGAATCGAAAATAGATCCATTTTAAATTAGTTTATATTTACCAACATATTACATTTGTAACAAATTGCCATTATAAAACATCAAACTTGAGATTGCTTAACATTGTTAATAAAGACAATGGGTATTAAAATATAAATTCCTAAAAAAATATTTTAAAAATTACTTAACCGGTGGTACAGTTGCACATCTGATCTTCGCTTTCAGGCTTCGAGATCCGCATAAAACTGGAGAATGAACAAATTAAACAAAAATACACATTTGGTCACAAAAATAAATCTATAAAGTAGCAGCCATACTTAAAGTTGCTACTGCATTGTATGTTAAGGGTATGTAAAAAAATACTATATATGATAAACAATATCATTTATAGCTTACATTCAGCTTTTATTGACGTTATTCATGTAATATGATCATTACAAGATACTATTTATTACCTACCATAGTATCCACATAATATCTAATATAGGTTAGCTTACTAACACCAATAAGTATATTTCTAGATTCTAGTAACATTGTAAAGAACATTCTACCAAAAAATAGGTACCTACCTAAGTAATTATTTTAAGTAGGTACATAACATATAATTTATTAATCATACTTATATTATTAAACTATTGTCTTAACACAAAAAACTGTATTATTAATAATATTCACCTACAGTTACTAATATTGTTACAACACACACAAAAATAATCACTAAGGTTAAAAAATGTCCTCTTTGGGTCACGGCTAAGAGGTAAATTTTAATTATTAGATCTGGTTAATCTGATGCTTCCTGTAATATAGCTCTGCTCCTTATAGTGGAAAAAATATTATTAGATAATTCAAAATAATTTACTAATTAAGTAATTTATTATTAACTAACTTTTCCACTTATTGTGTATTGCTAGCGACTATTTCCAGCTTACCCCTTAATTTGTTAAAATGATACTACTTAAACATGTTTATTATCAGTGCGTTTCTTACATTAAAGGTGGGTGCTTTGTTTAAATAATTAATGAACAAGTAAATAAGCTTGCAAATTTGTAATTTTGGGCCCCTTGCACCAACATCTTAACTGGAAGTTAAATTCCTTAAACTATGTCTAACTTCATTTTTCTATCTATTAGCAGAGTATTACGCTTTGTAATGCCTAATTTATGGAGCACTGGACTCAAAACTCGAGCATTAGCCTACACCTCTTTAGTGCGTCCTACGCTGGAATACTGCTCAGCTGTTTGGGATCCATATCTTGCACATCTCTCAGCTGAACTAGAAGCTGTTCAACGACTGGCAAGTAGATACGTTTTTAAGCGTTTCCAGCATTTTGATAGTCCAAGTCAGCTTATTCGAGAACTTCAATGGGAATCACTTAGTCTCAGAAGGAAGGCATCGCATCTATCCAATTTATTCAAACCTTTCCCAAACAAACCCGCTTGGTCAACAATAAGTAATCAGCCGTTCAAACCCGTCTACTGTGGACGCAAATACCATCTATACAAAATCAACCAAATATTCAAGAGGAAGAATGTTGGATTCCAATCATTCTTACCGCAAACAATCAGAGACATGAATTCACTTAATCCATTCATTTTGTCCCTATTCCCTATCCATCCAACCACTTTATGAAAGAGGTTATGTGCTAAATAAACCACCGAAGTCGAGCTTCAAAGCGTAGTCCATATGAATAAATATGGTTTATGGTTATTCGTACTGACTGTGGGTTGTCATTGGTGCAAGTGGCATTACATCCATTATCATTTCTGCAAACGAGCTTTCATGCTTTCATTGACATTCCACAAGGACATAAGTATCTAGTAGCTTCTTTGACGTTAATTTTAAGAACAATGCAATTTATAAGGAATACAAATATAATGTGTGGTATTTTCTTCAATACTACTAAATGATTAATACAAATGCATTTGTTATTGAATAAAGATATAAATAATAAACAAATTACATGAGTTCCATGCTGGTTGGTAATTGAATTCAGTTTTATGAACATTTGAAGGAAAAAAATATTCTACTCTATTGTAAATCTGAACTTGTGTGTGTGATATTTTTACAAAGGCTATAAAGAAACCAAAGTTTTCTTGTGTTTCGTTCGTATTGCTGAATTGTCTATGAAATTGTAAAGTTATTCAGTAGGTAAAAAACTTCTTCGGTTGTTAAGGTTATCAAGAGGTTAAGGTTTTTTTATCATAATCAATTAATCAATCCTAAAATTAGACAGATTAATGACAAACTAATTGTATAAATTTAATTTTATCTTGAATAAGTCTTTTGTGTTGTAAAGATTACAAATAATTGTAATTCCTTTTTATTAAGTGCAATAAAAATAAAGTAATTAATAAGATTAAACATGATAACGGACTAGAAAACCTAAACCAGTCACTAGTAATGACATATGAAGTAACAAGGTACATTCGTTTCAATGAATTATCAATCCACAAAAGAATTTTTAATCATTGGTATGAATAACTGCATTAAATTAAAATGCACTGGATTCTAACCACAGTAAGTCCAACCCGAAAAAGTTATTTTTCATAGTTAAAAATATTATTGATGTAGCTTTTCTCAAAATTATCAATTGAGTTAAGTAACAAGACACGCTTACACAATTACAGAATTCTGTGTCTGCTAGACACGTAGGTTGAATAAAGCCGTTGAGCTGTGGAGACAGTGTGATAGTAAGCGTGTTGGTCTGATTCAATATGCAATGAAGCAAATATTCAATTTTACCAATTGTTTCGACAATTTAAATTGTAAATTTCAATGATGCAATAACCAACTATTTTCATATAATTTATAAAACTGGTTATGCTATTTACGTAGAAAAAGTGCCAGAGACATACTCAAGATTACTTAGCCAGAAAGAACTAGTTGTGTATGTCAGCTTACAAAGGAAAACGGAAATAGATCCGCTAAAACTTACTACT
The DNA here is from genome assembly GCA_020383195.1 of Neomicropteryx cornuta. Classification (NCBI taxonomy): domain Eukaryota; kingdom Metazoa; phylum Arthropoda; class Insecta; order Lepidoptera; family Micropterigidae; genus Neomicropteryx; species Neomicropteryx cornuta. The sequence goes on from JAHKQU010000014.1 coordinate 18,199,589, forward strand.
GGTAAACAATCAGTAAATACAGCCGTTGTTTCAGAAGAAAAGGGTCTAGAATAATAAATAAAGGCAGAAGCTGCAGACTGTGTCAAATATCTTCTAGACACCTTTAACTCCACAGAGGATGAATCAAGAAGAACGCTTAGAATGAAGACATTTCTCCGCTAACGTCAAACCTATCCTCTCAAACTAATAAATATATTTAACACAACGTATTTGAAGGTAATTGATATAAAAAAAATGATTATATAGAATTAATTGCTTAGTTTCTACATTATAATTGGAGCAAATTTATAATACTAGGGGCTGCTTATCCACTGAGTTAGATATTGTTACATATATGCAACATTACATTGTTACTCTTGTAATATACCATAAAAACGAATAGCGTATACCATCTTATTGTTAACACATTGACTCCATCTCGATAAATATCAAATAAATATCACAACCGCAGGTACTAAAACATTTCACGATCATGCGTCCCAGTGTTAAGGTGAGTTAAATTTTCTGTTAGTGGAGGGAGGGAGGGTTTAACAGACATTTCCATTCTCGATTGAGTTTTAGTGTGTATCGTTTTCTTGTCCTGTTGGAAAGGGAAAAACTAATTACTTTCACAGCTTAAATGCAGGCGTTTGTATAGGAATGGTAGGGTTGATGGGTCTGCAGTTAACCTGCGTAAATATAACAAACAGTATTAGACATGTCCTAACCCTTCGCAGTCATCCTTTGTGTTTCAAGAAAAACTAGCGTTACCACAATAGAATTTTACGAAGCTATTATTTCGTTTTCAACCAAATTACATTAATATTGTTATTACAAATTTGGTTTCCACAGTTCCTCCCTTCAAGACTTAAAATTTAGTAAACTTATGGTTTTTATTAAAAAAAAATATACATAAATCAAATACATACAAAGTTGATTTTATTTATCCTAACTTTGCAATATACCGTAAAAAATGTTAAAATTTTAGTTTGTATCAAATACAAAAGGGGTCCCAATTTAATAGAACAAACTCGACATCAAGTGATTGACAAATTTGGTGTTAAAAATACAACTTTCGTAGGTTCAATAGCACATCTCAGTATATTTTTTCCATGTAACGATTTGTTTCACATAAGAAATGAAAAATGAGTTAGATGACAGATGCTCATTTTGGATGAGTGCAAAGTTTTAGGTCAATTATTTTACTTTTACAATCATATTAGAAAGGCACCATACAATCATAATATATTTTAATTTGTATATCCACTTCTCAAATATGACACAACTTATTGATAAAATGGAACGGTTAACCGAATTAAATGATGTAACTTAAACATTTAAAATAAAGAAAAGTGACTGCTGCAAATTGATGCAAAAAATATATACAGGCGGATTAGAAGCGGGGATTATCATCAGTAAATTAGTATCACTTCATTAAGCAGGTGTTAAAGTAATAATTAAGGAAGTTTATGTATTTTTGTATGAGAATAAGTAATTTTATATTATTTTTTTTAGAGAAGAAAAAAATAAACCTAGATAGTTTAGAACAAAGCTATAATAAAAAAAAGTATACAAACAATATTATAACTCTATTTGTTTTAAACTGTATTTTTTTTTAACTTATTTGGATAATTAGCAGTAAAAAATTGGTAGGTTCAATTAATTGGTTGGTTGGATGTGGTTTATCTAAAGAATCACATCTCAAGTACCTCTTTTCATAAATATCTTAGCATGCAATAAAACCACGTAAGTAAAACGGAACTTGCAAAATCAGTAAGCTTAATAAAAAAAATATAGCATGCATTAATTGCATTTGACACATTTTAACATTTGCCCTAGTCAAAAAAACTGCTCCCATGAATTAGAAATGAAAAATCTTTTCACCTTGATCTCCATTCTTTATATTGCCAAGAATAAATTCCCGGAGTTCTATGTACGCTTTGTCCACATTGTCATTTTCAATTATAATATGAAAGTTGCCAGGAGTCAGACCTGAAATTTATAATATTTAGAGACCATTTTATTAAAAAAATTGAAGATTACACTTTAAATTTATTCCGGTATCCTTATTTTCTTCCTTTACTTGTTTAGATTTTCAAATATTTTATCAATTATTCTAATCGAAAATTGAGTGATTGCTCAGCGTCTAAGTACTAGTGATGAATCGATTCAAATAAGTTATATAAATTCACCATAAAAAAATAATTAGTAATATTATGTATAATAATTAATAATAATTACTTTTATTAAGGAATAAGTAACTAGCTTACTACACCCGGCTTTACTGGACACTAATGATAATAGTAACGAGATTAGAAACTACTATCATAATAATATCGGCCAATAAAAACTACTTTAGACTCATTGAAAATCCTAAAGAATTTTCCCTACATCAAAAATATATACAGTTTTATAAAACCCTTATTAGTCCTGTAGTTCTAAGGGGCTATAAAGCTTGGGCGCTCAGTACTACCTACTTCCAACAGATGCTAATATTTAAAAAAATATTATGCAAAGGATTCTCAGTCCTGTCAGTGAAAAAGGCCAATAGTCCATGAGATTTACAATATATATGCCAAACTATATGGCAGCATCTTAAAGACTCAAAGGAATTGTGGTCAAATTATCATTGTCGCTACCAGCATGCCAATATTGGAAGGCCGCACCAACTGCAGGCAAACCTAAATTCAGGTGGCTGGACGGTGTGGAGAAAGGCGCATACCAATTGCGCACGAGATCAACATCGCCGAAGACGTCTTCCGAAGGAGACTCAGTCCTAAGCTATAGCGCCATCAATCATGTGTTTATTTTCAAATTAAGAAACTATAATCTTGTACCTATTTACGATAAGATACTTATCGTTAGCCAATATGGTATAAATATTAAGTGGATAACCACTTAATATTTTAGGGCATCAGCGTTATTAGTACCTACAAATAATATACATATATTTAAACTACCAAGATAATAAATAAGTATTACTGAAACAAAATATATATTTTTTTAAGTACTCATTCATGCAAAATACTTTTGTGTTGTATGTACCCATGTAAGAAACAATAAAAAGAATTTGTTTTACAGCTCACTAATCGTTCTCATTGATAAGGATCATGCGATAAAATATTCGTGATGTGTAAACAAATTAAAAAAATTGGGTTAGTTGAAATTGTTTTTTTGCAAAGAATATGTTTTTATTAGCATGGCTAAATGTAGAGTACTTCACTTGCGTTGCACATTCTGTGGCCCTCTTATGTAAAATACTTTTAAGGAAAAAGAGTAGAGTACATGTTTTTGATATTAAAGTGGTTTAAACGCATTGGTCTTCTTTTGACTCATTGGCCCCAGAATTCCCAGGGATTCTCAAGGTTGCCGTTGAGAATAGATATTTAATGGTGATAAGAAAAACTCATTCTTGTTCAATTACAAACTGTGCTTAATTTAAAATCTGTCCAAAAATGCAATCCATTAAATAAATAAAGTAATACTAAGTATTAGGCAATAAAAATAAACACAATGATCATGATGATGGAAAGCGAGTTTCAAAGACATGAGGTCTACATTCAAAAATACTTAGAAAGTATTAACCGTTCAGTTACAAGCTTTCCTTACTTTGATCTATTCTTCTGCTGATTGTTTTACACACGTCCATTGTTAAAAAGGTTCATTATTTTATATAAAAATAAACATAAACATACCAAATTCGAGCTCCAGCCGAGCCGTGTTCAATCTTCTTCGCAGTGACTCTTCGCTCTCCGTATTCCGTCCCTTCAAACGACGTTCGAGTTCTTCAAAAGACGGCGGCTTGATGAAAACCAGCAGAGGATTGAGATTGGTTTTTTTCACCTGCTTTACGCCTTCCACATCAATATCCAGAACGCATACTTTCCCTTGATTTTGCACCTCCTCCACTGACTTTTTACTGTAATTGATAATTTTATTACACCCTAAAGCATTTTTAAGATACATTTACGGAATAACTTTTAAATAATTTCTTACTTTAAATTCACAGCAAGCAATTAATCAATTAAGTTTAATAAAACCAGGAACTTTGTGCACTTTCTTGGTTTTTTTCTATACATTCTATTGAGATAATCTATCTCATTTATAGGTGAGTGTGAAAATCTCATTCATCAACTAAGAGAAGAGACTGAGAACACATACTCGTATGCAGATTGATTCTTACTTTACACCTGCACTGAAAATACTATTGCATTTGCATAACTGCAGTTGATTGGTGATTTTTCGCATTAATCTTTTTATTAAAATGGTTACAACCTAATCTTTGTATATATACAAGTATATAAAGTGGTGTAGGGTTTTTGTTGCAAGAGAGTTCTCGGAATGAGTGCCAGTAGTACAGTAGTAACTTTCTTCAGGTAAGTTATGTTTTAATAGGCTTTTCTCAAAAATTATACACAAATAAAACCAAATAAAATTTAACTAAAAAAAAAAATTACTAAAATATTTTAAATAAAATGTAAGGTAAAGTAGTGTATAAATAGTAAAATGAATAAATTGCAAGATTTCATTTCAAAATACGTGGACAAACTAAAATATTTTTGTAATTAAAACCTTCATTAAATTCTACCTGTTTGCAGCTAGGACCTACGGGCATCTTTAATGGTAAGGCATTTGTACCTGAGAAACTCGGGATGGGTCACTTAGCTCCCCATCTCTATTTTTCCATTTATGTAAAAAGGGCATTTAGAGTGACAGTCTCACCGCTAAAATGTTAAATCCAAATAAGGAGATTATAGTGCATTCATTATCAAATATGAAAATATAAGGAAAAAGCTCCAGCCGTTTTCACTCCAACTTCGGTCAAACAGACCAGATAAAATATTCAAAATTATGGGAGATACCATCTCAGCATCATATCTAATCTCACCAGTTTAATTTCTATCTTTTATAAATACATTTTTATATTTTAGTTTGATTAATATTTTATAGAATCAAAAAAGATCAGAAGATTTTTAAATTGCGGTGCACATATATAAGTTTCACTTTGGATAATATATATAATGCCTGGATATTTAGTATATTTATTATAAATTGACCGTAAACAGGTAGGCATGGCCTATGGATCTCAAGAGTTATTAATAAATCCAACAAACACATTAAGTGAACTGAAGTTGGCAAATGTCCCATCCACATATTATGATGTCAATAACCCAAATATTTTATTTTAAGCATATTGAATGATTATTTTTAGCCCCTCTTAGGGTATATTTTGCTCTTTATACATTGTAAATAATATAGTTTATGCTAACGCTAAAAATAAACTCGCTACTATATTGTATTATTTCAATAGATAGGTAATAACTATGCTGAACGATCTATTTTCGCATACATGTACAAATCTTGTATAATTTTTGATATCTCAAGGGCTAGACGGTGATGATAAACGGTAGTGTGCTAGTAAATACTACGGAAACCCACCGGATGACTTTTTATTTTTTCATTCACACTAAATTTACAAGATGTACTTATTCAATATTGAAGCAAAAAAAAAACAATTTTGGTTTATTCCGAAAACGGTAAAAATATTTTCAAAAGGTTTCAGGAAGGTCTAAAAAAAAATTTACATATTGAAATGAAGGGAAATGGAAACATTCTTCACAACTCTGATTAAGAGTGTAAAGTTTTATTGACTAAGTACTTCTTTACGGTTTTCTTGAACCTTCGGTAATTATTTGTCATTTAAATGTATGCATTCAAAGGCAAAAGGGGGTGAGCGTCTCGAAAACAATTTAAAAACTAATATATCATATTTACATTTCTAAAAAACATCGAAATTATTCATGAATCACTATTACGATTTCCATTATATAATTTGTCAAACAAAAAAAAGTAGTGAATTCAGTAGAGAACAATATTACTTAAATCGATTAAGAGTTTAATTGTAGAAATTATCACAAAACACAAACGATCAATCAAACCACACAATTGAATCCACTAATGTTAGTGCTACGTTACCAATACAAAGTGGACAATAATACCTAATATCTGTTTTGCATGTTTGATTGGCGATTGGTTTAAACGCGTCCTAATAAATATGAAACACAAATGACTTAACCGATGAAGAAATGTTATTGACGTGCTTCAAAATATTGAGTTTTGTTTTATTTGTGATGTTTTATAATATCACAAATATATCCTTAAAAATGGGTAACGCTGTTGTTTTGCTGACAATAAAATTTTACAAAGCGAATTGTCTACTGAAAATATTGTAATGCCTTATTATTTGATACAAATTTTCCAAAATTAAAATTTGATAAAATATTTAGAAATAAGTAGACTAAAATAGAACGCACATTTAAAGAAAACAGCAATCTGGGTCATGAGATTACTCTATCCTTAACTGTGAAACACGTAAAAAATCCCTTTTCATACATCAACTTGTTTGTAGAACAATCCACATGATTTAACCTGGAAATGTGTTCCAGTTGCTTATCGCAATACGCATCTCAGAATCATGTATTAGCCGAGCGTTTTTTTTTTAATTTATCCTACCCTTTTCATCCTACCATTGTTACGTGAAAGTTAAGTAGATTAACTATCAGTATAAAATAAATAAAAAAAAGTAAATATTTGTTCGAAATAGGGATGCATGAAATTTAGAAAAACAAAAAAATATTTTTTAAAGTGACGCTGGCCAGGCTCATTCGATAAGCTGAATGCTCATGAAAATTGATCACAAAAGCGTAATATGTCGCAATGTCTTTGAATCTTCCACGGATTATAAATAAATTTAAATTTAAGTAAAAGATAGTTAATATAAACAAAACTTAAAATTAATAAAGTTAAAATAAATTAAAATACATATAGGAAAGTATATGTATACATATAATATATTAATTGAGAATGTTATTATTTCTGAGTGCATAAATATATTTATGCTGTATATGTTTTCATTAATGTTACCTACGACTCAAAAATAAAGAACTATTAAAAATAGCGTTAGTAATACGGTAAAATTTCTCAGCTGTATATATTACGGTTAGTGGTTACTTTTAAGCTTAGCAAGCTTGTTTTGTTTTGTTAAAAGTGTAAGGACATATTTGTTGGTATCAATTCTTTACATCCTAGTAAAAATACACGGGCAGTAAAATCGGAGGAGGGGAGGGGGGGGGGGGTAGTAGATGATGAAAATATAATTTACTTACATTTTAGAAAACAATGTTCAAAACAGAACTACTAAAGAAATTATCAGTATTGTTCTACCTAGTTCCGTATGTGTTTCCACTGAACGTTGCACTCTCAATAAAGTCTCCCCGGGTTATAGAAGCCTCCATGTCACTTTTGTTTGTGAAGTGGTAATGTACTCCATCTTTTTCGCCAGGACGAGGATTCCTAGTCGTATGAGATACGCTGAAGCCAAACTTTTCGGGAAATTCTTCAATTAGTCGTTTCAACAGCGTACTCTTTCCAGACCCTGACGGCCCGCACAATACCAAGGGACGCGGACCGTGGTAGACCATCGTATTGATCGCTGAAATCAAATGTATGTAGGTACATTAATAAAAATAAAAAATATTTCGAATATCACAAGTAGTACAAATTCAGTACAGACCTCTACAAATTAAATCCTTTAGCATCAAAAGAAATTTAGATTTGACATATAAAAAAGTAATTGTTGAATCAACTAAAACTGACTCGAATAATAAATATATCAAAAAAGCCGGTAAATATATCACGAGTAAGAGCGATAAGTTGACACAGTCAGAGATTGAATGACACAAACAAATACGATTTACGTCAATTTGGCGTGTTTTATTTCATTTTTTATTCCGTACACATGTTTATGGTTTCAGACGAGTGAAGTTTGACGAGTATGACTAGCATGAAGTTAACAATCAATCGTATCGATCAGTCGAGTTTGTGGTTGAGTTGTAAAAATAATTGGTGTAAGAATCTATGGAATTAGAATTAGTGTTGCAAGACGCATGTGGTTAATTACTAGACAGTTTGATAGTTGAAATATATGGTTCAAAACGCAATTTGCATCCGATACTTAAAGTTAAAAAACAGAATTGCAAAGTAGGCTAGCACAAGGCAACATATACCAGTTTGCCGTAAACACGATGCTTAAAAATAAAATTCGTCTTGAATCAAAAAATATTGTATATGTAGAAGATCATTTTTTTTCTTCCACTTCCACAAGATCTTTCACTTCCGTGCAGAAACCAATAGTTTCTGCACGGAAGTGAAAGCTGCACCCTCCAACGATCTTTTAAAACATATAGATACGGCAACTGAAGGTGAAAAACCCGACACGCCAAATCCACCATTTTGCGTCGAGTCCACCATTTGCGTCTCGCTTGCTCGCATATTTCATCGCTATAAGTCTCTATCCAGTATGGTCCGCGGAACGGAGCTGGGGGAATGGCGGGGGAATCATCCGGTGGCGTGTTTAAACGCGATCGGTTTATATGAGATGGCGTATCTATTGTTTTAAAAGATCGTTGGCACCCTCACATAAAACCATAATAAGATAATGAAAGGATGCTGTGCACATAAAAAAGAACTTACCAAATTATCGTACTCAAATCCCCTTAAAGAAAATATAATATTAATCAATTTTACACTTAAAATGAAAAGAGAAAATATAATACTATTAGTTTATAAAATTGTATCTTTTATAATCCTGCATTGTTCTGTATTTTCATGACACACCCGAGTTTAAGAAAGTTAAGTGTAAATCGTAAAAGTTTTTTTAGGCCGAACACTTTTATATAAATTATTTAATATAATAGTTATAATTCAAATGTGTCTTTCTTTGGCTACCCAGAATATGGAGACAATGCCACTGAGCGATCTTTCTGATATCTAAGCATCTCTGACTGACTTAAACGCGGTAAATTAAGTTGGGTAATAAGTAGTTTAAACAATATTGATTCTTCACCCTAACGTCTGCAAGAGATCTCGCTATTTAACTATTGTTATTGATTTATATTTTATTAAAGAATTTCCCGAGTCTTTTTTCTAAATTATATTTTAAAATAGGATAGGACATGATAGTAGCAATTTTATAAAAAAGGAATGGTTTTAATCCTTAAAACAATTTTTTTTTCTTAATTTCACTTATGGTAATATTTATCAGTACATGAACCACGAACATAGCAGAGTTTGCAGCTCACTGATTGGTTGAATTTGTTTGGTTTACTTTCGGGTGAAGAGATTTTGAAAAATGTTCGTTGCCCGTTGCCCACCTGGTTCGGAATTGTGAAAGGAAGGAAGGATTATTTCATTTACCAATATTTTCCTTCCGTCCAAGTTGTTAACGCTTGGTGTGAAAAGCTGCAAAGAAAAGGATAATTCTCTTCAAATTCTAACGAAGACTGCACTGTCATGGATTTACGAGCACGACAAACTGTAAAGATGGTGTGATGCTTGTTTTTGGTATTTTTTTTAATTTACTTGCGTTCTTTTGTAATGTTGTTTTCGTTTTTAGAGCCACATCCAGTCTCAAGAAAATTCTTTAAGCATCAGATATAAGGCAGCACCTGGTAAAAGCGCGCTACCCCTCGCCAATGCTACGAGGCGGCCTGTTTTGGGTGACATCAAAAATGTTCCTTTACAGGCACCATCGCTCGTTGGAAAGATTGCATTGGATTTAGAGAAAAAAGCTGTAATCGAAAATAGACCTGTTACACGAAGGTATTTGGCCCAACATAATATTTATCAATATTGCTATTCTCTATTTTTGAAGGGATTTTGCTTACACCAACTACACTCCATCACTAAGTTTTTATCGTACTTAGTACCTACCTACCTAAGTGTGGCTACAGATTCTACTAGGTACTTATGTTCATGAGCGTTGAGTATTTAATTTCAAATGGTTTTTCGTAATGTGGGTAGTTTTTATTGAATTAATGATAATTATTTACTATTCCTTATTTAATTAAGTGCTGTTATACTGCACATACTTATATCAGGAAGATCTTACTAAAGATATTCTCAAAATGTGTATCTGATCTGGGTCTACATCAACCTATGCAGTGTACTCGCACGGGAACTCATCCCAATTGCATTGTTTGGCATACAACCCAAATACAACAACCTAGCTATAGATATCAGGGATAAATAGCTTGTTTCACAGACAAAATCACATGGTAATGATATGAGATTACAAACTCTGAAACAAATTTAAATGGCATACTGAAAACTATGGAATAATTTTGAAACTGATATATTACAAAAAAAAAAAAAATTGGTTAACTGCTAAAAATCATTCGCTAAGAAAAGGTTCTTATTATTTTTAGGAAAATATTGAAATTGACGCCCATCTGAATTGACTTCCTCGATTTGGCCAGATTGAAAAACTGAATTAGTAGCGCACTTCACTGATTTTACTTTAAAAGCCATATACTTAATGTTTTAATTTCCATTGGTTTCCTCATGTAGATACATTACTTGCTAGGTACGAGGTATCTCAGGAAACGATCCAACCGTACATACACTGCTGAAACAGACAATTGACCTAATTTCTGTTAAAGTACTACCCCTGGAAAGGTACAACCTTCTTACAGCACTTTTTCCACTTCCTGTAGATTTTTTGTAACTTTTTTGGAATAGCCTGCAGTCTCTTTCCATTGTCCATCATTCGTTATATCCTCCACATCTTTAAATTTCTTGCCTATTGAAGGATATTTTACAGTTAGACTGCGCTACATAAGGCTATTAAGACTGCTTTATGTGTTAGTTGGCTAAAAAACGTTAAAAGAGATGAGATGGATGTCATTGAGAGAATAAAACAGAAATTGACATGCCTGTCACTGATTTCCACAGTTAGGACGATTTTATTCTTACACACTGTATATCCTAATATCTTTAACTGAACGAAATCTGTACAATTGTCCACATATTAGAAATGTGACAATCATAAATGATAGTTTAACATAAGATGTACTTCATACCATTACTTACCAGTGTTGACTCCATGACATCAGGGCTATACACCGCTTGGCGGTAATACTCGCAAAAGTTCAGTCTAACAACTATGATGTTAAAGTTTGTTAGTCCATTTCGTAAAGGCACTAGCATAAGATTAAAATAAAAGTTTTCCGAATTCTGCAAATAGAGGTAAAGATAATATTTCATACCTGTCAGAAGTTCTTTCAAAAATTTGAAAATACAAAGTTGCTTTATTAGTTACTTAAAAAATACCAGAGAAATTTTCCTAGCAACATAATCAGTACGATATAGATTATTGCTTCTTCCATTATAAAACATAATTTTGCGTATTTTTACATACTATATGTATGAGACTATTTAATCCCGACGTTTCAAAGATGATCCTACATCCCATCCTCGGGTGTGTGATCATCTCTGAAATGACGTACACTATGCACCGTTTCGTTCAATTTTTCAGTGACGATTGGGAAAGTTTAAAATCAGTTATCTCTTGTAAATAATTTTCTAGCTTGCTATTAAATTTAACAACCGATAGCTTTTTTAAAAAAACCTTAACGCCACTGTTTTAAAAGCTCTTAAAAAGTCATTATTGAAGAAGTCAACTTCTATGCCTTCAGCCGAGAACTGAATGGTAGGACTACCTGATTTAAATTCGTGATTCTTGTATCGCGGAGTTTGGTTAGTAGTTGTGTGTGATGACGCCACACATTTAATAATGTAAATTTATAGTTAAAATATATTATCGTCATTGAGCGCCTATAATCAAAAATAATAAACTGTTGAATGCTTACTTAAATTACCTAAATAATTGCAGCTCAGAAAAAAATACCACTGATGATTCTTTCTTGCTCAGAAACAAAAACAAAAAGTTAGTATTTTTTCATTTATTACATACGAGTATATTGATAATATAGCGCGCTGGCTTCGCACTAACAGCTTTTGCTTTGTTTTGCATTTAAGATATTTATTCATTTTGTATTCATTTTTAGTTTATCAAAGGTGCATGCATGAGGGGAAGGGGGAGAGGGGAGCAATATGATTTGGACCAATCAAGCGTAATGCTTGGTTTTACATTGTTATTAGACAAGTATAAAAAGTTAACGTCATTATCAATTTTACTTGTGGACGACATGCTGCTATGTGACATTTTTAACATTGACATTTTTCGCATGCCACTTTTTTCTAATAGTCGTTTGCTAATATTTCACATTGATTAGGTTTACTCGCAATTGTAGCTACACTTTTATGTTATGTGAATTGTTATTCTATGAACAGTTATACATTTTTAAACTATGCACCCTGTCCTACGACATTTTACGATAAAAAAATCAGCTTATGTTACGATTTCAAGTATTATTAGCGAAGACTATATCACACGCCATCATGGTTTCAGAGAAAATAATTTGTAATACGTGATTATATAATATGATTGTGTAATGTGGGGCGGCACGGCCACTCTTTAAGTTCGAGACAAGTGCTCAGATTATTGCGACGCGTCGTGTCCACTCGCTGAGCGAAATAAACATAGAGGTAATTTACAGTATTTCATAAAAAAGTAATCAAATTGAACTAAAAATAATTTTAGTATTTTTCTTTCAACATTGTAATTAGAATATTGAATAACACCCCTTTTATGTTTACAGAATATGCTTTGGGACACGGTGTATACAATTTCAAACTAATCACTTTTATCCTTGTTTCTTCTCCTTCTGGAATTTATATAGTTCAAACATTCTTTTCGAAAACTTCTTCGAACTAGTTCGGTTTAGTTCGAACTTTCTTTTCTTTTTTATCGAAATCTTGGTTTTATCTTACAATAATATATAGGATGTTCAGAAAGGATACTTCCAAATGAATAGGGCTGAATCTGAGTCAGTGTAAATGTTCGCACATTTCGCAGTTATTTTTTTTTTATATTTCATAGATTCAGCCCTTTTAATTTGGCACTGACTTTTCCAAACACCTATACAGATTTTGTTCAGTTAAAATTTGACTAAATTACTATCTTCTCCTAATGGCTATGACACCCTGTAGCATCATATAATATCAACTGCTTCTATACATTGTTCAGTAGTAGTAAATTATTTACTCAGAACCTGACATCTTACAGCTAGGCCTTATAGGCATCATTAACGGCATTTCCCCCACCCCCTAGAGTACACACGCCTGCGGTACCAACTCGCTATGGGTTACTTCATTTCCTAACTCCACTTGTACCTGCAGCACTTTTAGCCTATTCGGTGTGTGTTTTGGGTGGCTATAGAGGTGAGACAGTGCATTATTTTTTAAGTCTGAGTAGATTAAAATTAAAAATAAACAAAATGGTATGACATTTTTTTTCATTATAAATTTTAATACCATATTAGTTTGTTTTTGTAAATTTTGATGCTGCTAAGTAATGAAAAAACCTTGCCCTTCTTTCCTCCTATTTACTGAATTTGTGATTTATTTAATACTTCTCCCAAATTGATCTATATTCAATAACTCTTAAAATACTATACCAATGCACAAAACCACGGACAAAATTCCTAGTTTAGCTCTGTATCATAATCAGTTTTTTTTTTGTTTCTATATAATATAAATAATCAAAGCTTAAATTACTGTATTTCATATTCTTTTTTTTTTGTATTTTTGTTTAAATTTAAAATAGTTTTTTTCTCATTTTAATTTATTTAATATATTTTGATTTTATTCTTTTTACCTCTATCTTTATTGTTCGATTGGGCCTACCCTAGTTTAAGAAATGTATACTTCAATTATGCTTATTCCTTATGTTATTACCTGTATTGTGTACAATTTCTATTGGGCTACCTTTAAATAAACACGGACATGATGTTTTAATTTATAATAATTAAATGTGGCATGTGAAAATTGGGCAAAACTACTAGCGAAGGATTGAATAGATGGAAAAATAGATGCAATATTTAGTGACCGTTTATTATTTCAGCTACAAGAATGTGTTGCCGAAGGTCAATACTGGCCTGTCGTCGGCTAACCTCATTCCCACAGCCAGGCCTCCTATTAGGCCCATCGAAAGGGACGAGAGCTCTTTCTTCACCAACAAGTCTTCATCGGCACTGAGTCTAAGGAATGTTAAGGTAACGTCACTTGCTACAGATCTCTAGCATCCATGATAAGTCAAAGAAAAATATGCAAGATTAAATACTGTTTTCCTTCATATCACTGTTAAGCAAAATTTTAAAATACGTGTTTTCATCATAGGAAAACCTGTAATATATATTTTCTCGTAAAATTTTATTAAAATCATGTGATTTTAATGAAAAATCTACATAACTATTAAATTTATCGTATTTCTTATTAAATTACCTTATATTTTTTTTTAATATATAACCAATTATGGATTTCTAACATTTTACATGTTACCAATCTTAAAGTGGCTGAAAAGACTGAATGAAGTAAATTAGGACTCAATACCACTTCAAAAATTCGTAACATCCAGAGTATTTTTAAGGCCACATACGTCATCATAGCTCTATTATGCTTCAAGATATTTCAATTTATGTAAAGATAAAAAATAATAATTAGGACATATACGATAGTGCCTAACGTGCCAAGTGTTTCGAGCCTTCAAGTGCTTCATTTGATCTCAACATATTTCAGTTCAAATAGAATGTCAAATATTTGAAAAAATAGATAGTAAAGGTAAAATAAAAAATACCTAATAAATAATAGAAATTAAATGTTACAAGAAAGATATTTAAGTTATGTTTTTAGTGGAGCAAAATGCATCATCTTTTCCGCCAAGGCCTCCGAGTTGCGTATTCTGCTACAACGTGAGCGGTTGTGGGGCTCTGTAGACACAGAGCGTGCGCTCAGAGTGTGAGCGTGCAAAGTAGCGTTGTAAATTCCACGGCCGATGCGGAATTACCCCTCTAGAATTAGTTATTATTATTATTATTATTGTTCGCTGAGCAAGCAGTTACTTAACTGATATGCTCATATCTCATTTTCAGTTGATTTCAGTTTTTTGATAACACATCCTCCCACATGTGCTGCGCCTTCAAAAGTTTTACTAATTAGCGTATTCTTTGCCCCACACTTATACCATTCTTACATCTTACCAAAGTTAATTTCATAGAAATACAAAATATATACCATTATAGCTTCCTTCTAAATAGTGTAAGAGATAATTTCTATCATTATTTTATTTTCAGCCTTCAAAGTCAAGATCCAAAGAGAACATTGCCCCATCACTAACTAAATGCGACGAAAAAATCACTAAACCGCCTACCACGGAGGTCCGTATAGTTCGCAAGACAGTGGAACCACTTAAAATGAAATTAGAAAAGAAAACCTCACTCGACAAAGTTGTAGTTAATGAGAAAGTGAAAGAACTTAAAGATGTCGGATTCAAGAATCACAACGACAAAGCAACAGCTGCTGTCAAGCCAACCGTACAACATTCTTCATACTCCTCAAAAATGCTCGACCAAATTGAAGACATTGACAATAGAAATGAGTCCAACCCACAGCTCGTATCAATATATATTAAGGATATTTATTCATATTTAAATGAACTGGAACGAAAATATAGAATTCACTCGGACCATCTAAGCAACCAGGTATAAAGTAATTTTGACTCCTGTTATTGGGGTTTTTGTGTATTACCTAGAATACATACTGCATAAAATATATAGATATAATTTACTAGTACTTTGCAATATTCCTACAGAGTCTAAAAAGGCCTATCTATTACAAAGAAACCACTATTGCTTTTTGTATTTATTACCTGGTCAAAAAACTTAATAAAAAAACTTTCAATCTATTCTTTACAAACTTAGGATTGGATTCTAAGAAAGGAAACCCATGGTCGGCAATTCATATTCATCAAATTTACTTACCACAATGAGAATCCTAAATAAATTTTCTAAAAAAAATATTACTACATATTTTTAAATTTGATTAATAATTTTTGAGATTTTTTGTGTCTGAAAGGGTGGGGATAAGTTTAGGAAACATAAATAAACCTGTATAGTGTGTAGTCCTCTGCCACACTACATTGTGCCTCTATATTCTACTATATTCATGTGTCTGAGAACAGTTTTAATAGTTGAGGTAACTATTTTTTCAAGTCAAATAAATATTACTATCAGAAACAAATACTTAAATGATTTTTTAATGCAATAAACCTGTAGGTATAAAGATCTAAGGCTCACCAGAAAACTTATAAGCAACCTACTTGAATTTACTTCAAAAACTGTTGAAATTGTCATCAAATTGGCACCCCGTACTCAGCAAAGAACTAGTATGTCCCCACTATCATCTCCGACACAGTAAATACGGAGGTCGGTTATGAGGCCCGAGACGAGATGTGTGATCATATCCGAAACATTGGGATTAAATATTCCTTTATGCACGATATCTTAAAAATCGTTTCAAATAATGCTACCTATTAATAACTATTAATTTGTCAAAAGATTAATTTTGAATCATTTAATATTATATTTAGACACCATATTTATTTACCGAAACACATTGGTAAGGGAAGTGTTAGATTAAAGTTAATCCATCACACGTATGTATGTGTAACACCATATCGTCAAAATGCGGTAACAAAATTACTCCCAATATTTTGGATTTTGGTTTGTATATGCTCTCGCAACAAGTCCTACGAAAATAAATAAATTCTAAAGTTAGGAAGCTGAACGGTCTTCTTATATGTTGGAGGTGAGGATTGAAGAACACCACTGTGCCACCTTAAATTACGTACGCTTATACGATACTATACGCTTGTACGATATATCAAAATTTATGTATGAAAGAAACATAGTTTATAGATAGTATATACCTAAGAATATAAAAAAATCTAAATGAGCGTGTTTGACTGATTTGAAGCGTAACGATTAATATTGGCATAACATGTTATTAAATAAAGGATCTTAAAATAGTACATTCACATAAGAAAAATAATAATTTTATTTAAAAACGGCCTGTTTTATAATTACATGTAACATATACTTATTAGATTAAAATAAATTATTGTGGAGAGCAATGAGATTTTTTAAATTCATAACATCTATAAAATGTATATAAATGCTAATAATAAACTATGTTTTAAACTTTCCTCAAAGTTTTTAAAATATGGTTAAATGTAGTTAAACTATTGGTTTAACAAATTATGTATTTCTTGGATGCCTAAGTTAGATTGTGTTTTGCAGGAGATAGTGACAGGCAAGATGCGAGCACTGCTCGTTGACTGGTTGACAGAAGTGCATGTACAATTTGCTCTACTCCCGGAGACTTTCCAATTGGCAGTTGGAATAATTGACAGATATTTGCAGGTACACAAACATAGTTTCAATATTTTTTAAGAAAAAAAACATTTGGAGTTATTTAACCTGCCAAGTGCCCGGCAAAATAACTGCAAAGTGCCAGTCGATTTTCAGATTTTGACAGTTATTACAGACATCCGCTAAAATTATGATTCTGGTAAAACTTGTATGAAAACATATTATACGTGCACTATTTCAAAAAGCTTGTGTAATTCTCTAAAACTTAGGGCTATTTTGAATTTTATAAAATTTATGAAAATATTTAAAAAAAATGTCAAATGTCAAAAATTGCTTTTAGAAAGCTTTTTTTTT
Organism: Neomicropteryx cornuta; assembly: GCA_020383195.1. Classification (NCBI taxonomy): domain Eukaryota; kingdom Metazoa; phylum Arthropoda; class Insecta; order Lepidoptera; family Micropterigidae; genus Neomicropteryx; species Neomicropteryx cornuta. The sequence continues at coordinate 18,217,090 of JAHKQU010000014.1, forward strand.
AAAGTCGAATAAACAAAATTTAAGTGTATAAAATACTTTATATGTTTTTCCCAAGAGTTACCAATAGTTATAAAAAGAGTTATGTTATTTTTACCAAGAGTGTATAAAAAAAATTTAAGTACTTACCATTAAAACATTTGTGATTGCTTAAGACGTAAGTAATTTTATTATTAATTAAATAAGTAAATCTATTTGCTTCAATACTTTTTCTTTTAGTAGTTTTTTTTTATTTCAAAAAGATATACCAATTTTATTTCAGAAAATACCAACAACTCACGAAATGTATACAATTATATTAATTTAATTCATTTTTTTAAATATTTAAACTTTACCTATGATAACACTACTAATTACAACATTATACGGTGTTGTGATATTATTATAATTATTGGCATAGATTCATTAAATTTATATACGCTTTACGATTTGACACCATGTGAACTTTAGCATAAATTGTAGTGAAGGATCGACTTTCAAGTTTTACATCTATTATAAAATATATTATCTATGGTAGGTAGCTTACTGTCTTGCTCTTTTATCCGAGTCACAGTCAACAAGCTATCACTTGGTGTAACCAACATTATGAAAATTTTCCCGATAATACGGAATTAAATTAAGGTATCAGGTGCCGATGATGCCAACGTCAAGTACTTTAGACCGCTCATTTGTCCATAACGGCAATGTGGTGTTATTGGCACCGTGCAGGTTAAGATACAAGATTATACAACTACAATTTCTTACTATGCGGTAGGGGCTAAGGCAGTAAAAAATCGACAAATATCGTTTGCATTTCTGTATATTTGCATTTTATTTTTTGCAAAACCATTATTACCCTTGAGTGCTCAACCAATTTGACGGCCGTTTGTTGTTTGGCGTTTACTAAAATTATGAATCAAGGAAAACTATGTGTGTATACTTCTTTTATTATGCAACTATTTTAAACATTTTTTGAATTTCTTTAAATTTTTTTTTTGGTGCGGTGCTTCTTTTGAATTCTATAATCTTTATAAATGAAAAAAAATATGTAAAAGCAAAATGTTTCAGTTTTGCTTGAAATATATGACAAACAATAGATTATTGGACAGTTCTTCTCTGGCACAAAGTATTAGTAGTTAATGTCTGTTAAGGGAGGAAACCACAGAACCACTCTCCAGCGGTATATTATTTGATATTTTGATATTATAGGTATATTATTTGGCGGTCTGATATTGATGGAGGGGTCTTAGATCTAACTGTACCCTTCTACGTATTGTTTTCAAGATTTCTTCTTGATCCTTATTGTTCCTCGAATGTCGACAATACTGCCATTTGACACACTCTGACTCTACACTATAGTCCTCTTCTATTATATATTTTCACTATTAAAATCGAACACAATTATAGATTTTTTGCTTAAAACTATAAATACATACAAAAACAGTATGGTACGAATTAACAGTAGAATTATCACATAATGATAAATAGTAAATAAAAACAATACCAAAATTATTATGACTCACACATACGAACGGACAGACAATAACTAACCGTTGGCTTCTCTGCAGTGAGAGAATTATGCGCCTTACCAGTAAGTAGTATTCGTGGGCAAACTGTCAGTAGCAAAACCCTAGTGGGTAAAGTTTATTTACTATTATATAAAAAAACAACTTTGATCCCTTTTAGGAGGTGCCCACAGTAAAGCGAAACGACATTCAGCTTATTGGAGTCTCAGCCGTATTTATAGCGAGTAAATATGAGGAGATTTATGCACCCGACATTGGTGACTTTGTATACGTTTCGGATAACGCCTATAAGAAGCGTGATATTCTGAAGTGCGAACGGGAAATCCTGAGGACATTAAATTTTAGCCTTGGCGCACCAATACCACTGCACTTCTTGAGAAGGTGAATTATTGTAATTTTACTATGTGTAATATTACCCAATTAATTTATAATGTAATTGCATTTCCTCTTTAAAACTGGGAAAGAAACTGAAATGCTTAAAACTATATACCATAGTAAATAAAAGTATGTTTGTTTGGTAACCGGCTTGTTATACTGTTATAATTTTATTAAGGCTTAATTACATTTGTACTTATTTTTCTAAATGAGTGTCATTTATAATATATCAAATATATGAAATTAAATTAATAAATATAAATGCGCAGGTCTCTTTTTATTCCTTATTGGCAAGAAAACCAATTTAAATACAAAGTCTCATTCACAATAAGGTAAATGTTCCTATTACTATGGCCTGGTCTTAACCTATCAAGTGTCGAAATAAAATTTAAATACATATAAACACTGAACTTCTTTTTCCAGTAAAATGTAATTTTTCAAAAATACTCTAAATTGGACCTATAACATTTTCTTTTATCATCATCGTTATACAGCTCGGGGTGGGTCCTCCATCTGTACTTCTCAGCAGCTATGATCTTCCAGTTTGTGATGCTGACGATGTTTGCATCCCTATCGATATTATCAGTCCAGTACAGTTTTGGTTGTCAATACTTGTTCTTCAGGTTTGGCTATCGTAATATGTTGAGGGTGGCTCCTTATCGGTCATTCGCTGGACATGACCTGCCCACCTAAGATATCCAATTTTAATGTACTATACAACATTTGGCTCATTGTACATTTCATAGACTGTGTTTACAACGTTACTGCCACTAAAAATTAACTGTATCAAAAATGACTAGTGGAGTTAACTGTCCCATGGAAAGAAAAACACCCAATAACAAAGACAAAGTCAAATAAATAAAACGTCTGATGACTTAAAGACAGCAATTATTTGAAAAAAAAAATTATACGATTGATGTATTTTTTATTTGTTTAAGGTTCATCAAGGCTGCAAATGGGACAGTTCCAATTCATGTTATAGCCAAGTATTTCATCGATCTTTGCCTGGTGGAGTACGGAATGTGCAGATATCTTCCGTCAGAAATAGCAGCCGGCTCTCTACTCCTCTCAATGGGCATATTGAGCAAAGAAGCCGTTTCGTCCCACCTGGCGCCTGAAGAAGTTTTGAAGAAGTGTTGGTCTCCCACCCTGCGCCACTACACGGGCTACCATTTCGAAGGAGTCCTTCCCATTTCAATGAGAATAGCAGCTCTCGTCAGGCACATCGACAAGTCCAAGTATCAAGCTGTCTACAAGAAGTATTTATCATCGAAATACGGTCAGGCGTCTCTGAAGCCAGAACTTAAATTGCCTTTCATAAGCGAACTAGCCAAACCGATGGAAACATTCTAGATTTATGGGCCAAATAAAAGACTGGGCGTTTGCATGAGAAGCAGCAGGTTAATTACGTTTTACACATTTTTATAGTAATTTTATTCTTACGACAGAAGTAACTTTCTTAATCAATTTTCTCTAGTAGACTTTTATATCATGTATAGAAAATAGGTTCTTATGGTTTTTATTAGAGTTAATAAGGATGTTTTGTAATAACTCTAAATTCTGGATAATTTACCTACGTCTAAACTGACTGACCAATGTTTTTGGAAATATGCCTGAAATTTTGAAATAATAAATGTAATTTTATATTATTAAGTTATATTGAAAAAGGAAATTGATCTTACAAATTTCTATATATTAAAAAAACACGATTTTCATGCAAATGCCCAAAAAGTAGAAATTAAGTATTTTTAAAGTATTTTAAGCATCATGAAACTAAATGAGTTGATTATGTTGTAAATCTTACGGGCAACTATATATTCAATTTTATAGTACAAAATGTACAAATGAGACAATTTTATTGTTAGAAATATTGTAGTAATTGTATTTACGAAAAGGTCATTGATCTATTTTTTAGGAGTTTGATGTGTAATTTTATAGGTAGATTTTAATGTTTAAATGCTTTATTATAGTTTTCTAGTTTTAGATTACACTACCCTGATCGTTTTAGCGAATGTATTTTGGATTTTATTTATTTATTGCCGCTTTAATACCACTACGAGCATACTTCCGAAATGCGTTTAGTCTTGATGCCGCTGTGACTACTATTTTTAGAATTCAATTCCCCAAGTAGGAGATCTTTGTGATGTGTTTACTCTGCGTGTAAAGTATTTGTTGATGTTTCAATGTATGAATTAATTGATGAAGCAATCATTGTTTTAGTACATTACTGAAATTATAAAATGTGAGCTGATTATAATATTATTTAAGGCGCATTTGTTGCTCAGGTTATGTTGTAGACTCGCTTAATTGATGACTGTATTAATGAGTGATTTCGAATTGCAAATAAAACAAATAACTTATCGGCAAACATCCCGTCGACACTACGAACCGGACAGTTAATTGCCTTCAGCAAAATGTCTTTTTTGACAGTTTTATAACATTGTTTTATAATTGATTGTGGGTAGACGTGCATGGTTCGTTGGTTTGCATACATGCATTTGAACTAGTGTGACTATTAAATGATTATTCCATTCAATTAGTAAACGAAGGCTTTCTGTGTTACTCCGATGAAAGAGCTAAAAATATTATGCCGACTTAGTTCAATAACTTGACAATTAATAATAAATTGTTGCATATCGTCGGCGCATCTGCAATACCTGGTATGTGGTGGAATTATAATTTTACAGGAGGTGGAAAAAACAATGTGACTCCGTAACTAGAAATAATTCCCGAATGAGATTTTTCAAATTAATAGAATCATCAACTGGTTATAGTGTTTTGTATAAATATTATCTTAAAATCTTATCAAAAAATTAAAAAAAATTGCATACCCGTAACCTTTGGGCACACTGCTGATATTGATCTACTATCATTTTGAGAAAATATTTGCATTAATATTAGAAATACGTATAATTGTTGTGAAACAGGTTTTACTAATTTTAAACAAATAAAATAAAAAAAACATTACATACTTCATTATTCTTTATTGAATAATAGAAATGTAAAAAAAAATGCAGAAACATGAAAGCTATTTGTTTGGCAGTAAATAAAAAATCTATGGTTGTACTATCTATGAATTGTTTTAATTCCTGTAAATGGTCTGGTAAAGATGCAGTAAATAAAGTTGCTATTGAATTGATTTAACCTTTGAAAGAAACCAAGAATCAGTCATGTGAAAGAAACCTAACGGTGACATAAGTCATGTATAAACAACGAAACACCATGATCATACCGATCTTTAGAAATTTCTGTCATGTTCGCCTGGCATGGCACATGGCGATAATTTCTGTGCGGGGAAACACATAGCACATATTGTTCTATCCCAGAAACAACAGTGGCAGTTTTTACCAAACAAGCAGACATTGATTTCAACCAATTTGTTGCACTTAACGCAATCTCAAAAAAAAAATGTGTGGGTATTACGATGCACCGACTTTATTTTCATTTTATATTAACATTAATGATGTTTTGCAATGAGTTTAACCATGAGTTATTGTTTGATTTGAAATATCGAATTATAAAAATGTAATACTGATTGTAAAAATATTGATGATAAACTACTTGAATTTTTGATAAATATAACATGCAAATAAACGCTTGTTTCATTTAGAGGTTCAGTGTCACAGATTGTCTGAATTGATAAGACCTATTATAATGTTTAAGATGTCATGGTGACCTCTGACCCTCATTTACATTGGGCTTGGGTTCAGAATGTCTTGTCTGTGATAATGTCAGTTCAACGTCATCAATGAACATGAGATTGTTTACAGTGCTCTGTCTAACCTTTGGATTGAGGGTCTATGGAGAAATCAGTGGTATGTAGAATATATTATTATTAGCCAGCATTTTTATTATGAGGGTGTATATATTACAATGAAAAAAGAAAAGATTTTCTTTATGGTTACAGAATAGTATATTTTGCATTATTCAAATAAAAACATTTGTTTATTACAATGTTTATTTTATTAGCAAAATTTAATATTGACATTGTGTTTTTTTTTTCATTACAATAAATGATTAGTTTTATCTGTAAAACCTGGAACATATTTTTTTTTTTGAAGGAAATTTGTTGACTATCATGGCCTAATTAGGTCAAAGTTTGTCCTAGCTGTATGCTAATAATCGTGGTAACCTTGTTTGGCTGAGCTGATGAGCCATTTTTGGATCACTAGCTAGCTGACAGTGTAATGTTGTGGTTCAAAATGCCATTTATACATTTGAAGGGAACACAAGCTTTTATCAAAATTATCCCAGAGGGTGAAAGTTGCCTATTCGATGAAACAATTTTCTGTCTATTTCGTAGGTAAAATATGCTTCCTCCTGGTAAAATATGATAAATATATTCCACGAATTTATGTACAATTTTAGTACAATCATTGGTATTAATTTTATTAATACAATATTTAGAAAAAAATAGTTTTATTTCACATTTGTCAAAGTTTTCCCGCCAAAATTAACATTTTGCAAACTTTGAACACTATGTTTTAGACCTGTATTTACAGTGTGCATATTTTATGTTATTATAGTTATTTTATTTATTAAAAATACAATATTATAAAAACATCATTTTCAAAATGGTCCATTTTTTAATCTGCCGCTGTTTGGTTTGAAAATGTTATTTAAACTGGACATGTTCAGGTTTGATTCAAATATTTTAACACATTACAAAAATGGTTAGAAGCGTGTCGACATGTCCACCTTTGAATGAAATCAACAACACATTTGACATGAGTTTTGTTTGAATCCGTTCGTAAAAATGAACTATTCTGGAGTAGACATGCCTGTGTGTTTACACCTCCATTATTATTCATGTATTGAAATTTCAGTGTACTTTTTAATTTAAAAAGTTTATTTAAATTAAATTAAAAATTAAAAAGTTATTTTGGCAAACGATTTAAACAGCTTCGATAAGCCATTTGTTAGGTCATAATAAAAAAAATGGGAGACTTAGGTATTTGAAAATAATTGTCGAATAACTATGGCTCACCTCCCTTTTTATTTCACTGGTCCGGACTCTTACAACCAAGTTATATTTTATTTTTTTCCGATTGGCATAATTTAAAAACCCGAATAGAATAGGAAACATCTTTGGCTATCATAATATCTATAAAGCTATTTATATAGCCTATTTTTAAATATTTAAGCACCACCATGTTTAAACAATGTTGCAAGACAAATTAAATTTCTCTTTAGTGAATTTTAAATATTCATAGATCATGGAGTCAATAATCCAAAAACCAAGGCTGCCATTTTACAAGACGGTGAGAAAAAACTCAGCGAGCAGATCCTCATGATCCTGGAACACTACAAACAGGATAATCCCGTTGGCATTCCTGGAGCTAAGATTCCAGACCCCATGCCTATACCAGACATGAAGCACAGTTTTTCCGTGGCCACTATGAATTTTAAGAATGTCATGGTTTACGGTTTGAGTAAATTCAAAATTATGTATGTGCGCTCCGAAATTGCTGCTATGGAGGTGAGTTTTGCCTTAATTTACCTCAATAACTAAATAGGTAAATTATAATTAATAATAACTTATAAACATTAATATTAAACAATATTTGTTCTTGATTTTACTTATTTTATATAGACTAGATAATCATAATAAGTTTTACATATGAACATAATATTACATGTATCTGTCGCAGGCTGATTGTACAATTAGGATCTTTACAAAGTGCCAAGGCGGATTACAAAACGGCGACATATTACAATAAGGCGAACTAATATTTAGGCGCTTTCTAATCTGCCTGAAAGACTGTTTGGCGGATCGATTGAATGTTTATGTTCGTCAATGGGCCTGGTTCGACTATTTGGCATATTATAATTATTATCAAGTGCAGACTCATCATCAGAAAATTTAGTTTAATTTTTTAGCACTTGTGGCAAACTTTTAGCTCTATTGTATGTGTAGTGATGTTTTTACAAAAGAAACAAATCTGATAAATTCTGGCGACTACATAATTTGGACCAAAAGAAAGAAAAGTTTATTATGGATATTATGAACCGGTAGGTACTAGCACGATCGTCCTATATAAATTTACGATGAGGCTGAATTTACGGGGTTTTGCGATCGGCCTAAACGACTAAATAAATAAGTTTTTTGATCATTTATGTTTGGTTAGGGAATTTTAATTTCATTCATTCAATGAAGTTATCTAAATCTCTTTGTTCCACTAATCCTAGGAAGAATTTTATCTCCAATAGAGTTCTGGATAATTAGAATCGGCTACCACAGGAAGTGGTGGAAGCTATAAGTGTAAACCAGTTCAAGAACCGCTTTGATAAATTTCATGGATCTAGGCAAATCACTAGTAACTGTGAATGAGATATGAGTATATCAGCTAAATAGCTGCTTGCTCAACAAACGATAATAATAATAAAAATAGTGGTGTAAGACTATCCAATTTGCCGGTTTCAACATTTCGCTGTACGGAATTTTTATATAAAAATATTTTTTTTAGGTCAATGCAGCATTGGCGATTGCTAGTCTCCAAGTGATTGGGAATTATACAATGTCCACTTGGCTCAGTAGGTCACAGGGTCCTTTCACCGTCAACCTGACTGAAGTATACGTTCAAGGGTTGGCAAATCTGGCAGTGGAACGAGATGGGAAGCTGCGAGCCCAAGACATCAAAATGGACATCAGCTTTGGGAGTATTGCAATGAACTTTGAGAACCTCGGTTTCATGGGAAGCATGTTTCAGGGCATTCTGAACTCGGTGGGAACTTTCCTATTCGAGTCCATAAAGCCTTTTGTGCTGCGCGAAGCCTACACCAAGATCAGGGAGGAAATAAACAATAATCTGGATAAGATAGCCGGCGATATGCAGTTTCCGAACTCCATTTCGCCCCTGGATATGGTGGTGATTGATGCACGGAAAAAAGTTCGGGATATGGGACTCGATCCTTACAAAGTGAAAGATTATAATACCACACTCGGAATGTTTGCAATTGAGCTTTCGCACACTTGGATAACGGGTATTTCCTCGTTTTATCGAGTTGGAAATATAACTCTGGCGCTCGAAAACAATACCGTAATAGCGGATTTTGATATTGGTACTCAGAAGGTGGTTGGAAGTACGCAATGGAATGTGGTTATGGTAAGCGGGATGGCGTCGAGAGCCGGAACTGCTACGTTTTCAGTGGAGTACATTATAGGACGCGTTGTGGTAGGTCAACCCCTGGATACGAGAAAGCGTCCGCAGTTTCGCGACTTGCAGCTCGAGCTGGGTAACATTCAAGTGAGGTGCGAAGGTGCTGGCACTTTGGATTACGTCGTTGAGTTTGTTGTTAACATTCTACCAAACTTGCTGAGGTATCAAATTACTGACGCCATCGAAGGGCCGTTGCAGGAGAAAGTCCAACAGGATATATTCAATACTATAAATGTGGAACAGCTTATAAAGTCCAAAATTCCCGAGCTAGACTCCATGGACACAAGCGGCTTCAAGCTGTCATCGCTCAAGCAAGTCGACCAGCCAAAGGAACAATTAGACGAAGATGAGTTCTGGAATTTCTAAATATTTTTTGATATATATTTGTATTACTACTTATGCTACTTTTAGAGTTTTGCTTACCATAGAACTACGTAGGTTTGAATTAATTGGGCCATTGCATCCATGAATCCATTGCAGGCTGCTATATTGTGAACTTGTAATATGCTTGGATTGTTACTGTCCAGCGTCAGTCTGCATTAAATATAATTAAAATAAATTTCCCATTTTTATGGGTAAAATAATCCTTCAAATTGTAGCACAGTTCTGTTTTTCAAAAAGTAAGGACAGAAACATTACTCATGTAAATTAACAACTAACTTTTACACAGCAAACAATAACAAAATTAAGTCGATTTCAAAAAACTGACTGAATGATAAAAGCTGACCGCGATAGACATGGGGCCCGAGGTTGAATTCCTGATGCGTTAAATATTTTCTGCATGATTTTGATTTTTCAATTTTTCAAATAAATTTGTGGTATTTACATAATACATTAAATTTTTATACTTGTATTGATACACAGATCTTTCAGAAGTCGGTAAAATGATAAAAAAATGAATAAAAAGGTAAAAAATATATTAGGAATCATGCAAATAACGTTGCTGCCAGGAACACATTAGTCGTAACTGTTGAAAAAATGAGATTCTGTAAATGGCGTCCGAGGTTGCATTCCTGATGCATTAGTGTTTTATTCTACATGATTGTGATTTTGCAGTTTTTTAATAACTGATTATCAATTTAGTATTTACATTTATTCAATACACACGGATCTCTAATAAGTAGGTAAAATGATAAAAAATATGTTAAGAATAATTCAAGTCTTAATTAGAACTAAGTAATTGGAACTGAGGATGAACATTATTCAGAATTAACAAATGTTGTACTCACGTCTATTCGTGTTATAAGCGTCCAGTACAGTACGTGCTCATTAATCCGACACCATAAAATTTTCGTGTGTCTAATTATTGAAATCAGCGTATTACTGGATGATTATAAAATAATCCTATGAGAAGATTGCATTACTTATTGATATCGGACATTACACATCAGTATTGAAATTGCAATTTATATACCTAAGTAGAAATAAAATTCTTAGCATTATTCTACCCGAGAGGAAAGTTCCACTGATAGTTTCACTTAAAAAATTATCCACTTCCACTTTAGATTGTTTTTTTAAAATATAAACATCCCTTAATATACTCTAAGTGAGGATAGAAAACGTGATCAATAGAGCGTGAAGATATTGAGTAGGATTACAGGATGTTCTGTTGCGAGCGTGTATACTTACTGTAGTGAGGGTGTACGCTCACGCTCATTTAATTTAATATTATGCTTCATAGAATACTGCGTGATTGGTTAAAAGTAAGTCATATTATGCAGGTAACAATATTTCAACGTTTTATCGTTATAGCTAAGATAAGATATTTAAAATCAGGACCAAAAAAAAAACAATTTGGATTAGATATTTTAGCAAAAGATTACACCCCAAATCTTGGAATTCAGCACCAAATACACTACTTTTCAATGATCCGCATCCCGTCAATCGTCTGTACAAATTACTATGTTCATAATTATTATAAATAATAAACATTATATCTGATACATATAGATTTGGTTCAATTTGGCGAGCTAATTACTGTAAAACAATCTACCAACCCGGAGAGGCTGTTTAAAAAATATTGTCACGTCAGCAAAACAAAATGTTCTATTGGAACTGGGATAAAGAAGTAGAATGAAAAAGAAGCAAGAAAATGGTTTTGAAAATGAAAATACTGGGAGATTCTCTAATGCTATCCGGGGAGTACATTCTACAATCTAGCCGCATGAACCACGAGAGACTTTGTAAATAAAAACCATTGATTTATGATTTAGGAGTTCCTAAGTAGGTTAAAGGGGTAAGCTGTGGTTGGACAGCTATTTAAAATTTTGCTAAAGTTATGATGGCATCTCGAAAGTCTAAATGACCGAGCAAAGATCATGATCAAAGGTGTACGCTGTGCACATGTATTGTAGACATTCTAAATCGCGTTCTTGGACACAACGACGCATGCCATGCGACTGCACATATGCGAGTAGTGTGATACGCAATGTGCGCAATTGGTGTGGAGCGTTTTTCCTATCTATTAAGTCTTAGAAGATTGTTGTTGTTTCAATACGTTTCCGAGTCTCACCCACCTCGGAACGTGATGTCATAGATGTCATTCTTTTGCAATAAATTGTTCATGTTAGCCATTTTGGATATTACTTTCCAAATAAATTACAGGTTTTCATGATTTTAATTGATGACTCTCATGTTATTTAATTGAGTGTCTATAAATCAAAGTTCTTTACACCTGCCTCAGGAAATTTCCTAAGAAATAAGAAAAAACTTACACATAAACCATTAAAAACTAATTATACACTTACTACAATAAAAATTTAGATATGAAATAATAGATTATTTTTGAAATAAATAAATATAAAACAACAATTTGTATAAAATAAAACTTTGAATTTAATATTAAAAAGAAAACAATTTTTAAAAATATGCATTAAAGGCCTACATAAAAAGTTTAGAGAGTAACAATTGAAAACAAATATAAAAAGCTGTTAAGGTCAAAATTTACTTTAAAAAAAAATCATAGGAAAAGTAAAATAAAAAATGTAATCCCATACAAATTATAAAAACAAAAATAACTATCTCGAGGGAGAAAATGGGCTGGATGGCGACGCGGAACCTCAGTAGATATCAGAGAATGAAAAAAAAATGTTTTTATTTTATTTTTATTAAAGAAAATACATTTAATTTTACATCATCTTTATAGCGTGTAGTGTTGTTCTAAGGGCATGTAATCAATTATAAAAACAAATCTTCAGCTGACAATTCATAAACTAAAAAGAACAACATTTTCATGACAAAAAATAGGATAATAAAATGTTCAACTGGAAATTTAAAGAGGCACTCTGTGGACACTCAGGTTTTTACAAAATAATTATACAGGATTCATAAAAAAAAAACAGCATTTAGGAGATAAATGAGATTGACTGAAAAGGACTGAGCAAGCAATCCGTGACTTTGGCATTCGTTTTTTTTATCTTTATTTTCATTTGTTGATTTAAATATATTTTAATGTTTACATACCTAATGTAAACGTATAACCTATTTATTTTAAAATAATAACAATAAAATACAGTTGCTGATTCAATAGGCATCACAGTTTTAGAGTTTGTTTGCTTCAACTTTTACCTATAATAACTTGCTTATGATGAGAACTATTTCCAGGGAGTTCTAATCACTAAGAACTTCCTCGAGTAAGATCTTCTATTTAAATAAAATTCTGGCAGTATATAAATATTCTGGCAGTATTTCCATCTTCCGATCTCAAACCTTCATTCATTCATTTAAGATTTTTATTTAAATTTCAAATATATTTAGGTGTATCCAGCAGACTGAAAACTTGTTTTTCCCGAAATGTCAGTCAAACCGCGGTCATAATGCGCAAAATTATCATACAATAAAAACTAAAATTCATAAATAAAAAAAAATAGCAAAATTATTGAATTAGTTATAAAAGCACAACTACCAAAAGTTTATAAAAGCACAAAAAGAAAGGGTATTATGGTTAGTATTATGTTACGAAGGGTATTCGGTCTCCGAAATGCCGTCCTAACGGGAAACAGATGCTTCGGTACTACGGGGGTTGATCTGAAGAGATCCTGCAAAAAGAGTGCTTGCCGAATCACCGAAAAACCAGGAAAAAATTGTACATCCCACGATGGCGGTCAGGACCGTCAGACATTGCCCACAAAAGTTACGGTAAGTGTCTATTTCCCTAATTAATAAATATCATTTTACCCTGATACAGAAAACTACTTTGTGACTACTCTGTTTATAAAAGGCATGCGAAGAGGGAGAGAGAAATGTATTAGATTGTTGAACCACGATGGTAAGAACTGCTACAGCTGTTATCATGAGACCGTATAATCGAGTGACAATAAGGTGACAGATTTAGGTTCTATACATTCTTGTATAAGAAGCTACTATCCCCGTTCTTTGGCCGTCCGTCTATTGCAACTTTCGACTCGAAAAGTCCAAATGCGAGTCATTTTTTTTGTAAAGAGATTGATACTATTGAAAAGCAACCTTAACCGTTTATCACGTCGGATCTATTGTAGTTAGTAAAAATAGATCCGTTTGGTAGAAGTTGTATTAAATAAATCACAAATTCAGTAAATAGGGGAAGGTTTGATTCCTTATTAGCCGCGCGCCAAAATTTATAAAAAAAAGTGTTAGCATTTTTGATGAATTGAAAGAATATCAGGTAACACAGACGTGAGTAGTTTGAGAAGAAGATGCTGGTTAAATAATTTACTACTACTAAGCAATATATGTATATATATGTATGTGTGAAATACGAAATTCTGAAATGAAAGATGGTAACCAAAAAGGCCTTGATCAATAATATATATTATTTTTCTTACTTGAAATGTTCACTTAATGTTTTAAATTATAATGTTTATATACATTTTTCAATATAAAAAGTACTCGGTTATAAATAATTATTGCAATGGATTTTTGGGTAACATTTTAAGTAAGAACCATGATATGATCAAGATCTTTTTTGATACCATGTTTCATTTGAGCTACCCGTACATATTTCACACCTTTGTTCTAATTGAAAACGGTCATCTTATAGTAAGTCGACTATAAACATATAGAATACGGTTTACCCGGGCATGGACTCCTTATTGTTACGAATTTATCAAGTGTTTATTATTATTATTATCATTACTGATAATAATAATATTACTGATAATACTGATAATAATAATATTACTGATAATACTGATAATAATAATAATCATTACTGATAATAATAATATTAACGATCCCTATAGTGTGGATTTCAAATTGAGAGTACATTTACCTATGTTTCAGTCCCCACGGAAATTAAGCAGCCTCACCGATTGGTGCGGCAGGCCAATCGAAGAGTTGGGCGGCTGGGATAAAAGCAGACGCGCCAGGATGGTGTTCCCGCGATTGCCCGACCCCTGCAACAAGTCCCAACTGAAGATGTGCAAGTACTGCCCGGCGTACTGCTGCAAGCAATATCCAGAACTCGAATGTGGCGCCTTGAAGGAGCCACCGGACTGCGAAACTATGAAATGCAAACAAGATAAGAAGTGCCATTGAAAGCATTATTGATGTAAGTTGCGTTTTCAAAAACATGATCATCGTCTATTAAACAGTGTACAGATTTAGTTAACTAATCTTTAGCATTGTGATTAAATAGACGGATATATTATTTAGCTTTAGTTTTTAAAATTATAAATCTTGCAAACAAAATTGTACAGAATCGACCCTTATATAGGGTGATGATTTTAGAGGCGTGGTTTTCAAGAAGAGATAAAACGCATATAATTTGATGTTATGGCTAAGAATTTAGTTTTATTATAAAGATAAGGGTTTGCCATTATGTTTTAAAAATGATTTCGGGTAAGTGGCCGCCGCGGATGACTCGAACAAATTCCAGCCGAGAGGCCCAATTTTCAACCACTTTTTGCAGCAAGTTGGGTATGTCAGCAATAACGCGCCGAATATTCTCTTCCAAGGCGTTAATCTTGTCCGGCTTATCTGCGTAGACAAGCGACTTCACATAACCCCACAAAAAATAGTCCAGCGGTGTTAAATCGCACGATCTTGGAGGCCACGCCACAGGCCCACGACGCGATTTTTACTTTATTTTAGAGTGATTTAAAAAAAAAATAGAGTGATTTTTTCTAAATTTGCACTATTTGCAAACGTTGTTCAGGAGTAAGTCTATTCATTATGAAATGGCAAACCAAACTGAGCATAAATCAAGTGACAGCTGTCAAAAACACCAACTACGAAAAAAGTAGTGCCAGATTGAAAACCACGCCTCTAAAAAAAACACCCATATTAAGAACGTAAATTATTAATTAACACGTGGTTCTTGATTTTGAGAAAGCTTTTCAAAGATTTTGAAAATTATATCATATCCATTCTCCATTCTTACTGAGCGAAATCTCTTTTCGCGTACCCCTCGTCTCCATACCTGTTTCAGTAGCCTAAATGTAATTTAAGTTACATATAGAATGCCGTGCTTACTAGAATTCAGGATATAATAAAAAGTTCTAAAGCATTGATTTATTCCTTATTAACCGTAACCAATTTATTAAGGCTGTTTGCGATATTATTAAAGATTGTTTTTTCATTAAATATATTATTTTTGCGATGTGTCTCGTCCTAACATATCAACATTCCACTTTCCGATTTTCTACTTACACACTCATTTCAATGCTCTTGTCAATTACAAAATAATTATATGTTCTTGAAGTTATACTTGTTCGCTATATGATGTGTACAGTATTAACTGTAAACTTTGTTATATTTCACCGTTTATAATTCTTTGATAAATAAATAAATTATATCTAATGAGGTAGAAAACAAAATGAACGATTAATGTTAAATTTTAAATGTCTGATACATAATGGACTTATAATAATAATTGTCCTATGATTAATAATGTCAATTAAACTTAATTGCCATTACGTTTTTTTTTACTGAATGTTTTTCATTTTCGATAACATCACATAAAATGCTATATAATAAAATTGCCTAGCCGTATTTATTTTTTTTATGCACTTGAGATGTGTTTGAATGTACTAAAGAGTTATTGGAAACCTGTCTATAAAATGAAATTTAATTTCGAATAAGATGGTTCGCGGAAAACTGCGAATCAATAGTGGTATATTTTGAAAAATACAAGTTAAACGGTTACCACTACGTAATAGCTTGTATACGGGCTTATCAATTTATAGCATATTAGTGTGAACAGTTTAATCATGAATTTCATTTTTTCCAGTCAACTTGTGCTGAAAAGTATTTTAGCGCGATTTCAACGATTTTTACATAGTTTATATATAAATCAAGAGTAAACAGAGGAAACTTTGTCTTATTTTTAGCCTGAATAGTATAAAAACGGCAGTAGAAGACAATGCAAACCATACGAAACGTTAGAATGTCAACGGTTTGATGTAATACCGTCACGATGTATATTGTATTTATCAGCGCGTATATTAAAAAAATGCTAATATAGAGAAGTCTTAGGACGGGCATTATTAAATAATAATATATATTTAACAGGTTATATATATTTATTAATATTTATTCTATTTTTTAACACTATAAAAATGATTTAAATTATGTTTTTTTTTGCAGTGGACACCTAAACTACTTGAAAACAATAGAAATACGTTCGAAATGTGCGACTGTACTACCTACCAGCGAGTCCTGGAGTTTCTTAGTTAAGAAATTTGCAACCTCAAATCAGAAAATTATTAGCATTTGAGCATATTATTTTCTTAAATTATTTCTTAATTTCAAGATGAAATAATAATAAAAAAATCAAATAAAATACAATAACCAGAGTAATAAAATTGTTTATTTTTCAAAAGCATTATTTTTTCAATGTTTCTTGATTTAGATAAAAGGTGTTTTGCTTTGCGCTGCTTCGTACCCTGCTCAGTTAGGGTCGGTGCACAGAACAAAGTGCGAACCATTTTTTTTTAAAAATGAGTATAAGTTTAATTGGCATTGAAAATGATACAAAAAAACTACCTTAGGTACTATATGACAAGTACTACCTTTAGGCACATGCAGATATAACTTCTCAAAATTGTATTTTGCAATACAGGCTGTTTGAAAAAAAAATGCAGGCTTATCCTGCATATTTAAGTAGTAAGTAGCTTCCACATTTAAGGATTCTGTAAAATTGTAACCCTAATAAGACCCTATAAGACGCATATTATTATGTGAGATGTGTGCTCACATAAAAAAAAAACACGAAAAGGTCAATACAAAAAAAATGTTATTGAGGAGGATTAAAATATCAGCTGCTCGAAAAGGACAAAGGCAAAATATTTGGGCGGATTCTAGGTCCGCTTGCGAAGTCATTTCATCCTCAATTTGAACACACTTTAGGTACTTTATTTTTAACGTGGGACAAAAAACAATAATACTCACATAGAGCAGTCAGTTTTGTGGATTCCCTAAATTTATTATTAATTATTTGAGTTCATATTGCCAGTGAAATTCTATTGGTTCATAAGTTATTTTTACAATTAATAATAGTGCTTTTAGCTTGAGTCTACGCTTGTAGAGATAATTTTTAAATTCTGTTTTTTACAAGAACACACAGTTACGAATATAAAAAATCTATATCATATTATATAATATAGAATTGAATTGAATATGGGGCCGTCTCTAGTATTATAGTCACAGGATTAGAAAAATAAAAAGTTTTATTTTTATATTTTTTATGGCAATAAACTCATGATAAATTTATAATAATTTGCAATACTTTGCTTAGTATTCAATTTTAATCTACCTTATTTATTTATTTTTATTATTTTGAGTCATAGAATCTGCCCTGTTAAATTTAGTAGTGACCCTTCGTATAAACCTAACTGTATTTTTTTATCGTAACTATTTTGCTACATTTTTATACGCTATTATTGAACTCTTATGCTAAATGTTATAAATATTTAGAGGTGAGCAGTAATGGAATATATGCGATTGTGACGACGTACTTATAACAGATATCCGAATTTAAAAAAAATGAAATTATGACAATTAAACCTATGAAATATTTCAAAATAACCGTCACTATAGAAAATTCTTAGTGTGGTTTTGTTTCAAAATTGAGATGTAAGTTTGAACACGTTAAAAGTAAAATATAAAAAAAAATTTAAATAAATACGATAAAACGAGAACAAAAAAAAAAATATAGGCTATCACTAACGTTACAAACGCAAAAAATATGAAGTCTATAATAAATTTGTCTGCCATGGCCACGAGTCGATACCTTAATATGATGGGTCAAAGCGCTGGAATCCGGAATGCGCCACCCTCGATCGGGAACAAAACGAGGTTCAGCACGACCGCCGCGACAACGTTCAGAAAGAAGCCGCTGTTCCATATAACCGCGTGTCTCAGGATCCCCGAGCAGTGGAAGTGCGACTATGAGAAGACGCCGAAGACCTGCAACCAGCTGGACTGGTGCGGGAAGCCCCTCGTTGGCTTCGTCAAGGGCAAGCGACAGTCTATGGTGTTTCCACGTAGGCCGGATCCATGCAATAAGGTTTCAGAATTTTGTGTTTATTAACATGCCATAATGAATAAGAATTCGACATCTGTTTCTGTGATAGGCTGTTTTATCGGTCACGCAAATATTGATATAATAATTTTTACATACTTTTTTTTAACGCACTTTTAGACGGATTGATTTTAGACACTTTAGATACTGTGATTTTAGACAGCAATAAGTAAATAATAAAAAAACATCATTCGTGAAAAGCAGTAGTAACTACCTGAGAAACATATGTTGTATTATTTTTATGGAACAGCTGTATTTTTCGAGCTACCCATATTGGTGCTGATGAACAACAGATTAGCTATTATTTTTTATCGAACAGGTGTTTTTAAAGGTGATAAGCAGACGCTATTATAACATAGGGTTCCGTCTACACAGAGGTGAATACCGCTCGTTTATTTTCAATCTTCGTTTTCTGCCCCCGTCTCAGGTCTAATTTTTTCCTTAAACGCTCTTTTGCGGTTAAAACAGAATTCTGTCAAAGGAAACTATTTACAAGTTTGATCCAACCATAGTATTCGTAAACTGAGAATGTAATAGAGATATTCCATGCCGCCTTTTAAAAATACGCACAACTCTTGGCTTGACCAATATATTTTTTTTGAATATTACATAGTTCATAGTCCTAGTGCTTTATGCCTTAACCCACCTAGTTGCGACAACAAATAACACAATACTGCAAACATTGTCCCACTGAATAGATTTTCACGACCGTCTTCGCCGTGTCACAGACGGCGCACGCAATCCGTTGAAAGCGAAACGAGATTATTTTTTATTCGTTTCTTTTAACGCTTTTGTTCACCTTCAAACAACTATATTCGAACATTTGGCGCTGTAATGTTATAGTAGTTATGACATAGTAGTTGATCCAAACTTAATTGTTAAGTTCTAATGGCAAACAAATGAATGGATTTATTTTTATTATTTGCAGTTGCATAGCGAGGTAAACATTATGAAAATAAATCCTTGATTAACTTTAACAACAATAAATTAAAAATGTAATATTTTTTCTAGATTCCTGTTAGAGTATGCCGTTACTGTCCTGCGTACTGCTGTCGCAACTGTAGACCCGGGCCTGATAATACAGGGTGTAAGCAAAGGCAATGTTAACATTATTAAATATGAAAACACATATTATTATTAAATATGTTTTATGAACGATTACTGAAAAATATTTGTTTTGAGAAATCTATGTCTTTGTGGTGTAAAAGAACAGCGGTAACACTTCAATATTATTAGTTAATATGAAAAAGCTAAAGTTAAAAAAAGTTAAAAAGCTAATATTTAAATATTCGGAATGTAAGGTTACACGTTCTCCGCGACCAATCTTTTATTCTTAAACTGGGCGGCTGCTGTCCGACTAAGGCAAAGCGCGCTTCTCAAACATTGTTTTTAAGTTGATTATATCGGTGTATTTGAGGTACAATCTTCTAATATAGAGTAATATGCAGGATGTTTTAAAATGTAGGGCACTCTTTTCAGGGATATTGAACTGTATCAACAGTCAAACATTAATCAGAAAAAAATGTTAAAAAAAATGTGTCTCAATTATGAGAAAAACGACTTTAAAATTGAATTGAAATCGTTTTAATGTTGAACGCGGAATAAGAGCGCGGTTGAACGGATTGCTCAAGTGCGGTCAATTCCCTCCTCGTGAAGCTCATCGAAGAAAAATATATTTTTTTAATAATATAATTAATTTAGCAAGATTTTTTTTTCGAAATAATATTTTTTTTATGAGATCGGTTTAGTTATCGAGATACGTAGATCCACCTCCTAAAAGAGTACCCTAATATTAAAAACATACTGTATTATAAGCTTTATTTAAAGACCTCCTTTAAAATTATTCGACACATAATATTCCTATGATCTTCTTTTCTATAATCTATCACTATCCACTTGTGATAATAATAATAATATGATATGATATACAATGACTTATTTTGTCCTTAGATTATAAATAGACCTATTTTTTTTGTAAAATGTAGTATCTAAGATAACATTACTCAAAAGATGCTATATTATTACTAAACTATACTATTTTAACAATAAAGAAATATTATTGTTATTATTAATCATTTAATAATAAATACGTCTAAACTGTAGTACCTCAAATACACCGAAACTAGGTCAACCGGGAGTAAATACAAAAACAACGTTTGTATGAGCTAAAAATAAGATGAGATGTATTATTAAATTCAAAAAAATGTTAGGACAGTAAAGCAGACAACTGCACGGGTCCACCAGATGGACGGACGACAGGCATGTGGTTGACGAATGGTTCGTTTTACAAATGTAAAGTAAAATGAAAAATATAATTATTATTATTCGTGTGATCATTAATAGTCTTTGATTACTTTGATTGTCGTAATGCATCGATGTCTTTGTAGTCGGAAATTGAAAAAAAGACGCCCCGGAAGAAGTTCGCGCCGTGAATTTGTAACGAGTCCACTTTCAGGGGAGAATTTTTAAGGGTTCTTTTGGGCGCAAGGAATTTCTCAACGTTCCTGGATATTCCGAGACATACTCGTATAGGGGAATATTTGATTTACTCCCGTTTGGGAATACTAACGAATCCGCAATTCAACAAAAAAATAAAACTACATATTTATGTTTCGTTTGTATTTAGGCAAAGAGAAGGAATAATATACTAGCCTGAGATTTTGATTATTTTTTTTTTAGAAGTTATGAGTAGGTTTCTGCTACCGGTAACTTTACTCCGTTCACAAAAATAAACTAACCTCGAACATATAAAATAAATCTTGTTATAATATCCTGAATTACGAGTGCATATGAGATTTAGTGTAATGGAGATTGTTCGATAAAATGATTTATAGAGATTACTTCCTTTTAACCAATTAAAAAAATCTTTTACGGATTTCATAGTGACTTTTGTTATTCGAACCGCACATTAATATAACCAATAATATTGTTTTATTGGCTAAATAATTTATTTTATTTATACGTTTTTACAAATAAATTTTATTTTGCACAATTCTTTTAAATATAATTTGCTTCAAAAATAAGGTAAAGGTACAGGTAAGGATATTAAATTTGTTAACAATATCAAACAATATCTGATCGTGGTAGTCTAGTGGTTAAGGCGTTGGAATATTGGCCCAAAGGTAGCGGGTTCGAAACCGTACATGGTCATACCATTTTTAACGCTTCATTACCACCATCTCCCCTGACTCAGGCACATTTGGCCTGGTTGAGTAGGGCCCATAATAATTTTATATGACCATAGCAATTATTAAAAAAAAAATGACCCACGAAGCGCATTCCATTCGCAAATTATCCTGGAAAGGAAAGAATTGAACCCATTGTTTCTTGGAGGAATGGTCATTGTGACCAATATAAGAAGGCTTAGGAAGTTGGGAGCTAATTCAGATCATGCTGGTTCAATCGCTAGTCTTATATAAATCCGATAATGCGAATGCAAGCAGAACGTCTTCTAGTTAGAGCCTAAATAAAATTGAATTTAATTCTGTTGGTTTATCGTATTATCTAAAACGCCAAAAGGCATGTTTGCTTGCTTTTCTTTGGGTTGCCTTAAGTTTGTCTTAACATTCAGGGGTTGAACCAACCAGCGCCAGTCAATTTTAACGGAACGGCGTATCGTATCTTGACTTAGCCTCATTTTTTAATCTATGTATAATCAGCGGTTCTTACATAAGAAAGTTTCCTCCTGGATTGTAGGCATAAAAAATAAATACTAGATTACCACCATTATACCTATGCTCAGTATTAGGGATAGGGGTAGAAGACGCAACTATTTTTTTTTTGAAATTATATATATTTTTTCATGAGATCGGTTTAGTTATCGATATAAATCAACCTCACAAAAAAAGAGCCTTAAATTTAAAAACATCCTGCATACTAACATAAAAACTAACAGCCATATGCATGCATATGGCTGTTAGTTTTATAAATTTACCTATACGGAACAGAAACTTGTGGTCTGTTAGAAAGAAACTGACAAGTATGGTGAACTACCATACGAACGAACGATTTTATTCTAAGATAGCTAGTAAGTCACCACCACCTAATACGAAATAATGTTCAGACAGTTGCGACTTTGAAGCGTTGACATCATTGGGTGCATCTGTTATCCATCACAAAAACTAAATACGAAACGTTTCGCCGAATCATTTCTGCGGCTTTTGGTATCGATTTTGGCAGGTAACAGGATATATTTGCCTCCTCTGAAGGCGGTAAATAAATAATCAGATAACTGTCGAGATGTCGCCGTTGTCTAGTTTCGGACGGCGCCCGTCCGTCCGCCTGCATTTGACTGTTTATTTATTTATTTCGATACGATATTATCGTCCATTTGTTTCTAGGCTTAGTTAGCAGTCAGAAACACCTCCAGCGATGTATTGACGGCCACATTAGTAGTAATGAAGGAAAGTGTTTTGATCGAGTTTCGAAATTTCACATTCTAGTAACAAAACCCGACGTGTGAGGCATTCTGAACAGATATTCGATATACAGGTTGGTTTTAAATTTAGGGCACTTCTTTTAGGATGTTGATCTATGATGATGTACGAGAAAAATGACTACAAAATGAAATAGAAATCGTTTTGATGATTGAGAGCGCGATTGAACGCACGGCGCGAGGCCGTTTTAGTGATCGATATAGATCAACCTCCTAAAAGGAGTGCCTTAAATTTAAAAACCACCCGGTATATATGTGTTAGTCTTACGAGTAAGGTATAATGTGTTTGTGATTATTTGTAATTTGTAAAATTAACAAGGTATACATAAAAAAAAATACCGCCCTTAGTGAACTTCTTATTTTGGTATCACTTTAAGATAGGCCTAGTGAAGTGTCATCATCTGTCATCTGTCGTGGAAAGAATGAGTTATTTTATATTAAATAATTTCTCCATCGAGATTACGAGCTGGCAACGCTGGAGAGTTCAAAAATACCATTTTCCTTAGATTTTCTGCAAATCAAATGAATAAAGCGAGGCTTTAAGCCGGAAAGGTAAGGTAAGGACCAATAAAAGTGCATCCGAGAAGGCGCCCTTTGTTACACGGGAGAATTGTCTTGGGGTCCGTTGAGAGCAGATTGGCCGGGACAACATCCATGTACTACCATAATAAGGAACCCTTACAAACAAATATGGATGTTTAAATTAATAAATAGGGTGTCTACCTTATTTTACTCTAATTATAATACTTTAATGATGCGCACTAAAACAAATAATAATGTATCTATATTTTTTCGAAATCTCATTCTTGAATATTGCCATGGAAGCCGGCTTGCCTCTTCTCACCTCGGCTCCCTGGAAAGTGGTAAGTATCTCGGCAGGATGTAATCTATTGTCTGAAGAAGTAAGTGCATCTTGCGGCGACTTGCGAGTCACGTCTCGCGCGCGCGACTGTTTTCCCTCCCCGCCCCCGGCGGCCCCAGGAGCGCGTCCGCAGCCCCGACACTAACCTAATTTCCGGTACGTCAATCGACGGGGTAGTGCGCCATTTTGGTTTGGCCACGAAAAAAGGGCGAAAATTGACAGGTTCGATGCTCTCCCGCGCAGTCAGCGGACAGCGACAATGACGCCTCTTCTCAGAAGCTGGTTAACTGCTAATGGGAAATACGCTAACTCCTTTCACGTTTTCACATTATCACTTCCCGAGAACTATTATAACTATTCTGTGAATCTTATTATATTATGAAGTTATGCATTGTATGGTATACATTCTAAAGATAAAATCTTATCTTATCTTATCTTATCCTATCATTAATTAATTCACCTAATTGAAGAAGTACATAATTTAGGCGTCGCTGATACACAAACTATTATTTTTTTAAAACCCTCCGACATAAAGGGCTAAACAGATTTTATTGAATCATAAGCCAAGAACACACTCGATCAAGTCACTTTTCAAACAAAAAAAAAGAAATAAATAAAAACGGTTTATCCGTTACTTATTACAGGTATTAACCCATCCGTTTGCCACGGAGGTTAAAAACGGTGATTATTACATAGTCAATAAATCAGTAATTTCAGTTGAAAAAAAAAATTAAGAGTGGAAAACGTGAAAAATATATTTACATTTTCGTTATTCATAAGAAATATCTGTGTTAGTTTGTTTTGTATATGTAGTAATAAATGTTTTAGTTAATAAATGTTAACACTGTTAGTTGTTTCCTAGACTGATATCTGATTTTAAGAGTTAGCCGTACTCACAAAGGTGAAACTAGCAGCATTGAATGCGAAGAAATGCAAACTACAATTCCTTATCAAAATTCGAACAAAAAGACCGCGAAAAAATTTAACATGGGATTTCCCTTAAAGAAAATATTTTTAAATATAACTTTTTTATTATTTAGAATTTTTAAATTATTAATATTTTTCATGTAAATTCGAATTATCCTTTAAAATCGGTGCTGAAATAATTGAGATCTGACATCACAAACATTTCGCTATTGGAGTCGGTCCATGGGAGCTACGCTTCGATAAAATTGGTCTTGAAAACTATATTCCACTGTTTTGCTAGTGTATTTAAATGCTTTGAAAATATTATTTATTCACTTATATTATACGTTCTCGCAATTAATTTATTCTACAATATTTCTTAAAGCCAAACGTCATTTTAGTGGGAAGAAAAACGAGTGAATTAAACCCACCAATAAAAACACGCAGTGAGGTTTTAACGAATCGACTATGCATAAGGCATTTTATTGTCTGAAATGATTATTGTCAAACGCTGCCCAACTCCAGCTTATTTTGAATCAATTTTTAAAAGGAGACAGCGACTCGCTGATCTCAACACAGAAGCCAAGCCAACGACAAATAAGACAATGCAGTACTTTCACGGCGATTAAAATCACGTTTTTATTTCACGGAGAAAAGCAGCGGGAAACGACTGAAAGCAGATTTCATATCCGCCTCATTATTAACCAACAGCCTTTAAACACAGAGCATTGAGCGCCGTATGCATACCTGAATGTTTATTTATTAAAAAAAAAACGGTTTTCCCGTGTACATTTTTTATCCATTTGTCCAAAAACAAAATCGTTTAAAAGTGGCAAAACACATAAGAAAATATCGCAAAGAAAATACAAATAGTAGGGCGCCGCTTTGCTTCGCTGCGGCATATATTGGAGCGGAGTTTAGTATATAAATGTATTTCTTCATAGGGATTACCATTTAATTTTTTATAATTCTTTGCGAAATCAAATGTATATGTTTTTTGGTATCTATGCACAGAAGACATTGTCATGGTCATTTTAAAAAAATAATTATCAAAATCGGTCCTGTAGTTCTAGAGCCTTAGCCCGTGAACAGAGTGACATTTGAGTCACCACATGGGAGCGGAGCGACCGTAGCGAGCTCCGCTCCAATAAAAATATAGAATACTAATCCCTCTATGAGTTTTATAAACCTGTTGAAAAAATATGTTTTGGAAAACGGACGAAAAAGTTAAGGAGTAATAAGGAGTAAAATAAAAGAACCATTCTAAATTTTGGCCTACAGTTACGTATATATTTATATTTTGGACAGATATAGGTCTACGTGCAGTATAGCTAGTAAAAATAATGTAATAAGTTAAAGACATTAATATATTTAACAATATCAAACTAAATCTGATCATGGTAATCTAGCGGTTAAGGCGTTAGACTATTAACCCAAAGGTCGCGGGTTCAAATCCGCACATGTTCATACTATTTTTAATGCTTCATTACCACCAGATCGTGGATACCTGATTCTAGGATAGTCACATTTGGCCTATTTGAGTAGGGTTCAATATAATTGTATATGACCTTATATCTTATAGCAAAATTATTTAAAAAAAAAAGAAATAATATCAAAGGTTTAAATACTGCCTGCCTGGTAGCTTAAAAATGTCCTTTACATTTTGAACATCTAACAAAAGATTTTCTTGAGGAGCTTTCATCGTACGCAACATTCGTCGCCTTTTTTATTGGATCGTGTCTCTGGGGAAGAATATTTTGGTCATGTAATGGCCTGCCAAGTTGTCGAACAGATAAAGTGAAAATTATAGCACTTTTTTAGTAGATTATTTGGCAAAGTGTAATTTAAATGTATAATATAACAAAATGCACTCACAAAATTTATTAGATAAATAACCTATAGGTAGTGAAATGAGTAATATCAATCAAATTAAAAAAAAACCGCTAGTTTGAATTAAAGTTAAAAGACCCCTTTTTTAATGCGATTTTACTGCCCTTTTTAGTTTTGCGATCAGCAGGCATTTGAAAGTGACCTCAGCAGGGGTGGGGTTCCTCTTCATTCCTTTCCTCCCCCAAACCGTGGGACGGGACGATCCCGTCAACATTTAAACAGACAATGTCCCGTGTTTATACCCGGTGTGCTTAAAAGCTTCATAACTCCCCCTTCGCCCTATTCGAGCGACGGGACGTACTATTTTGCTTTCTTCAATGGCGAAGCGGGAGATTAAGTCTCAGCTAAGTGGATGTCAACGAGGGAACACTTCAAGCGTTTAATTTTTCCAACTAAAATGGCGGGCGAGACGTGTACCAGAAACGATATTAATCGATTATGGTTTTTATATTTATTTTTAAGGTTTTAGAAGAAAAATAGTACAGCACGATAAAAACATGAGCTTAACTCAGCCGTTAAACGCGCGGTTAATTGTTAACTTGTGTACAAGTGCTCGACCGCGGATTGTAAGTCCTAGCGGGTTTTATTAGAGATGTTAATTTTGAGCCATATCATCACTTTCATACAAACAATCAATTTCCCAATCGTCACTTCCATGAATTTCATTATCTTCGGCCGTCGGATGATATTTGAGTCGTTATCTCAAAAAGTCATTCTTTAAGTGTTAATTCCGTCAAAGAAGAAAGTATCCCTTTAATAGAGTTATAACATTTATCAGTATCTTTCTGTTAAATGAATCGTAGTTGAAGTCAACTCTCCTATTAAATTTAATGAACACAAAACGCGATAGTATGGCCGTGTCTCTGCAATACCTTGAATTTTTCCGTACTTTACCAATTCAGATTGGCATCAGTCTTATCAATGTGACTTTGGTCACACCTACTAATGAGTAGGTGTGGCCAAAGTACTAATGAGTATTTCTTTATCAGAGTACAGCATGAAGTTAAAAGCTTCTTCCGAATGTAGTTTGTCCTAAGAACGTGAACTCGTGTCCTACAGAAGAAATGAACTCACTAACCTCACTACGGCCCTTCAGCAATCGCTTCCATCCCTTCTTTCCCTTCCCCTTTCATCCAATGATGAGGTTTCGCTAAACAGGTATATCAAGAATTTCATGAAGAAAATGTAACAATTTACTACGATGAAATAAGAAAAGGATGATATTAAAGATTAAAATATTAAAAAAATATATATCCTACTACAATTATTGAAAATGTGATTAAAATAAACAAAAAGCAAATCGCTTAACAAACGGAAATATATATATATTTTTACCAAATTTGATTTAAGATTAATCGTAGCTGAATCAATGTAGTGAAATATGCATTTTTATAAAACTCGACGCTGAGCTTAAACCGACATCATGCTATCACAAATAGAGAAACTGTTTAGTACCTTTATAACCAACTCTTTTTAAAAAATTAAATCAAATTTGGTAAAAAATATATATATATTTTATTTTGTTAAGCGATTTGCTTTTTGTGTGTGTTTCTTTCTTCTTATTTAAATAAGAAAAAAGAAATGAGGAGTTCAAGTTTTTTTTTTAAATTAAAATTTAGTTAGTGTTAGGCAATTACGAAAATAAGTTAATTCATTAAACAAGAGGAAGATCCGAGGAATAGGGAGTGAAGAGCATTATTCCAGAAACAAATTGGTGTATGAAATAGATTTAAATTACGCGTTCTGTATTTTGTTGGCACATTGAAATTAAACAGAGACAGAATGATTCGCATTGACCTATGAAAATAATATTACACATTATTGCATAATATAAAAAGAAATCAATTTGTAATTTGCCAAATATTTTTTTAATTTTATTGGAAATTGAATCAATCTTAGTTTCAGATTTACAATCAACGTGATCGGTTTAGATTAGAGACAGTGGCTCTAACAGACACATGTATTTAAAATAGTTTTTTTTTGCTTTGAAATTAACCGTAGCCACCTCCATACAACCTTAAAGGTGGGGGGGGGGGGGGGGTTGGTAGTGTGGGGCGATAGGGAAGTAGACGGTTACTTAAAGCCCGTCGAGTTGCAAACAATGAATGACTTGAGCATTAAATACTGGCTACATACACACACACACTGTACAGCTATCAAACTGAAGTACAGTTGTACAGATGAGAGCTTACAAAATACATAAATTGCCTTGGCAAAGATAAATTACTATTTTTTTAAAATATTTAACCTTTATAATAAATTTTCTATTTTATGGTGTATTCATATTTTTTAGGTTGTATGTTATTCAATGACTAGTTTTATATACAAAATTTCGCATACTTAATATAAAATACTTGGAAATAAATGCTACTTCCTTCGGCTTTTGCAGAAAGATTTGAATTAGGCAAATAATTGTTTACCTAGTAGACGTGGAGGAGGGCTTGCAGGTATCCAAAGAATACCGTGACCACTTCGGACAAATGGTTCAAGATTCCAAAGAAGCCAAAGTATATTTTTAAAGTATAATCATTGTTAAGCCAGTGCTTCGAAAGCCTTTAACGGTAAGCTTATAATAAGACTATTTGTATTTTTACTTAACTCATGCTGTGAATTTAATTTATGTTGCAAATTAAATTAATTAAAAAAAATGTGCATTTCTTGTACGAGAGATAAACCAGATTTCGATAAAACGCAGCTGAGGTTTACATCCTCGTGTATGGGTACTGTGTTTGTAGGTGATTTATTTATTTATTTGTATAAGAAATGCTCACATAATGACAGTTACATAGAAATACATAATTAACAACTTAAGCCGACTACAGGCATCTCCAATTTAACTTTAACAGAACGAACTAGCTTCTAATTTATAAGTGATAATAGTGATGAGTGTTGTAATCTGTGAGTATATTAGGGTGTGGAATGTAAGAGCGTTTTAATGTGTAAGTGATATTAAACGACATTTTTTTTAAGTGACAAGTGAGTTATATTTTAATTATTACTTATAAATGCAGCAAATAAGTTGACTGAACTAAACGAAAAGTCGGAATTACAGTGCAAGGTCTATATGGATTAAATTGGCTATGAACAAACAACCTCTATCGCGCAATGCTAATGAAAAAGTGATAACCGCTTAAATCCGGGGGCAAAAGAGCGATTTGCCCGGACAGCTGGTATAAACACAAACAAAAATATTAATGTGATCCGTAAAAATAATATGTGTAATAACTCGATTGTGATTATAATTGAGAAGAAAATAAAAAATGCTAGATATTTCAGCTGAGTGTACCGGTAGATGGCGTGCTAGGATGCATTTCGCCTACTCCGTTCCATAGCGAAGAATCGCTCGCTGGCTTCGAAGAGAGTCAAGTTTTTTGTCGGCCTGCAAGAGTGAAAGTGCCGCTAAGTACGAGTGCTCTCGCTCCCGCCTAACCGCGAACACACTCTATGGGCGGGCGGAAGGGGGGGGGGGGGAGGGTGTGGAGAATGGTAGCGGTAGCGCCTCGAAGTGTACTCATCTCGGTGGACTCTGCACGTGCATCGCGTTGTCGATGCTGTTTGCACCTTTGCATTTTGTAGTCAAGTTCGTTGGATTAAGCCGGTTTTTTAATTACTAAGGCATGCTTTCAGACCATGAGAGGTATTTAAACTTGGGTAGTGATAATATTACCCACCTTCAGATCCTGCCGTCCCCCCTACCCCCACCCTCTTACTCTCTTCCTTTCAGTAAAGGGAAAGTGCTACAAAAATAAGAGAAATAAATTAAAACCCTACCCCCAAAAAAATTACCACAGTTAATTTAAGAGTTTGAAGAGTTGAAGAGTTTGAACATTAAGTTTATAGTGTTTATGTAATTATATTGATACTGAAAACAAAAGAAAAAAAATAGGTTTTAGTTATGAACGTATTGCAGTCTAGGTATTACAACTATATTAGGTATTTTATTACAACTTCAAAAACACGACTGCAAAATAGGTACCTACCAGCGCCAGTTTAGAGCAATCGTGCAGGTGGCCATAACACAAATACTACATATATAATTATTGATAATATCACGCTTACTAGAGATACCCATGGTTATCTCTTTTACTGATAACATGTATAGTTATATATTCATTTATATGTTATATATATAGTACATATACTTTTATATATTATAAATTATGTATATATATATGTGTGTGTATTTATAATCGCTTATGTATTATATAAATATATATACCTTTTATTATGCATATGTTTACAAATTTGAAATATTTATTCTTATAGTTTATTTACGCGTGTAACTTTTTCAAAGTTTTCCTTTCAGTTAATACCGAAATAATGCCAGATTAACAAAAATCGACGGTCACTGCCTTCTTTGGTACAGACGGCGTCTAGTTAAGAAGGCAGGGAACATCAGCGCAATAGGTGCCGGTCGCTTGTTGGTTACATTAAATAGGCATTGAACTGTTACTACTGTTCTGTAATGTATGTATTTTGGTGTAAAAGAATAAAATAAATAAATAAATAATATTCGTAGATATGATACTTTTGTTTATTAAACAACTGTTATTCTAATACAATTTTATATCCGTGCGCGAACTATAAGGTCAATGAGTATCGTATCTACATTATATTATCTTCACACATTTATTACATTTTTCAATTCTTTGCCCTCGACTGTATAGTGAACCGAACGAAAGAATTCAAGGTCCCACTTAAAAGGTTACATTAAACAATCATTAAATACGTTCGCACTTCAGGTAGGTTTTCGATAAGACATCTATTGTCAACCCAAAAACGTATCGACCTGTATGGTTCAATCAAATAAATTTGAAACTTGAAATTATTTCGGTAGCATAGTTTGTTTCCTTTATACAGTTGCCTATTCAAGAATGCTTAGTTTCAATTTAGTATTTTGATTTATTATTATTATTATTCTTTATTGAAAAATCCAACAGTATTAATTTTTATAATTACAAACAAAACTTATTACTAGTATGCAAAACCAATTATGGATTTCGGACATTTTACATATTAAAATTAGCATAAAAAAATTGGAACAGTGTTCTTGAAATATATATAGATTATGAATATTATATACGT
This sequence comes from Neomicropteryx cornuta, assembly GCA_020383195.1. NCBI lineage: Eukaryota > Metazoa > Arthropoda > Insecta > Lepidoptera > Micropterigidae > Neomicropteryx > Neomicropteryx cornuta. The sequence goes on from JAHKQU010000014.1 coordinate 18,248,804, forward strand.
ATACAGTAGATTTTTTTGATGTTTTATGTGTAATTTGTGAATGTTGTTTGTGGTAGTTGTAAGTGTGTGTGATTTGTATGTATATGTTAAACTAAAGTAACAAATTAAGTATGGTTTTAGTATGTATAAAAACAATTTATGATGAAGGTAATATAAATATAATATAATATTCTATTTGTAATTGCAATTAGAAGTACTTGTATGTTACAATTAACCATTAACAAGGTAACAATCTAACAATACAATTAGGTTTTATTTGATTTTACTATTAATGATATTGGAAATCTCTTTTTTGAATGATAATAAGGAGGTATTCAATATATCGATTATTGAAATATCCTTATTGTTATAAAGGGAGCATTTAACTAAAGGTGTTTATTTATTAATCGTTGTATTTATTGATTCTACGTCGTTATATTGCATAAATATAACAACGTGTAAAATTGGTAATGGAGGTGTAATCGTTTAATTGTTCACTTACCTTAAAGGGTCAACAACATTCGGTGTTACCATACTAATAAACGAAAATACAAGGTTAATATTTGAGCGCCGGACGCCAGGATTATTATTGTTTATTGTGTGTAAACTTCTTAAGTGCCTTCTATCGTTCGGTTCACTATACGTGATGTTGAGTTGAGCCAAAACTGTGTTATCGCCAGGACAATTAGAATGTTTTGTAATAATAAATAAAATAAATAAATTAACTAGCACAATGTTTTTGTTAAAACGGAAAAGGTTTTGAGCGGGTCACATGCGCCATTCCGCCGACCGCAAAAAAGTGTCGACAGACGCCGCTGGCCGCGAGCCAGCCGCTAATAAATATTTTGGATTCATTACAGCGCGGAAGAGCCGACAATTTGGTTATGTTACGTTTTTCCTTTTCCGTAGCCATCTATTTTTTTTTCTTTTTTTTTTTTAACCAGATCGGACCTAGCCAGGAACTGTGACTGCGGAAATGTAAAAATTCGACCGTCTAGTGTATTTAAATAATATATTTAAATCGAAGTGCCCTCGCCGTTTGGATAGTAGAATATTAAGATAATTACAGATTTATTAGAAACTGTAAAGTTACAGATCTAACCAATAGATCAAAGAAAAAATATGACCTTCTATTGAAATGTTCTACAAGGTCTACGATCCACCTACACACGGGCATCCCAACATGCGACATTTATATTTTTATTTATGCAGTTCGCATAGATATTTATATAATCACATGCGATGAGAAGATTTTCATCGTTTGACTGGCCCAACTAAAAAGATACACTAAAAATAAATTTTGTATGCGTCTAACAGGTGCAACTATTCAGATATGATTCAAATAAATTACTAGGTAGTTTGGTTCAAAAAAAAAAAACCGTCAATATTTTTTAGGCTTTTATAACGCCGATAGTTTCGTTTGATCAAAAGATTTCATCGTTTGATTGGCCCTCATATTTTATTTGAACATTTTTGACGGAGGAGAAATGGCGTCTCAAAATTGACATATTATATTCGATACACTTTTATCGATTTTATGGTTATCGTCCTTATTAACTTGAACTAAGTTTTATTAAAACAACTAGCTGACCCGGCCACGCGTTGCTGTGGCTAAAGTTTTTGTTATATTACATTATAGTAAACAATCTAAGAGGAACAATAAGAGAACATCAGTCACGGAGTCCACTATGCTTTTTCACACAGATGGTATTTGTAAAAAAATATGGTGATCTCCTTATTTGACTTTCTACTACTATAACCCTTTAGTACAATGAAATTATTTACGAACAAAGACGAAAATGTTGATGTTGGTATACAAATTCACTGGATTGAGATTTGAAGGGAAAGTACGTTGAACACAATTAATTAAAATGTTCTTACACTTGATACTAAGCAGAAATCAATAGGTAAAAAATAAAAATTTATCAGATTTATTATTTCCATTTAATTTTATAACAAATATAAGTATATTACAGTATAATACAGTAAATAACATGTGACGCTTAAACTCATGAATGAGGTAGGCAAGGCAGACAGTCTTAAACTTTTAAACATTAATATCTTTTTTTTTGAATTATAAATACTTTCAATTTCAATTTAATTTAACACCAATCGGTGCACAATGTTTTTGGTTAACCTGTCTTTAGCTAACACAAATAGATTCGACGGTTTCCCAACACGTGAACACGCAACATATAGTTGCCCATGAGAAAAACATGGATTTTCCAAATCTAAACCACAAATGGACATTGTTTGACCTTGAGATTTATTTATAGACATGGCGAAAGCTAAACGAATTGGAAACTGTAGCCTTTTGAAGCGTATGGTAGAATCTGATGGTATCATCGGAATACGTGGCAGCAGGACCACTTTTCCTTTAAACTTCCCAGCCAAAATGGTTGCTTCAAGAATGTTTCCGGTGATCTTTTTGATGACCAAACGCGTACCGTTACATAATTGAGGTGGATTCAAATTACGGAGGAGAATAATAGGGGAACCAATCTTTGATCGAAGATTATGTGGTGGCATTCCAGGGATATCTAATTAATTTAAAAATTCAATCGGAAAATTTACACTTTCATTTTCATCAACAACAGTATCGATTGATTTAAAAGACATCAGATCGCCTGGTAACAACTGTTGTATCTGGAAGTTAATTTCGTCAACATCAACGTTTTTGGCTGCCAAAATCGCCCGTTGACTAAGCCATTCATGATTCAAATAATTATTCTGTATATCCGGGAAAATACTCTGAATCAATTCAGTTTTATCCTGAACAACAGTGCAAAAATTGTCTGGTAGTTTAATGCATTGCGTATTTGGTTGCAGTTTTATTTTACCGTTCCCAATATCTAGTAGTTGTTCGGAAAATATTAGTGCTGATGGATCATTTTGCAATTGTACTCGCATATTTATGGTCAATCGAAGTGTTTCAACACTTCGCCATAAGAATGATTGTTTCAAACATGCATTAATCTCATCCGCGAAAGTAGAGCGAGGTATAACCGGTAAGGTCTGCCGGAAGTCACCAGACAAAAGTAAGATAGCACCACCGAAAAGTTTATTATTGCTGTTTAAATCTTGCATAGTTCTGTTTAATGCTTCAAGTGAATATTTGTGTGCCATTGTGCACTCATCCCAAATTATTATAGAACTCTTCCGCAACACTGCAGCTATTCCACTATTCTTTTTGATGTTACACATTGCATCTGGTTTATTATGAACGTCCAATGGCAGCTTGAATGTTGAATGTGCTGTTCGCCCACCATCCAGTAAAGTAGCCGCAATGCCTGACGATGCTAATGCTAATGCGATTTTTTGTTGCGACCGTATTTTGGCAAGAATCAACGATATTAAAAATGTCTTACCGGTTCCACCGGGTGCATCCAAGAAAAAAAAACCGCCTTGTTCAGCAGCAACAGCCAGCATAATCCGATCATAAATAATTTTTTGTTCTGCTGTCAGTAATGGTTCACTGTTCATGATAATTGTTGCTAAACTTCCACGGTCATATTGATTTTCTCGTTGTAAATCGGTATTGACTAAGTCGGTGGCTGGACGATTAGGTGATGGCATACCATAATGATTAAGTGGTAAATTTGAAATAAGAACACATAAATCCTCGATCAAGACCAATGCTTCATTGTACATCTCTGGTGTATAATCTATGTTTTGGCATTGATTTGTTTGTCTAATTCGGTGCAAGATGTCTTCTGTCATACAATTTTTATATTTTTCCCACAAAGTTTGTGCTTGCGAGGGATAACATGTCGCCAAAATAATTGCAAACAACTGACGAATGTTATTCGGTGTTGATGTCAACGCAGCATCAGCAAGCGTTAAGTCCCAATGGTTATCGTCTTCTAGCAATTGCAGTTCACGACATGCATCCTGGTATGTATTGAATACTCGACCATTAGCTGTTCGTAAAAATTCAAAAGACGTTGGTCCGGGAACATTCACCAATAACAAACGTAAATAGAAGCACTCACGTTGCTTTGGATATTTACAAATATACTTAATTGATTTAACAGAACTGCAAAGCTCAACATTGATATGAGCTTTGTAAGTTTTTGAAAGTAGTGGTGAGTATGGTACCACCCACTGATTATCAAACTCAACTTGATTTGGAAAGTTCGGCAGTCGCATTGTAAATGTGTGGCCACCATTCTCAGTACTTCTGCGACGATACATTGGATAACCATCAATATCCGTGATCGTGTCATTCGTATGCGGCTTTGGGAAGTTTTTTTTACATTTTCCATTTTCCATGCACGGTGACGTCATGTTGAAAACACCGCATGGCCCATGGATCATGTGTTTGGTGACAATATCAAATAATTCTTGATCAATTAATGGGTCTGGAATTTCGGCTGAAATTATTTGATCGATTTCTTCAGGACGGATTCTATCTTTAAGCCAAACCAAAATGTGGGCATAAGGCAAACCTCGCTTTTGCCACTCTATCGTATTCAGCCAACAACGTGTGATACCAAAAATTGTATATTTAACAATAAAATCAATTAAGGATTTCAATTTTTGTTTAAACACACGTGCAGTTAAATCATGACGATGAATGGCTTGTTGTCCTGGCAATAGTAAAGTTTGTATCTCTTCCCAATTCGGATTACATGTGAATGTAATAAATAAATCCGGTCGGCCGTAATGACGTACGTAAGTCATCGCATCTTGTATGTATTCCTGCATGTTCCGTGGACTGCCGATGTAGCTTGAAGGTAAAATGAAAGCATTACCGATGTCATTGGGATTTAAATTTCCATCGGTGTTTCCAGCAACAGCATCTCGTAAGTGAATATATTATTCCGATCGTAGTTTTGACGTTTGCGTTTTGACGTTTGCCGCTCGCGTTGTTGAGGTTAGATTTTTTCGGTGGCATTTGACTGAAAATAATAATTTTCTTGTTCTTATGATATTCTCTTGAAGACGTTCGTTACACTGTTCTTGAGATTTTTGTGCATGACCTTCTGCTGTCCTGATTCTTTGAGCTGGATTTCTTGATTCAATTTGTTCTGCCAACTGATGGGCTCTTTTAATACGTTTGCGTCGAATAACTGTCACTGTCAAATAATAACAGACATTAGCGCCATCAACCCAGTCGAAAGGTATCGACATCTGTCAGTTTTATGACTGCCAAATAATAACGGACAAAAAATTAGCGATAAATTAAAATTGCGACTATAATTTGAGATTTAAACTATCCTATCTCTCAAGTGCACATCGAACTGCACATGGTGTTCAAATTTTATTATAATCGGTTAAGTGTTTTAGGAGTCCATTGAGGACAAACATTGTGACACGAGATTTATATATATTAAGAAGATAAGCAGTATGTAGCTACCGTGTAGATTGTTGTACACGCATGTTTAAAAACCTCCCAAACTTATTTATTTAATTCCTAAAAATGATTACCTACCGTTATACATAAAAGTACTCAATTTTTAAATTTATACTTTGTTTTAATATTGGAAGTCGCATTTACATGGGTTTGAAGTAAAGAAAATAATCTGCTAGGGCGTTTACTGTGTTTTTCAGCGAAGCTTATATCGTAAACCATGGCTTAAATCCTCAGAAATGTTCGTAATTTGTTTGTTTCTGTAAGTTCATTGCAATAAAAAAACAAAAACCAAAGAAATGTTGTTTAAATATGTTTTGGTTTAGGGCTGCCGTACTTACCTTTATAACAAGGGGTGTGTGATTTAAAATAATAAAATATTTTTTTGTCGTATGACTAGGGTTGTATCATTTCGGTAATTTAAGCTAACTTTTATAAAATGAAATGTGCCGTGTCGCTTTCACGATAAACCAGTCTTTGAAGGATTAGAAACAAGTTGTAGCAGCAGCGAGAGCGGATATTATAACGCGAAGTTATTTACAAATTCTGCAGAACAATGAGCCAGACAGATTTAAACCCAGATTTTGTGTTAAAATCTGACGCACTCATCAAAACTCCTTTCATCCGTGATTTTTTTTATTTGCGGATTAAAACAGTTTGTTTTATTATTATTATTTTTTTTTTTATGTTTGTCGACAATTAATTTTAATTTTATTAGATTTTGTGTAATTTTAATTCCACCACAGGATAAGCTGTGTTTGCTACGGTTGAATTTGGTTATTAGTTTATTTATGAAATTTAAATTCTCTATTTATTACTATAACTGTATGAGTAATTCGGTCTTTACCTAACGCTTAATATTAATATTGTTATTTGCTTATTATATTATTTATTTTAATATATTATTATAGTACCTACACGTTGATTTACCTGTTAGTGACCGTAGTGAGGAGGTGGGATTGTGATAAAATACTTACAATATAATATCAATATAATTAAAAACAATGCATAATTTTTACCGACATATAACTAGTAAAAATGTAAAAAAATATCTAAAAGCAAAAAACATATTAGGGATGAAAAATGGACGATTTTATTATCTATTAAATTTATAAATTTTAATATTTTCCATAACACTCATTCTAGCTCCGAACAGTGCATTTTTACAACTTTTCCTTGTTTATTTTTTCCTTATATTGATTACCTCAGCCACATTACTTTAGCAGTGATTTTTTTAGCATGTTTATTATTATGGTAATTTATAAACAATTTAATGGTTATATAATTTATTTTATTAGCACATATAAGGGAGTTTGTTTCGTGTTTATGAATCGATGTGAATCATCAATGCTAGTATTTAATCAGTCTCATCTAATGATATTTCAAAATAAGTCAACTTTTTTAGTCCTAGACCTCCACTATATTTAGCACTATGAAAACATTCCCAAAAGTTTCGAAAAGTGGTATGTTTTCCTCGTACCCTCTAAGAAAAGTTCGTAAAATGCGTTCATTTTAATTTCATTTTGACAGAGTACCAAATATCTTTTAAAAATATATTATCTGTGTTCGATAGCGTCTTGAAAATAAATGCTACGCCTGGGTTCAGATTTCGCTCTTTTATGTCGAATGTTTGCGATTTTTCGAAAAACCTATACAATCACTTAACGTCTGCTTTTATACAAAACTCCGAGAGCTGCTTTTGCAGTCATCCCCGTGATGTTGAAAAGGACAGCTACATACATGTGTGCGTGTGCGTGTGTGTGTGTGGTCGATATACGAGTAATATGGATATTACGTGATTTATGAAACTGAAATCTTGAAAATATTATTCTTTCCTCCAGGTATTATTTGTATATATAAACCATATCATAATGTGAGCCATTATAGTGTTTGTCAGTTTATTTATTTTAAGTAATACTTTATTTAGTTGAATAATATTATGTATATATACCAAATGCACATAAATAAAACATATCAAAATACGAAATAATTTAATCGTGGGGCAGAAAATTATATTCTAAAATAAATTTGGACCTAGGTAATTTTTTGGTCAAACATTTAAAACAAATAATAATAATTATTAAAACCAAAATGACCATTCACCAGGGTAGAAAACAAAACAAATAATATCCTAATGTTCGCTTAGATGCGAAAATGCTTTATTATAAAGGCTAAAATGGTTTTGAACTAAGCTGTACCCAAGCTATTATGGTAGGTAGTAGAATTATTATCAACGAAATTAGGTTCGCAACTTTTCTGTCATTTTTTTTAGCTCCTATAAAGATCACTAAAAATCATTATAGAAATCTAACTAGCTGGCTATGAAATATTACCATTTTTCAAAAAAATGCTAATTCTAAAGTTTTTTTATAAATCAGTGTCCATTTATTTATCATGTAATAACGAATGTCAGACATTAAACTTTTAAATATACCACATTTTATGTAATCAATGATAATAACGGGTATAAAAAGTAAAAATAAATCTTATAGAGATATAATCTAAGTTATTCTTGCACCTTTACAAGCATACAGAAACCCATGATTTTAAACTAAGGATATTCTCATATATATTATAAAAATAATATAATTATGGTGTAACATTTGAATTTCTTCTATTTAGGTTTGTTTTCAATATGAAATGTATTTTATGTATTAGCTGCCGTTTTCTTAATAATAGACAATATATTATATATACTTTATAAATCGCTATATGTACATATCTTTGACAGAGCCTAATCCAGTTTCCGCCGATAGATTCACGGTTGATTTCACAAAGTCGCTTGAAAATCGACTTTCATAGGAAAGTGATAGATACATAGGAGTAAACAAAGGTCGTACAACTGTTTTCCTTTCTTTGGGCGATCCGCCCGCCCCCAGCGCGCTGACGTAGCGAGTGCCGAGGGGAACTTAAACTAGTTGCGCATTGATTGATATGAATGACGTTTCATAGTCAACGGCGTATTTATAGAAAAATGAGGCGTCTGGTATTAGATTGCATGCCAGAATTCTGTTTGAACTTCAATATTAAAGAGGAAATGTAGACGATGCCGGGGCAGAAAACTAAGATTAAAGAACTAAACCGTCACTGTCACTTGCCGTGCTTGTCACTTTTCAAAACAGATGCTACATAAAAATAATGACACTTATTATGTTTTTCGAAACCAAGACAGCATTGAAAAAACAGCTGTTCCATAATCCAAGACGCGTTTCTCAGGTAGTTACTACTCTTAGATATTTTTTTTACACAAATCAATTTGTCTAAAAGTGCGTTAAACCTAAAAATATGTGGTGTAAAACAGGCCTAAAAATAATATTATGATCGGTATTTGCGAGACCGACAAAGCAGATTTTACAAAGCAACTGTATCACAAACCGGCAGCTCATACTATATCTCAAGCACAGAGCATACTTTATAAAGTAAAAAAAGGGAATTCGAGTAGATAATTAATCCACAGGGAATATCATCAAGCAGAATGGATAAAAAAGCGTTAAGTATGTAAATCGGGATTAAGATAGGATTTATAACGAGGAGGAGTAATTCCCGTTCTATAACAACGAATCATAGACCATAGACCATGCGTGTAGGGAGTAAGCTTAAAACAAAAATATCTCCCATTAGCTTTCTTGGCAATTATAATAAATAACATATTTTTTTGGGTAACACATTGTCCTTATAAACTTTGAATAAATATTTTATATTTTTGTCAGTTTCACTGATCCCACCACGGAGTAATGATGTTTCGATTATCAAAAGCATTGATCAGAAGTAGTAAGAATAGATCATCAGTAACATCAGTGATGGTAGTAACATTCATCATAATTATTTAGAGAAATTTCAGGAAGGTCGATTGAGTCATTAGATAAAGTGTGATCATTTTTGTCTTTAGTGAAAAAGAGACCATGATGAAAAGGTTTTAAAATTTAATCTGATTCACAGGATAAGTTAATAAAAATTGGGGAGTGATCACTTCCATAAAGAGTTTCTGAAACAGTGCAATTTGAAATAATAGCCAAAGAAGGAGAATAAATAGTCAACCGTACTCTTTCTATGATTAGGATGATTATACAGTTAGATAACCATCATTCAAAATACATAGATTGAAATTGTGAAGGATTTTAAGAATATTCTTACCAGCAGTACTGTACCGACGGTACTGTGAGTATTCCAGCCACCTAGAATTAAAAATTAAAATTTTAAAGATCGTAAAAACCACCACCAGTTCTTGTTACAGTAGAATTTAGAAATAACGCAAATGTTAAACATGATGATCCGATCAACCGAGGATAGTTAACAACAATAGGCTGGAAAGGAATATCATCTCTAACAAATAGGGTGGAACCCCCTCGCCCACAGGCATATCCTCATATTCTAAAAGCTTAGGAGACCACAAAAAAAAAAAATACTAAGAAGATAAACAACATCGGAATTATTTGAAACTACGGAGCGGTAATCCACTAGAGGACCTGATACATTATGAACAGGAAATAAATCACTGATAAAAGAAGTAATGTTTGCAACGTGTGAAGGTTGATTTTGAAATATGGTCACAAGAGATTTGAAAGATGCATTATTATTACTGCTGGACTGACTAGAACCATCGGCAGAATTATCTATATTTAAGGCTGATAAGGGAGCTCACCATTTCACATTCCTGCACGTCGTTGGCCAACCCAACCAAAATAAATTATTTAAAAACTTAGATAGTTTACAACTTACGCTTTCGTGTTTTATCTCAGCCTTATCAGCTTGGGGCTGTTGCGGTTTCGCTCACTGCAAACGAAAGGGTGTCTTTAAGGAAAGCGTTTATCTTCATCTTAATACCCTACATCCCCCCCTCCCCACTTTTGACCGCCACATTTCGTTTGATGTGGTCCCGGGCATCCTCGTCTTCGTCCAATTAGAATTAATTCGAAATTAATTTTCCTAATGGTGAATATTTCCCACCGTCTTGGCTGCAGAGAATTGTGGCATTTTAGTATTCTCAGTAGGTATATTTGAAGGAACCTATTTTGAAGCACCTTAGAATTTGAGATTTGTTTTAAAAATCTTTTTTTTAAGTTTCCTAATCTTTTTGTTTTCTAATACAAATGGTGAGTCAGTTTTTTAGAAAAAAAAAACATATTATATTACTTCTTTATTCTATATAGGTATAGAATATTTTATGTGATACACATAAAATATTATTTTCATACCCAAAAATAACACTCAATTAATTCACGCATTGTATATAGACACACCCACATTAAACTTAATTAATTCATACACAAGACATCCTCTTAATACAAATCGTATACCTACGTGTTAAATAATTTTATTTAGTTTGAAAACATACCTACTATATCATAATACGTTTGTAAATAAGATGGAAATCCACAATCGGTTTTTTTATCTGATTATTTCTTATTTTTTTAAATGAATTTTTGATATAACTATGTTTTCCTATAAGAAAAAAAAATAGATAGGAGGCGAGAATTAGGCAAGAACCTATGCTAGAAACCAGAAGGTCCGAGCAGTCGATATGACCATTGACAGTAGCAAAATAGCAGGCAGTATTATTTCAACTATTAATATTATTATTATTACTATTAAAATTATTTCAATATTATTAGTATTTGTTCTAAGGAACAAAACGATTTATTTAATTTCTTACTTTATTGATATATTTATTATATCAATAGCTTATATTTTATTATTATATATTGTTATTTATATTGTTAAAATAAAATAAATAAATAAATTAGTAAGTCTGAGTATACTATTCATATTACAACATATATTTATCTCATATACCTAGGAATATATTTAATTTTAATTATTTTACATTTTTATGTCGGATACAATGATGGTTTATTATTGATGGTTTAAAAAAAATTGTATATTTGTAATGTCGCGAGTGTATTTGTGTAAGTAATATTTTTTTATTGTATTTTTACATCACAGCCAACAACGCTAAAATATTCGCCTTGTAGGTAATATTTGAATCGATAAGGATAAAATACAAAAACGGGAAGAAGACAATCAAAATACATATATATTACGACAATGGCGATCACGTGTACCGTTTGCGTCGCGGTCGGCCATATATTATTTTCTCTCGTTTCGTCCTCGCAGGGCGGGGATTTTGACGCGCGCCGCGCCGAGGGCAATAATAGACAATGTATAGAAATCAATTCGCGTAACGGCTTCGCCGCAAACGCTTTCGCTTTTGGGCGGACATTTTTCAGTGGGAAAGTGGGAAAATGGAGATTGTGAAACGACGCAGGTGCGCCAGCGCCAGTCAACGAAATGGCGCCCGCTAGTATGGAAAACTACCAGGACGGAAAAGAGGGTAGGCAGTGAAGAAAATATACACGGTGTCCTGAGACCATTTCCGGGGACTTAAATGGGTATTTATGTTTCCTATTACGAGTAAAAATTATTTTAAAAAAATCGAAAATGAAACATCCCCAAACTAATTATTTTTATTAAAGCGCTGGTGTAAATTGCGTTTAACATGCATAAGCTTTCTTTTTTTTTTCCAATATGAGGTAATCGTCGCTACTTTACACAAAAGACCATCTGGAGACTAGTTTCGACGGCTTCAGGTCGAGTTATTATGATGTGGAACCAGGCGTAGACTAGTGGCATTAGTAAAATGTACAAGGGTTTCGTGTGACGGATGCCAATGTGTCCGAAAATTCTCCTCTCCTCTCTCTCTCAGCTCTTCTATTGGTTATCAATTATCGTTTGGGTCCTCCTCAACAAAGCTAAGTTGCTTATGCTATAGTCATGGAAGATAGATGCGATAACGTCTGGGCCAATAGTCCATATTAGGTCTGAAAATTTATCTTAAATGTTGAGTATTTTCCCCTAATTGAGTATACTTATTTTACAATATATTATATTATGCCTTTTTTCCGGAATGTAATCTGTTTTCCGATTTGGCGAAATGTTCATTATTATGCTGAAAGAGTGAGAAAAATATTCTGTAATTATAATTCGAAAATTATACCTTATTTTAATGAATACATATTTGCTTGAACTGTTCATTATTTTAACATGTTTTTTTTAAATTATTATTATTATTATTTTACCTTTAACTTCTGCAAAACATTTGTTATCGTACGATGAGACTTAAGTTTTTTGTTTCAGCATAACGTTGAGGATCATTAATAGGTTTCAATATTATTTTCGTTGTTTTTGTTACACTGTAAATCTTCTAAAAATAAATAATATTTTTTATAATCGTTACACTTTTTAATATTTCGTTCAAAATAAATGCGCATTCAATGTTATTCATGTTAGTTTTAAGAAACCTGCTAAGAGATATAATAGTTTTAATAATAGATATATAGTTTGTATACAGGGGGGGGGGTGCTTGTGTAGGGTGTTGTGTGTGTTTGTAGGTTGTATTTTAGTAGGGGGGAAGGGGATTCATAGAGTCATATTATGTCTCATTAACGGATTAATTTTTTTCGCGGATACTGTGTGTATTTTTAAGTTATCAATTAGGGTATTAGTAAGTAATCAGTAGTAGAGTGTGTGATTAATTACACATAGGATTCATTCTAACATCAATTCATAATATTATTCTGAGAATCTAAGCCGCCTATCATATTGGAATGATAAATCATTGACCGTTCGTTGAATGCGACGGATTCTAAAAAATACCGCGTCTTTCTCCTCGGGCAAGCACTTTGCCCTTTAAGTGGTCGTTTTGCTGTGACGTGGGTTCGATGGCTGGAAGCTAAGAAATTTTGGACCGCTTTCAACTCTTACAATCAACCTATACTTCCGACGTGCATTGGAAATATTTCTTTGTTTGTAGTCCAAGAGCAGTCCACGTAATTTGTAATCATTCAATTTGTTATTTTTTGTAAACAATATGCGCGATTGTATATGAAAGGATGTTTTATGCGATGACGTCGATCCCCATTTTGTGTAATGGTTTTATGGAGGTAGTGGAGATCGTGGTAGTTTAAGTATTGGACTATTGGTAGTGTTTATTGGAGTATTGGTAGTGTTTAAGGCATTGGACTATTGACCCAAAGGTCGCAAGTTCCAATCCGTACATGGTCATACCATTTTTAACACTTCATTACCACCATCTCTCCTGACTCTAGCACAGTCACATTTGACCTAGTTGAGTAGGGCCCAAAATAATTGTATATGACCTAGGTTATTGAAATTATTTAAAGTAAAAAAAAAAAGACTGAAGCTTTCCTATACCCTGTCCTTCAAGCCTCTGATCCCACTTTTATTTAAACTATTAGTACCCAAGTGCATTAAATTTTGAAATAAAATATTCAAATAATTTAGTAAATAATTCTCCAGACTTCCTAGTTTAAACTGCTTTTTTTTTTGGATAAAAATACATTTTTTTTTCATCAAAAGTTACTAATAGAAACAGCCCCTACCCTTCTCTTTCCTCTCGGTCGTGAAAGTATGTAAGATATTAAACATGATTCCAGCGGGCATTTACTAGTTTATTTTATTCAATCATTTTTTTTAAATTAACGCAAAATTTCCGAGATAGTTACCGTAAATTAATACCTAGTAATTTTTTAATTCGTCGAAAATTTGTGACGAAATACGTGATGGACGTATATTCCCTAAATATTTTTTATTTTATTAGATAAAATTGTGATATGAGCTATTGCACTAGGTCGACTTTTTTTTTGAATAGGTCGAGTAAGGTAATGTCCCTAAATGTACCTAATAGTTATTATTTATTTATTGCATTGTTGATATATGTACAATGGGAATCCCTAAAAATAATAAGACTTGAGAAGAAACTTCAAAACTGTCCGCATGAATGTAAATAACTCATCCCGCTGAAAGCATTTTAATGTAGGCACGTGAAGCCTTAAGGCACACTACGAGTATTTATACCGACCGTCTGTCGTATTTTTAAAATATATGTAACATAAACGCTACTTACAAACGCACCGTTACTGAGTTGATATTGTAAGCACAGCTACAGTGTTTTGACTAACGAACAATACGAGTATGCTCGTATGCCAACGATTTTAGAGGCGTGGTTTTTAAGAAGAGATAAAACGCATATAGTTTGATGTTATGGCTAAGAATTTAGTTTTATTATAAAGATAAGGGTTTGCCATTATGTTTTAAAAATGATTTCGGGTAAGTGGCCGCCGCGGCTGACTCGAACAAATTCCAGCCGAGAGGCCCAATTTTCAACCACTTTTTGCAGCAAGTTGGGCCGTATGTCAGCAATAACTCGCCGAATATTCTCTTCCAAGGCGTTAATCGTGTCCGGCTTATCTGCGTAGACAAGCGACTTCACATAACCCCACAAAAAATAGTCCAGCGGTGTTAAATCGCACGACTTGGAGGCCACGCCACAGGCCCACGACGCCATTTTTACTTTATTTTAGAGTGATTTTTTCTAAATTTGCACTATTTGCAAACGTTGTTCAGGAGTAAGTCTATTCATTATGAAATGGCAAACCAAACTGAGCATAAATCAAGTGACAGCTGTCAAAAACACCAACTACGAAAAAAGTAGTGCCAGATTGAAATCCACGCCTCTAAAAAAAAACTCCCTAAATAACAGTATCTCAACAAAATGACGCTATGCTATTTGTATTTGTTGAGCTGTTATTTGGCCATATTATTGTAAATTTAAGTTTGTAATTATCGTTGTAATAAATCTTAGAAAAATAAAATAATCTATAAATTATCGAACCGTTGGTGGTGCATTTAACATTAATCCGAGCTACTGATCACTTTCGCCTATCGTTTCTTAAGAAAAATGCATTATCTTTTTTTATTTATTTTGAAGTATCTGCTTCCAAAAAACTAAAGTCTGGAAGATGATTCCTAGACGTCGTTTTAAAATTATTCTTGTTGTAAAAAGTGTGGTATTTTAAGAGATACGAGTATAAACCATTTTCTTTTTCACGACTATAAATACAGCTGATGGTGCCTCTTCAAAGTTGTTTCTCATCTCGGAATGCGTAGAAAAATATCAAAGTCCTTTGTAAAAGGTATACCTGAGGGAAAGCACCTAATAGGCTGAATTGAATGATGCCCATCTCCTCTCCCCTCCTACACCCGTCCCTTTCCTTCCGCGTGTACGAAGGGAGAATTTCAAACAGTTAAAATATTTAGAATGTTTTCTTTTGCAATCTGTAAACGAATTTTAGGATTTACTCGTGTTTGAGGATCTCATCAACAATTTGGGAATACGACTGGAAAATGCCCTTAATTCTATAAATTGTACGGTGCTCTTTTGTATCTGATACTTTTTATAATAAAAGCCAATAATAACATTGTAAGAGAACATAAGTTTTTGAAATAATTATTATTGCAAAAATATCACCATGATGTCCACTTAGATAAGATACGATTCTTTATTTCCATTACATATATACATATAAAAAAAAAACTTTTTTAAATGTTATATGTGTGTTACAATACAATACCACAAAATAAAATTTAATTTATTGCTTCCATACCAAATAAATACCAAAGAACAATGTATTGCAACAATATTAAATTTTGCAGAATCGTTACATTTATATGTATATTATTAGATGATTCAATTAATGAAATAAATTAATTCACTAATAAAAAGGGAGCCAATTCGATAACCAGAGATTGTTAAAAATAAAATGAAGTCTTATTAACTAATTAGAAAGGGTAACGGAAAGATAAAATATCAATATTCGCTGAAATGGAATTTAATAATTTGACTGTCCTCCCAATATATTTATTAATAATTTGTACACGTTTTTAGCCTGTCACGTGTGCCTGTGTTTGTGTTGGGTACATTTTGTTGCTCATTTAACCGGGCTCGACGTTTGTTCTTGGATAAATTTATAAGCATTATTATTTTTAATTCCACTGGTAAAGTTTTCACTGTTGTGAGATGTAAGCTTGATGAGTTTTTATTTTATTACTTATTTGTAAACCTGGAACATTTGAACAGTCGTATGAAATCAAGATTTGGCATGAGCATAGAATGATTGGCGTCCTTACGAAAAACATGCATTAGAGCCAATAAAGTCACACTGAATTGTAAAATAGCTACCCCACTCAACTGTCTGTGACACTCGGAATTGGTCGCCTGGCTCCCCTTCTTGGCCCTTTCGAACTATCCAAATACACTTACCATTTTTTTTTTAATATGTACCTTTAAGCACTACCAAACTTTAAAGAAATCTATTAATATTTTTTACTTGTGATAGACATGGACTACTTTTTGTTGAAACTGAATGTTGATGATAAAAAACACCGAATTTTATGATGAAAACGTCTAAAATCGACGTAACAAAACATAAATACAAAATAATTTTTAATATACCTAAAAGTAAAGAAATAAAAAACTGTGATTTTTTAAATATTTTTTTATTTATTTATTTGACAACAATTACATGATGCTTTCATAAGGTTATAACAAATTCGTCCGTACATGTTATTACTAGTATTGTATGTGTGGGAGTTTGGTACCACTGCGACCTCTGTCCGCTGCCTTCTTAACCAGACTAAATGTTTGTCCTAAACAAGGCAGTTCGATGCGTTATTGATTAGTTAATAAAATGAAAATCTATTAGATAAACAACAAAAGATAAATTTATTAAATAAATGAGCGGTTTTATAATACTCGTATCTAATCAGAAAACTAATATTTCTCCAAAAACCTTTTCTGGAAAGCCGCGATCGTAATCGATCCTAATGGCAATATTAGTTTAATGTCGTGTGATAAATAAGATTATTATTATTTTTTAAATCTGACAAGTATTATATTTACTTATTTAAGTAATATTTATTTTCATAAATAATAACACAATGAGTTTTACACATTTTAGACTTAATATAAATCTTAATAAACTAATAAAATTGCCGGTTACGAAAAAACTCAAGGTTTATGAACCCTGTACGCACATATGAATCACTGAATCGGATCACGCGCTTCCGGTCACTCGGCGATTCGTTCAATTCGCACAGGTATAATATCTACTGGTGAATGGGTGAATGTAATGTAACAGACACTCAAAGGATGAATCGGGGCTGTGCGATAAGGGCCAGCCGTCAAAGAACCTCCCATCTCGCTCTCCGAACGAAATGTTTACAGCGCGGGAAGGAGACGGAGTATCAAAGTGGCCTCCTGTCGAGTTGTTTGGCAAAGTGTACTCTCTGCACAAAACTTAGGGCCGCACTGACAGAGCTTTGTATACCTTTTTTTTTCATTTTGCAGGACTGAACACCTCGAGGGCATATGACCTCATCCGGTTTATTACAAATAAACAAATACAGGGAGAAATTGTATAAAAAAATGCGAAAATATTTCATGCCCTAATACAAGGCGCTGATGTAAATTCCCTTTGCTCGCTCGAGCTCGGCTTGCCCGGGCGTGCGAGCGGCGGACGAACCTATGACAAGAACGATTTAATATTATCACGTAAAGTTTACAATGTTTTTCTCGGAAACCATGATGAATTTTGATATGAGGCATTCAACAAATCATGTTTGATATCGCGGGAATGGTCTTGGAACACGGTGAATGTAATTTTATATGCATTCATAAGAATTTATATCTCAAGCAACAATATTTAATATTGTTATTAAATGGTTATGTATATTTTTTTAGGTAACTAAAAAAATACTAATTTAGTTTATTTAAAAAATATAATATATAAATGCATGTGTTTTTTTTTATGCGATTTATTTTTTCTGAATCAAATTTGATAAAGTATTTATTTACTAACTACTCATTATTATTACAATCATACCTTGTCCTAAATTTATTTTCAATAAAAGAATGTATGTACTAACCTTATTTCTAATAGTTTACTTTATGCACACAAAAAATAAATAAATAAAAAATAAATAAATAGGTAAGTGAATTACTTAATATTTTTTTTTAAATATGCTGATATTCTATAATATATTTTATACATACAAACCTATGTCTGCTTGTAACTACGTGTTCGGGAATGGTTGTAAATATGTGTAAGTGTGAGTGTGTCGATTTAGGGTGAAATGTAATATATTAACTCGCACATATTATTATCTATGTGTTTGTAATGCAAAATAAAGCTTTAAATAAACTTCTCACTTCGTATATTATATTATTTTTCTATCTGCGTATTTGCTCAAATAATAAATAAATCTTAACCTTAATCTTAATCTTAATAAATAATGAACCTTTCTTACCACAAGAATAAAAATTGCCTCTAAAATATTTATTGTCAGCTTTACCTAATTTTAGCGACCCGCCTTCTTGAACTCATTATTTTTTTAACCTACTTCCTTCTATTGAGCAATGCTAACATTAGATTCATAAATATGAGCTTAGCTCGAATATGCATTCCACTTAGTTTTATTTAGTTCATTTGAAAATGGTATTGTTTATCCTTGACATGAATAAAAAGTGTTTTTTACAGTTACAGTTGAAACCAAACAAACTTAGAATAAAACTTTATCTCAAACCGAACCTAAAAATGTCGGTTAAGGATTACGTAACTACGCTGTATTTACCAATGGCTTTTTATGTATTTCGTTGATGATCATTCAAATATTGTATAATAAATCATTTAAATATTGTATTTTTTTATTACACAGTCAGTGGCGAGAGTATAAATAACTTTTTCTCTTTCATATAATGTGTGTATTGTGCTAAGAGTGTAAAGAGGGTTTGTGTATGTGTAATTCTGAGGATTTATGTGTTCATGCGAGAAATAACCATTGTGATTGTTATATATTTTTTCTGATCTTATTTTATGTTTGTAAAATACTACTAAGCTATAAAAATGTATGTGTATATGTATATTATAAAGGACGTATAAAATATAGAACAAAATAATTTGAACATATTTCACAATTATTAATATCTGTATTTTACACACCTGGTTTCCAGCAGATAAGCCTTGGGCTTGGCTGGTACATAAAAGGAAGGAATTGTAAATTTGTTGAATAAACTAAATAAAATAAATAAATATCCTTGCGCGAATTCCATACGTCAGCATTTACTTGAGTTAATATTATATATTTGCATAATTAATTATTTTTTTTTTTTATTTAGAGTGCTAATGCGAGTGTAATTTAATTTAATTTTAATCTTCACATATATCTCTGTACTTTTGCGAAAACCTGTCATCAGTTAATTTTACAAACAACTGTATGTACCATTCTTTCTTCTTAAATTATACTGTTGGTTTTCCGAATAAACAATAAATAAATAAATAACACTTACAACGCTTGTAGGTAACTCTGATATCTGTTTAAGAGTACGCTTAGACGTATTATTTACGCTTTTCTGAATTTGTCGTTTTTCGTATTTATACGCCAATAAGTAATTTACCTATTTCATAGACAACTGATGTTTATGAGTAAGAATGATGAATACCTTTATATTTGCTATGGATCAAAGTTGCAAGCGAATTGCGATTCGCTTTGAAGCCATTATGGCAGTGAGTAGTGTGTGTGTAAAGGGGTGGGGGGAGGGGGGTTGCATTACCTTTGCGGGACTTTCCGATCGCTAAAAGCCATTTTTATGCGAACCATGTTCAGCAACTAGTGATGTGACTAAAGCAATTTCGATACCGATAGAATTTAAAACATAATTAAAGTTTAATTGGCTGTTGTATTCATAATATTTTTGTTGTCTATATTATAGGACCGATAGTAAGATTCAGTCTTCCTATGAGCACTTAAAACTCTATCGTTTGAGGGCATTTCGTCTTCTCAGATGCAAGCGACTCAATCGGGGCCGTGCCTGCTTGCAGCTGAGGTGACCGTTGTCTTGATCTCTAAAATCAGCACTTTCATTCCTGCGTACCAGGTTCTGTGCAGTGAATGTCTTGGAGGTAACAATTAGTGTTCAGTAAGGGCTATATTACTTGAATAAAAGTCACTCGTGTAAACCCATTTCTTGTATTGACCGACGGCGGTTTAACAGATATTTATTATAATCTTCATGGCATTATTGAATTAAACATAATAGTTTAGTAAACACGATGGGAAAACGAACTCATGCACTTGACTAGTTTACGGCATTATTCGCCGAAAAATGCCTTAGCATTTTTCGGCGAATAATGCCGTAACTACGTCTTAACGTAGTTACAAACAGACATAGATTTGTATGTATAAAATATATTATAGTATATCTGCATATTTAAAAAAGAAAATTAAATAATGCACATACCTATTTATTTATTATTTATTTGTAATTAGAATTACGTTTTTGTTTTTGTGTGTAAACTATTAGAAAAAATGTAAGTAATGAAAAAAATATTAAGACGCGATGTTGACAATTTTGCTGAGAAAACCACTCTCCTACTGTTTTGTTATTCCAGAACACAAATTTTATATTTTTTTTATAAAAAATCTATGCGCTTTTTAAATATCCCTTCCAAATTTTAGAATCATCTGGCGAATTAAATAGAAATTATGTTACTCGGCCTAATGTAACTAATAATTATTTAAATCACACGAATTAAAATATTATCTTCAGGGCTTCTATGGTTAAAATGCAGGCTACAACGGTGGTAATATGTGAACCTCATTCAGAAAGGTTCCTTGTGCATGCATGCACCGAAACCGGATCTGCATCATGCAGAAAATACTATGAAAATATAAGTTAGATATTAGGTAATATCGTTTAAATGTTAATAGGTCTATATTTTATACAACTGTGTGGATAGTGGCGTATACCTACACAAAATCGCTATTTATTTAATATACGCTTTATCCAGAAAATATTTTTTTTTTCGAATAATTGAATTGTGACACTATATATACAGAATATAATATAATTATTTTAATTTGAAAACTTATTTTTTTTTTCGTGAGACCGGTTTAGTTGTCGATATAGATCCCTAAAAGGACATCAGCAAATAAAAATACAGCTTGTAAAATTGTAAATAGTGTATAAAAATCTTTAGCAAAGATTACGTACGACACAATAGGTTACTTATACGATTTGGTTAAAAGTATTTATACTATAACTAGATTATAAAAAAAAATGGTGGTTTATATAAAAAAAACTAACGTTTTCATCTTATACCGCTATGTTATAATATATAAATATATCGACGCATTCATAATTCCGCAATCCACCTCCCTACTCAGGCTGTCGTCAGTCAGTGATTCGGTAGCGCCGTCGACTGCTTCTAGCAGTGCGCCCTCTAGTGGCTGTTGGCGTTAATGTTGAATGCCGGGCACCACAATGTCACACAATGTGACCAACATCGAATGCTGAATGTTTTTTACGTCAATCACATTTTGTAGAGACCAGCAGATGCAAACGATCACCTATCTATGTTTTATGTGTTAAGTCGTATTTATGTTGCTTAACCTCGGACTTATAGATTTTATACTATGGTATTGTTTTATTGAATTTTTTAAGTATTTCCATGTCATAAAAAGCGAAACAAATCAAATAAAATAAAACATAAAACGGTACTATTTTACGAACGGCATTAGGCGCACATCCAATGGGCTAAAAGTGCCGCAGGCAGAAATAGAGATAGGAAATGAATCAACCCATAGCAATTTGGTATCACAGGAGCGAGTAATCTGGGTGAGAGATGCCTTTAATGACACCTGCAGGGACCTTAAAGACGTTAGGTTCTGGTTAAATAATTTATTACTACTAAACAATGTATAGAAGCAGTTAATAGTATATGATATCTGCAGGATGTTCTTGTTTATTTTTTTCACGGTGCCCCTAACCCCCTAACATAAATAAATGTACCTGGTCCGCGTAGCCTGGACTGCTAAACCTAAGCGAAGCAACCAGCTCCGAGCGCCGCAGTTACTAGTCGTCTAGTCATAGGCTATTCAGGGCCCTGATACTAATACTGATAATAAATAATAAAGTTTATATAAGTATGTGGTAAATCTGAACGGAAACATGTATGTGTGTTTCTATTGGCCTCTTCAGGGGTAACGCATCTTTTCCTCGTCTTTTCCGGTTTTGCATCTCCCCCACCCCCACCCCCCACCCTCCCGCCCCGCGTGCCTCCAGCGCCCCTTGCGGTGGGGCCCGTAATTAATTACCGCTATTATTAATGTCGCGCATTAGTCATGACTCGCTCCGCGAAGCCGCCCAGGCGGGGGGCGGGGGGCGGCGGGCGGGGGTGGGTCATGTCATGGTGTCAGTTGCTGCTACCCTTCACCCGGACGGCATATGGATCAAGCCGGGATGGGATCATCTCAGATTTCTACTAATGTGCCTTTTTAACAATAACCGGTCTCGGTATGTTTTTTAGGGTTGCGGACTAAAATGTGATATTTGATGCTGGAATCCTTATAGTGAGACTTTGTGGTATGCTTCTTTCTTTGATCGTCTGTCACAGGAATGGATCTTCTTAACAGAGAGTTGTGATTTGATATGCAGATAGAATACGGGTCATTTTATCCAAAATATTTTTTATTATATCCCCTGGGGCCAATACACATTTATTTTAAATGTTATCGAAAAGGTCTCTGTTTGGAAATTCAATTTTTCTTTGAAAAAAACGGTTGAAAGCCGAAATTGTTCAGAAATTATAGATGTAGCATTATTGAAAATTAAACATCGATACAACAGTTCGATTATTTAAAGCAAATACAATTAAACATAAACAACAAAAATAAAAAACATTTAAAGAAGTAAAACAAAAATAAATTTACCTATATGCACTAAAATACACAATAGGATGGACGCATTTTGTATATATTATAATGTCCTTACGAGTATTACACTTTCCGCACGCAAATCATTTGCCAGGATCGTGCAGCTGACGGCCACAGAATCATTTAAAAATATGACGTGCAGAAAAAGCCCTCGGATATATAACATCCGACTACCCCACAAACCGGCGCGGCGCTCCGACCGAGCGTTAATTGGGTCGTAAGTGGTGATCTGCGCTAGAGATGCTGGATACAGGGCAGTCCCATGATATGCATAGCCCATCAATGAATGTGTTTCATATAATAATTTTAAAATGAAAATCCCTTATTAAGATGATTATTTCAAATGTAATCTTATTAGGAAAATTATACTTACCTATGTAGGTAGTGACTTTTATTTAATAAAATCTATATCGTGTACCTACACTAGTCAAAGTATAATAAACTTACAAAATGACGAATATAATATGTCAAAATTATATAAAAACTGCTCTTTCTGATGAATATGCATAATTATAGCAATCTTTCGGAATTAGACATTTTTAATTGTACTTTGAATTCATTCAAAAACAAGGTAATTAAAATAAATAGAATATACAAATAATTAGAACGTAAAACCCCAAAAATATTTATGTTTATCATAGCAACTCTAACAAGACCCATATTCTTATTAACTCATATTTTTATCAGTGTAAATATGCAAATACTAAACTATTTTATTTACGTATCTCATTAATTTCTTTTTTTATGTAATCAGTTCTAGGTGAACCTACCTTTCAATTCAATTGTTAAACAGTGGATTATGTCAAAATTAATAAATAGGTATGTATTTACTGTCTTATAAATTTAGTTACCTAATGTTTCCTTAAAATATATTAAATAACTTATATCGAATTACTTAATTAGCACATAGTTACAGGGTGTACCATTTCGAAGACTTAAGGGAGGGGGAGGGGGGGGGGGGTTGTTGTGTAAACGATTCATAGTAAGAATTGGTATAACATAAACCGAAAAAAGGTCATACCCAAATTTATTTTATCTTTTGACAAATGGTGTCAATTCAATTAGCGCGCGAATTCCGATTCGGCGACGATTGTTAATGGCCTTGATCCCGTTACGGCATACGGCGACAGTTAAGCGCTCACAAAAAAAAGACATTATTCCGGAAAATTTCGACTTATCTCCGCGTTTCACATCTCCTACAACCCTAAACTATCCTTTTTGAAAGTTTATATATAAATTTATCTATCTACCTATATCACTTTCTTGTGGACACGACAACTGCCGTAATTTTACACCAATCACTTTCAAACAAATACATAAATTTAAGGGCATCTCGGTCAAGTTCGTTAATGGGCAAAACGAGCCCAGGGGGCCGAGAATGGGGGGGGGGGGGGGGAAGTGAAATTTGCTATAACTTTCTTAGTATATATCATATCAAATCCATTTTAAATTTTATATTATTCCGTATTCCTTATTCCCTTATTCCTTAGATAAGGCCCTAAAACTTATCGAGATATTTGTTTTTTAAATTTTCCTACAATTTTTGATATGGGCAACCCTTACGGCACAGTATAAAGAGGGTTTCAGTATACCAACTCTCGCTGCACAAGGGCACGGCGGGTTAAGGTGGCCGCTCGCGCATTGTTTGATACAAGTTCGTACAATTGGAGTTCGCCTATCTCCTACTTTGGTCCTGTGAAATCTACCTCCGCCATCTGGAGGGTCGAAAGGGATTTTTTTTACATACGCCGTATTCCAAGTCCATTGCCGAAAAAAAATCCTGCTTATTGGCCCTGCGATTTAAAACATGATTTGTTTTTACCTCATATCAAAATTTATGTTTCATATTCTCATGTATAAATATGATATATTTCATGTTTCTCATATATTTCATGTTTCATATTTATTTATATATATAAATTTATGTTCTCATATTAAAATTTATAGTTTCCGAGTAAAATAATGTAAACTTTACGTGATAATATGAAATCGCTTTTGTCGAAAGTGTGGTCGCTAGCGAGTCCGCGCCGCGCCGGGTCATTTAACGGGATTGGCCAAGCACCCGAGAGCAAAAAGGGAATTTATATGAGCGCTTTAATAAAATTAATAAACATGCAATTTCTTACACGTAATATGGATCATAGAGACCCCCTTTAGTCTTCAGCAACGGTCTTGGAATACCTTTATAAGTATCTCTTTCATTATCGTTTTGTAAAATTAAGATGGCTTTAAAAAGATGAATAGTGTGTAGTGCGTATAGTGTGCAATTTTGCTGTTGTATCTAAGAAACACCAAGAAAGATAAGAAACGAAAAAAAAGTGCAAGATAGTGTTCTTGGATTTTGCTATTTCCGTGTAACCAAAGTACAAAACTTTTAAGGCCGCAGTGACAACTAGATTCGAAGTGATATCGCACAAACACACCGCACACACTCCCGCGCCGCTGCCCCACTACGTATAGTCATCCTTATTTTAATTGCACTCAAAGCAGGCAAGTTTTAATTGAGTTCGGGCTTCATTGACTTTGGGTGTCTTTGGCTTTGCCAGTCTCCACACCCCGCAGCCCCCCCCTCCCCACCCACCGCACTCGCAGCTACGCTGCAGATTAGATACTTTGAGATTACAGCTTCTGCTTTTTGCCTCTGTTTTGGAATGCCCGGCAAGGACGGTTGGCTTTCATGCATGGGTTGGTATTATTATTTCTTTATTTATTTAGTTTATTTAGTATCAACAGGGGAAGTGAAAAATAATGTTTGTTCTGTGATATTTTTTTTGACTAGATACATCTGAACGTTTGAATATAATGCATGCTTATTTATAATGTTTCGTTGGATTTATAGGTTTTAGAGATTAAGTTCTAATTAATTTAGTGATAAGCTCTGATTATTATTATTAATATTTACAATATTTTGGAACCTAACTCCGGTGATATTGCTGGTGTTTTCTTAGTTAGCAATCTACTTTCAAACGTAGTCATTGTATGAAGAAAAGGGCTAAATATTTATGTATTTATTTGACAACAATTATATGATACTTTTATAAGGTTACAACAAATTCGTGTGTGCGTATTAACAATAGTATTGTATGAGTGAGCGTTTGGTACCACTGCGACCTCTGTTCGTTGCCTTCTTAACTAGACTAAATTTCTGTCTCAACGAAACAGTTTAATTTGTTCTTATTTATGATTAGTTAGCAACTAATAATAGACGAGTGTTTCGTCTACCTAAGGCATACCCAGTGGCGTAGTTATAGGAGTACTAGGCGTGGCAGTGCCCCGCCCCCCCCCCCCTCTCAAGCGCAGGGTGCCTCTAGCCCCCTAAGCGAATGAGTTATTTAAATATCCTAATCGAATAAAGATTTTTTGACTTTTTGGCCCTCGGCCAGGAAATCTCGAACGTCTCTAACTGAACTCGCGAAAAATT
Source organism: Neomicropteryx cornuta (assembly GCA_020383195.1). Lineage (NCBI taxonomy): Eukaryota > Metazoa > Arthropoda > Insecta > Lepidoptera > Micropterigidae > Neomicropteryx > Neomicropteryx cornuta. The sequence goes on from JAHKQU010000014.1 coordinate 18,275,185, forward strand.
CTCACACCTTCGAAACAAAAATATAACACGGCTATAACATTGAATAAAAATTCGAAAGTATTAGGGAATTCCCTAAAAGAATGATCCTTCATTATAGATCTACATACTAAAGTAACAGGTTGTATAATAATAATCCTCCTTCAGCGTCGCGGCCTGGGCTAGAGTAGAATAGCAACAACGAGTTAGGGTAATCTATTTCACTCTAACTACTATAAACACAAAAAACTCGCGCACGCAAACATCTACTCGTATGTTAATATGTCGTGTGCTGGATAAAAAGATTATCTACACATATACTTAGTAAGTAACTTTGCATTGTTATGTATGCTTTGCATCTTTAAAGTATTTATAGGAATTCATATTTTTTACTTGATAAAACTTAACTTAGGGTTTTGTGAACAAACAAATTAAATATGTATTTTGTTTATAAATAAAGAACTTATAAAAAAAAAAAAAAAAAAAACTAAGTTTAAATAGGCCCCAAATTCATTTTTGCACCAGGGCTCTTGATTACGTAACTACGCCATTGGGCGATGCAATTACACCGAGTGCAATATCATAACAAAACTGACAAACATAACTCGCTTATTTTTTTAAACGTTAAATTATCATAATTAAATTTTTTTTAACCATTATTATAACTGAAATCATTAATATAATAGGTAATTGTTAATTTTTAATTTTATTTATCAGCCAGATACCACAAACCCCATGTAGTTTTTTATTTTCTAACTTTATTTTTTACTATCTTTTTTAAATATTTCTTAAATATTAAAGAAAATATAAAAGCAATTAACAGTGGGAAAATGCAAATTACAGAGTATTCAAGATACCTATACGTAGTTATAGCAACATTAAAACAAAAAAATCGTTGTAAAAAGTGTTTTGGATAATTATAATTAGGCTTACATACATATGTGTGCGATCGGGCGCGGGTGTGCGATTAAGAGTGAATTTGTGTGTGTGGAAAAGATATATTCTGCATACCTACTTTTACATGGCTGTGTGCAATGTGCATGACGCATGCTGATATCGATATGTCGTATGACGCCACGGAGCATGGGAAGTTTTGTCTACCCGAGGAAACTTACCAGCATTTACCGAGTATGAACTACCGAATTGGATTTGGGCAACTTTCAAGAAACGCGTCTATTTTCCAGGGGCTATATGCCGATAGAAAATGTTAAATAATGCAATAAATGCCTAATGAGACAAACATATCGGGTAGGTTAGTGAGTTTGGAAAATATAATGAAATGAAACGTCCTATTTCTAGTCACTTATCTGCATATTATTTTATTAAAATATTTTTTGTGTTACCGAGTTAAATAGTGCCACTTTATTTATTTAATAATTAAAATAAGAACATCATTTTTTAGCATTTTCCGGGTTTATTATAATTATTACATATATTAAACGAATATACATTTTTTATAATAATTGTTATAGCCTAGGTCATAAAGGTACAATTATTTTAGACTCTACTCAACTAGGCCAAATCCTAGTGCCTATCCCAGAGTCAGGGGAGATGGTGGTAATATTGCGTTAACAATAGTATAACCATGTGCGGACTCGAACCCGCCACCTTTGGGTATTAACCCAACGCGCGTAGACTATTAAGTCTACGCGCCACTGTACGTGGAGATACTGCTAGTTTTAAGGTCATCAAGTATAACAATTGGTTATTCTGTAATGTTATATTATATTTGTATAAATAAATAAATAATCGCGATATTTTTTAAAGCCGCATTACTCTCGCGCCAACGCAGTGCACATTCCACAACTACACTATGTGCTCAGCATACTGACGCAGTATAAAGGGGATTATAAAATATTTTTAAAAATATTACTAAAAAAAAATACACTGAGTTTTATAAAATAAATTATAAAATTTTGTAAACGCGATTACGCCTTTTGCTACCTTTAATTGCATTATTTCAACTGCTAAGGCAATCTCGTTTTCGATAACTCATATATAGATGCAAAGATGGCGGAATACCCAATTCGATTTTAAGCATTTCCTAGTTTCAGTTGACGATAACGCTGCCAGATACTATTAAAATACCTTGTTAAACACGATTCGAGATGCTTTAATTTATTAATAGCTAAATTGCCGTGTCGTTTACATATGTTAATGCAAATTTATAAATTATATTTATTGTGTCACACGCCATCAATAATCGGATGTTACAAGTGACGTCCCTCGCCACACACGCAAAATAATGACAGAAATACAAATACAGTTTGCAAATACATGATGAATTTTTGCTAATCAGGATGACTAATTCAACATGGCTAAACTATACCAACTAAAGTGCGGTCAACTACCCGCCGTGCCGACTCGCGGCGTGGTTGGAGCCTTCGGCCTTCAGGTAAGCACTGCCTCTGAATGTATAATTACGCGGTGCGGCAGCCCGAGCAAATATTGACAGTGTTTATGCTACCTACATAAACTGGTGGCCACGGGACGGTGCTGGGAGGGGCTGGTGTCTAAACAGCCGCGCGGGCATGGATTTTAAACGAGAGATGACGGATGCTGAGAAATTTAATTCAGAAATAAGAAGTATATGAGTTGTATTTGATTGTTTTCAAATACTACAGCTGTAGCATTTCTGAAACATACAAATGTATACGGTAATTACAAGATTTTTGTGATATTACAACTTAAAATTATTTAGAATAAATGTGCAAAAGGACTTTCTTCCGTTACAAGATTATATAAAATGCATTGTCAAAGAAAAAATATTTTCGATAAATTACGTCCTCTATCGACTGTTTTTGGCAATTAAAAATGGGATACTTAAATAAACTTTTATTGAAATTTTTGGTTCAGTACTACATTCATTTATTATTTTCTTTATCTAAAAATTTTGGTTTATATATTAAACATATATTATAATATAATGTCGCATGCATCAAGATGTTATTATGATTATATATTTGAATTTACTATATATATATATATATTAAATAAAATAAAAGCTCATATGGTAATAAAGGTAAAAAAAATAAATAAGTTGTACTTTTATTGTAATATTTTTAAATGATCATTTACAACTCTTTACAAAGCTAGTGTTTTTTTTAATAAAACTAAAAACAACTTTTAGGTACTCATTCAATCCAAAAATATTCCTTATTGATTTGATTTAGCACAATAATGGCTCATTTAAATGACATAAAAATAAATAATATACTTAAATTGAATAAATTTATTAACATGGAAACAAATTCATTAAGCCATTTATTTTTACTTCTAGAGTAACATGGTCTCTATAACTAAGTTATAAAAAACCTGTTCTAGCAGTTATACCTGTCCTAACCTGTTATAATGGAAAAAATATTTCAAGTAACTCTTACGTCCGTTTGACCAGTTTGGAGACAAAATATGAGATCAGGGTAGTCTATATAAATATAGTATATATTTCTTGAAAAAGACTAAATAAATTAAATAAGAGTGGTTATAATTTTGTGGACATAGTGTTTCCACGTTTTTTTAGGTTTTTCTGACTCTTCTAGGACCTGACCAACCAAGTCCAAAATATCTGTATTCCAAATGTAGCCTTCATATTGTTATTTTATTTATTTATTTATTTAATTATATTTTTAATTATAAACATTATTTAATTATATTATATAATGTTTATATAGAATTATAAACAGCGAAATAGCATATGCGTACAATTAATATTATACATAACATATGGCCAACAGTACATTACCAGATTAACTGAGTATTATAGTGTGAATGTTATAAATCTATTAGGCATGAAATGAGTGTGTGAGGGAAGCGTGAATGATTGTAAGATAAGTGAGGGTGAATGAAAAGTTGCTAGTTTAGTTAGTATTTTATGACCAGTCCTGCCAATCTTACGGGTTGTCTTGGCAATGCAAGTCTGTCTTTCATCGGTCGCCTAGGTTGTAGACCTAATAACCTAGTTTTGCGCGACACCCACCAGCACACTACACGGCCGACCAGTTTTACGTCGTACAATCAATGGTTATTTTTAGGTACTATTAAATAAACATTATTTTATCCTTTAATTCTATGTGTTTATACGCCTTCAAGGGAGGGGAGATTAAATCACTTCCTTACACTAATCCCACCGGGATTTGGGCTGGACGACAAAACGTTCTCGTATCTACAATGTTAACCTTTTGCACCACCACCCTCTCTAAAAGGTTTTCTATATTTTTTAGTGTGGACTGTCTAATACTCCCATCTAATAATTTTCTTTTTTTGTGGAAATTGAGTAACGGCTTAAATGAACGGTTTTACATGTTTACGTTTAGGTATTGTTTTATAATTCGTATTAAAAAATATATATTTTTCTAATATAAATGTTTTATACATATTTTTTGGTTTGGTTTTGTGATTGACTGGTTTTTTTTCTAAACGTTTTATGAAAAAAAAAACTTTAAATATATCAATTAACTAATATTTTAATAATTAATTAAAAACCCAATGAACAAGTTTAAATACAAGTTAATTACGGTTGAAAAAACCAATTACTGGTTATAGTGTTGTATAGCGGTGACCGGTGTATTTTATTTAAAACAAAATAAAATACATATATAATTGAATAGGTACATATCGATATGTAACCTTATTGTGTAGGTTTGCTAAATGATAGCCCTTTGCATCATCTGTCCCTTAATCTCTGCTAGAAAGAGGGAGTCAAATAAGGGGTTAGTTGCGTACGAGAGCCGAATAACCAAGTGGACCAAGATGCCAACAGTCATCGACGCCAACTAATGAACTGGTAATGGAATAACGCGCTACAGCCTTCCCGTTACCCCTCCTGACCCGCTTTCCCCCTCCCCCCGGCCTGGTTTAACCTGGGGCCGGAGGACCGAAACATCATACCAATTGGGCGATCTGCCTACATAAACAAAAGGTGTATCAATTTCACCCCATGTTTGCGGAACGACGGATGCATCTTTAGGCAAGTGTTAGATAGGCAAGTCAGCTGATTCGAACCGCCTTCGCATTGTTTTCTGCCTCTTTCTACCACCACCCTCTCTTTTTTTAAACAATGTATTTATTATATTCAAATACTAACCTACAAAGTTTATAGGATCACGTAAAGAAGAATGTTATTCAACCCGGGAATAAAGGTCAAATAATATTCAAGGAGTGACTTCGGCTAAAAAATCCACTGAGATATTAGGTTTCACTAGAGAAGCCACTTCATAGAAATTCACCAGTCTAAATGTATCCTAAAAATAGCGACACTAGGCATACGAGCAGGCACACAGGTTTTGTCATATGTGCGAGCGAGCGATTTCGATAATAAAAACGCGTCAATCGGCAGTTAAGGGTCATGATCGACTACACTTATTGCTGCCAAACGACCGCAACTGAAGAGACATAATTTGAACGCTTTGGCGACTCTAATGAAACATAATATCTTAGTGAAATAAGTGTGCAATAAGGAATCCGAAATAATTAGTTTATGGTAAATTATTGATAAACTAAAATGTAAACTGTGTAAAATAAACTGTTGCCTTTATTTAATAATAATTGTTAAATTTGACAATAATAAAAAAAAAATGAGTTCATGTTCATGATTCATATTAATTGTAAAAGTAAAAATAAATTTAAAGTAACATTTTTTTATAAAAAAAAAAACAAGCTTTTATTCAACTGCTTGAATGCGTAATACACAATTTCGTGTCTGTGCTGTTGACCGTTGAGGAGATCCTTCATCTGCAGCCTTTCCTGGGTGTAGAATCAAGTCGTGCCCATCATAAAAATGCATTGTCATTGGAATTGAACCAACCTGTCATATTTCAACTCCGTAGGATAAGAGGAAGCGTTTCTAATTCAGCTTGCAAGATTTGACCTAAACCGGCCGCGGCATGTACAAAAATGCAAATTACTAAGTTTTTTTTTGCCATATTTGCGCAGATAATTTTATTTCGACGGAAAAGTTCTTGTTGGACTTAAAACATAAATATTTATAGTTAGTTGTAGGGCCAATTTCCATAACCGATAACGAGGCTTCAGACGTTTTTCATCTCTAGCGGCCGTGCGTCGTCTGAGTATGAGAAAAAGCGATTCTACGCACGCTGGCCGAAACGCGTCTGTGAGCGAAAATATCTGGCCTCTCTTCATCGGTTGGTTATTGAAATTGGCCTTAGTAGAGGAACTAAAGTACACTGGACAACCTTACGTCAGACCCAGTTTTTAAATATACCTAACGAGCGCAAAATCACAAAATTAAACCTCTTTGCGAAATTCCATCCCGATAGGCAAAGCTTGAGTAATGATATCTCTCGAAACCATGCGGTAAACATGGCTATTGCCCCCACAATAAAGGCAGACAGGCCTGCTCAAAGGATACTGCGCGTTCGTTATATATACCGCTGATACGCAAACATTAAAGACTGATGGAATTTTCATTAAATTTGCGACCGCCACGGCCGTGGCATCTATCCCGGCAGGGGAGAGGGTAGCGGGCGAGCTGACGCACAGACGCCGACTTTTTTGTACGAGCATGCACGGCCTAATGACGGACGTGGGTCGATGCTTTTGAAATATCGACATTTTTTGAAGTCGAAGTGAAACCACAAAAAACATCGCAGGAAATTGTTATGAATACGATAACAGACGATATATAATTCGTAAACCCAGCTTACCTGAATCCCAAAAAAAACTATTTCTCTATGCCTAATTAGCGATATAGCATGATAAAAATACGACTAAGCATGCCCAGAAAAAGGCTTAACTAAATAAGTTGTTCATTCCTTGACTCGAGAGATGCTTTTCATCTTTAAATATCTCTAAAAATGATTTATCTCTTTTATTTCACATAAAATTTGTTTGATTTTTTCAAATTCTACATTCTACAGTTATGGTTCGTTACAGCGACTCGTTGCATAGGTTTGTAATAAACACAAATTCTCACAAAGCACAAATTCTATAAAATATAAAAAAATATCTTTTTCTCAAAGCTCTTCACAAATTTTGAGCTATTAAGTTTTACCATAATGAGTGATACCTACTATAATAAAATTATTTACAGAAGTAGTTATAATAATAATAATGCCCCCATACTGTATGCAGGTCTTAGAAAGTTCCATAGCAATTAATCTATTATAACGTTTCTTTAAAAAAAGTGTTTTATCTTAAAGAGGTAAGAATCTGAGATTTATATTGTTTAATTGTATGATAATATCGAATATGACATAATAGTATGCATGCTACAATTATGAGGGAAAAATTAATATGAGGATTTTAATATACGGGTGTCTAATAAGAACATAGGTTAAAAGCCATCTGCTTTATTATAAGAATGGCAGCCTAAGATCAAAACCTAACACATACAATTCTTATACAATGCAATGCAATAAATAAAATATACACAAGCATACCTTATGCCGTATTGATATATCAATACAGCACAAGGAGTCATTATTATCAAAAAGCGACAATATATTCAGTAGTACATTATTTGCAAATGTTTACAAATTCGCAATATTTATTCTTATAGTTTATTTACGCGTGTAACTTTTTCAAAAGTTTTTCTTTCAGTTTATACCGAAATAATTTCAATTAACAAAAATCGACGGTCACTTCCTTCTTTGGTACAGAAGGCGTCTAGTTAAGAAGGCAGGGAACATCAGTGCAGTAGGTGCTGGTCGCTTGTTGGTTACATTAATTGCCATTGAACTGTTACTACTGTTCTGTAATGTATGTATTTTGGTGTATAAGAATAAATAAAAAAAAAAAAAATAGGTTATGCAGTACGCATGCTACAGATTATATATATATAAAAAAAGGATTTTATTTTCTACAAATAAAATGTTATTATCGATACTGTAAATACGATAAACGAATTTCAAAAAAATCGATGAATTGTACCACCCTACGATACCCAATACTATGCTCGTTTGCAATATGTCGCGTTGACCCGTCGAAAGCTTTTTGTACTAAGTTTTTCCTTTCGCTGTGTCCGTTGCAAAGACGAAATAATGACACAACCGATCGATATTGGGAATATGTTATACCTACACACCAACCTGTATATTATGTGGTAGATTTTTGAATAAAAAACGCATTAGTAACATCGTATACTTTCAAAATAATGCATTTGTTTAACAGTTGCAAGATTGGCATGACTAATGATGGGTCAGCGTGTTGGCACGGTAATCGAGTTTAATCTTTAATAACTAGTATAAAATTTCGAGTAAATCGGTGTACGATTTTGCGAGTCATGGTGGACACCCGATACTTAATTTCAAAAATTATTTTTAAGTCATATCTGCACTATTTTGAAACTATGACACCGAATTACACTTAAACTTGTCACTTACACTTAATACTTATTTTCTTTAGATCTATAAGATGATGTTACTTAAAATAGAAAAAATAATAAAAATAAAAGCCTTCAATTTGACCGCATTTTCAATGCGTCGAACTTCCATCGACTGGGAACAATGCTCAAAAACATGCCATTTAAACATGCCTTTCTATTTTTCTTTTTTGTTGTCGATGTTATCTTTGTTTTTTAAAATTTGTTTGGTTTTAAAATTTATAGGGTTCCAAAATGGCCGCCAGATTCCGTTACAGCTCGCGCCTTGCACTTAACTCTTTTTTATAAACCAGGTATAGACAAAAAAAAACGAATAAATATATAAATTGTGAGTAATTAACAAATCATAATCATGTGATGTTGATGTTGGTAGACAGATAACTTTTGGCCGTATTTAACTTATGGTATTACGTACCTACCGAAAGGGGAATGAAACGCCACATTATATTTATACAATATAAGATTGAGAAAAGTACAAAAACAGTGTCCATACTTGCAAAAACGAGTCCTAATAGTAATATTATTAGCTAGTGAGATTTGTTTATTATAAACTGTTTTTATATGCATACCAAAAAAAATAATAACTATTTTTTAATTAAAGACCGAGCTCTCTAAACTATTATAATATTCGTAATCATTTGAATATAAACCAATTTTATGTGATAGCAGCTTCATTTTCAAAGTATGAATTAATTAAATATGTTTTTGCTTGTTGTATAATTATTTTTTTTATTTTTTAACAAGCAATTTGCATTATTGAAATATAATATCATATTTCATCCAGTTTTAAACGTACGGAAGATGTGTGATAAAAAAAAAAACAAAAATAATATTATGAAGATATAGCATGTATCGGACAACTTTGTTTGTATGTTGGTCATGTTCTTGTAGTGCGGACATTCATCCAAAGGCCAAAATTAGTGCTTTGCAGAGGAGGGCGAAGGTTTACCGCCGTATTTCATCACGGCCTTACCGCAAAATTGCGGTTCAGCGAGAGCGGTCTTAGCCGGACCACGACTTGGATAGATTATTAATATTTCACGTTATAAATGCGTTTAAATTAGATAATTATTTTTTTTAAATTTCAACAAATTTACATACATTGTGCCTGTTTGTGGTAGCGTTACAAAAATAAATACCGTGGTACTACATATATACTATATAAAATAACTTATATTTCTTACGAAAAACGAAAGATTCATTTACATATTAATTATTTTATTTTATTTCATTTAATTTTTAAAAATATCTACAATTTTACAAAAATCATGCGATGAAAAAGGAAGTGAAAAAACTACATAAATCTAGAAAAAGATTCCTTATTTATACCACTTTTATACTATAAAATTTACAAATACATATGGCCTAAAATATATACTAAAAATATAAACTTAGATATTGGTTATGAATAACGAAAACTGAAATATATATTAATGACATTTTTCTTTATTATTTATTACGTTTAAATTAATTCAAAAATTGATTTTAAATTAATTGTGGCCTTTAATTAGTAAATATATAAATTTTATTTTTAAAATTTAAATATGCTTCATCTATTTTTTAGTTTTATTGTTAGTTTTTATAGTTACAGTTTGTTAGAGAAATAATTCGAAAGAAATAGTGAATATATAAGAATAAATTTGTAAAAACTAAACTTACAGAATGAAACACTAATGCACCAGGAATTTTCTTATTACATCTTAGTACCTAAAATAATAGAAATTTCGTAGGGGGAAATTAGCGAGGTGTTTTATTAGCGATGTTATAGTGTTTGTCATACAATGAGCATGCATGTATGTTTAAGGATGGTTTATTTAGAATATTATTAGAAATTTTATTTAGAAAATATTTAAATTTGTTATATTTAAATTTTTATTTATTCGGTTTTTATTTATTCGAATGTCGGTTTAAACTAAGCGCTGAGTTTTATAGAAATCCATTTTTAACTCTTACCTATTTAGTCTAAATTATAACTCATTTATTATGAATTATTGATAAATATTAAGTGTAAATGTTATATGATAAAATAGAAAAAAAAAAATATTGTAAAAAAATGGTTACGTAAATAAGATGAAATATAGTAGGTAAATGATAATATTTAATGAATATTTTTACTTATTTCCTTATTATTTACTAAGGATGTATCATATGTTTGTTATATATACGTTTGAAATTATTGGAATTATAATGATTGATGTGTAATTAGAGAAATTAAAAAAAAAGGATGAATTTATTCATCAATTCTTGTACGTCAAGAGCAAAAACGTCACTCAGCTTCAAGGGTTATGGTGCGATTGTCGCATACAATAATTTCGTGGTTCTCGTCAGTCAAGGTTTATGGCACGATTCGGGATCGATTTATGAGTGATATTCGTCGATACAGATTGGTTGCTGTATGGCCTTAAGGAACAAATACTCGTATGCACTAATATTGTGCGAGGATTTCGAATCCGCGACGTATTAATCGCAATCCGCAGCGGCCATTAAGTCAAGTAACGTGTTATTATTATTTTTTATCGCAATGCAGACGCGCACATCCCGGCAATCTCTTTGGCCGCCCGCCAAATCAACAGTAAAAAAGAAGACAGCCGAAATAAAATCCTTATCGCCCGCTCGTAAAGAGCACAGCCTCATGTCTTGGATGCGCCATTACACGCCTTACGCCGTCTCAATTAGGTTGCTTTTTCTATAACAGGAATTATTGCTCGCTCCCTTACCCCCCGCCGTACATATTTCGATCTTGTAAATATTATTTGAACGTTTTTTTTTGTTTTTTGTTTCGTCTGGATGACTAGGAACAAGGGGAATTGAACAGGCCAAATGCAGTTGCCTTACCAAACGTTTCTGTACGTATAATCTAAAATTTCGTTAAAGAAATTTTGAACAACGCTACGAGCAGAACATTATGCACTTTATTTATTTTGTTTTTTTATTTATATAATACAAGAGTAGGTGTCAACTTTATTTTTAATTCATAATTTGATATGCGTCGGTTTGTAACAAGTATTCATATTTACAAAATATAGTTATTGATATATCAGTAATTCGTTTCAATACGTATCCATCAGAATTTGTATTAGGGATGTTAGCCTTTAACACACTCGAGTTTTGGCGACAAATTCATACATTGCTTTATTATAAAGTTATTCGCGCTTTCATCGAGAATCCAGTAATACTCACAGATATTGGTTTCTTTGTTCCCGACCGTTTTACTAGAGCGCGGAAGCACACGTTATTTAGGCGGTTAGTGTGTCGTACCGACGTATACAAATATAGTGCAATTGGGAGAGCAGTCGAATTATTAAATTCCATTTCCGCGGAGATTAATATCTTTGTCTGTTCACCCAATAGGATTAAAAATCCACTTTCCATTACACCGTTATAAGATCAGCCTGAATTATTTATTTGTTAATGTTTGCTTGGAAGCATTATTTTATTTTTTTAGCACAGTATTTTTCATGATTAGTTCTAGATAATTTTGGTTTTATTGTTTTTTGATTTTGATGTTGTTTGTTTTTCTTTTAGTAGTTTATTTTTTTACTTTAATTGTAATTTTAATAATTGTAATTTTAATTGAATTGTAATTGAATGTAAGGAAACCTGTTAAATAAATGAATAAAATTTATAATATAAAAAAAACACAGGTGATAAAAAAAATATTTTCGTTTATAAAGGTTGTTTTTTTTAGAGGCGTGGCACTATCTTTCTATCACTATCACAATCTGGCACTACTTTTTTCGTAGTTGGTGTTTTTGATAGCTGTCACTTGATTTATGCTCAGTTTGGTTTGCCATTTCATAATGAATAGACTTACTCCTGAACAACGTTTGCAAATAGTGTAAATTTAGAAGAAAAAAACACTCTAAATTTTTTTTAAATCACTCTAAAATAAAGTAAAAATCGCCTCGTGGGCCTGTGGCGTGGCCTCCAAGATCGTGCGATTTAACACCGCTGGACTATTTTTTGTGGGGTTATGTGAAGTCGCTTGTCTACGCAGATAAGCCGGACACGATTAACGCCTTGGAAGAGAATATTCGGCGCGTTATTGCTGACATACGGCCCAACTTGCTGCAAAAAGTGGTTGAAAATTGGGCCTCTCGGCTGGAATTTGTTCGAGTCAGCCGCGGCGGCCACTTACCTGACATCATTTTTAAAACATAATGGCAAACCCTTATCTTTATAATAAAACTAAATTCTTAGCCATAACATCAAATTATATGCGTTTTATCTCTTCTTGAAAACCACGCCTCTAAAATCATCACCCTATACATATTTATATACTGTTTATTCGGAAAAAATGAACAGTAAAATATAGAAAAAATGATAAATAAGTATATTTTTAATAGTTTCCGATATATTCTTTTAACGGCAAAAAGTTCTAACGTGTTCATAAAAAAATATTAAAAAATACAATATTTATAATTAGTTAATAGTTAGAATAAAGTATATTAATTCGCCTCTGCCTCGACGAGCGTCTAGTCTGAAAAGCGTAGAGGAGTGGTCCCGTTGCGGCCCCAAGGCGCCTAGTATTGAAATGAGAAATGTAATTTTATTTGTCCCCGCCGGATGCTTCAGTTATTTTTTATCGCCCAACAGTGGAAACGTTCACCCGCTGCGCCGCGCTCTCGCTCTTCTCTCTTCCTCTCTATATCTTCCCTCTTCCCTCCCATTACGAGTATACTCTTAACTTTTTATACAATTTAATACAATCACTATTATTTAGTGTCGTCGAAGCTAACACCCCATAGTGTTTTATTTTCCGGAATAAACTTCGGTGTTCTAAAATATTTGCCTGAATTTTGGCATTTTACGACCGGATAGTCTATATAAGTTCTATTTATTTTCACTGATGTCTTTTAGGGGGTTGATTTATATCGATAACTAAACCGGTAACTAAACTATATTTTGACTTTTAAAACCACAATAATCAAATCCTAATCAAAGGGATATTTTTGATTATCATGTTTTCGATTTTTCCATTGCTTGATTTTGTAGTTATTTATTGTAGATTAAATATTCACTTTTATAGGATAAGCTAAATACTACGATGCAACAACTATCTTTTAAATCGATATAGTTTATTAAATAGTCCATTTAAACATCAAAATAAAAATACCTTCAGTTTAAATTTAAGTATATTTTTCAACCTTAAAAAGGTATAATTTTAAAAGCGGTCCTATAAATATAAAGTTTTAATAATTTTAAATTTATTCTTCGAGTAATTTTATTGCCTTTAAATAAAATTAGTATGTTATACTCGTATACTTGCAAAACAACTAAACTATGAACGGAAAAGTAAAGCGAGATAAAAACCATAATATGTTTTTAAACATAAAGCCCGGATGAGTGCATTTTATATTGAGTTTATATTTATACTGTATTTATAATTTATCCATTTATATTGTATATTGCTTAATTTTATAATTTATTATTGTATACCTTACTTAATACTTTCATTTTTGAGAGTTGGAGAGTGAGTCAAAAAAAAAAAATATTATTGCTACGTATCAATTGTGAAAGATCGTGGTAGTCAGAGGTTTAAGACGTTTGACTATTGACCTAGTGGTCGCGTGTTCGTACATTAAATCATACCATTTTACGCTAATTACCACTATCTTCCCTGACTACCGCAAGCACATTCAGCTCAGTTGAGTAGGGCCTAAAAGTAATTGTTATGACCCTAGTCGCAGCTTATTTTTTTTAATATAATACAAAAATCTAAATCCTAAAATAAAGTCATAACCCAAACAGTCGAGCATTTGTCATGATGCCATTGAAATATGTCAGCCATATTGGCACTGGCCATAAATTAAAATGACGACAGGCGACGCTATGCCCCTCTGTTATTATTCAGATTGAACAATGTCGTTTTTCCTCTAATAGAGGCGACGCTTTTGTCATTTTTTTATTGACATTTCCGATATTGTTTTGAACAATTGCTAAATGTCAAAGTGACAAAGAGCTTTCTGTTCTTTGTCACTTTTTCCGCCTTGTACGCTTATAATCTGTATATGCCCGAAATGATAGGTACTTTCATCAGTTGGTTTTAAAGCTCTTAAATAAATAAAACAGCAAAATCAATTTTCCGTCCCCTGGAGAAATTAATTTTTTTGCTATATATTTTGCTGTATATATAGGTAAGAAAAATTCAAGTCCCCAAAACAAAATTTGGTATACAAGCAAAGAACAATGCAGTCCACCATATTACCAATTAATATATTAAAGGCATGCGTCAATTAAAGGCAGGAGGTTCTTAACTCGAACCTCACGTTTTTTTTATTTATGTCGTTTCGATATAGCCAAAAATAAACAAATACGTCATTTGTTTGTTTATTTTCATGTTTGACCGGTTTAAGGGATTTCGTTTTTTTTAATTGTATATTGAAGGCGATTACTTGAGAGTGATTCTATTATTTGGCTAAAAAACTTATAGTTTAACGCAAATAACAATATTAACAGCTGGCTTCAAACAGCAACAAATCGAAATACATGGAATTTAATCCACTCCTGGACGTAGGTCCAGGAGTCCAGGAGTGAATGGTGACAGGCTGAGGAAGAAGAAGAAGAATAATATTAAAATAAAAAGCTTAAAAAAAATAAAACCAACTTCAAAATAAAGAATGCCTGGTCCTAATGAAGAGCGTTTCAAAATGAAAATAGCAAAAAATTCCCTTAACAAAATAAATATATAAAAATAGGATCGTTATAATCTGTAGCAGGCCCATGATTTTTGGTCTGTTTTTTAAAATTGCAGTATCAAAATATCTAATAATTTGCCCAACAGCCTAGCACAGCTAATATTTTTTTGGTTTGCGTAAGAATTTATAATTATTACTTGTAGACTCAAAAAGCTTTTCTATTTATCTTTAATTCCTAGATTGAAGGCAAAACGTTCTTATAAATAACTCAAAGAAAGTAATATTAAAGATGAATTCTTTTAAATATAAAAATTGCATGTAATTATATATTGAGAATGAAAAATAGTATTCAAATTTCACCCAAAGGCCAAATATACATCTAAAGAACATGATAAATTACGTCGAATAAATTGCGATCATATTTCTCACTTGTCTTTCTGATAAAAAGAGCAATCGCCTAAGATATTACATTAGCATAACTCCAACGCGAAGTAGGCAGACTAGACTCCTCTGTAACTGAATCCGATATTCGCAGCAACACAATAAGTCCGTTCCGGCGGCTTTTAAACCTTTGTATTAATGCATGTTATTTTACTTTTTTTCCTATCAAAGAGTCATGCTTTCGTTTTTATATAATACCCACTGCTGGTGTTGTTAGAGAAACGTACAAAAGCACAGCTTTCCGAATGAATTTTTGTTATCAGGGTGCGAGGTCATTAATTTATTATACGCAGATAAATAAGTGATTACATAGGTGCTTATATAGGTGCTTAAAGTATATACTTTTTACCTTAGTCTACGCAGATAAAATATCTTGAAGTTATAGTTGAACACAAGATAAGATAAGCTAAAAACTCGATCACGCAGACTGTTCCATACATTTAACACTCTACGATTTACATTGGACTCAAAAACACTAAAAAATGTGTATAATGCGTCAGCACAATCTATTTGGTGCGACGGCATAGTTGGGTGAGGTGGATGTTCCGAAAAAATAGACCATTTAAAAAAATAAAAAGTGCTCGAGGTTTTTAAAAACCGTATTAAAATGGTTTTTTATTTATAAAAACCATTTAGATACACACCTGAGGCATTATTTAACGAGTATAGAGTTTTAGAAAATCTACAATTATACACTAAAAACATAATTATAATATATAAGAAAAGATTACTTGAAAGTGTAAGAACGCAACAAAGGGTACAAACCAGACAAGCTAATGACCTAAAATTTGCAACTTCCAGACAATTCAAAAGACACACAAAACAGTATACATATATTTCTTGCGCCGAGAGTTTTTAACTCCCTAGACGCGAAGATAAAGACTGCGAAAGGAAATCAATTTCTAAACTTTTGACAAAATGGCTGATTCTCCATGGCAGAAGTTATTTAGAGAGATCTTTTCTATTATATTAGCATAAATATATAGTCATAGCATATTATCATATAAAAATAAATAAATATAAAACAAGTAAGTTTAAGTAGTCCTTTTAGTAGTATTTGAGTATCTAATATTAATATGTATTAGTATGTTTATATGTCATTTTTATATATATAAAAATGACATATTTTTATATATATAAAATTTTATATATATAATGCTTTGCCCCGGGTTGGCAGCTAGGTCCTGCAGGCGGCTTTGACGGCGCCTTCAGCGCGCGACGACTCGTGCCTAGGCCTTTCGTGCTATCCGTTTAAATTTACTGTTAGCGCGTGCCTATATTATGTAAAGAAGCTATTTGTAAAATTTCTAGTCCCTAGACCTAAGTATATATTTTTTCATAAAAATGTTCACCCCCCATAACCCCCCTTATTGGTTGAATATTAAAAAAAACCTTTCTCATGTCTATGTTATATAAAGAAGCTACATGCCATTTTTCGAGTTTCTATAACCGACGGTTTATAAGTTCCATACAAACTTCAAACCCCCATTACCCCCTCTTAATGGTTGAATTTATTTTTTTTTTAAATTCACAAACCTAATCAGGTGTACTCACGACAACTTCCTAAACTCGTCATCGCACTTGGATCAACGGTATAGAAATGCATAAAGGACAAACAAAGAAACAATGAAACAGTTATTTTATATATATAGATATTTATTTTCTATATGTTTTCGCATTAGTATATTATTATAGTGTATTAGTATATAATAGTATGTATTTTTTCAGATATATTCCATGAATTTGTGATTTATTATTTCAATTATATAGTATATTTCAATTTTTTTTTAAAAAGTGTTCACTTTTTCATAAAAATATTCACATAATATATAAATTTCGTAAAACGTCGCAAGACACTGTGTAGGTATATTTACATAATTATATTGTGGTAATATTTATGAGAAGGTGGTAAGGCGCTTGTGTAAGGAGTTGCGTACGTGAGTTGTTTATGTATGTGTGTGTACGTGTATGTTAAAAATAGATTAATAATATAACTGTGTGTGGTTTAAGTATGTATGTAATATAAGTATAGTTTTATACCTAATTAAGCTACTGCTTCCATAAAATGATATTTATTTTTATTAATTAAGTAATTAATTTACTGTACATAATTAATTTGACAAAGAAAGAGTAGTAGTAGAAATCACAGTTATAAATGAATATTACAAATGCACCGGGAGCGATTAGCACTGCTACATTTTGTGACCTGCCTTCTTTACTAGACTATGTCTGTATTAAGGAAGGCAGTGTTATATTGTGCTACAACTGAGAATGTCAAACCGTCAGAAATATGAAAATGTATATTTGTAAGAAAAAATAAATAAAATCAAAATACATAAATATATATATATACAATGTTGTCGCATATAATGTTTATGTTCAGACAAGTATGTCTATATATATAGTTGCCTAAGTTACCTAAGAAATATAATAATAAAGATGGTCAATAAGATGTTAAAACAAAATGTTTAACAAATCAGCAGTTCCTTGTTTTCCTTTATCTATAAGCCATATGTTAATTTTTTTCAAAAATATCTTCAGGTTACCTATTTCCTTTATAAACTCCGGAAGATTATTGTGGAGTTTGGGACCTAAGAATTTTAAGGACCGTTGTCCAAAACTGGTAGACATTTTTGGTATCTCTAATAAGTCTATGTGCTCTTGTTTTATGACCATGATCTATTTTTTTCATATTTGCTATGTTTTTTTGGGCATATAATATTACCTTCTTTATGAAGGATATGAAGTGTGATTACGTTTCCTCCTCATATCTTTCCTTATCCCTTAATCTTATTCGGATATTTTGTTTCCTATCTATTTTAGACGCATGTACAGAAAGACCTTCGACCTGCTAATTAATCCTATTCTGTAGAAGCAAAAAGCTGTTTGCTGTCCGCAAAGCCATCAATACGCATCGCGTCTGTTTAAAAAGCGCCATTGCGAAACGGTTATCGATATTTCAACCGGACGCCCTTCCCTCACCCTTATCGTTCGTATCCTAGTAGTCAAGTCATTCACATGTGATGCCACGGCGTTTCGCGTCATACTCGGACGCTAGTGATGGACGCCGTTATTATCGTACGATCGCGACCGCCGTGGCTTCATTCGTAAAACGAAATGATCAACAGAACAGAGAACAAAGAAAAAAAACTGACAGATGAACACAAAAAACATTACATTTATTAGGTGCATACGATTTAAAGAGACCCTTATAAAGTGTTAGATCGCTTGTCACTAGATATATTATTGGTTTTATTTAACCTCACTATCCTATGCAGAAAAAATTACGAAATGTATATATTTATTTATTTATCTTTCTTTATTGAAAAATCCTACAGTATTGATTTTTATAATTACAAACAAAACTTATTACTAGTATACAAAACCAATTATGGATTTCGGACATTTTACATATTAACATTAGTATAAAAAAATTGAAACAATGTTCTTAAAATATATATAGATTATGAATATTATATACATATACAGTAGAATTTTTTATTGTGTTATATGTAATTTGTGAGTGATATTAGTGTTGTGTCAAAATATTTTTCACAATTCATTATTTCTGAAACAACATTTATATTTTATTTAATTAATCTTGATAAATTTACCTAAATATTTTAGGGTTTTATGTAACTTTTTAGTATAGCGCTCAAGGTTGTGTTCCGTATATAAATATACCCTATTTAAATAAACCTATGAACCGTATTGATACTTGTGTGTTTTATTCACCCACATATAAGACAATATTGTTTTTTTTTTTTTTTATAAAACGTTGAAAATAAAGCCATATAGCAAATGAATTATAAGGGTATAAAACTGTAGTGTACAAAATATAACTGTAGGACCTGTAGGTAGGGACATCACCTAATAATAAAATATGGTGGAGTTTAATCGTACAGGACAAGTCACGATACGATCCAACCCTCGGCCGGGCCGGCCGCCGGCCGCCCCCTGATGAGTAACACAGAAGAGGATGGACGCGACCGGCTTAATTTATTACCCCTCTACTCCACGCCAGGATATGGCGCCCACTCTTCAGCCGGCAGCATGCTGGAAACTCTGATTCAATTTGCGTGAAATTTCGATAGGGTTTTGTGCGCTTCGTACTGAAATTGATACCGCCTTTCAATTTATCAACAGCGTTCATTTTTTTAACGAGCATATCACACAACACTACCTTATGGCACATCAAAAAATCAAGGGTTTCGCTAACCAAAATATAAGACCAAAAAATTAACGTAACCGCTGGTGTCACATACTAAATACAAATAATTTATTGAACGCTACTCTAAACATTTGAAGAAATGTTCGATTAATTGTACATCTACCGTACTTTACAGCATACCGCATCTTATAATATTAAAGGGTACCAACCTTATGATCTAAGGATATTGTTACAATCAGGCCCTACATTTCACGTTCTTTATATTGTCAAAACAAAATCAATTTACTACCGGTAATTGACATTTTAATAGGAATTATCCTTATTATTAAACTTATGCTTCTAAGGTGATATATTCATATATCACAGGTGATATATTCATGATCTATGCTTATATTCATTGGTTGGGCAGATATAAAGACTTTGGTCTTTAAAACTGCTCGGTCGGCGGCTAGTCTAGTATGCTAAACTTATGTAAACTAATTACATGCCAACTTACACTTCTAGTAAGCAAGTCACTTATCTAGTAAGCAAGTATTGCATAAAGTCGTGTTTAAAAATATGAAAATTGGCGAAAAAAAGTTATTTATTGCGGCGTCCTACTCTATTGTTCACGTCACGGCACATTCCGACACTGGTGCGAAGAGAGCGCCGTGCACGCTTCTTCTCGGTGTGTCACTGATCCCAATGCAGATAATAACAAAAAATATATTTTGAACTATTAAAACACATTTCACATTTACATAAAAAAGTATTCAGCAACGAAACTTTGTTACCTTTACCTCTAGATGAGTTTTTTTTTCAATAATCTACAACTGAAAATGATTCAAAAAACCCTATAAATATAAATATAGATACCACAAGATTATTTTTTTACTCAGCATACAAAACTATTTAGGTTTAAGGCTACATTTAAACATTTTAAAAAAGTCATAAATCATTACTTACTGATTTTTTTAAAAAAGGTATATAAAATTGGTCTTATTATTTACAATGAAAAATTAAAAAAAAATAGGCATTAAACAGAAATGACTGTTATATATTATATTACATTCTGATGCTTATGTTTTTCAGCAAGGAAGTTTTGTGTTAATAAAGATTAAATAATAACATTTTTAATCGGCTGGTCAGATTTTATTTATGCAATTTTAAAATATAAAATACCTAATATGAAACCTAAACTTAATATAAAATTATTATATACTTAAATATAAACCCATGAAATATTAATATCAAATTAATAAAAAAGAAATATAAACTTGAATATAGTGTAAAATATGGTCTTTTAAAAATATATATGAAACTTGACTTGACCATAAAGATATTTTAAGCAGAATCTAGGAAATCTAGGAAAATTAATATGTACCTATAAACGCATACGCGTCGAACAAAACGATTAGAGATGTATTTTCGGTTCGCGACCGCGCTGTCGCAGAGGATAAGAAAAACGTCCCCGCGAGCTTTTTCTCGCAGCATCCCCCCCCCCATGACCCCCGATGGACCCCGTGTTGACCGCGTCCGATTGTCTAGGCGTCTGAACTGATAACGTGTAACGGCTCCCAGGAGAGCTGTTCCAATCGCCTCTCCTTCAGGACACGGCGTGCCTCGCCCGGACTTGTGTCGAATCGACTCAATCCGGATAAACTTATTTGTTTTATACGTTGAACGTGCACACCTCTATATATCTTGTATATCCCTCTAGGGAACGATTCTAAATTAAACTTATATTTTCAGCATTACATTTTCATCTTTATCAAACAAATTCATAGATCTAGATGATTTCTGATTATATGGTCATGGGTTTACACTCTGGCGGGTTCATTTTACGCCGTTTAGAATATTCAATAATGCTTTTCATAGCACTGTCAAACGCGTATTTAATTACATAATTATATCTAGCAGATGTTAATGGCCTTGCATCATGAAGATCATATCTAACCATTAATGCATAACAATCAAAAAGGACCCCCGCGGTCGACTCTCTCTCTCTCTTATGCCATAATGTTGAGGGAAAGATCTTATTACCAATATACAGTAAGTAAGGAAAGTGGGAAGGGGCGTCGGTAGTGCCAGGGCAGGCCAAAATAAAACGTTTAACCTTAAATATAACTTACACTTACCTCTAAGCGTGCACTTAACCTATTTGATGGTCCAAATGTTCAGCTCAACGAACACCAGTTCAAAATGCTACCAGCCGTCTGGCAAAATACCAGTTCCCACGATATTGGGAGGAATGTCTAGTCCTCTCATTATGTCCCATTATGGAAACTGCGCTAATGGCGCCAACTACACAATTCAAACAATATTATAATGGTATAAAGAAACACATATTTTATATTTCCCAGTGACTTACCAAATTTTGTTATCAAAGTCCCAAAACTTCCCAGCCTACGACACCAACCTAATTAAATAGCAAAATTACATGATCAAACTTTAATAATAAAATATTGAGAGAAAAATGATATCCTCTTTCCCTTTAGTTCTTCATCGGCGGCCAGGAAAATATCACAAAAAAACTTCGCTTTCCACGGAGCTCTATATTGCTTGCGTTTTCACTGCATGCAGGATGTTTACACATTTTATGCTTGTTGGTTTTATTTTGTATAGCAAGCGATTTTTTACAAAGGTATAATTGTTAAAATGAAATATATCGTTTAGCGTGTGTTTTGCTAAGCGTATTAGAATAGTGGGACATCCTCACCCAAATGTGACTGACGAGAGTTTGGAAAACTTTTTCTGCGGGTACTGTTGTGGATAGATGGCCTGTTACTTTGTTGTTTAATTTTAAGTAAAAAATGATCACATTGAGAATATATATAAATACATATATTAGATGATTGTTTTTAATAGTAGCAAATCGCCTGTAAAGATTATTTATTTATTCATTTTTATTTTTACATATTTCTGAGATAATGAATAACATACCTAACATAACCATACCTAACTAGACACTGCCTGTACTAAGGTAGGCTAATTTTAATAGTTATTTAATAGATTCATGTGAAAATATAAGCTGAGATTTTTGGAAAGTAATACAGATAAAATAATAACTATAATTAACCAGTTAGTATCTTTTTATTATTTGTTTTGCTTTTAGTTTTTTTTATTTGGAGGATATTTTTATTTTATTATATAGCCTAGGTACAAGAAAAGAAACGTTCAAAAAGTGTAAAATTAAAGCACATTTATGTAATTGTATAATTGAATTGTATATTTGACTAATATTTTATGATTGCCTGTAATTTATAAATGATATGGTCTTTGACAATATTGGAAAATTTAGAAAAGTTTAATATATTTTTGATAAACCATAGAATATATATTGTTACCAATATACATAATTTATACTCGTCAATATAACGTGTGACGATTTAATTAAATAATTAGCTTAATAATTAAAAAAAAAACTTCCCACAAAAAATAAACAAATATCAAATTGTAAAGATATAATTTAGAAATCATTTTTTTCTATAAAATATTATTTATTTCATTGCAAATGATCTTGATTTTTATCGTATAACCGGTTTCTGGCTGGATCACCTTAGCCTAATACGATTATTATTCCCTCTCCATAATCATATAGCATCAACCAGTGTAACTGGTTAAAATCTATTCGAGAACCACTTACATTATTGTAGGCTGTTAATATTAATAGTCTTGTATTACGCATGAAAATGACGTTTTTGAGCATAATAATTATAATTATAGTGATTTTTTTGTATTTAAGAGTGAAAGAAATTTACAAACATTTTAAAAAGTCCGACGTTCGGTTTGTGGAACCTACGCTGTTATTCGGTAATAGCGCACCGGCGCTTTTCAGAAAAAAACATATGGTAAACATCATAAAAGAAATGGGAAATCGCTTTGTCGGAGAGAAGTAAGAATAATTATTTTTATTTAGATATTATTATTACGTTTTTATTTATTTATTTTATTTGGATATTTTTATTTATTTAAGGACCTTGCTACTGTTTTGGTTTAGTAGGCGAGGCAAAATAAATGCTATTTTAGTAAATAAAATAAACGCATTTTAATAATAAAATCGCCAATCGTCATGAGAATTAAACACTGAACGTAATATTCATTTTTCCTAATTTTCGAGATATAGGATGTTCCAGGACTATTAGGCATTTTTGAAGGATCGCAGTATCGTCATCTGTTTTAGTAGACATGGAATGCTTAGTTTATTAAGACATTCTTCATAGAAGAGCTGCATTTTAAGATACACTTTACATACGTATTGTAATTTAAGACCGAGCGAGGGATACCGTAAAATATTTCGATGTCACAATGCTATTATAAAAGTATTTTTTTATTAAATGTGATTCTATAATATAAAAAAATATACATAATATTTGAGAAATTACATATATACTAATTTGATATTTTCTAGGTACTTTGGATTTTATGAATTGATGAGACCAGTTCTGATAATACAAGATGCCGATCTTATAAAACAGATTGGTGTAAAGCAATTTGATAACTTTATGAATCGATCTGATCACGAATGCATACAACCAGATTTCTTCACATTAATTCCATTTTTAAAAGGTTAGTAAATAAGGGTGGTAAGGTTGGTATATATTTATATTTATATATATACACCTATGTGAATCTTAAATTATTTTGTTATACCTATAACAATATAAAATTATACATATCCTTCTCGCAGATGACGTCTGGCGAAAAATGAGGCCACCTACAACTATGTTCTTAAGCGTAAATAGAATAAAAGAATTCTATCCAATTTTAATGAACCACGTGGGATTTGTTATCAATCACTATGAAAAAGTATTACAAGATCGAGCTAGTTTAAAAGGTATGTTTAGATTAAAATTGTTTTAAAATATTTTTAGTAGGTAGAAAAACACTCTTTTTTTAGTCATACATTTGGATAGTATTCTAATAGTATAAACATCTGATACAATAAAATAGCAAATAATTAAAAATTTATAAGGAAAAACATTACATTTTTTCAAGCTAGCAGGAAAACTGAGAATTGTAATACTGTTTTTTTTAAATCATAATTAGCCATCAGTGCATTTGCAAGAAGTCATTATGGCTGATGACTAATTATTAAGCTGAGACTACACCACTAGATGATCAGAAGTGGCGAAAACGTCTAGCTGTGTAAAGCTGCCACATCACTCTGAGGACTTTCGCTGCTATTTCCGGTTTTATTTAAATTTACGATTAATACATTGTACATATTATATAATATTGCGAAGTTCTGTATAAGGAAGCCTAGTCCTAAAATCCGGTTTAGAAGTAACCTCATCATAAACCCTTTTTTTGTTCAACTTCGGTCAAAAAAGAGAGACAAAATTTTCGCCAACCTAATTTTAGACTGAAAAAAAGAATTTATATACAGACTTCACGTGTATAATAAATAAGTAGTGTGGATACGAGCACGTTTGAAGTTATTAGTTATTTCACGTTACCTAATTAATTATTTTCCAGGAATTATGGTTTACGAAGAAGAAACGGCAAAGCTGGCAAAATGTTTCGTAGCTAGCTCGATTGTTTCCATAACCTTCGCCGAGGACGTCAATCCGTTTGAAGACAAACATAATGTTTTGTTACAGACCTGCATAAAATATATCGACTTCGACTTCACAAAAACGCTCAAGGCAATAGGATGGGACTTATTACCAGGTTTAATGAGAGTGAGTTTTCTGAACGTTAGAAATATATATATATATATATATATATATATATATATATATATTAGGGCACAAGCAAAATAAACAAATAATAAGCAGAAATACAGGCACACAAATTTAGGTTTTTAGGCAGTCTTTTCAAAGATATACAAATATTTCAGGTATCCTTAGAAATCACAGTGTTATATGACACCAAACTAATATTAAATATTTTCTATAACAACTAAAATATAAGCGAAAAATTAAACCAAGATGTGAAATTTATAATCTTTGTATAACACACTTTATTAATTTTTTTCATTAATTGGGCCGGCCCTAATGCTACGAGCACTGCATATCAAAAGATATAAATAAATTACTTTGATATTATTGGGATGAGTATTTTATAATTAAATTATTATTTTATTTCAAATATTCAGGTTTTTAAAACATCAGTCCTGCCTAAAAAAGATACCTTTTTTCTGATGGAAACATTTTCTAAAACATTGAAAGAAAGAGAAATCTCTCAAATGGATCGCCCTGATGTATGTCAAGCTTTTCAGGACATTAAGAGAAGTATGCCAATATTCTAATATTTATTTATGTTTTTTTATTGAAGGCTAGGGAGAGATTATTGCATACATGTTTATTTTGACTATGGGACCAAATACTATGGGTATACTACTACACACAATTTCATATTTTTTGACCCTATTCGTCCTTGTCACAGGCTGTTATATTCCTGTGATGTCACAGAATTTGCTTTTTAAAAATCTAAAACTAATATAGATTAAAGCAATATTTCGAGTTTTGGATGTGACGTCACGAATCTGGTAACTCTTCCCACCCTGGTCACATCATGTCACGCTTTATTGAACTCCTTCCCCCTCCTTAACGTGTGACGTATTTTATGGATAAAGCCTTAGGTAATTTCTAACATTACTACTTCCATTAGTTAAATATTTTCCCATCCATCAAAACCTACAGTGCGCTTCCCCTAATCCGTGTAGAACCATACAAATATAAACAATTAACACATCGAAATCGGTCACGTACCAACTTTTTAATGACACTACGCGATTTTCACCCATTATTTTTCAGGTTTAAGAAAAGTCCTTCCAATGATATCAAAAATATAATGTACGTACCTAGTTAAGAAATAATGAGTTTCAAACCACAAACATGCGCTTGCGATTTTATTTCATTGTATAAATATATTATTATTTCATTGTATAATAAGAACATAATTTGTGTTACAGAATATCAAAAGCCATCAATTTTGGAACCCAACGATAGTGATAAATTTAACGCAGGTTAGTAAAATAGTAATAAAAGTGTTTTAATTAATAATAATAAATAAATATTTATTATTAAAATAAATATAGCATGCCAAATGAAGTGTTATTATTTTGAATACTTTTTTAGACGTTAACCTTGAGAGCACAGTCCTGTACCAGGGGACATAAGTCATGAGTGCCAGGGGCGCCGTGAGCCACAGGCATTTCTCAAAGATGAGAGCTATGCTACTCATCTAGAGTCAGAAAGGCACCAGTCCTTTGGTAGTGAAGGCGCCACGTGCTACAAGCGCGAGTTACGCAGTGCACAGTATTCTTTCATCATCTTAAGTCCAGCTTTTACTTCCATATAGAACTATTGATCTAAAAATGATCTTGCTTGCAAAAATATAGTCACTCTTATTTTGCCCTATGACTATCGCAATCAAAAAATACTATAGAACTCCATAACGAGTCCGGGCGTATTATTTGTTCATAAATCTGTGGAAGGTACTTGTAATAAATATGTGGATGAAAAACACTTAATTATATTTTTCCAGAAGCACAAGACCTCCTGCTGAATCAAATTTTAGTGATGTTGGTTGGTGGATTGGATACTACCAGTGAATCTATCTCTACGATGTTATATGAACTAACTAAAAACAAAAATATTCAAGATAGGCTAAGATCTGAAATCGATGAAGTGATTGAACTTTACGGTGCAAACCCGCCATGGGAAGTCATCAACCAAATGCAATATTTGGAGATGGTTACTTGCGGTGAGTAAATAAAATCTCTGTTTTATAAATATACGAAAATAGTAATATTTTTCTACAATATGTTTCTCATTTTGTGCGTTATTTGGAAAAGTTTGTCTTTTTGGTTTTGTTTTAAAAGCTTCATTACTTTTAAAATGTGTGTGGCAACCACAAGCAGCGAGACACCGCCACTGCCATAGTGTGTGTTTCGCTGTCCTTTCTAAGTTTCTCTTCACATTCTTAAAAGCTTCTATTCTGAAAGGTTAACGCTATGTCGTCGGCGTATTGAAACTTTCTGCAGCCAAGTTTCAGGGATATCAGCGATGTAGAGATCGAACAGAACCGGTGCCAACACGGCTTCTTGAGGACCCCATTGTTGAGGATGCGCCATCTGCTATGCCGATCACCTTTGTGTATTCTGAAGCATCTATTGCAAGGCATCTATTGTGAGAACTGATAGCTTTCGAGAACTAAGCAGCAATCCTTCTGGTCAAACTGTATCATGCCATGCCTTGTCAACTACTAACAGATCTTATAATATAATGAATAAGTTTTTTTTTAATTTTTAGAAAGCTTACGAGTATGGCCGCAGACCTTGGAAGTTCTTCACAGAGTTTGTAACCGCGATACCAAAATTGATCCACCGAGGGAAGGAGGAAAGCCATATATGGTAGACTAATTAAGTGTATTTCATCTGTAAGTAGAATTTATAGAAAAATCTCTAAAACACTTGAAGCCAAATTAAAAAAAAAACACAGGATGTCAAGAAGAGCAACGAGCAATTCTACGTGTAAGAGTATGAACTTTCTTAGTTAGTACAAACACTCAATATACCAATTGAGACAAAAATCATGAGACAGTCCCTAATTGATTGGGACTTTTATGTTCTTTTTCTTTTTCTCTCTTCTTTTCCTAACCTAGCGCATATTTATGAAATATACATACGTAAGTGTATGTTTTTGTGAATTTAAAAAATAATTTAGGAACCCTACAATTCTGCCCTTTCTGCTCGGCATACTTCGCATTCAGGCACATTTTTAATGAAAACAGAAAACCTTAGGACAGGGGCATTTAGCACCTAGTCAGATGGACACGGTAAAGATTCTGACATGCCACTAAATGCGAATTCAGATGAGCCGTGTTATTGTGTAATTTTTATCACACTATTGATGTATAAGTTTATCATATCAAATCATAACGTTGTCAGTTTTTTATGAATTTATTAGACAGATGTAGTGAACGTAGAAAAATAATGATAGGCATCAGGCTAATGCCTCGATGTTTAATGTCGCCAAATCTATAGGACCTCTTTAGAACCTTTATAAATATTATGGTGTCCAGCACTTTATCAAAAAAATATATTGTCAAAGATTGTGTCATTAATCTTTTCAGGCGATTTGCCGCTATTTTTTTTCTACGTTGACTACATCTGTCAACTAACCAACAACAACAACAACAAGTTGTCAAGTGTTTTGACAACCAAAAAAACTTTTATATTTACTTTTATGTATGTATGTATTTATCTATGTTTCTATGTATAACGCGTATTGCTTAAATACCGTACTTAGATGATTCCTTACGTTATAACATGCATTTGCCGTAAGTGTGCAATATCTGTCTGACGTAAGTCTGACGGTATTGACATTTGGAAAATTATTTTCAACGTCTATCGAAATCACTAAACTAATAAAATGAACAGCTTGTTATAAAGTTAGAACTCAGTTTATTAAAAGAGAGAGATTTCAGAATTTAGTAAACCGCCTAATAGCACAGTGATGTGTGCATCCCACGTGAATTTGGGCAGTCTTAGGTTCAATTATTTTCATACTTTTGTAGTACATATTATTTTTTTTAACTAAATAATATACCTACATTGTAGATTGGAAGTACAACAACAGTAACATTTTAATTCCCTTGTAGTAAACTGTGGTGGAGGTTTTTTTTAACCTTTAAATTTCATATAATCATATAAGAAAAATAATTAATTATTAAAAAAACAAAAAGTATTTGGAGATGGCTAAACGCAAGATCTAGAATAAATATTGTTGTTTTTTTTTTTTACTAAAATCAGTAAATAAAATCTAATCTGACAGTGTTCATTCTAATCAGATTCACAAAGGAGACAAAGTTTGGCTGTCAGTCATTGGGGTTCATTTTAATGAAAAGTATTGGAAAAACCCAAACCTTTTCGATCCGGAACGATTCAACGAAGAAAATCGACCGAAAATTCAACCGCTTTCCTACATACCATTTGGAGTTGGACCTCGCATATGCATAGGTACCTACTATGTCAATAACTAGATAGCCGCAGTTGCATAGGTGAAACTTATGCTAACAGCATATTAGAGCGGAGAAATGCAAACTTCAAATAAATAATTCTTTATTTAAAATTCGAACAAAAAGCGCGCGAAAAAAATTAACATGGGATTTTTCATAGAGAAAATAATTTTAAACATGTCTTTTTTATTATTTTGATTTTTAAAATTCCAGCTCAGTCACAGTCTAGTATTTTTCATGTGGTGACGATTAAAATTTTAAATTCTAAAGCTGTGGTGAATTCAATGAGATTACAAACATTTCACCATTGGAGTCAATCTATGGGAAATGATTATTCATAAATAATTATTTCAGAGGTTTTTACAAATCAGGGTTTATATTTTTATGTTACTTTTATTATTATTTTAGTAATTTTTTTTACTTCATTTTTTATGCCTTGCCTTTTAAGTTCATCATAATATCGAAGTTATATTTTTAATGACAATAAAATATTAATTTATTTTATAGGCAATAATATGTTAGTGTATTATTAAACTTATTATAAAAATACATTATTTAATTATTTACATTTATTATTCATTATTTATTTATCGTCCTAAATAGATAACAATACAACAATAATCACATACCAAAACGACAATAATTTTTGTTAGTGGGGAACTGCAGCTGCTTTATAATTATTTTTGATTTTATTAATAAATGTAATGTTATAGTATATTATATCGAAATCGCACTAAAGATACTTCATTTATGTTTTTAATTTATTTCAGCGTATCGTTTTGCTTTAATGCTTATAAAAAGCATAGCTTTTCATTTTATTGCAAAGTTCGAGTTGAAGAAAACGGAAAAATTTAATGAAAATTTGTCATTCAATGCATCGAATTTCACACTACAGGCAGAGAGAAATTGGAGCGGAATTTCTTTGCGAAAATAAATACTGTGAAAATATGAAACATTTCAAAAACAATAAATCATTTTTAATAAACTAAAATTATTGTATTTTTTTCATTTTTAATTACCTAAAGAAATAACCACAGCGTATCGTCGATGTTTAGTTTTATAACCGTGTGTATTATGTATAACTCAATTTCATATATACTTAAAAGTTTGTTGATCTGTAAGATTTATACCTAGACCCCAAGGGTTTTCGAGGGCTGGAGTGAATTAGGATTTGGTATGTGAACCTAACGATAGAAGGCATGGTCCTACTTAAGAAGGTTTACCCATAATAAATAATAATAATAATATTACTTTCTATTGTTATATTTGAGTATATACTCGTATACTTAGCGGGTGGTGCGGTCGAGCACCACCCGCAAAGCAATAGTTTGAAATGTTGATGAAGATATTGATATTATGTGAAGATGAAGATATTATGTGTCCATAGATGAAACATTGACCTGGATGAAAGTATTATACTTTAGATAGTTCATTCATTTATTACCTGATAAATACTTTCCAAAAACTTGGAAATAAACGTAGAGCATATAACCATTATAATACATTCTTTCAATAACTCATTTTTTTTTTTTTTGTAATGCGTTTTTTATTTTGTGGGCTATAACTGACAATATAACAATCATTCATGGGAATCCATACAAAACATGTCAGATATAGCCTTTATCTAGACTTTTTATTATCCGTCGTACACCTACCAAACTTGGTGTGATGATTTTTAGGGACTTTAAACTTTCATCCACGGAGAAAAATCAATTTTAGGTATTTTGTCAGTTAACACCTTCATCCACTCAGCTCTTCAATTATTCTCACAGCTGCTGTATATTTCTCATGAAACCTTCCAAAAATTTAAATTTCTCTCGCCTCCTTTTTATCACTTTAACCGGTGCTCCACGTCTCATGATTTACCAGTTTCAGCAGCAGTTTTAGCTTCTATACATACACTCATGTATGAGAAGCTATCCGCGTCCTTTGGCCGTCTGTCTCTGTCCGTTGCATCTTTCAACTCGAACAGTATAAATGCGAAAGAGTTGAAATTTTGTGTCTAGGTTGACGCTCTCGAAAAACAACCATAACCGTTCGATCATTTCGAAAGCTAGTCGGATAATATATATATTTAACATTAAAGTCAACATTTTTTTTTTCATTAAAATCATCATATAATTAATTGTAAAGATAACATGGGCGAGAGCCTATAGTTATACAAAATTAACAAATTAACTGTATACACGACACATACATATACATATACACATATTTATTTTCATTTAAATTTTCCAATCCTTCTATTATGTTCACAGACGAACTCTGATGTTAGCGAATCCTACCCGCTAGTTTCGGCACGCACACATTTTTTTCCCTCTCTCCACCATTATGGCATGTATCGCACCATTGTTATCGCAAGTGTGTTTTAGGTATAATTGTTAAAATTAAATATATCGTTTAAGCGTAATCAGTTACCTTATTAATTGTTGATATTTCCGATATAAATAAATAAAAGACGAAGATATGTAAAGCTACATATTATAAAATATTTAACATAATTAGTTATAGTAAAAGGTAGAATAATATTTATTACACGTTAATAAATATTTATATTTATTTCATATTAAAAACTCCGATTAGAATAGTGAGATCCATCCTTATCCAACTGTAGGGGTACGTACTGACGCGGGCTCGATAAACGCTTTCCTTGCGTCTGTCACAGAAAGGGGTCTGTTATTACTGGCTAGGTCATTTAATGAAGTGGAACTTTCCCCAAAGCTTGTAAAACTGCCATAATATGCCCTATTTTTAAAGGTGGTGACAAGAACATAGTTACCAATTATCGACCTATTTCACTATTAAATACTGTTTTTAAGTTGTTTGAAAATGCTGTTAAAACCCGTTAAGGGATTATATGGATAAAAATTCTCTCTTGTCACCGAATCAATATGGGTTTTGGAGAGGTTGGAATAAACAGGATACAATCTTGTAAGTGACTGACTTTATATCGCGCAATATTGATGGTGGTAAGAAGTGCTCTCTGTTTATCTTGATCTGGCCAAGGCATTTTATACGGTGTTACAAGAATTCTCATAAACAGAATTAAAAAAATCGGCATTGATGGCACTTTGCTGGATTGGTTTAAATGTTATCTGTCACAAAGAAACCAGGTGGTTAGGTTAAACGATTTTTTTAAGTGACAGTGCTGATAAAGAGTACGGTGTTCCACAGGGTAGTATATTGGTTCCCTTACTCTTTCTTATCTACATTGATCCTCTTTGTAAACTTAACTGCGATGGAACCATTATAACATTTGCTGACGATACTGTTTTATTGTTTTGGGGTGACTTATGGTCAGACCTATATGAAAAAGTTTCGAAAGAAACAAGTATCATTAAAAATTGGCTGCACCTGAATTTTTTGACATTAAATATTTCGAAAATAAAATATCTGGTACATAGCATAACGGCAGCTGGGCAGCCCAAACAGTATCCAAATTTAATTATTCACGACTGCTCTCCTTTGTCAGCATGTAATTATAATGAATTGGAAAGAGTCAAATTTTTCAAATATCTTGGAATAATTATAGATGAAAATCTAAACTGGATACATCAGGTATATAAGTCGTCAAAAATACGCAAACTAATTTATTTATTTAAATATATTCGCAACATACTTAATTATAGTACAATAAAAATAGTCTATGTTGCCCTGTTTCAATCCCTTCTATGTTATGGCATAATGGGTTGAGGAGGAGCTTTAAAAAATCCTGGTGATACGATACCTTGCAGCTTTATCGTGAATTTAATTTATTATCATTCCGTAAAATTTATATAAAAAGTATATGTTTAACATATATTTCAAAATATGTATTTATTATACTAATCTATATGTTATTTATTTATTTATTTTGATAATACATAACAGCGTATATACGGTATATTATTTTATCTATAAATTTTGTTGTAAATAGAACACTTTTTAGGTTCCTCCACACACACACACACACACACACACACACACACACATCAAATTATTTAATCTCTTGCTCTCGCACAATATTTATAGAGCCTGTATAATTATTTGTATTAATCCACAGCGGGCCTCTAGGTAAATTTTCAGTTGCACATTTTGTTATTTTTTTTTTTATTATGTAATTTTTTATCCTTTTTAGTTTATGAAATGTTAGCTGAGGATCTATGTTTCTACAACTGATTAAATCACATTAGAACATCAGTATACGCGGTTAAAGGTGATGTAAAATTAAATATATTGTTTTTTATAAAAAATAATAAATAAATAAAATGAAAAAATATCAAATTATAAAGTTATCATTTTCAAATCAATTTTTTACTATAAAATATTATTTACTCCATTGCAAATGAACTTGATTTTCTCGTAGAACCGGTTTCTGACTGCATCACCTTGGTTCATTTATATTATTATTGCCTCTCCATAACCATGTTGCGTACCACCCGCTGTATATAAATAACTGGTTAAAATATGGTCGAGGATCACTTACATTCCGGTGGGCTGCTGTAATTATTACACAATAGCCTAATATTTCTTGTGAAAATGACGTTTTTAAGTATAATAATTATACTTATCATTTTGATTATCATTTCGATTTATTTATATTTAAAAGTGAAAGAAATTTACAAACACTTCAAAAAGACCGACGTTCGGTATGTGGAACCTATGCTGTTATTCGGTAATAGAGCACCGGCACTTTTAAAAAGAAAACATATGGTGAACATCATAAAAGACATGGGAAATCGCTTTGCCGGAGAGAAGTAACAATAATTGTTTTTATTTTATTTTGATATTATTATTACATTTTATTGATTATTTTATTTGGAATTTTTTATTTAATTTAATTTCTTTAAGGAGCTTGATACTGTTTTGGTTTAGTAGGCGAGGCAAAATAAATGTTCACACAACTTTCAGCCTACGTTTCAGTGCGGAAATAGATACAGCAATGGATCTCGCATTTCAATCGCCAATCGTCATCGAAATTAAATAACTGAACCCATTATTGATTTTTTCTAATTTTATGAAATACGGGGTGCCTCAAAACGATTAGGCATTTTTGAAGGAGGTGAGATGGCAGCCTCAAATATGCACAGTAACGTTATGTGGTATAGTAGGTGTTTAGTTTGGTGGTAGTTTATCAGTATATTTTTTATATTTTTTTTTGTATTTATTTCGACAACAACAAAAGGTTTACAATTATGAACCACCAAACTTTTTCAAGTAATTTAATGGTATTTAATGAAAAACGTTACCGTTAGGAAGTAAATTTTACTTATTAATGTCTCTTTTGTGAAGTCTCTCTCACTTAATTAATATATTATTGAGGTGTATAAGTGACAAGGCAGCAATGTGGCAAGCAACGATATCTATACAAAGATGTTTATAAACTAATGTGTAAATAAGAGAAAAATGATTATTATAATTTTATAAACGTACCATTTGAAAATGTATAGGATCTTGCTTATATAGGGTTTTCAAGACCATTTCTATAGACTTAAGGGGGTTGGCGTTACCTATTATAAGTACGAAATTGTATAAAATAACGTGAAAGTAATATATCAATAAATTTATTATATTTTTTACAGATAGTGTAAATTCGGTCAGTGGGAATGGTCTTGGGACACGTGTAATCGTGTGTATAAACGAAATAGCACATACATAAATTATGAGACAGCAGGCTATATGCTTTTGTGTTATTTATGACGCAGTCCGTAAAATTGTCCCAGGACGCAAATGTGAGTTAGAGCGTTTGAGATGTATGAAGTAAAGTTATATTGCTACTATTAGGTTATAAACAAAATAAAATACGATAAAAATACAACAGTGGACCAAAGTAAAAATTAAAAAAAAAAGTCAATTAATCATTCAGCACTTCACATACAATGTTTTAGCTTCTATACATTCATATATAAAAAGCTAATATCCCAGTTCTTTGGCCGTTTGTTTGTGAGTCTGTTGCATCTATCAAGTTGAAAAGTACGAATGACAAAAGTGTTGAATTTTGTGTGTTGATTGCATACTTAGTCGTTTTTCCTTTTGTATATTTTATGTACCAGCACCACCACCACCAATATACCACCACCACCACACCACCATTGCACCATTTATGGTGCAGCACCATAAATATTTCACCTTGTACCATTTGTACCTAATTTAATCTAGAATTGTTTACTATTTCAAACAACTGTTCTAAATATGTATATTATGTCATTCCTGTACATTAAAAATGTTTTCAGAAATAAAAACTTGAAACTTAAAACATGAAACTAGATTGATACTCTTGAAAAGCAACCATAGCCGTTTAGATCACATCGAAGGCTGGTCGAATAATGTAGATATATAAAATTAAAGTCAACATAATACTAATTAACGAAACGTTTGACAGTTTTATAAAGCGCTTTCATATCATATTCTAATTTAAAAAATATGACAGAATGGCTGGTGGAACGTATTATTTACAACTGGCCAGTTAAAATTAATACAAAGTCGCCTATGTGCGCAAATAGACACATGTAAAAGAATGTTTAGCGCCCCATTATCATTATTATACAATTAAATTATTTTTATCCGCGCGAAGCGAAGCGTAGATGCCACGGATCGACTGCAATAGCGAAATGTTTGTGATGTGATATCCAATGATTTATTTATTTGAAGTTCTCCGCTATTTGTATATTTGATGCTAGCATAGGTTTCACCTTTGCGACTTCGGCTACCTAATTATTATTATTATTGAAATAAAGTATATTTGTGTTCTTTCATTATTCAAAGCGCGTCAAAATTGATCATAATATAAATAATGTCATGCCAACAATGTATGGTTTTTTTTATTGTAATCTATTTCGCCTTAATGGCCATTCAAAATGCACATTGAATAAGTTAAAAATGGAGATACGAATTTAAGTAACCCATAGCAAGTTGGTAAACAGGCGCGAGTAACTTGGGGGAAAGATGTCGCCATTCACGCCCGTAGAGCCTAGCTGTAAGGTTCTGGTTAAAAAAGTTACACTGCTAAACAATGTATAGTCGCAGTTGATATTATATAATAGCTACGGGATGTAATAGCGATTCTTGTTTTAAAATAATATTATTTGCACACGCTACTCTAGTAGTCGTTGCCATTAGGTATTCCTATTAAATTATTTTTTTGCGAGAAATTTTAATTATTCGCAAAAAAATACTGTCCAGTTTTTATCGAAGGTTTTTTTTATGTAATACTATTTTTATTATGCGTGTCGTTATTAAAAAAAATCGATCTTCTTATGGTAAAATATTATGTAGGTATAATGTAAGTGAAAACACGTTTAATGAATAAATTTAGTAGATTTTTTTTAGGTCTGAGTAGTTCAGTTAATTTTGTACATTTTGACTCGCGGCTAGTAATGAAACCCCCTCCCTTCCTTTTACTGAATTTGTGATTTATTTTATAACTCGGCAAAAGTTTCACAACGTTGTCTTAAAACACTACAACAACGACGGACTGAATTCCTATTTGTTATTTGACGTATATTTGATGATTGTTTTTTAATAGCGGCAAATCGCCTGAAAAGATAAATGACACAATCTTTGACAATATTGAAAAACTTTGAAAAAGTTTTTAATTATTTGATAAAGTGCTGGATAGCATAATATTTATAAAGGTTCTAAAGAGGTCCTGTATTTGAGAGCGCAGGATGTCAGGCTGAGTTTTATAAAAATGCATTTTTAACTCTCACCTGTCCTCTTTAGTGTAAAATATTGTCAAATATTATGTAACCATACAATTAGATGAAATAAAGAAAGGATGATATATTAACAAAAAAATATAAAAATAATGGATTTGTGATTACGATGAAGGATGGTGGTGAAATGAGATGATTTTTTGATTGATTTATGTATGAAGTTGAAGAAAATAAAAATAATGGATATGTAAAATGAATGTGCTTTAATTTTATACTTTTACATATCCATTATTTTTATATTTTTTGTTAAAATATCATCCTTTCCTTATTTCATTTAATTAGATGGTTACATAATATTTGACAATATTTTACAGTAAAATACAATATATACAATTTCTGTTGGGTTGGGTAATATTTCAATTTTTATTTCAATGCAATTTTATCATTTATTGTTGAGACTTCCTATTGTACCATAATAAATAAATACATTTAAAATAATTATTACGTGGCACTGAACATTCTTTTACATATTTCTATTTGCATCCATAGATGAATTTATATTATTTCTATTTATATTCATTCTAACTATAAATACTACGTCCTAACAGCCATGCTGTCATATTTTTGAAATTCGAATATAATACAAATATTGCTGCGCTGTATCAAAATGTACTAAAAATGTGTTGACTTTGAAAGTTGCAACGGACGGGGATAGTAGCTTCTTGAATGTATAGAAGCTTAAAGCATCTTTAAATTGATTTGTGGTGTTGACGCACGTATTTTTTGAGAAGGCAGACTCAATGAGATGTGTGGATTATAGGGTTTTAAAAAACGCCACGGTTAAGCTAGTATGCTCTTCAAAACCCCAAAGCAAATGTTGCGATATGTATTTAAGAATTATTCTTGATGGTTATCATACAGATGTATTTGATAAAATTCTTATTACGTACTAGCTGTTCAACCCCGGACCTCCTGGTTGGCAGCTCCGCCCTGCGGACGGCCATCAGGATGCCTTCGGAGCACGAAAATTCATGCCTTTGGGTCATTACGTGCCTACTGTCCTGCTCTATTCAAGCTGCCTTGACGATTGTTCCACCGATGTAGATTACAATTTTAGTTTTTCGCAAATTTTCCAATTTTCCGGGCAACTTTTTTATTTTTTCTTTAACTAAAAACCATCTTCAAACAAACATTTAAAAAAAAAAAAGTATCCAAATCGGCTGAGTAGTTTATAAGTATTTTAAAAATAATGTGATTGTATATAATATGGAAAAAAAATAAAATTTAAGAAATTATGTATATATTATTTTCATATTTTGTAGGTACTTTGGATTTTTCGACTTGATGAGACCAGTTCTGATAATACAAGATGCCGATCTTATAAAACAGATTGGTGTAAAGCAATTTGATAACTTTATGAATCGATCTGATCACGAATGCATACAACCAGATTTCTTCACATTAATCCCATTTTTGAAAGGTTGGTAAATAATATATATATATATTATCATCCAATCTATATATATATATATAGATTGGATGAAGCGATATTTTTTAACTTTCGCCATTAGGCGTCTTCAGAAAATATATGAAAGATGACGTTTAAAACGCAACCATCATAAATTCGAAAATCGCATTCAACTAAAAGATAAATATATCCAGCCACTACAATTATTATATAATTGCAGCTTTGCTAGATAAATCAATCAGTATTATGAAATGAAACTAATTTCTTAAAGGAATATATTATGTATCATGCGTTAAATGCTCTTAAGTTAGTTTAATTTTGTCTATTTAGACCTACAGATCTGCAAGCGATTTATATATATATATAAAAGTTATCACTTATATCAACATAAAATTATTTTTTTATACCTATATAGAAGCTAAAAGCATCTTTAAATTGATTTGTGGTGATGAAGCACCTATTTTTTGAGAAGGCAGACTCAATGAGATGTGTGGATTGTGGGGTTTTAATAGTTAATAATTGGAGTATAGTTCCATTTACTGTAGTTTCCATGAAATTACTTACTGTAATATTCTGGAGGTTATTCAGAGGAGGTTCCTAAGATGACTTTATCTCCGTAGGTATGGATATTTTCCGTTTTTTTCCAATACGTATCCATCAACATTTGCATTAGGAATGTTAGGCTTAACACCCACGAGTTTAGGCGACAAGTCCATAAATTGTTCAATTTTTTTAGTTATTCGCGGATCATCGAGAGTCCCGTAATACCTAGAGATATTGGTTTCTTTGTTCCGAACTGTTAGACCAGATCGCGAAATCATACGTTATTTAGGCGATTAGCGTGTCGTACCGACGTATAGTCCGATTGGGAGAGCAGTCAAATTATTAAATTCCATTTCTGCGGAGATTGATATATTTGTCTGTTCGCACAATAGGATTAAAAATTTGCTTTCTATTGGAGATCAGCGTAAATTATTTATTTGTTATTGTTCACCTGGAGGCATTATTTTTAATTTTTAACTCTACATTTTTCCTCATTAGTTCTGGTTATTTTTTGTTTTTTATTGTTAATGTTTTTGATTTTTAATGTTATTTGTTTCTTTTAGTAGTATATTTTTTTACTTGTATGTTACCTGTTGTAATGTGTACATGGGGAAACATGTTTAATAAATAAATAAATAAATACAATTATATATAGCTTATACATACCCTTCTTGCAGATGACGACTGGCGAAAAATAAGGCCACCTACAACTATGTTCTTAAGCGTAAATAGAATAAAAGAATTCTATCCAATTTTAATGAATCACGTGGGATTTGTTATCAATCACTATGAAAAACTATTACAAGATCGAGTTAGTTTAAAAGGTATGTTTAGATTAAGATGGTGATATAATATTTTTAGCAGGTTAAAAAATACTCGTGCATTATATTCATTCTATTATAAACATGTAGAGAATTCTATTATATTTTATCAGACTAGCCAAATGTTTGTATGTAAATGTTATTCTGAGTTGTATGTGTAAAAATTACCTCTCTGATTATTTTAGTTTTCATTTTTATATTTATTTTTAAGGATAATGAATTGTACTTAGATCCAATAAAATCGGAATTAACTAAGAATTTATAAGGAAAAACATTAAGCTAGCAGGAAAACTGGAATTCTAATGCTGTTTTTTCTTTAATCATAATCATCAGTGCATTCGCAAGACCATTATAGCTGATAACTGATTATTAAGCTGAGAGTACACCACTAGATGATTAGAAGTGGCGAAAACGTCTTGCTGTGTAAAGGTGCAGCATCACTTTAGCTGCCTCTGCCGGTTTTACTTAAATTA
This sequence comes from Neomicropteryx cornuta, assembly GCA_020383195.1. Classification (NCBI taxonomy): domain Eukaryota; kingdom Metazoa; phylum Arthropoda; class Insecta; order Lepidoptera; family Micropterigidae; genus Neomicropteryx; species Neomicropteryx cornuta. The sequence continues at coordinate 18,315,636 of JAHKQU010000014.1, forward strand.
CGTAATAGAATAGTGTTGTACATATAATAATAAAATTTTACATGAGCGATGTTTTATATAAAGAAGCCTAATCTTAAAAACCGTTTTAGAACTAGGAAACTCGATCATAAAATCGAGATTTCACGTGTAAAAATTAGTATGTTAGTGGATACGAGCACATTTGAAGTGAACCATAATTATAATTATTTTCCAGGAATTACGGTTTACGAAGAAGAAACAGCAAAGCTGGCAAAATGTTTCGTAGCTAGCTCGATTGTTTCCATAACCTTCGCCGAGGACGTCAATCCGTTTGAAGACAAACATAATGTTTTGTTACAGACCTGCATAAAATATATCGACTTCGACTTCACAAAAACGCTCAAGGCAATAGGATGGGACTTATTACCAGGTTTAATGAGAGTGAGTTTTCTGAACTACCTGTGAGGATACTAAAATCACTTTAGAAATTTAAATATATATTAGGGCACGAGAAAAGTAAAGAAATAATATGCAAAAATACAGGTACACAGGTAAAAGTACAGATATACAGGTGAGATATCATTAGTTCTTTTGAAGATTCTTGAATTTTCGATACTATTTATTTTGTTAGGTGTCAGAGAGATTGCGTATTTGTAGTATATATGTCCAAAAGCAAGCAAACGTGTTGGTTAAGTGTATTTTATTTATGAATTTGTTTTGTTTATAGCGGTTTCTCCTTTCAAAGACATACCTGTTGTTCAAACATCTTCAATTGGGTATCCTTATAAATCCCAATTTTATGATTAGGACATCAATTTCTTATTAAATATTTTCTAAAACAACTAAAATATAAGCGAAAAATTTAACCAAGATGTGAAATTTATTATTTTTGTATAACACACTTTATTAATTTTTTTCATTACTTGACCCGGCCCTAATGCTCCGAGCACTGCAGATCAAATGATATAAAATAAATTACTTTGATATTATTGACATGAGTATTTTCTAATGAAATTTTATTTTTCTTTAAATATTCAGGTTTTTAAAATATCAGTCTTCCCTAAAAAAGACACGTTTTCTCTGCTAGAAACATTTTCCAAAGCATTGAAAGAAAGAGAAATCTTCCAAACGGATCGCCCTGATGTATGCCAAGCTTTTCAGGACATAAAGAGAAGTATGACCATATTCTGTAATAATGTATATATAATATTGTATGTAAATATTGTATATTGTAATATATAATATTACGTACTATTTATTATATAAATTATGTTTTGTATTTATGATATTTATCTTATGATCCTTGTGTTATAGTAACGTCTCACGTACGTAATAAGTATTGTATTTTTTCCGCAACCTTATTCTGGCCGCTCTTAGAAAAGGTTTTTTAACCTATAAGAGTTGTTTCTTCAGAGCAAAAATAAATAACTGTTGTTTAATTTGTCTATATTATATTAATTTAATTCCTATTACAGTGTTATTTTATCATTTATTGTTGTGAATTCGTATTGTACCATAATGAATAAATAAATTCTAATTTTATATACCTATATCGCTTTAAAATCCATTGTTATGTCCCGATACTTTTTTATGTATTTATCGTATCCACTACCGCATAAAAGAAGTGCTTGAAGGCGTGGGGCGAGGGTGAGGAGCGTAAATTTTTATTTTGAGTATTAGGGACCATATATAAGCTACGTCATACAAATTTCAATTTTTTTTTTACCTTCTACCTGGTTACAGGTTATTATATTTCTGTGAGTCACAGAATTTTCAATTTAAAAAACTAAAAGTAATTAAAAGTTAGATTAAGATAAAATTTCTATAAATATTTTGTTATATTTATTGCAAATAGTTATTATTTTACTCTAAAACGAATTTTTTAACAGTAAAAATATTACAAAAAAGGTTTGTTTTCGTGTGTGGTAATGAATATTTCATTGTTTTGAGTTTTAGACGTCACGAAACATGTAACGTCCGCGCCCTGGTCACACTAGTTTTACCCCTTTCCTCTAGGGAGAGGGAGGGGGTCCAGCTAGTGTGATATTAAGGGTAATTGTATGACGTATTTATGGATTAATCTTAATCTTAATTTTACACTTTTTTAGTAGCACTACATTATTATTATTAACCAACATTACTACTCTTTAAAATCCACCACTTCTATACGGATTTTATTTCTAACATATTTCAGATTTTATTTGTTTTACAGAATATTTTATACACATAAAAACAAATAATAATAAAAGACCTACCTCACTACGGTAACAATTTTAAAAATATATTGTTAGGCACATTGTAAATTATAATTGGGTTTTTATATTTAAATAAAATATTGATTACTTAAAATGAAATAAAATATTACTAGAGTATGAAATATTATATGAATAGGTAGTTATATATGTCTATAAAGTATACATTTACTATGATAAGAAGTGCAAGAATGACGATTTAAAGATATTAATTAAGTTGGCTTTTACTATCCTAATTGATCGTTGTAACCTACATACTTTAATTTATTTATTTCACTAATTGAATAGTTTCTTATAATTTACATATACGTGCCTTTGTATCCGTGTTTTTATTTGTAGTTATTTCCGAAAGCACGTGTACTACTGAGATCGTACGTGTATGTACTGAGATCTCCTTGTTCCTTCTCGTAGAAAATATTGACCTAACATAATAGTATAAGTAACTTCACTGTTCTAAATGTTCTAAATGTAATAAATATGCCACGAATATTCTATGTATTTAATAACTTCACAATGTCACCCTGCGAAATGTGAAATTACCTTTTTTTCTTCTCAGTATTTAAATACTGAGTATTACTCAGTATTTAAATGCTTAAGCATATATTAATACTTGATAAATTTTACAAACCTTCATGTCAAATTATGTTAAAAAAATGTATATAGTTTAATTAGTTTCAACATTTTAACGACAGACATATACTACGCGATTTTCATCAATTGTTTTTAAAAAAAGTCTTTCCAATTATACCAAGAGTATAATTGTTTAATAATTAGACCATATATGTACCTAGTTAAGAAGTATTGAATTTCACAAACATTGGCATAAGATTTTATTTCACATACATAATACATACATACATACGTAATACATACATAATTTGTGTTCCAGAATATCAAAAAACGGCAATTTCGGAACCCAACGGTAGTAACAAATTTGACGCAGGTTAGTATCATAAGATTATGTAAAATTCATTACTAAGTATTTGAAAGTAATTTCTTCCGACCGAATTTCTGGTTTATCTCGATAAACCAGAAATTCGATCTTGAATTTGATTTTTTGGTATGAAACTAGTCTGGCACTAATTTAACAAGACGTAAGTAGTCTGGCAACACTAATAAATGATTGTTTATTTTACGAATTAATTTAAAATAAAAAAATAACCTTTGTAGTATTACATATAATATTGTTGTTGAATTTAACTACATTTCAACCCCCCCCCACCCAAACACAATGGCGCTCAGTTGCCAGACTGCCATAATCGTAGTTCAGAAACACGTCAAACATAACTAAATTCCCTCTATATATAGATGTCATAAAATCTCGTGAGATTTTTGCTGCTAGCTCTTAGTCTATTATAACTCTGTTGTAGGTACTTTTAATAAATATGTGGATGAAAATACATAATTATATTTTTCCAGAAGCTCAAGACCTCCTGCTATATCAAATTTTAATCATATTGGTGGGTGGACTGGATTCTACCGCTGGATCTATCTCCACGGTGTTGTATGAACTAACTAAAAATGAAAATATTCAAAATAGGTTAAGATCTGAAATCACCGAGGTCATCAAACTTTATGGTTCAAACCCGTCATGGGAAGTCATCAACCAAATGAAATATTTGGAGATGGTTATTTGCGGTGAGTAAACAACATCTGTTTTATAATAATGAATAACAGTTCAAACATTTTTTTGGACCGATTAAATATACTGTTATTTATAAAATACTTGTTTAAATTATAATATTTTAAATCCGAATATTCTCGTAAACTTGATGGCCGGATTCGCTCTGATTGAAATTTCGGCCCGCACGTCGCTAAATATGGCGTTCTGACGCGCTTTGACACGCTGAACTGATTGCTGATCTACGTAGTGTGAATGTGTAAAAACTATGATGCTCCGAAAATAGAATGTATTAACGTCTACCGAAGTACTTTCATATATGTGCACAGTGCAATAAGGCGAAGGGTTAGTGTTTCGTGGCATTTTGACTTTGGATTTTTTTCCCGACTTAAAATTAACGACTTAGTTACATGAGCGTAACCAAATGATCATTATATAAATGTGTATTAACATTGTATTACTCTATGACTATGAAATTACAAATAATTGACCGTAATATTAAGCATATTACAAATTGAACCCATAATAATATAGTAGTCGGCTGCAGATAACCGAATTTCTTGTCAACTACTAACAGACCTTAATATGATATAAATGACCTTTTTTTGTCTTTAGAAAGCTTACGAGTATGGCCGCAGACCTTGGAAGTTCTTCACAGAGTTTGTAACCGCGATACCAAAATTGAACCACCAAGGGAAGGAGGAAAGCCATATATGGTAACTATTTGTGTGTAGAATTTATGAAAAAAACCACTAAAACATTTGAAAGCCAAATTAAAAAATAATGCACAAAAAAAAAACAAAGTCGTGCAACGTGCTGAGCAAACAAAACTCTGGGTGTAAGAGTTTGAACTTTCTTAGATAGTGCTAACACTCAATATAGGGATATATTATTTAATGGTTAATTTTAGCCGACATACTGTCTTTCTTATATAATAAAATAGACAAAAAACTGGGATGTAACGCTGGACCCGAAACAAAGGGTTGGAATAAAATTATGTACAGTCGCTAAATTGCTTAAGGCGCCACCAGTCCCTAAAACGTGTTTTGTAACGTATTTTGGTACATTTTGTTGAAGTTATTCCCAACAAATGGCTAAAACTAAAAATACCACAATATTCTACTTATATTAATTTAGTACTTTGATTAAAAAAAAAACGAAATACACCTTATTATAGTAATGAAAATAAATAAATAAGAAAGTGTTGTTTTTTTCTTGCAACGATTTTCTTTTAAGTTGTGTAAGTGACGCGAACCTAATTTTTCTTTCTAAAGATAGACAATATAATAATCTAGGACATTACTTAAAAAAAAACATTTTTTTCAAATGATAATAATTATTTAAATACAAAAAACATGTTTCATCGATTCCAAATGTAACGAATTCTCGTTCGGCGAGTATATCCGTCTCTTTTCTACACGTCAATGTTCGAATAAAGCCTACTCTTTCTAATCTCAAGGACAAATGCGTCCCGGGGCGCCTTAAATAGCTTAAAATTTTAAAAATTGAAAACTCCTATGCAGTAAAAAGGACAAGGACAAAATCGCGGCAATAATTTAAAAAACTTTTTAGGTCGAAGGATGAACTCTTCAATGCTCTTCAATTACCAACCACCGATTACCGATTTTTATCAAGTGTCGATTTTAATAACTTTAAAAATATATTAATTTATTATACCGTAATAGTGAATAAAATACAAAGTGTTGTGTATTTTATTGTATTTGTAAATTATTTCGATATGTTTATATAATATGGTAACGTCTATCGAAATGACCACTGTATATTAATTCAACAGCTTATTAGAACTCGTATTATAAAGGCAGAAAGATAGAAGTATTTGGAGATTGCTGAAAGCTAGATCTAGAATAAATAGTGTTTTAGAATAAATTTTAGTAAAAATACGTAATTTGACAAAATGTTCAATCAGATTCACAAAGGAGACAATGTGTGGCTGTCAGTCGTCGGGGTTCATTTTAATGAAAAGTATTGGAAAAACCCAAACATTTTCGATCCGGAAAGATTCAGCGAAGAAAATCGACTGAAAATTCAACCGCTTTCCTACATACCATTTGGAGTTGGACCTCGCACATGCATAGGTACTATGCCAATAATAATAAAATTCAATTTAATATTCATGAAAAAAAACAGAGGTTTTTACAAATCGGGTTTTAATTTTTTATATCAGTTGTTAATTATTTTTTTATTTGGTTTAGTCGTCACATCTTTTCCAACCGCCCATTTTATTAATTTTAAAATGTCATCATACTATTCAAGTAATACGTTATTATATTTTTATAGGAATTACACTGTTTTAAGTATATTATTATATATATAAAAAATTACAAATTAATTTACTTGTCCCCAGAATAATCAGACATCAATATTAGAATACGCCCGTACTAAACCATCAATTATTTTTTGTTAGTGGGGAACAGTTCTCTTGTAAATATTATATTTCTTTTTATTTATAAATGTAATATTAAATAGAAATACCACTAATTATAAATACCATTTATGTAGCTGTTCATTTATATTTTTAATTCATTTCAGCTTATCGTTTTGCTCTAATGCTTATAAAAAGCATGACTTTTCATTTTATTGCAAAGTTCGAGTTGAAGAAAACGGAAAAATTTAATGAAAATTTGACACACAATGCATCGAGTTACTCACTACAGGCAGAAAGAAATTGGACCGGAATTTCGCTACGAAAATAAACACTGACAAATATTGTACAATTCAATAATCGATAAATCATTTAAGAAAATAAATAAAAATAATTGTTTTTTTTTCATAATTATTTACCTGAAAAAAAAAACCACAGCATACCGTCGATGTTTAGTTTTTTAAGCGTCAGTATATTTATAAACTCGATTTCATATTAACCTTTATATAGGATTGTTGATGTGTAAAGGTTTATACCGAGACCCCGAAGGGGCGGTGTGAATTGTGATTTGGTAACAGTAAAACTCCATCGCGACATAGTCTCATAGAGAAAGAGAGTACTTGAAGGGAAGGCTGATATTCAATTACGAAATAACATTTATTACGCGGAATAAAAAATAAATTAATTATAATTATACATATATTTAAACTAAATGATAAAATAAAATTTAATTTAATTTCCCTTTTAAATTTTTTAAAATTCCAAAAATTATTTTTAATTATTTTCTAGAATAAATACCTAATCAAACCACAGTGTGTTTGTCAATCAAATTATTCTTGGACCATTGTCCCCAATAGTTAGATTAGTAATGTATGGTTTCTTTTTAATTGAATTTACATATGTCAGATATGTTCTATGATTCTGGCACGAATACTTTCTTTATTTTGTCCTATATAGTATAAATCGCAATCGCAAGGTATAGAATATAAACGAGAAGAAAATTATATGGAAAATGTATTAAAATCAGTTATAAATTGGGTTATAATAAGTTTACGAGATGTACTGGCAAACGGAAAGTTAAAATACGTCATCGCATTTAAATTGGCAAATCTGCAAAAAATATGGAAGGTTTGTAACATTATGTCTTCACATACTTCTTTGAGACAGGAATGCATCATGACATCCTGTATTTATCATATACTATCAACTATTTCTATACATTGTATAGTAGTAGTAAATTATATAACCAGAACCTGACGTCTATGCTCTGACGTGGGCTAGGCCCTAGAGGCCTCATTAAAGGCCTTCCCACCCAGCTACTCGCGCCTGTGGTACCAACTTGTAATGTGACGCTTTCCTATCTTCACTTTTATCTGCCGCACTGTAAGTTAATTTGACGTGCGTTTTGGACTGCCATGGTTTATTTTATAGGTTTGAGTAATTAAAATAAAAAAACCCTTCAATGGTATACTTACATTCTTTCCATTCATCATAAATTTTAACACATTTTAGCTTTTTTTTGCTAATTCTGAAGCGCGGCTATTAATGAAACAAGACGGATATAATATTTTAATTTATAATTTGGCACAGAATATTTTTTTACATGTTTCTATTTGCCCACATAGATGAGTTTTTATTAATTTTAACTAGCCACTAATAAATAATACGTACCAACAGCCGTGCTGTCATATATTTGAAATTCGAATATGATATTTTTTATCTGTATTGGCAGTTTTTGACATTGACAAAATATGGTAATTATTTGGAGGCAATGCGAAAAAAATGTCACTTCATCTACCAACTGTTGGTTTTTTTTATTTAGTCTGGCAATCACGTCTCGACATTTTTTTTAGAACCTAGTTTTATTTGCATACGATATGTATTCACATACTTTATTATAAAAAAGTATAGTTTGCTTAAAATATATTTTTAACTTAATATCAGTGTATCCATTTGCCACAATGCTTGTAAAAAGTATGACTTTTCATTTTATTGCAAATTTCGAGTAATGAAAACGGGAAAATTTCATGAAAATTTGTTTCACGATGCATCCAATTTTACTACAGGCAAAGAAAAATTTCGAGCGGAATTTCTATACGAAATTAAAAACTGCCTAAAAATATATTTTGGCTCTTTCATGACAACGAGGAGATATCATTTAAAATGTGTTTACAATTACAATTACTAATTTAATATGCAAGTTTGTAATAACTATTGGCAGTTTGGTTACTATTGACGTCGTAATTAAAAAACATTCGAATTTTAAAATTAATACCTACTACAAGCACTTTCAACTCAGATCGTAACTAGATAATATATAAAACGTACGTCAATTATAAAGTTGTAATGGTTTTTGAAATTAATGGACTTAAAAATGATCTTAAAGAAAATAAGACTGTAACGTTTTCTTTGCCGTTAGTTAAAACGTTTTCTGTAGGCGAGAGAATTTCAGTAGAAAATTAATGGAGGTAAATTGAATGCAAAGAAAAAGCGAGAAGAGCTAAACTCAATAAACAAGACGTAATTATTTCTTAAAATGTTTTTATTTGAGTTTGCGTCGTAACATATGCAAAACGTTTGTTTTTTTGTATAATACTCGTGCTATTTGTATTATTTTACAAACGAAAGCCTCTACAAAGTATTTTATTCTCAAGAGTTTAACAGCGTTGCCAAAAATGTAAAAGTTTTGCTAGCAGGCTGATACGTTTGAATTCATTATTATTTACATATTTAGTTTAAATATATTTTTTTTTTATATCTAATTCATACCGCGTTATTTTCAATAATTTAAAAACGATACCTAAATTGCTGTTTAAAACTAAACGGATTAGGAATACTGTAAAAGTAATTCATAAAATAAAATAAAATATGCAAGTAATAAGAAACAGACGTTTTGATAAACTTTCACATAAACATAAACATTTATTAGCAACAACATAAACTATACTTCAAGCTATATAAGTAGGTAAAATGTAATCTTCAGTATTGGGACGGACATTCTTAATATATCGGCGTTTACTTTTGCTGTCCAACATGCAAGATGTTTATGCGCTGTTAAAGGCACTTTAGCCACGACTTACTTTTGTCTTCAGCCCACTCCACTCGCCCTCAACGAGCAAACAATGTAAAGAGCTGCTCCGCTTTTTATATGCTCTTTGCTCTTTCTCTTTTCGTCGGCTTCTATCTTGTTATCTCTTTCTTTTTGTTCCTTTTTGTGTTATAGTGCGATGGTGTTTCTCGTATTTACTTGATACCTCGTATTTCATACTCTGCTAACAATATTAGGTAGGGTGTGTGTTGTAGGTGTGAGGGAGTCGCTGACCCGCCATTTTGAAATTGGCGACTTTTGAAACAGTAGAAAAACGGGTTTATGTGCTCGTTCGTAGCTCAAGGATTTTGTCATCGGGGAGGCGGCGCGCGGCGTTAAAAGCGCAGTTACGACTGCCTTGTGTGTTGTCTTGAGTGTATTCTACTAAACTAACCGTGAATTATTGTATTGCAAATACCTTGATCGCTCAACCAATTACTGCCCAGTGAATGCATCCAATTGAAGTAAAATATTATTCAAAACTTTGAACTGTAGCTGACTTGATGGGTATGCTAGACATTAGAAAATTTTACTCGTTGAAAAATTGTTATATGAATGACAAAAAAAAAATCCACATCATGTTATAAAAACTCTATAAGAATAACCTGTAAAACTCTTGGTTTTAATTTTATTGCAGTTAATATCTTTTAACTTACGAGTGCTGGACATTTTATTTTATTGTGCTTATTAAAACACAATTTAAATGTAAACAATTATTAATTGTACCGAGTTCGATATAATTATTCTTCTACTTATACTTTTTTAATAAACATTTGTTTATTCGCATTTTTTTTTCATATTTTAAAACATCGCTGATAACTTTTACTTACGGTAAATCTTGTTAAGGCTTTATGTGAAAATGTTATATATCTATGGAAACAGAATTAATTTTTTGAACTTTGTCAATGAAGAATTAAAATATTTAGAAAAGTATTTTTGTTTTATTTTGCTAACATGTCTAGAGATATAAAAGTATTATTATTAGAATGATATTATTGATCGAATTATTTATACATTTAAAAAAAAATTGTTTAGACGACAAGTTCAACGTTTTTCTGAAAAATTACAAAAGTATTAATTACTTTTAAACCAACCATACTTGATAACGATATATATGGTTTGATAGAGAATGGTGTGCTCTATAATTTTTATTTGTTTTAACCGTAACTTACGGTACATAAAAGGTAACGGATGAAACATTATTTTTTACCTTAACAAACCCTCTCTTTTTTATGATTTTTTTTTGTATAATATGAAAAATTCACTTAAATTGTAAGGTCAAAACAATAATAATAAAATATTATTAATAATATTGAGATTTAGTTGATACTTATTTCATTTTTCATTGAATAGTGTATTTTATTTCCGTTATATGTTATTTAGGTACCTAAGTATGTTACATTTTAAAATAAATATTATTGAAAGATGGGAGTGCATCTTCTGCCAAGCTTCCTGAAATTAAAAAATAGAAATGGCAATTTATATAAATGATAATACAATATTTATACAAGATGCGTATTCTAAATTTGTTTCTTTTTGTAGATAATAATATCAGGAGTTTTCATAAAAGCTCTATGGGGAATTACGTAGAAATTGCATCAAAGCGAACAAACGCAACTGTCGGCATTAGTAGGAAAGCCACGTTCCGGCGGAAAACTCAAAGAAAAGCCGATAAATCGATGTCCTCGCGTCGACTTCATTTGTATGGACAAGTCGAAGTGTAAATTAGGTAGAAGTTGGCTCATTTCGTTTGTAGCGACAGGCGGCGCGGCGGCGCGGCGGCGAACGGGCGATCAATCAGGTGGCGGATTGTTAGAAGAAAGGGTCATTCGATTAGTCTCGAACCTAGTGCGGTCATTAAAAATTCAACCAATTAAACCAATAAGAAGAAGGTTCACCTAACCAAAAACCTTTCCTTGTAGTGCTGTCAAAATTACTTGAAATCGACAGTTTTTTTATCGCACGCTACATATTGTCGGGGCGATGCGGGGATGTGGGGTAAAAATAATAATAAGTAATTAAAGGCCATTAATTACTTAAAATATATTTTTTTGACACAAAAATTTACGGTTGACATACAAACAATTCAAATGAAACATTTTTTTTTTAAATATTTGCTGATTAAGTATTTTCCTATTGCATACAGAAAAAAAAACATTCTGCGGACATTTTTAAATGAGATACTAAGGTGTGAATTTGTGTGTGCATGTTAAGTTAGTATTTATTTGTTTAAATTATGTGTGTTTGTTTCTGAAAATGTAACTATTATAGAGTGAGTGTATTTGTGATTTCATTTATGATTTTTTTTTACTAATATGAAATATATCAATTATTTTAAATTGTTAGTTACGTTTTATCGATATGATTCAAATCAAATTGATTTTACTTATTTAAATTTTATTGCATTCATCATGTTTGCAACGTGACTAGAATGCTGATTATCTGGTGACTAGAATGCTGATTATCTGGTAGGTGACACCATGGATGTATTATTCCTCAAAGTTATGTTTCATCACATTTAATAAACTTTTGATATTCCAAAGATATGAACGAAGTTTGAATACTACTTCAAGTATATGTATTCTCAACGGTGAAAATTAACCAACCCGGATTTGACCCACCGGGATTCGAACTATTTAATGCTATTTTTAGTCCATGAGAGGATGAACGAATTGTTGAGAATGTTTTAAATCCACTTTCAAATTAATAAAACCAATTTTTACTTTTTGATTTATCATTCATAATTAACCTATATATATATCCTCTGTCAATGGATATCTGGTAAGTGGTGATGGTTACTTAGGCAGGCGCGTTTCTGATAAGTGTCAGCCTCGCGATCACGTAGGCAATAAAGTGGTAGCTAGAAGTGGCTTGTTGTTACTCCGAGACAGCGAGCACAAACTCAACACAAGCACTGGCTATCAGATGAAGAGAACTCGAAAAATGCATGGCCGGGATTTATGAGTAACCAACGAACTTACTGCGTTTATAATACTGTTTATAATCAAAACTTTAGATATTATATAACGATAAAATTAGATTTGGCGAGACTTAAACTTTAAGAGATATTATTGAGGTGAAACTTGTTTACGTTCAACAGAGTATCTTTGGAATATTAAGGTAAAACTAAAGCAACTTGTAAAAGTTATATTTTTATTAAACAATGCATTTGCACCTATTCTTCCTAATATATATTATGCATATTTATTAGATGTTACTAATTACAGGTGGTAGAAAATAGTAAAAGAGGCTTACTACTAAATTGCTAGAAGTTTCGGCACGATGGTGTTGCCCTTATCTACGGTGAATTGACAATAAAACTAACATTGGCGTCGTATTGTCTAAGACTTACCAATAGTATAGGTCAAAGTTAAAAACTTTCATAGAATACAGGCCTATACTTATTTAAACCGCAGTTCCGGTATTATTGTTCTATCTTTTGTTAGGCATTTTGGCTCTATAATTTTTATAATTTTGGCTATTCTTAGAACAGGTTTTTTAACCTAGTTAGAGTAGCCATGTTACTTCAGAGCAACAATAAATGACTGGTGTTTAATTTGTCTATATTATATTAATTGAATTCATTCAGTGTTATTATATCATTTATTGTTGTAACATCTTATTGTACCATATTGAATAAAATAAAAAAATAAAATAAAAATAAATTTATTTTGAAAATTTATATTGCTATAAAAGTATTAAATAGTTACTTACAAATTTTTAACTGTCAATAATGTCAATCTTTCGTGTTATTTTCTTTACAGCGAACGCCTCAAATAAATATATTTATATATATATATATATATATATATATATATATATATATATGTATATATTATCTCATGTAATCGTTTCTCTTACTTTTGGTAGTGGCTTTCTAGGCACTCTGTATAATATATTTGTGATGCGCTCACAAGGCGCTCAGAAAACGAGAACGCTAAGCCAGCGTCGTCCGGTTTTCAATAAAAATCACGTAAATTGCCTAGCTCGAAGGACCACCTGGGATGACCCAGGAGCGGAAGCTAGATACAGGAAGAGAATGGATATCAGTACCCTCTGTTGATGATCGAATCCTCCGTGGCAGCTCTGCAATGTAATCTATGATTATAGATCATAATCGAGAGAACACTCGAACTTCATTCACTCAACTAACTGTCAGTACCACCGATTTCGCAATAAAACTGCGTCGATGCTTTTTCAGTACCGATAAGGTACCAGGAGAGTAAGAAATGGAAGAAGTGTTTGTATTTTAATAGGATTAAGGAAAATAACTGAAATCTCATACAGACTTTTCGCTGGCGCGAACAATATTCTAAATAAAATTGTTATATAATCAAAATAATGTTGGTTCAATGTTTATAAAAAAAGTGGTAGCTACTAGTCAAATATTAATTTTCTTATTTCTAAGTTTCTTTTATTTAGTTATGATTCCTAGTCAGTTTTTATGCAGTATTTTTTTAATTCTCAACTTATTCCTAAATGTAAATTATTTAAAATTATTATTACTTAGCTACTACCTACAATGCGCGGTTGAATGTTGTATTCAAATAGATAATTTACGCAAGATCGTGACACATGTTTCGATGTTTTTAATCGAGTGCATCGATAGATCTTATTTCGAGACAATAACCTACTAACATCAACACAATTGTTGTCAATATAGGGCAAGCTATCCACTACTTTAAATTTTTGGAAAATATACATTATCAAATCCGTCTAATAGCAATTTGATGTGTAGGGTATATTGGGTAATAAGGAGTACCCCCCCTCCTCTCTCTCTTAGATCTCTTTAGCGGTTTCAAAGAGTTCAAAGTATTTGGAAAACCCTTTTTATAACTTTCAATTTGCTTTATGCCAAAAAAAAAACTTCAGTAGTTTATAAAGGTTTTTACTGACATAATAATTAAATTTATTGACTGTGCGAAAAAAAGTAGTGTCACTTAGCTTGTCGCAGTATTGGGGAAATATTTAAATCTCTCTCAATATTTAGCCTTGTGAATAAATAAAAAAATCGTAGTATTACTTACTTAGTTAGAGTTGTTAGTTACTTCTTCCCATATCCTTCTCGTCGGACAGAGGTATAAAGAATTCTAATAACGCGTGTAAGTAGAACAGTAAAAGTGGCCGCTCGCCTATGTGTCGGGCGGGTATGTAGTCGGGGCGTCTCCAGGATGAAAAATAAAGCGTTTATTCCCAGAGCAGCGATTCTCATCTCTCCGGGCAAGATATAATGGCTGCGTCGCATGCGGGATGTGTGAGCGCGTTAATTCTATCTCACAGGGGCCTAAACATCCGGAGATTATCTTATCGATTTCTATCGCGTTTTTTTATTTATTTATTGAATATATCTTTAGTTCTACATTACACGTATGCGATATTCAGAAAAGAAAAATATAATCTTAAACCTTGAGATATTATGTTTTACTAGAGCTTTCAAATTATTTCCCATCAGTTGAGTTAATTTTATTAAATATTTCAATTTTATAAAATAATTGTCGTTTAAACAATGAGTAATGAGTACATGAGTAATAAGTGTAAATAAAAAAATACATTAGAATCTATATAAACAATCAAACGTAAATAAAAAAAAATATTACAAAACTATTTCAAAATTTAAAAGAAATCGTTTTAATGTTCGAGAACGTGATTAAACGCAGGTTGGGCAGAGACTATTAAACTGGTCTAGTAATCTTTATAGATCAACTTCCTAAAAGCACAGTAGTGTATTTAAATACATCATGTAAAAATTTCTTTCTAAAATTACCTATTTAATTAAAATAAACCTAATTAGTGATATTTATAAAATTCATTACCCAAAATGTGATTTGGACTAACTACGTCCATTTAACTTTTCAAATCGTATGTGTTGGACATATCCATTTTCTCTTTATAAATATTATTTATAGTATAAGAGATATAAAGATTTTGGTAACTATAAGTAAGACGGCTGATTTTCTATATTTTATGCGCTCGCTTATAGTTGCCAAAATATTCACGACCCCTTACACTATTTCAGGTTAAAAAAAACAGTTTTCGGACGTTTGCGGCTGTGTTTTTCGATCGTCACGTCGACAAACTTTGCGATTGCTTTCTGTAAGTGCGGGTGAGGGAGACACGCTTATCTGTTAAGGGTTGAAAAAATATTCAACCCTTTCGTTTACATTTTTTGCAGTCAATGTTGGTTTTCGCAAGCAAACCGCTGAATTTCGAAACAATCGTTGCTTTTAGATGCATCCACTTACTCATTTAGATAAAAACGCATCTGTAGTAATTGCAGGGTTCATCTTCCTCAAGTTAAAATTCCTTGGTAAAGGCAAATATTTTTAATACCTTTATTTAGGCAGACATTTTCACAGTGACTTTATAGAGGTTTTGTATATAATAGTAAGCAGTAATAAACATCTTATGTATCTGAAGTTATGCGAGTATCCTAACTCAGTATTTGTTCATTGTTAGTAAATTCATTTTTTTACTGTTTCCGTGAAAGTGGCAACTTGTTGAATCAGTTGGCTTGAGTCCGTTCAAGATCATTTATAGAAAATAGCGAAATACTTTTCCTATTATTAACTTTTTTCTCACATCTGATTGAAATGAATACTTTGCCCGGTGACGGTAAAGAATAATATGAGATGCCGACCAGAATTAATCCATAAGGCCCAAGGTATTGTGGGACGAACCAGATGAGCTTCGAAGGTTTAGCACGAACATAAGATCTGTTATTTACGGTACACGCTTAATCTGCTACATACACGCTGAAAGAATATGACTTTTTTATTGTTCAAATCGCACCAACCCCAAATCTAAGTGAATTTTGGAAAGGTTCATCATAACTATGTTTAGTTTGTATTTTTTACTCATAATAAAAAAAATGTTTTATTAAAACAAATATATTTGTTCTCCTTTGCATATATATATATATATATATATATAGTTTAACATATATAAAAGTTTGACAGTACTGACATTTGGAAAATACGAATGCTTTTGAATATTTTAAGGATTGAAATTTTTTGCAAATAAAATATATAGCCAGAATGTTCAAAGAAAAATTAATACCGAAAGCACAGATAGTTTACCTAAAGGTGTTTACCTATTTTAACATAGAAATCATCTAATTAACGGTATTTAAACAATACATTTTACTATTTTACTATATATATATATATATATATATACTTTCTGGTTGGTTATGGTTTGGTAGAGAATTTGAAAAGAACGCTTTTATAGCGGGCTACATACAAAAGGGTTACAACAATTCTCTACCAAACCATAGCCAGCCAGAAACTATTTAGAAAACAACGTTTGTATGGCCCAGGCCATACAAACGTTGCCCTCATAAGCCATTAAATTTTATAATTAATTGTAATTTTAAAAGTAATTTCACAAATTGTAATTTATTTATTTATTATTATTGACAGGTAAGCATACAGCATATGCAAATAGTAGCAAATACATTTTTCCAGAGGGTTAATAATACGGCCAATTAAAGCTTACGTCTAAGTACAACAATATTTAAAACTGTTGAGCTAATTATATTTTAGATTTATATGTGATGAGTGTTATTGAGGGTGTTTGGTTGTGTGTGTGAGGGTAATAATCGCCTTGTGATATATATACCAGAAATCAAGATAGGTAATAAATATAAATATTATGACAAATGTGTGTCCACCTAAAAATACAAGCGGTAATTGTTTTATTTAGTTTTATTCACTGTCAACAAAAGTCATAGGTGACTCGGTGGATTTCGATCGACGGATTTTGTTATAATGGCCGAATTTAGAATTTAATTGGAACTTCGGTCATAACAATTCTTTAAAAAAAGCTTTATTCTAAAAAAGACCATTTTGCAAAAAGAAAGAAATCCTCAGTTGGAAATGGTCAAAATACGAACGGTGGTTTCAGTAGCCGGCATCAGCATGTGTGTGCAAATTGAAAACGTTCATTTCGTAAATCAAGCCGTTCGAAAAGCGCTCGAGCAATTTAATCCGAATAATTTTCGCGATCGTCATTCTTTCGAAATGGTACCTACTTTTATGATATTAAGAAAATACTACATTATTATTATTTATTATATTTTATTTAACTTATAAAATCGAGTTTCATATTCATTTCAATAATAATTGGCATTATTTAGATTAAAATATACTATTAAAAAAACGCCACATTTGATTGGTTGCGGTGCTATTTTAATATTTATAGTTTATATAAAGTATCAATTCACGCAATGTGTAAATTGGCTAAATCCTATATTAACATTAACATATATTTTTACTAGTTGTCTCCCCCCGGCTTCGTACAGGGATGTTTTTTTTTTAATATTAACAAAATACTTCTAAACAAATCTCATTTGTTAATACAGAGAGGTTTGAATTCGGATGTTGTATTTTGATGACAAAGCCACAAATACCTGTCATAATGCCAAGTGCTACAATGGAATCGTCATTGTAATCAATAGAAGGGTGGTAATCAAAAGCCCGAAAAACCCTCGTTGGTCCACAGACGTTTATTTCTTCTGTCGTTCATTGGTCCATTTGTGATGACAAACGTGTATTCTCCTCTTCCATCACATAAAATCATACCCGAATTTATTATATATATTTTAACGTTTATGATTATTGACTGTGGTATATAACCTTTGTTTTAGTATGGTTGTGGTCGTTGTTGTTAAAATGTTTACCAAATAACTGTCAGGTGAATTTCGAATATTTCATACCATAAAAGAATTGAGGAGCAGGATATCTTGCTCTTGATAAGTAGTAGGTAATGGCGTAAAACTTTACCGAAGATCCAAGCTATCTGATATTGAAAACCCTATTAGAATTTCTTCAGTGGATTTGGAGGGGAAGACAACGCAAAAAACTCCATTAGTAACTCCATCTTTCTCATAGGAAAGTGAATTTTACGCCATGTAAGGTACTATAAAATTTAAACTAAAATAATAAGGTAAACGACTGAAGTGACGATATCAACGTCACAGGATAAGATGCTCATTAAGGAAACTCATAGCAGAAAGGCTCAAGATTATTCCACAGAATTAATATTCAATAACTCCTTAAGTCATCAAAACAGTGCGTGACTTTCGAGAGCGCGCTCCGAGGCGAGGATGTGTTGGAACAGCGCGCACCAGCCTGTAATGGTATTCATAGTGCCCCGCTCCGGAGTACGTGTCCTATCTTCAATCTGGGCGCCTTCGTCTGCCCTCGCGCTGCTCCCAGTCACCTTGAGGCCTTGGGCACATGGGATGCGAGCGTTAAATATATAAGGATTTGGAAGTTACGCTTTTTTTTTCAGTTTCGTTGAACTACGTTTTTTCGTTCAACGCCAGCAATGTTGGGTTATGTCCAACGCATTTCGAGCAAGCAAAAATAAAAAAATACTTAAACATATTATTATAATTATTATGTTTGCTGCATCGATGAGATTGTTTGGTATAAGAATTTGATAAACAAAACAGATAATTGGTTCTGCGAATTCTTTTGAAGGTTTTTTATTTATTGCAACATAAACACCTGTTGAGCCTTCGGAAATGGTCTTGGGACACCAAGAAAATTGTGGCCGTAAATATGTACGGGAGTTTCTTTTGGATATTTATTACCTATGGATACATACGTAATTTTACGAATGTAATCGTATTATTATAAATATATCGTACGTAGTGTATCGTATTATAAATATATATATTTCTGTATTTAGAGTGCTAATGCGAGTGTAATTGAATTTAATTTTAATCTCTAGATGTATCTCTGTACTTTTGCGAAAACCTGTCATCGGTTAATTTTACAAACAATTGTATGTACCATTTTTTCATATTATACTGTTGGTTTTCCAAATAAACGATAAATAAATAAATAAATAAATTGCGCTTAAAAATAATAGGTACTAGTAATATTTGAGATTTACAGATGAACGGAAACCATAAGATAGTGAAAGGGGTAAAGCATTTTTCTGGCCCAGAGAATCAGTTCGATGGTAGTGGTCTCGAACAGCCTAGGTTACCATTGTCGGTTTTTCGTCAGAACTGTCAATAGAGTAAAGGGAAATCAAAATCCTCAACTAGGTCTGCAAAAGTTATAGTTAAAGTTTGTTTAGTTAACTATATATTTTTTTTAGTTTAGTATAGTTTAGCTATCATATCAACGTATTTTCCAGTGTAGTTCAAGCCTAAGTACTCAGCGGCACCGGCGGGGGACCGACTGTGTGACGTCACAACTTTTCAGCGTGAAATACAATGTCACATTATTTATTGCGCCCTCGGCGTCGTCGAGATTTTTAGTTCACTAAAAAATTCGCCTTAAAATGTAAACTCTAATAAAATGTATTATGAGGAACATTTCAACACAAAATAATAATGAAAGTGCTTAGTAGATATGCCCATTTATCTAACATTCTTTGACTGTATTTCTTTCGCCATTGAAATTATAAAAAACATTTTTTTTAAACGTTTTAAATTTAAAAAAAAAAAAAATCTCTGAAGAAATTGAAAACCCCCTTTTTAAATTTGTTTTACAATAACAACGTAATCGATAACAAAAAGCAAGACATATAGAAAACAATACTTCGGAAAGTGAAATTCTTTTTAGAGACCATTCACAATTACAAACACAATTCTTTTCGCAATAAATAAAAATGTAAACTATTTAAATTTAAGTGAAAAAAACTATTCGTTATTAGATGATTTAAAGCTAATTTTATATAGAAAATAATCCATCTATAATTCCAGTCCTAATCATATAAATAATCATAAGATAACATTGTTTATAGCAAACAGAGATTTCAATAATTAGTAGGCATTACTTGTATTATTTAGTATATTATTTCTGTTACAATTTTTTATTTTATTTTTTTTGAAATTGGGTGTATGCCGAATAATTTACTCGTATATGTAAATGTACAATTCGATCATGTTTTAAAATTGTACCTTAAAATAAAAAAAATGAAGATTTTCACAAAATTCCGAGTTATTCGATTTTTTTATGTTTGCTTAAATTCATTTAGGTGTTAATAATGCCTCAGGCTCACTTTTTTATAAAAACGTAGCTTTTTGAAGAGTGACTCATACAGTTGAGTCACTCGCAGAATGACACGTTTACTCTCACGAGTAAAAAAAAGGCACAGGAAAAAAATCCTTTTAAAACGGCTTAAAATCGAAAATTATTTTATGCTTGTCCTCGTCCTGTTAGGGGGGTTTTCACCGGCAGATGGTGATAATTCCCCAGGTGACGCTTCCGTCGAATGTTTTCCACCCGAAACATATACATATATACCTACTGAATTGTACATTGTACAAGACTACCCACATATATTTTTCTTTTTCCTCAGTGTCTCGTCTCCTGTTTTCTCTCCTAATATTTCCCCCGCGCGAGTAACGATGATGAAGAGGCTAGCACGGCATCTCTCCCAAAGGGGATCAAGATGCCTTTAATAAAGAAGAAAAATAACTTCGTCTCGGTCCCGTTTGGGCAGTAATTGTTTGTTGACTCTTGCCCGAAATGAAAACGGGCCCATTAAGTTAATATGCCATTTTTAACATGGCGTCCTTATTTTTTTGCAACGGAGTCAGCACCGATTTAAAATAATTTCCCGTAAATTTATACACGTAGCATTTTTTCCTTCTTTGTCCAGGAATTGTGGTTATATTTCACTTCAAATGAAAATATACCTACAGTACCTTCTTAAGTTATATTAGTTATTAGTAGTACCTTTTCAAGAACAACAGCGTTACAAACCTAAACATATTGTGATATTTTGAGTTGCACAATAAATGATTCTTGATGGTTCTTGATACAAAACATATCAGTAAAAATAAAATATTTATTTGACATTTTTATTTCAAATTCAGATATTTACTGATATTCTTTTAGTAAGAACGGGGTTTAACTGAAAAGTGCAGTAAAAAGCTGATGTAATAATTTGGAATTTGCCATTCTTACTAGTAAAAATGCGTTGTTTCTAATGCTCTTCTTTACTAAGATACTTTTCTTATTTACTAGCAAAAATGGGTTCTTACTGATTTTGGGTGTTTACGGTAACATGTACATTTAAAAGAAGTTACTATCCCTGTCCTTTAGCAATCTGTATGTTGCATCTTTCAACTTCAAAATTACAAAATGAATGAATTAATTAATTAATTTTAGTGTATAATAAATAATATAATATATATATAAAAGAAAGTCGGGTTAGTTACACCATTTATAACTCAAGAACGGCTGGACCGATTTTTATGATCTTTAATTTGATAGATTTATCTCCGCCCGAATAGCAGAATAACTATTACATCATCAGAAAAAAACACGAAAAAAATGATTATAAAGAAAATTAATTTTCTCATACGTTTTGTATGGAACGGCTTTAAATTCTGTGGAATTCTATTTTCAAACGCCTTCGAAGAGGTTGTCACATTTGTCAAACATTTATTGAACTTAATACATTTTGAGTATTCCTAATGAAAAAACTGAATTTAATTCAGATAACAAATTAACACAACATTTATTGATTCTGATGCGGTACGAAGTGCGTCAGCTTGTATAGATATATAACATTAAAGTCAACAAATCTTTGATTAATAAAACATTGACAGTTCGATAGAGCGCTCAAATATCATATTCGAATTTAAAAATATGACAGCACGGTTATTGGAACATATTATTTATTACTGGTCAGTAAAAAATTAATAATATAAACTCATCTATGTGCGCATAAATAAACATATAAAAGAATTCTCAGTGCTACATTATAATTATTATATATTGAAATTAAGTCCGTGTTTATTTATTTATTAATCGTGGCCACCCAACAGAAACTGTACACATACAGGTAGTAGGTACTCTATGACCAAAACACACATCGAAGTGGCCACAAGTGGCCAGAGAAAATGAAGCAACTCATAGCAAGTTGGTACCACAGCCGCGAGTGTCTGACGCCTTTAAGACTGTGGCTGTAAGACGTCAGATTCTTGTTAAATAATTTACTACTACTAAAAAATATATAGAAGTTGATATTATATGATAACTAAAGGGTGTCAAAACGATTCTTTTTAATATTTGCGTTGTTTTAGTAGCACAATTCTTATAAAGCTTACTTCTCGATGTATTTTCATTAACTCCGATGCGGCGCACAAGCCGTTAGCAATTTATTAAAAAACAATTGCATGGTTGCGACATTCGTTTCGCCGGGCGCTACAAGAGACCATAAAGAAACTACGATACTACATCGCAAAACAGTTTGCCAATAATGTTTCGAAAGTTTCTTCTTTTACTTGGCGTCAGACTTTCGAAAATTTCGCTTGCCAATGTTTGTGTTTTTTTAGGTATAGTTAAAGATTTTGTAGAGTATCAACCGTGTACGACGAAAATAAATCCTAGGTTCACTTCTGGTTAAAGTGCAATGCAAAACCGAAAGAGTCTCGTAAACTTAACAGACTACTTGATAAAGTTTTAAAGATTTAACTAAAGTTTTTAGTAGGCTCAACCAACGTTTGGTACACATAAACAAACCGAATTGTTGTAACCGTGAGGCGTGTTAACGAGTCTTCTACTGATTGTTTGGTTGACATAACAAAACAGTCTCGTAGTAGTCGTAATATTTACGTAACTTTAGGTAGACTTGACAGAACAGTATTGTAATGTCTACACAACTTTTCATTTAAATACTGCATCTATGAGATTGTTTGGCACAGGTTACAAGATTTTTTTTAGATGCACGATTTATCAATCTACAAGAATTGCTTTGTATAGTCTATCAGACAGATTGTAAACACTACAATATGCTTCGGTTGGCCCTACTAAAATTTAGTAGCCACAACAAATTATGATGCTACTAAACTTTTCGGTTATCTCAAAGCTTGATTTTTTTTCCAGTGGTAACACACATCACAGATCAACATTTTTAGGGTTACAAATAATTTCAAAGATGCAAACTAATTTCTTAAGGAAGAATACACCCTTCAAAAAAGTGTTCATATTTATTTTTTAACAGATAATGACTAAGTGAAAAAAACATGTTTTAAAGTATGTATATGCGAAAAGAGATCTGATTTACATTTCTAAAATAATTTTATAAAACAGTGCGGTGAAATTAATTAAATACATTACATTGATCGCATGCAGTCTGCTCAGTTTCTTAAAACAATAATATTATAGTATTTTAACTATTTTATTATTAAAATATCATGCGGTCGATGGTGTTACATTAATATTTCCTTAGTATTAAGTTATGTTAATAAAAAAAAGTAACTTGTAAATTCACTTCCAAACATTATGAAAGTTTAATAAAACTGGCGTTTTCATTTTAACCGCGGATGCGAACAGCCACTCGATGATTTTTTTAAGGTTCATCCCGCGTGTGATAGATTTCGCGTACAGACAAGGAGACACTTAATTTAATATTTTAGATTTAGTCATTAGAGTGACTGAAAATGATTAAAAAAAGAATGTACGATCACCAGGTATGGTTTAGCTAAGTAACGGTACTTCCTAGTCTAAGATAACAATAATTAATAAAAAAAAGTAATATCACGGTACATATTTAAAACGCAATTAGCGCAAAAAAAGTGATTTAAACATCCCAAACGTAATCACCTGATGTTTTTCAATATTTCTCTTACTCCCCTCCCGCGAGGCAAAAGTTTCGCATTACAAGCGACAATATTATTACAGTTAAATTAAAACAAACGCAGAGGAAATAGGGAATTGGAAAGCGGAAGGGGGGATGGGGTGGATGTTGGGGGTGGAAAGCGGTGGCTAAAATGAAGTTTATATTTAATTTTGGCAGGAAAAGTTTGTCCGCTCGGCTCGCACATTTTCCACCAATGGCGCGGTGTTTCAGGGCGCGGCTGATATTTCGTTCTATATCTGAATATCAGAATACACGAAAGACGTAATTGTAATAATAGTAACAGTTTTTCTTAGCTTTATCTGTATTTCATTAACAAGTGGTCATTTCCTTTCAATTTTTTAGTTTTAACAATTAGACTAAAATCGCGTGAAAAAATATATTTGAGACAATTCTGGGACAATTTACTAATTTATTAATTTTATTTATAAAGTACAAAACATCGATGTAGTGAAAAAACATTTTTACAATACAATTAAATTAATAAAAATTTGTGGACATATTTCTAGTATAAATAAATTAAAAAAGGTTTAGTGGGTCGTGAAGGTATAATGTATGCAAAGGGGTGAAATGGCTACCTCAATGAATGAATGAAAGTGATGAATGGAAATGCTCGATTTTTCAGATTCTTTGTGGGGTATTCAAATTTGTAATGTTAATTAAACATTCTTATTATTATAACATTTAACAAAATGCTGGGAGAACTAAAAATGATATAAAAAACACATTACGTCATTTGTCTTATAAATTCACAAAATTATACACTTATAATGGTAAACTATACAAGATGAGGCAACTACAGCCATGTTGATCTATTGACCAGAACACTTGTCAGTAAGGATTTTAATATATTATTTTCAATGTAAAAGAAATCAGTATTTCTATTTTTTTTGCAATTTATTTATGTAATGTTTAATATTTGTAAAAAACTATATTGCAATGTTTGTATAAATAAATAAATAATATTTAATTTGATGTGCTATTCTGAAAGACACATAAGTACTGTATAAAATGTCTTCATCTATATTGGTCGCTTACTAGGTGCCACGAGAACGAGAGCAAAATGCTGAAAAATACCAAACGCTGCTATCATTAGAAATGGCGTCAGCTGCGAGCCGGACAAAGTAGAGAAAAACAGGCGGGCCAACTTTTCAGGACATTATTGGCGGCGGGCGCCACGGAAATAAACGTTCATCGAACAGCGTAAATAAATGAATGAGTCATTTATTTTATAATACTCGTATGATAAAATAAATAAAAAAAGTAATGCGTAAATAAACTGTGTGATAAATAGCGCATACTCGTAAACAAATTATCTTCGGACGTCCAACGATCTTGGAATTTTGTCTGGAAATCGAAATGATCAAAATCAATTAATTTAATCTAAAACTATTAATTTTGTATCAATTTACGGAGTTTTATATTTTATATGTTATTGGTTAATTAAGTAAATATTGTGAGGACAATTAGATTCTTTAATCTCACGATCCTTAAAAGGGCCGTTACAAGTTTTACGAAATAAATGTTAAGTTGTATGAGGACTGAGTTTTAAAAATAATTTTAGACTATTTTTCTAATTATATATACATTTTTATATTTTTTTAACATAAAAATAAATCTTGTTTTAAATATATGAAAGTTGATAGAAAAATAAAAAAAAAAAACAATAGGTCCTGCGATTTCTAGCGTTATTCGTTAAAAGCTATATTAAAATTCCTTATGGTTACAGAGAAAAAAATGTAAACTTTACGTGCTTAGCTGTCGCCGTACGCCGCAATGGTGTCGAGGCCATTATCGATCGGTCCGGCATCGGAATTCGCGCGTTAACCGAATTAACATCTGTTAAAAAATATAATAAATTTAGGGATGATGTTTTTTTCGCATTTACACAATAGATTACTTCGGGAATGGTCTTAGGACATTTACATTTAAGTTGTAGAATTCTTTTTCGATTATTTTTTTTTTTTTAATAAATACGCCTTTAATGTATATACCAATTCGTTTAGAGTATCCGAATATGTAGAAAGTTTTATAGTGAATTTCTAAAACAGCCCAATAGTATAATCCTCACGACTTATCTAAAGGGGTTAAGGGAATCGAACGTGTATCGTCGAGAAGGACTACTTATCGCCTAGCTTTCGGAAACTCTGCAAAGGGACTGCTAGATGAAGGCGGGTTACAAAGTGGCCTCCGTGTATTCGCAGAGACACAAAATCTGCGCAACGGGACCATAGAGAAAAAGTGGAACGACGTTTGGCCCGCGCGGCCTGAATACAAATCGCCCTGACGAGGTGCGAGCGCGGCTTAAAGGGCACACTCCGTGTCGCCCGGAAACTTTCCTGTAATAGATACATCGTATTATACCCGCATTAGGGAGTTCTTCTCTTTTTCGCCGAGGGTAGAAGGCAACGAAAACGGAAGGATGCCCTTTTTTCTTTAACTCAAGCACTATTTATCTATTTACCAGCTTAATATACAATTCGCTAAATTAATAAAGAATTGTATGGGCGAATTTATATTTTACAAATACGTTTCAGACGAAACATGAAAAATCTTTTTACTCATACACAAATACACTAGACAAATTTAGAATGAAAAGCGTAAATTCAAAAAATTTGTATATACCTATGGGTGTCAACAATTAAAATATATACTCAGCCTATTTAATAAAATGCCTCTAGAAGTTAGACAACTGAAAAAAAAATCTTTAAGAAAACTCAAATTAAAAGAATTTATGGAAAAAAAAACTATTAAAAATTATTTAGTTATCTTAATTGAATTAATTCGTATGTACATTCTACGTTTACATTAAATGAATTAAGATAACTTAATTTCTAAGTATTTTATCTTATTTTAGGCATGTGTAAATTAATTGTATTTAATTGGTAATTTAAATTGTATTTAATTGCACCGAGCTTTTTTAAACAAATAATAAAAAATATCATAAATACACGTATTTATTACATATTACACACATATGCAATATATAATAATATAAGCGAAGATATTAAATAAGTATATAATATGCATATGAGGGAATGGTTCTAAGACCATTTCCGATAAAAAATCTAGCTAATTAGGACCGCGGTTTCGAGTACTATTTGTAAAGATTTGTGTGTTAAATCAAAATTCATCGTAGTTATCGAAAAAAAAATGTAAATTCAAGTGATAATTTTATACGGTTCTTGTAATAGATATGAGAGGTAATCGACGCGGCCACGAGATTATTTAGTGTCAATCATTTAAAAATAAAGTTTTGTAGAGTGTTAAAAATCCTATCAATTCGTTTATCTATTTCTAGGTCTATGAGGTACGTACATATAGCTTAAGCCCATTGTCCTCTAATTATTAACCACCGACATATCAACCTTGTTAACGACTTTGTTAACAACCTAAATTTTATAATTTTCCAGCATTTTTCCGTGCACCATTCGTACTAGATGCTTTCGTATGTATCATTTGTAAGATTCATAACTTTATGACGCGGTCGAGGACGGCTCAGCTAGAGGAAGGGTAAAGAGGGGGGGGGGGGGGGGAATCGCAATAGGCGTCACGTGACTGGGCGTGCCCTTGAGACGTGAGTGGGGGTTTTCTGCCCGCCCATAAAGTCTGAGATCAGATCTCAAAGAACGGTCCTGGGCTTACTTGCGATTTGTCCTTAATGTTTTTCATTATTGGAATAAACATTTAATAAAAGATATTTTACGTGTTTATGTGAACCATGCGTCAATTTCTTTTTAGTATTACAATTTTCTTTGCCTAATCATTATAAAATATCATATCTAATAAATAAACAACCGATACCCGTTTGGAGAGTGCCGCAGGCACAAGTCGTCTGAGAGCCAATGGCACCATCAATACCACCTGCAAGGCCATCTGTCACTTTCACAATACAGGCCAAAATATTTAGGAGTTTCAAATTATATTGTTGAGTTTAGTCGGTAAAGAAAAAATGTTTTAAAACTAGCAGTCTGCTCAATGATCAAATATTGACCTGTAAAGCGAATTCCATTCGCGGATTGAAAGAATTTAACGAATTTCAGTTATCTCAATATAGGGTTTATCTTGAAAAATTGTCATTACGACCAATTCAAAAAGGCTTAGATAGTTGGGACCTTAAATCTGACCTAATAGGTTCATTCGTTACAGTTTTAGATAAATAAGATAATTTGAATGAATCTAGTTTATGGCTCCAAATTTTGACATTATTTCAGGTAGACTTTCGTATCGACTAATATGCTGAAGACATGTTGCTTGCCTTACTATCAATTGATTTTTTAAGACTTTAGGGTAAGGATCAAATATACGTTTTGTATGCTAATGTTCGTGTTTTAAAATCTGCACCTTTAGGGCTTCGCACAACAAACTGTAAATTGTCTTTAAGCCCTTTTTCCTACATCGCCAAAATGAGTACTCTAATGGAGATTAGATGACAGGTTAATTCATGTAAGATGCTTCAGGGATAAGGATTTCCAAGGTGTATTTATCCCAAACTTAAAGCCGAATTTAGTTGCATGCCATTATGATTAACCCATTGGATCGTTTTGTAATGTTTTAAAATCTGATTCACTCCTAAATACAAACTATTACTATAAATACACATATAATAAATATATACAATAAATTAAACATTTCTTTTGATATTCAGACTTCCTGATATTTATTAACTACACACAAACTAAAGAAAAAATATATTTTTTGTAGAAACTGTTAATATTATATGTTATATTATGTTAATATTTTTAAGCGTGAACCAACATTGTAACATTAAGTTATTTAGAGACGGCCGGACAAATCTGTTATTGATTCAAAGCAGTACACTCGAGAAAAAAAAACAGCATTACCTAATTTATAAACATCATGTTTGTTGGTTTATGCGGATTATCTGTTAAACGTTTTCGAATTTTACCACACGTGCAAATATCATGGGTTCCACACACTAATACACCTACACGCACAGTGATCTCAGTGAATGATCAACCGCATTATCTTACCCGATTTTAAATTGTTTTCCTTTATTTATTCTTCATGAGGTCCATTTTACAATTTTATACATCTGGTATATTATTAAAATAACTATATAAATAGAAAAAAAATGTAATAAAAGAGGTGCTGTATGCCAAGTTTGATTGCAATTTGGTAGGGGTTATTGTATTTTTATAATTTTCCGTGTACCTATTCTAAAATAAATAATAAAAATTCACAATTGTGTTTAAAAATATATGTGTGTTGTTTGTATGAGATGCACCTTCCTTTGTTTATGTAATACTAATTTATAGTGTTACACTGAATCATCACGTTGTCAAACAAATATATAACGCCAAACGCATTCGGCGCCAAATGCTAATATATGCGGTCTACGTTCGATTGTTAGTGATTAGTTATTCTTTTAGCAGACCTCGCCCTAACTCCAACCGTAATAATTCTTCTACTTTATTCAGCGCCCGCCCTTTTTATAACACGATTTTTGCATAAAATTATGCAGTTAGTGAGATTACAGTGCGATATGCCGCCCTCGCCGCGGCCGTCTGCTTCAAGTAAAAATTTCATGGAAACTGCATTTCATCGGATAAAACCGTCCCACTACTACAATATTTATGTCCGCGCCAGAATGAAAAACTTTTCGAGACGTTTATTTTGGAATTTTATTTTAAATCTTTTTCTATTATTAGCATTATTTTACGTCTGTGTGTTTGGTTATAACTAAACATCTAATTTACTGTTTTTAACGATACTTTCGCAGACGTTATTTACAATATCATTCTTACCGATGATACTGACTACAGTTAGGATTCACTTTCTGTTGCATTATTTAATATTTAGTATTTTCTGTTCAAATAGTTTTTACTTTCATGATTTTCAACTGTCACCTATATGTTTAATTAAAAATGTAGCTGTTAGTTCGCATTCTAATTGTTAATATGCTGTGAGTTTACCAATGAATATAAAAAAAAACGGATTAGTATCTTTTATTATTTATTCTCAAAAGAGGACTGTTTAGTGATGGTGAAAGTGATTTAAAGTGTTCAGCAATGATCTATTGTGTAAAAATTAGCTGTTCTAAATTCGTGTAAGTAGATATGTATATATAGATATAAAATGGTTTTGTTATTTTTGTTATTAACTTTAATACTTTTTGTTAATAGAAACCTATTTTTAGTTTTACATAGTTTTTTATCGATCAATCAAATGTATTTTTATGTTGTATGTACTGTGTAAAATTGTTGGTTTCTCCAATAAAAACAAAAAAAAAAGTGATATTTCCATTTCTGTGGGAAACCAGAATGAATAAATTACTGTACTCTTTATACTAAACGCAATTCACGGAAAAAATGTATAGAATTAAAGTAGATCTTTTTTTTTTATATTTATATTTTTTTATTAAAATTTGATGACATTTTATGTACCTTTTATTTATCATTCTTTTATTATAAGTAAATCCTATTTTTTTTATTTCTAAAAATATTTCATTTTAACAATTTGATTATAATACTTTTTAAATAGTAAATAAAAGATGCTCGTAGAGAGGCTCGTAGTTAGGTTAGTAATACATTCAGTTGTCACGCGATTCTGACTAATTTCAATTATTTAGTACGTTAAAAATATAGGTCATACTCTCCTAGTTTACTAAGCATGAGCAACTTACACTTATTTATCAGATTTTGAAATTTTACATATTTAATTATGTAAGCAAAGGGCCAGACCAGGTCATGTAGACAAAATGCATATTAAAATACGCGGAATACTAAGATTCTCATTTTGGGAAAGTTTCATCGGTTCATGTTTCGGCTGGATTTTTTCCCCTAAAGAACCGAACTGAAAAAGTACGACGCGGTTAGCGAAGTCGCGGAAAAAACAACGAGACAAGCGAAGGCCTGGAAGTGACGTCGACACGATTGACAACGTCACGGCATCGGCTGTTGTAGGCCACAGCCTTGTTGCTGTATAAATGATATACAGCGGTGAACTGTGAAAATAGAGTTCATGATAAGATAAGATAAGATAACTTTTATTTTCAAAAAACAAACATAAATTGTATAGGAATGACATTTGCAATTTAAAACAGTAAATACACAAAACAGCGGTTAAAACATAAGAAAAAGCATTTACGCACCTTTATCCTATAAAGGTGCATATATAAACTAGTAACATACATATATATTTTTAAACAGACAAATATGATGACATCCATTGATCAAGTTCATAGTCTTTTGATAAAAAATAATACTTAATAAAATTAACAGATAGTAGAAAAAACTAAGTGATGGACGAATTGCTTACGGAACTAGAATCCATGTTCTAGTCTACGTGTGTGTTTTTACTTTTTCTACTATGTTTACCTGTTATATTAATTTGATTTACTTAATATCTATATAATGATAACTATAATATAATGATACATGAATATAATAAACATTTCAATATTGAGAAAATGCATCTTGTAAAGAGATAAATACATAAATATTTCATAAGCAGGTGTTTATTTACATACCAGTAATTCATTAATAATTTCATTGCTAAATTTTAATCTTATTCTGCTAGTGATGATTATTTTACAACCAAATACTTCTAATATATACGTATTATTACAAATTTAAAAGGGCTACTACTTTTTAAGGCTACTGAAGTAAAAACTCATACATTTTCTTATAAACAGTGGTCGCTTTTAAGTATAGCAGCGTACTAACGAGTTTATGTATACGGTCGCATAACCGTTATAATACAATATTTTATTAGATTACTACATAATCAAATTCTAAGATAATTTATAATTTTATGCAGTAACTCTAAGACTGAAAAAAATATCGAGCTGAATTTACAGAAAAGTTCAGTAGAATCATAATTTGTTGTGGTTACTGAATTTTAGTAGGCCCAATCAAAGTGTATTGTAGTGTATACAATCTGTTTGATATACTGTACAAAACTTTTTTGTAACCAGTACCAAACAATCTGCGTAGATGAAAAGTCATCAAATGAAAAGATTAGACACAAATGAAAAGTTTTGTAGACATTACAACGCTGTTTTGTTAAGTCTGTCCAAAAATCAGCCCGCGTTCACAGTTTCTCGTGATGCGGCACTCGCGATGGGTCGAAAATGTTTGCGAATGTCGGACAAAACAAAATAATGACATACAAGATATTTGTATCATGCTAAAATATTTTTTTCTACTTCAGTATAATAATATTAAGATTCTTAATCGAAATCAAACAGACGGTGGTACGCGCCATTTAACAAATAATTTTACACAGTAGTAAGAATGTCAATGCAAGCATTAATAGCCATTATAAGAAATAGAGATTTTTCGCATATTTTACCTGAATACGTATTTTTAAAATTTAGAATGAAACTGGTAAAACTGGTAACTGGTAACAAAGACTATAATTTGTACACAATCAGTATTTTCAAGTATTCTGTAAAATATACTTATAATTATGTAGTAGCAAGGTAGGAGATGTTTTAGGATAAATATTAGAGAATAGGTATATTTCAGTAACGTTGGATGCAACGTTACTTTTGTGTGGTACCTATTTTGAGTGCCCCAGTTTTAAATGGCCTTTGGGCCAACCTGCGTAACAATAACGAGTTTATAAAAATAGTTTTTTTTATTTATTTTAAATTAAAAATTACTAGGTATCTATATAGAAAATAAATCTATGTTTCAAGAACATTTTCTGCTGAAAAGATAACGAGCAGAACGCAACGCGGAAAAATCAGCAGTTTCTATATATTTTTTATTTTGCGCGCGGCTCAACCCGCGCTGCCATCGAATTTTATTGAAAACAACTCACAACACAGCGAGCAATATGGCTGAAGACGCAAACTTAGAGTCAGCTACGAGAAATTAAATCGAAAAGCTTATTTTAGGCGAAGCCAATGAATAAATATTAATTTTGATTCATTTAGATTATTTTTTCTGCGGCTGGCATTATATATTTAATCATAAAAAAAATATGTTTTGGTACCTTGATCGTATATCTTTAGTAACATAGTAAAGATTTTTAAAATTCTGAGAAATTTTATAAATGATAAACTGCAAATAGTTCTTTTTTAGTTGAATTCCTCTCTTATAAAAAACATTACAGATTTAGGAAAACTACTAATTAAAATGCAAATGAAGGGTCTAAAAATGATGCTGTAATTAAATAAATTAAAACAATTTCTTACCGCGCAGAGAGTAAAAGCTGACGCCCTATATAAATAAAGCACCGAATTTAAAGATCGCCTTTCAATATGTTACATCATAATGGGTGTCCATAATCGCGTGGTAAACTCTAAAAAAATCAGTGTTTTGCAATATTAAGAAATCAACGTTAGCGTTTGCCTATTTATTTCACTAGGTATGTATTGTCGAGGGCAAATGAAGCTTTACCTTGAAAAGTGATTCGACAGAGTGTGTATGAATATGTAAATGTATGGAATAGAGTATGAATGTATATGTAAATATTAACCTTATCTATGCTCATACGGAGATGCGAAAGCGGTGGTTCTCATAGATATAGTTAGTACACACACACGCACTATCTCTGTTTTTACGCGTTTCAGTTCAACTTTCAATGCTTGCTTTTCAAAGCTCAGAGTGCCTTCGAGTGTACCTAATAATAAAATAACAATTCAATTTAATAAATGGGTCTAAAAGAAATAGATCAAATAAATATCAGTGTTGGCATTAACATTGACTAACATATTAAAATTGTAATAGTGCATTAAAAATACGTAAGGGCTGTGCTGAAAACCAGCGCCTTTTGTTATGACAATGAGAAAAGCAGCTAAGCACAGCCTATTTATTGAGAACTGTTATGGTATTTAAACTTTTGCGTTGAATTTATAATGCCTCAATAAATGAAATGAAATGACTTGATATAAAACACAAGTTTGTTTAAACTATTATAAAAGATACTTTACGAAGTTTCTTAGGTTCGTGAAGAATCGTTGTCGTTCCCCCGACGGGTCAGATGGAAAAGCGTTGATACTGGCTCCTGGAAAATCGGAGGGGAAAAACGCTGCGCGGAAAGAAAGAGCTTCATTCAAATTTTATTCGCGCCCATAATCGTGTTAGGAGGAATCGAATAGTGTACTCACTCGATACAGGTTTTCCATTTACCTCCGCCCTCCGGAAGTGGTTGGCGGGAGAAGGCTTAAATTTTGAATTTTCGAAGGTGCAACTACCCCATCCCGCCCAGCGCCTACCGCCTTTGTGGAATTTTTCATCTTCCGAACTTGTTTTTTTTTTTTTTGCTTTGTGTTTCTCCTCATTGTGTTTGCATTGTTGCTACAAGCCGGTTTACCGTTTAGAGTGTTTTTCGCCTTTCGTTGCAGAAATAATAATATTGAAGGAAGAAGGGGTTATGCATTTCAAATGTTATTTCTATATTATTTATAAACTTCATATTATATAGATTTTATGGCAGATATTGTAACGTTGTCAGAACCTTTTCTTCTATTCCCTCTGGTTTCACCCTATATCGGATCTTTATTCCCTCTTTAATATTTGCCAGTAGCACTTTGGGGTGACTACTCTAGGAACTAGGTTATGCGTATAATTAAATATTTTTATTGCTCGCATCGATGATGCAAAAAGATTTGATAAGCAATTAATTATTATTCTATTACAGAAAATGGTGAAGTACACCGTACCCGTAGGAAAAAACGTGATACAATATTTAAGATATATATAAGAATATATTTGCGATATATAAGCATAATAATAATAATTAGCAATATTTTACCTAAATAAAATTTTCTATTGTCCAAATTCAATGTCACTTAATTTTCGTATTGTTTGCAATGTACGGGTTTTTCTGTACAAAGAACCACAAAATTTTGAAGGTTTTGTGTTTTTAATTTTTTTTTTGTGAATTCTTTATTTATTAACAAAATACATATTCTAATTAATTATTGATTCTAAATTCACCGGGTTATTGGAAAATTATCTCGAATCCTTTACAGATAGTTTAATAAATTAAATATCCATTTACTGACTATTAGTAAAATAATAATTATTAGGACAATTTGAGAATAGTTAACTATACAGGATGTTTCAAGACCATTGCTGAAGATTAAGGACATGTTTATGTTCCTATAGTATAAAATAATGCGAAAATAATTCATGGCCAAATTTATTAATTTTATCAAAGCGCTCGTGTAAATTCGCATTTTTTCTCGCAGGCGCTAGACCAACGCCGTCAATGACTCAGCACGGCGCGGCCTCGCTAGGAGATCTTATGATAAGAGCGATTTCTTTTATCACGTAATGTTTACATTTTTTTTACTCTTAAACCAAGTATAATTTTGATATGAGGTTAAAACGAATCATGTTTTAAATCGCAGGACCAATAAGCTAGATTTTTTTTATCGGGAATGGTCTCGGAATTTCGTTAATAAAAAGTTCGCAAAATAGTAATTTAAAACCTCTACCCTCATATCCAATATTAACTAACCGTCATTGTTTTATGAATTTATATTTGCAATATGTTTTTGTGAAGTCCCTGGTAATATAATTTGAATTCAATTATAATTTAATAACGGAGAACTACCCTTTCCACATTTCATAAGTGCTTTGTAAGCCGTGCACAAACCAAAAGCATCAGCTTAAAATAGCTAAAACTGTAAGTGAGAATTTGGTAACTAAATTAATAAATTTTCGAGACCTCTAAAACTGTATGTTTTCACTTGTGGTACTTTAAAAATAAAAAAATGTTAATATTGTTTTATAGTAAAAAATAAATAAATTCATCATTCCTTTCAAATTTAAACAAATATTATGGCTAATTATTTTATTTATTTTTTAATAGAAATGTAGGGGAGCCCTTTTCTAAATTGATTTGATTTATTTTTCTGCAATATTAAAAGATGAATTATCGCACATTATATCTCATTCTAAACTTTCATTTCTTTTAAAAATATAAATTTTACTGATTTTTTATATACTGTGTTTGGCAATCCGTTATACGATCAAACAGGCCAAGAAACTCATTGAAATAGTGTCCCAGTAGTCTTCATTAGCTTACATCGTATGGATCTTTGAAACGTCAGGATTAATTCTTCTATAGACTTCTAAATTAATTATTATTTTTTTAACTTTAATTATCTTTATTAGTCAATTGGGCTTTAATTAAATTTTAATTTAATTCAAGTTTAAGGATTGTAAGTATATTTCAATTTATATTGTCTGTATTGTGTACAATTTCTGTCGGGACACCAGAATAAATAAATGTTTAAAATTAATATGCTTAAAAGTTAGTAATATGTTTTGCGTTATATTGGTGATTTTTGGTTTTATTATTTTACTGGCATACGTTTTTATTGTGCTTTGAAGATTAGGTTGAAAACGGCAGGGATTTCCATTATTTTTGGGCTTTTCATTAGGCGTTTAATAAATCTGTTCATCACAGAGGATGTTGTTATTACCCCCGGATGGAATCCCAAAATTTCGCCGGAATTGAACCTCGTGCTTTCGCGTTCTTTCCTAATGGCGAGATTGCCGATCCGCGGCATTTTCAATAAGTCGGAGGCCTGCATGTGGGACGAGAGCTGTTCCGCCCAAAAATGATGATGCCGGGCGGCTGAAAAGTTTCGTTTAATAAAATTGAAATCCGGGCCCTTTGATGGCGGGCAAACATCGGTTTAACTTTTATCAAAGCCGCATTTTTTGCGCGGAGGCAGCGAGGCAGCGAGGCAGCGACCGTGCGGCGCCGCCGCTGTGTTTCGTTTCGGCTTTGACGGAATATCAGACAAGAGATAAGTTTCAATGAAGGAAATAGTTACAGCCGAGACCAAAGCCCGTTCTACGGCCGCGTCCCGTTAGCCCGCGTTTAATCGCATTTATCCGTGTTTAGTCGCGTTAGCCAGCTGCTAAATCTACAGCGCATTCAATTTTAATGTATTTTTTTGTGGTATTTGGTTTGTGATCACGTTTAATCTTAATAGCGTACTAACGCGACTGCACATGACAGCCGTTAGACTTTAGTCCGATGCTAAATCAATAGCTAAATCATTTTTAAATTCACAACTTGCTTAGCGTTCATGTTCATATTTGAATGGCATTATAGAATATTTGCAATGTTCAAATTTTATTTTACCAAAAGATTAGGAATTAAAATTAATATTTTCATAATTCCGGTGATAAACCAATATATTCAAACTTTATTGACAGTGTTTTTATAATGAATTTTGTTCCTTGTTTTATGGGATACTACCATCCTCTAGGAAATGTTTAGTGTAGCTACAGTTAAATCTACAGCAGTTAGACGAAGTTCTGAAACATCTCGTAACATATAAATAGATACAAAAAGTTTTTTTATAAGGGGAGTAAAGTGATACGAGTATGTGATGACGGGATACGCATAACTAATGAACTCTTTTAAGAATATTTGTACACTATAAAATAGGTAATCTAAACAATGAATCTAAATAGTGAAAAATAAAGCTTTAAAAATAGTTCATTTTAATAACTTTAAGTTTTTTATATTAATGGTTCAATAATTATATTAGTTACTTAATTATTATTATTACAATATTTAGGAGCTAACTCCGGTGATACTGTTGAGTTTAGTAGGTGAGGAAAAAAAAAATAATGCTTAACAACTCTCAGCCTAACTCCGGTGATACTGTTGAGTTTAGTAGGTGAGGAAAAAAAAAATAATGCTTAACAACTCGCAGCCTACGCTTAAAAACAGCCTTGAAACAGGGAAAAGGATTAAATGAAGAGAATTCCACTGCCGAATTGTTCAGGAAATTACTTAATACATAAAATTAAATTCATTTAAATACCTTCTAAAACAACTGATACATGAAATAAATTAAAATATAAGAGTACAAAAAAATATAATATATATTTTATACTCGAAATAAACACATTTGTACTAACAAATTCTAATAAATTGGGTCTTTTTATTATTTTTTTTAAATTGCTACGACCTAGGCCATATACAATTATTTTGCGGCTTTTTTTATTTTAGTCTAGTGAGATGGTGATAGTGCAGCGTTTGAAAATGATATGATCATGTGCGTATTTGAACCCTCGGCCTTTATGTTTGTATATAGAATGTATATGTGAATGTACACATTGTGTACGCACACATACACAGTTCGTATAGGAAAAATTAACTGGCGACTGGTTTCACTCGTAAATGATGTTTAAACATCTGAAATCCTCGAAAGGGGTTTTTTTCTAATTTGTATTATAGTTTACCGGGATAATATAATTTTTTAAATCATATACGAAACTTACCTTTAAAAAGACCTGCGTCAAAAATATTTCTATTTTGAGTATCAGATATTTTTTATTTCATTTTGTTATGTTATTATGTTATCTGGTATAAGTATGTCTGAAATACCAAGAAAACCAAATGACTACGAGTCGGGATCTCATAATTCTCGTTCACACTTAATTCTACGACCATTGTTGACAGAAATATACCTGGAAGGGTCCTTCGAACCCTACTTACCGATTCATACCGGACTAAAACTGCGAAAATAAATCATTTTTATTTTATATACGAAGTTGTAGACACCCGAAAAGTGATGGGCATCTCTAATAATTATTTAATCAGTATGAAAAAATCTACTTCAGTTAATAATATCGTAAAAAATGGCAGTTAAATGTAATCCTCAAATATTGACGATTTTTAAACACAAGCTTGCTTGTGTTTGAATGCGTATACAAAATTTCGTGTCTGTGTTGTTGACCGTTCAGAAGTTCTGGAGCCAATTTTGGCTGTGGAATTAGGTTATTCTTCTGAACCAGCATGAACCAAAATGTCAAATTCCAAATCCGTAGGATAAGAGGAACTGGTTTTAATTCAGCTTGCAAGATTCGACCTAAATAGACTAACAAATATTGCAAGCTAAATAAAAGCCTGTAAAAACCTTTTTAACTTTTTAACATTATTCACGTCTGTATAGATTAGTCAGTCATAACATGTCATTTTATATATACGTATAGGTAAGAGTTTACTATACAGTATCAAAATGTGGACTCTATGAAACTATTAACCAACCTTCAGAATCCCTTCAGAGAGCCTTGCTTTTTTAATACTTGCTTAGTTAGTTACTTTTGCTTTTACTAATATGCTATAAAATTATAAAGTATTATAAAATGCAAAATTGTAAATATCTTCAGTTAAAAAAAACATCCTAAACGTTATATAGTTGTAATTGGCAATACAAAAATGCTTAGGCATTTTAATTTAAGGAATTTATTTGTAGCAATCAACTTTTAAACTTTTATCAATTATTGAAAATTGTTAAATATGCAAAAACCATTTTTAGTAAAATATTCAGGTCTGGCCCAGCACAGATGGCGGCTCGTCTTATGGACTTAACGCACACTTCAAGCAAGCCCCTCCCTGTTAGAAGTGGAAATATAAAAAGGCCACGGGGTTGAACTGTTGTAATGGGAAAAGGGGTGGGCGACGGAGGGAAGACGTAGGAAGGTGAGAGGGGTGGTGTGATATTTTAAATGCAATTAAACTACGGTAAAAGAATGAAATCGTCTAGGGTCATTTCCACGCCGATATTACACGACAATAAATGGAGAAAATATTTTAAATGGGGCACAAAATTGACCTCAAATATTTTTAATTCGATACAGCTCTCTTTGTGTAATCTAGGGCTCTCCAATCTCCTTATCTTCATGAGATATCTTCTGTTCTCTAGGTCTACTTATAAATACCAATTGTGATTTTAGAGTATAATATTATTAGTTAACTTGCGATGCTTCACACTTGTTTGTTATACATTCGCGTCGCCAGTAAAAATGTGAACTGGTTGACTTATTATGATCATCGACAGGGATTTTTAAATCAAAGATAATATATTTTATAATGCTCATAATTTAATATTTTAAAGTGTTTTGATGCTTGTGTAATAAACGAAATGATAAAAGAAAAAGGTGTGAAAAAGAAATAATTTGCCTCCAAATTAATATATTTTTAAATACTTGACGTTTAATTTTACTACTGTTTTATTATCCATTCCTAGATTATGTTTTTATTCTTAGCTAATAGAACACCTACATGATCGAGAATGTTCAAAAATTTAACATAAAATAACTAATTTAAAATTAACTCGGTGTAATAAAGGCTTCCCTCAATGTTAAACGTAGCAATTTGGCTGCTATTAAGCGATGAAATAGTATCATTCTCGACACCTAATATGTCAGAAATGGGAAGTTATTCACTCCTTAACTGCCTCTCATAACAACCACTCAACCTAAATAAATTTATCTCGAGAGTAAAATAAATAATTATAATACAGGAATAAATCTTGAAACTGTAGCACAAAAAAAAATATTAAACTTGGTAACTTTGGATAAAAAAACAAAATAGTAATTTGTGTATCGACAGACAAACAAAAATGTAGGCTCGTTAATTGGTTATTCAATTTTATAAATTCAGAACCAAGTACCGAAATGTGAAAAATCTGAACTTAAATATATATAAATAAACTGAGGTAAGAACTTTATGAATTTAACCTATAAAAACTTTAAATACTTGCTAAAAATACTTTAATACAGATGTTGCGTAATTAAATTAATAATTATGATTTTTGTTTAAGCCCTTCTATATATAAAAAACAGTCATATGTGCATAGAGATTATACGCTGACGGTTTTGTTGCATTTTCTTTACAATTAAATCATTGCTTTGATTATTTTCTCTAATATTTGATGAATTTCTAATATTTGTAATTAATAAAACTATATATAAACGTCGGTTGAATAAGGAAGAACATCTTTTAGCAACCCCAGCAATATTGCCGGAACTAGTTTCAATATCTTTTCTCTGTCTTACGATTGGTCTTAAATTATTCTATTTCATCTGACGGTCTGTAGAAGGAGAAAAAAACACTTGACGTAATACGATATTATTGAAAAACAGAAAAAATGTATATAGTTTTTTATTAATATTAACAGTATTCTAAACAATAAATATACACTATAAATTTAACCCTGCCTATAAATTCAACGAGTGCCATGCCAAGATGACAAACACACGCTAATAATACCGTGCAAATGGGTTCTTAAACAGTCAACACTAGAAGAGCCCGTTCTGTGACGGTTTTTTTTTCAGCAAAAAATTGACCTTTTTAATTCTATGTAAGATATAATTAGTGGATATCCGGTTATTATTTTTCATTTACATTTACGAGTAAGAGAATTTATTCTATCATCGTATAGGTTTACTACTTATAAACGCAACCTTTCGAAACATCGCATCAATTTCCATTGAACATCCAGGTTGGCCAGCAATGTGTCACCGAAATAGGCAAATAGTATATGACGTAGGTATAATGATGACGCTTAAACCACTGACCGCCGCCCTATGGCCGTGTGTTGCAGCATTTCCAGCATCACGGTCCATTGTCAATGGCGGGAGGAACCTTTGACGCTCGTCGATCTCGCTAAAATGCATTCGAATTATTGAATTTGCAGCGAACGCAATCTACGCAGAGAGCCGGTTGCGCCCAAAGCGCCCGCACGTCAATTAAATAGAAAGCCGGCCGGTAAACTAATAAAAGCAAGCATGCTAAGTACTCCAATCAACTATACGATGGATTAACGCGTTTATTTGCGATGTAATTGCTCTTG
The DNA here is from genome assembly GCA_020383195.1 of Neomicropteryx cornuta. Classification (NCBI taxonomy): domain Eukaryota; kingdom Metazoa; phylum Arthropoda; class Insecta; order Lepidoptera; family Micropterigidae; genus Neomicropteryx; species Neomicropteryx cornuta. The sequence goes on from JAHKQU010000014.1 coordinate 18,357,138, forward strand.
GCAGTTTTATTTATAATTCACGATGGATAGTGAACCTGAACACGCCAGTTCTCACTTAATTTATCTTTTAATTTAAGTAAGACAAGTTAGTCAGCCGCATTGTAAAAACTTCAAATTGGCTCGCCTTTTAAGTTTTCTCGTAAAAAAAAATATATATATATTAAATCACATAACTTTTCATGGAAGTTATTGCGTTACTATTGTATATATTGTTATAATGTATTGTATACACCTCGAACAATATAGAAAAGGGGATAAACAATGTGCGTTTTAGCTTGAAGCTCGGTTTAACTATTACGTTTCATATATTTATAAAACTCAGCACTGGGTTTAACATCCGACATCCTGCGCTCTCAAGTACAGGACCTCTTTAGTACTTTATAAATATTATGCTATGCTACACTTTATCAAAAAATTAATAAACTTTTCTAATTTTTTTGTTATTGTTAAAGATTGCGTCATTTATCTATTCAGACCATTTATCGCGATTAAAAAGCAATCATCAAATATAAGTCAAATATTATACAACTCAATTATATTTATATATTTATTTTAGGATATGTACATACCTATTTATACTCAACCCACTGTAGCTGTCGTCTTAAATAAAATAAAATATCGATGTCTGGTTGCCTATTATCTTTTATTATTATTAAATATAAAAAATCAATATTCGTGCGACGGTCGGAGATAGTACCGACTTTCTTTATAGTTTGTTTCATTTGTTCTCAGGTTGTCGCAAACTCGATTACGGAACTTAAAAGTTGTTCCGGTCGTGAAACGAATGCTATAGACCGAGAATATTAGATGGCAACTTCAAGTTATATTTAGCTTTATTTTAATGATATATATGTTCAGTTTTAAGTACCTACCTAATATACTATATAGGTTTTGGCCTGGTGGCTCAATGGTATCAACATCAAAACCTGGTTCTATTGGTATTTAGAGCCACAGTAAAATGAAAAACGCATTTATTGAGAATAAAATGAAACGTGAGAATACCGGTAGTTAAACTGTTCCTATATTTGAAAGGAGAGAAAGAGTTGTTATTGCAGTGGTACAACACTGTCCTTTTGTTGAGTAGTTTTGTAGTATTACGAGTTTCTTGATCGTGTAGATGAATATTTATTTTAAATTTACTACTTTTCAGTTTAAACAATAAAGTTAGAATGGACGGTATAGATGTAAATAGTGGGTGACAATAAGTATATTTTTCAAGATTGCACATAACAAAATTGCAATACATTTATTTTAATTTTAACACTAAGACGTTATTCAAAAATAAACTTTTTCGTCATCACCTTGGTCGTAACATTAATAAAGTGGACTGGGTTTTTCGGTAAGTTTAATCTGTCATAAAAAAATATTTTGACTGTCTAATGCTTAGCCGTTAGGACTTTATTCAATAAGTAACTGTATATGGTTACTATAGTCGTAATTACCGTGGATTTTAGAGCCGTTTACATATTTTGTCATCAAAGGACAATGACTCAGCTGGCATTCAAAGTCCCTTCCCACCTAAAATTTTCCCTTGGCGCCCAGGGAATTGCTACAAATAGAATCCGTGACCCCCTTCCTCTGCGCTTTGTAAAGCTACAATATAAGGACATGCGTTTAAGTAAATCAAAGAAGTTTGTTATCTACAAATACCTGCCATTAGGCGGTCGGTAGTTTTTGACCATGTGAGTGTTCCTCCCTTTAGTATACTCGTAGTGGTGAAACTGAATGGACCGCGGATACGAACTATACTTAAATTATTTTTTAAAATCAGGTAATAACCTGATAACACTTTTAAAATTATTTACCATCTTGACTTATTCGGTTTGTTTTAGGTTTCTAAAAATTTTAGGTTTAAAAAGTTGTTTGTGTTTGTGTAAAAAGTAAGTAAGTTATTTATGAGTAAGTAAAAAATGTGGCACGATTTCGCCCTAACGGTTATTTAGAATATTCTAAATTTACATTTACGTGTGTAATAGGTAAATAACCTTAAGATTTTTAGCAAACTACTTTCATCCTAAGCTACATAAGTTTTTACTCAATTTTTAAATGCAGTTTTTTATAATTTACAATAGAAGTTCTTTTTTATTTCTATATATAATTATAAAATTATTATTACTAGATGATTTAAACGCCTTTTTATTTAATTAAGCCCATTCTGAATACACAAAATTGCGAGAACATTGTATTTATAGAAGCGATGAAACTAACCACGTAAACGGACATAGGCAATCTTGTATTTTTGTAACATTTTAATTTAACAGAGAAGCGTTAGATATATTTTTTTATTTTAAGGTATGTTGAATGAATAGTTGTGATCATATTTGAAGATAAGTATTTTTATTATAAAATTTTGCATTTGACCGATTCAGTTTTTTTATAGTTAAAAATAATTATAAATATTTCTTCAATATAAATATACTTCTTTTTTTAGTTTTAGGCAGGTATCGGCTTGAATATAAATCTTTGCCATTTCTATTCTCATTTACCAAATTAAATGAATATTTATAGAAATGTCAAAGAAAATATTTGAAACAATGATTTAAATAATAAAAAAAATATCGGCACAGAATCTTTGCCTTCTAAAATTAACATATTATACTAATTGACCAGTGTTTTTTGTATGACGTTAGAGCTGTAATCATACAATGAGAAAATATTTAACCGTAAAATATTTGTATTTACTTATTATTTGTAAAATAAATTGATGTAAAAAAAATCAACAGATAAATGACTAATCACTTTGTTTTTAATGTTATTAGTTTAAAATATTTTAATTGATTGTGTAAGAACTTTAAGAATCAATCTGTCAACACGTAAGAGTTATTGATGTTCTAGCTTAACCGCAGTTTTCAACGCTATTCTCAGCCAGAAGCGAGAGAGCAACGCTTGAACGATGCGAAAGAGCGGGACGAGGCTATTGGGCATCAATCACTTTATATTAACAGACCGTCAAGAATGGCAAATGGCGGGATAATAGTTTAAAATGGACTCCTCGCTGTGTTTTCGCCGGCATACTTTCGGCAAGACCTCCCCCACTAGAGCACCTAATGAATGTAAATGGGTACTCTTAATAAGTCCGTCTGGGAGGGCTGTTCCCGAATAAGATTATCTACCCGCTTTTATGTTGGACGTTTTTACGCGCTTGCCTTCGTTCATGAAACATCATTTTCACGTATTAACGTCGGACTCGGAATGAATTTTCCCCGTGAAAGAGCCTTTTACTTCTCTTAGTGTATTCACGGCAAATTTATAAAATACGTGTAAATTTAGACTAATCATTATTGTTTAAATACCAAAACCTAAAAACTGTGTCACAATTTTGCACCACAACTTTGCAACACCTTTTGTATAAAAATATTTAAATAAAATATAAAATCTCATAACGAATTGAACGGTTTTTAATTATTAAATCAAACCAGCCACTATTTTGGGCGGTTTAAAAGATTTCCATTGCTGAAACCATAGTTTGATAATATGACAAAACAAACTCTAATGTGACCAATCGAAAAACGGACGCAGGACGCTTCCAAGAGGGTCATTCCATAAAATTACGAACTTTTAAAAGTCCTATAAATTTCCCACTTTCAATAACTGGTAAATAGCAATCCATCAGAACCACACTGGCCTCATCCGATCACCAATTTCGTCACCATATCGTTTATTTCGTCAAGGTAGTGCACCAACCACACAATGACGCCCCTCACTGCACATACACACCAGGGGTCATCGGTTAATCCAAAAACACATCAAGCTCCCAGTCGAAATTATCGTGACCTCCCACAAGTTGTGTATTATGGAAATCTGGACAGGGAAAACACATTAAAAAAAAAAGAAACAACATAAATATTATTATTCTGGATTATTAAATATGGATATAAGAGTTTCCACTCTAAAATGACTTAATGTCTAAGACTAGTGCTTAGTTATACAGATTTATAGTTTCTAAAGACAGTTAATATTTTTTGTCCGACTAAATTGTTAAAATAAAAAAAAAGTCTCGATCATATTCGAAAATATTATAAAGATTTTCGGCCAATATCAAGAGTATCTATGCATATGTAATTATAGTATATATGCATATGTAATGCAGCGCTGGTGATCGTGTTAGTATAGTGGTTTATGCGTTCGACTATTGACTAAGCGATTGTAGGGTCGAATCCTGAAAACATAGCCATACCGCGTACAATTAGCACCATTTTTCTTGATTCTAGTACAAGCAAATTAAAGTTAATTGAGTATAGCTCAAAATACCTAGACATAGATTTAAAAAAAAAATAATAAAATGATATAGCTTAGTCGTGCAGTTTCTGTGGATATACTCGAAAAAGATGACGTCCGCAGGGTTTCGTATACACTAATGTATTATAATTATTATAATGCGAGCGAATGAATTCTGACTGTCAATGTCGCATTATGTTCGTTATTAAAGCAAATTTATACGAGTTGGGTTCAGTGTTCAGTGATGTATGAATCCTTTGATATGAACATCATTGGTTCTTCGTTCCTCGCAGTTTGCCACCGGGAAGGTAAGCGCTTAAAATATCTAATGAATTTAGCTGGAAATCAGTACATATACATTTTCATTCATAGAGAATTCATTCTCAATGCCATAATACAAAAAATATGACCCTACCAGCACAATGGCAGGAAACCGGAACAATGGAGGGTTTTCTTAAAAATATTTACTAAATTAGAGATATTTTCTAAGAGTTCAAATTTACTATAATTTTACCATAAATCGACATTTTAAACAAATGATTTATTACTAACGTGTTACAAAAAATAAAATGCCCGTTTGTCAGATGGTCAGATAGATGGAAGCAGGTGTCGGTAGATGTATTAAAAAAATTATTAAAGATTAAAAAACACATATATTTTAAGTAGGTAAAGTTCTAAAAGCTCATTAAAGTTAAAGTTCATTACAAGTGATACTTTAATTTAGGAGTTATCATTGAGTGCCGCAGGTACTAAAATTTTGTTAACACAATCATACCCAGACCTAAATAGCTTCATAATTATATGCATCATAATTACCTAATGAATCACACCATAAATAATAAAATAGTAACATTTTAAATGTACAACGATTTGTTGTATATTCATTATGGTTATGGTCCTATTATGGTTTGTATGTATGTAATATTTCCGTTACAGCAAGTTTAAGTCTCAATTTGCATTTGGTCATGTTGGATTGAACCCAGTGCGCTCTGGTGCAATTAAAGCGAATTGTTGAGCAGTGACGTTGGGCGAGTCCGCCCTAGGGAAACGTCGTCATAACATCATCGACCACGACTCTACATCATCGACCACAGTCTATCTCGGTATTTGTAATTTAATAATAAATCCCATGACACTGTATGTATTTTATTATTTATTAAATATGCCTACATTAGTTTGTAAATAAAAATATAATTTTACGTCATTACATTATACGCCATAAGCTCTTTCACACATAAGTCTCGCAAACACTCAAAAGGTAGGATTTCGACTTCAAACCATATAAAGAAGTACTCTTACATGAATTCGCCTAGTATAAGTAAATTTTCAAACCTACTGAGTATCTAATTATTTGACATTAAAATTAATTTTAAGTTAATGTAAAAATAATTATAAAAATATGATTACGAGTATATAGTTTTAGTAATATTAAGTTTAGTGTGCATGAGTTAGTGAAATATTAGTGAAGTGTGCATGAGTTAAGTATTAGTAGTTAGGTGATGAAATGGTAATATAAAAGTGGGAATTTAAAATTATTTTTTAAGTTTATTAATATTTTTTTTATATAATTTTAAAATAATGTATAAAAAAATAATTTATTTATTACAGGGCGAACTTTTTCTCAAGAACTCCCTGTTATGGGGTCATTCTATACTTCAAACTGATCAACTTTTGTTCTACAAAAAACAGTATCGTTTAAACGTATAGTTGGTTACTTCTCCTGAATAGGGTTTACTCGCGGCGAGAGAGCCAAACGTTTCCTGGGATATTATTTATTTTGTATAGAATAAAATATGTTAAAATTAAGAAAACTTATGGAACAAAACCTGTTCAGTTTGGTGTGTAGAATAACCCCATAAAAATATGTGCATGAGAAAAAGTTCACCTATATATTTGGTATTAATCAGTAATTGTTTGTTAATAATTATTAAGATTTACGGCATCGCGAGCGGATGATCAGTTGGCGACCGTATTACAGGAACGGTTTAATATTATCTCATAAAATCACACTTTTTTATCCCTGAAACCCATAGTTGGTTCGATATGTTGTCTTTACAAATTTTATTTGAAATCTCAAGGCCAATTAGGTGGATTTTTTATCGGAATTTTTCTCAGGAGAACTGGTTGTGGGTGTAAAAGATATGGCGAATTTATGTAATATCTTTGTAAGAGTGTGTTTGTTTGTGCTTAAATTTTATTTATAGCTAGGGGTTAATAGACGCTTTTAAACCACCGATTTACTAATATTAAAAATATCGATTTCATACAATTTCTATTTGTATGTGAAAAAAAACTATATTTTCATGTAGATTTTACTCTTATAACCGCTTGTTCATGTATTCTAGGTAAAAATCTATATTTTGTCGTTTGCTTATAAAATATTTGCGCAAAATTTCTTTTTTTTGCGCTCTGCTTCCATCTCTTCGCTAGTCGATGTCAAACTAGTCAAAAGTGTTCGCAATGCCAATTTACCACAAGCACGAAAAACGATTTCTGCCATAGAAGTGCCTATGGGGGAGTGCGCGCATGGCATAATACCAATGTATGAGCACAGCTGTTTGTATACAACATACACGTTTGTTGGCGCAATATTAACATAAAATGTATCAAAATATATAAGTTTTCAAATACATTGACAAAATCTATATTTCTTTATAATTCTGCATACAAGTTGTTCAGTCTCAAAATATTGAGGTGGCTTAACGTTTTTCGCTGAAGAATGACCAATTGAATTCGTTACAAGCCGGAGTTACGATTTATCGTTACAGCGCGGCGATAAATTAATTCGTTACAGGCCGAAGTTAAATTTCAGTTTTCGGAATTTATCCAACAACAAAACGTAGTTCGAGAGTATTTAGACAAGAGAGGGTGCTCACAACTTTTATTTTATTGGTACGGTCGAGGGCAATAGAAGCTTTCAAACCGAGTTAAGTTCCATCAATATGCTTTTTTTGATTTTTAAATGTTGGTAGCATAGATCTTTTCGTTGCCAATTCTATAATAATCTCCGTTAAATTTTACACTTTCGGGTGTATTTCTATAATTCTATAATTTCGTGTGCCCCGAAGGTTGTTTTGATTTATATTCCTCAGGCGTCACTCAGGCTAGTCGACAGAGTGTGTAGGTACGTATATTTAAATATTTACGGAGATGCAAAAGCGATGGTTCTCATAGATACAGTACACACACACGTACTGTATCTTTTTTTACGCGTTTCAGTTCAATTTTAACTGTTCGTGGTAAAGCTCTGAGTGCCTGTGTCTGTACATATTAAAAATCGGCTCAAATTAGATCATGTTTCTGAATTCCGGACTAAGCCGAAAAAAAAAGATCTTCACGTTCTTATCAGAATTTTGATTTCCGCGAAACTTTAAGTAGTTGACCCAAAGCCTATCACTTTGTTCTGTTTTCAATGAAACCTTGGAAATTTGAAGGCATAAATCAGCATTCCTCACAAAGTCCTTCGCGGTTCATGCGGCTTAATTGCGGTATGAACTCCCTGATGGCATTAGAGACTCTCCTAATATTGATATTTTCAAACGACGTCTCAAGGAACATCTTCTTGCTTTCTCCTAATTCTACTTCCTTATCCTCGTTCCAATCTTAACCCTTGCTTGAGTATATTTAGTGGCTAGAGTAAAGTAATTAATTTAATTTTCATAATCATTTTTATTTCAGACGTTTTTTCGCCGTCACGAAACCAATATACTGGTTGTCCCACTTCCGAAGAATTGAGGGGGAGGGGTTTCCACATTCCGAAAATTATTCACCACCAAATTTATCATATTTATTAAAGAGCTGGTGTAAATTGCCTTTGGCTTAGCGACAGGTAATCGAGGATCAGCTGGCGTACCTACTTATCCAGACAACAGTTTAAAACTATCAAGTAAAGTTTACATTTTTTTCCCGGAAACCATGATGGCCAATTAGCTGGATTTGCCGAAGTTTACTTTCGTAATTTTTAACTATTATTATCAATACGCTAGAAAGCTGTTTATTTTTATAAGCGGGTACAAAAATACATTCCTCACAATTTATATGTTGACTCCTAATAGTGTCTCCCGGCGAGAAATTTAACAGCGAAATATAATGATACCTATCGCACCCCCGCGTATTTAGGACATTAATATAATCACCAAGTTGACCTTTGAGGGTGGAAGGGGGTCAAACGACCACCAAAAAGCAAAACACAACCCTCAGAGGGAAGACGGAAGTGGGGAAAAGGGGTGTGAGCAAAGGGCAGGCGAGGAAAGGAAAATACGTCAGGAAGCTATTACATAACCAATTAAAACTTTGCTTCCTCGAGTTTCTTGTAGCTGACAAATTCGAAACGGACCACCGCCACACTAGACAAGACTAGTTATATCCAGTTCGGCAAGACTTCGCTCGAGGGTGACCCAACTACCTATGTAGTTTTCTTTGTGCGGCGAATATAACGATTAATATTATCGTGGCTTGAATTTGTGGTGAGATGTACCACCAAGTTGTCTTCAAAGGGACAACAGTTCGTTACACCCCCAAAGGTCATTTAAAAATTTTAGTGGCAAATGATTCAATTCAATATTTTTTTAATAAACTGTACAGAAGTACAGTAAACAATGAACAAAATATAATAGTAATATAACTATATATAACTTTATTATAATTAACCTTCAACGGGTGCCATATCAAGGTGATGAAGACACACTAATACCGTAGAAAATGGGTTTCTATACCGCCAACACTGTTCTGTCACGGTATAAAATTATTTACGGTATATTATGCTTATGTGGACGGTATATTGTGCTTGGTAATTACAGTATAAATATTTTAAAACGTAGAACCATCCGCTGAGAATATTCAAATGCTCTTTTCTCAATACTATCGACTGAGTTATGTAACTTGACATTTAGACTTGCGAGATCATAAAAATAACAATAAAGCGATGCAATTAATAATTATTTTAATATATTACTTTCTAGAAAACCTATGATAATCTATTATTACGTTAATTATTATTGTTCTACAGATATGTATGTAGGATCCGTTTGCACTTGACCTGTAATTTGGTTACGGTTTCGATGGGCGGATTTCGCGGCGGCCGCCTGTCTAGATAATATATAAACAACGGCCTGAAAGTAATAATATTGAGCCCATTAGGTCACGTGATCGACCTCCGCCGCTAAGCCAGGAGCTAATAAACGAATCATGTCGTCCGCTGTTTTCCCCTCACCTTTCGGCTTATTTATTTCCGGCCCATCTAGTTCCGCTTTGGCGCCGCGCCGCGGCCGCCCTACGCACTTATTTCCCCTGAGATAATTTATTTGCCGTCCCGAAAAGATCCTCTGTTCGACATCGTTAAGAGAATATTTTTCTGACTATGTTTTCATCGTACCCACATGTAAGTTCTTCTAGATCACCTGCTTATAATATTATTTTATTTTAAAAGTTTGCAAGGTTTATTGTTAGGAATAAACATATTTGAGATTCTAAGGTTCATAGTTTAGACAGAGTGAGCGTCACGTATGTGCTTATGTTATGGTAGTAGATATGGGGGTTTATTTGCCCCCTATGTACCGTGACCTTTGTAGATAAAGTTAAGTATCTTTTTAGGTGCGATCGTTCTAATCTTTTCTGGCTTGAGAAGATGATTCAAAGAAGCTGGTACGTTTTGTAGATGAGGGGCCCACATTCACCTAGTAGGTGTATAGGGGTTCTCTTGGCAGAATCTGCACCTGTCGTCGGTCGATAGGCTCAATTTGTGCATGTGTTTGTTCAGCTTGCTGAGGTTCTGGTCAGGTTCCTTATTTAGTTCCGGCCTAACTTCAATAGCTCAGAGAATCTTTTTTGCGAGGATCCGACTATGAGTTCTTTGACCGGGCATTTTTTGCCAGTATTTTTGTGTTTGTTTATTGGCCCAGATTTTTAGCATTCTGCTGGTAGTGCTGGTGGCACTGTGAGTTTATAATAGTTAAAAATTAATATTTTTTTGTCAAAAACTGGCCAAGCCAAGCATAACTGCGTTAGTACGCTGCTAAAATTAACAGCGACCAACAACCATAAGAAGATACACGAGCTGTCACTTTAGCAGAGAACTAATAACTGTAAGTAATGGATGTCCTGTTTATTATATTCCAATTTTCTTTCTGTTCAAACATTGTTGTCCAACATTGTTATTGACAATTTATCTAGACCTATCCCGAGAATAATGGTCAATTGTATAAATTTTCATATCCCCTTGGTGTGTTATTCAAATTTGACTCCTCGAATAATAAAATTGTACATTTGCATTTGATCTTGGCGCGCGCTACCTCGACAATCCGCCCTACGATTGTTGGGTACGCCGGGCGCTGTCGATGTCAGATAATTATCTATGTGCCGTTCCAATTTTCCGTTCCAGCGGATAGTTCGGTGGATCGCGAGCAACTTGCGCCCGCCCCCGGCTTACTTCCGCGTTCCGGGCTTCGGGCACTTCGGGGGCGGATTCTTGATCGCTACATGTTTTGTCGCGAGATTTACCGGACCGTGGCGTGGCGTGATCTCGTTTCAGAATATTTTAATTGCGTAAAACGCTGGCCATTACTACCTATGTATTATTTAAATAAAAGGTAAATACAAATATGGTGGCTACATTAAACTATAGACCTTATATTTAACATTCCCTAGATACATAAATCATTATTTTATATCAAAAACATTTACTTATACACTAGGTAAAACAATCGATTGTAAATATATTAATAACCTAAACCGAAGCATAACAAAGCTATGTCTTATTATTTTATGGGGAAACATAATTTCAATACACAAATTTTATTTTTAGGCTACAAAACGGAGCTTTTTAAACAAATATAAAAGGATTGAATTTCACTTTACTTTCACTTTCCCGCGAGCGAAGTTATCGAAGTTTTCGGTGATATTATTTTTTCTTACTTTCTACGTTAGTATAGTTACTTTCCAAGAAAGTAGAATAACATAATGTGCTTGTGAAACGGTGAATATCAAGGTTAAGAGGCACGTGTTTTAAGGTTACCTGAGTAATTTTAACTACAGCGAAGCACAGTATCTGTGCGTGTATGTTTTATTGTAGTAGGAATTTTGCGATTATGATAACTCAAAAATTACGTTTTATTTAAAATTTTACACGTAGGCAACTTGTGATGTTAAGGCTTAGCTTAAGGAATACGTTACACAATAATTGCTATCAGAAAATAAACAGCAAACAAAAATTGACAATGTTTTCCAACCTTCGATTGGTACCAAACGGAAAATGGGGAAACCAGAATACCAATTAATAGAAACGCCGACATCAAACGGATTCTTCGAATAACATGCTCAAAGCGACATTGGTGACAATCAAATCAAATCAGTTTGTGAATTTATTCAAACGTTTCGAAAAAGTGACAAATATTTGCAAAATATATATGAATGAATTTATAGTATCTGTGTTTGGCGCTCCGAACTAAAACCTAATGTGCCAATTATATAATTATACATCAGCGTGATTAATATAAATGCTTAAAATTACGTGTAATTCCCCATGGTTACATCCGTTGGGAGGCTTCGAACGCCATCGGACTCACAAAACATGGATGCCATACTAGTACATAGTAGGGGATGGTAAATGTGGAGTTGTAAATTAGAAGAAAGAATTTCTTTGTAATTTTCTTACACCTTAATTATCCATCATAAAAAACTCGATGTTTTAACTAATAGCGTTGCCATGTTTTCTAATAATATTTTCTATTACCTAAAGTGTTGAGATTTTAAAAAATCCCTTTCGGTACGCCGGAAGGTGGAGGTAGATTTCACGAGATCAAAGTTATTATCAAAGGCGAATTCCAATTGTACGAACTTGTATTAAACTCGCGCGAGCTGCCACCTCAACCCGCCGTACCCTTGCGCAGCGAGAGTGCGTATACTGAATCCTGTTGCTCATGTCAAAAACTGTTTTAAACAAAAGTTGTAGGTAAATTATAAGCCTACAATTCATATTTCGAACTGATTTGACCATATGCCTATTAGGGGACTTATGATTTTTTGAATTTCGATAAACCGATTTTCCCAGACCGAGGATCATCAAAAAAAGTTTTAGGGCCTTTTTTGACAAATAATATAAAATTTAAATTAATTCGATATCTTATATACTAAGAAAGTAAAAGCGTAATTTCACGTTTTGTAAAACCCCCGCCATTTCCGCCCTCCTGGTCTAATTTTGCCCATTATCGAACTTGACCGAGATTGTGTCTCCTTAAATTTTATGTATTAATTTGAAAGTGATTGCTGTAAAATTACGGCAGGTAACGTGTCCACAAGAATGTGATATAGATATATAGATAGATAGATATATAAACTTATACATAAACTTTAAAACTTGGGGGTGGTTTTGGGTTCTAAGAGATGTGAAACGCGAAGATATGTCGAAATTTTCCCCGAAGTCATGACATGGTATCCATTGCAATTACAATATTACAATTTCTTAAACAAATCTACCTAAAAATACATATTCGTAGCAACCTGCATCGCTACCTGGAAATCAGTATGCTGAAATGTAACTGGAAATGTTTAGCAGCGGCCCTTGAGCTCAGGTCGTCGCATGTGTTAGCTCAACACACATAAAGCATGCATTGTTTTCAGACATATATCTGTACTATTTACTTTTATATAAAGGCGACACGGTGGGCTTACACTGAGAATTTTGTGCTGGAATGGTGCAATTTTCAAAGACGAACAACGGAATATTTTCAGTTTTTATAATGCATCTGAAAATTCATCACCTAAAAGTAGGATATTGAGCTTGTAATTTTTTATAGGCAAATTAAGACCGTGTTTGTTTGTAGAAATTAGCTGTCAAAAATTATTTAATTTGTGGTTAGGTTAGATTATGGTATATTGAGTGTTATATACTGTGGTATGTACTAGTGGTATGTAGAAGATTAAAATATTCTCCTAAAATACACAATAAAATATTACATTATTTGCTTAAAATTTCTACATTTTTTTATTATTTTAGGTTTTAAAAAATATTTTTTTCTCGCAACAAAAATTTAGAATGAATATTTCTGAAAAGATATTTATAAATTAATATTATTGTATAAAATGTGTAGAGCAACTTGTGAATTGGATCCTAATTAATAATTATCAAATAAATTATTTAGAAGTATAACAACAGAATATAAATTATATTATAGGTAATTAATAGTTTACAGATCATAGCGTTTGAGCTCGATGCAACTAGGACACGTTAGGTTATGTGACGTCTAGGTATTTTTTTTTTTGGATATTATACAGCATCAAATATAAATATATATAAAAAATAATATACAATAAACAACCAGAAATTGCACTGACAATGCTTACCCAATTAAGTCAAGGTTTATTATATCTTGACTTTATTACATAAAACAAATAACATAAAAAAAATAAATAGTAAATATGTACATAAAAAAACAATCAAAACATTGATAAAATACACTAATATTTGTTAAGAACTTGTATGCATAAAGATGTGTATTTTAGGTTGATAATAATAATAGGTTGTTTCTTGAGCACTATTAATTTTAGATTAAATTTGACAATTTCTGTATGTTTTTTGTGTTTGGTTAAACACATTCTATGAATGGGCTTTTTTATGGAAAATATAAACGTAAAAAAATATATTTAAAATTAATAACAAAAATAAGATAGCAAAAGAAGCAATGAAAGATGAAGAAAATATCAATAAAAAATCTCATTCACAACACTTCACATATGCCGATGCATTTTATATTGCATTTCTGGTGAGATCGTATTAAGATCGATTTCCTCGGGTGTAACTAACTCATTTTCGTGAAATGTGTATTTTCCTGAAAACTGAAAAGCGCCGGTCGTGCGGCGGGAAAACCGCGAGAAAGAACCGGCGAGGCGCCGCTGTTGTGTCACCAGCCGGAGCCGGCGAGGCGCCGCTGAGTGCTGCATTGTTTGTCCGCCATCGGGGAGCGCGCTGAAGCTGTAAACGTTGCGAAACTGCAAACGCGATTACCGAACGAGATGTATGAAACAAGCGCGTTTCGCTCGCATGAGGCTAACTTCACTGCATTTTTCCTTTCGTCAAATTAAAATAAAATATTTCGACATGGATCCATTAAAAATATTCGAAATCGCTTTAGCACCCCTGTGAATTATTTATTATCTTCAAAATTGTTATATCATTTTTTTTCTACAAAGACAGTGATTTTCTGTGGATATTCATTTGATACATTTATTTATAAATTTATTCAACAGGTTTTAATATAATTTTTTGTTGCATAACAAAATAAGATAACAAGATGAAAAATATCAAACAAATATTTTATCTCAGAAAGTAGATTTTTAATCCCACTATACGAAGAGACGAATATATCAATTCAAGTCTAATTGATATAAACAAGAAAAGCAATTTTAATAGCCTCATAGATACTCCACAGGCGGATATATTTATCGGTACCGAGTCATGGTAATCTCTTAACATTCTGAACGATGAGGTTTTTTAAACAAAATTTTCTGCTGTTCATCGAGTTCACATTCGTAATGGAGAAGGCATTTTCATCGGAGAAAAAAAACCAATTGAACTCACTTAAGTATGAAGTGATTCTTTACATGAATTGCTCGCTGCTAAAATCACTGTTGTCTTTCCATTTTGTCATGATTAGATCATATCGGCCTAGCTACGATAATTCAATTTCTAGAATTTCTCACATCGCTTAAAGGTAATTACGATAGTAATCCTGGAATGCAGATCATTATTGCAGGTAATTTAAAAATCCTAGACGCCGACTGGACCAGTCGTTATTCCTGCCAATCCAAAGGGCAAAAAGGGGATCAAGTGGTAAATAGGGCCACACGATCTCGTAAGGAATCTGTTAATATTTTAGATGTCTTGCTTGTACCTACCAGTATTTCTTGATGCAATATTGTGGTATTTGATGGTTGAGTAACTGTCTAACGTTGCCATAAAAAAATATTGTGGGTAGCATCTCCCAAAATCCCTATCTACCAGAATTTACGTGGAAATACAAAACAGCAATCATAATGTGGAACCGGATCCCGTTTATTATACGACTTTAATTCGAAAATTAAAATTATAAGGAATCAATCGTCAAAGCATAAACAGATTTTCCATCAGGCCTCATAAAAATGGAATGGTGGTGGTAAAAATGCAACTTCTTGATTTCTTGAATCTGATTTAATTACTACTTAAAGGCTGACTTTATAGCTTTCCTTCTTAATTGCTGACCTAGTCTTCTCTTCATCCTTTTTCTCCTCTTCTGAAAGTAATGTTAAATTTATAAATTCTACTTTAATCAGTTTCTCAGAGGATTGTCATTATTAATGATAATTCTTTTTATTAGTACATACCTTACAATATTTTCAAAATAATAAATCGGGTTATGAGACAGGCCTTTAAGTACCAAGCTAAGAGTACTGTGGTATTCTAGGAAACCCTGTTCTTTAATAGCAGTACTAAGTTGTAGTAATGTTGTCGCAATACCGGTTGGGAAGGATGATGGTCTTAGAGTGTTAAAAAGTCTAAAATCCAATTCTTTTCCAAGCCCTGCCGGGAGTTGCCCTTTTATTCCTTAACTAATTGTTCAAAACGTATTTATAAAGCTATATTTTTTAGTGAGCTATATTATTTATGTCCTTATCATTTAGCTAAGTATCATCGTCGTTATTTGGTGATAATTTTCAAAATTATTCTCGAGAGCATTTTGAGGAATTTCTAAATTATAATATAATACATGCGGTCTTTTTTTATCGTATCTACTAATATTGCTAAACAGAGCCTTCCTGACGACACTAGTCATAAATTTTATTATTGCACACAGTCAAATGTAAAATAACCATTTCATTGTTTGGTAATTGTTATGTTATAATTACCAGACAATTAATTGTTTATTCTGCAACCAAACGTACATAAAGTGAAAAAATGTTTTGTTATTGAAACCAAATAAATAAACCAAATACATAAGAGGTCCAGTCTAGAGAGCCGAGTGAGACTACAAAGTTTCAATTATTTATCTAGTCAAGTGTTTCATTTTGGGCGCGCAAACACGCGCTTGGCAAACAGGCTCCAAGTTTGGTCGGCGGGCGCTAACAGTTCTCATGTAACTTGGCAAACTTCTCTTATTTGCCCATTCTGCTCGGCGCGAAGCTGCGCAACTTCTTGCTCGCTGGAAAATGGCTAACAGCTAGTTGCGACGGAACTAATCTAATTCCGAAAATCCAATACTTCTGTCGTGACTATAAAGGATGTATTACATATTTTTATTAATAAATGCGCTGAGTTTACACTAAAAATAAAACTATTAACCGAAATTGACACCTTGAAGAGAAGACCCCCAAAAAAAGATTACTTTATGTTTAGAGAATATACTAAAATAAACGCTTACACTCGGTTAGCATAAGTAACATGTCCTGATCTTTGATAGAATCTTAAAAGAGGGCTTAATTTATGTTTCTATATTATTTTACTATACCAGGGAGTATCAGGGAGGGGACTTAAGGTTGTTCTCTATCGCCGAACAACCCTAAAACAATCTGGGAATATTAATACAGCATCACCAAAAGATACCTATTACAAAAATAACTATAACTATAACAAATCTGTAGTATAAATTTTGTTAAGAAATATTATAATTACCAGAAATTGCCAAAAATAAACATTTAACAATGTGGCATGGACGACAAAATAAACATTATTTTATAATAATTAGCAATATATCTCCGTTAAAATAATAACTTAAGTTTATATTTTTTAGTTCTACTATCACAAAGTGATAAAGAGAATCAGTAGTTGAGCATTGATTTAGTATTGCATCACTCGCCACTTATGCCAATTTCAAATTAACACATTAGGTTCATACTTAGCCCATTTAAAAGATGAGCATATTAGCATGTAGTGCTTTTATATTACGTTTAAAAGTATTATAGTTTTTTTCTTGTGTTCGTGTTTGTTTTATTGAATTTGAAATACCTAGTATATATTATATTATGTCTGTTGTTTAAAAATGTAATAAACTTTTTTTGGACCTATTCACAACATAATGTAGGTATAACTTTTAAATTGAAGGTAATTAGTTTATCATTTTTTAATTTTTATCTTCACACTAATTCATTAATGTTTTAACGCATCTTGGCTTATCACGCATGCCCGTTATGCTATGAATGAAAATGAGATAATTAAACAAATATTTTGTGATAATTATATCATAAAATTATTCAAACAGAAGTCCATTTACCATACAGACGCCATACAAAGTGATCACTCTCCACTAGTGCAAAACTGTTACAGTAATAACATTTGCAAACGGCTATTAGCGCGAATCAGTCAATTATAGATATGAACCGTTAAAAGCTATTCAGAGCGAGTGTGGCCGTTATTATAATTTCTCATACATATCGCGTATTTCCGTACATTTTTGATTTATTGTATTTTGGACGCTCAGGGCTGCCACGCTAGCGTGCAAACTATTTATTCAATATTATTAGTTAACATTTCATCAGTTTTATTAGGTACGTAAAATGGGTAATGCTCATACAAAATAGTGGCTTCCTAATGCATTAAAAATTAGTATCCAACTTGCGAATATGGTACACCAGTTCAGATTATCTCGCATACCGCCTCCGCATGTTTCCTGGACACCTCCAAAAGCTACATCAGCTTCATAACACCAGCTGCTTTAGATTGGTTGCAAAAGTTGGATTATGACTTATAAACATGAACCCCCCTGAATGAGCTTTAGGGTTGTGCCCACAGAATCTATTCAATATTCTGACTTTTTATCATTCTCATAGAATTTATATTTTGTGTATTATTTCATTTTAATTTGTTTTTTGACAATTAATTAGATTATGCATTTTAATTTCATATTAAAAAAATATAATAAAGAAATAAGTGTTTTTTTTATAAAATAAATAAAGGATGAACTAAGTTCAAAAGTTATTTTTTTTTTTTATTGAGAAAACATGTTGGCTGATGAGTACAAGTTTCCCTAACTAGGTAAGAGTTACCTGTTCTAAGGAAGGTTATATATATGAATGTTACAGTGAGCATACAAGAGACCAGCGCAAAACCATGTGAAAATATAAAAATGAACTATTGAGAATACAGTTTGTATCCCGAAAATGATACGAATAATACCCTCAAAATAAACCGATAAATACATATAATGATTATTTATCTGGATAGTTGTATTCCCTAATCAGCACAATTTGAAGACAATCACAGCAAAATCTACGTAATGCGAAAAATGTAATTTGCTTATGTAGGCACACTGTGAAGTTTGGTCATATAAACAGCTTCGAGAAGAGAAAAAGCTAAGAGTTAGAAGTGTTTCATTATGATGTATAGTAAGTTTTTAACATTATACGGCCTTAAACGTTGGTTGGCTGGGAAAGTAACGGCGCGTGCATTTTCTTATAGTGACCGCTTAGCAGCGTACTAATGCGTTCATGCATAAGGTCGATAATAACTTCAAAAAATTAGGTACTAATAACTCAAGGTTTCTCTTTAAATTTTAGTATAATATTATGGAGTTGCTAAAAGAATGTGGATTTTGGAATGTACAGTATGGTTTACAAGTTACACATATCTCTGAATGGGTGAGTGACACATATATTTTTTCAATGGCAAAAGGAAAAAATAGCAGTAATCTCCTGGATTGGTAAATGTGCACGTCCTAATAACTAGACTACCACTATATCAAAATGAAATAAAAATAATAATAAGATTTAGGTTGGCAGCCCTTGCTACGCTGTTAAAATATCGCATGCAGCCCGTAGCCCGCGACCAGAATCGGCGGTCAAATGCGGCTCATCGGGAAATACACCAAAAAGGAAGTTACTGCAATTTCGTTTCATCGAATGTTTATCGTACTATATGCTGCCTATGATAAACACCACTACACCACTGTAAATCACGACGCTCGTGATGGGGCCGTTATTCAAAATTATCTACTGAAATATGCTCGTTGCTCTGTAATGGAGATTGTAAGCCATAACAATGGCACGCATAGACAAACTACAGTAAATGACATAAACAATTTATACAAACACTTAACTAAATTTGAAATGCCCAGAGTTAGCTTAAAATATACTAATATTAATTGATATAATATTTAGTTATAATTTAAGTTAATATAAGAAAAAATCATACAAGGAATACTATAACAATATGCGAATCTTATGTATATAACCTGCTGTAGCCTAACCCATAATGTAATTACTATTATACATAATTATTTAATTTTTTTATAGACAACAAAATAGTCTATAAAACATTTAAATATAGTATCATTACTAGGTAGGTAATATAAATCCTTTATGAATGAATAATGCTGCTACAATATGCTCACTGTAACACTTCATATATAACCTTCCTTAGAATAGGTAACTCTTACCTAGTTAGGAAGGTTATAGACTTGTCCTCATCGGCCAACATGTTTTCTCAAAAAAAAAAACATATTTGTAATGAAGGGCATCTTTATCTAGCAATCATGCATTTCACAATACTCTATTATAAAAATATCAAACTTTGAATGACATTAAAAACTATTTATAAACAAACAACTATTTTAATCAGACTACCAAATTAAATTAAATACAATCACCAAACTAATCCTTATGCATAAAATACAGCATACATACGGATACCGACTATACATTAGATATTTGCCATTGTAGCCTTATTCGCATTAAACCATCAAAGGACATGCTTCATGCGTTAGGCGAATTATTTTCTACCTATAATGTCGAAAAATGACTGTAGTATGCCGTAATTGTGTCTATAATGTCAAACGACCACAAAAATGATGAATCGCTCGATATTATTATTTATATGATTATTATGTGAAATATAAAATCTTTGACAATAATAAGGCTAGAAAATAAGTCATGCTAATATAATAAGATAACCCTGTTAATAAGTACCTAAGTCTTATTTAATAAAACAGACCAGTACTCAATGAATCTAGGTATGGACTATTTTGGACTATTATAATCTTTATTGCGGATCTCCTAGCGCTTGATCATTTACATTGTCCGCAGGACAAAGTCTAGGCTATCAATATGCCAGTAACAGCATTTTCTTGTAGCCTAATCGTATGTAAAACGTATAGTTCAAGAGGCAACAGAACAAAAATCTATAGTTATAGTTTATAGTTATATTATATTTTATTATAGTTTTAATAAATTTATTTCAATAACATAGGTAAACTTCATATAAATCGAAACTTATGTAGTTAATACCTAAAGCGCACCAGCTGGCTACTAGACATAAAAGTAGAGGAATTTAAGTGGTCCATAAATTGGTTTCTAAATTATCCCGAAAAACGGTTTCTAGGTTTCCTTATACCTATTTTATATAATTAGGGCATTGAAATCTTTCACAGTACTAAAGCTAAAGAAAAAGAATAAATTTAATTTAAGTTATTATTATATTTATTGCCAAGACGTAAAGAAGCAGGTTGTAAAAGAAACTTAGCAGAGTCCTTAATATAGGAAATTGTAAGGATTATTACGCAACAATGTAATATTATTTATACTTTTTTTGTTATTTTTTTAATTCACAACTTGATCATGTTATTTTGATAAAAATATTATTAAGCACCAAGCTTTTTTTTTGTAATCTATTTTTTTACCAAAAGTAATCTCGGTAGTGGGCAAATTCAACGGTGATTTAAAAAAAAAATCGTAAGAAAAAAGGCCAATACAACATTTCGTTTGAGCACGGCAGCTAAAGTGTTGATTAATAGTCGCTGCGGCGTGCGTGCGAGTGATGATTTACGGCCTCGTCTAAATATATAATGTGTAAATTTAGTAACTTTTAATCATGACTAAAATAGAAGTAAAATTTAAAAGTGGGACTTTTCTGAGAACTAAACTATTATTTTGTCTACAATATGAACTCGACCGCGCCGTCAATCTTTTCGATGGCGCTGGCTCTTTGTCTGTCGGCATAAAGAATATCGCATCCCGATGCAGTGGAAGGAGTTGTCCTGCGGCATGGCCTGCGGTTGACACTTTACAGGCCGAGTCATTCGGCCGCGAAGCCACCCGAACGTCCGTCGGCGCCTTGCATAATCTACATACATACATAGTACATTTCATTCATACACATTACATACATACAAGATGTATCTATATAAATATTTTTACACGTAAGTTTTGGTTATGTATTGTATAATTATAATATTTTTAAGGATTTATTATAGGCCGCTTTACGATAAATATATTTTCTTTTTACTGTTATCGGATGAACAATAAACGTCTTATGGTGGCATTGAACTGAAATATGAGAACATTTTTAAGGCCAAAGATACCTACATTTGTTTATGATATTTTATTTGTGAATTGTAATAAAACAATTAAAACTAGGCTTTAATTAGTATATTAGTTATATCAAAGATATGCTCTTAATTTCTACTTAGCTTATGTGTTTTACGTATTTGCGTAAAGAAAATAATCCTAGACATTACATTCCATTGGTTTATTCTCACATGTAGTGCCAGGCCACGATTTTTCCTGTAGATACAAGGGAATATTAGGAAGGAGGTTAAAAGTATTCACTCGTTTCAACTCCAAGCTGGAGTCCCGCGACGCGACGCGCTCAACTTTTATCGTTCGTCTGGAAAATTGGATGTGGTCTCGAATATTTTTTTCACTTCGCTTTTTGTAGTCGTCGACCTGTTCAGAACGGTACAAAACATTATATCAATTGATCGAAAAAAATAACGAGGTACCATACCTATTATAAGAGTGCTAACTACCCGCTGTGTATAAATAACTATTGCCATTTCATGCTTTAAGCTATGCAAAAATGGGTATCGTAAAAAAATATATACCGCAACTATTAATTAGGTTTCTTTTAAAATACATATGATTAAAAATAAATAAATATTTGTGAATATTTTTAACTGTAGAAAGAAAATTAATAACATTTTTTCGAAGTTTACGCTTGCTACCTATGATATAGTCCTGTACCTCCAAAGGTTGGCGATAACACCTGGCAATGGATACTGATCAAAACAATTAGTAGTTAAATTGTACTTGACTAGCATTGATTTCAGTAAATTGTTTTTCTGATTATATACTTTTTAACTATATATACTGTATGTATACATATATATTTATTTATTTATTGTTTATTTGGAAAATAAACCGTACAATATAAATATAAGAAATGGTACATACAATTTCCTGTAAAATTTGATAACAGGTTTTCGCTAAAGTACAGAAATATATGAAAAGATTAAAATTAAATTAGACTCGCACTAGGGTTTTATAAATACAAATATATTTTAACATACATGATTTTGAAACAATAATAGTTTTAAACTGTCAGAGGCCAAAGGAAATAAAATGATGTCTAAAGATTAGTTTTTTTATTAGTTTTGCTAATTTAATCTGTATAATAATAATACTAATATAATTGTATAACTGAGTTGTATATTTGACTTATATTTAGTGATTGTTTTTTTTAATAGCGGTAAATCACCTAAAAAGATATTTGACACATTTATTATTTTTTTGATAAAGCAAAGGATACCAAAATATTTGTAAAGGCATTAGAGAGGTCCTGTACAGCGTGGCGGTGAGGTTGAGCGCAGGATGTCGGTTTAAACCCAGCGCTGAGTTTTATAAAAATGTATTTTTAGCTCTCATCTGAAATATTATGTAACCATCTAATTAGATGAAATAAAAGAGGGATGATATCTAAAAAAAAATATATAAAACAATGAATATGTGATAAGATGAAGGATTGTGGTGAAATGAGATGATTTGCCTCTATTAAAAAAACAATCATCAAATATATACTTAAATAATTCAACAACAAATTTGAATGGCTAAGTAGCATTCGCGTAGATAAGGTCCCTTAACTAACATCCGACGGGTTCATAACAGATCGTTCCGCATTAGACATTAAATTTCATGTTAAAGTGGACGATGGAGGGACGTAATAGTATAGGATTTTTACTGTGGTATAGGTAAATATGTAAAAACCATTATCAAGTCCATTACGTAACCCTAAAATGAATGTAATATAGGAAAGCAGTGGTCTGATCTGAATTCGACCTAAAGCCAAGACGCGATGGGACAAGCAAGCCGCGTGTATTTGACTTGTGCACTGGAGAGCCTACTGGGACGAGTTCACATCCGAAAAGTTTAATTTCCAATTTGGTGGCCGTTTTATCTCGCTCACACTTGGGAATTTTTACCGGGAAATCGTTGTTAATTACTACCACGAAAACGTCACCTGATTGGATAGTTTTGATTAATTAATGCCCCCAGTTTCAACGATATAATTATCCAAGTTACGACTGGCTAAGCTAAGCTAGCACGTATCCACCTCACATTTAAAAGTATAATTAAAAATTGCTTTATTATTATTGATTCTGTAACTTTATCTAAAATTTAATTATTCTTTTAGCTTTAAAAATTCTTATAGCTTCTTTCTGAATTATGTTACGTAAATTATATTTTAAAACACAGGTAGATAACATCAATAAGATTTTAATAATATATAGGAACATATTATTTATTTTATTTTTTTAAGCATAATTAAGGTTTATTTATAGTGAATATCCTCATTTGCTTAGTTTTTCAATCAATCCTAAAATCTTCTATGTTCACACGCCAAAACCTCGAGATTGCTTCTCTCTTACATAGAAATTATAGTTAATAGAAATTATGAGTATATTTCTAATGAATCTTTTTATAAATATTCTTATGTACAAACGTAATACAAGACGTACGTACAAAGACAAATAAATAAACATTATTATTGCATTTGAATAATAAAATACACTAGTACACATATTTTGAATTCAATAATTTTAAAAATATTTACCTAAAAAATATTAGGTATTATTATTGATAAAATATTTAATAATAATAAAATTATTTGTTTCAACCTCAATATTAAAATTAAAAAAAATATATTTTAGGTACTTGCTCGGTGACTAAAGAAGCAAAAAGTTTACTTTAGAACAGTTAAATCCAGTTAGGTATACATAGCTCTACTTACTTCCTCGACATTATTTAGTGTGCTGATTTAACATTGATACTAAAATAAATATGGTGCTTTTATAAGATAAAACCATATAATTCTTTTATAGTTCATGTAATCTTTGTTGATGTTTTCTTCTAAAACCATATACTAAACTTTTAAATCTAAGACATAAAACAGCACAACATATTTTTGACTGAATCTAATTCAGGAATATCGGAAACTTTTAATACGTCACAACAGTTAGGTACTCTCGTTAGAGCAGCGGAGCAGGCTCCAGTTGACGTTCTACCGATATTCTAGTATGAGAACCAGGAGAATTACATCATTTAAATAGTTATAAAGTAGATTACTGGACTATGCATATTGAGGCTGCCATTTCACGTCTTTCAGGGGTTTCAATCGTTCTGGGACACCTTGTATATATTTACCCACAATCCTTTATCCCAATCACATATCCATTTTCTTATTCCTTATGTTTTATTATCATCACTTTCTTGTTTCACCTTACTATAATAATTGACCATGTTAATGGATATTAAATAGGACGGGTGAAACTAAAAATGCATTTTTATTTCATTATTGTTAAATATTGTTTTATTCAATTAGTCAGGCTGTGTGTACTACAAAATAGTTTACTTTTTCTAAATTCGTAAAAGTAAATATGTAAATATAGATATAAAAAATGGTATCGTAATATTTGTTATTAATTCTAATACTTTTTGTTAGTAGAAACCCATTTTTAGTTTTACATTGGTTTTTATTATTTAATCGAATTTATAATTTTTTTCTTTGTTTCTGTGTAAAACTGTTGGTTTTTCCAATAAAGATAAATAAAAAATAAATAATAATACTATCATCAAAACATTATACTTTTTTTTAATTCGTTGCTTTCTCTCCGTCTTGCCGCTGGTATTGCTGTAAGAGTTTGCGGCAGTTATTTTCTATCCTTATTAATGATGCAAGCCTTCCATTCTTTGGTATTGGCTGGTTGGCAGATGGTATACATACTGTGGTTAGTTTTTGGCCAAATGCTTATTTATGCCACTCAACTAGGATAGATTCCAAGAAAAAAATATTTATTTATTTTATTTTTTTTGAGGAAACATACATTCATACATTCATATGAATACGATGGAACAAAAGCTTTTCCATACATGAAAGAAGATTATGATATTAGAAAGGTTACATGAAAAGACTATTCCATTTTCTGACAGTACGCGGAAGAAAAAAATGGAAACCTACATTCTTCCTCTTAAAAAAATCCTTTATATTATCTCATCGCGTTTAATCAAGGATCTCTCTTTTGATAGCTTTTATTGAACTATAATTGTTTGTTTGTTTGTTTAGGTCAAATATTGCAAGCTTAATTAGAACCACAGCCTCTTATCCTAAATCAATAATTTTAATAATATCCAATAATTTTATAATATTGTAAACAAATCCCAATATGAGTTCTTTATTTTACTGATATGTTAATATCCTAAAATAATTACATTATGTTACTAATTTTATTAAAAAAAGTCTCAGCCATAGTTAAAAAGCTGTACAAATGTAATTATTTAAATAAAAGAATTTGTTTCAGAATTGTAGCATTATATTTTATTTTTCAAATAACAAGTTTAGTTAAATATCAAATACACATTTTTTTAAAAAGTAACGTCATTCTTAGGAGTATGTATCTTCACATTAAGTATAAGTATCTACTTCACTATACAGTATTGCAGCGTCTACAATATAAATGCAATTATTTCATAAATCTAACGCCAATTGACCCATTTGTATAAAATACTAGTTCTTCTAGATATTTATAGTCAATCAGTTTAGTGATGTTTCTTTGGTAACAATTTTTAAAATTAAATTTACCTAATCAAATTAAAAAATAAATTTAATTAAAACTAAACATTGCGAAAATAATTTAAAATAAAAATGACCTAATTTTTATTGTGGATAAATCAAGATATAAAAAATATTGTAAATATTTTTCAGTGTATTTTAAAAGAAAGACATTATATCTTTTTTCGAAAAAAGTCAAGTCGCCTAATTTATTTATGTTAGATTTAAAAAGGTACATAAGTAAACCACACTTAGATGTATTTTAGTTTTTAAAAATCTGTTAAAAGGACAAATACAAAATAAACAAAAAGGAAATACTTATAAAAACATTTATACAAAACAGCTATAAACAATATTTTTAACATTAAATAATGTATGAATAAAGTTAAATTGCAGTTATAACTATACAATATATGTACACTTATTCGTATGTACGCTTAAGGATAAACAAAAATATTTATTTTTTATTTGTTACACTATAAAGCTAACAGTAAATAGGAAACGACTTAAAGTAATATGGAGTACGTTACAAAAGTACCTAATATTTACAAAAATATGTTACATTTTACAATACATGGTTATATTTACACGGATCAAAAATAATATTAATAAAATAAAATTTGATATAAATATATTTAAATAAAATAAAAAAAAAATAGTTATTTGTTTTATTGCAATATAAAGCTGGCTCCAGCTAAATTGCTGGTATCAGCAGATAACGGTGTTTTGTTATGTACTAAATCTACGTAGGTTTGTTTAGCAACATAATCTTCGTTAGAGGAAAGAATGTAAATTTATATAGATCTACGTAGAACCGCGTAGTTCGTCGATTAAAATACCTAATTTAGGCTAATATTTTTATTTGTAGCTAGATATCATTCTCAAATTGAGAGGGTACCTGTGAGTGTCCGGTTCATGCTTACTCCAGTTAGGGGTTGTGTCGCAACCCCTAACCCCCCCCCCCCATACCCCCTGTGTTAGGGGTTGTGTGGGGGGCATGACGATTTCTAGCTTTATTATTGTGTAAACGAAACATTCGGTAGTTTATTTACATCGGTTATATTTATGTTCACAGCTTATCCCCTGAGTAGGTCTGAACGCTGATTCAGTAATTTTGTTTCAAATTTGACATATTTTGTAGGTAGTTAAGCGCCATCATAAACATTTGACAAGGAAATTAAGGAGTCCTTTGTTCGCGACTGGCAAAATGTCCCGGGCGGCTGATCAGCAAAACCGTGCAATAATCATTTCATCAATATTTGATGAAACATTATCATCGAATCTCGTCGACGCGTTTCCGTAATTATCACTTCATCCACATCCATTCATTGGAATGGATTGAAAATTTTAGTGCTTGACATTGTTTCAAAAGCTAATGATTATTGATTTAGGTGCATTTGGAGCCGCCATAATTGAGAAGGATTATTCATTAATTGAGTATTTCATTAATGACTGCTGATTACAATGATTTTATTCTATTAAGAGGGCAGCATCTACCCCACCTTATTTTGGCCCTAACAGCAGTGATATTATTTTTTAACATAGTGTTTGTTTGGTGAAAGTGTGTAGCCCAACATTTATTTTCCTAATGAGAGGTTTAATTTCACTCGGTGAATTTTCCGACCAAGTTAATTACTTTTTTTGCGTAGTTTGGCTGGATTGGGAGCTAATTTCAGACCATATATTATCAACATAACATTATATTAATGTTATTTATATTCATATACGTAATATATACATATTTATATATAGATCAAAAAACTACATTATAAATATTGTAACTTGGAAATCGTAATATAACGTAATATAATTTATAGAGGGTAAATATTTATACACCTTTCTCCTTTCTTTCTACGATCACCAGAAAAAAAACAGTAAATGATTTCAAACATAAATATGTATATCAAAAATTAAAATTATTATTTTTTAATTACGTCACGCACCGCTCGGTCACGAGTCAGTAACTAGTTCTTAAACATTAAAATTATTTCGATTAAATGTAGAATTTGTATTTCTTGTAATTGGGAAAAATACCAATATTTTATAAGCGAATAAAAATACACCCTATAAAAAGGAAATGAGAATTTTAGTATGAAAAATATCATTTAATTTTCATGGAGAACGCGATTTTATTTAGATTTTACTAAGCAAAAATACTTCGTATTGATTGTATCGTATCCAATAACTGAACATCAAAATATGATTTAATATACTAGAAGTTTCATCTTTATACGCCTAGGAAAATCACGTTCATTTCATCTTATGAAATGACTTCGTGACAAAATGGAGTTCTCATATGAGATACGTGCGTCATTTAATTTTTATCTTCCATATAGCATACACGATGACATGAATTGAGTTAGGTTGAAGCATC
This sequence comes from Neomicropteryx cornuta, assembly GCA_020383195.1. Taxonomy (NCBI): domain Eukaryota; kingdom Metazoa; phylum Arthropoda; class Insecta; order Lepidoptera; family Micropterigidae; genus Neomicropteryx; species Neomicropteryx cornuta. Next base: position 18,385,571 of record JAHKQU010000014.1, read on the forward strand.
ACATTTAGTAAATACTAATTATTTTGTCGTCATAAATAACAATAAAATTATTATTAATTATTTGTATAGTTGAATGTGTACCTAAAATATATACAATTTTACTTTTTATATCAAAAACAAACTATTTATTAAATAGGTACTTATAGTTTTTTAAACTAATTACATGTTATATATAATTTGTTTACCTACAGATAATATTTTTTAATGTAGCATCGCTAGGTAATATTTGATTTATTTCTTATAGTCAAACTATTATTCCTTTCGTAATTCACATTTGGTTTCTTGTTTTCAACTAGTGCCACTATGAAATAATATAAATTTACAATATTACAATAATAATAATAATGGTATTTTACAATAATTTTAAAGTTGTATTTCATTGGGTTTGACCAACCGTATGAATCTCATAGGATAAGTCGATATTCCACATAACTCTACCTAATTAAGTCATATAACTAATTAGACGTAATAGAAGGTAGATATAGAATAGAAAGATTTGCTTCGTCGTCTTCTGGCTCGCGCTGTTGGGATTTCCTCCAAGGAAGCCAGCGTCCTTGGCGTTGGACTCCTGGCCGGCGCCTGACCTGCCGCTGCGCTCTCGGAGTGGCCCCTGCTCGCTCAGATCCTCGACGCTGTTGTCCTCCAGGCCGCCAATGGACTCGTTGGACGTCTCCCCGGCAAGTTGTACGACCTGGTGGGTGTCTATCTCGGACGGAATGACTGTTGAAATCAAAACTGGGTTAGTAACTTCAGACATTGTTCTATTTTTTTTAAAGTTATTCACGGATACATCGAGAATCCCATAGCACTCGGAGAGATTGGTTTCTTTGTTCCGGACCGTTTGACTAGATCCGTTAAAGCCGCCTGCAGGGCCTAACCATCAACCTAGTGCGAAGCCCAAGGTTGAACATGCCTTTCGCATTGGTACTCCTCTCCTCCACATCCACTGAATGGATCCATTTACATGCATACACATTAACACACCCTTACATTTCATACCATACAACAGACAACAGACAACAGATTACAACACTGACACTATTATCACATACATAAATTTAGATGCTAGTTCGTTCTGTGAAATATATATGTTAAATTGGAGATGCCTTTAGTGGGATTGAGTTGTTCATTAATATATTTTTATGTAATTGTCTTTATGTATAGCTGTAAGCATGTCTAAGAATTAAATAAATAAATAATATCTTTTAAACTAAAATCTAAATTTTAGTTTTAGGAAAAAAAGAGGTGTGATAGGCAAACATTTTTTGAAGGTATGAGGATTCCAAAGATGTACATTCAGTTTAAAAAAAATGTTCATAAATACGTCATTTAATATAATAATAATATATATATATATATATATATATCATTGTTCTGCACGGTAAGAAGATTTATTAAAATATACCATCTAAAAGGGGAAAGATACAGAACAAATATCCCTAGTGGTTGGGGAATAAATATCCCTAGTCAAATAAATACATATAAGAATTTTATTATTAGAATTAAGTACTTCTCAGATAATATAACATGCTTGTAAAATCTGTTATGTACAATAACTCAAATAAAAATAAATTAAATAGAAATTAAATGGTTGCATACCATAAAGTCGTATGTTCCCCTCTGCATCTCCGATGGAGTTCTTAGATATGCATTTATATCCTCCAAGATCTTGTTTCTGAATTCTTCTGATGATGAGGCGCATTTGAACGCTGTAATATGAGCTGTTGATTTCTGTCATTTGATACTTATCATTGGTTATAAGCATTTCACCTACGAATAATAAAAAATACGAAATTGGAAACTTGAAATGTACAAAAACTTATATTGGATTAATTTATTGTGATAATAAATCTGTTCGTATATTAAATTGAGGCGGAAACAAAAATGCTAACAAAAAGTAACATATGAGATTATTCTCTACATTTTTTTTTAAATCTCTTTTAACCTATGTGAACAAATGTTTGAAATATGTTAAGTTTTTTTTTTTAATATCCTTTATTTATAAACAAAACATACAATTTCTATTTGTTTGTTCATTAAACCCTTGCGGATTTTTATGTGAACTAGTTCGTTCCCACTTTTTACTTATTTAATACAATTGATATAATATATTTTATTACATATTCATTATTCATTACATGATAACACTTTTAAGAATGCACATGACGGTATCTATCCACCCTGACTTTATTATGTTTAATTAAAACGTTTATTTTTGAAATATGTCTGAATCGATTTATGAGGGGTTATTATGTACTCGAGTGTAATAGATAAAGGTGTAATAGAAAGCAGATTTTTGATTGTATTGGGTGAATACATAAATATATCAATCTCCGCGGAAATGGAATTTAATAATTCGACTGCTCTTCCAATCGGAATGTTTTTCCTACGACAACAAATTATTTAATTTTCCATAATTCCATTTAACGTGGAAATCCACTTAGTCCTGCAAAATTAGCGACCCTATTGACAAAGAGACTGTTTGTTTATTTGATGGGATTCGACTGGTACAAAGTACGCTCGAATGTCGGATGCAATCGTTCTAAAAGTGGCTCCCGAGTGCTCTTGGCTCTGAAATGCAGTTTATGGCCATCGCTATAGTACTGAGGGAGGACTAACCCTGGACCAACACCCTCCACTCACCCCCTTTAGTCCGAGAGCTAGCGGCAATAATATATATAAAAGTTGCATCGTAGATTTTTTTCTACTATACAACCCTAAAATTAGGTACCCATATAAAATCAAAATAATAAAAAGGCTAATTTTAGAACTCGCTGTGTAAGGTTAAAATATACAGCGTATGAAAACATTTTCAGCTAAGCCAAATGTGGTAATGAAGCGTTAAATGGTATGACTATGTGCGGATTCGAACCCGTGACTTTTGGGGCAATATCCAATGCCTTAACCACAGACTACCACGATCTCGACTTACTGTATGTTCAAACATTACTGTTTGAACAACAAAATGTGTTCATGTCTATTATTATTTTTGCAAATTATACCGGAATGCACGGAATTGATTACATAAAGGTTTCATCGAGTCCAAAGTTTCTATAAATTTAAATATAAAAAACTAAAATATAAAAACCACGCAGAAACGTGCAGATAATAACGTTTGGGTGAACCGTTTCATTCTATTTTTGCTTTTTTGAGGATTTATGTAATATTTCTAAGTTTGTAGATTTTTTTTTGTGGTAGCGTTTATAGATTTTTTAAGTTTCTTTGATTTATCGGAAACAACGATAGTTAATTTTTGAATTCTTTGACAATTTGTAACCGTAATTTATGGATCCTAAATGAATAAAATTATTATTAACGAAAACCGACGTATTTGTTTTGCGCTTTATGCAGACGTGTTTTATAGCGGGGGCTATTGAGAAATCAGGAGATCGTAAAATGACACTAGTGTGGACCGAACAAATTCGATGAGCAGAAGAAAGGATGAAATGAAGAGTTCTCTCGATATGTTTAAAAGTTTTAATGCGTCAACTCAATGGTAAATACTTCTTCCAAATTCTTTCGCAATTTCACGCTCGAGTGAGTCAGAACTGAGCGACGTCTGTTGACCAGGAAACTGGTAGGGAGGTAACTACCGATATCTCCTGGTCGAGTGGCGTAAGCAGTTCACGCTCGGTTAAAGTCATACTGCTAACGAAGTTAAAAATAATTTACGAATGGAATAAATAATTATATTTCTTAGGTATATCATAATTTTAAAATGAAACTTCTTTCAGCATGTGAGTTAGAGTGAGGCTAGATGGGGCGAAAGGAAGGCATCGCTTAAGAGTATGAAATGTTTAAAAAAAATGCTCTGTTTATCGTTACATTTCTGCGTCATTATTACTAATTATTCGCCATGACGTACTCGCATTTCTAACATGCACTAATGCAATATGATGTAATAGGTTGAAACTTTATTCTGTCTTCAAATCTTAATTAACTTCAATTAATCTTAACTTCAGTGCATTTAAAATCATAAGCCTACATCAGTACCGGCGCTCTTAGTTATGTAGACTTTAGATAGACTGTAGATATAATAACCTTTATAAAATTTAAAATTAAATAAATTATTGTTTTTGTTTCAGTATTACTACGTGAATAAAGCGTTTGTGTATTATATTGATATTAGTGATGAATAATGGTCGTAGTATATTTTATTTTTTTAATTTTATTTTTATTTAATATGGTACAATAAGATGTTACATCAATAAATGATATAATAACACTGAATGAATTAAATTAATGTAATGTAGACAAATTAAACACCAGTAATTTATTGTTGCTCTGAAGTAACATGGCTACTCTAATTAGGTTAAAAAACCTGTTCTAAGAGCAGCCAAAAGGAAGTTGCAGAAAAAATGAAATATTATTACGTTCGCGAGACGTTACTAATAACAAAGGGGATCATAGCATAAATATCATAAATACAAAATAAATTACATATAATAAATAGTGCATAATATTATATACATATATATATAATATATATTACATACAATATACATTTATTAAATATATAATTCTAATAATTGTGTTACCTATAATTTATAGGTTAAATGCGCACCGCTAAATTGGCAGGTACGATATGACGTTTTTGTTAAATACTTAGACAAACTATAATCTACACTATAAATAATTCTTGAATATGAAACTATGAAAACTTCCTAATAGTTAGTATATCGAACTATTTAACAAAGAAGTTTAATTTCTGTAGTGTGGGTAAAATATGTCTGTTTTTTTTCGCTGTAAATGTCTCTCTTGCAATATGCCCATGTTGCAATGTTGCAAAAGAGCTAAAAGGCTAAAAAACGTCACACAGCGCTTCGCTCCGCCCCGTGACGATGGCGCCGTGACGATGGCGCCGTGACGATGGCGCCGTGACGGCCAAGGAGCGCCGAGTTGGTATGCGACCGAATGCGACCGTCCGACCGTCCGACCGCGCCGCGGCGTGACGGTCGCCGCATTTATGCGAAAAATTCCATCCCTTATTGCGGCCCTGAGATTCTGCTTACTCTTTTTGTTGCCATAGAGCCTCGCATGAAGATATTTAGATATATTTATTTTCACCAAAATGCAATAAAAACATAAAAAACCTTTAGATTTATAACTGATACCGTACACAACAGGGTAATCAGCTAAGCATACTTATATTAGTAAATTAAAATTTATAAATTGTATAGATATCATAAGTTTATAGGAAAATGAGAATTATTTTACGATTGTTTTTCCTTTTTTCATGTATTCATTCTTATTTATAAAATAATTTTATTATTTATACAGGTGTATTTAAAATCACTACTGTCACTCTAAAGGTGATCTAAGAGGTGATCTATTATGTGAACTAAGAGGTCTTACGAAAAAAAAATCTACTAAAATAATATTAAAAATGAGTAAAAAACTTTTTTATTTTCGAAGTATTTTGCGCCTTGCGTTCAACCGCTTTCTAAAATTTACTTTTTTTGTAATTGAGAAATATTCTTCTAATATTTTTTTTTTATTAATGTTGATTGCTGAAATAGATTAACCATATTAAAATACAGCTAGTGATTATAAATACAACCCGCATATTAAGTAAATAATTATTTAAAATCGGATTTCATTAAAATATCTTAAAAACAAACTAATGCGTACTGAAACGCTTCGATCCACAGTACGATAGGTTGAAAAAATATTAGTGTCTATATTATTATTTTTAGAGCTTTTGGTCGCTAATAAATAGATTACTATTAATTTATATTTTTTACCTATTAATAATTTCGTAGTGTAATTTTGTGTGGGTCTCAGATTATAAATAAATTATCTGAAAAATATTTGATTAACAATGTCTCCTTGTTTATTTATTTGGGGTTTTACAAAAAATAAAAATTTCAACACTATTTCAATTTCATTTTGTGTAACTGACAATGTTTTGAATATTTCTCGCCGAAAGGTTTTATGTACAAATTTCAATCTTTTAACCTACCCGAAAAACAAAAATCAATATTAAATACGTGCTTATTTGGTACTATGTCTGAGTACCATGTAAATTAAGAGACAGCATAATATGTCATCATTGTCGCTTCTCGCTGTGACGTCATTCATTTGTGGACATGCCCTGCGGTCCCGCGGGACATTGAGCGCTCGCAGCAGCCGGAAGCGGCGTCATCTGCATAAACGTCATCATATTGCTCTCCACAACGAGCGCAATAGTTTGCTCAAGTGGACGTCACTAGATTGATAGTGTGAAAACATAATTTATACATCCCTTAATTACTACCGGTGGACATCTGTCAACGGCAGTGAGTTCGCGTTTCGTAATTAACCTGATTATCAAACTGTTACATTGTAACTTAATAGTTACATAAATATTTACTACAATACTTTAATACTTTACTTTACCTTAAAAAAATAATACCTTATTTCTATCTATTCACAGCTTATACCATGCCCACTATTACCGATAAAAAAAACAGCTTATTGGTCCTGCGATTTTTAATGTTATTTATTATGAAGCTATATCAAAAATTCATCATGGTTACCTAGAAAAAAAACCTACTTTACGTGAAAATAGTAAATAATGTCTTTATTGTGAGCACTCAGCTGTTATCGTACGCCGTAACGGTGTCAAGGGCGTTATCGATCGACGCGGCATCGGAATTCGTACGCTAACCGATTTTACACCATCTGTTAAAAATAATAAATGTTAGAGACGATTTTTTTTCGCATTATTTGTATAATTTCTTACTCATAATAGGTTACAACTAAACCCCTTTAAGTCTTTGGTCCTGATTTTGCAATTTCTTAAAACCAAACAAAAATTCATTGATAATTTGTCGTAATAGTATATAATATTTTTAAGTTATTATCGATTACGATTCATTTTTGTCTAATGTGATTCTTTCAAAATTAGTAAGTAATAATCACGAATAATTTAAAATCAATATTTATTTTTATGTTATCTTCATAGATAACTTACTGGATAAAAGATTTTAATTAATTTGAAAAATGTAAGAAGCTGACTAAATGTTGACCTACTCGAAGACTGCATATCCACTGGTTTTCAGTGTTTCTCGACGTAGTATAATGCGCTTTCGCCAGCTTCCGGTGGACCGTCGAAGGCCAACCGAAGGCAGCAAGTCGCATATCCTCCCGGAGATAATTAATTCCAGGCGCCGTTTCCGGGACGCTCATTGTCAAGTGTCGGCGTATCTTGTATCGCCGCCAGCCGCACACGGCGATCGCTAGCCTCGGCAGCGCTCGAGAAGTAGGGATGCTTTTTGATTTCTAAACAATCGATTTTGTTCTGCTGTTAGTGCTGTTACGGGGCGTCGTTGTTAGTGCAAATAAAGTGCACTCGGTTAAACTATTTATTATAAATAAATATTTCAACAAACATACGTAATTCTAAGTTCGTAATAATGTAAAAAAAGTAAGTAAAATCTTGTGAGTTAAATTATTAAATATGAAGTGTAAAATATCGCGCAACTTGCAGATATTCTCTGTGTCCGTGGTTTTATTTATTTATTTATAAATGTAAAAAACAGCGATACAAGAAGATAATTCACTAATACTACATTTACATGGCCAAAAAAATGTACCAAATGTAAATGAAAATGAATCAAACTGAATCATCATGTAAATGTAAATGAAAATGAAACATGTAAATGAAAATGAATCATCAGATTAATGAATCAAACTTAAACAATGTGTACTGTGCGTAAAGTGAGTTTTATTTATTTATTTATTTAACAGGTTTCCCCGTGTACACGAGTGGTATGTAGCGCGAAGTACGTCTACAGTGTGTGGTGCCATTTATGTTGGACATATTTTTGTGTGTGCGTATATGTGTGTGTGTGTGTGTGTGTGTGTGTATGTGTGTTTAATATATATATATATATATATATATATATATATACAAATGTTTAATATTTATAATGAATATAATATTTATTTACACATTCTACATTAAATATTATCATTTATTTATTTATAATACATAAATATTTTATTACATTTTCTCTGAAAAAATACAATAATCTTACACTATAATTTTAACAAAAATAAGATAAGAAAAAAATAAAAATATTTCATAGAATCATATGGTATCAGCATAGAAAATTAGGCGTTAATACGCTTACATTAGACGCTTATTTTATTTGGATTTGTAAACCGACAAGTGAAGAGTGACGGACCGTGGCTTCGACATGGTTTGTAGGAAAGTGAGAGGAAAAGGGAGGAAGAAGGAAGGAATAAAAACTGCGATCTCGTAGAAAAATAATAATAATTTAAAAACGAGACTAAGCGGTAATATGTAATCCCAACGAGTCAAAACGATATGTTATCTCATCACACGGAAAGCTTTTTCGATCAGCGATTAATGGTTCTTGTACCAAATTTTCGAACTATGGCTTAACATAAGCCCCACTCTCCCTTCCTTCACTGTAGAAGGAAGTACGGCTAGGATATAGGGCAGCCGGGTCCTCTAAACCGCCCCTGGAATCCTTTGTCAGAATCACAATATTTTCTAATGAGTATCGGACACCGCGATGTGGCATATAGAGATAATGGATTAAAATTATTTGTTTATGGTAATTTGCCATAGTAACGCATACCTGGCAGAAAAAATCCTCATAAATGTATAGTATTGCCCTCGACAAAAAAGGATAATAATAAATCAAAAGAAGTGTAACAAAACAAAAATAGAAAATCGAATCAGATACGAAAAAAATAATAAATGATTTACAATATTTAATATAAATACTATTTCGTTTCATTTGAATTATGTCTAGTTGAGAAAAATTATTGTTATTATGAAACTAAGAGGCGGTAACCAATTCAGTTTTTGGTCATTTGTATTCAACCGAAGTACGCGGAAAAGTTACGGGACGCGAGTCATGTCAGAGGGTGGCTCTTAAAGAAATAACGGCCATAAGGTAAGGGCTGTCAAATCGACAATGAATTATATCATCAAGAAGTCGGTACCATATGGGCTATACTCGTAGTAGGTAAGATAATCTTTTATTACAAAAGTCGATATGCTAGATGCCATACAAAACTTTTTAAGGTTACTTTTAACTCTGACCATACACACTTATCTGCTTGTTTGGAATGGCTCCGAATTATGAAGATAACAAGGCTCTCTGACGGAACTGCTTTCAGCAGCGCCTACCACGCATGCTATGCGATATACTCGTATGTAGAAAACAATGGAAATATTCCAAGGATTATTATATATTCGTAGTTCGTACAATGTAAAAATATAAAGAACCCGTATAAAAATATAAAATTTGCAAAAAGATTGTATATTTTAATAATAATTACATCACTATGCGATTTCTCTTAGGGTTGGCGGCTGGCCGGCCTGCAGTTGATTATGTGGTCGTAGATCGTGTCTGAATCGTGTTCTGAATGTCTTAAGTTTGCAGTCGCAACGGCAACACAAATCAATTATTTACAAACCGGCACCGATATCATATGATTGTTACAACATATTACGAATATTTCGTTTCGGTCAATATACTCGTATATCTCTGTTTTAATTAATTGATTAATGTTATTAATTGATTCTAAATTACACGACATTTATAAAAATTCACGCCACTCATTAAAAAAAAAATAGAAATGATGAAAAATTATGTGAATACCGCTATTCATGGTTAAGATCAGCATTTGTCTGTGCATGTAATTTTTAGGGTAAAAAAATAAAATTAATAAAATAACAACACATTGTTAATCGTACTTAAAATACAATATTACGGCTAAACTTGTATTGCTATTTTATTTATTTTGTTTTCAAATTTAAATATGATTAGTAAGGAATTAAACACCTCCCATTCAAAGGAATGGGAGGTAGGGGGTGATTTAATTACGGTAAAGACCGTTATTTTATATATATTCTATAAATAAATAATGGTTACTTTGTGAATAAAAAAAAAACTCCTTTTCAGTCTTCAATTGACTCTAGCATCCAGTGACAGTATCAATGTTTACATATCGAAATGAAGTTGGTGTAATATAATAAATTGATAGCGTATAAACATATAATTAACATTTTTGTGTAATGTTAATAAAATAACTAAATAAATATTTAAAACTATGTCATAAGAAGACAGAAATTTGTAGTAGGACAATTTAAAAAAATCATATTAAGCTTACTTTTTATACATTTTTGAGAAGAAAATCTTTTTTACTATTGATGCTTTTTGTTTAAAAATTTTACATCAACTTTTACATCGGTGAGCCGATAATTATTTGAATTGAATTGTATGTAATAACTGAAAGTTATAAGGCAAACATTACATTGTTTGAGGTCATACATACCATTACATAATAGCTCTTATCAAGCAAATGAAACACAAATAGAAGTTATCGTAATACGATAAAATATTTGAAGCTCCTGTTAAAGAGTCGGTAGACCAAAGTTAATCGCATTTGGATAGCCGTTAAGCTGTTTTTAAACGATGAGTGTGCTTGTGCATTTCCAAAAACCGTTCGGTAGATTTGCTTAAATTAACCAGCTCAGATTTCTTATTTTTTAAAATACTAACCCTTAGATTTTAATTAGAATAATCTGTAAATTTATTCATATGAACATATTACTATCTGTATATATGTTTTTTTTAAATAGTAATGTTTTATGACTAATTTAGATAAATAAATATATGCAGTTTCGATATCTAATTTCTCGAACAATGATTAACTTTTAATATATATATTGGAATTAGGCCTTTTCTTATATTTAACGGTATACCCTTTTTTATTACCATATAAAATAATTCTAAATGTGTCTCTTTGTGTGTTGTTTTTGTTAATGTGTTTTTTAGTTATTCAAAAACCCCGTTTTTGACCGAAGGTCTTGAGTTTGAAACGGCGGAAGGTACCTACAACCTGGCCAGGTTATCTTTGAAGGGGAAAATATTTTGAACTTTAAAATTGTCCTAAATGTGTTTTGTTTTGTATTATTAATAGTTTTTTTAAGCTGGTATAGCACACTCATACCAAATGTGCCTGTTCTGGAGTCAGGGGGGATCGTGGTAATGAAGCGTTAAAATCTGTATGACCATGTGCGGATTCGAACCCGCGACCTTTGGGTCAATTGTCCAACGCCTTAACCACAGACTACCATAATCTTCCATGAATTCACAGATTATTTAAAGTAATTTTAATAATAATTACCTAGAAATCGTGTTTTGACTTAAGATATTCTTCATTTGCGTATAAAAATAAAATTCAACCTCTACATTAAAATTAAATAAAACACATCGATCTATGTACTAAAAATATATGCAATGGCTTTCTTTTTATTGAACTTTATTGGCGTTAGAGCGGTAACGGTCTAAAGCGTGGCGCCCAATGGCGCCCAGTAGCGCCCAGCAGCGCCCAATCGAACCCATTAAAATCGAGCGTTTAAGGGTGCGCGAATAAATTCGACTCTATCTGCCTTTTCCGTCCGACCACAACTTTATTCTAGGGCTTACGGGTAACAAATTAAAATAGGGCCAGCTTTGCGGTCATAATTCCTGCATTTAAATTAGGTGTCCGGTACAAGCGTTCGTCTAGTACGTACTGACTAATTCCTGTATTCCTGACTAGGATGCAACCATGATTCCAGACCATGCTGGTTGACCTGTGTTGATTTAACAATGAATTACCACTAACTGCTAGAAAATTGTCGTGATATTATGATTTTGTATGATTATGTTTGTATTGTAATGACGTGGCACCTATTTGTAGACTTCAAATTAATGCAATGAATAAAAAAATGGTTTTAGTAAAAAATATATTTTATGAAAACAGTTTGTAGATTGTAGATTTTAAACTGTTGATTTCAATAAAGTTGTATTTTTTATTACGAAATTATAAGGGAAATCGAAAAAAGTTTATTTTGATAGAAATAGGTGCGTTATTCTGACGTTCTTTTGTGTATAAAGGTTTTTTTGTGAATAAAATTAAATATAAATTATTGAGCCATTTCTCAATTTTCTATTTAATAATATAAGAATAAATCTTATTTACGTTCGTCATTTATTACGAACGTGATTAAATTAAATCATATACCTTAAAGCAGGCAGTAGCCGAGTTAGGTATAGCTAACTGTTTAATAGTCATTGTAATTATTTTTTTTTAATAATCATATGTAATTGCAAAGTATTTTTTGTTAGGCTTTTATTAAATTTAAAAATATGTCACCATTTTGCTGTTTATTGACATTTAATATTATAATATTGTAAATATTTCGTAACACTTTAAAAATGTATGTAATAATAAAAAGGTAAGTAAAAATTTCGTACATTCCTCTTCATACATTTTATTGATATTTAAATCGGATGGTAGTTGTAATGTATGTTGTCCAACGGCCTGTTAAGTCCAGGGCTGTGACGACCACACAATATTTTTAAAAGTAATATATTTATAAAACAATTGGTTTTCTGTTTTAAACAATAATGTTGTAGCTCGAGAACTAATTAATTAATCGAGGACTGATGCAGTTTTGGGTTGGATATACAATGGGACCATCTTTTAACTTTCCGTCTTTTCATTCTTTTATCAGATCTGCTTTGCATTAACGACTGAACGCCTTTCTGGCGATACTCGTCATACGATAAGATGTTTCTCTCCAGCTTTGTCAAGTTTCGTAACAACAGTCTTTAAATTATAGGAATCCATTTAATGGGAAAATGTCTTATGCAGAGTGTCGCTTCACTTTTAATGGCAGCTCTAAGCCATTAAACTTTAAGCATAGTTTCGATTAAGCCATTCTCCTAAATTTAACGGTTATAGTTGTACACGGACCTTTATTTTCTACGGCCATTTCTGCTTGGCGGTGATTATTTCCAACGCATTAAACTTTGTCCAGAATTGGTTTCTCATGGGTATGCGCTCGTCACGGCTCCGCAGTCGAGGCGTCCAGAATTGTCGACTGGTGGCGCAGTCCGCGAGGCGCAACGATGCGAGCTTATTAAGTTCCGTTTATGGCCTTGCACACGGGCCGGGCCATATGCAGTCGTCTAATTGAAATTCTTTCATTCCCGCGGAGCCGGCAATGCAAGCAAATTTGCTTAATTAACAGATCACGGTTTTGCGAATCGTAATATGAAAAACCGGTTGACCGCGGATGACGTCCAAAGAACTGCAGGGCTACCAGGCCTACATCCCGAAGTAGATGACCACAGGCCGGGGCAGGCCGTTATGGTTTAATCAAATCAATTCAACATTGCCAAAAGCACCGTTTATTAAAACACAGATCCGGTAATATTTTTGAAAAAGAAAAAGAGAGTTTCAAATGAATTTTTAGCGCATTAAACTGAGCGTTGGCTTTAAACCGACATCCTGCGATCTTATGTCGAAAACTAGCTCTCTAGAGTATCAGTAATGTTTATTACAGACTATTAAATTTAAGCTTAAAAAAATCACGGTGGATGCAATAAAAAACGATATGTATGTAATCTTCATTTAATTTACACTTCAATAAAATTATTCACTGCACTTATCATATTTATAAAATTATACCTTTTAGTTATTGTTAAGTGTGTTGTATTATTGTCAGGATACATTTATAATTACAAAGTCTTTGTATTATTACTGTCAAATAAATAATTAAAAATAAATAAATTTACAATTCATATATAAGAATTTACTATTCCTGTCCTTCCGTCTACTGTGCAGTGTCTTAAACTCGATAAGTACAAATGCGAAAAAAGAGTTAAAATACAACTTAAGAGAGCCTTTTACACCCGGAGAAGAAGTAATCATTGGTGTAATTTCTCACCGCTTTCCCTGGTCCAGTAATTGATGGCCTTCGGGGAGGCTTCCACGTGACACTGCAGCGTTACATCGGTTCCGGTCGGAGCGCCAACCAGCTGATTGGGCACCTGGATCAACGGGTGAACTGCAACAAAACAAAATGGCGACATCACAGCTGTTTTCAATTGCACACTTCGGTTGACCGAAGGTAATTTGAATAAAATGTTGTAATATTTACAACTTTCTGAGTTTGCACTTTCAGAATGAACAAAAGGATGTTTTGTTAAGGTTTCGCACCTACACTATCTATATTATAAACCACTTACTGTACTTACTACTTGTACAATAAATTTTATTAACAAAATTTACAATCTTAACATTTTTTTATTTATTACCAACTGTTTTATATAAGACTGTAAATATATAAAAAAAAACAATTCACCAGTGGAATGGTCTTCATAGGTCAGTATTACACCCTTTCCTTACTTCCGAGGCTGTTAAGTTTTCCTCACCTACTAAACTCAACAGTATCACCGGAGCTAGCTCCTAAATATTGTAATTAGATAATAATAATAATAAAAATAATAAAAGTGAGTGATAGAAAACGGGTCAGGAGGAACGTTCTGTTTCCTACATTCTGTACAAGCAGTTGATAAAATACACCATTGTAATAAAATGCAATAAAGGAGATATTATTCATTAAAAGATCATTTCAATGTTACCAGTATGTTGCAGAGCAGCCTTACTTGGAATTTAATAAAGAATGAGTTACAGTATTATTTAAAAATATTAAATAAACTGACTATAGTGTATACAGGTGTTCAGAAAGGAAACTGTCAAATTATTAGAGCTGCTTCCAATACTCAAAATAAAAAAAAATATTGACGAAAAGTGGGTTTAAATTATTTGTTTCGAAACCTATATAAGTTATATTAAAAAAAATATATTCAAAAACTAATAAAAATACAAAAAGATTAGCTTCCAAAACATAAAGGTTACCAAAGATTTTTTTTAATTTTCACGTTAAAAAAATGTTAATATCTATTTTGAAATGAGGTGTTTTGCACATATCAGTTATTTAGTTTACCTACAGCTGTAAGATAATGGCTTCACGTCTTGATACATTCAATACACCATTTTGTGGGATTAGCATAAAGGCGTAAGGGAATGTATCTGACGGCTATATGTTAAACTAAATGACTATAATACCTACATTATTACTATCGGGAGAATAGATGTAGCCTACTAAATAAGCAATGTTAATAGTTAATTTTAATAACAACAATATCAGTTACCAATTTCAACATTTATTTATTTAATTTTTCAACATAATTTTATTTTATTTTTGTTTATGTATCTCAGCTTTATAAGTAATACGCCATTCATTTGGTGTTTAACACTTCATTTCCGAAACGTTACGAGTTTTCCCACACTTTTTCCCATTTTATTTTTCTCGTATTCAGATTTCAGTGATTCTTCAATTTGATTAAGGCGAATCATATCGACGTTGAAATTCGGTCCTTTATTTATTATAGAGCGTCAGGTTATACTCTTTGCGCGGTCAGTAAGCAATCTTTGGTTTTTATTTAATTACAGCTTCATAATATAGAAATTCATAAAACAAACTTTTCTATTTTTTAAAACCTTCATTTGCCTTTCAATTACTATTTTGTCTAAAGATCTAATGTTTCTTATAATAAGGTTATTCAACTAAAAAAGAGCTATTAGCAGTTTATTATTCATTAAATAAGATCAAGGTAACTAAACATATTTTTTTTTTATGATTAAATATCTAATAGTTACCAAATGCCAACCATAGAAAAATTGAACGAAATTAATATTTATCCTTTGGCTTCGCCTTAAGCCTATCAATCAGCACGCTGAATACCCCCATCGAACCCAGTGTATGCACTATTATTGTCGCGTTGTTAAATACATCAATGTGGCGTTTTGCAGTGGCGCGGACATTGCCGTCTGAAATGTGTTCCGGGGCTGCCAATGCGGCGCCCGTGTTTGTGTTTACACTCATTCGTATGCTAAGCAAAGTGCCAGTCGAGCCCCGCGGACCATGCGTGTAATTTTTAATTAACCACCCGGCTTTGACTGCGGCACTCTTCATGCCGGCCAAAACGCTCTCAGCGCAAATATTGCGCTCGTGTCCGGCAAATTAGGTTTGCTCGTCCGCGAGCCGCAAAAAATAATCGCCGTCGCGATCGTTTCGACAGCGCTATTTATTTTGTTGCGTAGCGGCCTCATGCATAGTCGCCGCGTTAGATCGCTACGCTTCTATTTATGGCATGGCTGTGGTCAGCATACTGATGCTACTATGTATAGGGTGATGATTTTAGAGACGTGGTTTTCAAGAAGAGATAAAACGCATATAATTTGATGTTATGGCTAAGAATTTAGTTTTATTATAAAGATAAGGGTTTGCCATTATGTTTTAAAAATGATTTCGGGTAAGTGGCCCCCGCGGCTGACTCGAACAAATTCCAGCCGAGAGGCCAAATTTTCAACCACTTTTTGCAGCAAGTTGGGCAATAACGCGCCGAATATTCTCTTCCAAGGCGTTAATCGTGTCCGGCTTATCTGCGTAGACAAGCGACTTCACATAACCCCACAAAAAATAGTCCAGCGGTGTTAAATCGCACGATCTTGGAGGCCACGCCACAGGCCCACGACGCGATTTTTACTTCATTTTAGAGTGATTTTTTAAAAAATTAGAGTGAGTTTTTCTAAATTTGCACTATTTGCAAACGTTGTTCAGGAGTAAGTCTATTCATTATAAAATGGCAAACCAAACTGAGCATAAATCAAGTGACAGCAGTCAAAAACACCAACTAAGAAAAAAGGAATGCCAGATTGAAAACCACGCCTCTAAAAAAAACAACCCTATATAAGGCTGTATATTTTTATTGTGGTGCAGCTTAAGAAATCAAAAAAGTGGTAACATAATATTTATAAACGTCCCGTTAACACGTCAGAAATTTGAAATGTCTTGCTTTATTGTTTATGTTGTATTTTAGCAACTATAATCTTAAGAAAATAAGTAATATTTATATGTAATGTACAAGTGTATTTCCATTTTTTGACATGAAAATATTTGTTTAAAAGTCATCTAAAGCCGGTCTCAGACATGTGCGCAAATATTTACAAAAATGCACAAATGCTATGTATGCGAGGCCATTTGTAAATTTTTGCACTATATTTCATTTACTTATCATACATAGCATTTGTGTATCAGGACCGGTTCAGTGTGCACAATTCAAATGCTCAAACCTACCTCAGTACGGATGAAGCCTAGTTACCGATGCATTTAATCGTAATATTGTATATTCTATTCTTTACGTATTAAATAAACAATAAAAGAAAATGTCAAGGTACTGTTTAAGTTGCATTCTATTTTTATAATGATGACGGAATTTTCCGTCATCGCTGTATGCACCAGGAGCGTGGTGCAAGTGTTAAAAAGCATTTACTAAATAAGTACATCAAATTATGCTGTTATTTTTCATCTGTGTTTTGTGATTCCATTACAAAATCAAAAAGATCATAGCGATCAAAATAAATAAATTCTTGTAATATTTCTCGCTAGGCAATCCTCTTCGTCCCCCCTCCTCCCCCCGACATAGAAAAGCCCCCGCGACGACCCGCGCGACTGACAGTTTGATTAAGTTCAAACCGCGCCGCCTCTGGTATAGGGGGGGGGGGGGGGGGGGTTCGGCACAATATAAAAGAAAGATTTGTCTTCTGGCGCCCGCCTTCGGCCCACTTGTCGATTTACCCGATCCGCTCTGAACTAGATGCAGCGGTCTCCGAGCGGTTGCTTGCGATATATTTCCGGCGGAATCCAATTACAGACTTAATTTCGATCGTGATAATACATTTCCCTCCTAGAACATTACAACCTATTGGTTATTGTAGTTAAACAGAGAGTACCGCGTGTAAGTAATATAAATAATATAAAAGTGATAAAAATATAATTTCGTTAATTGGAAAATTCAGTTACTCGAAATATATTCCAATATCTGGTTAACATTATTTAACTATATAATAATAAATAAACACAGGGGTATAGTTGAGAGACTTTTTTGTTGTGGATAACATAGCCTGCCTATATATATTGCTAATACATACCACATGACAATCAGAAAAAATCCTAATATACATTATGAGAAATTTTGTTTATTTTTTTTGTATTTGCTGACAAATACAAATACGAAAGCTGACAAATGTGCATGTCTTATTATATTATATTATATTAGATGTATTTATTATTTGTATTTATATATTTTAGTATGTATACATTATGAAAATAAATATCTTTTGTAATAGTATGTATTAGTATGTATGTCATCTAATAGTAATATAACATTAATGCAATAAATAAATATGTACATATATGTATATATATATTTATATGTGTATGAATATGTGTACATATGTATATACTGGAGCATCTCCAAATAAAATATTGAGTGCCTCGAATATTTATCACTTCGATACAGGCATTACGCCTAGTGAAGTGATTATAATCCAATATGCCTGAACCTCTTTTCTATAGCTAATTATATTTAAGGCCCTGAAATTTATATTTAAAAAAAAAGGGAATTATGTATGTTCTCGTACTGTATTGTAATATGGATGGATAAATAAATACAAATAAATTTCATCTGTAGTTACCTACCTACTTATTTTATATTTTATTTTATTAGGTAACCCAGTAGGAATCAAATATATTAGGACAGAAAAAAATATATAAATTGACCAAATAAAGGAGTAATTATTTTACTTGATAATAACATTGATTTTATTTTATTTTACATTAACAAGGTTTAATAATAACAGAGGCAAACGAACGTTTATTATAAGGGGTGTGTATAGTATACGAGGGTTCGTGTAAATGTGTGTGTGTGAAAATAAGAGAGGGCGTATGCAAGAGTGTGTGCAAATGTGAGCGCGTGATCAATTGGCAAGTAAATATAGTGAGATAATGATGTGCTTGTATGAGTGTTTATTTATCGGTTATATACTTTATGTGAACGATTTATTAATATAATGACCAAATAATATTATTATGAAAAAATAAAGAGAATGCTGTTTCCAAGATTCCAAAAATATTAACTTAAAATGCGATAAAGACTCAAAAACATTAGCGCCCTTTAAGACTATAGTGACATTGCAAGAAACATATTTGAGATTCTGTGGTACATAGTTTAGACAGAGTAAGAGTCACGTATGGGCTTATGTTATGTTATGTATGTGAGTGGATGTGGGGGGTTTGCCCCCCGTGTACCGCGTCTTTTCCAGAACTATTGTACATTTAAATCCACTTATAGTTCGCCCTCTAGTCGCGTACTGTAGATAAAGTTGAGTATCTTTTTGCGATGGTTCTAATCTCTTCTGGATTGAGGAGACGGTTGCCTAGAAGCTGGTACCTTTTGTACATGAGGGGCTCACATTCCCACGGTAAATCCTCTCGGCAGAATCTGCACCTGTCATCGTTGGATAGGCTCAGTTTGTGTGTCTGTGTTTGTTCAGCTTGCAGGATCCTTAGTTTGTTCTGATTTACTTCAATAGCTCAGAGAGCTATTGAAGCACCTTTTTTGGCCAGTTCATCTACTTTTTCGTTGCCATCAATGCCTGAGTGGCCCGGTACCCACATAAATGTGACCATATTGTGTTGTGTTGAGTAGTTGTACACAGTTTAGCACTAGCTTTGACTTGATAGCATTAGAGTTGAAGTCTTCAGAGTCGGTTGGCTGGCTGAAAGTATGGGTTATAAAATCCTAAAAATGCCAGTTCTCTATCAAAAATAACATTATCTCGCTGAAAATAAAATAATATTTTTAGAATAGTATTATGTAAATACGACCGTTTCAAACAGAACGTGATAAGTGCACCAGTTGATTCTAAACATCCCATCCAAAACGTGAGTTTATTTTCCTTGTATTTTTGTAGGCAATAAAGTCCAATCAATTATTTGTTTGCTTAATATCGCTTCGCAAACGGGTGAGCGCAAACAGTCGGTATTGCTTCGAAATTCAATAGGCAGGCCAAGTGCGAATGGAATTTCACATCCGCTGGGCGCCGGGGAGGTCTGGGGGAGTAAATGTGGTGGGGGTGGGGGAGGGCCTTCTGACACGCGTGTTGGGTTTTTATATTAATTCTCAAAATAAACAATTAGAGTTTACCTAGTTACACTAGTATTTGTATTATGCTGTTTGGGTTCCAGTGTCTATGGCAAATTATATTTCGGACGGAATTATATAGTTTTTGAATTTATTACCTAATTTTATTTATTTATTTTAGTAAAGAATACGATGTGGAATATTAGGGCGAACGTTACCCCTAATTAGACTAATGTAGACTATTCGCAGTGATACTTTCTTAGTATATAACATATCGTATTCATTTAAATTTTATATTATTTCTCAGATAAGGTCCTAAACTTAGCGAGTAGAGGTGCGCGGGCTGCCGGAAAGGGTCCTTTTGTAACATAATACTATTCTGGAATGAAATATTAAATTGTGCTTAAAACAAAAAAAAAAAAAAATAGTTTCATAGTAAGGATTGAGTAATCGATGTGTGTAAATGCTTTTTAACAAAATTACATTTTTGAATAATATTGTATTCGGTGATTATAATAAAAATAATAGTGTATTGTAATGTATTGTAATAACAATAGTAATGGATTGTAATTTATCGTTTTAATAATAATAGTGTATTGTAATCTATTGTAGTAATAATAGTAGTGTAAACATGTTATATGTTCAATTTTTTGTTAGAGTACCGAATAAAAAAATAAAATAAAACATACTATAGTTGTCATGAATACTTACAATGCACTTGAAGCGACAGTCGTTTACTGACAGACGGAGGCACGCCGTTTGCTGCTATGCAAAGATACGCACCCATTTCAGACCGAGTCACCTTGGTTAGAGACAAAGTCTCGCCTTCCACTTGTGATACTGTGAAAGAGAATACACGATGTTTTAATAACAGTATTATTGTTAACACATTTAACCTTTTAATGTTTTTTTTTGTTTCTTTAAAATAAAAAATTAACAATATTAATATCTTGGATTGGTAATAAATAACGACTAAAACACATACTGATTTTAGGAAAATATTTTTTTATTTATGAAGCAAAACGGATGTATTTCACGTTCTGATAAAATATAAATTATGTTTACATTGGTAAAGAAGAATTTAGGAAGTTGTTTGTTTTTTAATTTAAATTTTAAAAAAGTTTTAATATTGTATTCACTTTGGAATTCGAAGATACTGTGCATATAACGTTAGCCTATCTTTATTCAGAATGCTTACTGCAGTGGCCAGCTTAAATTATGTCATATAAAAGTAATTATAAAAAATCTGTCTCGTATGTTTTGTATTAAGATGTAAGGTACATAACCATCTTTTGATATCACATTTTATATTAAAAGGAAAATTATCTTTATATTAAACCCTAAACTATTTTAAATAATATTATCATCTAATTAATTTTCGGTATGTTTATCTGTCTTATGCTAAAAATGCTTAGCTATCTACCAAATTTTTCCTTAGATTTTTATTGTTAGATGAAGTACCTATATAATACACTTAGTCGCTTATGGGCTGCCTTTCTTGCTCTTTCTTGCCTTTCTTTCTGCCATATTACAGTATTATTTTAAAATTATATTATTGTTTTTTGTTCAATTTATAATTAATAAAAAAAAAAAAACTAAATATTTGTGTATTGGCTGGCATGTTTCTCTTTTAAGTTTTTTTTTTGCTGTCGGCCATATGTCTGTCTATTTGAAGTGAATATTAAAAATAGACTAGTTTTTATACGGAGAAAGAGCGTATGTGTACTCGTATGTACGAATAGACTAATGTTAATAATAAATACTTACTGAGTCTTATAGTCTAATGTTAATAACAAATACTTTGGTAGAGACAATCTCTACCAACTAACCCAGGCCCATGCAATGTTAGTAGGTTGCCTAATTTCTACGATGCCCGAAATTAAAAATGCGAAACTTGAAGCCGAATCGCTATCAGTAAGTTCAGACATCAAATAGAAACAGAACGCAGGGTGAACGACACGATTAAACATGTGTTTGTTATCACCGTATTAAACAAATACCGTTATTTTCTAAGTAATCTCCTTTAAAATATCGCAAGAAATTGATGTCAATCTTATCGCAATTGCGATAAAACTCCGTAAGATTAAATATTTTTTTTACAAATGGCCAAATCATATAAAACCAAATTATGAGAAGATATTCTTTTTATTAACGATGGAAATGGCCGCCAAACATTGGTCACATTTAAGATCCTAGAATATCGGTTTAAATTAAGCGCTGATTTATATAAAAATTGGCGAAAATATTCTCCCACGTTTTTTATTTATGTAATAAGAATATTAAAATTATTTCACTCAATTGCGCAGCCTTAGAGTTGGTAGGTAAATTTACAATGAATTAAATTGTTAGTGTTATTTTAAATTTAGTTGTTCTCTGTATTGAATCATCATAAAAATAAAAGAATAATATGAATAAAATTAAAGTGATTAGGATAAACAATATATGTAAATGACTTTATGGGAGTTTTATATGAACTGAGGTAACTGTATTGAATCAATGACTAATGTTTAATGTAAAATTTAAAAAACTATTAAATGTGTTGTTTATAATTTATATAAGCATTAATAAATAAAATATAATTATTTTATAAAATATTATGATTAGCACGACGCCTGATTTAATTTATGATATTATTTTTGATTGGTTATTTAAACACTTAATTTCTAGCACTACAAAACAGCACTTTCTTCGAATAAAATCCGCATCATAGTAAGATCATTTATCATGACCACATATTTTGGTATTATAGTTTTGTTTTATGCAATATTTTATTGCAGTATTTATTTATAATATTCTATCTTTTTATTATACCAGGATGCTTAAATACACTTAAAATTTGAAATAAATCAAAATATTCGTTTTGGCGTAAAAAAAATATTAACGTATTTACTTAAGAGGTTTCCTGATGTTCATTTTCTTCAAGCATAAAAAAACGAATAATTATAAATATTACAAAGAAAGACGTCAATAATAAAAACTAAGAATAAGGCCAAAAATAAAAAGCTAATAGTTCACGCTGATCCTATAAAGGTTTAATAGAAAGCAGATATTCTTTAGTCCTATCTGGCGAACATACGATATGAAATATCTGTAGGAATGGAATTGCGGCGATCTAGTAAAATGATCCAGGACATAAAACCAATTCACAGATCCATACAGGGTTTAAAAGATGTTTTAAGTGTGATGTATTTTCAGTGAAATCATTTTAATCTATCTATCTGTTGGGGATCTTAAGTCGCTTCTATCTAACCACTGGAATAAGCATTTTAATCGATATTACGCGGAGACGCTCTCATAGTAATTAATTGGGTACAGTCGAAGTGTGAATAAATTCCCGTTTTAGAGACGTCCGAGTAATTCATCGCCCGTCGGTGAAATCCACTTAATCATTCGTCACAATGCTCGACTGTACCGCCGGAAGAGAATTCGCTAATTCATCAATAAGCCACCAGCGAGTGGCTCGTGGGTTAGTTGGCGAAGCGGTCTTAGGGCCGCAGTGAGGACGAACGGCGCGGATGAGCAGAAACGCCTTCGCGAACAAATGACTGGTTCTGCGCACCTGCAAATCGAGCACCGCGGCAAAGTCGAGTAGGTTTTAGGTATTTTTTTCTTTAGGAAAGCTACCTATTGCAATGGGTACACCATGTATGACTTCCGGAAAATTTCGACATATCTTCGCGTTTCACATCTCTTAGAACCCAAAACCACCCTCAGTTATAAAGTTTATAAATTTGTCTATCTGTCTATTTATTTATCTATCTATCTATCTATTGTTAACATGTTATGTATTTCAATATTTTATAACAGTTTTAAATAAAATAAATTAGCATGGAAACTGCAAATTGACGCATCACTTATATAAGTTATCTATTAAAATTAGATTTCAAACTTAGATTGATATTCCCTTTATTCACAAAAAAATAATATTTTAAACCATATTTAAATGCCAAGTATATTAATTATTACATTATTTTTAATATCTCAACCTGAAAATACGAATTAACGTTGAAACATTGTGGTTATTCTTTTTCAGTATCATAAGACTTTTATAATAAATATCGAAATCCGTAGAAAGTAATACAAAATACTAACACAGTATATTTTTAAATGAGGCCATCCCACTAAAAAAAAATAAGGAGTAAGTTAGGCAAAGCACATAATTATGCCTGGCAATAAAATGATGAAAAGCCGTGTAAAAAACCATAAGACATTAACGTCTTAAGGTATCTTTACGTATTTTAGGGTGAATATACGCCATTGCTTAGAATCTGCGTAAAGCTGGTTCTATACACGGTTTTCTGATAATTTAATCTATTTTTAATACTAGGTAATATATTATATAATATTTTCATTTGCCTTTATATTTTAAGGGTTGCAAATACCATATACCAGATGGTCAAAAATATTATCCTAAAGGAAATGGTTTACAAAATATGGTATAAGTTAAATAAAAAAAAATATTTAATAAATAAAACATAGTCGATTTTAGGTTCAGTATGTGAAACTCATGTGTATGCGGATGTTTTTTTTGGTTTTTATATAAGTTATAGTTTTATAAATTACTGGTTTAAATACATAATATGTATCTTTATGTCATAAATATTGTGTAAATAATAATATTAATAAAAATATCTCTAAATTCACAAAAAATACAGTTTGACAATCATTATTATATGTTTTAAATCAAATGTTATCAAAGGGAAAATCATCTTACAATAACAATAAAAATTGTGTATCAGCCATTGAGTATTGACTCATTTGCCACTAAACCCATTGTATTGTTTGAATGTTGTATTTCATTGACTTATTGTATTGTAATTTATCACTAAAATATTAGTAGTCAAAAATGCAAGAATAGTGAGCCTGGTTCCTCCTTAAGAGCAAAATTTTAAGACTCAGGTAAATGCATTTTTCTCGTTTTTAGACCGAAGATCCCATTTCTCCCTCAACGTATCAGCTCATTTTTCACTCTCGCGAAGCGGGGAGAGGGAGTTAAGTAGCTTTTTTAATTTTCAGGGTAAGACATTAAAAAGGAATAAAAAATGTATGAATTAACCGAAAAGCGAAACGGTCCAAGTAAAAGCTTTTAGTAAGATACAACGCCGCGGGTTTACTTAGCTTCTATCGATTTCTAACGCATTGCAAAGATAAGCGCGTACTGATTTATAAAAAAAAAAATGTATATAGTGGAGTAAAATAGTACTAGGTTAATGTCGGCCAACGTTGAACCGAGTTCATACAATAAAAAAGTATAATCAAACAAAATGTATTCATTTAATTCTTGCAAATGTTATAAAAATTATATAATTACATTACATTAATTATAATCTATTATAATCACTATCATTAGACATGCCGATGCTGGAGCAGTGTTAAACATAAAAAGTCTTTATATCTGCTCGGTAATTTAATAAATTTACATTTTTCTTAAAATATAATTTACAAAAGTTACCTACTCTAAAAATATAATAAAAACGTTTCTGTACAAAAATAAAAATAATTTCATACGAACAATAAAGAAAAAAATTGAAAGGAAGAAATAACGCACCTTAGCAGGAATACAACACACCCAGAAAGGGAGAACACTGACAATGAGGGACTTCAAGGGCCTTCAAGTCTTTAATCACATTTACTCGAGCTATGAATCTACCGTTTATTTTTAAAACGAAACCTTTGAAGTCAGAGAAGCTCTTTTTACTCCCTACCAGGTCCAAGAACCACACAGGCCTGCTGTCGCTACCAATCAATCACTGTATTCCTTTCCTTCTTCATCACAGTGTAAGGCCACACAACGTGCTCAGGCATCCTGATCCAGACATCGATGATCCCAAATTTAGCAAACTTCCCTCTAAAATAACCGTGAGCACCCAGAAGCTAGGTCGTGTGATAGTCAAGACGATGTGAACACATATGATGTAAGCACAAGAAGGTGTGATAGACGAAGTGAGGCGGTTAGTGCCACCGGAGACATTTATTTCTTGCCTTGGAAATGTTGCGGGGACTTCCCCGGAATATTCCCGACAGGAGCGGACTGTAGGGTCTAATGAGATGTCGAAAAACTCGACTCTTACGCCAGATAATGAAACACTTTTGCTTTCATTCATTATACGTCATATCCGTGGGCTGAACCAGAATGCTAATATAGATTTTAATTTTTGGCGTTATATTTCACATAGGGTAATTACACTACACGCCATAATATACTATTACATTGCTCAACTCCCTATATGGACATTATGAAATTTAAATACAATATAATTATAATGTTATATATTATTATTATTAAAGAACTCAACCCTACTCAACTAGGCCAAGTGTGTCTGTGCTCGAGTCAGGAGCGATGACGAGCAAAGAAGCGTAAAAAATTATGTGCGGATTCGAACCCGTGACCTTTGGGCCTTTGTGCTTTGACCCTAATAGTCTAACGTCCTAACCACTAGACTACCACAATATCGTGGTTTTATTCCAATGTTGTTTTTTAAGTGCTATTAGACGCAAAAATAAATTATGTCAAAACCTTTTTCTATTTTGTGGTTTTTACAAAATAGGGATTAATGATTAATTTTACTTATGGTAGGTCGATACTAACTAGTTGGTGATTAGTTGGTGGAATCTGATAGTAGAAAAAGAACTGTTTACTAAAGATGGAAGGGTTATAAATTCACAAAAATTAAACCCACTAAAATTTGAGTATAGAATAATATTATACTCATAACATATATAACTAAGAATTTAAATAAAATAATATGTCAATAATTTTTAATATTTATTAATGTATCTGATGAAAAAAAATCATTTTTAATAAATTTAATAGTAACACTTATTATTACTATTTCAAATACTTCTTACTTATTACTATTATTCATTATAATAAATACCTAATATCTATTAATATACCTAATATCTTTATGGAATAATAAAGTTATTTCTTTTTAGAAAAATCTGCATAAAATTCGTTTTAATAAATAATATTCATAAATTAAGGTTATATATTTTTTGCTCTTACCTGTGTGATTAATTAGTCATTTATACATAGACATTTAGTTATTGTGAATTTCACACAGAATTTTTATAATTTTGTTTAGGTAAAAGTGTCCGCTTTACATAATATGAAAAATTGATAATAGTCTTTAGATTAATTTGACAATTTACTATTAAAATTATATTTAATCACAAATTATTAGGAGTGATATCCATTGTTTTTGCAAGAACATTTTTAAATATATATACAAAATGTTTTAGTATTAAAACCCAAAAATAAACTTTAATTTTTATAAACCTGACACATACACACACATATCACTTATGACCAAATAAAAAAAAACAAATAAAAATAGATATTTTTTATTCATAGAGAAATGGTCGTTTTAAAAAAATAATAATTCATAGGAAACAAATCAACGTTTTATCACGATAATCTAATAACTAATACTGATTGACTTGAATAACTAGTAATTCCTAATCAATAATATTCAAACCAATTAATTTACGCTTTAAATTAGATTAAATTACGAATATATAAATTACCTTAATTTTACTGATAAATCGTGAGAAATTTTGTCTATAGAATATTGAGTCATGTTTTTACACTAGCCTAGAAGTAGAAGAACTAATCTAGCCTTATCTATCGAGTACTAATTCTACGGTGAGTTATCACATTTGACCTTATTTGCACTTTCTAAACAGTCAATTACTTCTTCACACTTCTTTTTCGAATCTGCATTTTTGGTATCTTCCATCGTTTTCCGAAACTCACTTGTGTTAAGCCGTTTCCTTATCGCCAGGACTAATTCGATGTTGATTTTCTTGTTAGCCGCTATGAACTGCTCCAGTTTCAGGAGATTCTTCGACAGCGGCGTTTCCGTTCCGAGATCTGATCTGAACGTGGAATTCACCAGCGATAGGAGCGTCACGCACAAAATCCTCAACATTAACGCCACTGCTATGATCTTAATCATAACCTCGTTGGGTTTCATTGTCCCCAACGTGTATTTCTTCGATATTTAGCTATGGTTTTTTTTTGTACTACGTTGATATTTTTACATTAGCACTAAGCGTGTGCGCTAAGCGCTTAGTGACAACGATTGTACTGCACGGACGCGTCGTTATTCGCCACTTTTATCAATAGCGTTTTATCGCCGTTTTCAAACATGTCGAGCACATTTTTATTGATTCAACCGTTTCGACAGCACTCTTATGTAAATAAACGGAATGAGTATTTTTCAAGTGCTTGCTTATATTTTCCACGCGTCGCCGTCAATTTTTCGAATTTAATCGTCTTGCGAAATTGCTTCGGGAAAAGCGATTATTTCGCTCGATGAAAAAACGTCGGAACAATGAAAAAATATATAATCGTTCGGTTGGCTCGCTCACTTTGTTATCATTGAAATGATTTGGCGTATCGTAGAGGAGAGATATGAAAACTTTTTTGCGAATTCCCACATTCCTTGAATATTAATATAAAAAGCACCGTCAAACCCATTCGAGCTATTCAGTACTGCCAGACAATATCTTAATTAGCTTAATTGTATTATGTGCCATCTACCTAATATTACCTGTATTACCTAGTAGACCGAACTTAATTTTTTTCAGCGGTTTTAATGAAATTAGTGCTACCCATCCACCTGAATATAAAGATATTTTAACATCAGTGCATATAAAAAAAAAACAGCTCCAAGAGAGCTACTCTATTTTTCTTTATATCCATACGTACCTATCCATATATGAACCATATAAGTAGTTTTTTTGTGGTTTCGTCTTTTAGAATAAAAAAAAAACCGTCTGGCTATAAACGACCTAATTAATAATAGTCTTGTAAAGAAAATAGTAAAATAAATATGCTTTATGAATCCATAACAATTTTGGAAAAAAAAATGCATTATTTGAAATATACAAGTTTGTGTGAAAAAATGATTGTACGACCAAAAGATAACGAATAAGTCGATAGCGTATTTTACGACAAAACTAAAAGTATGTAATTACCTATATATGGAATTCAAATTGATAAAAGTTGCCAGATTATCAACTGAAAATCCGTTATGCTGACGATGCAATTAACTGATCTACTCTTTTGGAGCCTTAAAATAATTATTTTACCGTTTTCATGCTGTGTTAGTCGCAAATAATAGCGTGAAATTGAACATTAGTACGAGTGAAACCGAGTGGTAGGTGAAACTATCACAAATGAATTAGTAAATTAAAAATGCCCGGTAAACGTATGAAAAGGTATGTACAAAAACCTTGAATATTAATTTTTAGTGGGGCCTTTATTTTATAGAATTTTGTATCGAAATTTATAATAACGTGGCAAATACGAGTTACTTTGTTTTGCCACTTCTTCCGAAACACAACTTCAACTTTATGCTCTTTGAATTCATTGTTATAAATTTTAATGCTTTTCAAATTATTCAAACCTTTGTTATGCTAATGGAATCAAATATAATTATTAATAATGCCTTTATGATATTTACAATTAATCCAAGTTAATTATTTAAAATGTAATTACTAAGAACTATTTTATAATACAACAAGGTTAAAATAAAATAATTAAAAAAATAATAATAGATTTACAAATAAGAATTGGTAAAACTTTAAAATTTCGAATATCGAGTAGTCTTTCACTATATAATATAATTATTAGTTCCTAGGTATGATAATAATTTATTAGATTTTCTTTATTACAAAGTTTAAATACTTTAAAAAGAAACTGTTCTTTATATAGCTGTTTTAAAAACTAGTATTTAAAATTAATCGGAGGGTGCGTATTTGTGAAAACAAAAATAAAAATATTTTCGTGAAAAGTGTTAAACTTTTAATAAAGATAGGTAAAGTTTAAAGTTTAATTTATAATTATACGTTTATGAGAATAATTAAGATTTTTCTATGTAAAAGGTATACAGATAAAAAAATATATTTAGCTCTTCAGACAACTGCTTCAGCAAACTAGTGTATGAAATTTTAAGTTAATCGGGGAATTGTGGAAGCGAAAATCAAGATCTTGTAAAATCTGTACAGGTTTAATAAATATAATTCGTGTTCTTCGACGGTGCTACGGTGGCAAATAAGTGAACAGAGGCGTGTCCCGTTTAAAATATAAGCATTTATTACGGTAATGCCTCCCAGTACCATATCATGGATATTGAATAGTGAGGTGGTGTCAAAGCACTGTCGATTAAATGTATTGTATAGTCATGAGACGGGTAGATAGTGTGTCGTACCTCTCATCTTCCCTTGTGGTCCACCCCTCGCGATAATCTCTCCGCCATCTTCCCGTTTCCAGACCACCTTCGGCCTGGGATATCCTCGCGCCTTGCAGACGAGCTTGGCAGAACCACCTTCTGGCACCATCATATCGCCGGACGTTTCTTCGGATACTATGTCCGGTGGTATCACGACCTCCAAGTAAGCGGTCTGTCAAAAAATAACAAAAAAAAAATTGAATGGGCCAGAATCTCTTTTATGATAAAATTAGAAAGGTTTTTTTTGACTAAAGAATAGAAACATGATGGAGTGTTTCTTCCTTAAATTTTTTTATTAAATTATATTTTTATTGAAGGATTAGTGGTGACCGTTTTTGAAAAAAAAGAACCCTTTGAGACCTACAGGTCATGGCTATAGATTGAATTATATACAAAATTAAAAAAAAAAAACACCAAAGTGTAACAAAAATATTGTACTTCAATTTTATTGACTGGTTCTTCTGAGTAAAATATTAACCGATGTTAGTGCAAGCATCTTGAACCTACTTAAATATTTGGTGTTACCTGGCTCTTCATGGGATCCGTGTTGACCTGGCACATATACTGCCCCCTGTCTTCTCTTCTCACGTCCCTCACGTTAAGAGTCCAGGTGTTGAAGTCGCTGTGGGTGACACTCAGGCGGTGATTGTTCGTGATGACGTTCTCATGTATCGCCAGTATTGCCTTTGTGTCCGCTTTTATCCAGGCCACCTGAAAATAGTAAAAAAATAACAGATCCGTAGCAGACGCTCATTAAAACAAAACGCAGAGTACGCTCATTACGCACATTCTGATAATATCTTTCATTAATTACTTCATTACTGCCATCTCCTCTAACTCTAGCACAGGCACATTTGGCCTAGTTGAGTAGGGCCCAAAATAACTGTATATGACCTAGGTCATGGCAATTTTTAAAAAAAGGCCTTGAATTTTTATTCATTTAAATGTCACTTCAATTTTATTAACAAATATAGAAACAAATAACAAAATAAGAAATCAAAAGATTTTAACAGGCGGAATTACATTATTTAACCACAATTATTAACATAAAACGATATCGTTACAAAAGTATTAAATAATAAAGTATAAAGTTGACAGGAAACGCACACTGTAAAAATTTTGAATGAGTTTAACATGTAAGTTTGTTTTTCAACTTGAATCTGTTTCCTACAATAATCAATGATCTGTTCTTGTCATGTTATGTTTGACAAACGTACTTGGTAAAACCGGTTTGCATTTTGTTTTAACTAATCAATCGCAAAGTCAGAAATTATACGAATTCCAAATGCCGTCTAAAGTACTAATTTCGCTGTATTTAGAATAATTTAATTCAGACGTTTCAGAGATGATCAAACATCCTGTCACAGGGATCCATATCCCTTAAAGACGAGATTTATACACTGCATGTAAAACTCGCATATGTATAATGGATGAAGACAGTGAAAGCTTAAAATCAGTTATGTAGATTTTCCTGATTTTTTTTAAATTGATCAATCAATATAAATTATAGTAAATAAAAAACATGCCTTATCGCAGCTGATACTTTCTAAGATTATTTCTATTTCATCATTCGATTAAAACGTGTAGGAATGTATTCTAACCTAAACAGTAAAACCAAAAAAACTGAGAAAAGTTGATCAGCGCGTCGACATGGTTTTTACTGAAATGGTATACGTTGTGTTTTTGCCCCGACCGTACACCAAACGTAACCTTACTGTTGCAAACTAATATGGGACCACCCTAGGAGGAATAATATGTGAAATCGCTCAAAAAAACCCGGAGCAATGAGCAATGACATACATTTAAAAAATATATACACATCGAATTGAGAAGATCCTCATTTTTTGAAGTCAGTTTAAAAGCATTTTTTTTGGTATTGTTTAAAAACTAACTGATAAATTGCAATATGATTAGTTGCATAAAAACTGTAAATAAAAACATAAAAACTGATAAATTGCATAAAAATGATTAGTAAAATTTTTTTTTAAAAACAAAATAGATACATTACAAATTACAAGAAGATAGATTACAAGTTAGGTATACATAAATAAAGTAAGTAAGTAGGGTGTAAGTTAGGTGTAAATAAATAAATAAATACAAAAAATTGTGTCTGTGCTGTTGAAACTTAAGGAGTTCCTTTTTCTGAAGCCAATCCTGGGTGTCAATCAGGTTGTGGGGGTCACAAGGTCACATGCCGTCCACGCTGCTGGCATCAGCAGCGCGGACCGCAGTCAGCAGGTCGAGCATGACGTCAAACGGCCGCGCCTAATGCATCACGTCCGAGGTAGAGGGTTTCCCCTCCTATGAGACTATGAGAGCGGAGGTCGACCCTACCACGGGGCCTATTCCATCAGAGTCTCGCGCGTACCTACTCACCTGCCGGTCGACACGCGCGCCGCGCGCACTATGGAGTCAGACACTATATTAATTACCGAAGTTGTATTGTAACGGGCGAATTATAATAAATCGAATTAACCTCTTCATACAGTATCATTATTGACCGTTACAAGGTCATGCTTATAATAAAAATGCATTGTCATCGGAACTGAATCAACATGTCAAATATAGGATAAGAGTAAGTGGTTCTAATTTAGCTTCCAAGATTTGTCCTATAACCGATGTACAAAAAATTATCAATATTTTTATTATCGACTAACAGTGTTTTATTTTTTTTGGTCCGAGTCATGTTACGTTTTTGTGTCCTGCAAAATGACGCATTTTAATAATTCCCCGCGCTCGTAGTGTTATCGCCACTCTGAGGCACTTTCAGTGGGAGTCCTCTAGGTGAAATAAAAGTGTAATTAAAAATTCCACGCAGCACTTAAGCAGTAAGTAGCGAAGCTTGGCGCTTTAGTAGCAGGCCTTTGAACGAATTTCATATACGCTATTCGCAGTTGCATAACAGCGTTTTATGTCACATCTGCAGTGTTATGAAAATAATAAAGCCGTTTCACAAGACGTTTAGGTTGAATGCGGGGGTTCAGTCCTTCAGTAATGAACCGTATTATAGTTTCGACTAATCGCTCAATCAAATACCACAACCGAAAAAATACACTTTTCAGCCGTTCATTTGCGTTGAGGTTGCTTTTCGAATATAATATAACAAATAACATAATAAAAGATTTTATCCTAAATCTTCTGAGTACGCACGTAATTATAGGTTCTCTTGGTAAATATGAATAATGAGTAGGAAAACTTAATGAATTTCTGTTCTTTCTAAGATGTTGCGCGAATTAAAAAAAATAATTTCAAATTTAATGTATTTATTAATCGAATTCTATTTATGTAGGTTATTTTAATTACAAAACAAGCACAAAAAATTAAGCGAGTTTATTTTAAAAGTTTTAAATAACTTAAAAAATAACAAAAATATGGTGATTTTTTCAATTTTTCATAAATGTTTTAGTCGATTCACTTAGAGAAGATGCCGATATTAATGTTTATGCAGGTTTTTAGCGCACTAAAGCGTTCTGAAAAAAAATATCTGTTTTTTGCTCTACCCTAATAATGAGACTGCTAGTGATACATTTCTTTTTTTATTTAAATTTAGCATTACAGTTATAATTTGTGACATCTTATATCTTGTAACATAGTACGTTAGGCGATCGGCATATGGTAGAATCAACATTTTCCTGTGCATCACAGAAACATTTGACCACTTTTTGATATTTGTGTGAAAATTAAATAACATACATACTTAATAATTTTGTTGAGTTCTATTAAACTAAATAAATAATTAATCTATCGGAGAACAAAATATGTTCATAAATTAAATGCTGTCTTAAAATGGTCTTTAATCTTAGAGCTTCGTGTATATTTGACGATAAATCATTTTTTAATTATATTTGTATAGAAGTTCTCATGTAAAGGAGGTAATTATAATTTAAATATGTAATATTCTTTTGTTTAACGACCATTAATTTTTCAAATTATTTAGGTACTATCATGATGTGCGTAAATATTCCCGTATCATGCACTTTATTTTGTATATTACTAAATATTAAAAATAAAATAATATCCTCATGCGAGTTACTGGATTTATTTAAAAGCTTTGTCGCCGGGATATTCGCGCCGTATAGCTCTATCTGGTTCACATCGCGTGTGTGGAAAAGAGAGAAAAATGTTGTTTTCTTAGAGGAACTTTTAGTAGCTTCTACCGATTTCCAGTCGGATATTGCACTGGGATCTGGGGACTGATTGAGCACATTCCGTTTTAAATTGCGGCCGACTGATAATGCGGAACTTTATACCATTGGACTTCGAAACAGTATAATATTTATGTTATTCTCAACATTCGTTTCAATTTTTGTAAGTAGGTAAATATAATAATTATTGTCAATGTTCGTAATTAGGTACACATTTCAGCACCGAATTGACCCAGGGTCAGCAGGGTCCAACCAAATTTCCAGTCAGTTGAAAGACGAATTCCAAATCATGCTCTGTTAACCCCTTCTAAAGTACCAATTTTTATGGTAACAGGACAAAACGGCTCGCCGAAAGAAATTATGGAGGAAACTGGTAGCAGTTTTAAATAAAAAAAATCTAAGGAAACACTACTTAATTGAGGTGTTAAATTTTTGACATTGTAGCCATATTTGAAATTATATTTCAAACAAACTATGTACCTCTTTATTGGCATAATACTGTATTGCAGTCTAGCAAGAATTATATATTATAATTTATTGTATAATTTTGTTTAAAAAAAATGCAACTTATACGAAATACCGATACTGATTTTGATTTTACCGACAACTATGACAATCTATCTGTTACGCCATTTTATTTATATGTACTAACCCTAGCCGTGGCGGAGTCTCCGGTCATCCTGTAACCGCCCAGATTATTGACGATGCAGGTGAAGGATGCATCGCGACCCTGGGCCACCGTCACGTTGTCCAAAGGCAACACGAAGTCAGGTTCGAAACCAAGCGCTATAAAAAAAGAAAATAAATTTCAGGGACTCACTTACGAATGTATAATCTTTATGTTGGTTAACTGGTAGATATTGTCTTTAAGGAAATAAGTTCAAGAATTACAACATATTTCTGTATTAAAGTGTAAATACATAAATATGTACACGAAGATTAAAAATAGTGCTAGGTTATAAGTATTTATTTATTAAATATATTACATTTTAATCATTGCACCAGGTTTCCATTGTCACATAATTATGATTAATGATATATTTTATTGTTTTTTTAAAGAGTTCAAAAACAGCTTTGATTATGAGTAAATATTAATTTTATTGTAATAACAAAAAATATAAAATTGTATGGATCAAGAATGTTTAAACCTATTGAATGAACTTGGCTTAAAAGCCAGTACAATTGAGCTTGTTAACAATGACTTATCTAAGGAATACAAAATATATAGGTATCTTTGTACGATATATCGGTTGTTAATTTGAAACGTGTATGTATTATAGTGCACGACATAGACCAAATGAAGTGATCAACGTCGTGCTCCAGATATGATTGAACAGACCTCGTTTGTCAGTAGTCGGTTTCAGTCATTAGTTGTCATGTTTTGCGTTATGTTACTTCACCACCCTCTAACCCTATGCCTTGACAATGTTTCAAATGTTAAAGGGGAAGTCGGCCATTTCCATGCAAACCTAATCTATTAAACATCCACGGTATCCATGATATTAAACAACTAGGTGGTGTAGAGGTATGAATGCAACCTTCTGATCCAAAGATTTTACGAATTACAATCTTCATCCTTCGCACTCTTCATGGCTAGGTTCACACTTTCATTATATGCTCAATATATTTCCTTACGATATCTCTGCTCCAGGATTTCAAATTCGGCTAGGTCATTTTCACCTTAACTAATATTCAAGGGAACAGACTTGCCAGATGTTGTTTGCCTGTAATGAACGGCCTCGATTGTAATCCACCCGATTAATTATTAAACATCCAATTAACCAAAATTTATTTCATGTTTCATTTCACGTCATCGGTAAAATATATAAATATTTAAAATCAAACCGCATGGTTGGCAACGTTAGGAGTTATATTGGATTTCTCGGCCTCCATTAGTGTCGCGGCCAGCGAAAGGCGTTTGTTAAACTGTAAGTCTAACGCCTCTGATGTGGACAATGCGGCGAGAGGACCAACACCTCTCTCTCTTGCTAACATCCATTGCATGTAATAATTTTATTTCTAGCGAAAATATTCTTTTATTAGCGATGTAACATCCACCGAATTTATTTATTTATAATAATAATAGCCCATGGAGATCTAACAGTAAATGATACACTTAAATTAAACAAATTTATTAACACGGAGACAAATATTAAACATCAGTCATTTATTGTTATTTTTGGAGTAACCTGGCCACTCTCCAACCAAAAAAAAACCAGGTAAAAGAAAGGCCAGAAGAAGGTGGCAGATTTTTTTTAATTACCTCTTACTTATGAGACACCAGATTAAAGTCAAAATATATCCTTAAATATCTTTTTTTTTTATTTAACAATAGACCATAATAAGAAAAATCATAACATATACGATCAATATCATAAAACTAATAAATATTGCACATTATTACATTGCTGAATTCCCTATTACGCGTAAGAAATTGTATAAAAAAAAATGTGTCCAAATTTATTAATTTTATCAAAGCACCCATGTAAATTCCCTTTTTGCTCGCGGGCGCTTGCTTCACTAGCGGCCGAATTTATGACAAAAGCGATTTCTTATTGTCACGTAAACTTTATATTTTTTTTACTCTGGAACCTTGATGATTTTTTATCAGGAATGGTCTTGGAACACGATGTATATATATATTTATTTAATACATAATTCTAATATTTGCCTTACATAATGCACTGCTACAATCGTTTTTAAATATAGTGTTTTATTTTATGTCGTAACTCAATGATGAAATTTAAAGATTGATAAAATTTAAAGGTTGGTAAAATCGTAGAAAACGTGTGGTTGTAATACCTAGAAAAACCATCAACCTTTTGTGGCGTTTGGGACCATGTTTTGGGCTAGAAAACGAAAAAAATATGCGTGGCTCATGCGTAACTTCAAGATAAGTAGAGTTCATTTTTCTTTTTAATTTTATTCAGGACTTGTTTTCCTACACGAAATAATTATTATATTGCAAGAACTCTCTGTGTTAATTGATAGAGATTACTTTACGTTGATAGATTTACCCTTCAACGTTAAAAACTATATCTAAATAATATCTATTACTGACTGACCGTTTAGAACGGAACAGGCCGCCTGTGACAGTCTAAAAATTGTCGGTTTTTACCAATTTGATACGGAACTCTAAAAACGCATTAAAGTGTCAACTGCAAACGGAGGGCAGAAACGTCAGGTGCATGCAAAATAAATAAACCCTTCAGTCGTCGGTTTTATCCATTCGCAAACAATGTCAATCATTTTTAAATTGATTTTCAGCGCGTGCAACCCATATCGAAACCCAATAAAATATATTCACGCGAGCTGAAAAAAAATTGAAAGTGAAAATTAAATTTTAAACGTTATCTTGGCGTTTTAGCGGTTTGGCATTTAAAGATGCAATATGCACCGATTTAAATCTTTCTGCCTCTGTTTTGATTTGCGAGTTTTAAAATGATATATTTTCGTGACTAAAAATACAGCTGTATGGATTTAATAAGGAGGTCGGTTTCAAAACGAGTATTTTTAATTTATTTTCATCAAACTAATTTTATTATATTACAAAAATATTTACTTTACTTTTTATAGTTCAATTATGTAAATGGGAAAAATAAGTCGAAATCGAAATATTTTTATGAAATATACTTCGAAATATTTTTTTTACTATGATTAAAGAAACATTTTAAGTATGAAACTTAAGTTCAAATTTAATGTATAAATCAAGTAGGTATTTATCAATTGGTGAAATAGAAATAAGTTACATTTTGTTACATATAATAAGAAAAAACTTTATTACCCGCAAATTATGATCTTTATAACTTAAATTACCACAAGAATAATCAGAATTTGAACTAACAAATAAAATAAAAGTTAAATAATATCGTTTTGAAATAGACTCTCTCTGATTCCTAAGGTTTACTTATATTATTTATTTCTATTTATAGTTTTTTTTTGTCCAAACTAACAGTTCGCCAACCATAGTTATTATTTTCATAAATATAAAAATATATAAATATAAAAAAAAAAAATATTTAAAAAAATGTGAAAAAAACCATCCCCAAAATTTATTTTATTTTTTAACAATTGGTGTCAATTCGGTCAGCGCGCCATGTCCGATGCCGCGCCGATCGATAATTACCTTGACACCGTTACGGTGTAATTTTTAAATTTTCACGTAAAGTTTACATTTTTTTTTCTCGGTAGCCGTGATGAATTTTGATACAGTTTTTTTTTGGGAATGGTCTTTGGACACAGTGTATGTGTACACTCTATGTAAAGCTCTTTTTTTACTCTTAAACATTTTTATTTTACTACTGAGTGCTACTAGTTTATTATTAATTTACTGGCAATTATGAATAAAATAAGGAACAAAGACCGATTTAAATATTTTTCTTAATTATTCCTTTTCGCCTGTTAGAAAATTGCAAAGTAACCGGGAGAACCTCAAGAGTTCCTTGGTAACGATGATTTCCTTGTCTATTTACCATTGGTTTGTATTTACATAGAGAGGCAATAAATGCATCAGAGGAAAGTCGGGGATAAAGTCCGCGTTTGACTCTCAGACACTGCTTTGGTCGGCGCATTGCGATCTATCGATAAAACGAAGCGAACGGCACCAGGCCAACCAAATTCGGGTGGCTATACACGACACACTAATCTAATAATATTAAATATAAATTATATATATTTTTGTATTTCACTTAACTTAATTCAGCCACAATCATTTGTAATTTAAACAAAATAATATGTAATATACATTATAAAGATATTAATTAAATCACTTTACTATTTATTAATTTTTTTTTAATTTTTAGCCCCTGAATGTATAAATAATAAAAATCGGTCTTATAAAGTTGTTTGTTATATTATATTAAAGACCAAACGCGTAATCTAAATAGGTAAAATTTATAACGCATACTTACATTATGAGGCGAAAATTTAAAATCGGGTTTATGCTTAGCAATAGTAAAATTATTTTAAAATGTTTGCCAGTAATAAATGGCCTTGCATCACATGAGAATAAAGATGCACTTAGAGGCGCTCAATAGATCCTCCTTAACTGTACAACCATGTTATCAAATAAATAACATCCTTCCCCTGATTAATACAAATAGTTACCTAGTAATAACTACATAAATAATACCTTATCACTTTTTCTTTTACTATGTTGCAATAAAAAGGTACTGTAATTTAAGTGTTTTTTTTAAGTAGATGCATTGCTAAATCTAACTACTTTTAGCCTACTGGTAGTTACCTAGTTACCTAGTTGTTGTAGTTAGGGGACGCGGATAATATAGATATGCGCCTACATTTTAAAATCTATTGTATTCATATTCATATTATGTCAATTTGTTGAAAAAAATCTATTGTTAAATTAAATTCTTTTACACTTTATTAAATAATCATTTCAAATGTAAATTAAACTGTCATTTGGTTTTTACTTTTAAACATTTTTATTATTTTATCCAACTAATAGTACATTACTCTAAAATAATTATCTATCCTTTTTTATATATTTTACAAAATAGTAAAAATGCTTTTTTATCAAAATTAGCGGTGGCTACGTCATCCTGAAATCAAAAATCAAACATTTTTGTATGTTGATAATTTTCTTTGATTCGGCTTTAATATTATTGGCTTAATTTTCTGTCATTTAGAAAAAAAAAATATATTTACATTTAAATTTTCATAAAATATTATCGTAAATTAGATAAAACATTGCGTGTAGTACGGACCCTTCT
Source organism: Neomicropteryx cornuta (assembly GCA_020383195.1). NCBI lineage: Eukaryota > Metazoa > Arthropoda > Insecta > Lepidoptera > Micropterigidae > Neomicropteryx > Neomicropteryx cornuta. The sequence continues at coordinate 18,425,536 of JAHKQU010000014.1, forward strand.
TAGTAGACGTGTTGGCGGGTGATATAAGGCCGGTGCGCGACTGAGCCGGGAGTAGGAATATGCCAGGAGGGTAGGTAACGGGAAAACGAAGTGCAAGCCGTCTTCTTCGCGCCACGACACCACCTACCCGTATATTTTACGTGACCCACGAATGGATGGTCATCTCAGACTTGGACTGGTCACGTTTCGGAACTTGTATGGATTATGTGATGTAGTAAGTACATAGTTCGAACTCGACTTGGCGCCCTTTAAAATAAGATTAACATTTTCGTTTAAAATGTTTTTTCTTTAAAGTGAATTCAATGCTAAATAAAAAAAACCCTTTTTTTCATTTATTTATTGATGGCCTTTGGTGTCGGGGAGGTGTTGTTAGGAGTTATATATCACAAAACAGCTGTTTGGTTTTAAGTAAAACGTTTTTTAGTTAGTTAAAAATATAACCATTTAAGAAATAAATTGACTACGCAAAAATGGTTAAGTGTATAGGTATTTGTAATAAGGTACCTTGCAACTACCATTTGTAAAGTACCATAAATTAAGAGGAAAGTGTGACTGAGGTAAAGGGAATCTGCGGTCGTTTTCCAGTCTGGAAGCAGGAAGCTCTCGGACTGGTATTAGCATTGGAAACTTTCCGCTAATTCCGATGAAAGCTTGAAAACTCAGAGCTATATTACAGTAGCAGTTGTGATATTTATTATATGTATAACCGGTTACCTACATCGGTTAGAATATAATTATTAAAAAAAAAATATACGCTTAAGAAAATTTTATTTTTTATTGGAAGTACTTAATAAAATAATATTTGCCTTGTTACTATTATTAGTATTTAGAATTGTTTAAATACCATCTGACAGATCATAAAGGCTTTCGGTTTTTCTATTGTCTCATATTTGACCAGAGAACATTAACAAAATCTTACCAGAACATCGACGTTTATGATTTATAAAAGCAAAGATAAACATTATTTTGCCAAAAAAGTTTTCTTCGTAAAATGTTGTAAAATTATTTTAATAAAGAAGGAATGAAATTTTCATCAAAAACAATATGAAAAAAACATTTCAGGCAAATAAATTCTGCACTTAAATTGTGAATTCATCAACAAAATTCTAATTTATTTACGCTATGTTATTATTTATTCTTGATATTAGTTCCGCAATCAGCTCATGGGATCGAGCACTATAAGACTTGATTTTATCCCGGATGCATACAGTCACACATTTTTAGGTTAGAGTAAGGCGATGGAAATTAATTTACAAATTTCCAAAGGAAACCAACATGTTAGCTCTCACGAGAGTAGAAATTGCATCGCTCTTGGATGCGATGAGCATACAAATTTTATTTGAATGCAAAGTATTGAAAGCGTGCTCCTCAGCTCCGATGGGAGGACGTGACGGCCTCCCATCGAGAATCACACTCCAGTTTCAAGAATAGAGATAAAAAATCAAAGTGTAAAACTTCCAATTCATACAATTTTATGTGAAACATAATCTTATTTAGCTCCACAAAAAGAGGACAAAATAAAAGTGGTTGAATGACCCTAAATAATATTATTATTAATAATAATATTTTGCATTTTCGAAAATAAATTTTACCCTATTATTAATGGGAAGTAGCCCGTTAATTTGTTCATACAAACGTTAATCTATAAATTTGCGTCTTTATAAAATTGAAATCATAGAACCAAACATACGGAAACGATTTACATTTACAAAATTATTAACTTATATTTTTTTTTATATTAGATACTCTAAGAGACGATACTCTCTTGTAAATACTCTAAGAGACGATTGATGTAAATCAATCGTCTCTTAGAGTGGGCTGCGGATAATATATTACAATTTAATGCCTCTAAATGTGTAGCAGTATCCTTCTCACGAGCCTTTCGTGAAAAAGTAAGTTTTGACTACTCTCTGGGCAATGAGATTATTCGCAGATGCGACGAAATTCGCGACCTGGGGGTTTTGTTTGACTCGCGTCTAACATTTCATTGGCAAATGCCAAAAATAGCTGCGCATGATTCGTGCTTCGAACCAGTCGATTTTTGAGTAAAACGAAGTCAATCTCGCTTTTATACTGCACGTTCGTGATGAGTATATTAGAGTATAGTTTAATTATCTGGAGTCCGCATGAAATCACATACTGTAATATCCTGTATGTAACTCACACAACACGCATACACACATACACTTACATAATTAATTTCTCCTTCGTCCTATTACCGTATATTATTATGACGACCACATAATATAACACGAGTTTTCGTTTCACTCGTAAATGTAACATTTCCTTGGTGGTTTTTCATTAGGGCTTTGTAACAAAAACTTTTCCAAAGTGTCTGCGGTCGACATGTGTTCCTTTAATATCGACACTTTGCCAGAATGCTCTTCAAACTGAAGTTGGTCCTGTAACGATGCTGCCTAGATAGTAAGGGTATATACATACTGGTAGCTATGTCGAAAACCGTACGTTACATTGAATAAAAAAAATATGCATATAGTGATATGTAAAATGTACCACCATTTATGAAGAAATAATAATATATTAAGGGACTCCGAATACTCAAAAACTAATAGGAAGTTATTTGGGTGTTTTTTTTTATTTCAAATATATATATAGGTATATTAGATACCCATTATCTCATTTCATGTAAAATTTGTGACAGATTATATTTTTGTCTTGTCGAATCATAGTTAATTGTTTTCTTATATAGGTCATTTTTTTTTTTAAATGCACCTACGAAGACTTTGCCTTTCTGTGGATGATTTAAATAATATAAAGACTATAACTCCTTTTCAGAATGATGACTTCTAAAATACCATCAGATATCCACCAAAATTTTTAGCAGTTGTACAACCACAGTTTGTGCCCCAACATTGGAAATCTCAAACACTTTTGAACGATGTTTTTTTGAAGTAGGTACTTTCTAATTTATTGGGCTAGACTGTAAAATTAACACTCTGAGAGCATTAGAGAATCATCCAATATTGCCAAATTCAAACTTCGTGTTAAAGAACATCTTCTTAGATATTCCTCACCGTGAATACTTAAATCCTACCCTTGCATGCGTATATTAAATGGCAAAAGAAAAGTACTCGGTACTGAGGATTGTGATCATCCAGGCAACTTAATCAACCAGGCTCAAAACTTTCCTATGTTCTATCATGGCGTTGCAGCTACTACAAAAGATCACCGTAATGGTCTCCTTCCACAACCTGCAACACCCCCAAGCCTTTTCAGCGATTGTGAGAGCCTGTTCTTGATACCCGAGCTGGTGCAAAATGGAGATACTGGTACAGTATTCAGCACCACATCGTAAGAGCATATATCCCGTGCTTATTTTAAATTAATATTTTTTTATGAATCTTGTTCTAGTATTTTTAACGCCGACGATGCAATTTATAGACAATCCCTCTTAGATGGTAAAGATTTTCCTATGGCAATAGGCTAGCCATTTTGAAGTATTCATGTAGTGTCCCTAGTGTTTTTGACCTATTCATTTATAAAATGTGGGTTTAACTATTATTTTAAAAATATATAAATTAGGTAAACCACATTATTACGAAAATAATTAATTTTAGGATTGTCCCGGAGAGAACAATAATAGGGGGGAAAAATACTTTTTTATAATCGCGATAAATCGACTGTAAAACGTCCCCCTGGGGGATGAAGTATCGCGGCACGGAATACATAAGAGCGACACAAAAAACAGATATTATTAATATCGGCATATTTCAAGGGGTCGGACTGCGGAACGCGCAGGGCTGGGGGAGGGAAGCGACCGGGAGACCGGGAAGACGTCGCCAAAGAGGATTATGATAACAAATTATGTTTAGCTCTCGTTCTCTTGCCAATCACAATGCTTATCGGGGCATTAATAAGAACAAGTCAAGACAAGGAAGAAATACGACATCTACGAGTCCATAGTGATGTAGGTAGCAATCGATTTTCTATATTCAATTTTGAGAGTCGATATTCTAGTGTGTCTAGTAATTCTTCTTAAAATGTTTGAATATAGCATAATTTAGTTTCCCATATAGGTCATAGAATTTTAGACACAGTATAGTTTTTATTAAAAAACAAATATGCTAACTATTGTGTATTATTGTATTACATAATAATCTAGAGCTAAGAAAAAGATAAATAACAAATATTTGTAATTCTGTAATGAGTTTCAAACGGCAATTACGATAATTTCGTAAACAAAAACAGACGCCTATATAGTTTTTTTTTAATATAGTGCTGCCTAAAGTAAAAATCTACTAAAGATGTAGTTTATGCTTTATTTGAAGTCAAGTTTTAATTTATTTTTAACATAAGAAACAATTTTATAAGAAATTTAGTAACTATTTAAAAATAGTGTTGCCCCCATATTTACTAATTTTTTTACTCTGAATAACTTTTTAATAATTAGATTGCATATTTTAAATGCTTTTTTTATATCTAATTTGTTTACTGTTACAAATTACAAATGAAAAAATAATGTTAAAAATACAAAAATCACAACAAATAAAATGTCTAAACATTTGTAACGCTTCTTGATAATTCTTCAGTGTTATATTATTTGAATTATTGTAAATTATGTTAAATATTTATCTATGTTAGTTAAGTTAACTAGTTAGTAAATAGATAAAGTATTATTTAAATTAGTATATACTTTCGGGACTTCTTCAAAACTATGTTTAGATTCGTCCTAATTTCTCAGCTAGGTTAGGTAAAGATAGGGCTGGTTGAGAGGGCAATATAATAATATTAATCTAATCGTTTAAGCTAATATGAGGTTGTGTTAAAACAAAAAAATAATTTTAAAATAATATTGATGGTATTCTTAAATTTAATAAAATATAAATTTACTCATAAAACCAACGACATAGTAAATAAAATTGTAATCGATTTTATGTTTTTTAATCGATGAAAATCGCATACTAGAGAGGGACCACTTTCTGTAGAATAAACAGTCGATTACAGCATGGGAGAAAAATTTGTTTACTTTATGATGTTGGTTATACTTTTCCTTAGGTATGTATATAATTCATTTGTTCTATAAAAAAAATAATAACTTTAATACTTAATAAAATGTGTCATTTTCTCCGTGCGATTTAATGGTTGCAATCTATTTCGACAGTATTTAGTAAAAATAAATATATTTTGTAATGTATAATAAATAAATATGTTTTCTATTATACGACTATTAAACATATATAAAACTTTAAATCATATATTTTTTGTGTTGTTTTTTTAATCTTCGTTATTTAATAAAGTAATTTACCGTAATATTTACTTTTATTAAAATATATAATGCATTAGTTATTTTTAACCACCGACGCATAAAAAGGGTTGTTATAAGTTTAACGTGTCTGTTTATCTACTTGTCTGCTATGGCATCTTAGCTCCCAAGCAGATGAAATGATTTTAAATATTTTTTTTTTTTGTTTAAAAGGTGAGCCTTCTGAGCTTATGATTCAAGAATAAAATCCGTTCAGCCGTTTGTATGTCGGGGTTTTTTAAATTTTTAATAATTTGTGTTTTTTATATTTCTCTAGCGTTGGATCTGTCGTTAGATTGTAATATATTTGTCAACCAACATACAAAACATATGTTGATTTAAGACGACTCGGTTAACATTATTTCGCAATTTATTGAAATTGTTATGTGTATACTAATAACCTAATCAAAATATAAAACAAAAACTCTAATATGTAAAATCTGCTAGCTTTAACTTAGATAAAAAACTAAAAAACTGACTATTTTTTAATCTAATGTGCGATTCGTCAAATTAAAAGAGAGGTATTTAAAGTAGCATCATGTAAAAATTACCGCATAGAAACACAAAATTATCAAAACTTTAGGTCAAATAATTATTTTATTCTAAGCTATCAAAAAATTCGTAAATTTTAAGATGTGAGTTCGTAGCTCGTCTGTACATTTATAATGATACACAAGAATGATACATATTGTTCTTTATTTACCCGCATTGCTGAATTCTTATTTTATTCTAAGCTATCAAAAAATTCGTAAATTTTAAGAAGATGTGAGTTCGTAGCTCGTCTATACATTTATAATGATACACAAGAATGATACATATTGTTCTTTATTTACCCGCATTGCTGAATTCTTATTTTATTCTAAGCTATCAAAAAATTCGTAAATTTTAAGAAGATGTGAGTTCGTAGCTCGTCTGTACATTTATAATGATACACAAGAATGATACATATTGTTCTTTATTTACCCGCATTGCTGAATTCCTAACAATTTTTATGCAAAGCAAATGTTGTCGGCTGTCTCTAGAAAAACCCGTTATCTCGTGGGCGCGAGGCAGCCAGCCCAACCAACAGGGTGCCGAGACGACGGGCGGGGAGAAAGAGACAGTGCTTCCGCCCGCCCCCGGGATAGACAGAGAGGGTGAGAGAAGAGGAGTGATAAGGCGATTAAGTCTAATTCCTTGGTCTTACAATGTTCTCAGAGACGCTGGGTTGGGATGAATCGCAACAAATACCCTTTGAACATAGCGTATTATGATGGAATAATAAGAAAAAAAAATACTTAGATACGTAATTTTTATTTTCATTATTTATTGGTTTTACTTTTTATTATTTATTTCTATGGCGTCCATATTTTTTTTAAAATAAATGTTTGCAATTACTGTGTTTAAAGTTAAACCAAACATTATGTGCTTTATATTCTTTCTAACTAGGCAGTACCCACACTAAGGTAGGTAGAATAATAAGACAGAATAATAAATAAATAATCTTTGTGAAATAAGCCAATTTTTTGCTCATATTTGATGATCCACATTATTTTTGAGGATATTTAATAATCCATATGATGAGGTTTGTATGTATTTTTGTAATTATAATTAAAGTGGATTCAAATTCCTATTTATTATTATTTGTAATTTCAAAATATTTACAAATATTTTTTTTTTCTTTTAATGTTATATTTAATAAAACGTGTTTTTAATAGCATTTTTGTTGATCTCGTGGTAAAAGTTGTGTTATTAGTCTAACAATTATTGGCTCCAAAACTTAATCCGAAAATCTTAAGACTATAAGGCTATTAATATAAAATATGTTTAAATAGAAAATGACGAGTTCAAAACATAAATAATGACTATACATATATGATAGATATAAAAATGATTATTTGGTATTCAAGTGTAAAAGTTCGGTTACTTTATAAAATATTCATTTTTTTAGGCGCTTCTCAAATAACCTATTTTTTTTTTGTGTTATGACTTTTATGGACAGATTTGAGTTTAGTTTAAGAGTTAAACGCCAAACTACTATGATACATTGCATATGAAATTATGAAGATTGACTAAAGAATAAAATGCAGTTTTTGCTCAAATCAAATTCAATATAATTGTTTTTATTAAACAAATTAATCAATTAATCGCAAATTATTTTGCGGTGTTTAAAGTTTATTTTTGTGAATGTGGAAATAAATACCCTAAAATGTTTTTTTTTGTGAATCACATATTATTGCGCTACCTAATCATTATATCCATAAAGAAAATAAATAATTGGTTTCCATCTAAAATTTAAAAATTACATACTCTGAGGTAAAATAAAAATAATATATAAAATTAGTTGCTTGGTGCTCAGTAGCTGTTTTGCACAAATTTGACCGGGGCGCTACCGCTTTAGAAATTTGTAACGCCGAAAAGCGGAAAATGGTCCATTGTTTATTGGGGTTCGTTTGGTATGCATTTTCACCAATTTAATGGCGCCATAGTCTGCGGCCTCCAGGATCTTAGTCGTGCATTGGGAAATATGCAAATATCATGAACTTTTGGTTATGAAAACGATTTTATTGGTGGAAATTCATGATTTCAAATTTAATTCTTGCATAGTTAATGTCTATCGTTACGTGATTAAGTGAGTATGCTTTGAAGAGTTGGATATCTGATAGATAATAATTTACTACTTATAATGTGCATTGTACTTTTAGTACGTATATTAAGTTAGTAACAATTAATTCACCAAACTCCGTATTAAATCCGTTTTAACCATTTTTACCTGAAGTCTAATTATTATTTTGGTCATTTTATTTCAGTACAGGATTACGAATGCATTCACAATAGAGATGTGAAATCGTTAAATGTATAATTTTCAGATACTATACAATATTCCATACTCAAAATATGGGCCTCATAGGTCTCATAGGCCTAATATTTTATTTAGGGATATAAATTTTTAAAATTTGTGCATATAACATATTCCTATAAAACCTAATTGTATAAATTACTCGTACGAATATGTTTGTCATGTATTTATGGTAACATCCCCAGATTCACTATAATAATTTGATGCAGCGATATTGTTATTTTGTTTTGATTTTATTTAATTACTCTTTTTAATATTTTTCTATAAATTTTTCGCGTATTATGTATAGTAAATTTGAAATTTTCGTAAGTTTATTTAAATACATGAGCCACTACTATTTATTAGGTGTTTTTTTTTAATTAATAGCTGGCTTTGATGTAGATAGTTTATTGGACATAAAACGTAAAAAAAATGAAGCAAACATACTTCCCTCAAAATAAACTAATGAACTGTGGCAAGGTTTTCATTCTAACCAAGATATATATTCCACAGATTTCATTAGTTAAACACCCCAGAGCAGTTCGTGTGTATATTCCAAAATATTTGGTGGTAGAAGCATTTGGGAATTCTTATTCAGAAAATTGTTTACCTCGATGAATAAATGATTAAATCTATCCATTCATTGCATTTAACTAACTTATAGCGTGTATTTTAGCTGCCGCTGTCATTCTTTGAATTTCCCTCCAACGATAAATCTCCCAGAAGATGTCCAAAATATCTGAAGAGTTGGCGACAAGGGTTGCGGGGCCCACTCAGTCGATGATTGGGTTCCGCTAATTTGCAACGCAAACAGCCTGGCGAGCGTTTGCTTTGCGGGAAATTCGTTAATTATTGTTTGATAAATATGTGCTCTGCGAGCCAATTTGACTTAATGTTGACGGACGAAATGGCTGCTCAGGTAATTAATTTAAAGAATGATTTAATCTTTAATTATTTTTTTAGGGGGTTTTTGTAGTTGTTTTTAATAAAAAAGGTCACAAAAAAGTAATGATTATGTTTCCTAATGAAGTTTTATGATACTGTAAAAGGTATAATCTACTTTTTATTGCTAATTAGTATAGGTTGTTTTTACTTATCTAACACATAATCGAAAATTAACGACGTGTTAGATAAACTTCGTCAGTATGTTAGGTAAAATATTGACAATTGGTATAATTTGCGATTAGGTGTAATAAATAATATATTATGATTTTAATTTATTTATAATACTCTATTTTTATCATAACTTATATCTCATTTAATGGATGGATCATTTTTTAACGTAATATAAATAAAAAATGGATGTCAGTATATTATAACACTATTTTAGGTAATTATTTGTTTATTAGTGAAAAAGAGTACGTATTAAATTGTTTGTATTTATAATAAACAATATTCATTTAGCTAATTAATATTTTTTTCGCATTGATCAGATTATTGAACTGGCATATTAAGTACTCAAAACTAAATCGCCTACCTTGGTACAGATTAATTTAGTTAAAACAACAGGACGGTGGAACAGGCGCTTGTCGCGTTAATTACGTCTAGAGTAGTAGTCTGATAGAGTAGTAATAGAGTAGCAATCTATTACAGTAGTTTTAACAGCCTAGTAAAGAAGCCTAGAAGAGTGGTCTGATAAGAGTAATGTAGTTTAAGGTACAGGCGAAAATAACTATTTACTGATATGAATATTGCCCAAAAACATATATCCCTATCATACATGTCTGCCGTTTAGACAATAAATAAATAAACAATAAACAAGATCAAATTAAATAGACCTCTCTTTCGCGGACTCCTTCCGAAGGCCGCAACCCTCGACCATTCCCTGTTATAGTTTTTATTATCTTTGTTGTGTATGTTTATTTTATTTTAATGTCTATTTTGTATGGATCGAAATAATCAATAAATTATGTATTGATTATTTGTCGTTAAAATATTGAATATGCAACGGACGAGTTACGCCGAATAAACGCGTACTGCCGCGCCAAATTGTGCTATCGCCGTAAGACGACCGGCGGATAAAAAGGATGGAACGTGTCTTCTCGTGTGATGGTGACGTGTGACCAAGCAATGTTCCGTGCGCGTGGAATCGTCTATATTGGGTGAGTCCGTTGCAGAAAATAATTACTTAAGAATATTGGTTTAATTTCGTGTATGTTAAAACTAAGAGTTGATGCAAATTATCATTGAACTGCTTATTCATAACATAATTTTTTGGTCTTTCGAGCGCAGATAGTGTGTGTGACATAACCAATATTTTGTGTGTTTTAATTACGTATTTATTTTCTGTTTACAACAAGCTTCTCTAGTAAGGTGCTGTGCGGAAGATTTTCCACAGAATTCATAGTGTGTGTGTGTTTTTTGGTATAAAAAGAAATACTGATTATATTTTCTTCAATAAGCAAGCTGATGTCAGTTCAAATATTTGTACGAATCTCGAACAACATCGATTTTAGTCGTTTTTGCAGAGTGAACAAAATTATTAAAACGCATTTTCCTGTGTGTAAAAAAATATGTAGTGATTCGTGCAAACGGTTAATCTATATAAACTTTTTCTTTATAAAAGAGTTTATTTTTTTAAATCCAATCAATTCAAAATGAGCGTACGATCTTTTGAATCGCGGCGGAAGGCCGACTTGATACTTAGACGACTTGATAGGTTATTGTCGACGGCAAATGCCGCCAATTCAGACGAATTTCGTGTCAGGTTTTGCGATGTAGAGGTTATACGTAAAGAATATGAAGATGCTATGGAGGAATATGAAGATGCTATGAAGATCTTTGGAGGAATCATTAATTTTGTCTAAAAAACAAGTTAATTACGACGAATTAGATGGGTTTAGAGCATCATTTGAAAATACTTAATATCAAATTAAAGCTTTGGCTATAAAGTTGATGCCTGACGAATATTCCCAGCCGAAGGTACAACAAAGCAACACCCGGTCATTTGACCGGGTGTTGCTTTGTTGTACCAAAACAATGTTAGGTTGCCGAAAATATCATTACCAATTTTCTCGGGTGATTATGAAGATTGGACTAATTTTAGTGATTTATTTACTTCACTAGTCATCAACACTACTACTTTGTAAAACATAGAAAAGTTTCAGTTACTTATTGTGTCGTTCAAAGGAGAGCCTGTGCAGTTAATCAGGGCCTTACCAGTCGTCAGTGATAATTTCGAAAATGCATGGGATATTTTAAACACTCGTTATCCAAATCCGATTTTTTGTAATTCAAGAGGCCTAGCGCTAACTCGTCTTTACAGTTTAGAGAGAAAATTAGCGAAGTCTCCAATTCTTCAAAATCGTTATGTGGATTTTATGCAGGAATATATAGATCTTGGTCATATGGAACTTATTACCAATCAAACACCAGCTGATCAGCAAACGTATTATATTCCTCATCATTGTGTTTTAAAAGAATCAAGTTCAACGACAAAACTGCGTGTTGTCTTTGACGCATCAGCAAAGACAAGTTCTGGTATTTCGTTAAATGATATATTATATCCAGGTCCAATACTACAAAAGGATATTATTGCATTAGTGCTAAATTTTCGATTGCATCCAATAGTGTTTACAGCTTATGCTTAAAATATATATCGTATGGTATGGATTCATCCATCTCAGCAAGATTATCAAATAATTTTGTGGCGTAAGTCAGCAGATCGGCCAGTTCAAGATTACCGCCTCAAAACCATAACATATGGTGTGGCGTCATCACCATTTCTTGCTCTTAGAACTCTTTATCAACTAGCTTTAGAAGGTGAAACAGTTTATCCTGAAGCTTCTTATGTCCTCAAAAATGACATTTTTGTAGACCACATTGTGAGTGGTGCTAGTTCTGTATCAGCTGCATTAGCACTTCAACAGTAACTGATAAAATTAATGCAATCCGGTGGTTTTCATTTACGAAAGTAGAGTAGTAATCATCCTGCTATTCTCGAGAGCATACCAAAGGAGGATCAGGAAGTATTATCATCCTTTTCACTGGATGAAGACAGTGTTATAAAGATTCTAGGTTTAGAGTGGAATCCAACAACTGATTGTTTTTCTTATCATGTAGAACAAACAATTTCTGTTGTAACCAAACGTTCAATATTATCAGGTATAGCTAGAATTTTTGATCCACTTGGTTCGTTGTCACCCGTTACTATGACTGCAAAAGCCATTCTTCAACGGCTTTGGACATTAGGTTTAGGGTGTATTTGTGAAAACGTATTTCGTGCTCGCAAAATCGCGAGTCGCTCCACTCAAATGTGTAAGCATACAAAGGCTTGAACTTTGTGGAGCCTTGCTTTTAGCGCGACTGATCATTTTTTTGTGAAAGGCTTTTACGCAGAGAAAATCAATTTTAGTAATGTGTACGTGTATGTGTAATGTGTGTGACTCCACTGTAGTATTAGCTTGGCTTAATTAAAGCGTCACCCCACATTTGGAAAACTTTCGTGGCTAATCGTGTAACAGAGATCCATGAGAAGGTCCCAACTCAACATTGGCATTATGTTAAGTCAGCAGAAAATCCAGCTGACATAGCTTCTAGGGGTATTTTACCAACACATCTTGTGAACTTCAAGATGTGGTGGAAAGGTCCAAAGTGGCTGAAACTTCCACATTGTGAATGGTCGTCTGATTGTGTAACAAAGTGTGATGAAGACGTACTTTTAGTTGAGAAAAGAAATACAGAAATTCTAATGTTAGTTACTTCCACAGATCAGGATTTCGAACTTCTGACTATATATTCGTCTCTGTTGAAATTAAAGCGAGTAACAGTTCATGTGTTGCGTTTTATTAACAATGTCCAACGCAAAAAACGTCTATGTGGACCATTAGCTTTGACTAGGATTAGGCAAGCATTAACATGCCTAATTAAACATCTTCAGCGATTAGAATTCACACATGACAGAGAGTGTATCGAGAAAGGCAAATCTTGTTCCAACAAGTTGCAAAGATTATGTCCGTTTATTGATGAAGATAATATTATACGAATATTACAAAGTCAAATCAAGTCTAATTATCGCTACTCATGAAGGAGTTGACAAGGATATTCGTGTAGCTACAGTACGCACAGCAACTGGTTCACTAAAGAGGCCTGTTGTAAAATTGTGTTCTCTTCCTATTTAATGTTCAAGTATAGTAATATATTTACATGTATGTATGGTTTATATTGTGTATATATATGTTTGAATTAAGTACTCAACTTGTTTATGTTTACGTGTGTGTTTATGCTTTAATATATTTTGCAGTCATACTGCATTCAAGTTGTTTATTTTAAAAATCAGTGATTTTGGTGGGCGGTATGTTATGTATGTTTATTTTATTTTAATGTCTATTTTGTATGGCTCGAAATAATCAATAAATTATGTATTGATTATTTGTCGTTAAAATATTGAATATGCAATGGACGAGTTACGACGAATAAATGCGTACTGCCGCGCCACATTGTGCTATCGCCGTAAGACGACCGGCGGATAAAAAGGAAGGAACGTGTCTTCCCCGTGCGGTGTGTGGTGGTGTCGTGACCAAGCAATGTTCCGTGCGCGTGGAATCGGCTATATTGGGTGAGTCCGTTGCAGAAAATAATTACTTTAGAATATTGGTTTAATTTCGTGTATGTTAGAAACTAAGAGTTGATGCAAATTATCATCGAATTGCTTATTCATAACAATCTTATATTACTAATAATGTTAATTTTATAACTGTAAAATTTATACAAACACCACGATATAACCTTGTTTTAGGGTTAAGTCTAGTCTAGCAACAAGGACCAGCCAATCTGTAGCACCATCCAAAGGCTCCAAGCCTGTTAATGGTTTGGAAATTCTCCTGCGAGTTTTCGCGAAAATTTAACATCAGCCGAGAGCGAACTTTTAAAAACCTCCATGATATTATATAAAAAAAAACACAACTATGATTTCAAAAAAATAATAAGTAATGATTTAAATAATTTCAAATAAAAATATTATATTGCTCCAAAACATAGCGATATGACCATTTGATTAAGAATATGTTCGCATGGCAAGATTAAAATAATTTACTCTTTTATTTAACCCTTGATTATACTTAATGCATATCCGTTCAGCTCGATGGAAAATTAAATAGACTTCTCTGTATAAGCCTTAAAACCTAAAAATCTCTGGATCAAGGAGAGGTCTCACAGTCGACCCAATTTTAAAACGTAAAATGAAAAAAGCTCGTAGGGATTGGCTTAAAGGGTCTTTATTTAACTCAATGGTTCTAATACAGTGCAAAGGCGCAAAGAGGCCGTCAGAAAGTGCGGCGATAAGGACCGAGGGACCATTGTGACTTAAAGTGGGTCACGTGACCCTAAGGTCGAATGTAAACAAGAGCGCTAACGTAAAAACACACTAGCTTGTTTAACTTACGGCCGGGCGTCCGTTTGCGAAGATTTTTTTCAGGGCGAACGCTTCGAATAAATGAAAAGTTTTTCCACTACGCGGCGTGTGAAAAGGGTTCGGAGATCGACGACAATATGTTATTATATTACATTTGTTACTCATTTATTGAGAAGATTTGCAACTGCGAGAAAAGCAGAGATTTTCTATTGTTCAAAGAAATAAATTATTTAGAATCAAGCATTTAGGGCGGCAGTGAAAATAGGCGACTGAAAACTACGACATAAGTCGTGCCTATAAGGGCTTCCGTGAACGTCCGTGTGCGTATTTCTTAAATATGAAACCGACTTAAAAAATTAACTTAATATCAAAAATCTAAGACATAAATAGCGCAATAAACTTCTAGAAAAACGGATCTACCAAAACGTTGAAATCGGCGAATTAACACACCACATTTCGCAACTTCACTATATTATGAAAACCATGTCTACCAAAAACATTAAAATCGCTAGAACCGTTTTAGGCTAATGAATATATTTAAAAAAGGAGGAGGTTCTTAATTGAACCTTCACCTTTCTTTTAAGTCTATTATATAGAGAAATTGCATCCCATAAAATTTGTTAGTTCCTTTTTAAAACAATGTATTATGCACTCACTTACTCATTTCAACTTCAACACTTCAACTTTTGTCTGAAAAAAAAACCGTATGAAATACTTATCTAGAATTGAAGAACTTGCAATACCGGTCAAAGTAATACGCGTCATTAGGAAGATATCTATTTCTAGCATTTTTTTTAAATTAAAATTCGTTATATTTTCATAAAAATATTTTTTCTTATGTTGATTATTGCGGAAAAGCGAGCTCCTGTGAGTTTACTTGATGAGAAAATATAATGTTTAACTCACAGTTTATGTTTAAAAACATTTTTTTTTGTAAATGTAAGCGTTTTGGTATAAATGTAGAAAATATTTAAACAAAATAAACTATTTCAAAATCCCTAGATAATTGATTCTCGACCCAAGTTGTGTCTTAATTTCAGATTATTAAATTATTTCTTAATGTTATGATAATACTTATAGGGATGTAAAAAAGAAACACCTTTAGTTCATATTACACAGTAAATCGTCCCTACAGGAAAAACATAGTTCCTACCGCAACCTCGCACCACACTGCACGGTGCACGGTTGCACTTTTACTGAACAGAAGATACGTTTTGTTCCTGAATGAGGTCACCCAATGCACTGGTTATTTAAATATTAAGGGAATCGTTGTTAAACTACTCAGTGTATATTTTTACCGGCAAACTTTAATATTTTAACATTTATTTAGTAGTAATTATATTGTTTTTGTAAAATATTATAAATACAGATGCCCCAACTAGTATGCTCGGTATAAGTTCATTTTATTTATAAAATACATGTAGTAAGTGTGAAGCCAATTTAAATCCGTTTCCAAAATAGTTTGTGGTTCGGTAATCGATTTTTCCATTCTGTCAAAAGTTTAAGGAGCAACTCAAAACCTAGCAAACGTCAAAATGTTTACACTTTCTCGCCGTAGAGCTTCATAATTCTTAAGTCTTTCGTGACAAAAAGTATAATATGCAAAGCGGCTTATCACGGCAACTTCGAAACACGTTCGCCGCTTTTCCGCTAGAGCGGAAAGCGGTCGCGCTGTTACGGTTATTAGGCGCCGAGGCAGAATGTTGTAATAGTTTATAAGGTGCTACTTTTCCTAACCAAGAATGCTAAAAGCAAAGTTTAAAGGTTAATTTAGTCTCGGGATATAGGAATCGCGCATATTTGATGCTTTAAGTTTGTAGTACAGTTCTAATTTCTTTCGTCAAATTTTCATTACTTATACGAAAAATATGTCAAGCAATTCAAAGTTTTAATTAATCAAAAATTAAAACCACAGTAGTCGTAGAAACACACAATTTGCAACATCACTGTAAACCGTATATTGTTTTGGTAAATATAAAATACTAAATATACTTATATTAAATTGGAGATGCCTGTAGTCGACTTTAGTTGTTATTTACCTATTTCTAACTGTCAGTACGTATAGCTGTAAGCATTTCTCATACAAATAAATAAATAAATATAAAAAGTTTTTTGTTTTTTATAAAAAAAAAGGTTTTTTGACTGATACTTTTATCAATTCAGTTTTATTAACCCAATAGGGGCAGGTCAGGCATGGATTGTAATAGAAGCGAGTGAGAAAAAACTCAATAAGGTGTTTGATTTCCCGTTTATTAGTTTTTTTTTACCTTAAAGGTGTAAATTACCAGTGTTTTCGATTTTCTAGGCGGCGAAACGTTGCGCGATGCGATAAGATAACCTTGACCGCGTTTCGCATACGTAGACCTCGCAATTTATGCTAGCCGATACAAGGAACGTTAATATTATGAATCATGTAAAGTATACTTTTTTTTCTCGGAAGCCATAATAACGTCTTCACAAAATAATACTTGAATTCGTAGGACCAATTAAGCTGTTTATTTTTATTGGGGTATCATCTTGGGACGATGAATGTAGTATTGTGGGAATCAGTTGTTGCTAGCGTTACAACCTTTATCGACAACACAGCCGTCTACCCAATTTGACCTGAACTTGGAAAATAGATTTGGTGGCCATTTGTGGTCTTTTGACTTCTATTAAAAATATTTATTTTTTATTCTTCAGCTTTATAAGATATAGAATTGAAGTTTCTCGCCATTTTCTTCGGAACTTTCCTATGCCAACGATGCGCCACTGTCGCATCGACACATTCTTATCTTAAATTGAAATTCTCGACTCGCCCCACTCCTCGGCTAACGTCCCGTTAGGGGCGCTAGTGGAGGGGGGGGCGGGAAGAGAGGGAGGGGTGAGGGGTTAGGGCCCGGGAATGAGAGGCATGTCGGTGCATTATTTTATTAAGCTTTCGTATTCAGCTCGTTGATTGGGAAAATTACTCGGCAAAGAAGCAAGTGGTTTCCTCGACGACTAGCGAATTACACCGAATTTGTTTTTGCCTTGTAAAATAACTGATAAACACTCTTTTGCATTAACAACTCATTTTATTTATTTAATTCTTGCAAATGTTTCAAAAATAATGTAATAATGCAATATATCTTGCCTAACTAGGCTATCGCCTGTTCTAAGGAAGACATTCTGTCTAATATTTAAGAAGTATTGTTGCCGCGTCAAACATTTGAAAAATACACATACGTTATAATAATTACTAGGTAGTGTATTATGTATTAGTATAAAAATTATACTAATATGATTACAAACTAATATAAGTAATAAATATTATATATAACAGATATTAATCTTAGATATATTTACTAATGACATAACATACTTAAGCCAACAATAGATCTCTCATAATAATATCTGCCTTGGAGAATTAGTCATTTTATCAAAAGTTTTTAAATTTTTTTTATTATAACTCATATTTATACATTTATATGGACACACCGTTTCTAACCTTTTATACCGTCCGCCGTTACTTTTCTTTTCAGTAACACTAGATTTAGCTAAGGAGAGGGGACCTTAACCGTAGAGTTTGACTTTGTGTTTGTATTATTAATTAATTTATTTTTAGATTTAACATAGATATCTATTATTCTACGCATACTTTATTATATATATATTTTATTTAGATCTTTACTTGTATATACGTTTTTATGATTACTATCTATGTAATAGTATAAGTATTATGTATAGACGGACGGTTGACTTCGTCTAGTGAAGAAGAGAGCACTTATATCATAGCAGTGCCGGTCTTGTATTATTATGTAATACAATATATTAATTTAAATATAACATTATAGTGATGGTAGAGCTGCTTGAAAATTGTCTATCTGGTGATCACATAGCATGTAAATAAATAGTAATAAATAAACAGAACACGATAAATGCGATATTTTCGTTATTTTAAAATATACATGATTTAAAAACAGAATGGATTCTTCAATTAGATAATTATTGGGGCCAAAATTTGAATACTTTTTTTTTAGATATCTATAAAGTTTTTTCAAAAGAAAACTAACCTAATTAAATAACTCTTAAACTTCAAAAACTAGGCAGTTTTCATTTAGAAATTAAAATAAATGCGTGTGAAGACTTGAAGGTCTCCATGAAAAAAAAAATACAATTTGCGTTTGAGGGCAATATTTTTAGTCAACCACCCTAAAGTCGCGATACCTACTATTAGAGATACTCCAGAGATAATTACTGGAATTAGGTAGTGCTTTTAATGGTTACTTACTTGACCATAATATATATTTTGGATATGTGTATGTAAATATGTGATAAGTGGTAAAATTAATAACTACATTAAACCTTCTTTGCTAAAATTCACAACAAACTGACCACTTTAGGTTTGTTATGCTCAAGCAATTGTTTAAGGCGTATTAAATTTTAATATGTAGGTAATCGTTCATGATTTTTGTCGGGAAGTAAAAAAGTCGTATTACTTTTTTTAACCCACAAATTAAAAAAAAATATAATTAATTTTACCTGTGCGATGGTACAGGTAAAACTAATTATATTTTTTTAATTTTTTTTTTTTATAAATATTTTTTTTAACCATGCAAATTAGTAAATGTAAATATATATATTTTTTTATGTATTCTTTCATTAATTTCATATTTAATCCTCGAATTGTTTAGATTTGATAGACGAATGATTTATTATTTTATTTTTAGGTGAAATTGTATCCAACTAAAAATAGGAAAGGACAATAAACTGCCAACGCTGACTGTTATATTTACATAAAGGCTCTGAAGCTCCCTTTCTTTGCCGAACATTCAGAACGATCGTTATTTCGGAGGGTAGAAAGTTCAAAATTATAAGTCACGAGCATTAAGTGGATGCGGAAGAATTAGCACGCGACTTAATGGTCCGTGTCTATTTTGCTCTACGTGTTTAGTTTCATCAGAGATTGGGGGGACCTCGAGTTACATGCAAATCGTTAGTATAAAGAATTTTATCGCCCAAAAGTCCCCCATAATTCCGGTAGTGATTTGGGGTTTTCACTATACGAATATTTTTTACAGAAAATCGATAATATGCTTTATAACTTAAAATATATATAATATTTCTTTATTTCACTTATAATACAAAAATAAATATCAGACTCATTCTTCGTAGTAAACTTTAAGGGATTTATTAAGCTCGGCTGATTGCGTGTGATACAGGCTGTTTTTAAATTTAGGGCACTCCTTTTAGGATGTTGATCTATATCGATAACTAAACCGGTTTTACAATAAAAATATTCATATGTACTAAAGTAGTTATATTATCAAAAAACCTTGTTTTTCTTCGAAGTGCTTCGTGGGCCGCGCGCTCGGGGGTCATTAAACATTAAAACGATTTCCTTTTAATTTTGAAGTCGTTTTTCTCGTAATTGAGAATTTTTACCAATATTTTTTACTGATTTGCTGTTTAATGGTTGATTGTCGATTTAGAAAAACATCCTAAAAAGGAGTGCCCTAAATTTAAAAACAACCTGTATAGTCGTATTTATATCACCACTCTCGTTTCAGGTAGTTATTATATACCAACAATCAAATAAAGTAAAATATATTGGGAAAATGTATCCCGAATACCGGTTAAAGATTTTCGAATTGAATTGAATTGAATATCTTTATTAGATATTTAATTATTTTTGGGGCATAGTCTTACTAGGACACAGTAGGCTACTTACACTACACTAATCTACAAATATAACCTAATAAAATGTATTGTCGACACAAGAATATACCGTGCGAAGTAAATTCATTTAAAGCCTTTGTCGGTACTCAAAATAAATCGCACAGCACACACAGGTTTGAAAGATTTGATGGGTTTTACAATAGAGAAACGCATTTTTATTGCTACTTTATAGGTTTCTTAGTAATACATATTATAATAATGTTTGAATTGTAAATCTAAGACGAAAGGACGTTTGAATAATCTTATGTCTCCTTGTTCTAAATCTCCGCATCCTTTGTCATTGTTTGTTCTCATTTCATTGGTGTCATTAACATTTCTTGTAGCGCCGAGACCCTTGCCTCGGTTTATCGTCCATTGTATAACTGTGAGCCGTGTGCTTTGAAATCATTAGCAAAATGTCACTTTTCATTGTTAGTATTGCATCAGCAACAGTGAGATCTACTTCGACTTTAGTTTTCACCAACAATAGAACTATAAATCCTCCATAAACAATGCTAAATCATTCAGGGAAAATTTAGCTAGAATAAAGTCTGATGTGATGCAGATTATCAATTATTGTTTTGTGTTATTTTCAATTTTATCAATAGTCTAAAAGAAACCATAGAAACACATTTAATTGAAAGAAGATGGCGGCTTTTGGGGAATTAAAACAAAATTATGGTTTGTCATTCTCGGTATTTCTTTGAAACCTAAAATTATGACCGATCTTCCTCGCCATGTTTTCATTAAAAACGAGGCTTCTAAAAGTAACCAAAATTTTTATTTGTCATGTTAAAAATATTTAAAACAAATAATATCGATTATACTAAAAGCATTTTTTTAACATTATTATATTAATATTGAATGTATTTTTAATTTGCAAAACTCTTAGAAATATTGGTAATTAAAGAATTATTTACTAATTATATTATCAGGTACTCACTAGTACCTACTTTTGCTCCAGCTGCATATTCACAATATTCTAATATTTACTACTTGTCCATCTATTCGTAGTAACTCTCTAAAGTTTTAACTGTTGGATCTGTATCTAAAATTAAAGTTTGACTATTCATTTAATAAGCGCTCGGGAAATTAAAGCCAATTGAACCCGAAAACAAGTCCAAAAAAAAAAAATGGAGGAAAAGGAAAATTTCTTTTTAAATATAGTTACCGCCCTTATCTACAAAACAAACAAAGCGGCTCTAGTAAACAACAATCATTATGTAGGGTTGGCACAAAAACAAAAGTGAAAAATATAATAATATCATGTATTTGAATATTCCATTAGGTTTTGACGACGAATTGTTGTATAGTTTTATTACATTTTGACATTAACTTTAGTACAAAAAAGCACGGCACTAAAAGTCTCAAATAAAAATATGCATAAATTAAACACAATACCAATATTTTCTCTAACGCGTGCAACAAGAAGTTATAACTTATATTTAATTATTACTTTATTATAAAAATATATCTAATTTATAATCGAAATCCATATAAAAATATTTTTATAATATTATAAATAATCTCACTATTCAAATACTTTAGGTCAGTAAAATTTAGATTTTCGGAAATGCAGTTTTATCGTCATATTTAATTTGCACGTACTAAGAGTAAAATAAGAGAAAATATTTTTTAACAGTAAAAGCAGGTGAAAAATATTAGGTACTTCATGTTTAATTTATGAAATCGATGCACATCATCGTATTATAGAAAATGTTAACAGTGTGAAAAAAAACGATTTATTAAAGAAGGTAAAGGCCAAGGGGAAGGGGAAGGTAAGGTTCAGTCTAAAATATTATTACATATTTTATTCGTTTAAATATATATATTTTCACTATTAATAATGGCTAAATAACTATTAATATTTTCACTATTGATACTGGCTCATCTTCGTTTTATGTAAATGCAGAATTGTGGGGTGCGGGGGGGGGGGGGCGGGGTTACACGAGTGAGATACGAGTATAACCATAAAAGTAACTAGATATAACCGTACCTACATATATATATATATCGGTTATATATTGCAATTTGATCGGTAGCAGACAAAAGTTTTGAATGTCTACTAAGTATTCTTTTTTAAATACAGAATTCTAAATAACGGCTTAATGGCTTAGGTCCGTTTGTATAGTTTGCTTCCCTTCTTTAAAATTGCCAAATCCCACTAACGTCGTAAGGGGTGTGAAACGCAAGTGCGGCGTCGGCCTTTCGAGCCAACACACGCGACACGGCGGCTCTGCTGCGGCTTGCTAACACAATTAGCGCCGGAGCTTCCTTCCTGGCCGAGTGGCGACTTTGCGGTCGTGTGACCGCTGTTTGTGACAGCCCTGGAAACCTTAACCCCCCCCCCCACCCCCACCCCCCACCCCCGGCCCGTCCGCTCGCTTTACCCACTTCGGCTGCAACGACAAAGCCTTAAAGCGACTAACTTAGCGAATTCGAATTACAGAAACATAGATACGATGTTAAAAAATAGATAAAACAATCGTATCTATTACTTAAGGCGAATCCAAATGATTAATATTAATTTCGATTCATTTAGGCCCTTTTTTCTATGGCTGGTATTTGGTAACTATTATATATTTAATCATAAAAATTCAATTCTATTTACGAGAAACTTAAAAAATGGTAAACTATTAATGTTCTTTTTTAGTTGAGTTACTCTCTTATAAGAGACATTAGAAAACATAGTAATTGAAAGGTAAATGCTAATACATAGAAAAGTTTATTTTTTTAATTTCTATTTTATGAAGGTGTAATTATTACGGGTCTATTTTATGCAAAGTGTTCCGAATGTTTGCGGAAATTACCGAAAAATAATCAATTTATAGAAACTTGTTTTTTTCGGCTTCAATTTATCTGATGTATGGAAATTTAAAGGGAAATTTTCCCTAAAAAGGGAAAATTTCCCAACACATCATCCAACAACATAACATATCATAACATATCATCCAAATTATAGATGGTCCAAAAGGACCATCTATAATTTGGATGATATGTTATAATTATTATTTTTAAGATAAACAAATCACCGTATTATGTATTATTGTATGTACATTATAACGCATTAGGTTATCTTTAGTAATAGTAAGTAATTCCTACTTGAAAAAGCTTACCCTCCGCTTCACCTATGAATGCGGTGCTATCGTAGTTTACACCGCCCAGATTACCGGTACCATGGCAATCGGAATGGGTTGTTTCGCACTATATTTATTTATTACTTTATTTAACAAGCATAAAGAATAATTTATACTAGCTAACCAGGAAAGGAATTTTTTATATTTTAAACCCCGAACACGGATATATTTAGGATAAGATAGATTAGAATAAAGAAAAAAAAATGTTTTTAAGTCGACTCGAATCATAGCAGAAATAAGTGTTTATTAGTTTTTATATATTTCGATGACAACCTCATGAACATTATAAACAAACCTAACTCACCGACAAAGTTCATACTGAGCACCACGAAGACTAGGATTCTGGCTAGGGCAGCTCCATCCGACATGCTGTTCAGAGTAGAACCGCTGCTGATGCATATGGCGCTCAGAAATCCTAGTGTTATAAGGTTTCCCGCCATTTCCGAACCCTAAAAGTGGGCTATCGCCGAGCAAACGCTGTGGACAATAGAAATTATACTTGTTTAGGAAAAACGCTAAAAAGTAAGCAATATATAAAACTATTTTGCTCGGAAAACATACTTTTTGACATAGGTATTAATTACAATACTCTGAACTAGACGTAACTTTACGAAAATAATACTGTGAATCCATATGCAAAAAAAAAAAAAATTAAAAATAAATTACGAAATCCCATTTCTTAAATTAATTAAAAAATGCCACGTAGATAGCTGCTTACCGATAACATTATTAAACTAGAAAAAAACCAACTCTAAAAGCAGAATATTTCAGGTTAAAATTTCTTCACTTCTTAAATAAATGCAAATTACGAGTGAATTTTACCGTCAAATAAATCAAATATTATTCGTGGAACCCTAAAGGGAAACTGTAAACACACACTGTGGGAATGTGTTTGTAAATGAGAGGGTGTGTGTGTAGGCAGGTTTAACAACCTGCCAATGTAAATATCAGAATAAGTTCGATGAAACGGTTCCATAAATCCTATAATAATAACATAAAATTCAAATATATAAACACTTTATTATTTTATAGTTTTTAAGGAATATTCTATTATAAGTACCACATTATTGATTAATTTTAAAATCAGGTCTTGTATCGACGTTACCTTCGTAGTAAATTTGATTGCAATTATCGTTTGAATAACTTATAATACCATTTCGCTTCGAATTGTTTACATGCCCGGTATTGAAAGTCGCCGGGCAATGGGAGCTAAGTGCAGACATGTACGGGCACGAGTTGATACAAATCCCATTAGGGTAATGGTATTAATGAGGGCCAGTTCAGTTCATCTATTTTGAGTGGTAATCGATTCCCTGTACAATGTATCACTATCAACTTTCCGTCCAAGGCGTTATAGCTAAAAGAATGTACGAAACATATTCCATGTTTTTCGGGTTAAACAGAATGTTCTTCGAGAAACCTTCTTTTTTGTTTATGGAATGTTTTGCATCTTAATATCCATTGATAAAATAAGAGGTTTTTTTGAGTTTGACTGTGTCAGTTAAATCTTCGATAAACCTTGTTTAGTTTTGTCATGTAGTTTTAAATGTGCTGTGCGTAAATATTCTTATTTAAAATGAAATAAAAACCCTTAAATAAATATTTGAAATGAGTCCTGTCCTATGAGATATCATGGTGACTCACACTTTGTCTATAACTGACTGGTCTATTTACTAGTTCTATTGTCGAGAATGTAATTTTAAGATTAATTAATTAGCTCCTTTTGACTTTTGACGTCTTTAACTAAAGTCCCCACAAAGTTTGCACTTTCTTACTTACTCATACTATAGAAATAAACGTAGTAGTATATGGAATCCTTTAATAGTACTATTTATATAATCCTTCCTTATAATATATAAACCTTTTACTTTATTTAAATATAAATTATATTTATTATCATTGCATTGTATTGTTCGCATTTTTTATGATTATCATGATGATTTTTGATGTAATATTCATTTAATTTAATTTTTCCTAGCAGTATTTTAAATCAATTTTAGCAGACTCGCTTACACAACACACTCACTTAACACAACGGCTATATTAATATATTTACGTTACTATCTAATCGTTCGACAAAAGTAAATAGCCTATTCAATAGGGTAAAAAATATATATTTATACCTTTCTAACTGATTCATGATATTCCAATAAAAGTGACTTTAAACTTATAGCCAATTTTTTAGAAAGTTGCAATGCAATCGGTTAAATTGTTAAAACCTTATATTAACAGATTTAGTTACATACAAATATTTTATTTATAGGTGAAGATATTATGATCACGTCATGTTTGAACGTTAGTATCAAAAACATTTATTTCGAATTTCCTCACATAAAAGTTATGAAAATAAAATTCGCGTATCGCAGATACTATAATTAAAAAGTTATAAAAACACCTATAGCGTACATGTTTGTTTTGGTGAATATAAAATCAATTTTAATGGAAGTATTCTTAAGTACTTACGCTTTTTTGCTTATTTAGTAAACATAATTACGTCACTCAGTGTTGTTTTTTCTTCGCGGTTATGGCCGACCGCTCGACGATATATCTCTTGAGACACTCGCTCGTACTGAACTCTCAGCTTATTTCCACCCATTTCGGTGATCATCTCGGCACTTTAGGAGAATACCTGAAGTAAAAAGATCATTTTACTTTATTTTACATTTGGAGAGTAAAACCTTGAAACTAATAATCATTTTCCATATTTGTATGTGCATAATGCCGATGAGTTTAAAAACCTCACGGTTAATTTGTCCATTCAAGAACAACAAACTTTAAAAAACATCAAGGTAATGTTTATTTCATTGCTGGTCAAAAGTCAAATTATTTGAAGGCATTTCGATTTGATCAGTATCACACGAAATGGCCATAACACGCGATACATCGTTACATTTGCTAATGGCAACAAATTCTAGAAGGAAAAGCGAACATCGTTAAACTGACTATGTCATTTTATCGTTTGTATAGACTTTTTGGGTTCCAATTATTTCTCGTTCATTTCTTTATGAATAAATAACTAACTATCATAGTGGGTATTTATGTTGAGAATTAAGCACTGATTATACAGTTTATTGTTTGTCATTTTATTATTTAAAAAAGGTAATGAAAAATATAAGTTTGTACTTTATTACTTTTTGCAAAATAGAATATGAAACATAAAGAAAAGGATGATATTTTAACAAAAAATATAAAAATAATGGCTATGTAAATAAGGTGAAGGATTATGGTGAGATGAAATTATTTTATGAGTGACTTGATGAAAATAATAATGGATAGTTCGTTCTGTTAAACATTTATGTTAAATTGGAGATGCCTGAAGTCAGCTTAATTTGATGATTAATATATTTTTATGTAACTGTCCTTATGTATAGTTGTAACCAGTTCTAAGAATTAAATCAATAAATTAATTAAAACAGTTAAAAGGACCCAGTGTTAGACGTCTGAAAAGTTAACTTATTGTCTGTCGAATTTACCGAACGATATTCTGTCGATTTATCTGGATAAACATTTTTATGTTTATTGAGAAAAATATACTTAATGAATAAAATATCCTTAAAATACACAAAGCTGTTATTCCGTCTTTCTCGGTATGCGAGATTCAATCCCCCCTACCCCTCAACCCCATCACTCACCGCTCACCCTCCCCCGCCGCCGTCACTCACTCCCCTCGCAAATCAAACTGAGGGAAAGTGCATAGCATGTATCTGTGAAATGTTTATGCTTTACAGGTCCATATTTCATGACGATGCTCGAGATGTCACCCTGGCGCCTGATACGATCTCCAGAGGGTGTGTAGGTGGAATGTCAGAATGTGGGAAAGGGGGCGCCATCTAGCCTCGCAGTAGCTTCACACTGTATAAATGCGCATTTTGTGGTATCTCGCAAATCTCACGACCGTTGCATTTTATCCCATATTCTTTTCATCGTGAAATAATGGAAATCTGTTCAACTTTCGAATATATTTTCGATTTATCGTCTCACTTTTGCACCACAAATAAATATTTTAATTTTATTTACCAAAGAGTATTTAAGGGTTTTTTTTTTGAGATATTTCATCATTTGGTTTCTAAAGTAGGTATATAACGAAAATATCCGTAGATTCAAAATGCTGCAAAATTAAGACCCCCGAAATATAATCGATGACATAAACTAATATCTTTTTCGTATAAAACCGTCATTAATAATAATGGTGAAAGGAAATAAGTTTTTATTATTGACATATTGTATTCACAAAATTAGGAATATAAAAATGGCATAATATGAAAGCTCTTTTACGCATTAAACGTGTAAATACCATGTTGGTAATTAATAAAAATCTGAAAAATATAAATTGTACAGAATACAAAACTAATGCACTAGGAATTAAACCTCCTATCTTAAATCTATAGCGGACAACGTGCCTATGCCAGCCACCTAATGTCAATAAGCGTTTTATTATACATAATTTCAATGTTTCAGTTTTTTATT
The DNA here is from genome assembly GCA_020383195.1 of Neomicropteryx cornuta. Taxonomy (NCBI): domain Eukaryota; kingdom Metazoa; phylum Arthropoda; class Insecta; order Lepidoptera; family Micropterigidae; genus Neomicropteryx; species Neomicropteryx cornuta. Next base: position 18,453,252 of record JAHKQU010000014.1, read on the forward strand.
GATAACTAATATAGCTTTTACATTTATTTAATCATAGTAAAGCAAAGCGTAGTTCCCATGGATCGATCCCATAGCGAAATGTTTGTGATGTTTGATTTCACCACCGATTTTAGAATTTTAAAATTTTAATCCAATCTACATGAAAAACACTAGGTCGTGACGGAGTCGGAATTAAATAAATCGAAATAATAAAAGAGTTATGTTTAAAAATATTTTCTCTATGGAAATCCCATGTAAGAAATTTTCGCAAGCTTATTTTTCGAATTTTAAAAAAAGAATTTTACTGCTAGTATAGGTTTCACCTTTGCAACTGCGCCTACCTAGTAATGTTTACTTCTACATAGATAAATTATTAGTATAGATAGACAAACAGATGCAGAATTCTCCTGACCGGATACGCCTTAAGCCCTAGAGCCCGCACATTGTTTGTTTGGGATGTGCAGGTATAAAAGAAGGGATTGTAGCATCAAACGGCCTTATTTAACTTGTAAGATATATGAAAATTGGCTACAAAGTAGTTGAAAACGAATAGGAATGATGAAAGTTTAATGGTATGATTTTAATCGACACTTAAACTTATAGAAAGTAAACAGAACCCTTAATTATTACAAGCCGCAATAAACTTATTTTATGTGTAGGTATTTTATCTTAAATAGAAAATATACCTTGAGTATTTTTATGTAAAAATAAAAGGAATACTCAGTTTTTCATTTTAAGTATTTTTTTCATATCTAAGTGTTTGTTATTAGATTTATGTCATTCTATAACAATAATATCTATTAAAATTTATGTGTATGAATGTATGTATGTGTATTATTGCTATATTATATAATTGTACCGTAAATTAAAATTATGTATAATATTGTAAGTGAGTTTTTAATCAAAAACAATATAATTGTTTGTTCTTCGACGTAAAACTTTTAATAATCCGCAACTAATAAAGCCAACTTTAGTATGGTCGCTGCCTAGTTAGAGGTAGAGTTTTGTAAAGTGTGTTTGTATACGATCTGTTTGTGTTTGTATTTAACCAGAATGCTGGTTAGAACTAGCTCCTCGTATTATAATCTTTTGATTGTTATGTTTATGTAGAAGAAATAACCTAATTGTTAAAATTATTCAAAAAATAGTTTTTTAATATTTATTTTTATAAGCAATAAAATATTTGTTTGTTAAATAGAAAAATCATTCAGAAGTAATCAAAAAGTATATTGAAAATAATTTAAAAGTAGGTATATAGTGTAGGTATATACTTGTTTGATTGTGCATTAAAATAGATATATATATATATATATTAATGTTATAAACACCCTCTGGTGCAATACTACTTTAAATTCAAAAAATAATTGCACAGCGTGTAAATCTTCTGCACTACATTTGACCGCTGCGAGTTCTAGTGGCGACGGTTTTGACCGCGACCGACATCCTACCGTGTAATCCGAGCGGGAATTGTAATTACAAATGAAAGAAAATTAATTAGTCAGGGAACTGTTTGGCCGTAACAGTGTCAATTCTGAGAGGAAAAACTATAAAAAAATAAAAAATGAATACGGGAATTTTTCGTATGTGCAATTTGTTTATTTGTTATTTTTATCTCAACCTGTTTATATTTTTATGCGCATTAAAAGCTTGTATTCTTTAAGAGTGTGTATTTTCAAACAAGAGCCGGAAAGTTTGCACAGAATAAGTACGGAAAAGGCACTTGTGGCTTATCATAGATTTCATTACCAGGAGGGTGCCTCAAAATTACCGCAATTAATTGTAATTAAGCGCCCGTTCCGATAATAAATAAAATCGCAAGCGCTAAGGCGGGCGGCAGCCCAGGGCAGTCGTAAATAGTACAAAAGCCCACAGCGTTTGTGTTTCATACGATGACCAAATTCAGTTGAACAAAATATTGGGATGTTTTTCCTCCCAAGCCCACTTAAGAGGACTCAACCCGGTTAATACTAAGTATAGTTTTATCTCTTACATATTTTTATTTTGTCTCAAAGTTAAGAGCCTCAAAATGTATGTATTTTCTATACAATTTATCAAAAGTTTAGACGTAAATATTGTATTGTCTGAATACATGAATCGAGGAAATAAATCTACAGAAGCATAGTTTATTTTATAAAGTTTCAAATTCAAGTAAGTTTTTAGAGATAAATTGAATTAGTTTTTTTATAATTAACCAACAACTGTATAGAGTGTTTAAGTGTTAAGTACGACAGAACGATTTAAAAGCACGCGCATGACCGAGAAGAGCGCCAAATAATAGTTAAATTTTCACCGATTTCCGCGATTCTGGAATGGACGAACTTTAACTTCTTAAATTTGTCAAAATACCACGATACTAGTGAAAAGGTACACCTTCAAAGTAACCTTCTATTGTAAGTAGGCTGTTAAAACATCAATTGTAACGTTTAGATTTATTAATAGATAAATAATAAATAATATGCATAGACTAAACTAAAATCTTTTTAACACTAGTTATTTTTTAAATGCATACTAAAACCTTTAAAAACGCTGTATTTATTGTTATAAAATAACCTATAGGTAGATATTATTTTAGAATTTATGTAGAATAACAAAATGAAAAGAAATAAAAACAAGAATGGCCATGACAACCTGTTCCTATCATATCATACCATCCGGTAGTAGTAAATTATTTAACTAGAACGTGACGTCTTACAGCTAAGTTATTTTTAAATCGATTTCTCTATTTTTAGCGTAATTTTTCATTTGTGATATTGTTTTAGATCATTTGGAAATAGCAGTATTATCATCCGATTTGTAGTTCTGACATTGAGGTACGAATACATATTTTCTAGTTTTATTATGGGGAGTCAAATTCAGTTCAAAATAAAAAATAAAAGCATAACTAACATAAGCAGCTAAAATACAAAAGGATGAAAAAAAAAAACGTTTTCAATGGTCAGTTGATTGGCAAAAAACCATTATGTTAGATTGAAGTTTGACACTAGGTGTCATTTTTTGAATGTAGCGAATATAAAAATCTCTGTGAGAAAATGTATTCGCCTAATGAAGAATATCCAACCTGAATAGACAATGTTTTATGAGTAATGTAAAAATAAATTAGACTATCCGCAATTGCATTTATATTATAATTGAATTCCTTTCGGAGTAACCACGATAAACTTCTCCATTTAATTAACCAGACTAGACGCTTCAAACCACAACCTGAGCTTTAGACATTCAAACAAACGATATCTGTTTCGCAAATGCCTCAATTTTACACGGTATAATAAACCCTATTTTACAAGTTTTAATTTGAAAATAACATTCATTAAAAAAAGAAAAAAAAAACATAGGCATTGAGTACTGCCGACCGAAGTGATCCGCCCGGGATCGAACCGGGGGACAGGAATAGGGTATTAAAATTAATACTGTTAACATTAGCAAAGAACGAAGAATATTTGATAGATAAGTTAATATGTATATGTTTTAAGGACTTTACAACCTTAAAAATCTATGTTTTGGACGCTTACAATTATTATAAACGATATATAAGAACAGAAAAGTATTGTCAATAAAGTAAATAAACTATGGAATATATCCACTGAACTGTGATATAAACTAAAAATAAAAAAATACTATCGCAAGTGCGTACATTGTACAATTTATAAATTAGAAGAATAAATACAAAAAGAAATATTTTTTTTCGCAAAAAAAAAATGAATCGGTGAAATAAGAGGTTAAAAGTAATTAATAAATTATAAAATATTTAATTTACGATTTTTTTTTAAATATTATACTATATCAAAAATGATAGTGGCTATGATACTCTGATTCACTCCTAGCCATATTCGATAAATGCACGGCATAAATCTACTGTTTCAGAAGCGCGCGTAAATTGCTCACGAATTCGCAGCGTTTTATGCTGAGAGATTGGGATACAGCGCAGTAGAAGGTAGGTAGGTAGAAACTTTATACAATTACGATTTGTACATGGACACATATTAAAGACTCAAAGAAACAAATAACTAGCTAGAGTATTGCCATCTCAATCCAAGTTTTGAATAATTAAGGAACCATCCAGGTTCCCATTATAGTCTTGAGGATTACCCGACCCCGTCGGGCCCGTTTTGTGCCCCATTCTGAGATTGTATTAAAAGCAGGTTCACCGCGTAAATGCGCGGGATTCGTCGCTTCATTAATGAAATTTGAATTTTGGTTTAAAACCCTCCGTCTGCATGTTTAATGTGACACTTGAGAAGCCCCAGTATTTTAGTTAAATTAAATCTGTTAAATTATTAAACCTTTATAATCAGTTCTCTGTTACATCCTAATTGCGTTTTATTTATTTATCGATCGCATCCTCGCGTCGCATCGTATTAATTTGAATTAAAATATTGTCTTACACGACCTATTGGAGAGCCACTAAAAATACTAACTGTTAATATTAACTTTATAGGATAAACTTGGTCCACAGTAACCTCTTAAGGAGGATTTTGGACATGAAATTGAACCACTTTTGTTCTACATCTATGTAAATATAGCAGAAAAACTGGTTTAAAATTATGAAAGAAAGAGTCTTAAATAAATTTTAAAGTATGGTCACTTTACAAAATACCAGACCGCTCGGCGTCGCGACCCAGTAACTGTACGTACAAATCAAAATGTTCAACAATTAATGTAGTTCAATTGTAGGAACACAATACGCACACCATACGTCCATTAGAGTATTTATATTTTTATACGGATTTTTTTGTTATCTATATGAAACTTTGTTGAAATTATTCAGATTTCTACCCAGAATCACCCCTTAAAAGGATACTGCTAACTTTAAGTTCAACCTGTATATTGTTCAACTACTATAATCTGAAACTTCGAAAAAAAAAAATATATTTTTAAATATCGTTGGATATAAAGCCAATTAATGAAATAATTATAAGGATTCTAAAAAGGTTTTAGACCAAAGCTGAGTTTTATAAAAATGTAAGTTTAACCTTATAAGAAAAGAATAATTTTAAATCATTAAAAAATGGAATAAACTACTTTTATAAAAAAATATGATTAGGATTGTAGGTAAATAAGATGATTTTATAAGATTATTTTATATAAAATATTTTGTAAAAAACTCGCCTAGGCCAATTAAACATAAAAAAAATGTGAAGGTAGATTTCACTGGATCAAGGAATAGGGTAGGAACCTAGGATAGAAATTTGGTGGGTAGGGAATAGGCAAACTCCAATTGTACGAACTTGTATCAAACATTGCGCGAGCTGCGGCACGATTCGCTCCCCGCGCGGCAGCTCGCGCACCTCAACCCGCCGCCGCGCCACTGAGCAGTGAGAGTGCGTATACTCAGTGATTTTGTATTTACACAATGAATTTCAAGTACAAGTTCAATTTTTTTAAATAAAAACAAAACAAAAACATAACATTTATATACTTATGTAATTTTCATGTATTCTGATAAAATACATAAACGTACAAAGATTACATGCAATCGTAACCTTTTAAAGTTTTTTGGTGGTAATATTTAAATAATGACAAAATGGAACAGATATAATGTGACAATATTGAAAACATTTAGAATACTCTTATTGATTGTTTAATAGCACTAAGTATAAAGCCAAGTTTTGAATACAATAAATTTTGAATCTCATATAAAATCTATTATTTCGATGATATGATACCAACATGTTTTGAGTATTTCTGTTCACGAAATTTTCGAGCCAAATAGTGCCTAGACTAAAATACAGGCCCAGGGTTGGTCTGTACGACTTTAATAGTGGTAAAAGCGAGTTCACTCTGTTCAGTTTAATTACTGGGGGCAGTGAATGCTATCGGGTGGGCGGAGATAGAAGCGCGCGATTAGTCGGCCCGCCGGTCTTTCGCTCCTCACTCTACCGCCTCGGAATCAATTGGAAATCTCTTAAAACAAGATGGGGTCGGCTGATTAGCGTGAAACGGTGGCTAGAGGTTGAAATCTGATTTCAAAAATTGATCTTTCTATGTAATCATTGCACTTTAAAAGTAGACAGGTTCTCAGATCATAGAACGACGCGTCCACTAGCGATTCACTCGATTTTTTGCTCAATATTGTTTCAACGATACTCTTGATCTTTTCAGTTTTGAGCGTGCTTTTATAAACACCGGTGTTGGTTAATTATGAACAACAGAATCAATTTATACCTAAAAACATACTTCAGTTTGCATCTTTATAAAATAAACTCTGCTTCTGTAGATTTATTTTCTTGATTTTTGTATTCATACAATAAGATTATGTCCGTCCAGCATGCGAATATTATTTCGTAGAAAGCCTTTTTGAGTTTCAACGTGTTATATATTTTATGTTTTTCCTACTCCACTTTTTTTGTGGTACTTTTTATTATTTTCAACTATTTTTTAAGAAATAGGTATATTAACATAATCTTACCATTATTAAAATTTCTTTTTTGTTAAAATTCTGTACTTTTGCCAATTAAAAATGTATATAAATCATAATAATGATATAAACTAGCTTATTGCCGCAAGACAATCTCTTTCCACCTAAACCAGAGAGGTCGTGTAATATTTAATCTTAAGATCCTTGTGCCTTCTCAATAGCTACACCATTACCAAATGGTCTACCTTAGCACGAGCTTCGCCTAGTTAGGTAGACCTATTAAATGATTAACTACTCAAATCCGTGAATAAAATAGGGGTCATAGAATACTAGGCATAAAATTTGAACGCCACTGCGCGCGATATCTATCTTTGATATAATCTTCTGCTGCATAAAAAACTCCTTCGACCTTTTATCGTATAAAAGAGTATAGCCGAACAACGTTCAAAAGTATTTCTTTCATTTCCTAAGTCAGATATCGCGAAGTTAAACTTCGAGCCTGCGAGCTTAGAGTGTAAATATTGTATGGGTAAATAGAAAAAAAAACACATTTGGCATTTCTCCCACAGTATTTTAAATATAAGGAATGAAATCCGATCAAAAGATGAAAGGGATTCCCGTTTCTGAGCAGCGCCCGGGGAAGTTTCCTGCGAATAAAGCGTATAACATGTTGATCAAGGATTTAAGCCTTTTCAATATTCGCATTTTACTTCGTCTTCATTTCATTTCAGCCTTTATTAAGTAACATACTAAATAATAATAAAATACATATATATTAATTTAAATAAAATATCTAAATCGATTCTAATCAGTCTCAATAGTTACATAACGGTATATAATTAAAATAATGTCCATTTCAAAGAAAATGTTTAGTTAAACTTTAAATATTACCTTATAACTATTTTGCAATTAAAGCTAGGAAAACAATGATTATGACAATCATTTCCTTCAGCAAGTCGCAAACCCACTCAGAAAGCCAAAGTAGGTATAAGGGTTTAGGGGTAAAGCAAAGATGTCGCAAAAACAGAATACGTAGACCTTAGATACTATCAGACCATTTTTTTATTATCTTATATATAAAGCACAAAAATATGTAACGTCAATCCGTATGTCTGAAACTATTTTTGACAACAACATTCCATTTTTGAAAATAAATTTATTTTTAGCGTCAATTAAATTCATCAAATCAAATTCAAATTCAAATTCAATGTCGCTTTCGCGACCTTTATTTCATATCATTTTAAGTATGCAGGTTACATGTTCTGGAAGAGCCTGCCGACTCGTCTACCAGATACTCACTCGTATAGACTTGTTTAGCAACATGTTACTTCATTATATGTTTTTTTTTATTACACCCTTAACCTAGTGTTAAAAAAACATTACATTGACAAGAAGAATGAATTGATAGAATTATATGTAAAAATAAGTCAATTCACTATGTTCTCTGCTACACTGTAAATCTCTGTTCTATGTACACTGAAGGTATCTACATAGCCGCCTGCTACGCTACAGTTAAATACATAAAAAAACGAATTATATAATGTGTACCATCACATCATTTGGATGGTTTACGTTACGGTGTCACGTGATGTGATGCAAAACAAAAATGGCTGCCGTTGAGTAATTGCATTGTAATTAACATTGACGGTTGTAATTATTATCATTCCTGGAAATCGCTTATTCTATACGATGTAAAGATGTATTTATTATCTGTCGTCGAATTAAACAATGTTCCACCTAAATAACTTTTATAAATATCGTAACTAATACTAGTTTAACATTTAGGTCATTTGGTCGATTATGATCTTTAAAAAATAAATGTATTTTTTTTTCCAACTTAATGTTCTTTGTTCATTTAAATTATGACAATATTTCTGAATGCATAAGATAAGAAGATTAAGCTATTTATGGGATTTTCTATTTATGGTAACGTTTTCTAAATAAATCAATAATTATTTCAACACCTGTAAATTGACTTTGGATGACATGTGAATGCAGACAGAATAGTTTCACACAATGCCGCGATGGATGTAAAATATATGTATTTAATTGCAGAAATACCTGATCATATTATCCCGTACTTTATTCGATCAATTTCCCCCGATAATCGGCTCTATCGGTTTTATTTCATGACTGTATGGCTATTATTAGCCCGTTTAGTATCGCAGCAGGCTATCCGACTTACATTAGCATTCGTAAACGGATTATGGGACATTATTCAGCATATCTAGCGAATTATTGTAAATACACATACGTAACACAACGTCACTAGCACATAATATAAAATGAATATTACAAGATTGTAATTTCAACAATAAATACAAAAAAATAAGGGTATACCACACATTAGAAGTAACACTTCTGTAATGAAGTTGATTAAAGTCATTTCATATTTTAAAATTATCACCCCCATACTAGCGTCTACTTTCAACAATGTTTCATTGCTATCAAGTAGAGGACCTCCTTAGTACCTTTATAAATATTTTGCTATCCTACGCTTTATCAAAAAATTAATAAAACTTCTAAATTTTTTAATATTGTCAAAGATTGTCATTTATCTTTTCGTGCGATTTGCGGTTATTAAAATGCACTGATGACTCCGTAGACTTGAGATCGCAGAATGCTGATTTAGGCTCATCGCTGACTTTTATAAAATTGCAAAAATGTAATTATTAAGCTAAATTTAAAATACATTATTACATTTAAAATACACATTTTTTTTAACATAAAATATATAATAGTAGTAGAAGAAGGAATCACATAACATAAGAAGGTTCTATCAAAGAAGTCCTCTAACAACAAAAAATAATAAATATCTTTCAATATTTTTCATAAAAAAATACAATAAATATGATTTGCATTATTTAAATGTTTTTTATAGCGAAACCATTTACTAACATAATATATTGTTTCTTTTACATTCTTCCATAATGAATCCCTTTAGGTGCTGCCGCCGTCCAAGACGACATTAAAAAGTGAAATAAATAATGTAATAATTACATTTTTAAAAACAAGCTTCTATTTAAGCGCTTAAATGCATGCGCCAATCCTGGGAGTAGAATCGGGTAATGCTTACCATAAAAAAGCATTATCATCGAACTGTTTAATAAGATACCTCTAAAAGTTACACAACAAAAGAGAATATCTTCGATAAAACTCAAACTAAAATAATTTATGGAAAAATAAACAAACTAAAAACATTCAGCTATCTCGTACACTCTCGTACATCTATTTTTACATTACCCGAACTACGTTAACTTAATTTGTAAGTATTTTATATTTGACTTTATTTCATTTTATGCATGTGTAAAATAATTGTATTTTACTTAGGATTAAGAGAACGGTAGAAAAGACAGTATCTTATAATATTGCAATGTATTTTTAAATTTGTTTAATAAAAGTTGTTTCTGAGAACGGTTAAATTGAATTAAATTGGATCTGAACCACTATATATTATGGAATTTCAACTCCATAGGATAAAAGGAAGTGATTCTAATTCAGCTTGCAAGATTTGACCTAAAGAGACTAACAAACATTGCAAGCTTGTAAAAAAAATACAATTTGCTTAAATTTGTATTATCCCCTCTCCCTCCGTTTATGTTCGCTTAAAAGGGGCAAATATATTAGCGACTATCGGGTCATCATTTTCGACTCAAGCTTAATAATTAATGGATGGACCGCCACAGGGCTAGGCAGAGCCCAAACACAAATACGATAACGTTAATAATTTATATTTAAATGGACTGAAAAATTAAACCCGACCGCCGGCACTCTTTCCTGAGGGTCAGTCCTCCTTGCGGGGGCGAGCGCCCGTGGTGATTTACGGTCACTGTAACCGCCGTTTATTGTTTATGATTTAGTAGTTAAGTTTTATTTTGGGTTACCATTCCATAGTCATGAAATATTTTTTAAATAAAAAATCCAATGATAATTGAAATTCGAAACTCAAAAAGGTGTTATTGCGTGATAAAGTTGTTTTTGTTTAAATAATAAATAATCAGTATTATTTAATTTTAATTTACATATATAAATATTAAATGAGTTTAAAAAGTATTTTAACTAATTATATTTGATTATTGTTGTTTAATAGCGGTAAATCGCATGAATGAAGTAATTTTTAAAACATTGAAAAATTAAGAGAAATTTTGGTAATTTTTTGATAATGCGTTGGATATAAAGCCAGTTGGCAAAATATCTATAAAGGTACTAGATAGGTCCAGTCTTATGGTAGAGAGAACGGAGGATGAACCTGGAAGGGAAGATGTATTAAAAAACGAGTAATATTTAAAACAATATATTAAAAAATTAATATGTGATTACTTTAAATGATTAGATGATATTGAGTAAGTTTTAATTAGGTTTTAAATAAGTAAAAAGCCAGTGAAAATAAACATAATAGAGTTCGAAAGTATTTGACCTAATATTTTTTTTTTTAATAAATTTTTAACACGGGTCATATTTCATTATTTTTTTTTTATTTTATTGGTACCGGTACAATCCTTTCAGCAAGACTTTTTTTTGTTATTCTGTACTGACTGATAGATAGTACTGATTGCCTTGTTGAATTTGGGTATGTAGGTTCATACACCTCGTATTGAAACCTCTTTGAATTCTTGCCATGGAAATTAATCTAAAAATATATAATTCAAAATTAGATTTTAAAGAATTCTTCAACATCGTTTGTGTACTTTGTTTTAGCATGTTAGATACTATCATTGCTTATGATTCGTTATTTTTTGAACACACTTTGTATAAGAACCTCTAATGAGTTGGTAATGTAGGCATATTTCCCACCTGTGAAACTGCCAGATATACAATACAATTCTCATGCCCAGTTTAACTGGAAGTTTTCTATTGACGTCAAAGGCAACTAGACTTAAATAGTTTGCAAATTCCTTATTGAAAGTCACAAGCATTTGCTTTGTTTGGAAAAAATCTTAGGTGCATTTCACGCGTCGTGACGTTAAATTAAACCGTCCTATTTATTTATTTGTATGAGAAATGGTTACAGCTATACATAATGTCAGTTACATAGAAATATATAAATAACAACTTAAGCCGACTACATGCATCTCCAATTTAACATAAACTTTTAACAGAACGAACTAGGATCTAATTTATGAGTGTTATAATCTATGAATATAATAGGCTGTGGAATGTGAGAGATGGGTTATAAATTCCTTTCTCACGGTTTAGTTTTCATAATCGAAGACAGAACTTTCAGTCTTCAGTCTTTACTCACCGCGCTCTAGTTCCTATTCTATTTGTATTCCTACTGATTCAGAAACTGGTTAGGATAAGTGTGTAACTTTAATAAACTGCGTGTTGAATCCTATCTCTATCCTCACTTTCTCCTTACCACACGTTAACGAACGTTAAAGTTACATTTTTGTTGGCAATAAATAATATTATGCATATCGTTCCGGGCGTCCGCTACATTTATTTGCAGAACGACACTAATTTCGCCGCCACACAAAAGCTAAATTGCAGTATTTTTGTCTGTTTCCGCTCGCAATTACTTTTCGGGCGCAAAGCGCATTAGGCTCGCACAAGAGCGCGCGGGCGTAGCAATAGCCGTAGCCGTAGCGAAAGCGGCCTCCCGTAGTTACGTGTACGTCCGCAGATACGACGTGAAATATACGTAGACGCCGCAGTCTTTGCGGCTACTCATTAACGGCCTCTCCATACCTCTACCGGAAAGCCTCAGCCGGAGTAGCTATTGCCGATATATATATATTATATATATACAGAATGTATTTAAATTCACCGATGTCCTTTTAGGGGGTCGATTCATGTCAACAATCAAACAATCGTTTTTTAAAAATACGTTTTTAAAAACAAGCCTTTATTTAAGTGCTTGAATGTGTTTACAAAATTGTGTCTGTCTGGTGACCAAGAGGAGTTCCTATCAGTTCATGCTTACCATAAAAACGCATTGTCATCGGAATTGAATTGAACATGTCAAAATTCAACTCTGTAAGATGTAGTGTATGTATTATTACATAATTTATAATTTATATTATTTCTATTTAGTATATCTGTGTTTTATGTTTTATATGCATATGGTGTTCTCTTTTTATTTAAATATTAATACGTTTTTTCTTATTTAAGTGTAGAGAAGTTATAATATATTTTGTAAGAGTACCGAAAATAAAAAAAAATAAGAGGAAGTGGTTCTAATCTAAAAATATTGGAATAACGTTTCCCATTTCCAAGAAAAACTAATTTAACATTTCATTGAAATCGTTGTAATGATTGAGAACACGGTTGAACTGATAGGGCCAGGAAAGGTAAACAAAATTTTGGAATGAGTATTTAAGTATGTTTTTTTTTTCGAAATTATTATTTTTTGTCGTGAAGCCGGTTTAGTTATCGATATAGACCAACTCCCTAAAGAGAAACCAGTAAGTTTAAGTACAACCTGTATACGCACAGCATCCGGTTATGAGACTATACCGGCACACAGCAGTGACCTCAGAAGGTCGCGGTCTTGATATCCGCTTACCTAGAGAATGCATCAAACCATATGAGGATGACATCCGAGGCGGTAGGTCTATCATAATTATCGTATGAAGCTCGTTGCACCATAGTTATCTTGTCGTGTTGATGTTGCATGTTGTTTCATGCACCAAATTTTGTAATCGAATTTCAAACCACTTCCTCACTTATTTTTTTTTATACACACTTGCTTTTGATGACAATATTAGAGTAAATAAAAAAAATCTTATTATTAAATTAATTCACTAAATAATCGTTAGTCCCACATAAATTGTAATTTTGCGAGCAACGCTTGTAAGAGAATGAGTCGATAACTGAAAGTGGCGTTAGTAAGAGGTGTTTTATATTTTTTTTAAATAAAACGACACTTATATTACAATGCAATTAAAAATGAAAAAATAAATATAAATGAGCGTTGTAATTAAATCATGACATTAGTGTCTATAAATAATAAAAGCGTGGAGCGCCCACTAAGATTACGTCAAAAGAGTGTAGCGTTTATTTTACATATTTTTTTTTGTTTTGTTTTTAAATTGGGTTCTTGCTCAGTACTAACATTACAAATTACACAAAAAGGAAGGATATCTGAAAAAATGAAATATCTCAACCCACTAGTGAGGGCAGATTGAATTTAATATTTCATTCGCTTTCACAGCTAGCGTTTTAAAGAAATACTGAATGAAATGGTAAAGAAGAATGAGCCATGTTTGTGTATCTGGTAGCCGTACGGTGAACAACGAACACATTTGACCGTCGTTGCACTTGTGTACAAGGAACTAAGAATGTAAGAGCTATGCTAAAGATGGATCAAAAGATTAAAGGAGTTCAGCGGACCTTGGGGAAATTTCTGTTATTCCCGAATGAGTTGTACAATCTAAGGTGAAAGTGATTCATCTTCCCATGAATTTGTCTCTTTCCAATGAGGGTTTCTCGCACTGCAGAAACGCCACTTATAGGTTAATTTATGTGTCCGTCCGTCCGTAATTGTTTTTGTTTTAGATTGCAAGTAGTGGGAATATATTGTTAGGGTACGTTTAGAAAAAAAAAAAACAAAGGCGCCTGATCTTTGTCTGACACAAACGATGTCAATATACGAGTATATTTTAATATTATGAGTAGCAATATATAGCACGTTTCACCCTAAATAAATGTGTGTATTATTTTAAATAACTAAGATATAATATATTAAATTAAGTGACCACTCACTAACCATCGTGCCTACGCATAAAGCCGTTATAATATAAATTGCTGGTATCACTTTAACTGCTGGTATCACGAACCTAGTGAAATGGTTAAACACCACACCAAGATCATACTGACACATCTAAGATTCATTATTTTTAAAAAATATTTGTAAAACTAAAATTGGTATAAAAATTAAAATAAAAAAATAATAAAAATTATGCACAGAATATTCAAGCGTAGGCACGTTTTCAGGTGTGTAAATTTTTGATTGAGGAGACTTTTAAAGTTATTATGTACATTTTTTAAATAAAATTTAAACTTCATTGTATATGACCTAGGTCATAGCAATTAATTAAAAAAAATACCCTTTTGGTTTTTCTCCTACTATGAATCTTATAACATTTACGTATTAATTTAGGTCCATAGCCTCAATCAAAACATTTTACTCAATGCAGTAAACTTTGACCTGTCAAAAGCATTCAATAAAGTTGACCATGATCATTGCTTGAGGTGTATTTATAATTGGATTCTCGATAGTACAAATGTTTGTGTTCTTACAAAAAAAAAAATTGACGCATTATCATTAGTATGGGTCCATTTAATGCCATTTAAATGCATTTTTATATTCTTGTAGTCATAATGAACAAGAAGATCTAAATCATATCAGAAAACGTTTTCTTGGAAAAAAAAATACATTATGGTTTTCTAGAGAACAGTTTTTATTAAATTTGAGACGTTACATTTTTGACTATTTTAAATTAAAAATATTTAACTATTTTAAGCTATTTCAAATTAATTGATGGTATTTGTCACTTAACTAAATATATATTAAAAAATGCAATAAATAATGTATAAGTTTATATAAAAAAATCAAGGATAAAAGCATTAAAAGCATTAAAGATAAAAGGATAAAAGGATAGAAGCATTATAAAAATAACTATTTTAATATTATAAAATATGAATTTTATGATATCACATCTATCCTCAGACATGATTTTTACGGCGTGACCTTGAGAGCATCATTTCAGAAACCAAAAATCAACTTTTTAGTACTTTAATTGAAATATGCAGACGGAGGGACACACAATTAAAATTACCTGTTTTCTAATATTCTCATTTGATGAGTCTTTTCTTTTCGAAATAGGAGGAATATATATTTAGCCGCATTTATCATTTTTATTTATCATATTAACATAATATAGATATAAAATCTGAATCATAACTTATATAATAATAAAATGTTATATGCATGATAAATTACATGAATATGTACCACAAACTGGGACTCTTGCTATTCTTATAATAATTAAATTGAATAGGTAAGGTTAATAAAAATATGATAATATAAATGTAATCTTTCGAACTGATTTGCATTTTTCTATCAACTATCGACATTTTTATAATTACCTTCTACTCAAATGTCAGTTTAAATTGAATTCATATAAATTAATTTCCAATAAATAGATCAAAAAACATTACAGCTACATTATCGGTACGAATGAATACCTATTTTAAAATTGTCATATTCGATGTTAGCAGATTACTACATTTTACTCTTACTTGATACATTTTAATCGATACTAGTAGATTTCCAGCTCTTAACCCTAAATATTAAATTGAGTTTTAATGATTTTATATTTGTGGGTTATCGACCCGCTTCGTTGGGTCTCCTAGCTTGGTCTTCCTTGTTGAGCTACGTCGTACTTCAAAACTGTTAAGTAATAATTTAAAACGATTGCGTAAAAATATGTTAATAGGGTTTTTTTTTAATTTGACACCCATTCCACATTTTTTTAAAGTGTATAGATTTTTTACCTCTTCACTAAAAAATTAGTGTATCACTAATTTAGTTTTTTCAGGGTTTTCATCTTTAATAGTAAAGTAATAGGAAAATGACGATGCTTACATTTTGGTTTATAACTGCACCCCTGATTATATTCGGTAATTAAAGTCAAAATATAAGTTATCTTAGATTGAAAATTTTATCTAAATTGGTGCAAGTTTATTGTATACGTCCATATACAACTTTTAAAAACACGAAGATTATTTTTAGTCACATTTTTAATTAAAAAAACAAAACACAATATTAGTGTTTTTAAATAATATATGTGACAATGATGATGTGAATATTAAGTACTCGGAGAATCCATGTAAATCTCAAATTCCAAATGCTTTAATAATTAAATACCTGGCAGATAAATAAATAAAATAAGGGTAAGACGAAATCTTTAATTTACGGTCTTCTATAGGAAGGTACTTACCTTTATTATAAGGGCTTGATATTTTGTTGTATTATGGTAGTATTAAATAAAGGATTATGTTTCAAATGAAAAACTAATTGTCAAATATAAAAAATTAAAACTGTTAATAACAGTGCATTTGACTAAAATTAAGCATTTAATTTGTAAACTATAAAAATATACGATAGTTTTTATACTGACCTTATTTTTTTAAACTAAATGCCATGAGATCTCCTTAAAGTGTCACAAAACACGTCTAAACTATAGGGTTTTAGCTCACTTTATATGTTTTAAGGAAACTTTTAAAGTTATTTGCAATAATATATTGCGGTAATTTTGTGGTTTTCAACCAGAAATGTTTATTCTGTTAAAAGTTACATATAATATAAAGTTTAATATATGCCACATCGTGATGTCTTTCTTGAAATTTTAAATTAAAATGTTGCATCCGCGCTTACAAATAATAAGCTCTTAGCGAAACTTTTGCCGTAGCGGTTTTCGCTACGTAATCGAGCAACTTTGCGTCGACTCGTCGCGTGACGCTCCGTACCTGATCGTAACGAACGAAGCGTTAGCGGACACTGAATGCTGTACAGCCTTCAGGCTTCTCGGCTTCCGCGGAAAAAGACTCAACCGATCACGGCCGATTGGCGACGAGCGCACCCGACTGCTGGTGATGCGCTGGGCGGAGTCGCCGGTTGGACACGCCCACCGTATTCTGTCCATTCTTAGGGTGAATCTTTTGCTCGCTCTATAAAAGTTAACTGTTATTTAATTTTTGTTTAATATGATCTAATTCGTCGGGTAGGACATTACGCATTCTGCATATAATTTATTTATTATTTGTTCAATGACAATTATATAATTTATTTGCCATTAAGAATGTTGCCTATTTTTGTAAATATTTGTCATTTAAAACATAAAAATGAAACCCCTAAACCCCACCCAACCCAATGAAAACCCAAAACTTTTCAATGAAATATCTTAAATAAATTTTTACTTTATTATGTAAGTTGAAATCAAAACAAATAATTGTACTATATGTAGTCCAAAATTATGACTTAGTGACATGACATTAATATTTGTAAAAATTAAATATAGTTCGACAGTCATTTTGGGACCATATTTTTTCTCTTTAGAGGATTCATTCTAGGATTATTTATTCTTACCGCACTAGATAATATTTTTTATCGACGTTGAAACTGGATTCGAGTTACATAGTACTAAATAACTAGTGCTGTATGTAAATAGATATTTAGGTATCATATGGAACCCTAAAAATTGGATTTTTATATAGTGCCTCTTCCGTGCATATTAAAAAATGTTCTTTTGTATACTACTGCATACATGATTTCAAAAGGTAACTATTTCTATTTTAAATTTACTGTAAAGGCCATCTTTCATTTGCCTCGTTTTTATTTTTCAGGTACTGACCTAACTAGTCAACTAGTCCTTAGTACAAATTTTTTGTACAAAAAAATTTGAGAAAATTTAAAAACCCTAAGGAACATATTTTACACCTTGATATAAACTAAAATAATACTCTATATATTCATGAGCTTTTGGTTCCACTGCAACGTTCCGTTTATTGCCTTCCTCACAAAAAGGCACTACTTTGTTTTGCATGTACTTTTTTTTTCATTGTTGACAACTTAGATGCATAAATTACCAATAAATAATAGGTAAAATATATAACAATAAATAAAAGTACACAATTAATTATAAAAAAATATAAAAATAAATTGTGTAGACATACAGAGCATCTTCGGCTTGGTCTTATCTAACTTTGAACACCAGCTTAAAGAAGATTGAACCGGTTGAAAGAATGACCTCGCAAGCTGCGTGGTTCGTCTGGAATGCCACATTGAAGTAGGACTTCAAATAGGAATCCGTTTGAACTTTGTGAAAAAGCTCACGAGGAAAATATTTTTAAAGCTGACCGTTCTAGCCATCCCCACCTTCGGAATATAGACCCTCTGCATGCCAGACCACCGGATGTGAGAAGGGCTTACCCACGTGCCGCCCTCATGGATGGAAACCCACCTGTTGCAATTCAGAGAAACAAATGAGGAAACAAAAAAAAAACAAATGCACATAGGAAATCTCCCTTCAATATTGAAGAACTCAAGCTGGGACTCAAGTCTATAAAGGATCCCCTCATCTGATGCCTCGAGAAAGTTTTAAGACGGTCCCGACAATAAATGTCCATATAGTGGACATAAGCCATCATCATCATCAACAAAATCAGAACTTCGAAACATTAACAAAATCTATTTGGAATTTAATGCAGGTACACCTTTATAAAAAAAAAATGTCTTTCTAAATTTGCTTATTTCTTTTACGATATTATTTTTGTTTTTATTAATTTAAAGAAGTTATTTTCTATTTACTGTAAAATTTCATCGATTTTCTATTAACCGGTTTCTATTAACATCTTTGCTTACATTTAATCACCATATATTGTATGCTTTACGTTGTTGCTTTAGGACCCATGAAGATAGGAGTGACTTTTCTGTCCAATGCTAGTTTTCATTCTAGGTATGTCTAGATCTTTATAACGTCCAACAGCTCTAGTGTTTATTTCATGAACTAGGTACTATCAACTGATAGCTGTGTTTCAAATTTCTCATGTGAGAAGGTTGAAATTGAAATTTCTCATATTTTATAACTTATTGAATACTTTCACTTTTGTAATAGACATGAAATTTGCCCTCGATCCCAAAATTATACTCTTCTTAAAAGTTACTCTTGTCGTAGAGAAGATTCTGTGCGCCCCTTTGCATAGTCTTACTTCCTACCACAGAATAAATAATACCTACTGCAGTCTTCAGAGATTAAGTCATTGTTCACGCCCTTCCGCTGGTGGAACCATCTAGAGGTTGTTTTTTTTTTTATTTTTATCAACCTCGTTCTGAAGTTACTTAATATTCTTATGTACTCACAATCCATATTAATTACGTATTCTAAGCGTAGAATGTTCTTCTTTTTAAATATTAATTTTATGTATAATTTTATACACATTTTATATACATTTTAATAAAAATCAGCACCACCACATCGATAGAGGTAAGTATCTGAGTAGGTACCTGGGTGGTAAAAGTGGGTAATATTTTCAGGGCATCATATTGACACTACTAACATATAAAAAATAAAAAAAAATATGTTTATTCATCTTAACCTCTAGTTTACTTTATATTTTTTTATAATTCCATTTTTTAGTCAGTTTCTTGTTTTAAATTAGTTTAATATCTTTACTTAGAAATCTATTTCTTGATAGACACTGTATGTAGGGCGATTATTTACCCTACTTTAGTAATTTTAATATAAGTCCTCTATTACACTTACTGGCCTAATGAATGAAAAAAAATAATAAAGAATATCAGTGTTCTTTAGTAATAATTTATATTTCCTTTCTTTCATATGTAGCCCTTATTTTTTATTCTTTGCGAAATAAATATATCCTATTTTTAAAAACGATTGTTCACATATAAATAAATAGGATGTTTGAGAAGGGGGGTTGAAACTATGAATTTATATTTAGGAATTATCTACTTCTTTATTGTCCAATTTCTAGGTCTTTCATAATGTACATAGCTTAACTATGTATGAGATAATAATAAATAAATCTGAATCTATTCGAATAGTAGACTAGATAATAAAATCGAGGTCCGTCGAATATTTTCAGTGGAAAGAATAAAGTGTAACTGAGGTTATGTTGTGATGTTTTATGAGTAGGCTTGGAGGCCGGGAAGTAGGGCCGCTGTAGGTCAGACCTTTTCACCAGAAATGCGTTCGAAATAAAAGGAGGGCGTCTGACATGGGTCGGCGAACACTACCCGGTTACACCATGAATGTGATACTCTTCACAAATCTATAGAAATTTTCGCTAGATTGATAAAAATGCTAGTATGGATCATTGACGTATTAAGTTTTACAGACTCAACTTGCTGTGGGTACTATTTTTCTCTTGAAAAATTATGCACTATTCATTTTGTTGAACCCACTCATCTATCCAGTTCATTGAATCACTTCAAAAAATGTCAAAGATTGTCAATTTATTATGTAAGTTTTTTCTCATGTAAGTTCGCTCAATACTCTCCGAAGTAACCTAATGAATTTTAATTTTCTTTTTCTTTTTTTTGAAAAGTCGATGTCAAAAGTCATGTGCATGCTTCGTAGGTTTTCCCCATCATTTAAACTTCAAACTAGACAACTTTTGTTCAAAGATTTGCACAGTTTTTCCAGTGTGTTAAAAAGTAGGTAAAGTAATAAAAAAAAAGTTCTAACATTTAAACGCATAGTTACTTTATGTAGGTACATCATCGGCGCGCGGTCATGACCTTGCAAGTTAACTACAGGGCTAGTCTCAAAATGCGACGCTTGTTAATTGCATTAAGAACGTCAAACTGACAACTCCCATCGCTCGCTCGCTATAGTGCTCACGTTTTGAGACTAGCTCTGCTTGTCGTCCACCGGCATATTATTTAGTTTGTACTGAAAAAAAAATTGCTAAAAATTAGAAAAAGTTGTGACACAAAATCTGTTCAGTTGGAATTGTAGAATCCCAATTTTTATCCCATTTTTTTTCATTATTTTATATAATGGTGTTGAACTCTATGACCTTAAAGTTTTTGGTGCTATTTGTAACAGAATTTTTTGTTCGGTGAAATTCACTTTTTTATTTTTTACTTTGTATTCTGGTATATGTAAAGCTCGTGTATATGTATAGGGGTGTTAAAAAAATGGTAGAAATGTTTGTCTTTTTAAGGCAGCCTATGACTGCGGCACATGGAATGCCCCGCTTCCCTTTATTCCGGCGGAGGCATGTCATAGTAAGTGTACCGGATGAAAGCTCGACCCGGGGACGCTTGTCCTTTCCTTTCCTTTGCAATCATTGTTATCAATCGTACGAAGACTACCCTCATTTCTTATACGAACAGAACTTTTCACCGAAGAATCCAGGCAATCTTCGTTTATTATGATTTTCTTTAAGTAGCTTTCACGGCATATTAGGATAAAATATTACAACCGCATTAATCGACATACATTTAGGTAAAATGAAACATAAAGTAGGGTTGTACCTTAGGTTAGGTTAGGTTTCAGAATTTAAACAAGGCCTAAACCTTTATTATCATCACTTTTATTTCGTTTCCTCGGTAATCTTATGCGAAGCGAACTGTAACAGTTTTGATCTAACGATTATCTAAAAACTGCTAGAAATAACAGTTCTCTTGTCATAATCGTGAAATCTTATCACTGTAACATAAATACAATTCAATGGGAAGTCGTAGAGATTAATGACAAATCATATAGTAGAAGATATAGAGACTGGCACGAAATAGTAAAAAACCCAACTTACATACATATGACAATTATATGAATACATAGACTTTTTATGTATAAGTCAGAAAAGTAGGTACGTTGAATTTTAGGATGAAGTATAATTTACACAAAAATCTACACTTATAGTGTATCACATATTCCGCTTATAAATAATAAAATTACTTATTTTTTTTAAATTCTTTGTAATATTTAAAATTAACGTCATAATATATGTCTCATAAATAAAGCTTTTTGTATAATAATAATTCGAATTTTCTGCGTCTAACTTCTAATTTATCGCAGTTTTTTGTTCATTGGTAAGATTATGTTTTCTTACGTTATGGTTTTTTTTTAAACTAATTTAATTAACTATAAATCATTAAAGTACACCAACTTTATTAAACTTAACTTATATTATGTCTTTTGGCCATTTCCAATAGTTTTATATTTATCCACACACCTACAACGTTATCACTTACCTATTATTCTTCTATTTTTTTGTTTATATATATACTTATATATAACGTAAGGAATCATCTAAATACGGTATATAAGCAATACTAATGTATTGTATAATGTAATGCTTAATTACCTGTACTGAGTGTATTTTATGAATGCTTTTCACTCTCACTCAGTCAAACTTTCATTAAAGTAGTAAAAAATGATTTAAAAAAGAAACAATAATTATAAAAAACGGTGAAAATGTAACAAATATGACGTAGGTATAATGAATGAGAAGTGAATGGTTTAATGAATATTTACAAGAATAACATACGTTCAACGTAGGATATATGCAAATGAATCATCATGGCTAAAAATAAAAATGTAAAATATTTGCCAATACGGAAAAGAGTTAAAAATTGAACCAAAAAAACTTGAAAATTGATTTTTGTAAAATTCAGCGCTGTTAAACTGACGTCATACAATAGCAAGTCCAGGAACCAAAAAACCCATTTACGAGGGGGAGTACTCGATATGTATGTATTCACAAAAAGCGCTGTGTCTGGACCTCTGTTCACGATCTGTTGTCCTTTCCAATGCCCACAATCACCAAACGCCTGTAATCACAGGCAAATCAATGGAAAATTGCGGAAAATAATTAGGAAGAAGGGGTTAATCAGTGGTTCCCATATTTCCATTAATTTTGAAAAGAAACATTTACTTTTATTTATTCAGAATGCAGCAAATCAGATTTCAAAGGAATAATTTTTTTTCTACATAAGTATTTGCTCACATGGGTTCTTGAAAAATGTTGTCACAATTTAAGGATAAAGAATGTCGTTTCAAACGGTTATTTATAAAACATGCATTTCACGCAAATATTGACATTCGTAATAAGAATTAATTTTAAACCAAATTTTCACAAAAACTTAGTTAATTGGAAAGAGCATTTGTATGAAAGATCTGAGTGAAGATGGGACCTCTTAACACAGAGGTAACAGAGGTCGCCGTGGACTGTTTTACCCTTTTTTTAGGTCTTGGCTAATTTAAAGTAAATATAGCTGAAAAGTAAAAAAAACTATGTAGGAAATAACCTATTAAAAAGATCCTGAGTGTAAACAAAACTTGTTTTTCTCCCTAGGGATTATGGATGTTAGGCTTAACACACTCGAGTTTAGGCGACAAATCCATACTTTGTGTTATTTTTATAAAGTTATTCGCGGTTTCATAGAGAATCCCGTAATACTCAGAGATATTGGTTTCTTTGTTTCGGACCGTGTTACTAGAGCGCGGAAGCACACGTTATTTTGGCGGTTAGCGTGTCGTACCGACGTATACAAAAGTATAGTCCACCAATGGAGAGCAGTTGAATTATTAAATTCCATTTCCGAGGAGATTGATATTTTTGTCTGTTCGCCCAATGGGTTTAAAAATCTGCTTTCTATTACACCGTTGTAGATCAGCGTGAATTATTTATTTGTTAATTTTTTATTGTTATTGTTTTTTTTGTTTTTGATTTCTTTGTTTTTCTTTTAGTAGTTCAATTTGTTTATACTTTAATTATAATGTGTACATGGGGAAACCTGTTTAATAAATAGATAAATAAATAAATAGATAAAATAGCATTTATTTCGTTTTTGTTAAGGTGCCGCATAAATGAGGCATGTCCCTTTTTTATCCTATCCCAACCGGAAGGTCACAGTAATAGAAAAGGTTCGCTGCGAGAGTATTCTTTCGCTTTTTACCTGCAACTATTTTTCATTATAATGTTAAAAGTTTGCAAACGGATCGGGTAGTCAAGTGCGAGGCACTTCGCCCCGTTACGTACGTGGGGCATACGTCCGTCCCCCTTTCTCCTACGGCTCGAGCGTTTGAGTGAACGGAATAAAGCGACGTGAAATTGTCCGTATGAAAACTCACACGAAGGGAAACTTTTTAAAAAATATGTTTCGGTTTTTCGAAACGAGATGCTTGTTGGAACGTGCCGTATGCGGTAATAGTTTGATTTCCTGTTTGGGATATTTTTTTTCAAAATCAGAATTTTAATAAATGTAACATAAACTACCTAACTAAATAAGTTTCTAACATAAAGCAATTTTATATAAAAAAATGAAGTGAAACTTCTTTACGCGCAGTATGAGTAGGTTGGATTCATGAATCTGAACGTATAACGAAATGGTGCACTTCCACTCATCTGCACCGTTAAGATAGAGTGGGCGGTTGAGAAACCTACGCTGCAGCAATCGCTAATGGCAGCTTAAGCGAATGAATACGTTACCGTGCTGAAATAATTCGTTGCATTTCATGTTACATTTTTAATCGGTGAATAGTATACACTACTTCGTTGTTCGTTATAACGTTATAACATACTCGCAGTTTACTACACGTGCATAACATTGTATTTAAATAAAAAAAAGAATAACGTAAAAAATAAATATAAATTTCAATTTATAAACTATAAATTTTAATAATGTATAAACTATAAATACATTAAACTATTTTTAAACCTTTAGTTTAAATAAAATATGTGGTCATTTACTAGAGACCCGCTGGTATCTATCTAGTGACTAGTAACCATAAGAAAATACATGGGCTGTCACATTTTACTTTCTACAGATCGACTGCATTAAAAATCTTCGTCTGGTTTGTATACTTGTTTTATATAATGTTATGTAGTTAAAATTTATATACTTAAACCATAAACAAAACGAAATCAATTTAATCACTGTTTTTAGAAAATATGCGTCATGCGCATTATTTTCACGAACATCTATTTCATGCCAGTGGCAATCATGTGTAGTCGAGTTTCTATACGACTCATATGAAGCTATTCAAACACAATGACATTTTTTTTAACTGAATTATTACATTTATGTGAAATGGTGATAGTTTATTTGTTAGGATGTTTGTGTGATGTTCTAACAGACGAGGAATCCGCTCATTTGGTCGTACCATCCCTCACTCTAGCACATGCAAATATAACTTATCTGAGTAGGACCCGAGTGAAATTCTCTACTGCCTATGTCCTTGAATTATAAACACGATCGTAATAACATATTTTTCGGAAACATTTCTCCGCCGTAAACGAGAAAGTAGCGCGTTTGAAAGGCAGTGAAACTCCGCGTCCCGCATTCAAAGTGGAAAGTTTCGCCGAAGGACCAAAATGAATAGTTTATGGGCCGTCCATTCCAATATTATTATTTTGCAGGGGGCGCGCGTGTCGCACGGCTTCTATGTATCCCGACCCTTATATAGCGTTCGCCTCCGTAATAAAACAATTTATTGTTGTTAGCTTGTCATATTATACTGGGCACGTCTCGTTCGCTGAGATAACGTTGTCCTTCGAGCTTTATACACTGCAACGTCAAATGTCTGATAAACTGTATCACTACAAAGAGAAGTTACATATCTAAAAACGATTATCCATATATTATGTTCTTCAAATTACCCAATTTTTATATTTTTTCATTAAATTCAGTTTGTTAATACAAAGTCAGCGCCGATGACGAGATATCTCGTCATTTCTGTCTACGCCAGATGCCGTGTGAGCTTAAAAACGAGATTGACTCATTGCATTTCTATTTAGTTTTAAAGGTGTGGCATGTAGCGTATACCTGCATTCATGAAAGGATAATCGTACTAATCGTAGAGTTTTTATCACTTTAGTTCGGTTTGACGTTTCATTGCTTATATAAAAAGTGCTCTATTGAATTGAAAGTGTTTTTGATGGATTTGGAGGTAAATAATTCGAGTTTTATTTACAAAATCATTGTCAATATAATATTAAATATAAAAAACAAATATTTTTATAGTTTCGTACTTGTTACTAAACTAAACTATCACTTTAGTTCGGTTTTGACGTTTCATTGCTTATATAAAAAGTGCTTTATTGAATTGAAAGTGTTTTTGATGGATTTGGAGGTAAATAATTCGAGTTTTATTTACAAAATCTTTGTCAATATAATATTAAATATAAAAACAAATATTTTTATAGTTTCGTACTTGTTACTAAACTAAGTAACTAAATGGAGATAAATTCTGGCTTTCAATTTCTAACGAAGCACAAAATAACCAATAGTCTTTCTTAGGAAAGACCCCCCCCCCCCCCCTAGCCTAGTTAGATAGGCATTCCTGGTAGACATCGTTTATAGTTTAATGGTATATATATGTTCACAAAATATAAAATAATACAATTAAGGGATAATTTATTATGACCATCCCCACAGTAACGTGCGTAGTTTATTGAATAAAAATGCATATTATATTCAAAATATTTAAGTAATACAGATAACAAGAATTATTTATTTTTTTTAAATATTCATTAAAATATTTACTCATCATTTTCATTAATTATATGTTCAAATCAATACTTTTCTTCTTCTATCTCCGGCCCTCCTAATCATCTGGCACCTACCATATCCGCTCAGCGAAAACAGTAAAAGAAACCGTCGTCTGCCTAAACCACAATTGCAGCTTCTTTAACCACGATGTCTTTCATCGGCAAGGACTGCGTTTGCCAATATTTTTTCCTTGAATCATTAGATGAAAGATGCCGAAAGTCTTTGGATATCTCAAGATTTGGCCGGAATAGGACAACTTAGGTATAAATTAGTCCTAGTTTCAAATAGGTACATTATTATTTTATTATTACGCAAAGTTATATGAAATATTTATTATACTCATACGTCAAAGTTATAAATATAAGCAAAGTCTCCTGAATAGCCTCAACCTTTTTATGATATGAAGCTAAAAACTTAAACGTCGTTACACTTTTAAACACGCCAAATAAAAACATTTTTTATTTCGCACTCGATAGAAAATAATCGTACTCTAATGACATGCTTATTTCCCAGAGGAAACAAATGAAGAAACATCTTTAAATATCATAGTGAACGCTCAGTCGTTTACACTTCGTTCGTAAGATCTTGGATCTTATGCTTAGTGTTTCAGACTATATGCATTGAAAGCTATTATCCTCTTGGCTAGAGGTGCACAAAGTTATTTTTTTAATCGTACCTAAAATCGCACTCTGCTTAAGCCTTAACACTCAGCAGCATAAATATAATATTAGCATACTTTATATAATACATTTTTTTTTTATAAAGTTTTTTAAATATTAATGTTTTTAATAAAGTGTGTTTGCAAATGCGATGTTAAAATTTATATAATTAAATAGCCATTTTGTACATAAAAGAAAAATAATTAAAATAAATTATCAACACTAACTTTTATATCAAAAAAAATTATATGAAATTCATTATTTTTCTCTTAATGTTATGTGTAATTGTTTATATCTGTCGAAAAAAAACTGGCATTTTTTTAACACTATTTTAGAGAGGGTATGATTTTGTTTCGTTTTGATTCACTAAGTAATAGATATAAACATTATTTTAAATAAATAAATTTTATAAATTATTTTTATAATTCACGTATTATTCCGAGATGTAACCAAACAGACAGAAAACGCATTTGCGACGTGCAAGTTTAACGCATTCGCTATGATCATGCATACAGTTAACGCATGTAGGGCTCGGCGGTGCAGTGGTATAAGCGCCTGCTTCTAATCCTCGGGTTCGACTGTTGGTCAAATCCGGCCAGGTCATTTTTCACCGCTGAGAATAATTCAACGGCGCTTTTCTCAGCACTGTCGACTGAGTTAAACAACAAGACACATCATCATCGTCACCATCATAATCACAGATAATGCATGTTAAATTATTTGGCGAAATGTTTTCTTCGTTAGACGATGAAATAGTAGCAAGTTGTGTTGGTGTATCAACCCGTCGTTCAAAAGTAGATTTATTAGTGGTTCGTACTGTTTTCCTTTCATTCAATTGTAAAATATACTAACATTTTATAAAATAAAAAGTGCGTATAAAATAATCTTGTAACATCGAATTCCACAAAAAAAAGATTGCCATTAGAAAGTAGTTCTTAAGTGATTGATGAACAGGCATTTACCATACTCTCGATCTCTCGATATCATAAGTACCATGTTTTTTTAAGTATAAGATTGCTGAACTCTTATCTATTATACTATCGTACAAATATCGTACCACGTTACATCTCTTCGGTAAGACTAGTGTTTCGGGAGTGGTAAAGTCTCTCGGGTGTCGTTCCTGCCTTGTCTTGTTTTACGAAAAAAACTGTGTCGCAGTCATTCTATCTCACTCTTTTGAAGTCGACATTTATTCAAATATCGCATGTAATAAATGCTCCAATTTACTATGTAGGTAACTCACTGATGCAAAGTTTTGCCCTTTATCTTGTCGGATGTCTACATTTATTGTAATGGGTATAGAACAATGTAACCTCGAGCTGCGGGCGGCATTAACAGAACCTTCAGCGTTCAAATGACTCGTCCGTGCGGCGTCTGTGATTGATTGATTTGCTCCTTTCTTCTCGGCTCCTTTGGTTAATTTAGTATTTAAATATAAATTTGTACTTCGGAACTAAAAAACACCATGTCCATTTTTTGGTGAAAAATACATTTTAATTACATTTTTTTTTGTCTTTATTTAGTGGTATATAACACCATGTTCCAATGCAAATAATAAGGAAAGTGGCTAAGGATCAAATGACACTGTACTTTTTATGTTTAAAGTATAGAAAACCATATGTTTAACCATGTGTTTATACAATCTCTGGGCATTTTTATTTTACATAACATCATATCAAGTTGGTGCTCTTTTCCTCGTAGTATTATTAAAAAACACCCGACACAGCCCCTTCATTCTGACATCGTTAAACGTTGTTTTGTCAAACGTCAAATTAGATGCATTGAATGATTATGTACAAAACAATGATCTTAAACCCAACAAAATAATATCCGTAGCATTTGTTCTTAAACATCATTCCAGCAATATACTTTCAAAGAGGTAAAATTTCGCAGATACATAAAAAAACTATAGTGTAACTGATCTTTGGGGTGAGACGGAGGATAGGTAATAATGCTGTGTTAAGTTGACAGATGATTTATTACACTATCTACTCGTTACATGAATACTCCGTTTCTAATTGCAATATAAGGAAACGGGCCGGAAACAAAATAATAATGATAGTTAATTTAACATATAAGTAAAATTAAAACAGATCATAAATTAGAACCGTTGTTTGCGGTGAAAAACTAAGTGGGATGGCAATATTTATCCTGGATCCCATCATTTTTTCAAAAAATAAAAATAACTGGCTTCTATAAACATATTGTTATATATTTTCATTTTATGTTTAACACTATTTTATAAAACCTATTTATTTTTCGTTATTGATAGATTTATAGATAGATTCATCGAAACAAAAAAAGTCTATTGAGAGAAGGTATTATTATTATCATTATTTTTTTAGGTTATACTCGTACAATATATGCATGAAATAATTATTTTCCCTAGTTTATAATATTCTGCAAATCTTTGATTTTAACTCTACACAGATATAATAAATTCAATTATTATAAATCTTTGTATTGATTACTTATTCTAACCAAGAAAATAATAATTAACAGGCTCATTAAAGTTACACTTACTCGCTGAATAAACTCCAAAGGTAAGTCGGGGATAGTTAGGGGAGCGAAAAGGACAAGAAAAATGTAAGAAAGTTAATACAATTCGTGTCTGGGCCACGCGTGACTCGAATTCTTATTGTTTTCTCGCTTTTACAAGGACGATTCTTCAAAAGCATCAGTTGAGTACTGAACGCTGACATATTTGGTTATTTTAAGGAATACAGAAATTTAATATATTTTAATTCTACTTGATTGTGGTAACAATGCTAAAAATCGCATGCACGAAGAATTTGAATGGTATTAGGAAATATGTGATGTTGATTTTCAGACCTGTACCGCTTTTGAGTTTTATTGGTTACTACATATTTGTGGATCTCACTCTTGCCGACATGTACTGACCAGCGGGTAGGCTAGTCAAATCTGAATTGTGAAGTTACGTTTGGACAGTTTAATAGAACTTCAGACAAATAATGAGAAATAGAACCTTAACTAAATTTGTAATTATAACTGATAAGACAGCGCTTTAACGACAGAATAGACTACAAAATTAAATCCATACTATTATAACCGTTAAGTTTTCTGTTGTAGGTTATACTCTTTCGACATTGCAAGACATTGCCCGTGATTTCATATAGAGTTGAGATAAGTTCTTGTCAAAATCATCCAATAGCTTTTACTCTTCGTTGCACCTCGCTATTAACTTTCTGTCTAGGTTGTAACGTATTTCTTTGTAGACTTCAAATAATGAAACTGGGATCCTAAACAGGGATTAATACCACTCACCAGTCAATCCGTGCCACATTTTTTAGACGTGCAATGTATAATCGATCTTTAGACATTTTTCGATGACAAAATATTGTCCTAAGGTGTATTTTCTTTAGGCTGCTATACTTTTGTGTTAATGCCGACGGTGGTTTGTACGCATAGTAAAACAAATACCTCAATTGGCCTAGCGTTAGCTAAACTTCTTAGTTCCATGGAAAAAAAAATATATTAGGCTTATGTCTTCAATGTTCACTTGACAATTCGGCACCTGGCGTGAGGCAGGGAGGGACAGTACTCAATCACCGGATAACGGTGGGGGTGATTTTGTACCGTACGTGGCAGCGCAAATCGGATTACACGTACGATTATTTTGACGGCAACAATTCGACGTCACTGAAACAGTAGCATGGAAGACATGAAAACAGATAATTCGCTTTTCATGACTCCTTTTTGTAATCACAAAGCCAACATTTCTTGTATAACTTTTAGTCTATAATTTACAATTATTATTTTTATAGAATAGCAAATAACCATTATTACTTTTAACATTGTAACCCAAATGATACTTAATAGGCCGATTAAATAAAAGATAATAATATTTATGCTCTTGATAATGAGTTACATAATAATTATTTTTTTCTAAGAACTTTAAACCGAATGCTGTTGTCTCAGACACAAATCATCCTCATGACCCAAAAGAGGGCTATGCATTGCGAATATAACACCAGTTTTTTCTAATCTCTGTACCTATATACCTAAAAAGAATATTTTTATTATATTTATTGAGTTCATAATTTTAAAAAGGATGTATTTTTACAAAGTTACCTGACTAAATCGTGCATGTATTAAGATTTAGATTGTGGTAGTCACGAGTTCACCGAACGAACGCAGCAGGTTTCTACTGACGACAGCATCTGACCACAGGTACGAAGTCCGTCGACCGAGGGTGACGCAACCGAATGCACCAGGGCTGAGGAAGAGGGTTTCCCCTCCGATGCAAGACGACAGTCTATAAGAACGGAGGTCGCCCGCTAGTGCAGCGCCTTTTCAACTGAGTTGGCGCGCCGCCAGTACCTACTCGTCCGCCGTCGTCACGCCGGTTCGCGTCCGCACATCATAGAGTCAAGCATTATATTGTATATCGGGGTATTTATTTAGTAAGAGGATCAAGTAATAAATGTTCTAATAAACTCTCAAGTTATTACTATTATCCCACGGGCCACACATAATCGGTCCGTTACAAGATTTAGAAAGCACTGAAATTATTTCGACTTCAAGACAGAATATGTTAACCTAATATACTTAATCGCTTATAGACTTTATTTGTATTCTTGAACCGGTTCAACTAAGCTATACTATGATAGACATGCGGGATAGTGATAATAAAGATACAAGTTTAGGTCCTTTTTAAATTTATATTTTCCCTCTTTATTTCTTAATTTCGAAAATTGTGGTACTATGTATAAGTTATAAATATATTTTTGGATAATAAAAAATAATGCATGTATCTTATTTTGAAGCTACCAAAATGCTGATCTACATCTTGTCATAATATTTTACCTTCACGGCGCAATTTCTGTTCTGGAAAACATCGTAGCCATTTCAGGGTGGCAACTTGACACAGAAAAGATGTGCAAACAGAATGGTGTAATGAAAAGGAAACACCAACTTTCATTTATGTTTTTTTCCATCGGCTGGTAATTCTCTTAGCACAGTGTTCGGTAAGCATTTACATATATCCGATAAACCTACTCAAAAAATAATATTAGACCTTGGGAAAATATATAACTATTTGAAAAGGATTAAATGGAAAATTAAATTAAAGGATTTTTAAATATTTGGACTTCAGCAATAATAACTTTATCGTGTTAATTTATTATTATATTTATAGATTTTACCTAATAAATAAATTCTTACTTTCAAATTAAGTAATTCACTCTAAAAGTTTGTGATCATTTTAAGCATTTATTTTCGAAAAAATAATTGCTGTTTTATAAAATACGCAATTTATTACTGGTAATAATAAACTACAAATAAAAATAAAAATAAGTTTATCAATACGTTTTATTTTAGTAAAACAATGTAAAAATAATGGTTATTAGAATATTCCTATAACTTTAATTACCTTGTAATTAAATTTTCCTTATATTTTTTCTAATGTCATTTTTTAATTACCATTATTATTACAAATAACCTATTTTACAACACAAACATAGACGCCGACCGGGACTCCTACATTCATACATTCATAACTCGTTGACAAACAACGATTTAATATTATCTTCACTTTTGTTTTTATTAGTTTCTTCTGGGACCAGATTTGTAGGCTTTATTGAAGTATCTAAAACCATATCTGCCAATTGGGGGATTCATTTTTGAGAGTCTTTGTTGTTTTAATATAGGAATAGGATTAGGGTACATCCAATATGGGGAAGGTAAAAGCGTTTTTTGAGTGTTAAGTTTGTTTTCATGGTCACAGTGGGCAACCGGCACTGGAAGATTTTTATTGACATTATGATTTTGTTTGATCCCTTGTCCAACTTCACCATATTCATTTGAAGTGAGTTTGGGTGATAGATTGTCTAGATATGGAATATGAGAGCCTGGGTGTCTAGTTTCTTTCGGATTTGCTTTATTATCATATTCTGGATTAGACGGTAGACAGTTACAACCTTTCTTCATTGTTACGGTTTTTGGTAGTTCTGAAGTCGGCGTGGATTCCTGATCAAGGTTCTTCGATGGAAAGCACAATGGTGGAATTATGTAAGTGGACCACGGGTCTCCGTGCTTTCCGGTGGGCACAAGGAGGAATGCCACGTTTCCAACATGCTTTTCGGACAAACCTTCCGTTTTTGCAACATCGACCGGCTGTATTTCATTTGCTGATCGTTCATTTCTGCTATTCATTCCGTCTCTCAGACTTTCGTTATTTTTTCTAACTGCAGCGTCTTGAACGTCCGAACACCAGTTGATGCTGTTAGGAGTATTTCGTCGTGTGCGTACGATGACTTGGCAAGGCGGAAACCAGATGTCCTTAGCTGCCTTAAATAAATAAATGAATTGTTAATTTAAATTATTTAAAACTAAACGTAACGAAAGGGAAAATGTTAAGGACAACAGTTACAGCGAACCGCTCGGCGGTGTTCACCAAATTTGCTCATTCGATTTGTTTTACTATCGCTAATATGATCTGTTGGTTCAGCTTGAATAATATGCAGAGCCTTCTTTATAAGTAACATGTAGAGTACCATTATTATTTTATTTTATTTGAAAAAAAAACCTTCACATTACATGTATTGTGCACAAAATTAAGTTCTTTGCAAATATATATATATATATATATATATATACAAATTTTAATATTACAAGTCTGGATAGTCTTCAAGATTACCGAGAAAAAAAAATGAATTTAATGTAGAAAGTTACATTTTTCACATTAATTTACACACCTTTACTTAAAGTTACTCACACTTAGTAACTATAAGCATTTTTACATATTCATTTTTTTTTCAAATACTCCAAAACATTGATAGACCCAATTATTTTTAAGAAAAATAACTACGACATTTAGAAACATTAAATAGTAAAATGTCTATTTCGTTTATATTTAAAGAAAATAAATTGATGATTTCCGTTCAAATTCCTAATAAAAAAAGTGTTTTTTTGTTGTTGAATGTTGAGATATAATATAGTAATAAAAAAATAACCCAGAAACCATTAATGGTTTCATTTCTTTTTTCAAAGTTTATACTATTCAGACTATCCACAGGTAAAATAAAAACTAAAAATAAAAGAATTTCAGTTACTTTACGGTCTATTAAATAATTTATAAGCCACCAGTTAAAGTTACCGCAAATTTCCGGTTCAACAGTCTGTACCTTCGCTTGCAAAGAGCGGTTCAGTTCATAACTAGGCCGTTCTAGTTACAATCTAACATAATATTTTATGGTAACATAATATTTTATGTTCTTGATAGCGTTTAAAATAGTTGGTGGTTTACCAAATTATAATTTAGCTATTTTCATATATGGCTGACCTAGTTTCGGCGAATGCTATCTAAAATTTTCGTGACACAGTAAAACAGCGACGCACCCGCAAAGCAGTCGAAAGGCGTTTATAATAAACAATACCTACTTTCATTTGTAAAATTTTTATTTTCTGCTTGGATTAGTAAATTTGGTAATTGACAATAAAAAGCCGGTCCGAGAAATACGTATAAATAAAATTTTGTTACGATGATAATGCCAAAACGGTTATTCCGTCTACTTAAAATTTTATACTTTGCACTTTTCACTTTTGCACTTTTCGAGTTGAAAGACGCAACGTACAGGCAGACGGCCAAAGAACGCGGATAGTAGCTTTTCATATATGCATGAAACTAAAACTAAACTAAAATCACATGGTTTCGATAACGTAACATTATTCATACTTTGAAAATGTAAAATCTTCAACAATTTAATTTATGCAAATGCAGCCTAATTGCGTTGTACAGGTCGCGTAATACTAAACTGTATAATTTTTAATTCATAATTATCACTTTGTTACGATGAGTTATGTTAATACCGATCTTAGCGTTATTTACGATACGAAATTTACACTTCATATTTATATGGAAAAATATATTATAAGCTAGTAAGATACTAAGTTTGGTAGGTGATCTATATGACATTCAGTCCACTACGCGTACATTGTAAAATACACATATCTTTAATAAGTAACGTCAGTGAGTTCAATATAGTTATTTATTTACACTTGGAAAAAATATGCCGATCCGCTTGTTACAAAACGGAAGACATGATGATGGTGGTTGGCGGGGTGAGGGGTGAGGCGGGGAATGATGCTCCCCGTACGCTTGCCGTAAAGGAGAAGCCAATCACGAGTAGTTAGCAATTTTTTTGTATTTCTTGACAAATATTTATTATGTATTTCTGTGACTTAAAAATATTATATATATGTATATAAGAAATATGATATGACCAGAAACTGCTGATAAAAAAAGGTTCATTATTACCTACTGGTTGTTTTTTATTATCACAACTTTTATATTTATGCGAGGTTATGTATTTATATTTCGTAGTGTAATTTAAATTTGACCAGGATATACGGGTAGACGGTAGCGACCCACAAAAACAGTTGGTAAGCAGTTTACCGCAACGCCATTCTAACCAAAACTCATCTGAGTTATTAAAAGTAAACTCACTCGCTGGTGAGCTGTTCTTTGGCCAATGGACTCACATATATGAGTAGTGAACATCTGTACAAATAAAAGCATTAAACAAACTGAATTCTGCTCGAATGACGCGTTTGGTTGAAGAGTAGGTATTGCTGAATTAGTCTCACGCAGAGACGATCAAAAAATGTGTGCACACCATAACGAAAATCTGGGATAGAATAAAATGTAATAAACCAGTTTTTAAAATAGCAAATATTTCGAAAGCTAACCTTGCTCAAGTTCCATTATTACGGTAAACTCAACGACTGTAGGAAATCCATAATCGGTTTTGTTATCTGCTTAATTCTTAATTGTTAATATTATTGTCATACTGTGTGTTTTCCCATAAGAAAATAAATAAATAAATAAATACGTACAAAAATACCAAATTGTAGATACGCTACGTGTTCATATCATTTTATTTTATTTGTATGAGAAATGCTTACAGCTATACATTATGACAGTTACAAAGAAATAGATTAATAACAACTTAAGCCGACTACAGGCATCTCCAATTTAACATAAGACCATTTAACAGAACGAACTAGGATAATATATATATATATATGTGTGTGTGTGTAAGGGTGTGGGTGTGTATCATTATCATTATTATTTTATGAAATAAATAAATATTATAAATAGGATGCCCTGAAACCATCTTTAAAGGGTGTAAAATGGGTGCCTCAAAAATATAATATATTATTAAATTTACGGCGCTCCTTTTAGGATATTGATCTATATTGACAATCAAACAAAAATCAGCAAAAAATATTGGAAAAATGTTTCTTAATTACAAGAAAAATTAAATAGAAATCGTTTTAATTTTTGAGACGCCTTTTTGAACGCATGGCGCGAAAACAGTCAGTGACTGCCGAGTGCGCGGTTCGCGAGGCACTTCGAAAAAAAAAGAATATTTTTGTACTTGTGTATGATTTTTTTTTCGAAATTATATTATTTTTTTTCGTGAGACCGGTTAAGTTATCGATACATATCAACCTCCTAAAAGGAGTGCCCTAAATTTAAAAACGTCATACAGTTTTAGTTTCTGTTTTATTTTTCAATTGAATGAATGGTTAAAAAATATATATTTTTTTATTTGGAGAAAATGTTTAGGGTTAATTTCACGCCAAAACACGTACAAAACTTTATATATTTGTCGCTCACAATAATAAAACATATAACTAAAAGATGCACTGTCGTTCTGAGATTAACCTCCATCGATTTTTTTTTTAAATTTAATAATAGTCTAAATTTTTCAAAAATGTCTGAAGAACATGTAATAAAATATCTGCCGTTATGTAAATATATTATAAGTAAAAAATAATTTTAAAATTTACCTCAGCTGTTAAGATCACTGTCACGATTGACAAATATTTAAAATATTGCTGGTGCTCCATATTGCATCTTGAGCTGGACACCTGCTAAATGCAAACTATTCCGAGAATATTACTCATTTTATAACCACCGCACTGACCGATAATGCTAAAATAGGTCTACTTACACCTTGCATTAATTCTGTACGTGCTTTAACAGCATCTTTATACAAAATATAGTTAAATTATATATTTTGTCCTCGACTACTATTTAGCGTTTATAAATTATCACAGAAAATAACACAACGAACGTGCTTTGATAAGTGAACTGAAGATATAATATTTTAAATAACACACTGATAAGAAGAATTAGATTTTTTATGATCTTATCTTTGTTATTTATCCCGAGACAATTCTTTTATGAAACAAGCGGATTGTTGCACTCTTCAGTTATACCTAAACTGCGATCCTAGATTGTTACAATCTTATGAAAACAATGCAAATTTGTTAAGAATTTAAAAAATCCACATTTCCGAATTTATTGCATCTTATTTAATCACATAATGCATGCAATTCGTTTAGATAAACGTGAGCAGTATTGGCTTAGAGCAGACTGCTGTCTGTCTAGTGGGGTGATAAAACCCACGCCACTTGTATCAGCTGTTTTGTTTTGTCTGGTGTAACTTGAAATATAAAAAAAACTATTGTTTTTTATACGTATGTGGAATGAAAGTGATGGATTTTGCTGTAAATAATTCGAGATGTATTTACAAAATTTTAATTAATATAATATTTTAATATAAAAAACAAACGTTTTCATGGTTTTGTACTTGTCAATAATAATAAACTAAAAATCGGAATGGAACTGCGGCATCGTGGGGTCCTCGTATTTTATGTACGAAGCAGAATGTAGTTATAATAATAAAAAGCTAATAAAAAAAAACTAACCTTATAAGTAACACTAACCTTTAAACTATTAAACTAAAGTTAAAAAAAAGTAAAAAAAAAACATTAAAATCTAAAATAAACTCTTTTTTATTTACATAATAGGGTCGTGTTTATGGTAGTCTTGAAAGTCAAATATTTAATAAAAATATTGATATGTATCTCGTTCTTAAAATTAAATACGCAGAGCATCATTGAATGATTTTTTTTTATTCATGGTGAACTGTATTACTTAATCAAAAAAAAAAAATGCAGTGCAATAATAATCCTTTAAGTACTCGTATAATAAGTAAAGTAAAAATATATGGTTTAATAATAAAGAAACCATATATATTTTTAAACATGTAAGCTCACTCCTTTAGTCCTTAAATACTGTTAATATTTGGTTAATTTTCAAAATACTGAGAATCCAATGAGCGATTATGAGTAAACAAAACGACCTCACGTTTTTTGATATATTAATTTATTTTTATTTACAAACCATTTTATATTTTCAAAAACACAGTTTTAGCTGCCATAAACTAAAAATGATATACCTCAATCATGTACATACCTAAGAAAGTTTTAAGCAAATATTTGAAATATGTACCAAAAAATAACCTAATTATAAATACATAACATCAAAAATAATCATAATTAATCGAACACACGGATTATACAAGCATAAATATTTTCATATATTTTTTTTAATAAACATAGTGTAATGATCATTAATCGTAAAAAAATAAAAATATTTTTTGGTACTTATAAATATTTTTATGCTTTGGGATTATTTCTGTCAATTTATAAATTCGACGCGTTTTATATTTATAACAAAGAAATAATAATTGAACAGCTGAATAAATATTTAGACACAATGTTTAAAAGGGTCATTCGGGCATTTTTTTGTGTATGTAGCTGAAAACGAAAACATAGACTAGAGAGCTAAAAAAATTGTCCCAATATAAATTGTCTCTACTGAATAAAGAATTATGGTAAATTATTGTACATAAACTCTAGTTTATGAGCAATAATGAACTAACCCGCGAACAAACACAGGCCTCTGGTAATAAAAGGAGAATAAATAGTTTCAGACACAAAATAAAAATTGTATATTTCGCTTACTTTGCGTAGATTCTGCATCACCAATAGCCTCAACTTTTCATGATTAGGATTTTTATGGGTGATTTTTTGAAGTTTATACTCTTTGCGCCCGTTGTACTCATTGGGATGGGATGTTGGTCGAGAAACCGCGTCACGCGTTAGAAGTAATTTTTACGTTTGTCGCGTTGCAGAGTCCCTTCCGAAATTTGAAGCTAGTTGTCTGTGTTTTCCACAAATTATACGAAAGTATACGAATATACGAACTTAATAATGATAATGTATATGTTTATAGTATAATAATGAAGTGACTTATAATAATATATTGAAGAGAAATATATTGAATAACAGAGTAAAATATCTTACATTTCACTTATATATCCTATCTGTCTGTGTGTGCGAATGGCCAAAGAAGTATAACTTCCAGCGTCTTTTCCGACGCAGACCCAATATTTTATTATTTTTTTAGTTCTTTATTAAAACAATATTTTTGCTTATACAAAAAAAATAGTTTATTATTTTACAAATCACTAGTATACCATTACCTGATGTTTTGTCTGACGCACGGCCTTTACTCCCATAGATATTATAAGACCGAAATTATTATACTGTGGGATGGTCAATTGATATTTTTGTAAATTTAAAAAGAAACATTTTCAAGGTATAGTGACGAACGGAATAAAAAGGAAACTACATTTTTATTTATCGAATAAGCTTAATGGGAAAAATCGAACTTTATACAATTTGCGACAGTCATTAAAATGATATGAAATGATAGACGTCTAAACTTAGCGGTGCAAACTTGACGATTGTAATCCACACCGTTCCTCATTGCACATTACCCCTTGAACCTTCCCATTTATTCCCTACTACCTTCCTTCGGCTCGCCACAAGCTGATTTATGAAATGATGACGAGCGTAGAATATTGCTCATGTCAGTCCGCTCCTGATACGATTTAGTAGGTATCTGTCGCGGTGGCGCGTATTGCTCTATTACGCAGGCGGTGAATTGATGTATCTCGTGGGCATGCAACCATGTTCATCTGCTGCTTGTTAAAAGGCTTCAGCAGTTCTTAAACTGTCCAGAAATTAAATCCTTAAAGAATATTTTATTAAAGCTATTTGTTTAGATAATCATTTATTGACGGAAAGAGCATTTTTTGGACGGAGATTCTGTTAAAACACATGTTTGAAATGGTTAAGTGAAATGCTTTTTTGTGGCGCGTGGTTAAGTGGTAACGCAGCCAATATATTCACGCAATATCTTCGTTTTTTTTTGTTTTATTTAAATTATTTACTTTGTTCTTCGTGTATTAGTTGTTACACATGTTGTTGTTCGTGTATGCTGTTGCAGGGTGTATTTAAAATTTCTTTTGATCTTTGAGACAGTGGTTTTATATCGAAAACAAAACAGGTCTTGTAAAAAATAATAAATTTAATTCCCGAAATAGTTGTAATACGCAAAAGAGGAGGTTGGTACGGTATTATTTAAATAAACAAAAAATCCATCGCATCCTTAATTAAACATTAGATCTCATGGATCAGGTCGAAGGCCAGCACGTGTTTGTTGCTGTTTATGTAGGCATATTTAAAAACGTATTTAGAAATTATATTATTATCAAACGTGTTATACTAATACTGTAGAAACACTTGATTTACGGTTAAATACCTAGGGTTTCATCTAGTCTCTGCCCCTGTTAATATCGTGCTGATAAATTCGTTTTAATGTACGAAGACTAGAAGGCGTGAAATAAAATTTGATTGCCGGTTGACTGCTTCAGGTAAGATCCAAATGGAGACCTTTTAGCCCACTGCTCTGCTACTACAATAACAATTCATGTAGCAAAATTTATGTGACCCGTATAACGTTTTGTCTACGGTCGTTGGACATTGTTTAGTTATTACAGGAACAGTATTCGGTATAAGTCCGTGAGGGTATCCCTCACAGCCTTTGTAAAGTCCATAGTTCGTCCGCGTATACGAATAAACGCCGCTGAATGCTGAAGCAAGGTCAGCATTTAACTATACGAGGCCGGAAGCAGGGTGCATTGTTCACGGCACTCGTTCGACCTCGTACCGGTTCCGTAACCACAACGACGCGACTAGCATCTTCGTAGCGCCGGCGCTGGCGCCGGGAGGCACTGGCTGAGGAATCTTCCACGTCTCTATTATTATGGAGTCAACCATCGAGTCGTAAATGTAACATAGTTAATAGTGCAAGTCATCATTAGCAATAAAGATCTCTTCATCACCAGCACTGCATTATTAACCACGGCCCCTTATACTGGGCAGAACGAAGTCTTTTTCACCTACACCTCGCGGGTGTATATGTTACAGGCAAAGTCGGCATTGCCCGGGCAATGTCAGTCAGCATTGCACAATGCACACCGCTTCTGGGCAAAGTCCGCAAAAATGGTTGATTAGCGAACAAGGAACGTTCTATTATTGACAATGTTGACACTGGCCACTCGCCAATGGGCCAAGTCAGCAACTATAACTTCTTTGCGGGCTTAGCCCTGTTGACAAGCGGACACTGTTGACATTATGCAAATTGTTCACAAACTTATCAACTTCCTTACAGAAATTTTAGTCCTAACCCGCTTGATGTAACCACACCCACAGTTTTATTTTTTTCAGGATGTAACATACATTAAATAAAGAAAACAATTGCAGGTTTAAGAAAAACGTATGAGTGTCACTGAAATTATTTGGTGCTTTAATGTAAAGTAATTTAGTGGTTTTCAGAGCTAAATCTTATTATTCAACGTTATCAATACTGTAATTTCTTAAATAATGAATTTATAAATGAATATCATTCGAAATACTAGTATGAAATAAAATAGTATCGCGGTGCATGCACAAAAATATTGCCTAATCAACTTATACATATATATCACAATATCGTGGTAGTAGGTAGTAGGTACATAGGTCTAGATTTTGTAGGGTAACTGTTAAGCGAAGAAATCTTATTATTATAATATTTTTTAATTAACAAATTATAAATTGAATATTAAAGGAATTTTGTAAAAAAAAAACAATTGGTCCGAATAAAGTTATTGCTATATTTTTCCTAACACGAGCCCAAGTCATTTAATATTCTCCATTTCAAAGAAAATTTAGGGTAATATTTCAGTGCGGACGACCTTTTGATGAGATTTTCCCGAGTTTCGTACTTTCTAGTCCAAGTAATAGGAACAATTGTTTATTCCAATTTTAGTAAATATTGTAGCAATTGTATTATGTAGTTGTAGTGCATATGTGCGTATTATACGAAAAAAGAATAATGAATAGGGTTCGGCCATACTTATAAAATGAATTATATATATATTATATTTATTTAAATATGTTATTATTAATAAATCATAAAAAAATATAATGCGTTATAATATACTGAAAATTATAATGTGTAATAAATGGTTGTTATATACAGTGCTTTTTTAATTTATTTTTGCTTAATATCTATTATGATTTTAAGGTCCTGTTGTGGATCAAAATGCTGACATATCATCTACAAAGCTTTTGTAAGTGTTATCGATAGCTTTAATAATTAAAAAAAAACTGTCATATTTAGATAATTAACCTTCTTTAAAGTCATTTTAAAAATAATTCCTATCGGAGGTTGTGCTAGTATTTGGCATATGCACATTACGTATTAGGCAGTTACTTTTATTAAATTTTATTTTTCTACGCTTTAGGATATTTTGTAAAATGGTTTATTATGAAAATTCATAAGGGCGCGGCTTTAATTCAATGTTCAGATAACCGAAATTGGTATATTCTGGTATTGAGATATCATACCGAAGTATAAAAAATATATATATATATTTGGAATTCTATATGTTGTTGCCCTGAGGCTAATATTTACATGTGCGCAAAAGAGCCCCGTCTGAGTTTGCACTGTATTCCAAGTAAGCCCTATTGTTAAATAATGTGTATTATAATTTATGGCGAGGCGCCTAAGTGTTTTGCAAGGCGTAGATATGAGGGTAATTAAATGAATATTTTATGTTTACGGGGAGAAATTGTTTGCTCACCCCGTTCGAGCGCGTCGGCGTGTGTAAGTTCGCAAAGTCACCCTTGAAAAACAATAACCCCTTTGCCCCGGCTTTCCCAACCCCCTCCTAACGTGCTGGGTCGTTTGAACCTTGCACAGTAAAATAAAATTGCACTTATTTACCTATTATGATTTTTGGGATGGGCGTAATCATAATTACATTCCATTAATCGCATCAAAAGAGTAAAGGTTATAGAGGGTGAACGTAAAGCCAGCAGTATCCTTTTAAAGGATGCTTCTGGGCATGAATTTGAAAAACTTTGGTTTAAAAAGTTTTCATATGGGTAACAAAAAATCCATATAAAAATATTAATACTTTATTGAACGTTTAGTTGCACGCGGGAAACTACCCGTCATTCACTGTCGTCAATACGTTTGCAGGTACGGTTACTAGGTCGCGACGTCGTGACGTCGCGCGGTCTGGCATTTTATTAGGTGACTTTAAAATGTTTTTAGGACTTTCTTGTCATTTTAGAGCAGTTTTTTTTGCTCTATTTATAAATTTGTTGAACAAAAGTTGTTCAATATAATGTCCAGAATCACTCCTTAAAAGGATACTGCTGACTTAATGTTCATCCTGACTTCCATGACAAAGTCATAGCAATTATTTTAGGCCCTACTCAACCAAGCTAAATTTGCATATGCTAAAGTTAGTAAAAATGGTGGTGATAGAGCGTTAAAAAATGTATGATTGTGATGTGAGAAATGTAACCCGCGACCGTCTGGTCCATAGTCAAAGACCTTAACAAAGAGATATTATGATGTCAATATTATTCATACTGTCTTTATAAGTGCATTTAAAAATATATTTTTATTTTTTAAATCTAGGAAAAACGACGTATATAACCAATAGACCTATTTTTTAATAATATAGAATAATACTTGATGATTGTTAATCTTGAAAATATATTCTAAATGCACCATT
This sequence comes from Neomicropteryx cornuta, assembly GCA_020383195.1. NCBI lineage: Eukaryota > Metazoa > Arthropoda > Insecta > Lepidoptera > Micropterigidae > Neomicropteryx > Neomicropteryx cornuta. The sequence continues at coordinate 18,497,067 of JAHKQU010000014.1, forward strand.
TATGAAATACGTCAGAAAACTAAACTTTTGCCTTCCCTACCCAGCTAGAATGATCTACAAACACACACTCGCCATTGCTTTGCAGGGGTAGGAAAAAAATAAATATTTACTCTGTCTAGAAAAAAAAATATGGTACTTTCTACATTAATATTTATACAACAAAGTGTAAACCCCTTTCCTAATTCCCCTAATTTAATATATCCCTAATTTTTTTTTTCATTATTTTCTTTTTCGTTTGAGGTAACATGTTAAATGCATATATATTTTTGATTGATAGAAATAGTTAATTTGATTAATAGACATTGTGTAGTCCCTCTGAAATAACCAAAAATAAATAAAAATCTAAGCTTAGTACGGGTTCCACGGTAAATATCATTTTCCCTTTTAAGAGATGTAAATAAAAAAATATTTTGTTTTTTATTCAAATAATAACAGTACAAAATACTTTTATATATATCTACTACCTATTAATAAAAATGAATATTATTTTGTTTGTCTTATTAGTGTCAACATACTTCAAAAATACACGAGATTCTGCATAAACAAGCTTATTATGATTAATTGTTGGTTATGGTATTAAGATGATAAAGTTTCATTAACAATATAAATCAATTAGTCCTATTTCTAATAAAATATAATATAAATAAAAAAAATATTGGCAAATATTACATAAGCCTATAAGTATATTTTAGTTTACTTGTTACTTTAATATATTTTATTTGACTACTCGACGTTGAGTCGCTTAGAAACTTGAATATAGAATATATATGTGTTTGTGTATATTTCGCCCTCCTTTAATTTTTTTAGTGAACTCACTATTTGACCTCGAATGTAACATAAATGCAGACAAAATGAAGGAGCATAAAGTTTATTTTGAAGTAAATTTAAACATGACATCTCAGTCAAAATGTGAACGCTTTACGAATTAAAACAATAGTAAAAACAATGTGTTTTTTTTTTATTTTGAATGGGTTAATAGCTTGCGTGTTCTTTGATTGAAACAGTGCATTAGCGAAAGTCGACAGCGGAACAAAGTTTAATATATATTTCGCATCACTTTGTAAGTCGCCTTGCGAACTGTTTCACCCCATTCAGGCAGGCAATAAAACCAATTGCTCGCGTGTCTGTCGCCGGTGGATCCTTAAAAGCAGTTCTACCCACGAAAGCGTTTCCGGGGATCTCACGGATGCTCTGAAACTGTAAAAATCCTTATAATAGCTTTCACAGCGTAGTGTTAATGTGTTAACATTTATGGTAGACATTTACCGAAATTGTCTTTGTTTACATATAAAAATATTTGATTATACACAGTTAATTACTATAATAAAAAAATAATCAAGAACATTATTATTATTTTATATATTTATTTATTGTTACAGTATGTAATTATTTTTTTTTATTAACATATTTTTATTGGCAATATTTCTTTTGTCATATTATATGTTTTTTGTTTGTATACAAGTATATATTATTTTATTTTAATGTCCTGATATTCCCCCTTTCTAAAATCCTACTAGTACTGTTAGCACTGTTTAGCACTATGTATGCTCGGGTAACAGCCCAAAGGATCAGTGTCAAATAGCCACCAAAGAAACACCTGTTGTAAAAGAAGATGGTAATATTAAATACAATCTTAATAGCTTTAAAAATAAAAGTGTAATAACTGATAAAATTAAACAATGCATACTCGACTCGACTTTAAAACTTGAGTGGTGATCAGAGACCCTCGGACGAGTGTCTGTTTGAGGAATAGAGGGTGAGTGGTACATTCTCAGTCTTGCAATACCGAAAATGAGAATTTACTTTTGATTCTGTAGAAATCATACAGTTTGAACAAATAATTATTTTACCTGTGTATAGAGATATAACCAAATATTGTTATTTTATTTGCCTAATAATATTGTACGGTGTGCATAAAATTCATTTTGTATTTATTTTAAAATCAAACTTAATTTACATTAAAAACCAAAACAAATTAATTTAAATTCAAAACCCCCCCAACGAAACATAGGGATATTGCATTAATTGAAAACGCTAGTCCTTAAATTGAATTTGCAACAACGGTGCCGAAAGGGTGTTGATGAAGTCAAATTTATATTTCTACCAGCTAAGAAGGGGTGAATTTCGGTAAAGAATTTCGTAAATGTGATTTTGCGAATAATAAGTGTGACTTAAAAAAGTGTTTAGGGAGGATGGGAGTTTTAGTGCCGGCAAAACTTCTAGCTATTATTGACAAATGGTGTATAAAACATGAAAATAATATAGGGTATCTTGAATGCTATCGGCGCCAAAAATTTGTTGACAAATAAGGGGACGCTCACGGCAAATTTAGCTAGCCGCAAGCATTGAATAGGGTTTTGAGTGTATAACACAAAATGGTGCAAATTAAAACAAGTGATCGCGTAAAATTAGACATCCTCTTTCATCTGCGAATGTGTCATAACTATATTCCTAACATAAGTAGGAAACGCAGATTAGAGCTTCAAACACGCATCACAAAAATAATCACTTTTATACAAAATAAAAAATTCCCAAAACACTAACTATGTACCTAATATTTTGATAACTTTATATGATATAAACAAAACTTTTATTAACTATGCCTCGTTCATTTTATTTAGTGTATAGGTACCCTAAAGTCCTATTGAGATCTTGTCAAATAAAAAGTGAGATCTTGTCAATGTAATGTCCTTACATTGTAATTACCATTACCATGCAATGTCTCTAAAGAATCAGCATACTGACAACAGAACCCATGGGTTTTAACGGATACCTACCTCCTAGAGATATCGTGTAACAAAGCAACGTGTTGCTCCTTTGGCAATATATCTTCTTCACTTCGCGTCAAGTCATGATCCCAAGATTAGGTGTTGTATTTTTTAGCAGATCACAAACTTGTTTTAGCATCGTTCAGCAGACATTAAAGTCTCATCCATCATTTGTGGCGAACGCAGTCTTCGAGCTTATGTGAAAAAGGTTAAAAGGGAAAAATCCCTACGAGTACGAGTATGAGGTCATATGAGCCGTTATATGCTGTTAAAAAGATTGAGAATAGCAGTTATCAACCGATAACAAATCTTCTAAACTAATTAATATTTATATTATTATCAAGTTTTTATATACACAAACTAAAATGACCCTTTAGAAAAAGCTCAAAGCACCAAAAAAAACAAATTTCCTAGTTAAAGAAAAAAAAACTTATATTTGAGCAGGTGTCAATTTCGGGAATCGGGCATTTTTTTGTACAAGAAATATTTTTAGTAGTAGTATATACCTGTACAGATATTTATTTTTTTAACCAGCAGTAGCGTAGTTTAATTTAAAACATATGTCGTTAATGGTTATTGCAATTAGAGAATAATTCTTATTTAATAATTAATTATTTACATTGTTTTAGTCTATTTTTGTTTTTACCGATTTTACATATGCCCCTTACCTTTTTTCGCCATTTCCTTTTATATTATTAACATTGTATTAGCACTAAGGGTTGTACTGAAAGCTGAGCACAACCCATTTATCATTATACAAAAAATGTTCAATAATATTATTGAATAATTTTATATAAAAATTTTAAATTGGATTTGAATTCATGCACACGAGATATTGAAATAGGTCTAAACACAGACAATAGTTTAACTTCTAAAATACCTCTATTATTTGTTTATTTTCAAGACAAAAATATCTTGAAATACAAACGTACATGTAGCGTAAATCTCAATGATATTCCAATGAGGCCCTTGAAGCGTAGATCCACTTTAGGATAACCCTAATTTTCTTCCTGTGGGATGATGGAAGATTGACCGGAATAGAGAATAGAATCTATGTTCCTGCTGCGGGGGACTAGACAAGATACATTTAATATATAGTTTGATAGTAAAATGTATTTCTTAGAAACAGCATTTTGATAAATTATTAATTATTAATCATGAATCATCATTATTAATCATTAACAAGAAATATATGCTACAGTATTTATATATTAATAAATTTGAAGATATAAATATAAAAATAAATGTGAAAACCATAAACGAAACCTATTTGTCTTCATTAGTATGCTTTGGATTTTTTACTTTTTTTGTGTATTTTGTATTATTAAAAAAAAATGATGTTAATATTTATGTACAAATGTAATGATTTTTACATAATTTAACATTTTTACATAAATTAACTTAATAGGATTATGTTTTACTCATTCAGTGAGTTTTGACATTTGTATTTGTTTACTGTAGAAAACGCTATTGTATGATAATATTGTTATTTAATAATACGATGTTGTACAAATAACTATTCAAATTTCATTAGGTTTTATCAATTAGGTTTAGGTTTAGGGTTTATGATTATTCAAATAATCATGAAAAGTAGGTCTAAAACCCAAAAATATTCGGCAAACAACGAAACTCAAGCCAGCCAGCCGGGGTGCCATAAACGCACCAACAAAATTTCACCGAAGGACCAAATTTTACATGCCCAAAACGTAGCTTATATTACACAAAGCAATTTAATGTAGTTGACTTTGGAAAATCAGAATATTTTTATTTTATTTATTTATTTTGAAATAATATTTTAGGATAAACACCATCATTTTATTTTATAACAATGAAATAATAATAATAATAAATGAATAATAGTTTATAATATGAAATGGCGATAACCCAATAATGTTCCACTTCGGCTAATTTGACCTCATTTGATGTTTCGGCGCCACAAGTTGCTGTTAATGACACTCTATTTTTGATGTGTAAACATCTATACCGAGACCTTTGAGGATTTTTCGGGGTTGAGTGAACTGTGATTTTTCAAAAAAATCATGTTTTAGATTGCAGGGCCGATTTGCTGGATTTTTGTCGGGAATGGTCTTGGGACGCGGTTTATATCTGATTTTAATTTTTTCCAAGTGTATACTGTTTTTAACATATATTTTTTGCTTATTTTTTATTTTTTGTAAAGTGACCAACCATAATAATCGAACAGCTTTGGGATACGTTGCTTTATAACTTTTGTTTTGAAATAAAAAAAAACATAAGTTGCTATTAGGGATTCCTAGCCAATTCATTACAAACTCTATTTTTTTATTTGCCATAAAGGCGTTAATAGACACAGTTCTGAATGTCTTTTTGTTGCTTATATGAGGCAAGGGCATTTATCAAAAGCAGACGTTTCGCAATGCAAAGCGCCGTTGAATATTTAAGGCGACTGAATTCGACTATCTGGGGATCTAAATCGAGACCTTTAGATTAGAAGCAGTCATGCATAGTAATATTTTTTCCATCATCTTTGCTTTGCAATGAATTAGAGTATTCGATTGTTTATAATAATAGTAATAATAAGGAGTGTTCGTAATATTGTATTAATAGCTTTTATTTTATTGTCGAATGGGTTAGGTTATGTTTGTTAGCGGATATGGGGGTTTATTTACCCTCCTTGTACCGCGTCATTTGGATTTAAAAGTACATAAAGTTAATTATCTTTTTGGGTGCGACGGTTCTAATCTCTTCTGGCTCGAGGAGATGGTTGCCTAGAAGTTGGTATATTTCGTAGATGAGGGGCTCACATCCACCCAGTAGGTGTATAGGGGTTTCTGGGCTCTCTTGGAAGAATATGCACCTGTCATCTTTTGATAGGCTCAGTTTGTGCATGTGTTTGTTTAACTTGCAGTGGCCTGTTAAGGTTCTGGTCAGGATCCTTAGTTGGTTCTAGCTTAACTTCAATAATCTTTTTTGCGAGAATCCTACTATAAGTTCATTGGTTGTTCATTTCTTGGCTTTGATTTCTAGCCCAAATATTTAGCAGTCTACTGTTAGTGCTTCTTGCTATGCCGCATGCCGGTTTTGGGCTTATTATAGAGATGCTAGCATTTTTCTTGGCCAGCTCGTCTGCTTTTTCGTTGCCATTAATGCCTGAGTGGCCTGATACTCACATAAGTGTGACCCTGTTGTGTTTTGCGAGGGTGTTAAGTAGTTTCACACAGTTTAGCACTAGCTTTGATTTGATGGCATTAGAGTTGATGGCCTTCGGAGCTGCTGGGCTGTCTGTATGTACATGTTTTTATTTTTATAGGATCTTTCGATGCTTTCATGTGCACTTTCAATGGTGGCATATAGCTCTGATTGAAATATGGTGGAGTGAAGTCCCAGGTTGATCAATTTCTCGAGTCTGGGTTTCGCCCCACATATTGTCACACATATTATTTTATTGACGAATAGCTTAGTTATAATTTTTAATTTTGTATTTAAGTCATTCTGCCTGTGTGATGCGTGGCGTACGTTTATTAGTTGGCAAAGTTTGTTATCGACTAATACTAGGAAGATTCTCTTAAGAGATTTTTCTTATCCGAACTTGTTCTTGGCGGGGTGCGGCGCGGGCGGCGGGTTCCTTTACAACCCTTTGCTTCTCTCACGCCGCTGAGGTTTTATCGAGTTCGCCTTAATGCCCGAGCTCGCGGGTCGACCTAAAACTACGGACTAAATAATTAAATTTAAATGAAAAGTTTTCATTCAGGAATTGCTGTAACTTTCAACGGTCGCAAGGGACTATTACCCGCAGAGGGTGTTACATTAACAAGATTTCGTGTAAGCAACTCGAACATGGAACTAGAACAAGACTCGGACATGTTTTTCGTCTACCCTCCTCCCCCTCTATTCATTTTTAACCCTGAGACCCTTTTTTATAGATAGTCTTTAATATCATAATACTTCACATCTGTAGTCTTTATAATACCTTACGTATTAAGATGATTTTTTACGTTAAAATAGGCAAAGACCGTAGCCTTACATTATATGCGAGTGAAAGTATATTGATATTTAGAAAATTCTTTTTAATATTTTTAAAGATTTAAACTTTTTAAACAAGTTATATAACCTATATGTTTAAAGAAAAAATAATACCAAAACGCACAAATAGTTTGCTTCGCTTGAGTATAATGCAAGCTGGTTAAATACAGCGCTGTATTTTTTGAAAGCTTTCAACTCTCACCTAGCTATTTGTGCGTCATAAGAAATACGGTCCAACTTTCATTTTAGTAGTAAAAAAATGATTTCAAAAAAGAAACATTACTAATAAAAAACATTTGAAAATTTAACTAATATGATGTATAATGAATGGGAATGATGAGAAGTGAATAATTTAATGAATATTTACAAGAATAACTTACGTTCTACGTAGATATATATACCAAAATAATCATCATGGCTAAAAATAAAAATGACACTGTATAATATATGCACATTACGTATATTGAGTGATTTTACTTATTAGTTAAATTTCTGTTAAGTTTAAAGCTTGAGTTAGCGCACAGCATTTTAAACGTCTCGCGGGGCGGGCGCAGACTTAGGGCGGCGCGGCGCTGAATTTTATCCGTGTCGATTTGGGCGGCGTCGGTGGCTCCCCTAGAACGCAATTAACTTGATTTATAAACATCATTCGCCAGCATGCAAACACCTATCTTATTAAGCCGCCAGATATCCACCGGCAGCAGTTCGCGCGCGCCCCCGCAGCCTAGAATTACACACTTAGCCGGGTGTTAGCTAATATTTCATAGTTGCGGACCCACCGAGCCTGGCCTCCTTAAGGCAACGCGACCGGTGAGAACTAACAACTCAGAGCGGACTCCTTGACGGCTGTATTTTTGATATATAGTAAATAACAACAGTATAATATTCAGATGTAATAATAACCTCCAAATAATATCAATATTCTTACGTAATAAGCATTAAAATATAATATAGAAGCTTACCATTTTAAAACCATTTATTATGCTTATTTTTTTTTACGGTATAATAAACTTCAATACAACAATGTACCTTATAATAAATACCTCAGGAAAAAAAATACAATGTTTCATTTTTATATTTTTTATAATCTTCGTCCAATAATATCAAATAGGATAATAATAATTTTAGCTATATTATTGCAATAGTACCATTGTATTGTGAGTCTATCTACTTTAATGTGGAAAAATATTTGAGTAATAATATTATAAATAAATTATTATTTTCATTTTATATCTAAAATTATGATAATTCACCGTTGAAAAAGTTAGTATTTGCCATAATATATATATAGCGCTACTCCTAGTCCACCTAGAAACGCTTTTATCGCGTCGAATCCAGCACTCTTCACGGGTTGGGCGTTCCTTCAGCCGGGTCCGCTATCCTGAGCAGATCACTCTTTCGGGGTCGAAGCGTGGGGGCAAGAGGTTTTTATGAAATCAAATTATAACTCATTACTATTCTTCGTAGCCTCATGTTTTTTTTTTTGTTTTTTACTTTATATAAAACAATGAATGAGGTTCTGTACTTGAGAGCGCAGGATATCGGTTTAAACCCAGGGCTGAGTTTTATAAATGCATTTTTAACTCTTTAGTGTAAAATATTGTCAAATATTATCATCATTCTTCATCGTAATCACACATCCATTATTTTTATATTTTTTGTTAAACTATCATCCTTTCCTTATTTCATCTAATTAGATGGTTACATAATATTTGACAATATTTTACACTAAAGAGGACAGGTGAGAGTTAAAAATGCATTTTTATAAAACTCAGCGCTGGGTTTAAACCGACATCCTGCGCTCTCAAGTATAGGACCTCTTTAGAACCTTTATAAATATTACGCTATCCAGCACTTAATCAAAAAATTAAAAATATATTCAAAATTTTTCAATATAGTCAAAGATTGTGTCATTTATCTTTTTAGGCGATTTGCCGCTATTAAATAAACATAAAAAATAATAAGAAAAAATATTTATAATGTTAGCGTTAGGTAAGAACGATTTATTTCTACAAAGTTATAGGAATAAACGTAGTTTTTGCATTTCATAAATAAACCAATAACAAAAATCCGAACCACCAAACCACAGGTTATCCCATCCATGGTGACCGTAGTAAGACCTAAAGCAGCCCACCATAGCGTCATTTAATCAAATAAAATAACGTAAAAATACTCAAATCAAAATCAATCGTTGACAAATATAAAAACGGAAATAATATAATTAAATTATTTAATTAAACAGTCAATTACAATCCGAAAAATAAAAAAAAACCCAAAATTAAAGATAATTATCAGAAAATGTTATAGATCTATAGGCATATTCAAATAAACGACTAGCTATGAACATTCAAACCACTTCCCTGGTAAGCGCCTAAAACCCAAATATGGGCCAACTCCCAAGTTTTTAACTTAAGTACGGGCGTATTTTCAGGGAACGACCTAACCACCCTAACGCTGTAACACTCATCAAAACTTCTCCCATGCGTCCTCGCGTGAGTCGGTATTGATTGGTAAATTCGAGGCAGCGCCACTGACAGATGCGCGATGTCCGCTTATTTGTCGTCTCGCCGATATAAAATGCGTAGCGTGTAGGTACTTCAGGTGACAGATGATGTACCTAGACCAGTCTTCGTTTAGCTGTTGAAGACGGGTCCACGAAGCTCCGAAATGTCCAGCAGAGGTACTCACCTAATCTATATCACCTAATATTGGGTTCAATTCGTTTCTTTCCAGAACAATTCACCAGTTCCTTGTTCCAAGGCTGCTTTTAAGCGTAGACTGCAAGTTGTTGAACATTATTTTTTTTCCTCACCTACTAAACTCAACAGTATCACCGGAGCTAGCTCCTATATATTGTAATTACTTAATAATAATAATAATAAAAGGAAAATACATTATAAGATAGAGCGTTTAATATTGATTGTGATGATTGACTACTTATTTACTCAAATAAGTAATTTATCATTGATCCTTTATTTTGTCTTTCCGAGAATGTTATAATACTAGGCTGTTTCTACCAAAAATAATATTTAAAAAAACTCCGGTAATAATCCTACTTCATATTATTATAACGACATAATAAAGTTATTATGTATTTGGTAAGGATAACATAGTAAAATTTAAAAATCATTATAAAAGGTTTTTTATATATATTAATTTACTAGTAAATACATACATAGACATCTAATATAATAATAGAAACCAAATTTTAAGTAAATGAAAATTTTATTCTCATTGAAATATTTGTAATGAAAGGCAATAGGTCCCTAGGCCATTAGAAGTTTAGCTTTTAAGGTACGTACATAAATACATATCTACTTAACGCTGCGTCGCTCTTAAGCGTAACATTCACTATAAAGATATCAGTTTTAAATATACTAATGTTTCAAAACCCTAACTTGAGAGTTATGACCTTTTTTAGATTCAATCAAAATAACAGTTGTGATTATAAAACATCGTATATTCATATGTAACATGTTTATGTTATATTTATGTAATAGGTTAATCGCTGCTTTTAAATCAAATAAGGACGTAACCACTTCTGATACTGGGTTGCCCGGGAAGCCGAGGCGTTTTTATTTACGATCATCTGATAAGCCTAAACAAGAAACTACTTTTTAATGCCAAAACTCAAGCAAAACATATGGGGTTTCATTTTTGTTGGGTGTCAAACGCTCGGATTTTCGTGAGGCGCAGCGAAACATCTGGAATTATAATTATAAACGGAGGGGACTTAAAAAAATCACTTAGTTCTTACTTGTTCTAATTATTATATATTGTTAAAATTTCGTACTTTTTCTTAATAGTGCCCAATTTCCCTTATCCTTTATCATATTCTTCGTCCTTGCATCATACCTATATAGACATTTGGAAAATTCGAATGCTTTTTAGAATTTTTACAGATTTAAAATTTTCAAACAAATTATATAGCTAGAATGTTAAAAGAAAAATTAATAGCGAACACACAGATATATACATATATATATATATGTTGGACAACCTCTCATTTTTGTGGAGTGGTGATAGACATATCTAAAATTACTGTTAATAAGTAAATACATATATAGCATTACATAGCATTTATAAATATGAATGGAAGACTTTCAAGATAGCTTATAATGATATTTTATAAAATAAGTTTTTTATTTAGTCTACAGTGTATAGTCAGCTTATCTCTCTTGAGCGGTTCGGCCAAAGTGTAAAATTTTAAAAACATCTGCAATGCGTTACAACTAAACTGCAACTTTATTACTTTCCTTGGCTTAAAAGTAAATATAAATTATGTCACTGCTTTCGCTTAAAATTTATAATCAACTTTTTCATACGGATAATTAAGTATTTGAAAATACTTATAAACCTATATGAAATATATATAATTTAGATATTCAAATGAATTTAGAATTACAAGTTAGTTTTTTTAATGATAAGTAATGTTAAGTAATGTTAATGATAAGTAATGTTAAGTAATGTTTTTCCGTTGATTAATAAATGATTTGACCTGGGTCACACCAAATGATTCTAGGATCTACCTCAACTAAACTAAATTTGTTTCTTTAATTTACGGATTAGAACCCGCAACTGCTAGGTTATCATTTCTTTATATACGCCTTAACAACTAGACTACCGTCATTGTAAATTAAATTCATATTTTTGTATCAACACTGCATATATAGAGCAAAAGACTATTGAATACTATCATTTCCTATTCCAAAGACCTTTTAGAGAGATTGACATATTCAATAGGCATATTCGGCACAAACTATTTCTCTTCCTCCCCTTCCTATAAAAATCTCTTTAGCTAGGAATAGGTAGCTATATAGGTAACCCTTAATAATAAATAAGAGTTAAGCAACGCGCCTACAAATAATTCATGATGTTTGCGCTGAGTTTTGTTAGACTATCTATATATAATCTTCCTATGCAGTTCATGACAAAAATTGTCTCAAAAAAAAACACTTCTTAGGAGAACCTTTAAATTAATCAATGCAATTTCTTAATTTATTTTATTCATAAAAAGTAAAACAAATTAAAAGATATTATACATTTTCTAAACCTTATAATAATATAAACAAATATTATTTTAGCCTGAACTTAAGGCTAATATTTAAGGATCTTATTTTTAAAAGTTTTTTTGATTGTATGATATTACTGGTTATAATTATTAGACAGGTGGAAAAAAATAAGAAGAAGATAGGTAGAGACTAGGTGAGTACCTCTGCTGGACGTTTCGGAGCTACGTGGCCCTACTAATTAAACAAGTACCAGCTAATGATTAAAGATAGAAACAAATGTTACTGTAAGTCATTTTACCCAAATTTCGATTTTTTTTCTTATTTCAGACCTTTAGCTTTGTGGTTCCGACAGTCCAAAAAGCTATTAAAAGTATGAACTGAAAAAACATATGTTTTAATTTGCGGCACCATTCGCTTTGGTACAACACTCCGAGGTGAATTATAAAGTGGTAGCCTACTACAGCCGTCTACCAATTTTGCACCTGATGGCGGATCAGTTCACAGCCTCCCATTGCCAAGATCCGCTTAAAGTGAGCGACGCGGCCAGAACAGCCTAACGGGATGATTGCGACATTGGAAAACCAGTGGGGGCGGTATTTTTATTGTATTTATTTAATTACTGATTATTATAAGTTGTCCAACCCCATGCCCCATATGCTATGCCCCAGGTTAGCAGTTAGTCCCCACTTACAATACATACTTTTGTACTTTATATATTAGAGGTTTATTTAGTTTATTTCAGAATTTACCCTGTGCCCCGTGTGCATTTATTATGCATAGCAAAAAAAAACCAAACTGACCAAAACATAGCAAAAATACGAAAACCATTCACACAGAAAAATCTTCAATAACAATAATAAAAATATATATCGCTACTAAATATAATTAAAAATAAAGCTCAGAAGATAGGGTTTTATATCCATTTTTGTCAAAATTGACAAAGTACAAAATAATTATACCTTAAAAAAAAAATCTTACGAGTGGAATTAATCGACGAATACGCAAAAAAATTTGTAAGAACCTACCTTCTAATTAATTACTGGTATGATCGTGTAAGTCTCTCTTGTTTAATGCATTTATTAATTGTCATGAATGCCTAAAGCTACGTAAATTTAATTTTAAAAAATGTTTTGATGTTATAAATAACTGTGAAAAATTTCAATAATATTGTATATTTAACATTTGGTTCTACACTCAATATTTTAGTTTCGTTGGATATAGACAAATTTATTTATTATAATAGTAGCATAATGCAGGAATTTGTGTTTAGATTTATTTAGTGTTAACTTTTTTATCTTCGTATGTAAATGTAAACTACATGTAAATGAATATGTAGATTTCTTTTTAAATTAAATAAATAATTTTAGTTTGTGCAAGCAGATAATATACACGTATCGTACACGTTCACTATCTATGAAACTATGTATGAACCATCAACTAAAAGTGCCATTTTACACTATTTTATGTTTTCGTAGACCGTCATGGGATACGGTTTATGTTATGTTCAACGTTCAACGTGTTCAACGTTCTAACTGTTAAAAAGTTATATTTTATAATAGTATTGGCACAAAGATGGATATTTATTTTATTTAAAATATTTATAAACTTTCCGTTTACGCCTCTGGTCCGCTCCGCTCGACGTGTTTTCGGATTATGAGTGGTGCGGTTTCGTTGCTCAACTGAAGCATCTTCGTTAGGTTGTGCCGTAGATCTGTTACAGTACCTACCTTCATCTGAGGTGTCGGTCGGAATTAACATGTCTGCGTTTGCACGCATTCCGAGGGTTCAAACCACTCTCTAATTCAATCTGCCTTTGAACGAAACGATTTACGCGTTAATCTTTAGGAATTAAATCCCATGAAGATTTAAATCGGCTATCAATGATATGACTAGATACGAAACTACGCTTAAAGACTCAGTTGTCCATAGTATCGAGTCTATTTATTAAAATATTTATTTATACATTTTAAAGAAATCTGTAGTTTAACATAGTGGTTCACATTTATATATGAAGTAAGATTCCTATACTAATGAAATAATATTACAGTTAACAAACATACCCTAAATAAAACATTTAAAATGAAACTAAGATATTATTCAAATTGTTTACAAAGTTTTTATAATTGTTAAATGGGAAAACAATAGACAATAGACCAAAGACAATTTTATGGAAAAAATTATGGTTATGATGTTACCAGATATGTCTTAATTGGACGAAAAGTTCCGTCACATCTGATTTACCAAAGAAATTGAGACCTATTCGTTTGTTTAAAATTTATTATAGCTCTTTTCGTAGTTTTGGAGGGAAATTGACTGTTGATAAAAAGAAACTAACCCCAAATAACAAAAATAAATATTTAAATAAAAAGTAATGAATTGGTCTGACTCTAGCAAAGCAAAGTTAGCTTAGTTAAATTAATTCAACTTAAAATCATTTTTATGACCTTTTAAAGCAGTTATTTATAAAAACTGATGTTAATTGTGTAAAAGGAAACAAAATCGTTCAATATATATTAATAGCTTAATTCAAAATGCACTCAATTAGAACAAGTCTTAATTCGGTCAGTAAAACTTTTTACTTAAAGTGAAATACGTGGCGTGATCTTAATTACAAACTTTTTGTAATATTTTAATTTAAATAAACAAAAAAATTACGGATGTATGTACATATACATAATCATAACACCCGTAAATACGCAACTATAGACACTCAAACACACACAAATATGTGGTATTAACATATATTTTTTAATTACGATATCCATATACCACAATCAGAATACTAAAATAACTTGACGGAGTAGGTAAAAAGTACAATTTAGAGTAAATTTTGACATTAGTCTATTTAAGTACCTAAACAAAATAGGATACTATGGCTCAGTACTATAGGCAATATAATTAATATCTTCATTTAAATTAGGTTAGTTATTTAAGCAGGTTAAAATATTTAGTTGAAGCCTGTTTAGGTTTGTAAGTAGAATTTAATATGTGTAATCGCCCTTTCTATTATATTTTACATAAGTACGAATCAAATGCACATTACTTAGACTGGATTTTGAGAAATGTATAAAGGAATCTCGTTACTCGGGCTACAAAATGAATTTCGTTAGAATAGAGTTTCAGCAGAAAGACAAAGACAGAAAAGGGATTGTAGAAAATACCAATTTAATCACCTGCCGAGGTATTTCTTTACCCTAGTCCACTTCCATAAATAAATTTAACTTTCAACGGGCAAAAAAAATATGCCTGACTTTGAACATTAGTAACCAAAAATAGGAGGATTGTATTATATATGTACAGTCAATAAATATAATATGTCATGTTTTTAAAACGGCCGGCTAGTAAAATAACAATAAGAATCGCCTTTTTTTTTTGTTTAAACTGGTGACATTTTATTTTACATTGATTAAATATAAAATATTATTTAAATTGTAAAATCATTATGTAAACATGTGTTGGTGTTTATATTTGAGTGCGTGATTGGTATTTATAATTATTATTGTTTATAATAGGCAGGCAGCATAGCTGATAAATTTATATCTTATTTAGTATCAAAGTTATTATTATTTTTCTCTTTATTTTTATCCACCTTTTTTTCTTAAGTGAATATTACAAAAATTTACTAGGTGTAAATGTAAAAGGTAAATAATATTATTAAATGTAAGTATTAGTCCTATTTTTTAAATGCTGTGACAAGAGAAGATTCGGAAAAACATACTTTCAGTAATAAACAAGGTTTCGAGTAAATTATTGTGCAATATACGTGGCTAATTTGTCTAGGTTTCTAAAAACATAATTTTAATAGTGAAACAACTAAATTTATCATAAAATACTTATATAAGTATAAGTACTTGTATAAGTATCTGTCAATTTTATTTCAGCCTATGTATATTAATACATACCGCAGATATATATTGATAAACACGCAGATTGCTAACATATATATTATTATATACACATAGTAAATTGTTTATTTTTATTGAAAAATCTAACAGTATTAATTTTCATAATTACAAACAGAACTTATTATTAGTATATAAAACCAATTATGGATTTGTGACATTTTACATATTAGCGTTAGCATAAGAAATTTAGAACAGTGTTCCTTGCTTAAAATATATATAGATTATAGATATTATATACGTATACAGTAAATTTTATTGATGTGTTGTGTAATGTGTCAGCGATTAATGTATGTGTATGTTAAAATAAAATAATAAACTACGTATGGTTTTAGTATGTATATATATAATTTGTGAACGAAGGTAATATCAATATAATATGTACTCGTATGTATATTCTTTATGTAATTTCAATTACAATTACTTATATATTACAACTACGTATGGTTTTAGTATGTATAAATATAATTTATGATCTTAGGTAATATAACTATAATATGTATGTATATTATATATGTAATTGCAATTACAATTACTTATATATTACAATTACCCATTAACTATTTACTATACAATTATTTTTTATTTGTCTCTACTATTAATGATGGAAATTTCTTTTTTTGAATAATATTAAGGAGGTATTCAATATATCATTTTTTGAAATATCAATACTGTTTTAAAGGGAGCAGATACGTGGTATGGTGAAATTAACTATAAATCTTACGTCTATGGATATTGCACAGTTACGGGGTATGTTATGTTAGTCATATTATGTAATTGTAGGCACGCGTGGTTCGCTAATACGATAATAAAATTTGATTAACATCTGTAAGTATTCTTAATTTGTTTTCTCAAAAAAAAAAACAATTATATTTAAAGTACCTTGTAACATATACCTAGGATATGTGTTATAACCCTGAACCAGTCAAAGCCGCCAAAAGCTACCCCCAAACCGCCCACCCTTTTTGCGAGTTGTCTCCTCGGGCGGCGCCCGCCCAGGCGGACGGGAAACTTACCTCATTTACGCCCATGCATTTGGAATTCTAATCATTTTTCCATCGCATTTCCGCCTAGATAAACTTGCCAGATTACCACCGTGTGCGGGGGCTAATAGATATTCAGCGCTGTCCCTTCAATATCCCTCGGAGAACGATGAGTACTTTACCCAAGAGACCGTATTAATCAACTGTGCGTACTTATCGCTCATTCGTACCTATGTGATACATATAGTACCCAAATATATGCCTAGTGAAGTAATTATAACTGTACCTCTTAACTAAAGCATATTATATTTAATACTATGAAATTTATTATTAAAAAAATGGAAATTTGTAAAGTTATAAAGGGATAAACAGGTAAATAATATAGCAACCAAGGTGCGAAAACTAATACACTCATTTAAAGTTATAAAAAAACATCATATCAAGCAGATTATTAATAATACTATATTTTGCCCTACTACAAATAATCTGCTGAGTTATGGTGTTTTAGTGTGGGGTGATTCTACTAGTAAGCCTCTTGGTCCTCTAGTGAAGGCTCAAAGGGCAATTATTAGAGTGATCAACAAAAAATCAATTCTGTAATTTGTATCCGGTCAACTTGCATAAACATAACAATCATAAGATTGTAACACAAGAAGCTAGTTCTAACCAGCATTCTGTTCTGAAAAGTAAAACAAGTTTTGGGCAAATGCACTTTAGTTTTCTTGCATAGAATTTGTACAACAGAATAAGGGATGTATATACAATAGTATCTATAAAAGCATAAATTCCAAAGAATAAAGTTACAGAATGGCTTCTTCAACTGAAAAGAAAGAAAACAGGAACTTTGATAACATATATACCTAAGTAATAATATACAATTCAATTTGTTAAAAAAGGAATCTTTATTATTTTTTATTATTTTATGTACAGTCTCTATTTCATATTATAATTATTATTATCTTAAAAAAAAATGAAAAATATATATTCATAATATAAAAAGTGTATATTGCATGTCTATGTATAAAAAATAAATACTTATATATATAGAAAAGTCTACTTAAGGACGGGCATTTTATATAGAACTTTGCATATATGTCAATTATGTGTTGGGTTATAACTCGATAAATAAATGTACTTATGTACATATTTGGTAATGGACAAATAAATACATAAATATGTGCATATTTGTTGATGGTATACGTTTTTAGAAAGAAAGAAAGAAAGAAAATGTTTCTTTATTGAAAAATGTAAAACAAAAATAAATGGTAGGTACATAAGTTTCAACAGTATCATATAATCGCTTTTTTATATAATCGCTGACAGTGTTTCTCTAAGATAAACCTAAGTACTCCTGCAAGAGTAATTGTTTTGATATTAATTATTACACGTTTTCCTTTAGAAATAGAAACGATTGCAAAACAATTTTATTCGAAATTTAGTGCGGATCTGTACTGGTGTGATACCGGAAAAAGTGGTTAAATATGGTTCTAAGTCCTACCTATCATTAGTGTTATTTACCTATTCGCATTATGCGAGTCTAAATATAAATATATTAAAAAAAATGTTCCTTCAGACATGCTCTTTCGTTAAAATTATCATTTTTTTTTAAATATACACACACATACTTAACATAGTATTTTTCAAATTTAATATAATACAAGTTTCAACACTCAATACTGTCCAATTGCATATTTACGAAAGATGTATTTTATTAATTGGCAAGAGAGTTTTACTATTCAGTAGCAAATAACCTGTAGTCGTTTTTTTTATAACTATGTATATACAAATTAATTTGGATACTAATTTACAAGATTATATTTTGAGTTATATGGGTATAATGTCATAGATATTTTTTGTTTCAGTTAAACTCTAAAAAACATCTAAATAAAATATTTTAATATTTTTTTATATTAGGTAATCAATCATATTTAGACTGATTTGATTATCTTACTATACCTACTAAAAATAAAATTGTAACTGCAAATTAATAATAATAAATAAATTTATTAATACATTTATAAGTTATTAGGGTGTTATTCGATTTATAAGTTATTATATAAATAAATATTATTAAATAAATAATAAAGTATTATAATAAAAAATCACATCTTTTTCATTTTATTTTTAAATAAAGAAAAAATAATTGTATATAAAATAACCATAAAATATTATTAGTATCACAAGATTTAACTAACTGCTGTACTGGTAACTATACTACATATATTGTTTCTATATTTCAATATTGGGAAATTTAACCATTCCCTAAGACCCCTTCCCAGAAAAATAATAAAAAATTTGGCTTTAAAATAACTTCGTTAACCTGCCTGCCATAACTTAACCTGCCAATCAGCTATACCACTGGAGGAATAGGTACCTCCGAAGTATATGTAATTTTAATAAATACATAAATAAATGTTTATTTAGGTGTTTTTTTTTCTTTAAAATAAAAATTAAACTAAAGATGTGCCTTTCTCTAGACACATTCCTAGGCCAAAACCGCAGAGCAAGAAGCCGAAACGTGGCCATTTCATGTTAGACGGAGACGAAGATATCTCCGACAATATTTTAATGTAATAAAACTTGGACAAATTTAATAATGCAGTAATGAGAGAATTCCTCCTTCGAGTTCGTCGGGGCGTCTCTAAGATTTACGGCGCGCGTATTACTGTTTTATACTAAGTAGCAGAGATTGTCTGCGCAGCGTTGAAATAATTATTAACAATAAAATATCTATGTAGATGATGTAATGGTATATGCTACGGTTCCGAGATCCCTTTCACCCCCGGGTTCCGGTTCCTGATTCCTAGATCACAAAAAAAAAAACAGTTAAACCATGCGAAGTATTAATTTAATGTGAACCTAACGATACAGAGAAAAGTAGAACTGAAAACCATGGTTCTCCGATGATGATGACAATGAATCTCCTCATGGGTCCCATGACATATTATTCTAGACCCAGGTTTTGGTAATGCACCTTTGGACGGACGACATTTTGGATAGGTGAAATGAGCTAGTTCATTTTCTTTTGTTTATATTTCAAAAACTGTATGTTTTACCGTATGTTTACAATAACATACTGGGGTAAACTTGAAAAGGGTTTGCTAGATTTATTAAGCCTTCTACCTGGCCGCTTCCGTCGTATTAACAGTTTCTTATTCGTTTCATGTTTCAGGCAGCCGAGGTGCATACTTTAAATCCAAAAAAATCTAAAACAAACATATATATGCAATCAAAGAATTATAAAAGTGTGTAATTTGCTTGTGTGATGGTGTGTGTAGTTAACGTCATTATACGTAATTATAGTCATTTTAAAAAATATTTTTACTATACTGCTAAGACTTTTTAAAAATTGGCAATACGCCGACTTGGCTCCTCTGGACCAATTTTCGGCCACAATTTCATATTATAATAACACATCCTTCACGAATATTATTATTAGGTTCTTTGAGAATTCATTCCTTGAACATGTATCAAATTCTATAATGCATTAGAAAACGAAGCAGTGAATAGGATACTTTTTCTAGAACAGTATTAAAATATGAGTAAAAAGCTAGGTGCTATTGAGTAGAAATGTTTTACAAAACCGTGATACTTCACAGATGCTATCACAAAGGTCCTGCGGACGGCATTTCCAGCGCCTGCGGAGCTCAGGCACTATAAAATGTCGTTTGCTGTTCTTACTTTGAACCTACCCCTAGCCAATCTTGATTCAATAAAAACAACGTTGACTATGGAAACATGAGAAACGATTTTTTTCAAATGGTTTTGTTGTTAAGGAGGTTAATACATATTAATAATAATTTTATATTGAAATTATGATAATCATTTTTGATTTGTTGGTTTTATTGCGATCTGCACATTAAGCTACTAACTATTCAACATGTAGCGTAAAGAAATATTTGTCCTTAGCAAATTTAACTGTGGCGTAGCTGAGCGCAAAATAAAGAGATGGCGCTTGTTAAAATACATATAATTAATGTAGTAAAAGCTTATTAAACCTGTTTAATTTTTTTTCTTTATTATTTAGTAATAAATTATATTAGTTATAATTAATATTAGTTCAGAATAAAAAAGTTTTTATTTTTATTAACCATTATATATTATACCAATTTGAATGTTATATATACCAAAAGAAAAATTTATATTGTATTTTTGTAATTGTGTGACTGATTTTATGTACAAAAAAGTGTAAACTAATAGAATATTTATTATATATCTTTCTTCTGGGAGAATGCTACGTAATAATATAAACTGAAAGTAATGGTATTCAATTTGTATCGCAGATGTGATTTTCATTCATTACGGTATTATTATATAGTATTGTATTTAAATTGATTTATATTTTTTTTATATTTTAGGTTTAGTGTAACGTCTAAAAAGACATTATAATATTTAAAACGTAATCAGTGCATCGAGTCAACCAACTAAACTGGGCGCAATAGGCAATAGCATAATAGTCGATATTATCTGCTATTATGTATGTTATTAGTTATAATATAGTATTAATACTGACATAAATAATAATTGGCATTAGTTGCAAACCGAATAATGTTGAATAGAGGTCGGCTGCGGCGGTGTAAAGGAAAATATCGAATTGTATTTTTTTTTCTGGCCACCGACGAGGGTTTTAAGGAAGCTATATATATTTAAGGTGATGATTTTCGAAAAAAAAAATTGCAAGAAGGTAATTTTGTATGAAATGATGAAATTAAGTTGTTTGCTCATGTTTATCAAAATTTATAAGGATCAACAAAATTCCAATGCATTTAGACAGCATCAACCTGTCTGAGATGAGATTTGAAAGAATATTTTTGAATATAGATTTAACTTTTTCCTAGCAATACAATCAAATTAAACTTAAGAACTCTTATTTCAAATATTTTTTATTTTATTTATGCAAATATTTTATTACATTTTCTCAAAAAAAAATA
Organism: Neomicropteryx cornuta; assembly: GCA_020383195.1. Lineage (NCBI taxonomy): Eukaryota > Metazoa > Arthropoda > Insecta > Lepidoptera > Micropterigidae > Neomicropteryx > Neomicropteryx cornuta. Next base: position 18,518,665 of record JAHKQU010000014.1, read on the forward strand.
ATAATAATCCTACACTAAGATTTTTTTGCTTTTGAGTCGGGTACAGTATACCCGTCTTTAGTCCACGGTATGCAAGCTTGCAAGGTACAAAATGTAACTACCCAAATACAATATACTGCAAATGCATAAGTATAGAACCTAAAATTGTGTCGATTGAGGTCAAGATACCATCACAAACAGAAGAACAGTTAAACTAATTTGAAACGAGAAACCTCAGGGATGTGCTACATATAAATATAAATAAATAAATAAATAAAAATAAAATATAATAAAAATATATAAACTGAAGCCATGTTGTTATGATGCAGGCGAAAACCCTAGAAAGGAGTTTAGCCAAGCCAAGTCGGCGTAATAAGAGTACTTTTGCGGTGTGTTCAGAATTTGAAGCAAAGTGCGGCAAGTTATGGCATTGACCAATTTTTAGGTTTATTTTTTATAACAATAGTTAAATATTGTATTTAGTCCATATTTAAAATATAAAAAATATCAATGGGAACGATATGAAACATTCAACGGCGTAATAGGTGTCTGTACTTTTTGTATAATCATTTAATATATATATACATGTTTGTAGTTTTAGTATAATCAATTTATTTAGTTTTTGTTTAATCAATTTTGTAGTTTCTGAATAATCAATTTATGTAGTTATTGTATAGCCAATTTATCTAATGTTTTATAATCAATTTACGTAGTTTTTTCGTAAAATCAGTTTCTTAAGGTCTCATGTAATTCATATTTTTTTATATAATCAATTTCTATAGTTTTTATTTATTTAAAAATTTCTGTAGGTTTTCTAAAATAAATTCATATCATTTATGTTATTCATTTTATCTAGTTACTATTTTAAAAAAAATGATGTAGTTTTTGTATATTGAACTATGTTCTGTAAACACAATATAAAACGAATCTAAGAATCTTAGAACGATTAAACATTCGAAAGAGGTTTAAAGAAATATTCATAGTTTTAAAGATGTATTATTACTAGTAATTATTTAATATTGACAATATCATAGATGAACAAAAATAATAAATAAAAGGACATTTCGTTATTATTTATTATTACTGTTATTATAAATTATTAAATATAAAATTATAGATAAATAATAAAAAGATAGATATTTTATTAAATATTTTCGTAAATGACAATATATTCAGATTATTATATAATATTTTTGTAAGTTTGGTTTGGTAAGTTATTTGGGTTTGGCTTGGTATACATATACATATATATAGGTACGTATATAAATATATCTTTACTTTTAAGAGTTTTATAAATATTTAGTTTATAATATTATCTAGTAATTGTCGATTCTCACTAGGCAAAAATTGAGCCATAAACTTCTGAAATATGTTGATTGAATGATACGTTTGTTTGTTCATTTTTACATGCAGTAATGGTAAAAAGTAAAGATAATATTTAAGTTTTCCTAAATGAATATTACCTCCCCATACACCGTGTCCCGCGACCTTTTACGTAAACTTTAAAGGTGTTTTTTCACTATTCTAGTTATGATTTTGAATAAAATATACTAAAATAATTTATAGCATTTTTTTTTTTTTATAAAAGTGTTCTAAATAGTTCGCAGCTTACGCATGACATGAAGTTTACAAATTAATTTATCTAAAACCACGAAGAATAATAAGCTAGCTTTTTTAACGTAAAAGTTCGCAGGATATATTATAAAATGATACTACGTACTTTCAGATTTAAATTCCCTATTAGTGCATTCGGGTCATAATTCGTGTAATTTTGTTATTAAAAGGGCAAAGTCATTCGGATATAAGAAAGCACTTTGAGATATTCGATGACGAATGGTTCGGCGTACATTGACCGTAATTTACTGTAGCCAGGTATTTTAACGTTCTAACGTTACGTCATTTTTAAAACACGCTCATGTAACGTATTAGAAGTAATGGTTTGCGATGCATTCCTTGTATGCAGCGGGCCATTCGACTGAAACGACCCAAGTGCTGGCCCATTTGTCTGGCGGCCACGTTTCGCTGAATTTAAGACGATTTCACGGAGCATCGAAATGAGCGTGAAGTTGGCCTCCCAACACAACAGAATATTGCACGGCGTGTATTAGAAGAATTTTATTATGTGTTATATATTCCTAAATTTCTAATTTTATTAATATAATGATCACGGTATAATGCTCGAATTTTTAATTAATTAAGAAATATTTAAATAATTTAAAGTTATTAACTGTAATATTTATTTTTTTGTCTAGGTAGGTTTAAATTGAAATATTCAAATAAAAAAACTCTTGAAACAGCTTTTTAATGTTTTATATTTATAACTAAATAACAGAAAAAAATATTATGCTAATATTTTTTTTTACGAAAGTTTTCACACTTCCCACAAAATACCACAAAGATAATGTGTTTATATGAATGTCTTATAATTGTTTTTTATAAAACATGTCTATCTGAAACCCACTCTGTAGCCCCGTAGTTTTATTATTTATTTAAACATTTAAAAAATTGTGCAGATTCTTGGCCCAAATCTTAGACAAGGTCCGTGCCATATTCCAGCGAATAGTCTAAAGATTGTTTATTTTATTTGTTTAATTTACTGAGGTTGCATTTAATATGCAATTATCAGCTTTCACAAAATATTCCTATCGTTGTATTCTATAGTTTCATTATATCACTATTGATTACTAATAATAGATTAATAGTAAAATCATTTTTAAAACAAGCTTTTAAATGCATATACAAAAGTGACGTCGACCGAACGCACAAGGTATCCGCTGATGACAGCATCTGACGACAGGTACGAAGTCCGTCGACCGAGGGTGACGCGACCGAATGCATCAAGGCCGAGGAAGAGGGTTTCCTCTCCGACCCAAGACGACAGTCTATAAGAACGGAGGTCGCCCGCTAGTGCAGCGCCTTTTCAACTGAGTTCGCGCGCCGCCAGTACCTACTCGTCCGCCGTCGCCATGCCGGTTCGCGTTCGCACATCAAGCAAGCATTATTCAAGCAAGCATTATTCAAGCATTATTTTGTATATCGGAGTATTTATGTGGTAAGAGGATCAAGTAATAAATGTTCTAACAAACTCTCAAGTTCCCATGGGCCACACTCCAATCGGTCCGTTACGATATTATTTTAAATTTAATAAGGATTTATTAGAGGTCTTCCCCTTTTAGTTTCATTATCTTAAGTCAAGTGTAAGGTAGAAAAAACAAAAAACAAACGTTGAAAATGTTTTCATATCGAAATGGATTAGTCGATGTCGATTTATTTGTAAATTATACTGGAATGCTTGGAGTAGATTTCATCAAAGTTTTGTTAAGTTAAATCTAGTTTAAAGTAACTTAACATTTTATATTTAAAGACGTGGACATGGCTTATACTAAAGTTGCATACGATGTGATTCTATGCTGGTTTTAACGTTTTAGTGGATCGATTATTTTTTTATTTTTTACTATGTAAAATTTATTGTGTTGTGTTAGTTTTTTTAGTTGTACATTTATATATTATTTTTTTTATTGCATGCAACGTGCAAAACCCCAATAAACACATTCCTCATTCGAGCACTCGTAAATTGGCGAAGTTCAGAGCGGCGCACTCGCCACAATGCTAGCGGCTGAATGTAAAATATTGCCCGGCGGCAATAAGAGGCCGCGACGATATTGCCGCGGTCCGGCCCGGGCGCTGCGTGCCCGAAGAGGCGCCCATATATCTTGGGAGTCGCGCTGCATCTGCCTTGGCAAAATACAATTCCATACAAATTTGACAGAATATGTTTCAAGGAGCAACCGCGTGAATATATTTGTAGCTCTGTGCACATTTCGTGAAATTTCAAACGCAAGCCGCTCATCTTCCTCTGCAGAAAATAATTTTGATCGCATTTTTCCTTCTCACGTTCGATAGCTGGAAAATATTGAAAGTTTCTCGAGATCCTATTTAAATTATACATTTGTACCATTATCGACTGAAGGCGGTTAATAAAATAGGTAGTTTTATTATTATTAATAATAGTTTTGTATGTAAATAAATGCCTACGAGTCGAAATAGTTATATTGGTTAGTTTTTATTAATTAACAGCTAATCCCAGTCATTATTACTGGAGCTAGCTGTTAATTAATATCATATTAGTTACATTTAATTATTTATTTATTTATAGTGACCACATTAATTTGACAAAAAATCGAATTGCAGTAGACTACGGTTAAAACAAAAAGCATATTTAGGTGACCATATTGGAAATGCAAATTCTAGTACACTCTAGGACGTAAGCGAAATACATTTTAATAGTACTCAAGTTACCACGAGGCTTCCTAGCTCTTATGATAAAACGTGGATAAAACTCAGACTCTTGCAAGACCTACAAAGGTTACGAATTAGTTTTGTGTTAGCTTTGTTTAAATGAGATAAGGATATTTGTTGATATGGATGGCTAGACAATTTAGTTTTTCTTAAAAAGCTAATCACACACATGCATGCTTTTGATGCATTAATAATAAGCTTATTTTTCTTAACTAAAACAATTTTCAATAATTAATACCTTATTGTAATTTAAGACAATTTTCCACTCTATAATAAATGTTAAGATCAGCGTAAATATGATTCGAGTGAATGAAGCACTTACCAATATCGCTAATGTAAATATTATAGAGCAGGGTCCCAAATGACATCCTTGAGGGTATAATAATAATACCGGATCCTTGACCACCAATAACTACAGCCTGTCACCGATTTCAAATATAGGATAAAAGCTACCCATGCAGGTCGCCGTGCATTCCGATTAGAAGCAGTTTTTACATTAGAATTACGTAGTCCACTCTATCGAAAGCTTTAGAGAAGTCAATTATATACTATAAGTTGGTGAAAATTTAGTTAAATTACATTGTAGAAAAAAACCTAATTAATTTAAACTATTTTTTATACTATTGTCAGTAATGATTTATAAAATATTATAAGTTTCCTCTCTTGTGTATGAAAAAGTATAAACTAACCATACGGTTTTAATCTATCTAGCCTTTTTTCTGTTTATTATTGTAAATTTTCAATAATTGAAATTTGTAGGTTTTATCATGCAAATATTATGCTACAGTGAAGCGTAGCTCCCATGGATTGATTCCAATAGCGAAATGTTTGTGATGTCAGATCTTAATTATTTCACCAACAATTTTAGAATTTTACAGATTTAATCAAATCTACATAAAAAATACGGCAGCGGGTTTTAAAAATTCGAAATAATAAAAATAATATGTTTAAAAACATTCTCTCTATGGGAAATCCCATCTTGATTTTTTCGAGTGCTTTTTGTTCTGATTTTAGAAAAAGAATTTTATTATTTATTTGAATTTTGCATTTATCCTGTCCAATACGCTGCAAGTACAGGTTTCAACTTTGCACTGCGACTATCTAGTATTTAATATTGGTTTATATTTAGATAATATTGATTACATTCTAGGGAGCCTCGAAAAATACCCAAATACCTAACTTAGCCGGCAGAGGGCCGTCGCGTGTCGCCCAAAAAAATGTCCGTCCGGAAACAGCGTCTGTCGCTTCGCGTGAAAAAGTGTGCGTCAATTCCCGCCCGGGAACTATATCGCCCGCGTTGGTTTGCGTTAATTAAAACTATAGATTTTTTTAGAGCCAGCCTCCGTTCGCTGTTTATTTATGGCCATTTTGTAAGCGCTGCGCTGCCTCGCCGCTACGTTTTAGTTTGCATTCGTTTACCGCCGCACGGACTGCTTAAAAACATTTTAACATTCGGTACAGCTATAGAAATAGTTATTGGCATAAAAGCGCTGTAAGCGAGCTACAGCGGATATGACAAAATCATGACATTGCCGTCAGTCGAAAACTAAGCTCTGTCCCTGCACTCTGTATCAGGCAGTGATTGCATAAGTGTATCGATATATTATCACTAATATTATCAAAAATAAAGGTAATTCAACATAAAGTCATTGTCGCATCCGTTTGAAAGTCATTTTGAGACATTCTAGTGGTTTCACTTTTTAATGTTGGACAAAAAAACGAGTTTATGTGCATTACTATATTTTACATACATACTATATTTTTATCACATTCATCATAAATTATTTTTATACATACTAAAACCATACTTAATTTATTACTTTATTTATTTTTATTAACATACAAGTGTCACACACTCACGACTACCACAAACATCACTCACAAATTATACATAAAACTTAAAAAAAAAAATCTACTGTATACGTATATAATATTAATAATCTATATATATTTTAAGAACACTGTTCAAAGTTTTATGCTAATGTTATTATGTAAAATGACCGAAGTCCATAATTGGTTATATATACTAGTAATAAGTTTTGTTTGTAATTGTAAAAAGGTAATACTGTGGATTTTTCAATAAAGAATAAATAAATAAATAAAAAAAAAAATATTACCTAAATTAAATGCACTTTTATTGGTTGCTAAAAAACCTATGAGGACAAATTTAGAATTCTGTTTTTATATAAGATTAGAAAATTTAGTAACGGAAATATATTATGGCCGTCTCCAATATTAAAGTATCAGAAAAAAAAACCAAAATATGTCAAATATTATTTTCTAACAATATGAACCCAAATTGTCGGAAAATATATACAATAAATTAATTACTTTAAACGCAAAAAATCTGGGCATTTTTTTTTTATAATAGGAATTCCTAAAGCGGAAATATTAATACAGTTCGTGTGAATTAGTTATTCGCTCATAGTAATTTAAATTACTTAGTCGCTTCAGAAGAAAATGATCTTTTAATTAGGTAAAATTTTTAGTCTCGTTTCTTGTAATCACGATAAAGTACGGGTTTCACTCAAAAGTATTGATTATACAGTATCTCAGTATAATTAAATCACTAAAATATACAGTATAGCATATGGACACTGTTAATTCGTATTGTTTTCAAGCATGTTATTTTGGTGCTTTAATCAATGCGAAAATGTTAACGTGCTTCTCGGCTATAGCAAATACGCAGTATAGTATTTTTTGCAATCATGTTCCGCGCTGACCAATCCGTTTGCAATTATCAGTGTCAATACAGTTTTTTTCGAAATATTATCATTTTTCGTCATTATATTATCTGTCATGTCTCTTCTTCTGTTTACGCCTAGGGCAGATAACAGAGGTACTTTCACTTTTCTTAACCTACTTTTTGAGAAAGAGGAAGGGGCAAAGGTAGTGGCCTATTTTTATGAAAATTAAGAATGCGGCACTGCTTCCAGGTACCTATGGCCTTCAATTTCAATGGAATGAGTGCCAACTTCTCACTGGAGATCAGTTGGGAAGAACGTCTTTACCCCACTGATACTTAGTGATCCTCTTCAACTTTGGTCGGTTAAGTGAATAATTGTAAATCTCATCTTATAACATATATCGACCTTTTTAAGTGTTTGTTTAAGTGTGTTTTGATATCCTATACTATATCAAACGTATACACGATAGCACCACATTAAAAATTATTGATATATTAACATGATTATAAATTTGCTTCCATCGAACATGATTATAAATTTGCTTCTCGGACTACTTATAAACATTTACAAAGATGTCAATTAAGGTCTTAAACTAGCATTAAATTATCATTAGTATTATCTAATAAATATAATAAAAAACATGGCACCACAAAAAAACGTTTTTAAAACTAAAATAAAATATAATGTGCCATATTGCAAATTTCTATAAACATCGCTAAAAGTCCATTTTCTCTTGAGGAATGAGTCTACCAGCGCCATATGTAATAAATATTTTACTGAATATTCATCCAATTACAATAAAGTAATTATAAAAATTATATTCAATAACAACCATTAATTGCAATACTTCCGTTGTCAGTTTTTCAATTTTAATTAAATCATTTTTATTTAATATCGAAAGTGTTACTTATTAGTGTTAGTTATAGTGTTATTATTCTAATATTATATTTTATTAATTTAATTTAATTTTTATTTTATGCTTGCAATTGCATACACTTAACCATGATCTTTGTCAGTAAACTTATATAACTAACATTAGATATGAAATAAATCACTCTATATGTGAAAAACTTGTAAGGATGCAAGACTAACCTATATCATCAGTTTTTCTAAGTTTTCTTCTCATCTCTTGTATCCGTTGTTTTTCCGTGATTAAATAAATAAATAAATAAATAAATTCTATAAAAACTTAAACTAGTCATGGAATTATCTCGTGAAATATTCATACGAGCATCAAATAAAAGTACGTTAGCTGCGAATTATTCAATAATTATCAGCTGCCAAAACCGATTGGTGGAGATTACGATGAGGATGCGACGCTTGCTAGGCGTGCGTCCGTCCGAGATGTTTTAGTCAATCTATAATATATTACCTCCTCCCCTCTCACTTCATGATTGCTTGATTACACACCTACCTAACACCGCTGACGTATTACTGATGATACTGCATTCAAAAAATATACTCTTATTTAGTTAATGTTAGTATATACTATTTCAAAAAATCCCTTTCGGTACGCCGGAAGACGGAGGGGTAGTAGTAATTATTGTGTTTGGAGTTCATAATCAATGCTTATATTTTGATCTAGGAAAGATGTTTTACATGAGAAGTTATCATATCGGTCTTTCCGAAGAATCGCTTGCAGATATTCAATATATTTCCAGTAGAGACGTCGAACCCTATCCGATAAATACAAACAATGCTAAGACAACATTGCTTGCATGGAAATATCCCATCGTTCACAGTATAGCGTATTTTATAAAATCGTATTTGTCATTGGTTGACGTCTCTGCGGGGCAATGCCGTGGAGATATAAATTCACCTTTCAGCTACTATACATACTATAGTATGTATAGTATGTAAAGGACGCGGATATATCCGCGTCCTTTGGCTGTCCATCTATCCGTCCGTTAGTATGTTGCATCTTTCAACTCAAAAAGTACAAATGCGAACTTTTTATGTTTTTATATTTTCATTGACAGTTCGATAGAAAGCCCAACTAAATCTTGTTGAATTTAATAAATATGACAGAACGGCTATTGTAAACATGAGGACTTGTATTTGCGCAAATAGAAACATGTAAAAGAATGTCCAGAGCAACTTTATATTTATTATAAATTGAAATATTATGTCTGTGTTTATTTATTTATTTAACCGTAAGTTAAAATTTACAAAGAAAATTTTATGATGATTTGAAAGAATATTATAATACGAATGTGGTATGGTATGATATTTTTATTTTAATCTATTTAGCAAAATAAAAGCGGTAATCGTAGTTTTATTCGGCGAATAATTAAATAAATATTCCCTTAGTATCCTGGTCATGATGCCATCCATGATCAGGATACTTTCTTAAATTTAAGGGGCGTTCAAAATCTATGTCATTTCCACTGCATCATTTGCTGTGTGGTTTCGGAGTCATAATGATAGTGAAATAGTAGTCATAGTAAGTAGTAGTCATAGAGTCATAGTGAAATGCATTGTGACATTTCTCATCACATGTTATAATGCATTTTACAAAATCTATCGAAAAACTAATTCGCAGTAACCAGTCGTTGGCGCTTGTTTTGAATTATATATCGTATTGAATTGGTAGTTGTTTGAATTTGTATTGGTTCTAAAATTGTCTAATTATGTAGATTCATAACATAATGTGCGAACGAAATTTATTAATGTTAATTAACACATTATTACTTTCTCGTCGCCAGCTGCGCTGCTTTAATCCCTTCATGACAATAGTTATGTATAGATATAAATGTCTTCTAAAATTTCTAAAATAGGAATTCCTTGAGGGTCAATACTCGGTTCAATATTACGTTTGAATTAAACAAACGACCTGAGCTTAATAGCATCTAAAATTTTTCGGTGATTATACGAGCGAAGACAAACACTTAAGACGACCTCTTGATTAGGATGAATGTTACTCCAACGAATTCGATGAATGGTTTTAGGTAAAAAAAAACATTGAATCAACCAAAGAATTAACCATGAGTGTAATATTATTTATTTTCATATTTACGCAAAAATGTAAAGCATCGATAAGTCGGTTACTTCGGCGACCGTACATAATACGCATAATCTAGACATAACCCTGAACACTGTAAGCCAAGACGTCTCTTCATTCTCCAAGGACGACGGTACAGTCGCTAAAGTAAATAAACTCTAGATACGACACGGGTTCAATTTCGCCCAAGCTTACCCTCACTATATCCGGTGGCGTACATTAAAAAACAAACACAATAAAGCATAATATGCAAACATCAAGAAACCATTACGGCTGGAAAAATGGCACATCAGACGGCGGCGGAATGCTGGGAGCTACAAATAACCAGGGAAGGTTAGATCCAAGTCAGGCTGATTTACAATACAAACTGACATTAAGATTTAAGATTAAGATGACATTAAGAACAAAGATTTATGACTGGTAGCTCTATGACTCCGTGGTATTCTAATTTCTATTAGTTTTTTTAAACCAGCGCTACGGAGGTCCCATGTAAGAATTCTCTCAATACACTTTTAAACGGGTTATCACTCACTGCTCTGTCAAAAAAGATAAGTTAAACCTATTTGAATTTAAATAGGCCCCAAAACATATACATAAGTTATTTTTTTTTAAAAATACAAAAAAAATAAGTCTAGAGTACTTAAGTACATCGCAATTACAGAAAAACGCTAAATGTGACACAACGTAGGTTGGAATTAAAAAAGTGTGTTATTAATGGGAGCATAAAAATATTTAATTTATTATGGAAATTACATTTTATTATTGAAATTATTATGGAATGTTGTAGTTAATTTTCTAAAAGGAATAATTGAATAAAGTGATAAAATACTTACTATGCTTATGCTAAGTGTTTTCATTATGATACAATAATACAATGATACAATAATTGATATAATTAGTACTTATATTTTAACTCGATTTTTATAAAGTTTTAATTTTTATAATTTGGGTTTACTAACGATCCTGATTCTAAAATAAATAAAGTTTTCACGATCCAGATCGAACAATTAACGAGGCAACATTTTTGCACATGCTTCTTTATTATTTCAATTTAAAATAATTAGGGTCGCGAAAAGTTTGTTTTGTATAATTAAATAAACAATATACAAACATATAGTTTTTCCTCCGCACAAATATTGTAATATTAAATTGTTATTTTTGAGGTTATTAGGTCTAGAAGTTCACATCAGAAATGATGATACAAAACCATCAACAAACTATGAAACATTAACTCCAATTGGAAGGATTCTACTATAATTTTAACCGGCATATATTTCCGTTTCCCTAAAAATAAACGATGCATAATGTCGATGCACAGCGGAAATATTTTTAGAGAGCCATGTGTCAGTGCCATTTTGTGTAATTTATCTGTGCAATATCTACATATGACCACCGTCAATATACCTATTTATGAGCAAAAAAAATATGTATTACGAGACAAGATCAGCGAAAATGCGTATTTTAAGTTTACGCGAATCAAATCAAAAGTTTGAAAGATATGCTTGTGCTGTGTGTGTAAGTAGTTGGTTTAGTATTTACAGATGTATAGATGTTACATTTCAAACAGCCAAAATTCGATCTAGGTCATGTGTAATCGGGAGCTGATTGTAATTGTGATTGTAACAGAAAAATAAATTAATTCTAAATTGTTAGGTAAAGGATATTTTATAAAAAAACTCTTCAAACGATATTCGTTCTTTTGATATTTACATATTTTTAGCTGTGCCATAGAGTGATGCAAGCAACAGCTAAATTATTATAGCTTTTGTTTGATGGAGTACTAGCACTCAAGAAACACCTATGAAGCAAAGCTTTCAAATTGGGGCGCTTTTGTAATATAGGGTTAATTGAATCAAGTTCATACATATTGTCACGTGAATAATATTCAGAGCAGGCAGTTGTGTACCGAGCGTTCGAGCACAGATTACAATCAACTCTTTCGCTTTTTGGTTTCATTTAAAAATGTACGATAGTTTTTTTTTACTATAATGCTACCAAAATAAAATCACTAAAGTCAGGAGATGATGATCTCTCGTTAACGTAAGGTAAGGTAAGGATAAGGTGAGGATAGGAATAGAGTTTAGTTCAGGATCACCAAGTACTTTATTGATTTTCACACACTCTCATCTTAACCAATTTCTGACTCCCTGAGTAGGAATGCAATTAGAAATTAATAAATGACCAGTAATAGCTTCGATTTCATACAAAGTAAAGACTTGTATGTTACTTGACTACCTAGGAAGGTGTCTAGCCAGGGAACGCAGTGAGTAAAGACTGAAGAACAAATGTACTGTCTTCGATTATGAAATCTAAACCGTGAGAGAACGAATTTATTACCCGCCTTATGACGGTCTGATTTGATGTCACACTTGTAAAATGAAACTTAGCATTTTTCAGCAAATTCTTGTGACTTTAAATTAGAAATTTGCAAACTAATGTAGTTGTTTGAAGTCAATAGAAAACTTCAATTGAAACTGAGCATGCGAACTGTATATCTTGCAATTTCGCAGGTGTGCAAAATGCTTACGTTGGCAACTCGTGGCGGCGGCATAGTGTATTACTTTATAGTAGTCAATCATTAGGGCTATGTAAAAAAAACCATATTAACCATAAAAGGTGTATACAATCCTGGCCGATAACAGAGGGCGCTTTCACTTTTAAATTCCTACCTACCTTTTCGGAAGGAAGAAGGGCCGCAAAGAAACTAGACTATACTTATAAGAAATATGAATCCCGGCACTGGCGGTTTATATAAATTATTAGTATATTCCATTTATTATAAGAATGTTTGTTACAAAATACTAATAAAAATATTAAATTCATTGATGTTATACAAAGTGTAATTAATTTGATACTCGGTAGACTATGGATGTTGTCACATTATTTATTTTTTAAATTTATGAAGATATTTTACCCATATTTTAATTAGAGTGTACAATTAAAAAAAAAATATATAAAACAGATTTTATAAAATAAATGCACAATAAAATATATTAAATTATTTTATTTATTGAAATTTATTGAGTTTTAAAGAAAGGAATAATTCACTGAACCTAAAAATATTGGGAGGAAAAATTAAAATAAAAACAATAGCAAATTGTGGAAGTAAAATAAAATGCATTTTGTTTGCATTATTTTTGAAAGCATGCATAAAGCTTTTACGAACATTAAATTGCTGTATGTCAAAAAAAATGTTGATATGTTGATTAATTTCGTCATTTCGTGAAATACTTGGCAAAGTCAATACGGCGGCGAGTACGAGTCACTAGCACGAATAGATTCGCGCGTGTGCTTAGTGCTCGCGTCGGATGGCTCCGATAGCGGTACAGGCATGAGACATGACGTTGATTTTCGTCGCATGTCCTCCCAAGTTAATATGAGTGTACACTTAGGCAACATTCGCCTCGCGTCAGATAATAAAATTAAAAGCGTCAGAAATATGGAAATAATAAGACAACGTGAATATTCGCACGGCGAGCGTAGGTCTCTATCGAGCAAATGCCAACATCGATCGAGTGCTTATGCATAATCTGATTACTTTACATAAAAGGCAGAGGGATTTTCCAAAATTTGTGAGATGCTTTTGATAAGTGCTCATGGTTAAGGAAAATGTAAAACTTAAAAGATTATCGTTTTCATCGGGCGAGTTCTAGTACGTACTGCGCTAAATGGCGGAAACACTCAAAATATATTACCACTATCTACTATTATGCACTTCAAAGTAAGGCGTATAATGTGTACCTATTATATTAAATTGTTACTTTTGTTTAAATAAAGTTGTTTTTTCAGAAAGTAATTTTATCGTATTTTTTGCTACAGTGAACATTTTTCTAATTGGCTTTGTTTTAATTTGGGACAGACGAAATTATCTAGTTGACATGTAATTATATCTAAAAGTTATCCTGTTTTTTGTTTTTGTGTTTCTTTTACTAATTTTATAAAATATACGCGGGTAAACCTAGTTTATAAATAAATAAATACAGCTTAGATTCATTTAAAAAAAAATCAATATATAATATATGGTAATATCGCATTTAAATTATGTTTATTTAAGGATTTCAGGTAGGTCTTCAGAATTACTCAACTTCAAAAATACTGTTGAACTAAATAGCCTTCCTTAAAATAATGCAGTAACACTTAACTAGTTAGAAAGGTAGCAAACAGACCTTATAAGATCAATATAAATGGCTGGGACTCGACTTGCTAAACATGATGGGCATATTATTTTTGTGTTTTTTTTACATACGAGTATATAGAGTGTTCGAAAAGGTCAGTGACAAATAAATAGGGCTAAATCTATGACTAAATAAAAGAATAAAAATGCTTTGTTTTCATACCTCTGTTTCATGCTCTTTACTCATGCTTACTACTTTGTGGACTACTATAAAATAATATCATACTAATCGTACACAGACATTACAATTTAAAATTAAAAGTGAAGATTAATCTCATATGGACGGACAGACTTTCTCATAATGAAATGCCAGCTATAGTTGGATCTTTAGTGGAGAATGGACAAAGAAGCACCCACCTTCGCCCTCATTATCTGAGTCTTATGAAAGTACCTAAAGATTCCCCAGAGGAGTCATCTTCGCGGCACAGCGACCAATAATGCTTCTAAACGCCGAAAAAGCGAAGCATGTTCGGATACTAAAACGGACAGAAGACCACAAAATTTCCTACCAATAAAAACGATGTGTTTATTTTGTTGATGTCCAAAGACTGGACAAACAAAATAAAATTTATAAAAATATGTCCGGTTTTCAATTTTTGTGGCACTTAATGGAAACTTAAAAAATTAAAACCGTTTACCTCTTACCAATAAGATTCAATACCAGATAAGTTCTGTCGCGTGATCTTCTTTACCGAGTAAACTTTATCTTGGTCGAGTAAACATTTTTCATTCGTTGATGCGTATATTACAAATTAAATCATTGAATTGTTTTTCCGCTGTTAAATATTCGAGAGAGTTTGACGTGCGGCAATATTTTACTCGGCTTAATTTTATATCCAATTTGTTTGTCTGCTAGGGCGGGTCGCACTGTTACTTCTAATGATTATTAAATTTCTATCCTGGTTTATTTTCAAATCAAATTAAAAATAATCTATCCTTTATTCAATGTCTTCGGTTCCGAAGAGTGCAAAATTTTCAATATATATTTTTATTCATAAAATATGATACGTAAGAAGTAAATATATTTTTGTGATATATTTTTATATTATTAAAAAAAAACATTGTTTAAAGCCTATTTTTAAATTGATACATAGCTTAAAAATTTAGCATTAAAGTCCTTGATTTCAGTTTAGCTTATATAAAACTATTTACCTACGACATTCTCTCAAAAAAAGAAAAGATATCGAAACTTTTCTAATTAACTCAAAATATCATCATAAACATCGATTACATTTTTGGATCTGTCCGTGCGTCATCGCAGCTAAAAGTCAATTATCTGAATTAGTTTTATCTTTTTTGTAAAAAAAGATTGTGGTTTGCAGCTATCGATGAAGGCACTAAGTAACCGATATAAACTGGTACTGGTTTTTCTAATTGCTTGTGATTTTCCTTAATTATTTCTTTATTCGATTTAAAAAATTATGCATTTAAATTTTATTATTATGCATTTAAAACTTTTCACAAGGTATTTTTTTCGAACTAGCTGTGTTTTGTCTAGGTAAAACGTCAACGTAAAATTTACAGAAATAGTTTCATCGTTAGAATTCTATTACCTAGGAGGACCTAGCCATAAGTTTTAAGCTTTCTTTTTGGGAAACATACACATATATTTAATTAACTCTCTGGTATGTGTATTTTTTAATATTCTTGTTAAATAATTTTAACTGACCGGAATAGTAGCTTTATTTGCTTAAATAGTATAAACAGATATAGCTAATTTGTGAGATTTTTTGTGTACAGTAGATAAAACACAAATAGAATAACGTTTAACGCTAGTTCTAAAAAGACAAAGTATATAAAATCAAAACCTTTTATAAAAATACTTCAAATACGGACGAAATTACAGGCTAGATTAATATATAAATATATATAGGTTTCCTAGATAGCATACACAGAGCATATAATATTGCGATACGTCTGAAGCATTTGAATGGGGAGCTAGCTTGCATCGCACTTACACCCCCGTATTATTCAATACACGGCTGCCGGCTAGAAACTTGCCTGAAACTGAAACATGCTGCCCGCCCGCGCCGCCCGCCGTCGTAGTGCCGTCCTGGGCGGGCGTCGTCGCGGCACTGGGCGTCAGGTGTGTTTAACAACGTTCGCCTTATCTGCTATGCGAAGTGCCGTCGGCATATGGCTACGAACTGGTATGGGTCCGTTTCTCTTCAGTGAGATGTTGCTTTTACCCTACGCGTATGTGAATTGTGAATTGTTTTTATGAAAATATTATCATAATCATTTTTACACAAGCACGTATTACCATATTGTCTATTTAAATTAGGTCATATTTTATAATATTGTATTTATAAATTAAAAAAAAAGAAACTTCTTCAAAAGTTAGTTAATTAATTTTGAAGTAATACACATAAACAACTAAATATAGTGAATGGTTGGCCTTTATAAAAAGAGACGTGGTTTGCAGTGTGTACGAAAAATATTATGTAAATTTTTGCTTTATTGGAATCATTTTTTTTTAACGCTTTAATTTACATAATGATATTTTTTTACGCATAACTTTACTTTTTTATATGCATTAATAAAACAAAAATCTTAATAAAAAATGAAACTCATCATTCCAAGCCGATAATCTTTATTTTTAAACAACTTATAGTAGTCTACTTACAATATTTTTTCAGGACACAGCCTAGGAAAAACAAAAATGACGCATTATATTGTTAGAAATACTAATATGTATATTTATGTTATTCTTTAATATTATATATTTCTTCTATCTTTTTAACATTATTATATTAGAGAGTAATTTTAGATATTAGTAACTTTTAGGTTAGGTACGAGTATATATGTTGAATAATAACAATCTTATAATTATTACTCAAGGTGCCTTTATAAATAAAAAACACAGGTCTCTTAAAACATACGTAATAATTTATATACATTTTTACATGGTGATAAATAGTAAATAATTTAAATAGACTTTTTTACATGGCGATACAGATTGAATTTAGTTCAATAACCGTCATCATTGATAAGTGACATTTTTTGTTTTAGGAAAAATAAATATATACTGAATGTTTTTTTCACTAACAGTTATTAGGTTATTTAAAAAATATATGATGACAGCTAAGGATGTAGTTCAAAATTTGACCTTACTTTAAAACAATGCTAAAAACAATGTGTAAAAAGCTCAGACAGTGATATTGCATCAGTATTAGTAAAATGAAACCACCTTTTAAAAAAATGTATTGAATTTAAGCATTTGAATAATTTATTAGGAATTTAAAATAGACGAAACGAACGAATGCAAGTGTCTAACCACGCTGCACACCATGCTATAATTAAATTTTCTCGTCAATAAAATTTTATCCCATCATCTCATCTCATCAATTTTTTTATTTCATCCCATTATCGTGAATTGTGAAGTGAAACAATTTCTTATAATATTTATAGGTTTATAGACAGTATCCCAAGATTATTCCCGAACTCTTAATGTGGTGTTTATGTTCCCTATTATGAGTAAGAAATTGTATACGAGAATGCGACAATAATTCTTATAAGATAAAAAGGCGTCGTATAAGCGACAAAGTAACAAACAATGGCCGCGTCCGCGTCGATCAGCTGTCATGCTTGTTTACATGTTTACAATTCTTGTCTCAAAATCACAGGGATGTTTTTTTTTATCATAAAAGGTCGTGGGATAAAGTGTATTTAAAAAAATATATAAATTATATTTTGCTGAACATTAATAGGTTTCTAGGGTACCTTATAGGGTATATACCTTCGATGTAAAGTTCAATTATTACAGTTATTATTATTATTCTGAATAATTTTCATTTACCAGGTGTATCACTTGACCGAATGTCAATATAGTATTTTTCTTAAATTCATATAGTCCTAATTTATTATATTTATCTGGTCATAAATATGGTTATTTATTATTATTAATTTTCACCGCAGCTATATTGCTTTTGCCGTGTATTACTAAATTATTTCGATGATTAGTTTATTTAATGTAAATATATAATCTATAGGGAATTACAATTGTTGATCTTTGTGATTAGTAAATTAAATATATTTTCTTTTTGAGGTTTTTAAATATAATTAAATATTATTGTCAAATAATATCACTTATTTAGAGGATTTGTTAAATATACAAAAGCATATAATATAATGCACAGAGTATAAATCTTACAATGTTAATTCGTGTATAATAAAATCTACAATATAAAATAATATTAGCAAGAATTTACAACGTGAAAAGACAATTCTTTAAAAAAAAAATTTTTTATAAATATTTCTTATAATTACATTGGTATAACGATATATTAGCATTCCCGTTATAAAAAAGTAAACGTAAAACGTTTTCAAAATTTCCTTAAGAGGGTACTTAGGTTCGTTTTGTTTGCATAGGATATATAATTATTATGAAATTATACGGTAAGCTAATGTACTGTTTAATCCGATACACATTAAGGGAGCGATTTTACATACGTTTTACTTTGTTTGGTTGCCAATCGATGTAGCTACTTGTATTTTAGAAGTACCTAATATTTTTTTTCAGCCTAGGAATATCCTTTGAGTTTGAAAACATACTTTAGTAAGATGTATATTTTGTGGAATTCGGTGTCAAGTTTTAAAATTAATTATAATTAGCCTACTTTGTATTTTCAATTTAGTCTAAAGTGTGAAATAGTGTTTAGCTCAAATTTAACTTAACACGCCACTATAGAACATCTCTATTCTATAACAAAAGAAAGTACACTCTAAGTATCCTTTATTCTAGAATCACTGATACTTGCAACGTGTATTTTGTTCTAGAGCTATATTTTATTACAGATTGCTTACAAATTATTCCACATTCAAAAAATCATAAACTAAAGTATAATAAGGTATGTAAATCCCAATAGACTGTTCAATATATCTTATAGCTCAAATCTCCTAAATGGCATATCCCTGAGAGTTCCGTCTCATACACTTTGTCAAATTCAAAACCCCTTTTTTTATATTACCAAGTACAATTCGGATTATGCTATGAATTCAGTTTTGAATTGTATTAATAATTATATTTGTATTGTAAGTAAATACTTATGAATTAGAGATTTTATGTATGAACTTACATACACATCATACACAAAATCTCTTACACAAAACTTACACTCTTTCACACGCGCACACAATCTTCCTATAACTGCAACATATTTTAGGGTTTTGATATCACAAAATGAAACATTTGACAAATAAGATATTTAGTCATTTATGACCAAGTTTCATAATATTTTACTTTTTCCAAAACGTTAACTACCCAGATATTCATAATTAATAATTCTAGGACAGATATTTTTTGAAAAAGTTTTTTTTTAATACTGTCAGATATCATCTATAAATTTTATCATATGATAAGGAAACACACACACACACAATGAACAAAACACATTCGCGACACACACACATACACATGCACACCTTGGCTAATGTAATAATTTTAAACTGTGTCGTTCTAATATTTTTATCTAATAGCTGTTATTAATTCTGTGATTTAAATAAAAATATAAATGTTTGCACAACAATATCAAAACACAGTAAACATAGTAAATCTGTTTGTGTGACGTTATAGTATTTATGAACAGTTTATAAGATGGCGTGACGGGGCGCAGCCTCGCTGCTGGATTCCAGCGGGCGTAATGTGGAATAAATTTGTAAGTATAATCCAACCAGTTGGCTGGAACGGGAAAGTTTAGAATTACTTAAAGTAAGCGGCATTTCTCTCGGCGAGCCATTAATTATTTCAGAAGACACACGACTTCTGCAAGGTGACTTCGACGTGTAAAACATGCAAACATACTACGGCTAGAACCACGCCGATCTTTCAGGAAGTATATAAGTAAAATTACTCTGAAAAAAATAAATTTAAGGCGCCACCAGTCCCTAAAACGTGTTTTGTAACGTATTTTGGGGCATTTTGTTGAAGTTATTCCCAACAAATGGCTAAAACTAAAATACCACAATATTCTACATATATTAATTTAAAAAAAACGAAATATACCTTATTATAGTAATGAAAATAAATAAATAAGAAAGTGTTGTTTTTTTCTTGCAACGATTTTCTTTTAAGTTGTGTAAGTGACGCGAACCTAATTTTTCTTTCTAAAGATAGAAAATATAATAATCTAGGCCATTACATAAAAAAAAACACTTTTTTCAAATGATAATAATTATTTAAATACAAAAAACATGTTTCATCGATTCCAAATGTAACGAATTCGCGGTCGGCGAGTATATCCGTCTCTTTTCTACACGTCAATGTTCGAATAAAGCCTACTCTTTCAAATCTCAAGGACAAATGCGTCCCGGGGCGGCTTAATAATGCATTTGGTACATATTAAACAGAATGGCTCATTTAATTAGAAGGAAAAGTATTGGAAATCTAACACACAGGATGTCCTAAGATCATTCCAAAAGACTTAAGGGGAGTTTTGCGTAACCTTATTATGAGTAGAAAATGATATTAAAAAATGCGAGTTATTATATTTTTTAACAGATGGTGTCAATTTGCGTAGCGGTCGAATTCCGAATGCGAGCCGGTCGATAATAGCCTTGACAACGCATGTTTTTTACTATTTTTATGTAAAGTCTACATTTGTTTTCTCCGTTAGCTATGATGAATTTTGATATAATTTCTACACTAGAAATCGCAGAGCCAATAATCTGTTTTTTTATCGGAAATGGTCTTGGAACACGGCGTATATAAGGGTGGGCTGATAACTAATGGCAAGACATGGCGCTACCAGTTTTAAAGCGATGTTATTTTTCGTAATTGACGATCGATAAGTGATGGTGTGCGAGCGTAGAGGTCATATAAAATACCTTATTTATAGTTTAGCAATCCTCTTTAAAGGGCGTAAACACATTTCTCATACCTACATGGTATAAGCAGAGTCATACCAGATGGGTTTCACTAGAAGTGAAAGCATAAACATACCTGGATAATATAACAAGCATGAAAGTACCTATACCCGGTTATCTACATCATTAGTAAATATCGGTTAGATAAGAATACTATCAAGGAAGATCCATTTTTTTTGTTTCCTTCCACTATCTTTAATGAGATTTCCTTATCGTCACTTTTTTCTTAATTCCAGTATTGTCATTTCTCTGGCTAATTGATATATATATATTATTTTATTACCTGATATCGATTTACTAATGCTTGTATAGTTTTGTTTTTTTTTTAAATGTGTTATGGCTAGCATAGATTATTTTTTCTTTTGGTTTTTTTTCTGTGACAAAATGTTTGTATTTATTGGGATGTATTTATATTTTGATAGGGATATTATTAGCCACTGGTCAAGAATCAATTAAAAGGATAGAGAATAATAGATGTTTGGCGGTTTCGTGTAGTAAAAAAAAAGTCTTCGTTTAGGCTCGTCTTAGGCATTTGCATACCCTTTGCCAGGGTGAACTTTTCGTAATGATTTGATGGGTTCGAAAATCCCTGAAATTTATCAGTCTTAACGTCCGAACGGCTGAAGCCTATTAATCACAGGGCCTCGAAGGCAGCACGGAAAGATCGAAAACATCCGCCAGCGGATGGGCACTAATGATTGGCAAACTAACAAACGAACAGACGCAGGTGGCCTGGTCGCCCCGAAGCGGGCCAATAATGTAGGGGCGCTTTGTTTGAGTAATTGGCACCAACGGAGGCATAACTCTTTGCACCGGGATGCCCTTTATCTAGTCACCTACGCGGACGCGCCGACGTTTTACTGCGGAAATTATTTTGGACAACAAAATTGAAAATCTCATTTAGATAATTACAATAGGTCCCAATATACTTTAATTCCCTCAAAATTTTAAATATAAGCAAATAGAATGCTTTGTATTTTTAGATTTTAAATGCCTGTCTGCAGCAATCACTTTCAGAAAGTATTTAGTAGTGAGAATGCTTCAAATCTCATAGATATTCCGTTGCACTGATGTTTTAATTATTATTCTATACTGACTATAAATATTATTTGAATATATATATCATAGCAGTAAGTAAGGATGACCCCCAGAATAAGTATTTGACGTGGTTCAGAAAAAGAAACCCAGAGAAAATTCTTCCAAATCCTGATACAATCAGTTTAAGAGCTGTTATAAGTGGACCTTGACAATGACCTATATGACACAAAAGACTACAACTTCTAGATGGTGTAAACACCCAAATATATTTGTCGAATAGTAAACATAATATACGAGTATTTTATCGAATTTGTTCATTTAAAGTTCCGACGATTTATTTAGAACTTCGTGGCTTAGAATCAATGTAAAATGCTTATTTAATTACTTTAAAAATAAAAGCATGTCATTGTTAGAAATTTAACAAAATATAATATGAATACAATTGTAAAATTATATATTAGTAAACAACTAATACAGTTAATAGTTGATTTACAACTATTGGAAGTAAAATTTTAAAGATGAAAATAATATGATCAGCTGGATTGGCAGTATAATCTGCCGTTGATTTCAAACTCTTGGAATTATGATGTTTAACAATCCTGGTCCCATCGCTGGGCAAATTATTAACCTTGGCCGATATGGTCATCTTGAATTTAGTTCTCGCCTCAGTTGGCGAGTCAGCTTCGTCGTCATCTTCATCGTCATCAGATCGTTCGGCAGATCCAAACTGATTGTCCGGTCCAGACTCCGTGTGAGCGTAGTAGATGTCCTGCTCGTTTTCTTCCGCTTCATCAATCGGGGGGTGGTAGATGTTTCTGCTCGGTCCTGGGATTTCTATATCAGAATAAAATAACTGTAATAGTAAAATGGTTCGATGATAGAGGGGGTAAGAAATATCTCTTTAATTGCAAATACATTGTAAAATTTCTATTCAAATCTCTATTTTATTAATATGTACATTGTGTGTTTCTACAAGTAACATTATTTTTTACATGCTCATATTGTTGTAAATGTTTTTACAGTTTTGAATAAAACTAGTATGTTTTTTCCAACAATAAACTTGTTTTTACGACAATCTCTCGCTAATCTTTTGCATTTTGCATTTGTTTATTCTCATCTTTTCTTGTTAAAATTAATATTACAAAAAATAATGGCAGACTTTGGTGGTCGCACGTTATTTTGAATTTACACAACCCATTTTTTATTTGCATCTAAAGGATAACTAGGTCTTACGAAATAGAAATCGTTGTGGTCTTGAATTATGTTCTAGGGGTTTCAAAAATAAAATACGAATATCATCAACAGGAATTGCACTATCAAAAATAGAATTAAAATAATAAAAATACTTGTGTTTTTTACAAAATAGTTTGCAATGTTAATATGTCGGTCAAATCTTCAATTAGAATTAGTACCAATTCCTCTTATCCTACAGAGTTGAAACGATAGTGTTCTGATAACGACGCATTTTTATGGTAAGCATGACCTGATTCTACACCCAGCAATGGCTTGTGATGAAAGAACTACTCAACAGTCAACAGCATAGATACGAAATTTTGTATACGCATTCAAGCACTTAAATAAAGTTCGGTTCTAAAAACGTATTTTTAATATTGATTTATTTTAAAGATAATATTATTACGAAGATAATATTTTTTTTCCCCAAAATATATACAACAACGGACCCTCTGTTTGAGGTTAATCAAGACCTTACCGTAAAGTCTTATGTTGCTGTCGACTTCCCCCAGAGAATTTTTGGCGATGCAACGATAGCCGCCCAGATCCGAAGGAGATAAATTTCTCACAGTCAAAGTCATCTTTGCTTCAAACGACGAACGAGCTGCTGATAACACCTCGTACTTATTTGAAGATATGACCATTTCATCTGGAACAAGCAGAGTAGATAAATACAAATAAATAATTTAAATAAAACATATTAAAGGTATGTATTAAATTACATTTCATTTAATGACAATATTTTTGACAATATTGAAAAAAAATATTATTAATTTATATTACTATACCAAAATAATGATAAAGACTATAAGGTCCTGTACGCGAGATGTTAAAGGATGTCGGGCTATACTTAGCAATGAATTTTAAAATAAATGCATTTGTAACTCTGACCTGCCAGTTTTAAAACTGTACCTAATTATACATTTACAAAACAATTATTTGTTTGATGAAGTACAATAACTATAATAATAATTCGAGTTTTGGTCGAATATACTAACTATTTTTACGGCTAAATCTAATTTATAATAAAATTATGTATAGTTTCAATTACCATTATTTTTAATGTCAGTCCAATAAAAATCTTTTCAATAAAAAATGGCTGTAATAATTAGTCTAATAGAAAAGGATTACTTTCCGTTCGCTGATTGGCAGACTGTCCTCATAAAGAACGGTTGAGAGCGATGGAGAAATAATCCCGAACGAAGAGAACAGACAACCAATTAAAATGAAGTGCATTTTAAGTTTATAAAAATGTAAGATAAATTATTATTACCGTTAAATAAATTAAAAACCCGGCAAATAACGATCAACCTAATCCCAAGAACGTGGTTTATGCATAAACATATATACAATTAAATTTAAATTGATAGTTTGAATTAAATAAATAAAAAAAGGGTTATCGTTCGTAGCATCATTAAAAAATCTAGGTAGACCCGGCTTTTCAGCTTCTATGGAAGTACCACCATTGAATGTCGTCAATCTTCATATTGAGGAATAGATTCGAATTAATGCGAGTACCTAGCAAAACTACGAGTATTCGAGTAAGATCACTTCATACCGAATCTGTAATCGAATCCAAATTGGTCGGGGCAATTAAACACGTAATACTCCACCCTTATCTAATTTTGTGAACATCGCCGAAGATGCTCGTAGGGGCGTGCTCCAATTGGGTCCCCATTAGCTCGTGGTTTCAATGCGAAATGGCGATAAATGCAAATTTAATCATATTAAAACCGAAGAGATTCACTACTGTGTCTTAGTTTACTAGTTTACAAATTCACCTGAACACTAACTACAGACGATGTAAATTTTCCTAATACATTGCAAAATAATGAATGTCATACAATTTACCCCACTTCTAATACATAGTTTTCACAGAGAGTTATTACGGTTTTAAGCCTTTCCCAGGGTTCAAGCTATCTTCAAAATATTTCAACAAAATCGGCTTAGCGGTTTAGCCGTGAAAACGTAACAGCAGCCTTTCACGTTTATAATATTAGTATGGATACTTCGCATTCACTTATAAAATTATTGATATTTTTAATATCGTGTTTATTATGTATGCTACCGTCATTGTGCCGCTAACGTCAATGCACCGTAGCCTGCGGTGATTTGTATCTACACACAAATTTAATCAACAAGGCTCGCCTGATACTTGCCAACCAGTCAAGGATACCGGCAGATATGTCAGCTTTGCTTTAAATCAATTACGTTGAAAGCTCACGATTAACAGCTATCGATAGCTACGTTGAAAGGAGGTGAATATACGATAGAGATTTAAAGAACTATTAATAATTACAAAATTTTCATTAATAAAATGGTGTTGGAAGTATATTTGTGTAATCATTAAAGAGCATCCAAAAAAAAAAAATAAAAACCAAAAAAGTAAACAAAAGAAATGGTTGAGAATCGACACTTATTTTTTGTTGCAGATGAGTTATTCTATTACTTCTTTATTCTATTCTATTCAATAGTTACAAGATGTCTTGAACATATTATTTTAATATTTAATGTTTACAAAATTTAATCCACTAACTTTAAAAACTTTAATCGTAAGGTTTAGATATTTTTACTGAAATTATTATTACTAAACATAGAGAATTAGCACTAAATTACTCCCGGGTGACTGATGCATTAAATTTGCTACTGTTTTAATTGTTGATTTTCTAACTATAATCACTAGACATGATTAAATAATGGAATTTAATGATTTCTTAATAAAAAAAAAAAAACAATTTGCACACAATCACTTTGTGCCTAACTGTTATAACTTATCGTAAGTGTAAAATACTCGACCTAAATTTTGAACAACTATCCTATAAAATTATTGCCCAATCAAAAACAAAAAAAATGAAGGAAATTTAGGAGGGTACAGACTCACGATTTTATGCAGATCCGAATAATAATCTTAAGAAGCTTGGCCTTGAGGACTCATTTTCATATACTGAATTAACTGCAGGGTTTTTTTGCACAAAACACCCTTTTCAAATAGTTCTTTCGCAGATCGGGAGATTTGAATTATTTTCGCTTCAAAAATACGTAAGCCTTACTACACAAATCTATAAAATAAAAAAGAATTTTTACGCCTTTTTGAGTAACTTAAATCGGTGTTATGTAATGAAACACATGTGTAAACAAGCGATATTACTTTGTATCATTAATAAGTATAGGTAAACATAGGCGCATCATGATCGCAATCAAACTATAAATTCCATTTTTGCTGAAATTAATATATTTGTTTCATGTCTATATAAAATACATAAAAGAAAAAAAAAAGAAGTTGTCAAATGGTCAGGGGTGTTTATTACGTCGTATTATATATTCATATAAAGTGACGCGAAATTCGTTAGACCCAGAGCAAGTTCACAGCGTGACCCCTGGTTAAAAAAAGCGACACTTTTATGACGAGGATCCGACGGCGCGCGGAGAAGTCACCCCTCGATATGCGAGAGTCGTGTTGCGCCGTCCGCCGTTATTGTGGTGATATTACAAACAACAGCGGCGAAACGCCAGTCATCGCGTCATCGGCACACGACGAAATCCATTATTGCTTTTAATTATTTAATTACAATGGCGTCGAACGGACGCCCTTTTTGACGGGTTATTATGTTGAGTTAAAAAAAACGGCTATGAATTTCATGCCTTTGGCCAGAATATATAATTTAATTTCGAAAAAATAATCAGATTAGCGCTTATCGTAATAACTCATAACTAGTTATTGTACGGATATGATGAGTGCTGATTTTTGATTCCTATATGAAGCTACTATTCCCGTCCGTTGACCTTCTGTTGCATCTTTTAACTCAAAAAGTACAAAATGAACGAATAATTAATTTTAGTGTGAAGATTGATGCTCTTGAAAAACAACCATAGCCGTTTGGATGACATTGAAGGCTGATCGAATAATATAACACTAAGGTTAATAATTTTTAGTACTAATAAATGAAACATTTACACCTCTGTAGAAAGCGCAAATATCATATTCAATTTAAAATGTGACAGCACGGCTGTTGGAAACATGAGGACGCCGGCCAGTTAAAATTAATTCAAACTCACCTATATGCGCAAATAGAATCATGTAAAATAGCCCCACATTATACTTATTATAAATTTAAATATTGTGTTCATGTTATTGTTTGAAAATTCATAAATAAAAAACTAAAATGGTGTAAAAATTATGATGATTCGGAAAAATGTCATGATACCATTGTATGTTTTTTATTTTTATCTACGCAGACCTAACAAATAACCTACGGTCGCCTGGTTCTGGTTAAGATCCTTAGTTGGTTTCGGCTTAACTTCGATAGCTCCGAGAGTCTTTTTTGCGAGAATCCTACTATGAGTTCTTTGGCTTGCTTTTGTCCGGGCAATTCTTGCCAGTATTTTTGGCTTTGTTTCCAAGCCCAGATTTTTAGCAGTCTGCTAGTAGTGCTTTTAGTTATGCCGCAGGCCGGTTCTGGACTTCTTCGCGTACTATTATTTTAAAGATAAAATTATAAAAAACTTCCAACTACTATTATATTGTAAGACTACCGTTATGCGAGATTAGAACGATAAACGCAGCAGTAGGCTTCGTACATGGCTCCGCAGGTATTCTCCAGCATTATGAACTATTCACGAATGGTAATGAAGTTTCCGTGTCCTTGTGCGAAGTCTTCCATGGGCGACATCGCGCCATAGTCACTGGGCTCTACGATGCAAGACGGACGGATTTTGCAGCTAGAAGAAAAGGGTACAGCATTGAACCCTCAAACGACCGCGTCACGTCACCATAGTATCGTTTACATTCTTTCAAATTTATTCTTTATAATCACTGTTGTGAAAAATGCAGAATTTACAAAATATATCCAAAATGGCCCAGGGGAAGTTTAGTATTTAAAATCTGTAAATTTATAATAATTATTCAAATTTTTCATATGTGTTATGTGTATTTCAATTTGTTATGGAATGCCTTTTATGTATTTATGGAAAAAAAATGTAAGGAAATGGCTTCGTCCTAAATCACATTCAAATGAAACCACAATTCGACATGATAATTATATTTTATTATTGTTTTAACATTTTGGATAAATGACCTGCACCATTCAGTAGCAACTCCGGTGCTACACAAAATTAGTGCAGTGTATTAATGTAGAACGTAATTATTCCACGGAACTTGGATACGCATACATAGGCAGTGTTAGGTTAAAAAACGTAAATATAATTTATTTAATATATTTGAACAATTCACGTAATAAACCTGTTATATTTTTATTTAGTAATCTTTAACGTGAAATTCTTTTCATAAAAGACGAAGGGGTTTAAAGTTTGGATGAAACTTTTAAACCGTCGGTTATAGAATCCCAAAAATAATTGGGATATAACTTCTTTATACACATAGACATCGAATGAGTAAGTTTTTTTTTTAATATTCAACCAATGAGTTATGGGTTATGGGGGTGTGAACATTTTTATGAAAAAATATATATACTTAGACTTGAAATTTAACAAATAGCTTCTTGGCGTAATATAGGCACGCACCAACAGTGGATTTTACGACATTCAACCATTAGGGCTTGAAGTGTGTATGGAACTTTTATACCGTCGGGATTAGAAACTCTAAAAATGGCATGTAGCTTCTTTACATAACATAGATATTGAATGAGAAACGAAAAATCAAATTTAGGCACGTGGACGGCCCGAAGAGCCTAGAGATGGGGAGCGAAACGACCCATACCGAGTGCCGCAGGCTCGTGTTGTCGTGCGCCGAAGGCGTCGTCAAAAACGCCTGCAGGGCCTAGCTGCCAACCCAGGGCATAGCCCGGGGTTGAACAGCTAGTGTTATATAAAAATAATCGTGTGATCTTAATATCTTTAATAAACTATTATTGGCAGTATATTATGTTTTGATATTATTTCTAAATTGTTGATAAACTTACACTATTGCAATTCAATAATAGTTGTTCATTGTTTTGATTTATTTGTGTAATTTTGAAACTCGTAACATTTTGTAATGCTTACTTATTTATTTCTTGAACTTGTAATGAATGAATATTACTACTTTGAAAAAGTATCATCTTAAGATCTTTATTTAAGAAAATGGCTTACATCACTTTGCAATAGCAGTACACGCTATAAAGTTGATTTAAAATGAAAAGTACTATATTTGTAAAAAATATTATACATATCGCTGTTTGTACTATTAAAATTAAATATAAATACATTCATGTACGTCTGACATCATTTTATTTTTAGTACAGCATATATTTTTTCTTTAGTTGCTTAATTTATTTTTACAAACCTATCCACATTCTCTTTACTAACACTATTGATATTTGTATAATTCGCCAAAACAGCCAAACTTCAATGCTATGGGTATGGTTTACAGAGCGCTATCAACGCTTAACGCGCTTGACAAACTCAGGGTGTATTTTATGGTTTTGAGGGTGTATTTTAAAGTAGGGAACTTCGCTTTTATTATTTTTAGAATATACCCGGGCGCAGACCTATTGCGCGCTGGATAAAGGTATTTTTTCAGTTAAGCATTACCGCCCGCCCTCGTCTACGCTACTTCAACGTAAACGCAAACGGGTTTGCAATATGTTAAATGCAATATATCAAAGGACACGCAATTTTGTTTTTCTCATAAAGCATTTTAGGGTTGTTAAGATTTTGATAAAAATATTTTGTAGGATTATACAAATATCACGAACGTTAACCTGGTAGGCCGGGCCTTGCTACCCTGAAGGTACTACTACGAAACGCACGTGTCTTGTTGCGCCATGCTTTCTACCATCACTGGTTAACACTATAATTGAATCCTAGTTTTTTTTTGTCAACGTTGCCAGAAGTAACTTTTTTAAACCAAATATATATTAAAACATTTTAAATAGAACCAGGCAAGGTACTGTCTTTTCTACCGGTTTCTTAACCTTAACTAAAATACAATTAATTTACACACGCATAAAATGAAATAAAATATAATACAAAAATATATAACCAGATAAGCGATGAAATTAGGGATGCTAAAACTAAAGCTTGCCTCGCTAAATCTATCTTAAAATGGTTAATCGCTTTGGGTAGAGATGCTGCTGAGAAATTAATTTCTGAAATAGTTGTTTAGATAACATTTATTAATACTGTAATTTAAGCGACTTTAGCTACTGAGTAAAAAATATTATTTTAGTTACCTAGAATGTTTAAAAAAATAAAAAAAAAATATGCTTACTTAGATATGTCATACCAATATGTTTATGCCCAATGTATATATATATCACTATAAGATATGTTTCTATACTATATGTAGTATAACACTATTTTTATATTGAATATTTATTTATTTATATC
The DNA here is from genome assembly GCA_020383195.1 of Neomicropteryx cornuta. Taxonomy (NCBI): domain Eukaryota; kingdom Metazoa; phylum Arthropoda; class Insecta; order Lepidoptera; family Micropterigidae; genus Neomicropteryx; species Neomicropteryx cornuta. The sequence continues at coordinate 18,549,266 of JAHKQU010000014.1, forward strand.
GAATATTTATTTACCTATATATTTAATAATTGTTTATTCATTTATTTGTTATTTTTTAATTTATTCATTTTATTTTTTCATATATTAAGTATTCTTGATTACACATTTAAATTGTACTCATGTGTGTATGTGTGTGTGGGTGTGTATATCAGTGTGTATATTTGTTTGTGCCTTATTATTTTTTTATATTTTCTCAGGGTTTTGCGCTGGTCTCTGCTATGCACTTTATCACTTCATATATAACCTTCCTTAGAACAGGTAACTATTACCTAGTTAGGAAGGTTATTGACTTACACTCATCGGCCAATTTATATTCCATAACAAAAAAAAAAAAAAAAAAAAAAAAAAAAATACAAAATACTTACAAAATAAATTGACATAATTTGTATAATGTAAGAAAGGCATGCAGCGAAAATGTTAAGTTAATTTAATTAAGATACCTAATTAATTTTTATTTGGTTTTTTCCATAAATTCTATTAATTGAAGTTTTATTAAAGCTTTTCTTTTCAGTTGTCTAACTTCTAGAGGTATTTAATTAAAAAGGCTAGGTATTATATATTTTAATTGTCGATACGTAATAAAATTAATATTCCGAAAAAACAATTATGAGAGTTAATAACCAATCTATTACTTCAACGCAAGAACAATAAAGCTTTGCTTCTCGCATCGCGGTAAAGTTGCTTATATTTTATTTTAATGTTTTTTGTTTTCATACTTCAGTGAATCTATTGTGGAGACCATATGCATGAACCGAACCGTCTTTCCGCCCAAATTCTCCGTCGGCGGCGGCTTCCCGCGAAGCCTGGGCGGTTCCGATCGCCGCCCTGTTAAATGAAGCGTAAGCAAAGCGCGCTTCGGGCGGGACGCTGATTCGCCGACGAATGGAAATCTCTTTTCAAAGTTGAACAAAAAATCCTCTTTCTGAATACTCCATTCGGCCTATGAAAGTTAGCTTGAAATCTAGAACTGAAAAGTTAATTGATATTTAATTATTTTTATAAACTCATTAGCTAGATTTCTTAGTATACCTTTATAAAACAAACAACTCTAGAAACAATATATCTTCTCTGATTGACTATCTAACAATGCTGCTTATTATAAAAGTTGGGCAGATGAAGATTGTTATCAAAGTGAACTTCAATAACGCGTTGTGTATTTTATAATATTTGTCATCGCGTGTTGTGAGCATTTTCTGGAAAAGGCTTTTTGAAATGAAATTTGTTCCGTGGCCTTTTCAAATATGCCAAAATGCGTTGTGGGCACTTTTAAAAGGACAGAACGCGCTGTGAAAGTTTTTTCCGCCCAATTAGCCTTTTCAGTCTTTGAGCCTACGGAGTACACTTTACGCTGAATCTATCTATAAGAAATAAGAAATAATAAATAAACTTTTGCATTTGATTTGATTAAAAATTATTTTTGTTTTTATTCAAGTTAATAAGTCCTTGAATACACATTCAAATACAAAAATATTTTTTATGTTTTTGTGTAGCAGCACAAATTTTATTTGTTTTACCTGTGCAAACTAGTCGTTCGCGTTAAAAGGCGACACCGTTTAAATCACCCTATTAATCTTACGCAACTAATAGCTGTGGCTCTGAAGCTGGCTCGTAGCGGTGACGAAATCGCGTTGATTCGCAGTCATAGATAGCTATAGAGTCGCGTTTAACGAAGTCGGAAGCGACTTCGAAGCGAAGCGAAGGCTTAGTGGCACGGAGATCTCGTTGCAAACGATGCCATGACAATGAAGCACGGTGATTTCAGCTACAAATCATTTGTAGCCGTTTAAGTATTAGGCTATTTTGAAGTCATATTCAACGTAATTTAAGTTATATTATTATCGCGTTAACGCCCCACTGCCAGTTCAAACACTATAATAATACCTATAAAGGTTGCATAATGCTATGTTATTGTCTATGTAAAATGTTTTAATTTTTAGTAATCAACTGTTTGTTTACCAAAACAAATAAATACAATATAAAAAGAGTTTTCCTTAGATTAAATAAGGTTTAATCGAAAATTAGTATTTTCTAAATCCGGTCAATCACAATGTAAATTAACTAATCTAATACGATGTAAAGCTTGACTTGCGATACACCAAGTAAGTTGGGTAATTAAATCCGATCTCGTATATTGGATTCGGTGTTTTGGTCGGAGACAAAGGGGCGACTTAATAGATTCTGGCCATTCTGGTCGTCCTCCCGCCTCCTTGTCAACATGCGGCAGACCGACCAACTTCATTTCCAAGTTTGCTGTCAACACCTGTCTCAGAATCCGGGAAACCGCAAGGAGAACATTTGCAATTGTAAAGGGTTCTGGGATAATAATATCTTTGATTAGATTTACCGAAGATTACATGTGACTAATTGACAAATAATTTACCATAGCGTTATCGATAATATCCATTTAATATTTATAAAAAATAGTGTAAGTAAAACTTAAGACAATAAATTTATATCAATGTGATCCGTTAGAAACCGCACCGAGGAAATTATGACTTTCTAAAAAGTGAACTTTCTAAATAGTCATAATAGGGGATGTGGATGCATGTATAATAAAAAAGATTAAAAAAACCTTTTTTCACTCCTATGATATAAGGAATCACGCCTTTGATCGTCAATCATTTTCCGCCGTGTTATTATTGTATTGTCTTATCCGGACTTTCGAGCGCAGACTAAGTCCCATGGAATATTTAAAACATTTTGAACATTTAGTTAGTGTACTTCGTAGGGTTTGGTTTGGTTTGAATCATTAGTTAAAAATAATTTTTGTCAAAATTTGTGTATATTTTTGATAAGCAAGAGACCAAAATATAATTATTTTTGTATAAAATCGAATATAATCAAATACTTTATTTTATTGATCGTATTTTTTTTTAGGACGTAACTTTTGTAAAATACAACAGTGCCAAAATACCGAAATACCTATATTATTATAAATTAACAATATAAACCCTTATTACTCGAAAGTAAATATTATTAGTAAACAGTTAGAAAACACGATAAGTAAAATAACAATCAATTCGTAAAACGCGAAATGTAATCAAATCAAATAATGTAATACCCACAAAAGTAATCAATATCTTAGGTAGATACGATAAAGGTCCGTACAGTCATTTACGATACCGTTTCTCAGACACGTATCTATTTCATCGCATCAGTGGCAATAAACAGACCCAATAAGTAACATATTTGATAACCTCAACCATCCTACCTTAACAATTTGTATTACCAGTGGGGGAAATGAGTACATTTATTATTATTGGCAAAGAATCAAACAATTTTGGCCATATAAAAAACGTCGTGTCATAAATAAAAAAAAATATTATATTAATACATTTTACGAAAGTTATTTAGTTTTAATTTTGCTGCTTAAGTTAAATAAAATGATTAATAAACATTATACTTAAGCTCTCCTCTCTAAACATTTTTCTCAGATGTTTTATACACAAAACATCAACCAATATTGTACATTTCAATACTGTTTTATAGCTGGTACAGAATGATAATTTGTCCTTATCTTAAAAACATAGACCTATATAAGATATTTGTTGTAAATATATATATATAAAAAAAACTGTATAATTTTATCAATGAAGAAATATTTATACTATTATTTTTTGTCTGACTAAGATTTTTGTGTTCGTGATTGGCGACACATTCTAGGATACCCTGATAATATTTTATCACATGAGCGATGACGTCATTAACTTTATAAAATAGCAATTTTCGAATGCTACATACTAAACATATTTTAGTATTTTTAAGGGCAATAAAAACGTAATAACGTTGTTTGTTGTCTTTTATCGTAGTATTATTATTATTATTATTAGTATTATCTTAGGAACACAAAATACACAAGCAACTTTTTTCATTTTTACAAAGCAAAAATAAAACGACCTAGAATTTATTTTTTTTAGTGTTCTAGTAAGTAATTTAATAAAATAAAGTCGTTTTTGCTTTTTCTACACAGAATGCTAACAATTTTAAAATTTTTGTAAACAAAAGTATTTTTTAGAGGCGTGTTTTTCAATCTGGCACTACTTTTTTCGTAGTTGGTGTTTTTGACAGCTGTCACTTGATTTAAGCTCAGTTTGGTTTGCCATTTCATAATGAATAGACTTACTCCTGAACAACGTTAGCAAATAGTGCAAATTTAGAAAAAAACACTCTAAATTTTTTTTAAATCAATAAAGTAAAAATCGCGTCGTGGGCCTGTGGCGTGGATCGTGCGATTTAACACCGCTGGACTATTTTTTGTGGGGTTATGTGAAGTCGCTTGTCTACGCAGATAAGCCGGACACGATTAACGCCTTGGAAGAGAATATTCGGCGCGTTATTGCTGACCTACGGCCCAACTTGCTGCAAAAAGTGGTTGAAAATTGGGCCTTTCGGCTGGAATTAGTTCGAGTCCGCCGCGGCGGCCACTTACCCGAAATCATTTTTAAAACATAATGGCAAACCCTTATCTTTATAATAAAACTAAATTCTTAGCCATAACATCAAATTATATGCGTTTTATCTCTTCTTGAAAACCACGCCTCTAAAATCATCACCCTATACTTATAAAATATACTTGTTAATTTATTTAAAACTGTGAATGATGAAAAAATAACTGGAAGTATTTTTCTCTCATTGAGTTCGTAGAGACTTTGTTCTCCCCACCCATTTCCCACCCCCGCCCCTCACTGTTCTTATTTCGCCGCCCAGTTCGAGCGTGTAAACCTATTCTACCCTATGTGTAATTCACTCTGATGAAATGACCGCGCAGATTTCACTTCATTATTGCTTTAAGAAGACCACTGTGCAAAGTTTCCTAAACAGTTTCATTAATTAAAATAGTAAAACTTTAAATAAAATTCTTATTGAAAATTTTACGTAATGGAGGAAATTACCTGATAATTATATCATTAAAACTATAAAGTTCCCGCAATACATATGTTATCTGTGTTTTTATATACCAGCTCCTTTGCAATCAGAATTAATCAGTTCAAAATGTTTCATTGTCAGATTGTATTTTAAAAATAATAAAATTTCTTAGACCACCCTACTGGCAATTAAAGTAACAATAACAAAGATAAAATTTTTGTCGAGGACATCGGACGAAGTGAGCATGCCGAGGACAATAGCTGCATTACCACGCACCACCTCCAAGAGATTCGCTGTTTGAAGATGGTACGTGGAATCCCCGACTTATTTCTTAATAATTTGCTAACAGCAATCGCCAATGCAGCGGGTAAACACGCGCCCAGAGTTTCTACAGCAAACGCAACGAAAGCATAATTCACAAATATATTAATGGTACTAACAAGAGTCTGTCTAACTCTATCCTGCTAGGAATATCAGCGGAAGCCAGGGTTTTTTATTAAGTAAATTTATTGCGCGACCATCGACCCGCACTCTTCTGACACGAAAGACCTTATGCATCCACGCTATCCCCGCAATACCATGAGTGAGGTAAACAGAGCTAAGTTTCGTAGAGATACGAAGGGTGGTGCTATCTAGCAATATTCCAAGATTCCAAGATTCTGTTGCAGTAGAAGCCAAAATTCTTGCATTATTAGTTGAGACTGCATTTTCTATTATTTTGCATTTTTTTCCTTTTCTAGAGGTATGTTTGCACAAAAGACAGTATTGGTAAAGTATCTATTGAAAGTAGGTGCTGTCAACGATTCTTCGTCGCTTCATACCGTCAACCTGCAAGCCGATCCAAGAGATGTCCTCAAAGTCATCAGCGCGTCCATCATCATGGTCAATAGGAGGCAGCGTTAGAAGAGATGAAAATTGAAGACCACGTTTTGGCAAGTATGAACGCCGAGACTGTGCCTGTTTTTGAAATGTCAACACATTCAAGGCAAACTACTCTATTGGAAGTTCCTTGAAAATCGGTAACTGTTGATGTTGAAACAGTTATAAGTACGCTATAGCTAATCTGATCAAATAGATCTACCATACGAAAAAATAACTTGTTTCTACCAATTTAATTGAATAAAATTAAAAAATTTAATAAAAGAATTAATAAAATTAACAGTGAAAATAAAAATTACAGCTTGTCAAACTGACAGTATTTTTTATTTAAAATGTAATTATTGTAAAGTTATTCATTAGAAATATATATTAAAGTATTATGATATATTTAAAATATTATAACATATAATTTAGTTTACATAAATATTAATTTTTTAGTATAAAAAAAATTACGTAGTTTATCCAAGACAAATATATATATATATACTAGCTGACCCGGCCACGCGTTGCTGTGGCTAAAGTTTTTGTTATAATACATTATAGTAAACAATCTAAGAGGAACAATAAGAGAACATCAGTCACGGAGTCCACTATGCTTTTTCACACAGATGGTATTTTTAAAAAAATATGCTGATCTCCTTATTTGACTTTCTACTACTATAACCCTTTAGTACAATGAAATTATTTACGAACAAAGACGAAAATGTTGATGTTGGTATACAAATTCACTGGATTGAGATTTGAAGGGGAAGTACGTTGAACACAATTAATTAAAATGTTCTTACACTTGATACTAAGCAGAAATCAATAGGTAAAAAATAAAAATGCCTGTAATGGAAGGATGTGGTTTTCCTTGTTTCCGTGGCTCCCATTTTTTACTGGATTTGTTCCATGTGAAATAACGTGGAACATCACCATACACCAATGTCTTCGCGAATTGGCCAAAAACATCAGGTTTTTGACACAATGTAAAAAATTCAGTTAGAGTCGTTTTCGGAGCTTCGAACGCTCTTTGGAGAACATTTTCTTCAGTGAAGTATACACGTTGACCGTTTTCAAGATGTATTGCCAGATGTTGGACAGCAGGATCTCTTTCGTGGATGGGAAAGCTGAGAATATGCCAAATAGCTTCATTGCTGCTAATGTATCTGCCCATTTGGTATCGTGCTATTTCGTCATTTTTATTTATGTTTTTTACTTCAAATATAGCCAAATCACTGCCTTTGTTTACATATTTACAAATATACTTAATTGATTTAACAGAACTGCAAAGCTCAACATTGATATGAGCTTTGTAAGTTTTTGAAAGTAGTGGTGAGTATGGTACCACCCACTGATTATCAAACTCAACTTGATTTGGAAAGTTCGGCAGTCGCATTGTAAATGTGTGGCCACCATTCTCAGTACTTCTGCGGCGATACATTGGATAACCATCAATATCCGTGATCGTGTCATTCGTATGCGGCTTTGGGAAGTTTTTTTACATTTTCCATTTTCCATGCACGGTGAGGTCATGTTGAAAACACCGCATGGCCCATGGATCATGTGTTTGGTGACAATATCAAATAATTCTTGATCAATTAATGGGTCTGGAATTTCGGCTGAAATTATTTGATCGATTTCTTCAGGACGGATTCTATCTTTAAGCCAAACCAAAATGTGGGCATGAGGCAAACCTCGCTTTTGCCACTCTATCGTATACAGCCAACAACGTGTGATACCAAAAATTGTATATTTAACAATAAAATCAATTAAGGATTTCAATTTTTGTTTAAACACACGTGCAGTTAAATCATGACGATGAATGGCTTATTGTCCTGGCAATAGTAAAGTTTGTATCTCTTCCCAATTCGGATTACATGTGAATGTAATAAATAAATCCGGTCGGCCGTAATGACGTACGTAAGTCATCGCATCTTGTATGTATTCCTGCATGTTCCGTGGACTGCCGATGTAGCTTGAAGGTAAAATGAAAGCATTACCGATGTCATTGGGATTTAAATTTCCATCGATGTTTCCAGCAACAGCATCTCGTAAGTGAATATATTATTCCGATCGTAGTTTTGCCTAGTTGAATCGAAGGAATCGCAAGCGTTCGCTTTCGACCTTAGCATACATATCAACAATGTATTGATGGAACAGCTGACGATATCGAAGGATATAATTGTCTTGATGTTGTCTAACCATTATTCGGTGTGCGTAGTAGTTCATTGAGCTAACTTTATTATTTCTGTAATCACCTAAAAAAATAAAAAATAAAATGCAATACGAAATTAAAATCTATACATACAGTAAGAAAGTAAATAGATAATTGTCAAATTTACCGGTATTTGGATCATACTGTTTGATATTAAGGTGATATTCATCTTGTCCTTGCCAAAATATCAATGGATATTGTAGTGCGTCATATGAACGGTGTAGATCCTAAATCGTACTGACAGTGTTGTCTCGCCGTGTAATGTTTATAGATCTTTTGTCAACTGGATCACCAACCATGATAACAGCAACCTCATCAACAGTTGGAGCGTTGAATCTACCAGCATGTTCACCTAATGGTACTTTGTCGGCTTTTATGACGATTTGATAATTGTCATTTTGCAGTCGTGGCGAAACTCTTTTGATCAATTGAATTAGTTGATTTAGTTGGATAACCATCAATATCCGTGATCGTGTCATTCGTATGCGGCTTTGGGAAGTTTTTTTTACATTTTCCATTTTCCATGCACGGTGAGGTCATGTTGAAAACACCGCATGGCCCATGGATCATGTGTTTGGTGACAATATCAAATAATTCTTGATCAATTAATGGGTCTGGAATTTCGGCTGAAATTATTTGATCGATTTCTTCAGGACGGATTCTATCTTTAAGCCAAACCAAAATGTGGGCATGAGGCAAACCTCGCTTTTGCCACTCTATCGTATACAGCCAACAACGTGTGATACCAAAAATTGTATATTTAACAATAAAATCAATTAAGGATTTCAATTTTTGTTTAAACACACGTGCAGTTAAATCATGACGATGAATGGCTTGTTGTCCTGGCAATAGTAAAGTTTGTATCTCTTCCCAATTCGGATTACATGTGAATGTAATAAATAAATCCGGTCGGCCGTAATGACGTACGTAAGTCATCGCATCTTGTATGTATTCCTGCATGTTCCGTGGACTGCCGATGTAGCTTGAAGGTAAAATGAAAGCATTACCGATGTCATTGGGATTTAAATTTCCATCGATGTTTCCAGCAACAGCATCTCGTAAGTGAATATATTATTCCGATCGTAGTTTTGACGTTTGCGTTTTGACGTTTGCCGCTCGCGTTGTTGAGGTTAGATTTTTTCGGTGGCATTTGACTGAAAATAATAATTTTCTTGTTCTTATGATATTCTCTTGAAGACGTTCGTTACACTGTTCTTGAGATTCTTGTGCATGACCTGCTGTCCTGATTCTTTGAGCTGGATTTCTTGATTCAATTTGTTCTGCCAACTGATGGGCTCTTTTAATACGTTTGCGTCGAATAACTGTCACTGTCAAATAATAACAGACATTAGCGCCATCAACCCAGTCGAAAGGTATCGACATCTGTCAGTTTTATGACTGCCAAATAATAACAGACAAATAATTAGCGATAAATTAAAATTGCGACTATAATTTGAGATTTAAACTATCCTATCTCTCAAGTGCACATCGAACTGCACATGGTGTTCAAATTTTATTATAATCGGTTAAGTGGTTCAGCCGTCCATTGAGGACAAACATTGTGACACGAGATTTATATATATTAAGATATATATATACATTTTAATTGTAATCTCCTAATAGGTAGGCATCACTTATCAAACAATATACAAAAAATATACAAATAATATTATAATAATAAACATAGAGACTAGGAGCATAGAGATATGGTAAAATTAATATCACATTTTAGGAATATTTATAAAATTAGGTTTTTAATGCTAAACATCTTACAAACGTTTACAGAACATTAGTAACAACAGAATAAATATAGCAGGAATTGAGTCCTATTTGCTGAGTCGTTGCTCAAGTGAAGTCCTAACCCTAACAAAGGGTTCTGAGAGTTCAATTTGAATTGCGGAAACAAAGAATACACAAACCCTGGCGGGTCGATTTGTTTTAGGCACTTTCAAGGTTTGAAGTCATTGCTTGTGTAGGGTTGTGTTGTTATTTTGCACTTAAATATTAGCAGTGGAGTGTTTTCCTCAAAGCCATGTCAACGGTGTTTGTGCGTCTGTAATCTGTTAAAGTGAACTTTTTCCATGCGCGAAAGAGACGCCAATTAAAATGAATGAAGAAAGACTCATTTTGATATTTTGAATAGTTCGAATAGTAACAATTTTGATTATTTATGTTTGTTTCTGCATAAATAGCTTATTTTTTTACTAGATTACGATTTAACATTAATTTATTCCGTACATCTTTTGGTTCTCATGTTTTTGATAATTAAACATATTTGAGAACCTCCTTTATTTTTTTTATTTAAAATAGAAATTCTGTTTTTTTTTTCCTTTATAATTTACTTCGGTATATTTTTAATAATAACATATGTTTTTTCAATTCCAAAGGTCTTTGGAATTCAGTAGCATCCCATGTGTACCCAATTATCGCGGTTCTGGCGCAATCATTACGATATTTTTAAAACACTTTTAGGATTTACCTCTATGAGCATTGATTTTCATATTGGTTTATCAATACACGACAGAGCATTAACCTGTCAATTGAGGTTTCGATCGTAGCGACGAGCGGGCACCACGACGCCGCGACGCCGCGACGCCGGCACGTAGACTGGCAGCCAAGACGTCATTGTTAACTTTTTTACCTAAATTTTGTGCGTCGTGAATTTTTGTTTATCGTTCGTCTTGACATTATTTATGATAGCATTTGTTTATAAAATGTCATAGTAAAGTTTCACGATAAAAAAATAACAAATTAGGATGCGGATTTTGCGTTCGTAACTCCATAAAACACTGTATTTTGTATGCAAAATTTTGTATGCATACATATGCTGTATGTATGTAAAAAACTCACTTATTGATAATGCGCATTTTGATGACCATTTTCTTTAAAAATTTTCGCTCAAACATAATATTTTGTATCTACTGGAATTACTGTAATTATTTTATAACATTCATTATGAACTTAATAATATTTATATGTCATTCCTATACATTTTAATAATGTGTTTGGAAAGACTTTACTGAGTTCATTTGTGCAATAAAAGAATGCGTACTTGATCAAATAATATTTATTAATAGTTTGTGTGTAATTTAACTGTATGATTACCTATAAGTGATTTCGAAAAATGTCCAACGCGAAGAGTTTAAATTTTCGCAGTTTGAATGAAAACATCTTTTCATTTACCAATTCAGATTAAATTCATACGTTGAGAATCACCACCGCAAACCGCCCAGCGGAATAAAGAAGGAGAAAATAGTAAAACAAATTGTTTGTCCGGCTGAGATAGCGAAAGAAAGAAAGAGGTTCTTTTCAGCAGCGCTCGTATAAAACGGAAAATGAGCCCTCGAGAGTTGGCGTTAAGGCCTTTAGATCTATCTCTAAACAATTTGCGCTGTACTTGTTTCTCGTTGTCATTAAAAAAGCTATAATTGAAAAATATGTAATCTCAAATACATAAGTGGGCGTCAGGTTAAGCTTTCAGAATTCATTCTGAACTTTAATTTTAACGTAATTTTATTTAAATTTACTTCATACAAAAAGAGGTAATATTTATATAATGTAAAGCTTTCTAGAAAACAGACAATTCATATAAAGATGAGATTATGTTAGCTAGTGGTTAAGGCGTTGGACTATTGATCCAAAGATCGTGTGTTCGAATTCGCTCACTTTCATACCATTTTTAACGCTTCATTACCACCGTCCATCTCTCCACACTAAGACAGGCATATTAGGCCTAGTTGAGTATGACTTAAAATAATTGTATATGGACCTAGGTATTTAAATATTTTATTATTTAAATATAAATGATAAAATATTTCAAGCTTTTGCCAAAGTCATATATATATATTATTGAAAATTCGATAGGACAGATAGGATAGGATAGGATAGGATAGGATAGGTAAAGTTTGTCGGTGAATAAACAATTTACTTTAGATTAAAGATGATTAGCTTACTTGAATCCCGGATCCAATAGTTTATACTTTTCGGCGAAGCTTCGACGAAACATTCTAACGTGACATCTGTTCCCAGGGGCGCTCCAACTAGTTGGTTGGGAACTTGTAGAACCGGGTGGACTGTAAAATAAATAAATGTTTTTACGGTTGGAAAAAACAGAAATAAAAGAAATTTGTGAAGAAAAATGAGTAACTAAATTTCGTCAGGTTAGAATGACGAAATATCATATGCGTAAGATATTAAAACGATAGGTATAGGAAGCAGTTATAAACTTCTTATAAATAGTATCAACAGTTTTTTAGGTGTACTTTTTACTAGTTGGCCATTAGTAGGGTATTAGGTTGTAAATTTAATTACCAGTATATTAACTATTGGTATATATTTGTATAAATTCGCATGCAATTTTAGAAAAAAATATGAAAAGTCATGCAAAATGGATAGAAAACCCTATGTACTCACAATGTACGCTGACCATAATCCTCTTACTGACTGAGGGCGGCACTCCGTTGCTTGCTATGCAAAGATAAGCCCCCATCTCCGAACGTGTTATCTTTGATAGTTTCAGAACATCGCCCTCGTATGCAGCGACTACAAACAATGAAAAAAACAACACATTGAAAGTATTTGACATTCTTTTGTATTTTAAATATATTAGATGTTAGAATTAGAGATTTCTTTATTTTATTATGATAATATGTTTATTGTTTTAATTTATAATGCGAACGTAATTGTGTGTAGGTAGATGTGCGCATAAATTGTAATATAATTTATTAAATATATCAAGGGGTTCGAGCGAATATTAAAAACTCTAACCAAAAATGCATATTTTTTTAACTTAAAATAATTATTTTGAGCTATGCTCAATTTTGTAAGAAAACTGTTTAAACGTGTTTTTGGGGTTTCGTAAAGTACATATATGCCTACAATGTAGAAATAACGTTACATTGATAGAATTAGAGATAACAGTAGTTTAGTTATTAAGACATTTGACTAATTACCCAGCTGTCTCGGGTTCGAACCCACACATTATTTTCATATAATTTTCAACGATTTTTACCATTATCACAACATATGAAAAATTTGTGAATATGGGGCCACCGTTATACCTACTCCGTGTCACAAGAACATTCCCGATAAAACATCCCACTTATTAGCCCTGCGATTTCAAACGCTATTTGTTTTGAGAAGAAAAAAAATCGTCAACTTTACGCGATAATCGGGAATTTTATACTTTACGGGAATTTTATAATAATGGTTAAACTATGATAAAATTCAAACATTAACTTCTTTTCCTGAGGTTGCTTGCGACTCTTGGTTAGATCTAAGGCCATAGCTCCTCGGTTATTCCTTATAGCCTAAAAAAAACTTACCTTTGCTTTTCATGCCGTTCGGTTCCCTTATTATGATGTCTGCCCCATCTTCTCGTCTCCACGCGACGTGCGGCTCCGGGGCACCCTTAGCCCTGCAGGACAGTCGAACTGATCCACCCTCAGGAGCCATCACATCTCCCGATGTCTCCTCGGATATGAAATCGGGAGGAACTACAACTTCCAAATTTCCCATCTAGATTAAAAAAAAAATCCTTTTAAAGACAATTTTACTTTACACCATCTCTCTATAGTGATTTTGTTTTCATTTTGAGTTTTGATATTTTACGGGTAGATTTAAATTAAAAATCATAAATATTAAAGTGTCAAAAATATAAAATTTATAAATAATAATAATAATAATTACGTAATACACTACCGAGCAAATAAATAGAGCCACTTTGACTCTAAATGCAAATAACCCCAGAAATGTATGTTTTTCGTTTATTAGCGACATCCTAGATTTGCTTTTAAATGTGCTTTTTACCCATGGCCGCATTGACTTTGACGTCACTACTAAATATATCAATTAAAGAATATTAACATAAAAATTATATAATCAGTACAAAGACCCAGTATCTTGGTCGTAAGATTGTCGATAATGAACCAAGTTCGTTTTATGCGATTCGCGCTATTCGGTCGAGTGTACACGTGCAGGCGAAGGAAGTGACGCAATGCAACGCGAGCAGGGTTGAACTAGTATTGTTCGCTATTCTCGCAGCGGTGATGAGTCAGACCGCACTAAGCCCCAAATGCGACACTGGGCGCGCGGCGCGTTTGAATTTATGCCATCATCGGGCTGACACCTAAATTATTACCCCGCCACAGATTGCTGGCGTTCCCAAATGCAGCCCTCAGCGCTGTTCACAGGTCAATCGAATTAAATTTCATAAAATATAATAATAATAAAACTAATATTTCAATTTTTATTTTTAATAATATGCATTTATTTTTATTAATAATAAAAATAAAACTATGTTTTCATATATAGGAAATAGGTAACCTGAAGATATTTTCGAAAAAAAATAACAAATGGCTGATAGATAAAGGAAGACAAGAATCTGCTGATTTGTTAAACATTTTATTTTAACATTTTTGTGACCATCATTATTATTATATTTCTTAGGTAATATCATAAACTTAAACATAAACATTATATGCGACAACATTGTATATATATAATATATATATTTTTATATTTTATTTTTATTTTCATTTTTACATTTCTCTATGGGTTTGACGGTTTGACATTCTTAGTTGTAGCTCAATATAACACTGCCTTCCTTAGTACAGACATAGTCTAGTGAAGAAGGCAGGGTACAAAATGTAGCATATATATCGCTCCCGGTGCATATATAAGATTAATTTGTAACTGTGATTTCTACTACTACTCTTTCTTTGTCAAATTAATTATGTACAGTAAATAAATAAATAAAATAAATAAATATAGGCATGAAACACAAAAAAGACCCAAATAAATTTTATGCTTTTTATTTATTTATTAAAACAGGTTTCCCTATGGTTTACATTACAATACGTAACATACAAGTAAAAAAATATACTACTAAAAAAAACAACATTAAAAACCAAAAATAACAAAAAAAAATAACTAGAACTAATCAGGAAAAATACAAAGTTAAAAATTAAAAATAATGTCTTCAGGCGAATAAATAATTCACGTTGATTTCACAAAGGTGTAATAGAAGGCGAACAGACAAAGATATCAATCTCCGCGGAAATGGAATTTAATAATTCGACTGCTCACCCAATCGAACTATACTTGTACTTGTACTATACGCTAATCGCCTAAATAGCGTCTGCTTCCGCGATCTAGTCGAACGGCTCGGAATAAAGAAACCAATGTCTCTGAGTATTATGGGATTCTCGATGAATCCGCGAATAACGTTAAAAAAATTGAAAAATGTATGGCTCAAGTTTGTATTAGGCTCAACCAACATTTGGTACGCCTGACTGAACTTGGGTAGACATAATTTGTAAGCGCTGCCGAACTGTTAGGTAGAGAAACAAAATGGCGGAATAGGCGAGAAGCGCGAGGCGTGTTTGTTTACTGATTACTGATTACTGATTACTACTGATTGTTTGGTTGCCTTAACAAAACAGGCTTGTAATGTGTACACAACTTTTTATTTGAATGCTGCATCTGCGAAATTGTTCGATACAGGTAACAAGAAAGTTTTGTTGAGTGTACTAGTTATTAATATACAGGAATTAGTTTGTACAGTCTATCACACTGATTTTATATACTTCGTTTGGGCCTACTAAAATTCAGTAGCCACAATCAATTATGATTTAACTTACTGAATTTTTCGGTTAACTCAGAGCTTGGTATGTTTTTAAGTGAACTCCTTTTAATATTGCCTGATCGTTTTGTTATGTAAAAGTTTGCATTTGTCGATATTTGACGCAGTGCTGAGACACTCATCTCCGGTACGAGTAATGCACGCAATCAATCTATTTGCCTCAACGTTATGGCCTCACTCAGAGAGCCTATGCAACTAGGCAAGTGATAGATAGCAAACAAATAATGTAGTCAGGTAATTATTATTTTATTACAAATAAGGAGTTTTTACAATAATTGGGTCAATTTATTACAATCAGTTAGATCAGAGGTAGTGAAAACACTCAAACGAGAGTATAAATAAAAAACACAATGTCGGCGAAAACTCATGCATAGGAGTTGCATAACATCTGAAATAATGTCTCAATACCTACAAGGTCAATGTCAATGCAACTAAACTTGATTTATCCCTTCACAGACCCTCCAATTTGTAATATTTAAATAGCTAATACCGTAATAGTAACATCAAAAACTATTTCTACAAATATTAATGCAATATTTACGTAATAATATTCTAACCTAGAGATTTTGTTATTATAATCCCATTGTTTCATTGCATATTTATTTTTATAATATGTGTCTAAGTCTTCTTGGGCGCGGAAGATAAATAATTATTACTGCAAACGCAAATTAATATGCCACATTTATGTTTTTTTCGAAAAAAAATATTTATTTATTCAATAGCTCATTCAAATTAGTAACAGAAACGTAGCTGACGACGCGACTGAGCGTGTCTTTCCAAACCCCTGCCACACGTTGGCCGAGCGTTGCACTAAATTTCCGTTTAGGTAGTCGCACGTCGGCTTTGTAACGTGCGATGGAGTAGATTATTTACTGGTAACCTAATATTTTGCAAACATAGATAGGTATTGACGGTTTGACATTCTCAGTTGTAGCACAATATAACACTGCCTTCCTTAGTACAGACATAGAAGAAAAAAGAAGAAGGCAGAAAGAGGAAGGAAGGAGGGAGAGGGTAAAGAAGGCAGGGCACAAAATGTAGCAGTGCTAATCGCTCCCGGTGCATTTATAATATTCATTTATAACTGTGATTTCTACTAACTACATTTATATTTTTTTTGTCAAATAAATTATGTACAATAAATAAAATAAATAAATAAATATTAATTACAGTAATTTTTGTGAGATTTATTTTTTTAAATTACGGTCATATATTACTTTATAATAAATAGGCCAAATGTATACAATCATACATCGATTATATTTAAATTGTATTAGTTGTGAGCTTTTTTTCTAGTAGCATTTGAGAATAAATAAAATAAAAACATATTCGAAAAAATTAAAATGTTGATAACATTTAAATTAAAGGATACATTTATATGTTATAAGTATATGGGATTATAAGATAAATTACCAAGTAAAATTTTTTTTACGGTGTTTCATAGATGGCCTACATTCATACTGTTGCACATAAATAACCTTTCTTGGAACAGGTAACTCTTTACCTAGCCTATAACTCGCCAATACAGGAATACAATACAAATTGAATAGCATGACTGTCCAAATTTATTTTATTTTATACCTAAAGTAAATTTGAATATTGTTATAGAATTTTTTATAGAATTTAAACTTTTTAATTTGAATGAAAAACATAATTTTTGATTCTCGCATTATTTCACATGCTTTTACCATTAGCAGAATATTCTGCTCAAAGAATTAACGTTCCCATTGTAAGTTAACATACGTAACAAAAATGACAGACAGTGATCACAGCGCCCAGACATCTTATGAAATTGCAAACGTTTAATAACACGGAACGAAGCTAATTACGTAGAATTTGGGAATCTCCTGTCTATCAAGCTGTCATTCTACCTACCATTCTGTTTGTCCGTCTGTTCACAATAGGATCTGTAATTTCCTCGCATTATTTTTTACATTTTTTAATTAGTTTAACCACATTCTGGTGAGTTACATAATTATTTATCACCAGATAACGCGAAATAAATTCTATATGTAAGAGTGTGGCATTGAAGGATTCAAATGACGTTCATTATTGCTTTTTTTATCTTTTAAATACA
Organism: Neomicropteryx cornuta; assembly: GCA_020383195.1. NCBI lineage: Eukaryota > Metazoa > Arthropoda > Insecta > Lepidoptera > Micropterigidae > Neomicropteryx > Neomicropteryx cornuta. Next base: position 18,566,927 of record JAHKQU010000014.1, read on the forward strand.
TTTCTTGCCGTGCCCGTATATCATGTTAGTATAATGAATGTCATTTATTTTGGAAGCGATTTCACTGCACTATCCTATAGACAAATGAACATAGATAGACGAACGAAAAAGTCAAACGATATTATTAAAAAAGCCAAAAAAAGAAACGATTTTTAAAAAGCATACGAAACAATATAACTTTTAACCAAAATAATCTTAACCAAGATATCGTAACTATCTGGGTTTATAATATATACGAAATTATAATATATATCTGAAATTGAGCAAATAAAACTATAGGAGGGGGTTCAATCACACACAATTCAGCTATGATAATAACATTCATAAGCTATCGGGAGAGTTCGAAAAATAAATAAATAGGGCTAATCACCTGACTCTTCATTGGATCTGTGTTGATCTGGCACATATACTGGCCACGGTCTTCTTCCTGAACGCTCCTAATGTGGAGGTTCCACGTGGTCTGGTCGTTGTGCGACACGGAGACGCGAGGGTTGTGCGTGATGACGTGGATGTGAATGGCCTGTATCGCCTTTGTGTCCGCCTTCACCCAGCCAACCTATCGCCGTTGATAAGGTGGTCAAATTCAATTCAATTCATAATTCCCTTTATTAATTATAACATGCTGAGGAATTACTTTATAATACAAAGGGAATAATAAGGTTTGATAGTTACTAAACAAGACATTAATCTGTTCTAGAGTGACCATCGTTTTATTCCAGTAAATCGTATAGAAGTGCGCAAAATATATAGAACTTTAAAACTTTTATATTTTTATTTATTTTAGGATATATTCTTAAAAAAAAATACAATGGAGGTGTAATTTAAAGGGAGTATTTCTTTTTATCATAGAGACGACAATATCTATCGTCTTGTAAAAAAAATATCTTTAGGTGCGTCGAGAACAAAAGTAAATGTGTATGTAATGTGTGCTCGTATGCTATTGTTTCAGTATTATTGTTTCAGTTTTCAGTTTTACTTTTGAATGCTTGTTTGTTATTTATATCATTAAAGTTAAATGGAAAATGCTCTTCAATGGTATTTAGGATTAATTTCTTAGACTATGCATATTAGCGACTACAGCTACTTTGTGATCAAGTTTTAGTGAATGCAGGGTAACCCAAGAGAATTTCCGAAGACTTAAGGGGGGTGTTGTGTAAAATATTATGAGAAATATAAAACGATATACAAAAATGCGAAAAAAAATCATGCCCAAATTTATTAAATTTTTAACAGATGTCAGTTCGGTCAGCGCGCGAATCCCTAAGCCGCGCTAATCGATAATGGCCTTGACGCCGTTATGGTGTACGGAGAAAGCTGTACGCTCACAACAAAGTATTATTATATGGTCCTTTTCCTAGTTTCACGTACTTTACGTTTTTTCTTCTCGGTAAACATGATGAATTTTGTTATAGTATCAGTCAGAATTTTACTTTCTTTTTTAAAGTATTCACACAATGTTTCAAATATGTTTATCATATTCTGGAAAATATCTTTTGCTAGAATATGATAAACACTAAATTTTATATCAGTAAAAGAGGTTTATGATAAAAAAATACTTGTAATTTAACTTACCCTATAACCGCCCAAATTTGAAACCAAACATCGGAAAGTCGCATCTCTCCCAACCGATATTGATAAATTTACTATTGGTTCCGCGAATTCCGGTTGGAAAGTTGCACCTAGAAATAAAATATAATACAATAAAAAAAAGAAATAAACCTATAAAATATAAGTAAAACACCTCCATACAAACAAAATAGCTCCCAATTTATCTAAGATGTTGATTTTCATATGCTTGGCTAAATTCAATATTTTTATGATTAAAAACAGTAGATAAGTGAATAAAAAATAAATGTATCAATTAAATGTACTAAAATAATTTAATGACAAAATCATATAATTTAGAGTGCGTTCGTATTACAATGAATTTAGGTGTTTTTTTTTTAGATTTCGATAAATTAATATAAATCGCTCGTATTATGAAAAAATGAACCGAAAAAAGCAGGTGGTAATATATATTGTGCAAGTATAACTTAACAAAATATACGGATATTTAAGAACTATTTTCTGTGATCAGTTTAACACAAATTATTTTTTTACTATTCTTTAAAATTTTTGCTTTCTCTGTTTAACAAGTTATATATCATTCTTAGGAATGTATTTCTATCAGATACCAAATAAAAATTGTTTCTAAAATATATTTAGTTCGTAAGAAATAAGTAACAGATGATGATGTATATTAAAAATACAAAATCACATTTTTGGTTAATTGTATTTTTTTTTGTGTTCGCATTTTTTTACAATTTGTTTCTAAATTTAATAAAGTTATATTTTAGTTTGTCGAGTGCGTTTTTATCTTTCCAAATAAATTCAAATAATCGAAACTGAAATAGTGTTTGGAATTTTCTTGCATAATGATTAAACCTTAGGTCCAACCTATAAGTTAAAAGAATTTGTGGATTTTTCGTTTTTAAAATAATTTTTACTACATTCATTTACACAACTTTTATATTTTCCCTCAAAGATATATTTTATATTAATATAAATTTATATATTTAGTCCAGAAGCTAATGTATTATTTTTTAAATATCTGAAAATTTAATTTCAATCAAATTAGTTATTAAAGAACTCTTATTAGTTATTATATCTTAAACTCATCGAAAGCATTTATATTTATATCTGTCGTAATAAATAAAAATGACTGATTACTGCCGCAAGTGCGTTAAGTTATATTATATATAAATATTTATGTTTTTTTTTTCAAAACTGTAAGAAATGTATGTGTATGCTTGATTACTTACCGAGACATTGAATCCGATATCCGGGATCTGTCAAAAATAGAAATAGAGACGTCCATACATAGAAAAAGACGAAGTGTCGAGGCGATGTCGGCATGGCCAGCGGATTCTGTTGTCACGGCTTCCATTCGCTAGAATTAAAAAAAATATTGTTGTAATAATTATTTTTTTTATAGGGATTAACAAAAATTACACTCTATAAGCGAACGATTAATTCGTACGTAATGTGCCTATTCTTTAGGTTGGAAGTACACTGTTTGTTATTTTTGTAATATATTATTCAGCGATGGCTTCTTAGCCAAAGTTTAAAATACCAGTTATTATGAGCCTAAAAAAATAGCGAACAATAAAAAAAAAATCGATTCACCAAAAAGTTTAACTCACACACACGGTATCAAGTTTTAATATATACTTGTATATTTTCTAAATTTTAATCGCATTATTAGAATTATTTTTTTTCGATTTTTGCTACCTCTGACCCTAGAAGTACCTCAATAAAACTTCAATGGAATTGATTTCGAACAATCAGGTACTGAGTGCAAAAAATAATAATCGCACAATAATACTCTCTTTGCGAGACAGAGCACACAAATTCGCCGCGCAGAGTAGATAACTATTCTGAAAAGCATTCTTTATACTTTCCATACCTTCCATACTTTTCATTACTTTCCATAAAGTTCCGTAAGTTTCCAGATATGTAAAGCGACAGAATATCGCCGAACTTTATGCGCTGCTAACTGGGAAAGACAGCGTATATTACCTTTATTTTGCTGAAGAATATTTTATACGAATGGTCGTAAATATGTATGGAAATCGTACAACATAACTTGTTACAATTTTTTATTTCTGAGGTGAGGCATTTAGTCGAACGTCCAAAAAATACGAAAATGAGTTAGAGTCGGTTCTGATACCTGAATGATAATTTTAAACCTCCTCTAAAAAGGATCAATATAACGTTCGTTAATCGCCAACAAAAACAAAATTAAAACCACGGCACCAATGTCATTTCACCAATAAAAATGTATGTAACGATCAATGTAGACGCACCGTGATGAGGGAACTTTTTGTTTGAATATAACTTTAAACTACCTTTTAATGTCGAAAAATACAAAACTGTCAAACAAAAAAATTGTACTTAAACAAAAAAGTTCAAAACATTGAAAACGTGATCTCTGGGGATTTTAGACATAAGACCTTTTGAGTCTGATGTACCGAATTATTAACAAAAACGTATTCTTTAGAGTAATAAATTTTAAAAATCTGTACGAGGCTTAACATTCAATAAAGCCTCCTAATGCATCTCTTCGAACATTCTAAAAGCCAGCTAACATCTCGGATACCTTTGGAAATGTGTTCATGTAACTGAGCTTAATACAAATAAAAATATTAATGTCGTATATCTCGACGACATTATTGAGAATAAGATTTGGTGAGTAGATTTATTTAATATTGCACTAATTTTTCATATGACTGGTATCGTTTAACTTACAAACATTTGACTGTCGAAGTTTTAGGATAGGACTACAAAACTGTAGGGGTAATATGTGATATAAACCTTATTGAAACATTTTAAATTCATTCCACTAAGCCCGTGTGATTATATTAACTTTAGATTCCCAGGTGCCGTTGTGCGATTTTATAAATTAATTAAGAGAAAAAAAAGTTGTATGAAAATACAATATTATATGGATAATAATATATATTCTATACATTAAATACACAAAGATACTAATAAAATAACTAAATAACTCAAAAAAAATTGAATACATTTCAACATATTAATCATTATTTGTGATTTAATGACTAACAGTAAGCGCGCCTGTACACGCGCGGTAAAAGATCGTGCATAATCGCATGAAATTTCACTGATATATGAGATATATCGCGTGGTAATTTTTCGCCTGTGAGCATGCGCGCATATGCTAGCATGTACTGACGCATCGCGCAGTAAAACACTACTCTGTATCGCGCTGTAATTTGTCGCCCGTGAGCAGGTGGCTTATGAACAGTTGGTGTCACCTTTTACCGTCATAACTAATAATAAATTTCAGGCGCGCTTTGTTAGTAATTGTAAATAAGTTTAAATGGAACTTTATGGTTGAACTTTGGTAAACATACTCTTATGTCGTTTACCGCATGCACCTTAATATCTACTATCCATCATGAGATAATTTAATCATACATTAGGATAACATAGTAATATAAAAAGATTTTTATTTACATTTATTCATAAATGATATAACTAAAAACCTTATTTAAAAAAAAATATTCACGCTCTCAGAAAAAAAAGTAAGGTACTGGCGTTTAAAGTTGAAAACAACCTAGATACGAAATTCTTTGCACAAGCATATCCAAAAAAAAATAAATTACGACGTAAAGAAACACGTAGTTAGCTAAACTGTCTGTAAATCATAAGTTTTTAAATATTTCATTTGTTTAATAATGATTTTATTACCCTTTATTTGTCAAGTGATGTTAAATTAAATATAGTATCTTGGAAAATTTAAACCAGTATTGAAACAGTAAAATAATTAAAATATATTACGTTATAATTTTAATATAATGTTATTTTTTTGAGGCATTAACTGAAATTTTATTTGCTAAGCCTATTGTTGTTTATTTATTGTATTGCCATGAAGTATGTTTTGTAATTATTTATATTCATACCTACATATTATTGACTCGTTCAATAGTTGTAAAATAATGTCATACCTGGTCATGTACCTTCCATGCAGTTCCAGGTCTTACTCAATCTCTCCACGCATGACCGAATTCTAAACTTTTGTTCTCTAACCTAAAGAGTAGGTTCTAACCGCATTATTTTATCCGTTCATCTAAGAAATTGTTGTTATTGCTACCATAACCCTTCGCCAAAATACAAATCAGTTAACCAAACACTTTTGAGCCAAATATATTATTTTTTCAAGTGTATAATGTATACGGTTATTTTTTTAGTTTTAGAATTTTTACTCACCTTTTTTTATAAAGTAAATTTATATAGTATAATTATACCCATGTTTTTTAAATACATATAAATATAAAGTTACATGAATGATTGCGTTTGAAAGTTAATAAATATTGTAAAATACTACAGAAATTATATGTATAAATCAGAGTTACTAACACTTGTTAATAAATAATAACTTTCATATTGTATATTTTCCCTTACTTTAAATTTGCGAAGTCCTAAATGTCAACGCGCTTTCGAATGTCGTCGCAGCATCGTGCCAATGTTGCCGGAATGTCGGCAAACTTCAAACTGGCTGGCAGCATTGTTGTGTGGAAAGACCGAGTCGGCGGCAGCTTTTCACGGCCTGATAATAAGCGGCGCGGCGGCGCGGGGAAGGGGCGCGGCGCTGCGACCCCGCCCCCTTTTCAGCGCTCTCGCTCGCACGGCGACGCGGAGGCCAATTGTCGCCAACGTAACGGGGCTGAAAGCCGTGAAAAGTTTTCCGATTTGGTCCTTTATCGATACGTCATCTGGGGCGCGTAGCTTTTTAATTGCGGTTATTTCTTCGCTGTATGTCCGTCTGGAATGCTAATATAACTTTGGGACGAATACCTCTTAGCAAAAAAAAAAATGTAAACTACTACAGTCCATAATAACCATATGAAGACTTTGAAACAAATGATATTTTAATCTAACAGTTCCTTGATATATAATAAATACAGGTTCACGCGGAGGGTAATATAAATTGGTACTTTTAGATAGAATTGAATAGGTAGAGGGCTAAATTAAAACATGTCAATATCGATACACTAACTTACAAAACACGAGAATTGAGTAAAAATCGTATTTTTTATATAACTTTCACGGGCTATCAAGATAAATATTGTTTATTGTAGTTTAAATGTAAAATACTTTGATATTTCACTCAATACATACAATTTATCGGTTGCCTAGCTTCAGTGTTCATTGTAAGTTTTTAATTGTGTGTGTGTGGCATTGTAGCTTCTAAAGGGATTAAACTTTTTTTTTTGCACTAAAGGTGACTTAATCGAGAATGTTCTTAGCTACGATTCAAGAAAATCTGTTCAGCCATTTGCGAGTAGGGGTTTTTTTTTTTTTTTTTATAATTTGTATTTATATTTTATCGCATTAAATTATATTAAAATCATAAGAATGGCAACCTGTGGTCGACTTGGTACATCCATAGCATTTACACAGGAACAGTGACCAAAGCAGCCATGCTAATGCAGCTTAAGAAAGCTATTAACCACAAACAGGCCAGTCTGTTCGACAAGGATCTCGAGTTCACCGTTGGATTGCAGCTGTATCATTTGATCATACTTAGGGATGCAATCTCGCGTATAGTCCGAATATATATATATATATTCGGTATAGTCTGAAAAATATTAGCGAGGACACCTTTCACAATAATTTTATTAATTTCTTGATGCACTTATTGTAGGGCAGCTTGTAGGGGGGGGGAGGGAATTTTAGGGTAGTTTTTGCGTTTATATTCCTATATTTGTATTTGTTTCATCACGAGTGTATAATTTAAGACCATCGGGCAATAATAATAAGGTACCCACCTAAATGATGTACTCACAGCATCAAATTCTGAACACTAAAATGCCGCTTTATTAACATTTTTTTTACCGGTTGGCATTTGTTAAACATTATATATTTAATAAAAAAAAAAATATGTTTATATATCTTGTTCTTATGTCTTCAACATAGTAAAGGCAGAATAATATAATTTCATTCTATTTCTGGGAAATTTAATAAATGATAAACTGCTTAATAGTCCTTTTTTAGTTGAATTACTCTCTTATAAAAGTCATTTAAAAATAGTAATTAAAAGGCAAATCAATGGTCTAAAATATAAAAAGCTTTTTTTTAAATTTCTATTTCATATAGCTGTAATTAACTAAAAACCAACAATTGCTTACTGACCGCGCAAAGAATAAAACCTGACGCTCTAAATAATAAAGCACCGAATTTCAAGGTTGAGTGTTAATACGCTTCACCTTAAGAAAGATACTGTCGTTTGACGCATCGTCTGTTGAGACGCGAAAGGGTCGCTAGACACGTTCAACCGGTTTACGCCGCACCACGCTCTATAAAGTAGCTAAATTACACGCAACTACATCTGCGCTGTAACCATGAAACACTTTATTTCTCCCTTAAAACCTCGTAGCTTCTATTAGTCATTCTATCAACAATAATCTAATTATTTTCGTACAATATAATAAAATATTGACATTGTAATAAAATATATACCTAAAGATTATTCATCCAGAACAGTGGCATAACATTTTACAACGAATTAATTTTACATTTGTAACAAATAATTAGAAGCATTTAAATGAATAGGTAAAATACCTTTTACGTCGTTCCTCATCTTTTGCTCGAACGGTGGGAAAACACGGTTTTGCTCCGGGAACTCCTTGTATGCCGTAAGTTCCTTTACAATATCCTGCGGTGACGCGTTTCACTGCATCCGAAGGCAGTTTCACACTATTTAAGTGGTATCTTAACATCGATAAAACATCTCAAATTAAGTTTGTTATATTATGACGTTATAATCAATTCTTATAGAATCAATCTCCTTCTTTTAAATTGCAATATTATGATATCGTTATTTGTCAAAAATCACTAATAAATATTAAAAAAATATGATATTTATTTTACGAAAATTATAGCAAATTAAAATAAATAATTATTGTGGAAATATTTTAGTGTATTGAGTATAAAAGTATACTTTATCTATAGCTATTATTGATAATATTATAATTTTCAAGGTCTATTGAAAAAGTTTAAATATACCAACACACTAAAAATTATATTCTGGATTGATCCGAAATTACATGTACATTACTCAGATATTCTGTTCAGGAGAAAATGTCATCTTCTTCAAATCAACATTTTAAGTTCTCTCCTTAGAATGCTGCTATTTTAGTTATTTTTTTCTGTCCTTCGTTCAGAATAATAATCATGGACACTTATTATATATTATCGTAAATATGTATTTTGCGTAAAACAAATAAGTTACACGTTTTTTTTTAAATTTATTATTACCAATTTTTTTTTTGCCTTTCTCTTTTGTTGTTGAGGTAAACTGAATTGTATTGTTCTAGGGCTAAGTATTTTGTGATGATGGTTTAAAAGCCTCTTTTTTATTTGATGATCTAAACCCGTAACGATGGTCTAATTCCGATAGTATTACCTACCTAAGTATAATGCTGATAGGAAACACAAAATACTTAAATGCAGACAAATATCAGAGCGCAGGAGGCTTTTGTTGTCCCGCGGCGATCAGACGGTTATAACAAGTTTTAAGTGAATCGCTTCGAAAGCGAATAGAGAAAGAGCGAGCAATAAAAATAATTTACTTTTATTATCTGAACGGCGTGTTTATCAAACACTAATTATTCAGGTATTTGGATTCCCTCTATGATATCAACTAACATATTGAAGCTAAATATAGATTTGTAACAAAATGATTTTATCGAGACTCCCGGCCACAGGGCGAATTTGTGCGTGCAATACCCATTTGACTCAGCGGGAGTTTAACAACCGATGACAACGATTTTCTTTGCCTCACAATTCACCTAAGCAAATTTAAACGAAACTTGGTTCAAAGCCGTGCACTCACCATTGTTGATGGTGATCAAAGTTGATGAAAATAAAAATAATAGATATGTAACATCATACATAAGTCACTCATAAAATCATCTCATTTCAGCATAATCCTTCATCTTAATCATATATTTATCATTTTTGTATTTTTGGTTTAAATATCATCCTTTTCTTATTTCATCTAATTAGATGGTTTCATTAGTATTTGACAATATTTTACACTAAAGAGAACAGGTGAGGGTAAAAAAATGCATTTTTATAAAACTCGGCGCTAGGTTTAAACCGACAACCTGCGCTCTCAAGTACAGGAACTCTTAAGTACCTTTGTAAATATTTTGCAATACTACGCTTTGTCAAAAAGTTAATAAGCTTTTGTAATTTATCAATATTTTCAATGATTGTGTCATTTATTTGAAATAAAACGTTTGGTAAACAACCACATAATATATTTCTAAACAACAGGGTCGAACCATGTTATAGACCTCGTTGTAAAAAATGTAAAATTATATATACTCGTATGTAAAACAACGAGTTTTATAAAAATGTATTTTTAGCTATCACATTTAGCTCTTTATTATTCAATATTATGAAATACCTATTATCTAACTATAATTAGATATAATAAAAGGATGAGATTTTTAAAAAATATACAAAAACAACGTTTAAAAACATTCAGTTATAACCATACCTGAATGTTTTTAAAGTCGAAAATTGCCTAAAGGGTGCAAGTATATTTAGGGTGAATCAATAAGGGGTATTTTTAAATATTCCTATTTATTTTAAATTTGTTGGTGGCTCCGGTTTAGCAGAATAGAGCTCCAACTGTGTTTCTGCGTGAAAGGTTTGTCATGTATTTGGTTGGATGATTTTAAAGTTTTCACAGATATGCAAAATACATAGTTCTGTTTTAAGTTTTTAGATTTTTTCGAGAGCGATCCTTCATAATTGTACTAGCGACTCATGTTCAGTTTCAAATAATTTTATTTCATTTTAGGAGATGTGGATGGTGTAAAAAGCGCTTAACTTGCTCCTGCGGAACTCGAGATGGGTCGCTTTGCTTCTCATAATCACGATTCTAAACGTAAGCAGTATGTACTCGTATTTTCTTGTTTTTCTTTAACCTTTATTTTTTTTATACTTAGTCTTTGAAACAAACTTTCAGAAACTTGTTGTTCAAAACTATATGCCACCTTTTCTTTCTGAAATCATTAATTACCACTTGCGACTTGTCACTTATCCAAAAATATCAACTTTCCATTCCATTAAATAAATTAGCATGTCGGTGACGCAAACTTTGAAATTTGCTTTTGTGTGTGAGAACTCAAAGATTTTTATATTAAGAAAATATTGCTCCTTGCAAAGCCAAGTTTTGTTTTTTTTTTTTAATGTATTTAACACTATGGTTTTGTTAGGTTATTTTTGCCAGTCCCAGCGTCAAACATAACATGTCATTTGTGAGTCTTTTGTGACATTTGCAGTTGTCGCGTGATATGAAGCGTTACGTCAATGACGTGGCATCACCTATCGTTTTAAGTGGTGTCAGTCTCGATCGCTTAAATGACTTTGGCTCTGAAATTCCACCTGCAAATGCATGCCGCCTGCCCGCGAACGCAATCGCGAATAATGTATGCTGATGCTATTTTGTATGCGCTCGCGTAGTTTTGATTAAATTTTGGCCGTTACCATATTTTATGGGATTCGTGCTCGCTGTACCAAACTTTGATGCGACGATAAGAAATACGAGCGCCCTCCGTTCTATTCGTCTAATTTTACTGCCGGATTATCATTTTCAGGTTATTCCGATATGAAGGAGAGTGTGTGTGTAAATGTAAAAGTATACGCGTAGTCTTATTGATTATATGCTTGTTTTTAGACTGAACATCACATAGAGAGGACTCGACAACTACTCTTTAGTATCTAAAACACGGTGCAAATGACGCGCCAAGTCTCAAATCCATCAGCATTTGTATAAGGGATATTAAGGTACATTTCATTAGAATGACTTCCGGAAAATTTCGACATGTCTTCGCGTTTCACATCCCCTAGAATCCAAAACCACCCTCAGTTTAAAAGATTATGTATACCACTTTCTTAAGGACACGATAACTACCGTAATTTTACACCAATTACTTTCATATTGATGGGAATGGAAAAGGGTTTTCAAAAAGTTTTACTTTATCTTCCTTAGTATAAAATATATCGATTTCATTTTATTTTATTTTATTTATCTCAGTAAACTTTTGTTGACACTAACTATTCGTCCTAGGGTTGGGAAAAAGTAGTTTTTCAATATTCAAAAAATCATACCTCCCTTAATAAGAGCAGGATCACATCCTTTCATCACTTTTTAAACATATTTACTTTTTTTTTATTGTTATTATTTAAGGGAAAAAGCACACAGTTTCATAAGTTTAATTGTAGATGTCAATATATTACTTAAATTAAATTTAAAAAAGAGTAATGACCTCAGGTGATTTTCTTACTTTCAGAAGACAGTAAAATAATATTCAGTTTGGCATTTTGAAACAATTACATATAATTTCTCAGTTCTCAGCTATTAAAAATGGTTGAACCTAATTACTTAGGTCATATTAAATTGCTATTTATAAAACAATTATGTTTAAACAAAGTAAAAAAAAAACTCCTAAAAATGTCAATCACGTCCGCAATACTTCCGACCTCGCTTGATTTACGATCAGATTTATCAACCGTAAACCAGATCAGACCGGCAAATTTATATATCAGAGCGAGCAATGAAAGGACCATTTATTCAAAGTTCCCGTTCTGAATTCGACGTGTGCTGGATTTGAAATTTATGCCAAGCATCCGTCCATATGCTGCGCTTTTGTGATGCATTCAATGAAGTATACCAAAATATGCGACGTTATAATATTATGCTCTTATTCCATATTAATATCATCTTAAGGTAGAGCATTGCTAGAGAAATGGCGAAATGGATACACGAGTTTATTATTCCTTTTAATTTTTAAATTTATTATTAATTTTGTTTGATAACATTTACAATATTGTGCTAAGTGGTCATATTTATTTTATTTGTAAGTACCTAAGTAAAATATATATTTTGGCTTTTTTATTCAACAAGCTGACCCGATGAACTTCGTACCGCTTGAGAATCGATAAATGTTAGAATAGAATCAATAGCTGAATTATTAGCTAAATTAAATTCAGTTTTTTATTAAGAATACTCAAAAAGTTTAATAATTATACAAAAATCAAAATGATTTGCGATGCGCGCACAATGAAAAATATGATAGATAACCTCACAATGTGAACATCTTCGGAGGTAACTTACCGTTTGTATAAATATTAAATAAATAAATAGTATTTCAGATGAAATATTAAAGGTGTTCTCTATGAAGAAAGTAATGATAGTCTGATATTATTGACAGTAAACTTTTTATTTTTAAAAATTATATATAGATATGTGTCCGCGTACATGTCTGTACACACACTCACTTTCTCGTACGTGTGCCTCCTGACCTAACAAAAAACTTTGATGTAGTATATTCAAAGCTTTGTTCAATTTATTTGTCTATGTATGACATTTGCGTTTAAGTTCTATATTATATCGATTACGATATGTTAGACATACCATAAGATTTTAACTGCCTATAAAGCTTTTAGTAATTTTTTAATTACATTTATATTAAAAAAATATAATATACCTATTAAATCTATTATCTATTTATTTAATAATATTCACAAAATATTACAGGTTAAGAAAATTATTACATTAATACTTTCTAATAAAAAATCTAACATTACGAAAACTTAATAAATTATTATAGATCGGCGGCAACTAGATAAGTCTTGACCAATCACAGCTACATAGTAACTGTAAAACAGTGGACTGGGAGTTTTCTCAGTTATTTAGTCAAGCTGTAATTTTAATTTTAAAACAGAGGATATAAACCACAGCGAGAATTTTCAAGAAATTCATCTGAATTAGTATTTATTTCGTTGGCTCAAGTTTAATTTTATTGTATTTATTTATATATTTTATTAGTATTTATCACATAACATTATAGGATAACCATTCTGATTTCGGCAACATAAACAAAACAGTTGCACATTACAAAATATATTATGCTATACATAGTTTAAATAAATACACAGTTTGAGGGTGAACTTTTGATGTGTATTATGTAACGGGTGTTAATACGACCGATATAATTACTACTGAGTGCGGCTACCTATAAAATTCGAAAATTATAAGCGATTTCAAAATAGCCCAGTACTTAAACGGCTACAAAATAACTGCGTGATTTGTAGCTGACGCGCTGTGTCATCTGCAACGAGATTTCCGTATCACTGAAGGTGGAGTCTGGGTGGCCAGGGTAAAAAATAACAGAACGACTACGCGACTGTCAAAATAGGTAGTTACTGGCGGCGGTCAAAATAGTGTAACTGAATGCACCATGCGGTGTCCATTTGTGTAACTTGTAGAAGGTGTAAGCTAGGCAATGGGAAATAAATGGCAATATTAGGCAAACGAAGTGATTACGTTTAACGCGAGTCTGAAGCAACGGCTGTGAATGAACGCCGTTTTTTAAAAAAACCATTACCGAATTACCGATATACTAACAAAATATTATACCCCTATTTAAATATATCTACGTCGGTTCTCTATGCTGCTATTTAAAACAAATAAATTATGGAAATTGCTATTCTGTTGATAACCTTCCTGAATCGCTCGAGTCATTTGAATACGTGGCATCAGGCAATTTGAATACGGCGTCGCCGTCTGTTTTGAAGTTAAGAATGTCGCAGTTCTGTAATTCGCCGCATCCAACCAACGTCTGACAGATTGAATTATAACATTCTGAAGGTTCCGCCGAGAATGTAGGGAATGACGGAAGGATAATATCTCCATAAGAATGGCTCAATAGTAAGGTAATTAGCAGAAACATTATTTTTGTGTCAGAAGACGGCCTCGATAATAATTTACACGGGTTAGCGAATCTGTACGTTTTTAAGAATTAATCTAATAATATTATTAAATGCAATTTGCAAAAAACGCAAAAGGAAAAAAAAGGTTTAAAAAAACATTTTATTTTGTACACAGATGTATAGTATAAAAATATATGCAAGTATCGGTTTTTTATGGTTTCAGAAAAGTTATTGATTAGTTATTCTGGTTGTAACTACATTAATTTTGTATGGGTTTTACTTTTTTTTTTTGTCTACGACCTCGCTGTGAAAGTTTTTATAGTAAAAAACTAGCCTGGTATAAAGATATCGTATTACTATTGGAGTAATTATTATGTTTGCGTAACACTGATTTGTTGGAAAATTCCTACTGCATTCAAAAGCTAACATTATAGGGATTGCTTTGCAAGGGTGTGTAATGTACGCGTCCGTTCTATTTCAAATCTGTAAGGCAAAGGTCCGATGAACTATCGACAGTAACTAGCACGTATTTGCATCGCGTCATTAGCACATTTCCCACGTGCAAATAATTCAGGCGCGTCGCCACCGCTGATGCTCGAAGTCATTTATTATTCCTCGGTGAATAATTCCAGAGGCAGGGATTGTTGAGTTCCTAGCACGCTCGGCTCAATTACACATCTCGGTACGCGTTCATGAGCCACCTTACATATAAGAAATTGAGACGTTCAGCTGGCGATGTTCTAAAATTGAACCCGCAACTATTAAAGCGTTTTAGTTCAACGCTTCAATATTACCAGTTCAGTTTTATAATAATTTGAATTGCATATCTATTCATTTTCCATCAAGTAATGAAAGGTCGAATAGGTATATAATTTAAATTGCTCGCCAATACCTAACATATTCGTCAAAATCCGTACGGAATACCTAAAACCGTCCGTTGGATCCCTTTTTGTCATTCCTCGCTTCAGTAGCTCTGACAAGGAAAGGCACTCCGGTTGAACAAAGGGCTCTATGTTGTAACTGCCTTCTTGCCAACGTCGGGGTACGTAAAAACCTCAACGAATGCATTTAGGTATATCAATATGTTATAATAAAACATATTCCTAATATATTCTATTATAATATATTAGGCGATGACATAACAAAATGATCTGACTGATACATACATAAGGCATCTAAAAGTACATTTAGGAATAAGTGAAAATAAATAGTAACAAGAAGTGTTTTTGACAAATTATTTCGTACAGCCAAAAAAATAACTTTTCTTCAAAGGAATTGAAAATCATTCGTTACACACAACACACAAATTACTGATTAGTGATATTGTCTCAGGCAACCTGAAAATAAATATTTTCATAGTCAAACAAAATATAAACAATATTTTCCTACCAAATCCAATCCGTTCTATAATAATCGTTTTTGATTTTGGTTTTTCGTATACATATACGTATACGTTTCGTTGGTTTTTCATATTACAATATATCATATTTGTACATGTGGCTATATCACATATTGTCCTTATTATTTATTTAAAGTATATCATTTTTTTTATTTTAAAATATTACTATTTTTACCTCGTTACATTCAAGATATTATATCACTTTTAATAACGCACGCCTGCTACCGCAAAAACATAAGCAAATGAAGCAAATTAAATTATAATCAGGCAAATGCGTGCCTTTGAATAAAACAGAGGCATTCCACTCATCTGTATAATGAATGAAGTGAGAAAAACGACTGGATCATAAAGAAATCATTATTATTATTTTTTAATCCATTTCAGCGAATCATTCTTCTTCTCATAATAAAAATAAACTTTAAATTACATAGGTTTTTCATTATATATTCCGTGTGCCTATTAAAGATTTATTTATGTTTATTTGAAAAACTAAAAGGAAATATACAAAAAAATAAAACGCTGGTAATTGATAGGTTTTTCTAGCATAATACAGAAATACAACAAAATAATATTATTTATCTTCACATTATATTTATAGTGGTAGATTCACACTATACCTATAATTAATTAATGCACATAGCTAATGGTGTTTGATGTTTATAGTATTGTGTGTGAATTAAGAACAAAACCATTGCCATAAAAAACAACTTTTTATTTCATTAAAATTAAATAAACAATTTAAATACTATTGTATTTAAATTTAGACAATAAATAACTCTTCAAAATTTGTTTCAAATGCTTTGATGAATCTCAATGTAGCTGTGAAATAAAGAAATTACAATATCTCACAACCTTATACCGCAAAGCTTAGAAAAATTATTTATTACGATCTGCTTCTTTTGAATTATGTGCAACATATTTGGCGTGGGTTAAAGGAATTAAAACCGAGTAAATGTGGCATCTCTAACATCTAAACTTTGGGATATTCATCTCAGCTAAGCTGTCATGGAAAACTTTATCAATCATGTAAATGGATGACAGTCGCTCGAGTTGGGGCCGTAGGGAGACCTCCTATTTTCACATACTCAAACAAACGCGCCTGAAAAACTATCGCCGGCCGCGGAACTTTTGCGGACTCTCCCCAGAGAATTTTCCCAAAGGATCTCCTTCAGTTTTTTTCAAGTGGTGTCTGCTTTGTTAGTAATGATGAATGGAGTGCGGAGGAGACTTTTAAAAGAGAGGCTTTCGTTTATTTTTTGGGAGAAAATCGCTAGAAAGAGCGTGACAACGAGATCCAATGTTATTTTCGTCATTAAAAGCTTTTTTTTTTATCGAACTAGAAAAAAAAACCATTTCCCAAGACCATTTCGAGTCCTGCGATTTTTTCATAAAAATTGATCATGGTTACCGAGGAAAATAATGTGACAATGTGAAAAACTTTACGTGAAAATAGTAAAAAGATCATGTAATCGGGACAACTTGTATGTGATTTTATAAAAATAAAACTGATGATTTTTAGCTGGGGCTATATTAGGGAGGTATATTTTTAAGTAATACATGGACGTTAGTACAGACATAATAATGACAAAAGTGTATGTAGTTCTGGCATACATTATGTGATGTCATCTATTTGTTTCTCTAAAAGTTTAAATTAACTTGGACCATAACTTTTTACCACCCCATAATTCACTAACATTAAGCAGTGCGAGTGTTCATGACGATTTCCTATTTATTCGCAAAGAGTGTAAACAAACATATAGGTTGGTCTCAAAAGCGCTACCTACAACACCCATTACAGCCAACGAAAGCAAGCAAGCGTTTCAAAGATCAAGCCGTATGTTATTTTTTACGTTTAAAGGAAATATCCTTTAATAAAAAGACGATCTTGAACATATTTAGACATTAGAAAGAGTGGGAAACAATTATGTAGCAACATTATTTACTGTGCATCCGGAGGTTATTACCTAAAAGAACGTCAAGTGAACGGGATAGTTGTTGAGAGCTGTTGAGGCTGAATGCTCCAGTCCGAAGAGGACCACATCCTCATTCAGAACCATAATATCCTCATCGCCATCGCGAAACGAGGTCGCCGGGACCAGACTTAGCTGGAGGAGAGTAGCACGTCAGTATTTCTTTCGGTTGGCCAACCAAAACATTTTTTTTCGTAAGCGCTATTTAATCCTAATTTGTAATTTGTATATGTATATATGTAACAAATAATAGTGAAAATACATGGCTATTTTGTTTACAAAACTGAGTCTATTATTAGTTTTCTTTCTTCTTATATTTTATTTAACATTACTCAGGGCTTATTGATTTATAAATTTTACAGCCCTCTTGAACACTTAAGTTAATTTATTTTATATTGTTATAAAGTTATTGAATTTTTTATCTGGAATGGTTTTTTATCTGGAACACGGTGTATATTTACTTTTTCAGAAAAGATATTATTCAAAATGTCCTTTTAATATGAACGTATCTGATAAATATAGCCGTAAAAGCCATTATACGAAGATGAGCCGAGATATTTCAGGAGTCCATCCTGGGCATGGGCGGGAGCAGATTGTCCGTCGCGCGACCGCAGCTTCCTGTTTCCGTTTTCAGCAACTCGGGATGACGTCACGTGTGTTGCACTTCCGCTTTCAAATGCGCCTCACATGAAATTCAGACTGAGGAAGTTTTCAGTTTACGGTTATGTGCCTAACAATAGGTATGAGAAACTATCTTTCGGGCTTTATGGCTTTATTCTAATTACGTAAATGACTAAGGAAAATTTATGGATTATGCTATAGATAATTTTATCGCTTGAAGGAAGTACATTAATTAATTTAATTAACTTTTGTAAATAAAATATACCTAGTAATAATCAATATTTTAAAAATATAAAATCTTGTGATAAATAGATGCATACACAACAATGGAATTAACAAGAAATGGATGTAATAATTTATCATGCATAAATAACATTACCTATTTAGAAAACCAGTAATATGTACTAAATCGACTCGTTTTTTTTGCTTGTATGATTTTAAATAGATTTTTCTAAAAAACGAATTTAAAAACACTTTTGTATACAAATTTAATTTATTTTGTGTATATGTCGCAAGATTACTAAAATTATAATTAAAGTAGAAGTATTATAATCATTCGTATTATTGTAATTCTAATATGAAATTCACAATCTCACTGGTAAATTTTAGCACAAATATAATCATACTGGGATGCATTAGAAAGATTGTAAGGTGTGATAATTTCTCATACTTTTACTAATTTAATTTAATTTTACTAGTGATTTCTTTTAATTTTATTAATCTTGCAATATTATTACTGCGATACATATAAAATAAACGTAAAATATATTATTAATAGATGTTATTCCTAGATTATTTTAGCATTGATTGTAGATAACGCTCTCTGTTTGTTTTTTTTATTTCCCTTCTTACACTAATAATACGTAATATTATTATTGTAAGAAATATATGCATGATCGAGGTTGATTCCTGCATTTGTGGCAGAGCAGTGGAATTTTTATATTCGTGAAAGAAGAAATAAAAAGTTAAATATTCTACAGTCCTTCTTTTTAATACCGCAACGGACTATGTAAATAATCCGTAAAAATGTATCAATATGAATACTATTTTAATATTATATTAACTTTTGTGACCAACGTAACAGTAAATTTGACAAAACACGTGAAAATACTTGGATTATGGGACACTCCTATATTCATAAAATCCATATTGTATTTGGGTTATGCATTTGCAATGTTATTGTATTTCGCGAGAAGCTGTGATCTTCTATACTTGAAGGGAGTGTGAAAAGGGGAGGAAGTTTGATGAGGCGTTGATATCATTTGTAACGAAGCTGTCCATTTTGTAACAGCGGGAGTTCGCAGAGATAAGTAAAACAATGAAAATGGTGAAAGAAGGTTATGCCTAAAGAACTTCTTTTATTATTAGAAAGGATACTACAGCTATACATATAAGAGAAGAAAAATACAATGAAATGGTACTAAGCTTCTAATATTTACATAATACTTAGAACACATGATTTATATAGAACATAATATATTAAACACGTTGAATGTGAGTTTAATAAACTACCATACCAAAACAGCTAATATAATTAAAAATAGGAAAAAAATATCTTGAATAAAGAAGGTGGACTTTCAGTCATAATGTTTTTTTATGTTAGTATGTGTAATACAATGTGATCTCAAAAGCGAAAGACATAGTATATATAATTCTATCGGGTTTTTAATATTTTGACTTTCATTGTATTTATGGTTATATTATTTACTAGTGGATGATTCATTTTTTTTTTTTTTTTGAAACATAGGTGTCAATTATAATATTTTTAATGATGTTAAAAATACTTGTCGCTTTTCCTTAGTCATGTTTTAAGGAAAAGGGCTTTAATGTTTATGTCAAGATGAAGGGACGACATGCAATTTTTTGAGTTACCTCGGAATGTGAGAATTTTTAAAATGTATTCAACTGGGCTAAAGATTGTCAATTTTATTATCAGAAGTAATTTAATAACCCAGCAATCGATAAGTAGCGCAACATAATGTATTATTATATGAACCGAAATACGAATCGGGACAAATTATTTGTGAAAAGGATCTAAACTGTTCTGTCGAAGACGCGATGCGAATTACTTAAAAGGTAGGTACTCTTTTTATATAAAACAAGTAGAATTAGCATACGGTTTTCGTTCGAATAATCACGTTGTAGTGGCAGCCTATCACTCGGGGTTAAGAAATTGATAAAAACAAGTAATATATTTTACCCACTTATATTTTAAATGATGACGGTTCAATGTTCTTTGGCCTTTCAATACCATTGCTTTGGTAATCCATAAGGTTTCACACAAAAAATAAGTAGGCGTTGAATCATGTCTTTACACCGATTTTACTATTTCACTGTTTACTAATAATAATAAATTTATTGACTGTTAATTAAGACGTGGTAAATATGCAATTACCGTAGTGAACTTGTGCGAAATCAGGTACAATAATGTGCTTTAACGCTTTTAAAGACACAGCACCGTAAAAACGGTAGGAGCAAGGGGAAAAAATAAGAAAAACTACAACGCAGTATCAAATTCTCCTTAGTCGTAAACACAGAGGCGGCGTCCCTCGCGTTTTTGGCGGGAAAATGAGCTACGTCGGTTGTTTGCCGCGCGGGAGCACTTCCTACTTCCGGTTGCCGCCATGTCTCTGATTGGCCCTTAAACGAAACGAGTTTAGTTACGGGCAGAGTTGCAACTGATACGGCGCGGGTTCATTCATTCGCGCCCTGTGCCCACTATCCCCCCCCCCCCCTCCTCACCCCGTCCGCTCTTTGAGGTTGAGCGGAGTTTGACGAATTACACATATTTGAGGATAGTAAAGTAGTTTGCGGATCGCATTCAATTCGTTCTCGTGAAAACGAGCTTGTTTTCTGGTTGATTTAATAATGGCGAAGTGAACATCCTACCCGTAAAACAATTTACCCACATTAAGTTAATAATAGATCACTATGATACCGATAAATATAAAATACCCATAGTTTACGGTCACGGGACCCGCTAAAAAACTCGAGGGTAATAAAAAAATCCACGATAAATCCTTTACTATGGTGATAGAACTCTTGAATTCCAGATATACTAATAGATATGATTAAATAACAAAAAAGATAACTATTAAATAGTTTGCGTAAAGTGGACTTAATTTTTTTTATTAATTTTAATCCGAGTTTAACCTGTTGAAATTGTTAAACATACTGTTGGTCCATATTTAAGTTGCTTTCTTGTTATAAGTGTTGTGAAAAAAACTGTAAAATTATCATATTAATTACAACACAGAAAAGGCAGTAGTCTTTGTGGGGGTGCAAGTTATTACAAATAAAGAAATATATAAACATAATAAAATGTATTCAGCTAATACATATATTTTAATTAAATTATAATTTACTACTACCAACATAATTGTTTAGTAGTAGTAAATTATTTAACCAGACTATGACGTCTTACAGCTGGGCACTACAGGCATCAATAACGGCATCTTTCCCTCCCCCCTAGACTACTCACGCCTACGGTACCAACATAGGTTGTTTCATATATGTGTTTGCGGCGCTTATAGCCCATTTGGTGGGCGTTTTGGATAACCATAGAGGCGACAGTGGGTTATTTTGTAGATCTTAGCAGATTAAAATAAAAAAAAACAAACACACAAACGTATCATGACATTCTTTGTAAATTTCGACGCGCGGCTAGTAATGAATACACGATAAATACGGTATTAATACGAGCACGAGTGTACGCCGTGCTATTTCCTTTTGTGAAGCACATAGCATACTTTTGTTCGGACAGACAATGGCTAGCGAGGGCTACGCTTCGCGTTCGCTGCGGCGGTCGAGTTAGTCCCCGTTAAACTAATGAGGAAATCGACATTCTGTAGAGAGTTTCACTCGCTATTGTTTTGTGAGCCGAAATCAACTTTATAAACTAAACAAAACCCCATTTTCTAAAGCAATGTGTTAAAAAGTAGCATTAGTAACTGACGCTTGGAACCGGTACACCGAACCAGAAAATAATAATTTTATCGCAAATTATTGCCATTTCACAAGCTTTTATTTAGCTTGCAATGTTTGTATGTCAGAGTAGGTCAAATCTTGCAAGCTGAATTAGAACCTCTTATCCTGCGGAGTTGAAATTTAGCATATTTTTATGGTAAGTATGACCTGATTCTACACCCAGGAATAGTTTTAAAAGAAGAAATTCCCCAACGGTCAACAGCACAGACACGAAATTATATATACGAATTCAAGCACATAAATAAAAGCTTGATTTAAAAAAAATATTTTATACTATTGGATTTTTCCCCTTTCCCGACCAGAAAAGAAGAAGTGACATTTTACTGGAGTTATAAATTTTTTTTTTTTTATTTATAAGTTCTTTATTTATAAACAGAATACATATTTAATTTGTTTGTTCACAAAACCCTTGCGGGTTTTTATGTGAACTCATTCGTTCCTAATTTAACTTATTTAATAACATTTATATCTACAAAACATATTCAATATTCACTTAAAACACTTTTATCAATGACGAGCTACTCATGACGGTATCTCTCCATACTGTCTTTAATTGTTTATTTATAAAAAAAACGGTCACTTCCAGTCGCGTCGGTGTAATTATAATGAAATCGGTACGAGTACATCTCACACCGGTCGCTTCGAGTACATTCATCAACAAAAATACTATTTACAATATATTTTTTTTAATTCTTTTTTTAAAACGTAATTAGATAAATTATTAGATTGCTTTATATTACTCGAAAGGTTATTAAATAAAATTGGAACAATTCTCTCCAGCCTTCTTTTGCCATATTCATTGTTGAATTTGGCCACTTCCAAAATTCCTTTTGTTGTTTGCCTTGTTTTTATACTGTGCGGTATTTTCTGTTTATATTTCATAGAGTAAAATTGTTCCAATATTACCTGATAATCAATTTTTTTTTCTATTGGTAAAGTATTACAATATTTAAATAACTTATTTTCCTCACTTTTTAATTTATTTTTAATTTTTTTTGGTACTATAGTTTTTATTATTTGAAGCTGAAGTTTTTTAATTTTTTGAATGTATGTTTTAAATGTTAGACCATAAGTACTAATTCCATATGTTATTCGTGTTTCTGCAAGTGATATATATAATAATCTTAGTATTTTATAGGGTACTTTATATCTTAAAACCGATAGTTTGCTTAGTATTGCACGTAGGTTTTTACATACTTGTTCGATATGTGGACCCCAATTAAACTTTTCATCAATGGTCAGTCCTAAATATCTATTTGTAGCGACCTTATTTAAGGAGGGACAAGAGCAAGGCTTTTGTATGCTATGTAGACACGCGTCGAGGTGTGATTTTATTTCTATACTGTGGTTGCTTTTGTTGTGGGTGCTGTGAATATGAATGTAATTAGTTTTACTCGAATTTATGACTAATCCACTATCGTGAGCCCATTTACATATTGAGTCGTATGCATTTTGCATTTTTTTTTGTGCTTCTACGATATCATTGTCCGCTGTCACTAGACAAGTGTCGTCCGCGAATTTTAGTATCTCACATTCTTTAATAACTCTGGCCATATTATTCACATACATAAGATATAAAATCGGTGCTAATACTGCACCTTGCGGTGCTCCATATTTTATTATTTTCTGATTGCTGACTTTGTTCCTAATTTTTACTGATATCTTACGATTATTTAAGTAATTTTTGAACCAATTAAGTAGTGGTCCTCTAATTCCGCATGTCTCAATTCTGTTTAATAACAAATCATGTTCTAAAGTATCGAAAGCTTTAGAGAAGTCAATCATGAGTACTATTACATGTTTTTTATCATTAAGACATGTATTGACATAGTTCCCAAATATCGATAGGAGTTGCGTTGTACTTTTATTACTTTGAAATCCAAATTGCCTTTCGTGCAATATGTTATTTTTACTCAGAAATTGTGCAATTTGGTTCCCAATATGTTTTTCCATAATTTTGTTAATGGCTGATAATATTGATATCGGTCTGTAGTTTCCATAAATTTTATGATTCCCGTTTTTGTATATAGGTCGAACAATTGATATCTTCAATTCGTCTGGAACGATACCTTCGTAAACGGACATGTTTATTAATTTAGCGATATCGGTGGATATTTCGTTCTTAATAATTTTTAAATCGCACATTCTTATTGAGTCAAAACCCGGAGATTTTCGTGAATGAAGACTATCTATGATTTTAATAATACTTTCTTTATTTGCTTTTTGGTAAAATATTGACATGTTACAATCAAAGTCAATGTCATTATTTTTTTCAATCTGAACGTTACATATTTTTTTAATTTTTGTCGTTTCACTTATGAAATTTTCGACAAACTTATTTGCTATCTCTACGTCCGTGTTATTACTACCCATGTATTGGATTATTACATCATCAACATTATTTTTCGATTTACCCATCATCTCATTAATTTCTGACCAAATTTCCTTTCCATTCCCATTGCATTCATTGATCCTTTTTAAATAGTAACTATTCTTGGCCCTCTGTATTGATTTATTTGTTTGATTTCTTATTTTATTATATTTTACTTTATTTGTTATATTACTAGGATCCTTTTTTACTCTTTGAAATGCTTTATCTCTATTTTTTATTTTTACAATTATTTCCTTTGTAATTCATTTATTATTTACATGTTTTGGTTTAATTGTTGTTGTATAAGTAGCATTGGAATAAATATTTTTGAAAGTAGATACTAAGTTATCGTACATTTTTTGGGAATTATCACAGTTTTTAAATATGTCATTCCAATTTGTAGCTATTAAATTTTCTTCAACCACTTTGTTATTTATTTTTCTGACCGTTAACTTTTTTGTCGTCGTCTGTACATTAGAGTTAGTTAATGCCAGCGCTGTCATATAGTGATCAGCGATTTTTGTTTTGATTATAGCGGTAGTAATTTGATCGGTTGTACTCGTTTTAATGAAAATATGTAAAAATATGTCGTTTTAATAAATTTGATCTATAGCGAATTAATTTAAAATTTTAGCCGGTTTTGAAATAATTGAACAATCATTTGAAGACCAGATCAAACATTAAGTAAAAACAAGTTAAAGCAATTGGTTTTGGCTTCAGAATTAATAAACGATTATAAAAGTAAAATACAAAACACCTGAACAAATTCTAAATATTAATATGGCAATTAAGCCTAAGTAAATCCCCTGTATTTTTAAAAACATATTATAATAAAAACAACGTGAATAATAATAACTTTAGAGTGGAATATCTCCATTGTAATGAGTGTAATCAATATTACAAATAGCTTAACAGTAATCTCCCGTCCTCAATGTAATCAAAATGTCGAGTGTCACAATTGATCGACCGGTTCAGAACGGAATAAATGGAGCGGACTACTCCAGCGAGACGCAACCCCACGAGTGCCCCACTAAATGTCGTCCTTATCTGAACCATCCCCGAGTGCTCTAAGTGGCACTTGACTCTTCTTGGCTTACTTACCACACTCGACTGATTCGGCCGAGACGGCGATGGGACTTGCAGCGCGTCTTCAAAGTATGTATCAATTGCCGACGCCTTAGGGCCGTAGTTAGTGTTCCTTTCCTCGAACAGATAAAAATAATATTTTTCCGCATGAAAATGTGTTTGTTAGTTATTTTGTTATATTATCGTTTTACAGCCGCCTCTGTTAGGGACCGATTTATATATCCCGCAATAAATACGTTTATCTTCTATACATATATTTATGTGTAAGAAGCTACTATCCCCGTCCTTTGTCCGTCCGTCTGCTGCATCTTTTAACTCGCAAAATACAAATACCTATGAAAAAGTTGATTTTTTGTGTGTATGCTTTTAAAAAACAACCATAACCATTTAGATCACATCTAATGTTTTAAAATAGTTATTTTCTTACTAAAGTCTGCTTAACTAGGTAGAGCTCAGTTAGTTTAGGATTTATGCATAGTTTTAATTTACCCTTGGACATGTAGGTCAAGAAAACTAAGTTTTAAGTCCATTTATAGCCAAGATTTATTTTTAATCGAAAGTATGACTAATTACAAATATAATGGATTGTTTATCCAACAAATTTTGATAATAATATTTTTCACATTTGCGCATCAGTTAAAAATCAAAAGAGGCGGATCTTTTTCTAAAACATTAAAAACCTTGTTATTCACGCGGTTTAAAAGAAACCAAAAGATATGATCAAACAAACATATTTTTTTTTTGCTTAAAAAATGATGCTATTTTTGTTATAAAAAAAATGTTAAATAAACAACCTATAGTAATATATTTACACATACTACGGTAAAAAAAACTGCTTATGAATTTTCTTATTAAAAACCCTAGTTTTCCTAGCCTGATAACGAATTAATTAGCGTTGTATGTAATAACTTTTACAAATATTTGTATAAGTGTAAATATAGAAATAACATAATATAAAATAAAACATATCATAAGTGTTTATTTATTATAGTTAACGTAAGAACTAAGAACTAAGGTATAAAGTAGATGTTACTGTTGTACATTCGTTGCATGTACATTGTACACCGTAAATTATCATTGTTTCTAAAAAAATATATAAATAAAATCATTTTAAAAAATCAATCTATAAACAAAATATCCAGCTAGTAAAAATATTTTTATTTATAAAATATATATAATATTATATCAATACAACTCGATACTTCATACGTACATAACTAATGGCGAAACGGTCATAAAGTGAAATCTAGCCGAGTCAATTTTTTTTTGTAATAAGATTTCTATCTATGTAGATGTTTAAAAGATAATGGGTATGGAGGAGGACTAACTTTATGTTTGTGGGTAGGCTAAACATAAATTAATTAGGGGTTTTTTTCGGGGGGTTTTTGTATTTTGGCAGTGGTTAGATTTGTTTCGTAAAGTTACGTCCAGAGTAAGGTACAAAAGATTTGGCTTTGCGCACAAAATGTTTTCATGTCGATGTCATGTGATTACTGTGTTTTTATTCAAATGTAGTTACTACATATAATAGTGTAGTGATTAAGGTGCTTGACTGTTAACCTAGTGGTCACAGGATCGAATTACTATTCCCTTAGCTCAATTGAGTATGGTCTTTTAAAAAAAAAACAAATTAAGTAAGTAAGTGAATTTTTAATGTTACCTAGATAAGATACATACAACTTACCTCATCTATTTATTGCCAACATTTAAATGTTCATACAATTTTATTTGTATTCTCAGATAAAGAAATCGATATAGCACCTTCCAATACAGCATCACAAATTAATCGTAGCGAAGCTTCTGAAGCCAATCTTATGAGCACTTTGTCACTTACCGTTTGTCCCCAGACCTTTCTCGAGAGACTTAACTTGGGTCGGAGTCGGCTAATTCCGCAGCATCACGTTTCTTTCCGGTCCGTTTGAGGCGCCATTAATGCGAGAGGATTTGGCTTTATGTACCATTTAGGGAGAATTTGATTTTGCGGCCAATGAATGGTTTTTAGTAAACTGGTCGAAAATATTGTGATAACTTAAAAATGTAATAGTTTTAAATGTTTTATTTTTTTATATGGTTTATGAATCGTTACCCAATAAAAAAAAATGTGAGTTTCCTAACTCTCAATCAAGGCAATCTATTTGAATAGTAGGTACATAGTCAAATGCGTTCCTTTTCACGCCGGGGTTATTTTTCAATTTCATCGCGTTGCGGTTTATGAAAATTATATGCTAATGATGATCCGACGCGGACTCGATCCAGCCTCCAATTTGCTGGACCGACTTTGGAGTCTTTTCGTTAGGTCTCGCAAATTTTCGCACGTCTAGTTTCGAAAGATGCCCCAATATTAAATTTGTTTTCAAAATTCGCATTGAAATTCTGTTTTGTATTCTGAATAATTTTTCCGCTCTGGAGTGGGTGTTTGGCTGCTTGATTCGGCGTAATATTTTTGGATATATTCCTGCTTTCAAATTCTTTAACACAGATTGGATGATGCGGGATATCACAGCTAGGCTCGGTTCGGGTTCAGCTCTTCTTCATTTTGTTTGGTCAGTCAGTCAACATTGATAAAAAGCTTTGTTACAATCCACCCATTCACACTGGGTCTACTTCGTTTTAGTTGAAAAAGGTATGAAAAGAAAATAAAAGTAGACAAGTAGGAAAAATTGTACTCGTGAAAACAACTCACTTGTTAAAACAACTATTGCTTGCAAATTCAGTCGATGCTTTGAATAAAATAAAATACTTTGCTTAACATTTTACTTTTTGTGTAAAAAATATTCGTCGTATCTTCTCGTTTACTCACACTCAGTATGGTTTGATTTGTGCTCTAGAGTATAGATCATAGAACATAGATAGAGATACAGATACAGATAGATGTGTGCAGGAAATGTTTAATGTCCGGAGGTTTACTTCCCACGTAAGTTAAAAGACAGTAATTGCAAAAAACATGCATTAATGTCTTTTGTGGGTATAAAGCTTCACTATTTGTAAATATAAACACAGTATCTTTTCTTCAAATACCTTATATTCACATTTCATGTTATTTTACCGAAAGTGTAAAATTTCTTCATTGGTAAAATTAGTAAAATCGCAGTATATCTTATTAGTAAACTAGAAAACAGTATCTTCATATAGATAATTTTGACAAATAATAAATGCATTAAATAATATTGACTACTATCTTTATTATTTTTCATTTTTTTGTGTTTACAGACAGTACAGGCATTCTTATTTACTATAGAAATTGATCAAATTGGACAGGGTGGCCCCGAAAAATATAAAATTATTATTTCCCTGCACATGCAGTGCATTGCAACGGCATAAAATGGGCTCAGGTGCGCGGGCAAGCGCAGATGTCGCCTTAAAGTCTACAGGGTGATAAAACAAAACGAACAGATCGTAAACAAGCACTCGCCACATCGGCAAATCCTAATTTATGGTCAAATTTATTTTCTTCCGAGCGGCTCGTAATGTCTCGAGAATTGTAAACTTTACAGCGTGGGTAGCGAACGCAATGCTATGGGATCTGTCAGTCCCTTGAACGACAGCCAAGGGATGACATATCGTTATCGCTCTGTCATTGTCACGTTATCGGCATTATTTTCTGTGTAGAAATCGTTATTTCTTCTGGTTGTAAAGCACAGATGGTGATGCTTTTCGTTGATCCAAAGTCTACCCTACTTTGGAAAATGTAGTATATGAAGGTGGAAGGTGATATTAAATTTTGAATAAAATATTTATTATAATGTGATTTTAGAAAATCTGTTTGTTATTTACGCAAAATATTTGATGAATTTCAAAGTAGGTTTTAGTTGCGAATACCTGATAGTACAGCAAAAAAATAATATACAACTGATAATAATACTTAGTACCTACCTTGTAATAGGTAACTAATAAACTAATGCAAATAAGTTAGCATAATCTTTAGATAAATTCTGAGTATTATCAGGAAAGAACGATTAAAATGAAATTCCGGACTCGATTTCAAGTCTTTAGATCTGATTCAGTGTTTAGCCGTATGGTATAATCTATTGTCACAGTTAGTTTTTCTTTTTTTTCTTCAGATAAGAGATTTACGGTCATCACTCTTTTTTTACGTGTTTTTATGCCGAATTCATCAATGTGAAGACAGTCACCAATTTGAAGAAATATTTTGCCAAAGTCACCAACGTGGAAAAATATCTCCCTAAATAGTAAATTTATAGAAATAAGATCATACTCTTAAAGTTTACTAAAAAACCATTCGCAAATGATAAACCCAAAATTCACAGAACGTTAGAATCGTTAGATTTATTTCCTATTTTGTATTTTCGGTCTGCAGAATAATCTCGGAATAGCAGAAAATAATAAAAAAAATATGTACTTTAAAAGATACATACTTAATTAAACCGGTAAGTTATTCTCTCTCAAATGCGATCTCGTGCGGCCGAGTGTGCCCCGTGACATGGCTTTTCCATTAAAAGCGCGCTCAGTGAATATTTCAACGTTCTCTTGCCTAAAATGAGGACCTAAAGAGTTAAATAATGTGATTCTTCACTTATTCATATTAAATAAAATGCTCCAACGAATTTAGCGCTGGGAAATTGTATATGTAATAATTCAAACTATATTTTTTAACTTAGAATACAGGTTTAAGGAGGTCAGGTTTTAATAACCTGAACAGTTCTAAAAAAGTGAAAAAAAAAAATAAAATTCTACCAATTCACTCCGGGAAGACAATACAAATCCATACATATAATATATAACCTAATTCAAAAGATACACTATCACACATTTTTTACAGAATCGCAAAGTGTTATCTGCCGGTTAATAGTCTACATATCTACATATTTTATTCGTATATAGTTTGGATATTCAACCACATTGGTCGTGAATTATAAAAAAAAGATATTTAAAATAAAAAATAGACCTTATCGTCAATATGCATGAAGGTTTATGTACTCAAAATATTTTAATAATATCTTCAAACATACGAGTTCTATGTATAATCTGACATCCATCCGTAACAAAACGATATATAATAAGAAATCACATTACAAACGCCATTCTAGAATAATATTAAAAAATCTTCTCATTTGTTTATATATTCCAAATGATGTGTAAAAAGCAGAAATCAGCAAAAAGTTGAAGTATTTTTTCTAGACCCTCCGGCGAAACACCGGTATCTCTTCCTGTGCATAGGCCGTTCTAAATGGTCTTTTTCCTGGACAGGACCGTATTCCGAAAAACTTTAAACGAAAAAAAACAAAAACGTATTTTTATTTTCAGACATTTCCCTTTCAGCATAAATATATTTAAAATAGCATATGACTTATTTAAATCAGGTGATAGTTTTTTTTACTATCGTTATGTCAATATTAAAAACTCAAAAAGGGTAACGAAGACAAATTCATCAATACTCACTCTTTACGTCAAATAATCTTCCACTTAAAATTACCTATAATATATTTTGTACGTTTATATAATTTATTAATTAATAAAGTATTTACAGCCGTATTTTATTGACCAACATTTATTCTTTTTTTAGTTTAAATGAAAAAAAAAACGAATATATTGAACAATTCTAAATCTATTTTTTTTCTTTTTATAAATTCTAACGCTTATCATAAAAACAGAGACCAAATATTTATATACGTTATATAATAATACTATAAGAAATAGAAAAAGAAAATAATAATAAATCATTTTTCCAAGTATCGGAGGGAGGGGGAATGTTCAATCTTTGAATCTTATAAAATACATAGAATTAGAGTTAATCCATCACTAATTTTTAAATTTAAAACTAATATCTGATTAGTTACTAACAAGAATATGTTACTGATTTCGTACCGTGGATTGATTTATCGTAATTTAAAAATAGTTTTATTTTGCCTGCGGCATAGAATACTATATTAAATACTTAGTTACGTTTACAGTAGTCAGATGTACAGCACTATCTGTTAAAATTATAAAATAAAAAAGTAATTTTCATCTATATGGTTTTCAGGCAAATTTGGCCTAGTTGAGTAGGGCCAAAAATAATTGCATATAACCTTGGTCAAAGCAATTATTTTATAAAATGAAATCCAAAACTGGTGTAACTAGTTACTGCAAAAGCGTTTAAACTTTAAGGATTTTTTTTTTCGAATCTACCTGGAATAAATCGGGAGTCGCTTTTTAAATATTTTGTTTTTCTCATATGTGCGTAGGGTCCTAGAATATAGCTCCCAAATTTGGAATCTTAAGTACGCGACTCATGTATCTAAATTTGAAGCAGTTCCAAATAAATTCCTTAACCACATGGATCGGATCTACTTTGCAGTTAGATCCGATTCTTCTTGATTTCATAAAGTTAATTCCTTAGCTGATGCTGTATATGCATTCAGGTGGAGAGGGTACCTTCACGTCAGATAAGAATAGTCCATTTGCTAAGCTTATGGGCAAAATAAACTCATTTATAGAATGTGTTCAACCTTAAATTTAAAATATCCATATATTGATATATCTAATGGTAACCTAGTAGCGGTCAAAAAACCAAACTTTAAAATAAAATTTCCCATTTCTTTCCCTCCCTCTGTCTTCATCCCACTTGCAGTTCTTAGGTTAAACACTAATTTTATACTTTTTTCGTTTTCTATGTCTTTACTATTTTGTTATTGTGTATGGTTTCTTTGATACGTAACTGTTTTATTTCCCGCAAATAAAGATAAATACATCAAGAAATAACATTGCCCACCGGTCTGAATAAGTATTACAAAATTGATTATTCTCGTATCATTCTAATTCGGCACTGTCGCGTCAGTGACGCGCCCGTCCGCGCCTACAAAGAGTCGGGCACATGTACGCGTATAAGCATTTGCCGGAGAACGAGCAACGGGAAGCACTGAGGGAGACGACATTCATCCCCGTCGTGATAAGGCCGGCCACCCTTGCGCCCGCATATTTGCACCTCTCTTGCCACACATTAACGACGTCAACATATTTGTAGTTCGATTTTGACATTGCATCTTTATTGTATATTATTTATATATTATCGCATGTTAAAGTCCTCAGTAATCGTATGTTTTTATTCAATGGCATTTTCGCTATTTCAAAGAGCTTTGTTCTAGGCAGGTATAGCTATAATAATTTACAATCTGTACTTATTATACAACAACAATTAATGGGGAACGATCAACATAGAAACAAATCAGTCCAAGTCGCTTTATACGTATATTCCAAATAAACTTTTTTATACTTTTGAGCATATAGATTTAAAATATATCGGATTATTTTAAATCCCTATTTAAACTTCCAAAAACCAAAATATTTTGTCAACAAAACTACTAAAATCAATATAAACTCGTTAAATGCAATACATTTTAGCCGTTAAAAATGTATAACAAATGTATGAAATCATGTTTCAAATTTTATAAACAACCGTGTAATAAATATTAAATGCAATTAATTAAATTTAAAATTCTACAATGAGAACTTCCTTACAGTAGTCATATCACCCTACAGCAACCATAAGACACATCACATCATTTACTCTACAAATGTTATTACATCATCATTGTTTAAAGAGTTATTTTTTTAAGAATTCGAATAGCTAGATTATTAAGCAATTATTTTTAAGCCCTACTTAACTAAGCTAAAGTTGGGAGAGTGGTAGTAATGAAGTGTTAAAAACGATACAACTCTTTTGTGAATTAGAACCCGTGACCAGGGTCGAATATACAGGAAGACCCAAGACCATTACCAAAGATTTAAGGGGTTTTTATGATCTCTCTTACGTGTAATAAAATATATTAAAAAAATATGAAAAAAAAACATACCTAAATTTATTATATTTGTCAAAGCGCACGCGCTCGGCCAAAGCCGGTTAATGCCCCAGCGCGTCGCGGCCTCGCGAACGGAAAATCTTATGAAAAGAACGATTTAATATTATCAGAAACTTTAAAATTTTTTTCAGAAACCATCATGAATTTTGGTGACGGCAAAATAAATTATGTTTGAAGTCGTACGGCCAATTAGCTGGTTTTTTTTATGGCGAATGATCTTGAGACCCGGTGTATAGCTGTATCATCACTACAAAGCCTTTTTCAGAACTGACGTTACCTACTGATTTTCAACTACTTAATGTAAGAAGGAAATTCTCAAACCTATTATTCATTATTTATGTCCTATTTCATATTAAGCATTTTTCGCGTGTATAATAATAAAATAAAGGTTTAGGTTGGTCGAAGCAAAGCGCAGCGAGCTTCGTCAACAGCTGATTGCTGAATAGGGCGCCGCCGTAAAAACCACTCGGGAGTTCTCAAAACGTTTGAGCGCCTCCTCCCAGCACAGCTCTAACAAAGTATCTGCTGTAAAATCTACCGAGCGCAGTTAACAACCAGTTACTTCTACATTTTCACACATAGACTTTTCCTCGCCCTTTTGTAGGGAAGCAGCTAATTATAATGTAGAAAATTTTACAATAGGTTTTGCTAGCATCCCCACATTATTAACATAAATTTATTTTATTTCCTTTAACACGTTTATGTAAGCGTTTGTCTATCTAGATATAAAAGTCTATCTAGAAATAAAAAAGTTTTATTTTAAGAATATGATTCTTCTAAATTAAATTTAATACACCGTGGTAACATTTTTGAAAAATTAAATCAGTTTAATTTTATTTTTTCAATACATATAAATAATCATAGTTTAAATTGGTGTATTTCATGTTCTACTTGTAAATTGTTTTTTTTTTCTATTTATTTTATGTTATTTAATCATAACCTGTATTTTGTATAATTTCTGTTGTGTCACCATAGTAAATATATAAATATAGGGTGTTTTTTTTAGAGGCGTGGTTTTCAATCTGGCACTACTTTTTTCGTAGTTGGTGTTTTTGACAGCTGTCACTTGATTTATGCTTAGTTTGGTTTGCCATTTCATAATGAATAGACTTACTCCTGAACAACGTTTGCAAATAGTGCAAATTTAGAAAAAATCACTCTAAATTTTTTTAAAATCACTCTAAAATAAAGTAAAAATCGCGTCGTGGGCCTGTGGCGTGGCCTCCAAGATCGTGCGATTTAACACCGCTGGACTATTTTTTGTGGGGTTATGTGAAGTCGTTTGTCTACGCAGATAAGCCGGACACGATTAACGCCTTGGAAGAGAATATTCGGCGCGTTATTGCTGACATACGGCCCAACTTGCTGCAAAAAGTGGTTGAAAATTGGGCCTCTCGGCTGGAATTTGTTCGAGTCAGCCGCGGCGGCCACTTACCCGAAATCATTTTTAAAACATAATGGCAAACCCTTATCTTTATAATAAAACTAAATTCTTAGCCATAACATCAAATTATATGCGTTTTATCTCTTCTTGAAAACCACGCCTCTAAACTTATCACCCTATATATAAATAAATTTATAATGTCAATTTATTATAATTATAACGTGGTACTGAACATTATTTTTCATATTTCTATTTGCGCTCATAAATGAGTATAAATTAATTCTACCTGGCCAGTAATAAATAAAACGTTCCATTAGCCGCGCTGTCATATGTTTGAAATTTGAATACGATCGCGCCCTAGTGATGAGCGCTATGTCAGTTTCATACTAAAAATTTGTTCATTTTAATGTCAAATATCTATATTATCCGACCAGCTTTCGATGTGATTTAAACGGCTGTCGTTGTTTTTTGAGAGCACGCAAAAATTCAACTCTTTCGCTTTTGTACTTTTCGAGTTGAAAGTACAAAAAAACGGACGTATTGATGTATTAAATAGTTTTTTTAAGACCTACTTTAACTTTGATTGATCTACATGGCTACGGATTATTTTGGTGAATAATAAAATTATGACGAAATTAAAAAAATCCTAAGTAGTAAATAATAA
The DNA here is from genome assembly GCA_020383195.1 of Neomicropteryx cornuta. Lineage (NCBI taxonomy): Eukaryota > Metazoa > Arthropoda > Insecta > Lepidoptera > Micropterigidae > Neomicropteryx > Neomicropteryx cornuta. Next base: position 18,602,503 of record JAHKQU010000014.1, read on the forward strand.
TAATTATTAAATCAATTCGGAATTGCAAAGCGGGCGACTTTTCGGGTGAGTGATTCTTTTGTTCATGACTGTACGTACTTTGCACGGATGAAATAACGCTCAGACATATGCCACTTCTTCTTTATTACCTTTATAGATTATTTATACAACTAGGTTTCTGTCTATAATTATTATTATATCAATTATTGACATAGTATCGTGTCATATATAGGTTTAATTACTGAAAAACGATAATTATAACGCTGACGAAAAATAATTACACTTTGAACTTCGTCAAACGTCCAAATTTATACGAACCATGCCCGGATAGCATTCGCGCCCTCTAGTGGAGCATTTTTGCGGCAGTTCGTTAATTTAGCGCGACAATTCGGGCGGCAAGCCGGGAACTTCCGCCATATTGTTTATCCGCGACCCGCCGGAAAAAAGAACGGGCGGCGAATGACAACGGCCGTTGAACGATTTATGTGTGCCTGTTATTTGTGGAAATCGGGTTCGTTTACACTAGACCAAGTACATTATAACGTATAATTTATTTTATAATTTGTCAATTGACAGTTTTGCTCTGTAAAACTTCTTTCTCAAGTCACCAAAATTTTTGGCAAGTACCTATTAATTATTTTTAAAATTTGCATAACCTAGTTTTTATGTATAAGAAAACAACTTATAAAATAAACATTAAAACCCAATATAACTTTAAATGATTGCCTAGTTTTTAGGTGTTTCTTAGAATTATTATTTATAACAATCAAATTGTACATATTTTTAAGAATGAACTGTTTTTAAAATAAACCAAAAACGTACCTATATGCATTTTGATTACAATCTAGATGATGAGATTATTCGTAGTATATATTTTATTCGCGATCTTGAGGATTACCTCAATATTAACCGTATAAATTTTGAGATTTTGAAATCTGGAGATGTGCCCCAGAATTATATTAAAACTGTAAAAGTTTTTCATTTGGTATACAATGGATTTCATTATTATACATATAGACAATCAAAGTAATCTTTTAGATTACTTTGATCCCCTTTGATTACGGGCTCCCCTTTTAAATTTTATTTAAAAGGGGAGCCCGAAGGGCCTAAATTAGATGTATTAAAAGAGGTAATAAACGTCGTTTAAGGTTAAGGGCTTAAGGGTTTAAGGGCAGCGAATAAAAAAAAAATAAATTGAACGAATCGTGCTGAGAATTTTATTTAATTTTTTGTCGAATGCGTGGGTTTTTAAGTATCTTCAAAGCTAATCATTTTAAAGTGTTTAAAAGCAGTGCACAGCATATAAAGTCACCGACCAAAAATTTTGTTATTTTTTGCATTTTCTGCGTACGAGAAGGTGTAAAATGAATATTATTGTTTCTTAAGCGAAGTCGATTGTAAACGCACCCTCACTTTTAAATTTCCCAGTAATTTTAATTGGGATTCCTCTACGCGTATTGGCCTTCCTATTACTCCCGTCTGTTTGTAGAAAGCTGCATTTTTCTTTTATTTTCCTAGAGCTTCGAATTTCGGTGACGAACACCGATTTGGCAGTTTATTTCTAGCATTATTGAGGTGCCATACAACCCCCTCCCCCCGCCCGTTCATGTACGAAGGTATACAAAGGAGGCAAATGTCAGCTCACTGGATAGGAATTTAGACAGTTAAAATTATTTCTATGTTAAAAAAAATATTGTACTTTATTTATACATTTTGTCAATTATAAACATTTTTGAAATGTAGAGCGTCCATTTATTTTTCCGCACAGGAAAATTATTGTTTGTTAAGCGTTTTTATAGTTCCTTTATTTTTTCATAAGCTATGATTACTTTTTTCGTCGCATATACAAATTTTCTTCTTGTACCTTTTCAATATTTTGTAATTTATTTTATGATTTTACCAGTTTTTCCTTTCTTCCAAGATTCCAAAAAAGTCATGATACCGAACTAAGGTATTCTATCAATACTTACTTGCATGCCCCGAAACTTAAACACTCGTAACTGGCCTTACCCATACTTTTAAGGTTTCGTCGTGAAATGATTATGCCAGAATTCGCCGAAGAATCTAAAGCGGCTATTAGTTGGTATTTTTTGAATCTGAAAATAAAATGAGCGTTTTCCCCAGGACAATATGCAGTTAGCGAGTACATGGTTGATGCTGATGCAAAATGGCTCTTCTTAGGGTAGCCCTGATTAGTTATCATGAGAAGTCATGATGTTCACAATTGCTTTTTTTCGATTTTCGAATGTCAATTATGATTAATGGCGTCCAAATCAATACCACAAACACCATCATTGCATTGAGCGCAGTGATGGAGATAGCATAACTGTCTGTGTAGTCGCCGATCCAACCAATAAAGAAACCGGTTGGCAGAATCATGATTCCCTTGAACATCATGTATAGGCCAATCGCCGATGGTACTTGGTCGTGTCTGCACAGTTCTGATACCGCTAAGTTGTGGTAAACAGCTATTAAAGTTTTCCCGAGTCCTGTCATTAATGCAACAATCAATACTGCTGAGTACGGTATGTTGAATAGAATTACTGTAACATAAACGTTTATTATAGGTAATAGAAAAAAATATTAGTAAGTAATCAATTTAGCACAACCCTTTAGACTTGACCCGTCACAGCCATTATAAAAGTTTTTTATATGTAAATAATTATAACAAAATATATAATCGAAAACCCCCTAGTCTCACTTTATTTATTAAGACTTATTTTTTTAAATTTAACTCAACAATTAAATCAAAGGGTATGTTTCTATCGCAAATTATTTAACAAAATATGTTAACTAAGTTAATACTTACTTTGTCTTACAATCGCTGAATAAATACATGCGAACAACAAACAATGAAATGCTTTTATTTTGTGTCTGTCTGTTATCACTGGTACAATAAATCTTCCAAGTAAATCTCCTCCGGCAGTTACAGATATAGCCAAGGCCGTATTTTCTTTACTCGTCTTAATCATGTGCTAGAAAATAAAGTAATTATCACCTTTCTCTAACATATTATGTAAGACAGAAAGAGAACGACCTACGCTACTTTACACCTCAATAAAGTCATACGCTAACGCGATCTAATGGTCGGTTATTTTAGGAAAACATCATTTTGGTCAGTTTCTTTTATTTATACCTTATAACTTTATTTATACCTTATACAAATTCCGTAGTCATCTTTCAATTGCGATATTAACCATAATATATGTAAATTGTCCCTTAGTATATCATTTCGTAATGCTCTACACTCGTATTAGAGCGAGCGGCAGTTCTGCGCCTCGCCTGCATATCCGCACACCTTCGTACGGCAGCTACCCTTTCCGTGCCACCGATTAGAAGAGGAACACGGAAAATAACTTTCATCTCTTTCCATCACGTTGTGCCTAATTAACCGATGCTAAAAACTCTATATCTTGAAAAATGTTGCTTTTTCACGGATTAAAAATGAAGATTCGCGATTTTTGCATAATAATACTAGTGCACCTACAAACCTGTAATTTTCTGTTTTTTGTGGGTTATTAGAAACTAAAGAATTTTAACAGTAAAAATGCATTCGAATATAAAAACTTACATCCACGTTAAAAACAAAGGTTTTTCGTAAAATTCCCGCTTTATATTCCCACTTTAGATTTTTTTTTAATAATAAATATTAAATTATTTGAAGTTTTAAATTTTGATAATTATCAGTAACATTTAATAATTGGAAGTTACAAATTTACTTTTCCTTTTGTTACTGTCTATGGATTTTTTTTTTTTTTGCTTCTCTTTAGGTATTTATTTATTTATTTACTTAGATGTACTACTTACTTGTATGCACTTACATTTAAAACTGAAGGATACATCATTTCATAATTGAGCATCGATGTATGTGTTAAGCAGGCCCCCACTACAATAGTAATAAATCGGACGTTCAACAGTAATTGTAAGTTCAATAGAGTTGCAATTCTGCTAAAATATGATTGTTTTTTTTTCACAAAGTTTTCTTCGAGTACATCTAAAACAGAAAAGAATATAGCTGTCATTATGTTCTGTGTCAATTACCTATTTATAATGAACTATAGAAAATATTAGGAAAATATGTAATACGATATTTATTTATGTAGGTAATATGCCCTATAAAAATTATTTAGTGTGATACTTCTTTGTAAGAAATACCTCCAAAATATATGTTAAAAATAACTATTTACATTATATATGTTATATAAATTGTGATTTGATAAATCTTGCCCCGTAGCGTAATCTTTATTACAGATATGTATTTAAAATACATATAAGTTTATGTATTCTAAAAGAGTCTGCCGGCTCGTCTACCAGATACTAATAATATAAATGTATCTACTAACGTCTCACTTTTCATTTTTACTTTTTTTTGTGCGTTTTAACCTTTCATTAATTATTCATATTTCGTCATTGTGCGTCATTTGTCCACCTATTTTTCTGTGTTTAATATTATTATGATTAAATATATAGCAAACGCAACAAAAAATATTCGTTTTTGTCCTAGACAGTCTGAGATCAGTGCAATAACTCATCATAATACATCTCTGTACATGGACTACCGCCTTAGTTTCCTTCCATCAGGTTTCAGTTTAGATTTTGCGATTGATACGAGGAACTTTCTAATTAATTTTATAAACAATTCTCTAATTCGCTTCAGAAGCTCGGTACAGAAGAAAGGGTTTGGTAACTATCTTCAAATCTCTTTTCAACCTTATATTAGCGTTTTTGCTAATTTTGGTCGAAAAAGTATTATATACTTTCAGTTAATCTCGACAACTACCTAATGAATTTTAATGCGGTTTTTTTCCATTCGTTAGTTTGTTTCATGGTTAATAATTAGGTTATGCTGAATTAAAAAAATAAAGGTGAGCTCGTTGACTACTTTTCATGAAAAACAACAATACCAACAGCATTAAAACTCTGAAAGGAGCACATTGTTTATTTACTACATTACATGAATAAGGCATACAAACAATGCTTACCTGCCCCCTTTGTAATTAATTTATCATTCCCTTCCAAATTTGTTTCATTTTTTCTCAGTGTTTGTCCTTGCTTCTCAAGCAATTCCTTTCCCTCCTCCTTATAATATTTATTTTCTTTTAGTACCATGTGCCATCTTACTGGCTGCAAAAGTAAACCACCAACCACCTAAAATTACGAAAAATATTAAACCTATTGCAAGAATTGTATTTTAAACAGAACATTTTTTCCGTAGATATACTTTTTTGTATAGATTTCGGTTTCCAGCAGTCGACTCGCCAGCATGCGACTGCGGTGTGCTGCGGTGCTGAACACCAGACGATTCAACATACTGTTGGGGAGTTTAGAACCAGAGCGTACCTTGGCCCATTCATAGATATCCATAAGGCATCTACATCCAATGAAGCAATAGCCTGGATAGATAAGAAGGATATAAACTTATAATCTTAATTTCGACATAAGTAATATTTCTTTAATTATAATTTTGTTTGACTGAGCTGTTATTCTAATTTTTTTTCACTTCCTGACCATTTGTTTAAGTTTATTCTTATGGATATTGTATATTAAACTGACATTTTGTATAGTGACATTATTTTCTTATATAGGCACCGTTTTTTTACTGTTTAATTACTGTTATACATCCATACGCTAATAATAATATTTGTATGGGTACTTATATTGCAGCATGACATTTTTAAAATCCTCAACGATTTTGTTTTTAATTTTTTATGCTAGTATCATCAATTAGGTATCTTATGTCCATCTCAGGACAGATGTATGTATAGCACCTAGTTAGATAGAGACAGTGCGTAATCCGATATACCACTAAAACAGTTATGTGATCTGTGGATATGCGATGAACTTACCCTCCCACCCCAAAATGTTTATAAATATATTTTTGTTGCATAAAAAGACAGACATGTCGTTTTGATTTTCAACACAATGCAAAGTAATACATGTTTTTGAATTTTCCAAAACTTTATTTTTGTCGAAACACTATAGAATATTGTATAAATCATGAATAATATCAATTTGTACTTTTTTAATAAATAAATAAATATTTTTTTAATTAATAGAAATTGAATACCCATGAAATTCGAAAATATTTAAGTTCTATCGGTTTTATATTCACATCTGTCCATTTGAAATAATACTTATCAAAAAAACAGTTCGAATTTATTTGTAGGTAGTATCATTTTTAAAAATCTATGTGTAATGGAAATAAATGTCCATCACTTAATACTTAATAATTGTATAATGTTACCCGATCTTCAAAATACCAATGCGAGGTTTTTATTTTGCCAATAGTCTGCTTAGTTTGATTTTTAAGTTTTACAGAAAAGGGTATATTAGTTGAGAAGAGGGAGGGGGGGGGACCAGGAAGACAAGTTCACGCTTTATACGTTGAGTATGAAATTTAAGCAAAAATAATTGATATAACAAAAGCCCAAATGTTATTTATGTGTATTTCTTATTGAGTCCGAAGAAGTGTTGCTTGCGACAAAAGATACGACGACATTAACGGGTAACAGCCCGCAACGAAACGGCCACACGAATGGAAACAGTAAACAATATGTATTTTTCTGCTTAATTAAATCCCACTACAAAGCGAGAGGTTGAGCCCGAGTGCGAGCGAGAGGCAACTAGTTCTGCATGTGTTGTTTACAAATCGGCTATAGAAAACATTCGTGCTTGCAATCGCAATTAGCAAGAGGAAATTTAAGAGTTTGCGGGTCTACTATATAACTAAATCGAAATTTTCTCCATCGCAACCTAAACTGTTGTAGATTCACATGTTGTATCTGCGTAGCTTATTGGGATTTAGCGTACAGAAAGAAATTTATTTTGGCGTTTTAAATACACACACATACTCTCAAAGAATGGAATAGTTTAAACCGTAACGTCTTTAAAAACCTAATCCTAAGAAACCATCCCAGCTACGAAGCGGATTTAAATGTTTTGCTTAAAACTAAGCTCATTTTTTCATCACTGTAGTTTGACCCTATTTATCAAAGATGATAATTTATTGGTAAAATCAGGCGAGAATCACTACTGATGTTTTTAACTGCGCTAAATTCATCAGGTGATACTCAACCAGCCAGGCGTACGCAAATTAGGAATCTAATTTTTTAACCAGGTAACCAGTCGCAAAGGTGTACCCTATGCTAGCAGCATACTGGAACGGAGAAATGCAAACTTTAAATAAATAAATATTTTTCTAAAAAAACAATAAGCGCGCGAAAAAATTTTACATGTGATTTCTCATCAAGAAAATATTTTTAAATATAACTTTTTTATGATTTCAAATTTCAAAATTCCGGCTACGTCACAACCTAGTATTTCTTATATAGATTCGACTAAAACTTTAAAATTCTATTTAAAAAAAATATAATTCCAATAAAAAAAAAATCGGCACAGCCGTAACGCGCTAATGGAGTATTAAAAGAATGGATTAAATCGGCGGCTAGATTTTAATCGCAGCTCCAATAATATAATATCATTCATTCATTAATGGTCGTTTTAAGTCGCAGCCGCTGCCTGCCTGCCTTTGTGCGCCCGGAGGGAAAATGCGCTGGAGCCGTGCCAGATATTCATACATTCAAATGGCAAACTTCAATTGGGCGGGGGCTGAAATGGCCGCCCTTCCGAACACTTTTTATGCACTCTTAATTGATATTATGGCGGTCTAATTTCATCGAGCGCTGAAGCGCCCATTCAAGCGTAAATTTAAGCGCAGCCGACGTGCCTGCCTAATCTCTGGATAAACGGCTTTTATGGCCGTGACACTTGTACCCGTAACTCTACCTCGAGGAATTTCATTCTATACCTTTCAAATGTCAAAACTAAGGTGAATATTTCGGTTAACTTTCACTTAGGTAATCAATCATAAACAATCGTCAACATATTGGCTGGCAGAGACAACATCTTAAAAGGCGCGGATATTATAAGGAAAGCTCGCCCGTTTAAGTGTTTAATTTAAGGGTTACAGCTTAGTGCCAATAAGTTAAATTGAAGGGATGAACGCCCTTCAAAAGTTACTTTTTGATCATAGGTGACTTTGACTTGGAGGGGACGATATTGGCACTCGTTTTATTGTGTTCGCGGTCAGCTACATTACGTACCAACAAAAATACTGGTCATAAAGAATAGGTTGATTGACTTGAAATGCAATTACTTTCAGATTGCAAATTAATAACCATTATAACTTCGACTTCTGAAACCCTATAACAAATGGTTAAATAGAAAGGTTATAGAATTGCTATTGTTACAATAGATTTTACCTACAAAAGGCCACATTTACCATTGAATCTCAAAATTGATTATCTTACTACGTGTTATTCACAATTAAGTGGTTATAGACCATAATCGAACTACAATGACTACTACTAACAAAATTTTGAAATTAGGGATGAAAATAACCTACACCATTCAGACAGAAACCTCCTAGTATGAAGGCGGTTCCCTGAAATGAGTACTCATTGAGAAGATGCTTGACCGCAAACGGCATCAAAACCTGTCCAATTCCAGTCCCCGCCATGTAGAGTCCAACGGCACGTCCTTTTTTTCAACGAAATATGAATTGACGGCCACAAATAGCGATGACATTATCATTCCCACGCCAATTCCTGCAATCAACAAAATTGTTTAGTAAAATATATTTTTAACATTTTAAAGATAATGTACCTACCGAGAATATGAGATAATAGAACAGAAACCCAAGAGACATGTTTGACCTATTCATGTTCATTTGTCATGTGTATATTTGGGTTGTTTTTTAAGCCTAATTTAGCCATGCCCAAAGTGTAAATGACTGTTAAACAGGTTTCGGATGTCATTCATATTCATTCCATCTTAGGCCAGTAGTAAAAATAAACACTGCTACCCACTACCATGTCGATAGTTGCCGTATACAACCTTCAAAAATACCTCTAGGCCTCGATAATAGAAGCTAAGCTAAAGCATAAAATTTTACAGGATTGATAAAAGAATATTTGCTATATTTTAATTTGGATCATATTCTTTACTTTTATTTAACCATAATTTTTTCCCAAATATTTCTTATAACAGACATTGTTTTGTAATAAAATATCAGAAAATTGATACCTAATTTTGATAGAAAGTTACCTATTGAAACAAATACAGTGGGTTAATAATTAAGACATTAATATTTGTGTTACTGCCTCATCAGAAATTGCTTCGATCGTACGGTATTTGTACGATTGCTTAATTTATTTTGTATAAAGTATAAAGTTTTTGTCTTGATTATTATTTGTTATTACATATCCTTTGAAGAGTTTCCTTTGGTTGTATGTTGTGATAGTTGTAAGGTGGTATTCGATGAAGTTATTTTTTTGCGTAATGTTTTTTTTTCTTAGCTGGGATGGGATTTTCCAGGGAAAGGTTTAAATTACTCTGCAGTTAAGACTATTAACTCCGCTCTTATGGTCCACTCTCTGATAGTACGCTGAAGAAAAGAATGGAATCTGACATTCTTCTTCTTGAAAAATTCCTTTGTTTTTGATGATGATCTTTTTGTCTAATACAAAAGGGTTTCTGAAATTGTTCACTAATCGAGAACCATGCTGAAAGTTTCAAGTGGATCTTAAATAAGTTTACAAGATAACGTATTTTACGCCCTAAACTTAAAGGTTCTGATTTGAGGTCAGGTAGAAATTTCGATCGACTGTTGAATCTCAGAAAGGTCTTAAACACATGTCTGCTGGCTAATTGCTAAATAATATATAACACTGTCGTAAATATCAAAATGCTAAAATGCTGGTCAATAGACGGGTATAGACATTTCTTGGGTATGTAGGTATAAGAAACGATTTGTTTTACATAGAACCAAAATAAATTCTGCACAAAATAGACTATATTAATTAATATTTGATATTTAAACAGTCTGTTACTTCTTTCACTAAAAAATATAAACATTTGAAAATGCTTTTTGATAAATACCTACCTTAAAATTACTTACACACTCAACGCCGATAACAATATATGTCATCATTGGTTAGTATATGCCGTGTGTGCTTAAAAGCGTCATCGGCTTACTGCATTTTTATTTATATTTAAAAGCGCGGCATGTAGCATATACCTGAATTCACGAAAGGCATATACTAATCGTTGTTTGTTTTTTCATTTCAGTTCGGTTTTGACGTTTGATTGTTTATGTGAAAAGCGCGCTCGTGAATTGAAAGTGTTTTTGATGGATTTGGCGACAAATAATTCGATTTTTATTTACAAAAGCTGTCAATAATTACTAACATAAAAAATAAAAAAAATCATAGTTTTGTACATAAAACTGGTGGCGACCCAACATGCGATATTTCGTTTGGTCAACGAACTTCGGCGAACGGAGAGCACCGCGTGGTTCGCGCGTTTTACGTACGGAGCGAAATGTGTTAAATCCGACTAGGCACTTTTATGCACAGACCCTTAATGTTATTGATGTACATATGTTGGGTATTAGGTATACAAATAAATGAACAAACCCATTAGAATCCCATACGTAACAATCAAATGGAAGACGGTCGTAGAGAAACTGCTAAGTATCAATCCAAAAGAGAAAATCAATGACCCCGTAATTGCGACCTGCCGATAGGATGTCCTGTTGATCATTTGACCGCAGACAGGCCCGATCCCGTTAAAAAAGAGGAACATGACATTGCCTACTAAGGCCATATCTTGCGCTCCGCTGCCCATTTCCTCGAGATGTTTTCCATATAGAAGGCCGAATACTGCTACTATTGATATATTCAACGACTGAAAGAATGAAAATATTGTATGTTACCAATTTCATTGTCGCTTTTAGTGAACATTTTGTGTTTATTTTGTAAATACCTGTACTAAACGTCTAAAAGTTTTATAATTTTAGACGTTTATCTTTAAGGTATGTTATGTTTTTAGATACAATATAATTATTATATTGTCTCGTAATAAAACATAAACGGTAAATTAAACCAAGATTCGTCAATTATCGAAGCGATGAATCCAGTGTGAGGAAACACAGAATTTGCTTATAACGTCAGAATAAAATTGTTATATTCACAGTCGAACGCTGATGTTTACACATTGTAGAGTCCCGGCACTTACTCTTTTTAGGTTTCTTTAAGAAATCTACCTATTATAATGACCTATTATAATTACCATATCATGACTTCAAAATTTCGACATATCTTCGCGTTTCACATCCCCTAGAGCCTAAAACCACCATCAGTTTAAAAGATTACGTATAAGTTTATCTGTATCACTTTCTTGTGGACACGATAACTGCCGTAATATTACACAGATTATTTTCAAATTGATACTTAAAATTTAAGGGCACAAAATCTCGGTCAAGTTCGTTAATGGGCAAAATCAGACCAGTGGGGCACGAATAGAGGGGGGGGGGGGGGTTCGAAAAAGTGATTTTTTTCTATAACTTACTTAGTATATAAGGTATCGAATTTATTTAAATTTTATTTTGTTCCTTAGACAAGGGCCTAAAATTTATGTAAGTAAACTTTTTTGATAGCAACAACCATTGATCAAAAAAAGTATTTCTTTTTTATTTATTCATTAAAATAGGTCATTGGTTCAGCCCTGCTTTTTAAGAAGTAACTAATAAGTTTGTAGCATAACATTATTGATATCATTTATTTATTTCATTAAACAGTAAATTTGCTATATGAAATGTAATTTAAGTATAAGGCTAGCTCAGTAAATCAGCTGTTAAGTTTATCGTATGATTAGCAAGATTAGGTTAGAGTCGTGGTAGTCTAGTGGTTGAGGCGTTTGACTCATGAGCCACAGGTCTCGGGTTCGAACTCGCACATAGTCATTCCATTTTAAATGCTTCATTTTCTCCATCTCTAGCACAAACACGCTTCCACGCTTAGCTTAGTTGAGTAGGGCCATAAATAATTGTATATAAAAATATACTCAAAAATAATAATGTCCCTGCCGTCACGTTTAGGAAATTAAAATAGAACTTTAGTTTTTTATTATTGTATTATTTTGTTAAATTATGTTAGTACAGTAAAACATTTAAGACATCCCGCAGTAAGCAGATAAAATCAGACCCGTAGTTTATGTTTTCTTTAATCGAACCGAAACGCTTTTATCGTTACCGACATTTTATAGTATTTGTGAACAAACAAATAAAATATGTACTTTGTTTATAAAAAAAAAGGAACAATAAAATTGTAAATAAATTAAATATAAATAAATAAATGAACTTACTGTAATTGCACATCCGGCCGTGACCATCCATCCCCAGCCGCCATCTGGTGGTACTCTCACGAGTCTTTGATGACCTGTATTACTTTTTAAGTCAATGTCCATTTCAGTAGTATAGACCCACTAATTTGTAATAAAGTTTTAAATATTATATTATTGTGCACTGAAAGTAAAATCAAATTAGGTACTTTTATTTAAAGATTTACATATATTATTGGCAAGTTTGATAGCAGTCTTCATATTTACGGTAAGTACGCGAACGATCATAAATTATGTTAAGTAATGTCATGAGTATGTAGAATGTTATAATTTTAAATAAAATAAACATTTGTAAAGTCTGTAATATATGTATTCAATTTAGTAGAAATTAAGGCTATGGCGGCCTCAATAAAAATATTTTGTTTACGGTTTTTTTTATGTCCTGTTTATCATGACATATAAGTCTGGTAATTAATACAAATTCAAAGTTTTACTGAATAAAATGAGGTTTCGGTAACATAATATTCAGTTTTCCTTGAAGTAACTATTAAAATAAAATACAAATTATATAAAAAAATTGAAAATTGATTACCTAGGTACCAGTCATGTTCGCCGATTAGATAATGTCTGTTACCTTTCTAACTAGATACGATTTACCTGTTCTAAGAAAGGTTATTTAAGTGTTAAAGTATGAGTATAAAACACCTACGCAAAACCCAGTAAAAATTAATAAAAATCAAGTTAAACACAAATAACGACTTTGGTATCAGTTGTTGTTCCTCAATTAAACGCACAAAATTTAAAGTTGACTTTTAAGGTATTTTTATAATCAAAAATAGTGCTTTTACCTTCAGCTTTGCGCGCGTAGAGCTACGTTTTAAGTAGTACCTAGAATATTATGTTAATCGTTATTAACATAATATTCTAGAAGATTAGTAAAGTATCTTCCATAAATGAAGTGTTTGAACCTCAAATTTTAAATTTAAAAAAATATTTGCTGATAGGCCCGTTTTTTCTTTCGAACTGACTTTCTAAATGACCCCTTATATATATTTACAGTAATAAGTAGTAAATAGTAGTAGTAGTAATAAGTACCATATATCTCCGCAAATCGTCATTTGACTGAGGTTTTTAGGCCTAAACTGAGTACCACGGTACTCTCTTTTTATTTACAATGCGCGGTAGAGTTTATCCATCAGCACGCTGAATTTGTAACTTTTTTTTTCTATTTCAGTTAGTCAAAATAGTCAGTTGCAGATAGTGTCAGATCGTATTTACGAGTACATTGGATATTCCTATACGCAGACTACAAAATCAAATCATGGTAAATACAATGTTTCTCACTTAAGCACAGTATACAGGTTGTAAACTTTTGGCTGCGCTTCGCTATTAATTTAGTTAGTTTATTATCTGAACTAGCTTAAAATCTAGTAAATAACATGAATTTTTAAAAAATATTGTATGTTTATCAAAAAATAGATAAAAGTGGTTTTTGTAGTAATTTTCTGGAAATAAATGATTGTTTTTATAGTGGTCCGACTTAAAAATCTGAATAAAAATCATGTACAAAAGCAATAAGTTTTCTGTCAGGATATTGCAATGTTTAAATAAAATAAGATAAAAATATATTTAGCAAATATATTTAATTAAAAAAGAATATTTGCTTACCTTTTTTTAATTAGAAATTTTATTTTTGCGCTAAGTCAAAAAATTTATATCGTGGAATTTAAATTATAACCTCTATTCACATATTTAAATTCATTTAAATTTGTCACGTTCGCTCAGATTATACTTTACCAAAGAATGACAGAAATACAAGACGAGATATTCTAACATACGATAAGATAAGTACAGCTGTCATGCAACAGTTTACAATATTACAGATAATTTTGCGTAAGAATTATTTTTATTAAACTTTTCGAAAGCCAACCAGCAGTAGGCAATCGGTGAATGATTTTTTTTTTTTTAATATTTATTAAAAGTAAAAACAAAATCGGCTACAATTTTAGCTAATGAAGCCTTTGACATAAAGCTGTTGAATGTTACTTGCGTAAAAAAAACTTAAGCGACGTATCTCAAATGCCGCAGTCCGCGCCATCTGCACTAAATAGTGAAGAACAAAAGCAGCCTCTACCGGTTAACCAGATGGATAGTTCTAGATAAAATTCAAGTATCAAGAAAATATTTTGACTAGGTTTTAACGGCCCAATTTGGGATGTTAAAGGACGTTGGTTGATATGATGAAGTGCACAGTTGAATTGTAGTTATTAATTTATTTTTTCTCGTACACCGTGTATGTCCCAAGAAAAAAAAACAGCTAATTGGTCCTGCGATTTCTAGTGTTACATAACAAAATTCATCATAGTTGCCGAGAAAAAATGTAAGCTTTATTATTAATGTCTTTGTTGTTAGCGCACAGCTGTCCCCGTACGCCGTAACGCTGTCAAGGCCATTATAGATCGGATCGGTATAGGAATTCACGGGCTGGCCAAATTGACACCATCTATTAAAAAATATAATAAATTCGGGGATATTTTTTTTTTATATCATTTCTCACTCATAAAAGGTTACACAACACCCCCCTTAAGTCTTCGGGAATGGTCTTGGAACATTCTGTATTTTATTTTAGAAGAAACATTGTTATCATTATTGGTGATGCTTCTTTATTTGACATACAAAGAGTAAGCAATCTCGATAATCTCGATAATCTTAACTGATTTTTATTGCGTTCACTGTTTTGTTATTTTACTAATTTTAAATATTATTGTATTGCACATAATGCACAAATACTATGTACAGGAGGCCATTTGCAAATATTTACAAATGGTTGCGCATATTTGCAAATTTTTGCGCACATATCTGGGATCGGCCTAAGAACTGAAACCATTGGTCATTATATCTATTTCGCTTAAAAATGCGGTCTTTGGGGGTGTTTTTTTCCCATGGGATACCTCACTGTCATTTTGGTTGTAAGATAGTGTCACTCTCTGCCTTTTAGACCTTGAAGGGCTATTTTCATTTCACCATACAAAGAGTTACACATGGAAAGTCGATAGGAGCTAAACTATCCTTGAAGAGATATATATAATATGAATAATTTGGATTAGCAAAGCCTTGAATTATGAAATATTATTTTACAGAAAATGACGGTTTATTTTTGTACCGACCTATGCTTAATATTTAAATGTTTAATATGGAGATGCCAGGTTTTTAAATTAAACGCACGCACCATTAATTTAATAGTAGATAATTCTTCATGTTTTCTAAAAAGAGTAATATTTTACATAATCATTAATAGTTTGCACTCATCTACTTTTCCATTTATCATACGATATTAAAATCAACCACATGATTATGACTATTAAAGTCATCGCGTTCAAGGCAGCAATGCTGTACATAAAACTTCCCGTGTAGTCTTTGATCCAACCCGTCAGGTATCCAGCAGGAAGGAGGAATAGGCCTTTAACCATCATTGTGATACCAACAGCTGATGGAACTTGGTCGAGCCTGCATTCATTCGATACCGCTATATTCTGGTAGAGCAAAATAATAGTTTTCCACATTCCGTTGACCATCGATGCAATGATCACGGTCGTGATGCTGACATCGAGTGTGAAGACTGGAAAAAAAACATGACCACGCGCATCAAAATGATTCATATTGATGTAAATCAAAATTCGATCGCCTGGATCGAATTGGATCGACTGAGAAAAAGAATCCTATACGCTTTACAAGAAATTCTTGTAGATATAGTGACAGTTAATCGTTTGTTGCGCCTACAGTTCGATTCTGGTTAAAGTTATTTGAACGCACAAACTAACGCCTGACTGCGAACTCCGTTACACATAAACAAACTGCTTTGTAAGCGCTACTGAACTGTTCGGTGGAGACACAAAATGGTTGAATAGGCGAGAAGCGCGAGATGCGTTTGCGAGTCTACTACTAATTGATTGGTATACTTAACAAAATAGTATTGTAATGTGTAACCAATTTTTCATTTGTATGCTTCCTACGAGATTGTTTGGTACAGGTTACAAGAAATTTGACTATGTGGACGACTCATCAATCTACAGGAATTGATTTGTACGGCCTATCAAACAGATTATATACACTACAGTATACTTCGGTTGGGTCTACTAAAATTCAGTAGCCACAACAAATTATAATTCCATCGATCTTTATGTTAACTCAGAGATCGTAATTTTTTCAAACCTAAATACGGACTAATAACTTCCTTTTCGTGTAAGGCAATGTCTCATCAGCGCTTATATACTCGTAATGCTTGATCTAATTAATACCTAATTATAAAGTAATATCGTGAACAGTATTCCGGATTTTTTAATATCACAATTGATCCGAAAATCTTTCCTTTTGATTATAGTAATTTTTAATTCGAATTACATAAAATTTAATCATCATAAAATATACAGAATTTTGTATTCGGTGTATTGATATTTTTTCATGAAATTTTTTTATTATTTTTTTTTATTTAGTGATAGAATCAGCATAGTTAACCTTGAAATAAATAAAATAAAATATTAGTTAAAATTTGACTTATACTGTACATTGTTATGCACATAAAAAACATGGATATATATTTTTAAGTATAATAATAGTTTTTCATATCAGCTTCACTATCGACGAAGTCGTTTATGATGACTTTAGTATGTATATAGGTACACATAAGAACATGTAATAATAATTAATTTACCTTGTCTGACACCAGTAAGAAAAACGCATCCTATTATAATACTCTGAAATGGTTTAACGTTTAATTTTTCCAAAATTATAGGTAAAAGGGTCAATCCCATTAGGTCAGCTGCAGACATAATCGATAGTATTAAAGTTACCGATCGAGTGTCGTTCTTAAACATGTCCTGAAATTTATAAAACAGAATACCTAAACTGACTTCAACTGAAAAACTATAATTGCCAGGTGAAGGGAAGTTCTGAAGTCTATACCCCGGATGCGCACGAAATTGATTTGAAAATATGAGGACTTTCTAATACCCGCTCTACATATTGTTCGATCACGTTCGAATGTTATCCTCCTCTGCATAGCGGCCAAAGGTGCCAAAGCTAATGAGAGTGTTGTCAAACGTACGACATAAAAAAAATATGCGATATTTTATCCACGGTATGATGTACGATCGAAATACAGAGATCGTAAATGAAACGCACAGAGATATACATAGCTATATGGATACGTTGCGCATTCCGTGATCAATGCGGACGATATTTTATCCAGGTGAATTGAAGAATATATTAACAAATTCACATAGGAAATCTCCCTTCAATCTTGAAGGACTCAAGCTGGGGGGTCTATAAAGGATCCCCTCATCTGTTGCCCCGGGCAAGTACTAAAACGGTCCCGACAGTAAATATCCACATAGTAGACATAAGCCATCATCATCATCATCCAGGTAAATGTCATGAAAACAAAAACTCGAAATAAATTGAATACTACCACTGTCAGCGGGCCATTATTAGCAACACAAAATGTCAAGGAAAACCAATCCGTGTATTAAATTTAAGTCAGCCATATTGTCAAAATCTAATGTAGACATGTTTATCAAAGAAAACATTTAGTAATTGGTAATAGTGAGTAATGAAAAAATAAATGATAGATTGTAAATTATTTTATTATTAAAATTTATTGTGGGTAGTGTGGGTACAGTGTATGGCTTATAATATAAATAGTTAGTAGTAAAAACGAAACTATTATGTTATAATAACTCTATATTATTATATATTATATATTAAAAGTATTAAAACTCCATTGTACAGCGAGTACAATTAGCAGTATAAAATTAATAATAGAATAAATACCAAAATTGTATAACATTACTTACCATTAGTAACAACGGAGCTATAACTATAAAATTCATAGCAGAAGCAAATGCTATTGAGGATCCAATAATGACCACCACAAAATGATAGTTAGTTAGTAAATCCAAATCAAATATTTTAATAAGGTGTGACATCACTGATGTGTTATTGTTTTGGATTCGAGAATTTTCCTTGTTTTCGAAATCTGTGAAAATACATTATTTTTACATTATTTGCCCTTTTGATTAAATTTGAAAATACAATTTAAACATTTTAATGTATAAATGTGTATGCAAAATAATTACATTTAATTTTTAACTATCTCCAGCAATACTAATTTGCCTAATAAGTTTTTTTTTATCTTCGTCTGGTTGGATTGAGTGATCTGGAAATATTGATTTGTCTACAGATATTTTATATTCTTCACAATTCTCTATATTCGCACTACAGGAATTATATACTTAAGAATGAAGATATAATACAGAACTTACTTGAATAATATAGCTCACCTTTTATTGCCACATTTGAATTTGGTAAATCGACAGTAATTGATACAACCTTTTCCTTTATTTCTTGTTGCTTAAAAGATGCTAATTCTTGTTTGTTCAAAAGGGCTTGTTCTTCCCTCGATGGGTTTTTCTGTTTAACCATATGACTTTTCACAGGCTGCATTAAAACAGCTCCAATTAACTATAAATATATAATGAAAAATTAGGAAAAACACAAAAAATGTATAATTCCTGTGGTATGTAAATTTATGGTCTTTATTTTTATAAGTTATTTAACTACTACATTTGTCTGACTACAGAGCTTTGAAGTATTCAGCATTTAGCTCCGCGATACCCTCTGCTTTCAAATTTCCTATGCAGCTTTAAGTTTCTACGCATTGCTGGTGTGAGGTATTTCTATGATGTGTGCTCAATGAAAACATCTATAATGATGACAGCAACATTCAAAAGAGGTTTCTTACCTATATACGATTATCTCCACAACCACGGTTATTACCTTGAAATGTTTTCTAATATTTATTTATGTTAGGAAAATATTAGTTTATATTACCCTCGTGTGAGAATAGTTTGCTATTATGTTATGCTACTTGTAAATACTCATTCGTGGATACATGCAAAATCCTGTAGTACTTAGTGAGATTTACTTGAATCTTCCGGACCATTAAAATACCAGATCGCAAAAATGCGTTGCTCTGACAATAATCATGTCGCACGTCATCCATTGGTATAGTTTGATTGGGAGAGCAGTCGAATAATTAAATATTTCTACAGATTGACATTTACCAGATACCTACATTTGTTTATTCGATCGTTCAGATTAAGAATTTGCTTTCAGTGTTTATTTATCTGTTATCATTTTCCAGTCTAGTGTGGTATCAATAATATGATCTAGTTCTTGTTATTATTTCTAAAAGTTTTTATATATTTTTATTTTATTTTCCATTACAATTATTTAGCTGTGTGATTTTTAGTCTTTAGTGTGTTCTTTATTCTTATAAAATATAGATTTACATCTTATAGCAGAATTTACATCTGCGTAAGGCTATTATTTTTTACTTTATCTATTAAATTATTACAAAAGTTTTATCTCAAAAGTACCAATTTTACTCATTTTTTGTTCTTTGTTTAATTTTATTTTGTCTATGCGAACTAATATCAAAACAGAATATATTAAAACATTAAAACCAAACTTACCCCATGCAGAACTATTCCAGATACGACCAAAGTTGCTCCTCGGTAACTGAATACATCTAAAAGATATTGCACTAAATATGGCCAAATAATCTGGCCAATGTACAATCCACAAAACGATAAACCAAGCGCTCTACTTTTCTTCTTTTTAAAATAGGCATTGACAGAAACAAAAGTCGATCCTAATAGCATACTCATACCAATTCCTGAAATTATTCAATTATTACCAACGGACGAACGAATTTTAAATCAGAAATAACATATTATGATCGGTCGCTGTCTGATGCTGAAATACAGTGAGTGTTTTTGCTAAATTTTATAGAATGGGGCAAAATGTGTTCTTATGAGTGTATTAGATTTTTTTATAAAAGTTCCCATTTTTAAAGTTTATTTTTTAAATATTGACTAGGTATTGGTTTAATATAGTTTTAAAAAATTACTAACAATATTAAGCATTAATGGGCAACTTTTCAAAATACAGTAAATGACACTAGGTGAGTTTATTTGCAAAAAAAATATTTAATCCATAAATACGGTCGAGGACAAATAAAATTTTACTTTGAAAGGCGATTCGACAGAGTGTGTAGAAATGGTAAATATTAATCGGATCTACGCCCAAACGGAGATGCGAAAGCGCTAGTTCACATAGATACAGTACACACACATGTACTATTTCTTTTTTTACGCGTTTCACTTTCAATGCTCGGGGTAAAGCTCCGAATACCATTGACTTTACAATACAATAATATAATAAATATCTTTTAAGAAAATAGAAGAAATTATGAAACAATAACAAAATCTCACTCAAAATCACTCACTCATTACTTTTTCAAAATATTGTATTTGCTTATCAAGTAATAAATACTGTGGTTTGTCATTTATTTGGTTTTGATGTAGCGGGAGTATGTGATCTCCTAGAGCGTTTTTCACAAAAGCTTATTTCATAAACCGTGGCTTAAACCCTCGCAAATGTATGAACAGTATGTACATTGCAATTTTTTTTTTAATTTGAGGCAGTCGCGTTGCTTCAGTACTTCATCCTATTCTAACTGTCTAGTGTTCTAATGTCTAGTGGTTAGAGCGTTGGACTATTGATCCAAAGGTCGCGGGTTCGAATCCACACATGGTCATACCAATGTTAACGTTTCATTACCACCATCTCCTTTGTCTCTAGCACAGGCATTGCCTAATTGAGTAGAGCCCAAAATAATTGTTTATGACCTAGGTCATAGCAATTCTTTTTGAAAAAAAAAACTAGTCTCATATTGAGGTCTTGCAGGTCTCTATCTCGGTCTCTATGTATTGCTCAATGTTAATAGATTTGTAACTGTCAATTTTATATGAGATATATATGTATAGAGTCAAATATTTTCGGATTTCACGAGAGTATTTTAATAATACAGTTTCTTTGAAAATTGATCGCCGATTGCTAATTACTAATTATGGATATTTTGAACTGGTGTGGATATTTTGCTTACCTCTTAGTATACCATAAGTAATGACCATCTGCCAAAACTCAGTCGAAAATGCGCTGGTGACCATTCCTAATGAAGCCAAAATATTTCCTAATACGGCAGTCTTGCGGTAAGATGTAGCCTTAATAATTGACCCCGTCAATGGACCGAAGATATTCTGAGTGAACAAACATATATTGGCTACTGACGTCGCTGCTTTTGCTCCGTAGCCCATCTTTATAATTTCTGGAGCGTAAAGAAGCCCAAAAATTGATACAATTGAAAGGTGTACTGTCTGGAAAGCATTTAAAATAATTTGCTGTTACACAGTTTATTAGTAATAGAAACATATTTCTTTATAAGTAAACAAGCGTGTGTTTCAAAGAACGGAAAAGAACGAAGCTAGCCGATACTATATGGTAATATGCTAGAAAAAATATTCTCCTCCAATGAATTTCCGAATTAGTCTAATGGGGCCTTAGCTCGCTGCTAAAGCAATAGCGTACGCATTTTATAATAGTAAGTAGCTTATAATAGTAAGTAACTTTCAAGCTTACATAACAGGGTGCTACGCAACTATGTATGTACAATATATTAACTTACATTTATATATATAAAACTATTATAAGTTTTTTTGATTGTATAATCTAACAGTTATATATATATATATTATATATATGTAATTGTTATTAGACAGATAGAGAAAAAGTAGAAAAGATAGATAGAGATTAGGCGAGTACCTCTGCTGGACATTTCGGAGTTTCGTGGCCCCTTCTTCAGCAGCTAAACGAAGACTCATACTTACATACATATATATATACATATACATATGCTCGTATATATACTCAAAAATCTCAGCACAATTAAATTTGATTCACTTATTAAATAACTATTAAAATTAGCCTACCTCAGTCGGGTAATGTCCAGTTAGGTATAGTTATGTTATTCATCATCTAAGAAATATGTAAAAAACAAAAATGAATAAATAAATAAATAATTCAGTTCATGCTGGTTTAAGGTTAGAAAAAAAATATAATGTGCCTTAAAAATATGTTTACTTATACACGTCGTGTTCTGCTACTATAAAATAGAAATTGTTAATCGTTTTCAAGTAATCCCTAAAAAAATAAAAGGCTCGTATGGTGATAGATACATATTAGATATTTTAGATTATTTTCTCATATTTAATAAAAGTTAAGGACATTTCTTTGTAAACAGTAATTATTTATTATTATTTTTCAATACAATCAAAAATTACAATGCACAACCTAACTGAATTATGCCCATACTAAGGTTGAATTATGCCCATACTAAGGTCGACATTATTAATGGTAGTGTGATCATAATTATATATATTTCAAATGTTTATATAAAAATATCTTTACTCATTTAAACGCAAATATGAATTTTTATTTTTAATTAATATAATGCTAATAGTGTCAGCAGTTAAAAACACCGTTTTCTAAAAGACAATGTCGTTTTTTAATAAAAATAGGTAAGCAGAAATGCCTTTCTCTTAAAAAAAAAATATTATTTCATGCAAAATAAAAAATATATTCGAGAAGCATTGAATGACATTTTTTATTAAATAAATATGTAGTATTTAGTAATTTAATAAATAATGTTTTAGTTACTGTCTTACCCTAGACAGGGCCGATTAAATACCTACTTATTCTACTAGTAGAACCACGTAATTTTGTATACTTTTTTTACGTTACAATTTTTTCTTAAAAGGTACCAAGTTTATTTATTTTATTAATTTTTTCCATTGTTAGAATTTAAGCATTTATTTAATATTGACTATTTAAATGTAAAAGAATTTCTAATGTATGTAGGTAAAATGTCTATTTTATGGTTTTAGTTCTCCCGAGCCAAAATTGTAGAATTAAAATTACTTGTTTCCTATAACTAACGTGGCAAAAAATATTTTTATACGATAAAAGTTATTGAATGAAAAAAAATTATTATGAAACAATTAATCATTTTTATGGTAATCATTCATAATAAATAATTGTCGCGAGTAAAACAGTTTTCTAACTTACACTTATGAGTCCAGAGCCAAAAACTACTGCCCAACCCCAGCCTCCGTCCGGCGGAACCAATTGCGCTGGCTTTTTCTTGGCTAAGCCGTCATCATTTACATCACTCATATTGGGATCTTTAGCTATCTTCACTTATAGGCAATTGCACGTAATATTATAAAGAACGTTTTCATTTGATATGTTAACCAGACCGAGATGCACACACCAAACCAAAAAGTGTAGATAAAGCTTTATATACTTAAGTTATCACAAAAAAGATATCTTATCGTCGTCAAACACAACTTCATTTTATACTAATATATCTATTATTTAATAATGGTCCATGAAGGAGTCAATAAAAAAAATATTTACATAAAAAATTGACTTCGTAATAAAAATAGATATAAAAATCTAATATATAGCATTATCTCGTTGTTATTAAAACAATACACGGATACTCAAATACCGTGAATTTCAGGTAGAATTTGCAAAAATTATTTTTTATTAATCGCTTTTTCATTCAACAGGAACATGCATTGAAAAAAAACAATATAAATATACAGATCTGATTAATAACATTCTTTTTTTTGTAACATCTTTACACACGTTTACGAGAACAGTTTTGAAGGTTTTATTATTCAGTTCTTGAAAAGGGTGTCAAGCAAAAGATGGTTTACGGACCCCTAGGCCCATTCAAAAAAATTGTATATTCAGCGATATTTAAAAGTTTCAATGTTATTTTGTTTTCCTATCTCCCAGTTAAAAATGTTTTTTTTTATATTAGGTTTTAAGAAAAACTGATTTTAAGAAACTAATTAAAGTTTTATATAAATATTGCAATTTTACTAAGATAAAATGAAGGGTGAAAGGCCCATTACATCCACAGATGTAATACCGGATGTGATGGATTATCTTCACACATCTTAATTTTGAGTCCCGACACTCACACAATTTGATATTATTTACTCAGTGGTTGACATTGTCAGCGCCTTCGGTGCGCGGACTACTCGTGCTTTCGATCCCTAAAAAAATCGATTAGCCCTCATACGATAATCGACTGGGCTTAACATTGCTGCAATTTTCCTAAGAGCAACCGAAGGGTAGATGTCAGAATGTATAGGGCAGTCGTGAATTACCAAATTTTGAATTATTAAAAAGGTCTTTCTATTTATTCTGCCAAAGGGTTGGACAAGCTATTAATTCCTATTAAAAAAAATAGGTATTGCTGTAAGTGACACATTTATTGTAATGTGTCACTGGGCTTATTAATACATAATAATATTTCTTCTAATTCTTTTTTTAAAGCTGTAGCGACGCTACATAATTGGACTGCGGCTGGCAGCGTCGTTTTGGCCGGCGACGTGCGATCGCCGCCGGCTGCATCTGATTGGTCGGCACCTGCGCAGGCGTGCATTTGAACGGCGCACGGGCGATTCGCCAGCAGCGCAGGCAATCAGTCGGGTCGATAGGCTTACAAGCCACCGCGCGCTTTATGTGCCGACAACCTTAAATTTACTATTTTTTTTTCTTTACACTGTTATTTCCATTCTACAAATGTTATTAGTTTTTTAAATTTACAAGTTATTGAAATGTTCTCCTGTTGAGACACATGCAAATACATATAATGTCGCGGAGGAATAAACGGATCCAGAACATCGGAGACATCTTCATCATTTCACCTCCATCATCCTTGGACCCTAGAACTCCCCGGTATCGCAACAAGTGGCCTTTATAATTGACCCCGTTAATGGGCCAAACATATTTTGCGTGAAACGACGTTTCGCCCCTGCGGTTGGGCCCTTCGCTCCGTAGCCCGTATTTATAATATGTGGCGCATAAAGAAGTCCAAAACTGAGACAATGCTGAGTGAACTGCCTGGAGAATATTTACAGGAATCGTATATGATTAAAAGTAAATAAATAAAATATTTTTTATATGCTTATTCAAAGAAGCAATTTAAGCACGAATCAAAATGTCCAATAATGCTTTTTTATATTTTTAACAGTTTGGTTACCCTACCTCATGGTTCTTGGCGATTAGCCATAACCTTTACCAGTAATTCCGAAGACCTGTAGTAATTTGAGGTGTGATACCATGGGCGATAAACAGGACCGGGGTTTATTATTTCCTAAATTTTAGTCGAAATTCGGGGCCTAATTAATTAATTTATTCTAACAAACCTCTCGTTCAAAATAAACTTTGGAATAGATCTGGATCCTGCTGGTGTCATCTACCGCATCAAGGCATACTATTATCATTAGATGTGACATTGATGTTAAATCGAAAGTACTAATATTTGTCTATCTTGCAATCGGTACCATGTCATGACATATCTTCGCGTTTCAAACCCCCTAAAACCCAAAACCACCCTCAAAGCTTATTTAATCTGTCTATCTATCTATATCACTTTCATGTAATCACTACCGTAACTTTACACCGATCACTTTCAAATTGATTCATAATATTTAAGGGTACAAAATCTCGGTCAAGTTCGTTAATGAGTAAATTCAGACCAAGGGGGCTGGAATGGGGTATTTTTTCGAAAAAGTGATATTTTGCTATAACTTTCTTAGTATATAAGATATCGGATTTATTTATATTATTTATATTATTTCTTAGATAAGGGCCTAAAAGTTATTTAAGAAAACTTTTTTGATAGCACCAACCATTGGTCCTAGGGGTGGTAAAAATGGTTTTTCAAAATTTAAAAATCATACATCCCTTAATATGCACCGGATCAAATGAGTATAAAATATTATTTGTAGGCCTATAATTTTGTTTGAAGCAACCCTTACGGCATAGTAAAAAAGGGGTATTCACTATACGCACTCTTGCTGCGCGGCGGCGGGTTGAGGTGCGCGAGCTGCCGTGCGGGGAGTGGTATCGGAAGAAATTATGAAATATTTTTTTTTCCTGCAAAACGAATTGATAAAATTTGTTATTTAATTTTCGTTAAATTAAAAATATTTTATATTATTTTAAATAAACTCATATACTACATTTTATATTTCTATATGTGTATCACCAATTGACTATCTATTTACCTCTAATATAATTAAAAATAATAAGTGAAATTACATAGGTAATAATTCGTACACAAAATTGCTGTTAATGAAAAGTCATTTTTTTTATTTTATCGTTAAAAGTCACTATATTTTTATTTATAGTCTGCACATTACAAAAAGTGTCTTTATTACTATTTTCAGTCTAACAATATATTACAATATTATGTACAAAATAACTTTAATATTTATATTGATATTCAAGAGGCTTGTTTTAATTTGCTAGTGATATCAAAGTCCAATTTTTTTTTTGTTATGAGGTAAAGCTATTACCAACATTAAGGTAAAAATCCTACATACTAGGACTACAAATAGTCTTAGGATTTCTAATTGTAGTAAGAAAATATGTATATAAAAATACATTCGATTAACAAGCATCACCATTCGATATGCAGGTCTATCACATATATATTACTGATTAGAAACAATAAGTCTCAAAATCAAAGTCAAAAAAAAAGTCTGAACATTAAGTCTTATTTTTTACACAGCAACTTATAATGCAAATTCATACTCATTTTTTATCTACCTCATCTTATTTTTTTTTTATTATATTAATTTATTATAATGTACGTATTAAATTTATCTTTTGTTTGGTTTTTAATTTTAGTCTTTTCGAATACTGCTATTGCACATTACCAATATTTAAAAGTTGAAATATATGATGGTAAAAATTGTCAAATATAAAAAAAATATGTCTTGCTATAGGCACTTACTATCTATTTATTTGCCAAATAAAATAAATAAACTGCCTATTATGCGTAAATATCGCGACGGATTACGCTCATATTTCGTTTAAATTACCTATGTGTCGTTGTAATTTCTTTGCCTATTCCTAAGATGAGTATTTTAAAATAATATCAGTGTTTTTTAAATTTCGCCTTTCGCGATATTTGTCATAAATAAACGGCGGCAGCCACATGGCAACAACGATTAGAACCATCACGTTCAGCATCGTCACGCTGATCACAAAGCTTCCCGTGTAATCCCGTATCCAGCCAATCAGGTACCCGGACGGCAGGACGATGAAGGCCTTCGAGAGCATGTAGAGACC
Source organism: Neomicropteryx cornuta (assembly GCA_020383195.1). NCBI lineage: Eukaryota > Metazoa > Arthropoda > Insecta > Lepidoptera > Micropterigidae > Neomicropteryx > Neomicropteryx cornuta. The sequence goes on from JAHKQU010000014.1 coordinate 18,629,779, forward strand.
GACGGCCGAGGGAACCTGGTCCTGGCGGCATTGCTCCGATACCGATAGGTTCTGATTGACCACGATTATAGTCTTACCGAGACCATTCAGTATGCACAGAAACATCACCATCTCGAAGGTCAAGTTGGAGAAAGTCATTACTGAAACAAAAATACAAGATTGGTAACACGTCAATACTTTCATCGTATCTTTATCAAAAAGGTTTCAAAAGTTATTTTAGGTAACTTCGTAACACGATCACGAGGGCCAAAATTAAAAAAAATTACGAGTTTATTCCCGATAAAAAAAAACAGCTAATTGGACCTGCGATTTCAAACATGATTTCCAAAGACGACAGTCATTGGTTCAAAAAATTGATAAGATTAAACGTCTCTTGTAATAAGTACGCCGGCTGATCCGCCGCGAAGGCCGGGTCATTAAACGCGCGCAATCAAGGCTACGAATATCGAACGCGTGTTGCGACGCTGAAAGCAATTCACACCAGCGCTTTAATGAAAATAATAAATTTGGGGATAAATTATTTTCGCATTATTTTATACAATTTATTACTCGTAATAGGGAACATAAACACTCCCTTAAGTTTTCGGAAATGTTCGCAGGGCACCAACCTGTGAGGTGATTCTCAATGAGTTACCACAATAATTGACTATTTCGATTTATTATTATTACTGTTTTATGTACGAAGTATTATTTATATAAACACTAATGCGAGTATTTTGTCACTTACAAATGTAACTATAAGCGCAGAGTATTTTTAGTAAGGTATACGTATTTATACCCTAAGCCGCATGCATTTTGAATTGCCTAAGTCTAACACGGAAAATATCAATGCTACTATCTTTATGTAAGGTATTTATTATAAAGATAAAAATGCTACCTATAATCCTTCGGTTTTATTTAAAATAAAAAATGATGTTTAGTAAAACCCCTCGACGCCTAAATCTGCCAAGAACGATGTTATAAAAAATATGGGAAACCTCATCAGAATCCATATTTTATTACTTTCCGATATTAGAGCAAATATACGCAATCTCAAATATAAAGAGCAACTTACCTTGTCTTATAATTGCCAAAAAAATGCATGATACTATAATGTTAACGGAGGGTTTTATTTTGAATCTGTCCGTAATCACTGGTAATATCAGTCTTCCTATAATATCCGCTCCAGACATTACTGATAGGGCGATAGAGGTCTGTGTGCTAGTAAACTTAAACATATCCTGAAAAAATAAAAAAAATAAGTGAATGTGTGTGATCTGGAACAGGTGTTATTATATTATTATGTATGTAATTATCTTATTATGTATGTAATTATAATTTATTATAATATAAAATGCATCGTATTGTGAGGTGGTATAATTTCGACTAAGTTAACATTTTAAATTCAAGTTATAGAGCCCTAAAAGGCTAAACATCGCACAAAATCAACCCCTCCCCCCCTGATTAAATGTTGGTATAATTTACGCCATTATTATTTTAAAATGGTTAAATAAGCTTCCATTTTTAATATTAAGTTACAAAATATAAAAAACACTAAACATTGGATATTGGACATTTAACTAACACCTTTGTGTCGAAAATCAAATACTTTATTTGCCAGCAAAAAATACATGAATTGAAAATTGTATTATTTTCTATTTATATTGCTTTGTATGTAACATATTCAATAATATTTATGAAAGATAAAATGTAAATAATTAACTTATGAGACAGATTTTACAATATTACACGAATAGACATCATGTTTGTTCAGAAGGTGATATACGTAAAAAATATTTAATAAAATTAAGTTAACAAAATACTTACCATCATCAAAAAAGGTGATATCACAGTAAAGTTTAGCACGGATGAAAATGCAACCGCGTTTCCAATAATTACAACAACAAATCGATAGTTTTTAAGTAAATTTAGGTCCATTGATGATAAAAACTTCACGAGAAATGATTTCTCTTTCGGTTTTGATTCATCGCTAATTTGGAAACCTTAACAAAAAAAAAATACGCTTTGACAAAGAAATAATAAAATGAAATTTAACGTACTCTACATAGAGTATAAAAGCATGCATATCAGAATTTAAGATGCTTTATAACTATGTATTATCATCTTAAATTTTAGTTTGGTAACATAAACAATTAAACACACTATTATTTATTTTTTTTAAATTCAATATATCTATATACTTATTAATATTCACCCAAAGGAATTTTTCTTTTCTTGTACCTACCCTATACAATAAATGAAAGATATCTTTCAAACAAAATCCAATAACAAATCAATTGACAAGTGTCTCGTGATTTGATCTTGGTTCTTTGATTTGAATAATAAAAGTTGCTTCTGGCAACATTGAAATTGAAATTGAATTGCTTGATCTTGTAGCGGCGCTACATACTTGGACTGCGGCTGGCAGCGTCGTTTTGGCCGGCGACGGGCGATCGCCGCCGGGTGCATCTGATTGGACGGCATCTGCGCAGGCGCGTATTGGAACGGCGCACGGGCGATCCGCCAGCGACGCAGGCAGTCAGTCGGGTCGGCAGGCTTGCAAGCCACCGCGCGCATCACGCGCCGGTGACATTATTATTGTACCTGACTATATTTTACACTGTTATCTTAATTTCCGTCGTTATACAATTGTTATCTATTTTTAATTATCCGTTACTTGTAATCGTTGAGATGTCCTCCCATAAGGGATTCATTGTAAATGTAAATATTGCCGCGTGAGAAATAAACGGATCCAGAAAATGGGAGAAGTCTTCATCATTTTCACCTCCATCATCCCTGGACCTGGAACCTCCCCGGCATAATCTATTCTATTTCTTATCTTATTATATATATTATATTATCTTATTAATCCTATATATCTTTACAAAACTAAATTAAAACCAACATTAGTTTACCATTTTCTTGTTTTCTATAGTTAGCTTCACGGACATCATTTTCACTTTTAATCGAAATGTTAATCTCACGCTTTGTTTCGGAATTTCCATTTAATAATTTTAATTCTTCGCCTGATTCTCCTTTGTCCTTTATCATATGCCATTTGACAGGTTGCAGAAGTAATGCTCCAATTAACTGTAAAACAATACAAGGTGATTTGTTTAACAAGTAGTTCTAACTAATTATCTTATTAGAGACGTAAAATGATTCAATGCCTTTTATAAGCTTTTTTTAAATATTTTAAAGCTTTAGTGCATTCAATTTTGCATAACGATCTTCATTTTAATAAAACAATACATTTTTTTACATGCCAACCTTATCGCTACTTCAGGTTTATCAGGCTAATAAGCATTTAATTTAATTAGAATCAATTCATTTTTGTTTAGAAAATAAGATTATCACTCGCGTACCCCGTTGAAGCAAAGGGCTCCTAGAATAAGAGTTGTTCCTCGAAACGAAAATTCCTCCATCAGGTACCTCACGACATAGGGCATAGACACCTGCCCGATTCCGGCGCCACAGGCCGAGAAACCTATAGCCTTGCCTTTCTTTTTCGTAAAGTAAGAGTTGACGGCTACAAATGAAGATGTTGTTATCAAACCCATTCCTATTCCTGAAAAAAAAGACATTTATGAGCATCAAATTTATACGTAAATTCTAAGAAAGGGACCGCCATTTGTAACTTCGAACGAAGGTCTAAAGTGTTCAGATATGACGTTCGTATGTACCCGTATATCATCGACTCTAGGTACGTACTATGATGATACTAAAATATATTATCATTCTCATGAAAATCATTATTACGAAATCATTCATTCAATAATACGCACACAAATCATGTGTTTTAATTTTACACTTTTGCATATCCATTATTTTTATTTTCTTCAATTTCATACATAAATCACTCATAAAATCATCTCATTTCACCATCATCCTTCATAGTAATCACATATCCATTATTCTTATAATTTTTGTTAAAATATCATCCTTTCCTTATTTCATCTAATTACATAATATTTACATAATGGTTACATAATATTTGACAATATTTTACACTAAAGAGGACAGGTGAGAGTTAAAAATGCATTTTTTTTAAACTCAGCGCTGGCTTTAAACCGACATCCTGCGCTCCCAAGTACAGGACCTCTTTAGAACCTTTAAAAATATTATGCTATCCAGCGCTTTATCAAATAATTAAAATCTTTTTCAATATTGTCAAAGATTGTGTCATTTATCTATTTGTCAGGCGATTTGCCGCTATTAAAAAACAATCATCAAATATATATTAGTAAAATTGTATAATGTAATGCTTAAATATCATATTTAGATGATTCCTTACGTTATAATAGGCGTTCGCCGTTAGTTTACATTACTTATAAAAAAGTCTGACAGTATTGACATTTGGAAAATTCGGATGATTTTTAATATTTTTACAGATTGAAAATTTTCAAACAAATGATATAGCCAGAATGTCCAAAGAAAAATTAATACCGAATGCAAGATACTTGCATCGTTTGAGGTAATGCACGTTGGTTTAAATACAGGCCTGTATTTTATGAAAGCTTTTCACTCTCAACCTATCTATCTGTGCGATTATACAATACGGTCAAACTTTCATTAAAGTAGTAAAAGAATGATTTAAAAACGAAACAATAATTATGAAAAACAGTGAAAACATTTTCACGGACAAAAACGTGTGCAGGCACTTTGGACATATACTAATAAAATAATACAAATAATAAATACATAATCACCAAATGGCTTCTCGCAATAGGCAGAGACGCATCTGAAAAGATGGTGAGCAGTGTGTTGTAATAGAAAAGTTAACATATATAGACTATAAGTAATTTTATATATTTTATTTATGTTTAGTTTTTCTGTATATTTAGCCTATAAATCACAGGTAACACAATTATTAGAATTATATATTGAATAAATATATATTGTATGTAATATATATATTTATATATATGTATATAATATTATGCACTATTTATTATATGTATTATATTTTGTATTTATGATATTTATCCTATGATCCCCTTTGTTAATAGTAAAGTCTCGCGTACGTATTAAGTATTGTATTTTTTCTGCAACCTACTTCTGGCTGCTCTTAGAACCTAACTCTTAGAACTTACTTAGAACTTAGCTCTTAGGTTATTTAACCTAGTTAGAGTAGCCATGTTACTTCAGAGCAACAATAAATGACTGGTGTTTAATTTGTCTATATTATATAAATTTAATTCCTCGTTCAGTGTTATTATATCATTTATTGTTGTAACTTCTTATTGTACCATATTGAATAAATAAATAAATAATAAAACCGTTATATAATTAATCGAAAATTATCAATGTAAGCCGTTTAAATTTAAATATATCCCTTACCTCTTACCACACCGTAGGTAACTATTAGATGCCAAAATGACGTGGAGAATCCGCTAGCGATTATGCCGAAGGCGGATAGAAAGCAACCGAGCGCCGCGACGGTGCGATAAGACGTCCACTTGACCATCGGTCCCGTGAAGGGACCGGAGAAGTTCTGCAGCAGGAAACACACATTGGCCACGAGGGTGGAACCCTTCGTTCCCTCGCCCATTTGCTTTATTACGTCCCCATAAACGAGACCGAAGACCAGAACAAACGACAAATGAAATACCTGGAAAAGGATACATGCATTTTGTTAATTTTATTTATGACAAGGGCGGGTCCAGAGAGGACCGCAATGGAGGAGGAGGAGGGGATTGCCACCCCGAGACAAAAAATAAATAATAAGAAGCGTAAATGTAAAGGAAAAAAGATCATTGGAGCAACACAATAAATGAATCAAGATATCGGCATCAAATTATTTTCTCATTGGGGAAGAAATAATTACCAATATTGAGAATTGTAAATATACCAATAGTAAAATCACTGGTCAAAATATTATTTTAAACTATTTTTAATAGGGTCTCAAAACACTCAAAAGTAGCCTAATTTTCTCCTCATTTCTTTTTAAAATTCCCCTGGACCCCCCGCTTATGATAGGGTAGGGGATATCCCATACCCCCCGACCTTTCTCCCCGAGAAAAACTTCTTGATTCGCTCTTGTTTTATAAAAACATTGATATTTTTTTTCACATAAAAAAGTCCATTTAAACATATATAGGAAAAATTATATTATTTTTTTAAAGGAAGTATTTTTGTGAACTATTACTATTCGCAATGTTAATTATTATATCAAACCGTATGTTCTAAAAGTTATGAACTGCGTGAATACTATTGGGCGCTAGATTTCAAGAAATTATACTAATCTTGATTTTGACATAATAATATATTTTGAATTCAATATAACGAAAAATTACACAAAATTTAAATATTCAAAATGGCTAATGAAATATCGGTTAGCGAATGGAAAATAGTACACAAATCGCAGTTAGATTGACACTAAACTTAAATTATTATTTTGTTTTTAAATTTCGAATACTTTGCTTTATTTCTTACATGTAACATACAAAAAAATACATTTGATTGAACAATAAAAACCTATATAAAACTAAAAATGGGTTTCTACTAGCAAAAAATATTAACATTAATACTATACCATTTTTTATATCGATATTTTCAGGAATTTAAACTAATTTGAGAATATTTATTTACACAATAAATTAAGATTAAATTATTAAATATTATTAAACACATTAAATTGCGACTTATTCAAGGTTAATTTATCGAAGCAGTTCGAAGCATTATAATAATTTTGTAAACGTGGTATCGCTGAATGTAGAGCGTTGTTTGCGGAGCATAAAGGTGTTTAAAGTACATTATAATGTCAAATAATCGGGGCAATTAAAAGTGTCATTGAAAACAGCGTTTAAACCGCAGATCGAGCAACGCACGCCTGTCGCATAGGGAGGTACATACAACTTTATCACGGTAGTTACGCTGTTTGTTTCAGAGTGAACTGAAAATTGTTATTAATTACTATAAAATAAAAATAATTATTACTTTATTTAATTAGAAGGCATATTTTTTTATAGCATAAAAAATAACTTAACATTACAAACTAAATTGGTACTTAGGCCCTATTAATATGTACTTTCTAATCACACATAAAAATCTATTTTATTTAGTAGATAATGCGGAACATCTCAACAAACAGAAATAAATTTTTACCCCTTAATCCCGTATTGTCAAAAGATTCGTATGAAATAATATCATGTCGAAAATGGCTTAAAGTAAAGAGTTAAGCGTTCCTTCCCCCTCTTCCGATGTTTAAGACCTTATTTATTTAAGGCTAATATTGATATTTTTTTAACAAATATATATATATATATTTAAGATAAAATACCCGGACGTAATCAAATAGGGACGTTATATTTTCTTCCAAAAATTTAGTGAATTAGGATAAATAATATGTGCCTATAATTAAAGATTTCAAGATCATAATGCTCAATTTGGATACTATGGTGTAAACGTGACTATTATTTATAATCGAAAGAATAAACAATATTATTATTAAATAATCATAGGATTTAATGCGTTGTTGTGCATTGTTTTAATGATATGGAGGCAAATTTAAAAATTAACCATTTTGAAAATAGCATGATAGCATAAAACTGTATTATTATTAAAAATATTACTAAATAATAATAAATCTTTAAAAGTTATCAAAAATGATTTAACTGTTGTTGGTGTAAAATTTTCACATATCTGAAACAGAGTGGTAATGTTAAAAAAACATATTAATATTATATGTAGTATTTGGAATATCACGCTTACGAGTACATACTCGTAGATGGTACCAATACCAATATCTAATTCCCAATCTTACTAAGTTAAGACATACCTACATTCCTTTCAATTACTGATTTCACGATTATAGGGGAAAAAATATGGAAATCCATCGTATGACGGGATAAACAAATTGTTTAAAAACCTATTGTTTCTAAAAATTAAACCTATAATTTTAATAATGTTGTAGTACCTATAATTGCAAAATCAATATAAATTCATCAAATGTTTTTTTTAATAATTTTATTTATTACCTGTATGGGTATTATTAAATTTAAATAAATAAAATATTATTGAAATAAAATACTTTTATATAAAACATAACCCTGCCGGTATGACTAAAAATTTGAATTTAAACTTGTTAAAAGTTCAAGAATCCAATGCGAGTATTAAAATACATTAATTATAATCATCTTTTACTTACACTTATAATACCAGTTCCCAAAACAACCATCCATCCCCATCCTCCGTCTGGTGGTAACAATTCTTTGTGTATTGGCCTAATATTTGTATGCTGTAGTTTCAAATTATTTTGAGGCATGTTGACGGTATGTTTGTTTTTTAAACATATATTATACTTTTAATATCTTTCGGGTAAAATGTCTCTGAAAGTACACAGATTTCAAAAATTATGTGCTTCATATACGTAAGGATATGCTAATATGCTATAAATACAATGGTAAATTATTAAACAAGGTAAAATTTGACACAAAATACTAAAGATCTGCCAGCTGACATATTCGTTATATATATATTTTAATTTGGATTATAGATGCGCCATTTAGCCAGTATTTTGAACAAAAAAACAAAGCAACAAAGCTGTATTCTCACTAGATAACAGTAATAATAATTTGTCAAATATTCGTTTTGAACTAGAATTATAGAAACTACTGAAAACACCCTTTCGAAATATTATAAAAAAAAAAATCTTTGTAGTTATTGAATTTACCCACAATTATCGGTGATTGGAGGTTGTGGGAGCGGGAAAAGACAACGGATTTAGGCCTTTAGAATAGGTGTAATAAACTGTCAATTTTAAGTTTAGATTAAGGAAGTTTTTATCTATAATATATGTTTAATATATATATTTTATTAAAAGGAATAATTTTATAATGATTGTATATAATAGTTAATATTATATCCAAAATTAATTTAATATTTTGAGTCAAAAAAATATTAAAATAAAAATATCAATGTTATGTAAAAACCTTATATTATTCTTATGAATAATATAAGGTTTTTACATAACTTTATAATAATCGAATTATTGTATCTTCCTATATTTCGCCAATAATGAAAACACTACACACACAGTGAAAACAAAATCACGTAATCCACAAGTCACAAATAGTTAATAATTCGATTCGCTACGTTATTATTAAAGGTCATTTTTAGAAATAACTTTTGACACATAAAAAAATGCTTCATTCACAATTCTATCAACTTTAAAATAATCTGAAACTAATAACTTCAATACTTATTGTTATCTTAATATGGTTGCAATGACATTATATTTATATTTGTTTTATGCGAAGTTTTAAATTTAATTTTTTATATTTCCGTTTAAATTGAATACAAAATAGCACACTTGGTGTCAAATGAGATATTACTTCGATTATTTTAGCACTAAACGACGTACGAAAAATGTCAATTCTGTGGTCAGTCTCGCGGCGACACAAACTGAACGATGCCCATACCGCCTACCAGATCATACTGATTGCGATTACTCATGCAATTTACATACGCGGTTCAATAACATTCAATAGACGGTAGTAATTACACAATACTATCAAATTTAAAACAAATTCGTTTCGTTTTGTTCAAACAAATGTTTGAATAAAAATGCGCACACCAGTAAAGATCTATCTGATTTTCTATCTACATGCATAGACATTGTCAATCTGGTTTTTTGTTGGCCATTTCTCATTCCAATTGCTCATTTTGTGCTGTGATAACCGTGTCATTGATAAAAACTGGGTTAAACTCTTCACAGTGTACTCACAAAATATTGTAAATATTTAATTTGACAATATTGACATTGCAAAATATGCTTTGCTTAGATATTAATATATTAAAGTGTGTAAAGTTTATCACTAGGCAAGTAATATATAACTAAACAAAAAGTAATAAAAGGCACATTCATTTTTCTAGAGTAATCGGTCATTTCGTTGTATTAAATCAGATAGTAAATAAAAAGGTAATAATATTATTTAAATTGATTTGAATTGGACATTTAATAAAAATAATTCACCAATTATTACTATTAGGTATTGCTAAAAAAAAACGAAAACTTATTGTATTAATAAAACGGTACTGTCAAACTAAGAATAAATAAGGTATCTAGGAGTAATAACTCTACTCAAAATAATTGTATATATGACCTACGTCGAGGCAATTATTTATAAAAAATAAAATCCTCTAAATGAGGATATTTTGTTTTTGCAATTTTTAATCTTTCGTCCTTGTAGTAAAATAGGAATGTTGAATGCATCGTCGTAAAGCTGTTTAAGGATCATCGAACTTAAATTTGTAGAATATTTGGGAGTTTGTTTGTCAATCATTTTGATATAATATTTATAAAGTTTCACTACAACTGGATCTATCTTTTTATTGCCAGGTCGAATTGTGTTATACCCAATATTACATTTGTTTTTAAACTTAAATAAAAAAAAATACGTCGTATGATTTTGGTAGGTGGCGTGCTTATTTTAAAATATTTATTAGTCCTCAGGGATATAAACCTTTTTTCTTTCTGTCAATGGCATTAATTGTATCTGATTCTACTATGATTCACATGCCACTTACCACTATCCCCCTTCAAAAAAAAAAAAATGATGCCTTTAACTTGATGCCATATATACTTTTATTCTACATTTTACATCATGGTTTTAAAATAAATGGCTAAAGTATGCAAAACAAGACACAACAAAACCTTACTATTTCTATAGTTATAACTTTTACAGAGGGATAATTTTTCGCAGTATTTGAGTCAGTTTTCAAACATTTCGAAATCCTTTATATCGATATGACTCTTCTCTTCATTTTTTTTATATTATTGCTAATTTCATAATCAACAAAGGTATCTGTAGATCTTTAAGACGTCATCTGTTAGACGCCATCTAGGGATTCTGTCACAAGCGCGATGGTTGAACGTATCTTACTGTTTTAGGTTGCATCAAGAAATCTTCCGCAGAACCAAATTATTTCATAGACAACTATGTATGATGAAGGTTTTTGCACCTGGTTTATTTATCATAACACATCCACTAGTATGGTACAAGAAATTATATAAAAATAATTAATTATTTAACTATTAAATTAGTTTATTATTGTATATATAACAATTCCTAATATCCAGTCTTTTTATTTTTATCTATTTTTTTTTGAAAAAAACTTAGTGCAATAAATTTGTATAAACAATTAAATAAATATTATAATTGGCTTACCTTAGTACAGGAAATTTCCAGTCAGGAATAGTTATGTAAGTAATTTGTTATTCATGGAAATATGTAAAATAAATTAAATAAATTAGGTAACGAGAATATTTATTTATTTATTTTACATATTTCTAAGAATAAACAAGAATGTCACAAGACATCAACAAGAGATGTCATAGAATTAAACAAGACTACAGATATAGTGATTTCAAGAAACACATTTTCGTACACCCTGATAAATCGTATGATGCTTACAAAAACATCGCTATCTTTGTATCATAAATTAGCAGAATAGAACCAGCATCTCCTTTGATACTTTATGCTGTTCAGATACCGAGTCATGTTTCAGCCGTCCGTGTCACGATACACGACGCGACACACCCAAGGTGTCTCACGACGTGTCGTGAGATACCTTGTCTCCGTCTTTGTGATAAGATGATAATTACGACGGCGTGAGCTGGATTTGTCTCCATCTATTATATTTTTCGTCATATATTATATCGATGAGCCACGCTATACTTACGTTACTTCTAATCTGTAGATTTGATCAAAATTAAATAAATCACTAATCTGACAGCTCTCTGACAGTAACGAGGAAAGCGCACGACGTCTTTCGGTTGCAAACATAGTGGTGCGCATGCGAGCTAAGCGCAATGGTTGCTCATCGCTGCCCCAATGCGAGCCATGAGGTTTATATTATAAGAGGCTTGCTAATTTGAAAAAACACAGAAAATATTTATTTAAACATTACAGCATACATTTCAACTAGAATTTAATCTAAAATAGCTATACGTTATACCTTAGTACGGGTCCATATGGCACAGTGAGAATGGACTTTGATTTTTTTATTATCATAAGTTATGTGTATGTATGCATAAATAAATAATGGTTACAATGTAAGTTCAGTCAATTCTCCTATTTTTTTTACTGGGAAGCAACAATAATAATAAATCATATCTGCAAATGCGAAACGATAAATGACTCTGACAATCAGTGTGGGCAATTGTTATGAATATTAATAATTCAATAGTTAAATTTATTATTTTTATATTCATGAACATGACTTCATTCATATTTATAACACATAAGAAATTACTCTTCTGCTGTAGAAACAGACGCGAAGGTGTGTCGGTATGATTATTACCTGTTACCGCGGCCACACATCGGAGCCAAAAAATGACAAAAAAACAGAGCTCAGATATGTTAGACACTGGACTTTATTGAAAAAAACCAAATTTTTTTTGTTAAAATATGTTTATGCTTATGGTATCTTGTTTTTATGTTTTTCTCGCTAAGAATCGCAGACGGAATAGTGGAAAAACTATCACGAAAAGCACGTGATCGTCATGCTACCTGCTAACTATATCTTATTTATAGAATTTACTCAATCACCTACATAGCGAATTGTACAAAATGCCTAGGTATCAACATATAAAATAAAATACGCTATTGAACAAATAAATGAAAAATATATATGAAAAAACTGTTTAGGTACCTATTCCCTTCATCAGCTATTGAGGTGAAAAAAAAGTAGATAAGTAGTCAGTAATTACAGTATATAGAATTGTTCGCAATAATAAATATATATATATTTTTTTAAATACTTTGATGATTCATTTTGGTTTTTTGTTGTTATCTATTTTACTGCTTTTGCGGTTTATTATCTTGTTTATCTTCCTCTATCTCTAGTAACCAATACACTTCTTAAAACTTCTGTGTATGAATATAGGTTGTTTTTTACCTACACAGAAGGTTACCAACTTTTTGGAATAAAGGAAAAAAAAGCCGTAATACTTTTCATACTAAACCGAACGATATAAATGTTTACCTATAATATTCGCAAATCTATTAGAACCATGAAGGTTTGTCCATAAACAAAATAAAAATATATTTGTCAATATCCCGAAATTGGTTTAGCCGTTCGGAGGGAGAGAAAGAGATATCACACTCATCGTTATTCATTCCGCGTACGATTCAGACTGACGACACTTTGTTCTACAAATCTAGAGGACGAAATGAGGCGAGACGTTGCCTATAGGGCGGCGTCTGTCTTGCGAAACGTTATAGGCTCTAAATTGGGATTCACACTTACGAATAAAAACAAGCAGTGTAAAATTTTTTTTTTTTAATTTTATAAATTATAAAATTTTGGGGTAACGATTTTAGCTTCCGTGTCTTCAATTAATTCCAATCATTAAAATAGCCTTTACCAAATAACCATGTAAATTGATTAGGTAGGTAGTCATGCTTTGTCAATTAACTGAATGGACTATGATTTATCTTCGCCTCCATTATTAAAAGATATCAGTAAATATGACATTAAATTACATATTTATACTGATCCAGTCTGTAGTTGGGATATAAAATTCAAGACATTTCTAGTTCACACACAGACACAGGCCTCAGTTTAAAAGTTTGCGGATGGTTTTATCAGAACGGCTATACTCTTGACAGCATGCCTAACCAAGCGTAACTTCGCCCATAAATCAAATTTAAATGTAGCTATCTTCAGCTAAGAATGAGTGAATATGGAGCTATTAAAGTTACTTAAGCTATAACTATTATTCGAGCTATTAAAATTGAAGGTTATATAGCTATTACGCTTTTTCGAAGAAAAAGACTATTTTATCAATGTGGTTTTTTCCCAAATTTCGGTAAACTTTAGAGCAAATACGTGACTAGAAGATCTAAACAGATTTAATTTTTTTACCCCTTTTATTAAAAAGGGAAAATTATTTCCTAATTCGCAATTTTTCCACGGTATTACGATAAGAAAAAAAAATGTTTTTTTTTCCGGCCCATCCTAGTGCACATCCCTCTTTACCTTCTGCCTAAGGAATTCGGTTAGCGTCGGCCGTAACGCCGTTGAGATACACTTTTTTGACTCATTTAGACAAAGGTTTCGCCAACAGGCTGATGACCAACTTTGATTGAATTCGCTTTTGTGTTTCTAATAAATTCCTCGTTCGAGGAATATGAGTCCATAAATCTGTTCCCGGCTTTGATCATTGTCGAAATTATTGACACATTATTGAAATGCTTTTTACACTTTTTTTATTAGTAAATGATTACCAATATCCAGTACGGTCCTGGTAAAAGTAAGCTTATGAGAAAGTAGAACTTTCTCATTGGCGTTTCTAATAAATTCCTCGTTTAAGGAATATGAGTCCATAAATCTGTTCCTGGCTTTGATCATTGTCGAAATTATTGACACATTATTGAAATGCTTTTTATACTTTTTTTATTAGTAAATAATTATCAATATCTAGTACGGTCCTGGTAAAAGTAAGCTTATGAGAAAGTCCTAAGGCCTAAGAGAAAAATCTTATAAAATCTTTAATCTATAATCTTATAAAATTAATACAATAATTATTAATAAATACAGATACAGTCAAAAGCACCCTGAACTTTACCCTAAATATTTTAAGTTGAACTGAAACGCGTAAAAAAAATATATAACTATGTGTGTAGTGTATCTATGAGAACTACCGCTTTCGCATCTCCGTAATATAATACATACCTACATACTCTTTCAAATCGTCTTTCAACGAAAAGATTTATTTGCCTTTGACCGTATATAGTAAAGAATATTAATTTACTACTTTTAGATACCAAATTAAAGTAGAGAATATGAAATGCATAAAATAATACATTTATTTTTTGAATTTCGTACTAATTTGGTGCTGAAAACTTATTATTTTAAAGAATGCCAATAACTTTTATATAATAATTATGTTTTTGACCACCTCGTGTAAATGTTATTAACAAAACGTTTCATTCTTAACTAATAATATAAAAAGGTTCGTTTAGAGGATTTCTAAAATACATATCCATTTAAATTTAAAATATCGATGTAATGGCCGTAAAAAATATAATATTGTACTTACTGAAAATCTTCTTCGTAATATTTTCAGTAGAAAGAATGTTTTTATGTGGAATAGTGTTAATAGTGTTAATATTAGCCGGGCCCTGCTGACGCCTTTAACTGAAAATAGTTCTAACCAAAAATTCCGAGACCTTTTTTAAATGCCCAAAACCACTTCCGTAAATAATTCCCATACAATCTTCCATTCCCTATTTCACCCTCATGGGGTTTATTTTTAGAGTAACCTATATCCTTTCCCGGGTTTCAAAGTATGAATGATCCGAATCGGGCCATAATGCAATTTATCGAAATATTTCGACGTTTTTACATAGTTTAATATAAATTGAAATAACCACTTACCAGGTATATTTAGGATGAATGTTTTGTTTTGTTTAATATTCAAGACACATTTTGGGATCATTTTTTAGACTAATGTTCTCCGCATTCTCGTGTCTCTCTTATTTCCCTAAGGACTTTGGAGATGGAGGGGGAGGTAGGAGGAGGGAAAGGGGGAGGCGAGTGACACGTCGGTGCTGCAAGTAAGCATGCGTAAAGGGATTATTTTAACTTTAAAACTTTTCAGTAACGGCATGTGTGTGAAGGTAACATTATCCGTTAATTTATTTTAGTTATTTTAATTGCTGTCATACTGTCACATTAGTAGAATGCAAGTAGATAAGTGCTATAGGTTCTTTTTTTATTATTTTAGTCATAAAGATGCTCTCTTTAAATTTTAGGTGACACTACGAGCTCCAAAAAAACACTTAAATAGTACTTTCATCAATTTAAACTAATAAATATTTTTTACTTGCTACAATCACTAACGTCAATCTAGTGTAAAGGAACATAGTTACGCAACAAGATTGTACGCAAAGCGTGAGCATTAAATGTCACTAAAAGATGGCAGTAGTTTGGAGAACTCAATAAAATAGGAACTGAATTTAGAAAACTTCATGCGGATCGCATTATTTATCCAAGTTAAAAACATTGGTGATGCCTCCCGACCTATTCTTTGGTTCTTTGGGATTGTTCTAAAACTCGGGAGTCTCTCTCATTTGGCGCTGCCAAAAAAAACAAGAATGGCGCTCGAACGAAAAACTTCTTCGTCGAATTAATAATTCCCTTATCCCTAATTTGCCTTCATTATACGGTTGAGTCTATAAATAGGAAAATTCAATTTGAGGCGAGTTTCCCGTTTCAAATTAATTTAGGAAAATTTTAATAAAACTGCGTTGTTTTCTTCATACAAACATAAATGTGGGTATCTACGCAATTGTAAAAACCTTTTTCACTAATACTGTTTCTTACCACCATAATCATTTAATAACTTGTATCGGATGTCTTTACAATAATAATAAATATAATAAACAATAAACCCCAATCCGTTGCACAATTTGCGAACGTTACCGATTAACCGAGTGGCTGATTCAACTGATTTGATGTAAATTGTTATTATTGGCTGATTATAATAATATTTGTAAATATAATAACATATTTCTTTTCTGATATAAAATAAGGTTATATGCATTTAGGGCGGCCAATGTTTTTTTTTTATATGATTTTATAGATAAGAAAGAAGAAACAAAATTTTGGTAATTTGATTGTTACTCATATTATGGACAGTGAAATTATGAGTTATGTATTTTATTTGTAAAAGCCATTAATGTATAACAATTTTTGTTTTGGTCGGTTTAATTGGTTTACTTTTAAGTTTATAAATCTTTTTTCGTTAAAAAGTTTTGGTAACTACATT
This sequence comes from Neomicropteryx cornuta, assembly GCA_020383195.1. Classification (NCBI taxonomy): domain Eukaryota; kingdom Metazoa; phylum Arthropoda; class Insecta; order Lepidoptera; family Micropterigidae; genus Neomicropteryx; species Neomicropteryx cornuta. The sequence goes on from JAHKQU010000014.1 coordinate 18,646,538, forward strand.
TTATAAATATTTTAAAATTGTACTGTTTATATCACTTAATATATACATATAAATTTATGCTCCGATCAGTACCAATGTTTATTTATCTATATACATTTATAATTGATCGAGACAATCGATACTTTTGTATATATGATTTTTTTTTAAATCTGAAATTTATTTTATTAAATCTTTTATATACTTCTGCCTAAATTAGGTTTTTTTTTATTTATTTTATTTCGTATAATTATAAATTTTTAAACTGCTTTTAACCTGTTCAAATTATAAGATTTGTATTTTATTATACTGAACTCATTGTCGAATGATAATAATCTTCTTGGGTTGGATATTCTGAGGTTTGAACCCTGAACGTCGGAGCTTAGAGGTTGGCTATTTTTTTTTTTTTTTTAATATTCTTTATTTATAAACAAAATATATATGTTCAATTTGATTGTTCACTAAACCCTTGCGGGTTTTTATGTGAGATCAAATATTTAATTGAGATCAGAATATTTATTGAGATCAGATAGGTTTTTTATTAAGATCAATATCTTATTTCATCAAGTAAAGCGCGTGAGTATTAATATTAAAACACTTAATATAAATATTGAATCAGGGAGAAAAACAACATTAATAATGAGTATTTTAAAACGTTTAATAAGTTCTATAAAATTGAATGTAGAAAACATTTAAAATACAAATAAATTACCTATCTTTAAAAGATAGAATTAATGTACTCGTATGTTTAATTACGATTTACAACATGTTTGTACTCGATTTAAAATTAAAATAAAGTATTTTATATGTGCTTTTTAAATGCTGTTTCTGTTTATTTAAGATACAAACTTTTCTTTAAAATTAAATATTAAATCACAATTATTATTGTTAGGCGTAATAGACATACCCTCGATTAACAATCTTACAATCACTAAAATGAAATCACTGGCAATTCAAACTGAAGTATATTTCTTATTCAACAAAAAACAATATGGTATATATCAGGGATATGCTAACATATTATGTACATATATAACTTTTGTGTATCAACTTTCAAAGTGTGGCAACAGCAACGTTTGGTTTATTATAATAAATTAAAAGAATAATTGTCATTTTTAAAACAATAATAAATTTTCTGTTTCAAATTGTTCGCTGTCCGCAATTAATATTATTAACATGGCTAATAAATATCAGAAAAGAATTCAAAGTTAAGGTAAGATTTTTTTGCTAAGGATTAGGTTTTATGTAACTTGTCAGTTATCAGATACTCGCAAATCTCTAATTTCCTTTGACGAAAATAAACGCTTTTAATCAGGAAGCGTATTTTTATTATATACAACGACTATGATAAGACTTAATAGGTTCAAAAGTCATTAAATCGGGCCAAATAATACCAACTTTTTATTAAATTTTGTGGGCTTGGCACAAATTAAATGATTTCGATAAATTTGACAAATGTGTCGATAAATACTGGCCCGCAGCGTAGGCACAGTTTAAATTTTGTTTTTTTTTACAACGCAAATTCTTTCAGGAACTGATTACATGTTAAGTATTTAAGATATTAGTGAAAGTCTAATTTATATACATTGGGTATGTTCACAATCACTGTTTTAAAGATATTTTATTCAAACATAGGTATCTAAATAAAATATCTAAATGTGTTTAAATATTTATTTATAAATGCTTTTATGTGTTAAACATGATATAAATTAGACCGATTAGGATAAAACTACGAAACACTCGCATAATCATGGCGAAACTAGTATATGCAAATAAAGACATATGTTTTTTGCTTCCTTTTTCCTCATTTAACCGATTATATTAATTAATTAATTAATTATATATATTAATTATAAATTATATTAATAAGTTTTTATTTGTTCGATGTGATTATTTAACACTGTCATGACAGATCTGATTATATTCTCTGCAATTGGAACATATCTTAAATAATAGGTAAAACTAATCATTAGTTTTTTTTAAGTTTTTTTTTTAATTTCTTTATTTATAAACAAAGTACATATTTTATTTGTTTGTTCACTAAACCCTTGCGGGTTTTTATGTAAGCTAATTCGTTCCCACTTTTAACTTATTTAATAAAATTTATATATACATCTCATAATATATTCAATATTAACATATGATAACACTTTTAACAATGCTGAGCTTTACCATCATGTTATATCATCATGTTTACCATCATACCATCATGTTAAAAGCTTTTAACAATGCTTTTAACATGATGGTATCTATCCAGCCTGCCATTATTATATTTGTTTAAAATTTACTTGTTAGCATTTATACTATATTAATAATAAATTTTATTTTCGTTATAATTTTAAATATTGTTTTTCTTTTGTTGTATAATAATCGACGGCATCGGTCTCTCTGGCCTATTTTTTCTACACAACGACTCAGATTCGCTATCCACCATTATGTAACGCATGTGACATATATATGACATTATTTAGATGTGATCAAAGTCCAGAAACTCCGATGACATTTGAAGCCACTACACTTCTCTTTTCTTTTAAAATACTTTCAATTTATCATCGAAAGTTTATCATAACAAAGTTACAAGTCAAGGAATCAAAAAAATATGCATGAATGTTATATAGCTACTAGACTAACCGCCGACCGAGCAGTTTTAAAGACCAAGGTCTTTATGTCCAAGGTCTTAAGGTCTTTACCAACCAATGATTAGCCATCATGTATGTTAGTTGTTTAAACATCACGTGCGAGTAGTTACCATCAGGCAATGTTTTTGCGTAACTGAGTTGAGATCTGACGTAATGACGAAATGGTTCCCTAGTCCATTTATACCATATTTCATATTTTATAAAGTTTTACAGTAATCTGTTATTTTACCAAGAAATAAATAAAATATATATATTCTACAAAAGATAGACTAGGTATGATACCTAATATATTATTACCCTAAAATAATAAAAAGCTAAAAAAACAAACTTATTTTTTAGTTTTCTTAATTAACATTGTAGCCGATTTGTCCATAATCAAAATATTTCCGTATTTATATTCTGTACATTATTTAGTAACTTTATAACAAGTTTATATTTAAAAAAAATATGTTTTATTTTTTTAACATTTTTATAATCACTTTATTATTATTTTTGTACAAAAAATGCCTAACTGAGCTCTGTTTTAGAAAAATTAAAAAAATAATGGAATGATAATCTGGTATTGATGATATTTAATATTGATAATGGTATTTATTACCCATCTAGAAGTGGATATAGGTACCTATTAAATTAAGATTTTTTATTGCACATTTAAGTCTTCAGCGGTATAAATATATAATTTTATTTAAACTTACAATTCTTTTATAACAAGAGCATTTGTAACACAAACATCGATATAATATATATAATATCACACATTCAATGACTATAAATTTAATTACCATAATTTCTCTAATAGGACTAAATTTACAAACTAAATAATAATTTAAGGTTCGCATAAACAATCATAAAATTAATTAATTTGTCAATTAATTATTAATTATTATTTCCAACATGTTTCTAATAAATAAAGCAAAAATATTATTTTATCTGATTTTAAAAGTAGGTATTATTTACGAGTTATATTTTATCGCTGATCTAATAAATATTATAAAGCTCAATGTCATTTTTTTTCCTTGAAATATACTTTTTGTAGGGCTAATGCCCTAAAAAAATAAAAACTTTTAAGTATTAAGATTATAAAAAAAAACGTATGGATTTAAAATTTTTACAATATTTATAAATAAATGACTGATTAAATGACTGATGAAATTAATGATTTATATATTTATGTAATGAAAAAAATAACAATCTACTTTACAATTTGACTGGTTGCTCGCTTTTCGCAAAATCTGCTATATATATATTGAGGGAGCAACAGCGTAATCACAACGGTAGCCATGATATTCACGACTGATACGCTCAGTATAAAGCTTCCAGTGTAGTCTCTGACCCAGCCGATGAGCATGCCAGCTGGCAGCACTATAATCCCTTTGGTCACCATGTAGAGGCCGATTGCCGTTGGCACTTGGTCTATTTTGCACTGGTCTGATACCGCCAAGTTCTGATTGACTACAATGAAGGTTTTGCCGAGGCCGATGAGAGTGCACAGGGCGAGAATAACGCTATACGACATTTGATACGCCATTACTGTCAACACAAAAACGAAGAACATCGTTAATATTGAAAAATACTAAAGTCACACAAATTGGACACTCGAACAATACCAGATGTCAGCACTGTAACGGGGTCCTTATAGGCTGTTCCCGTCAACGATTAAACTGTTGATATCTTATCAACACTTTAACCGGTAACGGTAGTAGATTTATTTATTTAACGTCGTTAACATGCGCTCTTATAAAATAGTGTTAACATAATAAATACATTGCTTGTACATATATTATTGTAATTTGTAAAAAAATTCAAATCATAAATAAATAAATAAAATTTAAATAAAATTTGTAAATCATAAATAGAATAGAAGTTCTTTATTAGGAACGATAATTCACTTGACCTAAAAGTTACTCTCGGTTATGAAAGAGGCCATAGATATGTGAAAATTCTTGACTGCAAAATATTTAACTATTAAAGTAGTCTACTGTCAGAAGTCTACACAAAATATTAGTCTACTGTCAAACGCAAGAAGGACTTTACTTTTCTATTCCAAACTTCCGATTGAGTAAAGTAGTCATGTGAAAATATTTCTACCGATTTTCACATGGTTTGGTCGATTGACGTCATTCGTCGCATTCCGTGCCCAAAATTTCTCCTCAGAATTGAAGCGGATCGCTCTTGTAAACAATATTTAGAATTTAATATTGTATTTTTTTTAATACTTTGCCCGACAACCGGCGCTGTCAATTAGAAATACGCAGTTATTTATTTACTAGGAAATATAATATGGGAAAATGTCGACGTTTTTGGTTACGTCAACTGTTTGGTTTCCATGATATTTAAGTGTGCGAATTATGTATTGAGCATTTTCACATGGGCAAATACGTACTGGCATTTGGAATCAGACGCCATACCCACAAATAGAAAATATACAAGATAATATTGTTGTTTTGCTAATATTGCTGTTGATAATGTTGTTATTTTGGAACAACTACACTGATAAAACATAACATAGTAGCTAGGTTATTGAAGAAAAAAACAAGTACGCAACCTGGCCATTTCCTTATACAAAAGTGGTAGTGTTGTAACATTATCAAAACTTTAAAGTATCTTATTGACTGAATATAAAAATCGAGAAAATTTAACTACAGCTTCATAGAGATGCAAATTCAACTATGTTTTTTTTTAAATGGATTGATCCTATTTATCAAAATTACGCTATAAAGAGAAGTGGATTTATGATTTTGTGACGCACTGATTTTGTGGTGTGTTTAAAAAAAATATTGCGTCTCATCAAGCTTAGATGAGCCTAACAGACGTTAAATAAAAAAGCATGATTTATGACAAACAGTTTTATAATATATAAAATCAAGTCAGTTTTGAGCTAGGTAAAATTTACAGTTCTAAATAAAGATTACACTTTCATTTTTTAGGGCGTATCGCTGTAATCTGATAACAAACCACCTATTCCTAGAAATAGAAATAATTCTAAATTTACTAGTTATTAATAATAGTTATAAAAATAATAGTAAATAATAAATAATAATAGTGAAATTATAAAACAACGTATTTCTAGAAAAAAATTGTAAATTCGTGAAATAAAATAATTAAATTGTAAAAATTTAAATTCATAATATGAAGTAACAAAACATTATCAATTTGTTGGGAAGAAGTTGGATAAATGTAAAATCTAAAAATATAATGGTTATTTACTAATTAAGCTTTTTTTAACTGTTTTCTTAATGGTATGTAAATTTAAATTTTAATAACTGTTAAATTCATAGGAAACCTAAAATAAGTGTAACAATATTAAATTCGTTACATAAAACAATTAAATCAAAACCGTAAATAGTCAATTAAAGGCGTGTTAGATAACTTTCAAATTCGTAATGCTAAATCATAGTATCATCATACATCAAAAGAACAACATACTTTGTCTGACGATCGCCATAAAACCGCAGCCAATCATCATTCCGACCGTCGCTCTAATTTTGTATCTGTCAGTTATCATCGGCACCGATATCCTGCCGATGATATCGGCTCCAGATAAAAAGGACATTGCGAAAGCCGTTTCTTTCATAGTCAAGTTCACCTTTTCCTAAAAAAAAACACGAGCATTTCCACTTATCAATAGCACAATTTTTACTTAATGTATGTTCAACCCCGGGTTGGCATTGCAGGTGGCCACAGCTCATCTTTACCCGTCTGAATTTGTTTTAACGTGTATACCATAAAAGGTTTAGTTTAAAGAAATGAATAATGTAACAAATCGTCAACAACAGACATTAATAAATATTAAAACAAGTCGGTAGTAGCAGATTCTCACAGCTGCAACCTGCGGAATGCGCTAACCGTCTTTAGCGCCTCAAATTACGATCCTTTGATGCTCATTTCGTTTGGCACCTCGTATTCTTCCGGTATTTATTTTTTAAATTAGTCTTAGTCCGGTCGTCCTTCATTTATTTTATTTTATATTTAGTACGTTAACTGTTAACTGTTCTTTTTATGTCAACTACAACTATAATCGAAAATAAATGAAAAGAACTAATAAAATGAACTGAAAATATAAATAAACCAACAAAACAAAATGCTATAGGAGTGAAGTCATAAAAAGCTCATAAATACCGCTTTTAAATAGGTCAGTTCCTTACCAGCAAAAAGAAGGGTAGCAATATTCCAAAATTAATCATTGACGAATGCGCCAACGCACACCCTAGTGCGACAGTTACAAACCGAGGACTTTTTAGCAGTTTAAGATCCAGATGTGACACAAGGGATTTCAATTTGGAAACCTTTGGTTCCTTTTCATTTTCAGCATCTGAAAGTAGTAAATCATATAAAAAAAAAAATCTGTATATAAATAATTATTTTAAACAATGGCAAAACACAATATTAGAAAAGAGGCAATAGAAAACAAATTTCTAACCGGTAAAAAAGAAAATTAATATATGTCGTTGGGTTTGGGTGACTAGATAACAACAAGTAACATAACATAACAGCAATGCAAGTAACAAGTAACATATCAAGTAATGTTAAATACATTTGCTAACATTTGTTATTAACAACTTAATTTACCTAGTACATGTCCGTTTTTAAATGTATCCTGTATTGCGTTCGTGACTTTTGGAGGGTTTAGCGTTTCCTTCTCAATCTTCAATGAATCGCTCACTTTTTCTGGTTGAGGTTCCTTTGAGAGAAGGTATTTCTTTTCGGGTATACTTTCATCCGCCTCTATCATGTGTTGCTTAACTGGCTGCAATAGCAACGCGCCAACAACCTGGGCAAAATCAGTAAAATATTTGTTAAAACTTCTACAGAGTGCTCGCTAAGAACGTAATATGTAAGATTAATTAAAAAAAATCTCCATCATTCAATAGTAAATGATAGGGTTTTTTTAAAACCTATATAACATACTCAACTTGGTACTCAACATTGAATGTGTAGTACTCAACATTTTTCACTTATTACAACATTCATGGTTTTAAGGATAATGGCGCTAGGTTCCATGGCATGGCATGGTGGTGGCATGGTGGGGATTGGTTTCTAAGATACGACGTTTGCAATAAAATCATTTTGTTGTATTTAAAATAAAAAAAATCCTTTTGACACGCCGGGAGGCGGAGGTAAATTTCACTGGATCAAAGTAGGGGATAGGCGAAGTCCAATTTAACTAACTGTATCAAACATACTTTTTGATATTTTACGGTTACGTTTTATTTCAAGCTAAAACATAAAAACCTAATTACGAATTTTTGATTAATGTCCATTGCAAATTTAGTGAGAGGTTTTCGGAGTTCGTATTTTTATATATAAAACGACAATGGCTTTTAAAAAGTCTCCCATCCCATCCCTTACTATACAGGGTTACTCATAACAAAAATTGTTTCAAACAAAAGTTTTAGGGGGCGCGTAGAATCAAAATTAAACATTTTTAACGGATTTGTCCTGTGCCTGTTAAGAATTTTTCGAATTTAAAACTTTATTTTTCTACCCTTGTGACCAATGGTTGTTGCTATCAAAAAGTTTACTGAGATAAATTTTAGGCTAAGAAATAATATAAAATTTAAATAGATTCCTTATTAAAAAAAATTAAAAAGATAAGCCATATTTAACTTTTCCGCCCCCCTCCCCCCACCCCGTTTCTCCACCCCTTACTCCGTTTAAAGCGAACTTAGACTGACATATTCTAGAATTGCCATTTTTAGAATTTTTATTTATTTATTTATTTATTTATTTTTAAAAACCAAAATACATACATGTACAGACATGTACATGTAGTAACAGTTGAATGGCAATTAATGTAACCAACAAGCGACCGGCACCTACTGCCCTGATGTTCCCTGCCTTCTTAACTAGACGCCGTCTGTACCAAAGAAGGTAGTGACCGTCGATTTTTATAAATTGAAATTATTATTTCGGTCTTAAACTAGAACGAGAACTTTGAAAAAGTCACGCGCCTAAAAAAACTTAAAAAGTAAATATTGCAATTGTTCGAATTGTTTCAATGTAATATGGAGAGCGTAACTGCGCGGCACGGTATCACCGCTCTATCGTTCGGCGCTACAATTCGTATCTCGCCTTTCAACCTAAAGTTTGGTTTTGATTAAATTTTAAATTAGTTTTCGGGTGATTATAAATATTAAAATAACGAAAAATGTTAACTCACCCCATTCAAACATAATGCCCCAATGACCTGGGTCGTTCCCCGGTACGAATACTGTTCCAGAAGGTATTTAATGACATGTGGCATCAAGACCTGTCCCACACCAGCTCCGGCTAAGGAAATGCCAACAGCTCTTCCTCGCTTCACCTTGAAGTATGCATTGACTGCTACAAATGTGGATGACTGAATCATACCCAATCCAATACCTGAAAAAAAAAAATATTTTAGTAACATTATTTCAATATATAGGTAATTAAATACTTTCAACTTTTATTTTTTCTATTCGTGATATTCAAACGAAAGTTACTGTCATTGATTTAACTAGACAAACGGTGAATGTTAATTAAGCTCACAGTCTATAGAAAACTTTTGACTTGAACGCGGTTTAAATTAGCTTATTCCAATATTTTATATTCAAGCTGTTTAAAAACTTGAATTTGTGTTTGTGTTTTCAATTCGCACTTGGTGTTTTTTTTTTATCTTTTATGTTCATGTAGCAAAAATATGTTTGAAACCTTTTAGTGAATGTGATTCGTATTTTAGTCTAATAAAAATACTATTTAGTTCCACAAGATTTGAAGCCAGAAATGTTCGAAAATGTAATATCTTCTTAAACCTAAATAAAAAGTTTTAAAGGTGTTTTGAACAAAGTGTTCGACGTGACCATTTATGCTAGTTTACTGTCTAGGATCATACCCAGGTCCCGAATCCTGACAACCTCATCAATTTTTGCGCTAAACTTCATTTTTTTTTGTATAAAACCTATTTGTAATACCGAGACTACACAATCCCACGACACGAGATTACATTACCTTTGTAATATTTTTATTACTGCTTACTAGTTTTTTAAATAATCAATGCGAAGGTTATTATTATGTTTTTTGGTTAAAATAGAAACATTCGCCCGAAGTCGGGACATTACATTAATGTGTTAACTAACTAAAGTTTAGTCTATTTAGTATCTATTCGTTTGCATAGACTATTAAACGGTCGGATGATTCTATCAATAAACACGTGCTATTATGATTACGTTTATAGCCATATTACAATTTTGTACTTTGTCCCGCGATTTTTAATTTTACGCGAAAACATGATAATATTAATGCGTGATAAAGATGATAATATTAATATTATTAATTAAATAAATTTCATGGATTTGTTTAAAAAAACACTAAGCAAAGAAAAGTAACTTCATATTATTCGAAAAATAAGAATTAGACACAATGTATAATTTATATACCTCTCTATAGAGGACTAAGTACAAAATATAGTAATCTACGTAACAACGATATAGGTTTATTAACATTAATTATGGGTAAGAATATTTTTTACACCTAGGTTGGTGGACAACAAGCAATTCTGCTAACTTTCATGTTATATCTTTCAAAGATATAACATTCACCTATGAAAAAAATTAAAATATACCCTTTTAGCTTCTATACATTCATGTAGAAGTCTCGCATCCCCGTATCTATCCCCGTCCTTGTTTTCCTGTCGCAACTTTTAACTCGAAAAGTACAAATGCAAAAAAATAAAATGGGTCGTGATTAAAATATGTTTAAAAACTGACTCAAAAGCTTGTGGCGAAAAAATATCATATTTTTTTTATTTATATCGTAATAAATACCTTTGAACTTCTCGCGATAAGTGGCTAGGTCGGTTCATCAACTTTGATTAAATTATGCGGTTTGTTTTGCACGACCTAACTCACCTTGACAACATCTGCATGTGTCCACTTGCTCTAATAATATTACGGTTAGTCAAATTATTTTTTTTAAAAGTTTAACTACATAAATAAAAAAAATAATGCTAAAAAGAAATAAAATATTAATAAAGTATATATTAATAAAACCTCTCCTAACCTAAAATAATTTTGGAAATGGACATAAAAATAAATATTTGAACTGAATACAAATATCGTTTAAAAATTTTAAGAAATCAATATATATATTTTTCGCGTTATATTATCCGGACAAACTATATATTATAAATGAATGTATAGAAGCTTAAATGTGAAAATAATTCAGCCCTATTTTTTTTAGTTAAAACGCTGGGGTAAATTACCTTTCTTATCAGACACGATCGATAACGTAACCTTCTCTGCATTCACGGACAATACGCGGCCAATGACCTCGGCGCGCGACCAATTTAGGCCGTATATCAGCTGTGATAAATATTACAAGAATCATATAATATTTCACGTAAACTTTACAATTTTTTTTTGTATATTGTAAATTGCAAAGTTAAGAGACATTTTGTTCATAAAAATGTTAAAATATTAGATGCCAACCATCTTCGCGTCTTCTGATAATATGATGTAATAAGTTAAAAGTTTGAAGTCATCGGCAATCAGCTACCGCACGGGCATTACCAAGCGGTCACTCAGATATGAAACATGTCTATGACATGATAAAAATGAAAGTTATTTTCGAATAAAATTATTTATCTCATAGTATTAAATTTAATTGAGGTCTTACCTATGACGTTTATACGTCACATTCTTGTAGATAACTACAAAGTATTTCGAGATTTTTTCAATGTAATTTTGCTTATCATTATCTACGACGAAAACAGAATGAATGATTTTTTTAAATACTTTTTTAACATTTATAGTATTTATAATTTCAAGAATAATTAAAATAAAATCATACCTATACACTAAAATATTCATTTTCTTGCATTGTTATTTTTACACATCAACATTAAAAAGATTTTGGGTTTTGGAATGTAGGTTGTGGATTATAGTAGGTGGTGAATAATAAAAGAAATATGAATAAATTGCAATCGTATAAAATATTTGTATAGTTTATTATATTTGGATTAAATATTCATTATATTTATGAATAATTAAAAAATGGGCGAAATGCGCCCTGATAAATTAATTATTTATCACATATATACACTGGAAAACATACATTTCCGACTATCCGTGTTATTTTATCAGCCCGAGCAATAAGAAAAACTTCATTCAGTACTTAATAAATAACTGTGGATACAATAATGCATATAATCATGGATTTGGACATACAATTCGGCATATCTACAAGGGTTTAGAAGATTTTTGTTAAAATCAACTAACGATAAAGGTACAGTGTCACGTGAGCGCACTTTCCTCATTTATCTTATAAGGTTGAGATGAGGCTTTGATAAGTAAGATTTGTTCAAATGATAAAAGATTATTCTAGAATACTAAGCCATTAAGATGTTATTTATAAATATATATTATTGTATATGTTATTTAATTACGTGGATTGCATTTCTCAGTAAGTTAATTTTAAGCATTATTTACTTTAATTTTCTAATAAATCAAGAGGATGTATTCGAACCCTAAAAAAATATTCTAGATTCCTGAGCCCTTAGCACGATTTTTAAATAATAATCACTGACATCAGTATTACAATGGTCGTAATTACCGTGGATTACGGTGAATTTTTAAGTTAAATATGACACTCCTTCAAAAAAAATGATTTAACTTGTGGATTATAGATGTACAGTACCGAGCTAGCTAAAAAAAATATCTTCGTTATCATTTCGAATCGCGAAATAAATTCATCTAATATATTTTAAACAAAAGAATTCAAATCAGATAACAGTCAAAGATGATAATTATGGCTGGACGGATACAGTCTACCTTAAACGAAGTGATAATTTATTTATACCGATTGACAGCTGATCGTGTATATTTTTTATGATAACAAAAAAAAGAAACAATACCATCCACCTACGTGATTATCACGTTCAAAATCACGTGACGTGAATTAGCCAGCGTTTTTTTTTTAGAGGACATACTGACGTCATCGATTGACACGCTCATCGCAAACTCTAGCCAATAGAATTGTCCAAACAAGAATCCAAAATTGTAATAACTAATAAACCTATAGAAAGGATTTTTTATTTAAATAAACGTTCATACTTACCAGAAAAATACGTGTTATGACACTTTTAGATATTTAAAACAATTTTTAACGGTTTAGAAAAGTAGTTTAAAAAATCAGCTTAGAAAAGAAATAATAAAAATTATTAGTGGGTACTAAAGATACAAAAATATTACGTTTGACAAATTTTGTGACATTTGATGTGTCATCACAGCTCCTTAAAAACAAGAGCTGCTTTTTGCGTTATTATTCTTTTCATCAAGAATATGAAGTCAGTTAAATAAGGTTTTCCCTGTTGAATAGCTTGGATCTTCCGCTATAACTAATGCAAAAAAAGTCGTAAAACTACTAATCAGAAACAAGATATCCGAAACTCAAGTTTTGTATGATTTCCTCAAATTAATTTTAAAATTCTAAATACTTATATTTTGTATATTTTATAGCACAATATTATACAATGTATATATATAGTAAATTTCAATATTTTCTTGAAATGTAAATACCTATTGCATTTATGAAATGAACGCTAAAATTTTACGTAGCTGTTTCAGAATGAGAAAATGAATAGAAACATGTTTCGTGTGCTCGAACTGAAAGTAAAAAAAAACTACCGCTAAGAGTGTACACTTACTAGATTGCCTATGTTTGGAAATAAGTATAAAAAAAAGTCTAGATAAAAACAAATGTAAATAAACAACTTACAATTGTCATTTCAATGGTTGTATTATCTAAGCCGCTCATTGATTTACTAACTTAAATTTCACTTGTTTACTAGTTGTATTTAAAAATGCTAATATGAGATTAAAGATATGCTATAATTTTAACTTTCATTACAATACTAAAAGTTTTGAATTGACTCAATAAAAAAAAAATCTATAGCATGTATCTTTTGATGTAAACTTAGTTCAGTCGTACACAGTGATTCTAGTAAAAGAAAGATAAGGTTAGTTGAGCAGGTTCCAATATAATTGTATGTAACCAAAGTCATAGCAATTATTTTAAATAAAAGATTAAAAATCGAGCAAGCTAGAAACAGAAAAGTAGGGATGCCGCTAAAAATGATCTCATTAGGAGTAAGGAATGACCGAGTGATTAACTATTATTTTCAAAACTTAGTTAACCCCACTTTACTCTTATCAACCCGACCCGGATCCCTACGTTTTGGTTGTATCAGGAAAAACAATGGTTTTTACCTGTAAACAAACTATAGGTGACGATCATGTGCCAGATTGCCGTCGCAAAGCTACTGGTTATCAGCCCAAATCCGGTGAGTAAGCTGCCGAAGAACGCGACCTTCCTGTAGGATATCGTCTTGATGAGGTGGCCGCTAAAAGGGCCCGAGAAGTTCAAGACCAGGAACATGAGGTTGGCGACCAGGGCTGCACCCTCGATTCCTCCGCTAAGCCTTTCGATTTCCCCACCATACACCAGACTGAAGGTGGATATCAAGGATTGATTGAACATCTGAAAAATAAAACAATCAATAAAATCGTTTATTAATGAAATTTTATATACTGGTTGTATTTATATTCACTGATGTCCTTTTAGGGGGTTGATCTATATCAACAACTAAACCGATCTCACAAAAAAAAAAAATCGAAAAAAAAATCATACTAACATAATTATATTATTAAAAAACTTAGTTTTTCTTCGAAGTGCTTCGCGAACCGCGCGGGCGCCGGGTCATTCTCCGATCTCGCGCCATGCGCTTAACCGCCTTCTCAAACATTAAAATAATTACTTACATCGATTACAATTTACAGTGTAATTTCGGGAAAAAACGGTAAAATGTGTATAATGTGTTTACACGCCGAAGGTTTCGTGGCGAATATTTTTATTTCAAACTAAGAAATATTTGTTTTTTTTTGTTATTTCTATGAAAAAACACAAGGTATTCGTAAATTGAAGTGTTCGGCTACAGTTTACAGATTATTGTCTAAATGACTAACTACCATGACTGAGTTATAAAGCTCAAAAAAAGTTCTTTTTGGTTTGAGAGACTACAGTGTCGCGGTAGATTTCAAACAAGTAGGTAACTTCGCTACACGAAACAAAAACGGTATTTGGCAAATGCACCTAAGAAATTCCAAAGGCGCGTCTAGCTAGAAAGATATAACTAATCCGGGCCTAAGCAAATAATCAATGGAAGTCCTTCTAGTAAGTAACACAGAGCGAGGATTATGAACTAACTGGAATTTATTGCGGTGGCACATGACTCAAATGACGGTCCGGGCCCCTTTCTAAAAACTTTCTATTTCAAAAGTGCCTTAAATTTACCTGTTTCTCATAAGAGTTTATTTGCCTGCATAAAATAAGATGATAAAATAAGATATATGTAATTGTTTTAAAAAAAAAAAATGTATTTTAAATTGATTGTAGGTCAATAGGTGAATAAGCGCCGCCCGTATTAAAAGGTAATTAGTCGAGCGATGACGGCCAGCTTATTCATTGATACCTACAAATTACGTTTTAAGTAATTATTTAAATGCTATGCAAACAGATAAATATTGTTTATGCACGATTAAGTAATAAGGATTACAGATAAACATATATAATGTCATTGTTTATTAAATGTATAATTTAAGATAAAAACATAAGTGAATATGTATTTTTTTTCGAAAATTATTTTGTTAACTAGGCAAAACACTTAGACAGTTTAGGTATTTCAGAAAATCAATGAAATATTATAAATTTGTAAATAGACAATAAGGTTAGTCTATATAAGTTTTGTATGTTAAAACTGTAATTATTGTTAAATTATTTAGTAAACAAATTCGTTAGTTTTAAAAAATAAGAATTAAATTTGAAAACGGCACAACTATCACCACCTACTCAAAACCAGTAGAAGCTTGAGCCGTTTTTAGGTAGGTAAAATCTAACCCATATAAAAAGGGGTCCTGCGACCCTAAAGTCAGTGTGATTTTATAATCGGTTCGAGGCTAAACGTCATACTGCCCGAATTAAATACGGTCGTTTTTAAATTGTAAATCTGACTAAGGTTTTAAAATAAGCTCCGGATGGTAGTTTGATATTCGTTAGAAACTAAATAAGTTTATCTGATATAAACTTCAGTCTAGCGTAATTATAGTAAATTTTTGCAAGAGTTTTTAGCTAAAAGTCAAGTGTACAGTACAGTAAATAGTATCCAGTGAAGTGTATTAATTTGGTAAGCCTTGCACCGTGTATACCTATATCTGTTACTGAAATCAGGCCTAACCTAGTAAGACTCATTGTGATTATTTTTGTATTATTTTTTGTGAACTTTATTGTAGTAAGACTTTAAATTTAAATAACATTGTTCTGCGTATAAACTGATCCACTATATTTTGCTAATACCCCAACTGAGATTTACGACCTCAAGTTCGGGTTCTGTGTTTTTTAGTGAATAAAATCGCATTTTTTTTCAAAACAATTATTATTTTCATTTGCCAACTAATCAACGCAGCTGAACTGAACGACCCGCCATTAATTGTCTAATCTAGAAATTAGAAAAGATTCAGGGGCCTGCCAAAGCCAGCAACACAGCGAGGGCTGTATGGATTCCGCTTGCTGGCAGATAACCCCTACGAGTAAATACGATAAAGAGATTTGCCGGCCGTTGTAATAACAAACGACGGTGTCAGCCTGTCTGTGTAAGCAGATCGGCTATAGGCGGCACAAATCAAGGGGAAAGGCGTCCGGACACCAGACTCTTTTCGGTCCTGCGAACGCGAACCTGGGACCACCTGAGGATTTGCCCGGACACCCCGTCTCTTTTTGGTCCTTTCGAACGCGGATTTTAAAACTAGCCTGGATCTCTTGGATCTACAGCAAGGCGTTCAGACAGTTGGCAAAATGGCGGATCAAGATACGCCACAAAGAAGAAGCCAGAGGCTTGTGGAACAAAGCCGCGGCGTAGGCAAAAAGATAAGCGCCGGCAATCGACGTGACAGATCAGACGAAGCCGCGCCGTACTGCAAGGAGCAGCATACAACGGAGCCGCCAACCACTGAAAAGGTCAGCGAGGAGGCAGGTCCGTCCAAAATCGTAGGACTTCCAGTATCGCGAGCCGAGTCAATAGTGAGCCGCGCATCGAAAAGGTCGACCTCCTCAAAAAGTATCGTCACAACGAGGCAACTCACCGCGGAGCTAGAAGCGGCCGAAGAAATCGCCAGACTTCAAGCACAAGCGGCCGAAGAAAGCGCCAGAGCACAAGCGCAAGCAGAAAGCGCAAAAATTCAGATGGATTTGGTAGCCAAAAGGCTAGAAATTAAAAAAAAATTAATTGAAGCCGAAGAAGACGACCAATGCAGTGAAATCGATTCGACCGCATCTGCTAAATACTGCCGCGATTGGATCGCCGAAAAAATCCCGACAACGCAAGGCCGAACCGATGACATCACTCGGGCGCTACGCGATTTGGGCACTTCGAGCTATGCGCGCGGCGAAAATCAGCGAGACACCAAGCACAAGCAGCTAGGCAGATATTCACCGAGTCACGAAGAAAAAAGTGAGTGTAAAAAAGTGCAAAGTGTTCCACAGAGTGTGTTATTTTCAGCGCGTGCAAAGTTACTTCGGGATCTTCCTCCATTTAATGGAGAAGGAAATGAGTTCCCAATATTCATTTCCCTGTACAACCAAGGCAATGAAACGTGCGGCTTTTCTGATGCTGACAACCTCTTGAGGCTCCAAAGAAGTCTGTCCGGAAGAGCCCGGGCGTGCGTTAAGTCCTTGTTAGTAGAGCCGAAAAATGTGTCGGCCATACTAAAGGTACTTTACAGGCGCTTCGGGAAGCCTAACGGACGAATCGAGGACCTCATGAAGGAAGCCCGCGAAACACCGGAACTAGGGGTAAGTGACTCGCTTGAGAGACTAGTAAATTTCGGCACTGTAATTTGTAACATTGTATATTCTTTGAAATCTATGGGCCATGAAGGCTATTTGGTCAATCCACCGCTACTGTCAGAGTTAGTTCATAAATTACCTCAATACTTGCGCTTACAATGGTATAGGGAATTTGAAGGCGAACATCCCACTTTAGCCGATTTCGGAGATTGGCTCGAAAGCATACTCGACGCGGCGTCTAAGGAAGATTACAAACAAGCGAGTTCGAAGCTCGCGAATCGTACCTCTAGCGAGTTCAAAGGTCGCCAAATAAAAAAAGCGACACCCGAGCACAAGCGCGTATTCGCAACCGTCGAGAAATCTAATGACGTTTCAAAATGCCTACATTGTAACAAAAATAATCATGTGATAAATAATTGTAGAATTTTTTTGGCCCTTAATTCGTCGGATCGCCGACAGGTAGCGGCAAAATTAAAATTATGTTTTTCATGTATGAAAATAGGTCACATGATAAAAAATTGTAAAAATAAAACGGTATGTGGAGAAAATGAATGCGAGCGACGACACCATAAACTTCTCCATTTTGACCAAGGGGAAACCGGCCCCTCGGACTCGACCACAGTGTCAACAGGCCATGTCACGCACACGCGTTTAGATGGCGAAGGTATAGGCTTACGTGTCGCGCCTCTAAATTTAAAAGGGCCGAACGGATGTGTAACCATACTAACGTTGTTCGACGAAGGATCTAATGTCACCATATTGGACGAAAACGTAGCAACTGAAATAGGCGCAAAGGGTTCTTGGACAAAATTGAATTTAGCGGGCGCGAATGGAATGCGGCTAGAAAACCAAGACTCCCAAACCATAGATATTCAGGTTCAAGCCGAAAACAGCTCTAAGTTCTACAATTTAACCGGGGTAAAAACTATAAAAAATTTAGATTTACCGAGTCATAACTTAGATAAAAAAAAGTTAGTTGAAAAATATCCTTATTTAGCGAGAGTCCCCATTCAATCGACACATGGGCCAATTAAGATGTTAATTGGATCGGATAATTACGGACTAACGGTTCCGCGACGCATCGTAGGCGATGCACGTAACGGCCCGATTGCTGTTCAATCCTTAATCGGTTGGACCATTTGCGGGCGCGTCGGACTCGACACTAATAGGCGTCAATTAACCCATATTTACGTAAACAAAAGTGACGTCGATTTACAAAACAAAATTAAAGAATATTTCAAAATCGAAGAAATCATTAGTCCCGCAAGGCCGTATCTTTTCAATTTAAATCAACGGGCTGATAAAATATTACGCGAGACAACGAAAAATATCGGTGGTAGGTATGAAACAGGCCTATTATGGAAAACCGATGACACAGTACTACCGTGTAACAAAATGTCAGCTCTTAAGCGATTAGAAAATGTTGAAAAACGTTTAAGTAGAGACCCCGTAATGGCCGACGCATATAAAAAGTCGATAAATGATCTCTTAACGAACGGATATGCGAGGAAACTAACTGAAAAGGAGGCAGCCGCGAGGGGCCCGAGAACATGGTACCTACCTCACTTCGCGGTGATCAATAAAAATAAGCCGGCAAAGGTGCGCTTAGTTTTTGATGGATCCTCGAAATGCGAGGGTTCCTCACTCAACGACCATTTGTTAAGCGGTCCGGATCAACTAAAATCCTTAATGGGGATATTATGTCGTTTTCGACAGGGAAAAATTGCGCTAACTGCAGACCTCAAAGATTTTTTTCTTAGGGTAAAAATAAGGAAAGAGGACCAACAAGCGCAACGTTTTTTGTGGCGAAACATGCGCACGGAGTTGCCAGCCGAAGAATACGTCATGCAGGTCGTATTGTTCGGGTCAACATGTTCGCCGGCGTCGGCGATGTATGTAAAAAACTTAAATGCCGAAAAACACAAGACATCGTATCCGGACGCTACTAGGGCAATACAGGATTGCCACTACATGGACGACTACCTAGATAGTGTAGACGACATAGAAACCGCCCAACGGCTCGTGTCCGAGATCGTACACGTGCACGAGCAAGGGGGTTTCGAAATCCGAAATTGGGCCTCCAACCGACCGCAGGCTTTAAACGGACTGGAAACCGAAAAGCGTTCGCAGGCCAGCGTGACATGGACCACGCAAGGAAACGACGGCAGCGAGCGCATTCTAGGTTTAATGTGGCACCCGGAAAAAGACGAACTCGCATTCGACACAAATTTTAATAAAATACCTACAGGATTGATAAGCGGAGATATTATACCTACGAAACGGCAGGCCTTAAGCCTGCTTATGTCCATTTTCGATCCGCTAGGTATATTAGGGCCGCTTGCAATCAAAGGAAAAATCCTGCTCCAAGAAATGTGGCTGCAGAAGACAGGATGGGACGAGCTCATAAATGAGAAGGTATTGCGAAAATGGGATGACTGGTTGCACGATCTCAAGAGCGTACATACAATCCGGATACCACGTAGCTATCAGGCCTTGGGAGGCGTCGCCTCGGAAATACAACTCCACATTTTCGGTGACGCGAGTGAACAAGGATTCGCGGCGGTGGCATTCGCTCGATACAAGGACGACGCCGGAAATGTAAGGGTGATATTTTTAGCGGGGAAAACAAAAGTTAGCCCCCTGAAAATAATCTCTATGCCCAGGAAAGAGTTACAGGCGGCCCTCTTAAGTAGCCGCTTAGCGGCAACTCTAAAAAGAGAGCATACATGGAAGTTCGCGCATACAACACTATGGACCGACTCAAAAACAGCACTGCACTGGATCCGAAACGACCCTAGGCAATACCAGACCTTTGTAGCCCACAGGCTGGGCGAGATCGACGAGCTGACAAGCGGGGACAACTGGCGATGGGTTCCATCCGCCGAGAATCCAGCCGATGAAGGCACCCGAGACAACAGGCCATACAAAACAGATGCGTCGTCACAATGGCTTCACGGACCCGCATTTTTGTATGAAGACGAAACAAAATGGCCGTCGGAACCAACCGCCGCAACTGCGTGTGAAGGCATAGAAGAAAGACGCGCACACGTTATTCAAGCACAGGCGCAAGACCAAGGTCTGATTGAAGTGGCACGCTTCTCCAAGTTGCCACGACTCATTCGTTGCACTGCCTGGGTGCACAGAGCCGTCGACGTTTTCCGACGGAGGGGGGAGGGGCGAGGCCCCCTCACAGCTCGAGAAATCAAAAGTGCCGAACTCTACTGGATCCGTTTGTCCCAGACTCAGGCCTTTGCAGAAGACCTAAAAGAAATTAGAGCGGGGCACATAGTAAGAAAAGGCAGTAGAATTCGGCACTTAAATGGATATCTGGACCGAGACGACATTTTGCGAGTAGGGGGGCGTATAAACGCGGTGAAAGGCGTGGCTTTACAAACCACACAGCCGGCCATCTTGGATTCAAACCACCCCTACACACAACTACTCGTAAGATATGAACACGAGTCAAACGGGCATCAAGGCCGCGAACAAGTATTGAACGAACTGCGGCAAAGGTATTTCATACTAAAAGCGCGCGGAGCCATTCGTAAGATCGCCCGAGAGTGTCAGTATTGCAAAATAAAACTGGCAAAGGCGGTCCCACCCATGATGGCCCCATTGCCCGACTACCGACTCCACCACCACATCAAACCGTTCAGTTATGTTGGAGTCGATCTATTTGGACCAATGGAAGTAACCGTAGGACGGCAGAGACATAAGCGCTACGGTGTCTTATTTTCATGTCTAAATACGAGAGCCGTTCACATCGAAATTGCCCACTCATTAACGACCGATTCGGCTGTCATGGCAATTAAGAGGTTTATTGCTCGTCGGGGAGCCCCACTGGCTATTTATTCCGACAACGGGACCAATCTCCATGGAGCAAACAATGAGCTAAAAAGGGCCATGGCAGAATTGGCAGATGAAGCCATGGCGTCAAAATTTGCGCTGCAGGGAATAGAGTGGCATTTCCTGCCCCCCGCTTCACCGCATTGGGCTGGTGCATGGGAACGAATGGTGCAATCGGTAAAAAGGGCATTGCACACAATTTTAAAGGAAAGAGCGCCCCGAGAAGAGACCCTGGCTACCCTAATGAGCGAGGCTGAAAACGTTGTAAACAGTCGCCCGTTAACGCATGTATCACTCGACCACAAAGATGCCGAGAGCCTCACACCAAATCATTTCTTAATCGGCAGTTCATCGGGTCGAACCGCCATAGGAAAAATCGATCCTAGCGATCTGCATTTGCGCAAGCAATGGCGCATCGCACAGACGCTAGCGGACCATTTCTGGAAGCGTTGGATTCGTGAGTATTTACCTACGCTCATCCATAGAGAGAAATGGCAGGAAAAGGCACAACCTATAAACATAGGAGACCTGGTATTCATCGTAGATGAACACCTACCGCGAAACGCATGGTTACGTGGCATGGTGACACAAGTGTTTCCAGGAAATGACGGACAGACGCGGGCAGTCACCGTAAAGAGTCACGGCAAGTTATATAAACGGCCCACTACAAAAATAGCAGTGCTGCCGGTCCGCGACCAGGCTGAGCTAAAACATTAAGATTTAGGGAAGGGGGTGATGTCGCGGTAGATTTCAAACAAGTAGGTAACTTCGCTACACGAAACAAAAACGGTATTTGGCAAATGCACCTAAGAAATTCCAAAGGCGCGTCTAGCTAGAAAGATATAACTAATCCGGGCCTAAGCAAATAATCAATGGAAGTCCTTCTAGTAAGTAACACAGAGCGAGGATTATGAACTAACTGGAATTTATTGCGGTGGCACATGACTCAAATGACGGTCCGGGCCCCTTTCTAAAAACTTTCTATTTCAAAAGTGCCTTAAATTTACCTGTTTCTCATAAGAGTTTATTTGCCTGCATAAAATAAGATGATAAAATAAGATATATGTAATTGTTTTAAAAAAAAAAAATGTATTTTAAATTGATTGTAGGTCAATAGGTGAATAAGCGCCGCCCGTATTAAAAGGTAATTAGTCGAGCGATGACGGCCAGCTTATTCATTGATACCTACAAATTACGTTTTAAGTAATTATTTAAATGCTATGCAAACAGATAAATATTGTTTATGCACGATTAAGTAATAAGGATTACAGATAAACATATATAATGTCATTGTTTATTAAATGTATAATTTAAGATAAAAACATAAGTGAATATGTATTTTTTTTCGAAAATTATTTTGTTAACTAGGCAAAACACTTAGACAGTTTAGGTATTTCAGAAAATCAATGAAATATTATAAATTTGTAAATAGACAATAAGGTTAGTCTATATAAGTTTTGTATGTTAAAACTGTAATTATTGTTAAATTATTTAGTAAACAAATTCGTTAGTTTTAAAAAATAAGAATTAAATTTGAAAACGGCACAACTATCACCACCTACTCAAAACCAGTAGAAGCTTGAGCCGTTTTTAGGTAGGTAAAATCTAACCCATATAAAAAGGGGTCCTGCGACCCTAAAGTCAGTGTGATTTTATAATCGGTTCGAGGCTAAACGTCATACTGCCCGAATTAAATACGGTCGTTTTTAAATTGTAAATCTGACTAAGGTTTTAAAATAAGCTCCGGATGGTAGTTTGATATTCGTTAGAAACTAAATAAGTTTATCTGATATAAACTTCAGTCTAGCGTAATTATAGTAAATTTTTGCAAGAGTTTTTAGCTAAAAGTCAAGTGTACAGTACAGTAAATAGTATCCAGTGAAGTGTATTAATTTGGTAAGCCTTGCACCGTGTATACCTATATCTGTTACTGAAATCAGGCCTAACCTAGTAAGACTCATTGTGATTATTTTTGTATTATTTTTTGTGAACTTTATTGTAGTAAGACTTTAAATTTAAATAACATTGTTCTGCGTATAAACTGATCCACTATATTTTGCTAATACCCCAACTGAGATTTACGACCTCAAGTTCGGGTTCTGTGTTTTTTAGTGAATAAAATCGCATTTTTTTTCAAAACAATTATTATTTTCATTTGCCAACTAATCAACGCAGCTGAACTGAACGACCCGCCATTAATTGTCTAATCTAGAAATTAGAAAAGATTCAGGGGCCTGCCAAAGCCAGCAACACAGCGAGGGCTGTATGGATTCCGCTTGCTGGCAGATAACCCCTACGAGTAAATACGATAAAGAGATTTGCCGGCCGTTGTAATAACAAACGACGGTGTCAGCCTGTCTGTGTAAGCAGATCGGCTATAGGCGGCACAAATCAAGGGGAAAGGCGTCCGGACACCAGACTCTTTTCGGTCCTGCGAACGCGAACCTGGGACCACCTGAGGATTTGCCCGGACATACAGTATTAAATTTTTAACTTTTTTTACAGCATTAAATAATGTATTGTACATCAACACATTAAATATTATTGATTTATAAAATACGGTAAAAAAATACTTACTTTATTATTCAATAAACTTTGTATAAAATTATCCTAAAAATGAAAACCCGCATATTAGTATACTTTTGAAGACGCCGAGCATTTTTAAATCGTCTAGCGATTATATTTAAAAATAATTATAATCTCTAAATATTAAATAGTTTTCTCCGTGTATTTTTCTTTTTTTTTTTTGCATAACAAAAGATAACAAAATTAAACAGAGCCTATTAAATTAAACGTTTGACTACTGACCCTGTTTAATCTGACCACCGTTATTACTACCATTATCCATGATTCTATAAAAAATACATTAGCTTACAAAAAAAATATGCACATACACTCACATAAAAAATATTTATGTCCTACCCTAACCTAGTCTTCATTACTTAAAATTATCTACAAATTTTGTTATGTGACTTCAATTGTGCGTTGATAAATTATTATGAAAAATAAACAATCAACCTTGAACAAATTTAATGTACTCGTATATATTTCGATAAAATCTAGCAGATCTTAAGATATGTGTAGATATAGAAAGGATTAATTGTTAATCGTCTAGTCCGTGATTTAAAAAACACCAGTAATATGCTGTTAACGGTAATATTTTGAATATATATATTCAATAAATTATCACAAAGCGCGCTAATATTTTCCCTCGGCCATTTTTTTAAGTAAATTTATAATAATCACTACTAACCTTTTAGGTGGTTCATCTATACGAACAATCAAACATTATTCGAAAAATATTTTCCGATTACTGGAAAAGCGAATTTCAAATTTAATGAAAACCGTTGGAGTGTTTGAGAACGTATTATTATTGTGGTGGGGCTCATAGGGGCCGAATTAAGCGCCTAGGTACAGTAGTACTGACTGGTTGTTCCTGGCCCCTTGGCCACAGCTTAGCAAAGTATTTTTTAATCTAGATATGATCAGCACCCGAACAGAATAATGAACAATCTATTTTTATTATATATTTGAATATAATATCTATTTAATCAATTGCTGTAGTTCTAGTATCATTGTCCTAACACACGGAGAAATACTAATAATAAACAAAAAAAATCTTTGTTTTCGTTCTGTCAATTATTCGTATTATTATATCAATAATATTGCAGAAGTAAATCAAACGACAGACAGCATGAAAATTGATAATGATAATTAATTTTAATCTTCAGTGCATGTATTGCAAAGGTTATCAGTTTTTAATGATAATTGATTTTCTCTATTTATTAAAAAACACAATATTAGTCGTTAAGCTAATTAAAGTGACATAATCGCAGTATGGTTATATAGGTGGGCTGCTCTTGCACATAGTTTATTTCTTTTACAGAAAAATAAATAAATCATCATATTTAAAAAAAAAGTTTTAATTATATTTCATTTTGATCTAAAGTTATTATTAAAATAAAATGCAAAAATAATATTGATTAGTAAGTTATAAAAAAAAATAGCAATTGAAGTAGGAACCAGTTACACAGTTGGACAATTATTAATTTAAAGTGTCTATTACCATCTAATCAGGTCTATTTCTTTCTTTCATAAGATTTACCTGTTTCAAGAAAGGTTATTTTTAAATAAATCATTATTTTATTAAAAGACAAGCTGTAAAAATAAATTAAAAATTATTTAGGGCACAACAACAGTGGAAGGGACTCCTCTGGCCATACTGCAGGGGTCAAACCCATCAAAATGTTTTATGGAAAGGGTGGTGCCAATCGAAGGGTTTCGTAGTTATTTAAGGTTGATCGAATAGGGAGATACAAATTACATTGTGTTAGTAATATGGGTAAATTATGTTATTACCAAGGTTTTTTATTACAAAAATATGATTAATATGTTCTGTATGAACAGATCTTTTAATACGAATAGAAAATTTAAGTTCACATTACCATTAATTTAAGTACAAATAGTACACCAAAGCTTTAAAATTTAATTTTACAAAATCATTGTCCGGGCGCCACGGGTTTAAAGATGTTAAAGAGGGCTCATACGCTTTAAAAAAAATATATTTTTTAAGCCATACCTAACCATCTCTCGCTGTATTTTTTTCGTATATAATTAATACTAGATAAACTCGTATATTCCTTTATATACATATCTCATTCGAACCCGAACTCATTGTAAATCATTATTTTTAATGTGTAGGCACTACAAAGTTTAAAAAGTAACTATCAAAATCACTATAGTTTTCCTATTAACGACAAAGTAACTAAATATGTATAGTTGTCAACCGCAGACAGTTTTCTGTTCGTAGAACTACGTTTTATGTTTTGGCTTCATATCGCATGCGCCTCTGTAGCGAACCGAAAAATATGTGTTTCGCGTAAAACTTTGGACTATGAACCTTTTTAATATTATGACGTAATCATTTTAGGCTAGAAGGATTTACTTGATTCTCAAGGTTCATTATATTTACGTACTTTTAAGTCTTAGACTAGGTGCGACAGTAAACAGGATATTGAATAAATATCTTCTCGGTGTGGATGAAAAAACACATTAATAAAACAAATAACAACATAAAAACATTGATAAATTTAAGTGCTTCTATAATGTGTTTTTTGCCCATTTCGATAAGATGTCGGTTCAAATTCTATATGGTAAACACTAAAAATAAGGTCAGATATACACAATACTTACATATATCATTATCGAGATATGAATCCACACCTATTTAAGCTAATAAAATATATTTTATTTATTTTACAGTACTCTGTTAATCGAGAAAAGAAAATTAAATGAAAATCATTCTGGAAATAAATTTTTAGGTTAAATAAAAAAAATACCTACATTCATTATTTTTAGCCTATGACAAGGGTCGGGTTATATCGAAAGGTGACTTTTAATATTACATAAAATGATATATTTCAATAAAATTGTTATTTTATTTTTCCTAAAAGGCCCTAATCCTTTAGCCTGACCTTTGCCCGGATCGCAAATTTACGGTCGACGCTATCGGCTAGTATCGAGTAATAATTAAAATGTTTGTCATATCGGGTGTTAAAACGAAAACATAGACAAAAACATCGATTAAATTATACATCATTCAAATCTATTCAAAACTACATCGATTAAATAAAATAATCGAAAATAAAGTCTCAAAAATGATACTCGTCCATTTCTATATTTTTTTCACCTGCAGCAGTGCGTCAATGCTACGAATCTCTTCTTGTCATTTGTGGAATTACGAGTGAATAAATTGATTAAAAGCTATATTTTTTTTTTATAATTTTACGTAAATATAGTCATCAAGTACTAGTTTTTCTGGTCATAGAATTAAAAAAATAAATGTTTGCTTACAACGACGTGTACGCAATGGTGTCGACGACGTCAACAATATATATTAGATATTACGTTTCTTTATATATATTTTTATGTTAAAACATTCAGCGGAAGTATTTTGAATAAAAGTAAATTAAGCATTTTAAACTGCGGCTTTCGGATTTGTTTGCAAATATTTGAGTGCTTACGTATTTGGACCGACAATTTCGTTTACAATATGGATGTTTAGATATATAGGTATAACATATTTTTAACCCATTTTACAGAAACAAACTGTTTAAAAAAAGTGGTTATATATATATAGATGTAATTGCTTATCGAAATAAATAGAAGAGAATATTCAATTTTTTTTTACTTTATGAAAAAATAACATTTTAAAAATATGTATTTTTTTCATACTTCACACTTCGCCCGGTGGAATAATTACAGATTAGTTACGTCGTTCAGGCAAGAGTCAGGTTAACATTAAAAAGATGTACCAAAATGCAAATAAGGCTAAAATTAAATACAAATATTTATATTATAGTAATACGTAAATTAATAGTTGTATATCTGTAACAAATAGTCTTATGTTGACAACAATCTGTCATTCAAAAATCAGGCACTCCCCGATAACAAGAGCGATAGTGGAGATTGTTGCTTTTAAAAATATCACCATGTAGCCGATTGCAATATATTCGATCCGGAAGGACGAAAAGTAATTAATAAAAAAATACAATAATATGTTTACTACCAATTTTTTGTAACCGCCATTGATTTGTCATCTATATGTGTTAACCACTTTCTTATAAATTCTTACCCATTAGTGAAAGGAAAAAATAATGTTGACAATAGTCTTTTTAATTATTGTATAAAGGTAACATTTATAGTTGAATTATTTTGCTACTTACTGCCAATAAACCCAGCCTGGTGTTTCGCTCTCTTATAAAAATATTATATGTTCTCTATTTAAATAGAAAAGTTATTAGATTTTATTATTTAAAATGTATAAATTAAAAAACACCAAACTATTCACAGACAAAGGCACTCGGAGCTTTACCCGGAGTAATTAAAGTTGAACTGAAACGCGTTGAAGAAACGAAATAGTACCTACGTGTTTGTGTATTGTATCTATGAGAACCACCGCTTTCGAATCGCCTTTCAAGGTAAAGCTTCATTTACCCTCGACTGTACTTAATCGTCTATGTATAATAATTCTTCTTTCACGGAAGATTAACTACTCGTATATATATAAATATATTTTATTTATTTATTTATTTTTTATTTAAAGGTACTTTGTGGGTCCGGTGGTAGGTGCTATAAGGTTAGTATTTTATAGGTTTTTAGGAAAAGGTCGCTACGGTTACTACGTTCGCTGATAGTGTGCTAGTAGTACAGTAAAAGCTTTTAAAGAAAGTAATATTACCTAAAAATATTGTAATAATAAATTATATAATTTGTCCGAATTACATTCCAAATAATGAATATGTCAAGTCACATTAAAATTTTAAACAAAATAGTCGAATACAGCGACGAAATAATTCTGTCAATTGTATATTTCTTTTACGCTGAAAAACAGCCTTCAAGCCGAAACTGAAAACTGAAAACTGTAATTTACGCCTATTAAATAATTTTGAATGCGACATGAAAACGAAGCATTTTTACGCATGTCATATGATAGAAAGAACCCTTGTTTTAAATGTTTAAAGTGTTAATACTAAAAGGGCGAACCAATGAATACTCACCAAAATAAATGCTGACGCAAATACGACAACCCACCCCCAACCTCCGTCAGGCGGCACCATTTTTTTTGGTCCGACCGTACACGAAATGTCAATTTTTTTCTGGTCTGTGGTCATGGTTGCACTTTAAATAACTTAACTTTTTTGAGGTTCTTATAGATAACAGTTCTACCTTTAATTTATCATACGTATCTATACATACGTACTATTTCAAAATGCATAAAATACATTTACTTAATGATTTGACTTGTCATAATGAAGTATCACTGCAAACTGTCTGTAAAGCGACGCAAATGATGCCTAGTCTAAAACGATAACATTTGTGTTTTGATGATTCAAAAATGGAATTTTACTGTGTTAACTCCAAATTTGAACAGCCGCCGCAATTAGGGCCGAGCGATATCAACCGTCGCTTAACAATAATAATAATGACGTGAACTGCCGTTCCGTTAACAGGAAACAAACGTTAATCGGCGGTTCGGCAATCGATTCATTGTCAATAGCAGACCGCGAATGGCTAATCACTAAAATATGGACGCGTTCTCGCCTTAATTTTATGTGTTCGACTGTATCTTCGGTTTTCCACTGCCACAAGGGATTACATGCCATTGGCGTAGTAGTGCCAAAATTTACAATAAAATATTTTTGATAACTTTGGCAAAAAGAAAAAATACTTAGTAAAAAAAAATATGCCTTTAATAAAAAATGTCTGCTCATGAGCCCGTATATATGACTATATTAATTGCAACCATTTTCAGTAAGTTGTTCGCTTTTTTTTTGGTATATTATTGTATTTCCAGTAGATTAATAGTTTAAAGGAACTCTCTAAAGTGGTTATTAAATTTTGGTTAGAACTCTCTAATTTTTACCCATATCAAATTAATTTAAAACAATTCAATCGAATTTTACAATTTCGTAAGTTTTTTGTCTTAAGTGGTAATGTTTAATTTTGCCTCAGCATCCTTACTCGATAAACAGTTAAAGCGCTGACTATCAGCACAATATAAATAAGTAAAAATATATTTTATAATAGGAAAAAAATAAAAGATAAATGAACGAAAAAAAGGTATATGTAAAATAACATCTTAAAATTTCGCTCGATTTTTAGCCAAGCATTTTTTAAGAAAAGTTGTTGACTTTTTAATCAAAGTTGTTGACTTTTTAATCGAATGCAATGTAAACGGTTATTTTTTTAAAATAACAGTAATCATAACAAAAATAAAGGATTATATTATATTTATTGAACATATTGTACAAATATTTGAAAAAAAAAATTATAGTCTAATTTAACACTTTGGTGATTTAGGTTTTGCGTAAAAGTTTTTGTTCAGTCTATTTTATCTTTTTTAATTGATGTAATATTTATAGATATCGTTTATACGTAAAAAATGCGGATCTACCATTATTTATTAAAATATACTACAAATAAATCATTTCAGATTAAAATTAAAGCAACTGACGCAAAATAATATCTTAAAATGATTTATACCTCATTCTGTAAACTAACTTTTATACAATATAACGATGGCACATAAAGTATTATTAAATATCTTATTTAAACCGATAAGCGACTTGTCACATTGTACAGATGTTTCCTGCCTCTATAAATGGACGAATCTGTACGTGTATTTCTTATTTTAAATAAAAGTTGCTCTTGGAAAGCTTGAAACTGAAATATTTCCTGAGGTAAATATATACTTAAAATTACACGCCCGTTTAAATCACCTTTCTGAATGACTATAGAAACAATGCATTTAACTCCGTCGTCTCCTAACTTTGCCGGTACGATATCATTACCGCCTGCCATTATTCACAATTTCGTTTCATTGACTCCATTTCATGGTCACTATCCATATAGTTATATCGCGGACAATAATCCATCCGTTACTATTTATTTATTGCCTTATAGTAATTAAAAGAAAACAATAAAACTAGTTGAACACTGTCACGCGACGGCGTGCATGTAGAGTAAAGTAACTAAAAACATAAGAAATATTATAAGTAGCGTTTTTAACATAATTTGAGAACATCCGTTGGCCCTGGCAAATTCATGCGCGCATCATGTGTCCGCACCTGATATTGGCATGTCCATATTACGCCGACCGCGTGGCGGTAAAATCAGGCGATTGGATAACCGGCTAAGAATGGACGCCATGGAAGCAAGCCTGTTATCTATTTATAGTCAAATTACTCGACTGATCAATGTAAAAAAATCTTCAATTAATCAATTCTGGATTTATAACTACTCCAAGAACAAAATATTTTAGGCGATAATATTGATGGATGCATTCATATCAAATCGATTCAGATGCATTCTATTTCAGGCTATGATGCATGTTCAAAATTTAACCATCGATACGGCTGAATCAAATCAATCTACGCGGTCTTTTACCCGTACACATTAAAATATATTTTATTTTTACGCCATATTATCAAAGTTAATGCAGTGATATTAGTATAGTTTTTTTTTTCAACCGGTTTAAAACATTTAATATTGAAATAAATACATTTAAATATTAGATATGTCCTGTATTTTAGGCCCTTTTTTGAATATTTAAACAAGTAAAACGTATAAGTACAATTCTATAGTTTATAAATCAAATAATAAATCTTTTTTAATTACTCGCATGACTTAATTAAAGGAATTATTAGTATTTTTGAAATTAAAACGAATATTACAAAATATACGTTTATATACTTATTTCATTCTTAAAATGATTATGCGATTATCATAAGATAGATAAAAAACATAAACACTCGAGCGAACTGATAGAATGTACGTCATATGTTTTGATAAAATAATATGACTCAAATAGGTCGTTTTCTTTAAAAAAAAATAGCGATTAGTCGTTTTTAATCACAAAATAACTACAAAGAATATGCAGTAGTATTCATTTTAGTTTATTTCTTAATTCATTCATTTATATATACAAAATATTGCAATTTTCCTGGCAAACACACACGTTCGGCTGTCAGAAACTCAAAAGGATAGGTATAACTTATTCAAATGAAAAAACATATGTTATACCTCTTGTTATGTTTTTTTTTTAACGAATTACTGGTGTATAAAGACTGGGAGTTAAGGGACCCATCCCGAGTACCACAGGCACGAGTTGTCGTGCGCCAAAGGCGCCCTCAAAGCCGTCTACCGGGCCTAGCTGCCAACCCGGGGGAAGCTTCAAGGTTGAACAGCTAGCAGTAGATAAAATTTGAGGAGATAGTAGAAGTCATTTGCAACAAAAAAAAAAACAGTCAATGTTTACTCAATTCTTAACCAATTAAATTACGATTTTATTTTAATATTTCTAGGAGATTATCATCCCTATCTTCATTGTATGTGTAACTATTCTGGCAATATCGCAGCATCGCTTTATATTTACCGGTTTAAGATATATAATTAATCATAATTATAATTATTTTATAAAATTAATATACCGGATTAATTAATTATTGAAATTTATCTAATGGTAATTTATAAGTATAATTCATACATTAATGAATCTTACTGACGGTTTTGTAACTAAACAAAAATATAAAAAAACTAATAACCTCGTTGTAAATAAAAAAGAAGAATGGCTATGACACCTTGTAGCTATCATATAATATCAACTGCTTCTATAGATTGTTTGTTAGTAGTAAATTATTTAACCATAACATGACATCTTACATCTTATAGCTGCTATGCCCTACAGGGCACTACATGAGTCATTAAAGACATCTTCCCCAGACTATAGGCCATAGGTTGTACTACAATGTTATCATGACATTCTTTCAATTCATCATAAATTTGAACACCATTTCAGTATTTTTTTGTAAACTTTGAGGTGCGGCTAGTAATAAACCAATGAGAATGCTGCCGTATGCCTTAATATCTAATTAAAATTAATTGAATCGCCGGATATTACGGCAATGACCGTATCAATGGCAACACTGCGTTGACGGCATACGTCAGACCGGTTGACAGCTAGTTTTTCTTATGATATCGGCAACGGACAATATACAGCCAAAAAAGAAATACTAGGCTTTGAAAAATCTAAAATACTAAATATTGTTACAATGTTGTTTCATCATTAAACACGCAAATTTAAAAAAAAAAACTAAAATGGTAATAAAAATGACGAATTGAATGGAAATTTAATGTTATTAAAAAATAACTCACAGTCACCTCTATGGCCATCCAAAACGTACATAAAATCGGTTAAAAGTGCCGCAGGCACAAGTGTAGATAGGAAATGAAGTAACCCATTATAAGTTAGTACCATAGGCGCA
Organism: Neomicropteryx cornuta; assembly: GCA_020383195.1. NCBI lineage: Eukaryota > Metazoa > Arthropoda > Insecta > Lepidoptera > Micropterigidae > Neomicropteryx > Neomicropteryx cornuta. The sequence continues at coordinate 18,679,680 of JAHKQU010000014.1, forward strand.
AGTAGGCAAGAAGAAAGATGCCGTTCGTGACACCTGTTAGGGCGTAGCTGTAAAACGTCAGTTTCTGGCGAAATAATTTACTACTACGTAACAATGAACATTAACATGAAATTAATAGCATATTTATTAATGCCATTATCGTACTGGTATCTACCGTATTTACTACAATCGCCCTATATGTATATATAGTTCACATCGGTACCAAATAACCAGTTATTTATATTATTTGTCAGAGGTTTAGTTTCTTTTTTATATTATATATCTTAAGTAAAAAGTTAAATACTCGTAAATCCTTTTCACCTAGTTGGTTTCCAATATTTATCTTCATTTACATTAAAAACATGACCATTCGAAATAAATATTTCTTTGTTTTTCATTTTAATCTAATATCATAATCATTATAACCTTATAAACAAAATATATCGATAGTTCTGTTATCTGTGATTCGATGTCTTCATTTATCATTCAAATGTCGAGATATTTTATGATTTACGTTTTAAGCTTTTCTTAATATTACGCCGACTTTTACCTGTATTATGTACGATTTTTTAACAATTATTACTACCAACAATTATTACTACCGCCTTACAGGCGGCCTAAACGGCGCCTCTGGCGCCCGACGACAAAATGATTCATCTTTAGGACCTTCGGGCCCATACTAATAATTAGTATATTAGTATGGGCAATATTATGTATGTACACTGATTTGCATACATAATTATGAAACATGAGACACTAAAATCAAATTAAAGATGAGCACCGGCCATTTTCTGTGCCGTTGCTGTTCAACGCTCAGGTGAATGTTGTTGTCTACGGAGATCATAACAGGCAAAAAAATGAAACTAGCTGGAGGACCAGCGAGAGATTAGAATTAACTAACATCTTTCACAGCCACCGCCTAACCTCCATAACCTCTAAATCACCATTAAGTGATTTAGAGGTTAGGGAGTCTTCGGGAATGGTCTTGGGACGTTCCGTATAGGGAATAGGAGTGGTCCTAATATAAAGCAGCAGAAATAACTATGCTAAATTAGTAGCAGAAGCGGAAGTAACAGAAGCATAGTTTTTTTTAAATCGTATAATGCGGCGGTAGAATCTATAACTGTGTTAAATTTGTAGCCATTAAAAGAACAACATACTTTCTCTGACGATTTTGATGACGATGTCTGACGAAAACCGCAACCAATCATCATTCCGACCGTCGCTTTAATTTTGTATCTGTCAGTTATCAACGGCATCGTTATCCTGCCGATGATATCGGCTCTAGATAAAAAGGACATTGCGAAAGCAGTATCTTGCATGGTCAAATTAACCTTCTCCTGAAAAAAATATTAACCACAAACATTTGTGAATATTGTCACTAAATATAAGTAATATTCTTTAAAATTAATAAATATGAATCTTTAATCGGTAAGCCATAAAAAGGCGTATAAAAATATGGCAGTTTACATTATTAGGAGTATTTATTTAAAACACTCATTAATAATAAATAATAGTAATTGTATTTTGGTTTTGGCTTTTAGTAATATTTTAAAAGGTTAACCTTACTTTCATCACGAAAAATTATAACTATCTAACTGTTAAGTGAAATCTATTTTAGTTTTATAGATTTCTAACTATGCATTGCGTCCATGTAAGTTTTTAACTTGGAAATTTGTAAAACTGTTGATTTCTCAAATAAATAAATTTATACTAATATTATTATTAATATTATAAGCATACAGGGCTTTATTATAAGCTTTGTATAAGTTATCATGACACGTAATAGGATTGCCATATTCACGTCAATATTTTTTTTACTAGATCGGAACGTGATAAGAATTGATTTCTGACGATATTTTTTAATTGGTTATAAAAAAACGTGCGTTACAGTTTACAATACCTACAGCAATGAATAAACCATATTGAAATATTGAAGATTGAAATAAATACTGTGGTAAAGAAATTTGTGAAAAATACAAAAGACAAGTTTTGGCTCTTATATTTTGGTTTATGATTGTTTCAATAATATAACGTATAATTTAGTATGTTTTGTATGACCTGCATTATCAAGGACCAGCTGTAGGGGTAAGGATTTATTTTATTTGTCCTCTGCTATTAATATCGATACGCTAAAATTGTTAAAGAAAGACGGTCAGCGGTCGGCGTCGATAGATAAGTCTTAGATACAGTTTTATTTTGCCAAACATGTATGACTACTTTTTTAATAAAATATTGTCTAATATCTAGCACCCAGTAACTTGAGAAAAGGATTTCCGAACTAAACCTAAAAGGCTTTTTATTGATCACACGAAGAACCAATTTTTGAACTTTGATTAATGGTTCAAGGGCTTTTCGATTTGCACCGCCCCACACAATTAACGCATAGGTGATTAAAGAGTTAGTTAAGCAATTGTAAACCATTTTTAAAGTTTGGGAAGATAAACAGTTTCTAAGATTTTTATAAACTACAATTTGCGAACGAACTCTTTTAGCAATTGAATCAATATGATGGTTCCAGCGAAGGTGCCTGTCTATTTCAAGTCCTAAGTATCTAATATGGTCAACATTCTCCAGAGGAAGACAATCACATTTTATTCGGTTCTGACAATCATGGATGCGAAGATGAACGTCCGTATCAACTAAACCGGCGGAAGTAATACTGAAAGTAACATATTTAGTTTTGCTAATGTTTAGAGTTAAAAGATTATTGTCCAGCCAATTGGTAATAGTTTCCAAATTATGTTGCATCTTACATTGTAACTCAGTCGACGTGTCACTAGAACATACAATCATAGTATCGTCTGCGAAACTTATAATTTTTCCTTTAAGTTGCAAGTTACATAATGCATTAATGTAAATTAAAAACAAAAGAGGCCCTAAAACACTACCCTGTGGCACACCAAATGTTGTTATTTCAGTATCGCTCTCCTACTCATTAATCCTGACTACATGACTTCTATCAGTTAGATATGATTTAAACCAATCATATTCGCTACCCTTGATCCCTATGCAATCTAATATTTTAAGAAAAATGCTAAACGAGACAGTATCAAATGCCTTAGCCAGGTCGAGAAACACGGCAACGCATTTTTTTCCTTTGTCGATGTTTCTAATTATATATTCTGTTAAGCGCCGCATCTTGTGAACCTCGATTCTGCCTAAATCCATATTGGTTTGTAGATAGTAAATTATTTTGCTCTAGGAACACTGTCAAGCGATGTTTGATAATTTTTTCAATAATCTTTGAGAATGTAGGCAGCAATGAGATGGGTCTAAAGTTTTTTTATTTCCGCCATGTCACCATTTTTATGTAATGGTATAAGGACAGCCTTCTTTAAGCTATTAGAAAAAATACCATTTGACATGCTAAGATTTATAATATGGCACAGGGGTACTAAAATATTGGATTTTAATCTCTTTATTATATCAGCATTAATTAAGTCGGATCCGTACTTTCATCAATTTAAACTAAAAAATTTTTTTTACTTGCTACAATCACTAACGTCAATCTAGTGTAAAGGAACATAGTTACGCAACAAGATTGTACGCAAAGCGTGAGCATTAAATGTCACTAAAAGATGGCAGTAGTTTGATAACTCAATAAAATAGGAACAGAATTTAGAAAACTTCGTGTGGATCGCATTATTTATCCAAGTTAAAAACATTGGTGATGCCTCCCGACCTATTCTTTGGGATTGTTCTAAAACTCGGGAGTCTCTCTCATTTGGCGCTGCCAAAAAAAACGAGAATGGCCCTCGAACGAAAAACTTCTTCGTCGAATTAATAATTCCCTTATCCTTAATTTGCCTTCATTATACGGTTGAGTCTATAAATAGGAAAATTCCATTTGAGGCGAGTTTCCCGTTTCAAATTAATTTAAGAAAATTTTAATAAAACTGCGTTGTTTTCTTCATACAAACAACATAAATGTAGGTATCTACGCAACTGTAAGAATATTATTCACTATAAATGTACATTTAATACTGTTTCTTACCACCATAATCATTTAATAACTTGTTTTGGATGTCTTTACAATAATAATAAATATAATAAATAATAAACCCCAATCCGCTGTTGTTCTAGCAATGCACAATTTGCGAACGTTACCGATTAACCGAATCTTTGATTCACCTGATTTGATGTAAATTGTTATTATTGGCTAATTATAATAATATTTGTAAATATAATAACATATTTCTTTTCTGATATAAAATAAGGTTATATGCATTTAGGGCGGCCAATAGTTTTTTTTATATGATTTTATAGATAAGAAGGAAGAAACAATATTTTGGTAATTTGATTGTTACTCATATTATGGACAGTGAAATTACTAATTATCTATTTTATTTGTAAAAGCCATTAATGTACAACAATTTTTGTTTTGGTCGGTTTGATTGGTGTCCTTTTAAGTTTATAAATCTTTTTTCTTTAAAAAGTTTTGGTAACTACATTTTATAAATATTTTATAATTGTACTGTTTATTTCACTTAATATATACATATAAATTGTTCGTTGTTCGCAATTAATATTATTAACATGGCTAATAAATATCAGAAAAGAATTCAAAGTTAAGGTAAGATTTTTTGCTAAGGATTAAGTTTTATATAACTTGTCAGTTATCAGATACTCGCAAACCTCTAATTTCCTTTAACAGACAAGTCCTTATACGATGAAAATAAACTCTTTTAATCAGGAAGCGTATTTTATTATATACAATTACTGACGAATATGATAAGACTTAATAGGTTCAAAAGTCATTAAATCGGGCCAAATAATACCAACTTTTTATTAAATTTTGTGGGCTTGGCACAAATTAAATGATTTTGATAAATTTGACAAATGTGTCGATAAATACTGGCACGCTGCGTAGGGTCAGTTTAAATTTTGTTTTTTTTTACAACGCAAATTCTTTCAGGACTAATTACATGTTAAGTATTTAAGATATAAGTGAAAGCGTAATTTATATACATTAGGTATGTTCACAATCACTGTTTTAAAGATATTTTATACAAGCATAGGTATCTAATAAAATATCTAAATGTGTTTAAATATTTATTTATAAATGCTTGTATGTGTTAAACATGATATAAATTAGACCGATTAGGATAAAACTACAAAACACTCACATAATCATGGCGAAACTAGTATATGCAAATAAAGAAATATGTTTTTTGCTTCCTTTTTCCTCATTTAATCGACTCGACAAACAAACTTAGGTACGCTAAAATTATATTAATAAGTTTTTATTTGTTCGATGTGATTATTTAACATTGTCATGACAGATCTGATTATATTCTCTGCAATTGGAACGTATCTTAAATAATAGGTAAAACTAGTCATTAGTTTTTTTTAAGTTATTTAAAATTTACTTGTTAGCATTTATACTATATTAATAATAAATATTATTTTCGTTATAAATTTAAATATTGTTTTTTTTGTGTTGTGTTATAATCGACCGCATCGGTCTCTCTGGCCTATTTTTTCTACACAACGACTCAGATTCGCTATCCACCATTATGTAACGCATGTGACATATATATGACATTATTTAGATGTGATCAAAGTCCAGAAACTCCGATGACATTTGAAGCCACTACACTTCTCTTTTCTTTTAAAATATTTTCAATTTATCATCGAAAGTTTATCATAACAAAGTTACAAGTCAAGGAATCAAAAAAATATGCATGAATGTTATATAGCTACTAGACTAACCGCCGACCGAGCAGTTTTAAAGACCAAGGTCTTTATGTCCAAGTTCTTAAGGTCTTTACCAACCAATGATTAGCCATCATGTATGTTAGTTGTTTAAACATCACGTGCGAGTAGTTACCATCAGGCAATGTTTTTGCGTAACTGAGTTTAGATCTGACGTAATGACGAAATGGTTCCCTAGTCAATTTGTACCATATTTCATATTTTATAAAGTTTTACAGTAATCTGTTATTTTACCAAGAAATAAATAAATTATATATATTCTACAAAAGATAGACTAGGTATGATACCTAATATATTATTACCCTAAAATAATAAAAAGCTAAAAAAACAATCTTATTTTTTAGTTTTCTTAATTAACATTGTAGCCGATTTGTCCATAATCAAAATATTTCCGTATTTATATTCTGTACATTATTTAGTAACTTTATAACAAGTTTATATTTAAAAAAAATGTTTTATTTTTTTAACATTTTTATAATCACTTTATTATTATTTTTGTAAAAAATTGCCTAACTGAGCGCTGTTTTAGAAAAATTAAAAAAATAATGGAATGATAATCTGGTATTGATGATATTTAATATTGATAATGGTATTTATTACCCATCTAGAAGTGGATATAGGTACTTATTAAATTAAGTTCTTTTATTGCAGATTTAAGTCTTCAGCGGTATAAATATATAATTTTATTTAAACTTACAATCGATTTCTTTTATAACAAGAGCATTTGTAACACAAACATCGATATAATATATATAATATCACACATTCAATGACTATAAACTTAATTACCATAATTTCTCTAATAGAACTAAATTTACAAACTAAATAATAATTTAAGGTTCGCATAAACAATCATAAAATTGATTAATTAATCAATTAATTTTTAATTATAATTTCCAACATGTTTCTAATAAATAAAGCAAAAATATTATTTTATCTGATTTTTTAAAGTAGGTATTATTTACGAGTTATATTTATTTCGCTGATCTAATAAATATTATAAACCTCAATGTCATTTTCTTTTTCCTTGAAATATACTTTTTGTAGGGCTAATGCCCTAAAAAAATTAAAACTTTTAAGTATTAAGATTATAAAAAATAACGTATGGATTTAAAATTTTTACAATATTTATAAATAAATGACTGATTGAATGACTGATGAAATTAATGATTTATATATTTATGTAATGAAAAAAATAACAATCTACTTTACAATTTGACTGGTTGCTCGCTTTTCGCAAAATCTACTATATATATATTGAGGGAGCAACAGCGTAATCACAACGGTAGCCATGATATTCACGACTGATACGCTCAGTATAAAGCTTCCAGTGTAGTCTCTGACCCAGCCGATAAGCATGCCGGCTGGCAGCACTATAATCCCTTTGGTCACCATGTAGAGGCCGATTGCCGTTGGCACTTGGTCTATTTTGCACTGGTCTGATACCGCCAAGTTCTGGTTGACTACAATGAAGGTTTTGCCGAGGCCGATGAGAGTGCACAGGGCGAGAATAACGCTGTACGACATTTGATACGCCATTACTGTCAACACAAAAACGAAGAACATCGTTAATATTGAAAAATACTAAAGTCACACAAATTGGACACTCGAACAATACTGGATGTCAGCACTGTAACGGGGTCCTTATAGGCTGTTCCCGTTAACGATTAAACTGTTGATATCTTATCAACACTTTAACCGGTAACGGGAGTAGATTTATTTATTTAACGTCGTTTACATGCACTCTTATAAAATAGTGTTAACATAATAAATACATTGCTTGTACATATATTATTGTAATTTATTTATAATAAATACATTGCTTGCATTCTAATTTGTAATCACAAATAGAATAGAAGTTCTTTATTAGGAACGATAATTCACTTGACCTAAAAGTTACTCTCGGTTATGAAAGAGGCCACAGATATGTGAAAATACTTAACTGCAAAATATTTAATTAACTATTAAAGTAGTCTACTGTCAGAAGTCTACACAAAAGATTAGTCTACTGTCAAACGCAAGCAGGACTTTACTTTTCTATTCCAAACTTCTGATTTAGTAAAGTAGTCATGTCAAAATATTTTTACCGATTTTCACATGGTTTGGTCGATTGACGTCATTCGTCGCATTCCATGCCCAAAGTTTCTCCTCAGAATTGAAGCGGTTCGCTCTTGTAAACAATATTTAGAATTTAATATTGTATTTTTTTTAATACTTTGAATAGCCCGACAACCGGCGCTGTCAATTAGAAAATACGCAGTTATTTATTTACTAGGAAATATAATATGGGAAAATGTCGACGTTTTTGGTTACGTCAACTGTTTGGTTTCCATGAAATTTAAGTGTGCGAATTATGTATTGAGCATTTTCACATGGGCGCATAAATACGTACTGGCATTTGGAATCAGACGCCATACCCACAAATAGAATATATACAAGATAATATTGTTGTTTTGTTAATATTGTTGTTGATAATGTTGTTGTTCTAATAGGTACTGATAAAACATAACATAGTAGGTAGGTTATTGAAGAAAAAAACAAGGACGCAACCTGGCCATTTCCTTATACAAAAGTGGTAGTGTTTATCAAAACTTTATCAAAACTTTAAACGCAAGTATTGACTGAATACAAAAATCGAGAAAATTTAACTACAGCTTTATAGAGATACAAATTCAACTATGTTTTTTTTTTAAATGGATTGATCCTTTTTATCAAAATTAGGCTATAAAGAGAAGTGGATTTATGATTTTGTGACGCACTGATTTTGTGGTGTGTTTAAAAAAAATTATTGCGTCTCATCAAGCTTAGCTGAGCCTAACAGACGTTAAATAAAAAAGCATGATTTATGACAAACACAGAGAACAGTTTTATAATATTTAAAATCAAGTCAGTTTTGAGCTAGGTAAAATTTACAGTTCTAAATAAAGATTACACTTTCATTTTTTAGGGCTTATCGCCGTAAACTGGTAACAAACCACCTATTCCTGGAAATAGAAAAGTTTCCTAATTTACCAGTTATTAATAATAGTTATAAAAATAATAGTAAATAATAAATACTAATAGTGAAATTATAAAACAAAGTATTAATAGAAAAAAAATGTAAATTTGTGAAATAAAATAATTAAATTGTAAAAAGTTAAATTCACAATATGAAGTAACAAAACAGTATCAATTTGTTGGGAAGAAGTAGGATAAATGTAAAATGTAAAAATATAATGGTTATTTACTAATTAAGCTTTTTTTAACTGTTTTCTTAATGGTATGTAAATTTAAATTTTAATAACTGTTAAATTCATAGGAAACCTAAAATAAGTGTAACAATATTAAATTCGTTACATAAAACAATTAAATCAAAACCATAAATAGTCAATTAAAGGCGTGTTAGATAACTTTCAAATTCGTAATGCTAAATCATAGTATCATCATACATCAAAAGAACAACATACTTTGTCTGACGATCGCCATAAAACCGCAGCCAATCATCATTCCGACCGTCGCTCTAATTTTGTATCTGTCAGTTATCATCGGCACCGTTATCCTGCCGATGATATCGGCTCCAGATAAAAAAGACATCGCGAAAGCCGTTTCGTTCATAGTCAAGTTCACCTTTTCCTAAAAAAAAACACGAGCATTTCCATTTATCAATAGCACAATTTTTACTTAATGTATGTTCAACCCCGGGTTGGCATTGCAGGTGGCCACGGCTCATCTTTACCCGTCTGAATTTGTTTTAACGTGTATACCATAAGGTTTAGTTTAAAGTAATGAATAATGTAACAAATCGTGAACAACCGACATTAATAAATATTAAAACAATTCGGTAGTAGCAGATTCTCACAGCTGCAACCTGCGGGCTGCGCTAAGCGTCTTTAGCGCCTCAAATTACGATCCTTTGATGCTCATTTCGTTTGGCACCTCGTATTCTTCCGGTATTTATTTTTTAAATTAGTCTTAGTCCGGTCGTCGTTCATTTATTTTATTTTTATATTTAGTACGTTAACTGTTAACTGTTCTTTTTATGTCAACTACAATTATAGTCGAAGATAAATGAAAAGAACTAATAAAATGAACTGAAAATATAAATAAACCAACAAAACAGAATGCTATAGGAGTGAAGTCATAAAAAGCTCATAAATACCGCTTTTAAATAGGTCAGTTTCTTACCAACAAAAAGAAGGGTAGCAATATTCCAAAATTAGTCATTGACGAATGCGCCAACGCACACCCAAGTACGACAGTCACAAACCGAGGACTTTTTAGCAGTTTAAGATCCAGATGTGACACAAGGGATTTCAATTTGGAAACCTTTGGTTCCTTTTCATTTTCAGCATCTAAAGCAGTAAAATATATAATTATTTTTTTCTGTATATAAATAATTATTTTAAACAATGGCAAAACACAATATTAGAAAAGAGGCAATAGAAAACAAATTTCTAACCGGTAAAAAAGAAAATTAATATATGTCGTTGGGTTTGAGTGACTAGATAACAACAAGTAACACAACATAACAGCAATGCTAGTAACAAGTAACATATCAAGTAATGTTAAATACATTTGCTAATATTTGTTGTTGACAACTTAATTTACCTAGTACATGTCCGTTTTTAAATGTATCCTGTGTTGCATTCGTGACTTTTGGAGGGTTTAGCGTTTCACTATCAATCTTCAATGAATCGTTCACTTTTTCTGGTTGAGGTTCCTTTGAGAAAGGGTATTTCTTTTCGGGTATACTTTTATCCGCCTCTATCATGTGTTGCTTAACTGGGTGCAAAAGCAACGCTCCAACAACCTGGGCAAAATCAGTAAGATATTTGTTAAAATTACTACATTTGATATTTGTTACAAATTTCTTGCTAAGAAAGTACTATGTAAGATTAATTTGAAAAAAACTCCATCATTCAATAGTAAATGATAGGGTTTTTTTAAAACCTATATAACATACTCAACTTGATACTCAACATTGAATGTGTAGTACTCAACATTTTTCACTGGACATGGATGTTGTAAACAACATCCATGGTTTTAAGGATAATGGCGCTAGGTTATAATTGGTTTCTAAGATACGACGTTTGCAATAAAATCATTTTGCTGTATTTAAAATAAAAAAAATCCTTTCGACATGCTGGGAGGCGGAGGTAAATTTCATCGGATCAAAGTAGGGGATAGGCGACCTCCAATTTAACTAACTGTTTCAAACATACTTTTTGATATTTTACGGTTACGTTTTATTTCAAGCTAAAACATAAAAACCTAATTACGAATTTTTGATTAATGTCCATTTCAAATTTAGTGAGAGGTTTTCGGAGTTCGTATTTTTATATATAAAAAGACAATGGCTTTTAAAAAGTCTCCCATCCCATCCCTTACTATACAGGGTTGCTCATAACAAAAATTGTTTCAAACAAAAGTTTTAGGGGGCGCGTAGAATCAAAATTAAACATTTTTAACGGATTTGTCCTGTGCCTGTTAAGAATTTTTCGAATTTAAAACTTTATTTTTCTACCCTTTTGACCAATGGTTGTTGCTATCAAAAAGTTTACTGAGATAAGTTTTGGGCTTAGAAATAATATAAAATTAAAATATATTCCTTATTAAAAAAATTTAAAAAGGTAACCCATATTTAACTTTTTCACCCCCCCCCCCCTCCCCCCTCCCCGTTTCTCCTCCCTTTGCTCCGTTTAAGGCGAACTTAGACTGACATCTTTTAGAATTGCCATTTTTTAGAATTGTTCGAATTGTTTCAATGTAATATGGAGAGCGAAACTGCGCGGCAGGGTACGCCGCTCTATCGTTCGGCGCTACAATTCGCATCTCGCCTCGCAACTTTCGATTGGTTTTGATTAAATTTTAAATTAGTTTTTGGGTGATTATAAATATTAATATAACGAAAAATGTTAACTCACCCCATTCAAACATAATGCCCCAATGACCTGGGTCGTTCCCCGGTACGAATACTGTTCCAGAAGGTATTTAATGACATGTGGCATCAAGACCTGTCCCACACCAGCTCCGGCTAAGGAAATGCCAACAGCTCTTCCTCGCTTCACCTTGAAGTATGCATTGACTGCTACAAATGTGGATGACTGAATCATACCCAATCCAATACCTGAAAAAAAAATATTTTAGTAACATTATTTCAACATATAGGTAATTAAATACTTTCAACTTTTATTTTTTATATATTAGAGCGAAAGTTGCCTGTCATTGATTTTACTAGACAAACGGTGAATGTTAATTAAGCTCACAGTCTATAGAAAACTTTTGTCTTGAACGCGGTTTAAATTAGCTTATTCCAATATTTTAGATTCAAGCTGTTTAAAAACTTGAATTTGTGTTTATGTTTTCATTTCTTTTTGTGTAACATTTATAAATAAATGTATAGAAGCTAAAATGTGAAAATAATTCAGCCCTATTTATTTTTGCTTAACGCTTTAACGCTGGGGTAAATTACCTTTCTTATCAGACACGATCGATAACGTAACCTTCTCTGCATTCACAGACAATACGCGGCCAATGACCTCGGCGCGCGACCGAACTAGGCCGTTTATATCGCGTTGATCAGCTGTGATATCTATTACAAGAATCGTATTATATTATCACGTAAAATTTACTATTTTTTATTGTATATTGCAAATTGCAAAGTTTTGAGACAACAGAGACATTTTGTTCTTAAAAATGTTATAAAATTTTTAAAATATTAGATGCCAACCGGAGACAAACAAACCATTTTCGCGTCTTCTGATAATCTGATGTACGAGTAATAAACTAAAATTTTGAAGTCATCGGCAATCAGCTACCGCACGGGCATTACCAAGCGGTCACTCAGATATGAAACATGTCTATGACATGATAAAAATGAAAATTATTTTCGAATAAAATTATTTATCTCACAGTATTAAATTTAATTGAGGTCGCTATGACGTTTATACGTCACATTCTTGAAGGTAACTGCAAAGTATTTTGAAATTTTTCAATATAATTTTGCTTATCGAGTAATTATTGGCTGACGAAAACTAAATTAATGTTTTTTTAATACTTTTATAACTTTAATAGTATTAATAATTTCAATAATAATTAAAATAAAATCATACCTATACGTAAAAATATTCGTTGTCTTACATTGTTATTTTTACACTTCAACGTTAAAAACATTTTGGGTATTGGAATATTGTTTGTAGTTGTGGTTGTGGAGTGAAGTAGGTGGTGAATAATAAAAGAAAAATTAATGAATTGCAATCGTATAAAGTATTTGTATAGCTTATTATATTTGGATTAAATATTCATTATATTTATGAATAATTAAAAATTGGGCGAAATGCGCCCTGATAAATTAATTATTTATCACATATATACACTGGAAAACATACATTTCCGACTATCCGTGTTATTTTATCAGCTCGAGCAATAAGAAAAACTTCATTCAGTACTTAATAAATAACTGTGGATACAATAATGCATATAATCATGGATTTGGACATACAATTCGGCGTATCTGCAAGGGTTAGGAAAGTTTTTGTTAAAATCAACTAACGATAAAGGTACAGTGTCACGTGACCTCATTAATCTTATAAGGTTGAGATGAGGCTTTGATAAGTAAGATTTGTTCAAATGATAGAAGATTATTCTAGAATACTAAGCCATTAAGATGTTATTTATAAATATATATTATTTTATATGTTATTTAATTACGTGGATTGCATTTCTCGGTTAGTTTATTGCATTATTTGTTTTAATGTTCTATTTCTGGAAATTAGCATTAAAAAAAGTCTAGATAAAAAAAAATATAAATAAACAACTTACAATTATCATTTCAATGGTTGTATTAACTAAGTCGCTCATTGATTTACTAACTTAAATTTCACTTTTTTACTAGATCTATTTAAATAACCTCGTCGACATTAAAGATGTGCTTTAATTTTAACTTTGATTACAATGCTAAAAGTTTTTAATTGAGTCGATAAAAAAAAATCTATAGCATGTATCTTTTGATGTTTACTCAGTTCATACGTACACAGTTATTCTAGTAAAAGAAAGATTAGTTTAGTTGAGCAGGTTCCAATATAATTGTATGGAACCCAAGTCATAGCAATTATTTTAAATAAAAGTTAAAAATCGAGCAAGCTAGAAACAGGAAAGTAAGAACGCCGCTAAAGATGATCTCATTAGGAGTAAGGAATAACCGAGTGATTAACTATTATTTTCAAAAATTAGCCAACCCCACTCTACTCTTATCAACCACACCCGAATCCCTACGCTTTTGGTTGTATCAGGAAAAATAATGGTTTTTACCTGTAAGCAAACTATAAGTGACGATCATGTGCCAGATTGCCGTCGCAAAGCTACTGGTTATCAGCCCGAGGCCGGTGAGTAAGCTGCCGAAGAACGCGACCTTCCTGTAGGATATCGTCTTGATGAAGTGGCCGCTAAAAGGGCCCGAGAAGTTCAAGACCAGTAACATGAGGTTGGCGACCAGGGCTGCACCCTCGATTCCTCCGTTAAGCCTTTCTATTTCCCCACCATACACCAGACTGAAGGTGGATATCAAGGATTGATTGAACATCTGAAAAATAAAACAATCAATAAAATCGTTTATTAATGAAATTTTATATACAGGTTGTATTTATATTCACTGATGTCCTTTTAGGGGGTTGATCTATATCAACAACTAAACCGATCTCACGAAAATAAAAAATCTAAATTAAACAGTTTGACTACTGACCCCGTTTAATCTGACCACCATTATTGCTACCATTATCGATGACTATAAAAAATACATTAGCTTACAAAAAAAATATGCACATACACTCACATAAAAACTATGTATGGCCTACCCTAACCTAGTTTTCATTACTTAAAATTATCTACAAATTATGTTATGTGACTTCAATTGTGCGTAGATAAATTATTAAGAAAAATAAACAATCAACCTTGAACAAATTTAATGTACTCTTATATATTTCGATAAAATCTAGCAGATCTTTAGATACGTATAGATAACGAAAGGATTAATTAATAATCGTCTAGGTGATAAAAAAAAACCAGTAATATGCTGTTAGCTGTAATATTTTGAATATATATATATATATATATATATATATAGTAAAATAGTAAAATGTATTGTTTAAATACCGTTAATTAGATGATTTCTATGTTAAAATAGGTAAACACCTTTAGTTTAACATATATATATATATATATATATATATATTCAATAAATTATCACAAAGCGCGCTAATATTTTCCGTCATCCATTTTTTAAAGTAAATTTATAATAATCACTACTGACCTTTTAGGTGGTTGATTCCGATTACTAGAAAAGCGAATTTAAAATTTAATGAAAACCGTTGAAGTGTTTGAGAACATATTATTATTGTGGTAGAGCTCGTAGGGGCGGAATTAAGCGCCTGGGTACAGTAGTACTGACTGGTTGTTCCTTGCCTTGGCCACAGCTTAGCAAAGTATTTTTAAATCTAGATATGATCAGCACCTGAACAGAATAATGAACAATCTATTTAAACCTTCCTAACTAGGTAAGAGTTACCTGTTCTAAAGAAGGTTATACAGGATGTCCCAAGGTTCCACGCAATAAAAAAAAAAAGCTAATAGGTCCTACGATTCCTAGTGTTATTTGTTAAGAAACTATATCAAAATTCATTATGGTATTCGAGAAAAAAAATGTTGAACTTTATATTCTAACTCATGTAAAACAGATATTTTTCAATGGCTCCTCCCTCGGATAAGTACGTCACTGGGTCACTAGGCCGCGGTCGTTCAAGATCGAGGTTAATGACCTGCCGCGTTGTTCGAAACGCCCTATTAGGGCGGAGCTAAATGATCGCTGTCTGATGTTACTGGTCGACAGAGGTCGGCCTAAGAAGAAGGGGTAATTCCTTTCCCCTTCTCTGGGGTTGTAAGAGAGATGCTATTGGTCGACAGATAATATTGATTTATCGATTGATAAGATCGATTTACACCAATTTTATTACAAAAATAATAAATTTGGTGATGAAAATTTTTCGCATTTTGTTACATAATTTCTTAATCTTAATACGGAACTTAAACACCCTCTAAAGTTTGTGCGATTGGTCTTGGGACAGCCTGTATATGAAGTGTTATTATATAGTGTATTTTTATTATATATTTTGAAATATAATGACATTTATATTCACAAAGCGCAGACAGAAAAACATGTTTTTTAGTGCGTTAGTGCAGTTTTTAGTCATCTATTTTTATTAGCCAAATATACAAATGTGCTTTTTATTTCAAATCGCTTAAAAAGCAGACAAACACGTGACGCCAATTGATTATGAAAAAAAATCTCGGAATTGTTAAGTTAGATCCGCTTGCTAATGAGATATAGAGGTCATGATATATAGTATGTTTAAAATTTAGAGGTTGTAAAACATTGTATATGGTTTGCGTTTATGTGGGAGTAGGTTTTGAAATGACTAAGGGTTGGGTGCATAACTTGGGGGTGATATCGACTATGAGGGTTACAGGGGTAGTTTGTTGGGGTGGGGGTAGGTTTTAAAAATGGCCTAAACATACTGCTAATATAATATCTATTTAATCAATTGCTGTAGTTTTAGTATCATTGTCCTAACAAACGGAGAAAACTGTAAATAATAAATAAAAAAAATCTTTGGTTTCGTTCTGTCAATTATTCGTATTATTATATCAATAATATTGCAGAAGTAAATCAAACGACAGACGGCATGAAAATTGATAATGACAATTAATATTAATCTCCAGTGCACGTATTGCAAAGGTTATCAGATTTTAATGATAATTGATTTTCTCTATTTATTAAAAAACACAATATTAGTCGTTAAGCTAATTAAAGTGACATAATCGCAGTATGGTTATATAGGTGGGCTGCTCTTGCACATAGTTTATTTCTTTTACAGAAAAATAAATAAATCATCATATTTAAAAAAAAAGTTTTAATTATATTTCATTTTGATCTAAAGTTATTATTAAAATAAAATGCAAAAATAATATTGATTAGTAAGTTATAAAAAAAAATAGCAATTGAAGTAGGAACCAGTTACACAGTTGGACAATTATTAATTTAAAGTGTCTATTACCATCTAATCAGGTCTATTTCTTTCTTTCATAAGATTTACCTGTTTCAAGAAAGGTTATTTTTAAATAAATCATTATTTTATTAAAAGACAAGCTGTAAAAATAAATTAAAAATTATTTAGGGCACAACAACAGTGGAAGGGACTCCTCTGGCCATACTGCAGGGGTTATATTATAGCACATGTCAAACCCATCAAAATGTTTTATGGAAAGGGTGGTGGCAATCGAAGGGTTTCGTAGTTATTTAAGATTGATCGAATAGGGACATACAAATTACATTGTTTTAGTAATATGGGTAAATTATGTTATTACTAAGGTTTTTTATTACAAAAATATGATTAATATGTTCTGTATGAACAGATCTTTTAATACGAATACAAAATTTAAGATCACATTACCATTAATTTAAGTACAAATAGTACAACAAAGCTTTAAAATTTAATTTTACAAACTCATTGTCCGGTCGCCACGGGTTTATTTATCTTTTCATGCGATTTGCCGCTATTAAAAAACAATCATCAAATATAAGTCAAATAACTTTACGACTCAATTATACAATTATATAAATAATACGCACACTAATCATGTGCTTTAATTTTACACTTTTACATATCCATTATTTTTATTTTTATCAACTTCATACATAAATCACTCATAAAATCATCTCATTTCACCATCATTCTTCATCGTAATCACATTTCCATTATTTTTATATTTTTTGTTAAAATATCATCCTTTCCTTATTTCATCTAATTAGATGGTTACACAATATTTGACAATATTTTACACTAAAGAGGGCAGGTGAGATAAAAAACTGTAATTTTGGCCTACTAAATAGTTTTAAATGCGACATGAAAACGAAGCATTTTTACGCATGTCATATGATAGAAAGAACCCTTGTTTTAAATGTTTAAAGTGTTAATACTAAAACGGCGAACAAATGAATACTCACCAAAATAAATGCTGACGCAAATACGACAACCCACCCCCATCCTCCGTCAGGCGGCACCATTTTTTTTGGTCCGACCGTACACAAAATGTCAATTTTTTTCTGGTCTGTGGTCATGGTTGCACTTTAAATAAGTTAACTTTTTTAAGGTTCTTATAGATAACAGTTCGACCTTTAATTTAAATACCTGGATATGTTAAATCCGTTTTTTTGTACAAATCTATACATACGTACTATTTCAAAATGCATAAAATACATTTACTTAATGATACTTGTCATAATAAAGTATCACTGCAAACTGTCTGTAAAGTGACGCAAATGATGCCTAGTCTAAAACGATAACATTTGTGTTTTAATGATTCAAAAATGGAATTTTACTGAGTTAACTCCAAATTTGAACAGCAATTAGGACCGAGCGATATCAACCGTCGCTTAACAATAATAATAATGACGTGAACTGCCGTTCCGTTAACAGGAAACAAACGTTAATCGGCGGTTCGGTAATCGATTCATTGTCAATAGCAGACCGCGAATGGCTAATCACTAAAATAGTTAAAATATTTCATATTACACCGACCGCGTGGCGGTAAAATCAGGCGATTGGATAACCGGCTAAGAATGGACGCCATGGAAGCAAGCCTGTTATATTTATACTCAAATTACTCGACTGATCAATGTAAAAAAAACTTCAATAAATCAATTCTGGATTTATAACTACTCCAAGAACAAAATATTTTAGGCGATAATATTGACGGTTGCATTCATAGCTACATATGTTCAAACCGATTCAGACGCATTCTATTTCAGGCTATGATGCATGTTCAAAATTTAACCAAAATCAAATCAACCTACGCGCTCTTTTATCCGTACACATGAAAATATATTTTTTTTTTACTAAACTTACGCCATATTATCTAAGTTAACGCAGATTAATAAGATTATAGTATAGTTCTTTTTTTTATCAACCGGTTTAAAACATTTAGAATTAAAATGAATACATTTAAATATTAGACAGAGATATACACACGTACTGTATTTTTAGGCCCTTTTGTTAAAGATGCCGTTCGTGACACCTGTTAGGGTCAGGTAAAACGTCAGTTTCTGGCGAAATAATTTACTACTACGTAACAATGAACATTAACATGAAATTAATAGGTTATTTATTTATGCCATTGTTGTACTGTTATCTACCGTATTTACTGCTATCGCCCTATATGTATATATAGTTCACATCGGTACCAAATAACCAGTTATTTATA
The DNA here is from genome assembly GCA_020383195.1 of Neomicropteryx cornuta. Lineage (NCBI taxonomy): Eukaryota > Metazoa > Arthropoda > Insecta > Lepidoptera > Micropterigidae > Neomicropteryx > Neomicropteryx cornuta. Next base: position 18,698,670 of record JAHKQU010000014.1, read on the forward strand.
TTATTTGTCAGAGGTTTAGTTTCTTTTTTATATTATATATCTTAAGTAAAAAGTTAAATAAATCCTTTTCACCTAGTTGGTTTCCAATATTTATCTTCATTTACATTAAAAACATGACCATTCGAAATAAATATTTCTTTGATTTTCATTTTAATCTAATATCATAATCATTATAATCTAATAAACAAAATAGATCTATAGTTCTGTTATCTGTGATCCGATGTCTTCATTTATCATTTAAATGTCGAGATATTTTATGATTTACGTTTTAAGCTTTTCTTAATATTACGCCGACTTTTATGTGTATTATGTACGAATTATTAACAATTATTTCTAGGAACAATTATTACTACCGCCTTACAGGCGACTTAAACGGCGCCTCTGGCGCCCGACGACAAAGCGATTCATCTTTAGACCTTCGGGCCATCCGTATTGCGCCTGAGTATGGTTTTTCGGCACCCAACAACTCGTGCCTACGACACCCAAATAATTGCGTTGACCTAGAAATTTCGAGAGCTTTTCAAAATACCTAAAAACACCTTCCTCATTCAAAGAGACCTAAAAATTCTCATACAATTTGTATATGCCCTGTTTGTATGCGGTTGACCGGCCCTCTTAGGGTTTAGTTTTTTAAAAATAAAGTATTTTTTACGCAGGGTTCAATCTGTATCCGTAGTAAATTTTATTAAAATCTGTTCTTCGGATTAACCGTGAAAGGGTAAAAGGCCGCTAGACTTTATACTCGCATTTAGAGTTTTATTAGTATGGGCAATATTATGTATGTATACTGATTTGCATACATATTTATGAAACATGAGACACTAAAATCAAATTAAAGATGAGCACCGGTTATTTTCTGTGCCGTTGCTGTTCAACGCTCAGGTGAATTTTGTTGTCTATGGAGATCATAACAGGCAAAAAAATGAAACTAGCTGGAGGACCAGCGAGAGATTAGAATTAACTAACCTCTTCCACAGTCTCCCCCTAACCTCCCTAAGCTCTAAATCACTATTAAGTGATTTAGAGGTTAGGTCAAAAAAATATCAGCGGTGGGTTCCGAGATGTGAGCAATAGTCGGAAGAAGGCAACTTCGACAGATGAGAAGACGAGCATCCAATGGAGCTGTTCCTAAGACAATAACTGTTGCCAGCTACCTTCTGATGAATATTCTTAATTTATTTGTTTAACCGATACAATAAACGTAACTCCAAACATCCATTACATCCATTCCCCAAAGTTTGGTATTCGCCATTATACTGTTTAGCTAAAGCTATAGAGAAAAAACAAGCTAGCTATGAAAAATCACTGTATACTACGATCTAAATCATTAACTATGCCATGTTTAGCTTAGTAAATTTTCCTGTGGTGGTTTTAAAACTCCAAAAATTGTAGGGTTAAAATGTGCGCATTCAATAATACTCCAACCGCTTTGGGTTTAAGATAACCATCGCAATTGACAGATCATCGGTACAAGAGATAAACCGTATCGTAAACCGCTAAAATACTTGTTTGTTACGTAAGTTTAACAAAAACGCTGGCTCAAAACCAATCTTTGTCCAATCTTTTCCCATAATTATTATGTCAAGTATTTCGAAGACAAACGTAATGTAAATTTATGATAAATTATAATTCATCATATACAATGTTGAATTTGCTCAAAAGCGCCTTAAAGTAAACGGATGAATTACAAAGGCCTCTTTTTTGTAAATTTTATTGTCCAATTTATCAATTTTAATGAAAATAGTTAATGAACATAATGAACATGTTTTGTCTCATTACATTTCACGTGAAATATAACAATTTAAATAAATTAATAGTAGGTTTTTAAAAATATCAATTTTTATGAATGACAAATGACAAAAAAATACAATTATTATGACAAGTAAATTTACAAACTAAAATAAATAAGCTTAAGATCAAATTAGGGCTTTATAAATCATATTAATGCTTGCTTCTAAAGAAAATAGCAAAAATAATATATAATAGAGTCCCATTTTTAAAGTAAGTATTATTAATTAAAAGTTAAGTTTATTTTGCTGATCGAAGAAATCGATTTTGACGATTTTATTATTTACAGGTCAAAAATTAATTTGTAGAGATCAATAGAACAACTACGAGTTTTAACAATTTTATATATGGATTTAAAATAGTATAATAATAAATATTTACAGAAATTGGCAAATTTGGCAAACCTAAAAAAAAAATACTAATTGTAAAAAAATAAAATCTACTTTAGAATTTGACTGTCTACTCGTTTTTCGCAAAATTTGCTATATATGTATTGAGGGAGCAACAGTACAATCGCAATGGTAGCCATGATATTGACGACTGATAAACTCAGTATGAAGCTTCCAGTATAGTCTCTGACCCATCCAATGAGCATACCAGCTGGTAGGACTATAATCCCTTTGGCCACCATGTAGAGGCCGATTGCCGTTGGCACTTGGTCTATTTTGCACTGGTCTGATACTGCCATGTTTTGGTTGACTACACTGAAGGTTTTACCAAAGCCGATCAAAGTACATAAAACGAGAATAACTTTGAATGACATTTCATACGCCATTACTGTAAAAAAAAACATATATGCATCGTTATATTAAAAATGATAAATTATACAATTTGGACACTTAAAGAACTGCCGTTTTTTTATCACAAATAAATCATACAAGTTAATATTATCCTAACAAGTACACCTCAAAAATTTCCCTAAGGAGTCTCTATTGGCTTTCGCCAGTAAAGCAGCTAAGACTAGCATAAAACTTTTAGAAATTTGTGATCCCTAAACGGCTTATTGCTTTGTCTAATCGGCTGATTTGAAAGATTTGGAAGCCACCAGTGCTCCCCAACAGAATCGCTAAAGCTGTCCTTCATATTGCAGAACCACTTTTTGGAAAGGGTTACACGCTATGGATGGATAATTGGTACAATTGCCCCTATCTTACCAGAGCTCTTAAAGAAAAAGATACCGACTGCGGAAGGAATTACCCTTGGAGCTTAACTTGCACACCTAGGAGCTGATGAAATTAAGGGCGTGTATTTTGTTATTTCCTGGTAGATAGAAAACGGGTAAAATGATTACCACCTACCATAATTTATATTAAGTAATAATTTATAGTATGTAATATTATAAAAAGTTGGTAGCCAGACCCACTCTTGTTGAAATTCCGCGCCCAATTCTTTGGCCTTCGATTCTAAAATTCCTAAAAAACTATCTAGACCTTGGAGAATGTTTTTTTAATGTTCTAAATAGCATTACCAACTTGATAGCTCTCCATAAGTGTGAGCGTGGAAGAAATGTATTATTTCTCTTTCCGCTGCTCTGTCTGTTTATTTGATCGTTAACCTGTAAGTGTGACTGAGAGAGCTTTATATCTTCTAAGTCTTCAGGAATGGTCTTAGGACGTTCCGTATAAGGAATAGGAGTGGTCCTAATCTAAAGCAGCAGAAATAACTATGCTAAATTAGTAGCAGAAGCGGAAGTAACAGAAGCATAGCTTTTTTTAAATCGTATATGCGGCGGTAGAATTTATAAGTGCTAAATTCGTAGCCAATAAAAGAACAACATACTTTGTCTGACGATCGCCATAAAACCGCAGCCAATCATCATTCCGACCGTCGCTCTAATTTTGTATCTGTCAGTTATCAACGGCATCGTTATCCTGCCGATGATATCGGCTCCAGATAAAAAGGACATTGCGAAAGCAGTATCTTGCATTGTCAAATTAACCTTCTCCTGAAAAAAAATATTAACCACAAACATTTGTGAATATTGTCACTAAATATATGTAATATTCTTTAAAATTAATAAATATGAATCTTTAAGCGGCAAGCCATAAAAGGCGTATAAAAATATGGCAGTTTACATTATTAGGAGTATTTATTTAAAACACTCATTAATAATAAATAATACTAATTGTATTTTGGTTTTGACTTTTAGTAATATTTTAAAAGGTTAACCTTACTTTCATCACGAAAAAACTATCTAATTGTTAAGTAGTAATATATTTTAGTTTTATAGATTTCTAACTATGCATTGCGTCCATGTGAGTTTTTAACTTGGAAATTTGTAAAACTGTTGATTTCAAAATAAATAAATACTAATATTATTATGAATATTAAAATTAATGTTATAAGCATACAGGGCTTTATTAAAAGCTTTGTATAAGTTATGATGACACGTAATAAGATTGCCATATTCACGTCAATATTTTTTTTACTAGATAGGAACGTAATAAGAATTGAATTCCGACACTATTTTTTAATTCAGTTGTTCATATTTCATTTTTAGGGTTGGTATATAAAAAAACGTACGTTACAGTTTATACCTACATTAATACCTACAGTAATGAATAAACAATATTTAAATATTGAAGATTGAAATAAATACTGTGTGTAAAGAAATTTGTGAAAAACACAAAAGACAAGTTTTGGTTCTTATATTTTAGTTTTTTACTATGTTTGTTTCAATAATATAACGTATAAGTTAGTATGTTTTGTATGACATACATTATCAAGGACCAGCTATAGGGGTAAGGATTTATTAATCCTTAATTAACTCATCTTTGTTTATTTGTCCTCTGTTATTGATATCGATACGCCTAAATTGTGAAAGAAAGACGGTCAGCGGTCGGCGTCGATAGATAAGTCTTAGATACAATTTCGAGTGTGGCAAAAAAACGTTATAAACCGTACTGTTTGATAATAAGTCAGTTTCTTACTAGCAAAAACAAGGGTAGCAATATTCCAAAATTATTGAGTGACGAATGTGCCAACGCGCATCCAAGAGCGACGGTTACAAACCGAGGACTTTTCAGCAGTTTAAGATCCAGCTGTGACACAAGGGATTTCAATTTGGAAACCTTCGGCTCCGTTTTATTTTCAGCATCTGAAAATAGGAGAATAAATAATTATGTTTCTTGCGTGTAAGTAAGAAAGCAGAGCAAAAAAATAATAATTAATAAATAAATTTATATAACTGTCCTCTCTATGATTTTATGTTTGTTTTTTTGTCCAACGTTAAAATTGAAGTAACCAGACTGCCTCTTAATCCGATGCAAATAGACGAATATAGGTGACTAGAATATTAGATTACAATATGATATACATTTCAAACAAACATTACTCGTAATTGATAGTTGTAGTCTTAATTACTTAATTGATAGTTGTCAATAATATTTTCACCCAGTTTGTGTCTGTTTTTAGATGTTTCCTGTATTCCGTTCATTATTTTTGGAGGGCCTAGTGTTTCATTCTTAATCTTTATTGAATCATTCGATTTTTCTGGTTGAGGTTCCTTTGAGAGAAGGTCTTTCTTTTTTGGTATACTTTCATCTGCTTCTACCATATGATGCTTAACCGGCTGCAATAGCAAAGCGCCAACTGCCTGGGCAAAATCAGTAAGAAATTTGTTAAAATATCAATTTACTACGAAATGTTTGCTAAAAACATATTATGTTAAAACAAATTTAAAAAAATCACAGCTATGTTGTATATTTTGTTTTTACTCTAGGTACCACGTGGAGGTTATAAGTATTTTTTTGCTAAACATTTTAGTCATGTTACAACTTTTATAGTATTTAAAATACTGACGCTAGATTGTATGCTAGTATGCAATAAAATCATTCGTTTTTTAACAGTAGTGATTTTATGAGATGTTTCCTTCACCGCTTCAAATTAGTAAATAAATTAAGGCCGCTGGGTGAAGTCCGCTACAGTTACGCATCTGCTACATAATAACGAGTGCATTGGTAATATAGTATTGTTTACTGAGATTAAACGCCAAAAATGATAACTTGTTAAAAAAATTGTCCCGTAACCAAAATTTACAGAAAATATTTTTTATAATTGACTAGGCACTAACGACGAAAGTTACATGGATCGTAATCATTACAAGATTCAGGTTTTTGGTGTTTTGCTCAAATATCCCACGAAGACTTAATGGGGTTCTTATATACCCTACTATTAGTAAATAATTATTAAAAATGTCCGAAAATAATTCATCCCAAAATTAATTATTTTTATTATAAGCGGCAACGTACCCTTGGCTGCGATGAGCTGTAATAAGGTTATTACAGCGACTAGGTTGCGACTAGGTAGTCGCAACCTCGTCGATCAACTGTCGCATATATTACAAAAACCGTAAAGCGTATTACCACATAAAGTTAACATTTTTTATTCTCAACAACAATGATGAAGTTTGATATATGTATCATTTTTCCAAACGCCATTAACTAGATTTTTCATTAAAATGATTAATACATTAACAAATATTAACTCACTCCGTTTAAGCATAATGCTCCGATTATTTGAGTCATTCCGCTGTACGAATACTCTTCGAGGAGGTATTTGATGACATGTGGCATCAAGACTTGTCCCACACCAGCTCCGGCTAAGGAAATGCCAACAGCTATTCCTCGCTTCAATTCAAAATATTCATTGACAGAGACAAATGTGGATGACTGAATCATACCCAATCCAATACCTGAAAAAAAAATGTAGTTTTGCATATAGTTTAGCATATATTTAATTACTTTAGAGTTGGATTTTTATCAAAATATTGCTTTTCGCGAAAAAGAAAAACATCGAATGAATTAAGCTAACAACTTGACGTGTGTGTTATCACCGTTTAAATCACCCTGTTAATTCTAGCGCAACGAATAACCGCGTTACTACTGAAGATGGCTCATAGCGGCGACGAAATCGCGTTCATTCACAGAGGGTCGCGTTCAAGGAAGTGCCCATTGCCTGGCTTGCACATACCACAAGTTACACAGGTGAACACAGTGTGGTGCATTTAGGTACGTCGCTGGCCGTAAATATTTTGACAATCGTTTTATTATTTTCTACCCTCTCTGGCAGACTTCAGTGACATGGAAATCTCGTTGCAAGTGATGAGTTCAGTTACAAATCATGCAGTTATTTTGTGGCCGTTTAAGTAGTAGGATATTTTGAAATCGCGTATAATGGAAACTTGGTTACACAATAACACTACTACTACTAACAATGATTCAAGACTTCTTAACGGATCAACACAACGTTGCGACCAAATGAACACCCGTTTAAAATTCCCCTTCTCGCAGTAAACAAATGTACCTACTATTCATGGAAACTAAATAATTATTTACCACAAACAGGGCCTCCCCGTGATGTCATTTCAATGTATTAATCATCGAGGGATTCCCAGTATGGAATGAAAACAAGGCGTAGGTACCCTTTGTTAAAAATATTAGCGGGGAACTTTTAAAAGTTATTTAATTAGTTTGTATGTGTAACGCAAGATGAGCATATATCTCTCGTTACCGTGTGGTAAGGATAAGATGAGGTTAGAGATAGAGTTCAGATCCTGGTCACCAAGTACTTTTTTGAGTTTCATACACTTATCCTAACAATTTATGACTCAGTAGGAATACAAATAGAAATTAATAATTAACTGGTAATATTTGTTGACTACCTAGAAAGGTGTCTAGTCCGGGAACGCGGTGAGTAAAGACTGAAGACCGAAAGTTCCGTCTTCGATTGTGAAACCGTGAGAAAGAAATTTATAACTGTTTCTGTTTGATGTCACAATGTGTGAAATGCAATTTAGCAATTTTCCAAACAAAGCAATTGTTTGTGACAAGAAGGAATTTGCAAACTAATTGAGTCTACTTGCCTTTGACGTCAATAAAAAACTTCTAGTTAAACTGGACACGAGAATTGTATATCTGGTTATTTCGCAGATGTTCGAAATGCTTATGTTATGAAAAGTTAAAATTCTTAATATTTTGGTCTAAACATTACGGATGTCGCTTAAAGGTGTTAAAAGAGTGTTAATTTTAGAAATTAGCTAACTTCACTATACCTCAGCAACCCACTGTTATCCCTACGTCCTTGGGTTTAAATATTGGGATGATAAAAGGTAACCTGTGAATATACAGTAGGTGACGATCATGTGCCAGATTGCTGTTGCAAAGCTACTGGTTATCAACCCGAAGCCGGTGATTAGGCTCCCGTAGAATGCGACCTTCCTGTAGGATATCGTATTGATGAGGTGGCCGCTAAGGAGACCTGAGAAGTTCAAGATGAGTAACATGAGGTTGGCGAGCAGAGCTGCATCCTCGGTCCCTCCGCCGAGCCTTTTGATTTCTCCACCGTACATAAGACTGAAAGTGACTATCAACCATTCGTTAAACATCTGAAAAAAGAAACAAACTGTAAATATTAAAAACTTTTTAAATTAAATTGTGAAACTTTATACTCTTTTTTAGCACAGCGTTATACAATAGCATATAAATTCTCTGATTAAATGCAATTCCTAGTTTCATACATAAAATATATTTCCTCTGACTGGTTAAGCTAGGCAGAAAACAAACTGAATCATTGATCAATATCCTCAATAAATATTATGTTTATTGAATTTTGCATTCATTATACCAAAAGTTATCATAATAGTCTAATTTAGTTTTTCTTTATTTAATTTTGTATCAAAACTCAATAATTAAAGTGCATTCCTTATATTAAACTACCTTAGAACCGGATCTGGCTAGTTAGTTAGACTTAGATATAGGTATTATGTAGATATATCTTTTGGTAAACAAAACTTAATAAATTATTATTAGTACGTTCTACGTATACTTTTTTTAAATCTGGTGAACAGTCGTTTACACCCTGAGGGTTCCGGCTTTTGTGCCAAATATTTTTTTTTTTAACGACAGTATATTTTATTGTATACACTATCTAAATCTCAACAATCTTAAATTGCCGACGTGTTTATAAAACTAAGTGGGGTACTTAAGTACATTTTTTACTCACAAAAAAGTTATGTATTTACTTATGAAAAGTTATATTTATTAATAGTTATGATGCATTAATAGTTATGCGGTAATCTTATAACCTTGAAAATATGTTTTATCTATACTAAATATGTTCATTTGATTCTCAAGGATCAATGCACATACGAGTACATTTAAATCGTAGACTAGGTGCGAAAGTAAATAACACATTTGAATAAATACCGTATCGATGTAGATAGAAAACGCATTATTAAAACAACAACATAAAAACTACGATAAATTATAAAATAAAAGCTTTTAAGTTGTGTTTTTATCCATCCATTTCGATAATATAACGATTTAAATTCATTGCGTAAATACAAATAAAATATTATTATTCTAGAACACGATAAGCATCGATTTAAATTCGCATATTGAGTTGTTATGGTTATACTCACTTTCTTAACATATTAATAGTTTGTAGAAATATATATACAAATAAAGAAAATTATGTATTAATAATTACATTTTTTTGATTTTTAAAATAAAAAAAATACCCTAATAATTATTTGTAGCCATTCTCGTTTCTATTAAAAGCTAACACTTGGTTTTTTCCTAGAATGTACTCCTAAAGATGTGCGAAAAATGCAAATAAATATAAATTACGTAAATGAAAATCATTTAGGTGTAATACGTAATTAAAAGTTGCGGCTGTAATTAATAGGTTTGGTATTATGTAGACAACAATCGACCATTCGGGCCTGTACTTGCGAGTCATTTTCCAATAATACACATAGTTTAATGATAATAAATAGTTGTCGAAATGAATTGTTTCTGTTTTTTGATACTTTTCTTATAAACTCATACATAATGTAATGATTGTGTAAAAAAAAAATAAGGTTGACCACAATAATTATGTAAAAGAAAAAAAAATAAAATTAACCACAGTGTTATTGGGTAATTAAGTTTTATTTATTGTATATTTTATGTTATATTAGGGGATATGGAGTCTTACTTAACCCTCCTCCCCCGTGTATCACGTCCTTTAGAACTATTGTACTTTAAATCCACTTATACTTCGCCCTCTAGTCCTGTACTATAACTAAAGTTGAGTATATTTTTGGGTGCGATTGTTTCAATCTCTTAAGACTTGGGAAGATGGTTGCCTAGAAGCTGGGAGCTTTTGTAAATGAGGGGCCCACATTCACCCAGTAGATGTATAGGTTTTCTGGGCTCTTTTGGCAGAATCAGCATATGTCATCGGTCTATACGCTCAATTTGTACAGGTGTTTGCAGTGGTTTATTGTTCTGGTTAGGATCCTAACTTAATTGCGGCTTAACTTCAATAGCTCAGTCTTTTTTTTTTTATTTTTAGTAACATTTATTGTATAGGTAAGATGTATAATTTAAACCATTTTGCTACGGTCGATGAACCTAGCCTGGTCTTAAAAAAGATTGTCAACTTTATTTAAGTTACTATCTGTCACACGCAGTGTTTTTTTAAATTGAAAAAATCATATAAGCAAATTCGATTTTCCCTCATTTATTATTGCAAAGAGGTTTTATTTTGATGTTACACGGAACAATGCCGCAAATAGAATTGTTCACAGAAAAACTCGTCCTTCCATCGCAATGAAGAATGAAATGTAGACACTACACACATTATGCCAGGCCTTACCATGGAATCATTCTTGCAATCAAGAGAAACATGGTAATGTTACCATGTTTCTCTTGATTGCAAGAACGCGTGAACGATTGAAGTTCTGGTATATGTATACCAGAACATTCTTTGTTGGTTCACAGATGGTTTATTTGTTGACCATTTTCAATCCCTCTGTGATGACAAACGTGTATCTCTCCTCTTCTGACTCACGGTTGCGAGTCAATCGTTTTTTTTTTTTTTGTTCGAGCTTGACTGAAGTTTAGCTACGCAATTATGTGTGTGTGTTCATCATATAATTTTAAAACATTGCTTTTTCCTTGACTAGATAGTTGGTCGCAAATGGAAGATGAATCATGCAATACTGATATATAGCCTTCGTTGTTGTTCAAAATGTTTGCCAAATAGCCGTCAGCTATCAAGCCGTTTTGAATTTGAATCACTGTATGCAAAATTCGAGGTTCAGAATATCGTATCCTGATAAATAACTTAACACTATTGCATAAATTATAGTCTAAAACCTTTCAGGAGTACCAAGCTATCAAACAGTGCGTACACACGCTATTAAAATTTAATTAGTGGTTTTGGGGGAGAAAAATAACAAGGTGAAAATCAACTCTCATTTATGTAGTAGTGATGAATGCATTCGATTTTATCGTATGCTATGTGTAACTAATAAAATAAAATAAAATAGGATAAACGTACCATAACCGTATGTATGTCTATTAATTTTGCTTTAATGAAAAATGAAAAATAAAATAAATTAAAAATATTTTTTATTTATTTATTAGCTTCTAAAGCATACAATGCTATATAATTTAGTAAATAAAAGTAATGTAAATTCATAAATTTAATATTTAACGGTTATAATATGATTTTTTTGCAAATATATTACTAAAATAAATATATTTATTGAATCTACACATATATTAATTACTGTTGTGCAGTGTATTTATTGCGTACTACTTCATTCCACTTACATATAAATTTATAAAACAAAATATTTTACATTCTAAATAAATACTATGTCAACTCTAAAAATATAATTTTTGTCTTTTGAATAATTTGAACATTTGACAAGAGATAGGTAATTTAAATAATGTTTCGCGACGTAATTTGAAAGAATCTCTGTTTCTATTCTTTTATAGTTGACAAAGTGTAGATATGTAAATAGTAAAACAGACAACAAACGATCTCTTACCAAAATAAAAGCAGATCCAAATACGACAACCCATCCCCATCCTCCGTCAGGCGGCACCATTTTTTTTGCTTCGACTGTACTCGAAATATTATTATTTTTCTCGTCCCTGGTCATGATTCCACCTTATAAATTTAGTAAAACTTTTACAAATTTAGGTCCTTGTTTTAATTTGAATACTTTATAGATGAAAATATGTTACAAATTCACGCGTACACTTTGGAAATGCTTAAAATACATTCACATTCTAATAACAGGTCTATTCGTAACTGAGTAACACAGAAAACTGTTTATAAAGTGACACAAGTTACAATATAATACGTTTTTGATGGTTAAAAAAAACCGGTCGAGTGTGTCAAGTGTAAGCTTACACGCCGAGGTTATCGAACGGAATATATTTTTCCTCTAATAAAATCATTGTTCCAAATAATTTTACTAATATTTCCGTGAAAATAAATTATTTTGATGAAAAGGCAGTTGGCTGATTCAATTCTTCAACTGCGCTGGTTTTAAGACGACCATGATCCCTCTTATTATCTTAAGTCGCAATTTGGCAGATCTTTGACATAGGGAAATAACTCATGTATGCAGATTGTCGACAGATAATAATATAATCGCATAATTTTAAACAAAGCGGCCCCAAAACCGGTCATTTGGGTTTGCCATTGTAAGTTTCCTCAAAATGCGTTTGGTCTCAAAATACTAGTCAAACGTAATAATTTTATTTCATAGGTTTGTATCCATAGTATAAAATAATAAATTAGATAAACCTCGTATAAACAAATTTGGTAAACACGTTTTTTTAATTAATTTAATGTAAATATTTAATGTTTTATAAACATTTTTTTTTTTACATAAAATAGTCTCTTTTCTGTTGGCGTGCAATTTAACAATCTAAGTAAATAAAATGTATGTACTAAACAATATCTACCTACTCTTCTTTAGGATTTTATAATTAAAGAGTGTAGGGTGTTGTTTTACATATGTGATACAAATTCAACAACTACTTGTGTGTATTTATTCTAACCGTGATAACATCTACAGCGGCGCTATCCCTGGTAGAGTGAATTAATATATTTTATCGGTATTTTTTAAACCCTCTTACAGTAGAAAAATATATTTTGAGTCATTTCGACTTGAAAGCTATTTTGATTTGACACGACTTAACAATGTCTCGATTCGCAATGGAACTATATACGTCCCAGAAATATAGACGTTTTAGTGGTCACCATTAAAAATATTTTTTTAGAAATACTCGGTCTTCCAAAACCATTCCCGAAGGCTTAAGGGGATGTTTATGTTTCCTAATACGTAAAAGAAATTGTATAAAAAAAATGTGAAAATATTTCATGCCGCCTCGCTACCGAACTTAAAAACCCGAAAAAAAATTAATTTCGACTCTTGTCATAACAAGAGTCGAAATTTATTTTTTTTTACTCGGAAACTATGATTAATTTGGATATGAGGTCAAAACAAATCATGTTTGAAATCGCAGGGACAATACGCTGGATGTTTTATTGGGACACGGTGTGTATTGTTAAGTACTCGAATATTGAATAAATGGTGACTATATACCTATTTGTTCAAGTACATATAAAGATTAAATCTTTAAAACTGTCCGCAGTAGTGGCTAATCTAATGAGTGGTCAAAGAATGATTCAAAATAGATTTCTTCGCTCGTTGACATATTGATTATATCATTTTATGCAGATGTTTACACATTATCCGCGACCGGATAATGTGTAAACATCTGTCTGTTTTTTAATATATTGTGTTTGCAATAGGTACAGATTTTGCGCAGTTGTTCATGACAAATGGGCCACGTTAGTGCGAAATTAGTTGCGAGGGTTCGCCGCAGTGGATGCTGAAATTTGGTTTAGGTTGTCATCAATCTTCGCGAGGAGGTCTGCTCTGTCTCAGGACGCGTCCTCTCGACGTATCGCGGAGACAAATCCAAAATTACACACACATAGGTAGATACTTGCATATACAGAATGTGTTCAATTAGGATGTTGATCTATATCGACAATCAAACGTTAACCAGAAAAAAAATTGGTAAAAATGTTTCTCAATTACGAGAAAATCGACTTCAAAATTGAAAAGAAATTATTTTAATGTTTGAGAGCGTCCGAGCAAGTGACTCGTGAAGCACTTCGAAATTTGTTAATAATATAATTATTTTAGTATGTTTTTTTTTCGTGAGACCGGCCTATCGATATAGATCAACCTCCTAAAAAGAATGCCCTAAATTTTAAATTATCCTGTATAGTTGATAGTACCTTGATGGTATATAAATAAACATTATATTATATAATAAGACTTTATAAAAAAACAAATTTATACAGGTGTCCTAAGACCATTTCCGATAACTGAGCTAGGTTTGCGAATATATTGCTAATAATAAAAAAACACAGTTTCATTATTATAGTTCTTGTTCTATAATAGTCACTTTCCTTGAGTGAAACTTGCCATACTACGTTCGCTCCTCCCTCGGGTGACTAAGTTATTAATTTATTTATTTATTGAACAGGTTTCCCTATGTACACATTACAATATGTAACATGCAAGTAAAAAAATATACTACTAAAAGAAAAAAACCATTAAAAATTACTTGAACTAATCAGGAAAAACACAAAAATTAAAATTGATGCCTCCAGGCGAACAATAACAAATAAATATTTCACGGTGATCTCACAAAGGTGTAATAGAAACCAGATTTTTAATCGTATTGGGCAAACATAGAAAGATATCAATCTCCGCGGAAATGGAATTTAATAATTCCATTGCTCTCCTAGTCGCACTATAATTATATACGTCCGGTAGGACACGCTAATCGCCTAAATAACGCGTGCTTCCGCGATCTAGTCAAACGGTCCGGAACAAAGAAACCAATATCTCTGAGTATTACGGGATTCTCGATGAATCCGCGCATAACTTTAAAATAATAAAACAATGTATGGACTTGCCGCCTAAACTCGAGCGCGTTAGTTAATAGGTCAACGTGACGCGATCCGCTATTCGTAAAATATAAAACAATATAAAATCTAAAGAATAGCCACTGACTATATAGTATTTTAGAACTTATAATTCGTTTTAAAAAAAAAACAAAATGAAACAACTAGTGATTACATCTATTTATAGACAACCATTTAAAAATAACTCCAACGTGTTTACTATTTCCGACACGAGTCGTCATCGATTAGGCTTTGAGTGCCACCCACAGGGCCTAGTAACGAACCGGTAAGCAAACGAGGCCTTATAGCTGTTAAGTAACTTATTTTTTTTATCGTTTAAAATTTCTATAAGCCTACATGGCCCAAAAGCTACGGATAGAGCGTAATTTGATAACCGGAATGTTGTTGTAGGTTCTCGAAAAAAACATCAATATTTCCAAAAATCGGTTCTCAATATAGAAAATACCTGAATCTTATAGACATCTCTTAAGTCCTGAAGACGTAATGGATGGACAGTAAAGACGTAAACTGAAAAGTCGTTAACCTTTCGCTCAGTCACTGAGCTGAAGTCGAGTGGCCGTCCTCGCCACTCGGACATTGTCGTTTTGTAAGTCGCCATTCGTCTCCGCGCTGTTAGTGTAGGGACATAGTGGCACGTTATTGCAACAATAAAATATTTCCCAGTAAAACTAAGTAAGTGTGGTATGGTATTTTTTTTTCTTTAATCAAAACAAATTAAATAACATTTTTAACATTAACATTAATTATTAACATTAACATTAACATTAACATTAATTATTAACATTTTTTATATTTTTCACGTTTTTGCATAGGGTAAAACTACAATAGGCAGATTACTTTTCTGAAACATTAGAATTCCATGTTATTTATTTAATATACCCATTATAGATGGTATCCAGGAAACGTTTTTTTTTTTATTAGTTTTCATTTACGTTTATCCGTGATTAACATTGTAACATTAACTATGCATTTGATGTGTTTCTTAATTCGCTACAAACTTTCAAACAAATATTAACATATTCGTGTTTACTTAATAATGCATATCGACCGTTAAACATGATTTAATTAAACAGCGCCAAACAGAAAAAAAACAAAAAACACATTTTTCGGTGTTGAAATATTTTCTAGGTATTTAGCTTTATTAAAACATCCTGTCATTAGGCCACATTTGCATGTTTTATTTTTTTTATTAAATGCAAAATACAATTAATATCATATTTTTTTATTACTTATGAGCATAATATAGTAAAATACGAAAAATATATATATGTATATATATATAGTGAAATATTTACTATGTGTACCAAATGGAATAACTGTTATTATTCCATTTATTTTAAATTAATTTCTACTAGCAATGCTTAAATTATTACGTATGTTTTTTTTTTTAGCTGAGCTGAAACTAACCTATAATATAGGTGAGAACATTTTAGAGCACATATTTTCTTTTAATCGCAAAATGATCTAATTGCAAATTAGACCGCATTTGAACAGTACTCGTTGGCTGTCCAAATACAATATATATATTAATTGAAGCAAAGAAAAATATGTATAGTTGCATTAATAATAAAGTTTTATATATACACAACTTTGTGAACATCCTTAACCCAATGGATGGGTGCTTTTTCGTCCAGTCTTTTTGACAGAAAATTCTAGAACGAGCAGAGAGCTTTGGAATTGGATTGAAGCCGGTACAAGAACAAACAGTTGAAAGAGGGTAATCGATGTACATTTCGGAGGGCTATTTATTCTACGGATGATACTTATCACATATTAAAATGGCAAAATACAATATTAACCAAATTACGCAAAGAAACAACAAAAATAAATAATGACAACTATTTTAATCCATGACTCAAATGCAAAATACAAACAAATAATTCAACATGATTCTTAATCTGATCGACTAGACAAATATATGAATCAACTCCATTTTTTAATTCCTTATATTTTAAATGAGGATTCGCTCTTAGGTATATAAATCTGATCGTACACTAACCGATTGCATACTGAAGCTATACAGCATGAAATACGCCGGCGCTGTGGCTAATCCTCCTGGTATTAATGATTAACTGACGTGGCTAGTAGGCGCGGCACATAGGGGCTTTGTACTCAATTTAAACAGATTAGCCTCAGGATAACTGTAGTTCCGGAGGCCACCTGCACCCAGCACTCAATGGGCAAAGCTAATGTCCGCTCAAATTTCGCTTATATCACATTCAATATGCTAACATTAGGACTAAGCCTGGGTACTCAATTTAAACGACCTATCATGTGAGTATGTTTTGTGATTTTTAAGCTAATTAGTATATTTAATATCAGCCTGTCCGTGAGCATTTTCACAATATTTCTACTCTCTCCACTCTCCACCCTTTCCACCCTCTCCCCTTCCTCCTACTATCTAAATTTAAATGAAAATATATATATTAGTCCTTTGATATTTACTATCATAATTACTGCAAGTACACTGGCTGACGCGAGAGTTCATATCTCGTCTAAACGCACCTAAAATCACCCAATTGGCACGGGGCATTAACCGATACATACAGACCCATTGCAGCTAGGTACTTACTAGCTTTGACCGCTGACTTTAAGCACGTACGCCGAAATTCCAGTGAATTCGGTTCAGACTCTGAACCGTCTTTTGCGTCATGGTTAATAATGGCTCCAGTTAATCCTACTACGCCTTACACGCTCTACGGCGCTCGGCTATATAACCTAGGTGCTGCTAAGGAACTGGGCAGACGCGATAACCACACAAACCCACTCCGAACCTACTACGAGACAAACACAACAACTAAAAAACCCAGACATATCATCTTAACAACACCCCCACAACAATAATTTCAGACACATTAATCAAACACACAGACAAACAACCAATCTAATAATACTTTCGACTATCTTCTGTTTCAGGATTCCAAGAAGGACCTAGCCCTAGCCCTCCCCTACTTGCCGCCTCCGGCATCCCTCGATTTTTTAAAAAAAAAAAAACTATTTCGCGTTAGACTCATTTCTTCCAAATTATATTCTTTTCATTTTCTTATCGCTCTATCAAAGAGCTGTTTTCGATCGGTAGTAAATACGCCACTGTCGCGTTCACTATCCACCCGTCTATAAAAAGGTAAAAAAAGGACTGGGCAGTCCGACGGATACCACCGCGATAGTAACAGCGGTCCGATTAGACCTTTACGCGAGTGCCATGCAGTCCAGTGCAGTCTATCGCCGAGCAATCTCTCCGTGACACCTGAACCTGATAAAGCTGTTCTTCGAAGCCTTTGAACTTTCCTCATTTACTTCCCTGACCCTAATCATACAAATCATTGATCCAACCCAGTTTTGAATATTGTGCATCCGTGTAAGAACCCTTTACACGTTTTAGGAAGGAGCATGATGGCTTCAATTCTTTTCTTTTACTGGGTTTAATGCCAAACATTCATATGCATTTCTAGCATAAAAAAAATACTTATATCTGTCATTTTGTACCGTAATATTTAGATTGCATTTATGTGAATACGTTTGTTATTTTAAATAAAATATATATTAAAATGTATTTAGTATAATTTGGTAAAATCCATTGATGGTAAGTAGCTTATGTGTGTGGTTTATGCGTGTTTCTGTTAAATAGAGTAATATACTACGTGTGTCAAAAATGTATGTGGTGACTCAAATGTCACTCTGTTCACGGACTAAGATCTAGAACTACAAGACCGATTTTGATAATTATTTTTTTTAAACGACCATGACAATGTCTTCCGTGCATAAATACCAAAAAACATATACATTTGATTGCGCAAAGAATTATAAAAAATTAAATGGTAATCCCTATGAAGAAATACATGAAGCAAAGTGGCGCCCTAGTATTTTAATAACTTATGCTAAATATAATCACAAGTAATATAATTAATTGTTTTATAATACTTTTTAATACTTTATTAAATTTAGCTTTATGATTAGGAATATTTGAAAATTCTTTTTTATAGAATTACAATTACTTCTTATAAAGTTCGCATATGCATGGTATGAACATATTCATCGTTAAATTGGTATAATAAACTCGTATGGAATATTTATCTAGTAAAATCATAAATAGAGTTCAACTTAAAGCCAATAACGTTCAAAGAGTCAGCCAAGCGAATATTAGAAGATCGTTCAAATTCGCGCCAGAGCAGACCTGCAACAACAAACTCCATTCAATGTATCTTTCTGTGAAATTAATTTAAAATCCTAGTCGTTCCGCTATCAATCCCGCGATAAACGTATGCTCCCGTTCGGAATAAAAGTTTCACCCGCGCTCGAGAGAAAACTTGGCAAACTCTAATTACTTATATCTTATGGAGAAGTATGAAAATTGGAAGCGATTTTATCGCGTCGAAGATTGCCGCCGACGGCGAAACTTTATGGCGAAAATCTTGTTTCGCTGGGAGTTTCGCCGCTTACGAGCCATGGACATATTTTATTATTAGATTTTTGAATGTAGACATACACTTATAAAGACATTATAGAGATAAAATTAATTATATTTTGGCACATGCAATAAATAAAATCAATATAAAAATACAGTTCGGGTCCTTATCGAAGAGAATTTTCGCTATTTCATTTGGTTTAATGACTGTACATTCGACACAGTTAGTCAAAACCTAATGTTTTGGACTAAAAATCAAAAGGCTTTTTTTTTAATCATGCATTTAGCGGAGCAGTTTGCACTCATAGCAATATTAATTTATTCATCCGGAATTTTAGTTCAATAACCTCATTACAATGTCTTTTATTTTATTTGGTAATTGGGGAGATACTTCTGGTCGTACCACAGGCCCTGGGTGGTCAACGGCATGGTTTCAGTTGGGATTTCTACACACACCCGAGTCGACTATCATCTTTTTTGTGCGGTTACATTACAAAAATACCCTACAAAATGACGAGCTTATTACCGAAAGTTAATCCATACCAGGTAATTTAGATAGGTTGTGTAATATAAGTTGATTTCGTGACGGCGAAAAAAAGTCTAAGAAAATTATATTATTAAAACATAAAACATATTTTACTTTATCTAGTTAATAATCCAAAAAAGGATAGTATCGGGATAAGGAAATGTAGAATTGGGAAATAGTAAGAAGATGTTCTTGAAAATGTCAATACCACATTGGACTATTTATCCCAATAAAATTATTTAATCTGTACTCCCCGTTACCCTTTTTTTTACCTAATACTTTTTAATTTAAGTGTTTTTTTTTTGTATCGCCTACTTAGTGAAGTCTTAACAATTGTATTTTTATAACTGGTAGTGATTCATAAAAAATAAAAAATAAATATAAGGCAGGTACTACAATTAAGCTGACTTACTTTGGTCTTTTTAATAAATTTAATCTATGTATGCTGGTGCGATATGCGGTTCTTTCAGAAACAGTTTCAGCATATACGTTCTCATTTAAACACAAAAGACATCATAAAATATATATAATGAATGTAAGCACAAGAATGTACACGAGAATGTACACAAGAATGTACACAAGAATGTAGGCACGTATTTATTATGGCTCAGATACAAAAGACCTCTTTCGATTTAAATCGCCGAAAGTTCTCGTGATCTCCTTACGGACGGCAACAGCGGTGGCCATGTCTGTCAGCTTCCGGCCGACGGAAACGGAAAACGGCTTTTAAGTTTTCCCGCGCATCCGGAAGGCGCCATGCACCCCCCACCCGCAGCCCCCCACGCGAATTCCGCTGGGATTGGGGGAAATTAGCCGCCAACCGAAAATAATTATCAGCAGCGTTCTCGGGAGATATTAAATTCGAAATATCAAAAATATGCGTAGCAGGATTTAAAGCATTTTCAACCCGAAGGTAATTAATATATTAGATTTATAAGTAAGTATATGGTTTTCGCTGTATTTTTATAACGACTTAACCCTTTTTAATAAATTGGGATAAGGCGACGATGCTTCGAATAGGTTAATTGAAAATTAAAGTAATGCGTAAGGCGTTGTACTATTGACCCAAAGTTCGCGGGTTCGAATCCGGACATGGTCATACAATTTTTAACGCTTCATTACCACCATCTCCCCTGACTCTAGCATAGACACATTTGGCCTAGTTGAGTAGTATCTACAATAATTGTATACATGACCTAGATTATAACAATTATTTATATATAAAAAAATCAACAGAAATAGTTTCTGGGAATTATTGTTATAAACACCAAATTAAATGTCTTTTCTTAAAACTGAAAATAATGTTTGGTTAATTAGTAATTAAGTTATAGAATTCCTGTAATGGTAATTGTGCCCGATAAACCTAAAGCTGCCATGCAATAAAATTTATCTTTTTATTAAAAACAAAAGTCGTTCTACGGCGTGTAAAAACAAAGTATATCATTTATATTTATATTTTACAATTTACTTACCTTTTACATTTTTAAGAATTTCACACCGTTTATTAACGTTTATTGCAATGCACTTAATTAAACGATATCCGTTCTAAAATTGACTATCCTATAATAGGATTACTTTTTAAAAACATACTTGATCTGCAACGTAAATTTCATAATTTATCGATCGTGATATTAATAAATAATAAAGAAATAAATAGGTTAAAATTGAATTGTATAAAATACGTAATGCACAGGTTTAACTTCAATTGCACAGCACAGCATATAGTTGAATCATTTCTAGAATATATAATAAATGTTCTTACTTTAAAATTATACTTTTTATATAAGATTGGAATAATATAAGCCGAAACATATTATTTTATTATTATTATTAGTATATTATTTTCACTTTAAAAATTTTGTTTTTTTTTTTTAGTATGTTAGTTTAAGTTTCCTTTAATTGTAACTAAACCCTACCAAAATAATTAAAAAAAATATTATGATTTATGAAAAAAAAGATTATAAAGACGAGTTCCTATGACATGCACATAGAAACTGATGACTAGGTCTTTCGTATGATGGTATTATCCGCATTACGGAGGATCATTAACATATTTTACGAACTTTTACTTTGTCGGCTGTCCTTTGATTGCAGAGGGGAATTGCGCTCTGGGATGAAAGCCCACCCACCTATTTGAATAGAAATTAATGGAAATATATCAGAGAAACCCGTGGACTATATGTATACTATATTAAAATAGTAAACAAAACAATATTACCCATTACAGGATTTTGAAAAAAAATGTAACATGGCCAACTTATCAGTGGTTACTTAAACAGATCTAAAAATATGGGTACTGAAACCAAATTGGGTAGGTGATTTTGCTAACTTATTAAGAGATCTTGGTGGTCTAGTGGTATAGGCGCTTGACTAACCCGATGCTCGCGCATTCGAAACTGCTCTAGTCCATTACAACCATCTTCCCTGTCTAGCGAAAGAAAATTTTGGTTATTTCAGTAGAGCCCTCATATTTAGATCATATTTATGTATGATCATAAATTCTATATTACATTTATTGCAAATAAAATTACTACATCATTTTATTTTATTTTATTTATTCCAATACTATTATGTTTTTTTCGGTATTACAAATTCGTATTAAATCATATATATAATTTAACTTAAAAATTTTGCAAAAATCAATAAACTAAAGGATTGGCTTATGTACTTTCGTACACAAATTTACACTTGTGCAACACATACCTACCTAATATACACGAAATTTCTACTTTGAAATACAATCCAATACTAGAATTATTCTTTAGATTTAAAAATATTTCAGAAGTTATATTTTCCGTGAAAAGGATAGATATTTTTTTCTACTTAGCGTGTTTTTAAAGATCAACTTTTTGTATATTTTTTTTTTTTTTATAAAAAGAAACAATCTTTAATTTTTTAAATAAAATATGTCAATAACCTACATTTTAACCAAAAAGTAACGTCGGATAAAAGGGTAAATAGTACAATATCGAATCTGGCATTATCGGTAAAAGAGGGGAATAGTGAAATTATCCTTTGCGGAATTCAAAACGATCAATTCATCTTACCTACATGTATGTGTAATATAGTTACATGTATTTGTTCAAGCCGCAATGCTTTACACACTGGTTTCCAAATTTAAATTTTAAAATTCAGTCATTTTCTTTGTATGATATATTTCGTAACATATATTTTAAAACGTGCATACCCTGTATAAACTCTAAAATATTATATTTTATGCTCAAATGACCATAGCTCTCAAACTGTTTAACCATATGTTGATTTGTTTTCTGCTGTATGCATTTTTAAATTTAAAATATGTTTCATTATTGTTCAATATTGCAACGTAGTAATAAATTACAATATAAAATAAATAACAGGGTTCAATTATTTTCTATATACACTACAAAGCCCAAATATCGGCAGGTATTAAAAAAATGACGACCTTTAAACCCAAACGCTCATTCCTAACCTAATCCAAGCATCATCCTGGTTTAAGTATAGAATTTTAGATTTGCTTTATAAATAGTCACCCATCACTATAAATTAATAATATTGTAAAATGTATAAAGAGGAAAAAGCATTCGAACTTATGACGTATATAATTGTATAATCTATGAATATTATACCAATGCACAAAATCACCGAGATAACTTATAGTTTAGTTTTTTCAATATTATAATATCATTTTATCAAATATTATATTAGTATATTTTATGTTATTTTTGTATTATATTTTTTTACTTCAATTTATTAGTCAATTTGGACTACCTTAATTTTATACCTTACAATATTTTACACTAAAGAGGACAGATGAGAGTTAAAAATGCATTTTTATAAAACTCAGCGCTGGGTTTAAACCGACATCCTGCATTCTCAAGTACAGGACCTCTTTAGAACCTTTATAAATATTATGCTATCCAGCACTTTATCAAATAATTAAAAACTTTTTCAAAATTTTTCAATATTGTCAAAGATTGTGTTATTTATCTATTCAGACGATTTGCTGCTATTAAAAAACAATCATCAAATATATATATAAATATATATATAGGCAAATTCTGTAAGACACTCTATCGGTTACATTATATATTAATGTTTTTGAATTCATAGACCTCAGTGAGAGTGTCTATCAATCCGAATAATTTGTAATCGGAACCGATTTATTGAAGTAAAGTTTGAGAAGCATGTTCTAGCCTACGCCACAAACGTAATCCTGTGACTGAGAAGCGAGTCGGGGTTCAGTCTCCATGACTGCTATCATCCGGCCGACTTACACTTATTATTAGAGCTTCTAGGCACGAGTAACCACCTACCTAAATGTATGCACTTGACTTTCTATTGAAAGGACACGCCTCCATTGTCACAGGCTTTTGCATGGCTTTATATGACGTCCACTCTAATATGCGCCTGATTGCACGTAACTCTTCTATTTTTGTCAAAAATTTAATATAGTAAGTATTTCCTTGATATAGGAAATATATATAGACTCGACGCTGAAATGCTGGATCGGACATCAAGGGTCTACGGACGGTTTATATTTTAGATACATACATATCATTGTTTAGTTACGCTTTTGTTGTTACGAGATGTTTTTAAATATGTGAACAGTTGTAAATAGATACTCGTAAATTCTTGTAGACTATTCCAAATTTTTTTTTTTTTACTATTTGTTTGATTACAGTGTTTGATTACAGTCTTATATTTTTTCATTTAGCTGTCTGTATTTCATTTGCAATGATTCAAATGTAGTTGTTTTGGAAAACCATTCGGTTATCTTTCTGAACCAAGAATTTATTCCTTTATTCCTAGAAAATCTTGGTGCGCTTTGAACCGCCTAAGAACAGGCCACGAAAAAAGTAAGTACATGCTTTTTAAATGGAAAATGTCAGAAAGCCCCAAATGCGATTGCGGACACGATAACCAAACCATCCAACATATCATCAGTGATTGCCCACTTCGACGCTTTAAAGGACCTGCACAAGATTTACACAATCTCACACCAAATGCTATCGACTGGATATATTCTCTGGACATAAACATATAGTCCAATAGATTATTATGTTTAATACTTTCATTTTTATTTCTAACTTCTGACATTTTTTGTACATTTTGGCCATACGATAAATAAATAAATTCCTTTATTCTTTATTCTTTATTAAGAGAAATCAACAGTCTTACAAACAATTGGTATTAATGATAAGTTTACATTATTAAAAAATATCTGTAAAACTAATCAATAATTTCTACTGTTAATATAAACACTAAAAACTAAGTTAGAAACTAAACATGTATAGTTAAATTATGCTATTATCTCTTAATCATATCAAAATGCTGATATGCGCTTGAATTAACATGATATATGACATAATAAATCGGTTTAAATATATATAATAATTATTCACATAATTGACTGGTAACAGATGCCTTAATGGCGGCTGACTGAAAGGATTGCTTCTTAGCGAACAGTGTCAAAACCATTTATGTATTTATTAAATGCGTTCGATATGCGCGGTACCGGCGAGAACAGCGCATTGTTCGTAGAGCAACAAGGAGAATAAAAAACTTTCGTTTGACATCCTCATCCTCATCCTCTGGAAATAGTGATTACTCTATCAATTTCAAGCAGTAATATAATTTAGTAGAAAAATGATATTTTTTAGTATTATAGTAAGTACTAATGTATAGTAAAGTAATATAGTATCGCAGCTTATGATTTTTAATAATAAAACGAATTAACAAAGTTGATCAATTGTAGTCTTTACTATCAATATTAATTTATATTTAGTTTCCTTTATACCTACTATTTATTGATTTATTAATTACAAATGCAATATTAAGAAGCTTACTCCGGCATTACTGGTATTGGTAGGTGATGGTATTATCTTAGCTACGAATCTACAACAACAGAACAGAGTGGCTAAATTTAGATATACTTGAGGAATTCTATTCACAAATAGTTCTTAGAACAAAAGTATTGTAGGACGTCGCATGAATTGGGATAGCCTTAGGTGTATCTTCACCAACGCGTACCTGCCTAAGAAGAAATACTCGATTCACGGGACTACTTTGAGGTCTATAGGTAGACAGGGGAAATAGGTAGGTAAGGGGTATTGGTAGGTTAGGTAGGGAATTTTTAAATAAGTTGAGCGTGAGGTACCACATCAAAAGCTATTGCAAAATCAAAAAAGACAGTATAAATGTAAAAGCTGAAAGGGCCTCACTGAGTGCCCTTTACGAAAACCAAATTGATTTTTATTCAAGAAGCCAATTGAATCAAGTACGCTGTTTATTTGAATGACAAATAACCGCTTCAAGACTTTGCATACATATTGGGGGTCACTTTTAGATCCACTTTTTAATACTGAAACAACTGTAGTCTCGAGAAAAATATTGAAAATAACCGTTAAATTGTGAAGTTCTTAGCAACATAGTATTCGCCCCGTCTTATCATGTTATACCGTCTAGGTCGGGAGAAGTATATGGCTTCACGGTTTTAGGTAAAAGGTCCTCCATAGAAATGCTGAACCTATGACTGATGTAATATTTGGATTATTTTGGAGATGTACTCACAATAGATTGGGAATGATTTTGACCAAATACTTTATAGAAATAATTTGAAAGGTACTCAGCTTTTTTGTGATTATTTTGTAGTAAAAAACCCTGATTAATTAATAAAGTGACCCACAATTCAATCACTGTTTTTTTTTACTTAAAAATATTCGTTGAAATTACTCTAACTAGTACTTCTGTCCTTCTCATTGAGAATATTTGTTAGGTTGTGGTGTAAAGGTCGTTTGAAATTTAGATATACGACTTGAATGTGTTCAACATTTCTGTTTTTAGGAATCGAAGAAGTGTAGTAAATGGAATTTTTAGAAAGTTTTTTGAAATCTTGCTTCAAAAGCAATTATTTTAAATATATATCAAGGTGTATCAGATCTGCTGTCAATGTTTGCATGCTAAGGAAATTTTGTATTAAGGAAAATGTTATTGTTTAGTATAAACCTATTTAATATAATTAATTAATATATAAAAAAAATAATACCGTTACAATGAGATCCGCTATCCTAACTTTTTAATTATTCGTCTGCAGTCCTACCATTATTTATTTTATAAAAAAAGATTATTAGCTTAAAATAACATCATCAATTTTTAGATAAAAACTCACCAAAAACATAACATGTTGCTCTGTACTTCATTCTGAAAATGTCTTACTACGCTTATGTTTAATATTAGCTATGAGTTTTCCACGTTAAGGATCAGGAAACAAAATAATAATAATAAAATTATGAAAAATTTCCAAAATCCCCTGACATCGCCCATACTCATCTCCCCAAAATGGCTCTCGCTATACAAACCAGATACGTTTTTTTGATTCGTCCGCCACAAAACAAGAAAAACAACACTATTTGCGCTCGCCTTTTTCATTATTGTTCTGTTTTTGATTAGAAACGTCAGTTGCTTTAAGGCCGGACTTTGTCACAAAGGAGTGGCTTACTTTTCTACTTAGGTCTCTTTGTATGCGACAGTTCTTACGGCGGAGTGTTGGGCGAACCGCAGCGCCACCGCTCATTGTAATTAAGCTAAGTGATGGTGATTATTTCTCTATTTGCAAAAGAAAATTACCCATCATTCTTATTTACAAATAGTAAACATCTCAGAGTACAGCGTTTATGCATATTTACTGGTGACGAATATTAAAAACTTATCTAAGGTTTTTCCAACAAATGACGCTATTATTTTAGGGCTTCAACTTGTAACCAGTTTTATGAATATCGCAAATATTTGTAATTGACCTGATAAATATGTACATTATATTTTAATATTGTGATTTTTTTGTGTCCTGAATGTTTTCTTTTTTTTTATATCTAAAAGTTTTTCGTTTTCAATCTAACATAAATATCGACTTTAAAGCGTACGGGTAAAATCTGAAAATCATCGACATTAAAGAATATGTTTAATAAAGTGTGAAAATCGCAAATGTGAAATCTACTCATAAATAAAAATAAATGTGTGTGAAATCTACTCATATCGTCATTCATAATGCAGAACCTTGTAAGTGTGACTGACACGTAATTGAATTCATAAAACAATAGGTGTTTTAGATATATCAGTAATCATTTTGGATGGCATGTTTATAATACCACTATATATAACAGATAACTATATATAAAAGATTAATTTAAATGCCTCGTAAGTTCACCGACAGAAATGTTTAAAAATGTGTGGGAGCTCTTATAACATATATTTTATATCTTATATTTTGAATAAATCACTAATTATGAGGCCTATTTTGTCTACTTTTAATATACGGTTAGCTTATTTCATTGCATGGTATTGATTACTATCTTATTTTATGCTTAGCGCTGGTATTTTAGGCCAAAAATTTTTTTATAGTAAATACTATAACAATTTTTAAACTTAACTTTCAGCCAGTGGGTACCGTCAAAGCAATGACCTAAAAGATGCTTTGCGTTGGTTACAAGGTAATGTGTGCGTGTACCCACTGAAACGCCATTCGTAGGAGGTTCAATACTAAAGCAACAGATAGCGGAATCTCTACGTAAAAATGTTATTTTCATCAAAAATCTAGCTACGAGATACTGCGTTGTGATCAGCGATACATAAATATTTTATTGAATATTACTTTCAGTCATAGTTCAACAACGCTCAGAACAAATTTGCACTGTACGAGTATGTTACAAATCTCAGAGACCATTGTTTAAAATACATTTAATTTTACCCCTCGGTGCTTTGAGGGAGCTGGTTGTAATATTGTCTTCATCTAAATCTTCATAAT
This sequence comes from Neomicropteryx cornuta, assembly GCA_020383195.1. Classification (NCBI taxonomy): domain Eukaryota; kingdom Metazoa; phylum Arthropoda; class Insecta; order Lepidoptera; family Micropterigidae; genus Neomicropteryx; species Neomicropteryx cornuta. Next base: position 18,726,966 of record JAHKQU010000014.1, read on the forward strand.
TAGCAGACTTATTAACTTATTGCCAAAAATGCTAATGACAACACTGCCAAGACATCTACGCCTATTTATAACTAACCCAACTAAAAATAAATTTGAGCGGTCACTAAAAAAACTAGTAATTGTTACTCATTCAGCCAAGTATTATAAGGAAGCAATAGTTCAATTCACTCGACCTAAACTACGGTAGATCTAAAATTAGCAAAATAAATAAAACATTATTTTAACGGTTCACTTTATTTAACCATAATCTTATGTATTAATAAAAGTCTTATGTGTTAATTAATGTTAAATCTCTTATGTGCATATTTTTGCTAATTTAAAGAGTAATAGGAATAATTATATTACTTTATAAAATAATGTATTATATATAAATTATAGGAAAAATTTATATATATATATATATATATATATATAAATGTGTGAATGCATGCGGCTAAGGGTATATGAGTGTTTGTGGTTTAAGAGTGTGTTAAAATGTACATCATTTTACAGATCTCTATTTTTTTATAAACAACATTATGACCAAAATTAGGATAGTTCACAAATTTTGCAGGAAATCATATGGATACTCTGGAAAAGTGGCCAGCACCATAGCTGGCGTGATACTTTCTCATGGCCGAGTTGACGGCTCTTAGTATCTTCTCATTGCCATTTCTCTTAGAGCACCCTCAAGAGAGTCGCACTCCTCAACTTTTTCACATTCCACCTTTAAACATAAAGTGTATTAAAAGTCTGCTGTATCCAGCCTCTAAGGTAGCAACAAGCGCAATAGACATTTCGCTGAGATTGACATTTAAAGTGTACTGGTTCAACTGTTCGAACATTTTAGGAAAGTACACAAAAATATTTCTTCTTTTGCCTTTCTTTTAAATACGTGCCTAGATAAAACATATATTTACATGAAAGGAAAAGATTTTTTTTTTGGGAATATTCAACGTTTAGGGACAAGTGTACTCGTAACAAATTCTAAAAATATATATTTTTGTGCGGCCTTAAAAAGGCACCCGCGCTAACAAAACGTTTTAGGCCCTATTTTTCAGCTGGAAGCGATTAAATCCCATTATTATAATATGCTACGAATATAGCTTTAAGATCGATAGCAAACCAAAATTGTAATATAGCTTGAAATAAGTATTTTGTGCCTAAAAAATCTAAATAAATTAATAAAAAAAACCAGTTCATTATAGTTTATCCAACTTTATTGTTATAATTGCAATAATAATTATCTATTTCACATGACTAGCACTGACAGCCAACCCCATGGCTGTCAACTGTCGGCCGATTTGAACAATGAAGATTGATTTCCAATGTTATTAATTCCACTGCGGATAATTTATATTTGCGCCACGCTAAGTGATTTAACCACCCTTCCCTCCCCCTTTCCCTCCCCGTTCACCATCCCCTCACCAAGTCTAGTCAATCAGGATGATTGTTCTATTTGATCAGTTAACAGTTTGATGGATGATCGACTCTTAAGCGAGTTGCATTTCTTGCGTGGGGGGGGGGGGCATCCGTCCACTTAACTTTGGAAGATATATTGATAAGATAATAAATCACTTACGTGCTTATGATCTATACGTAATTGCCTCAACAAAAAGAAAAAAATATATTTTTTATATATTCCTACTATAGAAAAATAATAAAAAAAACAGTGCATTCTGCAGGTTTTATTTTTTGTGTTTACAGGTGAAATTATAAGTTATTTAGGCGTAAGCTAAGATAAACAGGTATAAATTAGGTAGTTCAAATTTTCTTAGCCAGTTCAGCCCCGATTTGCTTCTGTTTGACTACCAGTGCGTCAAAGTTGATCAATGCTTCTTCATTTATTTTTATAATTTTATCAATATAAAATAATGACTCAATAGACATTAGATTCAGCCCAATTAATTTAGCAATGTCTTTTCCGAACATCCTGTATAGTGCGGTATTTTGAAAGAGAGGTTCGGGGTTTTTTGTGGTAAATGTGAAGTTCGTTATTGCATTTGATGGAGTGCATATGAATTGAAGGCGTGCGGGACAGCGTGTAAATGTCCTCAGTTAAGTATATTACGGCAACTTGACTTACTTATTTATCGTATGGTATTTGTTTTCTCTGTATCTTGTTTTAACGTAGTGCTAGTAGCTGCTTTGATGATTTGCCGTAATTAAAAGCAATCATGAAATATTTTATATTCTTGATACGAAAATATAGTTCCCTTAAAAATTATAGTTCCCTTAGCTGCAAACTAATTCACAATAAAAACAAACATAATAATTTAAGCATTAAGAAAATATTTCGGAAAAGCCAAGAGAAAAAAAAATTAAAAGGAACCGTGTCACAATTGAAGATATAAAAAACTGCATTTACCATTTATTTCACTAGGTTTGTTTTTTTTTCATTGTTTAATTTAATTTTTCTATTTCCTATTACCCATGAATTGTAATTATATGGTCGTCTTTGGTATATTTCTTTTAATTTTATTAGTATATTTTAAAGAAAATCTAACAAAAAACAAAACAAACAAGAATTTAATAGACGAAATCAAAACAAAACCTATTTTTTTCTTATTATTTAGGGCAAAATTTTTGCGATCATTAAATTGAATAAATAAAAATATTGAAGAATCATGGTTAGGCAGAAATATGACCCTGCGATTTCTGTACATTTGTCCTGAAACGATAAAGTTCAAGAGTCTACGATGACGGCCATGCTGGAAAAAGTTAAATAAAAAAATATAGTTCCCTTAGTTGCAAACTAGTTCACAATAAAAACAAACATATTAATTTCTTTTTAATTTTTTTCTTTTATAGTTCTTTTATGCAAATTCCTTCGTCTGTTGTTTAATGGTAATCCCCCAGGGGTCCTTTAAAAAAATTAACTTTTATATAAGATAACCTGTAAGTATTTAACGTTTATAGACGTGTGTAACCTGCTATAGGTTATATTTTGCTAGTTTATCCATTATCCTTAAACGATCATTACCAACAGGATATTTGCCCGATCCAACATTACAAAGAGCCGGTAACGATTTGCCGCAATATTTACCCAGTCACTTCCGTGACTGCCAAGTGATAGCTACTTAAGTCGGGTTAATCTAGTGTGATGCTGACGACTCCTCATATATCTTAGCTTTGAATCTCGTCTTAAGCTTATAAAGAAAATAATTAGTCTAAATGCGCTCTGTGAGAAGGGTTGGTAACATTTCCATACAGTTTTGAAAACAATAGGGTTGATTGTTAGTTTCATTTTTTAAAAGTTTTCTTTTACTACCCTCATATTTTTACTTCTCGTATGTAATTGGATCTGCTGGTTTGGATGCGCATTATATGAATCTTGCATTAGATTTATTTACCATTCTTTTCAAACATCGTAATTATTTCATAATAACGTAAGTCACAATAGATCAAACAGATTAAACTAAGAACATAATATATTCAAGTTTATTTTCAAGTGATTAGACAACACAAAGAAAATGGCAACACATGTACTTTATTTGTTGTTTTTTTAACTTACACTCAAGCGATTTCAAATTATGATTTTTCATTTGATAGGATAAAAATAATTTAATTGTTTTGATTTAGGATATTGACAAATTTTCCTTACCACCACAAAATTTGCTATAAAATATAAAAGCATTGGATTTTTTTTCAGGTAAAAAAAATATGTAAGTGTTTCCATTTAGGATGTTTCATATCGACATTTTTTTTCTTACCACCAGGAGATTAATTATTAAATTTGTTACAAAATACAAAAACATAGTTTACATTGTTTTTTTTATAAATAATAACTACTTGTATTAATTTTATTAAATTAAAATTAATGTAAATTATATTTGATATTAAATGATTCCAAATCATTAAATCATCTGTCGATATAAATAATAATATTTTCTAAAGGGATTATTCCAAAGCATAAAACCTGAAATATCTCGAAAATTAGAAATCAAATTCAAAAAAATGTTTTTTTTTTTGTGCAAATTATAAGTAGCCTTAAAATGATGAGCAAATTCGGTCGATATGAATTACCGGTGGTTTTCTTTTGTTTAAAAAATAAAATGGGAACCCTTTTATAAAAATAAATAAAAGGAAGTATGTATTCTGCATGTTTCAGGGAGGGTTCAATTGGGTCGGCCTTCATAATTGCAGTCCTACATATTATCTTAATAAAGCGTGTATGACTATACAAATGAAAACCAACTTGGCTGGAATACTCTTCCGGATACAAAAGAATACGTCCGCGAAATTCGCCATGAATGCGTCGTTATCAGGGTAGGACTGGTTAGGAGCTAAATAACGCGGTATCTGTGTGTAATAACTCGGATGATTGTTTGTGTTTATTGTTCGTGGCGGGAGGGCGCGACCGTTAGGCGGCTTTACGAGCATCTCCTCGCGAGGATGTGGATTGCGGCTGCAAGGATCTCTGCGTATACGACCCCGCGGCCGACTGAAAGCTTTCCCCTTGTCAGTCAGATACTTTGATGTTTTTCAGTGTCCCCTTCCATAACGGAAGCATAACCCTCCAGCGACGAAGGACGCAAAATGACTTTTATTTGTATTGGTTAAAAAATACGCACACTATGAATGAAAAGGCTTTAATTTGATATCAAAATTAATTCAATTAATCAGATTTAAAAGAATTTTTAATTACATTGTACTAAAATTAGCAATAATCATATCACATGTTGTGAAGACTTCGTCCTTATGCGGAGAAAAAAAATATCAAACAAATATAGCAACAGAATTTTAACCTAGCAAATAAGAAAATAAAACAATGGAGTATGACCATTGGATTACTATGACTTCAGGCTATCTGCGCCACGGTAGTGCTGTCTTATTTATGTATAACTTTTTGATTTTAAAGAATCTTCCTTGCGGCGAATTTTAGGTAAATAACGAAGAGTGATCTTCCCTTAATAAAATTCTGGTTCAAGACCATTTCAAAATATATCAAACTTTTTAGTTTGATATATTTTGAAATGGAGAGAGTTGGTGTCTGTTTTTACAGACACCAACTCTCTGCGAGCGGTTAGCGAAACTACTAAAAAACTCAGATTTTCGACGTGCTAGCTTGCTATTATTTAAAATCGCCGACAGGTGGCTTCTTGTTTTTTTTTTTACGATATTAGGGAAGTAATACAATTTGTCGCAAATCAAAAAAATGAACGTGACACGCAAAATATATTGATATTTCTTTTAACGATGCATGTGAGTGGCGATGCGATATTGCTGCACTGTGTATTTTCATAGTTATGCAATATATTGTAAGCTTTGCTCCCAAGCCTGTTTACTGTTTATGCAAGTAGGCTTTTTTAAAATTTAAAATGGCATACACTCTATTGTAGGCAATTTTTTTTTTTTTTTGAACACCATCTAGATGGTGTTCTTGAAGTTTGCTGCGACTGGTGTCCAAACGGATAGGGAGATTCTTAATTTAGATTCGTCTGCGAACATAAAATATGTGTATTTGTCAAAACATTTGTCTGAACGTTTGAAGTCAGAACATTTGAAAATCTTCAAAGAATGCGTTTCCGAAGGCGACCCGATCTCGTTTGGCATTCCTTATTTTATTAAATCATTTCAAATACAACAATGCGTTCCTCTCGATAAATTTCAACCGTTTTTAGTGGTTTTCCTGTTTAACTAAGAGAAACATTCTATGCATCTCCATAGCGCGATAATTTATAGCGCATTAGATGAAGTTTCGATTGGGAATGGCTTTATTGCTCTCGAGCACTACGAAATTGAAGGGTGAACGTACCGAAGATCGCCAAAAGCGTACAAAGACCTCACCGGATGTAAGACTAGAAGCAAAACGCAAGGGAAGTGGCAAAAATAAAGCAGAAACTACCCGCAGACGTTTGGGTGTAACGCACCCTCTGCAAGTACGAATTATATTAGAACGGTCACTATTGGCTTTTACTGAAGTTTTGACTCAGTTAAAAAAAACCAAAAACACCAAACTTCACCTTTGGAAAATAAATAAAAGTGAACTCCATCACTTTACTACCATTTAATTACAAAAACAATGAACATACACAATCTTAGCAATCAAATGATACCTAATTAGTTTTATTAATAAAATACACATAAATACAGCCCTGTATATCAGAAAATCTATTTAAGATTGTTGTTACAAATTTATTGAGGAATCTTCTAGTCCAATGAGTATTTAGATACGAATAAAGATTTTTTTTAAATTTCTGACGGACACTGAAAGGTAGAAAGATAGACGACACGGTAGGCACGGAACAGTACATCATTCTGTATAAAATCTCTCACAGGAACGCTTACAATTATAAGTACTTGAGCTTATTCGCAATTACATGAAATATACATTTGTCAACAACTTTACCCGACTACCAGCCATATTTAATTTAAAATATGTATATTTTAGACCAGTTAACTAACAAAGTAACCGTAGTGTTTCAAAAAATATAGGCACTACTAATTGTAATAGTTCAAGAGAACAAAAAAAATATAATATAAAAGTTGATTATATATATTAATATATATTCAATTTGTGTCGCTTCGGGTGCCATTAGCGTCTTTTCTATTCGCGATTTCTCCGGAAATGTATTCGATACGTGCAGCATAATGGGATTTATTATCTGGGCAAGACGCGAGCTTAGGGCGTTAACGTTGCTTACAACTTAGCTCTTAGCTCTCGGGATTGTATTGTGTTTTATACTCTACCAAATGCCACTAACCCTTACCAAATTCTGAATAAAATATCTTTTTTACAAAAAATTTCACAACGTTCGAGGTTCCAAGAATAAAAAAAATAAAAAATAGGTGTCGTAATATATATTAAAAGTATTTAATAATAATAGTAAATTTACCTTAAGCATTCTCCGAATGATTTCTAATCACCGTATTATATAAAATAAAACAAAAAATACAGCAATAAATAATATTTTTAAAAAGTTGTATTCGTTTGTTAGTTATGATAATATCAGAAACTACTATATTGACGGAACCCTTCCATTTTAATTCCGAATTTGCCAAAAAACCACCAAAACCCTTTCCTTGGCCAAAAAATCTTTTATTTTATTTAGGTAATATTCCAGGAAGTATTTTATATGCCTAAAGTAAAAAAATATTTAAATAAAGTTAGAAATTTGTCACTGTTTAAAATTTATTCCTTATAACATAAATGGATATCCATTTATATTATAATATTTTGTATCATTATTTATACCTTTTTGTTGAATAACCGTAACCAAAATATCATTTTATAAAAAGTTATTGTATTACGGGAAAAAAATGGAAAATAAGACCATATTTTATTATTTATTTAATCTTATCTTTGACGATATCTTGCAATTGTAAAATCTTACTTTATTCACATTTTACTGTACAATTTACAAATATCTGAACGGGCTACAATAATAGAATTCAATCTATCGAAATAATTGGCAATGTCATACGTCATCATCATGCTATCAAATGCGCTGCGGAGATCTTGATCATTTGGTCCAACAATAGTTTTCAATTTCCTTCGATCGGACGGATCATTTCGATGCCAGTCAAAGTCCGCCGCGTTCGATTCGTTTCACGATTGCAGATCAAAATCTTATGGTCGAGTATTTGCAGGACGTTTACTCGTCTAATAATTATTATTATCCCTTGCTTCATCACTCTTTCTATATACCTATACTTTATAAACATTCGACGTGAGAATAATAAGGCGAAATTGCTACCTACTTCTTCTGTTTTTTACTGCTCCAACAACCATTAATGAGATTGTAATTAACGATTAACTACTAGTACCTACCTGAAATGACCACCACTTTTGGATAGCGGTCACTAAAATACGTAAGCTCACGAATTTACTATAACCTACCGAAAGAATTAAAACTTAATGACAATGTGAACACTTTTTTAACAATCTAACTTTTAACATTCTAACTAAAATCATTTAGAGACAAATAGCAAGGATATATTATATCACATAGATACAGCATAGATTGTATAGATTTTCATAATTCTAACTTTTATATAGAATTATTTTACCTATAATGTATAAATATATTAATATGTCAGTGTTTAGGTATATTTATACAGTATTTTTGTAAATCAAATTTATTGTCTCTATTCATGTCTACATTGTAATTTTTGTTTTTTTTTAAATAACACTGAACTACCTTTTTTGGACTATTGTCTGATTGAAAGGACGGGAATCATCAGTGCGGTAGTGTCAGAAATCAAATCTATCTAATTTATGTTTAGATAAAAATTTAATATATATATATGTATATTACAACCTAATATGTAAGAGAAAATAATAAACTAAATTTAATTTAAATTTAAAATACACCTCGTTCTCGTACCCAACTATCGAATATTCATATTTAGAATGAACCCTCAATAAAAATACAAGTAAGTAGTAAAATAATATGCCTTATAGTACGATGGTTTACGGACTAGATGTCATCACTAGTGAGTAAGGCCATGAATGCGAGACGCTGAGATCTCTTAATATTTTATTATTAGCAAGTAAGTATTGTTTTCTCACTCTTTTGTAGTATAGTCAGCTTTTATTTACACCCTCAGCAATAGGATAACTTACCTTACGGTTTTAAAACCCTAAAAGGTTGAAATTTTGTTTTTAAATTTCAATAGTTAGTTCCACAATATTCGGTAAAAGTCGGTGGATACTATATTTTTTTTGTTTTATCCTAGGCCCGTGACTGACGTGATATTCAACTCAAAATGATTAAGATTAACTTTAAATTACGGAATATCTATGCTGTGTTGTTTATTTTAATCGTATTAATTGTGTGTATTTAATTGACTACCTTCGTATCTTAGAACGTCACGAGAAAAAAGAGACGTTTATTTTAAAAAACTAACTTTTATAGTCGGATATCAACATATATCCTGATAAATAATTATACCTTACTTATGATTTAATAAGCGAGCTTTAAGTTATGTACGCGCCTGAAAAGCGCTGTTTCTTTTTTCAGTAACATGTCATTTATTTTTTTCAGCATCTGAAGGACTGACGAAAAAAGCAGTTAACCCTAATAATATGGAAATTTTAGCTTTAGATACACCTAAAGGATTAGGTTTCGTGTTTTTTCTAAATTACGAAAAGTTTTGATAAATATATTTTTAAACCCGTGGAAGCATCTCTTTTAAACGCAACCCCATACGTTAATAAAATAAACTTTTCTTTTTAAACATAAAAAAAATCCTAATCTTCGACTGTCGAAAAATGTGTGCGTCACGAGGACCTCACATAAATTCAAATTCCTATGTGACATAGTTTTCGAGAAAAACATCCGTGACAGACAGACGGGCGCAAAAGTGATCTTATAAGGGTTCCGTACTTACAAGAGGAATAAACGGAACCCCTGCAAAGACTATATCGTGTGCATTTTTTTACTGCATTTAACAGTCGATAATACCTCGATTTTATTTTTAAATGTGCAAATGTAACATTTGCACAAAAAGGCCTTATGATAAAATAATTTCAAATATATCATATCAAGTTTTTTTTTAATTTTTTGAAATCTTTTAAAAACAAAAAAATTCACCATAAAACTAAAACAACAAATAATAAAAAAAAAGGAAAAATATTTTTTTTATTATTCGTTGTCGTTCCTTTTTAAATGATTTAAATGACTCTCAAAAAGTCACTGATATTACGTGCAAAAAGAACACATTTCTGGAACACGCTGTATCTGCATTTAATCAATATGTTTTCTTCGAGTTATCTTTTAAGTGGATGTGATCACTTTTACACTTTTGCATTTACCGATTAAATTACTTGAGATTTTTTCAAAGAGGCAAATAAACAACATTTTCTTCTTACTCCAATATTTGTGGTCTAAAAGATGTCTCAAGGTAAATCGCTACATTTTACAAAAGATTTATGTAACTTTATGCCTTTGTGCTGTTTTTATCGCATTAGGTACATAATTCATATAAAAAAATATTTCTACTAAGGCGACATCATTTAAACCACACTATTATTCTAGTGCAACGAATAGCTGCGTTACTGAAGCCGGCTCATAGCGGTGACGAAATCGCGTTCATTCGTAGCCATAGCTACAGAGTTGCGTTCAACGAAGTCGCTTCGCTTGTCTATTATTGCCCATTGCCTGGATTGCAGTCACCCTATTATTTTTTACCCTGTCCGACCAGACTCCAGCTCCAGTGACACGGGTATCTCGTTGCGAGTGACACCATGACAATGAAGCAGTTTAAGTATTAGGCTATTTTAAAATCGCGTATAACGTAATCTCAGTTATCGTTACTCGGTGGAAATATTAAATTGGTTTTATTTTATACTTGTCAGTGGGTACCATTGTTTTCTCTGTTTTTTTTTGCTTTAGTATTGTAAACCGCCTGTATATGATTTCTTTAGTAAGTAACTTCCTTTAAGCGACATTGGAAAAAAAAAACCCAAATAAGATAATTAAATAATCTGCTAATCCTTAGATTATCAAGGCAACGTCATACTACCTAACTTCTTGTAATGTGAATATTATAATAAATAATTTTCCGCCACTCAGATTTGACACAAATATGAAACCACCGACCCCCTACCCCTATCATTGCTCTAAAATTCAAACAACTCTAGCTCGGCCAAAGAGCAGCACCCAATATTTTATGATCTTGTTTTGTAGATTTTCAATAAATACAAGATGTTTGCACACCATCTGTGAGTACTCTGAAGTTTCTTGAAGTTCCTTTATACCCAAGAAATAAAAACTCATGTCAATAATACTGCAGTATATCTTTTTTATTACTGAACAATATTATATACATACGAACAGTTAACTATACTACATATTATACATTTTATTATTAATATTAAATTAAGTAAAGCTTAATTTCCAAACAAAATATATTTTTTCACCTATATTATAAGTAATTGTTTTGTAAATAAAGGAATGATTATTTAAAATTAGGCCAGAGCAACTACATTAATAATCAAGATACAAGATCAAATCAAAGACGGAATAAATTAAATCTATTACAATAACTTGCCATTATATTTACATAGATTACCTACTTTTTTACCTTCCTTTCTTGTAGGTAATAAAAACTTTTTATGTATTATTTATATAGCTGATAGTATAAAGGTTTAGAAAGCAAATTCTGAAAATGTTTAAAATTACTTACTTTTTACATAAAATGTTTAAAACAAATGATAGTTCGATCTTGTAGAAGTTTTTCTACCTTTCAAAAGTGTCGATAGAATATTATAGTTATAGTTGTTTATGGTCTTGAATAATTTAAGGTCATGTCAACGCCGTTTTTAATGCAGTGACAAACAAAGATAGCTTTATGGATACGTTCTACGCGTATAGGAGACGTAAATAAGAGCACTGGTGATAAATCTATTCAAAAATAGTAATTTCAGTTATTTTAACACATAATTCAATTATCAACTGTGTATATATTTATTCCTCTATAATCAGCGTCAGTTTTTTACGAGAAAGCATTTTTTGCGCATCTTAAAGTGTAACATTTTTGATAGCCTCCTTTAAATATCATTTGTTTTACTATTGTAGCAATTATTTTGTTTTATTTTTCCTATAATTGATTTTGGTATATTCTAAATTTTTTTTTTATGCCATTTATCGGATTATAAACACTTTTTAATTTTATTTCCTAAACATATGTAAACAAGTTAGACATTTTTTTAACGAAAAATTAATCGATGATTATAATACACCGCCAATATGATTGCATTATAATTTGTTCTAGCTATAAAAATGGTTTAATTATTTAAAACAAAGATAGTGAACGTTAACTAAATAATTTAAAAAAACAGTTTATCCGTATTCAAATATAATGTACAATTAATTTATGATATTTATTCATTAAAATTTTATTATTTAAACTTTTAAAGATATGCTTTTAAAAAATTTAAAAGGGTAATAAAACTTTATCGGAATAGTACGTTATTGTTTTGCTCATTATTTTAATTATAGTATTATGAAATTACTACCATAATAAAAAATTTAAAAAGACTAAACTTAGTAAAATATTTTATTTTTTTAAAACTTATCGCTCTATTATTATCAATAAAGCTCAATTTAGAAACGCCTTATACGCATTCAAATGTATCATACAATATATTACTATTACTATTTTATATAGTATATACAATGGTAATGTGGCTTGATCCGTCAATGTTGCTTTTATAATAATCTTTGATAATAATTTATCAAGCCTTTTGATCACCAAAACCCAAGCTACTAACTACCTTTCATTACACGGTAAAAGATATAGGTACTAGACAATCAAAAAAATCTAAACTGTAGTAGCTCTGATCAAAATGGTTATTTATAATAGCATTTATTTTTATCAATCAAATTTGTTATTTTTTTTTAATATTTAACTTAGAATCTGCGATGGTATATTATTACCCTAATGATGTACTGACTTTTGACGCGTAAAAATAAAATGTAAGTGTAAAAGTAAAAATAAAGACGCACATTTCACGCCTGAATTTTAAAAATAGGTTACTCGAATTTAACATGTAACTCACGGTAACAATTTGACAGTCACGGCTGACATTTGACATATAATTCAAATTTGACATTTAATTCACATTTGATATATTAACGTTTATTGACTGATTTTACAGCTCGCACTTACGTACTTTATATTGTGTGTGCGATTTCGAAACTGAAATTTACTGCCATTACAGAAAATATTAATAATTAAAATCTGACACGAAACATTTTTATAATTTATATATGTACAGCCTATGTCTAGTAAATACTATTTTATATTTAAATGGTCTTTAAATGTTTGCATAATACATATTTTTTTAAATTAATTTATTCGAGTTTTACATAGGATATTAACATATTATGCAAATTTGCTTATTAGGCCATTTGGAAACAAAATATTTGCATAAAGATCATTATTCTTGCCCATTTGTGTAAATAACAGGTCCAGAATATACAGCAATGGACTATTTTTTGTATTTATCTATGTAGGTACATACAGTTGAGAGATATTGTATCCATAAATGTACATGTGTCCATTGTTTTAAATATTTCATCATTACAACTATAAAAAAATCTTTATATTATATTTCATGATAGCGACAGCATACTTGGATGTAAATAAATTAAAAATGAAAAGTTTCTTCATAAATGTTATATTATACAAGTATATAGTATGCGATGTTGAGGATACAGGTAATACATTCACAATCTAAAATTACTTCAAAACAAAGTGATTTTGTGGCATGTACACGCCCTACCTTTTCAGCGAACACACAAAAAATCGATTGAATTTTATTATAATTAAAGAGATCCGTATTTTGATTCATCCAATTCTATCGTATTTAACAAAATATAAGCTGAAGGTACCTATATTATTCTTTAAATCAGACACAAAACCTCAGACCTTCCTTGCATACACTTCTCTTTCTCAATATAATGGTATGTTAAAACGGTTTCTTTTTGAATAAGAGAAATGTATTTTATAATATCTATTATTAAACTTTGGTATATTATCAACATACTTAGGTTAGTTAGGTTAGAGTCCTTTAAATTACATTTTTTTTTGTGTAATTTAATTGCATACTATCTTATTCTATATATTTTCCTATATTTTCTAAATGTTTATGTCAATTAATTAAATACACATACGAGTACATATTTCGTAAACATAAAATTAGAGAGTATTGGGTGCTGGCAATCTTTTTAATCTAATATTTGAAAATGATTACTGTTACACTTTGTATGTTTACTTAATAAAATAAATATAATGTGAGGTATATTATGATATAAAGATAATAAAGACGCCATATGAATGTTTTTATAATATAGATTTTAAATTTATTTTATTTATTAACATTATTTTCATATTCGGTTAACTTTCGCTTTATTTTCGATTACTTTGTAATTTGAGTTTTTAGGGTAAGAATAGTTTTTAAATTAAATACATATATATATAGACAAAATAGGAAATTGATTATTAATACACATATATATTTTAAATAGTTTAACATTCAATGTTACAATGTTATAGTAGTGACTAAATTATAATCACTGCATTTTTTAAATAATATTAATAAACACAGTATTTAAAAGGAAATGTCCCGGTAGTCTGTAATATAATGGCTTCGCGTCATGAGGACTAAAGGCAGTCCTAACTATGCAAAACATAAGCTGGCAGACTACATAAAAACGATAATGTTCAATTTAATAATCAGTCGTTGTATTGTTCATTAAAACTTTTTAAAAATATACAAAATTGCTAAATAAATAAAAAGATTTACGTTTTTATAATGAAGGCTATTAAAAACAATAGAATAATATTGATGTAATCATTGACATGAACGTTCAAAATTGTTGCTTCGTTTAGGTACCTGGACATCGACCAAGAAAACTTATAAAGAATCTCTATAAGTAACAATGTATTTCTATGAAAATGGGAATCTAGATAATCTAAACGAAGCTACAAAAAAGTAAAGTAAGAGATCATTATATATTTACAATTTACTAAATCATATCACTAAACAAATGAAATCACTGCTATGAAATTTTCTTCTAACATGAGTTAGGCGTTGTGTGTACCTAGCACTAAATATCAATTTTTATGTTATCAATATTCATTACCTCCGTTTTCAATGAACTGACGTCATTGATAGTATTTAAGGTGCATTGTCGCTTGTCAGAGTTAGTTCTTCAAGGAAAGGTAGAGTATCACAAAAGTAGCAGTGCTAATCGAAAACCCTAAAATAGAACAAGAATAAAAGTAACGCAGCAAAAATAAACTAATGGGCTTCGTCTCAAATTTTGATGACACATTGTGCAAGCATTGGCTCCGTTTATATCGCTGACGTTAGAATAACCGTCATTGTCTTTGGAGTCATCAACATCATCATCGGCCTCGTCGCTGTTCATCATGACTTTATATTTTCCTCCGCCATCTTGATCGATTACTCTGTTAGACTTGTCGTTCCGACTATCTTCTCTGTGGGCAAACGGTTTCTTGTATGACGTTTCTTCGTATTCTGGTAATTTGTCCTCGTTGTCTATACTACTCTCCATGGCGTCGTATACTTTGGGGTACGAATGATGCGTGCGACCAGGTCCCGGGATTTCTAAACGATTAGAGAAAACAATATTTGTAAATATATATTTAAAAAAAGGACAACATTACACGATAAAACAATAAGGAACAATATTTTTTAATTGTTCGTATTCATAAATTAAATACAAATATTTGCATTCTTTTTTCGCACCCTGTTGAATTATTGTAAAAAATGTAAAAAAAACATTCACTTTTAATAATACCACTGTCACTGGTAAATTAATTTTACCACGGGGAAAAACATGGCCCTTCATTTTTTCATTCAAATGGTATTCTTTATTGTTTAAGCGCTATTAGATACCTGATATAAGCAGGAAAGAAATATGCATATCGCGTAATCCTGAGATATTGACAAAAGAAATAACGCCATGCAGGAAAAAGTCTTGATTGTCATACCGGAACAAGGAAAGAAACATTTATGCCCATAAATATCTAAACCATAAACAATTTATATGCGACTCTTTATTTTTAATATTAAACACATATGATGGCTACAAAATGGCATTTTCATAAAATCAAAGCATAACATATATTTAGAGCTTTATGGTTTTAAATTTAAAATGCGTTTTCTCTTAGAAATGTTTTTGTGACCTACTCGTTTTTTCTTCAAATGTCAATGGAAAGTATGTAAATTTGACACTTGTTTCTTCATATACTATTATAACTTTATGTTTTTATTAAACTTCTTTTCAGTTAATCACTTAAAGCTGTTGGTTCAAATGAATATAAGATAATAATATAAAAGCTAGGTAGAGTTTTAGCGGTTAAATTCGTTCCAATATTATATTACTGGCATACCGTATAGTCGGATTTTGCTCTCAACATCGCCGAGGGAGTTTTTGGCGACACAGGTGTAGCTCCCCAGGTCTTCTCTGGCGATGTGCCTGATGGTCATCGTCATGCGTGCCTCAAACATCGACTTCTGATGGACAACCATCTCGTAGCGTTCAGATGGGATTATCAGCTCACCTAGAACAATAATAATTGCTTTAATCAAAACAAAGATACGTTGACCGTTCTTTCAAATCATTCTGTCTAACCTACGAGTATATACACTTTGTACCGTTGTTGGTTAATTATGAAGAACACAATCATTGTTTATCAAAAAACTTATTCGAATTTGCATCCTTATGAATTCATTTATGCTTCTGTAGTTTTATTTTCTCGATTCTTCACATATTTACGTCTAAACTTTTGATAAAATACAGAATTTTTGAAGCTCCTAGCGTGTAGGCAAAGTAAAAATTTTACATTTTATTTTATAGAAGACAATTGAATTAAGAGATATAACGATATTTAGTATTAATTATCTTTTGTATCTACAAATAAGCGAGTCACAACAGGGTAGCGTTTGTATGGAAAAGTGGAATAAAGTTACTTATATATTTCTCAACGCACAAAACAGCGATACAAGAACACAATTTTCTAGTACTAACTTTATATTGCCAGAATAATGTACCAAATATAAAAATGATTGAAGATATAAAATTAATAAAACTATGTGTAATGTGCGTGTAGTGTGTGGTGAGTAATATGAAGTATGTCTACGGTGTAAGATGCCTCTATTTGTGTCATGGCAATGTTTGTGTAAGCGTGTGTGTGTGTTTAGTATTTATTTATTTATTTATCTTTATTGGAGAAACCAACAATTAACCAACAATGGTATATAAACCTTTAAATTATTAGTTTCACACATTTTAACAATAACAATTTTATAAAGGTAGCGTTTTAATCCATTTATTTTATCAAAACATAATTTTTATTAAACTATAACCACTTTTAAACAAATCATATTTGCATATATATTCCGTTACCAACTGAATATTTCAGAAAAAACACCAATATTTTTTCTGAAATATGTTTTTTATTTTTGTTTCAAAATATATAGAGTAAGTTTCAACACACAAATATCTCAAGAATAAACAAAAAAAAAACCTATGGAGAGTGCATTTTCTAGTTTTATAAATTTGACCATAAGAAAAATCATTCGTTTAGTCTTCACTTTAAAATTTTAAATCTAGTCTTAAATTTTATTATCTTCTATCAAATGATTTCCTACATTTTTAGGATCAATATAATGTTTAGTTTATTAAATGTATTTTTTGTTTATGTTTGTAATAATTAAACAAAATAAAGGTACTGCTCTAGCGAATCTCCTATTACAAATTAGGTTAAATCAATTCTCTGTTATATTTTAATTAATGCTGTAATTTAAAGATTTGTATGTACTGAAAAACCACTTCAAGGTCGAGCGAATAGGATAGCCACATGTGTTATAAATACATGTCAACACAACTTATACGCGCGAATGCGTTGTCACCTGCAAAGTCCGCGAAACATCGACGACATCGCTCAAAATTCAAAACAAATGTTTTAATTATCACCGCGAACTGTAAACAAGTGTTTGCACGAAGCTATGGGCAAATATTGGCAGGCGTTTTCGTCGGCGGCGGCGGATAAGTCGTGATTATTAGATGGAAAGCGTTCAGAATTGAAGTCAAATAAACTGGAGGCGTCGGCGTCTAAGGCGCTTCATTTGAAAGCGAACGAAAACCGAATAGATCTTTCATTTATGTTAATTTCATTGTTTCCACGTTCTTAACCACGCCGCTATCACAGAATATTATTATATGCATGGCGCGTAATTGATTTTCATCCAGCAAGCAGTATATATAGGGTGATGATTTCAGAGGCGTGGTTTTCAAGAAGAGATAAAACGTAGATAATTTGATGTTATGGCAAAGAATTTAGTTTTATTATAAAGATAAGGGTTTGCCATTATGTTTTAAAAATGATTTTGGGTAAGTGGCCGCCGCGGCTGACTCGAACAAATTCCAGCCGAGAGGCCCAATTTTCAACCACTTTTTGCAGCAAGTTGGGCCGTATGTCAGTAATAACGCGCCGAATATTCTCTTGCAAGGCGTTAATCGTGTCCGGCTTATCTGCGTAGACAAGCGACTTCACATAACCCCACAAAAAATAGTCCAGCGGTGTTAAATCGCACGATCTTGGCGGCCACGCTACAGGCCCACGACGCGATTTTTACTTTATTTTAGAGTGATTAAAAAAAAAATAGAGTGATTTTTTCTAAATTTGCACTATTTGCAAACGTTGTTCAGGAGTAAGTCTATTTATTATGAAATGGCAAACCAAACTGAGCATAAATCAAGTGACAGCTGTCAAAAACACCAACTACGAAAAAAGTAGTGCCAGATTGAAAACCACGCCTCTAAAAAAAACAACCAATATAAATACCTTAATTAGGAAATAAAAATTTAAATAGGGCACACGGCACTATTTTTTTTGAGGTAATTGCTAATTTTAAAAAAACGTTTTACTATACCATAACTCTTAATATTTTGTAAACGAAATCAGTAACCTTTGTATCGTGTAAAATTAAAAACTTGGAAAGACGGAAAACTGCCTTTTGAATTACAGACGATAGTCTAGTTAAGGGAGCAGGAAACAGAGTATAGTAGTGCCAATCGCTTGTACGAATTTACTGTTCCATCATTCTCAATTGCTACATTAATATTTACAAAATGTATTGTGAACCTAAATAAATAAATAAAAATAAAATATTTATTTTATTTTTGTTTATTTATTTAGGCTCACAAAACAAAAAACTCAACTTAGGTTTAAGAAACTATTGAAAAATTAATAATATTTAACACACACACAAAATCTCTCTCTTCCTCACACACATACGCACACACACCCTCGCCTCCACACACACACATATATCACATGCTCCTCGTACAAATGTTATACTTGCGTGTTTGTATTTTAATAATTTAAATTGCATCAATTTAGTTTGAAAGCTTTATACCTACTGTATAATAAAATGTTTGTGAATATGTATGAAATCCATAATCGGTTTTATTATCTGTTTAATTCTTAATTGTTTTGATTTATTGTTAGTACTGTGTGTTTTTCCATGAGAAAATAAATAAATAAATAAAACAAAATAAAATAAAATAAAATAATTGTACCGTAAGCATATATCCCCCACATATAAATTACACTCAGCATGCATAAGCATACATATAAACATTTATAAATTAAAAGAAATATGCATAAAATAGCATTATGCAATAGCAATAAACTCGCATTATTGCAACATAAACCGCACACTGTGTGTTTCATACTATACACGCTAATAATAATAATATTAATGATTATAATTTAATATTTTCCACCATATTTTGTACATATTGTAACGAAATGCACGCATTATGATAATAATTTAATTCCTGTAATATAAATAATAATATATATTGCTGGTATAAGGCACTAGAGATATAGGTGTATGCAAACGTGTATAAAACCTATACACAAAAGACATAACAACTACTTGCAAATAGAACGTATTAAGAAAAACTTCGGTTTTTTTTAAATATATATTTATAATCATTGAAATGTAGTATTAGAAAAATATTTCGATGTATCACTATGTTATACTTGAAGAAAATAAATAAATATCCAGAGATTAGATAGTAGCAGGAAGTAGGTATAAAGCGATAATACGATAGTAAAAATGTCAACAAAAAGAAATTTCCAGGAGAAAGACGCCTGTTGGGCCTAGCTGTAAAGCGTCGGGTTCTGTTTGAATAATTTACATCTACTAAACAATGTATTGAAGATGATATTATATGATAGCATAGGGTGCTTAGCCATTCTTTTTATGTATAATATTGATGCCAGTCCATGTACGTTTTATTATGCGTGATTTTGAATTTTATTTCAATTTTTCGCATCGCATTTGCGTGAATTTACTTTTATTGTGAAATAACTAAGTCAGGAATAAAACTTATGTCGTCCGTTCTTGAGTTACAGCAATCGTTGGCTGCCTTCGAGTTTTCCCTTCAGATAAAAAGTCCTCGCTATCTGCGCTTTCCTCGCGATAACAGCGGCGTCTCGCCTTCATGCCTATCTTAATTTCACTAGAAATGGCCATTTTATCTGACCATTTATCTTCATTCCAACCCTTATATTCGCGATGGAAAAAACCGCGAACGCGCGTGTAATATTGTAAAAAAAGTCACATTAGGCAGCATCATTCCGACGCGATATTATTTAGGCTCGGGTGATTGTTTTTTTCAATATTTAATTTATTTTTTCTCGTAACATCACTGATATGATCATCCCTAAGGATGATATTTCAAAAGTTTATTTATTTATTTAATTCGTAGAAATGCTTACAGCTATACAAAAAAACACATTAATTATTAACTAAAGCCATCTCCAATTTAACATATATGTTTAACAGATCACGAGAATATAACCTAGAATCTATTCTTAAATATGTGATAATAAGTATGTGAGTGTTTAATAGTTTGAGAGTATATTTGGGTGTGGAATGTAAGAGAGAGTCAAGGTGTGTGTATGTAGAATAGTGTATAAACATGTGGTGGTGATAAGAATACTAATACTACCGTTCTATGAGAGTTTGTTTAATGTTAAGTAGAAAGCCGTCCTTATCCAAATGAAAAATGTCTATATCGTTAAAATTGTGTAAAATATCGTTAAAGTTAATAAATTGTTAGTAATTTTGGCTTAATCCCATTCTGAGCGTATTGCGATGACTATGTGTAATAAATCCTTAATTACAATACTAAATCAGGGTCAGCTTTTTATCATGCACATCCCTTTATGGCATATTATACTACCCTTCAAACAGTAAATTGAAAATATTTCACCCGCCATCGGAAGTCGCATTATACAGAGCACCTTCGAGCGCATTAAAGATTGAATTAAGAAATTTCTGTTATTTTTTTTAGTTGGGTAAGAAGATATTTAATTTTACTGTATTGAACTGTTGAGTGGCTTGTATCGTACAGTCAAAAATTCATACAAGTGTAGACAAATAAAATCTACGATGGACCATAAAATATTCATTTAAAGAAAAATATGGTTCTGTTCTGTCAATAAAAAAAAACTATTATTCATAATTTTAAAAACTCTTCATTTTTGTCCTTAACCTATATTAAACTTTAACAAATAATAGGAAATTGTAAAGTAATGACAATGAAATAATACAAAAGACGGTTTCTTAGTTCGCAAAAAAATAAGTTAATTTATTACCAGCATTTCAGCACGACCATTTTTATATGAAAAGTTTCTAAATTAGCAATTCAAGATATGAAGCTACGAAAGAAAAGTCATGAATAGGAAATTAAATTAATTTTCCACCTGAAAATACTCGTGAAGCACTTTTCGCACTGAGCGCATCGCTTTTCCTCAAAATATATTATACAGAAAGAAGTAACGTTTTCGTTCTTTTGAAGATGAACGAATCATTTTTCTCTTGAATATGAACAAATCATTTTTCTTTTAACGATGAACGAATCATTTTTAACAGATTCATTAATGACGCTCTGACAGTTCAATATATTTTAATGACAAACATGATTATTACAAGGTAACTCGCTGAAGAAAATTTATAAGAATTTAGCTTTAGTTTTTTTTTTATAAAAAGAATTAGCAAACTAGGAGAACCTAAGTTAATTATATAATATATATAAGCAATTTGCACGTAATGTGCATATATTTACTTACACTTTCTTTTTTATTTTTAGCCATGACGATTCATTTGCATACATCCTACGTTGAACGTAAGTTATTCTTGTAAATATTCATTAAATTATTCACTTCTCACAAGTTAATCATTAATAACTACAAGTTGGCCAATTATTTTCCTATGTTCCAATATTTTAACCGAATGAAATTACAATTCAGTTTCTACCCTCAAACGATATTATGTACTTCATCATTTGCGGTAATCGAGCAAACATAATTTATCGCTTCAGATCTAATGGATGTTGACTTTGCAGTCAAACCTGATCATTACTGGTTAAATAAAAGATAAAACGTACTCTGTATATATAGTTGCATTAGGGTAAAATATGAATATAAATTTTGTGTATGTGATTATAAAAAATATCTATGTTCTAATATTATAATTATTTTATAGCTATTATAATTATTGTACTTCGACAGTTTGTATTGAATACTTATGTTTTTGAATACGATAAAATCATAGGTATTTTAAATATAAAATTTTTAAAAACTAAAATACCTCAGACTACACCTCCGCATGAAACTAACTATTATCGAAATAAAATATAATATATAAATCTAGAAACATAGTAGTAATCTATTTGATTTCTTTATATTTATTATAACGGTAAATCGCCTCACAAATTAAAAGAAAATTGATTCTTATAAAAAGTTTAATTTATTTTTAATTTTAATCATTTTATTTACCCACAATCCTTTATTCATTCTTGTATTTAAATTTTAAATATAATTATTTTATTATTACATCTTAGTAGATACCTCGATACATAATATTTTACAAAATTTATACTATTCAGGGCTGGAAAGCGCAGCTGGGATTATAAAGTTATTTTATCTTCATTTTTTGCACTATAGTTGCATACACATACAATGTGCGGACAGTTTGTAGTTTTTTATAAGTTTATTTATGAAAAATATGGGTTGATATTGTCAAAATTATTTGATATTAAAAATAAATGTTTTGGTATTTTCTGCCATAATATTTTTAATCCTAAATTTAATTTTTTATCTTTATTTCCTCTTCTTAATATTTTTAAGATGGCAATTTTTCTAGTTTATATAAAAACAGAATTTTAAATTTGTCATCGTTGGTAATTCTATAATCAATAATAGTACTTTTAACTTTACTATTAAGCGCGCGTAGACACGTAGACGCGCGCGGATTAGTTATGTCAAAAGCATTATTTATTGATAACAATGATGAAGATGAAATGATTTTTAAGGGCAGACTGCCTACGATCGCAAGTCGAAGAACCCTTTAAAATACGTACCAACCTTTATAATAATTTTTCGATTGGCTTTATAACTAAAGACATGGCCAACTATTATGTTTTTAAAATATATATTTATATGGTTAACTAAATAATTTCAATTAGCTATATCTTCGAAATAATGAAGGGCTTGTCTACCCTGGGTCTGCAATGTTTGACTGCGAGGAATCTAATAACAAACAAACCCTCGTTGGCGCGCCGGTCAAAGTTGGTGGACCGCTTTGAACTGTGGTTTGCCACTTCGACAAAGTCTTATTTAGGAGTGACGTTCCCAGTTGCCTACGAGTAACCACTGAATAACCAATGAATGTATTTTAGTATTACATATATATACATAGTATTACTTATATGTAACATAGTTATATTGTACTAAATAAGAGTTGTAATAGAATATTTTCAATAACTAAATAAATAAATATACGTTTTTAGTCTGATATATTAAACATATGAGTTTATTACATATCGATACTCCCCAAACACACATATTCACACATGTATTCACTCAAACACTAACAATAGTTTTGCCTTATTCATATAATTTATTTTTGTTTATTTTCATGATTTCTTGTTTTTATTTTACTTAGTTACTTTGTATTGGTAGTCTGAAAAATATGTTATAAAACAAATACGAATACAACACGAGTACTTGTTTGGCTTTGTTTATATGTATAGATTTTTGCGGGACAAAATATCTAAAGAGAAATTATAAAGAACCTATTATATAATTATTTTATTTTATATTTAAGTTTGTAATAAAAAATCAACATATCGCCACAGATTACATAATAACCTTACATCGCTGTTTGTACTCTTAGCAAAATGAAATAAATAAATTGAATTTGTCATTCAATATTTTGTTAAAACTGCTTTGTTTTAGGTCACACTTTTTGAAGAAAAAAACAATATACTTGTATTTAAACAATCCTAATGTACTATGCCTAAACATTCTTAAAATATAATTTGAATATTTGAAATAAGGGTTGAAGAATACAGAACAAGGCTGATATTGTGAATTTATGTTCTTAATAATAAATAAATCAACGTATCTAAGGATACATACAAGTACTCCTAAGAAAATAAATAAATAGCCTTTGACGTTTTCGCTTTAATAGTATGAATGTATATGAGTGAATTTATTTAAATAATAAACTATCACTCGCTGAGATATATATATTTATATAATTTTTATGCATATATTTTTTTTTTCATCCTGATTTTTCATTCCCGATTCTGTTTTTCATACTTTTTACATTATTTGAATATGGTTCAAAGCCACTCAGATTTATTTAAAGATCGTTTATTTAAAAATAATTTATATGCATTGGTTAATTAATTGTGCTTATGTGTTTCTGTGTTTTAACTGCTGTATTTTTTTTCTGTTTATATTGTAAATATCATTCCTATACAATTTATCTTTCTTTTGAATATCTTTCTTTTTCTTTATAATTTGAATATTTGAAATAAGGGTTGAAGAATACAGAACAAGGCTGATGAGTGAATTTATTTAAATAATAAACTATCACTCGCTGAGATATATATATTTATATAATTTTTATGCATATATTTTTTTTTTCATCCTGATTTTTCATTCCCGATTCTGTTTTTCATACTTTTTACATTATTTGAATATGGTTCAAAGCCACTCAGATTTATTTAAAGATCGTTTATTTAAAAATAATTTATATGCATTGGTTAATTAATTGTGCTTATGTGTTTCTGTGTTTTAACTGCTGTATTTTTTTTTCTGTTTATATTGTAAATATCATTCCTATACAATTTATCTTTCTTTTTGGAAATAAAAAATATTTTATCTTATAAATGGTTTTAAAAAAAAAGAGGCAATGGTTTGAGTAGATTAACTTTTATAAATTCTTATTGGCCTACTTGACGTGTGAAAAAGCTTTTAATATAAAACGAATAGATAACTAATAAAAATTTGCACCGCATGAAATATCTCGAACAAACAATTTGATATATTTACCAGTATTGTCCTTGACCCAATAATTGATAGATTTCGGTGAAGATTCGACGTAACACTCCAGCATGACGTCAGTGCCAAGAGGGGCGCCCACCAGCTGGTTTGGCACCTGAATGACGGGATGAACTGTTGGATAAAAACGAACGGTTCACTTTAATATAATTGCATCACAAATAATCTTTTAATGTGGCTATTGTAGGTCCAGTCTAGATTATTCATTTATTATTAGGTAAAAAAATAATTACAAAAATAGCACCTTTTCATCAATACGATTGAACATGTAAATTTATTATTTGCTTATGGCACATGGCACAATGGCACAATAAAAAGTAACAATAATGGATATCGTGGTAATGAAAAGCTGCCATCCCCACTGTGCTCGTAGCACGATTTTTTTAAATCATTAAATTAAAAAAAATACCCCACAAACTATTTTTTTATTGCCAACTTTACTTATGTATTTACAATTGTCGCATAAGCGAGAGCAAAATTTTAAGTGTTTATTGCATGACATTGTGACACAACTGAATAGACAGATAGGTACTTACAATGCACACTGACTCTGATCCTCTTGCTCACAGATGGCGGCACTCCGTTGCTGGCTATACACAGATAAGCACCCATTTCTGATCTTGTTATCTTCGCCAGTTTGAGAACTTCTCCGTTGAAGGTTGACACTAATAAAAAAGCAAATTAAACTACGGTTAGTGAAAAATAAACATCGAGTGTCTCACAGTTGACATACGTATTATGTGTAAAA
The DNA here is from genome assembly GCA_020383195.1 of Neomicropteryx cornuta. Taxonomy (NCBI): domain Eukaryota; kingdom Metazoa; phylum Arthropoda; class Insecta; order Lepidoptera; family Micropterigidae; genus Neomicropteryx; species Neomicropteryx cornuta. The sequence goes on from JAHKQU010000014.1 coordinate 18,752,608, forward strand.
ATCTAGCATATATTGTGAGACAAAAATAAAAAGATTGAGTGATTGAAGTGGTGCATTTTGGTATATGTATTTAAGTGAGGAATAAAAAAAAATATATTAGAAAAAAAAATGTGACTGTAGAAATTAAAGGTCTAGTGCAAGGCTATGCTAGTATATTATCATGACTAAACGTAATTTCCATTACTTAAAGAAATTACTGCTATACGTGTTTTCGAGTAGACTAAAATAAGTACCTACGGTCAATGCTAAGATTATATTCATTCAATTACGCGCAAAATCTTTTGTTTTGCAAAATAGTAATATTTTATCTCAAAAACCTAACAAGCAAATCCAACCTTACGTAATACAACCAAATCTTGTTTCTTGAATGATATTGGATATCAATAGACGGAATAAGATTAAAATAAGGATTAGGAACTTCATTTTTAAAATTTAACTTTTTTGGAACAATCGATGCAAAAATAGCGCATTTTCAAAATGCATAGTAGAAGCGTAATTTAATGGCTGAGAATTACACGCTTATTGTTATTATTAATTACAATATTATTATAAATTGTTCACAGAAGAAAAAAAAAACAATTCTTTGGCAGTAAACGGCGTACCTGCGTACTGTACCTTTGTAAGATCAGCGTGAAGTATTTATTTGTTATTGTTCCTCAGGGAGCGTTATTTTTAAATAAAGTTATTTGTATTGTATTTTTCTTGATTACTTGTGATTATTTTTTGTTATTTTTTTGGTTTTTAAATTGTTTTTCTTTTAGTATTATATTTTTTGCTTATATTTTATGAAATAAATGTGTAGGTAGATACACGGGGAAACCTGTTATAAAAATAAATAAAGTTCATAATAGTCTTCGTGCGAGTCACTTATTGGAGTATCGTCTGCAATGTCTGAATGAGACAGTATGGATAATAGTATTTTATCTCAGTACCGAACAAGCAAATCTAAATTATATATTCTCCGTTTCAGCAGTTTCATTACGTACCTACTTGGCCACAAACCACTTCTACTCACAATGGTGCGAAGCGCACAGACCGAGATGGCTGTAACTAATTCACGTCCTGTTGCAATAAACTTCAGCATGCATCACGTCAAGCCAACAAACCAGCCAGCCGAGTGGCTGCAAGTCGAGCCTAATAACATATCATTCGTTATCTGAAGCACATTCGAAACTTACGAACCTGGTGCAACTTTGCCCAGAGTGTCTTAACACTCTACGTGCTTGACGATTTAACGTTAACGTAGACATTTAAAAAAATATTTGTCAGAGTACATATTATTAAATATATAATATTATATAGATACCTGTTTATAAAATAAATGCATTCGTGAAATGAGTTAGAAGATTTTAAAATATCATTGATAAATTAGCAGTTTTTATTCCAAAATATAAAATTACAAAGGAAAATTATTTTGTCCCAGATAATAATTTAATGCCATAACATATACAATCTCATACCAAGCTTTCGCAAATGGGTACGTTATTATTATTATTATATATTATTTATGGTATTATATATTATTTATGGTATTATGTACCATAAGGTAACTTTTTAGAATTCCGTACCCCAAAAAATAAACGGTATCCTTATAAGATTACTCTTGCGTCTATATCTCGAAACGAAAAACGAAATTCGCAATTTCGACAAAGATTATAAAATTTAAATTAAGTGAACTATTGAAATAAATCAACTATTTTTAAGCAAAATTTCAAAACAAAGAATAGTTGCTAAGGGTCAAAATAAAAATCACGGAGCTCCTCCTACCCACCCTTTTTCAAGTTTCTAAATTTATTATTTTGTTATTATCAGAGTTAATAGGTACTGAGTAGTAGGTATCGAAAATCTGCCATTTAACTGTTATTTGATGAAAAAATTTAACTCCAAAAATGTCCCTTTTTAGGCGTTTAAGTTCTTGGCTTACACCGACTAAACCATAAGAAATACACAAATTATATTTTAGCAATATTATATATCTTAAAAATATCCACAATAAGTCAGTGACAGCATAATATAGAGACCCACATTAACCATTTTTGTCTCTAAAATGTTAATTTAAAATAGTTCCCAACTTACAAAGACTTTTTGGACAACAGAGACAATCGCCATTAATCTAAATATTAGGTTAGTTGCCCTAATATTAAGTTTTAATTTTATTTGTCTTTTATACCGAGTCATTTAAATAAATAATCATAGAGCTAGCGCATTCGGTTAACAATGGCAAAAGAGATTGGGTATTTTAGACCAAAAAGCGACCAGTAATGCAACATCTCTCATTCTGACGATCTTGCGGTATACTATACCAATGTTACTATGGGGGCCAATATCAAAACCATGTTTGAACCAAGATACATTGTGCCAAATTGAATAAAAAAACCAAAGTAGAGTTGAAAAAGTTTGTAGCGCTGAGTGGGTAATTAAAATTATTATTTATTTACATAATATTAATTAAATTGGTGTATAATTTTTATTTAAGTTGATATGTATGACAATTAGTAGTTTAAGGTTTTAAGGATTTAGCCGCTGTTAGAAAAACATAATTCAAATTTGAGTTTCTGCCAGATGAGCCCTTCAGGCTCTGGCAGGACAAGATGTATTTTTTTCTTGTAATGTTATCTGGTGAAAAATAAAAAAAAAAAAAAAAAAAATTGATTTCTAGTAAAATTGTTACTATTATCTTAATTTTTAAAGGCGGGGGGGGGGAGGGGTTAACAGAAAACACAGGCTTATAAAACTTGCGCGCAGCTATTATTGTGCTCTTAACCCGCTATTGTCTGCACAGCTTTGAACTAAAAGAGGAACAAAGAAAAAAGTTTCATAGCTTTTATCGGTGTATTACATTAGCAGTGAGCGTTAACGCGATAATCAAATAACTGAGGTTACGTTATACGCGATTTCAAAGTAGCCTAATACTTAAACGGCTACAAAATGAACTCGTCACTGAAGCTGGAGTCTGGCCGAACAGAGTAAAAAATAATAGGGCGACTTTCAAAATAGTTACGGCCAGCGATGGACCTCAATACACTATGATAATGTCCATCTGTGTAAAAGCCAGACAATAATAGACGAGCAAAGCGACTTCGTTGAACACGACGCTGTAACTGTGAATGAACGCGATTTTATCACCGCTATAAGGCAGCTTCTGTAACGCCGCTATTCGTTGCACTAGAATAATAGCGTGATTTAAACGGTGTCGCTTTTTAACGCGCAGGTCTAATCTCTACTACTAAAAGTCGTTTTACAATTATATTTACAAATTAGTGTGGTACAGAAATATTTATTTCTATTACATTGCTTCGAATGTAAATCATGAATCCAAGTAGTTCATCTTACAAGAGTTGAATAGTTACTAAACCATTCAAATAAGATAAAAGACATCGATCAATAGCCTCGGAAAGATAACAGATGTCTAAGCAGCGCTCGTCAACCTAATGGATATTATAATCAACAGGTTGAGTTTGCCTCATGTTATCGCAATCTCACATTGAGAACATCACAACTTTGCCGGGTTTGCTTTGAAAACTTAGCTCCGTTCGGTGATTAATCCTACCGGCTCGATTAGGGGCAATTAAGATGTTACATTTACTTAATTATTCATGTCTAGACATCAAAGATTAAGCTGCTTATCAAAGTGAAATAAATTTAAGGGTACCGATCTAAACTTAACTTTAAGAGTCTACTTCGATTTCAATAAAAACTTTCATTAAACAAATATCCAAAGTGTGTATGCCGAAGAAAACATTTTTAATGGCATAAATTAAACTTTTTCATTTATGCAAATTAACGCACTTACCAAACATCTATTCTGATCTACAAATTAGAGTTCGTCAGAGGCCGATTGTATAATTAGGATCTCTACTAATCGCGTAGGCAAATTATAAAACAGGTACAATTTTCAATGGCACGAACTAATGGTTGGGTGCCTTCCGATGCGACTGCATTGCGGATTGAATAAATAGTACTACAAAGCGCTTATCACCTACCCGATTGTAAATTTATTTCTATTTTCTAGCACTTGGGGCGCCATGGGTGACTCTGATGGTGCTTGTGGGCTACACCAGCGAGTGTCGACATGGCAACATTGAGTCTTCTAGCTATGTTTATCATACAAGAACCAGTGCAAAAAGAAAAAGAAGTGAAATGAAGAAGGAGTGCATTCAAGAAACGTTTAATTTGAGAATAATTGAGTACTAGCATGATCACAATACTATGAATTGTGAGGATGAATTTACGGTCTTTTGCAATCGGTCAAAACGTAGCCAGGCGTATTGTAAAACGTGTACCGATATTCTGCCTAAACATTATGTTGCCTTATTGCAAAATGTCGCCGTTTTGTAATCGGCCTAGACGCTTTGTAAAAAAACTAACTATACAATAAGACTGACACATACGTAAACCTTGTGTAATACAACCAAACCTTATTTTTTTGAAAGATATTGAATAAAAGAAATACCAAGGGACGTAATAAGATTAAAACAAGGTTTATAAAATGTAATAACTTTATTCGTGGAAGTAATTCTTTTTTTTATATAGCAAAGCGACTTGTTTTTGGTGGTGTATTTGCTAAGAAGCGCACTTTAAGGGCTGCGAATCACACTCTAATTTTAAATTGTTCAGAGAAGAGAAAACTTGGAGTATCATCTGCACTCATGAGCCTGGATGAGACAGTATGACGACGAAAAATAAATAAAAATCAAAGGAATTTTTAAATTATAGTTGATAAAATTTAGAAACCCTAGATTTCTGTAATTAAAACCTCGGAACATTGCAATCCATAATAACAGAAAAATCGTTTATCTTAGGATAAGCACTGAACACTTCGTTACACGGACACGGTTCGTAATCTGACTTAGGTACTTACCATTAAATGCGAACTAAAATTATGATTACTGTGCTTACTTTACTGTGCTTTAGTCCAAAATGTTTACGCATTAATTTTTAAATAATGTGCGTTTTTATATTTTCTAAAAGTGTATATTTGTCGAAACCCTACATAAAATACTTTAATAATAATTTGCACTTTATTAAATAAATGTATAATTTATATATATATATAACAATTTAGTTAAATGATTTTTAACTGCGATTTTGCTATAGAAGTAAATTATCCATATGCGTATAGCAGACATTGTTCCGCCAATAAAATTCGCCAAGTTTTAAAGGACAGTAAGTCTGAATTATAATATAATACGACGGCGTAAAATCGTCCAAAGCAAGGGGAAGTCGGCGCCGGACGGCGGCGCGGGCCGCGCGGAACGGCGCGGATAAATCACAGGATGCCTGCTCACCGAGCGAGTCGGCAACATATTGCGCTCTGTCGCTATCTCTTTTGCCTTTGCTAGCAAAATGACGCGCGGCCAAAACGCTGTTGCCAAAACGCTATTATGTTTTGTTACGCCCCGGGGTTCCCCTAACTTTCGTTTACAAACATTTGCTTATTGGCAGCAAAGATGGTGGCAAATGTTAGTGTCCAAACATCGGCATTTACACAATTTGTTTTTTTTTCTCGTCAACAGTGCTCGGTTTCATTCGATCAAGTGTTATAAATGCGCATTTACGATCCACGTTTGATCTAAGTAATCTTGAGTAGCTTGCTTGAGTAATGCGTAGCTCTACGCGCGCGTAGACTCGTAGACGCGTGCGTAGAGCTATGGCAAACAGCATCTGCTGTAAAATTACCTACATATAAAATGAAATTGAATGTGTTTTTATTACACACACACACATCGTTACAGGAATGTCAGAAAAAATAATTTTTCATTGTAAACTTTTTAAAATTGGGGAATTGGACGGATACCAAATTCAATATTTTTTTATTGTTACCTTGTTGATTAAAACATTTCTTTAGTAAATTCTAAATATGTACAAAAATCAACATCATAATAATAACATCTTTAGTTTTATTTTTATTAATTATGTGAGTTAAACCATTACTCTAATATAATATTTAGCTTTTTGGTAATATAGAATTGTGTAAGATTATAAAAGTACCATGTTAAAAAAAAATCTGCACATAAAAATATCTTTTACTAGAAATAGGAATTATTGTCTTTAGGATATAAGTATATCAGAATTTAATGTGGTGAATATTGGCTGAAATTTATTTAAAAATGGATTTTTTTATTTTTTAATAATTATTTAAAAAGAGCAAGAAAAATAATAGACGAATTTAAATTTCTAGCAAATAGCGTTTCTAGAAGATACGCATGCATATAGATATTTTCAGAACTAAAATGAAACAAAACATTACAAAACCGAGTCTTTAAAAACAAAATTCTCAAAACAAATGAATTTTTCAATGCTTCTCGATTTATTAATGAGTACAATTCTATATGTATTGATTACTAGTATAAGTAGAACTAGATTTTTTGAATATTTTGGTAATGAATAGGGTTCAATGATCTTTAATATCCCATCGCTTATTAAATACGAGATGAAGGTTTAGTGTATTTAATACTAATTTTTTTTTATCTTTATAATCATCATCGTCACTTCTGAGAAATCTTTTATCTAAAATGCAAAAAAGAAATACTATTCAAGAGAACTCATTAAGAAACTAAAAATAATGGATCTCAATCTTACATCCATAAAGCTATAAATAGTTTATTATGTGAAAAATGTAAAAATTTTATTTTCTCTCTAGTAAATTATTGAAGGAATTTTGTACTCGTGAACTTTCAGTGCACTATAGCTCAATTAATTAAATAGGTGGTAATAAAAATATCTAAATAATAAATTAATTTGAATATTATACACAGTGAAGATTTAATTGTAATAGTAAAATAATTTTAATAGCATTACTATAATAGATTACTAATTTTTTTAAAATGTTAAATTGTATCGCCTGTATATTCCAAAAAAAATAAAGAAAATTTGGAATTGGAATTAGAATTTATATTATCTAGAGTGGAACATACCCAAAAATATTTTTTTGTCTGTTAACTACTTAACACAGATCTGCCATAAAAATAATATAGGTACACATAAAAATAAAAGGATCTGATACTGTCAAAGCCTATTTACCTAAATATAAAAAAAACTATGCAAAAGACTTCAGAAACAGGTATGCCAAATTATTAATTCTCTCTCAATTTATTATGCATATGTTTGCAACAAAGGAGGAGTTGCGTGCTTAGCAGCCGACGTAACTGAGCGCCATTATGCAAATCGCTCACGTTCAGTCTCTGCACTAGCTGCACAGAGCGCGAAAGGGATACATAGCCAGATAGAGAGAGAAGAAGCAAGTTTCTCAATCTCGTCCCATGGACGGGCGATCGCTCCGAATTAAATCGTATCATTTTGACAGCCTTTGTTCTCGGTTATCTGGAATCGGGAGCCTTCGACGACTAGGGCTGTCACTCAATCGATTTATATTCATATCTTTACACATTTCAATACTTTTAAAATTGAAAGATTACATAATATAGATAAATTACATAAATCGCTGTATCAAATAAAAGACCGTAATAAAATAGTCAAAAATTCTAAAAGCTTATCTGTTTTCACAGAATACCTATACCTATATGAAGAACCTATTTAAGAAATAAAATAGTTTCTTTTTTTTATTAGAATGTGCCGACGACAGTTATGGATAGAGCATAGTAGAAAAGTAACATCTCGCGGTTAATATCTTAACGTGTCGTCTTTATTAGTTCGTTGCATGATGCGTCGAAGCTCTTGTTAATATTTTTTTTATTTGGCGTTGCCTGTTACTATTCATAATACATGTGAATACGTGTTTCATGTGAAAAATACAATTTTATGTAAAATTTATTTTTACATAAAAAAATTATTTTTAAATAATAACTCAAGAGTGTTTTCAAAAACCATATTGTCAATCCATACGCTAAATATAATAAGCTGGGGTAAAAAGAGAAAGTCAACTTCATATATTTACATTATTATTAAAATCTAGCATTTCACTTTTAATTTGTTGTAAATGTAAATGTAAAATGTAAAAATAAAACTGCGAAATACGGGTACGGAAGCAACATCATTTATCTATAATAACAAAAAACAATATCAACTTTTTGTTATATTGCAGTGCCGTCACAGTTTAAAATTGTTATGCACCATGCTCTACCAAGCTAGCGTAATATCTGAATATAAATGCCAACAACTATCGTGATCTTGTTGTACAAATATAAAAACGTAATTTTTACGCGGTTATCAACCCTGTTTGATCACCCTTTCTATCAAAATCACTATTCCGTTTCTCGCACACTTTATTAATCCTCTATTCTTCCTACCCCACAAAGGATAGCTAGAGATAAACATCGAATAACTCGCGGCTAAAGTAGGATCTTAAAGTCGTTCAGCTGATTTAAAGATTCGCCAAATCAGCTTAAGGTACGGATATACTTTGTTGCAAATGTAGATTTAATAAACCCCTTAAAGCAGTTATAGTAAAACAACATGCATTGGAGTAAAAAATATTAACTATTATTATTTGATTCAATTATAAAAACTAAGCAAAATCAATCAAAATAGTAATACAGGTACATATTATTTTAACACACTCAGTGCCGGTGGCGAGATATCTCGTCATTGATATATATCGCCGATGCCATGTGCGCTTAAAAGCGTCATTACTTTACTGCATTTCTATTAATATAGTGTAGCTGGATTCATTAAAGGCATAGACTAATCGTCGTTTTGTTTTTTTAATTTTAGTTCGGTTTTGAGGTTTGACTGTTTATGTGAAAAGTGCACTAGTGAATTGAAAGTGTGAAATAAAGAGTGAAAATGTATTTGGCGGTAAATAATAAAAGTTTTATTTACAAAAGCTATGTCAATATAATATTAAACATTGACATAACATAACAACATTTGTAGTAAAAACTAAAAATGGGTGGCGGCCCCACATGCGATATTTCGTTTGGTGAACGACCTTCGCCGAACGGCGCCATAGTGTGGTCCGCGCGTTTTACGTACAGAGCGGAATGTGTTAAAAATATACATTTATAAATAACTACAAATGGTCTTCAAATTGACGCGCCTTACTCGCGCAAGGAATCTTTCAATACGCAAAAAAAAACTCCTATTATTCTATCAAAGCAGTCGCAACGGCTGTTCCACCAGAATTCCTACACACGGCATAAAATCCAACCCCAAGATAAGGGATGGCAGAGATTTCAAAAAAGTAATATTAGAGTTTCAGTGGTAGTAAAAGTAATATTGGAGTTCATATAGCTGAGATTTTCAATCATGTGTGACGGCACCTTAAATACAGAGTTCGGTCGGGAGCCTGCACACCGTGACGAACTTAACGTAACGTAACGTAACGAACCCGATGAACAGGCCCCGTCATTGGTCCGTATCGAACTCATCCCCAAGGACAAGATGTGTGATCGTCTTCGAAGCATAGTACACACGGTATTTAAAATATACTAACATTTTAAATTTTATTATAAATGATAGTAAAACTTTAAAAACAAGGTATATTCTATAATGCATATTTATAATCTGAGCTAATTCGTCCTGAAAAAAATATGGCAATGACAGCAAAAATATAGAGTTGGCAACCATAAAATATGGTTGATATAGTGACAGCAATATTTTTTGTTGTAGGTTCAAATCGATTATTGTTAAACTTACTTGGATGCAAGTACCATAATCTTCTAACATATTTCTCAACGCAAGTATCATACATTTTTAATTGCCTATAACATAATATCTAGCTAACGCTAAAATATTTTTTGTAAACTGGGAATTTCACGATCGGCTGTTAGGTCACACAGCCATTTTGATTTGAATAACAGGTAAATAAAATAATAACAAGTAAAAACGACAAAATATTATGGTTGCTGCTACCAAATTTTCAGGTAACGTCGTTTTATTTCGTCGGCTTTTCACCCAGAACGCAATAGCACTTTGGCATAGCAAAATGTTTTTGTTAAAATATGTTTTATTACATCTTTTGCTACCATAGCAAGAAATATGGTAAATCAAACCAACAATTATTTAAAAATAATCAGTCTGTACGTACGTACAACTTTCGACTAGCAAATTCCTTGCTGCGGGTGCAAATTTTTTAACAACCAAACGTTTTCCTAAAATATTTTTTACAATTTACCAAAACTGGTTTTTGCGTCGCACTTTTTTTAGTCATGTGTATATAGACTTTACGAGCGAATAATAGCTTTTCTTTCGTAGCATTTACAGGAACATTGTTATTTACTATCCATATACCTTTATAAAAATTAATAAGTGAAGAAATAAAAGTCGTTTAATATGACGCTTTACGCCGCCACAAACATACGAGGTCGAAAGTTAGACCTTATAGTCGTGCTAGTATCTCATATCTCATGAAAGCCATTTTATCCTCTATCTATCCTTTTTGACACACTCTAATTGCTTTATTTGTTTTGTTGGTAAAATAAAATATAAAATATATAGATTTTTATGAGTGACTTTAATATTAAAGATGCTTGTAATATTTTTACTTGTATATTACATATGTAACTAAGGTTTCTTAGATTAAAAAAGAATTTTAAATGAGTCCTGATAGATATTTTTATAATCAATAATAATGCTTTTACCATTACCTCTACGCTCGCGTAGACACGTAGACGCGTAGACGCTGGTGGATTACTGAAGCTAAAAGAGCTATTATTGATTGTAAAAATATCTATGAAGATAAATTTAATTTCTGTTCCTAATGATAACTATAAAATATAGCTATGGCTATATATTCAAAATCCTACGGTAAAAATCCCATGGCTACCTGTAAAAATAAAGTGACAGAAGTGTCAGGAAAAATATTACGATGTATTTTTTTTCTTTTGATAAAATATAAAATCACAAATAATTATGTAAGTGTATTTATGTGAGTTTAAAACTATAAAAATGTCCATTTTATGTGAATGTATTTTTGTTTTTGGTTCAATATTAAAAAGTAAGCAACTATAATGAAGATAAAATGACTTTCGGAAGAAGACTTCATACCCTTGATACAAGAATCCTTATTGCCATCGACTTCACTACTACGAGCCGCTTCTCGGCGCGTTTATTAATTTACTAAAGCCGGTTAACTCAGCGTAAATTCCGACGCAAGAACTATCCATCGGTCGCTTATCCAAATCCAAATTTCGTAATTGCTGTCAATAATTTTTATAATACTTCTGGTTAGCCGAAGTGGTTCTCATCTTATTTAATAAATATAATCAAGGAGAAGTCCACAGTAATGGAAGAAATATAATAATTCAGGCGTTAAGTATACCTTTAATAGTGTTCATTCTCGACAAAAAATCCTTCAAAAACAATGTGATCGCAGCATCAACGATAATCCTCACAAGGGCTACGTAAGTAATACCAAAATACGCAAACTTTGGCGAAGATACCAAACCTTTTGCAATTTCTGAATGTTTCTCAAAATACTTTAAGTCTGATCTCATTACCTAATATCAGAAAAATATTGACCCTTCTATAGCTACAGTAAAACTAAACTTTTACTATAAACTATTCTCATAGCATAGGACGTAGTATAAAAATAAATATATGATTAATGCTCATATAACTAAACTCGACGAGATCAATTGATGATATACACGTAACTTTTATAAAAAAATGAGTGTTCTGGGCACTTTTCTTGGAAAGTGAAACTGACAAAAAATGACATAAGTAAACTATTCGAAAAAATAGCTTTCTACCAAATTCATACCATTATTTTAAACTCCCTTTTTGCTCAGCAATACGGTTTCCTTCAAAAGCACCTCATCCTGATCAACTTAAGCGCATTTATCGAATACTTTCTGACAAAATTAGAGAAAAACGTACTCAAGTTGATGGCTTATACGCAGACTTATCTAAGGCAAAGGTAGACAGAGGTACTAACAAGCTTGAAACATTCTGTAGGTATATCTATTTAGATGGCCATCTATAGATAGCTATAATTAGATGGCTCCTACATAAACAATCGAAGTCAAGCTATCGTTATTAATGGCCATCGCTCAGGTTTTGTCAAAATTGTTTTTTGTGGATTCCTCAAGGGACACACTTGAGTCCCTTACTCTATAATAAATAATAGCAGCGACATAGATAAATGTCTTCATACACCTTGATGCTGATTTATACTGTATACAGTATTTATACAATTTATACAGTAATCTTTAAAGCTAACGACTGCATCAGTGTGCATACTGGATCTTGACAAGTTATATACTGTATACTGTAATATTGACATAAATTCATCCAAGTATAATAATACTTTTTTTACGAGAAACCTTTTTTAAATTCTTATATGAAAGTGAGGTGTCCGAGATTTCGGTGCACATACACATATTGTGTATAACTGATAAAGTATTCACAACTAGGATGTATTATTTAGAACGTGTATGTGAAATTGCATTGCATGTCTGGATAGAGTAAGCGAATCAATTTATTTCATTATCTTACACCCCTTTCTCTCGATTCTTGGCTTATTTCTTAAGTCGAGACGCTACTATATTCAAACCTTTAGTCGCTTATTGGCCTCTTGTAATGGACTCTTGGAGGTGAGCGTTGATTAAACGAAGAGCGATAAAAGGCTATTCGTGTTTACTATAGAACGACTTTCGCTACTAATTTAAATATAGGTATATATAAATATATTTTTTGGCTTATATCTTTCATATAATGATGACATTAATTACCTACACCTATAAATCCTCTTTCATTTTTAATTCAATCACTTACACTCATTTTATATTGACGCCATCACCTACACGCACGAATTCACACATATAAATTTCCCTAATTTAATATTTCATCTATTTTTTGCTGACATAAAAATTAGTATTATTTACGACACAAAGGTGTTAACTATAAATGGTCATTATTTAATTTTGCTATTTTGTAACTTAGTATTAATAGTCGCTGTAGTTAACCTTGGTTGGACTGAATAATGTATCTATTGAAATATGGTGCATAGTAAAATATTGCAACGGAAAACATAAGTTAAATTATATTATTGATACATACAGTATTTACAGGACTTACAGTAGAATGTGGTCCATTCGACCCGTATTTTTATGAATGATCTATTATCGAGCGTACAGACTGACTCATGAGACAAAGACTCGTGACAAGTATGTGCGTATGAGATTAAAACACCCGTCGAACTCCCCCTGAGGACGGCATGTGTGTTCATCTCCAAAAGTCGCGAGTAAATAGTCTTGTAGATATGGTATGTAAAATTCGAATAAATATTTCTTTTATATTGTATGACGACCATAAAAGTTTAAAAGTCAGTTAAGGCGAAGTTTATGGACAGTCGATCTTAAAATTCGAAGAAAGCCTTTATAATAATAAAAGATAAGAATAAAATGCTTTATTTTTATGGGGCATCAGGTTTTACTCTTTGCGCGGTCAGCATGCGATTATTGGTTTTTATTTAATTACAGCTTCATAATTAAAAAACAAACTTTCTATATCTTAGACATAGAAAATATGTATTTGCTTTTCAGTTACAATTTTTCCTAAGACTCTAATGTCTTTTATAAGAGAGCAATTCAACTAATAAATATCTATTAGCAGTTTATCAATTAATTAATTTCTCAGAAATAGAATTAAATTTCAAAAATCTGCCTTTACTGTGTTGTGTAAAGGTATCTAAAGGTATTTTTTTGTGATTAAATATCTAATGATTACCAAAATGCCAGCCATAGGAAAAAAGCGTCTAAATGAATCGAAATTAATATTTATCCTTTGGCTTCGCCTTAAATAACTACAATACCTTTAAAAGCTGTAAAACCTGCATAGTAGTAACAGTTACCTTTGGTCTTAAGTCCATTCGCTTCTCTAACAACAATATCAGCGCCGTCTTCCCTCCTCCAGGCGACGTTTGGTGACGGCGCACCCCTAGCTCTGCAGGACAGACGCGCAGTGCCTCCCTCGGGCACCATCAGGTCACTGGAGGTCTCCTCGGATATAAAGTCGGGAGGCACTACCACTTCGAGGTTACCCATCTGCAAAAAAAATAAAACTCTTCAAAGTAAGGTTAAGGAGTCATTACTTAATAAAAAGCCTCTTTAAAAACATTAAATAAATCTATTTATATACTTATATTATTTACTATACTATTTATGTTATTACCTTGGCGATATGGTTATTATATTAACTAAATAAGTTGCTTTATCAATGACAACTATTAAAGCTAAAGCTGGTCGTAATGCACAGGATGTCCTGCACGAGTCGCATGAAACCTCGCTTAAGACATGCGGCACCGCCGCTGGCCCATCAGCGCCATCAAGATATGTAGTTAGGCGCTAATGAGAAAACGCATTAATCGTTTCGTGTCCACCAACTGTCCTCGTGTAATTAATTTCAATTGCCACTCAGCCAGAAACGCGATTGTGTGTACGTATCACCAATCATCCGAAATCAGCGAACTGTACTTATCAGTTTGTTAATATACTGATAAATTATCTTACGCGGCTGTGGTGTCTTACGAATTTTCGAATAGAATATTGCACGGTTGTGTACGGGTTAAATGTAGCGCCTTAGGTGTCTGTGGATGAAAAAATTCCACGCCAGGTACAATGTGTTATTTTTATTTTACTCGTATCATGTAAATTTTCGCCAGTTGATGGTAGTAATGCTAGGATTATAAATATCGATGTATTTTTTTTTTGTTTATGCTGACTTAACTTTTATAATTATTTTGTGATACGACTTCGTGATTAAAAATTCGAATTTTACACTGAGTAAGTATACAGTAAAACGCATATTTTGTTAATTCATATATACAATTGAAAACAATTTATTGAAATGAAACAACGAGCTTTAAAGACGAATTAGTAATTCTATTAAAATAAAAAAACGACCTAAACTTAAATCTGATGTTCCTTTTGTATTATTGTATTTTTGATATACCTTGTATTAGACTCGACTTTACGAAACTAAAATGGTATGATAAAATAAAACGATGCGTTATTATTTGTACTTTTATTGTAATCAAAATTGTAATCCCTCTATTCTTAATTCTTATACTCATAAAAATATTTTACTTAGAAAATATATATTACTATTTCTATTATATAGCATACAATTCAAGTAGAATTTAATCTAAAAAAAAGTATTTCTATTTATTTTTTCAACGTAGCGCTGGAATGTATATAAATGATGATACATCGCCACAAATAAAGTCTATCTTAGTACGGGAATGGCTCAGATAGACTTTGATTTTTGTTATTATCATTAGTTCTGTATATGTTTGCATAAATAAATATTTTTTTTTTTTTTTAATGAATGTCATGACCTAGGTCATATACAACTATTTTGGGCTCTATCCAACTAGGACAAATGTGCCTGTCCTAGAGTCAAGGGAGATTGTGGTAATGAACAAAACTTTGGTATTACAAAAATATAATTATTATACGGCGAAAGATCGTTAAAAAATATTATAGCACGCCTATTTAACAAAATGCTAAAGCATTTGAAAGAGGTAACCAAAAACAATAAACATTATAAAATTCTCTCAAAGATTAACTAAACACGCTGTGACTAATTAGTCACAGCGTGACTAAACACACAGCGTACAGCGTGATTGATTAAATATCAATAGTATTATTTTATAGTAATCTACATACAAGGAATTTCTTGAATTGTTATTATGTTCTTCTTGTGTTAATATTTTGTAATGTTAGTTATTTATTTTTCATGTACTCTTTTTTTTGTTAAATGTTTTTATTTGTTCTTTTTTATCTAATTAAAAAAATTGTATGTAAATTTATAACTTATAGTTTATAAGACTTGTCATCAAGTTGAGTTTCTGGCAGCCAAAACTATGTTTTTGCCAGAACCCATTTAATGTATTAAATGTCTTTTTTTTTAATAAAAAAAAGCGGTAAAAGTGGTATATCCAATATGAGTCGATAGTACAAAGCCTTCGCGACTAGACTATAATGATAGATTAATTAATCATGTTATCAATATAATATATTTTCTACATCTTGAGTAAAATTTTGAAAAGTATAGATAAAGTCACCTCTTATCCAAAAGAGCTGAAATCATCAAATGGAATAAGTTAGTATAAAGAAAAATAATATATTGCACTAATATCGAGTGTTACCAAGTGGGAAATTCTCAATCTCGGCCGTATGATGGCGGAAATAAAGAGACGGCACACGGTCAATCTCGTAAAATAAATACGGCTTACACGACGGGCGATAACGTGTTGATCGCCCGCCCGCCCATCCGCACCAATAACTCGCCCATATTCCCGAGCCCGAAGACTTAGCGTCTTGCTCAGAAGCCTCGGCGTGCGCGAGCAGTGCTCGAGCGCGGTAATAGAATTTGGCTTAATGGTAATGCCCTGGCCTTCCCGGGGGATATCCAACGCCTGGCGAGGCTTCGATTGCACGAGCCATTATAAAGCCTTCTTGAAAGCGCTATGTCCATGTTTACAGAAACGGTTTACTGGGATCCAGGATAGTGCGCTAATGTGTTGTCTCAATGCATGAATAAGTGATAAATTAACGTCTTGGCTTCGTTCAGAACTCACTTATTTAGCAAGCTTGTGAAAGTTTGAAATAAATAAAAATATCTGTATGATATCAAACTGACTGTTATTCCATAATAGTCGAACAATAGAATGCTATTATTATTTAATGAGGAGTTTTTGATGAAATGGAAATATTTCCACATAAATATTTTTTGTTTCATTCATTTTCTGTGCTGGATTGCAATATATTTTACATTTAATTTCCAAATAAAACAGATGTTTTCAATAGAAACCCTAAAAAAGGAATCCTGCTCAAAACGCTGTATTTTCAGCTATTTTCAAGTATTGCTTGTTAAGATTTGGATCAAAAGGAGATCAATCTCATATAGAATTTTAAATAATCCCATACTAATAATATATATAATATTTCGCAAACATACGTTACAAGAAATTAAATAAATATGAATTTTTGAAAATTTGTTAATTATTTTGTTTATTTTTAAATTTATTGTGGCGAATAAAGTTTGTAAGTGTAAATTCTGGCGTGAACTTATAATATAATATAATATATTTTCATTTTAGATAAATAAAAAACCATCGCTATGAACATTTTATATTAATATACCTAATATTATAATTTTACTATCCTATTCTATAGCTTGTTCCCATGTGTATAATAAAAAATATATTTGAATATATTTATTCTTTATATTATAATTAGTGTTGTGACCGGGATGGTTTCTATGAATTGATTACTAGGTAGCCTTAGTCACAAAGGTGAAACCTATGCTAGCAGCATATTGAAACGGAGATATGCAAACTTCAAATAAATATTATTTTTTCTATTTTAAATATAATGTGAATTCCCGCAGAGAAAATATTTTTAAACATAACTTTTTTATTATCTCGAATTTTAAAATTCCGGCTCGGTCACGACCTAGTATTTCTCATGCAGATTCCATTAAAATTTTAAAATTCTAAAATTGTTGGTGAAATCATTGAGATCTGACATCACAAAATTTCGCTTTTGAAGTCGATCCATGCGAGCTACTCTTCGCTCCGCTCCGATTAATAGAGAGAACACGTTTATTTGACCTAGAAAATACTAGCTTTGCCATAACTGACACTTCTGCCTAGATTCTATATTCGAATTGATATAACAATTTGTTAAGTATAATAAGTAATATTTCTATATTAAGGTAATCCTAATAAAAAAAATCCCCTGTGTTCCTAAGGACTTGTTATAATATGTGCAAATTGAATACAATATATGTCGAGGAATACAATATATGTATAATATATCGAGGTAAATCTACTAGGAAAAGCGTCGTCATAGGTGTTTACACATAAATAAATAAAACATGATCAAAATATTTCTAAAAGTACAGTGTGCCATTCTGTTAGTCTTCTTCTGGCAACAGATATTGTAATATCAACCGGAATTATAATTTCCACGTTGTCCTCATTTTGCTTTTACGCTGTTAAATTTAAATTCCCTGGGACAGGCCCTGTCAATCAAGGTGACACTTCAACCTCACTGACTAACCTCGGAATGAATTTGTAATTTAAAATTTATCAATAAAAATAACAGTACATTTTTTGATTTAAGGGTATTTTTTTACATACAAAATTTTTGTACATAAATTGTTGTTTTTTTGGCATTATGGTATTTAAATTTACGACAATCTACAAGGCCCATTATATTATTGCCTAGATATGGTCGCATTTTTTATTATTATTATTGTAAAATATAACAATTTACATTTTTTTCCACGTACTTCTTTTATAACAGCAACTAGTGTCGGTCTTACCTAGGCCACCATTAAGTTAATAATATTCTATAATTTGATTACGTATGACGCCTGTCAATAAAAAAAATACAATAAGTTCATCTTAGTTTAGCACTAAAACTTATTTTTATATTATTTTATTTTTTTTAGAAGATTCAACAATAATAATGGTACGGTAAGAAAAGCTAATAAAAGTAGAGTTGCATAATAATATTTTATTACAAAAAATTAAGAAAAAAAAATATTAATTCATCCTAGGTTTTGTATCTTATTTTAATGTGTAACATTTATACAGGGATACCAAGGATTTTCACCAATCCTTGGTGTCCCTGACACCAAGGATTTTCAGGCTTTAATGAATTGCGAATTGGTAACAGTGACAATCCGTCAGTCGTAAGGGCGTATCTCTTACAAAATAGAGCAATGTAAGGGAAGTCCGGTATTTAATTACTTAGTAACTGACATTCAATAATTGGAATCAAAATAAATGGATTGTCAGTATAAATTGTATTTTATTTTCAATTTTCAAATGTCTGATTACTTTTACAAACGAACGCCGATGTTTAGTTATCTTAACTCTGAGTCCATTTCTCTTAACACTCGCATTTCTTTTTCCTGTGTTTGATTTTTGTTGCCATGCAAATAAAATACATCTATTACTCTAAAGTGTAGTTTATAATACAAAATTGAATTTCGGGTATAGCTTATATTTTTAAATGAGTGAGTTTGCTACTGAGCGTAGTTCGAAAACTACAATAATCTACAAAGCCTTCAACCAAGAAGACACAGCCACGCTCTTGGCTGTCGGTATTTTGTTTCAGCAGTGAAATATTCTGTCGCAGCTGGGCGGGCGGATCGTCACGAATGGGGCGGCTTATTTAATCAGGGGTACGCGAGCCCGCATACTGCGCCACTGACAAACAAGCGAGAACGCGATGTTCTATTTTCGTCTTTGTCGCTCTTTTTTTGTTCCGTTTCACGGGAATACAAGCGTTTGCGTTTCGGAGGTAAATTTTTAGAGGTGAATTTCATACGGTGTTCGCGCGTTGATTGTTAAAAATATAATGTAGCCGTATCAATTATCTATATTTAGTTTTCACGTTTAAGGCGAAGCCAAAGGATACATATTAATTTCGATTCATTTAGTCCCTTTTTTTCTTTGGCTGGCATTTGGTATCCATTGGATATTTAATCATAAAAAAAATATGTTTAGATAACTTGATCTTAAAACTTCAACATAGTAAAGGCAGATTTTTACATTTCAATTGTATTCCTGAGAAATTAATTAAATAATAAACTGCTAATAGGTTGTTCTTAGTTGAATTGCTCTCTTATGAAAGACATTAGAACCTTAGAAAAATAGTAATTTAAAAGCAAATAAATGGCCTGAAACAAAAAAAAATGTTTTTTAATTTCTATATTATGATTCTGTAATTAATACAAATCAACAATTGCTTACTGAACGCGAATTTCAAGGTGTACTTTTAAATATTCTTTACCTTAAACAATGCCGATCCGATACGAGTCAGCATTTTTGGTTCATGCACATCAAAGGGTTTCATTGAGCAAATATTTTCGATCGGCAATCCGAACGGCCAAGTGTAACTCAGTTTGATGGCAAATATACCTTTAAGTTTGCCTTACCCTAGGTCAATGTCAATCATCAAGTATAGTGCCGGTGAATACATTAGTCAGTTGCACATTTGGTCAATTGTTTCTAACTAGGCTAAAGTCTGTATCAAAATGTGTTACTAATCCATACTAATTTTGGAATCACTTCTATTAAACTATATCTAGACTACCGTATTCAGAGACATACATACATACCACACAGCTATTATTTTTTATTTATTTATGCTTACATATACAGAATTTATTATAATAAAAAGACATTATTTGTGGTGGTGTAGTCATAATTAATTATGCATTGTAACATTCGTATTTAAAAATATGTATGATTGTATTTTGTGCTACATACAAAAAGCGACGTTTATTAAAATTTAAAAAAAATACATTTAGTCATGTCCAGATAAAACCCAAAAAACGCTTCTAGCTGAAACTTAAATATCTTATTAACTTAAATATCTCAGCTCCATTAAAAAAATAATTTTACCGAAACATCGAGATCACTTTAAACCTACAAACATGCTTACAAACCTAAATTATACCAATAATGGTTTCAGAAGACCGAACGTTCGTCAAAAATTAGGATTTACAATAAAAAAATACTACTAACTGTTTATAAAACAAGTGAACGATTCACTAATAATAAAATTTTGATCAGATGATTATATTATCTAAGTACTGTATAATTAATTTACTTCGTGCATGGTTTCCATACTAACATCATAATTAAGCAGTTATTTAAAATAAATGTATTTCTAAGCACCATGACCCACATACTGGTAGATTATCGAATAAAAATCATGGAAATTTAGGAGATGCGTAATAAAATTAAAATAATGAATAATTTATTAGAACATGAAAAATTATTAAACTCTGGATAGGAATTCAGTAAATGCTTAAAGAGCGCTACTATAGGTTTTAAAAGCTTTAAACACCTTAAGTGGTTTGTAAAAAAAATTGTTTATAAATAATACGTGACTAAAACTAGGCATGTCAGCAATATAAACTCCAAGAGACATTCACACCTAGATATTAGGCAATATGAGGTTATTAATTTACAATGAATTTGATGTTTAGCATATTTTTATAATTT
The DNA here is from genome assembly GCA_020383195.1 of Neomicropteryx cornuta. Lineage (NCBI taxonomy): Eukaryota > Metazoa > Arthropoda > Insecta > Lepidoptera > Micropterigidae > Neomicropteryx > Neomicropteryx cornuta. The sequence goes on from JAHKQU010000014.1 coordinate 18,773,540, forward strand.
TTGGAAAATTCAAATAAGAATAAACATTCATGTCTGTATGCTACATATGTAGATCTCCAGACGTAATATTATTTGATTTTTAAGTAATACCCTTTAAAGAAAAAAATAACCCTTCGAGATTGATCAGAGGATCTGGTGTGCATATCTACATACCAATATTTTGAAATACAATTTAACGATATTAATATACATGTTAACTCATTCAATAATTATAAAAACCAAAATAAACATTCTTAATTCACTACAATTTAATTAGTAAAATTGGTATTGATAGAAAGAATTATTAATGTACGGAAATGGAAACCCACCTTAACCTTCCCTCTGTAGAAAAGGTCTTTTCTAAAACTAAGCGTTACTTAAAATATTTTTTTATTGGTTAGTAGTATTGATTTTACATACTTGACTTTTCATGGGGTCCGTGTTGATCTGACACATATACTGCCCGCGATCTTCCTCTTGAACATTCCTTATATGCAGGAACCACGTGGAATGGTCACTGTGGGAGACCGACACTCGAGGGTTGTGAGTGATCACGTGGTCGTGGATAGCTTGAATAGCTTTTGTGTCAGCTTTGACCCATCCTACCTAAAAGCATACATAAAACTATGTTTTCAACAGTCGAGGAGCTTATTTTGTAACCGTGGCATTTCCAATTTTATCATTTTACCTTTTTTTTTGTTAATTAAAAATATTAGAGTACATCGATTATCAATTCAAAAACAACCAAATCAAGTACCCATTATTTTTCAAAATACTATTATTTATTTCTCTTTTTAAACCTGAAATTTTGCACATTTTGATTCCACATGATATTTTTTGACAATCTAGTAACTGATGCAATTTTATACAAACATATTCCCATAAATTATAATACTTACCTACAGGTAAATTCGATAAAATTAAAATAATGATAAGGAATTATTTTTGAATTCCTCTTAATAATATCTTATTTTATATATTTACGGTTTAAAACACTTTGTGTAATATATTCCAATTTTATATCAAAACATGAGATTTCCAATCCTTTAGAGTTAGATCGTGACATTTACAAATTTCATTGTTAATATTATCAGAAACCAACATAGTTTTTTTTATTAAGAATTGTAGATCTTATATTAAAATTTCATTAGCAATCTAAATGTATTTTTATTTTTAAAAACTTATAGCAAACATATTATATTATATAGGTAACTCAATTATTTTTGTAATTTGCAATTTACATTCTCATTTTAAAATTCATATTTTCTAATTTTGTCCTAATATCTACGTATATAATAATAATATTTAAAATAACAATTAAGTTAAAAAAAAATAATAAACACTATAATGTGTATTTTTTGTGGCTTGTTATTATGTCTGAGAAAATACATAATCTAAAACTTCAAAGATTTTTATACGAGAATAAATTAATTTGATAATTTTAAAATAATAAATACGCAGGGTTACCTACCTAGTAAAAAAATCTTTGAAGGTTTTATATTACACGATTTGGATAAAAACTATTAAATTTTAATGAGCATACCGCTTATAAATTAGAACTTTTTTAAAACAGTCGAAAGTGAATATTACTTACCCTAAAACTTCCCAGTCGAACTACAATGCACTTGAATGTTGCGTCGCGGCCTACAGGTATAGTCAAGTTCGTAATGGGCTCTCCAAATTCTGGTTGAATCATATTACCTATAAGCAAAAAGAAACAAGATTGATGTTAAAAAACATATATTGTGTCCATGACATTTACTTGACCTTAAGGTTCATGTACCGTAGGTAATCTTAAAGCTCCATAAAATATGGAAATTCTTTTAATATATGAAGGATTCAACTGTTAATTTAACTCCATAATTTTACCTAGATACATATATATGTTCATACTCTAAAATAACGTCTTCTCACTTATACAATGAACTGGTTAATTGCAACAAAATTTTAATTAAATAAATGTATATTTAATAAATAATAGTGAAATGTGAATGATATATTTATGTCTTTATTATTCCAAAGAAATATCGAGGGCGTTTGTACTGTAAATGTACTATGCCGCCGCCACGAGTTGGTATCGTAAGTATATTTCACACCGGTGAAATTTCCAGATACACAGTTCTCGTGCTCAGTTTAACTGGAAGTTTGGTATTGACGTCCAAAGGCAACTAGAGTTAATTAGTTTGAAAATTCCTTCTTGAAACACACAAGCATTTTCTTTATATGGAAAAATGCTAAGTTGCATTTCTCACGACGTCACGTCAATCATAGTCGATTTGTAAATTTCTTTCTCATGGTTTAGTTTTCATAATTGAAGAAGGAACTTTCAGTCTTTAGTCTTTACTCACCGCGTTCCCGGACTATACCGGCCATTTATTAATTTTTATTTGTATTCCTACTGAGTCTGAAACCGGTCAGGATAAGTGTGTATCTTCAACAAAGTACTTGGTGACTCTGATCTAAACTCTTTCTCTATCCTGATCTTATCCTTACCAGACGTTAACGAGAGATCTTCATTTACCGTTACAGTAGCATATAGTATTTATTATATATACTCGTATATTACAGCTAAGTAGTAACATTGAGAATCGGTTTTATATTTAACTATTACTACTTTCCTTTATTTTTTTGCTTGGTACTATTACTTTTTACCTTTTTCATTCTCACACCTGAAGCTTTATTTTTATGATAAATTATTAAACAAACCAGAATACAATATTATGTGAAATTGCTATTTATCACCATAAATACTGAAACTAAAAAAAAATATTATAGAATACATTTACAATTCATCTACGGGATAAAAAAAGTAAGACCAAAAATTAATAGTAGGTACTACCTTTTTATAAGATACCATTTGTTTGAGACGTTTTAAAAACATATTCAAACTAAGTAATTCACTATTCGTGGCAAGGATATACCTGTCTCTTTCCTAGCCACAAATATTCCCCCGTCTCGCTCTTCCTGGGTTGGTGAATCTACTTGTAGTTTAGTGTATTCCGTGTAACCCAATTCCTTTCTGGTTAGATATAATGCAAACCTATATACTTATACCTAGAGTCTACTAGTATATCGAAAATATCTACCACCATTATTAAAATAAAGATTGTTTTTAATATGTCAAAAATAAAAAAGAATAAAGGAGTTACTATTTTTAAGTGTTATCTTGTATTGTAAGAGATTGTCCTTGTTATTTTTAAAGTATATAAAGTTTTTAATAAATCTTTTAATAATAAAAATATTTATTTTTCATTAGTACATACGCAACATTTTAAATCATATAAATAACAGGATTTCTAATGTTATTGACAAACCGACGGAAAAACAAACGAAAAATTTGAAAATATATTTCTGGCTATAGCCAGAAATATACAACCCAAAAATATCTAAAAATTTTCGAAAAATAAAAAGTTTTTCGTTTAGTTCCTTTGACGCCTTCGTGGCTATAAAAGACAATAAAAGTACCCATTGAAAACGACCCTTAAAAAAAATAAGAAATGTACGAAAATCCGATCTTCGTCCCTTAGAGGTGTAACAAGTATCTGAGATTCAGAATCCGCCCACAGGCACGCCAGCAAAAAAAAAGGCGCTATAGGTCCGGAGCGGAAAAAAGCAGAGGCTCCTAAACTGTTGATCTATAAAGCAATATAATATAAAGCTTATTGAAAGTATACTGGAAGTTCGAAACTTTTAAAACTTGTAGTAGACTCAGCGTTAACTCGATATTATCGCTTTAAAGACCCCTTAGATATTATAGTATTGTTTAAGGCAAGACATCTGGAAACGAATCTAATAAAATATATAAAGCGCACTGTGAACCCAAATCAAAATAACTGTTTAATATTATTATTTATCTACTAATATTTAAAAACTAGTTTAGCTTAAATTGAAGCTTCTTAATTGTGTGCAATGCATTTTTCACAATGGGGAACTAAAGAAAACTTGAAATCAAAAATCAGATAAATTAGCTATACATGAAATTTTTTTTTGGGAAAACATGTTGGCCGATGAGCCAACCTTCCTTCCCCTCCCCCTAACCTTCCTACCTGGGTAAGAGTTACCTGTTCTAAGGTAGGTTATACCAAATTATACCAAAACTATTTAGACACCTGAAAAGATCCTCAAAAGTACAACTGACCGTAGTCAAATTAAAACAAAAAAATAAAATCAACAAAAACCTAAAAAGAAGATCCAGATTGATGTTAGGATAGTAATAGGGCAAACTATGACAGGATAGTATTACATATTTATTTAATTTACAGGTTTTCCCATGTACCGTCCCTGCTCATATTATTAGAAATACTGCCAAAATTCTGAAAATTTAACATTAGAAGTTGAAAAACTGAGAAATAATCAAATGAATACAATTTTATATTTTGTGTCAGATAAGTGTATGCAAATAGAAGTGTGGCAAAATTCTCCCAGTAGCAGTGTTAAATTTTCAGAATATTGTCAGTGTTTCTAATAATATGAGCAGGAACTATAAAAACAAAAAACAACCACAAATAATACATGAAAACTATCTTTTAAAATAATGTTAAAGGCGAAACATTACAAACAAGTAATAGAGTCAATAAAAGGAGCATCAGAGTAACAAGAACATCATCACATAGTGGAACGCAAAGTATGTTTTCTGATTTAAAGTTTGAGAAGCACCGCTATTAAGGCGGCTCACACTCTGTTACACACTGAATATAGTGTTATGAAGGCGTCCTTAGCGAAGTGTGGATTAGATTAGGGGCCTGTGACGAAGGTCTTCCGGCCGCCAGCTCTTTTCATACGATTGTTTTCTTCTGCCATATTTCACTTATCGCGGCACAAACAGGCCCGCGACTATTTGCTCTGAAGAAATATTATCAGTAATTTTTACAGAGGCAACATCTTATATATTTATTCAATAAGTGGCACAGTTTCTATCAACATTGCTAAAAGTGTTTTAAACATGCTTTTTTTTTTAATTTATTATAATATGATCTTTTTTTAAACTATTGTCTTCAATTTAATTATTGCGTTTCTCTTTATATTTTGTATTAAAGAGGTTTAAAAATGTATTTTTTATAAAACTCAGTGCTTAATTTTAACAGACTTTTGCCTTCAGTACACAAACTGACTGACTACAAGACTTTCCTGAGTATTTACGCAGGGAAGTCTTTGGGGAAATTTGGGAAATCGGACAATGGCGGCATCGTTATAATCAAGTACTTTCAATGCTTTCATTTCATTTTCAACGAATTATAAGCATAATTAATTACGCCTACACCACCACAAATAAAGTCTACCTTTTTACGGGCATGGATAAGTTAGGATAGACTTTCACTTTTTTTGTATCATAAGTTCTGTAATAAATAAACCACGAAGTCCATGAATTGTAAGGACTAGAAAACATAGCTACGAATATATAAGCAAAAATAATATGGCCGTCTCTAATCACATACACACACACACTCACACACATCGTCACAGGAGTGTCAGAAAAAATAACGGTGTTTTTTTTAGAGGCGTGGTTTTCAATCTGGTACTACTTTTTTCGTAGTTGGTGTTTTTGACAGCTGTCACTTGATTTATGCTCAGTTTGGTTTGCCATTGTATAATGAATAGATTTACTCCTGAACAACGTTTGCAAATAGTGCAAATTTAGAAAAAAATCACTCTAAATTTTTTTAAAATCACTCTAAAATAAAGTAAAAATCGCGTCGTGGGCCTGTGGCGTGGCCTCCAAGATCGTGCGATTTAACACCGCTGGACTATTTTTTGTGGGGTTATGTGAAGTCGCTTGTCTACGCAGATAAGCCGGACACGATTAACGCCTTGGAAGAGAATATTCGGCGCGTTATTGCTGACATACGGCCCAACTTGCTGCAAAAAGTGGTTGAAAATTTGGCCTCTCGGCTGGAATTTGTTCGAGTCAGCCGCGGCGGCCACTTACCCGAAATCATTTTTAAAACATAATGGCAAACCCTTATCTTTATAATAAAACTAAATTCTTAGCCATAACATCAAATTATATGCGTTTTATCTCTTCTTGAAAACCACGCCTTTAAAATCATCACCCTATACAATAAGCCGAATACTGTACAGTAGAGGACTTTGCCCAACCGGGCAGAAGCGCCCTGAATGATGATATTAGATTAAGGTTAGCGAGAACATGTGAGGGTATTTTTTGTTATATTTCATTAATAAAAATATATTAAATTAATTATATTAATTATTATCATTTAAATTTCTTATTATAGTTATTTTTATTTCTATTGTAGATGATATAATTATTAGAATTAAAGCATTTCCAATTATTTATTATCGGTAGGCAGGAAAATTGAGACACGAAGTTGCTCACAGATAATTTTAGTTCTTCTTTGACAGTTGAGAATAAAATCACAAAAATGGATAATAAACGTAACTTTAGCAATTTAAGTTATTAGCAAATGCCTTTTTCTAGTGTTTCTTTGTCTTGTACTTTTTGTAAGCGTGAAGGTCACGTGGTTAAAAAAAAACGTATTATAAGCCAACGAATAATAAACATATTGTTTATAAACATAATATAATAATTAAAAGGGCATTTATTAAAAAAAAAAAAGAAAACGTGTGATAAAACACTTTATGGACACTGTACCAGTTCAAACATAAAGTATATGTAATATTAATTACAAATGAAAAACAGTGCTTTATTTTATATTTTATAATATTATAGATGCAGATGGTATTTGTGGTTTATTCAACGAGATATTTCGCGATTTGCGTGTGCCCTAAAAATATTTAACAATTTCAAATACGGCATATATAATAAAATATTAAAACCATTATAAACCAGAAAAGAAACGCCGCGACGCCGCGAAGGGGCCGAAATATCAAATTGCATCACATAAAACTTTCCAATGACATCATTCTCTTTCCCTCGTTGCCTTTTACTTTCTCTCCCCAATTTTTCTAATCTCCGCCGTCGGTCGTCGACGGGACTTCACATCAAACTTCGTGTGCGCGGATCCTTCCGACAGATGTAAGTTCTTATTCGAGTTGCGTGGAACCGAGAGAAATGCCACGGTGTATTATAAAAGTTGCCCACAAAAGACTTGAAGATGTGACCAAGTTGTTCGACGCATTGCTTCAGGTCGGGAGCTGATGCTCGATATATAATATTGTTTTATAGTAGTATAGATTATGTAGTAGGTTAGTTTTGTATATACAGAATGTCCCCGACATTCCCGAAGACTTGAGCGGGTGTTGGGGGGGGGGACTGTTCCCGAAGACTTAAGTGGGTTATGTTCCCTATTACGTGTAAGAATAAGTATAAAAAAATGGGAAAAAATGCTCGGTAAGGCCGATCAATGACCGACCACAACGCGGCCTCGCTAGCGACCGAACTTATGACAAAAGCGATTTCATATTATCAACTAAAGTTTACATTTTTTTTACTCGGAAACGATGAATTTTGATATAAGGTCAAGACAAATCTTATTTGAAATCGCAGGGCCAATAAAGACACGACACGGTGTATAGTAGTGACGAGATGACCAGTTTTAAATGATGATTGGGCGTGGTAGACTAATCTTCATCATTATTCATAAACACTTACACAGAGATCTCCTAGTGACGTAGTGGTATTACACCTGCTTGTTATTTATAGGTCCCAGGTTTTTAACCGCTTTGTCCTGCTTTTTTATGCCTCTAATAATATTATATTTAATAGACATTTCTGTTATCTTAATATTAATACTGTTCTGTTCTCGTTTGTTTTGGTACTTAATCAAAGGATATATCTTTCTAAATAAAGTAAAAAGCACCTATACGTAAGTGTATGTATGTGGTTATATTATACAACCACGATTAGGTTAAAACTGCAACAGATTTTAAGCAACCCAAGTAACTGGTTGTTAGTAATGGAACATCTATGAGAATGTACGAACATATTCTGTAGAATATTCCAATTTATTATTGTACAAAACTGTACAAAATTGCTTTATGAAATTTAAAAAAAAATAATGTAAGTTTCTTTTATACTAAGAAAAATGCAACCTATCAATGGAAAATTAAAAGACAAAAAATATAAATTATTTTATACTAAACTCCCTTTTAGCAACAGTGTTAGTAAAAAAAAACATAAAAAAAAACATAAAAAATAAAAGAAAATATAACATTTTTTTAATTTCAGATTACGAAAGATTGAACAGTTTGACCTTCAAGTTTTGATTGAATTTTTTGCGAGGCAGTGAATGAATTTAATAGGACATGCTCATGCGACACGCTCGTTAGGCAAAACTTGGAGGGACGCACAGAGGCGATGAAAGTCAATGCACCCAGTTGTCACGTTGTACAAATAGATGCGAGGAAACACTGCTGAATGTAGATGCCAGTATCAGTTAATATTTTGGAATATAGATTAATTTAATAATCCACAGTTGATGATAAATTTTATCAATTCCCTTACTGAAGTTTTACTTCTAACGCGCGTGGTATGACCACAGACGCGTCGTTTTTATTTTTTGGTTTCTCGGTTACAGCTGGTAACATGACTAATAAGTTGGGGTTGTTGGGGGGTTTTGTGTTATAAAGTTTTTTAATACTCGCACTTACTATGTTATTGCGCAACTCCAATGGTTTCGATTTACCTACCGAAATATTTAATATTAATTCCTCCAAAATGGACTTTTTTTTATAACTCTGCAAAAGTTTCGCAAAATCTGTCTTAAACAACTAAACCAATATAATTACAAAGAAAGATTACATTGCAAAAACATACGAATATCATTTTAAATTCGTTATATCAAATCAATTGTGTGAATAATAAACACAATATTATTAAATATCTATTATTCACTTAACTCAGCGTGAAAGAAATCTTTACAGCTGTTATTTGTTTTTTTTTTAAGTTTTGCATTTGATTGTGAAATACTGAATGAAATAATTTAGGTTTAACAGACCGATATCAAATCGTCACAATAAGAGTTACGTTTAATATTTTGTTAACAAAGTAAATGTGATCAAATAGAATATACAATCATAGTTATAATCAGGTTTTCAGTCGTAAATATTATGTATTTAGTGCTAATGTTAAAATGTTGAATATGACTATTTTGGTCCAGGCAAACATCAAAATGAATAAATAATACATCTGCCCTCGTCGGCACTCGTCGGGGGATTAATATAATGTTTTCTTCGAGAGAGTGCCACGCTCCATACCACATACTTCGAAAGGACGAAACGGGCCGCTGTCTATCCGGGCAAAGTTACATGAGATGGGGTCGCAACGAAGAGACACATTATAGTCCCGGAGTGGGCAAACTTATTCAATTACATGCATGATTACATTACGACCGCCTGCCTACCTGATGTCCCGCGTCACGCCGTTAGCGACACATATTTCACACTAATATTACACTGTATATTTTTACATTTAATATATTTTTTTTTAAGATTTTCGTGCTTTCACAACTTTTCCTAGACTGTGAATGAATCTTATGCAACACGCTCTTTCGGTTAAACTCGGAAAGACTATCGGAGGTGACGTGCTCATTCGGTTAAGACACTGATTTTTTTCTTATTTAAATACACACGCGAAAACAGTTTCAGTATCAGTTTCAGTTTCAGTTTCAGTGATAACAAAATGAATCAACTCACTTTTAAAGTGCGTGGTGCAACCACACACACTGTTTATTTTTATAAATACATATACAAATGTAATAAATTAGTAAACATAATTATTAATTTTACATATTTGTCCGTGATATTTCTTCACCAGCCTCCCGTCAAAATTTACAAAAAAAAACTAAAATGGTGTTAAAATTTAAGATGATTTGAAAGAATGTGATAATACCATTGTATGTTTTTTTTATTTTAATTTACTCAGACCTAAAAAATAATCCACTGTCGCCTCTGTGGCCATCCAAAACGCACATCGAATGGGCTTAAAGTGCTGCAGGCATAAATGGAGATAGGATATGGAACAACCTACCACAAGTTGGCGAGTAATCTGGGTGGGAAATGCCTTTAAGGCGCCACCAGTCCCTAAAACGTGTTTTGTAACGTATTTTGGTGCATTTTGTTGAAGTTATTCCCAACAAATGGCTAAAACTAAAAATACCACAATATTCTACATATATTAATTTAGTACTTTGCTTAAAAAAAAACCGAAATACACCTTATTATAGTAATGAAAATAAATAAATAAGAAAGTGTTGTTTTTTTCTTGCAACGATTTTCTTTTAAGTTGTGTAAGTGACGCGAACCTAATTTTTCTTTCTAAAGATAGACAATATAATAATCTAGGACATTACTTAAAAAAATACATTTTTTTCAAATGATAATAATTATTTAAATACAAAAAACATGTTTCATCGATTCCAAATGTGACGAATTCGCGGTCGGCGAGTATATCCGTCTCTTTTCTACACGTCAATGTTCGAATAAAGCCTACTCTTTCTAATCTCAAGGACAAATGCGTCCCGGGGCGCCTTAAGAGCATAGCCGTAAGACGTCTGGTTCTGGTTAACTAATTTACTTCTAAACAATGTATAGAAGCAGTTGATATTATGATGATGTTAAAACGTTTTTATATTCTGATATGATTCTATAATATTATTAAAACGAAGGACAACATTCACGTTTTGTTCTCGTATTATACACAGGGGATTTCTCTGAAAATCTGCGGCGAATACACCACGCATCGGAAAATCTGTTATTCAGATGGGTGATAGTGAATAAAGGGGTGAGGGTTTGTGGTGGCAGCGAGGCGTTGACGGCAAAATAGAAGTGTCGCCATATTCGTGGTCGTAATGACATGTGACAGGGTTAAATAACACCCGGTATAACGGTAATACAATTATTGTAACCTTAAATTAAAAAAACACAAAGAAGGGTACTTAGTATGAGATATGGATAATTATTATAATGTGTTTGTAACTGAAATAATAAAGAGATATTTATGTTAGTATTTTTCTTTTATATTTTTATTTATTTTAACAATTACACGATTATAGGTTTACAACAGATTCGTGTGTACATATTAATAAAAGTATTGTATCAGTGAGTGTTTGATACCACTGCCACCTCTGCTCGCTGCTTTCATAACTTAACTAAATGTTTTTTGTTCTAAAGAAGGCAATTCAATTTTTTCATATTTTTAATTAGTTGCCAACTAACAATAAATAAGCAAAAAAAAAATACAAAAATATGAAGCAAAACATATTGAAAAGGTAATATATTTATTTATATATATATTATAGATTGGATGAAACGATATTTTTAAGCTTTCGCCATTCGGCGTCTTCAGAAAATATATGAAAGATGACGTTTAAAATGCAACCTTCATAAATTAAAAAATCGTATTTTCAACTAAAAGATAAATATATCCAGCCACTACAATTATTATTATATAATTTCAGTTTTGCTAGATAAATCAATTAGTATTATGAAATGAAACTAATTTCTTAAAAGAATATATTAAGAATATATATATTAAAAGAATAAGTTAAATGCTGTTAAGTTAGTTTAATTTTGTCTATTTAGACCTACAGATCTGCAAGCGCCCAAAACCCAAATGTGAGAGAGTTCCCATGTCTTTAAATCAATTTCGCGGGCAAAGACTTCAAAACTTTTACATTAAAGCAAGCATCGAAATCGTTGCCGTGAGTTCTCGCGTGAATTGGAACGGGTAAAGCGGAAAGTAATTTGGTACAGGATAATCTATGATTATTAATTCTAATGTTTAATGGCGTTGTAGTCTCACCAACATAAAACGCATCACAAAACTTACATAGAAACTGATATACAACGTTTCTGGTGGTGCACGTTATGTTAGTGTTAATTTTATATGTATTTTTATTGTTCGCGCTTAAAAACTTATCGTCTCTTACAATAATTTTGCATGTTTTACAACGAGGTCTTTTACATGGTTCGACCCCGTTTTTTGGAAATATGTTAAGTGGTTGGTTACCAAACGTTTTATTTTTATTTAAAATATTACGTAAATTTGGGGGACGTCGGTAAGACAATATAGGGGGACAATCGAGTATATTTTTCCAATTTGGATTATTAGAGATTATTGAATATAAGTCTTTTAAAATTGGATTTAATTTTTCAACACCAGGAAAATAGGTGGTGTTCAGAAATTTTTTTTTGTTAATAGAGTTTGTTTTTATTTTAGGTATAAATTTGAAGAAGAGTCTAAAATTTGTTTTTTTAAGAGATCGAGTACCCACTCGATCTCTTAAAAAGGATTTTTTTAGGTTAGTGAGATATGTTTCTAAATCATTTTATTATTAGAGATTCTATGACCGCGAATAGAAAGGGAATATGGTATTGATTTTTTTGTGTGAAACGGATGGCAACTATCAAAATGTAAATATTGTTGCTTATTGGTTGGTTTTATGTGTACTGAAGTTTTGAACTGACCACCAGAAATAGCTATATCAACATCCAATAACGTAATGCAACTATCTGAGATATTACGTGTGAAATCTAATGGCCTAAAAGAATTTAAATCGGATATGAAATCCGTTAGAGAATCTCTACCATGTGGCCAAATAACAAAGATATCATCGATAAAATGAAGCCAAACTAAAGGCTGCAAAGATTGACTTTTAAGAAAATTGTGTTCTAATTGACCCATAAACAGATTTGCATAAGAAGGAGCCATTCTAGTGCCCATTGCAGTCCCTTTTGTTTGAAGGTAAAAATCGCCTTCAAAAGAAAAAGCATTGCAAGTGAGCACAAAATTTGCTAACTCTTAAGAAAATCTTAAGAAACTCTTAAGAAAAAGATGGTGTTTGTGGAGATTGTCTTTTATTGAGAAAATGTCGCAATGCTTTTAATCCAGCATCGTGTGGAATATTAGTGTATAAAGAGACCGCATCAATTGTTACAAGAAGAATATCTCTGTTATTACATAATTTTATGTTATTTAACATTTCAAGAAAATGGTACGTATCTTTGACATGAGAATTTAAAGTTATGACAAAGGTTGTAAAAAAAAATCTACATATGCTGATATTTAAGACTGAGCAACTTTCAAAGCATGATACTTAATCTCATTCAAATAATCTACATTCATGATATGGGAAATACAATAGATTAATTAGACTACAAGAAAGGAAAAATAACACAAATAAAATATGAAAGGATGGAAAATTATACTTATCTCACTCCGTGTGAGGAAAGGATAAATGTGCAAGGAGGTCGTCCGCGATAGGTCTTCTACTAGGATATGAGACGGGACGTTGGTTGTTAATATGTTTAACCTACACACATATAATAAGTATATATGTGTGTAGGTTATAATCTATATTATACACTATCAATCAAATGATGTGATAGTGATATTAAATTGCGTGTGTTATCGATAGTAACCATCTACCGCCTGCTGCCCGCGACAGCACCCTCCCTCTTCCCCCTGCCCGCCATTGAAGCCATGCGAATCATAATGTTAACTAAATAACTTTTATGTTATTTATCAATGTACAAAACATGAATGGGAAAGATACTATTTTATACAAACCCTCTGAGGAAAAACGTATACCATTTTGTTAAAACGTCATATTATTTTCCTCTTTTTTAAAAATACATCTCGTGTCAGTATTCTTCTTTACCTAGGAGCCGTTAAATCGCGTTAAAAAAAACTACGCTACATAAATTTTGTTGAAATACAATAGTGACAATAAGTTTAAAACACCTCTAAAAAAGTAATAAATGGTAAGAACTCAAAAAACTCAACTATTGGTCAATTTGAAGTTCAAGTTTCCTCCCTAATTTCTTTTGGAAAGCCTTTAAACACCTTTTTATTCTCACATCATATAAATTGGTCCACTTATTTATTTGCAAAGTATGCTGCTTGAAGCCTTCTTTATTTTATGTTTCTTATACCTTAATTATTCGATTGGCAACATTTTACATTTTCCCAATAATTCTTGGTATTTGTTTTTGTTTTTTTTTTGTTGTTTTCATAAAACCTACCTAGAAGTATTTAATTTTATTTGTGTGAGTTTTGAAAGTTAATCCAGACTGTAATAAAGAGTAAAACAGAACGTAATACGACATATACAGGATGGTTCGAGAAGTGCAACATTTTAAATTTATTGCACACTCTTTGTGCAGTTTATATGCATTTCGCTAAGTTCGCACAATAAAAAGAAAAATGTTACGCAACACTGGAAAAGGAGAAAATGTCATCAGGAGGCAGGGGAAGGATAACGCGCGGTATATATCAGCGAGATAAAATGACACAGGGTGCTCTGGTGGTGCGGTGGCTGTGCTCCTTCCTCTGCCCTCCGCGACAATGGAATATTGGGATACGCTGCCGACTCGAGTCGCTACTGATTTACGATATCTTGTTTCGCGAAACTACTTCGAGATAGAACCGCAGTCTTAGCTTTCTACTTTGCGAGGGTATTTCTATAGTAAACGGCTAACTCATACGGAAATTGTAGGTCTTACTCTAACTTTATAAATGCATAATATTATATAATTATAAACAACAAGCTTTACATATAGATAGTTTACAAGACAAGGTATACCTTGTTTATGGTTGTAATATACTACCACATATAGAGAATTATTTTTGAAATATATACATTTTTATTTAAATTATTACTTTATCATAAATTTATTTATTTTACGTAATCTATAGCAAAAGTAAACTTGTAACAGACGGTACAACCTAGTCAGGTTTAATAAATTTAGAAGATAATTCGTAATAAATAATTTACAAAAAAATAAAATAATGAATAAATAAGTAAGAGAATAAACAGTTAACAGGATTCCGTGTTCTTAAACATTAAAATGACAAACTAAAAAAAACATTAGTCTTTGTCCCTACAAACTAAAAAAATATTTTGCTGGCTTTTCCAAGGCTGATTATAGTTGGAAATATACCAAAAAGAGGGTGCCCGCTGGGGTTTTATTTCGAAAGTGCAATATGTAAAATTTTGAAAAATTCAGAAAAATTAAGTAATTAGTGGAGATATAAGCTAAACCAATAGTGAAAGACATATTTATACTACATGTTCATCTATTTGCCAAATAAATATAAGATACACAACAAACCTTTTTTTGCTACGAAATTGTTTGGAATTTGAATTTCCAAATCAATCATACATAAATACGCATACAGTATTTCATCGATTTAGCTGTTTGTATTCTTAAATACTAATTTTATCATTCTCCTTTCCAATATATTTACGAAAGTGTATTACCATTCACAAAAAAATCTTTTTGTAAATGGTTTTTTCTTTTTTTAAATTAAAAACTTAGCCATTTTTCAAAAAAATGTGCGAGTTGAGTAATTACAGTTAATTTTAATTTTATAGTTGATTCTGAATAGTTCATTTATTAAAGTAAACTTTTTCTGTTTCTCAATACGGGATGATTTTTTTTCTCATGGACATTCTATTACGGGATTATTCTAGACGACAAATTGGACGCTTTTGCTTTACAAGTTTTTAATGTGTCAAAAAAAGTAGACAAGTTAGGCAATAGAAAAAATCCTAGAAACATTTAAACGCATAGTTACTTTACGAGTAGGTGCCGCCTACTCTTGTGAGGCGTATAGGGGTGGGGAGGGTGCGGTGCGGCAACCAGCGGTGAAGCCATTATTCTTGGATATTATTTTTTTGTAGAGAAAAAATATGCCCTTATTTGGAGAAGTTGTAAAACAAAAGCTGTTTAGTTTAAAGTGTAGAATAACCCCGTAAAAGGATGTGCATGACAAAAAAGCGTCCTGAATAATAATGAAATATAAATATATTAATATATTTGACGTACGGAGAAAAAGACGAAAAATACAATGTCGAAAATGTTCAGCGGAGCGTGCGCGAATCCGCCCGAGTCTTCAGAGCTGCTATTATTGGTATTATATGCCGCCAGTCTCAATGCAAATTCAGTGATGCCGCCCAAATGTGTCGCCGGCCGACTGAAATGACGGCGGATGCTTCAGCCACGCATGAAATTGGAAATTGCTCAGTCGACGTCAGTTTTTCAGGGTAAAAACGCGCGCAGCTCCTCGCACCGTGCCGTTGAGGTTTCACGGTGAAATGTACAAAATATGTACTAGTTTTTTTGGCCGATATATTTTATGGCCGATTCGTTGCTAAAATGAGGTAGAAATGCCTTTTTGAAACATCTACGGCTTTATTGTACGAACGGCATTTTACAATCTTTATTAAAAAAATATTACACAATTTTTCATAGGCAGTGAATGAATCTAATGCGACACGCTCATTCGGATACACTCGGGAAGACGCTCTGAGGTGGTGTGCCCAGCTGTCACCATTTTCTTCTTTTAAAAATAGGCGTGCAACAACATTGTCACATTTTGATGCATTGTGAGTTTTTGTTTGATTTGATATTAGTTGTATTATTTTTCTAAGAGTTCATAAAAAGGGCAACCTAAATTATCCATAAAAGAAACAGAGGCCATATTTACCGTAAAATATATGATATATTATACATACAGATATCATTAGTAGAAAACGGTTTTTTTTTTACTGTCTTTCTAAATGTTATTTTGTTTACACGAGAACTACCAAGCCTATTGAAGCATGTTTTTTTTTATGTATTATTCTTAACTTTCTTGCATATTTATATCGTAGAGTGACGCAAAGAAACCTTAAGCAAATCTTTTCTTATCCAAGGAATTCGGGAAGTAAAATCCTGCAGTAAAAAATTTCGTTGAGTTTTTTCTACTAAAAAAATATACTCATTTTCCCCGTATGTTTAACGAAGAATAAAAGTTTCAGTAACTGCGTTATAAACGGTAAATCTTATCATAAAATATGGTCAATACCCATAAATCTAGAGTAACCATATTATTAGAGGGGCGTGGTAAACGGTCGTCGCGTTGGAGTAGCCGGCGGGGCGTCTCACAAAAAGTTTTCTCCTCATAAAAAGGTCATACGCTGGGGCCTATTATGGTCAGAGTTATAGCACAGATTCATTTTTCAAAGTATTCACTGGTCGTAAAGTAATCAAATTATCAAACCAGACATATTCTTAATTATGATTTACGCGAATGAATATCTTTTTTTTATAAATATACTTTAATGGGTTGGATCATACAACTAAGGTTATTTGCTTGTGCAGGGGAGAAAATGGTAATATGCGGATGGCCACTCGTAGGCGTTAAGTCATTGCAGTAGTCAAACTCAAGACAACTAGATTCAACTACGAAATGAAATATTATCAGAAATGCTCGAAATGTTGATATTCAAAATGACCCGTTTCTAATACGGACGAACCGCTTTTAAAGCCTAGTGGGTCGAACCTGGCGAAGTTATCTTTCGCTAATATACAACAGTGCTTTTCCCAACACTGTCGACTGGGTTAAGTAAAAAAAAAACACAAACACTCAATCATTATATATTCTCCAACATTTGCCTACCTGCAATAATATGGCCTACCTATATGAATACGATTTAATTCAGCTTCCCAGCATATGCAATTTGGTGAACATTTATCAAATCATCCTATTGTATTAAATATGACCTCAAAGGATATACAAAATATTTTGTTTAACTAAATATTTTTTTTTTTCATTTACTACCATTTTTATTTTTTTAATATTAGTTAACGTAATATATATTCTCTCAAATGTGCGGCGTAAAAAGCTGACAGGTAAGAAGTAAAACTATTTTCCTAAAATTTCGGCACTTTACAGACTAGCCGCTGTTGCGGGCAGTTAAAAAGATTAAAATCTTTATGTCTGCCCGAACAAGGTATAGCCATCGTTTATTAAAATTTTACTTATTTGTTAATTACAATTACAATTACATTATTATACATTACATTATTCATTATACATTACATTACATTACATTATACAATTATACACTATTATTATTTATTATTATTATATTATTATTTTCGGCACTTTGTAAAAAGTTACATTTAGCATTTCATAAAACAAAAATAAGGTGTTATAATAATAACTTTATTACTTTGGTATTATGGCAAAGGCAGCTATCTCTGCGACTAACGTGGTTATAGGGAACCAAGTTTCTGTGTTATCAGGTTTAGAGCGTTGTAAAAGGAGTATCATTATTTGCTTCACTATTATGCTTTCTGAACCTGCTTCTGTCACGGGTCTACTTTTTTAGGTTACGATCTAAAGAGTGTCTTTTATAATAAATAATGTTTACTTGGTCACGTGTAAAATATTTTATTATATGGTAGGAGTATATATTTTTTTATTTCAATATAGCTAGGTTCTTTACTATGATACTGTGGTAAAAATATTACAACGATGCCGAGAAAATGACTCAAGAACAAATAAGTAAGTGTTTTTTATGCCAAAAATAAAAGAAACTTCATCTAAAAGACCGTAAAGTGACTTTTTTATTTTCGTCGTGAATGAATCACAATATGACAATATAAACACCAGTTGTTTTAAAAAAAAGGGTTATTTAACCCTTAATTATATAAAAGGTTAATTTTCAAAATAAAAGTATTTGTTTTAAAAAAAAAGGTTAGAATAAAGAAATTAATAGTTCGTTATTTATTATTTTTTTTGAAATTTAAATATATTATAGTGAAAAGTGAAAACATGCTTCATAGTAGAATGAAATTGAAAAAAACTCATCCCTACACAACGAATTGAGATACTATCCTTTTTTTTAAAGTCGGTTAAAGAAACATTTTCGAACTACCGTCCTTTTAAAAGATTTTAAAATAGTTTCTTAATATTATAAATTATTCGATAGAATCAAGTTTCGCACAAATTCTGGATTAGCATCCCATAAATATGGGAGGCTAATGGGAAGTTAATAAATCACGAATTCGGTAAATACTGAATTCGTGATTTATTTAATTCTAACTTCTCCCAACAAGCAAAAGTTTCGCAACGTTGTCTTAAAATACTAAACCAATGCACAAAACCACGAACCAAATTCCTAGTTTAGTTCTATATTATGTAGGTTTTTGTTTTCTACATACATATAAATAACCAAATCTTTTATTGTATTTTTGTTTAAATTTTAATTCGTTTAATTTTATTTAAATTTAAATCTTACTTAAATTCGTTTATTATACTACGATATTATTATTTTTTATCTCCAATTATCTTTATTAGTCAATTGGGCTATTGGAATATATAATTGGGATAATAATATATAATTGGGATAATAATAATATATAATTGGGATTGGAATATATAATTAATATTAATATATATTGTCTTTACGTCATTATATTGTGTACAATTTCTGTTGGGTAACCAGAATAAATAAATTAATGAGTAATTGCAAGTAGTGCAAGTGTTGCCAGTTATAGAAGAAAAAGAATCTGAATTTCTGAAGCTGAAACACTTTTGCAATCTGAATCCTATATTGACTAACTGCCCTGATTAATATTATTGTATCAAATATTAAAATATCTTTATTACAACGTACCATTAAGATTTCTAAAATTACATTTCGGATTAAAGCACAGATTGGTCCAATGATCAAAGTTCTGCCTTTAAATCGCCCGAAGCTGACCAGAAGGCGTCGGCTATAATCGTTAAGGCGTCGGATGGTTACGTTATCGTCGCTTCTGAAAGTGAGCTTTTACTTTGGTGAAAATACCGATCGGCGCCGGCGCGGCGACTGAAAATGTTTTTTAAATGTACTTAGATCCTATGAATCATTTTTGAATAATATAATTCTTTTTAAATATTACTCTTATTAATAAAAACATAAATGAGTACTAGTTTGTCCTTGCAAGGTATTTATTAATATTCGTTAATAAGTTATTTTTCCTAGGGTATTCCAGTTCTTAATCCAGGTAGATTCATTGATTTATTCCAGCCTCTCGCAATACATTCTGTTTGGCATTCCTGAAGCGACGAGGTCGCGATCGTTCGGCTGAAAACATCCCATTGTGTAGCCACAATGGGAGAAAACATTTCTTTTACATATAGAACCAACGGAGCGGTGATCTGTGCGGGACTTGGCCACTCTAGTACGATAATGGTCGAGTGTAAAGCGGTGTTTGTACTTCCCTCGCCGAGAGGCAATGATCGTACCGTTTGTTATAAATCTTTTCGTATTGAAAGTAATGAAGCTGTTATAACTCGTTACTTTGTATCAATATTTTAGGTATGTTTTTTAAGATCGTCAAATATTGTAAACCTATTAAAACCCTGAATCAAACTTTATCAGTTTAGGAAAATAGGTAATTTATAGTCAGTAGATTTGAAATCAATTGCAAGTCATATGCAAAATATAAAAGATAATTATTGCTTTTCTACTAAATCAGAGAGCCATGGATAGGATCAGTATCAGGCACAGAGTGCCCAATGAGGAATTCGAAGTCGCACTAAGGTCACGGACATTTTGCGACGAATCGCCGGCCAGTAATGGCGCTGGGCGGGTCACGTGGCAAAACAGACCGACACGGGGTAACGGAAGAAGCTCGTTCAGTGGAGACCGAGGACAACCAAGTGGAAAGTCGGAATACCACAGCTGAGGTGGATGGATGACATCCGTAGGGCTGCATAGGGAAACAGCTGTCTCCAAACAGCAACAGATAGGAATACGTGGAAAGAAATGGAAGAGGCCGACACCCAGGAGTGGATGGCGACAGGCTAAGGAAGAAGAAGAAGAAGTGACTAAATCACAGCATTTTAATACACATTCATAACCATTGTTTATATGCTACAAGGGAAACAATACTAGTACTTAGTCATGGAAATTTCTTAGCATAAAATTTTCCGAATAGGATGAATTATTAAAAAAAAACACTAAACCGTAATACGGTTATACAGTAATGTAGTTAATTTAATTCATATGATTCTATCATTTGAGAATATTATAAGTAACTCCAAAACTATTTATGCCGTATTTTTTATAAAGTAATTGCTATGAGGTGGTTCGAATCTATGCAATTATTTTGGGCCCTATTCAACTAAACCTAATGCGCTTATACTAGAGTCAGGAAAGATGGTGGCAATGAAACTAAATAATAGTATGACTATTATTTGAGAATTTGAACCCGCAACCGCTGGGTTTATAGTTTAAGGCCTTGGCCACTAGACTACCACGATCACGAAATCTCCACTATATCTAATGACATAAATTCGTCAGTAAACATCTTTATAAAGTATAAAGTAAAAAGTATAAAGTATAAAGTCTTTCCTATTTCGTTATTATATTTGTTTAACATTATTACTAACATATCTTCACATTTTAAAAAAGATAAATGTTTGATCCATTTACACAAGCAAGTTTGCAATTTTATTTATTTTTTTTATTTTCCATGAGTAATTTATTACATAGGGTTAACCTTAAATTTTTTAAAATAATATATATACATTTACATTTTATACTGCATTACAACATGTTATTTTACATAATAAATTACCTGCACAATAATAAACTAATTTAGCAGGAGCATTAATTACAATAATATATAAAATATACTTCGATATACAGTCAACTTTAGAAAAACACCTATTTCCATACTAAAATGCCCTAAAATACTCTATTTTAAAATTATTCTTTTCAGAATTGAGTGTCACTCAGTTTACTGATTTATAAAAGCTACTAAGTATTAAGTATTTATACGAAATTATAAAAGTACTGTTTAATAAGTGACCTCATTTTAATTTAAATTCTTATGTTAAAAATGCAATTTTGTTTCAGTTTGTCTAGTCATTTAAAAATACATAAAATCTTATCAATGCCAATTATAGGAAAGATAATAGATTGAGAATAGATAGACATTGCATCAAAATTGTAAGGATGTAAAATATTCATTTTACCAAGCATGCAGCCCACTTCACTGACTGAAAAGCCTTTCAGTTCATTCAGTAACAAATCTGCTTAAAAGTCCTACCTTTTCGTACTTCCCAATGCTTTTCCGTGCAGACATGTACTTTGTCAGTAAAGTGTGTCCAAAACGTGTTATCCCTCATAATATAGAACAATCGAGCGAATAACTATAATTATTAAGGTTGAATATTAGGGTTATTTGACGAAACCTAAAATATATTTCTTTATTATTTTTATGCCCTGATGATCTTAGATTCAAAAGTAGTAATGACGCTTTAAAGCAGAGGTTCCCAAAGTGGTCCCCACGGACCCCCGGGGGTCCGTGAGGACTGCCAGGGGGTCCCTGACAGGAAAAAAATAATTCCACGATACAAAAATCCTATCACAGTGGAATCCTGGGGAAGGGGGTCCACGAAGGATAAAAAATACTGGGCTAAGGGTCCACGGGAAAAATAAGTATGGAAAACATTGCTTTACAGACTACATACGTATTATATAACAAAACAATTGTAAATTTATTACGCACTTTATGTAAGTTTGAGAAAAATACGTTTATTTAGGGCGTTATCAGATTACCATTAACACAAAGTATTACTCTTGTACGTACAACCCTAATTTTAATTAGACAAATGATGTATAACATTATCATATCAAATCATATCATAACATTATTTGTTTTAACCTTACAAAAAATAATTTCTTATGAAGTGATATTTAAAATTTAATTAAAGAATAGCCTAATGCCGCTTAGTACATACGTAGCTGATTGCAGAATGTTAAACCTGTCAATTCCATTAGAAATTAATACCCAGGCAGTGTTTTTGTTGAAAAACATTATAAATTGAACCGAAATTACCGTGCGAAAATAAATTTCAAAAGAAGTTCAGTAACGCCGGAGCTATTATTTGCAACACTCATCCATTAATGTCTCGTTTTTAGATCGAAATAACAGAATACTTACGTAAAATTTTAAAAATGCGCAAAAGATTCTATAGAAAATGTGCGATTGTCGTGTGTTTTCAGTTTTACTGTAGGAAAGGTTCCGCTTCATCTGGATCGGTGTACGTTTTCAGGCAATTTGCCCGCTGTTTTCCTTTGGTGCGCGACACACGCGAATGCTGCCAATAGAGTCGCAAGCTTTCAGCCTGAAAAGAGTATACTTATGTATTTCGAGGGACAAATTAATGACAGTAAAATTTAAAAAAAAAGATTATTCAATTCAGTAAATTTAAGGTGTTTGAGTTAATAGGGATACTATATTTAATTATTGAATAATTTATTAAAAACTATATATGGATGAATATTCAATTTATTTAATTACCGTGCATATTACGTACTGAATGCGATTTATTAGCCTAAATATGCAATACAAACACAAGTATGTAATGAAAATATTTAGGGTATATATATCTATAAATCCTACAAATTACCTATTACATTTATTTTTCATTTATTGAGTATTTCTTTATTCCTGATTAAAGCACTAGTATATTGTACTGAAGTTTGTCGAAGGTATAAACTATAAAATAATAAAACATACATATAACATAACATCGTCGTAGTCTAGTGGTTAAGGCATTGGACAATTGACCCAAAGGTCGCGGGTTCGAACCCGCACATACCATTTTTAACGCTTCATTACCACCATATTCCCTGACTATAGGACAGAAACATTGACCCTAGTTGAGAAGGGCTCAAAATAATTGTATATGACCGGTCATACTAACTATTTTTAAAATAGAAAAAAAACTACATATTTTGTTTTCAATTTAAGTTTCTTATTTTTTTTTTTAAACATGTTTTAAAACAAATGAATGCAACAATACTTACTTTTGTATGTTAAAATTCATAATGATACCAACCTAAAGAATTAAAATGATTACAATCGTATTTTTCGATAAATTAAAAAACTATAATAATTTTGTTTATTAAAAAAAAAACCGTAACTTGATGACATATTAAGTACGCCGCGAGCTTTTATAGGCCTTTTGTTTAGAGTATTCCGAGTTTCACTTTGATCATCGGGTGCCAATTTCAAAATTGTTGTTTAACGATCCGTTAGCTTTCATAATAATGTCTAAAGTCAACGGGATCGTACTGATCAGGAAGGTCAACGCTATTGAAACTAGGTAAGGTGTCGTGTTACCTGCTTTTTATAGAAAATAGCTACTGCAACTATTTACGTGAGTGTGAGTGTGTGTGAGTGTGAGAGACAGACCGCTAGCCGATATAAATCGAAAGGTGCGCTGTCAACGATCTATAATGCGACAGAAATTGCATTAGCTGTCAGTAATACAGTTCGGACGTGACAAGGAAGACAATTTGGACAAGTTGTACCCGATGGCATTACGACATGCGACGGCCACTTCTGTGCGAAAATGGGATTGGCGAATACGAATGAGTGAATGTATCAAACTGATTTATAATTATATTTAACATTATATTTATATTTTATTTATTTATAATAATACACTAAAGAGGGCAGGTGGTGAAAGATAAAAATGCATTTTTATAAACCTCACGTCATACGTCGCGGATAGGCAAAAGGACAGCGAAAAGAGTTTTTTAAATTTCATTCGAATATTTTGATGGTTACAATGGGTAAGATACAAAATAGCTTACCCATTAGGACTCCTTATCATTTGATGTAAATATTTTCAACGATTCTTGTAACGAGTATTATCGAGATCGACTTCGAAAAGTTTCTATGGAAGCAAATTGAGTTTTCATAAACGCCAAAATTTTACAATAAACTCTGAAAAACTTTTCAAGGAAAATTTCTAACGCATTTCAATGCTTATTGTGAACTTAAATTATTTAAGATGTGAGGCAACGAATTAAATTCCATAAAACTTTTTTATGATTAGGCTGACTAGCAGGTAGGTTCTTGGAATCTAAATACAGATATGTATATATACATATATATATACATATCTGTATTTAGAGTGCTAGTGCGAGTACAATTTAATTTATATTTAATCTTTACATGTATCTCTGTACTTTTGCGAAAATCAGTCAATTTTACACACAATTGAGCTACAATTGAGCACCATTCTTTTTTTTATATATTGTACTGTTCGTTTTCCGCATAAACGATAAATAAATTACACAAAGCTAAAATCAATATTTATGTAAAATTAAGTAAAACATAGTTATTATTTTATTATTATTATTATATATTATATTTAAAATTTATTATGTAACATGATTCATTGCAAATAAATTATCTATCTATAACATAACATAGTATTAGGAATCGCTGTAGCTAACTCCGTTATAAATAAAATAAATTTTAATATGTTATGATGAAGATAGATATTTCAGCGAAATTGCGAATTGCAAATTGTGTTTTGTTGCGGAATCCTAAAAATGATACATATTTGGTAATTTAAGCCGCTTTTGCTAGTTTTACCTGAAGCAGCGTTGCTAAAGAATAATAAAGAGTATAATTAAAAGAGACGAGGCCCGCCTGAATTATGTACTGTTTATTTATTTACGCGCGCCCCCCAGTAATTAAATGCTCAATTTTCGCTGAGCGTTTCGCGTCGTTCCGCGCTACCGGATGCCGGTCGCGCTATCCGCAGCGCGAATTTGTTATCCGCCGTCGGCTGGGGCGGGGGCGGGGGCGGGGGCGGCGCGCTGTAATTTACGTTGTCTAAATGAGATAAACTCCTTTTGCCGGAGTCCGGGGCAACTGGAGACGCGTCAAGGAGGCCATCGTACGGCCATAAGATGGTGTGTCCGTCAATCGGCAAAGGAATTGTTAATTTAAATAAGTTACACACTAAAATTGCGTTCGCGTGGTAAACGTAGAGATATTCGCAACAATTTTCAGGCGGTATCTCTCAATTTGAGAAAAAAATCACTATCAAAAAAATAGTGCATACAAAAAATCCATAGTATGTTTTAAATTTATTTAAATTTGTAATTTCGGATCAAATCAATCTTTTTTACTATACAGTAAGTATACAAGCGCAGCAAACAATAAACAAAATGTAATATAATAAAATAATAGAGGAATATATGAAGTATATTAATATATATTCTATATACAAAATATATACAGGTGTCCCATAGGTGGTGGATCAAGCCAAATAAGGTGATAGGGGAGGTCATTTGCAGTCAAACTTATTATATACATGTTATATACCAATTCTCAATGGTTTAGAAATTATACCACTTGCAACCACTTTTTTGAAAATCCTACCCCGTCTTACAAAAAAATCATGAATAAAAAATTAACATTTTTTTTTCAATATTTTTTTTTTTGTGTGTGGTTTTTAGTAATCTATCTTTCTAGTAAAAGTATTTTCGTGACTTTGCCTTGATATTATAAGTAAACTTGAATTTCGTCGTATTTTTCTATTTTTACAAAAAAAATACCTCGACTTTGTATAAGATTTACTTTAAAAAAATGTAATGTCATTATATATTAATTTTTTATTTTATAATATATTTATACATTTTATATATATACCTATTTTTCGCAGTCGCAATGAACTTTTCGTAGAGTTATGTGATAATAATATATAATAAATTAATTAGTAGGAGACTGTATAATCTGGCAAATACAATCTATCTAATTTTTTTATTAATTTAAATTAGTGTCATTAACTTTCAAGGTCATTGGAGAGTTTTGGCCCATGAACTGAAGGCCGCAGCGGCAACTTTGAAGGTGCGCAGAAAACAGCGAAGGAAACTGCGAAGGTACCCCCCCCCCCCCCTCAGGCTGAAAACTACTCAACACAATGGAAAAGATGGAAAACACCCTCTCAATTTGCCAAGGTCAAAACACACATGAAATTACCAAATTGATGACATAGTGTGTCGAGACAATTCTCGATAAAAAAATTCAGTTAATTGGCTCTGCAATTTCAATTATGATTTGGTAAAATTACATATGAAAATGCATCGCAACATTCGAGAAAAAAAAAACTAAATTTTACGCGATAATATTAAACTGTTGTTGTAATGTGTGGTGGTAAAAAACATGGCGCTGCCTGAATATTAACGCGATATATTACACCAAGGTGTTGTCTGTTTCAGAACCGGGCCTGCTTTATACGTTTTCGTAACATTGCGGCCTATTTATTATGCGGCAAATTTAGCAATGCGTATTCGCTTGCCTGCTTCCATCGTTTTTAGTAAGTTTCCTCCTGAGATAATAGAGATTGCAAGGCACTCCTATCGTTCAATTTATTGTGTTTACACTATAACCGCACGATGTTTATAATCTTAATATTCATTCAGCTAATATTAAACTTGTTTTGGACTTCATAAAGCAATAGCAATTAGTCATTATGCACATACTGGTATGCAAGTCTAGTGCAGCTAATATAATAAATTAATAAGTTTGAGAATTTGCCGCATCAGAATTGAGTATCGGCTGCGCCTCCGCGGAGACGAAGTTGGCACACATTCGACTTGCAACTTACTTCGGCGTTATCTTCGTAAGTTGTGCGACCAAGTGTGCGCAGAGTTGCGAGTACGCAGACGAACTCCTGGCTGAGTAGTTCATAATAATATGAAGCCCTAATGTGGAACAACCAGTTTCGAGAAATAACAATGTTGTCATCGTTAAATCCATTACATTTCGACGGCGTGGATTATCGCCGTGTAGAAACGAGCGTGTGGATACATGCATACCACATATTACTGAATATATTTGAGGAAGGATGGTGCTTAGTTTTACTCTACATTTTAGCTATTTTACCAGATATTCAAATTATTTAAATTTCAATAAATTATTAGGAATATTTACATTTTTTAATAATAAAAAGAACCTACAAAAACAAATCTTCAAAAATGGTCTAAAGTGTGTTTTTATTGATATTTTGTTTCCCAGTTTTAATTGATTTGTAATTATTTGTAATGTAGGAATTAAATATATTTAGTTAAATCTACAATAATCGAACGAAGTGTAGTATTACTTTTAACATACTATATAATTTTTTTAAATTTTATTTTCTACCTATATTTTATTGTTAATCAGTGTTATTGAGATGTACAAGTGTGTCTATGAACAGATTTATAATGAAACGGCACAGGCTGAATCAGTTTCCGCTTCATTAAATACGGCCACAGTCAATACACCCACTTCATAACGCACAAAGGTGTACGGATCCAGTTTGAGCCGCTGAAGAATCGGCGTCGAGGCGGGGGGCGGGCCGTTGGGCGGGCGGCCCGAAACAGACTGGCGGCGCGGCGCTCGTACGTTTTGTTCGACACGGAACGTGTTAGTCGCGCCTAATGGCGTGTTAATAACGCGCCTTTACCGACCCGACCTCAGCCGCCCAAAGTCCGCCTGAAGGGAACGTCAACCCACCACTGAAATTGTTTGTAATTATTATATTTTTTTAGTAGGTGTATTAACCTTAAAAAAACTATTTTATTTATGTATTTATTGACCAACTTTTTGAGTCCTTAGGATACATTATATAAATTGGTACAGAGTAACAAATATATAAATGAGCGTTAGGTAACACTGCAATCTTTGTTCGCTATCCTTTTTTTTTAAATAGACTTAAAAGTCACACAAATAAACTGCGTTTTATAAAAAAGGCATGTTAATGTGCATTTATATGTTTGTGGGTATTTTATTTAACTATCTTGAGATTAACATAAACACACAAAGTACCATAAATACATAAATAAGCTTCACTTAGCTTAGTTGAGTAGGGCCTAAAATAATTATATATGACCTAGGTCATAGCAATTCTTTAAAAAAAAGAAGTAGTATAAAGAAAGTTATTATTTTACACAATAGGTATACAATAGGTTTACACAATAGGTTTATGCATATAAACATAAATGTATTTACAAGATGTATTTTTTTACACAATAAATTTTGTAAAAAAAGGTAAAATAAAAAAATAAACTTTTACAAATAATAATATTTGAATTTTTGATGCAAAATTCTATGGCCATATATTAATACCTTTAGTTAAAATTCGATTACCAAATATACAATAACAATAATACTTTAACTATAAAGTAGACAGAACTTTGTAAATTTGTTTTGTAAAAGTGCTTCGTTCTATTGTAGTAATGCGTATTGAGTATAGGAAATACTATAGTTATAGTTATATATGTATACTATAATTAATTTGTACTTACCAATAAGGTGTATCCATGTTAATGAACCAATTAAATAAAATGATAATATTATTAAATTTAATTAAATTAAAACCTATGTTCGTAACCATAGGTTTGTTATATTTATAAACAAATATAAATTTTATATTTCTATAAATATTTATATTTAACGTGATAAATAGGATATTTAAATAATTTATAAAATATATTTAATATATTATAAAAAAGATATTATTATAATTTAAATAAAAGTACATTTTTCCATGATAAAAATATCATGATTTGATGTTAATTGTGGGACCCCTGTTATTTTATTTAATCACATGTTTAAAATATATGTGTATGCACCGAAACTAGTTGCCTATCCCTGAAGTAATGCTCTCGTAAATTATCCCGCGGACTCTTTGTGTAATATCACACAATGAAAATAGAAGGAAAGGGTCTTTTTGGCAAGCCGGACTAGTCTAGAGTTATCCTTGCAGCTGGCATTTCTTTGTGCGGTCGGAAGTCGAAGCCCAGGAAATTACCAGACGAAATTAGCCATCCAATGTCTCATGCATTCGATTCAAGGCAATTCGAGGGCCGTAATCAACAAGGAATCATGCTTTGCCTTCAATTTCGAGGGTAGCCTAAATGACGTTTTTCAGATTACTTGGCGATCAATTAATATTATTTTTTCTAATAAAAAATATTGGTATAGAAGTAATTTTTGTACATTTAAATATTTTTGAGTGAAATATGTTTGAATGGTTTAAAACAAGCAACGTATATATACACCACATACATATATATACTTTTTAACTGTTAATAAAGATGGTAGAAAAATAGAAAGTATTTACTGAGTGAATGGCAGACATTTCGGCGCGAGATGCTGCTTTCTTTGGCTTTTTGTGAAAGCTGGCATTCACTCAGTATACAATCAGATTAACAATTTATATAATAAATTTAAATATAATAATAAATTATACTGCTTACCACACAGCAGGTGACTTTTTTTTGGATTGCAGTATTTTGAGTATTTTAATTTTATTTGTCATTTTAAATGCAAAGCTCTTTCCACTCCTTTTCCATTTAATAAATTATATTTTCGTTCGTATGAGTATTTGATAAAATATTGAAATGATTCTGTTGTAAAAGAAAAAATATTTGGCACGGAACCCTCGGCTTGAAAACTCAGTTTACACTTGACCGATTTTTTTTTATCATAGCCTTTCAGTCGAACGGCTCCGGGCGGCTGAATAGAATTTACGCTTTCGGCGGGTATTTTCTTTCTTTGCGGCCACTTTGTAGCAGAAAGCGACCTGAGAAAAGCGTTCCGGCTCGAAACGCTCGGAGCAAAAAGATTTTCAGTCGGGCGGCGTTCAGCTGTGCAATGCGTTGCGTCAAATTCGATTTTCAAAGTTTAAATTGTTTGTTTTGCTAATTTACAATAGGACAAAGTATCAAATTGTTCGATACCGAGCACAAAAAATATTTGGATGTGCTCCTGAAAAAGTGCAATATTTATCCACGTCGAAAATACGAAGATATAAAAAATATAAACCTTTCAGGGCGATGTTTGCATTGATTTGAAAAATCACACAGATTTAATTTTTTATATTCATAAGTTCACTTTTATTTTAAATTCAAATTTAAATATTTATATAAATGTTAAATGATTTTTATATAATTTATACCTAATTATATATTTTTTTGTTATTAAATACATAAAATAAGAACGAATACGTGTAGACTTTATAGTTTTGATCCTAGTTATTTCATATTATTTTATTATAAAATCAATCGATTTATCCCTGACCTAATAAAAAAAATACATGAACTATATGTTTTCTGTCGGAAACTGATATATCACTTTAACAAATTTTACTTGAAATCGCAAGCTTTAGCAAATTAGGAAGCTTTTTTTTTAAAATCGGAAATGGTCTTGAGACACGGTGTATACAATCCATAATCTATGAATATTTAATCCGAATATTTAAAGCAATCAATAAAATTTTTGATCGAGAGAGATTATAATAAAGATTATTGACTGACATTGTTATACCTACTCGGGAAATTTTATATAAAGTCAACGTTCAAAATACCCGAATCAAATAAATATGACCTCCGTTTTAGCCAAAGAAATAAAAACAGGGCTAAAGGTGTGTTTATATACTTAATATACATAATTGTGATTATATTGATAATATTATGCACAATTTATTGTATTTATGATATTACGTATTTATAACATTTATCATGATTTTTCTTATTATTAGCCTCATGTACGTAATTATTATTATTATTATTAAGTAATTACAATATTTAGGAGCTAGCTCCGGTGATACTGTTGAGTTTAGTAGGTGAGGAAAAAAAATAATGCTTAACAACTCGCAGCCTACGCTTAAAAACAGCCTTGGAAGATGGAAAGGGATCAAATACTGACCTATGAAGAGTATTCCACTGGCGAATTGTTCTGGAAAGATACGAATTGAACCCAATGTTCTGTTTTCTCAAGATAGGTTTTATCTTGGAAGGATGGTCATTGCGGCCAATATAAGGAGGCTTTGAGAGCTGGGATCTTAAAGCAGACCAGGCAGGCTCATTCGTCACAGTCTTATATAAACTAGTTAACCTGAATTCAAAACGCCTTCTACTAAGTGGCTCCCAATTAAGAGTTGAAATTAATTCAGATGGACTATCATACCGACTAAAACGCCTGAAGACACGCCGGCTTGCTTTTCTCTGAACTGCGTTTGATTCGTCTTTATGACATTGGGTGTGAGGATCCCATTATTATAATAAGTATTAATTTTTTTTGCAACCTTCTTTCGGCCGTTCTTAGAACAGTTTTTTTTTAAGCTAGTTAGAATCGCCATGTTACTTCAAAATCAACAATAAATGACTGGTCATGTATCATTTCTTGTTATCACTTTTTATTGTGCCATTATAAATAAATAAATACTCAAAAATTTCATTAAACAAACCTGTCACAGAACAGAACTACCGTTTGATGATGCAAACAGACTTCATTTTGTGTATTTATGGTACGTCTTATAATAACACTTTTAGGTTTATCTAAATACGTTTTAAAAAAAAGATTTTAAAAAATATATTATAAATAGTATTTTTGTAGATGAATGTACTCGAAGCGACCGGTGTGAGATGTACTCGTACCGATTTTATTATAATAAGACCGACGCAATTGAAAGTGTATAAGCGTTTGCATATACACATGTTTATATTAAAAACAGTCTGGATAGATACCGTCATGGGCAGCATTGTTAAAAGTGTTGTCATATGTTAATATTGCATATGTAATAAAATATATTATATAAATTTTATTAAATAAGTAAAAAGTGTGAACGAATTAGTTCACATAAAAACCCGAAAGGGTTTAGTGAACAAACAAATAGAATATGTATTTTGTTTATAAATAAAGAATTAACAAAAAAAAATAACTACTTAGCTTCGAAATTATACTCGTGAGTAGCCGTTATACACGATACGTCAAGTTTTCCGGTGATATTAATGTAATGTAATCGGGGACAACTGAAGTCCTTAAATGACTAAAATTTGGTCAACTCCAGCTATAAATAGGCTTAGAAATATTACACCAGAAGGTTCTACATGCATAGATCATTAAAGGATAGAATATTATATCTAAAAATATATTCTGCATAGTAATAATATACATATTATAATATGTATATATTTGAAGGCTTTCATACAATGCAGGCTGTATTTAAACCAGCTTGCATTACACTCAAGCGATGCAACTATTTGTGCGTGTCGCTATTAATTTTCTATAAAAATTCTGGCTCCATAATTTGTTTGAAAATTTTCAATCTCTATATAAATATTAAAAAATTGTTTCGAAATTCTAAACGTCAATACTGTCAGGCTTTTATATAGGTCTAATTGTGTTAAAAAAACATTTAAACGGTATTTAAGAAATACAATTTAACTATATATTAATATGTATTTATAGGTTATTTAATTATTCGAGTTAAAATATATAATAAACCTATTGTAATAAATTTAAAATAAATGTAATATTTAATTTGTGCTATTACTAGTAAAATTATATATTTGGTTAATAGCTGGAAAATTTATTTGTTTTAATATCTTTTTTTTTTAATATTTCAGCATTTAACTGGCTTTAATTAATAAGCATTTAACTGGCTTTCACGTATATCAAAGCCAAATAAAATTAAAAAGTGCATTAAACAGTAATTATTTTTTTTACACAGTCATTATGCTTTTTATGATGATGTAATGATAATCCAATATAACTATACCTCTTCCCTATAGCAAATTATATTTAAAATAATTTTAATAAACACTATTATAATACTTCAGAATTTTTTTTTTTTTGTGTAAGAACCTAAAATATTGATACTTGTATAAATAAATATTGGAGGGCCTCTGTAAATTAAATTAATAGCGATTGAGATGTTGAAATATAAAATGCAGCGTAAAGCAAATTGAGTCCATAGTAGTCCAGCTCAGCCCGTTTCCGGTGTGATATGGGGGAGTCCATATGCATAAAACTCCACTTTAAAGTTAGAGCGAGCGGGAGAGCGAGAACCATCAGTAAAAAGGCCTGCCTGTGAAAATTCGAAAAGTGTGCGAGTGACAAGCGGCGCGAATTATGACTTCGGTTGGAGAGCCAAGTGGTTTTCGGCAAAGGGGATTCACCGCCGCGATAATATATTTTTCCACTCTCAAACGTCCGCGAAATTAAAACGAGGCCTTTCATTTTCGACGTCGCCCTGCAGTCAATTGAATAATGACGTCAATTTGAAAAGTTTTCCACGGAGAAAAGAGCTGGTAACGGCGAATCTCTAGGAGAACACGCTATGATAAAATAAGGGAAAGTTATTTATTCCCGTAGACATTTTATTTAAAAAAACCCCCAATGACCGTGTTCGATATAGTTAAGTGGACTATCATTTAATTATGTAATTATTAATAATAATTTAGTTTAGTTTAATAGGAGCGTACCTTTTGCTGCGATCTACCTCCTTAAACAACTCCAAATACGTCTAGTTTTGCTCTTCCCGAAGATGGCACCTACTCTTGACGATTGTAGAATATATAGTATCTGGATTTTACTACACGCGGCTCCTCAAATAACAGGTTCTAGCGCGAGACGTTTGGCGGCCGTGAGTGCGTTGAGCGCGCGACACAGAATGGTAAAATCTATAAAGGTTGGGTGATAAAGTAATATACGAGTACCTGGCTCCAATAAGAATCTCTTGGTACTTGAGAATGTGTACTATTGAATATATTTTTTTTTTATTATAACAGAATCGTATTTATTCAACACGATATGGTGCATGGATACTATTACTAGACGCCACACCATTATCCAATAAGACATAAGGTTACGAATCTAATATGGTCGCCTAATTTCTTTAGGTAACAGAATGCTAATAACTTCATATAAAAAAAAATGGGTCTGCGTCGGACCAGATGGTGGAAGTTATACTTCTTTAGCCATTGGCACACGCAGACAGGATATATAAATGAAATATAAGACTCTATAATTCACTCTACGGATTTTACTCCTAACGCGTAACGCGGTTTCTCGACCAACATCCCATCCCAATGAGTACGACGGCCGCAAAGAAGTATAACTTCAAAAATATATATGTTCCTAACTTAGCCTGCCGCTAATCCTCCTTTCCTCATGGAACCTTCTTTAAATCCCAGGTGGTAACCCCCGAATTTCAGAACATCTATATTTACCGACATCATGTATTCCTTATTAATCACACAATCTCCTACATCAAACCCAGAAGCCGTACTACCCTGCATATATCAGATTCCTAGCCTCATCTCATGTTTAACTGTCATCCTATTATGAAAAATATATATTTATTTTATTTCACTTAATTGGGTTTTAACCCTATCGTTTTCTCTTTCGCTGTACGGTTTAGTGAACTCAACCCGTCTCGTTCCGGAGGGCGCGCTGGCGCTGAAACAACACTATGCATAAATCAATCCGGCCGGCTCTATTACGGGCGCGTAACGGATACATATTATTCCGCAAAAATGCCCCATAAACAGAACGGCGCAACGGAACGGAACACGTTTCGGAATCCGCGCGAAAACTTTCAAATATCTGCTGGCGTCAGGCCGCGGAACGGATACAAAAGATTTATGGTCGGAGCGGGACGGAGCGAGCGCCGCGGGCTGAAGAAACTCTCGCCGCGCGAACGGAGAGAGAGCTCTATTGTTTTTAATACATGAATGGATCGATCGTATGGCACTAAATCGAAAAGGTTCGTCCCAAGACCACTCGCGATAAAAATCCAGCTAATTGGTCCTGCGATTTCTAGCATTATTTGTAAAGACGATTTATCAAAAAATGTATTCTTTACGAAATAATATTATATATCCCATGTGTCGCGTATAAAAAGGGTAATTTGCACGAGCGCTTTAATAAAAATACCAATTTGGGGTTGAATTGTTTACGCATTTCTTACTCATAATAGGGAACATAAACACCCCATTAGGTCTTCGGGACACTGTATCTTCGACGATAATTTAGCCAGCGCGCTGCAAACGCTAGAACCATTTCGACCTCGTTGTCCAGTAAAAGAAGATTTAAAAATAGTGACTTTACTTTAATTCAAACTAGAAATAGACTAGAAAATTCTAATAAAACAATGTAGTCTATTATTATTCGTGTTTACTAGCTTTTGTTTATTTTTATCCTTTGTTTTCCTAATATGATATTATTGAATACTATTTTTTAATAACGAATAATTATATAATTTTATTTTAAAATGTAATATCTTGTACTATTGGCAAGATTGTTTGACCCTTAAAGACTTGTCGTTTGTCTTGCACGTTAAATTTTGATTTTGGATAAAATTGTGTGTAGTTACACCTTTTTTGTCTCTTAAGTTTGAAATTTAAAATGCGTTTTTCAAGAATAGTATTGTGATTTGAAGTGATCCTTTATTAACTGGGTGTAAACTTGGCTTATAAACTATAAGCCAAAATTATTACGAAATAAATGTGTTTCCCAAATTTAGGATTATTTCTTAAATTGGGTTTAAAATCACAAGCAATATTTTGTCAAAGTTTATCTACAAATGAATACACTTCTCTATTCTTTCGTCTTGAACGTAAATGTAATAAATTTACCAGAATAAAAATAATACAATAAAAAACATCTTTTTGATTATTTAAATTTTCAATACGGTTTCAGTACTTATTTAGGATAAATTTATTCTGCCATTAAATAATTAATTAGCATCTTAAAAATGCGTCATTGTTTTTGTTTTGAACCAAATAAGTTAGCCCAGCGTCGTAATCTAGAAGGCATTTTTTTAATGTTCGTTTCTTAGGGTTGCGGTTATTTATGGTTGAAATTGTAAGAGATATTCATTAGGGGCGGATTTTTCTTCATTTATCACTGGAATTGTGGCAATTGTGGCATGATTCTGTCGTATTGTGTATATTAATAGA
Source organism: Neomicropteryx cornuta (assembly GCA_020383195.1). NCBI lineage: Eukaryota > Metazoa > Arthropoda > Insecta > Lepidoptera > Micropterigidae > Neomicropteryx > Neomicropteryx cornuta. The sequence goes on from JAHKQU010000014.1 coordinate 18,809,806, forward strand.
CTATAAATTATAAAGCCTCATTCAAGTGCTCAAGCATTTCATTTCATGCACTTTTATTTATTTTAAAATCCACAATGCGAAATTGATAATAGCTAATAGTATTTACTTAAAATTAGGTTATACAAAACATATGCACTATATAGTTAATGTCAATGAATCACCTTCTAGACTTCCTTGGGATTAAGCTTTTCATTGTCAAGTTCTTGAATAAGGACTGAGTACTTTTTTTTTTAATACAAAATCATATAAAGTTATTTATGGACAGTAAGAGAAAAATAATATAATATAAATAATAAATAAACTATAATTAAGCAAATAAAATTCATTAAAATTATATCTCATTCATCATGGTAACATGAGTAAATATGAACGTTTAGTTTTTTAAATATTAATTTTACTTTTAATAAAAAATATATCTCTCAGCATAGATACAAAAAGACTGGTTAATACAATAAAGCAAAAATTGATTAAGGTAAGTGATAGAAGTCAAATTAAAGTAAAAGAGTTTATTTTTCAACAAGGCTTGAATATTTTATTTCCAATGCTTAACCGCCGTGTATTATATTTTAGGTAAGTTTATTTTCGGCTTTGAAGAATTTGCATTATTAGTATCCATTAGAAATTTTGCACAATTAGTGTCCGTAAAATATAGTGCCAGACTGAATATAGCAGGTTTGAAAAAAAATATTTCAAAGGAAGCTCTAATACGCTGTCTATAAAAAGATTAAGAAGAGTTTTAATAGTTATGTTTCTATTAAGTTTATTGATACTTTTATGTTTTTATTAACTTATAATAGGTTTTACATTGCAAATGGTTACATGTGTTTTCAATGCAGTTAATATTTTCTGTAAGGTTACAAATTGTTCATACATTTTTATTATACGTAATAAATTCATTCATTATTTTTATTACCTAAATATTGAGACGACATGGCTTATTGAATAAATTTAATGTTTTTTATTTTGGCATTTTAGAAATTATATTTTTGTTCTTTCATTCATATTTAAATAAAAAAGTATAAAAGGAAATACTTTGAATTACTTTGGGAAGTGTTATAATACAAAAAAAAATCTATTTTACCTATTGGTAAAATAAAAACGTAGGAACCGTAGGATCTATCTTCAACAACTCAGCAAAAGTTTAGCAACGCTGTCTTAAAATATTATACCAATGCAGAAAACTACGGACCAAACTAGTATACTTTATAATCTTTTTTTGTATTTTTGTTTAAATTTAAAAAAAAATATTTTTTTTTAAATTAAATCTTACCTTAATTCGTTTGTTATATTATGATATTATTATTTTTTATCTTTATTAGTCAAGTGGGCTACCCTAGTTTAAGGATTGTATACTTCAGTTTATATTGTCATTACTTGTATTGTGTACAATTTTTGTTGGGTAACCAGAATAAATAAATAACGAAATTTAAAAAAACTAAATTTTGACTTCATTATGATATATTTCCTTTTTATAAATAGATTATTATTATGCTTGATAATAAATTATTATTAAACTCTGAAATTGTTTTTTTTGCTCGGAGCAGATTAAATCGGCTACTGCGCTGTCCGCTAATTATTTTGTTGTTGGGCGGGCGGGCAGTCTGCCCGCTCCTAGCTACCATTATGGTCCTCTCTTAAAGCGCAATTAACTCTTTTAAACTTTACCAAATGACGCCCGGGGCGAAACTCTTCAAAAATCGGATTAATCCAATTTGTGAAAACGATTTTTTACTCTCTTAAGTTTAAATTGAAAAGAAGAAATGCCATATTATTGCATATAGTACCTAAATATGAACGAACATTAAAATGTATTCTTAAAAATGTTATACTTATTTAGCATTAAATCAAAATAACTGAATAGTTATGTGATAAAATCAAATAAAAATACTCATAAACACAGGACAAATGAGCCCAAACTCGAGACTTCTACTTCATGCTATTGTTGAGAGTCCTTTGACCACCTTACGGCTTCATCATTGGACCCTGATCACTGTCTATGATAAAAGAACTCGATGGGTATACTTCATGTAGTTGTAGAGTTTCTATGACCACCTGTCATTAAACCAACTTAGTAATACTATAACTAAATTGGTTAACGAGAAGTAGATCTTTAATAAAGTTTAATCAAAAGCGTGGTAAAAAATTAAACCTTTTCTAAGTATTGGAACACACTTATGAAAAACATAGGTATTAATGTATTTCTAAATGATTGAGTCACATTCTAAATTAAGTCCCCTCATTACAAATTACTTATGAAGTAAATCGTATACGAACAAGCAATACCTTTTAATACACATCATGAGGATATTAAATTATACCTATACAAGAAACAGCATAGAAAAAAAACTTTAATCTGGCAACAAATCAAATCCTACAAAAATATTTACAATATACTAAATGCATATGGATAAAACGAAATACCTCATTTCAATAGATTGGAGTATGGAGCAAGTTTTCCAATTTCGCATTGTGTCCATGTAACTGTGTGGTATAAAACATATTCTATGGGCAAACAACATCTTCTGTGCCACACGGAACTCAATAAATAGTACAAATAGAAAAATTCGCTCAAAATATAAAAATAATAACCTTGATTAATTTAGACATTGCAATGTTTTAAAGGTTCCTTAACATTTTAGGTATAAATTAATCGTAACCTTTTTCGACCGTGACCAAATTAAAATTGAATTTTCGCACGCATATTGTACTCGACAAGTGCAAAACGAAGCATATTTGTTAAATAAATATAAAAACGTTTGTGTATGCGCCTTCCTTCTGCTGTGATACCAAAAATTTTCAATGCTTTACCTAATGCTTTTGAGAATGCCAAGCTTAATAAAAAACTAAATTAGAGCTTAAAAAGTTTGTATCGTTGAGTGATGTAGCGGGTAATTCAATTGTTATTATTTTATACTATTGTGTATAATTTGACTTAATTTTTATTTATTAAGTTTTTGTTATGTATTGTATAATTATAGTATTTTTAAGGATATATTATAGACCTCTTTAACGTAAAAACAGTCTATACCACTGTTGGTTAATTGTGATAAATAGAAACATTATATGTCTAAAAAATTAGTTATTGGTATCTACATAAATTAAATTATGCTTCTTTAGTTTTATTTTATCGATTATTGTATTCAGTCAATTAGATATTTCCGTATAAACTTTTGATAAAATGTATGGTACAATAAAGACTTTTCGAGACTTTTAGAATTCAGATAAAGTAAACATTTTATACTCTTCTCTATAAAAGCCTAGATATAAAAGGAGATATAACGCTAACTAGAAACATACGATAACTAGAAAGATACAATACTATAGCGCTTGTATGGAGAAATGAGTTGATTCCTCCTAATGAATGGTATCGTAGTACTTATCAGTTAAAATAAATATTACGGTACCGCGTCGCGAATCAGCTGAAAATATTTCAGGAAAATACCTATTAGGAAAAACCTAATGATATGTGTTTGGTTCGAGCGCGCACCGTCGATAAATTAATCCGAAATACTCGAGGCGGCAAGTTCTCCATTAGCACTTAACCCCTAGGCTCTTTCCGGATTTGCTTTAATCTCGCGAATTAGGAGAGATGCAATGCGCGCTTAGCCTTATACCAACTTGCTACATTGCCAGGGCGGAGTTTCCTCGACGGAAAGATACTTTATGAAGTTCTTTTGACTTAAGCAAGATCACAAGGAAAGCCATTACAGTAACAACCATAAATAATGAGTTATTACCTTCCTTGAGTTATGAGCCTTATGATATTTCAAAGTAACTTTGATTAGCCTACGCTGTAAACTCAACGTCTCATAGTCTCTCGTTCGAGAATCGAATGTTTAGCTAGAATTTTCAGAGTGGTTTGATGTTGCACTTCGGGTTTTTTTGCAAGGACACATTACTTGCAGTCCAACCAATGGCGTTGACGAGAAGTGAGACAGAGATAATGATATAGGTTCGCTCTCGCTCAGTGGGCCTGTCTGGGGCAGTGGGACAGTCTGGATTGCTAATCGACACGACGCGATTAATTAATCGAGTGCCTATTGTCAACTAGACTCCGAGGACTGTCTTAACTTAAGCCTTATGCGTTAACATAACTTATGCGTTATGCAAAGAGTAAACTGTCACCTATTGCCAATATATTTTTATTAATTAAAAGATCTTTTTTATGTACTTGACTAAGACGAGTAAAATTATTTCTTGGAGAACAATCCCTGCACCAATAATCACTTTAAAAAGTTTAATCTTTAACTCCTAACTTTTAACTTTAGCTTTTAACTCCCAAGATACAGAGATAAAGACTGCTGAAGGAAATCAATTTAAAAAACTTTTGACAAAATGGTTGCTTTTTCAAAGCAAAGGTTATTATGAGAGAGCTATTGTTGGCATAAATATAACGTTTATACACGTTTTATTTACGTTATTATTTAATAAAAGAAATAAATATAAAACACTAATAAGTAAGTTTAGGTAGTTCTTTTAGTATGTATTTGAGTATCTAAGAGTAATATGTATGTTCGTATGTAATTTTATATATAATGTATTTATTTCTTATATGGGTTTGTATTAATATATTATAATAGTATGTATGATTGTATACATTCAGATATTATTATATATATGTATTTTCAATTTTTTTTCGACGCGACAACCAAACTTCTAAGTAATAGAAAGAACGTGTTCCTTAGAACAAGCGATAGCCTAGTTAGGTGAGATATTTTGCATTATTGCAATGAGATAATTGAACAAAGTGCACCATCTCTTGAGAGGAGTCAATTGGTACAGCACCGGTGAGAGAAAAAGAGCCAGGTTGACGTCTACATGCCGCAGTGTGGGAAAAATGGCTGAAACATTTCATAATCAGCAAATAAATTTTATTATAATCATTTACAACGCTGAAAAAAAATGTTTTTTTTTTGTAATGGTGTGTGTACATAGATCGGAAATCACAGTAATTTATCCGCATGAAAACGTTAAGCTCTTATTTGAATGAATTCATTTCCCTCGGGAGAAAAGGGTATAATTACGTATTAAAAACGGATGGACGTCGCACCGGAATTATGTAAAGCCGGTAGTACATAGGCGGTAAATTAAAAAAAGATCCAATGTGCACGGAGATCGTGCACATTGGATACCTAATAAAATTCCTATTTTTTACTTAAATTACATTTATTTTTGATGTGTAAAAATGTATACGCGCGCTTCCCGGGTGGTGTGGAATTCGATTTGGTTCGGATCTCACCTCAACCGGGACTCGGCAATCACACATTTTTTATGTGTATAATCTTTCGATACCCCTTTTCCACAAGAAATTTTTATAAGAATTTTTCATTTCAAGTCTAACATATCATTTTCCGTTGGAACGGTTATGACTTCATTTTTTTGTCCTTATCAGTATAGTAATCCCATGCTGCCGAGGACACTGCTGGCATTCTTAGCCAAAAATATTTTCAAATAGTTTTATTTTTGTTTCCATAATTCCATAATTCATAATTGTTTCCAGTATGATTAGCTCGTTTTTAATCAAAGTATATATATTTTTATTTTTGTATATTTTTATAATATGTGAATAAAAAAAAGGTAAAAAAATGTATGTATATGTTATCTAAGATACCTTTTTTTATTATTTATATAAATAGCCACAGTAAAAAAGTTGTAAGATAATACATACTAAAATAATACAATTTCAGATTGAATTAAAATATATTCTGAATCAATTATTATTGTGATATTATTTTAATTTAATTTTTATATGCGGTCTACTTTGGAACAGCTGATCAGCCGCGTTAGGTAAGATTTTAATGCATCCTTACTTAATATCAATTTTTTAAAATTAAATAAATAAATACATCCGCCTAAAGTCCTTTAACTTTACCACTTTGCGATCCACATGTTATACACCGTGCCTCACGACGTTTTACGATAAAACAATCTAGCCTATTGCTCTTGCGATTTCTAGTATTATATGTAAAGACGGTATATCAAATGTCATCATTGTTTCAGAGAATATAAATTGTAAGCTTTATGTGAATATAATGAAATGATCGTGGAACGCGGGGGCGGGGGCGTCAGCTGGCCACCCTACAAAATCGAGCCAAGCGCTCAGTTTATTGCGGTGAATCCACTCGCTGAGCGAAATAAAACTAAAGGTAATTTACACCATTTCGTAAAAAAAATAATCATATTTGGATTAAAATTACTTTAGTATTTTTGATTCCATTCCATACTTAAAATAGTGAATAAAAAAAAACCCTTCACGTTTTCGTAATATGGACAAGGAATATGGGATACGGTGTATAAGCTAAAAGCTTAAAGTAACTTTTAAATGAATGTTTTCAGATGAATACATCCCCTTAAACCTTTTTTAATTTTAAGGAATTGCTATGACCTACGTCATACATAAATATTTTGGGCCATATTCAACTTTTGCTTATTAGTCCGGGGAGACGGACCTGTGTAGAGTCTGTACTTAGAAAAAAGAAATTTAGGCTTTAAACGCACATTTCAAATTCTAAAATTGGCCAAAATCATTAAAAAAATGTAGAATACATAAAAAAAAATGTACAAAAATAAATAAAAAAAGCATCGTGCCTTTAGGGTTGAAATAGTTTTATTAAAATGCTGTCAGTAAACAACAATAAAAAGATATTTAATAAATATTAGCTTACCTTATTGAGAATGAGATAAAACATTTAAATAGGTAATAGGTGGAAATGAAAAATTCACTCAAGCACTAGATTGGGATTAATTGTTGTTTGGAAAATTAATAATACCTACTTTTTATGATTTCTTATCAACTTTTTGATATTTTTCTTTTGTGTAATAAATTCAAAAAACAATTTTTAATATTCTGCAGCAAAAAAAATTATTGTATAGCTTTGTGAAGTTCCCCGTCGCAAATACCTAATGGAAAACCTTTGCTGAAAGTGTGTAGCAGTCCAATTTCAATACAGCTTTTGTCTGGAACCGACATTATGCCCCATTGCATTATTATAATAACAATGCAATGAGGCAATGGGGTAACTATCACACTAATAGATTATAAAATGTATTCGTGTGTTTTATCTTCCACTGTCTTCACTGAGCATGTCTTTTTATTTGAATATTGAAAAGGTTTTTTTTTCTTTAGTGTCTAAGAATCATTGTTGACATGTTATATATTTCAATATTTTGTTATAAATAAATAAATGAATAGATTTAAAGGTTATCATAAATGTAATAGGCCAATTTGTTTGTGATGCTAGCACATTTGCCGTCTTGAACTTAAACTATTCGGTTAAAAAAATAAAACACAATATACTTCTTGCAAGTACTTATATATATTTTATATTATTTACCCCTGAACCGTAGGTAATCCAAATTACCTTATAATGGATAACATATATATGTTAGTAATTCACTGATAGAGGTGTAGTCATTCTCTTCTAGCAGGTTAATCAGCAATTAAGGTCGCCTGTGAACATCGAATTTCATTTAATTATTTTTTAAAAATATTACAATTCGGAAGATCCAGAATAATTTTAGAAAAAATATTTTAAAATAAGGTAATTTCGAATTGTTAATGGTGATTTTGTTTATTAAAAATATTGTTTGTTGAAAATATTGGTGAGCTGTTACGGTTTATAAACATTTAAAACTGCAAATGATATAAATTAATAACTTTCCTAATTTTCCGTTTTTGAAATCTGTGATCATGCAACATTTGAGTAAAATGCGCCATTATTCTAAGAGCAGCACTCTATGCTGCACTAAATGACGCGGACATGAAGAAAATAATTGTAATGTAATTTTAACGATGCAACTGGCTCGCGAATAATTTACATCACTAATGGTTTGTTATGTGTATTCACAATTGATAAGGCTTCATTGGATTTTGCGTATGTATTTTAAGAAAATATTAAGTAATTAAATAAAATAGTATATATTGCAGTTAATATAATGTATCAGTAAGAAACAAAATGTCAGATATAGCTAACAGGTCTTTAAACCTTTAAATAAATGTAGACAGCAGAAGATTGCTGATGCAAAACTAATTCGGTATCTTAGAAGTGGTATAAATAGATATAATCGAAACTGCGCCAAATAACTAACTATCATTACGAAAATTATAGTTTGAGACGAATTCAATTATATCTAATTAGTAAAGCTGATATTAAGAAGACTTAAAGTAAGTAATTACCAATTCAAAATAGGTAGGTTGCTATTTACATAAACTTGTTAGAAAATCATTATTGCATTTAATACCGCCACACCGCCTATTTAACCGGAAAAAAAAGTACCGTTAACTCAATGGCCGTTAATGATTTCGAATATTAATACTCAATAACAAACTAATAATTAAAGACTTCAGAAGATCGATATTTAAAACGAATTATATAATAAATATAAATAAAACTAACGGTTTATCATCGACAACGTTATTAAATTACCGTCTAAGGATCGAATCAAACGTGAATTTTATTAGAATTTTACATTTTGAGTTTTATAAGGTCTGTGAAATCCGCATAAAAGTCGATTTAAATAAGATTATTATTACATGCAAGTGGAAATCGTAAAATAAATAAATATAAAATCATAGTATATAAAGACGTAGTATAAAATAATCAATAAATAAATAATATTTAACATTCCTGCGTCGCACTTTTCACGGCGACTACTTTATCAAGATACACGTGAATTTATCTGCCTGTTAATGCAACGGTAGTACCTTTTGAGTTCAAACTCCAACGGATCCAACGAGGCTAGGTTCTTGTTCAAAAAGTAACAAGCGACAAATATGAAACATTCCACGTATTTTCGGCCTGTAATAAATTTACTCAAATTATGAAAACTAAAACTAATTAGTTGAAATCGCGCATTTCTGAAAGCTCAAGTTACCTAAAACCAACGTACTCTTTCTTTCACATGGCGCAACACACATCATGCACTCATTCATTCATGCATTCATTCGCACGACAAAAGATGCAAAAATAATTATATTCAACCAATTAAAGCTCGTACAACTCAATTTTAGAATAAAAGTTTTTACAGGTTGATTTATTTAATAATCTCAATAATATAAAAAATTTAGAAAAATATCACAACTTATTAAATAAGACAATATTAAAAAAATATCTAATTAAAAATAACTTTGTACAGTCTCGATGATCTTAATTGCGTTTTATTACATTCACTGTTATGTTACTGTTTTATTAATTTTATTACACTATTTAATTTATATAAGATTTACGCTCTTTTACTTGCTATCTCTTCTACTCATGTATACGACTTACTGTGTATAAAGTGTATGCTTAGGCTTAATTATTACTCTTGTTGTATGTTTCTTGTTATTGTTATATTGTTTTATGTATTTTCATTGTTCTAATCACTGCTAAGTTGTTTCTTGAAATAAATAGACTGAATATTGAATACTAATGTTAATAATCTGCGATTTAACTGCATTTGTATTTAAATCAATAACATACCTACGTAAAATATGTTTTTTTTTAATACTAAAAAAATGCCAAGCTTTGTCCTCAGAAATGTGGCAATATTTTTGTATGTCTACGGGGACGTAGGTACTATTAGAAGTCGCATTCAAAATATCATATCTGATATCATCATTATTTTATCGCGAAACCATCTATATTTGATTCCACAAAAAAAAAACAATACAGTTTCTATCTATATAGAACGAGACTTGAGATTAAAATATTTCTGAATAAATTATTGCCGCGCTTGTAATCTTTGAATTTTAATTTGGCGGCGTCTCGAGATGAGATTTATTGCTCGGGAAGATCGCAATATCGGCTGGGTGGCCATTAGGGACTTTTAATGCCAACGCAGATGATAATATTGTGGCCAGTGTCGCGGAAGATATGCTTCTTCCGGACGATCACGTTTAAAAATACGCCTGTACCAAGAACACACACCGTAATCAGCCGTTCATTAATGTGAGGTAATTAAATGTTATAACAGGTATTATTATTTTAAACTGTTAAACTTTTTAAATTATTTATAAACAGGATTAACCTGCCTCTAACCTGCTCAACACGACCATTTCTTTATACAAACGTTTTGTGGTTTAGCTGTCTTATTTATAGATATAGAAGAAAAATACATTTTTACAAAGATGCTTTTATTTAGGTGCTTGAATGCGTATACAAAATTTCGCGTCTGTGCTGTTGACCATTGAGGAGTTCCTTCGTCTGGAGCCATTGTTGGGCCTAGAATTAAGTCATGGTTACCAAAAAAATGCATTGTCATTGGACTTGAACCGACATGTCAAATTTTAAACCCGTAGGATAAGAGGAAGTGATTTTAATTCAGCTTGCAAAATAAAAGCTTTAAAAATAATACTGGATTGAGTATACTAATTTTCTTGGCTTATAAAAAAATACATTTCTTCTCAGTCTAAAAGTTAAAAGTCTTGAAAATTTTACGCACATTCCGCACATTTTATAAAAACTTAAAACGAATATCCTAATTTTATTGTCCGAATAGAGAAGCGATAAAATAAAAATCGTGGTATTCTAGTGGTTAAAGCGTTCGACTATTGGCCCAAAGGTCGCGGGTTCGATTCCGCACATGGTCATACAGTTTTTAACGCTTCATTACCACCATCTCCCCTGACTCTGGTACAGGCATATTTGGCCTAGTTGAGTAGGGTCCAAAATAATTGTATATGACCTAGGTCATAGCAATTATTTCAAAAATAAATATGTCAGAGTTGATTTAATAAATATGCATTTTTTTTTTTCAATATTATCCATTACCGTTACTTTTTACAAGCCATTCGATGAGGTACAATAATTTAGGACCACGCGAAGACACGTGGCGGCCAGCAACGAGCGAGTGTTGCCGAGCGGGGTCGATGTCATCCGAAGGGGCTCGCTTGCGTGGAACGGCGAGCCATCGCCAGTCAGTCGCTTTGCGAGAGTCCACGAGCGTTACCTAAACACTACCTGGACCCATTCCTTCTGGTGCTACATACTTTTAGAAACACACTGTTACATTATGTTATGTATGTTAGTGGATGTGGGGGTTTGCCCCCCGTGTACCGCGTCCTTTTCAGAACTATTGTACTTTTAAATCCACTTATAGTTCGCCCTCTAGTCCCGTACTGTAGATAAAGTTGAGTATCTTTTTGGGTGCGATGGTTCTAAACTCTTCTGGCTTGAGGAGATGGTTGCCTATCTAGGCCTATCTAGGCCTATCTAGGCTAGGGTTTCTAGGCTCTCTTGGCAAAATTTGCACCTGTCGTCGGTTGATAGGCTTAATTTGTGCAGATGTTTATTCAGCTTGTAGGATTCTTAGTTGGTTTAGGCTTAACTTTAATAATTCCGAGAGTCTTTTTTGCGAGAATCCTACTATGAGTTCTTTGTCTTGCTTTTGTCCGGGTATTTCTTGCCAGTATTTTTAACATTGTTTCCAAGCCCAGATTTTCAGCAGTCTGTTGGTAGTGCTTTTAGCTATGCCGCAGGCCGGTTCTGGGCCTATCATAGTCATGCTAGCACCTTTCTTGACCAGTTCGTCTGCTTTCTCGTTGCCATCAATGCCTGAGTGGCCTGGTACCCACATAAGTGTGACCCTGTTGTGTGTTGGCAGGGTTTTGAGTATTTGTACACAGTTTACCACTAGCTTTGACTTGATAGCATTTGAGTTGCTTCAGAGCTGCTTGGCTGTCTGAAAGTCTGTTACATTAGTATTACCAATTTTACCGTTATTTGGATACCCACGGAGTCAGGCCTAAATAACTGAAGCAAAAATAAAACTTCTACATGTTTTACTGAAAATTTGTTTTTCTACAATTTGTTTTGTTTGCTCAATGGGTAAACGTTTAAATTTCAATATAAATTTTTAAATTACAGATTTCCAATATACAAAATAGTTTAAATTAAAAGCATGTTTATTTTCTTTAAAGTGGGATTCCCAAATATTTTAGATTTATAAAAAGGCTTTCCCGTGCTCAAAGTGCGTTTCCGAAGTATCGCGCTAAGAAACCGCTACCGAAATCGCAGTGTTAGGTCTTTTTAAGTTTGAACCGGGATGCTGCCTCCCCATAATAGATTACATTATTTTTTATGTTCATCCTTTAGCTGAGATTAGCCCGACTGCTGTTGCTAACATAATATCACGACTGAAGCTCAATACAGTGTCTTCCTCTTAATTACATCATTTTAGTTAAAATATCACTGCAATGTTAACGTTTTTTTTTATATTTTTAAAAAGACACGCAAATAAATAGGCTTTTCTTAAGTGAACACAGCCTTAACCTTAACTTAGCCTTTAGGGCATTTTTTTCATGCCCTTTAATTTACTCGAATATTGGCAGTCTTGCGTATTGTCTATTAACTCCTTTAAATTTAACAGTTAACAGACAAGTTGTTCTTATAATATCCGCCCCCTTTTAAGGTTTGTCTCTGCAATCCAAAATTTTGATGATTGTTTACGATAGCTGTCTTATATGAACGATCACCTTTAAGATTTTTTTTGAATTAAGGCCGGACCTTCCTCAAAGAAAAGTTAAGGAATAATACGCGTACATTTTACATTCACGGTACATTTTCAGTATTGTTTCCTTTTTAGTCTTGAGAGAGTTCCATTGATTGACACAACTGCCACTGGTTTGGTCAAGTGAGGTGAACGGCAGCTACTGTACCCACTGGGTTAGCCCATGAGGAGTCGGAGTCCTGGTAGCGCACTTCCTTGAGCAGCCACCTCCTTCTCAGTAAGGTCAACAAGCAAGGTTCTATCAGTTTTCCTGAACATTAAACTGCGCAACATCCATACAGATACATCTTATTATGTCATCACCTTGTAACTTACGAATTTGCTTTAGAGATATTATACTGGTACACCTTATATATATATCTACAAACAAACAAATAATACAAACCATCCGTTATTGTTTAAATGTGCTCCTTCCGAATTTAAAATCATTTTGTTAACCAAGTAGTTTTGTTTTAGTTTGGTACACATTTGTGTTCACTTGTTTTTATTTGTATTTGTATGTTTATGTGTTTATAATTATATGAATATGTATGTGTTATGTGTAATTGTTTGTATATGTTTTTGTGTCCACTTGATTTTTTTAAACATATTAAAAATGTACGTATTTAAGCACCCACTTTGTTTTGTTATCAACTACTTATTCCTTCTGTTACACCGTTTGTTAGTAACACTAGCCCATTACATCGGCGTCAATCTTCGCTATAAGACCAAAAATAAACGTTATAGATCGTTTTTATACAACTTTTCTATCAATTTTCATTGAAAAGTACTCCTAACCGTAACCCCCGAAATAAATTAATATTCTTTTTCTCAGCTAAGCAGCGACGAGATGAGGCGTCGCCGAACCGACTATCTTATCAATGCTACTGAAATATAATTTCCTGAGGCGGCACGTCCCTTAATTTCCTGTGTATTTTGATGGAGCGATCCAAAGTGTTGGGTTTCAGTGCTTTTTTTTTGGGACTCACAGGTGATAAAAAGTCGACCCTTTCCTTTATGAACTCTTGAAATACTATAATCTTCGAAATAACCGCCCCATTGATAATATTTAAAGAAATAAGCTTATAATTATTCCCTAATGTATTTTTTAAAATTTAACCATATAGATAATAAGATTATTATATTTATAGAAATAAACTAAAGAATTTGTTAAGATCTGCTATTGCTTTTTATTATATAGCTTTTTTTGTTTGAGGCGGCAAATAAGTCTACCACAAAAGCTTATCGCATCTAGGTTTACTTTAACTGTTAATCTGTGCTGAAGATTTCGTTTCAATCATTTTTCAAATTAATTATATCAATATTAGCCCTTTTTTGGTTATAAAATACATTTCATACATTAATATTCAAAAAATAAGAAACAAATTGAGCTGCCTTCTTTAGGACAGACATTTAGTCTAGTTAGGAAGGCGGCGAACAGAGATTACAGTGGTACTAAGGGCTCATAGATGAAATCATTTTTAATATGTATATAAGTATCTGTAACCTTACAAAATGAGTATCTAATTGTTTTAAAAAATAAATTTTACTTTAGTACAGTGCTAAGTTCAAAAGACATGAGACTTTTGTTTAGTCGCTATTATTATATTATGATTTTATTATATATTAATTAAACATTACTGCGTGTATTATGGTACTGTTATGTTATGTTATGTATATTATTACTATTATATTTTAATTATATTATATTATTATTTATTGTTCTGCATTGAACTGTATCAAAAATTGAGACTCTTAAATTTGGAGATAAGAAGTGGGATATTTATTTAATGATAATCATGTGAATTATAAGAAAGTTATATAAAAAATAAATAAAAATATTTTTAGTATAACCAGAGAGATATGTTCACCGAAATGCCATTTGCTAAATAAATAAAATGCGTGTCTGAATGCTTCATTGGCCCTGGCATGTGAATAACATTATTTTTAAAGCATTGAAGTCTCTTAAAACACAAAGTACTAGTTTTTAGGATTAACTGTATAGATCTTACAGGAGACTAATGTACAGACAGCCAAAAAATGAGTTTTTATTTTTAACCGTCTCGGTTAGAGGTTGAACGCAATTCTAATAACGGGGTTATCTCTGACGGATATTTTGTTTTATTTTTTATGAAGCGCAGAAGATAAAACGGAACCCTTGCCTCCGTGTCTGTTATGAATATGGCCGGGCTGATGACTGAAACACGCTGAACAGCAGTAAAACGTTTCGAAACGGCCGGCGAGCGCGGCGTCTCGTTCGCCTGAACAAATTTGGACATTGTTATGACCTCTGCTCGGGCGATGCACCGCGGCGTATCCTATATATCTGGATATATATCTATAAAATAAATATATATCCTATATATTTATTTCGCTTTCATTATTACATTGCGAACACTGCCAGGAAAGGACTCATTTTGCGATTATTTATGCATGTTTGGCAAATAGTCTAATGGTTCGTGATGTAATTTTTTTTAATGAGTAAACGTTGGGATATTACGACGCATTCATTATTCAAACCGTAGTAAAATATATTAAATATTTGCTTTATATTTGAATAATACTATGGCAATGAATTATTAAATAAGATTACCTAATATTTTACAGTATAAATCAACTGTACGGTATTTTACAGTTTATTTACCAATGGTTTTCTTTTGTGTTACAATATTTTATTTTATTTGTTTATTTTACGTAAAATTATTATAACAGTTATATAATACGCAGACGACGTGTCATGGTATATATTTTTTATCATGAAATATAAGTTTGATTCTTATTTGAATATCATAGGAATAAGCTATAAAAATATAATATTACAACATAAATTGCATAATTATGCAATTATATTATTTAACGTCTAAAAATTATTATTATGAATATTATAGGTAGGTTTGCACTAAAAATAGGTACTTTCGTAACGAATTCTACGGACTTGCAATTCAATTTTAAATTGCCTCTATTATATATATAAAGCGCTTCACGCAATACAATGATACAATGATCAATTCGAATATTCCATTCAATCAATATTTATCATTTAAATACGTTGGGAATATTGCGCTTTAAAAAACTGTGGGATATAAAGTAAATTTCAATTAAAATATTTGAAATCGTTTTCCGCCCGTGTGCATTCCGCCCAAGTCGCGCGAACGAGTATGCCCCTAACCTCACCCCCCCCCCCCCACTTCCTCGGCTGGAAAAGTTATCACAGAGACAACTGTTGCCGCCGCAGCTTTAATAACGGCAGACTTCATAAATGTAAGCTGAGATACTTTACCTTACTCGATATTTACGATATCGTAACTTCTCAAATCAAAACACTTACGAGATTGTTACTTGCCTGTGCTATAGATACGAGCAATATTAATAAGAATACAATATTAAAAAAGATTCAGACTATAAAACTTTTTAAAACATTACTCTTTTAAATCCTTTTATATAAGTTTACATAGTTTTTCTATTTTATTTATTTTCTACTAGATGTTACGGAGAAAAGTCGTTATGTTCAATGAAATAGTAAATATTTTAAGATATATTAATAATTAATAAGATAAAATTGATAGAGCTAGAAAGCTAGAGCTTTAGATTTATGCTTAAGCCTTAAAGCCTAACAGAGTTTCTAAAAAGTAATCCTTTCTTTAAATTAAAAATATAAATATGTATTAAAAAAAATATAGAAGAACCTTTTCGTTTAAAAACTTTTACAGCGGACTTACGTTACTATATTATCCGATGTAACTTATAAGTTATTAATCACAAATATGAAATTACAGGGAGCAAATTTAAATTTCATAGACCTTGCACGTAGATTAAAGTTTATGAAAAAACCGTAATCAGCCAATACCAGCAATATCACCAGACTAAAATATTGTTATAACTATTAATAATAAAAATCTTTTTGCTTCCTTCATACTTGCTACATGCTTATCCTCGTTCTAACATTATCCTTGCTTGGTTATATTAAGTGGTTAAAGTTAAGTTCGTAATTTATGTAAAAGAAAATTAACTTTTTTTATTCAGCGACCTCTTTAGCTTAACTGTTAAAGATTGTCCCACGGCAATAACCTCGTCTTTTTGTATCATAATTTTTTTTGCCAAATTATGTGTATATTAATATAAATACATAAATATTTCAGAAATATATTTATATATTTTAGGTAAGAAGAAATGAAACTACCCGTTTTATCATAGGATCGCATCACAAGTCACGAGTCATTTGAGCAATATGAAATTACACGCATTTCAACTTCCGTCGAAATTAACCCGAAAATTAGAGGAGTTTTGTCAGTAACGCGACGCCGCCCCGCGCCAACTGTGCCCTTTATTTCAGCTTTGTGGTCTCGTTATCTTGTTTTAAATCCTCTCTTATCTTTTCATTGGAAAGTGTATCCGTTGATAATTCCACCCGCAAGTTACTGTGGGCAGCGACTACATTTTCATAAAGTCGTTTCATATTGCAAACTAAAAGTATTTAACTTTCTTCATAAAAACATTAATTATTTCAGTGATATTACTATTCTTACCGGCACTTTTAAAATTACCACAAAATTAAAATAAATACTAATTAGTTATTTTATAGTAACGACTAATCATCATTTTTCATCGGGCGTTTATTATATATGTTTTTATATACTAGAGTAGTATACCGCATCCTTTTTATTGCTATTTATATCCGTTTTAATTTATTTTATTAAAAAAACAATATTAAAAATACATTTTTAAAAACAAGCTTTTATTTAAATGCTTGAGTTGAAATATTGAATTTTATGTCTGTGCTGTTGACCGTTGAGGAGTTTCTACTTCTGGAGCCATTGAAATGAGCAAAATAAGCATTTATTATGCATTTATATCAAGTGGAAGGAGTGTTATCATTGTTTTTATCGTTACCATTCTGTTCAATTATCAGTTAAACCTAATTGATAAAAAATGATTTGGGGGATTTTGAGGTAAGTAATGTTTGTTTTAGTTCAGTAATGTTTTATATAATAATATTGTTATTATTATATGAAGGTTTTCTCGGGCATACTTAATGAAATATTCAGAATATTATTTTATCTGAGACCTATATCGATCTGTTAGTTTTCTGAAAAATGTAATCAAATAACCTGCGAGAAAGCGCACTATCCACTTGTAAGTATCCTTCATCTTCAAGCGCTAATGATCCATTCATTGTAATCGACAAACTACCCCTCCGGCGGGCGCAGGGCGGGTTTGAGCTCTAGCGTGACCGGAACCCCGCTTTTGAATATAGAATCACAGCTTTTGAGCTTTGGCGCGACCTTTCAGGATTACGGCTTCTGAAATATAACAGCGTGGTCGATTTGGGTCGCCAACCTACAGAATTAGCGCCGACGATGTAATTTTTAATACCGCTAACGAGCTGTGTCTCTCAGAGTGCTTATAACCCTTAGATAATGCAATAGTTTTTAAACATCTTAACGCATATTTAAAACGAAATAAATATCGTATTTAACCGTACTGTTTGTTGAGAGTGAGTAATCCCTTGGTAACCAAAAACGGACAACGTTGACGGCTTATTACGATTTATTTCGTTTTATTTTTGAAATAAAGTAAAAAAATATAAACAAACAAATACAAAGACAAATTTTATACATTATATAAAATGTATATTATAAAACAACTTTACAGAGATTTTATTTTATTCTTAATGTGTGTTGAAGTACGCCATTTTTCAAAATCAACACTCTTCCGAGCTCTATCTCGGTCAAAATCCTAGTTTTACACAGCAGTATATTTTTAAGGCGTGAAGTTAAACAACTTTGTAAATAAAGCGAAAAAAAACTGGTTTTAAATGGCAAAACAAAATCCTAAAAATATTTTAAAGAATGGGGTCACCTAACAAAATACCAGACCGCGCGGCGTCACGACGTTGCGACCCAGTAACCGTTACCTAGAAATGTATCGAACAACGGGTAGTTTCCCGCGAGCAAATATTCTACCTATGTAGGTCAATTAAAAAGTTCAGAGACACAACAATACGCGCAGCAATTAATGTCCAGTAGAGTATTTATATTTTTATATGGATTTTTTTTTGTTAGCCATATGAAACTTTTACAGTTACATGCCCGGCATCACGCCTTAATTAAAAGAATACTGCTGAATTGAAGTTCACCTTGTTTTTCTTACTTTATTAGCAGTGATTACTCATCATAAAAGTCTTTCAAGAAAACAAGTTAACAAGTAAATGAAATCAAAAGTGTAATCTCGCCTTGTAGTGCTAGTCTCGCTCGGCGTTATAGTGTTTTAACGTGTTCGATACGGTGTAAACTTTTATTACGATTTACGGTTTACGGTCCAACTGACGCCCCTTATACTAAATAAAGCAGGTACAGCACAGAACACGCCGGTGTGATACACCTGCGGGTAATTATAATAATTTTATCTCCCTACGGTCCTGATAGTGGTACAGGATAATGATACGAGCACTTGATTTTATTTACTCACAGTTTCAATCGATCCGGTTATGGCACGTGCATTTATTTTAGGCCTTAGTCAATTAAACCAATTTTCTCGTGACAAATTGAACCAACTGAAATGTCAGATTCAACAAAATCTATTTAGCGGTTGTAACTATATTTATTTATTCAAACAATCAGAATTTTCAAACGTTTTCATTGAATTCATAAAACAATCAAAATGATGGCCACATTTTTTTTATAAAATAAGGAGCGGAAAATTAAATTCTTTTAAAATTGTGAGATAAGGTATGAAATGCTGAGCTATATACAAAAACCTACATTTATGTATTATTTAAAAGTCGTGTATAAAATAGCATTAGTATAAAAAATCTCTAACGGCTCAGAATTTAATCACCACTCATTCGTTCACCTTCTATATAGGGTGGCTTGAGATCATTTCCAAAGACAAAGACCCTAGGGGGTGTCTATTGCGAGTAAGAAATTACATTAAAAAAATATAAAAATAAATCATGCCAAAATTTATTAAAGCGCTGGTGTAAATTCCCCTGGAATCGCTCACTTGAGCTCGTTTAGGGGCTTTGACCGAGCGCGGTCCTGGACCTGGTGTCGCGAACGGACAATCAGCTGGCGAACGTATGACATCAGCGGTTTAATATTATCACGTAATGTTTACATTTTTTTTTCTCGGAAACCATAATGAATTTTACAATGTCGTCTTAACACATCATGTTTGAAATCGCAGGCCAAGTGGCAGGATTTTTACGGGGAATGGTTTCGGGATACCCTTTTTATAGCTTTATTAAGTTGGAACCCCGCTTTAATGAATTTAATCCGTTTATATGCCATAGTTTTGTACCAACAATAAAAAGTTTTATACCCCAATAGACAAAATGTTATGAGTTATGTCAATTTTTAATTTTATATAACCTATTTATTCAACCTTTATTTTTTTTGTTTTTTTTGTACATATATGGAAACGTTTCTGATCTATCATTGATTTTATTAGTCGCACATGTACATGTATGACTAATAAAATAAATAAATACATTATACATAGCCGTAGAGAATTTTTAAGAATACATAAAACTATAAATATATGATTTGCAATAATGATGAAACCATTAAGGTGAATGTATAGATCTATTTACTGAGAACTCACAGCACGCTCTCGGCGGTCGATCTTTAAATTAATGTTCTAAAGGATTTGAATGCATAAGGACGAAAGTATTCGTCGAGAAGCGAAGTACATAAGCAAACAGATCCCTGGACGTACATAAATATTCAATTTGCGAGGCACAGATGCGCAGCTTAGCGGAGATCTCCGGACGGAGAGGCAAACGGTCCAGCCAGCATCGATGGAGCTAAAAGTTTTCCCGTGTTCGGACCACTTCGACACTGTCAACTATTTTATTTTTACTGTTCTTATTGCGATGCTGCGCTCCTACGCAGACCTGCACGCGAAATCAGGAAGTTATGTCCATCTCTCCAGAGTATAGATATTTTTTATGATTTTTTGCTACTCTGCACGGGAAGGATAGAATGATAGCATTTGATACCACCAGCTAAGCAAATTTATTTTAACTATTTTTTTCTAATTTTATTAATAATTGTAATTTGTATGTGTTATATGAAAATAATAAGATGCGTATATTTATTATTACATTAGTAATTTATTTTTAGAATTTTATTTATATTATCTATATTTTTATTTTAATATTGTACATTATTTGCAAATGAGCATTAAAAAAACCATTTCTTAAAATCATATATTTGATTTAACAACGTCTTAAATATATTTTTCAATTTTCGAAAATGTGCTTTTTTGGAAGTTGTTACCTAATATATGGACATGTTTCACATCGGAAAATCGTCGGAAAATCTAATGTGAAAATCTATATTTAAAAAAGATTCAGTAATTTGAAACTTAAAAAACAATTTTTCTCTAAAATAATGACTTAGTGCAGTTAGAACCATGTCATACTCAGCTAACTCTCGGGTAAATCTTTGAACATTTGCGTCGTTTCAATGCCGCGGCAGTGAAAAATGTTGCAGAAAACGAGGGGTTATTAATTGAGCAAGCCACGCCAAAAACACGATAAGTTCTCAATATTGATTTCATAATTAATTATAATTTCCCATCCTTCTCCTTTAATTAGATTTTCCCCTTTGAGGGTTAAAACTGGCGAATTGCTTTCGAATCAAGCTTCTTAAATCTTGCTGGTCCGAGTATTGATTAAAAACGAATATACTATAACCATGCTTACAAGCGATTTTGTAATTCTACTTTTTTCTATACCATTATAAAATATGTTAGTAATTTTACGACACGCTCTATGTTATTTTCTACGGTACATAGACCGAAAGTTTGTTTGAATAATTTACTAAAATAAAAGTATACACCAAAATTAAATAGCAAATTAAAACAGTTATTGTTACTTTCACTTTCTTAGTATTTAAGTTATAAACAAAAATAGCTGTGACACTTTGTAGCTATCATATAATATCAACTATCAACTACTTCTATACATTGTTTAGTAGTAGCAAATTATTAAGAACCCGTTGTCTTACAGCTAGGCCCGGCATCTTCCTCCCAGACTACACGCACATGTGGTAACAACTTCCTATGGGTTGCTTCATTTCCTATGTCCACTGGTTCCTGCGGCAGTTATAGCCTATTCGATGTGCGTAGAGATTAAAAAAAAAAAAACATACAAAGGTATCAAACCTGACAAGAGTTTCGCTGCTTTGTAATATTATACCAATGCTCAAAGCCACGGATAAAATTGTATGTCAAAGTTGTATTTCATGTACTTTTTTTGTATTTTATTATAAATTTAAAAACATTTTTTTCTCCTCCGTACTAATCATAATACGTATATTTATTATTGATATAATAAATAAATATATTATAAAATATGTTTTCATTAGATTATTTATATTTCGAATCTTTAAAACTATAATTTTTATTTATTTACGTTTTAATCCTAATTCTCTTAGTTGTTTTCGTTACATCTACTTTACGGACTTTTTTTTACTGAATCATGTTGAATATCGACGGTAGTCAATTTTATTTTTAAGTTATGTTTAATTTTTATTATTTGTTCTAAGTTTAGTTTAGATATAAGATAAGCGTCATTGAATATTCCTAAAGGCAATCGAGGACCTGGAAGGGTTCGAATAATAATTCCAGTAGTCATAAATCAGGATACTACATCGCCCTTGTTAACATGGATTAGTATGAGTGTTTGACAGAGACAGATGTGAGTGGGCGTGATAAACGTCCCTGTGTTTGGGTGAAAGGGTTACTGTTTTTTAGCTGTCACTTCGTAACTGTTTCAGTCTGTAATCCGCTTTATAAACAAACATAAGAGGGTGGAGAAGCGTTTATTTTAAAAAATATGGTTTGATTTTTTTCAAAGTTCACTTGTCTGTCTTGACTATCATAGCTTTAGTATTGTATCATTCTGAAAATAAAAAAAAATGACAAACATATTTCACAAACAAAAGGTTGCTAGAAGTGCTAGGAGCCTGGCCCGGTAAAAAGTAGCATAGTTATACTCTATGTTAAAGGACGTCTTTTCAAAATATTTTAAGTCGTTTTTACAAGCTTTTTTTGACTTGCAATGTTTGTAGGTCAAATCTTGCATTCAAGTGCTTAAATAAAAGTTTATTTTTAAAAATGTATTTTTACTAATAATTTATTTAGTTATCGCTGAACAAACAGACAACGTAAGACGGTCAGACAATAAATAAAAACTGAAATTGTCAGCCGGAAAGTACATAGGCGTACGTAGTACAAAAACACGCTTATTAATCTAAAAGTAATATTTTGAAAAAAAATTGTTACCATAAATGTTCCACAAATCTTGAAATTACTTAAAAAGTTAATAACAACAACTACATATTATATTAAAATGACGCCTTTGAGGAATCTAATTATTTTTCACGTAAAATTAATAATTACTAATGAATTTTATTTCATAAAAGCATTGTTAATATTCTATGTCTTATATATATATATATATATATATTTAAATAATAAATGTTTTTTTTATAATGTAATTTAAAATAGAAAAAAAATGTTTAATGTTAAACTTTTTAAATATCATCAATATTTATTTCACTATTGTGAAATACTTATACTTATACTTAATGTTTTTAAACGAAGATAAAAGCTTAAAGTTAGGCTGCTAATGTCTTTGATTCATCTTATAAATACCTTGAAAACGTTATCAAGATGTTTGAATAAAAACCGTAGTCTCAATTAAGACTGTTAGGGAACTTCGCGAAATTATTCACAGCCGTAGAATTTAATTCCCAGCAAAGTTTCATCGCGTCGACGTCTCATAATCCATCTCCAGAGCTTCGCTGCAGCGCGGCGCTGCAAACATCTTCGGGTCCATTGTTTTCAGTCGCCGTCGTTTTGTTTCGCTCTCTTCGCCACTTTCAGTTAAATGTTTCAGGAATATAGTAGGTCTACTTGAAAACCTCTTAAGATAAGTAAAATATCTTAAAATTAATTTGTCGCTCAAAAAGGTTCATCATAACCATATTTTCTATATTTTTTTATTTAATTTCAAGCGATGTTTGCTATAAATGATTAATAAGAATTATAGTAATTGTTATATGCCAAAAA
Source organism: Neomicropteryx cornuta (assembly GCA_020383195.1). Classification (NCBI taxonomy): domain Eukaryota; kingdom Metazoa; phylum Arthropoda; class Insecta; order Lepidoptera; family Micropterigidae; genus Neomicropteryx; species Neomicropteryx cornuta. The sequence goes on from JAHKQU010000014.1 coordinate 18,833,353, forward strand.
TAAATAGTTCTAAATAATACAACTAAGAAAAAATAATGAAATGGGTATAAAATATTACTTTTATTAATTTATTGAATTTATAATGTTACATTATAACATTACAGTATTATAATATTACAGTGGTACATTAACTAAAAAAATGTAAAATATAAAATAAAAAAATGTAAAATATAAGTAATATTAAATCCTAATTAAGGTGACAGGCGACTGTTACATTATATTGTTGTTGTATAGACGAATTTCTACTAATAAACTTATTTTGTGAAATTTCTTAAAGTTTTGTCAATAAGCGTACTGGTTATATTTTTACGCTTCATTCGTTATATTGTATCATTATATTCAGTTAGGTTGGTAACAACTGATCGATTTTTTATTAAAACCATGTTTTTGACTGAAAAGTGCCTTTTTATTTGAAGACAAATAAAATTGACCATGAACTATTTTGACCAATTCAATTCACCAATAGAATAAGATATACCAATAGAATCGATTACATTTTTGGAAACACTTTTAGAAATTGGTACAACCGAACATACTTACGCGCGCTTCTTTCTACTTAAAGATAATATTTAGTAGGTAAGCTAATTCGGTCGTACACTTTGTGACAAACGAATTTTATATAGTATGGAGAATGTATAGGTGTATGGATATATGGTGGTGTGTGTATAGGGATGTGTTCGGTGTATATATTTTGTATATGTTATGAGTTAATTGGTTTAATATGTTTTTTATTGACTTTTTTTTATGTAGGTATAATAATAAAAATAAATAAATAAAAGGTATGCTAATGAAACAGAGACTCAGATTAATATGTTTAAATACATTATTAACGTACAAAATACGTCTATTGACTTATGTTACTATAAAAACTAATAAAACTTAACTTAACTAATATAACTTATAAAAAATAATAATACACGATTGTTTACGAACAAAGGACTACGTGGTTTTGAATCAGCAAGAAACCGCGGAAATCCGTCGACACTAATCCAATTATGCTTACTTATCTAAGCTATGAGGACAACAACAATGCAATCGGAACTGAGCTTAAAAGCTCGTTTTCAAAGCCACAATTTATACGATAATACATTTTTAGACCTGTAAAATTTACCGCGTAATTATTATTATTTTTTCCACTCTGTTTACATAATTTGTGGTGTGTTAAACTAAAATAAATTTCTATATACTATTTTGAAATTAAAAGAGCGTAAATATTTATATTTTATCTAACTGCTGTTAATTAAAGCTAAGCTTAATGAGAAACATGATATTTTCATACAAAACAGTGCGTCACGAAATGATAACTTCGAAAAATTATTTTTACAAACTTCGCTAAAATACTTTTCAAGGCTCTCAAATTTTATGCAAAGCAGAAATTTATACAGATTATTATTTAACCCATTATTATTTTTCTTCTATATTTGATAAAAAAAGACGCAGATCATAAAAAGATTGGTATAAAAATAGACCGGGTTGCGTCCTCTTAAAATAATTTATTATTATATGTTTTTATTAAATTTCTCGCATTTATATACCTATATAATTTAAATATACATATTTATATACAGGTTGTTCCAAGACCATTCTCGAAGACTTATGAGGGTGTTTATGTTCCCTAACACGTCATACGTAAGAAATAATACTTAAGAAATTGTATAAAGAAAATCCGAAATCATTCATACCCAAATTTATTAATTTTATCAAAGCGCTCGTGTAAATTCTCTTTTCGCTCGCAGGAGTTTGGCCAATATCGATCAACGACCCGGCGCGGCGCGGCCTCGCTAGCGACCGAACTTGACAAAAGCGATTTCATATTATCACTTTAAGTTTACAATTTTTTTACTCTTAAACCATGATGAAATTTGATATGAAGTCAAAATAAATCATATTTGAAACCGTAAGTCACTGAGCAGGATTTTTTATCGGGAATGGTATCGGAACACAGTGTATAACCTTTACATACAATTCCACTAACACCTATATCCTTACGTATAATATACAAGTATACAAAAAATACCATATTTTTACGTTATATCAGACATAACTACACACATTTAGCCATCAATGTTGTGTTGTTAAAATGTTGTTTAATGTAACACTGTTTTGAACTTTATAAATAAAATATGCTCACACTATATAATGATTTAAGTGCTATAAAGTAACATTTGTAGCATTTGTAAGAATGTGAATAAATAGATATATAGGGAGATGGCGTCATTCGACGTAAAATGAACGAGCGTTTACAATTACTCAGTTCGCAATAAGATGGAAAGATGGCAGTGATTTATCATTTAATCACACCATCACGGCCTAAGCAGGGTATCGTCCCGAAATGTCACACATAAAAGCCTTAAAGGCGAATTTCAAATAAGGCCGCCTACCCTCAACAAGGCTTTGCAGAGAATTTTAATTAAGCGAGATGTTGATGAGCAATATCCCTGATCGTATAACTGACAGAATGTGCGTTACCTTTGTTTTAAGGGTGACAATTTCGGGCCCGACGTATTGATAGAGGCTGCGACGGAATGCGCGTAAAAGTCCAATTTAAGGCTATAACGATTGCCCCCTAACATCGCGGACATTAGATTTCAACGTTTCCCTAATCAAATGATACGTTTTATAAGGGTATTAATTAATTTCCTAGGTGCTGAGGACAAATTGCCTCGTATAGTTTAATGACACATTTACTTCGAGAATTTGACTTGAAAACATAACGTATGTTTTTTATATTTTATCTTAACTCGTACCGCCTTAGGTCTGCCGCGATAAAGAAGTTCTTCAACATCAGTCACTCGCTACCCTGGCAGTTATTTATAATCTCCAGTTATGCACAAGATCAATGAAACTTAGGTTATTGCTTTGCAGCAACTGGTGTTACGCTCTTTTCGAGTCTAAGTCTAGTCTCGTAGTTGAGCTTCCAGCCAGAAGGGTCTTCTCGGTTTTGGGTTAGAAGATCTATCTTGGCCGGCACAATCACAAAAGTACAATTCACCAATTTATGTATACGATTATTGCACACAAATGCAAGTGAAAGCTGCATAATCCTATTTTGTTTCATGGGAGGACTTTTTTTTGTAATGATCCGAAATCAGTAAGAAACCGTTTTCACTAGTAAATACGAGAAGTATCTGAGAGCATCAGAACAACGTGTTTTACTAGTAAGAACCCGTTCTAACTAAGGCAGTTAGATAAAGGCCCAATAAAATGATTATATCGGCTTTTTACTGCACTTTTTAGTTAAAACTCGTTCTTACTAAAAAAAAAACTGATTCAAAATTCGTTGTCTCCAAATTATTGAACGACTTACTGCCACCGCTAATATAAAATTCGGTTATTGTACTATGCTTTGAGCCAGATTTCGAAAGTGGTTATTACAAATAAAAAATATTTCTTTATTTCGAACCATCCTTATCTTTATGTTTACATTGTTGTTACATAATTTATATTTGCCCCTTACTCCTTCCTCTATTTACTTAGTTTTTTTTTTAATGATTTGATTTCTATATTTATATATAATTTGTATTTGTAAGGGGTTTTGCTGAAAACCAGCGCTTTGCCATTTACACGAGTAAGGAAGTTGAGCGCAACCCAACAAAAAATTTAATCGCACAAAACTGTTTATTGTACTCATTTGAACTTTTTGTAAACATTTTAGTGTATCTTCTAGACTATTTTACCAGATCGTGTCAATACACACAGTTCCGTAATTAACGTGACGTATCTCGTTGATAAATATCATTCGAATGGACAGAGATTGTAATTAATATTCATATCCTAGCCCGACCGGATTAAAAATCTTTTTCCTATTACGCCTCTGTAATTTTATTTTAATTGTTTACCTTTTCAATTGAATTCTATATTTTTGCCATGAGATTTTAACTAAATGTGGTTTTTCATGCATTTACTAACCTGTGTGGTTTGCATTTTTTTCGTAATGTTGATTTATAAATAATTTGATAAACCTGTTTTACAAATAAATGTGACAAAAGTACTGCAATTAAATAAAAAATAGGTAATTGGAACAAATCGAACAAATATTTGAATTAAATAATAAAAACGTAGCAAGGTACGTAGTTATAGGCGCATCTTATTTTATTGATTTCTTTCACATTTATTAATAGGTACATTTGAAGGTCGTGCGTGCCTTTTCAAACTGTAATTCTTTCAAAAAGACACTGGGCCTTAATCTATACTCGCAAACCAGTTTTGCTCAACGTTCAACACTGTCATTTAGACACGAAAGTATGATTGACGATTTTCAGATATGACTGGGTAAATTGAAGGAAAAAACAATTTATCATTCGTTTTTTCATGTTTTAACTTACATTTTGTAACGAAATATATGTCAGGCGTTTCTATTAGTTTCCGTTGATAACATCTAAAATACTAATCGTTAAAAAAAAATCATACACTGTTATAAAGAAGAATGCAAAATAAATACACCGGGAAATAGTGAGTATTAACAAAAAAAAAAGAAAAAAAAATTGGTTTAAGGGCCCTGGTTAATAATGCAGATATGGTTGATGTGAAGTAGCGATCTTTTCTGTTGCCGATGACCTATCAACTAGGTTACATATTAGACTCCAAAAGTAGACTCGATAGTAATAATCCAATGGAAGATTCCTCAGCCAGTGCGTCCTGCGGAGAACTTTCTCGACTCCAACCGGGGTACCGCTTATATGCCTGTCAAGGAACGTCAGAGGGACGATCAGAGATGTGCTGACCTTTGCATCAGTATTTAGCGGCGCGTGCGCGACTTTGGACCCTACGATGGTGAGAAGAATGCCCCAAAAAAAATTGCTACAAAAGTTGCCCAAGAATGCTACAAAATAAAAAAAAAATAAATTCATCATTACTAACGTACGTTTTACTGAATTATTATTAATATGTACATTATATAAATAAAATAATTATCAAAAGAAATCATTTCATATTTTTTATAGTAATCATTTACATAACCTAAAATATTTATTATATCCAAAACCATATTTTCAAAAATGTGAATTTTACGGTATTACGTTATTAATATACCTAAAATATTCATCAGCCGAGCACAAGAACAAGCAAGCCAGAGCGGTATTTGGCTAATTAGCGTTTGTTTGACGTCGCGACGCCGGGAATCTCGTTATCGCAAGAGACGGAACCCTGACAGCAGCTTCCGGAAACGCCCTGGGAAACAGGCGCCAGGACCACAAAGACACAAAACGGTTTCCGGTTCCGCTGAAGCCACCACCCGCTGTGACTCGAGCGATAACAATCAATTTATAGCGGAATTACGTACAATAAATACACTAGGAAAAATCTAAATTAGACAAGTAAAATATTCCTTTCATTTATTTAGTTGTACAACAAAATAATTAAATATAAAGAAGTAACATTTTTATGTCTGAGTTCCTTATTCCTTTACATTTAGTGTGATCAAATAATTTTAAAATACCTTTATCATAAAATACTTGTATCAAAAATATCTTTACTAGGCAATTAGTTAATAGTTTCAGCTCACTTTTGGCTGCAGTCCAAAATCGTCTACATTTAACGGTCTATCTCCACTTTTAAATTGACCATACTGCATTTTTTTTTTAATTCAATTCTGATAAAAAATACTATTTTATTTTTTTATTTTGTTTTAATTTCAATTTCTTATTTTAATAGAGCTTGCGTTTTCAAAGAATGCGAAATTAATCCCCTTTTAAGAGCGTTGATTCTTCAAATATACAGGCTGTTCCTGACTATTCCTGAAGACTTAAGGGCGTGTAAGAAATTTTATAAAAAAATGCGAATATAATTCATGGCCAAATTTATTTATTTTTTCAAGGCGCTCGTGTAAATTTCTTTTTTGCTCACAGGCGCTCAGCAAGGCCGGTCAATGGTCCAACAAGAAGTACATAAATGTAATAAACACGGAGTATATATTACCTTTAAACGATACGAGTAGGTTTATAAATAGTCAAAGGACAAGTTTTTTTATAGTGCACCCCATAGCTTTGTCCCGCGAAACAATCAAAAAGTTATCACAAAGTGAAGGTCTCTGTGTACATTTTTATAATCTTCGCAAAATCTTACGCCAAGATGTCGCTTCGAAATTGCGAAACAAAGGAACCGTGAAACGACCCCTCAAGCCCTAATTAAAAATTACAGACGGGAACAAGGAGGACAAAATATTTGCCATGAGCATTAAACGGGATGCGAGCGGCTGCTTTTATGCCTCGGATCTCTTTTTATTTCCCAGCGGTGGAGTTGTGACGCGCAATGCCTTACTCTGCGGGTTCACAAAACGATCCCTAAACGATAACCTCAATCTTCCCGCAAATACTATAAACGCTTACACGTATAATAATTTATTTATTAAAATATCCAATATACAATTTATATAATTACATATATTAATTTGTAATACATTTATACATACAATTATTACAAAAAAAACATTTTATCTATAAACATACAAAGAGAAAATGTGATATATCTCCTCTCTCATCTAAATTCGCACTTAGTGGCATGTCAGAAACTTCACCGTGTCCGTCTAACTAGGTGCTGAACACCTGTCCTAAGATGGACTGTCTATCTGTTTCCAATAAAAATCTACCTGAATGCGAAGTATACGGAGCAGAAAGGGCAGAAATCTAAGGTTCCTAATATCTTCTGTTTTTTTTTTTTTTTAATTTACACGAACATATATTTCCGTTTATTTTATAATTTGTAAGTACACAGATGAGATTCAGAGAAGCAAAACAAAAAAAAAAGAAGTGAGAGAAAAAAAAGAACATAAAAGGAGATATATAACGCTAATAAAATAAATACAGTGTTGTTATTGTGTAGAATAGTAAAATTAGTGTGGATTAGTTACACCTCACTAAAAGAGTCAATTTTACGTAATATTAAATATCCTTAGTTGAATTTATTATTTTGTATGGTATTACAATTTGGGGTCTTACATATGAAACATATATACAGCGAATTTATATTCTACAAATTCGTATCTTAAAAATAATTATTCAAAAAAGTAAAAAAAATTCAATGCAAGGCGACTACTTTAAATTGTTCACCCATTTCAAAGTTTTTCCAGTACCTACGTCAACTTTGCTATTATAGAATTGCAATCAACCACTTCTCAGATGAAACATGGAAAAATCTTGTCACTAATAAGTACTCTACTAGACAAATTTAAAATGAAAAATATATTGTCGAAAGATGTGTAAATACGTATGGGTATCGTCAATTAAAATATGTAATACCCAGCCTATTTAATAATATACCTCTTGAAATTAGACAACTTAAAAGGAAATCGAAAACAAAAATTAAATTAAAAGAATATATGGAAAAAAACATATTCAAAATTATTTAGGTTTTAGTTAAATTAAGTTAATTTTATTTGTAATCACATAAGTTACGTCAACTTAATTTTTAAGTACTTTGTTATATTTTATGCATGTTTAAATAAATTGTTTTTAGTTAAGATTTAGAAACCAGCAGATAAGACAATGTCTTAGCTGGATCTATAGATTGTAATTGTATATAGTTGAACAATAAAAGTTACTTCTGGCAACATTGAAATTGAAATTGAAAAAAATTTGAAATATATAAGGAGATAATAAGAGCGCGAGGTCTATAATAAAGATCTGATATATGGTATTTTATTACTACTTATATAAGTATATATAGATAAATATATTGAATACATATAATCATAATATATATAATAATTGTTCATCTCGTTCGACTTCATCATTTTTTTTAAACTTTAATAATACAATATTTATCTGTATTCTTTATAAAACTGTTTTATTAAGGTACTTTTCGCATTTTTGTGAAACCAATGCGTCACCATCCTTTTAAAGTTTGACGATCTGTCAACCTCAGTGTAAAATTTGTTCTAAATTCTGGGCGCTAGAAATATGTAGTGTCTATATGTAGTTTGCGTTCTGATTTCGCGATATCCCTCTCTTTGTCGCTGTCTTGTGTTTGAGTATGAGGTAGCGTTATTTGAGAAGTTACGTCTTTTTGGTTGTACATTAGTATTGTTCTAATGTACAACTGTGTTACGTTAATATTGTTCTAATGTACAACTGTCGTACATCAAATACTTAAATTTTTTGAACAATTTATCAGATGAGTGACGGTACGGTTTTGTATTTATTACTTTTTTGGCATCATGATTTTAATAGCTACACCACCCCATCCTAGTTGCCCATATGAAAATACAGACTACGCAATATAATCGTATTTAATAACAACAATGTAAATTATATTATTAGATAAATATATGTAGCCAAATGTACGGTTTTATACATAGGTAAAAACAATCCACGCAATGATTATTACCTGAACACATATGTAAAATAGTGGGAAGGCTAATTCTATGTTGTACGTAGTACGGAAAGCATTCGCAAATATAACCGAAGATTTATTTTTAAAAATTTATAAGACTTGCATTAGACCAATTTTTGAATGTGGCTTTCAATTATGGAACGCATACTTCATCGAGGACTGTCATTTATTGGAAAAAGTGCAAAAGCGAGCACCTAAAATTAATTTATTTACATACATATGTTTTAAATTCACCATTTTTAATCGTTTTTCAGCAGTTGTTTTTTCTCTTTTATGGTTAACTATATATAGCCCCGAAAATGGCATTTTGAATCACGTCAATATATAATTAATAACTTATGCAGATATTCGAAATTAGTTGATTGTAAACATTTCAAATTCTTTACAAAAGAATTAAAATGAAGATTTTATACGAATATTCGTGACGGTTCCGTGTTTGTTGTGTGTCGATCCCCCTTAGGATCGACTTATGTGACTAATTTGGAATTCTATTGTTTTTTAATGGCTGCTTCGCCAATTTATTCTACTGTGCAGCCAGAGCTATGATAGCTCTAATAACTTAGCAATATTATATTCGATAGCATTCAGACTAAATGTAAAACTATAATATAGATAAAGAGTATATAATGTTCCCTTTATAGATCTGAATCTAAAATAAAAAATAGTGTGCATAATGGGAAATACTTAAATAGATTTTACTTAAAGAAAACTTAAATAAAATAAAACTTAAAGGTAATAAAATAAAATAAAACTTAAGGGAAATACTTAAAGAAACTTCCTTGTATTTTTTGCACGTTAACCTTGGTTATGAACAGTAACAAGGACAAACTATTATAGGTATTTAAAATGTACCAAGTAGACTATAAGTTGATTTTAAATATGAATAATTTATTAAAAGTTTAAATTAAAATTAAAAGTTAAAAAAAAAATAATCAAAAGGAAAATACATCTTTGATCCTAAAGTCTGTCGCAGATAGCGAACTAACTAAAATCCCATAAGCTAGCTACGACATAAGCTATGGCGGTTGCATACTACCTACAACTACCATCCCAGCTTTAGGAAACTGTCCTCGGGTAATAACCGCCGTAAAACGCCTTTAGGAATTTATAATAGATATTGTTTGCCTAGTTTACACAAAGGAATGGGCGGACTTACTCAATTAGTTAGGTTAAAGTTTTTATGTAAGTTAGTTTTATGATTTTAAGAGTAATATCTGCACGTCCGAGAATGAAAACAACCGCTCAATCGGGAATTTAGTAATTCCTGCGTTTAAGTGTAATTATAAAAAACGAGTGTAATCAACACATTTTTCGTACTAAATAGAACTATGTAATTTTTGAAACATTTACTTTTAATGGAAACATAATTAGTATAGATACACATTTCTCATGCGCAGTTTAACTGGAAGTTTTATATTGACGTCAAAGGCAACTAGAATGAATTAGTTTGCAAATTCCTTCTTGAAAGACACAAACATTTGCTTTGTGTGAAAAAATGCTAAGTTGCTTTTCACACGACGTGCATATAAAAAAACTGTTTAAAGGTAAAATAAGTACAAGCCATTTTATATACGTCCTCCCCATCCCGCTAAAGCACCAGCTTTTGCTAAATTGAGTAAGGAATATTATCTACATAACTTAATTTAGTAAAAATGCAAATTGATGACTTTGGCATGGAGATTAATATATATCCCAGTATTTTTGTTTTAGAACATTTAATCTCAGAAATATAGCAGGAAGGATAGTTACCTATAAAAACCTGTTTCACAACCATTGTAAAATATAAATAGTAATTATGTGTCTTTTATGTAAATCTATCACTTTTTTAATAATATATATGCTTTATATGTGCTTTATAATATAAAATAAAGGCAACTTTTACCATATAGGAAACATTACACAATATCTTAGATTGTGAACATTGTTTGAAAATCCTTTTTTTTACATGATTGCAAAGTTAAATTTTGAGACCATTCTTCCAATATAAAACCAATATTGAGATAAAGTAACATTAGGTTCATTCTTTAGTTCCCAGGACAAATCGCGGATCTATTATATTATCCACCGAAACTAGTTCCTAAATATTGTAACGTCTGCATAACTATTCTAATATAGGTTAGGTAAACACTATGTTGACCACTATGTTGACACCATCAGACGAATGCTCGTGGCGCGTTCGTCTTATTCGTGCCAGTCTCGAACTGCCTCAATAAAAACGCCGCTTGTGGCCAATTTGGATTCATATTGTCTCTTGGCCGCCGCTTAATTAATTCACCCCACCGCCGGCACTAACTTTAATATATCACCGTAAACTTCTCGTTAGAGCAATTCTACGTCGGCACACTACATTCGAGTTTACACTTTATGGCCCAGACGTGCGACTCCCAGAAATAGCGAAGCTTTTAGGACAGACTAAAGTGGCATTGTTTTTGATCTCACTAAAATATCAACGTAGGTTTTTCATATGTACAAAATATAAACCCATATTTTTTTCAGGTAATCGCTTGTAATAAATATTTACTAACCTTTAAGTTGTGAGCATAGTTTAATTCCTTATTATTATTTAGTGCCTCATATAATATTGTTAGATATTAAGATTAAGTGTAGATAGGGGAGGTGGTAGCTTATTAATATTTTGTGTTGATACATTCTTCTTACACAAATATTATTACATATATAGTTGATACATTATTATTTTTCTTAAAAGATACACAGAGAGATAAACAGAAATAATACACAGACAGAAATTATCTTTCTCAATTTTGACAAATTTGACAAGCACCATTAAGAGATATATTTTTTTGTATAAAATTTATTAGGTAGCATACATTTTATGTATGGTAAAGATTTTTAATTTTATAGTAAGATAATAAAGCCTGTAATATATTTATGCAATCATAAATAAATAAAAAGTAATAAATTTAATCTCTTTCGATACTTCTTCACGTTCCGCATAAAACTTCTCCATTTTAATCATTAATACTGTTAAAAATCATAAATATAATCGTACAAATATTTAATACACACACTTAGGAACCACGTGAATCCATTTTTGTTATATTTTTCTTTTACACACTCTCTATCACACGGAAAGAAGTGTGTATATCTCTTATCTTTTAATACGCCAGTTTCATCGGTACACCAAAATAAAAACTAAGTAAATGGATGCTTGCTATATATTTACTTCCGATAACTAACCATTTAAATAACGAAAGGCCTATAATAGGCGGGTGGACAGATAGGTAAAAGAGTCTCACCGTGATGCAGTTTTGGTACGAAACCCTGAAAATGCGAGCGGCCATAAAACACGCTGTCTTGTAAAATCCCAGGTCATTAGCATTTAACTCTCGAACTTCAGATGTTATTTCACTGGGGGAAAAAAAATGGTCCTGATAAATATTTTTTCTCCGTTGATTAATTTTCGTGCCGCGCGGCCGCGGCGCGCGCAACGCGACAGGACGCCGTATCGCTTCTGAAAGTCAAAAATAAACAACGTTCGCATTTATCAGTCAGCGCGTTCGGCTGTCGGCATTTTTATCTGTCCTTAACTTGCCGGGTGTTTTTAACTAATCAATGCTGTCAAGTGATTTTATGCTTTTGATTTAAACTCGGAAGGAGTTACACCACCATTTTGTAGCTCGTGCGTATTAAATTTAAATGGCAACGACAGAAAAGTTTACTTTTCAAGTCACTAGAGATATCACGGATGTTTCAATGCAACTCTTCTATACATATTACATAGTAGCTTCTATGCCCTTCTCTTTGTCCACATGGATTTTCAACTCGCAAACTACATATACTATATAAATGTAAATAATAAATTGTGAAGGTGAAGCATGCTCTGTACAGACCTACTCAATCATGGAACCTACAAAATATGCTTCGCTCAATGATTTCCAACTGATAAGCCTTGGGCTTGGTTGGATTTTACATAATATACAATGTTTAATAATTTATTTTTTTTATTTTATTTCAAAAAACAACTTTTCAGTTGTGTATGAAAGACAGAAATGAGTAACATAAAACAATAAAACAATAAAAGTAAATAGAACAATATAACAATAACAAGATACAAACAACAAATATAGTAATTAAGACTAGCATACCTACACTTTACACACAGTTATTCAAATACATGCAAATACTTGTAAATAACATAAATAACTAAATAGTACAATAATATTAAAAAATTTATAGAAAAACAATAATACAACAGTAAATGCAATAAAAATTAAATAAACTTCAATTAAGGTCAATACTGTACAAAGTTTTTTCAATAAGATATTTTTTCAAAGCAGACTTAAAGCTGTGATATCTTTGTAATGTTTTTATATTATTGGGGAGATTATTAAATAAATCTACCCCCCTATAAACACTTGTATTCTGAAATTGTATTGTACGAGCTTTAATTGGTTGAACATAAATGAAAACAAAAAAAAACTATATAGTAAAGACATCTAAGAGTACGCACCTAACAGTTTTTTTATTTTTAAATAATAAAAAAGTAATTTCAAATACACACTTTTACTATTTATTGAAAGAATATTTATTTATGAACATACAGAAGGAACACAAAACTTATTTTTTTATTAAAACGTGTTTAAAACTTAAAATTAAGAAAACTTGGCAAACGCGTACTCTTTGGTGATATACTAGGTAAGAGTACGCAAGTCTTTTTTTTTAACAATCATCACACACATATAGTCCGATTCCGCAGTAGATGGTAATCATCATGCCACCACGTTTCGCATTGTATGCACTGTATCCAGTCCAGTTCTGGAGGTTCTACATACATTTCTTAACATGGCGGGCACATTATTGATTGCTCATTTTCTATAGCTTTGTTCGCGTCTTTTGTAAATTTTCTTGTTGACTTTTCTTGTAATCTGACTGCCTTTTTTGTAAGTTTTCTTTCTTTCTATTCTAATTTTGCAGCCTTTTCTTTCGCTTCTTCATCTAATTGTTTTTTATATGGTGAGCTGGTTAAAATATCAGATTTCAGCTTCTTGCATTTGCGCTTCTGCTGCAAGTTAGCTTTCTACCTACCGGGGAAGAATCTTTTCAGGTGAAATATAAGTTGATGTCGATGGCACGCTGGCAGGCTGCATATTTCAGGGATTTTCTTACTGATTTCTTCTGAATTTGCTTCCTTAGAAGGCGATGATTGGGCGATGCTTTGTTTTGCTACAATGTATTCAACCGGTGGAGACTGATTACTCGTAGCTGCAGAAATCGATGAAATATTCCTTAAATCTAATGTAGTCTCAACTACTAAGAGCCGATCAGTGACTGTTGATGGAGCGAAGTCAACATCACTGAACACTAATTTACACTGTTAATTATTTTATGATAGAAGCAAAGAGTACGCATGCGTACTCTTTGCTGCAAACTGCCCGTTTAAAATAGTGCGTCATATATTTTTGACACGCGCTAATGAGCCGAAGTAAACATACTCAGGCAACAATAAATCATTGATCTAAACAATAAAAATCGATGGTTGCGTATACGGTCATGCGAATCTTATAAAACAAGTGACAAAGAATTGAAAAAAATACATCAAAAGTACGAAAAATTGAAAAAATACCCGAAAGTAGAGGTTTCTCCTGAGATGATCTTGCCACGCGTTGTGACGCATTTGAAAACAACCTGTATAAGCTGTTTTAAAATTTAGGGCACTCCTTTCAGGAGGATGATTTATATCGATACCTAAACCCCGGTCTCATGAAAATATTTCGTTTTAGTTATTTAGTTTTTAATCGTTTTTTCTCGTAATTGATAAATTTTTAACCAATATTTTTTGTTGATTAAAGTTTGATTGTCGATATAGATCAACCTCCTAAAAGGAGTGCCTTAAATTTAAAAACTTTCTGTAGATTCCTAACTGACAAAGATCATGTTGGATCATAATGTTATGTGACGTAAAATTATGACTTTTTTTGCTACAATCACACATTTCACTGGGCATAATCTTTACACGACTTCTCTTTTTTGCTTCATCCTATAAAAACCTGATCAAATCAAATTCAATGTCGCTTTTGCGACCTTTATTTCATATACGAGTATTTTAAGTAAGCCGTTTACATGTCCTGAAAGAGCCTGCCGACTCGTCTATCAGACCCTCACTAGTATAAACATTATCTAGCAACATGTTACTTAATTTTTTTTTTTTTTTATTACACATCTTAACCTATTGTTAAAAATATTACATTAACAAGAAGAATGAATTGGAGGATATAAGTATAATTTTAGATCTTTTTTTTACATAACTATTTTTTTTTAATTTTTTAATTTCTAAAGGTAACTTATTAAATAAACGTGCCAGCACAACTTTAATTTGTCTTGCTCTATATACATTTTTAAATTTCGGTATAATGAGTATTTGTGATGCTAATTGCCTTGTACTTATGCGAAAAAGACTCTATGAATTCTTCACGTGAGAAATACTTCATAAATATTTTAAAATTAATCATTTGAGATACCCTGAACACCTTGCAGAATTCAAAGAACCCTCCAACATCGTTTTTACTTTGTTGGGTACAATTGTTTTAAGTATACGAAACTGATACGCCATCACGCTTTCGATACATATTTTTACTTCTAGTAGATAAGGAAAGTATTGTTTCTTTATGTGTAAGAATTATTATATACCTCAATAACAAGCTCATACTCTGAATTTTGAATTTTATTTTATGTTCTTATGTTCTGAATTTTGTCAGTTCGGAAACATCGTTGTATAAATAAACATCTTATTCAAAATAGTATTATTTTGAAAACGAAAAGACGCACTAGTAAAACGAAATTGGTAGTCTAGCGGTTAAGGTGTTCGACTATTAACCAAGCGGTCGCGGGTTCGAATCCGCACATTATAGTCATACAATTTTTAACGCTTAATTATCGTCAACATCCCTGACACTAGCACAAATAACTCAGATGAGTAGGGCCGAAAATAATTGTGTATGACCTAGATCATTAACCAATTCTTATACTGAAAAAAAATTGAGCCTAACATTATTTATTTATTTTTTGAATGCTTTGGAAACTAACGGGTTATAATTTTAAGGTATATTTGAAATACATATACTACTAAATATAAAAAAAAATAATAGGGGAACTCCAATTCCTATGTTCCCGCGGGGACCATCGCTACAAAAATATTTTGTGTTTCAAGATAGATGGCTTCTAATTTAACACTCAGATGATATTTTTGAGGCATTCAATTTCTATTTTTAAATACATTAAATATTCTATTTTTATATTCTATAAAAGGGCGGACGCTTGGGTTAAGTTAGATAAGGAACACAATCTGACTAAGTATACTATTATTTTATAACAGCATTTCAGTCACTCCCGCGATACATCAGCAGAAATTCTACAAATTAATTCAATTTAAAGTTTGATGGGTGAATGCTTTGAAAGGCAAACATGACTCGGCACTATTTTATGAGTTCAAAAGTTTCGCACTTGGCTATCAAGCGCATGACAAGCGAAATTGTTGGACAGTTAAAGTGCCGAAGAGGCGTCACCATCAATTACTGCCCGCGGATAACCGGGAAAGATGACAATCTATCGTGTTGCAAATCTGTTATTGCATTGTTGCTGCTACTAACAGTAGAACGAATAATATCTTTTGTTAATTCTTCACCGTTTGGTGAACTTACGACAGTCCCGAAGTAGTTAAAAAAAAAATAACCAGAAACCCCCGATTCTGTACCTGTCCTCCACTCTCTTTCACACACTCTCTCTTTTTCCACTCTCTCTCTCTCCCCCTCTCGCTTCCCCTACTCCCCCCCTACATGCACTCAGTGGCTTAAACATGCACTTACATTTTAATGGTTCAAACCCAACACTGGAGTGCTGGATTTGAACCATTTGAAACACACAGCTCAAAATCCTCTTACCAGGGGGCTATAGTCCGGATAGCTAAGACCGGTTTCCACAAAATCGAGAGGCGAAGACGAGAAAAACCACAAGTCTCCCTAAGTATGAAAACCAAGTGGACTCAGAAAGCCCGCCGAGGGGCTTTCGAACGCACAGCCCTCTCCTTGAATCCCATTTATTCACCCAGCTCTTAAAAGCTACTGGTTTGTTCCGAACCGAGTCGGAGAACCAAAAGGCCTCGGCACTGTCACACAGGCTCTAGAGCCGAATTTCATGGTCATCCTATTTGAAACATAAAAAAATAGAACACCTTTGACGTTAAACATGTCATATTTTTATTTATTCCTGTAAAAATAAAAAAACTATCACACCATGTACTCACCCTCTCGTTTCTCAAATCGCACACACACACCCTAAAATGCCACACACACCCATTATCGAAATATCCCACCACGTTACTTTTATTATTAACTAAACATAATCCTAAAATTAACATAATAACTTTCTCTTTTCCGTGCATTGAAAATTTGTTTAAAAAAAAAATATTGTATCTACAGGTGTATTTATATTCACTAATGTCCTTTTGAGGGTTGATCTATATCAATCGGAAAAAAAATAAAAATTTCGAAATCATACGAAATCGTTATGTATATAATAAAAAATATAAAAATGCTTATTTGTTTTGGTTCTTAAACAACGAACATTTAGGTAATATATTGTGACGATTTGGCTTCTAAAATGCTTTTAATGTTTTATACTTGGCATTAGAAGAATTATATTTTTGTTCATAAACTCATATTTGAATAAAAATATAATTCTTAGAAATCTATCAGGTATAAAAATAAAAGAGCAGTGTGAAATATTCGCAGTAAAAAGTACTCAACATTTTGATTTTTATTTTAGTGTAAAATTAGAAATAATAAACTACTTGAAAAGCGAGTACCTAAGAAACCTAAATTATATTATAATAATATAAGCCTTACGGGTATATTATAAAGGATGGGATAAATAAATTACCAATACTTTATGATAATAAATAGTTTATGATCATATGTCCATAAATATTACACTGTAAGTTTTCTATATAAATAGTCTATATTGAAACTATATGTCTGTAAACCAACCAACCCTAAATAGTTATTTGTCGGCTTGTGCATTATGAAGTGGTTCTGCTCAAGGCGACCGCAAATGTGATACTTTCAGAAGATATTCCGCTGATCGGCGTCTCGTCGTATGGAGGCTATGTATGTCTCAAACTAGGAGCACGAAGGGCCAACGGCTAGGATGCTTTGTGCTGTGAAAGGATGCACAACCTTTATGGACCGTAATAGAGCCCGAAAGCACGTCGTCAGCTCGAAGACGCTGATAAAATGGTTACCAAGGCAACGGCTGCCCTCAACGCACAGGGGCGCGACGGCAACAATGCAGCCCGGTTATTTACTGACGGCATCGTTGAAAGTCTATTAGATTTTTCCATTCTCACTAAAATGCTGATACGTTGTCATATTACAACATTTCTGTCGAACATTTTAAATATATATATATATATATTTAAGTTATTCTTTAATATTCATTATTGACGTAGATTTTGTTTCGTCTATATTTTTTTATTTCTTAAAGGTAACAAAAAGAAACGCGTAGCAGTTTGGAGATGTAATCTTTGTCCATATAATAAATGAATGGTAATTCATTTTTATCATGAGGAACAATGAGGATCCGAACATTTTAGTACGTCTAATATTTTCAGAAACTCTTATAATTTCCGAAGCATCACCGATATAGTAGACTTTAAAATCTCAAATTGTCAAATGCAACCTCAAATTGTCGAAAGACACATTATCTTACATATTAGACATGAGCAAAATTTAAATGTGATAATAAAGTACACAACTTAATATAACGAATTACGTAATGACCACTAAGTGAACTCCGCAGTGTAACCTTTTTTTTTTAATAAATTAATTTTCTTTTATCATTACTACAGTAGATAAGTATTAAGAGTGATTTTCTTATAAAATGTTCCTTTTCATAAGGTCTGCCATTAGTCTGTGTCCTAAAATAAATTATGATACTTTTATTGCATCAATGTCATAGGCCAAACGAGTTTAACAAAATCAAAATACAGTGTAATCTCTCTTTAAACATGAGCTAAAATAGATCTGGGTCTATAATAGACCCTTCATCCGTCGTTACGGGCAAGACCTTAGACGGTCCCGACAGTAAATGTCCGTACAGATTACGATCTATCATCATTATGTCACATAAACCTCAGTATTTTTTATTTTAAATCTGCCTACAGCCCAGCTGTTACTGTTTCAACACTTAATTTAAATGTGTGCCTTTCTTAGCAAATTAGCTTTTTATTATATCTGTTATCTGTGTTCCCATCGTTTGACCCGTGACAACTGAGTGGCTCAGTTACTGCTGCGTCCAAGTTGCAGGACCGTCCACATCGCAAAGTCTGTAACACTGCTGGTACTCTGTGGTGTGAAACATTTATAAACATATTTATAACCGCACCTATCAAATGATTATAATGCCAGATGGATCTGTTTTCCAAATCGCGTAACAAGATATTTAATGTATCCGCGCATTTCTTTTTATGTTTTTCTGTGCTTTTAGGATGGTATCAATGCGCAAGCTAGTATCAGTTACATTTGTGGGAGACAAGAGCAATTCTATTGATTTACATGTCGTTCCGGATTATCTCCAAGCTTAAATTTCGTAAAAAAGTCTGAATACAAAAAGAAAAACATGCATACATAATATTTATTCATTATAAAACACTTTCTTTTTTATAATATTTTATCCGTCCGTTTTATTTTGTCCGTCATTCTCGACAAAATTTTTATTTAGTTAAAATGTAAATATGGTAATTTATTCAAATGGAATATTAAATTATTTACCAAAAGATTTCAAACGAATTATAATTTGATTTTGTTTTGCAAGATACTAAACGAAACAAATACATTACAATTAACTTTGTATTACGTAAATTATTTTAGGAAAAAGGTACGTACGGGAGTATATTAGGTTAAAATTACTCTACGAGACATAATTATTTAGCATATGATTTGAGTTGTTAGATAGGTGCTATAAGGTACAGTTCCCACTGCCTTAATGTTATTTTCATTGTGCGAGGCGATTCATTTTAAACAAACAAGATCTCGCAAGTCTATAGCTGAATGAGTGTTTTTTGTGCATGTCTTGTTATTTAACTAATTCGACAGTGTTGAGTGTTGAGCACATTAGAGTATTTTTGCGAAAAATTACCTGGCCCACTGGGGATTCGAGAACCCGAAACCTTTGGATTTAGAAGCAGGCCTGTATATAAGTGATGTTTGATGTAACCAATCATTTTATTTAGTGCTTATGTAAATATATAATTTTTATGCTGGTATTACGTGAAAGCATGTTTAAAAGTTTAGAAAATTATAAAAATTGTAACTACACAGATCTTTAATAAATACCAAAGTATAAAAATATTTATTTTAAATTTTCTGACTACGAATTTGCTAAAACGACTATTTTAGATTAGTTTATATTAGGTATTAAAATATAAGCATCGCTTGAAAAAAACTGATTGGTTTCTAACCGTTTTATTCATTTTCGTTACATGTACAGCGTATAAATATAGATATATTCGTAAAAGTAATCGTTTTTATATTAAATGCTTTAGACGAATATTTTAATGGGCACACGCCAATGAATATAATATTCACGCCATGAATGAAATATTAAACGAAAGATAATAATCGATAAGAAATGGTAATACACAATACCCAAATTAAAACCTTAATTTCATTGTGCGGGCGCAACAAGATTAGAGGATAATAAATTCAAATGTTCAACAGATCTGATCAACTTGGTAAAAAGTAAAATTACTTCAAGCCCTACCAATTGGAAAAATTAGAATAAAATTTGAGATGACATTAAATTTTGAGATTATTTGTTTTTATATTGAGAAGCTTCAAACGGTGTAAAATCATATATATACTCAGAATTGCTGGCTAGACTTTAAGGATACATCTAACCTAAATTGAATTAAATATAAGATGATAGATACATAATAAAATATATCAATAAAAAAAATCCTTTTAATTTTTGAAAACAGCCCGCAACAGGGTCCTCTGAATTTAATTAGGAATATAGTTAAGTAGGTTAGAAATTAGACATATGTAAACACGTAAATAATAAGATATATATATACGTAAATTTAAATGACATCACGTGAAACGTCGTATTGTTGCTAGATTCATGGTGCTGGTAATAATATATAGTATGTGAAGTCATAGACTTCAACGGATGGTAGCGCGGTGCGGTGCGATCTTCGCTCACACTCATGGGACCAACAAATTCGCTCTTTATACGATTTTCATGTAAAGCGCTGCCATTTCAGGCCAAGCGGTGGATGAAATATAAATTGGTCTCCTTTGATTCTTTGTTGGTACGAGTCCAGTGCCCTGGTATGCAGATAAGGTGAGTTCTACGTAGTCTGTTATGATTTTGCTACGGACGAAGAAAATTGTAATGTCATGAATATTAATGTCGTAAATATGAATTTTACTTTATTAAATAAATAAGTAAACATAACAATAAAATTTAAATGTATTTAAAAATAGATAAATCATTTTCTTCCTCTCGGCGAAACCGCCGGCATCGTTCGACGAATAATAGATAGCGTGCCGCCCAGAAGCACAGCCGCCCGCCCAACTCCGTTTCTAGAGTGGTGAGCGTTCGTTATTTATTCGACGCCACTTTTCAGCCGATAAAGCGGTTTCGACGACGCGACGGGCCATCGAGCGCCGATGCATCGCGGCCTAGCGATTGACGGCGTTTTGTCGGCGACGGAATGTCGCGGTAGCATTCCAACTTATGAGAGTTAATGTTAAAAATGGTATGACTTTAATGAGCTGATTCGACCCGCGACTGCTGGTCGAAAACAGGCTAATTACTAGACTACCACGATCTCTTTTATTCATTATACGTTTTCGTTAAAATATTTCATACGTAGACTTGAACGTAATATATAAAATTTTAAGATGCTATATTTTTTTCGGGTGTAACCTATTATGAGTAAGAAATGATATAAAAAAATGAGAAAAAAATCCGGTCAGGACCGTGCGCATTTTTGACATATTCTTTACAGTTTATTTATAAAAAAGAAAATTCTAAGGTAGCAATTAGGGACCCTCTAATTTCTTGCTTCACTGCATTCATGCTTTTATGTCGTTTTCAATTTTGGTTTTGCGCTTCCGAAGTATTATTTAAAATAATTTACACGACCTATCTGGGTGAACTCACTCCTTGGTGTAAGTCTTCGTTATTAATTAAAGATAGAGGGATATGCCATTTACCATATAGGAATAGTCTATTTTTGGAAGAATTTTTTTTACCATGATCATCTCAAGCCCGTCTGTTCAAGATCTAAATCTCGCGATATTGTAATTTTAAATTGATACTCGCGATCACTTACAGTGGATCGATCTTTTTTGATCTTGCGGCGAAACTGAACATCCAAAGATGCGATAATCCAGAGACGAGTAATCAGTCAAACCTTGGATCATTTTTCACGGTGGTGTTCCTTGTCTGAATTTGAAATTACCAATGCCTGGCTGCTGGCCATCGAGCGAGGCGCCTCATCGGACGCGCTGCGCTATACTTTGAAATTAAAAAGAAAACACCGTTGCAGATGGAAAATACAAATGGCGCAAAGGGCGAGGAGAAAGAAAAACAGGAGGACTCCGGCGATATTTAATCTTCGCCGGGCCGAATGCTTTTATCTTTTTTTTTTCTTCTGCGCTTTGTTATTATTTCGACTTAAGGCATTGTTACGCTGAAGGCTGCTGGCGGCTGCAATTGGAATTGGTTTGTCTTATTTTTCCCATTATGCTGTCGCCAATTTATTATTTCTTCATCAATATTGTTAACATTGATTTACAAGAATGTAATTAATCGTATTATTAACACTGTACTTTATATATCAACGGAGCGGAGCGAAGCGTAGCTTTCATGGATCGACTTCAATAGCGAAATGTTTCCGATGTCAGATCTCAATGATTTCACCATCGATTTTAGAATTTTAAAGTTTCAATTGAATCCCCATGAAAAATACTAGTTCGTGACGTAATTTTAAAATTCGAACTAATTAAAAAGCAATTTAAAAAAGTATTTTCTTTACGAATTTTAGAAATTATGTATTTGAAGTTTGCATTTCTCCGGTCCAATATCCTGCTAGCATAGGTTTCACCTTCGCGGCTACTATAAATTGAGTTTATGGGTCGTGTAAGCGATATTATGTACCATTCACCCAACAACATTTAACTACAACAAAAGTTTAATTGTAATTCATATACTCGATCGTAACTAATTTCTATTCAGATTAATTTCTATTGTGATTAAAGGTAGAACCAGATTTCCAATTCAACTTTCTACTTTTATTTCAGTTCGCAAAAAAAGTAACTTTATTAAAATTGTCAAAGAATTTCTCATGAGCCGCGCAAATTCACGTCCATATTAAAAACAGGAACATATTAGTAGAAATTACATGTGTGTGGATTATAGGTATCATATTGCCATGTTTATTGATCGGATTGCAATTGTGTATTGTAGTACCCTCAAACTCTATTTTTATGGCAATAATACCTAATATCTGAAGAGGCGCACTGGAGACGATATTACGCGACTCATCCATTATTGAGGCGCACTTCTACCCGCTTCGAATTCTGGATCGATTTGTCAGCGTATTATTGCACTCGTTCCGTCTTCTGAATGTTATTGAAATCGCTCTCTTGTTTATCATCTATCGTTGACTTATGCTATTTGTTGTTCTTGGTAATTATCTACTCATAGGTAATGTACTGGATTCATGAGAAATGCATGGATGCATCAACTGCACAACAAATTATGCAATCTTTACCACACATTAATAAAATTTAATAAAACTAAAAGGTATATATTTATTACAATATAATGCGCCTGTTTGTATAATACCTTAAAATTGTTTGTCAATATTGTTGTGTATGCATTTAATGTAGTCGTTTATAGTAGGCATCATAGGTCACATAGCTTCTCTTCTAACACAACTATATTTACTTATTTAATAACAAAAACATAATTAACATATATGCAAAGTTCTACCTAACTAGGCAATGCCCAGTCTAAGGTAGACTTTTCTATATAAAAAAATATTTTTTATGCATAAACATACGCGTGACCAGCATACACTTTTGTTGTCATGAATATATTTTCAGGTTATTTATAGGATAATAATAATTATAATATGAAATAGAGAGACGGTACATATCCAAGAATCAGTTTCGAGCTGTGAATTTTATACGATATACGAAATGTTCCTTTTTTCAATAGTCTGTCAATTCATTTTTTAAAGTAATTTCAAGGCAAAACAAATACAAGCTGTTACTAACATTCAATTTTACATTTCATAGGTATTGCAGGGAATTAAAGCAAAGAACACACGTTAATGTGCTCATAGTTGACGTATAGAACAAAATAAAAAAAAAACATATTTGCAATGATTAAACAGGTATACTCCCGTATTAAAGAAGTATAAGAACCTCAGTGATGCTCAAACTTAAAAATTGAGCGATTGGGCGCCCATAATTTATTGGATCGATAAAAATACCGGTAACGGTACAGGCAGTCGCACGGCGCCGGACCCGCTAATTCACCGCCGCGAGTACAAATTTCCGGCGATTAATCACAGGCGCAATCGTCGTCGGATTGCGGCGACGCGACGGCGACCGGCCGACCCTCGCCGACCCGCGCCGACCGCACTCGACCCGGCCAGACCACACGCCGACCTCTTCCCTCCCTCTAAGCCAAGGATCTATCCTGGACCTTTGCTGCAATTGATATGACCTTTGTTTTTTATACCGCTCAAGAACTGGACTTTATACATCTTCTATTGTACCTTCCCTTACAATTATTTAACTGAGGGTATAATCATTGATTATATATAATCTTCGAGACTACGCTGTCATTCGAAGCGTCCTCCTAGATCTTCTCCCTTCCACCCTATAAATATATTATCTGAATTATTTCATTTCCTCAAAAAAAAAACTACGTTCATAAAAACGGAGAAAAACAATACGAAAAGAAAGCCACCCCTAATAATACTGTAGGCTCGGCAATATTGCATCGCGCAATATTATTTATTTTTTTATTTTCTAATTTTGTGCGCTTTCAATAATTTCTATTTGTTACCAAATCATTAGCGTTTACTATCACAGAAGTGTTTTTAGGAAATTAAACAGTTTAATGAAACATAATAGGTAAACAAAATGATAAAAATGCAAATGAGTGCAACAATGTAAAACATTTTTCTACTAATTATCTACAAGCTAAAGTAATTGGACAGAAATTCTTTTTTGTTAAATTCTTTATTCTTTATGGAGTTACATATCTTCATTACATTAATAAACGTAGATACATAGATATCTTTATTACATTATAGATAACCGTAGATACCACTAAAAGTAGTAATAAGGTAATATTTTTTTTTTAAATCACATAGCTAGGTGCTAAACACCTGTCCTAAGATGGACTATCTTTCTGCACAGTATAGTATCTGTATCCATTCAAAATGTGTCTGAATGCGAAGTATATGGAGCAAAAAGGCCAGAATTGTAGGTTACTAGAAGTCAAAGATTTTTTTTTTAATTTACAAAACATATGTACTTGCGTATACAGGGTGTACCAAGACCAACCCCACAAACTTTAGGGGGTGTTTAAGTTCCCTATTAAGAGTAAGAAATTATGTAACAAAATGCGAAATTTTTCATCACCAAATTTATTATTTTTGTAATAAAATTGGTGTAAATCGATCTTATCAATCGATAAATCAATATTATCTGTCGACCAATAGCATCCCTCTTACAACCCCAGAGAAGGGGAAAGTAGTTACCCCTTCTTCTTAGACCGACCTCTGTTCGACCAGTGGCATCTGACAGCAATCATTTAGCTCCGCCCTAATAGGGCGTTTCGAACAACGCGGCAGGTCATTAACCTCGATCTTGACTGACCGCGGCCTAGTGACCCAGTGACGTATTTATTCGAGGGAGGAGCCATTGAAAAATATCAGTTTTACATGATTTAGAATAGAAACATTTTTTTCTCGAATACCATAATGAATTTTGATATAGTTTCTTAACAAATAACACTAGGAATCGTAGGACCTGTTAGCTGTTTTTTTTTTTTATTGGGATTGACCTTGGGACATCCTGTATATTTTATAAATTGATAAATTAGGTTGAGAAAAGAACAGAGAAAAAAATAACATAAGGAGATAAGCTTATTGGGATAAAGAGATAAGCGACTTGAAGATAGAATAATGATTAAGGTTATTAATATGTTAACTATTCGCAATGTTTGTAGTGATTATACGATAATAATATATAAAATAATAAATAGGTCTTCATTATTTCATTCATAGCGTTATTCGTATGAAGTCGAATATACAACAAAGCCTCATAAATAATCCGTCAAAGCAGAATTCCACATGAAAGCATACGAAACATTCGGCGTCATAAAGACGAAATCGCTGCGAGTGGTCCTGTTTTCATTATCAGACCACAAAAGAACGAAAGAACGCACTAATGTTGTTCAAACACTTCATTACCTTTCGTGTATCTTTCGTCAAACGCATGCAGATGTGTCGCTCCTTTCCTTCCCCGTCCGCTTCTCATACAAAGGCAACGCCGTCAACGAAACCGCCGTAAACAGTGTTATTCAATCTGACGAGAGCTTTTCACACATGTGACGCGCACTCAAAACAAACAACAATCTTACTTTTATTAAACATATTTACGCAACTTTACATTTATTAATATAACTTATTAAAAAAAAAATTATCCGATAACTTTACTAATCTATAATAATATTATTTTATTGACTGCAATACGCTGAAAATATTTTATATACACATATTAGGCACTCTCTTAGGACTACTCGTATGTATCAACAATGGCTGCTACCAACACCCATAAAATACTATAGATATATAATACAATACATAAATAGAATTAAAATAAAAATACACTACAAGTAAAATAAAATGTATTTATTAGGATGTTATAATAAGTGAGATTGATGAGCGAAATAAGAATTTAATGAATAAATTACAAGAAAAATACGTTTAGATACAAATGATTCGTTGATGACTTAAATCACAAAAAAAATGTAAAATAAATTCACATTCGTGCATATCGTGAAGATATATAATAGAAAAGTGTTACAAAGTGTTTCTTAAATACCGCATTCAAAGAATTATTATTTTTAAGGCTTAATTTAAGTTAAATTTAATTTAAGTAATTTAAGTCCTTATCAAATATACACACATAATAACTGTCACAAAGTTTTGATTTATAGTAACATATCATCTTTCTTAAATCCATTTTGGTCGGATTCCTAGAGCATCATACCACAGTAAGAATGACGTTTATTATTCATCAATCTAGAAGATTTTGTAGCGTCGTACTCGTACAAAGAGATGCGTCACAGCTTAACATGACTGATGCAATAATACTCTCATATAAAATATGAAAATTCCAAAACGTCGTTCGAGGCGATCCCCTTTCCGAGTTTCATAAATATTTTGTCGCTGTTCTAAAGGCGAAAGGCGGCACACCATTGTCTTGGGGATGGAGATTAAGTGCGATAATATTAGTTGATTAATGAGGAAGTTCTCACTAGCGCTGGAGCATCTGTTTATCCATTAGGATAAAATCCAAGACACGATCGGCCGCCGTGAAGATAGCAACAAAGCTACGCGATGGTGACGTCCTAATTCCGCGTGCGAGATATATTGCAACGAATTATTTCATTAATTAATTATATTTATCAAACTTAATTAAATAATTTATATAAAGTAGCCGATCAATAACTTATACGTTAAAATATAAACAAACTATAATACTAATAGGTATAAATACTTCTTTCGATGCTAATGAGGCGAGGAAAATGTCTGCTAGAATCTTTTCTTCCTAGATATGTTGTTCGAAATGACATTACCAAATAAATAGGGTTTAACCTGAAACTCTCCGAGAACTCTGTTAATCTAACTATATCAAGGGCACAGACAATTTCTTCAAAAGAAAGTAAAAAAAAATAGATATTTTAAAGTGTACAAATTTATTACACAGCTAAGCTCTTCGAATAACGTTAGCGGCGCCATCGGCACCTTACGACTCGTCAATATGGGTTGCTTCGCTCGGCTCGCCATCTTTAACCGTTGACTGCAGCAGTTGGCGCTAATCGACTCAAGCCTTCGACACTCAGCGTGAGTTGCTTTACACTTTGCGACACTCAGCATCACTCAAAACAAACTCGCTTGCATTTTTACTGTACCTTTTGGTATTACTGTACTTTATTTTTTAAGGTACAGTAATAAAAGTTTAACCGCATTTCATAGTGCACAGATGGGTAGGTGAGAGTTTTTTTTTTTTTTATTTATAAAATAATTCCTATGACCTAGGTCAAATACAATTATTTTTGGGCCCTAGAGTCAGGCGAGATGGTGGTAATGAAGCGTTAAAAATGGTATGACCATCTGCGGATTCGAACCCGAGAGCTTCGTGTCAGTAGTCCAAGGAAGCTTTGATAAGATACAGGCCTGTATTTAAATCAGTGTGAATTAAACTCAAGCGATGCAACTATTTGTGAGTTTCGGTATTAATTTTTCTTTAAACATTCTGGCTATATAATTTATTTGAATCTGTTAAAATATTAATTTATAAAGAATTCGAAGTTTCTAAATGTCAGTATACTTTAAGACTTTCATATAATGTGAGGTTACGGCGTACGCCTATTAAAATGTAAAGAAACCATCTAAATACGGTATTTAAGAAATACATTTACAATTTTACGATATATATTGTACATATATCGGAAATAATTCGTAGTTGATATCATCACAAAGGTATTAATCGGATTTAAATTAAATACCTCTAAATCGCAATGCTAGGAAGTCGTCCTTTGCTAATCTAAAGGGACAGTTTTCGAAGCTCCGTGAAATTACGTTCAGAATTTTATAATACGAAACAAGTTGAGAAGAATAAATTCTTATCGATCAGTTTTATGTGCGCATGAACGAACTTACGATCACAATATAGTTATCACTGATATAGTTAGAGAAATAAAACACTAGTTCAGAATACATACCAACAGTGAATGGCACAGTGGATAGCACAGTGAATGGTAAGTTTATTTCATCCTGTCAACAAACATATGGCAAACTTGCGGATGCCGCCAGTTTATCAAGCAAAATATATATTTTTCACACATAACATACGTTACATTAAAAAAAAATGTGAAACATACTGACTGTAAATAAGTTTTAGCTGTAGGTTTAACGATTTGATGATTTAGATATATTTACTATATTTTATTTATCAATCTATAATCATGTAGTTTTGAATTTTGTGTAATACACAGTGCTACTTGTGAATATCAAATTATAAAAATATTCACCGTTTTCATCAGCTATAAATCCATCTAATTGGCGCTGCGATTTCAAGTAATATTCCTAAAGACGATGTACCAAAATTCATCGTGGTTTTAGAGAAAAATAACGTAAGCTTTACTTGGTAATATTATACGGTTTTTGTAATAGGCACGATAGCTGATCGACGCGTCATCAACGGCTTTGTCCGGTCGCGGCGGCGAGATCATTGCCGCGCGCTTTAAAAAAAATGGCGAAAAAATATTCTCCCATTTTTCCATATAATTTCTTACTCATAATAGGTAAAACAAACATCCTATTAAGTCAGCAAGTATGCTCTTGGAACAGCCTGTATCGCATTTCTAGGAATCACACCATGGTGTTAAATTAACAAATTAAATTTAAAATTCTTTAATTAATAAATAAATAACTAAAAAATGTTACGCTAGCCTTAAAACTGTAAGAAAGCTTCGAACTAAGGAGACCTAAATTTTATCTAATTTTCTTTAAAACTCTGAATATCCCTAGTATTTCTTAATGATATTTTCGTATAATAAAAGTAGCTATTTCACTATGATATATTTAAAAAATATTGTATTTTAATAACGAAAAATCATTTCACAGTTATTCTTTTATTTAAAATGTATCTTATTAACTAAACCTTTAAAAAAAGCATTTAAAGTAAAAATGCGTAAAGTGTAATAACAAATGGCCTAATTATTATTACACATTAAAAAGTTTAGTAAGAAACATATTTTTTTATGTGTGTATTTTATTGGAGGTGTTACTTAAGGTTTTTATGTTTTTTTTTATGTATGTCTGGACGTGTTTGTATGCAAGCACGTGCAAACGATTGTGCAAAGAGCGTAAAGCGCATAACCTGAGTTTTGTATTGGGGAAATCACAATAATTACAATACCTAGGCCCTCGACAAATTGGAAATTATTTCAGCGATAAGGCAGGAAAGACAACTGAAAAAGACAGGGTCATACGAGTATAAATCACTCCAATAAATCGAGTCGCCTTTATGCAAATCACTACTGACGGCTGTTCGCTTTGAGTAACGTTCGTTTCCGTAAAATTTCGATCTGAGATTCCCTTTTAAACTTTCTTTGACTGTTCTCGGACAACTTTAACTTTTACGTCGTAATATTTTATTTTATGTAATTAAAAACCTCAATATTAAGATGACTTAACTACTACAATGCTGTTATAGTGTTACATCCAAGCCACTTCAGACCGGACTTTAAACCTCTGGTGGTGAAGCAATCGAAAGTACAAATTCAATTACATGTTCCTAAAGATGACAATCTTTCGAATAACTCGAAGGATGGTCTTACTATTACGACTGACTCCTAAGGGTTCGTCCTATTTATAGACATTGAAATGAAAAATTCTCAAATTCACTACGTTGTTCTATCATGAGCACCCCTGGCGATCAACCTCAATATTTTTAGACTACTTACGATCGACTCTGAGAGACTGCAAGTGTGTGTGATGCAGGGTTGTCGTACACACACGATACACCCTACCTACCTAGGTAGGGCGTACCGTAGCATATATAGATATTAGCTTTCTGCACAATCATTTCT
Source organism: Neomicropteryx cornuta (assembly GCA_020383195.1). Classification (NCBI taxonomy): domain Eukaryota; kingdom Metazoa; phylum Arthropoda; class Insecta; order Lepidoptera; family Micropterigidae; genus Neomicropteryx; species Neomicropteryx cornuta. Next base: position 18,863,611 of record JAHKQU010000014.1, read on the forward strand.
GCGGTAGATCGCGATCGACCAGTCGATCGCGATCGACCGTTTGAGCACCCCGGTTCTATAGTCTTTATAGATGTTGTAGAATGTCTGGATTCTCGAGGATACGCACGTATTCTATTATATCGCTTAAAAAACTAATTCAAACAAAAATACTCAGAATGAGTCAGATAAATAGCCTGACTCATTCCCCTTTTATTAAGTTGTTTTCTTTAAGACTTATTTAAGAATTATTCGTATAATTTGCCTCGTGCAATAAAACTGACAAAGTAGCTAAAGAAATCAGGCGAAAAGTTCGAAACCATTATTCGCATATTCCCTGCAATTTCAGTGAAGAAGAGGTTGAGGGGCGTGTAACGATCCGGGACGAGACATTCATGACCCGAACGTGTGTCACCGCTGCAGGTTGGAGGCCACACGCTCCGGGGCATCAGGCAAAGAGCCCGCACCATAATAAAATTAGTGTTTACACAACGAATATTTTTTCTCTCTCACAATCTGTTGCGGGCCGTTTGAAAGATTAAATCTTTATGATTAAATCTATATTTAAAACATACCCTCACATACTCTCACTACTTACGATCTACAATTAACAAGTAATAAACAATACAAAGTAACAATAGCAGTATGAATGGATGACTAAAAAACAAAATCAGAGTGAACACTTTGTGAGAAAAACTCATATAGACGGATAGAGACTAATTTATAGGTGGCGTCGCTGCAGTGCGGAGACTACAAGCGTCGGTCGAAGACAAAGCCGTCAAAGCGTGCAAAAACTATTCCAGAAGACATAAACGGTATAATTGCAGCATTTCTCATCACCAATATTAGCACTCCTTCATCAACACTGTGTGTGGTCTCACTGTATTCTCTCTCCGCCAAACCCAAAGGGGGCGCTCGTAACTTCATGCTCACAATGATGTAATGGGGTGAAATTTTGAACCAAATTATTTCGCAGTTTATTCAAAATTTAATCAGACGTGATGTAACTACACACACACACTATTTTATTTTAATAACTCTTTTATAGTGTATTCTAGAAGTAGAAGGGTTAATGGTTTCTGAGGTAAGTGTTTATGCATGTATTAACGTCCTAAAATATACATAATCTTACTAGTTTTTTACTTTAAAATGCATGGTTGAAGAGAATTTGTTTTTTTTATTTAAAACAATCTTATTTATTACTAACCTATTAAATATCCTAACAAATTAAATATCTGCAGCTCCTATACATTTTTCAAGCATATTGTTTGAAGTGATGATAAATGTGCGTCAAGAATATTATTCAGTCGTTGACTCTTAAGCTGCAGGGCAAGAAAATGGGGAAGGGGAAATGAGGAGGGGTCTCCGTTTCCGTTCGTAAAACTATTTCCGGCGGCCCGATATCGTAATCGGATTGGTCTGAAAAATCTGCAAGATTTTTTTTAGTTTCAGCCGATAGCGTGCAATCCGCGCAACGGCATTTTTAATGCGGGGCGCTTGGATCGACGGGACGCTATTTTACGAAAAAGCAGAAAAATCGTTACACTTTATAGTGACACTCTCATATAAATGATATTATTAAGGAAGCAATCAATCGAGTTAGGTATGAATAGGTTCCCTCACTTAACCAAGATTGATATTTATTTATTCATGATTTACTTTTATATTATGCTCAACCTGTAGTTGGCTGGCAAAACTAGTCATTGGCGTATTGAATTCAATAAAAGCGGCATTATTGCTTCCTGAGTGACGCATAAAAGAGAAGGCATTTTTTTGTTGCAGTGTTTATCCATCTACGATTTAAAATGCTAACTTGTTTATCAAAAACGTGTTAAAACTATTCAGAAGAAAACGGAAAAAAGTTAAAACTAGCTGAGTGAATGCATTGATTCAAGTGAATTGTGCACCCATTTTGAAGCGTAAAATAGTACAATATGCAGTCTCTATAAAACTAAATACGTCAATGCTCGGAATACTGTAAAAGGGAAAGTTCGTTGTGTTCACCTTATAACCTAACCAGTTGACCGTTCTGAGGAAAGCGCCTTTAAATATTCTCAAAAGCAAAAGGTGCCTTGGCCGACTTGGCCGTGGTCACCTATGTAAACCGGAGCTATTTAATTAATACTCTTGAAAAAATAATAATTTCGAAAACTTTAAAACGATTTCTATTAAATTTTGAATTCGTTTTTGGGAAACATTTTAACAATATTTTTATTTTTTTAATAATGTTTGATTGTTTATATAGATCAACCTCCTAAAAGAATAGTAATGAATTTAAATACAACCTACATTTAAAAACAAAAAAAAATATGAAGGACTTAAAGCGTTTCCATATAATGGATTTAAAGTACCTACAAAAAAAGATATAGATCAACCTCCTAAAATGATTGCCCTAAATATAAAATCATTCTGTATCGTCCTAGAATCGATGTCATTTTACAATATTTTATGAAGATATCTTGCATCGGCTAAGTTCCTGCGGATTGTTAGTGGTGAAATAATATACAATAAAGCTTTGTTTTTCTTTTCTATAGTCAAACTTAACTAAAGAAAGGCGTACAGTTCAGTGTGGGCTATTCTCTCTCACTCACTCAAGGGTCAATTATTATGGTCTCTATTATCAGGAAATCGTAATTCAAATCAAATTTTTCACGTCATCGCTTATTTGTTTCGTGTTTCTTAATTGGGTTTCTTCTTCTACTCATATGGTGTAGCCCATATTTTATTTGTAGGCACACAAAATAATCGCGAAGTACGATAAAAAAAATAAGAATAGCTTCCATACATAGTTTAGTAATAGTAAATTATTTAACCAGAACCTGACGTCTTACAGCTAGGCCCTACAGACATCATTAAAGGCATCTTATCCCCAAACTTGTGATAGATTGCTTCATTTCCTACTCCACTTGTGCCTGCGGCACTTTTAGCCCATACGATGTGCGTTTTGGATGACCGTAGAGGCGACAGTGGGTTTTTTTTTAGGCCTTAATTAGTTTCGTTAGATAGGTACCCAAGCGCGTGACGCTCAAAAAATAAGTAGGCTTCCTAAATTCAAGCGAAAGCTTCTTGACAAATCCTCAATATGGTCTAAAATGTCCTGACACGCGAACGCCTTCGCTTAGCTCTCGGCCAAACATGAGCGGGGCGGGCGGGCGGGTTGGGTCCGCGCCAGTCCGAACCCGATAACAGCGGGTAAACAGGCATAAATCTTCAGCGGCGAAGCGGCAACGTCGCGCCATTTGTTTCAGGCTGGTTTTGCAGGCAACTCTTCACACGTGGTGCGACTGTGTATGAGCCCTATTCGTCTTCAATCAAAGGTTTCGCTTTCAAGTTCATTACGACAGCAAACCTATTTTACCGACGATTAAATCAGTAACGCAATCGAGTAAAATAAAACTAATATTTAAATACTACCAAAAATGGTATGTTGTGTATCTGTATTAACAGATTTATTCACAGGGGTGGGGCTGTAGTCAGAAACGAGAGCGGAACATATTTTTTTCTCTCGATCACGCAGACCGCAACCTAACGCGTTAGAGAGTAATGTTGGTATTGTTATGTTGAATCGTCAGCACCATTCCACAGTTTTTGTGGTAAATAAAATATTGCCATCTACCGGTTAAAACAGGGGTCTCCAATCTTTTTAGTCTAAGGGCCGAGCTGACTTCTTCACTACATAAGTTCTAAGGGCCAAAACCTAGCTAACTATTGAGTTAGCTAGGTTTTGGCCCTACAACATATATGTTCTTTTATTTTATTTTATTTTCTTATTATTTCTATTCTTCTTCTTATTCTTTATATTTTAAATGTTCTTTATTTTAAAAGTTTTTTTTTTATTTAAAACGTAGAGGGAACATATTCTAAGACGTTTCAGAATGTCAAAAAATAAGGTACTGCGGTTTGTCGATGTTATAATAACTATTTAACCGATCATAAAATCCTAGTCATACTTTTTAACAAATAATACTCTTCAAAAAACCTAAATACTACGCTGCGATGATAAGAACCTGCACACTCGTAAAACTTATTGTTTATTTGCTATTGAATTTTAAATTACTCAAGGTCGTTTCATGCCTAATATTCTATATTGGTACTAATTTATTTATTCGTATCTCCGTACACCTACATACGCACAATATAACTTAAATTTTGAGTATATCCTGAGGAGTGAAAAATAAAAATTAAGAACTTTTAATCTTATAAACCTGATATTGGCATTTTAAATCTATTTATAAGGAATAATTTTTATTAAAATATGAGTTAATAATGTGGTATTGAATATTATATTTATAATACTTTTAAATATTACATATCATTGTAAAATATTTCAATAAAAAAATATTGCTCCATGTAATCGTCCTGTACGATTATAAGGAACAATGTTGAAGTCCTGTTTCAGTGGAGGAGTCGGTCCATTTCCCTTGTGGTATTAACGAAAGTAAGAAGTTTTAAAGACAAAAGCAATTAAGCACGGTCTCTATGAACCCGCAGGTGGTTCATCTCCGCTTAAAGGCTATCGAAGGGAAATGAAAACCCGGCGACGGTCTAAGAACTTCCAAAACAAATCCAAAGGTGAGAGTTTAATATGTTTTAAAATTGGATAGAATTAATGAACATTTTGTTACATACAAATGATAGCCTTAAAAGCGCCTAGCTCCTACCTCGGCCAAACTATGTTTTTGGTTTATAAAGCCATTTTTGGTTAAATTAAAGCTATTTTTCAAATTTAAGTATTTTTTATATACGTTATAACTAGTCTATTGGTGATTTAAATTGCACTTAGGTATCGCAAACCAAATATGTAACTAGTATTCGACATATTACACTGCTCAATCAACCTAGCTTTCTTATCTTTTTTCTTATAGTTTCTATAGTATTTAAAACATTGTTATAATACTTATTTTATCTTTTTCATATATATATTTTTTTGTGTTAATGATTAAGTTGTTTTTATTCGCCTTCTTATTGATAACGGCCAAGCTTTTTTGGAACGTATGTATATTTTATATATATATATATATATTCTCAAGGAACACTCACTACGAACGAGTCTTTTACGAACACTCAGTAAATGGTAGAGAGAAAAAAAGAAGTTGTAGGTTGTAAAGTTTTTAGTAGAAAAATGTTTTAATAGATTGTACTCGTATATAACAGGCGCATGTGTATTGACCCGACGATCGAAGATGCGAATCCACACATTATAGTCATGACATTTTTAACCCTTAAACGCTTCATTGCCAGAGTTGAGAATTAGAGTCAGATTACAATATATGAACCCAACCATATTTAACCTAGTTAAGTGGGGCCCGGAACAATTTTTATATGACGTAGGCCATAGAAATTGTTTAAAAAAAAAGTTTAGTGCGTAGATTTAAGTGTCAAAGTACCTAATATCACTACATATTATGTAGTTACTGACACTGAGACAGGCATACAGACCAAATATACTTATAAATCTCGTTTTAAGAGTTCTGTGCCTATCCAAAATACCGTCCAGTACTTACTCTAGTATGGTGAAGGAGAATGACGATGTACCTTTATTGGAAAAACGATTTAGCGTAAGAAGCGTAAGAGAAACATTAAATGTATTAACACTTAGTAAAATTTTATTAGTAGTGAAAACACACTAATTTTTGAGCACTGGAAGCACTATTTTAACAAATGTAACGCTGTGCGCATCGTGTTATTTTGAACGTATCATTTTTAAATACGACAAACAGGGAGAGTAACATGCATTAGATAACTCGCTTGTCTCTCAGAGATACCGTCCAAAGTGTACCAAAGCATACATCAGAAATCCCGCTGGTCCCAGAATAGACGCATGCCTATTGCCTAATCCCGTGCCGCCGGCTACGGTCATTTATAAAGGAAAAAACAGCGGCTTTGATATTCTACGGCTATCATAAAATTTCAAAAGCGTCTATGCATTGTTTAGTGGTATTTATATAATATAGTTGTAAATTCACAGGGAATGTTGTGAGTCAAAAATAAAATGAACAAAAAAACGAAACCCGTGTCCCGGTGGCCATCTTACGGAATGACAATTGCTTGATATATAGGTTGTCGTCCATCTCCCATGTGCGATTGTGGTGTATTCGTTGGAGACAGAGATAGTGCACTTATTCCTGTTGTTCACTTAATGTTCATTTTTCATATTTTATTCCTGATCTATCTTCTCATAAAATGCAACTTCCTCTTCTCAACTTTCTTTTCGCGTTATTTTTATTTTCTATCTCCCACCAGTTAGGTTCGGGATTTCGTTTTTATTTTTATAATTGACTTGGAAAAAAAAACAAAATGTGTTTTATGTTACAGCTAATTGCTAAAGGCTAATTGCTATTCCTGTTATCGAAGCTACATAAGCATTCTTGACTAATAAATGTATCAACAAGTTAGTCAATGTAAATAAAACATTACTTTCCCTTAAATTAACTGAGAAGAATAACTCAGATGATATTTGTATTATTATGATAAATTCTATCGTTTGGTGCAATGAAATCATAATATGATGGTATTAATATTGTTTTTTTTTTATTTCTTTTAAGAACCAGTCGAAGAGCGAAAATTTGGTCGATGCATGACTTTGGCCTTGGTATAACCCAAGGAGACTCTAACTAAAAAGACGTGAGAGAAGAATGATTGAATCGATTTACAAGATTCTATAATTTTATGATTTTTTTCTACAGTACACCAGAAATGTCGTTTGACCCACCGCTGAACCTTGTAGAATTCCATCTGTATGCCGTTGAGAGCATGCTTGGGGTACGAAACGCGGCCTCCTTGCGACGACTGCGACGATTTACTATTGGCCGAGCTCGAAATTACGAGACCGTCCCGAGGCCGAGAAAAAAAACAAGGTAAATATGCTAATTTTCCAGAAGTTCACGAGCAAAGTTGGCCCGTTACGTGACTTCGGAGACGGCCTGGCGAAATTTGTTGGTGCGCCCGCACAATATCGTTAAATTTAATTCTTTCTTTATATTTTTATTTACGGCCTCGGCGGATACTTACAAGTATATTAAAACAGGCAGCCGGCAGCCATTACTTCGGGCATCGCGAAGCGGGGAATTCGTTTTGAAAATGCAGCTTTTGCCGCGGGCAGGTGCCGAGTTGCAGAAAACGCACTTAACCCCATAACCGCATAAGAGATATATTTCTATCCTTATCTACAAGATGTGATTAAATGACAGCATATCCACCTAATATATCTAGGAAACATTCTCCATCATCTGTCGGTTGCTCAGTTAGTGAGTACTATTATTTATTCTGTAAGTGAGTGTCGTAAACAGGGTTGTTGCGAATGCCAGCATCAGCATTGATTTCAATATCAGCATCCGCATCAGCAGCCGCATGCTGATTTCATTACTGATATTCAGGTCATGATATGACCGTTGAAGGCAGGGCTTAGCGCTAGCCGCATGCGCTCGTGAGAGGTTTTATTTAATTTATATTTATTTGGAAAATAAAAAGGTTACATAAAAGAAATATATATAGGCGGTATACAATAATACAATAATGAAAACTATGTTACAAATATAAAATAAAATCAATTAAATATTTCCACCGAGTGAGTATAAAATTAGTGTTTAACCAGGGAAGCATCAGCATCAGTATTCGCTGATATTAAAAAAAACTGCATTAGCAACAACCCTGGTCGTAACCACTCCTCACGCGTCATCGTACTTCGCCAACCCATCCATCTGCCATCCATTATTATGGAACCTAAGGTTGGATAAATATAAAAAACTATAATTTAAGGTTCTGGTGTGGATCTAGATGGTAAAAGAGATTAAAATTGTTACGTGGGAGTTTTTACTATTTATTTTAAAAAAATCGTAAGGCAATCATTCAAGCCGTAATTCTTGGCAGGCAACGGTACATATTTATATAAATCTAAAAACAAATCTAGTAGGATACCTATACTTTCTGATCGAAATCGTCTTAATGAAAATCTTACAAAATCCATGACACGACCGAATATAGTACATCAACGCAGCAGATTTAAAACTACTTGTACCTCTGAGATATGTTCGCTTAGGTGGATAGTCTAAATTCTAAAGATCATTACATCCATATCCCACACCTTCTCGACAGGGATGTGTTTCCCTCGGGTGGATAAAGGGCTTTATGCTAGCTTTAATTTTAGTTTCATCGCTATCAAACGACAATAAGGGCTTTTATGTAATAGATTTTTCAGGTAATTAAAGTAAGCATACGAGTTACAATATATGCCCTTAAACAATATTCTTTTTTGAACCAAAAAGCTATGGTGTCCCACGCAAAAAAGTTATTAAAAGTAATTTAATAAACTACATTTAAACTTATCAAGATACGAGAGAATGTGAACTCATCCTGACTACCACCTCCTAGGCAAATTTTTCTTATCGTTTTTGAAAAATATATATAGGTATATATAATATTAATAAATATTTTAGCATGTGTTACTATATTATTGCTTATTATATTTATTTTACAATATTACTAAATCGGTATAATGATATTATTGAAATTTCTCAATTTACACACCGTGTCCCAAGACCATTTCCGATAAAAAAACAGCTAATTGGCCGGCGATTTCTAGTGTTATTTGTTGAGAAACTATATCAAAATTCGTCATGGTTTCCGAGAAAAAAATGTAAACTTTACGTGAAAATAGTAAAAGAATCATATAATAATGTCTTTGTTGTGAGCGCTCAGCTGTCGCCGTATGCCGTAACGGTGTCAAGGCCATTATGGATTGACGCGGATCGATTGATTCAGTTCACTTGACGACCGCGCCAGGTTACCGCTGACGACAGCTTCAGATGCCAGGTACAAAGTCCGCCGACCGAATGCGCAAGGGCTGAGGTAAAGGGGTTCCCCTCCGACGCAACGAGTAGTTTATAAGACCGGAGGTCGCCCGCTAGTGTAGCGCCTTTTCACCTGAGTTTGCCGCGCCGCCAATACCTACTCGTCTGCCGTCGTCACGCCGGACCGCGTCCTTACATGATGGAATCGTAACATATTGTATATCGGAGTATTTATGTAGACAGTGGATCAAGTAATAAATCTTATAACAAACTCTCAAGTTATTTATTACCTTTATCCCACGGGCCACACGGAGTTTGGTCAGTTACAAGACCATTTGTTAAAAAAATATAATAATTTTGAGAATGATTTTTTCCAGATATTTTCATAAACATCCGCTATAACATGGTACATGTATTTAAGTCCTCGGGAATGGTCTTGGGACACCTATATAATATAAACAATATAAGGTAACTCTTGTATGCTCCGAACCTGATACATACGATGCCCTTAACCACAAGACCATCTCTTCCAACATAAAGGTTCCTTAATGGAGCAGGTTATTATACTTGTCTTTCTTCATTGTGCGTGCGTTTTAAATCATAACAATGTAATTCCATGTAGACAGACGGGGCAAACATTGTCCGAGTGGGGGTGGCCTTTTTTGGTCTGAATTACGCCGTCTATATTTGCCAACCGCCGGCGAAGCGACGGCCGCAAAATGGCTTGGCATTTATTATTAATGACTTCTTGTACTGAAAAAATGACCCGGGTAATGTTGACGTTAGCCGTACCTACGCTGTGTTTGCCTGACAGACGGCTGGAAATGTTCACGCGGTAATACTACTTCCAACCTCATTATAATCCAATTCATATTATTACGAAATTCTGGGGCATCTTTTTGTAAACTTACACGTTAAATCTACACCAATAAACGAGTGACCTCATTTCGTAAAAAATAAATGTTTACAGATTAGTTACATAGTCTAAATGGACTATGGAATGAATTGTATTAATTCATATTGGTGAATTAATAAAATAGAAACTTATGCCAACGGTGCCAACTTCAAAGACGTTCGTGGGTTTAATGTCTCAGTTTGAATAAGAGTCACTCAGTATGAGTGAGGCGTGCAATGTTTCGTTTGGCAGTTTTATTTTGGTCTTCGACTGCTGGTTTTAATTCTTTTCTTCCGAAAATAGCACCCGAATGGAATGCCCTATCCTTTGTAGGTCCATAAAACTTACATAAAATATATATAATATCTAGAATAAAAGTGAACAGAGCCACCCGCAACCCGCTGCCGCGCCGTATCCTTGCGCAGCGAGAGTGCGTATACTGAATCCCTCTTTATACTGTGCCTTAAGGGTTGTTCATATCAAAAACTATTTTAAACAAAAGTTGTAGATAAATTATAGGCCTATAATTAACATTTTGAACTGATTTGATTTGGTGTCTATTAAGGAAGGTATGATTTTTTGAATTTTGAAAAACCACTTTTTCCCACCCCTAAGACCAACGGTTGCTGCCAACAAAAATGTGACTTAAATAAGTTTTAGGCCCTTATCTAAGGAATAAAATCACATATAAATAAATACGATATCTTAAATACTGAGAAAGTTATAGCAAAATTTCACTTTTTCTAAATATCCCCCCTATTCCCGCTCCATTGATTTGATTTTGCCCATTAACGAACTTTACCGAAATTATCAAATCTGTCCCTAGCTTTATGTCTGCAATAATGCCAGTGGACCAAAAGCCTATTTTACTGAATTTATTTAAGTATAAGAATTCTAAAACAAAATGCTTACCGAAATTATTAACAGTATTTGCCAGTGTAAGGGATGCACTCAAAAGCAGTATTTGCGCCAACATAGCGAATACCGGAAGCGATCCTTGGATGCCACAAACCACGATCTTCAATCTAAAAACAACATAATTAAACATCAATAAACTTTTAATAACTCAAACTGAACTTCTGTCGATAGTAATAATAAATAGGTCACTAAACCATAGTAGTTATTTAAATTAAAATTTATCTTTTTTCGTAGTCTTTTTTTTATTTTTTATTAGAAAACGTCAACCGCCTCGTCATCGGTGTGTAATGGAAATTAGACCGAGACCCTTAAGGCCCTTTTCAAGAACGTACGTGGCTGTCAAGAGCCTGGAGTGAAGTTCTAACGCCTCAGCCTTACCTACCACTAAAGCTAACTTATAGAAATTATACCATTATTTATATAAATAATTCTGGACATATAAATTGACGTATTGTTAAAATATATTTTCGAAAATATCCTGGGTTTCTTTATATATACAGGTTTTTTCATTTAATGTAGTTATTGTATCACTAGTTCTAACTTATGAACGCTGGTATGCATTTAATTTAATTTAACGCGAATGTAATGGCACCTGAACGAATTGTAATTTATTTATTTATTTTATTTAAATTAATTCTTGTAATAACAGTTATTGTCGAAAAGATATGTCTTTTAATTTTCTAGTTAAAATTCTTTGAAAATATTTATTTTTCAAAATAAATCTTAAGTTAAAAATTGCAGCAAGCCGAAACAAATATTCATAACCCTGGTCAGGTCCGGGATCTTCCCGGCTCGGCGACTGATTCGAGCATCATAAATGCAAAATTATTCCAATCCCCGTACCCGTCCCTCGCCGCCCTGAGCCCGACGCCGCTGGGCGGGCGGGCGGCCGCCGGCTGCAATAAATCGCTGAAGAGCCACACTGGAAGATAACTCGCTTAGCCCGTGAAATCATGGAAAACACTTATGTAAATAGCGCTGTCTTTTTCTGCCACTCTTGGCCGCGCCGTAATTACTTTTATTCGGCCGCCGCCCCGTGGGAATAACTTATTTTTCGGGACGTTTTTCTGATGAAATTATTCATTCTCCGAGGACTTGGAGAATTAAAAAAAATCATGAGAAAAACATCAGGCAAGGACTTGCCTGAGTCTTTTGAATTTGTTTTTGCTGAAAAAACTTTTTTTTTATTTTTTAAGTTTTAGTAGCATTTCGATCGATAACAATTATTTAAAATTTGCTATGTAATAAATAAACAACATATTAAAACAGTATGATAAGTAAAGTAATATATTTTGTAAACTAGTTTTTTTTTACATGATTTTAAACAAAAAACAATAGTTTAAATGTCAAAACACACAATCGTTAAATAACAAAAAACAAAAAAAACAAAAATTATAAAAAATACGTGGCAAGTTGATTTAATTAATTACATCTCACTTAGGAAAAAAATAACAAACAAATAAAATGAAGAAGAAATCAGATTTTTAATCATCACAGGAGATACGATTAACATATAAAACCACGCAGTAATGGAATTAAATCATTCTTGCTACCTTTCCAATGGGAGGTATTAGCGACATATTAACCAAAAGTTTTTAGGTGTCGCATCCGGGTAAGGTTTCTGTTTGTTACTACAAACGGAAGGCTGTCTGTTTATGTATGAGTGCCGATGAAAGCGCTGCGATTTGATGGGTTTGGTAAGGCAAAACAAAAGAAACAGTTATTTTATATCAGGTGACAACAGGTCAGGAAATCATTTACATTAATAGCAATATTTCGAAATGTTATATGTATAAAAATGAACCCTTAAAAGAACTAAAACAACGCCTACAGAAATCGGGCGACATATAAGTTTGGCTTCGGTAAATGTGATTGGATATACGAGCGCTTCTCGACTAAAGTCACCTGTTGTTAATGTTTGATCCACTAAATTTAAGGAATATTATTATTACTAAAATAGTTGATAAACGGTGGCTATCCCTTTGTTTGCAAAAATAGAACATTATTACTATATTATTTTTATTATTATTTATATTATCATATAATTTAACGTTTTCGTGATTTTTGTCTACGTCATTATTTATTGACAGATATTTTTATTAAACAATATTGCAATATCCTAATTAAAACTCTAAAAGTGAATTCGCCGGCAGTAAAATAATTTCAAAATTCTCTATGTACAAACAGCTCTGACTGATCTCTTTTTTTATTCGCTTGACAGCCGGAAAAGAGTTTTTTATTTACTGTGGAGGCGGATATAGCTGTGACGCTGTGAGGGATTAAACCGTCGCCCGCCTAGAAAAGCAATCGGAAGCTTTTTGTCAATGTTTGTAAACCTCGGTCTGAATATTTTGAAAATGAAAATGTTTTGCTTGTTAATATTACAGAAACGATTTATCACCCACAGCGTGTTGTTAGTTCGGATTTGTGCAAATAGCAAAGGCGCATTATAAAACGGTTTAAAAAAAGACAATGCGCACTAAAAGAAAAAATATTTCAAGCGGGTATATTCGAATGCTAATTTAAAATTTATTTATTTCAATTAAATATAACAACTATATTGACATTTTGAATACATTGAGTATTAAATTATTTGATTTTATTATATTTATTAAAAAATTGCATTTTGTAAAACATAGCGCAAGGCTTAAACCGATATCCTGTTATTTAAAGACCATGAACACTTTAGTACCTATTTATTTATTTTTGTTTTAATATTTATAACTTTACTATTTATATGACTCCCAAAATATATTTTAGGGCGAGAATATTTAATTTAAAACTGAAACTAAAAATACATTAAATAGCTACTGTTCTTGAGATTCAGTCACAAAATAATTAAATTGTGAATGAAAAACGGTTCTAAAAAATATTTTTATTTTATAATTTATGTAGGTTTATTTAATTTGAGTGGGTGAAAAAGTTGTTTAACTTCATTTTATTTATTGAATTTTTTAATAATAGCAAATCACCTGAATAAATGACATATTGAAAAATTTAAAAAGGTTTATTTATTTTTCGAATATGTATATTAATAATAGCTCCTAGTAGTAATGATAGTACTTCTAGCTTAGTAGTAATAACTTTAGTAGTAATAATAGCTCTTATAATTTAATAATAATTTGACTTAATTTTTGAACTTGTTTATTGAATAATATAGAATTGAATTTTGAAATTTCAAAAGTAATCTTTTGTCTTTTATTTTTACACGGGTAGGTTAGACTGGTGATACCAAAACCAAAATTTTGCATTAATGCTTTTATAAATTTAGTTCTCTGAAGTGATAGCCATTTTTAGATTGGCTTCATCTATTTTTTTTTAATTTTTTTTTTCCTTTAAAATAGTAAGAATTAATAAAAAGGTATTGATTGCAGTTATGCATATAAATATTTTTTTTATTTAATAAATGGATCAAGTATTTGATCGTTCCATATTAAAAACGTTTATTTTCTAAATTTACAAGACAAATATACCAGCAGCTAACTTGAATTATTGATCGAGGACGATTTGGCACCATCAATAAGTAATCAGAGCTCGGCGGTCGGTAAATCGTCAGTTAATATTTAAGCTTTGGTCCCGCGTCGATTAACTCGACGTTTATTTAGTGGAAATTCACCGTTGAACCGGCCTCTGAACTCTGAGGTTAATCGACTGTTTGACAATCGGTGGCATTTGTGATCATTTTACTTAGGTACAACTTGGCCAGGCATACATTTATATATGCCGTAACATAATTAATAACATCTATGCAGCTATATGATGTAAAATCGATATATAATAATCTGTCATGAAGAAAACATATATTTTCATAAATTTCATCACATTATTTCATTACTTTCATGTCTAGAAAATGCAATTAGAAATTTAAATGTTTAATATTTTTCTTTATTATTATCGTCTAATACAAAAATAATAGTTTTATTGAAATTTATTGGTCATAATAATATTACGGTTATGTTTTTATGAAAATCCAAAAATAATAAAATGCTAATAAATACAAAACACACAAGTTGAAATAGATAATAGAGTATATAACATATTTGTACAAAAACCGTAAAACAAGTAATCATAAACAGATAATAGTGTTATATCATGTATTATATATTATGACACTACTCATATTATTATAGTGTCATATTAACATACATTTTATTTGTCAGAAATAATCGATTTTAAAATATTCAAAGTATACTTATTTCAGATATTTTTGTTCATTGCCTTGGATTCGTGCTGAGCTTGAGATCCGTATCGCGAAACCCTGAATATCTAAATTGTTCTTCACGACTTCGAGTTTTTCTTGAAAATTGTTGTTATTCTAATATTTAGTTTATATCAAATAAGGATTAACTTTTTTAAATCATGGTATCTATAGCTTTAAATGAATTGTGCTATAATCTGGGTTTACCTCAAAAATTAAATGTTGATTTCGATTTTTCGATATCTCCTTTGAAATGCATATTCTTGATAGTTCTAAATGTTTTGATTAAAATACAGGCAGCCTTGTTTACATAATATCAATTTATTTATTTTATTTCTTTATTTATCCATAAGTGTATACCCTCACAAATTTCCTTTTGTTTAAGAATACATTTCAGGGTCTTAAATAGAATTTGTTATAGAAAAGAGGTACTGGTATATTGGATTAGAATCACTTCACTTGGCATAATGCATGTGTCGAGGTGATAAATATTCGATGCCCTCAATAATTTTATTTGGAGGTGTTATCGAAAATATTAATATTTTTTTATTCCTTGCGTTAAAGTTACATGACTGCCAGACGTTTAGAAAATTATAGAAAGATTTGAATAACATACTATTATAATAACATACTAATACATAAAGTATTAAAGTATAAAAGACAAAATGATAAACAAATGCGCACTTAAAATGACACATTATAATCTCAATTTTTTGAAGGTTTACCTTTTTCTCAGACCATAAAAATAATTATTTAGACCATTGAAATACTTTTATAAAAAAACGGTAGTCTCTATTATTTTTTTTAAAGAATTTTATTCAAATATATAACACAGTTACCGGTCATATAAAATATTTGAATATGAAAATATGTAAAGTCATTTTAACGAAACCCTTTTATTACACTTAGGACACTTGTAATAAAAAGTTTCAAAACATTGATTCACTCCTTCCTAACCGTAATCAATTTATTAAGACTGCGATATTATTAAAGTTTATCTTTTCTTTATATAATCAATAAATGTATCATCTTTGCGGTGTGCACTTGTCACTCATCCTAACATATCAACATTACACTTTCCTACCTACACACTTCATTCAAATACCCATTTACCTCACTATGCCTCATTTATATCATCATATACATCACGTCTCATTAAATGTATAACAATTACACAATAATGATCTGTTAATATTGGAAGTATATTGGAATCTTATTAGCCATATATGTACATACTAACTGTAAACATTATTCAATTTCGCTGTTTATAATTCTTTAATAAAATAAATTACTATTTATATTTCTCTTTTTTATATACAGGGTGGCCCAAGGTCAATCCCACAAACTTTAGGGGGTGTTTAAGTTCCCTATTAAGAGTAAGAAATTATGTAACAAAATGCGAAAAATTTTCATTACCAAATTTATTATTTTTGTAATAAAATTGGTGTAAATCGATCTTATCAATCGATAAATCAATATTATCTGTCGACCAATAGCATCCCTCTTAAAACCGCAGAGAAGGAGTAAGGAGTTACCCCTGCTTCTTAGACCGCCCTCTGTTCGACTAGTAATATCAGACAGCGATCATTTAGCTCCGCCCTAATGGGGCGTTTCGAACAACGCGGCAGGGCATTAACCTCGATCTTGAACGACCGCGGCCTACTGACCCAGTAACGTACTTATGACGAGGGAGGAGCCATTGAAAAATATCTGTTTTACACGAATTAGAATAGAAACTTTAACATTTTTTTTTCTCGAATACCGTAATGAATTTTGATATAGTTTCTTAACAAATAACACTAAGAATCGTAAGACCTATTAGCTGTTTTTTTTTAATGCGTGGAACCTTGGGACACCCTGTATATTGTTTATAAGATTTCTTGTCTAGTTTTCATATTTTTGCATTTAGGTATTGTATTATTCTGAAGTGTATGATTTTCTGTTGTTACCTATACTATCAACGCATTTAAATTATATTTAATTATGTATCTAATTAGGTAAAACTTCACCTGCATTTTCACATTGCTATATTTTTTTACTTGTCCATTGATAGAAGATATTGGTTAAGTATTCGTCACAGAGTTAGTCATCAATTTAACCAGAAGCGCGGGCATTGAAATACTGTTGCTGACATTAGCCATGACTACAGAATAAAATATTTTAACTGTAAACCGAATGCGCACATTAGGATTTACAGTCTAATAAAGTGTATTTACGAGCGAAGGTTTTACGACCTACCCGGTATCACATTGGTTGCACTAATAAAATATGACAGGGAAAGCGATGAAAGCAGTGCTGCTTACATATTTTCAATTATTATATTTATATTTATATATTTGTATTTATATTTTTTGTAAATCATTATAAAAAAATGAAATCATATGGAATGAGACACGGAACATCTGGAATATAAAAAAGCTCAGAATAAAATGGATAATATTTCGAACATTTCCTTCGATATTATTGGTAGATTTTTAGTATTTCAGTCAAGTGCAAAAGAGCCGCTTACCTTAAAGGGTAGATGGGTTATTCAAGTTTTATTTATTTATTTGTTTATCAAACATGTTTCCCCGTATACAAGTAAAAATAATAAACTACTAACAGGAAAAAACAACATTAAAAACCAAAAACAATAACAAAAAATAACTAGAACTCATCAGGAAAAATACAAAATTAAAAAACTATAAATATTGCCTCCAGTCAAACAATAACAAATAAATAATTCACGCTGATCTTACATAGGTGTAATATGCGCAGATTTTTAACCCTATTGGGCGAACAGACAAAGATACCAATCTCCGCGGTAATGGAATGTCACAATTCGACTGCTCTCCCAATCGCCTCCCTCTCCCTAGTACAATTAATGCATAGCATCTTTATTTTTTTCTGATTTCCATATTCGGATTTCAATTAGAAGCTTTTTGATTTTCTATAACTGTATTTTTTTCAGAATACCTTTTTCTTCAGATAAGATCTTATCTCTATTCAGTAGAATTTCGTATTTTTAACGTTTAAGAGTATATGCCAAAAAATAGCCTGTATGATGATCATAAAATATTTGTTGTTTTTTTTTTCATAATTATTTACTTTATGCTTCGTATACCTGAAAAGAATATATACAAGAAACTTTACCGCAGAACATTCGATACGCAAGAGATTTGGTCAGATTATAAAGATCACAGGAAGGAATTATAATATCAAGTTTGCTCATTCGGTGACCCCACACAATATGAACCCGCAGCTCCACTCCCGCTTTCCCTCTCTCGCTCGCACGCGCACCCTCTTCCTCACTCGCTCGCACGCGCACCCTCTTTCTCTCAGCTCGCACAGGTGCATTACTATTGTATCTTATTAAGATACATGAGCCTAAAATTATGTATCTACACAAATTAAAAAATTATGTACATATTTGTATTATGTATTGTATCTAATGTTTACATAACACGTATAATAACTTACATATACCACAAGCTTTCATGCATTTTGAATAGCGCCGCGATTCAATCTGATTTCATTTAGTTGAATCAGTACTTACCTCCTTTTAATATGTTTATTTATTTATTCAACAACTTCGCCCCCCTGACCCCTGACTTTAATATTGTTAAATCGTTCTACAAAACCAACCATGTATTATATACCATGATGATAGCATTCCCAAGTATATGTATAATCAAAATCACTGAAGTTAATCAAATGAGAATAATTGTGACCAGAAAACCTATTTTTTACTACCTTATAACCTAATAAAGCTTACCTGAGAAATTCCCTATCTTAAGCAAAAAAAAAAAAAAAAAATCACTCAAGCCAAGAGTAATGAGTGAATATACACGTCGAAGTAAGAAGCTTCGAAAAATCGGTAAGTAAAAAAATATATATAGGTATTTTTTTATTTTAATTTAGGTCACTCGTTTTAGGCTTTATATCGATAATCATTATAGATCAATCTCCTAAAAGGAGTGCCCATAATCTGAAAATATCCTGTATAAATACAACAGCTGTAGTTATCTCCAGTATGATCGCGCAAAACATTCGAAAAAAAATATTGATGCTATTATTTTTCTTTTTTTTTATTTTTAACCCTTCGCTGGCAGCTCCGCTCGTATATTAATACATATTTTAGAGGCGAGTGCAGCAAACGCAGCAACGGGCTAACGGGATAGCAGCCTCGACAGGCATAAATGACGCATGGCCGTCGGATAAGTAAATTTACTCAAAATGTCTTTTACCGCCGCTCGGATATTTACGATGCGAGCGGATGAGCTAAAGGACGCGAGGATCAGTTTGTGTGTTTTAAATGTGTCGTCCCTCGAAAATATTACCACACGCGGAAAGATGGAAAGCGCGGTTTCAACCCTACAATGATATAGGCGGTTTTTATGACTGAGGATATAGGCCGGTTTCAGCACGTTTATGAAGTTTAGAAAAAATTGTGATATAGTATGTTTTCTTTGGATTTTAAATCACTATACTTCTATCGGTATGTTTATAATATTACGGTGTGGTTTAGACGTTAAAATTATTACTAGTTTGTTTCATTTGCCTAAATGTACTTCAAGTTACGCACAGAATGCCGTGCTTAACAGAATGCAGGGTGCTTATAATAAAAAGCTCCAAAGCATTGATTTATTCCATCTCAGCCGTAACTAATTTATTAAAGCTTAAAGCTGTCTGTATGTCACGATAATAATCTGTAAACCTGGGAATTATACTTGATGGCCATTTGTAATCATGTTTCTAATTAGTTATTTATAATTCTTTTAATAAATAAAAACATTTGTTTATTCTTTTATATCTAAAATCTATCACACTATTTAATTGGCATCTTTTTTCGCTCGAGGCGTCCTTATAGTTTATAAATGACTTCCTGAAAATCGAACGACCATCTTTGTTATTTATTTTCAAATTTCGTCACCAAAATATTGGTTAAAACTTACCCTTTCCACCAATTCCCACCTTAACGGCATGAAACCGAAAAAAATTGAAATCCCCTTTCCTTCCAATACCCCTGGGCGCTATAGTTTGCTAATTAGGAACTGACTTGTAATTCACAAGTACTACTGGGCATTTTTTTTTAATAATTACTATAAAGTCTAAATAATACATTTATTTACATAATTCACACATAGACACATTTCTATATGGAGGCAGATAGATAGTCCATCTTAGGACAGGTGTTTAGCACCTAGTTAGATGGATAAAGTAAAGATTCTGACATGCCACTAATTGCGAATTTAGATAAGCTATGTGATTTTTATTACCTTATTACTACGTTTGATGGTATCTACATGTATCATAAATATAGTTTAATATTGTAATAAAGGATAAGGAAGTAATTACCAAAAAACTACCTAGAATTTAAAAAAAACTTCAGCTTAACACACATTAATCACTTTTATGCATTGCTTTTAGCTGTACTTTAGCAGCGATCTAACGCGATTGCATAAGATCAAATATGTTTGCAATAATAAGTTCCCAAGTTTAGTATCATATTAATAAGAAAAAAAAAGTACCCACATATGTATAAATTACCTGTGAAAATTAAAAGAATATAATTAAACCTAACATATTTTTTTTTTTGTCGAAATATTACAATGAAATTGTATTAACAGATTACGATCTTTTATAGCTACAATGTTTTTATTTGTCATCATCTTCCCGATTCTATGAACAACTTTTTAGAGGTCAGTAAAGCAGAGCCAAAAAAAATTGCATAATAATATGACCCAATAAAAATATTAAATATGCCCTTGAAGCCAACGAAGGGTTATGCGCCATTCGGAGAAAACCGTTATTATAGTTAGTAGAGGTCTAAATTAGGACTAATTGTTTTATTTCTCCCCTTATAATTGCCCGTGCGCACTCAAAAGAGTCGTGTCTACGTGCTCCCGACTCGAATTTTTGAACTATCCCACATAATCTGTGGCAATTAGGGCAAAACACGGAAAGGGGACTTTGGTGTGTTCATTTGGAGTGGCCTTTCACCGCGCTACCAAAGCGCATCCCTTCGTGCAATTTATTATTTATTTTAAGGAGCTATTTTAAGATGTTTATGCTTTTAGGTAAAACGAACATTTCCAAACGCTCTCTTACACTTTGAATCTTTTACTTAGAACGCTGTATTGCAAAATGTGTATTTATTATACATTAAATAAAAAGTTTAATAAGTAAGTAGGCGCTAATGTATATTTATTTTAAATAAACTTGAGATAGCCACAAAATTAACCTGAAGGTATTATAATTCTAAATAATATATTAATCATGGTTAAAGTATACTCGTATATGTAAGGTTGTTAAAGAATTAAATAATATTGAGAGTCATACCAAAACTAAAATCACCGAGCTTGTTAGAGGGAAAATGTTTAAAAATCCGAAAGAGTTATTGAACAACCTAAACAACTATTTTACCAGTGTAGGACCAGACCTATCCAATAAAAAAAATGGCTAAAAAAGATGGGAATGGAAGGAATAGTATGACTAGAGAAACGCCCGGCACTAAAAAATGAGTCAACTTTTGAGACCACTTTTAAACTTAATGAGTTTACTGAGGCCGATGTATTTAATACGATTCACTCCTTAAAAACGGATTCATCACCTGGGCCAGATAAAATGAGTGCTAAGATGCTGAAACAAATCGCAAGTAAAATAGTGCAACCATTAACATTGGTTTTAAATCTCAGCATAACGAATGGAGTCTTCCCAAGCCATTTAAAAAGGGCCAATGTGACACCAATTTTCAAAACAGGTGACAAAAAAATACCAAAAAACTATTATAGGCCAATATCGGTATTAAATACAATAAGTATTAGAAAAACTGGTAGGTCAACAGTTCACAAAATATCTAGAAATTAACAAACTACTGTCAAATGGTCAATATGGTTTTAGAGCAAAATTAGGAGCAAGTGATGCAATATTAGCTGTAACCAAATTTATCTCCACGAATGTGGATTCAAAGCATAAATGCCTAGGGGTGCTTCTGGACCTGGCCAAGGCATTTGACACAGTTCCTCACGACAAATTGATACAAAAATTAAATAACATTGGAATGGGACAGACAGAGCTAAATTGGTTCAAAAGTTACATTACAGATCGCACACAATGTGTCGAAATGGATAACCTGGAAAGTGACTGTATGAACATCAATTGTGGAGTTCCTAAAGGTAGTACACTGGGACCTATACTATTTCTTGTATACATAAATGACTTATGTAATCTAAAAATAGCGGGAACAATAATAATTTCATTTGCTGATGATACCGTGTTGTTATTTACAGATGATACATGGGATTCCGTATTTGAAAAGGCTGAAACCGATCTTGCTAAAACGTATGACTGGTTAAACCAAAACTTACTTACTCTCAATGTCGACAAAACTAAGTATATGACATTTAGTATTAACGCACGACTCCAACCCAAACAAGACAAGCATTTAACGATACATGACTGCAGTAGAGCTGCGTGCACCTGTGTGCCTCTGGAGCGTGCAGCGTGTAACAAGTTGACTGCTATTTGCGCTGGAACTGTCATATAGACTTAACTGCAGAAAGAACTAGAAAGCTACTCTAAGTGTTTAGGAACATACGAAACGTACTAAAATTACCTACGTTAAAATATATCTACTATGCACTGGGACAGTCAATTTTTACTTACGGACAAATAGGCTGGGGCGGTATGGCTAAAACTAACTTAGATCCCTTAATTAAAGTACAAAAAGCATTATTAAGGGTGATAAACAAAAAACCATATTGCTACTCGTAAGACAGACTATTTCGAGACTTTAAGGTACTTGACGTCCGCCAGCTCTACATTAAAGTAATCCTAGTGTATCACCGAAAGGACTCAACATTGCACGCAATGCCTTAGCATAGCCACGAAACGAGGCAAAGATTTCATCACAAAGGATATAAAATGTGGACCACATACGGGCAGAGGCAGTGTTTCTGAGTGGGGAAGTGTTTCTAGCACCCAGGATGCATAATATATTCTTTGCTGAAATTGACCAATCCAGTCAAAACCGTTTGAACATTGTCAATGATTATAAATATAAGCAAATGGTGCCATATTGGCTGCTTAATAAAACAAGGCAGGAATGCGAAAATCAACTTACATCAATTTTGACCTGAACACATAAATCTGGATATTTTATATTATATTCTGTGTCTATTATATTGTTTATATATTCATATTATATTATATTATATGTATTTATTATTTGTATTTATATATTTTTAGTATGTATACATTGTGAAAATAAATATTTTTTGTAATAGTAAGTATTAGTATGGTATTCAAATCTGCTATAATTTCTAAGCATCTAATAGTAATATAAGATTAACTCAATAAAAAAAATATGTATATATATGCATATATGTATATATTTATATAGATTTGATGATTTTTATTTTTAAGCTTTCGCCATTCGGCGTCTTCGGAAAATATATCATATATATATTTATATGTATATGAATATGTGTACATATGAATATACTAGAGCACCTCCAAACAAAATACTGAGTGCCTCGAATATTTATCACTTCGATACAGGCATTACGCCTAGTGAAGTGATTATAATCAAATATGCCTGAACCTCTTTTCTATAGCTAATTATATTTAAGACCTTGAAATTTATATTTTAAAAAAAGGGTTTATGTACTTTGTTCATACTGTATTGTTTATATGGATAAATAAAAAATAAAAAAAAAATATTTTAAACCAAATATTAATTTCGTATTTCAAGTATCCAACTTTTACAAGTAGGTGATAACAAAATAATGTAGGTCAAATCTAACGAAGTTGTTCAAAATTCATTGAATTTTATTTCAAGAGTACCTTTAACTATTCTTTATTTTTAGATGCATTATTAAATTATTGTGAAAATAGGAATTGTCTGTCTGGAGAATATAAAAAACTTTTGAAAAGTATGTTTATTTCAGTAGGTCCTTAAAAAACTTTAGGCTAAATTTCTTTTAAATTATTCTTTTCTGAAATTATTTATTAATTAAAAACTAGGAATATTTACAGTAAAATTCGTAAATGGCTCTATATGATTTTAATAATAAGTCATTTCCAAAAATTAAAACGTGTATATTATATATTATCAACGCTGGCTGCAAGTTTTAATTTATGATGCGGTATTTATTTAATTGTTAGAAATTCTTACAGCTACACAAAATAATATTAACGGTATTTAAATTTATCAACTAATGGATTTTAAGTTCGTTAAACATATCAAACTTAATAAAAGCTTTTAAATTATATAGTCAAATTGGAAAAACGGTCTAATTCCCTTCCTGCTAATATATTCGTCTTTTCGGATCGGGTTAGAAATTTGCTCTATATTGCTATTTTTATTTATGTTTTTTTACAATTTTGCTGTTATATTCTTTTTTGTCATAATTTTTAAAATTTGTTTTTTTTTTTTATTTTGATCAAATTTTGATTTTGATCAAATTTTGATCAAAATGTGTACTGTGTGTGAAAATACTGTCTGAGTATAGGGAAAAAATTCATATATTTATAAAATTTGAGTTATTTTAGTCCGCGTACTTTACTTTACTTTGTTACGTACTTTTAAAAATAATGATGAAAGTTGTATCGCGTTCCGCCGACAGCCGTTGGCTTTGGGTTGTAGACAAACGCCGTGTCGGTGAAGTATGCGGTGAGCTAACCCGCCCGCGGCCGCGCCGTGAAGGCAGTCACGCCAAACCATCAGCTCCTGATTAGGACCGATTCCACTAATGGATATTGTCTGGTTCGCTATCTTATTGCCATTGCCCGACGTGCTGAGGTTAACAACAAAATGCTCTCTCTGAAACTTTGTTCATTTGGAGAACAAACAAGATGCATGAATAATACTAACATTTCTTATAAGAAACAACATATTTTAAGTGAAGCTAGGCCATTTTTTATGAGAAGTTAAAAACTGAGATATATATTTTTTGCATATTCGTTCACATACAACAAAACAATAAAATATATATTTATTTTATCCTCAAAGAAGTATAAAAAAAAATACATTCAAAGTAGCTTGTCGTGGTTTGCGTGAAGATAAAATAAATTTTGCGTATAAAAATCTTTATCGCTCATTAAAAGAGTGGTATAAGTAAGAAGCCCGCCAGATGACATCACTAGAACTGCCTCCCAAACATTTAAAAATTTATATGTTTTAATCCGCATTTTAACGCTTCATTACCACAACATCCCCTGACCCTAGAACAAGTACATTTAGCTTAGTTGAGTTAGGGCTAAAATAATTGTATATGGCCAAATCCAGTAATTCTAATAAAACATATATATTTTCGTATCCTATTACGAATATATATAATATAGGTATAACTTTTATTTGGGTTAGCCTTGTCTTTTTTTAGCAGAAATTCCCTGCCAGATCTCAGAAAATCTTCCAAACATGTAACAGATATGATTACGAGCCCCCATCACGCACATTCCCCATTTATCTATTTATAATTTTTATCTTTATTATTTTCGAATGGTCCAGTAAATCGCATCCCTGATTTTGCGCCAGCTTCGAAAGTAATTACTCAAATGACATGCTGAGACATATTTGATCGACAAATTATTGTTTTAAGGTAACTAACTTTGATGATTATTCATTATTCGCATGTAAGTAAACTGCTATTTATAATTAACTAACCTCGAAGTTCAATGTCAACTAAATTTATTTTTTTTATTAATATAGTAATTTTCAAGTCACTTATTTATCTCGAACCTCCGGGGTAAATTTACTACAAATTCCTGGTATTAGGATATTATTGACATTAAAAGAAAAAAAGATCCTTAAAAGAAGCAAAAAAAAATATATTTTAAAACATCTGGAAGAGTTTTAAATAATTTACCTAACTACGCGTCACTTTTATGATCATAAATTATTGTTATGTCATGGACAAACCTAACTTCCGATCTTTAGGTAATTTTTTAACGCAGTCATTTATTTGTTAGTTCTATCGAAGTGTGATTTTTGTAGTTAATACCTATATATATTGAATAATGTCATTTTAACTAATGTAGAATGTGTAAGAGCCATTAATACATTCTTAGGTGATATTTCATACAGATTATTAATATTATGTGTGAAAAAACTGGTAGTTTTTACATTTTTATTGCATTTTGCAATATCTTTATATACATTATGCTTTAAAATTTTATTATAATCCTAATATGTATAAAGTTAGGTTTTTTAAATAAACTATTTAATCAGGTTAATATAAATAATAATATTGCTAATATAACTAAGTTTTTATAGTTTTTTTAAGTTTTATATTTTTTAAGGTTTTTTTATATTGCTAATAAAACTAAGCAAAGTAAATATTTTGAACTTTACATTATAGTTTTTGTTACAATTAAAGTATTAAAAATTATAATATTCTATGAAATTAGGACACCCTTTTTATTTTACGAAATCACTTAGAAATGCCTAGTGTTGTAACGCTAATCGGCAAATAATTGCAACTATTGTCTCATCCTAAAAAAAAAACAATTTAATTTGGCAATGAATTAAATGAATGGAGTGAAATGAAGAAACAATTGAATATGACACAAACCATTCATTATTAATAATAAATTATGATTGTAAAATAAAACAATCGCCATTAAAGCTGTGAAATATTGGTAGGATAGTGACGTGCCGCGCCGCCGCGCTGACAATCGAATAAATCGAAACCGACATGCGGCGAAATAATCGAAGATTGAAAGGCTATCCGATGCAAACGGAAGGTTTGGCTGCGCTCCAGCAATTGGAGCCATTAATAAGGCAATTGATAGTCAACTTCTTCGTTCCAGTGCCAATGTCTTATTGAACATCTGGCGGGTGGCGCCATCTTCACTGCACGGGAACCAACTCTTTAATCGAATTGCAGGAGGTATCCCTTAGATTTTAATATTGTTAGCCATCATGATAAACCTGATTACCTACAAATGGATCATGCAAGATCTTTTCATACATCTATTTATAGGAACCTACTTATTGAACTTCATAATTTGGCTTTATACATAAATGTATGCAAAATGTATGCAACATGTTATACACATTGTTTTAACTGTCAAATTCTGCAATTTATAATACTTGATTTTCTTGAAATTTTTCTATTGTACTTAAAGAAAATAAAACGAAAAAAGTTTTGTATATAACAGCTTAAACTTGTTTTGTGCTTATACGAGTAGGTATGAACTTTGTGATTTTTTGAACTCCTTGATTATAGTGTAACGCCCTTCCAAAAACCATAATACAAAATATTTAGTTCGGTGTAAAAATACAATTTCATCGCAAAAACAAATACATGGATAGCAACTGAAGACAGCTCTAACTTACTAAAGATGCTTTTATACGGCCTCCTAATGCTAGAAATTAAATCCCAATAAATTAATATGGCATCCACAGACGCCACTGATATATCGATATAAATGCAAAAATAAAAGTATGCACCGCATCCAGAGAGACTATTTCCTGATATTTGTTCCTGACATATTTCGCAATGTGCATGCATGTTCTTCAGACTTCAGTCGGCCAAGTTTATGGCGTTTGTGCAGAAAGGAAAAATCATGAATAAATTACCCGCCCGCCCACTCTGCAAGGGAAGGTGCATCACGTCTATGCGCTTTCTCCTCATAAAGTGTCATTTTCAATTTAAAAATTTTGATTAGATTTTGATAGGTACCTACCATATTATATTTTTAAATATCTAAATCCTATCCTTCTATTTATCTTATACTATTTTTCTATTATTGTGTATTTGATGTATGTTTATTTACTTACTTAACAAGCAAGCATACAGCGAGGCAGTAGCATGTATTGTTTAGATACAAGGAATTAATAATAAGTAATAGTAATTGTCAGTAATAAATCTTCATATCAAACATCTTAAAAATGTTGTAATGTGAAGTTTTACTTATATATTCTTTATTTAAATTATAAATATTTATTTATACTCTGGACCGTACAAACCTTCGCTTAATTTGCATTTAAGCATGTGTTTCATAATCGTACCTAAAGATCTCAACTCTCACCTAGCTACAAAAGTATGTATTTTTATTCCGTCTGAAATGCTTTTAGACAGCGATTCGAAAATAAATTTTGTGTCACATTTCAATTCATAAACGTCAACATGAATTTTGCCTGTGATTTACTACATTATAGCTTATTAAATTATTAAGGATAAGTCTCGACCCGAGTGCCTACAAAGCCTCCTGCAGTACTCTATAAATCTGAGCGATGTAAGGCGATAGGCTAATGAAAGACTGATGGTTTTAGGAAGGTGCTGGAGATGGGAAGCGAAACGACTCCCCGAGTGCCGCAAGCTTCAGCAGAAGGCGCAACTAAATATGTGATCAATGCCAGCCGTAGGTAATTTAATGTTTTTATATTTTTATTGCAATTCGGCCAAGAAACAGTTTTATAAATTGACGACGCTCTACCCCTAAGTAAATGTGACGCATAAAAAAGGTGATCAGTGAACGAGGCGACCGTCTGAATTGGCGAATCGTTTGATTGTCGACTTTTCGTCCTCTTAAGGCTGCGAATCGTCTCTGAATGAGCGCCGATCCCTGCGAAAAGACCTTTCATTCCCCTTTCGCCATTATCCTTCTATTCAGAAGTTGAGAGCGAGCATTCGGTCTCGAGTGCGTCGGAAAGGGACAGACAGCCGACGAGATTATTGCCGGAGAGGGAGGGAGCAATTAGTGGCGCGATTGTGCGCCCTCTAAACGGTTGTTATGCTCGAAGGGTGCGCGCTTTGTGAGCGTTTTGTTTACTTTAGTTTAATCGAGAATTACCTATACCGTAGCTATCGAATTATCTATCTGCTTTATTCTACAAACCTCAAATAATATGTTTGTGTAAATAAATATGCAAATAAACAAATAAATAAAAAAATATTTTCATTAATTATATTTGTAACATTTGGAGGTGTTGTACTGGTATTGAAGGTGATAGTGTTTCGTTAATCTGCGTTTAAACGTAGTCTTCATTCGAGAAATTAGTCTATGATATGGACATATCGGGATGTTAATGGGGTGTTTATGTTCCCTATTATGAGAAGGAAAGTACAAAATAAATGCGAAAATATTTCATCCTCGAATTTATTATTTTTATTGATGCGCTGTTATAAATTATTACCTTTAAAACGGTAACGGTAACGGTAACGGTAACGGTTTATTACCTTTATTATAAACGGCGACGTAACCTTGGCCACGACGAGCGGCCAGTGAATCACTTAGTTTACATTTTTTTTCTCGAAACCCACGATTTGGCAAGTTGAGAGCTAAGTTCAGACAAAAAAAAATACAGCAGGGATAATATTGTAAATAATAGGTAATAAATAGCAGGAATAATTCAACTGGTTATGTAAATATTGTCTAAAATACAAGTAAATTTCATCTTGATTAAAGCGGCCATGAAATTAAGGTAGAAAAATAAGGAATTATAAAGTAAAGGAAAAATATTTTTCTAGAAGCGACAGATACCTACAACACAAAAACAGGTAAAAAATCCCTTTCGGCACGCCGGAAGGAGGAGGTAGATTTCACCGGAACAATGTAGGGGATAGGCTAATTCCAATTGTACAAACTTGTATCACACATTAGCGAGCTACCGCGTGATCCATTCCCCGCGCGGCAGCTCGCGCATCTCAACCCGTCACCGCGCCCTACCCTTGCGCAACAAGAGCGCGTATACTGAATACTGTGCCGTAAGGGTTACTCATTTTTTTCTAACCCCTCCCCCCAATCCCGCCCCCTGGTTTAATTTTGCCCGTTAACGTTACTTGACCGGGATTTTGTACCTTTAATTTTATATATCTATTTAAATTTGGATTGGTGTAAAATTCAGTTATCGTGTCCACAAGCAAGTTATATAGATCCATCAGCATTTGAATTAAGGATGTTAGGCTTTAACACACTCGAATTTAGGTGACAAGTCCATACATTGGTCTATTTTTTAAGGTTATTCGCGGTTTCATCGAGAATCCCGGTTTCTTTGTTCCGGACCGTTTTACTAGAGAGCGGAAGCACACGTTATTTAGGCAGTTAGCGTGTCGTACCGACGTATACAAGTATAGTCCGATTGGGAGAGCAGTCGAATTATTAAATTCCATTTCCGCTGAGATTTATATCTTTGTCTGTTCGCCCAATAGGATTAAAAATCTGCTTTCTATTACACCGTTGTAAGTTCAGCGTGAATTATTTATTTGTTATTGTTTGCCTGGAGGCATTATTTTAATTTTTAACGTGGTATTTTTCACGATTAGGTCTAGCTATTTTTTGGTTTTAATGTTGTTTATTCTTTTAATAGTTTAATTTCTAACATTAATTGTAATTTGTACATCGGGAAACCTGCTTAATAAATAAATAGACAGCTAGATATATAAACTTATATATAAACTTTTAAACTGAAGGTGGTTTTGGGTTCTAGGGAATTTGAAATGCGAAGATAAGTCATGACATGGTACCTATTGTAATAGGTAACTTCCTAATGAAATGTGCCTAACAAGGTGTTTTCTGATTTAGGAAGGTTGTTTACTGGATTGACAATTCAAAACATGTAGATAAAAAAGTTTTTTGAATGTGACTCAGTTTGCCAATAATGTGCGTTCAAGTTTAACGATGCCAATTTTCAAATGATTATAAGTTTCATATTTAGTAAGTATAATATTTAATATTTTTTAGTATATTTAAGATTTTTAGTTAGAATAAATAGTATTTCGTTAGATCAATTGCAATTGTGTCCTTAGACTATCCCCGCCTATTCAAATGAGAGAAATTCGTGCATTTTCTTATGTCAACAGGGCGGGCAGATGCTTGAAAAGCTAACTTCGTGTTGGATGAAATGGACTTCAAATTGGCCAGCAGTTTTCCTTGCACACACTTGGCAGCGAGACGTACTAAATGAGGACTTACTGAGGGCATTTCGAGGATAATAGTTTGATTAACCTACGTATAAAGCGTCCAAATTAAAAGCATATATTACATATAAATAGTATATATATTTTTATATATATATACATGTAAATGATGAATAAATTTATATATGTGTATAAATGTATATATGTTATATAAATATTTATATCTTTTATTATGCAAATAAGTTTACGAGTTTTGGGTGAAATATAGAAAATTATAGATACGGACAAACCGAACATGCTAAACCGCTAGTTTTACTAATAATTAATTTTGTGTTTATTTTTCTAATACTAATACATGTATTTGAGCAAATTGAGCAAAGGCACTTAAATTGTAGAACAAAATACGGGATGGAGGAATGACAGCATCTTTAAAAGCAAAAATTCAGAAGAAAAAAAATACAGAATGGCTCGTTCATCTGGAAAGAAATGAAACAAAAACCTTGATAACATAAGTAATATTATACAGTTCAATTTATTAGAAAAAAAATATTAGAAAAAAAATATTTCATATTATTTCATGTACTGTCTTATTATGTTGTATTATATTCCGTTCATATTATAATTATTATTATCCTATGAATAATCTGAAAAATATATATTCATGACATAGCAAAAGTTTATGCTGTATGTTTATGCATAACGGGCTTTACCTAGTTAGGTACAACTTTACATATATATGTCTATTATGCCATGTTGTTACTATGTCAATAAATAAATAAAAGTTTCGATAGGTATATTAAAAAGTGCTACTTGAAATTATATAAATAAAAAAAACATGCAATCTAACGTCAACAGTTTAAAAGATCTCGAAGAAATATTCCTCGTGGAGCCATTCATCCCGTTCAATCAAAAGTGGTAGCACTTAATCCGCGCCTACTGAAGGCCCTCCGGCGAGCGTTCGTCAAATAAAAATGGCAAACACTCCTTGAGCGCCCCTTTCTGGATGTCTGCGTTGAGTGAAGAGGATAACATGGCGAGCATCGAAGGCGAGCAACCCCCAACCCCAACCCCCGCCCCTCCACGAACCCTCTCATGCCGCACGGGATGGACGAAACGCGAAACAACAACAAAAAAAAACGAGACAGAATGTTTTTTGTTCTGTGCCCTCCTGTACCACATCTAATTGAAGCTAAATGTAAGCTGGATTGGTTCGGTTTTTGAGGCTTTGTGCTAAATTGCCATTTGGTACAATTAGTCTGCCGTTGTACACGATGACCGGTACCTCGATACATTTACTGCTACTGTACTAGGCCTCCGGTTATTAATCTATTATTATATATTAATATAATTATATTATTTATTAATCGGAGCGGAGCGAAGCGTAGCTCTCATGGATCGACTCCAATAGAAAAATGTTTTTAATGTCATATTTCAATTACTTCACCGCCAATTTTAGAATTTTAATCAAATCTACACGAAAAATACTAGATCGTAAAGGAGCCGGAATTCAAAAATTCTAAATAATAAAAAAGTTTTGTTTATAAATATTTTTCTATGGGATATCCCATGTTATTTTTTTTTCGCGCCCTTTTTGTGCCCTTTGAAAAAGACTTAAGTACCTTTTTTAAGTTTACATTTCTCCGCTTCAATATACTGCTAGCATAGGTTTCACCTTTGCGAGTACGGTTATCTATTTTATTTGTTTAACAATATTTAGTAATCGAGCGAACACATATGTTCGCACATATCAAATAATTAGTCTTACACGATCCGTATGAGCTGATAGACCATAGCGGTAATACTAACTCGAAAATATTTAAACTTCTTAAAAGTTTTTCTACCTAAATCTTATTTAATTGCGAAAACTAAATTTAAAAGAGCGGACATCTCTATATGATCATTACATTGGTTAACTTTATAAATATATAACGGTGGGGTTGGATGCAGGGGGGGGGGGGGGGCGTAATAGCATCTGTGCTATTTTTAAGCCATCCTAAATAGCAAACGCATTTCATTTCTCCACACAAACGCTGTAGTGTTGTGACTCCCTCATGGGTAAATAAGCTGTTTTTTTTTTATCGGGAATGTTCCTGGGATACGGTGTATGGGATAGGATTAAAAAGAAATGCTAATATGTAAAACTTTTTTTTTAAGTATTTTTAAAGGATCCTTCCATATTACAAGTAAGTTTAGTTGTTATTCTTTTTAAACCTATTTTCATCATATATTTTTTTTGTTATATTGAATTAGCCTAAAAATAATTTGTCTGTGGCCTTTCCGAATATTCTGTATAAAAATAACAAAAAACTAGTGCCTTTTTATTTAGCCCTTGCGAATATTGTTTATCTTCATTAACCGACTTGTGGAAATAAATCATCTTATCACTCGCATGCATTCCACAGCAAGTGACGATACGTCAAATGACAGTGGAAGTGATTTAAGATATTTTGCTCACGTTTCAGTTTGCATGACGATTTCGCCGCTGACGACCGACTCGTCAGCATATCAGTGTCAATTTGTGTGCTAATGTAGCCTAGATTAAATTATTATTAATTTCTAATTAAATAAAACGTTTTTTATGCATTAGACCCATCTATGCATCATATGTTATGCATTACATCCATCCATTTAATATAAATACTACATTAATAATCAGTCAAAAATTAATAAAGACCGGTCGGTAATTTGATAATCACTCGTTTTATTTCAAACAGTGATTAAGATTAAAACAAACATATTGAAATAAAGTTTCGCAAAATATGGTAAATATTCCTATTTCGCAGAATATAACAACTTGTGTATGGTGACATGGTATGGTAAGCGTGAGGTTCAATTCCTGGTGGAGATTTTTTTCAGTGCCTTAATTGACTAATTGTTATTTTTATTTCAAAAAAAAACGTTTTTATGTTTTCCACCTAGGCAATAAAAATATTTACTATGTTTTCATTAAAAATGAAACGGAATGATTTTTAACTAAATATACAGCAACAACATACATGACACGTGTTAGTCTAGTGGTTAAAGTGTTGACTATTAATCAAGCGGTAGCAGCATTCTGCCTCTAACACGTGACTCTAACACAACCACGTTTGGCATTTGGCTTAGTTGAGAAGGGCCCACAATAATGACCTAGGTCAAGGTGTTTTGACAACTTGAATACCCGTCATGTTTATCGGTTTAGTAAGTTAGTATTATTTTTTTAATTTGGTAAGAGTTTATTGTTCTCATAAATGTTTGCTTTGAGTCGCGACCCTGGCGAGACTATTCGAAAAATTAACTATGCCAACGTCCTAGTCCGAAAGGCGTATTTCTATAAAGTGTCTCTCGGAATTATTATTTCAACGAAATATGTGTTCGTATATATAAAAGATTGCTCGTCAGTTTCATATTTGCTCCATTTATCTGACATATTAGGGGCGGTTGCGCGTCGTTTCCCCCCACCCCTCTTCTTCATTAGGGAGCGTCGTAACGACTCGAACGGGTCGCGTTAGAGGGAGTGAGCGTTAGAGAGCAGAGCGAGCGGCTCGCTTCCGAAGCGGCGCGCGATAAGAGCAACTGTTCCACTTCGCTGGTGGCGCCGGCAGCGCACTCCGGCGCAGTAACTTTCTTCGACTCGACAGGACGCACGCCCAGTTGTCTGACAGATCTGTTTAGTTAAATTATCAGCGCTTCGACGACTCGTCAGACTTTTTCAGTGGAAATTGAAAGAGGCTGAAAGGTCAGCTGTAACTGTCTACATGATTTTATGGTTGGTATGAGTGTAAGTAACTTTATTTCCATAGCATGTATAGGAATTATAATTGTTTAAATGCTGATAAGTGTGTTACAATACAATACCATAACATATAAATTACAATACTAAAAAAACAGTGTATTGTAACAATATTAAATTTAACATTAGCAAAACAATTTATATAAACAAAAATTAGATATATCTATTAAACAAATCATTACATCAAATTTGCAACTAATTAACTAATCAAAAAGAAGCAAACATGACATGCTTAAATTTTATTTAGAGAGTAAAACAGAGAACCGAAAATTTAAAAAAAAACAACCAAATCTTTATAACGATTTTTTTGGCAAATATTTTTTCACATATTTTCTAAATGTTTTTTATGTTATCTATTGTTTTGAAACATGTAGCAATTGTTTATAAAAATAAAAACCAAGGCATAAACTACTTTTTTAAAATATATTACTTCAGAAACTGCCATTTTAGTTCGCAACTCATCATACAAAAGTAAAAAAAAAACTTCGCCTTTCGACTTAGCCTTTTTACTAAGTTGTGTTTACGTCGTTTTAATCTAATTGGCACTTTTAGTGGTATCCCTAAAACAAGACTAAGGAGCAATTTGCAATGTGGTCCTTACTGCTAAACACACACTGAAGTAAATCGTCTAACTGCCGTCCAATTAGACGATAATAACATGATAATAATCTGAAGAATATTATACAATATTATTATTAATGTTATTCATATTTCTTCAAAAACCAAAATACACTCATATACCATTAGTAATGAATGGTTTGATAATATAACCAACAAGTGACGGCACTACTACACTAATGTTCTCAGCCTTCTAAACTAGACACAGCCGTATATACCAAACAAGGCAGTGGTTATTATTAGTTTTTATTGTTGGTCACCAAAAATTGAGTTTATTTTATGTACGGTCGAGTGCAAATAAAGCTGTACTATGAAAGAAGATTCGACAACGACCTACTCCGTCGAACAATGTATTAAATGTATGTATTTGTATGTAATTATAAACCTCATCTACGCTCGTCCGCAGATGCCAGAGCAGGGTTCGCATAGATACGACACAATGCAAATATATTCTATCTCTATTTTTAGGCGTTTCAGTTCAAATTTGAATACTCAGGGTAAAGCTTCGAGTGATAGTGCTCTTGAAAGAACACTATCACATGTATTTGATGGGCTATTTAATCGTCAAACTGATTAATCTTCGGGGATTTCAAACTAAGTAAGATCATAATAGCTCAAGCAATAAAGGGGCCACGGGCGTCGAATTCAACGAGAAAATGTTAATTGCGCGTGTTTGTATCCGGGGCGTTAAGTGCTCGGCGGGCGGTGGAAATATTGCGTAAATTATACCACTCAGCATCTTGATGTATTATTGCCCGCCAAGACTATATTGCGTAGAGCAGGGCCCCCCGCTCGCTACGACCGTCAAACAATGCGAACGCCGACCTCCCGAGAAGAAAGGCCCTGGATGTTATGACGAGCGGCCATAATTCTAATTAAGACGGAAATGTATGGCTAACTAATAGCAATTCGTGGAAGTTAAAGAGATTTCACTAATGCCAATGAATTGTAGATTAATATTCTAGATTTTTTCCTGGAATTTTAGTTAGTTTGGAATTTAACCTTAATATTACAAATAATAAAGGCATTAAGGATGTTATGTGAACAAAATATAGGACCAGAGGGCAGAGATCTTGAATCTATTTGATGAGGCGTTAAACTAGTGACAGTACTAGCAGATTATTTATTTATATAGTACAGTAGAATACATTTATTTATTACACAGGTTTTCCCATAAATCATATTATGAGATCGTGGTAATCAAGTAGTTAGGGCGTTTTAACATGGGAAACGTCTATTGTGAGGGTTAAAATCGGCGCACTATAGTCATACAATTTTTAAAGCTTCATCACCATTATCTCTCCTGACTCTAGCAACAGGATTATAATTAATTGAGTAAGGATAAAATCATGGAAAATGACTGATATCAAAGCAATTACATTACACAAAAATCATTACTTGTTACAACTTGATTTGTTATGTAACGACTGTTAACTAAATATTACTTGTACTCAGTTTCCTTCCTTTCTATTTATTTAATTCAAGAAATGCTTTCATAAAAATACATTAAATAACAACTTAGGCCGACTACAGGCATCTCCAATTTAACAAGTGTTTTGCCACTCGTATTTCACGCCTACGTCCTAATTTGAAAAACGGTCGATTTATCTTTATACGACTGTAACGGCGGTTGTTGGAAGAAAGTTCCCGTTTTTGTACACTTGGTAAGATAAGTAATATTCTGTTTCTACTGTGAAATATCTGAATAAAACCATAGGTCAGGGTGAGTCGCGCACTTACGGCCTCTAGCACACCGGCGCTGGGTTGCATCGTGGTTAGCGAAATGTCCGGCTCTAAAAGCAAAATGTCTGCGACATATGATAAGACTGCCGCTCGTAGCCGGATTAAATTATTACGGGCCGAGGACAGAGCCCGGGACGCTCCTGCGATAGTCATGCTATGAGGAGCGAGGAGCGGAGGTTTCTTCTAGACCATCCATGCCATATTGTTACTAGTAACCAGAGAACGATTAATGGTATGGTGTAATCGAATATAAAACACGAGAGATTCAACAATATTAACAACAACCAAAAACAAATGTATTTATTAATTTAAGAGTTTCTAAATATTCAGTTTCATCGTTGTACAGGAGGTGATTAACTCTGTTAATTTATTTTGTAATGTTTGTAGGTAGAGCTTTAATTTTACGAAATCTAGTGTCATCAACAGTCAAGGTGTAAATATATATCTTTTTTAATAAAAAAAAGGAATAAAGAAGTATTACTTTCCACAATATTGTCGCATACTATATACGCTGTTCAACTACACGTAATAACATTATTGCATTATACGTAATATTAAAAATAACTTTCTATTTACATTTCAAAATATGATACTGGAATATGATTAAGTGGAATGTTTACTTTAATAAGTAGTGTTTAATAATTAAAATTCCGGCTTCCTTTTTTTGTCCATTAGTAACTTTTAAACTACCTATGTTGTTTAAACTATCTTTTTATATGTATTTATTTAATATTATCTTCAAAATATTACGTCATTAGAATATTAATAAGAAAATATATTATATTATAAAGTTATTGTGAGTGGATGTTTCCTTAAAATTCTTAGCAAGTTGCCGACTTTCTATTAATTATTAAGTTATTGTAATGTGGATAATTCATAGAATGGCGACAACTGGCTAAGAATTTTAAGGATACCAATATTTCCTCACATACATAATATTAACCGAAAGTTATAATTTTTTGGGTATTTTTATTAACTTACATTTAATTTTTTTCGCGGTAGAACAATATTACTACTTAATCAAAGATTGTCTCTAATCCAATACCTTCCATAAATCCAGGATTGGAAGATAATCCTTTATGGTATCTTTAAATAGTTCATAGAATTGACTTTTAGAGAAACACTTAGGAATAAATTTTGATTTAAGATAGTTTCCCCAACCATTTATTTCATATGTTATTAACGACGACCTGCAAGGGAAAAATTAAGTGACTCTGAGAGTACATAAATTGGGCCTAGTGTAATAGGTATGCATTTAAATCTTTCGATTTCGTTAATAACGTGTTTCTTCTATTATACGATAAAAAAAAATCAAAAATACATTCCTGTTCATATATCTACTAACACGCTTCCTATTGGGTATACGCATAGGGCCGTAGATACACTGTCCTAATTGGATATTTTTTTTTATTAAATGCGATGCTTTATATTATATTATAACCCTGACAGCCTTATTAGCAATTTCGCTCCATTAAGTTTCACTGCTACCAGTTGTCACAACTTGGCCGCCTCACTGAAGCAAAGCAATCATGGTTATATTTAAAATATTTTTTTAAATAATGGCAATTTTTATAAAAATGCATTTTTAACTACTTAGTATAAAATATAATGTATGTGTTATACACGGAATAAGAAAATGATAAGTCAACCTGCAGGCAAATGACGTATGCAAATATTAAGATTTTTGTTCAACAAACGCGGGTTTGTCTTAATCGTCTTTAGCGCTGGTGATTGGCGAAGAGCGACATCTCCAGAGACAAGTCCACGTCCATCAATCCGACCGCCAAGCCGACCGCTCGTCCCCTCTCCCTGCCCTCCCCCGCCATCGGCCAGCGACAATCCGAATGCAATTAAGCAGCTACATGTTTCAATTAAGGCTTCGGGGGAACCGCCGCTGACAAAATTTAATCCGCGGAAATAGGAACACGGCCGCCCATCGGATGGACCCGCCCGCCCGCCCACTGCGATACTGAACATCTGTCCCTGTAAGCATCCGACGACGCTCTTCATCTCATCTCAGTACATTTTCGCTCTTAATTTTCAAACAATAAAATTATACCGATCACTAAAACACCATAAAACGATTAATTAGTTTTTTTTTAATTTTTATTACAAGTATATATTTGTTTATTATTTATTATCGGCTGAAGTTTTTTCTCGAAAATCATGGTGTTTTTTTATTTATTATCTTTACAAATAACACTCGAAATCGCTTACATTCTAACAAACGAGATGATAACTATTTTTTTGAATGATGAAAAAACTAAGTTATCCTATAAAGGTACATATATTTTTAACATTATCTTAAAAACGAACCTAGCCACGTCTTGAAAAGCGTCTGAGTCATTTTTATTTTCCCCAAAGTATAAAGTATTTCGATCGGGAAATGAACGACATTGAATTTCACCAGAAATACTTGCTTATAAAATATTTATGACGTCTATCTTTGAAGAATCTTATTGAATTTTAGTCAAAGCTTGATTTTTTTATTTTTTCATGTTTTCAATCTAATGCATAAAAGGCGATTCAGAGGAATTCTTTAGACCATGTATATGCTAAGAAAATCATTTCCCTCAAAGAAAATAGGCGCTCAAATAATCTCGTCGTTGGTACGGAAATACTTAAAACATTAATAACTTCGCTAAATTGACTTTAAAATAAGAATTTCCTATGAAAGCTCAATGATAATTTTGTTCACGATCACAATATTTTGTAGAAGGTAAACAAAATAGGTTCTCTATAGCCCACACTGTTCGCGATTATCTTCTACTGTTACATTTGGACTTAGCTGTCAGTCTGTTAGAAAAAGCACCAGTAATTATTGAAGGTTCATCCTTTATTATTGATATTGAATATAAATTTACTTTACAAAGAAATACAACGGGTTTTAAATTGTTTCATCATAATTTCTTTTTTTATTAGACAAAAATCCTAATCAGAGATAAAATCTTACACAGGTAAATAGAATTATTATGTAAATAATACAAAAATACTATGGACTACATAATACACAAATACACACTTAGGAATAAAATCATCATTACACATTAACTTACCTGACACCGCTCTTGACATTACTAATGATATAATATAAATACTATTGATATATTACTAATGATATGATATAATACCGTTCAAATTACACGAGTTCGATTTTGCAAAATTTAATTGTATCGGAAAGTATGATATTGACTCTTCAAATCCACCGCCGCCAAACTAATTGGGCTGATTCTATGACCAATATAGGAAAAATATATTTGAGGAAGAGTGGGTGCAAACGCTCTATTTCGAATCTATAGCATGTAGGGCAAAGATAGGATTGAGTTTTTAGTTTCATATTTTATTTGTTTTACAAGATATGTAAATCGTTTAAACTTTATTTGACAGTCTATTTATTTATAAAGTTTATTTATTTGAGGAAATTGCTGATTAAATTAAAGATGCAAATTGTAACCACGTAACGTAAAAAAAACACTTTGTCCAAGTAGTCAAACCTCTCACTGCTAAATTTAAACTGACAAGCGCCTACATGGGTGTAGACTGTAGAGTATTTTAATATACTTCCTCAAGACTTAAAAAAAATAATAACCTAAAATATTTTGGGAATGTGAAAAAACTACCTTTTAACCTATTTTTTATGAAGTTTCAAAATAAAATCTGTCTTTTTTTAACATACATATGATAAAATATGTTTGTTTTAAACGTCATTAGAAGTTAAGGCTTTAATATTTGCCACCAACCTTTACCTATTTTATTAGCTTTTAAATAAAATAAAAATATTATATTATTTTATCAAACAGTTCAAATATGAATAAAAAACTCAACAAGATGTACTGTACCCTTATTTATTTATCTTTTCTTGTATTGAGTCGTAAAATCTGCCGTCATAATTAGGTGGTGAAGTTTCCAAACGACCTGTATATGTGAGGAAATTATTTTGTAGGACGTGAACATTTTAGATATTTTCCAAATTAAATACTCCTATAATTGGCTTACTGAAATATCATTCCTCTTGTCTAAATATTTTGACCCTTAAAAGATACTGCTCTTTCTTTTGAGTTTGACAAATGGAAGTGGCTGAAATGTAAAATCCATTATTAAAGAACCTTTAACGGAAGGGGGGCGGGGAA
Organism: Neomicropteryx cornuta; assembly: GCA_020383195.1. Taxonomy (NCBI): domain Eukaryota; kingdom Metazoa; phylum Arthropoda; class Insecta; order Lepidoptera; family Micropterigidae; genus Neomicropteryx; species Neomicropteryx cornuta. The sequence continues at coordinate 18,904,498 of JAHKQU010000014.1, forward strand.
AGGGGTGCAAATTGTGCTGAAATGATTCGCCTGATAAATATTAAATGTTTTTCAGCACCGACTTCGAGAGGGAATTCTGCCTTAGAAAATATATATTATAATTATGTAACAACCTTCAAAGAAAGAACTTGGTAATTGAATTATAAATTACCTAACAAACTTATTACCTATATATACCTAACAAACTATTATAATATACTTGGCATGAAATTATAATGGACAGAACCTTAAAGTCTTACATTTAATTCGATACTGGTGACATTTAGCCCTCATATTAGGTACTAATCATCATACTGAACCAATAGATGGCGCTGCAGATCAAAGAGTTATTATTTGTCTTAATTTGAATTTTAATACAATTTCGTAAACCAGTATCTTTCCAACTTCACGAGCTGAATTATATCGATATTCGTACACGTTATTATCTAGTTAAGTTATTATTTTTTAGGTATGTTACCTTTCTAACTAGGTAAGAGTTACCTGTTCTAAAAAGGGTTATATATTAAGTGTAACAGGTTAAATATAAAAGACCTACGCAAAACCGTGCGAAAAATTATAAAAAAATAATTTTAAACGCAAATACATATACATGCAAATACAGATACATACACACACACACATAATAACGATACACATGAATGAATGCAACTTAAGTGTCTAACCGTTAAATACACATAATATATTTTTTAAATAAATGAACTATTTATATAAATAAATATTCAACATAGTGTTACATATTACAGTATGAAGTAAGTAAGTACAAAGGATATGTTTTTAAAATTTGAAAACATTTTATCAATTATATACTAGGCATTTCAAGGATATTGCATATCCTTGAATATTGCTTGTGGGATCCCTATAATACCCAGTGTCTTAATTCCGAGTTAGAAGCAGTCCAACGAGAGGCCATTAGACGTGACTTCGGGCGTTTCGGTCCGTTTGATAGTCCTACATAATTATTATCAAAATTAGTTGTGAAGCTTATTAGTTGGAATCGTTTAGTGAGAGACGTTTTGTGAGTGAGGTTATATATATCTTTAAGGGTGTCGCAAATGACCCTTTGTAGCTAAAAAGTCCTTTCCCTAAACCTTACCTTTTTAATAAGGAAAGCGTCGGTCGATTCTTCCTAAAACTAATCGCGAATGAAATGCCATAGTAGATCTTTCTTTAGGGAAAGGGGTTAATTATAATTAACCCCTTTCCCTAAAGAAAGACTTAGGGATAAATAAATGTAGATTGGTGACAAAGAAAACACCATCAGCTGCAAATAGCAGTAATATCACCGGATTTTTTTTTTACATAAGCTGCATCATAAACAAATATCTATAAATTAAAGGGAATAGACAACAAACAAATTACTCTATAAAAACAGAATATTTTTTCGTTTTGTTCTGTCGCGTAAGGGATAAAAAAAGGCTCAGTATATCACAAATTTATTTAGATCAAGATCTTCGCAAATTATATTATATGAAAAAAAAACTTAACTGTCACTATATTCGTTAAGTTTATTTGATTTGTACGAAGAAGTTAGTATCCTAATGCTTTAATGATATATCCCGTCAATACAAGTCATAATTATCTAAAAATACGTTCAAATATTAAACTATTTACTGCTCATCAAAGTAACCTAAAACGTGACACTTTTTTTATTTATTTATTCGTATATACTAAAATACAATAAAATAAGTTGACTAATCAAAAATAGGAACATATTGAACTGCCTTCTTTAGGTCAGACATTTAGTCTAGTTGAGAAGGCAGCGAACAGAGGTTGCAGTGATAACAAACGCTCACTGATACAAAATTATTATAAATATATACACACGAATTTGTTGTTACCTTATAAAAGTAATTGTTGACAAATCAATAAATAATTATTACATTAATTGGCATTGAACTATATGACATTAGCACTGATGTTCCCTACCTTCTTATCTAGACGCCGCACCGTCTGTACTGTAAGGAGTTGATTTTTATTAATTGATACTATTTCGGTTTAAAATCTAAAAAGAAATCTGTTGAAAAGTACACGCACTTAAATAAACTAAAATAAATACTGAAACAAAAATACATATGTGTAATAATATGTAGGTATATTAATATATATTTATTCATAAATATGTATTAAAATAGATAGAATTTCATACTAAGCTAAGAGTACTAAATTAAAAGTACCCATCCGCGTAGGGGAATCTATTCGAAAGAGGTTTCGCAAAGTAAACCGTCGGAGGGTCCGTACATCACGCCACGCCAACCCTATTTACGACACTGCAGAGCGCAACAAGAAATAGTTCAGACAAAGGTTGCTCCAAGATACACTCTTGAGCATTTATGCGATAGAAACTATTTCCTTTTAGAACGGAGCAAACTGAATAATTTCTGTTTATATCTGTTTCACATGAACATACTATTATTGCATATTGCATATTTTAAATACACGCAACTACAATGTTACTACAACTACTTAGCGGAAATGATCACTTCGCAGGTATCGTTAAATGTGCTATAACAAAGGTTTTTTGTAAATCTTCAAAAATGGAAAGAGGTTGTCAGCTCTAACTAAGCTAAATTTAACTAAACTGGTAACTAAATTTAACTTATCATTCCATGATATTTAAAATATTTGAATTAATAAACTATTTATTATATGTATGTAAAGTAAATATATTAAATTAATAAGCAACGGTCACTAGTTACTGTATCCCACTTATGCAGCATACCTCCTTAACTAGAATTATCTGTTCAAAGGCAGGCGTTTTATATTTGTTCGGTTCGTATTTCACATCTGTCATCTGACGGTGCATTGAGCATATTCTTTTAGCAAAATTTAATGTCGTCAGAGGTACTATTTTCGGTTGCTGTCCGAATGAGGATCAGCGTTATGCATTTAGTATTTGCATTGATTATAATAATATAGGGTTATATTTGAATGTTTTTATTAAGCTTGCAATGTTTGTATATCGGTTATGGTCCCAGAAAAAAAATGTAAACTAATGTAATAATATTAAATCCTTAAAATACGTACGCGAGCTGATTGATCGCTAGCAACGCGTATGTCATTGACCGCTCTCAGTCAAGGTTTCAAAATATCGATCGGGTGTAAACACGGTGAAGGCCATTTACACTAATGCTTTAATAAAAATATTAAATTTGGAGACGAATTATATTGTCGCATATTTTTATATAATTTCTTAGTCGTAATGGGGAAAATACATTTTTAAACCTTCAGGAACGGTCTCGGGACAACCTGTATGCCCATGACTTCTAAATTAGAAGCAATTATACAACTACGCCGCCAGGTCGCTAGCACAATGCATGCATTTTAAATAAAATCTAGAAAAAAAAAAATTAATCGGTAGCATTGGACCCTTCAGCTGCCCATCTGGAGGATTTCAAATCCTGCCTGACGTGGCACCATCTGGTGACAATGCAATCAAACCGCCCTCTGTCCCCCCCCCCCCTCCCGCCCCCTGCGTCCCTATACCGCCGCAAGAATCGTTAATTCATCTGCAGGGCGCTTGCCTTCTACGACAGAGGTTGCTCGAGCCTCGTCCTCAAAATGCACCGTGCTATAAGGATCTAGCTTAAAACAATAGGAAAACCTGGATTTATATCAAATATTTTTTAAATCAATAATTTAGGATGTCATGACTTCTTTGGTGTCATTTTTTAATTCTTTGGTTAAATTATCTATATAACGTGTCCGCGAAATAAGTATTCAAATAAAAATGACAGATACTAGATTCAATTTAATCGAGTTTAAAAAATGTATCGAATAAAAAATATACTATTTCCAATTTGTTGAAGAATAATATATTTAGAAAATATTCCTCTAAAATAACTATATTATTAGTGGTGTGCATATTGTTAAATGAATTTTTCCGCTTTAATTCAGTGACAGAGACGAAATGGGAGCCTCGCTGACCTGTAACTCGACCGGACAAATGACGGTTTAGGTAAACTTAAAACGATTACAAATCCCATGGCCCGACCGCGTCCCCCGCCTGATGCTTGTAATCACCAAAAAGGTTCGGATTTATGTAAAAGTTTCCCATTCTAGTCGGGTTATGAAAGTGAACCTCGACTTCTAACTAAATATATGGCTGCTAATTATATTCGGTTTGACGTAGTTTTCGTCGAAATTGTTGTACATTTTATTATAAAATATTTTTATTTTAATCTCCAATTAAAAATAATAACATCTTTATTTGCTCTGCATAAAAACGTTGCATATGGGGCTATTAATATAAGGACATTATTTAAAAAACAATTACACATTTTCAATAATCAAATTATTTAATCAAACAAAAGTAACTAATGAATTATTCAAAATGCAACAAAATTGACAAAATAAAATGATGTCTTATCATATTAATTAATAAGAAAGAAAGGGCAATTAAAGAAATTCAAAAACTATACTATATTAAATGCGGCGGTTAGCTTCAGTCGGATTGAATGTTCTAAAATTGCATCTAAAATTGCCTACGCTAATATAATGTGAAAACCAACACATTATCTGTAATGGAATTTGACGTAATTTGGTGCAAAAATAGTTCACGTCAGAAATGTTACTCGCTGAGTCTGGTTGTCAAACTCATTATTAGGTATGGCTATATTATTAATTACTAGCTGCAACTGTCGCTGTATATTGGAATAATGGAAAGAGAGCTCGGACACCAAAAAAAAAATATTACAGATATATTTAAATAAAATACATAATTTGTTTTACAAAATAAATTCTTAGAGTAGTGAGGCGGTGATTACGACCATTATGATACATTTTTAAAAATACTAAGTGGAGCGATAGAGATTCTAGTTTACTACAAAACCTCATTAGTGAAAACAAAAACACATTTCCCTCGGAACTAATCACTTATGTGCAAAAAAAAAACACAGATCAGTTAGAAATATTTGCTATGAAATCTCACAAAAACACTCTATGTAATTGTTTGTAGATAAAGTGACTTAGCGTTTTAAATATTATTTTAAAATGTTATTATGAGTATACTTATTTTTTGATTGTAAAATACTACTAAGCTATAAAAATGTATATAATTAATGTGTATATGTATATTGTAAAGGATCTGTAAAATATAGAGCTAATAATTTGAACAAGTTTCACAATTATTAATATCTGTATTTTACACACCTGGTTTCCAGCAGATAAGCCTAGGGCTTGCCTGGTACATAAAAGAATGATATTGTAAATTTGTTGAATAAACGAAATAAATAAAATAAATAAATGTCAATAATTACCTAATAAATATCTTTTACATGTCGAAAAACATGAATGGCTAATTATGTAAGTACTCTTCACCTATCTCCACTCCATCCTCCAATTTAATCAGATTTATGCATGATTGCTTTAAAAAAAAAAACATAGTTAAAAATGTTTGCATTGCATAATATTGTTTAATTTCACGTTTCACTTGTTTTTTTCCAGAATAAATAAATAGATTTTGCACGATTACAATTTTGAACTATGTATCGCAATCCCCTATTCCTAGTTCCTACGCCGCTTAACTTTAAATCTCAGACGGGCAGTTTTCCTAATATCCTCGGTCGGTTGAGATGGATCCGCAGAAATGAGACAGGGAACACACAGCCTCTCCACATTAATGTGTTTTTAACTAATTCCATTAAATCGAAAGCGCGGCGTGAAATCGCGTGCTTAGAATTAATCCGAGAAAACTCGATGCTACACGCTACATTAATATCACTAGTGCGTCCTAGGAATTTCATTCGGATAACAAAGTGATGCATTTTTCGCATATAATTCGCACTACGAATTGGCCAATAATAAATAAAGCGTACCAGTGATTTTTGAATCATTAAAGTGCTCGTTATCTTATAGACTGGTAGTCAAGTCCGTGTAACAGTTAATCTCTAAAGTATAAGCTATTTCAATATCCTACTAATAGCTATTTAATAAAAAAAAATCAAAAATAAATATTGTAATTACGATTTAATTTTTTCGACGTTTACGGTTTTGTCTTTCTTTCCTTTTGTTTAAAGTAATGCTACTTTAAACAAAAGGAAAAAGATTCAAAAAAGATTCAAGTGTTCTTAAGATTCAAAAAAAATTAATAGTTTCGAATCAAAAAGATTTTTTTTGGGAATAAGTTTCAATTAGAAATCACGAGTCGATTCTCCCTGTTGTGAAAAAATGCAAATATGTTTACTGATTAGAGTTATATCTTTAATTGATTTAAACCAAAATAAGTAAAAAAAATATACAAAAGTAACAAAATATTATTGAATTATGTATTGAATTATTATATTAAGTAATAATCATGTGTATACATACACATACATGTATATTATAAATAAATAATATAAAATAATATTTTGGTAATACAGGCTAATACAAGCAGGTAATACAGGAGTATCCCTTTAAAGAAACGGCCTCTTAAGAACCTTCAATGCCGTCTAATTTGGTATATTTTTTTATTAACCTGCATTAATTCTGTATATTTTTACACAAATATTCAATCCAATATTCAATTAGGTCGTTCTTCGGTGAAAACCATCGAAGTATCGCTAAAAAGTTTCGACGCTTCGACTCGAGACCGACGCATTCACACATAATGCCAACTTATTCCATTATTCGGTTACTACGGCCGACGTTGCGGTGCCAATTATAAGTTTCCCATCGGGAGGAATACAATATATTCACCTAGAAACAACACGGCCCGGCCTGACGTAGCGTATGACTTGCGCTTCTGCGAGCGCATAGCAGTGTGTGTAAGCGGCGAGTTAGCGTGTTAGTAGTGTATCGAGTGTTAATTATCGAAATATGTTACACCCCTATTACACGTATCTTGCGCGTGCAATACCCAATTAGAGTAAATGTATAAAGTTTCTGTAGTTTTAGCGAAGACCGTGCAATATGAGGGGGGGGGGGGATATCGTACTTTTTAAGAATTCCATAATTTAAAACGGAATATTATCTTTTTAAATCTAATTGACAGTAACTTATAAAATGTTTAAGAAGCGTGAAGTTCTTAGACATAATTGCATGCTCAACTTTTAAAAATGTGAATATTTACAAAAAGAAACTTATATATGGATTAACTCAGCCGAATATTTAATATTATTCATAAATAAATTCAATCATTTGACCTAATTATATGTAAACATCATTTTATAAATATTTATACAAACATATTTCATAGATTGGGACACATTTCATAGAGATCGTTATATTTTCACATTTTACCTAATCACACTTTTTGACAATTAACACAATACGAATATTTATTTTTAAAAAAATTATGCGTATTAATAATCCTTCGTACCTTAATCTTCGTACTTAATATAGCCGTTCCGTTATAAATATATAAATAAAAATCCCCTCTGCAAAAAATCCCCTCTGTCGCTTCAGCTAAAACAACAGCGGAAGTTAATTAATAATGTAATCAAAGGGCAATTTCCATTTTATTCCAAATTCAAAAATGATAATGGAGCGATTTCCCAGGCGCGCGCCGGCTAATTAAAATAAATTAAATATGCGAAATGAGCCTGTGAATGAAAAAAATGCCATCATCGAAATTACGCGTAGAAAATTAACCAGAAGGGCTAGGATTATTTTTTCTTAGATTTTCATAAAACTAAATAGTGAACTAAATAGTCATTTATGTGAATGGTTTTGATTCTCATCGTAATATCAAAATTGAGCACTGGATATACGATGTAGGTATTTAAATTTAATTTAAATAAGTTTAAAACGCCTACTTTAATTTAAATGTGCGATATTCTGTAATCTCAAGTTCCTTCTAATAGGCATATTAACGCCACACCACAGAGCATTACAAAAAAAATCCTGTCGGCATGCCGAAAGGCGAAGATTAATTTCACCGGATCACAGCAGGATATGTAGACCAGTCAAAATAAAAATTAAACTTACAAAAAAACATCAGTTCACGAATTCACGAAGTTTGAATTTCACTAATTTATTAACAATCCTATATTCGATGTCTAAATAAATTTGCAACTCATTTACGAACCCGGAAATCGCAAAAATTTTAAGCGTTTATTTTTTTCAGCGCGGCAGCTCGCGCATCTCAACCCGCCGACGCGCCGCACCATTGCTGTACCCTCGAGTGCGTATACTGAATCCCTGTTAAGCTGGCCTCATCTAGCCAACTGTTGCTAAGCGAATATGAACGAAGGAGGTGTCTAGTTTGTTATCCAGTTTATGGTGTCGGAAAATAGCAGTTTCATTGTTCGTTGTATAGTAGTCAAAGATGTCTTAAGATAAGGCCTGGAAGAGCACTAATCAGCTTAAGACCCCGTCCGATAATTCGGGTAGAACACTTCCGAATCATCCCGAGCGCGTCCCTCGGGTGAAATCGGGTGCTACCGTTTAAAACGAAGACCCTTCTTTGGGCACCGCAATGACAATCTGTATTCAGAGTGGTGTCACAGAATAAATAATAGTTGTAGTGTTCAGAACAGGCATACTCTTCGATTTCAGGATGACCAGCGTCTATATTAAATACATTATAGTATTTACAAATTTTAATAAATATGTCAATGATTTTAAATTGTATGGGTGATTTAGCGTCCACGGTAAATGTATTTAATTATATTTTTAGTCCAATATCACAACATATTACAGTATATAAACCATTGGTTTTATATACTGTAATAAGTTCTATTTGTAATTATGTAAAATTAATATTATTAGATTTTTCAGTAAAAATAAAAAATAAAAATAAATAAAAACGTTAGCTGGCGATCGGTAGTTCAAGGCCAAACCGAATGGCGTAGATAAGAAGGAAATGGATATTGGCGTAAAAAGTTTCTTTAAATATTCCGTGTGTTTGACTTGTCTCTGAAAGTCAAAGAGGGCGGATGTTACTGGCTGTTGGCTGGTTAATTTGATGGTTGGGTACTAGAGTTAAATTGAAGGGTTAGGAATGGAATACCTGAACGACCTGCAAATAGGTGTTATTCTGACCCCTGTGCCGTATCTTTACAAAGAGATCAGTCGGTTTTGGGCCATTGTGCTGGCCTTTACACACGACGAGTTTGGAGAACTTTTTAATTATTTTTTCCCATTCAGAATGAGTTTGTCTTCTTAGTGACTGGTGCCGCCTGTTCGATGAACAACTTAATAAGTAAGTTGCAGGTATTATATGCACAAATGAATACAAACACCGAAGTGTGATGCAGTTTGTTAGAAGCGCACTCTGTCTCGGGGAGCGCCTTATCCCGAGCTGGAGGCCCTTGTCCCGACTGCCGGATATTAATAACGCGCAGGGGCGCCGCCCCCGGCTCCCTTAGCTCCCCGCCCTGGATAATTAATACGGACACGATGCGGGTCCAACAGACGAAATCCTTCATTTTCTTACATGGTAAGCGTTTAAGGGCCACTTTCATCGATGTATTGGGTTAAAACTCCATATATCTTCATTTATTTCAGCTGGTTTCAACGATCATTGGTTGACAAGTGAACAAAAACTAAGAAAAAAAATCTTGTACGCTCTACAAGGAATTCTTGATATAGTGACAGCTAATATTTGAACGCTCAAACGAACGAGTCTCATTACCTTAACAGACTATTTAATTACCATCACTAAAGTTTCTAGTAGGCTCAACCAACGTTTGGTACACCTGACTGATACACTTATGAACTGATGAACTTATATACTTATGAACTTATGAACTTATGACTTGTATACTGATGAACGTTTGGTACACTTAAACAAACTGCTCTGTAAGCGCCACCGAACTATTCGGTAGAGAAAAAATGGCAGAATAGGCGAGAAGCGCGAGGTGTGGTTAAGAGTCTACTACTAAATGCTTAGTGGACGTAACAAAACAGACTTGTAATGTGTACACAATTTTTCATTTGACAGCTGCATCTACGAGATTTTTTGGGACAGGTTACAAGAAAGTGTTGTTCGGTGAACGATTTATCAATCTACCAGAATTGGTTAGTGCAGTCTATCAAACAGATTGTATATACTTCAATATACTTTGGGCCTACTAAAATTCAGTAGCCACAACAAATTATGATTCTACTGACCTTTTCCATTAACTCAGAGCTCAATATTTTTTTCAGTGCACGATCAACGGATTAAAGAGTTTTACACTTAATTAGCGAAATATTTTTATGTGATGTTAAGTTTTAGTTTTAAAATTAATTATTTTTGAAATGGACATTTTTTTAAATTCTATATTTATTGTCCTTCATAGCAAAATGGTTTCACCATACTAAATAATATCCGTGCCGTGATAGAAACTATTTAGTTTCTATCACGAAACAGTACAAGCATCATTCGAGTACAGTGCATCATTCTGTTTATCATCATAGTGCAATTGAAGCTGTAGATGCTTGTAATTTTTTTAAATTAATAATAAAATAAAACCTAATATTATAAATATTTAAATTATTTCGTATCTTTAATTTTATTTTACGTAATATCTATGACTATATTAGTATGTTTATTTATGAATATATAATATTATACGACCATTTGATAACCGATAATTGAATTAATATTTAAATGGTATGCATGTAATGTTTCGTTATTTTTTATTTAATAAAACCACGTTTGCTTCAGTACTTACACTTTATATAAAGCTTAATTTTAAAAGAAGTTGGGTTGCTTATTATTTATATTTCCATTTTAGTCATCTACTCTATTGCTTTTGATCCCATATTGTACCCATTATCAGACAGTGGCCAGCCACCATTCATGATGTCGATTTATGAGTCTAAGTTTTTGAGTCCCTAAAGGGTCCATTTCATGCCACTGTATTCCTGTGACCATCTTTTGCCTCTATCATCAGATCACCTCAGTGTTGAAATGTATTTTATTTATTTGTTACTGTAAAATTCATAGATGTTGACAAATATACAGAAGCACTTAAAGATTATGTGGCATGTTTTCACTGTAATTTGGAACGAACAGCACTAATGTGTGATGTTGCCTGACCTCTTAACTAGACTAAAGTTTGTTCTAAGAAAGTCATATTTCTAAGGGATCAAAATAAATGGTAATGGTCAAAGAAAAGGTTATAAATAGGTCCTAAACGTCTATGCAAAATTTCAAATCAGTAGATCAAAATCGACTTGCAATCTAATTACAAACGTAATAAGTGAAATAAATCAGGATATAGTTATTAGGTTTTGTTTAAATTATTTTTATATAATCTACATAAAATAAATATTCAAAAATTTAACAATATTTAAATATCTGGACAACCACTAATACCGTGGTTAGCTACTTTGTTCGTTTATCCCCAACCGATGTAACGCATTTTTAAATTTAATATTTTTTCTGGTAAAGGAATAACTTTTAGCGTATTTTTTGTGTACGCACAAACATGCATACAAACAAGTAGCTGTATCAGATATTAGTCAAAATGACTCGATGTACCTCGAAACAGGTTTTTTTTATAATAATTATTTCATATTCATAAAAAGTAAAAATACTTGTGCAGTTGAACATCAAATAAACGCGGAACGTTTTCCTATTGAGACATTGCAAACAAACGCCCGATTATTTGAATTTCTTGCAAGACATCTCAAACCCAAACCCGTATGAAATCCATATTTGAATGTGACCCGAGGCAAACAAAAGCTCTGCTGCAAATATTGATTCAAGACCCATAAATCGTTTCGATCGCCATTCGAATGAGGGCAAGCTACACAAATCTTTAAATTTATTTTGTGTTTCTTCTCCTATCTTCCATCTTCTAACTGTCCCTTCACCGCGAATCTCTCTGTAAATTTATACGATATCTTTATACATACATTAAACACGTTACTTTATAATAACAATAAAAAATGCAAGAACTAATAAGTAAGATTATCCATTATGAATTTATCGCCAATAGTTATGAACCTATTTTTTGAAATTTTTGTTAAAAATACTAGTCGTAACTAGCAAACTGGTAAAAATGTTATTTGATGTGTTTTCTTTTTATGTGTTTTAGCACGCATGGAAATACTCGTATTTAAACTAAAGAGTGATTTACAATAAATTGTTATCTCGTTTGAATAAACCGAGATTAATTTATTTTATAAACTTTAGGGTATTTATACGAAAAACATTTAAAGTAAAATTTCCAATTCAGTCCTACAGTTTTTTAAATTTATAATCGAGTTTATTTTTCTGTACATATTTAATCTCTTTGTTTATAGAATATCGTTTTTTTTCACTACATTCGAAAATAATAAATCCTAAAATGAAATCAAAATAAATTATTAATTTTATTTTAGCCACAAAAGCCATTTAGAAAGGTTTAAATTTATACCTAGAGGCAGCGTAAGTGTCTGATCAAAAAGCAATACCATTTGCCAGTGTTGCGGTATCTACCAGTCCAGGCGCGAAAGAGACCGATACAGTTAAAGATAAAGTTGTCTCGCTTGCCCAAGCGGGCAAGTAAGACAACTTTTATATTGTTTTCAATTCGCGCATAATGATGGCGTTATCACGAGACTAAGTCAAATATTCTCAACGCTCTTCTTTCACATTGGAACAAAAAATAATACTGTCTCTTTTATACTTTCTGTGTAAGGTATTGTTTCGACCAAGTACCAGTTCCTGAGGGCGTTATCTAAACCTTACTAAATCGATGATCAAAGCATGTTGAAATTCATGTTTACATTTGAATCTTTTGATCGGAACTTTTTACTTAATTTACAAAGTATTCTTTCTTAAATTCTCTATTCCTAAACGTTTAGGGAAAGATTTTAGGTGACCAGAGAAATTTAACCTTATTTGCATTGTCGCTTACTCTTAGGCCATATAACATACGCGATTTCGCCATTTTATTTATATTTTTTTTAACAGGAAAATGTCATCTGCGCTTTTAATCGGCTATTCGGGCAACTAAACACATTCGGACATACCACGGAAAAAGGAAGGATTTTTAGACATTTTGAAAATTTTCCAGTGCGTCAGTTTTCAGCTTTACGAGTAAGGAACGTAAGCCAGATAAACTAGGCATAAAAAAGCAGAATGGTGTGAAAAGCAACACCAGGAAAACCCACACCTTAAAAACCATGACAATAATATGTAATGCCTAATTATTTATATGATAATAATGATAAATGTTATAATTCTGTATGACACGCCAAAAAATTATTTATTTTCTGATTTTCATTGTTACATGTTGTTTTACGAAACAATAATCTTATCCATGTTGTGATCGATATTGTTAACAGTATAAATAAGTAACATGTTCAGCGACTATAATGATTTAAATATTTTTTTAAATAACTATTTTAGTACGTCTGATAATTGAGTGTGTGTATATATAAATACATTTATATTTTTTTGACTATAAAACAGTTAATCACACATTTCCACCACCTTTTTTTCATAACTCCTCATTCTAACCACTAATTCGAAACATATTGAATTGTATTCGAAACTATCGACTGTTAAAAAGTGATCAGAAAAAATATTGTAAATAATTGTTAGATAATTAATCATTTTTATGTTATTTTGTTTTTTTTTAGTGTGCGAAGGCCTGTTAAAAACACTTCAGATAACTTGCGTGTAGTGTTTTGCTTGTAGTGTGTGGCTATTTTAATACAAACAGACATCTCGCAAAAGCACCTATGTCAAATATAATTTATTTATTGTTTGTTATTTATTATTTATAATAACAAATAAATAATTAAAACTAGGTAAAATAAATCAGTTGTTATGAATAATGTGATAATATTTTTAAATATAAACAATCCTTATAAATTAACATAGTTTCACTGGCCATCTACATATCTGACAATTTTTGTATTCATGCACTTGAGGAAATATAGAGTTCCGTGTCTTATAATTTAGCGCTCACAATAACGTAACATTCAGCGGTAATTGTATGTTAGTTCGAGAGTACACGACGCAAGCCACTAATCCATTGCCGGTTGCTTACCGTCTCCGCTGAATAATTACAATGTGTTGGCCGATATCCGTTCAAGTAATCCATTAAATGCCGACTGCTATCTGCCCCGGGACTCTATCGATCTTTCGTCGTGTAATGAGCACCTCACTATAATAATACCGCACGTAAGCCGAATGAAAATTGCATTGCTTACGTGTCACATTTACAACACAGTCCAAGTTCTGACCAAAAGGATTGACTTAACATAATTGACATCTCAACTTATTTTGCCTCATTAATGCGTCATTTCGACAAAGCGAGTATTGTTCACATTAAAGTAACATTCTTCTGTTTGTAATCTTTAGTTTTGTCAGCCACACGTCCAATATAAAATATTTTTAGGTAAGACTAACTAAAAATGCGCGCTGTGAAAGCTTTGATAATTATTAAAAAATCATATACCTTATAATACGATACGAATTTCAGTGGATCCACTTTGTATGCTTTTTGGTTCAAAAATAATTTGTTGAACAAGTATTTGAAAAATATTTTGTCATAATATTAATTAAAGAATTCCTTTCTCGAGGTTTAGTTTTCATAATTGAAGACAGTACTTTCAGTCTTCAGTGTTGTTTTACCGTGCTCCCGACACCTCCCTAGGTAGTAAACTAACATACAAGTCTTTATCTTGTTAAAGCGTGTAACCTTAATAAACAACTTGGTGACTTCTACTTTTTTTTTTTTTTTTTTTTTTTTTTTTTTTTTTTTTTTTATTTTATCCAAAAACAATATACATGAAATAGCACAAAACAATTTAAATAATAAAACTAGTTACAAGTAATCTTAAACTATCCCATACAAAGCAAAATAGATAGGTGGTGTGGATTTTATCACCCCACTAGACAAGGTCTGTTCTGGGGTGATACCTGCTCCAATTTTACACGTTTGCTTTACCTGGTTTTATATTTTTATTTTATTTTGATAAATAGTATACGTACATAATATATATAACATCATATATGAGAAATAAATGCTCATGAAATACTTATATTGTTATATTGTGAAGTGTTAGATTTTAGTAATAATATATAATATATATAATGTGCATAGTATATAATATTATATAATAATAGTCTATATAGGAATATTTAAGAGTAGTTTTTCACATTCGTTTCTTGAAAACGTCATAAGCCAATTGCAAATTTTGCGCTTGAAAACATGTTGCCGCACTGGAACGTCATCTACCGAAGAACAAAAGGTGTTGTATATCTTTGGAGCGAGGAATGTATAGTGCCGAAATGAAATTTAGGCAACATTATTTTGACTTTATATTATCTATTTTAAAGGCAATATATTAGCTTTCCCAGACGTTACACTTATTCTACTTAAAATAGCTGATTTATATATGATAAAAATATTTTTCAATCGGTCATAAACAGCTTCAGGGCAGTGGTGGTTATAATGAAAAGTAGGATTATTGTTTTTACGTTTTTACCACAATTTTTGATGGGTAACCACAATATTTGTTGTGGTTTCAGAAATTGTGAACAAATAAATACGGGCATAATGTTTCAATTGACAATAAATATAATATGGCACTGAATCGTTCACGTGTTTTATTTTAGGTGAGTTTGTATTAATTTTAACATAATATGTTCCAGCAGCCGTGCTATCATAATTTTGAAATTCGAATATGATATTTGAGCGCTATAGTATAGAACTGTCAAAGTTCCATCTATTGGTACTTGAAATTTGTTGACTTTAATGATATATATATATTCTATATTATTAGCATTTGTACTTTTTGAGTTGTAATTTGCAACGACGGACAAACAGACATACAAAACACAAAGGACAAGGCTAGTGTCTTCTACTACATAAGTGAATAGAAGCTAAAACGGAGTTCTTAGAGAGACTTGAGAGAAAACGTTTTCTTTCGTTAGGAAATTATTTTTATATCGGATCCATTCATAACCTTTCAGTAAATGTTTTCTGTTCAGAAGATTTTGGTAAAAAAAATATAACAACAAATCTAAGCGTAGGGTGTCTTCGAATTCGACCAGTCTAATAAATATTTTAATAACAGGTCAATTCGGACTAAAATTAAAATAAAAAAATACACCAGCTATTTTTTTTTTAATTTAAATTTAAAACTTTAAAAATTTTAAATTAGTTCAGGTACGATTTTGTACCTTCCAAATTTAGTCGTTTGTTAACTAATCGCCATTCAATAGGCGTGAGTGTTGATGATCCGGCGTTCGTAAATAATTTTTAATTACATTCGGCCAGCTAAATATAATATCTGAATATTTGTAACACAAAATAATAAAAAGGTTAACGATGCGGAATAAATCGAAACTGTCAACGGAATTGCGCAACGATTTGAATACACCAACAGATCCATTCACAGCCCCACTCGTTAAATTATATGAGGCCATCTAACCGCTAGTTACCCACATGTTATAACAATGATTTCTATGCGTTTAGATAGTATGTTTCCGATACATCTATAAAATATAGTTTGAAATATTATTTTTTTATTTTTTCACTTCAACATATATTTTTACCACGCCAATTTAAGTTTATTGTAAAAATATAGTTTGTTCAGTGCCGAATAAGGATATATTTATTATTTAATATTATTTAATTTATTTTACAGGTTTCCGATGCACACAAAAAAGATAATTTCCATATACCGAAAATATTATTTGATTCAAACCTCGAGCATTCATTACTGGAAAAATCTAGATGGTTTTTTTTTTTAAATTTTCCCTAAATTTCACATATATTGATAATTTGTTAAAAATATTATAACAAAAACCACTTTTCACAATGATTGTCTATATTTAGTGATGATTTTTATAAAAATGCATTTCTAACATTCTTCTATCCCATTAAGTATCTTTTTTTAGAATTAGATTTTAAACATTAACATTACACAGATTTGTTTAACATTTACATCTACCATTTCTTTTTAAGTAACACTTCTTTTAAAATGAACAGCTTTTAAAATACTTGCAATGGGAAAAACTATAACACTAGTTCAGGGGTGCTCAAACTTGAACTGCTGGCGATCTACCTCAATATTTTTAGACTACTTACGATCGACTCTGAGAGACTGCAAGTGTGTGTGATGCAGGGTTGTCGTACATACACGATACACCCTAGTGTACTGTGTACTGTCTATTCTAGAAACAACACGGCTTTTCTCTGAAAAGTGCCGCGCGTTCCTTTGATAAAGCCACCTTTTGTCGCAAGCAGTGTTATTTTATTACGTAATACATTTTTGTAGTTTAGTTACCTACCTACTTATTAAAAAAAAATTCTTCTCGAGATCTACTCAAAAAGCACTCGCGATCGACCAGTCGATCGCGATCGACCGTTTGAGCACCCCTGCACTAGTTGTATGTAAGTAAAAGCTGACTACCTGCCCTAAATAAATAGAAAATCCACCGACGCATTGGAATATATATTTTTTAAAAAATATTGAAAATTACTATTGATCAAAGATGTGTTTTTTTTCTAAAATGTGTTCGTTTACCCAAATTATGCATTTACGGTAAGATTACTTGACAACATATTGCAATGTTGATTCAAAAAGTTAAAGCAAATGTAATTTTTAATATGATATCCTAATATTATATTATTACTTCCTTTAGTACCTATAAATACAAGCTTCCGTAATTACCTATAAATTGATATGAAATAAATTACCCTTTACACATTTTCTATTTGATCAAATCGCAGTCTGGTAACCCATTTAGAACGCCTAATTATTTGATAAAATCTACCCCCCATTTCCGAACACTCCGTCCTAATAGGAATCGGCGACAGAGCAAGCCTAATGGTCGCTTCTATCTTTACACCGTCGATGGTATATACATATTATAATTATATATACATTGATCTTGGCGATTAGGCCATCGGTATAATAATAGTGGTCGCTAATTACGTTCGCATTAATAGAAGCTGAAATTTCAGGCGCGCGCGATCGCTTTCAGCATTGATCGCTCATGAAATGAAAAGACTCGGCGTGACGTTATTATGATTTTCACAAAATGGCGATTCAATCGAATTGAATCATACATTATATTCGCATGCTTTGGCACAGTCGAAGCTTATTGATTTAAATTATTTACAAGCCACGGCGCGCTTAAGTGAATGCTAAATTTAATTTACTGAATGATTTATTTTGTTCTTCAATTAACTTTTAGCTTTTAATTTCAAAACACCTAAATCTATAAATATTTAATAGGGGTTATAAGAATTTTATTGATAATATCGAATCTAATATTAAAGGCAATGGGTTGAAACGTGTATCAATTAACATTTAATGCTATTACAATGTTTTTGAGTGACGTAATAAATATTCAGTTCAGATATATAAAGGATATATATTTCATGATATCTTTTTATAATGACAAATACTCCTGACAAAATAAAAAGCATATTTTTGGCAATATTAAAATATTTTAAAAGTTTCGTTTATTTTTTAAAAAACGTAGGTTATATTAAAAAAAAATACAAATGTCATCGACTCGAGATGACAGAATATTCGCTTAAACCATATTGCTATATGTGTATTATATATAGCGTGTATTACCTCAAGCGATGCAACATTCGAATTTTCCAAATGTCAATACTGTCAGACTTTTATATAAGTAATGTAAACTAACAGTGAACGCCTATTATAACTTAAGGAATCATATATATATAAATATACCATGAACGGACGGCAGAAAACTTCAATGTGTTCTCTCTGTTTTAACATCTGTTCATGGTGACTAATTTACACAACTTTTATATCTATCTAATCTATATATACAGATAAAAATATTGAAATATTTTTTAAAATAACGGCAAATCACCTTTACATGAAAAACAATTTAAAAAGCGTTATAATTTCTTAAAATTCTTTTTTCGAAAATTGTATAACGCATTTAACCATCTACCAATTTTGAAAAACACGAAAATAAGTTTCATAAGAAATTCTTGCGAAAATAAGTTCAACGCTTTTACGTATTTACGGTTTTTTTTAAACGTCCACTCTAGCTCGATCGATAGGAATCCAATAGCCGGACTATCAATTGAACCGAAAACAACTTGGTAGCTTCGTGCAAAAATAAATTCTAAAAAGATTCACCCAAAACAAAACTACTCGTGCAAAAATATTTTGTTTAATCTCGAAGCTCTTCGTTGTTTTGACTTCGTGTCAGCGGAATTAAACAAACATAGGTATGTAAATATACAACCCACATTAAATGTAATTTCCAGTACATAATACCCTCCCAAAAGCCGCGTGATTTCTATTCAAAGTATAAGAGGTTGTAATTAACGGAACTGAGCGTTCGGCATTCATATTAATCTAACCATTCATTTGGAATCAAGACTTCTAGGATACTGATTTTCAGCCAGGTTTATGAAAAAGGCTTTATCCTAAATATATTTTACTAGTTCCTTGTAAATCCTTTGTATTTTGTAAAAGACAACTTTATAAAAAGAATCATTTTAGGGTTCCGACCTTCAAAAGGAAAAAACGCAACCCTTGCGTCCGTCCGACTGTCAATCATTGACATTTTTGGGGACATTTTGCGGGGCCGTTTATTGTTTTTTAGTTCAATCAATTTCTCACTCATTTTATAGGCACTGTCAAAGAAAGCATTTGACCAATTTATTATACATTTTATCAACATCATTTTCACTCAAGATTTCCTCCCTATTAAAGTCTTTTACTATTTTTTTTAATAGATTCTCGTCAATTATTAGGCGCTGTCGAGTTCCCGAAGGATCCACATCAATTTGAGGCTGCGTAACTGCGACGAGGGTGGTGTAGTAATATGGTCCGCCGGCTTCTGCGTGATAGTGGCAGCTTCCAGGATCGCGTCCCCTTTTATCCTCGCGAATATATGATCGATGCATGATGCGCTCACTTTTCCATTGACTATTTCCTCCCTAGTTGCAGTCCTAATGCATTCCAAAAGTCCATGACACGTCATTATGTTTTTGTAGTTTGACGATATTACGTTATCGGTTAAGGTGCATATATTTATGTCACCTCCTACAATAATATTATCCGAAACGGCAATAGAAGAAAGAAAATCGTTTAATTCGGAGCAAAGCAGTGTTTTATTACTTATGGATCTTCTATAAATATTCACCAAATGCAACATTCTCTCTTTATTAACTTGCACTTTTACGTGTATACGCCCGTGTTGCATGTTAGGGTTATGTAGGGTGTTAGGGACAATACGGGCATTATATTTCCTGTTAATATAAATGCATACCCCACTTTGCCTCCTCGCGAGTCGACGAAAACATGTCTAAGCCGGGTACTTCATAAAACGGTGTTTCTATGTTTTTAATATTTATTTCGGAGAGAAATATGGCGTAAATATATAGAAGAGCCGGTTCTATATCTGCGAGGAAAGTATTGAATTGCAGTCTCATAGACAATATTTTAATGAATCACTGTGAATTTCTTTTTATTCAAATAACTTGACTTTAATAAGTAATTGGTCCATGTTTTTATATTTTCCAGTGTATATTATATTAACATCTGGAATATACCTCAATGTTTTTATTGATTTAGTAGATTTATATCGGCTTCATTTTTTATACGG
This sequence comes from Neomicropteryx cornuta, assembly GCA_020383195.1. Taxonomy (NCBI): domain Eukaryota; kingdom Metazoa; phylum Arthropoda; class Insecta; order Lepidoptera; family Micropterigidae; genus Neomicropteryx; species Neomicropteryx cornuta. Next base: position 18,924,959 of record JAHKQU010000014.1, read on the forward strand.
ATCGGATTTACTGTTTGTTCTGATTTTTTAACAGATAGTTTTCCATTTTTTACCCAAATATATCTGTATGTCGTAGCATGCTTTTTTGTCTTCCAGAAAAGTTCTTTTATGAAAGGCGTTTAGTGTTTATTAATGTAGATGCGATTAGAATTCCATTACGGAAAACATCATCGTCGGTGATGACTTTTTCCTTTTATCCATCAATTGTTGGCGGGTATCCTGATCGCGGAACTTTATTATTATTGGCGCCGGGCGATTCTTGTTATATGATTTTAATCGGAAAGACTTTTCTGTGTTTTCTGTTTTGTAAATGGAAATGGACAATTGATCGTGAATGTGCAGCGGCAATGTTTAATAATTGACTTGCGGGAAGTGGAGCCAACCCAAGCCACTAGAGTCGACTGTCAATTTCAGCTGATTTTTATGCTCTGTGCCTAATTAATTTATTTAATGCGATTTTTAATGATTCTGCGATTACGCCTTTAATATTTTTCTTTGCGTACACACACACAATCGTTAAGGCATGAATCGTCACCCTAACTAAAAATGAAGACCACATTTGCTCAGAGGCATTTTATCATTTTAGTCCTGCGATTATGCAATAAAATTAACGATTCACTGATTAAATGCAATTCTTTGATTTTATACAAACTGCAAATGTCTTCTTGACTGTTTGAGCCAGTTACACAAAAAAAGCTAAAATATTGATCCTAATAAATCTATTATATTAATATCATAAGCGAAAGCATACAATTTCATGATATTTGTAAAATTATCGGCTATATTGACTGGCCATATAAATAGGTATTTAGTGGAGATAAAAGGAGCTTATTAGATTTTTAGTAACTTAGGTTCGTGCTAGGTCATCATCAACCAGCATCAACCAACCTTCCAAGCTTTGCGATGTACGGATATATAAATATATCGTTTACCAATAATCAAAAAAAAATAAGTTTTATTTTATAAGACAGCTTATAAAGCCGAATCTAAAAATTATTTTAATACATATTACACAATTCTGTTACCAAAAACCAATATAATTGTTAGATTTTTTTTACAGTCGATTAATATCTATTCATATATGAACTTTAATAAAATTTGATAATAATTATACAGCGGTTATTTACATTACATGCCAGCTGTATTTTTTTAGGTAATTTCATTAGGAACGCTACCGATTGCAATGGGTACCATGTATGAGTAACCCTTCCGGCACAGTATATAAATGGATTCAGTATACGCACTCTCGCTGTGGGGTACGGCTGGTTGAGGTGCGAGAGCTGCCGCGCGGGGAGTGGATCACGTGACAGCTCGCGCAATGTTCGATACAAGTTCGTACAATTGGAGTTCGTCTATACTCTACTTTAATTCGGTGAAATCTACCTCCGCCTCCGTCTGCCGAAAGGGATTTTTAATATTGGAAAACAAGATTCGATTTCAAAGACATCAATGTATAACTTATAGTGTAGAAATAGTTTTTTTAGTTTTTAAAATAGAAGTATAGTAGTTTATTTTTGTCAACTATACGAGTCCGTTCAGCAGAAACTTCAAAAATGAATGTGACTATAAATTATTTTACTGCCATTATAACGCAGTGTTGTTAACGTGCGAAACTGAAACCATTTCAGCAATCCATTCAGAGTTCAAACATCAAGAAAAAAAATCTATTAACAAAATTTGAGCCGGAGCAAAGAAGGGCAAATTTCAAAGCTCAGGCCCGGGCCAGAGCACAAAACGCAGTTCTGATAACGACGTCGTTTGCTCCGCCAATAAAGCCGTTCGGCATTCCTCGCTAACGAGCCATTTTCGTTTGCACTGACATTTGAGAGCCGTTCTTCGATGTTTTTTCCTTCGTTCCTTTGCTAACAGATGAGTGTGTCTCAGATAAAATATGCAGAATCCTTAGATTTACTCACGAAGAGTTGGTACTCCTTTTTTATGATTCTTACGGATAATGGCTTCCGGCTGAATAAATTTGAAAAATAACGAAACACATTTTTATTTATTGTTTTTTTAAGCGTGACATTTATGTATTTGCTCAACAAAAAATATAAATTACACTTGAAAATAAAAATAAATTAACTATTCTTTTTTATGGAAAAAAAACTGTGCTAGCCTATTTATAATATGCAAGTATTCGCGGCTCTTTTATCCTCCAATGCATACGATTTTTTTGATATTAAATAAAAAAAATAATTTAAATATTTAAATAAATAAAAACCCTACCTGTCTTACTTCAGAAATAAATATAAAACTTTTTTTTTTTTTGAAGGATAAACCGTAAACACTGTCGGTGTATAGGCGAGTGAAATTTTTATCGATTGTTTTATTTTATTTTTAGTAACCGTACACAGTAACTACTTATTTTTACTTTCCTGATATTTGACGCATTACAACTTGGGAAGTTGTAATTTGGTATTCAGATAATATGACAGTACCGCATTATTGAAGGCTTCGCTTGATAAAAGCTATTATTTTTGTTTTACGTCCATTGAAGGACGTCCATTTAGCTTTAAAGGCCAACGGCACTCGGGGTAAGTCGCTTCGCAACTCATCTTAAGCCCTTCGGACCAGCCGCGCGCCTAAATTTGACTTTCGCATTTATAATATTATTACAGATTTTTATCAAAAATTAACTGACAACACTAGAACCAATTATTAATGAAAATGGCGGTGGATTGAACAATGAACAGCTGATCCATTCTGACGATTCATTTTTATATTTTTGCAATATTCAATCACGTCAATCTACCTCCAAATATATAGGTAAATATGTTAACTATGACGTATTAAAAAAATGTCTTGAATTCATATAAATTAAGTATTTTTATGGAAAAACAAAAGTAGTTTTTACAAAAATAATAATTACAACTATTTTCCTAATATTGATATTAGGAATATTGATATGTTTAAAAATATATGCAAAATAATTTGGATACAGCCGTTTGCTCATTTTGATAAAAAATGAACCGTACCTTTCCCACGCCACCGCGCATCTCTTAACGACGCTTCAATTTTTTTTCAATCTCGGCGAAACTCTTCAGTATAGTTGCTTCAAGGTAATTTCATTAATCGGGTGTTATTTTATTTTTTTAAATACAGAATATTTATTTATTCATGCTTTTGCAGGTCTAAACATATAAATTTAAAATCTGACAGTGTATTCTGTTCAAATAATTACTTAGTAGCATGCGAAGCAGAAATATCTTATGTAAACCTTATGGAAACGTATAAATTCATCCAACCTGGTAATATAGAGTAATCATAATATTATAAAATATATTCCTGTTTTAATACATTTAAAAATATTAGGTATTTTTGATATGTAAAACTACCATGACTTACCAAGCTTGAACATTATATTAATAAGTCAGTAATATGTTTTATTTCCTCTCCATCGATAAGCATATGAAAAACTGAGGAATATAAAGTGTTGATATTGCACGAATAATAATAAACCTACAATTAAATAATATGGTTTTAAAAATCGATAACTATTAAAATTGTGTTATTGTGAATTGCTAAAATTGTAACTTCGTTAAACGACCTCATGGAAATAAGTATTTATTGGAAGAAAGCACTATTATATATAGGATTTGCACTGTAAAAAATACAAGCAATAAAAAGGGGTGTAATATAAAAAAAAAGACTCAAATTGAATTAGTTACAAAAGTGTCATTTTAACATCGTTACGACTGCGCGCTCAGTTTTAACGCTTCATTACCACCATCTTTCCTGACTGAGTAGGACCTGAAATAATTGTATATTACCTAGGTTATAGCAATTATTAAAAAAAGAAAAAAAATATATGATCGACAGAATCTTGGATGATTAATCCCAAATTGCAAGTATTCATTAACAGTATATCAACAACAATGTGATAGCATGATAGCTTTGACGAGCATGCTGGTTGCACTGTATGCTAGGTTAACGTGAGAGAAAAAACACTATTCGGTATATTTATTATTCTGAGTTTGAAATCAGTTTAAGTATTATCGATATTTAGCCTGATTATAATTTATTAGTTCACCCCTATTGCAGTAAGTTTAGAAGAGATACCTTAAGCGAGTGTGGTGGCTCGAATACTAAGGCCTCGTCTTTGTCGTTCAATATTCTCATCGTCTTTCCTGTCTTCGGTCAGGATATGACCAAAATATTAGACCCACATCTTTCGCGTTCCTGAAGTTTAAACATGTGGAAAGATAATTAGTCAACTTTTGTGGGACTTTGAAATACGCAATGAGTTTATGGGTCTTTTCTTATCTTTTCTTTCTATTATTATTCTAACGTAGCTAACATCATTTACACAGAGAACGTATGTAGCATACGTGACCCATTTAAACTCTTTATACTTACTTAAACTCATAAGCAGTTGGCTTAGCTCACCCCTGTTAGCGCCCCTTCTTTGGGCGCGAAAAAAATGGCGTCTGATTGCGCCTTATCGCGTCCAAGTCGCGCTTAATAGCCGCGCGGGGGCCTATTTGTCTTCGGCAAATGAACAATCAATATACTGGTAACACTGGCACGTCTCTGGTCCTGCACAGCTAGACTAGGGCTGGCACTGGTAGTAGGCGACATCGAATTATCGCATACAGTGCAATATAATCAATACTAACTATCGTTAAGTTTGAGGGCAAGGCAACGCGGAGGTCATAAACGCAATTGTTTTATTTTGGGTCGATTTTTCTACTAACTTATTCAGGGTTACTTGTACTAATTGCGAAATTGCTTAAAGGCGATAGAGAAAGTTTTCAATTACACCTCCTTCCCCCTCCGCCCTCGTATGACAAAGTTACCACTTTGTTGTCACTGCAATTACCAAAGTTTACACTTACCAACACTGTCAGTGATCACATTATTAAGTTAGTTTGAGTGGAAATGTGGTAAAATCTAATAAAAACAAAAATAATATAAATAGTCTTCTTATACTAAAGTGTGCGTGAATGAAAAAAAAATGTTAATCTATATTAGCAATGTCTAAAATTTATTTTTAAAATAATAATAATTAAGTCATGGTTTATGCTGATGTTGCAAACGTGTATTGTGGCGATGGCTTCAACATTTTGGTGAAACGTTTTTTACTAACAATAAGAAATTTGTTGTGTTACGAATATTTGATAGTTTTTAGGTTGTAGATTTATATAATTTGCTTTTTGTACAGCTGGTAACCCTGCATCGTAGCATGTAAAGATAAATTATTCTGTCCAGACGAATAAGAAGTTAATTCGAGGTTAGCGGTAGTCGTAGGTCAGTTTAATCAAAATGGGATCACTTATTGCTTTCTGCCCGGGGGCGGTGAGCTGCCAGCGACAAAAAATAAATTGATTGCCACTTTAAAAAAAACTTTACAACTTCTTCCTCCCCCTTTTTTGACGACCTTCTGCTGTACAGTAATTCATATACAGCCCGTGAACTTTTTCTCGTGCACATCCTTTTATGGATTAATTCTATACGTCAATCTGGACAACTTTTGTTTCACATGTTTTTCAACATGTAAAAAAAAGAACATTTTAACGCATAATTACATATAGGTACCTCTCCTGACTGGCGGCCTGACTCAACTGACCAGCACAATGCGCCACGTATTGAGAGGCATGCATAGATAAAAGAGCATGCTTCGTGGACAACGGATAAACCAAACGTTGATTCAAATTTGCTGAGATATTATTTTTTAAAAGTAAGAAAAAATGTAAAACAAAAGTTATTCAGTTTGTGAAGTGTGGAAAAACCATAAAATAATAATTGCACCAATCAGATAATAAGGATAAGTTTCATCTTCTTAAAAAAAAACGGTATATTTAACAAACGAAAGTTTTTTTTAACGAAGTTTTAGACATTTCTCTTAGGTTACCTAATAAAGTGCCTGCCCACTAGACCTTGTTAAAAAAAATATGCACAACAAAGATGGCTGCCGGTCGATCAGCTGATCCCAAGCCGCAGACGTCAAACAAATCAAAATCGTGTCTGAAATATCTCGCGTACTTACGAAGGAATGAAAACTAACACCACCAAAATATTTAAAATACATTTATTATCGTAAATTTGGAATAAATATATCCTTGTTTTAAACGTGCTTCGTTTTAATACTGGAATTCAGACTTAAATAATCTATTATTATTTTTTTCATGACTATATCCAACGGTAAAAATAACTTGCTAAGTTGCCGCTTTAAAAAAATGAATAAAGTTTAATCCTAACTAGCCATGAGATCCCAGGTTCGATTACTGCTATTATAGGTTTTTCGATGATTTGTTGAATGATCTTCAGTTTAAATAAAAAATAATATTGATTTACTTTTAATAATAATAAAAACTGCTTATGAGAGTGCATTTTTAGGGTTACACAGTTTATTAAAGACAAAAGTAAATTGTGATTCATATACGAGGACGAAAACATTTATGACAAAGGCAATGAAAAATTCGTTACGTTGCAGTGAATTTATTTTCAACATGGCAGGATTTCATGCGTCGCTGACAAAAAACAAAAACGTCAATTTGGAATGAAACTAAAAAATGTGCTTTTATTTTAATAAAATGTAGTTCAGTATTTTGGTTTCAACAAATATTTTTAAATACCAAATATATTTTTATATATATAAAACAATATCATCTAATAGACCCTAATTAATTGTTTTATGTTAAAATAAAACTTTCGTAAAAATCTCGTAAATCTAACGCCTTATGGTTTTGAAGAAAATCGGAAAATTTAGTTTTAGGACCATTTTTATTTTAAATTTTGTAGTATTAATCGCTTAGTATTTTTGGTAACTGATGTTTTTTTTTTATTTTGTTCTAGAAAAATCTTCTTTGTCTAAGAAAAATATATCTTAGTCTAACCCGTGTATATAAGTTATATCTTAAGAAAATAAAATTTGAACGGGAAATAGAAAAATAAATATAAGTATTTTAAATTGATGTGCTAAGAAATGCTTACTGAAAAAAAAAATCATACCTGAAATTATATAAATAATATAATATTATCAATTCATATGTTATATGCCTATCAACTTCGTAAGTGAGTCACACATAAAATATTTTATTTATCGACATTTCACTATTTCTCCCTTGTTTCATTTATTTTAAGTTTTTGTTACCGTTATTCGCATTTTTATTATTTCATCCTAATAATTTATCATACTGCAGAAGACATTAAAGACCATTTTTTAAAATAAAATACATTCCAATTCTTCCATCTGCGATTTTATTTAATTATTTTAAAAATGCGCCCTCCAGATACCAAAATATATAGGAAATGCGAGACATTTATTTAACTCAAACTATACATATATACGAAAAAATAAATGAAAGATTAAAAATGTATAACTTACATCGTACCTGTACCGTATAGTAAACATGAGATCCGCGTAAAAATTCTAGTGCTGATATGAGAGTGAAAAAACAATTTTTAGTATGCATAATATTTCAACATTGATGTTTATTAAAGTTTTTAAAAAATATAACAAAATCAAACCCAACCTAGTTTAAATAATAATTCATTTATTATTATACTGTTAATGTGTTACATTTATTATTGTTTTAGAAAACAAATATTGATCTATCTTTTAATTTATTTTATTGGTACCTTTACAAGCCATTTTCATAGGGAAAATAGAGGAGAGGAGCCAACGGGGTGTAATTTCTATGAGCCCACTAGCAAAAGGATAATTGAATATTCACTTGAAGGTGTGAAAAAAACTCACACGACGAAAGGGGGAAATTCGGCTAGGCAAGTACGGGGCGCATTTACAAGAGCTTAGTCGCTGCGGGTAATTCAAAGATCATAATCTACTTATCTGTCCGAACAAAAGTTTAAGGCACCGTGTATTCAACATTCATACGCAAGCAACATTATTAAATTTAAAGGCAGAATAGCGCGGGCTATATAAAGAAAAACTCCATTTCCTTCCACACACACACATATATTTACACACATGCTATAATAGTATAATCTGTTTTATCTTTTATATGCATGTGTTCTCTTTTTATTTGAATATTGATAAGGTTTTTCTTATTTACGTGTCTAAAATTTATGTAACCATGTTATGTATTCAATATTTTATTGGAGTACCGTATAAAAATAAAATAAATAAATTACAGTTTTGTAAAAATATTTCTTAATATATGTGAGTTTTAGACAATGACGTAAAAGTGCGTCTCACGCCCTTTCTAAAATAACCACTAAAATACCATTATCTAATTAGTTTGTTATTAAATAACCATGTAAAAATATTTTCCTATAAATAATAATTAATAATATATGAAAACCACTAAATTTGGTGTAATTAAATTTAAGATAAAAGCTTTATATACAGAATGAACTTTTTCTCGTGTACTTTTTATGGGGTTATTCTACTCGCCAAACCAAACCAGTATTGTTCTACAAGTTTTCTTAATTTAGACATATTTTTTTATTTAGAAAATAAATAATATTCCAGGAAACATTTGGTCTTCTCGCCGCGAGCAAACCAAACCCGCGAGGTCAAGATCGCGCGGCGCGCCGCCACAGTCAGGAGTATTTCTGCTGTTATTTACTTACTTTTTGACACATAGAAAAACTTTATCCTAAAATTTATCACTTGTAAGTATTGTATGTGTGAGAAAAAGTTCACGCACGTGAGCGCTCTTCGGAAAAAAAGTCAGTAACAGTAACTGGTATTAGTTACTAAAAAGCGCGCAATGCAAACTCTACTGAGAGACTAGGGAGCCCTTAAAGTAAATAACAACTCTATCAAGCCTCTTCCTACGTCCGATGAGTTTGCGTGAAAAATTTACAAGCAACTGTTGATAGAAATGAGACTTCATTACCTTTTCAGCAAGTGAAGGTAAAAACGACTTTACATTACGATTATCATCTACGATGATATTCAAAATTTTACGTGTATATTTCTAAGCTTATTAAACATAAACGTAGGATTTATATGTGTTACAATACCCAACCCAAAATCTCAAAACGTAACCTATAAAATTGATGCCTGGACAAAAGGTCATTTTGAAGGAAATTTAGGAGGGTACAGGCTCACGATTTTCTGCAGATGCTACGCTTAAAAACTCAATTTTAATCACTGCAGGGTTTTTGTTTGCACACAGGACCTTTTTGAATAGTGGATAGAGGAGAGTAGAAAAGGAGTGAAAAGGATAATTATGACAAATGGTGGAGATTTGAATTGTTTTGGCTTCAACAACATTTTAAAATTACAATTTTATAATTATGTTAGATTTGTGTTGAATTTTGAAAATATGGAAAATTATTGTTTATTGGCTTATATTGTCGAAATTTTCGATTGGAAAAATGTTAATCTTTCACATTTAATTGAGTATCCAAAAAAATCACAGTTATTTCATAGATTATGTTTTCACTTCTGTCGACTGTCAAATGTTTTTTATTTTAATTTTTTCAAAATTTTCTAAATCAAAATTATTTAGCTGTTGATAGAGATTTAGATTATACAATACTAAACAGTATTGATGGCTTTTTAATTTGTGCGCACCTAAACGCGGTTCAAGATTAATGGCAAAATGAACGTCTAAGGATAATCTGTATGCCAGCAATGCACCGAAGATGTGCGAGAAAATAGTTCTACATTAGATAATCAACCTAAGGCGAAACATCTCAGAAATGTAATAAGATGTGCCATCTCGAAAAACCAAAAACTCATTCGTACCCCATTGGAAATAACCAAATGAAAATGTCACGTTTTATTATTAATTAGATTTTAAAATAGTGTTCTAAACTATCTATGATAAAATATACGTGTTTTAGTCTATCTTCCTCGTTCGTATTGATCTTTTATGAAAATAGAATAAAATGTAAAATAGTCAAAAAATGTAAAATTTAATAAAAAATATCGTCAAAAATACAAATTTCCTAAGGAACCCAAATTAAAGGGCCTACTCGAACTCCCAAAATATCAATGATAATAAAATTTATAATTAATTTTTAAACCTACTGGGTTTGGACAGGTTTCGTTTACGGATATGCTTCGTTATGGAACCCTAAAATGACTTTATCAAAATTCATATTACACATTTTTAAGATGTGACCACATCTCTAGCTCGGTCGGTGGATAGCTCGCGTTGCCGAGGACCTTGTTTACCGATTGTACCAACTGTGAATGACAGCCTGTAATTTGTCATGTTTCTTAATAAATTATGTCTGAATACAATATTATAAACGCGTATTTTTATTTTCACTTTCTACGTATTCTGAGTAAGTAGGTACTTCGTATAAAACATTGTACCATGAAATAAATTGTCGTAAAAAATCGACTGAAATACTTTTTCTAAAAAATGTTGGTTTAAAATAATAAAGGTATGAAATATATACCATGTCTCAATACCATTCCCGATAAAAAAAAGATAATTGATATAAAAATTCATCATGGTTAACGAGGAAAAAATATCAGCTATACTTGATAATAGTGAAAAGATAATTTAACAATGTCTTTGTTATGAGCGCACAGCTATCTTCGTACGCCGTAGCGGTATCCGAATTCGCGCTCTGACCGAATTGATGCCACCTGTTTAAAAATATAAAAAATTGGGGGATGATATTAATTCGCATTTTTTATATCATTTCTTAGTATGAAAAGGTTACACAATACTTCGGGAATGGTCATGGGAGACCCTGCATTATCAATGCTAAGACTTAACCCGAGTGCATTATTTTAAAATTGCTTCTCGAAGAGGTAATCTTAAAAAAATATATATTGATTGTTAGATTTTGTTTTATAAAGTTCCTATCGATGTCATTGAACTTCTTTGGACAGACAATTTCATCCCAACAAACGCCCTTCCCAATGGAAAAGGCTTTAGGTCAATAGGTAAAACTTTGGCCATTATTTCGGCACCGCTGAAAAGGGCATCTTTTCGCCAATCTTTTTTTTTTACCGCAACCAAAGGGCTGTAAAAAGAAGGCAGGAGCTTTTTAACGCGAACTTTTAGAGACTCTTCTTGGAAAATGTACGATTTAATTTGTACCAGAATCTGTTAAAATAATTAAACTGTTAAAATAATGGGGCATATTTAATAAAAATTAATAACTAAAATGACGCAAGCAAATTATAAGAAAATAAAAAAACCAAAAAACGCGAAATAAAATACTATCGCACCAAGAAATTAACCTCGGATCTCGTGTCCATCGCAACTGAATATGCTTTCTACGATTTAATCAGCGCTTTATTTCATTTAAAAAAATAATTGCATTGAAATAACGTTTAAAATGCGTGTCTTGTAGTATTGAGAACACCAAATATATAAATTAATATCTTCATTAAATGAAAATAAATATAGTAATGCCATTTGATGCGAAAAGAAACTTATATAGTTATAAAATAACTATTTGAAATGTTACTCATCCTGATTTTACGGTTATTTCATTCGTTAGTTATTATAATTGTCCTGTTTTTATTATGGATTAGGAAAAAATTATTTTGTAAAAATTAATTTATAAATTGGAATATTAAAATATATTTATACATATATACTCATTACGTGGTCGTATTTATATCGTTCTTGTGCTTGTAAAAGAGTAAAGTTTTAATATTATTTAATATCATCAGTTTTAATATTATTTAATATCATCTTATAAATTTCCGTTAAAGCGCATGGTGTTAAATTTAGTCAACTTATTTTCTGCAGTTATCACGAACTGCATTCGTAGTTTTGTAGCTTTCTTCCTCGCCCGGCGTTGTATTAGGAGTAAGGGAGTAAGCAAAAAGCAAAGAATACGGTGAAAATCTCACGCTCTCATCTCTACCTAGATTAAAGGGATAAGAGATAGCCAACCCTGGAATAGCAGCGTATTTAAAAATACACCTATATTACTTCAATATAAAAAACAAGCAAAATTATTAAATATTACATAATATTGTCATAATATCCATTAATGTTGCTTGCTTTTATTTATTGAAAGGATAACCCGCAATCGACAATTTAAATTGATAAATTAACATGTGCGAAACGTGAACTTAATTATTACTTTAAGCCGATGTCTGAACATGTTACGGGTTGGTACATCGAGAAATGACCCCGTAATTTTTTCTACACGTTATTTACTTTTATATAAATTAATAACACGAGTTTTTTTCGATGATCGTCCCCCCGAATGATCGTAAAATTTAAATCTTACTGTCAGCGTAATTAACTAAGATGTTCGATTATGACTCTGGCATTTGGTACCATTGGATATTTAATCATAAAAAAGATATGTTTAGATACATCTTATATCTTCAACATAGTAAAGGTAGATTTTAGAAATTCAATTCTATTTCTGAGAAATTTAATAAATGATAAACTGCTAATATTTCTTTTTTATTTGAATTGCTCTCTTGCGATTGATGCGGCTTGAATCCTTTAAGAACAGCTGAAAAATTAAGAAGTTTATAACTTTGCACGTATGTGACGCGTATTTTACCGTACAAAAAAAATAACGCAGGCGAAAACATTATTACGGCTATTACTTTTCATTCACTGAAACAATGTTAAGGAACCTCGTTACATTTGAACGAGTAATTGAATTTCGACAAAACTACCCTCAGTTTAATGAAATTATTTAGTGAAACACTATAATTAAGTAGAAATGTTATATTTTTTTTTTTGTTTCGGTATAAAATATGTCAAAATCTTTTATATTCATTAACGCAGTTTGAAAATCGCTTGCGCATGATTATATTTGCATACTTTTGTGTTTATTAATAATACGTAACGCTGTTTTTAAAACATTTGACTTTATTTTCATTAATCGCAAAACAAATGCACCGTCGTAGATTTAATAGTCGTTGAGTTTGTTGGAATAGTTCTACTGGTAAACAAAAATCAAATGATTTCACTGTATTTGGCAATCATCTTTAATGACTGATCTATGTCAAGTATTTGTAGCAAGGTTCCCAAGGTTTCGTACCGTATATTTTGATATACGGGGGATATATTTTGACCTTGTAGAAAATAATTAATAATAATTTTCTTAAAAGTATCTTACTTTCTCATTCAGCTCTTTTTCGTGTCAGCTACCCTATTGAATGGGTGTTCACGGTTTAGATTGTAATAATATATTATTTTTATTTTATGTCAGATCGTACAGGATGTATCCACCTTCTTCTATTATTTAAAGAAACGTTTGAAAAAAAATGTATGGTTTCAAAAGAAATAGGTACTCATGGATAACAAACAAATAAATATTAAATATACGCAATAACTTTTTATTATTTGTAGTCCCTTTGTATCTGAAAACCCTGGGTGAAGAATACTTTAGTTAACACTATAATAAATAATAATAACTTAAGTTATTGCATTCGCATATAAGCTGTGTTAAGTTTAAAGTTTATATTTAATATTGGAAGCTGTCGAGCAATCCGTATTATTATTTTTATTGTTTACTAACTTTTAAGGTTTTTTTTAATTAAAATTGGCTATTTTCCAGAGCAATTTAGGAAATAGAGTCCTACGATAGACGAAAGGGATTATTAGGATAAGAAAAATATTCTACAGTAGGTCCATTTCACAGGAGGAAACCCTAAAAAAATGCAAATATTATCGTCAAAGATTGTAGGTTTTGACCGATTAGAACAGGATCATTATAATATTTTCGATTATATCTTTTTTATTGATTTAATTTAATTCTTTCTCTCTTCCTTTACGTTTTTTTTTTCAATCTAACCAAAGAACAAACTTGGTTAACCTGTGTTTTGCTTTTATATGTACAATAATATGACAACAGATAGTTTTCGGAACCAAAACATTTTTTCAAGGCAAGTAGGTTAAATATGTTAATGTGAAGTGCTGTAGGTACTAACATTAAACACACCTCCACTCTTCGGTTAAGTTGTAATGTTGACTTTGAAACTGTAATAAAAGTTTCAAAAACAAACTTATGTTTTAGGCCGAGTCAGTTTCGCGAACAAACTAACTCAAACCATTTGTTTTCGGTTCTCATAGTAGCGAATGGGACAGAACCACACAGAGGAAAGTTAGATAAGCTAATGACCTAGACGTTCTTAAATAAAAAGCTTTTTATATATAAATACACAAAACGAAACTGCCTATTTTTTTATTTTTTTTTTTGCGGAGAACTGTAAAAATATATACTCACCAAATAAAAAAATATGATACTACTATATAATACTAGATGTTCAACTCTGGCACCGTGAAAAGGTTGCTTTACTGAGAACTATTCCAAATCGAGAATTCTGCGTATATTTCTATACTTTATTGCTATCATATTAGGAAAATATTAAACTATTGAGAATATTCAAATACAAATTTAGTTACGCATAACATTTTTATAAACACGGTATTAATTCTAGCTCATTTGTACTGTACGCGTGTGTCGTAAGTTAAAGTGTCAACATATTTAATATAAATTGTGTCTGCCCAGTATTTAATATTCCTAAGCGAAGTAAGTAGTTTTAGTCCGGTCGAAACTATTTCTTCAAAAATAAAAAACAAAATATTCAGCTCAAGTCATAAAACTATTAAAATACAAAACTGACGAGCTATTCCATACTCCCACTAACAGCTGATGTAATTTGTTTATTTTTACAGATTTTCATACCCGCATACGAATAATAACTGAAAAAAGAATTATAACATCAATGCATATATTTATTTATAAAATTTGAATAATATTACAAATGCTATAATATTATAGTAACTTCATTAATTCATTAAACTTAATATTTCTTTAATAAAGTAAAATTAAAATATTGTTAGTTTTGTTTTTGTATATTTTTCTATATCTTATAGACATATTGTTTTATTTATGGAAAAAAATAGTTTTTTAATAGAATATGTTATTATCACAGACAAAAATACATGATATTATGTCAGTGATATAAACCTAATGCTATTCTTTTGCAAAAACTCTAATGATTTACATATTCAGACGAAATATTTTTAATTTTATATTGCTGTATTTTTAAAACATCAATAATATTATTTGCCGAATGAACAAATACATTTGCATTATTTTCATAAGAATATTTTTTGCCATTTTCGTTTATTATTTTGAATCATAATAAAAAAATATAAATTCAGTTAATGGTGGCCAATCAACAAATAAAATCATTTATAGTTAATCTCAAAATTGTTAAAAAAAACCTCTTATGAAAACAGTTTCGAAAGTTTTCTAGCATATCAATAGCCTAGCACATAGCATAAAATATTAAATTCTGAAGTGTTGAAAAATTAATTTAAAACGTCCATTATAAGTTTTTTTTTACGATCTTAAAACAAACTTTTAAGTAAACTTACTTTTTATTCGGCGGAGCTTCGCCGTGTCAGATCGGTACGCACAAGTTTGTACAATATCATTTTTTCACACACTCTTAAGTTCACACAAGTTGAGCTTTCAGAGAACTGAAACGAAAAACATGAAAATTTCACGCGCGAAAATACGTCGACCCGGCCAAGGAACAGACGAAGCGACGCGCGCGCCCCCCTCCGCTCTCGGACAGAGACTGAAGGAATGCTGAACGACTCGCCTGAAACGGCTTTATCTGCCATCCGGCTTCGAACGGTCGCTGCCTGTGGGATCAACGTTATTTTGCGATTAGATAAAATTCGATGCATTATATAACAATCATTAATTAAATTAGAATTAATAACATATTAGCACAAGACTAAGTGTCGTCTAAAAAAATGTTGTGTTATACAAAGCTAACACAAGAATCCTGCTTTTTGTTAAGATCTAATTTTAAATTCTCCCTAACTCCATAAAACTGTGAATTACATACTTCTAAACGTCGATAAATAAAGCCTAAATATAGATTTATTTTCCTCCAGTAGGAATGTCTCAGTAAACCTGGATTGTGTCAGATGTGTCATCGGCAGATATTATCTTCCAGCTAAAAACATACGTGTTCTTAATATTTAGTTCACTACAATAATAATACAAACAAAAAATCATTCCTTTTCAGTGTGTTTCCTTTTAAAAAAACGTTAGAGGGGTTTAAATTTAAGGTAGATTTGTTTTTGTCAAATAACTCGCCCGTTTGCAACTTTAGACTAAAAATGATCATACGTAAAGTTGAAAATAAATCAGAATATATATTTATTTATTAAACAGGTTTCCCCGTGTACGCATTACAATTAAAGTAAAACATTAAACTACTAAAAGAAAATAACAACATTAAAAACATAAAAAATAACTAGATTTCATCAGGAAAAATACAACATTAAAAGTTAAAGGCAAACTATAACAAATAAATAAATTCACGCTGATCTTATAAAGGTGTAATGGAAAGTAGACTTTTAATCTTATTGGGCGAACAGACAAAGATATCAATCTCCGAGGAAATGGAATTTAATAATTCGACTGCTCTCACAATCGGACTATGGTTTGAAATAAACGAAATATGCAACAATTTAACCTTTTTCAGAGTATTTCAAAATATGGTTTGTAATCCAAAAATTGTTAAAACCGATGTCGCAAATAATTAAATTTCCTCCGTATATTATTTACGTTCATAAAAAATGATAAAAAATAAAACATTTTACTATAATAATAGTTCTATTATTAAAGCTGTTATTTTAAAAACCATCATAATTTAATTTTTCATGTTATACAGAACTTGGACCGCTATAAAATGTTATTATTAACAATATAATTAAAATATAAATATAATTAAATGATGTCATACTCTGAATTGGAGCCAATTAAGAGAAAGAGGATAGAAAATAATGGCACTACTTTAATTAATATTAATTTTCGATTATTTAGATGTGCTAAACCCATAGTCTATATGCGTACGAGTATATCTCGTTCCTGCGTTCGTTTATCCGAAGTTACGTTTAGCGTGTGTTATAGAAATTATTATTTTTTGGCATTGTTAAATTCGAATGTTAATTCGACAGTTACTCTTGCATTTTTATCTTCAATAGTTCGCCTGGTTTATTTATATATGTATTGCGGCACGCACAACGGAAGAAGCCAATTAAGTTGGTTCTCACCGAAGTTGACTTTGTTCTGAAGTTTGTATCCCCTATTCTTCGAAGAAACACTTCCGTTACGGAGAGAACGTTCCAGATACGTTGGCAAAAAAATCGTATTATCCTAAAAAAAAACGGTCGAATGTTCACTGAGTTTGCAAGCAGAGGGTTCAAGGTACTAATATTTTTTTCCTTTACATCTAATATGAACGTAGTTTTACCTACAATAAAAAAATAATTAAATGATAAACACAAAAACACATAGATAATATATAAAAATAAATTTAAAAACTGTGTAAAATCAGAAAATATAAAATAATAGCAAGAAGACAATAATAATAGGTATATTATTTAATGTTTTCTCGTTAAACATATTTTTTTGTCCTGGAAGGCGCCCCGGGACGCATTTGTCCTTGAGATTTGAAAGAGTAGGCTTTATTCGAACATTGACGTGTAGAAAAGAGACGGATATACTCGCCGACTCATTTGGAATCGATGAAACATGTTTTTTGTATTTAAATAATTATTATCATTTGAAAAAAATGTTTTTTTTAAGTAATGTCCTAGATTATTATATTGTCTATCTTTAGAAAGAAAAATTAGGTTCGCGTCACTTACACAATTTAAAAGAAAATCGTTGCAAGAAAAAAACAACACTTTCTTATTTATTTATTTTCATTACTAAAATAAGGTGTATTTCGTTTTTTTTAAGCAAAGTACTAAATTAATATATGTAGAATATTGTGGTATTTTTAGTTTTAGCCATTTGTTGGGAATAACTTCAACACAATGCACCAAAATACGTTACAAAACACGTTTTAGGGACTGGTGGCGCCTTAAAGGCACATATTTAAGAAACTCGGGGTTTATACTGGTTCGAGTTATTGTTATCGTCAATTTAACTGGAAGAAAGGTAACGCAAACCTTAATAAAATATACAATGTAAATATTATAGATATTAGTGATTATTTTTAGTAAAATTTGAAATATAATCATAAAACTTTTGATATAAAAATGTATGCAGAATCTATACCAACAATCAAATATTAACCAGATAAATATAATGGAAACATGTTTACCAATTACAAGAAAAACTAATTTAAAATTTAACAGTAATCGTTTTAATGATTGAGAACGCGGTTGAACGCATGGCGCCAGGTTGGGCGGAGGCCGCCCGACCGCTGGCTCATGAAGTACCTAATTCGAAAAAACTAAGTTTTAGTATAATTTTTATTTCGTGAGGCCGGATTGGTTGTAGATACATATAAACCTCCTAAAAGAACAGTTAGGGTTTTTAAATACAATCTGCATGTATTTTTCTTTTATTTATTTATCTAGTTTTTGACAATTACGTTATAACTTTTATAACCCAAAAAAGAAGGATTTTATTTGGTGGGGTTTTTTTTTTAATTTTTTAAAAAGCATGCCTTAAATCACATTAAGCCTGTGATTTTGAAGAATTTTTGGCTGCGGTACATGGGGGGAGGTAGTGACTCGCCGTGCCCCTCCCCCCGCCGACGGACCCGGAAAGGCCCCCGACACCTTCTGACAATCGCATTCCATTGTTTGGGTTTATGAAGGGATGCGGTTGGCATCCCTTTTCACAATCAAAACTTTATTAAACCATACGAGTGGTGAAAAAACAAACAAACGCGAAACAGACACTGGCGTGGGAGCGGGACAGTATGGTCGTCTCTGCGCAGGAGAATATTTTTTTTTTCTTTTGCATGGTAAATATGGTTTTTTCTTTAACTGGTTAATGTGACATCTAAAGCGACGACTTGCTTATGGGGAAAAAAGTATAGCGTCGACCGCTATATATCAAATACGAGTCGTATTTTTTTTGTGACTTATTACTCGTTGCCAATGATCTTTTTGACATAAAGATTTTGACCATAATATTGTCTGTAATGTGTAATTTATATTTTAGTTACTTTTTAATTCACTATGTTAAAGTAAAAAAATAGGTAAAAGTTTAATTTGTACTTCAGTATATCACTTTCGTTTTTATTGCTTAAAATCCGTTCTATGTAGGACATATTGGCCTGAGTCTGCTATTAGCCCCTGCTTCAGACCTGCGTCTAATAGCTCCTCCCCGACAACACAATGATTCCATTGATTTAATTATTTTCTAAAAACAATGCTTTTTAGCACTTGGCTATATATTTATATACAGGGTGTCCCAAGGTCAATTCCAATAAAAAAACAGCTAATAGGTCCTACGATTCCTAGTGTTATTTGTTAAGAAACTATGTCAAAATTCATTATGGTATTCGAGAAAAAAAATGTTGAAGTTTCTATTCTAAATCATGTAAAATAGATATTTTTCAATGGCTCCTCCCTCAGATAACTACGTCACTGGGTCACTAGGCCGCGGTCAGTCAAGATCGAGGTTAATGACCTGCCGCGTTGTTCGAAACGCCCTATTAGGGCGGAGCTAAATGATTGCTGCCAGATGCCACTGGTCGGACAGAGGTCGATCTAAGGAGAAGGGGTAACTCCTTACCCCTTCTCTGGGGGTGTAAGAGGGATGCTATTGGTCGACAGATAATAGTGATTTATCGATTGATAAGATCGATTTACACCAATTTTATTACAAAAATAATAAATTTGGTGATGAAAATTTTTCGCATTTTGTTACATAATTTCTTACTCTTAATAGGGAACTTAAACACTCCCTAAAGTTTGTGGGATTGGCCTTGCGACACCCTGTATACGTCAGCACCTTTTCTCATGCACATCCTTTTACGGGGTTATTCTACGTTTCAAACTGGACAACCTTGGTTCTACATGTTTTCAAATGTGTTAAAAAAGTAGGTAACATAAGTTCCCCCCCCCCCTCCTATGGTCCTAAGGTGCCTCCTCCTGACTGGCTCGACCGGCGTGCGGAACTAAACTGCCCAATACGCAGAAGCATGGCGCCTGGATAATGCTCTTCAAGGATAATATTAATTTTGTATGGAAAAAAATATATCAAAAATAAAAATATCTCAATCCACAGCTAAGTGTAGATTGATTATATAATAGTGAAATTTAATATTTCATTCGTTTTCTCCTCCTTCACCCCCAGGGGGTGAAATGACATCAAGCATTTCATAGAAATGATCCGTCGTAGCCGGCAAACTACCAACACATTTGAATATTGTTGGTGTTAGGGTACATAAATTTCTCTTTTTGTGCAAAAAAATTACTTAATCGACAAAATAATTTTATAAAGCACAACGAATTTCCTATCTTCCTTAGTACTTATTGCTCATTTTCTAAAGATCTGGTTTGAATTTGACTATACGGGTGTATTCAAAATCACTACTGTCCTTTTAAGAGGTTGATCTATATCGATCTGACCTAAACCGATCTGACGAGAATAAAAATATAACTGAAAAAAATTATGGGTACATACTAAAATTTTATTATTAAAAACATTTTTTTTACAGTACTTGGCGAACCGCGCAGTCGATTTGAATCATGGTTGACCGCGTTCTCAAATAATAAAACGATTTCTATTAAACATTGAATCTGTTTTTCTCGTAATTGGAAAACATTTTTCTGATCAATTTTTAATTGTCGATACAACCACCTGAAAAGATAGTACTAATTTTAAATACATCCTGTATACTGCTTCAAAATGTCAATTTGTTGGATGACTTTTTACAGAGTGAACTTAAAATCCAACAGTATCCTTTTAAGGGGTTATTCTGGGCACGAACTGAACAATTTTTGTTTAACAACTTTGTAGCAAAAATACTGGCTATAATCGGTAAAAACAACAATCCTAAAAACATTTTAAAGTATGGTCACTTACCTGTTAGCGCTCGCACGTGACGCACCCGCAAGTAGGAGTGTTTTTTCACACACAGGCTCGCACAACATCCTTACACGCATCGTAATAAATTCTCAATATGACCACAAGCCACAAATATGGCCACAAAGTTATGGCCTTCCAATTGCATTTTCGTTTAATCTATCAAATATGATCACCTGTTGTTTCACTGTAGCGAAAGCATCTTTAATTTTTACTTGAAGGTGTACTTATCGTTCATCATGTCCGTATGATCTTCATTAGTATAACCCCAAAACTGAATAGCCATCGTGAAAAACCACATAATCACAATAAACACACAAAAACACCTTTCATCTAGGTCAAAACAAACAAAATATCGAGAGGTACCAACCACACGGCGTCCTGTACTACTAACAATGACTGCGAGTGCATTCGCACGCACAAATGCAACGCCTTCTTTAAGGTCAATTGGGATAGGTCAGCACCATGATCAACGAACGGACAGAGTATTTATATTTTTATACAGATTTTTTTTGTTAGCTATATGAAAACATGTTGAACGAAAGTTGTTCAGACAGGCCCATAAGCACACCTTAACCCTTAAACTCCGTGGTTTTCGCCAAAAATTTTGGCGCCAAAAGCCGATGAGCCGTAGTTATTGACCTTGAAAAATCACTCACTACTATAAAATCCATAGTGCAGGCATGAGTCGTTCAATCTTTACAAATCTGGTATCATCGGATTCACCTTAAAATTTTCTATTAGGCCATATCACTTTGATTATGTTTGTCTCGTAAATTAAAGAAGAAAAAAATAAAAATGTTACCATTTTTTTTTTTTTTTTTTTAATATACGAAATAAACAAAATCAACACTTTTTTACATTTTCATATATTTATAACTATAAATTATAATTTAAAAGTCTTCCAAAATATGTACAGTTTTCGGAAAAAACAAAAAAGTTAAAAAAAAGTTATAGATATTGGAAAGGTAGTACATTAGTGTATTTTCAATACACATTTATAAATAGTAGTAGAAACTGCATTAAAATGGAAAAAAAAAAACAAAATTGTTTTGTTGTGATTTTCAATGAAAAAAACGTCAAGTTAATAAATAATACTGAAATAATACCAAAAATAATCAAAATCAAGCGGCTAATGCGGACGTATATATACGTTCTACGGTGTCAACGGACACAGAGGTGTCCGAGCGGTCGAACGCATATATGCGTTCTACGGAGTCCAGGGGTTAAAAGAATACTGCTGACAATTTCACCCTACAAATGAATTTAAAAAATAAATAAATAAGGATAAATACCCTGACACTTTGCTGATTTTTTTACATAAGATTACGTATTTGTTAAATTTGCTTTATGTGGAATTTGAAATAAAAAAAATTGTTACGAATGGATATCCAAGTTTTATTTCGACATTAAAGCTTAGAAATCACTTTTTAAATTTAATAAATCTAGTCAGTACCTCTATTTTAGTATATCCATTTCAACCAAATATAAATATAATATGCATTTTTGGTAATAAACCATTATCTCTGTATGTACATATAAAATGCATATTAACAAAATTATAAGTCACTGATAAACGTATTTATTATAATATAATGGAACACAAAGTAAACTGGTTCATTTAATGACTTCTGATACTAGTCAGATACATCAATATAATACTCACAATCGTAATTAATATACACAATTTATAAAACACCTTATTAACATAATGCATCACATCATTATATAAACATATATTGAAATTTCAAATGTCATGGTTATTTACTCAAGCAGAGGGGCTTCCAAAACATTTTATTACATGTTCTTTACTTATAACCTATAAATTAAAACCGAAAAAAAAGAGTACACCTATAAAACTGGGTGTACTTTAAAGGGCGTAAAAAATGGTAACTTTGCAACATTTAAGTATGATCACCCTTTACAGTGATTTAGCCTGACAGGATATAACATTGTTTAATGTCAAAATAAAAGTTTTCACATACATCTTGGAGGTATTGCTTTTCTAGAGAAGCTACTTCATGGAAATTCACCGGTCAAACATTTCCTAAAAACAGCGACACAAGGCATACCTATAAACATCTATTTACCTACTAGACGATGTCGGACGAACTCGTTAAGTACGAGCCGGCACACAGGTGATGTTATATGTATGAGCGAGCGATTTTGTTTAATGAAAATGCTTCAGTCGGCCATGAACGGTTATGATCAATTAAACCTATTGTTGCCAAACGACCGCTACTGATGAAACATAATTTCAACACTCAATAGCGACTCTAGTGAAACATAATACCTCCATGGTTTTAACTAAATTTCATACCTCTATTTAAGTAAAGATGAGATACCCCAGTAATATTTGGAAACACTACAGTATTGTCAAATTAAGGGGTTTTGCTCCTTTAGATAAAAGAAAAATAATGAGATTTAAAAATTATTTTGTTCTAATTCCATTAAGAGTTCTATTAAAATTGTTTTATGTTCAATTCAAATTACCGATAATAAATTAAAAATGTAGTTATACAAACATATGTCTTATAAAAGCCAAATATTTTGAAGTGTCCATTTTGACACAGTCCCTTAGGTGAGATCCCCAAGATTGCTCAGGCTAGCAGTCATTCGTGGAAGACCTATGCTCCGCTTGGAGGAGAATGTATAACAAATCTATACAACACCTTGACCTGACAGACAACATTGGCACCGCATCAAAAAAATATATAAATAACACAATTCGGCACAACTGACTAAAGGTCTGGATTAAATGTCCAGCATGCTCTGAATGTTTTTCTGACATTCTTCTCAATACACTTTTAATCAATTACGAAGCAAAATACACGTATATTACCTGATTCATAATAAAAACTGAATGTATTTACTAAACCATTGCGGTCTGTTCCAATTCTATGTGTGGACTATTTTTTAAGAAAATCTATATGGAACATTAATTGAAAAAAAAAACATACAGATCGAATTGAGAACCTCCTCCTTTTTTTAAAATCTTGTATATGAGATACAAAGATAAATAATTAGTTATATATTTAAATAGTCAGATACGGTTTTTCAGTAGCATAGAAAGAAAACTTACATCTAATATTTTTCTTGAAGTCCCCCATTCTGTTTCGTTAAGTTTTTGTTACAGGGTGCCCAAAGACATTTCCTGAAGACTTGATGGGGTATTTGTGTTTCCCATTATAAGTAATAAATTATAAAAATAAATGTGAAAATAATTCATCCCCAAATGGTGTAAATTATCATTCTTTTCTGTCAGCAGATGAATTTTGACTAGCGGGACTTTAATAACAGAAATTAATAAATATTTTGTTAACTGCGATTTATTTATCCTTTAAAACGATGTGTTTGCATTGTGAATACACCTTTTTGAATTTTTTTTCATCGGTGTGACACACTGTTTGCGACTAACAAGCATCACTGATTGAATGTTTTTATTGCTATCTAGCCGCCACTTGCCAATTTCATGGCGCCTTTCGAACTATTTCGGGGAGCGTACATCTCAAATGCTGCGTCAATAGCTATGGCAATGAATGCTATTTAGACAGAGCATTGCTACTCTGCGACGACTACTCCGACTCTGTCACAGCGGCATAATATCATGATTTTATCACAGTTGCTCGGGACTTCTGACCTTCAAAAATTATCAAAGCAGAGGCCTACTTTGTGATGGGTGACTTGAATGGAGATCGACTTTATAGTACGTCAATCATAACATAAGGCAGAGAATATACAAAAAAAACTATTTTTATATGTAAATTCTGAATTTATTGACTAAATTAATAATAATAATGTATGAGTGCTGCAATAAAACTTTTCCTCATTTGGTATTCAATTTAAATTTATTTTTATTGAACTACTTAAAAAAACATAAAAAAAACATATATTCTTTATGAATAAATGTTTTTTTATAATTGTGTGTCATACTTGTATTACCAATCAGAAGAGAAATTAGTAGTAGAAGCAAAGGAATATGGAATATAATTAAGAAAGTAAAGTAGTAGCAGTCAGGTCGGTACGTTTTCAGACTTTTCAGGTGACCGGTCAAAGTCTGCGGTCCGGTCACTATGGCAAACATTGCTTGGCTGCTATTACGCTAGATGCGACTGTCGCTGAGTAGAGTATAATATGATTAAATCGCATTTGCGGGGCCCGGAGCAATCGCAGGATTCCTATGCTCTGTCACAGTCTACGATTGCTACTATGCTACGAGTTATATGATAAAATCGCTGCGATGCGATTTTATGCCCATAGCTTTGCGTCAACTGTGTAAACTTATTCTTCCATAAGTGGGGTTAATTTTTAAGCAAATTTGCATATTTGGGAGAAAAATTACAGGTATTTTTGTGTTTTAAATGAAAGTCCTTGTAAGCCTAATTGCTTTTTATAAAATATCGTCTTTTACTATCTCTCTTTTTTGTAGGTAAAGTGAGTGTTTGCACTATGCACTAAGACACAATGTCGGGACAATGAAACAAAATGAACCATTCATCAATACGATATTAGGCATTTAGAGGATACTGAAATTGTTCAAAAGCAGCTTTTCAATGCTTTTTAGCGAAAATGTTCGGACCTTATCAGGCATCGGAAGTAAAAGCCCTGTAATAGGTATTGAAATATATGGGCAAATGGACAAGTGGAGGATAGTGTAATTTCAAATAACCATAACTTTTGTTTCTTTTGATGACTTTTCAACGCATTCTATCATCTTATCTCAAGAACCTCTAGTGAGAACCAAATCAAAATAGAAGAATAACAACAGCGATGATGAGCTACCACTGTCTGTATTGAAAAGTAGAATTTGGCATACAGCTCGGTGGTCTTGCATAAACTGTGACGTAGGCCTGTGCCTGTCAAATAAAAAAAAATGTTTTACCACACATTAAAATAATAATAGTTTCCTTGTAAAAGCCCCTTTCCTTGTTGAAAACGGTTAAAAATGCTGAATACGTTGTCTTCTGATGATGACTATCCTATCAAATTGTTCACCGTGCGGAAACCCAAAGGCAAATAAATATGTCATCATCTGGAGATAAGCATTATCACAGCACTATAATAACTTCATTCGCTGTATTTATTTATTTATTTATTTCCAAACATTCACATTTTCATAACTTCATTCGCTGTATTTATTTATTTATTTATTTCCAAACATTCACATTTTCTCACTGACCCAAAAAACGATATGAAGATCATACGCATTGTGTTTTGAAACCCACAAAACAAAACAAACAAACAAACAAACAAACAAAACAAACTGACCGAGTGCTTGACCTTGACCTCACAGGGAACGGTGCTTCGCTGGCCGTTGCACTCACCAGCTAATCCCGCTTTATCCTCCCTGCCTACCGTTTATGATGCATCAACAAATACATATTACGAGAACCGTTTAATATTACTATGTCAAGTATGCATTTTTTTCTCAGAAACCATAATAAATTTTAATGTACTCTCTTCAGAAATTAAACTTGAAATCGCAATTAAATTTTTCTTTTAAATTACACCAGTAAAACAAAAATTATAAAAAAAATACTAATTTATTTACAAATAGATTTAATATAATTAGGCATTCGATATAAGATTGGAGGTTCAAATCAGCGATACTACTTACTGGCAGTTCGAGGGTCAAAAAGAATTTGCTACTGAATTTACAAGTAGCTTCTTCTGATTGTGTACTATAACAACACTATAATATAACAAACCATAAGTGATAAAAAGATGTTTGCACTTAGATATTGACTGTTATATTATATACAGTGTCCCAAAACCATTCCCGATACAAAAAATAGCTAATTGGCCCTGCGTTTTTGAGTATTTTTTGTTATCAAAATTCATCATGGTTTCCGAAAAAATTGTAAACGTAACATGATAATATTAAACGGTTGTTGTAAAATCTACTCCAGTTGATCGTCCGCTCATGACACCTAGGTCATTACCACTAGCGGTCAAGGTTACGAGATAATGCGTTCGCCACAATAAACGCAATTTACACCGGCGCGCTTTCATGAAATTTATAAATTTGACGATGAATTATTTTTTTACAACATTTTTTACTTTTAATAAAGAACAAATTTGGGAATGGTCTTGGAGCACCTGTATATTATAAAAGCAATATCACCAGCAACAGTCAAATGAAGGTTTACACGAATCAAAGAAATTTAAAGACCTCTATATAAAATATATACCCATCACATTATTAAGTAACAAAATTTCACCTCTCGAAACTTCAATGGATAAGATAAAATAACCGGAGATTAAAAAGTGTATCTTTTGCACTGGTGAATTGGAAGACCCTACTGCAAGTGACATTTGAAATCAACCCACACATGATAAAACCTAAAATATAAATATATATTTACAATTTTTCAGGCACTCATGACTTTAAGCAAATATTTTAAAGCAGAACGCCACCCTTTACTAACTCATTGTCATATTGAGGTTATTCTCACTGAACGCCTGCGAATAGTCCTTTTTTATTATGGCATGCTGGAGCACACTGCTGCCGTTCTTCTCCAGAGTCGCCGTGAACTCTTCTAACAGTTTTGCTAAATGTTTTCTTTTGAATCGCAACGATTCCTCAATAACACACTTCATCACTTCCTTTTTCGTGGCAGTGCAGCCCTTCAGGAGCTTCAGTTTTTTGAACAGCTCCGTGAAATCTGTAAGAATGAAACCATAATTTTGTAATGTGACCATTATTCTTTCGCAGTTTATTAAATATTGTCAAAAGGGTTAGCCGACGCTCGGGCTTAACTGAAAAATTCCAACCTTATAAGTCCTTGATAATGATAATCACCATCTCGATAAAAAACCACCTAAAACTCTAAACCTTCTAAAACTGGTCCTACATCATATCTGAATCAATAATCTATATAACAATGTTATTAACTCTGATACTTTATAAAATATAGTTCAAATTTCTTAAAAATCCATAAACAAATAACAAAATGTCACACACCCAACAATTTTTTAAAACATATAGATATAGCATATATAAATCATCCTTGTAAAAACCCGACACCGGTAGATTCCTCCCGCCGTTCCACACGCCGCAACACTCCCTCATGCTGGATAGTAATTTATTGTGACGACATATGCGAGCAAGTGAGATGTAAGATATGCGAGGAGTGTACTCGACGCAAAGTTGCATACTTGGGAGCGGTGCGTTTTTCACTCTCAGTTGCCGTATCTATATGTTTTAAAAGATCGTTGCACACACCACATGTCAGCCAGTTGACAAGTGCAAATAACAGCAATGTGTGTAGCTTATTTTCCAACTGTGACATTTCCAGCTTTACCATTTATTTTTTTTTTGTTGTTAATAAAAAATATTGAATCACATTGGTTATTCTCAAAAACAACCAAATCAACCAAGTCATTTCCCTCAGAAAAATAAATTCAAGCTCATCACTTTTTTCAAAGCTTGACTTTTACATAATATTCCAATAAATTAGTAAGACCATTATTTATTTTATTTCTTTTTCGAAACATGACATTTCCCATGCAAATCCTAGTAATAGATACAGATTTCATAGAAACTAACAATATATAACCTATATATAAATTTAGTAAAATTAAATTAATGATAACTAATTATTTTTGATTACAGCGAAGGAATAGATGTCTCATTCTATATATTTACGGTTAAAAACATTACTTATATATTATGCTGAGATACAATAATTTTCCAGTATATTTCATTTCTTTAGAATCAGATCATGACATTTTTCAAAATTAATATTATCAGGAACCAACATGACATTGCCAAATATTAGCTATGTATCTGAAATTATTTCCGTAGTAAATAATAACCGCACAAATTGCAATTCAAATAAATACTTGGTTACCAATTATCATCATGTGAAGGGCACAATTTAAATCAATTTGCTTGTTTAGTATGCTTAATATATTTGGGCTGGGATTCATTTATCTCTGGTCGAATAATCGATTTAAATTAATCAAAACATTAAATACTTGGCACACACAGCGGATAGATGGATGGATTATTGTATTAAGTAAATAATATGAAAAAAATGCTTCATTACCTCTGCCAGGCCTTCGTATTGCTTTGAATATGTCACTCCTGACGTCTAAGTTATGTCGGGTAATCTCCATCAGTTCTTTCTGAGACAATCGGACTGGAACTTGAAGTGGTTCAAATGATGTTGGAGTTGATGTTATCTGAGGAAAAGAAAACGATCATGTTTTAAAAATCTTAATTGTTAGTTTATTTCAGAATTCCTTAGACTGCCTGTACATTTGGAAATATTAGAATGAGACAGTAGGAATGAATTAAGATTATTTTTTCTTTTAAAATCTTGTGATTGGGTTGGACAACATTTTCCCAACATCCCAACATTTTCTGCTGAGCATCGCAGTATATTCACTTAAATATGTTTTCTTAGTGAATGTTACTTATAAAATAATTAATAATATAGTAACGTAGTGCAACATTCTTTCAAGAGTTAAATCACTTAGTAACTGAGGACTGACCAGAGAGTTATTATGGATTAGACCCATTGTCCTTTAAGTATTCCTCGTAGCTCTATAATGCACCAAATAATTTTATTAATTAAAAAGTATTTTTTTTATATAGCTCAACCTCATACAATCAGCTCAATTAAAAAGTGCCCAAAAAATTATGCTAAAATATAAGATAACGTTATATTTATTGCCGATAAAATATTAATCTTATTTTCAGTTTTGTTGGCAGATAGGCCAGATGCAAACTGCATAGAAGTTGGATTTAACAAATCTATAGTTTAAAAAATATTATCTTACCTAATCACAGATGGAACTTATTTACTTCATTAATTTGCAGTTTAAATTTATGGGATATATTTATATTTAAAATTATGAAACTGTCTGTTTTACGATGTTTGGGACTTAGTGAGACATCTGCATTGTGCTTTAGTTACTAAAGAAGGGTTAAAAATTTATTGAGTAATCTGTAAAACACTATATAATTAATGATTTTAGGCTTTGTATATTACATTTAGAAATGTTGTACCAGGATTCAACTTCTTTGATCTAAGAAATTTGAAAATCTGTGAATTTTGCAATGGCTTTGTCCCTGCCCTCCCCCCCCCCCCCCTCCCACTCAGGTATATGCTTGGCTGTGTCACATTTTTAAGACTGTCAAGAGGTTTGACATATCTATATGTGTTTTAAAAGATCATCGTTATATTGTGCAATTAATATTCTAATCCCATATCATTTAAATCAACCCACAATCAAAATGATTATACTTTTGTTAGTTATGTACTGAATGGCAAAAGCTTGTTTTATTTATTCAAAATAAATAAACTAACCATAGTATGATAGGTGATGGCCGGTGTGTTCCCTGTCCTCAAAGGTCGGGGTGCTAAGGCAGCCTCGTGCAAGATCATGCTAATCTGCTGTTGAACATCAGGCTGTGGTGCGGGGGACGGATGGGATGGATGTGAAGGAACAGGGACCTGAGGGGGGGTTGTATGGATGGGGGGAAGGAGGGCTTGCGGAGGGGCCATTATTGGAAGATTATTTACTGTTGGCAGAATGGGCGGAGGAGATGGTGGAGGGGATATTCGGATATGTATTGCAGGATAGGCATCTGAAATAAAAAAGTTGAGTTATCTGTTAATGTAAAATTTTAAACCTAATGTTAAACATATTATTTAATAATATAAAAAGCGTTCTAGGTGTTAGGTAAAATTGAAATACCTAACAAGTACAGTAAATTGCCGTTAAAATCAGTTGACCACATGGAAAAATAATCTTTAAAAACCACAAAAATAGAAGGATAAATTAGTCAATTTGGCTAACATTACTTACTGCCCAAATACACAAAATAATGAATGTCCAACCTGTTCAGTTTTTATAAGAGACGGGCAGGCTGGGTATTAGATTGATCGGAAAAACATAAAAGTATATATTTACCTCCGTTAACTAATGGCTTTGGTTCGGATGTTGAATGATTATAGGTGACGAGGGCTGGTTGAGGTGGCTGAGGTGGTGGTGGTGGCTGGTAGATGCTCGGTACAACATGAGGAACGATCCGCGGTTCAGGTAGTGTAGGTATCAACACATCATTAAATGATGAATCCTGAACCTGAAACAATAGGTCTTGTATTAAAATATCATAAATAAACTTTAAATAAAAAGACGACATCATAGGCCATTTAATTTTTGAAGTTAATATGAATTTCGACAGGTGCAGTATCTAACTTCAGTGGAGCCTTTCAACAACGATCCTGTCACATAGATGAAATTTACAAATTACATGAACAGACAGAAATATTGAATTATGTCTAGCTAAATCGGTTTGAAGTGAGTTATAGTGTTATGTGATCAATTTACATGTGTTGGCATCTACAATTTCAAATAAAATTACGTGGCTATCATGGAGAACCAGCCGATGTTCACGATTTACGGATCAAATAGAAATTGCTTTAGAAAACTTGAAAATCAAGCCGCAATTTTTGCGATAGAGAAACATGCTGAATTAGAAAGTAGAGAGTATGAACTTCATTTTGAGTACATTTTGAAGTACTGATGTGTTGTAACTCCAAGTGAAGTGAGTATATTAGGGTGTGGCAGACAATATCCTGCAATTCTGTAAATGAATGACTTTTTGTGGATGCATGCATGCCTTGTTACTTTACTCAGTCGATACTGTTAAGAAAAGTGCCTTTGCATATTATCAGCGTCGAAGGATGACCTGGCCGGGAACAAATTTAAGAACAGACTGGACAAGTTTATCAGAGACGATACAAGTGCAGATTTAGGCTTATCAGCATAAGCTGCCTGCCTAAAACTAATAATAATAATAATAATAATAATAACATGATAAAAACTATTAAATGAATGCCAGTACCAGGAACCTATTATGGTAGCCATTTCTGTAAACATAAATTTGTGATAAGATTTAAAATGGGCTCGATTTGAGATACGTTTAAATTACACTAACCTCTGGTGGTCTTCCGGGTACAGCTTCGGCGGCCGCAAGAGTCGGAACGGCAGAAATGGGAGGCACTGGCAAAAGCAACAAATGCGGCGGTGGATTGGAGACGGGCGATAGGAAGGGCGCAGGCGACGACGGTCGCCTGGCGGTGATGTGCGCAGGCAGAGGACCTGGTTTGCGCTTGAGTGGAGGGGGACCAGGCAACAAAGGGGTGGTTGGACGCCGTGATGCACCGCCCGCTGCTGACCTAGCCGTACCGCTTGCGTTTGATGCTGCTCCACTGCCCGCCGTATTGTTCCCTGTCCCGACAGCCGGCGCATCCATGTCTGCTTCGTCTACCATCATTCGCTAGAAATTTTAGAAATGATACTTGATCGATATTGCAATATAAAGTCGTGGTAGTCTAGTGGTTAAGGCGTTGAACTATTGACCCAAAGGTCACAGGTTCGAATCCGCATATGGTTATACCATTTTTAACGCTTCATCTTCCCTGCATATTTGGCCTAGTTGAGTAGGGCGCAAAATAATTGTATATGACCTAGGTCATAACAATTATTTAAAAGAAAAGACAAGTATGTGATATGTTATATAAATTGAGCAGTGCAATGAGCAGTTTAAGATACCCACGAGAGAAATATTAAAGGTATATAAGTTTATATAAGTAACTTAAGTATTCAATGGAGGGACAAGGTATACATACACATTAGGAAATTTAAATTCCAGTGGAAAGGCCACATCTAAATTAAGAAGATAACATGGACATTAGACACTGCTTATTTTAATAACTAAACGACTGCCAAAATAACTTGGAAAAGACTTTATATCAAAAGTTGCACCTCAAAAACTTCTAATTCATTATTATTACACAAACATTATTATTATTATTATTACATTATTATTATTCATCATTATTCAATGATGATTCAATTCAAGGATCTATTAGGCAAGAATCACTGCAGATCAAATTCACCAAGTTAAAAGTTTCTAGAAGTGAAGGAAGGTTTGAGATGAAAAAATCTAAAGGTGAAAATAATGGGTACTCAACAGACCCAACCTATTTGGGAACATCTATTTGAAAAGGTCAAAGCACATTCCCAGTTGATAAAGAAAATGCACAACTCTAACCTTGTCAATTTTGAAAGGATTCCCGAACATGTGCTGCCGGACGGGCGGTGATTCGATTTCTCTGAGTGGCGGCGCCTGCCGTTTCAGATACTCCTGGTAGTTGCCCATCTGCGCAACGGGCATACAGTGCAAGGAATCTTCATCAAGGAGACGCGTTCTAGCTGCACCGGCTAGCAGGTTGGCCCTCATTCGAACCACCTGATCTAAGAGATCTCGTCTTCGAACATCGAAGGGATTACGGTACGCCCGAGCGCCTAGCGGTCGTCTCCCGGCTGCGCCGCCAGATTTTGGAAGCCCTGCAATGTAAACAAAATAATGTCAGCAAAGGAAAACAAGCAATAAAAACATTTTAGTTGAACACATCAAAAGGGTCTAGCTTATTGTAGCTAAACTATTCCAGCTAACCCAGAAAAGTTTGTGACATTTATTGTTGAACCATACAAAATTGTCATCTCAATAGGTACAAAAAATTGAATTTATTTAATTTTACATTGCCCTGAAAAAAATGTAATAAAACAAAACGGCGTTGAAGAGCAAACAGGATCCTAAGAAAGGGAAATAAGGTGTTCACAGTTCTTGAATGTTTTATATGAGAATTGGTGAATTACCGTTTGAACTACTTGGCCACACGCTCCTAACTCACCAGATCTAGTGACTTTTTTGTTTCCTGCGCTAAAAGTTGCACTCGGAGGACAGGGATTTTTATCGAATGAGGTCATCACTTTTGTAAACAACCATTTTGCAGAGAAAGACGCCGAGTGCTATTTGGACGGGTTGAAGAGATGGGAGCATCGCTGAGAGAAATGATAAGAACTTACAAGGAGACTATGTAGAAAAATTTAAAAAAATTTTTAGAAATTAATATCTTTTATTTTTGAAATAATAATAATAATAAGAAAATAATAATATCTTCTATCTTTGTTAGGTTGGAAACTTTTCAGGCAACCATCGTATAGTCATTGAAGGTATATTCCAGTCTTACCACTTTGACAAAGAATGATTTAGAGAATCAGATTTAGTCAATTTCGAATTTTGCATACTTTCCTTTTATTAACCCCCAGGCAAACAGAGGGGTTGTTATAAGTTGATTTGATTTGTGAGATTTTATTTATCACCATTTATTATTTTTTAGATGATTGATCATTTGTGGATCTTGACTGTGCTCGGTCGGGGTTCGGTGTTTTATTTAATTGATTTTAATTAATTACAATCATTAATTATATTTTTATAAACCAGATTCCACATTTATTTAATATTCTTTATTTATAAACAAAACATACAGGTTCTACTTGATTGTTCACTAAACCCTTACGGGTTTTTATGTGAACTAGTTCGTTCCCACTTTTTAGTTATTTAATAAAATTGATTTGATATATTTTATTACATATTCATTATTCATTACATGACAACACTTTTCACAATTCTGAGCTACACATGACGGTATCTATTCATTCATCTACAAAAATACTATTTAGAATATAATTTTTAAAACGTATTTTGATAAGTTATTTGTTTCCTTTAGATTACTCGGCAGGTTATTAAATAAAATTGGAACAATTCTCTCAAGCCTTCTTTGCCATAATCATTATTGAATTTGGCCACTTCCAAATTTCCTTTTGTTGTTTGCCTTGTTGTTTTACTGTATTTTCTGTTTATATTCCATAAAGTAAAATTGTTCTAATTATTATTATTATTATTATTATTAGTTTTAAGCAGGCAGCTTATGCTGATAAGCCTAAATCTGCACTTGTATCGTCTCTGATAAACTTGTCTAGTATGTTCTTAAATTCGTTCACATTTTTGGCACTTATCACTGCACTTGGTAACTTATTACATGCATTCACCACTCTATTTGACATGAAATTCTTCCTCGGATTAGAACTAAAGGTTGTGTTTGAGAGTTATTGTTCTAACATACCTATAACGAAGCCGCCAAATTCATTAAGCTGATCGCGCAGTGCCACAAATTTGTCCTGAAGACACGGGTGCCCAGTGACATCTCTTTTCAATGGAGATCGTGGAACCACGCGAACACCGTCTGCCGCCCTAGACACTCCCAAACTCGCAGCACCAACGGCAGTGGCTGACTTGTTCAGTACTTCGTTGCAGAGCTTATCGAAGTCCATCTTTGCTTGGTTTTTAAGTCGCTTCAAGTAGTTATGCACGGAGTAGCTGAGGGAGTTGTCCTGTGTGTCCGGCACGAGGTTCTGCATAAGCAGCGTTGGAGCCCCCATTTTAGTCAAAGCACGTTTCAAGGGCTGAAAAGTAAAAACATATAGCTATAACATAGATGTCGCATTATCAATTTCATTTCCGTCGCCCTGAACAGCACTAAAAAGCCTATTTTACTTTAATGCGACTATATTAGGAATGGATTTTGTAAATTATAAAAATGGACTACCGTTGATTATATATATTACTAATAAGTAAATATAAGACTGAATTTAATCCTATAAAGCTGTAATTCTGCATCGTTAGGATGATTATGTTTTACAAATGTATTCTTTAAAACGAGATAAAAAAAAAACACAATAAATATTTTCCTAATTATAAAATAAGTAGAATTAATAACAAGTGAAATAAATTAATTTTCATACAATTTATTGAATATTCCATCTGTTATTTATTTGTGAAATCTATATTTTATGTAAGTACGTGTCATTTCCATATTTTTTTATACAATATGAAATGTAATTTTTTATTTACGTGTAAATTTTATCTTTTATGTATGCGTCAATTGCATCCTAAAATTAATATTTTTTGTAAAACTACAATAATTAAAATACCCAAAAAAGCATTGAAAATAATAAACCAAAATTATATCAAACTCGTAGATGCAAATATGCCGCCAAATCATGTCGCAATAATTATTTGATTAAAAAATACAAACATAAAAACCCAATTTTGAGATATTTCGCATTTGCTTAAAAATATTTTTATTATATGTATTTGTAATAAAATTATATTACATTTTCATTTGATGTATACCATATTGGTAGCCACCTGTGCATCTATAATCGGAAAAACGTTTGTACATTTAATAAAATAAAAATCATCGCTATTAAACTTTTGTTTATTTTCGCTTATTATAATTTTAAATAATATTTCCAGATGAATTAGGAAGATTATAGATTGTTGCTTTATTACGTTTAATGATCAAATATTTTCTTAGTATTTGTAATGATTCTCAAGTCAACCTTCGTGAACTAAAAAAACTCTCAATAATAACTAGTAAAAGCAAAAAAATACAGTATTTGCTAATGTTAACTATTAATTGTCTACAAAGTTATTATAATGAGTGCAATGGTTTTGACTAAAATACGCATAGTATAATTAAAATTATTTAATATTAACATTATTACGTTACAAAAGAGGAAAGTTTATTGCCATAAAACAATCTCTACCAGCTAAAAATTAAAATTATCAACTTTACTAGCTAGTTAATATGCCCAAGCAAGGATAGAATTGAATTAGGAAAAAGGAAGATGTACTTTTAGACGTTTAAAAATTGCAAAATTGTGAGATTCTCTAATGTTAACAGGGAGTCTATTCCCCAGTTTGAACCGTGAAGGACTTTATACCCGTCCGAAGGTATTACAATATGGGTAGTAATAAAGCAAAATGGATATGGTGCAAATTGGTAATACTTTCAAAATATATTATTGATAACTATAAATTAGCATGAAAACGCACAAAGTTTTTAATCCTAGATAGTGCTGCAAACGTTATACACATTAGAGTGCATATTTTAACACTGAGTAATATGTCATGCCTCGACATACCAGTAGAGTTGGCATGGGCAGTTTCCTTTTTTAAGTATTGAAGAATAGGTTTACATGACTTTGTATTTCAATCCCAATTATATACCTATATATGTATGTTTTATTGAAAAAACAAACAGTAAGCCTAAAAAAATATTTGCTTCAATGTCACTCGTGGGGTAGAAAATTTCAATAACATTTATATGCAGTTTGGCAAAGAAAGGTGAGATCGGCAATGTTTTTGGGCCAATACCTAAATAAACAACTTCTAGTTACAGGTTAATCATGAAAATATTTAAAAATACTGATCTAATGTTACTATAGAATTATTCTCTCGATTCTTATATGTGACATTTAAGGTTAATTTTGATAAAAATTGTGAGAAATTTTTAGACGCTTGCAACTTTTAGAATAGAACTTTACTACTTTATTATATTAAGTAGATATATTACATAAGTATATAAACAATTTTGTTGTTTTTGATCAATCGTTAAAAATCATTTTTCCTTGAGTGAGCAACACATTTAGTTTTTACTAAAACGTGCAATGCCATTCTCGGGGGTAGGGTGTGGTGAGAAGCGGAAGCGGTGCACATTTTTTCTATCAAACACGCAAACTGCAATTTAATAATAATTTGTTAAAGAGTGATGTTGCTATTGTTTTGTTCAATCCTCGGCATATTCCACAGTCCATGCGGCAACTAAAATATCATTGAACGCCAATAATTTCATAATATTTCATTATAATAAAAAGCCTTTTATTATGTACTTGAGAAATGTAATACCAAGATAAGATTTTTTTCGTAAAGAATAGTTTCTGCACAATTAACTATTTTAAACAGTTTAAGCCGAATATTCAGGACGCATGCACATTGACTGTTTGACAAAAAAACTGTGTGTGTGTGTCATATTTGTCTCTTTTGCAGCACTCTGGGGATAGATTCATGCTTACTGTATTTAGGGGGGAGATTTCTAGCTGCATGACAAAAATAAAAAGAAGAGTGATTCTGCAACTTTTATATGGAGAAGTTACCAGGTTACACGCTCTTAAAGGTAGGTATAGGTAAACTCATGTTTGTTTATTTTTTAGAGGTATTTACTCACAGAAACGTAATAAGAAGGCATCCTGTCAATGTACTGCTGAAAAGCCATTTTCCATTCAGGAGGTGGTTTGCATCTGTGAATCTTAAAAAGCTCATCTAGGAGAGGCAGCAGAACGGGATAATTGTATGGCATCACGAAGAGATTCACACACGTCAGGTTAGTGCTGGCTTTCAAGTAGCCAAATGGCTGACCCATCTCTGAACCTTTCGAGCTGTTGGCCACAAATACCTGAAAATAAATAAATTTATGAAAGCCAATTTTAACAACACACAAAAAATATAATTTTGTTTCTGAGCTAGAAATAAAAAAATTATGTGAATGTCTATATATAAAATAAGAGTAAGATAATGGAGACAGTTACAAATTGTCGTCAAGTAGGCAGGCACCCCTTATTCAGGAAAATAATCAGTAAGTCTCGCACTATCTTCACCGACACAGCGAGTACACATTGCGGTGATTTGGAAGTCATTTGTGACGGTGCCTTAAATACGGAAGTTGGTCGAGCAACTGCTACCGTTATGAACTTAGACCAAGAAAGTGAACGAAACATCCGCCATTAGTTGGATGGTTGTGTCAAATTTTCTCTGAAGGCGTGTGTGTGTGAAGGAGGGGGATGTGTGATCATCGCCGAAACGAATAGATTAAATAGTATTGTACTAATGATATGTAAAAAAATGTAAAAGCATTAGATTGACAAGCGTATTTCCAAGCAAAACTCGCAGTTGTTTGAAAGTGTTCATCCATAAAAAAATCTTCTAGTTATCTAATCGTCTAAAACATTGCTTCTTTATATTTCTTAAAAAATGTAACGCTTTGTTCTGTGAAGTTAAAAACGTTATCAAAAATTAAAATTACATACCTGCCAACATATTGTGGGTTGTTTCCTTGCTAAAATGAACTGGGTAAGTGGACTTGGCTCCAACTCATATTTATCAAAGGGAAGATTATCTATTACCATTGGTTCCTGACTAGTACAAGTAAATTTCACAGCTGGATGGGCAGTTCTAGGAGGCTGAAATAGTCAATGATTTCTATTATTAATTGTAATATAGACGACACCCAAAAGGCACAAGGTTATTAACTCCCTTTTAGCACAATTTTTGAGTCGACAAAAAACATATTTTTTTTTTTAAAAGTGAATAATAATTCAGATTATTATTTCAAAACCTAGGTTATTTATTAATAGACATATTACATATAGTTATCAGTTAAGGATTCAAATAGTTTTGATACCAAAGAAGAACTTTTTAATTTCAATAAAAAAATGTTTTCCACCTTTATGTTCTAATATTTTAAGTTACTGTATGAGGTTAGTAAAGAATTTATTTTACTTTTTAATAAATATAAAGCTATGATAAAGTATAAACTATTGTATATATACATTTACATTGTTACAATAAATAAAATGCATATTATTTTTAAAAACACACACATTATTCTTATCTTTAACATCACTTGCATGAGTGTACTCTAGTGACCTACTTTTGAGAACATTAAACTGCATGGACCAGTATAGTAGCAAAAGTGTTGATAGGTCCTGGTGTATTTAGTATTTTGTGCAAATGATATTACAAAATATTTATAGTTATATCAAATTGGATTATTCTTTTTGTGCCACTCAGTATATGTATGTATACATTTTAAGATATTTTATTGGAAGTACACTTGATGTATGGGTTAAATTAGCCTAATTAAGTATCTTAAAAAAATAATTAGGAATCTCGCAATAAGTATCAAGTCTGAATATTAATTATAACACAAAAAGAGTGTAAAAAATTGAGGAAGTAATGGTTTTTATTTTGTTTTTATATCTCTATTGCAACCCGAGTTATTGAATTCCAATTTAAGGATATCAACTTCATTATTATTATATTAAGTTTTTTGAGAAATAAA
This sequence comes from Neomicropteryx cornuta, assembly GCA_020383195.1. Lineage (NCBI taxonomy): Eukaryota > Metazoa > Arthropoda > Insecta > Lepidoptera > Micropterigidae > Neomicropteryx > Neomicropteryx cornuta. The sequence goes on from JAHKQU010000014.1 coordinate 18,964,513, forward strand.
AAAAAATCGAACATGATAACATTGTTGTTAAACCTAAATATTAGAAATGATAAGGCAATCAAAAAAGATATAATTTTCTACAGATAACATCCTAAAGAATAAGTAAGGTAAATACCAGTGTGGGTGCATTAGGATCTGGACGGAAGGACTCTGGAATAGGCCAGAATCCAACTGCAAATCCTTTCTGAGCAATGGTCCTCGGCACGTAAATTAGTCGTCGGCACGAATGCCATGCTGCAGGAGTTCCAATGGGAAAATGATTGCCACCACCATTCCACCGGGTCTGCTGACAAAAAGAACAATAATTAGAACACTATACATTTATGAAGGTATCGTGAGGACAGGGCATGTTTAGAGGCGGTATTAAAAAAAGTCACCCAGCCTAATTTAGACGATCCTCATTGAGCTCACGAGAAGTCAAGCCTAAGTATTCTCTCTCTCTCACTCTTACTCTCTCATTTTTGGAACTGACGGCCACTTGAGTCACTTTTCTGGACAATTTACCTCGAGCCGCCGCAAACTATTAGTTGCTCTATCAGCAAGAAGCGTAAAAACACAGCTTCGAACCTCTTAGGAAAATATAAGGACTACTAGTGAAGTTTGTGTTTAAACTTCTAACTGAGAGAATATGTACTTACCCAACAAACAGAACAGCTGTGAATTCTACTCACCGCCCATTGTATGAGATCTCATATTTCATATTTTTCATCTAAATGATGTACTATTATAATAACATATACATCAATAAGATGAATTATGAACCTCTAAAATGAATAAACAAATAATAATATTAATAATTTATTGTGTCTAAATTTTAACAAAAGATGTAGTTTCAGTCACCTAACTAAGCAGCGCACTAAGGTAAACTTAGGATTTAGAATGAACGTTAAATATTTTGTAAATATAAACTAAAGATAGAATTATAACTAAGTAATTAGCTGGCGTTAAAATATTAATTATATAAGTCACCTATAGCTACAATTATTTTTATATCCTTTAAAAAATACTTACTATAATGAAGAAAGGCTTAAACTAGCCTCCTGGCCTCTCCAACAACCCCTAAGTCTTTCGAAATGGTCTTGGGACACCCGTATAGTTAAATCAGGTTCGTTTTAATTTATACTCTTTATAGCAAGTGCATAGCTGACCACCCGAAGTCAGGTCCACCTTGAGAGAGTAGAGGAGAAAGGACACCATCAAAATCAAATAATTGTAAATACTTACCCCATTCTTATCCATTTCGGAATCATAGGTTTCATTTTGTTTGTCTTCGTTGTTTAATCCGTCATCAACTGCGCCGGTCTCGTTGCCCTCCCGTCCGGTCGTTTCGAGGGCTGGAGGATCCGGTCCTACCTTCTCAAAGTTTATCACCACTCCACTTTGGACCTTCTGCACAAGGCTGTCTATACACTGCATTAACATTCGATGCGATGTGATACAGTAAGAGCGACCTGGTATAATAAAAGTACAAATAAGTTGCTGTATCGCTGTCTCAAATAAAATATGAAATTCTTTGAATGGCAATGTGTGTAAATTACAATCGTTTGTGACCCAATTTATGGGACTCACTCATTCCGTTACATACACATCACCATGACTGTGTAACATCAAAAGTGATTGATGTGCATGTGTGTTATGTAGTATTGGAAATAATAAGAGTTTGTTATCCTAATAAATATGTAAAAATAATTGCATCATTAACCATTTATAATAATAATCAAAATATTGTAATATTCACTAACCGCCCGTTACTTCGCACATTGCATCGATCGGTGATGAATCAGAAGGCACCAAACCAGTGTCCCTTTCAACTGCAGGAGTTCCAGATAATCGGAGAACTAGAGAGAACAGCCGTTGATCCCAACGAAAAGGTTCTCTGGTCAATTCGGAACCAGGAATTGGACAATTCATTGGTAAATTAAACTGGAAGTGAAAAAAATAATTTCCAAAACTATATTTTCGATAACCTATAACCTTACATTGACCTTACATTTTTGCAAATATATTATGTAACTATGTAATTATTTTAAAAATACATTTAATTTGGAATTTCACTGTATACACATTTCTGTAAAAAACAGATTGTGTGTGGCTTTGACTGTAATGCTAAAGAAGTGTATGATCGACGGAGCAAACTGCTGTATTAACTAATTTCTTCGGGAAATCCAAAACCTAACATCAACTAGTTGAAAGTACTCCCAAGACTAAACTGCGTCTTGAACAACAAAAACAGTCTAAATACACAAGGTGAAATTTGCTCAATAAAAAATTACAGAGACCAGAAAATAAAACCAATGACCGTTTTATTGGATTGAATTTATTGGATCAGAACAAAATACCAATGCAACCTTTAAGAAATAATGTGGCCGATATGCAAAAGGGAATGCATCGGCCACACCATAGAATAGTTTAATTGCATAGAAACTTTACGGTGCTGTGGCAAAAAAATCATTTTGCCACCAGTCGATGGTCGAAGTCAACATGCCTGCCATTTTGTGCAGCCGACATTGACAAACGATATGCTATGCTCGCGGTCGCTGAGATTTTATTATAGGTGTTATTTCCATGCCGGCCCCGCGTGCTTTTACATACATACGTCACACATATTCACACCAACACCGTTGCATTAAGTAAACTTTTGGATAGTGGCTCAATAAATAGAATTGAGGTAAGGACCATTCTATACAATTAAACTGTTCTATGGGCCATACCAGACAACCACAATGATGACTCACATGAGTCGAGACTGCCGAAAAAGAACCATTGCTGCCAATGCAAAATAGACACCCTAACTCCACTTAGGAGACACATAAATCAAGTACTTAAACACACTCAATGGCAAAGATGACCTACCCGGGTTCACCCCACTGGGAATCAAGCCCACTTTACTTAGCAGCAGGCCTTCAGACCAGGTCAATGCCCATAAATGTGATAAAAAATTAGCTTCTAACGAATTACCGGCCGAGATCAGACCCATTAAGAGTAGATTTATATTGTCAATAAGTATGTAATAATTTAACATTGAACAACTGCTATCGTCAAGTGCATAATAAATAGATACACGTGTGAGAACTTACATCATCTTGAACGCCAGCGTTGCTAGATAACTTCCCGCCGTCAGTTATAACGACAATTACAGACGGTTCAAGATAAAACGGACATCTACCTTGGCCGTATGTATCGATGCCCGTCTGCATTCTGTTTATATTGAGCACGTCGAAGGCATGTTTCAAGGCAGCTCCCATTGTCGTCATGCCGAGGCATTGGAGATTTTTCAATTCGTTCATAAAGGTCGCAAGGTTCTCTTTCCATCCCGCCTAAAAATGAACAAAATATACTTGTTTATATGCTTATATATTTTCTTTTTATTTTAATGGCTTGGCTTTTGAAGCTGCTTAACCATCATCCTTTAATGTTAATCCTGCGTGAGCAAAAATAATAGTCTCTACTAACCTCTTTGACTGTAAACCTATCGAGCGTTTTACACATTACTATTGAACAATCAGCCACATATTTACAATTTAACAAGAGGCATATTATGACGTGTGAATATATTATTATAATATATATGAAAATTGTTGTTTGATGATTCTCAATCAAATTATTTTTTTTAAAATATGAAGTAGATAGCGTTTCATCATAGAATAGTTTTTTAATCGATGTAGGCAGCAAACTAGACTCGTCGCTCGCCTTGTCCAGATGCTCAACAGAACTGTTATGAAATGCAGAAATAATGATAATATTTTTGTTCATATTATTTCTTTCACACTCTGTAATCTAATCAGGTTTCAGTGCATCTACATTTAAATGACTTAAATTATATGTATACTTGCAGGAACGTTTGAAATGCGTTTTTTTTTTGCATACAAACAATATTATCTTTAATAAAGTAAACATTTTCATGAAGTGGGCTGAATTGAGTTAGATTGCCATCCAAAATTAATTTTAAAAGCTGCTTTTAGTAACACAATAAAACTGACGAGGGGACTGGGGGTGTGCAGCGTCACTCTTACAGCTCACTGTTAAGTAATTTACACGGTATACCACTATCACACTCATGACTGCATGAAATGTTTTACGTAGCTTACAAATTTCTCTCTTTTTCCTTTGTACGGTACGAACACAGCTTGTAAAATACAGACCGCCCGTACAGAATACGGATGTATAGCAACCCTACCTTTAGCTTATATTTAGTTTAGTTTTGTGCTAATGCACTGCACTAAGACAGGTCTTTATAAAATAGATGATTTTATAAAATACAATATGTGAATAAATTAAAAGATTATCTTTATATTTTTTATATTAAAATAAATAACCAAAATCTAAAAAATCTCTATCTAGTTCTAAGAATAAACTAAAAAAAAATATTGTATGAAAATTATTTATTAGTAACAAAAAAACATCTGAAAATAAAATATTTTGGTAATCGCGCCCACACGCGGCGCAGTTCGTCAGCGTAGCACCTACATACATCTGTGATGCAAACTCCGAACTACATGTCAATGAAAGCTGGCTGGTGGCTCGATCTAGCTAGTAGCTGGATATTCGCTTTGCTTGATGCTTCGGCTTCGGCGGCGCGTTGTTCAGTAGGCGGTGGCTAGCGCCAGCTCGTATTGTTTTTTTTAATTGTTTGTGAACATGTATTCATCTAATTAGGATAAGAAATAATGGCGATAAGAGAGCAGTAGTTGGTTAGGTTATAATAAAATATAGTAGTAAAATGACAGCGAATAACAAATGTCCTGGATCCCCTGTTTACGCATAGCGTGTGAAATCGCGCCGCGATAATTGAACAAAGAACCGGCCACTTTATCATCGGAAACAGTGCCACAATTTTATTGAGACGATCCCACACAAATCAATGACAACACAAACTTTTGGATGACACATTAAATCTGTTTGTACTCCGTACTAACCTTGATGTTCGCGGGTGGCTCTTCAAACGTTAGCAACATATACCTGTCACCCCTGCTTTCCAAAGATCTTTGCCGAACCTGCCACGGACAGAAAAAAAAATAGTCAAAGCATTGTAAAAAATATGTTCGCTACAAACCGCCACTGCAGTAACTTACCTTTACGAATGTTTCCACGGCGCCTTTAGCTACATCTAGCAATGTTGGACGTCCGCCCAAGTACGCTCTTTGATTCATCGATGCCGATGTGTCTATTAAAAATACTATAATGGTCATTTTGGATCCCCGATGCTAATTGACTTCTAAATACATCGAAATTAGTTCCTCGTAGGGGATTCAAAAAAACCAATATGGCCTCTTCATCGCGCGCAGCCCCAGAAGGCGACCGTTTCCCAGCCGCTTCGACAAGCAGCTGAATTGAGCAGAATGAACGACACGGACACGGCCCGTACGCCACGCCACGAAGTCTCATGTACCACGTGACCCCGCTCGCTCACCGCTGCTTCGTTTTCTCTGAAACTAAAATATTCGGTCGTTGTCGCATTCCCCTTCCATTCCACCGACCGAGCGAGCTATCCAATAGAATGCGTTACAATTTCAGGCGCTAAATTTAACTGATACATAATTGCTTGTAATATGCAAAACAATTCAACTAATATTCACTGACAAAAACTTCAAGCTAAGTATTAACCTGTAACATTTTTAAAATTAATGGTCACAAAACTATGATCTATAATCGTTTTAAATCGGTTTGAATATAATACACATATCGGTATCCAAGATAACAATCACTTAAAATATATATTATTTTCTATTGGTAATTATTGATTAGTGCATAAAATACTTTAGGAAGTAAAATGTGGCAGATGACACATATTTCAGATTTTAGCAAAAAATATAACAAAAAACAGTTATACGAGTGTCGAATATTGGAATATTAAATAACATGATTATTATTACTTCATTTAAATTTTCCTTAAAGTAATTTTATAATAATACTCGTCAATATTTATGTTTCCGTTCTTATTTAATCTATTGATTGGAAAAAACAAAAAAAATATTACCAGCGTAAAAGCACTTTTCAGGAATGGCAATAATAACAATGACATTTTCTAATGACCGGATCATTTTATTCGGATCACACGATTAACACGACTTTTATGCAACGAATCTTCTTTCTAAGACAAAAAAATGGTGACTTTAATTTATATTATCCCGACAGACTCATATGTGATCTAAACGGCGTGGTTGTTTTTTGAGAGCATCAATCTACATATAAAAATTCAACTCTATCTCATTCTTTTCGAGTTAAAAGTTGCAACTGACGGACAGACAGCCTACAAGCTTAAAACGTACCAGGCTAGGTTTATTAGTAGGTACTAAGTCTACAGCGTATTTAACCCATGTTGTTAGTTGTTATCACGTTGGCTGAAAGGATGACTTGGATTAGTACCTATTATATTTAGACATTTAATTAAAACAATAGTGACAACTTTTATCGATTTTATTTTATTCATGTAGGCCATATTTTTCAATAAAATATATCATGACGTCTTTTTATTCAATCATATTTAATTTCAACCATAAATTTCCACGAAACAATGAAACCGCTAATCTATCGAATCCGAAAAGTTGTTGCTGCATAAGCTCAACCTTCGATAAAAGCGTGCAATTACGACCAATCAAAAAATATAAACCCAATAAATCTTGTTTTCTATGTATATAAAAATGAATGTGTCTCTGCTGTCTAAAGCATTATAACTTCGAAACTACTCTGCCGATTTAGCTATTTTTTTAAATGCTCGTAATAGTTTGAAGATGGTTTTAGGGAAAGAAAAATTTGAAAAATTTTCCCGGAAAATTCGGAATAATCAGAAAACGTTTTCTACATCTGAATATTTTAAATTTAAATTTGAACACATTTTATAAATGGGTTAATTTTGCCCATAATTGGTACTACGAAGTGGAATTTTTGTTCTTGTAACACATGAAGCATTAGCTCAAGCTCCCTGAGACGCATTAGCTCAAGTAGAGAGCTACAGTTAACTGCACCTGACATTATTTTGTATGTATATACAGTATCGGCTTTAACCCTTCTTTCAGCTAAGGATTCAATTTTATGAAATCGAGAAGAATCGGATCCACTTGCAAAGTGCGTAGAGGATTTACGATCCGTGTTTAAGGATTTTTTTTTTGAACCGCTTCAGTTTTAGATGTGTAAAAATTCCAACTTTGGGATTAACATACCATTTACCTATATTTAAAACGATAACAAAAACATGCGCTATCATTTTTTTTTTTTTTTGTTAAACAAGCCATATTGAAAAAAATAGATGAAAAGGGGTTTCAACTTAGTTCAACTGCTTTTAAAAAAAAATGCTTCTGACCGAATCTGCGCTTTGATAAAATATCAATGATCGGAATATCTTGCACTCAATCGTCCAATGAATAAATTCGTTTCGTTCGTTCAAGAAATCCGTCAAGAAATCTGCCCTCGACTATTTCTCTGATGTCGATCCTGGTTAACCTGGCCACTGTCATGTTTGACAGTTGAGGCTGATATTTTTGGTTAGGTAGTGATTTTGACTTTTGAGTTTTGTTTATTTCGATGAAATATAATTGTTGCCGTTTACCTTTTATTATATTTGTGTTTATTATGTTTTCATAATATCTCATGTTTTAGAAGTGTATTCTTCGTTCTATTCTTAAAAAGCTTCCAGTCGACTCGAAATGGACAGTTTGATAGATCAATTTGGATCATCTCTTGATTCTTTGGTCACCGGAAATCAAACGCATGATAATAAATTTGGAACGTCGTATCTTTATAAATATCGTCAATACAGTGGCTTAAAACAAGAAGAGAGAAGGCAAGATCTCCTTTCGCGCCAAAAAAAGTATATCTATTTGTTTTTCCTTTTATCACTGCAACTTCCTATCAGGGGTCAAAAGATATTTTTTGAAATGTCTCTCTTAAACCCAGTTAATATGAAGTAATAATCTAACAACTTACCGATTCAGAATATTCGTTTTGAAGGCGTTTTATGTCTGAAAAAAACATTTTTGCTATCCTCGTAATCTTTGTAATGTGATGGAACTGTTGTTTGCATACATTTTATCAGATTTAAACTACCGTAAATGCATTATGACTTCATAAAATCATAATATCACAAAATTTTACTTTGTATACTAATTCTGTGTATAATATAAATGTGTTTATTTTTTGTAAATTAATTTTGTTGATGGAGTCATCATGTTCGTTGCTAATATATCAATTTGACGTGCCTGCCTTGAGCATGTAGCATTTTTTATTTATTTATGCATTAAATAAATTTACAATTTTTATTATTTATGTGCCAGCCAAGCCAAAGGCTTATCTGCTGGAAAAAATATTTGCAGATATAAATATTTGTGAAATATAATGTTCACATTATTCGGTTCTGTATTTTACAAATCCTTTACAAGAGAAATATAATAATCCTATATACATTGTTATAACATAGTAGGTAGTAATTACAAAAAAATAATTATAATTGTTAATAACATTGCAAAACAATAATTTACCAGCTAAATTTATTTATTTAGAAACAATTATATCAGATGTACTTGTATCTTAACAAAAGTTTATGCTTATATTTTATTTCTAGAAAAAGATGTCGAACATTCGATGAATTTCGCGGAGTGCTAGATGATGCAGCCGAAAATGATAATCCTAAGGTTTGGTTTATTTAAAAAATATTTTATTATTTCAAATAAGTATGTCTTTAACCCCTAGACTCCGTAGAACGTCATTGGACGTTCGGTCCGCGCGGACATTTCGTGTCCGTTAACTCCGTAGAACGTGATTAGACGTCCGCATTAGCCGCTTGATTTTGTTTATTTTTAGTATTATTTCAGTATTATTCATTAACTTGACGGTTTTTTCATTGAAAATTACAACGAAACATTTTTGTTTTTTTTTTTTTTTCATTTTAATGTAGTTTCTACTACTATTTATAAATGTGTATTGAAAATACACTAATGTACTACCCTTCCAATATCTATAACTTTTTTTTAACTTTTTTCTTTTTTCCGAAAAATGTACATATTTTGGAAGACTTTTAAATTGTAATATATAGTTATAAATATATGAAAATGTAAAAAAAAGTGTTGATTTTGTTTATTTCGTATATTAAAAAAAAAAAAAAAAAAAAAAAAAAAAATGGCAACATTTTTATTTTTTTCTTCTTTAATTTACGAGACAAACATAATCAATGTGATATGGTGTAATAGATAATTTTACGGTGAATCCGATGATACCAGATTTGTAAAAATTGAACGACTCATGCCTGCACTATGGATTTTATAGTAGTGAGTGATTTTTCAAGGTCAATAACTACGGAGTCAACGGCTTTTGGCGCCAAAATAAACTACGTAGTTTAAGGGTTAAAGCAACACTTCATAATTTTTCTAATGTCATAAAGCTCCCATTTCTTCCGATTTGATTACAAGCAAATTACTTGGGTTAGTTTTGTCAATTATTAATTTTAGGTAACCTGTGAATTTTGTAACCATGATTATGCAAAGACAACTCTAATTTGATTTATCTAAAATTTCATATATAATTAAGCATTCTATGATGCTAAAATATATTTTGAGTAGACCAGGTTTATCCTATGTAACATACACAACACACACACATAAATATTTAATATATATACTAGTTTTGGTATGGTACTTATTTAGAAGCAGAATATGTCCAACTTAGTTGAAACAAAATTTTATGTCAACCTCTTTATTTGTTTTTAGTGTGGTACCAATATCTATTTTAAATTACGCTGGTTATTGTTACAGATACTTGCAAAAATACAATGTTGTAATATTTTTAACAGGGTTACAGACCGCTTGATGTCCCCGGCTTCAGCAAATCTATGAGAAAATATGCTAATATTTTGATGCTTTCCGAGTGGTTGGTGGAAAGACCGTTGGATTTGGAAAGCAATTGGTATCTTGTTCCTTGCCCGGTAGGAAAGAGAGTGGTTGCTGTCCATACAAAGGTAATCTACCCTACAAGAAACCTCAATTGTACAAATAAATGAGTAGTGTTTGTGGCATTGGAAATATTGGGGTAAGCTCAACTTGTCCATAAGGAGCAAATGCTAGAGAAGAATAAAGAAGGGAATATTACCACAATATTGTAAAACAATAATTAACCAGCTAAATTAATTTATTTAGAAACAATTATATCAGATGTACTTGTATCATAACAAAAGTTTATGCTTATATTTTATTTCTATATAGAAAAAGATGTCGAACCTAACCTAACCTAACCTAACCTATGCAATATTAACTGATATCTAGATTTTATACTTAAATATCATTAGTGAAAATCACTATCATATTTTTTTTAATTTGTCCAGTTTATCCAATATAACAACCATCATAATCACAATGTCACAATGAGGTATCTAGTCCAAAAAGCGATGACTAATTATAACACAAAAATAAATTAAAAAATCTTGTAATGGTTTGTTTTTTTATCTAATAGAACCCGAGTTATTGAGCTTCAAAGTCGAGCATCTCAAATTACGAAACACGACCTTTCAAACACCGAGGTTCACATTTTGTGTAAAAATTGTTGGCGGAAAACATTTCTTACTGTTAATCCCCTAGGGGCAATGTCACCTGGGAAGACATAAAGGCATTACCTACCCTATAAAAATAATTTATAATGATATATAGTATAAATATTGTAAGTAGATAAAACATATTTTATAATAAAAAGGATTATATTTTTATTGTGGATACATTCTCTGCGAGTAGTGTGCCGCAATTTGGTTCGAAAAGGTACAAAAAGGCACATTCGATAAATACTGTTTGTTTTGTACTGTCTGACCGATTAAAAATGTCATGCTTGGCACTTGGCTCATATTTCTATGGGAAATGCTATATATGTGACAGAGACTTCTTCATAAACTTCTATGCTCTTTTAAGGTTAGGCATTATTTTTTTACATATAAAAGAGAAACATAATAGTTTGTTGATGATAGTATTGGAATAAGTTCACACGTGTCACGCATTTTGCTTTCTATATTTTCGTTTCCTAATGAAAGAGACAATGTGCTAACTTATGTTACTATTGTCTGCATCACTAGATGGTGGCCATTAGAGGTAGACTATCACACATCTGACTTCTACTCATTTCCTGTTAAAATACATTTGACTTTGGGTAAATACCCAAAGTCAAACGTCATAGCAATTATAAAAAAAAAACTTATTGTTCATTAAAATTTCGTCATTATTTTAATTATTTAATTATTTTTACCCATAAATTTACTTTGAAGCCTATTATTTATATAAAAAAACAAATTGCTTTCAGAGTTGGAATCTGCATAATGTAGACTGATTTTATAGTACGAGGGCCCAGAATATTCCTCAGGTTTTTAAAAATATATATTAACTTCCTCGCTTTTTCCGATAACATATCAATTTGTGCTGACCAGTTCATCTTATTGTCAATTACTACGCCAAGCTACTTCATTTCGTTGACCTCCTCCAATTGGTTTTTTTTATTTACAGGGTTACACAACTTGCTACAACAGAAGCGGCATTAAAATGTTATCATTTCCGTCAGCATTGAGTTACGCAAACAAGACCAAAAATACTTACACAATTTTGGACTGTGTTTGGAATATAGATAATAAAGCGCTTTACATACTTGATGTATTGGTTTGGGATAGCTATTCAGTTTTGGATTCATCGGTGATTAATTTAATATATTTATAAATTATTTTTATAATAACAAGTAGTCATTCTTCATTATCGCTTACTAGTTGTTTTTATCTCTTGTCTCCTGACCCTTTCAGTCACTAACAATGAATAGCATCATCATGAATATATCCCGGGATAGCTGCTGAGATGTTTTTTCCGATGCGTCTTCTATATTTTATGTTGGCTTTTGCACAAGGTTTGGCTGACATTGTGAATTTTCGATTTAGTGTTTGAATATTTTTTTTACCAATAAAAACTGGTTACATTTTTTGTATTGTACTTTTAGCGCATAGATCTAGTTAAGATCTATTAATTAATACCAAAACCCACATTATAGCTGCTCTAATTCTCAAACTGTATGATTGGAAATTTATCACCAAAAAAAAAATACCAAAATCAATTTATTTTGGGTTATTTAATGTTTTTTATTGCCCTGCAAACATTACATAAAGTATATTTTCTATACTTTGTTTATTTTTCAGAGTTTGTGATCAATTTTTAATTTAATTTTTTATTAATTTTACTTGATTTTGATCATAATTATAAATTGTTGGGTAAACTAGGAAATTCCTATTTTGTAGAGAAGCATATATTTGTTACTTAACTGGCTGAAAGCCGCACTAATTAAGAGAAGGAAAATAAATAATGATAAAAACAATTGAAACTACATCCTATCAAATAATTTAAAACTGTTTACTACAAATATTTTATGTGACTTTTTCTAATAATCTGTGGCTCGCCTCAGTACCCAAATTTATCAGCTATTTTTTAACACTCTAAAAGAACATTTTATTAGATTTAGTTGACTTTATAGCTATATCTAATAAGTTAAATAGTTTTGGCCCTTTAAAACAAATATTCCTGTAGCCAAAATCGGATCTCGATACTGGTAATTCCAAAAAGGCCGCTATCTGTGTGTGGTGTTGATGTTCAGACTGTTTTGCATATTATGTGTCTATCATTATGGAAGATAATAATGGTCATTGAATGAACAACTGCGGTATGTCCAATAATTTTAAGTCAGTAAACAGGTCATCTGAGGGATGTCTACATGATTTTCTGAAGACATCTTTTATTATTGCTTTCTGGGCAACCTCAAGTGAGTGAAGGGAATTGATTTAATTATTTGATAAGATGTATTTTTGGATTTCAGATATAAATGTTTTGTACTTGTACAGCTTTAAAAAAATATATCTTCATTTTCTTCTAGACTGAATTTAGAAGATATTGGATTGAGACAAAGTTTTCTGAAACACCGAAATTAACAGACACCCAATGCAAGTTTTTGAATAATATTCATTTATTGCCTAAAATATCCTGTTCGCCGGAGAGTTTAAATCAGTAAGTTTTGATAAAATTTTATTAATTTCCTCTACACTGCTCGAGCCAGAGATTGTCCATCTCACATGCCCAGCCATTTCTGATGGATACTGTACCATGAAACCTATTTAACCGACATTTTAACACACCCAATGCAGAGAAATAAACTATATTGGGAGTTGATTTCAGGACTGTTCTGATAGCAAAAAATTCAGTAGATTTTTAGGTCTACTGTTTTTTGTTGCTTGGCCAGGTTCTTATGAATGAATCTCTCTTTGGGGAATTCTCACTTTGTTGTTAACGGAGACATTTCTTTGATAAACAAGTCTCAAGTGCTACATAGGTAGTTAAAGTCTATTTGTCTACTCCATGCACATTTAGGGCTAGAAAGCTAACAACGGGAATCCACGGGTCTATCATGTGTGAACACGTTCACACATGATAACTCGACAGGATGGCCTTCTGTAGTATACAATAATTATGAATTTAATAAACTATACTGTTTATGTGGTAAAAGGGTAGCTGAACTGGAAATCACTGTCTAAAGTCAGGCCCATTATCGGAGAGAGAAAATAATAGTTACAGTTTACAATGAGAGATATAAAAAAAAAGTTATGAAAACTTTAAGACCATTTTTAGCAATTAAACTACAGTGGATATTTTTAATTGCAGGGCCTTCATTAAATTTCCTTTCTTCCCTGAAAATGCACCTTCGTTGGATGGTTGGCTGCTGTACCACAAAGATGCCATTTATGAATCTGGTACTACTCCTCTGGTTGGATGGTTCAAACCTTACATGACAAATGAAGTTCTTGGAAGTGGTAAGTTTTTATTGGTAACTTGTTGGTAAGACTCAATCAAGGTTGATAAGATTTTCGCATGTTTTCTGGTCAGCTCTATCTGGTTGATCCCTGTTGTTTGTATTTATTTGACATCAAAAGGTGTTCTTTGGGGATGTTGCCTTCCTACGGGACAGTTAACCTTAGGGAGTAAAGCTTAAAGAATTCCTCGTAAATATAAAACCCTATAGTTTTGATGAAAATCAGTGGATTTAGATGTAGAATTTAAATTTGGTGCATTTTTCTTGTCTCAAGTATTCACATAATTTTTAAAATTTTGAGTTATTTTTGATTTTCTTTTTATTTAAACTGTACTACTTATTGTTTATTCTTTATGTTAGAAAAAATAATCTTGGTCTCTCCTAATGTAAATTAAATGTACTTTTAGAAAATAAACAATTTGAACTTGAATATCGGGGAGTAATGTAGTGTAGTGGTGTAATGCCATTTTGAAAATGCAATCATAGCCATGGCTGTTTTATATATGAAGTTAAATGGTGTTTCACTAGTATATCTATAAACACAAAGAAACTTATATATACTTATATCTCAATGAATACAAAAACAAGTACATAACTAAATTGACATCTGAAATTATTTTACAATTAGTGAAATCATTTTTTATCTCAACTTAATATTTCTTCTACGTATTTTCTTTCAGAAATTACAGTCCATAATGATTACACTCTTAGCAAACCTGACAACTATACCAACCAAGCTGAATTCATCAAAGAATTCGACAAACACTTAGAGAAAAAGAATTTACGACAACAGGATAGCTGGGATAGGATTAAAAAAGATAAACAAGCAAGGGAAAGCAAGAGATACAATGCTCCAAATGTTTTTAAAGATTCCTCTGAAATGCACGAAGCTGATAATTCAACATCTAAGTGCGAAGAGGGTATGGATAGCGATGTACAAGATACGGGCGAAAATCTGACGAATTTAGAAAATTGTGTTACTTCTGAAGCTCTGGAAAATCATAAAAATGTTCAAAATGGACTCAATCAAATGGATGCAGATATTTCACAATGATAATAATTAAGTTTTTTTTTATCTTGTCTTAAAACATGTAGTTTTTTTAAGTTAATTTGAATGTGAAGTGTGCAAAAAGCAAATTTGACTACCTTAACAACAACCTAAAAAAATTGTGATGTTTAAGAGTAGCATTGTGAGAACTGTCCTTAATTGACTCTTGGAATGTTTTCACTCGAAATTAAATACAAATGCTGTATTTAATTTTCATCATTAATAAGTCTGACGGGAAAATATTTTTTTACCATGAACAAGCTCATTGGAATCATTGTTTGTCCGTCTCTGGCTTATTTAAAACATTTTTAGTTTTCCTGATTTTATTTCTACATGTAAAGAGGCTTGCTATAATCAGACTGCAATGTTTTATGTACAAAAAAATACTTTTCAAATGTATTTCAGATTTACTCAAAACATAGACTTTGATGGTCTCTTTCATAACAAATAATTTTTTGATAAATTTTAATATCAATGATAATTATAAATAGTGTTTGTATCGAGTTTTGAGCAAACAAATAACAATATATTGAAATAGTTTGTCGCTCAAACAAGATATGGTTGATTACAGGGACTTTTAATGTGTTACTTTGATCTACCGTACAAAATACAGTAATCTTTGATCTGCAACAAAGATGAAACGTTCGAATGAAATTGAATTACACTCTTTTTGCATAGCGAAGATATATTTTGACTATTGATTTTCATTCTATCAGCTAAAGGACCATTCTTTCTAAGCGAATGAATGAAGTATGAATTAAAAAAAATAATCTTTAAATGCTTTAAAAAATATTCTATTTTAATTTAGCCAATTTTAGACTTTTGTTTGATTATATTTTTCAAATAGAAATTATTGATTAATTGATTTACTAAAATTACTATATTTTTTGTAGATATTTTATTTATCATAATTCAGTAGAATACATTTTTCCTGTATGTAATAAATAATAAGTAGCAATGGTTATTGTTTTCAAACAATAAAGAAAGTGTCATGTTATTTAACCGTAAATATAATTTCACTACTATAAGGGAAGATTACTTTGAATGGTGTATAATTGGTATGTGGATTCAGTAAATTTAATATTTGTTGATATATTGCAATAATCAGATTTGGTTTTCGCATGTTAATAAAGATATTAATAAATATCCTTATTTTATATTTTTTAATCTCTACTTATGTAGTACCCATTGATTATATAGTGTTTAATCAATGGTAGTACCTTAATTTTAGTACCTTAAGCTATTAAATATAGATACACTGTCCGTCCAAATTCTTCTTGAACTACGGTCAAACTACAAATAAAACTGGCGACGCTAGCGTCATCTTACGGAACTGTATAAATTGTTCAACTCCTAAGAATTGACAACCACTCTAGTAACCAAATCATAATGCAGTTTGCACAGCAAGTCCCAAACAGTAAATTTTCTGAAAAAACACAGTTTCATATTGACATCTATCTTTAAAATTATGAAACTGTGCGCTTTTTGCAGAAAATTTACTGTTATACACTTATTGACATGTATCTTTAAAATTATGTTCTGTAGTTCACAAAAGAAGTGACTAGATGTTACTTCACGCCTGTCATCGGCGAAGCAAATCGACTAGGGTGTATTATTTATTTATTTAAAATTACATATACTTTGAAGGTACCTATTCCTCCAGTGGTATAGCTGATTGGTAGGTGGTACAACAAAGTGATTTTAAAGCCAAATTTTTATCCTTTCTCTTAGCTGGGAAGGGGTTTTAGGGAATGGTATGAAGACGCTGCAGTTGAGACTGATGATACCACTTAGTTCATTATAATCAACACAATTTTGATAGTTCTTACAGGGCTTTCTTATGTAAAATTTAAATATTTTTAAATTATATTAAGCGAAGGTTTAACGAATTTTTCAGCGTTACATTAATTTTATTATGTGATATTAGTTAAAGATTGTAATAAATTTTATGACATAATATGATTTTATTATAGTAGAACCAGAAATGATAACTAAATAACAATAATAAATATATACCTTAAATGGCATATTACCATAAGTTTAGATTAATGAAGCACCTATGAGAGCAGATATGATCATGTTTAGTAAGGAAACTAAAGTGCAAATAGAGCACCGCGTCTGGACTTAATTTTTCAAAATGTTTAAAAAATTGTACATAAATACTTGTTTTTATTAAAAAACAAACTTTTCCGGTATATTTTGAAACCGTAATAATCTTTCCGTTTTACTTCAAATAATACAATCTATTATAGTTTTAATTTTTATTGATATATTATTTTAAAATGACACGAGAAAAAATAGCTGACAATCTAAATCCTCAGAATAACAAAAATTAGCTTTAACGTAACAGAAAGTGAAAAGGATATAATTATTATTTATGATGTGTTTAAAATAACATTTTTCTTGAATGAAATTATTGTGTCAATTATTTCACTTTCAAAAATTGAAATAATTTAATAACTAAGTATTTTATTTTTCACAGGAAGTTAATATGATTTATAAATTTAAAAAATGTTTATAAAATTGATACAAGTAACAAAAGAAGATTAAAACCGGTAGAAATTGCGATTATCCAATTCATCTTTAAGGTAATATTATTTGATTATATCTTAGAAAAATTCGGTAAACTGCTTTTAAATTGCATATTGACTAATGTTTTTGATTGAAGGGAAACATGCATACATTTTTAACAAGAAACATAATATATATTATTGATCAGGACCTTTGTTGTTATCATATTTCATTTCAGCAATTCATCAAGTTATGAAATTTCACATCTCCGGCTTAGTTGAAAAACGGTCAACTTATAGTTTTTGCACTGCAAAATACTATGGGAGTGCTAAAAGCCACTAAAGTTTGAATAGGAATCTCCAAAACATGGGCATGTAACTAAAGGTGGATGGAATATATAGATACCCACGGCAGAATATCTGAATGTGTTTATTTTGTGGCCCTCGGCTCAAAAATATTTAAAATAACAAATATAAGCAAGTCACTATGCATAGAATAATTGAAATTTGAAATTGGCCTAAATTTTAACATGACCAAAACAAATTGTGGAGCTACTGTTCAAATCTGAAAAAGAAACTCCCTGGTACGCGGCACGAGCACCTGAGTCGTGAATCAAATTACTACGCCAGCCACGCGGGAAAAAGTCAATGATCATCCTGACTGACCTGACCATCAACAGAAAAAAAATATTTAAAAAAAAATAAATATAGTATTAAGTTTATTTTCAAGTAAACGTACAAATTCAAAAAGTAACACCAAAACTTTCTCTGTAAACTATTGCGAAACATTCACACTTCCGGTGGTGTGGTCATTTCTATGTAACTGTCATTATGTATAGCTGTAAGCATTTCTCATACAAATAAATAAACTACAAACACAATGAAAAAAGTTCTTTTCGAGTGCATCCAGCCATACCATGCATTCCAATTTCCTGGCGTTTGATTTAAACGACGTAACCATACTAAAATATGCATCTAAGGCATCTTGATTATCCTGAAAACGCGCATATGCGGGCACTGGATGTGTTAAAAGCCAACCTAAATTTTATTGGACTATTAATACCTAATGATAATCATAATAACTATTTTTTTCTTTATTTGTATGACATAAATAAAAAATGGAACGGTACTCGCTCACTACTCAGGTAATTATAACGTATGTCATATTAAAAATCAATGACAAAACAGACGTATATCGTTTGAACGGAACTCTTAGGAAGTCTAAAAAACATTCCACTAAGGTTAGGTACCCACTTGCGTCTGTGATTGAAGTTCCCAGTTTCTGCAGCAGTTTTTGTTTCCAGGTGTTATTGATATTATTTTATCATAGGGATAAATGCATGGTTTATTACAAAAAAATGATTAATAATTTAATTAACAGGGCACATCGTTCTTTAATTCAAATATGAATTAATTCAATTGAATGGTTTTTTTATTAGATTTTTAAAGTAGAATTTTTATTAAAATCTGTCATAATTTTATAAACACATACTTGCCTACTTTAAAATATATTAAAATTCCTTTAACTTCGGCTGGCATGGAACCTGCAGGCATATAGTCTGGCTGCCAATCGACGCTCGAAAATCGACCTAAACGGTAAGCGCTATCTCTTTTCCTTGGGCCGCGGCGCGGGCGTTCGCGATAGGGCTGAAAGTGATGACACATTCAAGTCGATTGTCGATTGGTAGCTCAGACTAGGCCCACTGCAATAAGGACGTATGTAACTCCTGGGACAAAAAAAAAACAAAAATATTTCGAGTAACTGGCGTTGCTCCGATATTATGGCCATCTATCTGATTACCGATTTATGGACGAGATAGAGGCGTAATATGTCGACATTTCAGCTACGCGCTAATAGAGTACATAATGTTCTAAGCAGGACTGGTTTTACAGGTTTGAATAATATTTTATAGTATTTAGGGAAACTACAGCGTTAGTGGCACAGCTTCCTTAGTATCAATTATATATTAATGAACTTAATTTACGTGTGAACTAATAAGAATTTTACACAGGGCATTTTGAACAGTGATGTCAGCAGCTGCTGATAGATGGCACGTTTTCTCGTGAATAATTTTATTTTGAATATCATCATAAAATTAAAATCTCTCTCCTGTCTCGTCTTCTTGTATTAATTTAAATTAGGATTGTAACAATTCGATTATCTATCAGAGACAAATTCAAGACAAAACTCGTAGGTAATTATTTCCTTCATAAAAATGTGCCTTTAATATTTGTATTGAGTATTATAAAATTGCGCCAAAATCGAATGTTTTGATTTATTATAGGCAGAATCTAATATGCATAAAAAAAAGAATACCTACCTGATCTCATTATGGTCTAACTGGTTCCACTGATTGTGGCTACTGCTGTCCGTCCATAGGCCTAACTAGCCATCTGACCCCGTGGGGAGGGGGCGGGTAGGAAGGGGGGGGGGGGGGTAGGAATCATTGCGACTAGAGATCTTATAAAAAGTAAAATGAATATTTATAATATTATAATATCAACGAAGCAAAATATAACTAAAAAATAATTTTTGCTATACCTACAAGGTAAACAAATAAACACTGTTTTTTTATATACTATAAAATGAAAATCTATTAGACAAACGACAAAACAAAATCGATTTTAAATAAACGGATGGTTTGTATAATACTCGTATTTCGGAAATCGATATAAGTCAGCTATTTCCTGGGGGGGGGGGGGGGTCCCTGTAGTTACGCCGGTGCATCGGTCTGTTCCGGCAATAAATGTTCAATTTTCCGAATAAAGATAAATAAATATGTACGTACGATATCACACCGCTTACAATGAAAGCGGTCCGATGATTTGCAGGAAGGAGGTGGAACGCAATAGAACTCCCGCCGAGGTCGGACCTCGACCCGCGCGTCGCCCTGCAGCCTTTTGTAAGCTTTGTAAAATTTATGGCGTTGCGTAGGGAGCGAGCGCGCGATAGATATCGCACTCGTACGTTTAAGGGAGCAATTTGTATGCCACGCTCTCCTCGCTCTCTCCACGGAGCGCGTTTCCAAAACGCTCGAACTGCCAATGGCAGCATTTTACAGGCGAAAGAAATAAACTGCTTGTTTCGCATAGAACTATACAGATCGGCATGAGATAGTGTTGTCAATTAAAATTTGTTGATTTTTATTTTATTGATTATTTATAATTTTACAAATTCCAACATACATCCAAACTGCCAGTCAAAACGTTGGGTGCCGAAACTTTAAATTAATGCGGTATTTTTAGATTAGATACTTACTAGTTGACTGAGTTTTTTGGTGTCTATGGAGGTAAAACTTGAGTGTTAATAATCATTAAATTCTAATTTATACCAATAGATTTTAGAATAATAACCTCCCTCAAAGTTATTGTGCATTTAAAAATTTTCAATTTTCAAGTGTAAATATTTTATTAACATCCGCTATTATCAGGAAAATGTATTATTAGGCTTTCTACAAATACAGTAAATTTCATAAAAGTTACGAAAAATAAAACGTTTCCAACTCTGCGGTTTCTTTACCGACATTAGTGAAAAGGACTTTAAAGTTGCCTGTATTACCCCCCTTCTCCCCCTCTTACCCGCACAGGCTTGAATCCATGAATATTGGGGAATTGAATCCTTATTACTACTAGTAGTATAAAATTACTTCTAAGGACGTACCTAATATTAATTTAAAAATAGATAAATATTATTAATTATCAATATTACTATATTAAAAAAACATTTGTTTCGTGCGAACAGAATTTTTGTAATGTGTACGCGTTTTACAATTGCTCGGTCAGATATTTTTTCATGCATATTTTTAATTATTAATGTCGGTATAGTGATCGCATCATTAATTGTATCATTTTAATTTTAATGTGCCGTGGTAAAGGTGGTTTTGGATCGGAATACGAACGGTCGTTTAACGACCACAAAATAAAACACCGGAATTACGTAAGTGCCTTATTTCCGCAGCCAAAGAAAATTCTCTCTTATTTTAAGCACACATAACCAGTACCTAGTACTATCTATTATTAGATGTACGGATAGTATTAATGTTTTTAACCCTAGCGCACACTCACTTTTAATCGGAATGTCAGCGCACACACTGGCGCACAGCATGCACCAGTTTTTAATGATATTGTATAATTTTGTACGAATATTAAATAAATCACATAAAAATATTGCATTATTCTTGCTGGTTTCAAATGATATTTTACTAACTATAAGATTACTATAGACAAGCATTTTTTTCACATACGCTTATTCCCAGCGCCCGATCTAAGGGGGGACAGGCCGGGTAAACGCCCAGGGCGGCAAAATTGAGGGCGGTTGCACGGAGAGAAAGATCCTATAAAAATTACAGTGATCAGCACTGGAGGTCAACGAAGTGCGATAGTCGAATATAGTCAAGTTTAAACGGCAAAAAATAGAAAAATTAAACGTACAGGTGGCGTATTTCTACAAAATTATGTAAGGAAACGAAAAGTAACATGATTAATTTGCTTTTAGCGACGATTTTACCGTGCTGTCTCATATTTTTCTTAATGCTGTCTCCTAATTTATTTATTTATTTATCGTTTATTCGGAAAACCAACAGTATAATTGAAAAAATGGTACATACAATTGTTTGTAAAATAAGCAGGAATTTCTTCCTGCAGGAATGTTCCTTCTTTCGTATTCTTTCGAATACGAAAGAAGGAACATTACATTTCGGGTGTTGGGCACCCGAAATGTAATGATTTCCCCACGATTTTTGAAAATAACATGAAATTCTTCCGTTTTTTTTACCGATTTTACATTTACGTTTTCCCAAATTACCAAGCATTGTAAACATTAGGCTTTTTTATATAATATAAAAGAATTATCAAAAGATGAATTGTTAGAACATTGTAAGAACCTCAAGACTATTGTAACCTACGGGGATTTATAGGATATAAATGGATTATTAGAACTTTCAGAGGAGGAATCAGATCTTTGTATAATTTTAGATAATAATTTGTCTGCTAATAATTGGTTTAAAATGTATAACACATAAATATATAGAAATATCAGAATTACGTTTAGAATTCTTTTGATTCTACCATTAGAAGTTGTGGTGGATGCTTTTTTAAATAATAAAATCTATTACTAGCAGTTAAAAAGATCAAAATCTTTATGTCTGCCAGAACAAAATTTAGCCATCGTTTATATGAGCTAACATATGAGAATATTTTACAATTCCAACTACATACGGGTCGAAATTTGGCGGCAAATATTATTTCTGCCCGGGAGGGGTAAATTGTTAGATCGGGCCCTGCTAATTCCACTTCTTCGAGGTCATTTCCACCGGTGGTACATTTTTTATACATTATGGTTGTAAATATGAAGGAAATTTATAATTGTTTGTTTTATTGTTGGTTGTTCGTATTTGTTATATAATTATTTCTTAATTTTTTTAATGTAATATTGATATAACTGTGTTTTCCCATAAGAAAAAATAAAATCTTTTCGATAAAAATTCAAAATTTAAATATGGGTTATTGAAAATTTTCATATCTAAAAAAGTCTATACTAGAATTGGGTTCATTAAAAAAATGTAGGTACGGTTATCAACTAAAATAATTTATATAACAACCACATACCAACCAACCCATACTCGAAACATATTAAATGTCAAAAACGTTTTTTTTCCTTTTCCCGTCAAGTTAAACAGATTTCGAAGTATTTTTAAAATTATTATTAGGTTATATTATGAAATATTTATAGAAGTTTATTACGCAATAAACAAGCGGACACTGTATTCATTTTTTAAATTAAATTTAAATACTATATTGTGAGGAAATCAAATGAAAATCTGAAAAATTAAAATTATAGAGAACAAAACAATAACGCATCAGCAATTCTCATGTGTGTTAACCAATACTCTACGCTACCTTACGCCGCCGCGTATTTATGGTACGCTAGGTAATATTCTACGGAGATAGCATTTTTCATTAATTCTTCAATAATATATGGTTGTTTATTTTATTTTTTGTCTTCTTCGGCGGACAACGAATACAAGTACGTATACCTCAATTTTCATCCTTTCCTCGGCTATCTGTTTCCAGTGGCGTCACACCATAACTCTTGCATAGGTGACCCTTCCATGACAGTGACCCTTGTTCAGATACCAGTATAAATTTCGTCCCCGCCTTCAATAGTTGTCGCTATATTTCATCGGCTAGACTTTTTTCGCCATTGCATCTACGAGGTTCAATCTCAAATCTATTGTCTGACATTGACAAAAATATTACCCCACTAAGCAACCGAAATTCTGTTTTTTTTTTATATAAACCAACGTAGAATAAGAATATAATTTCACCAACATTTATCTAACGAATATAAATAGCTTTGAAAAAAATATCCTTCAAAGTTATTGCAAATTTAAAAGGCCATTTTAGCTATTATTTAGGTGACATTATATTATTAACAGCCGCTAATTTATAGAAAAATGCTGCTCTACGTTAGAAGCAAATTTCATAGGAAAATAAAACATTGAAAATCCTCAATCAAAATATAAACGCAAGCAATTTACAAGCAGCGAGTTACTTGGTTAGCTTGCCTCGTTCGATAACCAGTACTAACATTCAATATTTGATTTTATTTGAGTGATTCATTTAGCGTATGGCTTGTGTTGTCGGTGAGGTGCTGTTAATTGCATTTCCGACTGCATATTGACTAACAAGTCCGTAATTAAATTTGTGTTTTTTCTGTGCCTTGTTGCTTATATCGGCCTACAGCGTTTAGAAAAGCGCCGTTGTAATATTGTTAGCGGCGAATTATTACTATTAAAATTAATGAAAAAACTGAAATTACTCTTTGTGAACACGCCTAGCAACCGAGTTTGAAAATTCCTATAGGCTAAGTCGTATTATGAGCGTTTTGCAGATTGGTTGTCAAATTGACACTTTATCATGTTAATGGCCAATCGATTAACTATTAACTAACTATATCGGTCAGTAAAAATTACATGTATTATAAAAATATGTATTATTCGCTATTGGTCGCGGTTGACAATTTGCCGTCGTTTTGAATGTAATGTTTCTGTCGCCTGTTACATCCTGTTTACTCGATTATTGATGTAATTAAATTTAACATAAATGTTTTTCAATTTGTCAATGCCACCCGTTTTTTTTAAATTTACATTTTAATCCATCGATTTTGATGGGTAGGCACGCGATTCCCTTAATTGCTTCGAAGTTTGATTTCGCCCCCAGCCAGCGGACCTAGTCGGGCGTGCCAATTGATGATCGACTCGACTCTGACATCTCATCTCGTAGGAAAAGGGTGATAGCGCTACAGTTTCGAGTGCCGATTAGCAGCCAGACTAACCCTCGGACAGGCAGGAAGGGGTTCCTGCCTGTCCGAGAAAGGGTGAAAGCTATTCAATCGGTAACAGGAAGCTGGATTTACAGGCCGTTTAACTTACTTCGATTGTGTGACCGTTTGAAAAGACCATTTTGATTTTGTCGCCAAAGTTCAATGGATTGCAAAGGTCCGTTTAGTCAGGATTTGGCGCGGAAAAATTGTGGCGCCAAAATTTCTTGAGACCGTCAGAAAATCACTCATCTACTATAAAATCTATAGTGCAGGCATGAGTCGTTCAATCTTTACAAATCTGGTATCATCTGATTCACCATCAAATTCTCTATTATAAAGTATCACTTTGATTTTTTTTTTTTTTAAATAAAAAAAAAAAAAACTCTTATCGATGTTTTCTTGTCGACCACCCAATTTTTCACTATTTTGACAAATTTTGTCAAATATTACACCAATAGCTCAACCGACCAAAGTGAGTCTTCAAAATATAAAATGGACTATCGTTAAAATGTAATTCAGTAGGCAGCGTTTCCCAACATGTTCTTGCTATGAAGTTAGCTTTCGGCTTCACACACAATTTGAGGAACGTTGCGATAACGCACAATTCGGCATTGCAACATCGTACCGCATAATCTTGAACATTTTGAAAGGATTTCTACCGGATTATTTATCTACCGTGTTCGTTTTACCTTAACAAAATGGTTAAATAATTGTCTTACAGAAAAGGGTCAATTTTTTTCTTCAAAAATAACGAATATTATTTTATTTTATTCAATATTTTTCCTTTTTGAACAAAACTTAAAAAAAAATAAACACATTATAATATCTGTTATATCTATATGTGTATAAATTTAAATCTCCATTTAATGTAACTAATTGTGTATTTATTTACTTAATTCATAAAAAGCAATACGAAGTACAAAACATTTATAATATTTACTACACACATTATAGTTAATAAGTTACTCCTTGTCCCAAGACCATTCCATATAAAAAACACAGATAACTGGCCCTGCAATTTCAAGTATGATTTGTTTTGACGTCATATCAATATTCACCACGGTTTCAGAGAAAAAAAAATATAAACTTCACGTGATATTATTAAATCGTTCTTTTCATAAGTTTGTCCGCTCGCAAGAACTCGCTACGCCGGGTCATTGATCGGCCTTGGCCGAGCGCGAGCGACAAAACGAAAGAACGAAATACAAAAAGGGAATTTACATGAGCGATTTGGTAAAATTAATTAATTTGGGCTTTAATTATTTTTGTGGAATATCTTACACGTAATAGAGGACATAAACAACGCCATAAGTCTTTAAAAATGGCCTTGGGACATACCTGTATATGCGTTGATCACAATAGAAAATGCTCCATTTGTATATTTTTGACTGTTGGCAAACTTAAAAAAAGTAACACAAATGAACTACTTTCTTTGGGACAGATTTTTAAGTCGAGTTAAGAAGGCTCCCTACCTTATCACAAATGAAAATGAAAATAATAAATTAGATAACCTGAATTCAAAACGTCTAATTGTATACGCGTTGGAAATGTTTGAGCAGATGAACAGGCGACGCCATACTCTACCGGTAACTTCTATGTATGTATTTGTCAGTAGGTATTAATTAGTGATGTGGCCTACATGGCCTAGTGGTCTGGTCGAGGCTTTCGTTCCTTGGCGTGCACCGCAATCACTGCTGAATCGCTCCGAACGGCTTTCCGAACGGGCCGAGGGTCGCCGTCGAAATGACTCCCGAAAGCCGCAAACTACCCGCCCGTTGATTAGAATCGCTCCACGTCGGCCCGCAGGTGACTCACTCCATCCAACGCGAACGACGGCGATAAAATACGATGTCCTTTCACAGCCGACGCGCTACACTCAATCGATTAAAACCCATCGTGATATAATTAGTCAACATTATTTTCAGTGATACTTATTGATTATATATTTACTTTAATTTATTATACTTATAGTATACTATAGCTAAACCTCATACAATTGGTAAGTGTCTAAAAAATGATGCTGAGATGTAAATGTAATAGTGAGGGCGCAAATATTGTAATGTAGGTCAATTGGATAGGTCATGCAGGAACGAAACTATACGGACACCAAACGTTCAAACCAAAAGTATTTATATGGTTTATTTTTTGTTAGCTATATGAAAACTTGTTGAATAAAAAATGTACAGATTCATGCCCACAATGACCCCTTAAAAGGATATTGCTGACTCACTCTGACTCTCTCTCTCTCTCTCTCTCTCTCTCTCTCTCTGACTCTGACTCTGACTGGTTCACTCTGTATTTAGATTGCTATGTTTGTTAAAATCTTGCAAGCTGCCACTATATATTATGTGGCGGTTACTTTGAAGTATAAGTCTTTGGAATATAATTTATTATGAGTGCCCTTAAAATGCAAATCAGCAATCAGTAAATGAGTGACTCCCAATTTGCTTTGATCTGATTGCGCCTGCTATTGAGGTATAAAGTGTATAGATGTGGCATTGCCCTTCCGAATGTGACGCATGAAAGAGAAGGCAAATTTGGTAGATCTAAAGAAAGTCAACTCGGCGAACGTTGCGGACTATCCGTTGTTCACGATTATCTATCTACGTTTCGATATGCCGACTTGTATATATGTATGTGAAAAACGTGTAAAAACTATTCAGCAAAGGAGATGTAACTACATGGTTGTTACCCAACCATGGTACCCAACAACATAGTTGTGTGCTTTCGACAGTGTATCATTTTTGTAGATTACAATATTACATTACGAGTCTATGAAACATATTAATTACTACAATGAAGGCTTCGAATAAAATAACAGATATTAATCCGGATTTAAAACATCCGACCACAAGATCTTGAACGTCTAGAAACTACCTACCTTTTAGCACTGTACGCTTTATTTTCTTACACTTTTTATACTACACAGGGGTGTCCCAGGACCACTCCCGGTGTTTATGTTCCCTGTTACGAGTAAGAAATTATATGAAAAATAATTCAACTCCAAATGTATTATTTTTAATCAAGCGCTGGTGTAAATTTGTTGATATTACTGCATAATTTGAGGTTTTTTTGCTCCAATAGTGTGTAAATATATATCCTTTATAAATAGATTATATTATTTATAAATAAAAAAAATGTTTTATACGACAAAACGATATCCCCTTCATTCACTGTACATATCCACGTGGATGATTGAGATTTGCGATAAGAAGCTTTGACGTGTGAATGAGGTGAATCTCTCGCATCAAAATACTGCCTCAGATAACGAAAATGCTCCCCGCCTGTCGGGCCTTTCTGAGGAAGGGAGATAGATGTTTATACGCTTGAAATCGAACAGACATCAGATAAAAGTACAAGAAGATTATCTACACATAGGTATTTGTATACTTATAGTTTATTATCGATCCTAATCTGGTAAAGAACTAAGAAGGTATACCTAAATACATAGTTGCTGATGTAGGTATTTGTTTAAAATGTTTTTATGTTTTTCTTTTATTTACCAACAAGCGGACCCGGTGAACTTCGTACCGCCTCATAGTTTTTTTTTTATTAAGAATACGCAAAATGAAATTCACATAATTCAAAATTATGAATAATGTGAATCTTCGAATGTAACTTTGAGATCGCGGTAGTGTAGTAGTTAAGGCGTTAGACTACTGGCCTAAAGGTCTCGGGTCCGAATCCGCATCTCCCCCGACTCTAGCACAGGCATATTTGGCCTAGTTGAGTAGGGCCCAAAATAATTTTATATGACCTATTATTTATATTTTATTTTTGCGATGTATCAGTAGTTATTCTGCTATTCGAGGCGGAGACAAATCCAATAAATCAAAGATCATAAAAATCGGTCCAGCCGTTCTTGAGTTATAAATGTGTAACTAACCCGACTTTGTTATATATAAATATATACGTAGATGCGCTATAATAATCGAACCATTTGAGCCATTCGGTATAGTGGCACAACTAATAGTTGAATTGCTGGCGGTGATTCAATGCGAGCGAGAGAGAGAACGCCTGCTTTGACCAAATAAACCCACCTCTGACGCGGAGCAGTTTCAACAGTTTGAGGTTGTTAACACACTCACGCGTAGCGGGCCCAGAAGTCTCTATAAACAAACGTCCGTGAGTCCGTCTCTGTCTCTCTCATGCCGCAATTGAGGACGAAAGATTCAGAGGCCAACTTATGATAATGGCAAGAGTGAGAGAGATAGAATGATGGAAAGCGGTGTCGATAGTGCGGGGGCAGCCTGAAAATAAAAACAAATAAATCTTAAATCAACATGCATTTACATCAAAACACGCACTTAGGCTATTTACGCTCCAATGTCCGGCATTCCTCTCACAACTTTAAATTCACTTACCAGCGCGCTGGGTTAGATGAGGTTAGCGCATCCGGTTCCAGAGATGACAAACACTATAAAAAACCGCACGTCTAGAGTTTGAAACCAAAATGGCTAAGACTCCCTGTAGCTATCATATAAATCTACTGCGCTTATAGATTGTTTAGTAATCGTAAATTATTTAACCAGAATCTGAAATCTTACAGGCGTCGTTGAAGGCATCTCCCACCCAGACTGCACTTTTATCCCATTCGATGTGCGTTTGGGATGGGCATAGATTTTAGGTATGAATAGATTTAAATAAAACATACATTCATCATAATTTTTAACATCATTTTAGTTTTTTTTTTGTAAATTATGACGTACTACTAGTAATGAAACAACACGGACATAATATTTCAATAAAATAATAATTTATAATAATTATAAT
Source organism: Neomicropteryx cornuta (assembly GCA_020383195.1). Lineage (NCBI taxonomy): Eukaryota > Metazoa > Arthropoda > Insecta > Lepidoptera > Micropterigidae > Neomicropteryx > Neomicropteryx cornuta. Next base: position 18,993,968 of record JAHKQU010000014.1, read on the forward strand.
GTAGCGTGTATTTAGGAATATATAGAACTTTAACAGCCATGCTGTCATATTTTCGAATATATTAATTGAATCCTCTATCGAACTGTCAAAGTCTATTAGTACAAAAAAAATATTAAGTTCAATGCTAAATATCTATATTATTCGACCAGCCTCCGTGGCGATCTAAACGGCTATAGTTGTTTTTCAAGAGCATCAATCTACAGACTAAAATTCAACTCTTTCACATTTGTACTTTTGGAGTTGAAAAATGCAACAGACGGACTTGGATAGTAGCTTCTTATGAATGTATAGAAGCTAAAATTACCCGGCACCGAGGGGAACTCCTGGTCCTTCTAATACATTCCATTTATCAAGAACTTAGAACAAAGCTTGATTTTATGTCGATATTTTTCATGACGGCAGAAAACATCGCCTGGCTGATAGTTGCGAATTTTATTAGGTTTTTCCTGCAACTTGGATGTTTAAAGGTACTGCGATAGGTAGAAGGTTTAATTGACTTTAAAAATTAAATAATTTTAAGATTGAGCATAATTAGTGAAAAATTTACACGCAATAAAACTAAGATATGGTATATGTACCTATATACATATATGTTTTACTAAGAATTAATTTATTGTAGCAACACATACACGTATAAAATTCATACGCCCTCATCGGAAGAGGATTCCACTGCCTGGCGTCCAAATCCCTCTCCAAAGCAGTTTGTTCTGGAACAATACATTAGCCGTACCGCCGTATTGCCATACTCCGTTAACCATGTTCGCAATTAATTAAACCCGGAAATGTTTTGTGGTGGCATTAGTTGGATCGTACTTTCCCGCCTTAGCGCCATTTTGCTGTTGTTAACCAATCGGAACGTTTCTGGGAATCTAGTTCAGCCTGGGCACAAATTCATTTAGTTACGAATTGTATTCAGGTGGCACTCCTAAAAGCACTGTATGGGGTGGTACCTACATAAGCCATTTTATCCAGTTAACATAAATTAAAATTCGTCCATGACCTATGAATTTATTGATAGTATAAGGATTATTAAAAATAAATTAATTAATGATTCATTCCACTATACAGAAAGTAAATATAATCATTACTGTTCATACAAAAAAAAAAAAATGAAAAAAAAAAAATACAAGAGGAATCCAACAATCAAACATGATATAGCAAAATATATTGGAAAAATGTGTTGCCAATTACGAAAAAACTAATTTCAAATTTAGTAAAAACCGTTAGAATGTTATAGAACCAATCCTTTCAGTCAGCCGCAATTAAGGCTATCACCAGTCAATTATGTGAATAATTATTTTATATATTTAAATCGATTTATTATGTCATATATCATGTGAATTCAAGCCATGTCAGCATGTTTAGTTTCTAACTAAGTTTTTAGTGTTTATGTTAACAGTAGAAATTATTGATTAGTTTTACAGGTACTCTTTAAGAATGTAAACTTATCATTAATACCAATTATTTGTAAGACTGTTGATTTCTCTTAATAAAGAATAAAGAATAAAGAACGTTATATTTTTGCCGCAGAGGGGTCGAGTTAGGCGCCCGGGTACGGATGGGACGGGTGTGGTACTGAATACTGACTGGTTGTTCCCAATTTTAGCTATACAATGGCTAAGTATTTGACGTAGTTATGATCGGTGCGGGGTGGCACAGCGAAAAGAATAATTAACTGTGAAAAATAAGTGTATTTATAATATCTTTAAATTAAACTTTTTTTTTTGAAATTTTGTTTTGTTTTTCGAGACCGGTTTAGTTGTTAATATAGATCAACCCTCTAAAGGGACATTAGTTATTTTAAATATATTAAACGTAAATGATGTATTAAAAGTGTATCGCATAATCTAAAGATAATAAATTAATGAAATGAAATTAATGAATTAATTAATGAAACACAGTACATCGCTGTCATACTATGTACTTATTATAATTTAATTAATAAATTATAATCGTACATTACAGGATTTATATAAATAGACTCGTCTTTTCGGATGTGTCCATGATCACCTAAAAACTGGAATCAGATTGCAGTTGCGTTTGACTCCGCGTTGAACTTTGCCGAAAAGAAATTTCAAAACAATTAAACATTTCTACCTGTAAAACCTGACACCACTCTGACAGAGTTCTTCTGTGAGTTTACAAATAATAGTGTCTTAAAAAATAAGAGAGTTTTCAAGAGTATCAAATGTGTCCGACTACCCGTGGCTGGCCTATTTTAGGGTAATTTTGCCTAAAGCGTCTGTCAAAAGCATTGCAGGTCGACTTGCCTGGGCGGCCAGACGCCGCCCGGGGCTTGCGGGCTAAAAAACGCCATTTAAAATTCATGCTATGATTTACATATAAATCACGAAGGGATCCCGATGGAAATGACTCATTTCCCACTGAGAAATTCAAATTATCGGCTACAAACCAAATTGGAAACAAAAGCCTGACTTTACGGTAGTACATGGTAACATCTTAACCTATTCTGATGTTTATCGTTTTCAAACTAGGTAGGTTTCCAATTTAAAAAAATATAATACGTTGAAAAATAAACTTTACGAAATTAAAATAACAACAGGGTTTCACACCTACATATATTTTACGAAATTAGTGTATATTAAGGCAAATATATAAAAAGCACTCTTAAACAAATATAATTTAAAAAAAAAACGATAATCGGGGCTCACTAAAGAAATCTGTTTTAAATAAAATCTATATTACGCAAAGTATAAAGATTTATGTCCATAAACTCCTTTTAACAACAGACACTTTAACTTTTCTATAAACAGACAACACGCTACTGAATGGCATCAAAATATGAAAATGTGAAAACAAAATCTGGTGGGCGCTTGGCCAATGCTGATCAAAGACCCAGTGCAACACGGTATGTTGGCTCAATAAAATTGTAACAAAATGGAGGATTTCCTGAGGAAGCACGGATATTAAAATCATCACAAAAACCTAAATAATATTTCAGACACAGGAAAGAAGTCATTAACTCCGATAACGGCTGATAAAAATAACAAAACTGTAACAATTAAAAACGAGTAGACTTTCAAAAATATAGTAGGAATACATCCTTAATGGTTGATGATACTAGGAATGAATTTTCAAATTATCAAACTAGGCCGTCAGCGTTGAAATCAGCAGTTAATCGAGGCTTTAAAATATTAACTTAAGATGTTAATAAAAATAATACTTTTATTACATAGCTTGATTTTCGTCTTCTTGGTGCTAGGCCATTCATAACAGCAGACACATCTTGCAGAGTCTGTAATTGAATGAGTATTTGTGTGTGTTGTTGCTTAACGTAGTCAGCAGTGATGATAAAATAACCGTTAAATAATCTCAGAAGTGAAAGATGACCAGCACCCACTGATGAATTAACAAACATCATATTTTAAGATATTTTTCATTTAACCCGGGACCTATGGGTAAAATGCATGCGGTTTCACTGTTCTAGCAGGGTGATATTCGAAATGATATGGGTTGATATTTGATTGTTTACATAGATGTAAGCATCTAAGAAATTTTACAAGTTCAAGTTGTGAGACAATTTCAAGAATGTGTACGCATTACTTTTTATATGAGTGGGTTTGAATGTGTTATGGAAAATGGACAAATTTGCATCGACAATGTGGTGGTTCCCAACTTCCCCGATGTCGTCGTTTTCCACAATGTTCAGCGTGTTCTATCTCTAAATGTACGGACATACTGGCATATCCCATTCCGTCAATTTTTATCTCACGTATTCTAAGTTGTAGCTCTCTTGAGCTCTGGCCAAGGGCGGATCACGGGCACTGAGGGCAATTGTCCGCCGAACAAAAAAATATGAAGCGTGAGTTGTCACTCTCAACGTAAAGGAAAAACATCATTGGAATAACACAATAAATGAATCTAGGTATCGGCAGTATCACCGAGTTGGGAAACAAAAATACTGTTACAAAACACTATTTTTAATAGGGTCTAAAAGCACTCAAAAGTATCCTAAAATTGTGTTTTAGGCCTCATTTCTTTTCCTTTTTTCCTCGGATTCTAACCCCCTCCCCCCCGCTTAAGATGGCGGAAACTCCATATCCCCCGGCTCTTTTCCCTCCGTGTACCCTCCTCGAGAAAGACTTCTGGATCTACCCTAGGCTCTGGCGATGTGTATTTCTAAAACATAATTAATCGTTTATTATTACTAGTATTTTAAGTTATGTTTTCAACAACAACAATACAACAACAACAACACTAATAACAACACAACAATACCAACTACAATACTAATATTATTGCCGACTAATCTAAATGTATGTATCTATACATATATTTAACGCCTCTCGAAATCGCAGGGTCTATTAGCTGTTTTTTTTTTATCGGGTATGGTCTAAGAACACGCCGAGGTTTGACTAGCATTGACGTGTCACCATATCCGCACTCTTAAAACAGCGCTGCCTTGATTACTCCACCGTGGTCGAATTGCTTTCCTTCATTTTGGTCATACGAGCCGCTTGCTTCTTCCTCCTTCATTGGAGCGCACTTGAATTTACATACAAACACTAGATGGAACAGCTTTTGTGAAGATACCGTTCATCCACGTGACGCATTTACCTGACTTCCCTCAAGTTGAAGATCATTTTTAGAAAATGGTCATTTATAAAAACTTATAAAAACCTACTATTTTTTTCTCGTGCACATTTTTTATGGCTTATTCTAATCCCAACTGAGCTGTTACAAATAAACAATATTCAGATCGACACTGTTGCAACTTCAAAGGATGTGTAAAACCGTACTTATACGAGCAGGTTTATAAATAGTAATAAAATTGTTTATTTGAAGAACTCTTATTTTCTCCATGCCATTACCAAGTAATTCGACCAAATAGGGATTTATTTCAGTGGCTGTACTTGGTGTAATGTTATTGGTTCGGCCATGACGTGTTCCGCTCAAATGACGAAGATCTGGATAAGTTATCACCGAAATGGCCCAGTTAACAATGATGGGTGGAATTAACAGCTCATCTCGTATATTCGAAGACATAACAAGGAACATAAACAAGAATGTCATTATAAAATCAGGATGTTATGTTATGAATATGGGATGTAATTCGCCTCCCGTGCACCGCGTCCTTTGTAGAACTATTGTACTATGACATCCACTTAGAGTTCGCCCTCTGAAAATGAAGTTGAGTATCTTTTCGGGTGCGATGGTTTTAATCTCTTCAGAGTTGAGAAGATGGTTGCTTAGAAGCTGGTACCTTTTGTAAATGAGGTACCACATTCACAAAGTAGGTGTCAAATCAGGATGCGGTAACTAATGCCATAAAATAGCCATTTGCAGGCAATAACCTACACAGATAAAAATAATGAAAACAGTTTTATGCGCCACACATTTTAAAAAAAATATAAGGCACCTGAATTTTGTAATTAGGATGTCGGTAATTTGAATGGAAATTTGCAGTGTAAATTTATATTTATGTTATATCCTATTTGAATATTCTTTATTTAGCGCATAGTCACTTATACAAAAAAAGGTAAAAAATTATTACTAAAAATCATTACTTTTGGATTACATGTTACCTTTAGACGAAGTTACCTTTAGATTGATTATAATATCACTGTTACTTAGGTTTTTCTCGAAAACATTACCCGCGCACTTATTTTGACAGTCAAAGATTTTAAAATATTTTTTTTTATTTTTCCTCATAAAAAAATGTATTATTTTTATATTGTGTGAGTTGTCATTTCCAAGTGAAGGACTGAGGTCTTAAGGGGTTCTGTAAATATTTTTTTTGTTAATATTTAGATAATCGGTTTAAAATATATACATCATAATGTGCGAAACCCATTATACCCCCCCCCCCTTCTAGGATTCTGCAGTACGATTTCGATATTATTACAGTAAGTAGGTATTGATACATAAAAGGAAATTGCTTTTCCCGTCAGTCCCATAGTTTTTGAAAAAAAAAATGTTGTTACTGAAAAATTTAAAAGTTCACTTTTCGGGTGCTCGCTTACATGGCTTACGCTTAAAGAGTTACAGTAAATTAATGTACTGCAGAATTTTTGATCTTTAAATGTTATTTAAAAAGGTCTGCAATATCATAATACGTTTAGCTTTAGAGGATGAACAGCAGTTAGCATTTTTGTCATTTAAAATTTCAATAAAAATAGGAGTCGAATTACTTACAATAATAATCTTTGTCAAAGAAAATTTTATGTTAGTTATCGTAATCATTTGATGTATATCAAATTTGTTCTACACACTATGTCATTATAATAAATATTTAGGAGTAAGAGTATATTTAGTAACTACGTCCAACAAATTAAAAACTTCGTTTAAACGAGATATTAATATAGCCGCTAATTTTAGAAAAATGACAGTAAAAGTTAATTTCATTAATACAACGAACAATAAAGTGTTTTGGAAATATTGCGTACGGTTTCTGCAAAAAAATAAAATTCTATGGTACATTTACGTCTCCTAGATTAAGCCTCTTGACTACATACTTAAATGTTTTTTCTCATCTACACACGTCTGTCACACGAGTCTCCGCCTCATGAAATAGTACACTTTTATGCCACTTCAGAGTTCGCGCGTTCGACAGTAGCACTCTTATAATAGGAATTTCACGTGTCTTTCTGGTTAGAATCTGATCAGACGAGGTCTCATAAAAATGGACTTTTATCATCTCGAAAAAACAGGTTTCAGATAAAATGCTAAAAGCATAAAAAAAAAAAACTATAAAGCTACATTCCTAACTCTATCTGACCTACCTGAATATAAATCCCACATTGCACATAAGGTCCCCATTTACGATACCTATTTCCCATCGTGTGTTGCTGAATGAATATTAAAACTGTAAAAAAAATGAAAAGTGGAATGTAGGTACAGAAAAAGTACCTTTACGAATCCCTAACGTATCTACCCTAACTTCCCCCTTTTTTAACAATCCGGAAGTGCGTCGCGGATATATCGAAGAGCAGTCTCCAACATAAGCATCATTCCTCTCCCGGGGACTCTTCAACGATATCCTTACGACTCCCTCGGGATGATTTCATTATTTCTGTCCAGTTTTTCTTCCTATCGACGAATCATAACGCTTACATTGGAAACACGATGGATATATATAGATTTAGGAAGCGAACACTATTATTACTGCACCTCATTCGAGAGGCACGTATAAAATGAAGTAATAAACAATTTTGAAAAAGTTTTTAATTATTTGATAAAGTTCTGGATAGCATAATATTTATAAAGGTTCTAAAGAGGTTCTGTACTTGAGAATGCAGGATGTCGGTTTAAACCCAGCGCTGAGTTTTATAAAAAGGCATTTTTAACTCTCACCTGTCCTCTTTAGTGTAAAATATTGTCAAATATTATGTAATTATCTAATTAGATGAAATAAGCAAAGGATGATATTTTACCAAAAAATATAAAAATAATGGATTTGTGATTACGATGAAGGATGACGGTGAAATGAGATGATTTTATGAGTGATTTATGTATGAAGTTGATGAAAAAATAAAAATGATGGATATGTAAAAGTGTAAAATTTAACCTCTTTAGAACCTTTATAAATATTATGCTATCCAGCACTTTATCAAATAATTAAAAACTTTTTCAAAATTTTTCAATATTGTTAATGATTTTGTCATTTATCTTTTCAGGCGATTTGCCGCTATTAAAAAACAATCATCATATATATATATTTTTTGAAGACGCCGAATGGCGAAAGCTTAAAAATAAAATTCATCAAATCTATATATATATATATATATATTGTCACGATCGTGTTTAATCGTGCCAATTACGCTATTCTTGCGCGCGTAATTAATAAGAATATATGCATATATAAATATTTATTTATTTTGATAACACCAAAATTACGTTTGTAGCTAGTTAGAAGCCACCTATCGGTAATCCTAGCTAAGTAACAATATTATGAGTTAGAAAGCGGATGGTAGTTCCACTAATTCACACCAAAAGAGGGCGGTACGGTATTTTTTTAGCGAATTTTGGGTTACGAAATGATGTTAATTATTGCTTAATACCGTAAAGAATATTCGCAAAACAAGTTTTAAATAAATTAAATAATAAATAAAAAGATAGTAGAAGGAGAAAAGTAATGATATAATATATAAAAAAAAATAATATTAAATTTTGAACAAGTACTTAGTCAAGGCGGGAGGCGTGAAGTGAGCGTTTTAGGAACCGCGGCGGTGTTCAGACGAGTACAGTAATTAGTTTTCGAATAGATAGAGTAGGGAGAGGTCTCTGACATTTTGGATCGTTTTGGGGGGTGGACGTATTTTTTTGAGTTCTGCGTGCTTGGTTTTTTTTTTGTTGGTTTTACTAATCCAACCGCATCGGGCTATATAGAAGTTTGTGAAAGGTGGAGTATATCACCAAGGGTTGCAAAGATAAAACGCCGTTCAGCCAACATAATATTTCGGCTAGATGAATTTTTTTCTTCCGTGCGAGTAAGAAGCAGAAGGCCTGAGTGCATAGCGGGAACGTTGCCTGCCCCTGTAATGCACCGGGAGTTGTGCGTGTGGTGCACATTCCCATGATTTGCCACGCAGCAGATATACCATGGCGTTTCCTGGAAGGCCGCCGAGAGAGTAAATCCCTGCATCGGAGGAAAGGCGTATTGGTCGTCTCCCCGGCGCTTACGAGGCAGGCCGAGACGTCTCCAGCCTTATCCCGTCGGACTATCCAGTTCCAGGGAGCAAAGTCAGAGAAACAGAGGTCAGTCCAGTGTTAGAAAAAATGGTCGTTTCATTGCATTCACTCGTTAATTTTTTTTAGTTTTTCTTTATTTACATATTTAACCTCTTGTAGAAAATATAGTGACAGAGCTTGAGCTCCACGTCATTTGATTGCTCTTCAGTAAAGTTCGTTTTTATTTGACAATTAAAATGATTAGATCATCCTATTCCAAGTTATAAATTAGAATAAAATAATAGCTATTGATAGCCTATTACAAGAGATTGGCGTTGCTTTACTATGAACGCCGGCCGAATCGCGGCCGAGTTTATTGCCTACCACCGAACAAAACGAAAAGACCGAAGAAGGAAAGGTTCGCGAAGCGGGGGGGGGGGGTCTGTTTCCTTTAATTTAGTTTTTTTTTTGTTTTTGTTGTTTCAAACGGATTCAGTCCGGTAGTCACTAAATATAAATCTTGTTATTTCTCTTTAATAAATAATTATACAGTAATGCTCTATAAAGTACAGATCGAGTCGCCAGAACGTCCACACAACCGAAGTACATGTATATTGTTATTTGTTATAGTATGTTTCCAACACGTTCGTTGTATTGTTTGTTTATATTTTGCCGAGGATGTAAAAAAAAAAGTCAAGTTTTGCCATGCCATCGTATCGAAGAGCCACAATATATTTTTTTTATTTTAAAATAACCCCATGCAGGTCAAGTATATAACATTTGTTTTGTTTGTTTAAGTTTTCTTTGTTCAACAATATATTGAACCGTTGGTTTTGATAGTGAGTAAAGTACATACAATTTTTTTATAAATGTTTTTCGTATATTCGTCGTATATTTTAGCCATGCCGAAATGCCTTGCCACAATAATTAAGAACATAATAGGAAATGTTTGTTTTGTTTATTTACATATTTTTTTAGTAAACGAAGTGCTTATATATATTTTCTCCGTACAATTTTTGTATGCACCGGCAGATGCCGAAATGTCTTGCCACTATAATTGAGTACCCAATATGAGATGTTTATTTTGTTTATTTATATATTTTTTTTTAAAAAGAAGTGTCAGGCTTCTATATATTTTTTCCGTATAAATTTTGTTTGCACCGGCGAATGCCGAAATGCCATGCCAGTAGTGAGTACCTAATAAATAGAGTGATAATATTATTTTGTTTGTTTACATGTTTTCGTTTAGACGAAGTGTGATAATTTTATATTTTTTTTTTGACGGCCATACGCCCGAATATATGCCTCGTAACATTTGATCGTACGGGCACGAAAACGTAAATAATAAAACGTCATTATGACGTAATGCCATTGTTTACAAACAGTCCTTTTTTTTAAGGTTAAAGCAATATATTGACCCATAATAATTTTATATGTTCTTTTTTTGCTTTTCGTATTTATATGTGGTTGAGCTAACGTAAGGGCGTTAGTGCATTAAAACAAGATGTTTGTTTATTCATCTGTGTAATGAATTGCCGTATTTATTTGTCATAAGGCCATCCTTACGACTAAAATCGGGTAGACTTTTAATATTTTATTTGGTCGCCTAATCTAAACGTTTTGTTTACGAAATAGGTTCGTCAAATTGTAGAGTCAATTGCGAAGTTTGAAATTAATTGTTTTATACATTGGCACCACGTCATTTTATCAACATATCTCTGTATGCTGCAGATAATGGCCATGTTTGCGGCATTGCAAATTTGAAGTTAAATGTTTTTTTATTAATAGTATTTTTGTTAATTTACAATATCGCTTCATAATGTAAACATTGACATGTTTGTCAAACTAAAGAGTCATTACCAAAGTTTAAGAAATATTGTTTATTTTCTGCCACATCGCCAGTATGTCGTTTTGTTTACAAAATCGGTTCAGCCGGCAGTTAAGTGACATGTTTGTCGCATTGTGTAGTCAATGTCAGAACTGAAAGTAATTATTTTATATTGCTAGTATTGGATTTTATTTACAATATCGATCCGCCATGCAGTTAATTGACATGGGTGTAGCATTGTGAGATCAATGCCGAAATTGGAAAATTAATTGTTTTTTTTTATTATTATTGATAGTATGTTAGTCAGCTACAAATCACTTCATCGAGTACTCATTGTCATGTTTGTCGCATTGTAGAGTCGATTTCAGAATTAGAGATTAATTTTTGTTACATGATGATTATTTTGTTGTACGCACGTCGTCGCGTCATCCCAGGTCCTTCAGACCACAGGATGACGGATGTTGGTGAAGTTGTGAAGTCAATTCCAAAATTAGAAATTAATTGTTTGTTCTTTTACATGATCATTATTTTATTGTACGCACGTCGTCGTTTCATCCAAGGTCCTTCAGACCATAGAACGACGGATGTTTGTCACATTGTAGAGTCGATTTCAAAATTTGAAATTATTTTTGTCTACCTGATCATTATTCTGTGGTACATACGGCGTCGTTTATCTAGGGTCCTTCAGACCACAGAACGACGGCGGTAAGCCTATTGTTCAATTTTGTTTATTAGTCATTTGGTCAGTCTTATTTGTTTATAGTCACTTAGTATCTTCTAGACCATTTGGGCCCTTCTGGTTCAAATGGTCTCTCATCTGTTGCAGTATTGTGTTAATCGATTTTAATTTTGTTCAACATTTAACCTCACCAGTTTTAATCAATAAATGTACCTCTCGTCTTCTAACACCGTGTTCATCATTCATCTACCTTCATCTTGTACTTTATCATTCTATTGTGACGCGGGGTCATAATGCTTCATGGGACATGACCCAGACGACCCTGAGATCTTCTTTTTTTTATCTTGAGCTAGTCCCATGATAGCGTCCTCTCATCTAGAGGAGTGACCGGTTATTTTTTTGTTAAGTCGCGGTCTGGACTAGCCAGACCTGCCATGTGACGGGAGTGAGTCAAGGCGACCTCAATCCGCGGTAGACCAGCCGGCCGGCAGAGCCATGAGAGAGGGACGAGGGGCAACCCGTGACATTGCTTGGACGCCCCGTCTGGCGCCCAAGCTCTCTTCTCCTATCATCCTGACGGGCAATAGGGGAAGTTCGTAATTTGTCTCAAATTTTACTACCATTTAAATCTGTAGTTGACGCGGTGCCCGACCAATCACGGTTCGTCCCTCGCGGTCCGACAACTCCGGCGGATCAGCCGGCCAAGGAGAGCCTGCGAGAGGGAGACAACGCAGGCGGTGGCGGCGAGTAACACCCGGACGGAAGCCGAGACGAGCTCCACCTCGGTCGGAAGCGACCGTGGTGAGGCGGCGCTCCGGCGAGGGCCCTGTCCGGCCCGAGGAGTGGGCGCGGAGGGGTAAGAATCGTAACATTTTGGCGCCCAACGTGGGGCCCAGCGCAAGGATTTGTCGGCGAAGAGGTCAGAAGTTTTGTTCAATTTTTTTTGGATTTTTTTTTTTTGGATTTGTTGTCATTTACATAGGGAGTCTTGTTTTTTTTTTTTGTCTTTTGTTAAGGACCTTTGTCGATTCTCGTCAGGTCTTTTTGCTGATGAGGGTGTACTTTTGGACATTCATACCTTTACGGGACATTTTTTTTTTGTTATTCGCTAGGAAGCGAGCAGATTGAGAATCGTCAGAAGTGGGATTTTTTTTTATAATTGGTTTTGTCTTCAACAAAGTTCTACGGGGTTTAAGTGGGGTGAAAGTCTTTTAATTGTCCTTATTCATTTTGTTTTTATCTGCATAGATAACATTGTACTTTTGTTTGGAGTATCAAGATTGGTATTATTTCGTGTAATCTTCTATTGCTATGTATATGGTAACGCCGAGTGGCGTGCTTCATTTTGTTTTATTGTTTTTTTTGCTAAGGGTCGATTCGGCAAATTTGAATACAATCTTGTTTGTTTTTTTTGTGATTTGCTATGGTGACAAGGACGCGCAGGTTGTTGTAAGAGGAGGGTGAGGTTCTGGTCTGTCGGATAGGTCGTTAAGGAGAGTCCAGTGGAATAAAAGGAGGGAAAATTTATTGCACGGTCGGAATACCAAGGACTCGGAAGACACTGACATGGAGTTGGGAGAAGGGACCAGTTCCCAGAGGGATGAGAAAGAAATTCATTCGACACCCATACAGAAGCCACGTGCAGGGCAAACAGAGATCCAGGAAGGAGGCCAAGATTCAGAAAGAGAGCTAAGGTTGGAGGAAACGTCATACATGAAGGTACCAGGCAAGTCGAGCAAATCCAGAGGAGGTCGGAGAAGGTCAGGTAGAAAATACGAGTCGGACTCTGACGAGGATGACGAGCCCAGTGGAAGGGTGCAGAGGTTCAACCCGAATGTACACAGGTGGAACCTGAAGTTCGATGGACGTTCCTCGGTTATGGAGTTTCTGGAGGACGTGGAGGATAGGGCACGAGCAAGAAATGTAAAGCTGGACACGATTGTCTACTGCTTTACAGAACTATTGGAAGGAACCAGTCTGAAGTGGTTTCGAACTGTGAGGGACTCCGTATCCGGGTGGCGACACCTGAGGGAACTCCTCATCCACAAATACGAGCCACTCAATTATCAGGCCAGGCTAGAGGCTGACTTAAGAAACAGGAAGCAGCGATCGGACGAAAATATGGACGAGTTTGTCACAATCCTCCGGAGCATGAACAACCAGCTTACCATGGAGATCCCGGAACGGGCATTACTTGAAGTGATCAAGCTGAACCTATCATCCCAGTACAGGACGTTACTAGCCGGACATTTGGTAGACAGCATCAGACTTCTGCTTCAGTTGTCTAAAAACTACGAGCAGTACACACCAGCTACATCACAGGACACGAGACAAGCAGTGGGAATTTCACCACCGACGAGAGGAGGCCGTGTGCCATGGCAGACCAGAGGGGGGCGATAGCGACACTTGAAGCGGGCCCAAGGCAAGGAGAAAGGTCAACGCAGTCGGAGGGACACTCTCAGCAAACCATGACGTCGTTACGGAGGATAGTGTGTCTGAAGTGCGACCAGCCTGGTCATGGGGACATGGTTTGCCGGGAGTATCCGTGTCCGATGTGTTTTCGTTGCAAGGCACCGCTCACGACTTCAGCAAGATGCACCTTTTGCAATCCGGGGACACCACCTGCCGGACCTCGCCGTCAACCTGAAGCCCAGATGCGTCATGTGGCCAGTCGAGGGGGAAGACGATAGGCATGAGCGAAGGAATCATGGAGAAACCGAGACGGCGTATTCTTACCATATGGTACACCTGCGACACTACTACTCGATAACGCAACATACTTCACGTCAAATAAATTCAAAGAGTTCACGGAAAAGTATAAGATCCCAAATGTATTTTACTCATGTTCATATGCGCCCCAGTCCAACACCGTGGAACGGTACAACCAGGTCATCGAGACGTCACTGGCAATCCTGACAGGGGAAGATCAACGGGTCTGGGACAAGCATCTTCCACTGGTGCAGCACTCGTTAAACAATTCGGAAAACGTCACGACAGGGTTCACACCCTCATACTTGATGTATGGAAGGGAAGTGATCATCGACGGGCGCTTTCACAAAATATTTGGATACAATCCGACCAGGGTAGCCGACTTGGCCATAGGAGACCCCATGCCGTACAGCATAGGTCTGGAGAAGTTAGCGGAGACCTACGACCTAGTGCAACAACGCATGCTTGCATCCTACCAAAAGAGCGCCGAGCGCTATAATCTGAGGCGAAAGCGAGTGATTCCGTCACCTGGAGACGTGGTATGGGTGAAGAACCATATACAGTCCAAGAAAGCGGAATTTTTCTCTAGCAAGCTGGCCCCTCGTTTCCTAAAGTGCACCGTGCTTGCCAGGAAGTCACATCTGGCATATGAATTGGTGGATCAGAATGGAAAAAATAAAGGCATCCACCACATTAAGGACATCCTCAAGGTTGATCGGTCCGACAGCCAGTAAACATACCTGACCTTTGCACAACCAGCAGCGCGAATAAAAGCCATAAGCAATCAGAGTGATAGCACTCTGAAAGTTTTGACGTGTTGTTAGTTTAACCCTTATTTTGTTTAATAGAGGTTTTAAAATGCGGCGCATTGATTTAAAGCGCGTGGGATCCCTTAATATCCCTGTAAAGTATTCTCTTTTGTAACTTCCGGGCACCACGTACGACATCTTCAATGTCGGGATGGTGGTGTTAGCGTTATATTGGTAACTGTTATTAAATCTCTCCTGCTGGCAAAGCATTGGCAATTGGCATGTTAATATTTTTAGTTATTATTATTATATTTTAAAGCCCATAACGACTTCGTGTATAATGGAGGCGTTTCCCCTTTGTACAAATTTCTGGTGTTTATATTTACTTAACGTGGCAGAATCCAACCCGTGCGCGTGGCGCAAGGACGATGTTAAGTTTAATAGTTGAGCAATGGTACGTTTTCATTTTTTTTTTTCCCCACTAACCCGGCCACTTGCCGAGGTCCTATGGCGTACCGTCGAGTTTTTCCCCTTTCCCTCATCGATCTACTCAGTGATCGACACTCGCTACGAAATACCACCGCAATCAGTTGCGAACCCCTACGAATTTACTGTACTCTATTCACACTATACAGACTATATTTTTCTTTCTAGAGGTTGATCTGGAGTTTTTTTTTGTTGAGAAGTTTTTTTTCTTTTGAGAAGTGTTTGGAGAAGTTGTTTTTGAAGAAGTTTTTTAGTTGGAGTTTTTTTTGGGAGAAGTTTTGTTGTTTATTTCTCCCAGTTTTTTTTTGATCGCACACACCACACACCCCACACTGCCATATTGCGAGTATGCGCTGAAGGGCCGGCGGACCCTTAACCCCCTGCCAATAGAGCAGGTTAAATAATACGTGACACAACGCTGGTGGTTTGATTGTTCGGAGTAGCGACCGTCTCTTCGATCTTCCAGGCGTTATATTAGTATACCTGCACCTGGACCGGAGGTCCCGTGCCTATTTATATATTCCACACTTACATCGGTACACTCACATTTTACACTACGGGTATCATTGGTCTCGAAGATTGTAGCTGATTATCTCCTATCTAATCTGAGGTCATTCGAACCCATGTCTCTTTCTGAGACAGAAAATGCTTCTGTTTGGATCACGTATTCCCGTGATACTGTTTATTACTCATGTCGACCCTCAAGCCCAATTGTTTGGTTAGTTCCGAAGTCATCTTGGCAAATTCTATCCATGCTCTATTATTTTAGAATTTTCTCTACCCAGGCGGTAATCCTCACCGTCACCCGACTAACTTTCGACTCTAAAAGAGGCGAGCTATAATGGTGTTTTGATACTCTTGGTATGAAAGGGATGAATGAAGATGGGTAACGAATGGTGACGGATGTACGGACCCAGAGAAAGGAAGAAAATCACAATACTAGCATAGGTTATCCCTCTGACTACATGATTTTCCCCAATCAGTAAAGTTACCAAATGGAAAATTTCAAAGTTAGCCCAAATATCTAATGAAGGTAGAGAGTCTGTCAAAAGAATTTGCAAAGATGTTAACTAGCAACAGCTTATTTCTGAGTGCAAGCTGCATGCGTTCCTCGCTGGCTCAGTGATTGATTCCATGTAAGTCCACTGAGGCATGCTAGCATCTTCTTCTCCCATTTAGGCACACTCTGGATATTTGTATTCAGTGTGGTTTATTCCATCGACTAAATAATAAGTATCTCCTGAGACTAAGCTTTGGAGGTGCATCTTTGGTTTAAGGTGGATTCGTTTCCAGTTAGGCTCGGTGGCTAGGTTACCGACCGGTAAGTCCGCTGGTACGAAATCATTTTTCACCCCTTACGTCAATACCATAGCGTCGTCTTCTGCTTCTTTGACATGAGCAAACACACATTACCCTTGTTTTAAGTATTATCTTTGCATCAGAGCAAGATGTATACCATCACCCTACTGAGATTCCCCCCTACGCCAGTAGCAAAGTTGCTACCAGACGGGTACTATTTTGTTTTTCTTGTTTTACTTTGCAGAAGTTTTTTTTTTTAGGAGTTTGTTTCTAATGGTTATGACGTCGAAATTTTTGACCTTATCTTGTATATTTCAACGACCTTGCCCAACTAAGTTATTAGTCATTTTTTTAAATCATTTAATGTACTTCTTTGTTTTAAATACTATGAAGAACAGAGTGGTAAGGCAACATGGCAAACAATATTATGGCATGGTAATAGTTTCAATTTAGATATTAAACTTACTTCAGAATAATACAACGGAAGAAGTTGGTCGGAACTGTTTTGGTAGAGCCTGTTCTACTAGTACAGTACGAGATTGTGGCACAGATGTTTTCTATATAACATGTACCTTTTGTTGATTTTGTTTCCCCATCTTCCATAGAGTAAGATGAGGTGAAGTATCTGTTTTGTTTTGTAGAAGCCCATCTGGCAAATGTTTTTTTATCTATTTCTGTATTGAAACGACCCCCAAGACATTCTTAGATTTAAGAAGTGACAGTGATTTTTTTTTAGCGCAAAAGCGCAAAGTAATTTAAAGATGGCTAGTGAATGGGCAATTTTTAAAATAATAACAGCCATCGAGTGTATTTATAAGAAGTGGAACTTTAATTTTAGTTTGTCAATCGTTGCAGATCGTGATAATGAGCGATCCACTATTACTTAATTGATGTAACTCAATGATGGTTATATATACCACGCTATTGTATTTATATCTAAGTATATTTAAGAACGAAGAAGTAATGTGAGGAGTTAAATGTGTCTGATTTTTTTGTTTTTCTAATGTACAGTAATTGTTCATGTTCAAGGCATTGGTAAAGCACCGGAATGGCAACCCGGACAGGCGAGCTTCTCTCGCCAGCAGGCACTTTAATGGCACCCATTCTAATGGTATGGCAAAAGTATATTGGTATCCGTTTTTATAGTTTATTTATTATTATTCCTCTAGCACCCACCTTGTGGACGAGGGTTAGGGTTTAGTGGTGTTGATCTGAGGGCAGATCAATTTCCCACTACCCGGCATGTCACGATCGTGTTTAATCGTGCCAATTACGCTATTCTTGCGCGCGTAATTAATAAGAATATATGCATATATAAATATTTATTTATTTTGATAACACCAAAATTACGTTTGTAGCTAGTTAGAAGCCACCTATCGGTAATCCTAGCTAAGTAACAATATTATGAGTTAGAAAGCGGATGGTAGTTCCACTAATTCACACCAAAAGAGGGCGGTACGGTATTTTTTTAGCGAATTTTGGGTTACGAAATGATGTTAATTATTGCTTAATACCGTAAAGAATATTCGCAAAACAAGTTTTAAATAAATTAAATAATAAATAAAAAGATAGTAGAAGGAGAAAAGTAATGATATAATATATAAAAAAAAATAATATTAAATTTTGAACAAGTACTTAGTCAAGGCGGGAGGCGTGAAGTGAGCGTTTTAGGAACCGCGGCGGTGTTCAGACGAGTACAGTAATTAGTTTTCGAATAGATAGAGTAGGGAGAGGTCTCTGACATTTTGGATCGTTTTGGGGGGTGGACGTATTTTTTTGAGTTCTGCGTGCTTGGTTTTTTTTTTGTTGGTTTTACTAATCCAACCGCATCGGGCTATATAGAAGTTTGTGAAAGGTGGAGTATATCACCAAGGGTTGCAAAGATAAAACGCCGTTCAGCCAACATAATATTTCGGCTAGATGAATTTTTTTCTTCCGTGCGAGTAAGAAGCAGAAGGCCTGAGTGCATAGCGGGAACGTTGCCTGCCCCTGTAATGCACCGGGAGTTGTGCGTGTGGTGCACATTCCCATGATTTGCCACGCAGCAGATATACCATGGCGTTTCCTGGAAGGCCGCCGAGAGAGTAAATCCCTGCATCGGAGGAAAGGCGTATTGGTCGTCTCCCCGGCGCTTACGAGGCAGGCCGAGACGTCTCCAGCCTTATCCCGTCGGACTATCCAGTTCCAGGGAGCAAAGTCAGAGAAACAGAGGTCAGTCCAGTGTTAGAAAAAATGGTCGTTTCATTGCATTCACTCGTTAATTTTTTTTAGTTTTTCTTTATTTACATATTTAACCTCTTGTAGAAAATATAGTGACAGAGCTTGAGCTCCACGTCATTTGATTGCTCTTCAGTAAAGTTCGTTTTTATTTGACAATTAAAATGATTAGATCATCCTATTCCAAGTTATAAATTAGAATAAAATAATAGCTATTGATAGCCTATTACAAGAGATTGGCGTTGCTTTACTATGAACGCCGGCCGAATCGCGGCCGAGTTTATTGCCTACCACCGAACAAAACGAAAAGACCGAAGAAGGAAAGGTTCGCGAAGCGGGGGGGGGGGGTCTGTTTCCTTTAATTTAGTTTTTTTTTTGTTTTTGTTGTTTCAAACGGATTCAGTCCGGTAGTCACTAAATATAAATCTTGTTATTTCTCTTTAATAAATAATTATACAGTAATGCTCTATAAAGTACAGATCGAGTCGCCAGAACGTCCACACAACCGAAGTACATGTATATTGTTATTTGTTATAGTATGTTTCCAACACGTTCGTTGTATTGTTTGTTTATATTTTGCCGAGGATGTAAAAAAAAAAGTCAAGTTTTGCCATGCCATCGTATCGAAGAGCCACAATATATTTTTTTTATTTTAAAATAACCCCATGCAGGTCAAGTATATAACATTTGTTTTGTTTGTTTAAGTTTTCTTTGTTCAACAATATATTGAACCGTTGGTTTTGATAGTGAGTAAAGTACATACAATTTTTTTATAAATGTTTTTCGTATATTCGTCGTATATTTTAGCCATGCCGAAATGCCTTGCCACAATAATTAAGAACATAATAGGAAATGTTTGTTTTGTTTATTTACATATTTTTTTAGTAAACGAAGTGCTTATATATATTTTCTCCGTACAATTTTTGTATGCACCGGCAGATGCCGAAATGTCTTGCCACTATAATTGAGTACCCAATATGAGATGTTTATTTTGTTTATTTATATATTTTTTTTTAAAAAGAAGTGTCAGGCTTCTATATATTTTTTCCGTATAAATTTTGTTTGCACCGGCGAATGCCGAAATGCCATGCCAGTAGTGAGTACCTAATAAATAGAGTGATAATATTATTTTGTTTGTTTACATGTTTTCGTTTAGACGAAGTGTGATAATTTTATATTTTTTTTTTGACGGCCATACGCCCGAATATATGCCTCGTAACATTTGATCGTACGGGCACGAAAACGTAAATAATAAAACGTCATTATGACGTAATGCCATTGTTTACAAACAGTCCTTTTTTTTAAGGTTAAAGCAATATATTGACCCATAATAATTTTATATGTTCTTTTTTTGCTTTTCGTATTTATATGTGGTTGAGCTAACGTAAGGGCGTTAGTGCATTAAAACAAGATGTTTGTTTATTCATCTGTGTAATGAATTGCCGTATTTATTTGTCATAAGGCCATCCTTACGACTAAAATCGGGTAGACTTTTAATATTTTATTTGGTCGCCTAATCTAAACGTTTTGTTTACGAAATAGGTTCGTCAAATTGTAGAGTCAATTGCGAAGTTTGAAATTAATTGTTTTATACATTGGCACCACGTCATTTTATCAACATATCTCTGTATGCTGCAGATAATGGCCATGTTTGCGGCATTGCAAATTTGAAGTTAAATGTTTTTTTATTAATAGTATTTTTGTTAATTTACAATATCGCTTCATAATGTAAACATTGACATGTTTGTCAAACTAAAGAGTCATTACCAAAGTTTAAGAAATATTGTTTATTTTCTGCCACATCGCCAGTATGTCGTTTTGTTTACAAAATCGGTTCAGCCGGCAGTTAAGT
Organism: Neomicropteryx cornuta; assembly: GCA_020383195.1. Classification (NCBI taxonomy): domain Eukaryota; kingdom Metazoa; phylum Arthropoda; class Insecta; order Lepidoptera; family Micropterigidae; genus Neomicropteryx; species Neomicropteryx cornuta. The sequence continues at coordinate 19,014,418 of JAHKQU010000014.1, forward strand.
GACATGTTTGTCGCATTGTGTAGTCAATGTCAGAACTGAAAGTAATTATTTTATATTGCTAGTATTGGATTTTATTTACAATATCGATCCGCCATGCAGTTAATTGACATGGGTGTAGCATTGTGAGATCAATGCCGAAATTGGAAAATTAATTGTTTTTTTTTATTATTATTGATAGTATGTTAGTCAGCTACAAATCACTTCATCGAGTACTCATTGTCATGTTTGTCGCATTGTAGAGTCGATTTCAGAATTAGAGATTAATTTTTGTTACATGATGATTATTTTGTTGTACGCACGTCGTCGCGTCATCCCAGGTCCTTCAGACCACAGGATGACGGATGTTGGTGAAGTTGTGAAGTCAATTCCAAAATTAGAAATTAATTGTTTGTTCTTTTACATGATCATTATTTTATTGTACGCACGTCGTCGTTTCATCCAAGGTCCTTCAGACCATAGAACGACGGATGTTTGTCACATTGTAGAGTCGATTTCAAAATTTGAAATTATTTTTGTCTACCTGATCATTATTCTGTGGTACATACGGCGTCGTTTATCTAGGGTCCTTCAGACCACAGAACGACGGCGGTAAGCCTATTGTTCAATTTTGTTTATTAGTCATTTGGTCAGTCTTATTTGTTTATAGTCACTTAGTATCTTCTAGACCATTTGGGCCCTTCTGGTTCAAATGGTCTCTCATCTGTTGCAGTATTGTGTTAATCGATTTTAATTTTGTTCAACATTTAACCTCACCAGTTTTAATCAATAAATGTACCTCTCGTCTTCTAACACCGTGTTCATCATTCATCTACCTTCATCTTGTACTTTATCATTCTATTGTGACGCGGGGTCATAATGCTTCATGGGACATGACCCAGACGACCCTGAGATCTTCTTTTTTTTATCTTGAGCTAGTCCCATGATAGCGTCCTCTCATCTAGAGGAGTGACCGGTTATTTTTTTGTTAAGTCGCGGTCTGGACTAGCCAGACCTGCCATGTGACGGGAGTGAGTCAAGGCGACCTCAATCCGCGGTAGACCAGCCGGCCGGCAGAGCCATGAGAGAGGGACGAGGGGCAACCCGTGACATTGCTTGGACGCCCCGTCTGGCGCCCAAGCTCTCTTCTCCTATCATCCTGACGGGCAATAGGGGAAGTTCGTAATTTGTCTCAAATTTTACTACCATTTAAATCTGTAGTTGACGCGGTGCCCGACCAATCACGGTTCGTCCCTCGCGGTCCGACAACTCCGGCGGATCAGCCGGCCAAGGAGAGCCTGCGAGAGGGAGACAACGCAGGCGGTGGCGGCGAGTAACACCCGGACGGAAGCCGAGACGAGCTCCACCTCGGTCGGAAGCGACCGTGGTGAGGCGGCGCTCCGGCGAGGGCCCTGTCCGGCCCGAGGAGTGGGCGCGGAGGGGTAAGAATCGTAACAATATATATATATATATATATAGTATTGACATTTGGAAAATTCGAATTCTTTTTAATATTTTAAGGGTTAAATTTTTTTTTCAAATTAATTATATAGCCAGAATGTTCAAAGCTTCGATGATAATTTTATCGATTCAATCCAATTACACAACTATCGTTACGTTGTCAAAACGATTTCGTTGCATGCGGGAAATATTGCCATGGAGCAATTCGTACGTGACTCTTGTTAATTGATTTTTCCCACTAACGAACCACACATAAAGTGGTCACAATAGAGCGACTCCACTATTCAGTACTAACAAATAATCCTCACTTTATAAAATTGATTGAATCACACGTATGGACGTTGTTCGAATCACCTGACGTGCTTGAATTTTAGAAAAAAAAACGTTTTTTTTTTTCAGGAAAATGGAAAAAATGATTAACGTTGCCAGTAGTAACTTTTATTCATCAAATATATACAAATACAATGTAAATAGATCCAGCTAATACACTGTTTTTTCTGCCGGTTTATTAATCTTCACTAAAATACAATTTATTTACACACGCATAAAATTAAATAAAATATAATACAAAATACTTACAAATTAAGTTAAAATAAATCGTGGGATTGAGTACAGCAAGAATGCACGAGTTAATTTTATTAAGATAACTAAATAATTTTTAGTTTATTTCTTTCCGTAAATTCTTTTAATTTGACTTTTATTAACGATTTTTTTTTCAGTTGTCTAACTTCTACAGGTATTTTATTAAATAGGCTGGGTATTCAATATTTTAACTGTCGATATCCATACCTATTTATATATCTTTAAGCAATATACTTTTCATTCGACATTTGTCTAGTAGAGTACTTATTATTACCAAGATTTTTCCATGTTTCATCTAATCTGATCTGTTCCGGTGATTGTAATTCTATAATAACAAAGTAAAAGTACCGGTAGAACTTTAAAGTATGTGAACAATTTAGAGTAGTCGCCTTACATTGATTTTTTTTTACTAATTGGAATAATTATTTTTAAAATACGAATTTGTAGAATATTAAGTCGCTATATATATGTTTCATATGTAAGACCCTAAATTGTAATACCATACAAAATAATAGACTCAACCAAGGATATATAAATATTACGGTTACGGTTTCAAATGCACACATTTTATCAAACAAAGTCAAAACGATTGCTTAATAAACCGATGTGGTCTTGCCAATTAAATTTATTACCAACCTACCGATATTTATTATATATATTTAGATACCTAGATATTTATGCTTTCCAACCGATTCTTATTTGGACATGCACATTGTCCATGTCTTAAAATAGAGTAAGAGTAAGTCCTATGTCTCTTTTTTATTTATATAAAAAAAACCTAATAAATAAAATCATATTGATGTTTATAAGGTGTATATAAATGACAAGTAAAATAATAACACGTCAGTACTCAATGGCGACTCCGGTGAGACTAGCATGAAAATAGTATTATTTTCGTAGGGTACTCGCACTAGTTTTGTATAAATGGGGAAATTTATTTGTTTATACAAACGTAAAAAGTTAGGAAAATAACTTTTAGAGACCATTGGCTATTTTGCACAGCTACTTTGTAACGAAAATTCTGTGAATTTTTAAAACAAATATGTTTTACAAAAAAAAATAAATAAACAGGACCTATTTATTATACTTTTCTATATTTATAAAAATGGTTTACTATAATCGTACAACCGTGCCGTAATCGTAGACAGTATCCCTTTATTTTTACTAGGTAGTTGTTGGAACCATAAGTTTTTTTTTATAATATTTATTTATAAAAATGAGACGATACGAGCATATTTCTTATAGAAAGAATTTAATATTTATTATCCTATCCTATCTATTGCGATCACAACTTTCTCAATATCACTCTCAATATTTGCTAAACAATTTTGCACTAATGGTCGCTAATTATCACAGAAGCTCACATTGGGATCGTTACATGGCACTATTAGCCTAATTAATTATTAGCTCGACAATAAATCATCCGCACAACTGTACAACTAATTAGCAGACGAAACCACGTTGATATTACAGGTACTTCAGATGAAAAATAAATATAATATATTATCTCCATGTCCACCGAAAATCCGCCGAATTTAGTGCCTCTATCGAAAAAAACATTGGATTGCACACAAATAATTAAAATTGACATAGGTAACAAAAACAAACAAGTCATTCAGATGTTCAGACATCTGAAGCACTTGTTTTTTTTTTGTTGTTGGTTTGTTTTTTGTATCAGTAAACAGCGGGAGATAACTTTGGGAGAGCGGTCGAGTTATAAACTCTATTTCAGCCGAGCTAGACACAATTTTCTGCTTTTCAAATAGACATGATATTTGATCTTACATACGAACCCTGACCATAGTTTATACAGGTTGTCCTGAAACTATTGCGGAAGGCTTAAGGAGGTGTTTATGTTCCCTATAATGAGTAAGAAATTATATAAAAAACATGAAAAAAGAAACACCTTTGGCGTCGCGACACGTGATCAATATTCATAACCTTGACCGGAGAGCGGTTAATTACCCGTTCGCGGGCGCCAGTTGATCGAACCCGGGCTTCAAAATTGAAACATCCTGTAAGAACTAAGCGAACAAACAGACAAACGCGAGTAGCGACTTTGCTTTAGACTATTATTGTAGATAACCTAATACCTCAGTACTGACAGTAGGTACTGTCAGTACTAATTAAATTAAAATAAGTTCTGCAAAGTTTGATTCGTTCGAACTAGGGCGGGCGCATTTGGTTCAGTCAGATGTCGGCGTTTGTGTTAGAAACGTAAGATTGAAACGTAGACGGCCCCGTGTAAGTTTCTCCACTTAGATGTACGCGGCCGTCGACGTCATGTCAGCCTCATGTATCGGAATAATGCTCCCGACGTAATGCGATCCAGGCGTGCCTGCGTGCCCCGCTATCCCGAGGGACACGAGTCGCGTTCGTATGTACTCGTAAGCCAAGTACTCGCTTTTGACACGTAACAAATGGCCGAACGAGAAATTAAATAAACTACGCTACCCTCCAAAACAGCACTAGTCTGCGCTTGGGAGTCAAGTGCAATTACGCGTGTCGAGTGTCATTACGGAAGTTTTAACTGGGAAGGTTCTACAGACCTAAACAGCGTGTTGGTTTTCAAATTGCCGGTTCTAATGGGTTCCGCTAGTGAGCCAACAATTCACGTATTTACTTTCGCTAATAACTATATATGCAGATTGCTGCTTTTGATTCCATACGACTTATATATATATATATATTTTTAGATACGACTTTATAATATTTATATTGGAGTTGTGATCATTTTCGAAACATCGACCTTATTTGTTAGGGTTTCGTAAAGCAAAAGGAAAAACGTAACCCGTATAAAATCACTCTTTCGTCCGTTCGTCTGTCTGAAATCGAATTTTTCCTCGAAAACGGCCTGAGGTAGGAATTTAAAATTAGGCATAGTGACGCGCACATATTTCGACAATCAAAGATTATAAAATATTATTATTTATTTGTTACCGTCTTGTTATCGTTGAGGATTCCAAAAATATTTTTTTCAATTTTTTTGGATAATCCGCTATAAAGATTTATAAGTATATAGATAGCTCAAGAAAATATACAGTGCCTCTCCCCCCTCTTCTCCGAGGAAAGATTTCTAAAACTAAAATTTCAGTATTATCAAGTTTAGTAGGCAGTGCGCCATAAATAATAAGAAAACTGAAGGGTTTCCTGAAAGACTAATGAAAAAAAATTGTGTTATGTTGATAAAAAAATGAAAATCGGAAAAGTCGCTTTTCGGTCGCTTACATGACTTACGATATAAGAGGTATACAAGAGATACACACAACTAATTATACTACAGAATTGTAGATCTCAAAAAGGTCTATACAAAAGTCAGCAACAAATTATAATATTGTTATTTTTTCAGGATGACCGCCTATTAAATTAAATTGTCTTTTAAATTTCGATTAAAAGACTTTTTAACAACATGGCAATGATCGTTATCGGTGTAAATAAGTTAGTTACGATAAGCATTTAGTGTAAATCAAATTGGTCTTTTAGACCATCTCGTTTAAATAAATGCCTTTGTAGCTACCGTATATTTATTAACTACGAGTAACAAATTAATTACACCTGTTATTACAGGCATATTTTGATTAAATTTAGGTACCCAATTAAATTCGGTCGATCGACTGCTTATTGATTATGTTTTGGTACGTAACCCTGATTGGGTGAGCCCGACTCGCTCTTGACCGGTTTATTTAAGAATAATTGACGACTATCTTAAAATCGTCGGTACATTCAATTTTATAAAGACTATATTAAATCTATTATTGTATATGATTTTTAACTCACTTCATGATTCCTTAAATTTATCAATTACACAATAATAAACTGTTAATCTTCGCAAAACATGTTGGCCATATGATGTGTACAATTATAACTGTAAACTTTGTTCAATTTCGTTGGTTAGAACTAGTTAATATAAATAAATAAATAATATATTTCATCTTCTATTATATTTAAGTAATTGTGTGAAAATGTAATTGTTTTTTTTTGATTTTATACTTAAAATATATTTATTTATTAATTTATTAAAGACATCAAAAGTTTTACAAATTTACAAGTAAAAACGTACACGGTTGATGTTATAAATTATTTAAACTTTTGAATTAAATTCGTTTATACCATTTAGCGCATGTCTTTTGAAAGCGAACTCATCAAGTTTTGAGTATCGTGACAAATAATTAATATATTTGTTGTAAGTGTTGGACATACGAATTATATATTATATTAATTATATATGTTCAACTTTTGACTTACAAAAACCGAATTGGTGTAAAAACTGTCATAGATAATAGACTTAAATAGTGACATGCGCATTTGGGCACAGCAACAACAAAAACGATACGTATTGAATAGGCCGTTAGCTAACTGTCGAATTTTGCTAGCTCACCCATCATAGGCAACGCGGGGGCGTCTTTCTCTACGCTTATATAAAGTAGCACATTTTCTGCTGTATAATCTCTGCCTAACGTACCGGCAAACGAGATACGCGGCGGTACGATTCGATAAACCGCTAACCTTTGAAACATCTGCCGTATTTCGGGATTATAATCATTTATGCATCCTACTTATTCGTCAATTATTTACGTTTCGTATACAGACTTTATTAATAGTCTGTTCAATTTAATTGTTCAGACTATGAAGTGGGGTATCACTGTAACTGATTTCACTGTCGTCATTCATTATAGTCGTATGCAATTTACACACCGTCTATATGTATAGGAATTAATCCGGAAGACTTGGTGATCGTACATCCCGTCCTCAGGGGAAGTTCGACAGGTCCAGACTACGGTACCGAGGACAAAATGTGTTCATCGTCTCCGAAATTTCAGGACTAATTTGCAAGACTTGGTGATCGTACATCCCGTCCTCAGGGGAAGTTCGACAGGTCCAGACTACGGTACCGAGGACAAAATGTGTTCATCGTCTCCGAAATTTCAGGACTAATTTGCAAGACTTGGTGATCGTACATCCCGTCCTCAGGGGAAGTTCGACAGGTCCAGACTACGGTACCGAGGACAAAATGTGTTCATCGTCTCCGAAATTTCAGGACTAATTTGCAAGATAAAAAACGAATAAAATATTTATTCGAAACAGTTTTAATTTTTTTTAACTAGTTACGCGCCTGGTCTCAGAGATGAGCGGGGTTGGTCCGGCGCGAAATGTGCTTCGAAAAAAAAACAAAGTGTATTTGTAATATAGTTATTTAGGTATGATATTTTTTTTATCGTGAGACCGGTTTAGTTGTCGATACAGATCAACGAAGATGGAGTGATTCAATACAAAAATATAAAATACCTTTGAAGTTTGACTCGGGCAAGTCTACGTATCAGCACAGGTATTGGGGGTTACATGCAGGTTGGATCCCTCGAAATATTGGGCACCAGAGACAACCCCATCTGCAACCCCATCTATATTAATAGGTACAACGGATTAGTCAAATGTATCAATTTAAAGTTTTTGTATGATTTTTTAATGTCGTCGGTGTCTAAGGCAACTTTTGTGATATAATAATTTTCAACAATTAACAAAATAATACTATGGTCAAGTTTTATATTCTTTCGGTAGTTAACATAACAATAAAACTTAAAACAACCAACTAACCTACCCCCCCTCCATACTCCCCATGCTCCCTACTAACCTACTAACATAATATTAAAAATTAAATAACATAATATAATAACATAATAAAGTAAAATTGTCAAAGCAACTTTAAATGAACAGCGAAAATTTTTATTATTTTTAACAGGGTTTTTGACGGGGTTTTGCGTAGGTCTTGCATACTCACATTGTAACAAATAACCTTTCTTAGAACAGGTAATTCTTACCTAGTTAGAAAGGTAACAGACCTTATCAAATCGGCCAACATGACTCTCTCTGAGGTTCTCAAGTTTATATATTTGGATATTGGATTTTATTTTAATATTTAGTTTAAGAAAACTGAACATTATATTGTCGATACCTTATTTTGTTTAAGAAAACTTTTAAATTTGAACTGCAATATTATTAAATTTTTATATATTTTTGGTTAGTTTAGAATTTTAATGTGACGAGGAATATGTGATCTCATTGTAGTCTTTGGCTAAGGGTGGATTAATAAGTGCCTTTGTCGAGTAATACGGCTATGTATGTCACTTCTCAGCAAATATAATTGAAGCTTATTTTGTATAAATTTGTCCAATGCATGTATGTATTGAGGCTAACTGAGGTATATAGGTCACCGGCGCCAGCTTTCTAACAAGACATTGTGAAACCAGACAATTGACCCAATTCACATGACATATTACATGACACATTGTGTGCAACTACACATTGCACGCACGTATCAAATGCTCAAAAGCCATAATGAAGTCTACCTTAGTACGGGCGTAGCCTAGTTAGGCATGACTTTAACCTTATGATACATTTTATTAAAATACTGCGTAACTATTTATAAAAACTATTAAATATGTATGTCAAAGAAAATAATAAATCTTAAATGAAGCTTTACGATACAGTTTCAAATTTTATTTTTTAAATTTATGATGACTTGTAATATTACCATTTTTTTTTCTGAAATTCAAGCATTATTTACAATAAATATCAATATGAGAGCGGAAAATCGGCCAACGCCATGTCCTAATGCCTATAAAAATAACCAATAATATAAGTTTATATTAAAAAGTTATAATTTAGAAGCCTATAGATATCTCCTATTTATTTTATTACTTGACCCTCACTTCTTTATTTTACATACACTAATTATATATTATTTTTTAGTTATTATTTAAAAATAAAATTTGAATCGATAAGAAATATAATTTAATTTATTAATTATGATTTAAAAATAAAAAATATACTGCTTAATTAAATTAACAAACATATACGGGGTGTCCCAAGGTCAATCCCACAAACTTTAGGGGGTGTTTAAGTTCCCTATTAAGAGTAAGAAATTATGTAACAAAATGCGAAAAATTTTCATCACCAAATTTATTATTTTTGTAATAAAATTGGTGTAAATCGATCTTATCAATCAATAAATCAATATTATCTGTCGACCAATAGCATACCTCTTACAACCCCAGAGAAGGGGAAAGGAGTTACCCTTTCTTCTTAGACCAACCTCTGTCCGACCAGTAACATCTGACAGCGATCATTTAGCTCTGCCCTAATTGGGCGTATCGAACAACGCGGCAGGTCATTAACCTCGATCTTGACTGAACGCGGCCAATGACCCAGTGGTGTAGTTATCGGAGGGAGGAGCCATTGAAAATATCTGTTTTACATGATTGAGAATAGAAACTTCAACATTTTTTTTCTCGAATACCATAATGAATTTTGATATAGTTTCTTAACAAATAACACTAGGAATCGTAGGACCTATTAGCTGTTTTTTTTATTGCCTGGGACCTTGGGGACATCCTGTATAAACATCGCTGACGTCGCGTGGCAGCATGCGGCCGCGCGTGTAGCTCTTAATATTTTATGCTATATTCCTTACAAAATAAATAAATGTACTCTAGCTAGAATTTACATAGAAACCGTCAGTATAGACCTTTATTATGCTATAGTAAATAATATGTCATCCACAAACTTATTTATCATACATTTTGAAGTCAAACGAAATGAAAACTTTACTAGCCCATCAAATAACATGGCCGCCGATATTAAAGATCAATATTTTTACAGCATTTTTATTTTATTTTTTCCGCCCAGCGCCCGCGCATACGACGTCGAGGGTGATATTGCGGACGTTATAAACAAGCACTAAAACATACGTTACTGTTTCTTTTTATAGGGTGAGCTGTAAATGGGTCGAATGTCTTCGGAGCGACGCTGACTCTCGGAGCCGATCGGGTCGAGAATCGCGCTGGCGAGGGCGCGCGTTTATGGTCAGTGCTTTTGGTGTAGCGCCTGCTTGTATGCTCGTAACTTTACGCCGAGTCCCTTGTTCCCTTCTCTCTGTTGATATTAAACGTGGCATTCACGCTGCGATCGACATTTCCGAGATATATTCACACTCAACCCGGTCGTAAAGGCGTCCACAATGAAATTCTTCCATTTTAAGCACAGAGCATAGAAGTACCTAGAGTAGCTACTATCCCCTTCTTCCGTACATTATGTTTGAAGCAGCTCTAAGATGTAAGGGGAATGAATCACTTCCTTTACTACACCCATATTCGAGAGCATACACATAGGACTCGTGAGGCTGTTTGCATGTGTGTGTAAACACGTCAGGTAAGGTCGTAATCAGCCGCATTGCGCGTCGAACACGCGCGGCCCACGTCCATGGAAGGAAATTGCCTAAAGGCGTAACTATATTTTGTAAAAATAGGTATTTATATACTTTGTTTTACGTTTTCTATCGCTTTTTCACAGATTTTAATAAGACCTGACAACACATGCCCGCAACGGTGGTCTCTGTTCAAATGTTCAGACTCTGAGTGCCCTCTCCAGGTACTTCCCTGCTCTGTGATTTTAAGTAACCCTTGGACCACCTATATACACCGTGTCCCAAGACCGTCCCCTATAAAAAAATCCCGATTTCTAGTGTTAGAGTGTTTCTATTATATCTTGCTAATTCACAGATGGCGCACTGTTTTGTAAATAGTTTCAGTCTAAACCTAAAGAATATATTGCGATCTGTCATTAAAAATATGAAACTGTGTACTTTTTTTTTCATAAATTACGATGTATTATAGATGAACTTGGTGCCATCTGCCTCGTGTTTTACTTACTAAAGAATGGTGTCTAATTGCTTATTAGCAGTTTAGCAATCAAAAACCACTAAGTAAACAAGACCCTAACGTTCGTTTTAATGCATATAATCTCTTATTAAAAAAATAAATCTATTTAGGAATATATAAGGGCTCAGAGGCTCTTAACGGATTTTTTTAACATAGACTTCGAAATAAAATTAAGTCGTTTAGAGCATTAAATGCAAACTACAGGACAGGAAGGAAACGAGACTCACTCTAATATTAACTCTTATAGCCCGATCCTAAAAATCTATTACCATCTGTAAAATGACTAATATCCCAGTATACGCAATTCAAGGGAAAGTTATAAGGTTGCATGAGCGTATGTTAAGTGAAACTATGTCGAACGGGACTTAAATTATCCAGCTCTCCCGACAGATCAGGCCTTAAGCTCAGAATGGTTCCCTTAAGTATGATTTGTTTAAGTTGGGGTAGACGTAGGAAACAAGCGCTCCACAAAAAAGTGGTCAAATCGCTTATTTAGTGCGGGTAATCTAGCTAGGACGTGTACATGTCTAACATCTTTCTTTTAGAGAATTCTACCAAAAACTTTTTTTAAACAATTATCATTAACTATGACATTTACATTTTGCTAAGTTAAGTCTGAATAAGGGGAAGACGAATTATTAAATTACATTTCTGCGCAGGTCGTGATGCAGGTCGTGATTGCGGAGGTTCATTTTCATCTCTTCTCTGAATTCTCTTAAACCTTATTAATTGTTATTATTAGTATTCGTTATTATTATGTAATTATTGTAGTAATAATTATGTATCATCAATAATTATTTGCTTCTTATTTTTCATCTGAGTGCGTTATGATTAATTGCATTGTGTTTTTTTTTTGTAAATGTTGTCTTTATTTTTTTTTTCGTATTGGTTATATGTTTTCACATTATTTGCTTAATATTTTTATTTGTTTTGTAAAAATAAAAAAAAAAACATGTCGAATCTCGTTTTGAGCGCGTGACCTCAAAGTCAATAGTCAATCGCCCTGACAACTACCGCGATCTAAAGTTAGCCTAAATACTTGGTTTTTTAAAAATACCATGAAGTGGTGAAAAATACCATACCGGTGTGGCCGCGGTTGATGTTTAAATATGTTGAATTCTATGAAAATGCGAGCCTTCTGAAATTAGCAATTTGAAAATTGCTATATTTCCTGGCCGCTAACGGGAAATTTTAGAGGGATGCAACTAGAAAGTTACACACAGAAGTGAGTAAGATCGCGTATCGGCGATGAGTGTTGGAATAGCGCAACGTTGACATATATTAATTTCACTGTAAAACGAGACTTTTAATATCACCCCAAAGATATCCATCCGTACCCAATCACTCTATTGGAAGAAGCTAGTGTCAATACGGTGGATAGCTAACTCTGTTAACGCGTTTGTTTATCAATCAAATTCTGTTGTTTCAGACAGAAAAAAGATAAAAATCTTGAGAAACACCACCACACACATTGCAATCAGCTAGCGGTCAATTTCAGACTGGAGCGTAATATTTTTGTATTTAGTGGGAACTAAATCGTTAATTACAATCACTACTATTTTAATTTAGTATAACTATTTTGTATTATGAGCCAATTAATTGTCTTTTAGTACCTACTTACACTCGTTTTGCAGTTTGCAACAGTATTTCGCATAAAATTCCTCCTGATGTCGAATTATGGAGAATTTTTGTTATTCATAAACATGTTTTGGGCAGAGGCACTTTAGTTTGATGGCACCTAAATTGTACAACAAAATAAGGAATGCAGGAATAACGGTATCTCTATAAGTAAAAATTCCGAAGAAGAAAATTACAGAATGGCTCCTTCAACTGGGAAGAAATGAACAGAAATCTCGATAACATATGTACCTAAGTAATATTATACAATTTAATTTAATACAAAAAAAATATGTTTAATATTTTATATTATTCTATGTAATGTCTCTCTATTAAAAAAAAATAGAATTACTATGACCTAGGACATATACAATTGTTTTTGGCCCTACTCAACTAGGCTAAATGTGCGGGTACTAGAGTCAGGGGAGAGCGTAATCAAGCGTAAAAACTGGTATGACCATGTGCGTATCCGGACCCGAGACCTTTGGGAAATATATATTCAAGATATAACAAAAGTGTATGCTGCTTAGCGTGTATGTTTATGCATACAAATTAAATACTAATATAGAAAAATCTACCTTAGGTCATCCTCATGCATTGACTAGTTAGGTAGAACTTTGCACATACGTCAATTATGTGTTGTTATTATGTCAATTAATAAATAAAATAAAAAATATGTATTCGCTAAAATTATGTTTTTTTTTGTTACTTAAAGTCATTTATATTATTATTATAAAGCTATTTAAAACACATATTTAGTGTGCGATTTATTTAAATAATTAAATATTTGAATTATAAAGATTTTGACTTATGTATTATGATGATTCTATTTTAATAGCGGCAAATCCCCTGAAAAGGCGAATGACACATTTTTTGGCAATATTGAAAAAAAATATTATTTTTCATAAAGCGTAGGATATAAAGCAATACAGCACAAACACAAATTATTAAACGTTAAAAACCCCCCAGACACACAAACAGTTTAACAGATTTTCTTGAATCATAGCTGAGAACACTCTTGATCAAGTCACCTTTCAAATAAAAAAGCAATAATTAAAATCGGTTCATCCATTTGGCAGCTACGATGCCACATATAGGATACACAGATACACAGACACTTTAAACTTATAACACCACACTGTTTGCGTCGGGGGTTAAAAATAAATAAATATAAAGGTATTTAAGAGGTTCCATACTTAAGAGTGCATAATGTCGGTTTAAACCCAGCTGAGACAATATTTAACCAATTTTTTTGCAAATCAATAAATATCAAATGATGGGACAAGAATTATTTTTTTAATGCTCTAATAATAATGTGAAAAATCATAAAAAGAAGTAAATCAATATTTACAAAGTACACACAACTTCATTTATTTCTGAAAACTAATTTTCGTGTTATTGCTTAGAAAGAGACTACCGTTTGCCGCATCGCCGTAGGGCAGGGGTGCTCAAACTTGAACTGCTGGCGATCTACCTCAATATTTTTAGACTACTTACGATCGACTCTGAGAGACTGCAAGTGTGTGTGATGCAGGGTTGTCGTACATACACGATACACCCTACCTACCTAGGTAGGGCGTACCGTAGCATATATAGAATTAGCTTTCTGCACGGTGCTCAAACGGTCGATCGCGATCGACCGTTTGAGTACCCCTGCCGTAGGGGCTTGAAGGGATGTTTGGGGGTATTTGACACTGCAGAATTGCGCTTGCGTTTCTCTGTTTCCCCGTTCAAGAAGCGAAGTCAAAAGTGTTCAATAAAAATATAAAATATAAATAATACAATATAAATTTTCTAGCTATGTATTAGATATAAAATATATACGTCTGTGGTACATATGTGTTCTTATATTATGTAACTGATGAAGTTTTAACCCTTAAAATACTTGGATATAATTTTGTATATAGTGAATAATTAAAATTTATGCGATTGGATCAGATCGATTTGAGTATTTTCGCCCCATATTATTTGAAACGAGTCACAATAAATGAGTCATTTAATCCACACCCTCGAGAACTCGTGTTCTCAGGGTCCGTGCGTCTTGATTTCAATGAAGTCGATATCGGCAATCAACGCCCTGCCAGAAGTACCAGTCGAAACGACCCGAAGGACGCTTGACAAAAGGGAGAAGCCGATAACGCTTTAGACCTTCCCATAACTTACAGCACCTACCGAGCAACTGCTATCGTCGTCGGCGTTATGGCGTGTGTTTTCCTCAAACCGCGCCAAATTCCGAGCCACCTTCAGGAACAGCGAGCGACGGGTGCCATTGCTTTGGGAAAATTATTTTTTATTTATTGCAATTTTCCTTGTTTATAAGTCATGAGAAAACGAGGGTAGCAGGAATACCTGCGACTACCATAAACAGCTTCGTTTAGAAATTTAATATTTTTTTTTGGTTTGTTTATTTATTATTACGATTTTTATTCATTTACTTATTTATTCATAATGGCACAATGAAAAGTTACAACTATTGATATAAAAAAATAAATTATATATATATAATTTATTATAGCCTGTCAGTCATTTATTGTTGATTTGAAGTTAAAAAAAAACTCTTTTAAGAGCGGCCAGAAGACGGTTGAAAGAAATAAGATAAATCACAATCACTTTCTGGCGTTGTCGGATTGTTCGTGTTTACGATTTTGAGCAGTTTATTCTACCCGCAGGGCCAGGCTGTCGACCCGGATAAGTACTCGTAGATATGCCTCGTGCTGGCCGAGGTTAATAATTTGGATAATATTTTTTGTCCATTGTATTTTCTAAAACCTGTACAGAGCCACTTTATGTATAGAGAAACCATATTGACCTAAAGGTAAACACCAGATTTCCTTTCCGTCCCGGTGTACCATGCTTACATACTCAAGTCTATATCGACTATCTAAACTAGCTATATCAACGCAATACAACAATATAGGTCACAAAGAAACCAATGAGGCAAAGAGTGGGTACAGTAAAATACAGTTTATAATATATTTTTAAAGTTACCTATTTTTAGAATTTAGAGAGTGAGATATACCTATAAGTACTCCGCTTGGATGCATATTACAACTATCTAGTTGAAACAATTTATACCATCCTGTTTTTTTATTTATTCTCAAATTAAAAATGCGTCAAAACTTGCATTAAATAACGGTTTTAAGTTACAAAATTAAATTGTTCAATTGAAAAATGACCAAGATTTACAGCATATAAAAACCTAACCCTACAAAATACATTGATTAAATCTAGTCCACTACAACATGAAATAGTGATATTAGAACCAGCTTACCATTTTTTTGTAATTATCGGGAATAAAATAAAATAGCTCACGCTGTATAAAGTGGTTTATGGAAAAAACTTCACATGACCAAGCCTAGATAAAAATATTAACACTTAGAACTGGATTAACTTCTAACATTTTGCGCTTTATGCGTTCCGAGCTCTTTAGCTAGACGTAACAATAAAGTTGCCTATTACATTTGGACCCTACGATAAAAAGAGATTTCTGAAAGATGCCGCCGTACGTTTCAACCCTTTTTGGTCGGACGTTACACGCTTAGGCACATTAGATGCTTATAGTCCGTGTATACACACGTTTAATAAAGTTGGCGATTAGGAAAGCATTTCGATCTACGGAAAACTGCTGTTTGTATATGTGGGTTGTACTTTTTTTGTATAAATTGTACAAGTTTATTGTCATGGGCTTGTTACTGATGATATATACTTGTTTTTGCTTTGGATATGATATAAAATTATTGCTCGTTCATGATATATTATTGAGTTGTAAGTTTTTAATTTGGAATAAACCAAAAAATTTAAAAACGAACATAAGTCGTATTAAATTGCATATTTTTTAGTTAGATACTTTACAAATAAAGTGGATAATAGTAAAAAAAGTTATTGTAAGACACATGAGAAGAAAAAGACATTCTATTTATTACATTGTGTATTCAATTATTCTTAAATTGTGACTCCAAATGGGTCTGCATTTTATCTGTATGTCTCAGGTATAAAAATTATTATCTTAACCTTAATATCTAATGTATATAAATAAACAAAATATATATAAATGTATAAATTAAATATAATAAAAAAAAATTGTTATATACTGATTGATCTACGTAAGTATTAAGATAAATAGTAAAATATATGCACGCAGTTTTTATTTATATAAATATCATTCATATCAAGAAAACGATGAACATTTAAATGATGTTCTGGTAAAAAACAGTTTTAACTGACAAAAACATAAAAGGTTATTGTAATTTTAGCACTTGTACATTCTTAATTCTTTCAGTAAAACAACACCAGCAGCACGACATTTAAGAAGTATACTTGCAAATGCTATTTTAATGTGTTCTGAAAAAAAATATATATCAAATTAACTAAGAAAAAATAACTTCAAATAATGTCTGGAATTCAATGTTTGGAATTCAGAAAGTCTAAAATTCAAATTCAAAAATACTAATTACAAAGCAGTGACGGATATTCGATTCAATTGAAAATAGGTTATAAGCATACTTATTTGATCCTGTATGAGATGCGCGAACATTATTGGAGGGAGGGGGGGATTACCTCCTCAAGAAATTGTTTTGAAAAAATATGATTTCATACGTTCCTCTCTCTTCAAGGCCGGTACGTGGCAGGATAGAGCGGTAGAGGAGAGGAGGAGAAATATCCAAACCGAAAGATGACATATTCTGTGAAGTGTTGTGTTTTATGCAATAAAAAAAGAACTGTTGATCTAATAATTCGTTGGGGTAATCTAAACTGAATACTTTGTAGAAGCGTTGGGCAGCCTATTAAATTGTTGAGTAGTTTATATATAAAAACAGTTAAAGAAAAACAGCAACAAACACTTTCCTTCTGATATCCAAACTGGGACTTTGGTGGAAATCTTCAGTTCCTTAGTAAGTGTCAAATGAGATTTGACAACGCCAATTTAGGTGTCTGAGAAAGTTATGTTGAATATTTTCTATTTTGCTTACGTACACTTTAATGAAATTATATCTTATCGCCGTCACTCAGATTATGTATAAGAAAATACGGATAAAAACTGTAATAAACTATAAACAATAAATACCAATAAATTAAGAATAATCGACACAGTTTAAAAAAAAATATTTTTTTTCCATGATTTGCTTAAAGAACGATAATTTTAATTTAATGGGAGGAAGTGATCAAATTGAAGTCGCTAGCGGCATCTGTTGAATTTGGCAAGAAGCCAAATTTATTCGGAAAATCATATCGGAGGGACGAAACGCGTTTGCAAAGCTCAGTTGAGCCAATCGATCGAATGCTAAATTTTCTTTACATAAATATATACTTTTTTTGAACTATTGAAACTACGACTTTTACGTCTTAGGATAAATAGCTACAACAATAATGTACTAGCTGTTGGGTAGATTTCATACCAGGATTAATTTGTTTATCTATTAAATAAGATATTGGAAGTAGTGTTTCCCGTTACTGGTAGATGTATTGTAGAGATAAATACACTGTGAATAGATTGGATTGAAGTTCTTTATTAGACAGATTATTAACTAAAATAAATGAAAAGTTTTGTTAAAAGTTTGGTTAGCACAGAATAACGAAGCCACAAGCCAATACATTATCTTGCCAGTAATGGGAAAATTGTATATTTTCACGAGCCATATTGCTTAATTTTATAGACGGCATCGAAAAGAACATAAAATATTCTATTTTTGAGAATATATCAAAGTAAATTATGGAGAAAAAAAAACACAATATCTGCTTTATTATTGAAAAGTAGTATATTAAAATGAGACTGTCCAAAACATTTTATTATCAGAAGCATTAAAACGAAGACATGCGTGAAAAAAAATACCCTAATATTCCTCGTTAAAAACTGAATAAAAAAATAGAAATAAAAATCAATATTCATAAATATTTATAGATCGAGGTAGTCTAGTGGTTAAACCGTTGGTCTATTGGCCAAAAGGTCGCGGGTTCGAATTTATCCATAACACTATATTTGTTTGTTTACATTTAATTGCTAATATTTTTAGTTAAAGATTCTTCGCCTGATGTCATTATGTAATTATTCTTCTTTCTGTTTGAGCTGCGGTTCAGAGACCAGCGTCTCTGCAATCTGCTAGTACTTTGTCCATACCTAATGGAGGGGTGATTTTCAAAAAGAGATCGCTCCTTGTCAGGTGATTTAAAAAAAAATACTGTGTTGTGTATTCGACTGGCGCATACTCAAATGCGTTCAAGCCTCATGGCGTACGATTTCATAATAATTAATTACCTGGCCGCCGAATAACCAATATAAGGTAGGTCAAGATGAGGAGAGATTTATGGATTTAATAATAAAATGATTGGATTCGCAAATCAAAAATAAAATAAATTTCTAGCTATGCGATTTCGGCCTGAATATTTTTACGAATATTTTTATGAAAACGCAAACACATCAACACTTTTTTATCTTCGAATTTTGCGAGGTGACGATTGTATGGGTTATTTTAAAACTCACAAAAATACCACAAAATAAATGCCTCCACTTGTTTCATCGACGATATTTTTGTGACTAATATAATTTATTGGACGTAATTATGAGATAAACGCATCAACCCCACTCACTCTCTAATTAGGAGAAACGCTATTGATTTTACTCAATTGTTGCCGTTCGATTTTCTCATCCAGCGCAGATGAGGCTCATTCCATTCAATTATGTATAATTGAGATAATCATATGTTTCACTAAAGTCGCCATTGAGAGTTACTCATCAGCCATGCGAGCTGTTTTTAGGATACGTTTTGACTACGAAATAGGTTCTCTAGTGAAACATAATACCACAATGATGGACATGGTGTTTTTTTTTTAACAATTTAAAAATAAGCGACCTGGTTCGCAATCTATATATTATTCAAATTACCCACATCGAGGCGACAGATGCACCAACACAACAGTGAGTAGCTTCTATACAGTTGTACCATGATGCTCTTTTTCTGGAAAGGCTATAATTTTGTTCGAGTATAATAGTCAGACTGTTTCACCTTTGGTTTGACGTTTCGTTTATTTAAGGGAAATATAATTGAACGCCATGTTTTAAAGTAATTTCTAGGGTTATAACTGAGCTAAAAAAACATGGGCTGGTAAATATCAGCATCCGCATCCGCATCAGCATAATTCTATGCTGATTTTTTCGCATCCGCATCAGTATGATTTATACGTTGAAATTGGCATCCGCATCCGCTAATCTGGGCTCCGTTACAAGCCTAGTAATTTCAATAGCTATGTTTTCAGAAGATTGTGACGATATGGCAGCTCCCTTGAACTCTTGTCACAGCAAAAGAGGGGCATCTCAGCCTGAGGCATCGAGAGAGACATACTTAACATTCGATGTCAGCTGCGACAGGCATACCTTCCTACCCTGTTCACTAAATATTTAAATCACGAATCCAAATCTTATAATTAAGATTAGTAACTATTAAATTATTTATTGCCTGTTTAATATTTATATAAGGTTGTATTTTTTAATTGCCTGCAGAGCTTTCCGGGATGAATAGAATATTGTGTAGGTAAATATCGTGTACAATACAAATCACATACCGAAATAAAAAAAGATCTAATGCATTAATTGCACAGCCTTCTTTAGTACAGACAATAGTCTAGTTAAGGGACCGGAAACAGAATATAGTAGTGTCGATCGCTTGTACTGTAATTTACTGTTTCATTATTCTTAATTACTATACCCGATTGTCAAAATGATTGTGAACCTAAATAAATAAATAAATAAGTCTCTGTGTTCTCTCTAGTAAGTTGAAGTATATATGTATGGGGTCCAGCATATTCTAGGAGAGGACGAACATATGTTTTATATAGTTTGAGAAACAAATCAAATGTGATGTAGAAGAATGTTTTTCTGATAATGTACAGAAGCGCATTTTTTTTTTTTGCAACTTCCAATAAGCGATTCCTATTTGAGGCCATATGGTCGGCGTTCGAAACCATTTTCACTATACAATAAAGGTTTAATGTATTGACTGTTAGATAAAAGTACCGTACTCATTATATCTCCTCGAACACAATTAAATACAAGAAATGCTAACAATCTTTCCCCGGAGCGTCCTCGGAAAGTTTGCGTTCGAGGAAATCTTTTATTGGACCATAAACGAAACGAAGCATAACGCGTCGCCTGCGATACGAGAGTCAAAGAACATGACGTCTATATAGAAGCGTCAAAAAATGATCGCTCTTGTTAAAATTAAAACTATAAATAATACTAACAGTTGCATATTCCTAGGCTGGTTTACTGATGGAATCGAAAATTCAAATAGCAGAATGATTTTTAGGCTTATCATACTCACACAATTGATCGTTTTAAGTGATCACTTTGCACCGTACTCACGCGCATATATGATCATCCCCGATCATCGCCGATCATATATATATATTTTTTATCTTTAAAATTTGTGGCTAAAGGGCAAACCCCGAGTCCCTTTCGTCAAAATTTCAACAGCAGTATGAAAAATCGACCTAGCACCAAATTAAACTGAAAGCACATTCAGTGTAGTTTACTGCCATCCTAAGTATATTTATAATTATAATTCTCTCGATAACTCAACGATTACTATTTTTCTTTTTTTAACGATTTTTCGTGTGAAAATGAACGTATCTGCATCTCAAAGCAAGTTATAATAAATATTAATTTTAACGAATCTGACGACTGTAATTAATATGCACCAAAATACTTATGTTAAATAACGTATTACATACAATTATTTGTCAAAATTATCGTATGTATATGTTTTTGTCTAAGGAAATGGTAATTACACTGGGTTGTGTAGGAATCTAGATGACACTATCTTAATATATATAAATCTCGTGTCACAATGTTTGTCCTCAATGGACGGCTGAACCACTTAACCGATTATAATAAAATTTGAACACCATGTGCAGTTCGATGTGCACTTGAGAGATAGGATAGTTTAAATCTCAAATTATAGTCGCAATTTTAATTTATCGCTAATTATTTGTCCGTTATTATTTGGCAGTCATAAAACTGACAGATGTCGATACCTTTTTATTTTATGGGCGATTGGGAAGAGCGCGTGACGACTCGGTGCCTGTATAATTTTATTGAACAAGCAGAGGAAAGAGCAATTGTGATATTATTGGAAAATTTTTTAGAAGATCACAATCAACTAATTCAATTGATCAAAAGAGTTTCGCCACGACTGCAAAATGACAATTATCAAATCGTCATATTTTAATTTATTGCTAATTATTTGTCTGATATTATTTGGCAGTCATAAAACTGACAGATGTCGATACCTTTTTATTTTATGGGCGATTGTGAAGAGCGCGTGACGACTCGGTGCCTGTATAATTTTATTGAACAAGCAGAGGAAAGAGCAATTGTGATATTATTGGAAATTTTTTAGAAGATCACAATCAACTAATTCAATTGATCAAAAGAGTTTCGCCACGACTGCAAAATGACAATTATCAAATCGTCATAAAAGCCGACAAAGTACCATTAGGTGAACATGCTGGTAGATTCAACGCTCCAACTGTTGATGAGGTTGCTGTTATCATGGTTGGTGATCCAGTTGACAAAAGATCTATAAACATTACACGGCGAGACAACACTGTCAGTACGATTTCGGATCTACACCGTTCATATGACGCACTACAATATCCATTGATATTTTGGCAAGGACAAGATGAATATCACCTTAATATCAAACAGTATGATCCAAATACCGGTAAATTTGACAATTATCTATTTACTTTCTTACTGTATGTATAGATTTTAATTTCGTATTGCATTTTATTATTTATTTTTTTAGGTGATTACAGAAATAATAAAGTTAGCTCAATGAACTACTACGCACACCGAATAATGGTTAGACAACATCAAGACAATTATATCCTTCGATATCGTCAGCTGTTCCATCAATACATTGTTGATATGTATGCTAAGGTCGAAAGCGAACGCTTGCGATTCCTTCGATTCAACCAGGCAAAACTACGATCGGAAGAATATATTCACTTACGAGATGCTGTTGCTGGAAACATCGATGGAAATTTAAATCCCAATGACATCGGTAATGCTTTCATTTTACCTTCAAGCTACATCGGCAGTCCACGGAACATGCAGGAATACATACAAGATGCGATGACTTACGTACGTCATTACGGCCGACCGGATTTATTTATTACATTCACATGTAATCCGAATTGGGAAGAGATACACACTTTACTATTGCCAGGACAACAAGCCATTCATCGTCATGATTTAACTGCACGTGTGTTTAAACAAAAATTGAAATCCTTAATTGATTTTATTGTTAAATATACAATTTTTGGTATCACACGTTGTTGGCTGTATACGATAGAGTGGCAAAAGCGAGGTTTGCCTCATGCCCACATTTTGGTTTGGCTTAAAGATAGAATCCGTCCTGAAGAAATCGATCAAATAATTTCAGCCGAAATTCCAGACCCATTAATTGATCAAGAATTATTTGATATTGTCACCAAACACATGATCCATGGGCCATGCGGTGTTTTCAACATGACGTCACCGTGCATGGAAAATGGAAAATGTAAAAAAAACTTCCCAAAGCCGCATACGAATGACACGATCACGGATATTGATGGTTATCCAATGTATCGCCGCAGAAGTACTGAGAATGGTGGCCACACATTTACAATGCGACTGCCGAACTTTCCAAATCAAGTTGAGTTTGATAATCAGTGGGTGGTACCATACTCACCACTACTTTCAAAAACTTACAAAGCTCATATCAATGTTGAGCTTTGCAGTTCTGTTAAATCAATTAAGTATATTTGTAAATATGTAAACAAAGGCAGTGATTTGGCCATATTTGAAGTAAAAAACATAAATAAAAATGACGAAATAGCACGATACCAAATGGGCAGATACATTAGCAGCAATGAAGCTATTTGGCATATTCTCAGCTTTCCCATCCACGAAAGAGATCCTGCTGTCCAACATCTGGCAATACATCTTGAAAACGGTCAACGTGTATACTTCACTGAAGAAAATGTTCTCCAAAGAGCGTTCGAAGCTCCGAAAACGACTCTAACTGAATTTTTTACATTGTGTCAAAAACCTGATGTTTTTGGCCAATTCGCGAAGACATTGGTGTATGGTGATGTTCCACGTTATTTCACATGGAACAAATCCAGTAAAAAATGGGAGCCACGGAAACAAGGAAAACCACATCCTTCCATTACAGGCATATTCAAAGCTAAGACATTGGGGAGACTTTACACGGTACATCCAAAGCAACGTGAGTGCTTCTATTTACGTTTGTTATTGGTGAATGTTCCCGGACCAACGTCTTTTGAATTTTTACGAACAGCTAATGGTCGAGTATTCAATACATACCAGGATGCATGTCGTGAACTGCAATTGCTAGAAGACGATAACCATTGGGACTTAGCGCTTGCTGATGCTGCGTTGACATCAACACCGAATAACATTCGTCAGTTGTTTGCAATTATTTTGGCGACATGTTATCCCTCGCAAGCACAAACTTTGTGGGAAAAATATAAAAATTGTATGACAGAAGACATCTTGCACCGAATTAGACAAACAAATCAATGCCAAAACATGGATTATACACCAGAGATGTACAATGAAGCATTGGTCTTGATCGAGGATTTATGTGTTCTTATTTCAAATTTACCACTTAATCATTATGGTATGCCATCACCTAATCGTCCAGCCACCGACTTAGTCAATACCGATTTACAACGAGAAAATCAATATGACCATGGAAGTTTAGCAACAATTATCATGAACAGTGAACCATTACTGACAGCAGAACAAAAAATTATTTATGATCGGATTATGCTGGCTGTTGCTGCTGAACAAGGCGGTTTTTTTTTCTTGGATGCACCCGGTGGAACCGGTAAGACATTTTTAATATCGTTGATTCTTGCCAAAATACGGTCGCAACAAAAAATCGCATTAGCATTAGCATCGTCAGGCATTGCGGCTACTTTACTGGATGGTGGGCGAACAGCACATTCAACATTCAAGCTGCCATTGGACGTTCATAATAAACCAGATGCAATGTGTAACATCAAAAAGAATAGTGGAATAGCTGCAGTGTTGCGGAAGAGTTCTATAATAATTTGGGATGAGTGCACAATGGCACACAAATATTCACTTGAAGCATTAAACAGAACTATGCAAGATTTAAACAGCAATAATAAACTTTTCGGTGGTGCTATCTTACTTTTGTCTGGTGACTTCCGGCAGACCTTACCGGTTATACCTCGCTCTACTTTCGCGGATGAGATTAATGCATGTTTGAAACAATCATTCTTATGGCGAAGTGTTGAAACACTTCGATTGACCATAAATATGCGAGTACAATTGCAAAATGATCCATCAGCACTAATATTTTCCGAACAACTACTAGATATTGGGAACGGTAAAATAAAACTGCAACCAAATACGCAATGCATTAAACTACCAGACAATTTTTGCACTGTTGTTCAGGATAAAACTGAATTGATTCAGAGTATTTTCCCGGATATACAGAATAATTATTTGAATCATGAATGGCTTAGTCAACGGGCGATTTTGGCAGCCAAAAACGTTGATGTTGACGAAATTAACTTCCAGATACAACAGTTGTTACCAGGCGATCTGATGTCTTTTAAATCAATCGATACTGTTGTTGATGAAAATGAAAGTGTAAATTTTCCGATTGAATTTTTAAATTCATTAGATATCCCTGGAATGCCACCACATAATCTTCGATTAAAGATTGGTTCCCCTATTATTCTCCTCCGTAATTTGAATCCACCTCAATTATGTAACGGTACGCGTTTGGTCATCAAAAAGATCACCGGAAACATTCTTGAAGCAATCATTTTGGCTGGGAAGTTTAAAGGAAAAGTGGTCCTGCTGCCACGTATTCCGATGATACCATCAGATTCTACCATACCCTTCAAAAGGCTACAGTTTCCAATTCGTTTAGCTTTCGCCATGTCTATAAATAAATCTCAAGGTCAAACAATATCCATTTGTGGTTTAGATTTGGAAAATCCATGTTTTTCTCAAGGGCAACTATATGTTGCGTGTTCACGTGTTGGGAAACCGTCGAATCTATTTGTGTTAGCTAAAGACAGGTTAACCAAAAACATTGTGCACCGATTGGTGTTAAATTAAATTGAAATTGAAAGTATTTATAATTCAAAAAAAAAGATATTAATGTTTAAAAGTTTAAGACTGTCTGCCTTGCCTACCTCATTCATGAGTTTAAGCGTCACATGTTATTTACTGTATTATACTGTAATATACTTATATTTGTTATAAAATTAAATGGAAATAATAAATCTGATAAATTTTTATTTTTTACCTATTGATTTCTGCTTAGTATCAAGTGTAAGAACATTTTAATTAATTGTGTTCAACGTACTTCCCCTTCAAATCTCAATCCAGTGAATTTGTATACCAACATCATCATTGTCGTCTTTGTTCGTAAATAATTTCATTGTACTAAAGGGTTATAGTAGTAGAAAGTCAAATAAGGAGATCAGCATATTTTTTTACAAATACCATCTGTGTGAAAAAGCATAGTGGACTCCGTGACTGATGTTCTCTTATTGTTCCTCTTAGATTGTTTACTATAATGTAATATAACAAAAACTTTAGCCACAGCAACGCGTGGCCGGGTCAGCTAGTATTATATATAATGTTCAGGCGTTACTTCAAAACGCAAAACGACTTTTGTTTTTAGAAGGATACCAAATATGAGACGTTTTTCTTTGCAATTTTAACGTAGGTAAGTGATATTTCGGAATAAATAAATAATTTTTTTCAAATTTAAAAAAAAAAGTTTCGCCATAGCAACTTACCCCTAATTAACACAAAATAACGATTTCCTAGAAATTATGCTTGCAAAAACATCAAAAGCGTTTCTTTCAGTATAGCTGAAGCGACTATTTATGGCACTTTTATTCGGTAATCCATGGTCTGCAGGGATTCAAGTGATGCGGTACGCGACTGAAATTCTGTGCACGTTGCACGTTTCATCATCTCGCATTATGAAAGTTCTCAAACTGAACGTCGTTTAGGGACGCAGTGAAAAAAATGTACACCTAGTCAAAACTGTATATATAAATTATTTACTTAACTTAATCGTAATTTGTCAACTGTCCGTTTTTTGAAAAACAGTGTGCCTTTTCTTCATATATTATTTTCACAACGTTAAACACACGCTAAAAAATATTAAAAATGAACATTAGTAAATAGGTATAAAACGGCCGTGTAAATAATAATAAAGAAATCTAAAATCCTATTAAATAAAAAATCTTGATAATGCTACATTTTAATTCATGCAAAATATATTATGTCTTTATTGTGTATCAGGTTGAATTAGATAGTTTTAAATATGTATTTACTTAAAAGGCATACATTTATAAATAGGGTATTTATACAAATACAAATACAATTTGTATAAAAACCCTATTTGATACTAGACCTAGGTCTACCGTAAAGAAGAGTGTATTTATTTGAGTGTAAAAGTATTTTACTTAATTAAATTTGAAAATAATTTTTAATAACGCCAAATAGCCTAAAAAAATGTACGAGAAGTTTTTTTTATATATAGGGTTGTTATAAAGCCAAATCAAAAAAATATTTCAAAATTTATTTAAAACCCAGAATTATAATAAAAAGAATTTTTAATTCTCACCTGTCCTAGAATGTTATTTTTAGCAAATAATATCTATTTTTTATTATAAAGAACTGTATACTAAAGAGGAGAGACAGGTACCTAGGTAAAGAAATAAATGTCGTTCCTTTATAAAAAAAATACTAGTTATTAGTTGTTGTAAATACATTCAATATGATACAAATATATTTTTTTTAAATCATTATCCCACTAAAATGACTGCTTTATGTATCGTGTTTAGATTATTATCGAAAAAAATAAATGAAAAACCGCACTTGCTATTATGAATTCTTTAGGTTTTCAGATGTACTGTAAAGTACTGAAATTCTACGTGGTTATGTATGCAACCATGCACTTCACGTTTGCTTGCCTCTTCTCCTCGAATTTAAAATGGAATTCTGATGCGCCCGTTATTATTCCGGTCTCAGAATAGCTCCTGACTTTTTACTACTGGAAAAAAAAGAAAATGTTGGCTTTGTTATGTTGGCATTATTTCCGCTGGTGCATTATAAAAAAATATAACAATTGCATGGAAAATGCTCTTAATAAGATTCTTTTTCATTCAAGACTAGCATCATTTAACTCTATTCAGTGAGTGGGTTTCTTTCGTGTGGCAAGATCGAATTAAAACGGTCCATATTTCTTATCACATGCGATATTGATTAATAGCATAAATGTCACTAAAAGCTTCTAAAAGATTTATAAGATATATTAAAGTTTAGACATTTTAATTATTTTATTATAAAATTATATTATTTTCAAACGGGTTGTAAAACCTTTGCTTTTAAAATATTTGTACCACCAAAACGCGAAAATGTTTCTACCTAATTAATCTTTCATAATTTACTTCCACTTGTATATCAAATCTTGTATATCTCGGATTACATATCGGCCGCCAGTCAAAAACGTAGCGGCTAGAGAGCATCTGCAGTCGTACGCGCGCCATTGCCGACCGAACGAGTGAGTGACAGGTGGGATGAGTAAAAAGTTGGCTTCTTTGAAACGAATGACGGTACAACACGCGCCGGTTAAAATAATTTCTTTATGTAACTAAAATATTCTAAAGTTAATTATTAATTAAAACGGAGTGAATAAATGTGCATCTAGCACGCGAGTGTGTGTAATTCCAAAATGAGTTTACAATTTATTTGACCGTTTTTTCACGGACACCAGTACTGGATTACGCTTGTTCGAGGGGCTCTATGTACTGCCGTAGAACAGGCACTGACCAAAATACGTTTATTTTCCGTTGACGCGAAACGATCGAATACAATTTTTATTTTCAAAGAAAACATGCCCACGTGTGCTGTAAAAACCTGCCGGAATAATAGAACTAACTCAACATAGGTAATCACACCATAATATCATATTTTAAAGTTTACTAAACTTGTTAAAAACTTGAAAGTGCGTTAAAATATTTACGTGTAAATATTTTGAAAACAAAACTCACATTTCATGTGACAGCTTAGTAAACATGGCCAACTTTTCCAGCGCACTTTCGCGTCTCGCGCTATGTTAGGATCACCTGATTATTAACCGATAAACGTACGATAATTTATTTATATTCTGAAATTTAAATATTATTGCAAAATTACATTGAATTTTAGTAAACACTGTTTTTTTGTTCGGTTATATTAGTTAGTATATTTTAATAAAAAAATAAAACATTTTTTTTTATAATAATAAATCATCCAGTTGATTATAAAATAGGTACACTAATCAGACAAAATTTAGTTTAAATTATAAGTTATTTTTATTATCATTTATTACTATAATATTATTTGTATAGGCTTAAAATATATTATATTTTAATTTATATACATTATAGATATTTCGATACTAGATTAGTATTTTTGACTAAAAATTATGTTCATCAAAAAAAAAAATTATAGGTTTATAAGAAATAATTCTTTTTAAATATCAAAAGATGTTATTCGAATATAGTTAACTGGTCAACTAGTGGTGGTAAATGTCTATAAACGTCGAATTAGTCATTTAGATAACTGTAAAACCTTTTGGAGGTATGTGATTCTTTTTTTTTTAAATAAATATGAACTAAGAAAGTTTTCAATAATAATTTAATTTAGCCATTTCAACTTTTTTTTTTAATTAATGGCATTCATCGTATCTTATTTTACAATAGAGAGACATTAAAAGTTGAAATATAATGGTTTTATTTATTTCTATTTATATTGGTTGCTTTATTGTACTATTTCACAATACTTATATTTGATTATTATTTTATTAGATTTATCATTTTTTGTAACGAATTATCTATAATCACTATTTTCTTTAGAGAAGAATAATACGTTAAATCAAACATTTATACCTGGAGAAGAAATAAAATCTATCGTACTTATTTCATGGAGTACAGCACTAGCAGGTCGGCGGTAGTGACTCCCGCTTTCCCGCAAACCTCAAAGCTGTGTCCACGCGGTTTTCATATAAATCAATTTTGATGGGTAATCCAATACTTGTCTTATCCGTGGTTTTTTTTCGTCAATAATAATTCATAAATTTTGCTATCGAGGGAAGATTCGGGGAGTTTCATACAAAACTAATAATATATTAGGCATATTGTGTTTATAGGTGCTTTGTCTGCAAAGTTTTCTATAAAAGGCATTATTTTTTTTAATCTATTTATTTCCGCGTTGTTTATGATAAAAAAATAAATATCTATTGTACTTAAATTCTTTCACATAAATGTGAAAATTTAAGCATATTTTACCTTAAGTAATATAATTAAGACTAATAAAAAAATTAACAAATGTTGCTTAAGATTTCCTTCGTTAGCAAAAAAAAAAATACCTTAATGTAATTTTAATCTATTAATCACCCTCGGCGTTGTATCGATTAGGTATAGGTGCTTTTCTAAAATCAATAAGAAAAACATACCCGCGTGATACATTTGTTGTCTGTTAGTTCCGCCCTTGATAGACAATAGGCTTTTCAATATTTTGACAGACATTTTTTTTTGTGCGTCGGTAAATATAGCAAAGTCCTGCGGATATAATTCTATTTACTTTTCTTCCAATGGACGCTCGCCTTTGCTATTGAGGAGACATTTTTGAGGACCGACGGGAAAATGTACGCGATCTGGAGACATTTCTACTTTCTCCCACTTTCCGTTTACATTTCTTTCCAATCGCACTTTTCTCAACTTCCTTTTAGATGTTCGTCTGTTTGTTTGTCTGCCATGGTTTCTCTCGTATAGTAGTGGCAATTTTACGTAGTACGCCAGCGTAGTACGTAGTAGTACCTAGTATCTTTTATTAAAATTATTTCATGGAAACATACCAATGCAAATATGAGAAAAAAATATTCAATTCTATGATTTTTATTTATAAAAGGTTCTCAGTTAATTTCAGATCTATTTATTTATAACCTATTTAGGATATTTAATTTAAAAAATATATATTACATAGAACTCTCAGTGTATACAATATTATTGAGCATGTACATAGTGTTTTAAACTTAAAAATACAAATATCAAGTTCATACACAAAATATAAGTTTTAACTATTAATTAAAAAAAAACTTGTGCCAGAGAGAAAACAAACACTAGATAATATAGAAGGGAACAGGTATGTATTTAATAAATAAACACCATTATAAGTTGTGAAATGTTTTATCATCATGAGACCATTCGGTATCTCTCATAAGTGTAAACCGCCTAAATTTTGAAGACCAAACAACTTCTGTGTAAGTAAAGAAACAACGAAAGATTGTGCATTATCCAGGTCGAACGGATGTGGGAACGGTTAAAAATTAAAATTTTACAAAACTTTTTGAAAATAAAAAACTGGAAAATGCAATTTGAGTTCGAAGCTTGTTTTTTTCACTTGATCTATAATGTATTCTGAAAAAAATGGTCTTCAACAATTCAATGAAGTTTTACTATACATAGTAATATATAATGATAATAGAGCCATTTATCCCGTCTATTCACAAAGTTTGAAATTGATTAAAGTTTCCTAACTTCTAATTCCCAGTGTCCCCGGAGACCACTCTTTTCTAAGCTGAGCAATTTCAGTGAGCACTCTTCATGTGAGGGTTGATACCCTGATAACTGTGACCAAAATGCCTAATAGAATGTGCGACTTTTCATTTATTTAAGACAGATGACATATAAACCATGCATGCATTGTTATTTATTTGACGAAGATTTTGCTAAATTAACATCATAGTTATATTTATTTATATAAAAAGAGTTTATCACAATTTAAAAAAAGAGAAAAAAATATTTTTCCTTTTTGAAAATATTATTTTATACAACCTTGAAATCGTTAAAATGCAAAAGTAGATTCGTTTCACTATTACAATAATTGGAAGTTAGAAATAAGAGATACGCAGATGCATTGGCCTTTGCGAATAAAGTTTAATATATATATTATATTTTTACTTGGAAATAAATAACAAAAAGTGAGGTCATGCCTTTGTAGAGCGTGGGTAATTTGGTAAGTAAATAAAGAGGTATGTATTTGTTATTTATTTATATATTACATATAGATAATGGCAATTTCACGAAAAATACATTAGTCAACAACTTAAGCCAACTACAAGCATAAGGGTAGGCAAGAGTAAGTGTAAGGGGTTGATGGTAAGTTAATTCACGATCATTAGTTGCCTTTCAAAAATGGACAATGCCATGTCTATATGGTCGATAAAATTATTACCATTATTGATTTCAATACATGACCGATTTATTCAAATATTTTGTCCACCACTGGTTTTTTTACATTATTGGTCGTAAAATCGGGTAGATTTTTTTTCCTTTTTGCATAGTGGTACCATCCATGTATTTTAATAACCCCGGTGGGCCAAACATGGCTAGGTATTATTTTTTTTGATCACTGAGAACATCCAATGGCGTATTTCTCAACGCCCAAAATTAAAGTTATACATTAGAGGTCGGTCCTTCAGACCAAACAAAAATGACCTTAGACAAAACAACTAAAATAAATAGACAATATAAATAGAGCATGATTATCACACCATTTTATCATTTTAATGATACTATTAACTGCTTCGATAAATTGTCGCTGAATAAGTAGCAATTTAAAGTGTTCAGCAATGGTTTATTGTGTTAAAAATAATAGGGCATATTTGCTGTTCTAAATTCGTGTAAGTAGATATGTATATGTAGAAATAAAATGGTTTTGTTATTTTTGTTATTAACTTTAATACTTTTTGTTGGTAGAAATCTATTTTTAGTTTTAAATAGTTTTTTATCGATCAATCAAATGTATTTTTTTGTTGTGTGGCTATGTAAAATTGTTGGTTTCTCCAATAAAGATAAATAAAGATAAATGAAAATACCACCCTTAATGTACACTTGACTGCATAATAACCATTGATAATTTGTTATATTTGTTTATTTCACCAATTAATAGAAAAACATTGTAATTGTTGATTCAGAATTGCGTGCAGCCTTGGATCGGCTTGAGCTCGCTGTACTATGAAACTTGCCTGACGCGAACGGCGAAAATGCCATAGGCGACAGTCGCGCCATGCCCCTTAGGGGTCAGCGACTCTTCTAATATGATTGTTAAAATACATATTTCACCTGGTTATGCGGTCTTTTGTAAGAATATGCTAGGTAAAGATCGTGGTAGACTAGTAGCTAAGGCATCTGACTATTGACCCCGTGGTAGGGGGGTTCAAATCCCTTCATTATAGTCAAACCATTTTTAACGTTTCTTTACCCCTAACTCTAGCACCAACACCTTGAGCTAATTAGAGTAGGGCCCAACACAATTGTATATGGCCTCATAACCATTCTTTAAAAAAAAACCATCCTTATATATATGTTATAAAATTTTGCAATAACCCTTGTTTATAAGATCAAAAGACTAAATACATACAGATTTATTTTTTGTAAAATTTGTGGTGGTCAATATAAGTATATTGTCTAAGCATACGACGCGATAAGGTTAACGTTAAATGTGACACTATTTTTAGTTTGCGTAAATCATAATATGTAGACAAATTTACAATGATTTTAGGAAAGTTTATATTTCCACAACAGGCATAACATCTATCAATATTTGCCTGAATATGTTTGAGTTCAAAATTAGTGGCGAGGCGGATGATATGTTATGTGTGTAAATTAACTTTGTTATATTGTGATTTTAATACCCAAACAAAGTCAATACAATACATAAATAGATAACCCATACAATGCTAGTATATTATATAAAAAAATCTAACTCAAGAATGTACACATACATCTCCATCGCCATCGCATACACACATTTCTTTAATTTCATTTAATTTATCTTTATTTGGGAAATAAAACAGTTACATGAGAAAGAAATCATATACATATAATTCATATATTTTATGCTAGCATATAAATTACTTTTATTTTCGACACAAAAGTGTTAGCAAATAAATGGCCATTATTTAGTTTTTTTATTTTGTAACGTAGTAATAATAATCGCTGTAGTTAATGAATCTTGTAAAAAATAATATAAAATATTCAACTGCACGTAGCTTCGTATCATTCATTCAATGCGACTCATCGCCTCCGTTAGTGGAGGGCTTATTAGAGCTTTCAGGCCAATCTTTCAGCTCTTTCAGTCGATGTTGGGGCGGCTAGCCGACTGCCCGTCGCGTCGCATCTGTGGGGCGCGTCGTAGCGCGATTTCGAGCCAACACGCCGACGTCGAACTTTCTCGTTTCATTTCATGAAGTGTGTTCAAATATTGCATTTTTGCAAGCATTGGTGACTCTTGATCATAGAAAACGTGCGACTTTCAATACCCTCTCAAATTAATGTTAATTTAAATAGATAGTTTTATTACTTATTGGTAAATATATTTGTGATTTGTTTAAGTACACCCTAAAAAGTATTTTTTTTAATTGACTAAGTATCGTTATTCCATATATTTGAAAGTTCTATATCAACAAATAGTTAAACCTAAATATATACCGTGTTTATATCAAACAATGATATTTCGTACAGTAGTAGTTTTTATAATGTATTGAAATTTTTGCTTTTCTAAAAAGAAAAGTTCATGCTGACAATATTATCGATGTGATATTTTTTAATTACTCTTATATTGTTGAATAGCGGGGAGATAAATATTGGGGAGATGGCTTCAAGACGAAAATCCAGAACGCTCTGAGGTAATTATATCTAATACTTTCATTTTACTTAAATTACTTATAAATGTTAGAATTTTAAATTATTATTAAATATTTTATTACCATACAAAATTATATCGTCTTCGATTTGGTCATTTTAGATAAGGTTGGCAACATCATATTTAAGGACCTTTATGTCGTAATTTAGCTGGATCAAATATATTTTATACAATGCTAGAATGCTTTTGTTTTAACTGATTTGTGAATTTATTTAAATTTACAATTGATAATAAATAAATACTTCAAAAATGTACTTCAAATTAAGGTACTTTTCATAATTTACAAAAGTTTAAGCTAATATATTAAATAATGTTTCCTTTTCCCCAATCAAAGACTATGTTTAAACGTAGATTGTTATCTAGGAAATTGTTGTTATCAATACCAGCGACATTAACAGAGCAGCTTTAAAATATTGTAATATTATAATGTTCTAGAATGATTACATTACACTATATTACATTACAGGCATTAGTTTTAATGATCGCGTATATTTTTACTAAAAAATAATACATTTAATATTTGCCTACATAAGCTTTTAAACGTTCATGTAATAAACTACTCTTATCCGCAGTCAGATAAAAGTAAATGCGTGGAGTATACTTTCACAATAAAGAACTTTTATACATAAGTAACATTTGTTTAAAAGTATAAATTATAAAAAAATATGTATGAATGAATAAATAATTAAAAAGTCTTTAATATGTTTAAATATCGCTTATAATTTATCGAGTGTTCAAAAATAGCATTGAATTATTTACTCGTGTATATATTTATCTTTTTTAAGTATTTACTAAACCTTTATAGCAACCATAAAAAAAAGAATGCACGAAAACGCTTCTAGATTGTAAAATGCACAAACCTCTTGTGGCATGTTTCTCGAAAAGTTTCTTTATGACTCGGTAGGTTTTGATACTTTTTGTTTTAAGTAAAAACAACGCGAAAGTTGTTAGTTATGATCAAGTTAACCTACTCATATTTTTTCAAAAATCTTTATTTTATTTAGTTTTATCTTTTAAATTTTTCAGTAACTAGAATAAAATATCCCCTTGAATCTGTCTATATTAATTCTGAAAGATATTTTTATAAAATATTTTAGTTATATGTTTAAATAATTATAATGTAATTTTAAAAATATATAACTTTTAATATTATATGTTTCAACAACATCAATCATTATAATCATTGTAATCATTTTAAAATATGCACTAACCAATACTTGTTATTAACATATGAAATATAGTTAAAAAAATAATAATATATATATTTAGTAATTATTTACTGCATGTAAGTACTGCAGCGAAAACATTCATTAAATAAATTTTTAATGTTATTTTATTGCAGCTATATTTAATGACCTATGATATTTTAATTAATTATTTTTTGTGTATAAGGCTTTTATTCACAATAGAAATAAAATACCAATAAAACGCTTTTATATGGTACTTAAATAAATTAATAAATTTAAATGGATTCAAAACTATGGTAAACTATACAATTAAATCGATATTTATAATATGACTTCATAGTAAAATTGTTTTTATGGGAATATTGTAGGTATTTTACCCACTAGCTAGCAGGCATTGGGCACAGCCTTTTACGATAATATAAGTTATCGTAAACGTTTTAACTTTTACTAACATTTCCACAGCTATTGTATGTTCATTACTGCTAAATAATTAAATAATACATACTATTTTAATTTATAACTTATACTTGAATCATATTATTCGGTTCCAGATTTTGGCCGATAAGAATTACGGAGCTATTTTCGTTCTTTCACATTTTTTATACACTGTTATGAAGCGACTTGCAAATAAAATTGTTCTGTAATCATTATTTATTCTGTTGCATTTATTATTATTACTTATATGGATAAATACAAACCTAATACAAAAAAAAAATTGTATACATTCTAGATTTTGTATACATAGTTTTTTTTCAGTTTCACTCGTACGGAGAGAGCAAAAGGCGCAAAAAAAACCTGCCTAAAGAGGTTAGCCATCAAGGCCATCTTCTACTAAAATTTCTTGCGTAACTTTTAAAAATTCAAGTTGGTGGGGTACAGTTTAAAAAATTCGAAAACTGGCATCTAGCTTTTTTACATAACATAGATATCGAATGAGAAACGAAAAATCAAATTTAGGCCCGAAGGCCTAGAGATGGGGAGCGAAGCGACTCATCCCGAGTGCCACAGGCACGAGTTGTCCCGGGCCGAAGGCGCCGTCACAAAAAAACAAATTAAGGTGAGCGGATGCCCCGAAGGGCCTAGAGATGGGGAGCGAAACGACCCATCCCGAGTGCCGCAGGCACGAGTAGTCGCACGCCGAAGGCGCCGTCAAAGCCTCTTGCAGGGCCTAGAGATGTGGAGCCAAGCGACTCATCCCGAGTGCCGCAGGCACGAGTTTTCGCGGGCTGAAGGCGCCGTCAAAGCCGCCTGCAAGGCCTACCTGCCAGCCGGGGGCAAAGCCCGGGTTGACCAGGTAGTTATTTGTATAAATCCAAGTCCACAGTGTGCCTCTAGGTAAATTTTCAGTTGCACATTTTATTATTTTATTTTTTTTGTTATGAAAATTTTCTTGTTTAGTTTATGAATTATTAGCTGAGGATCTATGTTTCTATAACTGTTTAATTAATTCCCCTGAAACAGCAGTACACGCTATAAAGGTGATGTAAAATGAAATGTATTGTTTTTATAAATTTTTGAAATAAATTAAAAAATTTTATAAAAATAAATAATAAATAAACATAATGATCAGACGATGTCTACCAGCAATTTAGTCTCGCGTCATAAGTGCAATAGGAACTGATCTGATAAGCACTATACGATAGATGAAGAAATCTTTGAACGATATAACAATATAAAAAAGAAACGACTTCAAAATTTATTCTAAACGAAAACAATTAGTAATTGTTTATCACATCTCACCTTATAAATTACGTTATTCTATAAATGTATATTATGTTTATTATATATTGCAATATCACCAGTTTTTGTTACTGGCAACCCTTTCCATTATCACAGCTGTCGGTAAATGTCAGTTGAAAAGGAAATGCAAGAGGGTATATCGACGCCTCTGTAATCCGTGATCGCGCGTGCAAAACAACGCCTTTTCCGCCGCGAACTATTCCTGCAATTCGCGAGATCTCGTCACATCGTTTACCGAGCTCGTGAAACCAACTCAAAACCATAAGGAAGCAGTGACAAAATAGCTAAGGCAGTCGAACCACAGCGGCCTCATAGCACAGCAAAGGTTGGTGTTTTGTTTTCTTTTTGATTGCCATTTACCTTCTAATCCATCAAAACCTACAGTCCGCTTCCCCTAAGCTATGTACAACCGTACATTTCTATTCCAACCGGTATATACTCGCCAAAAATAACCTATAATATTGTATGACAATTATTTAAGTACATTCGTAATATATCTTCCTGGTTTCATTTAAAACTCCATATAATAACTATACGTATTTTATTTAAGCGTATTTTATTGTATTACATAGTATATTTTTTTGTGAATCTTCAGTTTAACCGTCGAAATCAAATTACAGTAGGTAGGTACGGTATTTCCACCATTTTTTGCGAACGAAGAACGGCCCCGCGCGTGCTTCACTCTAACCAAGTTTTGCCTTATTAAATCGGTGGTTTAAGAGACTGCCATGCTAACTTGCAATCTGCCATACGATTTAGCGTGCTTCGCTCCAGTATCGTTTTGATATATAATATTAATATAATTAATGTTATTATTATTTAATTAATATTAATCATATAATAATATTAATAAGTAATATATATTAATATTAATATTAATTTTATTATATTACACTTGTCAAATAAATAGATAATTATATTTTTTCTTCTTTTCGATCATGACTTATATTTCTGAAGCTGAATTTATTTTAAATCTTATTTTCACAAATAAAACAGATTTTCGAATATGCCGAAGAAGCGATTAGTACTTCTATCAGGTCCGATAATTATTACCTTTCAAAGTTAAGTTTTGGCCACCTTAAGAAATATTTTTTACACTACATACAAGCGATTAGTGTCCAATTGCTTCAAAAATAATATTGAAGCCACGCAACAGGGTTTGCAATTGGCATTTAAGGAATATTTTTATAAAATTGTAGTGATTTACTCTAGATTGATTCAGATTAAAAATAATAAAAACTCTTTTGAAGAAAAAATTGAATCTGCCCATCATGAGAATTTACGACTTCCTAAAGTCGACCTAATTTCCTTTGAAGGTGATGTTAAACAGTGGACAGCGTTTGCAGATGTTTTCTGGATTTTAATTCATAGCAATCCCGGTCTGTCGAACGTCGAAAAGTTTTTATATTTAAAAACCACCTTGAAGGGTGACGCTCTCGCCATTGTATGTTCCTTGCCAACAACCGATGAAAATTATCAGGTTTCATGGGATCTACTTCAAGGTCGCTATGATAACGAGCGTGTTATTACATCAGCTCATCTCGAAGCCCTCATGAATATTCCAGCTATCAATAGTGATACTTAATCACTTAGAACATTTTTGAATGGTATTCTAGAACATATCGGTGCACTCCGTACTTTAGGACATCCAGTTGATACTTGGTCAACATTGATTTTTCAAATCTCGAAGAAAATTGATACATCGTTGCGCAAGAGTTGGGAAAAATCTCTTTCGGCTGATTCGTTTTCAACTATCGAAGATTACACAAAGCACTCGGAATGCAAAGTTCGCGTTCTTGAAACTTTCTTTGGTGCTATGGTTCAGATCAAAACTAGCAAAACAACTTTCAAGCCTTCTCGACCGGTGAATACTCTTGTGGTAAAAACTATCCCTCAAACTTAAAAAATGAGTAAATATATATAAAAAAAAACATACTGATTGAATAGAGAATCTTCTCCTTTTTTTCATGTTTTGAGGTCACCTAAATCCATTTTGACCATTTTCGAAAGGACGTCTGTATACCGTGGACGCACGAGAGCGTTCAAACGCTGCCACGAAACTACTTACTTTAAATTTTTTATTTCCGTTTGTAACCTTCCGTTTTGTTTTATATGCCTTCGCAGAAAGCCGTGAAATGAATTGTAGATTTTAATAATGTCTATCTATGGAAAAAATAAGTTGAGATTAGTTCCATAAAAAGTATGAAATACCTAATATATTTCTGCATTTAAAAATAATTCAAAATAAGTGTGTTTCGATACAACAATTTAGTTTCAGATTCTTTTAAAACATTGCGACGAATATTAGTAAAACATTTTTTTGCATTAAAAATATAATTAAATAAGTATAAAGTGCATAATATAATAAAAATTTTACTTGAAAAACAGTTCAAATTATCATCTCGCCGAATTGGAGATGTCTGTACTTTTGAAATACCCTAATATAAGACCAAATATTACGCTAAGAATTCTTTTACGCAGAGCAATGATCATTTGTAATATTAATTTAAAAGACGTAGATATATTTTATTTAACAAATCATTTATTAATTGCATTCAGGACATCATATACAAACATTTATTAAGCGCAATGCTACTCTCTCAGACACACACGCATGCACGCATAAACATATTATTACTTACACTACATTCACACCTACTAGTCACACACACAACGTTCAGTAATTATTATTTCTCTTGTAATATGTATTTAATATTTAAACTTACGATTTATATACATGTTGTCTATTTTATCCATTTTTCTTTTTTATTTCATTTTGTTTTCAATTGTTACCTTTTTGTTAGATTTAAATGTGTTACTCATAATCGGTCTTATAATTGTTAATATTATTTTTTTATTGATGTAACGCCGTGAGTTTACCATGTTTATAAATAAATAAAGGCTGAACTTGAACGAAGTTCGAAAAGTCTTGAAAATGGCAATCGGATTTATATGCATGGTACATATGTATGTAGAATATATGTATCTACATATCTATTCAGAACAGACTGATAACTTAATATTGTTTCGAAAGAAATGGTTATGAGATATTCTATTTTGTGTTAAGAAGTTTGCCGTGTAGATAAAAGTTATACTAACTTAGTTTTTGTACAATCTGAATGGAATATGAAAAAGGAAGGATAGAAATGAAGAAAAAGGCCTGCAATCGTATATTAAAAACAATAACAAAAAATAGTATTTTATAGCTATAACAAACATCTTTTCTTCGTAAACCTCGGATACTTTTATCTGCGTATGAAATGATCAGTGGCGTGCCCAGAATTTGAACAGTAGGAGAGCTATATCGCGGAGGGACGGTGGGAGTGTATCCCACCGTCCCGGAATTTTTTTTGAGGTACCTGGTAATTTTTGTTAAAAAATTAAGGCAAGCCTGGCTTTTCGGCTTCTATGGAAGTATGCGTGTAAATTTAATTTTTAAAATCAGTTGTTGTTTAATGTGTATAGAAATTTGTGCCAATTTAATCGGACTTTAGCTATCATTATACCCTTTTTACTTTCCGAACTTCTTAAGAAGGAAAGCCATTTTTGACACGCTTGCGATTACGTCCGTAGACCGTGTCCCAAGACCATTTCCGATAAAAAAAAACAGCTAATTGGTCTGTCATTTGTTTAGAGAGACGCTATATAAACATTCATCATGGTTACCGAGAGAAAAAAAAAAATGAAAAAAAGGATCTTTAATAACGTCTTTATTGTGAACGCTTAGCTGTAGCCGTACGCCGTAACGGTGTCAAGGCCATTATCGATCGGGATTCGCGCACTGACCTAATTTACACCATCTGTTAAAAAATATAATAAATATTGGCGATGATTTTATTTAGCATTTTTTTATCAGTTCTTACTTACAATAGGTTACTCAACCCTCCCTTGAGTCTTCGCGAATGCCATTGGGAATCCTGTAAGTGTATGTATGTATTTCTGTGGATACGATAGAAGCAATTTAGTTGCGTATGTTGGCGTTTGAATAAAGCCAGATAAAAATGAATCATTTTTAAAATCAGGGTCATAGCCACTGCCCTGAAATATTATAAGTGTATCGAGTTCTATGTCATTTTCACTGCTACCATATTAACATAAAATAACAACGTTTCTCAATCTGCCCGTTAATTTTAAATTTGTTGATCATCCCCCAGTAGCTAGCAACAATATAAAGTATATTAAAGCATCCGGAGAGCCGTCGAACCAGAAAATAAAAAATTTAAAAACGGAAAAGGACTGAAGAAGGAAAATGCAATTGGAATCTGTTGAGTTTGGCCTGAAGCCAGTTTTTTTCAGAGTGTTTTCAATACGAGAGAACAGTCGCTCAGATTCGTCGACTTGATTTTTGTTATGAAAGTATACTATTAATGACTTCAATAAATAATAATCGGCCTGTATTCTGTTTTATGGATACCTTCCAAATAGGTATGGCCGTAGGTACTAAGTATTTTTAAAATTGCGATATATATATATATGTTTTTTATTATTTAGTAATTGATTGTATTTTCTGAATATTAATCAATCAATATGTTGACGAAAAACATATTTTTTATTTATTTTTCCTATTTTACACTAGA
Source organism: Neomicropteryx cornuta (assembly GCA_020383195.1). Lineage (NCBI taxonomy): Eukaryota > Metazoa > Arthropoda > Insecta > Lepidoptera > Micropterigidae > Neomicropteryx > Neomicropteryx cornuta. Next base: position 19,056,089 of record JAHKQU010000014.1, read on the forward strand.
CGTATCTTAACTAAACTAAAATGAAACCACCCATGAGAAATCCTCTATTGTATACAAAAAAAAAAAAAACAATATATCTTAAGCCAATCCAGAGCAGCGAAGGAACTTACAATCAATATATAATTATATTATATTATAATTAAAGATTATGCAAACTTATCAAAACAATGTCTTTAAAAAATCGTGCTAGTCTAGTGGTTAACACTTCATTACCACCATCTCCCCTGACTCTATTTGGTTAAGGCGTTTGGCTATTGGCCCAAAGGTCATATCGTTTTTAACGCTTCATTACCACCATCTCCCCTGATTACAGGCATATTTGGCCTAGTTGAGTAGGGCCCAAAATAATTGTATATGACCTAGATCATAGCAATTATTTAAAAAAAAAAATGGAAAATGATGCTGTAAAGTTTTATAAAATCGTAATACTTCTATTCTAAACGGTCACTATCTATGTACTCGTATACATATAAAACAAAGTCGGGTTAGTTACACCATTTATAACTCAAGAACGGTGAGACCGATTTTTATGATATTTTATTTGTTGGATTTATCTCCACCCCGAATAGCAGAATAACAATTAAAACATCGAAAAAAACATGAAAAAAATATAAAGAAAATTCATATTTTCATACATTTTATATGAAACGACTTTGTATTCTGTGGAATTCTATTTTGAAACGGTAAGTTGCCTTCGAAGATGGTCACTTTGTGAGGTTATCACATTTGTCATTGTGCGCGCATCGATCATTAAAATACATTTTGGTTTTTGTGCATAATTCATTTTGAGTATTCGTAATAAAAAAAATAATTTAATTCAGCTAAAAAGTTAACACAACGTTAACATACGAAGTTCGTCGGGTCAGCTTGTTGGTAAATAAAACACGATACAAAGCTACAAAGTAGGACTCGAATTCGTATTGTTCCTTTCAACTGACAGCTGACATTAATTATAAAATCTTTTTTTTAGTTTTAGATTATAGACTTTCAGCCTAGTTGAATTGTATTCGTAGTTAACCAAAAACAAAGCAAACATTGGAAATAAAAAATAATTCATGGCATGGTCTAATGCTACCCTGTACTGTAAACCCATCAGACATGTCCTTACATTTGAACGGAAAACTATTTGGTTATTGTTTGGCTACACTCGACGTAATTTAATGATACTAAAATAGAACCATTCCTGAGAAATTCTCTATCAATGCAATAAAAAATATGTAGAAATCACTTTAGCCAATCAGATGCCAGAACATTTGGAAAGGAAAAAATATTATCTGATTTTAGGAGAACCCCGTTTATCCCCCGTTTCCCCTTGTTTATCGAATGCGTAAAAAAAACCCATACATATCGAATTGAGAATATTCTTTATTTAAGTAGGTTACTTCATTAAACCAACATCTTAAATCTCAAGTTTAGCAGCTATTTGATATATTTACGCAAAATTTTTCAATGTTCTCGTAGGTATTTTGGGTCTATAATTTAATTTTAGGGCTAGATTTCCATCCCTTAAAATAATAAGAACAGATTCGTCTAGTTTGGGAGGCAGGAAACATTAGTACAATGTAACAGTCGCTTGTCGCTATTAAGCTATTTAAAATATGTATATGTTACGTAGTTACACTGTACCACTTAATAGTTATAATGTATTTTCAATAAATAAAACAATAAATGACTCAAAATATTATACAAAATATTGTAAATGTTATGTCAAATTATCATATTTTAACGGCTTGAAAATATTTAATATATTATATATTTTTTATATCTCACACTATATTTCTAAACAGTATAACATTAGAAAGGTAAAGTATACCTTAGTATGGCTTTTATATATGTGCCAAATTTTGATTGTTTTTAAATTAAAACAAAAATATTTTCGCATCTAAAAAGGTCGAATAAAAAATCTATTTTAGATATTTTTAAAAGTAGAATCTCTGAAATCCGCTTACTTCGGAATAATATTATTTTCCACATCAGAGCGACGGCGGCGTCTGAAAAATGAAGAATGGCTTGTCTGACGTTTATTTACACATTTTAACTGAAAACATACACAAGTGAAGGGTACATGCACACAGATCGATCAGTACACACGAATCATTTTCAACATAACCTTCACAAACCGATCATCTATTTAATGTTTTGTTTATACAGATGTAGTAGCTTCTGGAATGCTCCTTGGCCGAAGCAATAAACACTGGAATGATTGATATCGAGACAGAATAAGGATAGACGGATTATTCAGTAATTTATCACTGTATTGTCAGTGCGTTATCATGAATCAGAGTTTTATTTATAGGTAGGTTTACACACAGCACTGCCTTGAGTTTATTAGTTTTTCTTTTGTGTGAAAATGATCATGAAAACACTGAAAGAAACTAGGTCTGCCTAAGGAGGCAGGGAATAGCAGCATACGCAATCGTATGGATAACGTAATATTTTGTAATAATCTGTTTATTTAAAGTACCCTAAAAACTAATTATTTAAATATCAATTATATTTTATTTTAAATTAAGATTAATAAATAATTATTAATTTTAAAATTATTAATGACAAATATATATTAATATTATAATTATAAACTAAATAATTATTAATAACTAAATTTTATTATATAATAAATAATAATTATTATTTAAATATTTAATTTTATAAATTTATTTAATATTATTTTTATTTATGCACGGTGAACCATGAAAGGCGATTCAACAAAGTGTGTAGGTAACCATATATGAATTTTAACCTCATCTACGGTCATACGGAGATGCGAAAGCACACACGTACTAGGTATATCTTTTTTTAAGCATAAAATGCTCGAGGTAAATCTCTGAGTGCCTTTGACTGTACATACGATAACAATAAATTAATCAGCTGGAGAGATTTAAAATTTTTTGAAAAATATATTCCCTGTTAAAGTAAATGCAGGCCTTCTGAAAGCCACAAGATAATCCTCGCAATATATTTTTTTTAAGTTAATAAAAATGTTTAAAATGCGTAATGAATTAAAAATTACTAATACAAACACCAAAACAACATATTATTCGCAGTACCACATAGGTACATAAAACGTATGTTATACAGAAAATTATAAAAAAAAAATCATAAATATGCGAATTAAATGGGATCGAACATTTTTTCTTGCAAAATAAAAAGAAACCCTTTATACTCGTACTATTGAAATCGGTAAATTTAAAGCTATTTAAGGATGTACTTATAAACACCTCAAGGTAAGATCCGGTAACCTTAGGAAAGTAAATGTTTTATTTTCTAATAGCTGATTATTATCCTATATTTTATTGAACCAGGTACAAATTAGAAAATAATATTAATCCCGTTTAATGTTATATAGGGTGTTTTTTTAGAGGCGTGGTTTTCAATCTGGCACTACTTTTTTCGTAGTTGGTGTTTTTGACAGCTGTCACTTGATTTATGCTCAGTTTGGTTTGCCATTTCATAATGAATAGACTTACTCCTGAACAACGTTTGCAAATAGTACTCTAATTTTTTTTAAAATCACTCTAAAATAAAGTAAAAATCGTGTCGTGTGCCTGTAGCGTGGCCTCCAAGATCCTGCGATTTAACACCGCTGGACTATTTTTTGTGGGGTTATGTGAAGTCGCTTGTCTATGCAGATAAGCCGGACACGATTAACGCCTTGGAAGAGAATATTCGGCGCGTTATTGCTGACATACGGCCCAACTTGCTGCAAAAAGTGGTTGACAATTGGGCCTCTCGGCTGGAATTTGTTCGAGTCAGCCGCGGCGGCCACTTACCCGAAATCATTTTTAAAACATAATGGCAAACCCTTATCTTTATAATAAAACTAAATTCTTAGCCATAACATCAAATTATATGCGTTTTATCTCTTCTTGAAAACCACGCCTCTAATATCATCAACCTATATAATTTAGGCGCATGAAGGCTAAGCCTCTGTCCAAGACCTCTTTTACTTTTTGGAACAGTAGGCTTGTTATAAATAAATTCTTGTGTTTAATATAATATAAAATAACTATTTTAACACTAATCAGCTTGTGTTGATACACCACTCGTTATACAGTAAAGACGTGCTATAAATGAACGTGTAAAGGTGTGTATATAGTGGCGGCTGTTGAATAATGTTAAGTGAGTGGGAAGGCGACGAAATGCGTTCATAGCAATTAGTAGAATATCTAGTTTAGTAGAACAATGTGTTCGCGAGGCGGAAGCCGATAAGACGGTGATTAATTATCACCAATTAACCAACTCGAGTTAGAGGCTTTCGCAAAGGAAGACGAAAAACCTCAATTGATAAGGAGAATTTTCACGCGTTGCTTTAATGATGCAATCCATCTTTTTTTATTTCGTGTCAAATTAGCATACCTCAATCGATAATATTTATAAATGACCATTAAATTGGGTTCTATAGGCCTACATTATAAAATACCCTTTTTGAAAACTTTATTTTATTTATTTATTTAAACATCCATATTTATAACAACTCAAGGTAAAGTGGACTACTTCTAAGCAAACATATTTACATGTAATGGTTCCTTATACAGGTTCCTTGTACATTTTGTCACTTAGGCTGATGCTTATCTTAAAGTGATATCTAAGTAAAAGGTTCGATAAGGGCGGTTCTTTTTTTGTTTATTTTTTTTATCGTAAAACAACATTATTCCTTAAAACCGTAGAGATATTTTTTTTTATAAAAATTGAGTCGAGTGTAACCTTTTTTATTGTAAAAATATTGTTAGCACTAAGACATTATTAATTGCCTGTGTACTATTTATTTACCTACATTGAAACGTTTCATTTCTTTTACACGCCGATATTATGAAAAGTTGATACACAATCATTAAAAATAGCAGGTCTAATAAGTTTAGGTTGATATCTCACAAATTTGTCGACAAATCAAGCGAAACGTCAAATCAATATCGTAGGAGTCTACTTACAAAAACAGTCCAAAGTCGAAAATATGTTTATACTTGTATTACATTGCATTATATTGATATAAAATATAATATAATATAAAATATGCATTACCATAACTGAAAATTAGGAAGGTTAATTTTAAAATGGTCTGATTAACGAACGCAGCTAAAGCTCAATTTCCTTCTCCAAGTTGAGAAAGCTGTAGCATAAGATAAGACTGAGATTTGAGCGCATTAGTTGCGCCCTGAAAATTATTTAACGCTTGAGAACGGCGACGGGAAATTAATTTCAGCGATCGCCGATTGAAATGTGATCGCTCTAGCTAGAATAAATCCATCAGATTGGATATCGCGCCGGTCGGTATAAATGAAATGCATTTCAGATCAGGTTATGATATACTCGCATATTGGCCGCCAGGCACTTGAATTTATGGTGATAAAAACCGTTCAGAATTGCTTATTTGACTTGTCTCAGGAGTAGCTAAGCATGTCAGTATGTTCAGAATATAATATGTATGAGTATTTCAACAGCCTACTAAAAGTTTAAATTATTGTTTTGATATAGATTCAATTAAATTTATCTTATAAATCATCTTTAAATTCCTATTCAGCCACAAAAATATATTAAATTAATTATATGGACCGCCAAAGTGAAAAAAAAATGCAAAAGATTTTTACAATTGTTTTTTTTTTAATCCGTGTAAAGATTTAAGTTATTGTCTTTGGAAGGATGTATATAAGTGTGTATGCATGTCTGTCAATATCACAGTCTAAAACGCATTCGGACAATAAAATTATTGCCTTTATCGGTACGTTAATGTAGTTAAAATACTATAGGTACATTGCAAAGATTTATGACCGCGGCTCAATCCCGAAAGTTACCTTTTACTAAATAAATATATAAATTAATGTTACTGCCGATTAATGTCACATGGACAATAACACGCGGATAGGCGTATTTAAATATTTAAACATTAATACACATGTGTAAATAAAATACAATATAATCAATCTTCACAAAAATCCCCGAAAAATGTCACGAAATGTCATTAACGTAACACACTAACATTGACATAAAAACATAACATTAACATAAAAACATTGTCAAAACACACGAAATGTTATTAACATAAACACATTTTGAAAGGAAAACATAATTTTTTATTTATTACTATCTTTCGCTGGATATAATTTCTAAACTCATCGAATTGAGGACCTCCTCGGTTTTTTGAAGTCGGTTAATAAATTAAATTTCCAGAACCTTCGTAGCATATATATGTATACTATCGGGAATAGGTACTGTCGGCGTTTACATGTGGTCGAAATTGTTGAGGTGGAATGGCTAAATTAGATAATCTGGTGATTAAAGCCCAAAAATTAGATTTATTATGTAGAGTGAAGTAAACTTCCAACCACCCTGTCAACTCCTCTGCGCATTAAGGTTTTAAATGAAGATAATTTCACTGAGATGTGTACGGTATGCAAGTGTGAGTGAGGGTGTGTGTGTGTGTGTGTGATATGTATGAAACATCGTATATATTGTGTGTAGATAAATTAATTGTTTACTGTGCAACGATTTCATTTTGAATTAGACCGACATAAAATAGTCTGGATTTTTCAGAGAAACCCGCCCATACTTAGGTCAAGTACATCAACCTCGCTGAATTTGGTATTGAAGGTATCGAGTAAACGGTACAGAATAGTTTCTGACATAGTTTTCATATTATCCGAATGTAGTTTTCAAAGCGTGTAGATACGTTTTCACTTTACGCCTGATTGGCTGAAAATAGCGCTTATTGCAGACAGAAATATATTCCGGCTCAGTGAACGATGTCAACTCGTTGAATTTTACGTTGTATGTTGTAACGGCGGTTGTATGCTGTTGTTTATATTTTGTGAAGAGTTATCAACGCGTAACATTATATCAAGAGGCATTTTTCATAGCCCGATAAACCTTTTGCTAGGTTTTATTTAAAAATTCTCTCAATATACACTCCCTAAACTCACTTCTCACACGAGATCATGGTAGGTTAGTAGTCTAGTGGTTAGTGTGTTTGACTATTAAACCAGCGTGTTAACGTTACATTACCGCCATCTCCCCTGACTTTAGTACAAACACATTTAGCTTAGTTGAGTAGGTCCAAAATAATTGTATATGGCATAGGCAAAAAAACCGCAATCAATCATAAAACGAAAAATACACACCAATCGCATTGCATATTTTCATATTACACATATTACATTACACACTATAAACATAAAAATTATTTGTTACAATTTAAATAAATTATTAAAAAATTACTTCTAAGTACTTACTCGGATACTTTATGCACGGTGACTAAAAAAGTAAAGTTTACCTTAGAACATATTATTATGCTTACATCTGGTTGTGTAAACATTATAGTACATTACAATATTACAATACAATAGATATATTAATTGTCACCATACTCTAAACTTGGTAAGTACCATTTCAAAAAACTTCAATTCAAACGAATTTAATTCCAAAGTTTAGATAATTTATAACATATTATATTATACGATTTATTTTTTGGTTTTGGTTTTTAGAATATATATTTAAAAATGTTAGCATTATTTTTATCGCGAAAAATTGTAACTATCTAATTGTGAAGTAGAAATCAATTTTAGTTTTATAGATTGGTAACAATTCATTGCATCCATGTATGTTTTTACCGTGAAGTTTGTAAAAAAATTGATTTCTCTAATAAATAAATAAATTACCTTGTGTGCTGAGTTCATTTTATAACTAAACATTTTATGTATAGTGCCTTTTAAGAATTGTGTTTTGGAAAATTTAGTTTTGGAAAATAAAAGGAAAAATTGTAATTTGTAAATAAATTAAAAAATAATAATAATATAACGCGGAATCGGTCACGATTAGACGTTAGTCGAGCGAGTCGCGATGGGCTCGCGTTCTTGAGGCGTGCGAGCGGAAAATGGTATTTGCAGAAAGAGCGAAATTAGAAGAAAGGAAATGCGTGCATCTCAATTCTTTGTTCCGTCCGCAAATGGATTCCGGCGCCGTTTATTATACGGCGCGGCCCCTCGCGCCGTCGCCATTACACGCGGTAATGTGCAAAAATAATGATATGACTCCGGCGAGTTATTAGCCCCCGCGCCGGCGAATTCCGGGCGCGGGCGCCGCGCGGCGTATTAGCATGTCTTGCAGACGGACCCGGGCCGAGTGGCTCATTACCGCGGCAAAAAGGGAGATTTACGAGGCCATTCCGGGGCCGATGCGATACAGGGACGTCTTTCCGGACGATCAGCATCGCGAAACGAGGCATCAGCGAGATGTTGAAATTCACGGAGTAGAAACGCATCGTTTGATATTCGAAAGTTTGTTTATTTATTTACAAAGTTTATAAGGCATTTTGTACGCCTAATTCGAACTAAGGCAGTTTATGCGTACTTTTTAAAATACATTTGTTAAAGAAATTGTAACTTTTGCTATTATCATTATAAAGTAATTGTATAAATCCAGAGGTTCGCGGCGCTTTCCGTACATAAGAAAAGAAAAACTTTTCGTTACAGACTTGCGAGATGTTGTTTGCCTGTAATGAACGGCCTCGCATCATGAAAACAACAATAGGGCAGTCGCAACTGCGACCCCGCGCCAACACAAGCCATACGAACGAGAAAGAACGGTATTTCTTAACTTTATATTCAAACATTTTGGACCATATTACTTGATCATTGGCTATACGTGGCTATTCAGATCATCTGTTTGGATTTTTAGATCATCTGAGAGCAACACCGTATTTGAAAAAAATTAAATATGTCATAGGTGTAAATTTCATTTGGTCTTCTAAGTCAGCTTAATCGAACGGACAGAAATTAAATGGGAGCAAGTTTATAGATGGGCCGGGTGAGACGCATGTCTAATTAAATTCTTTGGGTTTTAGGTTAAATTAAGCAAAATAAAAAGAGACATAATGTATGAGAAAAAAAAGGGAATTGCAAATGGAATTTCGTTTGACCCCTTTACAGCACGGCAAAAAACGGTATCGCCATTTTGAGTAGCAAATTACATTAGTGATCTTATCACTATAATCACATATGTGGAAATGGACGATATTTTATAATAATGGAGATAGTTTATAATAATACAATAATTTTATATAAAACCATTTCATTATAAAAATATTTCTGGGTTTATATTACAATAACGCCGTTACTAAGCAATGAAGTCATAAAGACATCATTACAGTTACGAGCGTAATAAATATGAAATGATACCACGAGTTTCATAATCCAATAGCTTCTTTTTAATTCATTACATCCTCCGTATGCTGAAATACAGTTTCAGGCTCTTTTCAACATTAAAAAAATAATAATTGCTCGTTATGAATCAAAAGTTGCCTCGTAAGGAATTAGAACAACTTAAAAAATAATAGGAAAGGTACTATTTTTTTTTGCGGTCGTTTTTGTTAACGTATAAAATAAAAATATAAAAATTGTAATTATCACAGATGATGTCGCCGTTTTAAAGGTAAAATATGCATTACCTCACCTTGAACCCTATAACTTAATACTTTAGGTTATGTAACAAAATAAATGTGATGACAAATGTAATGTGGTGTATTTATAATAAATCGTTTTGAAAGTAATAATATATTTTTTAATACATTGAAAATATTCCTCGGATGGTATATATAGCTGGTTGGCAGGTTGTACGAGGTTGGTTGTCTCGTATATTGGACCTCTCATACCCTCTCATATGTTGCCAGAAGCGTACAAAATGCTCGTTTTTGGAGTTTATGCTATAGTATATCTATATCTAGAAAATTAATACCGAAACGCACAAATAGTGCATCGTTGAGCAACTATGTACGACAGTGATGCAACTAGTTGTGCGTCTCGGTATTAATTTTCTATAAAACATTCTGGCTTTAAAATTTGTTTGAAAAACTTTAAACTCTAAAAAAATATTTGAAAATTGTGTCAAATATCTAGACGACAGATCTTTCAGAGTTTTTATAGGTTACGACCTATCCCTCTAATAATTTTAAAAATAATCTAAACGGCATTTAAGTAATACAATTTATAGTTTTATCACTGGTTTATACTTAATGACAGATGGAAAAAAGATGGGGGACAGAGGGATCATGGTCAATGTGACAGATGGAAAAAAAGTAGAGAAAGATAGATAGAGAAAGACTAGTACATCTGCAGGACGTTTCGGAGCTCCGTGGGCCCTTCTTCAACAGTTAAATGAAGACACATACACATTATTTATTTTTTTTAATAATTGCTATGACCTAGGTCATATAAAATTATTTTAGGCCCTACTCAATTAGGCCAAATGTGCCTGTACTAGAGTCAGGGGAGATGGCGGTAAAGAACCATTAAAAATGGTACGACCATGTGCTCTATATACGAGTTTATCTATATAATATATAATATTCCACATAATATCTTATGCATCTGTAGTATGTAGTGTATTTGTGTGTGTAGGGTACACCAAATTATTTTTTGTTAGCTCCAATTAAACATCGAATGGACAAAATCTTACAAACCAAAGTTACATGTTCTTTCTGCAGAACCCTGAATAGGAACTACCCATTCATTGTACTACCTAGTATAATCGTAAAAAGGTCTGTTAAGATGCGATTAAGTTCAGTGGCCCATTTTTCTGCGGACTACTGCTGACATTATTTCATTAATTTGCATTTTGGGACAATCGCCCGCTTTCAAACGCCTTCATTTCACCATTATATCTCGTCATAATGTCCTCGAGTAAACAATCTTAGAACGCTTCTGTAAATATTCAGAAATATTACCACTTGACAGCTTTTAATATTGATTAAATTCTAACCTTGTGAACATTGATCATGTTGCGAATAAATGTTGAAATGGTATACAATAAAAGCAAGTAGCAAACATAGTTAAATTTATACCTAAGCGGGCGCAAAAATTAAAAAATATCTAGCAAGAGCAGAAACTAACAAGAAAAAAACTAAAACAATAACTGAGAAGAGATTTTTAAAAATTATCAAAAGAAAATAAAATTAATGAAAAAAAGGCACAATATAAAAAATGCCCAAAAAAACCTGGTTCGGGAAAAGATCAAAAGCTGCTTATTTAATCTATTTGATGGGAGTCATTTAAACGTCCTGAATATACCATAGACTTCCATATACACCATATTCTTCCTAAGTCAAATAAGTTTACACGCTCAGGGTTTTACACTGCCATAATAATAGGAACATAAACATTTATTAAAATGTATTCTATACTAATCCAACGTATATATATAAGATATGAAATTGGCTCATGTGGAAAGCTTGATTTTATAACAACAACAAAAAAAACATCAAAATGTTTCATTAATTAGTAAAACAGTTCACTCTATAAAAAATGAATGGTAAAGTATCTTGATTTTAAATATTTTTACTCAGTGAAACATGGTATAAGAAATGCATATTCTATTTCAATGAAAACATCTCTACAGACACCAGAGTGATACATATATAAATACAAGCTTATGAAAAGCTTAGACGGAGAGTACTAGGATGGAGAGTATGGTGTATGGTGCATTTTGGGCATTTCGGGATCTTTTTTCCAGTTGCTTCAACTGAAAGACGATGTGACTTATGATTTTAAAAAACCAAATTAAATAATCCATTTTTAATTGGTCTAATAGTATCAGTAGTCAGTTCGTGCAATCAGCGTATAAAAAAGCAGTTAATAAAAAAATTACGAAATAATTAATACGTTTTTTTTTTATTTTGCTTTAAATTAACGATATTTACAGGTTTATATAAATAGAAAAAAGGATTTTTTTCAAGTAAAATGTATTAGGAGCATCTAAAAAATTTTTCTAAAATAAGATACATCTGATACTAACTCCATGAGTGCTCACCTGGAGCTGTTCAAAGTTCCGCAGGCTCTAGTTGTCTGGCTGCCGAAGTCACCGGCTGTCAATACTCGTTGGGAGAACTTGGCCCCGGGGCGTCAGCTAGTGTATTGTCTCATCTGTCTAAACAAAGAAAAGTTTAAAATTAATCTAAAGCTAACAGCGTTGGCAGTAAACAATAAATTAAAGAAAAAGTCTTTCGAGGGCTGGGAAAACTGTTCAGGTTAACGTGCGACTTGAACGTTTTCATGAAATTCGCCCTGAACAAGTAAAAAGTGACGCGTGACAGAAATATTAGAATACCGGGTGACATTGCTTGGCTGGCTCGTCGGCATTAAATTGGCCAGCCCTAGCGGCAGACGGGTAGACGATTTTTTTTTTTTTTTTTGTTATGGAATATAAATTGGCCGATGAGTATAAGTCTATAACCTTCCTAACTAGGTAATAGTTACCTGTTCTAAGGAAGGTTATATATGAAGTGATACAGTTAATTTAATTTACGAAATTTGACGAGCGGTTCTCGAAACTATGTTTTGCAATACAAACCTCATTAAATAAAAGTTATTGTGTCGATAATCTTCGCGTATTAAATCTTATTATCTCCTTACTTATATATTTCAAATAGGTAACACCTCGACACAGGCATTTTGCCTAGTGAGGTGTTACTAAACCACACAAACTGTACTTTTCTCTTAAACATCAATAAAATCCTACAAAGTAATACATATGTACATATTAATTGTCTATTGGATATTTCAATAAATAAATAAATAAATAAAATAGTTAATTAAATTCAAAAAAGGAAGAGGTTATTTCATTTTTTTTATGTGTGTTCACTCGTGACTCCGTAGTAGCTCAATCGATTTTAAACATTGTTTTTACTTGGCCCGTGAAATTACATTTAGTGTAAAAAGAGTTTTTTTTTTAAAGATATTTCCCTGCAAAATATTTATATAACAGTTCTAGCGTGTTTTAGATTATTTGTCATCAGTCTATCTGTTTTAAGTTAACCTAACCTAACCTAAATATTATGCATAATTGTTAAAATAAGAAATATCTCAATTCAATAAATTAAAAAGTAAGTGATCTTAAAATAATATCTACAAATAGACGGTATGTCAGGATTTAGTTTTGTGATTTTCCTGTTCCGTTTTCTCCCGGTCCAGGTCCTCAATCAGCGTTCGCTGGACAAGGAAGCAAGATTCCGCTTTAATATCAATATACGGGTGCTATCTCGAAGTAATTTAAGCGTCAGCTGCAAGGGACGCTTCGTTAGACAGTCTCATCTGAGCGGAGAGGATATACGCGATGCTGTCTGTAGTCGATAAGACTTGGCGCTGCAAATGCTGCAGGTCGAAAGTGTGATCACGATTAATTGTTGCCACAATTGTAATTCCCATAATATAAAACAAAAAGATATAAAATAAAAACGTAGTTTTTACAAATGTATTTATTTGATTTACGTTGGCAATAAACCCCGAAAATCGGTCACCATTAGAACGATAATATATAAACGGCTCAATGTGACTAGATCGCAGCGTGAATCTAATCATCCATCCATCATCTATCCATCAGTGAGTACTAACAATCTTTCGACTAAACTCTGAACAAAAATAAACTGCTATAGGGATGCATACGAATTTTTTTGTTCTAAAGAAGAAAAAAAAAAGAAATTAGTCAAATAATAATACCTAGTTATGTGAATTAAAAATAAATCAGGCAAGTAACATTATATTTTTTTTTATGTTGTCAAATCGACATATGTTAGGTACGTTAATTTGGAGCACTTCTCTACTCAGCTAAATTTACTTGTAGATGGTGGTGATGATGCGCTAATAATGGTAAAACTATAATGAGCGTATTGATATCTGCGACCTCTGGGCTAATATTTAACTATACTAGTTCGCTACAATCTCAAAATTATAATGCATGGTATTTTATAAAGTAAATGTTGATTCAGTTACGAATTACTTGTATTCATGAAGTGTCATGTTTAAATCATCATTACCTAAACGAGCATTCAAGAAACAAAATTATCGCATGATACTAATAAATAATGACAGTAATGTCAAAAAATTGAGGAAATTTTCACCAGTCAATGAGCGAACTCGCGAATAGAGACGGAAGCGGGTAGTTTTTAGAAATGTTCCTGAGCATTTAAAGCCGCATAATCCAAAAGGGTCTTTGGCACAGAAAAGCGTCTGCTCTACTTAATGTAGAAACACTCTGCCGGGAACAGTTTCCTTGGCGGACAAGCGAATACCCAATAAGAGGGAACGTATCCTCCGGGACGTATAAAGGATTTGACGCGCTGTGTGTAATAACCTACTGACAACGAACTTTTATACGATGCTGCGCTGATAGATGTGTTCATTTTAGGGTTCTACGGAAGAAACGCAATTAACGCCGATATACCCCTTCGCGAAATTATTAAAATAAGTTTTTTATACGCATTTAGGGCCGAAATTTCAGTCCTTGCTTATAAACGTTCTTAGTTAGGATCAACTTAACTTTTAAACATGACATAAATTGAATTGTGTATTTCAGTTACTTTTTAAGTTTGACTTTGTTAAGAATATGTTTTCGCCTTCGTGATTAGTATGCTACTCGCCGTAATGGTATGTGTATACAATATCTGTCGACACTGTCCAATATTACTATTTCTGTAGTTATATTAAATGAAAAATAAAATGGATAATGAATATATTAATAATGCTCATGATTATGTACCAAAAAAATGATTGCATATTACTCAAATAATGAGTCAGTTTTGGTAAATTTAGACTATGTAAGAAAAACCTTGCACACACACAATACCTTACATACACTACCTACATTACTTACATTATATTACATTACCTACCTCATTAACCTTACATACTTACAATATATATTTTTTTATAGATTTATTTTTATATATAATTTATGATTCGATTTTTTATTTTCACATTGACCGAATATATCAGATATTTTCGAAAAGATTTTTCAGTTCATTTTTCAGGTCTTAAATCCAAAACTTGTTATAAGGGTCAAACGTTAAAGATGGGATCCTTGTGCTATGGTAGATGGAATGTAGACAATCTTGAACCGGCAGCCCTCCCCCCACCCCTCCCCCGACTGCCTTTGATTAAGTATGTAAGCAGAGAGCCATTTTAAATATTCATCATGTATCCTTATTTTTACAAGTCGAGTCGTCAAATGGTCGACTCGATTGAATACTTTGGAAATGTCGGTATATTACATCGATTTAAATATGCTTATTCATTTTCTTTAACAAATAATCAGTATACTGAATATATGAAATATGTTAGACAGACATGGCAACCTCTTCAAATATTCTAAATCGTTCGGCTATAATGTTTAAATCCTTTATTCGCGTTTTAGTTTTAATGTTCAATCAACTCCTGTTATCAACTCCGTCCGTGCTATTATACCCGCGTTATAACAACGGACAACAATGGAATCTAATAGGATCCGAATATCACCACCGTTATGTATGGCACGTTTATGTTTTTCTTTCGGAAATGTATTAAAACATGAAGCCCCGACATTTTCGCGTAAGTGGAACGCAGCTGTGATAATAATTGAGTTAAATGTGCCGAGAGAGGCTGGTCACCGCCGCATCACTGTTTTATTTTTTTCTCATCCCGTCGCCTGTATCAATAACCTAATCGAATTATAGTGAGCGAGACAATATTTTTATGCGCAGGAAACGTGGAACCTATACATATACATATAGCACTCGAGCACCCGTATGTATAGTCAAGTTAGTTAGCAGTAACAGTTTTAGAAAAAAGGCAGTCAGAATGTGCCTGCTTACGCGCTAATGTTGACATCTGTCAAAGTGGCAGCTGTTGTCTGTCAGCGCTATTGGTGAAAGCAAAACACTAAGTAGGCGGGAAACAATAGAGCACAAATCAAACGCAAACGAATAGTTGTTTTAAAAACAACCTTCCTGTGATCGGGGAATAAACAATCTTGCACCAGCTACCACCCTGAATAGATTAAAGTGAAATGGTTACCGATAGGTATATCACCTTGTTCGTCCGAATGGGTTGTATTCATATTACGGTAGGTACTATTTATTTATTACGGTAATATAATAAATGCAAAGGCTTGACATTTAAAAATAACTGCGAAGAATACATCACATACATTACATTTTTTCTTTTGTGTTTTATTTAATATTATTAACGTAACCAGATAGATAGATCGCAAGATAAACTTACGAGTACCAACGTTTTGACTACCTTAAAAACAGCACTAGCGTAGTCGGAACTGCGCTAAAAGTGCCTTCCCGACGAGCCAAGTGATAAAAAGAGAAACTGTAAATTCAAGCAATTCAATATTACATATAAATACAATACATACAGTGGGAAATATATTCCTTTGAATGTGTGTAGTTACTAAAATTGCCTTACAATCCTTGCTAACAATTAAATCACGCTTTATTAGATTTAGGTCGACTACTTCCGAGTTTGTTTTGCTATGATTCGAGACTTCGCCTCTATATGTATGTATTCGAACTATAGTCATAGCATATGGGCTGCAATATTTATTTATTTATTTTTTTTAGGAAACAACAGCTGACACAGAATTAAAATAAACAATTAAAATATAAAGCTAATGAGAGTTTCCTTCAAACTTAATAAAATAGAAAAATCATTCGGGAGCGAGGTTGGGATTAGGAAGTAGGAGTGGTTGGGGAATTTAGATAATCCCTCCTTCCTTCCTAATTCCTTAACAGTTAGCTTTATCGAAGTTGACTGTTTGAACCATGTTTTTGCCAGAACTCATTTAATGTATTATGTCTTATTTTTGAATAATAAAATAAAATAAAAAAAATAGGAAAATTTTCTGTATGTTGTTAAGTATTCCACTTATAAGTTGAGGATTTAGGATGGACACTGTTAGTTTATTGTATTGTTTTTTTTTTTTAATTCTTGTTCTTCTAGTTGACAATTGCCAAAAAATGACCCGCAACTAATTTGACTCTGATTTAGTTCAACTAAAAAGTTTAATTTCATTCTTAGTAGCAATAAGCCAATCGAAATCCTGGAATATGAATAAGTAATCGAAATATTAAATAAATTGTGAACTACTTCACAAACGTGACCAGTTTCCTATCTTGTTTGTGTGAAGTTTTTGCAAATAAGGTTCACTTGTAGTGTAGATAATAAACGTTTTTTAATTATTGTTATACAAGTTGTGTAAAAACGTTTGATTATTCCTAAAAGAGTTAAAATGGAAGCCTTAAACTTCATAGAACAGTTATATTTTTTAACATTGAATACATGTTTGAAGAGGCATTATTTTTTAAATTTGAGGAATTTAATGTATATCCTTGTTCATTTTGAACGCCTTATTTATCATAACCTTTATTATAATGCCTCTCAGTCGTTTTCAATAATAAAGTGTAGGTAAATGAAAATCGTGGTATACAAAGAGGTATATATTTTGATAAACTACGTTCATTTGAAGCCTTCAATGTTGCTACTGATATGTTCACATTAAACTCACAGAAAAGAGATATCGTGGTGACTATTGACCCAAAGGTCGCGGGTTCGAATCCGTACATGATCATACTATTTTTAACGCTTCATTACCACCATCTCCCTGACTCTAGGCCTAGTTGAGTAGGGACCAAAATATTGTCTAGGTCATAGCAATGCTTTTATAAAAAAAAACCCATATGTATATTTCTGCTGTTGGAGGACTATCCACTTCGCAATGTTTGCAATCGCTCTCGCAAATAGCTCTGAGAGCTCACAGCCAATGAAGAGTACCATTCCATTTTAGACTAGCGTTTTTTTTTTTAATTTAATCTGTAATGTTTTAAAAAATAAATCAGCCCTTTATGACTTGTACCGGAATAAAAATGTGAAAAATAATATTATAAATAAATACACATTCAAAATTTGTCGAATAAACAACCCACAAATATTTTAATTAGGTATACGAGTACATTCGAATACATAAAAAAGAAAAATCTTTCAGCACGCCGAAAGACGGAGGTAGATTTTGCCGGATTAAAGTAGAGGATAGGTGAACTGCAACACCGCGCTCGCGCACCTCAACCCGCCATACCATTTTTTGTCAATTATATATCTGTGGTGTTTGGTCAATACCTGAAAAATCAAAAATTTGTCAAGTATGAAAATCGACATATTTTTTTGGTCTATCGTTTGGTCAAGTTTGATAAGTGGCTTACAAAAATATAAGTCCACTTATCACAAATGTACCAAATTCGACTACTTTATTTTTGAAGATTTAATGGAGTTCATGTTTTTACCAAAAAAAATTTGATTCTTCTACTTGATTTTTTACAATTTATTTTCCTTACAATTATTACTATTTTTTTACAGTTTATTTTCCTTATAATCAAATATTACGCATACGCATAAGGAAATTGCAGGGATCAGCGGAACGTGGGAATTCAATCAAAGTTTATTGGTTACACTGAAACTATAAAACTCAACGTTTTACAATTCTTTCTAACGTAAAAAAACATTAACTGATCGTTTTTGTGCTAGCTCGTGAAAGTTGTTTTAATTAAACGTAAGAACTGATTCAATTAAACAATGTCGTTTCGAGGGAGTATTGAGACTCAATAATTGAATCGCTTTTTTTTCAAAAGGTCACTAGTTCAGTTTCTTCTTTTACAGGACGTTCTAAAAACTGATTTTCTTTTGAAAAAATAAGGATGGGAGACTTTGTTCATTTTTATTATTAACAGACGTATTCATTTTAATAAAATAATATATAGGAATGTGTGTTTTTTTTAAGGTGGACAAGTTTCCTATTGAAAACAATTGATTCAGTTGAGACCTTAGGTTTTTATAGTGATACCGTATAGGATGAGTCTAAAACATTTGTTTTTTCGCAATCATTAAAAAAAAAAATATAAAAAAAAAACAAAAAAAAATAGCTTAAATTAAACCAAAAATATCCTTTAAAACAAGTATTTTTTTCTGAAATCATCACATCATTACATCAAAATATAATGATTAAATAGCACTCAATTTAAACCAGAAAACAACGCTTGTATGGGACGAGCCTCGATAGCAGTGTTGCCTCTAAAGTAGCGGAATTGCCGTATTGTTTGATACGGTAATGATAATTCTGCCGTATTTTCTAGTTAAAATTAATCGCATCGCTGTATATTACGGCAATTGCTGTATCAATAGCAACGCTGCTCGACAGTCGCGCTCATAAGCGTAGCATCCGCCCAGCATCAGAATATGATTATCCCTCAACGTTTGTTCCTTATGTTTGTATCCTTCAATAGAGAAACTTCTCAGGGCATATTATGTGAAATCGGGCTGTTTTGAAGGCTGCCTTAAGGCGACCTATTTGTCTTTCGCTGAGCCCCATTTGCAGAATATTACCATTTAGATCTCCGATACGCTTTTGTGGTATTGATTCAACGACGATTAGGTTGCAAAAGTTTTTGGGTAGGATCTTTGCATAGAATTATGCCTATGCAAAAGTTGTTGTATATATACACAACAACCCACGTTAATTACAAAATATACATACAACACATCCATAATTTACAAACACAAGTAATTATAACTAAAAATATAAGGCCTTTACAAAAAAATATTACTCGAAATTGTCCAACTATGTTGCGGCAATTCGTTTTTTTTAAAATCTTTGTTTCATTCAGTAAATACATTAATATTACAAAGACATGTGACTTTTCTGCGGGGTAATTGATTACATTGTAAATATTTTATAAATATAAACGTAACAACTTATGATCAAGAAAATTACACGCACAGGAATACAGGAATAGGTATAAGCTTTTTACACAATCATATGTTTCTAGGATGATTGATTTCCCTGATATGACTATTCAATATTTTATAACCTATAACAAATAAACGTTCGAGAATCTAAAACAATTTGCAATATATAGAAGTGTAACAAATTTATATCAAAACTTCTTTATTTTTTTTTAAATCTTTCCTATTTTTATTTCTATTATTATTTTCTGTTTTTATCTTATTAAGGTATAAATTAAATATTTTAGGTACTGTCGATTCAGGTGTACGATCGCCATAATTGATTTGGCGTGCAATAGCTAATTTACCTTTTTCAGTCTGTCTTGTCGGGTGACATAAACAACGGGAAGTTTGAATTTAGACAACTGAAGGTGATCGAATAATTGCATATAGTTATTATACAGACGGTAATAACAAAAATCTAATTTGCATCGTGCTACACATGAATGTTAATTTATGCTAAAGCATTTTGTCACATCCTGTCGAATATTTTCAGCGACATCTATACTCAAAGCACTATGTAAAAGAGGATGTAACAAATAATATGTAATTGTTATTCCCGTACAATAAGTTTGTTTATGGAAATAAAAATTATCTTATCTTAAAATAAGATCTAATCTTATTATAATTAAAATTAGAAATTATCACCATCTGCCTTGACTATAGCACATGTAAATTTGACCTAGTCGAGTAGGGCTCAAAATAATTGATCACCTAGCAATACTTAAAAAAAAAAAGAAAATGTTACCCACATTTAGGCTTACACTATTGAACTTTACTTGTAGCAAAGCACAAGGCACACTTTCCTCGCATTTGACGGCGCAGTGAGAAATCCTTCAAAATACCCCGAATAACGTTCGAGTGTGTATGAACATTCCCATATTGTAATTTACATGTTCACATTCAATCATCCTTTGCCCCCGTCTGAATCCAGAAGGGTGGATTTTATTATGTGCTCACCTTTTATCTACCTTGTTTTTCCCTTTCTGTTCGTGCCTTGAATATTAATCGCTCCGACTATTGTTCGTAGATATATATTTTTTGTATTTACAGTCGAGTAGGTACTCACAAGATCTGGCTGTTGAAGCGAATGACTATCGACTCGGGAGCTCGAATCCGCACATAAAAAGTCATACTATTTTTTTGCTTTATTACCACCGCCCTCTTCGGCACGGTAAATTTAGCTTAATTGAGTAGGGCCCAAAATACAGGCTGTTCCGTAAGGTATGCTCCCAAATAAATAGAAATGATTGTATGACTCAATATAAATACAAAATACGGGAAGATGAGTGTGTGTTAATACTTTGTTTTGGTACTACATTTTTCATATAATGAACTAAAGCTGTTTTGATGTAAGTTTGGCTGATATTCATTATGTTTAGTTCCTAAAGAGTTGTCTTGAAGAGAATCTGAAAGGTATACTGAAAAGTAACTTCAGTATGCACTTTTGTGCTACCTCTACCGAATGGATTTGTTAGCACAACCCTAACCCACAATGCCATATTCTATTAACGAGTAGCGTAAGGCATAATATACCATTCTTTTATTTTTACAATGGAGTACATGCTTCAATGATTTCATCACAAATAATTATTTTATAATGTTTGATGATAAATTATGCTTATCCCATCGCAAATTTTTATCAATTATAACCCCTTTCGGAGTCAAAAAGACCTACGCGAGGTTTCAACGTGCCGTAATCTTGAAAAGTCTTAGGAAGTCCTTAATTTAGAGTAATAAAAGAGGGTTAGTAATTATACGTACATAAATTATTATTGTCCGCCAGGTCGGGGAGTCGTCGGGAGTAGGCTTAATACTTTGCGTTATGAACCTGAACGAACCTAAAGCATGTCTCCGCTTTTACGGTCGTAGTCTCTCCAGACTGAAGGATTTCTTGTTGCAGTCTGATACTTATAGGGGAATGACTTCAGTACATGCTAACGGTCCTTTTAATGCGCGTATGGGTAGCAGCTTTTACTTATTTATTTATTTAATACACAAGTGACTCCGTTTACGTTACAAAGAAATTATAATTATGCATAAAATATAAAGAGGTTTAATATTATAATAATATAAAAAATAAATAACGATATTAATATCAGGGCACAGGACAGTTTATTAGACCCATTTGGTCTAAATAAAGCTCCCAAATTGCCAACCCATCTTATTATCACAAGACGCGAATTGAAAAGGCGCAGAAATGTTTTATTAAACATCTATATTTTAGAGAATTTGTTACCTTCCAATCATTTGTACAGACAAATCATTTATAAATATCATTCGGGACACCATTTCCTCCCAAATAAATAACACTTATATCCTTATATATAATAATACTTATATATATATCAGTTTATACCCTCTCACACACCCTTACACTCATACACGACCGTACAAACATAAACTCATTATTACTTAGACTACACGAACACCTACTACACAACTTTCAGTAATGATTTACTTTCTCTTGTATTTATTTAGTATTTAGGCTTAAGATTTTACGTCCATTAAGTTCATTTTCTATGTTTTCTATTTTTCTCCATTTTTTCTTTCTATTTCATTTTGTTTTTAAACTTATTATTAAGCATTAATACAAACAAGTTGTCAGACCTCGTACCAATACATTTAAAAATACGAGTATGTACACGGGACTAAATATTTATAACAAACTTCCTGACGATATAAAATTAATAAATAATTTAGGGCTATTTACAAAAACCCTTAAGAAATACTTATTAGGGAGAAACATTTATTCATATTCATAACTTTAAGCTGGCCACATATTGCCGTATGTGTGGAAAATTGGGGTTTTAATTATTACTTTATATTGAGTTATTACTGATTTCTAAATAGTTGTTTTTCATTTTGTATATTGTATGTGCCGTGGGCAGCACCATACATATTTCAGTCACCTTTTTAGTGAATTTTAATTTCTTTGTTAGCTATTTAAAGCTATTTAAAGCTAACTTGTACTTTTTGTACCTAGTTTTAATCTATAATTGTTCTTCTATGACAAACTACTGTTCTGATTAAGTACATTATGTCATTCCTGTACATTAAAAATGTTTTCGGAAATAAAAACTTGAACTTGAACTGTTGGATTTAAATCACCAGTCACAATACACCGGTATAAATGTTTTTGTGTCATCCTGCAAACGTTACATTCAGATTTTTGAAGTGTCACACCCCGTACTGTAGTGAACTGTAGGCATTCACGTGTAACGTGTAAATGCCTAGCGGTTATTGGGACGAAATCCTTTGAAAGCTCAATAATATTTATGAACCTTTTTTTTTGCTAATTCTATTTTGAATTTTATGTTGACATTTTTTTCTGATTTACTTTAAACCAATTTCTTAAATGATTTTCTTTGGAAATACAATAAATTGTACCAGTTTGGTGTATAAAGAAAAATAATAAAGGGACTCGCACGTTCTTCAAAATGATCATTTCTTTTACGGAACCCCAAAAATTACTAAGGTGCCATAACTAAACAAGACTTTTTCGTAAAATCGTTGTGATATTATTATACTATCAACAATAGTTATTTAAAAGTTTACCATTTTAAAGATAACGCATATTTCCTAGAGTTTTTTATGATTTTTGCTAAATATTTTTTATCGAATCGAAAAAGAAATATAAACCACCTGGACGCAACTTTCTATGATCTGTAAAGGAAAACATGTATCTAAATTTTATAATTAGGACTTGGTAATAATGTTTCTTTCGTAGGGCACCGTCTAGCACGAAGGTCTTAAAGATTGGGATAGAAGTGACGTCGTGAGTTCATCGTGAGTGCCGCAGACACGATTTATATATTAATTATAAAATTTCAGACATGTGCATAGTCGCGTTAGTAGTTGCTATTAGTTCTTGGTTATTATCTAAAAGCTAATGCGTGTCAGAGGCCCGCATTCATCCGCTTTAAATCGATGTATTGAACTTAAATCATTTGTAAAATATATTTAGTTGGACTTTTAAATGAGCGAATACACGCATGTAGCACACATTAGCCCTCCGACAAAGAGATAAAGTGGACAGATAAAGCTCAAATAGTTTGAACAGAAACTGTTCGTGTGAATTGGAAAATCTGTTCGTCAAAGAGAGAGCAATATACTTGAAGACAGAAAGCCCGCGAGAGATTACCCTATTGTAAGTATTATCTAATATAATACTTATAATAAATAAGAAAAGCGATGGTAGATATCATATGCATAGATATATACCTACCAATTTACTTTTTTAACATTTTTCTCAAATTCCGTCTCTTATTTCGAATGTTGGAAATTTCTGCCTCAAATACAATCGATCTAACTAAAAATTTTCCATTATTAACTGCCTCAAGTTTTTCAACTAAGAAATTAAGCATATTCCTAGGGGTTTTATGTATTATAGTTTCGGCCTTTGTAACTGTACTGTAAATAGATCATTTCGCATTCCTTATAGAAGCATATCGTTCCGAACGCTGTACATAGAATCATAAAGCATATCTCTCACCATTTAAACCGACTTCAAAATCAGAAGGAGGTTCTCAATTCGATCTGTATGTTTTTTTTTATTGACGAGGACAATGGATATGGCTTAAAAATATTATAATTTAGGGTAAAATTGTATTGATAAGAAAAATATTTTTTTATTGCAAGGTAGTTTAATAATTACTGAAAACAAAAAAAAAATGGCAAACTTATGTTTAAAAATAAAAGTATAACCAAAGTTTTTTGCAGTTACCATAATATGCGTGTGTTTTAAAAATCGTTCCTAATACGAATTATGGATTTTTTTTTGTAAGAGCACGTCCAACTTTATTATTAACATAAATGATGCAAAAAAACTGTGTGTTTAATATAATTATTTTAATGTTTTTTTTTATCGGTATATGTCTTTGTGTGAGATCGGTTTAGTTATCGATATATGTAGATCAACCCGCTCTGTAAGGAGCAAAGTGAGAAATTTATGGGCTGTTACGCGCTGGCTCTTGGACAAATTGAGCCACGCACGCGAGTCTAAGCGCTTTCTGCCCACAAAATTCCATTTCCAATGGAATTTATCATGAGATATCCCCCCAATCCCCCTTCCCCCCCCCCCGCCCCCACCGGCCTACACACGCTAAATTGCTGGAGTTCTGTCCGCGGAAATGATGCTTATATGAAGGATAAAATGGAACTAGGTTTGCTTTATTTCCAACAAAAGAACGAGTACGAGTATCTTATCTTCCTAGTACCGATGGTTTTATTTAGAGCTTTGAGTTAGGCATTTACTTTTATTTAAAACGAAACAAATGTGTTATGATTTTACCTTGGAATATTCATTCCATTATCTTTTAAGTTAGTTTTTTATCAAAATTATATTTGAAAATATTGCAAATTAGTGTACGTAAAATAATTTATTTTACCGATATTTCTAATTACCAGTTAGTAATAGATTACCAATTATGGATTTTTTTGACATTTTAGCAAAATAAAATATTTAGTTGTTTTACGTTTTTATTAAAAAATATATTTATTATTTTATTAGAATATAAAAGTATACTATGCAACTATCTTTTGGCGTTTATTAAAAAAAGTTTTTCATCTATTACATGATTGGTACCTATGGACATGATGGTACCTAGGTACGCGATTTGATATTTTTTTTTATAGTTTACTAGTAGATATTAGTAATTTATTTTAATAATTTCTTTAAGTAAAACTGAACATTATATTTTTGATAAATTATTTTGTTCAATAAAAACATTGAATTATAATTTATAAAGGTAGCCATGTCATTTCAAAATAATAATAAATTACTTGCATTAATTTGTCGTCAACATAATATATACGAAAACAACATTTGGGCAGAGGTCTCGAAGATTCATTGTCTCTAAACTGTTTTAACATTCTGCCTCCTAAACTTCTTCTGACCTGGAAAATGTTCTCTAAAAAAATCAGTAAGTGGCTTCTACTGTATGGTCGTGAAAATTTAGGCCTTATATTACATATATTATAATGTTTATTTAATAAAGCAAATCTGTTAAAAAACTTCTTGCTATTACTATGCTCTCTCTCTCTCTCTCTCTCTCTCTCTCTATATATTTATATATATATATGATTGTTTTTTAATAGCGGCAAATCGCCTGAAAAGATAAATGACACAATATTTGACAATATTGAAAAATTTTGAATAATTTTTTGATAAAGTGCTGGATAGCATAATATTTATAAAGGTTCTAAAGAGGTCCTGTACTTGAGAGCGCAGGATGTCGGTTTAAACCCAGGGCTGAGTTTTATAAAAATGCATTTTTAACTCTCACCTGCCCTCTTTAGTGTAAAATATTGTCAAATATTATGTTACCATCTGATTAGATGAAATAAGGAAAGGATGATATTTTAACAAAAAATATAAAATAATGGATATGTGATTACGATGAAGAATGATGGTGAAATGAGATGATTTTATTTGGCTTTAATTTTACATTATTTTCTAATCTCTATTTTCTTCTACTTTTTTTCTCCATCTGTTGAATAACAATAATAAGTGTAAATATATTGTATATATAGTTTAGTACATATATTTAGTATATACTGTAATATCTTTTATATATTTAAGTACATTTTACTTTATATATTTAAGTACATTTTACTGCCTTCTTTAGTACAGACGATAGTCTAGTTAAAGGCAGCAAACCGAGTATAGTAGTGTCAATCGCTTGTACGAACTTACTGTCCAATTATTCTAAATTGTTATACTATATTGTCAAAATGATTGTGAATCTAAATAAATAATAAATATTTTGTTAAAATTTATTATATCATTTCTTCATTACGATGACATTTTTATGAGTCATTATGGTGATAAATAAATCGTTATCACCATGGTTTTCTGGTGTAGAATATGATATAGGTAGGTGTAGAATACTTGAGGATATAGAGCATAATGAGGATATAGAGCATAATCCAATAATTGTAAATACTATGCTACTGTGGTTATTAGAAACCGTTATTTTATTATGTATATAGTATTTAAGCATACAAATGTATTTATTAAGTTCCGTGTTTATTAGTCGTGTTTCTATATTGTAGTATTATTTGTTTTATACTTAATTTATAATTATTATCAAAATTGATACGTTACATTATGTAACACTGTTTGTTTGAAGCAAACAGGTTCAAGAAATATGGTTTTATTTCTTGCGTTGAAAGGCGCTGCGCTCTGGAAAAAACCTTAGAAAAACAAATTTATTAATTCTCCCTGTTACACTATTTTTGCTCTCATAATGGTAACGAGATTTTTTCGTTGACGGGTAAAACATATGAAATTACTTTCCCTCAACTTCGCTAAAACTGTAATCAAACGGCGGCATCTACTTAAATAAAGTTTCGCTATGTAGGTATGTTTATATAAAGTAATCTGTATGCTAAGCCATCCTCGCTGGTAAAGTTGACCAAGTCTATCCGATGTACTGAGCCGACGCGAGCGAGCGAGATAACTTGATACACTCCATAAATTATGGCGGCTCTAAGTGTTATCAGCTCTTCCTTATGCTTGCTTTCTCGGATTCCGCGACGAACCGTTTGGCCTACCCGCTTTTCCGCCGCGCGCTCCGTGCCTACAAACGGCGCTTGGCTGCCGTTTTCATTACATTCTATACGGTACGGCAATTACGCACATTATTTATATATTGTGAGAATTTATTATTTCAGATGCGATCAAAGATGAGAAACGACATCACCCGGTGGACCAAAGAGTACTCGGCGCTGCTCGCTGATAATGTGATAAAATCATAACACAATAAAATCGCGCGTTAATTTAAGAACGACAAATTAAGAGGTACGGTAGAGTCACAATTCTGTGTATTACCTATTGCTCGGGTCGCTGGTTTTCGATGTGAGCAATACCTACTTGTAACCCATAAAATACCCATCGAATAGTAAAATATATAAATATAGTTCGTTGTTTTTAGGTAGATTTCTTTAAGCTATCTATCGTAATGGATACCATGTTATGACTTTCGGAGAATTTCGACATATCTTCGCGTTTCATATCCCCTAGAGCCTAAAACCACCCTCAGTTCAAAGTTTATATATATATCTATCTATATCACTTTCTTGTGGACACGATACCTGCCGTAATTTTACACCAATCATTTTCAAACTAATACATAGAATTTAAGGGCACAAAATCTCTTTCAAGTTCAAAATCACATCAATGGTAAAATCAACAAATGACAAAATGACAATCAGCAATGGGCAAAATTAGACCAGGGGGTTCTAAAAATTAATTTTTCAATAACTTTTAGTTTTGATTTTTTGAATATTTTTGATAGCTTAAATAAGTAAAGCGCAACACACAATAATATTACAATTAAAATTTAATGGATTTTTCACGCGAAAAAAAAAATATTCAGATATTTCGGAGATGATCGCACATTTCGTTTTTTGGGATGCCTAAAATTAGTAAATTAACAATAAGTATAATTACAACTTTTTAAATTTACATAAATTTTTTTTTTTTTAACGCCATGGTTATTTTATTGTAAATTGGCCAGGAAGATTTACTGAAGTACCTACTGGAGTAGTACTGGAGTACCTAGTTTAATTACGTATTGCGTAGAGATTAATAATCTATATATTAATAAGTGGAGGGAAAATTTCGAAAACCTTTTTTATTGCGCGCGCGGAGGAGTGTGAGATTTGGGTGTAGTAAAAGTTTATACCGAGAAGAATTGCAGAAACCTAAAATTATGTGTTATATATATATTAAATTAAATAAAATAAAACGATCATACTAACTGACAGATTGACCGAATGAGTTTCGAGATGTGAATTTTGTATGATTTCAAATGTTCCTTTTTCAATAATCTGTCGTGTCAATAAAGTAATGTCAAGACAAAAAAATCATAATTATTAGGTTAAAAAAAGTGAGTAAATTTTGTTATATAAATTAAACCTTGTCTAACCTTAGTTTTAGTAATTTAATTTTACATGTCACTTTAGGTGAAAGACTGCATTCACTTCATGTTGTCATAAGGGTTAAGCATATTGGCCTTATCATAATGAATATTTTAAATTATTGTATGATAAAAAGAGGGTCAAAAAAAAATTGAAATGATTCTTAAATACAATTCAGTTGTAATGATTATAGTGGTAAACTCACCGTAATAATTCTCAAACTTAAAATTTTAATGAATTACGGTCGAATTCCGACCACTGTGACCTCTAATGTTTTTTATTATTTAACTCAGACGGTCTTAAAAACTGACTTTTTAATTAGATCTAGTTCATTCGTGCTCTTCGATGCAATGCGCTTTAGCAACAGAAATGCCCCAACTAACTTCTGTTCGTAGAGCAACCGATTTAAAAGCACTACGCTTTACAACTATTTTATACAACTTTAAAATGGCGCACGTTAATGTCGGCTATTTGGTTCCTACTACAACACAGCTACTACTACTACTACTTGGCTCGCGGAGTTAAGTCGGCGTTGGCACGCGAAGTTGTCCGAAGAAAGGTGGAACGAACCGAGCGCCTGAACACCCTACGAGCCTACATTTAACTTTGCAGGTAGTTGCATGCAATCGAGTCTTTGAACTTTTCAGCGTCATTTGGAATTCAATTCCTTTGCATTTTTAATTCAATCAATAGGCCTGTAAAAGTATTTTATTACAGGTTGTCCAGTAAATAGTGATTAAAACTTTAAGAGGTAGTAAGGGATTATTTGCAAAAAAAAAAAAAAATATTTGTTCGATACTCTGCTGATTACAACGCTTTATATCTTGTTTATTTAATTTTTTGCCCTACCGGTAAGATATGCATTTAAAACTATTAATTACATGTTTATTTAATGGAAGTTATAATTATTATTAGATTGAAACCGAACGCAAGTGACATAATTTTATTTAATAGATTTTAAAAATTTTAGATTTTTGACCTTAAAATAAAATTATATTTTTTATACTAAATAATCTTATTAATACGCCACTTTTTTAGATATTAGGAACAGTCTATGTAGAGTATTTTTTTTTTAAATATCTTTTTCCAAAAACCCGCTTGCTTGGTTTTCTTGGTTTTCCTTCTGCTTGGTTTTCATATACTTATTTTGAAATATTAGTATTGGTTACAAAACCATAGTGATCGGGTTTATTTTTTCCAAAATATTAGAAACCATGAATTCCAAAAAGTGTACAGGAAAATATAATTATGATGGTACATAAGACGAAAAATATTTTCTATATGAAATGGTATCAACATAATCAGTAGTAAATACTAAGGGACATATAAAATTAATGCCGTATGGTTAAAATTAAGGCAAAGCATATTTACAATCGACCTTCAAATTAAGTGCTTTATTTTTATAAGGCGCCAGGTTTTACTCTTTGCGCAGTCAAAAAACAATTGTTGGTTTTTATTTAAATACAGCTTCGATGTTTCAGACTCTTCATTGGCCTTTCAATTACTGTTTTGCCTAAGGCTCTATTGTAAACATTATAAGAGAGTAATTCAACATAAAGGAAACCATTAGCAGTTTATCATTTATTAAATTTCTCAGGAATAGAATCTCTGCGGCAATAAATGAAGTTTTAAGGACCTTTCGCATGCGTTTAAAATATCTCTATGTAGATATGATATACCTTACAGTGAATGACTTGCAAATGTGCAGCACAATTTACAGTTGCTATGTGCTGGCCCGCCATCTGCCGGATATGGCACGTGGCATGGCGGGTGCGAACTATGCCACATAAATAGTGACTCCGCAATCTACATTTCTACCTTTATTATTTTACTCTATGCTCAGTCTTTCTCTGGCGTGCGATTATTTGCAGCCGTGCAAATCCATCGAGCACACTCGAAAGTATCCTCCACAAATATAGTGGCTTCGCTGAAATTTACGAAATGAACTCAGAGCAATAAAATGATTTATGAACTGAGCTCCATGTTTTCGTTTATGATTAAATATTATACCTTCCTAAGGCCTGTTTCATAGGTATGCGTTTTCTCTTAGATGGGATTGAAACCCTTTCGTATGTGACTAAATATGTGTTTTCTTCTGAAACACAGGCTTAGTCACTGCGACAACTTTCAACAAATAGTAATAAAAAAGAGATCTACTGTGTTAAAACAGAAACTGAACCGTGGCCGTGTGTCAACGCGTTTACACATAAACGCCTTGATTGCTTCCTGTTGCCTGGACATGTTTTCGCACCTTATAGAAACCTGTTCGTGTCGAGGGAGTATTCAGTGATCCACTGTTTTATTAGGTATCGGTTAGAAACCGCAGCACCGTTTCACACTCGTCGGTAGCGACCGAAAACGAATCGAACCGCAGTCGTGTGAAACTGGCCTTAATGGGCGCGTGCATCATGCATTAAAATTATTTTTTAATATCAAATTTAAAAATCCAACGTCCAGAAAACCATAATTTTCCAAAATCGAACTATTTGTAAAATATAAATAAACCACCTAAAAAATCAATTGAATTTACAGACAAATAAACTAAGACATAAAGTAGATACATACCATTTAAATAAAAGACCTGATTGCAGAAAATTAAAACATTATTCTTTTGCAAAAAGAGCGAGAGATATCATAGATGGCAAAGAAGCGGTTATAACAGCTAATAAGCGCAGCGGGCATCTTAAACGGGTTATATTCACTTCATTGTATCGACAATCAGACATTTATCAGCAAACATTATTGAAAAAATGTTTCTCAATTATTAGAAAAACGAATTCAAAATTTTATCTAAATCGTTTAAACGTTAGACAATCTAAAGTGCCTGGTCGCGCGGGAGAGGAGCGAGGTAAGGTGCTGGTTTGCAAATATTTCACCCAGCCTGCAAAACACTTTCGGTATTAATTTCTCTTTTCTATGAGTTATTCAGGCTCTATAAATTTATTTTAAAGAATGGAATTTTCATCTGTGTAAATTCATTAAAAAAAATATTCCTAATTGTAACTTAAAAGTATTTATTTATTTATCCATCCATAGTACAATACAGTACATAATTCCCTTTTTTTTAATAATATAAATTTCATGATCTTAAATATATATAATTAGCTATAGAAAAGAGGTTCAGGCATATTGGATTATAATTACTTCACTAGGCGTAATGCCTGTATCGAAGTGATAAATATTCGAGGCACTCAATATTTTATTTGCATATATATGTATTTATATACATATAAATATATATGTAATATTTTAAATAAAAATAAAACTTTTGGTAACCAACCACATAGTTTTTTTCAAAAAAACGGGGTCGAACCATGTAAAAGACCTCGTCGTAAAACATGCAAAATTATTGTAAGAGACGATAAATTTTTAAGCGCGAACAATAAAAATACATATAAAATAACCACAAACGTAACGTGCACCACCAGAAACGTTGTGTATCAGCTTCTTTGTAAGTTTTGTGATGCGTTTCATGTTGGTGGTGAAACTACGACGCCAATTAATAATCATAGATTATCCTGTACCAAATTACTTTCCGCTTTACCCGTTCCAATTCACGCGAGAACTCACGGCAGGGATTTCGATGCTTGCTTTAATGTAAAAGTTTTGAAGTCTTTTCCCGAGGATGCCCGCGAAATTGATTTAAAGACATGGGAACTCTCTCACATTTGGGTCTTGGGCGCTTGCAGGTCTGTAGGTCTAAATAGACAAAATTAAACTAACTTAACAACATTTAACGCGTGATACTTGATATATTCATTTAAGAAATTAGTTTCATTTCATAATACCGATTGATTTATCTAGCTAAACTGTAATTATTTAATAATAATTGTAGTGGCTGGATATATTTATCTTTTAATTGAAAATGCGATTTTCGAATTTATGATGGTTGCGTTTTAAACGTCATCTTTCATATATTTTCTGAAGACGCCGAATGGCGAAAGCTTAAATATCGTATCATCTAATCTATATATAAATACATATTTATTTATTGCGTTAATGTTATATTACTATTAGATGCTTAGAAATTATAACAGATTTGAATATCATACTAATAGATACTATTACAAAAAATATTTATTTCCATAATGTATACATACTAAGAATATATAAATACAAATAATGAATACATATAATATAATACAATTTAATATAATATAATATGAATATACACACAATATTTGTAATTGTAACTTATATTTGATGATTGGTTTTTAATAGCGGCAAATCGCCTTAAAAGATAAATGACACAACCTGTTCTCTTTGGGGTTAAATATTGTCAAATTCTTTTTTAATAACTTTACTTTTTTCTAATAACTTTACAACGTAATTATATAAATAATACGCACACTGACCATGTGCTTTAATTTTACACTTTTTACATATCCATTATTTTTATTTTCATCAACTTCATACAAAAGTCACTCATAAAATCATCACATTTCACCATAATCTCATAATCACATATCCATTATTTTTTTTATTTTTTGTTAAAATATTCTTTTCATATTTCATCTATTTATATGGTTACGTAATATTTGACAATATTTTACTCTTGAGTTTAAAGCATGCTGGTTCATGAAAGGTTTCTAACTCTTACCTATACGAGTTGTGCGCCTTCTTTCTTTCAACGATTTAAAAAGGAAACAATAATTATTAATTATTGTTGAAAATATAATGATTGCGATGCGATATGTGTGTGTATTTGAAGCATTATTCCGAAACTACTGGGCTGAATTGGTTTTTATTTTAAATGTTTGTAATTACGTAATAGTGGTTAAGCGTTGGACTGGTCGTGGGTTGGAATCCGCACATGTTCATACCATTTTTAAATTACCACCATCTCCCCTGACTCCAGGACAGGCACCTTTTTCCTAGTTGAATAGGGCCTAAATGAATTGTATATGAACTAGCTCATAGCAATTATTTAAAAAAAATAATAAATAACTTATACAATCAATCGTCGATGGCTAAAAAAAAGTGTAAAATAAATGCACATTACCTACGTGAAAATCGTTAAAAGATACTTAAATAGTAAAATGTATTTCAAAACGTTAAACATATTTTTTTTTATTTGTTGTTTATTTTTTCAAAGTAATTTTTTTCGTTTATCTTTTTTCTTAATCACTACTTATTATAATAAGACTTCATTAAGATTACCCTATTGAAAACAGCGTATTCCTACAATGGAAAAAGTATTGCGTAGAATATATTTATACTGATTTCATATAAGCTCTTTCAAATTCTTACTTTTCTAGACACATAATATTCTTTATAGGTTAAGAGCAAATTAAAAAAAATTATTACCCTGAATGAAGTCGTAACTTAAAACTTCGCATTGTTTTACTTTACTGCCTGAGATACGGCTTTTGCAAACTTCAACGTACGAAGTTATGCTAGGAGACGAATGCTCAACCCACCCGTATTAAGGTCGTCGGGTCATTTACGTGGTGACCCGACGGTCAGAGGCTTCTGTCAGTAATTTTGAGTACCAATTACGTTTGACTGACACGTTTTTACTCTCTTAAGGCGAGTCCCTTGTGTGCGGCTAGTGGTCTGAACCACGGCACAAAGGTCGGTCTAATTTGAAAAATACACGTCTGCGCGAACGCTGTCTACTGACGCGTTCATTTTATTTACAAAACTTTATTTTGATTCATTGAAAGGGTATTTTAAAATATTTTTTTACGAATAGATTTTACTTTACCTACCCAACTTCAGTGCCAATTAAAATAAACACGATATTTTTTTTATGTTGGTACGGTTATCAAGTATGGTATTACAGTCCCTGCTCATATTATTAGAAACATTGCCAATATTCTGAAAATTTAACACTGCTACTGGGAGAATATTGCCACACTTCTATTTTTAAAGCATATGCATACGCTAATCTGTCACAAAATATAAAATTGTAATTAATTTGATTATTTCTCAGTTATTCAACTTCTAATGTTAAATTTTCAGAATTTTGACAGTGTTTCTAATAATATGAGCAGGGACGGTAAATATACTCTGTATTTAAAATAGTTCTGTCCCAAAAAAAATGAGCAATCTTTAATATGATAAAATAGCTGCTACAAACGATCATAGTTCACAATGATGTTTTGAGCTTTACGTGTTATGTTGGTAGATATGAGGTGCTATATGCCCCCGAGTACCACGTCCTCTGCAGAACTATTGTCCTTTGAAATCCACTTATAGTTAGATAAAGTTAAGTATCTTTTTGGGTGCGATGGTTTTTATCTCTTCAGAATTAAGAAGATAGTTGCCTAGAACCTGGTATCTTTTATAAATGAGGGGCACACATTCACCCAGTAGGTGTAATATGTGCAGTTTGCTGCAATTTCCATGTGATAGAACAGGGTCAGGATTACATAATATTTCGATATTGTTGCTGAACATGTCTTACTTTTAAGTCGGCTACTTTGTATAAAGAGATACGCTACTTTTACGACTTACTCGTTTGTCTGCACTGGCCCTATCTTCGTGCTCGCGTTTTTACTATAAATACTCACGTTGTAGCATTACGCGATAAATTATTTTATACTCTTGATTATCAGTAGTTGAGACACAAACATAAATGAAAGTATTTCGTTATTGGGTTTCAAAAACGCACTTCAAAATGAAAAAAAAAACAATCTTTAATAAAAAAAAAGAGAGGAACGCTCTGTACAAATCAACTTAGGATTTATACAGGGGCGTCCAAAAAAGTGTGCAACTTGATAAATAATGGTATAATAAATATTGTTCAATTTAAATACAATACAATATCTCATTGGTAGAGTCCTCAAGTTGAACCGGGATTTTTTTCTTCATATTTCTTTATTAGTGTTTCGTTGATTATCATTCGCTGAGTTGATTGCGTTCCATTGAATGTTGCGCAACCGAGATGAATGCGCCTCGACAACCGACCGTCCACAAAAACAACATACTATATAGAACAACTCGATAAGTCCTTATATTTTAAAACCGACACTTAGGCCTGGTGTGGAAATCACCAAGCAGAGGTTGCAGTGGTACCTAATACTCAGTTAATATTTTTTGTCACCTAAAGTCTAAAAGTGCCATTATAAGGTTATGTTGTCTTTACTTTATTTTACTTGAATTTAAAAAAGAGTTTACAAATATTAATGCATACTTACATATTCAAACTAACTAATAAAAGATTATAAAGCCAAACCATACTAAGGTAGACTATATTTCTAGCGGTGTAATTATAATTAGGTCTATAATTTCCAGCGCTGCATTGAAAATGAAGACCTGCTTTATCATAATTCTAATTCTAATTATATAACTATTATAATGATATATTTTACCAATAAAATATTTTTATCAATATATGAACACAATTTTGGTTATAATAATAGTATAAATATTAAAACATCGATTTATGTAACCATACCAGTATATATTTTAATATTTTCTCAGTACCTTTCCTGCCTAATTTCAAGAGCCACACAGCCAATTCTTTTTTAATTTTTGCTAATTTTTAAATCCAGTACATTGTGACAGAAACTAGCAGTTTTTTGAAAATTCTGGGTGCAAAAAACTAAAAAACCTACACATAAATAGTACAAATACCTTTAAAGTCCTTATATCATTAAATTCACACATTTTTGGTGGTTCTGAAACGCTTTCAATTATTTATTTATTTTCAAAAATTTGTTAAATTAATTTTTGTTTGCCCGGTACAATTTGAATGTGAATATAGCATATGAACTATTCATGTGAAGTGGGTCATTTATGCTTTCAAAATTTAATTTCTGTATTATTTTTAATTTAGGATGTTTTTTTGCATTGTCTTATAGCAACGCGTGACCTATAAATTTATATTAACTATGTATGTATTTTAATAAAACTCCAACTCTATGAAGTTTATTCAACTGCCCCATTAAGTCATGAAAAAAAGTGCATAAATTAGCGTAGGATGGTGATGGAAAAACGATGGTTTCGTTACGAAGAACTTACCGCTCTCCATTTAATTTAGTTGGGCGATTTTATTTTAACGTCCCTCGGGACACTCTTTAATGGACCGTGGACACGACATCATTTAAAACCTTAATGATATTTCTCGCATTGCTCTCAGACATTAAACATTGCATTGAAACGAGTATTAATTTAATTTACTTTTAATTTCACTATTTATTTATTTATAATATTTACAATTATTGATTGTATGATATATTAACAATAAAGATACAATAACACTGGAAAAAAATATTATCATGAAGATAGATTAAATACAGCCATTTATTGTTGCTTTTGGAGTGATATGGCCACTCTAACTAGG
Organism: Neomicropteryx cornuta; assembly: GCA_020383195.1. Taxonomy (NCBI): domain Eukaryota; kingdom Metazoa; phylum Arthropoda; class Insecta; order Lepidoptera; family Micropterigidae; genus Neomicropteryx; species Neomicropteryx cornuta. The sequence goes on from JAHKQU010000014.1 coordinate 19,092,878, forward strand.
TTAAAAAAAAACTATTCTAAGAGCTGCCGAAATTATATATTTTGCAGCAGTAACATTTAGACTACAGAAATGTTAATAGGTAGTTTAAAAGTGCTGTAAAAATGGCGGATATGAGTAATTTATTTGTTTTTATTAACACTCGCTTCATTATCATAACATTAGTCTTTGTCTTTACAACATAACATAATACGACAAAGTAAATATTTATATACATATTTAATCGTATACCAGTGTTTAAATACTATTTTTAAACATTATTCCCAAACAAGGTTTGAACCAAACGTAGGCACTACCATTGATTTGGCACTACTCTGGTTGGATTTGTTGTTATATATAATATTACTTTATTGTTTCAGATTGCTAAGACAACAGCCGCTGGCTCTCAAGAATGCAGATTTCAAAAATAGATCAAAAAAGTGACATATGGAATTTGATTTTCGGAAAAAGCTATAAACTGTGACGATATAACGATTGAAGAGCGGTGTGGGTTTCCACACTTCCGTGACATATGTATATATGAACTATATTTGGATATGTGTATAGGAGCCAAAATGTATAAAGTGTACTTAAGCGATTGGTTTGAGGTGCAATATAGCTTGGTGACATTCTATACTTCAAAAAAGTATGGTTATACATAGAGTAAATATAATTACATGTTCGGTATGGAGTTGAGACGAAACGTGACGGATTTGCGGTGTCACACATATGTTGCGAAAAGGACGGTCCGGCGTGTGGAGTGCCGACCGCTTTCGTGTTATTAGATAGCGTTGGTGCGTGTGTGTGTGCGTGTGTGTGAAGTGAAGGAGTGTGCGCAGCGTGACGTCATGTTGCCCGTGCCCCAGGACCGGATGACCGGCCGTAGAAGCAGCTCGATTGTCAGCCGTTCATTCTTGGGCCGCAGGGCTTCCGTTTACGTAACTTCCTACCACGACCCTGTTAAGGTGAGTTATTTTCTCCTTCACTGTATTTTTCTTCATAGCATAGACATTATAACTAGTATTTTTAAACAGTAAGCACCGTAGCAAATATTTATTTTTCAGAAGAATACAACTCATCCCCAAGACCTAATTGGGTGTATCTGTCCCCTATTATAAGAAATAAAAAAAAAATCTAAAATAATTCATCCCCAAACTTATTTATTTTTTTAACTAGATGGTCTAAAGTACCAGTTTTTTTGGTCAGCGAGTAAATGTCACGCGCCGCAATGCAATTCACAGTTGAGTGTTATAAAGATTTTTTAACACTCACCTGTACTATAAAAAAATTGTTAAATACTAAATATCTCAACATGAAAATCATAAAATATAAGAATAAATATTCAAATTACGTTTATGGAAAATGTGATTATAATATCAAGGCTTGTGCGTAAATGAGATGATTTTTTGAGTGACTAGTTAGGTATAGCTAATAAGTATAGTTTATTTTAGATTTTTGCTTTTTAAATCCGAACTGGGTTTCGGTTAATATATTGAATTTGATTAAAAAATTGCGTGGCCTTATTACGATATTTTTTTAATAATTTTGAAAATACACTAAGAAGAGAAGTAGGTAGATAGTTTTGAATATTATTTTCATCTCCTTTTTTATAAATTAGTTAAATTTTTGCTATTTTGTAACATTCCGGAAACACACCATTTTTATGGTAAAATTAAATAATTTATTCAGCGGTTCAATAAAAACATCATCGATTTGTATGTACAACATGTAGATTTTGTGTTTTTTAATAAATTAATCGTTTCCCATATTTCATGGGTTGACATTGGTTTCATGGACAGAGAATTTTTATTTTTATTTTTACTAATGGTTTTTCGGTAAAAAAAAAAACATTACCAGGTTGATTTACAACTTTATAATTGAAAAGAATAACAATATCTTTTCCTTGCTGTTTTTTAGCCGTTCTGATTTATAATCGACCATATTGCTTTTGCTTTGTTGCTTGATTACCTTTATTTTATTCAATCAAAATAGTTTTTTGTTACTTTTCTGTCTTTTCTCAATTAGTTATAGGTCAGCTATTTTAATGTGGCATTTATAAGAAAAGGCCGAATGAAGTACTTTTTTAAAAGTTTTGTTTTCAATTTATATCTTATTAGATGATTTGGATTAATCAAATGTTTGTTTTTTGCCGCTAGATAATGTTTTTTTTTAGCTTGGGAATGATTTTTAAAAACATGAGTTTGCCTTATCATGAAACCAGTTGCAGAGTTTATATTTTAATGTCTCTGAGTAGTTTCAATTAATAGATAATATCTATTTCCTGGATCAAATTCAAATTCAAATTCAATGTCGCTTTCGCGACCATTATTTCATATCATTTTAAGTATGCAGGTTACATGTTCTGGAAGAGCCTGCCGACTCGTCTACCAGATACTCACTCGTATAGACATATCTAGCAACCTTAAACATAATAGTTATTATTATTATTATTAATTATTTATTATTACATACCTTAACCTATTGATAAAACCATTACATTGTATATAGCGCAGTGTCTTTTTTCTTTATTTGTATGTAGTTTCGAATATATAGATATTTATATAGGTGTTATAATAAATAAATAGATACTTTCAAGCGAACATTTTCCGCAAATATGTACTTAAGTAAAAACGTCTGGAGCTGTCTCCCACGGGAATAACAACACGTAAACTCACTTCAGCGATTTATTAGCATAACGATGGACGGACTCGTGTCAGCCATGCTTCCCCTAACATGTTTTGTCGGGTGATTAATTATACTTTTTCACGACTATAATAGGATTTTGGTTAGAGCAAACCCCAAATGGCATTTGAATTAAATTAATTACGAGTATATAACTGAGATATATTTATTTTATCAGGCTAATTCTACTAAAAGATTAAAGTCTTTTGAGTATTTTGTCTATTCGCCCAATGGGATTAAAAATCTGCTTTCTATTACGCCGTTGTAGGATCGGCGTGAATAATTTATTTGTTAATGTTTGTCTGGATGCATTATTTTAATTTTTGTTATTATTTTTTGTTTTTAAAGCTTTTTATTTTTCTTTGGGTAGTTTAATTTGTTTTTACATTAATTATAATGTGCATGGGGAAACCTGTTAAATAAATAAATAAGATTTATTTTCCAATATATACAAAAATGTACATGGGAATGACATAATAACATATGGAATAACATACAACAATGTAGATAGGAAAAAATAGACAATGAAGGCAATAAAATAAAATTACACAAAAAGATTTTCAAGAAACAAAATAAAACAAATTTAATTTAACGAACCAGAGAAACCAATATTTAAAGAGATCTAATAAAGTATACACTGGAAATACAAAGAAACAAAATTTACATAAAACTAAAACTAAACTAAACTAGTTTTTAATTAAAACTAAAAAGAGAAACTGAAAAGAGATTAATTAAAACTCTTCAAAACTATATATATTTTTTCCTAGAAGTAATTTCTTAATATCTTTTTTAAAAATGCTAAATTTAGAAATAAGTTTTATTTTCTCTGGTAATTTGTTAAAGAAATCAGAGGCTAGATAATTATTGGTTTTTTTTTAATCTAGCTGACTTGGGGATGGACGAGTGTCATAAACCAAAAAAATATCTATGTACGCGTAATGGCTCAATTAGGTTAGGCTATGTTTAATTTTTAAAATAAGCGTTGTATAAATAAATAAATAAAACGTTTATACCTTTTCAACATAACATCTTGCTTTTTTTATTAGATCGTGAATCTTGCATCTAACACATCTCCTGGAACTTTGGAGAGGCAAATTTGTAATTCTTTACGTATGACTTTTATTAGTCTTTATAAATTATTAATCTAAACTTGATGTTTTATAACTATAGTGGTGCAGCGTTAAATATGATGAACTAGATTACCTAATAAATGTATCTTAAATTGCTTTAAATGATCTGTATCATTAAAAATCAGGTAAATTATATGTTTTGTTTCCACTCCTGTCAGAGGCTCGAAAACATAGAATCAAATAAATATAAATGAGCTCCTTGAGAAAATACAGTCAAGTGCAAAAAAAACACTCACTTTTTTTTGTCAAATTTGCATGACGGATATCGTCGCCCCGGCACGGCGCGGGCGAGTACCTGCCATGCATGACTGCACTGGTGCCGCGTTAGTATCGCGTTTCTTTGTCGAGAGGTGATGAGTAATTAAGAACATTTTACTTGAACACAACAAGATGTACGACAAAGGGACGAACTTATTGTCGCTAACGTCATAAACGGGTAGTCATCTGTTTGTTACTCTTATTGTGTGTTGTGGTTCTTTGAGCTACGTTAGAACAGTTTCCTAACCAAACAGACGAAACGTGGTATTACGTGGTGGTGGTGGTGGTGGTGGTGGTGGTGGACGTGGTGGTAACGTGGTAGCCGTAGTATTTTTTATGTGCTATGCATGCATGTAAAATCATATAAAAAATTGGTAAATTCCAATTGAATATTATGATATTTCGTTTAAAATAAAACAATGAATAAATTAAACATTCAACTTTTTTTATTCAATGCAACCTGCAATCAGTTCAATTTCATTATTTTTTTTAAATTTCATTTATTTTCGATAAATACAACATAACGTATATAGAAATGACATTAAAATAAAATAAACAAAAAATATCTCACTATTTACATAAACTTTACTTCAAAATTCTATTCAATATAAACAAACAGTAAGATTAGAAAAAAACTACAATAAAACATATCATATGCTGAAAATGCAGGAAAAAATATAAACGTAAACCCAGAGAAAAATCTATAATACCTACGTATGAAGAGCAAACTCACAGATTTTGTATAAATCTGAGTGAATTTTCACAGTTGCACATTTTGTTATTTTACTTTTTTTTGTTATGAATATTTTGTCTTTTTTAGTTTATAAATGGTCAGCTGAGGATCTATGTTTCTATAATTGATTACATCACCTTAGAACAGCAGTATATGCTATAAAGGTGATGTAAAATTAAATGTATTGTTTAAATAAAAAATAATAATAGGTAATAAAACATTTACAAGCATATAAATATTATTAAAAATAAATAAAAAACTAGTGACAGTGACAATAGACAACATTTGCACGGAAACGCTTTCGTGTACAGAAACCATTGGGAAATAAATAAATAGTAAAAAACATTTTTAAAACAAGCTTATATTTAAGTGCTTGAATGCGTATACAAACTTTTGTGTCTGTGCTGTTGACCTTTGAGGAGTTCCTTTGCCTGAAGCCATTCCTGGGTGCAGAATCAGCTCATGGTTCTCATAAGAATGCATTGTCATCGGAACTGGTCCAACATGTCAAATTTCAATTCAGTAAGATAATAAAAAGGGGTTCTAATTCAGCTTTCAAGCTAAATCAAACATTAAAAACTTGAAGAAAGTACAACTCGAGCATTACGACGGTCGAGTAAGAGTCATCCGTTGGTACCTACTGTTGGCCGTAAATCTAGTTTGACGTTCAAAGTTCGGGGAGCAAATTCGCAGCTGCTACAGTAACTGGGCGGTTAATTAAAACTGAATGAAGTTGCCTTCCGTTGAAATATTACGTTTGATAAATAATTGCAGCTGAAACTTTGAGGATATTCAACCTTCAAAACGTGCGCATTAAACTGGGACACGTATTTATACATTTATACATGGATAATCCATTCGATATGATCGTGGTAGTCTAGTGATTAAAGCGTTTGACTATATTGACCAGGCGGTCTCGGGTTTGAATCCGCGTATAGTTATAACATTTTAACGGTTCTTTGCAGCGTAACAGCTGTAACTTCTTTGTCCTGCCGCAAAACGCCATAAATCCTCATAACGAATTTATTTAATTTCTCTAAGTACGGCGCAGAGCAGTTGCCACACGCAGCCCTGAAGTGGGGAACTTCCTATTTTCTGCTTCTAAAGAAAGAGACATTTTAATCCATAGTCGAATTACAGAAGCAGCCATTTTAATTTTGTTGGATTTAAGGTTTTTCATTTAACGATAACCTAAAAGAAAACAAACAAATAGAAACGAGATTTCATGTCTATATTCAAAGTGTTTTTAATACACATTTACACTTTTTTGCGCAAGTTAAACTTATTTTTAAATTGGAAGTATTTTACCGTTTTTATATGATTAAACATAGAGGTTATCATTGATTCTGTGATTTTACTACATACTTTTCATAACACAATAACTAGAATTTTAACAATTTCGAGAATGATATACAAAGTGTATCGCTTTCTCAAGATGACTCCATTTTACGGTTATATGCAATTTTCTCAAATAATCAAAGGCGTGGAACAGTTTTGTAATTTTGGAAAATTATATTTCAACATACGTTTACAACATAATGTGTCATATCTAATCTATAAGAATAATATCTAGCTATAGATGTATGTATGTATATGTATTATTACTATGTTATATTATATTATTAAACTATATAAATTAACATTTTGTAATTTTTCGTTACGTTGAGTTTTGTACAATATATTTTGTAATTTATAAACCAATAAATAAATAATTATTATAATTGCCTATTTCTCGAAACACAAACATTATTACCATTTCAATTTAATAAATATTATAAAAAATAAATCATCTAAACAAAAATATGTCTTTCGTATTTTTTTTTTATTTTAATAATTTCTAAGGCCTAGGTTATATACGGTTATTTTGGTAATTTTCTTTACTAAGCTATGTTTGCTTGTGTTAGAGTCAAAGGAGATAAAGCGTTACAAATAGCGTGACTATACCCATATACCACGTGATATTTATTTTATTTATTCATAAACCAAAATACACATATGTACAGAACAGTAGTAACAGTTCAATGGCAATTAATGTAACCAACAAGCGACCGGCACCTACTGCACTGATGTTCCCTGCCTTCTTAACTAGACGCCGTCTGTACCAAAGAAGGCAGTGACCGACGATTTTTGTTAACTGACATTATTTCGTTATTAACTAAAAGGAACTTTTGAAAAAGTTACACTCGTAAATAAACTATAAGAATAAATATTGCAAATTTGTAAAACATTTACATAATAAAAGATATATATGCTTATATAATACATAAGCGAGTATAAATACACACATATACTGCCGCCTTTACCTAAAAAGTGGCAAGTCCAAATTGTCATTTTTTGAGAAACAGCCAAAAAACATTTAGTGAAGGATTTATGCACGAAAACGACATAATTGTAATTTTTTTTTGCAGTTATAATAAAAATAATCATAATTTAGTAAAATAATCATAGCATCACCTTAGTGGCACAATGTGCTGTTCCAAGGTGACGCTAATCATTTATAGATGTAGTTTAGGATTTTGACACATTGCTTGTTCAAGACTTTGAACAAGCAATGTTCTTAATAAACTTATAAATATATAATATTATAATATAAATAAAGTACATAACCTATAGATAAATAAATATAAATATACATAAATATTGTATATTTTATTTTATTTTATATATTTATAATGTGAATTCTAAAGTCGTTATATTTGACATAATTTGTAGCGTCACCTATATTCGATGAGAAAAAAAATAAAGTACAGAAAAAACAATAAGTTATGCCCTCCAGTGGAAAATTCTTGATTATTCCGGAAAGTTCCACGTCGCGGCTATTTTCCTCCAAACTGCAGTCACGTCTTACTTTAATTCATTCCGAGGCAATTTAGCTTGTAATCGCAATGGCTGTTGTAAACTACGCTGTGAAGAGTTGAGATAAAACTTCGTCAGGAAATGTTCCGCGACAGCGAGAAGCGAGATGCCGTGTCTCCTCAATGGGTAAAAATTACTTAAGTTTTTAAAATTACGAGTTATTACCGCGCTTCAAGTTCAAGAATGAATTAAATTGTTACCAGAAATTTGGAGCTGAGATTTTAGACTCAAAATTACAACCAATTGAGGTTTGAATTCTTTCGGCTTTATTTAATTTTGATAAGATATTGAATACGTTCTACGCGGCAAAGAAATCTGTCGCTTATTTGCGAAAAATCGTACTATAAAATAATCGGTTTCGAAAGTGCTAGAAAATGCCAGAGTTTCAATGGCTTACTCAGGACTGCTTACGATTTAGTTTTTAGTTTTTCGTGCAGATGACGCTGTTTACATTTCGATCCCAAATATTAATTTCCACTTTTTTGAGCATTAAGTGCTTTCTCCATAAACAAGCGCATTATATGAATAGCGCTTTCAAAATAAACTCCATATTTTCTAATAATTAATTTTAAATTAAAAAAGTAGGGTTAATTGTATTTATTTATTTATTTCATTCATAACTATGTCAATAAATAAATAAATGTTATTATATAATTTATCGTATGATTGTTCTTATTATTAACGTATCATGTAAGTATTTTTATTTTTTCTGCCACCACCGGCCGCTCTTAGAACAAGTCTTTTAGGTAGATTTCATTAGGAAAGTTACCTATTGCAATGAGTACCATGTCATAACTTTCGGCAAATTTCGACATATCTTCGCGTTTCACATCCCCTAGAACACAAAATCCCACCCTCAGTTTAAAATTTTATATATCTATCTATCTATATTACATTCTCGTGGACACGATAACTGCCGTAATTTTACACTAATCACTTTTAAATTGGTACATAAAATTTAAGGGTACAAAATCTCGGTCAAGTTCGTTAATGGGCAAAATCAGACCAAGGGGTGGGAATAGGGGATTTTTTTGAAAAAGTGAAATTTTGCTATAGCTTTATAAAATATAAAATTAATTTAAATTTTATATTATTCCATAGATAAGAGCCTAAAACTTATCTCAGTAAACTATTTTGATAGCACCAATCATTGGTCCTAGGGGTGGGAAAAATTGGTTTTTCAACATTAAAAAAAATCATACCCCTCTTAATAAGCACAGGATCAAATTAGTTCAAAATGTTAATTGTAGGCCTTGAAACAATTTTTGATATAAGCAACCCTTACGGCAGAGTATAAAGGAGATTCAGTATACGTACTCTCGTTGCCAAGGCGGCGGTTGAGGTGCGCGGGCTGCTGCGCGGGGAGTGGATCGCGCGGCAGCTCGCGCAATGTTTCCCTATCCCCTACTTTGATTCGGTGAAATCTACCTCCGCCTTCCAGTGTGCCGAAAGGGAATGTTCAAACCTAGTTTAGAGTGGCCACGTTCTCTAAAAGTATTTAATCTGTCTTCATGATAATATTGATTTTTTTTCAGTGTTTTTTCTTACATGCATAATTCATAAATAAATTTTGCGGAAAAGGCAAAATAAATACCGGCAACCATAAAGGCATTACGGTCGGTACGGTTATTACAGCAAATAGAAAGGACGCGGCGTCATTTCAGGGTAGCTCATTCGGTATTCGCGGCCCGGCCTTGTTTCAGACAGCAGTCGCCGAAAGTTTTCCATTCTCAACTTTAAACCGACGACTTTTGAACTTTGCGCTTCAGTCCAGTTCGGTTGAATTTTACGTCACGCCGTCCTGCCAAGGAAAATCGAAAACTCATGCTGAATACTAGACAAATTCAAATAAAAAATTCTAAAATTTTCGGTAAATTTTCGATTTGAGGTTTTATTTTATTGTTATATTAAAGGTTTTACATACCTTAAAATGTGACTAATTGCTATCAAACTTAGTAAGAGTTTATTTTAAAGCTCACGTTAAAAAATATATTAAGTAGTGATTATTTTTTATTAGTTTTACATTTTAAAGCATTAATTATTTTATTTGTTATAATATTTTTGGAATGTGTAGTAAAATGTGGTATGTAATATACAGGGCACACCAGGAAGTAGTGATGATCGAAAGCAGGGAGGTCGAGGAGCTCAAGGCCCATCCGAAACACCCTCTGTATATTTTCTTAGTTAAGGTTTTTTTATTTAACTTTCTTCGCCCGCCTTCTAATTTGACAATTATATGTTTACTGGATATTGAATATATTATTTTATGTGTATATTTAAGCCATTTCTTGTTGTAAGCTCTCCGAGCAAATTGTGGCGTACTCACTCTTAATACTTTTTATAACCTAACTACTTTATTACTTTTAATAACCTTTTTTACCCACATCCAACTGACTAGGCAGGACTGCTTTATCACTACTTCCTAGGACACTCTGTATATATGTCGATATTACATTGGTCGAGCTATTATTTTGAGATGTTTTCTGAGCTTAATTGCTTATGCTAGATAAATTAGGATAGTAGTGATCATTATTCTATGCGGCGACAAACGACTTAACCGACATTACTTATTTTGAAAAATAATCAAAATGAGAGTTTGTTTAAATGTAATTTAAGATTCCCAATATTAAAATCGCGTAATGAAAACAGGTAAAGTAGAATCCCGCCTGCGCTATTATATTGGGAGATATTGGAGGGGCGGATGAAAGGTAACGCAGAGATTTGCTCCCCATGAAAAGGGAGAGTATGTGTCAACGACTTTAGGCACTTCGAATTTCCCAACTTTATCTGCGGTGAATGGAATACCACCTATTCATAATGTGCGCATATCCATTCAATGCCGGTAAATGAGTTTATAACAATGCAATCATTCAAATTTGTAGTATTAATAGTAGGAATGTTTATATTTAGTTATATAAAAAATGAATAAACCGAAAAGTGTTGGTAAAAATGTAGACACAATTATGAAATTATTACATAATTATGAAAGTAAATACAACACCAAGTTCCAGTGACTTGAGGCGCGAACTACTTGCATCCTCAGATCGTAGTGCAACCATGCATTTTTAAGCAACTATGTATTTTTTGATATATTTAATAACGTAATTTTGCACCGTGTATTTTAAATATATAGACCATAATAATTAAGTAATTATTAACATCCCTAGAAAACGTTAGCGGCACTTTGGTAGCGTCACAATGATAATATATTTTGCATTTTTTTTATTAAATAAATTTGGAAATACATAAGTATTTCCACTATTAATATTTTTTCCTATGATAATAATAACTTATAAGCGAGATTATACTTATAATCCAAGCGTACATTATAAAAAAAATGAAATATAAACCAACATGCAAATAAATAATAAATATAAGAAAATCGAAAGTTTTATAAAAAATATTAAATAAAAGTTAATTTAACAAATGCTTAGACCAAATAATATATAGTTAATAGTTATAGTTTATAGTTAGTTATAGTTATAGTTAGTTATTTATATACATTTAATAAATTAAATAGATGCATTTAGATGATTGCAAATAGATGATGAAAAATAATACACTTAGATGCTAGCATTATATTTTTTAATTATTAAAAAGTACGTACTTTGTTTAGTCACAAATATTTATAATATATTTTACTTAACACAGTGTAAAACTAAGAAAGGATAACCAGACCACAGAGGTGACCAGAAGGGTGGGTCTTATTACATGGGCGGCATTCGCAAAGCTCGGATTTATCCTGAAGGACCCAACAATGCCTATCAACCTGAAGCGGAAGGTGGTGAGTCCTGCGCGCTACCAGTAGCTACATACGGCTTTGAAACAGTAGCGCTGACACAGGCGAGCACCAATCGGCTAAGGATTTATTAGAGAGCCCTGGAAAGGGCAATGTTGGGCAGTCTCAGGGACAGAGTGCGCAATGAGGATACTCGAAGTCACACTAAGGTCACGGACATCTTGCGACGAATCGCCAGCAAGAACTGTCATGGTCAGATCACAGACCGACACGAGGTAGCCAAAGAAAATCGTTTAGTGGAAACCGAGGACAATAACAGAAAGCTGGAAGACCACAGCTGAGGTAAATGGGTGACATCCGTAGGGCTGCAGGGGAAAACAGCTGGCTTATATCCTTCCAAAGACTGAGGCCGTTTGTTAAGAGAGGGATCTGTAAAGTGATTAAAGGCAAGGGACGGCGATTCTTACTCGACTCGCCCTCAACACCTTGAGTCGCGGATTCGCGGTAAAGCCTACGCGCCGAGTACTGGTTGACCATTTTCTCTTTTGTCTTTCTCATAATCACCAAGGGCCTACTTGAGGGCGAGATTATTGTCGTTGTCTTTACCAGTAACAGCTTTAATAACCGGACATCAGAGGCAATAAATCTTATTTATTCCACAACACTATGTTGTATAGAGGAACAAATATGGTTACTTTTACGAGCCTCATAGTTTGCACATTTTTCTTTGTATAAAATACTAACTAATATAATATATCTAAATAATTAACTAGTAATAGATTAGTTAATAATGAAACTAAATTTAGTAAGCCTCACCATTGATTAAGACTTGAAGGATTATTTAATTGAGTATATTGTTACCTATACGATAAAATTTAGGATAAGTAAGCTCAATAAAAAAGTTACGGAATGGGAGAAACTATAATTCTTCATCATCAAAATATGGATACTTTCAACATCAGCTGACATCGACTCTATCGTAACAATCTATTCTATTTATCCTATGTTTATTATTTTTTTACCTATACCTTTGATTTATATCAATAAACGTGATAAATATAATAATTTATTTATTAAAAAAATGCACGCATATGCGCTTAACACTTTTCACACGCGCAATACTTTCGAATCCTGCCAAACAAGATTATGCCTTTCTAGTAGAATTCTCTATTTATATTTGAGTAATCATTTTATTAATATGATTGCATGTATACAGAGAAAGTTATAGTAGGTATATATGTTTTGTTTGTGTTAGTAGTCTTAGCCTAACTGTTACGGAGTGAAGTAGTCTCGAGCTAAGCCGTCACACAGTGAAGCAGTCTAGGCCTAAACCATTACCATTACCATTACAATCTACTACTTCAATCTGTGACAGCTTAGGCCAAGGCCCAGATTTTAGTAGTCTAGTAAGGTAGTCTCGGCCTAAACGCTCACACGGTGAATCAGTCTAGACCTAAACCCTTACAGAGGAAATCAGTCTTGTCCTAAACTGTTACAAAGTGAATCAGTCTCGGCCAGTACGGAGCGAATATCAAAGTTCTTTAATTTATACACCATATGACAAATAACAGTTATTAAAAATATTTTGCAACAATCTAATCGTGTGGGTTAGACGTTTTTTATTTTTTTTTTTACCTTACAAATTATCGTCTCGTGAAGTCACCGAGGTCACCTTTTTGCTGTTCCGCGGCCGAAACCCAAAGTTAATTTTTTGCCTAGATCGGCGAAAGCAATATCGAGATCGATCTCTCGGTCGGACCTTATCGACGAGGTGTCGAGTCATGTTGGAGGCATTAGCCACTTGAGCCTGGAAGCGCCGGTATAAATATTGATGACGTTGCACTCAGCTCAAAGTGTTCCCTCTAATTCCAAGTGCGGAGACTTGAGCTTCCGCCGCGATAAATCTTCATCGCGAATTCATTCAATTACGGCGCGACGCTGAGCTGAGCTGAGCGCCGTTAGAATACGGGCGATTTGTCTTAAAGCCCTTGTATCGAACCGGCGACGATATAAATTGGAAAGTACTCCGGGGCAATGTTTTGCATACGAATCCTCGTAAAACCGAGGAATACTTCGTAACTCTCTCCGATCATTTCTTAATTTTTGTGTTAAATTATAGCTAGAAATAATACACAAAGCAGTACTTAACCAAACCCAGTGTTTTTTTAACAGGCGAAATGAAAAAAGTAAGGGGTACTGTGGATTTTTTTTTTAAATAATTGCTATGACCTAGCTAGGTCATATACAATTATTTTGAGCCCTACTCAACTAGGCCAAATATGCCTGTACTAGAGTCAGGGGAGATGGTGGTAATGAAGCGTTAAAAATGGCATGACCATGTGCGGAATCGAACCTGCGTCCTTTGGGCCAATAGCCGAACGTCTTAACCACTAGACTACCACGAAATCCAATGTTAATCTTTACAAAATCTGATTGACGCATAAGATAAAAAATATTTAAGATGCAATTATAAACGCATATTATTTAAAATGGAATATATTTCGAAGTGTGGGCAACCAGGGTAGAGTAGCAGCATTTAACACCAGATGATATTGAAGATATGTCAAAGGCCTGGTCCAAAATATCCAAAAAAAAAAAAAAGATTTAATAGATAAAAAATAATGTTTACGCAATCAGAAAAGCTCTCACTGCCCTCTGTAAACATGTCATTAGAGTTAGATAGACAGCAAAATTTAAACAAATATATTCCTACAGTTTTGATATAAATAAATTAAGTAAGTACCTAAGGAAATTTCTCTATTTCCAATTATTTTTATATTTTTTTAGTCATAATAATTTTTTTTTAGTCATAAGTTTTTTAGTCATTTAGATATAATATTTAAAGCGAAGATTGGAAAAAACATGATTGGAAATAATAAAATAGGTAATAAAAAATAATTATATTTATATGAACTCACTGAACATTATTTTAATGTTAGTAGGTTAAAATAAATTAACTGTCATCGGTGAATATTTTTTAAAATAAATATATTTTTTGAATTGTTAAAAAAATCATATTATCCACAATTTAAAAAATAGGTGGATTTTTATGCAATTTCGAAAATATTAATCCGAGTAATTTGAGACTGCACAACACACTTACTTCCTCCTCACATTCGAATAGCCAATCTTAATAATTCCTCTAAAAGCATCCATCTGGATTCTGAAGCTGCAGTCGTTATTGTGGCCATCATCTGCTGAGAGCCATTTCATAGACTCGGAAGCTGCAAAGACGGATTTACTGGCTTTACAGAGTGGAAGCTGTTCTAATACGGCTTAGCTTGACGAAATTTATTGCAGTATTTAGAAAAAGCTCTGATGAGCATGAGATTGAACAAAGATAACTCTGTAGTACGTTTGGAACACATTTCGAATAATTAAAAATGAGTAAATAAATATAATTAATATGTATATAGAGTTTTTTAGGCGCTGAAATTTGCTATTATGTTTCAAAATTATTTTATTATTTTTTCTAATAATACAATTCGAACTACAATCAAGAACCCAAACTTTTCTAATTTCTAAAAAAAGAAAGTAAGTTTTGTAATAAACTTATAAAAAATATAAATAAACTTAATTATATTTTATCCTGATAATAAAACAGCAGTGACTAATATTTTGTTTTCTAATAATTTACTTCACTTATATGGATTTATAGAAGAAAAAATAAACCGAAAACCAAAGCAATTTTGTCGAACAAATGTATTTTAAAGGCGTTTAAGTTATACTAGGTAAATTATGTTATATTTTTTTTATTGCTTTTTAAGTTTTCATTATTCCCTGATTTATTTATTTTAACGGTATTTTTATGCTAGTTAGTGCCTAGAAGGCAAATTATAATGCGCTAACCTGCTTAGATATAACAGCGTGCCCCTATATTCCTTAAAATGATGTACACATTTTCAATAAATAAATAGGCATAATAATATAAACTAGTGGTCGCCCAGTGGTCAAAATTTGACCTCAAATTAATTTCAGCAAAATAATATTGAGGTTCTTATACCTCTATGAGGTAATTATATGTCTATAATCATTATATATATTTTTTTCATTTTATTCTATTACGTCAGCTGAGACCATGTACAAATACGTCATTAGCGTGTGTTGTTTGCTGTAATTCCCTGAAATACCTATGAAATATGAAATTTTAAAGCTATATAAAAACAGTAAAAAACAAAAACACAAACAGCTTGTATTTGTGTATTTGTATTTATTTTAGTACATAGATAGCGTTTGTATGGGGGTAATAAAAAGGTATGTTAAAGTACGAGAAGGTAAATATTTTTTTTGCTCCACATGTAAAAAAATATGTTTTGTTACTTATGTTCATTTACTAATCACTCATTCGTTTATTATATCTCATTTGGTAAAATTTCTTTTCGGTGGAAGGCGGGTAGCTTTTTTTGAAAATCGGTAGTTTGTATTTTTAACCGAGCATGTGAAAACTTGAGGAGCGAGAGGCGGGGCGGGGCTCTGGAGAGTGCTCCAAAAAATAGAGGCGACAAAGTTAAGGGCTCTCAACTCGCCCATGAATAATATCACGAAGAATTAGCGCGTCAGCTTTCAGCAGTGACAAGGTGTCACGTCGTACGGTAGTTTGCGCGTAAAGAGTTTGCATTTTAATAAAATTAATATTTATTAGCATTGTAATCCCAAATATAGCGTTGTAATGACAATAAATACTTATAACACGTCGGGGTTACCACTGTAACAGTGGGTAAAAAGTGACCCATTATCAATGAAGATGAGAAGAATGCAGATTGTAGCGGAGATGATATTTATTGACTATGAATAATCACTTATGTTACTGTTACAAGACTTAACAACTACGTAGTATAATTAATAATAATAATAACGACCTGACACGAAAGGTGTGATGAAGACTTGTGGTGAGAGAGTGACGAAAAGACGTGACGAGTGAGACGTGACGAGAGTGACGTGGTAAAGTTTCCAGGTACCTACTTCGGTCAGGAAAACTTATTGTGGGAAAGGAATTTCTAGAGTGTCGCACTCGTGACATCAAACCTTGTGAGAACTACAACTATGCGCCTTCAACACAATAGTTCAACACAACACAATAAAATCTGAAATGTGAAAAGTAGTCGGCTGTTTTTGCCAGTTGTTGCTTAAATTTCTACGAAAACTTATAGTGTGCGAATCGTCTATTGGACGATTCGCACACTGGCTTTATGCTGGCATGTACTGAAATGTTATCATTTGAGTATTTTCCATAGAAAAATCAGATAGTTGGACTCGCACGCCTCGCTAACAATGCTTCCTTCATTTTTTTGAGACCCCTATAATATTAATATTAAATACATAAAATATTTAAATGCGCTGTAACTTAATTTTAATATTAACTAAATTAACTTATTAATTAACTTACTTTTAACTAACTTATTTTATTTTAATTAAATTAGCAATACAAAAAAATAAATAAAAAATAATAATAAAATAGTAATCTTTGGACATCATTTTCAGTTTCTTTTCTTTGGCCTCTGACTATTTCTAAAACATACCATATTTCAAAATAATATATATTAAAAAATATATATATACATATATAGTTCTGTATTTATAGTGCTAATGCGAGTGTAATTTAATTTAATTTTAATCTTTAGATGTATCTCTGTACTTTTGCGAAAACCTGTCATCAGTTAAATTTACAAACAATTGTATGTACCATTTTTTTATATTATACTGTTGGTTTTCCGAATAAACGATAAATAAATAAATAAATAATAATAATAAATAAAAACAATATTTTTTTCTCACTGTCTAGGCTGAACACTATATCGGAGCTAAATATTGCAAATTATTAACAATAATATTGAGAAATGCACTACATAGGTCAGTATTAGATCCTCTTTCGTGTTCTAAGGGAGTTTATAAGCGCAGGCCGCCTCCCATATCACCGGAGCTAGCTCCTAAATATATATATATGTGTATATTTATTAAAAGAATTATAAACACAGAAATTGAATATGTTTACAGGTTATATTATGAAAGTATGATTCCAAGATTAACAGATTATTATTGAGTATTTTTATACATTTAAAGAGTCATGAAATGAGTGTGTGAGATAAGTGAGCGTATGAATGAAGGGTAGAAAATGGAATGCTGATATGTTACTATAAGTGAGCACACATCGCAAATGCTATTTAATGGTTTCAGAAAGGAAAGGTGGCAACAATACACAATATTACCGACAGCCTTAATAACTTGTTTACGGCTAAGATGTAATGAATTGATGGTTTGGAACTTTTTATCGTAAGTATCCTAAGTTCTGTTAAGCACGGCATTCTGTGCGTAACTCGAGTTACATTTAGGCAAATGAAGCAGTTAAGGAGTGCGCGAGAGACGGAATGATAATGCCATGCTTCTCGCAGAAAACAAAGCTGTCAACTATCCGTGACAAAGCGTTGAATGAGTTTGCCCCCGCATTGTTATGGAAATAGGTCCTTTCAAGCGGTTTTCTTTCGTCTCGGCAGACTGTATTTAAAGTCCTCGTGATGCAGCCTCCTCTACGCTTGACATTTTCTCCCGCCGTGAAGTGTTTATGCACGGAGTCATACGGCCTGCATATGAGAGACCATTAGCCGTATCGCGAGCTGCTCCGGCGGAAGAATACACGAAGCCGCGGCCCGGGCGTACTACTGTAGAAAACAAAAAGCGGGTAGGTACACATAAGAACAGGTTGCACATCGCGCGCCTGTGTTTCATCAAACCTTAAGCACGAGTTTATTAACAATATATTTATCCTTTACTCTTTCCTTCGTCTCAAACATAAGAAATCGTTGAGAAAATAATTCATGCACACATTTATTAATTTTATTAAAGCGCTCGTGCAAATTCCCTTTTTGTACTTCGCTCTTCCGGTTGCTCCTCGCGCTCAACCACGGCTCACTCAGCGGTGTATCACGGTCTCGAGAGAGGACCAACTTATAACATGAACAATTTTATATTATCACGTGAAATTTACATTTTTTTTCTCGGAAACCATTATGAATTTTGATAAGACGTCAAAAAAAACATGTTTGAAAACGCAGAGCCAATTAGCTGGTTTTTTATCGGGACTGGTCTTGGAACACGGTGTATAATATTTAGTATTCTTTGTTGTTCCGTGATAAATAAATTGTAGATAATTTGCTTTATGATAAACACACTTATACTGATGCGTTCTTCAGTATTTGTGTTTATTATAATTTAAGTACACACTTATCTATATATACCGGGTGTCCCGAGACCATTCCCAAAGACTTACCCTATGGTTACCTACTATGAGTAAGAAATTATATAAAAATAGTGATTCGAAAATTTATTATATTTTTTAACAGAATACCGGGATAAGTCCAATGCGGGGATCAACGAAGTTACCTTAGCCGAGTTGTCAGCACGCTCCAAGTCCATGTCTGTGCCATAATTCTTGTGTGTACCTGGTCAGACTGAAAAGCAACACTGAAAAGAATATCGAGCTCTGAGTTAACCGAAGAGTTCAGTAGAATCATAATTTGTTGTAGCTACTAAATTTTAGTAGGCCCAACCGAAGCATATTGTACTGTATACAATCTGTTTGATGGACTGTACAAACCAATTCCCGTAGATTGATAAATCGTTCACATAACAAAATTTTCTTGTAACCTGCACAAAAGAATCTCGTAGATGCAGCATTCGAATGAAAAGTTCTGTACATATTAAAATTCTGTTTTGTTAAGTCTACCAAACAAGCGGTAGAAGCGATCTCGAATGAAACATTGCGTACACATTACAAAACTGTTTTGTTATAGTCCAATCAATAAACGCTAAAATAAGCAGTAAACCAATCATTAATTAGCTCGCCGATGAAATCTTCACAGACAAGTGTAACTTCCTATAGTGAATATGTTTTGCAACGAATCCAACAAAATTTGTTATTGGAGGTTAGGTATTTTGTCAAAAACCATTAAAGTACAATAACTTTTTCTGGAAAAATAGGTCGTCCTTTAACCGTTTATTTTACCGTTTATTTTTACCGTTAACTTCTTGGCTGAGAGTTTCCTGTCCTAACAACGGGTAAAACCTTTGGCAGAACGATAGATCATCCATTTATGGAACTTTCCGAAGCTTTACGACGGGCTCCATAGGATGCATTTATGGCGGTACCCCAACCTTTCGGATTAGGATTTCCAAGTTGTTTGCTTTAAAAAAAACCTTGTATAACAAACAATCAACTATCCAGTGTTGCCAGCTCGTGATTTCGCGATTGAATTATTTACTATGAAATAAGTGATTCTTTCCACGACATGAGCTTTTATCGTAATGTGTAGCTTTTAAGGACGATCTATTTTTCCAGAAAAAGTTATGGTACTTTAAAGGTTTTTGACAAAATACCTAACTTCCAATAACAAATGTTGTTGGATTCGTTGCAAAACATATTTTCTATGGATAATACTACCTGTTTGCGAAGGTTTCATCGGCTAACTAATTAGTGTATGGGTTGAACCCTTCGTTGATCAGACTATTACGTCAACCAAACAATCAGTAGTAGACTCGCAAACACACCTCACGCTTCTCGCCTATTGCGCAATTTTGTTTCTCTACGCACAGTTCGGTGGCGCTTACAGAGCAGTTTGTTTATGTGTACCGGAGTTCAGTCGGGCGTACCAAACGTTGGTTGAGCCTACTATAAACTGTAGTAATAATAACCAAATAGTTACAATACAATACAATACAAGACTCGTTCGTTTGCGCGTTCAAATAACTTTAACCAGAATCGAACTGTAGGCGCAATAAAAAGTTTAACTGTCACTATATCTACAGGATTTTTTTGTAGAGCATATAGGAAATATTTGCAATAATAATTTCTTTCCAATAGGGAAACTTATAACATGTAAACTAAGTATACACATTTATTAATAACTATGATTTAGGTCATTTGCAATTATTATCTTAGCTCTGCTCAATAAGTAAAATATGCTTAATTTGACTATTGACCCAGCGCGTTCAGTCCCGCACATCACAGTTTTACCTGCATTTTAATTGTATTAGTATGGCTGAGTCATAGTAATTCTAAAATAAAAAAAAAACGTTTTAAAAACCGTCGGGTCAGTAGTGAACGCCATGACAACTAGACTACTGGGATCGCAATCGCAGTTCTTTATCGCTGCGGGAGATTTATTTTCTATGGGTTTTATGGAAGAGCAGCCATTTTTCGAAAGCAATCGTCATCAAATCCCGCATCGCTGTAAAAAGTTGCGACCGCGGCGCGAATGGAAACGCATACATTTTGCATATAAATCAACCTCCATGAAACCGCGATAAAGGCACTAAGGTTCGAAATGTAATGGTACCTACTAACGGCCTTGTGCATAGTCGCGTTAGTACGCTACTAAGCTTATTGAGCGAAATGCGTAGCTCAAGATACCCCAAACAAACAAACTTTTATTTAAGTGCTTTAATGACGGAGCGTTTTAATAAAATACTAACACTTTTGTATTTATTTTATTACTCATTACCTCACCTCACCTCAGGATTAAAATTACTTTTTAGAAATATGACAAAGTTACTTAACCCACAAGACAAAAAAGAGATCTAGCTGGTTCCTTTAATTTATTTTTTAGAAAAAAAAAACACTTTATAATTACCATTTGACAACTACGTAAAGTGCATAGAAGAAAAAGATAATAATATTCATCATTATGCTACGCCTTAAACCTAAACCTACACCTAACAATTAAGCCTAAACATTAGAAATTGCTTAAGTTAGTTTAAGCTTAAGTTATTATAAGCCATTAATTCCTTTATGGCCAAATTGATAGTTTCGCAGAAATAATGTTAGAACTTGAATGACCATCCACTCGGTGTTAAACGTTATGTAATTTGACTAAGAAATTTATTTATATACCCCAGACCAGTCCCGAAGACTCAGGGGAGTGTTTATGTTCCCTATTACGAATAAGACATCATAAAGAAAAGCTTTATTTACTAAAAAGCGTTGGTATGAAATCCCTTAAGCACCATGTTGCGTTATCGTTGCCCTAAATGCACTCAGCCGGAGCGCGGTCACCGACCACGAAGAATCAGCTGGCGGCCGCATTAAAAAATGTTTTATTATTATCACTTGAAGTTTACTTTTATTTTTCCTTGAAACCATAATGAATTTTGTTTGGATCAAAACAAATTGTGTTTGAAATCACAGGACCAATTTGTTGGATTTTTTATGAGAATTTAAATGCCCTAAAATTAAACTGTTTGGTAAAAACTAATAATGCATCGTATGCGAGTGAGAATATTTTTATAATTTATAAACACCTTATACTAGTAGTTTATAAAATTTGCTACATAACCTGAAACAATTTTTACATAACTACAATCTGATACTAATAAAACTAAACTAAAAGTTGTTTTAAGTAGTTCGGTATAATAAAACAAAATACAAATGATTCATAAAAATGGTTTGTTTACATCCAAAATGACCACTTGTTCGTAATACTCATTCTTTTTTATGCTGAAAGGTGTGAATATTTCATTGTTTTCTTTTTTTAATGTTTACTAAAATTGTTTTTAGTAATTTACAGTGAACAATAAAAAAAAACTATGTAATATTATTTTAAAAAAATGGGCCTCAATGAATAAAAATATATTATTTTTATTTGAAATACCTATATTTTCAAATAAACTTGCACCATTTACGGTAATTAAATATTTCTTTTTTTTAGGAGAATACTTGTTTTGGTAAGAATTTAATGAAAAAAAAATGCATTTTTGTAGGTAAAAAGAAGATCTTTCTAAAAATATATAAAACTGTAATTTAGAAAGCTTTTCGTTCAGTTTTTAAGCAGGCAAAGTAAACTTTTCAATAAATAAATATAAAAGAAAAACAATTTTAACCGTGCATTCAACATTAAAACGGGTAACTTTACTATGCATATTTAGTGTTTATTATATAAACGATTGAGTAATCGCTTATATAATAAACACGTTTAGACGCATACTATACCCAAATATTATTTAATCTAGACATCGCAACACACTGTTTTTGATCATGCTAATGTAGACCCTAAATCCTTTACCGTAAAAGTGTTGATCGATAGTTGATCAATCGTGCGACTGATGATTTGGCGTCGTCGAAATTTATTTAAATTATCTCTAAAATAGAAATAATATTTAAAAATGTGGCTTTGCACAGAATTACAATAATATTTAGTCTAATTATGCACAATTTTTCTGATAAATCGAATGCTGTATTATCGAACGCGAACGAAAAATAAAAGTAAATACATGTTTTTTATTTAATTTATAATTCGTAAGAAAAAAACAAATTAAAAAATTAGGCTCCAGAAAGTACAAGATAATTCTTCAATGTATTAATGCTATAAACCACTTTAATTATATCCCTTAGCTGCGCCTTAATAGGTTTCTTGCAATAAATTTATAGTGTGAAACGTTGTTCAAACGTAATCCAATCAGTTCTAGCATGCGTGACAATGTATTTATATATAGCGAAGTATGCATGTGTATATGCCTAATCGAAAGTGTTACACCCTCCCCCCCCCCCCCCCTCCACTAATTACCAATTTGACCCGATCGGTCCGCTGTAATTAACTCCTTCCATTACTCCAGCATCCATCCACATTTCTATCACTACGAGCATTTCAAGGCTGTCGAGGCATTTAAATATTGCAATATAAGAAAAGGGGATGTGCTGAAAAGGAGCATCCTCCTATTCAGAAAGGAGGACAGTCCTTTTATTGAAAAATTCTATTGAAACTTCTTTATTCATTTTTATTTATTTTTCAATAAAAAACATTTTTGTTCTTTCTTCCTTTCATTGTTTATTTAATTCACTTTAAACTCATATAGGTACATATATGACATATGAATATTAATAAATTGAAATCTTTAAAAACGCAAAAGTAATTGAATGAGACTGTCGACGTGATAAATAAATCGACATTAATTATTATATTTTTGGTAATAATGTAGACAAAATATTTTTTGATATATTTATCAGCTTATGATACGTGGCGCGATGCCATAAAATATATGTTATCTGTTTCACATTGTCCCTGTCATATTCGTTTCGAACCATTTTGGAGTTGCTGACACGTGAATCTGAATGGCGTTCAGATAATGGACAATCTGAATTCGTAGCCTCCCGACAGATTAAAACATAATCATTATCGTTGGCTGAGTTGAGTCGACGTTGGCAATAGAGCATGTATCATTAATGCTTTTTCATTTGTATCTGCCTCGCTATCCGAGCCTTTAGCCATAAATAGCATATTGGCTCTGATAGCATATTGGCTTGGCATTAATACAAATGACTTTAGGTCATTTTATTAGCTGTTCGTACAAAAATGAATAAAAAATTGAAAGTCTTATAGTGAGACGCCGTTGTCTGCTCACCTGTCCATCTGTCACAGTCATAAAACTTATATTAAACATTAAGTTTCTACTTAGTAATGCAGATATTTGAAATAAAATTTTACTGAAAATATTATTATTATTTTCTTACTGCCAAAATAAAGGGAATCTCTAATAAAAAGAAAACGATAGAAAATTATCGAAACCTGCGTAAACCTGTGTAAGAGTGAATATTTTTTAATGTGCCGAAGTGGGTATCCATATAGAAGGGATTATGTATGGTTATTATATTATATTATCAATTCAAATAGTTAATGCCTAAGTCTAAATTATAAATTATCCGTAAATTATTTATTCAGGTTGTTTTTTTTTAGATTTCAAATGCAACTCAATATTTATTTTTATAAAGACCCTACATTCACATAAATAAAAAAAATATTTGAATTGAATTACTATATTTTTTTATATCAATTTATATATTTTAATTTAATTTTAACTA
The DNA here is from genome assembly GCA_020383195.1 of Neomicropteryx cornuta. NCBI lineage: Eukaryota > Metazoa > Arthropoda > Insecta > Lepidoptera > Micropterigidae > Neomicropteryx > Neomicropteryx cornuta. Next base: position 19,117,096 of record JAHKQU010000014.1, read on the forward strand.
AAATATAATAAAATTGCTCTAAATTCAAATATTTTGCATACAGAGTATATTTAAAATCAGTACTGTCTTTTAAAATATAAAAATAAATATAAAATCGTTCATACATTTTTAAATCAATTGCAAAGTTAGTCATCGCCTTACATCGCGTTAAAGCGCTCTGCTTCCGCGACCATAGCGTTCAATTTAAAATTATTAGTCAGGTATGTTATGTTTCGGATAAATCGGTGAACTCGCTTGACGGACTAATGATTAAATTTTAAACTCGTTTATTTTTTGGAATTAAGAAACTTTTTTTCTAATATGTTTTCCTGATTAATGTTTCATTGTTTATATAGATCTCCTTTCAGGAGATCTATATCTGGGGATTTACAAAAACATCCTATAGATATTTAAATCAGTGAACTCTCCGTGTTTAAAGTCAATAAATACAAGTTAAATCGGCCAAAGTTCACTGAAAGCATATAGGATGTTATAATATATTCTGTTTTATATCTATGTACATACATGTATGTATTGTTTTAATGTAAGGATTACGCTTAATTGAACTCTCAGTTAAGGAACCACTCAAATTAAAGATAATCTAGACTGGAATATATGGAAGGCTAAACTGATTTGTACACATATAAGAAAATTTAAGGTTAGTGTGTACACACTATATAAAAGCAGTTATAAAAAAATAAACAAAATGAAAATAATTGTATCATAAATATGTGTTTTTTTTTTGCCATTAGTTCATCATCACTATTATTATTACATCACATAATTATTAATAAGAATTGCTTTTAGCATTGTTATTCTTTTCCAAAATCACTGAATTGATTCGAATGAGATATGAGATTTTCACTGTTGGATAGCTTGGATCTTCGGCAAGGTTTTAGGGTATAAGTAACGTAGTAGAACTACTTGTCAGGAGCAAGATATCCTAACCTGATTTATCGTGGATGGCAATTTGTGGCATTCCCCAGTGAAAAATAAAAAAAAACCTCTTTATTAAAAAAAAAATAAGGGAAAACGACTACAATTTTTTTTTAGGATTAAATAAAAACACCCCACACAAAAGCTAAGCGTTGTTTATCCTAGCGGCCTGGTGGCGCAATGGTATATGCGCCTGCTTCTAAATCCAGAGGTATCGAGTTCAAAACCCTAGTGGGTCAAATACGGCTGGGTCATTTTTCGCCGTTGAGAATATTCAACGGCGCTTATCTCAACACTGTCGACTGAGTTAAGTAACAAGACATACAAAAAAAACTCATTCAGTTACAGACTTACGAGATGTTGTTTGCCTTGCATCATAAAAACAACAATAAGGCAGTCGAAACTGCGCCAATGGCGTCTTCCCGACAACACAAGCCATACGAATAAAAAGTTTAGGTTTTATATATAAAATACTAATATTGATATTTACTCGGGTATAGTGCAAATTATGTATTTGAATCGACACTGAGTTGGAAAGCGTCACAATAGGGATATATCGCAGAATTATCTGGGACTTCTACGAAAATCGTTTCCTGACGAAGACAAATTACATTTCGTGAATTGATCTGATCTACATTGTCTTAGGCCCATGCTATTTCAAAATTCTCGAAGCATTGGGTAATTTTGGAAGGATTCCATTAATGTGTATACGATATCTTTTAAAGATAAGAACAAAGATTTAAAAAAAAATAAAGATTGGAGAGTAGGGTCCAGAACGAAGCATTGCATTATTTTCCTATACACTTCTAAGTACTATGACGCATAAATCTGTTTATGTAAGTATGGCATTATTAAATTTGTTGCAATGCCAATTAAGCATATTGTGTATGGTTTGCAGAAATGTTGTTTTATAAAATGCCCTGGGGTTTAATAAAAAAAAGGATGCATCTGTAATAAATATAAATTTTACAATATTTCTAGGTGATTTTAGCAATTTTGCTCAATCTCATTTCCTTTAGTAATAAACTCGTGTCCTCTAGGCTGTCAAACTGTGTCAAAATTTACCCATTGATATTGCCGTTTTACAATTCCATTAAGTTGAGTTTTTTAAAAAATTTTGAGAATTCAAATAAACATTGGTGCTAATTATTTTGAAGAGAATTTTTAAGAAAATGAAATAAAGTTTCGTTAAAGTCGTTTTCTAAAAGATATACAAATTCACTGCTATTTTGCCAGTCCAACGACAGTGAAATTATATTTTCTTGCATGCTACTAATGGAGTTGGGATTTTCGCAACATTCCTGAAATCTAATAATAACAAAAAAAAAAAATGGAATTATCACACGTTACGCCGTTTTTTTTTATGATATCCTAGGTTTTATTTAGTAAACCGGATTTTACAATTTTCCTGCGATATATCGTTTATTATGTAAATAAAGGACAAAAAACATCAGAAGGGGAGAGAAGTAGGTACAGGAGTAGATAGATTGAGTTGGAACTGAGAGCTCCAAAGTTCTGGAGAGATCTAATTGAGGGATGCACCCCACCCCATGTCGTCGGTCCGGTTGACGATGGACACTCAAAAAACGACTTAACTGTACGCCCCATCCTTTTTTTCTTATGTCCGTAGGCAGCGAATGAAAGAGACACCAACATCGAGTCGATTATCGATTGGCAGCCAGACTAAAGCCCCTGGTTCAATGACTGATCTAAAAAAAGGAGGAAAAATGAAATTACTTGTTTATAATACTATAGCTCCCCCCTCTCGATATTAATCATCCGGTAATACCCGTTTATTATTTACAGATTTTTTTTATTTATTTAAAAAAACACCGATTTTGATCAGTGAGAAAATATAACTGACGTGTAACTGGTAACGGAACAAAGTTTCCTGCTATGCGCTATCTGCTAAAACGATATTTCCGACTGCACTATTTAAGTCGATGCCTGCGAAATCATGACGCAGTTGCTATTCAGATAACGTAGATGAATTTCGTGATACATTTTCCCGCCACGGTGACAGCTAAATGAAAATCATTGTACAGCAGACACTAGCCGTAATCCCGTAGCCAACAACCATAGTGCATTAATTTAAAGCAGCAGTATCCTTTTAATTAGCATTAAGGTGCCTTCGAGGACGACTCGAAGTAACGACACATTTCTTATTTCAACTTCTTCTAATAATATAAACGATTCAAAACCTCTAAATAGAATGTGTCGTTCTTTTAATCAATATGCCAATGACTGTGATATTTTTCATGACAATTTTGCTTCAATTAAAAATCACTTGATTGCATTGTTTAAAGACTAATAATTATAAAATATCAAAGAAAAATAATAATTATCCTTATGAAATGACTTCATCATTTACTTCATATTATATAATTCACATTTCATATTTAATACAAGCGCAGAAAATTTTATAATATATTAAAATATGTATTTTTATTTTTTTTTTCTTTATATTTTAATGTATATATATATATATAACTTATTATTATTATTATTATTTTATATTACTTTATATCTTTTAGATGGCACCTACTTGTTATTATCTAATTTCTTTTTATTTTATTTTTTTCCTTTTCAAATTCTAATGTTAAAAATTAAAAATTAAATTCAAATGTATTTAATTTTGTACGTATAATTAACTTAAGTTTATACACATGCATGTTTTGTAAACATGAAATTGGAGAGTATCGAGTGTTGGCAACCTGTATATGAAATATTTAAGAATGATTACGATTACTCTCTGTATGTTTACTTTATAAAAAATAAATAAATAAATAAATAAAATTCTGGGCATGAATCTGAACAACTTTTGTTTAACAAATTTTCATATAGCTAACAAGAAAAAATCCATATAAAAATCGTATAACTATTGAACGTTTGATGGCGCTATTGTTGTGTTTCTGACCTACCCAATTGCCCTACATTACGATATTTGTGCGCGGAAAATTACGCGGTGTTTACTGTCGTCAATACATTTGTAGGTACGGTTTGTTAAGTGACCATACTTTAAAATGTTGTTAGTACTTTTTCTTTTGTCATTTTAGACCAGATTTTTTGCGTTTACATGCAATGCAACCCCTTAAAAAGATTTTGCTGGCTTTAAGTTCACCCTGAAATAGATACTAAATATTGTTTGCCTTAAAAATATATTTTTAAAATGCACGTTTTAGTAGTCTAAAATTAATTAGAAAATATTTGAAAAGGTTTGCGATCCCTGTCTGGTAATGTAATAATAACATGACCTGTTTCACGCACGCACGTTTACGCAACTGCACTCGCCCTACCAAATTCTATTTTACTCTCTTCGCCAATACCAGCAATATCACTAAAAGTAGCTTTAAAATATGTTTATAATCGATAATAATATACGTAAATAAATAAGAAACAAAAATAAATACTATAAATACAGTCTTCTCGAGAAATTGGCATAAATTACCGATTTATCATCAGATTGACATATAGTAAAGATTTACATTATTCATTGTTAAAAAAAAACTAAAAATACTATGTAGTGTTTATATAGTGTTTTTGAGTATAATTTTACTATTTATATAAATAAATATAAATAGTAAATTTTTGGTAATTTTAAGTTCGTGAGTTACTTATTTATTTTTTTAAAATGCTTATTATTATTTTGTATAGTAAGTACTCATTTCTGAATCCAATCCATTATTTGTATCGTTACCCTCATACCTAAAAAAGAATCTATGAAATACTATTGACCAATTTGTAGCTTCATGCTTCTAATTCATGTTTCCTTTATTTTGGGTACATAAAAAAAAATATTAGTATATTTTTGAAGACTTTATTCTAAAATAAATCAATAGTTTAATTAAATGCGGTTTGTGTCTGGACTAAACCAACATTAAATCTATTACTACTGCTATCTAGCGGCGAGTAGCCACACCATTTATCGTTATAGATGACGTCATGGTCCGCATTACATACGTCATGAATAGTCTCCATTGCGAAGTGACGCAGCGGTTGCCCTTATCCTTTTCCCACCCTTAGCCTCAGATCAATTTAAGTTAAACCCTAGACTAACAATTAACAATGTATATAAAACAAAAATATCTGCTGAAATTATATTATTATTCGTTTTCTAATCCGCATGATGGGTTTGGGAATGTTATATATAAGAATAATTGTTATGACCTATGTCATATTGAATTATTTTGAGCTTTACTTATTTAGGTTAATTTTTTCTTGTACCAGAGTCTCCCCTGACTGTAGCACAAGAATGTACGGATGCGAACCCGCGACCGCTGGAATAGTCAAATACCTACACCACTAGATTACCATAATCTCTATACCGCGATATTATAATATTCATATTACAAAACGTTATAGCCTGATATTTTTTAATATATTTTACTTAAAGCATATTAAATTAGAAAGCCAAATTTCACAGCTACAATAATAAAAAAGTTTTAAGAAATTGATATAAATCCAGTATATTTAGGATTAAACATGACATTTTATGACATTATTTTAAAATCAATATTCTTATTTAATATATTTAAGTATTAGAAAAATGAACTACATTTTGTTATTTTTTAAATTAATTCTTTTGCTTTATTAGGTACTAGGTAATTTTCCAATAAACGGCATATTTATTTTTCTTAGATTTTTTATCAATAAGAAATTTTCTTTGACAACTTCTACGTTAAAGTGTCGATGTATCAGTTTTAACGAATTAATCCTGGAGCGATTTATTTTTCTGTTCGCATTCGATTTTAACATATGCCAACCAATTTACTACGAACTTTATTTCAACGTAGATATATCCACAAATGTTAATAGATGAAAATAATTTAAGACTACAAATATTTAAACGGCACGTAAAAAAAATAAAAAGAAGTGAAATGAAAAATAAACCTTGAAAATTGGAGATAATTTGAGTAACCTTAAAAATTAAATTTAAAGGTATTTAAACGTAATAACGGTACTTAGTATCGATAAAATATATATATTTTTTTAAAGTCTGTTCGTAATATTAAAGGGTTAAATGTCACTGCATGTCGACCTAATTATCGGGCTGTAATAGCTGTTCCCATTATTGCTGTTATAACACTGTAATATATTTTATGCTTTTACTCACTGAAGCATAAATACTGAGCGCCAGTATATCCTAATTATAGTTCACATATAATATGTACAAATAATGAAAACTTTTACATTTTAGAGTAATATATATTAAGACGAACAAACTGTATATGTTCGGTAAACAGTATTTGAGAAGAGCCAGCTTGAATCTCAATAAAGATGTTTTGGTACCTTTCCTGTGTTTTTATTCCTTTAATGAACCACCTTTGACTTAAAACCTATAATTTTAAGATGACACCAAGAGTGGCTACAATATCTTATGCCTATCATTAAATTTGCCGTTTTACATAAAAGTGTGTAATAAATATATATTATATAAATAGGAGACCATGTTTTTTTATGCGATGTTACTGAATCTCGTAGCATTGAAAAAACATTTTTGAGAATACACATATACCAGTAAAGTATAAAGTAAAAAATCTAAACATCTGATTTATAAACCAGGTAAAATATTGGAAAGAGGCTCCCAAAAATGTTTATTCATAAAAATATGAGAACCAATTGATGCGCGAAAAAAAATATATTATAAAAATAAAGCATTTATAGAAATTACTATTAAAATTAAGAAAAAAACAGAAAATACTATGTAAAAAGACATTTACTCTATCTTGCGTCTCTTTGCGCGTGGAACCTGCCGTGTGACAAAAGGCGTTGACATGGCCTTAAATTATTCGACCGCTAATTTTTGTTTTGAAAGATTGCACTTATGCAGCCGTTGATCCCTCGACCGCGGAAGGAAACTTCTGCATAAAATCCGTTTGGTTCTAAAATATAGGTAAGCTCTCACAATTTCGTGATGCGCGCGGCTACTTTTATGTATGTCCTATATGTTCTGCACCTTAAGCAAAAACTACGTTTATACATTTTTTTTTATAGAATTTGTGGTTTAGTGTTAGTGCCATTTATTTACTTTTCATAATATGTGTAATTAATCGGTAATTATGTAAGTATGTATATAAAAGAATGCGCCACCGCAAGAGTACTCTATACGAGTACTCACACAGTATATTAGTTTGCCTAACTCATACTCTATCGCCGCCGGACATTCACGCGGCCCTTTTGATAACATAGGTTACAAACAATTTTGTCCTTTCCGATCCAATATTTTTTTTGTATAAAATGCATTATTATTAGTAATAAATTTATTTAATATATTATTTATTAATATATTACTATTGAGTGATTAATTACACGATTGATTGATCTATCCTGGTTCGAATTGTTGACCTTTTTATCATGACCTGACAAAGTCGAAGACAGTGACGTCACAGTAGGTACCAGACGATGGGAATTTATCAACTGTGAAGTCATCGGGAGTAAAATCTACTAGACGCGACATGACGTCTGGCTACAGCATAGAGCAAAGAAAAGGAGTGTAGCAATAGGCCACAATATCATCCAGATTTAATCCAGTAATCCAGTAAAAAAAAAAAAAATATTTAGCTCGATAATGATTATTCGGATATTATGAAAGCAAAGTAATTTCAAAATATTTTGTTCAGAACATTAAAAGAATGAAATTAAAAAAATATAAGATATGTAAGCAGAACGTTATAGCAACTTTAACAACTAACCTTTTTCAATAGCTAGAAGTTGAGGTCAAAATATTTCAGTCTGAAAAGAGACAATTGCGAAGGCAACGTAACAACGGGCGTCGATTGTAATATTTGACAATAAAGACTATTGTTTGGCGGTTCACAATAATACAAAATATTGTCAAAAAAATACATGAAAAAAAAAGATATTTATTCTGTATCTACCCTTTCAGAAATCCCTTTCGCGTCATGCTCAAAAAATATATATTCAATACAATACGTCCTCATACAATAAGTTTCCATAAATTATATTATATATGTGTGTATATATATTGTATTTAGATGATTCCTCACGTTATAATAGGCATTCGCCGTAAGTACTTTACTTTATATATATATTACTTTAAGTCTGACAGTATATTGACATTTGGAAAATTCGAATTATTTTTAATATTTAAAGATTTTAAATTTTCAAACAAACTATATAGCCAGAATGTTTTAGAATATAGCCAGAAAAATTAATACCGAACGCACAGATAGTTGCATCGCTTGAGGTAATACACGCTGGTTTAAATACAGGCCTGTATTTTATGAAAGCTTTTCAGTCTCACCTATCCATCTGTGCGCTTATGAAATACGGTCAAACTATTATTAAAATAGTAAAAAAATATTTAAAAAGCAAATAATAATGTTAAAAAACGATGCAAATGTAACGAATATGATGTATTTAATATATGCACATTACCTGCAAATCGTTTAAATATTGCAAGATTGTATATTATTTATATGTATATATATATATACTTTCCAGATGATATTAAACAGTCTAGTCATGATAACTTTCCAATAAAATGGAAGACGTGTGCATAATATATAAAGCTACCCTTAGACTATCAGGGTTCAATAGGTTCCACCGTGAAATTGGGTATTGTAGGTAAATTGGGAAAGCATGTCGAGAGAGGTTAATGGGTCGCCAATAGACCAAAAGGCCATTGAAAGCAATAATGGTTCTATAAAAAAATATATTATATAAGCATTTTAACTTTAATTTGAGCCTATATATGTCCAGGAACTTTAAATAATCTGTCTATTAGCAACATATCTAGTAATTTTGCAAAACACCGGTGTATCATGAAATGATTACCTTTCAAATTTTAAATTGGCAATATTACTAAGAGAAATTAACAATTTTGATACACTCTTAACCACATTCGCAAAAGTACGATTTTACTGAAATGTTTTAGTAATTATATAAAGGTTCTACTCACCATTGTACTATTGAAGAGCGTCGAGTAATTAACATGGGCTTTGGGTCAAATCACACACACATATGTGTGTGCCCATGGGTATATACCCATGGGCAGTTAGAATGGGTAAATAGGTCGTTAGTTCTCGGCTTTCGGTAAAAAATACAAACGAAGTGCCACTAAAAATAAACAAAATAATTCATAAAAGATCACACAAAGTTCTACTTTCGTTTACATAGCAAAAATTTGATGTCTGAAATACTTTTAATGAACAAATTTTTAAAAATATTTTGTGTCATTATGTCCACATTCTCCCTATACTTAATTTTCTACTTTGAATTATAATTTCCATTAAACATAAATCAGTTATATTTCTTTAGTTTCAAAATTATAGTAATTTGCAACCTTAAATTTAAATCAATTTGTATTATTCTCATTATGCTTGGTCAAAATGTATTATATGTATATTAATATCAACTTTAGCCCTAAAAACCTAACGTTAAAAATTTCTTTGAGTGTTTTGATGTTAGGAAATTTTTTAAAGGTAGTTTTTTTACACATAGTTGTGTAAAATAGTAGGAATATTTTGAAACACGTATTTAGCGAGAGAGTGTTGATACGTGGCGGATGAGCTAAATTATTGCTTTTATCACGTTTTAAAAATTTATCTGCCCTAACAAATAATAATATATTATTATATTTTTATTTTACCTATAAACGAGAATATAATTTGGCCTTGATTTTTGCTAAAACACGTTAATTAAGGTGTGTTTTACCCTGAAGTTAAACCGCCACACTAAACAAACTTAATTTAAATAACTTTCTGCGCCACATCACTCCCAGAGTCGCCTCCGAAAGTGTAGGTCGGACGGGATTTTACATTTCATGACGTGTTTGAATAGAGCTGAAGGCGGCCGCGGTTTTCGAGTGGGTCCACAGGTAACGCGCTGGTGTAATTGCCTCATTAATGAAAACATGTAGGTACTACTCCAAAGGGTCATGTGTGCCTCGGAACCCTTTGTGGTTTTATGTGTTCTTAAGAGGTTTTGGGGTGATTCTCTTAGGCGAAACAAAAATTCTGTTATTTTTATCACATTTGTGCAAAGTGTATTAATATAATTAATTAATATAATGTATTATTATGAATGTATTAATAATACTAAAATACAATATTATTGAATAACCGATATATTGTTTGCAATTGTTCAACGCAGTTCCAATTGTCATATTGTTATCATTATGACGCTAAGTCAAAATTTAAATAAGATATTTATCATTGTTATTTTTTTTTATTTCATGCATGCACGCCATTGCACGCATACCACTTGCAAGCCTAACAATCAAATATGAATACATTATATTATACATATTTATAAATATTATTGAAAATATTACTTAAAAATGAGTCTAATTGGTTTTATATTATTTCTTTGGAGTTTTTTTTAATTATAAAATCAAATATTGTAAAAAATCAAATATAGGTACATGCAGCCTACATGTAGACAAAATCTTGCAAATTTTTATACCTAATTAGTTTTTATGCGTGTGTTTTTGATTAGAATAAATGGAAAAGTGCTATTGAATATTTTAAGAGTGGATTCAGTCGATATTGAATATTCTCAGCAGCTCAAAATAACCTAGCCGGATTTGACCCACTGGGAATTCGACCCCAAAGCCTCTGGACTTTAGAAACAGGCGCTTATACCACTGCACCACCAGGAGTGTAACGATAGTAATGTTGTTTAGTAATTGGTACATTTCGTTAGACCTACTTCTACTGACCTATTTTTAACTAATTTAACACGTTAACGACATTTTTAACTTCTTAATCAAAAATTAGCACCCGGCCATGAGCAAACTAAGAATATAATCCGAACCCAAGAATAACCGTTATTAGATAAATTTATATTCATGCGTATGACCATCTCATATATATTGTACTGTTGATTTTCCAAATAAACAATAAAAACATAATGTTTTAATTGTATAGCCCATTTACTTTTTAGTATTTTTTTTACATCGTCTAATATTTACAATGAAACCTAAAATTATTCCATACTAAAAACATAACAGCTACAATATAGAGGTATTTTACTTGAATAGAAATTTAAAGCTCTAAATAAATCAAATTTGTGTAAACACAACTAAAGAAGTACACATTTCTTACCGAAAGGCTTGTCTTTATTTTATGGTCCTAATTCAAAATCACAATACAATTTAATTTGAGGTTATTATATTTGTTTAATTAGAAATATTGGATTAGAATTAAATACGCCATTTAAGTATGTATTTTGGGAGCGTGTACACATATCGAATGCTCAAATGCCATTATAAAGTCTACCATAGTATGAGCCCAGTATACTTATGACTGTTAATAGTTTATACTTAACCTTCTCTTCTTAAATTTTGAAATATTTATATTGGTTATTATAACAGAAAACAACACATAATAATCTTTTTATGTTTGGTTAAAAATGGTAGATCGCGTTAGAAATTGCGACCGTGCTAAAATGTTTTTCTTTAACCTAAATGATTTAAAAATGCTGCCTTTCCGCGCATAAGCCACATATGATAAAATATCAGGCGAAGCGCTTTTATTTGCAGATTCCTGAAATAAATCAAAGCAAAACTCGACCGCGTAAGTCCAACATTGCTCCGGTGTATAAACAACGTAATCCGGATATGTTCTGTTCGAAATAGCAGTAGCATTCAGGACCTTTTATAAGCAATGCTATAAAAGCCTGAATGATTTTCCTCTTTTGTATAAATGTTATAATAAATGTTATAATAAAATGTTTATAAATGGGTGTAGCATTTTCGAGCTACTAAGTCACAAAAAATATTTTAAAATTTCAAAAGTTATATATCTGTGAACCTGCCTGAAAAACTATGTACTTTTTTTTTTAATAAAGACGCATCACAATTAAGTCTCGCTATAGTTATAACAGAACGGACATGGTCCGTGTTAAAAAGCGTATTACCTTTAAATAAAAAAAACACGATTTTGACTACGATTTTTTTTTTAATCTAACTTGTGGTCTGTATCTCCACATATTTCTTAATTTACCTTATTCTTACCTTAATCTTACCTATTTCGGAAACTTTATTTTAAAAATCGGTATGTTTATAAACAGGCCGTTTTTAAATTTAGGGCACTCTTTTTAGGAGGTTGAACTATATCGATAATTAAACCAGTCTCATGAAAAAAAATATAATTTAAAAAAAAAAATCATACTAAAATAATTATATTATCAAAAAGCTTGTTTTTCTTCCAAGTGCTTCGCAAGCCGCGCGCTCGGGGTTCATTGGCCGTTCTCGCGCAATACATTCAACCGAGGCTCTCAAACTTAAACTTTCTATTTTATTTTGAAGTCGTTTTTCTCGTAATTGAGAAACATTTTTCTTGTTTTTCATAAAGGCATGTCTTCCTATGTCAGAGCGAAGAGTTTAGAAGAAATCTTCTTGTTGGACGCCTATCTCGATCAGGATGTTCTCCATCACCATGTCTTCCTCGATCTTAACTTGGAGCGTAGCGTTAGCGTAGACGTGCTGGATAAGGTTGGAATAGTGAGACTCGATTCTCGCCTTGTCGATTGCTGCTAGTTTTGCCCAAATATCCATGGCTTCAAATGCCTTCTGATAGTCAACAAAGCTAAGCTATAACGTAATATATACAAAATATATACAGAACCGTAAAAACCTTTAACCTAATATGTAGTATAAAATATTTTAGTAATCCGTCTCTCTTTAATTCGATACTCTTCATGATATGATATTCTTCAGCGGAAATTAATCGGTTATTATTTGGCGTCTATAAAGCATACTCGATACGTTTTCGGACAAATATTATATCCGCCATTACTTTTCGATATTCTTTCGATCATTAGGGAGGAGCGTAAAGGGAAGCACGTTTTAACGCAAGTCATCAGACTCGATTGGAATTGGTTCGATGTCGTCGGCTTTAATGTGATTTTAATGGTCAACAATGCAAACGAACTCAACAGGACAGGCGAAGAACTTTATTTATTATTTATTTATTAATTTTTATAAAAACAATACATCAAAACTTGACACACTAATATACATTTTTTAAATTTTAGTTTTCCCCGTTTTAACCGGCATAACCTCACATATGTGAAAACTGCGGTAACGTATTTAAGGTCACCATTCTTTTTAAGTTACAATTGTCGAGAATTGTCTGACGAAAAGGAAAGGAGGTGTGCATACTAACAAAAACCTGACCGAATTGGAAGCGGAATAAGAAGAATGCTATGTCACAAGGCGGAAACTCGCGCTAAGCGCGTGCGGATGAGATAGAAACATTACAAGCATGAAATCAGAGGTTGAATGGTTGGCTTTTCTTTTTCGTAAAGCAACCGTAAATAACACGGCGAAAACATTTTATTTATCGTAATCTTTATCAAATTTCTTTCTAACGAATAGTAAGATTTTTCCTAAAATAGCGGCTATTAATACATTAATTACGCTAAAAAAATGCTTAAATTTAATCATAAATTACTTTTAAAATACCCAATAACTATGAATAATGACAGTTTTTCTACTATTGCCATACATTAGCAGATAATTATCATTAGCAATTAGATCATTCCTCATAGAAAAAAACCACTTCTCGCACGCTTATGTAAATGTTCCTGCATATAGAATAATAACTACATTTAAATATGTTAATTTGAAGTTCGACTTAGCGGGTTTTAATCTGCACTGCAAACGGCGTCTGACCCCATTTTTGTGATTTCAGTCTGTTGATTTTAGAATTGAGAGATCTTCTAACATAATTAGCGCATCGACGACATGTCAAAGCCTTTACCATACTTTTACCTTTACCATACCATACTTTACCTTTACCAAGATACAGGCTTCAAAAATACTATTGGAATTTCAACGATATATTTTATGTTTGCTACATCCACGGTTGAAAATAAGCAAATATGTCTCAGCATTTTTCTCAATTTGACCACAGCGATTCAGATTCAGTTTCAGGATAAAACTAAAAATTTTCAACTTATAAGAATCTAAGGACTTGTGTATGACTGGTTTAAAAGCTAATTAACAGGAAGGATTCAAATTGTCAAATTAAAAAAATCGAGAAGTAATAACCTCACCAATGCCTATGGTGTACCCCAAGGCAATTTTCTAGGCCCTAGCCTCTTTTGTATTTATATAAATGGTTTATGTAATTTAAACATAGACTTCAACTTACAAATACTAAACATAGGCAAGACTAAATACATAACTTTCATTATAGATATACGAAAGCAACCTAAACATAACAACAAATTGACTATTAATAAATCCGTCAATACCAATATAGATGACAATGTATTAAGTATATGTGATCTACTATAACAAATAGATTGTATTAAGTACCTAGGAATTTATATTCACAACTTTCTCAAGTGGAAGAAACATATTGACATGATCAAAAAACTGCAAAAATAAATCTGCGAGTCATATTGGACACAAAAACTGTGCTCCGGTCAAGGCTACAAGTATCGTTCGCGACAAAATAGGCAATTCACACACGCTCTAAGAAAAATAATAAATTTGGGTGAAACAACCCCTTAAATCCTTAGGAATGGTCTCGAGACATCCTGTATAATCTTAATCTGCATATACAACATACTATTATTTTATGTGATTTCTATTCGTCAGTAGATTGAGGTATTTCATAGATTTGAGCTGATTCATAGGTTTAAAAGACGCCTTTGATGATTTAACGTACTAATAACAAATATATAAATATTTGTCTGGATTAATTGACATCGGTAAACATTTTTTTCACACAAACACAACTTTGTTCAAGGGGAGACATTATGTGCGGTTATTTAAATTTCTTTAGATTATTTACCAATAAAAGCTAAGGACAATGTCAAATCATAGATACATGACATGTCCGCGCGTTGCTTGAACTCCGCATACTAAAGGAGATTACATACAAGTTACTACGTTTAATTTAACGTAGTTGGTCGTTTATATCGCTAGTGTTTTGCTATGTTCGGAAAATCTAATAAAATGTCCGCTTGCGCCGTGAAAACGTGCTGGAAAATACTTGAATCACATTACATGCGTAACAATACACTCGATCCGAGCGCATAGTTCTCAATTTTGAGGCGTTTTGAAAGCATCGTTCTAAGATATGCTTCATTAGTCTATGGTCTGCATATTACCATAAGCACCTATGCCTGCCACAGTCAAGCTAGAATATGCTGTTTCTAAGCGATTTGCATACGGACTCCTGGTCCACCCGGATGCAGTCTAAAACAGAATTTGAAATGAGAGCCTTTCGACAAGACAAAAATAAATTTCTCGTTTTGTATAATTCGTGACCTTTGCTTTCTTTTTGAGGAGAGAACTTTATGCAAATTATGCGAGAACCCTTCGTTCGACAGCCCAGTAAATGGAAAGCTTTTTTCATTTCAAATTAGAAATCTAAAATGGCGATAGAATGTCTAAATTGCGATCTTTTTTTCATAATAAATACTGGTAAAAACCCATTTTTTCCTCTTTGTACACAAAGAATATAGCTTACAGAAAAAAGGGAATAACGCAAGGTTTTTTTTTGTTTGTTTTACCCAAGCGAAAAGAAAAAAGGTAATAAAAAATTTAATATTATTCTCTACGTTTCTTGTAACATATAACGTTTGTTTGCAATCCTGCTCAAGTAAATAAACTAAATTTGTTCGAAGTTGAGCCAGCTGCGCTACTCCTGAGTCATTCCAAGTCGTAAGCACGTCGCTTACTTTTAACTTGCGATTTTGATTGATGCACAGAAAAAAATAAGCAAAAATAGCGAAGCAGGGAAGAAAGGAAATTAGAAATTCCTGTATTCGGAATCGTTACAAATATGTGTTAGTAATATAACAGAAAAAAAAGAAATGGTGACAATGAAATTTAAATAAATACAGCATAATGTGCTATGCTCGTTTATTAATTCTCGTTGTTTACCATTTAAAATGCAAAACGCGATCGTATCATGGTATATTCATTAATTTGTTTAAAAAATCGAAAATTCCTTTCCTAAAAACTACATCGTATTAATGTTGTAAAACTCCTTTTAAAGTTTGCTAATATTAAAAGTTTGAATACAGTCTTGCTTGCAAAGATTATTCAAGTTATTAATATAATATTTTCCTTCTCTAGTTTTCGATGTATCGAGCTACTAACCCTGTAACCAAATCTATCCGCTTGGTTTCACATTATATACTCGGAATATAAATATAGATGGCCTTGCTCTTTACTATTGTATTTTACGCTAATACTTTAGCCAAGTAATTTAATTATGAGCGTTTATTTTTTATTTCTCCCACAATGTAGATATTTAAATATATTTTTAAAATAATATAATAATGAAAATATGGCATCAGTATCCGGTAATATGCGTTTTTAGGCAATCGAGTTTTAATGCATTAGCCGTTAATATTAATCATACCCGTTATTTATTCAACTGGTTTAAAACCGTTGCTTTCTATTAGTCCATCATCATATGCGTGGCTTGTTTCGTTTTAGCGTGTACTGTTTACTTAGCTGCGAACGGGAGCGTACTCGCA
This sequence comes from Neomicropteryx cornuta, assembly GCA_020383195.1. Classification (NCBI taxonomy): domain Eukaryota; kingdom Metazoa; phylum Arthropoda; class Insecta; order Lepidoptera; family Micropterigidae; genus Neomicropteryx; species Neomicropteryx cornuta. The sequence goes on from JAHKQU010000014.1 coordinate 19,133,479, forward strand.
TTTCCAAAACGCTGCTTACAAAAGGAGCATTAAAATATGGACAGTTTAAGGTCTATCGTTTTATTTATAAACCGTTCTTTGCACGTCCCCAGAATAAAATTAATTTAGATATATTAATAACTTATTTTTCGACGAAGCGATCGTCTCAAGGCGCTTCGCAAAATGCAAGAGTTTGTAAATGCATTTAAATACGCTGCGTAAAAAAAATTGAGGCAAGCCAATAATCAATTTCAATATCAAAATGTGAGATATAACATACTAACCTTAAAACACAACCGCTTCATCGAAGACAGTCAGTACCTACAATAAAAATCCGCTTAGTTTGATATTTATATTTTGATTTCCTTTTTATGTATTTATAAGACAGGTTTCCGCATTTTAAAAAAATATAACAAGAAAAGATTTACTTTAAAAATGGAAGTGGTAAAAAAGCATACTTTTTCATGAGGCGAAGATTTGCGACCAGCGTGTGCTGTTGAGATAGAAACATTGTAGGCACGAAATCAAGAGGGTCAATAATTGCTAAAGAGGTTTCTTCAAAAACTTCTTCAAAAGTGGAAATATATCTTGGTAAAAAAATACGTCAATATTTGTAATGACTACAATAGTTGGACTGTAAATATATAATATAATTTACTATTTAGTAGATGAAATAAAAGAAAACTAGAATTTAAATTCTATTAAAATTAAAATAAAAACGCCTTAGCTACATTTTGTATTACATGTATGTATCAATGTTAGTTTTCATAGTTTTTATCTTATATTTACAAAAAAGCTCAGCGCAATTGCATTTAATCAATCTATTAAATAACTATTAAAATTAGCCTACCTTAGTACAGGCAATGTCCAGTTAGGTATGGTTATGTTAATACTGCATATAATTTTATACCGTTACAAAATGGGGCTCGCCTAGTATTGACGGTATAGTAATCCCTCGCACGGCCATTGCGTGTCATTGTCATATTGACATGGCACTCGTTATGAATAATATAATGTATAGGGTGATGATTTTAGAGGCGTGGTTTTCAAGAAGAGATAAAACGCATATAATTTGATGTTATGGCTAAGAATTTAGTTTTATTATAAAGATAAGGGTTTGCCATTATGTTTTAAAAATGATTTCGGGTAAGTGGCCGCCGCGGCTGACTCGAACAAATTCCAGAGGCCCAATTTTCAACCACTTTTTGCAGCAAGTTGGGCCGTATGTCAGCAATAACGCGCCGAATATTCTCTTCCAAGGCGTTAATCGTGTCCGGCTTATCTGCGTAGACAAGCGACTTCACATAACCCCACAAAAAATAGTCCAGCGGTGTTAAATCGCACGATCTTGGAGGCCACGCCACAGGCCACGACGCGATTTTTACTTTATTTTAGAGTGATTTAAAAAAAATTTAGAGTGATTTTTTCTAAATTTGCACTATTTGCAAACGTTGTTCAGGAGTAAGTCTATTCATTATGAAATGGCAAACCAAACTGAGCATAAATCAAGTAACAGCTGTCAAAAACACCAACTACGAAAAAAGTAGTGCCAGATTGAAAACCGCGCCTCTAAAAAAACACCCCATATGCTACTTATTGTTTATAAAAAAAAGTTTGAATTTGAATTTATAGTATATTTTTTTATTAATAGCGGCTATAATTTAAATACTTACACTCGAAAATGGCAATTCAAACACAAATGGCAAATAGGTTAGATTTAACGATTCACAAAAATACTCAAATTATGCATTACACACTAACACTTAGTCAACTTGAAAATAATCTAAAACACCGTTTGTATGGGTTCCTCTACGATAATCGCACTGTCGCTAAATTTAGCTTAATTTAACCGAGGGGAGCAAAACCCGTCAAAAGGTTTGTTTATTCTGAAAATCAGTTTATGTTTATGTGTGTAATCAATGTCACATATTTTAATCCCAGTATTAAATTTACGCTTATATACACATTTAAATTACACTTATAATAATAAAATATGCATTTATAATCACTTCGTCGTTATTTTGAATTTGTGCTTCATTATTGCGAACGTTTCCACGCCTAGAGTAATACTTCTCATTAAAATATTGCTTGCACTGCGTAGGAGTAAATTGATATATTCCGCTACGCGATCGCGCGATCCTAATTAGATTCACCATTAGAAAATACGATAGAGTTTCGTAATTGAAATATTAATATTCAATACATGTCGGTATCGAGAATGTTTTTACAGATATCTATAATAAATGCAAACACTAGTTCCAGCAGTGGAATAGAAATGAATTGGTTAATTAGATTATTCCGTTTGTGGTCTTTATTTCAATCATTATTCAATTTGAGTAAAATTTTACGGTTGCAGAAATTTATTCAATTTATACAAATTGAAAATGGTTGAATATTTTGAATATCCACATTTACAGATCTTTTCATAATTGCTATCTTTGGCCCCCTGTTCATCTAAACCATATTTACCTATATGTTTTTCAATAATTACTTTTTACCAGCAATTTTATATGTGAGTTTTTACCAATAAAAAAGAAGTGCAAAAATGAACTGGTTTTCATAAAAACAATATATAATTACCAAAAGACCTTTCCGCTATCCATCAGAAAAACTCTTTCAAAGTTTCGAGGTCTTGGACATAAGACAAACCTTCGCCAAAAGCTGTCATTTATTTTATTTAAAACAACTAGACGACTAGTCACAGAATAGTTACGAGGCAACTTGTAGCCACCAACATATTATACCGAAAGCAAAGACAAGGTTTGCTCAGAGACTCTTCACTCTTAGCGCCGCGAATTTATAACAAAATTAAAGATATTCTGGAAAAGTCTCTGTCTTTGTTAACATATAAAAAAAGAATTTCTTGTTGGCTACTTGAGCTCGGCAGAAAGCAATCAGACTTTAATCAATTACATACCAAGATAAACTTCTTTTTGTGTAGATACTATATCTTGTATTGATTTAATATTACTTTATTATTTGGGTTTTATATTGAGTGTATATATGTATATTTTTACTATATTATATTATATATATTTTTTAATATATGAATAATTAATAAAATTATGTATTAGTTATTAACCGTACATTTATGTATTATTATTTATATATATGTTATATTTATTGTTATTATTATTATTTCAGTATTATTTTTAGTTTTATTTATTTATTATGTATTATTTCATACAATTCAATTCAAATAATTGTAATTGTATGAAATAATATGTTGTTCTATGTATGTTGCACAGTGTGACGGTTATGCTCATAGGAACGATGATTTTAGTAAAGTCTACTTTAGTACGGGCATTGCCTAGTTAGGTAGTACTTTGCATTGTGTAATTGATGTTAAGTTACTGTCAACAAATAAATAAAAAATATATATATAATGAGCGGATTCTAACCCGCGGCCGCCGAGTCAGTATCGTATTCACATTTTTTTTATTAAACAAACATCTGTTTTCTTTTTTAGCATTTTCAGCAATCATTATGTGAGAAAAACCGCGCACCTTATAAAAGTTGCTCAGAATCCGTCGATAAACTCCATCGGCTTTATGCATAGTTACGTTAGTTAGCGGTTACTTTTAAGCCTTAGCAGCGTACTAAAGTGTATGCATGAGAGCGCATATATCGAATGCTTCTATGGACGCAGTTACTGTTATATATAACTGTTTGATCATTCAGTTGTAGGTTCTTATAAACATAATTATAAATACATTAATATTACGCTTCTATTCTATTCTTTTTTTAAGTATACACGAGAATGTGTAATATTTACAGTACTAAAAGAGTATGGTAACTTACCTACTTACGAAATTTTTTTACTGTCAACACACCAAAGCACAAATTATGCTTTATCAGTTTCGGAGGCCGATAAGACCATCCCTCAAATGCATGCAAGCCGTCGCGAGGCCTATACATTTTAAGAGTACGTCTACGACCAAAGGAATCCAGATTCAGGTCGACATTATTCAGTCATTGAATAATTTACTATTTGCACCTACACGCCGCAGGCATATTACATTCCAATCAGTTGGTTTCAGGCCTAATTAAAGTTCATATGCTTGATTAATTATAATTTCCCGACAAAATACACAATGTTGTTGTGCGAGCCGATTCTTTTTTTTTATAAAAATTATTACTACGACCTATGGTCATATACAATTATTTTTGGGCCAAATGTGCCTATCCCAGAGTCAGGGGAGATGGTGGTAATCAAGCCTTTAAAATGGCATGACCATGTACGGATTCGAACCTACGACCCTTGGGTCAATAATCCAACGCCTTAACCACTAGACTACCACGATCTACCATTACGATTACCATGTATTTAATTGTTAATATTTAGAAAAACTGACTGAACGCATTTTTAATAAAAATAATAAAATAATTGCTATAACCTAGGCCATATATAATTACCTTAGACCCTACTCAACTAAGCTACGGTAACGGTTTAAAATGATACGAACGGAACGGATTTAATTAATTAATTGTTATTTAAGGAAGTCTCTTTAATCGTTCCTCATTTGCCGCCGTCTTACTGTCTTATCGAGGTAAAAATACAGTAATATTTAACTTTCCAAGCAATTGCACCTTGATTGCCTTGACATATATGCATAAAGTCAATATCAAAATTCTCAAATATACGAGTAGATTAATTTTATTGTGTATATTTTAATTCGTTTAAATTAAATAATAACGTAACGTAACGCGTAGAATATGCGTATTTCACTACAAATTGATTACATGAAATTAACTTCGAGTTGTTGGGTAATATTCCTTCATTTTGTCAAAATTGAGATTTCCCTCCAAATTATTTCGGCATTTTAGTCATCGCTTTTCGCTCAAGATCGTAACGTTTGATTAACGGGTAAGAACGATTACCGCCATAATCGTGAAACCCTCCCACCGCCGCGCCACCTGGTTTCAGAAAGTCAAAGCTCACGCGATCTCCACGAGACGCCAAATATTGGGTAATATCTTATCCTTTTATCTATTTGATACTGTCAACGCCACGGAACATAGCAACTAAAATAGTTCTGACTGCGATTTGCCGTGGTGATTATTTATTTATTTATCTTATGACTTGTCGGGGACACGCAATTGTTCGTTTTATATTTTTTTTATAGTGTCCATGACGCAGGAACATTTAGAGGTGCCTCGCCTTAGTCAATTGATAATGTTATGAAAAACTCTGTTGAATATTCTACACTTAGATACTGCTGTGATAATTTTTAAATTGTGATATCATAACTTCTAAATAAGGAGGTATTTAAGGCGAATCCAAATGACAAATAATATTAATTTCGAATCATTTAGACCCTTTTTTTCTTTGGCTGGCATTTGTTAACCATGAAATATTTAAATATATATTTACATACCTTAATCTTATGTATTCAATATAGTAAAGACAGATTTTTTAAATTCAATTTTATTTCTGAGAAATTTAATAAATGATATACTGCTAATAGTTCTTTTTCAGTTGAATTGCTCGCTTATAAAATACATTAGAGGCCACAATGACTATATTTGATTATGAATATAGTCACAATGACTATATTTCAACAAAAAAATATTAGTCAATAGACATTTAGGTCTATTTTTTTATAAAATGTACTCGTACGTATGTAAAATTAGAAACTTTTAGGTAAAGCAGAAATTCAACTTATTTAATTCTATAGATGCCTAGATAATTATGAGGTAAAACGATATCAACTTGTCATTGACAAAAAAGTTAGTCACAATACTACAGCGTTTGTATGGAGAAATGACTTGATTTTTTTTTAATTTTTGAGTTACTTTTGAATTTTCATGTATGGAAGATGGAATTACCAGCGTTTTTAGCCAGCTTTTTCTCAAAACAATGAAATTGTGGGTGGTAAGCTTATCAAAAAGACATATCGGCTTATTTACGACCTACTTAAGCCGTATCGCATGATTTTACATACTTTTATATATTTTTTATCGGTTGTTGTGAAAGTTTAGGAAATTTGTGAGTGTACATACCTCTAGCTGTCTGTTTTTAATCATTTTGAGTTTCTTCTTAAAAAATATATACTCGAATTGATGTGGGGTGTGACAGGCTTCTATCAGCGTGGCTGTCACGGGCGGAAACCAACTCGCATCGAGCAGCCATCTCTTTTTACCTACGAGCGTTCGGAAGCGCAGAAAAGAGACGGCGCGGTCGAATCGCTTGTTGATTGGCAGCCCAAACTAGGCGCATTGAAAACCACAAAATTCAGACCTGTCGAAAGCACTGCTGATTGTTGAAAATTGCATTTTAATTAGCTTAAAGGAAAAAGAAATTGCAACGAACGTTGATTTTCAAAATGTAGGCACGTAATTTTTTTACTGCCCTGAAGCGTACTGGTGTCTTACCATCATTTTTACTAGGGTAATTTCTTAAATGAAATATGCGATAAAGCAATATTTTAGGGCTAAATTTAATGGTAATTAATAAAAGCATCGTTATACTCGTCGCATTATTCTGAACAGTAATCAACCGTCGCTCTCGTTCTAGTTTTTTTTATGACTGATTTAAGTATACGCACCAGGGAAAAAGTAAACCAGTATTGTTTTTAGTAAAAAATAAAATGAATATAACTACGATGAAAACAAAAACGAGAATGCCATTATCATATTGTTATATTTATTGACCGACATGAGATGAATCGCATTGGTAAGTAAAGGCTTTCGAGCGGAACAGGTATGTTATTACTCGACCTAGATAACTCCGTTGCCCAGTTCCATGATGTTCCGCGTGCAGTTGCGATTTCTTAGCTGGGCGGGCCTGAAAGTAAGCGTTTTGTGGGCGGTTTTTGTCACGGTGGCGCAGCTGAGCGGACTCGAATCGCGGACTTTATCCCTTAAGTCTCCTTATAGTAGTAGGCACAGCCTGCAATACTCTGCAATAATCTTCCTTAAACGCCATGGCATTCACTAAGAATATTTTATTTGTTTTATTGTTATAAGCACCCTATTTTTTTTAAGAAACTTCCAGATCTATACGTTATGAGTTTAAAAAACAATAAAAAAATATAAAACAAACAACAGTGTCGCATCGAATAAATACAATAATTAAATACATGTAACTATATGTCATAATGTTAACTCCTATTATATGTACAATCGTATGAATTTATTTTATTCCTTAACTTTATAATCTTATATCTATATATATAAATAGAATTTAATATGAAATATTTATTTTCAACACAGTGCTGATAATTATTGATCTATTTACACCACCACAATTAATGTATACCTTAGTACGCGTTTATAAGTTAAATAAAACTTTATAAATATTTTAATTAATAATCTTTTAATCTTTTAATAATCTTTTAATCTTTTAATAATCTTTTATTTAATAAATAAAAATATCTAACTATTTTATTTAATAAATCGAAAATAAAAAGAAACTTTTTTATTGCAGATAGTTAAAAATAGTAAAAATTTCAGCTTTACAAACAGTTAATTGATTATTTTTTAAAATTTAACTGTGATTTCTTTAACAAAGAAATGCGTGCAAAAATACTAATCTATATACTTATTTAAACTCTAAAACAATTAATGACGATAACAATTTGTGTTAAGATATATTTTGTAAGATGTTATATATAAACAAAACATTCGCGTGAATGTTACGAATAAAAAAAATATATTACCTAATTATCTGTCTATCAATCCGAATCTATAAATATCCAAAACTTGAGATTTAGGATACTTTTTAATATGCTATGAAAAGTTTGGCAGAAAATTACACCTCTCAGGTTTGTGGAAACATAGGTTTCATTTCATATCCCGAAGGTCTGACAAATAAGGCTCCGAAGTCACCTCATCTTCCGCAGGTCCTGCAACTATAAAACACGGCTCAGCTTAATATGCCGAAAATACGCGAATATCGCTTCGAGAATAATATCCTTGACCTTTTACAGGCGGCATTCGGTTAGGCCTGAAAATATTCCGATCCATTCGTCCTTTTTCAGGTTTCGAATATTAAATGAGGAGATCAGATTGCGCGGCAAAATATCATACGATATTCTAGATACGTTTGCATACACATACATATATTTTCATATGCTCTGTCGAACGTGAGATGGGTACTTAGCAAGTTCTGTTTAATGTTTACTTTAACATTGTGTGTGTAAACCTCTCGGGGGGAATAAATTATTTTGTTAAATTACATTATAAAAAAGATTTATATTAACCATTTTCGTTAACAAAAGGTTTTACACAATTTTAAACGGGAATTCCTAATATTCTAATATCTATCCCGTCTTTTGTTAAAAATAAAGATAAATTTAGCATTTTTCCCGTGGCCTTGATTATTTTGGATTTTCCTATGCTTTTCTTTGTGCTATATCGTTTGACCTTTATTTTGGGCATGCTTGGTTATAAATCACTGGATATAAACAGTATTTTATTATTTCCCCATACAGATTATTTAAATATAATATATATTTATCTGAAATTTGAATTATATATTGTTCGATTTTTATGCTCCGATTAAATATTTATCAATTACGAAGCATTTGCTATTTTATCCGAAAATCCCCTTCAGTCTCCCAATTCCCATCTCGCAATTGTCAGCCGCCTACGAGCATACGTCGTTTCAAGAGAAAAAAATATTCGCGTAGATGTACTCTGCGTACTACGGAGTGCAAATCGACTTTGTACACCGTACATTATCAACGCATTATTAACCTTTGGCCCTAGTCGACTCACATCCCAGTTTTGTATCGATGTCAAAGGCAACTTTTAATTAATTTGCATATTCCTCTTTGAAAGACACGAGCATTTGCATTGTTTGGAAAAATGCGTGACGTCTATCATAGGCCGTCTTAAGACGATTCGTAAATACCTTTCTCACAGTTTAGTTTTCATAATCAAAGACTTTCAACTTTCAAAGAACTTTCAGTCTTCAGTCTCTAGTCACCGCACTCTCCGAGTGGAAACCTCCCTAGGTGGTCAAGTAACATACAAGAGTGTTCATAAGGTTTACGAAACCAACATGTTTGTGTTACAAAGCGTTTACGCTCTGCAGTGTACCCTCAGTGAAGTTTGAATGATGTTTCTGTAGGATTAAACATCTATTTTATTTTTATCGTATTGTAATTAATTATTTTGATTACTCCCGCTCTTTTGTAACTAAACAGAACGTTTAATGTGCTTTACCTACACAACTTCTTTATTTATGGTAAACACACTACTCTAGAGTGTAATTTTCGCATACATACAGCTGTCGCTTTTATATTGATCATATTTCGAAATTATTTTAAAGACACCTCTAACTAATTAAGTGGATACTGCAGGGACTACTCTTGAAGTGGGACTAATAGGGGATTCATTCTCCTCATATTATTATATGTGGGCGCACTATAATATATATCTAAAACCAGTTTCTAAATGAAAAATTTTTGAGAAGTATTAAAAACAATAATTAACACCAATAATGCCCTCGTTTCAAAAAATAAATTAATAAACACAGTATTATAAATATAAATCTATTATAAAATCTATTATAAAAGATTTTTTTATTTTAACTAGCAAATAAAAAGGATGTTTTTTATATTATTTTTTTTCTCGTATTTTATCTTTATTAAACTAAATAAATATATAACCTTTTTCTGTTTATCTTTGAGTAACTCAAATAGGTGGCAACTTCACTCCTATGAGTGTGCTCTTTTAAACCAATCCGTGAGTTAGTTTTAAAATATATATAAAATCAATACTGTCCTTTGAGGTGGTTTATATATATCAACAATCAAACATCAATAAGAAAAATATATTGAAAAAATGTCCCCCATTGCGAAAAATACGAATTTCAAATGAATTAAAAATGGTTAAAATTTTTGAGAACGTTATTTGTTTGTCGCTGTTTGGCTTGCAGGGACGTAGTTACACTAGGACACGAAGGGGATGAGCACGTACTGAATACTGACTGACTACATGAAAAATAAATAACTAACATTATACAAGAGGAAACACAATCACTATTCAAGAAATTCCTTGTATGCAGATTACTATAAAAATGATACTATTGACGTATAATCAATTAGGCACAGCGTGTATAGGTAATCTTTGAAAGAAATTTTATATCGCAAATTGATTTTGGTTACTTCTTTCAAATGTTTTGGCATTTTGTTAAATAGGCGTGCTATAATAATTTTTAATGATCTTTCGCCGTATGAATTATTGTATTTTTGTATTACCAAAGTTTTGTTTTGTTTTTGTCGAATTATGTACCGATTTTGAAATAACTGTGGATTCAATTTGTCGTTTTTTATGTGATCGATAATAATTTGATAATTAAACATATAATAGATTCAAACTTTTTTTCGAATATATTATATTTTTTTTTCGCAAGACCGATTAATTAGTTGATATTTTCAATGTCCTATAAGGACATTGGAGTAGGAATTTTAAATTCATACTTTATATGTCCATGTTTTTCTACGATTCTTGAATAATTGTTAAATATTGTGGCTTTTTTGTTCCATTTTAAGGTAAGTTTCAAATAAATAGCTTTTCTCGTCATAAGATTCATAAAATTTAGATATAAACTCTTCTCAAGTTTTTTTCATGATTTTGAAACATATACAACAGTTAGATTCTGCGAGTCGTCCCTCAAATTAGATGTTTGAAATAGTTGAATATAATTACAATTTGATGACGATAGGAAGAGCTTAATTATGGTTTGATATGGTAATTTCAACATCGCGGAATCCATATTTGATTTATTTTCAGGGGTCAGCCTTAAGTTGCCCGGCCAAGTTTAGTTGCCCGCCCAAGTAAGTGCGGTTGGAATATTCCATATTTGTTTTGGTTCTCGCACATACCTGTTTCAATATTTGTAGGAAGCCTACAACCCACTTAAACATAACTACTATATTATAATATAGTAGTTAATAATCTCCTATATATTTATTATTCAGAGCTAAACTTCACTCGAACAGATATTATTGAAGATCACATATTATGTGCTACATTTTTTTTAAAGTGTATTTTTATATGTTGATGATACTTGATCAATTTAGATATAACAAATCATGTTTAAAAATGCAGGGATTCGCTGGATTTTTTAACGGGAATGGTCTTGGGACACGGTGTGTATAAGAAGAAAAATCGTAAAAGATAACCAAAAATTTACGTGACAGCTGGGCGCACCGAGTTAAGGCAAATGCGTATCGCACTAGATTCATTAAGGCAAAGGATAAGTATTAATTTAAATTAATTTAAATCCTTTTTCTATGGCTGACATTTGGTAACTATTAGATATATATTTAGATATATTTAGATAGATATATATTTAGATAGCTTGTTGTGTTTTCAACAAAGCAAATGCAATTCAATTTTATTTCTGAGAAATTTTATAAATGATAAACTGGGCATACTTCTTTATAGTTGAATTGCTCTCTTATAAAAAACATTAGAGCCTTAAGAAAAATAGTAATTGAAAGGCAAATAAAGGCTCTAAAATATAAAAAAGTTACTTTTTTTAATTTCTTTATTTTAAAGCCGTAATTAAATAAAAACCAACAATTGCATGCTGACCGCGCAAAGAGTAGTAAAACCTGACGCCCTATAAAAATGAAGCACCGAATTTCAAGGTCAACTGTCAATATGTCGACTGTAAATATTGTGTAAGGTCTAAAGAAGTTTCACTTTAATAAAATAAATCCGTGTGTGTATGCTTCCTTTGAAACTGTAAATACATCCTGTTGCTCCGCTACGCTCCGGGCCGGCTGGCTACAAGTGTGCGGCGGCCCGTCACAGCTGTGCGGCGCTACGGCCGACCGCCGAGCAGTTCTTTATTGCGCCGCGTAGCAGGAGCACGTGCTGCGTAGCCGCTCGCCCTACGCCGCGTCGTCTACGCAGCGTAGACGACCGTGCATCCGAAATAGATTCGTCTGTCGGCCGAGATGAGGGGCACGATATGACGTCTCCGAAACGCCGGGGAGATGATTCATGTGGTACGAGTGATTTTTTTTTATCGTTTGTAGGTAATCTGTTTCAGTGGTTAAAAAATGTACTTTATCTAAAAATAATATTGCAAGCTTAAATTAAAGATTATTTTAAACAATATTCTAATTTTATTAGGATTTAGTGAATTTTAACGCAATTTACGTAAACCAAGTGTTAAATATTATTATGAACAAAAGGAACAATATTTGTTTTATATTATTTATTTCGGCAAACTTACAGTCTGTCCATACTGTACTAAAAATACTACTATTATAAAAGCAAAAATCTGTCTAATCAAAAAAAAGTTTAACGACTAAATCGCTGAAACGATTTTGATAGTAGTTAGTATGAGCTAGTATGGGTTGATATGGACTAGTTATTTTTTAATTTACCCCTAAGAAAGAAAGAATAGAATGGATATGGGAATAACGTAGGCACGAGTTGTCGTGCGCTGAAGGCGCCATTACAAAAAACCAAATTTAGTTGCGCGGATGGCCCGAAGGGTTTCGCGACTCATCTTTTTGCCGCAAGCACGAGTCATCGCGTACCGAAGGCGCTGTTAACGTCTCCTGCAGAGCCTAGCTACCAACCTGGGGTTACACAGCTAGTTTAAATGAAATACAACCATTTAAAATAACAGATGCAACCTTTTAATATTTAAACAAAAAAATATTTATTTTTTGCTGCGAGATATATAACCGAAGATACTGACTCGTATAATAAATTATATTTTCAATATTTATACCAAAATTATATTATTTTTGTAAATATATAATTATATGATATTAGTGATTTTTCGAATAAATTATATTAAAATATTACATATTAGACTGGGGTTTATAGTGTATAGCTATTTTAAAAAATTACGCTTTAAATTTAAATTTTAGTCTGAATTTTTGTGGTCATATTTTATTTACACTATTTTTTCTCCTTTATATACCAAAAAAATAACGTATTAGTTTCCATAGGTATAGGTGACTTTTATCTGTGTTAATTCTATCAGCAATAATTCTGTCACTAGACTTCGCACTCAGTCTTTCCATTTTTAAAGCTTCATTAGCACCATGTCCCATCAATCTAGTACATGCACAATTAGCTTAGTTGAGCAGGGCCCAAAAAAATTGTGTATGACCTAGGTCATACCAATTCTTAAAAAAAAACAATACATTTAAATGAATATTTAATTGGGCATTCGTCGTCATTATGATAATTTATGCAGCAACAACATATGTGTAATTAAAATAACGCTCTCGCGAGAAAAATAATCAAATAATTATATCTGGATTGATAACTTGAATTTCATTATTACAAAAAACACATTTTATTTAATATTAGGTATAAATTACCAAATTGTACTATTTATTATTACACAGATTTTTAACTTGTAGTTCAAAATCAATAAAAAAATACCTAAGATATTTTTTAATTTTATGATAAAATCTTTCTATTATTTTGATTACGCTAATAATCTTATTTTTATATACATCGTACAACATTCCTTATTTTGTTTTCGTTTTTATTTAAGTGTTGAATTATCCATTTATTTATTAAAAAATCCATTTTGGATGATAAGATAAGATAAGATAAGATAATTTATTTTCCATGAACAAAGTTATTGTACAGGAATGACAATTACATATTTGTACATACCGTTACATTTCAGTTATATATAAAAAAAAACAACAGAATAAGACAATAGAGAAATTAGAATAAAGAATACAATAATAACAAAAAAAAAAAGAAATTAAAAAAAATATATGAACAGAAGTTACATGTGCATTGATGTATTCATAATTTATCACTTACTATCTAAATTCCTTAAAATATATGCCTTAAAATATGTAAAATATGTGTGTATATATAAAAGATGTGTTGATATGACCTTGACAGAAATATATTATTTTATTATAAAATCATACCGTAAAAATAATATATGTATATTTTACCTGTATATAAATATTACTTACAATACCTATTAAAAGTTTTATTTATTTTTTAAAACATCGCTTCGTTCAACTTTACCCATAGTGAAGTATATTTTTTTAATAAATTTTATTTTTTTTAACTATTCTTTTATATTTTTTAACTAACATCTCTACTTTATTAAGATGTATTATGACTCAAACGTGTTTTTTAAATTATAAAGTTTAGAGTAATTTTTATATATTAAATAAACTTTGTTAGTATTCTTGATTACATCAAAAGATTTTTTCTTTTATGTGTAAATTAATAAAACAAATACCTATTAAATTAATTTGGCAAACATGACTAATACCTACATACTGAACTTGCATTATATTTTTAAAATGCACTATTGGATATTTCAATTTTATTTTTATATTTACTTAGGTAAAATGGGAAAGGTGGGAATTTGATGAAAAGTGACAAAATTGAGATTTTTATAAAACTGTTCAAAATTGATTCATACTTTCATCAAGTTAAATATAGCTAAATGTGAATATATCTAAATGTGCTATAAGCCTATTACGTTTGGACATCGACTTACTGAAAACCCTGTATATTCTGAGTTGGATTTATTATTTGGAGATTTCTATGTAAAAAAAAACCTGTAAAACGCACCAGTCTGTGTAAGAGTTTATAAACGGACAATTTACTGCAAATTAAGAAATAGGTATATAAAAAAAACTAAAATCATATGAGTCAAAATGAAAAATGATATTATTATTGTTTTATTTATTTTGTTGTCTAGTTTAAACATCAAAGTCACCACTGTCTATAAATGTCTGTTTAATTATATTAGTATAAAAGGAAATCTCATACTTTTATATTCCTAATGACGACCCTGGATGTTGCTAGATTTTGAAAATTCCTCAAAATATGAGCATACGTTCCGAGATACATTAAATCCATCCAGGCGTGGACCATTTAGTTTCACTGTATCCTTTCAATGCTTTCTTTATACTACACTCTTTATCTCAAATGTGTTTTTTCAGGGAAGAAAGCCCAAAAATGGTTTTCCCGACATTTTTCTCGCATTATATACCTTATCGTCTAATCGATGTCCCGCCTTCCGTGATACCTCCAATATTTCGCCTGCTATTCATTTTCCCACAATCAATCTTCGCGCTTTCGAAAAGAATTTTTTATTTGATATTGTTTTTTTTTTGCCATTTGAATTTTACTTTTAACCGAAAATAACCATTGAATTTGATACATAAAATAAATACAAAAAACTTTGCAACAACATCTAGAGAAAATTGTTTATTTACCATCCGCGAGATTGATTTCTAAATAATAAAACTCAGTGCTGGGTTAAACTGATATCCTGCGCCCCAAAGCACAGGACCTCTTTAGTACCTTTATAATTATTTCGCTATATGGCTTTATATCCGACATATTATCAAA
Organism: Neomicropteryx cornuta; assembly: GCA_020383195.1. Taxonomy (NCBI): domain Eukaryota; kingdom Metazoa; phylum Arthropoda; class Insecta; order Lepidoptera; family Micropterigidae; genus Neomicropteryx; species Neomicropteryx cornuta. The sequence continues at coordinate 19,148,785 of JAHKQU010000014.1, forward strand.
AAGTAACTTACACTACCGCACTAGTTTGTCTAATAATGTTGTATTATAATAATATATAATTCATAGGTAAAAGCATTACTACTTGCATCATTAACTGCCTTCACCAGCGGTTAGTTATTGTATTTCTAAAAATATGAAATTCATACTAGTTATAGGTAAAAAGTTTTAATAACGGGATATTTTAATCCTGAAACCGTAACAGTTATATTCCAACCTCTTGAACAGCGCTAATGCAATGCAAATAATTAACTTTTTAAATTGTCATTTCATACTTAAATTTGCAAAGGTTCATTAGTATCCGATCTCATTCAATTATATCCCCGCTCAGTCTGTGAGTCGGCCAGATGGAAAATCGCATTAGATTGCGTTGCGATGCGATCGATGCGGCGAAGCGCAGGGAAACAACTCACGGCGTTAATGTTATTTGATTAGTATTAAATCATTCGATTGTAGCTGACTTCGCACCGTAGCAAATACTCAACAAGACTATCGAATCGGGTTATATTTTTAATTGAATGTTTATTTACTAAGACTAATTTGCTAATTTATCGAGTTCAAAATTTATTTCATATTCAAAATTCTCTTTATTTTGAGAATAAACAGAGGCTATATTTTAAAATACATTGGAATGGATATGTTGATGGTTATCAACTCGACTTTAATCTGTTACAGATTGACCATCGTTTTGTTCAAGTAAATCGTATGTAATACTGCGTTATAGTATAAATGTAAAGAGAATCATACAAATAATTATATTTTCAAACATATTTTATAATTTATAAAGATGAGAATAATTTTCACAAAATTTAATTTAGAACAGCAGTTTTAAGTTCTAGGTAACCAAAGTAAACCATAATTCAAAAATCAAAATGACAATGTATTTAAGTCTTATATAGGAATTGAATTTCGCTATTAAGGTTACTGAAATATTTATAGTGATACTAATGGCACATACCTACAACACAAAAAGTAATACAACTACATAAAAACTATAAATCATTAATAAACTCATAATTTTTTTAAGCTTAAATTGTAACAAAATAAGAAAAACAAAAATTACTTTGTAACTAACGTTATTTACTAAAAAGTGTAGAATTTATTTAATAACAATATACAATTTCCTGGTATTTCGGTACCACTTCCTCTCAAAAAAAAAGTTTTTTCTAAAACAAAAACACTATTTATTTTAAGGCACCATAAAATGTTTAGCTTTAACGTGAACTCAGCACACTAAGTAGTGTCGAGAAAACTGATACTATGTTTACTTAACTAGATGTAAACATCTGTTCTAAAGTAAACTTTATTTCCTTAATTGCCGTGCATTAAGTATCCAAGCAAGATCGTAGAAGTTAATTCTTTACTAATTATAAAAATGTAACAGTTAATGTGTAATTATTTCTGTTAAAGTTATGTTATTATTATTATTATATATATATAAATAATATTAGGCATATTATATTATGAATATTTTATTCTAAGTGTTTGATGTAAGTGAGTGTAAATATGAAAATATGATTGATGTTGTTTGTGGTTTTAGAGAGTGAGTTTAGAGAGTGTGCGTTGAGAGAAATTTTATAAAGTAGCTTGCATTTTGCTTTTTTTTTTTAAATTTACTATTTAGTTTATTTGGTGATTTTTAAGAGGGATGTCACAATATCCAATAAAAGCTAAACATAAAAATGTGTAAATGTGTAAAACTCATAAAATTATTTTGGACACATTAATTAGTTGGTTTTCAAAACGTATATACAAGAACAATGTTGTTTTATGTATTTCTTTGGGAAAGCTACCTATTATAATGACTTTCGGAAAATTTCGACATATCTTCGCGTTTCACACTCCCTAGACCCTAAAACCACCCTTAGTTTTAAAGTATATATGTATAACTATCTATCTAATCTATCTAGTCTAAATCACTTTCTTGTGGACACGATAACTGCCATAATTTTACACCAATCACTTTCAAATTGATACATAAAATATAACGGCACAAAATCTCGTTTAAGTTCGTTAATGGGCAAAATCGAACCAAGGGGCGGGAATTAGGGGGGTTTTTCGAAAAAGTGAAATTTTGTTATAACTTTCTTATTGTCTTCATTTAAATTTTATATTATTCTATATATAAGGAATGAATAATAATAAATACTAAGAATGAATAAATAATAAGGCCCTAAACCTTATCTAAGTAAAGTTTTTTGATAGTACCAACTGTTGGTCATAGGGGTGGGAAAAAGTGTTTTTTTTTTAATTAAAAAAAGCATACCTCCCTTAATAGGTACAGGATTAAATCCATTCAAAATGTAAATTATAGTCCTATAATTTCCCCACAGCTTTTGTTTGAAACAATTTTTAATATTAGCAACCCTTACGGCATAGTATAAAGAGGGATTCAGTATACGCACTCTCGTTGCGCAAGGCGGCGGTTGAGGTGCACGGCTGCGGCGCCGCACGGAAAGTGGATCGCGCAATACAAGTTCGTACAATTGGTGAAATCTACCTCCGCCTTTCGGCGTATCGAAAGCGTTTTTTTAAACATTTGACAGCCAAATACGTGGTCGTACATAGTTGGCGACATGCAATCAGTATTGTTTGGCGTAATGGACGCAAACGCAAACGAAACTAAAATGTTTAACCTTCACGAGCACTTTGGATTTATTAGTGCGGCGGAGACCGGATTTAAACGAAACTAGGCCAGTAAGAATCTCATATTCATTCGTTTTTCGCGCAAAACAAAACGCAGAAGGTATTTCCTGTAGACTACTTTTATCTCCGCATGTTTGCCAAATTGAGCTTATTTGTAGAATGCGATAAAGCCGTCTTTCCGTTGGCGTTCCTTTGAACTTGTGAATACACTTGAAATGAAATGAACGCATTCTTCCCGTAACAGAAAAGTAGCAAAAGGCCTCGCTAAGTACAACAATGATAAAGACAATAAAAAGCGGATAAAGCCGCCCTAAGGTATTATTCATACCGCCTTTTATTCATTTGCTGTAAAATGTTCAATTCATGTTTATTTATGTATTTGACATATTGACGGTTTGATGGTACGTTTTTAAACATTTTGCATTATTAACATGAAAACAAAAAAATCGAGTCGATCACACGACATTATCCTTTTATTTTTGACAGCGTTTATCCGAGGACTAGTAATGATAGGGGATTCTGGCCTTTTCTTTGCAAATTTTTTATTTTTTTTTACTTCACACTGCGCGTAACAAGTACACTAAATCGCCACTACTGAAAAATTGCCTAAAATATCGTTTACACACACACAACAAAAAGATATACACGCAAAAATTGCAACTTAATTTAATGTATTCAACTGGATAGGGTTTACAATATTCTGTTAACATCAATTTAGGATAAATTTAGACCCAAATTTCAGTACCTAATTGAAAATAATGAAAAAAAAAGTATTGGTTTTATTAAAGCTAATAAGTCGCGCGAGCACATGTGATTAATTACTCGTTTCAGCTACTTCTCAGTTTAAGCGTTTAACGTTCACATTAATCAGAACTAAGATCAAGCTATGTCCATAATTATGATCCATCTGAAAACTTTAGGTTCACATGTATAAAATTTTAATATAATTTAAAGAAAGTGCATTTGATTTGCACGTTTCTATCTAATCAATAATAACGATTTATGACTTGTTGACGATTTAAAAAGTCGCGTAAAAAGAGAGTAATCGAAAATGGGGTATGGTTCGGATTGCCCAGAAGTGGTTACTAAAGGGAATGTGATCTCGTACCTCGAGGTACTCAAATTAAAGTAGTTCGTTTTATAAGTGCGGTAAAGACCGCCCGCCCCTGTCCTCCTGAAATATTTTATGCTGTGTACAGGTTTACGCTTCGCGCTAATATCGTCCTTCGGGCCCCTTGTCGTACGCATGGAATCGCTCAAGAACGCCGCGCGGTGGCTTAAAACCCTCCGCGAAAGCAAATATATACGAAGGCATTGTTCCGTTACTATTGTTCAGCGTCAAAGTTTATCGCGTCATTCTAGAAGTTTTTAAAGTATGGCCTGATGGCGCGGAAAGACGCTAGATCTTGGGAAAGCCTGAAATTGGAGGATTTTTTTCACACTATACTCTGTTTTTTTTTTTCATTTATGTAGCGAGTATGCGTTGAAAAAAAATAGCTTTTTCTTATATTATAGGGCAATGCACTCTCAAAAGTAAATTCATTCTCATTTTTGACTAACTCTGGTTGCATTATTTAAAATTTTAGATGTAAAAAAATACGCTCACATAGAATAAACAGTTCTGTAGTCTTTCGTGAATTTATTTTTAAATCTAGATATAAGGGTTTTTTTTATAAATTAGGCTGCTAGTACAGTACACTAACCATGTGGGTTTTATTATAAATATGCAATTTCTACGATCCTATAGTTGATTATTTTCAATGCTAACAAGCTTTAGAGGAAATATTTTTGACATGAGATGAGTTGTTCGAATGTATATATTTCGGAAAATTAATTGCTAAATTGAGTATTTATCGCATTGACAGATCGACAGCTTTTAACCGTTGGGATTCACAAAATTATTTATCCCGTTTCATTGACTGTTTCATCTTGAAAATCAAAATCACGTAGAATAAAACACTAACGAGCCAGAACTTAATCCCTTCATTAGTAAGCTTATACAATTATATTTAAACAAGTTGGTAAAATTGTTACAGTTTAAAATAAAAATGTTGTTAAGTACATTTTAATAATTTATCTATTTTTATGATCATTGGAAGTCAATCAGTTGAGCACGAATTTTTCAACAGCTAAATGACGATATTTTGCGTTTCAATTTAAAAAAAACAAAGTAAAAGATTATGCATATACAGCGTCGACAACTAAACTAGTCTAACGAAGAAAAAATAATAATTTTGAAAAAAAATGTCCATACCAAAATAATTCATTATTAAAAAAATAAATTTTTCTTTGCGCGAGGTCACTACCCGATCTCGCCAATGAGTTCAACCGCGTTCTCAAACATTAAAACGATTTCTTTTAAATTTCAAATTAGTTTTCCTCGTAATTAGGAAACATTTTTCCAATATTTTTTACTGATTAATGTTTGATTGTTAATATAGATCAACCCTTTAAAAGGACCGTATAAATAGATATGCTCATGCACATACTAAATGTGCTACTAAAGTTCTTTGAATAGATATTCACCTTAGGGAATTACACCAACCCATATTCGATAACACACATTTATTTACTGTCCAAATTATTTTTTTAATTATTTGATCCCCAAAAATATATCCACTTATTTTTTTTTTGGTTAGTTTAAAAAGTTTATAATATTAAAATGTATATTAACCAATGTTTTTTTTTTCACATTAACTCTTATAAAACCAGTACTCGTAACTCGTACTCATTTTCATTATGCTTTCACATAAAAACCCGCAAGGGTTTAGTAAACAAATAAATAGAATATGTATTTTGTTTATAAATAAAGAATACAAAAAAATATATATAATAAATTTATTAACCAAACAAAATAACTAATTAGGCATCGTTAGGCTATCCGTTATCTACTTATGATCATAAAATGTTAATATTCGGGAATGGTCTTAGAACATTCTGTGTAATAACACAGAATGTTCTAAGACCATTCCCGATTATTTTTATGTTCCCTATTACGTGTAAAAAATCGTATTAAAAAATGAGAGAATTATCGAACAAATGAAACAAATAAATATAGGTATAACAATACATATTTCTATTAAAAAAAATACAATGTGGTTGGTATGTTGTATAAATTAATGAAACCTAAATCCATTGCATATAAGTTAAAAATTTACAATCAATTATCTATCTTTTTTACTTGTATAAATAAGATATCGGTTATATGGCCTATATAACATATATTAATGAAGTCTACCTATATTTTTTTTTCATATTCTAAATGGCAACAATAATATTGTGCTTCCAAAAGACAATAAGAAAATAAAAGCCTAAAGATTCATATAGCAGTTGGTAAAGTTAGTGCTATTTTAGAGAAATTAAATAAAAATATGAAGAAATCCTCAAAACTAGAAGTGATCAACAATGTGGATAGTTCGCCGAGGTAAGTGTCTGAATGCCCTCGTAGCGAGTGCCGGAATTCGAGAGATGGGGACCTGACGGTGATGTGGCCCGAGTGATTAGAACTGAGCGATGCAAGTGAAATCGGCGAGAGACATGGCGAGTCAGGCGAATCACCAACAACATCACATGTCTCTCATACATCATCATTTGCATCATCATCATCACAACGACGACTCGCCGGCGCAGCAACTGCCTTCGGTAAATATTATTTCTATGTATACGTTTAAGTAGCTATACACCTAAATTTCCTTTAAATTAGTTTTATTTTATATCAAACTTTTTAATGTTTTTTCTTCAATTTTCTCAATTCTAAGGAATCTGCCGTTAAAAAAAATAGTATTTTCAAAAATATTTCGGATTTTGCAATCAAAAAAAAAATGTGTTATGTACATTTTTTTTTAAATTTTTAATTTTTAAAATAAATTTCGTTAAGTCAAGCAATTTGCTGTTATAAAAAAAAATAGCATCAAGAAAATTAACTTATAATATATATAGGCAGGATATATACACTGTATAAGTTTCTGATAGTTTCTTAAATTATAATTGTTTTGGTTTATTGTTTACTTTATTTGAATAATCCCTTTCATTTAAAGTAAACAATAAACCTAAACAATGCATTAGTCGATGTAACATATTGCAATACTGAAAAAAATTGTAAATATTTTTTAACAAATACATCTGATTTCTAAAAAAACAGTTATTATATCCAAAATGTGTTTTTTAAGGTAAAACTTTATTACGTCCCAATAGTTGATGGTCAACATTTTTATCATACCTTTTTTCTAAGTTCATAATCATGTTTCTAAAACTCAGCGCTGGGCAGTAATTTATTTTAGTAAATTTATTTTGCCATATAACATATCGAACGCTCTTTAAAAAGAATATTATTATTTTTATATAGGCTTCAATATTTTCAAAAAATATTTTATTCATTTTATCAGGTGATTTCAAAAATAATGACTAATAATCTTACACTTAATTAAATAATTATACGATAATTTAAATATATTTTTCATTAAAATTTTCGATGTTAAAAAATGAAAATCTAATATTGAATACATCATTATCACTATCGACTCTAAAAATCATGGAACAATGATCTTTCATCAACTTCGCCCAAAATATTCGAAACAATATTTCACTGATTTATTTAGCGCTCTGTTCAACATCAACAGCCTGTCAATTTATCAACATGGCTTTAGTCTGGGAAGACTTACTACATATTCAATATATTAGTACCCGGTAATTAATTATGAGTCATCTAACCTCGATCGACGGCAATACTCAATTAATTTATGTTTTGTGAATTAGGTTTGAGCTAAGCTTTCTACAACAAAGGGTTTATTTTTACTGCTAAATACATAAAACCAGACACTTTTTTATTTGCCTAATATCTTTTTCAATAATCTTCACTAATATATTATATTTGTATAAAGCTACGAAGTATGAGATAAAACTCAAAAAACACTTATGAGTTTCATATGCCTGTCAATATAGTTATTTAAATATTTTATAATATAATTATTTTATTATGAAATATTTTTTTTACGAAATTATTTTTATTTTCGTGTGTCCGGTTTAATTATCAATATCGATTAACCTCCTAAAAGGAGTGCCCTAAATTTAAAATCACCCTGTATACACTGATTTTGTTTTTCATAATTAACCAACCAGCTTACAGAGTGTTTATGAGTTACATGCATATAAATAGTTAATAGCATAGAAGCGCTGTAAGCGAACTTCAGCGAAAATGACAAAATCATGACATTACCGTCAGTCGAAAACTAAGCTCCGCCCCTCCACCCGATCTCAGGCAGTGATTGTCTGCAAACGGAATTCACTACGCAGAACGTAGATTTGGCTATGGTCTGTCGTAAGAAAATATTTTTTTTACAATACGTGTATGCATCCAGTCCTTTCCGTATATTTTAATTCTTATATCTTACATCGATCGAAAATATGGAGCCGCTCAGCGGACCTGCAGGGCTAGTCTAAAAACGCGAACACAATCAGCGAGCGAAAGGAGCTGTCAGTTTAAGGTTAGCGTCCGCATAGTACGTCTATATACCGCACGTTGTTTTCATATGTTTTTGATTATTTTAAAACTATTACATGTTTCATTTTACCGTTTTTATTTATCTTCAACGCGTCCCGCAACATGGTATGTTTGAATCAGCCCTATCTAATTTGATAGCGCCATTTAGTATTTTAATCCGGATCCAAATTGATATAAGTCGTAAATACCATAAGTTTTTATTGTATCGACCTGCAATTTTATATTATGTATTAACTGTGTTCACGTGATAAAGTTACTTTTGTATTTTTCTATATTCGGTTGTACATATTGCTTCTATACGCACGCAAAATATATTGCTATAAATTGCTTCTATACGCACGCACAGATAAATTCGAGTGCTTAGAAGAGGAAATTGAAATCGTCCTTCATACATTTATTATTTAGAACGCAATCGGATCCAGTTTGATTCGTTCGCGCTTTATGTCGTGCGTACAAGCCCCGTTTAGTTGAGCGAGCTCAACGAAGGCCGTGAAATTGAGCTCAGCCGAAAAAATATAGGCTTTATACAGTAAATATTTGGAATACATTTTACTACATTATTAAACCATAATTCAATTATTGTTTGTACTACGTATTAATTATCACACCTCCTTGATGAACCCATGAGCAGGCATTCTAGTTGGACAATAACAATGTATTTATTGTGTAAACACTATTTGCTGGTACATTTAAGAGTGCATTTAAATTGCGATATAGATAAATAAATCAATGCGGGTTTGTGCGTTGATGTAAATATACAATTAACATGTATGTATGTACAGGAAAAAATTCACGTAATAATATACTAACAATTGAAATGAAAATAAATAAATTGATTTATGAATTGCCAGATTTATGTTTCTATAACTGATTACATCGCCTTAAAACAGTAGTACACGCTATAAAGGTGATGTAAAATTAAATGTTTTTATAAAAAATAATAAACAAATGAAATTAATGATTAATTTGCACAATTACAAGTTGTAACGTAACGAAATCGAAAGGGTCGAAATACCAGCAAAAAATATTTTTAGATCTTTCGTCGTTTTATTTTAAATACTTTATATTTTATAATAAATTAAAAACGGTCGTTGTTTTTTAGATGTTTTTAAATGTAATCATAATGTGTTATTTATTTTAAAATTATATAATTATATTTATTAATTTATATTACGTTTTATAAATTTATTTTATTAATAAAAAACAAAATGCGAAACATTAACTCTATAATGGTCTCGTGTATAGCCCAAAAAAATCTATTTCTTCTATAATTTTAATTCTTTGAGTACTAAAAGTATCGACAGTATCGTTTCAGATGTTTTTACAGCGTGCTTAATTCAAAATGATAAAATCATACTCCTTTTATCACTATATATAAATGTTTTACTCAAAGAATGCTATCCAAAAAACGTTTTTTTTTTTCAGTAGAGATTTTTTTTAAATTAGATATTAATAATATATTTACGTTATTAGATTAAAAAAAAAATTTAGCCTCGAGTATTTTCCAAATGTTCTTTAAAACGATACATAATAAATTAATTTAAACTGTATTGATTTAATGTTGTTATAAAGTCGAATAAGATTATAAACCCTTTTTCTATTTTAACTTTTATAAAAAGAACATGCCTGCCTGAATATATGGAGCGTGCCTGATCCAAATTCGCTTGATCAGATAAAATATAATGGTGCTATTAGGCCCAATTGTTGGGGAAATCGACGGAGTACAGGATAACCTTGACTCTGTACTTTGATTACAAGAACTTTCGCCACAAACGGCGCAATTTTTACCTATTAACAACTATTTCATACGTTTTTCATAAATAATAATAAATGGTCCTTATGCACATTTCAGTTGCAGTTTATCTATATTAATATTTAGGACATTTATTACATACATAAAATAATATTTTAATAAGGTAAATCTCTCTGTTTCTTTTATTATTTTAAACATTACTGATTAGGCACCATATTCATAAAAAAAAATTAGTAGAAATTCGTACCTTGTTGCGTTCTACATAAAAAAGGTTATAAGGTTATAATATTATATCGAAAATTCGTTTGTAAGTATAAGAATATGGAAACTACAGACACCTTTCTTTCGAAATATTTTTAGAAATTTTACTATAATTCTTTGTAGTTGTAGAATTCGTTGTTGGTGGATGTGGGGAGATAGCAGGACAACGGATCGCGAACAGCGGTCTAATACCTAATATAGACCTCCCCATCACCTTTATTTATTTATTGTACATAATTAATTTGACAAAGAAATAGAATTATAGTAGTAGAAATCACAGTTACAAATGAATATTATATATGCATACCTTCCCCCTAAACATCCCCCCACAACATGCGCTGTCAATTTAGCAACGAAATAACGCGATCATAAGGTCATGTGTGCTTTAGAGGTATTATCATGATCATATCGTGCCGTCTTCCATTCGGCAGTGTGTTTTGACGTCCTCCTATGTAGTGAGGGAGAGTAAGTAAATTCTTACGGTGGTCTGTCTAGTATAAGTAATAGTCCAATTCGCAATCGTAGTCCGCATCCAAACATGTCATTTCGCAAATGATTTTTTTCATACTTTCTACAAGAGAAATGGGAAAACGCAGGAAAATAATGGGCCCTTACGGTAACATTCACCTTTCATATATCTCGTGGAGTCGTCTGATTTCAGACGGAGGGGTGTATCCTCACGGGGTATATAAAATATATATCTTCCTAACATTGTGGTAAAAATGGTCTAGCGAATGAGAGCATTAATAATCGACCAATTCTCTACATTTCCAATAGTCCAATAACACTGTTGTATTGATCAGTCGCATTTTCTGTCAACACAAAAGTCGGTATTTAGTTTTGTATACCCTTGCCAGAAGCGACCTGTTCTTTGGGTTGATAGAAATATTGGTTTCTTATCACTCTACTCATACTTTTGAGTACATACTATGCTGACAGGTCCGGTTCATTTTTATATAATCTGCTGATTGCACAGTAGGAAGGGCAAAATTAACAAAATATCAGTCTTATAAATGGCTCGCGTCCGTCAAGTTTTACGACCTCTCTTATTTTATGGTCGTTTGCTTAATTAGAAACAGCTGTGTTCATTCCAGGTGGATAAATATACCATTACAACACCGTGTGTTCAAAACATCCATAAAACCCATAATAAAACGTTCGCATAAGGTTTGTGTTTACAGGTGAGCTCTCTAAACATACGTAAAAGGATAAGATTGCGTTGTTCTAAATCACTACTATCTTTAAAAACAACAAGTTAAAAGTAATAAATAAATATAATCGGTATTAAATTATTTATATAAAGTAACATTATGGTTAATATGTTATGGTGTGGAATTGTATCAATATGGTAGATTTTAATAAAGTAATTGTGAATTACTTTCATTTCCTTTACTTTATGTAATCTAATAATTACTATTACTATTTATGTATGTATGTTTGTATACTATAAAAAAAGTATAAACAAATGAACCGTGTTCTTTAGCGTGTAATGAACCGTGACTTTTACGTCTAGTTAGGAAGTCAGCGAATAGAGTTTGCAGTGTTGCCAAACGCTCTTTTATATATTTCTTAATTTGTTAAAGATCGTTACTGCGTCAATGACAGTGAAATAAATCAACAATAATAAATAAATAATTAAAAATAATTTAATTATGAATGGCACAGAGGAGGAAACTTCTAGAAGAGGAAAGTTACTGTATTTACTATATCTATTTTGGAACGGAATTTACTATCAAGTCGTTTTCTTATGATCGGCCGCAGAATGTTGGACTGTCGTGAATAGGGCACGTTGGTACGCTAATATACGAGTATTAGCAGTGGAGAAACGCGACTATGCATAACTCCGTTTGTCTTTCTGTTTAGGTTGAATTAAATTCTACACAACGTAGTGTGATATACTATATTGTAAATATAACCATGCCAGATTTTGTGTTTGATACTCATAAAAGGACATTGAATGATAAGCATATTACATCACCAGAAATATTCTAAATTAGAAATTAAACATGCAAAATGTTTTTTTTTTTTATAATATATACATAATATATAATCTGCAATATAAGATCTGACTGTCCAGATCTTCATGCACAAATATGATGTCATGGACGCCATGTTAAGGAGAAGTCCGCTCTCCAAAGTCATTTTATCCTCACTTTTGGCTCCCTGGACAAGAAACAAAATTACTCTTACCATAGAGCGCACAATTTTTTAGGCTCCAGTAAATTTACTTATTAAATATAATATAAGTTCATATTGGCAAAAAAACAAAATATTAAAAATAAATCCTAATTAATTAAAGTTACTTTGACTGTGACTTTAATATTAGAGATGACCGTATTATTTTTACTTCTACATATCCGTTATATATTTTTTAATCTTGGCTATAACAAGAATTTAAAATTGGTATTTTTACAATTAGTATTTTTTTTCTTCTCAATTTGAACGTTTTGGTGGATCGTTTTTTTTTTATTGTTTACTAACAGTAAGAAGTTTATTGTAGTTTACCCGAGTTTTAGATTTATTTTAAAGTCAAAGTATTTTTTTAAACATTTTATCCTAAATTAATTCATAATACGAACACGATAAACATATTTCGATCGGATAATGGGCGCTTAGCAGAAATTATTAATTTTTCAATTCGTTTTACAGCAACTGAAAAAAAACTATGGCCGAGATCGTACGATAACTAATTAGTAACAATACCCCCTTTCCATCCATAAAGCAGTTAGTCGCAGTTTGCGGCGCGGCCTCAACAATAAACTATTACTTAATATTTTTGAGGTCGGCAGTCACGCACGTGGCATAGGCTGTGGACTTGGTGGAGTGCTACGGGGGTGTACTCGTAAAACGCCGTCGAGTGATTTATATCACCGCAATTTGCCACCGAACATGAGCCACTGTGCGGATACACTAACGGCCCCATTTCGCATGTGTCACGGTATACAAGTATTGTTTCATTTCCTTCCTTTCACGCTAAATTCTTGCTTCATCTCTTGTTCTGGGAAATACCTCCCGCAGACCTGACAGATAATCTTATACGGGAGAAAATAATATCTCATACATAGACCAAAAGTAATCTTAATAATATTGTGTGGGAGTCAGTTTGGAACGCGGAAATTAGTTTGGCTATAGAAAGTCGTCATTGCTCCATCGAGCCGATTTGCGAAATTAGGTCATTTTACCAAGAAATCATTTGCATAAAATTATTAGAAAAAATAAAGAAATTGCTGATTCTTCTAGCCTATAAAATTGACGATTTTAGGTTGCTTTATATAAAAACCTAATAAATAAAATGATTAACCTGATAGTTAAATCATGACTTGGGCACACGCGTGCCCAATTGTGACTTTCAATTAATATATTTAAACCTAAAGAATTTTCTTGACGAAAAAGTTTTTCTCTATAATCAAATAAATAATATTACTTTTCTTAATAAATTAAAAATCTAAATCTTCAAGTATATACAAGTACTACATATTATTATCTATATATATTACTATAGCTACTACTATATACTGTTATAAGTAATATATACTTGCCTGAGAAACTTCGTCAAATGCGATAACAGCAGTAGCATTATTGGATTTACCTGAGACATCTACTTTCAATTAAAATATTTAAACCTAAAGAAAGCCGGATTGTGGTATGTGCCTGCGACCCACGTAATGTTTATTGTAAATAAACCATTGGAAAATGTCTGTCCTGGTCTATTTAAAAGATTCAATAAATTTTAATCAGATACCTATTGATTATACCCACGCGGCTTCGGCAGGAAGATTGATGCGTCGTTTCGTGGAGGCTTTAGTGGGCCGATTGTATTTATTATACGTGTGCCTAAAACTACTTTACCAAACACCGCCTGGACACCAATCACCGTATCGCACCGTATCGTGTAGATTTGCAGTATTTTAATAATAGAGCGAGATGATATGGGATATCTCGTTCGGTGTCTTAAGTTTTGTACTGCTATTTATTTATCTTTATTGGAAAAACCAACAATTTTACACAGTAACATATTGAACGATAAAAACCTATATAAAACTAAAAATAGGTTTCTACTAACAAAAAGTATTAAATTTAATAACAAATATTACAAAACCACTTTATGTCTATATACGCATATCTACTTACACGAATTTAGAACAGCAAATTTGCCCTATTATTTTTAACACAATAAACCATTGCTGAACACTTTAAATTGCGACTTATTTAGAGACAATTTATCGAAGCAGTTAATAGTTTCGTAGTTTATTGTTTTGTGACTATTAAATTTTTACGATAACAAATAATTACTGTTACTATAACTATAAATCATTCGCAAACAGAACCTAATTAATAAATTAAAACCCCTAATAGACAACTCGTGCATTTTAGTATGGTTACTAGTACCTTTAGACTTAGCAGCTTACTAAAATGGCCTTATAAATAAATATATAAAAGTGCAACATTCTCAATCCTTACTATAACTTGTACTTGTGGGCACAATTATGCAATAGCAAGGCATAGTCTACATCAGAGCATGTGGTAGCCTAGTTAGGTGTGGCTAATTGTAAAATAACTATTGTTTGAAATAGTGAATATTAAAAATAATCAATCAGTTAAAATTATATGACTATATAAATATAATGTACGGATTCGAACCCGCAACAAATTAATCAAAAAGTTTTAATACCTGAACATAATACTGTGGTGTTTACCCAGTAATAAAAAATCTCTTGTCAAAGTCATAGTCTTATTTTAAAGCGGTTTTCGAGTGGAATGGATGTGACTTCATTTTATGGTATATCCAACGGCTTTAACCCTATACTCTGTCATCGAAATTCCACGATTTACCTAGAATTTAAGAGCACATTATTTTTCCCTTCTATCCTCTAACGATTTTCATAATACATTACCGTAAACTTTTTAAATTTCCACTTCCGAGACAAAAAAAACAATTTATTGCACAACCCCTCAGCCATCTAAGTACTTGACCACCTTGCATCGAACTACTAATCTTGTTTTATGCGTTTTCAATTTATATACGATATCTAGCCACTACCCAACCACCTGCCAATCATTGGCTTTTCGTCTACTTGTGGAAAAGCAATTTTATTATATTTCTTACGATATGTCTGTCTCAGAAAGGAACTTAGTAAACGCAATTCCTATTAATACGTGGATATTGAAAAGGAAAATAAAAATAAAGGAGGATTTTCATCGTGGGTGGCGGCAGGTATTTCTAGAATTGAGGACCACGAAAAGAAATGAATTTTTATGTAAATACGAACGACTTTTCATTTGCGATGCCATTATTAAATAAAATACGTCAATTTTTATGAAAGGCGGATATAAATCGCGATGTTGAATTAAATTTCAGTAAAATGTTGAATTAATTAACCTTTTTCAGGTAGGTTGAATTATGTTAGTTTGTATTACATAATAATATGTAGAATAATGTTTAAAAAGAAATTTTATGAAATCATGAAGAAGTCGATATCCATGTAAACTAATTTCAGTATTTTAAAAGTTACCATATTAAATTAAATAATTTTCACTATTTTTTTCAAAACTATACCTATTACACTTTTCATATAAAATATTTTCAATAAATATTTAAATCGTAATGTTTATTTCTTTATACTAAACGAATGGATTCGTAAAGAGGAATGTTAAATAAAGAAACTTAATTTACCTAATGCGTTAATTACATTAGTATTTTTGAACCTCCTTTTGGAGAGTAAACTGTAATATTCCTACACTCTTCCTTGCAGATCGACATGGTCAATCTTAAGACTAGTAGCGTGTCCATTGAATTGCCTACTATAATAATTATTGCCATAGAAATAGCGTAAAAAGGATACTCAACGATTTAGGAAGCACTTGCTTAGTGCTTATAACAAACTCTACCAACAATAATTATTATAACGTAGGTACATACTTCAATGTTTTGGACATATCTGTACAGTTGATTATGTAATTTGTATTCGAACAAATAAAAATAAAAATTGCCTATTATAAATGTAAATAGTCTATTTAAATAGATCGTGGTAGTCTAGTGGTTAAGGCGTTGGACTACTGTCCCAAAGGTCTCGGGTTCGAATCCGCAGATGGTCATACCATTTTTAACGCTTCATTACCACCATCTCCCCTGACTCTAGCACAGGAAAATTTGGCCTAGTTGAGTAGGGCCCAAAATAATTTTGTATGACCTAGGTCAAAGCAATTATTAAAAAAAAATAAAAATTAGGTCGGTGTCTGTCCGTTTTTGATGCACCTACCGAGGTCCCGTGAATCATAAACGTTTTTTACCGCGGTGCCCTAAAATCGTTTGTTGGATATGTATGCTTAACGACGAAATAAACAGCAGCTCTCCATATCTACCTGGGCAAACTTTTCCTTCCTTTTCTATGATGAACTGCCCCGAGCGGGATAATCTTTCCTCGAGAAAACCGATCTAGAATTAACGTCAGCCGTCTGTTGCCTTGCCTATAGATCTCTCTCTTTTCATCCATTCTCCCTCCCTACCACCCCCCCCATAAAACCACTCATTGGAAAAGTTTGTCGGCTAAAATACAACTATTATACATTGCAGTATAAATGAATATACATACACTCGAAACTCCTTATTTGCTTATTTGCTGAAATGCCTACAACATTTTTGAAAATTTCAATATTGCATCTACAGCTCAGTGGAGTGCCCTGAATTTGTATAGTATTCAAGCCCTATTGCGCGGTGGGGTGGGAAAGATCGTTTTTGGTATAATACAAATTATATAAGTTATATTGTTTATAATTTGAACAGCACAATATTAGATTTAACCGCAAATATATTCATATATGAAGATTTTTCGTTAAAAATCTAGGCAAGCCCCGCTTTTCGGCTTCTATGAAAGTACCGCCACTGCTACAGCTAGCTACTATACAGAATGGTCTGTGCAGAAAATATTTTTTTTTTATTGCATTATTATTTAGAAATTACAGCCATTTAAATTCACATATATGTATATACATCACACATCCGATACAAAGGCGTATACATATATCACACCTCCCATTACTTTACCTTATTTATTCCACACAATATAATAACTTAAAATAATTCTTTGGCATATAATATTAATAAAACAAATATACATTACAGTAAAATGTCTATTTGTTGTTGGGAATGTGGTTAGGAAGAGGATAATATTTTAGAAAAAAATATTTTCTTGCTACTTTAATGAAAATATAAATTATGTAACCATAATTTATATTTTCATTGGAATTCAATTGTTAGCTTATATTAAACGTTAATATCTTTTAAGAGGTAGACCGGAAGCCAACCTAATTATAATTTAAAAGCATTGTCTCCTTTACATTTGCCATGCCATTCAATCTCAACGGCATCATGGACCAGACTTGGCATTAAGGATTAGATACCTATTTTTGGAATGGCAAATTAACCTAACGACTGATTATCCCTATCGCTGGTTTTTTTATTAGAATTTTGTAATATAGAACGTCGAGTATCGCAAATATACCATAGCTTATTAAATAAAAAAATGGTTGCATTCAATTATTTAAATATTAGAAAGATAAATATTTTATTCATTTAACATACGCTATAATGATGGTAAATAGTTTCTCAGAACTTTAAAAATATAAGGATTCTAGGTATAATAGGTTTTTAATCAAAATGTAAAAAAAATTATTTCCCTCTGATATATTTTCGAAAGTATGCGGAATATAAAATTTTGAAAAAAAACCAGGCAAACGAAGGCCAAGATTTCAGGGAAGATAGGGAAAGTCAGACTATGAAAAAAATTTTAATGGAAATTAAGTAATACATTAAAGATCTACTTTACTTTAGCCAGTTAATATACACAGGCAAGAATAGGATCGGAAGGAGGATAAGGATGTAGAATTCTGATGTATCAAAAAGATGTTCTTGAGACGACGCGACCGACGTTTAAAAATGGCATTATTGGGAGACCCTCTAATGCTATCAAGAAGGTCTATTTTGAACTATCAAAAAGTTCAAAATTGAGAGCTTTTATTTATTTTTTGAGTATCATTATATTGAGAAATCAATTAAGTTTCTTACACAGGCTGTAACAAAACGTAATAAACCTGAAGAGGGTGAAAATCTGACCTTAAATAAACATAATTTGTTCGGTTATTCGTTTTTATATCGAATTAATATGCTGAAATTTAACAATTTTACATTTATACATTCATTGCATTCCAAGTTTTAGTGTTTAGGGAATTTTTTGTTTTTTAAATAATTAAAAAATATTGCTTTTATATAGTGCATTGCATTTTGCCTTATAATCCGATTAGCTGCAAAAAGGATCAAATTCCAACTACCTTTAAGTTTAATGAATAAACGATACAAAAATAAAACTTGAAAAATGTACGTATGCTAGATGCTAGATTTTGTTACAATTTAAACATTATTATTTTATTGTTCAAAATAATATTTATTGTAATTCTAGTCTTGGAGTGTTCAATAAAAAAAAACTAATGTTTTGAGAACTTTTACCTATGACAATGGGTTATATTATGCATTTTTTTTTTATTTGCGGTATTCTAATATGTAACTTTTGAAAAATATTATATTTATTTATCTAGATTCAAAAAATAAATTCGACAGCCCTGCCTATCATTTTGCGCGAGCGAGAGGCACCAAGAGGGAATCGAGCGCAGTTATCGTCAAGCATACTCCGCGGCGAATCCAGGTTCGAATCGCAAAAATTGTCAAAAAATTAATTGTTAAATTAAAAAAAAAAAAGAACAAAATATAAAAACGAAAATACTGCGGTTCCTCCTAAGCTGACGATCCGCTCTGAAAGGTGCCCCGAGGAGTCTGTCGTCGATGCCTTCGGGTCTCGCCGTTACAATCACCATTATCACTTTGCAAAGTAATCAATTTCTCTCTCTCCCTCTTAGCCCGCCCCGCCATCGTCCGTCCCTCTCCGAGTAACTTAATAACGGCACGGCCACGAGTCGCCCCTGACTTGTAAATAAATAAACATCGTTATAGAAGCGCGTGACTGGATGGGATGGAATTACCGATTTAGTAAAAAGCGATCGAGTTTAATAATATCTTATCGTCTTAGTGAATAAGTATACGAATTTGAGATAATCGGTGTCACACCGTCTCATCAAAAGGACGTGACTTTAATCACCTTTGTATGCTGCTAGCATCATTTTCCAGATGTGTCCGTGCTCGTGGTCACTCCGACAGTCAGAATCCGCTGCCTGCAAAAAATGTACCAGTAATTCAGAAAATGTATTCCAAACTTACAGGAACAAATGGTAAATAAATCAATAGTGAAAAAAACATTTTTAAAAACAAGCTTTTATTTATTTGTTTGAATGCGTATACATAATTTCGTTTTTTTCGTAAACCACGTTCTTCAAACTAAACTATTCCTTTGTAATGGACTCTATCCTCTCGTTACATAAATACTCCGATATTCGATTATGCAAGGACACGGGCCGGCGTGGTGACGGCAGACGAGAGTAGGTGTTAGAGGCGCGGTGAACTCAGGTGATAGGCCGTGCGTTGACGACTGTCCTCCTGTCTTATAAACTGCCAGGTGGGACGGCGGGGAGACCCTCCGCCTGAGTCGTAACGTTATCGAATGGCGTTACTTTCGGTCGACGGACTTTGAACCGGGCGTCTAATGAAGTTGTCAGCGGAATCCAGGTGAACGTGTCGTTTGTACTCGTGATCTTAAAAAACCTATTAGGAATACCGTACTTTACCGTAGGGATAAACGTTAATTTGTTTTTTCACAAAAAAGGTTTTTTTGACCGATATAACTTCGTTTGCTACAAAATATAAATTAATGAAAGTTGTTTTTTGCGATGTTACTTTTCTCCTCCTTAACCACTCAATGGATTTGAATGAGAATTTCACTCTTTGAAAGCTTGGTTCTTCGTTATAAAATAAAGTCGTTAAATTACTTATCTAGAACAAAATATTCTGTTTCAGGTTTTTTGTATAAAGATGCTGGGTCATTTGATTAATAATAACATGATTCCTAATTAAAATATCAAAAAAATGACAGTTTATATGTTGAAAATAAAGGTACACATTTCGATACATCATTAAAACAAATTAGTGACGATGTCGGTGGAAAATACTCTACATACTAAAATAATTTAACCAAAATACAGAATATTGTCAATACTAAAAAGTCAACTCTTTCTCGGGCAGAGGCAGAGATACGGATTTTAGCCGTCGGCAATAATTTTATTATTGGAACAGATGCTAGAACATTCTGTTGAATGTAAATGCTGTTCTGTGCTGTTGCAAATAGAAAATCTTAGAGAACTCTATGCGCAGAGGAAACACGCGGAGAAAACATCCGGTTTACTATTGAAGATGATTTATTTACATCTATTCTGATTTAGACTAGCCATGGCCGATAAAGGTAACACCGTTAAACTTAAACAAACATCTACGTCTTGTAAAATTTTAAATTTCAAGTTTTAACTGTTGCATGAAGACGAAAAATTTTGCAATTTTATAAAGCATGAAATTTCTATGAATTTATTTGTTTGTGACAATGCGGGATTATATTCACCCAAAAAGAAATTATATGCATTGTTGAACCAACTTACGCCGCAGTTCTACCAAAAACAAAGTGACATGTTAACTCCAGAAGACATGATCACAAAACCGTGCGAAGAATCAGTCGATATTCACAAATCACATTTTTTTAAAAAATACATTTAGATGTACAGTCATCTCAGGTTATACAATGTTCAATCTTATCTTTCTGTATTTATATTATTCGCAATATATTTTCGAAAAATAAGTAGGTTATATTTTTTTTGTATATAATTATATAATATGACATATTTTTATATATAATCGCCATTGTCTACTGAAAATTCATAAGATCTCTTAAAAATCCACAAAAATATGACACCGTGTACTGACTAAACCGACCGATTTGTATGAAGTGTGATACAGCTTACAAGCTATATTTTTAGTGTGCCTTTGGCCAGACTCACAAGAGTGCTGTTACTCCACGTTTTGTTGGTCGCATCATTAATAAACTTAATTTGTTTTTTTTTTGCGTGGTCAGTGGCGCAATATAACCGGGATCGCATATGTGTGAGCTATCTTGACTACCAGCAACCTAACCGAATCTCATCCATCTCTCGGCCCGCCTCCTTATTGCCGACCTAATTAAGTTCTTCTATCAAAGACGGTTGGCATTTCGAGTGACACCATTTTCTAGACGGAATGATCTTTTTGGTGATACAGCAAAAAGGGTGCACCCGCACAATGTTGCCATATACTACTTGAAAACATCAAAAGCCGTATGCATAATCGAGTTTTTTTTAGATCGCTACATACAGCCCACACACTCACACACACTACGCAGGCCACCATATTTGTTATTTTCACTTTGTTTTTTATACTAAATATAAACCTATGACTGTTCAATAATATACACTATTTTTAAAATATCAAATTTACATAGGACTATTTTATTATTATTTATACAACATATAACTCTATACGTACGATTAAACGACGAGAGCAGATTCATATTATTTATTTTTGATGACTTATATACTCGTATATTAAAATACAATATATATTGACAATAGTTAAAATGGGTTATTAATAGTATTTAATCTTTTAATATCGGCGAAGCCAACTCGAAAAAAACATTACGAAGTAAGAAAAAAAATTACTTTTATTAGTTGTCTTATAAAAATATCAAATATAACCGAGTAATTTGTTGTAACCTTATCATAAAATGTATAAAATGCTCCATAGTCATAATTGTGTAAAATAGTATATAGTCATAAAGAACAGATTATTCATAATTATAGGTATTCGATATAACTTTACTCTAACTACGTAACTTCGAAAATTAACCCGTTTTGTAACTTCGGTAGGTATGAAGCTGCGGTGATACTTATCCAATTGGGAAAACCCCCAAATAATATCATATGTGCGTTTGAATATAATATGGTGTAATGCACGATATGGCTGTGTTTTGAAATATTTGGTAAGGTTAGGAAAATAGGATAAAAGGGGCAATCAAATAAGACTAAACTAGCCACCAATGAGATGTGGGAATATACTCGTAGAATACTTTAACAGATTAAAAGGAATAGATGAATGTAATATTTACACTACAGTTTGATAATACGATGCGACGTCTTTCAACTGTTAAAATGAATTCCAGATAAGTACAATATGAATATAAATATACATATTAGCATAAAACAAGTTTTAAGTAGTTACGGGTATATCTGTTCGTATACTCGTATCTATATCCTTTATATGAACATTTATTTGTTAATAATTTCTTGCAATTATTTTTTCAGCACAGCACCACTTTAAATTAATTATCAAAATATCTTTCTTAAAACAGGAAATAGTCTGGTTAGGTGTTTCGCAAAAGCATTTTAATAAAATATTAATGTAATGAAATTAAATAAATAAAAATACTTTCTTGACTAAATATATATTTTACTGTGTGATCTTTTTTATGATATATTTTTTAAACTCCTGTTTTCTATAAAAAAAAACTCTTTAACTTTTTTATGCTGAAAAGTGTTTTCAGATTAAAATGATTTCTCTAGGATTTTTCTATAAAAGCTATTAAGTTTTTTATTACTCCTATTTGTTACCTTAGAAAGGTAGCTTGGTTGTATATCTATTGGTTGGCAAAACTCCATAGAGACTTCTTAATAAAATGATCTATTATCATGTTGTGAATTGTTAAAGCGTTTGACTAATAACCCAGCGAAATTTTAATCCGTAAGTGGTACAAGCATTATTACAATCATATTCCCTGACGAGGAAGAAAATTTTGGCACACGCTAAAATTTAGCTTATTTTAGTACGACTCAAAATAATTGTTATAGTTTGAAGCATTATTTTATTTTAAATACCCTTAATGATAATTCTCTAAAAGGTTTTTTCCGTGATTATATATTTTGAGGTTCCATGTTTCAGACTTTATTATGGAATCCGTGTCGCAAATATGCCAATTTCGCTGAATATTATTAAAAGTTTTTACCCGACTTGATTGATGTTAAACTCAAAAGCACTCCATGAGCGACCTCTTTCGTGTTTATTTTATTGGTAAAGTTCTCAAGAGCTCTAAAAGAGCCAAGTTTATGGATGCCCCCAAAATCCGACGGAAGTCCGCAATTTGAGTTTGAGCGTGAGAACAGTGCGGTTTCGTGTCACCGTCTGACCTTTGACATGTTTTTCAAAATTTCCTAAATTGGCGAATAAATTAATACCTACGCGCAACGGAACAACGATCATCCACTCAGGCTGTGAGGGAACTGCCTCGTGCCACTGCCACTACTATTACGTAAACAAAGTATGTGAACCTATTTCAGTACCAGATTTTTACGCCATGATACTCGTAGTATACTCGTATAAATAATAGTATTGTATCAGCGAGCGTTTGGTAACACTGCAACCTCTGTTCGCTGCCTTCTCAACTAGACTAAGTGTCTGTCTTAAAGAAGGCTATTCAATTTGTTCTATTTTTTGATTAGTGGCCAACTGACACTATTTTTAGACTACGAGAGTTTGAGAGTTTGTTGACGAGAGTTTGATTTTAGAGGAAAAAAATATGAAATATAAGCTATAATGATATATTAAAAAGTTATAATATAATAAACAGATAAATAAGTTGATTAATAGTGTATAATATAGTAGTATATATTAGAGGATTAAACAATAAACAAACAATATTATTATAAAAATTACATAATATGTGGTTTTATTCAATCCTTGACATCTAAAATAGTACATTCTGCGGACGGTGTATTGTGTTTCTCCTCTCTCACAAACGACCAATTATACCCTTTCAATTAATTTACGGATGAATTCACGGGTGAACAGTAATTAACATTCTGTTCTTGCGTTTGACGTGCGGTCATTTCTTTCTCATTGCGGAAAATTTAATCCTTTGTCTTTGTCTGCATGGGGAACAAAGAAAAAACAAAAGGACTAATAAACCATATGTCCACAAACATATTCCTTTGTTTCTAAGAGTGCATTAAAAAAAAGATAAATTCAACTAAAAAGGAAATCTTTTTATTTAAATTTTCAAAATATCTTTAACTAGAATGCAAACATCTTTATACTCTAATTTCTATGGTTGATGGTGTATCTTATAAACAAAAGGTTATGTTTGTAGACCTTTTTCTTAGAAACTATAAAAGATACACAGTGTTTTTAGAGACTATACAATCTATCTAGAATAATAAAAAAAGAAATATGCCCTTGAACGATTATTGCAAATTTTTTTTAATTTTTCGTTTTTCAGTTTTTTTTTCTGTGAGCTCTCTGCTATGCTTGATCGTTTTTACTTTTAATAATTGAAACAATGTACTGACAATAAAAATGTTAACTATCAATAACATAAGTTAGACCAAAATCAATATTAAAATATAACTCAAAAAGACATGGGTAACATGGGTGACTAAGATGGATTTTTTTATTTAAAAGATATACGATCGTAGATCAATGCCTGTGGCATTACTCATGGTAGAACTAGCGAATAGTTTTAAAAAAATATAAAATATCCTTTACCTTTTTTTATTAGGTTATCTTGAATATCATTCACTACATTATTACGCTATTACAAGATCTGTTTAATATTATCACGTAAAGTTTACCTTTGTTTTCTCATAAACACAATTAATTTTGTTATACTTTGTGTATTAATAATTCTCG
The DNA here is from genome assembly GCA_020383195.1 of Neomicropteryx cornuta. Taxonomy (NCBI): domain Eukaryota; kingdom Metazoa; phylum Arthropoda; class Insecta; order Lepidoptera; family Micropterigidae; genus Neomicropteryx; species Neomicropteryx cornuta. The sequence goes on from JAHKQU010000014.1 coordinate 19,173,643, forward strand.
GAATCGCAGGACCTTTGCGGGATTGAAGCTGATTTTTTTATTGGGAATTTTCTTACCATTATAGTCATGTTTTTAATCTACACAGTTTTAGAATATAAACAATTCCCAAACAAGTTAAAATATTTGCTATATCAGACAACATTTTTAATATACTTTCCTATTTGATAGGTGTCGTAATTATACTTACTTTCATTAGCTGGGTACCTACATACCAAGATTCAGAAGTGTACTATGTAACCCAATCTCGTAAACATCTCTGATCATAGTCTTGTATAGCTCGATGAATAAGTACTATAATTCATACCCAAATCCGAGGGATGCAGATAGCGACGAGGGAGAGAGGGTAAGAAATGGATCTGCCGAAAGTTGAGTCCCGTTCGATGTCTCGTTCCGACCATAATGAAGATAATTTTCGCGACAGATTCTGTTGTCGAAACTTTATTTCAGCCGTTTTTCACGATATTTGCAACAGGCACATCACATTTTTCTTCTTTTCCGCTTTCAAAGTTGAGTTGATGAAAACAATTTCATCAAGTTAGGGAAGTTCAAATAGCATTTGCATATATAAACAAATTATTCAAAGTTCTAGAAATGTTTTGCGCAACCGACTTTTTTACTTTTCTGGTAATTTCTGTCTGTAAGAACAGAAATATATTCATATTTTATTCGTTCTCAATTGCAAACGCTGCAAAGATAATATTTTTCGTTACTAATTCAGTTAAGAGGGAAATAGTCGATATTTATGTATTAAAAACAAGCGCGGGGTCTGAGCCGCTGTTCACGATCCATTGCCCTGTCCCTCACTACAGCCACCAATCTCCACGTAATCACAGGCAAATTCGATAACTACAAAGGAGCAAAGTATAATTTACGAAAATATTTCGGAAGACCGAAATAGAGTAGTTCCCATATTTATACACAGTAATAATAGTTTTGATAATTTATTATTACTGTTACCTAGTGAGCATATACCAAAGCAGGTTTCCTCAGAATTTGTTATTTTCCTGGATAGCTAGCTATTTACACACGGCTTGCAAAAATGCCACAATTTAAGTACAAAAAAGCCCTTCAAAACGTTTGTTAATTATTACTTGAGTTTTATAAAAAAATCTATTTACCAGCAAAACTAGATTTATGTAAGGTTTTTATTTTTATAAAAAAAATATTACAAATTTTAACAACAACGTTTAAGAGTAAACATGTAAAGTTAACAACAACGTTGTCAAGTAGGAAGAGTAAATTTTAAATTCTGTACTTTTAACTAGCTTTCAATTTAATTTTTGTTTTTCTTATATTTTACTTTCATTTCATGTTTCTCGCTTGTTTTGTCATCCCTAGGTAATATACAATTATTAGTCTTGTGTCTCGCTTTTGTGAATATATTCTCATGTCATTTTTAATTTTCACCCCTTAGATTCGATTATTACAAAAAAAAAATGTGTTAGCTCGCACAAAATGCTAAGTGCCCTAATAGAAGAAGAACAAATAATTAACTCAGAACTTTCCTCTTTTTATCGGAAAATCAAAAAGGGTAAAACCTGCGAGGCAGTTTTGAGGGTAAAACCTGAAGAGCAAAATTAATTCTTTCGCCCCAAAAAAAATAGTTCAGTCAGTCCCTATTCTATTTATTATTGTGTAATGCAATCCGTGTCCGTGTGCTACGAGGACATAAGAATAGTTCTTGGATTGTTACAGAAGTTCATATAGGAAATGCAGCCTATGGTCGGTCAACCACATGGGTGCCAACAGTTAAGATCCCTGCAAATTCGCGTCGCCCACCAGACTTCTTTGGCCGATTTTCCTTCACCTTGCAGACCCAACGGAACGAAACCAAGGCTAGAGGCCTTTTTATTTATTTATTTATTTTTAGAATATACTGAGGCCATATTTTAAAATACATTTAAGCGAGTTTTGTATTTTAAACATCCCGGAAAAAAACACAAAAAAAAAATATTTATTAAAATGTTTAAAAAAGGGGACATTTGGGGCGCATTCTGTGTTGCCCCTTAATTTACGCTGTCCTGTTAAATTTTTATGTTGGTATTGCCCACTCCCTAAAGGTTTATTTAAGTAGTCTCGTTGTACCCCACGAAATAATTCCATTTCAAAGATGAGATTTCACTAATGCACAATATACAGATAGGTACGATTACCACTTCTTTTTTTTTGTGATTATTACACGGTTTAGTGAATAGAATGAGGAGCTTTTTATTCTATTCAAATTTAAGTAAATTGTGCATTAATTAGAGGTATGTTACTATCATTCTGTTCTTCTCCAGACCCTCGGGAGATGTGCCCTTTTCGAAAATGAAGAAAGTTTTCTAATCGTGTTGAAAACGAAACTTTTGGGTTGTGCAAATTTTCACCTAAGGCTCCGTCCCTTGTTTTTGATGTCATTCTTCCTAAATTTAAGGGATCCTCGAGTGTGGTCGTTTATGGCTTTTGCTGTGCCTTTTGAACAATTGCGCAACGGTGCTCTAACCTATGAGGTATTAAATAAAATTATGAGGTACTAAATTAAATTTTCGTAAATGATGGCCATTCTTGCGCAATTTAATCAGACGTTAAACGCGTGATTCTTAATATATTTTTTTTAAAAAAGTTATAATACTGATTGATTTAGCTAGTAAAATTACAATAATAATTGGATATTGCAATTTCTGCATTGTTTTAAATTTTATTTTGTTATCCTCTATTATTTTTTTGTTTCTTATTTAATGGACCACATTTTTGTATGCTTTTTAGAAAAATAAACGATGGCTATTCTTTGATTGGGCAGATATAAAGATTAAATCTTTGAAACTGCTCAGTCGGCGGCTAGTCTAGTAGTAAAATTGTAATTATACGTATAATAATAAGATCGTTTTTCTGGTTGGCTTTTATTGATGTATTATAGTTTATTTCCTAGTCCTAAAATGCTGCCAAATGTGCCTGCGCTAGAGTCAGGGGAGATGGTGGTAATGAAGCGTTAAAAATGCTTTGACCATGTGCAGATTCGAACCTTTGTCCAATAGATCAACGCCTTAACCACTGCACTACCACGATCTTCAAGATGATCAAAATATGAACTGTTATTTCCATGATAAGCATTCGCCCGAGGGCAATAATACCGCTAATCAGGTTTAATCCCTGACGATTCCAACGCTGAACATCCGCTTTAACGCTCCTTTTGTTAGAACGGGTTCAAATCCCTCTTCGGCCTCCATAATTTGCCATTAGTCGACGTCACTCCCTCAGGATTTCAGGATTAAAGCTTCATTCGTAAATCAATAGTTCATTGAGTACATTATTTATTTTATAAGATAATATTAGTTTAATATTAAGAATTCACACGAATACATGACAAAAACTCTACATTGATACGAAATCTGACATACACCTTTGATAGATACTCACGTATGACACCTTCGATAGATACTCACGCATTACACCTTTGATAGATACTCACGTATTACAACTCACGTATTAACCTAATGTTTTGTAAGCGTCAAAATAAAAATCACGCATATAAAAAATTGTAAAAAATATGTACAAGTAATTAAAAAAAATGTTCATGAGAAATATATTGCAAGTGAAGATCATCATTTCATTTATATATTTTATGTAAACGAATGTTATGCTGTTGAAAATATATAATTATCTAGAAATGATCATACTAGTGTCAAATGGTCAATATGGTTTTAGGGTAAAATTAGGAACAAGCAACGCAATATTAACAATCACCAAATTCATTTCCACAAATGTGGATTCAAAGCATAAATTTCTAGGAGTGTTTCTTGATTTGGCCAAGGCATTTGGCATAGTTTCTCAAGATAAATTGATAGTAAAACTAAATAAAATAGGTATGGACACCAGAAGAGTTAAATTGATTCCAAAGTTACATCACCAAATGCACACTGTGTCAAATGGATAATCTCTAAAGTGACTATTTTAACATCAAATGTGGTGTTCCTTAAGGTAGCATTGGGACCTATTTTATTTCTTGTATACATAAACGACATACAATATAAAAATAGCAGGATCAATAATTTAATAATAAATAAGTTATTTGCTTATGATATCGAGTTTTTTTTTCATGTTGGGATCCAGTATTTGAAAAGGCAGAAACTGCTCTTGCAAAAACGAAAGACTGGTTAAACAAAAACTTACTTACTCTCAACATTAACAAAACATTAATTAAAGTATATGGTATTTAGTATTGACTTCAACCCAAACCAGATAAGCATTTAACAATATATGTATGGCTGCGAAAAAGTTGCGTGTACATGTGGGCCTCTTGAGCGTGCAACCTGTATTCAATAATACCTCGGTGTACAATTTGACTGCTATTTGCGCTGGAACTGTCATGTAGACTTGACTGCAGAAAGACCTAGAAAGGTACTCTACATGTTTAGGAACAAACGAAACGTACTAAAAATATCTACATTAAAATCTGTTTACTATGCACTGGGAAAGTCAATTTTGACATACGGACAAATAGGCTGGGGCGGTATGGCTAAAACAAATTTAGATCCCTTAATAAAAGCACAAAAAGCATTATAAAGAGTGTTAAACTAAAAACCATATCGTTACTCGTCAGACAGACTATTTAATGACTTTAAGGTACTTGATGTCCGCCAACTCTTCCATAAAACAATTGTAGCGTACTACCGAAAGGACTCGATAGGATATAATATTAAAAACAATAAAAATAATGTAGGTAGGGTAAAATGATCAAAAACTATTTATGAACAACACTACCACGACCGCACTAAAACTAACAAGACACACTACACACGGTATGACAAACACTTTTATGATATTTTATGTTCTGATATGGTTTTTGTCATTCCATTTGCTTGTTTAGTTGATATCAGACGATTGTGTATGTGAACTATTATTATAAGGGCCAATTCCAATTACAAACCGATGACGACACGTCGACGTTATCGCAATCTACCAGTGTCGTTTCGCCAAACAAGAGATAAATTGTAATTTCTCTTTTTCAGACACTGCCGCACAATCGTTAACGTAAAGTGTCCGACGCCTTTTCAACAGTTTCACATTGAAATTGGCCCTAAAATAAATTAATAAATTAAACCGAGAGCCGGTAAGGATTTAAGAGTAATATCTCTGAAATAATACAAGATTTAAATACGTTTATTTAAATCTAATTTTTTGCTTTTACAAAGATGGACGTCAGGCTTATGAAAGTGCCATTTCGAAAATGCTAAATTTCTAAAAAAGTGTAAAGGTTAAAATTACTAAAATGCTTAAAGTAATACTGTGGAAATTTTTACTAAGTTTTAATATTACGTATCTCCTAAAACATAAAAATTATTTAATCAAACCAAATTAAATTTAATTATTTAACCGAATAATATTACTTAGCATGAACTTATGTTGATTTTATTTCTCGCGTTCATATTGTACTATGAAACTTGAAACAACTGAGGACGATATGATAAAGATGCTGTTAGCTACAAGCACCGCATCAATATGCTCGACCCAACGGAAGGCTATTCTCGCATCGCTCAATACTTCCTGCCCACCTTTCGGGCTTAGTTTGACAGCGCCTGTATTTGAGTGTCCATATTACCTTACGGGAAAGGACCAGAAGGGCCTACAGACGTACGCTAAATCATCTGAAGCCGCCCATCGTAGCACAGGAGTATCTTTCAATTGCCTTTTATCGAGCGCTGTATTTTGTACGTAAATTCTGTAAAAAAAAAAATAGGTGTGAATATAAATTCGCGTTTGCCTAAGCACATCTACCTAAAGATAAATTGATGGTTAGTTTTACCGATTATATGTATTTTTTACATCGCTTGGTCGAAATAAATGAGGGCTCTGACGCTTGTCAACATTTCAAATTGTTAAAAAGTCACATCTGCCATATATATATTTTAATTTTATGTCAGAGAAAACTTCCACCGCATTCTGAGATCATTTGTTCATCAAACAACAAACTCTAATAAACTCCTATCGACTTACGTCGTTACTAAAACATTTACACGTAAAAGCATAAGAAAACATTTCGTAGACTTTGTAATAAAACATTGAAATGTATTTTATATTTTTCATAAAAATTCATTTTGTTGTTCACATTCTGTGACACAGAAAACATACTATGTCCTTTAGATTTTTCATATCAAGATTTAAAATAAAATAATTTAAAATAAAATCTTAAAGGAAATATATTAATTATTTCTTCCGGTGGTAGGAATCCTTCGAAAAGGTTCTATATTTTTAAATAAACTTTAAAATAAAATTGGTTCTGTATAATATTTTAGATAATCATATAACGTTCACATAAATAATATTATTTACCTGTTTTTAATACGATTTTATTTAATGTGAAATATTATTTTGTCAATAACTTTCCAAACGAAAGGTTTGCGTGCTCTTACTCCCTTCCTTCCTCTCTTTCCCTATATTTTTTCATTTTGAAACATTTACTTTTGTGAAAAGATTACATTTTAACCTAAAGGTTTGAAAATTCCTTTTTTAATATTAGTTAGTAATTTTAGGAAACAAACTAATCAATACTGGTACGACTGATATTAAACGATTTTAAATAGTGTAATAAAATGATAATGCTTGCAGTTGGCGATTCAAAGCGAGTTTTGTTTCCATTAAAATAATAATCCAGGATTAGTATACTCGTGGTATAAAGATGACGGAATAAAAACTTAAAACGATCATCCGTTTTCATATCATTTCATTTCCGCGCATTTCATCTATAATGGTGTTTCATATGCGCCGCCATCGTAACTCGACAACTATTCACAATTCATATTATCAAATACTACGTCACGTTTTAATGTGCCATAAACGATTTATAGCTAGTAATCTCTGTCGCCTTTTCATTCTCATTTTATGAAATATAATCCGTACCATTTTGAGTGCACCGATTTTATTAGTTCATACGTATTTTGTTAGCCATCTTAAAACAATTTTCTGTAGGACGCATCTACGATTTGCATACATGAACGAAGAACACTCCTTTGAACGATTCTGACCTACAAATCGTTACGTGCAAAAATAAGCCTTATACAATGAACGTAAAGGATTAAACTCTATTATGGGCATTAACGGCACTTATAATACAAACCGCGTACATTTTGCATGAAATATTGTTAGAAATTCGTTTTTTTTTTACATTTTTAGGATAATATTTAAACAAAATTTGTATCGGCAATTTCCTAGAATAATAGGCAGGTCTTTAAATAGGTTTTCAAAGGTGAAAACCTGTAAAATGCACATTTTTGTGGCACGCTCTCTTAGGCACTTTTAATGCTTTGCCGTATTGTTGCAACTTAATTGATGATGTTATAAGCGCATGAAGTTTTTACATAATTTCTTACTCATAATAGGAAACATAAGCACCCTTTTGAGGTTGAGGAAAGGGTCTCGGATCACTCTGTATATTTATTCCAAAACCTAATTAAACTAAAAAAAAAATAAAAACAAACAATTTCTATTTAGGATTGACTTTTAACTTTTAAGCTGCGAACAGAGGTTGCAGTGCCAGTGGTACCCAGCAAGATAGTCAATGAAAAATAACTAAATAAAAATGAAAGATTTGTAATATAAATAGAGTAATAATTTATAGAAATTGCTGATTGAAAAACTTGATATTTAAGTCAACCCGCAAGTCAACAGCGACCCACATTCAGGGGCATTCCATGCAAACGAAAGGAAAATATTTATTTACACGCGCGCGAGAAAAAGTTTCAGGTCAGAGTCCGAATCAATCATTCGTCCTTTTGAGGGTGGCTGTGCGGCGAACAGGGGGGGGGGCGGCGGCGAAGGGTTGTCCTGAAAATTGTTCTCGCAAAATCGTTCATTAATGCGCATGACCCTCGTCTAAGATTCGATCGCTTCGGGTCGCCCCGCGCGATACGTTAATGCTCTTGGTACAAGTATTGCGCTTAAAAGATGAGTCCTAACCCGATATTCAATTCAAATCGGGGCAGTCTAGTAGTTACTGCGTTTGACACAGACCTACCATTTTAAACAATTCATTTCTCAGGCACAAGCAACATTCAGTTTAGTTAAATAGGACCCTATATAATATATCAAAAAAAATATATCATTCTTTGCAAATAAAGTGAAAGAGTAATTTAACGGAAAATAAGTTAAAACAGTCTGTCACGCGCTGGCCGCTCAGCGAGAGCAGGATAGAATTAGCTTTTATACGACTAGTACCTGCTAGACAAATTTGTCGTAAATATTTTTGATATTTTATCCTTAATAATTGTACTTTAAATTTTAATTAGTTACAATCAAGAATTGTGTAAGTGTTTCTTGATTGAAAAAAAGGTAAAACAAAAACAAACAGTAGTTCAGAAAACATACAGAAAATAAACATTTACGAATAATAAAATCAATGATGGAATAGAATCTTTCCACGTATGTCTAAATTACAAATATATATACAGGGTGTATTTATATTCACTGATGTCCTTTTAGGGGGTCGATAAGGATCAATAATCAAAAATTTATCATGAAAAAATTTTGAAATAATGTTTCACAATTTTAAAATAATGTTTCCCAAAAACGAATTCGAAATCTCTATAAAATTGTTTAAATGTTTGAGAAGGCGGTTGAACGCACGCGCGAGATCGGCGAATGACCTTCGCGCCCGCGCGGTTCGCGAAGCTCGAAGAAAATCAAAGTTTTTTAATAATATAATTATTTTAATAAATTTTTTTGTTTTCGAAATTCATATTTTTTCCTTAAGTTAGTTGTCGATATAGATCAACCTCATAAAAGGACTAAAAGTGAATATAAATACAACCTGTATAACGGTTAAAAATTAAATTATATAAAATTAAAAATGTACGTAAATAATATAATATCCTCAAAAATTAAAATATTTTTTTACACAATTGTTTTATAGTATGGAAAGTTTAATTAAATAGTCAAAAAGCCAAAGCAAAAAGCCAAAATGCAATGGCTTTCTAAAAGCCATTTTTTAACATTTGATAAGTATTTCCTAATATCAATAAATGTTTAGACCGTGTCCCACGACCTTTTACGATGAACTTTTTGATCTTCTTCTATTGGTCTAGTTCTACTAATATTTGTAAAGATAGTATATCAAAATTTATCATGGTTTCATAGAAATTAATCTGTAAATTATAATAAAATTATCATGTAGACCAAATCAAACGTAACTGTGCAGCGAATTAACTAGCGAGTCGGAAACATATCGGTAATTGGCACTACTGCAAAAAAAGTAATCAAATTCGGCTATAAATTATCTTAGTATTTTTTAATCAAAATCATAACTAGAACAGTGATTATCACCCCTTTAAGTTTTTTTAAAGGACACGGTGTATAGATATGTGATCTGTGATTTATATTATTATTGTTTTATTACTCTAATTTTGAAAATGTGTATAATATATTTAATGGAATATAATATATGTCTAAAAGTATTTATATGGTATAAGTATAAAGATCCGTTTTTAAATTAAATACAATCCAGTCATAGTAATGCTTATTTTGAGCGACTACTTCACTTCCGTCATTATTGCTAAATAGTTCAGTTACATCCTGTATTTTATATTTTAAGGTTGAAAAAATGGCCCACAATCACGTATTGTCACATATGGTCACGTATTGATCGTAAGCGATGTGGGAATAATCCATTCGTGACCGCTTGACACCAGTTATATAGCTCAATAATTGATGGAAGATAATGCGAAACGACCCTTTCAGAGGGTATTCACGTGATCTACGAGGATCTGAATCTCCAGACATCTGCCGCTCTTCCAGAAGATTATGGCAGTTGATATAATGTCACTTATCCTACATATAATCTATCACAGCAAATTAACGCCAGTACCTAACCCTTACGCCTGCGTCTGACTCGAAAGGCCCTGCCCAACTTTTATTTATTTATCAATAACGAATACAAGATCATAAACATACCATGATACAAAATCTCACTTTTAGAGTTGAGTTTTAGGGTTGTAGTATTAACTGACAAATTGACAATATCAACATAACCTACGTTGAATGTGTTATTTCTTTGTAAATATTCATTAAATTATTCACTTCGCGGATCATTCGCATCCATTTATACACCATAATCATTTTTCACCGTTTCTTATTATTGTTTCATTTTTAAATTATTTTTTTACCACTTTAGTGAAAGTTTGACCGTATTTATAAGACGCACAAATAGCTTGGTGAATGCTAGGGGCAGGGGGGGGGGAGTTGAAGGCTTTCATAAAATACAGTGGTGTATTTAAACCAGCTTGCATTACATTCAAGCAATGCAACTATGTGTGCGTTGCTTGTGCGTAACGGTATTTAAGAAATACAATTTAATGTTTAACTATATATATGTATGTATGTTTGTATGTTTGTATGTTGTGTGTGTATATGTATGTTTTACTATAAATATATAATATGTAAAATCTTTTTGTAAAGTTCTTATTGTTTTGTAAACACCTCGAATCTTCAATATAGAAAAGGGTAGACAATCTGCGTTTTATTGCTTAAACAACCTGCATATAGCACCGTTTAGATACTACAATATATATGTTTAAAATATAAATATACATACTTTAACAATTATTTAATCAAATACCAAAAAAACTTCAAGACATTAAAATCAAGCTCAGGGGAGGTTAAAGGATTTCTTTTTGAGGTCGTTATAACTGAACCACTCTTCTATTCTTTTCTATAAGTATGTTAACTTTCTTTTTCTTTTCTTCACTATTGTTCTGGATTTGTAATATGATACATTGTGGAAAATTTCATTTATGTTTAAACGTGTGAAAAATTTAAGCGACTCAGGAAAAAAATATACCTATATATAAGAATTTGTGAACTTTGTAGGTTAAACGGTTTATGTAAAATATATAAAAACAAAGCATATATTAACACATCTACATAAGATTAGGTAAAAAATATATTATAACTTGACAAATTTATCATTTTTCATTGAGAAATCTAATTTCGCAACACATGATACGCTCTTGTTTTACCAAAACAAAAAGATAGTAAGAAAAGAACAAGATACATTCCTGGTATCTTTCTAAAAAAGATTTTAATCAATTAATATTAGCCTTTAGGCCAAGGGACAAATTGTTACTGTTTCATTCCATGCGCACAAGCTTCCGCGTCTCAACTTGGGAGCGGCTTTGCTCACGAATACAGCGCGGCGTAGTGTAAGATAGAGCATTTACTGTATCCAGCTAACCGCTCCTTGAAATTTCAATAAGTATACACCTGTATGTTTATATGTAAATTGACGTTTGCAGATATGAAAGCGCTTTAAATATATATAAAACTTAACTATCTACGACAGCAGGTAAAAATAGGTCATTTAACATAATATTATTATAAACTACTGACTTGAAGTTCCAATTAAATAATTAGTCAGTACTTGAAATATTGTAAACTGGTAAATTGAAAGGTTTTATTAAGGTATTTCGTATATTTTTATACAAATTACCATAAAAATAGTTAATGGCAAATGCATTTGACATTACCAATAAAAATATTCCTCAATTATATGTAATTTCCGTGAAAGGCGACATTTTTATCTTATCAAACTATCAATCTAAATCCAAAATGATTTTTAATCGTGTGTCGATATAAATCATATTGTTCGTCGAATGGATACACGCAATAGACATTATTTCATTATTTCTGCGGGCGTTTAAAATACAATACAATATCATTTCTTGCAAAGTTTTCTAAAGTTGATATACATAAATCATATTCCATCGAGATTTGTGATAAATAGTGATAAATGCGACCGAATAAGTATATATTTTTTTTAAATCAAATCAATGTAACCACAACGTAATTAAAAATCCATTGTTGGTATCAATACTGAGTGAATTGTTTTTTAAACCTACCATATCATACACAAAATGATATATTTTTTATTGGTTTTGGTTAGTAAAAAATATTCTAAAAATGAGAGGGTTCCAGTTAAAATAAGAACAATATTTTTTGTGTAAAATAAAAAAAGCTGCACCGACTTCGACGTTTTGGTGGAAACTTTTTATTATTGTTTACTAACAATAAAAAGTTTATTGTACCTATTATTTCTTAGTTGTTTTAGGTTTTATTTTTCAAAAAAGTCAAATCAAATTTAACACTGTTAGCGCTTCTTAAATTGATCTTTTTAGATCATATATTACATACAAATCAACTTGTTTTAAAAGAGTTTAACTCCACGTCTACTAGGCACATACATTAATAATTTTTATTAATTTATTAACATAATATTTTTAAACATTAATTTAAATGTCATGACAAATCCTACCTAACTGGACAATGCTCGCCCCGTGCTAAGATAGGCTGTTTATGGTAGTACTTGTTTCTTTTAAGGAGCCGAGCAACATAAAATTTCGTTGTCATAAATAAATATCGTTTAGTTTATATACATAATTTATAAATATTACATTTTTTACACATAATTATATACATATATGTATACTATATATATTATGAATTTTTAGTGTATACTATACATTTTTATACATATAAACAGTATACATTTTTTAAAACCTTTGATCACTAATATTATTAGTCATGTGATCCTATTATACATAAATCATATTAATTAGTTGGTTCCACTCAACAATCTATTTATATTAATTATTTTGCGTACCTATTTTTCAAAAATTAAATCATTCTAATTATGTTTAAATTGTTATATTATAGCGCTCAGTTTAATATCGCTACGAAATCTGAAATATTGTTGTTAATCTAGTGATTTTAAGGGTAATTCAACTGGTTACTGACAATGCCATTCGCATGTCTTCTACAAAAGCAACCGACCTGAATTTTCTTCAGTTCCCATTCAGCAATCATTGTCTGTGAGGCTTTATTTCGGTTTTCAATCACTGCTATTATTCCGGTCGCATTGTTCGCGAAAATTCAGTTACCTAAACCTCCGCTGATTAGGTTTCCTCCAAGGAAAATAGATACGTCTATGACTCGCAAAGTAATTCTCCTCCGTGAAAGGGCCCGGCCCTCATTCCGCGGCCGTTCAATTATACCGTTTCGTGGTTACGCCCTCGGGAGGATTGGAGATGTACCTACCGAATGTATGGACCAAAATAAAGTAATCATATTGCATTACTTCCCACGATAATTAGTATGCATATTTAGAGATGTCATTTCACTCCCTTCAAGGCCGCTCTATCGTTTTATTTATTTATTGAATAGATTTATACTCTGTTGCCGAGCGTCATTATTTTGCCGAAATAACTAAAACCAAAATGCTGTTTAAAGATTGTGATGGGGGGGGGGGGTTGGTTGGTTTGGACATAGAGAGAGAGAGTTAGGAATAATAATTATTTTTCATTTAAAATGATATGTTCGTAAATAGAACCGTTCGTTCCTTTTCTCATATTTATCTTTATTTAGGACCTTTACATTTATATGTGAAGGTCCTAAAATAAATCTAAAAGAAGGTCTAAATAAATATTAAATAATTTAAAAACAATAAAAGAGGCGGACAATTTACCTCTCACCAGTTACATAACAACACGTCACGTCACACTGACATCAATAAATGATAATAATTTTCATATAATATAATACGAAGAAATTATGTAATGTTTTGTTAAAACCCACTTGATTGGCACTCATTGATTACATAAGAGTAAAATTAACCAAAACTAACATTGTCATATTATGTGTTCTTTGTTTTATTATGCAGATTCTATTTTATATTATTCTATGTTATATTATTTATTATGCAAGGATTGTGTTCTGCATTTGTAATATTCCGACTCAATATTATTTGTATTCACTTCCTATTTGATTTTGTTCTTTAAACCAATACAGGATGTTTTATAAGTTGAGGATCAAACTGAAGTGGAGGGTAGGAGATGCCAAGACTGACAATATTTTTAATACATACATTGTCATATTGTGTCTTAGTTAATCTCATAGTTTTAATAATAGTTTTGTATTAGAAATAAACGCTGGCCTACCCTTGTTTCGGACAGAATCATAGGAAATACCCGCAGCAGTAACTCGTTTGAATAAAACATCACATCTAAGCTTTCATGGCCAAGATATTACACACCAGATATAAATTTACATGCATTCACACGCAATTATTTTTAAATTTTATTCAAAAGAACTCTGCTTGCATCATAATATAATTTGTTTAAAATATCAATGTAGTTTTAATGAGTAAAAATAATATTAAATAATTTTTAGTAAATCCTATTAAATTGGGTTATACAAGTTGAATTAAAAATCACTATTGCCCTCTTTATATTAACAAACAAATATAGATCAGCAACCAAAAAATTGAAACGACGTTTCTCAATTATGGGAAAAAATAATTTAAAATTGTATCAAACGGTAGTTGATCTGTCCGAAACATAACAAACCCGACGTCGGTCGCGTCAAGTTCAGTTGAGTGCTACGCTTCGCCGAAGCAGAGGAGTTGCTTCAGCGCAATGTTCCGACTATTGCGGATTTGGTTTAAAAAGGTATGAACAATTTTTTTCGAAATTATTTTTTATTCTTCCTCGCGAGACCGATCCAGTTATCGACATAGATTTTAACCCCCTAAAAGGATAGAATAGATCCTAAACCGGACCGGAGAACCTGGAAATTCAAGTAACGGAGCTATTTTCTATTAGGTATCCAATCTCGGCGGAGTCCTATCCGACAGCATTAGGGTTGACATCGAGTCTTATAATGTGTGTGGCGAATTGTTAGGCGAGGGTTGGTCGCACTTACCCTATCTTTTATTCAGCCGAGATCAAAGTTGGCCGTGCCGCTCTAACGGGAGCGCGCGACAGAGACGGCGGGCGTGACTTTATCAGCGCGAAGTTTACTCAAGCGCGAATTTTGTAACATATATTATTAACAAGTACCTGAAAATCTCTACGCCTTTCGGATAGACTTCAGCTATACAGTGAATAGATTACAAGCATTGAAAATGTTTTCAGTCAAATCATTTATTTATGACGCTAAAAACCGGAGTGTACGCAATTCACTGAAATACGGCTGCGTCTTTTTCTAGGTAGTTCCTATAGAAGTTTGTGTTTTACAACATTACTTTTATAGCGTAAAGCGCTGTTCTAAGGTAATCCTCGCAGAAATAAATGCCTTAAGGTGACTACAGGATGAACTTTTTCTCATACACATCCTTTTATGTGGTTATTCTATACTTAAAGTTCAACAAGTTACAGTCAAAATCCAAATTCAGTGAAGCCCATTTTCCCTGGTTAAATATGTTCTAACGAGGAGCTTTTGTTCCAACTAGATTTCTCTAGTCAACACTAGAATATACTGGTGAGTAATTTTGTTACATGTGAAACATTGTTTGTTATTGTTTTATATGTTGCAGTCGAAACCCGAATTCCGTTAAATCTGCCTTTTCTGGTTAAATCTGCTTTTGTTACAATTCTCACTCAAAACTAGAATAATATGAGTTGTCTAGCTAAAGATTTAAGACAACATTTTAAGACAACATTAAAAATGTGTGTGAATTATTTTATTTTATATAATAGTGCAATAGTGCAGAAGAGAGTGTTTAAAAAGGGTGTCCCAAGGTTCCGCGCATTAAAAAAAACAGCTAATAGGTCTTACGATGCTTAGTGTTATTTGTTAAGAAACTATATCAAAATTCATTATGGTATTCGAGAAAAAAAATGTTGAAGTTTCTATTCTAAATCATGTGAAACAGATATTTTTCAATGGCTCCTCCCTCGTCATAAGTACGTCACTGGGTCAGTAGGCCGCGGTCGTTCAAGATCGAGGTTAATGCCCTGCCACGTTGTTCGAAACGCCCCATTAGGGCGGAGCTAAATGATCGCTGTCTGATATTACTGGTCGAACAGAGGGCGGTCTAAGAAGAAGGGGTAACTCCTTACTCCTTCTCTGCAGTTTTAAGAGGGATGCTATTGGTCGACAGATAATATTGATTTATCGATTGATAAGATCGATTTACACCAATTTTATTACAAAAATAATAAATTTGGTGATGAAAATTTTTCGCATTTTGTTACATAATTTCTTACTCTTAATAGGGAACTTAAACACCCCCTAAAGTTTGTGGGATTGACCTTGGGCCACCCTGTATAGAGGGGCGTAATATGTGTGTGCCTAGTCGACGGTGATTACGAGTATACTGATTATGATAAAAATAGAATTACTAATAATTAATTTACCTATAAAGAAAATATTTTTTACAATATTACGTACATCTATCTCATACTAAACTGCATAATTTCTTTTTTGTATACTCACTTTTTAGATCTTTTAATATAATGTTGAAAAGCACTGGCCTTAAACAATAGAACTATTTTTGAATTGAGTGCCAGGTGGTAGTAAGGCTGAACTTCGCATAACTTCGGTTGACCGCAATTGTTTTAAATTTTAATAACAAACCGATGACGAGGCGTCGGACTTTTTCCCATATACCGGTCGCGTTTCGTTTGAAGCTTGATTTTTGAACAATAACATAAAATGATATCATTGCTAAATGGTCCTTTTACGTTTCACTACTGTTAAAGGGTTATACAGGTTGTTCCAAGATCATACCCGAAGACTTAAGAAGGCGGAAGAAATTGTATAAAAAAATGCAAAAATAATTCATACCCAAATTTATTAATTTTAACGAAGCGCTCGTGTAAATTCCTTTTCTGCTCTCGGGCGCTTGGCTAATGCTGCTTGGCAAATGACTCGGCGCGACGCGGCCTCGCTAGCGACTAAACTTATAACAAGAACGATTTCATATTATCACGAAAAATTTACAATTATTTTTACTCGTAAACCATGATGAATTTTGATATGAGGTCAAAAAAAATCATGTTTGATATCGCCAGGCCGATAAGCAGGATTATTTATCAAGAATTCATTTATTTATTTAGGTTCACAATAATTTTAACAATACGGTTAAGCAATTAAGAACGATGAAACAGTAAATTCGTACTCCTTTTTGGTCTTGGAACACAGTAATATTAGAAAAGTAAGTTTTTTTTCCAATTCCACTTATTTATAAAAAAATACCTTAACGAAGTAAAAAAAAAAAAAAAAAATTAAAATATTGAGTTAAGGTGCATAATAACGTCATCTCCTATTACGAATATCTTACAAGTTCTCATCTCATCTGCATTTTGCAGTATCCGTTATCGGATACAATAAGGATGGTGTTGGTTAATTCATCATCGGTTAATAACCGATCATGAATTAAAATGGACGCGTAATTATTTTTGGTAGACCAATATTGCAATAATATTTAAATAAACAAGTTTTAAATCCACAAAAGTTTGTTTAAAACATTATAGTAATTGTATGTTTACCATACATATAATTAACTGATAATTCGATACAATGTAATAAATAAAAATAATACTATCGATATTTTTAAAAACTGCGATTATACCGAAAAGCAGTGCCTGCTACCAGGGTAATGGGTATTCAGCGTCCATTCGTTGTGTAACCATTTTCCTGCCGTAAAGAAAGACAAATCTAATTAAAATTGAATTCTAATTATAATTCAATTAGGAGCGAAGAATATTATATTCTGTTCCTTTAGACTTCTAATTAAAAAGTATTTTATCACTTATTAACCCATGTATGAAAATTTAAACATACAAGTCTATGTGCAACCATTGTTTACGATAAGAATTTAGTTTATATGTTTTTGAATTTTCTTTGAGAATGTAATATTTAGAGTATGGCAAAAATAATTCTCATGGCACATGTCATAGGAATAAATTTTCATGTAGAAGTCAAGAAGTCGTTTGGTTCATTAAAATCGCTACCTTCAATCGTAAAAGCACGCCCTTAATGCTTTTCGAAGCCGAGGTCAATAATGAGCCTAGTCCGGGTTGCCAATCGACTCGACTGTGGCATCCTCGTGCGCTGCCGATAACGGGTACAGTCGCAGTGTTGTTGTACAGTTGCGTCGAGTTTCGAGTGCCGATCGCTGGCCACACTAGCCGCGCAGGACGGGGGGATGTAGTCCAAAAAAAGAAATTTCGGTCACAGATTGCCATGACTTTGATTATATTTATTGGAGGGTAAGAAATCGGTGGAGGGGGGGATATAGACGAAGGGAGGTTTATGGTGGAACTCAGGGACTAGAGGAGAGTGAGGGGGGGAACCCGCCTAGGGGCAATCGCGATCTAGAAAAGTACCTCGTCACTCGCGATCCTTTTTCATTCAAGGTTCGCGATATTTCCTAAAAAATGTTGCGCCGAGATAAAATGTTATGACTTTTTTATTCTGAACTTTATGATTCATAGTGAACTTTATTTATGATATTCAGCAAGAAAAAACTTGTTTCGTCAACGAAAGATTATTTCTTTTAACTGTCGCAGACAAAGTGCATCCGTTAGCAAAGACGGGTTAAGTGTATTTAAATTTTAAAACGTTCTGGCTTTAAAATTTCCCTCCATCAACGATCTTTTAAAACTTAGATACATAGATACGGCAACTGATGGTGAAAAACGCACCACGCGAAGTACGCCACTTCGCGTCGAGTACACTCCTCGCTCTCCTCTCCCACTCCTCACTCTCGCGTATGTCATCGCGGCGCGCGGAGCGCCGGGGGGAATCTACCTGTATCGGGTTTTTACAACGACGATTTATATTACATGCCGTATCTATTAATTTTAAAAGATCGTTGCGCGCCATGCGTTCATTGAATATAAAAACAGCCTGTATATACACAAATCCTACATATAAAGATATGTTTTATTATTGAAATACAGTAGCTTATTTAAACTATATGAATGAATAATGAATCAATCGTTGAATCTAGTGGGTGATAGTGGTTTATTGTTTTTCTAAAAACATTTTTAACATGCAGTGACTAAGTGGTCAAGTGTGCTGGCTGTAGGTCAATGATTTATTGATAAATGCTGTTTTTCCACAGCTCATCGTGGAGATCAACAGTCAGCTGGCGCTGTTCCGCGACCTTCTGATCCACATCGGCCAGTCGAGGGACTGCCCGGAGCTGCGCGAACGGGTGCGCAGGCTGCGACGCGCATGCGTGGAAGCCTGCAAGCATAGCACGCAACTCATACTGCCCAATATCAAAAGGTAGGTTAGGTTCCCTCCTTCTGAATATTATAGATACCTTTTTATAGATCAGAATCGATATTAAGTTTCTTCAATCTTTGATATATTTTTTATATACAGGGTTGTCCCAAGACCATTCCATATTACGAGTAAATATCGTTTAAAAAAATGAGAAAATTACGTACCACCAAATTTATTAATTTTATTAACGCGCTGGTATAAATTCCCTTTGCTCCTTTGTTCGCTCGCTCGAGCTTGATCATGACTGGTCATTGACCCGGTGTCGCTAGCGCACGAACTTATAACAACAACCATTCAATATTATCAATTAGTATCTACATTTTTTTTCTCGGAAACCATTATCAATATTGATATACATTCTTTACAAATAATACTTAAAATCGTAGGGCCAATTACCTGGATTTTTTTTTATCGAGAATGGTCTTGGGACACGTTGTATATACCTATACTATTGATCATGCTATAAATCATGACGATAAACTTAATTCTATACTTTCTTTGGTTCTATTATTTTCTTTATAACCGACTTAGGGGGTATTCATTCATTTTTTTTATCATGTTTACTGCGTTACTGCGGAGTGGTTAGGTTATATTTTTTTTTTGTATTTGATAGGGGGATTGCCCAAGTGCTCTTATTTTAAATTATGAGACATGGTTTATAGGGAAGTTGCATACGGTAGATGTCTGCACAGACTTTAACGTTTTGGTAGGTTTTTTATCCACAAATTCAGCAATACTACACTATTTAATTGAATTAAAAAACTTTTTATATAAGATTTTATTAAGAATTTACATAAAATTCTAACCTATGTACATAAGATGCAATCTCTGTAAACAAAAAATAAGTGTGTGTTAAACAAGTCGTAAGGAATATCAGTAAGTTATTATTAAAATACCTTTTAATTTGAGAAATTTCCTTTTTTTTACATATTTTCAATTATAAGCTGAATATCTCTTCATCCAAAATAATATTTACTCTATTTTGTACTTCTATTTAAATAAAACATGAAACAATAAGTTTGTTGAAACAAGAAAATTTCTCTCCTGAAATTAGATTATTTCAAGACTAAGTCCATTTTAATTTAGGCTATTAAATTCAGGGTAGAGTCGGCCTACAAATTTAGAAGGTTCGTTTTCTGATGAAAAGAAAATTATTACATAATATATTTAGAATTTGGGCTTATTTGATTCTATTAATATTTTCCGATGGCGTTTTTACTATCGAGGATTTGCCATGCGATAAACTCACAGCGAATCCGGATTGACGATCCGTGGTTTGTAGGGAAGCACCCTTATTTCTGTATCGTAAAACCGCACGCCCGCCTACTTGCATCTCATTAAGTGCAAACAGCGCGTGAAGTTATTGTCAAGTAAACGCTTTGAAAGTATAAAAAATGCTTTTCGTAAGAAACGCTATAGGTTTTTTTCTATTTAGGTTATAAAGGCTGGCTTCTATTTAAAGTAATGTTACGAATGAACATTTATTACTTTAAAATTGGTTCTTATACCACGTCGTCCAAAAGATCAATTACAATTTAATACAAGACAATGCAGCTTAATAATGTTTTTTATGTAGCGTATATTGCATAATTGTTTATTAAACAATATCTTGTTAGGACATGTTGGTGTTATTAACATTAATATTAATGTTATAATATGTTATCTTGATGTTATTTACGATACTCGTTTGCTCATGCTCGTTTGCTTACGAGCTGCTACAGCCTTATTCCTTCGATATTCAATCTATTAAATTATTATACCCTTTTAATTCGTAGCGTCATTATGTTCAACATAATTTCACACGAAAAAAACTTATGTTCAAAGGCTTTAAAAAATCAAAAATACTAAAATATATCCTGTTTATTATGATATGTATTAAGTTGGCTTGAATTTTATTAAGTAGGCTTGAATTAGCTTATATTCGGTTTTATTTTTATCTGTATGCCCATCGCACTCTATCCTTAGCTAATTCTAAATATTTCAATGAGGTTCGCTACTGTAGTGCCTAATTTAATGGAAGCTGCGCAGAATAATCAAGATTTATACCAACCAACCCGAACTCGAATGGGATTTTTGAGGGTTTCATTACACTAATTACAAACACGGCATTTCGGGAGCATTAAAGATAAAACGCGTACTGACACATTCAGATGAATGTTTTATGTATTAATATGTGCTTAGTTACTTTACAATATGTAAAATATATTATGGTATTTACCATTATGAAAGATCGAAATGTCATTATAGCCACGTCGATTCAATAAAACTTTAGTTATATTATTTACTAGAATTATTTTCAGTGTTTATATTTTCAGGATATTTGTCGCTATTAAAAAACAATCGTCAAATATATTTCAAATACCTTTACAACTCAATTATTTCATTATTCAACAATCTCATATAAAGAATATTAAATAATATTGCAATATCATACATTTAAATACTCATTCGTACGAACAATAAATGGCTTAGTGGGAAAAAGAAATGTTAAACTCGTAACATAACAGCCGCGGCGGGACCTGTGCGAGTAGTCATTCAGAGCTGGAGGCGACGAGGCTTAAATAAGCAGCTAACGAGCACACGATCAAATATTGGCTGTCGTCATAGACCGGAGATTACTTCCAATATATTGCTCGCGCTGAGCTCTGCGTCATATCTTCGAATTCGAACGCGAAATGCCTCACATCTCGAGGTACCCCCATTACGAGCGAGGGCAGGGATGCTGTGCGGGTCTCAATAAGACGCGGAAACGACGCGGCGCGCCCTAGCGAATCTGCATTAAGTCTGTAGCGGGTTGGTTTCCGCGGGAGTCATTTGAAATATCCTAAAATAATACACTTAAGCGCTAGCACGTTGAGTTTTGTGATCGTAATTGTAAATATAAATTACTCGTCACCTGTGTTTTTTTCCTTTAGCTTTTAACCTTCCTAGAAAATCTTGGTGCACTTTGAACCGCCTGAAAACAGACCACGGAAAAAGTAAAACCACGCTTTTTAAATGGAAGAAGTCAGAAAGCCCCGAATGCGATTGTAGACACGCTAATCAAACCATTCGTCATATCATCAGTTAATGTCCAATTTGACGGTTAACGAGATTCACACACCCTTAAGCACACCAAATGCTATCGATTGGATATTTTCTCTGGAGTTCTTAATAGCAATTTCTGTTTTTTAAAGACTTTAATGTTGGTTATTTTATTTTAAATTTTTAGGTCCTACATTTTGTGATTATCTAGAAATTATTAACTAGTATCTATATTTTATTATTATCTATTAAAAATCTACTAATAACTATCAATTACCTATACATTAAATGATTGTAATCTTTGCCATACGATAAAAAAATAAATAACTTGCTAACTGTCGTGAAAGTCGGATTTGTTGATCGATAGTTGATCGACTGACAATCTAATAACCTTTAAATTGATTTTAACACAATTTCCATTTTGACATGAATACGTCTTTAAATTTACTTCTATTCTGGGGAACATTGCAGAAAACCCGGAGATAACATAACATAGCCGGGGGATTCATTCTGGTATTGTAGCCGTGAAACTTTGGTCCACATCGAAAATATAATTTAAACTTCCGATATCCAAAGGATCAAGGATTTGTGCACCGTGGCGTATTGAACGAGACAGAGGAGGGCCATTTTGGAATTGTTTCGTCACATATCAAAACTTTCGCATAGTACTTAAATTTTCACTCTATTAGGAATGACACTCGTTTTAAAATCAACCGAAAAATTTACTTAAAAATATACATTAACGTTGTGTTGATGTTAAAAATTAACAAATTAAAAACAAACTGGTCCAAAAGCCAAGTCGAAATATAGAAATCGTAAGCGGTTAGAAATAGCGTCTCACCAGCATTCCGATGTTACCCGTAAAACGACATAAGAGTGTGTCAGGAACGCAAGAAAGTCGCGGCGCCGCGCATTAACAACGGCACGCGTTCAAACGACTTAGCAGTAGTAACAGTTGAATGCCTATTTAATGTAACCAACAAGCGACCGGCACCTACTGCACTGATGTTCCCTGCCTTCTTAACTAGACGCCGTCTGTACCAAAGAAGGCAGTGACCGACGATTTCTATTCATTGAAAAAAAATACCTTTATAGTATTACGTATTTTTTGTTGAATTTAACTACATTTCAACGCCCCCCCCCCCCCTCCTAAACGCAACGTCGTAAAGTCGCCAAACTGCCATAATCGTAGTCCATAACCACGTCAAAACATAACTAAAGTTACTCTATATGTTATAAAATCATGTGCGATTTTTGCTGCTAGCTCTTAGTCTATAAACAAACAACGCCGATACCCGTCCGTTGCACACATTTTACCGAATGCTCGAGTCGCAAACAAGTAACTGTATGTGTATAGCCAATGCAGAATATATAAAATAAGTAACATCGTACTTCAAAAGTCGCAGTGTAATAAGATGGCGATCCGCTGGAAGATGTTATAACGATACGACATACTATTCAAATACATAAGTCGGATTCAGAATTATGCACTCCCGTCTGCATCGAAATAGAAAGAGAGCCAGTGGCAATAGCCAGACCACAACGCAATAAAAAAAAATGCCTAAATAATTTGTTCAGTGTAATTTCTTATTCTATTAGCGAAACCGTCAGTAGGTACTGATATTATTTTAATACTTATATCAATATTTTTATAATTGAATTATTTAATAATTTATCTATTTATATATATATATTTTCCAATTATTAAATGTAGAAATATAAAGTACATGTACAAAACTTTAAAAAAGTATTTAAAATCTCACATAGAACTTTACTTGTTTATAAAAAAAGTTCTATATGTATAAAATATTATAAGTAAAGGATCCCATGTCATTTTTATCTTTATTTCATATGTATTTAGTAAATTTAAAGATTAAATATTACATCGCCATCGTTTTTTTACCGTTATAAATATTTAAACTTCCATTCTACACATATAAGACGCACAAAAAGACACACGTTTATAACATTATTTGTTATACATACTTGTAAACCACATATATACATCTTTTATATGTTTTACTCTCACATAGACAGAAATAAAACTGTTAAAAAATATTGTATATTGTATCGTATTGTATTAGCAATATTTTTTTTTCAATTCAAAAACGATGTAAAACTCAATGTGAAGAATAACTTAAAACACTCTGATTCATCAAAATATACAAAATAGGGTTTTGAGGGGATTTAAAAAATCTAAATATTTTTTAGGGTTTTTTATAACGAATGTTTTCGTCGCTGTCTCTTCGCCTGCTGGCACGGAAACGTAACTTCGGATGCGGGTCTTCAGATATGAAATGAACAATGCCAGCTATTTTCCTATTTTTCCCAACTAAAAATTTGCCCGCATTTGCTCTACTCTATAAACTACTCCGTCGAATGTTGTCTATGGGTATGCGAGTAAAGGAGGCTGCATCCCTCTCTGCTGAGAGAACCCTCCAGCATCACTCACTATTCAATGTCTTTGTTGCAAAATTAACAATAAGATGAATGCTTGGCAAATGAGAAACGTAAAACTGTATCTGAGTGGGGGGAGTGTACGGACAGCGCCTCGACTGTTACCTATAGACAAATGTTAGTAATATTAGTAAGATATTTTATTTAATATACAGGATGTATTTTATTTATTAATTTGTTCAACAGGTTCCCCATGTACACATTACAGTTAAAGTAAAAAATTAACGTAAAGTAAAAAACAAAAAAACAACATTAAAAACAAAAATAATTAGAACCAACTGTGTGGTTCCAAGTTGTGATGGGTTGCATTATTTTTTATCTCCACTTGTGCCTGCGGTACTTTTAGCCCATTCGATGGTTTAATTCCGTATTGAATCAGTGTGTATATATAAATAATTGAATAATTATATACAAATAATGAAAGTATAATTTGGTATAAATTAAAGTATAATATAACAAAAAGAACTTCATGTTCTTTTTGTTATATTTTTTTTTAATTTAAAATCGTTTTTTTCTATTTATATCATCTTATTTAAATTCGTTTAATATATTTTAATATTATTCCGTTTTACGTCATTGTCTTATGTATTGTGTACAATTGTTGTTGGGTAAGAAATAAATAAACACTGACATAATATTTCCATTTATAATAATTATAACGTGACACTGAGCATTCTTTTACATATATGAGTTTATATTAAATCTAACTGGCCAGCAATAACTAAAACGTTCTAATAGCCGCCCTGTCATATGTTTGAATTTCGAATATGATCGCGCCCCAATGACGAGCGCTATGTCAGTCATATCTACATTATCAGACTAGCTTTCGATGTGGTCTAAACGGCTATGGTTGTTTATCGAGAGCATCAATCTACACACCGAAATTCAAAACTTTTGCATTTCTACTTTTCTAGTTGATAGGTGTTCATTTATATATTTAAGACCTTGAAATTTATATTTAAAAAAAGGTAATTATGTACTTTATTCATACTGTATAGAATGTTGTATACAATGTTGTCGCATATAATGTTTATGTTTAAGTTACCTAAGAAATATAATAATAATGATGGTCACTAAAATGTTAAAATAAAATGTTTAACAAATCAGCCGATTCTTGTCCTTCTTTATCTATCAGCCATTTGTTAAATTTTTTCGAAAATAGCTTTAGGTTACCTATTTCCTTTATAAACTCCGGAAGATTATTGTGGAGTTTGGGACCTAAGAATTTTAAGGACCGTTGTCCAAAACTGATGGACATTTTAGGTATCTCTAATAAGTCACCACTATGTGCTCTTGTGTTATGACCATGATCTACTCTTTTCATATTTGCTATTCTTTTTGGGCATATAATATTACCTTCTTTATGAAGGATTGTCTTACATCTAACACCCTGAAGTCTGTGAACAACTGATCGGAGGGGAAACGTTTATGGCACCTTTGAATAGTTCTCAGAACTGATTTTTGGGCCAGCTCTAACGGCTTTAGATTAGTTTTAGCACAGTTCCCCCAACCGATTATTCCATATGTTAATATTGACTCACATAGGGCAAAATAGGTAGCTCTGAGAGTGAATGGGTCCAATATAGATCTTAGAATTTTAAAGATAATGTAAGCTTTCTCATTTTTTTTTTGCTAAGTATTCAATTTGAGTTACCCACCTCATGCCTTGATCTATATAAATGCCTAAATATTTGATGGCGGTTACGGTATGGAAGGGCACTACATCAGAAAATCTTCGAAGCGTAAATATCTAGATAGCTCACTCAGTATTAAAAAAATGTATGCCTTATATCTGGAAATCTGTAAAGATAATATGTAAAATGAATATAGAAAATCCGGTTTCAGAAATAAAGCACAGAAGAATATTTTCTAATAACTATAATTTAAGCTTCTTCGTTCCTAAGAAGGATCAGTGCCTAATCTGTACTAATTATGAGAAAGCTAGTTCTAGTGCCAAGAAAGATTTAGAATTAGCATACATTGAGCACATAAAAAGAAAATTAATATCCACCAAAGAGAAGGAAAAAGACAAGGAAAGAGCGAACCAAGAAAATAATGTTATGTCTGTAACTTTTGACCTACAGGCAGTTTTACAGATACCAAGTGGTAAAGTTGGCCTTCTGAATTACGTTCGAAAATGATGTGTTTATAACCTCACTCTGTACGAAAGTCCTTTACCTAACACAGCCTACTGTTTTCCATGGTCCGAAATGAATGGAAAGCGCGGTAGCTCGGAAATAGGATCTATCCTGTACCATTACAGAAGTAAGCCTGTTCTCCGAAACATTGATCATCTTCATGTAATAGAGCAAAAGTTCCTCGAGTCTGGACATACCTACATGGAGGTAGATTCGATGCATAGTACTATAGAATCTGCGAAGGAAAATTCTTCCATTTATGCAATGCACGACTAGATATCTGTTTTTGAGAGAGCTAGATCCCAAAAAACACTCAAAATAAACAAGAAAAAAGTTACTGTCGAACCGTACAAAGTGAAAGAGTTCAAGTATGACGAATTTTTCGACCTAAAACACCTTGCTGAATTGGTATTAACAAACCGAACAAAAGATCACCAAGGTAGTATTGTTAAGTGGCTCAAAATAAAGAAATTAGGATATTTAAAAGGACAACCTGAGAATATGTAATTTAATTACGACATGTCACAAAAATTTAACTACATCAATATTGCAGCCATTTCGAATACTCCTCGAGCCTACTCTACTAGAATCAAATACGCTTCCCAAAATTCACCTACTCCACAAACAATGACTAAACTAATAAATATACTTCCCGGACAATTAAGGTAATTGTAGAAAAAACCGCTGCCGATAAGTCAGACAAAAAAACAAGATTTTCTAAAATTATGCCAGAAAGGTGGTTATTCCAGAAGATGATGGGTGGTTCAGAGATCTTAATGCCTCTGCCACTGAAAAAGATCGAGTGTCACAACCAGCTTTGGATGAATCGTCAGACGGAGATTATTATAATTAAATGTTATATTATTGCCTTGATTATATTTATGTTTGACATAATTTTTTTATTTGATAACTTTACTTTACTTTACTTTACTAGGTTTTGTAGCTGTGAAGAAAAAAGTAAGATTTCATTCAGATGGTTTTTGTAACTTTAATCTTTTTTGTAAGCTAAAATGTTTGTAGCTGTAAAGGCGGAAAAGAGATAATTAGTTATTAGATTACTTGATTTTTGTGTTTTTTTTAAATAAAAAAGCGTGTTTTATTACTTGCTTCATTTCTATTTTTTTTTTAAATAACTTTAGCTGATATAATAAGATAAATCCTAATTTAATAGTAAAACTGATATCTCACCGATATTTATCAAGGAAGTAATGGAAGTTTGTTTGTATTAACGGGGCTCATATATTTACAGGTAAAACACTTTAAGTATATTTAATATAAAAATAACATTAAAACAAGTACAAATCGTATAAATTGTGAACAGGTAAAAGAAATTAAAAGTTTCCCACTAGTTTATTTTTATTTTTTTATTGAAAAAACTTAGCCTTTAATCAAAAAAAAATGTTGATAACAAAAGATTATTAAATTTTCTCGATAAACTACATTCTTAATGTTTTTAATTTGTTACCTCAATATGAGTTTTCAAGTCTCAAACTTCTAAATTGATTTTTCTCAAAAGTGTCATATTTGCATTTAACTCGTTTTTGAAGTAAACAGACGATTTATACTACTCGTACTCGTATTACATAGCTAAATACATCACAAAAAAAATATTTATATATATATATATATATATCAATTGTAAATAGAAGTTTTATAATTATGCTTAAAAATACTATTTTAGCATTAGTATGAAGAATAACTGCCCTCCCCTCCTTCAATTATAGGTCTTTGAATTCATACAGATTTTTTTTAATTAAATATGTTTTGATGCGTTTCGTAATGTTGGGAACCTCTTTCATCGACGTACTTATTGCTAATTGTATCAATAAAATGTTCGACACATTCTCCATGAATGTATTTTTATAAATGACATTTGTAACAAGAACTAAATAAGAATTATAATTTTATAAAACTAATCATTAATTTCTTGTTGCTTAATCTTCTTAATTCAGTTACTGTCGTGACCTTATAGCTTACAAACACCATTTTTCTGTATCTGTATTTCTATATTGGCGGTAGGAAATTATCCGTTTGCCATCTTCAAAGTTTATAATGATATTAACGATTGTAACTCGGGAAAATAAATATAAGACATTTAGAATAGAAATAAAAACCTCTTCGATAACTGTTATAAAGATTCAAAAAAAAAAGGTAGTTGTAGATAAATAAAAATACGCAATTAAAATTAAAGTAGGTCTATCAAAACTATCAAAATAAAATTAGTAAAATTATCAAAATTAAAACGAAACATTATGGGGGCAAAATTGAGCCAATAGAAACCACCGTTGGACGATAAACGGTGGCGGTAGGAAACAAAGGAAGAGGTAAACGAGGAGAATGGGAAGTGAGATGGGTCATGGGATTTTTATGGAGGAAGTAAAAGATTGGGTGTTCGGGTCAAGGATAGAAAAAAAAAGAAAGAATTTACCAGGACGCTACCGAAATGGAATCTGGTGAGCGTAAACATTCTTAGGCTACTTGGAAGGCATGAAGTTTCTTGGTGACGATGGATTCGTCGACAGGCCACGTCGATCTTACGGAGAAATTGGGATAGAAATATTTTTAATGAATGAATTAATGGATGACATTACTTTACCGTTTTTTTATGCATGATCGATACATTTCTTGGAACACTTGAACTGGTTATCTGGTGGAGAATAATTTTCTTGAGACCGGACAAAGGCCGTATCTATCTTAAAGCTAAGTTCGCTACTTGAAAATGCTTTAACCCACAGGAGATGGTATTAGAAAACTAAAGTAATAATTTGCCGAAGGCACTGTGAATTTGCAGCCTATATTTTTGCAAATCTATTTTTATGCCAAAGTGTAAGTACTTAGTTTCAACTCACAATCCTTAAGGGGCCTCTTCCCGAAAGACCCCTTCTATGTCTTCGGTGGGATCACAGTTTTATCTCATCTGACGGCATGAAAAGGGGTAACCAAAGATCTTTTAAAACTTATAGAACGACTATGGATGCGTGTCTCGGCCAGTGTTGCCATGTGCACCGTAGCTAATTACGGGAAATGCGCTCTACTCTGCACAAATCTACCACCTACCATCGAAGCATGACAACTGATGACAACATTTTTTTCTACATGCGGTGACAGTTATTACGTTAGAGCAGCGGTTTCCGATGTTGACTGGGCTCCGACCCATCTAACAAAATTTTCCAATCTTGGGACCCACCTTTTAGCTGTCTTAGAGAAAAGCAGAGCTGTTAGTATAGCCATCCCAAAGCGTTTGGAGACGGGGCCAGCGCCACTCACTCCGAGTGCTTGTCTCACATACTTACTGAAGTTTAGCATTTTTTTCAAATAATTATTATTTTCCGTAACTTAGTTTATTTCAATGTTTAGGAATTATAAGTAGCTGAATGAAATATCAAATATATCACTTTCTATTTTTCAAAATTCATGTATACAGTGGCGAAGGCCCACTCAATATTCGCTCGCGACCCTTAGTTTGGGAGTACTGCGTTAGAGTTTGGGACGCGCGGTTTTCTACGTAGATCCGCTGTAAGAGGTACGCCCACGCTCACATTTAAGTAAGCCCCGTCGGTTAGGACTTATAAGTCGGCCCTGTCGTAAACGAGCATTCGCCAGCGCTCCTTCTTAGCTATTGTATTAAATTACGGCTATAAAATGGTCAAATGGTTTTGGAAATATGTGCAAACTCAACAAGAAATAAAATATCCACGGGAATACATTCCACAAGTAAGTAGAATATTATTTCAGTATACTTATTTTTATTTCAAAAAACAACTTTTCAGTTGTGTATGAAAGACAGAAATGAGTAACATAAAACAATAAAAGTAAATAGAACAATATAACAATAACAAGATACAAACAACAAATATAGTAATTAAGCCTAGCATACCTACACTTTACACACAGTTATTCAAATACATGGAAATACTTGTAAAAACTAAATAGTACAATAATATTATAAAATTTATAGAAAAACAATAATACAACAGTAAATGCAATAAAAATTAAATAAACTTCAATTAAGGTCAAGACTGTACAAAGTTTTTTCAATAAGATATTGTTTCAAAGCAGACTTAAAGCTGTGATATCTTTGTAATGTTTTTATATTATTGGGGAGATTATTAAATAAATCTACCCCCCTATAAACACTTGTATTCTGAAATTGTGTTGTACGAGCTTTAATCGGTTGAATATAATTGTTTTTGTGTCGTGCAAATGAACATTGCTATGTGTTGAAGCAACCTCTTTCTTTAAGAAAAAATCACAAAGGGGTTCGTAGATGAAGATACCATATATTGTGAGAATTCCCAAGTTCCGAAAGTGTGATTGGCAAGACTCACCTGGGTCTAAACCCAGGACTATAAAACACAGCCCTCTTTTGGATTATAAAAATTTCTTGAATATATGCTATACATGAATTTATTGAATTTGATTGAATTTAAAATTCTTCAAAAATAACAATGTCTGCATTCGTATGTCAGACTATTACACGCGGATGGCTTCGTAACATTTTAATCTACAATGTTTTAGCTATGTTATCCCAAATTTGCGTTTTTACCTTTATTCTAAAGGTTCTTGTTTGGTATTCCGCGAAGTTTTCACAATTCTTTTCAACAATATTTCTTTAATTTCGTAAACACAGGCATACGCTGCGACATAGAGTTTGTTGTATTTTAACGAACTGTTTGCGATTACTAACGGATGAACCATTTTCTTTTAAAAAACACTCGTTCGTAATAAGGTTTACTACTACTCATCCGTTCGATAACTTGACTTTAATGAACGGAAAAAAGGTCTAATATTTTTAAAACCGGCCTTAATTAAGTCATTTAACTTTTAACACGAGTATCATTCCAAATAAGATTTGACATATTATTTATAAATTCATTTAATTAGTGAACATTTTGTTGTCAGATGATGAAATATAATACTGAAATATTTAGCTAATAATTTACTGACTATATTGCTTTTAACAAACATTTAATATAAATAAATGATTTGTCATATGGTTGGCAATCTATGTATATTTATATTTTTTCTCTTATGAAATGCTTTAATATTTAGTAATATAATATTGTTATAATTACAAATCAACTAACCCTGTATTGATTTTAATATACATTTAATAAAAATAAATGTTTTGATATATTGTTGGCAAATATAAAGACTGCTGTATTACAAACTTTGACAGATCCCTACCTATAAATATATATAAATAGATACCTACCTATATTGTTAAAAAAAACGTACGTCTCTAGATAACCAACTTTTGTGTAAGAGTTTAATAAATTATTCCTCTTATTTAAAAATAAGAGGAATACTTTTGCAGTTTGCATTAGGTTTGTATGTTTTGCTGTTACAATTTGGTGTTTAAAATATTTTTCCCTATATTTATCATATATCAGCCAGCCACTATATGATTATTAAATTTTTCTTTCGTAGCTATTTTACATGCATAATCTGGCAGCACTCTAAACACCTGTCAAAATGACGTTTCTGGACAACGCTTTTGAACAAGGCTGTAAACATAGATATAGGCTGTGAAGTGAAAACCAAAACAACTGATAAATACTGCATGTGGCTGTATTTACCAAGTAAAATATTCCTTACCTAATATTTAAAAAATAAATATTTCTTTTCTTTGTTTTAATTTGTGTGCCAAATGTTAAAATGTAAAAAAGACGTTACTATTTGTCAATAATGACGTTTAGGTAGATAGACCAATCTGCCAACATACGATCAACCTGCTTAAACACCAAATATGGAGGGAAACGAAAATAAAACTTCTATTAAAATAGAACAAATTGATGACCATATCAGCTTTAAACATGAGGAAGCCATTGATTGCAATTCATTCGACTCTCGTTTTGACGGTAAACAAACGCCATCATGCAAGCATATTCTTGAAACCTCATTAAATCCCACTCGTGTTGGTAAAAGATGCGATTGTGTCCAAAAAGAAATGATAAAAACTGAGGATTGTGATTATTTTGAAGAAGAAAATACTAAATTTATTAAATTAGAACCAAATATGTCGAGTTTCCAACATTGTGTTAAAGCAGAATCAAATTTTAAATGTTGTCGTCCAACACCACAAACCATGAAAATTCCCACTTTAATATTGGAGAAAACCGATTTAACTTGTGGCAGTTGTAAGTCTACCCTCGATAAAAGTTGTTTTATAAATAAAGGAATTAATAAACGAGATGAATCATATTTAATATGTGTGGATTGTAAAGAAAAACGAAAACATCGTTTAAAATTAAGTTCTTGTTGTACTAAGGAACGGTTTAAATTGAAATATGGTGTAAGTTCAGATAAATCTATAACTTATATCGATAAGGTACATCAAAAAATAAGAAAATTTAAATGCAGTGATTGCGAATATACAAGTCCAAAAGCAACTTTACAAACCCATATCGACGCAGTTCATCGGAAAATTAAACAATTTAAATGCAGTGATTGCGAATACACGACTGCATATAAGCAAAAATTACAGACCCATATCGACGCAGTTCATCGGAAAATTAAACAATTTAAATGCAGTGATTGCGAATACACGACTGCATATAAGCAACAATTACAGACCCATATCGACGTAGTTCATCGGAAAATTAAACAATTTAAATGCAGTGATTGCGAATACACGACTGCATATAAGCAAAAATTACAGACCCATATCGACGCAGTTCATCGGAAAATTAAACAATTTAAATGCAGTGATTGCGAATACACGACTGCATATAAGCAACAATTACAGACCCATATCGACGTAGTTCATCGGAAAATTAAACAATTTAAATGCAGTGATTGCGAATACACGACTGCATATAAGCAAAAATTACAGACCCATATCGACGCAGTTCATCGGAAAATTAAACAATTTAAATGCAGTGATTGCGAATACACGACTGCATATAAGCAACAATTACAGACCCATATCGACGTAGTTCATCG
Organism: Neomicropteryx cornuta; assembly: GCA_020383195.1. Taxonomy (NCBI): domain Eukaryota; kingdom Metazoa; phylum Arthropoda; class Insecta; order Lepidoptera; family Micropterigidae; genus Neomicropteryx; species Neomicropteryx cornuta. The sequence goes on from JAHKQU010000014.1 coordinate 19,207,245, forward strand.
GAAAATTAAACAATTTAAATGCAGTGATTGCGAATACACGACTGCATATAAGCAACAATTACAGACCCATATCGACGTAGTTCATCGGAAAATTAAACAATTTAAATGCAGTGATTGCGAATACACGACTGCATATAAGCAACAATTACAGACCCATATCGACGCAGTTCATCGGAAAATTAAACAATTTAAATGCAGTGATTGCGAATACACGACTGCATATAAGCAACAATTACAGACCCATATCGACGTAGTTCATCGGAAAATTAAACAATTTAAATGCAGTGATTGCGAATACACGACTGCATATAAGCAACAATTACAGACCCATATCGACGTAGTTCATCGGAAAATTAAACAATTTAAATGCAGTGATTGCGAATACACGACTGCATATAAGCAAAAATTACAGACCCATATCGACGCAGTTCATCGGAAAATTAAACAATTTAAATGCAGTGATTGCGAATACACGACTGCATATAAGCAACAATTACAGACCCATATCGACGTAGTTCATCGGAAAATTAAACAATTTAAATGCAGTGATTGCGAATACACGACTGCATATAAGCAACAATTACAGACCCATATCGACGCAGTTCATCGGAAAATTAAACAATTTAAATGCAGTGATTGCGAATACACGACTGCATATAAGCAACAATTACAGACCCATATCGACGTAGTTCATCGGAAAATTAAACAATTTAAATGCAGTGATTGCGAATACACGACTGCATATAAGCAACAATTACAGACCCATATCGACGCAGTTCATCGGAAAATTAAACAATTTAAATGCAGTGATTGCGAATACACGACTGCATATAAGCAAAAATTACAGACCCATATCGACGCAGTTCATCGGAAAATTAAACAATTTAAATGCAGTGATTGCGAATACACGACTGCATATAAGCAACAATTACAGACCCATATCGACGCAGTTCATCGGAAAATTAAACAATTTAAATGCAGTGATTGCGAATACACGACTGCATATAAACACCGCTTACAGAACCATATCGATATAGTTCATCGGAAAATTATAAAATTTAAATGCAGTGAGTGCAATCACACATTTTCACGTAAAGCAAATTTAAAGACCCATATCTACGTAGTTCATTGGAAAATTAAGAAATTTAAATGCAGTGAGTGCGAATACACGAATACTTATAAACACTGCTTACAGAACCATAGCGATATAGTTCATCAGAAAATTAAGAAATTTAAATGCAGTGAGTGCAATCACACATGCTCACGCAAAGCAAATTTACAGAGACATATCGACGTAGTTCATCGAAACATAAAACAATTTAAATGCAGTGAGTGCGAATACACGACTGCATATAAGCAACAATTACAGACCCATATCGATGAAGTTCATCAAAAATTAAGAAAATTTTAAATACAGCGAATAAGAAAACACGAATGCATTTATAAACCGAGTTCAGAACCATATCGATATAATTCATGGAAAAAATAGAAAATTTAAATGTAGTGAGTACGAACCGAATTATTCACCTAAAGTATGTTTATAAAACCATATCGTATTTCATAATAAAACATTCAAATGCAATAAGTGCATATAAGCAACTGTTACAGTATCATTATAGATACAGCCCATCGTATAGTTAGGTATATATTTTAAATAATGCTAGTGCGATACCAGTAGATACAAAAAGTTAAAGGACCAATGCAATGCTGTTAATTATGAAATATTTCAAAGCATCATGGTATAATTAAAGTTCAGTTAAATCAATGTCAAAATGTCAAAATGTCAAATAACTTTGTCTATATTCTCTATGTATAAGTTATTTATAAGTATCATATCAGCTGTATCATAAATGAATTTTATTATAAGTAATGTTGAATATATTTTTTGCACAAATGTATTATTGATGTTACATTTGGGCTGCGTCTAGCGTAGGGTAGGATAAATAATTGAAGATTTGGTTATCCTATGTTTGATTTCTTTGAGTTAGGTCACCAAAAATTATGTTAGGGTGAGCATTTGACCTTAACTTCTAACATTTATGAAAAATTGAACAGTTAAAACGTATTTATTTAACCTTAAACAGCCAGAATTTAATGCACAGATCTTTGGTTTTTTTTTTTTTAGTTTTTAGGTTATAGGCTTAATTTGAAACGGTTCATTTTGTATATTATGTTTTATTTTATTATTTTTTAAAACACATCTTATTGTTTAGCATCACGTTAGAGGGCAGTAGTCTATATTTATTATGATTTCACAAAAGCGCTGCGTCTGAACCGCTGTTCACGATCCGATAACCAAATAGCCCACAATAGTTTACTTTTACTATACGATTCAGAAAGCAGTTTTCTCCGGAATTAGTTTTTCACGTGGGACTTGCCAAGATGCGACGATTTATGTATGAAAAATATTTTTTCAAACTTTTGTTAATAACGATTCAAATATTTTGGTATAAAAAAATCATTTCCCCTCAAACATAATAAAAAATAAATCTCCAGCGCCTTTTATAATAAGAAATAATATTTGCCAATTTTTAACAATAATGTTGTGAATTGGGAAAAGCATTTTTATGAAGAAGAATTTTGTAATATTTCCTAGATTTTTCGTTCTAATATTTAAGCTGTTTTTTTGTCATTAGTAGTTTGATTGTTACTTAATTTAGTTTTGAATCTTATTTTATAAATAAATACATAAATTCAATATTAAGTTTTATTTTATTACTAATGTTAGTTATATAAGTTACCAACTTATAAGTTAACTGGTGGATTATTTTACTAATATTTTAGATAAGTATCCTAAAATATTTTGATAAACTCGAAATGGATAAAAAATAGTCAACAGACTTCCCAACAAAAATATATTTCATTTTTGATGATGCATTTCTAAAACTTCATCACGATTTCTGAGAAAAAGGAGACCTTTTGTGATAATATTATACGGTTCTTGTAATAGGCACGACAGCCGATCGACGTGGCCGCGGCGTGGCCAATGGCTGCGCGTTGCGGACACGGTATGGTAGCCGCTTATAAAAAAGATAATTTGCACCAGTGCTTTAATGAGAATAATAAACTTGTGTTTGGATTATTTTTACATTTTTTTTTTATATAATTTCTTATAATAGTGAACATAAGCACCCCATTAAGTCTATTTATATTTAGTTATTCATTATTTGTATAGCATTATATTATTTATTTTATATACAGTTTTCCCCGAAGGCTTAAGGGCGGTGTTGTGTAACCTATTACGACTAAGAAGTGATTTTAAACTAAAATCACCCGTTTTTAAATACGTTATTTTTGTTCGTTTTAACCATGGCGTATTTTGATATACTTTCTTAGAAAATATTACTGGAAATCGCAAGACCAATTATTAGCCTATTGCCTATTTGTTTCCTATAATTTGTAATTTAATTTTACCTATTTATGTTCAAATTAAATTTTCCTTAAAATGATCAACTCTAATCGTTCAGGAATATCTCTATATAGTTGTACGAATAAAAAAAATACCACATGCTTTAATATACATTAGATTTGTTACCAATATTTTTTTAGACCGTGTCACCGTTTTAGCACATGCGAAGTATTAAAAGGTTAAAAGGTAAATTTGATACAGCCTCCTCCACTGTTTCAAAATAATAATTATCAACAAAGTATCGACGCCATATTTTGATTAAATAATAAATTGTGTCACAAATCACGTAATTGCCTGTAATGGTCGCTTTGCTTACAAATCGAATTCGACAAAAGAAACCTTTTTTCATTAGAATACTTTGCTGACGAAAATTTAATACTATTTATAATTCCCTCGGTCATCCATGGCTTAAGTTTGTCGTGTCTAGTTTTAATTGTTCTAAAGGGTGAGGATTATAGAGGCGTGGTTTTTAAGAAGAGATAAAACTCATATAATTTGATGTTATGGCTAAGAATTTAGTTTTATTATAAAGATAAGGGTTTGCTATTATGTTTTAAAAATGATTTCGGGTAAGTGGCCGCCGCGGCTGACTCGAACAAATTCCAGCCGAGAGGCCCAATTTTCAACCACTTTTTGCAGCAAGTTGGCAAGATACGCGTGGATAATTAGACATTTGGGAAACAGTGCAAATGCAAGGGCGCAAATATTAAACTTCATTAATATTCCACAAACAACCCTTAGTCGGATCACGTCGCATTCGTGCGGCCTCTGATATTACGTGCCCGGTGTTATCAATTAAAACGTTTAATCGTGTTATTATCTATCTACGTGCATTATATTAATATTAACAAACAAAAAGTGTTTCATCCGCAAAACTTTAGAATTGAGGATAAAGCTCAAACACTCAAAAGAAATTGTGTTATTTTTATCTTTTTTTGAGAAGCCAGTCAAAATGTTAACCCACTTTTATACCATTTACCTATTATATTAGGTGATTGTGATTACGATGGTGTTAAAACATGGTCGGAATCACTTATTACTATAAATTTAAATTTATGTCGGGATTTTTTTTTTTTAAATAATTAAATCTCCGGCGTGGAAAAAAGATTTTTTTGTAGTCGAAAGTATATTGATACTGCAATATTATAGATATTCAAACACCCTGTAAATCACTTTTGACGTATTTATATGAGAGCGAAAATCAAGGGTGAAACATTCGCAAAAGGTCCACCATTAAATACAATAATGAACATTTAAAAATAATAGATACACCTTTTCGTACGCTTTTTCGGTAATTAGTTACTTATTACTTAAAAAATATACTCTATTGACACAGGACTGTCACAGGAGAAGTTGCCTGTTTCTGAAAATAAAATAATGGTTATAGAAAATATATTACTGAAAAAGAAACCTAACTTGACTTGCTACTACTACACTACAGTCTGCTTTTTACCTTTTTCTTTTTTTTTAAAAACCTTTTTTTTATATATTGTTAAACATTCTAACTGGCTCTTAGCATGGTGTAGCATTGCGTAGCTTGGTCTAGCTTTTACTGCCCTACGGCCTAACAGGTCTACAAAGCGCATGGGCGACTTGAACGTGCGGCACTCGGGATGGGTTGCTTCGGTTATCAAAGTAGAAAACTTGATTTATTATCCCCTCGGATCTCGTTTTTAGGACTTAAGGTCTAAAAATATCACTATCAAAACTAACTGACTTTTTGCAGAGCTGCATAGTTTTAATATCAAACATTTTTAATGTCAAAAGTAGGTTTTATAATTATTAGTTTTATTACTTAAGGAAAAACAAAGGCTTCTGTTACTGATATTTTAAGCTACGAAAGTGATTATATAAAAATGCAAAGCGTATATTTTTAAACTATAGTTTTAAATATATATAAAAAAGTTTTTATGGTATAAAAAAAATAGATAATATATATTTTTAAAAAAAACAACATTTTTTGTGTACCTTTACTACCAAAGTATAATAGATCTAAGTTTGGAGTAATTTAAAGAATATTAGGCTAATTTTGAAAAGAAAAATTAAAATCTGTTTTTTATAGTCCCTTTCTAATTCTATAAAAATAGCGATGTATTTTTTAAACCTTTTTTTAAACTATTATGATAATATAATTGAAGTAACAGATCCATTATGTTAGAGAATTTTCTGTTTTTCTATTAATAACATTTTGTTAGAAGATATTTTTGAAAGGAAGAGTTGTTGCTGAATAAAAGTCGGCCTTATCTAAGCACAAGCGATAACCAACCATAGAACAGTGATAGAAATGCGTTCAATTGAAAACATTTGAATACCTCCTACGCTTAATAACATAGCGCTTTATTGGTAAGTATAAAATAACGTTTTTATTACAAAAATGCCCCAGTATATTTCACGAAAATTTATAGTGACCTACACAAATTAAGGTCTTGATATATTGTAAATCGTAATGGCAGTTTTTAAGCTTAAAACCGCAATTATCAGAACGAGTCAAACAAATTTATTCAAAGATTAAGCATTAATTATAAATTCAACAATGAAATTTAAATGTTCACTCAACCATTGTATTCAACATAGGAGACGAGTTCTTAATTAACCGCAATTTATTATTGTCTACTCTATAGTATTACGGCGGTATTGCAAACGCTAAAAAAGAAAAAGGAGTTATATATATACAGAGTGTACGCAAATGTCACGCCAAATTAAGGTCACGTAAAAAAAAATATATGTGGAAAGAATGGTTTATTTTATTTGTAAGCTAATGAAGTAACTAATAGATTTATATTTGTATTTTTTTATGACAAAACAAACTTTGAAAGGCTTAAATCTAACATTGATTATTGGTATGTTTTTTTTTCCTTATTTTTTACCTGCAAATATTTGTAATATAGTTATAAAGTATGTAATAAAGGTATTTAGTTAAACGTATCGCAGTCATAACCCATCTCTCTCTCCAAAAAGGTGCGGTGTCCGATTACATATATCGAAAAGTAGGGCTTCGTCTGTGTAATGCTTACGGCATTATTACTCACAATAATAATTAAACAAAATAAGAGTTAGAAACGCGATAACAATGGTTTTTTTTATTCTTAAAAGTTAGGTTGTAGCTGTTTAAAGTATGTTGACATAAATATATTTTTTATGAATTCTTACAAATCTTAGTTTTACGATTTCGACCGTATTGATTTCTAAACGCTAATACTTGCTTATTCACATTGTAGCTTTGAAACAAAGTGTTTACACCCATCCTTACTCATACTTTTTTTTCTTATATCGAGTCATAAACTTAGCCCTAATAATTGGGCTATAACCTTTCTGAACAACCTGTATATATGATTGTATACAACTGTAAAATTAAAACTGTGTAACCAATATTTGTTTTAAATTTTGCTCGACGGAATGCTTTTACGAGACTCCGCCGTTGGAATGTATATTTTATTGATTTGCAATGCAGTGCCGTACCAATGTGCCTATATTAATAGCATGTAGACCTTTAAAATACAAATATATGCAGCTCTACGCAAAATCACTCTAACAACCAACGTCGCACGGAGGACTATTTGGTCCTAAAATCCGGACAAAATTATTTAAGACGCCTTTTTTAATGGGAGTAAATTAACACTCTATTTCAAGTACAAAATTGCAATTATTTGAATATATACATTGGAAAAAAATCATTATATCCTTATAATGTTTGAGTAAGATAATCTTTCACTAAATCATACATATTGACAATTTAAACTCAAAAACTTTGAATAAAATGTGGAAAAATAATTAATATAAAAGTTAATCAGACTCATTCACGGAATCTAACTCTGGCACTAACTCACTCTTCTGGTGCTTTTTCAGGTCCTTGTTGCACGAGGAGATTTATAGTTTCCGGTGAGAACGGCTTGCTTTTTTACCACCATATGGTCGTTTTCGCGCACAACACAACAATGGATCTGCGATCTCTTTTGTGAATTCCGCAAATCTCATTTCATTGATTTTATGGCCACATAAAATAACCTCAAATATTAATTTACTTTTCAGATGAGATATACGAGATCCAGTTTTTTTTTTTTTTCGTTACCTTAATAATTTTATTTTCTTCATCTGATTTGGCTTGCCACTACTTTACACGAGTATGTATGACAGATGAAGAATTGTTTTGAGTAATCGAATTCTCGCGTAATGTTTTGAAAGTTCAAATTTAAGAACTTCGGGATTTTCTACACTAATTTTTCCCAAGATATTAAAGACTTTCAACTATGTAGCCATAGCTCCATAGTTGAGGTTAGGCTCGTGCCCGAATCACACGCCTTTGCATTAAAATGTTTAAAAAAATATAGGTAAACTATTAAATTTAGATACGTCATAAATTATTTTTGAACCCGTTTAATACATAGATTATATTTTTTGTGTTCTGTACATAAATTTTGAAATAAGAAGTTTGCTGATTTGTTTTTATGATAAATAATATTACTACCCCAGCCGTAATTATATTTACTATTTAAATTTTGTCTTCCTTAACAGAAATGAGTATTTATAATTTTTTTAAGATTCATCTTAAATTTACCTTTCACTTCGTGCCTTCATACACATCTGTATGATACCTATTTTATAGAAGCATTATTTGTTTATTGTTGTATAGTCATAAAAAGAGTCGTATTGTTTTTAGAGCTGCATTTGAAACGTCAAAAGGCAATATAAGAAACGCATATAACTGCTTTATAAAAAATAACTAAAAAAAAGAGAAAAATTCTGTTTGTTGCAGTAAAATCAATAAACACAAAAATAGTTTTAGGAATGAAAGAACAGAAGGTGAACAGTTAATGCAAGATTCGTACCTAATTTAAGAGCAAGAGAACATTCTCGTCTTTATGAGGTCCAGTCGCAAGATGCTGCGGCGGCCAACTTCTACCCTTTAAATTGAGCTCCCATTCGTTCCGTCGTCGGCACGTGTAAGCTTTCTAACTTTTATATTTTGTGCGGTCTCCGCCATTAGGGGTAACGCTTAAGTTTCATGGCTCCATTGTTTCAAAGGCCTGCCACACACTATCACACCAATCACTAGATGATCATTTTAGACATCGCGCTATCAAATGACATTTATTTCAATCATTCATTTACAATTGTAATTGTTTTATTCATTTTTTTGTAAAGTCTATTTACTAGACAAATCGCCAGTCCAAAAAATACACAAATATAATAACAATGTATGAAAGTTGACCTAAGCCATTCAAACTAGAATATGTTTTTTAAAATTATAAATATATTTTTTACAGTTACGTATTATAATATAATTACAATAAATAAACCATAAAAACAGGTTGCCCAGTAAATAGTGAATAAAATTTTAAGAGGTCGTAAAATTAATCATTTACGACAAAAAAGTTTCAGTTAATTCGATTCTCAACATTTTGGAGTTTTTTTATATGTTTTAAAAATAATAAATACTCTTCGTATTTTTAGTCTTGCGGGTTAATACTATTAACTGCATTTTTGATTACTGAAAATTATAATTATTTTTTTAAAATCGAGCCCAAGTAACATCTTTCCAATTTTGACCGGATTTTTAGGAAAAGTTATTTAAAAAAATACTCTTCTGCCCGATAAACTAAAAAGTGGACATTATTTAAAAATATTTAATTTTTGACATTAGAATAAACCCAACACGGACAAGTTATTATTATTTTATTATTATTATTATTAGTATTTTTCTCAAACATTAAAATAATTTAATGTAATTAAAACAAATAAAGAAATATTGTAATAGATAAAGGTATTCATAAACTCAAAAACTCAAATAAACTTATTATGGGTTTTGGGTTTTTTCAGTGGTAGTCAACAATTTAAAGATAATTATTTTCGTATCGTCGTGTGTGGCTGGCCTAAACCGAGGAAGCCACGCAAAAGAAAACAGTATGCGAAGGAAACGAATTTTGTAAAATTAAAATATAATTTTCTCATGCCGTGTTCAACAATTCTTATCAATCTTCACGTTTTTCAACAACGCTCAAAAGAAAAGAAAAAGATAGTTATTTAAGTAGGTACCTTTAACGAAAGACATAAAAAAAATATACCCAGGAAGAACCTTGGCCACAGACTGGATCATACCGTTGTCGGATATACAGGTTGTTTCGAAACCATTCCCTATATAAAATCAAGCTAATAGGCCCTGCGATTTCAAACATGATTTCTAGAGATGATATATCATCATGGTTTCCGAGAAAAAAAATATAATCGTTCGCGCCAAAAGCAATTTACAACAGCGCCAAAAACATTAAAAATAAATTTGGGGATGAATTATTTTCGCATTTTTTTAGTGTAATTTCTTACTTATATTAGGGAACATAAACACAATGGTCTCTGGACATCTTGTATACAGATGTTCCAAGACCTGACTATTAGCAAAAATGAGCTGGTTCCTCGAATACCATTTATCTATTTATTTATTTATTTATTCATTGTGGTACAATAAGAAGTTGCAACAATAAATAAATACCATTTATCTATTTATTTATTTATTTATTCATTGTGGTACAATAAGAAGTTGCAACAATAAATATTATAATAACACTAAAAAAGGAATCAAAATATTATTATATAGACAAATTAAACACTAGTCATTTATTGTTGCTCTACAGTAATTTGGTTACTCTTACTAGGTTAAAAAAAACTGTTCTAAGAGCCATATTATATATTCATATATTATACCTATTCTTCCTTTATTATAATGATTTAGTGCTAATGGTAAAGTTGGAGTTTCAAAGAATTATGTAAGTATCTCTGTTGAACGTTTCTGGGCTTCATTCTCAACGGTTATGTATGAATTAATGATTATGATTGAATGAATTAATGAATGAAACTAATAATGAATGAATAAATGTCCTGGTTCATCGTCCGTTAATGTACTAACCGCTCAGGTTTTTAGCTTAGAGTGAACATGTTACAACCTTATTAGTAAATAATGACTGAAATTTGATTCCTTTTGGATAGAATCAATTTTTTTTATGTTTTGTTGTAGACTCCTTCACAGGCCATTATATAAAAATAAATAATCAATTCAATCTCGTATATGTTTTTGTATCTAAGATATTTTATTATCCATATCATATTAAATCAAATCTGTAACATACAGACGTTTCATATTGACGCAGTTTAATCTATCTTCAATGTATTTGCCCCACAAACAACCTCACAATCATAGATTACCTCTGCAATCTCAAAAGGAAGACCCTCGTACGTAATAAACCAATATATCAAAACGGTACCCTAGGGTGATAGGAATTGCCAGTGAATATCTCTAATACAAATAGCAGACGATAATACCAAGGATTAGTTAGGTATGGAATATTAGTCTAAACTTTTCCGTCACTTATTACGTATGATTTTTCTTACACAAATATTCAAGATGTGCTTGAAAAATAATCAACTGTAATAAAGTCAAAAAATAAAAAAAAATCTGAAAATAAAATAAATATACGAAAAATATATACAATCTAAAATGTAAGTATATGACATTCCATCGACGTGGACATATTTTGAACGGAAAATTTGCTTTTTGTAAGGTTACGAAATTAATATGGCACCACCCTTGAGAAATTCTCAATCACATGAAGAAAAAAATGACCTTAAAAAAGGAGGAGGTTCTCAATTCAATAGTTTTTTTTTAGTGTACATACACTCACTACACTACACTCTATATTGGCTTAGATAATAGGTAGGGGCGGTCCCATAATAAAGTAAAGGTAAATCAAAAAGTATTTTTCCTTTAAAAATGTTTTCATGCAGATGTTATGTGCGCTTATTTATTTTGTAAGCGATTTTATTTTTTGTTCGAGTAGAAATTTCATAAATGTCAAAACGTCTGGTTTGAATGCGACTATAATAAATATCTAAATGCGATATTATTATTAGATATGAATGTATAATTCACAAATCGTCCTTATGTGGACAATGACGCGGATTGCGCCCGCGTATTGAAACGTATTGAAACTGGGCTCCATTGTAGTGTGGCTTCGCGATCCGCACGAATGGGGCTGAGCGGAACTAGGCCTAATGTGAGGAAATAATAGAGGCCATTATTGCTCAAAGCGATATGTGACGGTGCTTGCAAATAGTTATAAGTACTACGTATACGGCGCATTTTGACATTCATTTGCGAGTCCGATAGTATTAATTAACGTTGTTGTCCAGTTGTTAGGGCGTATTACTATTAACACCGCGGTCGCGGGTTCGTATCCGCACATTTTAAAAGCTTCATCAACACCATCTCATCATGACGGTAGCAACATTGTTTATACTTGCGTTATGTATGAAAAGTATATGTTATCTCATAAATAGTAATTTATGTCTGAAGGTGATTAGGATCTACAACCTTAAGAAGCCTCATTGCGTAGCAGCCAAAATGATGAAAAATAAACGTTATTTAGGAATATAATAACTTAGCTGGATAACATAGATAACAAACGCATATAAATTCAAAATTATCAGTCACGTCACTAATATTAAAGTGACTGCAAATAAATAAATACTCGTATTTCATTATTCTTTAAAAATATTAAAGCAATAACACGGTATTTAAATGCCCTTCAAATTAAATTCGAGGGATAACTGTGGCTTGATCGAAAATGTTGTTTTCTCATATTACGTTTGGAATAAAATGTAAAGAATGGCGAAACCATAAAGCTCCATTTTGTTCTACGGGAGCGGAAAATTTCATCACTCAACAATCTCTACAACTGATCAGACCATCTCCCCAAAACACACCCACCCTCCCTCTCCTCGAAACGATTTAATAAAAAAATTCTAAACGAGGCCACAAATAGGTCAATGCTAAAAATTTTGAATGAAAAATATGTTTCTTAAATACTCAAGACTTTTTTCAGAATTTCAATTGCGTTTTATAGAACTTAAAGCCACTGCCATCCGACAACAAAAGCCGCTTTTTCGTCGCTATATTTAAATTTGACCCTAGTCGCAAAATTTCGATGGTCTAATATTTTTGTTATTTCGCGTATCACCGAATCATTTATATTTTGGAATATAACATACATAAATATACGCCAATATACATAGAAAATTCAATATATTGATAATATTGAGACAGAATATTGAGGAAGAGACACAATAGTGAAACTTTCAATTTTTCGCCATACTACTACGAATCTAACTCAGGCCTTCCAGATTTGCATAAATATCATTAAATACAAAAAGACCTCTGTGTAGATGATATGTGAATTGTGTTCACTATCCATTGCTGTACCTATATTTATATTTGGCTTGCTTAGCACAGCACAGCTATGAGGTAAGAATTAGTAGCTACCTACTTATAATTTGTCCGCGTGTTCTCTCTCACCTACCACTATTTTGTGGCCGTAATGCAGAACTAACTTATCACTAACTTATTACGCTAATGACAAGATTGACGTCAGGCCTAGTTTAAAACTATGTAATCCTAAATAATCTATAATATACGTATAATTCGTGTATTTCATGATAAATTGTTGTTACATCACATAAAATATTCAAAGTGCTACGGAGTCAATCTATGTAAATAGGTTTTATTTAAGTTTTTATTTTCGTTATTGCAATATGAACCTTTTTTTATAATGTTAAATTTACACTTTCTCTATATTTTTATTTTCTTTGTTACAAATAAAAGATGCAAATTAAGTTAACAATAAAAATAGTGATTAGAACATAATTCAATTTTTTATTTATTTATCAAACAGGTTTACTCGTGTACAGATTACATTACAAGTAAAAAATACTACTAAAAGAAAAAACAACATTAAAAACTAAAAACAATAACAATAAAAAACAAAAAATAAAAGAACTCATCAGGAAAAATACGTTAGGAAAAATACAAAGTTAAAAAACTAAAAATAATGCCTCCAGGCAAATAATAACAAATAAAGAATTCAAACAAACAAATAATGACAATAACAAATAGTAATAATAATAATAATAATAAATGTGTTCTAATCGGTATTTTTTTCAAATTATTTTCTGACCCGCTCTCATACTAATTGTATTTTTTTGTCGATTGAAAATGGACGTTTTTGAGGTTAGTAAAGTCAAAACGAATTTACTAACCTCAAAAAATGCTATTTTCATTGACATTTCAATATCTATTTTTTGTTGATACTCTATTTGTACAATAGCAGCAACAAACAACGCGACAAACATCTGACGAGGAATATTAACCAAAATACCTTGAGTGGCAATCTTGCACTTGACTGTACCTACCTGAAAATTCTTTTCAGACATCAAAGTAAACGCGTTACAACGGACTCGTAGAAACTCGTTAGTTCGCTCCTTGAACAAATAATTGTTCGTCTTGCATTAGAACGAGAGTTCGCTCAACAAAGTGAAGATTAACCTCTTCGTCCTTAAGAAATTTGTGTTTGTGGGTCAGGGACAAAATATTATTTCTGTAGAGCGAAAGAGTTCCCTTACCCTTCCCATAAGAAAAACGAAATAATGGTTACAAACAAAAATTAACACAATTATTAACATGCGCATTGTTTATTCCATCAAATAATTATTATTTATTTATTAATTTTTAAACTACACTAACATATTTTACAAAATTCTACTTAACTAGGCAGTACGCACACTGAGGTAGGCTTTATTTGTTGTAGATTATTAAATTTTTCAGGTCGAAGAACGAACAATTATATTGTTTTTGTTTTAAAAGTCACTTATAGTATTATAAAAAAATGTAATTTATAGTAAATACTCATAAGAAATATTATTGTCATAGATTAGATATGACATATTATGTTGTAAACGAATACATAATAATAAATATTATTAAATATGAAATAAAATACTTAATTTTAAATTCTGAGTATTAATGATATTTATTTATACATAAGTACACGTGGTATATTCTGAAGTACCTACACAAAAAAGAAGTTTATTGCGGTATGTAATTAATTAAAGTTTCTGTTTGCTTTCTGCCGAGCTCAGGAAGCCAAGAAGAAATTCGTTATTTAGATGTAAACTTTCCCAGAATATCTTTAATTTTGTTATAAATTCGCGGCGCTATAAAAGCGAAGTGTCTCCTAGCAAATCTTGTCTTCGCTTTCGCTATAATGTGTTGGTGGCTACTTGTCACGTAATTATTTTATGAGAAACTACCCGAACATCGTCTAAACGTTTTTGGTGAAGGTTTGTCTATATCCAAAACCAGGAAGCTTTGAAAGAGTTTTTCTGATGGATAGCGGAAGGGTCTTTTGGTAACAACTCTGATAATGAACTTTTTATGACAGGAAAAAGACAACTCAAAGTAGTTCAACCCCAACAAATAATACTCTTTACCATTGCAAAATAAACCGAATAAAAAAAAAATAATAATAAACAACCATCCTTCCTATAATAATATGTTTCTTCCACTGGATGTACTTCGCCTGAATCGTAAATATTAATATTTCCGTTTCACCGTCAAATATTCCAGGTGCAGGTGCTCACGTCCAGTTTGACGTGGAAGTAGTCTCGGGGGCCACACCTGCTACACCTCCATTCCTACCTCTCTTTATTTCTGTGGAATTTGTATTTGTGACCGTGCTGCTTGACCGTGACGGACATCTTTTTAGTTAAGGCGGCTACATACTTGAACGATTCTGACCTAAACTTTAGGATGATATTATGTATCCATCTACCAAAATGATATAAGAAAAATAAGATAGTAGGTAAAAAGTATATTTAACCCATTCGCAAAAATATTATTTTTAAGAGTTATACAAATTTATATTTTTTTAAAAAATAAGCAATCTGATGTGGCAATGGTCAGGTCTGGAAGACGAAGTGTAGGTCGACCACCAGCACGTTGGACGGACGACATCAAACATAGAGCCGCAAGCTGCTGGATGCGGATAGCAGAAGATAGGGAGAAATTAGGAGAGGCCTACGTCCAACAGTGGATAGACACCAGCTAGAAAATGAAGAAGACAACGTAATAAAAAAAGAATTAATCCAGTTGGGATCTATTACCATTCTAATACATTACAAAGAATCGTCCTCATTGGGCGTGATTTTTGCACATCTTCATACATTTTTGAAATCCCGATTAAAACGTTTGATGCCAATCGAGAACTATCGGACAGGGGTAGTAATTGCCGACGATCGAGGAAATCGATCCGGATGATTCGTTTTTATAAGACAGCCGCCAATTAAACATTGCTAGAGAGTTTTATCGTCATTTCTTTACATGCAGTAAATATTTTTAATTCAACGCACATAAACTCAATCCAAAAATAAGTCTTTTTTTTTAAATAGTTTTAATGGCATATATTATTTATTTTGAATAACCTAAGCTCAATTCCTATACGACAAAATTACTCGGTATAGATTCGAACATCAAGACAATTAATTATCACTTAAATATAATCATTTCAGGTAGTAAAATTACATCCAAATAAAATAATTCCATCATGCTATTCCAAAAAAAAAATCTTTCAGTTCCTAGCGTCGCATTTTGTCGCGTGACTGTTTTGCCAATTAAACTTTTTTGTAAATTATGTCCTCGTCCTTGCTAATAGGGCACGGATAGAAACATCAAAGCAGTCTGCTTTTTAGTCGTTCATTTTTTTGAGTTATAGAACATTTCTAAAGGCACTTTCGATTTAATTTCTTTTAATCCGTTTTCGTCTAAAAAGTTCGTTAAAGTACGAAAAATGGTTTTGCTTCGCAGATTACCTAGTTATTCTGCAGATTAACGACCAAGCATTAGTTAACGTGAAGAGTATAGATTCTTTTCTTTAATAAAACATGATTGTTAAAATTAACTTTAATTTGGTAGTCGTTAAAATAAGTAGTTTACCCTAATGAAATTAACTTAATTTAAACTAAATAAGTAATTACAATATTTTAAAAAACTACGACAATAAAACGATTACTTATTGGTGCAATCTAAAGATTGATTACATTTAGAGTTTTGTATAAGTTTGTTTTTGAATATTTAGATGTTATTTATGTTTGTTGCTGTAAGCATTTCCAAGAATGAAATAAATACATTTTAAAATATCATTAAAAATATGTACAGAACACGTTATACAAATTGCTTAGTTTAATAATGGGAACTAGATAACTCACGTATGTATTGTCGAGGGCAAATGAAGCTTTACCTTGAGAGGCGGTTCGACAGAAGGGTAAAAGAGATCGATTTAATGCGGTATCTTCGAAGGTATTTTAGTTTCCGAGTGAAACGGACGGCTTTTGCCGAACATGCTCGAATCGCCCCCGAACATGGCTGCAAGCTCCCTCGGGAAATACGCGGCATGTTTAAAATATTCAACGTCATATCATTGGTCCGGTGTCGCAATTCTGTGCAATTTTATGAAAACCGCCAACTGAAAACGGCGACAAATGTGCCGTTTGGTGTGTAAATTATTATTATTTAAAATAAAACGGGAATGATGTTAAAACAAACATTATTTTAACACGCGAGCACAGAGCATTACAGCGGGTTTAGGGTAGTGGGCCGGAAAATTTTAGAAATAAGCTTAAGCATTGTCATCCTTAGCCCTAATACACTGGGGGATTGGGCGAAATAATATTTCGATTCTTAGCGAATTCTCGACCGTGGCAAGTTTTGGAGTAACGTCTGGTAGACATCGCATGCATTGGTGATATATCGGCCGCACACATCCGTTGCAAAATGGTGGATAGCGGCTCTGCATTATCGCATGGAAAGAGTTATTACTTCTGTTTCAAGTATCTCTACGTGGAACAGGCCGCCTTAGATGAGAAAATTATTACTCAATAAAATTGCTCCTAAATGCACGGAAAGAGGAGGGAAGGATATAAATTCATATTAATTATTAATATTACTAATACTGCTCCGAACCAGATAGCACTTATCTTTTCTATATATTTCCAGAATTAAAGATTGATTATTTTGTATAATACCGTAAACTAAATGTTTATAATGGGGAAGCCTGTTTAATAAATAAATAAATATCATGTTATGTCAGAAAAAAATCATTAGGCGTTATTGCATTACGTGCCAATTAGGCATTTGCTCCTTAAAATACTGCCAAAAAATTTCCGTCTACGCCGCTAAAAGCCAAACATTAAAGTAAATTGCTTTCAATGCTTCGCCATTTAAAATGGCGACTTTGACGAGGGCCGTGTTTGCTTTGTTGGCTTGGCGCTCTACGCCGTGATACGGTTTATCCTTACATGAGCGTTTATTCCATTAAAATACCGGCGATTGTTTGGAAGATGCTTTCATTTAATGCGACACGTTTTCGTGAGAGCAGGTTTTACGCTCAGCGCTGTTGTGTAGGTATCTGGTAACCCGACTTGCGAAAATATTAAACTTTTTGTTCAATGCGATTTTCCGACCTAAAATAAGCATACCGTCATATGGGATAGCTTTGGCCGTAATAACAACGTTTGCCCGAAATCACTGAACTGATTTAGCTGTCGAGATACGAGTATAGCCGTTATTTTATTGATCTTGTTCTAACTGTTATTAATTCTAACTGTTATCTCCCAACATAGCTTTGTAACATATACCATAATGTTTTCTGGGCAACATACATCAATATATTTTTTTTTAATTTATCATTAGTTTAATTGAAATTTTATTAATCTAGAAGCATGCAGGACAATCGTGCTTTTAAATTAAATTATTTTTTACAACTTTGCCGCAGTGAACAAATCATAAGCTAGAGGCATATTAGAGGTAGCCCATTGTTTCCGACATGTTGATCTAGTATTTATAATAGGTGTGTTATGATAATAACTAACAGCTACTATTACTACTGCTATAAAACCTGCTCTAACCGTCACTTTTTAGCATCATAATCATAGCATCATCATCATCAATTTATAAACTTTATTATACAGATTTATTGCTAGTGATACACTCGTCCAGCAAACCTTCAGATATTTACTTTTTTTATTTTTAACGTGATACTTATTATTATTGCCGATTATTAATGTTAAATTAAATGTCACAGAAAATGAATAATACCTTTAATGATAAATTAAAATCCAACCAACTGAAGTTCGAAAACAAAAATAAATATTAGCCTCACCGAATACATGTGCAGTCGAAGTCAATTTCATTTAATTTATTTATTATTTTATATAAAAACAATACATTTAATTTTACATCACCTGTATAGCGTGTACTTTATTTGTAATTAATGTCTTCTTATTTCATTATGATATTGGCAAGATAAAATTATTATTACTACGTTAGAAATTTGTCTATTTTTTAGTATAGCTGTGCAAATAAGCTTGTTTTTTCAAAAAGTTTTTTCAATTTCAAAAACAATTTCCGTGACCTAGGTCATATATACTTATTATGGGCCCTATTCAAATAACCTAAATTTGCTTGTACTATATTCATGGGAGTGGTGGTAATGAGTTGTTGAAAATATTATGACCATGTGTTTTGTTTTACTCACTAGACTAACACGATCGCAGTGCTTTCTTAATTATAATAAATGAAAAAGTAAATAAAAATAACACACATGAAATTATTGTATTATATTCTCAACGTTTGTCATTCACTGGTACCTACTTCAGGAACAGTATATCTTAGAAACCTAAAATATCAGTTAAATAAATAAATAAAATATCAGATGGGTTTGATCTGTAGCGAAGACATGGATATTTTTGTTAATAGACTTTTTGGTTGTAAAAAATTTAGCCTAGCCGCCGAGAAGTTTAAAAGACCAAAGTCTTTATATCTGCCCAACCAATGAATAGCCATCGTTTATCGTAACAAACATTACATTCTTATTTTTAATCGCAAGGATTAAAATTAAAAATTAAGTAATTAAGATTAGGATTAAAAGTTGCTTGGATCGTAGATTCGTAATAAAAATTTTATTATTTCGAACACGCTCTATGTAATAAAACAATTTACTGCATGCAAATTTATGCACAACCGACGCGCGACGTAACACCTCGATGCTTTGTCCTCTTGGCTTTTTAGGTCAAAGATTTATTCTATGAAAATGCATTTTGTCACGCAAATGCAATGCATTTTTCCATAAACAATATTTTAATACTGACAATTGTGATGCCGATAGGAACCATTGCCCATATAGCAACAAATAATAAAGTAAGCGTGGTATACAATTTAGAAGATTAATTAACTCTTTTTTTTAAGCTTTTATAATTTTCTCCACGATCGATTGCCCCATTAAAATATTTTTCAATGGTTTTTAGTGACACCTAATAAATTTAATTTATCGTGAAACCGCCGCTATAATAGAAGGCGGTTTGAGGCCCTGCGGGTGGTATCAACGCTGATAATTTCGGAAATTATGGAAATATATATTTCTATATGGTATCATTTTTTGGTGTGTTGTTTGCGTGGTCAATTAAGCTCTGTAACTTCAATCAATTAACATCTGTAAGTTCATTAAATTTGGCATATTATATTTCAAAATTATCACCCTATAGATACTAGCATCAACATTCAAGTGTTCCTGCATGCCTATATATATCAGAATAAATCAACGTGACAGATAATCAAAAAATTCATTATTTACTATTCACTATTTATTTAAATAAGACGAAAATCAAAGTTTTCACGTCGCGTCCTGCGATTTGCTCAGCACAACTAAATTAACCGAAGTCCCCCAAGAAACGTGTGCCGTGTAGTATCGGGAGAGCTACGAGAGTCCCGCCCAGTTTACACGAAAGTACCCGAATAGCGTGTCGCATTAGATTCAATCACTTCCCATGACAAATTTACTTCAAAAAAACATTTTTTATTTCATGATTGAAGAGTCTGTGTAATGCAGCGATGACGTTACACACTTTATTTGTAAAATTTTAGTTTAAATACATACATTATAGGACGACTCAGTAATAAAAGTTCTCTAAATTGGAAGCCATATTAAATGTTGCATTGCTTCCTAGGCCACGAGGGCAACGTAACGTTCCGGTGTTATCTTTGTACTTAAAATAACCAAGTATACTGTTCAAGGAAATATGCTCCTCGGATAATTCTTTATGTATTTAACAAGATGAAACAGCAAACGTAATCCGAAAATGCAATTTCGCTGCTAATAAAAGATTAGGCGGTGCTTAATTTTTAATCGCGTTTACTCATTCAGCAGTTTCGTTTTCGCTCAGCTCGTTATCTTTGAGATTTCTGCAAAACAAGGAAGAAGTTTACACAAATGAATTGCTTCGAGCCGGTTAACTTCAATATCTGATGAGTTTCAGAACGAAGCCGCATGAATCGCTCCCCCCTCCGAATGCTCACCAAAGATTTCATTCGGAACTTTGGTATAATGGGAAATAATATCCAATTCAATTTGTCTCATAACTGTTTACCAAAATCAGACCACACTCGAAATTGTTATCAGAAAAACATACAAAATTAAAGCCTTAATCATTTCTTTTTATTTTTGTTTTTCATTTCAAACAAACATTTCGGATTTATTGTTTTTCTATAAAAACAATAAATCCGAATCGGAATAAATCCGACTCTCTATAGAGTTTATACTTATATCTATATATTAATACGTGAAGGAAAAACTTTGTACCCCTTTTAAGGATATGAACGGAGGAATGTGAGATTTGGCATAGTTGGTGAGTTGGTTTGGGATATGGAGAAAGCTAAAATTTATCTATAATATTTGTTACAAATAAATTAACATTAATAATTAAAACGTTTATACAACTGACAGAATGAGTTTCGAACTATGAATTTTGTGTGATTTCAAATGTTCCTTTTTCAATAATCTGTCCATATAGCAATGACAAGCAAAAATAATTATTACTGTCATCTTATACTTCTATGAATGACAATGAATTGTATCAAAAAATAAATACAAATATAAGGTGAAATTGTTTTTTTTTCAATAATAAATTTTAAATTTTATAGGTATTGCAGGGAAGTAAGGCAAACAACACAAACTAATGACATTTGTACACGTTTACAGCTGATGTTATAGAACTAAATAAAAAAAATATATGCTATGATTATAGGGATATACTCATTACTCACCTCATTATAAAAACCCTTAATAAAGACCAAGAATTATAAAAACACTCAAACTTAAAAAAATAATGAATTGCAGTCGAATTTCGACCACTGGGCGACCACTAGTCTATATTATTCGACCGGGTTTTGGTTGTTTTTCGAGAGCATCAATCTACACACAAAAAATCAACTCTTTCGCATTTGTACTTTTCGGGTCGAAAGATGCAACAAACGAACGGACGCCCAAAGGACGAAGATAGCAGCTTCCTATACATAAATGTATGTACGAATAGAAGCTAAAAATAAGTGATTTAATGCGGTTTATCGGAATATTTCCCCTTTTGCGTGACGCAGAGGGTTCGAACCCTATATAGCTTTTCTAAATTAGCTCACGCTCAATTCACCCGGGTATAAGAAGATAAATTGAACAGTCACGTAACATAAGACCATATAGTCTGTACGAATCTTCTCAGGTGGTATTCTTTCAAATTGGAAACAACATAGATAGAGTATTTGTATAATCGAAAATGCCTAATAAATCATCTGACTCCTCTCTATTTGCATAGAGATTAGACATATAAAAAATATTTCAGATAACTACCGTTTGGCTATTATTTATTCAGGTTAAACTGAATAACGTGAACGTTCGTACTCAAAAATATACAGTACTTTCAACAAGTAAAATCGGATAGGAGGTTATATTTGAATTTATCTTTTAGGCTTTAAGTTTAACAAGTAAAATCGCATCAAAGTTCCAAAGTCAAAAATTCAAATTCAAAATCTCTTTATTTATTATAACAATCAGAGGAAATATTTTACAATATAATGGGAACAATATAATCACTTTGGCCGCATTTACTATAATTACGACCATTCCGAACAATTTTGTTACACAGAACACAGAAATGGTATTAAACTACAGAAGTGAAACTTATTTACACAAAGTCATGAAAATACACGAAAGGTAGGAATCAGGTTAGGTTTGTGTGCATAATATCAAATACAATACACACTCACAAACTTATTATTCCCAGTTTAATATTGAAAGACAAATGCGAGAAAATGATACCTACGCAATAACGAATAATTAATATACCCATACTATATTCACTGAAATAGAAATATAGCGATGTAAGCTTGTACTATTCAAGTATGCATTGTTTTGTTCAATCATCTTCATCTATCAAGTATCATCTTCAAGTTCTTTCACCTTCATTCAAGTATCTAGTGTTGCCACCTAGTTCACCTGTATTAATTTTCATCCGTGAAATGTTTCGACTTGCAGAAGAATGCCAGCGAACTATATGACATAATTCGTATTGTAGCTGAGACGTAACGAGACGAAATCTCAGTAGAGTGCAAAACATTACTTGAAAATAAATTGATAGTAAAATACATTTTTGAAGACACGCTTTCATTTTAGTTCTTGAATGCAAAATTTCTTATCTGTGTTGTTAAGCGTTGTGGAGTTCTTTCATCTGTAGCCGTTTCTGGGTATAGAATCAGGTCATACCTACCATAAAAATGCATTCTCATCGGATCTTAGCCGATATATCAAAATTCAACTCCATAAGAGGAAATGGTTCTAATTCAGCTTGCAAGATTTGACCTACACCGACACACAAAATTGCAAGCTAAATAAAAGCTTGTAAAAAACCATTTAAATCGATGAATGCATTTCAGAATTATTTCAAAATAAACCAAACATTTAAACAAAATGTTTTCTTTTTGTATCTCCAAATTGTTATTGTGGCAAAAATCTCTTATTTATTTATTGTATATAATATACTGAGATAATGGTATTTTTCATCTCCCAGAGGTTATGATATTTCGCGTCAAGCTTGTTCCTTTCAATCGCTTCCGGTCTCCGCCTGAAACTGAAAGTGATCGATACCCGAGTCAACATTGTAATCATGACGAAAACAAGAAAGCCCCGGATGAGGGAGAGGGCAGACTGGGATTGCTTTGGGCGTGAGGAGGATAGGACGCGCGGCGAGATTTAGGATGCGGTCACAGCGCATCCGTTATCAATTATTTTGTGCCCAACCTTCTTACTCCGGCCGCGTTAGTTAATCTCACGTGACTGGGTTTTCTGCCTACTGGTCCTTGATAGTGGGCGCTGACAGAATTAAGAAGGTAAATCACCCAGGATCAGGTTCTACAAACATTTTGATTTTGTTAATTAAGGTTCAGTTGATCTTCCGTGAAATTTAATACAAAAACTATTACAGTGCACGAGAAATATGAAAAAATAACACTTGAATCCCTCGAGGCTGTAAAAATGTCTGAATCGGGTACCGTCTTTTGGGAAGGTATTTAGATACTTCCGGGCTCTTGAATCATGGTTTAGGCTCATTGTAAGTAACATTGTGGAGAGAAATTTAAAAAACCGAAAATAAGTAATATATTTTTTACAAGAAATGTTAATTTAGCAGTTCTTTGCACTCACTTTGCATATTATTTTATAAACTTAGATTAATCAAACTCACTACACATTTTAGGGGTTTTAGATTTAATTTGATCAGATATAATCAGTTTTATCAATTTATCAATTAATAATATAGAAATTTTCATATTTTCTAGCTATTAACTAAATGATTTTCTGTAAAATACAAGTATATAAGAGACCTGTACATATGTACAGAATGTTAAAAAGTTGGTTAAAGGTTACATGGATAAGCCAAGTAGTACTTGGTACCTATAATTAAGTATGCATACCATGCATATTTGAAGCCGCAATTTCTCTCCTTCAATGATGCTCAATATTGTTGGGGCATTATGTATGTTATAAATTATATAGTTATTATGCTGTAGGAAGATTTTTATTTAAATAATATGTGCATTAAGAACCTCTAAAGCAAATAATTATACTTTAGATAGTCGCTTCCACGAGCATGCAATAAAAATCATTTTGATTGTGTTTCATCTTAATCACATATCCATTATTTTTATTTTTTATTAAAATATCATCCTTTTCTTATTTCATCTAATTAGATGGTTACATAATATTTGACATATTTTACACTAAAGAGGACAGGTGAGAGTTAAAAATGCATTTTTATAAAACTCAGCGCTGGGTTTAAACCGATATCCTGCGCTCTCAAGTACAGGACCTCTTTAGAACCTTTACCATTATTATTTATCCTACGCTTTCTCAAAAAAATAATAAACTTTTTTAATTTTTTCAATATTGTCAAAGACTGTGTCACTTATCTTTTCAGGCGATTTGCTGCTATATAAGTCAAATACTATACTACTACTATACAGAGTGTCCCAAGACCATTCACGAAGTCTTAAAGGGGTGTAGTGTAACTTATTCTGAGAATAAAATAGTATAAAAAAATGCGAAAAATAATTATTATATTTTTTAAAAGATTTGGTCAGCACGCGAATTCTGATACCGTTCCTATCGATAATAATGGCCTTGATACCATTACAGCATACGGTGACAGCTGTGCGCCCACAACAAAGCATTGTTACATGATCCTTTTACACGATGTATGCAGGCTATTTTTAAATTAGGACGACTCCTTTTAAGATGTCGATCTATATGGACAATCATTTTTCAATTACGAGAAAAACGACTACATCAACCTCCTAAAAGGAATGCCCCTAATTTAAAAACACCTTTAGATGGTTAAACCAAAGCAGTTAGGTCTCGCCCAAGGAGCTAGTAACTGTGACGGATAGTCGCCGAGAGTGCGGCCCAGTCACACGGTACTTAGCTGCGAACGCGTCGACAACGACTCCATCAGAGAAGCGACTGTGAGGATTTATTGACTGTTGCCCGGTTACCTTAACTCACACTTAACTGCGGTCTGCCAGCTCTTCACTCCCAGTTTCTGTCACTGCTCTACTGTTCGAATGGACTATAACAAATATGACAAATATGCGTTTACGTAACTAGGTCCTGCGGAACTTGAATATAGAATATAATGACGGCTTCAATAATCTCTCTAAATGATCTAAACAGATCTACTTGCTTCTAAACAGATTGCGTTGGATTATTGACCCAAAGGTAGCGGAGTCGAATCCGCACATGTTCATATCATTTTTAACGCTTTATTGCCACCGTCTTTCCTGGTTGAGAAGGGCCAAAAATAATTGTCTATGATATAGGTGATAGCAATTATTCGTCATTCCTATACTTTTATACATGTGATGGAAATAAAAAATCTTATCGGATCATCACTCAGTTCGCCGCATTGCTAATCGTCAATAATATTCACTATAAATACAATTCATTTATTCAGTGGTTCAATTATGGCGACATTCCTTCCTTAACTCTAATCCTTACCCCCAACTGTTAACAAAACGTTTTTTTAGCAACCTTAAACTCGGCATCAGCGGTCTTTAATTCGATCAGAATAGAAATTGCCACAAATTGTAAAGTACCCGTGGCTCGAGAACGCAGCATTGCACACTTTTTTGGGGCCTTTGAATCTTTATGTATTTTTATTAAATTCTAGATATTTACACATAATTCGTGTATGCTATAAAGCACTATTAAGTTTATTATTGAATTGCTATTAACTTTACGAAATAAAATTATAGAATAACAAAACTCTAGACTGGGCTGGGATTGGGCATCCTGAAAATGTGTTCAACTGAAATTTTAATCTCTGCTTTCCCTAGTCCTTTAATATTTAATACCTCATCCTTCGAACGTGTGGGAACTTCGGGAATAGCAGAAAGTGTGAACCGGAGAAGTTTAAATTTATGGGCTGTCATTAATGAACTGAATTCAGGAAATCAGTAAACTTTTACTCTTATTTTATTTAGTTTTTTTGCATACAGTAATACAGGAAGAAATATCTACATTTGTATCTCCTGTAGTTCTTTTTCTTTATTTCAACATTATACGTTTTTCCTTTTTTTATATCTATTATTTCTAAAAAATATATTTTTAGTGGACTTCGAAGAGACTAAAAGCTTAACCATTATTGGTTTGGGCGAAAAAGATGTGTCTGTTTTTATTTTTTTTTTGTGATTCACAAAAATACTGGAACTTAAGGACTGAAACGTGATAAGTGAGTGTTCATCTGTTCAGGGTGTGAGTGTAGAGTGTTTATAAGTGGGTACAGAAAAATCCTTCACGAATATGGAATCCATTAGGGAGGAATGCCTCTTCCGATGCCGTGCCGATCGATAATTGCCTTAACACCGTTACGGCATACGGCGAAAGCTGTGCGCTCACAACAAAGACATTTACATGATCCTTTACTATTTTCACGTAAAGTTTACTTTTTTTTTTTCTCGGTAACCTTGATCAATTTTGATATAGTTTCCTAACAAATAACACTAGAAATCACAAGACCAATTAGCTGTTTTTAATCAAAAATAAACCATATAGGCAAAATGTTATTAGTTTAAATGATCACGGTTAAGACTAGCAAACAAAGTTTTTTTTTTTGTGATTACGATGTATTTTCTGTTATTTAATTTGTAAATATCAAAAAATAAATGTAGACTCGCGGACTCACAGCTGACCTCACTCAGCTTCCTCACTTTTTAACCAAACAAACGCAAACAGAATTTTAGTAAGATATTCTATTCCCATTTTAATTATTTTTTTTTTAAAAGTTAAAACTTCTACATTCAGGGGTCGGGCGAATTTTGGACAGGGAGAGTTTATGGGTTGGCGTCACAACATGCTATTGTTAACATTATTCATTTTAATACCCTATTCCTGTCACCGCTCATAACAGTTTCCGAAGTGTAGCGGTTATTACGTTTGCGTCACACGCACAGGGCCCCAGGTTCGACACCGGGCGGAAATAGTCTTGTTTTTTTTTTTAAGTTTTCTCTTCGGCAGTCCTCAATGACTGTTTTTAAATTATAACATGCGGTGATGCTAGTCTCAATAAAATAATTGTATTGTCATAATAACAAACGAAAACGAAAAAGTTGACATGAACATGACATGTCATTGTTCTCTTAAATGTAACTGAATTTATTCCGTACCCTCTTTCTGCTAAGATCTGTAAAAACGCAACTTCTATAAGTTACAGGAAGTGTGAGACAATCCTGCACAAACGTTTATAGTAGCACTATTTTAATAAAAAATATAGCCAGTAGAGGGATATAATTTCGTGTATAAATACAACGTGTAACAAAAAACCAGCCATATTAATAAAATGTCGGATAAACAGTGTTACGGAATCAAATAAATAAAATATATTCTAATTATTTTCCTTTGTTCATTATCAAATGTCAAATGCTGCGCTCCACTTTTAAAGCCTTTTATACACGAGAGAGGGAAAGTACTCTGTACTGCTGAAAGTCATTCATTATTCATGCCGACAGAAGCCAATGTAAGGAACTTCTGCGTGACTGTGATTTCATTAAAATAATAGGTCTTATAAACTTTTAAATCTACAATATTGCGTTATGCATAGTTCTGAGGCTAAAATTTCACACCTTACAACAATTTACAACCGTTACTGACAGCGAGTATATAATTGCGTTGTATTTTATATTAGTATATTACTAGATACAAGGTTTAACGTCTTACGTCTTGCACAAACACGATGTTTAGAAGGCCAATAAATTTAAAAATACTACCACAAACTTTCTGACGATATAAAATTAATAAATTATTTAGGACTATTTAAAAAAAACCGGTAAAGAATGTTTATTTTGGGTTCATATTCAGAATTTTAAGCTGGTCACATATTGCCGTATGTGTGAAAAATTGGGTCTTGAACTTTTACTTCTAAATTTGTTAAAATAAATGCGTCGTTAATAAGTAACAAGTAGTTGATTTATCGCTGATCTCTGTATAGGTATTTTTTCTTTTGTATATTGTATGTGCTATGGACAGCACCATAAATATTTCAGTCATCTTTTTAGTGAATTTTAATTCCTATATTAGAGCTATTTATGTTGGTATTTGAATGTATTTAAATCTAACTTGTACTCTTTGTACCGAGTTTTAATATAGAATTGTTCTACTATTTCTAACTACTGTTCTAGACGAAAAATTTGTACTTTATAAAATGAGTTCGGAAATAAACAACTTGAAACTTGAACTTGAAACTTGAACTTGAACTTGAACTTGATATGTCGATAAATTTTCACCTTGAAACTATATTTTGATAATGCTCCGTTTATGAGATGTACGCCAGAAAAATAAATTAGACTTTATTCGATAAAAATATGCATGCAATAAAATGTATTGGTCTGTTGAAATAAAGAAGACATTAAAAAAAAATACATAAATCCTTATTCCTATTCGAAAGGTTATAATTACATATTCCTTGCATTCAATTGTCTCTTTCCGTTCTGGTTGCCTTCTCGCTCGTGGCGTGGGGAGAGGGGGGGCGGGGGGGGGGGCTCGCGTATGCTTGACAACGCGACGCGCGGGAGTAGGCAGATGAAAAAAATGTATGGCGGCCGCACCTGGCCCCGTTTTCAGCAACTTCATTAGCGACCGTTCATACCATAGTGCGGCCAGACCCCCCCTGCAACCCCTCCCTCCCCCCCCACTCCGCACCGACCACACTTCCGCCCCACCCTTCGGTCCCGTTCGGATAATAAAGAGGAGGCTGGCGAATCTTAATGAATATCCGGCTTATAATTCTATGTATCCTTCGCAATTGTTAATATAATGCTACTGTATAAAATATGTTAAATGCCTGTCGGGCAATAAATTAAAAATAAAATGAGTAGAGAATTTGATAGAATCGCAAAGCTACGGCTAGCAATACAAAAGCACCGCTTCGGAATAAAACATCGTATTTATTTATTTTTCAAAAATACGCTATAAAAATAAATGAAATACCAAAATTTAACTAATGTATTATCACGAAGACAAATTAAATACTAGTCACATAAAAAGTAACGTCTGATTATAAAATTTATGTTATGTTATAAGATAAAAAAAATCCTTTGGGCAGAGGTAGATTTCACCGAATCAAAGTGGTGAAATATTTTGGTCGTCCCTTACCGTAAGGGTTGCTCATATCAAAAATTGTTAGTAAATTAAAAAAAAACAATTGTAAGGAAATTATAGGCCTACAATTAACATTTTCAACGAATTAAATTCTGTGCCTATTAAATAAGGTATGATTTTTTTGAAT
Source organism: Neomicropteryx cornuta (assembly GCA_020383195.1). NCBI lineage: Eukaryota > Metazoa > Arthropoda > Insecta > Lepidoptera > Micropterigidae > Neomicropteryx > Neomicropteryx cornuta. Next base: position 19,236,685 of record JAHKQU010000014.1, read on the forward strand.
TTCTAAAAACTAATTTTTCCCACCCCTAGGACCAATAGTTGGTGTTATCAAAAACGTTTACGTAGTTAAGTACCCTTATTCTTAGTAGCCTTATCAAAAAATAATTTATAATTTAAATGAGCAAGATTTACCTTTTCGACAAAAAAACCCTAATTTCCGCCACCATGGTCTGATTGTGCCCATTAACGGATTTGATCGAGATTTTGTGCCCTTAAATTTTATAAATCGATTTGAAAGTGATTGGTGTGAAATTACGGCAGTTATCGGGTCCACAAAAAAGTGATATATGTAAACATGACATGGTGTGCAATAGCTAGTTTTTCTAATGAAATCTACCTAAAATAACACAGATTAATATATATATTAATTTAGACTACACACGTATTTATGCAATTTATATCTACGCAACATTACATACAATTCGTTTCGATTTTTTAATTTAATTAAAGTTTTTATATTTTTATTAATATTGTCAAAAAAATGGGATTTATTACGTCAGGCGATTTGCCATTATTAAATTATTGACATTCAATGTAACCCAAATTCTTAAAATGTATAATTAACATTGCTTATTCAAGAGTAACATAAAGTTCGTGACTTATTTACCAAAAAACTAAAATATTTTTATTTAAAAATGTAACCATTTGTTTGATGGGCCGACTAGTAAATAAGATCCTGTATAGTGTTCACGGACATATCATGGCCGAAATTTACCACAAATTATGTCATAAGAAACATTTAAAAATGTATGATTAAAAGTTACTATAAACCAAAAGAAATAAACACGAACACAAAGTGACTCAATACTAAATCGTGACGGTATAATATACCGTATGTATTGACTACTTCCGTCGCCAGTCTTCAAATTCCATGAAGTTAGGATATCGATCGATAACCATTAAATAGTTTGATCTGAAACTGCTGAACCATAACTTCGTGAGTATGATCAGAAGTGAAGTGACGTGCTAATATTTTTGACTCCTTTTGGAAATTTGAAGTGTGCTGAACGAGTTTGTGAGCGAAGCGAGCGGGCGAGCGAAGTTTGTCTCGTCTTGTACTTGTTTCGAAACATTGGAATATTGCGAATAATTTATATATATTTAAAATTCAAAGATGGCGTTTTGCAACTACGATTCCCGAAAGAAAGACAATCGCTAATAACCGCTAAAAACAAAATGCCACCGTAAAAAATCCATGACCGGTATTTCAGCCTTGATAACAGTAGCGATAGTTACGTTTATTTTCACCTAAACACTTCACTTCCCCCCCCTTTCACCACTATTTCTATACACTGTTTCTAAAGCAGTAAGAAAAATTATAAAAAATAGAGAAATACAACATTTTAGAATAAATTAATGAAATAGAAGATGACAAAATGAACGATGAATGAATGATGACAAAATATAACAAACATTACTTTTAAACATGCTGATATCTCCTAAAATGTATGTATCTGTGGTAATCTTCTATTAGAGGATTTATATTTACTTATATTAGGTACAATGTTTTTTTTATATTCTAAATAGTGTATAGTTATAGACACATAAATAAAATGATACCAAGAGCTGTTTTTCGCAGCCAGATAAATACTTTATGCGGGCAAATATATGTATTTGATTTAAAACATGCGCTATTGATACCTAAACTATTTTTATACACGCGGTAAACTACCAGTTACCTACTATTTATTGTATGTATTCCTAATGTATAAGATACATTCTTTTCTCCGGGAAACAATTTCGCAGCACAGCCCATATATTTTCTTTAGGGAAACTCATTTCACTGGAAAGCAAGATTCCCCCCAGAGCTGACCTGAAATATGTAGGTAACCGTATCAAGTCGCATCGAATTATTTATCAAACAAATTGCCATTAGGATATTACAATTTGATTGGAATCTATTACAAAGGGCTGAGATGTTGCAAGAAATATACTTAATATATCGTTCTTGATTTAAAATAACATAAATACAAAAGTAAATGACCCAGTGAATTATATAAGTGTGTGTGTGTAAATGTATATATATATATATATATATATATTACTAATTAAATATAATAACATAATGAGTGCAATAAAGTAGCAATAAAAAGATCAGATACTCCTTAAGTGGTTATCTATTTACAATAATAGTTTTTTTTGTTTTTATCTAATTAGATGGTTTTTGTTTGCGTCTAGCTCTAGAGAAAATGTTTTTTTTTTTTGACATTATCGATAAAATAAAAAATGAGGATTTAAGCAGAGTCAATAATGGTAAATGTTTATAAGAATATAATATAATATGATCAAATATTTACAAAGTGCTGAATACATTTTACACACACACCTTTTTTTAAATTTATTTTTATTTAATTTGGCTTAATATATGCAAATTACTATTTCTATCCATATGTATAATTTACCTTAGGAACCAGGCGTAAGAACCAGCAGTGCTAGTCTCAAAACGCGAGCCCGATTAGCGAGCGAGAGGAGCTATCAGTTCGAGACTAGCCTTACAGGATCTTAGTATCTTGCAAAGTACGTGCAACATAAAATTGAGACTTAATATCTGAAATGCATTTTCTTAATTATAACGTGCATTGAAACGGTTAAATTTTATAATAATATCGACATACGAAACCAACGATACACAAAACTTCACGCACAGCTCAAACACAAAACAAGATGGCCGCCGGCGGAGGGAGGTCGTGAATCTGACAGGTCTGCCGCCGGCGCAGACCTCATCCATTTTACACGATGTGCTCCGCCTTCACTGTGTTTCGGGGTTATTTTTATTTTTTTGGCCTCTTCAAATTCGTAACATTAGCGAACTAAAAATATGGATAACGTCAAGGGCAACAGAGGGTACCGTGATGGCCTACGTAATTGATTTGTCATTATAGCTTCTATACATACATTCATGTATGAGAAGCTACTATCCCGTCCACCCGTCCATATGATGTATTTTTCGACTTGAAAAGTGCATTTCAATTTTTGTATGTGGAGTTTTGCAGTAATATTGATGCTCTTTAAAAACAACCATAGCCGTTTAGATAACGTCGTAGGCTGTTCGACTAATAAAGATACATTACAATAGTCAACAATTTTTTTGTAACTTTAATAGTTCGACACAACGCTCAATTTTCAAAAATATGACAACACGGCTGTTGAAATGTTTTATTTATTAATGGCCAGTAAAAATTAATATGAACCTTAATTTTCAGTGTCACATTATAATTATTATACACTGAAATATTATGTCAGTGTTTATTTATTTATTTGGTTACCCGATAGAAATTTTACACAATACAGGTAAAGACATAACAACAATATAATTTAAAGTACCGTTACATTCCTAAACTAACTGACTAATAAAGATAGTTAGAGGTAAAAAAAATAATATAATAAACGAATTTAAGTATTTAGATGATTCCATAAGTTATAGTAGGCATTCGCCGTTAGTTTATATTATTTATATAAAAGTCTGACAGTATTGACATTTGGAAAATTCGAATGTTTTTTAATATTTTTACAGATAGAAAATTTTCATTCAAATTATATAGCCAGAATGTTCAAAGAAAAATTAATACCGAATGCACAGGGAGATGAATGAATTGAGAGATGGGAGGGAGGGGTTGTTTTATTACTAGCCGCGTGTAAAAATTTACAAAAAAATTTATGATGAATGAAAGAATGTCATGTAATGTCAGGTACCACAGGCGCGAGTATTCAGGGGTAAACTGCCGTCAATGACGCCTGTAGGGCCTAGCTGTAAGACGTCAGGCTCTCGTTAAATAATTTACTACTACTAAACACCCGTAAGAAACCAGTCTGTTTGATTTACCTATTCAATTAATTATATAAAACATTAAAATTTTAAAAACAAAAACACAGTTTTGGCTGTCAGAAACTCAAAAGTAGGTACCTCATTTATAGTGTAGGTACACAATACAGTGTTACACAAATATGAAGTACCACACATACATACATATGTTAAAAATTACGAGAAAAACGAATTAAAAAATCAATAGAAATCAAGGCATAGCGCGCGAAGTTCTTCTAAAAATATAATTATTTTAGTGTGATTTTGTTTCGTTTTGTGTCAATATAGATCAACCTCCTAAAAGGTCAGCTGGGATTTTAAATACAACCTTTATACTTCACCAAAATGTATCGAAAATGATATTCGCACCCCGCGGAGCGTCGGCCCGTATATCATTTTTCGCAATGCTCGGTCGAGAAATAAGTAATAAATGGCTGTATTGTGGAAGATTCATTACATCGCATGTAATTTTCGAACTGCAAGCAGCTATACGGATAAGGTTAGGTGTGTTGTAAGGTGTGCGATATGTTTCGGTGACGTTTTTACAGCCTCACCCTGCAAAAAAGGGTATAAGCCCACTTCTCAGACCCCTGACCTTAGAAGTTAACACTCTCTCTCACTTCATTCCAAAAATAATCAAAATAAAATCAGATAACCCCGAAATGTGTCATCTACCGACAAAAAGGGTAATAAAAATAGTTTTAATTTTAGAAACTTCGCTATTCTGTAATCTTACTAGAACCGTTACTTCAAACGTCTGATTGTGCTCTTGACTTTATTAGAAATGGTAAGTCACGAAAATATTCCCTAAAATATTAAGAATTTGGCGCAAAAAAGATATTTATCGCTGCGTCCTTCTCTATTGCTCGCGTTTCGGCAGATTCCGACACTGGTGCGAAGAGAGCGCCGCGCACACTTCTTCTCGATCTATATGGACACCGCAAGATTATTTTTTTGCTCAGCACACAGAATAAATTTACAAAAAATAGCCAGGAATGGAACCAGACAAAGGTTCAGTGTATTTAATTTCATTTTTTTTATCCTTTTAATCATCATCACTTCTAAGAAATCCTTTATCTAAAATGCAAAAAGACGCACTGTACCACCAAGGTCGCAAGCGCCATCGAGTCACTCGTCCGCCCTTTATAGAGGAGTGCATAGTTCGGAGCGTGTCGAATGCGAGGCACTTGCGCCTTTATCGATGTGGGTCAGGTTTGAAGCTGTAAGCGCCGACCGACACATGTTAAGGGCCATCCAATTACGTGCCAGTATTTTAGCTCCGAAAGCCGCCGCTCTACTCAAAGTAATTGAGCATCCATATTAATTTAGTGGTCCGCGTAAAACTCTAAAATTGAAATCACTTCAAATTCAGTTTATTTATATTTATATTCACAATACATACATAATAATAATTCCTTATTAATTGTGAGAAGTATCACAAAGTATCAGTATGTATATAACACACCGTTTACAGGTTGTTTGATACAGTAATTTTAATGTGGTGCACAATTCGGTTTGTGATAAGAAGAAATATTATTTAAATGTACCGTTTATCGTATACAGGTTGTTCCAAGATCAACCACGAAGGGTTAGGGTGTGTTTTTGTTTCCTATTACAAGTAAGAAATTATATTTAAAAAAATACGAAAATATTTCTTCCCTAAAATTAAACATTTTATTTTTTTAATAAAGATTTGAAATTGAAATAATGTTTTTGAAGTGTTAGCGTTATTTTAGCTTTTTTTTTCATTTTTACCTTACATACTTAATTTATATTTCTTGTGCTTGTATTCGGTAACATACAGTAAATCACCATTAACAATATTCACCCCATCTAACCTAACTATATTTTATATTAATATAGTCATAGGCGGTGGACGACGGTTTATTATTTCTCGAAAACCATGATGAATTTTGATATAACGTCAATACAAATCATATTTGTAGTAGTAGGGACAATTAGCTGGATTTTTTAACAGGAATGGTCATGGAATGGGAATTAACTTCAGCGCAGTGATTTAACTTTGACAACTTGAAGTCATTTCATTTTGACAGCTTGAAAATGATTTTCTGATTTATTCTGATACGCCGTGAATGATGGGGGTGGCGTGACGAGGCAAGATGCTCACCGCACCGCCGGCACAGAACAGAGGGATGCTCGAATAGCTGTTAGATAAATATTGTGGTCCCTTATCTGTTTTAAAAGATCGTCGCTGAGCTAAGTCCCGCGGGAGAGAAACGCGATTGCCGCACGGAGCTGCATAGAACGTTGGACATCGCAGGCTGCATTGCAATTGCATATAGACGTGCAACGGGAGCAAATAGTCGAAGATGACACATCAGCGGAGATGGACAGAGACCTCTGTCTGTGGTTGGCGTGACCAGACGCCATTGGGCGGACTACTAAAGCGAAATACGTTTAGAAGAAGACGCCGTCAGCATTATTATTATAAGTTTCGGAAACCTACCGTTGTACCTATAACTTAAAAAAATATATTCAAGACACTTTTACGAAAATATCTTAGTTACTGAGGAAGATAAATATTTAGGATATTTTAATTGTTGAATAGATAAGCAACAAACAATATTTAAAAATTGAATCGATCCAAAAATATAAATATAAAAAAAACTTTGCTGTTTTTATAGTCACTCTGTCGTCATTCTCACTTGGCTAAAAATGTTAATAAATAAAAGGAACAAATATAGATACAATATACAAAATGAAACAGAACAAACAAAAACAAAACAAACACACCGAACAAACATAAATAAATATATGTATATACACAATATTATATATATATATTACTTATTGCTATGTACTACACTATAGATGTTATTTAAATATGTTATTCACCTTCCAACTATGTTTTGCCAATGGTATATTTGAATCGCATCTTCTCTTATGTTCTTGTGTAGTTAATTTAAGTATGCTCAAACCAAAGATTTACGGTCCCATACGGTATACTCAACATTTAGACATTCAACTGTTCGACCAATATTTGCCACAAATACTAAAAAAATTGTGCGAAATGTTTTTTATTTAAACAAAATTATACAATAAATTTCATTGTTCTAACCAAACTGCAAAACAGTTTGTTGGCAAGAAAAAAGCTTCCGTATACATATTTTGTTGGCATATATATTTCGATAAATAAACAATTTTTATTTTTTGCTTAAGTTTAAATAAATAAAATGGATGCAATATAAAATAATAAATAATTCAATTATTTATTAGGTACATAATGTTATTTAGCGTAATTATATTTAAATAATCTACTAGTTTCCTTGATAACTTCGGTATTAAACATCTTCTTGTTCCATCTCCATACAAATTGGTATTTGTGAAATGTGTTTAGCCGCGTCAAATAAATGGCTAATCTCTCTTTTAAACTTTGCCCAACTGGGTCCAAAGTTCAATTCCTGGAGAGGTTGTGTGTTGTTTGTCAGCTGATTGATTGCTTTATTGATTTTAAGGAATAAATGTAGTTGTAAAAATACTGACCTGTGAGATTGACCTACGCAAACGTCTATAGAATTACGCGTTCGATTATTAATTTGTAAGTTTACCATGCGGAAACCCCGCAGAACCATCTGTCTAAATACGACCCAACCTTTCGAGGAATTCTCATGACTGCAGGCTAATTCAAAAACAATTTCGAATTCAAAAACATTCGCCGCTAAACATGACGAAGCTTTTCTAAGCACTGTCGACTGTTTAAGTGGCAAGGCACGCACTCAATCATAGATTTGTAATTGAGAACTTGCAAGATGTTGACTGTAAATCGCCGAGCTATATGTCACATTAAAGCCAAATTAAATTAAGTCAAATTAAATACGTAACTTTTGTAAATTATGTACCTAATAAATTATCGAACCGCCGAAAAATGACTTATCTTTTTAATGGCACCGTCTGATAGAAATGGTATAACATTTGACGTAACTGGCGTTTATTTATCGAGCAATTTCTCAAAATATTAGGATCAAGACATTCGAAGATGTGGTGTCATTGACTAAGATAAGTTCGCTATACATGTTTGTTTAATATAAACAGTGAAAGACTTCCAAAGGTGAAATAAAGAACATCTCATATATCTTACAGGAATATATCTGAATGTTTGTGAAAATTTATATTTAACTTAAAGTACTAAATAATGCATAAAATAATATATACCTCAATATGACAGTTACAGGGTATTATAATAGCCAAGGAAGCTTATAATTTAAAAAGATTAATTATATATTTCCGTATACGTACATTGGATAATTGGTTTCGACACGTTAATACGATACACCTGATTCGCAGCCAAGCGCGGCACTTGACTCTTACAGAAATATTTGACTTTTCACTAAGCACCGAAGTTAGCGAAAGCTATTCATTAGAAACCGCTTAACATTCCAGCTCTCTCGTATCGAAACAGATCTGAGTAGCCTAAGCCTTTGGTGAAACTTGTAGCAGCACGCTAAAGTTTGTGAAAAGTGTGAAAAACGCACCAACACTGTCCGATGTCGAGTAAAATTATAAATTATTATGAAATAAATGTTGTTTTTCTTTTAACTGAATTTAGCAACAATATTTGCAATCCCATTACTATATTAACAATCATCCATTTTAAAAATTCCTGGTGAGTGGTGGGAGAATTTAGAAGAAGGTATTGTGTCAGTATCAATGTTGTAACTTATATTTGATGATTATTTTTTAATAGCTGCAAATCACCTGAAAAGATAAATGACACAATCTATGGCTTTATTGAAAAATTTAGAATAGTTTATTAGGTTTTTGATTAAGGGAAGGATAGCAAAATATTACAAAAGTACTAAAGAGGTTCTGTACCTCAACTCAAGTTAAGAGCGCAGGATGTCGGTTTAAATCCAGCGCTGAGTTTCATAAAAATGCATTTTTAACTCTCACCTGTCCTCTTTAGTGTAAAATATTGTCAAATACTATGTACCCATCTAATTAGATGAAATAAGCGCGCGCAAATTACTCAATTTAAAAACACTAGTATTGATTGTAGAAATATATCTATGAGGACAAATTTTAAACTCTGTTTCTTAATAAGACTAACTACACAGCTGCAGATTTATATTTAAAAGTAAAAAATGTTGTCCGTTTTTAAAATTAGAGTAAAAAGAGTATTTAAAAGAAAATGTATATTTTACATTTTTTTCTGGCAATATAAACTCATATAATTATTTAATAAATAAATTCTCATAATGCTACAAACCTGTCCGCTCTGTGTAAGAATATTTTTGTTTTTTGGCAACATTAAAAAAGGAGCTACCAGAGTGTGTCATAAATGAGGATAAATGACTCTTGAGAGCGGACTCCCTCTTAAATATGTTATCTATGTATATATACAAGAATGGCTATGACACCTATAGCTATCATTTATATCTACTACTTCTATACATTATTTGGTAGTTGTAAATTATTTAACTACAACCTGACGTCTTGTAGCTATGCCCTACAGGCGTCATTAAAGGCATCTTCTTTCCAGACTACACGCGCCTGTCTGTGGTTTCAACTTGTGATGGGTTGAGTAGGTTAAAATAAAAAATACATAAGTATGATGACATTCTTCCATTCATCACAACTTTTAACACCATCCGCAGTGCATAGCTGCCATCGTGGGGAGAACCCGGAGAGCCCGGGGTTGAACGGCTAGATATAAATATATAAATAGTTGTACGCTGTTTAAATGATTTTCTCCTCCTTCCAGTTCCGTTGCGGAAGGCATTCCGTCCGATAATCCTCACTTAGTGCTGCTCTTCTTCATATCACAACTCCTGCTGCGTGAGCTGGCCAAGTGCCATCGCCTGGTTCAACTTGTGCCCATGGATATGTCGGGATATTACGGTTGGTAAAATACAAATATGTTGCATTTTTATTGAGCATAAGGATTATTCAACATAGTATATTCGCAGTAAGATTTTCAAATTCGACTAGCATATTCCATAACCAAAATGACTGGTTGTTTAAGGTTTTTAGTGCTTGTATATGACTTATTAACTTTAATAAAATTAAAATTAAAATATAGCATAGTTAAACTCTACGTAATCAAAAAAAATGTAATTGTAATTATTTTTTGGTTAAAACATATCAATTAATGCAATAATTTGATCAACGATTTACGTCTTATTGGATACATACGATCAAATTCATTTTTTATCGTTATAAATATTTTTATATTCCTTTTATCTTGGTAAAGAGCCAGACAGATCAATACACAACACGAAACGGACAACGGGACAGATGAAACGTCTCGGAATCCATACCATCGATGAATTTACCTATTTAATGTAGAGTGCTGCAAGAACGAGCAGTTTGTGCGCCGCAGGCGCTTCCAAACGATACTCAAAGCTCGGGCGAATCGAGTAATCACCACTAGCGGGGTTAAGTGCCAAGTGCCCGGGTTCAGCGCAGCGGAAGGATTGACCCAACGGCTTATTTTTATAGAATTCCATATTTTCCCGTTTAGATTATGTATTATTAGATAAAGTTTTTTAATAAGCCTTAAAACGAGCGATAGCCTAGTTAGGTAAGACATATTTCTTGCACCTATTTTAGCTTAAAGTATTTTACCACTTACATTATATAATACAGAACTATTTTTTTTTTTTAATAATTATTATGACTAAGCTCATATACAATTATTTTGGGCCCTACTCAACTAGGTCAAATGTGTTTGTGCTAGAGTCAGGGGAGATGGTGATGATGAAGCCTTAAAAATGGTATGAAAAAAAATTGTGCGGATTCGAACCCGCGACTTTTGGGCTATTAGTCCAATTCCTTAGCCACTAGACTACCACGATCTCAAACGAATCACAAACGAACTACAAACGAACGACTTACAACGGATTACAAATTAAATTCTAGATACTTTCTTAATATTATAAAAAACTATATTTACTTTAGTGGGTTTATTTCTGGGTTTCTAATAATGAAGTATCCGCTAAAGTATCATTTCAAATAAATAAAAAACAATATTTGTACGGCATAGATATTTTTAGTAACGACATTCTGCTGTGGCTTACAATAAATGAACGACGTAAAGTAATCAATCGAGAATGAATCGAATATTATTAACAAGTTATTAACTTTGAAACTTTTCAGATAATCGAGCCGGTCCATCCAATTTAGGTAACGTGATTAGTCAAATTCTCCTGTGTAAGCAAATCACTCCCGACTTCAATCAGGAGGAATTATGCAGCATAGCCAAAGATTCCCAAGACATTTTGAGGATATTACACGATATGCAAGAATATCTACCACCACAGGAAAGCTATCTAGGTAAGGTCATAATTTATTTAACAATATAATACAACTGTTATGTTTAAGTATCTTCATTCATTCATGGGGATCTTTCAATTTAGCGATGTTTTGCACTATCCCAGCGCTACCGAGCAAAAAAATATTCACGTAGCTTGAAGCGATTTAATTGCCGTTCTCTTAGTTTGTCGAGAAGGTTGTATTATAGTAATTTATTGTTAAACGAGGTTATATGTTTGAGAACATTTTTTTTCCTTTTTTTAACCCTCAAAAAATTGAGCGCTTTTTAATTGAAACAAAACGCCCTTTTTGCAAAGTTGTAATTTTGATCATTAATCTAAATATTATTACTTATAAATATCAATCAAATTATTAACCGCGCGCTTAAAAAAATACCAGTCAAGTACGCGCTCTTCTGTCGAGTAGTGGAACTAGAATCGGGTAAGCTTCCCATCTCGACTACTAGATTTCAATATAAGTGCTTACAAAATACAGTACTCGCAAAAAAAACAAATATTCTCCTTATTCTTCGGCTATAATTTGTTACCTACTTACTGCAACACAGGTTATCCGCTGCTGCGAGCCGTTTCAACTACATATTAATAAATCCTTATCTCTTCCGAACATGGTGTGGCGATAGTGTCTTATAAAATAAAGTTATATCAATCCAACTGACAATAAAATAATGACATTATTTAATCAATTGCAAATATAAAATAATTACAATTCAACAAAAAAAAATGTACCTTAGATGTATCTTTAAATATAAAAAACAGTTTAGATTGCAATAATATTACAAAAAATAACGGATTCATACATTCATGCATTCATACATTCTCATAAGAATGAATGGCTAACAATAGTGCATGATATATGGCCTAGAAGCAGTGCATGATATAGGGCCTAGAAGCAGTGGTAATCATTGGAACGTGCCATTTTCCGGAGCAAATGACACCTTCAAATGATTACCGCTGATATATCGCATAGTGTAAGAAAACCGAGATCTTTAATCTGCAGGATTCTCTTTTTTTAAAACCTAGAACAAATGAATTTGAAAGGTTAGACTACTACTAACAAACAAGACAAGACAAGACAAGTACTAAAGGTTACTACTTGTATTTCGTACCTATTTATCATTTTGTTTACTGTTTAGGCTGAAAATAAATAATAAAACAAAAATGTTCACGTATTACTTTAGGTTCGTGTTTAAAATTATGTAAAAATCTTTTATGAATCAAGACTATTCTAATACTGACGGCTCTGTGCGATATTTCTAACGATATAAGAATTTATGGATAAATTACGACAGTTTGATAAATTATATTTCGATGACTATAGTAAAAATTGACGTTGTGGTTATATTATTTTCAGAACGAAATGTGGCGCTAACCGGTGACGAGCCAAATGGGGAGTGCGGGGGGAAGGCGAGGAGGGGATCCTTGTACAAGAATATGGGCATGCTGTGCTGCATGTCCAGGCCTAACTACCTTTGAGGAATGCCCTTCGGGGACCTGGAAACCCTCAGTTTGTTCACAAACCATAATAATCAGGACACTGTAAACGGCTGAATAATAAATTCGCCATCATATTGATGGCATTTTACTCTTTTATGTCATGGTAAAAGCAGATGTAGAAAAATAAAAAGAATAAATTTAAATTATATATAAATACTAAGAAGTAAGTTTGACGAACGCGGATATATATTATTTAATGTTTAATTGATTCGTTATTATATTCAATTTATTAAGTTCGGAATGAGAATCTGCAATCCCTATGGGAATAGTTTCAATTCAAATTTATTATTAAATTATAATGTAAGATTACAAACATAATAACTCGTGTAGCTAAAAATAAGTTATAAGAGTGGTGATGCATAGTTTCAGTGTCCTTGCGTTAATAATGACATCAGGCAATCGGAATCAGTGAGTGGTCCTCAGTGATGTTTTGGAAATATTTAATTCAATTCAATATTGCCATAAGTATTTATTACTAAAGAAAATAACCTAAAACATATTACTATGAAGATCTGACAGAAATATCTTCTCAGCCGGTATTTGAACACTGCATTTTTTATTCAAACAATATTTTATTACTACAAATAGACAGTGACATGTATTTTTAATAATTAATTTTATTACTAACAATTTCAACACTATTATTGTCATTGAGCCAGTATTATGAGCCTTTTCTCGAGATAACTCCATCGTAAAAAATATAAAATACAATACGAGAATATTTCACCGCCCGGCATCATACGAAAATATATTCATAATGGTCAAGAAACATATGAAAAAGGGGGTCTAGCCTCATTGTAGGTCACTCATTTTTTAAAATCTTTAGCCTATACTTATAAAAATCTCATTAAATCGTGGTGAACTATTTTCAAAATTTTCAGTATAGTAACATAAAAAAATGATTCGAATAAAAAAAAATCAAGGGTCCCCAATTTTATTATTTTTTTCTTCGCCATTTTGAATATATTTTCATAGAAAACCGGGCGGGTGAAAACATTACATATATTTCAAAAATATCATATGCCTTATATTCAGATGATTACGTAATAGTGCTACCTAAATTGATAAAAAAAGACTATTGTATTATTGCTTTTTGTCAATGGGTTTGAAATGTGTCTCCACTTGTAGCAATCATGTTAAGTTTAAATTAAAACAAGAATTAGCGAAGTCGATATCAGTCCAACTACAGACAATTTCCAACTAAGCTATATTTTTAACCCCCAAGCCCACCCAAACGATAATAATTGAATGGAATAACCCAAATACCAACACCTGAAAGTAACATCATTTGTATGCTAATGCGATTCGACTATTGTTTGTCTTATATCGTATACACACATACAGACGGATCTACGAGTAGTCATATTTGGTAGTCGTAGCCGTCGTGTAGCCCTGGTTTAATATTATTCATAATATGGCGATATAAATTCGCTTAGTATGCATTTGTAGATGTGAAGTTGCACGATAACTTTTTTGTCCGTTCAAAGTTTGGTCAAATTTTTATTATTGTACTCTTTTTTAGAAAAATATTGCTTCATATAAATTAAAAGTAAATTTCATGAAAATTGGACACGAAAAACAAAACGCTTAAAAAGATACATCCTAAGATCTCGGTAGTCTCGTGATTACATGCTGAAAATGTTCCTATCTAATCAGCGCGTGCTTGTCACTTGTATCCGTCTCGTGAAACAGCATGAGGCGGAGACTTAATGTCGGGTTATTAATGTCAATACATATAAATAATGACAGTTAAATATACAATATTAAATTGATATGAATGCACTTGTACTTTTAATCTAAATTAAAGTTTGACTTATTATGCTTAAATTCATATACAATGTAATACATGCACCATTAATTATTTGTAAAATTGTATTTATTATTATTAATGGCTATTCAAATATACAATGATTTAAAGCACGCATGTAATTCATATTATAGGTGGCTCTTTCACGCGAGTTAATAAATTGATTTTTAGCATTAGATACGATTTAATTGTAAGATAATTTATACGAAATGTATTAATAAAATACGACCAAAAATAGAACCTATTAGCATATTAGTATATTAAAAACATATTTTATGTGCAGTGCACTATATTAACATATATGCACATATACCGCATAATGATAAACCTCCTACCCTCAAATCAAAGTTGGTAGATATATATATATTATTTTATTATTTTTTATTGCAAAATATGCAAGGTATGTGATTTAAATATTTTATTTATATTACGTCTTAAGATAGCAAAAACTATGTTCAATTATAAAATGTATTTTGAATTATAGCAACTTCGAGTTAAATGTTATTTTAAGGCTATTAAGCTAGCGAACCGTTTGGTCTTAATTTATCTCAATTTACTCAGACGCACCAGAAAGGTCAAAGGGACTGCGAGTGTCTCTATCTCTCTCTCGAACACCATTATAAATTAAACATGGTAAAAAAATATGGTTACACAACCCGCCATTTATGTACAACGCTGTATATCCTAGATTTCCGAAATGTAAGTGAGCCTACATTTAAAAACTGCACTATCTTGAGGTTGGAAAATCTAACCAGAAAGCCATGGGCTCTCTACGACCAAGGACAGATTTTGGAATTGCTTTTTTTCTGAGGAAATCAGTACCACCATATAAAATCACTACTATCGTTTCAGGAGATTCATCTATATCAACAAACAAACATCATTCAAAAAAAAATGTTGAAAGCAAGGCGTGAGTTCAAGCATGGACCGCCCTGCGCGCGGAGTACTTAAAAAAACATTTTTTTTAAATAATTATAATTTTACTATGCGATTTTTTTTTTAGACGGGTGTAGTTGTCGATATAAGAAGATCAACCTCCTAAAAAGATATTAGTGGTTTTTAATACACCATGTTTAAAGTATTAATTAAGTGGTAGAGTATGTTTTAATGTTCCCTGAAATATTACACATTGTTTTTTCCACGTAAGTTGGTATAATGAAAATTGTAAATTCAAAATTATTAATATCACTAATCCATCATCATTTTCACAATTAATATCAAATATTTTTGAAAATATGGCAGGCAGATTGAGGATGTTTTTTAAATGAGTTGTTTAGTCCAAATTTAATTCAGTTCTAGTCTATTTTTAGTTCTTATTTCAGTAGTAGTTTTAGACTTTTAATATTTAACCGATATCATATAACATGTCATAAAAAACATATACCTTGTCATGATTCCACATTAAATATATTTTTTAATATATTTTTAATGATAATTTCATCTTACTCGTTACATTTTTATTATTGCATTGATCTGTCAAATCCAATGTATTTATTTTTTGTATTCTGTATATTTTGTGAACACCTTCTTGTAAATATTATATGTGACCTGACTTCGTATAGTGTTTTTTTTATAACTAATACTATCTATTCAAACCAAAATACCAAACTTGTATAAATGTTTGAATTTAAGAAATTTGGGTAAAAAATGTAGGAATGTAACTTCGAGAAAATAATAAATAAATATCTTACATAAAAGGTCCTTAGTGTCGATTGTTAATTTATAGTTTCCAATTTATATGTTCAATCAGTAGTGTAGAATTAGTGCAATTAGCAACAAATAATGTTTTCTTAAAATCTGTAAAAATACAATATTTTTTAAATCTACCCATTTTAAAAGCACTTAGGTAATTCTTGGAACACCTTAATACATATTTCTACATAGTATGGAGGATAAGGTTACTTTTTAGTTATCGTAAAATTTGCAACGTCTTAATAATTTTGTCTAATATGTGAGGAAACGTTAATTTCTATTAAATTGCATTCCATGTTTTTGGTATTTGATTTTCGATGTTATATCCATGCCATGCGATGCCATGGCATATCTACAGTTTTAAGAATTCAACATTGACATACTTTCATAATATGCAAAAATCCATTCTATATTACAGTTTTATCAAATTATAATAGTTGTAATGCTGTTGTTTAGGATACAAAATATAGACGTTTTAAATTACAGTTGTACGTAATACATATATAGGTAAGTAAATAGACTTAACATTTCAGGATAATGAAAAGGTCAAGTTTGAACATGACCAAAAATATGGACTCGGGAACAAATCTTAATTAATCCGTTCGTACAATAATAGGGCGGATAAATTATTTCATTAGTTAAATGTACGCTTTTCCTACTTAACTATTAGAGAAGGCCGGAATGTAACTTATCGACAAATAGTACACCATCGGTAGCTATAATTAATATCACTTATCTTCGATCGCATTGCTATGCGCTTTTTCAACGCGGTGTCATTATAAACTCGCTAATCGTCCAAGTGGATAAAAAAATGAACTCTTATTAGCACTTTTTCAGTTTTTTTTTACTAATTTTAAATATAAAAATATAAAATAACGTTTTTAACTTACTCTAAACTGCTGTATGTAATAACGGTGTAACCTTAATTAAACAAAATATTGCACGACTTAAGGTAATAAAATATTTAATACAATTTCTATCGATACGAGTACCTACTTACCTACAAGTTCTTGTGTTCAAATGATTCGCAGCAGCTAACCAATATGTAATACAAAATAACATAAAAAAAACAGTTCAGCAACAAAAAGGTGTATAACTATAACTACTCCCCCCCCCCCCCACCCCTAACTTCCTAACTAAATTTTTTTCTTTATTTTTGATTAATAAAATACACGAATAAATAAATAAATCGATTTTCTAGTTAATTAATTAATTTTCTTTGTATAGACCAATACATACAGGTTGTCCCAAGACCAGTCATGACTTAAGGGAGTGTTTATATTCCCTATTACGAGTGAGAAATTGTATAAAAAAATGCTGAAAGAATTCATCTCCAATTTTATTATTATAACCCATCTATCTCCAAATATATTAAATCACTGTTGTAAATTCCTTTTAACGAGACATCGATCGTTGTGGCATGTTCGGGCCAGACCCTGCGGCGCGGTGGCTTATAACAATAAACGGTTTATTTTAATCGCGTAAAGTTTTTATTTTTTTCTCGGAAACCATGAAGAATGATATGAGTGCAGACCCAATTAGCTGGATTTTTATCTGGAATAGCCTCAGGACAGGACACGATGTACAGGATGTCCCTGAATGCTTGAACATTCTTAAGGAATGTGAAATGGCAGCATCAAATCATGCCCGCCTTATGACAACTACCTGTTTTATAGAACGCATGGTCGAAGAGCAATTATTTTTTTATAATTAATTTACCCTATTCAGGGTTAATTTCATTCATTAACGTCTTCATCGATCCATTACTATCGTCCTATTCTTTCATCGTAATTATTGAATTACATAAATGAGCCAACAGCGACGTGCCCTTTCCGCGCGGCTGTATATATTTGTGTAGCTCACAATAGTAATATAGGTTTATTTAAAACATCCCACTAAGATGTTTAATAGTTCTGGGACAACCTTTATTTCCGAATGTTGTCTTAACAATGCGAGGTCATTCGTTACAGGCAGCAACATCTCGCAAGTCTTATTAAAAGGTCACTGTTAATAATTATTCTCATCCGCGAAAATTACATGGCCCGGAATGAATGATCAGTGGCATTCATGCGCCACAAGGGCGTTTACTAAATTATATGTTCATTGCTATCTTAATGGGGTTTTTAATTACTAGCCAAATGGACTCATTTGATTTTACTCTTTAACACAAAATAATTACTCTGACAAAAAAAAACCTGAAAGATTCCTGGAAATCCACATTTTTGATTACACAAAATTGACGTTCTTCGAGGTATTAAGGTTTTTATTACTAGATTTGTTTTTTTTAATTAATCTTGTTTTTATTTCACTGTTCAGCGGATGAGATAAAAATATATATGATTTTTAAAATTATCAAAAGAGCCTCTGATTTGAAATGACAAGACGATGTTATTTGTGAAATGAGGAGCCATTCCTAGATACATCACACATAGGTGTGTTCAATCTTTCGGCGATTATAATCAAACCAGCTTCTAGTCCATTATTTGCTAAATATACCTACTATTTAATAGCACGTTGTTAGATATTTAATAGTAAATAATTGACACAATATATAGCGTTTATATTTTTACTACCGCAGTAAAAAATATTATTATAATATTTATAATAGTCCATCTTCAAGGATAGCCTACATGTCTTTATTTATGCACAGGTTAAACATTCGACCTAATCAATTTACTGTCTTTCAACTAAGGTCAAGTATCTTGAACTTTTATTGATCTATTGCAATTTGAATCTTAGTGAGAGGTCATTAAATCAATAACCAATTTGCAAAAATAAAGTTACATTTAGGACATTGTAAAATATAATTTCGTTAATATACTTTTTTTTAGTTTAATATCTAACATTTTTATAATTGTAAAAGGTAGCTTACCTGTATTTAAGGTCTAGTCAATTGTCTAAAATAGACATAACAATCGAATTGGAAATAAAATTTTCATTGTACCAAATTGTATTTATTTAGATTTACTCGTAAATAGATCATAAGTACCTACTGTCTTAAAAATCATAGTCAATTTTAAAAGGAAACTTAGTTTCCATAAGAAGTTTACGTTGTAAGGTATTAGATTATTTATATTGTTAAATTTGATCTCAACAAGTCCAATTAGAATAAATTAATTGTTTTTAATTAGTTTTGTTAGATACTATTATTTTGAAGTTTTAGAACAATTCTTCTTATGAAATCACATAACAAAGTAAAATTTTCAAACAGATTACTTTCTTTTAGTTTTATATTTTTAATAAATATTAAAAATAAGACAAAATTGTCTTAATTAAATGTTTTACCTATTTGCTTTTGTAATACTATATTATGTTATTGACGACTTCTTAAAAACTGCTGAGAATCTCACAGAGAAATTTAAGACATAATAAATGTTTTCTCTAAAATATAAGTAGATTAACTCTTGCTCTTAACACACTTTTAAATTTGCATTGCTCTGGCTGATTTTAAAGACTGTGATAAATATGAGCGTAAAAAGATAGGCTTAAAAAATAGATTACACCATTATTCACTAAAATGTTGTTTTACTTGACCTGCGAAATCCAGTTTTCTTTAACCCATACTTTTAGGGACTCGAGAGAGGACGAGTACTCCTTAAGTACGTCATAAGTCCGCTCTAAAGGTACCAAACGGGATACTGCACTACGCTACCATACTAAAAGACATGCTCTAACACTTTAGCAGCGAACTAACGCGTGAGGCCGTTAGTACTTACTCTAGCGATTCATCAACTATTAGTCAAATTCACTGGAACAAAATGGTTTGTAAATGTACCTACCTTTTTTGTAGCAATCATATTTTCAGCTATCTTTGCTAAAAGTTGCTATGATGGCTCTGTATATTTTGTAATTATATTTCATTATGTTTCATTATGTTTGTATGTTTGTAATATTTAATATTAAAGCACACAAGAAGTATATCTATTTATTCTATAGAAGGTAATATTTTTTACTTAAATAAATAAAGAAATACATCCGTGGTACCTAAGTATTTAAATATTTCGTATTTAAAATATATTACAGCGAGAGACCACCCTATCTATATAAAAAAAATAGTAAAATCACGAGAAACTCACAATCACCTAACACGTGCGAGAGATCACCTTTTAATCGTCCCTCACCATAGGCTGACAGTTTAGGAAGGTTCCTTTAAATTTTCGTCATCGAAAATCTGGAACGACTTGCCTCCACCGCTAAGGAGCAAAACAAGCCCGACCTCCTTCAGGACTAGGTGTCGATAATGACTTCTGGAGCTGCAAACTACCAACACCTAGTTTTATATACATATGCTGGTCATACATTTTGTATTTTGTTTTGTATATGTTACATAAGAGCATGAGGATTACAATTCACTGTAAATACAATCAATATGTTTTACGTTATGTATAAATTATATATTATAAGGTAATAAAACAGGATGTGTTGAAAATCAGCACCCTCCCCTCTCAGAAAGGCGGGCAGCTGAGCACACTCCTTTTATTGAAAAATACTGTTGAAACTTTTGTACCTACCATTTATTTTTGTTTTACATTTTTCAATAAAGAAACATTTTATTTCTTTCTTTCTTTCAAAGTACAAAATACTATTTTTTTTTAACTTCACTGATGACGCTAAAACTGAAGGTATATAGAAGGTATATCTACCTAATTTTAGATGATAGCTCCTACAGTTCGGAAGTAGGAATATACATACCTACATATAAATAATGTATATTAATTATATTCAGTTGTAATACTACAACTCCCTTCCGCAGTCAAAAGGGCCGATTTCATATCCTATTAGAAATAAACTATATTGTATATACATACAAGGAATTTCTTTATTAGTGATTGTGTTTCTTCTTTTGTAATGTTAGTTATTTATTTTTCATGTACTCTTTTTTTGTGTTAAATGTTTTTTTGTTCTTTTTTATCTAAAAAAAAAAATGTATGTAAATTTAGTACGCAAAGTTAAGACATGCCATTAATTTGAGTTTCTGGCAGCTAAAACCATGTTTTTGCCAGAACCCATGTAATGTATTATGTCTTATTTTTGAATAAAAAAATGAAAAAAAAATAAAAAACTTAAACTTATGACTAATAATTGCAAAATATTTTGTTTATAATATAAATGCGATGCTCAACACACTAGTAAATTCCTACTGTGTGGGAACACACTAGGAAATTCCCGTTGTGTGGGAACAGGAAATTACTAATATGCTTAGGAATTTAGAGAAAATATTATTAAGCAACCGAAAATACACCTTATAAAATAAATTAAAACAATTTTTTTTTGTTACTATCAAATATGTGCCTCGTTCCAGTACCCAGATATATCAGCCGTTTCTTGACATTGCACAATGGCTCAAGATCAATTAAAGTGGAGATCTCTTTGTAAAACTTTTACGCTTAACGGCATACATAGGTCGGATAAGTAAGTTTTTGACATTATGTAATAACATTTTAATAGATTCAATTGATTTTACAGATTTATCTAACAGATTTAATAGTTTTGACTGTAAAACAAATATTTCTTTGGCCTAAATATGATATCATTATTAGTAAATTGAATGTTTGCTCTACAGAGGCCGCTATGTGTGTGGTGTTGATTTTAAACTGTATTTCATATGTGTTCTTATATAATAATAACATGTGTTAAGGAAGTGTAATAATGCTCGTTAACGGTATAATTGTCGTATGTTCAGTAATTGATTGATTGATTGAATAATAAATAAATGTTTAAAAAAAATTGCAGTCTATGTAAGCCTTTCTAATCCATAAATTCACATATAATATCATCAACCCTAATAATTTTTTTTTGCGTTATCAGTATATCTTTTTTTCGTTTGAGCTGTTGTTGAATTAAAAATTAAAATTATAGTATGACACGCGGCAAACAAACATTGTCGCTCCACTTTAGAAGGTAAAAGTGTGAACAGCTGTAGTCTGTGGTCAGATGACACATAATAGGAAATGTGAAAATGATGTGTTATGGTTGTGACGTCTTGTGATAGATCGCATCGTACGTGAGTTACTTTCATCTGTTTTACATGAAATTGTAAACCTAATTTGATTTTGTTTCGTTTCTTTCTTCGCCATAATAGTTGTGCGCAAAATTTAGCCGAAATGTGGAGTCCAACTCACGTTCAAGTTACTATCCAACGTGCAAAAGGATTAATCATAAAAGGTAAAAATGGGACCAACGACTGCTTCGTCACCATTGCTCTCGGTAAAGAAAAATATCAAACATCGGTGAAGTATAAGGCTAGCGAAAATGTCGAGTGGTGCGAAGAATGCGACCTACAAATACCAGACCAAGGAAACACTGCCGAGGTGGTTTTAAAAGTACTAAACCAAAACTTTATCGGAGATAATGTTTTAGGCCAGATCTCGATAC
The DNA here is from genome assembly GCA_020383195.1 of Neomicropteryx cornuta. Lineage (NCBI taxonomy): Eukaryota > Metazoa > Arthropoda > Insecta > Lepidoptera > Micropterigidae > Neomicropteryx > Neomicropteryx cornuta. The sequence continues at coordinate 19,259,146 of JAHKQU010000014.1, forward strand.
CTTTAGCCGAACTTGACGTCTACGAAAGACCTAGATTCCGTTGGTACGAACTGCAAGGCAAACCTGGTAAGGAAAGTTCTAAAGACAGGGGCGAGTTAGAGGTGAAAGTATCGTTCAGCGTAAAGGAAGGCAGCCTTACAGACTTGAGCAAAAAGGAGAAGCACAAAACGTCCTTTTCGAGTTTGGCTCAAAACGTCGGTGGTAGTTTGCTCAGCATCGGTAGCTTTGAGAAAAAGAAGGGTATCAAGAAATTTGCCAAAAATCTCGGTTCAAAGATGAACCTCAGTAAGAAAGATAAAAAGAGTGACACATCTTCTGTAAGCGGTAGTTTTAGCAATATAACTATTAGCAGCGCTAAAAACAGTCCCGTAATATACGAACCCAGACAAGTGGTCGGAGATGCAGACCCTGGAGTGATAAGCGAAGACGATGATGAATTTGCCTTCGACGATTTATCACATAAGAGCTCGGGGAGTTCTCTTAACGTACAAAGCAGTACTTTGCCGCGAAGAAACAAATATACACCTTCGCCACTTAACCATTCACTCGAGAATTTAGCGGGTGGAGAACTACTCCGACGCTCCGTGAGCAGCGGATTATCAGCTTCTGAGAAAACTCCACCCTCGAAACCATCACGTCGTTTGACATCGCCCCCTGCACCGGCATTTACAGTCGAACAATCTGACGAATGGTCCCGAAAGCTGTACGGCCAACGCAAATCACAGAGCCAAATTATGATTGAGAAAGAAAAGTCTAAAAGCCTGGAGAAGAATAAATCTTTGGACAGTCCAAGTTCGCTGAAAGAGAAGTCGAGCCCAAAGTTTTTCAAAAAGTTCACTACCAAAGATAAACCTAAGAGAATTCTTGATGAGAGAATTATCGTTGGCGAAGAGAGAATCGCCGAAGAAGAATCCATGAATGCAGTTTACAATAATCTACCCAAAGAAGCCCTTAAACTGTTTGACAACAAAACCCGTCAGGATTTGGTTGTGACCGCTTGGAATTTACATAAAGACATGGAATATGAGAAGAAAAAAGTAAAGGACCTTGAAAATTATTTGGATGAATTGTTGCTGCGTGTTATGGAAACGACTCCGAGAATTTTACAGAATCCCTACTCCACAAAAAACATTCATTTAAGAAACAAATAAATAAAAGTTTTCTGGTTTATGATTACAAAAAAATATATATATTTCAGCCATATGATCAAACCTTGATACCTAAGTGTTTATTCAAATGGATTGTTTAGAATTCATAGCTTCAAGCATATAAATTAGTGTGTGGGCAGCCGATATGATCAAGGCCGTGGTGGGTATGATCATTTTGAACTACCGCAAAGCTCTCAAGGAACTATTCAAGGAATGAGACCATTTACACACAGTGAATGACGTTCCATGCTCTGAAGACAATAAATGATAATGATTACGATGCTAAAACAAGCAATGAACCCTTCCAGTGAATAAATAAGCAGTTATTAAATTGGCTGCTAATTTTTATACATCTATGTTTAGTTTATGTTATGTGTTTTGTTTTGTTTGAGCGTGTTTTCAGTTATTTTTAGTTGTAATATTAACTGACCAATTAACAAAGAATTAAGTTGGAAAAAATGATACCTGGTTCATTTTATATTATTATTCTACATTGCCAATGGTATGCTAAGAAAGCAGATGAAAATGATAGCGTTACTGAGGTGAGGTGGGGACAAAAATCGATTAACAGGGAGCCGGCTGTAAACTGGTCATTACCCATATGCAATGTAACAGCGTCATTGTTTTCTTTCATTTTCTAAATTTAATTTTCTGTAATTGGTAATGTGGTCTATTTGGTTCACATAAAAAAATGACATTTTGTTATTCATTTAATTACGTTATATTTTCAAAATGTTTTGTGAATATCTTGGTTGTACCTAAATATCGGTGTAATGTAGCAAGAGTATAGCTGCCATGGAAATCACAGACCTAGGTCCGACTCATCATGAGAGCGTCGAAAAAGAATAGCATTAGGATCATTAAAACTAAGCAGTTGTAAAATTTATATAATAAATTTGCAGGAGGCTGAAGGAGTTACGACCTTTGAAATGGGATAATATTTTTTTTTGTTATAGTCACTCTACTGACCAGTCCGCTGTACTTTCCGTGCCAGGTTTTCATGGTGTGTTCAGCAGTAATTAATATAAGAGTTAACAACATATCATAAGGTAAAACTGTCAAAAAATGTAGGTAGCCACCACTGGTGTTCAAATCCATACCTCCCTATTTTACACTAGTTGTACTGTTTCCTAGTGACTTACTGTACTATTCTGCCATAATCTGACACTATCGGCTAATCTTCTAATATTCCTTTTTATCACAGCCTTCCAAGACTACTGTGAGTGCTTGCTGATATTATTACAAGGTAAGGCGATTAGAATATGAATGTTCTTACTGAAAAATTTATGTTGGTTTACCACAATCGTTTTACCTACTTTTAGTTTCAAGCCATGATAATGTTAACATTTTTGTTGTATTTAAGATACTGTTTGCTCAAAATATATCAAGTTTGCCCATATCGATGTATTCTGTGGCATACCTAATAGGTGGAAAATATCTATGAAAGATTTAAGTAATATGTAGCTATGATATTTTATATATTATTTTTAAATCTTATTATAACATTAATGATACAGGTTTATTATGATATATTATATTCTAATAAAATTATTACTGTTAATAAATTGATAGGGTTTTAAGTTTTGTCAGTTTCTGCAGGCTGACTCTACAGAACTGAGAGTTCTGCTGACTGATTTTTAACAAAGGTTTTTAGTATGTAACAATTCAGTTATAAAATTGTAAAAATAATTAAATTGATAAATATTCGTGAATTTGAATCTCATGTAACATGCAGTGAAATTAATGGTTGTCGTTCTTAGGTTAACAACAAATTGTCATTTCGATACCTACTTGAAGTCAGTTACATTTATTTATTACAAATTATTATTAAGGTAATTTATAAAAGGCGGTATTTGGCGAAAAGGAAGAATAAGTCTTCCGCTAAATTTACATTTTGAGTAAACTATTTTAGATAAAAATCAATGTATTTTTAAGTTGAAAATTAATGATTCTAGTAAAATTAATGTGTTACTACCTGCAGGAGTGATTCAATTTAATTTAAATATAATCATATCTACTTAATTGTGCCTCTAACCTATCCTTGAAAGTACCTTATAAATCCGTCATCTTCATATTATATAGATTTAAAATCGACCTTTGATTAATTTATAAGTTTATTACAATAAATATTTGCCATCAATAATGTTTACAACTAAATTACAATGTGGTGAATATTCATTGTGATGTTTATTTAAGAAATAAAGTGCACCTTAAAGAGTTTGTTTTAAAATCTGTTAAGATATATTCATCTGAGGGTAATTTTAATTAAAGATTATATTTTTAAGATAATGTTTCATTTATTCCATTATATTTTACATCTACAAACGTAACCAAATGCTCCTTGTGATACCACGCTGCCGAAATCTCTTTCTTTATCCTTGTTTTGCTCTTTGTCTGTCCAATTAAACTGAGTATCACATAACGTTTGGCCATAAAATAAACAGATGCTATCATTTATGACCTTTTTTTCTTCAATGGAGCTACAACTGCGACAGGTGGTATATGATAAGTCTTCTGTGAAATTCTATTCACGTAATATAAACCAATCAATGAGAAAATTAGGCTGAAACAGATTAGATGTTTTAACTTTACTTTTATTATTCTCTATTTAAAAAATATTTTACATAGCGATACAGTGTACAAAAATGGTTTAAAAATAATACAACCTAGTAATATAAAAATATTTATTTATGTATCGTAACTACGGTTTTTCAAGGTAAAATAACCCACATTGTAGGCAGCTCTGAGTGAATTTTATGTGGCTGCGGTAGACACAAAATTCCAAACAATTAGTCGAAACATTTTCGCTTTTGCCCATAGCGCAAGACATGGTGCATCAGCTTATACAGATATCCCTTTATTAATCGATTTTGAAATTCGAGGAAGTCTAGTAATCATCAGGTACTCTCGAGCAGGTAGACTACAAGTTTAAAGTAATATAGCAGTAACTTGTATGTCATTGAAGGAATAATGTGAGTAAACAGTTCTCAAATCACCAAATTGCAGTTGATTACAAATAATTTTGAGAAAACAATAATTATTATTATGAATGTTGTTTACATTATTTGTTGATTTCGAAACAATTCACAGCACTACCAAGCATATACGAAGTGTTATGTTGACAACATCAACATAACGAAACTGTAAACAGGAAAAATTCTCATGTGACAACATAATATTACTTTCCATTTACTAGGTTTAGCCCGACCAGAAAAATCTAATGTGTAGTTTCAATGAAATTCATTAATAATGGCACGTTTACGATTACCTGACCACAGGCATTGTTCAAAGAAAGTTGTTTTTAGTAGACTTTAAGTGAAAAAATATTTTCCCCTTCAGTTATTTCTACAGGTGACAGAAAAAAATATGGAGGAATCCGTCCCTAGTTACGCTGTAAACCATTGAATACGGCGTTTGGATTGAACACATTCTTTGTCTCGTGCTTGTAACTATATCGGTATGTGAAATTTAGGTCACTTCTTTTAGGAGGTGGATCATTTTTCCAATATTTTTTTCTGATTAATGTTTGATTGTCGATATAGATCAACATCCTAAAAGGAGTACTCTAAATTTAAAGACACATTGTATATATCAGTAGAAGTATTTTTCTGACTTATTTATCATTAGATGTTATTAGTCGTTACAGTCGGCATATTGTTTTCTGGTGATTTTTTTGTTTTATAACAATTTTTTTAATCTATCTTTCTGGCAAGACATTATGATAAGGTATTATTATTAAGTTTGGATAATGATTAGTAAGATATCATGATTATTATTATTACTATTATATAACTTTATTATTATTTAGATCTTGTTAAGTTTGGTTTTGTTTTTGCAGAGTACGATTATTTTTTTATTATATTATATGTATCTGCTATTTTATCGCCCTCCCCACCTATACAGTCACAACACCCAATACAACCACAACCCCCAACTGGGTTGGCACTAAATGTTCGTGAGAGACATCACCAGTGCAATTCGCCATTGAGAAAGACAGCACCTTCGCGCTTAAACATCTGGCATTTTATTAGTAAGCCTCTTGTCTTTCCACCACCTGTAATGACTAACACCTAATGATATATATATATAGATTAGATGATTAAAATATTTTGAGCGCACTTCGGTGTCTTCCGAAAACAAATGACTTCAAACATTGCATTTTCAACTAAAAGATAAATATATCTAGCCAATTATTATTATATATAATTGTAATTTTGCTAGATAAATCAGTATTATGAAATTAAACAATTTTTTAAAAGAACATATCAAGCATCATGCGTTATACGTCGTTATGTTCATTTAATTTTGTCTACTTAGACCTACAGACCTGCATGTGCCTAAAACCCAAATATTGAAATCCTGCCGTGAATTGGAACGGGTAAAGCAGAAAGTAGTTTGTTACATGATTCTAATGTGTAATGGTGTGTAGTTTCACTAACACAAAAGGCATCACATAACATACATAAAAACTGATTCACAATGTTTCTGGAGGTGCACATATACATATACACACATATATATATATACTATACATAGATAATTATAGTATAATTGAGTCAAAAAGGTATTTGACTTATATTTGATTATTTTTTAATAACGCCAGAATCACACAGTGATACACTTTTTGACAATATTAAAGAAATTAGAAAAGTTTAAGGCATAGGATAGCAAAATAATCACAAATTATAAGAGGTCCTGTACTTGAGAGCGCAGGATGTCGGTTTAAACCCAGCGCTGAGTTTTATAAAAATGCATTTTTAACTCTCACCTGTCCTCTTTAGTGTAAAATATAAGATATTACATAACCGTCTATTTCAATATTGTCAAAGATTGTGTCGTTTATTCATTTAGGCGATTTGCCGCTATCAAAAAAACCACTTTCCCAAGCAATCTTTCAACAGTATTATTTTTTAAAGAATTGTAAGAAATTACCATGTTGTGAGACAAATCCGATGCACCATTCCCGAAGCAATGAGTGAGATAAGAAGACAAAGTATTATTTCAACTAATTTCAATTGAAAATTCTTTCCAAATAGTGTGGCTTCCAGATTTCCGATCGCCTAATTATGTGAAAAATATAGTTAAGAGAAAATTAAAGTATACAGAAGGTTTGCTCACATTCATTTCTGCTAATATAAAACCAGTGGCCAAGAACTGAAAAAAAGTACTAATAAAACATATCTTTTAATAATTTCATCTTCTCCATTTTACAGTTTTAACCTTAATGTACCTTATAATAATTGTAGGTACTGAATTTGATCATAAATTGATTCGGAATCACGTGGAGCTGCTGGCGCACTATAAAACCCGACTGATGTTATCAGCGACAATCGTGCCATGACCCTCGGGAGTGACTCTTTTGCATGTGACTGGCATTTGAATTTATACTGGTGTCATGGTACTACCTGAAAATATATTTCGTAAGCTGTTTCACATTAAACTTTTTAGACATAAAAACCTTTTACCTTGGAGTAAAGTATGATTTATGAAATAAGGTAGTCAGCCTACTCTCCATCTATAATAAGTATCGACTTTTAATTTTTTTGTCAACCACAATCAAAAGTAAGACCTCTCTTGTGTTCATTTTATTTTCAGTGCTCCGCCGCAGCCATCTTTTTAGGTCGGTCGGTACGTTTGTACGGTTGACGCTTTCCAGATTGATTTCAGAAGCTGATTTTCTTTGTCTGAGAGGTTAGATATTCATTTTCCCCACCTTTAATCCTCCACACTCTGTATTTGTGGAGGTGGAAGGCCGTACTTATATTTAACAGGACTCGCATTAGATATTCTATTTTCATGGGTCGATCGAGACTGCCATTTTATAGGTTCCCTTTTCAAAAGACCTTGTCCCACTTTGGAGCAACAAGTAGGAGCGTCCGTCCCTTTTGCTGTATTTAAATGATCGAGTACTCTACCAAGAGTACTCGATACCGCCATGCTTGGTACCAACCAAACATGGCGGAGGAAAGACCCATACTAGATTGTAATCTAAGCAACGACTGAAAGTGTTGTGAAAAACAGCAGATAAGTCGTTGGAGTCTAAGCTGACGTTACGCTCTGCGGCGTGCGATCCTGCCGAGGCGAATAAGTCCATGTCCGGTAAACCTGCAAAATATTTACCTTAGGACTTGACTCAGCAGATGCCATTCTGTTGTTTCCTTAATCTTAACAGACAATCTGCTATTCTGATCTTCTCGGAAGGTAATGCACTCCCAATGACCTAAATGCACCTAAATTGTCCACCAGGTTTAATATATCGAAAGACTGTCCCAGGAGATGATCATTTTGTGATCTTCCTTTCAAAGATATGCTACTAGGGTGATATTGTCTGACTGCAGAAGAATGCTCGAATTTGTTAAGGAATCCTGATGGGATATTAACGTTGTGTACACAGCAAACAACTCCTTCCGGCTTCCATCAGATGTTCCACACCACTCTAATCTTTTCGAGGATCCAAGGAAATGTTTATCTTGCTGTTCTTGACCAGTATTCGGCGAGTTAATTTCTGAACAGGTCTGCAGTGTAATCGTCCTCTCGGAACTACAAATGATGCTAAATTGAGGCATCTGCTTAATCTTTGAATACTCCGTAATGACAGTCTTTTTGAACAGACATGATGGTATTCGTTGTGCTGATTTCTAGCCTTCTCTTCCGGCAATATTTTCCGGTTGCAGTGTATTCCACGTAATGCCTAAATATTCTCTGGTCTTTATTGGTTGGAGAACCGATTTTTCGTAGTTTACACTCCAGCCCAGGCTTATTAAAAAGTCTAGTGCCACTCTCAATTCCGACACCAAGCTGGCAATTGAAAATCGTCCAGGTAGACGATTATCCTCAATCCTCTTGATCTTAAAGTTTCTGCTATCCAGTTTATTACTGCTGCTTAATCCAAACTTTTGGGGCTGACGAGAGGCCGAAAGGAAGGCATGTCATCTGTAGCACTTGGTTGCCGCAAATTAATCATAAGTTTTATTTCAAAAATATTCCTCGTGATAAAATCAAGTGGTCAGGCCAGACCCATTTTCAGCTTAAAAAGGTTGAACGACTTTGTAATAACAAGGAACTACAAAATTGTATCTCACTTTCGCGTGCCGCAGTTTTTTCAAAGAAAAGATTGGCTGACAAAGATCGACCTTTCGCAGGCCTATTCTCATCTCCCTATCGCAGAATCTCACAGACCATCAGCATTTTCGGGAAGGTTGTTTAAGGAACTGCAATGTAAATGTAATGTAATTCAAAGAAATTTAAAAAAGTGGGTGAAGGTAGGAATATCAATTTCAATTTTGAAGCTCTTAAGTGGGGCTCGAATTCCCTTTTCATACCATCGTCCCTGGAAATGCAGAGTCAAATAAATGTCATGAGGGAGCTTGGAATTTGGAGAAAGTTTTGCAAGTCATTTAGAACACCAAGCGTCCTCTCTCGCTGGGCCCTGGAGACTTTTTGCTCTCTTCCTTTTTCTTTGTATGACTGGAATTTAAACTTATCATTTCTTGCAATGTTTCTTTTTCTGTTCGCTTGAAATGTAGGTCTTTTGTCCTGCAGACGAAACGGCTTATATAAGCTTTGAGGGTGCAGCCGTTGGCTTATATGAACCCCGACCCTGATTACTGCCACATGCATGTTGTAACAGTGGCCCAAAGCGCCGTTCGATTCCTCTTATAGACGAAACGGCTTATAAAGCTTTGAAGGTTCAGCCATTGGCTTATATGAAACCCGACCCTAATTACTGCCCTACGCAGGCTATAAAAGCGGCCCAAAGCACCGTTAAATTCTTCCCATAGACGTTATATTTTTTTATAGAAGAGATGCTTCGAAGTAGGTGGAATTCTCCCCCAAATCCACTTTAGCACTTATATTCCAGACAGAATACGTTTACTGTTAACAGTAAATAACGTCAAATAAAAACACCATAATAGTGATAAGACACAAAAAATATTATATAATTTAAATCAAATTTGCTTTTTATGGACGGAATGCACGACAAACCGGCAGTCTAAGAATGCATTCACGGATGAACGTTGATGTTTACACATCCTCACCGCGAGTCCCACTACTCAGTATTAAAACATTTTTTTAACATAGCGGCAGGTCATCAATAAACCACAGACAGGAGGTGAAAAAAAAATAATGTAAAAATGTCTATTCTATAAAAAGGATACGGTTAACATCAATAAGAACATAATAGATCCAAGATAGCCACCAAGGATTATAAACATCGGGGATGATGTGAGTAATGGCTTATACATTTGCATACCAGAAAATAAAAGTATTGCAAAAATAGATGACAAAACGAAAGAGGTAACGCTGTTCACCGCTGTAAAAAAAGAAACATTAAGCATAAAAAAATCCCTCTTATTGAGACAATAAAATTACCCATTACCATTAGAAGAAGACATTACCCATTTTTAAGTAAATGATTATACACCGGCTGACACAATTTAATTTAAATAATCTAGCCAAACAAGCAACCACGTTTGCAGAACAAGCTTTTTAGGTTTTTTTTTTTGACACTGACAGTTGATACGCCATACTTCTTCTTCGTCGTCTGAAATGGCAATTAGTCTAAACGCTATACTTTATTGGCAAACAAAACCTTTGTCAGATCACTAAATGTAATTACCTAATTGTATTTCTCGTCCTCTTTTTGACTCAAGTATTTTTACTTGTCTTCTTTCTGTTTTCATTAAATTATATCTTCCTCTAATGTTTAACGCGTCTAATTCTTTAGTTAGGTACTCTTTATCTTACTGTTCCAAACTTTTAAACATAAACGCTACCGCCCGTTATTTTTAATATGTTAAGAATATAATAATTATTGTTGTATCGATGATAAACGATCTAATTTTGAAAAAAGAAGAATTTTTCGAACAATATTTTTATAAAAAAAAATGGCTTAACGACATAACGTTAGTGTTTCTGCGCTCAAGAATAGTGCGGGCACTACCTCGAGGCACTCTTCCAGCGAGGGGCTTGTTAGGCCCCCTTGGTCTGGGGATTCGGGTGAGTCGGCCCCGCGGGCCGACTTGCAGTGGGGTGTGACAGGTCTTCCTTCCTTCCGGGTGGGATGAACTGAGGGGATCGTCGACGAATGGCAATCGATGCGATGTCGGAGTGGCCTTCGCGCTAAGTGGACTTACTCCAGGAGTAAGTCGCGCGGGTAAGGCCTGATGCGTCCGTCAGGCGGGCGCGTGTGGAGCGGAGTGTCACCCTGTTGAGGGGCGATGTTGCGCAGGTGCTCGTGGCGGGAGTTGTCGGCCCTCTTGAACATATTTTTCGCGAGGCGCCGGACATAAGTGTCGATCGACTCAGCCTTGAAGTCGCGGCTGATGTCGGCGTTCCGGACGTAGTACGCAGCACCTGCGATGGTGCGCCTGCCCATGTTCATGATCCGCTCCATCTCAGCTTTATGCGTCTTGGCCGTCAGGTGATACCAGGCCGGTGACGCATAGGTCAGCTTGGATCTGACGTACGCGTTGAGCATCGACTGCCTAGTCTTGATGGGGACGCTCTCCGCCCTCAGCAAGGGCCTCAGCAGGTGGCGCGCTGACTTGGCGCCGGCGATGGCAGCTTTGGCTTGTCTGCTGAAGTTCAGGCGGCCGTCGATATGGACACCTAGGTACTTCACGGACTCTTTCCAAGGGATGGCCTTCCCATCGAGTTTCAGAGTCGGGGGGTTCTGTTTCCTGTGGTGTCCAACCAGCAGCGCCTGGGATTTCCCTGCGTTGACGGAGATACGCCATTTCTTCAGCCATTCCGGAAGGGCGTCCAGCTGTTCCTGGAGTAGAGTGCAGGCCCTGTCTGCGTTCATCGACTTCGCCTGGAACATGGAGTCGTCTGCGTAAAGGCGGAGCCCGCAACCCTCTTCCAGCGGGATGTCGTTGGTGTAGGCGCTGTAGAGGGACGGGGCTAGGACGCTGCCTTGTGGGACTCCGGCTCTGATCGGGCGTCGGCTGGACCTGGCTTGTCCCACCTGGACAAAGAAGGACCTGTCCTTGAGGTATGATGCCAGCACTTTCTGGATTGGCTGGGGGATCGTGGTCGTGGTGGCCAGCTTGTAGAGCAGCCCCTCGTGCCAGACTCGGTCGAAGGCTTTCTCCACGTCAAGGAAGACAGCGGCCACCTTTTCCCGTTTGTTGAAGGCCTCTGTGAGTTCGTGGACTACCCGGACGAGTTGCAGCGTGGTGGAGTGTCCATCTCTGAATCCGAATTGCTCGTCCCTGATTGGCAGGTGGGGTCGCATTCGCGTCAGTAGGCAGCGCTCGAATGCCTTGCCGAGGGCGGGGAGCAGAGAGATGGGTCTGTAGCTGCCGGGCAGTCTGAGGTCCTTTCCGGGCTTCGGGATCATGATGACCTTGGCTGTCTTCCACATGGTCGGGAAGTGTCCCAGCCGGATGCAGCTGTTCAGTAAGCTGGCGATGGCGGCAACCTTCGCCTTGGGGAGGTGACGCAGGGCGTTGTTGGAGATCTCATCCTCCCCTGGGGCCTTCTTGGCACTTAATGCCCTGAAGAGCCTACCCAGCTCGATTGGAGTGATCGGCGGAGGCGGCGGCTCGTCGGTTTCCGGCGGGATGTAGGCGCGTACCAGCTGGGAAGTTCCGGGGTCTTCGAAGGGGTTCGGTTTGAAGACCTCCTCCAGATGGTCCGCGAAGATGTCAGCACGGTCCTGCTCGGTGTATTTGAGCCGGCCGTCCTTGTCCAAGAGGGGGCGCGTGGGTTCCGGCTTCCTCAACAGGCTCCGATTCAGCTTGTATATAGACGGAAGGTCTTCGCCTATTGAGGAAATGAAGTTCTCCCAGGACTCGGCGGAGAAGGAACGGGCTGCCGAGTCAACCTCTTCAGCTGCTTCGAGCCATCGTAGCTTGGCGGCCGGACATCTTGTTTCTTGCCAGAAACGTCTTCTTCTTCTTGCCTCAGCCAACTTCTCCAATACGGAGCGGGGTAGAGGGGGGGCCTCGTTGCTTTTCGCTGGAGCCGACACGGTTGTGTTTTGCGCCAGGGCTGACTTGATGATGTCCGTCAGCTCCCTGGTGCGTTCATCCAGCTCCGCAGTGGTCGAGAGGAGGGTCCTTGTGAGGGGAGCTGTCTTCACCTGGGCCTCGAAGGACTGCCAGTCCACTCGGTGGCGGGGCCTCTGAGGAAGGGACTCGGCTGTGGGTGCCGCGTCTAGGGTCAGAAGCACCGGCAGATGATCAGAGCGTAGGTCGTAAAGTACCTCCTGTTGGTGCAGGTGGGTGACTTTAGACAGGATGGCTACGTCCAACACATCTGGCCGGTGGGAGGCCGGTCCCGGTACCGTGGTCGAGGAGTCCGGTCCTGATACCGTGAGGTCCCTAGCTTCCGCATGGTTGAAGAGGATCGTGCCGCAGCGGTTGGTGGTCCTCGAGTTCCAAGCCGGGTGCTTCGCGTTGAGGTCACCGGCAATGATGGTGGGGATCTCCGGGTGTAGCAGGCCGTCTATGTCGGCTGTCGACAAGAGATGGGATGGCGGCTTGTAGACTGCTATCACTCGGAGGTCAGTGTTGCCGGCGCGAAGCTGGATACCCGTGGCTCCCATTGAGACAAGGGGGGGGAGGTCCAAGGCCTGGTGGAGGATTCGGCGTTTGACGGCGACGGCGGTCCCTCTTCTTCCTGGCAAGTCAGCGTCGTCACTCCTGTAGACGACGTAGTTGGGGATTTTCAGAGACATGGCCGGAGTGAGGAATGTCTCTGATATCAGCATGACGTCAACTTTCTGTTCCTTTAGGAACGCTCTGAGGGTTACTATCTTGCCGGTTAGGCTGTGGGCATTCCAGTGGACGATCCGGAGAGAGCCGGTGTCATGCCCAGAAGGCGAAGGAGTCCCTGGGTAACTATTGCCGCCGCTTGCTCGGGGTGCGCCAGGACCTCTTGGAGCAGGAGTAGGAGGTCTCCTGCTGAGATGACTATGTCTCCAGAGGTTGCGGGGCCTTGGGCTGGGGCCTTCGGTGGAACCTCTGCGGTTCGGGGGTTAACGACATATTATTACGCGATGAATGAAATACTGAATTTTATAAAATAAAAACCTAACAGACATTATTAGATGCAAATAGACAACCATTCAGTCAGGAAGTTTTCGGTAAGGTAGATATAAAACGATATTTATTGTATGTAATGTTTAAATCGGTTTGAATCATAGTCCAAAACGGTGAACAAGGTAGGTAACAAAAAAAAAAAATTATTAGAGGGCGCTTTCAATTTTATTGGGGCTTTGCGCTACAAAAACTAATATGATTATAAAAAGCTATTATTTAATTTATATTTTTGATATTTATTTATTTATTCGTATAAACCAAAATACATATATGTACAGCGCAGTAGTAACAGTTCAATGCCTATTTAATGTAACCAACACGCGACCGGCCATCTACCGCACTGATGTTCCCTGCCTCCCTAACTAGACGCCGTCTTTACCAAAGAAGGCAGTGACCGTCGTTTATTGTTGTTTATTTATGAAACATAACCATTTGAAATGTTATTTTAATAGTTCATCATCGCTAGTTATTTAAAATAAATTGACATGGTAATTAGTGACTTTATGCAAGTGACAATATTAAATAAAAATGGTTAATTATTTTATAAATCCGTATGTTAAGAATACCATAGTGTTGTAAGTTCTGATATATTTATAAAAGGAATAAGTTTAAAATAATAATTTACAGCAGCAACTACCCTTACGCTTCCGCTTTCTTAATTTTGTTTCAATTCTGCTAAAACTTCTAATTCATCATCAACATCTGGCTCCCATAATAAAACCTTTTCAGGCGCACAAACTTCCATACCGAGCATGTAACTCGCTTGGTATGATATTCAACATGCACAGTTTGGGCTATTGTTACATTTTAACCTTAGTTATAGTACGCTTTTTATTGTGATTTTTGAGTAAATTTTTGCTGTTTAGATAGGTAACCACAAAGTTACTCCTTACAATGTTTTTTTTAATGCCTGGGTTATCTATTAGTTTCTGTTGGATTTCCGCTGACGACACTGCGATTCCTACAAGTAAACCAGACGCTAAAACACCCTCATATATACTACCAACCCAACTCGATAAAGTTAAGGAATAGTTAATTAAGTGGAGGATCAAGGCTAGCGTTTCTAAGTCAAACTACATCACATTCTCTCTACGTAAAGGAGACTGTCCAGCCGTGAAACTGGGAGGCGAAATCCTACCCCTCCAAGAATGTCATTAAGTACCTCGGCATGCACCTAGAGAGACCACATTAAAAACAAGAGAACTCAGCTAAATGCCAAGTTCAAAAGCATGTACTGGCTTATTGGGCGTGAATCATGCTTATCACTCGAAAATAAAGTGCTCGTTTATAAAACAATCCTCAAACCGATCTGGACATATGGCATTCAACTATGGGGTACGGGCTAGTAACTCCAATATCGAAATACTTCAACGTTTCCAGAACAATGTCCTGAGATCAATCGTCAAAGCCCCACGGTTTACAAAAAACATTGAGATCCATGAATACATTGAAATGCCATTCGTGAAATATGAAGTTTAAAAATACATTGAGAATTACAATCTTAAATTAAAAAAAACATACTAATGCACTAGCATCTAACCTCGCAAAATGTCACTGAAAAGGTTAGGCGCTTGAAGCGTTTCGACACATCGGACTTGGCCAGCAGACAATAGCTTTAAGGCTCCATATGAAGGTCGACTCGACTTGATAAAGAAGTTAACCTGCACGCCATCTACCACTGATACATATCTGATTATAGTCCAAAGGACTGATTACAAATAGTCACCCAGGAAAAAAAAAATATTTAAGACAGTTATGACTGTCAGGTCGTGTTCTAGATCGCACAAACGGCAGACAGCCTGGACTAAGAGTTAATGGCGCCTGGTCATGTCATTATTTATGGTAGTTCAACTAGATTTTTAAAAATGATACTGGTGAAACAAAAAAAAAACAGTTCTAATTTATTATATTATTTATGATGTTGAGAAACAGCTTTTTAAATTATTTGATTTTGTTTATTTTATGTATCTACAATTTCAAACCTGTGACATTATAAATAATGCACAATAAAGACTATGAAATTTAATCAGTTTTTACTCCTGTGCATACAGAGTTAGTTACAAATAGTTTTTTTGTGGGCAACCTCCTTTTTTGTGGCCGGTTACTTGTCACTTTTAAGTTTAGCGATGCACTGACTGGACTATGCATAAAATTGTAATTATTTCAATTAGTAAAAAAAGAAGGAAGTCCACGAACAGGAATGACCAAAGACTTAAAGACGATATAATATTCTCTTTAAAGTTATTGTTCTCCACAAAGAATAGCAATAGAAAAGACCCACCCTTAAAGTACTAAAAGGGTGGGCAATAAAAAAAACATTTATGTAGTTTGGGTCTGCAATTTTTATTCGTACATAAAGTCATATATTTCAAATGTTTTCCAAATCACATTCCGAGACAATATCACAAAAAATATATTTTTTCAAATCAGTAGAAAATAAATTGAAGTCACAAAACAAAACATTCGAATTTATTATAAAAAAAAATATGACAATTCTTTTTAAAACACTACAAAAAGTAGCATCAGTAAAAAATAGATAAAATCAACAAATTCAGAAAATATTAAAAGGTTCAGTTTTGAGTGAACTATTCGACGTAAAGAGCAAAATAAATAAATAATTTTATAATCAAAAGCCGAGTTGGAAAATTATAAAATTTAAACTATACAAAGTTTGACAAACTATTCTATTTAAAACACTAATAACTTCATTTAAATTAAGAATACAGATCTCACAATAATTTAATCTAGGACTAATATTAGCTGAAAAATTACATTCAGTGAGAGCAATAGTATGTAGATAAACAGTACAAAATAGTAAATTTTGATCCAAACGCTTTTTGTCTTTCAATAGAAAAAAATATAAAATTGCATATAAGTAATGTACCAAAATAAAATAGTTGAAAAAATATTTCAGCAAAAAAGAAATGAGTAGTATACAAATTTGACAAAAAAAAAACAAGTTAAATTATAGAGCAGGTTACGGTTGGACCGGCCAAACAAGTTACATTTATGACACAGCTTGTCAAATAAATTAATCAATATTTGTATATATATTATGTGAGTGATCGCAAACAACTAAAACTAATCACTGTCTATGTAATATTTACAGTTTTATGAGTTGACTAATATCAATTAATAGTCAACATTAAAATGTGAATATAACTGTAAAATCGAAAAGGGCTAGAAATATTGCTTTTAAAACTAAATCACCATCGACGGTATATTGATCCAAGCGCAGTTTACTTAACATTTAATTGACAAAGTCTCACATTTGGCAAAAAGTAGCAAAACATAAAATATTTTTTTGGCTTCATTGTGTTATAATTTAAAACTGAACGGCTCTGCGACACATTCATCACTTATCTCCGAATTGAACTTATCCTCGTACCGAAAATCGTTGGAGCGAGCATGACAATCAAGGATTCGCCCCACAGATGAAGACGAGCTCCGTATACAATCCGCACTATCTAGGAACTGAAACCCTTAGTATGAAAGGCTGCCCATCCGATCGCTCGCATCATAAATGTGGCCACCGATGTAAATTATTCTTCACTAAAATTATTCTAATCATCTTCATTTACATCACAGCACAGGCTAAATATGCTAAATTGTCTTTTCTGTACCTAAAGCTAAGCGCTAAACAAAATCGTTCGTTGATGGACTGGTGAGAGGTTCTTGAGCCTGGAAGAAAAAAGAAAATATAGTCGCATTTCAAAAAAATAAAAAAAAGACAAAATTGGACAATAAATATTTTTTTAATAAATACATGCTTTTTACACTAAAGGTAAAGACAAAAATGCAATGTGAGAGTCAACATAGTCAGATTCACATGACGACGAGATCAATATAAACATGCAGCTTAACGTTGAAGCACACTCCTCGTTTTACGGTTCAAGGTTCAATCCCTGGCAAGGTGTTTTTATTTCAGACTCACCATTGCCTTTCTAGATTTATGTTTCACAGAAAACCATGCATAAAGGGAAGGATGTGCATTTTGTATAAAACTTGTTTAAAAGTGCAACGGTACAAAACACAGACAATCAAAAAACACAAATTGTGTCGCCAATCGCACTTACCGTCAGACAAATAAACCCTCGTTTGACAAAGCGTGAAAGAGATTATACAATATGAATGTTACATTTTACATAAGTAGATAATATATAATAAATAGCTTTAAAATATAAATAAAATGATTTTAGGTACCAAATATTTAAGGTAAGCGTTGGGATTAATCAATGTACAAAAGAAATAATATATAACGTGTATAATATTCCAACAAAAAATAAAATTATGTCCTTAACAGTTAAAACTTATTAATTTTATTGAAATTTAGAGACGTTCCCAAAATATCATTAAATATGTATATAATTTCACTACCCTTTCAATACTGCTTCGGTAAAATATTTGGCACACTTAATTACTATGTTTGGCATAAGTCCTTAAAAAATGCAATGAGATGTGATTAAATTTTCCCAATTTGGACGCAATAATTCAATCACTTTCGACATTTATATTATATTTTATTATGACTTTTTATAACATTTAGACGTGTAAAAATTTATTATAATATACTTTAAATACATACTGTAATTATTATATTTAAAGGGATATTTTTTTTCCAATCTTGAATAATACTATTATATTATATTAATTATCTAATATTTTTATTTTTAAATATATGTACACAATTAATGGTTAAAATTTTAAAGTTTAACGCACTTTGTTTCAATAAATTCAAATTGATTAGGTAACTTTTCAGAAATAAATATTTCATAATAACGACTACTTGTGCTGATGATAAATGTGCATTTATCAGATTAAAATAGACCTGAAACTCACTATATACTAACACCTATAATAGCCATGAATCATATTTTATTAGTACATATCTAACAAATAATCACTATGTTTTCAAGAATATCCTTAAAAATCGAGATTAAATTACTATAATCAAGATTAGTGATAAACCAAACAATATTAAAAATAACTAAAAAAATATTGACACAATTTATGATAGATATTTTACGGTGGATGGATGAATATATAATATCAATTGATAGATAATTAAATATCACTACCAAGATACTTTAGTTTAAAATTAAAAAATATAATAAGTGAGTGGCATTTAACTAATTATAGTAAGTATGCGTTAATTGACAAAAAAAAAACTAATGTCTCAAATAATTTTAAAACATCCCAATTTTGAAGAAAAATTCAATTTGATTCCTCGTAGTGTTGCTCACCGAATAATATATAAAATTTGAAATATATTCAAACAAGTTAACATTGTTAACCGACAGTTTGGGAGCATTTCAAGAAATTAACATAAGTAATTTGTTAATTCTTTCAAAAAAATTTGAAGAATGTGTAAATAATGCCTATTTTTTGTGAAAACAGGAAGCTATTTTAATAGGCGATAGGAATAGGCTATTTTAGAGGCGATGGCCTCTTATTAATTTTATTTGCACAAGGAAAAATAATTTTCAAGTACAACACAATATTGAAAGCAGGAATGCTTAGATTGTATGATATCTCAGAAGATCATAGATGCAAAACCAGCATGAATGAAACCGATAACTTAAATTTAATGCCAGGAAGAAAACGGAAATGTAGGCGAGACACTATGAATGGAGAGTGTGAACTTAGGCGAGACAGAGTGAGCGGGGAGCGTGGCGAGACGGCATGCCCTGATGAATAGAATGACACGGAAGCAACGTGGTGTGGGACAGGTCCCCAGAACGTCCCGTCAAAGCTCTCACCTCTTCGGCAACGGTCGACGGGTACAGCTTGCCGTTTTTCTCCAGCGCAAACTGCTCCTCCGTAGTCTTCCGATACACAGGATTGTCGAAATTCATCGACGTTACGTTCCGATGCAAGTAGTGGCGGTACACGACGACTGCGATCTGCAAAGTTTTAGTTATTTTTAATATCTGCTATTTCATTCGTTATTGTATTGACACTGTTTGGGAGGGATTGAGATTATTCCATCATGAGGACCTGTACAAATGATGACCAGCGTTCCTACCTGTCATTTGCGAGTCTAATGATTGTCTCTTGTTGACAAATTCTAGAGCAAAGTTTGCAAAGGTAAATATAAGTGTTTATTTTTTGTGGAAGCTAAAGGCCTCTACTAAATATGAAACATCTCTATCGGTAGATTTAATACAACTGCCTGCATTCCTCCAAATGAACTCCAATCTGAACTTTTATGGGGTGTGTCTTTCCAAGATGAGGTCAAATGTTACCATCTTAATACAATGAATGAATGAATTTATAATTTTAGAAAATAAGTGATATTCAAGCTAAAAAATGCATGAATAAAAATGAATGCCAAATGACAATGTATGTTTGACGTTAAAGTTTAGAAAAAGTGATTTGATAGCCTTGAGAAAACAGGTCTTTTCTAACTTGAATAAAAACTCCAATCGTTAAAGAAAGACGACAATCACATCCGCTTGCAAATACAATAAAGATAAATAGTTTTTTGTCTTTTTCATTAAAATGGTTGATGGTTTCTTACAAAACTACTTCACAAAAAGTTTCAAACCAAAAGTTACCTGAGCACATAATCTAGTTAGTAGACTTTTTTGTTGTGAACAACTGAAACTGGATTTTTCCAGGAAACATAAATTTTACTGTGAATGTAAAAAAAAACACAATCTGCAGCAGTGTAAAAATGACAGAACAATCAACATGCCTTTTCACATTTTTTCTTCTAAAACAGCTAAATGTGCTATATTTCATAAACACTTGAAGATTATTACAAATGGTTATCACTTTTATGACATAAAATAAATGACGCGGTAAAATTAAAAAAAAAAAAAATCTTACCAGCCCGCCGAGTATGAGTATTCCTGAAACAACTGCAATGACAATCCCGGCCACCACTCCCGGAGAGCGGCCATCCAATGACACGCTGGTAGCATTGTGGTCGATCTCTGGGATACCTAAACAAATTTAAAAGAAAGTTGCTATAAATTCATGGCGGATGGGATTAAGCCTCTATTAAGAACAAATATACCCAAGATCACTAATTCATACACGCCTAGTATAAATTTCAGAAGATAACTCTAAACTTCTTAAATCTGCTCTGGAGCAGGAAATTTATGTGAGGGCTATTTTTTATTGTTATTTGTAGTAGTTAAGTGTTTAAATGTTTATTTAATATTCTTTTGTTGTATCTTCATTTATTATATAAAAATAAACGTTATTTTTATGTTGAACTAGCTATTCAACCCCGGGCTTTCCCTGGGTTCGCAGCTAGGCCCTGCAGGCAGATTTAACTGCACCTAAAACAACTCCTCGGAACTCATCTAAGCAATTCGGCACCCAACAACTTATCCCTGACTCGGGGAACTGAAAATAGTTACATAGACTTTCCAAAATGCCTAAACTAAAACATCTTACACATGTTACCTAAATAATTCCCATACAATCTTCTATCCCCTATGATCGGGTTGATTTTATTTAAAAAAAAAAATAGCTTATGTTCTTCCCCAGGGTTCAAATGTTATTAAATTTCATCAAAATCGGTTTAGCGGCTTATGAGTGAAAACGTAGCATACAGACAAACTTTTGCATTTATAAGATTAAGTGTGGATTAATAAATAATAAAATTAAAACCAAATATCCAATATTATGACGTAATAGTTGTTTTTTAGTAGATGTCTATTTTAGTTGGGCATGGTATTTTAGTTATGTTGTGTATTGTATGTTATAAATTTGTTGAAAAAAAAAAATATTGTGTTATAAAAACTATGTTAAATTGTTGAAAAAAATTAGAATAATACGTTAGATATAATGTCATATGGCAAAATAATTAAAAAAGTGCTAGTGGTCTTGTGTTTGAGACCGCAGGATGTTTGTTTAAACCTAGCACTGCGTTTTTTAAAAAAATCCTTTTAAATTTAAAATTTTTCAATATTCTCAAAAATTATTTCATTGAAATTCAGGCGATTTGCTTTGTTACACGCATATGTACAGAAGTGTTCAATCACTGGATACTGTCTACTGTTCCTTTACAGATTATAGGATTAGTCTACACTCACTATTTAAAAATAATTTTAAAAAATACCTTTTAGAAACAAATGAAAATTATTTATTATGATATATCACTTAAATTTTGAAAATTTGATAATAATATTAGTGCTATGCTTAATGTTAGGGTTTATATTATTTCTAGTGCTCAGTTTTTGATATTCCTATTATTTTCTAAGAAGTTATATTGAAAATATTAAAAAGCTTATAAAACATACAAAATATATTAATTAAAGCTACAATTTCTTTTCAAAAGTAGTCACTAAGTTAACACTTAACCCAATAAGTTAACTGGTTCCTAAAACTAGAATCTATGAATCATATTAATTTGTTTACTAATGGAAAAATATGACAAATTGTATAAAAATAAATGTTTATATTTTTGTACTATTTGCCATATTTTTCCATTAGTAAAACAAATTGATATGATTCATAGATTCTAGTTTTAGGAACCAGTTTATATCACAATAACAATGAGAAAAACATGGTTAGTTACAAAACTACACACTCTCTACACTCAAAACTATGAAAAGCCAAGGAATACAATTATTAATTCATTAGTAGGTATATGAGTAATATAAACGAGTGAGCTAAATGCTGTTAAATAAAGACGTCGAGAAGAAGACCAAATAATTCCGCCACCTGTGAAGAGTAGGACAAGAGGAACATTTTAAAGCAATAGGTTTCAAAGTTTGTTAGGTACCTGATTGTATCAATTGTGGTTATACAAATGAGCATAAAGTTAATGCAGAATATATGGAATATATAAACGGATATGATAAAAAAGCATAATGATATTAGTATGGTAGAAGCACTTAGAACCTTATTCATAGTCGAATCAGCAAGCTACTAAAACTTTGAAACATAAAAGAAAAATGATGAAACTAATTAAGTATATGTATTTTTTTACAATAATGCAAATAATCTACAATGTCTTCAATGAACGCTTGAGTGCCTTTCTACATTTGGATAATTTTAATGAAACAATGCAAAATTAGTTAATGGTGAATAAATGATGATTAGGCAGAAATATAACGGTGATTGAAGGCTATTTTATGAATTACGTTTACAATGTAAGGTAGGTAAGGTTAATTAAGGATAAGATGCATTAGTATTGTAAGGAAGGATTGTGCAATAAATTAAAGGGTACGAGACCCATTTGACTATCAAATAAAATCTATAACCCCATCTACATTTCATTGTTGAAAATTTCTTAGCGACCAAGTTGAAAAAAAAAACTACTTCAAGAATTCTCAATGCCGTTCTGCGTGTATGCTTGCAGAGAAAGAATATGCAACCGGAAAAAGCCCACAAGTTTTTTTATTAAATTTTGAATTACCATCGAGATATCCGCCATGAGATCCCGGACTGAACAAGGCCTTAATATCATCATAGTTAAAATGAGACTCTGTGACTCCGTCGGGTAAGTCGTCCTTTTCGGGCGAACCACTTACGTCTCTAAAGAACAGATCAATATAATTGGGAGATTGCAACTTGTCACTTTCCCAGTAAACGACTTGAGGTTCTGACTTCACTTGAACTGTTTCGATCACTTCACTATCTTTAACAGGTTCCTCGTCGCGATGGCTTATCCACGATAAGACTTGCCCGAATATGCTGGATATCATCTTTGGGAACTGCGCCGGTTTGATTAGGTTATAGAAACTGTTTCTGTACAGTTTGTAGTCGAATGGATCAGCCGTAATGAGCAAAGCGGGATCTAATGGTATTTCATTCCCTGTAAATGCCAATTATTGTGGGTGTCAAAGTGGTAATAGTTATGGGTATGCATTAGAGAGAGAAAAACACAAACAACACATGATACTAATGCGGCATATGACACTAATGCATGCATGGCCACACATATGGGTGTCATTTTTGCATATCATTTAAAACTTTATGGGCATCGTAAAAATACTTAATATATTTATACAGATTATAGGGTTCATAGTTTTATAAAAGCGTTAGGTAAAGAAGGATTTATCATGCAATGAAAAAAATGAATGTATTTGTGAGAATAAAGATGTGAAATATACAAGCAACGATTATATATTATAAGGTAAAAACCACAACCTATGAGGCACTCTAACAAACTCAATATATTTTGTGTTGACTTTTAGCGTAAATTGAGAGGTAAAGTCATTAGAAATTTTCGCAATAAAAATCAATTATCCGCCAATGAAGGATAGTGGAAAACGAGAAAGGGCAGGAAAGATGGGTTTTACTCACGCTGTGTTGTACTAGTTTCTTCATAAACCGGAGGCACTTTCGTCGTCGTGACAACTTCTGGCTGGTCCAATACTAGACGCGAAAATAAATAAAGATAAAAACTAAATTGAACTACAGGTTAAAAATCATAAACATAACAAATAAGGCAGCGCGAGTTCGTAACGGATACAAATACTTGATATGAGACTCATTGAATTTCGAGCGTCGCGTTGGAGTTCCATTTTTGTAATGAATCAGTCGTACGATACGACACGAGGAAATGCCCGCGCTCGCGATAGCCACTAGCCACCAGCCACCTCCTCCTCCGCGGCCGAATTCGTAATAGCTGGCGGTGGCGTGATCTGCGGCTCGTGACGTAGGCATCACCTCATGCCATGCATCACGCCCCGCACGATCAATTCTCAAAAACCGAATTCCGTCATCGGCTGTCCTTTTTCACTCCCAAACAAACAAAACAATGTGTGTAGAGAGGGACAGCAAGCGAAACGATAAGTCATTCTAACTCGCACTGTAAATGTATGTCGGTGCCGTGACGTCACCTTACTGTGAGCTGTCAGTGTCAACGAAGCCGAGCAGGTGTCAAAAGTTGGAGTTGGTCAAGGGCAGTGTTGCCAGTATGCCTATTATATAATAATAATAATAATAAAATAGTAATCTTTGGACTTCATTTTCAGTTTCTTTTCTTTGACTCTGACTATTTTTAAGACATACCATTATTTCAAAATATTGTTTCAAAATTAAAATGTATTTAGAGTGCTAATGCGAGTGTAATTTAATTTAATTTTAATCTTTACATGTATCTCTGTACTTTTGCGAAAACCTGTCATCAGTTAATTTTACAAACAACTGTATTTACCATTCTTTCTTCCTAAATTATACTGTTGGTTTTCCGAATAAACAATAAATAAATAAATAAATATGGACGGAGAAAAACTGCAAGGAAAAAAAAGTTTTTGGTACATAAAAAAACTAGGTATTTTTCATATCTACAAAGGTGGTCCGATTAGTACCTAACGCAATATAAATTTACTATCGCGTAGTACATACTCGTAGACGGCTACTGTCAAAATTTCAACCGAAATTTGACAGTAGTATTGTTTTGACATTTTTGACAAGCGGATGTGTCAACGAATTTTAGAAAAATGGAAAAAGAGCAAGATCGGTCGGTGATTCGATTCTTGTTTCTAGTAGAGAAATTGCGCAGCGAAATCAAAGAGCGCTTGGATGCTGTGTACGGTGACTCTTCCCCTTCGATGGCGACCGTCAAAAAATGGTTAACGACTTTCAACGTGGTCGCACGTCGGTTTTTGATGAGCCACGCCCAGGTACCCCGAAAACGGCGTCGGCTACCACGGAGGATAATATGACACAAATCCACGATCTCGAACCCACGATCCGTGAGATGGCTAAGACAGTAGGCATCTCGCAAAACTTCAAACTGATTTTTTTTTTCAGACGGGTTATAGAAGTTGGAGCATCGGTGGATCAAATGTATCGAGCTAAAAGGAGACTATGTTGAAAAATAAATCGCCATTTTCCAAAATTTTTCGTTTTTCATTTGTAGGCTAGGTAGGTACTTATCGGACAACCCTCGTAGATCAATAAGGTTGGTGTAGAACTCTTAATTTAAACATCTTGTTATAATTACTGAAATATAGTTAATGATTACTCAAATATTATAATGTATTTGGTACAAAATAGTTCAGATAAAATAAATGTTTGATAGTGTGTAAAGGTTTATTTTTTTTTTTAAATATAGGTAGGCTCTTCATATTTTACTATGTAAATTTTTAATTATTGAATTTAGGTTTAACAATTTTTGCTACCTATGTATATGTAACATAAGTACCTACCCGTTATATAAAAAGAGATTACACTAGATGACCTCTTATATAAAAAGAGATTAACACTAGATGACCTCTGCTCTGATATAGAAGATGTAAAGTATGCTCCCTTGATAGTGTTATAATACATCCATTAGACCTATGTAATGAAGAAATCTTTATAATTATTTTTGTTTTTTAAATGGTTGAATAATGTTGCATCAAAACAACTTTTATGAATATTTTGTTTGGTTTGTCCCACATATGAGCCGAGTGTCAAAATGGTTAGAAACCTTTTAAATATCACATTGAATATATCGATTTTATCCAAAGGCAAAAGGAACGGTGCACAAGATGGTTTGAAGTCACCACACCTAATTACCTATATTACGTTTTCGGTCGTGGAGGACAATGCAAGCAAACGAGTATTTTCTCATGGCTAACACTTAATACCAAAGACTAGAAAGACTCTGTCGTGAGTAGATGAACACACTTGCTTTATTGTGATTCCTCATTCACTATCTTAAAATGATAAATCGGAAAGGGCCATTTCTCTATGTTGAACTAGGTTAGCATTGCTAATACTGTCGAAATATTGAAATATAAAAAAACCTAAAAACCTAGTTGTAGGTACTAGGTAGTAAGTCAATATAAAAACTAATATACCTAGTTATAAAACTATTAAATAACAACTTTGAACTTGAAATTTCATGCCAGCCCATAAAACAAATGCTATTCCGATTCCTAGTGTTCAGATCAGATAAGCCCTAAAGCAGTCATTGTTTGGACTGCGATGGCCGAAATTAGCACATAATATATAGGGCAACAGATATAACCATATTCAATGGGCATGATCCCAAGCACCCTTCAGAATCGTAGAACATTTGAACGTAAGCATTATGAAAGCAACCTACCAACCAAACCCTAATTACTGAATTTTGAATGTGAAAATAAAGGTTTTTTGCTCGTTCTCTAACTTCTACAGTCAATACTTCTATGCTAACACCATCCAGCCGATCTTCTCTCTCTCTTCTGTTTCCACTATGTAGAAAACTCCTTAATACATATTTTTTATAAAACTACTTTCAATATTGTTTTAAAAATGCGTAGGTAGTTATTTTATTTTAGTTTATAATAATTATTGAGAAACAAAACTAACAATTTACTTATTTGTTGACAATTGTAAATATGAGGAAGTATCAATGAAATATGACACACAACTAAGTCCATACAAATAAGTTGAAGGTAATAAAAAATACTTTGAATGATGTTGTAAATTGTTGTCCATAATAAACACATCTTTTTATTCAGTTCTACAACAATGGATCATGTAACACCACATAATAAATCAAGAATAACATTGCGTAGTAGGCTGCTTATCTACCTCAACCTTTTTGGGGATTTTCCTAATTATGATAAATAAAATCAAATATGATTGATGTGTCAATTAAAGTGAACAATTGATCAAAATGTCAACATAATATTATTATGACAGTTACCTACCTCAATTTTATTTTGATATTCATGTCTCATACAAGAAAAAGTTACATTACGCTTATTTAAAATAGTTTTTTATTTTTTACCGATTTTATTTAAACGATTTGACCATTTATAATTAATTTAGAAGTGAAAAAATAAATGTCATTGGAAATTCTAGTAATTAATGAAATAAATTACGGTAAGTATTTAGATTATTTTACTGAAATTAATATCACAAATAATTATTAACATGTAGGTAGATATGCATTTTGTCTATCTCTCTAGCATCCAAATATATCGACATAAAGTATAAAATATATATCACCCCCATAGGGGTTAGCACTTTAAACTCAAATTTAAACTCGCTTCAATATACAAAAGAAATGCAACCTCCAAAGCATTACCTAACAATTTGATATGTCATACTTTATTTATTTTTTTAAGAATGCCATGACCTAGGTAATAAAAAAATATTTTGGGACCTGCTCAACTAAGCTAAATTTGCTTGTACAGAGTTTTGGTGGTATGGTGGTAATACAGTGTTTAAAATTGTTAAATGTTGTAAATTCTAGACTACCATAATCTTGTTTGATTCCTTTCAGTCTATTTTTGTTTGGTGGCCTAGGTGTTACGA
The DNA here is from genome assembly GCA_020383195.1 of Neomicropteryx cornuta. Classification (NCBI taxonomy): domain Eukaryota; kingdom Metazoa; phylum Arthropoda; class Insecta; order Lepidoptera; family Micropterigidae; genus Neomicropteryx; species Neomicropteryx cornuta. The sequence goes on from JAHKQU010000014.1 coordinate 19,286,546, forward strand.
GCTGCATGGTCATTTTGCAAATCGTCGTCCTCGAAAATAGTATTTAATGCTTTATAGAACCACACAGTTTAGTGATAATAAAAAGATTATTTCCATTAGACAATATCTTCCGCTCTAGAGTGTTAAAGCGTTATTTTTAAGATTTTTTTCGGTCGTGGAGGATAATGCAAATTTTTAAGATTTTGATGTCTAATAAAAACATGCTTAATATCCTCGTAACCTCCATGATTTTTTCTATCTTATGTTTTAAAATATATGTTTACTAATACTCAAAATTTTCTTTCACTGCATAAAATAAGGATTTTGGATAAGAAATGTGGCCGTCCTTGGTATTTTTTTTTTTAAATAGTTGCTATGACCTAGGTTATATGCAATTATTTTAGGCCCTACTCAACTAGGCCAAATGTGCCTATGTTAGAGTCACCAGAGATGGTGGTAATGAAGCGTTAAAAATGGTATGACCATGTGCGGATTCGAACCCGCAACCTTTGGGCCAATAGTCCAACGCCTTAGCCACTAGACTACTACAATCTCTTTTTATTTATTTTTTTATCTCTTTTAATTAATAGGTTAAAAATAAACCTTTGTAGAAATTTAACAAATAGGAATTGCTGGACCGAGGCCACCTTATAAAACACAGGAAAAGAAGTCTCGACAGACTGTGACCAATCAAAGTTGAATTTCGCAACCTTCTGGTTAAAAAATAGAATTGGATACACCAAAGTTAAACAATCAACTTCTAAATAATATTTGGAGTGCAAAAAAGTACTTCAGCCATCCTGTACCAAATTTAATTTAGGTTCACAGTTAAGTAATGTAATTTAATTATCGCATACGAATATAAATAAAAGTAAAGAAGTTATGCAATGCAAAAGTGGGTGTGTTCTAATCATCGAATTCAATGATGTTATCTATCAATGAATAAGTGGTATTTATCAGTATTCTATCGAATTTGATTTCCTTCAAAAGCGATAAGAATATATAGACTTATTTTACTAGAGAATCGTATTTTCTGTATGGTGCAGATAAGGCAATACTTGGATAATCATTTGTAATAATAACTAGGCATGACTAAGACTATTAGATCGCGTTCTACTAAAGGTATTATTTGTACACGTGCAGAGAGTGTAAACTCCGTTATATCAGTATCAATATGTTAATTGTCGATAAATTTCTAGATCTTCAAGAGTTGTAGGTTACGAAGGATCTGGAATAGGTAAGATCATGAAGACACTAGCGACAATCTTCTATACGTCCTACATCCTAAACTGTAACTGCTTACAAAAAACATGCAATATCTAATTAACATAAAACCGTTTATTAAAAACAAAAATGGAACTCCACATTAAGAAATTCTTATCCAATTAAATAACCTATAACTTACGAAAAACATAAGAAGCAGAATTAAATAATTGAAAAATGTAGATAAAGACATAAACAACACTTACCATCCTCGACGCACATCAATCCATCGGGTAGAAGTCGAAGGCCAATGGGACATGCGCACGAGACCTTCGGAGATCCAGGGCCTACATCCGGAGCCGGTAAACAAAGATGACTGCAATGGCCGTTGACTGCAGCGCAGTGATTAACACCGTCCGGTTGCCGGTAAGGATGATAGACGTGGATAACCATTGGATTTTGAAGCTATGTAAAAGATGTTAGAGTTAAAAGGTTGATAATCTAAAATATTTTATACAAATATGTCAAAAAAGAGACGTCTACCTTGGAAGACGCCGCAGCCTAGTTAGAAAAAAAGATAAATAATAATAATTTAATGATTTTAGCTTCTATACATTCATATGTAAGAAGCTGCTATCCCTATCCTTTGGCCGTCTGTCTGTCCGTCCATTCATTGTATCTTTCAACTCGAAAAGTACAAAAATGCAAAAGAGTTGAATTTTTGTGTGTAGATTGATGCTCTTGAAAAACTGCCATAGCCGTTAGATTAGATCGAATCGTCATCGAATAATATAGATACATAACATTAAAGTCAACATATTATTAATACTGATCAATGAAACATTTGACAGTTTGATAGAGCACTCAAATATCAAATTCGTATTTCAAAAAAATGACAGCAAGGCTGTTGGAACATATTATTTTAACATAGGGTTGCAAGACTTTTTCAGAGTTATTGAAAAAAAGATCAATTTGGGAGAAGTTAGTATTAAATCACAAATTCAGTAGGGGGGGGGGGGGAGATCATTGTCAAAGTTTACAAAAAAAAACTAACAAAGTGTTGAAATTTATGATGAATTAAAAGAATGTCATCATGAAATGTCGGGCACGAGTAGTGGGGGAAGATGGTGGTAATGACGCAGCTGTAAGACTTTAGGTTCTTCTTGTTAAATAATTTACTACTTCTAAACAATGTATAGAAGCAGTTATATAGAACAAGTATAGAACATATTATAACCCTTCCAAGCACACTTATACCCATACACGCACATACAAGCGTAACACATTATTACTTACGTTGTGTAGTATGATGTGTAATTATTATTGGTTATGAGAGAGTTATGTTTAATTTCTTTAAAATATTTAGACATTAGTTTATACAATATATAGTTATTCTTTCTTTAAATTAATATTTTGTTTTGATTTATTATATTTCTGAAATATAAAATGTAACCACCCATCATTTTGCTTGTGCCAGTAACACATGGTAATGACAAAGGCCTCTGTTATTGAAAACTGGAAAACCGTCCAGAAACTGAAAAAGTTGAACACTGAACCCTTGGAGAATTCTTAAACCCATTTCGAAGGCCGGCAATACAAGAAATGATCCTGCGAATTCTTAATCTTTTTACTGTATTGACCTCTGTGAAAATTTCTATGGTAACTCTGCTTTTACACGTGACTTTTCATAAATTCATTTTTAATAACTTTTTTTATTAATTTATAACAAGTAGGAATTCATCAAGCATGTTAAAAATTCTAGTTTTCTTTGTAAACGGTTTAAAATTTCCATAAACTCCTTGAAAAATATTTATATTCAAATTATATGAACCTAACATTTGAGTGGTTTCTCTATTTATATAAACTAAATTTTAATTTTACAAGAATCTTTTAAAGCCTCACCATTTGCACAGCGGTAACTGGTTGAACATCATTCCCGTTGAATTTGTTAGCCTTGTAGACAGCAGCTCTGTCCCAATCAGTCCAGTAAACCCAATCTTCGAAGGTGGTGATGGAGAAGGGATGTCTGAGTGTCTCCGTTGAATAGAGAATGACTCGCCGGTGTGTACCATCGAAGTTGCACGATGAAATTGTGTTCAGTTTTGCATCCACCTGGCAATAAAGTAGGATAAATTTAAAGTTTTTTTTCTATAAATTACAATATTTTTGAAAAAGCAACTTACCTAAACCTTACCTAAACCGCTATCAAGCTAAAATTATACAATCTTGAGTTGCTACTATGAGTACAAATTAATCTATTTTTGCTGTTAACTTAAACCGCTGTTAGCTGTAAAATGTTAGAAATTAAAAGTGCAATCATTTCCTAAAATTTTATTATTTTTTTTAGAATATAAAGGAATTACATTATGCTAAAAACAATAATATTGTGGAAAGTCGAAAAAATGTTGGCACTCAAAACTCGAAACTTTATTTTTAAGTTTTAACACAAATAAAGAAGATTTTTTACTGCCTAATCTAAAATTAATTTACACGTCTTAATGTGGATTTCGCCTACAAATCTAACCATAAGGTGATCATGAAATAAAGTTGTGAGTGATAATTTACAGTGAAGAAATTATAATGAATTGAAAACAAACAAATATTTCAGATAAATATACAGACATCAGACCCCACATTTTTGTATCAGGTCATTTTGTATACTGATACAAAATGACATGATACAAAAATGTGGGGTACTTAACTGTAAGTATCTTATAAGAGTTCTTCTTCTTTTATGGCAATTAGCCTTTAAATTTAGGCAGTGTATCAGACAACATATTTTTTTAATAAAATTATATATATGTGGTTATTAATTATAAAATTAACAAAGAATAGCTGAACTAAATTATATTCTGAAACCATTAATTTTTTGTTTCACTGAAATACGTTACAAAATGCCAGTAAACAGATGTTAGTAATTTGAAATACAGAAGTAAAACATCCAATAGCACATTGACAGCTATATTTTTTTATTTTTTGCTTCCTAATACTTAAAATCCCCATATTTAAAAATAATAGGTCCTATTTGTTTACAATCCAGGTTTCTTTTCGAAAGAAAACATTCTAGAATAACAAAATTAGTGGTTCAAAATCAAATGAGCCTGAGCTGCCTTAGCCTTTATAATAAGAGGAAAATGCCAAAGAGCTATATAAAAACGAAAATGGCAAAACAAACTGTACCCAATAAACACGTTTCCGGATAAGGTCTAATGTGAGTCCATTTGGCCATTTGACTTCATAGGACACTATGGTCTCCCTGTGTGAGCCGTCCATTCCAGCACGCTCAATTTTGGGGTCGAGGCCCCAGTCAGTCCAGTACATCCAGCTGCAAAAATCAAAACAAGCATTTGAATGTTAAAAAATATGATATTGCGTGTGATCAAAAATCGAAAAAGTCCAAATTTCGATCTGTTTATTCATATTTTCATTATTGTGAGCAGTTTTAGTATTATGCAAATAATAATTTAGCATTTTTTATTAATACAAATAATTGTGTTACGTAATATTATATTACGGCTTTACACCATATAAAACAAAGTAGGTAATTTATAAAAAAAAAATTATCACACATAGAACCTGCATATTTTACAAACCCCGTATACATTTTAATCACATTAATAATTATACATTTTATATAAAAAGCTATGCAGGAAAAAAATAGGTTTGGGTGTAATTTTTAAAGTTTAGGTAATATTTTTATTAGGATTTTAAATACCTATGCAATTAATTATTAGTGGGTATGAAATCCAGTACACGAGACATACTTTAAGTATATAAGCTGACAATCGCATAAAGGTACTTTAATATGGCTAGTTATGCATATTTAATAGCTGATATGACAGCACGGTACTCAAGACATATAAATACAGAATGAAAGTGCATCTGCTTATACCATTCAGCTGTCAGCTATCAGCAGATGTGAATGGCAGCGCACGTCATTTCGCTGATGATGCATTTGATTTCCGCATAGCATTTTGAATGATCATCATAGTTGGTTATTGATTGAGTGACAGAAATGGATAATGACACAATGGAAACTGCTTCCTTCAACAAGATCTATATAATATTTCAGACCAATATATCTTATTATATTATTTTTTCATGGTTTAAAAATTTTTCAAAACGTTCAAAAGTGACATCCATTCATAGATAAATTTGGATGTTGTTCTAGCTATTAAGGTACAAGTTTGTAAGTTTTTACGTATCAACATCATAATATTAGATGGTGGTGGTGCAAGGCTAACCAGAAAATATTTGAACACCTTCCTTGAACATAGTTTAAAACCGCTCTGGTAGTATCATCCACATCTGGATACGAAAAAAAGGGGAACTTTGTGAAGTGAACTTTTTGAAAAGTGGGATGAACGTAAAGAATTCTTAAACCCATTTTGTAGATGGTGATTTCGCCAGCTGTTCCTCAGTATCTCCGCAAACTAAAGTTTCTCATTTCAAGAATTACAAAATCGTAATCGGACTCTATATTTTTTCTTCTCCCTCTCATAATGGGCATGATTTCGGTCAGTGACTTTCATGACAGCTTCGCTATTACCACATGTACTTTCAAATTTTATGTAAAAATTTAATCTACTTTTTACAGAAGTATTATTTTAAAAAAATTATAAAAAACGATACTTACCCATCAATAGGATTAAGTGCGATAGCCCTAGGTTCCTCAAGCTGATCTTTGATGAGCACCTTTCTCATGTTCCCTTCCAGATTAGACAGTTCAATTGTATTCTTTCCAGTATCAGTCCAATAAAGATGGTTGTATATCCAGTCGACAGCCAATCCGTCAGATGTAATGAGTTGCTTTGAGATGACCACAGTTCGCTCACTGCCTTCATCTATTGGCGCCCTGAAAATAAATGTAAATATAAATATTAAATTCCTAATACATTTTTATATTTATCAATTTTTCAACCAGTTTAGAGGCCCAGGAGCAGCTGTTTTAATCTGTGACCACGAATGTGATGGTTTTATTGACGACACATCAATATTCTTCTTCCTTTTCTTTCTATAAAGCTCAAAGGAAAAGGGATGAAAGCTTCCTATCGCCTTTGGTTTCTGATAAATCTTTCTTTTGAGGAACATTTTCTCATTACAAAAGCTGGTGTAAAAACTCTAGTTAAAGAAACGTCTAATCTAGTTAAAGAGTCAAAGCCTATATTGCCATGATTCACTTGATTATTACCTATTATTATTGGTTGCTTGTAGATATGAAACCTCAATATGACCCCAAATAGGCTGGAATAAAACGTCTAAAACTTACTTGTAAATTTTCTGCTCGTTGACATCACTCCAGAAAATCATTCCAGTTCTGAACACAAAATCCAAAGCGGTGGCAGACTTTGTGTCATTAACAATAGCCGTCATCTCGTGATGGTCGAGGGATATTTTCCTGATATCGAAGCGGCGGGCAAAGAGCAGCGACGCATGCCCTTCAGAAGCTTTACACCTGGTGTGATCGCGCGGGTCCCTCATGTAGCCGGAGTGGCACATACACTTGAAGGAGCCTTTTTCGTTGAGGCAGATTTGTGAACAGGCGCCCGGTTCATCGCACTCATTTATGTCTGGTAAATAAAAAAGGAGAATATTTTCAATTAATTTAAACACAATCCCAAACACAGTTTACGATAAACGTTGACATACATAAACGCAGCTGATCTTTAAATAATGATTGGGATGTAGCACTACTTTATTTATGGTGAAGTCTAGTTTTTCATAGAAGATGAATAATATACAAAAAAAAATTGTTCCCTCAATTACATGCAAAATTTGGAAAACGCATTTGGTGTTTTTAAAATGATTAGTTTGCATTTATTACAATATTATTATACAGAATTATTTAAACAAAGTTATAGGAATATTAGTTATATTTACCTATTGGTTTATTTATGAAATGCAAATTCTACATTTCATTCTATAACTTTGTATAAATAATTCGTTCCTTACCTAACGCTTATCATTATTATTTTTTCTTATTTATTTATATGATTTACATAATTATCATAATTATGTATAGTTTTATATATAATTTTGTTTTTAGCTTTAGATATTTTCTAATATTTACTGACATTATATATGACAGTATAATATATTGCTTAAATACCGTATTTAAATGATTCCATATGTTATAATAGGCATTTGCCGTAAGGTTACATTACCTATAAAAAGTCTGACAGTATATTGACATTTGGAAAATGAATGAAAACGAATATGACGTATAATGAATGAGAAGTCAATGATTTAATGAATATTTACAAGAATAACTTACGTTTAACATAGGATATATGCAAATGGATCGTCATCGCTAAAAATAAAAGTGTATTTAAACCAGCGTGCATTACCTCAAGCGATGCAACTATCTGTGCGTTCGGTATTAATTTTTCATTAAACATTCTGGCTATATAATTTGTTTGAAAATTTTAAATCTGTAAAAATATTAAAAAGCATTCGAATTTTCCAAATATCAATATACTGTCAGACTTTTATATAAGTAATATAAACTAACGGCGAATGCCTATTATAACGTAAGGAATCATCTAAATACGGTATTTAAGCAATACATTATACAATTTTACTACATTATACAATCAAATATTTAATATAACAAAAGATGCTACATATTTATTTATAAAGCTCAGATCAAAATTGATATCCATAAAATTATTACTTATCACATTATCCGTGTAAATTAATTTGTACCTCAGAACTTTTCAATTATCGGGACTATTTACGGCAGATTCACAAATATGATGGCGCTGAATCCACATTTTAACAATCTTTTAATTTCAGTATTTAATAGGAGTAAATTGCCTTCTTCTTTTTCTGTTTGTTCAAAGATGTTTGAAAGTATAAGGGTGAAATCAGTACTGTGTAGTGACCTCCTAGTTACGGCATTTAACAATATACCTTTAGTGAATATTAACTAGTTCAATGTCTTTTACCTTCACACGTTTTGTTATCCATCAGCTTATATCCAGTGTTGCAATCGCAGTAGAATCCCGCAGGTGTGTCGAGACATTTTTGTGCGCAACCTCCATTATTGACCAGGCATTCGTTGTGGCCGCACAACTCAATGGGTTCGTCTTCGAAATTGGGGCAGTCTGGTTTCTTATCACAAACTTTCGAAAAGGGAATGCAAATTCCGCCGCCGCAATCGAAGTGCGTTTTGTGGTCACATTCTGGCTTTTGTTTCACTGAAAGAAAAAGTGATATTTTATAAAATGCTATAAATTTATTTTATCCTCTCAATTTCTTGGGTAAAATATACATACATGAGTTAATTTTTGGTTTGGATTAACAGATTCTCTTTATAAACACTAATCTATGTCGTTAAGTGTTTTGGACACGTTCAACTCCACTACCGCAAAAGCGTAATCTTGAGTTGCTGTTCCTAAATCATCACCATATTTAAAATGCTAGTATATTTGTCATTCATGAATATGGTAAACAATTACAAATTATATTTTTATTTTTTTTGTGTAAAAATGGGGTTATTCTTGAATTAAAAAATTAAAATAAAGCTAAAGAGCCCACATATGTTTCTTATCATCAATATAATTAACTTTGTAAAATCTAATGGTATAATTAATATAAATAATTTCAACGTACCACATCCAATTTCATCACTGCCATCGGTGCATTCCGCTTTACCAGAGCAGTAGAGCTGTCCTGGAATGCAGGTCTTGTCTTTACACTGGAACTGATCGGCTCGACAGGTGATGTTCTTGCAGATGGCCGGAGACTCATCACCGCCATCAGGACAGTCCTTGTCGCCATCACACATCCAGGTCTTGTGAACACACGTAATGTGATCTTTGCACTCGAATTCTGTAGCAAGGCAGGGTGAATGTGGTGTTGAGACGTTTGCACAACCCTAGAATTGGAAATACATATATTATAATATCATATATAATTTTATATTTCATAACAAATTTCATTATTATTCAATTATAATTTTATATAGACAGACAGTGGCGACAATGCTTTAACCAAAAAAGTCTATGAACTATACAAACAACCAAATACTGTACAATACATTAAAATCAGATGCCTTAAATGGGCAGGTCACGTCCAGCGAATGGCTGATACAGAGCCACCTAAACAAATTATGACAGCCAAACCGAAAGGACGCTGAAGTGCTGGATGCCTGAAACTGCGCTGGAAGGAGTCTCAAACATAAAAAGATTTCAATTTAATTTTGAAGTCGTTTTTCTCGTAATTGAGAAACGTTTCTTCAATATTTTTTGCTGATTTATGTTTGATTGTCAATAAGGATTAACATCCTGATAGGAGTACCCTAAATTTTAAAATATTCTGTAGATTATATTAATGATGGTGGAAACGTCATAACTAGATGGTAGGTACATTGTTACATTATCTTTTATAAGAATGTGGTGTTCTCTTTTTATTTGAATATTGATAAGGTTTTTCTAATAAGGTGTCTAATAATTATATAATAATAATTTCTAATAATTAATGTAAACATGTTATATATTCAATATTTTGTTGGAGTACCATATAAAAATAAAAAAGATGATAACAATGGAAATTATGCAATATACTCGTACAGAGTGGTACAAGACCATTCCCGATTAAAAATCCAGCAAATTGGCCCTGTGAATTCAAACATGATTTGTTTTAATGTCATGTCAAACTGGTCATGGTTCCCGAGAAAAAAATATATAAACTTTACGTAATAACATTGAATCGTTCTCGTCATAAGTGCGTCCGCTCGCACCAGGTCATTGCAGACCGTGTAAATAAATAAATTTGGCATGAATTATTTTCGCAGTTTTAATAAAATTTCTTACACGTAATGGGGAAAGTAAACACTAGGACCACCACTGGGTCTGTGCCACTTGCCGGTAAAAAAACGCAAACACAAATATACACATTTTTGAACGAGCTTTTACCTCTCCCCCTACCCTACCCCCCCTCCATCCCCTGCCTTGAACACCCCCGTAAGTCTTCGGAAATGGTCTTGGACACTAAGTTCGATGTGACAAAAAAGAATAAGCACCAGTTCATCGGATCCGTCCGGACAGTCGTAGTCGCCGTCGCAGCGCCACCTGGCGCTGATGCAGAGGTGCGCGTTACCGGCGCAGGCGAAGTCCGCGTGCGGCGCGCAGGTCGCCGCGCGGCACGCCTTCTCGTCGCTGCCGTCGCCGCAGTCGTCGTCGCCGTCGCACGCCCAGCGCGCCTGGATGCACTTGCCGTTGGCGCACGTGAACTCGTCCGTGCGGCACGTTTCGTCTTCGAGGACAGCGCAATCGATCATTAGTACTCGCAAATGTATCCTTTCGATAATCGATACATCGACAGAATATTGTTAATCTAGCTGCTCTACATCTACTAAATTAAATCTCAATTTTGTGCTGTTGCATAAATAAAGGATCACTTCTAAGTTGTAGATTATCATAGCCAAGTTGAAGTATTTATAACGACTAGTGGTCGCCCAGTGGTCGAAGTTCGACCGTAATACATTAAATTATGAAGTTTGAGCATTATTGAGGTTCTTATACCTCTATAATACGGTGAGTTTACCTCTATACATATATTACATATATTGCATATATTTTTTTTTATATTTTTATATTACGTCAAAGACGTCATTGATATGTGTTGTTTGCCTTGATTCCTTGCAATACCTATTAAATATTGTTCGCGTATTAATTTAAAGATTGTTTAGATATTTTCCAGGTCATATTTCAAAAGTTTATAAAATATGCGAATTTGACTCTAAATCGGGCATTCTAACCAGTTACTTTTTTTGCTCAGTTATTTTGTCCTCGTACAAGGAATGGAAAAACCTTAAAAAGTCTATTAAATGAATAAATTATAAACATAATGGTATGTAATTTTAATTTAATGGCAATTGGAAAACAGACGGTTTATTCTAGAACCCATTAGAACACAGCAGGTCCTCACGACGTGTATACATAGATATATTGTGATGTAGTCGCCATACTTACAAAGGTACACAATTTTTCTGAATATCTTAAGTACCTCCTTAAGTATGTAGGTAGGTACAGCATTCACATGCGTTCTGAAACGTAGAACATTACATATGTCCTATTTATTTTCGCTATTTACGCTATGCTCACGTTTATTCTCCACTTATGATTATGTTTTGTATCTGTTTGCAGCTTTATGCAGTCAGGTCTGCGAGGGTAAAGTTCGCAAAACTCTGTGCACTTTCAAAAGCCGCTAATATAACATGTACAGAGCATCGGTCCCAAGTTAGGTCCTGAGCTCGATCAGGTTCCTCGTACTTTTTGATGGATTTTGTCGACACACTCGTCTGTTGACTTGCATCTATATAATGCAACCCCTAAAGGTGAGATTTTCAAAGAATATCTAGCTCTCTCTAGCTTGTGGGGAAAAATCTGCACATACAATATTAGATATAATTCTATACGACTATGTTGTTGTTAGACGAAATATTAGATGATATATGAGTATTTTGAGTATAGGAAATATATGTATACCAAACAACATTCAAATGCCTTAAAATATCAACTTAATAGAAAATAGGGCATGCACGAGGTGGTAGTTAATTTCTTTATAACGTTAAACATTTTTAAACAACAAAATCACACATTATTAAAACAAAATATCAAAATGGTTGTTCAAGTAGTAGGATTAATAAAAGACTACAAAATAATTCAAGCTTCCAAAGACTAAACGAAATGGTAGATATTTGCATTCCTCCATTTACTTAATAGCAAGATATCTAAGTACAAAAGTTAAAAGTACACAGAACTTAATTTAAATTCCAATGGAGGCAGGCCATTAGCCCACCGGTCGAGCAGACTTGGCTCGCGTTAATTGCAGCCTGCTTATTTTAAAAATAAACAAATCTATTGCGATCACTCTTCAAACTTGTTTACTAGCCAAATGAATGGTCGGAAAGTGGAGAGCCATCTTTACCAAACGCAACGTTCAAAGGCGGGTAGCACTGATTAGCAAATTTTGAAAAAGCACGTGTTAACGGAAACCGTTGACATGTTAATTGGTATATATTTCAGGTTGCTTATTAAATCCTTTGGTGTATATACTGAACCACCTGTGTCGATGAAAAAGCTTCGAAGGACCAGGAAAAATCTTGAAGAGAAACGCACCACATAATGTTTTAATAAAAACCAGCGTGCATTTCTATGCGAAAAAACCTGTTCGTTCTTTAAGGGGACATATAAAAATTGGAAATTGGCGTAAGAAAGACATTCATCGCGGTGTCCTACTCTATTGCTCACGTTTCGGCAGATTCTGACACTGGTGCGAAGAGAGCGTCGTGCACGACTCTGTTGCAGACTTCTTCTCGATCTGTCGCTGTTCCCAATGCAGATAATCACAAAATCATTTCTTTTGAACTATTGAAACCATTTTAAAAAGAGTAATAAGGAATGAACCTTTGTTGCCTTTATCTCTAGATGAGTTTTTTTTTTCAATAACAAAAAATCCTTTAAATATAAACCACAATATTATACAAAAATAGCGGGGGCTCAATCATTCTTATTTTTTATTATTCACTAGTTTGACTACTTTTAAACTTTTCTTATTGGGTTTGCATGAATTTTATCACTTTATTAGGCTGGTCTCTGTCTTAGAGTGATTTTAGAACTGCGTGGTTCAATTTGGGGATTTTTGTACTAGCTAAAGGGTAAAAAACATCGATTTTCGACTGTATTTTAAACGCAGTCCATAGTCCAACACAATGGAAAAACGTTAGCACTACGAAGTCGACGGCCGAAAACTATTTAGTAACAATGCTACACTACACCTGCCCGCAGGGCGTTCATTTTTATTGCTGTCCGGGATGACGCGCCTTCAAAACTTCCCCCGACGTCGGGAGAGGCTGCGAGCGGCGAAACTTCCAGCCCCTAAGCGTGTCGGGGGAACTTTAATTTGCACGTAATTGGTCGACAGGCTGTCACGCGGCCCGCCGCGTTATTAAAAGTGCTCGGAAGACGGGCAGTGTCAGGCGCGGAATGGCGTTCCGGCGATATTGTCGCCGGCGCCGGCGGGAGGCGGTTCAGGTCCGCCCAACGGCGCCTGATCGACAGGCGCGGACGCACTGGAGAGATTAATGGTTGCGTCGAAAGAAGCTAGGAGCTCTTGGCCTGTTCGACGCACGTCAATATCAATAAAACCAGAGTAACAGACAAGTAAACGAAGGGTTTCCCATCAAAACGTGGTCAAATATAAAAAATATATTTATGAGTGATTAATATCAATCTCTTTGGATAATGAGCTACAAATGGCAGTATTGAGAACTTATCAAAGTGCTGAAGTTATAAGCGTTTAAATTTTATAATGGCAATCAAAATTCTTACTGTTGTTACAAACGATATAGATTCTGTTGATAGTAATTAGCTTAAAACCACAAAGTAGCTGCAGCTGTGAATCAGTTAATTTTAAGTAAAATACACTAAATTTTGTTTCGCGATTTTCTCTGTTTGAATTTAGATGAACTTTTCGGATAGGAAATACTTCAAACACTAAGAACATATGAGAAAGGGCCGCATTGGAGCCAAAATACGACTTTTTTGAACGATTGATACGTGAAATTATATCGGATTTTATAAAAACACAGATGAATCGATGAATCACTAGTAGGACATCTAAATTACTTATTCATGTGAATGTTCAAACAGGAGGTAAAAAAATATAAATATAATACGAAGATACATATAAGATTTCGTAACAATAAAACGAATCCCTGAAAAAAACCGAGTCATAGAAAAGCAAAAATCATTTATGCCCCGAATACATATAAAAAGGGAATTGCGCGAGACGACTGAAAATACATTACCGAATCGGCGTGGTAAGAAAGCACGCCGAATGAAATAATTCCATTTCCTAGAATGGCAACGGAGTTAAGATCTGCTCTCGACGTTGTACACGAAACGAATAAAGGCGAGTAACAGGTGTCGTGGGCGCGATTTTCGCCGCAGAATGAAAAGGGGCGAAAAGGAAAAATGGAAAAGCACACACAATGTCTATCACGCACGTCACGTTGTACCGTTTAAAAGAAATCTAAAATTCCAAAGCGCGACATCACGAGGCACGAACATGAACACATCGCGTGTGATATTACATTGTAGGGTGCACATGCCTGCATAAACCAAAGTCAAAATGTTTTTATCTATATATATACATTTATCACGGATCTCTAATATAGACCTCGCGCTCCTATTATCTCTCTACTTATATATTTCAAATAGGTAACACCTCGACACAGGCATTTGCCTAGTGAGGTGTTACTAATCCACACAATCTGTACTTTTCTTTTATGGAATATCAATAACATGCGATATATTAATATACATGTAATGATATTAATTTTTATGGATATAATAATAAAAATTTTATTACATAAATATGTAATATAAATATTTAACGCGAAGAGGGAAATAGGATTATAAAAGGATAATCACGTGGGCAAGGCGGTCGCAAATTTTAAAGAAAGATTTGTGACATTTAATTCAATTTCATCGTTACTAGTCAGTAAATGCCAGAAAGTTTATCTATAAAAGTACTCCGTTCTCCGTTAATAAACAGCAGGCAAACATATTAATGTTAATGCAATTAATGTTAATGTTAGTGAAATTTAATTTAATTTTAATCTTTAGATGTATCTCTGTACTTTTGCGAAAACCTGTCATGGGTTAATTTTACAAACAATTGTATGTACCATTTTTTCAATTATACTGTTGGTTTTCCGAATAAACGATAAATAAATACCTGTTAACATATCTGTTAATGTTAACCTGGAGGCATTATTTTATTTTTTAAGCATAGTATGTTTCTTGTTATTGTTTTTTGTTTTTAATGCTTTTTGTTTTTCTTTTGGTAGTTTAATTTGTTTTTACTTTAATTATAATGCACACGGGGAAACCTGTTAAATAAATAAATATTATTAGTTTCACAACATCATCACAGGAACAGTAACGCATGTAAGTATCAAAGATGGAATCTCTTACTGCAGGCCTTTTCGTCAGATCCATCGGAGCAGTCGGCGTTGTCATCGCACATCCAGGTCAGCGGCACGCATTCACCGGGCGCACCGCGACACGTGAACTCCTCGGCCGTGCAGGCTTTGGCCTCTGAAACAACGCAAGAGACAGGCGAACCCCACATAGCATCATTCTCATACAGGCATGCAGGTTAGCTTAGTTGCTAAATTGTTGTATTGTTGTTTGTTATGAATTATCAACAGATTAATTAACCGGAAGAGTTCAGGTCTTGTGGTCTAAGATAGACGGGCCTATAAGATCGCCGTCCATTTGTTTAACGGGAATGTGAAAAGAGTCCGGAGGCTATGCCCCCCAATGGTCCCACGCAGGAACAAAAAGGGATGGTTACCCTAGTTCAAAAAATTCTAAACGGTATTTCTTTAAAAAAAATATGGCATATAGACAAGAGTCTAAACACGTAAAATTCAAACTTTTACAAAAATTGTGACATTTTAGTATATTACTAATGTGACTTTAGAATATTTGGAAAATTTCGTGCATTCTTTTACTCTAGTTTTTTCAGTCCTACTTTTCAGTCCTACTTTTCCTATACAAGCTTCGTTTTTTTTTTTTTGATGACATCTTATACAAGAATAATATTATTAGACATGCAAGCAAGCTTCAACCATCCTTCACCTGTATGTATATATTGTATATGTTAAATTATGGGTGTGTTTTTTTTTACAAACATCACATGATACATTTAAATGCGTATCAATATAATTTATATTTGAGTAGCACATGCCAGTATACAATATTCGTAGTAGTATTTCCCGAATTCCAACCGTTATTTCATTGTCGTGTTTGGGTTATGCACATTCCGCATTCGCCCCGATGCTTGCAAATCCAGGTCTAGCCAAAATCCAGACATCGGCAATCACAGATCAGACAACTTTGAACGACGTCGAGGCGAATTCGAGAATCGCGAAAATTACTGAATTACCTAACATAAATTATTAGAATTAGTAATAACTGCCAACTATCTGTATCTAGAAACGGTAATAGAGCGTGGAAGTTAAAATTAATCGATCGATCTTCTTTATTTATTGGTTAGACGGATATCTAGATATGTGCCGACAACCCAAGGCACATCATTCTGGGCATGAATCCTTTTCATATAGCTATCATAAAAATAATCCATATATAAATATAAATACTCTATTGAACGTTTGGTGCACGTTCCTGATCTATCCAATTAACCTACATTACAATATTTGCGCGAGAGAACCTACCCGACGTTCATCGTCGTCAATACATGTGTAGGTACATATCTAGAATCACCACTTAAAAGGATACTGCCGAATTTAAGTTCATCCTGTATATCGTTTCTTCGAGAATGTTATATATATATTTTAATCTTTAAAAATGCTTACTCGTAAATTCACAATTTGTCGGTTGTCATTTTACCTTTTAACCGACGATATGAATAATGGATTCGATATCACAGAAGGCCTTAAAGTAGTTTGGATTCAAGTTCCAGGAAGATGATTTGAGTATACCATAGACAAAAGTAGAAAGTTGAGGGAGAAAATAGGTAGGAAAAGATGAACTATGTACTCGAGGCAAAAACCCACCGAGGGTTGTTAGCCAGTAAAAAAATCTGGACTCTCTAATCTAAAAGTTGTCTTCGCTTAAATGAAATTCGAAATGGTAATCGATCATGAACATGAGATAAAACGCAGTTAATAGGTCATAATCGACCGCTAATAATTTTACAGCGAATCTCGAATTCGTCTTTATGGTTTCTCTGTTCGGTCATCTTCAAAGGTGTCTATTCTGGTGTAGGCCTTATCTCGCCGTGCCTCCGGGACTCACCGCATGTGTGCTCATCAGAACCGTCCGGGCAGTCCGAGGCATCGTCGCAAACCCACGCGGCTGAAATGCACTGTCCGGACGTACAGCGGAAGTTGTGAATCGGGCAAGGTCGCTTCGCTGATAATATATTATTATAATTATTATAATATAAAAATTGCTATAGCAATTTTTATATATTAATAATAAACATCGATTTAAAATGGTGCTCATTGCCCTCGATAGTTCGTATATTGCAATTGTATGTATAGTCTCTCAAGGTAGCCATGAATAATACATTTTAAGGAAAATGTCGCTGTAGGTGAATGTAGGTGAATGAAGTAAAAATACTTCAAAATTACCAAAATACATTAAACCTAAAAATTACGCACATGAAAGAAAATCGACATGAAAATATTTTGAACGGAAAACTTACTTTTTGATTTATATATATATATATACCTTAAACTGAACGTAACTTTACGAAACTAATATGGAACGGGACCCTCCCTTGAGGAATCCCCTTTCATATATATCTAAGCATATATATCTAGTTGAGAACCTCCCTTTTTTTATTCGGTTAAAAATCTAAAGAAATAAAAAAACAACCGCATCGGACAATCAAAATCAAACAAACAAATATACAGACAGATCCAGTACAATGTTGTATTACGTAGAGTTGATATCCGAAGCAAGAATACATATATATTTCCACAAATTCAATTAGTGTTTATCAAGCGTGGATAATATAATGAATACTGATTGGGACAATTAATTAATATTCATGACATATGTTGAACGGGTCGCTGGGTCGCGATGAGCCAATTTGAACATTGCGACGAGGGCAGAAGGTGTTCAAACTTAAAAATAGATATTATTAGGCAATTTGTATACGCTAAAAAGATATTGATTAAGCGCGAGCAAATTCAGAACATTTGTCTACAACTTATAGCGTATGATTCGCGGCTAATCTTTAGCTACAGTTGTCAGTAAATATTTGCAGTAAGTGGTCTAGTGGTTAAGGCGTTCGAACCAGAAGTCAAAGCAATTTTGCTTATCCGAGCGGGTCTCAAAATAATTGTATGTACATGAACTGGGTCATAGCAATTATTTATATATATCTATTTATAATATTTACGAAACCTACATAAATTTATGTAGGTTTCGTAATTTTATTCTGTTAGCAAAACCTTTATATTTACCTTAAATATAGCATAGCACTACACATACACTCTTTATACTGTGACCGCGGTCTTTTTCTTACTGTACTTCTTTTTTCGTGTTCCTACCCGCAAAACCACAGTTGTGTTGATACGGAGAAAAAAGTTGTTGTTAAAAATGATGTTTTTTATAACTCAATTCTCAAATGATTCTTAACGGATAGTGACGCCAAGCTCGCCCTGTTTAAAGTGTGTGTGTGTGGGGGGGGGGAGTGCAATATTCGTTCGATAAATCAAATACTGCATTTTTAATTTGTGATGTGCTTTGTGTTGTGAAATTATGCGGTCAGTTTACATATTCAAAAGACAAAGATTAGTATGTTATTTTTTATAGAATTTTAAGTGTTATTACAGAAAAGCCTATCACCTGCGAAGGAGGCGTTTAACTATAAGAGAAATCAGAAAGGTTGGCCCTCGACACCGTAGACCTTCGTGGCCTTCAAATAATATTAACAAGTGCATTCAAAATTTAACACTAAGACAAAGGCCATTTACTATTTGTCCAGTGGAGTGATTAAAAGCCAATTCATTATATATCTAGGCATGTTTCTTTGTTTATATCAAATTGGACCTTTAACACTAAACTAAAACTAGTACAACAGTGTAATAATAATTCTACGCCAAGATTATATAATAACAAAATATTTGATACAAAAAATTTTGTCGAAAAATTATGTGCCTAATATGACCTATTAATAAGAGTTATTTATTTTGTTTTTTAATCAGGTTAATTAGCAAATCTTTTTTTATTTTTCTTAATATTTATTATTTTGTATAAATATTTAAGCTGTTCTTCGAATCTATTTAATAATTGTGGCACTATATATTCAAGCGTACTTTTAAGGGTACTTTCAAGGGTACTTTTAAGTACCCTCGAATTATTTGGCGGGTCCCGTGACAGTGAGCTATGATAATTATTTTTTTTCGGTATCACAGTGATCTAATATTAATTTAAAGTGAAGTTATTTTACAGGTAGGGTGATAAAGATATAAATAGTAAACCTGTGCTTATTTTCTGAAGCCAATTATACTTAAAAGGATGCATATGTTTAATGTGTATAGTTTAATGAGTCCCACCAGCTGCACAGATTTTATTTGCTTTTTCTGTGGAAGCATTTAAATGTACTTTTTGTTTCTTGTTCAATGTATAAAAATGTGTAAATTTTTTTACAATTAGTGTGTAAAAATGTGTATTGATCCACGATTAGAAACCGAACCGATGTCGTGAACCGAACTTGAAATATGGTACGTACTGCAAATGGATGCATCTTCGTCGGATCCGTCCGTGCAGTCCTTCTCGTTGTCGCACTGCCACTGGAGCGGGATGCAGCGGCCGGTCTTGCAGCGGAACTCCGAGGCGGAACAGGTCTTGCTCTCTGTAAGGGAATAAAGGGACCTCATTAAAACTAGCAAAATAAGAATAAAAAAACTCAGCGGAAAACAATGGAGGCATTGTTTGCGAAAAGACAAAATATTTCCTACGAAAAGACTGCGTGTGCTCGACGATCACATAGCCATAAAAATTAAACATTATATATACTTTAAGGCGACGCATATTGACAGTTGACCTGAAGTTCGGTACTATTTTTATAGGGCGTCAAGTTATTGCGCGGTCAGTAAGCAATTTTTGGTTTTTATTTAATTACACCTTCATAATATAGAAATTAAAAAAACTAACTTTACAAAGTATTAGAATCTTCATTTTCCTTTATATTACTATTTTTCCTAATGCTCTAACGTATTTTATAAGAGAGCGATTCAACTAAAAAAGAACTATTAGCAGTTTATCATTTATTAAATTTCTCAGAAACAGAAATGAATTTTAAAAATCTGACTTTACTATGTTGAATCGAGGTATCTAAACATACTTTTTTATGATTCAATGGTAACCAAATGTCGGTTTTAGAAAAAAAGGTTTAAATGAATCGAAATTATTATTTATACTTCGGCCTCGCCTTAAATAATACTATTTACCCATCGACCTCAACGCTCTCGACTACGTGGCAACTTATTGTATGCCTCTAATGAATGATATTTTGAATATAAACATATCAGCTGTAACTCTGTGTGTACGAAATAAAAAATAAATGAACAAATTTCCACAGGCTACAATATAAAAAAATAATTAGAAAAATAGTAATATTGTAGGTAACTATACATTTTACGGATTCAGACGTTTCAGAGATGATCACATATCCCTCAATCAGTTCGCGTTGGACGGACGTGTAGAAAAGATTAAACATTCCTGTGTGATCATCTCCGAAACATCGGGAGGAATTCCTGTGTACACAATGTGTAAAAATTCATATATTGTTGTAATGAATGATGACCGTGAATTTTTAAAATCAGTCACGAATTGAAGGCTTTTGGCACATCGAACTTGTATACAAATTTATTTACGAAATTGTCAGTATTTGATATTCATTTATGAAGGCCCAGTCGGCACTATATGTAGGGAGACGGGTATGCATTATCTCCTAGTGTTAGGGATTAGGGTGGGCGTGGATACCAAACAATGTGACGGGATGTGTCGGAGTTATATCCGCTTGCTCCAGGCGCTGTGGTTAGGGAAGAAGGGAAGAGCACGAAGATTCCACATTTCACCACATTTTTATATATTCTGTATATATTATATATATTCCACACCAGCAGATGCATATGTTTTGCTTTGTACGAGATAGCTTAAAATAAGTAATATATAACTGTTTTATATTATTTTATATGTATAGTTTGGATTTAATAAAGAAAAAAAGAAATGTATGCATGTATAATCATTGTTTGATAGAGACGGCGATTGAAGTGAATTAATTTATACTATAATAACTGGTTATACTCGTACGCTATGTGAAATAAATTTAATGACATAAATTTTACCTTTTACCATCGGAATGTCATTTTTTTTTTTTGATTCTTTATATATGGCCAAAACATCACAGAGCTAATAGCAAACATTTAAAAAGGAGATTTTCATTGGGAAAATCGGTAATCCCCTCAGCCAAGGAACTCCATTACTCGCAACCGCGGAAAAGTCAGTTTGGATAATATACGGTCGTGCTTTGTTAATTTCCCAGCTTCCACGGGTCATTTTCCCGTAATCTGCGCGCGGCGGTGTCGCGTGACGTCAACCGCGTTATGACGTTATTTTCTGGACGGATCGTGACTAGGATAATCCGGGCCTAACTTAACGTAACACAACCGCCAGTTAGAGCGAATGGCACTTTACGGCTCCGGGGTATACCCGCCGAATGCCAATTCATTGGCGAATGGCTTTTGGGGTATACCCGTATATTTAAGTAGATGTGCATCCGATGAAATTAGTAGGTACGCACGGAACCCGTGGAAAATTCTATATAAAAAATCAGCGTAATAGGCGAGTTCATATTTTAAATGAAATGAAATACAATACGAGAGCCCACGACCAAAACCATCTGTCATAGTAGTACAGCCGAAACTGTATAATATCGATTGATTACATGACTAGTGCGTAGTAACGGTCAAAAAAGTAGCAGTTGGCTTATTACATTCCGTCGGACTTTGACAGGTTTTGTAATTTTATTAAAATATATATATAATTTTAGACATTATACGGGAAGCATTTGACCTGAGCGCGTTTTCAAAAATGTCAACAAATTTAACCGAACTGTATTAGAGCAACCCTGTTCATCTATTTAAAAATATTTTGTAAGGCTATTCGAGATTACAAAAACTGTTTTCAATATTTAATGTAGCCTCATTTTGTTTAGTGTCACAAAATAAGGTTACACTTTGACAGACATTCAATTTGTCTGAAATTATTTTTTTCTACATCTGAGCAACTTATTTTATCACGTTTCAGATGAACACAGTTGATGATAACAGTTTCCACACACAATCTGTATTACCACATGTAAGGTGCTCAGACATTTTTCTGAAAATTGCTTGAAAAATGACTTAAATTTATTTTTGAAAAAGATTTTACGGTTTGCTGTATTTTTTTTTTATTATTTTTTTATGTGTCCCCTAGGTATACGGGCTATGCTATTGGCATCTGAAAACGTGTTCTCGGTATCTCAGAACTATCATTTAACTACATTCCGGAAAGCGGACGGAATACTATAACACACTTTGGTAAAATTTATTGAAATTTTAAAAATGCGCTCAGGTCAGACGATACATAATTTTATACGATTTTGTCCAAAAAAAATAATAGTCAGCTCTCGTACTCTAAGACGAAATATATGTCGAAACATAATTTATTTATTTTGATTGTAATAAATAAATCTCAATTACTGAGTAATTAAGGACCAAATTCCCTTTCCCGTACTAATTTTATGTTGACCCAAATAATAGATGTCAATTAAAGTAATTAAAACGAGTCTCACCATCAAGTACAGTATTCTCTCTATGGGATTGGCCCTTACAACCGTTACAGTATCGCAATTTACTCTAGCCCCAAAAAACCCTTAGATTTTGGTATAAATGTTTACACATCAAAAAGTGTTCTTGTAAGAACATAAATCGTTATAGAAAACACATGATTATTGTTTTTTAAAAATAAATTTGTAATTAAAACATTCGTGTGTATAATACAGTTAGTCCGATAAACGAACGCTAAAAAAGGCCGTAACCCAATCATTAATTAACACAGCGAGATATATTCACAGGCACGTGTACTTTCCTATAGTAAATATGTTATGCAACGAATCTAGCAAAATTTTTTATCGGAGGTTAGGTATTTTGTCAAAAAACCATTAAAGTACAATAACTTTTTCTGGAAAAATAGGTCGTCGTTAAAAGTTACACATTACGATAAATATATTTCATTTAAATATGGTATTTCCGTAATCCGGCAAAATTTCATATTGGAAGTTAGGTATTTTGTCAAAAACCATTAAAGTACAATAACTTTTCTGGAAAAATAGGTCGTCTTTAAAAGCTACACATTACGATAAATATATTTCATTTAAATATGGTATTTCCAAGACCCAGCAATATTTATAATGGAAGTTAGGTATTTTGTAGTGATACAAGTACGCGCGCACCGTCTGCTGTTGATTGAAGCAAGTTGACGAGTTTTACGACGCTTATGAGCCGCTTTGTGCTAGGGCAACCAAAAATTAAAGATGTCTCATAATGACGATTGTTTTTGATAATGAGCTTTTAAGGACGACTTATTTTTCCCTAAAAAGTTATTTATTTATTTTTATAAAGTAAACATACAGAGAGTAATCGTAATCATTCTTAAATATTTTATACGCAGGTTGCCAGCACTCGATACTCTCCAATTTCATGTTTACAAAACATGCATGTGGATAAACTTAAGATACATACAAAATTTAATACATTTGAGTTTAATTATTAACATTAGAATTTGAGAAAGAAAATAAAGAAATTAGATAATAACAAGTAGGTGTCATTTAAGAGATATAAAGTAATATAAAATAATTTAAATTTTTCTACATATATATTAAATATGAATTATATAATATTTTTGTTCTAATTTTGTAGTTATAAATATACGAAAATGTTATTTAAGTGAAGTAAATAATGAAGTCATTTCATAATGATAATTATTATTTTTCTTTGAGGTTATACAATTATTATTCTTTGAACAATGTAATCATGTGATTTTTAATTGAAGCAAAATTGTCATGAAAAATATCACAGTCATTAGCATATTTATTAAAAGAACAAGACATTCTATTTAAAGGTTTTGTATAGTTTATATTATTAGAGAAAGTTGAAATAAGAAATGTGTCGTTACTTCGAGTAGTCCGAGAAGGCACCTTAATGCTTATATTTGAAACGTTGTTCGAACTGTCAAGCAATGCAGTAAATTGTGGAGGCACAAGATATCAGCTATCATCCTACGTTGGTAAAGTGGCATTAATTTGAAAAAATGAAGTCGTTCCTCATAATTATTTAAAGTTTTTTCCATTCCGCGTTTGAAGGACAGCATTCTTGAGATTTTTTTTTGAATTGATTCAATTCGTTGACTATGATTATTGTAACTTTGATTCCAAATTACTGAGCCAAACTCCAATAATGATCTCACTAATGAATACTAAACCATTGTAATTGACTTTAAGTTAAGAAAAGGTTTCATAATTCTAAAAATAAATCCCAAAAGAATATTGGTTTTTTCACAGACATGTCAACGTGCTTATTAAAAATGTAGCGCTCATCGAAAATGATTCCAAGGTCTCTAATATGATCAACTCTTGCAATATTTATGCCATCTATGGAGTAATCATTCCTCATCACATTTCTATTCCTTGTAAAGTAATAGTAACCCAGTCCCTCAGTTCATTCTGTTCGACTGCATCAATATCAACGTGGGATTCTGGGAAAATCAATACGAACTCCTGCTTACTTCTTGCAATATTGATCGCTCCTGATGTTGTCCCCATTCATTTGGTGGCAGCCAAAGATATTACAATTAAAAAGCATTCAGATTCTTAAACATGTACCATTTTCAGACGGAAGCCATGTAGCGTGTCGCCGGGAGTAAGTAATTATTACAATACCATTTGTTTTATATAATTCATTTAATTAAACCTATCGACAGGTGACAGGTAACAGCTTGCAGTGGCCTGTTAAGGTTCTGGTTAAGATCCTTAGTTGGTTTCGGGTTAACTTCAATAGCTCCGAGAGTCTTTTTTGCGAGAATCCAACTATGAGTTCTTTCGTTATTCAGTTCTTGCCAGTATTTTTGGCTTTGTTTCCAAGCCCAGATTTTTAGCAGTCTGCTGGTAGTGCTTTTAGCTATGCCGCAGGCCAGTTCTGGGCCTATCATAGTCATGATATCACCTTTCTTGGCCAGTTCGTCTGCTTTTTCGTTGCCATCAATGCCTGAGCGACCTAGTACCCATATAAGTGTGACCCTGTTGTGTGTTGCAAGGGTGTTGAGTATTTGTACACAGTTTAGCACTAGCTTTGACTTAATTGGAGTTTTCAGAGCTGCTTGGCTGTCTGAAAGTAAGTAAATGTTTTTATTCTTCTAGGATATCCCAGGTTGATCGATTTCTCGAGTCTGGGTATCGCCCCACATATGCCTGATCCTATATTGTTTCCGTTCTTGGAGCCATCGGTATACCATACAATTACTTCATTTTCGAAGTTGGGTCCTTCATTGTACTTTGGTTCTTTCTGGTATTTCCGTGGTAAATGCTTTGATGAAGTTGTATTCGGTTGTCAGATTGTCTGTGATCATTTCCATTACTGGGTTGAACATTGTTCTTGGGTCTTTTGAGAGTACTCGAGAGCCAATTCTTTGCACCGTTCGACGTGTTTACTCGCAACATATCCGCCATCGCCTCTTTTTCCACTTGTAAGTGGAGCGGTGTCAAGTTTAGCAGGACTTCCAGTGCCGCAGTCGGGGCCAAGAACATGGCTCTGGTTACAATTCTACTGGCTAGTCCTTGTAGACTATTCAGTTTTTTTCCTGCAGGTGTGTTGTAAGGTTTTCGACCACCGAGGTTTGCGAGCTGTTTAGTTTATTTTTACTTTATTTAGTTTATCATTGCTGTTGGTTTTATTGTGTTTTCTAACAGCCACAATAATTACATCTTTTATAATTCAAAAATTCAAATTCAAATTTTCAAAAATGAGACAACAATATTTCGTGGTCTGGTCGAGGCAACGCGATGACATGATATTATATTGTCCTTATTCAGCTGAACAGATATCCGTGAGCACAGGCTAGTGACTAGTGCAACGACATTTTCGTTTTTGTATTGAGGAACGGCTTGTACCTCCATGTTGCATTTTAAGTTTCATTCTTCCATCGCTTCCAGTCTTTGATCCAATTCGCCCGACTTCTGACGGAGATTTCTATTTTCTGTTTCTAGGGAAGTAATTCTTTCATTATCATTTTCTTGAGCTATTTTCAAGCGATGTTTTAAGGTTATCGATCATGCCTAATTTTGAGGAAATGTCCTTGTTCATCATTTATAACCACCCTTGTGAACAGCCCATTAATGTGCGATAATAGTTCTTCAATGATTGTTGTCTTAAACTTTATCACCAATATATGCTGTAAATCGATCATAATCAGAGGTTGCCTTAAGAATTTGGTTTTGCGACGATTGCTGCAACCGAAAATTCGACCAGGAAGCTTTACCCAGTAGCCCAAAAGGTGCCCATATAGAAATTGATATCCAAACAATGCAATCCAAACAATTCCATTTGTTTTTAAGGTCACCAGTCATCAAATACATTTTTAGTAATCGAGCTGCAAGCATAATGAATGACACGATGAGCATATTATCACACGATGAGCATATTATCTCTTCCTCCAAGGCAAGAGCATCACTGCATTTTTGACACTTCATTTTTTGCACTAGGTATTTATAGTATAACAGATGAACTAGATATTTTACTCGGATTATTTTTTACTTATACAATATTCAATTGCACCAATAATATTTTTTTTCTTAGACGAACATGATATCGGGATAGTGCGCCGCTAGTAATTTTCTATTATTCTAGTATTTTATTTTACCTTAATATATAGTTTATAGGTAATTTTACAATGATGTATAATTTAAAGGTAAATATTATATAAATAATGTTTATTACTCAATTAACATTTACTCAGTATTTATGTACGTTTGCTGAAACAACTCACGATATTCTCATACACAGTGCAACACCGTTTGGTCGATAGTGACGTCATTCAGCCGCTATTGTACCGCGATTGAAGCGGGCGGTCATCAATGGCGGTGGCTGTCAAAACTGTCGGTAATTTTAACTGTTGAATTCTCACCAAATCGTACTCCGATCAGAACAATAACACAGTAACGATCTGAGATATATGAGATAAGTATGATAACACGAGATCCCCTAAAATTTACACCAAAATTACAAATCATGCTTAAACGTTAGCAGCGGTTCAAACACATGTTTGCGCTAACAGTGTTGCCAGTGTGATGATGATTGTTATTGTACTTTAAAATGGTTTTTTGACAAAATACTTAACTTCCAATATGAAATTTTGCCGGATTACGGAAATACCATATTTAAATGAAATATATTTATCGTAATGTGTAACTTTTAACGACGACCTATTTTTCCAGAAAAAGTTATTGTACTTTAATGGTTTTTTGACAAAATACCTAACCTCCGATAAAAAATTTTATTAGATTCGTTGCATAACATATTTACTATAGGAAAGTACACGTGCCTGTGAAGCTATCTCGCTGTGTTAATTAATGATTGGGTTAAACCCTTCGTTTATCGGACTAAGTAATAAACCACAGTTGCCAGTTAGCACACGGATGAGGTATTCCCCCGTTTCCACTAATGTCAAACTTCAGATCAATGATCAACGATGATTAATCGACTTTTGTCTATTGACGCACACGTCTTTGTCATTACTAATTTAGATATAGTGACGCCTTATGTAAGGCTTTAAAAATAAAAAAAAAACTACGTTTTCCGTCAAAATGTTTTCATATCGTATTGATCAATATTAATACGATTAATATTAAAAAAGAACTTATATTAAATAAGAAAGATCAACGTTTTGGTGTAGCATTTCTTTGTTGTTTACTAATAATAAGAAGTTTATTGTATTTATATTAGTTTTTTTTTTGTTTTTCAGCTTATTTTGCTATCTTTTTTTGAATAACATTTAAATATCACTTGCTATCATTTTGAATATTTGCTTCTCCATTGCTCGAGTTTGCTACTGCGCCTGATATAAAAGCCAGGAAACACAAAAAGACACACACAAGAGGTGTCACACACAATCGCATTTGGGTGTTCAGTCTCCTGTCAGCTTTCCCGATGACAATCGGACAGGCTGAGGCGCCCCGCTGAGATGAGAATGGGACGCCGGAAATACGTAAATCTGCGAAGAGGCCTTTCTCGCACCCACGCAATCACGGCGCCAGGAAATCGGCACGTGTAAATTATCCTGTGAAATCTACCGAATATATCTAGCTCAGATTCGGAAAAATATATTTACATGCTTCGATTTTTTTTCTCGCAAATGACATGAGAAACAGAGGCTGTAAAAACATTTTAATTCTTAGTACATTATGTGAACTAGCTTTTAAATACCTCTTTAGTACGTTTATGATCATTTTTGCTGTACGAATATATAAAAGGATTAATCAAAAAATAAATAAAACTTTTCTAAATTTTTCAATATTATCAAAAAATGAGGTCATTCACCTATTCATGCGATTTACATTTAATTTAATATTCATTATTATTTATTATAAACACCTATAAATTATTATCGATGTTAGACGGAAGATTATTTTGTCAAATATCGATATTATAGACTTATTATAGGTAATTACTAAAATGTTAGTAGGTACAAATGGTAAAAACAAAAATAGAATTGTCAGACGTTTTGGCGCAAGATGCTGCCTTTATCCCTTTATCGATGGCGAATTAAGTATGTCAACTTTCGAAATATTTTAGAGAGCCTAAAAGAAAATAAAAAAATATTTCCTAAAGATATCGAATGGCCATAATACCTAAAATTTTGTGTTGGTTTAAATACCGGCCTATAATCTTTTTTTTTATTTAACATAAAATAATATTTGATACGTGAAATGCAATAAGGTCTAATTTTAATTAGGGTACGTACATAGGTAGGATTTAAAAAAGAAACAAAAAAAAAACACTAAAAATTTAAAGACTGATTGAGCGAAGGGAATTATTAATTGAATATATACAAGAAAAAAAAGCCGTTTAGTGTCGATATATGTGGGTAGGTAATAAACAAATGACTCGTAGACGACTAAAAAACATAAATTAACAAATGCACATTTACGTAATATATATTATTATAGTTTAATAAATTTCTTAGATATATTATCTAAGATAAAATATTATTCTTAAGGCACATGCCATAAAATGTAATAACTTAACATTGGAGCAATACAAATGTACGGGCATTTTACAGTAGGTTAACTAACCTAATATTTTCAGACCTATGTCAAACCTCAAAATAAGTATTTCCGGTGATCTCATTGTCCTTTTTTAATGGAGGTAATAGGACATTTTAAACTTGCAAAATATATTTTAGGATAGCCTTAAGGAAATTGTGACAGTATTTTTTAAATGATTTAATACTTTTAAATACATAAATAAATTCTAAAACTATCTAAATGTAATTTTTGTATTTTGTTGTTAGGTATTTGTGTGTAATATAATTGCATCGCTGTCACTGGCTCTTATCTTCCTTTTTTGTCTTTCATGTGAATGGAGACGAATCTACAAGAAATTAAAGTGATGGACCTTAATTATGGACAAATGTAAGCTACTACATCATTACAACAAATATGTGCATAAAGAAGACGCCTTGGGTGAGTGTAACTTAATGGCGGTGAATTCACAGCGCGTATATGTCCCCGCGCGCGTGTATGTGTGATAATCCCTTGGGGATAATCGAGAGTCAGATGAACTCTGAGATCGAAGTTTGACGGGCGAAGTTGGTAACATTGCCAATTATTAGTTTCTAGACGTTTGTTAGCATCGGAGGGAATTATGTACAAGAAACATTGATATTAATAAATATATAAATATACTATAATATATTTATACCCAGTAAACTGGCAATAATAATGGCGTAAGATATCTATATTAGGCAGAATGTGGTAATATTGAATGATCTATCAAAATCTGTCCATACAGAGGAATGCGTGACCGATGACATTAGATTTTATATATCAGTGGCTGCTCTAATAAATGTATGCGTACTCATAGAGTGGTTTTAGTTCCATCAGCGGATACGCTAACAAAGCCCAGCGACCTAATCTCTGACCATCGCGCCTCGCTCGCTGGCCGTTTGACGTAATAGTAAGGGAACTAGCAACGTTTTTGAGACTTGATTTTAGCAAGACTCATTCTTCGCGGAAGAATCAAGTGATGAAATCGTTGCTAGCTACCTTAACAACGTCAAACAGCCAGCGAGCGAGCCACGAGTGCGCCAGAGACTAAAACCAAGAACATGCAGAAACCAGATAGTGGTTGCGAAAACCGGTAGCTACAAATCAACTCAAGAAATGAGATCAACGCAATTCAATTTTATAAACCTTTTGATTAATTGTATAATCTTAAATTATACGCATATAAAAAAATGATTAAAACCCATCATTCACAGGGTTTTATTTATTAATGCATTTTTAAAGTAATGTCACATTTACTTTAATTTTATATTTTTAAATTTCTTATTCTTAATTACTATCGGTAGTTTTTTAAAAACCTATGATGCACCAATTACTATATTGAGAATTGTTGCTAACTCTTTCTATTTGCATTTGCTATTCAGTTTTGTTGGTACAGAGGATAAACGGATGGAAAAGACTAAAGTTAAATGAACGGCCAAATCAATGGACTGAGGTGATCAAGGAAAAGGCAAGTTCGTTCTATACTCATTCATTCGTTCATTAAATGAAAACAAAGAATATAAGAATGAGAATAAAAAGAGCAAACCATAGGAAAACTTATTAGTAGAAAAAAAAAAGCACATACAATATAAACTGATTGGTGATTGGTGAAGAGGAATGTGGTTTAAATGGTGTCAACATTTGAACGCATTAAAACGATGCGCATTTATTTCGCAATTACCAGTAATCTTCATTCTATCGATTTTAATAGAATCGATATGAGTGGTCATTGACTCGAGAATGCCGCTAAAGAAATATTTCCATTTGAAAATATTGCGAGTTACATTTTTACTATCTCAAATGGAGTTTTTGAACTAAGAAAAAAGCAAACAAGTGTGCTATCTATTTTTATGTCACTTACTTCGTAAGTGACTCGAGATAATGTCATTGTGCTTTTGCTAATAATAATGTAACAATGAACTTTTTATCAATTAAATTACTATTGCTATTGCTATTAGGTATCATTTGTCAATCGGCTAATTATTATAAATATAAACTTAAAGAAAAAAATTGAACGTAAATGAAACATAAAACTAGGTATCACATGTTAAATGCCAATTAATAAATCATAAAATAAAACAGTGCCATGGACGTTACAACGCATCTTATTCTTGACCTGAATTATAATAGTTAATGTTTAGAATAATAGTTGGATCGTTGTTGGACATTGCAATCTGTGGCAAATAAACTATTTTAAACTTTGTTGGATATGAAAGGTTTAAGGTTAAATTGATAACAACTATGTTATACTTATAAGGATTTATGAAGGTTTCTAAAGGATTATTTGTTGCTAACGATGATTTTTATTTACTGCAAAATGATTTATCGCGAAAAGTAAAAATATATGGAAATACGTGCATATAAGGAACAAACTCTTAACCATCCTCACTACTTAACTCTCAGTAACCCGTAATTTTACAAAGATTGGTCTTATTAGAATATGCATTTGTACCAAATACATCACTACTAGTTATAGATGAGAGTTACTTTTAGCAATGTTATTCTTCTCCTCCAAAACCACTCAATGAATTCGATTAGGGGTTTTTCACTTTTGGATAGCAAGGATCTACGGCAAGGTTATAGGCTATAATTAATAAAATAAAGTCGTTATGCTATTTACCAGGATCAGGATATACTCACCCTCGATTTTTGTAATAAGACAAAACACTCGAAATTTAAAAGGGGCTGACAGCGACCAGTTCCATAGTATAATTAAAGTTGTGTCAGTAATGTGATCCGTTGGCCATATTTTTTAAACCAACAGTCAATTCGAGGAAAAAGGTCTTGCTACATTGTATGAGGAAAATAATCAATTTAGGTAAATAATTTCGCCGTCGTTAGATACTATTAAAATTTTGTAAGTACAGTTATATGAATAATAATGTGAAGTGGAATGGCATGATAGAAGAAACAATCCATCTGTGGCCCAACGAAGAAGGTTTTGCTTTAAATTACCTGCGTTCTATTAATCCCATGGTAACACTCGGCACAGTGTCTGGTGTGCAGATTTTGTTTTTCAGTACGATAGAAGGATGAATAAGAATGTTTCTTCCATGGACAGTTATATGTGGCATTGTCCCGTGCAACATCAAAAACATCCCAGTGCGAAACCGGGATGGAACAGAGACAGAAAGATAAGACGCATAAATCTAAGAACTGACTACTTTCAGAGCTGATCCCGGGCACCATTTGATTGATGCAGCAAATCAAAACTAATATAGAATCATTTAGAAACATAGAATCATTTAGTACAGTAAGTCAGAAATTTCTACATACACCAAATTACTAATGTTTTTTAGCAATTATTTTTTTAAGCATAATGGTGAAAATACGAATCCGTAAAGGAAAAATTAATCTCTAATATTAAACAAAAAAAAAACATCAAAGATTTAAGCAAAAAATTGAGGCCGGATGCGTTTACTGAAATACTGTCAAGTTTTTTTCTTACAATTTTCTTCTGTTTTTCGAAGAACGATGATTTTGCTAATGAATTGTGACAAATCACGAACCGGATGCAATTCGGACTTATGGTGTACATACTATAATAGAGTACTGAAACAAACATTACTGGTTACTTTAGCATGAGCAGTTCACGATGTTCAAACAATAGTATAATTCATAATTTACGAGTATACGCCGCCCCATTATCAAGATCGGGATGCTGTAATCTAATTGTGTATCCATGCAGTCTAGATGTAACTAGGTACATAATTGAGTCATTTGCATCACAGAGAATTCCTGCATTTAGTCCTAGAGCCAACGAAATTATTTGCTGACGTATGTAACGACATTTGAGAGGTCGTAGAATTATGATTTGACGAAGATTGAAAAAAAAGGTTCTCTTCTGGTGGCGCTTTTAGGTAGATTTCATTAGGAAAGGTAGGTACCTGTTACAATGGGTACCATGTAATGATTTCCGGAAAATTTCGACATATCTTCGCGTTTTACATCCCCAAGACCCAAAACCATCCTCAGTTTAAAAGTTTGTACTTATATAGGTTCATATAATCTATCTATCTATATCACTTTCTTGTGGACACGATAACTGCCGTAATTTTATACCAATCACTTTCCAAATACATAAATATAAGGGCACAAAATCTCGGAAAAGTCGGTGGGAGTGGGGAGTTTTTCAAAAAAGTGAAATTTTGTTATAACTTTCTTAGTATAAAAGATATCGAATTAATTTAAATTTTATTTTATTCCTAAGATAAGGGCCTAAAACTTATCTCGGTAAACTTTTTTGATAGCATTAACCATAGGTCCTAGGGGTGAGAAAAAGTGGTTTTTCAAAATTAAAAAATCATACCTCCATTAATCAAATCCGTTTAAAATGTCAATTGTAAGCTTATATTTTATAAATACGGCACAGTATGAAGAGGGATTCAGTATACGCACTCTCGCTGCGCAAGGGTACGGCGCGGCAGCGGGTTGAGCAAGGGAGTGAATCGCACGGTAGCTCGCTCAATGTTTGATACAAATTCGTACAATTGGAGTTCGCCTATCCCCTAATTTGATCCGGTGAAATCTACCTCCTTCTTCAGGCGCGCTGAAAAGGATTTTTGTCTTGAGCGCGCTTTTAAATCGTTTTGTCTCATCTAAAGCATAAACATTCTATACAAAACTACAGCGTTTGTATGGAGAAATGGTGGGATTGAGTCGTCTGATTAATTTTGTTACTTTAGGGTGGAGGGGAAATAAGTGTTTAGCGTGTGCCGACATGAAGGGATGGTATACCTAATCTCATTTCATAGATAGTCTAGTGGCGACGTAGGGTTTCATGACCTGATTGTTCACAATCGCTGGCTATCAAACTACTTTATTGTACCAGATTCGGTGGAATTACATTATCGGGTGAGCTTTTAAGCATGACAAATTAATCTGTTGCTAGATATCCTTTGGTTATTCTGTTATACTTCATAGTGTGGTTATTTCTAACGCACACTCGATGACACGCAACTATATAATAATAATTTATTGGATAAAAAAAATATGGTATTGGCAACCATAAAGTATGGTTGACATAGTGACAGAAATATTTTTTGTACTTGCAAACTAACTTGGTTGCAAGTACCATAATTTTCTAACATATTTTTCAATATAAGTACCATCATTTTTGTTTACCTTTAATATAATATCTAGCCATCACTACAATTTTTTTTTTTTTTAATAAAAACAACACAATTAACAGCTAACTGTAAATTTCACGATCAACTGATTTTTGATTTGAATGATACAAAATAAAATGGTAAAAAGTAAAAAAAAAATATTATGGTCGCGGCTACCAAATGTCAGGTAATGTCGTTTTATTTCGTAAGCTGTTCACCCACGACGCCATATTGTTTTGTAATCATAATAAAATGTTTTTGCATAATGCCTTAACAAGAAATATGGTAAATCTAACCAAAATGTCATCTGTACGTACAACTATACGATTTGCTTACACTTATGTTCGATTAGCAAATTTCTTGCGGCGAGTGCAAATTTTTAAACAACCAAACATTTTGCTAAAATAAGTTTTTCAGTGTTGATTTTGGGTACCTAATCTTTCACAGAAAAATATCACTACCAAGTAATTTAAGAAATTCTCCTGAACTGTAAATGTTACGTGTTAAAAAAAAACGTAAATTTGTTAAAAGAGTTAGATATTATAAGAAACGAGGAGGTGGCATTTTATTTTTCTCCGATGTTTATTATACAACTTTACCTTTTATATTAAAACGCCCATTTTGTTTTATTATTGTTTGGTTTTGCGTATTATCATTGAAATACATTTTTCTTTACCAAAATCTACATTATGAAAAAAAAAATATGGTTTTGTATTATATATAATCAGTTAATACCGGAACATATCTTTTTTATTTCGCGTTAATTTGACTAACCTTCACAATAACTAAAGTAAATAAAAACTTTGACCGAAATCACATTGGCGGTAAAAACCTATTCATGTTTTTAACATAATGATTAGAAAAATCTTCAGGCAGATGGAAGAAGCATGAACACTTGAGCTTTAATCGTTTTGAGTTTCTAATAATGGCAGCGTGCGAGGTATTAAATGCTCCTCGCTGGGCGCTCTAGTACAAGGAGACCATAAGAAGATAGGGTAAAATATTTGGCATGAAAATCACACAAATATTAACAGTAACGGTAATGCCCCGGCGCGGCGCCGTGACTCGGTTATATCCGCCAATGCGATTATGTCCCGAAGTCGAGCCGGATAATTCCGGATTTTACGATGGCGCGCTTTTGTTCCGTGTTAGTTAACGCTTCGTTAATAACTCGGCGTGTCTGTTGGAGTTTCGGAATAATTAGAGCTGTAACAGATGCGACGCCATGTTCATTTTAGACAGTCACAATGCTGGATGCTGCGATGCCATGCCGCGTTATGATTAACATTCAAGTAACGTAGCGAACAGCAAATTAAGTCCAGATACCAACAGATGAAACTAAAGTTACGTTGCGAAAACCCATTAACGATTTTATGATGGATGAGAAGCTGAAAATCAAGACACTTCTAAAGCTGCACTGGGTCGGCTGCAGGAACCAAAGATTGCTTTGCTACAACCCCTTTAAATTCGGTAAAACCGTTGATAGACGGGGAACCAGAAAAAACATATTAATAACTAAGAACCCCCTTAGATTGCGGCTTGTTCTAGTGTAGCGATTGTGGGTACATAAACATCTTAAATTTTTTAGGTATTGTTAACCGTATTATAACTTTTTTTGTCAAGGAAACACAATTAAGCGCAATGGAGCTCTTTATGGCGATTTATAAATCTGACAAACAAGGCCGTTACGGACTGACCAACAATAACAATTAATATATTGTTTAAATAAATTAATAGTAAAAACACATTTAAAAAAAAAGCTTTTATTTAAGTGCTCGAATACGTATACAAAATTTCGTGTCTGTGCTGTTGACCGTTGAGGAGTTTTATTTATTTATTTAGTTATTCTTTATTGAAAAATCCAACAGTATTAATTTTTATAATAATTATAAACAAAGATAAGAGGAAGTGGTTCTAATTCAGCTTGCAAGATCTGACCAAAACCGACATACGAACATTGCGAGTTAAATAAAAGCGTGTAATAACTAAGTAACGCATTTAGAAAATATAGTATTGCGTAAAATATAGTTTCGTAATAATCTGTTCGTAAGTGAACACAGTGTTGGCAAGCAATCCACCATAAGAGTTCCACTAAAACAAACATTAAAAGAAATTTGGTATAGATAAATGATTAAAAGAAATAAATTCCAAAGCGGGTCAAAGTTGGACTGAAGGACAATGCTCCAAGACTATGAGTATTTTGAACCCTCCATTTAATATGCGAAAACATTTTGAATATCATACAGAAATTTAAACTTATATATCACGTTATTTATAATATCAATTTGAGTTTGATGTACGCATTAGTGATAAAACATATTTGATCCATTTTATGTATATTTCAAATGTCTGTAATCCTTCAAAGGTGCGGCCTAGTCCAATGGTAGTCGCTTTGTGGTATTGATAAGCTATATTTAGAAACTCCAATGGGAACTCCACAGGTGGCGGTGGAAAAATACTGGAAAGTATCTAAGAGAAAGATTTCCAGAACGAAGCACACGATAAGGGATAAAACATCGCACACGCAGCACGTACGATCCCATCCGATCCAGATAATGCAGGTCGCGTTGCATCAGCTCAAATCCGAAATCCCATTCGGGCGTAGTGGAGCGCATTCTAGATGGAACGTTAGGTAAACTGCATTCGATACTTACACGTTCAATCCTTAACCGACTTTCTCTAAGGTGAGCCATATAAAAAGAGTCCTGGACAATCCTTGTGCTATTCACACGTCGTATCTAGGTCCTTCTGATTTAAGAGAAAACAACCGGTCATACACCGGTGTTACTTTCTTTTTTGTAGATATGGAAGAAAAATAATATTGGATATCGAATCTCAATTCGAGCCTCGAAAAGTCTGTTTTTTACCATAAATTTCATCAAAATTTTAGTTGCTAAATCATAAGGAACATTGTTGATTTCATAAACATACAAAATCAACATTTTTTTTTTTTAAATATAAATAATCTTTTACAAAATCTAAAAAAATAAGACTGATTTATCATTTTATGACGTACTATTTGCATGAAAATATCGCATGGCTTTATGAAGATTAGCTAAAATAAACATCTGCTAGATGAAATTGCATAAATTATGACAATGCCCAACGGGAAGAAACCCCTTAATAACCCAATTAATTTTTTTTCACAGAGTAAATTTCTATACACTGCAATAAGTACATACGCGTATATGGCTGAATAAAATAAATTAGATGTACAAGTAAAAAATAATTTCGAATGTGAATGGTACTGGTGATCCCTAGTCAAGTCTGTGCCAAATGCAGTTCAGACCTGTTCTTGAAAATAATTAGTAACTATGCAGACATCATTAGAATTATGTTATTTTACTGAAAATTTACTTATGTAGTATTAGGAACGACTGCTTCTGACTTAGAGACTCCGGGTTCGACCGTCAGTGTCCACCTAGGTCAGGCCATCGTTAGCTGTTATGTTTATGACCGCCATCGACCCTGACTCCAGTTAAAGCAGTTTAGCTTAGTTGAGTAGGGACCAAAATGATTGTATATGACGTATCTCATAAGAATTCTTTGCGATATTTTTTAAACGATGCAAAGTAAAAAAAATAACATCATTTGACACTGTAATGTGTATGACATTGTATTTTTTTTTTTTTTGATTTACTGGATGGGTGGGTAGGTGGTGTTAACGTTTACGAGTAGGTTATACCCGGATCGTAAAAAGACGTCTAGCAAGTTTGAGTGTCGGTAAAGTTGTTAATAGTCTTTGTGCAGTAAACCTCAAAACTAAGTATAAAAGCACACAGGTTATCTAAAAGTTTTTAGTAGAGGCGAACATGTAGTTTAGACAATAGACACAATACAAGGTAACAAAGTAAAGATTTTTCTAAAAGCCCAGAAAATGTATACAGTTTTAGAGACTTTTAGAAACCTTACTAGCCAACAGTAAAAATTAAAGACTGACAGATTTAACCAATAAAATTAAATAATTGGCCTAAAGAAACGAATTAGATGTTTAATGATGCAGTAGTAATTTGAACAAAAATATCCTTATTAGGTAGGGAGCGATTTCCACTGTCTTCTCTTATAGATACTGTCTGTACTAAGGAAGGTAGTATTGTGCAACGTTTATGGCTGGCTACGGTTGAGATACCTAGCGATAAATTAATATAAATTAACAATTGAACATGAGTACATATGCACTTAGCATTACTATTAATAATACACAATGTTGTTGATAATACATGAAAAATAGATTTCATAATGTATTTACTTTTATAATAAAATTATATACACACATCAGCGTAAATAGGTATGTAAATATAAAAAATAAATAAAAATCACTTATGTATAATTCATATTGATAATGAGATCTTCGTCCGTAAATCTTATATGTATACTGCGTTCGGCTGTACAGGATGTATTTAAAAAACACTACTTTTCTTACAGGTGGTTAATCTAAACTAACAATCAAACAGTAATCAGCAAATATATGGAAAAAATGTTACCCAAGTACGAGAAAACGAATTTGAAATTAAATAAAAATCATTCGAATAAGAACGTTATGTTTGTCGAGGTGGGGCGCGAAGAGACGTTAATATTCCCGACACGGAGGCGTGAAACTGAATAGTAAAATTTAAATATAATATCTTTATTTTAATATGTAACTTTTTTTTTTTTTTTGAGAGTGGTTTAGTTATAGATCAATCCCTTAAAAGCACTGTAATGATTTTAAATACAATCTGTATAAGATAATAATTCAAAGTAACGTTCTAGACGTATTTTTTTGGGAGGCTCGGTACCTTTAGGAAAGGTAGGCTGCCAAGATTTACGGCCCTCAACATACATAGGACATGCTTAATAAATCAAAAGAATTTCGAAACTACCTTCATTTTTATAAGTATCTAAATCTATTTGGTTTCTATTTAGGAATAATAATGGTAAATTATGTTAAGTCAGCATAAAGTCAAAAATATAAAAATAATACGTACGTCCACTATCCGACAAGTAGCGTGCGAACTTGATGGACGCCGTATCGTACTCGTAGTCGTCATCGTGAAGGCTGGCCCTCCCTTCGGCAGCGATGGCGAGCAGCACAACGCACACTAACGCACAGCTCGGAGTAAAAACCATTGTTGTCGAGTCCACAAACTTTTTATTTAATCACACTTTTGCAGTCAACCACTGTACGTCTTGTCGGCTTCGCATTCGTATTAAAAACGTATTTTCACATACATCGAATCATCATCTTTAAATGAACGATAAAAAATTTGAAAATAAACCTTGGTCATCGTTAATAAATTATCACAATATCATTCTTTTTATTATAGTAATCACTTAGTTATGTTTATTATTTAGGTAATATCCTAACACAAGGAAAATAAAATTCAAATACGCGTACAAATGGGTTTTTAACTACGTTTTTAGTTTTCGCTACATAAAGAACTTAAAAATTTAATACTGGGTTGAAACAAAAACATGACACAAATTGTATGAATGAAAGTATTGAGTGAGTGATTTTTAACGGGATTCGTCGAAACTGCAGTCCCACACTTGTAACTCCTATTATCGTATTAAAACAGTTATAAATACAAATAATAATAATAAAATTATTAATTAAAACAAATAAAATGTAGAATATCCTTTTTTGTAACCTTGTGACCCCCACAGCAACATAACGCAGTTTATTTGCAGTTACGACACACGTAATCAGTAAAATAATACCATGTTTCAAAATTATTTTTATCAGTTAATTAGTGGTTATATGGTCATATTATTATTAATATACAGTGGTAGGTAATACGATTTAGCTCTATACTAACCGGTTTTTAAATAAATAAACCAGTATTGAAGTACGTAATTAATATATCATATATTTACTCGTATCCAGATAGAGAAGTGCAAGTTAGGAAAACTGTTGAACAAAATGTTTGCTTATATTAAAATTAATAAATTTGTTGGTTGACGGATCCTTCTCTAAGTAGATAAAAGGATATTGACAGAGTGAATAATTAATTGTTCTGAACCGTTGAGAAGTAAATCAACAATGGTAATGGAATGGTATTATAACGACGATTGCCTGGGGCGAGTTTCCCATCAGAAAATAGCCTGGTCGGGAAAATAATCTTCCTAGAACCACTATCTGAGAATAGTTCTTAACTCGATATATTTTTTAAACGAAAATTCAAGCCGACAAAACCTACGCACTATAACCAGCATTATAATTAGAGTTGTCTTATAAATAATGAAAAATCTATATATAAAAATGAACGTGTTATATATAAAATGTTATATATATATATATATATATAAAATATAAAAATTTGAAGATAGTTTTTAGGCGAAGAAAAATTAGAAAAGTTGTCCGGAAAATTGGAAAATTCTGGAAAGGCTGAAAGCGTATTCTACTTCGGTGTAACACTCAATAAATCCGCCTGCATGGAACAGAACGGTAGGCGCGTAGTGGTCCGAAGGGCCTAGAGACACGAGTGTCGCAGGCGAGAGTAGTCGTGCACCGAAGACGACCCCTAAAAGCTCCCCGCAGGGCCTAGTTGCGAATTATTGGTTTTAAAGTCGGCCTCAAGGAAACCTATTTTATAAATAATGTAATAAGTAAACAAGTATATGTTTATAATATTATTATTGCGCTTGATAATTTTTATACATATAAATTTAAAAAGGTTTATTATGACATATACCTGTTTATTCTAGCAGAGAAAAGTTATTGTATGCCGCAAAGAAAACATTTTAATTTTATGGGTAATAAGGTGCACACTAGTTAGATCAGACTATTATATAATATTAATTAATACACATAGGAAATCTCCCTTCAATCTTGAAGGACTCGAGCTATAAAGGATCCCCTCATCTGATACCTCGGGCAAGTTCTAAAACGATCCCGACAATAAATGTCCACATAGTGGGCATAAGCCATCATCATCAGGAGCATGGCGTCTTAACATGCAATGTTCGTTTAACAAGATTTGTTTTATTTTTCTTCTTTCTTTGATTAAAATTTGATCTCCATGAACTAAAAAAACTAATCTTGAACTTGCTTGTCAGGTTAGGCGTCTTTGTTGAACTGAAGGATTCGGTGAATTATTCTGAAGTGACGTCATACGAAGTTAATCAATCGCTTGTGATTATTACTTATTCAGAGTCTCATTAGGGTTGTTGAGATTGTGGGCGACGTCGTGTCTATCCCCTTTTGACCTTCACCGATTGGAGAGCGCGATAGAGACAACACTATAAGCCGTTTCCCGGCGAATGGGCGAAGATTTCTCATGGGAATAGTAAAGCGGTCTCGAAAGCTGCCGCCTTTACGAGGTAACGTTTAGGAAGATTAATTCGGGGGAAATGGTTTGAGCTCATTGATGCCAACAACAGCGAAAGAAAAGATGATACAAAAATTCGGAAATTGAGAGGCATTTGTCCGGAATTCAATAATTCATCATTAAATACATAATACTTTTACTGATATCAGCGGGACGTGTGTAATATTTAAATGGTCTATACACCGTATCCCAAGACAATTCCCGAAAAAAAAAACAACTGATTGGTCCTGCGATTTCTAGTCTTATTTGTTTAGATACTATATACAAATTCATAATGGTTACCAAGAAAAAAAAAACTGTAAACATTATATGATAATAATAATAAAAAAACATTTTTTGGTATGCGCTCCGCCAGCTGCGATGCAGGTGCATGACCTCTATCGGTCAAAACCGTAGCGTAGCAAAATGAGAACGATCGCGTTTTTGCAACGCTTAAGTGAATTCACACTAGCGCTTTAATAAAATAATAGGTTTGGTGATTAATTATTTTCGCATTTGTATTTTAATCGTAATAGGGAACTTAAGCGTCATCTTAAGTCTTCGGGAATGGTCATGGAACAGCCTGTATACAGGTTGTCTCGTAAGTCATGATCGAAACGAATAGAGATGATAAAGGACACTGTTCTTTATTTAATCCTTTATATGTGGTTATCATCTTATGGTTAGTATAAAAGTAATTGATACTTAAGTGATTTTTCAAAAAACACGAACTGGTTAATTAAACAATTTTTTTGTTGAAATGTAGAAATAATTTGATCAATAAATGTTTCTTAATAATAATATGCTTCTTAATAATGTATCATTCTAAAAATAATAATTTTAAACCTCTAGTCTACATTTTAGCAAGGTAAAAACCAAAATACTTTTAATTATTTTGATTCTTCATTGGAAAAGTCTAGTATTCATATAACGATATTGTAAAAAAAACGTATTAAGTTGTCCAACAATTTGAAAAACTGCTATGTTTTTCAAATTATATGATTTATTATATCAAATATATATTATAGTTATAGTCCGAAAGGGCGGAATAATATCTGAGGTTTTATTTATAGTATTAATTAAAAATCACTTTTCGAAACCCCCCCATTCCCCCCCCCCCCTCGTCTGATTTTGCCCATTAAAAAAACTTGACTGAGATTTTGTGATGAATTTTAAGATGAATCAATTTGAAAGTGATTGGTGTAAAATTACGACAGTTATCGTGTCCACAAGAAAGTGATATAGATAGATAGATATAAAAACGTTTAAACTCAGGGTGGTTTTGCGTTCTAGGGGATGTAAAATTAAAGATATGTCGATATTTTCAGGAAGTCATGACACGGTTCCCATTGCAATAGGTAGTGTTCTTAATGAAATTTACCTAAAAAATATTTACGGAGTCAGAGCTCACCAAACTCCACAATTTGTTTGTACTGTATTGAATTTTGTTTTTTTTAGGATTCTTAAAATTATGTATACTATTTATTAAAATCGCTTTGTGAAATAAAGGCGTTTCAGCGCGAAGGTGTATCCCTTTATCGATGGCGAATAGCGGTGGCGTACCTATGTTTGTTTAACAAATTAGCGGAAAACCACTACAAAACATGTAACTCCAGCAATAAATGTTGAGATAGAACCACAAGGAGGGATGATTCCGTGATGTACGAGTACAAATTTAATTATTTATCCTGGAAAGTTTTCGCATTAAGGTAGCGCATGCAAGTGATACGCGCTCGAGGGTAGTTCGCCGAACACGAAACAAGGGTAGGCGGAAACAGACGAGGTAAAACCGAGCAAGCTTTAAGAGGCCGGCCGCGGCGAGCGCGCGTAAGAGCGCGGGCGTAATAATTTTAAGTGCAAAAACCGCAAAGTCGACCACACGAGGGCATAAATAGCCGCGACGGGGTTAAAAGTTG
Organism: Neomicropteryx cornuta; assembly: GCA_020383195.1. Taxonomy (NCBI): domain Eukaryota; kingdom Metazoa; phylum Arthropoda; class Insecta; order Lepidoptera; family Micropterigidae; genus Neomicropteryx; species Neomicropteryx cornuta. The sequence goes on from JAHKQU010000014.1 coordinate 19,329,959, forward strand.
GCCAACTCATTCAGACTCTGTTGGGAGAGGGTTTCCTGCCAGGAACGAGCGCAAACTTCAGACTTTAGCCGGTGTCAATAACTTGTCGAAAAATCTCTACTCTATGCTTGTTTAAAAAAAAAAGACAGTACCATGAAATTATATCGAATGTGCACAATTATGTTCCTGATTACGCGTAAGAAATTCTATAAAAAAAAGCGAAAATAATGAATGCTCAAATTTTTAACTTTATCAAAGCGCCGGTGTAAATTCCTCTGCTCTGCTCTTTGACACGGCGGGCGAGCGAACGAACTTATGACAATAGCAATTTAATATAATCACGTAAATTTTATTTATTTTTTTCTCGAAAACCACGATGAATTTGAAAATATAGTAATTTTGATGTTCAGAAAATGATTTCAGTTTAAATTGACACAAAATATTATAAAAATATTTTATAATAATCAAAGTAATAAAGAGAGAGGTCGGGGTATCTGCGCGCGGGTTCATTCTTTGCTCAGCGAGTCTCAAAGTGGTGCGTTGTAACACAGCCAGTGTCTTTGGTTCACTCACAGTGTCGGAGGTCTTAGAAGATTTTTTTTTTTTTTATAATTGTATTGTGTAATATTTTAATGTATTATCTAATAATTTCCAATCTTTTATTGAAGAATAAATATTGTAATGTTATGAATAATAAATAAATAAGTCGAAAAAGAAACATGTTATGTTATTTTTGTTTTTTAACGTGTTTTTTGCCAAAACCGTTAAAATTTATGAAAGTGATAATTGAACGTAATTTAATTTTCAAGAATTATTGAAAAATTGATACAGAAATAAAGGGAAGGGAATGAGACGGTGGGGAAGGAAAAATAATTATTATTTCTATACCTTGATTATATGAAAATTGAGTATTTTAATAAATTAAAACCTTCCAAACGTTTTTGCATGTTTCTGGCTGCTGTCTCGAAACCACTTTCAGATGTGTCAAAGATGTAAATCTTAGAAAAATAAAGATTCGAGAATAAATGAGATTAAATTAGGTACATGTTCCAGGTACATGGAATTCCTTGTCCACCGCATCATAATAACCGAATTGTATGAAGAAAAAACAAATAATATCTGAAATTTTTGGCGATTTTCAAAATTATGATAAAAAGCCGACTGTATTACAAATAAATCCTTTTTTGGGGTAAATCTTCTTTGCACATTTTTTTTCTAGGCATTGAATGAATCTAATTGCAACACGCTCATTCGATTTTACTCGGGACGGTGCATGGAGGCTCATTCGGTTAAAGTCTATCAAGTTGATTTTCTTCTTATATAAATAAATAGGCGTACGGAAATATTGTTGCATATATAAGACGCCAGTGTGGGGTGATAATTTTGAAATATAAATTTATAGATTATTATATAGTTGATAACAAATTCCTCAAAATCGCCTTCCTTACAGATGATTTACTCCTAACGCGTGTGGTAACTTTAGTACTCTTAAACTATATTACAGGGAGTAAAGTACGTAATAGAGAGATTAATAAAGTAGGAACTAACAGTCTTTATCAAAATCTTTCTGCGTAGGTTCATATGACAGATATGAGAATAGAGTACGCGAATAACAAAAAATATATATTAGGGTAATTTTATCTGTAATTGGTTCGATGACGCGACGCAATAAGCGATATTGGTTGCGCTCTAGAAATGCGTCGCGACGCGGCACACTGCCTTACTTCAACCGGCATGTTATTCCAAATAGCCAAGACAAACCTGTAGGCAGCAACCCGATAAGTCCTGATACGGCACGACGGGCGGTGGACCCGTTACAGACATGACACATTTTAGTAGGTTCTTATCGGATAGCAGACGATACTACGCGGAATGAGGAAGCATGGCCTCGACATGCGCGGTGATAGCACTGGGGCAGAGCACTCGTCGGCGTGCAGTGGTGCGAATTAAGGCGACACTATTAATCTAACGCAACGAATAGCCGGCTAATAGCGTTGACGAAAACGCGTTCATTCAAATCTCGTTATAAGTAACGCCACGCGAACACGCCCGAGCGAAGTCGGGAGCGACTTCGAAGCGAAACGAAGACTTGTTCAGTGACACTATGCTACTGTAGCGCGTTGACAAGCTTAGCTACAAATCACCCAGTTATTTTGTAGCCGTTTAAGTATTAGGCTATTTTTAAATCGCGTTTGACGTAACCTCGATTATATGACTATCGCCCACCGCTAGTGGGAATGCCTTCTTTTGACTCTAGGGTACCGGTAGATCCTCATCTTTCGCGTCGAGAATATTCAACGGATCTCTTTCTAGAGTTGAACAGTCCTAACTTTAACTGAAGGCGTCTTTAAGTCATTTAATTCTAGCAATATTCAAGTATTGCTTCTAGAAACCTCCAAATTAAACAACTACGCAGACGACTTTTCCTAATATCCGTCCCCTTTTAAGATTTGTCTCTACAATTCAAAATTTTGACGACTGTTTGTGATTGAGGTATTTTGTAAACGGTTACCTGAAGGAACTGATATTTTGGAATTCTGAGTATTCGATCTACACTCGTACTAAATCATAAGCTACAAGCGGTTCAAAAAAATTAATAAAAATAAAAGCACTTTGATTGTAGTTTTTTTATGCACTATGAAAGACGCTGGGATTCAATTCTCTCCCTAAAGTTGAATCACTATTATAAATAAGAGCAAAAGCAGGTGCTAATTTCGCTTCTAAAATAAGGTTATTCTTGTACCGTCGCACTCGATAATAACAAATGTTTTATTTGAGATTCCATCATTACAATTTTAAATTTAAACTTTACACGTGACTTTTAAACCGTCTGCATAGTATTAAAAAATAAAGACCTACCGTAACCTCAAGTTCCTATCAACCCCCTCCTTTTTATTTTATTTCTTTGCTATTACCCACTTAACTCGTAATACAGAAAAATCATTTAGTGCTCACATTCGTCGTGGAAACTTTTTGTTTTTATGTTATGCTTGTTGTAGGTTTCTCTTGTTTGTACCATTAACCATATTTTTTTTTAAGAAAATATTATTTTCCCGGTGAGAATAAATTAAATAATAAACAAGCAAACGATATCACGACAGAATGGAATGGGGGAGAGGGAGACAAAATTCAGCTTCTAAGATATGGACAAGTTAGTAAGAAAAGACGCAAAGAACTCCACGCAAATTTCAAGTTTAATCAAATTATTAATTAAAAGGCTTTAATCGAGAAAAACTTGCAGGTACTTTGAATCCTATTTCAAGAGAAGATTTAGTTTTATAACTTTTGTAAATTGAAAACCTTTCTCGGGCCTAAAGTAGATTATCTATAAGGCACTAGATGAGTTGAAAGTATCACAACAAGTTAGCTAGTTAAAGCGATCGCGTTTATTGTTGTTGCCAGTTAACTTCTTTCGTCGTTCCATTATGGAAAATGTTAGCGAAAGCAGCAGCTGTTGCAGCTGCTCAGAAAAAAAAACTGTTTGCGAAACAAGTTATACTAGCGTATCATGTTATAAAGGCCGTGTCGGCAACCGAGTCAGTCTTTAGCTGCCTCGATCTTAAAAATTTGAAAAGAATATTGCGAGTATTAGAATAAAAGTAAATGAGAGTGTAATTATGGTGAAAATTAAATAAAAATAAGGCCAACTTAGCACGGACGATAAAATTATTGACAATATATATAAGACTTATATTATGAACAATATACGGCAGACTTTAGTGTAAATGACCCTTAATTAGTATTCAAAATACAAGTATTGATAAGGTGTAGAAGCAGCAGGTGTGGGTGTAAATGCATTAAGAGTTAAAAGATCTTTCTCAAAAGACCTTCACGTGTGACGAGAACAAGCGATTTACTAGACATCCCAAGTCGTAAGAATCAATAAGGACAAAATGAGCCTATTTCCAGATTGTGTATAACCCTGTATGAAACATATTCAGAAGGCTCAATTGTTAAAAGTATATACTGTGGAAATTTTATATTTATAGGTAGGTATTTAATCATTATAATTAGTTATTTTTGTTGTTTATCCGTTATTATGTTTACCGCTTGCATATTTTTTTGGAGTAACTATATAATTTTCTAAAAAAAAAAAATAAATGACGACAGTTTCAACTTCAAATTACTTGATCGATAAAAACTTTCAAAAATTTCATTTTTTCAGATGTTCATCTGTCACCCTTTTCGTGCTTTATTATTTTTTTCAGCATATTGACAGACTGTTTAATCTTTTTCTTACTGCATAGAAGTTGTTTATTCGCGGCGGTGCGAAGTTTCGTGCGCCACAATGATCTGACCTCGTAACAGCCTGGCGTTACAATTGTCAATTTTCTAAGTAGTCTAACATACGAGTAAAAACGTTAAAGCACCCGATCGAGAACATCTTCGCAGGAACCTTAAGACTTTTCAGCTAAGAGTTTAGGTTATGAGTTATGACCAATGGGAAATGACATACAAATCTTCTATTAATTAATTTTATATCAACTGTATATCCATCTAATAATGATAAAAAAACTTAACGTAGTTTTTTTAGGTAAATCTTCGCATTCACTAGTTGACCGAAAAAAACTAGTAATTTACACCATCTTGTTACAAAATAAAAAAATCAGGGACCAACTAATTTCGCATTTTTTCACATAATATGGGAACACATAACACTGCATTAAGTCTCCAAGAATTGTTTTGAAACGCCTTGTATGTAGTTAAGCGAATGCATCAGTTACGAAGAAACAAAATATTTATAGAACTACATAAAATACGGAGACGTTTCTATTATGACGCAAATCACAATGACGATTGCATGTTTGAATTGATGTCAATAAGTGATATTATTGTAACCTGGTTATAAAAAAAATAGGAATATTTATTGGACCAGTTTCCTTATCAGTGTCGCAATGGACGCAAGTGTTGATATACAATTTGATAAGTACATAGCATATATTTTAAAATAGACTTTAATTTTATATAAATATTACGAATACATAACACAATGCGTTTAAGAAAGTTGATACGTTTATTTATCTAACAAATGTGAAGGTAGGTTTTAACTGTTGTTTTTAAAACGCAACTTCTAATTCTAATCTAAGTTCGAGTTACCTGGGTTAATCTTAGTTGTTAGTATAATGTATATTTTTGTATTGTGTGGTACAATCCTTACATAAAAGTAAACGTGGATCCTGCTTAACTTAACTTATGCCAGCTAAGCTCGATTGGGTCGGCTGTCTCCTTAATCAATCTATATTATGGGATATCAAAGTGACTTGATTCGAAGTATTATTTCCAATACCGTTTCCTTTTAAAACAAAATAATTCTGGTAAATATTTTAGGCGCGCCGTCTTATCGAATAGTCAAGACAGAAGTGACAGAGGAGGTAGCCTTTTCGGACGTTTGTTGCGTGAGTTTCGGTAATGTTCACAACTTTGTGCGAAATAAGACCAATGGTCATTAAGTTAATTAATGTCTTAAGGAAGCTTCAAGGGACCGGCATTAACGGTTAATTTCGCTACAGCGCAGCCTCCGTGCTTTGTGCGACGGCGGCGTCTTCGGGTCTTTATGAAGTTCAATGGAGCTTCAGCTAAAACGTATAGGCACTTTCGCGATTGGAAAATAAAAGCTTCGAGCGTTCTTTGTGTAGTTACATAATAGGAACCAATGACAAACAGAAACACTACAAGTAAAAAACATTAAATTGGACTATAATCCCTGCAGGTGTGTACTACGTACTATAATTTAAAATGCACAGGTACCATACCGTTGGTCAAGAACCTCAGAATTAAGAAATCTACTAGAAAAAGTGAGACATTTCTCTACTTAGTATTTATTATTTTTTTCTTATGGAAAAACACACAGTTATACCAATATTACATTAAAAAAAAAATAAGAGTACATATCTTTGTTTCATTAATTTTTAAATCATTTATACATTGTAAATTTTATCTAAAAAAAACATACAAATGATCTTGTTATAAGACATAAAAACGTGAAAATCATAAAAAAAACATTATTTCTGTTTCAAATAAAGCGTGCGTGTAAAAGAGTGTGTTTGTGTAAGTAAAGTAAGCGTGAGGTGTGTTTGTGTGAGAGTAGGATTTATGGGTGCTTGTGAGAGATAATAATGATTGTGGATATTATATAATTTCCCTCATATCTTTAGTAAATAAATCCCTATTTAAATTAAATACGTTAGCATTAATTAAATTGATATTATATGTTTTCATAACTCCGTAAAACGTTGCATTCTGAGCATGTAGTATGGGCGCTTGAAAGATTTGTTGAAGATTATCATCGTATTTCAGCGCAACACATTTCAATACGGTTTTTATTAATATGTAGGGTAATTATCTAGAAAGTTTAAGCGTTGCATTATCGGAGATAACATGGACCAGGAAGGGTGGATGAAAGTAAGATTTTTATACGGAATTTAGAACAGAAATATTTTTTTTTTTTAAGTCCTCGTGTTTCGTTATTTATTGCTTTTTAAATCGGTTTTTTTTTACTTTTATTCATCATTTCCATTCATTTTGATAGCAATTAAAATCAAAACTTTTACGAACTGAATTTAATAAGAGGAAAGAGGAGGTTGAAGATACCTTAACCTATTGTTATTGATAAACAAAGGTGATGATCCCAAATTTATTTTATTTATTTAATTCTAGGTACAAAAGTGTATGTAGACTCTTTGAGAGAATTAGGCACGTGGAAGTTTTGCCGTGTCGCAATGGGGTCACCTATGAACCTGCAGCGGTTGCTTTCACACAAATTGCCACATTTTAAATATTCACGAACGAACGTGGCGGCCGGCACGGCGAATTGCGCGGCAACTGAATTCAACTCTAAACATTTACGGTGGAATCTACAGAAACTTTCTCCTTCTGAAAGTCTTTCTTTTCGGGAAACTGTCCACAATACTGCACCAGCGCCTTAATAAATTAATAAAAATTACCTACCAAAAATTTATTAATATTATTTCAATACAATATTTTGGAGCTAGCTCCGGTATTACCGTAGAATTTAGTAGGTGAAGCAAAATGTATGTTTATCAACTCGCAGCCTACGCTTAAAAAACAGTCTTAGAACAGGAAAACGGTCAAATATTGACTTATGAAGAGCTGGATGAAAAGAATCGAACCCAATGTTCAATTTTCTTAATATGGGTTTAATATTGTTAGAGTTGGGAGCTTAAATGAGACCAGGCAGGTTAATTCATTATAGACTTATATCAATTACATAATCTGAATTCAAAACGCCTTCTAGTTAGTGGCCTCCAATTAAGAATTGAAATTAATTCAGTTTGACTATTATATCGATTAAAACACTGCTTGCATGTTTGTTTGCTTTCCTTTGAGTTGTTTCTAGGTCACACCGATGAGCATTATTCAAGGGTAGGACGAACCGACGTTTTGTATGCTTGACCAAAGCATCGGGTGTTTATTTGCATTTATTTTATTTTATTTATTTGAAAGTACAGCGATACAGGAAGACAATTCTCCAAGACTACATTTACATGGCCAAAAAAATGTACCAAACATGAAAATGGTTGACAGCAACAAATTAATAAATGAAACTTAAATAATGTGTACTGTGATGTGGAGTGTGGTGCCATTTGCAGCAGGGAGTGTGTGTGTGTGTGTGTTTATATATGTGGCGCGCGTGTGTGGTTTTAGTGCGTGTATACATATAAACCTAAATATTATTAATTTATACATTTGACATTAAATATTATCATAACTTGCCTTACGAATTTCACGCATAAATAAACCCTTATTCTCTTGGAATATATCATCTGCGTTGAATTGTTCATTTAACTTATATTGACGTAATAAGTCTTGCAATGTTTAGATACCATTGTATTTTTTTTTCTATATTTTTTTTTATATTTAGAGTATACTTTATAGCGGCTTTAGTTTGATGTTTAAAACAACCATTCGGGTATCACTACCTACAATTATCCTATTGTTAGAATTATGCATTTGAATAATATAATATGTATGTTTACAACAATCTAAAAAATTAAAATTGAGGAATAGGAATCAGTCGAATAGAACTTTTTATTAAATGTTTATAATAGTTGACAATAAATAATTTGGTTCAAATTCTGACACATTTTTGATTATGTAAAATGGCTTACTTTTTGTAAATATTTTGTGTCTTTATAAATCAGGCATAAATCATGTATCATCCTCAGTATCGCGTGGAGTTTTCCTAATTAAAGTGCTTATTAATGTAAACACGAGGTAAGGCTTTCGAGGAGAAGGCGAAACGTGTATTTATTACGGGACGCAGCCAGCGCTGCCACCCACACAAATTTCCATCTTTACGGGAAGGGAAATTAACGGAAAATACGAAGAATTTGCATAGTAAAATCGTGCTGGGTGCAATTAAGGATACACAAAGAACATTCATTTTCCGAGAATAGAAACGCTTATTGAAAATTCAACACTACCTGGGCTTATTAATCACCAGCCATTTATTAAAAAAAAAATGAAATATTAATGATATTTCTTTTGTTGTAAGTTATACAGTAAAAGATTTTTGATCTTTAAAAAAACGCTAATAATACGCAAAGTACTTAAAAGTGATATAATTTAGATATTATTGCAAATATATATTTTATGTCTATTCATATTAATATTGAAAACAAACAATTATTTATTTATTCCAGGAAACAACAGCTAATACAAAAATAAAATTACAATAAAAATCATTCAAAATCTAAAGCCAATGAAAGTTTCCTCCAAATTTAACAAAATGGAAAAAATACATCCAGGAACGAGGTTGAGGTTGGGTTATAGGTATAACTTAATCAAGTTATTTAAGTTAATTTCAACAAATAATGATGGTGCATCAATCTCCTAGCGGAAATTGAAAAAGGTTAGCGTATAGTTATCGAGAAAATATTATAAATTTCTAAGAGCAGATATTAAATATGTGTTCCGTAATATTTCATTTGTGCAATTTTATTCAAAACAAGTATCGTGTAGCATCGTAGCTACTGCTATTACCTTAATAAGAAAAAATAAGTATATTAAAACGGTTCATAATCTATATATTAACACGCGAAGAGAAAACTTTGTACCCCTTTTTAAGAACGAAGGAGTGTAATATTTGGCATAGTTAAAGTTTATATGAAGGAGTGCAGAAAACTAAATTTATCTATAATATGTATTACAAATACAATAAATTAAATAAAATAAAACGGTCATACTACTGACAGCTGATTGACAGAATGAGTTTTCAGCTGTGAATATTGTGTAATTTCAAACGTTCCTTTTTCAATAGTCGGTCAATGTCAATGTAAATGTTAAGCCAAAATAATTATTAATGCCATCTTATACTTGAAGTCTCATTTTTACATGAAAAAATTAAAACTGACAATGAATTGTATCAAAAATTTGTATGAAAAAATATATTAATCAATATACCAGCTCGTGGTTAACGTAATAAAATAAATTTCAAAAAATATATGCAATGATTATAGTGGTAAACTTGCCGTATTATAAAGGTATAAGAACTGCAATAATGCTAAAAATTAAAAATTTAATGAATTACGGTCTAATTCGAAATAGGTTGGAGACTGCCTACACGCTAAGTTATTTGTTTGTTTCGATTATTGTATATGATAATTTAATTCTTGATGTTACGGCAAATAAATGAACATAACAATTAAAACATACGCAAATGATTTACGGAGAAATCAAAAGGATCTACTAACCTTTTTTATGCTTTACGTGTGTAATCACGAATAGATCAATAAAAATATGTAATAAACATTTGATAAGATAATATATTAACAAATATGAACAAGGTTTTTTTGATGTTTCTCTGACCCTTATACTCACGAACGTTCAGTTAACCCAGATCAAAATAATATCACAAAACAATCACAGCGCGGAGACGTTCACAACGCGGCGCGGCGCTCGAATCGAATATCTCGCAGCGAGAGCTTTCCCCCGAAAGACGAGGAGGAGAGAGCGACCGGGAGGCTGGAGGCTGTACGTCTGTCTGCAGCGGGCTGCAGCGGGCGAATAGGGAAATCGGACCGGGGCGCCCCATTTAAAACCTGCCCCCGGATTGATAAAAGTTATTTACGCGCGCAGCGATGCGCCGCGAAGCTGGTTGCCTCGATTAGACGCGGCATTACTTTACAAATATCGGCTGTAAACACTCTTATATTATATATATATTTTATAAGAATAAAATATTTCATCACGCAAAAACTGGAAAGACCATTTTTTGAGTGAATCAAAAATCTTTGATTCGCATTTCCGAAGCGCGAATGGCTATAATATAACGGATATGAGAAACTATAACAGTTATTTCAAACAATTATATATTTCTTTTTATTTTAAAAAGAACTGTTATGACTTAGGCCACATACCTTCATTTTGGACCCTATACAACTCAACTAAACTTGCTTGTGCTTGAGTCGGGGAGATGATGAGAAGCGTTAAAAATGGAATGAATATTAATATACGAATTCGAACCCGCGAACAAATTAAAAACACAACGTTTAAAACGAAATAAATTTTATATAAAATGTATGAATTAACTAAATATATTCTATTGTAGTTGGCGGGATACCACAATAACGTTTTTTTTTTGTTCTAATAGGCCAGTAAAATTAGATGAAAAAAGAGACTTTATACTTTTATTCAGACTAGCATTATTTTTTATTTTACAATACGTATGGGTAGTTAATCATAGGGTAAAAGTCATAATAGGCGAATTAGATGTATTTATTACTAGCTGTTCAACCCCGGGCAGATAGGCCTTCGGCGCTCAACAACTCGTGCCTGCGACACTCGGGATGGGACGCTTCGCTCCCCATCTCTAGGACCATCGGGCCAATGTTTAACCTGAAGATCATTTTCCCCTCGTCCAAATCAGTCAATCCGTTCTTGATATCATAAAAAAACTGTTCCATACATAATGTACGAGGTAATGAATTTTCTTCATCTTTTTTTCGTAAATTTTTCCGATATTATAATAGTTAATCCGATATTCGAGGCGGAGACAAATCCAACAATTTAAAGGTCATAAAAATCGGTCCAGCCATTCTTGAGTTATAAATGGTGTAACTAACCGGAATGTTTTACATATATAAATATTATCTAAAGGACCATGAAATTATAATATATAACCAACGGTAAATGTAAAATAAATGCAAGAATTATAACTTTTTTTCATAAATTTACTATGATTATTTTATATTAACGCGAATTTTAGATAGAAAATTAGTCTAATGCCTATTAGATTACTAATAAAGAAGCACTTTCTCAATCTTTTAAGAGATTTTGCAGTGTATCGTTCATTTGAGACTTAATTATGGTAAAGTAGTACCTGGGCTGGTCCTACCCGTGCTCGAGAGGAGTTTTCTAACTAGGCGGAGACAGTCGAAGAGGTAAGTACTAATACACTCGTATGGTATAGAAAGATTCTTTCCGTTTATGACGTATCGGAACGCTAATCGTAGTTACTTCTACATGCCTAGTCCAGGATTATGAGGATAAGATTTAAAAAAAAAAATATATATTACGTCATTAACCTATATTACATGCATACTAAAAATACACGTAGTATATAACATATACATATATTCTCATTCACACCTACACACCCTTGATAAGAACATTAAATAAAAAAATAAAAAAAATAAAATATATAAATATTTAGAAGAAAAAAACACTTTTAGAAGGAGACTATCTTAATATTACTTTAGATGGTAAAAATTCGTAATTGGTTTTAAATGCTAAAATGACCAGTCGTTATATATTTTTATAAATAAAATAAAGGAATGGCTCTGATACTCTGTTCCTAATTTTTAATTTTCTTCTATCATATATAGTTTATGTTGTATTATTATTATCAATTAGTAATAAAAATTACTTAATGTCAAAAATATTGTATTTATTTTAAATGTTTTTTTTTTTGGAGGAAATAAAACTAAAGAATAAAATTAACAAAACATAGTTTAAAAACGTTACTATAGTGCGTCGATAACGTTAAGGTGGGTGCTCAATTATCCTCACCAGTGTAAACCTGGTCTATTAAAACTGTTATAATTTAGTAGTGACTTTATAGCGACGATGTCCCAGATTCGAGAAATTAACTAATAAACCACTTAAAAACATTGCGCAGACAGCGACATGCATTTTAAAATTATTTATTAATAGTTATTATTATCATTGTGTTGACTTGCGCGGGTCAACCCATCGTCTGTGTGAATATTGGTATTTTGTAAGTTCAAAATCAAAAGACAATTTCAAAATAAACGGTGAAATTAAGAGGCATACATCAGAGAGTTATAGAATAAGTAGTCGTTTTTGCAATTTAGATAAAGAAAGTGATGATGATTACAAAGACAAAAAAAATAAATTAAATACACTGTACCTTTGTCTGGTTCCTTCCTGACTATTTTATATAAATTTATTTTGTGTGCTGATTAAAAAAAATAATATTGCATTCTATATACTCGTGTATATATTATATAGGGTTTTTTCGAACTATTTTTGATCGTAGATTATTGAAAAAAAAACTCATCAGTTCATAAGTGAGGTTTATTGTTCATCATATTTTTTTTTATTTTTCATTTATTTAAACATTGTGTATTATGTAAAATCCAACCAAACCAAACAACTTATCAGTTGGAAATCATTGAGTGAAGCATGTTTTGCGGGTTCCATGATTGAGTAGGTCTGTACAGAGCATGTTTCACCTTCACAATTTAATATTTACAATGTTTTACTTATATCTAAAACATTATTTGAGACTAGCAAATTAGTATAATACAATAATAAGTAATATAATAGTATATTACCACAGAGACATTTTTACAATAAGTTTTTAGAGGTTTTGTACATTTCAAATTATATTTTAATAATAGTAATAGTAGTAGTATCTAAAGTTTTGCGCGTATTTATCAAGTGTCCAATCTCAGTATTTATTCGTTAGCAAATTCATAGCATTTCGATTTTAGGTCAGCGAACAGAGGTTGCAGTGGTACCATACGCTCAAGGACACGATAGGTTTTAATATGTATACACGAATTTGTAATATTACAAAATGCGTATGTAATTGTTTCAGTAAACACATAAATAACCGCGAGTCCCGGAACTCACTTAAAAAAAAACTTAAAATTCTATGTTTTTAATTTATTTCTAATACATGTGAGGCTGCTTTCAGAAAAGAACTCAACATATATGTAATTCTACGAGAAGTTTCATCACGTGAATGTGTGTGTCGTGTATATATTTGTCACTAGTGTGCAGGCCTGCTAAGCGTTGGTGCGCCTGTCGCGGTAACTTATACACAGCCATTATATATTTCTATACTATACACAGGCGGCAGGTGTGCACAACAAAGTAAAAATAATCATAATTACATCGTAACAGAGATCTAGGGGTTGTACCTGCAATTTATTTAGTTATTGAACTATTATAAGACTATTACGTTTTATTGTTTTAAGGGAAGTGTTGAATGAATTTGGTAAAAAAATCGAATTTATATAATTTGTTGGAGAAGATACAACCAAGCTTCCTATGGGATTCGAGAATTTGACTTACGAAGAACGTCTGACACATTTGAAGCTAATATCACTGTAAAAATGAAGAGAACAAGGCGATCTCATGGAGACTTTTAAGATTATAAAGAGATTCACCTTCAACATTAATTCTTTCCAATAGTGTCTTCAAATCCAAACCAAACAAGAACTTCTTATCCAACCGAGGGGTTGATTTTTGGAATAAATTACCTACTAGTGTTGTTAGTTACAATTCAGTTAATCAGGTCAAAAATCGTTTAGTTGAGTACTTATTCGCAAGATCACAACCATCAAAGTTAAAAGTTTATCAGCTGTAAAACTGCAAACCTATTAATTAAAAATAATAATAATAATGATGTATGTAATGTAATTTCACAGTGTTTAACATCGTTTGTAAAAAAGCAATCTGTGTTCTATTGAGATAGAAAGTTTGAGAAAAACATAAAAGTAAAATATTTAAGAGTTTTTCAAACATTTAGAATAAATTACCATATTTTTTAGAATTTTGATCCCGCTAGGTATCCTGCTATTATGTGTTTATCGGAAAACATACCTTACCTTGGAAATAAAAATAATCCGTGTAAAGTGACTTTTTATTAATTATGTTTTACGGTACAGTCGTAAATTGTTATTTATAACAAATAATAAAAATACAGTTTTCGCAAACGTAAAGCTTTAAGCCTCTAGGTACATACTGCTACAAGAAATCAATAGTGATTTTTTTTAAAAACGCGTTTTAAAGCTTGATGAAATCGGTTAATTCACAAATGTTTCGATATACTAAAAAAAATTTTAAAAGGTAAATAATTGTAATGTAGTTGTTACAGAATTAACGATATTTTTTTAAAAATGTTACCGATATTACTAAAGTTATTAGTGTGTAGTGTGTTCACCGCTACACGTATCTAATATAGGAATATTTGTAGTAGATGTATGAAGTTGCACGTGTATATGATAGTGAATGTAAAGGTTAGAAGATTTATACTATTATGTATAATTTCCGGTATTTCTTTCTACGACATTGGGTGGCAGTTGGGCTTCTCTTAATGATTTAAATTAAAATATAAAAATATATAATGACAAAAGAAAAACAAAGACCATTAGGAACTCTTTTGTAATTGCAATAGCCACTTTCAACATTTGTGGGTGTATAAGGGCAGAGAGAGGAAGCATGTAGCGTCATGTGCGTGAGTGTAGTGTAATGAATCAAAATGATGGTGTTATAATCAGTATCATTATCATTTTTATATTTTGACGTATGTTTCACCTAAAATGACAAAATAGAAATAAATATTATAAGAATGAATAAGTTGCAGTTACTACTTTGTATTTTATGTAGGTTGTCTCAGTAAAAAAAAAAACATCAAAATCTATAGGTACTGTGGTGCTTGAATTTATTGTGCAGATGCATACACAATATCCAAAAGTACAGTAACATTATTAGTAAATTGATTTGAAATTTAATAATCGTTTAAAAAAAGATCGCGCTTCCCTCGTCGATTAGTTTGCCTAGGAGACTGGTCTTGTCCTTAAGGCGAAGTCTACCAGTCATTAGATGATGCAATAAAGTAAGCACTTTGAGTCAAGTGAATCGAACCGGATAAACTGTTGTCTGCGAAGCCGATTGAAGGTACTAAGAGGGAGGGGTTGAGTGAGATCGAAAGGGGTTTGGAGGAAAGAGAGAACAACGTTTGTCTGGAATAAGGCTGGAGAAGGATTCTGAATAAATGACCAACAGCTTTGATATTTTAAAACAAAGTTAAGACGAATAATAAACCTTAACAAAAATATTTCGCGCTATTGAAAGTGATTAAAATAAAATCACCAACGCTTTTGAAGGGATTTTTTTCGGTGGCTTTATTTTTCCAACTACCATTTTGTTATAAAAAGTGGATCTGTCACTAGAACGTCAATCTGGAAAGACTAAATATAGACACAGTATAGAATCTAAAAGTATTTGTTTGCAATACGTACTAGTGTCATAATGAAAAACGTTTACCTAACGTGTGTCTTTAAACAAAAACAAAAGTACCATTTTGGGTTTAGGAAAATCATATTATTTATGTTTACGACGAAAAATAATATAAACAATTTATTGAATTTCGATCGTCAAGCGTTTGCGAAGATTAGAAAACATCAGCTAATGAGTGTAATTTTGTTTCAACATAAACCAAATAAAGGATTTTATAAGAAAATATTACAGGGAACATTGTCGCCAAGAAAGCAATTAACATCGCATTGATAAAGCTTAATGCCCGCAGAAATCAATTATGGCGGAATGTGAAAGCATCATAATAGCTTGAATTAATCATAACATAATTATCTTCAGGGGACGAAGACTTGATGACCTTTGTCTATTGAACCAGAGGTCAATGTCGGAATCTAGATAATATAGAACGTTGCACCTCATAAAAGTGCTCTGAAGGCTTTATCTTACATAGTAACAATAAAACAAACAAATGCGCTCTGGAAAGTTTGAGGAACGCTGTGATTACTGGCGCGAGCGCTTCGTATCGGCGGACTACGTAATGTTGAACCGAAAACCCATTTTATTATATTATTTATTTATAATAATTACAAAAAACAATACATTGTATATCTTAACATACCTAGCTGAGCATTGTCAGTATTAGGGTAGGCCAATTCCCAATACGTTAATCTTAATTTAATTTATTTATTTATTGAAACAATTACATATCAGTTTATGAGGTTAAAGATTTGTGTATACATATTAAAAATGATTGTATCCGTGAGCGATTGGTACCACTGCAACCTCTGTTCGCTGCCTTCTTAACTAGACTAAATTTCTAATGTAATGTAATGTGTAATGTAATTTACACATAACTGTTCTTCCGCTTACTACTTACCACTTGCACTTATTACTTATGTACATACTACTTACTACTTATGTACTTGCACATAACTAATGAAATTAAGGTAGATAGACATATTATAATATATCAAAGAATTATCGTTAACTAAATAAGACTTAATTATAGACGGTTTGGAAAACACCTATTTGGATTCCAATTGAGCATTCCAATAATTACATTTTTAAAAGCGTTATCGCTTTAATCAAGGAAACGCTGATCACACTAATTCAAACTGGAATAAATAATGCGAACATGTGCTGGAAAAAAATATGTGCATTTTCGCTCACCCGTTGCACCTGTAATAATAGAAGTGTCCGATAAGGATGATTCAAATTCCAATGGGAGTAGTGGTTAACAAGGAAAAATAAAAAAAAGTTATTATAACAAAGGAAGTTTGATTTTATGTTCATTGTTTTCTTTGTAGTTTTAATGTACTTATTTCAGTAAACCGTTCAATTTATTTTTTTATTAAAAACCGAAAGTTCTTTGAAATATGGTTAATGGATCAAGATAATGTATGCCAGCCAAATTTGTTAATCATTAAAGTTGTTAACCCCCAGGGCCAAAATTGCTTGTGTAGGCAGGATGTGCAAATGCACAAACATTAATATTTATTATTGAAGATATTTATTCAATAACGGAAAATCGCCCAACAAAATAAAAGGCATTAATAATGACACTATTGTTTTTTTTTTCCTCTACAGCTAGCGAGTCAAGAGAGCACTCAAAACGTCCGCTAAAGGTTCCCTACATAAAAAAAAGGATTTATAATTTTAATCGAAATACCACGCAAAATTCACACAAACGAATTTTACAAGCAAAATGTCCTTTGTATTGAAATATCCGCATTGGCAGCTCGGAACTATCGTAAATTTTGATTAGGTTATTATTGCAGATTGCAAAACAATCACACTTCGTCAGAAGGACTTTAATGAAATAGGAAACAGAGATGGTATCCCGGCAAAGCATTACCGTTTCTAGAGTGTTTCCTTAGAGAGCTGCCGTAATTTCAATTTCCATTGAAGTCGCCCGAGCACAAAGCCAGCGCAGGTAGACGCCAGGGCGGGCGGAAGGACACAATGCATTTATATCAAGTGGTCGGCCCCCGGAGACATCGAGAGCCTTGCCTCGCTGAAGCGCCATCGAAGACCTCTCCTCGGCGATCCTTCAAATATTTCAACTCGTTCCATCGCCCGCGAGCAAGCCTGGACCCGCTGCTGGTATTATCATATAAAGCGATTGATGTAGACTATATGGAATGTAGCTTTCTCTCAGCTGAGCTACTCTTGAGCCAAACCAAATCGTATGCAGTCAAAAAGCTGTAGATAAGTAACATTAGCCGGCTCTAAGCATTTTCCATTACCCTTCTCCTTGTTGACTCAAACCGATGCCCTTTGTAAACTGTGAAATACGTGAAACTCTTTCTATCACAATTTTCCATCATCCCACTACTGTTCTCCAGTTTCTTAACTTAAGGCGAAGCGAATAAATCATTCAGTAATTTTGGTAATTTAATGGTACACATTGAGAATGTTCACAAAAATATTTTGATACAACTTAAATAAATATTGACTCAATTTCAACGTTGCCAGAAGCAACTTTTATTATTCAAATATATACAAATACAATAGATCCAGCAAAGATATTGTCTTTCCTGTCGGTTTCTTAATATTAACTAAATACAATTTATTTATACATGCATAAAATACATTACAAAATACTTACAAATTAAGTTCACGTAACTCGTGTGATTTACGAACAAAATTAACTTAATTTAATTAATACATAAATATTTTTTAATATGTTTTTTTTCATAAATTCTTTTAATTTAAGTTTTATTAAAGATTTTCTTTTACGTTGTCTTAGTTCAAGAGGAATTTTATTAAATAGGCTGGGTATTACATATTTTAATTGCCGATATCCATACGTATTTATACATCTTTCGACAATATACTTTTCATTCGACATTTGTCTCTCGTATTGTTTGGAAATAAAGGAATGGTTTGGAAACTACACCCTTACATATTTTCTTGAATGATTCCGCAAATTAAGTTGAAACCAATACGCCTAATGTAGCGTAGTTCGTAAATTTGCAATCCGGCCGCAGTACTGATTAGCTTATTAAGTTTAGATATCCATCGCCTAATGCCTAAGGTATTACTTTCATAGCGTGTCCAAATCTGCTAAAAACATTTCGACTCGCCAATCGCAGTACCGAATTAAATTCTACATTTCAACATTATGTATAGACTATGTGGGTCCCACACTGCGCGGCAGCATCAAAGGTCGGTCGATTAACATAGTTGAGTAACGATATCTCCTACTAAAAGCTACTACCGACAATAAGTTTCAGGTGGTAGTAGAACTGTGATAGTAAAGAAAGCGAAGCTGCTGTAGTACCGGGACGCTCGCACTGTGTCAAAGCAGGCTTCAGCATCCTAACTTTTATGTAAGGTGTTCGATCGAGTATCATAGACAGGAAGAGATCCCTCTCTTCCTGTATTAATTAAGAAAGTATTCCCATACTTTCTCAAATTAATAAAATACGTATTAATGAAAAGATCTCTACATGGTTAATACATTTAAGTACTTATACACAGTGAAGAATTAATTGCCGTAGTAAAATAATTTTAATGGCATTACTAAATAGATTTATTTTATAGAATTGTTTGTATGATTCCCTTTACATTTATACTAAAACGCAGTATTACATACGATTCACTTGAACAAAACGATGGCCACTCTAGAACAGTTTAAAATCGAGTTGAGTAACCATCAACCATTATTGAGGATAGTTTATATTAATCTTTATGTATTTTAAAATATACCCTGTGTATATTTAAAAATAAGGAGAATTTTGAATTGAATTGAATTTTGAACTAGTTCGCATAAAAACCCGTAAGGGTTTAGTGAACAATCTAATAGAAATTGTATGTTTTGTTTATAAATAAAGAATATTAAAAAAAAAATGAACACTTTTAGCCAAGACAACACTCGGTGAGTTCCTTTTCCCTTTAATTATTCGCGTTGTAATAAATTAATTTAAACTGTACCTAATTGAGCTGCCGAAAAGCTATCCCGCGCTTACAGTGTGGACATAAATAATAATACTGGGTACCTTCTCACATATCGGTAAATGCAATTCGCAACGTCGCTCACTGCTCGTAGGTAGGTTCTTTATATTCAGCGGAGTTAACAAAGGAAATGTATTTCCTGTGTCGTTTTAATATAAATGAAGTGACAAACGTAAAAGAAAGCATCGGATGTTCGTATGAAATGCAATGGATACTCTCGCCGCCCGCGCCGGTTGGCGCCATAAAGCCTTTTATAGCGTCGCGTTCGGAATGCGATAGAAGTAGTCGCGATTGTCAATCTACTTTATAGAAGGTTTCACATTGGCAGTCGGCAGTAGCAGAGTCCCTAACTCCACATACGATCATCCTTCTTTGTTTCCTATAAACGGGACGAAACGCGTCAGCAAAATCAAAGCTGTAACATTGTGAAATGCGGCGTACAGAGTTTTATTATTTGAGTTGAAAGATGATTTCAAACACATACACGGATGTTATAAAATTTATATTTATATTCATTTGAGTAACTATACGGTGGGAAAACTTAGACCTTATAAAGGAACCTTGTATGTTGCAAAAATGCCCAAATTAAACAAAATTTTTAACGCATTCGTGAGAGAAATAAAATGAAACGCATAACAAGGTATCCCCGCTTTCAGTTTTCAAAGGACCCCCTGTACGTTCATCCGTTTCAAATTAGACATACTGTGCTGTTTATTGTACTCTATACGTAAAAGATAAAATGCTGCTTTTTTTACTTCCATCCATCTTTTAAATTACAAGTTGTATAAGTACCACAGCACGAAATTTTTGCTTTGAGGGCCTTGTGGGCCGTAGAATTGCCGAAGCGTTATTCAGTGTAGTTCTGCCACTGTTTTTATCTACAGTATATATTCATTGGCCAATGATTTTTTTCTTTTATCACAAGTTTCAAAAATACATATATATTATTTTTTTTAATGAAACGATAACAATGATTTCTGCGTCCTTACGAAGTAATATTTAAGTCAATGCGTGGGATCTGTATTCCATCAAAATAATATAGTTACCCAATATATTGCACCTAGCGTAAATAAATATCCAAAAGACTGAATAAAATAAAAAAGATCAGCCTATAAATAGTGAGAAACAAAGAAACCAGGAAGATGTCCGACCATACAGAAGGAGAAATGAAGTCGACGATAACGACAAAGGAACAAGCAAAGGACGAAAAAAACATTAAAAATAAAAAAAACGCAACGCCCGGCAGACACTAGCAATTGCAAACTTCACCCGGACAGCAACAGGGTTCTTGTTAGCATACAAATGAAGCTTCCGAACAACTCAAACAGAAGACAAAAGACGGCAGTCAGCGGAAGTGTGAGGGGAAGGTGGGAGGAGGTACACGACCGGAAGCTGTGCGGGAAGGAAGGGAGGGCTGAAGGCGGGCGGGGAAAACAAGCGTCAAGGATGCGAGATATTTCACACGACCTGGGGAGCGATTGGCCCATTTGCTCCGCTGCCATTAAGAATGGGTCGAATTTTATTTGAAAGAGCTTATATTTTTAAAGAAAACTGTGCAGGCTAACTAGATATATCTTTTCTGATACGCTTCAAACGAGATACTCCTTACGAAGGCGGACCGACAATAATTATGATCATATTTTTTTGGCAATTATGATGGTAAAAAAATACAAACATTAAAAGGGTTCTATGCGTCTAGGGGTCTAAAATCAAAGTTAAAAAATTAGTCTTACTAACTTAGTCTAAAATTAGTCTTAATGTTGCTTACTAACTTGATAAAATCATAGGATATTATTCTAAAATGCTATAAAAAAAAGACAGTTGAAACGTAATTTTTGATGTGAAAGTTTACCTTAGAGGGTTGATATTTTAAGTAGATTCGATTCTAAATACGTTAGCGATTTGGATTAGCCAAGCAATATTGCTGATTGGTATTACAACTGCAGGATAAGCAAAATTTTGAAGATATAATGAATTTTATTCAGGCGAGGGCGAATAAATGGGTTATTTAACTGAACCGGCGTACTGTCTCCTGGTGAGAAGTATATTTCCTCTTGTCAGAGTCGCCCGCAGTTGTGCCTATTCCTCCCAAAGATTAGAACCGGTATTCTGTCGAAGAGCTTATTGAACTTGTTGTAAGTAAGCTGATTCGAGTATATGACATGGTTTTTTGATGACTTTAAAGCCTGATTATTCTATACAATCCTCTATATTTTTGAAGATAAGATTCAAGATTTTGACACTAGATAGAGACAAACACGTGGTTTGTGGTACTTGTGTATTTGTGTATTTGAAAAGTTTAGCTAATACTTTTGTTTTACTTAAGGATTCTCTTTGTTTTCTCCATTAGAATACAATGTCAGCTTTGTGCTTCCTGCATCGCAGTTTCGACTCTTTGTGACGACAGTTGTTGACCTCCTATGAAAAATCTAAGGCGAAAGGATAAAGGAAGAAGGGATTTTTAAAACCTGCTCCTGTATATAAACTACAATACAGGCATAACCATGGATTTAAGGGTACCACAAAATTAATTTTATACACAAATCCAAATAGCAGAAATGAATAGCGGAGCACTTTACCGCGAGTTGTCGGAACCTTAAAATGCACTTAAAATGATTTAAATAAGCGTTGTAATGAAACCATGACATTAGTGACTATGAA
Organism: Neomicropteryx cornuta; assembly: GCA_020383195.1. Classification (NCBI taxonomy): domain Eukaryota; kingdom Metazoa; phylum Arthropoda; class Insecta; order Lepidoptera; family Micropterigidae; genus Neomicropteryx; species Neomicropteryx cornuta. The sequence continues at coordinate 19,352,087 of JAHKQU010000014.1, forward strand.
TAATTGAAGCATAGAGTGCTAAACTATATTGACGTAATCTTCATGAACCTAAATTTATTTTTTATATATAAGTTTATTTTATTCATTTGCATCATAATATCCACATCTTACTAACGCCATCTATTTCTATTGTCAGCTAATCGATACATTCTCTTACAAGCATCTATTAGAAGCTCGCACTTTTGATTAAAATTACAATTCATGTAATATTATTAGTAACGATTATTTTTTATTTTATTTTTATTGTATTATTTTTATTTCCTTTGATATTGGTCACCGAAAGCAAATGTGTACAATAAAAGCATGATTGGTCTATAAGAAGTGGTTTAAAGTTCGATTACAAGATTTAAGATTTGATGCATGAAACAACATACAAAATCAACAAAGCAAATTAATAATAATATAAGTATTGTAAAAAGAGGCTCATTGGCCGGCATGTCTACAATGATGGCCAATCAAAAAATGATTCTGGAAATAAATTATACGATAGCAAAGAAATGGAAGAAAAAATAAAGCAAAGAAAAGTATAGTAAAATAGAGTAATTCGTACAAAAAATATTGATTTAAAAGTAAAAAAAAACACACCCACGATGTAATTTACAATAATTAAAAAATAAATTATTAAAACTCAAACTGAAATGAACTTGTAATTTTTCAGCGCGGAGAAAAGTCGAAGCGAAAGCCAAAGTCTGCTTGGCAAGTTTCCATCGCGGTGGCGCCTGAAATCTTCCGAAAGGTCATTCCCAAGTTCGCTGTGACATTTCTCGTACAGACTTTGACATCGCTGGAAACATTGTATACGGTTCTGCAAATCGCTCTAAACTTTTAAACGGTGTTTTGTGGCATCTATGCCAAAAAATACAAATTCATGTTTATATAAGGAACAAAAAGGTGGTTAATGCCGAAGTTCTTAAATGGCTTGCCGACAAAAAAAAAAAACAGACTAACTAGTAGCATTTTTGAATGAAAAAGAATGCTATAAACCATTTAAAATAAATTTATATGTAGTTAACATTGAAGCCATATTACAATTTTTTCTATTCGTTTTAAATTTATTGTTATTAATTTTATTATTTATGTATACGAGTTTTTCATGCCAAAAAGCTGTCTTGCAATTTACAAGAGCTGTAATTCTTTGTAAACATTTTCTCTCTTTATTGTAAATGACTAGTATTATATACTTTAACAATGAAAAATGATGCCGATTCAAAAATGAAATTAAAATGTAATACATAGTGATCTTAAGTAATATATTTCACAATACAATTTGTTAGCAATGAGTACCCCCTTTAATAAAATTGTGTTTTAACCGCAATAGAGCATTTAAGATAAAATGAGACCTGAGACGGGGACGAGATATTCACCTCTGTATAGAATAATACTAATGCTTGTCACTTTTCAAAATGCATGTTATATAAAAAGATACATATGGTTTGAGGGTCAGGGCAGCTTCAAAAAACACCGATGTACCATAATACATGTATTTCTCAGGTAGTTCCTACTGCTTTACAAGATTTTTTTTATTATTATTATTTATTTATTTATGCTTAAAAGTATCAAAAATCAATCTGTCTAAACACCAAAAAATTGGCGTGAAACGGCATCAAAATATTAATATGATCGATATTTGCGTGACCGATAAAACAGAACAAAGTATGGCGAAGTTCACCAATTTCAAGACAATAATAATTTGTCATAGAAAGCAGCGTGTTTCTGCTTGAGAGCCCAAGGCGAATGGCATTAATCGGTCGTTGTTACGAATATATATTTTGTAAAATCGATCCGATTTGAAATTGATTTTATTATAAAGTATACTACGAAGAAAGTGTACTATGTGCATAATGTTTCATATTAGAAATAGCCAATCTGGTCGTAAAAAAATATTAAAGTTGATGAATTATGAAGCATTTACTATCTAACCTATTAATTTATTTTTAGCTTTGTTCGGCAAGAAAACGCGAAAATCGAATTGGACGACTATTTATAGTGAAGCAAGGTATGATTTTATTATTTATCTGTATATGTATATGTAACACCAGGATTTTAGCCAGAATAACGCTCAAAAAATTGTAGAATTTGAGAAATGGCGCTACTTCGAAGTAGGATTTAATATAACACTAAATTTTAAAAAAAACTGTTGAGTTGTCCTATACATTTTATATAATATGATAGATTTATTTAAAAATAAAATCAGAATAGGCCGTCAAACCTGCACGTTTTTAAGTTGCAAAGGGAATACTTACTCTTAATTTCCTTTTATTTAATCGAAACCCAAGTAAGAGTGAATTTGCAACTGATCGCATGATATTTCAACCTAACAATAGTGAAGTTAGTGTGCCTTTGATTACCACGTATATTTAATATTATAAATTCTAATTCGAGTATAAGTATAAGTGAAAATGTTGTCATTAAAAAAATATATTTTATGAGTTTATATATTTTTTGTCAGCTGTGTACAATATCGGAGAAACTTTTACATCGCTTGGATTTGTAGAGGTGTTAAAGTTCCCTTTGGTAAAATATAAGACTTGTATCGGAATACCGCGTAGAATAGTCATCATACGAAACTTCTGAACTTACTAGACTTAAGCTAAAGAAACCGTATTTATTGAAACTACGAGTATTTTTTTTTGTAATACATTTGATCTTGGTTTGGTCTTAATGCTCTAGCATAAAGGTTAAAACATATACGTATATTTTTAATAGGAAAAAAATGAGGTATGACAGTTATCCGACGATACGCAAGTTTTATTATTGAATTTTATCAATTGAATAATTTATTAATTATTTTATTTATTTATTGATTTTTGTTTTTACATATTTCTTAGATAATGAATAACATAACCATACCTAACTGGACATTGCCCGTACTAAGGTAGGCTAATTTTAATAGTTATTTAATAGATTGGTTACATGCAATTGTGCTGAGCTTTTTGTAAGTACAAAATAAAACTACGAAAATTAACATTGATATACATACACGTACATGTAATACGAATACATAAAAATATACATATATATTTATTAATATATATAATAAACTAATATATATAATAAGTTGAGAAATAGAAAATATCAATATTGTATTACACAGGAATATTATAATTGACCAGAGTCTCAGTGTCCTTTCTACCAAGATCAATTAACCAATTAGTCAGTGTCTTTTTATTAATTAATTTGCTATTAAGATTTATTTGCAGGATATCTTTTATTATGAACATATTACTTTGACATTACGGTACAATATTAAATGCTCAAACGGCTAGATATGGATAACTTTCCTTTTATATTATATTTATTACAAAATAAAATAAATAATAAAGAATAAAATAAATAATAAAGATAGTTCAATCTTTATAAAGTTGTCCTATAAGAAGTGGTTGCGTCTGTTGTACGAGTATTTCATACAGTTTATTAACGCAGTGATCTTGCACCTTAACCTCTTGTTGGTGTATATTAACTACACGTAGTTATCGTATCAACAAATACACTATGCACACATAAATAAACAGCTCACCCACACACACACACTTACCAACTATTATCAATTATCATCTCCCACAGTTTAGTACATTCATAATCTATTCACGTTTTCGCTTTTATAATGCTCATAAAATCATGCTTCGCAAAATGCCAAAAATCCAATCAATAAAATCAGTTGCTTATATTTTCCAAAAATAAAATGTTTTAAATTTTAAAATCATTTTTAGATTTTGAATAAAAATCGTACAGTAATAATAATTTTATTGATTTCAAAAAATAAATGTTTCGATGTAAATCGGGTTTTATCTTATGGATCCAGAAAGTAGCGTACAGACCTATCTAACGCCGACATGATAATATCTCTATAGTACCTACTCGCAATGCGAGAGCACGAACTGTCCCTCTAATAGCCAGCATCCAAGCCTGTCCGCACTAACTGCGGTCCTGGGCGCTATTAAAACTAATGTAATTTCTTCTCCTGTTCACATTATGTCCTTGCTCAGCAATTTAACGACACTATGATAACCCCGTGAAGTGGTCTCTCCCCGAAAGACTATCATGGCACACATGGTATGACATGGTATGTATTTATTATCAAGCAGATTACAATTTTAGTAACCTTCAATTTAATAAAAAAAAAAGATTATTTATAAAAATATTTTATTAGCCTGCTCCTATAAAATTTCCCTAAACTAGGTACAAAAAAATGCCCAGCCATACAATTATGTTTTCTGGGAATGTTTTTATGTTCATTAATTTAAAATATACTAATTTAAAATGTCTACCATAAGTAATAATCCTAAATCTGCATGTCAAATTTTACTTTCTTACTACTACTTTCGTTTAATGTCAGTGACGAAAGACGTAATCGGGACGTAAAATCTCCATGTAAAAAATATATTTTTCTTTAAAGGGACACACTCAGTTAGAACTATACATATGCAAAGGAAAGTTTAGGTTAATGAGTGGACAGAGAGAGGGGTGCGCGGAGATACTGTTTCTCGTATCTGGTAGATTCCACGAGCGCATAAACTCAGCGGTCTGAACCGAGAGGATAATAGGCACACGGGGGATACAATTAACGCTTTGATGAAATTTAACTGTTCCATACTTGGACGGGGGAGGGGAACTCAACCAGTATCTCTTTAAGTATTATTATAAAAAACAAATATTTTTTATACATAATAGCATATACCTAACATGCCTACCATGCCTAACATGCCTAATATACCTAGTATTAACATGTAATAATATACCTTAATAATAATAATATACCTAATATACCTAGTATTAATATGCACTGCACTAACGAAAAGAAAGCGTCGATAGTAATTCCCGTTTTAGTGGTGGAGAAATTGCAATAATTATTTATTTCTAAATTAAATTCACTACCTAGAAAAATCATTCAATGGTCAAGGTATAAAAATCTATGAAAGGGGAATCTATCTTAGTAATGTCATGATTTTGTCATATCCCTTGTAGGTCGCTTACTGCGCTTCTATGCCATTAGGTACCGAAATTTTATGTCCTACTTAAGAGTAACCTAAATTTTAAGTTAGACTTTACCGATAAACATAGAATTAAAAAAAAAAAACCATAAAGGTCTGGAAATCACCGGGCGTGCAAATGTCAAAATTGGCGGCAGTAATGGGCGTCGTGATCACCTACCACACTAGAGAAGTTTCACTTCGAAAAATAGTTATCTTGATATTCAAAAGAGCGGTAGCACCGACCACAGTAGCTTGGGAAGGTTGCCTGCCGAATAGCATTGAAAATGTACTTCAGCGAACCCGAGGGCGTGCCTTCAAGCACATAAAGGCGTCATGGACGAGTTTACCTTCAAACCTAATAATCTTTGAAACTGTACTCTTCTATGAAGCCACAATACAGTACACTTTCTAGTGTCTTTGGACCATCATTAAATTAATGTTATTAGGCTGTTTCAATACGACACGTTAACGTTTCAATTTTTTGAAGTTTTGAGTGCGTAATAAAAAAAAACCTTATTCAAAAACACGCGTTCATGATAAGAGGGTGCGTCTCTCTCACAATGCAATAATAATAATTATCAGAAATGCCTATCGCTTTGTTTTGAATGTCGAGTCCAGTCACCCACGTGTGTTTTTTTTTGAGTTTATAAGTTCATATAAGTTCATATTTAGAGAATTTTATTGTATGTAATTCTATGTAGAAATATCAGGAATACTCAGCTTTTCATATGAAGTATTTTAGTTCATATTTAGTATTAGTTTATTATTTGGGTTATTCGTTTACAACATAGGTCATGTATATTCTATAACAATAGGTAATATCTATGCATTACTATGAGTGTATATATATCTATTATTACTACAATATATTTTTGTAAACTAACCATTAAAATTATTTATTAGTTATTAACGGTACATATTATTATTATTATGTATGTATTATTATTATTTATATATTATGGATTGCATACAATTCAATTCAAACAATTGTAATCGTATGTTACGCAGTGAGATGGTTATATACTCATAAGAACGATGCTTCTAGTAGTCTACTTTAGTACGGGCATTGCCCAGTTAGGTAGTACCTACTTTGTATAATGTGAAATTAATGTTCAAGCTACTGTCAATAAATAAATAAATAAAATAAAAATAAAATACAGACATATACATATACAAAGTAAACGGTGCGGTACGGCCTCGCGACTGGAAGAACGTATGATAAGAACCTTTTAATATTTGTATTATCGTGTAAAGCGTACATTTTTTTTTTGGTCATGACATCAAAATTTAAAATCGCAGGATCAATTGGCTAGATTTATTAATCGGAAATGGCCTTGGGACACGATCTATACTTAAGGTTTTCGCGCGCAGGAGACGAATTTGAGACATTTTGGTACCCAGAGGCTTTTAGGTAGATTTCACTGGGAAAGTCACCTATTGCAATGGGTACCATGTCCTGACTTCCGGAAAATTTTAACATATCTTCGCGTTTCACATCCCTTAGAACCCAAAACCACCCTCAATTTAACAGTTTATCTATCTGCCGTAATTTTACGCCAATCACTTTCAAATTGATACAAGACCAACATCTCGGTCAAGTTCGTTAATGGCCAAAATCAGACCGGAGGCGGGAATGGAGGTTTTTTTATTCGAAAAAGTGATAACTTCCTTAGTATATAAGATTTGGAATTCATTTAAATTGTATATGATTCCTCAGGTAAAGGCCTAAAACTTAACAAAGTAAATTTTTTTGAAAACACCAATCATTGGTCTTAGGGGTGGAAAAAAAATGTTTTTAAAATTCAAAAAATCGTACCTATCTTCGTTCGTTCAAAATGTTAATTGTAGGCCTATAATTTCCCTACATTATTTATTTGATACAATATTTGATATGAGCAACCCTTACAGCACAGTATAAAGAGGGATTCAGTATACTTACTCTCGCTGCGCAGGAGTACGGAGGTTTAAGGTTTGATAAAAATTCGTACAATTGAAGTTCGCCTATCTACTACTTTGATCAGGTGAAATCTACCTCCGTCTTCCGACGTGAAAGAGAGTTTTTTTAACCTAGGTATGTTGAGGTTTTTGATACCTAGGGGGAAAGGGGGTATACCTAGGGAGACTCCTTGATCGAATAAGTAGGCCATAAATCGTACAATAGGTATTTTTTGACTGTATATTGAATGGTTTAGCCTTTTAAGCAGAAACCTATAAAGTAATATATTTATATGTTATGAATATGTCAACTAGAGCATCTCCAAATAAAATTATTAAGTGCATCGAATATTTATCACTTCGATACAGGCATTACGCCTAGTGAATTGATTATCATCCAACATATCTGTACCTTTTTTCTATAGTTAATTATATTTATGACATTAACATTTATTCTTAAAAAAGAAAAAGGAAATTTTTAGTGTTATATACTTATGTGCATAATGTACTTATGGATATATAAATAAATAAATTAAAACAGCGAAATCTAAGTTTGAAAAATTAACATTGGAGACTAGGCTGCTTGAGAACTGCTCTCATCATATTGAGCCCGCCCTTCTGATATTTGAGTGCCATCGACGTCGGCTAATAAATAATTTGATTTGAAACTTTTCCAATAAGTTAAGCTTAGACCCCTCTTGAACCTGGCCAAGTTTGGTTAATTGCTGACGGGACTTCATCGTGTAGACTATGACCGACATAACTTTTAACTCTCCGTTAAAAATCATTGCAAATTGTCTTGAATAAAAAAACATAACGCATTTAATTTTCAATTTTATTTATTTAACAATAAACAGATCAATTAAAATAGATTGACTAGTGTACCGAAATTCACATATTCTAAATGTTGTCTTCTTAGATCTTGTAAAAAATATAAAAGAAATCACTGAAATTTGTATATTTGTAGCCAACTTGAATACACACGCATTATATGCTGTGTTTATTTCTCTTTAAATATAACATATAATCAACAAAATTTGTAAACATTCCAACGACAAACAAGGCAACGATCAAAATTATAAATTTTCAGGTCTTTTGTGGATTTTTTATAACGATTTTTAGGTCTGTTGCTCATCATAATATTGAAACTTATGATTTACCTGAAGAAACTTATCGGATAATATTCCCCGGGCATTTTCCCGATTGTTTTAAGAATGTTATTATACCTATTACCCATTTTTAAAAACGGAGAAAGCACGGAAATGAAAAACTATCGGCTTATATTTTTGCTACCTGTTATAACTAAAATCCTTGAAAAGATAGTCAAATGTCATCTTTAAGAGTTTTTCGAAGCAAACAACTTACTGTCTCCCAATCAATTTGGCTTCAGGGATGGTCGTGGAGTAAAGGACGCCCTTTTAAAGCTCACTCAATATATAGTCGCAGTATCGATACTCGATAAGTGTGCGGCCATATTCCTCGATTTAGTCAATGTTGCGACTTGCTCATGTATTCCACCAGAAGGTGTTAAGACTGTAAAATATCTTGGCGTACAAGTTGATCAACACCTTCGATGGAGTGATCACTATACCTATTGAGTAAAGGACTACACTCATAAATGTCTGTTTATAAAAATATAAGAAACTGCCTAGATAAAAGTAACACTTAAAATGGTTTCTAACGCTCTGAAAAATTCCATTTTACCATATGCCGTTTCGGTTTGGGGAGGCTTTTCTCGTACAGTACTAAACCCCCTAATAAAGTGCCAAAAAGCAGTTCTCCGAATTATAAATCGGAAACCTTTTCGTTATAGTTCCAACGTCTTATTTTCTGACTAGAAAGTCCTTGATATCCGACAAAACGTCATCCTTAATCAACGGTTCATTAAGCAACAACCCCTAGATATTATAGATCCTACAATTATTGTAACTCGATCAAGGTTACGAGGAAATATGAATACCACTTTTGGGCAAAGGCATCTCAATTTCCTTGGACCTAAAATTCCAACAGCGCAGATGAGCAGATTAAAAAAGCACAATCTAAATTCAGTCTTGCAAAAAATATTACCAAATGGCTCCTCGCACTAGGCAGAGACGCATCTGAAAAGATGGTGAGCAAGTGTGTTACAATAGAAAAGCTAGCATAATTTGGACTATAATAAGTAATTGTATATACTCGTATATTCTTTATGTTTAGTTTTTCTATATATTTATTATATAGTCGAAATTCGACCGTAATTCACTAAACTTTTAAGTTTGAGCATTATTGACATTCTTATACTTATAATTATTGCATTTTATTTTTGTTCTATTACGCCAGCTGCGAGCGCTTACAAATACGTCATTAGCGTGTGTTGTTTGCCTTAATTCAAATTTCTTGGAATGACATACAAAAGTTATGTTTTTTTGTCTTGACATTATTTTATTGACATTGACAGATTATTGAAAAAGGAACGTTTGAAATCACACAAAATTCACAGTTCGAAAGCCATTCAGTCAATCTGTCAGTTAGTATGAACGTTTTATTTTATTAAATTTAATGTATTTATAACACATATTACAGATAATTTTAACTTTTCGCACTCCTTCTAAACGTAAACTATACACGTTAACGTTAACTATATACTCGTACTCTCACACAGCTCCGTGCGCGCAATATGCTTAAAAAGGAATCCGAAGTTTTCCCTTCACGTATTAATATATAGATTATATATTAAATAAATATATATTGTATGTAATATACAGGATGTATTAATATTCACTGATGCCTTTTAGGGGGTTGATATATATCGACAACTAAACCGGTCTCACAAAAAAAATATTTCATACTAAAATAATTATATTATTAAACAACTTTGTTTTTCATCGAAGCGCTTCGCAAAACCCGCGGGCGCGAGGTCATTCCTCAGACTTCGTTTTTCACTTAATTGGGAAACATGCTTCCAATTTTTGTATTTATGATGTTTATCCTTTTGTTATTAGTATAAGTATAGTAGTATTATAAAGTTGTGTTGGCATAAGTATTGTATTGTTTCTGCAACCTTCCTTCGGCCGCTCTTAGAACAGGATGTTTAACCTAGTTAGAGCAATTAGAATCATGTTACTTCAGAGCAACAATAAATGACTGGTGTTTAATTTGTCTATATTATAATAATTGAATTTATTTTTCAGTGTTATTTCAGAATTTATATATCATTTATTGTTGTGACTTCTATTGTACCATAACGAATAAATAAATAAAATAAATAAATATCCGATAAGGTTCTCCGGTTCAAATAATACAATATCAATATTCTCTCACCATGACCAATCACACTGCGACTTTGGTCGAATCACTCTTTGGGTCGTGCGGTGTTTTAATTTTAACATCTTTGTTCAGATTCAAAAATATAAAATTAATACGTTAATATTAGGTAGGTACCCCTATAATAAGAAACATAAGTCACATAATAACACGAGTTATATATCAAAGGTCGCATGAAAACGTCGTTGAAATAAAAAAAATAAAAATATTATTATGAAGGTTAATCAGGTAATCTCTTTTAGGGAGTGCCTCTATATCCGCCGAGGACAACTTTCCTGTTTGGAATTTCGCCGGAGCATCGGCCGGGCATTCTCAAGCATTCAAGGGAGCAATCAGGGCAAACCTTTGATAAAAGAGCTTCAATGGAAAACAGCTCCATTGCCGATAATTTCAATGATCCACTGTGGAAGCTATTTTCGAAAATACGGGCAGTAAAAATGATAGGTATATTAAAACACTATGTACGTAAAAGCATTACCATGACTCATCAATCACATGTTAGTCACATGGATCGTACGTCCTCTATGCAAGCAGATCAGATTCGGTCGCGTTGTCGTGGTTAAGGAACTCCGCCAGCTTAGGCCGGAGTACCACTTTTATACCTCTAAAGTCTAAATAAAGAATAAAGTCTAGGTGGAATTTGAGTACAGCCATCGACTAAAATATCTGTTCCGCGTGAGTAGAAAAGAGATAAAAGAACCACTGTTTAAGAACAAACACCTCGCACACTGCTAAAATGCTCGTCGTAAAATCTGGTATCTGGAAATAAGCGCTGGTGTCTGGAAGGGCGCAGAACGACTCGAAATTTGGTGTTTTATAGATGTTGTTTCGTGTTGGTGTTGACATTTCGGTAGTAGCCAAGAAGTATTAAGAGTGGTTCCGTTTTAACAAACATTTGCACGTGTAAGTCGTACAGAACTAAGGAACGTTTGTGTTATAAGTTTAGCGATATGAATTATATTTTTGAAGCCATGAAAGTGCATAAAGGGAGACCTTGAAAAATCAACGAAATTACTGCGGCGGTAGTCAGTATATTTAATGTATGGCCTTTGGCGGTATAGTCAGTATATTTAACGTATGGCCTTTATGATTATGCGGAGCTGTCGCAGAAACAGTACGGTGACGTTTATTACAATTGGTTTGTCAAAGATAAAAGCTTGACGAATGACTTCAAGGCAAACAAGAACCATATACCAGAACCGAAAACCTGGAAGGTAGTGACTTTTAACCGACATCAAAAAGGAAATTTGAAGTGTTTAAATTTTAGTATATGTCTAAGAAAGAAACTACATTTGTAGTAAATTCAGATAAAATAAGGAACAGATTTTAATACTTATGTTTGTATATATACGTCAGACTTTAATATCATGTATCAACCTAAAATGTAATATAAACATATGTGTACATAAGTTTGAATCTCTCTTCTTATTAAATAACATTATATTTAATATACAACACTATTTTAGAACTCAGTGTATACAGTTTAAAGATTATCATTATATGGCGGCTCGGTCAAACAAGGCAAAATTTAATACATGCATAAAACTTAACAGAAGATTTATCCGTCGAAATACTAAATGACAAATGACCTAAAGTTTGTACATGGTCAAACATTGTTCAGTAGTTTAGGCAGAAAGTGTAACAAATCAAAATGACAAACACATGACAGAAGTATCTCTACTTCAATCTTGAATTTATCTTGGCTGTCTATTTTAATCTTTAGTTTACTAGTTTAGTCGATTTTACTTGAGATCCTTTGACTAAAATCCACATCTTCATCCTGTCCACTGGCGGTGGCCAGTCCCTCAAGCAAAATTGTTTAAACAATTCTAGAAATTATAATCACACCCAAACGATGTTACGTTCGAGCAATTATGGTTAGATAAAATATATAAATTTAAACTTATATAGCGTCTTGAATGTAACGAGAAATTATTTAATTAAATAAAAAAAAAATAAGAGAAGAGTTAGCAATGAATTACTACGGCCATATTAAAAAATCATCATTAAACAAAATAATGTCAATAAATATTATAAAGTTTATGCACGTTATAATGATTTACTTGGCGAAACGCGCAATGTCATAATCGTGTAATAATTTGTAAATAAGTTATACATTATTGCAAATAATGTATAAATTATTTACTATAAAAATAAGGAAATAAAATGTCGGGGTTAGGAGATCAAGAATGTTTTCTGAAATCTTTTAGATTAGCGCCTAATTATAATATTGTGTATCAAAATAAATAACAGGAACGATATCTGAGTATTACACAATTTATGATAAGGCAAGCATTGAACGAATACCCAAAATTTAAATGCTTTGCGGAAAGGGTTCTTTACCTAAGTATTTTACCATATATTGAGTACCTACTGTCTGATTGGCGTAGGATAATAGTGATTTTTTCGAAATAGTATTTTTTCTAAAATAATGTACGCCACATATTCTCGGTTTTAACCTGATTCTTGGATTTAGATTTGATTGAGATAATAAGACATTACACCACGTTAGACTATAAAGGGGCACATAATATTCTTCATCGACATCGTTCATATATTTTATTGGTGTTTTTGTTGCCGTGGGTCACCCCTGACATATTTTCGATACATCCGATACATTATTGCGAAATCTCGCATAAACTAACATTTACCATGTGCCCCGTTTCACTTCGATGGCGATATTACACCTAAATTATTTATTTTTGTTTTATTAGGTAAAATAAATAAAAATACAGCATATTAACATGAACATAAATGAAAAAAACAATAAAGTAATGATGCCATGAACGTTTTTCCACACATAGTTTAACGTAAGTGCAAAATGAAAAATATATATCAAACGTTAATAGTGAACTAGGCGTGGGTGTATGAGAAGTGAGGATGAGTGTGAGGGTTGAGGAAGAGAAGGTGTAGGTAAACTAAACCTACATAATACAATCACAAATTGTGCTGAAGGGTCATAGAAGCTTGCACTGCCTTTAAAAATACCGATTTGCTCAAATTAAATAAGTCTATCCCGACAAATTCTTTGTTGTATGTATCTGTAAAACGACAAATACTTGCCGAAGTTGGCGCACCGTGCACCATGAAACAATTTGTATGAGTTCTATCTCGTTGAACCAGAATTTGAAAGCAGCTAGCATGAAAGAAGTTATTATTTTAGTTAAATTAATATTTAAGTTTGATCATTACCTAGAGAGACAATGTATATGTAACGAAACCTTTTAATTAACAAAAGGTTTCGTTATAAAAAAGGACAAAGAACGTTAAAAAAAATATAAAACATCTTAAAAAGGGCAGTTTTGCGCAGCTTCTTGATAGGAGCTACATCACGCACAAACGGATTCTATTGAGTAATTTCAATATGAAACAATTTTACCGTTTGGAGTTTCATACTGGGTCATAATAAATGACCCAGCCAGTTATCTCCTCGCTGCGCCGTGGCCTACATTTTAAATTTCGTTGAACTAAGTTTCAATTTAGAATAAAGTCTCAGTTTACGCTGATAAAGTGCTAAAATTAAATGCATTTTAACCGTCATGTTTTCAAATTCGTGTCACTTTAAAATAGTGACGTCAATAAGTCTATTATTCTTTTTATCTTTGGTTAGGTACGAGATTTATTTTTTGGTTTTATATATTTGGTAGATTTTATAATCTTATTATTCCAACCGCCGCGTGGATTAGATTTGCAAAATTTAATTTATAATTTACAAAAGTAGGTACATCGCATTTTTCGCTTGTTTGTATTTCCAGTGACTCTTATATTATATTACAGGACTCTTATATTTCAAAGCTCAAAACCAGTGCGTCCCAGTAAAAATGAAAAAATATATATAATAACTTCCACATCTTAGTCTCGTATTGTTAAATTGCTACTTTACTTGTATATTTATATCGAATCCCACTTCTCATTTTTCAAATCGCTTAAAAAGTAAATGAATCAAACAGAAACAAAATTAATGAAGCGTTGAAAGAAAGAGATTATGTAGGTGCAAAAGCAAAGGAAAAATGTTTACTTTTGTCTCTCACGAAGCCATTACAAATAGCCGCCGGCGCCTCGGATAAATCATGATCGACAGTTAACGCCAAGTCTGTATCCGGGATGCTGCGATAGACGACGCCTAATGAGCCAGAAAAATCTCCATCTTTAATCCCTTCCACTCGGCCTGAGGTGGCCCGTATAATCAGCGCCGGCGACCCCGCGATAACGACATATTTTCTCCGATGAATAATGGGAAAAAAGTGCGCGGTCCAACATAATAGGAGGCTGCGATTAATAACGTGGAAAATGCGTAAGTCATCCGCGCGAGATAAGGCAAAAAGCGAATAACGCAAACAGACTTACTCTCCTTCCGACCTGCTTAGCTTAGAAAGGAACAAAGAACGAAAGACACCAGAACTAATTTAACCATTAGCGTCACATTAGGCGTTTAAGATATATTTTTAATGCAGATAGTTGGTTATTTAAAATGTATTTCCGCTTTATAAAATCAATTATGAAACTTATTGATTTGAAACTAACAGATAACGATGCAGAAAACTTTAGGAGCTTTCGGCGTATGACAACTCAGCTTTTCTGGTCTAGTTATTTGGCTATTCCCGATACCATATTTTTTTCTACTGATGATGAATGTTTTATTGACGTCGCGCCAATTGCAAGAATTTGCCTATGGTTTATACTGTTCGAAAGAGTATAAATTACAGAAGTTTTTAAATTATTTTAACACCCAAGGTTGCTGTATCTCTTATCGAAATTTACCCGAAAACCCAAAATATCCCATGATACTAAAAGTTTTTGCGAAAAGAAAATCTCATTATTATTGTTTACTTAATATTTTGATATTTGTTATAATATTGTGCAGAATAAATACATATTAGAGTAATAGAAAAAAAAATTGTTTAAATATGTCATCTTTCATTATTGTGTAATTGGCGTATAACTGCATATTTTCGGCGTTATTTAAAACAAGCTTTGTACTAAGGTAAGTATGTTATTATATTCTTTTTTATATATCATAGTAATTTATACAATTCAATTTAAATAATTGTAATTATATGTTGCGCAGTGAGATGGTTATGTTTAAAAAAGCAATACTTGTAGAAAAGTCTACCTTATTACGGGCTTTGCCTAGTTAGGTAGAACTTTGCATAATATGTAAATTTATGTTTAAATTACTGTTAATAAATTATTTGTTTTACAGATTTTGTGATTGTGAAGGCAAATGAAAGAACAATTAAATTGTTCTAACATAAATCGTATTCTTTTCGATACGCAGATGCAGTAGGTAGTATAACCACAATAGACAATATACTTCTAGCTACTCTTTAGAAGGTTACATCGGCAAAAACTGAATGACACTGTGCGCCTGGCAGCGGTAGGGTAGCAATTGCCCGCTAGCAATAGTTTCGTGTCCAAAGCGCGCTTTTTTTGCCTCGGCTGGATGTTGGCGCGGCGCGGCGCGGTACGGCCCGGCGCCAGGAAACTTCTCTCGCAAACGCTTCCAACTTCCTACCGGCGCCGCGCCGCGCCGCGCGCCGTCGGTGTAATTGAAGAGGCAAACGGTGAAAACACGTAAATGACAGTTTCGTGTCGATATTAAAACCCGATTATCTCAAGAATGAAGTACATGAAAATTTGATCCATCGTTTTTTTTTACAGATTTTCATGTTTTCAGAAAACAACACTAAATCTAACCGTGCCGATACCATAAAAATTAAACAACTAATAAATAATAATTATTATTATATATTCGGGTTAAAATTAAACAAACGATGTATTAGGCAGTGAACAAACGTTGTTCATATTGTAACGATCCTGGCAGCATCGCGAAACGGCCAGGACTGCTCTATAATTTCGAATGTTAAAAATAAGTACAGTTTTGGCAGGGATGGATTCGATTCGCATGGGCTAAGCATGGTGTAAAATCTAATTTGATTATTATTATAAACATTTGGAAGTCGGGATAGAAAAATCGCCAAATTGATCTGTCTTTTAATGAGTAGTGTCTAATTTTGCATATCGTGTAAATCTGTTATACCGGCACCCAATTCGGGTACCTCTTTACATTCAGATACATTTTGGATAATCAAAATTGAGTAGTCATCAAAAAGTCCTAGTGGTGGACGTTGCAATATTCATGTGCAGAATCAACCCTTAACTACTGCTGACTTTAAGTTCACCCTGTATATCAGTTTAAATTAAAAAGAGTAATACTATATGGGCATAATATATCAAAAAGGCATGTACTGTGTCATCATTAGTGAGAAAGTGTTTTTTTTTATTTGGAAACTATCCGCAGATAAATATTTTCAATAGTGTGTCTTAAATTCGGTCCGCGACTTAAAGTACACTTTGTTGTAAACATTCGGATCTAAATAATTTTTACAATATAATAAATCTCATCAAATTCCTGTAAACTCTTGTAATTAGGTATGTAGTTTTCGTCCTGTTTCGATTTAATTATAATATTTTTATCAATCATACTGAAAACTAATATATGCATCTACTATACGCGTATCATACAGATAAAAATAAATATTTTGTATATATTTTTTTAATTTAATTTCACTAAAGCTTAATATTAAATAGTCCCAAATAAAAGCTTTTAGTCGATGTCAGCAAATAAAATGATGAGCGATGATAAGAATAACGATGAGATAGTGCGAATCTAGTGGTTAAGGCGTTGGATTATTGACCCAAAGGTCGCGGGTTCGAATCCGCACATGGTCATATCATTTTAAACGCTTCATTACCACCATCTCCCCTGAATCTAGCACAGGCACATTTGACTTAATTGAGTAGGGCCCAAAAATAATTGTATATGCTCATAATAATTGTAATTGTGTATATATGTATTATATTGTATTGTAATTGTATATGGTCATAGATTTTTTTTTTAAAAAATAAAAAAATAAATGGACGAAGAAAGATCCTTATAAAAGGATGAATTTTTCTTCGAAATAATATTTTATTTATTGACGCTGAGTAAGCAGAAGAAGGTCAAAGCTCGGCCATCTAGCGGCGTCGCGCGGAACGCATAAGATCGATCATTTAGTTAGTGGAAATTGAATTACGAAGCGATCCATCATATGCCAGATATAGCGACGTACCGTGAAAACTTGGAGATCCACGGAATAATCACAAAAGATTTTTTCCCGACAAACGGTTGAATAAATAAAACAATAAAATAGTTAATAAACGAAGTTATAGGGCGTCATGTCTTACTCTGTGCGGTCAGTAAACAATTGTTAGTTTTTATTTAATTACAGCTTCATAATATAGAAATAAAAAAAAAACTTGTTTCTTTTTTAGATCATTTTTCCTAAGGCTCTAATATATTTTATAAAAGAGCAATCCAACTAAAAAGGAACTATTAGCAGTTTATCATTTATTAAATTTCTCGGAAATAGAATTGAATTTAAAAAATCTGCCTTTACTATGTTGAAGACATAAATAAGATCAAGGATATTTTTTTTATGATTAAATATCCATGGTTACCAAATGAAATAAGAAATAGAAAAAAGGGTCCAAATGAATCGAAATTAATATTTATCCTTTGGTTTCGCCTTAAGGTGGCTCTTTCTTTCTGGGTTGACCGTTAAAGATTGTACTACGGCAATAATATCACTATTTGTACCATGTAAGTGTCAAATAGAGTTTTGAAAAGTTCGCTTTGCATAAATATTTTTTGTTATATTAACCAAGCTTTTAAACATAGAATGCAAACGATAGATTATATAGATTATACGTCAGTCTCAAACTGTTTGATATATATATATATATCGCATTTAAACAATTATTGTTGAAAAATGGTTCTTTTTTTTGTAAAATCTAATTATGTATTTTCTATAAGGGGCAAGGAATACACTATCCTCCCTGCCTCTTGAAATAAACGATTTATTATAATATGAAAAATATAATTTTATCTCTTTTTTGATGTGTAAATTATTTTATTTAATATTTATAAATACTATTGTATATAGTGTTATTATTCATAGATTATCGCAGACAAAAAGTATTAAATTCAATGCATTTTCTCTTATTTGTAGGCATATGACATTTTATTTTTACATACATCTCTTTTACACATTAGAGCTTAGTTGCCATAGCTTAAAATATATTTTGTGATTTTTTTTGGCCAAACGCCCTTGGAAATTGGTTGATCAGAAGATAAACATAACTTTAGATGCTGAAGTTCGCACTCCGAAAAACTTTCGAATGGCGAATGCATCTTATCAAAATGGCCGCTGAAGATTCATTAATTCGATGCGTCCCGCTTACCCCACCCACCCCACCCTGCCCTGGCTCCTAACTTCTTTGGCTCCTGACGAGTTGTGCCGAGCAAGCACGAGGATAATTTTTCATTTGACTTACATCGTCTTCGCGCCAGCATCCAAAGGAGATGTCCAACAAGGTGCACGGCATCTCAAAGTGGAGAAAAAAATGTTAAACATATATCCACAAGTTGTACCTATATTACAATTATATACAAATCTTGTAATAAAAATATTAACGGTGAATACATGTATAATAACCGCAAAAAATATTCAAAAATTAACAAATAATAATGTTATTGACAATTATTTTATAATAGTATGTGAATTTAATGAGTTCATATTTCAGGATGTTTGTATTGTGACGGTAAAATTAATAAACAACCGGTAATAGCTCAAAAAAGAGGGTTTTTTGACCCTCACTCACAAAATAGGTTTCGACTGGGTTCCCACTACTGGATATATTGCTCGTTGCTATTGCGCATTTAAACTTGTAAAAACTTGTATGTTAGTTGACATAAGAAGTCTGGTCCGGGAGCGCGATAAAATTAAGACTGAAGACTGAAAGTGCTGTCTTCGGTTATGAAAATTAAACCGTGAGAAAGGAATTTATAATTCATCTCAAGACGGTCTATGATTGACGCCACGTCGTGTGAAATGCAACTTAGCATTTTTCCAAACAAAGCAAATACTTGTGTTTTTCAAGAAAGAATTTGTAAACTAATTAATTTTAGTTGCCTTTGACATCAATACAAAACTATCAGTTAAACTGGGCATGAGAAATGTATATCTGATAATTTTATAGGTGTGCAATATGCTTACGTTACCAACTAGTGGCGACGGCACAGTATAAATTATGACTAATTTTATATAAACATCATAGTTTTGTACTTATTGTTATTTAATTATGCTGAAATTGTAGCGAACACATACATCGTATTACTGAGCTTAGTATAAGATGATAAGATAAGATAATTTATTTTCCATGAACAAAGTTATTGTACAGGAATGACAATTACATATTTGTACATACCGTTACACTTCAATTACAAAAAAAACAACAGAATAAGACAATAGAGAAATAAGAATAAAGAATACAATAATAACAAAAAAAAAATAAAAAAATACATGAACAGAAGTTACATGTGCATTGTGTATACCTAATTTATCACTTAACTATCTAAATTCCTTAAAACTATAAATATTTTTTTCTAGAATATATTTCTTCAACCTAAGCTTAAACTCACGAAAATTATTTATACTTTTAAAACTTTTAGGTAGCATATTAAAATATCTTAAGCCTAAATAATAACATGTAGATTGGTATTTGGCGGTACGGGCTGACACAAATTGAAGATAATTACTTTTATGACGTGTATTAAACTCATGAATATCACTATGTTTATTGGCAAATATTTTATTATTATAAAAAAGGCAAATTGCTTCTAGTATATATATACCATAAATTGTAAGTATGCACAGTTGTTTAAAATAAGATGTATTTAAGGTGTGCAACGAATGCGAGTCAACGTGCATTGGGGAAGTGTGTGCATTTTCGTTGGAATAAATAAGCCAAGCTACGTACGCGCAGGGCACTAGAATTTTTCAACGTGAAGCTGAGAGGCGCCCGAGCGATAGAATCGATGCAATTTATAAAGGAAACTTGTTAGCCGAGATGCGCAATCTCCTGAAATATGAGCAACGTCGCCTTAAGACGCCAACATCGCCGACGGAATTCCGAATTCTGATCTGAAATTCGCGTGCAGATTTTTTGAGTTCGGGGATAGAATTGACTGACGTCAGCTGAATATCAAGTGGGCTGGCAGCTTAATCTTTTCTTATCATCAATTGTAAATTCGACAGCGTTGCTTTTTGTAAAAAAATACATTTGCAATACTGACTGCCGGGAGTATCGGGACATAGGAAGGGTTGCGGCAAATCTAATCCCTATTAATACATAAAGTGTTAATTACCAGGTGCACATATTTGGCAAGAAACAAGTAAATTTTCAGTGTAACAGCCCGTCCAGAATTAGTAATAGTATGTCTTTAATTAAAAAGTTTTAAAAAACCTATTTCTCAAATCTAGGCAAAGTAAAAACATGACCAATAAATAAAATATTAAATGGTATAAATTACACAATTTGTACACACACACAATTGTAAAATGTAGTTTGTAAGTACATGTATGTACACACGTATGTACGTACATGTATGTTTGTATGTACACACGGGTGCTTCAAAATGGTGTGTAAAAAATATTCTGTGCGTGGTTAAAAAGTTAGACATTATATTATTAGGAGTGTTATAAATTTAAAAAAGGAATCATTCTAAGATACATTTCTCAAAAAAATTACCTTTTAAAATTTTAAATGTAATATTTCAACTCAATAAAATAGGAAACAAATTATAATTAGGTGCCTTCATGCGAGCAGTCTTCGAAAAAATAAACGAAATAATTGCTATGACCAAGGCTAAACACGACATTGCGTTAAAATCAAATCAATTCAATGTCACCTTATTCACGTTTATTATGCATCTGGTAACAGTGCATTACTGTTACAATACAAATAACTAGTAATGTTACATTTGATTGCACAAAAATAAAACACTACACCAACCTAGATATCATTCATTCTGCGGAAAAAGAATAGTTCGACTAGTCTATGAGCCCCGGCATAATTTGTGTAACGAAATAGCGAATTTCCCCCTTGATTAAACCAACAAACGCCATCTGCCGTTTATCTCGATTATTATCTATGTCTCCGGTTTGATTCCTAGCTGTAATGCAAATTTGTTGCTTGCCTGCTGGTAACCTGGTTTCGCTCACGGAGGTAGTTTTTTGGATATTATTTTTTCATTCGTTTTGGTTGCATGGGCGTTTGTGAAGGGCTCCCGAATGGCGGCCGCAGTTTTAATCATAAATTTTGCTGTGCGAGGAAATTAAAAGATACGCACCTAGCCAGCCAGGACTGCGCTATCTATAAACCCGTTCTCCAGATGGAAGCGGTAAGTAGTTACTCGATTTTCAATTGATCTAGTTCTCCACCTTTTGATGTCGAGTTAATTTCTTTTTTTGCTCGCATTTCAGGGTTTTATCCAGCTACTTTTATCCAGCTACTTTTGAACAGCTACTTTTAACAGCTACTTTTATCAGCTACTATGGAATACTATAGGCTCCTATAGGCCAATAGGTTGTCGTGGGATATTTACCCCCTTATTTATTTGAAGAAGGAAAAAAAAACATACATTTCATTTCGGGAAGGACCCTTGCGCCTTTGGGCTTGCGAACGGCATTCCAGGAAATGTATGGAAAGGAAAAACGGGATTTCACAACTAAAGGGATCGATCAGGCGGCCTGGAATCTTTTGTTCAACTTGGTTATGTGTTTTTTATATTGTTTTTTATAACAGTTTTTTTATTAAATCTTTCATTCCTTTTTTTGAATTGCAAACCAGATCTTTTTATTTTTTACCACGATCCTGAGGGAGACCCGTTGCTCTCCTCCCGGAGTTACTAGTCGGTGTGTTACCTTTATGTTTTATAATTCTTTATTTTAAAATGTTGTTTTCTGTGCCTTAGTGCACAGTGGCGCCCAAATTTCATAGTGAAGAACGTAAACTTATTTGGAGGTTACATTTGCGATTGTAATAAACAAATATAAAATACATTTCATTTTAAACACACATAAATACACTCTCACAGATACACACTCACCCTTAAATACTTAAACCCCCATAAATACACCCTTTTAAACACACATAAATACACTTTTACAGATACACACTCACCCTTAAATACTTACATATTAGTTCACTATTAACGTATTCTCTATAAATATTTTTTCTCCATCTCACTGTACTTTCTTATAGCTAAAATATTTTTAAATTGATCTATCTGTGTAAAAATTATAAAGTTAAAATGCTGTATTTTTATCAAGTTTAATCCTAAGGTAGACGTACGTACCTCTCTCGTGTATGTCTGAGGAAAAAGAAGATATACCCCCCTCTCTTGCCCTGGCCTATTTTTTCAATCGAAATATTTGCACTAATATCAAGTGTGCCCCTGTATTCAATGACAAGTGCGGTTATAATGAGGTAGATTTATAGGCGACACGGTTGAAGCGGGTCATTTATCCGAGGTTGAGCGGTTTAGGCGGCGGTTTTTCTCGACACAAGATAAGGGCGTCACCGTCGCGTCAGCCGTGATTTTAGCTTGTAAGAAGAGATCCATTGGCCCTCCGGCGAGGAAATGAGGAGAGCGCCCTGGCAGTTCTGCGAGCGTGGCGAGCAACCACAGTTTCAAGTACGGAACGAGGTTCGATAATATATCATCGCGAGAAATGGTTTTTTTTTGTGATTTGAAGCGTTGGTCGAAGGTCCCTTACCTTGGACTCTGATGCTGTGGGACTGGACAAACAAAGCGAGTATGAAGCAGTTGTAGTAACTGGCATAACTCTCTTCCAGAATGCAAAATTATGCAATTTTATGCTTCTAATTAAATTTATTTTTATTTTATTTTCATTCACAACGAGAGTATCAATCAATCAATAATTTGAATAATAATTGAATCAATAATTTGTTTTTATTAAATGGTACATAAATAATCAAATACGATATTATTGTTTAATAATCTTTTGTATATAATATATAAAAGTTAATAATATAAAATTATTTTAAACACTACTTTCAAAATATTTTTTTTCGTAAGGGTTAAAAAATAATTTAGAATAATTTTATAATAAATTTAAATTTATAAATATTAATTATTAGGCCCTATTAAGCGATATTGTGAAGCATTTCTTTTGATTTAAATCAGTGAGTAATCACTTAGGGATAGTTCAGCGGAATTGAGCTATCACTAACTGCTCTGTATATAAATGTATTTGTTTTTTAAACTTATATTAATTTACTTATGAAGGTGAAAGTTTAATAATTAATGATCCCTCGATGCGATTTAAAAATATTCAACTCGAGGTTATTTTAGAGACGTATCGAGGTCAAATTATAGCGTTGTATATTTCGCGGCTGGAAGATTTTTAAATTATTTTATCAGGGAAAGAGAAAAAATTTAACACCCCTCACTCAAGAAGATTAGCGTTCTTTTTAAGGGGACGGAAGTGTAAAAATGATAAATGGCCGTTGAACGGCGCGGATTGATAAAAAACGACAATAATTTGTCTTTATTGTCAACGTTTAATACCCGAAACCGATAGGGCGTTTCTTTTTGCATTATTCTTTATCGGGAACTTTTTGAATTGGCAAACTTAAAGGGAAGTCTATTTATTGGTCGGCTTCTTTTACTTTATCAACCCTTCTTCTAATAAACTTTTATTTTATTTATTTTATTTAGCTTGCAATGGTCGTATGTCGGTTTAGGTCAAATCTTGCAAGCTGAATTAGTACCACTTTCTCTTATCCTACAGAGTTGAAATTTGATATGTTGATCAGTTCCGATGAAAATGCATTTTTATGATAAGTATGACCTGATTCTACGCACAGGTCTTCCTACGAAGGAACTCCACAACGGCCAACAGCACAGTCACAAAATTTTGTATACGCATTCCTGCACCCGACTAAAAGCTTGTTTTTAAATTTTATTATTTATTTATATTATTTTATTTATTTTTACTATTAATTTATTTATTTATTGACATATTTACTCTGATGTAAAATGAAATGTAGAAGAGCAAAATACAGACATATTTATATCCTATTGAAAATACACAGGAAGCTATTAACACTGCTACATTTTGTGCCCTGTCATTTTCATTTTGTGTCAGTAGAATCATAATTTGTTATGGCTACTGAAATTTAGTAGGCTCAACCAAAGCATATTGTAGTGTATACAATCTGTTTGATGGACTATACAAACCAATTCCTGTAGATTGATAAATCGTGCACCCAACAAAACTTTCTTGTAACCTGTACCAAACAATCTCTGTAGATGCAGCATTCAAATGATAAGTTGTGTGCACATTACAATACTGTTTTGTTACATCAAAAAACAAGCAGTAGTAGACTCGCGTTTCTCGCCTGTTCATTTTGTTTCTCTACCAAAATGTCAGGTAGAGCTTACAAAGCAGTTTGTTTATGTCTACCGGAGTTCAGCTAGGCGTACCAAACGTTAGTTGAGCCTACTGTAAACTTTAGTAATGGTAACCAAATAGTCTGTCAAGGTTACAAGACTCGTTCGTTTGTGCGAACAAATAACTTTTGCCAGAATCGAACTGAACGTTTAGCTGTAACTATATCAGCAGGAATTTCTTGTAGAGCGAACAGGATTTTTCTCTCAGTGCCGTAATCCGCCTTTGGGATTTCACTATTGTTTTAGGTACTGCCAAGTGTCATTGGTGATTCCGGTAAAACTATTTAAAAACTGCTGTTCGCAGGATATCTTCGACCTCAAACGAACCAGTTAAATTTAACTTATCATCTTACCAAGCAGATCACGTTGTTTTTTACTCATAATCCTAATTTTCTGTTCTTTTTTCTTATGTCAGTGTGTTACAAATTGGCAACCCAATCATATTTGATGGTATACATATAGTCAAGGGCGAATCCAAGGGTTTCATTAAACGCTCTAGCTCGTCGTATATTTACTATTTAATTTCTTTATTTATAGACACCTAAATATATTTGTTTTGTTACTATTTTCTTAGTAATATGTTTATTTTTTTATTGGTTTTGGTTTGAAAAGTTGCTCATTAAGCGGACATTCTATGCAAAATGTAATTATGTATAAGAAAAAAACCGCCTATTTAGAGTGGTTTTATCTAGCGTGAACCATTAATAATTTAAAATGGCTTTTCTGAGTGATGTCGAAACAAGAAAAGTCCCAGAAGCAGTGAAGAGGAATCATAACGTAATTTACGTCGACCTTAAAAAGGAAAGCGCGCTTGAAATTTCCCCGCAAGTCGGCAGCCGCGCTCTCGGCCGCCCCAAGGCGGAAAAACGCACACAGATAAGATTAATGGTCGTCGATTTATGGCCTTTAAAGAATATAGGGTTGCCAGCACGCGTTAAAACCAATTTAAATTTTATGTCAAAGTTCACGTTTTAGGTTTTATGAATCTACGTGAACAAACGGTACGGATAAATCATATCAATGTGTTTGCCCTGTCATAATTCGCATAAACAAAAACCAATAAACAAATTGTAGAAATGGAGTCATTATCATAAGGAAATATTAATTATTCATTTCATTAAATGCTTAAAAAACCGTTTTTGGAAGGTTAACTTCACATGAATAGACAAGGTTGGTGTTGTGTGACGAAAATCAGTGGCAAAAACCGAACAACGATAAACAATCAGTACACAGATGAAAAGAGTAAGAAATTCGCTCAGCACAAACAAACCCAAAGTGGTCAATAATTGTGTAGTTGAGGTCATGTCGGAATGATGTCATTTTTATGTCTGGATCAACGCTGGAAACAAGATCTTATACGTTAAATTTGTGGTCCAGGTGGGTCTACATACATCAAAACGTTTTGATAGCATTTACTAAAAAAGTCACAGAAACGTACTTTCAAAAAGTCGGGTGAAATTTAATAAAAAGTTAACATATTGATTCAGTTCAGTTCAGTTCAATGCCACCATAAGTGACGTTTATTTTTCACCATATAACATTACAAGAAAAAAAATACATCTTGTCCTGCCAGAGCCTGAAGGGCTCATCTGGCAGAAACTCAAATTTGAATTATGTTTATCTAACAGCGGCTTAATCCTTAAACTACTAATTGTACATACATATCAGCTAAAATAAAAATTATACACCAAATTAATTAATATTATGTAAATAAATAATAATTTTAATTACCCACTCAGCGCTACAAACTTTTTCAACTCTACTTTGGTTTTTTTTATTCAATTTGGCACTCTTGATAGCCTTAGGTAAGGCATTGAAAATTTTACGTATCAAGGTAGAAAGGAGACGCATACCATAAACGTTTTTATATTTATTTAATAAATATATTTCGTTTTGCACTTGTCGGGTGCCATATGCGTGCGAGAACTGAATCAGCATATTAAGCATATTATAATTCAAACAACATTATGTATGGTTCAATGGCTTAGTACGGTAGACATTCTGCGTAATTTTCAACTTTCCGTGTTTCAATGAACAATGTCAAAATTGTATTTACTTTAAATAAAAAAATTAACGTAACGCCGTTTAACGAGTAAAAACTCTTAGATTTGAGTAGTGTGCGTGATACTATATCGCTTATATTATTTCCATATTTAAATAACATCCATCAAACAATTTCAAAATTGAGAAACCAGTTTGAATTAACAATAGACCTTTAATATTTAATTCTAAAGGGGATTTATTGGTTGATTGTAATATTCGTACAGTAAGGTCTAGAAAAACAACGGTTTGCCCCATTTCCACAATGATAAGGTCAGGTCTATCTATATAATTTGAGAACTATGCACCTGCCGTTGGAGTAACCGCCATTCTTCTTTTTTTTCTGCCAAAGACCTGACTTCTCGATATGACATGTTAATAACCTTCTTCTTCACTCGAGCAAGGTAAGTGTCTAAGTCCTCCTCTATTTCCCCTCGACCTTTCCTTCGATGATGTTTTTTAAAAAACTATCGTATCGTATCAAATGTCCTATCATCTTTCTTATTTTGTTTTCAATGGTTCTTAATATACACCTTTTTTCCTCTACAATTCTCAGCACTTCCTTATTACACTTCTTCTCTGTCTAGCTAATCCTTTCCATCCTCTTCAAGTGAATTATATAAAAATTAAATCATCCAAGGTCCAAAAATTTTATAATGACAGTATTATAATGTTAATATTTTACTTTAGTATTTATTATAAATACGAGTAAAAGTGATGACCCTAACACAAACGCATCCGAAAAGGAAACCCCGTCGGATATTTGCACATGGCGGACCGAGTAAAATCAGAATAGTGACGACACCAGGGAAGAAAATGGATAACGGGTAAAAGCGACTCTAGCTACAAGCACAACTTATTACATATCGTAGAGTTTAGTGGTCGAGGAGTTTGACAACTAACGACGGCGGCCGCGGGTTCGAATTCGCTCATCGGAGCGTTGTTTTCAACGTATCAGCGCCTTAACCTACTAAACTAGTAACTCTAGTAAAATAAATCAGACTAGTTAATCAGAAGCCAAAAACCCATAAAATTGCACATAAGCTAGGAAATAATCGATTAACTCAATTTAAGTAATATTTATTTAAATCATTCTATACGACAACTTTTATGTAAGTACGTTACGTTATTATTACGGTGCTACTAAGTATAAACCTGTTTTCATTCATGTGTATATAAAATTTCCATTTCAATCGGACATATTTTATACGAAGGTAAAATTAAATTAAAAAAAATATTTCCAACATTTTTCAAAAACCCGTGAATTAATTACGAAGGCGATATAAAATAAAAATCGCCACGGTCTAATCTCTTTAAAAAATTATACTTATCCATACATAATCGTTTTGAATCAGAAAAGGGTTCCTTTGTCGTAAAGCCTGAAATAAGTGGCAATAGAAAATATTCACTGGGGAAATAGCGGTGGAGGTCGAAGAGCTGAAAAACTTTTACAGCGGTGAGAGCGAAACGGGCGCATGTCTCTCTCTCTTTCTTTGTTTTCACGAGGGAGATAGGATACGAGGACGCGATCTTTTAAAAATATGCTCAAACACACGACCTCGCCGCTGAAAGATGCATTTTACAAAAACTAAATATTACATAATTCTAACACAAAATTTAAGAAAATTGTTTAAAAATTAGTTTACGGCATACGAGGACGACACGCTTATGGTTAGATGCTATAAATAATTATAGTACACAAACTATACACACGAACGAGACCATTTTCAAAGGAAGCTCGCGAAGTGTTTCATTTCTCTCTTTCTATCGTAAAATGTGGGAAATACTGAAGAATTAAAAAACTTAAACGATATGTCTCAATTGGCTATATATCCGACGATATTTTTTATTAAATATGTATTTCAGTAAATTTCTTTTAGACCGTACAGTTTTTTTCTCTCAAGATAATCTGATTTTCTGTCATACCACTGAACACCAATCTTATAGAAAAAATATAGTAAAGGTCGTGACCTCTTTGATTCATATTATTCACAGTATAACAAATTACAAAAATAAAGGGGCTCTAACGGCACTTGTGAATGTGCCATCCATATACGATGAAAGCGATCTCCGTACCAGTAAAATGCAAATAGGAGAGCGACGTTTAAGTATCGACGACTTTTTCGCTATTTCCAAACATGGAATGGGTTTCACCCTTGTTTGCTACTTACACGTATATATTTATAAATTTAGTATTTTATTGGAGTGTCTTGACATCCCCACTATCTAAAATCTCCTCAGCCTACCCACTGGTTTAGGTCTGTGTGGGTATGTTGTGTAGGCAACGAATATCGATCGCGAGTTGTCTCGCCAAAGGCAATTTACGCCAGCGTTTGAATTATTAGCGGGATGATTATTCTCCTATTTTTTTATGATTTCTTACTCGTAATAGGGAACATAATCACCACCCTAAGTCTTGGGGAATGGTCTAAGGCAAACCTGTATTCAACAGGATTTGTTACCTCCATACCTGCATACTCTTATATGCCAAACACACGCGTTTTACATAATATTTTTTTTAAAAAATCAGGATTTTCACCTAACGAGGCAAAATAATTTAAATTTTGTATGAGTTCATCTATGTTTTTCATTTTGATGCTTTTTTCAAAAAAAATATTTATCTAGTTATGTATCTGTAATTTTTATTATCTTTTATTATGCGTAAAAACGAATTCGTTGTATAGTCTATATTGTATGTCTATACTATGTATGTTATATAAATATTGTATGTCTATACTATCATTTATTTTTCTTCTATCAATTTTATCTATACCTATAAAACAAAGTCGGGTTAGTTGCACATTTATTCAAGAGCGGCTGGACCAATTTTTATGATCTTTGAATTGTTGGATTTGTCTCCACCCGAAATAGCTATTAAACCATCGGAAAAATTCACAAAAAAAAACTTAAGAAGAAAATTCATTTAGTCATACATTTTGTATGAAACGGATTTGTTTTCTGTGGAATTCTATTTTCAAACGGTAAGTTGCCTTCGAAGATATTCACTTTGTGAGGTCATTACATTGTGAGGTCATTGCTATTGTGCGCGCATTGATAATTAAAAAACATATCATTTTGAATTGTGTACAGTATTGAACTTAACTCCTTTTGAGTATTCTTAATAAAAAAACTGAATTTAATTCAGTTAATAAGTTATTGATTCTTAGGTGGTACGAGGGTGGCCGGGTCAGCTTGTTTTATATACTTTTAAAACTGCAAATAAGTTAAGATTATATGTAAAAATATTTAAACAATATCATATATTTAATTCCAATATAACGACCATTATTTAGTATATTTTTTTAAAAATCCCCGAATAACACGAACTGCCGATGTAAGAAAGAGAAGGTAGCAGTTAAAAGAACGAAAATCAATGAGTATAAAACTGATCAAGCTCAAGAAAAAAATACTTTTATCAAGTGTACGGTAATTATTTTAAAAAAATACAAACAAATCGGGTGCTTTAAAAGCTTAAATCTTGATTAACTTTAACAATCACTTTTGCAACCCACTCAAGGTGTTTTAATAATTATAATAATTGAGACATAATGTAATATTTGTCATTTTTTTTTAAATTACTGCACATTTGCCACAATTTTACTATTTTTTTTGTTACCTTATCGCTCTCAGTTCAGCCTCAATCTTAGAATCAGGAAATGTTTATGTAATCTGTAAATAGATTGCTGTAGTAATTATCAGTCTTTTTTGGCCTACGTGTCGAAAGAATTTTAAAGGTGAAAACCAATTCGGCAAAAAATACCTCCATCGGGGCGCCTTTACAAAAAAAAAACAATGACGAGTCGCAAAGCGACACAACCCGAATGACGTAGGCACGAGTCAGGGCCTAGCTGTCAACCCGGGACAAAGTATGGGGTTTAACAGCCAGTAATTTAAATAATGTTCAATAAACTAAAGCATGAAGCCAATTATTTTGTACCTTATATTATTTTTGGCATTTTAGTATTAGCTATGGGATTTTACACGTAGAAACGAGGCAATATTTATGAAACACCGCTGAATATCCGGCACGAGAGCGGGGTTGTTTACGCTATATCGAACGGAAATTACGTATTAACTAGATAGGCTTGGCAGATTTCTCGGAGGCGGATGCCATCTGACTATAGGTAGCCGCGAATACACCGAGGCAATTTTAACATACTGGATTATGAGCTCGACTTGAAAAGTTACTCCAGCCCGTTTCTCTGGAACCCACCCGAGCGCAGAAGTATTTAGATAAGTCTATAGATTATAACGACTTACCATTATTGCAATTGCTCCGGGCGAGGGTGGGTTTGTTAGCATTTATGGTCAAGTATGAATGCGACGATGGCCCGCATCTTAGTAGTTACAGGTTGAGAACAACGTTGGACAGTCAACGAAGTGCTTATCTACGGTGACAATTTTCTTTTCAACGCTTTTTCGTTTGCTTTGCTCTGTGATGGTTTTTGCGGTCCGTAACAGCTAGTTTCTTTATGTCATACAATATCAATTATTGCAATAGCATATACATTCATGGGCCTTTATTCAATAAATGATCGATATCGTATATGAAAAGAGATCGTTTGTTTTCTAAGAGTAAAGTCTGCCGAAATTAGAGGGATATTTAGCATGTCTTGTGTCACTTGATTGAAATAAAAAAGCTTAAATTTCTCGCCTTGAATGTATTTTATAAATATCTAGCATGTGTTGTGTCATGATCCTCATGCAAAAACATTTAAGAACAAAACCAAATTACCATCATTCTAATTTATTTTTATTTCAGAAAATTGATCAACTCAGGCATCGACAGTCGCTTTTTAAGGAACTGAATTATCATTTATATATACAAGCTGACCCGGAGAACTTCGTACCGTCTCAGAATCAATAAATGTTGTGTTAACTTGTTAGCCGAATTATATTCAGTAATACTCAATATGAATTAAGTTCAATAATTGTTTTTTAGAATTCAAAATTACAACATGAAGCCATTATCGATGCGCGCACAATGACAAATGTTATAACCATCTCTGAAGGATACTTACCATTTGAAAATAGAATTCCACCGAACACAAAGTCGTTCCATACAAAATGTATGAGAAAATTATTTTTCTTTATATTTTTTTTCTGTGAGTTTTCCCGATGTTTTAATAGGTATTCTGCTATTCGGGACGAAGACAAATCCAACAAATCAAAGATAATAAAAATCGGTTCAGCCGTTCTTGAGTTATAAACGGTGTAACTAACCCGACTTTCTTTTATATATATAGAATGATTAATCTATCTGTCAAGTAGTACTCTAAATCTGCGTTGGAAAAGGGCATTATGGGCTCAATGAGTAATTGTTGACGATTATTTTATCCAGTCCAAAAATATACACCTGGTAAAATTTGAAATAACTGACAACCGAGTTACCTGAAAATGTTACCTTAGTTAATTTTTTTTTAGGTAACTAAGAACAACTCGTAAGAATACGAGTGAAAAAACTAGTTATTTGCTCCTTCGTTTACTGCCCTCTCGACATATTTGAATTATAAGATTTACCTCAGAAATTTTAAGGTTATAGCTGTTCAGTTATGTAAGTGATATAGTTTTTTAGTTCAAGATATAGCAGTCATCGCTCAATAATTACAAATTCCTCCGCCCCAACTTATACCTATATGTGTTTTCCTATATTGAGTCATAGAGTCAGCGCTATCAATTTAACAGTGACTCTTGCGTCAACAAATGAATGACAGGAGAATGATCAAATATCAAAGTTAAGAAATTAATATCGAAGTTCATATAAACTGTCAAGATTTCTTCTATACGCCCGTCTCCTTTCAAAGGGAAGGAAATTATTATAGATGTCAAACAATCATAAGCCACCGAATGGGAGAAAGTCAATCAGGGTTGTTATCCTTTCGCGAGAGGAGAGGAAAAGAGGAGTGGGAATAAGTGGGGAAAGGGGAGGTGAAACGGAGTGGGACAAAGCACTCAAAATAAGTTGGCAACTTTCGAGAAAATTATATCGATAAAATAGTAGTAGCAGAAATTACATACAGATCGCTGATGACAAATCAAATTTAACAGTTACATTAATTTTAACGTTTACTACCTAGTAACGTTAAAAATTTTAGTAACCAGGTGGTTGCGACTTATAAAAATTACATCCTTTATAATGTCTAATAAATAAAACTAGGAAATGAGTCAAATATTGTAGATAGATGAGTTATCTATTAAAAGCTCACAAAAAAAACGATATCATATCTAAGCATTTACCATTTAGCCTATAAAATAACTAGATATATTTATTATAAATAGTGGTCGCCCGGTAGTCGAAATAAGACCGTAACTCATTAACATTAATATTTTTTTCATTGTTCTATTTAAAATTTAATGTTAGTAAAAGTTGAATAAAGAAAACACAGTTACAGCTTGTATTTGTATTTATTTTTAATACATAAAAAGGGGTACAAAATTTTCTCTTCGTGTTTTAATATATAGATTGTTAAATGTTAATTGGATGTGACATTACCCACTTAATATTCGCACCCCACTAAATTATACCCGATCACGAAATAAAAAATCATATTCAAATCTCTGCTGGCCGTACATACAAATCAGGGCGAATTGACATTGTAAAACATTAACAAATTTAACTGCATAAAATAAAAGAAGCAATTTTTAAAAGTATTTAATGCCATGTTTAAATTACCAAAAAATGAAAAAAAGTTATTGAAACAGCCATGTATGTAAATGAGAAAATATTTTAGAAAACAATATACGAACAAAATATAGTGACAGTTTGTGAATATTATCAGGTCGACTATGGCTGCCTCAACAAAGCGAAACTTCATATCAAGCGTACGTCGATCAGGGAGGCCAATACGGAAATTCCTTAAAGCTAGTCAAACGACCAGGCCAAATCAGAAACGTGACAGCACGCCAGTGGGAAGGCTTTCCTGTGAAGATAGGCTCGGGCGCCGTAATAACATTCTTTCTTTTGAAAGAAGAATCTATTAGGTATAATAACATAATACATAATTGTTATTTTCTAGTATAATCTGCACATAAATAAATTTTAAATCGAACAGCCGTCTAAAAAAAATACCTACGGTTTAGATTAATATGAATTAAAAAAAAAATAAGTTAGTCATCCTTACTATCGTGATTATGAATAAAGCCTTATATAAAGATTTTAATAAAGTATTTTAATAAAATCGCAGGAAACTACGTGTTTTATTATTATTTAATTATCTATACACACAGTATTTTTTTACACTATTATTTTCCACGCGCTACGCGTTAAATGTCGTAAGTAGTAAAACGTCATTTAACGCGTGATGCTTGATATATTCTTTTACAAAATTAATTTAATTTCATAATTCTGATTGATGTATTACAAATATTTATAATAACTGTAGTGGCTGGATATATGTTGAAAATGCGATTTTCGAATTCATGCAAGTTGCATTTTATCCAATCTATATATAAAAGTATTAGGAGGGGTTTGGAATATGGAATATAGTATACTAGAAAATATATAGAACAAAATCGTAAAACAGTCCTTTATGGAAAAAACATTTAACACAGTCCGAGGTATTTAAAACATTTAAAACGGTATTTAAACCAATTGCAATCGTAGATGCATATAAATCACTTTCCTGAAGACGGAATTTATGATGATTTTCCAAATGTAGGGAAATAAAAACACACGTTATGGTATCACTCATAAATATTTACGATGTTGAAATTATTTTCATAGCAACCGTAAAATTATTCCTTGTTTCTTTGACGTACATAAATTACCTACTTCATTATACTTTTAAATAAATTTAAAATTTTTCTTGTATTTTTGCGGTTATAAATTATCCAAAAAGCATGGCTCATGTATTAATAATTGCGAAATGATGATGTCGTTTGAACAATCAAAAGTTGGCCGCGAAATTGCAATTGGTAAGTCGACGGAATTGCGGCCTCGAGTAGGGGAAAATTGAGGCTTTGTGGCGATATTAATCGGACTGTTATATGCGCTAGACATTATGACTCCTTTACAATTACTGAATATTGGGAAGCAAATATGCACTTGAAATACATTTAAATTTATTATATCTGGTATTTTATTTATTTATACGGTAGTTAAGTTAATGCCTTTTACAAAATAGATTTAAATCGAAGTATTTTTATGTGTGTTTTAAAATAAAATTATAGTAAAAATACATTTTTAAAAACAAGCTTTTATTTAAGTGCTCGAACGCGTATACAATTTCGTGACCGTTGAGGAGTTCCTTCGTCCGGAGCCAATGATGAGAGTAAGATGATCCTTATCATAAAAATGCACTGTCATTGAAACTCAACCAACATGTCAAATTTAAACACCGTATAATAAGGGAAAGTGGTTCTAATTTGACCTAAACCGACATACAAACTGTACGGTTCCACATGGATTAGGGGAAGCGGACTGTAGATTTTGACGAATTAGAAGGTTCACAGCTGAGAGTAAATGGTAATCAACAAGAAAACAAAAGACCAGCCTTTACTGTGCTATGATGGCCGTCTGTGGTTCGCCTGCCTTAGCTATTTTCTCACTGCTTTCTTTATGGTTTTGAGTTGGTTTCACGAGCTCGGTGAACGATACGACGAAATGTCGCGGATTACAGGATTAGTTCGCGGCGAAAAAGGCGTTGTTTTGCACGCGCGATCACGGATTGCAGAGGCGCGGGTATACCCTGACACTTACCGACAGCTGTGATAATGGAAAAGGTTGCCAGTAACAAAAACTGGGAAATTCGAGGTGATATTGCAATATATGGTAAACATAATACACATTTATAGAATAAATATTAATTTGATACAATATGGAATTTAGATAACGTAATTTATAAGGTGATGTCGGAACACAAACATGACAAGATTAATAAAAGCTTGTAAAAATAGACACATTGATACCAACCCGATCTACATACCTTGCGTTTAATAAAAAAATAATAAGGTTGCCTAGTTATAGATTGTTTAAGTCGTATGGTATTGTCGTTTTAAGAGGTGATGGTGGTAACGGATGATAGGTGAAGGATTCTGATGCCGGAAGTCTGTCGATAACAATTTAATGTAGTTAAATGCAATAATGGTACCCAAATTGATTTTAAATCGCATCCACAGAATGGTGCATAGAAAATCTCCGGAAAAAAGGAACATAATATCTGTTTGTTAAATTCGGTCCATTCATCAATTCTCTCTAAGAATGAGTCTTTTAAAATAAAGTTGGTTAAATAATATAATTACAAATTATTCCGTAATGGTCGTTTCTGCAGAAGGCTGTGTTATGTTCATTCCCGCGTTCCTCGGGGATCAATCCTCAGAACCCGCAATGGAATTTGCGGTCACACCTTCGGGACGCGATTTGGACGTGGCTCTTAATCTACGCGTCAAGTTGCGGTCTAACCGACCTCCGAACTATATTAAAATGTTCGCTCGCAGGGAAAACATATACGAGGGAGCCTCACGGTCCATATATTTACATACGCTAGCGAAAGTACAACTGACGGCTTTCAAATATTTTCCGTTCACCAATATTTATAATATAAATACTAAACAAATATTGTTTTATATGTAATATACGTACGTATATATTATCTACATATATATGTAAAATATTTAAAATAATCATGTAATATATGTAGTTATGTAAATGTATAATATTATTAAATATTATAATATAATAAACCTAATTAAAATTCAAAGTTTTTATTAAACAAAATAAAGTATCGCCAACATAAACTAAATATTAAAATAAAATACCAAATATATACATTTTATAATTAGGTACGAGTTATCTTTTCTAAGAAAGGTTGTTTATTAATAAGTGCTAAAGTGTGAGTATAAAAGACCTACACAAAACCCTGTGAAGAATAATAAAAAATAATTTTGAGTACAGATTTATACACACACACTAACGATTCAAACAAATGAATGCAATTTATGTGTCTAACCGTTAAATACTTCAATAAATAAACAAACTTTTTAAATATATAAATAAATATTTAACATAAAGTAGTATTTTATATATATAAATACGTTGGGTAAACATATTATAGTATGAAGTATACGGTACTCATAAGTACCTCATAAGGTATACTCATAAGGCATTAGCTTGTGTTCAGTAAGAATTGATTTTACTTTACTTTAACCGATTACAAATGACTTGCAACACATCTCGCGAAGATGACATCGCTGCATGTAGAAATCCAAGTAGCTGCTCTAGTTCACCATCTCAGGGCGTGATCTAAGTTCACTGAACTTCGTTTGGGATACCTTTTTTGCTTTAGCTTTATCTTTTTTTTTATATCTTATGTGCATTCTTTTGACTCGGTGCCTTATTAAGACTTCTCTGTAAGATATTGTTTTCAAAATCAACAACAACAAAATACACTGAACATTCTATACTACACAATATACTGAACATTCTATTATAAGCAAGATCCTCGTTATAGTCAAAATGTAACATTTTTCCTACTAAAGCGGTTGGCAACTATTCTGCTATCAAAAATCTGGTGATCCCCATTACGGAAACAATAAATAATATACTGACAGCAGCGCGCGCTGGTTGGAAGCATCCTCCACACATTTCACAAATAAATCTTTAGACAACTGGTAAAATTATAAAGTTATTGACGTTCTCTCACATCTCTCTAAAATTCAAAACAATAGAAACTCGTCGACAAAGGGAGTAGTGCTTCTGTCTAAATTGAACATACGAACCGCAAAGTTTGAAGCCGCCGGCAACTTCCTAATCCGTAACAAACGGATCGAGCTCCGTACACCATCACTTCGAGCGTAAATAACCAGATCTGGCTAAAAGCGACTAAAATGCTCAGAGGAAATATATTTAAATACATTGTTTTTATTTCTACACGAAACTTCTAAAACATAATTTTCTATAATACCTACTTAATTATTATATCAAAATACTAGGCTTTCTTTAAAAAAAAATATTCCAAAATTTAAAGTAGGTAATAGTGGGGACTTTCAACGTAACTCGGCATAGTGCTTCTGGCATTCACTCAGTAAGCCCTCTCTATTTTTCTACCATCTGTAATAATGGTTTAAAAGTACCTATATAGGAATATTGTTTTTCTGTCAATTCGCCATCGTAAAGATAGCACCTTCGGCCTGATACACCTGGAAATTTAAAAGTAAGGCTTTCTACTTTTTTCTGCCACCTGTAACTACTAACATTTAATAAAATATACATATAATAGCATAGCAAACACACATAAGCATAACCCAGCTCCCGCTTTTCCTTTACCTTCCCGCAAAACCTAAGTTGCCAAGTTTGCTGATCAAGGGACAGTTGCCACGTTTGCTGGGCAAGGGACAGTTGCCACGTTTGCTGGTTAAGGGACAGGTGCCAGGTTTGCTGGTCAACGGATCGTTGTCGGCAGCAGATTTTACTCCGCCCACTTTTTTTATTCTATTTTTCTATTTGTAATTGCGTTGATAAATATCAATTGCAAATATTCCTCAACTTTACCAATCACATTACCTAATTCCCACCCATGATTTTGCCATGATTATATAACGTAAGAATACTGAAGTACAATTAAAAAATTTTGAACGTTAATGACACAAAAACAAAAACATGCCATTATATCATTTTAAAGCAAACCGCAATCAGTAAAATTTATTATTAATAACAATAGATCAGATCACTAAAAGTGCCTAATTGAATACTAATATAAGATAATAATAAAATACGATTAGGACAAAATAGGAAGGAATGTATCATGAAAAATACAAAACCAGATTTCAAATAATTTAATTAAAAAAAAAAAATGTTGGTACATTTTCGACTCTGTTGACTTAGCGACGGGTAGCGCTCAAACTGAATTGTTTCGGAATGATCGAAACACTCGCGCGACGGGTTTTCAAAATATAATTAGAGTTTGATAAAATTAGTGGTTCTCGTAATTGAGAAACATTATTTCAATATTTTTTACTGATTAATGTTTGATTGTTGAAATAGATCAATCTCCTGAAAAGACAGTAGCGATTTTAGATACACCTGTGTACCGATTCTCCGCACAACGGACTAGGTTTGAAATTATACCGCCTCCGGAAAGCACAAACTGAAAGAACAAAGGCGCGTAAATTCTAACGATCTCAAAATAAACGCGACAAAGCTTTTTGTCTCCCAGAAAGCGCTCCGCTGCGACGCCGCGGCTGGAGAGACGCTATCTGGCATTCATTGAGACAATAATTTCATGTAACATTCATGGCGCAGTAATTTAGAGTTGTAATCTAGTCAGTTGTGCTCCTTCCGCAGCCTCCGAGTGGTTAGGGCGGCTGTTTATGGACACACACGCCTCTGCATTCCTGATACAACCGCGCTTCACAAGAATGACTCACAATAAATAAAATTGCATACACTAGACGGAAAAATAATACAAAAAATTAGGTGTACTATTTCTAAATTTCGAATTTTAAGTAAAAAATCTGAAAAATGAATATTTTAACATTAAGCATAAAAAATAAAACACTATAAAATGTAATAAAAACAAAAAAGAAACGAAACTTTAATGTTAGGCATGAGTCAGCCAAAGAACTCATAGTAGGACTCTCGCAAAAAGACTCTGAGCTATTGAAGTTGAAAACATCTAAGGATCCTAACCAAAACAGAACTAACTGAACAAACACTTGACATATTGTACTTATCAACCGATGACAGGTGCAGGTTCTGTCAAGAGCCCCCTCATTACAAAAGGTACCAGCTTCTAGGCAACCATTTTTTCAAATCTGAAGAGATTAGAACCATCGCACCCAAAAAGATATTCAACTTTATTTTCGGTACAGGACTAGAGGGTGAACTATAAGTGGATTTCCAAGTACAATATACTTCTGCAAAGGTACACGTGGGACAATTAACACCATTACATGGGACAAATAACCTCATAAATGAAAGAGTACCCAAAAGATACGTTTAATATATTTTTTTTAGAAATATTTCTTGTGGATACTGATACTACTATTGATACTGATAATACTGATTTTTTTTTTCAATATTTCAAGCAGGTTTTCCTTATAAAACAAAGTATATTGATAGTCTATCCCACTGAATGGCATTTGAACAATAATACATATTTAACTATTAAACGATATAAATGTTATATAATCTCTGCTCATTCACGTAAAACAGCTATTTATTCATGGGGTGTTTTTATAAAGTACGCATGTTTTACCAAAACGCTATCAAATTGCGATCCGGAACTAAGTAATAACCCTCCGAATCGAGCATGTATTCCTCGCAAAAACAAGGTTGGCAACCTTACGCGCCCCACACTGTTGCGGACGACAGGCGGACTATCTGGAAAACAAATTAAGGAATAATTAGTTTCTGAAAGCTGCTTCTAATTGCTCTCACCTGCGAGTTACAGTGGAAGGGCGTTCCCTTCCTTGCCCTGTTACCGAAACAAAAGCACGATACGAGTGCGTACTATAATCCACGTAAAGGGTAACAATAGGATACGCCAAGTATGTTCGTCACGGTGAATTAGTTTTAGTAAAGTGGTTAAGGCATTCAAATGGTAACCCGAGGGTTTAGGGTTTGAATCGGACAGTATTATTTTTTAAGTAATGACTTAGACTAGCAGATCGTTGTTTGAGATGATTCACTCACAACGACCTTACCGATTTATTTTGTTTAGACGCGCGTTAGTACGTAGCAGCCTGTCAAGGGCGAATGGTGCGAGTGCCATGCCCGTCACACGAATGAGAGCGACGGAGACAGAGCCCGCCGAAAGAGGGACTCTCAGCTGCAGCGAATCTACTAACATACCAGCTCAATTATTTCATAACTCCGTCACTATCCTCGCCGAGGTTATCTTGGCCGCATGGGGGACCAAAACATCGTAAATCTCCAACGAATATAGATAAGGCAACTGAGGGTGAAAAACGCACCAAGCCCAAGTACGTACCTTGCGTCGAGTGCACTCCTGGCGTATCCATACGTCCCGCTTGCTCGCATATGTCATCGCGATAAGTCTCTATCCAGCATGGCGGAGTGCTGCGGAACGGCGGGGGAATCTACCGGTGTCGGGTTTTCACAAGGACGATTTGTATGACATGCCGTGTCTAAATATTTTAAAAGATCGTTGTAGAACTCACACTTGCACTTATATATTTGGATGATTCCTTACGTTATAATAGACGTTCTCCGTTAGTTCACAATACTTATATAATAGTCTGACAGTATTGACATTTGGAAAATTCGAATGCTTTTTAATATTTTCACAGATTGATTTTTTTCATACAACATGGCCGGAATGCCTAAAAGAAAATTAATACCGAAACACACAGATAGTTGCATCGCTTGAGTTAATGCACGCTGGTTTAAATACGGGCCTGTATTTTATATTTTATCCGAAAACAGTAAGAACCCATTTTTACTAGTAATTACGTTAAGTATCTAAGATCATCGAAAATAATGCGTTTTTACTAGTAAGAACCCGTTCTTACTAAGGCAGTAAGGTAATTGCCAAATAAAATTATTACATCGGTTTGTTACCGCACTTTCCAGTTAAAACCCGTTCTTACTAAAAGCATACCAGTAAATATACGAATTTGAAATGAAATGTCAAACATATAAAAGAAATAGTTTATTATTGATGTCTTGTAATATTACGTAAAAAAATCCGTACACGCACCCTCGGTTTGTTTACAGATATAAATTTCAGAAACTCGGTCAATATAAACAGCAATTTATTGGAGTAATTAATCTCGCGGGCCTCTGTTGACTTTCTGTTCGCCCGTGTTGTTTTCTTGAAACACAATTATTGCAGGTCTCGGCGGAGAAACAAATCTCCAACTTCGACGAAGCGCTGGAAAGATCAAAAAAAGGAATTTTCGATCACTTTCTGCCTTATATTATGTGTAACATTCTGGAAACCAAGCTAACAAGTCAGGGATATGCAAAGGATGATTATTTTGTTTCGCATACGGCTGCAACTAAGACAGAAATATTTCACCCTTTGCGCTCGGCTGTAGATAGAGGTAGAGTGTACCCTTATCTACAGATATCAAGAGAAGATTTGGCGGTTAGAAATAAGCAATATAGAGGTTTTCCTAGTGCAATAGCACAGTACTCGTTGCCTGACAACTAGCGGGTTAACACACACACACACACTGGCACGCTATGAATAAAAAGTCCGCTTAGTACTGTTAAACTTAGTGTACCTACGATAATTGAAGATAGATTACTTCAACTGTCATTGTAAAATATATATTAATCATGTAAAATTGTAAACTGATTAATAAGTATAATGAAATGAACACATTTGTAAGGCATGTATTCAGAAAAGAATAAATAAATATTATTATTATTCATTTTTTATGTTTTTTGGTAAACGGTAATTTTTAATAAACAGCATGTCACACAAAAAGAAATACCAGATTGGCTCAGGGCTATTTCATATTTGAAGCGTCAATAATTTATAACAAAGTTAGGGAATCTCTGAGCAAGTCGGATTACTCGTAAGTATAAAAAAAATCCTTTCGGCACGGCGAAAGGCGGAGATACATTTCACCGGATCAAAGTAAGGGATAGGCAAACTCCAATTGTACGAGCTTGTATCCGATATTGACCGAGCTGCCGCGCCATCCACTACCCGCGCGGCAGCTCGCGCATCTCACCTGCCGCCGCAAGAGTGCGTATACTGAATCCCTCTTTATACTGTGCCGTGAAGGTTGATCATATCAAAAATTGTTTAAACAAAAATTGTAGGCAAATTATACACCTACAATTAACAATTTGAAGTGATTGGATCCTAAGAAAGTTATAGCAAAATGTCACTTTTTTGAACCGCCCCCCCTGATCTTTTTATGTATCAATTTGAAAGTGATTGGTGTAAAATAGGGCAGTTATCGTATCTACAAGAAAGTAATATAGATAGAAAGAAAAAGATATATACATATATTATTTTTATTTTTTCATCAACTTCATACATAAATCAATCATAAAATCATCTCATTTCACCACCATCCTTCATCGTAATCATAAATATATCCATTATTTTTATATTTTTTGGTAAATTATCATCCTTTCCTTATTTCATCTAATTAGATGGTTACATAATATTTGACAATATTTTACACTAAAAAGGACAGGTGAGAGTTAAAAATGCATTTTTATAAAACTCAGCGCTGGGTTTAAACCGACATCCTGGGCTCTCAAGTACAGGACCTCTTTAGAACCTTTATAAATATTATGCTATCCAGCACTTTATCAAAAAATTAAAAAAATATTCAAAATTTTTCAATATTGTCAAAGATTGTGTCATTTATCTTTTCAAATGATTTGCCGCTATTAAAAAACAATCATCAAATATATATATATATATATATATAAGTAGCTTTCCTAATGAAATCTACCTAAAAAGAAAATTAATATATTTTTTTGTGGTTTTTTCAATTAGGAAGAAAAACCAATATCGTTTATAAACTACATACATCCATAAATAAATCAAGTGAAACGAAATTATGTATTAAATATAGTGTCGTTGATAGTATTATGTTGTATAATTTGTTGTCAATAATTAATATTGAGGTTAGGTCCCCGAATACTTAGTGTGAGAGTAAGTGAGTGCGTCTTTAATAAATAATGACACCATCCCTAGTAAGCTGTACCTGTACCCATGTACCCATGTACCTGTCGCGCGCAAATAGTGAATACCGACAAAAGTACTTTCGCCTAGTCAAATGACAATTTCGCGTTAAAAAAGCTATTTAATACTATTTCCACCAGCACAAGTAATTTTGACCTTCTAATCAATCAGGTAAATCATTTAAAATATTTTGATAAAAAAATGCTCACCCGTTGTAACATAGCAACGAACAGTTTAAGATACTTTATCATTCTGAATCAAATCAATCGACCAATCAAAAAAAAAAAAAAAACTTTGAAATTCATACTCTGGGGCAGCGTCTGAACATGATAACTTTTAGAATATATAATTACCTGATCAATGCATTTTTGTCACGTGACTTCTTCCCCACCT
This sequence comes from Neomicropteryx cornuta, assembly GCA_020383195.1. Lineage (NCBI taxonomy): Eukaryota > Metazoa > Arthropoda > Insecta > Lepidoptera > Micropterigidae > Neomicropteryx > Neomicropteryx cornuta. Next base: position 19,395,706 of record JAHKQU010000014.1, read on the forward strand.
AATGTTAAGTTTTACTTTACACTTCATAATATCGACTGATTTTCACTATTATTATACAATGATATTCAATATAAAATATGAGATTATTGCAATTCAGATCAGTTTCAGACTTGAGCTGATCCTTACGAGTAAACAAATTGCTATAAATTAATATTATTTTCCAAATAATAAAGTTACTGCGTGCATATTTTGTAACCGATAAATAACGATGGCGCGCTGACAGATGTTTAACAAATTTTCCTGATTTTACTGTTTGCTTGCAGCATATTTTTGCCATAAATACTATGTTACGACATGACTAAACATCTGAGTGGAACTTAAAAATAAATACGATAGTAATTGTTTTTTGCTCATAGCTTATACGAATATAATTGCACAAATATAATATATCCACCTAACATATTACTAAACTCATGCTAAAACAGAATATTATTTAGGCATACCACAAAATTTCTTTCCAATACAATTTTCGTATTATTTTTTTTTAATGTTCATTTTTGTAATTCAAAATTTGATTAGTAATATTATTAAATGCCAAACAAAGCTATGGTGATGATGAGATACTGGGTCAGTCGATCTAGAATTAAAATAGTATTGAGAATAGGGACTAAAGCCATATCGGTAATGAATTATGTATATTTAGACAGACATATTCAACGCTAACATCCTGACGACCTTTCTTTTGTTCTCTTCATAGCAGAAAACCAACAGTTTCGGAGAAGTTGGTCGGACTGATGCGGACCGGAAAAAAATGTCGCAAAGCCATTTTATTGCATCCATTAATCTTGTAAAAATTTTCATCGTGACGCTGGAAGGAGACGTCAAGAGAATGGCCCGAGTGTCACCAGCAGACGCACACATAAGTAAAACTAAATAATGAGCCGGCCCGAGACGAGACCCGATTTTGGGAGACGCCATTTTGAAAAAATATTTGGGTTTGGCTTAGGAAAGGAAGAACAAATCTAGCTTGGTTAGTGAAAAACAGGAGAGGTACTCGGGATTTGTTCTTTTTCTTTCGCGGTGTATTCGGTTGAGATAATATGATTAATCGTGCCGCTTAAAGCGTTATTAGAAGTTTCAACTCTCTTATTTCTTTACGATTCGATCAATTCATAACATAATTTAAAAAAAAAAATAATACGTACTTCAAAATTATAAATACAAATATAAATACAAAATAAAAATAAAATTATAAATAAAAATAAAAAACTGAGAAATAAAACAATAAACTCATTATTAAAAAAAAAAACGATCCACCCAATTCATTGAAGTGGAAGCAAAAACACACCTTATACACCTTAAGTGTATAAACGATGTCTCTGAAATGAAAAAATCATCGAAATCGCTCAGAGTAATGAATTGATATAAGAAAAACCATACAACTCGAAATGAGAATCTCTTCCTTTTTTTTAAGTTTGAATATAAGCAATCACAAAACACGTGTTTAAATTCGAGCAGGTATCGCCCCAGAAAAAACTATGCGGAGGTGATAAAATTCACTCAACCTAATCAGTTTTTTTCAGTCAGGTCTATATGTTCTGTAAATAAATAAGTATTTTATTTATTTATTTGTACACCATCTTATAAAGTAATAACATTTTTATATATGATTTTTTTATTGTGCAAGTACCTACTGCTTGACATAGTTTTGTAAAGTTACAATTTGTAATAATTATTTTATGCTGGTTTAAATTGTTTTGGATTAATTTAAAAAAAAAGTTATTTACCACATAAAAACTGAAAAAAGTTCTTTTGTAAGATCTCAGAACGCCGTAGGAAGTAGTTACACAGGCAAAAAAGTTTTAGCATAAAACCTTTGTTTCAGTTTTTAGCAAATTGAGAGAAGCACTTTTAGAACCGAGTTCGGGGAAAGTAGCGGTTTCCTTTGATATCTATGTTGACGAGAAATAAAATTTAGGATAGATTCCGCGATGCGCATCTTAACTCTGTAAGAAAAACGCCATGTTTGTTTATAAATACGTGCTCATAAAATAGCATAAAAAAATATATTTAGTAATCGTGATTTGCGAGTTTAGACATACTAATCAAATTTAAATCATGGCAAATATCAAGGCCTACATATTTCTACTGAAAGCTAAAAAGACATTAGTGAAAAGTACTTGGAAATTATACCCACTACCAAGTGAATGTGACCGTTCAAAGTGACTTCGTATTTGAAACGTGTCAGTGAATTAGAAATCAATAAATTCTACCCGCAGATCGTATGTACTTTATATAGAATATTTTAGTGGGATCATCTAATTATATTAATAAGTGAAGATAAAACTTTGTTAACCCTGTTTAAAGCACATCGCGCGCACGGAGGAGTGTGAGCTTTGGCATAGTTAAAATGTAACTATATGGAGAAGGAATGCAGAAAGCTAAAGTTACCTACAATATGTGTTCATACAACTGAAAGCTCATTGACGAATGAGTTTCGAGCTGTGAATTATGTGTGATTTTAAATGTTCCTTTTTTTCAATATCTGTCAATACCAATAAAGCAATGTCAACAAAACAATTTTTAAAGATATTATATAATTCTTTAAGTGTCAATGCTCATTTTTACATGAAAATAAAATAAATCTATCTATGAAATGTATCAAAAAGTAAAAACAAATGCAAGATGTAGGTGTTTTATTTTTCAACTATCACTAATATTAAATTTTAAATTTCATATGTATTGCAGGGAATTAAGGCAAACAACACACGCTAATGATGTATTTCTACACGTTAGAACGAAATTAAAAATAAAATATATGCAATGATTATAGAGGTTGTAACGGACCCATCCGTGTGGGCCCGCGGGATAAAGGTAATAACTTGTGAGTTTGTTAGAGTATTTATTACCTAAACCACTGTCTACATACGTACTCCCATATACGATATAATGTTACGACTCCATTATGTGAGGACGCGGACCGGCGTAACGACGGCAGGCGAGAGTAGGTATCGGCGGCGCGGCGAACTCAGGTGAAAAGGCAGCGCACTGGCGGGCGACCTCCGGTCTTATAGACTGCAAGTTGTGTCGGAGGGGAAACCCTCTCCCTCAGCCCGGGCGCATTCGTTTGGAGTTATCCTCGTTCGACGGACTTTGTCGTCAGCGGAAACCTGACGTGGTCGTTATGTGAGCGCGTGACCCCCACAAACTTAAAAGACTAGTGAATTTCGGTCGACTTACGATCACTAGTAGCAGCTTACTGATAGCTTTTTGCAGACTTATGCTGGTTTCCCGTTCAAGGCATTGGATACATTTGTGAATGAAAAATACTCGTCTATAGCCCAGGAGATTCCATTTTAAATCAGATAATGTTTAATCTTCACAATATCGAATAGACACGATTGTTCGAATAGCGCGTCGCAGCATCTTCTGGCTAATTGTGTCAAGGCATGAAATTGCTATAAAGTTCCAGCATTAGTCCCGCTGCAGTCGGCAATGCCCACTTTCTATTAAGTTTTACTGCAGCATCTTGCGCTTAATCGAATTCCGCTCATCCGCTAAGTAACAGAATTACGCCGTCCGCTGAAGGCGAGCCGCCCTGCGCTGGAGCCCGGATTATGACGGCCCCTTAAAAGGACCGACAATTTCCATCGCTTTAAACTCATAAAGAGAGCGCTTTACACCATCACAGCCGAGCGCTGTGCATAGTCGTCTGCTTGTGTACAGTTTGCTTGAAATTAGGTTTTGTGTCTTAATAATATTACCTCAATATTTATAGATAGACGGTCTTATACTTGCAAACCTGCGTCTAAATATAATTTAGTAGCAATGGAATGAAAAGTCGGATAAGGTTAAATTAGAATAGTAAAATATGTCAAGATGAGCTCAAACAGTATAAGTAGGGTCAAAGGCTCTCGGAGCATTACCTGAGCATTTAAAGTTGAACTGAAGCACGTAAAAAAAAGAGACAATATACCACAATATAGAGAACCACATAGCATACCATATACATACCTACACACCCTGTCGAATAGCGTTTTAAGGTAAAGCTGCATTTGCCCTCGACCGTACGTCGATTCGTTTTCTAAATCGGTCTTTATAATCAGAGTGAAATATCAGACGTGTTTTATTTGTAAAGACATTGCCAATATATACTTGCATAGACGACACTTTCTACTAGTTACGGTTGATTAGATTATATTTTGCGCGTTGTTTTAATGCGTGTTTGCGAAAAAAAGTAATATATAATATTTGCTTGTAAAACAAATACACGAAAGTATGATATTAATGATATTAATGATATCATTTTGAGTTTTTAACAACGATAACTGTGTTTGGTAATTTTCATTCAATAATTTAACTTCAGTTTTAAAAGAGGCATATATTTACTTTTTTTGCACATCTTTTGATTCTAATGTTTCTGATGATTAAACGTTTTGGACAACTACTTTAATTTTTTTTTATTTTTCTTTGATTTACTTCGGTATATTTTCTACAATTACTTTTTTAATTGCAGACCCTGAGGTCTATGAAATCCAGCAACATCTCTTGTGAAAATACCAAATTTTCCTGTTCTGGCGCAATCACCACCTGAATGCAAATATCGATGTAATTCGGGTAAAACTAAGTTTTTTTTTGCTACAAACAAAAAAATAAACTATTTTCTTGCTTATAGCCCTTTTCTTCCCTAAAAGAGTTTCTAAATGAACAAACTTCGCGCAGCAAAGAGAACACATAATATTGTGTCAATGTGTTTAAAAACTCGAGATGCATTCCCCAGCACAAGAACAAAGAACAAGGAACGACGGCTGAAAATGTGCGTTATTTTATGCTTTAAAAAATTTCAAAAGCGTTTTGAAATTCAAGATCAAACGAGTCAGAGAACTGACCGACTCGCAGAGAATTGCGAAATGTAAATTATAATCTCGAATATAAAAAGAGTTGTGAAGTTGCTTTGTGATGTCCAAATGAAATAGTTGTAAAAGAAATATTTGGTTAACATCGATTTCGTAAGTCCAATATGAGGAGGGAAAAGGGGAGACGAAAAAGCCACGGCGAAAGAAAAACAAAAGTCATACCCGCGGTAACTAAATAATGAAATCATAACCTTTGCAGGGCAACGGAGCTCGCGAAGAAGTGGTAGGGCGGAAATGGCGAGGCCCAGAAAAACATAAATCTTTATGAGGGAAGGATGGGGACTCGTTAATAATAAATCAAGCGAACGTCGCGAAGAACATCCCGAAGGAGTTCCAGATGCCGTTTCGGGAGACAATGATGGATGTAACGGTGACATTGGAGAGAATCACGTGTGAGTACGTGTCTTTAATCTTTCATACCTAGTACGAAACACAAAAAAAAATTGACTCTACCAAATTCAAGGTTTTGGTACGTCGCAATAGCTAAAAAATACCATCATATAACCTTATTTATTAATAGTTAGTTTCAACAGCGTTAAGTACTGTTATTAGGAGCGCAACTGCCATATTGTATTTTACACGCCCGCCCTGATAGTTCAATTAATTCCAAGTTTTGGTGTTGAACTATAATTTCAGTGCTAAGAATCATTATCTTCTATTGTATGTATAGACATAGATTTAAAAAAAACCCTTTTCAATGTAAGTGGGAATTAAAAATGAATAGTAAAAACTATTTTTAAAAACAAGCTTTGACGCGAACGCGTAAAATACAGTTGCCTTGAATGCGTATACAAAATTTTGCGTCTGTGCTGTTGACGGTTTAGGAATTCCTTCCTCTGGAGCAATCCTCGGTGCAGAATCAGGTTATGCTCACTATAAAAATGTATAGTCATCGGAACTGAACCAATATGTCAAACTCAATTCCGTAGGATAAGAGGATAATGGTTCTAATTCAGCTCGCAAGATTTGATTGACCTAAATAAACTAACAAACATTGCAAGTTAAATAAAAGCTTGTGAACGGCCATTTTTGGTTAAATACTGGTTTTTGGTTAACTTGGATACTTATCGAGCGTAAATATTTAATCACGAGTCGCTATTTCTAAAAAAAGATTACGTTTTCAACACATCGTACATAGGATAGTTTTGTTTTGTGTAATTGTGGTCACAATTCATATACTTACATAAGTACTATAAGTTTGTACTATACACATACATTTCCATTACTTGTTTTAAAGTGAATTCTGCACCTGGCCACCGTACTACAAACAATGAAAGTATGTACTTTTCGAAATGGTGCTATAGCTCTTCGGCTTTTCGTCCATAAAGGCCAGTTTAATGTAGGCTCGGTCCCAATTAATCCGTCGCTTTGTTGGCACACATCGCCTATTATTATGAACCCGGGCCACTTCAGCCCCACATGCAGAGCGAGGGAGATAGTGTGGGGTCAATCGGGGCGGGGGCAGACGAGGTGGGACGAGGGAGGGAGTACGTCAAAAGCAATGTCCGCTCATCGTTCAGGAGTGAGTCGGGTCGTGGTGCTTTCGAGTGACCTGGGAGTCGAGATCACCATAGGTTACCTAAAAGCGACGGTCAAATGCCAGGCATTGTTTAAGCTAGCGGAGCACTTATCTGGAAAATTGCTAATATTAATGCGCTGGGGAGGAAAGATTACGGCTCAATGGACCAACGTAACGCAACCTCACTACCGTACTCATATTTGCTTATTCAGAAGATTTACTATGTTACCAAAAAAAAATATTTAAAAACAATATTGATACACGTTAGTACTTGAAGTACTAACGCGTTTATGCATAAAGCCGATATGTAGGTTAATTATTGTATATAGTTTTTACTCATATTGTGTGCGTGTGTAAAAGAGTGCGAAGGGACATATTGATTCATAAGAAAGGGATAGGGTTGGTTGGTGTGCGATGTTTGTGTGGATATGTTATTTGTGTTTCACAACTTAATTTTTATATACTTTTTCGAGCACTGTGTTTTGGTTCAAAAAAGTTACACTTTACTATATTTTATTTATTTCATTAAAAATATATTACGTAACAACTTAGGTCGACTATAGGCATCTCCAATTTAACAAGTGAACTAGCTTAACACTGGCATTTCGAAATATTTGGGCGCGAAAGAGAAAAAAGAAAATTATACATTTTATATAAAAAGTATGAAAGTGTTTTAAATGGACATTATTGCTTGGTAATTTACACGTCAGTTGTGTTTATATTTATAATTAAATCTATTATATTAATACGCGAGGAGAAACCTTCCTATCCCTTTTTAAGCATATTGCGAGTACAGAGGAGTGTGAGATTTGGCACGGTTAAAGTTTATATGAAGGAGGAGTGCAGAAAGAGAAAATTTATTTATAATATGTGTTACAAATGTATTAAAATAAAATGTTCATACTACTGACAGATAGACTGTATGAGTTTCGACCTGTAAACTTTGTGTGATTTCAAATGTTCCTTTTTCAATAACCTGTCAATGTCAATGTATTAATAATATCATCTTATACATTTATGAATGAAAGTCTCATTTTGACATGAAAAAAATAAAACTAACAACGAATTTATCAAAAAATAAATAGAAATACAAACCGTAATTTCTTTTCAACTGTTACTAATATTATTTTTTATAGGTACTGCAGGGAATTAAGGCAAACAACACACGCTAATGATGCACGCTCGCAGCTGACGTAGTGAAACTAAATTTAAAAGAAAATATATGCAATGATTATAGAGGTATACTTACCTCATTATAGAGGTATAAGAACCTCAATAATGTTCAAACTGAAACGTTTAATGAATTTCGACCACTGGGCGACCGCTAGTAGGTCTTTAAATATATCCATTAACGCTCAACATCCAATCCGGAGTACAATTTAAAATATTACTTAACGCAATAAAATATTACACATCTGAAAGCATTATTGTTATTTTGAAATATACCGCAGGAGAAAAATGAAAAATGTAAATCGGACCATTTTCGTGTGTTCACATAGATCTGGCGGTATTAATGCGATGTCAGTGTCGTAAATCAGCATTAGCAGTGTCATTTTACACCCAATGAAAAATGGGGCCATTTTAAGCCGGTCGCATTTTATGGGAATTTGTATGATGGCCTGGAAGGGGCGGGTATTCAACGTATTTAATTTTGATGAAAACGTCAATCAATATTGTCAAAATGTCGAGGTTGATATTTGGCAAACGTAAAGCACTAGAAAAAAACCCACATAGCAGCTTGACCGTACTGATGAATGATTAGGAATGGCCCAACCGTTCTTTGATTGTTGTCATTTCCATAGATCAAACTTAAATATAACCATATCAGCTATAGAAGCTATAAGAAGACTGATTCCCGTCAAACACACAATTTTGTAATTTTAAATAATTAATTTTTGATAAAATTGACAAACTTCTAACTACTTTCTGACAACAAAGTAACTGTCGGACAAAAATATCCAAGCTAGGTCCGTCCTCTAGGTACCGTTCTTTGACGTCCAAGATTTGTAAGTTGGTTATAAAATGAAATTTAATGTTAGGTATAGAAATTTAGCAGATAAAATAAAATAAAACGAGTTATAAGTAAAAATTTCAGTGTTTATTTATTTTGCCACTAAAATAATGCATGTGTGTGTATTTAATTTAATATTCGTATATTCGTATAGATATACTCGTATTTAGGTCAACAAACCTACTTTATTTTTAAAATTCCTAATAAATAATTTTGTATTTCAATATGTTTCATTTGTGAATAATATGCTCTTGCCGTTATTGAATACTTGAAAGTAATAATATGCTTATTTTAAGTTGCAATTTCACCCCCTTCAATTTTGCTAAACCATTCTGTTGCAGTCCGTATGTTGAAGCCTAAAATGAATAACTAAGGTCTGAAAAACAGACCTCGAAGGGAAACTTTTATTACAAACGCAATATACATAAAGTTAATAAACCAAGAATCTGAAGTTTTAGATCTTAAACAGATTATTTGACACGCATTTAAAAAAGGCAGGATTATTGCCGCAGGACAATAACTACCAGTTAACCCATAGAAATCATGTAGAGTAATGGCCGTGTTACAAAAAAAAACTAACTAAAAAAAATAACAACAGGACCATCTCAATCTGCTAATATTATCTTAGATCTAAACAAAATAACAACTAAAACGCAATTAGAAAAAAAATAACCGGTTTTAGATATTTTTTCCTAATTTCTAATAAAATGAGATATATTTCAATAGTTAAATAGGAGTAAAGTTTTTGTGAGAGTTGGTAATATTCCCGGTGGCAAAATGTCACAAAACAGACCGGGAAAACAGCCAATTTACCGCCAGGCCTTCCAATCAGAAAAGGAATTTATTATTTGATGGATTTTTTAATTCGATGAAAAATTGTGGAGGCATTCTGTCGATATTCCATTTTGAGCGCGTTATCGCGGGTCGACAAGAGGACTAGTTTTGTTTTTTCACAGCAACACAATTTCAATTTATTGGAAACTAATTGCCGACGTTGGATTTATCAAAACGGTAGCTATCATTAATACTCTTTTTAATTTCCGAACTTCATAGGTGGGGAGAGTACCTACTATAGTTATCAGACAAAATTTGCTTTTCACTTTTTCGAGAGATGTTCACATTTTGAGGGATTCCTCTTAAGTTATTTTGCTTCTTTATGAAATGATGTTAGTGTGTGCATGTTTTTTTATTATTATTTAGCGTATGGCTTGTGTTGTCGGGGAGGCGTAGTTCCGACTACCTTACTGTTGTTTTTGTGATGCGAGGACATTCATTACAGGCAAGCAACAACAATCTGTGTCCGTAATAAATGAGTGGTTTTTATTTTATGACATTTTACTTAACTCAGTCGACGAAGTGTTGAGAAAAAGGCCGCTGATTATTCTCAGCGGCATGACCGAATGTGACCCACTGGGGATTCGAACTCGAGACCTCTTCGAATTTACCATAAAAATCTACTACATAAATCTATAACAGCAATGAAGTTAAATGGTTATAGGCGATTCAATTTCAAATTAAATTCTCCCAAATAACAATAATTTTTTTAATATGTAACAAAAAGTACATTTATACATTTTTTTTTCGCAGATAGTTGGTAGTAGCTTTTGAACGCTCAGAACGACACGTGCATATATATCACACAGAACTGAAATGCTAATACGAAGTAATAAAGAAAAAAAATGTGATCGAGTCACAAAAAAAAAACATTCAGCATTTTCCGCGCGGGATACGGGCCAATATGAATTGCTTCAGCGCTCTTTTGGAATGACGCCCGAACATGTATGCGAGGGTAGTTATTCATACACGTTTACGCACACAAACACGTCCGCCGATTACTTGAAATTTTATATTGAAGCAGTTACCTTTTAAGGTTGTTAAACCTAATGACGTCACGTGAGATTTTTTATATGTATTCGAATTTAACAATTCATATCGATAGTAAAGGGTGATGATTTTAGAGGCGTGGTTTTCAAGAAGAGATAATACGCATATAATTTGATGTAATGGCTAAGAATTTAGTTTTATTATAAAGATAAGGGTTTGCCATTATGTTTTAAAAATGATTTCGGGTAAGTGGCCGCCGCGGCTGACTCGAACAAATTCCAGCCGAGAGGCCCAATTTTCAACCACTTTTTGCAGCAAGTTGGGCCGTATGTCAGCAATAACGCGCCGAATATTCTCTTCCAAGGCGTTAATCGTGTCCGGTTTATCTGCGTAGACAAGCGACTTCACATAACCCCACAAAAAATAGTCCAGCAGTGTTAAATCGCACGATCTTGGAGGCCACGACGCGATTTTTACTTTATTTTAGAGTGATTTTAAAAAAAAATAGAGTGATTTTTTCTAAATTTGCACTATTTGCAAACGTTGTACAGGAGTAAGTCTATTTATTATGAAATGGCAAACCAAACTGAGCATAAATCAAGTGACAGCTGTCAAAAACACCAACTACGAAAAAAGTAGTGCCAGATTGAAAACCACGCCTCTAAAAAAAACATCCCTATATTTGTTAATTGTTGCATATTGTACTATTGTGCACACATTTATTAATATATACTAGACGTGCGCGTTTAAATCACCCTATTAATCTAGTTAAACGAATAGCTGCGTTACTGTAGCCACATGTAAAAACTCGTTATAAGTAACACCACGCGAACACGCCTGGGCATTCGATTGTCATAGATCGCTACAGAGTCGGAAGCGACTTTTAGAATAATAACTCATAATATTACCATACCAAAACAATGGTAGATTATTTTGTCAAAATTATTAAAAAACAAATGCATATTTTAAAGTAAAAAGTATTAAAAAAATAATCATCATGGCAATATAAAGTATAAATATATTTTTTTTACCTATTACCTAAACTTCGGTTGATTAATATTTTTAATGTAATGAGGATTGCCGTTAAATATTTTGGCAAAAGAATAATGTGATCTCTGCAGGGGTTAATTATAGTCCTGTATGCTGCATTCATTGAATTGGTCCATTTGAGGAAGCTCTACGGTTCGTTAGTGAAATACTATTGAAAATAAACATATCGTTCAGGATATAAATCTCATATTAAATTTTAAATATAAAGTAATTTTGCACGCCTACTTTCAGAGGTTGTTAAATAAAACTGTACACATACAGGGCGTCGCCAGAGCATTTACGAAGACTTAAGGGTTTGTTTACGTGTAAGAAATTGTATAAAAAAATGCGAAAATTAACGAAATTTATTAATTTTATCAAAGCGCTCGTGTAAATCTCCTTTTTTTATTCGCCGCGCTCGGCCAAGGCCGGTAATGACCCGGCGCGGCGCGGCCTCGCTAGCGAACGAACTTATGACAAAAGCGATTTCACATTATCACGTAGTTTCCATTTTTTTTTCTCTGAAACTTTGATAAATTTCGATATGACGTCAAAACAAATCATGATTGAAATCGCAGGGCCAATTTACTGATTTTTTTACCTGCATGATTTTGTACACGGTGTATAAACCGTTATGAGTTCTCTACACATATAAATATTTCATCTTTAGTACGACCTTTTAGGTAAAAAAAACTATAAATATTAGGCTCTTGGGTACGGAGAAAACGTTTATTCTCTGAAAAATTCCAGCCCGTTAGCCTTTTTGCCTACCGCCATCTTGACCTCCTACGGAGAGTGGTATATTCGTAAAGTGGCTTTTTACCGAGAGCGTGAGTTTGTCTTTTGTTTCTTTTTCACTCTACTGAGGCGTCGAGTGGCGTATATAATACAAGGGCGTATTTGAGGGCGTACCAGTTCCATTTTCCAAAAAGGTTATATATTTTCTATTACCAACGCGCCTGTAACACGAGAATTGCAATTGTTGAATTTAGTCCAGGTTGGTAGTCTGAATTGGTTCAGACGACAGAAACCTTTGCGGCGTTTAAATGTTTCATTGAGGGTTGGGTTGGAAATCAGCAGCTCAGCAGACCTGGAGTTCCCCCGGGGCACCTTCCGATCACTGGTAGGTGAGCAGGAGTTTTCTTCGCCCTTCCGACCTTACTGTATTTGTTTTGTACAAATTACCGTAGTAATTTGAGCATAAAATATATTATGTTATAAACTACTTCATTTTATGCCCTGCTCTAGACAATACCCACTGTGACACTATGCACTAGACAATATCTATACTAAGGAAGGCAGTGTTTAATTATCTATATCTATGGATGCTAACTGTTAACGAACCCATTCACGAGTAAAAATAAAATAGGAATTTAGAAAATGTTATTGTCTTAAACGTATATTTACAATTAAGACAATAAAACGTGGTTGTATAATATTTAAATGAATACATATTATTATAAATAAATTGCCACGAGACCCACCCAGCGCCATTCTGCTGGCGAACCGTTGCAAGATATTCGTGACCTTAGTGCGACTTCGAATTTCTTCTTTGCCCAATCTGTCCCTGAGACTGATCTCCAACATTGCCCTATCCATGGCTCTCTGACAAATCCTCAGCCGATTGGCGCTCGCCTTTTTCAGTGCTACTCACAGAGGCAGATCAGGAGGAAACAGCTGTCTTCAAAGAGCAATAGATAGGAATAAGTGGAAAGAAATGGAAGAGGCCTACATCCAGGAGTGGATGGCGACAGGCTGAGGATATAAATAAATTATTTTCATAATATTTGTATGTAAACATATTTATCACGCATATTTTTCATTAATATAGCTAAGTTTTGTCTTGTTTTATTTATTAGACAGTCGTTTATATTTTTATACCCTTAATATAATCCGAAAAGCTGTTGTAAATTTTAGTACCTAATAACTTCATGAAACGTTGGTTTTTTTCAAAGTTGCGGACATTTTTGGAACTTCTAATAAATCTCTACCGAATTTTTCATGACTCGCTCTATCTTTTTTTCATACCCATATTTTTTTTTTTTTGAATGTACAGTATTACTTATTTGATATAAGGATTGTCTCCTATAGTAGTGAATAATTATATAATTGATTGGATGGGAATTGTTAAAGACATCTTGGAAATCTAGAATTCGCTACAATCAAATGTCGAGACCCCAAGTACACATTAAATGCTAAAATGCTATGCTGTAAGACCGAACCCAAAACAGCTTATATTATTAACTAATAAAAAAAAAATCACAAAACAATACTTGCTTGTAAAGTTCGTAACGGGTATTATATATATTTTTTTACATGATAGGTAAATAAATTACCTACATAGGTAAATAAATGAAGAATATATTTAAAAATATTAATTTTGATTAGGGTACATAAATAAATAGCATTTTAGGTTTGAGATTATTATAATATTGGAATATAAGTCTAGATTTAGGTAGTTTTAACTTTTTTCTTCGTATGTAATTGAAAACCACTATGTAACCACTATCTGTAATAACTTGAAATATATATAAAAAAACTCTTAAGCAAACAAATCGTCAAAGAAACGCTACTTCAACTCGCAGCTTTCAAGAAGGAAAGTTTGACTTAAGGCAATTAAGCCGGGAAGAATAAGATCTAAATAGCGTCAGTTTAGGGAAAGTTGAAAAGCGACCGCCCAAGTGATTTAAACTTTCTACGGGAAAGCTTAAAGCGGACGATCATAGATTTTGGTTTCATAAAGATGGCCTAATTTCCCTAAGATAACAAACTATAATGGCTGCAAATTAAAATTTTAACATTTTAATTTGAGAGACCTGATTAAGGGCAATAATAAGTGACATAAGCAATTGAGTACTTTAATAAGTAAGTCAAATTTAAAAAAAATATATAAACCCAACACCATATAGAACTATGGATTAAAGTTATATAGCATATGCACCCAAATTTATGAATTTCTATTGTGTATACTATCACATTCATCTTTCATGTAATTAGATGGATACATAATATTTGTCAATATTTTATACTAAAGAGGACAGACAAGCGATAATTAAAAATGTAATCGTATTTGTAGTTATGTTTTGTAGTTTTGTTATGTTATTATAGATTTATACCAATGCTTAACTACTTATATCAATGATCAACAATTAAATAAAAATTTTCAATATTGTCACGGAGTGTGTCATATTTTCTGACGATTTGCCACTACTAAAAAACATTAAGCAAATATAACAATTAGATCAAATGAGGTTATATTAAGGTTATAAGTGCATATCGTGAATTTTCGCGTGATTTTTTTTTTACGAATTTTAGTGGCAAATTTAAAAAAAACGATGTGAATAAAAAAAATGTTTAAGGGCAAGGGAGGGTTACATATACGAAAAAGTGCGTTTTTCAATTAATCTAAAATACTACTGCACTCGTAAGGGGTGGAATGTAATAGTTTCATATTAACGACCATACGACACATTTGTTACAGTAGAGCAGCGGACATTTATGTGACAAACTCGGTTATTTTTAATCTATCTTTAACTGTAGTAACGTCATTTTTTGTACCTGTAAAAGATGTTTACACGATAGAAAACATGTTTTTAGGAACTTGATATACCCTATAAATCAAGACCGCCGCAGTAAGAAATAATATATTATGCATGGGAAGTGCAAAACCCTGCACTCTTTAGATATTTGGGTCGGCTATATGATACGTTAAATGGTATTGCACTTTTCATTTGAGGGGTAAATTTGTACTCGTAAAGCGTAGAGACGTTACGGAGAAGATGCTTCGATCTATGGAGATGCGTAGACTTCCTACTATCATGTACCCCAGTGCTCCGCAACCGGTGTGCCGTGAGCAAGATAAAGGTGTGCCGCGGTAAAATTCAAAGTATTTTGATATTTTAATATAGAATAAAAATTATTATTATATATTTTTTCAATGTTTCTTCAGCGCCTGGTGTCAATTGTTGAAAACTGCGCAGTGTGCTTTGTACACACCATGACTGCACCAAATTAGTCATAAACAAAGAAAAAATAACCCTTTATATTTGGCAAAATAGCTTTTGGTGTGCCGCGGAATTTTAGAAAGAATTTTGGTGTGTAGTAGGTGAGAAAAGGTTACGGAGCACTGCTGTACCCCCTCTCTAAATCCCAAATCAAACGTTTGCCTTACACTTGATCTATAGCCCAAGACACCACGCAGCCATGGTCGTAGCAAAGATTTCACGGAAAATTGGTTTTTAATGCCGTGCAAAGTATAAAGACAGATTAAAAGTTTTCTCATTTCTCAGATTAACCTTCTTTTGGGAACATTACCCTATACCCAGGCCCTCTTGGCTACTTTTACGATATTACTTTAAAGTTTAAATATATAGTGCTAATATACAGAAAACCTTGGAATATATTAAATCTGCTATCTTAAATCAAAACATGACGTTACTAAAAACCCCAAGGTTTTCAATTTATTTGAAACCTCAATAATGTTCAAACATAAAAATTTAATGAATTACGGTCGAATTTCGACCACTGAGCGACCTCTAGTGATTAAAATTGTGCTAAAATTTATCAGTAACATTGTGAATTTTAAGTTATAATTATAATAATTCTAATAAAATTATAATTGTAATAATTTTGCAATATTATTACAACATACATATAATAAAATATTTGATATGCTGCACTTAAAATAATTTGATCATTTTCAATATTTTGTTTAGTTTCGTTTATAAGTACATAAACGAAACTTTTGAGTGAAGACTATATATACATTACATATAAATAATATTTATATAGTTACGACAAAATTCTTGTACATATTATGTACCTGACGTAGATAGTCACGAATTATACAGTGTTCGGTTTGTCGTTTCGATCTTCGCGTATCATTGGACAAAAGATATTTGAGCCGTAAAAGCCGCGACTGATGGCGAATAAGAACTCTATAAAAAATATTAGAACGTAAAAGGACAAAAGGGACGAATCGCAAAAAAGCTTACGTCGGTAGTTAAATGACTATAAGCAGTGGAATTATTGGACAAAGGCAGAGTGTCACATGAATAAAACATATTCTCAAAGAAACCTACCTTCAGAAGAGGGTCGCTTTTCGATAGTTCGATTTGTGTCAATGCTTACCTGAAAAAAAGAAGAATATTTTTTTTATAGTGCGCTGGTAACATAATCACTATTTATAAAAATTATCAAACCATTTTTGGCGATTTTAAAATTTTGTACCGGAGAAATAGTATATACGGTCGAGGGCAAATGAAGCTTTACCTTGAAAAGCGATTCGACAGAGTATGCAGGTATGTTTTAATCTGATCTGATCTGATACAGTCAGTACACACACGCGTACTATCTCGTTTTTTTACACGTTACAGTTAAAATTTGAATACTCGTGGTAAAGCTCCGAGTGCCTTTGACTGTACTTATAAACACGCTGAAAGTGGTATATCGTATTAATGGTTTTAGTTTAATATAATTAATTGCAGTAAAGTTTGCTACAAAAGATGATATATTATTGTTATAGCAACTGCATATTTGTAAATGCATGCTGATTTTGCAATATCATTATATTTGATATTTGAGTAGGTACGTATTACGCTTCACGCTAGAACAAAAATTTTATATTTATAATGGCATTTTCTAAAAAAAAAGACACTATTAAATAAAGTTATTAAAAATATTACATACGTTTTGATTAGAATATGTAATAGCTATAAAAGTTTATCAATATTAAATAAAAGCTCATTATATTTGAATATTTACATTTTTTAATATTTATTTAAAAATCATTAAATTTTACTAATTACTTATATTGATTTGTTGAACAAATTACGGCTATAAAATAATGCCGCCGCATGCGCAGTGCATTAATATTACTTATGGTATAACATAATTATAATTACTTTAATAGGTACCTTTTGGCCCATATTAGGACTGAATTAGATTTTGTCAGGAAAATATAGTTTTAACTAAATTCGGGTTTTGACTGTACCCCTTTTACTGTGCATTGGGACCACATTCTATAAGATCACTCGACCCAGATATTGTAGGACCCGCCCGATGTGTTTTTAAAACTGTCATGAAATAAATAGGTAGCAGTTAACAACCTGGTTTGCTGTGAGCACGGATAAGTGAGTTTGTACCAAGTCGGCAAAACTTGTAACAGCGGCGTCGGCTATTTCGTTGGGATAAAATGCCACCGCGAGGGTGAAGCCGGGTTAGGTTGAAGTCCAAGCTATTTTCCAACTGCACTAAAAGTAGCTGAATCGCCGATGGTACGGCGAAAACACTAAAATTAGTTGAGTTTAACGTGTGCGGAAATTTTCAATTGTCGGTAAAATACATTGTATGTTAAACAATGACTCAGTAAAAGAACACCATATTATATTATTTTATTTATCGTCTCTTTACTTCATATTGTAATTATTATTATCCTATAAACAAATTGAAAAATATATATCCATGACAACAAAAGTGCATGCATAAAAAATAAATTGTAAATGGCGCAAAAAAAATATTACAAAGGAAAATCTTTTTATTTGTCGCCCTACAGTCTGAATGTGTCTGAACGAATTTATTAAACGAAGACAAGCATTTCGCGTGCTGTGCGCAGACTCCGGGCTAACGAGATAAAATCCACCTGCAGGCTGAACTTGCATTCGAAACGAGATGAGCGACACTCGGGCAACTTTTCGACTCAGAAGCGACATCTTCATCCCGACAAGAAAACTTTCCCGCTCGCCTTCGGGGGAACAATGCATCGGAACGTAAAATTCACTCCGTAGACTGCGATGAAAAGGATCAATATGAATAATATGATAAATTCTATAAATATTCATGTAGATTTATACCTATTTATTTTTATTTATTATAAACTATAGAATACTTGTATATCTAAGCTATGAACCAACGAAAAAAACATCTCATACCAGAAAACTGAAAGTGAACCTAAAAGTTTCATCAAGTAAAATCGATTTGTTAAAGTTTACAAAATATAAGAAGTTAATTGTATTATTTCTTAGTTTTTTGGGTGCTTTAATTTTGAGGTCAGTATAATTATTATTTTTTTTTATTTTAAAATGTTTAGCTGCATTAAGGTACTAAAGTTTTTTTGCACCCTAAGGTTTTTTTGGAAACTTAAGTGAGACCACCCCAGAATTTTTCTATCATATTATGCAAAAAGAAACATCAAAAGCGCTTAAGTCAATCCGGAGTAAATAGTGACCACATTAAAAAAAAATAAACATACAAATCGAATTGAGGACCTCTTAAAATCTGTCACTCAAGTCACTGAAATTGTTTGGTTCACCCCGCTGTATTTCAATTTACAAAGAATGCTTATTTATTAAGGCGTTTTTTCATTTATGGCATTTATGGGGGTAATTTAGGTATATTGTATATACTGTGTGTTTTATTAAAGTATGCTAGATTGTAACGATTTAGTTTAGCAAAATTGTACAAAACTGCCTGGTGGGTGCAGTGGAACGAACATCCATGTCTCGGGTTCAAACCACGAAGAGTTCAGAACGGCCAGGTCATTCTTTTATTAGCGCTGTCGACGGGGAGCTAAATATATCACAACCTTGCAACTGCAGACTTAGCGAGATGTTACCTTTTTGTTACTTTGCATCGTACTAAAAACGAATTCGTGCGTCAAGTACTGGCAAAAATACTGGAAGATATGCACAAATTAAATCGTATCTCGTTAAGCATATTTTCCAAAATATTATTTTGGTGTTAAAAATTAAACGTAATTATTCAAAAACATAAGTACGTTATCCGAATTAATAGGTATGATTCCATGGCATAATATAACATAAAAAAATACCAGGAAGTTAGGGTGCAAATGCACTAAATAAAACTAAAATGTGTTTAAAAAATAAAATATTTTAAATTTTGGTTAAGTTTTCCATTCATGTTTTAATTGTTTTACAAGGGATAAATCTATCATTTCAATTTCATTTAACAAAAAGAAACGCAAGCGATCCTGATATACAGTTTTAAATAGATTGTACAATGATGTATTAAACACATTAGGTACGCTCTGTACGTAAAATATGCGGACCACGCGTTGCCGCCCGATCAGCGAGATTCGTTGTCCGAATATTCCACGCGAGGGCTGCCACCCGTTTTTAAGTTTAAGTTATAATTTCTTATAATTGGTAAATAAAATTTACAAAACTATGAAAATGTTTGTTTTTTATAATGACATAGCTTTTGTAAATAAAACTCGAATTATTTATAACAAAACACTTTCAACTACTAGCGCACTTTTCACATAAACAATCAAAACTAAACTAAAAAAATGAAAAAAAAAAAATACGACGTAAAAACGACATGCGTGACCATACAGGATTATGTTTCGCTTTTAGACAAAGTCTCGTTTTATAATATAGGGTGTTTTTTTTAGAGGCGTGGTTTTTTAGAATCTGGCACTACTTTTTTCGTAGTTAGTGTTTTTGACAGCTGTCACTTGATTTATGCTCAGTTTGGTTTGCCATTTCATAATGAATAGACTTACTCCTGTACAACGTTTGCAAATAGTGCAAATTTAGAAAAAATCACTCTAAATTTTTTTAAAATCACTCTAAAATAAAGTAAAAATCGCGTCGTGGGCCTGTGGCGTGGCCTCCAAGATCGTGCGATTTAACACCGCTGGACTATTTTTTGTGGGGTTATGTGAAGTCGCTTGTCTACGCAGATAAGCCGGACACGATTAACGCCTTGGAAGAGAATATTCGGCGCGTTATTGCTGACATACGGCCCAACTTGCTGCAAAAAGTGGTTGAAAATTGGGCCTCTCGGCTGGAATTTGTTCGAGTCAGCCGCGGCGGCCACTTACCCGAAATCATTTTTAAAACATAATGGCAAACCCTTATCTTTATAATAAAACTAAATTCTTAGCCATAACATCAAATTATGTGCGTTTTATCTCTTCTTGAAAACCACGCCTCTAAAATCATCATCCTATATAAGCTTCACTAATTTGGCCCAAGATCTGCCTCCTGCGCGCTGATCGACCACCCGCAACCTGCACACCCGATCGATACTTTCAGTCAATCGATTGATTAAGTCAATTCAGTCAGTTAGTTATTATTTTGGTCGCGTACACTGTGAGTTTAGTTTAATTATTTTTTTTTTGGGTTATTCTTGCACTTTATTTTATAAGTTGTGCGAACTTACAATGCCTAAACGAATTTGTACATTTAATGCGGATTTGCAGGTTAAATTTCCATTTATAAACCTTCAATCGTTGACTTAAAATGAGAGTTCGATGTAATAAACGTGGAACGGAATTCAGAATGTCAATTACAAACGTCTGTCCTAAAAGCTGTGCTTACTGTTGAATATAAATAAAACCTGTTTGGATTTTTCAGATTATTTTAATCCGATTTTAGATAAAAGGAATCTCCCGTCCTCTTACAAAACTGTTTGTTCTAGTGATATAAATGTAAAAAGTTAGAATAGTTAAATTTTAGGAATACATAAGATACCTAAACCTAACCTATCTTATAGAAATACATTTTTATTATAACACTATTGCTAAAAGATTTTCGGAACAAATTAGATTACACGTTTCATTTCAGGGGGGGGGGGGGGTGAAAAGGGGTTTCGTATTCCGTTATAGTGTCCCGTTTTGGACCTCAAAATTTATGGTCACATTATATACATACCGCATTTTTAAATAATAATAGTGCAGTAATCCGATGACGCTTTTAAGCGCACACGGCAACTGGCATATAAATACATCCATAACGAAATATCTCGTATCAGCACTGAGTGTGAATGGACTCTTTTTATTGTTTCACTGTTTGCCACCGATAAGATTTACATTTTTATACACATTTTTAGGTAGGAACTTCTCTAAATAAATATAACACCTAATTTCACACAAATGGCAGCGTTGCTTAATGGCACGCCATACGTATTATATGTAAATTTAAGTTCTATAGCTTAGAAGACGCCAGAATCACAAGCAAGCAGACAACATGGCGAATATCGAAAATGCATTGAGATTGACAATATTTTGACTCGAGGAAACCTTTTACAACTTAATTTTCTCGATCAAAAGAAATACTTCTTCAATAAACAGAATACAAGCCTTTTCATCGTGAAATACTCGCGGTTAATATTCCGTATTGGGTGATAACAAATATAAAAAAAAGAGTAAAAATGTAATATTTTGCGTTGCCTTACGTCGCGGTGTCGTCATACGAGCGCGCAGTAAATTCAACCTTTCGCAAAAATATGAGTTTTAATACGAGGGGCATACCGAAAAAGCAATAAAGAGAATGTAACAGTGGCGCCGACATTCTTGTGCGGTAGGTACGGGAATAACATTAGACCGGGGGAGCGACTGGCAAGAGTTACTTTCGTTAGTACATGAAAAACTGTTAGATTTTCAGTAGTTCACGATGAAAGTTAACGAAATATATTGGTCAGGATTGGCTTACACAATTTACCAAATGCTTAAATGAAGATTACATAGGGTCATATTAAGCAGAAAAAAAACTTACTATAGCTAAAATTGCAATTAATGCTTTTCATAGCAATTTATTTATGTGACAAAAACTGAGAATTTTTGAAAGCTTTTGTTACGTTTCGTCTCGCCACAGGCACTCAGTTATCAAATGTAAATATATGAACATAGTATGAACGAACCCAAATATTCACATTTTATAAATGTAACGATAAACGCAGCGGATATTTTCAGCACGTAGTAATGTTGGTACTCTTTTATTTGTATATTCTCGTATGGAAGAAAAATAATACTCTATATCCCATAATAATATCTGAAACAACATCTAGCCTAAAAGTTATGAACTGAAAAATCAGTATGCTTTTCATACATCCTATCAAAACTTCAAAACTGATACGAGGATCGATAAAATAAAATCTATGGTGACATTGTCTCACGTACGTAATTTTCAGGTTAGTTACAGTGGCCATGTTACTTCAAAACAACAATTATTGTCTGGTGTTTAATTTGTCTATATTATAATAATTTATTTTTGGTTCAGTGTCATCATTATCATATATTATTTTGACTTCCTATTGTACCATAATGAATACATAAATAAATTAATTGCTAATTTCATAAAGATGCGAAGTGTTTCGATTTACACAAGTTATTAGATGAGGTCTAGAAAGATTCAAAACCATACGCATATGAACTGAAAATATGAAGACTACTAAAACCCACCCTTACCGGAAACACATTCATGCACACAGTCTCACATTCACGGCAACAAATGAATAAACAAACATCATAAAACATTCACGATCGCTAGACGGAGGAGTGGGGCGTGCGAGTGGAATGAGGCAGAGGGGGAGGGGGGAGGGGGAGGGATTATGATGAGCAGGAGAATGTTTCGGTTTTGAAAGAAAACCGAAGCTTCGGGTGGGGGATGAAGGGGGTAGAAATAATAAGAATGCAGACAGCCTTGAGGAGCTGTTATGAGGGCGACGAACCGCGCGTGATTCATATATCGATCATAGGGAAACGTTTTCGATTATACACATTTAGGTCATTCACCGATGGGAAAAACATAATAAGACTCGTAATAGACCCATAAGTAGGTCAAAGCTCCAAAATGATTATGTAACAAAAATGTAAAAAAAAATAAGAAGTTGTCAAACAAGAAAAAAAAATAAACAACAAAAAAAAACTGCAATAACAATTTAGGTAAAAATTCTATTATATTAGTTTGGAATATTTAATTTAATATTTAAAAAAAAAAATAGAGGATACAATTCAGAATGACAATTTGACAATAAACAAAAATATTAGTTTTAAATAATATTTAAAAGAAAAGCATTTTTTAAAAATGAAGTTAAGACCTTAGTGTATTATTAAAAATTAAGAGGATTAATAAAATAATTAAACAGAAATTAAAAAACAATGTTTAAATACCAAATAATATTGGCACAATAAAATTTAATTTATAATAACTCTTCCTGAGTGTGAAATTGGATGGACATCATTAATTTTTTGATGAAATGGGCAGCACGTGGCGTGAAATTGGAATATGGTTTAAAAAAAGAAATAAATTTACATTCACCTTATCACTTTTAATGATAAAGTGACGTGCTGTTACTGATTCCGAACGTAAAATAATCCAAAGGAAGAGTCTAAGGGAAAAAACAAGAGTAAATTGGGTTCGACTCTGAAACGCCTACCTGCAAATAGGGAAAAAAGAGTGATAACTTACCGCCTATTTTAGCGGTTCTTGTAAAAAAAATGAAAACCAACAATGAAAACAACGCGGCGATCCAAGAAAAAACGTTAACTTGGATTCTGGGGTCTAGTGGAACCAATAAACGGCAGCACTCTCCAAGAAACCAAAAAGAAAGCGGCCTCAAGACAATAGACCGTCTACTTATATCTTTAAAAAACTGTTCCTAAACTGACAGCCGTAAGAAGAGGAGAAAAAAAATAAGTTCGATTTTTTGTATTTGGGAAATATTTCTCATTTCCTGATGCTTAATTTATTTATATATTTTTTTCTTATGAGAAAAATACACATTTATATCAATATTACATTAACAAAAATTAAGAATTATTGTTTGATTGTAGATATAGATCAACCCCCTAAAAGGACATCAGTTTTTTTCAATTACAACCTGTATACAAGGTGTCCCAAGGCTATTCCCGAAGACTACTAAAGGGGTTGCCGTGTAACCGATTCACGGTAAGAAATGACAAAAAAAATGTAAAAAAAAAAACTTACCTAAATTTATTATATTTTTTTACAGATTGTGTCAATCGATAATGGCATTGACACCGTTACAGTTTACGCTCACTACAAAGAAATTATTACATTATCTTTTTACTATTTTCACGTAAAATTTACATTTTTGATGAATTTTGATATAGTTTCTTAACAAATAATACTAGAAATCGCAGGTCCAATTAACTGTTTTTTTTATCGCGAATGGTTTTGGGAGAGCACAATATGTCGAGAGTACATTGGTAAATTAATTGAAAATTACCAACTTGGTTTCGACTTAAATCATGGAAGTGCCTATACATGCGTTTTATTTTGCGCACGTTTCGAGTTTGCGCATGGTTCGGTATAAATAAACGTTATAGCGTCGTTTTCTAAAAAGGTAACTGAATTTTTTTAGGTTGGATTATTTTATTATTTTCATCCCTGAGATGTAGCGCGCCCGAAAAAATTGGTGCGCGTATCGCCGTCATATTGGCACTTGCGTCATCCCGATTTGCATATAGCGGAACACGAGCCGAAGACTGCGTCGAGGACCCAGCACTAAAAACAAAATGGCGCACCATGAATAAGCTAACAAGGATTTTATTAAATTATATGAATAAAGCCGCCTACACACCGCGGCGAAACGTCCTCGTCAGTGAGCTTCCATAGGAAGAAGCAAAGGATTCGACGTGATCATGTTCAGCAGTGGGTAAGTCGTTTTGTTGCTTGTGTTAGTATAGGCCATAGGCCAACCGATTGCAAAATACGGATCAAGTGAATCATTCTGATTGTCTTCAATGAAGACGATACTAAAATACTTTATAATAACTAACAAACAACTGCACGATCCTCTTCCTCATACCAGGATCACCAGAGATGATGATGATGGCTTATGTCCACTATGTGGGCATTTATTGTCGGGACCGTTTTAGAACTTGACCGAGGCATCAGATGAGGGGATCCTTTATAGACCTTCTTGAGACCCAGCTTGAGTCCTTCAAGATTGAAGGGAGATTTCCTATGTGCATTTGTTAATATATTCCTCATGTTTCTCTGAACTGCAACGGGTGGGTTTCTATCAATAAGGGCGGCACGTGGGTAAGCCCTTCTCACATCCGGTGGTTTGGCATGCAGAGGGGCTATATTGCGAAGGTGTGAATGGCTAGAACAAAGTGGCATTCCGGACAAACCACGGAGCTTGCGAGGTCATTCTGTCGACATACTGTAACGCTTCCATCTTCTTCCAGTTGGTTTTCGAGATTAGATGAGACCAAGCCGGAGCAGCGTAGATAAGCCTGGATCTTACGTACATTTTTAGTAGTGAGGCCCTCACCCCTGCTGGTATTGGACGAAGCATCTGCCTTGTTGCTTTAGCTAGGTTAATGGTAGCTGAGACGTGTGGATTGAAGTTCAGTTGGCGGTCGATTCGGACGCCAAGGTATTTTACAGAGTTTCTCCAAGGAACCTCAGTGCCCATTAGTGACAGGTTTGGAGGATTCCTTTTAAGAGAGCCAACTACCATAGCTTCTGATTTTCCAGCATTCACGGCGATCCTCCATTTGATGAGCCACTCTGGTATAATATCTAACTGTCCAAACCAAGCAAAGTAGCATCACCTAATGACAATAAAACGTAAGCGAAACGGATCCAAAAACGATGATTGCAAAATTGTTAACTGGACACGAAAATCTTAAATTATAACATTTAACAACGTATTTATTCAGTAAGATATTTATCGCAGCACAACAAACGCTCTATTTTTTAAGGCATAATTATTATGCCTTGAAATTCGGTGCTTTATAAGGCGTCAGGTTTTATTCCGCGCGGTGAGTGAGCAATCTTTGGTTTTTATTTAATTACAGCTTCATAATATAGAAATTAAAAAAACAAACTTTTCTATGTTTTAGACCCTTCATTTGCCTTTCAATTACTATTTTTCCTATAGCTTCTACTGTATTTTATTAGAGAACAATTCAACTAAAAAGAATTATCATCAGTTGATTATTTAGGTATTCAATTTCTCAAGAATAGAATTAAATTTTTAAAATCTGCCTTTGCTATGTTGAAGACATTAAGATCAAGGTATCTAAACATATCTTTAATGATTTTTCATGATCCAGTGGTTACGAAAAAGGGTCTAAATGAATTATTGAAATTAATATTTATCCTTTGGCTTCGCCTTGAGCAGATACTTGCTCGGACGCTATATACGAGCACTGACAGAAGTACTTTACACCAAGTTTACCTTAGAACAGGTAATCACCTAGTTAGGTGAACATAACATACCTGGTTTTTCGACCTCCTACGACGATTACATTTTAGTATATTTATATTACACAAATATCTTTTCATTTTTTTTTTAACATTGCCAAAAAATATGGTCTTCATACTGTAAAGTGATTTGATGTTATTAAAATAATATAATTATACATAATTAAAATCATGATATATCTATAGTGCACTTTTTTTTATTGAAATAATTGATGTTACCTAGGTGACATACAACATTTTTGGGCATTACTCAACTAGGCCAAATATGCCTGTCCTAGAGTCAGGGGAGATGGTGGTTATGAAGCGCTACAAATACTATGCCCATGCACGGAGTCTAACTCCTTAACCACTAGACTAGCACGATTTATTTTATAAATGCCAGGATGTCCTTCGCCAGCTGTTGTCTGTTTTTACCATCAGTTACAGCACTGCTAATGGCAGCTATAAATAGTATCAAAATGGCTCATGTAGACAGATTTCAAATTAGTTTCATGTATGTATTTATTTATTTGTCGTCTTTCTTTATTGTTTGCGTTGTGTTGCCAGCTTAAGTAATCCTGAGAATGTAAATTTTATGCGCAAAGGAAAAAAGCGGATAGCACGGCGCGGTTTTATTAAAATAACTAACTAATATTAAACTTTTCGGGCAAATACCGTAAAAAGAATTACAATGATTACTAATCTATGACCGAAATCTCATCGATTTATTTATTACATTTTTTTACTAGATTTTTAAACATTTAATAGATATTCGAATATATAAACTCGAACGCCACTATTCGTAATCGTTAAATCAATGAGTTGGTACTACGGTCATCACACTACAATTGGTTACTCAATAACGTTACGAATTGAGTTGCAACTAATATTGCACACAGCTTTAGAATGCAGTGACTTGAGCAATTAATCATTTTTTGACATTATATTTTTGTTTGATTATTGAAATTTAAATTTATTAAATTTGTAATACAATCTGAGTAACTTCGAAAAACGGCGTAAGGACCAGGTGTTCTTATTTTTATGGTAATAGTTAAAAACCAATTACAAAGATATACATAAATAAAATTTATTATATTTATTTTAGAGCAACCAAGAATATAATTTAAATAACAATAAATAAATCTTTGATACATTTTTTTATGTAAATTTAAAAAATAATAATTTATCGCTTGAATAGTTCTAATTAATAATAATAAAAAAACCCACTTTTGTGGATATTTTTAGAGAATTTCTGTAAAAAATAATGTCGCCGGTGGGTTTTGAACGCCAAAAAAGAAATTATTTCATTCTGTCTTGAAACATTAAAATTGGTAAAGATTTAGTATAATTGGCCATAACAGGAAACTCGTTTCAGTAATTAACAAGCAAATTCGGCAAATCAAGACTATAGAAAAAAAATAATAGTATTTAGTATAGTAATGAATGGTAATGAGTAGTAATGAATGGTTGAGTTTAGCAAGGAATGGTAATTTCAGCAATAAATATCAATTAATTACGTTCTTGCGGAAAATTGACACAACTAACCCCCGATCAACGAAAAACCAATTAGTACCGCCACACAAAGGCATTTAGCGCATAACCAATTCGAACCACGTTTCAGGGAAAACGAGCAGCTTCCGCGAGATGCCCGCACGCCCCCTAATAATAATTGACAAAGGCAAAATATCACCCACTTTTACAAAGGGGACGGAGGACGAAGTTTTCGCCAGACAAAGAACGCATTGTGTTTAGGGGATGTTGGGAAAAGACACGATATAGAAAATGCAAATACGCGCAACGCAATAAGTTCGCGGTGGTTGTCATTGCGAACTTCGCCGAAACAGAGACACTGTTTTGACTCACTAAACCTGGAATAACTATAAGTAATACAACTTAAATTAAAAGAATTTATGAGAAAAAACATAGTAAAAATTATTTAGGTTTAGTTAAATTAAGTTAATTTTGTTTGTAAATCACATGAGTTACGTTGACTAATTTTTAAGTATTTTGTATTATATTTTATGCATGTTCTTAGTGAAGATTATGAAACCGGTAGATAAGACAATGTCTTAGCTGGATGTATTTTCATTGTAATTGTATATATTTGAATAATAAAAGTTGCTTCTGGCAACATTGAAATGCAATGAAATATTAATAATAAGTAATAGTAATACATGTTGTAAAATATAATGTTGTATTCAAGACAGGCTGATGAGTTATTGAAATGTAGAATTTTTTCCAATAATGGAGTAATTTTCATTAGTACATTTTTTTTATATCTGCTTCATTCGAATCCCATGTTTAATTTTTAAAAAAATATTTTTTTTTAGAAAAACAAAGTTTTACTAGTTTTATATACGAAAATAGTTTATGAAAATACCTTTATTAGAAAGAAGCACTATTCAGGAGTATAACAAATAAAAAATAACATCTAAATTAAATGTATTTTTTTATGAAAATTTTTTTAGATGGCGTAATTGGCATTTTCATTTTTTTTTTTTTAAACTGCCATAACTTTTTAACTGTCAAGAATTGGATTAAGACATATATTTAGTTTATTTGATTGGAAATGACCCCTCCTATCTCCTCTTTTCGTTTGACGTTTGACGAAAATTTATATTATAGTATCTATATTTTTTTAATTAATAATTGTATATTATTATATATATCATAATTAGCACCTAATTGTTATTATGTATTATCTTTATTTTATTTCCTCTGCGGTATTATTTTTTTTCTCTCACAATCTAAATAATGTTAGGAAATATAAAAAACTAAAGTCAAATTCAGTTTTTTTATTAAGAATACTCAAAATGAATAAGTTTAATAAATGTACAAAAATCAAAATGATATGTATTTTAATTATCGATGCGCGCACAATGACAAATTTGATAACCTACTTACAAAGTGAACATCTTCGAAGGCAACTTACCGTTTGAAAATAGAATTCCACAGAATACAAAGCCGTTCCATACAAAATGTATGAGAAAATGAATTTTCTTTATAATTTTATTTTCTTGATTTTTCCCTTGTTTTAATATTTAGTTATTCTGCTATTCGGGGCAGAGACAAATCCAACAAATCAAAGATCATAAAAATCGGTCCAGCCGTTCTTGAGCTATAATGGTGTAACTAACTTCTAAAACAAATTGTACCAACGGAAATTAGAGCCGAAAGTAGAGAAAACGAGCCTCAATTATTTAGATTTGTCAATGTTCTGCCAGTGAAGCAAATGAACGCACACCGAATCCTGATTGACCACTTCTCAGACGCCTCATATAAGGATCCCGTAGTTCATGCTTACACCACAAGGCAAGCACAAAGACACACATTGAATGTTCCTCGTATTAATAATTACTACGGATCACGTACTTTACGTTACTTAATCCCTAAACTTTTTAATGAGCTAGAAAATGACATTAAAACATTTAAAAACGTGAAGTCAATAAAAAACCACATCAAAATTACACTCATGTCAAAATTATAAATTATAACTTTATTATTATTATTTTTTTTTTTTGTTTTTTTGTTTAATTATTACTTATGCTGTAACGCTGTTGTTTATGTTGTTGTCTTATTATGTATGTTTATTATATTGAGTGACTATTCAACGTCTCTAGTATACACTTACATTATATTGTATAAAGGAAGGATTACTTGGGATTGGTGTCAGCGCGCAGTGTTTTAATTTTATTTTAAATTTAATTAAGTGTCTTAAAAAGTGTCACCATAGTTATAAGAAAAATGTGTAATTATATTGTTGAATTGTAAGCTAAGATACCCACGGAAAAGGCACCAGCCTTCGTGGAATAATAAAAAAAAAAAAAAAAAAAAAAAAAAACCCGATTTTGTTTTATATATATAGATTATCAAACACACATGCATGTTTTGTAAACATGAAATTGGAGATTACCGAGTGCTGGCAACCCGAGTATTAAATATTTGAAAATGATTAAGGTTACTCTCTGTATATTTACTTTATAAAATAAATATATAAATAGTGAAAGTCAGTTGGTCAAAGTATTGATCTATTTTCAGCAATAGAGCTCGTACATTTATATGTGTGGGTTGGATGTACCGCCGATTTCAATATCTGTAGCCATGGGAAGGGAGCGACCGACTGGATATAACGCTTTGCCTGAGAAGCAAATAATGGAAAATAGAGCGGGACGAATGAATAGAAAGTCCAATCGGCGAAATGAGATAGAAATATCTCATGCGATTGTTATCGCTGAATAGAGTTTACAAAAGAAAAGTGGGCGCATTGTACTTATTCTGATAGTTAACATCCAGTGTATCATAACCTAAAACTATTAAGTATTACCTAATATATTAATATATATTAAAGACTTAAGGCGCCCGGGACACATTTGTCCTTGAGATTTGACAGAGTAGGCTTTATTCGAACATTGACGTGTAGAAAAGAGACGGATATACTCGCCGACCGCGAATTCGTTACATTTGGAATCGATGAAACATGTTTTTTGTGTTTAAATAATTATTATCATTTGAAAAAAGTGTTTTTTTAAAAGTAATGGCCTAGATTATTATATTTTCTATCTTTAGAAAAAAAATTAGGTTCTTGTCACTTACACAACTTAAAAGAAAATCGTTGCAAGAAAAAAACAACACTTTCTTATTTATTTATTTTCATTACTATAATAAGGTGTATTTCGTTTTTTTTAAACAAAGGACTAAATTAATATATGTAGAATATTGTAGTACTTTTAGTTTTAGCCATTTGTTGGGAATAACTTCAACAAAATGCACCAAAATACGTTACAAAACACGTTTTAGGGACTGGTGGCGCCTTAATCTGTCATCTAAAGCAGCTATAACTCAATTGAGGGAGTCCCTTCTCACTTGAGGGAGCGATAAAGAATTTGAAAATAAACGTTAACTTTTAAATATATTTATTTTATTTCAGCCTGGTATCACGGTGGTATGATGCATGATTCTAATACAGAGATTCCAGGTTCAATCCATACTAGGAAAAAAAAAGTCAGTTTAGTCAGTTAAAGGGATTTTACTTACTTTATAAATAAGTACTAACATTTTTTTAAAAATAAACGCTGATGGTACCTTTATGTATTTGGAAATTCCGAGTAGGTTCTACCAACACCTGCATAGACAAGTCAAGACGGATACAGTAAGTCGCGGTTACGGCGAGAAAGCCTTTTTTCATGACAGATGCGGCGGACAGACGACAAAGGAAATTATCCATGGCAATATTATTATTCAACAAAGAGTAATTTTTGTAGACGTTTCAGTCATTCTCGGCAACGAATGTTGTTTTAAAAGCCCCTCGAGGCAAATTTCTTTTGTGTTGTTTATTACGCGATATTTCTCCCCCAAATGACACGGGGCGGTGGCGACGTCATGCCCGCCAGACGTCATTGGCTGGAAGAACGAGGCTTGCGAATGACGATTTCGGACTTGGTTAGACGCGCCTTATTGTAGATTCCACTAAAGTAGGCTCATTTCGTAAATATTTCCTCGAAAATTCCTCACGAAAATTTCTCACTCCCTAAATGGACTAACGAACACATACATTTAATAAATAAATTACAGTAGATTACAAAACTCTCCGCTATATGGGTCTGATTGTTTTTTCTAGTTCAATATTGAACATGAAAAAATGACATTCAAGAGCGGACAGTTCCTAAACAAAAAAACAATCCCTTTCGGCACGCCGGAAGGCGGAGGTTTATTTCACTGGATGGTAGGGGATAGGCGAGCTCCAATTGAACGAACATATATTAAACGTCGCACACCTTAACCCGCCGCCGCGCCGCAGCGAGAATCCGTATACTGAATCCCTCTTTACACTATGCCGTAATGATTGCTCATATCAAAAATTGTCTAAAACAAAAATCGTAGGGAAATTATAAGCCTAAATTAACATTTTGAACTGATTTAATCCGGTGCCTATTAAGGTAGGTATAATTTTTTGAATTTTGATAAACCAATTTTTTCCACCCCTAGGACCAAAAGTTGGTGCTAAAAAAAAATACCGCCGAAGAACGTGTGACGTGTCGATAAACGAGCATCCTACCGAAGTTACACGAATTTACACGAATACAGTGTCGCATTAGATGGTGCGAGATGCGCCTAAAAATGTTTTACTTCAACAACTGTCGTAATGCACTACTGCCCATTTAACGTTGTCTACACTAACTGTTGTTACTATGCTATCTCCCCTCACCTCTTAAGCGTCCTCCTCCTCCATTCCCAAGATAAAACCTCTAATTAAATAATTGCTCAGTAGCAGATACAGAACAACCCCACAATAGAATTTAAAGCCTAACATGACTGCTTTATCAATTAATGCCAAACCAGGTTACCCTTCCTTTGTCATTTAAATGAGTTAGAGCAGTAACGTACCTTATGCGTCGTAAGAAATGTTATGCTGGCATAAAGTCTAAAATTAAATATAGTATATTACCTTTGTATATTATTTATCAAGCACAAAAATCATAAATTATGCAGTTTATCAATTGATTAATTAACAACATGGTATTTAGGTCAATTCAATAAAAAAAGAAATAATGTGACGTTTAATGCGCGAAGAAAATTTATCAGAATTTCTTACTAGAAATCATAAAGAGATCGGTTAATTAAAGATTTTAATTAAAATCTTTTTTAATTAAACTAAGTAATCTTTTTTTATTAATCTAGTAAGAGTGGCCATGTTACTTCAAATCAGCAATAAAATCAATAAATGACTGTTGTTCAATTTGTTTACATTTAATAATTTAATTTCTTTTTCAGTGTTATTATATATTTATTGTTGTGACTTCCTATTGTGCCATAATGAATAAATAAATAAATAAATAAATTCTGTTATGTTCAGCCTTTTCGGCGCAAAATACATTGAGTTATACAGGTTGTAAGGGGACGTATTTATTATATTACACAATCTTTGACAATATTGAAAAATTTAGAAAAGTTTTATTTATTTTTTTATAAAGCGTTGGATATTTTAAATCTAACAAAATTATTATAAATGTACTAAAGAGGTCCTGTACTACGCAGGGTTTCGGTTTAAATCCAGCGCTGACTTTTTGTAACAATGTACTTTTAACTCGCCCTTGTCCTTTTTAGCGTAAAATATTCACAAATATTATATATTTAATATGATGAAATAAAAAAGGGATGGTATCGTAACAAAATTTTCAGGCGATTTGCCGCTATTGAAAAACAAGCATCAATTATTACCAATATATAAAAAGCAGGTATCGATGTATATTAATGTGTATTATATATTATTGCACTTAACACAGAAATATAGCGCCTGATAGCACTGCGGATGCCGTGTAAACATCTTGCTTTAATTGATACTCTTAATAAATTAGCATTATTTTGGACCGATGAGGAAGCTACTTTTTTGTATTGATTCCTTGGCTTTACAAAGGCAATTCAGGTGAAATCGGATTCCTCTGGCAAATATTGTTAGGTGCATGCAATAGTGGTATATCGACCGGCAAACTGTAGAAGAGGATCCGGTCACTTACTCTACATGAAATAAGAGTAACTTCTTCACAAAGTTACTATATTACGCGTATTGATCTTATGAATAGAATCAATTCTAATTATTTGTTTCGACCTAACTAAATTGTCATCATAACTAATTTGTGATCACAACTGATTTGTTTCGACCTAAGTAAAGGACGGATTTTGTCTCTTTTAATCATCCTGTTAATAACCATCAAAATAACAATGTTTAATTACGTTAATATTCGTTATCTTTCTTTCGTTTGAAAAAATAACCTAATATAAAATTAAAAAGCATTCGTCATAATTATGATTAAAATGGCGGCCTGTTAAAATACGAGTAAGTAAGTTAGCCCGCACCGGGGGGAAATTAGAAAGGTCACCTCGCCGAGAGAGCGAGCGACTTATACCCGGCAGAGTAAATAAGGGAGCGGACTTTTTGATGAGAAACTCGAATCGAGGTAAAGGGAAAATAATCCAGATAGCGCTGAAAGATGTTTTTTTGTTATTTTAAATAATTCTAACGATATACGTAAATTAGATTTCTCAGTAAAATGATTTCTGATACATTGACGAGTTTGAGGTCATTTATAAGAGGTCAGTTGGCAAACTTTCTAATTTCTAGGTCATAGCAAATATTTATATATAAAAAAATCATTAAAATCGAGAAAATTATTTGCATTTATATAAAAACAATATTGACGTATCTGTTCTAATTAAAGTAAAAAAAAACAATTTATTAAAAATAAGCAAAATGTAATTCACACCTAAATGGTCTCGAGGCTCGGCAGTATTTATTTATTTAGGATAAATAAACAGAGTAAAAATATTTTAAACTAAATAATTCAGATAGCTTAAATTCTAATATTTCTAATTATAAATATGTGTAGTTTTACGTGAATATATCTTTTGTTTACGAGGGGTTGGGGGGGGGGGGGGCGAAGACCTGCAAATTGAAATAATATTTCAATCATAGCGAAAAATATATTTAAACGTCTGTAACACAACTATAAACACTCAGGCCCCGGAACGAATACATATTCAAGTAACGAATGAACAAAATGTACAAAAATTAACAACTACCCTCGGAATGTTTTTGTTTCTGTCTTGTAATAGGAAAAAAAAACTTTTATTTTGATATAAAATGTTGTATTATTCATTGTGCGTTCAGCTTAAAGTATTTCTGAGACTTAAATAGAATAAACTTTATGCTATATTTTGGGCATTGTAGAGGAGTCGAGTCGCGGAAACAAACAAGGTGCCATTTTGGGGGAAACAGGAAGTCGCCGAGCACACGACCTCGACCGCTTAATTTCCTTAATAAGCTATGAAATGAAGGCGCCTCGACGACAAAGCATTCATTTCGTTATTTAAATTGTTTGATTTAAGGAATGCCAGTTTGAAATCTCAAGCAAAATTAGAGAATATTTTATATTTATGTAATATTCGAATTATTTGCAACTTAGTAGAACTATTTTATGGGTTTTAAAAAAAAAGATTTAAAAACCTCTCGTGCAAGGCCACTAACATCTACCGGAACAGCTAATATATAAAAATTAAATGTATTTAATTGATGTAACATTATTGTTTCTAACAATTGTATTTTTTACTATGTATTTTTGATTATTATTATTAGTTTTTGTTTCTTTGTTATTGGAATTCCTATGCATTATGTTGCTCTTGAAAACATAAACTTCTATATCTAATTTAATACGAAAACGGTAGCACAAATAAAAAAATACGAAAGAATTAAAAAAATACATAACTACAAATTTATTACAATTTTTCAAATCACGAATACCGTGAAAAATGTAATAATAACAAAAAAATGAGTCTGCATCGGACCAGACGGTGGAAGTTATACTTCTTTGGCCGTTCGCACACACCCACTCACAGACAGGATATGTAAATGAAATATAAGACATTTTTCTCTGTTATTCAATATATTATTATAAGTCACTTCATTATTATACAATACACCTATACATTATCATTTTTAAGATCGTATATACGTATACTTTCGTATAATTTGTGAAAAAAAAACAGACAACCAGCTTCAAATTTCGGAAGGGACTCTACAACGCGACAAACATATTGCGTAAAAACGCAATTGGACTCTACAACTCGACAAACGTAAAAATTACTCCTAACGCGTGACGCGGTTTCTCGACCAACATCCCATCCCAATGAGCACACCGGGCCTAAAGAAGTATAACTTCAAAAATAAATAATAATCTGCTTGTGGGTGTCCCAACGAGGGATCCGAATTGCGGCGCCCGCCGTGTAAACTTTTATTAACAAAGGAATAAATTATTGGCGGGCAAAGTAAACATGGCGCGTACGGCCTTTGTGTTTGATAAGAAAAGGAAAGGCGTGTTCGAGTAATTGGCCAATTCAATACGCGATACGGCGACCTAAATAGATCGAAAGTGTACAAATTTCGCGCAGGTAATGAAATAATTTGATCAGAATACTGAGTTCGCGAGGAGGTCTGGACCTAGCGGGGTTGGCCCTGTGACCGGCCGTGCCGTATACGAGAACTATATCGTGGTTTAATATTAAAACATTATTTTCAAACTTTAGACATTATCTACATTGTTATTACTGTATTCTGTATAAATATTTCTTTCAGTTTTAGCCTTTGGATACAGGAGTATTATCAAGTTACTCGTAATACATCTATCCAACCGTAATAATAGTCGTTGAAAAAGGCTTAGGCTTCAGATGCACTAGTAGCCTATAGAGCGACTAGTAAATAAATAAAATTATATTAATTAATTTATTATTTTTTATAAAAAAAAATACATTTAATTTTACATCACCTTTATAGCGTGTAATACTGTTCTAAGGTGATGTAATCAGTTATAGAAACACAGATCCTCAGCTGACAATTCATAAATTAAAAAAGACACAAAATTTCATAATAAAAAAAAAATAAAACAACAAAATGTGCAACTGAAAGTTTACCCAGAGGCCCACACAATAACTTTACTAACACTAATACTATTCTTAATAGTGTTTTATTACTCTGACGTCTGCTAATGTATGTACCCAGCGCCTTCACCGATGCAAGAATGCTGGGATCCCTCCAGCTCTCTTCCTTCTCCTCAGCATCTTATTCTTCTCTGTCGTTTTATTCCATCAGGACTGTCTTCCACCAAAACATACTTTTCTCTCAGTTCTTGTAAAATTAAATATACCATTTATCATAACCCAATAGTTATGGTCAAATTATTTCCGCAAAAATCCTCCCTTTAAATGATTTTAATGTAATTTTATTTCAGTGTATGTTCTGTAGATCGCACAGATGCACCAATCTTTTAAATCATTTTAGGGTCCAGGTCCAATATCACAGAATGCTTTCATATAAATTTGTAATTCGAAATAGTCTTTTAGGAGTAATTGTGTATATATAATTGCTACTGTTATAGCTATAGGAAAGTTACCTATTGTAATGGATACCATGTCATTCATGAAAATTTCAACATATCTTCGAGTTTCACATCCCCTAACACCCAAAACCACCCTCAGTTAAATGTTTATATATAAGTTAAGTTTATTTATCTATATCACTTTCTTGTGGATACGATAACTGCCGTAATTTTACACCAATCACTTTCAAAATTATATATAAAATAGTTTCATAAAATTTAAGGGCACAAAATCTCAGTCAAGTTCGTTAATGAGCAAAATCAGGCCAAGTGGGCGGAAATGGAGGTGTTTATTCGAAAAAGTGAAATTTTGCTATAACTTTGTTAGTACATAAGATATAGATTTCATTTAAATTTTATATTATTCCTTAGATAAGGGTCTAAAACTTACCTCAGTATTTTTTTATAGCACTAACTATTGGTCCTAGAAGTGGGGTTTTTTTTTTAAATTAAAAAAAATCATACCTACCTTAATAAGCAGTTCAACGTGTAAATTGTAAGCCTATAATTTCCCTACAACTTTTGTTTGAAACATTTTTTGATATGAGCAACCCTTACGGCAAGAGATGACCAAAATGTTTCATCGCCTTGATCCGGTGAAACATGCCGGCGTTCCGAAAGGAATTTTTTAAAATGGCCGAATTGACTCTGGCAACCGTTATATGTATTTTCCTCAAGTTATTGGTGTCGATTTTTCCCTCGATCGCAATGGTACGCAAGATATACTAACGGTAGTCGCCTGCAATGGAGCCAAGTCTTCAGTGGCTCCCCGGGCACTTGAGGATGACATACGCTCCCCCGTTTGACAAGTCCATATCTCCTAAGTAGCGGCTTGACGTCATTTCAGACGAACGAAAGGGTTCTCATTGTTCTCTCTTGACGTACTTCGAGTGCTTCGCCATACATGCGCTCTTCTATCAGCGTGGTTTGCCGTAAATAGGTCTACAGGGTTTTGAAAATTTAAAGCGGGAAAAATTACTGATAGTAAACAAACAAAATCATCTCATACTATATTTCATGTGTATTAGTTCGGATGCAATAAAAAAAAAACGAATATTTATCAGGCTCATAAACCACCTTTGTCTTCAATTGGATATCATTCGATCGAGATGACGATTGGAATCCTTTCATAGCCCCACTAAGTAATGAAAATTGAACAAACGCGAAAAAAAAACTTTTTTAATAATATAATTAGTTTTTTCGTTCACGGTGTATACAAGACCATTCCCGAAGACTTAAGAGGTGTGTTTATGTTCCCCATTACGTATAAGAAATTGTATAAAAATGCGAAAATATTTCATGCCCAGTTTATTAATTTTATGAAAGCGCTCGTTTAAATTCCCGTTTTGCTCGCAGGCGCTCGGCCAAGGCCGGTAAATGACCCGGCTTATTACAAAAGCGGTTTTATGTTATCACGTAAAGTTTGCAAATTTTTTACTCGGAAACCATGATAAATTTTAATACGGATCAAAAAAAATCGTAGGAATTTTTTATCGGAAATGTTCTTGGAACAAATTACCCTAAAAATTAGATTAACCTAGGTCCCTGCGATCTGTCGACCACACACGCTCAGGGCGTAGACCCGAAAGGCAACCAATTCCAAGTCACATCACGCCACTGATAAATAAGAAGACATTATTCTGCGTCAGCTCTGATGTTGGCGGCTTCGTGGACAAAGCGCTTTTCCAGCTCCTGAGCAGACATTGGCGGTCGGCGCGACACGTCAAGTGACACAAGACCGATGCACGCCGAGCGGTTTAGCCTCGGACATATCAGTTTCGAGCACGGGGATACTTTAAAATCTGTTATTGCTAAGTGTAATGGGCAATACTTAGCTTGGTATTAAGATACTTGAGAGATCTTGCGAACTGAAAGGCAACTTTTGGCGTGAAAAAACTATTTTATTTAAACGTAGTACCCAACTAAAAACAAATTCAAAAACAGTAAATAAAAATTAAACAACCCATCTAAACTGAAATTTATAAAGTTGAAAGCGAAATAAAATCAAGACTTTACTACAATAAAACAAAGTAAAATGTACTGGAATAAGGTGTTATGAAAGTGAATAAAAGAGATTTACTTTTGGGGCCTACCCTACTGCATGTGACACTGCATGTGACCATGTGACACCCGCTGCACGACTCCCTTCGGACAAACGTCAGTATCTTTCTTCGCAGTGCAGTTTTTTAAAGTTTACTGTGCTAAAAGAAGAAAAAAATCGCAAAAAAAAACATTGTCACTACATACAATTTGTTTGTTTTTTTTTTTTAATAATATTTCGTTCTACGCGGAGCTACGAAACGTTAGAGCTGCCGCTCTTCATTCGCAGATACGCTCGTTTTCTACTTTGATCTAATTAAAATGCTTCGGGGTTCGTTTCTTGATAAAGCTTATGAACAGAGGCCGCGTGGCTCTATTAGTATAAGGGTAAATATCGGAGGGATCGGAAACGCGAAGAGGAGAGATTGTGAAAATAATCGAGCGTTTGGAAGTCGGAAATGAGAATCGCATTACGTCACAAAGCGAAACGTGAAAAGTTTATTTGTGTAGCTGAGATTCGGAAGGGAGGAAATAGGCATTATCATTCTATACTTCCTATAAAAGAATTCTCGTTTTTACTTCGAATTTATGACATGTTGTTTTCGAAGCATCAATTGTTTCAAGTACGCATAAATAAAATAAGAAACATAAAAAAAAACATATACAAATATATTTATGTGAGCGATTGAGTAAAAATTAACATATATACCTATACTATTACTTATATAGAATCTGGTCAGAGCCTGGCAGAAGATGAGACATATACCTATAAGAAAGAAGATAAATAGATATTCTTCCCCTCTGTAGGTTTTATTATTTACTTATAAGGAAGATATATTTTAAAAAATATATCTACGACTATGTCTAGTAAATAGATTCCCTCCCCGCCTATAGTACATTTTTTTTAATTGATCTGTTTATTGGTCTCACCAATACGCTCGCGAGTTAACGAACCCTGCATAACCTCTAATCTTTCTAGACTCTTAGAGTCCACCTAATCTTATTCAGTGTGATTGACAAAATTATTATTTAAATTGTGGTATTCTAGTGATTAAGTCGTTTGACTATTAACCCAGCGTTCACGGATTCGAATCCGCACATTATAGTAATACCATTTTTAACGCTCCATTACGACCATCTCCCCTGGCCCTAGCAAAAGCACAGTTAGCTTTGTTTAGTGGCCCATTATAACTATATTTATCCCACCAAATATTCTTTATAAAAACAGTGCCCAGACCAGCTACAGTCAGTTTAAGTTTCATTTAATTCAAATATTCTTTATAAAAACAGTACCTAGACCAGCTACAGTCAGTTTAAGTTTCATTTAATTCCACATTAATAATTTACATTTTTAATTTATATATTATTTCGCTGTATGCTTATATGTTTAGTAAAATAAACAAACTACAATACATAAAAAAGTATTTACCGCGCCACGAATATATCGTAATAAAATAAGATTAAAGGAAAACTCTAATTAATACAAGAAATTGGAGACTATAATCGCTTTATTCGCCGAGTGAACGACCTTATAATGCAGACTGTCGGAAGCTGAAGATGCTGGTCACAAGCGACACGTCAGTCGCACATCAAAAGGGAACTACTATAATGTGCCAGCATCAGCCAAAATGCAACCTAGAGACGGCAATCCCGGCGCTGAAGTAACTACAAGGAAAACCGAAACCGAATGAATTGGAAAAGGCAACAAAACGAAAATAAAAACAAATACAATTCATTGTTAGGTTTAGGTTTATAACAGTTTGATCTGAAACTCTAATATGGCGCCAGTGAAATGCAACGCTAATTGAATTTCAACTAAGTAGTATTGCTGCACTAATCCGAGCGACAATCAGAGCGTGGTAATGGGAACATATTAGGAACATTCACTTTGATTCGGGATTAATGGCTGTAATCTAAATACGCGAGTACTTATTATAAAGCAACAGAGATTAACCTCACCTATTTACGCATTGTAAGAATAAAAGAATCTGAAGTAATTGCGAGTATGTGTATTGAGAAGGTAGGTTTTACGATAGGAATTAGAGAGCCTAGGGGATAGTAATTGTGAATATGCACACAGACGGCATGAAACTTTTGTTAACAACCGATAATCCTGCTACATCCAAAAACCATAAACTTCTCAGACCCCGATTTATTTCTTTGTGCGAAAATTATTTAAATATTTTATTGAGATTTTTGAAAACTACATAATATTCTATGTTCACACCTTAACAACGCATGCAATTGAACAAGCAAAGTACCGTTAAGTGTCTATGCCGTCTTGAATATCAAAAAATTATATAATTTTGAGACCTGAACGAATACAAAAACAAAAATCCCTTTCGGCACACCGGGAGGGTGGAGTAGATTTCACAGAATCATGTATGGAGATTAAGTATGTTACTCAGGTACTCTCAAGTACAAATATTACATTAAATAATCGATAATAGAGGTGACAGTAAATACTCATCTAATCTAAAATCTCCCTAAAATCTATTTAACTGTGGTTACTCACCATCTCATTTTCCCTATGCCAGATGCCATAATCGAGTCGTGTGTCGATTGGCAGCCCGGACACAGTACCTATATATTATTATCTTTGTTAGGACAGGAAATATTTTTTGACAAAGTTATCATTAGGTTTGGAACGAAATATAACCTAGAAATGCATAATTTTATCCGTTGATTGAGTGATACAATTTACGTTTTTACCAATTTTCAGTTTTTGAATAGAATAATGAAGTACTACAAAGAAATATAATGTAGATACAATCAAATATCCGTAATAATTAGTCTTATTTTATTAAAAAAAACATGTAGGTTTTTTTTGTCGCTTTGGTTATGTGATATGTCTCTATCAAGTTTAACAATTATATTTATTCAAGTATGTTAGGTTGGTTAGGTATATCCTTACTTTTAACTTTTATAGTAATGAAATTATGTTGAAGCATTTATTAATATATTTTTCATATGTTTTTATACCTATAATAACTTCCCGCCGACCGCGAGCATAACTTATTATCGATTGTCAATGCCAGCTGCATTAAATGACAGGCATGTTTGACTTCTGCAAAATGATACTTTATATCATAATACTGTCATAGTTGCCGTAGCTCGCTTACAACGCTTCTACGCTTTTAAACTATTCTATGTCTTCAACTGCGAGCGCAGTAATCTCGGAGAATTCATTTTTTTGACCCTCATCAAACTTCTGCTTTGACAGGCAGAGTCATCTTCCGACGAGTAGGCTTTGATGCGCGTCTCATAAATTCGGCTCTATTATTTGGCAAAAGATGGATTGGGCAAATATATCCTAAAAATAATTCTAATTAAAAATAATTAGAAAATTGTATCTACCACGTTAACAGTTAGATAGACAATAACTAATGCATGTTTAATATTTGATGAATTGTATGAACATAATAAATTTCGGTCTAATATTTTCCTATGAATAACGATTTTCATTTATTATTAATTGAATGAAATACTGTTTTGTGTAAAGTTTGTATTATGTGGATATATACAATGCTATGTTTATTTTAATGTTTTGAAAATAAGAAATTGTGTGACTACTTTATCAAAAGCTTTCGCGCAATCTATGTGCATTATTAAACTGCTATAGATTGATCCAGTTCCGACAAGGGTTTTAATGTAGGTACCTAATGATTAGGATATTAAATACGAAAAATGCTGAATGAAATTTTCAACAAATCTAAAAGTCAACGCGAAAATTTCAGACGGAGTCAACCGAATCCCTATCGTACGCGATACCCTTTGTTGTTGACCTCAGTGTCCTCAGTCCTGGCAGGTGTCCTGAGGCGTTGCGACGCCTACCTGTCAACCCTCGTCAAGGGGATGTGGTAGCTCTTCTATTTTGCTGATGCTGCCGAATCAATAACGCCGATATACACATTTTTTTCTTAAGCGACAGCTAATAAAACGTCTATATCTAAACCTAACTTAGAAATATACCAACATGTTATTGCAGTTATGTAAATGGGATACATCAACCAAGCCATATAGAAAGATACGAATTCAAGACAACACTGGCTATAAGCGAAATAATATCGACTAAATAAATTGTATAAACCAAATTCTAGACTAGCCGCTGAGCGGGCAGTTTCAAACAGTTCAGTCTTTAAATCTGCCCGACCAATGCTATCGTTTATTTTCGGACCACTTACATACTTATAATATAATCTTAAACGAAATGCAAAGAATTTAGGATTACAAATCTTATAATTAAAACCAAACAACCCGAACTATACAATAATTAGCTTAACAATTCCCTTATTCGAAAATTTGTGCGATGATTATCAGCGAGCGGGGGACCAGAACTGTGAAGAAGCCATTTCCCCTAAAAAGGATGAGCGACGAAACAAAGTTTTGTTTTCCCGGGCGAAGGAGGGAATCGCACCTACGCAGACCTATTTTTATTACGCGGAACCAGCAGTTCCTCGGGTGTAGCACCCGGCCCTTCAAGGACTGTCCATTTTGTAAACCAGCTCCTTCACGACACAACTAAACTGGTAAACAGTTGTTTTAAATACTTTGTCTCCTTCTCGGCTCTCTTAGAACAGGTTTTTTTTTAGCCTAGTTAAAGTGGCCATTTTACTCCGAAAGTTTGCTATTCCACGATATTAAATTCGTCCAATTTGATCATATCCTTTCTGTTGAGACATCTTTTTGAGCGTTTTATATAAAATAAATAAATCATGCCGCAAAAAACTTGTTTATCATTCCTTATTGATAAAAATAGTTTAATTATTCGAATGAGGTCGTGGTAGTCTATTGTTTAAGGCGTTGGACTATTGGCCCAAAGGTCGCGGGTTCGAATCCGCACATGGTCATACCATTTTTAACGCTTCATTACCACGATTTCCCCTGACTCTAGCACAGGCCTAGTTGAGTAGGGCCCAAAATAATTAGCCCAAAGTATTTTACAAAAAAAAAATTAAAAAAAGACATTAATTACATTGAAAAAGAAACACATACAGGGTTTTTCGGATTGAGTGTATTTAATTACACCCTAAAAAACTTTTTTTTTTATAGATATTCGAGTTTGAAAGCGTCGGAAAAGAGCACAAAACGTTTTACATTTGGTGCCTGGCCTTATAGCTCTTTTTAAAAA
The DNA here is from genome assembly GCA_020383195.1 of Neomicropteryx cornuta. Taxonomy (NCBI): domain Eukaryota; kingdom Metazoa; phylum Arthropoda; class Insecta; order Lepidoptera; family Micropterigidae; genus Neomicropteryx; species Neomicropteryx cornuta. The sequence continues at coordinate 19,440,004 of JAHKQU010000014.1, forward strand.
ATAAATAATTAATAATAAGAATTTTTAAAAATAGATAGATCGTTCTTTTATTATTTTAAATAATTCTAACGATATACATTAGATTTCGCAGTAAGATGACTTCTGATATATTGACAAGTTTGAGGTCATTTGTAAATGTCCGTATGTTGGCAACATTCTAATTTCATAGGATTAGCTGCGTAATTTAAAGTATATAAGGGACAACAGTTCCTTATCATTCTAATTATAATATACAATTATAGTTGTTACATATATTTATTTAGTTATGTCATATTTTGTGTGGCTCAAAATAATTAATAAAACATGTATTGATTAACTGTAATTTAAATAATTAAATATGCAACGAGCAAGTTACGCCAAGTAAATGTGTACTGCTGGACCACATTGTGCCATTGCCGTAAAAACGTTGGTAGAAAAGGAGTGAGCTATATTGCTATATTGCTTTATTTTATTTAGTTTATTCAACAAATTTACAATATCATTCTTTTTTCAGTTGCACATTTTGTTTGAGTATTTTGTCTTTTTTTTTACTGATCACATCACCTTAGAAAAGCTATACACGCTATAATGGTGATGTTAAATTTAATGTATTGTTTTTGTAAAAATTAATAAATTAATGAACTGAAATGAAGTAGAAAAAGTTGACGAGTCTTTGATAGAAATGTATATTTGACGGCATTTATTAAAAATTTACGCGCAATTTCTACGTTTTCTATCCGAGCCACTCGTGTTATTACGCTACCAATTAGGCCGTTATCTCAAACAGACGCTCATAATTCGGGGTCGCGGCCTAAAACTCATTAGGCCCTTTTCAGGGAGAGGCTCTTGCTTTGAAACCCCTATAAGTACGTTTCTTTTGAAGCGAACCTGAGTGCGAAGCCCCTGGCGTGATGTACCTACCCCGCCCAACACGCTACAAAGCGACGTCTGGAATGGAACATTCAAAAAGTGACGCCACTCGTTTTTAAGATGTTTTTAACGATGATCATATTCACCTATAACGACTTTCTAAAAAATAAAATTGAGATCAAAGAAACAGCCGACAAACTAAACGATAAGGTGTTCAAAAATATTTTAGCATAAGAAAAAAATATGATTTACAAGATGGTCACGGCGGCAGTGTATATATTTGTATGTACATATATCAACACTCTTTCATAAATATAGATTTGTGGAAAGGGGAACATATGTAATAATACATACACACACCCTAAACCTCTCAGTATACTCATGCACACTTTATTACACACGCTCATACAAGTAATTCTTTGCAATTTCGTTTTAATATTATTGTATAATAGGTTTTCCTTTCCTTTGAGAACTACTTACATCTTCTTGGTTCATGTATATATATACCTTATTATTATGTAATTACTTTTAATCGGTCTTATTGTAACGCAGTTTGTAATTTAAATAAATAAATACATCAGTAACTTTATTCACAACACAACCCCACACCCTCACAGGCACAACCACACACCCTCACTAACACTTTTATACCGTACACATCACACATACACCTTCTAAAACAGCGTTAAGCTCAACAAAGTTTTAAATATTTTTTAACATAAACATAAGCGTTAATTGGCCTTATTATTAACCCTTTGAAAAATGTATAAACTATTATTACGCAGTATGCTTACCAGTTAATAAATAAATAAATTAATAAAAAAAATATCACTATAAGTTATTATTTAATATTTATTTTTATCGTATAATGTCAAGGCGATATACAGATTAAATGTTATCATTTACAGAAGAACAAAAACGATTAATTATTGGGCTAACTTTCAATTTTTTTTTTATTTAGTTTTATTATTTTAAATTAATTTTGGTTCATTTTATATACGGTTATATAGATATTTTGCTAAACGCAGAGCAAGATTCACGCACATAAACTAGAGGGAAAAGAGACATAGCAATCGTTGGAATCGTGAGCAAGTCAATGGAAGTCGTAAAACACGAGCATATTTTCCGTTTCGTTACGCGCGATTGTCTCTCTTCACGCCGATATCCAATTGGATTACATTCTGCGAAGGACATAAACATTTATTGTTCGAATGGAAAAAGTGCCGTGTTCGACGGGGGCGGATGTTTCAGTGCCCTCTTTGTCAAATCGATACAATTTACAACCAGGCGATTCACTCCGCAGAATAAATAATATACAAGTAAATTTTGTTTTTTTTATTTCTTGAATGAACCTTAAAATATTGTTTCTAAACTCTGAATTTAAAGTAAAATATATACCTAAAAGTCTATTCTTCAATATACAATTAAATTAAGACGTCGGGTTATTGACCCAAAAGCGAGTTCGAATCCGCACACAGTCATAGTCATAGAATTTTTAAGGTTAATTACCGCCATCTCGAAAAATAATAAAACCAAGTATTACCTATAAATATGCTGAATAACGTTGGTTTTAAGTAAATTAAAAACTGAACAATCTATGTTTATACTGCAGGTGTCACTAAATTCTATAACTTAGGGGTAGCACAGGAGTCGATTGCAGAAAAAAAAAACACCAAAAAGTTTCAATATCAATAAATCTTCAAATAAACGTTGGGCAATTGACATAGAGTCCTGTCCTCTACATTACATTCCATAAAACGTTTTATACTGTTTTCTTTGATCGATTTTTGGAAAAACAATAGTTTTAAAAAATATTCCTAGTAAAAGAATCACAGTTTGAGTTCTTGTGAAATTTTCAATAAAATAATCATCAATAAATAAGTATTAGAACTAATAAAGTGAATAAAAATTAAATAGTTTGGTCGAATGCCTTAAAAAAGTATCAAAATTAATCTGCACGCATAAAAAGTACTTAGTATTGTAAAACGGTGCTTCAAACGCCAATGTCGAGGAAAAAGCAAATTTTATAAGCATCTTTTCAGCGGCAGACTGTGTGAAAACCTTTGACGTGAAAACGTGCAAACAGAAAAAGCAAACAAATTTCTACGTTTGTACGTCCGCTTGTCTCTGCTTGGGAACATCTGCTTATATCTTACGTTGAGAGCTTACTATAAGCGCCACCCTCATCCGCAGACAGCATCATTTTATAAGTTTAATATAGGTGTTTTTTTTAGAGGCGTGGTTTTCAATCTGGCACTACTTTTTTCGTAGTTGGTGTTTTTGATAGCTGTCACTTGATTTATGCTCAGTTTGGTTTGCCATTTCACAATGAATAGACTTACTCCTGAACAACGTTTGCAAATAGTGCAAATTTAGGAAAAATCACTGTAATTTTTTTTAAAATCACTCTAAAATAAAGTAAAAATCGCGTCGTGGGCCTGTGGCGTGGCCTCCAAGATCCTGCGATTTAACACCGCTGGACTATTTTTTGTGGGGTTATGTGAAGTCGCTTGTCTACGCAGATAAGCCGGACACGATTAACGCCTTGGAAGAGAATATTCGGCGCGTTATTGCTGACATACGGCCCAACTTGCTGCAAAAAGTGGTTGAAAATTGGGCCTCTCGGCTGGAATTTGTTCGAGTCAGCCGCGGCGGCCACTTACCCGAAATCATTTTTAAAACATAATGGCAAACCCTTATCTTTATAATAAAACTAAATTCTTAGCCATAACATCAAATTATATGCGTTTTATCTCTTCTTGAAAACCACGTCTCTAAAATCATCACCCTATATTTTAAAAGTTTATTTTAATATAATTTTTACAAATAGGCTAGGAAAATAAAATATGGAATTAAGAGTTTAAAGATATACACATTTGGAGCTATTATTGTTTTATAAATATTTAATAGTACTTATACATCTATATTAGTGTTATTTTCCGTTAATACAGGTATTTTGGTTAATCCAGTTAGTAAACATGATATAAAACAATTGAATCGTCACAGCACTAGTAAACACTAAACAGCCTAAATTAAACATTATGTAAAGAACAAATTGCAAATTAAATTACATGTAATTATTATTATTATTATAAAACACCAAAGTATTTACAAATATAATCTCAAAAATATTTATTAGATTATATTCTTTTCAAGACCATAAATAAATGATATATGTTTATATTTATCAGTCATAAATGATGTACTAACCATTTGCCCAACCTAACTAGGCTACTTACACTATATTATTTTCTATTTCGTGAATATGACGAGATAATTAAAATACGAATATAAAATGCTACGTAAATAATGTACAAGTTAAGTTATGTTTAAAAAATAGTCAATAAAAGAAATATATATAATGTCTTCAAACAAAGTTCTTTCAGTACATAGTAAGTAGTTCGCTCTTATAATTGGAAAACACCGATACTTAATAAATATACAAGTAATTTATACTATGATACTCACTCGTCTCTAGGTTTGCCTAAATTCAAATCAAATTATGTTTCAAATAAAGAGATAAATTCACGTGGAATACAAAAGAACGGGCGCCTTTTGTTGCGTGCGAGTTTTCCCGGTGGAAATCAAACTTACTGGGAAATATTCCATTGTAGTGATTGAAGTTAACGCTGCGGATGTCTTGAGTTTGTATTTCTCGAAGTTGATTTTATTTTTTTGAAAAAACCCACCTGACTAAATCCCTTGCGATTCGACCTAGACTTTTATTTAACTCTAGATGGAGAATGTATCACATTGGAATTATAGATAGATACCATAAAATGCTACAGTAAACCGTTTCTCGAAACTGTCGATAGTCATAAATACCTTGGTTTAAAATTCATGTAAAACCCGGTCAAATGTAATCTCAGTTTAATCGGCGAGGGTTTAGCACCGATTTTTTTTTTCAAAAAAAATATGATTTGTAATTTCCATAATATTCATAAGATTACTTCGTACTTAACTACAGTAGATAAGAAAGGAGAGATATCAAAAATAATAGTATTGCATTATAAATATATATTTAGTATCTGTAAGTGTGTACAGTTTGGGGTCATATATCCCGAGACACAGGTTCTCATTTGGCATCATTTTTACGGTTTTAAGTTTTTCTCAAAGATTTCATAATTGAAACCTCACCGCGTCACCTCATAACAGGGGGGGGGGGGGGTGAAACACAAGGCTTTAAGGTACATTTTGATGAAAATAAACTATTTTTTATAAAATGACCTAAGCGATATGTGGTGCTCGATATTCTATTCGTACACCAAATCACAACTTTGTATGACTAACAGTTTAAAAGTTACAGGTCTGGAACACGAGGGCAACGAATTTACATCCTTCTTTTGGCCTATTCGGTCAAGAACCCCAGAAAATGTGTTAAAAAAAATATGTTAACAAATACCTCGGTGAATAAGATTAACTTTTTTTTAACCTAAAATATTGCTATTATATCGATTTTCCACATAGGTACCTACTCGGATGGTCGCGCGCTTTTCCAGGAAGCCCGAGGGCGCACATGGGTTCGGATGCGAGAGAAGGACGGAACATCAAAAGCTATAAATCTCCACTTACTGCGTGACCGCCTCGGGTCGTGCGTCCCGCTCCCACAGGCGCTTTTCCGTCGTGCCGCGCCGCTCGCACGCGCGCTGATCTGCATGTTTATTGGGTCGGGGACAAAAAGCGGACGCGATGGCCGGATCGTCTGTTCGTCTGTTAGTCCGAGATCCGAGATGTTATCCGTTCGATGAATAGACGGGGAAATTTAATTAAGATCCGAATATATTCCAGGTCCGATTTACATCTTGAATGGTTCGGAGCAATTCGGATATTTTTTTTATCTCCGATAGAAAATAATCCGTTTCGATACGCCGGAAGATTTCACGTATGGGACAGGTGAACGCCAATTGTACGAACATGAATCAAGCATTGCGCGATCCACTTCCAGTGCGGCACCTCAAACCGCAGCCGCGCCGTATCCTCGCGCAGCGAGAGTGCGTATACTGAATCCCTTTTTATACTGTGTGTGTGTAAGGGATGCTCATATCAAAAATTGTTTTAAACAAAAGTTGTAAGGAAATTATAGGCAATTTACATTTACATTTTAAGCGGTTTTGATCCTATTAAGGGATGTATAATTTTTTGAACGTTGAAAAACCATTCTTTCCCAACAATGGTTGGGGCTATCAAAAAAAAAATCCCTACATAAGTTTTAGACCCGTATCTAAGAATTAAAATAAAATTTAAATGATTTCGATATCTTATATACTAAGAAAGTTATAGCAAAATTTTACTTTTTGAACCCCCCCCCCCATTCCCGACCCCTGGTACGATTTTGCCCTTTAACGAACTTGACCGAGATTTTGTGACCTTAAATTTTATGAAACAATTTGAAAGTGATTGGTGTAAAATTCCGGCAGTTATCGTGTCCACAAGAAAGTGATATAGATTATAAACCTATTTATAAACTTTCAAAGTGAGGTTTTCAAGGTAATGTGAAACGTGAAGTTATGTCGAAATTTTTCATTCTGCCGGAAGTCATGACATACCATGTCATGCAATAGGTAGCATTCCTAATGACATCTACCTAAAGAGATCTCCAAGTAAAATCAAAATGTTATTCGAGCGGATCACGAAATATTTCAAAAGTTCATTTTGTGTGCGCGTAAAGGAAGGAATATTAAAATTAAATTTATTTGAAAAGACGCCCGTCGTGTATGTGTTTTTTTTTTTTCAAATAATTATCATTTGGTAAATGTCATTTCGTGTCATTTAACAATCTCTATTTTTTAATCGGATAAAAAAAACTATGTTTAAATTATACATAAAAATACCGTTAAAAGTTTATGAAAAAATTATAAAGGATTATGCATAACAGCCGATGTATTATATAATGAAAAATTCAACGCAATCGATATATTTCAAGTGAAAAAAGGCTTATTCATGCATGAAAATTGCAAATGTGAGTTATAATTAATGTCGATATATATAATATTTAAATAAATATTATATCGAATATCAATATTAGTAATAAATATATTTTAATATTTTTAAATGATTTATTATACGTGGTACTATGTAGGTGTATAAATAAACGCTAAACACACACACACACAAACATTTCCACGCCACCACACTAAACACATACTTCACACCACATCCATATTACACATTGTTTTATTAATTTGATGTTTTCAATCATATTTAGATTTTGTAGATTTTTCTGGCCACATAAATGTAGTACCTACTATAAAAGTATATTCTAGTATCATCGTTCTTAGTGCGTAAGTAGTACCTACTGCGTAAGTGTTACTTTATGCACGACAATTTAACCAAAATATCATTTGACGCTACTGGCGAAATAACCTAAAATAATGTCATCCGACAGCACGATAAATCTAATGAAACTCGATTATTAGCGGACAGAATCGCAAACGTAAATCATTCCCCTCTTGTGTTTGAAGCAGTCCACGGGGATAGGACATCCCTGTCAAACACAGGATATCGCGGTTTAGGTGGGGGGGGGGGGGGACAGAATAACGTTTGCCTAAAATTAGGATTGGACCAATATATGTAAATAAAGCAATCAAAAATCACCCAAATTGCAAACTGACCGTGGTGATACATGAAACAATGTACCACTTAATTCATTATAATTGCTTACCTTTTTGAAGTTATATTTCTTTGCGCCCGTTGTACTCATTGGGATGGGATGGTGGTCGAGAAACCGCGTCACGCGTTAGGAGTAAAATCCGTAGTGTCTTTTTATACGTACTCTACCAAAGATACCCCAAAAGTCTCGGTGGGTCAGTGGTTAACGCACTCGTCTCCCACGCTAGAGTCCCTGGGTCGATTCCCGGCTGGGATTTTTTTTTCACAAATTATACGAAAGTATACGAATATACGAACTTAATAATGATAATGTATAGGTGTATAGTATAATAATGAAGTGACTTATAAAATTGAAAATATATTGAATAACAGAGAAAAATGTCTTATATTTCATATATATATCATGTTTGTCTGTGTGTGTGTGTGTGGGTGTGTGCGAATGGCCAAAGAATTATAACTTCCACCGTTGGGTCCGACGCAGACCCATTTTTTTTTTGTTTTATATATTATACATTTTTAATTTGAAAAATTTTCATGGCATCATTATGTTACTGTTATTACATTTAAAGATCAAAAGAAAGACCAAAGATCTCAATGTTCGATTTTATTAAAAATCGATACAAAAATCTGTCTGTGCTGTGCCCGTTGAGGAGTTCCTTCTTCAGGTGCCATCCTGGGTGTAGAATCAGGTAATGCTTGCTATAAAAATGCATTGTCATCGGAACTGAGCAAAAACGTTAAATTTCAACTTCGTAGGATAGGAGGAAGTGGTTCTAATACAACTTGCAAGATTTGACCTAAGCCGACATACAAACATTGCAAGCTAAATAAAAGTGTGTAAATTAGAAATCCGTGAATGTGCGGTTTGTAAATAGTTGAAATTGCGTATAAGCCGATGTGGCAAGTGAACCGCGGTTACAGTTAAAATAAGGCGTTTCAAGATACATGATCGTAGCTAGTATACTCCGGGCTACTTTTGGAAGTGCCGATCCAGGCGTCAAGAAACAAGTATAATTACTATGGTAGTACAGGTTTGCCTCAACCAGTGAGTTTAAACCTTATTCATTTATTAAACTAATCTTTTCCCAGAAATATAGCCCAGAAAATGTCTAAATCTGCAAGTCTCGACATGTTTATATATATAATATGTAACATATGTAACAAACATGTTCCTCAAATATGTAGATTGTGATGTCCAAAAGCAAGATGGTTAATACAAAAATATTATGTAAATATATTAATTATTATTCATAAAAAACTGTCACAGGAGATATTGTACTTTTAATCTAAGTTATATTACAGCGTGTGAACAAAACCAAATATAACAATTAAAAGGCATGCAATAAAAATCATAATTTTTCATTTTAATGATTTTTGAAACTGTTTGTTTATTTATTTAAAATCACTTTACCGAAAAATTAAACCGATTAGGGTTTTACATAGTATGTACCTATATTATGCTACTCTTGTCTGGTAGGTAACGATGAGAAGGCACTGGGAATAACTCTATACATTCTAAACTCTATATCTAAACTCTATATATTCGAATACATCTTTTTCTTGTCTCAGACGTCCTATATATATTACCATTTTTTCATTAAGCGCTATCATAGAATATTTAAATAAAAAAGTAATCAATTTTAAAAAGTAAAACAACAGTTTTCTTTTAAAAGGTAAACAACCGGGTGTTTCGCATTATATTCAATACCAAATGACGAACATATCACAGAAAACTCGATATGCAACTCGGTTCAAGTTGATTTGCGCTCCGACCGGAAGATCCGTTGCCACTAAATCATCCAAAGAAATAATTCAATTAACCACCAGCAGAGCGGGTCAATGGACGCGGGGAAAATTTTCGGCGGCAAAATGGCGGTGGGTCAATTATATGCAAATGTGTTTCGTACGGGAATTACACGCGAATGCCACGGTGCACTAAATCACTGGCATTTATATTAACAACGCGCTAATATCATGGTATTAATCCAAAGTTGTGTTAATACATTCCTATTGATTTATTTGCGAATGCGTGATTTCGATAATATAGTGACATTTAAAAAATACCTATTTCGCTCAGGCATTTTACCGTTTTAGCGCCACGATTAAACAACGGATTAAATTCAGTTCTTTGTTTTAAAAAAATACATATTTCCTCCTGGCTTTGTGAGCTAGGAAGAAACATACTGAATCATTGATCGATTTAACCTAAATAATTATGTTTATCAAATTTAGCATTAAACGATATTAATCCATTTACTCCTTATTTTGTATATATTTTTTAAAGAATTGCTATGACCTAGTTCATATACGATTATTTTAGGCCCTACTTAAATAAATAAAATGTGCCTGTGCCTGTGTGTGTCAGAGGAGATGGTGGTAATGAAGCGTTAAAAATGGTGTGACCATGTGCGGATTAGAACCCGAGACCTTTGGGTCAATAGACCAACGCCTTAAGTAAAGTAAAGTAAAAGTTTATTTCCAAGAACAACTTAATGCATAGGAATGACAATTTTCAATTTTCAATTGGTTCACAAAAATTTATATATATGTATAATGTAATATACAGATACATCATGCCTAGAGTGTTCGACATTTATACTACTCGTACTCTTATTACATAGCTAAAAATACATCAGAATATATATATATAAATTGTAAATAGAAGTTTTATAATTATGCTTAAATATACTATTTTAAAATTAGTATAAAGAATAACTGGCACATAACATTTCTTCCTTTCAATTATAGGTCTTTGAATTCATACAGATTTTTTTTAATTAAATATGTTTTGATGGCTTTTTTGAAAATAAATATATTTTTTATGTTTTTATATTCTCCCGATAATTTATTGAACATTTTTAGTCCTCTATATAAACTAGTTTTTTGAAATTTAGACGTACGAGGAGGTACCGGTTGAATAAAATGATCTTTGTTCCTTGTGTTGTGAAAGTGAACCGATGTATGGGTGTTCTTGTACATTCATGGGGCTTCTTGTACATATATACCATACACCGTTAATATCCCAAGGGTTTGGAAGTGTGATCTGCAAGATTCCCGCTGACTAATATCTAAAATTGCTCGAATGGCTCTCTTTTGTAGGACAAATATGTCTTTAACGCAGGATGCTGATCCCCATAAAAGAATGCCATATCCGAGATGCGATCTCACGAGAGCAAAATAAAGTGAAATGACTTGAGATCGATCCAAGAAACCTCTTGCCCGCGACAGGGCATAGCAAGCTGAAGAAAGCTTGGATTTAAGGTAGTCAATGTGTGTTTGCCAATTGAGTTTATTGTCTAGATATACACCCTTAACCACTAGACTACTACGATCTCTATATTCTTCAATTTGTTATATTTTGTATCATATACACACAATATGATATACTCGTAATGGGTTACTAATACTATTTTTAAAACATTCAATGCATTTTAAGTTCTAAGCCTAACCTAAGTACGGGTGCTGCCTAGTTAAATAAACTTTGTAAAAATATATTCGTAAAATTTAAACCTCAAAAAAATATTACTGTTAATAAATAAGCTTTACATAAGAATGTTCTGCGTATTTTTTCTTTCGACCTCTGTAAAACACAACCATCTTAGTCTTATCCGGAATAGGGTCATAATTGAGCATATTATAAGAGGGCATCATGGCGGATGATCCGTTGAGGGTCGCCATCACCGGATAAAGGGCCCACTACCAACTACTCGTACTAGGTACGAGTATGTCTAAATTCAGCTACCCAAATAATCCACACAGCAAAGGTATTATTGTCAATAGTACCGAATTTATATATAATATAAGAATTTAAAAGAGTGTTCCAACATATGACAAAAAAAAAATACGATTAAAAGTACAAACAAATAAATTAGCGATATAAAGGGTGAGGATTATAGAGGCGTGGTTTTCAAGAAGAGATAAAACGCATATAATTTGATGTTATGGCTAAGAATTTAGTTTAAGTGGCCGCCGCGGCTGACTCGGACAAATTCCAGCCGAGAGGCCCAATTTTCAACCACTTTTTGCAGCAAGTTGGGCCGTATGTCAGCAATAACGCGCCGAATATTCTCTTCCAAGGCGTTAATCGTGTCCGGCTTATCTGCGTAGACAAGCGACTTCACATAACCCCACAAAAAATAGTCCAGCGGTGTTAAATCGCACGATCTTGGAGGCCACGCCACAGGCCCACGACGCGATTTTTACTTTATTTTAGAGTGATTTTAAAAAAAATTACAGTGATTTTTCCTAAATTTGCACTATTTGCAAACGTTGTTCAGGAGTAAGTCTATTCATTGTGAAGTGGCAAACCAAACTGAGCATAAATCAAGTGACAGCTATCAAAAACACCAACTACGAAAAAAGTAGTGCCAGATTGAAAACCACGCCTCTAAAAAAAACTCTCTATATAACGCGAGACAGACGCCATAAGATAATTTATTTTTCTGAATGAAACAATATACAAACAAAAATACACTGAAAATAATAATATGTAAGCTGAATAAATCTAATAATTAAAAACCATTGTTTAAATATATGTACATATTATGTACAATAGATTTTCATTATTTCATTTATTGTATTCCAAAGGCCCACAAAAATTGAGTATCTGTAATATTTTCGTTTTTTTTAGTTAATAACTTTATGCTCCAAGCCGGCGGTTTAGCTAAGCCCTTTCCAAACTGTATCGTTCAGTGTAGCGATTTCGTCGAAGTATCTCCTGAAATATGCGATAGAAAAGTGAATTTACTACTTTCAGCGTTCGAAAACCGTAACAAGGCTGAGAGACGGACGAGTAAAATGCTTGAAGCGCTTTCAAATGGAGTGCTTTGCGAACGGTACCTTCGTAAATAAAAATGTGGACATATATTATAGAATTATTCCTGGAACCACTGCGTGTATATATCTAACACATTGTGCCAATTATAACCGTAAGAATTCATGTGGTTCCGAGCCTAAAAAATGAAGCTGATCCCAGGAGCTATCATTAGAGATGATATTTAAAAGTGAGAAAATCTTAAATTCAAATTCAAGCATTACAAGTTTTTGTGTTGAAACGTGAGAACGGAAGGATATGCCTGAAAATCTGATCTAGACTATAAGGTTTCTTGTTAGCTTTATTGGCCTATCTACACTACTTAATTGTTTAATACATTTTGATCAATTCAAACTTGCACCCGTTTGAGAATATATTTATAATCTAACGCGACAGGTAAATTAAATTAGTTTATTATGGACTCTTGAGGACATCGCGCCTCGGCTGGTCGCGGCCGAGCGCCGACCATAAACAATGTGCTGTCTATGTTTTAGGGAAATACGAGTGATGTGCGTATGGCAACATTGCCATCGCTACAAACTTGAGGAAAATAGCAGTAACAAGAACAAAGTGAACTTACGATAAAGATATACATTATCGTTTTGTTATTTTATGACCTTATTTCTCGCATAATTGCTTTTGTGTTGATAAAAAAAATCACGGAAAACCATCGACAGTATCATAATCCTGTGGGCGCCAAAAGGAATTATAAAAAAATTATAAAAAAATGTACCCCGAAGAATTTCAAGAATATGCTATCGTCCGGATAATAAATAAACTCTGGGCGGATCTCGGAGTTTGTAAAATCTGTGAGACGTTGAAAAATGATTTCACTCTGGTCGAAAGGAACGGAAAGGGTGATAGCGGGAGCTTCAATTTGACAATTCCTCTCTGAGAGTGCCTGCGCCCGTTCCCTTTCTATCTCTGTCTGTATTATCATCTGTCGGGGAACTGAATAATAAATAATACTCAGGTAGCCAGAAAATAGCATAGCACGTTACGGAAGATTATAATAATACCTCGCCGAGACTGGCTTGGTCGTATGTGTTGGATATATTATACGGGTCTATAGCACCTACTTATTCCTAAAAAGATTCAATTGTAAATAAAATATCAATACACAACAATATTGTACAAACTATATACAAAATACATATCAGATATTATATTGTACACAGTTTGACTTTATAATATTCATGTAAGAATTTTAACTTATTAATAACTTAAAATATACTCGAGGGTTTACGATGGGTAGAAGGCGTTTTGAATTCAGATTAATTCGTCTACATAAGACTATAAGACTGAACCTAGCCTTCTTATATTGGTCGCAATGACCATCCTTCCAAGATAAACCCTATCTTGAGAAAACGGAACATTGGGTTCAATTGAGGTCATGGGGAAGTGGTTAAAGCGTTGGACTATAGACCCAAAGGTCTCGGGTTCGAATCCGCGCATGGTCATACCATTTTTAACGCTTCATTACCACCATCTCCCAAACCCTCTCAAACCAATTATATATGACCTAGGTTATAGCAATTCTTAATTTAAAAAAATAATCTTTTTCTATGCAGAACAATTCGCCAGTGGAATACTCTTTATAGGTTAATATTTGATCCTTTTTCTTGTTCCAAGGCTGTTTTTAAGCGTAGGCTGCGAATTGTTAAGCATTCATTTTTTTCCTCACCTCCTAAACTAAACAGTATCATTGGAGCTAACTCCTAAATATAGTAATTACTTAATAAATAATAATTTCTACTTAAACAACGATTTACCTCTTATTTTTTATGAAAATAACCTAGAAATTACTGATTATCGATAGGCAGAAGGTACTTAAACTGATATTTATTCGCAGCGCGAAGATAATTTCCGAATGAGGTTATTTTCAAGTAGCTATTTTATTAATCAAACGTTAGATTAATCTTTGTTTATCATAATCAAAACACACAAATCACATTCACACATTGTCCACATTGCCTTTAACATATGGAAATGTATAAGGAAATGCCGCCTAGTTCCCATACTCTTCGCCGAGTGCTCCTAAAGGTTCGAAAAGATCACAGGAAAGATTTCTTAACAAACCCCTAATCCTTTCTTTTCTCCTCAGTATAAGCGGGTTCATAAAAAGTAACTTAGCAAAGTTTGGTTAGTTAAAATAATAAATATATCTTAGTGACACATCGCCTCTCCTGCAAAGTGTGTTCTGTGGGATGCCTAAATTGCACAGGCAGATTGTACGGAATGTTATCGCTTAAGTCCGCGCCCTACTTTTCTAAATACTTTTAAAGATGGCTTTATATTATATTTATTTTAGGATGCGGTATGAAGCCGATAAGAATAAAAATCCCAATCTGTTTACCAATTTACACCGTACGGTATATACCGTACGGATTATACGATTCGGGAGCAATTCCGTTGAATAGAAACCGATGCGGTTTAGGCTGCGTGCCCTTGCTCACTCTGTCTAGATGTTTAATGGATACCAAACTATCGTTCATACTTTATAACCGGAATAGGAAACCCAAGCTGCTTGTGCGGTTTTCACTTTCAGCTGTAGCAACCGCAAACCGCGCTTCGCACAATGGACACCACCACCAAACCGTATCGTTTTACATTCGCTTCGTTGTTCGACAGCAACATCACTGTTATTTATCTGTTTTTTTTGAATGGGCGGTACAATAAATTTACAGGACCTCTAGGGGGGAAAAAATAAGATTTGAGCATGCTCTAATTCAGATTGAGGATTTTGTCTATTTAATTGAAAGTGTGCCCAATTAAAATACTATGGACTATTTAATTAACTAATTCTAAATGCTCATTTTATTTTTTTAAATTTTTTCATCAGGGAAAAATTATAATTTATTTTATATAAACAATCAAATAAATAACTAATAGCCATATTGCCTTTTCATTAGAGACCGTATTCTTAAACTAGTATAAGTTTAAAAGATCTAACCTAAGAAACATTTTTTTTAAATAAAAAACAAAGGCCATTGAGATTGGCTATTCTAAACTCTACCTCGTAATCATTGTTCTAATCGTACTCTTGCTTGGGAATTATGCAAATCATTTATATTTTTGTTTCGCCAACATAACCATTTGTTAATTATACATTATATAATGATTATGACGTCCAATTACCGTTATGATTATACAGTTGTGAGTACAGGTGGACACTAATTTTATGTTATATTTACCATTTTGTAAGTCTTCGAAAAAAAATATTATAAAATAAAACAAAAATAGATTTTGCCTTTACCGAATATTTGAAGACGTTACAACGCCTTCGCGATTATTTGTTCACGAAGCTACTCGATTGCTCTAAAAATTCGTTCAATATCCGAAAGTGGAAGATAGACCTCTACACATTCATCAAATTTAATCGAAATTCGCTTGGCTCCTTCAGCCAAAGTATGCAAGTTTAGTTGCTGCTATGGCATTTCTTCTACAACGTGAATATACGTACTAAAAGATTATTGAAATTTTCCTCGTCTGATATTATCATATTTTGAGTGTTTAAAATATTTGCTAGAGTCACAAAACTGTTACAGAATAAATTAAAAATATAGCCTTTCTGTCGTAATACAGGGGAATACCCGTTGCTTATATCGAAGGTTTTTATTCGTTAAATTGGACTAGATAATTTCTAACCCTATTAGGAAACTAAGCATGAACTATATCGTTTGAAATTAACTAAAAGTATTTTATATAACTCGAGAGCCAACGGTGTGATTTAGATATTTCCAATGATAGGTAAATTACTTTTTTAGTTTAAAAAAAATATTGTTTTTAATATGTAGCTAAGATAAAACCAGGGCTGAGATAATAAATCAAAATGCATACTTAGTCGTATTTCTGCGTCACATTTCACCAATAGAAGTAAAACGTAGACCAAACTATAAGAGTTAATTATAAGAGTGACTAAGAGACAACTAAAATCAATTGCCGCATCTAGGTACATCATCACTTAAGAACGGCTCAGCCAATTTGGTTAATTTTTCGTTGTATTCGTGTCAGGACAAGGTTTGTATGAATTAAAATTTTGGGAAAATCCACTGGAAAAGTTTTTTGCGTGATATTTTTGTATAGGATTTTCTTTGTTTTCGTTTCTGAATAGCCTTTCGACGAGAAACATGGGATAATATGTGTGTTTTTTTTCAAGATGGAAAAACCGGAATAGAACAATGGAAAAGTCATATTTCTGATTGACCTCAGACAATTCGCATGATTTTCAAGTAACGTCATCACGCCTAAACCACTGAACGTATCGTCATATTCACATGTCATGTTCGTTTGGTGCTCCGTTAGGTTTTTTTTACCCTGGTAATGGCTGGGGTCGACATATTCTGATAAATTGTATTTATAATTCGATTTGGCTCATATTCAGAATATATATTAGTTACGTGGAAAGAAGAATTATATACTAGCTGTTCAACCCCGTGAAGCCCGCTAGATGCCCGGGTTGAACGGTTAGTATATAATAATAATAACATATAATGCGTAAAATATATTAGCCTAATAATATTACGTGACTTCAAAATAAATCTACAGCCAACAAAACTAAGAAGTAATACAATAAACTTCCAAGTGATATTAAAAAAAATTAAAATCGACCCACAAAACGTTTTTTTTTTTCAGAATTGCGGACAGTATTAAATTTTGAAATTATTACTTTTTCGGCGAGAAGTGCGACGAGGGTCCAACAAGATGAGTCCCAAAATCCCGATATATGAGTCTCCGAACGCCGCCTAGGTGTGAGACTATACTATATGGTTAATTATATGATGATGGAGATCAGATAGTGCTTTCTGGTAATCACTTTTATATCTCCACCTTTTTCAAGTATTACCTACTGATG
Source organism: Neomicropteryx cornuta (assembly GCA_020383195.1). Taxonomy (NCBI): domain Eukaryota; kingdom Metazoa; phylum Arthropoda; class Insecta; order Lepidoptera; family Micropterigidae; genus Neomicropteryx; species Neomicropteryx cornuta. The sequence continues at coordinate 19,457,130 of JAHKQU010000014.1, forward strand.
TTCAATATTTAACATTTCATGGTGTTCATTAGAGGCTCGATTTTATAACGAATTAAAAATATAAATAGATATAAAGAAATATAGGCACATACCAAACAGTCGTTGAAGTATTGTAAATGTACATAAATCGTCCAGGAATAAATATTAATGGCCAAAACGATATTCACAGATGTGTTGAGGAAACCTATATACCTGAAACCAAAAGGAAAACCTACATTTATAATGCTGTAAAAATATTAGGAACAAAATTCATTGAAAAAATAAATAATCTCATGAACGAAAGTGTTGATGGTTCATATTTAGTTTTGATTTTTTTTTTTTTTTTGCCAAATAAGTGAATTCTAATTACTAACGACTAGCATGAATAAATACATATTATTAATTACTAAATGTGTCGCATTGGCTTAAATATGAGAAGAGCTACATAATACGGTAAATACAAAAATAATTTAATTGACTGATACAGAATTATTATTCTACAGTTAATTTAATATCCATGCACACCAAAATTTTTCTTATATTTTTATGAATTATGGTTAACTATAATTGAGCTATGATCTTCTTCATTCTCATTAACGATTATGGAAACTGCACATAATTTCCAGATTAGTAATATTCCAAGATTTCAATACTTTTAAAAATTAAAAAAAAAAATTTTTTACGTTAATAATATTCACATGTAGCTGACACAATTTTTGATTAACAAGAATCGCAATAATTGTCATTGAATATGATTAAATTTAATGAATCAAAAAGATTATCAAAATCTGGACAATTAAACTCAAACATTTTTGCAAAACAATACGTCATACATAGGGCACAATAAAAATTGGGTCTTAAGTTAAGTCCTAAGGAAGTATTAGAAATAGCAGACGACTTTTGTGACTGTACCTGAACAGTTGGTAATACATTTTAATTTTTATTTATTTACATAGACTATAGAGGATTTTTTTCTGTATACAATAAAGTACAAATAAAAAATATTTATAATATTTTTCTTGCAGTTATATTTTATTTTTAAATAAAAACTAATTCAAAGGCTATAAAACAAGTTTATTATCAAAATGATTTTACGCGTTGTGCATGAATGTGAAGGCTGTATTCCTCAACAAGAAGCGGTTCGGACGCAGGACTACTAATGAGAGTACCCGCTGTTACCAAAACATGAATTTCATACAAAATAACGAACTTCGTGTGATAAATGGACTCAGACTAGAAAATCTTGAAAAGTAGAAAAGAAACCATGGACAACAGGCGTCATCTGACGAAAAGTGCATGTCTTTAAACAGATTGTATCCAAGCTCTGTAGACTGAGTACCATTACTACAATACAATTCGCGCCGGCGTAGTAACAAATATTGAAAAACGAGTGAGAAATTTACCATCCAATTCGATGGTTCGGGCGAAATTGTGTTTGGTAAAACTTTTAATTTAGACATAATCACGGGAAACAGTTTAATTGTATCAGAAGTCTTTTATAAATATGCAGTTGTTATGTGTCAAACTATTTATATCAGTTCCTCTAAGATGCAATTAATTATTTTGCACTAGAAGGATTTGAACCATAATATTTAAGGTATAAATGAGGAAATAGTGCCCATTCAATTTGCAAATAAATTTAAAGGTTTCGTTACCTAGCACCAACAGATTTTTATTTGATGATATCGTCAAACTCTTTTATTTCCAGATACACCGAATACCCCCTCCCTCGCGCGGGGAATTACCTTGTGATGGGAGAATCAGACGGCAGAGAGAATCCAGTGTCGAAATTTATACAACTGAGTTAAATCATTCCAGGTGTAAAATTGTCCATGCATTATTCTCGGTCTCTATTATTTCCCGTCGAGCATTCTTCTCTGTCAGGTTGGAATGAATGGACCAAATGCATGACTCCGCTCAGAATCCAATGCATTTTTTATTCGCTCCGTCCGCTCCGGTCGAAATAGGTATAGCTCGCATCTAAGTCCTCCAGCAATTGTATGCAGTCGTATGCAATTCCATTCGACAGTGATCTACTGCTCCATTCACTTCGGATTGCTTTCCGTTTGCGGCGGGGCGAAAAAATACGATTCGTCGAGATTAGTTTTAGTATGAGTAAGGCCCTCAACACACGGAGAACCCAAAAGGAATGAACGGGTGATACTCAGAAATGATTGAAGTCGTCAGTATAATGTTGTTTTCTCAGTCATGGAAGATACAACATCAATAGATACAAATACTAGTGATGTGTAAAATACCCAACCCAAATTCTCAATAATTAACCTATACAATTGTTGCCTGGACAAAAGATGAATATGAGGGATATTTAGGACGGTACAGACTCACCATTTTCTGCAGATCCGAAGAATAATCTTGACGAGCTTCCATGGTCGTGAGGACCCAATTTTATGCACTGAACTCACTATAGGGGTTAAATGGTTAAATTTGAACATAGCACCTTTTTCGAATAGTTGACAGAATGAAAAGTGTCTTTTTTTCCCAGGGTAGGAAGGAAATGAAAAAAAAGGAAATGTGACAGATGGTGGGAGACTTGAATTATTTTGGCTCCAACAAATAAATTGGCAATATTATATTATTTTACCGTTTTTTTATTATTAGTCAGTTCATTATTTTATCGTTACCGCAGAGGTACAAAGATAAGAAGGTTTTGGGTTCATCCATATTTACAAAAAAAAAACAACGGCTGATTATGTGTTGCTGCAAAACAACTCCAACTTCTGGATGCAAAATGTGCATGTTTCTATCGTTTGTCTAAAGATAGTTAGTTATTCATTATTAGTATATATTTGAATAATTTTCAACTTCACCCACTAATTTTATATTTATTTCCTGATCGTTTATTTTACCAACACTTATAAAATAAAATAAATTTACTCAAAAAAGTAAAATAATAAAATCTAATCTAATCACAAAAATATCCAAAAAGACAAGAATCACCTAGAAAAAAGATTCAAATCCTAGCGACCTGACATTTTGGGTTGTCTGGAACTGCTTATTAACGCGTTACTGATTGGTAGTAGCACCGTCTGCGTACTCTTATTCAATCACAAAGATTAGTTTCTCATCGCAGTCCGGTTACTAACTAACATCAGTAACCAGTTTCCTTATAGTTCCTCGCTCCGTGTGTGTGCGGCCTAAGTATTCAGAATTTTAACATATTTTAATGGATAGGGATGGGGGTCTGCCAAGTTTATAAATTTGACTTTATTATCTGGTTCCAGAGAGAATTTAACGGCTGAGAAGATTTAATGTGGTGGTATTTTCAATTAAAGCTCTCTACTAGCTCTACTAAACTCTTTACATTATAGCAGATATTTAAAATTCGTTTTACTTATCATTTATGGAAACTGCCTACTGCCTGCCTACCTACTGCCTGCCTGCCTACTGCCTGCCTACTGCCTACTGCCTACTGCCTACTGCCTACTGCTCGTTCATGACTCAGAGAGTGAGAACACTATATTTGATAATTAGTATAAAAATAACTTATTTCAGTGCAGTTATACCACAAGCACCCACTTATAGCTTAAGTATTCTCTTAACACCGAATAACATTGGGTACAAACCAAATGATTTTTTTAAATAGAAAATTGAAGATATGTAATCTAAATTCAGTATGGAAGCTAGCCTCAGTATTAAACTAGGCTAGAAGTTCATGAACTGTGGGCACAACATGTCTTATTCATGTCTCTTTCGTCGTTTGTACATGCACACGGCTCACATCATCAACGTTAACCGGAGTGACTGCTGATGACGTAACACTCATTCCAAACACCCTTGCAACTTTAGGCTTATTTTTCCAAAGAGAAAGTTTCGAAAACAAGCTTTTAAATAACAATTATTTTTTGCTAAGTTTTAAAATACTGCTTATAAATGCTTGTCAGATTATAAATCAAAAATAACCATTTCAATCAATATCAGTTGTGCATTCTTGAATAATAATCACAAGGTAATTTGCAGGTAAAACTGGCGCTTTTCCACACTAAAAATTAACATTTCACAATCGTTTTCTATTATCTGATCTCTTACTGCGCCCGTGTGTGTTAAGATGTGTGTATGAAGGAGGAGCGATGTTGGATACATTTGCGATACCTACCCTCTATTCGATTCCAGCGATGCGTACCCATGAATGGCCACTTCGCTGAAGCTGTTCCGGTCGCGATTGTGCGGCATCTAAGATCGGCACATAAAAGTCGGAGCAGAAAAAAGGCGTATTTTTGTTCGGCAAGATTCATATCTTTTTTTAGATATTAATATTTCCTAATTCACATGAAATTGATGTAGATGTTATATCGGTTCAAATCTTTACCAAATCTTATATTTATACCGGAAGTAATTGGAGTGGTGAGTAGTTCCATCGCCCCTCTTCATAGCAGCGTATTTAAGTTCAAGTTAGTAATAGGTTTTAGTTTTAGTCGAAATACAATATAAACTATGTATTTTAGTATATTTTTAATTATTTATATTTTATACAAGCTGAGCCAACGAACTTCGTACCGCCTCAGAATCAATAAATGTTGCAATAACTTATTAACTGAATTAAATTAAGTTTTTTATTAAGAATACTCAAAGTGTGCAATAAATGTGTAAAAATCAAAATGATGCACCCACAATAACAAATGTGATAACCTCACAAAAAGAACATCTTGAGGGCAACTTACTATTTGAAAATAGAATTCCACAGAATACAAAGCCGTTCCATACAAAATGTATGAGAAAAACAATTTTTTTATAACTTTTTTCGTGATTTTTTCGATGTTTTAATAGTTATTCTGCTATTTGGGGCGAAGACAAATCTAACAAATCAAAGATTATTAAAATCGGTCCAGCCGTTCTTGACTTCTAAATGGTGTAACTAACCCGACTTTCTTTTATATATACAGATAACGTACCAAGTCATATTACGACAATTAAAAGATGTATCCTTACTTATTATTTTAAGTATGAAATTGAATAAAAAATATTTATATAATTTATAGTCAAATTTTATTACTTTTCTCACGAAATGGTGGAATTTCTTCAGAAATTTGACGCGAAGTCGGTTCACAACAAATTGAGCCTTTGACCGTCACCTCGGTAAAGTTCACAAATTAAGTTATGTGAAACCACGATGACGTTTGATATACCGTCTTTACATATAATTCTTGAAAGCACGAGACCCATAAGACGAAATTGCAACGTAAAACGTCGTGGCTAGTTTTTTTTATAGGTATGTGTAGTATATGTATATTTAATAATAAATATCTCCACTATATGACGTGATAGGCAACACAGCTGTCAATTGTCACGGGCGGTCAACGAGCACACGGAGTGCAGTGGGTCCATGAATAAGTGATCTTTGTATTTAACTACACCCTAAATACACCCTAATAGTGCATTCTTAAGTATGTATATTTATCTATTGTTTTACATTACATACTATAAGGTAATTATACAATTAACATAATGTTTGTTTTTGACTTTCAGGCAATTTACATAGTAAGAAGACTATAAAATTAATTAACTCTCTGTATTATTGTTTAAAAAACATTTATTTACTATCATCCGATATAGCGATATATCGATATAGACATCCGATCACCATTTTACCATACCGTGTTACTCAAAAACAGCATGCACACAAACCAGGTTAGGGTAAGTTGGCAGAAAACGCCGTCGAATCAAGGAGCACGTTTGACCGAGATTCCGCTCCAGTACGAGTAGAACGGTTGCTTAGACAAACATTGCCAAACAAGCCGTCGCCAGTCGTCTTGACTGATATACGACAGAAAATGTTTTGTTTTCCCCGACGTTGTACCTATTTTGAGCATGATGCCGTATAACACAATCTCTTGGTAATATTGTAATATAATTTAATTATAATAAAATTATATTTGAACCACATTGAAAGAATTCAACGCCGTTTGTAAAACGGCTTAATTTTCACATTTTACATTTTTATATTGCAATTTCAAACGTTTATAGCCGTTTTTTTATTTTAATGATAAAATAAAAGGCAATTCAACTTCTGAGCCTTTCGCACTTATTTTTATCAAAAATTTCCCTCTGAGTGTTATCATTTCTTATTCGTGCACTTTAATTATTTTAAGTAGAATTCGATACGCGAAAATATAAACTATGTTTTGGTAAAATGACTTTGGTAAAAGGACCAAAAGATGATTCCTAATCATTTAATGAAATCGTTTAAAATGAGCGTTAAAAAAAAACAATTTGGACAAACAACACAATTTACACAAAATCAGTTACTAAAATTCTGTCAAATACATGCATATTTGTTTATGTAACATTAAATATATATTGCACACATTTGAAAGCTTAAACTTGATTTCAAAATTTGTTTTTTTTTTATAATAGATTTTTTACGTTTATAAGTATGGTATTATTTTTACAGGTTGAAAATTTTCAAACAAATTATATAGCCAGAATGTTTGAAGGAAAATTAATACCGAAAGCACAGATAGTTGCATCGCTTGAGTTGAATGCACGCTTGTTTAATACAGGCATGTATTTTATGAAAGCTTTCTAACTCTCACCTAGCCATCTGTGAGCTTATGAAATACGGTCAAACTTTCATTAGTAAAACAATTATTTATCTTGCACTGATCTTCCGGCTGTCACCCGAACGTACACAGTGCTAAACCAGTAGGTAGGATGAGGAGATTTTAGAGAGGGGGAATATCAAGGCACTCAAATGAAATACAAAATAAAATAAACACATACAAAAAATATCCGCCCTCCGCATAGTTCGCATTTAGCTACTAAATCATTGTTTGTACATTATATTAATGTAACCAATATCATATGCATTTAAAAATAAATAAATAAATGTACGGCCCGTGAAGGTAGTTGGAACTGCGCTAAATTGCACCTCTCCGACAACACACCAGACGAAAAGTAACAAATGCCTAGTAGTGATGTTTGTAATAGGTATTATTATAAAACATAATTTTATTAAAGCTTATTTAACTAATAACACTATAAACCGGTGTTCTGGATTCAAAAAGTTTTGCTTGCGAAACACGTGTCTTCAGGCACGGTGCCCTCCGGGTGGCGACGTGACGCGAAAATAGTCTCTACGCGCCCCACGTTGATCATACTTTCGTCGAGACTGTTACGTTTATTTTCCCTTTGTCATAGAAATCGCTTTTAGTTTTTCAGTAGCTACTTTTCGCTTGGAACTCCAGAACTGGGCACTCTAATTGCAATTACTTTGACTCTGTCGACTTTTCGTCATTAAAAAAACTCTCATTATTCTGTTAGAACTCGGCTCTCGTAATAGATTGCAGGGAAAAATTTAATTTTAATACGAATATTAAAAAAAATGGTTGTAGGAAGGAAACAACTCAATTTGTGAGCCAATGCCAATAAGCATAAAATATAAACGCGTACAACGCAAAATTATGAATGAATATCTTCATTATATAACATCGCAATTTGTATGTAAGTATGTATTTATAGCTATGTACTTATATCAAAATTATCATAGATTCCGAGGAAAAAATATAAACTTTATGCGATAATATTATAGGGTTTCTGTATACAAAAAGTGTATTTGATATGTTTCAACGTAATAATGTATTTATTTATTTGCTTAAGCGCCAATAGCAAAAAAATAGCTAGTGTCAGCGGGTAGTAATTTTAATACGCAATTTTAATACAGTACGAGTTAGTTATTAAAAAGCAATAATTTAAAACACAATTAAGGCGCCAACATGAAAAATTATAATGCTTGAACATGAAAAACCTTATTACTTCGTTTCGGTTTATGGGTTTCAGTTAAGACATCTATTTTATAAATAATTAAATTTTTTACACATATGTAAAATTATATTTGGATTCTAGGAAAATATTGAAAGAAAAAAAATAATGAGCATAATGGCATTTACACTATAAAATGATAATAATTTAAAATAAGCAGTCGGAACAAGTAGGTAATATAGTACCTAACATAACCCAATTAAAATATAGTAATATTTCTGGTGCAAGTATTATTATATTAAAAACATTGTCGTATCAGTAGCGTAATTATTGTATTTTATGATATTTATTTCGGAGTTGACGTATACGCTTTAATTAATAAAATCGAAATGTAATAAAATATGTTTATATGTATGATTTTCAAATGTGACCCATAAAAAAAACAATCAATCTCGTAGATGCAGCTTTTAAATGAAAAGTTGCGCACAAATTACAAGTCAGTTTTGTTACGTCAATCAAACAATCAGTGGTAGATTCGTAAACACATCTGATACTTCTCACTTGTACCGCCATTTTATTCTCTACCGAACAGTTCGGTAGCGCTTAAAAAGCAGTTTGTTTATGTGTACCGGAGATCATATCAGGCGTACCAAACGTTGGTTGAGCATACTAAAAGCTTTAGTAACGGTAATAAAATATTCTGTTAAGGTTACAAGACTCGTTCGTTTGCGCGTACAAATAACTTTAACCAGAATCTAACTGTAGACGCAACAAAACGTTTTGATGTCACTATATCTACAAAAATTTCTTGTAGAGCGTATAGGATTTTTTTCTCAGTGCACGAGATTTCCTTTTAGAATAATCTCACGTTGAAATCATGATAGCACGTTAAATATATTAAGTTTTCACCAGCTTACTCAAATCCCTCAATTAATTGTAATGCGAAAAACGATTCGCATACGAATGACGACTTCGAATGAAAATGGCAAAATCTTGGCTTTCCTTTACATACGAGATTGCGTAATAAAGGGGAAATCTCATTCTTTCAAAGAAAGTACCTTCGCTAGAAGGGCAAGAATGTGCCTAACATTTTCCTGTCGACCACGGCACATGGATGTTATCCATATTTTATTTTCAATGTTGTGTATTTAAGGACGTATTAGAAATGAATTTAAGATTCTAGTTTTTATTATATTTCAATATAAACATAACATGATAATACGTATATATTACTTGACAGAAAGGCTACAGAAAAAACTCATATATAACGTGACAAACTAAAATGCTTTTAACCGACTTCAAATTGAATGTACCTGATTCACCAAAACGTTGAAGCCGCCATTGATTTCAACGTTTTGGTGGATTGGTTTTATATTGTTTAATAAATATAATAAATTTATGGCATTATTTCTCAGTTGTATATTAATTATGAACTGTTTTGTTTTTGTTTTTTTATGCAACAATTATGAGCTTATTAATGGAAAATGAAATTATTTTTTTATTTGTATAAAGACGGTAATCTCCAAAATTACCATCAACATATTGAAACTATCATCAGCGTATTTCTTGGTTCATTGCGATTGTTACGCGCTAGAGGGGATCTGACTGCGTGAATGTTTTTTGTTTTTAGAAAAAATGCACTTTTGTTTTATATATACATACACAACATATATTTTTTTAACAAAACACCTCTACATTTCTCAACAAAGACGGAAATCTGTATGAATAAATAAATAGAGAATTATAATTAGGATTATCGTATTACTTAATATGGGTCTTCATGGGTCATGAAGCGATATCCAGACGTCCCAATTTCAAAGTAACTTCACAAAAATGAATTTGATGTTTTCAACCATATTTATATTTGGTACATTTTTCTGGCCATATAAATATAGTATTAGAGTATTATCTTCTTATACGTTTATAAACAAATAAAATAAAAATAAATAAATATAATAACCTTTTGATAAGTTGGAAGATCTGTAATTTTTCGTTCCTGAGCAAATATCTAGTTTTAATACCTTCCTATTGTTGACGTTTGCAAGGAGACATCTGACGCAAAAACGACTTTTTTACAGCTGCTAATTTTCATCTTTCCTTTTAACTGATTCCTAGGGTTTTACGAAACGCTAAGTTGAAATAAAAGTAACTCACAAGCGCCTTAACAGAAAAAGATATAAAGTTTGTACTGTAGAAAAAAAATATATCCACAAAGCATCAATAAAGTAAACGACTGCTTTACATTTTTGAAGTTTTAAGGGAGTGTCGTGCCGAACGGAAGAATGCCATTGCACATTCGGGCGCCAAATTTCGGTAATAAGATCTCGAAAGGAAGACCCGAGATAAATCTGCGAACTAATCTGAAGAGGAAGGCGGATGAGGGATAGAGAGAGAGGCTCGGGCGGAAGTGTGCGTTGAGATTTCAGCGTAGAAAATTGTAAGGGCAACATACTCGAATTATATCCGGCACCGGCGACGCAATCATAGTATATTACTATCTTGATGTAATTAATATTTTCAAGCGCAAAATCTGCAATTGGCTAATGATGAAAGCTAACGTGAAACACTACTTATTAAATATTCTAACATAGGCAAATAGACTTCACTTTTTTGACTACTTCTTGTATAATAAAAATAGATACCTACATAATAATGATTATATTACATTTATTTATATTTTGATCAACTCATAAACTAATAATTTATTTATTTCAAGAAACAACAGTTTACAATTTAGTAATTACTATAAACAAAAAAAAACAAAACACAAAGCCAATAACAGTTTCCTTCAAACTTAAAAAAATAGAAAACACATTCGGGAGCGAGGCCGGGACCAGGAAGTAGGAGGCGTTGGGGAATCCAGACAATCACCAGAATATAATATAAAATACAATATAACATAAAATATAATAAATTCTAAATATACATATGAATATAAATATACTATTCAAGCGCTAGAGTAGACACTCTCTTGAATGCCGGGAAAGTAGTGTTAAATATATCGATGTCACTTAACATGCTGTTGTAAAACTTACATGCTCGATGTGTATATGAATTCTGTGCATAATTCCTACTTAACCGTGACAGATGGAATTTCTCACACTGGCGAGTAGGTCTAGATGGAACCCGGAAATCTATGAGCCCCAGAAGATCAGAGCAGTCGATGTGAGCATTGACAATTTTATATAAAAGTAAAGTATCAGCTCGCGATCTTCAAGACTCTGAAGCCCGTAGAATTTGGCACGTTGAGCATAGTCAGAAAGTTTCAAATAATACCGAAAATTTAAAATTTTAAGAAATAAATTCTGAATCCGCTCAACACGATCAATGTAATCTTTATAGAGCGGTGACCAGACTTGAGATGCACATTCCAAATGACTCCGGACGTAAGAAAAATATAAAGTAAGTAGAGCTTCCCTATTAGTGAAATGATATGTGATACGTATCAAAAACCCAGCATATCATACGCTTTGGCAATAAAATGTTCAATGTGATTACGAAACAGTAGTTTAGAATCAAAGTATATTCCAAGATCTCTAATAACAGTTTTCCTAGGGAGATCGATGTTATTAATATTGTAGGTATGAGGAACTACATTTGTATTTCTAGTGAAACTTACAACCACACACTTTTCGGCATTAAGGTGGAGCTTATTAAGAACACAGTAATGGTTTAGTCCATCAAGGTCATCTTGGATAAGTTTGCAATCATCTGGATTTCTCACCTCCGCAAAGATCTTCATATCGTCTGCGAAGCGGAGAGATTGACAATGCAAAAAACATTGACCTATATCGTTAATGTAATTTAAAAAGAGCAAAGGTCCCAGCAGGCTACCCTGAGGAACGCCAGATGATATAAAAATCCAATCAGATTTAAAACCACCAATGACAACAGATTGAGACTATTAGAAATATATGACGAAAACCATCGTAATAGATCACTATGAATTCCGATTGCTTTTAATTTATAAATAAGGGTCGAGTGGTTAGCCTTGTCGAAGGCCTTACTGAAATCAGTATAAATTGAGTCAACTTGAATTCGTTTACTCATACTTTTAGTTAAGAAGTTATCAGCGTAAAATAAAAATTAAAACAAAATTCTAGCAAGTAACGCCCCAGAATAGACCTTATCTAGTGGGGGTGATAAAATCCACACCAGCTGTATCTATTTTGTTTAGTTTTGAAAAACGAAACAAATGTTTTGTATAGTCAATTATTGTTTTATGCTATTACAAAAGTATTGTTTTAGATTCAGTAAAAAGATGTACGCATTGTATCTGCAAATAGAATTATGTGTAGGCAATGTTTAAGTTCTATTGAACGATGTTGTGGTAAGGAGGAAAAAGGACAATAAGTTATACTTTTAAAAAAGACGCCTGCCTAATATGAATTGAAATAAACTGAAAAGCCACGCCTCGAGGCAAGGCGGGTGCCGGATCCGCTGATCGGGAAGATAACGCGCCCTAAGCGTCGAAGAGTTCCGTTTAAAAGGGATTACAATGCCTTAAGACAACCGCCGCCGATAGGCCAACGGAGGGGAGCGACGCGACGCACAACCGAATAATTGGAGATTACGCAGATTGCAAAGATGTCTCAAATGGCGTCGGTGATTATAATGGGTAGACTGTACTTTTTTTTTTTTGAGTAATACACCATATACAACCCCACGAAGGCTGGTGCCTTTTCCGTAGGTATCTTAATATACACATTAAACAATTAAACGTCTCAATATAATGTCTTATGACTATGGGGACACTTTTCAGGACACCTTAATTAAACTAAAATTAAAAAACAGCGCGCTGACAGAAATCCCAAGTAATCCTTCATTTATACAATATAATGCGTATACAAATGTATATGTATACTAAAGTCGTTGAGTAATCACTCAACATAATAAACATACATAATAGACAAATAACATAAACTACAACGTAACAGCATACGTAATAATTTATAAATTATAAGTTATAATTTATAATTTTGACATAAGTGTAATTTTAATGTCGTTTTTAATGTCTTCACTTTTGGGGGATGCCAATATTAATTAATCTATATCGACGAATAAACCGGTCTAAACATAAAAAAATATTAAATTAAAAAAAAAGTTTTTTTCGGAATCATTTCTCACAATACATTATTTGCTGATTAATGCTTTATTTTACGTTCTTAGTTAGGGATTTTATTGCTAATAGTAAATATACAAAAAAAAACAAAAATATTAAGTAACAGTGGTGTGCGGTTTTATATGGAATAGGGACTATACGTTTTGATGGATTGGAAGGTTCACAGCTGAGAGTAAATGGCAATCAACAAGAAAACAAAAGACCAACCTTTGCTGTGCTATGATGGCGGTCTGTGATCCGCCCGCCTTTGCCTATTTTTCTCACTACTTCCTTAAGGTTTTGAGTTGGTTTCACGAGCTAGGTGAACGATGTGACGAGATGTCACGGATTGCAGGAATAGTTCGCGGTGAAAAAGGCGTTGTTTTGCACGCGCGATCACGGATTGCAGAGGCGTGTGTATACCCACCCTCTTGCATTTCTTTTTCAACTGACACTTACCGACAGCTGTCATAACGCCAAGAGTTGCCAGTAACAAAAACTGGGGAAATTGGAGAATGGAGATTTTGCAATAGATAATAAACATATAATAATAATAAACATTAATAGAATAAATATTAATATGATAGAATATTGAACTTAATTTATAGGGTCGGAACAAGTGGTGTGTTAATATTTATTTATTTAATCAAAACAACGGGTAGCAGAGGTGAAAAAAATCCAAAAGAAACTTTTAGTCTTGCAACCTTACAAGTTTTTCACATATAGAGTGATTTATTTCGTTTGGTAACAAAACGATAAAGCAACATGTTGAAACATTCATCATACAATAGGTACGAAAAAAACAAAGAATGAATGGCTTTTGCAACGTTCCATTAAAACATATTAATACGGCAACTGAGGGTGAAAAACGCACCATGCCAAGTACGCCACTTTGCGTCGAGTATACTCCTCGCGTATCATATAGGTCTCGCTTGCTTGGCGGAGTGTTGCGGCGCGCCGAACGGAGGGGGGAATCGTCGGTGTCGGGTTTTTACAATGACGATTCATATGACATGCCGGATCTATAAGTTTTAAACGATCGTTGGGCTTTTGGCTTTGGTTTAACCACTATTTCATTCCCTTTAATTTTGTTATTCTAAATTTGGTAACCAGCAGTCTGTAATCAAGTGCAAATTAACCAGTCAATATTTTGGCCAAAATACCTTACCACTTACCAGGTGTCGGCCGAGGCGGGGGGGGGGATTAGCATCGAATGTTTTGGACTTGTTTACATTCCATATAAATTAAGGATAATATGATAAATGAGATCCTTGCCATGCGAATGGAATTTCGCTTATTTTGATTACGAATTAACTAGAAAGATGAGACGAACCCAAACAGCGATCAATCAAATTATGGCAATATCTAAAAGAGAGAAAAGTAGATTAGAGAAGGAAAGAAAGAAAATGCGTGACCCAGTGAGAATGATAGATACACTGAAATTGAATTGGGCAGGACATATGATGCGAGGTTGACGGATGAGCCGAAGAAACTATTCGAGACACGAACGAAAGAACGACTGCATCATCAACGATGATATATTGGGTCGGGAGGGGGGGGGGGGGGGGGGGAATTAAGTAGGACAATTAAGTAGGCAATTAAGTAGGGCGAGTGGTTGTATTTTGTAAGGTATTTAAAATGGACACATACGAGTGGGCACCTACCAAAAACTTACTAGCGGTTTTTGTTTAACCGTTTTCATATTACTTCTTTACTCTTTATGCGGTAAATATCCAACCCACAAAACTATACCAAATATTGAGTTGAATATATCCACTCGATTTAATGCAAAAATAAATCGTGTCTATTATGGATACATTAAACGGCACATCATCATCATCGAAACGAAATTTTATTACTTAAAAAAACATACATAATCAATAAATACATAATCTGATACATGCGTATGTATTAAAATGAAGTCTAATGATGCATCAATTCAAAATCGAAATATCAAATATCTCAAAACAATGTTCATGTGGTTTAGATAATTTCTGCATAATTACTTTTAATTGTATATAAAATAAATATAATCGTTTTGGATATGATACATAGATAAATATAAATACCACACGAATAATTTAATTACAATTAAATAATTTCACCTAAATAAATACTTAACTACTCTGCTACATTTTTAAACGCAGATTCAGGGATAACAAGACGTTGATATTCTTTATTCTTTATTAAGAGAAATCAACAGTCTTACAAACAATTAGTATTAATGATAAGTTTACATTCTTAAAAAGTATCTGTAAAACTAATCAAAGATTTCTACTGTTAATATAAACATTAAAAACTAAACATGCAAATTATGCTATTAACTCTTAATCATATCCACATGATATATGACATAATACATCAGTTTAAAAACTCGTATATATATTATTTATTCGTGTAATTGTATTGCCTAGTAGGAATATTAATGGGGATATTGCCAAAGGAGTGACAAAAATTGACACGATAAATTTGGTGAGTAGTGGCAACGTTGCAAATCTTTCGCGGCGATAGTAAGGGTTGCAGGACGACGGTATTAAATAAAAAGAGCGCGGGTCGACTCGACGCAGGTCGAGTCCGGGGCATAACTCATGCCACGGACTGTTTCCGAATCTTCGCGAACCTTTAAAACTCCAAACATAAATCTCCCCGGCGAGTTCGTCTCGTGCACTTTGCGCGAACGTGTGTATGCGAACACGAGCGGAGGCAGGGTCGGAGAGGACGGTGAAGAAACTACTCCGATACGACGGAATATATGAATAGTAAAATAGAACCGGATACGCGGAACTCCGACTTCCATTCAAACGAGTATTTCATTTAGCTTGTTGTAAAGATGAGTATTTACGCGGAGCAACCACTTTAGTATCTATATTTAGGAAAAATTTTCATCTACAATTATGTCCACTGTTGTACGGGTAAAAGCAAGCTGGAAAGAAAAGAAACAACCACCTCTCTAAGCTATTAAACATATTGTAACATATTATATTAAACTAATAGTTGATGTTCAACAAACTACGCGTTGTTTACCATGACTTGCATATTATGTAAAAAACTGTTTATACAATAAGTAATGCATGTGTATGTTTTTTTTTTAGTGTACGAAAACCAGTTTTTAAACATGAGAAAGTAATGAGATTGGGCGAATTAGGAATATTTACTTTTAGTGAGAAATGATAAGTATGAATCGGCCACCAAAATTTAATTTACAGTAAAATGGTGAATTTATGTGGAGTGAAGACTGTTTTTCAGTTATTGTAAAACTTTTTAAGGTTTCCGTTTATCTATTCATTCATCCAAAATGGTGTCTTTAAAATGCCTTAAATTACCTGCCTAAAAAAATCCATATTTTGCATTTTCAAAAACCGGATGAACGAAATTACAGAACAGTTACGAATATTGCTAACACTTCTAAAACCGTGTCGCATTCCATTTGACGTTTCGTTAAGAAGAAGCATTATAAAAAGTTAAATGAAATCAAGAATTTTGTGGAGAATGCGAATTATGTGTTACGGTCGCAATATCTTCTGAACGCGGTATTATCACGTGTACAATCCAGACCACGTGTAAGTTTAAATACCAGGGAACTAACGACAAGGTTTCTGCAGATTCGAAAAGATTCGAATTACATCTTTTGAATATCATTTCTGCCGAGCTCGTTGATGCGAAAGTATCTACATACAACCCGTTTGATGTCTGTCCCATAGTTTGAAGTTGCTTCCAGGCCATCGCCATAACAGTTTCATGGAACAGCTGCACGCGTGTTTCAGCTATCCCGACCTTGGATGTTTTCAATCCTCTTGGTCATTTGGAATTTACATCCGCTAAAATATAATGTGTGTACCAGATATGTACATTTGCCGTTATACTCGAAGTGTAATTTAGTTTTTATGTTTCGCCTTTTACGGAAGGCTTACTTTAGGATGTGTCTTACACATTCATCCTCACATTAGTGGTGAACGATCCGAGTCGAGGATTGTTTATCCCGAAGACTCGGATCACCACTAATCTGCATAGGATGCCATCATGTGTGTAGAAGCTTAGATTCAATCCCACGATTATGCTATTAATCTTGTAATAACGGGTAAAACCTGAGATGATAAATCTGTTAAAGGACTACCAAATCTGCAAATACTTTGACTGTGTGTGTCTTGTTTAGGTTGACTTTTCGTAAACTCTGTTCAAGCTTAGGCCCTTCCAAGATGGCGATTTTCCCGTTATGTTTTCATTTATGAGATCATTGAAAATAAAAGGATGTTAAAAAATTACAAAAATGAAAAGAAGAGGCACAAATATAGCGGGTAATAAAAACATGAAAATTTCAGGCAGTATTTGAACAGAAAAATAATTAATATGTATGTCCCCAGCGAAATATCGACGCCGTTAATATTAACGTTTCCCTTCTCTTGATGTCGCGTCCCGCGTCAGCGTTCATTTATTAGAGTTCTGCTAAAACGACAATTGTGAGGAGGATTGATGACGTCGCCGGAACTTCAACACTTAGTGCACTATTAATAAAGTTTAACCGTAGTTTCCCTGGTGCCGACGAAGGGCTATTTATTTAGACGCGCGGCATCTGGTGTTGTTTCGTGTTTCGCCGGAGGTCTTTCTGCACCGTCAGAGGACGACTTTTTTACGCACGTACCCACATATCACACGCCGCGGCCGGGACATAAATCGAGGGTAGCACCGCCCGGAAATTGGGTCAATCTCTCGGAGAGGAGCAAACGATACAATACACAAACTCTTAATTCAACGATCGATGTTTTTTACGCTGAGGTTCATACGGAAGGGTCGCTTTAGGATGCCTCTTAGACATTCATCCTCGCAATCGCGGTGTACGATCCGGGTCGAGGATTATTTATCCAGAAAACTAGCCATCAGTAAGTAACCAATCAGTAAGTAACATGCAGATTCCATCCTCCACGTTACTTACTGATTGGTAATAGCGAGTAAAACCTGGGTCGATAAATCTGCTAAAGAGACTTTTAATATTATGATGTGTAACTTTTATAACGGAACCTGAGATTTTCCAGTTCTAAAGTAAATTACGATTTAGAGAATAAACGTTCGTGACTTCGCGATGCGAGACGATGCGCCTGGAGTTGTTTTCAATCATGAAATTTTCAATTGTAATGACAAAAAAAATACTTATTTCATTTCACTTCAAATTTTAACCATTCATTACAGAGGAACGCTGTTTTCACAATTTAACCGTCCCCGCTACTTTTTTTATCATTATTAAAAAAATAGTTATATGTATATGATCCCTTGTACCTGTAAATAACAACCGTAACGAACTACATACACTCTCGCCAAGGATACATTACAAAGCAGGTTGCATATATTTCTATTTGAATATCTCATATTGACATTTCAAAAACACTAATAATTAGGTCCGTAAGAAAATAAACTGTAAATTAGAATATTTTTCTCTCTGCCAATTAATATAAGGTGTAAAAACATTACTTAGAACGTGTTTTAAAAAAGATCCTAAACAAGCTCAGAAAGCTATTGAAAATTTATTATTTGTGAGAAAATCTAAGGAAGAATTATTCTTTTTATATCTGGTACCCTCTGTAGCGAGTTCAGAGTAAATTTATGCAAAAATAATATCTACAATATTCCTAAATAACTAAAACATTAGGCATTTACTATATTTATAAGATGTTTATATATTTTGCAATGTCTTCTAAACTTGAGACTGCTTAATAAATGTATAAACGAAAAATATGATAAACATTCCGAGCAACAGTTCAGTTACTCTTAATTATTGGGCACTAATCTGAATGGTAATATTTTCAATCACTTTAAGAATTAGAAAAAAAAAAAGATTTATTTGTATTTCATTTAAAATATAATCATTATTAATATAATTGTTTGTAGCTACGAGTTTATCTAGAAATGCTGAGCTTTAAAACGGTGATAGCAATGTTCCCGGGTAGTAACCCCCCAATAATTACCAATATATGTTTTTTGATGTGTAAACATTTGTACGCGGACGGGGAGATGGTGTAAATTTCGATTTGTTAGGGTCTGTCGCTTTCGGCCAGTGAAAAGTTTGATCTTTATGAAATAAATACACGACGAACCGGCCAATATGAGGAAATAGTATAATCGCAATGCATTCACAAACGAACGTTAATGTTAACACATCCTAACCGCGAGTCCCAGCAGTCACAGATTTATTTATTTATATTTCCATGCACACGGGGTGCAATTACGATAAAAGATAAATTTCTCTTTTGGTGAACTACGCGACGATATATGAGTAGTTCTGACGGTTATATATATATATTACATATATATATTTTTATATTACATATATAAAAATATATATATATATTTTAGTTCAACCGTAAAAGTTGCCAGTTGAATACTTAAATACAATTATTTCTTTATTGTGCAGCTAAAGAGTAAAATTGAAAAATGTTAAAAAAATTCGCATTTTTTGTTAATGCACCACTCCTTAACCACAAGTATTTAGACGACTGGTTTATAGCATTACATACATTAAAGACTATCTTGTACTTTTTGGAGGTTGAGTTCCAAAATTATTTTCGTTTTTGAAAATAAATTTAATAAAAAAATGTATTCAGTTTTATTTTTCGCTTCGATTTCGATAATGCAGCATGCAATTTACAAAAAAAATAGTGCATATTGTAGCCAAAATAATATTGTAGTTCTTAACAAAGCCACACTTTTAAATTTTATTATTATTTTAGAGCTACTAAATTTAGACATAATATATTTCGACGAGGCATTAAATCATCACTCGCACGCACGCCGCGGCAACTATCGATCAACACTTTTACGGCTAAGGATTTAAGGTCGACATTATCATGATCAAAAACAGTGTCTTACGATGTCTCGATTGAATAATATTTTTGAATAGATGGTGCCGTAACACACAGCGATACGCTAATAGTAGCGGCGCAGTTAAAGAACCTGTTGCTGTAGTCTAAGGACTCCTAAACTATTTTGGGCAAGAGACCCCTTTTCCAAAATGAACTGATAACTCAGACCCCCATAGCCAAATTATTTAAAAATCCTATCTATATTTTTTTTCATATTGATACAAAATACTTACAAATTTAAAAACTTTGCGGTTGGTTAAGTGAGTAAAGTTGACATCATTTTCTCATCAAAATTTAATAAAATAAATAGACAATACTTGTTGAGTTTTTTAAAAGTACAACAATGATACTTCCTACTAAAATATAGGTCATTCTTATAATTAATTTGTACACGTAACATAACTTATACAGTATCTTGAAGGTTTCAAATAAGAACTTGTGTTATTTAATAGGGGTCGATTTTTAGACCTCGTCGACCCCCAAAATCAGTTTTCGTTTATGTCACGACCCCTGGGAAACCAATTTCAAAAACAAATGGTTTTAAAATTTATGATGAATTAAAAGAATTACGTGGAGATACGAAATGACAGCCCACAACAAGTTGGTACTACAGGCGCAAGTAATCCGGACACTTATACAACATGATATATTAGGTTAAAACATTATGGTTATTATTTTTCTAGTTTTAATAATTTTAGAGCATTTTAAATCCTAAGCTTTACTTAGTACGGAAGTAGCCTAGTTAGGTAGACTTTGCAGAAATATATTTGTACGGTTTAAAACTCAATAAGTTATTATTATTATTAATTGATCAGCCATCGCATATACCGTTTAGCGAGAATGCATTTGTGTTTAAGTGAGTGTAAAGATCAAATTTGCTTGTTTAGCAGTAGAGAGTTAAAACTATGATAAATGACTATACGAAATACATAAACGTAGCACATAATCCCTGGAGTTTATGACACGGTGAGAAAAGAAAAACTTTCGCGCGAACGTCTCGTGTCGATTAATAAAAGACCCGGATCGGCCTGGATCCGAAAGGAGGCGAGAGGCAGGCGTTGGTACGTCCGAGTGCAAATCTGGCGGGGAAAAAACCCGCGGCGAAAGTTCCCCGCGGGAAGTTGTTCGCGCGAACATCGCGAAACTTCGCTCGCGGGCCGAAAAATAAAACGCCGTTCTCGGGGAAACTTGCTCAGGCGGCGGGGAAAAAATTACTACCGCAGCTCTTTTCGGACGGGGATCTACGAGTCATGAACACTGCTAATTTGCCGCTGTCGAGGGATGTTAAAGAAGTCTTCTAATATCCCACTTTCTCTAGGAATTACGTTGCTCTTCCCTCCGATTATAATGTAGGCTAAGGGTGAATATTAATAGTTATTTTCCTTATGTAATTTGTTACGAATACAATAAAGTAACCTATAATCATCAAAAGGTTGCGAAAACATTTGTACATATAAAGCTGTAACGTTACATGGTTATCTCTCGTTAGCGTGCGGTAAGGATAGAAAGAGTTCAGATCAGGATCAAGTACTTTAACTTGTCCTAACCAATTTATGACTCAGTCGAATGCAAATAGAAATTAATAGCTTCGACTAAAGACTGAAAATAATTGTCTTCGATTATGAAAACTAAACCGTGAGAAAAGAATTTATAACTCGTCTCAGGACGGTCTGATTGGACTTCACAACGTGTGAAATGCAAATTAGCATTTTTCCAAACAAAGCAAAAGCTTGTGACTTTCAAATAGGAATTTGCAAACAAATTAAGTCTAGTTGCCTTTGACGTCGATATATATACCAGGCGTCAAGCTCAATGGGAGCTGCCTCGTGCCATTACGGATGACACAAACGACAAGTATAGAGGTCGCATCGACATCGTCGGAATCCAGCGTAATAACCGTATTACACAAAATAACAATTAATAAATTACTATAATTTCAACATCTAAACCAATTCGGAAAACCATTTATTATTTTGAAAAGAATAATCCACATAAATATGAAAAAGTGATAGAAAAATTGAAAAAATAAATAAACATAAACGTGTAATATATAAAAAAGGATCTTATAAAGTCATGGAAAATGGCAGGAGATTATCTGTTTAGTGTTTTTCTATTTTCCTATATTTGACGACTGACCAAAATTGAAATTAGTATCTAGCCGATGGATCTAGCCCAATCGAAACCCATCTAGCATTGTAGTGGTACCTTAAACTCACCAGTTCAAAAAAAAAAATGTTCATTAGCTTAGCTATGCAGAGAGCCCAACGTAATGACCTAGGTATTTAGATCATAAAACTATTTAAAAAAAATACATACACAATACTATAAATTATAATATTAAGAAACAAAATTATACTAACAAAAATTTGCTTGGTCTACAAAAATAATAGGGTACATTTTACTAAAAAAGCAAAACTGCAATTGATAAAAAAAAAATAAAAAACGAGTACAAACGAGTAGATTTCTTATTATTTACTTACCATAGAAGACGTTATATAATATAGAAAAGTTAGTTAACATAAGCCATAAAGCACTTCACTATGTAAACATAATTAACTTTAAATAGTTTTACTAGGACAATTATACAAATTAACATTATAGACGGGTATTAAAAATATGATAATTTATATTACTGTGGATTCTTACGGTATAAATAACTGTACACAAAAAAATAGACATTCGTTCACAAAAACAAGAATGAGAGGCATCCGTTTATCATGTGTGCGTTGAGTGAGTTAATGAATAGCCCTTAATATGAGTATCATGTCAGGAGCACTGTAATTATTAAACAACGCTTTCAGCATACAAAGGCGGATTCATCCGTCAAGAACTCCACTTACAAACTACAACCAGACTACTTACTCCATTTAGACTAATGGCTTCCGTATAGACTGAAATAGTACGTATTAAAAGTAAATAAGAGTGTATTTCAAAAACTAAAAAAAAACTATTTCAAAAACTAGAGTGACAAAAAGACCTCACAATACCACGTTTTTACACTGATAACCTTTATAAGTAAGATGTTAGAAAAGATTCTTATTAAAAAAACCACAAATTTTTATTTCGTTTGACGACACAAGAGTTACTTTTTAAGATAAATTATCTCCGTTCGACCATTGTAGCAATTCGTTGAAGTTTAACTAATCTTGCACGACTAAGCGACACGGCGTAGTATAAAAACACTATTTTATACGGTCCGGTACCAATCCCTTTTTCCAATCCCAAAAGCAGATAAATGTATCACTTTAGGTTATTTCAAGAATTCGTAGTTGTCGATGTACCCATAAGCTTATACCAAAATCACGATGTCACAGCAAAATACCTCTCATATAAATCTAACATGGTGCCAAAATACGAACTTTTGAATGATACTTCAATTTCTTAGCGACACAAAATTTACATTTTTTGAAAATGTATAATTTCAAAAAGTATTCATAAAAAAATATTACAACGTGATTGTCTGATGGCAGGAAAAAAACGAAACTGCTTAAATATAATTACATTTCTAAAGAATCATACAAAGGCAGTATTGAATATCACAATTAAAAATAGGTATTTTAAATTAAAAATAATCAAAGCGTTCTACAAAACGTTTTTATTTATTTATTTATTATAACATATTTTATATTAAAATATTATATCATTATTTTTTATTAGTATTTTTTTTATATTATTTGTTTATTTGTTTGTTATTACGTTAGGAGTATCTTTTATACTATTTACATATCTTTTATATTATCTGATTATTATTAGGTTATTATTATGTAAGCAGTTCTTGAGAAATTATTACAAAATTGATAAAGAAAGTAGGTCCATTTTTTTCAAAGAAATAAGAGTCATATCACAGTTATTAAGGTAGAAGAGAAAGGGAGGGCGTGAGAGGGAGAGGTGAAAGTTTTGAGCGGACAAAATCCAACAGTAAAAACATTTCTTACCGTTTCGAACCGTTTCCGCAGCGATCGTAAATATTACTGAGTTACTCGCTTTATCTGTAGCACATTTAGCGATAGAGGCGACAACAGCTTTTAAGAACAAATCGCGTTTCCCAAATCGAGTCATTTTCTAATGTATTGTTTTAGTCAGAGTATTTGCTTAATCATTTGTCGTGAACTTAGTATGAGTATATTTCACGTAACTTATAGTTTATTTAGCAAATATAATAAGTATAATTACCTTAAAAAATATTGTTTAAAAGTTTCTTTCTTTCGGATTATAACATTGTAAACATTGTGACTATATTTTCCATTAATACGGTCTATATACAACCTTTAACAAATATGAATACATATTGAATATTCCGACGAATCAAAGTCCGACAAATTTGATTGTGTTGTGACCTCTATAATTAGGCAATGCCTGTACCAATTTAGGTTTTCTAGAGATGGTATTTAGCACGATAAGCTCATATCGGTCTATACTTTGAAATTATGAAAATTTACGTCAGCCAAAGTCACGGTAAGGTCGTTCCTAACGAAACGAAAGAAAAATCCTAATTTCGAGATGGCGTCAAGGGCGTGTGAATTTATTGTCGCGAAAAAAAAACGCCAAGGAACTTAATCCTGCATGCCAAATGACATAACTTTCAAACTTTAGGCATACCCGTTGAAAATATACAGTCTGTTTTAAACCGTTAACATATATCGATGGTAAAAAGGTAAAAAGACAACCTACACGTTCTGAATTGTACAGGAGAGCAGTTTTAAAGTTTAAAAAATTGTAACTTTTCTTCTTTGAAATTAAAATTCGTTTTTTATTCGTCTATCGTGTTTGTCTAGTGGTTGGGGCGTTGAACTATTAACCCAAAGGTCCCGGGTTTGAATACCATGGTCATACCACTTATACTACCATCTCCGCTGACTCATAGGCACATTTGGACTAGTTGAGTAGGGCACAAAATAATTACTTATGACAATGCGAGTCTTTTCTAAAAACAAATACATATATCTTACAAGTCCGTGAACATATACCTAAACTCTAAAGTAATCTCCTTGTACTGTAAATCTTAGATGCTAATAATCAACGGTCGAGATTTTTTCAGGTAAAACTTAATTATTTATCTCTTGATTCTGAATAATTTTAATAATTGCATCGTCACTAAATAACACGAGTGGAATTTGGTCGGAAAGGCAATAAATAAATACATCCGCGAGGGTCGGGCGATCCATCCTCACGACACCGAAGGCGAAAGTTTTCCTTTTAAAAGCAGATAAGGAGGATTCCCTCCGTGGCGGGACGTTTCAATAAAAACTCACATCTTGTCCATAAATTTGGCAGCATATTGGCCGAGGAACGAAACACCATTTCCCAGCCGCTACGCCATAATCGCAGGGAAGGGGGTGGGGGGTGGGGGGGGTTAACTTTGGAACTCTTGGGCGTCTCTCTGTACGACACTGTTACATTAATAAAAACGATAAATAAATAGTGACGGAAGGAGGGGGGGGGGGGGTGAGCAGCTGTTCTACTTTGAAGCCTTTCCAAATATCAAACGCATCACACCTAACTATCCAATATTGCAATTCTTCAATACAAAAAATGCAAATCCTCAGGCAATCCACTCATACTAGTTGCTTCATTTTCAATGTTGGACAAAAGGCAAAAAATAGTCTTCTATAAATGTATTTAGTAAACACATGAGTCAACATTTCTGGAAAAAAAATCTAATAAATAAATACGGTCATTGACCTGTGACTTTATTTTTAGGCACAGCAATATTAGTATTACTACTATACAGAATGTCCAGTAAATAGTGGATAAACATAAGGCGGTGGTTGAAGGAGTCATTTGCAAAATTTAGTTAATATTCTAAATTAACCATAATGACTACATTTTTTATTTTAATATTTTTTGGAGATGATACTCTTTGATGATTATGCACTTATACTTGGCAACACCGCTTTATATTTTGGTTATTTTTAAAAATTTTCTTGTCTTGCTGGTAAGATATGCGTTTAATAACATAACCTACATTTTTACAATTATAATTATTATTAGCTTAAAACCGAGCGAAAGTGACACCCTTGCAATTTTTATCGGAATTTTAGGAAATGTTATTAAAAAAAATCTACGAAGTGTGTGCCCAATATCTGAAAACGTTCCCTATTTAATAACCTACCTAAAATATTTAATTTATGAGATTAAAATAAAAATAATATTTTTTAGGAAAATATACCATGCGAATATATACCATGGTGCATTAAAAATAATTTCAAAGCGATTTCATAAAATTTTATATTTTTTCTTGACATTATTAGATAATTTAGTGTTTTCTTCTGTACTAACCTAACGTAATTTAAAGTAATAAAAAAGTAACTTATTATTATTTAAAAAACACCTGCATATCCGTAACGATGATTTCTTATATAAAAACAGAATTTTAAAGTTATTTTTACAGGAATTTAAAAACAGAAGATACAAAATATTAAAAAATACTGTTGCTTTATAAAAATAAATCGGTTATTTAATATTAATTGTATACCTATTACACATTTTTAGTATTATTGTACCGAGTTTGAGGTCAAAATATACCAACTTTTTTCAGTTACAATAATCATAAATAAAAACCTTTTTTAGGTGGAAGATAAGGACAGAGCGACGGACAGATAAACGTATATTGATAATCTGACTATTGCTATATTTTTCCTGTAATCTTTACCAATCTCTTCGTTTAACTGTTTACTCTTACTTTCGGATATTATTATTACGTAATATTATGAATTTACAATATAATGGAATTACCTCCGGTGAGACTGTTGAGTTTAATAGGTGAGGAAAAAAAATCATACTTAAAAACTCGCAGCCTACTCTTAAAAACAACCTTGGAACCAGGAAAAGTGTCAAATACTGACCTACGTATAGTATTCCACTGGCGAATTGTTCTGGAAAGAAAAGAATTAAACCCAATGTTCCTTTTCTCAAGATAGGTTTTATCTTGGAAGACTGGATATAAGGGTGTATCAACATACTTTTTTAGGTACATTATGGTAAAAAAAACTTTATTCACATTAGAATAAAAATAAAATAAAAACATATTTTAAACATTCTAAATAAACCGTTTCGATTAATATTATATCATATAAAAAAAATAGTTTGCAAATGTTCACTACATTTTTGACTAAATGAACTATGGCATATTTGAAGGGTACTCGACATTCTATTTCTATAGCAAATCACAGCGTTGTATGTTCCACCTTTCAAAAGATATAGGCCTGGGGCAGATAGGGAGACAGATATATGTACTCGTATACACAGTCTCACTATAAGGGTTCCTATTTTCGGCCATTTTGTTTCAGACCCTAATCAGGTAAAGTAAATCTGGCCGAAATTAGATGATTATGGTGATAAAACGATACAGGGTGTGTTGACAACATTTGTAACCTTAATAAAATGTGAAATTTTAATAATATCACGTCTAAACAATAAATATAATTGATTGCGCTGATCACAGTCATTACGACAATTTATGGTTAATTAAATATGACAGTTTTCAAATTTACAACGCTTATCTGAAATGGGAGTGAAAATAAAATGATTTAGTGGTGGATTAACCTATTGATAATCGTGGCCTGTATGTGATTGGATGCTTTGAACAAATACTACTGTAATCGAAATTTATTGCAGAAAAATCCACTGTCTGAATTAATAATCCTAATTTATCCATAAATTTATTGCAATATTCAGTAAATTTTAATTGGAATAAAGCCCGATTAATTAAAAATAGCTTAAAGCGCTTTTAAGGCTTAAGGCGCTAATAGCTCAAAGGCTTGTGAATTTTTTTATTTAATTCTGAAAAAGAGTAATTCATAAATGAAATAAACATTTTAAGTAAAGGTCAGATTATTTTAGCAGAATTTTATTTTACAGCAGTTTACAGCCTATTTTTTAGAGAAAAAATTATATACATAGTGAAATATAAATATAATTTAATTGTGAACATTTAATAGATGCTATAATTTCATCAGTTCCATATATTATTATTACACAGTTACTATTTTATGTCAGTCTGATTAAAAATGAAAATATTGTATATTAAACATGAATTTATTTATACACAACATATACGATGTTCATACATACACACACAACCAAGAACACTCTCACTCACACTTTCCTAGCATACACATTATACATACACCTTCTAAAATATAGTTAAGCTCAATAAAGTTTTAAATGCTATTGATAGGCGTGAGTTTTAATAGGCCTTTTTATTAACTGTCTTATGCTACTATTTCTCTGTATGCTTTTAATAAATAAATAAATATATAATAACCAAACACACGATAACACAATGATTATTTTATAATTGGATTCTTTTCTAACAGTAGGTATGTAGTACAACTCACATCGTCAGCCAAGTTTACTACGTCCGTCATACGCGTTGGTGGGAGAAGAATACAATTAACATGATTGCAATTACGTAAGATGTATCAGGGTAGGTATTGTTTATTGCATTTTTTCATAGCTACGCAACTGCAATCTACCGTCAAACGACAAAAAAGCGAAAGGAAACTACTAATTAGGGAGGTTTAGATCTTCGCTAAACAAAGCTTCAGAGTCAAGCAGCTATAAAGAGTGGTGCAGACGGATCGACAACAGATTGCTCGAGATTGGTGAATTTCAATGAATCCAAAATTACGTTGTCTAAATAATGAGTGGTAAAACATAATAATTCGTGAACCTATTCTCTTTCTATCCTAACAGTACGTACGGTTGTAAAGCCCTTATTAAAGAAAGTTAGGTAGGTGCAAAAATCTTTCCACAAATAACAATAAAAATAAATAAAATTAAGTAAAGTCAGATTTCTTTCAAATTAAAGTGACATATAAATATTCACATCTAGTAAAAACAAAGATAAATTATACTTTTATTAATAATAATAACATTATCGTTAGTTAAAATTACGTACTGTTTATTGTTCATGTTGGAGTTGAAATGAAACCACCTGACCATTAGTCAAATGAAAAAAAAAATAACGTTTAGGTGAGTAACACTTACCGCGGCCGAGGCTAAGCAGCGAACAAAGTGGCGAACAGGTCAATGAACATTGGCCAAAACTTTGAGTGGGTATTTTGCGCTTAATTGTATAAGCTGATCGCATAGCTGGAACAGCCAGATTTATTCGATCTATCCGTGATATATATAAATGGCTTTAATTAGAACGAAACCATTATTATGATACATTATCTTTATACTGTAACTTAACGGCGCACGGATTTTATTTTTTACCTAATGCTAATTCAGCGTACTCGGTAAAGTAAATTAAAGAATGGCTATAACAAATGTTTTAACTAGAACCTGACATCTTACAGCTAGGCCCTATAGGGGTCATTAACAAAGACAACTAGCGCCCCTGGTACCAAATTGTGATGGGTTGCTTCATTTCCTATCTTTACTTGTGACTTAGACACTTTTAACCCCGTTTTGGATGGTCATAGAGCGACAGTGGGTTATTTTTAGGTCTCGGTAAAATAAAATAAAAAAACATTGAATAGTATAATTTACAATTTTTTACTCGGAAACCATGATGAATTTTGATATGAGGTCAAAACAAATCATGAAATGGTCTCTGATCACGGTGTATATATTTTTAAAAAAACACACAACTGGTAATATTTGGAAATTCTCTGATTTCCAGAAAAGCGCCCTAGAATTTAGCTTCTTTAGAGGCCAAAATGCGATTATAACCAAAAAATTCCTCGCAAAAGGCGCACGAAAATAAAACACCCGGCCCGGTACTACGGGCGATACTGAGACGGGCTTTTAACGAATATACACTTCCGCCCCCCCCCCCCCCCTGCCCCCAGTAAATATAATTTCCGGGGGACGAAAAGTTCGCAAAATTCGCAACGTACGCGATTAAAGCTTTATGAGAGTTTTTTACGCTCTGCGCTAAAGGCTGTTGGAAATACGCGCTTCTGCGACCTACAAACGACTGACGGAATATTAAAATAATAAAACGAGTAAGAATTACGCAGAATCGCATCTTCTGTGAACCGAATTTAGAGATTTCCGTTGAATTAGGAAGCAGTCGCATCAAAACTGCACAAAAGCTTTTATCTTTAGAAGATTCCTGAAAAGTAATTCTTTGCCATCTGTAGAATAAAAACGCGTAAATATATACACATTTTTGTTTTGTAAATCAATTTTCAATGAAATCAATACTATTTGGGATTTTTGTATGTCTACAGGGCGATTGTTGTAACTCGCCCATACAAGTGTAAATAAATCAATAAATGAATGTTACTTAACATCAAAAATTCTCCATAGGAATGACAAATGACAAAATATAACTTTTAATGGGGCCTTTTTTTCTTAAATCTATAACATAATGATACCTGCACTCAAATATTACCTCAATTATACTAAAATATTACGCTTATGAAAATAATAAATATTACGAAATATTACGAAAATAATAAACGAATAAATGAATGTTACTTAACATCAAAAATTCTTCATAGGAATGATAAATGACAAAATTGTTAATTGGGTCTTTTTTCTTAAATCTATAACATAATGATACCTGCACTCAAACAAAAATCTGTAACCTCACAAAATTATATGTAATTATTTCAATAAAATAAATAAATAAATAGGCTAAAGGTGCCGCAGGCACTACTGGAAATGGAGCAACCCATCACGAGTTGGTACCACAGGCAAGAGAAAGATACCTTTAGGGCCTAGCTGTAAGACGACTTGTTCTGGTTTAATAATTTACTACTACTAAACAATGTATATGTCATAGCAATTCTTGTTTTCATATTTTATTGCTACAAATTATCAGATGATTGTAATCATTTGCGCCTAAACCTAATTATAAAAGTAAATAAATTATGACATATGAACCTGGCATGATTGAACTAATATGGCGCAGTTGCGGCATAGTTAAGGTTGCTATGCCTTAGTATTTTGTACAGATGGTTTGTATTTTACAAGCCGTAATTTAGAAGTTACGTAAAACGTTACATACAGTCTTGAGTGTGAGAGTGATGTATCGTGTTAGTCACTTAAACTTACTTACAGTAAGATGTGAGAGCGACACTGCACACCCCCAGTCGTCTGGAAAATGGGCTCGCCTGGCCGGTGGCCTGGGTGGCGCTGTCAGTCAGGTTTTTTGTGTTAGTAAAAGCAGCTTTAAAAAATGATCTTACTCAATTCAGCCTACTTCAAGAAAATTTTTACATTTTTCCATTTTCAAATTCTTATATTTTTGAAATACAGTTTCATGTTTTGAAGCTGTTAATACTGATTACAAATTCAGGTTTCTACAAATGATTTATTCTAAAAGTGACCTAAAATTGCACCATTCCAAAGAAAGGTTTAAAAAAATCCGGGAGAGCCCCTAGGACTCTCGGGTTTACCTTGAGAGTCTATGGCAACCCAAGGTATAGTCGATGGTGGATGATGGTGGCGTTAGTCATCCGCGCGTCCGCGTGACGGCGCTCCGAGCAATTTTTCCATTTGCCGCTATTCAATCCCAACGCCACAGCTGATGACTCGCGTCAGATCGATGCGCGTTTGTACGGCTTGACGATTGGATTTTCTAACGGACCTATGGTCCTACAAAATGTTGACAATCGACCTTCAAATTCGGTTTTTTATTTTTATAGGCCGTCAGGTTTCACGCTGCGCGGCTTCACGGTGAGCAATTGTTGGTTTTTATTTGATTACAGCTTCCCAATATAGAAACAAAAAAAAGCTAACTTTTCAATGTTTTAGACCCTTTTTTTACCTTTTATAAGAAAGAAATTCAATTAAAAACGATCTACTATTAGTTTATCATTTATTAAATTTCTCAGAAACAAAATCGAATTTTAAAAATCTACCTTTACTATGTTGAAGTCATAATATCAAGGTATCTAAATAGATTTTTTTTATGATTAAATATCTAATGGTATCCAAATGATAGTCATAGAAAAAAAATATCCTTTGACTTCGCCTTAAATAGGAGTAAAGGGTTGGGGAGTGCGGTGACTGATTTAAATATCTCGTTTAAACCGGGATTGAATATTCTATATGTGGGTGAGGTAGCTAAGAACTTGGATGAGATCTCCGATTCATATTACGGGGATGCTATAAAAAAAAACGTTCGTCATCCTAACGTTCAACTCGTGCGCTTAGTTGTGCCGTTTTGCTCGCACACTTGGCCGAGTTGACCGTCCATACAATTGAAAGTTTGATGTTTTTCGATATACAGGTGTATTTATATTCACTGATGTCCTATATCGACAACTAAACCTCTCATGAAAAAAAAATATTTCATACTAAAACAATTTTCTATATAGATTTTCTGATATAGATCCACCCCCTAAAAGGACATCAGTGAATATAAACACATCCTGTATATATCGATGTATTTTTATACTAGAGACACAGTAAAAGTAACAGCCGACTATAGCATTCACTCGCTCCGTTCGGTAATTTAAACGTCTCTGTCTGTATAATTGGTGCGAAAGAGAGACATGGATGAATAGAAAAAAGAAAGTGGTTTTTAAACACCGTACGTGTTTCGTGTAATTATTTTAAATGACTCAAACATGTTTGAAATAGAATATTTATATATTTTTAATTTATGAAATCAGTAAACTTCACTTATAAAAAAGTATTTAAATGTCTTTCAATATTCTGTGCATTTTAATCGTGGAAACTGCCTCCTTATTATGTATTATTAATATTTCAGTGATTACTTAGCGCAATATTGTTTTATGTAGTTTTTTTAAACCACGAGAAAAATCAGAAAAAACGTGTCAGCGTCGGATGCTGTGATCTCGGTTCGCGCTGGGTGAGGAGGTGGGGGGCGGGGGAGGATCAAAAAGGGCTTCTTTGGAAGTTTTCTGCGACCGGATTTGAGAGTATAATTTACGGCTTACTCGATCGAGCGGCATTAGGCGACTCAACGGCAACTTTTATCGACACGAAGCTCGCCTTAAGCCAGATTTGAATGTGAGCGCATCTACCCTCCCCCGTAAACGGTGTAGAGGTCACAACGTAATTAATAATAATAATGTCTAATAATATTTCAACGACCTACCTACCAACATTTTTTTCTAGTATTTTTATACTGTTTACAATTGCAATATTTACAACAGTAATATGCGTTGTTTTTTCATAGCGAACCTGTGTGTGTATTTGTATGAGTGAAAACGGCTAGTTGACAAACTAAGAGTACTGTGCTATTGCACTAATGGCGGATTTTAAACAGAAGAAGAACTTACAGAAGTAAGTACCTATTAATATATTTTTTTTTATAATATTTTATGATGTAATTTCGAAGTGACGCGTGTTTTCGTTTCATTATCATATTTCGTAGCATGTCTACGCTAATATTTTTTTTCTAATAACAACGCTAACTAGCTAACTTAACTAGTAAAACAAATTTAGTTTAGTTGGGAAAGGTACAAAAAAAAATCATTAAACTGAAAGGGAAAATACGTTGCTATATCAGTCATGAAAGGATAGAGACACATTTTTATTAAACTGTCGATATCGGCTATTTTAATATATACGACTGCTTAGTCGATTATATATATGAAATATCGAGTTGGATATTTTCATAGCATAAAAACCAGAGTAATTGACGTTTGAACGTTTTTTCACTTATAATGCTTTTCTAGTGGCATTTTTTTTTTGTCATAGTAGGCTAATATTTCAATATTTTTCTCTTAATGTCGATCTGCTGAGGCTAGTGAGATAGGATTTCAGGTTCTACCACAAAAGATGGTACCCGGACGGGTCATTTTTCGCAGCAGAAAATATTGAACTGCGCTTTTCTCTATACTGTCGATTATACTATATTCAAAATCAAAATTAGACAATTGATGTGTTAAAAATGTATATGCCTCGGGTTAACAAAATAATAGAATACTGTCCACTGTTAACATGATTCCGATAATAATTAGAATAGACTTAAAAAAGATGGATAAGGGTTTTTTTCGGACTTCGGGAAAAAATACATAATTTAAAAATTGTAAATATACTTGATGTCAAAAATGGCAATATATTGTAATAAAGGACCTCTAGCACGGTGCTATACAGGACTAGAATATAGCTGAGGGGGTTGAATCAATGAAACGCAGATTTGTCCCTTTTCTATATTGAAACAATACAATAAGAATTTACAAGAGAAAATTATAATGAAGCTTTTAAAATATAAATATCAAAACGTTGAGCTATATTTTTCCCGGTTTCTTTTATTATATTCTGACACTTTTATGACTAAAGAATTACACTTTTTATTCAAATACATGTATATTTTAACACAAATATAATTCCTCTAATGGCCAATAAAGAACATTAAATTAATTCAAAAAGCCATGTAGTCACAATATATAATTGTAATTACATAAATATTATAAATGATTGTTAAATCATCCGTACAGTAAAATAGCTAATATTTAAATTTTAAAATTTGAGTTGAACGAAATGCGCATGCAATGCATACAAAGTTAGTAAGTAGTGTTAAGAACCATCCGAGAATTTAATATATTAATTTATCTTAGCCGGATATTGTATGCTCTTTCCCATACGCGTTATTTATGGCAACATCAAATTGAATTGAATTAATTTAGCAAGATAAAACACGCATTTATTTATAGATATACAAGATGTATTCGGCCTGTAATAATTGTACTCATAATGAAGACATCAAAATGATAGTCCAAAGTGCGCCCCTGAAAACAAGCCACAAATACGTTAAATAACCAAACCAAAAAATATATTTATATGATGTAGGAAAAAATATTCTATCTTTCTTACATTCTATGCTACATTTATAATTTATTAGTACAGTTATAAATAAAAAATGTTTTTTAATTGCATAAAAACTTACGTGTTTACTCCATCGATATAGGTTTACTCGTACGCCTCGTACTTTCTTCGAAAAAAAAGCGCCTTTTAAGTCGAACTAGACTCACCTGAAATTCAAGTTAAAACTCAAGTTAAAAATGAAAACCTAAAAAGGTTATTTTTGAATGATCTATAAAAATTAAGTTACATTAAAATAAATATTATAATTTTCTATACCTAACGTTTTTTTTTTCAAATAAAACAATCAAACTATTACATTTCATAGATCTTATATCAAATAGTTCATGGTCAAGCTTACAAACATATATATTTTTTTTACAGTTGGTAGATAAAACTTAATTAATTTAATTGAAGAAAAATATTCTAGTTAAGTATGGCTAATTGTATAACAATTATTGTGGATGTAATGTTATTTTAGGATACTTTTCAATTTAAAAATACTACGAGTTTCCTCTGTTATTTCTTACGGCAACCAAGAAGAAAAAGTAAATGTTTTTTATTTAGAAAAAAATAAAAAAAAACTGTACTTATCAATTTGGTCATTTCATTTGATTCATTTGAGATTTTATTTTTTGGAAAATCATAATTAGTTACATTGTTAAATAGTATTAAAGGCATCTTCTAACCGTAAAACATACTATAAATTGAAAAGGCGTCTTGGGCGTGTTTGTGGACTTGAATTTTTGAGACTTTTATGACTTGATACTTACGTAAAAAGTAAGCCAATTATGCGACATCAACGGAGCTTTTAGCGCAAACTCAACCGTTAAATCTTGAATCAGTGATAAAATAAAATTGTAGCTGATCACAAATGTTACCAGCTTTTAGGCAATCCATCTTCTAAACCCCGAAGATATGATACAAACCATCTCACACAAAAAGATACTTTTTACTTTACCTATAGTATAGACGGCAAACTCTAAGTGGATGATCAAAGTACAATCGTTCTGCAAAGGACACGAGGTGTAATATAATATAACACAGCTTCTTACTATCGCCAATAGTAGCGTAAACAAAACATAACATAGTATGAACATGAACATAGCAAGCACGACATAAGATAACATAGCTTCTTACCAGCTTCATAGCCAACATTAGATGGTACGAATTAATTAAAGGATATGAAAATAGTGCAGCATATATAATTGAACAGTATAGTGAATCTTGGCAAGAAC
Organism: Neomicropteryx cornuta; assembly: GCA_020383195.1. Lineage (NCBI taxonomy): Eukaryota > Metazoa > Arthropoda > Insecta > Lepidoptera > Micropterigidae > Neomicropteryx > Neomicropteryx cornuta. The sequence goes on from JAHKQU010000014.1 coordinate 19,492,754, forward strand.
TGTCCGTCGGCATACTAATTAAGTTACCATATAAAGGAGTGAGGTGCCCGGACAATGACGTCGCCTCGCTCCGTGCTAACAATAGAGATGTCACTTAGTGACGTTCTCAGTAGACAAGAGCCGAGAGTAAATGGATGGGGCGAAAGCTTGCTGCAATTTAGCCACTTATGCGATGCAAGCATAACATACGATTGCTAGTATGTATAGAAATATTACAAAATTTATTTAATGGTAAATGCAAATGTATTTAAACGCATTGAGAGGACTCAACAGGATAATTTCTCCTTTCGAAGGATGTAGTATTGTGACTCTCATTTACTCCAAAAGACCAATTGAAGGTGTTCACAAGAATTATCACTATAACTATAAAGTTTATTCTACATCAAAAGCTTGAGGAATATTTTAATAATAAAAAATCGCGGAAGAAAAAGAAATTTTTAATCAAACACGTGTACGAGAACCAACTAAGGTAGTGCAATAATTGAGATCGTGGTAGTCTAGTGGTTAAGGCGTTGAGCTATTGACTCAAAGGTCACAGGTTCGAATCAGCATATTTCATACCATTTTTAACGCTTCAATATCACCATCTCCTCTGGCTCTAGGACAGGCATATTTGGCCTAGTTGAGTATGGTGCAAAATAATTGTATATGACTTAGATCATAACAATTTAAAAACAAAAAAAATAATAAATATTCAATAGCTAATTCTAATCAGTAATGTCGAATTTCACGTTACTGATTAAAATTAGCTACTGAATATTATTACAATAATATCATTATATTCACAATAATAGTTTCAAATAATTCGTCTGTAATGATGACATTACACTCTTTTTTTTATTCGTGCTTCTTTTTAAAATACGTATGAAAGTATTCTAGTCAAAAAAGGGTCCGCAAATACAAAAGAGTTTAATCTTTCTTGAACTGAATTTCATTCAAGAAGGCATAAAGTCCGTCAATAGTCACGACAGATAACAAAGGTTTCGGTCACAGTTTGGGGCATTTATTGTTTGCGGGAAAATCTTAGGATTGCCTTATTTTTTCTTAATTTAAATTTTACCGAGATAAGTAATTTATTCGCGTAAATATAAAATAAATATTAAGAGTCACATAACACAACAAATATTAAACATACATATTAAACATAACAAAAAAAGTTTACCGATCAGCTATAAGCCCCACTACGCACTGCGGAGTCATTTCAGCTGCAAATAGGCACTCGAAAATACTGTACGCACCATTTTTTCCTTAACCATCGTGTTTACAGCGAATAATATTAATAAATTATTTTTGAAGAAAGTTATGTTTTTTAAGAAATTAATGTTAATTCTACCATCGCATCGGATCTATTGCCAACCCATAATAGAGCCACTGGAATAATTTAGACATGGTATTAAATTGAAATAGAATACGCTATGTAATAATAAATCAATTCCATTTAATACTATAACAAGCTAAAATATGATGATATTAATTCTGTCCCGCTGCAACTGGATACGCTGAACTAAGCGAAAGCGCCTGAAAGCTTTGTTATCTGTCCGTAGCTTCAGACTCGACGGCTGCTTACTTTCAGTCGGTCTTCTTAGATACATAATCTTTATAAAGGAATATAGAGGTCTTACGGGCGCATCAATAAAAACATTACAGGACTTAAATAAATGAAGGTATTCGCGTGGTGATTTTTTTTTTATACGTAAGTAAAAATATTATTCTGATCGACCATCGATAAAAACATCGAACCACGTATTTGAGTTCCTTATTTTTTTATTGTGGTATCCAATTTAGCAGTGGGCGTTAACGCGATATAACTGAAGTTACGTTAGACGTGATTTCAAAATAGCCTAATACTTAAACGGCTATATAATTGCATGATTTGTAGCTGAACTCGTCACCATGCAACGTCACATTTTTACAAGGAAAAAAATAAACTGACAATAATTGTATCAAAAAATAAATAAAAATTCAAGCTAATAATAAATTTTAATTTCATAGGTATTACAAGGAATTAAGGCAAACAACACACGCTAATGACGTGTTTTTACACGCTCGCAACTGGCGTAGTAGGAAAAAAAAATAAATAATATGTTATGATTATATAGGTAAACTCACCGTATTATAGAGGTACAAGAACCTCAATCAATTTCAAAACTTAAAAATTTACTGAATTACGGTCGAATTTCGACCACTGTAGGACCACTAGTTTTTATTAATGTATTAAATTTATTTATTTTGCTTTGTCAATGCCAATTACGCATTTATTTATTGGTACAGATAACAATTTGGGAGTGATAACAAGTGAGCGTTTAGACACTGCAAACACCGTCGCATGCCTTCTTAAATAGACGCCCGCCCTCGATGTCTGTACCAAAGCTAATCGGTTAACCGTGAACACGTAATGCATTTAGAGCAGCTAGGCCCCGCAGGAAACTTTAAAAGTGCCTTCGGTGCATGACGACTCGTGCCCTGCTACACTTTGGATGAGTCGCTTCGCGACTTATCCATCCGCACACCTAAATTTGTTCGTCCTTTCCCAGGATTTAAGCTATGAAAATCAGTTCAGCGGTTAAGGCTTGAAAACGTAACAGTCGCATTTATAATATAATCTACATTATAATGTACACATGTATGTATTGTCAATACCTAAGTCTGGAACGTTTTTTAACAGCGATTCGAAAATAAGTATTTAATTTTATAAACGTGTATACAGTTTTAATTACACTATACATTATTAGTTTAGAGATGAGTTGCAAAGCGACTCAACCCGAGTGCCGCATTGCAGGCATACGTCGTAAATCATTGATTCAAAACATACTGATTCAGCAAAAGGTTATTTTGCGATTTTTCTTTGCCTAAGCCTAGAAATACCCATTTTTACACCCTCGAATTACACAAGCGGCATTAATTGAGTTTATATCGGACGGCGGCGCTAAGGCCGGAAGCAATCGGAGCGCATCTCAGGGCGGGCGGACGCGACGCCATCGTAATTCATTCAGGGCTCGCCGCCGCTTCCGCCCAGAGCCGGAAGTCCACGGACGGCGGGCGGGCAGGTGGAACGGTCGCTGAGGGGAGAGGGGCTGTTTAATTGCTGGAACTTGACTGATATGATTCTACCCGCTTGATGGTGTTTAAATATCCGCTGGTTTCGGATGAACGGGTCAAGAAGATATAAATTGCCACTCTTTGGCCAAACATCAAATTCATTCGTTTTAAAGGATCATGATCCTGGACCTTCTGCATAATTTTGTAACCTGCGGTACTATCATATTTTATTTATAATGTGTTACTTAAATATTCTTTATATATTGAGGTTTAGCCGTAAAAACTTATAGCATTTAGGTACTAAAACCTAAAACTAAAACTAGCTCTTCACGACTTATCGAAAAATACAATAATCCTACACTTTACTATAATAAAAAAAGTTATCGTGTCCACAAGAAAGTGATATAGATAGATATATAAACTTTAAAACTCAGGGTCGTTTTGGGCTCTAAGCCTTAGAGCCCAAAAAATCCCTTAGTAAGGAATGTGACAAGTGAGGACATATTGAAATTTCCCGGAATTCATGACATGGACATTGTAATAGATAGCTTTCCTAAAGAAACCTACCTAAAAGTAGTATATGTTTTGCTTACTAATTTCTATTGTTATGTAAGGATACATTCAGGAAACTAGACAAACTAAGTTCAACCTACAAAGTGGGCAACTCAGAATTGAGCCGTATAGAGATGAGGGTTAACATGCTACAAAGTTACATTTAATTGGTTGAAAGCGGCAATACAACGAAGCGCTTCCTATATCGCGAGATTGATAAAGTTGGGCCCATTAATTTCCCGGACCCCGCTTGATTTATTGGGGCGGCCTTACGCAAATCTGTCTCACCTAGCGAGCGGTCGGCTAACAAGATGGAACTCGGCGTTTGTCTAATTTATAGAGTAGGAAAAATAACAATGTGGCGTTCTGTGCCGGAAAACGTAAAATTCGCAGATCGCAGAAATAAACAAGAATGGCTATCACATAATATTAGCTGCTTGTATACATTGTTTAGTAGTAGTAAATTATTTTACCAGAACATGACGTCTTACAGCTAGGCCCTAAAACCGTCATTAAAGGCATCTCCTACCCGACCTACTCTCGCTTGTAGTACCCATTTTTATGGGTAATCATTTACCAGTGCCGCAGGCACTTTTAGCCCATTCAAAGATGACTATAGGGTGACAGTGGATTATTTTTTAGGTCTGAGAAAATTTATATTCTTTTAATTAATATACATTTTAACAACATTTTAGTTTTTTTTCTTGTGGCGTGCGGTTAGTAATTACAATGTACCACAGAACGTTCTTTTAAATATTTCTATTAGCGCGTATAGATGAGTATGTAATAATTTTAATTGGCTTGTAATAAATAATATGACCTCAAGTTTTCAACGGACGTGTTGCCATATTTTAAGTAGATTTCTTTAGGAAAGTTACCTATTGCAATGGGTACCATGTCGTGATTTCTGGAAAATTTCGACATATCTTCGCGACTCACATCCCCTAGAGCCCAAAACCACCCTCAGTTTTAAAGTGTATATATAAGTTTATATATCTATCTATCTATCTATATCACTTTTTTGTGGTCACGATAACTACCGTAATTTTACACCAATCACTTTCAAGTTGATACATAAAATTTAAGGGTACAAAATCTTGGTCAAGTTCGTTAATGGGCAAAATCAGACCAGGAGGGCGGGAATGAGGGGGAGGAGGTTTAAAAGTGAAATTTTGGTATAACTTTCTTAGTAAAAAAGATATCGAATTAATATAAATTTTATTTTATTCTTTAAATAACGGCCATAACGTATCATACTAAACTTTTTTGAGAGCACCAGCCATTGGTCCCCGGGGTTGGAAAAAGAGGTTTTTCAAAATCAAAAAAATCATACCTTTTTTAATAAGCACAAGATCAAATCTGTTCATATCATAAATCGTTTAAAACAAAATTTGTATGGAAATTATAGGCCCACAATTTACAATGTCCCTTCAACTTTTCTTTGAAACGATTTTTAATATGAGCAACCTTTACGGCACAGTATAAAGAGGGATTCAGAATACGCACGCTCGCTGCGCAAAGGGTATGGCGCGGCGCGGTGGCGGGTTGGGATGTGCGTTTAATGTTTGATAAAAGTTCGTACAGTTGGAGGTCGCCGATCCTCTAATTTAATCTGGTGAAATCTACCTCCTTCTTCCGGCGTGCCAAAAGGGTTTTTTTTTATATTTAAATATGATAATTAAAATTGTTATCGAACTGTGAATGTTTCATATTTATGAGTTTAAGTAATACGCTGGTGACACGAAATACTTTTTATTTTTTTTTTTGTAAAAATTGTAGCTTAAGTGAAAGTGTATGTAAATCATTAAGATGCATGTGATAAATATATTAATATTTCTATTAATTAATTGAAACTGCCAGTGGCATTAGGAGGAGAGCACATGATACGGTAACTCAGTCTATGCACACAGAAAGTAATCATCTTGCTGAAAATCGGACGGTAATGCACCTAACTATCGAAACTTTATAAAACTTGGGCGGGCGGGAGCGTGAAGGCGGATTGACATAAATTAAAATCTAATTAAAGTAGACCCATTAATATGAAGTAGACGACAGACGTCGTTAGTTGCGAGAGTTCTCAACTGTATGACGTCATTTGAATAATCTCCTTGTGATGGGACGCTTCGGAAGGGAAAGCTACATCCGTATTGATTAATGTCGTCCTAATGGACCAACTATGAGATTTGGCCGCTGATATAAAGACACTTCGTTAGTCGGGTTTGACTGTATCTGGATCAATCAACAGCAGCATGCGCACATTCTGTTATATATTTTGTTATATATTTAATAAATAAATAGTTTTCATCGAAACACGCCTTTGACTAAGGTTTCCATACGTCCGGACGGCTAAAGGAAAAAAAAGAAATGTCCCTAATTTGGAAGCTTCGTGAAACGAAGGCGTACTTCGTCCGTACATTTTTCACTTATGAAAAATGTGAGGACGAAGTATGAAACCATTAAAGACGATGGTCCTATCCTTGACAAAAGTACTATCTTCAGAAAAATATGGCTGATTTCAGCTTTCAGTCAGTGACGTCTAGCCTTTTTTATGAATCGATTATGAAGTTTTTTGTGTTAGTAAAAGCAGTTTTTAAAATCGATTGTTTAGAATCAATCTTATTCAATTCAGCCTACTTCATAGTGGCTTACTACAGTTCGGTACTTTTTTATTATTTAATTATTTGTTGAACGTTTTTTTATTCATTTTATTCTTCTTGTGACTATACAATTCTATCTTATTATTATTCTCAATATCCAGCCCTTATTCCTTAATAATCCAATGATGGCTCCAGCAGACAAACTTGGCACAATCTCTAAATAATTAAATTTAACTTAATTATTAAAAATTTGAATGGTCCGGATCACGGTTATATTAAACTTTATTAGCATACGTTTTTACTGTTCCTATAAAAAAAATACACACTCAAAAAAATAATAACCTATAACCGTATTAATATTCAAGTGTGATTGTTTGTTATTATCTTTATTGCATATTCTTTCATTAAGCCTCTTTCCGGTGACGCTCTTCTCTGTCTTGCGCGTGCTTTTAAATCGCTGTCTCATCTAACGCATAAACACTATGTACCTCTGTTGGTTAGTTATGAAAACATAATCAATGTATGTCTAAAAACATAGTTGAATTTGCATATTTATCAAATAAAATAAAATAAACCTGTTTTCCCGAATTTTGTATTCAAACAAAATAAAAATATAACTTATTAATACCATAGAAGCCCGGATATTTCGGAGATAAAATGACAGCTAGATTATTTTTCTTGGTGTATATTTTGATATTGTGCATTTCTAAGCACTGTTCGTTATGCAACAGTTTCGATTAAAAAATCCTAGTTTGGGTTATCTCTTAGGTCCTGTTTTTATGTAAGTATTCAGTAAAATACATATATAGATAAATACATATTGTTTTAAAGGGGCACTCGGTATAATAAACAACAATTAAAAAATAAATCGAAAAATACCTATCTAATTTATCATCGGGTCAAGTATGCAAAACAAACATACACGTCAATCTCATACAAGTACATTCCCAACGGACGCAAAATAAACGCGCGTGTATCCAATTTGCATATATTTCGGGAATTTAAATTTCAAACTGAGTATTAGAGAGGGACGTACTGATAAAGAGAGACGGAGCATCGGCCCCGATGCGGTGCTCGTGCAAAAATGGCGCAAATGTAAATTTTAATTTCCGCGAACGCGCAGGAAGTTCATCGTTCCGGAAATATTATGCGATATTCCGAGATAATAATAATGCTCATCAGAATCCGGAGACGCGGATATCATCCGAGGAATGAATTTGTGTCGAGGTTACAAATTCGAAAAAATATTGCATACACATATTGCAGACACGGGCCGTGGAAATTGAGATACGAAAAAAATACACCATTTCAAATTCTACTACAGTATACAATTAAATATGTGTAAGTAGGCGGCTTTTTAGCAGTTGAATTACTACAACCCCCTTGATTAACCCCTCGAAAGGAGAAAAGTAATTGCGTAACGCTGTTTTATTTATACCAGTGGTCGAAAATCGACCGTAATTCAGTAAACTTTTAAGTTTGACCGTAATTGAGGTTCTTATACCTATATAATGAGGTGAGTATTCCTGTATGATCATTACATATATTTTTATTATTTTTGTTTCTATTACAAGCTGCGAGCGTCTACAAATACGTCATTGACGTGTGTTGTTAACCTTAACTCCTTGCAATGCCTATGATTTGTAAATGTTTATGTTAGTAATAGTCAGTTTTATTTTTTTCGCGTAAAAATGAGACTTGATGTTCATAGAAATACAAGATCGCATTAATAATTATTTTTGCCTTGATATTACTACACTGACGTTGACAGACTATAGAAAATGGAACATTTGAAGTCACACAAAATTCGCAGTTCGAAACTTATTCTCACTGTCAGTTTTTTGAAGTTTATATAATAAATTTAATTTATTTGTTTCTCATAATATAGATAAGTTTTAACTTTCTGCACTTCTCTCCATATAAACTTCAACTATGCCAAATCTTATACTACTCCGTTATATTTAAAAAAAAAGATTCACCTAAAATAAAATATACTTATACCTATATTAAAGATAAACAGCTCTACAAAAATAAAACCAAGTACCTTTAGCATGAAAGTAAAACCTTTTTGAAAGGTTAGGTTGACAGATATAAATAAAGCATTTTGTTGGGCATAAACGATAAGGCTACGGCGTGTGGCAAAGCAGGTCAATTGAAACTCAACTCAAAGGAAATTTGTACGGAAAGCGAAGGACTATTCGCCTAAGGCCTTCGCTTTGCAAAGGGATATTCGCGAATTTTGAGTGTAAATTGATACAGGCTGTAACTTCAAATGCGAAAGCCAAAACACCGTCGTTGAATCAAATGAACTTATCACACACTGGCAAATTTACGAGTGATGAAAATATTTTGAATTAGAACTATCACTGATATATATATATCACTGATAGTTCTAATTCAAAATATTTTCATCTAGGTATTTTAAATATCATAATTACTTATTAACATCTACGGTACCTACAAAATAGTGGAAAATTGTACACGGAATTGTATACGGACTTATGGGGTTATTACAAAAATTTAGTCTTATATATAAAACTTAATGTTTGTTTGTTCGTCTTATATGGGTTCCTGAACTAATCATACGATTACAACAAAACTTTAGTGAGTTATGCGCATGCCCGCGAAGGTTCAAAAATATTTTTAAAAATGTGCCACATAAGAGCCGTAAATTAATGTCCGTTTGTTCGTCTTCTATGGGCTCCTAAATCATTTATTTGGTGAGTTGTTGTCGTAGATATAGGAAGTACGCATGCCCGCGAAAGCATAGAGATGGGGAGGGAAAGGGATCCACCCGTGTGCCGCAGGCACAGATTGTCCCGCGCCTAAGGTGCCGTCAAAGCCACCCGCATAACTGCCAAACCGGAGCGAAGCCTGTGGTTGAACCAGCTAGTGTGAACTAAAATTGATTAAATTATTTTTATGATACGAAACCTCACCTCACCTCGTTTTAACAAAAACAAAAACTCGCCTAACTAAATTAATTACACTTTTTTTTTAATATCAACAAATTTAAATAAAATGTTTAATGGCGTTGGACATGAAGCCATAACTAATAATGATTAAAAATGTACTAGATAGTTACTGGATTTGAGATCAAGCGATAACTTTTATGAAAATTATTTTTTTACTCATACAATATGTGAATATTTAATAATACGAGTTAACACTTCGATCTTAAAATTAAGGAACCCATTAGCATTTTTTAAATTATTTCCAGCTTCCAATCCAACGCTACCAGTTTGAATAACATTAATATTTATCATCATCCGCCTTTCCGAAACCTTTCCGCTGTTTATCAAATGAACTCTTTTAAGGATTCGAGGTACTGGATACAAGGTAAGCTCTACAAACAGCTCATTATTACATTAAACATGAACAATATAAAACCGGTAAGCATGAAATAATAACAAGGCAACAATAACAACACCAAGGACCCAACATTTTATACTGTTTTTTTTTAGCGCCACGATTATACAATAATATTAAAGATTTGCCTTTCTTTGTTTTAACAAAAAAAATATTTTTTTCTTTTGGTTGCTTGAGCTAAGTAGGAAATAATGTAAATCTTTAAACAATATCATACCTTATATAAAATATCTGATCTTGTATTTATAATATATAATATTATACGTTATTATTTCAAAAGTTATTATGTAATTCCTTCCTTAGAACAGGTAACTCTTACCAGTTAGGAAGGTTATAGACTTGTACTCATCGGCCAAAATGTTTGCTCAATAAAAAAAAAATTATATACTCTTATAGTAATTTCATTTTTAAAATTGAATTGCATAAAATTTCTATCTTTGACATTATTTACTGAACATTTTAAATCCTACGCATACCGTAATACGGACGCTACCTAGTTTGAAAATATATTTTTTTTTAAACTCTAAATACACTTTCTTTTTTTTTTTCTTGGGCTAAACTGTCTTGGAGTTTAATAGGAACTATGAATATAAATTCATTGTATAATATTGCTTAAATATTTGAAGAAAAATGGTTGATTTATGTTTCATTAAAAAAATATCTAGTTAATACTCGCAGTGAGCGTTAACGTAATAATCATATAACTGAGGTTACGTTATACGCGATTTCAAAATAACACAATACAACGGCTACAAAACAACTGCGTGATTTGTAGCTGAACTCGTCACCGTGCTTAATTGACATGGTGTCACTTGCAACGAGATTTTCGTGTCTCGACGCTGGACAAAGTAAAAATAATAGGTATGACTGTCAAAATAGTTACGTCCGGCGAAGTACGTGAATGAACCATACGGTGTTCATCTTTGTGCAATGGCAGTGATAGGCAAGCGAAGCGACTTTGTTGAACGCAATTCTATAGCTATCATGGCTATCGTGAACGCGATATCGTCACCGCTATGTGCCAGCTGTCAGTGATGTGCCTATTCGTTGGGTTAGAATAATAGGGTGATTTAAACGGTGTCGCCTTGTATCCACTTATGTATATATATCTATCTATCTATATCACTTTAACTGCGTAATTTTACACCAATCACTTTCAAATTGATGCATAAAAGATAAGGGCACAAAATTTCGTTAATGGGCAAAGGCGGACCGGGGGGGGGGGGGTAAAAAAAGAGAAATTTTGCTATAACTTATTAATATATAAGATATTGAATTCATTTAAATTTTATATCCTTCTTCGGATAAGGGCCTAAAACTTAACTAAGTATTTTTTTGATAGCATCAACCATTGGTCTTAGGGATGGGAAAAATTGGTTTTTCAAAATTCAAAAAATCATACCTCTCTTAATAGGTAAAGGATGAAATCAGTTTAAAATGTTAATTGGAGGCCTATAATTTCCCTACAAATTTTGAAACAATTTTCGATATGAGCACGGTACAGTATAAATAGGGATTCAGTATACGCACTCTAGCGTAAGGCGCGGCGGGGCGGATTGAGTACGAGCTGCCGCGCAGAAAGTTGCCTACGCGGCAGCTAGGGCAATATTTTTTTTTCACAGAACTGGTTAAATGATGATTTCCCTCTCAATACAATATAAGAAATCTGAAGATTCGCAACCGTCGAATCGACTTCGCCAATTATGGGCGTGTTGCATTTACGTTTGAACCTTACTTCTCAGCCACCGGGAACGAGACGGGATGAACCACCGCCAAAGGTGTAAAGAGTGATTAAGTTCTGGCTCGGCGGCTTCTGTTCATCAGGGGAAGCGACGCCGCGGGAAATTCTTTCGCCTCGACCTCCGCCCGCCTTTCTCCTATTTCGCCGGGGGCGCGATAAGCTGCCGGTAAATCAAGACGGGGAAGGTAGCTCGGGCAGGATGCCTTTTGACGGTTGCTCGTTGCATCCCTCCCTCTCTTAGTGCGCGTCTCTCTTGCTCATACAATTTTCAACTTGGCTAATGCGCGCGATAAACTCGAGGCATAAAGTGATATTATAAGATGAGTTGTTTATATTAGCGGATTCCACAATAAACTACTTGAAACAACCATTAAATTAAACGCGTAAAGTTATATATATTATTTGTATTATAAAACTTTAAATAATTTTATTAATTGCATTGAGATAACTGCTTTGGCTATATTCTGTACACTCTTGATTTATTAGACTTTCTGAGCTATTTTATCTGCCTATATTTATTTATTTATCCATAAGTACAATACACATATATGTATAAGTACATATCACTCCAAATTTCCTTTTTCTTTTTTAAGAATAAATAAATGTTAAGGTCTACAATATAATTAGCTATAGAAAAGAGGTACAGGTATAATGGATTATAACTAAGCGTAATGCCTGTATCGAAGTGATAAATAATGCATTCAATAATCTTATTTGGAGGTGTTTTGGTGTATATATACACATATTTCTGAGGACGACGAAGATATATAATATTTCCATACATGCTTGTAGTCATATTAAAATATACAAATACAAATAAATAAATACATATAATATAATATAATACAATATAATAGACACAGAATGCAATATGTCCAGATTTATGTGTTCTGATAGATGTGTTTAGGTCAAAATTGATGCAAATCGGTTTTGACATTCCTGCCTTGTTTTATTAAGCAGCCAATATGACACCATTTGCTTATATTTGTAGTCAGTGATAATGTTTAATGTTCAAGGTTTGAGTAAGTTCTGTAAAATTAATTACTCTAAAAACTTCTATATATACAGAATGTGCAATAAACTTTCCAATAATGATAGTGAGATTGATATATTTAGTTGTAATTTGAGTAAATTTAAGCGTCAAATTTTAATTGTTTAATTTGTCCTCTATAGGCAAAGAGGACAAATTAAAAGTATATGTTTAAGTTTTGTTAAGTTTAGTTTTTGCGATTACTGTTGTTGCACATTAATAATTGTAATTTTAACAGTACAAATATATAAAGGTTAGAATAGAAATTTGAATTGTATATGTTAACTGTTTATTTTTGCCAAATTAATAAATGTTTAAGTATTATAAACTGGTTTAATTATAATACAAGCAGTAAACCTCCATAAATCAACTTTTTAATAAACATAAACACAATGGAACTGGTCATTACTGGTCAGGGCATATGAAAAGAACATCGGAAAGTCGATGGATCTAAAAAGTCTTGCAATGGCGTCCTACAACCACACAAAGACGATACGAACACAGTTTGGATGCTACTACCTAATTTACTTGGTTAGTTCTATGTCCTGCAGTGGGAAAATACAGGCTGATGACGATGATGAACTTGGAGTTAATTCAGCCTAACTTCGCATAGCTTTCGTGTGCCATGGATAGCGGCTATTTTTCAATAAATCAAATATAGATTTAGTATTCAAGCGAGAATTTTATTAATGAATGGCTTAAACTCGTATAAAGCATAAAAAATAATCAATACAATATCGCTTTAGAGGGAATGCGAATTTTGTGTTTTTACACTAATTTTAAACTTAATAAATAGTAACTAGCAACGAATACTACATTAAAAATAATTCATACAATAATTAATAAGAAAAGCGTAAAAAAAATCTAAAGGTTATTAAAAATGCAGGTGAAATGAAGGTTTTGTTAAAATTATGTAATTTAAGAAATATATAATTTTGCAGAAGGAAATATATATTTTCTTGATTATTGTAGTATGTTAAAAAAAACATTGGCTTTCTATTGTCAACATATATGGATCGTACAATTTGAAAACTAATTTATCTACTATACATCTCTGTAATAACGGGATTCCAAAGGTCTAGGCTTCATGAAGAAGCTTTCAGAGGGAAGACGTGCGAAGGGCAGTCCAAATTTATATCCTTTAAAACCTGTTCAAAAAACCCTCCACTTTAAATCAGCGGATTTCGTCGGCTGGTAAAGCCGATCTTCAGACGGAAGGCGGAGCGCCGCTCCTGGTGGAACAGCGCAAACACGCCTCCAGCATAAATCATCATTTACATACATAAATTTTCATTTCCTGCCGTGCCGCTAAGCCGCAGCGCTCCTGCTATCTGCCTCGCAGTTCGGAGCTGCTCCAGACGTCTCCTCAGATTTGGGTGGAGGTAATTATGGCATACTCTAATCCAGGGAATTCTTCATTGTGAGGAGTTGCCTGGATGTAGCTTTAACGACCAGGGCGGACGCGGGAGAGGTTTCTTGAGCAGGATCATAGCATAAATTATGAAGGACTAACTCTGTTTGGATGGAAAAATGAAATAAGTTATAAAAAATACGGGCGGCCGCTTCTTGATCGTTTATTATTCAGGATACGATGTAAAATAAAATACAAGTTTGAATACAAAACCAAAGAATGTTTTCACGGAAACGAAGCAGGAATAACAGGAATTTAGGGGAAAAACAATTTTAAAATATTCTATAGAATATAACATATTCTTTGAAATAAATATCCAGAGTAAATACTTGAATATACACCGTGTCCCAAGACCATTTCCGATAAAGAAAAACAGCTAATTGGTCCTGCGATTTCACACTCCAAAATTCATCATGGTTAACAAGAAAAAAAATAAACTTCACGTGAAAATAGTAAAAGGATCACATGATACTCAGCTATCACCGTACGCCGTAAAGGTATCAAGGTCATTATCGATCGCCGTGGCAACGGAATTCGCCCGCTGACCGAATTGACACCATCTGGTAATAAATATAATAAATTTGACGATGATTTATTTTCGCATTTTTTATATCATTTCTTACTCATAATAGGTTACACGACAGCCCCCTTAAATCTTCAAAATCATACAGTCCATTGTTATAGTTATATCGATATTGTGCGTTATCTATCGCAACGCTCCTCAAAGTATTCAGAGCCCATACAAAAACAAACATGTTGGGAATCGCTTGGGAAACTATTAAAATATATTTATAAGATAATAGGTAGAATCTTCTAAAATCCTAAGGTATTCTTTAATATTAAAATTTCGCCGAGCTTTTAATACGAGATTCCGTTCAGTTCAACGCGACAGGCCAGAGATTTCCAATTACATTCTGCCCGTGAAGCATTCTCCATTCCGATGGGCCCAAGAACTTTGGTGGTTTACTAGCATTGGAAAATATTAAGCCACCTTTTAGTCATTGATGCAGCGCGTATACGCCAACAATAACCTCTTTCAAACGCACGCACAGTAAATGGATCTAGTTACAACGTTCAAACAATAAAGTTCATGTGTAAAAATCGAACATGGTAATGCTTTTTATTTTAGTCACTGAAACTGCTAAATTATGATAACCATATATTAGAATCGGCATAAAATATTTAGTTTTTTTTTATCTTAAAAACGATTTAGATAAAAAAAAATGAGTGAAAATAAAACAAAACTAATCTATATATGTTGCTTTAAAAGATTTATCAAAATTATTAAATGCGTTATAATGTTAAATTATTATAATATAAAATCGTTGTAACTTGTGCTAATATATACAAAACGAATTCGTCATTTTAGAATATCACACTCGCTAAGAACTCACTCACCCTTAGGTTATTTGTTTTTCATTATTCATTTATTTATTCAAGAATCAAGAAACATTTATACACAGAACAGAAGTGATAGATCACTTATAGGTAAAACCTACATGCGACTGGCATTTCTGCACTGATGTTTTCTGCCTTCTTAACTAGACGCCCGCGCTGTCTGTACCAAAGACGGCAGTACCGTTTTATTAATAGATATACGTATTTCGGTTTAAAACCTAAAGATTCGTTTTTTAAATCATACTAGTTTAAATATACTAATATACATAAGAATATTATTAGGTGCATAAAACATAATGAAGAATATTTCTTTTAGATACAATATTTATATTGTGGTCACGAGTTCAACGGTCGGCCGCACCAGGTTTCCGCTGACGACAGCATCTGACGCCAGGTACGAAGTCCGTCGACCGAGAGTGACACGACGAATGCACTAGGGCTGAGGAAGAGGGTTTCCCCTCCGACGCAAGACGACAGTTTATAAGAACGGAGGTCGCCCGCTAGTGCAGCGCCTTTTCAACTGAGTTCGCGCGTCGCCAGTACCTACTCGGCTGCAGTCGTCACGCCGGTTTGTGTACACACATCATGGAGTCAAGCATTATATTGTATATCGGAGTATTTATGTCGTAAGAGGATCAAGTAATAAATGTTCTAACAAACTCTCAAGTTATTACTATTATCCCGCGGGCCACACACAAACGGATCGTTACAATATATTCATAAATATACAGGAATGTCCCATAACCGTTCTTGAAGAAGATATCTCGTTTTACCTACGACCGCTACGACCGTGACCGACAGTAGTCATTCACCTGAGTAGCAGCTGGTCAAAAAAACGGTTCATTATTATCACGCAAAGATATTTTCCTTGGACCCGAATTTTAATTAAATAATAACTTCGTGTTATAAATTATTATCATTGTAGAACTCAAACTCTTCCTCTACACATGCGCAGATACTTTCACGTAACACTTATCGCTGTATTGTAGGTAATCAATCAATATATAAACATATTATATTTAGGCACGTTTCAATGTTTCAGCGGAACAGATGTGTGGAGATGGAGCCGTCAGTAAAAGCGGAGATTTTGACTTCCGACCGGCATACGGAGGCAGTTCCGGCTGTGAGGATGCTTCAAACCGAAATTGAGTGCTCGTGAGCATATCAAAGTTGATCGAATGACATGAGGGTTGCTAATAGCTTTATGGGGGAAATCAGAGCCGACGCGGGATAGCTTCGAGCGGATCGCGAAATGGACGATATTTGATTTATTATTACGGCACCAGCCTACATACCTGAATACCACAAAAGTGAGAATTTTACGTGTTTTCAAAGGCTTTAGGAGAGATATCCACAAGAGATGTGAGTAATCTAGTTAATTTATATTAAAGATAATTTATTATTCTAGAGAAATACCTAAGCAAATTTCTTTAAATATTATGCAAAAATATTTAAAAAAAAAACAATATAACAATCTTTTTTAAAATAACATTTCCTAAAGTCACCCGCTTCTAAAACCAGAAATATCCCACATAAAATAAATATATTTCTTCAAGATTAGTCTTAGAGGGATTTATCAACGCGATTTGAGAGATGTGTTATAACAAGTTATTATACAAGTTTTTAAATACACATAAAAATGTTGATTTACATCAATTTTTTTTCAATATTCAGAAAATATATGTGTTTTTATGTATTTTTCAAAAAATAAACCAATGCAGATTCTTTCGTACACAGTGCAGACATTTAGTCTAAGAGGACGTTCGGATTTTGGTAACTATTAAGCGTTACAGCTGATTTACTATTTATACGCTACAAGGTACTTATATGATGACATTAGTGTAAGTCTACCTGCATTCCACAGAAGCGTTAGGTAGTTATGGATTTTCAAAGGTGCGTTATCGTTACTAAAAATGAAGGATAAGCGATAAGACTCATTATAGTAAAGTACACATTCTATTGGTATAAAAACTAACTAAGTAAATATTCGATAGCGGGAATAATTAAGATAAGTTTAATATTTCATTTAAATAAACATAAATGTATAGAGAAATTCAAACGATAGAAACTTATTCAGTCACGAAGGTGAAAAACCCATTGGGGCGGTATTACACGAGCGATAAAGCCGACAACGCGCCGCGCAAGTAATGGCGATGCCGGATGCAAGCGGGTGTTTGTTTTTAAGACAAACGCTGACACCGCTATTATAAACGGCCCCAACGGAGAGCAGATGTTTTTGCAGCCGACCGTACGCGATAAATAGAATGCACGAGGATCATAACACGATAAGGATAGCGTTTCCTCGACTCGGCGCGGATATGCTTCAGCTAAGACGAAAACGTTCTACGCATCCGCGGCTCGAGCATGGAGCATGGGCGGATCAGGAAAAAAATCTTGCGGGGGGGAGGAGGTAAAATTTCAAGAACACTCATTTTCGAATTCCTCTATTTACAATAAAATTCTTTTCTAAATGCTTGAATGTCTAATTTCCTCTTGTCTATCTCTACCTTTTGTTAAATTTTTGTTTCGTTAGTTTGAGTTTATCAAATTACTGTTGTACACTAATTATATTTTTAACAGTGCAAATATATTTAAGTTAACATTGTAATCTTTAATTTATGTTTTTCTATGTATATACCAACTGTTTATTTGACAAATAAAATAAATACAATTCGTCTAAGACTATAAATATACATATAGACAAATCAAGATTGTTTTTTTACTCAGCACACAGAATAAATTTACAAACAATAGCCAGGAATGGAACTAGACAAAGATTCAGTTTATTTATTTTCATTTTTTTTTATTTTGTTATCATCATCACTTCTTAGAAATCCTTTATCTAAAATGCAAATAACGACATCTTATGACCGTATGCTCCTTAAAATGTATTTCTACTGGGTAAGTTTAGTGAGTATCCGACTGAATCATCAGGCCATTCAGATTAGGTTGTATTTATTTAACGGAATGCTTATCGATTGTTTATTCAAAAATATTAAAAAAAGTATCCCTGGATCAGTTCCTTTAGAACACGGGCTTTTTTCAGTTTAGCTGACGAGAAATATTAATAGAAAAACTGCACATTCAAAATTTGTTGGATGTACAAACCCGTAAGTATTTTAATTATGCATACTATCGATTAAATAAAAAAAAAGTTCGTCTTAATTTAAGATTAAGAGCCCCTCTATTAATCTACCTTTTACTAGAACGTTAGCTTCAAGTAATCTAGTGAGGAAATAGGCTATCAAAACTCCATTTAAAATCACAAACCAAAGATAGACTATAAAATAGAGAATATAAAATATGTCAAAAATCAATTGTAAATAACAGCTGCAGTCGTTAAATATTTATTTGTGTTTTCGCAATGTTTATTGCTTTATGTCTATGTTAATAAATTAGATTTTTATAAATTATTAATTATCATTAACTGCGGCTCTATATTGCTGATTTACGTCACTCTTAAATTTATTAAATTAACAGTATTTCTGAGGCCAATTCCGAATGTAGAACCAAGTCATACTTACCATAAAAATGCATTGTCATCGGAACCGAAAAATGGCAAATTTCAACTCCGTAAAATAAGAAAAAGTGGTTCTAATTCTGCTTGTAAGATATATCGTATAAATGTATAAATTTCGTAAATAAATCATTTATTCGTGTCCTTAAACATAAAATATTTATATATCTTGACACCTACGACAGGACCAAAACAATATGACCTTTCTTCAATATTAAACTAATTCTAATAACTAATAGGGATAGTACAAACGACAGATGCCTATAGTAGGACGAGAAGGGCTAAACCTTTAAGTTTTTTTTATATCTAAAGAACGTCAGCCATGATAATGCTTGATAATATTTTTTTTATGCATCGCTCCCTCGTTATGCAAATCACACATGACCGTTAGGAAATAAATATTGATATAAAACATCCTCAGCGATATTGCGCCTGAATTTAGCGCAATCGTCAGATTTTCCCCGGCGAAAACTTCGAGCGATACTCGCCTTTCGGCCGTGAGCAGTGCGGTCCAGAATTGCCGGGGCTGCCTCGGTGGAGGCATTAGATTTTTTATGGCGTTTAAGGGTATATATTTTCGTATTAGGCTGGCGTCGCTTTTATTGCATGTGCGCGGCCATTTTTATTTTAACCGTTGATGTTACCACACTTGGAATTTAATGGTTCGCTATTGTAATGGGCCAACGAGCGATCGTCCTTATTTTAAGTACATAATACAACCCCACAATACAATATACAATACTAACTTGTAGATATTTAAAGCTATGAAAGGTCTGTAAGAATAACACTTCAGTGAAAATAAACTATACGCTGAAAATAAAATATCGCTATGTCAGATGAAATTCGTGTGTCGGGTGAGAAGTAATGTTACAAATCAACCCGAAGAACTATATGTTTGATATTTACTTCTGGGCATGCTACAGCGCTCACAAGGAGCCTATGTGGTTTGCCTACCAAATGCATAGGTATTAAAAACGTGTTGAAAGTCAAACGACCAACTCTTTGTAGGAGCGTTTTTTTAGATGCTACAAACTTATAGAACGCGCGTTTCATCTTCTCACCTTTACTCGCAAATTGCGTGGAATGTTTTAATATAATCTTCCCAAAACTTTTCAAAAATTAACAAGCCGATATCTTAAAATTACCTGAAATCTTAAAATTATACTGTTTGAGGTGAGTTTCAGTGGTATCTCTTTTTGAAAGAGCTCTTCTCTGATTGGTGATTTTTTAAATCATTCTATTCCATTTAACGGTTTTAAAAAGAGAAATAATGTAAAACGTTGATGCCACACCACTATACTAATCTCAAAATATTATTGTACCTAAATTAAATTGTCATTCCTAGGTGCATTTATCTTGTATTTATGGAATGTTGGCAACTTGTTGAAAACTATGGAATACGGTGAGCGGAATAACTACGGAGCAAAAGAAGAAAAAGAGAGGATGACAGCGAGAGCGGAGCGAGGAGAGGGGCGTGTGACGTTTTGGAGAAGCAAGAGTTACGCGTATTAAACATTGTTGTGGTGGATATATCTTGAAAGTATGAAATAAATGTAGTGTGTACATACACGATTATCATTTCTAACAGGAATAAAATCATTTTAATTTGAATTCAATTGCTTCATGAGCAAAACCATCATTCAATTTATATAGTAACCAAATGAAATGCACGCTACGCGTTCCGTTGGTCTAATGGATGCATCTGCGGCACCATCGAACTACCCTCGGCTGAAGTCTCGCCGGATACAGTGGTGAACTTGTTGAGATAGCGTCCCCATTCATCGGAGTCGGGACGGGCTAAGATGCCACGGGACTCCCCCCCCCCCGAGTCGTAACTTACGGCATTATCGGCAACGATCCTACCAAATGCAATTCGTGTAATTGCTACCGCCAACTTGCCTTGCAACGGTACAGTTTAACGGTGAATAACAATTGAAATTTACTATTTATTTATATACAAATACAAGTAAGCGTTTGGTACGACTGCAACCTCTGACCACTGCATTCTTGCCCTAAAGGAAGCAGGTTACTTTTTTTTTAAATTTGCCCACTGTAAAGAGTGTGCATAAATTAACAGTATTTATAAGATTAAATACTACATAATATAAATGAGTCAGGTAAATACAATTAGGCAAGTTAATATAGGATTTAATGTTTAAATAAATAAGTATTCGAGTATTCATACTGCACAATAAGTTTTGTAAAAAAGGAAAAACTATTTAATAAGATAAAATATTTTTTTAATACTGTTATATTTGACGAAAAATTCAATAACATATGCTTTTTCAGAAATTTACTGTTGACTTGTATAATATGATATAATTTTGATTATTAGCTGTTTTTTACCATTTTAACAGGTACAAAATAATCTGTAATGTATAGTATTTTTTCTTTTATGTTCTAATTCTTTCCTTTACTCAAACAAACACATAGATGAAACACATAGAACAAATAAATAGATGAGTTTGTTATTCTCAACAAGGCAGTAATAAATAATACGTTCGAATAGCCGTGCTGTCATATTTTTGAATTTCGAATACGATATTTGGATTTTCTGTCAAACTGTCAATGTTTCATTTATTATTACTAAAAATTTGTTGACTTTAATGTTATATATCTATAGTATCCGGCCAGCCTTTGAAGTGGTCTAAACGGCTATGCTGTTTTCTACGAGAATCAATCCATCCATCCATTAGACGGGAATAAAAACTAATTCTTCAAACTTCAACACACGATAAATTGAAGTGAAGAATGAATATGCGATTTATTCCAATCTTTATAACTGTTTTGTATACTTAAATGCAGTTAGATTGCAACACATTCGACTAAATTGAAAAACAAACCACTAAATCAATAAATAAAGTTCTTATTTTTATGATTTTAAAGTATTAACAAGTTTTCATAATTTCAAGTATACTATTAAGAACATGGTCAATTGGTAACTTCTGGATCAACATATTTTCTTCAAACGAAAGTTCAATCGACGAATATGACTGTACCTCCAGAATCCCGCAACATCGCTCCGCAGAAACTGAACAGATTTAATAGTTTAATACATAAGGTGAACGTGCAGTGAAAATTGCATATAATAATGATATTTAAAATTCTGACAGTGAACGTAGAGCGGAATTAATAATTTACGCTTTAAAAATAAAACACTGTCTTATACGAGTATGTAGCATTGTACAAAAAAAACGTAAGGAAGTAATAGTTACCAAATAAATTGCAAGGCTAATAAGTTATATATATTAATTTGTATTTCTTATCTCAGACACAGAAATAGTTTACTTTGAAATTAACAAAATACCGACCATATTTATCGTACAAGTTTTCATAGATTCGAACATGTTTATGATCGCGATATATTTTTATAAACCGAGAGATGTGCTGTTTTTCTGTAAAATGGTATAATTTGTTTATATTTTTTTTTAAAATATACTAGCGGAGTGTTTCTCGTATTAAGGTATGCAGTCTAAATTTAGAAGCCTCTTTTCTTATTATTTTATATTATAAACGTTAGTCCATGACGACCACTTAACTTTTGTCAAGAAAATATATGTTAGCACAATAATAGTAAATATATGTTACACATACAAACATTTAACATCGAATGTGAGTCTCTTCCTTGTTATTTTTTCATTTTTCAGGTAAAAAGTAAGTTATGCAGGACAAATTGCATGCTCACAAAATGAATGAAAATGGTTCCGCGGCAACCAGAACGAAACAAAGGAGTTGGGCGGCTACCAATGCGATGGACAGACATCATCACTAGATTTGCAGGTATATCTCGGATGAGGAAGTAAGGAGATAGGGGGAGGGGGGGGGGGATTATCTCCTTCAGCGCACAAAAGACAAGAAAAGGAAGATTACATTTGAAATATCATAGGTTCGATTCGATTGATAAATTTAAACGTCTTTAGAAAACCAACTGTGATACTGAGACGAAACAAAGAACCAGGGTTAATCAATGGAGATTTATTTTGCAAGATTAGAAACATTACGATAAAAAGGTATATTAGAAGGGTAATACAGAATTTGATATTTTGTATTATTTACTCAAACCTGGAAGCAAAAAACGTGCCCTGGAAAAGTATCAAAATACCCCAGAAAGGGAGGAGACGAGCACAAAAACACTAAGCTAGGAGGTGTGCATATCGCAACTCACACAATCACCAAACTCCGCAGGTTTCCTTGAGGGATACCCGTTCCTCTGAGTTCTGAGGAATTTCGATACCTACATTTTACTCGAAGTAAACTCGTAACTCCTCGTTGCCTACAAGTCTAAAAAATGGTGTTTTTAGCACAGCAAAACTCGGTGATCTGAATCTGGTAGATAACAAAGTTCAAGCTAACACAAGGCATCAAACTGTTGACGTGGCTAAGAACCTTGTATTTCTTTGGTTCCCCCGAGCCAACGTTTATTTTTACATCGTCCTATTCCCGTTATATAATGTTAAGTTGTCTCTACATAGAGACAACCCTCAAATTATATTCTCAAGGATCCTAGCCAAGCACATAAAACGGTATTGTCAATTCGCTTCGCAATCACATAATTAGTATGTATATTTGTATCCCGGCATACCCAGGGCGGGTAAGTAGGATGGCGAAAGTAGCCTCCCATGTCTCTATTCATTCTGATAAGGCATTCAGCGCACGGCGATGTGCTCCGTTCTTCACGCCAGCGCTCTCTATGGGCGCCGTGGGAAATGAACGAAACTCCGACATGCAAATTTCGTTTGTATATTTTTTTCTCGCTCTAAATGCCTCATCATAAAAGTGAGATTGCCTCATCATAACGATTAAAAATTGTAGCATTTGTCTGCGTGCGATAAGCTTTAGAAAGCGCAAAGAATATTTATGCATTCACTATAATGTCCATGACTGAGGAGTATGTGGACACTGTCCTTGAACGGGAACATCACCATGCTGGCAGCATTTTTAAAACCACAGATATCCGAAGGCTTCGATAAGTCGCGATACAGTTTTAGTATTGAAGCAAGGGAACTGTTCTCGATCGATCAAAGCTGCGTGCTCCAACACCGAGAGGTGCAATTTGCACCTCTGCGTGCGCGGTCCTCGCCTACAAACTCGCACCGCATGTCTAATCTATGTCATCTGATATTCGTGGGTCAAACTGTTGTTTATGTAATTTATTATTTATTTAACCATAATGTTGCAGCCACACTGTAATCAAAACCGCAATAAAATAATGGATATCAACACTCAAAAGGACACAGCCAGTAGTTAAATAGATTTTTGTTACACTTTACAATTAAGTATTACTAATAATATTAAACTTGTTTGAGTTACATAACATACCGTGGCAAATTATTTAGTTGATAGACAATTACGTCTCCCAAACCAATTTCAGAGTAATTTATATTACAATTTAGAACACGATCTTTAACACCTTAACGATTAAACTAAAATTGCGAAACCAAAACATATACGATAGAATTAATAATAATTTGTACGGTCGAGGGCAAATGAAGCTTTACCTTGAAGGGAATTCGACAGAGCGTGTAGGTATGTATATGTAAATACTAACCACATCTGCGCTCATATAGAAATATGCTAAAGCGGTGGTTCTCATAGATACTCTCTCACACACACATCACTTTTTTTTAAGCGTTTCAGTTCAAATTTAAATGCTCGGGATAAAGCTCCGAGTGCCTTTGACTGTACATAGATAACGCGAGGTATTAGCAGAAGTAGCATAACTTAGGTAGAAAGCGGAAGGAAACAGGGCCTAAAGCTAATTAATTATAAATGAAAGTTAATCTCCTATGATTTGATATAACAACGAAAATGGCTTCGGTATTATTATGTTATAACATACGATACCGTGGAGCTAGAAATTGATACCGGTCCTCTTACTCACTTTACGTGTACGGTACACACATGCATATGTACACTATACCTACATATTATTATTACTAAAAAACTTTTCAGCTGAGAAATATTGTCTATGAAGTTTTTACGTTCTTGCAACTACTATATTTTACCATTATTTATATTTACCATTTAATAATTGATCTTATCTTCTTCTATTACAATGACAAGATCATAGATTAAATAATATGCTTGATATATAGATGCAACACGTTTTTGGAGTTAGCGAATCTATTTGTAAAATTTGTGTTTTTTTTTTTTAATTCCGCGTATGTAATTCTTTATTTTTTCTCTGTAATTTTTATTCTAAAACCCTACATAAAATTTATTTTTTATAATAACTAAAATACTAAGAATCTACCCGTGTCATTTTATTTTTATTTTTTTTACACCTAATGTATATTTTTTCGCTCAGATTAGGCAATATATGAATATATAAAGTTTGTGTAAGCAGAATAGAAAGCATTCAAAATAACTTCCTGAATTGGCGTTGTCAAATCTCATTTGACTCCTACCAAGAAGCTGAAGATTTCCACCAAATTCCCAGTTTGGATGCTGTCTTATATAAATTACTCAATAATCTAATAGACTGTTCAGAGTTTCTACAAAGTATTCACTTTAGAGTACCACAACGAATTATCAGATCAATAGATCTTTTCTTATTAAATAAAACGAACACAAACTATGCTGAAAACGCAACACTTCACAGAATATGTCATGAATATAATAGTAATCTTTCGGAATTTGACATTTTTAATTGTACTTTGAATCCATTCAAAAATGAGCTAAGTAAAATATACACGTCTCATACAGGTAATTAAAGGTAAAAGTTGTAAATATTTATGTTTAATATAATAACACTATACAACCCATATTCTAATTAATACGTTTTTTTTATTTATAAGTGTAAATATGCAAAAACGAAACTATTTTTTTTATTTACGTTTCTCATAATTCTCTTTTTTTATGTAATCAGTTTTAGGTGTACCGACATCTCAATTCAATTGTTAAACGGTGGATTCATGTAATTGGCCAAATTTATAACTATGTATTTATTTACTGTTTTATAAACTATTTTATGCTGTATGTTTGCTGTATGTCTCTAACATATCTTAATTTAAAATCGGGTCGCTATTTTTAAAAAAAGACACATATGTGCCTAACATATTTTAATTATAAGTCCCCGTTTTTGACTTGAGTCTCAACATCCGCTCGAAGCCTGGTATTGAGCCATAAAACTGTTGGGCAAATGAACAAACATCAAAAGTGTGTCTATTTGAAATATTCGTTTTTTTTAACATAGAATTGCTACGAAACAGGGAAAATATAACTATTTTGACAGTACTCAATTAAGCTTAAATCAATTGTGCTAGAGTCAAGGAAATAAAGCGTTAAAAGTAGTACGACTATAAAATGCGGATTCTTACGCTGTCAATAGTCAAATCTATCAATAGTCAAATCTACCACCGTTGATTACTATTCTCCGTGACATGACCATTTACCTAAATGTTTATGGAAACTCTTTAGGTTCCATGCACCAAAGAATTACGTTTTATCGTAGAAAAACAAACGTGGACCTTTTTATACTATTAAAAAACACGGCCTTTACGATACGTTCATTTAATACAACGAAACGAAAAAAACAGTATTAAAATAATCTCGTGTTTTCAAATGTTTGGATTGGCTCTTCCGTAAACAATCTCTGTTATTGCTTTTTCATTTACCTACAACATAGTCCGGTCTATTTTATAAGAATATTCCACCATTACTTTGTTTGTTTGTTGTGTAACTTTGTATGTCCGCGGGCCTTCGGCGCCTAATGGCTTGGGCAGAAGCATTATAATTCAAATTATAAACGCCATCATAATCTCTGGAGCCCCATTTATCTATACAAAATCTCACGCGTCTAGCTATTAAAGTCTGAGTTGTAGAGTTCGTTTAAACAAAAACAAAAATAATATTTCATGAATCAATGAAAAAGATGCAATTTATATTTTTATTTTATATTGAATGGTTATTAGGTAGTGTACGAATATTATTTTAGTATTTAGAAATCACTATCAAGTAGACGAGTCCACTTGACTCTGCGAGAACTTATATCATACTATTTTTACAAGCTTTTATTTAACGTGTAATGTTTGTTTAGATCAAATCTTGCAAGCTGAATTAGAACCACTTCCTCCTGTCCTACGGAGTTGAAATTTGACATGTTGATTGAGTTTCGACGAAGAAGCTTTTTTATGATAAGCATAACCTGATTCTACGCCCAGGAATGGCTCCAAACGAACGAACTCCTCAACGGCCAACAGGACAGACACGATTCAAGCACCTAAATAACAGCTTGTTCGTAAAAATTGGTTTTTTACTATTCATTTTTGTTTCTTGGTTTATAGAATAATATATTTTTCTACTGTAATCCAATTGGTTAAAACAGGTATTGTCCCTATGCATATATACAACAATGCTTTCATGTATAAAATAGTTAGGACTGCTGAGGATTTGACATTTTTCAACTAAAATTCTATGTAAATTACTATATTTTATAGTGCGTTAGTGTGGAGAGGATATTTTTACATGAAAGAGTGTGTAGCATGCGCAAACTACATTAATGTTAATAAAGGGTGTTTTTTTTAGAGGCGGGGTTTTCAATCTGGCACTACTTTTTTCGTAGTTGGTGTTTTTGACAGTTGTTACTTGATTTATGCTCAGTTTGGTTTGCCATTTCATAATGAATAGACTTACTCCTGAACAACGTTGGCAAATAGTGCAAATTTGGAAAAAATCACTCTAAATTTTTTAAAAATCACTCTAAAATAAAGTAAAAATCGCGTCGTGGGCCTGTGGCGTGGCCTCCAAGATCGTGCGATTTAACACCGCTGGACTATTTTTTGTGGGGTTATGTGAAGTCGCTTGTCACGCAGATAAGCCGGACACGATTAACGCCTTGGAAGAGAATATTCGGCGCCTTATTGCTGACATACCCAACCCAACCCAACCAACCCAACCCACCCAACTTGCCCAACTTGCTGCAAAAAGTGGTTGAAAATTGGACCTCTCGGCTGAAATTTGTTCGAGTCAGCCGCGGCGGCCACTTACCCGAAATCATTTTTAAAACATAATGGCAAACCCTTATCTTTATAATAAAACTAAATTCTTAGCCATAACCTCAAATTATATGCGTTTTATCTCTTCTTGAAAACCACGCCTCTAAAATCATCACCTATATAACCTTCACTCCTACTAGCCTGCCGCCTAAAGCCGACTGCTGTGATAAGACTAATAATATTTTATATCAGTGTTAAAATGTAACGTATTAGCCGGTGCGTTACTCTCAATTGCATTATTACAGCCGCAGAGCAGGGGGAGGGTTGAGGGGGAGTGACGGGAATTATGCGCCAGGTTCTCTCCCCTAAAAGCATTTGCTAAGGCAAATAATTAGCGCGTTCGAATACGCCAAGGAGTAGTTTGAGTTGAATTGCGGCAGAATAGATCCATTCGAGAATGTCTTCGAACGAGGAGTTAGCTCAGAAGCTATGCTCAAAATAATATTCGCTGCATGTAAATGAGGTTGGGATTTTAATGGTTCGGTTATTATAGTTTATTATACGAAATACACCACCCTTATGCTAACTACATAAATTTATATTAGGAATTCAAAGTGGTGCGTTTTTTGTTTTAGACGTTTACAAATCACCGATACGCATCAGAGAGTATGACTTCTAAAATCATTTTTCAAGTTAAAATACTTTTAACTGCCATACAAACGAAAACTGGCAATATTTATTTTTAGATGGGTACTCTAACAAAATATTGAAATATATAACATGTTAACAATTAATCTTAAACGCTAAAGTAAAAAAACCTTATAAATAAAAAGAGAACGCCACATCCATATCCGAAAGATGAAACGCAGATTATCATAAACAGAAGCTATATTAATTATATATATTATATAATATATACACTACAAATATGGATATTATATGATTACATATAAGTAGAGATATACTCGTATAATAAGTTCACTGTATTGAAGATAAAATTGCTTTAATTTCAGGTATCCAAAATGTAACCTCATTATTACATTTGCCAACAGTTACACTACCGAAAAAAAAATACAAAGTATTTTTAAAATAAATAGATCGTGTTCGAAGACCATTCCCGATAGAAAAAATATTTTATTGGCCCTGCGATTTCAAAAATGATTTGTTTTGAGCTTATATCAAAGTTCATTATGGATTCCGAGTAAAAACATTGTAAACTTTAAGCGATAATATGAAATCGCTCTTGTCATAAGTTCGGTCGCTAGCGAGGCAGCGCCGCGCCGAAATGATGTGTGTTTATTATTATTTTACTTTCTTTATATGTTACTAACTGTCAAAATGTTTGACCGGCCTTGGCGGAACGCCTGAAAGCAAAAAGGGATTTTACACGAGCGCTTTGACCAAATTATTAAATTTAGGGATAAATGATTTTTTCTTTTTTCTATACAATTTCTTATACGTAATTAGGAACATAAACACCCCTCCCTTTAAATATTTCGGAATGTCTTGGAACAACCTGAATAAATTAAGCCTTTTACGCCAAAAAGTAAAACTTTTGATTAAATTTTGTCGTGTCGTGATGATTTTAATTACATTTTGTTTAGCTATTTTGTAGTATTTGCTTCTTGACTATTTTTTTCAATATTATCTATTTTTAATATCTATTATAAGATCTCTTTTTCGCAGACACAATATATTTTCTTATAAAATGTTTCTTTGATGTTTATTCTAGGCAATAATTTTTTAGCGTAATGCATGCGAAATGATGTGATGTTTATTACTACGAACTTTATTAATAATGTTATTAATTATCAAAATAATTTACCTATGATATCGGAAATATTTATTCATGCGTGCAAATCAAAACCAAAATGAAATTGAACGTAGGAATTATCTCAAACCGCTGCGGTCAATCAGCGACTAGCATGAAGCGGGACTTTAATGGAGATATTGCATTAATTAATCATTTGCGGGGGCGGGGGGGGGGTGCAGGTTGAGTTTGCAACCATTATTATTTTATTGTATTGACCATTTAATCATCATAATAATAATTGAACTAACTCGGCTTAAAAATACTCGAATATACATATTATAGTACCACCCGACCCCCCCCCCCCCTTCTGTGAACCCGTCAATCAATAAAAATCGCGTGCGACGTTGTAGGAATGATTTTGAGTATTTTATTCATCAACAAATAGTTATAACTACTAGAAGTCATAATGTTGTACAATTAAAACTTTGAATCTCGGTTAAAATAGCTTTTATTATATGAAAAAAAATATTAGGGATAGATGGATCAGACGATGGATCCTTAAAATATGGCCGCTTTTCATGAATTGTTATAACGCGTTTATACACTAACTTTTAAACTCTTTAGGAACAATTTCTCTTTAAAAAAAATATGTCTGATTGCCAGGACTCACGGTTAAGATATGTAAACATCACCTGTGAATTCGTCTGTGAATGCAACAGGAGGATTGAATGTTTAAATTAAATGACATATAATATGAAATATATACTGATAATTGAATCATTTTGATTCCAGTTTTATTGTTAAATGTCAGTTACTAAGTAATTGAATACCAGTCTCCCCTTCCCTAATTAATAAGTTACTTAGCGATTGAATACTAGCCTTCCCCTTCCAGTGCCGTTTCACTTGCGTTGCGTAAGCTCGCACATGAAAAATCCTGTGTCCCGGATAAATGTGTATAAATTAATAATAACCAATAATTAGCGAGATTACAAATAAACGTTTTATCGACCGGGACCCAAGGCCATTGTCGATTTTTATATATAAAATTTAGTTAATTGGCTCTGCGATTTCGAATATTATTTGTATGAGCAATAAGTATATTGAAATTCATCATGTCAAAAAAAAAAAACTTCATGGTAATATTACACGGTTCTTGTAGTACGTACAACTTATAGACGCGCATTGCACGCAAATGCGGTAATTTATACCAGCGCTTTAATAAAAATAATAAATTTAACGATGAGTTATTTTCGCAGTTTTTTAAACAATTTCTTACTCATAAAATGGGACCATACACATCTCAATAAGTCTTCAGAAATGGTTTCGGTACAACCCGTATAAATTCATAGCTCAATATATAAAAGTAAGACAAACTCGTGACTTACCAATTGAAAATCCATCTGCCCCTTCCGCTAACAATCCATTTTAACTTTTCAAATCTATTAGCCCCCACTCACGTAACACCTCTCCCTCTCACACATCGCTACCTATGTAGGTACTTTTCCTCCGCGTGAATAATATAACTTTTATGATTTATTCATTGTTTTTCGTAAGAATAAGAACGTGGAAGTACAATTTCATAAAAATGTAGATTTATAAACCACTTTTGAAACGGCACAGAAATTCAAGTACTTACTTCATTGGGGATCGCGGGTACAACTCTCACATTTTCAGTGAATCTATTTCCAAAAGACAAAGGGAGCGCAACTCATTTGTATATATATTTCAAAATATTTCTTTACCTACCCGAAAATTATGCTTAAAATCAAAGTTTTGTATGCACATAAAAACGTTACATAATAAATATTATTCTTTAATTACAACACATATTAGAAGTATGAATGAAAAAGTGAAAAATATTAATTTAAACAATTTTACACCCAAAAGTTGCGAGAAAAACCATTAGTATAGTAATTAGACCCATTTTCGAATAAATAAACAATATCTATAGTATGTGTGTAAGAAAGCATTTCTTTTAATGTGGCCTAAAAAAACGTTATTTTGTTGAAGTGGAAATGCATAAGTAAAACAAATAATTTATGCATTACGCTGTGAAAATAAATCGAAATAGAGGCAAACAGCGCCCAACCTT
Organism: Neomicropteryx cornuta; assembly: GCA_020383195.1. Taxonomy (NCBI): domain Eukaryota; kingdom Metazoa; phylum Arthropoda; class Insecta; order Lepidoptera; family Micropterigidae; genus Neomicropteryx; species Neomicropteryx cornuta. The sequence goes on from JAHKQU010000014.1 coordinate 19,524,189, forward strand.
CCCAGGCGGGACTAAAATCACAAAATAACAATGAAATTTCCGCGGCGAAGGTACTGCTGGAAATGTGCCCTTCATATCAACACCCTTTGCCTGTGCGTTAGTTCACATGTATGCGTGCGTGAGGGGATGTGTGCGTTCAATTTTCGCGGTGATGTTTCGCAGTTTGTGTTTATTTTTTATTCAAACGCCAAATGCGATCGGGCGGAATAAAAAATAACGAATCTGTCGGTAGTTTTGTGTTTGCGTAAACCTCGAAATGCCCCCCCCCCCCCCACCCCAACCCACCACCCCACCCCGTCTTGGTGAGACAAATATCCGAAGTGACTGGGATAAACTGCCTTGCGCGAGTTTATCGACACACCTAGAACGACTTCATAATATAAATTCAAATGGGGAATGGATCGATCATCCGAAAAGTACCAGTCATTGGGCGCATTTCCGACAGCCTTATTGTTGTTTTTATGACGCGAGGCCGTTCATTGTAGGCAAACAGCTCGCATGACTGTAAGTGTGTGTAGGTCTTGTTACTTAACTCAGTCGACAGTGTTGAGAAAAGCGCCATTGAATATTTTCAACGGCGAAAAATGACCTAGCCGGATTTGAATGGATTAGGGAGCAAATATATTTTTGTTATTTTATTTTGTAACAATATGTTATTAATAATCTAATAATGATCCACAGTATAATATTACTATACACCTATAGAAAGTAAAATATGATTTGCTTATTGCTTTATGAAATTTTAACAAAAATAATACGCCTAGTTAGTGGACAGAGGTTTTGTTAATTTCACATTTATATTATTAAATAATTTAAAACCACCTCATTTTATTTCATATTTTAACATTTTTATGTTAAATACATTTTTATTTAATAATGCGTAGCACTGCCTAGATTAAGCGTACAGCTAGGTTAGGTTAGGGTACCTATACGTATGTAGAGATATATCGGTACTTTTTCAAAGAGTCATCGCCATTTTATTTCAATAAAAAAAAATAGGAATTTATGATAAATCGAAAACTTCCTAGGTACCTACGGAAACCTCATGGAAATGTCAACATTTGATTTTTGAATAAAACTTTAAAAAAAATATATTTTTAAGCTGAAGGTAAAGGTATATTCCTCGTATCGAACTTACAAACATGACTAACAACTTAAAACATTTTATATTTCTATTTATGTTTACTTCAACATAAATCCTCAATCTTAATTGTAATATTTCCGAAACTCATTTTCGCATCGTAAACATATGAAGGCCGTGCTTTTAACTTTTTTTTATACCCACAATAGCTATAAGTCTACCGCTAGTCACATAATATTGGATTATAAATATTGAATTGAACATAATTAATATTGAACACTAAAAACACAAAATTATTATTTACAAAGTGCTTCTGTGATGAGTTTTAGATAGTAACATAACATTAATATTAAAATAAATGCAAAATAAAATAACAATAATACTGAAACCAACTTCAGCTAAGCACTAAATTACTACTAATTAGAATATCAATTGCATTCCAATCTTAAATAGGATGCTCAAATATAGATAGTTGACAGAATAGTTAGCTCTTTCTCTTTCTACCCGACTTCCCGCTTCAATAGATTTGTCTCCTTTGTCGTGCTCTTTGTTTGTTCAACCTGACCTTTGTTTGTTCAACCTGACCATCGGTCCGGCGAAGCTTTAACTAGCTCATTTGTTCCTATCTGTAAGATAAATGATACATTCGTGTTTCCCTCTTTTTTTTGCTCGCCTCTAAGGTTTGCCGTGTTTGCGGAGACTTTGTTAGTATTCTGATAAATTATAGTCAGTATAACAATATTTAGGAGGTAGATCCGATGTTATTTTAGGTTTTTGTATGTACCAATACACGAAAAAAAAATGATATCGCGTTCAGCGCCTCGGCTTGCTTTCAAAATTTATTACAGTCTATTTTTACAAGTTATTCAGTTATATTTTTATAGTTAATTCAGTTAATTTTTTATAGTCAATTTGGTCAGTTTCCAGTTAGTAGTTAGTTTTCTACATTTTTTAAGATAAAATCACTTTTTTAATATTTTTTTTTTTCTAATATACTAGATACGACAAAATGATAGGCCGCGTTCTCATTTTAAATATTAAATAGGTCGAAACGCCCTGGAACAAATTTTTATACTTTGTCTTATACGAAACAACAAGTTGCTAACAACCTTATTATTCTTAAAAACCTTATTAAAAATTCTTAGGGTAAGCAAATAGAAGTCTGTATTTAAATATATTTTACTTTATACTATATCATACACAAAATGGTATTTAACATATATTTCAAAATATGTACTTATTATACTAATCTATAGGCATATTAGATACGTTTTATTATTTTATCTATAATTATTATTGTAAATAGAACACTTTTTAGGTTACTCCTCACAAACACACATAACACACCCATACACACAGAGCTTCAAATTATTTAATCTCTTGCTCTCGCACAATATTTATAAATCCTGTATAATTATTTGTATAAATTTAAGTCCACAGTGGGCCTCTAGGTAAATTTTCAGTTACACATTCGTTATGTTATTTATTTATTATGATTTTTTTTATCTTTTTATGTTAGTTTATGAATGTCAGCTGAGGATCTATGTTCGTATTACATCACCTTAGAACAGCATTATACACTATAAAGCCGACGTAAAATTAAATGTATCGTTTTATATAAAAAATAATAAATAAATTAAATAAAATTAATGAAATGAATTACAAACTGACTTCCAAATTTAAACCTACGATTGTTGCGAACTATTGTTAATAAACTGGTATCAACATTATACTAATAGGTACATGTATTTTAATACCGGATAGATATTTATTTAGCATATACACAAATATTGACCAGTATGAATATTATCAAACCTTTGTGATCTATATAATAATACGCGAAGAGAAAATTTTGTACCCCTTTTTAAGAATTTAAGCTTTTTTAAGCGTGATAGTCGAAATTAAATAGGACAAATGCAAATTTAGATAGTATGATGACATTATTTTGAGAGATATATTTAAATGTGCTGTGAATGTCATTCCTTGATATTTTAATACTTTTGATTGTGTATTAATGCATTGCATTTACAATGCAGGTTTTGCAATGCAAAATATCGCCGGATTTAAGTCAAAATGAATACTTGAAATGATTGTAAGATGGACATACTTCCCATGAACCTTCAAATAAAAAGACAGTTAAAAATGTTTTTGAAAACATTCGTAAACACAATTCAGCATTCCGTAATTGTATTTTTTTATTCAACTGTTACTAACATTAAAAAAGCGACACACGCTAATGACGTATTTGTACACGCTCGGAGCAACAAAACAAATAAACAAACAACAACAGAACAAAATAAACAAAACAAGAACAGAACAAAAGACAATAGTACAAAATAAAAAAAAATATGCAATGATTATAGAGGTATACTCACTTCATTATAGAGGTATAAGAACATTTACAACGCTTAAACTTAAAAAATGAATGAATTCCGGTCGAATTTCGGCCACTCGACGACCACTAGTTAATATGATTATATATTTAGTAGTTTAAAACGAAAAACACGAAACCATAATTAATTCGCAACTCATATTTTTGCGCCCTACTAACGGCGTTCACTCGACTGGCTTTAATCAAGCAGACTTTAATTAAACTTCCATGGGCTCGTCGGCATACTTCTTTTATAAGGCTGTATTCTAGTAACATCGCATAACTGTTATACAGGATGAACTTAAAGTCAGCAGTATCCTTTTAAGGGGTGAATCTGTCAAATTAAATTGAACCACTTTTGTTTAACTTTGTAAATAAAGCAATAAAACTGGTTTAGAATGGCAAAAAAAAAAGAGTACTAAAAACATTTTAAAGTATGGTCACCTAAAATAATATCAGACTGTGCGGCGTTGCGATCCAGAGACCGACTGACTCCACGTTAAGATTCATGGCCGAATGACCCCTTTAAAGGATACTGCTTACTTTAAGTTCAACCTGTATAACGGTTAAGCGATGTTACTAGAACTCAGCCTTACAAAAGATATTTTTTCTTATGTGGCAGCATTTTCATCAGATTATGACAATTTTACAGTTTGACAGTTGCTATCTTAGCAAAAGATAAATTGTAGACCGGCCAAACAGCACATTAAATTATATTGAGGGAGAACAGAAGATAAATTTAAATAGAAGAATCACCTTTACCGTATTTCAGAAGTAAAACTTAATTTAATTCAGTTAAACTTAGAAATTGTGTGAGTTGCCTAACACAATGTTTCCTAGGCAGTGAATGAATCTTATTACGACAATTCGGGAAGAAGTTCGGAAGGCGACACGCCTATACGATTAAACTCTTGAAGACACTCGGAGTTGAAGTGCTCATTCGGCTAAAGTCGGGTGCGCCCGACTGTCAAGTTGATTTTTAGTTATCTGTCACGTTGATATTCTTCTTAAGTAAATAGGTGGTCGGAAACATTGTTAAATGCAGATGTCAGATGTAATTATTTTGAAATATAGATTAATATATCTCTATTTGCTTGAGATGGAAAGAGAGTAGGTTAGTGAAGTAGGCTATAGATCTACGGAAAACACACATATATATATATATATAAATATAAAAATATAGTGTTTGTCTACTTTTTTCTTTAGATTTGCTTTTGATAGGTTTTTACTTTTTTTGGTTGTTATCTATTTATTGCTTTTGCAATTTATTATATTGTTTTTTTGTTATTCCTTTTTCTTATTGATGTAACCATTGTAACCCTTTTGAAACTTTTGTACTGTAATATAGAATGTTTTTTCTTTCACCCACAGAAAAGGCACCGTCTTTGTGGGGAAATGTAAAGGTGTTTTGTAAAAAATAATAATAAAGATATAAAAAAAAATATATATTATTATGCAGTTAATAAAAAATTTATCAACTTCATTACAAAAGTTTTATATCTAACGCGAGAAAAAAAAATGTAACTTTACGTGATAATATTAAACCGTTGTTGTCATACGTGCGCCAACTTATTGTCCACTCGCAACGCGCAAATCGATGACCGCTCTCAGTCAAGGCTATGATATATCGTTTGCGTTTTGCCACGGCAAAGGCAATTTACACCTGCGCATTAATAAAAATAATAAATTTGGGATGAATTATTTTCGCATATTTTTATATAATTTCTGAGTCGTAATAGGGAACAAAAACATCCCCCCAAGCATTCGGGAATAGTGTCTGGATATCCTGTATACGTATCTATGAGAAAGATGCGAATGTGTTACGATTCGTTTCATTGTCTGTTTGGTAACAAGGGTTAGATCGAAGTTTATTTCGAATATTAAATATCGAAAAATATATACAGGCTGAACTTAAAGTCAGCAGTACCTTTTTAAAGGGTGATTCTGGACTATTTACAAAATTGAACAACTTTGTAAATAGAGCAAAAAAAAAAATGGTCTAAAATGACAAAAGAAAAACACGACGTCGAAACCCAGTAACCGTGCCTACAAATGTATTGACGACAGTGAACAACGGGTAGTTTTCCACGCGAAAAAAATGTAATGTAGGTTAATTGAATATGCTAAGAACACGAATAGAATATTTATATTTTTTTATGGATTTTTTTTTTTGTTAGATATATGAAAAATTGTTGAGCAAGAGTTATTTAGGTTCACTGAATCACCCCTTAAAAGGATACTGCTGACTTTATTTATACATATAAATATATATATATATATATATATATATATAACATAACGTGCACCACCAGAAAGGATGTGTATAAGCTTCTATGTAAGTTTTGTGATGCGTTTTATGTTGGTGAGACTACGACGCCATTAAACATTAGAATTAATAATCATAGATGTAACAAATTACTTTCCGCTTTACCCGTTCCAATTCACGCGAGAACTCACGGCAGGGATTTCGATGCTTGCTTTAATGTAAAAGTTTTGAAGTCTTTGCCAGAAGATGCCCGCGAAATTGATTTGAAGACATGGGAACTCTCTCATATTTGGGTCTTGGGCGCTTGCAGATCTGTAGGTCTAAATAGACAAAATTAAACTAACTTAACAGCATTTAACGCATGATGCTTAATATATTCATTTAAGAAATTAGTTTCATTTCATAATACTGATTGATTTATCTAGCAAAGCTGCAATTATATAATAATAATTGTAGTGGCTGGATATATTTATCTTTTAGTTGAAAATGCGATTTTCGAATTTATGAAGGTTGCATTTTAAACGTCATCTTTCATATATTTTCTGACGAACCCGAAAGGCGAAAGCTAAAAAATATTTTATCATCAAATCTATATGATAAGCGAGAGATATATTTGGCATACATTTTTTTAAAGCCATTGCGTAAACCTATTTAAAAGCAAATGCTGCTTATATAAAAGTACAGTCGAGCACAATAATTTTGCAATCGAGTATTCCGTAATGGTTCATTGAATAGGCACTTAGGTGAAAAAAAAAGCAATTTGCATTAGCGGTTCCCTGCTTAATTGAGTTCCGATGTTTTTCAGAGGCACATTGAATGAAGAATAAATTGGGTCACTGAAAATGAGCAGGAAAAGATTCGCGAGCTTTAGAAAAGACGGTTTAAAAATGTTAAATAAGAAAATAAACAATGTCGGTAAAACTTTTCAAAATGAATGGTCCCATTTCTAAATAAAACCAAAATTTAAAAGTATAAGCATGTACTTAGAATATATAGATATACTATTTCATAAGCGCACAGATGGATAGAAGGCTTTCATAAAATATAGGCCAGTATTAAAACCAGCGTGCATTAAACACAAGCGATGCAACTATTTGTAGGTTATTATTTTTAAACATTTTGCCTTTATAATTTGTTTGGAAATTTCAAAATGTAAAAATATTAAAAAGAATTCGAATTTTCCAAATGTTCATACCTTCATACCAGACCTTCATATAATGTATGAATTCCAGGGTACCTATAATTAAACAAAAGTTATGTTCGTCCTAAAGTAGACTTTCCTGTATTAAGATTTTTATTTTTATCCATATACGCACGCGCCGAGCAGCATACACTTTCTTGGCGTACATTTCTTATTTTAAATGGATGTTATTTATTTGTTTGTTTATGTATGGGTGTTATATATTAAAAATAATCAAACAAAAAAACATCGATGTTGATGATGGTTTATGTGTACTATGTGGACATTTATTGTCGCGACCGTTTTAGAATTTGCCCGAGGCATAAGATGAGGGGATCCTTTATTGACCCCCCAGATTGAGTTCTTCAAGATTGAAGGGAGATTTTCTATGTGTATTTGTTAATATATTCCTAATTTGTTTCCCTGAACTGCAACAATCCATCAATGAGGGCGGCACGTGGGTAAGACCTTCTCACATCCGGTGGTCTGGCATGCAGAGGGGCTATATTGCGAAGGTGTGAATGGCTAGAACGGTCGGCTTTCAAAAACATTTTCCTCGTGAGCTTTTTCACAAAGTCCATAACAGATTCCTCCTTGAAGTCCTGCTGCAAAGTGGCATTCCGGACGAACCACGGAGCTTGCGAGGTCATTCTCAAGCCGACATTCAGTACCGCTTACATCTTCTTCCAGTTGGTTTTCGAGATTAGATGAGACCAAACCGGAGCAAGTAGGTAAGCGTGGATCTTACGTACATTTTCAGTAGTGAGGCTCTCATGCCTGATGGTATTATTGGGGAACACAGCACTGGAAAACGGCGTCTAAAGCAAATGTGAACCCTGAGGGAACGAGCCTATTTTAATAATTAAAACGGTGTAATCAATTTTATCAATACTCAAACTTTTTAAAACTTTCTCTCTGGCTAAGATCCGTATCAATTTTAATAGTAGCCCGCTAAAACGAAGAGGGTAGCCGCGGCCAAAGAGAAAGTCCTCCCCTTTTGCGAGTCCGCAAACGCTAATGGCGCGATAACAAAGGCGGCCATTTCTTTCGCTTTTCCCCTCGAAAAGGGAACGCCGACGTCCGATAGTGCTGCTGCGGATGTAATTTATGCCAGCTGGGTGAAAAAAATCCCAGCAAGTTCAAAAGCAAAATCGCTGACAGCTTTACATAGAAGTATCAAAAAAATCATGAATTTTAAAACTCCTGTACTGTTATTACTAAGGTCTGCCCACGAAGAAGTTGATTTTACAAAATTAGAAAGTGTCACAAGGATATAAACTTACGCAGAATATGCAAACAATAAGTCTAAATATTAATAAAAGTCTATTGGTATTACGTGTGGTAAGTGTGATGTTATGATAGAGATAGAGTTCAGATCAGGGTCACCAAGTAGTTGATTGAGGTTCACACGCCTATCCTAACCAGTTTCTGACAGAAGAAATACAAATAAAAATTAATAAATAACCGGTAATATCCTCGACACGATACAAAGTAAAGACTTCTATGTTAGTTGACTACCTAGGAAGGTGTCTAGCCGGGGAGCGCGGTGAGTGAAGACTGAAGACTGTAAATTCCTTCTTTGTATAACTCGTCTCAGGACGGTCTAATTTGACGTCAGGGCGTGTGAAATGCAACTTAGAATTTTTCCAAACTAAGCAACTTTCAATAAGGAATTTGCAAACTAATGCAATTTGCCTTTGACGTCAATAGAAAACTTCCAGTTAAACTAGGCATGAAAACTGTATATCTGGCAATATCACAGGTGTGAAATATGCTTACGTTACCTACTCGGTTTGAGTTGTTTTGTTTTTTTTGTTGTTATGTAGAAACTAGACTACAATTCTCAGATTCAACTACTGGTGATTTCGCGTTCTTGTTGCCATGATGTCGAGACGCCTTTGCCGAGAGCAGACTATGATCTGCAGATCCTCAGAATCCGTGGACAGAAAAACACTCGCGGCCTCAAGAAGGCACTAAGATAATGTACTGGTATACATTTAATCACTCATAGTTATATAATAATCTGACATTATTGACATACAATTTCGAATAAACTATTTAAGGTTTCACATGGATAATTTTTTGCTTGTGTGTCGGGAGCTTTATAAATTTTCTGTTTGTTTTTCAACTACCGATTAAACCTCTTGTTTTAATAGTTAAATGTAAGTTATCAGAAAAAGAACCTTACAGATAATAATAATAACAATATTTATGATATTAAAAAAACGAACAACTATTACGACTTTATTATACTAAATAGTATGCAAAAAAAAACCCCAAAGTAATGAGTGAAAATACATAAAAAAACAACAAACATAACGAATAAAAAAAGTCTTTTTTTTATCTTTAAAAATTAGATTTGAACGAGTGAGATGGAATGAACAAATTAAAATTTATAAATGTTGACAAATATACAGAAGCACTTTAAGATTACCACATGTTTTCACTGTAATAGCAATGAGCACCACTGTATCATATCCCTGACTTTCTAATTAGATTGTAGTCTGTACTAAAGAAGTGAGTTTTCTAAGCGACCGTCAGACTAAATCATTACACTGGTACTAACTTAAAACAGTTGGCCTATATATAGGCCAACTGTTTTAAGTTATAAACTGTTTAAAGTTTAAGACTGTTGTTTTTTATAAAAAACAACAGCCTTTTTAAAGAAAAACATTTGAAATCACATCTATTTCTCGTTGTTTCACAATTTGTTATTTAAATGTTGTACATTCATCAGAAAAACGCTGGTAGCGTGTGAAACCAGTAGTAAAATGGCCGCGGTGCGATTTTATTACGTTACAAAAGAATGAGAGTGACGTCACGGAAACGTTATATTTTTTTTGCTAGTGCGGTCGTTAGTTTTTATTAGATGGCCGCTCTGCGTGCGAAACAAAGAGACAAATAGGAACACGAGAAAGGTATGGAATGAGATACGAGCAAAATCGTTAACATGCAGATTTTAGCGTTGGACTGCAATGTTGGCCTCCCTAGCAGAAAAAAAACTCCATTCAAAAAAAAATCAACTTAAATGCACGCGGCATTTCTCTTTCTAACCGACTTCACTAAAGGAGGATCTCAATTCTAAATGTATATATATTTTTTTAATGTATTATCCAAAATTACTCCGAAATGATTCGAGCGATTTACACCAAAACACACGGTTTATACTGTAGCTGCGTACGGTGTGTTTCTGCTCTGACTCCAATGCTTAATAAGCAGTCTTTTGATTTCGCTCTTAATCGGGTTTACTTTTTTTTTATATATACAGAATGTTGCAGGAAGGGTGTGTTTCCTATTACTTGTAAGAAATTGTATAAAATCGTTTAAAAATGACCCCCCGCAGGGAGCGGCCAAACTTATGACAAAAGCGATGTCATATTATCACGTAAAGTTTTCATTTTTTTTACTCGGAAACCTAGTTGATTTTTGATATGAGGTCAAAACAAATCATTTTTGAAATCGCAGGGCCAATAAGCTGGATTTTTTATCGGGAATGGTCTTGGAATACGGTATCCTATAACTGTTGCCAGCGAATGAAAGAGTATTGGTCGTGGTATTGGAAAACCAAACTCTATGACAGGCTAGGTCAAAAATAACTGCTGCTATAATCGGCCAATGCTTTGAAGTATAATTTGAAGTTATCACATATTTAAAATTATGATAAATATGTAAAAATGTCCAACTTAATAATTCCCGTGGCCATATGCTGAGAAGTTCCTCGAGTATTAATCCTAAATGAAGGAACCCTGAGGAATGAAGTCATTCGATTACTGACCTTTCAATGTGCATTGTGGAAATAGAGACCCTAGGGTGGGGGAGACCTAAGTCCTGCCTGGAGGCTTGTTTTAAGCAATTTCAATGTGTGACGTCATTTTTAGCAGAGTATATCGTAAATTTTGCATTCGAATATTAGCAGTGTGCCCTTAAAATGAAACTTCTAAACAGACGCATTTTAAGATTAATTGTCTCTGCAAGCCTAAATGTTGGCGTTTGTTCATGATTGAGGTTATTAAGTGGTAAGATAATACACCTAAGTTTAGACATTTTTATAGTAAGGAAAACTGCAACGAAATTTTCAACGGTTGAGATCGATTCAGCAAATGTGTGTGATTGAAGAAACATTTGTTGTTTAGTGTTTATTGATTAAACGGCGTTATTATTATTTAAATTATATGGGTACTTACATGATTACCTATAGTTTCTGTTAGATATAAGCGCAAAGTTAAAATTGCGTGATTTAAAAAAGTATTCGGTTCACATGACGCACTGAATATACGAGTACTTTTTTGTATGCGAAACAGAGGTTTGCTTTCCACAAAAAAATGCCTAAACGCATTATGAAAGGCTAAATTTCGCAAAGGCTGCTTGAAATGCAATGAGACAACGAGCAGCGGGCGCACATTAGGATAATAACTTCGCTGCGTTTACTATTAACGCGAGCAGGGTACCATGAAACCATTAGGACTAATGGCGTTTGACTTCTTCTATTATTTTCATAGGCCTTGTTTATACGGCGCCGAGGGCACCGCCACGGGCAACCGCAGAATCATTAAAGCTTTCAAGATGTTAGAATGTAAACGGATCAAAATGAATTTCCTGCACGGAAACAAATAGAAGAGATTAAGGACATGTTATGGCATTCTCTCAATCAAAACCTAAAATAGGTATTCGAGCTGGCGTATCTCGCCCTTCTTTTATAGCGTCTTTTTCTGCAATGTGAGTATTTGTATTTAGTATGTTGTATTTAATTTCTAGATCAGTTTTCTGCAGCGAGTTGAACCCGTATTCCTGTTCTTTCATTTAAGTGAATTCGTACCTTCATTTTACAATGTTAACTTTGAATATTAGGTAAAAAGAGCTACTAAACCGGTGAGCTGCATTCATGCGTACTATACTGAGATTGCAGCAAAAAAAGGCGGGAATTACAAAAAGCAATAATGTTTTATGAGAGACTTTGGAGCAACAATGTTCCATGAAGGTAAATAGAACTTCGTTGCATTAGACTCCATACATGGAACGTTATTGTTCAAATCAAAGCATGAAAATAATAGATAGGTCAATGTTATTTTACTTATAATAACCGCATTACGGCAAATTTACGGACCTTTTAGGAACAGATAGAACACATTTCAATCAGGTTTTTTATTTATTTATTTATTTTTCATTTATTTAAACATTGTATATTATGTAAGATCCAACCAAGCCCAAGGCTTATCAGTTGGAAATCATTGAGCGAAGCATGTTTTGTAGGTTCCATGTTTGAGTAGTCTGTACAGAGCATGCTTTACCTTCACAATTTATTATTTACATTGTTTTACTTATATCTAAAATATTATTTAAGACTAGCAAATTATTATAATACAATAATAAGTAATATAATAGTATATTACCATAGATATTTATACAATAAGTTTTAAAAGATTTTGTAAATTTCAAATTATATTTTAATAATAGTAAGTAGAGATAAATATCTTATGTAACTAAATTTTTGCGCTTATTTATCAAGTGTCCAATCTCGGTATTATTCGTTCTCAGATTCATAACATTTCAATTTTAGGTCATTTTTGACTAACGTATTTTTTCTTTCCACGAAATTGGCAACTTGTTAAATAGAGTTGGAATTAAATAAGGAAGGAAGAATAGAGTGCATTCAACCATTAAAAAATACTACCTACATAGAACCTTGTTACTACTCTAGTACTCACCATCGAATCTTTTCTCTCCTGTGCTGGCGTTATCTACTTGAGTTTCAAAAATATATTTAAAAAAGCGCTACACCGTTTCGTGTTTTTTTTTTTAAATATAAAAACCGACGACATGAAAAAAGTAATTAAATAATCAGGCAGTAACAATCGAGCAGGGTTCTGTGTAAAAAAAGACGAGTGCTTTTGCAACGCAATTACACAGTCCGGCGGTTTCCCTCAAAATGCGATTTATATTTCAATAAAGCGCGCCCCTCTTTGGGAACACGATAAATAAAACTCTCCGCCGACCAATCGCTTCGCTTCGCGCAAATTGGGAAAACATGGTCTGACGGATAATGTCCGAGAATGAGATGAAATCTTTTGTCGATGATAACAGATAAATACAAACGGGTGATGAGGCTAGGAATAATAAATAAAATGTTACATGTATTTCAAAAACATTTCATACTGCTTGCTCGTAATAACGAACAATGAAACAGAATCTAAAGGTCAGATTTTTGAACCTCTTAATGAGACTTTGTACGCCATTTAACCAAATCGTTGCTAAACTGCCGTACATGCAAAAAAAAAGAAAGGTCGAAAAGCGCGACGAACTGGCATCGAAACGCAAGTTCACTTCACGCTCCGCTGGTTCAAACTTGCCCAAAAGTTACAATAATACTGTCGAAAACCGTTCAAAATACAGATCTCCGGTAGCCGTGATCGTCTAGTGGTTAGGACCCTACGTTGTGGCCGTAGTAACCCAGGTTCGAATCCTGGTCACGGCAGTCTAGGAGTGTTTTTTTTTTAACTTTATTACAAAATGTATTGAAGTTTAAATAAGGTAACATATTTTTTTCTGTACTAAACACGATCTAGACTACACGTGAAAGTAATATCTAAATTGTGCATATCTACTTACTGGAAAATGATGACATTAGCAATATTTACGTATCCGTAGTGACAGGTGTCAAATTTAACAGATGCCGCTTAAAAATATATATTATTGTAACATACAATACAATGAGGTAATGCGTTACGTACAAATATGTATTGCAAAAATATCATAAACGGAACATTGTTAAAACCTTAAAATAAAATTTATATCAAATCATACATATCAAACATAGTCAACGAAAATCCCCTAACATACGCCCTAACGTTAATTTTGGTTACAAATTTAAGGGAACATCTTATTTGATACGCAAACTTCACTACAAAACGGCGAGATTATTTTAATTGGACAATCTGTATTAAAAATTTAACATAAATTTAAAAAAATAGATTTATATCACTAGTAACAAGCTTCCACTAACACTACAATAATAATATTCTTACAATATCAACTGTTAGTTTAGATTCACAGTAGCAAAGCATGTTTAGATTATCAGTAGCAAAGCATGTTTAGATTATCAGTAGCATGTTTGATATACGATCAATTGTACCGAACGGTTATTGGTATAAACGCCTGCTTCTCGAGAGGTCCCAGGTTCGAATCCCCAGTGAGTCCGGCCGGGCCATTTTACGCCGTTGAGAATAATATTCAACGGCGCTTTTCTCAACACTGTCGGCTGAGTTAGTAACAAGCCATACACAAAAAAACACACATATTCAGTTACAGATTTGCGAGATAATTTGCATGTAATGTAAGAAAGTCCTCGTATCATGAACACAAAAATAAGGCGGTCGGAACTGCGCCCAATAGCGCCTCCCCGACAACACAAACTATACGAATGAAGAAGAATTTCACTTATGTGCTTGTGCATGATGACAAAATAGTTAACTGGTTCGCATTATTGACAGACTTTTTAAGTCTAAATAACATAAGTATTTTTTTTTAATAAAATAATTACTATGACCTAGGTCATATACAATTATTTTGGGCCCTACTCAACTAGGCCAAATATGCCTGTACTATTGTCAGGGGAGATGGTGGTAATGAAGCGTTAAAAATGGTATAACCATGTGCGGAATCGAACCTGCGACCTTTGGGCCAATAGCCGAACGCCTTAACCACTTTGCCAATTTGCCAAGTGAGCCCAGAAACTCCGTTACACCTACTGGGAGAATGTGGGCCCCTCATAAACAAAAGGTACCAGCTTCTAGGCAACCATCTCCTCAAGCATGAGGAGATTAGAACCATCGCACCTAAAAAGATACTCAACTTTATCTACAGTACGGGACTAAAGGGCGAACTTTAAGTGGATTTAAATGTAGTTCTGGAAAGGACGCGGTACGCGGGGGGCAGACTCCCCACATCCACTAACATACATAACATAACATAACATAACCACTAGCCTACCACGATCTCAACAAACTAAAATAAACCCCCCCCCCTCTCCCCCTCCCTTTCCCCTTCCTTTATTAATAAACTTCATTAATAAAGGAATTTTAGTGGAATTTCAAAAAAAAAATGTCGAAAAATTAGAGTATAAGTTGAAATCATACGTTAAAGCTTGCATTTTCAATAAAATTTAATACATCATATTTAATGCGCCTTAATTATAAACTAATCTAAAGCACTTAGTATATTTGCTCTGTAATAAAATACTGTAATAAAATAATTTAAAATATTAAATACTAAATTTACCAAGTTGTAAATGCATTGAACTCACGTTGAACTCATTGAAAAATTGCAATCACGAAATTTTAATAGATCATATTTGATGCATCTTATTGTAATTACTTAATCTAAAGCATTTTCTTAGTATATAGCTCTGCATATAAAAAAATAAACAAATTTATATACGTGGAATATAATAAAATAAGTCAATATATTAAACACTAAGGTTAGCAAGTTGTAATTGCATTGTAATCAACTTGGAAGAGTTGGCTGTGAAAAAGAACTCAATTTGTGAAGAAGGGCGGGATAACGAAAGTGCTTCGTCGGATATCTTGGAAGGCGCCGCGCGCCCGCAGCGAGCAATCTGCTCTCCCTTCGGCATCCAACTGTTTTCAACCCCAGCACCCACCAGCACACGATTTGCGGTTCCGCGCAAGGAGCATTCAATTTTTCGAATGGAGACTACATTATATTATTTATTTGGGAAATAAAACAGTTACATAAAAGAAATCATATTCAGCCGGTATACAATAATAAAAATAATGGTACCAACTTGCAAGTATAAAATAAAACCAATTACATATTTCCACCGAGTGAGTACAAAATTAATTTATAACCTATTAAATGCAAGAGAGATGAAGAGAGAGGGAGGGAGAGGAAAAGGAAGGATTTTGACGCCACTAGGTTAATTACATCAATTTCTGGATATTTTAAATTTAGGGTTGAACACATTCTATAAATAGGTTTATTTTGCCCATAATTCTTCTACGACGTGGGATCTCTAGAAAACCGTTTGCAGTTGCAATAGTATCTTGCAGTTGAGGATAAAATCATTTGGTCAATTTGAAGTCTAACAATGAAACACATAATATGATGAATTCGGAAGTTCAAATATCACGAAAAAAGTGCTATTAGCTAATATTTACAATAATTTATATTTTTTTACGCTAATTCGAGCAAGTGAGCGAAGCTAAATACCGAAGTTCACATAACATCCGAATATGATAATGTTAGTAGCGATAAATTGTAGGCATACTTTTTAAAATTAATAAAAAAACGTCAAAATAAATCTAAAATAAGACACTAAACAACACAATGAATAGAATGATAAGTTATAAAAATTAGATAAGCTAGGAAATACAACATTTGTCAGGAAAAATCCTGCCAGATATATGATTTCACTTACTTATGCTCAGAAGAAGCTGACTATTTTAGATAAGAAAATGAAGGTACTTTACATGAATCTAATAATTTAATAAAATAGAGCAGGCAATTATTATTAATTTATTTAACATAAAACGTTATATTTAATGAACAAGGAAATGTTTAAAACTTCAAAGTAATTTTAATTATAAAAAGGTCTTTTCCTCACCGAATTTATCCGTTTAAAGGTTACTACCATCTCCCCTGACTCTAGCCAAATATGCTTATGCTAGAGTCAGGGGAGATGGTAATAATGAAGCGTTAATAATGGTAGGACTTAGTGTGGATTCGAACCCGCAACCGCTGTGTTAATACCAACAAACTACCCGAGAACCTTAAAGAAATAGACCAATTCAAGACGGTCATTAAATTATATTTGTTGAATTTTAATTTATATATAGGGTGATGATTTTAGAGGCGTGGTTTTCAAGAAGAGATAAAACGCATATAATTTGATGTTATGGCTAAGAATTTAGTTTTATTATAAAGATAAGGGTTTGCCATTATGTTTTAAAAATGATTTCGGGTAAGTGGCCGCCGCGGCTGACTCGAACAAATTCCAGCCGAGAGGCCCAATTTTTAACCACTTTTTGCAGCAAGTTGGGCCGTATGTCAGCAATAACGCGCCGAATATTCTCTTCCAAGGCGTTAATCGTGTCCGGCTTATCTGCGTAGACAAGCGACTTCACATAACCCCACGAAAAATAGTCCAGCTGTGTTAAATCGCACGATCTTGGAGGCCACGCCACAGGCCCACGACGCGATTTTTACTTTATTTTAGAGTAATTTAAAAAAAAATTAGAGTGATTTTTTCTAAATTTGCACTATTTGCAAACGTTGTTCAGGAGTAAGTCTATTCATTATGAAATGGCAAACCAAACTGAGCATAAATCAAGTGACAGCTGTCAAAAACACCAACTACGAAAAAAGTAGAGCCAGATTGAAAACCACGCCTCTAAAAAAAACACCCTATAGTATTAATGTAGTTTGCAAATGTGTAAATTTAAAATTGTTTTGCAGTTCTTTTTCATTGTCTTGTCCTAAAATAATTCCTAGAACATTGTAAAAATTGTTATGGAAATAAATATCTTGTATCTTATACAAGTATCTCGTATTAAACATACTAATGATGTTAATGTTTTATTGTAATTACCTATATCTAAGTAGTATTTGTCGCGTTCTATATATAATATGGTAGATTAATGATTGTGTAAAAAAAACTGCTCTACTGAACTAATTATTCACGAATTAATTACTGGTGCAAAGAATTACTTTAATTAATCGCAGTATTAATCCCATATTTATTGCCTAACCAATCAATTGTAATCTAATTCTGAGAGTATGTTTAAAATATCTATAAAATGCCATAATCTCATCGAGATACGAGATCAAATACTCTCGGTTCATTTATTTGTACCTATTAACAATTCGAAAAGTTCTCAACGGGCAAACGGTGTTGGGATTGCGGATAAGATAAGACTTAGTATTCAGATAGCCAATTCAGGTGATTTATAACTTAAGACCCGAGTCTTTGCCTTCCCTGACCGCATCGCTTCAAGTCACTGTTGACTAGTAATTTATAGCTGATGGGAAGCGTTTCGTTAGCCCCCAACGCAAGCGGTGAATTTCGCTGAATGCTAACCAGAAAATATATTTTCAGGAATGGGGGTTTTGACGGCCTTTATGAAGATATTGGCTCTCGAACAAATATTACAAAAAAAATAATAGCATGAATAAATAAATCAATTGATGAATCACGAATGAATGAATGCGTTGTTAAAGAGAAACACATATTTTTAAGAAAACAGACGGTTCTAGTTACAAACATCTGAAGATGGCGACTTTAGCCATTTGCATGGTGAAATAAATATTTTTAAAAAAATATTTAAAGAACCACTAACTAGTGCATGGAAAATATAAATAACTTAAAGCATAAATGCCAAAGAATAATTACTTACGGAAATAAAAAGGAAACATTTCTGAAGTGGCATGCATCGAAACTGCACACACTTCACAGTACCTAAGATTATGCTTATTCTTCCTTCTACCAATAATATCACTTCACATTCCGAACCCCATAAGTTAGGAAAGTATTGTAATCAGATATAAGTTGACCCCAACTATCCCGACAGAATATCTTTTTAATGATCCCATGAATCTATTTTGACCATTTTCTTGGAATGACGTATATATGTTGGGCGTCATTAAGGTTTGCATAAGCCTTTGTAGGAAGCCAGATTAAAATGAAAGTTTTTTTCATACCTATGGTGTCTTATAAATAACTCAAAATAGGCGTGCCTGAGCTTCTGATTTATTAGGTTTGAAGGCCTGGCAAAACATGTTATTGCAAAGGTACAAAAGATATTAATTGAGCATGACGTACATACAATGACTATTTCATTTGAAATTATGTTATTGAATGTAACTGTTAATATAATATATAGTAAATGGATATAGGATATCTAGAAGGTGTACATTCGAATGAACTGAGTGTGTAAATTATTGTGGGTGGCAATAAGTTTTTAAGTGTATTCATTAGCGATTAATTAGTAAAATCTATATCTAAAACGTCTAATAACACAGTGGGCACATCATGGAAACCAGTCTATCCTGAAGACAAGTCGATAGATAGCACACATAAACTTAGGAGTGTTGAAAACACTGCGAAACGAGGGATTTCGCGTACGGCGAGCGAAGTGGTAGGAAAAGTTTTTCAATATCGGAGTTCACAAGTGTAGGAGATGCACTCGCAGAGAGTGTCAATATGAAAGGGGGAAGAGAGAGAGATGTTCACGCTTCGAGGTTTTATTTTCCGCCACTCGATTTTGCGCCTTCCTCGAAATGAAATTTCCGCGCATCGTGCGAGTGAAATGCAACGATTCGATTGGAAAGTGAAAAAATCATGAGTACCTTCGAACGAAGTTTTCTGGATTTGCGCCAGATCTCTTGGCATCGGATTGTGTAATATTAAGGCCATCTTCATTCCCACTCCCCCCTCCCTACCACCACTTTTACTAAGGTTATCAGAGAAGTCATTTGAAGGATATAAACTTTTCTATGATGATTCTGAGAATATGGTTCCTTATTTAAATATTATAACTTTTCTAGCAAACATAATTATGAGTTTAATAACAATTAGGTTATCAACATATTTTTTTTTAATGTTAAATTTATTACATAATGTTAAATAATCCGTAAGTGTTTTAGTACTCTTTCATATAACAGTTTCGCTCATGTATTATCTATTCGTAATAGAAATTAATTTCAACTTACGTAATACTTCAATAATATTGAATGTGTAATTTTACATATAACTTTTATAACGTGTAAACAAACAGTCTCATTTTAATCAATTTCGCCACGTGCAGGAAGTTATGTGTAAGAAGATCTGTCTATACAAACAGCATATAGGGGAGAACCACCATAAACTGGATATTTTACATATTTTCACTATGAATCACGAACTCCTGCCGTCAGAGTCGAAGTTCATATGTCATCTTGTAGTATTTTATTGGCCTCCTTACATCAATAGAAAATATTTGTTTTCAGCTCGTGAATGTGGTCAAAAAGTGAGTCTGAGGAAAATGTCCAAATTGAGTATGAACAGGACATTCATGGCAAGTGACATGTCAATAAAACAATCGGAACTATTAAAGAATATTATATTGTTGAAACTAATTAAAGACATTTATTACAAAAGATTTAAAAAAAAAAACTATAAAAATATAAATAAACCTCAAATATCACTAACTTTAGCGGTTCTGTTAATAGTCATAAGATTAAAGAGCACCTTATCTACAGCTTTCTTGATCTTATTAGATTTTCTATTTATTTTCGGCATTATGCTGTTGCTATTGTAACAATGCCAGATATTTCCAGTAAAAAATATTTACAATAACCGTTTCGAAGTGGTGTGATGCACTACGATGAACGTGCAGCTTGTATTAGATACGCACTACCATCAAGAGTATTGCTAATATCGCTAATGCGGTTTATGGAGGTTTTCCCCTACATAGTTTTTATATTATTAATTTAATTTTTTTGTAAATACACGAAACATTACCAGAATCACAATTTACCAGACGATAGCTCTATCCGAGAGCAAATGCAAAAATATATAATTTGATTGAGATGACCTTTGCTTAGTCACCCATAAACCGTTCCAAGGATGCAACATCATGCAATTCTTACATTAAAAATCTGATGGCCATCCACAACACTTCCTGAACTTCTGAATTTACACTGAAGAAGAATTATTCGATGTTTGTTTATTTGACACAAAGGATTCGTAGACTCGTCTATACCGTATCCAGGCCAACCGATACATTACTATAAGCTTTTCTTCCAATCTTGCAAAGATTTTAATCCCTACAAACGTTTTATTGGCATGACTGATTTTCACAAAACAAACATCAAAAATATTGACATTAGACAAAAAGGTGGACATTAGACGACACATTATCGAAATACAAAGTTGCAGAAATCCATTAAAGGAAGGCAACTGAATACTTTGAAAATATTTAATTTTAGGATTCCGTAGTGTAACAATAAAATGAGCACGCGGAAGAAAAATACACCAATGAATACTAATTGCATGCGGCTTGCGTGGATTGAATGTTGAATATTTAATTTAATTACCGGCAGCAATAAATCAGGAGTTACTAAATACAAAAATTCAAATACCACAATGAAATATTACTTTCGTCAACAGGAAAATGAAACTAAAATACCTTGTTAACCGAATCCGTCCATACCGAATGAATGTACTTCAATGCTACACAAGTTCATGGACAGGTGACGACAAGCAACAGCACGTTGTATTCTTTTCAAAAAGGACCTACAATCAGTCGACCATTACCAAAACTTTCAATATTTCATTTAATTTTGTAAAAGCACAAGCGCTTAAACTATTTAGTAAAAATATATTTTTTTAATAAACATGGATTTTTCCACTGCCCTAAAGGCATAACATAATATTATTCTAATAGCTGATGCATATATATAACAATTTGTACACATGCACAATCAGCCGAAGGCATTATTGATGATGATGATGGCTTATGTCTACCATGTGGACATTTATTGTCGGGACCGTATTAGAACATGCCCGAGGCAACAGATAAGGGAATCCTCTATAGACTTTCCAGCTTGAGTCCTTCAAAATTGAGGGGAGATTTCCTATGTGTTTAATATATGATTATAATTTAATGATTAATATATTCCTCATTTGTATCCCTGAACTGCAACAGGTTTACTCGAAGGCAACTATCCATTATAGGGGCTGAGGAATAGTCTGGTTGATTTAGGTTTGTGTAAAAGCCTTCGCAGGAAGACAAATAAATAATAAATAGGGAAGTCGGGAAGGGGACGGAAAAATAGACGTGCGCGTTATAAGACAACGATTAAATCACCCTATTATTCTAGCGCAACGAATAGCGGCGTTACTGAAACTGGTTCTAGCGGTGACGAAATCGCGTTCATTCACAGCCAGAGCTAGAGTCGCATCAACGAACTTGCTTCGCTCGCTGGCTTGCAAATTCCAAAAGTTGCACACATGAACATCATATCAACATGCAGGTAAATCGCGGGTCGTAACTATTTTGACAGACGCCTTCAAATGTTTCAGTGCTTCACGCAGTTAATTTGTAGCTGTTAAGTATTAGGCTATTTGGAAATCGCATTTAATGTAACCACAGTTATATGATATCGGGTTAACGCCCACTGTTACGGAAAACAGCAATAGTGGAAAAACGCGCCATGATTAATTTCTTATGACTTCAAATCTGTTAAGAGATATATCAAAACTATGTATGAAAGAAAAGTAGATATTTATCAGTCCTACAAAAAAAGTGTACGGTAGAATTACTTATTTTTTTTATAAAATTATATTTTTTAAGGAAATACAATAATATTTACTAACCAGGTATTGACTGTTCCAAGGAAGACATTTATTCGCATTTTTTATATTTTATAATTTGTGTACGAACAGAAATAAGTATATACGAGTATGCATGAAACCAATATACGAGTATTTATAAAGTACAATAAATACAATATGAACTTTAAAAAGTCGCAAAGTGGTTAAAATTTGGAAAAATAATATAAAAATATATATTAACAATATATTACATATAATTTACATTATTACTATATATTTCAGAGCATAAAATATTTATGAATTAAATTTAAATGTTGCCGACGCCATCATGTTAATTTTTTGATATGGCTTAGGGGATATGGCGCATACTTTCCATCCCAAAATACCATACGATAAAACCGATTTACAAGCATAATAAGCAATATTTTAATGTTTCAAATCCAATATATGCCTAAGTTCTAGAAACTATAATTTTCCATAGTCGTTTGAATATAGAGTTGTGTTCTTCCTTTGGCAATATATTATATTATATATTAAAAATAACTCAAAATAATCCTGTTTGAGTTTCAACATTTTTAAAATTTCAGATCATTCCACCTAAAATATATTATTGAATACAAAAAAATATTGAAGTACGTTTGATTAATTATTTAAAATTAATAATAAAAACTATTGATACATACCAACTAGATCACAATATAAAGTAAACGTACCTGTACATTTGAAGAAACGAAGTTCGTAAAGTTTCGGAATATTAATAAAAACTAATAAATACTAATAAAAAATCAAGGCTGTAGACGGCGCCTTATTCATTACGGCATATTATCGTTCGATATATTAATAGCACGTATGCGTTAATAACGTGAAGCAATTTGATTGGCTTAGAGAAGTGGTGTGACTTCTCGCACAATTGGCACCGACTGCGCGCGACGCGTCTTTGGCCTGCGGCAAGCCACATAACCGCGCTTGAATATGGCGTTTGAGATTGTGTAGAGATTGCACCGTTACACACACATTGAGCGTCTTAAGGCGCCACCAGTCCCTAAAACGTGTTTTGTAATGTATTTTGGTGCATTTTGTTGAAGTTATTCCCAACAAATGGCTAAAACTAAAAATACCACAATATTCTACATATATTAATTTAGTCCTTTGCTTAAAAAAAAACGAAATACACCTTATTATAGTAATGAAAATAAATAAATAAGAAAGTGTTGTTTTTTTTTTGCAATGATTTTCTTTTAAGTTGTGTAAGTGACGCAAGCCTAATTTTTCTTTCTAAAGATAGACAATATAATAATCTAGGCCATTACATAAAAAAAAACACTTTTTTCAAATGATAATAATTATTTAAATACAAAAAACATGTTTCGCCGATTCCAAATGTAACGAATTCGCGGTCGGCGAGTATATCCGTCTCTTTTCTACACGTCAATGTTCGAATAAAGCCTACTCTTTCAAATCTCAAGGACAAATGCGTCCCGGGGCGGCTTAATTTTGGCGCCATTTTAAGCGGAAGTGCTAACATTTTGATCAGTAGATTAATTTCTAAATATAAATTTATTTTTTTCGCGCATGTAGTGCTTCTCGTGGTTTTATTATTTTTGTAATAAAATTGGTGTAAATCGATCTTATCAATCGATAAACCAAAATTATCTGTCGACCAATAGCATCCCTCTTACAACCCCAGAGAAGGGGTAAGGAGTTACCCCTTCTTCTTAGACCGACCTCTGTTCGACCAGTGGCATCTGACAGCAATCATTCAGCTCCGCCCTAATAGGGCGTTTCGAACAACGCGGCAGGTCATTAACCTCGATCTTGACTGACCGCGGCCCAGTGACCCAGTGACGTAGTAATCCGAGGGAGGAGCCATTGAAAAATAGCTGCTTTACATGATTTAGACTAGAAACTTTAATGTTGTATTTCTTTGAAAGTATTCTGAATTTTGATATAGGTTCTTAACAAATAACACTAGGAATCGTAGGACCTATTAGCTGTTTTTTATTGGGATTTACCTTGGGACACCCGTATATTTTATATTACTGCTTTATAACAGTGTAAAATATTCGGAAACATAATGGGAAAATATAGAGCATTCTTTGTAGGTATTTACGTATATATATGTAGTTACTCGTAGATAATACGAGTGTGCGTCATCAACAAACTTAAGACAAATCCATTAGATTTAAGGATTATTGTTCGGAAGTACTAGAACGGCAAAGCCGGTCCGGCCTTAGGAATACCTAACGAGTCCCAGGAGAGGCGTAAAATTATTGTTGTGACCCCAGCGAGAGCTTAGAGGTAAAGGAGCTGGGCTTACGCCGGATCTAGGAGTGGTCGAAACCTATGCGGTGCCACCTGCGCGCGTTGTATTAAAAGGCGGTAAATGGTTTACGTTCGTGAATTGAACTCAAAAATAATCACTAGCCATTTAAAAAATATTTCTAAATGACGTTTCAAAACCGCTACTTTACCGAAAAACAAGTTAGCTCAGTTGAATTGCTTAAATGAAAAGTCATATTCTATCAGGGATAGAAAAATAGACTATTTGAATTATAATGCCATCTCATTTAAAAACTAATGCTAAACATTCACAAAAATTTAAATATAATATTAAATGATTTGTGCGTGAATTCGTCGTTTTTTGTCATTTAATCTAGGTTGTTAAATCGCAAAAAAATGTATCCAATATTTGGATAAAATTGTATTGTGTCTACATGATTAATTAAGATTATAATCTTGAGTTTCTGGCAGCCAAAACTCTGTTTTTGCCAGGAAAATTATAATGTTGTGTAAAAATTACTTATGAAGTCGTATATTAAAGAAAACTAAAGTAAAAATATTTTACCTTAATTACTAACTTATTATTGTTAATTAACTTTTTTATTACTTACTAATATGTACCGCCTTTGTATTATTAGGGTTTTTATGTTTCAACGACTCATTTCTACGTTATTCAGTTATTTTATTGTATTCTGACTTGGTTACATTTAAAATAACTGCAATATGCATAAACATAGATTATTTAAGAAATTATTTGGTTTATGTAAATGTATTAATTGAATTGCTGATTATTAAAAGGGGTATATGTTACATTCTATTAAAAGGGAGCTATGTTACGGAATTTGTTTTATTTTTATTAAAAAAGTTATTAGAAATAAAAAAAAACAAATCAGCAAACTCTAAGTTTGTCATAAATGCATAAATTTGTAATATATGTGATTATATTAGAAATGAATCAGTTTTTTTTAATATCTCGCAAAGTTGAAAATGTAACATAGCTCCCTTTTAATAATCAGCAATTCAATTACTTTTGGATTCAAAAAATACGATTGACGATAAAAGCTCACCAATGATTGCTCTAAAAATCGCTACCATGTAATTTTTAGCAATAACCAAAAATGTTAATTTGGATAAAAATAAATGTTGATTTAACGATATGATACGCTTATTTATCTTTGAAATACCCACCTAGTTATTTAAATCATATGATATTTTTGTTATACACTATACTACATATCGTTTAATTATCTATTTTGGTTAGTAATTAGAGACAGACTTTAAATATAAATATTAAATTGGAGATGCCTGTATTTGGCCTAAGATATATTTTTTAAGTAATTGTTTGTGTGTATAAACGGTGTCACTCTGACGAATTAATTCATACATAACACCATTAGTTTATTTTGCTGACATCCCAATGCAGACTAATGCACTGAAGATTTATCCCTGCACACAATTTAATACCCAGTGATATCAAATAAAATTTCTAGGGATTCTGTAAAAATATATTTAAAAATAGAATATATAAATCAGAATAGCCATTTTGGCGTAATCATGATCGCACAATCCTTACACACACATACCCTCTCTCTCTCTCTTTCTCACACACGCACACACACATAGAATAACCAAAAAAATGAGTATTACCGATGATAGCTCGAAGTGATTCTTTTTTCCAATACAATAGATACTTTATGAAGAAAGTAATTATAACTACATATAAAGTACAAATGTTATCAAAGCCGATAAATACATATTTCCCTCGAGGACAAAAGCGATATTCCTTAAGCTGAAAGAGGAAACCATTTCTGTGATTATCGAAATAGAAAAATATCGTCTTAACCAACTGTAGATACTGTCTCATTCGCGGATAAGAACTCATAATAAGATAAGTACCTAATAATCAAACATGTTCTTCGCTCAATACAACTGATCTACAAACGATCACTCGCAGACTATTTATTAATCAACAAAAAAATAATCGTATCATTTTCTTAAAATTTAAAGTTAATCGTTCTTAATCGCGCCGTGGGTTACCTACTCGTATCCTATGAATCTTAAGTGGCAAACAGACCAAAGCATCGTAAAGTATATTGCTCACGTATAGTTTACCGACGAGATTGCGTCGCAATATAAACGCCAAGTCTGCGCGTGTAATGAGTTTCTCTTGAATCCCCAAAGTCTGCGAAAATCGTGTCAAAATCATAAGTAACGGCATTAATTTCAAACTTCCTTCGCGGGGTCCTGAACAAACCCACCGCGTGAAAAACCACGCGCGTGGCTCGGAATCAACCCTTGGCTACTTGCGATACGATTATTATCTTATACAAATTCATTTAGTAGAGCGTCACACTACTTAGAAACAGAGGCCAAATTGTCCAACTTATTTCCGATAATAAATCTATTTTCTAAGGATTTTTAACTTTTTTTCCTTAAAATTTTTGATTTTTATTGGTTTATTCAATAAATAATTTTGTTGAATGTCCTAATAGTGCCGAATCATTTATTAGTTTCAAAAATAATCAATAAATAACAAAATGATTTACTGCTTAAAACCGTGTTTAATACGAAAGCAACCACATAAATGGCATGTATGGTTCAAGTCGTCAGAATAAAAGGGTTTAGGTAGACAGGTAGTAAAACGATCTATTTTTTGATTGTAATTACTACTATACTATAAAAATGCATATAAGATTATTATATCTATCTTGTAAAGAACGTGTAAAATACAGAAACAAATAATATGGACATATTTCACAAATATTGATCACGGTCACGTCGATCGCAGACACTTCCTATTAACCCAAAACAAAGCTATATGACAATTGACACACATAAGAGTTCTTTCTTGCCAACAAACTGTGTCACAGTTTGACAAGAACTAATTTATCGTATCATTTTGTGTAAATAAAATATTAAAAATAAATGAGGAACTACAATTAAAATAGATAAACAAATTTCCAAATATAAATTGATCAAATAAAAATACAATATAGTTATAAAAAATATTAAATTAGGTCAAGCCGACGGTGTAAAGCATGCATACATTTTGTAACATCACATAAAGGCCTGCGTCTGCGACTTGTCTGCGTTACTTTGGCGTGGCACTCGTTAAAGAAAACAAAACACTTATTGTTACTCGCAATAATGTTATACTATATTGAAATTTGTTTATTAATTGTGTAATTTGTTATTACAAGTTTAAACAAATTACGTGTAATTTGTTATTACAGGTAATTGTTTAAAATATTTGTTTTTTGTTAATAATATTTTATTAATTAGAAATACGTGATGTAACGGAGTTATAACATAGCGCGTGTGCAATTGCCATTAGAAATGAAAATAACGGGTTCGGCCTGAGGTTAAAACCACTCGGGTTTTTATGAGGTTGTGGGGCTTGCTATTTGGTTTTTAAGAGGATTAGGGAGTAGACATAGTATAAAGGTGGTAAAGACGTCGAATGAGAGCCTGTACAATAATCGTTAGTGTAGTAGTTGTGTCACAAATTATTAAATAGCCTCTGCAGTAATTTCATTCAAATCCATTATGTATAGTCAAATTGACTCAAACTTTCTAAATATTTTATAGAAACGTCAAAACAAGACCGATTGTCATTCGAAGGTTACAATAAACAACTTCGATGCGAGTAAAAGTTGCGAATGATATCTCTTCGCATCGCACATACCGCGGCATCATAAACCGAAAAGATTAAATACAAGTAAGAGTTTAATTAATGTAATTATATATTCAGTGGCGCATTAATTTTGCTTAATTACAACGCGCCAAGGCGAAATAAGGGAGGTAAGAAACAAAAATATATAAAGGAAGCCTTTGCTTTAATTAAACCTTTTTAATAGTCTGACAAAAGCACCTCAGTCGGAAATGAGAAAAACTTTGCTTGTACTTAATGTGGACTTTTTAAGATACTTTTTTACTTATGTAAAATATACGTTCGAGATGAACATTAAAAAATAACTAAATATTGTTTAAGTTTCGTTATGAAGAATGGATTGTAAGATTTCCTACCACGACTTTAAGCGCGATACAAGGTTTCTTACATACGTTTGGTACAAAATATTTGTTATTGATCGAACAAAGGAATAAAAACTATGTAAAACTAAAAATAGATTTCTACTAACAAAAATAATGTGACAGGTTGTTACGGATAATGTACCTAAGTACCTAGTTTCAAATAAATATTAGAAAATAGAATATAGAAACATAGTATAGTGACGATTATATGAAGTATGTTTAATAAAACAAATTAAAAGTTTTTTTTATTTCATTTAAAAAAAACTGTCCATAAAATACAAAAACGTCGTAATCAGCTTCGTTGTTGGACTATTTTGGGCGTAGCCAGTTTAAAAATCGGTAGGGTAAGGGTAAATGTGGTAGGTTTAAACCTATGCCGCTTATAAAAACGATAACATGAATTACCACGGGTTAATCAAAATAAAGACCACGTAATTATTAAGTATGTGCCTCATTAGTGTGGTATCAAACCAAATGCTCAGATTGCACTTACAACAAATGCAAGAACTTCAATCAATTTTTCATCAATTCGCGCGAGCGAAATCGCAATCTGATTTCAACATTTTTAATAATTTAAAATAACACAACCGTAGTTTTATTTCAAGAGATTATCTTCGTTGTTCGTTTTTCTCAATTTGCATATGACAGGGTATCAAGTTTTTAAGGGGTAGTCCCATCATAGTTTCGTTGAGATATGACTAGTGTGAAATAGAAATAATCTAAAACCAAGTTTGACTTACAATTATTTTCGATATCATGAAATGTGCTAACTTTGTATTTTGTTTTTTTTTTATCGGCTGCCGAATTTTATTAAATATTTTTTTATTTTTTTTTTATCAAATATTCGCATTTTACGAATTAAACGCGGTACAGCTCACATTTACTGTTTGTCAAATCAAATATTTAAATAAATTCTTATCTTATATCTACATAATTACCACAAGAAAAAAAATAAGATAAAGAAACTGTCCTGGCCGTCACTCCTGCCTTAAGAAATATTGGTATTGCCAAGAGCATCTGATTTCTTTTGAAGTAAATATTAAGAATTAACTAGTTTAATTAACGTGTAGAAACGCGTGGCATAATATAAACATCAATAACCGCGTTAATTCGCTGCTAAAGTGAAACCCCATATGTTTATCATAGTAACTTTAAAGCTAAGCAGCGTACTAAAGCCACTAAACCCGCGTAATAAGGCCGTAAAATATGCAGACATTTTGGGAAGACTGCGATTAAATATGTCGCCTTTGTCTAAATACTATTGTGAAATATTTTTAATGTCAATTTGAGTTCAATGACAATTTGACTTATAGACACACTCACCATAGGACAAAAGTGTCACTCTGAAAATTATGAATTTACCCGTGTAATTTATTTAAATTGTCTTCTGTTGGTATTTTCCTGTGAGGTGAAGGGCATATTAAGTTCTCTAAAATGGTTCCATAACTTAACGTTTAAGCGGTGTAATGACGCCGTAATCCTTATTTTATAGCACCATTGAGCCTTTAATGGACAAAGTTTTTAGGTTTTTTTTTTTATCCAAAAGTGCTTTTTAACGTGACTGAACCAATTTACGTTGGCGTTGAGGTTCATAAGAGCTAGCTTTTTTGATACTAAGATCATAATTGAATCAGAGACAATTTATATATTTATTATAATAATGGCACAGTAACGCGTCCTTTATAAATTTCTTATGTAATTTTTTCTCAATAACGACTAACGAAAGACGATATCGAAGCATTACAGTGCATTAATTTTCAATGCCTTAATATGTGAAAAATTGTTAAAAGATCAATTTTTAAACCTGCCTTTGTTTACTTTTATAACAAACCTAATACTTCCTACATATGTAGAAGAGTAAGGGCTACCATGCTAATCTAATCTAAAATAAAAAAATCCCTTTCGGTACGCAGGAACGCGGAGGTAGATTTCACGGGATCAAAGTAGTAGGGTTGCCATAAATGGTTTGGCTCTGACCGGGACTGATATCAATATAGGTGGAAATATAGGGGAGTTATAGGAGGAGGAGGGGGGCTACCGCCCCCATAGCGCCGCAATCTGGTTTGTGAAAAAAAGAAATCTTTTAATGGTTCCCACATTTTCAGAATACGTTCAATGGCCGGCAACAAAGACGTTTAACCACCTAGTTTTTGAGTGAGATTGTAAATTACCATGAATTACATCAGCTCCCTCACAAAGGTATTTCAGTCTTTCATTCCGTACTGTAAATATGGAAAAATATTTGTAAAATGTCAATACATCCCTTGACCCCAAACTTTCACCACCAGCCAACGTGATCTTACGTCGTCGCACGAATTATACGCATACTTTTAGCAATAATATAAAACCATGATTACCCGTTTACCGGGACATATGGTGGGTCAAACGGGACAACCGGGACCGAGGCTCTAAACCGGTGACATGTCCCGGTCTTAGACCGGGACGTATGGCAACCCTAAAGTAGGGGATACTCCAATTGTACGAACTCGTACCAAACATTGCGCGAGCTGCCGCGCAATCCACTCCCCGCGCACATTCCTCTTTATACTGTGCTCATATCAAAAATTGTTTCAAACAAAAGTGAAGGGAAATTAAAGGCCTACAATTAACATTTTAAAGTAATATTTGTCATACACGTTTTTGTCTATAAATACTTAATATGCTTGAAATCGCTGCATGAGCACTATAAAAAATAATAGAAGTCCGCGCACAGGCCGAGTTGTCTTTCGTTTCGACACAAAGCTACCAAAATGGCTACACAAACGAAGACACACACTATCTTCCCAATTAACAACTGTTCCATATTTGACAGCACGTGCATTATAATTAGTACTAGTTGCCAAACAACTCTTCGAGGCAGGAATTTTAATGGACGAAGATGTGGTAACTCCTACTCCTAAACTTAAGCCGTAATTAGGATTAGGATTAAAAAAATCGCAAGTAAAGCATGCTCACAATCTTAGTTTTACAGGCATATAGAGAAAGGATAGAAGATTGTGATTTTAAAAGTTGAAATGCATTCCCCCCTCAGGTCAGGGGATGAACGGCCGAAAAAAAATATTATAAGTTTTTTTTATTTAGCTTGTAAAAGTTTGTTAGTTGGTTTAGTTCAATCTTGAAAGCTGCATTAGAACCACTTTCTCTTATCCTACGGTGTAGAAATTTGACGTTGATGCAGTTCCGATATGAATGCACTTTTATGGTAAGCATGACCTGATTCTACACCCAGGAATGGCTCCAGATGTCAACAGGACAGACAAGAAATTATACATAAGCTTTTAAAAGTTTGTATTAAATTTTTACTCATTTATTTTTCGAACATTTCTGTCGGTCGAAGAGTTTGATCGAGCAAAATAGTCAATAAAGGTTAAAAGTAGTTTTACGTTAGAATTACAGTAAACACATATAGTAAACGTGACAAAAAGATAAATTCTAGTGTGTTAAAACAATTTTTAGTATCTTATATTGTAGGTATTTTTCAGATTCTCCTTAAAAGGTACAATTATTCAACTAATCGTAAGTAGTTTAAAAGAACAGCTTAAACAAAAATCTGCTTACCAAATTATCACTCAGTATTGTGCTTATACAACCGCAGGTACGTACCTGAAACAACAAAAAATGCAAATAAAAAACATGATCAAAAAAGCACAATATACTACAAATACCTCATAAAGTAGTAACATTGAAAACTAGTATTCAACCTAAAACTTCTTCAAAGAGACAAATCGAGCCCGTGGCAATTGACACAAATCGCGGTTCTAGTGCAGCAAACTAGTATTGCCTAAACTGGAAATATTTCTATACTTTAGCCTAATCGAAATCTGAAATAAAAAAATGAGCACTATTTAATTCTATATTAATTTTGTTTTTTTTTACAATGCCATATGAATATGAATTTTCAAGACCGGAATAAACTTTAGACATTATGGTGTATATTATTTTAAAACATCCTTCCATAAGCTATGAAAGCTAAAGTACCAATTTTTTTTAGCTAAAATAAAGATGAAAGTCTTTATAAAAGCTCTTAATCATATATTAGAAAGATGTCAATGAATAAACCGTGTGTTAACTTCTTTAGCTGATCGCGCAACGGAGCTTGGTATTAAATAACATTTTGGTCTTGATAAAATATATCAAAAATATTGTTTCCTAAATAAAAGTATAATTGATTTATTATGCTTTTCTTTAAAATATATTGGTTGCAGTGCCTAATGAATACCCACAAAACAACACAAAAAACGAAAGTAAAAATACATACAGATACTATGCCTACGTGTTTGTATTTTAATAATTTAATTTAGTTATCTTTAGTGGAAATATTTTGCAACAATTTTTTTTTTAAACATACCTACTATTTGATATGTTTGTAAATAAGAAGAAAATCAATAATCGGTTTTGTATCTGATTACTTTTGATATTACTAATGTAATATTGATATTGTGATTTCCCCTTAGAAAACAAATGTTTTTTTTTAAACGAGCGTTTAAGTGCTTGAATGCGCACACAATTTCGTGTCTGTGCTGTTGACCGTTGAAGAGTTATTTCGTCTGAAGCCATTCCTGGGTGTAGAATCTGGTTATGGTCACTGTTATGTCCTAACTTGCCGAATGGATTACCCGGCAAGTCAGAACGTTATTCCTTCCGGTGGGTATGTGAGTTCGATTGGGGCTTCAGGTTCAGGTCGCAAAAAAAACCAGAGTGTATTCCATGTCCAGACAATTCCATTTATTATAGCCAAGTCGTTATATAGGATCGTTTCGAATCAAACAACTCCCGTGTAATGCGCGCGCTCATCTGCTCGCGGTGCCGGACGTTAGCGCCTGCGCGGAAAGTGCCGTTCAACCGTACGAACGTCACAGTCATACTCAAAAATACATTGTCATCGGACCTAAATAAAAGCTGGTAAAAAATAATCAAAAGTGAAGAAAAAATGTCAATATCCCGTTTTTTATTGTCATTTCATAATATATATTTTGCCGGTTCAGAGGAGGCCATCCATTCAAGATCGCCATTTTCAGTCAGGAAGCGTTGCGCCAAATGAAAATAATAAATTGAAAAGAACGCGCCCGTAGCGGTCCGATCGTCTCCAAGTTAACGAGTCGAATTCCTCCGGGCCTTCCTTTGTTGAGGAGCCGGAGTATGGAAGGAAGAACCCTTCGCACAATACGAACGGCATAATAAATATTATGAAGATCGAAGCTCGTAGTCATTTGATGTCTCCGCGGATAACGAAATGAAAGTCGGAACCGTATGCGTAATTGCCAATTACCGGAGACCTTTCCGACAAATAAGCGAACAGCGCCCGCCACACACCGACACGACAGAAACCTGCTGAATTCATACACCTTAGGGCGGCCGCACACGCAGCCAAGAGTGGCCTGATACGGCCACTGAAAAACAGATTCAAGGTATTTTTTTAAACTTGGTTGAATTTGCATCTTTATGGAACTGTATAACTTTTCTTAAGCGTATATCTAACACTACAATATTTTTATAAATAAATTACCTGGTATTCGCCAGAGAGCACCGTAAAAAGCTCGTGTTTCCGACCGCGGTGATTGAAAGACAAATAAATCATTTTATTTACACACATAAACACTACAATTTTATTTTATTTAAATAAATAAATAATTTATTTATTTATGCCATCTTGTTTAGTTTTTAATGAAAGACTGGGTATGCGTTGGATAGTTTGACAAACCCGGCGATCATTTTTACCTGTCGCGTTCGCACGGACAAGAGGATTCGATAATTCAGGTATTTTAACTTTTTCGGTTCGAGTTTTCATAGTGGCGTCCAAAAATAAACTTATATTCGTAAAATAACGAGTTCACACTGAACGAACGAATAACGAATTTTATACTTATTAAAGGCTTTAATTGTAAACATGTTTCGAGTGATCGGAAATCCTTTATGCCAATATAACCTGAAAAGCCGGTTTTACGAACAATAGAATTAAGCGATTATTTCATTTATCTGAAGATATCCTGATCCAGTTTATCTGAAGACATATCCCCTTTGGATTAAAGTCACTGGCCGTAGTTACTGCAGCCCCCTAACTTCTAGTGACGCAGGTTTATAGGTAGATAGATTTATTGCATTGTAAATTTCAAGCATACTTAGTACGGATGCTGCCTAGTTGGGTAGAATGTAAAGTTACATCCGTTGTTAAATAATAATATTTATTATTTAATAATTTACATACCTTTAATAATTAACCTCATAAGGCAGTTATACCTTGGAGGTGATTTTTTTTTTACAAAACCAGAAGCATTAAATTAATAACTCGAAGCAAATTTTCATTAAGTATATATCCGAATTGTCACTTAAATGGAAGGGTTAAAAATGCTACTCGTTAAGAGGGAGAGGAAATGAATGAGAGTAAAGTGGGTCAGGGGATAATAAAACGAAAAATTAAACCGCAATGTGAATAAGCTAAATGGAGAAATTTTAATTTTACTAAAAGGCGTGTAATAAGGGTGGGTTGAGGGAGAGAAGAAGTTGGGCGGCGGCTATGAGATATTCGTCGATTGGCGGTTGAATGATTGGCAATAAACAGCTGGTTGGCATATTCCATTTTTCGCCCGTTTCGCTCACTCCAAGTCTCCTATAATGTTGACGATGCGAAAAAAATGCGCGAAATTGTGTAGTCACAAGTCGAAAGCGTAAATATAAATATTTGTACCAAATCGCTTCAATTCAGTGTATTTTAAGGGCGACAAGCGACAATTGATATCCAATATACAATAATTATTATTACAGATATATATATATATATATATATATATATATATTTGTTATATTTTATTCATTTTTAATAGGAGAAAAAACGCAGTTTGTGTGGGTCAGTAACACCTCACTAGGCAAATGACTGTATCGAGGTGTTACCTATTTGAAATATATAAGGAGATATAAGAGCGCGAGTTCGATGTTAGAGATCTGATATCATATGGTATTATCTTAATAACAACATAAATATATATAGATAAATACATTACATATATGTGTATGTGTGTATACATTGGAAACATACTTTAATTCATAATAAATATCAATCAATTTTATCAATTTTAGTTGAACTATAACTAAAATTATACACCTAACTAAAATAGAATCTATTTTTAAAATAATCAATATCTTTATTTTCCCTGAAATAAGCTTAAGCCAAGGTAGTTTTTAACCAATGTTTTTACGTCGTAGTTGAGAATATTTTTTGTACAATACACATTTGAAAATTGTTTTTTTTTTGATAAACAATATTGTTTGTTTTTTGCGGTTTGTTTGTTTTTTAAAAAAAAAATATACGATAAAAGGAATTTACATACGTGTTATGGAAAACAAGAATGGCCATGACACCTGTAGCTATCATTTAATATCAACTGCTTTTAAGTATTGTTTAGTAGTAGTAAATTATTTAATCAGAACCTGACGTCTTACAGCTATGCCTTACAAGCGTCATTAAAAGCGTCCCCCTCCCCCAGACTACTCGTGCCTATCTGTGATTGGTTACTAAACCCACATTTTTTCTTTTTATGTCGTAAAATCATTATAACTAGTGGTCGCCCAATGGTCGAAATTCGACCGTAATTCGTTAACCTTTTAAGTTATTATCTTTTATCATAATGTGGGTTTACCTCTATAATCATTGCATATACATTTTTTTTTATTTTGTTATATTACGTCAGCTGCGAGCGTGTACAAATACGTGATTAGCGTGTGTTGTTTGCCCTAATTCCCTGCAATACCTATGAAATTTAAAATTTAATGCGAGTAACAGTGGGAAAAAAAATACGATTACAATTTATTTTTTGATACAATTCGTTCAGTTTTAATTTTTTCATCTAAAAATGAGACTTTACATTTATAGAAGTATAATATGGTATTAATCATTATTTTTAGTTGACATTAATTACTAAACGGACATTGACAGACTATTGAAAAAGGAACATTTGAAATCACACAAAATTCACAGCTCGAAACTCATTCTGTAGTATGAACGTTTTATTTTATTTAATTTCATGTATTCATAACATATATTATAGGTAATTTTAGCTTTCTGCACGTCTTCTCCATATAAACTTGAACTGACCCAAATCTCGCACTCCTCCGTGCGCGCAATACGCTTAGAAAGGGGTGCAAAGTTTTCTTTGCACCCCTTACTGCACATCCAGGTCCTGCGGCTGTCAGGATGATCTAATAAGTCACAAGGTAAGGTAAGGTAAGGTAAGGTATATCGATAGGTACTTTAACAACTAGTGGTTACTGTAAGCCTCAATAAAGACATGATTTTTTGCTACTGCCCAAATAAACACAGCCTTAATGGTTTTTATGGCACTGAGCAATGGCACGAATGTTTATTTACGAGGAATGTGAATGTAATTTATAAAGATAATTATAAAAAAAAAGAGATATATTTAAATGTGTAGAAAGAATATTAAATGTAAGGCACAATCCACGCTTTTTACGTGAAATATCAGATAAATACAAAAACACACGAATATACTCGCATTACTCGAATATAACTAAATATTAACTTATAAGCAGTGTCTTAATCGATTTTGAACTTTTAAAAACAAAAATGCTTACTTACAGTTTAAATATAATTGCAAATGGAATGATGTTTAAAACAACATATACATATTAGAGTAAATATGCATAAGCAATCTTTTTACCTTAAATTTGATTCTGTTGTATAAATACTCGTACATAAGGATTGATAAATTACAAAGGCCTCAATTCTCTAAGGACGCGGAATTACGGGGTCGTTGTTGGCGAATGAAATTTAATTAATAGCACAGACGCAGTTCCCTCCACTCCCCCCCCCCCCCTCGCCCGAGACTGTAATAATATTGGCGTTTGATTGTTTCGCAGAGGCACTACAAACATGAAAACATGAAATGTAATGACGGCCTGTTGATTGCACAAAGACGTTTCAAATCCAGAAAAACAAATAAGTTAAGTAAAGTAGAGACTAACATCTAACAATAAGTATTCATCAAAGAGATTAAGTATCAGCTATTGTAAAATTCAACATTTAGTGCTAATGGCTAAAAAAAATATTTTTTTTTAATGCGTTACGGAGGAAAGTGATTTAAAATAACAGAGGGCGTGAATCATACCTTCCTAAAGGATATTGACCATGGGGAGTAATTCTTGAAAACAATCCAATAATTTAGTATTCAAAAACAAGCGTTTGTAGACCGGTTTTGCACGCAAAACCGAACTAAAAACGCTTAATTTGACATACTAAATTGCTTTCATGAATGACCCCCTAGGTGTAATTCGATATCTGTGTTCTCTCTTCAAAACCCTAAAATTGATTTTATCAAAATCATAATAAACTGAACGAAAATATATTACGTTCTGAATAAGAAATTGTATGCGAGAATGTGAGTAAGGCATAGAAGTAAAATTTGGTTTAGGGTCGCAGACTGTATTATATTTTAATCATTCAAAAATAGCGAATTTATTACAGATTAGACTCACTCTTCCGATTCGATGTTAAAATTCAGAATTCTATCTTGAATTCTACAAGTTGTAGACATGTATCAAAAACTGAAAGAAAGAAATGATGTCGCCAAGGACATGTTTCTAAAATTTAGTTATTTGCGAATCGGCACTCTCCCATTGTCTTAAAACATTTTACTGTATGTAGATAATACTTATTTAACCATACTTAATTTATTACTTTATTTGAACATATACATACAAATCACACACACTCACAACTACCACAAACACCACTCACAAATTACACATAACACATCAAAAAATTCTACTGTATACGACGTATATAATATTCATAATCTATGTATATTTTAAGAACACTTCCAAATTTTTTATGCTAATGTTAATTAATATTGTAAAATGTCCGAAATCCATAATTGGTTTTGTATATTAGTAATAAGTTTTGTTTGTAATGATAAAAATGAATACTGTTGGATTTTTCAATAAAGAATAAATAAAAAAAAAAAAAAAAAATGCAGGCTAACCTAAAGTAGCCTGACGCAGTTTCTTCTCTCATTCGTAAGGATAGAAACGAAAATGAGAAAAATTGTTTAGGCACTTTATAAATATTCGTTTTCTAAGACAAACGTTCTAAAGATATATGTTGTCCTATGTAATAAACAGCGTTTCCATTTAACAAGAGTTATTTTAATGTCAATAACTAAAACTGCAATCGACGTAGCATTTGATACAGGTTATGATAAAGTGCTCATCCCGCAGAAAGTGCCTTCCAAAGGACGTTTAAGAATGTTGGTTGAGTCAGTTGAAGGGGTGAATTTGCTGAGCGTACTGCCGCGCCGCAATCGGGCATGACTTTGAAGCGAACCTTTTAGCGTAATTGAATCTTGGCACAAGTTGCCCGCTCGCCGAAACGTCTTCACTAATGGACATGGGAATTCCTCGCTCGTAGCGGCGAGCATGTGTCGACGGCCGAGAGGGCCTCTACGTCACCTGAAGAGGCCGTCCTAAAAGCTGCTCCTTGA
This sequence comes from Neomicropteryx cornuta, assembly GCA_020383195.1. Classification (NCBI taxonomy): domain Eukaryota; kingdom Metazoa; phylum Arthropoda; class Insecta; order Lepidoptera; family Micropterigidae; genus Neomicropteryx; species Neomicropteryx cornuta. The sequence goes on from JAHKQU010000014.1 coordinate 19,563,217, forward strand.
CTCCTGGTTAACCTACGAATATTCATATGGGTTCAACGTACTCGGCGTATTATTTAATAAAACGTATAGTTTTAATATGCAGCCTACTTGAAAAAGATGGAATCATTGATAACACTCGCATAAGTAATCAATTTTATATATTATTTCAAAAAGTCATCAGTGACCTAAGCAATGAATACAGTATTTAAGTTTTTTTTTATCAATATGATTTAAAGAAGCATCAGGACTGGATCACCCACATAATACGTTTTCACTGTAGACACGGTCCTATTCAAATTGAGAACCTCTATTTACTGATGAAATTAATGTTCAAAGTTTATGAATACAAAATAAAACGATAGTTTTAAAAATTAAAAAGGTTAACATTGTTAAAAAGGTTGAAACTCGGATTTATCTCTTTGTGGAAAAGTTGCCCAAGTTTCACTTCATCGTGAAAGTTAAAATTCCAATCGATTACAAATTGAAATTATTTATTACCCTCACGAGCACAACTTAATGTTTAATAGGTAACAAGTTAAGTGTCCTCTACAAAGTCGATATTCTGTGAAATCGCCAATACGTGACTGGCGAATTCAAACACACATTAGCGCTTAGCATGTGCTTCCAATGAAAGCGGCCACTGTGAGCGAGGGATGTGAGCTGAATTTGAGAGACATCTAAACACACCAATCGAGTTTACTACGATGCGAAAAGGGAGTTGTTGGTAATACCTCAATAAATTTTTCTTTGTTTATACACAATACACAACAATAGAAGACCAGCAGCAGACTTGAATAATAATAATAATTAATAATAATTATTATTATCTTTATTTTTTTCTGAATACAAGCCTTACAAATAAATATGTTCAAGTTACAATTTTACACGATAAATATACATTTTACAATAATTGTTTAAAGTAATCTACCTTCAATTATCGAAGGTACACTAAGGTTAACAGTACTAAGCGGACTTTTTATTCATAGCGTGCCAGTGTGTGTGTGTGTGTGAGCCCGCTAGATGCCAGGCAACGAGTACTGTGCTATTGCACTAGGAAAACCTGTTCTGCAATAGCGACAGATGCGCGTGAATAGTTATACTATTTGTTGTGTTTTGATATTTCTGTGAATTCACTAAAATAACAAGAATGTCTATGAGGGCCTAAGCGACGACAGAGTAATAAAAATATTAATGAATGGCTATGACACCATAGCTATCACTGCTTCTTTACATTGTTTAGTAGTAGTAAATTATATGACGTCTTAAAGTTACGCCCTACAGCCGTCATTATAGGCATCTTCCCATAAGACTACTCGCGCCTGTGGTACCAACTTGTCATGGGTTGCTTGATTTCCTATCTTTACTTGTGCATGCGGCACGTTTAGCCAATTCGATAAGAATTGACAGTGGGTTATTCTTACAGAAAAAAGAACATACAGTGGGTGGTGTCATATTCATGACATTCTTTCAATTCATAATAAATTCTATCGCCATTTTATTTTTTAATTTTTTTAAATAGAATCGCGGCTAGTAATGAAACAACACGCGGACATAATATTTCATTTCATAATAATTATAATAGGGCACTGGACATTCTTTTACATGTTTCTATTTGCGCAGATGACTTTGTATTATTTATTTTAACTGGCCACTAATAAATAATACGTTCCAACAGCCGTGCTGTCATATTTTTGAAATTCGAATATAATCGCACTCTGCTGATGAGCGCCTTATCGAAATGTGATGTTTTATTCTTCACTTCACTTAAATCAGATACAAATGTATCCTACGTTATACATAAATATACTCGGTAATTATAATTTTAAAATAACTATTTTGACGTTATACACCGCCAGCTTCACAGCTTCATATTCAAATACCCTAGGTGTTTGAATATGAAGTGAAATGTACTTAGATTCAGTGTTGCATATTAATATATTATTCATCATGGTGTCGAGAAAAAAAATGTAAACTTTACTTGATATATTAAATTGTTCTTGTGACACCAGCGCCAGCTCGAAACGCGCAGGTCGTTGACCGCGCTCAGTAAAGGCTACGAGGTATGGATAGTGTTTTGCCACTGTAAATGCGATTTACATCAGCGCTTTAATAAAAATAATAAATTTAAAGATGAATTATTTACATATATTATTAGGTAAATTCTTACTCGTAATAGGGTACATGAACACATTTTAAGAATTCGGGAATGGACAACCTGTATATCGAAAGTAAGAAACCACTCCAGGCACCGCCTATGTAATTCCTTTATCTAGTTGCGTTCCAAATTTTTCAAATCAACAGCATCAAAGGCTGATAGTAGATTTTATCTCTATTGCTTCAACTAGGGCATCGATTACGCTCGTGGGGGTTAAATCGTCCAACCCCCACCTGAGCAACACGGCAGCCAGCGAGAGCATCCACTTGAACCGGAGCCCACAACGATGAAAATTGTGTTTGCTTATGGGCGGGTCCGCGTATCCACTACGCCACGTTAAGTTTCCAATATACGGACATTATTGGTAACTTGATCAGCGGGTAATCAAATTTCAAGTCGCACAGAAGACCTTCTCGACCCCGGGAATTAACACTACACACATACCTTTATAACTACACAAAACCAATGCCTAGAGGACACAGAGAAGACAGTTGAATATTCTATAGGTGATGATTTTAGAGGCGTGGTTTTCGAGAAGAGATAAAACGCATATAATTTGATGTTATGGCTAAGAATTTAGTTTTATTATAAAGATAAGGGTTTGCCATTATGTTTTAAAAATGATTTCGGGTAAGTGGCCGCCGCGGCTGACTCGAACAAATTCCAGCCGAGAGGCCCAATTTTCAACCACTTTTTGCAGCAAGTTGGGCCGTATGTCAGCAATAACGCGCCGAATATTCTCTTCCAAGGCGTTAATCGTGTCCGGCTTATCTGCGTAGACAAGCGATTTCACATAACCCCACAAAAAATAGTCCAGCGGTGTTAAATCGCACGATCTTGGAGGCCACGCCACAGGCCCACGACGCGATTTTTACTTTATTTTAGAGTGATTTAAAAAAAAATTTAGAGTGTTTTTTTCTAAACTTGCACTATTTGCAAACGTTGTTCAGGAGTAAGTCTATTCATTATGAAATGGCAAACCAAACTGAGCATAAATCAGATGACAGCTGTCAAAAACACCAACTACGAAAAAAGTAGTGCCAGATTGAAAACCACGCCTCTAAAAAAACACCTATACATATACTATATTTCAAAAAATAATTTTAACTTTCAAAAGCTGCATTTCAATTTGATGCATTTGTAATTATCATCGATATTCATAAATAATTAAAAGGAATATTAAATCTAAAAAAAATAAAAATAAAGTTAAAAATATTTGCTATGAAATCTCACAAAAACACTCTCTTTAATTATTTGTAGATAAATTGACTTAGCGTGTTAATTATTATTTTAAAATGTTATTATAAGTATACTTATTTTTTGTTTGTAAAATACTACTAAGCTATAAAAAATGTATTTAATGCACGTGTATATGTATATTGTAAAGGACGTGTAAAATACAGAACAAAATCATCTGAACATATTTCACAATTAATAATATCTGTATTTCACACACCTGGTTTCCAGCAGATAAGCCATGGGCTTGGCTGGTACATAAAAGGAAGGAATTGTAAATTTGTTGAATAAACCAAATAAATAAAATAAATAATTATGCATTTAGATAAACTCATATTTTAATTGATACGTATTTTTTATATGCAATAACGTGTAAATATGCAACACTGATTATAATTAAATATAATTAATACTTTCCCATATTTTGTGTTAGGTGAACCTACTTTTCAATTTAATTATTTGGCCGTTTTATTGTGATGGTGCATAAAATCCTAAAAAAAAAATTCACTTGTAACATAGATATATTGATAGTCTAACATAGCCAAAGGTGAATTATTTTTTAAAAAGCAGCTAGGATATCTCTAATTTTATATTTAATCTGTAATAGCACTATTTAGAGCCTAAAGGCTAATTATTCTAATTGAGTCGTTTGGGACACGTCACGTTGCCAACCATACTGAACCAGTCTAAATTAGGACAGTTTTTTTGGAGAACTTTGCTTTCAAGTTCTATGCGAGTACGGTCAGTTTGCGGACCGGACCGTATTTAACTAGAATATGGAAGGGATTTTGTGCGCACAAAAACTAATCCAGAACGGTCTCCTCGGTGACTCTAATAATACAGTTTTTTGTCAATACGTGGACCGCGCGCGGATCCCACTTCAAACGAGACAGTTCAGAGGTCGTGCGAGGTCACGTGGTAACGCAACCAGGTCCTCGGCACGTTCAATAAATATAATGTAGCCGTAATTTACGATATACCGAAATAAAGACAGAAGGACAATTTAGAGAGAGGGGATGTGCTGAAAACCAGCGTTTCTCTCCTTAAGAGGGGAGTAGTCGATATTTATATGTTCAGAAAAAGTGCTGCGCCACGACCGATGTTCACGATCCGTTGGCCTACCCCGTCCCCACAACCACCAAACGCCCTATAATCATAAGGAAATTCGACAACTACATACATAAAATCAGAACCAAATCTTTTTAATCATTACTCAAATATTTAAAAAAAAAACCCCTTTCCCGCCAAACAGATTTTGATGAGCTTTCATTATAACAAATAATTTTATACCAAATTTAACAATATTGTCGTAAATTAAAATGCTCATTTATTGATAGTTTGCAACTAGTCAAAAAATAAGAACATTTTTTTTTTCTTTTTATTTTTTAATACACATAATACATTAAATGGGTTCTGGCAAAAACATGGTTTTGGCTGCCAGAAACTCAACTTGATGACAAGTCTTACAAACTATACGTACTAAATTTATATATGTACATTTTTTAATTAGATGAAAAAGAACAAAAAAAAGAGACATTTAACACAGCGAAAAAGAGTACACGAAAAATAAATAACTAACTTTAAAACATAACCTTAACACAAGTAGAACACAGTTCAAGAGATTCCATGTAGTAGATTACTATACAATAATCCTATTGATATTTAATCAATTTAATTTGATTTATTTCATTGAACTAGGACAGACAAATAGTCTAGTTAAGAAAGCAGCGAACAGAGTTTGCAGTGATACTTTTTAATATGTATAAACGAACCTGTAACTAATAAAATGGGTAAGTAATTGTTTTTATAAATCAATAAATAAAATAAAAAAAATTGGCATCAGCGTTTGTATGAAGATTTTGAGCGAAGACGGTCCTCTTAAAAAACGAGTGAGTGAACTTAGCATAACCCATTTATTGCGATAGATAGAAAATGTAATGGTGAAAAAATGTATGTACTAAATAAATGTAGTTTGAGAACAATGGGGTTCCGTTCGGTACGGGGCCCCAAAAACAGAGAAAATCGGTAGCGACATGTCGACGCGAAGGTTTTCCCTAATTCGGAAGTTCGGCCCACGCGATCGACCGCGCCGCTGAAAGCGCAATCAGTCGTTTGATTGAGCGTTTTTCTTTCGAAAATGGACGCCGCGTCGCGTCGCCTGAACAAGGCCCACAATTATTTTAACGAGTCCGTCTGCGGCGTGGACTAATGGATCGTGCAATGAGTACAGTTCGGCGGAAAACGGCGACGCAATCATCATCCGAAAACTCAGTACTTCAATTAAAACATAATAATGATAATAGTAATTGCAATAAGAACATAGTGATTAAAAATATAAAAAAAAAACCTACACGACACGATGACAGCAAGGCATTAATATTACGTAAGGGGGTGGCTCGATTTAGATAACTTCAAAAAAAACTGACCCTAAAATATAAAAGAAACAATCCTAAAAACATTATAAAGTATGGTCACCTAAGAAAATATCCAACCAATTGCGTGTCCAGAATCACACCTTAAAAAGATACTGCTGACTCTTAGTTCAACCTGTATTCATATCTAAAATATTCATAGCTATTTGTTTTTTTTTTTTTTTAAATGTATTTGCGTAATTTTATTATATTCATCGTGTATTTTTTTCCACATTGTTGTATTTTAAAAACTATTATGTCATAAATTTTTGTATGTCTCTGAAAATAAATTATCTTATCTTATGAAGCTACCCCTTCGGAGTTCGTGCGTTTCCTGACACTATAAGGCAGTGACGGAAAGGCAGTCAACCGAGCAGAAGCAGGTAAATTAATAGGCACGGAACTTAAAAAAACACAATAATCACGCAGACGAGATGGTGTCATTATCGAGCGGATGGGCGTATGTTTACTGCCGCGGACGGGAAACCGTATAAATTTTATTATTCGCGAAAGGTTATAAGGAGCGGCGGTAAAAACCGAAAGCAATACCCCACCGGCAGGGTTCGTTCTTGAGGTTACGATTCGGATCACGTCCTGACCTATATTAACCAAACCTGAACAGCGGGAGAGCTTACGGAGAATCAGATCTGCGGGGTAGCGCGGCTAACCTCAGTAAAAGTACAATGTATTTTTTTTTTCATATTGACCCTCCCCCCCCCCCCTCCCTTTCCTTTCAACCAGTGAGAGGCCATATTACTATAGGAAAAGAAAGGAAGCGTAAAGGGCTAAATAATTCATTCCACGAGCTCAGGTCTTACTTTATAGTTTCAAAAGATATAGGTACGAGGTGTGATCAAAAAGTAAGGTGACTTCAAATTTCGCGGGCTACGTCCGTTGGATCTTCGATTTTTTTTTTTTTTGTTATGTTGGTATACTTGTTTTTAACATCTGTAAAAAGTTTCAAGAGTATAGCATTTTTTGTTTGTTTGTGAGAGGCATTAAGAGGTGTTTTGCGTGTTCGGCGATTTTCTACTGTCGAAAAACATGTATCAAAGAGTTTGCATTAAATTTTGATTAAAAAATGGAATCAAGTGCTCTAAAACTCTTGAAATGTTGACAGTGGCATACGGTGAAAAAAAATATTTACAAGTGGTATAAACTCTTCCAAGAAGGCCGAGCAGAGACACCAATGACGAACCTCGCTCTAGACGCCCAAGCACGTCATCAACTGATGAGAATGTTGAAGAAGTGAAGAAAATAGTGTTGAGGAATCGTCGAATTACCATAAGAGAAGTTTCTGATGATATGTTGAGGTTATTCGCCGTTTGCGTGAAGCGATACGATAAAAACTCCAGGAATTGTGGAAAAATCAGTCATGGTTATTGCACCACGATAATGCGCCAGCTCACACGTCATTGCTTGTTCGTAATTATTTAGCCTAGCCACCGTATTTGCCGGATTTAGCCCCCTATGACTTCTTCCTGTTCCCGAAACTCAAGAACCCCATGAAAGGAAATGATTGAGGACATAAAGACCGCATCGCTGAATGAGCTGAAGCCTATACCAAAAAGTGTTTATCAAAAGTGCTTTGAGGATTGGAAAAATTGTTAGCACAAGTATATTGTATCTGAGGGGGGTTACTTTGAAGGGGACAAAATAAATATTGATAAATGAATAAATATTTTTTGATAAAAATAAAGAGTCACCTTACTTCATCCCTCGTATAAGTACGGAACCCTAAAAATTGGAAATTTCATAGCACTTTTCACTGCGACTGCGAACGCAAATAAAATTAGTTTAAAGATTGATTGGCCCGTGCAGTCCGTGTGTTAAGCTCACATTAGGCGGTCGGTACGACATTGGTCGGTACGACAGCGATACAACAATGCGCAATGCAATGAATGCTGCGTAAGGCCGCTTGCTAACGGCACGACCGGGAGTGCTTGACCACAATGCGAATTTCAGCCGGGCGTCGAGCGACGTAGCGGTTGCTTGATGGTCTTTGATCTTCGGACGTAGGTATATTATGTTGTGTTAAAAATAAAAACGTGATTATTGCCTTGAAAATATGCATAATGAGTTTTCATTATGCGCGAAAGCATTGAGTAAATTCGAATTTAGCAAAAAAGGCAGCCTATGGTACGTTTCATACGCAAACCAAGAAAAAACAGATAAGTTTGCTATTATTTCCAATGAAAAAAAATCTTTTCGGCACGTCGGAAGACGGAGATAGATTTCAGTGGATCAAAGTAGGGGATAAGCGAAATCCAATTGTACGAACTTATATGAAACATTCCTTTCGATATTTAAAGCTACAATAGTAAGTATATAAAGACATTATTACGATTATTCCTTAGTTATGTGACTTCATTTGGACTTATTGAAGGATTAATATAAAATTCGATATCCTATATACTAGGAAAGTTATAGTAAAATTTCATTTTTTCGAAAAAAAAACCCGTTCCTGAGCCCCTAGTCTGATTTTGCTTATTAACGAACTTGACCGAGATTTTGTGCCCTTAAATTTTATGTATCAATTTGAAAGTGATTGGTATAAAATTACGGCAGTTATTGTGTCCACAAGAAAGTGATATAGATAGATAGATAAATATATAAACATATATATTAACTTTTAAACTGAGGAAGCTTTTGGGTTCTAGAGGATGTGAAACGCGAAGATATGTCGAAATTTTCGGGAAATCGTAACATGGTACCCATTACAATAGGTAACTTTTCTAATGAAATCTACTTTTAAAAAAAAGTTATACATTTTATATCAAAACCATAGCCAAAACTCAAACATAAAAAGTCTAATATCCGCGATAGCATAAGCCCTGCTGAAAGATTGGCTCTAATATTTTTTTGAGGAACAGCATATGGATATTGATTAAAAACTCTTGATCAATATCCACCGCCATGCAACACTGTCGACCATGCGTAGATGCGGTGTTTTTTAATGTCGCAGCGCGATATACCGACAGCACGTCGCGTCGTATTGATGTAGCGTGCAGACTCGATTTACTGATCTAATTCCGAGTATTTGTCGCATCGCTGTCGTACCGGTCAATTAGGAAATGGTCCGCAATAGGACATCTGTATGACAGTTGTCGCGTTTATGTCGTATCGCTGCCGTACCGACCAAATGGATACGGGCCTTAGGCGGCAAAACAACTGCAGTTGTCCACCCGAATGCATAGAAACCCCTCATGTTGAGTTTATGAGATTAGTATAGGAATCGTCTTCCCCGCTGCAAATCGACGTTATTGCAAACACACGTCCGTGTGTTCTGAGACTAAGATGGTAGTTAAAAATAACCCAAAGATGATTCCGCTAAAATGGTTTTTCTCGCATGCGCAGCACATCAAAAATATCATGTTAATATTTTAATTCATAATGGTCAAAGAAAATTTTAATTTTCTAACGGGCTATGCGATAAAATTTTGGAAGACTTTGTACTTTGAATGTATGAGTTTTGTCAATTATCTTATAGCCGAATTAGTGGCGTAAGTCACAAAATATTTGTATCGTTATGAAAATCCATTATTCGTTTTATCGTTATAAATTAACCACCATTGGCATAATCAAATAATTGAGATTAATAATATGAAATGTAAAGATACGTAGTGCGCCGAGTAAATAAAAAACGATTTATTTTCTGTACTCAGCCAGGTATATCTTTAGTTATAGATTATGTGTAATTTTTATAAAATTTCTGAGTACTAAAATATCTGAAATCATGAGGCTGCCTAAGCTTAATTTAGTGTTTTCAGAAAACAATGAAATGGTCAACTTGCATGATTGTCTAAAATTAAATAAATTTCAATTTAAAAAAAAAAGTACAGATGTAATAAATAATTGTGAAAATATGTTTAATATATTTATATTTTCGTTTCCGTTTTTGTTTGTTCTTAGTTCGTTTGAATTATAAATATATTATTTGGACGACATTTATAAATTGTTTTATTTTCTGAATAGCTTAAGTATATATAGGACGCTGTGTCTAGATATATGTAATGTACTTCTATGTAAATGTAACCATCATGTTAATCTATAGATTTATTTCAAGCTAAATAAATGAATAAGGAACATTCGAAAAATTTGGTGCGTTAGTGTTTTGAACTGAATGATTTCGTTTTTTTTTTTTTTCAATTGACTAATTAAATTAACAATACGTTAACCACTACTTATTTCAAATCAGTAACCCTTAACACACAATTACCATTAACCCTTAATACAATTGTATCACATTCCAAATCTTATCGCAAACACCAGTAGTAGGTTCTAGGGCAGATTCTGCGGAGACATTACGTTGATTTTCTAAGGTTCATTCGTCCGAAAGCGGACTCTTTGCTTAGGCAAGCTGTACCTTAAAAGGGCGGTCAATGGCAATTTTACCTAATGGTCGTTTATTTAATGAGACTCTATTAGGACCAAACATCTACCAAAGACAGATAATCCATGCGGCAAATGTTGAAAGGATAGTTTTTGTCTTAGATCTATCTGGCAATCTATTAGACAAAAGCTATTAAGATCAGGAAATTATTACAATTCATTGAAAAATAAAGGGATTAAAAAAAGGTAAAAAAATAATGACCTACATTGTTTTTAACTAAAATGCTAACTCATTTGATGGTTATGCTCAGTAAATATATAGATGTTTTTTTTGACGGATATTAAAACGGACTTAGTAAGAATAATAGTATATATATCTTATTTGTAGTAAGCAATAAAAAAACTGATCCACCAAGTGCAAACACACCGCTAATGCTAAATTTTTGAGCTACGTCATACTAAAAGTAACTTAATAAAACTTCTATGGAATCAAATAAAAATATTCCGTCCCAACATAAAACAGGAAAACGTTTATTGTTTGCTACTTTTCGCTAGGCATAAATAACTTGTAAAAAGGGACCAATCCTAAACTAATCCCAATCATATGCAAAAAAAAAATAATAGTAAAAATACATTTTTAAAAACAAGCTTTTAAAAAAAACGTGTTTGAATGCGTATACAAAATTTCGTGTCTGTGCTGTTGACCGTTGAGGAGTTCTGTCGTCTGGAGCCATTCCTGAGTGGAGAATCAGATCATGCCTACCATAAAAATGCATTGTTATCGAAACTGAACTAGCATGTCAAATTTCAGCTCCGTAGGATAAGAGGAAGTGGGTTTAATTTAGCTTGCAAGGTTTGACCTAAAGCAACATACAACTTGCAAGGTAAGATCAAAGAGAGTTTGGAGATGTGTGCTAGAAGTCAAGGTGGTGAATCTACGGAATGCGGACCCGAATCCGAGAACTTTAAATTACTAGTTATTTACTAAAACACCACTAAAATTTAAAAAAAAATAATATTCCTACCCTAAAAGTCGATATCACAGACCCATGTCATTTGTTCAAATCCTCAGATCACAGCCCAGCTTCATCACAAGTTTAAAAGATTTATTTGATAGCAAAAGAGGGTGTTTTAGAGAGTGTAAATATTTTTTTCAGGGAGAGTGTTAACTACTATCATGACATGCAACAAGACAAATAGCGCAAACGAGAAATGACAAGTTTTAATAGATAATGATTAATGTATACATAATATTATGTTATATATTATATTGACGGCTTACCCAACCCATCAATCAAGCTATTAAATTATGCGCCCCTCTTAAGACCAGTTCATCATATCGTTTCAAAACGGAGATAGGAATAGGGAGAGGGTATGAGAGCGAGAGAGGCATCCAAAATACGCCAAAGCGAGTTTTCCGTCTATCAAACTTAAACGGGTTCATAATTCAAGTAAAACACATCACGTGCGTGATATATAGGGGCGAGTCTTGCTTCTTTAAAACTTTGAAGTGATGCGATAAGGGTCGTCGATATTCAAAAGCTACAATAAATATAATGGTGCTAAACATTTGTATTAGGCCCTTATTGCAATTAAATCAGGTTGGAAAAATACGTAGTAAATGCACGTGTGTATAATCAAATATATTATATTTATTATGAGCCACTTATAACATAACGCTTTGCTTCCCCTTCCATCATAAACAGACTTTAAAATAAATATACTGCCAAAAAAACTAAGAAAAAATACAATAAACAAAAGCGTTCGACCTAAATGTTTAAGTCGGCGCAGAAACATACCGCATGTAACTTTCGGTTTAGCTAGTATGTATGTAGCCTTAAGCGCATATCATTTTAATAAATTTTCATATTTCTTGTTTTGGGATTTTTCACGCTTTTTGAACAGAGCTTTCCTGACTTTTCGGGTAACACACTCGAAGAAAATATGCAGGTTCTGTTTAAATAATATACTAATACTAAACAATTTATAGAAGCAGTTGATATTGTGATGACATGCCTTGTGAGACGGATTTAAGAGTGAGTAGTACCCTGGCCAGAATTCCATTTTGACCGCAACAGGGCATTTGAGGGAAAATCAAGGGAGGCAAGCGGGGAAACGGCCGATACGCGGGATTAGGCGAGCATCGAAGTTGAACACCTGCGTTAGTGTTGTATTACACCATCATATTCTTTTATTATATTTTACTGATTGCATTTTAATGAAACGATTTATATTTCATCAAATTGTATGTTTTTCACACAATACTCACTTGACGCCCGTTCTCAAGATAGATTAAAACTACTGATGCAGTTTTTAATTTTACATACATAGGTACTGAATAAACAAATTATTATTTTATTTAATATTAACTATTGTAATAAGTAAATTTTTGTATACATTTTCAAAATGCATAATATAGTTGTTACATAATAAAAAAAAACAATTTCTGTAAAAAAAACACATGGGTAGATACTTGAGGCGTGAGTGATTCCCGTGCCTTCAATAATTGCTTTCATTTGGTTAGATATTAAAGAACTACTAAATGCCAGGAGTCAGTGGAATAAAGAGTAAATGGTCGTGACTATGTGTTGGTTCGAAGCTACGACCTATGGATTAGTATTCAAACGCCCTAGACCAAAGTTCATAACATATTGATAGATTCTTAACCTTTCATTAGATATTAAACCCTGTAATGGCAGTCTTAGTAAATCGAGACCTTCTTTTTTTGCTTCTTAGCTTGGGATTTTATGTGATGGTATTTATCGATTGTCACCTAATTTAACTTTAGCTTTTAGTTACAAAACAAAGGAGTTATTTATAAGTACGGGTACGCAGTGTCTTTTGTGTTAAGAAAGCCGTCTGCCCTATCTGTGCGATTTCAAGCACTAATTTACCCTTAATGCTAATTAAATTTTGATCGAATCAATTTGAAGTCACTTCATTTACGAAGACAGATGCAGTCTACGCGGTTAAAGATTAAAATTACAATCCTTATATATTTATGTCTAATAATCATTCGACACAATATTGTTAGAAAAGTAAATAATGTAAAACTGTGTAATGTAATAATTATAAAGAATAAATAAATAATGTAATAATAAGATAAATAACTCGAGAGCTGTTATTAAAATTAAAAAAAAGTTAAATAATTTAGATTAAACTGCTGCAATTAGCACAGAACAAGACTAGAGTTCTATTGAGATCGATGTAGTCTAGTATTAAAAACGTTTGATTTTGGACCAATCGGTCGCGGGTTCGTTCCGCACATTACGTAGTCGTACCATTTTTAACGCTGAGTAAAGACCAAAATAATTATAATAGCAAAAAAGAATATGTACGCATAACAAAAATCTTCAACAATAATCTTTATCAATAACAATAACAAGAATCTTTTGTAAACGCAAAGATTGTGAATGCACTATTTTCAATATGGAGCTTTGAAATCAAATGATAGTTCATTTTTTTTCTATTTTTTAAATAAAGTAGGTATCTTGCTAAAAGTCAAATTATCAATAGCTAATGCCAACAAACGAGCTATTTTAAAGTTTTTAATTTTAATTTTAGTTGCGGATTAGCAACTACTTGCGAAGTATGTTTGAATGTTTGGACATTTTAGACAGCTGAATAATTACAGTCGGCTTCAAGGCATAACGTGACGCGGAAAGCGCACTTTCATTTCATCAAAAATTCATCTGAAAAGCCCGTCACGAACAGAGGCGATCTTTAGACGGAGCACCCTCCTTAGGAATGTCCTCGGGCGAGCGGAGAGAATAAAATAAGGCCCGAGTCGCTAATAAGGCAACCGAACGGGAAAATGAGGTGGCCATTCGACACTCCTGAGGAGAGGACGACGATGCAGCGTTAAAATTTATCGCTCGAAGCGAAATGGCTTCCCTTCATAACGGGGTCATATTTACGGCGGGCCTTGCTTCAATTGCCGACGGGGTCCGCGGGTTAGGGATGGCGTGGTGAGTGAAATATCGATACATTCAGCCTCGGTGAATTATTGCTCTCCATATCGAAACTTGCAGTTAACGCTGGCTTTTATTTTATAAGAGTCTTGCCATCTTCAGCAACATTTTTAGTAATCTTCTAACAGAAAGTAAGTAATATATGCTATTACAGATATATATTGTAGAATAAGTCGCTTGGCTGTGGTTTCTCAAGTTTAGGATATCTTCAGATCGTTTATTCGTTAAGTCAAGTAAGGCCCAAAATGATTAAATATGACCTAGGTCTATCATAGTAACGTTTTAAAATTAAATTTGTATATTTTGAACGTTCATTTTAAGAAGCACCAAGATTGTTGTTTTTATTATTCGTATTCAAATACAATTTTAATTTTATTCGAAAAAGAAGGTCAAAAAACAGTTCGGGGAACGTTTCCATTGTTTACAATACTGTGAAATTTATTACAGGCTGCGGGGCTATGCTAATTGTATTTCTGCGGAAAATGACAATCGTCAAAAACAAAGTCGCCGTAGAAGATTAGTTCAGTGAAATAATTTATTCAACGCTTAACCCCAGGCGACATCTTAGAACAATATTTTTGAGACAAAAGATTTCTCAGGCAAATCCTCTACCGATGGGGATTCGGTAATAAAATTAAAACCTGCTACGAGGGTGGAGGTAACGACTTCTCCTAGCAGATTACTTTTGGGGTGGTAAATTTAACTAGACAGACGTTTTATTCCCCCACTATATTGTAAATGAATTACAAATTCACTTCAGCACTGCTGACGTATTTTAATTTATGTATTTTTTATTTATTACTTTAAATAAGGTTGTATTTAGTAAATCGTTCAGAAAAAATATATAATACTTACGATGATTATTTCTCACAGGCACACATAAAGCCTAAGACTTATACGGGCCCTCACACTTCGTTGGCAAATGTCTATTTTTCTTGATCGATTTCTTGAGTCTCAGTATAAGTATTTCTTATACTCATACATTTAATTTAGCGATTATTTAAATAGATCTGACAAACAAATAGATTCACCCCAGAACAGACCTTGTCTAGTGGGGTGATAAAATCCACACCACCTAAACTGTTTTCTTACGCCTTATAAGATTCACATAAATCTGAATCGTGAAATTTGTATTTGTATCGAGAAACCATTTTAACAGACATTTTATTGGTGATAATATCCGTAGATATTAGACGTGTTTTTAATATACAGGGGTGTTTTTAAATTTAGGGCACTCATTTTAGGATGTGGATCAATGTCCACAATCAAACATATTGGAAAAATGTTTCTCAATTACGAGGAGACTTTAAAATTAAATATGAATCTTTTGTGACCGCACGCGGCTCGCGAAGCACTTCGAAGAAAAACAGTTTTTTATTAATATAATTATTTTAAAAATGATTCTTTTTTTTAAATTATATTTCTTTTTTGTGAGACCGGTTTAGTTACCGATATAGATATCGATATAGAACCTTATAAAAGGAGTGACCATTATTTTGGGCCCTACTAAACTAGACCAAATGCGCCTGCCTTAAAGTCAGGGGAGATGGTGGTAATTAAGCGTTAAAAATGGTATGACCATGTGCAGTTTCGAACCGGCGACCTTTGGGCCAATAGTCCAACGCCTTAACCAGTAGACTACCACGATCTTACAGGTCTCCCGAAACCATTCCCGATAAAAAATCCAGCTAATTGGCCCTGCGATTACAAACATGATTTGGACAAGAGGACATATCGCAATTCACCATGATTTCTGAAAGAAAATAATAAACTTAAGATGATCGGTAATCAGCTGATCGCCCTCTCGCTATGCGTAGGTCGTTAAATCGGTCAAGGTTACGAGATATTGATCGCGTTGTGCCATGGCAAAGACAATTTACATCAGCGCTTTAAATACTACTAATCGGACACACTATAACTCTTCATCGTGACTATATCCTAATAAAAAAAAAGTTCTTAAATACGTGCAAAGAGAACAACACTATGTTAAGGGCGTTTCTATGTTTCAATATAAAGGTACCGAAATAAAAAGCGACCTCAGCCAAGTTAGCAACCTCGGAAAGCAAAGCGCGCACTCGGAGGGCAACGCCGCGGTGCGTCGCGTGCGCGCTTAGTTCCGTAAACACGTGGCGCAGAAAAGGGAAAAAATAATGGTCGTTTCATTTCTCGGTCGCCCAATTTAACGACACCATAAACGTAAATTCGGCGAAGGCCCGACCGCCCGACCGCCCCGGACGGCCGGGGCGGCCAGGGCGGTCGGTAAGCCAGGGCGCGCTTAAGGCCAAATGGAAAATCTCCCTGGAACAGAAGCGCCCGTTACGGTTAGCGCCTGACGCGAGAAACACGCTGGAAATAAATCGTTCGTCTATTTTGTTTTACTTCGCTGCGTGAATTATTCGCAATGCTTGTCCGCGTGTATCGGCGAGCCGGGGATCTATCGACCGCGACCGTCTGGCCAGAAGTAAGGTTTTTTATTTTATAAATGCAATAATACATCTTTACGGACTCCAGGGTCTCGAGCTTAGAAGATTGCGAGCTGATATGATGCTTTTATATAAAACTGTCAATGGTCACATCGACTGCTCGGATCTTTTAGGGCTCATAGATTTCCGGGTTCCATCTAGACCTACTCGCCGTGTGAGACATTCCATCTGCCACGGTTGAGTACGAATTATGCACAGAATTCATATATACATCGATGGTCAACATACTGTTGAGCACCATCGATGGGTGATATAAATAATTTTAAACACAAATATACGACACACGCACTAACGATACACACAAATGAATGCATTAACCGCTAAATACACATAAACACTTTTAAATTAATAAATATTTTCAATATATAAATATACTAAAAATTTTCGAAGAGCTGTCAAAAAACGTTCCAGAATGACGATACATAACTTTGTACTTATATATCAGATCGATATAAATACATTAAAGTGATACTTTTCTTAGTTTTTAAAAAGATTCAATTTCTCCCGCCGTTTTATAATAATTAAGCAGTTTTTTCCTAAATAACTCTCAATTTTCAATATACCTCTCTTTGCGCCGTCCGTACATACATTTGGGTATATGAAGGTTTTTTTGATGGCCAGGGGTTATTTTTATCACGGTTAAAAAGTGACGGGCAGATAACCTGCGCAAAAAAAAGATTGAGAAAATGGGGAAAAAAGCTTTTTCAAGACGAAAGTACTCCTGCAGAGGGGACTTTTTATGATGAACTATAAAGCCGAGGGTGAATATTGCGGTTGGACCCATTTCTGATTTTCCTCCATCCTTATAAACAATATTCGAAGCCAGGTGACGAAACACGGAAACCGATGTGGATCTAGTCTGCGTTGCCGTTGGCAATAAAATCGAAATTTCTTCCATTCGCTGTCAACGGATGATATATCGTTAAATCGGTTTTCATTGCCGTTACCAAGTTACCATTACCGTTATTTATTATATTACCAAATTTAAAGAATCAAATTAATTATTTATGTTCTCATCTATATATTCATATGCGAAAAGAAACTTTATTTATTTTATTTATTTATTTATTCTTTATTGAAAAATCCAACAGTATTAATTTTTATAATTACAAACAAAACTTATTACTAGTAACAGTAAAATTCGGTACAGTATTCTTAAAATATATATAGATTATGAATATTATATACGTATACAGTAGATTTTTTTGATGTGTTGTATGTAATTCATGAGTGATGTTTGTGATAGTTGTGAGTGTGTGTCATTTGTATGTATATATTAAAATAAAATAATAAATTAAGTATAGTTTTAGTACGTATAAAAATAACTTATGATGAAGGTAATATAAATATAATATGTATGTATATTCTATATGTAATTGCAATTACAAGTACTTATATGTTACAATTAATCATTAACAACATAACAATCGAACAATACAATTAGGTTTTACATATTTGTCTTTACTATTAATGATATTGGAAATCTCTTTTTTGTATGATAATAAGGAGGTATTCAATATATCGATTTTTGAAATATCGCTATTGTTATAAAGGGAGCAGATACGTGGTATGGTGGTATTGTTCATTGAATTAATATGATAACAGGGTATACGGAATAATTCTTGCTGCCTAGTTGATCTGTACAGTACATTCTGAATTTTTACTTTCAAAATATTATTGTATTTTAAGAATATAGATATATTTACTAGCATACCTGTGAAAGGAAAATCGCAGTAGCCACGGGCGACTTCAGGATGTTAAACGCATGTTTCAATTCCTTAAGTAAAGTATTTGGTAGTGTGATTATTGTGTGTGTTCTTCATTAAATCCGTCTTAAAAGGTGCCAAACAGCCCACACTTATATAAACAGTTCGTTGAGCATTTGTGTACCCAGACTGAGCCAGATACTCCAGCGGGGAGGCTGCGTTAGCGACGGTGGTATGATTTCGTCTGGGCGTTGAATTGGCTTAACGTTTAATTTCTAGAATATTAGGGTGTCGCTCGTCGCGTGTCGTCTTTATTCGACTCAACTCGCGGCGTCTCCGAGCGGTTCGACGCGACACGTTTATGCATGTGCGAGTTTTCCGCCCGGGAGGAATGATATCTGGGAAAATTTCATATGCAAACATTATTTTGCATTTATATTTAGCATATCGTACGAAGCTTAAAAGCATAACTGAAGGAAAAACAAAGTGTGACAAACGAATAGAAGTTGGTGTGTCGTTTAGGTTAGCATAACTTTGTCTATCAAGGAAGGGTGAAAGAAAGAGAAGAGGAGATTGCTAACCGGAATGGAAATTATTTATGAATTAAACAGCATTCTGTTCCGAAATGTAAAACAATGTTTGGGCGAAGGCACTCAAGTTTTCTAGCACTCAGATTGTACAACTGGATTAGGGATGCACGAATATTAAGTATCTTTGAAAGTAAAAATTCAGAAGAAAAAAAAACACAGAATGGCCTGGTACGGGCGATGTCATCAGGGCTGGTACAAAAAAAAATTGACGATTAGTGCGTGTTTACACTGTTTAATCCACTATTATAATTGTATTTTGATTCATGACAGTGGCAAATACTTCCCTGGAACTATTTTTAAGAAAAACTTAATACATTATTCTAGATATATTCCTTAACTTTATAATGTGGATGCATAAATAAATAAATGAACAGGTTTACGGCTTACATACATAATTTTCTTATATTGATATGAGCTCTTATTTTTATTTTTAAATATAAGGTTACGTTTAAGTGTAAGTTAAAGTTTTTTTAATATAAATTTAGGTTAAGATCTGTTTATTAACATCCAAATATGTCTACTTTGCGCATAGGCTAAATAACTCTTAGTTTTGTGTTTAGGCATGTTTAGCAATTGTAGATTATAGCCGTGTAATGAAACTAAATCATAGTTAAAATAGTGTTTATTTTATTTATTTTTTAATCTTTCTGCATTAAAAAAATAATTATCACTTTGTCATTTTAACATTTCGTAAATCTATGTGATTGTGGCAGTAATTTCTTCTTTATTTTTGCTCACTCTAGTTCAAATGATTGTTGTAAAGTTGTAGAATTACTTATTTTTTTAGCGAATACAAAATTATTTAAATTGATAACTCACAAAAAGCTTTTCAAATTGATAATTTGATAACGGCCGAGAGCATTGTTTCGCCGATATCCACTCCTGCGCACCTCAACCCGCCGTACCCTTGCGCAGCGAGAGTACGCATGCTGGAAGCTCTCTAGAGATACTGTGCTTTGTACGCTACAAATAAACAAGACCGCTGACATTACTGTTTGTTATTGAAAGTCGATTCGTCAGATTGTGATGAACGAACATACCTCACATACTAAAATGATCTTTTAACTACTAGGTATGTAGTTAAATGAAAAATAAATATATATTACTAATCGAAAGGTTAGTGAGTGAAAATAAAAGAAGGTGAAAAACTAGACGGTGAAAATCTCATCGAACAGGTAAAAGTGTATTGTGACTGCGGCGGCGGTGAGGTTGGATAATTTCCGCCCTACCTCGAGAAAAACACGTCAAAAAGCGCGCCAAGGGCGGCGCCGTCTCCCGGCCGCCATTTCTCCCGGTCGGCATTTGCCTGCAATAAAACGAACTTCCGCCGCGACTGAGGGCGGCATTCGACGGCGTCCTTTTATAAAGGAACGCTGCGGTCAAACGACCCTAATGGAGGTAGGTTAATCTAAATATATCGCCATTTTAGAATTTACGAAATTAATTTATTTATTTTGAAAATCAGCAGTATAATTTATAAGAAATAGTACATACAATCAGCGAAGGATTTACGTATAAGCTACACAAGCTTAGGGCTCCCACTTTCTGGAGGTCCTCAAAAAAAATTGTCCGAGTGCGCAATTGACATATACTGCAGCATTATTGGTCCGGAACATTCCATACTCTTTACCCAATTTTTTTAGCGCGTCCATTCGAAGAACAAAGCGCTATCGTCCTAGGGTTTGCATTACCGATAACCGGTTAACCGCTATTAGCGGTTATTATGACTACCAAAATTACTGATATCCGGCACATGATAAGTTTGCATTAATTATGATTGCTCAGCAATAGATAACACGTTCCAAAAGTTATTATTATGTTCCAACTGTTATATGTTTGAAATTCGAATATGATATTCAAGCGTTCTATATAACTGTCAAAATTTAACTATTAAGTGTTCAAATGTTGACTTAATGTTAAATTGTACTTCATATAGTCAAAAATATTTTTGTGTTTACAATCCAGCCTTGACGGTGACTATTAACATTTCTTTTAGGCGCTTAGAAAACTGACTTCCTTAGTACAGACTTTAGTCTAGTTAGGTCAGGAAACATCATACAGTGGTGCTCATCGCTCCCTATTACAGTGAAAACATTTTATAATCTTTAAGTTCTTCTTTATATTAGTAAAGATCTATGAATTTTACAGTAAATAAATAGTAAATATTTATATTATTCGACCAGATTCCGATGTGATTTAAACAGCTATGGTTATTTTTCAAACAGGCATACGGCCAAAGGACGAGGATAGTAGCTTCTATAAATAAAAACCAGTGAATAAAAATAACCTGAACCAGTTTAAAGATGACTTATTGCGTACTTTTCTTTTATTTATTCATCTGATATTATCCCACCTACACGCACAAACTACTTTATAACATTTTAATATTATTTTTCTATTATCTTCATAACATTATTTTTTATGTTATTAAGCTTGAAGGAAACTCTCATTTGCTTAGTGTTTTGATTGTTTGTAACTTTATTTTTTGTATTAGCTGTTCGTGGTCGTGGAGCAAAAAGTGACTTAGTGTCATTTTTTATGAAATTGAGTTTATTTTACCTAACTCCATATTGTAATGTCTTCCATTTATGCGAAAAGCGAAACGTCATGGCGGTATTTACTTCTGTATAATGGATTAAGTGCATTTCATGTTCAAAGATAAAATCCGAAAACATACTATTTGATAAGTTTTTATTTATTTTCAAATTTATTCTTGTTTGTGTGACGTGGTGTTTTATTTCAACGAATAAAGACGCTAAGAATTATAAACTAATATTTTTTTGCATATTTCAATTTTTATTTCAAGACGTCTGCACCAAAATTAAAAAGTGCATGATCTCTGAAGTACTGTTTTGTTAGTTAAACGGTTGTGTTGTGTGACCACGTGTTGTTTCCTGAAATAAATTAATAATAAACATACGCTTTTTACATACGTTAAACACTATTCACCTGAGCCAAAGGTGCCATTAATACTGCTGTAAAAGCGAAGCCCTAAAGTTAGTTTTAATAAATAATATGTTTCACATTTCACGATTCCTATGCGTAGACCATTATAACATACTCGCGGCGAACGCTGCTGTCAGACACAGCGGCAGAGGGCGGCCGCAACGCAGCGCCACACGTCAAATGCTTCTCATAAATATCGCCCAGAAGCCGGATCGTACATACTCGTACGAGTACATACTCGTACGAGTACGTACTCGTACGAGTACGACGAACAAGGAAACACACCGCCTTGTTTGTGGAACATTTTATGTGTGTACAGGCCACAGGATCTGCGTCTACATTATTAAAATAATAAAAACCTAATTGTTTACGGAAACATTTATCCTCTCTGAAAATTCGACGGCAATTACGGTAAAATTTCATACAAACGGGATTAATAAATAAAAATTTAAAAATCGAGACTAGAAACATAATTTTATTAATTTAATTTTAAAAAGACTTAAAAAAAAAGAATTTACTTTAAGGCACGAAGAGAGAAAAAATAATATTACATAAATCTAAACAAATTCCTACATTATCCTACTTAGAAGATAATATAATTAATAATATCGTCTAAATAAAACGTTTAACAACGAAACTAAAGAAAAAGAAACAAAAATAATGTAAAACAAAAACCTTAAAATAGTTAATATTTACATTTTTCAAAATTTATAATAAAGTAGAATTAAGAAAAATGTCCTTAGATTACGTGTTATATCAGTGAATAGTAAATGCATACTTTATATAATTCATAGTCTAGCTTCGAAAAGGTGATAGCCTAGTTAGGTATGGCTAATTGTATAACAATTATTGTACTATACGTTGAATAATTAAATAAATTAATAAATTACTATACGAATTTTACTGCGAAACATTGCGAGTACTTTCAAATGATTTACTGGTCTTGTATGTATTTAGTATTTAGGTTTGCGATTTTATGTCCATTATGTTCATTTTCTATTTTTTTCCATTTGGTCTTTTATTTACCATTTTGTTTCTCAACTGTCACCTTATTGTTAGATTTAAATGTTTAACTCATAATCGGCGTTATAATTGTTAATATTGTTTTTTATTAGTAAAACGCTGTAAGTTTACCGATGAATATAAATAAATAAATAAACATCGCTGTATGAAATTTTGAGACAAAAGCTGGGAAAGAAACGCCGATATCCCATTTCACCGACACGCAAAGTAGGTAGGTAGAATATTTTGCTTGAATTTTAAGCAAATAGTATTATTTTTAACCTTATCGCTTAAAATAGCGGCGCGAAATATTTAGAGGTTTCTCGCTGAGATCGAGGTTCCCAGTCAGGAAACCATTATGCATGAATAACGTCGATACGTTAGCTGGCTTTGAAAACTAAACATTACAAGCGTATATTATTTTATTATGATAATACGCTTGGGCTAAGCGAGCGCGCGAATACCTCTCGCCCGCAGCGAAGTTAGTTAGGCGGGCGCGGGGCGTGATCAAGGTTTACGCTGGCAATAAAGTGAGACGGCGACGTGCCTCCGCGGTACAGAATATCCGACGCGGGAGGTATTCGCGGAGAAAAGTTTCCCTAATACTTCCCAGATTGATAGTAGAGCAACGCGGAAGTGGAGCGAGCCCGCAACCAACGAAAGTAACTGCTGATAGGAGAGTGTAAATACTAATGTGATCCACCTACTTCTTGTATTGTTACTGTTTATTATTTGTTGCTTGTAGATCGTAAGTAGTGTGAGTATGTAAAAGGTACTGTCCACGAAAACTGAATCGACAAAAGTGTCGTTAAAACGCAATAAAATAATCAACGATTCTCAACATATCCTAAACTTTAACTTAAATATGTTTAAAATGCGCTCTGGATAGTTTGACGAAAACTGTGTGGTGTGATCACCTACTGCTTCAAATATGCGGACTACGTAATGTTGAACCAAAACCCATTTAATTATATTATTTATTTATTTTGCATATTGTATAATAATTAAACTACACCCAACTGCACATTGTCCGTACTAGGTTAGGCCAATTTCCAATAAATTACATTTTAATTTATTTGCTCAGAACTAATAAAATTAAGGTAGCTAAACATATAATGATTTCAAAGAATTATCTTTAATTAAGCATTGAATTAGAGCCGCTTTGGAAAACATCCATAGTAAGTTGAAATAAACTTAAATTGTAATATTATTAATGGCTCATGATGATGTATTCCAACCATATTTGCTAATTGTTATGTCGTTATCTCTCGGAGCCAAGCTTTATTGCTTTTTAACGACTTTTGTCAATTCATTTTTCGTGGACTATATTATTATGTTCTGTATCTATTTTACCAATAAATGATGACTACTGATGTTCGGGCATGTCTGAACTGTTACCTACTTCTTATGCAGGGTGTATTTAAATTTATAGGGGATTGTAAGTACTTCACGAGCGGCGCGGTCGGGGTCGCTGACCGACCTCGCTCCATGCGTTCAACCGCATTTTCAAACATTAAAGTGATTTCTAGTAAATTTGGAATTCGTATTTCTCGTAATTAGAGAACATTTTTCAAATATTTTATGCCGTTTAATGTTTGATTGTCGATATAGATCAACCCCCTAAAAAGACATCAGCGTATTTTAATACACCTGTATAACATATGACACTCGATTAGGTGAGATCGATATTCTCGATCCTCGCAGAAATAAATTTGTCTATCTGAAATTCGGGCTGCACTATCGCAATCTATGTGAACGGAATAATTCCTTAAAACCACCACCACCAGCTAGAAATAGCTGATGAACACTACGCCACACTATTTTAATTTCCCACCCTCCCATTTTCACACTCAGGCACGTACCTAACCCGGATACCCTAATTTTATATGGCCGTTATTATCTACGCACACGCACGCATTCACACAAGCATTATCACTTTTGCCATCCCATTCTTTAAATATAAATTAGCGTTATTCATATAGACTTATACTCGTATATTAATTGTTTATATATTTATTTAAAACACCCACTGTTTCCTATATTTATTTATTGACAAATATAATGTTTTTGTATTAATAAATAAAAACAATAGATAAATAAATCTGTTAAAGGGCGTTAGTGTAAATAATGTTCGATTGATTTAGCTGTTTATTATTAATGTTTTAGACAACGCCTCTTAGTTCTTAATTATGTAAAAAGTAGGTAAGTAAATATTTAAATATAAAATATCGCGAGACACTGTAGCGGTTGCAGGCAAGTTTCAGTGGACTGGCAAAGTGACTCTATTTGTGTGTGTGGCGTGTGCTTGCGTCCGTGGTTTTATAGGCCTGTTGCTACGTGTTTGTGCGTGACTTCTTACCTGCATAACGCTTACGTACTAAGGCGATGGTTTGAAATAACAATTCCTTTTAAGGTCTTATATTTCGAAAACGGCGTTTTTATTTATTTATTTATTATTTATTAAAAAATCCACAGTATTACATTTTTACAATTACAAACAAAACTTATTACTAGTATATAAAACCAATTATGTTTTTGCCGTTTCGAAGTAATTCGTCTGTGGAAAATAATTTAATGACTACCATAACGGTGTTATCATGCCGTTGGTATAAATCAAAATATTACATTAATAAAAATATAATATTAAACAAAAATAAGAACATTTTTTATGATTTCGTGTCTAGTACAGAATCGTGAAGCGCAACCGTTTTAACGAGACACTGTGTCCGCTTTATTTACGTCTCATCCCAGCAGATGTCTACTAGCTGAGATGCTGCAAAGCGCGAGCGCTGACAAACGCCCCTCCTCTCCTCTCCTCTCCTCGCCATTCATTAGATGTCCAACTCAAGAACCGGCAGACACGTCGATGACTCTTAAAATAGGTGACACTCTTTCATCTCAGGAAAACAGTCCCTGGAGAATGGACTCTTGGCTTAAAGAAAGTGTTCTTTTGGTATTGGATTGTGTACTTCATGATATAAAACTTTTTTAGCCTTGTACATTTCTTCCAAGGCAGTAAGTAAACGAACGTAATCGCTCATTCGGCTAAAACCGGTAGGTTGTCATGTTATGTATGTTAGTGGATGTGGGGGTTTGCCCCCCGTGTGCCGTGTCCTTTTCAGACCTATTGTACTTCTAAATCCACTTATAGTTATCCCTCTAGTCCCGTGCTGTAGATAAAGTTAAGTATCTTTTTGGGTGCGATGGTTCTAATCTCTTCTGGCTTGAGGAGATGGTTGCCTAGAAGCTGGTACCTTTTGTACATGAGGGGCCCACATTCTCCCAGTAGGTGTAACGGGGTTTCTGGGCTCTTTTGGCAAAGCCTGCACCTGTCGTCGGTTGATAGGCTTAATTTGTGCAGATGTTTATTCAGCTTGCAGTGGCCTGTTAAGGTTCTGGTTAAGATCCTTAGTTGGTTACGGCTTAACTTTAATAGCTCCGAGAGTCTTTTTTGCGAGAATCCTACTATGAGTTCTTTGGCTTGCTTTTGTCGGGGTAATTCTTGCCGGTATTTTTGGCTTTGTTTCCAAGCACAGATTTTTAGCAGTCTGCTGGTAGTGCTCTTAGCTATGCCGCAGGCCGGTTCTGGGCCTATCATAGGCATGCTAGCACCTTTCTTGGCCAGTTCGTCTGCTTTCTCGTTGACGTCAATGCCTGAGTGGCCTGGTACCCACATAAGCCTGACAAATCGGGAGGATGCTCGCAGGTGATGTGCTCATTCGGTTAAAGTCGTTGCGCCCGGCTGTCACGTTGATTTTGTTCATTGAGGCCAGTATGAGGTGGTAATTTTAGATTATAGATTAATACTTATACATTATTTTGCAATTGATGTTAAATTTAATCAACAAAGTTTTACTTCTAACGCGTATGGTGTAATCACATGCGTGTTTTTTTTATGAGTCAGGTTAATATATTTTTTTGTGAGTGGAGTATGGTTACTTAAGATATTTATAAAATATTATTACCTATGATTCAAGAAAATCTGTTTAGCCGTTTGTGTATCAGGGGTTTTTTAAATTTCCTGAATTTCTTTATTAGGTCTATAAAAAATACCGCAGAATAAAGAATAGTCGATATTTTGATAATTCCATAAAACTGGTTAAAACAAATAAATATATATTAACATGTCTAAAATAACACAAAAATAAATAATGCTTATAAGCTAAACATCGGTAAAAATAATATTTCGTCATTAGATAATAAAACAATCATGTGTTTACAAACGAAGAATAGAAATATATATACATTCTTACTTTCAATATATAAAATTAAAATTTTAAGGTTATTCGCGGTTTCATGGAGAATCCCGTAATACTCGGTGATATTGGTCTCATTGTTCCGGACCATCGTACTAGAGCACGGAAGCACACGTTATTTAAGCGGTTAGCGTGTCGCGCGACGTATACAAGTATAGTCCGATTGGGAGAGCAGTCGAATTATTAAATTCCATTTCCGCGGAGACTGATATTTTTGTCTGTTCGCCCAATGGGATTAAAAATCTGCTTTCTATTACGCCGTTGTAGGAACGGCGTGAATTATTTATTTGTTAATGTTTGCCTGGAGGCATTATTTTAATTTTTTAGCTTAATAAGTTTCATGTTATTGTTTTTTGTTTTTCTTTTGGTAGTTTAATTTGTTTTTACTTTAATTATAATGTACACGGGGAAACCTGTTAAATAAATAAATAAATAAAGAATTAATATCTTTAAAATTGAAACAAGAGAAAATTCATGAGTAATGACCAATTTAATGACTAATGTTAATGTTAAATATTTAAAATAATTAAAATAAAACTAATAAAAAAAAATATTACAATAAAGCACACGAAAAAAATTAAACTCACTACTATTCACTAAAATTCACAACTATTTTTATTAAATAAATTAAAAATAAATTAAACTCACTAGATTAATTTTCACCGAGATCCACAAAGTCGTGGTTTAGATAAGATAGTCAATCCTGTGTAAATGAAATATGTGTGCTTGTTGCCTACCAACAAATTTTCTGTGTATGCTACTAAAAAAAAATCTACATTCAAGAGAAACGAACAAGAAAGGGCTGTAAAAAACACTATAAAAAGAAGCGCTTATAAGACGTCGACATTAAAATAAATTAAAATATTCATGGATCAGAAAGGCCGTCATTGAGCGTAATTATAACCGTAGCGTTCGCTCCCCAGGGCTAAATGGGCCAAGTCAATATTCACTTGATTGGCTTCTCATTGATCATTCGTGTAGCAATAAATATCTGACGGCCATCTTGGAAATCGACGCCACGGCGACGGCGACGGCGAACGAAACCTCTTCAGTAAATTGACAATTAAACAGAGCAATTAAAGATTGATCGGATGTTACGATTTGATTCGTTGTCAATTGATTGGAATACTTTCGAGAGGCGAGCGAATATTACCAATCTCTAGGAAGATTCTGAGAATGTAAATTGTGTAGGGGAGACCCACCATGAACTGTAGGCTTTAGACATTATACAAACGACTGCAGGGTGGAAGTTACTATGTCCTTGTGCCAATAGAAAATATTTCTTTTCATCTCATGATTGCAAGTCAAAAAGTGAGTCGGAAAAGCACTTGAGTATGAACTGGACACCCTTCGCCATGATCAGGACATTCAAAACATTTCTGAAGTGACATTTTTTAAACAGGTGTGAAACATTTTCAACATAAACTTAGTTTTTATTAGTTTTTGCTTAACACTAAACGTAGCTTAAATAAACTTTAATGCTACCCAAGCGATTAGACCACCCATGAAATATAAAAAAAATCAAAATCACTCCAGCCCCTCCGGAGTCCAATTAAGAAACTCTTCCTTTTTATGAAGTCAGTTAAAAATTTTACTACTGCATAATATTATCTTGTCGGGAATATAAGTAAACCTTCTCGCTAGCATTTACCGGTGAGATTGAACTTGTAACTCTCGTGATAGCGAGGTAGGTGTTTTTAAATTTAAAAAACGATTTATCAACAATCTGTTGATAAATCGTTCTTTAGCACCGCGAGAACTTAAGTGTCTTACATAATTGAATGTAACAATGACATAAAAAAATGTAAAATATATTGTGACTGTATATAAAAATTCTTCTGACTACATATTTTTTTTATATACATATTCCACATGCTACAAAATAAGACACTTGGAAAATTATAATTTTCCTAGATAAATTACCGTTAAACGATGAAACTTTAATGGTCTTCTTCAACTAAAATATTTATTTTCCACGCAACAAGTTCGCGAATACTTAGTAGGTAGAAAGAAATAATAATATGTAGGTAAAAAACAGAAAACGCGCGAGGATAACTGATAAGCTTACACAAAGTAAACAGATTGGTAGAACTTATGCGACCACGGTTGATTACAGCATCCAGACTACAACCCCCACCCTCAACCTCCCCCCCCCCTACCCAGTATTCAAACGTAATTTGGGACCGTAAACATGTGGAGCCGGCGGCGCGCTTACTGCTACTAAAGTTACTACTAGATTGAGTGGAATGGGGTACGGTAAAACTGCCTAAGGTTAATATGAAAGCATAGAGGTGCCGGTATGTACCCACCCTAACAAATTGTAATCAATTTAAATTGCTATATGGATTGTAGTCTGCTCAGTAAATAATTGAACACATACGCACACTACATAGAAAATGGTATAAGGGTGACGATTTATTAATTGGATAGTATTTAATTTACTAAAACTTCTTAGCTTAAAGTCCTTTAATAAGTTTTTTTTTATTTAAATAAAATAATATAAATACTATTTTAGGTAGATTTCATGAGGAAAAGCTACCTATTCCAATGGGTGTGCCATGACTTTCGGAAAATTACGACATATCTTCGCGTTTCACTTCCCCTAGAAACCAAAACCACCCTCAGTTTAAAAAAATATATATTTATTTATCGTTTATTCGGAAAACCAACAGTATAATTGAAAAAATGGTACATACTATTGTTTGTAAAATTAACCGTGTGTTTGTATAAGTTTATATATTTATATCACTTTCTTGTGGACACGATAACTGCCGTAATTTCACACCAATCACTTTCAAATTGATACATAAAACTCAAGGGCACAAAATCTCGGTCAAGTTTGTCAATGGGCAAAATCAGACCAAGGGGGCGGGAATAAGGGAAGGGGGTTAAAAAAGTGAATTTTTGCTATAACTTTCTTAGTATATAAGATATCAAATTCATTTATTCCTTAGATCGGGCCTAAAACTTATTTGATAGCGCCAACCTTAGTGGTAGGCAAAAATGTGGTAGTGGTAGTGGTGGGAAAAATGGTTTTTTAAAATTCAAAAAATCATATCTCCCTTAATGGTCCCAGGATCAAATCAGTTCAAAATGTTAATTGTGGGTCTATAATTTACCTACAAGGCACAGTATATCGCTATCAAATTAATTTCGTAACGCAATACAAAATTGGTCAAAGCGACCCATATAGACCCGCCCGCCCATGACGTATCTCAGCCGTAGCGAGTAAGAATTCTGTTAGCGAAAAGGACGCATTACCACGTGCCATCTCTTTTTAATACAACCGAACAGCTCTCACCTTTGCACGTGTCCGGACTTTCGTCGCTGCCGTCGCCGCAGTCGTCCTCCCCCTCGCACACCCAGGACAGCGGTATGCACTTCCCGTTCCCGCATTGGAATTGCCTCACTGAGCAAACTGTAGCTGTAAAAGAACGAAAAACGGACATTTATATACTTATCAGTATTTTTGTACAAAATGGTACATACGCCTATACCTACGTACCACAAATATTTTTTTTTTTATTTTTTTTCATTTAATCAAAATTGATTTATCAAAATTCAAAAAAACCATACCTCCCTTAATACACACTTATAATTTCCCTACAATTTTTGTTTGAAACGATTTTGCGATAAGGGATTTTTTTAAATTATTTTTTACGGCACAGAGGATTTTCTTATAAAGAAGGATTCAGTATATGCACTCTCGCAGCGCAAGGGTACGACGGGTTGAGGTGCACGAGCTGCCGCGCTGGTAGTGGAATGTTTGATACAAGTTCGTACAATTGGAGTTCACCAATCTCCAAGTTTGTGATACGGTGGAATCTGCCTTTGCCTTCCAGCGAGCCGAAAGGGATTTTTTTTTAATTATCAAAATTACCCACTCAGTTCACAATTAGTGTGACATTCGGGGGATGCTGTATGGAAAGGGTAAAAATATGCAAAGTGAACGACGCAAAAGCACGTTGGCGTTTATTGAGACAGGCTTAGGCCGCGATGCCAAAAGGAAAGGAGGATTCTTTCATCCAAATAAAGTCGGTAATCCTAGCGATAAGCGCAAACGATTTCAGCGTCCGCGCCGGTCGGCCCTCCGTCTCCGGCCGCTGCTATTTATGCAAATACCCTCTTTTCAGAAATCGCTCTGAAGGCGATACGAATACCTCCCCTCTGAAATTGCTATTCATTTTTAGGGGGGTGCTCCGGAACGCCAATATCACTTACGAACTAGGTGAATTTAGGAAGCGAAATCTACAAACGTACCATGTTTGCAACTAGCAGCAATACCATTAAAATGTGCTATTATACAAACGCGTTTTAATTTATTTAATTTTCTTATGGGAAAACACACACTTATATCCGTATTACATTTAAAAAATTAAGAATTACTCAGATAACAAAACCGATTATGGATTTATTTCTTATTTACAAACATATTTATTATACAGTAAGAATGATGTTTTTAAACTAAATCAAATTATTTAAATACAAATACTTAAGTAAAGTGTAAAGTAAATAGTAAAGTGTGTCGGTGAATCAACTAAGTTTAATGTAGGATTGAGTGTTAGATTATTTTCGGGTATGAAAATAATGTTTCATGTGTGTTAGGTATGAATTTAATAGATGCAATTAAGGAGGCATTAGTGTATTAATAAGCTTATAACTACAGGGGGTAAATTTTTATTAAAAATGGCTCACTTTACTGCGAGAAATACTACTTTTGTTATGTAGAGAGCAATTCAAAAACCATTTGCATGGTAGACGGTTTCGTCAATAAAATTACTTTTTTTTTTTCGAAATAATACTTTTACAGCCTTACACTGTAAAAATGTGCTATTTTTATCATGGTGGCCTATGATAATTTTATTTATTTATTAATTTGTCAACAATTAAATGATACCTTTATAAGTTTACAACAGATTCGTGTGTACATATTATTAATAGTACCTATTGTATCAGTGAACGTTTGGTAACACTGCAACCTCTATTCGCTGCCTTCTTAACTAGATTAAATGTCTCTCTTAATTTCCTTCATGATCTTGATTTTGATACCATGGTAAAATAGTTTAGCAAATAGCGACCAACCATGACATTTAACGTGGTTTACTGTTTTTTTTTTATAACCAGAATATTTCAAAACATTTAACATTATCAAAGACATTTTAAATTACTACAATCGATATAATGCATAAACGCGTGATGGTCATGTGATGCTGAAGTGATGGTCATGACACACAACACGGCTAATATGTAATGTTTAATCTATAAGAAAAACCTAAGTAATATTATTGGAAGACTGAGTCCCTTATCGGTAAAGGTAGGTTTACTCAGACGGGGTTGTGGAAATAGCCAATTAAATTAATTTTAATGTAAAGCTGTACTTTACTTAACCTGTTAATGTGCGCTAGACTGTTACTTAGTAGGGTACGATAGAACTAAAATGTCACTATAATATCCTTTGGCAGGTTTCGTCTCCACAACGCGGTGAAAACTCTTCAAGCAATACAGGTGAACTTAAAGTCAGCAGTATTCTTTTATTAAATATACTGGAGTATTAAGTATTAAGTAATCTGGACATGAAATTATCAATTTTTGTTCAACAACTTTGTAAATCAAGCAAAAAAAAACTGGTCTAAAATACCAAAATAAAGAGTCCTAAAATATAGGATGATGATTTTAGAGGCGTGGTTTTCAAGAAGAGATAAAACGCATATAATTTAATGTTATGGCTAAGAATTTGGGCCGTATGTCAGCAATAACGCGCCGAATATTCTCTTCCAAGGCGTTAATCGTGTCCGGCTTATCTGCGTAGACAAGCAACTTCACATAACCCCACAAAAAATAGTCCAGCGGTGTTAAATCGCACGATCTTGGAGGCCACGCCACAGGCCCACGACGCTATTTTTACTTTATTTTAGAGTGATTTAAAAAAAAAATTAGAGTGATTTTTTCTAAATTTGCACTATTTGCAAACGTTGTTCAGGAGTAAGTCTATTCATTATGAAATATCAAACCAAACTCAGCATAAATCAAGTGACAGCTGTCAAAAACACCAACTACGAAAAAAGTAGTGCCTGATTGAAAACCACGCCTCTAAAAAAAACACCCTATATTTGAAAGTATGGTCACCTAGTAAAATAACAAAACGCGCGTGCACCGCGACGTCGCGACCCAGATACCGACTGACTCCACGGGACACCGAACCTACCTACAAATGTATTGTCAATAATGAACGACGGGTAGGTTGCCGCGTACAAATATTGTAATGTAGGTTAATTGGATGGGTCAGGAACACAACAATACGCGCACTAAACATTCAATAGAGTATTCATATACTCTGGGTCTGAACAACTTTTAATCCCCCTCCCCCTTTTAAGTTCACCTGTATTGAGTAGTTATTTTGCAGCCGACTGTACAAGCGAATTGAACGGAAACATGAATCTTTTTCATTCCCCTTTCAAAACTTGAAAGCACCCAGGACTAATTTAATGGAGACCAGAAAACCAACGCCAAACGCCAGCGCGGCTAGATTTCTTCGCGCGTGTAGATTCTCTGAGTGGAATTGGCTCGGCTCTGGTTTCTTTGTGCCTCTCTTTCGAGGCGGCTGGAGAGAGCACAGCGGAAGGATGCACGACAATAAAGCGTTCCAGCGCTCCGCATATCCCGCCGCCATTTTGTTTTCTCTGCGTGCATTTTGTGTGTGCGAGAGTAGTTATTATGTCAGTATTTTAGAAACGATTGAATGACGAAAAATCCCTTTCGGCACGCCGGAGAGAGGAGGTAGATTTCACCGGATCAAATTACGGGACAGGCGAACTCTAACTGTACGAACTTTTGAATCTCAACCCGCCGCCGCACCGTGATATCAAAAAAGTTTACTTAAGTAAGTTCTAGGCCCTTATCTAAGGAATAATATAACATTTAAATGAATTCAATATCTTATATACTAAGAAAGTTATAGCAAAATTTCAATTTTTCGTAAAAACCCATTCCCGCCCCCTTGTTTGATTTTGCACATTATCGAACTTAATTTAATGTAATTTATTTGTGTAAGAAATGCTTACAGCTATACATAATGACAGTTACATAGAAATAGATAAATAACAACTTAAGCCGGCTACAGGCATCTCCAATTTAACATATACTTTTAACAGAACGTACTAAGATCTAATTTAAAGTGATAATATTGTATGAGTGTTATAATACCGAGATTTTGGGCCTTAAATTGTATGTATCAATTTGAAAGTGATTGGTGTAAAATTACGGCATGTATCGTGTCCACAAGAAAGTGACACATATATAGATAGATATATAAACGTATGTATAAAATTTAAAACTGAGGGTGGTTTTAGGCTTTAGGGGATGTGAAACGCGAAGATATGTCGACATTTTCCGGAAGTCAACATGGTACCCATTGCAATAGGTAACTTGACGTTATTGTGAAATTAGATGCCAGTAGTAAAGATGCGTTCGTGTGTGTAATAGTTTAGTGTTTCTATTGTATTCAAATAATAAATGAAGTATTTACGTATATTTATATTTACTTATATATAATTATCGATTTGTTATTTACTTTATTTATGTAAATTAATATTATAATTATTAATATTATATATTTTTAGGTTAAATAAGAAGTCCCGTAGCTTGCGTCAAAATGCTAAACTACATATATAAATAATTGGAACAGCACATAGTGCTATTAAGGTAAATCACAAAACTAATCCATTGCACGTGATTACAAATTACAATAATGTGCACATAAGCAATGTATTTATCGTGTAAATACTATTTTACTGTTGTATGAGTACATGTAAATAACGATATAAATAAATACATAATAATTGTTTAAAAAGATTTAATTATTTTTTAGCAAATAAAGGTAATATGATAAAGCATAGGATAGTACAATATTTATAAAGGTTCTAAAGGATTTCGGTTTAAACCCAGGGCTGAGTTTTAAAAAAAAATCATTTTTAACTTTCACTTGTACTCTTTTAATGTAAAATATTGTCGAATATTATAAAACTGTCTTATTATATTAATTAAGAAAAGGATAATATTTAAAAAAAAAAAAAAAGTAGATATGTGATTAAGATGAAGGATTTTGGTTAAATGAGATAAATTTTTGAGTGACTTACGTATGAAGACGGCGAAATTAAAAATAATGGAATGGAAAAAATGGAAAAACTAAAGCGCATAAACTGGTTAGTGCGCGAATTATATAGATATATATACAATTAATTGAGTTGTAAAAGTATTTGACTTATATTTGATTATTGTTTTTTTAATAGCGGCAATTTTCCTGAAAAATTTCAAGAAAATTTTGAAAATCATCTAAAATTATCGCTCACAGCGCAAAACCAAACCAGCCAGCGAACCGTACTGAAATGCGCCCAATACAAAACTAAACTAAAATCGCCTAATTTGGCATACAATTTTTGGATTGCCCTCTTTTCCTTTTCAGTATAAAATATTGTCAAGATGAAGGATTATGGTTTTTGTTAAAATGTACAGACAACAGTGCAAAAATAGTGAAAATTGATTGTTTTGGAAAAGTGAGGAAGTCAACTTTTGTCTGATAACAATTATTATACTGTCCTAGCCTATGCCAGAGAATAAATAATAGTTATTTAATAAATCAATGAACAAGTATATAAAACGAACTACATGGCTGCTGGTTAATGCGCAATAACCTCGGCGCCTGTAGCCACGTCAACCACGTGCCAACTGAACTGCTATGTTATTCGATGTTCAGTCTGTTATTACGCCATCAGCCTGGTTGATTGCCGCTTCTGGATGCGAAGACGCATGCCCATCACTATAGTTAATTGCTAAAGTGATGGTATTGCAGCTATAATTGATGTGTTTACTGTTTTATTATAACACAATACGTACTTTGTTAATCACAGGATATATATATGCAGCGTGGTGGCGCAGTGGTATAAGCGATAGCTTCTAAATCCAGAGGGGTTCGAATCGCCAGTGGGTCAAATACGGCCAGGCCAATATCGCATTAAGAAAACAACAATAAGGCAGTCGGAACTGCGCCTCCCCGACAACACAAGCCATACAAATAAAGGACATTAAAAGGAATTTTAAGGATCATTTAATACACATAATAGTTAACAATAACAGTAAGAGTAATGTGTAATGTGAGTTATATTACAATCAAACATTAATCAGAAAAATATGTTGGAAATATTTTTCCAAATTACAAGAATCTGAATGTTTGAAAACGTTATGTTTGTCACGGTGGGCACGAAGGGTACGGGCATACCGAATACTGACTGGCTTGACTGGCTATTCCCGACATTGGCCACAACCTTGGTTAAATATTTGACTTAAATACGGTTGGCGTGCCGTGGTGCGGCGGATAGCATAATCAACTGCGGAAAATAACAAAGTGTATTTATAATATCTTTAATTTAAAATTAAACTCTTTGTATATATTTTTTTGACCCGTTTAGTTGTTGATATAATCAACCCCTAAAATAAAACAGTAGCGGTTTTAAATACAGCTTTGTATACACATATGTACTATGCTTTTTATAATATGCCATTGATTAAAAAAATGTATTAATATATTGTAACAATGAACACTTTATTTACACGCAAAAATGTCGTGACCCGACATACACCATCATAATAAGTAATAATTAGTACTTTATTTACACGCAAAAATATGAAAAAAAAGTCTGTTTATTGTCGCAAGACAATCTCTACCAGCTAACTCAGTGAGGTGGTGTAAATAGCTAAGTGTAAGGAATAAATAAGTCTTAAATAAAAAATATTGGAGTAAAATAGGTTAAAATATAAACCCGAAATTAAAAAAACATTAAAAATAAGTGCAACGCTTAAGAAGCTCATTCGTATAACCACCGTCAGCGACAACACCATCTGGGGAAGCTTAAGTGCATTCAACACGTTCACCAGCAGCGGCCATCGCGCTATTGTGACCAGCAACGTCGGCCGTTTGAAACTAAAAAGAGAATTCTAAGTTCGAAGCCGGGCGAGGAACCCGCCCTGCAGCACGCCGTCACGCCGGACTTCGAAAGACTTCGGCAAAGTTCGCCGTCGCGGCGATGATCCCCGCCCGCACCCCGCAGCATCTTAATTGGAGAACTTTCGCTATCTAGGTCTGTGTTCCGAGCTGAATTCACGACTTGACGCTGGCGGCTGCTTCTGTGTGTCTTTCCGCTGGTTGTCTTTATACTATAGGGTGATGATTTTAGAGGCGTGGTTTTCAAGAAGAGATAAAACGCATATAATTTGATGTTATGGCTAAGAATTTAGTTTTATTATAAAGATAAGGGTTTGTCATTATGTTTTAAAAATGATTTCGGGTAAGTGGCCGCCGCGGCTGACTCGAACAAATTCCAGCCGAGAGGCCCAATTTTCAACCACTTTTTGCAGCCAGTTGGGCCGTATGTCAGCAATAACGCGCCGAATATTCTCTTCCAAGGCGTTAATCGTGTCCGGCTTATCTGCGTAGACAAGCGACTTCACATAACCCCACAAAAAATAGTCCAGCGGTGTTAAATCGCACGATCTTGGAGGCCACGCCACAGGCCCACGACGCGATTTTTACTTTATTTTAGATTGATTTTCAAAAAATTTAGAGTGATTTTTTCTAAATTTGCACTATTTGCAAACGTTGTTCAGGAGTAAGTCTATTCATTATGAAATGGCAAACCAAACCGAGCATAAATCAAGTGACAGCTGTCAAAAACACCAACTACGAAAAAAGTAGTGCCAGATTGAAAACCACGCCTCTAAAAAAACACCCTATACAATCATTGTGTTTAGCTCAACTGCGGCTTATCCGGATAAAAAATAAATATTTAATCAAAATTTTGATCCGGTGAAATGCTGAAAGGGATATTTGTAATACAAAAAAATATTTGCTTCCTATGTGAAAATGACACAACTTCACGGATAACCCTTTTTAAAAATATTTCTGTGGTTTTATACAGGTTGTCCCAAGACCAATCCCACAAACTTTAGGGGTTGTTTAAGTTCCCTATTAAGAGTAAAAAATTATGTAACAAAATGCGAAAAATTTTCATCACCAAATTTATTATTTTTGTAATAAAATTGGTGTAAATCGATCTTATCAATCGATAAATCAATATTATCTGTCGACCAATAGCATCCCTCTTACAACTCCAGAGAAGGGGTAAGGAGTTACCACTTCTTCTTAGACCGACCTCTGTTCGACCAGTGGCATCTGACAGCAATCATTTAGCTCCGCCCTGATAGGGCGTTTCGAACAACGAGGTAGGTCATTAATCTCGATCTTGACTGACCGCGGCCTAGTGACCCAGTGACGTAGTTATCCGAGGGAGGAGCCATTGGAAAATACCTGTTTTACATGATTTAGAATAGAAACTTCAACATTTCTTTCTCGAATACCATAATGAATTTTGATATAGTTTCTTAACAAATAACACTAGGAATCGTAGGACCTATTAGCTGTTTTTTTTATTGGGATTGACCTTGGGACACCCTGTAAATTTACAAGGGAAATAAAATCTAAAGGATGCTCAATTGTTTTCAGACCCCTATCTAATGGTTAAATTTAACACGTTAACGTGAAACGAAAGTGTTCACGTCAACATCAAGCACTTATACCTGGTAATATAAAAGCAAACAATATTTTCTCGTTCGACGTTCTCTGCGCTTCAAAGTAATCAATGCGATCAGGCCATTGCACACATAAGACCAAATAACCAAACAGCAACCTGAGGGTACTTCTGCACACAGGTTTTCTCGTTATGAATGAAAACAACTATTTTATTCCAGGTCTGCGGGCGCTCGGGAAATAGCCAAGTACAGCCGGGAAATTGCTTTGCAGAAGTCGAGAAACAGTTCAATGTTCAATATTCACAAGGAGTTCCATGAAATGCAAATAATGGACATACCTATTTAGCATTTTAAAGTAGATCACAAATAAATAAACACTGTCTCAAGGATAACAAACAATATTTACTCAATTTAGTACTTAGTTAAAATTATTTCTAATAGTATATCGTATTTTATATGATTAAGTATACACATACACAAATCTATACATGTATTTTATCTAATTACATTGGTAAAATATTTATTTATTATTTTTCACATAAACAATATATTTAATTTTACATCACTTTTATAGCGTGTACTGCTTGCTATTCTAAGGTGATGTTATCAGTTGTAGAAACATAGATCCTCAGCTGACAATTCATAAACTAAAAAGACAACATTTTCATAACAAATAAAATAAAAAGACAACTGTGCAACTGATACATTAATTTGTAAATAGTTTTTTTTACTGGATTTTATGCAAAAGTTTTTCTAATCTAAGGAAACTGAAATGCTGAAACGCGCATTAATCGCTATTGGGTATACAATTAATAACGCCTGTAATATGCGCAGCGAGGACAAACATTATACAGGTTGTCCCGAGACCATTCCGATGAATCATCCAGCTGTCATTTAAAACATGATTCGTAAAGACGAC
The DNA here is from genome assembly GCA_020383195.1 of Neomicropteryx cornuta. Taxonomy (NCBI): domain Eukaryota; kingdom Metazoa; phylum Arthropoda; class Insecta; order Lepidoptera; family Micropterigidae; genus Neomicropteryx; species Neomicropteryx cornuta. The sequence goes on from JAHKQU010000014.1 coordinate 19,602,783, forward strand.
TTATCAAAATTCATCATGGTTTTCGAGAAAAAAAATGTAATCTTTACGTTATAATATTAAACCGTTGTTGTCATACATACCCAGCTGATCGTTAAGGCTACGAGATATCCTTCGCGTTTTCTACGCCAACGGTTATTTACACCAGCGCTTTAATAAAAATAATAAACTTAGGGTTGAGTTATTTTCATATTTTGTTATATAGGGTGATGATTTTAGAGGCGTGGTTTTCAAGAAGAGATAAAACGCATATAATTTGATGTTATGGCTAACAATTTGGTTTTATTATAAAGATAAGGGTTTGCCATTATGTTTTAAAAATGATTTCGGGTAAGTGGCCGCCGCGGCTGACTCGAACAAATTCCAGCCGAGAGGCCCAATTTTCAACCACTTTTTGCAGCAAGTTGGGCCGTATGTCAGCAATAACGCGCCGAATATTCTCTTCCAAGGCGTTAATCGTGTCCGGCTTATCTGCGTAGACAAGCGACTTCACATAACCCCACAAAAAATAGTCCAGCGGTGTTAAATCGCACGATCTTGGAGGCCACGCCACAGGCCCACGACGCGATCTTCACGAGTGATTTTAAAAAAAATAGGGTGATTTTTTCTAAATTTGCACTATTTGCAAACGTTGTTCAGGAGTAAGTCTATTCATTATGAAATGGCTAACCAAACTGAGCATAAATCAAGTGACAGCAGTCAAAAACACCAACTACGAAAAAAGTAGTGCCAGATTGAAAACCACGCCTCTAAAAAAAACACCTATATAATTTCCTACTCATAATAGTGAACACAAACAATGGTCGCGAAATATCTTGTATGTCGTACTTAGTCGAGACAAGATAATGTAATGAATACGCGCCAAATGCCATATCATCCAGACAAAAAAAATGTTTGTCAGCAATTTGCTATGATTGTGCCATTCCTCATTTTAGCCCGGTCAGAACGCAATCACTCATGACCCGCGACACATTCGCACGGTCATTGTTTCATCCGGAATAAATACATACACGTATATTTTTTTAAATAGTGATGATTTGGAATTGGTTTTAATTTTTGTGCGTGTGCTTGTGCCTTGTGTCCACCTACCGTGTGTCTTCATTATAAAATAATTCAAAAGATCATCAAACAAAAATGTAAGTACGAAGATATATTGCGATATATAAATAACAATGTAGGCGACCTATCTTTAACGAAATATAGGCCTTCGGTGTGTGTAAAACGATTGATTCACACTAAGCCTGGGCGCTTAAACGATTAACCGTTTTAATAACTGCGTCAATTGGTTGTAGTTTGTATTTTGAACGACTCAGTTAAATTAAACATCGGTCCGACACGCAGGTGTATTTTCGGGTTTATGTCGTTTAATTAAACGTCTTATTTGTTAATTTTTAGCGTATGTGTTTTTAACTTTACGATAATACGAACCCTTTAATAGACAGTGCGTTATTTTGTTTTATAGTGTACGAGAATACAGTTCTATAGGTGATGATTTTAGAGGCGTGGTTTTCAAGAAGAGATAAAACGCATATAATTTGATGTTATGGCTAAGAATTTAGTTTTATTATAAAGATAAGGGTTTGCCATTATGTTTTAAAAATGATTTCGGGTAAGTGGCCGCCGCGGCTGACTCGAACAAATTCCAGCCGAGAGGCCCAATTTTCAACCACTTTTTGCAGCAAGTTGGGCCGTATGTCAGCAATAACGCGCCGAATATTCTCTTCCAAGGCGTTAATCGTGTCCGGCTTATCTGCGTAGACAAGCGACTTCACATAACCCCACAAAAAATAGTCCAGCGGTGTTAAACCGCACGATCTTGGAGGCCACGCCACAGGCCCACGACGCGATTTTTATTTTATTTTAGAGTGATTTTAAAAAAATTTAGAGTGATTTTTTCTAAATTTGCACTATTTGCAAACGTTGTTCAGGAGTAAGTCTATTCATTTACTTTCAGTACTTTTTGACAGACTGAGAAATATTTGAAAGTTCGACGACCAAGTCATTAGTAAAAAGTTTTGTTGTATTATTTCGAACAATATTTCTGTAAGATTGTGTTTTTATTTTTAACATGTTATCGAGTGGAAATCGTAACAGGGAGTTTACAAACAAGCTATAGAAATACCTTGACCGGGTAAATGGTCTTGATAAAACTACCGTTTTACAAATCGACTATATCAAATCTAACATCCCGTGACTAAAACCTCTAGTGAAATTTTATTGTAAAAAAAATATTGACTGCGTTAAATTTAATTGTATAAATAAATAACCGTTTAAATGTAATTAAACTTAACCTGAACGTCCTTTTTCTCTTAAACAGTTAAACAACCGTCTCGTTTTACCAGATCGCGAATATACACGCTGATGCGCTAATGAAGTGTCGTACCAACGTTTATAATTACTAAGTGAACCTTTTAATAAGTATTGTGAAATTAATTTATTCCATTTCAGCTGAGAATGATGTTCATTGGATCGGATTGAAAGTAAATTAATTACACTTTTTTGTTATACATGTAGTGTAATATATAAAAATGTAATATAATCGTGAATCACTTTTTTTGTTATTTTTCAGGTATTCTAAAATATATTGAAGTAGTTGGCATGTTTTATTTCTACAAGTTATTGTTTTACGTTATTTGGTTATTGTGTGTTTACCATAGAAAAAATAGAGAGCCGCCTGCAGGGCCTAGCTGCCAAACCGGGGCGAAGCTCGAACTTGAACAGCTAGTAAATAAATAATTATTACATATGAGTTTTTTTAACTTAAAAAATAAAATAACATAAAGTATTGATACAAAAATTAAATAAAATAAGGTATTGTGAGAGGTATTATGTTAATGGCTAATTGTGCGAAATAAATCACATAAAAGCCACACAGAATTATTATTAAACAGATGGCTGAGATTAGTCAAAAAAAATAAAATTATACCCAAAACAAAGATCAAAGTTGAGATATTGCTTTAGGTGTAACAAAATGGAAAAGTGAGATATTTTTTAAATTGAAATTCCACCCAAAACACAAGGGGCCTAAACGAAAAGCCCTGCCGTAAGACGCGCAATACAACCAATTAAAAGTTGCAAAAGTATGGATTTGGATGCTGGATGCTGTGTTTCTTCTCGACGAAAGACTTTACATAAATGATAAAAAACAACGGGAAACAAAAACGATGTAATAAATTTGTTTTTTTTTTCAACGGAGGCGAAAGCAGGGTTGTCAACAACAGGGTTAAATATGACTTTAAAAGAAGAAAACTCTAAGTTTCATACGTACCTGACTAAAATTGTAACAGTGCCTATCTTGCTTTATCGCTTTACTCAAACTAAGTAGTTAGAGTTGATATATATGATATAATCGACTAGGCAATTTTAAAATTAATTGTTGGAAACCAGAGTATGCATTGCAGTTCACTAAGATACAAAAACGTATTTGTTTCCTATTATGAGCATTAATCAAAAAAAAAAAATATTAGTAATAAAATTATTTTTTTTAAATATAGGCGGTAGATTATTTAAAACAAAATTGAAAAAGAAAACACAAAAATGCAATTTTGTTACCATATTTTTGCTGCGATTAGCATATTTTTTTTCTTATTATTGTGTATTAGGTGATCACTATACCTTCCGCGAGGTAAATTTTACAATTAAGTTTCGTTTTCAATAGCACTGAAACTCGTCACCCCGATAATAAAGATAATCGATGACACAACACGACCCTTACAGCACCGCCACGCGAGGCTGCCTTTGGAGCGGAGATGCTCCTGTTGTCATTAATTACAGCGGCGGTTTTAGTGGCCAACAATGAATCACGGCTAACCTTAATGTAAACATGTAAGATTAATCACCCTGTGTCTTCAGGAGAATGGGCCGCGCTTGCTGGCGAACATTCGCCAAAACGGGGCCAAAAATATTCACCCTCGTTAACGCGGCCATGCACAAGAGCCATGCCCTTCGAAAAAATAGGGATCTGGCTGGTTTAAGTTAAATCTATTACATCCAAGTATAAGAAGCTACTATCCCCGTCCTTTGCCCGTTGTATTGAAAAACAACCGTAGCAGTTTAGATCACATCTGAGGCTGGTGGGAAATAAAGATAGCATTAAAGTAATACATTTATAGGACTAATAAATAAAACATTGATAGTTCGATAGAAAGTGCAAATATCTTATCGAATTTTAAAAATATAACAGCACTGCTGTTGAAAACTTGATAGCGTATTATTTATCACTGTCCAGTAAAAATTAATACAAACTCAATTTAGCGTGCAAATAGAATTGTGTAAAAGAATGTTCAGTGCCACATTATAATTATTATAAATTGAAATATTACGTTAATTTAAAATTAAATATACAAACATTATATACTTTTAAAATAAAAAAAAAACTAAAACGGTGGCTAAAATACAACCCACATACGGGCGAATCACCATTTTATTCTCGATACCAGGCCAAAATATACCACCTCTGGCATTCCAATTTCTATCCTGTATATTATTATAACTAGAAACACTGAAATACTTAATAAGTGACTAAAATATTTTAGATCTAAAAATAGTAAAAATTGATTTTGATTTATAGAATAACCAGTGGCGTAACTTTAAGGTAGCATAGCGGGCAAAATGCCACGGGCCCCCGGCCAGAGGGGGCCCCCGACCCCAGAGGGCCGTGACCACGGGAGAATCCTGACGTTTATTTTTATAAAATTTAATATAAAATGGTTTTGTTTTCAATTAATTTAAGTTGCCTACTTAAACACGTCATGTATCAAGGTTTGAATGCAATTTGTAAGAAAACGAAATGGACCGAAATTTTAAATTTGTATGTAACGAACGTACGCGTAGATTGTATGTATGTATATATTTTAGTTAGACGATTAAACATACAAAATATGTAATTTAAATACTAAAGACAATGTTAATAAAATAAGAAAAAAACAATGTTTTCATCATAATAAATTAGTTGTGCTATGGCACATTTTGTGCCCTAATGTTATATAGGTACTATACTAATAATGTTTATACTAGCATGCCACACACAACACCTACCCATACAATAAACATAAATCTTGCCCAGTTTGCTCAGGTGTAGGCCGTGCCCTATGGCACATCTCCTGTATTTGATCACTTTACATATTCTAAGTTTGATTGAAAATCAATCACCACTTATCAAAAATGCAGGAAGAAAATTACCGGCCTTATGCATAGTAGCCGCTGAAGGGAAGTCAGCCTTTTCGAACTAGCGTGTATAAGATTTTTTTTATTTGATCCTTTGTGTTGGACCCTGTGTGGTGGAAAAATCTAAATAAGTTGCCACTCCTAATGGGTTTAAAATCGTCGACAGATCGCCATTACTGATAAGGATGTGATTTTTTTATCTTAGAGATTCCTTGTGCCATCATGTCCCGTTGAACCCAACTCCGACGCATGCCTGATAATTAATATGTACCAATATAGGTCATTGCATTTGTCCATACAATATTTTTTTTATAATTAGTCTGACGCAATTGAAAAAACGTTTTTAAAAACCATTTAATTACGATATTACGAGTAAAACGCGAACGTGTGGAGGCAGACAAATTTAATTACTCCTCGTAGCGACTTTTGGGATTATTTATTGGTCTTAATTTGAATGTAAAACTTACGGGTCAAATACGAGGGGAAATAACGACTAATTAAATTCAGAAACAGAAGCGTATTAGCATATGGCGATAGCCAGTGAGTATATATATTCGTCATTCAGTGATTTGTAACTGTAATGTGAATATGAGATAAGGATAGAAGTGTAAATTGAAAATATTAATAATTAGCCGTAATATGCCTTTGTAGGAAAATTTACTGGAATTTTACGTTTTGTTATTTTATAATAATTTTCAAGTAATAACTGCATGTAGAATTTTAAACGGCCTTCAAACTCTGGCAAAATAGAAGTCGGAGATCAGTAATGTAATTTAAGAAGATATTATATATTGGGTGAGTTTTGAAAAAAATGTGTAAGTGGGTGGTGTGTAGTTGTGTGAGAGTGCATGCAAGTTTATATGAGAAATGTTCTTCGATTGATACTTTCGATTAACGTGGGGTGAGGGGGGGGGGGTGAAGGAATTTTAAAAGGTAAACGGTTTTATAATTATAAACGAGCGTAATAAAAAACCGTAAAACCAAATTCCAAATTGGGAGGACGCTCGGAGGTGATTCGGCTGCTCAGTCGGTGCGCCCGGCTGTTTCGTAGATTTTCTTCTTTTATAAATAGGCATGTGGGAATATTGTTGATATAGCTGCCAGCGTGGGATGATAATTTTGAAATATAGATTATTACATTATTATACAGTTGATGACAAATTTAAGCAATTTCCTGAAAAGAGATTTACGACAGCAACCACAATACACCTGCATTTTTTATGACGTATTTTCACACTTCATATTTTCGTTCAATAATCAAAATCCACACATTTCGGTTAGATTTTCTGTATTTCGCCTTTAGAGCTTAGTAAACTCGCGTAGGAAACAAAAGCTTTCGTCGCGTCACCAATTGGTTCGCGAAAAAATACTCCCGCCCCGACGCATGAATATTGAAACGCCGAACAAACAACAACGGGGCGGAAAAATACTCCGCCGCCCAAACGTCGATTTTTCCTTTTCGCTCGCAAATTTTTATTGCGTTCGGCAAAGGGGACCGACACGCCGCGATCACACAGATTTCCTTCACCCGCGCGGGCTATAAAGTGACTTTTTTTCATCCCTAATCGCCGCTCACCGAAATCGCGAAAAATTAAAAAAAAACATTGTCACGGGAAAATAGATATTTAAATAACAAAACACGTACGTGTATGCGCGCACACATAGTCACATACACAAACAAATCCTTAACCTTACAGAAAAATATATGCACTCAATAAAAAAAAACAAATTCTTCCAACTAGGCAAGAAAAGAGCAATAAAATGTTATAGGTAGTAATAAAAATGTATCACATAAAATCGGAAAATATGCAAATCCTGAAAAATATAAATTTTTAATATTTGTTAATGGTTTTTAAAAAGTATAATAGAGTAAAAAACTGTCGCTGGATCACATAATCACATAAATAATGGAAATTCGCATTTACTGGCATGTCGAAACATTCACCGTGTCAATTTAACTAGGCGCTAAACACCTGTCTTAAGATGTGGATACATATAGATATTCGGAAAAGTTAAAAAGATATTCGGATACATATAGTATACGGAAAAGTTTTTTTTTAATCGCAAAACATATACGTGTATATTACATAAATGAATATTAAGGTTAAGCAAGGAATCAGCCTGTAATTGAAAAACACCTTTGGATCCCCTGCTTTAATTAATATCAGCCGAATTTTAAATTTTGTGGTAACATACCCTGCTTGAAACTTTGATTGACGATGTATTCTAGCGGTTTTAAAAAGTAATGCTTAACTATTTTTATGATTTTGGCGCTGACCCTGTCAATTGCCGTTGTACAGTCGTACATTTAACCCTTAAATGCATCTTGTTGCCAAATGTATACATACCACGTTTCACGTTATTTTATTGAAGTCGTGTGGTATTTGTTTCCGAACGCACTTTTACGACCATAGATAATAAATATATTGAGTGTCGAAAAAGAAATTATGCAGGTTTCGGCGGCAAATCTATTTTTTTTCGACATTTCTATTTGGCGGTCGACTAAGTTTATAGAGTTATAAGTAGCGTCTCCGTAATTTTGTATTCATTGATATACGAGTGCTATTTCTATTAAAAAAAAAATATATTCTCAACTCTTATTAGGTAAGTTATTGGTTTGATCATATTTTAGTTATAAATTTTATTAATCTGTATAAAAATAATTATAATATACGTATGTTGCCAAATGTCTACATTATGCGTTTGTTGCATATTATGTGCATGCTTATTATTTTCTTGGATTTGGGCTTTTAGCTAATTTTTTTCACTTTTTAGGATGTCTAAGCGGTTGACAGAGCAAGATATTGAAAATATTTTATCAGTTCTCGAAAATGGAGACATTTCTGAAGATGAAGAGTCTATAGGAGACGAAAATGACATAGATTACTACTCGAATGTACAAGATATGATACAGGATTTAGAAGATGCAGAAGAAGATCAGTACAATGCAAATCCCGATTTACCTATTGAAGAAGACCATCTACCGGATGAGTTTTCAGTTCCGCCTCGGTAAAACCTGTAAGTTGGCGGTAGTAAAAGAGTTCATGAAGGACTCTGTTCCAAGGGGATCATATGAGGAACTCGTAGCAGACTATGAAGGTGTGGATATCTCGGTAACTTGTTGGAAGGATAATAAGCTTGTTACGTTGGTATCTACTTATGTTGGTTCCGAACCAGCTGAAACTGTCAGCAGATTTGATAAGAAACAAAAGAAAAGAGTCTCTGTTGCCTGTCCAAAAATTGTAAAAGATTACAATGCCCTCATGGGTGGAGTAGATTTGATGGACAGTTATTTGGGCCGCTACAAAATTCGAATCAAAAGTCGAAAATGGTACATTCGATTATTTTATCACATGATCGACATGGCGGTAATAAATTCATGGGTACTTTATAAAAAACACCACCCAAACATGGCACTAGGTGATTATAGATCAGATCTTGCGGAGACATTGTGCAATTATAAAAAAAATACTGAACCCAAAAGAGGAAGGCCTTCAAGCAGTAATATATATCGGGAGATAGAAGCAAAAAGACATCGGGGTCCAATGAAGCCTGTTCCTCCAAGAGACGTGCGGACTGATGGCTTAGGCCACAATGAAGAAAGATGCACTTCTAAAAATAGATGCAAACTTCCCGGTTGTAAAGGTTTTTCGCGGACTGAGTGTACTAAATGTAAGGTGGCATTGTGTCACACTAAAAATCGAAACTGTTTTGCTGTATTTTACTCAAAATAGTCTGTATATTATTTATTTTTAGATTAAGTTGATTTATAGGCCCCTACAAATATGTAAGCATAAATTTAGTACTTAACGCATAGTGTTGCCAATTGTCTACATACATATTTTTTCATAATAAATACCTATTTTTTTATACCAGATTTTTTTCATTATTTTTTATGTTATATGTACCTAAATACCTACCAGAAAACATTTTTTCCAGGCCGCAATAAAAAATCATGCATTTAAGGGTTAAGCTTAGCAATAAGTTTAGCCACTTTATCTTCTGACACTGAAATGTTTGGCAGTAATAATATTTTTTATGTATTTTTATTTCTTCAAGGACACACACACACACACATTGGATTTATGTTTATTTGATTAATGTTTGTTACATTGTACTCACTTTCTCTTCTTCGACTCTTCTTCCTAACTAGAGTAAAGTGTACTAAGAAAGGTAAAGTTCATGTTATACACGGATGAACTTTCGCCTGCGGACGGACTGTGTGATCATCTCCGAAGCGTCGGGCTTAAATAGTCTTACAGAGACGGTAAGTAAAAATCCGTAAAATTATATGTTTATAATGAAAGTGTAAAATCAGTTATTAGTGTTGGTTTTGTTGTGATCCATGTTACGATAACGTTTTATGACTGGTAAACGTAGGAAAGTAAATGGAAGCTCGTTTTGTTAATTAGCTTGCAATTCCAAGAATTCACAAGTTACTGTCTGTGGGTTGTACTGTTCGAAAGAGTGCAAATTGAAGTTTTTTAGAGTATTTGACCGCCCAAGATTGCCGTATTTTTCATCTAAATTTACACAAAAACCCAAAACTTCCCATGATACTACTTTTTGCGATAATAAAATGTCATTACTATTGTTTACTTAATAATTAGGTATTTGTAAAATAAATACATTTTAGATAAGTTCAAAATGATAAATATCCTAAACCGTAAAACTTTGTACTAATGCAAGACGTCTTCTATCAGCTCCTAAAAGGTTTGCATCAACCTACCAAAGATCCGATATTTGAGTCATGTTACCTCCTTCAATGTTGCTAAATCGTTATATTACACCCGGGATACTTACTTACTCATTATTGCTTGCGAAAGGAAAATAATTACGATCGATTACGGTTTTTTATTGCAGATCGTCACCTTGAGATAAGCGAATGAAGTAAAGTAAACAATATTGACAACTGTCAAGGAAAAGGTTCTTGACAACGTTAAATCTGTTACGCTAACGGTTAGCCCATGTCGACGTACTTTGCCCATCCTCAGTAAAGCCGCCACCGGGTAAACATCAAACATCCGCCCGCCCCCCGTTCCTCTTTAGACTAATTCTCGGCATCATTAAAATGTCTCTCCCGGGATTGGCATTGCAGGCGATCGTCCGGTCGCCAAACGAAGCTGCGCGCGTAAAGGGAATGACTAAAGCGCCTGAAAATATTTCATGCGGACCCCGCTTATGATGAGGCGATCTGCGCGTTTGCAATATTCCCTCTAATCAAACTTTCAGAAGACCAACAGATCGCCATATGTGTTACGATTTGCTACGCTTATCAAACGACAAACAGGCGTAGTAGTCGCGTTAGGATCCGTTTTGCGCGCCGATGATTTATTTCATTGACATTTAGACATTACAAAATTAGGGTACGGATAATATTTTTTTAGAATATAGAAATTAGTGAGTGAACCTCTGTTCGCTGCCTTCTTAGCTTAAAGGCCGTCCTAGAGAAGGTTCGTTTGCGTGTACTAAAAGTTAATAAACGCAAACAAATAAATTAAATGGTTTCTCTGAAACCATGACGAATTTTGGTATGAGGTCAAAACAAAACATATTGAAATCGCATGACTAATCAGCAGTTTTTTTTTTATCGGGAATGGTCTTAGAACACGGTGTATAGTAAGTATGACATTATAAACAAAGACATTATCCAAATACCCATTTAAATAAAATTGTTAAAAATGACATTGACGACGATTATTATTAATTTCATGACAATCGTACTGACGAATTGACCGCATACACTGCGGCATATTAATAGAACGATCGTTGAGAATATTCCGAGAAGTGCTTTCGTAAATACGTTATTTGCCCAGCGTGACATTTGAGCGGAGGCCAGGCCGACCAAAGTACAGAAAAATAAACGCAAAGACCGGAATAGAATGGGAGATAGATATTATGAACGTACGAGGAAAAAAAATGTAATATGCGAAAATGTTCTCTTGAGGGACCTCTTGTCAAAAGCGTTCTTCTGCCTTGCGCGTAGTCATCAATAATTAAATCTCATCATCGGCTTGTAAAAAGATAAACACTGCGACGTACGTACGTCCTTAGATATTTTAAAAAACTATGTTAAATTCGTATCTTTATATACAGAATGTCCCAATATCATTCCTGTAAATTTAAGGGGGTGTTTATGTTCCCTGTTACGAGTAAGAAATTATATAAAAAAAATGCAAAAATATTTGATACCCAAATTAATTATTTTTTAAACTAAATTTGTGTAAAACAATCATAATATTACGGCAGCGTTCGTCAGGCAGATTAGGCGAAGCGCCCGGCAAGATTTGTCCTTACAGGTCCTCCTTCCCCTCCCCAACCCCTTCTTACCTGAACCGGTGAGACCTTCCGCTCGTTCTCTCCCCTCTCTCGCCCCGCCTCTCCGCGCACCAGGCGGACGTAAACTCGTTTTACTTTATATTAGGTTTTAAATAGAAACTTTAACATTTTTTTTCTCGAATACTATAATGAATTTTGATATAGTTTCTTAACAAATAAGACTACGAATCGTAGGACCTATTAGCTGTTTTTTTTATTAGGATTGACCTTCGGACAGCCTGTATAATAACTATAATGATACTTCTAATGTAATTTTGAATTAGGCAGAATTATTAATATACAAACCTTAAACTTATAATTACTATTAAAAAGATAAATATTAGATGCTCACCAAAAGATAAAACAATATTTTATAACGAGGGCAGGTTAGGTCAATCACGGGATTTAATTTTACCAGCAATTTAATCCCCTTAGTGGCTTTATTTCTATTTCAAGGAACATACTTATTTGATTACAATTTCAAAATTAAGATGTTAGTTTCTTTTTATAAACGAAAAAAAAATCTAAATAATTTAACATCCCATACTTATATTTTATCAAAAAAGTATTCATGATAAGTAAAACGTGCCTAGTATTATTTGCAATGTATGTGCAAATTTATTTGTTTATTTTACAGATATCCTATTTACTTTTTTCATAATAAAAATAATAATATGTATTTAGTATGTTTTTACAAGAAATATGCATTGGATAGACATGATCATTTTGTATTACATTTCAAAAAAAAAATATTTACATACTCAGGTACATAATGTTAGCCACGGCTATCTCTACTATGATTTTAAATATTGGGGGCGAGGTAGATTTTTGCTTCGGTAAGTATATTCCGATGATTTACAAATTTTTAAAGTAGAATATAATATTTTTTTAAATTAATGATATCGGCTATGTAAGTAAACCATTAGCCGATCTTAAAATATCGATAATGGCCAACAGACTCCGTTGGTACATACTCCAGATAAAAAAAAAACTCGGTTTAACCACAGTTCTGTTCGAATGAGCGAAAGTGATTTATATATAACTTAAAGGGCAAAAGAAAAATTAAGAAACGTATTTGTCAACTTATTCGAGGTCAGCATTATGGATTACGAACAGATTGTTTATGGCATGTCGACCGTCATTAAATAACCATAGACAAAGACGATTGTCGTTATCTTTTGCGATTGCAATACAATACATGACAAGGATAAAATATTGTTTTACGAAATTGTAAGAAGCTATTAACATGGTAATTTTGTGTTTTTTTGTAATAATTCACCTACAATTGACGGTATTTTATATATATAATAATTCAGGTAGTAGGTAATATTATACTAATTTGAGGTCAGTTACCAATAACAATAATAATAATATCAAACCATTTTATACAAATTTACGACATTAGGAAACATATTACTTATGGAATGTTTTATTGTTTTTTTAATGATATTTATTGCCTGTCAAAAATTGCGGTTTTTTTGCGGTCTCCAATACAATAAGAAAAACAAGTGAACAACAATTAGATACAAAGTCGACGCATAATATTACTATTATTACATTCGATAAAATAAACATAAATCTAATTTAAATAATTATTTCAAATTCAAATTAAACGACGCTTGTGCGACTTTTATAGCAGATAATTACATATTACGTAGAACTCAACATGTACTAGAAGAGTCTACCAACCACTTTCTAATTTGCCTTTCCCAATATTCATTTTTAAATTTTGGTTTAACTAGTGTGTCTTCGGCGTCAATCGCCTTGTCACCCCGTGAAAATGACTCTTTGAATTTGAATTAAATATTTTATAATTAAACATTTGAAATAGGTACAGTAAATACTCTGCAGAATTGAATGAGTCCAGCTGCCAACAAACTATTTGTACTTTGTTTAACTTTTTGGGCATCATTGTTTAATGAATTCGATACTGTAATGATTATATTTTTCTCTAGCGTAAACTATCAGCCCATTTATGTAAGGCATTATTATTTAAATATTGCTTTAGATGGTGCAATTTTTGTAAAATTAAACGTAGTTTAATGCTTACTGTGAGTTTAATGAGTTCAATATGCAATACGTTATTTGTGTGATCTTTGAAAATCTTTAAAAACAGAACAAAACGACTAGGCTTAGACTCTTTACATACGAGAAAGTAAATGACTACCCGAAGTTGCTTAACATCGGTGATCAGCGACTGATGATTACAAACAAATCGTCACAATTTTACCATACCATTTTATCAATCCATCAAATGTATTTTTTTGTATGTACTGTGTAAAATTGTTAGTTTCTCCAATAAAGATAAATAAATAAATACCATGCCTGAATTACTGTAGCATTCTGAATAGCAAACCTGATAGTGTTTAAACCTCGTACATTATAATACAAACCTAATAGTGCTTAAACCTCTTACATTATAATACAAACGTATTTATAGCACTTGTTTTGTTTATGTAAATATTTATTGAAAATTTTATGAGAGTAGTTATTTTGTCAACTTGTCTCATAACACAAAACGGAAAACTCTTTAAATAAATTAATATTTTTTCCAATAGTATTAGATTAATAAACATCTAATGAAACGAGAATCGTATCTGACAGTGAAAAATGTAAATGAAATGACAAACTATTTGATAACTGAATATAACTTCAAATTATAACAGCGGTTCATAAAAAACCTTCGGGATGCCGAGCCTGTATTGCTTCTAAGAGGCAGCGACTCGCGACAAGCGCGTGCAGATCTGATAGAAACATTCTAAGCATGAGCCTCAATAATTGCTAAAAAAAAACCTTAATATTTTCTTTTTTACGAAGAAATCGTAAAATAAAAGTCAAAAACAGATTTACTTCTTCTCGAAAAACAACTTTTACGAGAGTATTTTTTCGTCATAACATAAATGAGAGTTGTATCACCCTTATACATGGGACAATGTGCATCGTTCACAATATTTTGGTCGCCATGATTGGACGTTTCGGCTTATAGGAGATAACGTATGTCGACTTAATTGCGCTAACAAAATTCAAGTGAAATCTTACTGTTTTGAATAGCGGTGGGCGTTAACGCGATAATCATATCACCGAGGTTACGTTATATGCGATTTCAAAATAGGCTATTGCTTAAATCGCTACAAAATAACTGCGTGATTTGTAACTGAACCTATCGCCGTGCTTCACACTTCATTGTAGTGGTGTCACTTGCAACGAGATTTATTTATTTATTTATTATTTATTGAAAAATCCACAGTATTACATTTTTACAATTACAAACAAAACTTATTACTAGTATATAAAACCAATTATGGATTTCGGTCATTTTACATAATAACATTAGCATAAAAATTTGAACAGTGTTCTTAAAATATATATAGATTATTATTATTATAAACTTTTTGTCATAGTATATTTATTTATTAATTAAACATAAACACATAATTGATATATAGGCAGAGTTCTACCGAACTGTGCAATACCCGTCCTAAGGTAGAGTTTTCTATATTAGTACGAGCTGACCCGGTGAACTCCGTACCGCCTCTGAATCATTAAATGTTGTGTTAACTTATTACCTGAATTAAATTTAGTTATTTTTTTAAGAATACTCAAAATTAATTAAGTTGAATAAATATACATTATTTTTTATTATATTCGCGGAAATGATACTTTTCGTAGATTATGCAATTATACTGGAAACACCGCATTATATCGTATTTTATCTTTCCTATAACGACATTTATATTTAATGGAAATTACAATTTATATTTGTAATAAAGCGCAAGTAATATCCTTGCATTTATTATTGCAAGTATTAGAGAACGAAGAATGCGTTTAATATTTCGAAAAGTGTTCTATTTAATTGCCTACTGAAAATATATAATTTATGAGATTAGATTGAAAATTATATTTTTAGGATAATTTCCATGTACTATTGAAAATATTTCAAGGAAATTCATATTTTTCTTACAGGAAACGGCGTTATTACCTATTTTACGATATGTTTTTTTTTAAAGTATGCTTTTTGTACTGACATATGGTGTGATTAATATATTTGAATTATAAAATTTATAATTAAATATTGTCTTTTTGGGATTTTTATCACTTAAGTAATATTTAAAAAAAATATATCAATAAATCCCAAAACTAATATTAAACTCATGGATTTTTCCCGATGGTATTGGAGCGTCCTTGCGCGCGCACACTCGTAACTAATGTGAAGGAAGGTATCTACTTTTTGTTCACAGATTTAATAATTTAGATTAAGGTTAAACTTTTTAAAGATAAGGTTAACACGGTTTTCGACGGATTAACGGTCTTCTTCATAAATCCAAACAACCTTATTCCAAAGACATTTTAAAGTTAACCTAGTTAAAACAGTGATCGGCGCAAAAAATCAGGGTGTGTGGGGGAAATATGTAGACTACAGGAAACTAATGGAATAACTTGCAATAACAGTAATGACCAAACGTAGACATTTATTTTAATATTGAAAGGAAAAGTACAGATTGATGTATGTAAGTAAAGACAAAATTGGTGTATGTAAGTAGAATACAAACAGAAAATAATTCATACTATGAGATGTTGCCTACGATAAATTGTACAATTCTCTAACCTCTCTCGGATACATTTGTATTGCCAGTCTTTCAGACGTTACTATTTGATTCCTCAAGTAAATGCCCAACAGTAACGAATCTTCCTCATGTAATGGGGAATGAAAGGAAAAGGATAATGATAAGGTGAGGATAGAGATAGAGATAGAGTTCAGATCAGGATCACCAAGTAGTTTATTGAAGTTTCACAAACTTATCCTAAACAATTTCTCAATCAGTAGGAATACAAATATAAATTAATAAATGAATTAATCATGAATAGCTTCCACTCGATATAAAGTAAAGACTTGTATGTTAGTTTGAGGTACTTAGGACGGTGTCTAGCCAAGGAGCACAGTAAGAAAACTAAACCGTGAGAAAGGAATTTATAACTCGTCTCAGGACGGTCTGATTTGACGTCACAACGTGTGAAATGCAACTTAGCATTTCTCCAAACAAAGCAAATGTTTCTGACTTTCAAGAAGGAATTTGCAAACTAATTACGTCTAGTTGCCGCCTTTGACGTCAACAGAAAACTTCAAATTAAACTGGGCATAAGAACTGTATATCTGGTCATTTCGCAGGTGTGCAAAATCTTTACGGTCATATATTTTATTTATAAATACATATTACTAATAACCATGCCAGAATACGGTGGTTTAAGTGTGTTTGGGCGTCCACGACAAACATATAATTATTTATTGAAATATTGGCCCAAAGCCAAGAGGGGCTCGTCTGCGGGTGAATATAAAATAACGTAACAAATAAAAACATAGGCAGTCTAGCTTGCGTCTGCTTTTGAGTTATTTATGAGGAAGACACACATTCCTAGCTATTAATAGTAAAACATTTGCGTCATCTTAATATATATAAATCTCGTGTCACAATGTTTGTCCTCAATGGACTAATAATAAAATAATGGACTAATAATAAAATTTGAACACCATGTGCAGTTCGATGTGCACTTGAGAGATAGGATAGTTTAAATCTCAAATTATAGTCGCAATTTTAATTTATCGCTAATTTTTTGTCCGTTATTATTTGGCAGTCATAAAACTGACAGATGTCGATACCTTTTTATTTTATGGGCGATTGTGAAGAGCGCGTGACGACTCGGTGCCAGTATAATTTTATTGAACAAGCAGAGGAAAGAGCAATTGTGATATTATTGGAAATTTTTTTAGAAGATCACAATCAACTAATTCAATTGATCAAAAGAGTTTCGCCACGACTGCAAAATGACAATTATCAAATCGTCATAAAAGCCGACAAAGTACCATTAGGTGAACATGCTGGTAGATTCAGTCATAAAACTGACAGATGTCGATACGGAACGGCACGGAACATGCATGCATACAAGATGCGATGACTTACGTACGTCATTACGGCCGACCGGATTTATTTATTACATTCACATGTAATCCGAATTGGGAAGAGATACAAACTTTACTATTGCCAGGACAACAAGCCATTCATCGTCATGATTTAACTGCACGTGTGTTTAAACAAAAATTGAAATCCTTAATTGATTTTATTGTTAAATATACAATTTTTGGTATCACACGTTGTTGGCTGTATACGATAGAGTGGCAAAAGCGAGGTTTGCCTCATGCCCACATTTTGGTTTGGCTTAAAGATAGAATCCGTCCTGAAGAAATCGATCAAATAATTTCAGCCGAAATTCCAGACCCATTAATTGATCAAGAATTATTTGATATTGTCACCAAACACATGATCCATGGGCCATGCGGTGTTTTCAACATGACGTCACCGTGCATGGAAAATGGAAAATGTAAAAAAAACTTCCCAAAGCCGCATACGAATGACACGATCACGGATATTGATGGTTATCCAATGTATCGCCGCAGAAGTACTGAGAATGGTGGCCACACATTTACAATGCGACTGCCGAACTTTCCAAATCAAGTTGAGTTTGATAATCAGTGGGTGGTACCATACTCACCACTACTTTCAAAAACTTACAAAGCTCATATCAATGTTGAGCTTTGCAGTTCTGTTAAATCAATTAAGTATATTTGTAAATATGTAAACAAAGGCAGTGATTTGGCCATATTTGAAGTAAAAAACATAAATAAAAATGACGAAATAGCACGATACCAAATGGGCAGATACATTAGCAGCAATGAAGCTATTTGGCATATTCTCAGCTTTCCCATCCACGAAAGAGATCCTGCTGTCCAACATCTGGCAATACATCTTGAAAACGGTCAACGTGTATACTTCACTGAAGAAAATGTTCTCCAAAGAGCGTTCGAAGCTCCGAAAACGACTCTAACTGAATTTTTTACATTGTGTCAAAAACCTGATGTTTTTGGCCAATTCGCGAAGACATTGGTGTATGGTGATGTTCCACGTTATTTCACATGGAACAAATCCAGTAAAAAATGGGAGCCACGGAAACAAGGAAAACCACATCCTTCCATTACAGGCATATTCAAAGCTAAGACATTGGGGAGACTTTACACGGTACATCCAAAGCAACGTGAGTGCTTCTATTTACGTTTGTTATTGGTGAATGTTCCCGGACCAACGTCTTTTGAATTTTTACGAACAGCTAATGGTCGAGTATTCAATACATACCAGGATGCATGTCGTGAACTGCAATTGCTAGAAGACGATAACCATTGGGACTTAACGCTTGCTGATGCTGCGTTGACATCAACACCGAATAACATTCGTCAGTTGTTTGCAATTATTTTGGCGACATGTTATCCCTCGCAAGCACAAACTTTGTGGGAAAAATATAAAAATTGTATGACAGAAGACATCTTGCACCGAATTAGACAAACAAATCAATGCCAAAACATAGATTATACACCAGAGATGTACAATGAAGCATTGGTCTTGATCGAGGATTTATGTGTTCTTAGTTCAAATTTACCATTTAATCATTATGGTATGCCATCACCTAATCGTCCAGCCACCGACTTAGTCAATACCGATTTACAACGAGAAAATCAATATGACCATGGAAGTTTAGCAACAATTATCATGAACAGTGAACCATTACTGACAGCAGAACAAAAAATTATTTATGATCGGATTATGCTGGCTGTTGCTGCTGAACAAGGCGGTTTTTTTTTCTTGGATGCACCCGGTGGAACCGGTAAGACATTTTTAATATCGTTGATTCTTGCCAAAATACGGTCGCAACAAAAAATCGCATTAGCATTAGCATCGTCAGGCATTGCGGCTACTTTACTGGATGGTGGGCGAACAGCACATTCAACATTCAAGCTGCCATTGGACGTTCATAATAAACCAGATGCAATGTGTAACATCAAAAAGAATAGTGGAATAGCTGCAGTGTTGCGGAAGAGTTCTATAATAATTTGGGATGAGTGCACAATGGCACACAAATATTCACTTGAAGCATTAAACAGAACTATGCAAGATTTAAACAGCAATAATAAACTTTTCGGTGGTGCTATCTTACTTTTGTCTGGTGACTTCCGGCAGACCTTACCGGTTATACCTCGCTCTACTTTCGCGGATGAGATTAATGCATGTTTGAAACAATCATTCTTATGGCGAAGTGTTGAAACACTTCGATTGACCATAAATATGCGAGTACAATTGCAAAATGATCCATCAGCACTAATATTTTCCGAACAACTACTAAATATTGGGAACGGTAAAATAAAACTGCAACCAAATACGCAATGCATTAAACTACCAGACAATTTTTGCACTGTTGTTCAGGATAAAACTGAATTGATTCAGAGTATTTTCCCGGATATACAGAATAATTATTTGAATCATGAATGGCTTAGTCAACGGGCGATTTTGGCAGCCAAAAACGTTGATGTTGACGAAATTAACTTCCAGATACAACAGTTGTTACCAGGCGATCTGATGTCTTTTAAATCAATCGATACTGTTGTTGATGAAAATGAAAGTGTAAATTTTCCGATTGAATTTTTAAATTCATTAGATATCCCTGGAATGCCACCACATAATCTTCGATTAAAGATTGGTTCCCCTATTATTCTCCTCCGTAATTTGAATCCACCTCAATTATGTAACGGTACGCGTTTGGTCATCAAAAAGATCACCGGAAACATTCTTGAAGCAACCATTTTGGCTGGGAAGTTTAAAGGAAAAGTGGTCCTGCTGCCACGTATTCCGATGATACCATCAGATTCTACCATACCCTTCAAAAGGCTACAGTTTCCAATTCGTTTAGCTTTCGCCATGTCTATAAATAAATCTCAAGGTCAAACAATGTCCATTTGTGGTTTAGATTTGGAAAATCCATGTTTTTCTCATGGGCAACTATATGTTGCGTGTTCACGTGTTGGGAAACCGTCGAATCTATTTGTGTTAGCTAAAGACAGGTTAACCAAAAACATTGTGCACCGATTGGTGTTAAATTAAATTGAAATTGAAAGTATTTATAATTCAAAAAAAAGATATTAATGTTTAAAAGTTTAAGACTGTCTGCCTTGCCTACCTCATTCATGAGTTTAAGCGTCACATGTTATTTACTGTATTATACTGTAATATACTTATATTTGTTATAAAATTAAATGGAAATAATAAATCTGATAAATTTTTATTTTTTACCTATTGATTTCTGCTTAGTATCAAGTGTAAGAACATTTTAATTAATTGTGTTCAACGTACTTCCCCTTCAAATCTCAATCCAGTGAATTTGTATACCAACATCAACATTTTCGTCTTAGTTCGTAAATAATTTCATTGTACTAAAGGGTTATAGTAGTAGAAAGTCAAATAAGGAGATCACCATATTTTTTTACAAATACCATCTGTGTGAAAAAGCATAGTGGACTCCGTGACTGATGTTCTCTTATTGTTCCTCTTAGATTGTTTACTATAATGTAATATAACAAAAACTTTAGCCACAGCAACGCGTGGCCGGGTCAGCTAGTATATTATATATATTAGTAACTATCTGTAATTTTACTTACATAATATAAGCACATAATTGTATGAGTTATGCCACGTTATCTATCAACAAAAAATTGATTTATTACTTACGATTGTAGTAAAAGCGCAACCAGTCTAACTTTATTCTATAAAATCTATTATCAAGTGGTTATTACCGACGAGCACTAGTCGCAGAGATTTCACTCACATTCACACTCACGACAAAAGAGTGAAGATAGGAACAAAGCGTCCCCTTTCTTAAGGGACTGTGTTAATTTATTTATTTTGAACTATTGAAACACATTTTTAGATAAATAATCAGCAATAAAATTTTGTTACCTTTACCTCCATATGAGGTTTTTTTTCAATAATCTACTACTAAAAATGGCTCGAAAAACCCTGTAATATAAATATAGACGCCGCAATTTCTCGGTGTACGGAATAAATTTACAAAAAATAGCCAGTGTATTTAATTCAACTTTTTTTCAATAATCATCACCAGTTCTGAGAAATCCTTTATTGAAATGCAAAAAGGCGAAATTAAAACTCTAAAACTACGTTTTTAGGCGGCTTTTTTACTCACTTCAATATTTCTCGTAACTCTCATTAAATTTTATGAAAGGGTATAAACAAATTTTGGTTGAATTTGAAGAGATGAATCTCTTCAAATTTCAGTGTTGCGACCTGCTAAGATACGAATGGGTCCATTGGAGTATCATGAAGGTCGATCTGCGCGTGTGGCGACACCGCGCCGCGCCAGTGTGGGAGGCAATACTCAAACAATATCAGTTAAAAGGCTTCATTCGGACGCAATGCGTCACGTAACATATTGTTGTCTAAATCTAAATCTCGACTAATGACGTAGAATATTATTGTTTGAACAATGATATAATGCGTCATTAATCGTGATGCTTTCAAAATATGTTGTTTTAATGTTTCAAAAGCAATCTGTTAAAGCATATGAAGATCGGCGTTTCACCTAGTATCTTCACAGGCATCTATTAGGTTCTATAGTCAGTTAAATTAAAAAAAAAACATAAATAACTATCCACACATTCCAACAAAGAATTACCCGAGTAACTAAAGTACGTTTCTAAGTTATATTTTTTTATAAAGAGATTAGGAAATTTCTTAAGAATTTTTTTTACAGTTCTGAGGAGTTTTAATGCTTACTATTTACTTATGTTTTAATAATATTTATGTAAACTTTTTGTTTTTTAATTCCTGCGTAAGGACTTTTTTAACATTCTGATTATTTATATTGTGAAACTTTTAACGGAATTTGTCTTATTTCTCAAATTAAAATACTTTGAATCTACTTGTGTTAAATTTTATTATTAATTTCTTCGTTGTGGAATGCATTGTGTTCGCTCAGATTCAGTAACAATAGTTGTATGGCTTTCCTATATAGATTTTTATTGTTTCAGAAAAAAAAATCTTATATTAAAAACATCTTGAATGATTTAGAACAAATGAATGAAAAGAAAAAAACTAAATAGTTCTTCTACAAGCGCCACCTTAGAAGGTAGCTTTATATTTTGGTAGAGCTAAGAAATAAAGTTATGTAAGGAAGTGATAAATCTAATATTATTATCATCGCGCATATTAAAAAGTTTTAAACCTATAATACTATATAGACAATGCTATATGACTGAAACCTTTTTACGATTCTAGCAGCTGCTATCACAAGTGCCTTTGAATTTCAAATTTAACCCAGCAACCTCCAATATTTAGACTTACTGGTATAAAAAAACGGCATTTTTAATATTATATGCTTTATTAATGTTTCATCGAACGGTATAAATAAATCTCTATAATAGCAGAATTTCTTGGCGAAGAAGCACCCACGTTCGTCTTCATCGTAGGATTCCTTCGGAGTACTGGAAGTTTTCCCGGGAGGACTTCGATGCGATAGAATCAGTAAAACGACACACTATTTTTATTACTAATACCTTTTCTAATTTTACCCCCGAACATAGAAATTGTCGTGTGCAACCAGTAAGGGGCGTCAAAACTATTTCTAGCTTCATCTATTAAACCTACGGACAAGGTAAGACACTCGACTGCGCCATTCGACGTTGCTTGAATATTCGCACTTTTAATTTACACCCGGGTATAGATGAAAAAAAATCCCTTTCAGCACGCCGGAAGGAGGTAGATTTCACCAGATTAAAGTAGGGGATAGGCGAACTCCAATCGAACGAGCTAGTACGAACTTGAACGCTGCAGCTCGCCCGCCAACCCGACGTACCCTTGCGCAGCGAGAGTGCCTATACTGAATCCCTCTTTATACTGTGCCGTAAGGGTTGCTCATATCTAAAATTGTTTCAAACAAATATTGTGGAGAAATTATAGGCCTCCAATTAACATTTTGAACTGATTTGATCGTGTGGCTATTAAGAGAGGTATGACTTTTTGAATGTTGCAAAACCAATTTATTACACCCCTAGGACCAATAGTTGGTGCTATCAAAAAAGTTTACTTAGTTATCAAAGTAAACTTTCCCTTATTCCTCAGATAAGGGCCTCAAACAGGGGTTGGTGCTATCAAAAACCCTTTTAGGTTTTAGGCCCTTCTCTCTGAGGAATAATATAAAATTAAAATGAATTCGAGATCTTATATACTAAGAAAGTTATAGCAAAAAAAACCAACCTTTACCCCCCCCCCCTCTTCTTAACCGCCCCTTGGTCTGATTTTGCCTATTAAAGAACATGACCGAGATTTTTTCCTTAAATTTTATGTATCAATAGAAAGATATGTAAATGTATATATCAACTTTTATACTGAGGGTAGTTTTGGGTTCTAGGGGGGGGATGTGAAACGCGAAGATATGTCGGAATTTTATGGTACCGGATGGGTACCATGTCATGACATGGTACCCATCGCAATAGGTAGCTTTCCTAATGGAATCTACCTAAAAATACCACTCGGTGTACCTACCTCCATTGTCGTGGCATTTTAATTGCATATAAATAGTGTATATATATCTCTCTCGGTTTCCATGGTACTTGTGGAATGTGGAAGGATGGTATCCGCCGGAAAAGTAGCCAAAACTTAACTCCAAGACGCGATACCTATTAAAAATATTTTACCCAGATATAAATCTCCCCAATGTACAGAACAGATACAATGTATGCAATTCCGTGTGGAGGTCACGAGGACTCGGACATGAGGTCACGAGGACATGTTACAACGTCCAAGGACGCGGGGACACTGCACTTGCGCTTTGCTGACAGTTAATAATTGGCAACTTATCATAAACAATAGTTATGTTAAAATAAATGCGTATTAAAAAATAATTCAGATTTTTTTTGAGATTTTATTTAACGAATGGACTCATATGATAGGTTGAATCTATTTATAAAATAAAACTAGTTTTTTAGGTGTGAAATAAAGTTTAGTCAGATTTATGTCAATGTTATTTAGTTTATGTCAAAGAGTACGTACAGCAGATTAAATGGCTATAGATAATAATATAATCCTTGATCGAAATATCTTATATTTTATGAGAAAAATACTAAATATTGTTTCCTTATACAAGCGCGTATAGGTATAACACATACTGACAGTTATATGACGTTAAGTAGATATTTAGTAACCTTAGGTATATAGATAAAATATATTTAATGCGTATTGTGATCATATACAAATTTACGTGCTCGACTCAAATATTTCATGAGAATGAGCACTAGCGCAGAAAAAATACTTTGTCAATAGAGATCCTGGTAATCTAGTAGTCAAGTTGTCTGACTATCAACGCAGCGGTCGTAGGTTCGAATCCGCTCTCAGCCACACCATTGTTAACGATTCATTACCACCACCTCCATTCACTCTAGTCCGAGCACATTTATCTTAGTTGAGTGGGGCCCAAAATAATTGTTCTATTGCCTTTCTTTATTATTAAATATTAAATAAAAACCATTATTCAATAAGATTATCTACGAACATTTTATCGTTATTTTAATGTTTCATTTTAGAGGTGATTAACGCTCTTTGAATGTTATTGCGATTACGTCATTAAAGTTATACAACCTGGTAATAATATCGGAGAGGTAAGGAAGGGGGTGGGGTGGAATGTTGCCTGTAAAATCGAAGTGTAAACTTAAGACAATAAGGCATAAAATTAAATTAATAAAAAATTTAACTTTTCAAATAACCAAAATCACGCTAACCAAAATCTTATTGCCACAAACCGAAATTCAGGTAAAAAAGTGATAAACTAAGAATCTAGTAACTACAAGCAACTAAAACTCTTTAGTTATCCAACTAATACAACTTCATATCTATTTGATTTTACCATATTGTACAGTTACTGCTATTCATACGTCTCGCAGACTGCACTGTCTTAGTTGATATAGAATGGTTACATAAATACTTAATAAAAACCTAAATTGATATATTTTATGTTCTTTTTTTGTGTTTTTGTTTAAATTTAATGTCATGTTTCATTCTCAGTACTAAAAATTCGTTATTATTCGGTCGAATAATATAGATATATTATTCCGTTGATGGGTTATGGTAATTTTTCGAGAGAATCAATCGACACACTTTCTTTCGCTTTTATACTTTTCGAGTTGAAAGATACAACAGACGGCAAAGGGCTGTATAGAAGCTAATATATTTTAATACATTATACGCGTGATACCAAAATAAAGTTTTTAACAGAATCACGGACATATTGACATTATTGTGAAAACAATGATTACATATTACACAATTAAGGTATTTTTTTTTCATTTCAGTCTCAGCCATGCTTGATTATAACGCAAGACACATTTATGTATAACTATGATAAATCATGCGTAACAAAGCTTAATTTGATAAAAAAAATCCCAGCATTTTAATGTTTATAAATATTATGTGAGATATAATGTGTTAAGATTGACTAGCATTCAACGAATATTTCAAAGATAATAAGCAGTTAATGTCAGTACCAAAAAACAATTAAGAAAATCTATGGAGGCCCTTTTATACAATTATTGTTTATTTTGTACGAAAAACTAAGTTATTCAACTCTTACAATTCTCGGAAATAATAATCTAACAATTCAACTACAATTCAAATTTGCTCGATTAATTCAACGTCATGTTTTTTTCAGTCAGGTAGTATCTATATTATGTCTTAGCTTTCATTTTCAATATACAAGGATTATTTTTTTTAAATAAGAAATGCTATGACCTATGTCATGTCATGTTTTGGGCCCTACTCAACTAAGCTAAATGTGCTTGTGGTGGTAACGAAGCGAAGAAAATGGGCATTCGAAACCGAGACCTCCTTGCTAGTAGTCAAACACCCTAACCACTGGACTACTACAGTTTCTTTGTGGCACTCAAATAAGGTATTAAAAGTGCAAATCCGTAACTTTGGTGAGTGATAAATAAATGGGTTTATAATTAATAGGAAGTATTAAACATAATTAATAGATAATTCTAAGCTTCTTGAGTATTTTATTTATGTTTTACGGCGAAAATGCAAAATTATTACCGTTCAACAACTTATAAAGTTTACATTGGCGTTTTTTGCGCTTATAATGATGTTATTAGCATGTGATTAATTATCTGAATTATTTGACATTGAAACTTCACGCGTGTTTTTGATCGCCAATATCATACGCAAATAAATTTATTTAAACATTGACATTGACTTCTTGCACCGACGCACTTTTCTTTTTTGTTTATTTAATTGTCTTTATTAAACTTACCTGCTTTTCTTTATTGCTTAATTATTATGTTATCTACGCAGGTTTTTCTGTCCAGGTAGATAACCTAATCACAGTATATTTATTACTATTGCACCGGCTGAAACAGTTTGTCATGCCCATATGTTTTATTTGTCACCTTACCTTTTCACGGGCACTTGTCTGCGTTCTGACGTTTGGGGCGCGGAGAAATCTTCGCAGCGATAACACGGCTGATAAGAAGTCGCGCGAGATTTTTTATGGCTTTTCTTTGATGCCCTCCTCATCCCCCACCCGCCCCCTTTCTCGCCGCATTTTACGACTGGCGCTACTATTGGCAGATTTCTTCGAATAAGATCGAGACGTTTGATACGTGCGCCGCTGGGGCGCGAGACCCACCACCGTGGGCCACTTTGCTCATATCTTCAGGGTTCTCCGCTTTCTTTGCACCCTACGACCTTCTTTTAACGGCCGGATGCTCTCTGCTCAGAATGTTTTTTTTTTCGCACAGTTTCTACACATCTCCTTATGATTGTTATTTTAAACATTTACATACTTATAAAGTATTATTCCGCCGCCAAAGTTTTCTGTTGACGTCAAAGGCAACTACACTTAATTAGTTTGAAATTCCTTCTTGAAAGTCACAATCATTTGCTTTGTTTGGGAAAATATGCTCACACGTCGTGACGTCAAATCAGACCGTACTTAGACGAGTTATAAATTCCTTTCTCACGGTTTAGTTTTCATAATCGAAGACAATTCTTTTCAGTCTCACTTACTGGGCTCCCGGACTAGACATCTTCCTAGATAGTCAACAAATATATGTATCGAGTCGACGTTATTACCGAATCATTTCTATTTGTATTTCTACTGTCAAAAACTGGTTAGGATAAGTGTGTGAAACTCAATAAACTACTTGCTGATCCTGATCTGAACTCTATCTATCACGTTAACGACAGATAATCATCTAGCGTCACAGTATATATATGATCTGTAGTATAGTGATCGTTAAAAAACACGTATTTCAATATTCAATGCAGTCAATATTGGGTGTAAGGATCCCATACTGATGAGCAGTATTCAAGGGTAGAACGAACCAACGTTTTATATGCCAATGCTAGAGCTTTAAGATCAGCACCTTTAAGACTTCGCATAACAAACCGTAATTGTCTGTGAGCCTTTAACGACAACGAACGACGGGTAGTTTCCCGGGCGCAAATATTGTGATGTAGGTCAATTGGATAGGAACACAACAATATGCGCACCAAATTTTATACTTTTTTTTTGTTAGCTATATGAAAAGTCGTTGAACAAAAGTTCAAAAATCATGAACAGAAGGACTATTATACCCTGTACCTTATACCTATTGTGGGTATTATTGCCTGTATTTTTTTTAAATTAAGAGTGTATTAAGGGTGTATGCGTTGTAGGTAGTTATTAATAATCATACACAAATCGTATATGGCCTGTTTTCAATAAAAGCTAATGACTGATTCAATATATTCAGGCTTATTATTGAACGCCTATTCTCAATTTAACTGCGACGTTGGAATCGAGAGCATGGAAGAAACGTCGGGAGGGAGGAGACGACATGTTCGAATGAGCCGCTCTAATTGAGCGACGCCTTGTGAGATTTGTTTGTTCTCATGTTTTTATTTTCCGAAACATTTCGAGTTACAAGCATTTGCCTCCAACGAAACTCGATCGTGGTAAGTGATATGTTATTTATTCTCGGCAGTTAAAAATGAACGCCGTTGCGATACGATTTTTTCTACTTCAAACAAGTAATCGTAAGATCATATAGCACAGCGTTCTCTGGTTCCATCACCTTGTTTGAGAATTTTAATGATGTCTTTGTAACCTAAAGTAATTAAACTTTAACGAAGAATAAATATTAAAATGAGGTAAAATTAGGTTATAAAGGAGTTCAAAGATACAAATTAATAGTTATAGGAACTACTACAATAATAATTAACTATAAAGGATATATTTTTACAAGGCCTACATAAAACTAGGTAGCACCCGTACGAAGGTAATAATTTCAATTTGAAAACAGAATAAAAAACTAAACTAATCTGTGTTAACTGTTAACCTTTTATATATTATACGTGTTGTATATGCGTATATGTATGTATATAAGATAGTAATTGTACAAAGAATATAAATAAATAATTCATAAATATTTCTCGTATTGCAGTCGGCATTTTCTTTCATAATTCAATCTGCATATGTGTGTGTTACAAATATATAATATATGCTTGAACAAACAAACTATCGAAGCATTACTACCTTTAATATTAAAGTATGAAAAATTAATTTTTGATATATTCCATTACAATTGCATATTAGCGTTTAAATATATTTAAATAGTTATCGAAATCTTAGAAATGAGTAAGCCAAAGATTTTTAAACAGTGGATCAATTTAACCACTTACATTTTTTCATAAAATAAATGATGACCTAGGTGATAAAATTGGGGACCGACTCAACTAAGCGTAGTTTGCGTGTGCTAAAGTCAGAGAAATGGTGAAGGTATGTAATTTCTATTGTATGTATGTACTCATGACTGTGATATCATCTCCCGTCTAAACATAAACTACGGCTAACATCGCTTAAAGAGACAAAAAAAAGTCTTTAATCTTATTAATATTATTACTTAATATAAAACCTTTTTATCAAAAATATAGTTTGTTTTTCGTTAATATTAGATTATTATATTTAGCTGGTTAGCTACTTTTTACTTTTACTACTTCGTTTCTCTAAAAAAAAAATCTTGCCAAATAACCTAAAAGTTTACTAAAATTCCGTGCGTCGTATTGTTAGGTACATTGTGGAGAACGCAAGGAGACATATACTAAGGTACCTAGCATTGCTAGACCGTCAAATCCCAGTCAAACCAAGATCACTGCGGAGCATGTAATCGCACATTCCTGAAGGCTGCCAGGGGGAGAATGGACGGACGGGGTGAGGGTGGGTGAGATAGCCGGCGAGACGTCGAATCGTTACGCAGTTTATTAGTCGCGTTCGTCGTTTAACCTCAGGCGACGACCCCGCTCAGCACACTCAAACTAGCTCGCAGTGTGTGGTTCAAATTATGACCGACTTCGAATTGAGGGGAGCAATAGGGGGGGGGGGGTGAAATCAATGATTATTATCCGAGTACTCCTTCTAACCTAACCATTCTTTCAAGCTGCCTTCTGTCTGTGGCTACTGAATTTTAGTAGGCCCAACTAAAGTTATTTTTTTATCAATCGCACTCTGAATCGTACGTAAATTTTGAATTAAAACACGTAGTAGAAGATAGCACAGATAAACCTATTTAGCTTGTAAGCATCATCCCCCCCCCCCCTTCACCCCCCCCCCACATTCGCTCGTCGCCTAAATAACGCGTCTCGTTCATAAAAACATGCGAGATACTTGTTTGATGTTGCAAATCAATTGTGTTTGTAATCTCTTCCGATAAAAGAAGGCCGGCATTATCAATTGAAATACATTTCGCTCTGATTGGTTGTCATTTTTTCTATAATACATAATCTTGCCGTGTCCTCGCCTTATCTCTAATTTTATAAGCTATGTAATCATTGGATAGATTTTTTTCCATAGAATTGTATAAGCTTACATCCTCTACCACACATACATCATCTAAACACTTTAAGAAACAGATTCTCTATTGCATACATATCCCATCTTTTTTTATATCACTATTTTTATGTTTTATACAAAAAATAAATAATTAACATCACAGCAAGTTTTAAATATCAAAATATCGTTCTTTAATGCAAAGGTCTGGACTGAAAATCATCTGTTTATGACATCGTATTTATTATGTTGTTTGGTTTCGGAAATATTTGTAAGTACCTAACCACTGAATACATTGTACAAAACTAAATATGGCTTTATAAATAACACATTACTTTATTAATAACACATTTCATTAGGAAAGCTACCTATTGCAATGGGTACCGTGTCATAACTTCTGGAAAATTCCGACACATCTTCGCATTTCACATCCCTTAGAACCCAAAACCACCATTATTAAAGTTTATATATCATATCGCTTTCTTATGGATACGATAACTGCCATAATTTTACACCAATCACTTTCAAATTGATACATAAAATTTAAGAGTACAAAATCTCGGTCAAGTTCGCTAATGGGCAAAATAGATATCAAAAATCGTTTTTTTTATTTTTTTTCTCTATTTATTTGAATTCGTTTAATATATTTTAGTTTTATTTTTAATTACCACATTACCTGTTATTAACAACTAAGTATTCTATTTATTTTATTTAAATTCGTTAATTATATTTTAATATTATTCTTTTTTACGTCATTAGCAGTATTGTGGACAATTTCTGTTGTGTAGCCACAATAAATAAATAAACACAGACATAATATTAAAATTTTCTATTTGGGGTCATAAATAAGTATAATATATTAATTCTTACTAGCCAGTAATAAATAATTCCAATAGCCTATGTTTGAAATTCGAATATGATCGCGCCCTAATGATGAGCGCTGTCATATTATTGTCATGTCAGTTACATACTAAAAAAATGTTAACTTTAATGTTAAATATCTATATTATTTGACCAGCTTTCGGTGTAATCGAAAGCGTTATGGTTGTTTTTCTTGAGTATCAATCTACAAACAAAAATTGAACTCTTTCGCATTTGTATTTTTTGAGTTGAAAGTTGCATAGAAGCTAAAACTGAAACTGACCCTCAGCGAAAAAAACAACCCGTTAATAGTATAGTTTAGCGGTCCACGATTTTATTTACAGTCACTAATATCATGATTTTATTTAAATATATTTTCCTGTTTAGTTCAAGTAATATAAGTGTGGTTTTTAAGTTTTTTTAAATATCTACAAATAAGAGAGTTACAACACTACAGCTTTTGTATGGAGAAGTGACCAGGTTGAGTCCTCTTAACTCAATGTTTCGAGTAATTATCACCCATTGAAGTATATATAAGTAGTAGACATCTAGCGGTCAAGTAGTCCATAAATTGGGTTATATATTCACGGAGCCGACTACCTATAAATACGCCCAATAAACAGTTCTACATATTCGCAAATATCAGGTGACACGATTGCATGTTTTCAAATCACAAGGTCATGCGCGAGAAATGCCTAAGAGTGTCTCGCCTCGCGAAGTTCGCCGAAAGCGATAAGACTGATAACGACATGGCGTGGGCGTGGACGTCATTACGATAATTAACTAATTATGATTTAATAAAATTAAAACCATAATAAAAAAAAAACGTGTTAATTGTTTTTTTACATATTTTATTTATTAATGGCTAGGCAAACTACAATTGCACAAACTTGTACCAAATATTGTACCAAGTAGTGAAACTATAGGACTACATTTTACACGTTGAATCTGATCTGGTGCCTTTTAAGGAATGTACGATTTTTTGAATTATGAAAAACCATTTCTTCCCATCCTATCATAAAAGCTTACTTGCATAAGTTTTAGGCCCTTATCTAAGGAACAAAATAAATTGAAATAAATTCGGTATCTTTTATACTAAGAAAGTTACAGCAAAATTTCACTTTTCGACACCCCCCCCCCCCCCCTATTCCCGCCACCTTGGTCTGATTTTGCCAATTACCAAACTTGACCGATATTTTTGGCCTTAAATTTTGTGTGAGAATTTGAAAGTTATTGGTGTAAAATTACGGCAGTTATCGTGTCCACAAGAAAGTGATATACTTAGATATATAAACTTTAAAACTTGGGCTCTAGGGGATCAGAAACGCGAAGATACGTCGAAATTTTTGTAAGTCATGAGTCATTGCAATAGGTAGCTTTCCTAACGAAATCTACCTAAAATTAATCATTCATAAACACTACAAAGTTTGTATGGTGAAATGTTCGGGTATTTGTTTATTTATTTTATCCAGAATACATAAAATTATATAAGTAGATCATAAGTACAAATTTTAGCATTGCATCCGATATAAGATAAGATCCGATATTGCATAAGATATTCTTAGAAATACTTGAATCTTTCCTCGCATATTTGAATGCATGTTTCATTTTAAATGTAACTACACGAACATATTGGGAAACAAAAGTCAAAATTTGCCTAGGTTAGTATCCACAGAGGGTTTGCAACAGCCCGTTTGCCATTTATCATATTTGTAGGTGATTTCCCACGAGCACACGAGCAAAGCCTATACCCGCAAAGGCTTCAACCAAACCGCCCTACCTTTTTAGTGCACATTTTCATAGGGCGCGATAAAAGAATAAAGATTATACGTATATAAAACATTATATAATAATAACATTTAAGTACCTCTAGCGGACGCGATGATAGGAATAGAAATGTCCTATATCTCAAATAGTCGAGTTAGTAAGCGGAGCTAAACTTGTGACAAATTTAATGGTACTAAAAACAGTGTAAAAACCCTTAGATTTTTAGCAAATGTATTCGGTTACTAATGGGTTATAATTCTCATATTGTTGTGTTAAAAAATAATTAATCCTTTACGCTTCTTTCGTTTGAAATAATTTTATAATATATCCCGTACGAAAGGTGAATTTGTCTGACCCTCCTATGTACCAACGGTTTAATACCCCTGCGCTATTGGGACACTCCTAAAATATTAATAAATGTAAACTTCTATCCCGATGCAAAACATTAGCTAAAACTCTACACACTATACCCACGGCCACTAATTGGGAAACCAAATAAGAGTTATTAGCAACGACAGCGTTTTAATTAGGCCTCGGGTCTGACCCGGACAATTAAAACTGAATTAGTTACAGTATGACGGGAGAAAAAGGGCAAAATGTGTTCTGTAGGGATAATTGCTACTTCGTAAATTATCCAGGCGGATGGAAACTGCTCCAAGAAGTATAGTAGGCACAGTCCGTGAATATAGTTATAGCACTGAATAATCATAATCCTTTTAAAATACCTACATACATTTTTCCTTACATATATATTTTTGATTCGTACCAAGATCTTTACGGGCGCTTTTCCCGATTCAGAATCCATCATTCTGGGAAACAGAGGTAACGCATAGTCAATAGATGCAATGCTAGTAAGCTAGCTAGTTGCATTGCCAGAGGTGTTCCCATATTTTGTGACCGAAGTTCCACGGTGATCAATTTAACACCATTACATGAAGCCCAGACATTTCGTTTTTCAAATTCAAAGTTATTATTAAACAAAATAGGGTATCGGCAACATAATGTTCGGTTTTACTTAAACTAAATATTGAAATAAAATTTAATATCCAAATAAGGAAAATCGAGTACCTAGGTACCAATCATGTTGGCTGATTTGATAAGGTCTGTTACCTTTCTAACTAAGGAAGAGTTACCTGTTCTAAAAAAGGTTTTTTATAAAGTGTTACAGTGTTAAAGTGTTAAAGTGTTACAAACACAAATGTACACACTGATAAACACACACACACACTAACGATACACATAAATTAATGTAACTTAAGTGTCTAACCGTTAAACACTTACCAAATTATACTATTTCAATAAATAAATAAACAAACTTTTTAAATATATAAATAAATATTCATATTAATTATAATTTATGCTGTATATTAAATACGTTGGGCAAAAACATATTATAATATGAAGTATACGGTACGAATTTACCTTTTCCATTTCAATATTTCAATGTGATTTGTACCATTTTGTCCTCTAGGCAAATTGTTTTTTAAGTAATTCGTCTTGATAAAATAAAAAAAAGAATAGGTATTCCCATCGCCATTAAAGCAAAGTGATTGGCCATTACTTAAACGACGAAGCTCCCAAAAAAAGGCAATCCATCAGAAACTGGCATATTAAGGGATCTATTTCAAAAGATATATATCCTGAGGATAACGAAAGGAGGAAAAAATTATCACAGTAAACTCCATTTAAATTGTGATTTATATTTTATTCATAAACACAGTAATACTTTTGGTTTTACACTTTTAAAGCGTTAAAATGATTTAATGCTACGCAAAAAGCTTTTTAAGCATAAATTCATTGGAAATATGTTTTTAAAAACCAGATTGTAAAGCTTTGTCCATTTTGAAATATAGAAACTGGTAGCAAAAATAAAAAAATCCAAACAACACCGTAACTTCCATATTCGACAAACGCAACTCAGTGCCAAATCGCCACCGAAGAAAGTAGTATTTCGCGCCCAAACGTCTGGGCATTCTATTTTATTTTATTTATTTAATTTATTTACACTTTAATACAGAATTACATATTTTGTAATGCGTGTATGGCGAACTTATTGTTTGAAAGGCAATATCTACTAGTTAACCAACTTATATATTATACATTCGTAAGTGAGATTTAAATAAATTTAATTACAGAAATAAACCTAATGAAATTTAGACTCATCATATTATTTTAGTAATAAAACTACTGGAGATCGGATAGAGAGCAGAACAAGGATCTAGGGATTAAGAATGCGGTAAAACTAAATTATGCAGACAAGAATGTTTTCCTAGTAACGATTTAAATATGAAAATATTCGGAGCTAGCCTTATTTTAGGTTCGAGTTGGATCCAATCCTATCTTGGTTGGAAATCTGTATTAGTAAAAAGTACTGAAAATTTTAAAAGTTAACGTTTAAAAAGTTGATTTAATATAAGACTGTTGTTGTTATACGTAGATATTTTTTCTAGATACGTTGTTACTTCCCAAAAGGGTTGAGAAAGACCTCCTAGTCATTTTAAAAGTTCAAGTTTGTCGAAATATTCTTTTAAATTTTTTATCAACGTTACCACAGGTTCTGAAAAATGATGAATAGCAAACGGATTGTGTAAAATGAAACGTAACATTTTCACCGTTTTTTATACTCGTTTTCTTTTTTAATCATTTTTCACGACTTTAATAAAAGTTTGACCGTATTTCATAAGACGTTCAAATACTTAGATAGGTGAGAGTCGGAAGGCTTTCATAAAATAAGGCCTGTATTTAAACTAGCATACATTCAACTCAAGCGATGCAACTATTTGCGTGTTTCGGTATTAATTTTCTATTAAATATTCTAGCTTTTTAAATCGTTAAAATATTATAAAGTCATTCGAAATGTCAAATGTCAATGCTGTCAGGTTTTCATATTTTGTCTGGTCATGGTGTACGCCTCTAATAATGTTAAAAATCACATAAAATACGGTATTTATAAGTACATTTTACTATTTAACATAATAGTATCGTGGCATTGACATTAATTTTAATAGTAATTAAAATCGGCCGGGCTTATCATAAGTTCTTATTACCTAACTAAGAAGTGCTCGCCGTTTGACAATAGTGTCAGAGCCACTGTTTGAGTCCATGATTTATTTCGCATTATTACGAATAATGAGAAAAGTTTTCGTTAAAAGTAAAAGGGGGAAAACGAAATGTCAGAAAGACGAAATTATTTTTATTTTTTTTAATTTACACAAGTTTAATTTAGGAAATGGTCCATACGATTGAGAACGAATTGTTGGTCGTAAATGACAAATGCTCGTATGCGTACCTCGTCCGGGAATGAACCATCCATCATATAATGGTAACCAACCAACGGTTGTTTTTAATTAATTTAAATAAAATGGACGCAGTTGTAATATGTATAATTTTATATTTAGTAGATATTTGTTACATGCAAAAATCACTTTGTGATTAAAATGACTCAATTTTAGGATTTAGTCATTTTACACGCGACTGATGCCTGCTTCTAATCCAGATGTCCCGGGTTCGGTGCCTTGTAGCGACGACTTTCTCGACACGAGTAACAAAACCTACAAATATGTCATGCAACATATTAACAGGCATATTAAGGCGCAGAGCTAAGGGGTAACATTGAAAAATCTTTAAAAAAAAACCACATATTTGGTGATGCACCACTCCTCAACCACTAAGTATTTAGACTAGTGGTTTATAGCATTACATACATTGAAGACTCATCTTGTACTTCTAGGAGGGTGGTTTTTGAAATTGATTTTCGTTTTTGAAATTTAAATTTAATAAAAAAATGCGTTCACTATTATTTTTCGCTTCGCGTTCGAACCCGAAAAATAGTGGATATTCAGACAAAATAATAGCGTGACTCTCATCAGCAAAGCCACACTTTTAAATTTTATTTTTATTTTAGGGATAATTAAAAGTTACTAATTTTAGATATAATATAGGCCTAACTCATCGCTCGTGCACACGCTTCGGCAACTATCGATCAACACTTTTGCGGCAAAGTCAAAAACAAAAACAAAACAGTGTGTAGAATTAGTACCTTCAGGCAGTTCAATAAATTATATTATGCAATGTGTTAGTAGAGATAGTAATTGTGTCCGTAATAAAATTGAAAGACACCATCATGAAAGCGAAACTTGTTTGCCTTCGTTCGTTCGCGATGGCGCGGGCGGATCAATCAATCGAACTAGTTCGTTCGATCACTTAAATGATCGGTTATGCAATTTTACATACACATCATTAAGCCGCTAGGATTAAGAAGTGCAATTGTTCGCATAGTTACAATATAAAACCAAATATAAAACAAAAAATATTATGAAAGCAAAAATAGATAACATTAAAAAAGAATTTAGCACGTAATCCGTTCATTTCTTTACCTTGGGGATAGGAACTTAATCGAGTAAATAAGTACTCAATGAAAAGATCAGTCGTGAAATTATGAGGCTCAAAAGTGGTCCAATTTGCGAACCCCCCCCCCCCCCTGCATTTGGCTATGACACCCTGTAGCTATCATACTCGTATAATATCTTTAGTAGTAGTAAATTATTTAGCCAGAACCTGACGTCTAACAGCGAGGTCCTACAGGCGCCATTAAATGCATCTCCCACCCAGACTACTCCCGCCTGTGTTACAGACTTGTGATGGGTTGCTTCATTTCCTATCTACATTTGTGCCTGCGGTATTTTCAGCTTATTTGATGTGCATTTTGAATGGCCACAGAGTTGAGTAGAATAAAATAATTAATACATACAATGGTATCATGACAATCTTTCAACATAAAATACACCATATTAGAATTTTTTTAATCAATTTTGACGCGCGGCTAGTATTAAAACAGCACGGTCATAATATTTCAATTTAATAATATTAATGATAATTCTATAATAATTATAATGTGGCACTGAATATTCTTTTAGATGCTTCTATTAGCGTACGTATAAGTAGATAAGTTTGTTTTAATTTTAACTAGTCACTACATAGTAAATAATACATTCCAACGGCCGCGCTGTCATTTTTTTGAAATTCAGCACTTTATCCAAGTATCAATGTTTCATTAATTAGTGTTAAAAAATTGTTGACTAATGTTAATATTTATATATATATTATTTTACCAGCCTCCGATGTGATCTAAACGGCTATGGTTGTTTTAGGAGCATTAATCAACACACAAAACATCAACTCTTTTGCATTTGTATTTTTTATTTGTACTTTTCAGTTGAAAGATACAACGGACAGTCGGACGGACGGACAGACAGTCGTGCAGACAGACGTCCATTAGCTAAAACTGTAAACAGCATTAACTAAGAAAGTATTAGAATGTAAGTATGTTACAAAAACTTATTTGTATAGCATAATTATTAGCATATAAAAACGTTATGTCAACGTTTTGACAGTGTCCTTTAAGCAAAAGGTTTTTACAATAATAATATTATATAATCCAATGAACGTAAAAAACAGTGCCTTTTTTTAAAATTACATAGTTTTGAAAGGCACTCGTACATAGGATTAGCGTTTGCGTCTGGAAAAAATAAGAGGTATAATTTGATTATGAATTTTCATAAAATAAATAATTTATTAACACGTATTTGGTACGAGGTATCCATGTTAATATTTATATGAATTACCTGACCCGTGTGTTAAATAATCTCTTTTTAAATTAAAAATTCGGGAGTTAGGTACAATTGATCCTTTTAAAAACTTGCTCCTATGAAAGTAATGTAATAAAAGTAGATTATGATTTTTATCACTTCTTAATCGGAAACTACTTACAATAAATGCCTGGCAAGGTTATTATTTTTCGAAATAAATGTAGTACATAAATATAGGTACCTAGGTACCCTCAAAACGACGACGAGAATAAATAAAAATCGTGAAAATATAGGTACGAACAGAATTCTCGTAACATTGGCCATGATTCAAAATTTATTTTTATCGTGACCCACAGAAACATGCCACACAACATCTAATTCGTCGTCGATATTTCCGCAGTTTGGCATAGTGGACAAAGTACATTTCTATGGACAAAATCGTTGTCTAATCCGTTTTTGAAATGCAAACACAAGTCTTGTGGGAGGCAAGAAACTCGTATTGAATTTGTGAAAGTCTACGTTTTAATATAATGATGGATTAATAAACATGCGCCCGAGAATCGAGCTAAAACATGCTAGGCTCATTCTATCAATTGAAATGAATTCAACCTGTTTGCTACCAATCAAATGCCATTAGATAACCAAGCAGCGATACGTCATTCGCGTTAGTTTCTTCTAAATGGCATTTCATTTAAATTATAATTCGTTTGTTTACAGTGTGTAAATTAGTGAATTTAATATGTAAATTACTCACTGTCGCTGATGAAACCGCTGTTATTTCCCGCCCACACTAGGGACGTCCCAGAGAAAAACACACAAAACATCCAAAAACACCACATTTTAAAAGCAAAACGGCTGGAGGCCGCAAAACCTGTTGATTTTTGTACCATTAGTGCACAAGCACAGATTGATTTTATCACAAGGAAACAGATTCACAGTGAATTGTCACACCTAAACTCGATTTAATTCGATCGCGAAACTCACGATTTGACGTTACGGTATGCGTTTTTGAGGTTATTTCGCGTGCAGAGGCGCTCTGCCGCCGAATGTGACTGTTTCAGGTTTGGCTTTCTTACGGTAGAGGTGTGCCCAGGTAAGCAAGTGGTGCGCCTCCTCGCCACGGGATGGCGCTGACGAACGTTCGGATATAATTATATATAGGCGCCGATCTCAGCGCGATCTCTGCTTAGTTGGGGAATTGTCCGCTTGGCGCGACCGTCCGCCGGCGATGCGACGTTATTTCTATCCAACGCAAGGGAACAAGACCACTAAACGCCTATTTACATGAGCGCACGCGACTTCTTCATATTTTTTTTATTTTTAATGACAAACGTTTTTGTGCTATTAATCTTTATTACACGAACAACCAATTCAACGATTTAAACCGAAATTAAGAATTTAGTAAAAAGCAGGGGTACGCGAGCTTGAAATTATTGTCAAACTCTTGGAGGTGATTTTTATGTTTCATTTACCAGTCGATTTAAAATGTGAGTAGGTCTTGCAGCCAAGAGTTATTTTATAAGGTGTATAATGTTTTAGGATCCCTGTTGATTATAATACTCGTAGACCTACTTAATAAATAAATAAACAAAGCTTGTCCCGAACCTATTTAATATCAATAGGAGAATAATGTAAAAACAAATTTATCAACACATTAACTTATGTATAGTAACTTAAATAAACCCTTTTTTATTTATTAATAAAATTATTTTTATATTGTCACATTAATGAAATTACTTTTGTGATATGAATCATCAATGAAATTAAATGTTAATTGTTTGTTTTAAAAATTAATAAGTATCTTCTCAATTTTTAACTTTTGACAACTTCATTCAGTTTTTTTCTAAATAAAACAAAAAAGGTTTCTAAAATTTATTAGTAATCTTTGTTATTATATTTGTAACTACTTATTCAATAATAATATAATGTAACAATAAACGTTTTTTCGATCGTATTAACGACGATGCCATACATATTGATAAATTAAATCTACATATATATTTTTACCTAAGTAATTATAGCATATCACACATAGTAGTGTATTGAGTAAAAATCTTGAACAAAAAGAAAACAGAAATAATTATTTTTTACAATATACTAGTACCTCTATATTCTTACAGTTTGCAAAGACGCCATTTACCTGTCGCTTTGATGCAGAGCATGATGATGCACAATTTTATTTTTTTTAATATTACTTTATTTAGTTAATAAAGCTGTTATAAAACTGGTTATACTTTACACAAACATTTGCATGTACGAAATCATTTTTATATATCTAACATTATTAACGTTGGTTTTTTCTTCTTGATTCCTTGGAATTGGGCATACTAATGATGAACAAATTAAGCATTGTCATTTATATTATTTATGTGTTAAAACAATTATTTATTTAGCTTACAATATCTAACGATACGCATGCAATATATATATATGAGAATTTAAAACAATACTGCTTTATCTATAATAATAAATCATAAAATGTATTTATTTCATATTCATTATCAAAGGTTGCAACAGGTTTTGTCATCCCAGACAGCTCAAATTTTAAATCATAGGTACGATAATTTTCCGTATACTTATCTCAAGCGCTGTTACACGAGATCCGATTTTTCACTCAACGAACTTCTTAACGAGTGCTTAGGCACATTGTTCAAAAGTTAAAACACTATAAGAAGGTAGCGCCGTAAGCAAAGATGTGAAATAGTTTTATAAAGAGTTTCAATGGGCTGAGAAATGAATTGCCGCAGATGGCGAAACCGCCCGCAGGCTCTGGTTGTAAAATGCTAATTGTGCCTTTTATATTGGCTATGTTATATTAACCATTTATGCATTAAATATATTATTTACATTCGTGTAACGCGGTCCTTATATTTAGGAGTCTGCGCGCTCACCCCAAAGTTGTGAGGGAACGCAACAGATAAAGACGGGAATATCATCGGCTCCCTGTCTTTCTATCACATCAGAAGCATCTCTGGCTCTATTGTGATTCAGACCGTAACGACTTTTGCAAAATACTATTATTATAAGAATCCCTATTATAAGGGAAGTATATGTTAAGGATAGTTATTGTTTTATCAAGTAAGACGTAAGAAAATAAACAAAAAATAATTAGGTTTATGAATGAAAAATCGGAATGTTAAAATTAAAGGGATTTGAGCAAAATACATAGTTTCATAAAAAATATCTATAAATTCTTATTTTGTTTAATGTTATTGTTCAAATATATTTCTTAAATTTTCGCTTCAACAGTAAAATAAAAATTGCTTGTTTAAAAAGTAATTGAAACTAAAAATCTATGAAAACATCTTGAATCCTTTTATAAAATAAAATAACTGAAATTGTGATCCTAGAAATGGTATATTTATTACTTAAGTGTTTTTTAATTAGTCAGAAATATTAATAGTCTATATTTATATAATTTCTATACTTTGTAAAAAAAAGCAGTTCATTTAAGTATTAAAAAAAAATAGATAGTCACAATAGAGTGATTTTTGTAGTACTAGAAATGAAATATATTTATGTATTTATATTTAAATAATAATTACTTAAGGTCGCTTAAACGTTTAGAAACCATTTAAAAGCCAGTTGAGGTTTCGTGCATACCTACTGTTTTCTCCCTAAAACCATATAGTGGCCATTGGATTACATATGTGGAGTATTGTCTGCCGTTATCCACACTCGCATTCAGGGTTTCTGATTACATAATTATATAGATATATGATAATAAATTGATTCTCGGTTAAATGTTCTAAACCTCTTGATTCAACCTATCATTCAAGGTCAATTGCTAATATTAAATTTTTACTTATTGAACACATTGATCATCAATCGGTTATAACAGAAACGGTCGATGATCAAGTTATAGTATACCCCGAAATTTCTGGTTAAAATGGGGATTGTTAGTTAATTTCAGACGTAATAAGTATTAGTTTTCTTTTTTTTAGTTTCATAATATATCCTTTCGGTCTATATACTATCAGCGTCATTATGGATATTTTATAGATTAAGTTTGTTTAATTATCTTTCATTGAAATGTATCAGTTAACTGTTTGATTATATTTATCATTTGCCTTTTTTAATTAAAACTATTCACGGAGCCCGATTTTTATCAAAAAAACTAAGATATTTAAAAAGAACTATAGGTATATTTTCAAATAATTGAGTAGGTACGATAGCAAAACCCTAATTTACATAACTAACATAAAGTAACATAATTACACTGCATAAAGTTTATTTAATGATCTGTTCTGAATCGGTTGATCTTCTTCAGAACTTTCGCCGACGCGATGCTTCGTGCGTCGAGACAAACCGCTGGACGTGGGCGGGCGTGGTCGACCTCTACTCTATCGAATCTTAATTTACGAACGTATCTACTACCTAAACATTTAATATCCTTTGTCTATAATTTATAAATATTGAAATTCAGCGAAACGAACGTACATATCCCAACACTAAAAGACAGATGTCTACCACGAGCTTAGACGCCCAGATATGGCCTCCAGGCCAGATGGAGTACGACGCCAAACCAGATAATTTACTTCATATTTGTATAAATAGTAAAGTTAAAATATTTACACATAGTATCACCGTATTAATGGTGAAAGCTGGGTGGACCATGAAATAGCCTAAAAAAATGTTATCTATAAAAAAAAGATTTTTACACTTTGTTAAATTAAATAGTAAACTATTCAGTAAACAATAATTTCATGGTAACGAGTTTGATGTATCTTTAGTACCTTTCCTTAACATAGTAAATAAAATGTCACTGGCTTATTTGTACAACACGCCAGGAGAACTATAAAATCATTTTTCTTATAATAATTTTCAACATAATAACATTAACTTTTACATTAAAGCAAGCATCGAAATCCCTGCCGTGAGTTCTCGCGTGAATTGGAACGGGTAAAGCGGAAAGTAATTTGGTACAGGATAATCTATGATTATTAATTCTAATGTTTAATGGCGTC
This sequence comes from Neomicropteryx cornuta, assembly GCA_020383195.1. NCBI lineage: Eukaryota > Metazoa > Arthropoda > Insecta > Lepidoptera > Micropterigidae > Neomicropteryx > Neomicropteryx cornuta. Next base: position 19,646,197 of record JAHKQU010000014.1, read on the forward strand.
GTAGTCTCACCAACATAGAACGCATCACAAAACTTACATAGAAGCATACACAACGTTTCTGGTGGTGCATGTTATGTTAGTGGTAATTTAATGCGGTACATCCATACATACTTGTACATATTAAAGGTATGCATGTATGTATATATTATTTTTACTCTATAAAAGAGCTAAGTTGACAGTTTTAGGTCAACAAGAAACTATGGCGGTCTGGAGGAGAACAATATTGTGGCTATTGCGCGCCAGGATCGTGTTGCTCAAATTGGCGTTATTTCTGCCGAGGGTAGGAAGATAAAATTTATTGGCTATAAAAGGACCCCGAAACCGCAACAACAAAGCATCGCTGAAAGACATTATGTCACATTAAAATGACACTTTCCGCGAATCTCTTTTCATCAGTTCCCATTACGCCTTTGGGTGAGGAGTTTTTAGCTTCTATACATTCATGTACGAGAAGAAGAACCTACTATCCCCGTTGCTTGGCTGCATGTCTGTCCTTCAATCTGTCCGACCGTCTGTCCGACCGTCTGTCCTTCAGTCTGTCCGACCGTCTGTCCGACCGTCTGTCCGACCGTCTGTCCGACCGTCTGTCCTTCAGTCTGTCCGACCGTCTGTCCGACCGTCTGTCCGACCGTCTGTCCGACCGTCTGTCCGACCGTCTGTCCGACCGTCTGTCCGACCGTCTGTCCGACCGTCTGTCCGACCGTCTGTCCGACCGTCTGTCCGACCGTCTGTCCGACCGTCTGTCCGACCGTCTGTCCGACCGTCTGTCCGACCGTCTGTCCGACCGTCTGTCCGACCGTCTGTCCGACCGTCTGTCCGACCGTCTGTCCGACCGTCTGTCCGACCGTCTGTCCGACCGTCTGTCCGACCGTCTGTCCGACCGTCTGTCCGACCGTCTGTCCGACCGTCTGTCCGACCGTCTGTCCGACCGTCTGTCCGACCGTCTGTCCGACCGTCTGTCCGACCGTCTGTCCGACCGTCTGTTCGACCGTCTGTCCGACCGTCTGTCCGACTGTCTGTCCGTCTATTCATCATAAAAGTAAAAACAACCATAGCCGTTTATATCATCACATCGAAAACTGGACGGATAATATAGATTAAGTCAATAATTTTTTTGTATGAAACGAGCCCTGTGTCAGTTCCATACTAACGTAAAGACAATGAAGGAAAAAAGAATAATGTTAAAATATATTTAAATAAGATAAAATAAATAGAAAAAACGATTTTAAAGTTTAAAAAAAAATACAATATAAAGAGCATGAAATACACCAATTTAAACTTTGATTAATAAAATATATTGATTAATATATATAAAAACTTATTTATTGCGGAACTAAACTAGGAATTTAGTCCGTGGTTTCGTTTATTGGTGTAGTATTGGTATAATAGACAGCGAAGTTTTTTCGAAGTACTTACTTGGAAAAAACCTTTTTTAGATTATTATTTTGGGTGGAACCGGTTTAGTTGTCGATATAGATCAACTTTAAAAGGGACAGTAGTGATTTTAAATACATCCTGTATATAACAAATACAGGATTTCCAATAAATAGTAAATAAAACTTAATGAGGTGGTAAAAAGGATTCTCAAATATTTTGGAGTTAAGTTTTTTTTAAATATTTTTTGGAGATGATATTCGTAGGTACTCTCTAATGTTCAATTTTATTTTATTTTTTATCTTGCTGGTAAAATGTGCATTTAATAATAATAAATCCATTTTTATTTGGTGAAAATTTTAATTAGTTTGAAACCGAGGTGAAAGTGACATCTTTGAAGTTATTTAAAAACATATATCCTTTAAAAAGCGTGCCCAATATCTTAATAAGAGCCCTATTTAATAGACTATTTAAAATATTTAATTAATCAGATTAGAATAAAAAAACTATTTTTGTGAAATTTCCGCGAATAGTTTCATTAAAATTAATTTCAAAGTGATTTTAAACAACTTTTAACTTTTTTTTGTAGCAAACATTATTATTTATTTTACAATATGTTAATTTTAAAAGTATGGTACAACCATAAAATTAATAATAAAATAATTTCAAAGCGATTTCATATATATTTTAAACTTTTTTGTAGCAAACGTCATTATTATTTATTATACGATAAGTTTATTTTAAAAGTATGTTATAGCAATTAAAATAACTGTCCTGTGAATTAAGTATGGATTAATGGCTCGCAAACCGTTGAAAAATTCTCTAAAAATGTCTATTGTATTCAAAATGTATGTAATACATCTAAAACCGATATTTCTGTTAAAAAAACTATAGCTATATTGGGATATAACCAGCTCTCTTTAGTCTTACAAATAATACAAGACTCCTTCGCGTTGTTGACCTTATCTTATCCCTTTTTAAGGGATAACGTTAACCTTTATAATACCAAGGTATTATAAAGTCTGCAAGATATTTTTTTATGCAAAATCGCAGGTTTTCAGTGTTTTGTGGTTAGACTGAAAAATAAATTAAATTGAATTCCGACGAATTCGTAGCATAAACCGAAAAGATTGGCTGCTGTGTGGAAGAGGAGGAGAAGGAATGCGTATATATACGAGTACATACGCGAGTATATGGGGTTTGAAGTGCGTGTTCGAAATGTGAAGAGAATCACATAATATGGTGATTGGGTTACACGACCTTTTTCTTATCAAATAAACGAGATACACAGAAACGGTTCTATTTTATATTAAATGTTCTGTAAGACTTGTTCCCTCATTCCCACTTGTATTAAACCACTTACTTTAATCTAATCTAATTCATTTGTTACTGTAGTGGAATTATTTTTCCTTTTTTTTACTATTCAATTTTTTATCTTGACTATTTTATTATGAATTTTATTAAACGATTTAGATATTAGGCATTTCCGTATTCTGTCGCCGTAGCAGTTTATACATTTTCTACGGTAAGTTTATTTTTTGTTTCTTGTCGAGTCAAATAACAGTTATGACCCGACGAATTTTTGTAAAATTGTTTATGAGATTCCTCTAAAACTAATAAATAATAATTTTTAAGGTAAGCTGGCAACACTTTACAAATTTTAAAAATATTAGATTAAATCTACTATCACATAATATAACATAGCCACACACACGCACACATACATACATACATACATACAGGAGACACTGTGATGCTAGAATAAAAATGTAAGTTCAACCTTGAACCTATAATGTAGGTTATGTAAGTATAATGACTTTCTTGATCAATTTTAGGACTTTGTTATTTATGTAAGCAGTCATAGCTCCTAACTATGTCCTATGCAAATACAACATTTTATTGGACTGCATGGGTTAACAAATATGTAATAATTTATTTACTTCAAATTTAATATAATTCTATCGCGATGGCCCATTTTAAAATATCTTCAAATTCATCTTCATTTTTTTTTCTTTTATAGTACTTATATCCCGGGCAGCGTACAACACACCTGTCATTGGCAATCATGAAATTCCCACAATTTGAAAGAGAGTTATGGACTTCGTTTGGACCCTGTTACTACTTCATATTTTACAATAACTGGTCGGTTTAATAGAACAAAATGTATTGGTCAAGGGTATCAAACACCTTGCTCAAATCTATAAACGGTGCTATTACGTGCTTTCTAACATTTCAATTATTATTTACTGAATTACTAAAGTATGCTTGGAAACTTGGAAACCATACTGTTGGAAACCTTGGAGCAATGAGCTTGGAAACCATACTGTTTCGAATTGATAACGGCATGCTTATTTAGTTAGATAGTATATAGTTAGCCGATTATACTGGCAAAACTCTGTAAGCAAATACATATGAACAGTATATTTAATTATGAGGGGGGGGGGATAACAGGGTTGAACAATGAACATACGGACATACAAAAGAAACGAAGTAATATAAAAAAGAACAGTTTTTTTTATAAACATTGATTTGGAATAGAAAAGTACGTATAATCACATTAAAAAGAAAATATTTTGGAATATATAATTTCGAAATATGCCCGGGAGATAGAACTATCAAAAAAATATTTAAATTCTTGCAAATTGGAGTGTATTGTAAAACTTCATACTTGTATCCATTCCTTAGCGAAAAAGAACGGTGTGACGGGTTGTATAAAATCCACTCTGCTTAGAAAAGCTTTCCCAAAGATGTTTATACATCAAAAATAAATAATAACAATCCGGATTTGTATGGGCTTTATCGAGATTTGAATGAGAAGTTCACGTCTGTCAAACCTTTTGAAGATTAGGCCGCTGTGAATAAAATGAAGGTTGGCGGCAGCGATCGATCCGCGGCGCTACATACAGATGAAGCCTGCGTACATAAAATGACTCTTAAGAGATCTCATAGGTGGCTCAGGACGACTGTCTATTTTTACTTTATAGTATTTTTACTAGTATTTTTTTAAAATTTAATTGCATATGCGATAATAATTATGATTTAATGCAAAATATCTTACCTAACTAGGCTAGGCTTTCTTGTTCCAAGAAAAACATTTTGTTAATTCATTTAATATGTTATGTAGCCGCGTTAACATAAACATACCACTAAATGTGAATATAGATGAGCTATGTGATTTTTACTATCTTATTACTATGTTTAGTGGAATCTACGTTTATCTATAAATATAGTTTAATAATGTAATACAGAATAAAGAATTACTTGTCAGTTTCTTATTCTAATTATAACATTACTCTTGACAGGGTTTTATTTATTTCTTTCCTGCTCAAATTTACTACTACTACTTTATTACCTTTTTTGAATAGTCGTTTATCATTTTTAAACTCTTACTTGATTGTTTAAACTCTAAAAAATACATCAAAACCATAATATTCGTACCCTAATTTAGGTACTTTAGGTGCTATTTGCTACTATATTTATAATGATATTGTATTTAAATGTACATATTGGCTTTCTCTTAGTATTATTATATTATGTGGTATGGGTATTATTTATTTGATACATGTACATTTATGCCAACAACGGATTTCTCCTAATATCATCTAACTTGAAAAATCAGCCATTTTGTTAATAGTTCTTTAAATTAGTCGCCTTTCACAAACTTTTTCTTTGAGTCCAGGGAATTCAAAGCTCACAAAGCAAGACATTTATAAAGTCTTCGTCAAATGTTTTAAGTTATCTGGGAAAACAAATAGATTCAGATTGATTTAGATTTAGGTTGCATTCGTCCACTTTTGTGTATTTCCTATACAATAATTTACATTTTTAATGTACTACTAAATTTCAATGTATAACTAACTATAAGTGAATACCTAAATGTTTTTAAAAACTTTTTAAGTGCACCTACGTGGATTTTATTCATGACTCGAACTATAGCACTGTGCGAATTTTTGAAAGGTCTTTATTATTTATTTATTTATCAGCTTTTTCTATGTACCCCATATTCTATGTAATTAACATGCTTTAGCACCATATTTAATGTGCTTACGCATAATTCGAGCTAAGGAGCGCTGTTTAAAAATTAACTAATGCTGATGGTAAAAAATAACTAATGTTTTTTTAATAAAGTATTGTTTTAATAACTGTATGATTTTCTGTGGGTATTTCTGTAATTTAAATATAAAAATAAAAATACTAATAATCTCTCCCCGATGGAATAATGCATGCTTCTTGTCACACTGCCAGAGAGGGGAGGGGCGGGCGTCTAAAATCACAGGACATCATTTGTCATGGCGCGAGATGTTTCTATTATCCCGTCGCGCCCCGGGGAAAAATTGCTTCATATCATGCTGAGCAATTCGTCTGCGTTAGGGCTAAATGGACGGGCGTGCAGATGAAGGAGTGGGGGAGGGGGCATGAGACTTCAGATGATGTGCCAAGCTGCGGGGGAGGGCAGTGCGGAGACGCCGGTACGTCTGACGAGACAAGCGCATTTGTATTATCATCTGATTCGATCCGTCCTTTGTTATCCTTATTGCTAAAGGATAACCAATATCAGATCCAAGTAAATGACCTGCTTCATCATCGTTGGAGCGTCAACTGTTGCTTGGCTGTAGGATACATTTCCAACAGCTAACGTACGTCCTTACAAACGAGGGTATAAGATTGCTGCGATTGCATACCACTAAAGAGTAAATTGTTAAGAGCATTCTTACTTAAAGCAACCTGGCCAGGATACCAAAAACAGTCACTATACTGCGCTGTCAGCATGATCGTTATTGCCGAGCAAATAAAGTCAAAACCGCGAAATATTCTAAGCTGCGAAGAACGACAGTAGACATTCTGTTCGTGCCGCGCTCATTTTTTATACTCGGATTTTTTACATTCCACAGATAGCCCCTATATGTACTTTTTGATTTTTGCTACCTTACACTTGACGTACCCTCCTGAAAAATTCCCTATTATATGCAAAAAAAAAATACCAAAACCGTTTCGGAGTAATAAGTGAAAATACATAAAATAAAACATACAAATTAAATTGAGAACCTCCATTACAAACATCTTACAATAGTCGGCGTCCCTTTAAATGGAATGTGGAATATGATATTACATTTATTTTAAATATGATGGTTCGTTTGATTCTCATGTTCATTATGATAAACATTTTGGAGAGCCTTCTTTTGATACATATTTTTTTTGATAATGAAGCAGTCATTTTGATTTTATTTTCTCTATATTTTACATTGATCTATGTTATGTCTGAGGTTTATGGAATTCAGCAATATCACTTGTGAAAATACCCAATTTTCACGGTTGTGACGCAATTGTCAACTTAATAGATTTCCATTTTTCTACGGAACCCTTAAAGAATGTATGCATGTCTGTAAAATGTATTAAAGAATCGTTTAACTCTCAGCGCGCTGATAGTCCCAGGAGTTAAGCTCGTGGAAACCGCATTAAAATCTAAGCGTGAAATTATTAGCGGCATTTGCGAGTCGCTGGGTTCAGAGAAGTCTCGCGACGCCCGCCGCCCGCCGCCCGCCGCCCACTAAGCTCGCGGAGTTGGGCGGATTTATGCGTCGTTTGCTCTGCTTCATGGTGCGTCACTAAATTCTGATATTAAAGGAAAAGTTTCCACTTAAACAGGCATGCATTACCTATGTACACGAAAAGTTTCCTAACTGTGTAAAATGTAGAAACAACAACGTCAAGCTTCATTTAGTATTTCATAGATATTTCCTCTAATCTACTGATACTTATTTAATTTACGTAAGTATATGATTATATAGGGTGATGTTTTTAGAGGCGTGGTTTTCAAGAAGAGATAAAACGCATATAATTTGATGTTATGGCTAAGAATTTAGTTTTATTATAAAGATAAGGGTTTGCCATTATGTTTTAAAAATGATTTCGGGTAAGTGGCCGCCGCGGCTGACTCGAACAAATTCCAGCCGAGAGGCCCAATTTTCAACCACTTTTTGCAGCAAGTATGTCAGCAATAATGCGCCGAATATTCTCTTCCAAGGCGTTAATCGTGTCCGGCTTATCTGCGTAGACAAGCGACTTCACATAACAACACAAAAAATAGTTCAGCGGTGTTAAATCGCACGATCTTGGAGGCCACGCCACAGGCCCACGACGCGATCTTTACTTTATTTTAGAGTGATTTTAAAAAAAATAGGGTGATTTTTTCTAAATTTGCACTATTTGCAAACGTTGTTCAGGAGTAAGTCTATTCATTGTGAAATGGCAAAACCAAACTGAGCATAAATCAAGTGACAGCTGTCAAAAACACCAACTACGAAAAAAGTAGTGCCAGATTAAAAACCACGCCTCTAAAAAAACATCCTATATTTATACTAAAACAAATTTTTACATTTAGCCATTAATGCATATATATGAGTATAAAGCAGTTAACACAAATAAGAAACGTGAAAAATATTCCATTATTAACTTACATATAAAATTATATTTAAATAATCAATTACTGTGCAATTATTTTGAGTTACATATTTGAGGGAGTATGTTTGTGTATGTAGAATATGAAAGTGTGCGAAAAATAAAATACAAGGTTAAGGGTAAGCAAGATAAAGGGTAATACTCCTATTGTTTTTATGACATTTTCTTATGGTTAGTCGTCACTTTTAAGCTTGGGGCATACTAATGCGACTGTTGCGACTTTGTTGTCCCAAGAACAAACACCTCATTTTGACGAGGCTCCTTTTTTCCGCCTCCGAGGTTAAATACCTTATTTCACTTTAATGAAGTAAGTGGTATAAGTTTATTTGCTTGTTAAAAGATTTTTTTTAAATTTAAATAAATAGCATGTCAAACATTTGGAGGTATTTCTACCAGAAAAACCGCTTTATACTCAACGTGTATACGTATATATACAGATTATACATAAATATAACAGATTACGTATAAATATTAAGTTTGTTTACCGAGTATCTACCTATACGAATATAAGTGTTACCTATGTTCTTCCCCGGGTTCAAACTATCTCCATACCAAAAATCAGTACAGCGGATTAGCCGTGTAAACGGAATAGACAGACAGGCATTCGAGTTTATAATATAATTAGTATATTAATATAGATAATACAATGAAAAATTCAACGCAGTTGATATATTCCAAGAGGTTATGATAATATTTAGTGTAAAATGTATAAATAAATATTATATTCATTATAAATATTACACATTCGTAGGTTTATTTTGTTATTTTTAAATTATTTAATATATCGCTAATAATATGTAGGTGCATATACACGCATTAAACACACACGCAGATACATCACACACACCCGCACGCAAACATGTCCTAGCCACAAATGGCACCACACTCACTCCACGCACAGTACTTAAGATTTGATTTAATGTTGATGTTTTCAACCATATTCATATTTGGTACATTTTTTTGGCCATGTGAATGTAGTATTAGAAAATTATCTTCCTGTATCGCTGTTTTGTACTTTCGTAAAAAAATAATAATAAACACGTTTAGCATGTGTACAAAAGCGGTAGTGTTATACTGTTTTTTTTAGAGGCGTGGTTTTCAATCTGGCACTACTTTTTTCGTAGTTGGTGTTTTTGACAGCTGTCACTTGATTTATGGTCAGTTTGGTTTGCCATTTCATAATGAATAGACTTACTCCTGAGCAACGTTTGCAAATAGTGCAAATTTAGAAAAAATCACTCTAAATTTTTTTTAAATCACTCTAAAATAAAGTAAAAATCGCGTCGTGGGCCTGTGGCGTGGCCTCCAAGATCGTGCGATTTAACACCGCTGGACTATTTTTTGTGGGGTTATGTGAAGTCGCTTGTCTACGCAGATAAGCCGGACACGATTAACGCCTTGGAAGAGAATATTCGGCGCGTTATTGCTGACATACTTGCTGCAAAAAGTGGTTGAAAATTGGGCCTCTCGGCTGGAATTTGTTCGAGTCAGCCGCGGCGGCCACTTACCCGACATCATTTTTAAAACATAATGGCAAACCCTTATCTTTATAATAAAACTAAATTCTTAGCCATAACATCAAATTATATGCGTTTTATCTCTTCTTGAAAACCACGCCTCTAAAATCATCACCCTATATAAGTGGCATAAAATGGCTGTATTCTAAACGACTGCCCGCCGGGGTTAGTTACAGTACTAGTTTTATTCAACGCGCCATTGTCAACATTCATTTGGTAAAATTCACGACAATATCTCCCCAGAGATTTAATTTGCTGCGGACAATGAGGGAATCGTTGCTATTTAGCGCATTCGTACTGTTTCTGAGTTGACAGATAATGCTGGTTGTGACTTTTTGTACAAACGCTTCTGTATTTAAAATGTTACTATCAATAAATATTGACCCTAACAAATCGATTGTATTAATATATATTTTTTTATTTTTATGTTCAGCTAGCTATCTTCGCTTGATGTAGATAGTGCATACCGCATCCTTGCTATTATCCCATAAAACTGATGCGGTATAAGTGATGTGCTACTATCAATTGTTTAGTACATAATACAAGTTTACACCACTATTTTATGTACCCAGATGTCACTCATATTACGGGACTAATTCACTAATAAACAAATGTGAAAAAAGTATAACAATAATTTGAAGTATTTTTCACTCTACAATGCAATTATCATCAGAGATACTGAAATTTAAAAATGTGTATGAAGGCAAACAAAAGTTATGCTGGCACGATTATATAATAAGGTACCTGTAGGAATTAAAAAATAAAAAAAAGATAAAAACATACTTCTATTTTTCATTTTATTCTTCTTGTGCACGGTTATATTTATAACAATTGGTTAAGGGGTGTATTTTTTAAAAAATTAGGAAAAATGTTGCTAGATATAATGTTTATACTTGTGAGTATCTGGTAGACGAGTCGGCAGACTGTTTTAGACTATGTAAAGTGCATGTTTGAGATATCCGTAATAAAGGTAGCGATAACGAAATTTGAATTTGAATTTGATTTGAAAAGTGTACATTTGTTTTACTTATATAAAGTCATTAATTGTTGCTTCCACAATGTAAAAATCATTTAATTGTTGCTAAGACTTTGCATATAGGTATATATTTTTATATCGAGTATAAATGAGCTATTTTAGTGTGGCAGTTAAATTTTAGAACAGCATCTTTAATAAAGTGTTGGTGAGTTTTCATGCATTTACCTGAGTCAATTTCGAGGGCAGATCGTGATATTCATTCCTTCAATACAATTTCAGTAACGGAGTTGAGATTTACAGAGTTGAGAACACACTTTGAAACTAACTTTCAACAAAACCATGTTTAAAGGGTTTAATGTTTTGTGATATATCTAAATCTAAGTTAACTCAAAAAAAAACCACTTTATTGACGTTTGTGATTCAGAATAGTTCACGATTAGAAGCGAGGGTAATTTTGAGTATGTATACTGCGTATTGTGTCTAATATAATATACTTTATTTAGAAGTCCCGTTAGCAATAAGTTGATTAGTTTCTTATAAAATAAGCCAGATAAATAGAGCAGTGATTTTTTTAATTTCGAAAAAGGATTTCATGCATGCTCGAACTGATGATCGGATGAATCAGCTACACAAATCGTGACTCCATTTGATACGTTTACTGGTGTCTTCACATCAGCGTACGAGGCAGTACGCTGATGGCGTAAACGGGAAGCACAATAGCCTGAAGGGGATAAGCCAAAACTGGGCCAATTCCAAAAAACTTTTAGTGGTATTTCCGAAACTCCCCATTTTCCCCTCGTTAGGCAACCGACTCATAGCCACCGGCACTCAAAAACATTTAAAAGTTTCCAAACAATAAATGCTGAACCGGTGTTCGGATTCTACAGCTGCCGCCAGGCCCAAAGGAAAAGCCAACAATGTGTACAACTCTTGATTAGGTTCCATCATATAATTGCACGTTTGTCCACCATAAAGCCTTTAAGATATTTACACCCTATTAGCTCCTTAGGGCTCAACATCACGATTTTTTATTCACCATTATAGTTGTCACCTTCCCCAACGATCTATTAAAACATATAGATACGGCAACTGAGGGTTAAAAACCCACCACGCCCAAGTACGCCACTTTGCGTCGAGTACACTCCTGGCGTATCATACGTCTCGCTTGCTCGCGTATGTCATCGCGATAAGTCTCTATCGAACATGGCGGAGTGTTGCGGCGCGCGAAGGGCGGGAGGAATCTACCGGTGTCGGGTTTTTACAAGATCAATTTATTTATTTATTTATTTGTATGACATACCGTAAAGATTTTCGACCTTCTCTGTATATCAGAAAATGAAGTAATAACATGGGTACATGGGTTATAATTACTATGTAAGCTGTTGTTTCCTGAAATAAATAATTTTTTCATGGGTAACTCATATTTTTTTTTTGTAAATAATTACAAGGTATAAAACAACATTACTTAAAATATGTAGCGTAGTTATGTGCTTACTTTATATAGGAAAGTACTCCATTTGAGTTTATTTTTAAATAACGCAAGAGAGTTGACATTCACGATACTAGCTAATGAATTTCTCTCCCACATTCTTTTATGAGGACACTTCAAACTGAAAAACTTTTGCAACTGAGCAACTACTATGAAAGATTGTGCATGAGAAAGAGTGCATCTTATACTATATTGTAGCCTCAAGCACATGGACGACAAATCGAAGGCAAATCTCTACCGCGCTGTGGAGTGAAAAGTGTAATTTCTATTCAAGAGAATGACCGAATAACTGAACTGGATACATTATTTGGCATTAACGTCCTTATACTACCATACCTAATGATACAAAATAATCATATTTTTGTTTATCTAATAGGTTTTCCCATGTACACGTTTTGTTAATTCATAGCAAAGGAATAATGAAATAAGTAAAAATGATAACAATACAGACAAAAAAAAACACATAAAAACCAAAAATTAGAACTATAAAAACAAAGAATAATCAAAATTAATTAACAAACATGCATATCAACTAACTATAATAAAAAAATAATGCTCTCAGGCGAAAGATTACAAGCCAATAATTCAAGCTGAACTCACAGAGGCGTAATAGAAAGCAGACTTTTAATCCGATCGGATAAACAAACGAATATATTAATCAAAAAACAATAACAGTATAATATATTAAACAAATTTAAATAAGATAAAATAAATAATAAAAAAACAATTTATAACAAAAAACAAAAAAAAGGACATCAAAAAGACCAATTTAAGCTTTGATTGATTATATACATAGAAACAAAAAACGAATTTAATACAGAACTAAACTAGGAATTTTGTCCGCGGTTTTGTGCATTGGTGTAATATTTTAAGACAATATTGTGAAACTTTCGCAGAGTTATTAAAAATGTAGAAGGTAGTATTAAATAAATCACACATTCAGTAAATAGGGGGATGTTAAAATTGTGTTATAATTTATGATGAATTGAAAGAATGACAAGCGCAAGTAGTTTAGGGGGGGGGGGGAGATGCTTGTAAGGCGTACGGTTCTGGTTAAATAATTTAATACTACTAAACAATGTATAGAAGCTGTTGATATAAAATAATAACTACAGGGTGTCTTAGCCGTTCTTGTTTTTTTCTCTCACTCTTACAACATGAATACAATATTCAAAATTGAAATATTAATAAGACAAGCGCGGACTCTATTCAGCAATTTATGAAAGTTTTGTGGAAATTGATGAGATTTTATCGTAGAATATTCTTGTGGGAATTCATACCTATTTACCATAGTAAAAATAAAAATGAACAATTATCCGACAAGTACCTGAGTACTAAAAACAAAATGTATAACCGAAAGAAAAAATAGCCACCATTCAACCAAATTTGTAAAATAAAGATAAACAAAAATAATAAAACAATAAGATGGTACTCCGCGCGATCCATTCCCCGCGCGGCAGCTCGCGTACCACTTAACCCGCAGTTACACCACGCCATACCCTTGCGCAGCGAGAGTGCGTGTACCGAATGCGTCTTTATGCAGTGCCGTAAGGGTTGCTCATATTATAAACTGTTTCAACAAAAGTTGTAGGGAAATTATAGACCTACAATTTGCATTTTGAACAGATTTGATCCTGTCATTTTAAGGGTGGTATGATTTTTTGAAATTTATGTCGAAATTTTTCGGAGGTATGACTTGGTACCCATTGCAATAAGTAGCTGGCCTAATGAATTGTAACCATTGTTAAATTATCTTGTCACTTCTAAGAAGAGATCAAACGAAGCATTATTAAATGGTGTGTAATTTCAACAAATCAATACTCGCAGACACGTCCAATGATGTTTTTTAGGTTTGCCTATACCCTCCCCCTCCCCCTCATCCTCGAACCTCGACCCTCGACCGCCGTCCCCAGCAGTCGGAGTGTTGGTGTTATGTTCGGTCGAACGCGCTCGACTGCCTTCACGATTGGGTCTGAATCTGAAAATCATTCGGATTGACTTGAATTTGACGCTCACCAGAGCGTCACAAATACAATTTGAAAGCCTGTCAGCAAACCGCTGAAGTCCTTAAGGCGAAATTATGGCCTGATGACGCATGATTTGATATAGCTTTCAGATAGACTCTCGAAAACAAAAACGACACGTATGCATATAGTTTAGTAAGTATTCTATCACCGACGTTACTGCTTAATATCTATAACTCTAATTTTAAAAAGAGGTAGAGATTGTCAGCTGTATGCACACTCTACTCATAGCAAACAACTAAACCGCAGTTAAATTGCAGTTTAAATTCGTTTGTTTATGTTTGATTTTCTCAGGTGCCAATAGATATATGTATTTAAATAGAACTTTTGTTGCTGAATTCCTCGCAATCTTAAATAGGACAGCCATTGCACATAGTGAGGGGCATCTAAGCAGTGAACTAAAATTTTGAAAAGGCGATCCCTATATTTCCTGGAATAGTTTTGTCGCTTCTTTGCTATGCAAAAGTATCATTTGTTATACATATCATTATTATCTCACAAGGGGGTGAACAGAAAACAAAAATATTCTGTAAGCTATTTACGGTCAATAAATTCAGGAATTGAACAGTTTGATACAATTTCGGACAATGTACTCGTTTATACACTATTGTCGTACATGATTATAAATGTTAATGAAACTCTAGTCGATAATGTTCATAGTGTTGGTACGAAATGTAGCGGATGTCCGCTTAGTCAAGAATATTATTTGATAAATATATATACAGTTACAAATATTAACTATTGTGCGGTAACAGGCGGTAAAAGAATATAAATCCCTTTGGTTCATAGTCTATTATTATTTATTTTTTTATTTTAAAACATTCATTGTTATTATTAAACACTTTTAAGTTAGTAAATTCTGTATTCCTTACTATATGAACTTTTTAAAGTGATTTATTTAAACGTTGGCAGTACTGATAATATACGTAAGTGATTCAGAATGAAAGTGTCGAACGTTCAAGCAAAAACGTCATAATTTGAATTCTAGTACGAACGGACTATTCTCATTCTAGTAAAGCTATGCTATATGTTGGAGCAATTACAACAGGGCACCCTCAAGATGACTGACTATTCCACCGTCATAATTAAATTGCAGCAATAGCCGCCTAGCAAAAATAACCAATATTAATAATTAATAAATCGGAGACGCCATTATTTGATTATCAAGCAGCAGAAGAGAGGAGGAGGGTTTCGGGGAACAACTTCGACTCGCAATTAACAACTCCACTAACGAAGCAAACACGTTCGAAACCACCAACTGCAGTTCATTCAGACTTTCATTGTTGTTCGTTGTGTGTTTGGGGGTTGAGCAGGGCGAATGCAGACGGCCAGCCGGAAGGGTTGAACTTTACGAAGTGCTTGAACTAACAGAACTACCCGCTATTTAATAAATATACGCTTATAGTATACTTTAAAATATTAAAATACATCTACGTTTGGTACATTATGTATGTCTGAAACGACGAACGAAGTATATTTACGAAACTAGCACTAAGTATTTAGTGAAAACTCGAATTACTCGATATTTAGTATACACAATTTGCGTATACTAAATATTCGCTCGGATTTTACGTACCAACAAATTTTTCAAAGCAATCGCTACACTTAGTGCCCATACTAAGGGCACTAAGGGCACACACAGGCATGCATAGCAACTCACACCACTGTGTGCTCAAGAAGGAAAAACACTGGCGTCTATTTAGTGTTATTGCCAAATTATATTTCAATCCTTCGTACCGGACCCAGTCAAAGGCCTTATCGACACCCAGAAAGAAAGCTGCTATGTGAATTTTTCGGTTTATGGTTTCGGTGTAGTGTGGTGGATCACTTTGGATAGTTAGAGTGTGGTTGAGTGACCCAACCGAAAACCTTACTTATTAAGATAAGCGTATCTTTTTTGTCTCGTTTTCTTTTCTTTTCTAAACCGTAATATTAATTTATGCAATATACATAATTAGATATATTAAATACATTTTAAATGGAAACATATATAGGACTGTTGTTTAACACCTAGTTAGATGGACAAATTAAAAACTAATAGTTATGGAGTCACCGTTGACAGATATATGGTAGATAGATGTTATTTGGAAAGTTTACTATATTAAGCCGGTCCCAGATATGTGCGCAAATATTTGCAAAGATGCACAAATGCTATGTATGGGAGCCCATTAGTAATTATTTGCACATATATGTATAATAAATAAATAAAAATATTTACTCACTAATACAATAAAATTCCTTTCGTAATCTCAAATCAGTCCGGGGGAGTGGTCAACCTCGAATAGTTGCACGCTGAATGGGGAAAACGAATACATCTATAATTTATTCAAATGGTAAAGTTTTTCGATTCGACTGGGAGGAGAATTGGATGAACTTTTGGGATTCTGGACCTACAGCTTCTGAAAGCTATCTAAGCAGGACATTTCACTTTAATGACTTTGAAAATCACATCAATGTATTGACATTTGTAGCTATTAATATATTTTGTATATAATATAAACAAATAATATTTGAATACCATAGAATATTTGTATTTATTGGTCCAGCTTATTCCTTCTATTATTATATGCATATATATTTATTTATATTATTTATTTACTTATTGTAACATATTTATTTTGACAAAAAAAACGAAATGTAGTAGAGCAAATTAAAGTTACAAATTTATATTGCAACACTGCATTTTGTGCCCTGCCTTCTTTACTATGCAAAATTTTATTCAAACAGTAAAAAGAATTATAGATTGCAACAATTATTGGCCGGCCGGGATGAATCTGTTAATGAATATTTATTAGTAAATATAAAATCGGCGACCTAAATTTTTTCTGAACCCTTGAATACATATCCTGTTTAGATAGATTTTCTCTAATTTGTGTTTTAATATATGCAAGTATTAAGCAACTTAGCGAATTGATATGAAAGATTTACATTTCACTAAAAATATAAAAACTTATTTTGGATCCTATGGAGCATAATTTGTAATGCACTTTGAAAATTGTAATATTTGAGGATGAAGAGTACGTCAAGAGAAGGTAATTTACAGAAAAAAATATTTTATGTTTCCATATAACAAATATTATATTTTTTAATTTTATTTTTACGCATTATAAATACACAAAAACAACAGATTGCTTATGCCATATTTTATAAAAATAGCTGAATAATTAGGCTTCTTACATTTATTTCGTGCTACCTACGTATCCTAGTTATAATTATTATTAGTACGATATGCTGAATTATTTTATTTAAAAAAAAAATCTATTACATGGCGCATAACTGTACATATCTACCTAGTTTACTAGCAAATAATTACAGGCACAATAAAGATCTATTCTATATATTAATTTTAATATAATCTGTACATTAATTTTAATTTAATAACATTAATTTTAAATTTTAGAAACGTGCTAAATATATATAAATAATTTTAAAATTGATTTTAATCATTTTAAACGGAAATGCGAAAGCAGTGGTTCTCATAGATACAGTACACACACATACTTTCTCTTTTTAAGCGTTTTCAGCTCAACTTAAAATGCTCGTGATAAAGCCCCGAGTGCCTTTGACATAACATCTGGCGATTTTAAGTCTTCGTGTTTAAATACTATGCCTGAGGATATCTAGGGTACCGAGATATGTAACCTCAAAGTCAGCACAATTGAATCCCTACTACTACGGTTAAAAGTACAATATTTATATTCATAAAATTATAATGGAAAAATATTTAAACAATATTTTTTAAGTAACACACTAAACCCCTCGGGCTGTGAGCTAAGTTCACATTTGACCGGTTTTCAGCCTCCGGATTCTACCATTTTCGAATAGGTCATTAAAAGTAGATTAAAAATAAATCCGCCTTTTATCCTTTGGTTAGATAATTAATCTATATTTATGATTAATAAAAGAAACTAGTCTGAATTAAAGTATGCTTAGCAAACCTAAGTTGTACTGGCCTAATAGGTACGCGGGCACTTGCATTCGGCATACCTGTTCAACCACAATTCGTATTCAGTTTGAGTCGATCGCCGACAGGTAGCGCTGTGGTCGTCTTGGGAGCTGCATAAAGGCGGGCGCACACCTGCACGACGACATTTTAATTTATGCTAATGGCCGCACATCCGGTCGACCGCCGCCGGAATTTTAATGGGAAATTTTCACATTTTCTGCTCGACAGGTAATTTCTTCGGCTGGATAGCAGTAGCCTTCAGCAAATTGACCGTCGGCTGGACATTTCTCTATTTTAGTAGAAATGTAACAATGTTTCACTAAAAAATTGGATTAATTGAATTTGAATAGCAAATAGCGTGCTTTATTCTCCTAAAACAAACTTAAATACCTGCGCTTATACGCTTTGGAAGTTTACTTTAGACTAATTATGACATAGTGTACAAGTTAAATATTTTTTATTCATAAAATTACGACCGATTTTTTTTCTATGTACGATCTGCTCTTCCACACCTTAAAGTGCATCTTTCGGTAGTCGAAAGCAAAACATCGAAACGATTTTTATAGGAAGCCTAAATAAACCACAAAAACGATGCCTAATTATATTAAAATTATAAGTAATTTATGTTTAAACGAAGAAAATTTGGTAAATTATATTAAACACAAATAACATACAATTTTATACTTTTAATGAAAAATATTAGTTTCCTGTAAAATTAATGTGGTATGTTTGTATCTATTTGTTATAATGCTATTTCAAAACGTGTTGTCTTAACATAGTCTTTTATACAGACATCAGGTCGCAGTTTACTATGTTCATTTTGACGTACAGGTTTTTGAGGTACAGGACAAACACACACAAAAACAAACACGCACACACACTCACAAACACACACAAGCACGTTCACTAGATTTTTTCTTAAATGATATGTTGATATATATTGTATTATTATCTCACTTTAATTCTATGCTATTATTTAGTCTAGCACTCCGTGCAGTTAAATTACTGAAATCTTCCAACCATGTGACAGCGTTGGTGTGCAACTAACATAAAATACGTTTAGTTAAAAAGTGAATTCAAGGTAGAAAATTTATGTTGCAGTCAGTTGAAATAATCGGGCTTTCTATGTAAAGACTAGTCCCAGGGCCTTCACCGTGTATTATGCAGGCGAATACTATTCAAAGTAGGGCTACCACCACAGCTGCTGCGCGCTCAATGAGCTCGCGCATTTTGAGGGATATTACTTTTTCGTTCAGTGAACTACCCCGAACTATCTTCGTAATAATGGCGCATCGTAAAACTAATAATAAATAATGTCGAAATAAAAAATAGACTCCAAGTTTTCTTTTTATCAGTTACCGAAATATTGTGAAAGATCAGTACCTAATTAAAGTTTATTTCTTAATATTTAACATGATGTAATACTCGTATACTTAGTAAAGAAGGTTTACCTACTTGCATCCTAACGAAATACCTACCTATTATGAGTCATGTGGCCGCACCGTGATCTCATAAATATAATTATTCTATTTAATATATCTTATTTAAATTCGTTTAATATATTTTAATATTATTATTTGTTACGTCATTACCAGTATTGTGTACAATTTTTGCTTGGTAACCACAATAATATATAAATAAATAAATAGATAAACACGAACATACTTTTTTAATTTATAAAAATTATAACGTGACACTGAACATTCATTTACGTATTTCTATTTACGCTCATAGATGAGTATAATTAATTCCAACTGGCCAGTAATAAATAAAATACTCCAACAGCCGTGCTGTCATATTATTTTGAAATCCGAATATGATCGCGCTCTGGTGCTAGCGCCCTATCGAATGTCAAATTTCATTAATTTTAATTCGTTGACTTTAATGTTAAAAACTTATAAATATTATATATTCGACCAGCTTTCGATGTGATCTGAACTGCTATGGTTGTGTTTCGAGAGCATCAATCTACACACAAAAATTCAACTATTTCGCATTTGTACCTTTCGAATTGAAAGTTGCTACGGACAGACAGCCGTCCAAGAGACGAGGATAGTAGCTTCTTATACATGAATGTATAGAACCTAAAAGGAGCTAGAGCACAGCTTTGTCATCAAACCTAAATATTCAAAAGGTCTGATAAATATGCTATAGGGTGTCTTTTTTAGAGGCGTGGTTTCAATCTGGCACTACTTTTTTCGTAGTTGGTGTTTTTGACAGCTGTCACTTGATTTATGCTCACTTTGGTTTGCCATTTCATAATGAATAGACTTACTCCTGAACAACGTTTGCAAATAGTGCAAATTTAGAAAAAATCACTCTAATTTTTTTTTAAATCACTCTAAAATAAAGTAAAAATCGCGTCGTGGGCCTGTGGCGTGGCCTCCAAGATCGTGCGATTTAACACCGCTGGACTATTTTTTGTGGGGTTATGTGAAGTCGCTTGTCTACGCAGATAAGCCGGACACGATTAACGCCTTGGAAGAGAATATTCGGCGCGTTATTGCTGACATACTTGCTGCCAACTTGACATACTTGCTGACAACTTGCTGCAAAAAGTGGTTAAAAATTGGGCCTCTCGGCTGGAATTTGTTCGAGTCAGCCGCGGCGGCCACTTACCCGAAATCATTTTTAAAACATAATGGCAAACCCTTATCTTTATAATAAAACTAAATTCTTAGCCATAACATCAAATTATATGCGTTTTATCTCTTCTTGAAAACCACGCCTCTAAAATCATCATATGATCTAAATTCATATAGGTAAATACCACTATAGCTACATAAATTTACAAGCACTAGATGAGATGGTAAGTTTTAGGTAGGTTTCAAATCAGTTCAAAATGTTGATTGAGTGTTAATGAGTTATAATGCCGTTTTATTTTTACACCATTACCATAAATCGACATAATGTTATCTTGGGTTTTCGACAAAGTATGTTGTGCTTTTGCGTAAGGAATTCTTGAAACCATAAATTTCCATGTTATGATTTCATCGTGTCATAATATTATTACCTCGACTATGTTCTCCGTACCGAGTTTGTTTATGGTAGAAAGTTAGTGGTACCTATCTACTCCTCTACGGGTCGCAAAAAAAATAAAATATTTCTCGCATGGATATAGACACTCATACTATATAAGCCTCTGTTTCTGGTGTTTGTTTATCTGAAACTTTACTACAATTAAATCCGATATACTCTCCGTGAACTTTTCAAGCTTTGTTGGGTTGCCCTTTGATGAGGTCTTTTTAATGGTATAAATGTAATCAATATCACAAATTAGTCACTAGGTTTGTAAAATTATAAACAAACAAATAAATAGAAATAATAGCTGGAGCGGTTCTAATCTGAGAGAAAATGTGTAAATGATCGATATAACACAATTAAAATTATCTACACAATAAACTTATGTAATACAATAACATAATATACTTTCCCTATTTATTTATTCATTTATTATTAATATATATTATAAATTACATGACGCTAAAGGATCGACAAATCGAATTAAAAAGAATTAACTTTTGCGCTATAGTACACGAATTAGGTAAACGGACTCTAAAACACCGAAATTGAAAGAAAATGCAATTCTGTATTTCCCGATTCTGTGGTCATTACTGTAAGCCAGGGGTGCTCAAACGGTCGATCGCGATCGACTGGTCGATCGCGAGTGCTTTTTGAGTAGATCTCGAGAAGAAAAATTTTTTTAATAAGTAGGTAGGTAACTAAACTAAAAAAATGTATTACGTAATAAAATAACACTGCTTGCGACAAAATGTGGCTTTATCAAAGGAACGCGCGGCACTTTTCAAAGAAAAGCCGTGTTGTTTCTAGAATAGACAGTACACAGTACAGCAGGGGTGCTCAAACGGTCGATCGCGATCGACCGTTTGAGCACCGTGCAGAAAGCTAATATCTATATATGCTACGGTACGCCCTACCTAGGTAGGTAGGGTGTATCGTGTATGTACGACAACCCTGCACCACACACACTTGCAGTCTCTCAGAGTCGATCGTAAGTAGTCTAAAAATATTGAGGTAGATCGCCAGCAGTTCAAGTTTGAGCACCCCTGCAGTGTAAGCGATTACTGAATAATATAGTATTATATTCACTATACAGGATATGTATAAAATCGCCACTGTCCCTTTAGGGGATTGATCTATATCGATAGCTAAACAGCCTCTTTAAAACAAAATATATAATCGTCAAATAAAATTGTTTACACATTTTTAAATCAATTGCACAAATAGTTAAAAAATCCCGCCGAAGCCAGTCAACACCGAACCACCCAGCTGATCTTGACGTAACCAGATCATGGTTTGTTTAGTTTGGAGTCAGCTCGATGCATTCGCCGTCAAAATTCAAACTTTCGTTGAATTTTGATAAATTCTAAAATTGTTTTACGCCTAATTGAGAAAATCTTTTCAATATTTTCTGCTGATTAATGTTTAATTGTTCATATAGATCAACCTCCTGAAAGGACATTAGTGATTTTAAATACAGCCTGTATTGTGTTCAATACCCGTGTTTCATGACCATTCCTGATAAAAAAAACAGCTTATTGGCCGTGATATTTTAAACATGATTTGTTTTAACCTCGAATTCTGAGTAAAAAAATTGTGATAATTTGAAATCGTTCTTGTCATAAGTTCGGTCGCTGGCGAGGCCGCGTCGCGCTGAGTCGCGCGTTTGAATCGGCATGAATTATTTTCTATTTCGTACAGGATTTGGGAACATACGGGAATGGTCTTGGAACACCTCTATAAATCGCACCCATTTTAAGCTCTTTTAAATCAAACATGTTTGCTAACAGACCCTAAAACAGCTTTTTAAGAATCGTCGATAAAACCCGAAAAAAAACAAATATTTGACCGTTTCTACTATTCCTACTTTTTATAATATCGTGTCCTTGCAGTGAAAACCTGTTAAGTCTGGCAGGACTTCAGGGTTCAGGACTTATCGGGTTTTAGTGATGTGTTCGAAATAACAATATCGTTAAATATTGTTCTTTTGATGATTGGCCTATTGTGGTAATCTAATTCAATAAAATATCGCGGGTTTAGTATTTACTTTTATGATCCTACCGTGAAAAAAGAAATTGACTTCGATTCCAGTCGACCACGTCACTTCCCGGGGGCATCAGGGGCATCACGTTGATAGCCTGCGACTGTTTGTCCGGCCATACATAGTACATACTCACATAGTGGCCGCTCGTTTGGAAGCAACTGATCGAATAGGAATGTAATGCAGCCAAATATGTTTGACACTTGGTTGTTGTTTGTAAAGACCTTAGTAAAATTATTTTTTGCGCCTTTTAGAACAAGGAGTATTCAAATGAATGCATAAGTCGTCTGTTGTTAAAAAAATAAGCTGTTTATTGCCTATTATTTATCGCATATCTGAAAGTATTTTTCTTTGCAAGGATTAAAGTTTGCCCGTTCAATTTGCAAATAAATTCTTCTCTTATGACTTTTCCTTCCTCCTTTTTTGAGACCCGCTTTAGTCTTCAGATTATTTCAGTCAATGTCTTACATGAATCTATGCATTAATACTGGGCTATCTTTTTTTTATCATGTGTTTTGTATAACCAGTTCCAACGGACTTTAGAAATAGATCTTAAACTCTTAATAGTACAATAACAATCTCATTCAAAAGAAATAGGTAGCCCCGTAAAACGGCCAGGACTGTTCTATACTTTAGAATGGTGAAAATAGTACAGTTTTGGCCGGGGTTATTGGATTCGCATGGGCTGTCAGATTGATAGAAATCAAAATCGGAGAAAACAAAAATCATAAAAACTGATAAAATTTAAATCTGTTGTTAATTATTACATATAAAATTTGATTTTGTTTTTCTTGATACATATTTTATTGTTTTTTTTCTGCTATTGTCGATATGTATTAATTTAAGTTGATTCTTATTACTTTTGTTTTTACTTTATATTGAATACCATTTTGACGTTATTTACAATATGAATAATTTTTTGACTTTTAATTTCAATGACGTACGTACTTATATTATTCATTAATTTTGTTGTATTTATTCTTTATTAAGAGAAATCAACAGTCTTACAAACAATTGGTATTAATGATAAGTTTACATTCTTAAAAAGTATCTGTAAAACTAATCAGAGATTTCTACTGTTAATATTAACAGTAGAAATCTAAACAAAGTTTTAGTGTTTATATAAACATGTATATAAATTATGCTATTAACTCTTAATCATATCAAAATGCTGAAATGGCTTGAATTCACATGATATATGACATAATAAATTATTTTAAATATATATATTAATTATTCATATAATTGTATTGCCTAGTGATAGCCTTAATGGCGGCTGACTGAAAGGATTGCTGAAGGATTTATGGAAATAAATCTATGGATTTATGGAATTGATGGTCGTGTAGGTTCGTAATTAAAAATGTTATCTTTTAGCCGATCGTCAGAACAATTCAGGTGCACTACATTCATTGGTTGATGACGGACCTAAGGGTGGAAGGGAGGGAGGGAGGGAGGGACGAGAGGGGGAGAGCACAGCCTCCGGTGCTGTGATCCAAATTAGTTTGCCTAGAGCCAATAAAGTGTAACAACGCCCCCCCCCCCCCCCCCGCACTGCGTGTAGCCAACCGGAGGTCGTTTATTGCCGACGGCAACAGCAGGATAATGAACATTTAAATCTTGTAATATCACAAGGATTCGCTATGAGGCTCTTCAAAGTATCGTACATCGATTTATTGTACTCAAAACGACCATATTTTTCACATGATATTAAATTGGAATAGTATAGTATATCGATATACTAATAAAACACAGAATGTCACATGACCATTCCTGAAGACTCAAGGGGTGTGTATGTTCCCTTTTAAAAAGCCCAAATTTATTATTTTTATTAAAACGCTCGTACAAATTCCCCTTTCGTTTGCTTGCTCGCGCTAGGCCACTTAAAACTTATCACAAGAAGATTTAATATTATCAAGCAAAGTTTCTCTGAAACCATAATGAATTTTAATATGACGTCAAAACAAATCATGGTTGAAATCGCAGTGCTAATAAGCTTATTTTTTAATCGGAAATGGTCTTGGGACACGGACTGTTTACGGCATCCTTCAATTTATTAATTCCAAAAAAATATAATGAAAAAATTTTTCATATTCTACCATTGATCAAGACCAAGCACCCACGTGGATTTGTGATAAAGAGTGCTTCAAAATCGAGTGCCAACGTACCAAAACAAGGTTGTACAGCGATGCTAAATAGCTACTTCCGTTCACGCTCATCTGTGATACGCTTGGATTGACTCTTTGCTCAAAGGTTAAATCTAAATTGCAAGATTTGACCGTCAATTCAAATTTAATCTAGCAAGCATGGCCTCTACGGTACGGTATAATTATCAAGAATTTGATTAACAAGTCAGCCACAAACAATTTTAACGGATTATTTGCTGGTAAATATTTTCTAATTTTATTTTGGTCAGATGTAAATAAATAACCTTTTTTTTTTAAGTCGGGTAATTTATTTTTTAAGCTTACTGAACTTAAATAAAAATTAACACTAGAAAAAAAATAGGCAGTCATTGCGGACTGCTGATAGAAGTGAAAACCTAAAACTATGAAAAAACAGTGTTTTTTTTTATATTCAAATTAATTGTAGTTGTATCACAGTCTCACATAACACAAACCGCTTTGAACGCTTGAAACGAATCATTTGTTATTCGAATGTGTCTTCACGAAAATCCCTTTAATTTTAAGGGATTAATATGTCCACTCTGAAGGACCATTCTAATTATTAGCGAAAGAATTTTTGAAATCAGTAATTTCGGAGATAACCTAACCTAATCTAGAATATCGGTGACCATGACGCTATGACGCGAATCCATTACATTTTCCCCATTCAAAAAATTTTTCTCAATACAAAAACTCGCCCGATCGGCGGATATAGAAGTTTTCAGTTAAATTATTTTACAGAGTATTAATATGATTACTGAGTCAAGCTGGTTCCCCGACTATTTGCTAGATGGCAGACGTAAAACGAGTATAAGCCGAAAGTGTTCGTTGGCTCCCCGACTATATATCGACTTCAAGACTTCAAAACCAGGGGGCGGGAATAGGGTTTTTTTTCGAAAAACTCAAATTTTGCTATAACTTTCTTACTATATAAGATTCATTTTAACTTTATATTATTCCTCAAATAAGGACAAAAAAACTTTTTTGATAGCTTCTAGGAGTGGGAAAAAATGGTTTTTCAAAATTCAAAAAATTATACCTTAGTAGGCACCGGATAAAATCAGTTCAAAATACCTATAATTTCCCTATAATTTTTGATATGAGCAACCCTTACGGCATACGCACTCTCGCTGCGCAAGGTACGGAGCGGCGGCGGGTTGAGGTGCGCAATTTTTGATACAAATTCGTACAATTGGAGTTTGCCTATCCCCTACTTTGATTCGGTGAAATCTACCTACGCCTTCCGGCGTGCTGAAAGGGTTTTTTTTTTATAAAGACGAGTCTTTGCCAAGTAGTCGGCCCTTTCGCTGCCAGTCTTGCCTACACTGAGAAAAAACCTGTACGCTCTACAAAAAAGTTCCGTTTAAAGAAATACAGCTAAACCTTTCAATCTTACCACACTTTTTGATTACTATTACTAAAGTTTTCAGTAGGCCCAACCAACGTTTGATACGTCTAACCGAACTCCGGTACACATAATCAAACTGCTTTGTAAACGCCAACCAACTGTTCGGTAGTGAAACAAAATGGCGAAATAGGCGAGAAGCGTGAGGTGTGTTCGCGAGTCTACTACTGAGTCTTGTAATATTATTATTAAATTACAATATACTTCGGTTGGGCCTACTAAAATTCAGTAGCCACAACAAATTATGATTCTACTGAATTTTTCATTTTTTTCAGTGTAATGTACGCACGTACCCGGATGAATATTAAATTGATATCCCTGCCAGTCAGCGTTGATTCGATTGCCAGTCTATTAGTAGAGTTAGAGTTAGTTATAGTCTGCAATGCTGAGAGCGAATCATACAGGATGGCAGTATTAGAGGTCACCACCTCAAGCACGTATTTTAGAGCTTCTTTTAAGTCCCAGTAAAGCCGATTTAGGTGACTTAGGTTTTCGATTTAAACTCAACTGATGTTCGATTTATCTCAGAACGGAGATAGGTAACTGGTTAAACTTCTTGCTTGTATATTAAACGCTTACTTACTTGTAAGGTTAAGTGCTTACTTATTTGAATATTCAATGCTATAATAATCTTCTGAATGTAACGAAAAAATGCTGGTTCATTAAGCATTCCTAGAAAAAATTAAAAATTAATTAAAAATTAAAAATTAAAAAATTAAAAATTAATTAATTTATTAATTGTGATTGGACGACAATAAAATTTTGATTTTTTATGCGTAGTGTTAATTATTTAGCACTTAGAGTAAAAGTGTCAAGAAATAATTATTGTTATCATTTTCTTACATTAAATAATTTAAGCGAAGAACACAATGGAATGGAATAAATACATCATACATTTATTAAACAAATATTTCAATATAATGCGCAATAAGATTAATTCTATTGCGACTAAATACCACAAGAGATAAGGTCCAGAGGGCCGACGTGAGTCATATAAGAAGCTAAAAGCCATCCACAACTAAAATCTGCTAGTAATAAATAAACACATTGAATTAAATATGGACATACTAGTCATCAGTAATTACTATGTTTATGTCATCCCTGACAACTGAGTTAGACTGTATTTCATTTGCTATAAAGTTGTATTAAACGTTTTCATGTGAGTTGCCATTCAAATGCTCGTATTGCTAAACCACAACGGCGGCCAGGGTAAATAAGCAGACGACGAACGTTTGGCAAAGGACGCCTGTACCTCGTATTAACGGTATTCACGGGCTTATTAAGCAACTCACTCGAAATGGGGTTATATTAGGGGGTATTTTACAACAAACATATATCCTATGAAGTAGCCAATAAAAAGTAAAATAAACACGATCAAAATAGAAAGAGATCAAGCAAACAGAATCGCTATGTTTATTCAAGAAGAATTAATTGTACGTAGGCAGATTTAGTGTAGGGAAATCGTACCAAATACAAAAAAAATATTCTGAACAATATTTACATATCAATGATCAACCGTTTAAAAGGATATATATATCAAACATTACCACATTTCTTAAAAGTTTTTAAGTATATACTACGGAAACAGTAAGGTTACAATTTTATTAAAGAATCTAGATGGTGTGCTTTTTCACTTGAACAAAAAGATTCTAAGTGGAAACATAAAATACACGAGAGTACATCCAGTTACTCACCAAAATATGACGCGGTGACCCTTGACATTATATTGTATTTCAAGAAACATACAATCACTTTCATCTCATCGTTAGAAACATTATTATTTTTTCTAATGCTAATGCATTAGATATGAAATAAATCGCTCTATATATGAAAAACTTGTAAGGATACAAAACTAACCTAGATTTTGTTTCTTTAGGATTTCTTTTCACCTCTTGTACCCGTCGTTTTTCCTTGTTTAAATAAATAAAAGAGCATTTTGCAAATCTTCAATATGAAGATTTGCATAAGAAATGGAGCAAACCCACTTGCTGCTAGAAAAATCACTGCAGCTTTAAGGTTTTTTATACCTACTCTGTATGAACTCACGAGGAAGTTTGGAAATATAGTCAGGGCTAAAGACAAGATGTGCAAGCGCAGTATATTAAACAATGTGCTAACTTTGGAAGTGGGATGATTCGTAAACTTTGAACACCTACTTTGCTGTATTCAATGACTATTGAGGCATATTTGATGCGAGTGAACCAATCAGTTATCGCTATTGTTATTTTTATGCCAATACAGTGTGATTCTCCAGCATCATAAGTAAGAGATAGTTTGGTAATGTTATATTTTTAAATTGTTATATTTTGGTGGACCCATAAGGTCGTGAGTATACGTACTTAAATACTAGAGTTCTATGAAATTTATGTGATTAGCGCCTACCCCGCTGTTCGTAGTTTTGTGCATTTAGCCCATCGATCAATGATTTAACAGGCCTGCAAACGAGCTTCAAATTATTGCGAGATATACGAGTAAATGTGTTACTTTTTGCATTTTATAATAAAATTATTTCCCCTGTGTTTTTTTTTCTGCATGTACAAATATTGTGTAGGGTTTTTTTTAAGATAAATTTATTAAAAAAAATATTATTAAAATAAATCTAGTGGTATAAGGTGTTCGACTAAATAAATTTAATTTAAAATTCGTGATGATCCTAATAAATCCACAGTATATCAGATATCTGGTTAAATAATGTTTTATTGCAGGTCAGATACAAGACGCGTGTAATATACACTCAAATACTTTACTAATTAAAATTAGAATTAGAATCTTATTGGAATACGGAGTAAAGAAATGTTTTAAAATAGGTAAATAAATCGATACGTTTAGATGGTAGCCCTTTCGTATACCGAATGGTAACATCCGCTACTCATTTGGAGGACGTAGAAAAAAGACGTGACCGTTTTCAGTGATTTGGGTTTGGTCGACAGACGGTCGCAGTGCTATGCTGTGGTCGCGGAGTTAGCTTTCGGCACCATTCCCCTAAAATAAGCAGGTTTCATACTACGATGGAATTAGAATGCTTCTTGAAAATAGCTTATTTTTTCCTACATAGCAAATGTGGGAGTAATTTTATTAAGTGTAATAACAATATATTTTTGTATACCGTTTTAGATTTTTATAAATATCACTAATATTTTTAATCCTTGAAACGTAATTTAAAATAAAAAGCATTAACTGATTTCTACCTGGATAGAAAATTTATACAAAAAAACTCTGTTTTTTCTTTAAAATGTAGATACATATTCATTTAATTTAATTTACCATTATTTATTAAATACAAGTCTTTCTTCCTAACATACCATATAGCATTTTTGTTTTTTTTTTGTGATGTTTTTCGACATATTATTGAAATTTATTTATCGTTTGGCAAAAATGTACAAAAAATGTCAGAAGTTAAAGAAAATAAAAATTAAAGTATTAAACATAATAATCTATAGGACTATTGAAATTAATTATTATTAACTACTGTCAAGGAATGTAATAAATTAAATCGAGCATACCTTGTTTTTTTTAAATATTTTAATGTCCATAAAATAAAACTTAATAACATAAAATTACTTCTTATCTAAAGTATTATATAAAGTATCTATAAATAATATAAATCAAAGTCGCTATCCGCGTTTGTCGTTTAGTTTTTCTAAACTATAAACACAATGGATTTTAATGCGGTGCTGGATAACATACTAGAAAGTTATTATTAGGCATTTTCGAAACCTCTTAGAATATCTAGGCCAACGCAATTCTTTTTAGTTTTGCCGGGTGCCGCAGTCACGAGTTATTAGGCGCCGAAGGAAAAACAAGTTAGTATGTAATATGCGACTAAAAAAATATTCAAATACTTTCTTACCGCATAGGAGGCTTGGTCTATCTTATTTAAGTAACGACTATTTACAAGGTAGTGTTATTATAATCTGATTCTAAACAAATAACAATAATTTACCGTCCTGACATTTATTTACAAGCAAAACAGAAATTTCCAAATAATCTTAAGGCAGCGGAGCACAAATATGGATGTTTTACATTCAGATTTCGTTATTATTTTACATTTGTTAATATATTTAAAAAAAAATACCACAAAATGAATTCCGGTGTCATTGGCTTTCTTTTTGATTTCACTCTATTCACTTTTTATGTTTATTTTTATAAACTAGTTGTAATACATATTGATTATCATAAGCATATTGTACTTATTGTATCAGAAAAAAGGCCTAATATAAATTAATAATAATTTGTTATTTATTTTCATCGTATTATTATAAAATGACGTCCACTCACTTATAATCTGAAGTTTTTAAAAGAATCAAAACAACATTTAATTTTGTAATAGTTTATGCTAATAAACGATTTAGAACATCTCGGATAGGATAGGAAGGATATAAGTATAATATATAAACTATCTACTGTGTTCTAAAACTATATTAGTTATTATGTCCTTACTAAGTAAGTTATATGTTTATTGGAAATTTATTATATTATTTTATGTGTATGTTTAAGCGATGTCTTATTGTAAGCTGTCTGATCAAATTGTGGCGTACTTACCCTTAATACTTGTAAAACCTATTTTACCCACAATTTAACAATAAAGTATTTTAAATTTGAATTTGATAAAATAAAATGTATAAATACTTAAATTATTGCTTATAATGTATGTCGATTAATCGACGTGATTAAAAGATATTTCGTATGCAGTGACATGCACAAAATATTTTAAAATGGGTGAAAGTCTATACGCAATTATAATATTATTATCTTATCTATGATTAAAAATTTTTGGTCGCTATATCACGGGCCAACGCTCTTTTTTGTAACTGTTAACATTCTAACTAAGCATAATATATGATTTAAGGATAAGTGATGGAAATTGGCTTCTTCCGTTTATTATTTATTTATTTTGTTTTTTTATCATAACTTTTAATAGTACATGCTCACGAATGTCAACACATCTCTGATGTTAGGAAAATATTTCAATAATAATAGGTTACAAATTTCTATTAAAATAAACCAAAATGATCGATTCATTTCCCGTTACCGATGTATTTCCCTCGATATAAATAAATAAATAAGTCAATAATTAGAATGAATTTTAAGGCAGGGCTGAGATGGATATATGTGGGTATGTATCTTGCCTTATAATATGGGTGTGTATACAAAGGTCTGTGTATGTATATGTATAAGGGTGTGTTTGTCAGAAGGAGGGTGCGTGTTGAGGGATGTTTCGTACTTGTGAGTCAATAAGATTAAATTGTGATTGATATGCATTACTAATCGAATTTATAACTGAATTTCTTGCATAAAACATTGGACTTTTTTTAAGACACCAAAACATGGGACTTTTTTAAGACACCAAAACATCTTTAAAAGTATTACAGAAAAGAATACCAGATAGAAATATTTATGGCCTGCTCGAGTCACGTTGTCACATCTGTTTCGTATTTACAAAGCCCTGATTCACAAAAGTTTTTTTAGGTCGACATCCTGTTATTTCAACAAAAACTTTTTTCCACATCGCAATTCAAATAACGATAACAGACCAGAAGGTATATATGATACATTTCCAGTTTTTAATAATATGTTAACATTTCCAAAAGGTAAGTAACGTTTTACGAATAATTATAACAAAGGTTTAGATTATATCTATTCATAAAACGTTATTTACTTGCCTTTTTACTAGTTCTTTTGCGTGGAGATGTTTTATTAACCGGGCTTATTTTACTGGTTAATATTTACCGCTCACTTTTACCACAGAAGAGTGAAATAGCGATACCACTAGCTCGGTTAAACCGGCTACTCGCACACTTGTTGCAGGGGCAATCTGCATCGGAGCAATATCGGAGTTGTCACGACAGACATGCCTGCCGTTCAGTTGGTGAGTGAACGTCCCGCTGAAGACACGCGTTGAGAATGGTCTCCTAAATATGCTTTTTATCTAATCGTATTGAGAGAATTCAATATCTTTTTCCGAAACAACTTAATTTTAAGGGTCATGTGCATTTTGATAATTACGAAGACAGCTTAAATCATCATAGGTTAATGTTGTAAATGTAACACAAATTATGCTAAAAAATCTCTGCTTCACAGCATTCTAAATACATACAAATGTAATTTTGGTGAAATTAACATTTTTCATTTAAGTCATGATAGTTTTGTGAAGTCTGTTAATGAGAGAGTTAGCACGTTGGTTTAAACACATCACGCGCACTCAACCTCTCAGTGCACTCATGCACACTTTATTAGACACACTCATACGTGTAATTCGTTACACTTGCAATTTCGTTTAAATATTATTGTATAATAGGTTTTTCTTTCCTTTATTTTCCTTATAACTCCTTCGTTTGTTCATATATATCTTATTATTATGTAAAATTACTTTAATCATACAAACCATAAAATAGTTTAATAAATTCTGTAACCTTAAAATAAGGACTAATTAAAAAGTTCAATATAATTATTGTTGAACTTTTGGTATCACTATTCAGATATTTCTGCGCCTGCTGTATTTTACGTGGAGTAAAATAAAGTTGGTTTTCTTTGTTTTGGTAGACCCGTCTACACGACGCCGTGAAGAATTAGTTAATTAAACCTTTTTAACAAGGGAACTCAAGTTTCTAACTAATTACGAAGTATCGCAATAATCCACTCACAATTATTATTAACACAAAGTAAGCTTTAGGTAATTAGCAACTGGACATCGATTTTGATACATAACGCGATCCGTGGGCGGAGGGAAAGCTATGTAACGTTGCCAATTAAACCTAATATACCGTCAGTAAAACGAAAAGCAAGGAGTTGCCCGGCGGGACGAAAATAACTAAAACTGAAATGTGTTTGTCAGCAACACGGTCAACAGAAGCCTACAGGTAGGTAAATTACTAACAAAATAGATTGTCATATGCGTTGGGTTGCAAGACGCGCTATTTATTTATTTATTCTTGAAGTAAAATGCCTTTACCTTACACATTTTTTGACCAGGCAGTGTATAAATCTAATCTGTTTTTAAGAATACCAAAATGTCGATTTTTAGATTAAAAAAAGGCGCAGTATGTTTTTTAAATGTGTATTAAATTAAAATTTTTTTCATTACACGACCATTGAAATATATCCGCGGTAGGTACTCAATACTATCTGTAAGCATGAAAACATTTTATATAGATTAACCACTTTATAGAATCGACAGGCCTGGGACCATTTTATTTTCCTGTATTTACTGCTAATGATATGTTTTTTAAGAAATATTCCAGAACTGTCGCTTTTGGCTAAATCCTAACGTAACTGGCATCTTATTATAAATTAATCTTGTTTGTATAAAAACTATTATTAAATGATTGAGCATGTATTATAACTAATTAAGGTACTACCATTGGAAGTGGTACTTTCTCGTATTAATAAAGCCATACATATAATGAAAAATATTAATATCGAATTTATGACTCCCTGATAAACCTGATGTCAGATAAAACATGATAATGCAGCATTAATGAGACGTCGGACTCTTATCACTTGTGCCTAGTAAAAGATTACAGCGGTGTCGGTGACGCTAGATTGATAACATTTAAAATCAGCTTGTATCTAATTTGAAATTGCCGATAAATATTTATGATTCTTTGATCTTATAAAAAGCTTTTGAGAATTTTTGACCCGAAAAAGATAGAACTATTATTTTGGGCCCTACTTAACTAGGCTAAATGTGCCTGTCGTAGATTCAGGGGAGATGGGGGTAATGAAGCGTTAAAAATAGTATGACCATGTGCGGATTCGAACCCGCGACCTTTGGGTCGATAGTCCAACGCCTTAACCGCTAGACTACCGCGATCTCTATTTATTATTATAGATTTACTAATAGCCTACTAAACTTCACGCACTATTAAATAAAAATGTATTTATGTAATAAAAAAAATATATATACCGTTAATGCCACCGCCTGTTGCAGAGACGACCTTGTCTTGTGCAGTGACAACCACTAGAACATAGCAGTTGCTATAATATTATGTTCATATCCTCTGCGAACGTCGACGGCCCAAGGATCTATAACAATGCATATACATAAAACAACATCTGTACTATCATTTAATATACATTGTTTAGTAGTAGTAAATTATTTAACCAGACATTAATTAGTAAATTATGTAACAGACTTGACGCCTTATAGCTATCTCCTAGGCGTCCCCCAGACTACTCGTGCCTGTCTGAGGTTTCAACTTTTGTGTTGAGTAGATTAAAATTAAAAAAAAAACTGCTACAATGGTACGGTGACATTCTTTCAATTCATCATAAAGTTTAAAACTATTTCAGTTTTTTTTTGTAAACTTTTCAAATATATCAAAACAATGTCCTAAAATATTTATTTAAATTATTGAAACTGTAAAACCCTAATACTAACATCTTTTCTGCACGGGAACTTTTAATCCAATTGAAAACACGACACCGCGACAGGTTTCGAATTCGTATTAACGTTTGACAGCTGACATTACATAAAACAACTTTTTTTTTAGGGCTTTGGATTCTAGACTTTTGTTCGAATTTTAAAAGTTTTATTTGTTCCCGTTTTATTGTAAAATCATTTTGGTCATTATTAATACATACATTATTGTAATTTTATAGATTTTTGTTATTTAGACATTACAAAAAACACCCTCGTTTACCTTAATTTCTGAAGAAGCAATTATTTCAAATTCTTTTGATAAATCCATAAACAATCCTATTTACATTGGTCAAGTACACACATTAATATGATCATATATTTTTTTAATATACTGTTTCGAGCTTATATTAATATCCAAATTATTTTTTCTACAATATGTACATAAAAACAGATCGAAAAATGGAAGTAAATGTATTTAAAATACTATACTTTTTATTAACTTTTCCAAATATCTGTAAGTATAGGTATTTAAAAAAAAAAAATTAATACATTTTATCCGAAACGAATCAAACAGCATAAATTGATGACCACAAGGCTAAATATATAAAAATTAACTTACCAGAGTGATTCTAATAATATCGTAACAAATTAACAACTCATTATTACACGATCGTTTACTTAATTGGAAGAATATCTTGTTTAAGTTAACGCTTCTAATTAAAATTGTATCTAACAGATCGTCTATGTTAATTATACTAAAAAATCGTATTACTATTTCCTAGAATTTAATTTCACGTTAGTTCACTTTTTTCCCCTTGTACGATACTCCATTCCTAATTGACAGCATCCTAATTTATTTTATTTTAAATACCATTTTACGATAAATATTAAATAAAAAACAAAACGTGGATATTTATCAAATTTTTATTTCTAATTTCGAAGACTTTCTAAGGCCAATATTATTTTTTAGTGTTACATTTAGCATAGAAATAGTCCTATATTAAATGTATATATGTATAAATGTGTATCATGGCCATGATTTGTGTATATTACTCCATTTTATATAAATATTGTTTATATTTTTATGTAACGGAAATATAACATTATATTAGTAATTATTGATTTGCTGTATTTATCTTACATTATATTTATATAGACTGCTTCCCTTAGTACAGATTTGTCTAGATAGGGAGGCAGGAAACATCTGTACCATCTAACAGTCGCCTGTTGCTTTAATTAAACTATTTAATAATATTTATATGTGACATAGTTATATTGTACTACTTAAGAGTTGTAATATTATATTTTCAATAAATAAATAAATATTTTTTTGCAGTAAAAACTATGGGAAATAGAAATGATTAGTAGGTATCTAGGTAGTTTATATTACATGTTTATTAACTATATTGTTTAAATGTTTTCTTATTTCAATGGTAAAACTACAATGTTTTTATTTTTAATTGGCCATCCGTTTTATATTTAAGATGATTTGGAGATTATTGATAATCGTAAAACGCTATTGCTATCACTGCGACTAACTTCCGTTTTGATACGCATAGCGTCGCTGAGTTTTTTTTTGACAACACAACAACGTGGATAACGAAAATAGCTCCACGGCCTATGCGAGGTCTGTCAGCGGTGACAGTGGTGACAGTGGTGACAGTAGTGACAGTTCGGCGCTCACGTGGCGACGCATCCAGAGCTCGCCGAAAGTGATGTGCATTTTCCGCCGACAACAAAGAAACACTCAAAACATTGAAGCAAGAGACAACAAATTTAATTTTGTCGCTGGTCGACGCAGCGTGACATTGCAAATTTGAAAAATCTCAAGCAAATCGTATTTCAATTTCAACTGAATTGACAGCGGACAGAGGCGCAACGATGCAACTCGTCAAAATGGCGCCAAAACACAACGAATCGCTTTATTGATAAACGTAATAAAATAAATGTGTTGAATCCGCATACCACTTACTGATAAAGATTGTTGCCATGTTCATTTAGTTCAGTGATATTATAACTGGGAAAGATGAGTGACGCATTCAAAATTAGTTTGTTATAACCTCGCGTATTTAACTGAGATTAGGTTGTATTTGATATTAATTTCACTTTCTGAAAAAACCCATAACATCTTGTGAGTGTTAATAAAAAAAATATTATAAGATTAAATAACAATACATTGCATAAGATTAAATAACAATAGTGTGGTGCATTCCTGGATCGGAAGACTTAATGGGGCATATTTCCCCAAATATATATTTTACTATATGGGATCTTCAAGTCATTTCAAAGAATGTTGGAGGGAGTACGCTGTGTCTCTAAGTGGTACGTAAACATTTATTATTTGTGTTAGGTGTAATGATTTTAAGGTTCGCTTAGATCTTCAGTATTATTTTTCTACTCCCTACGTTGAGACAAAGGGATTCATGATTAACTAAATAAATAATTATACGCGTTTATTATTTTTAATAACATATATATCTCATTACATGACTCGAGACAAAATCAATAAAAAGTGTCAATGTACTTACTTCCCTGGACATTTTTTTGTTTATTTATTATACGAGTACATGATAACCCTTGAATTAGGAACATACAGACTCTGTAATCACACGTGAAGGCATGTAGCGGTTAAATTATACACATTATTCATGGGAAATCACTTCAAAAATTACCAATTTTAGATATACCAGTGGTCCTGCTTTTGTGATCCATATGTGAATTTGTGGTATGGCTTCTTGATATTCTTTTCGGGAGAGTCGTGAATGAATATAGAAGTAATGTGAAATTATATTTTAACCAGTTCATTTGGGTTTCATAGGTTTTCTTTTTCCAAAATTTTTAGCTGGAGGGCAAAAAGAATATTATTTAATAAAACAAATCTTGCGTTTCCGATGATTGACCATTTATTTAAAAAACTATGCATCAATTGCTGAAATGAACTACCTCAGGAAGAGATAAGTGCTATTTCAGTTTTAAAAACAAATTAAGCAAATACTTAAAAAACTAAAATAAAATCTCGGGAAATACACGCTTGAAGCTGCCAGTTTACATAAAATAAATAATTAAAGAAGCTATTTGAAAAATGTATTTGTGCCCCAATTTAAAAATTTTACCATTATTTATTTATAAAATATGATAGTATTTAACACTACCAAGCTATTATTTTGTAAATCTAGAAATGTGGATATTTTTAAGTAGTGATCATTTATTGCTAAAAGTATTTTTTTATCATTTAAACCGCTTTTGCGTTAAATCAAATAGTCTGATATGGTTTATTTGTTTAAAATCTATACTTAACGGGTGTGTTATTTAAATAGCAGTACTTTATTACAATTAACGTCACACCAGTTGTTGTTTAAATATTTAGATAATTAAAAAATAACACTCGCGGAATACTTATTATTACAATCGACAATCGACAAAGCACATGTGAGAATCCTAGCGTGTGCCATTATTTAAATATATCAATGCTAAAGTTAGAATCAACAACCTACGAACTGCCATCATTTTACACCGATGCTGCATTCAATTCAATTTTTCGTACATTTTATATGGGTTCTAATACAATCAAATACTATGTACAGAATATATACAGCCTGCATTCTACATTGCATATAGTTTTTTATAAGTTAGCGCATCCGGAACTCTTCAAAGTTCGTTGATTTGAGTACAGTGAATTTATCAACATTTGACAGTAGATTTACACCAAATTGACACATAATGCATGCGATTACCGATAACAGCTCTTACGATTACAGGTTTTATCTAAAGTAATATACTTTTTTTGCACAATACACCAGACAGAAGTTATACCATACCGCCCTAGAATACACGCGTCTGTACTTTGTCGGTATTTGTAACACTGACTGGTAGATAGTTTTATATATTAATATTTTTATTTATTTTATTTATGTATTGATTCTTATACACCATAATACATACATTACAGGACAGTAGTAACAGTTCAATGGCAATTAATGTAACCAACAAGCGACCGGCACCTACTGCCCTGATGTTCCCTGCCTTCTTAACTAGACGCCGTCTGTACCCAAAGAAGGCAGTGACCGACGATTTTTGTTAATCTGACATTATTATAAATAAATATAATAATTATAGTATAAATGTGGTTATACATAACAGCTTGTTATAAAAAGTTACGAAACGTCTGTTCGTTTGAGCAATATACGAGTACATGTTCAAGTACCACCATTTTCATTTTTAACGTATGTACAGTACAGCTATCACGGAAAATACGAGAATATCTTATCCATATCATTTTTGTTAGTAATTAATTACAAAAATTGTTGAATACAGAAGATACATACAAATAGTTTTAATCAATTTTTTTTACCAGCAACAATGGATGTATGTAAATTTAATCTATAAAAAGATATGCAATCATTTGAACTGGTTTTCACATACAATATACATTGTGTAAATTTGGCAAGAAATACACTTCGAACTCTCTAAAAAAACCAAAATAATTTCACTCGCCGTGTCGAGATAGATATATTTAAAAAAAAACATTTTAGGTATTGACCATTGTCTTCCTCGTCAAGTATCACAATTCTTTGCATAGGTACTTTAATAGTGTGGAATATTTTTAAATGCTTAGATAGGTATAAAAGATAGACAGTCATAACGAAAAAATCATAGAACATATTTGTTAACAACAAATTTAATAATAGTGGTATGTAAATTTTAATGAAACCAAAAGAAATTCGGTTTTTTTACCAAAATGTCTAATATGACACACTACACGATATTTCCGAACTACAAATAAGTAATAGGGATAAATGAAATATTGTTTAAAAACCTAAAAATGCAATTAAAATATGTCCGTAATGGAAAAAAAGGATCGCCAGTTATTTGCCTGTTTCGTACCTACATACTCGTATAGTGAATATTTTTGGTGCATACTTATGACCTTACTAAAATCCTCTAGACATTATTAAGCCAATGCAAACTTTCTCCGCTTCAATAAAAACTGGTTCTTAGATAAGTGTTAATGCGATAATAAAAAAAAAATTGCGAGACAATTGTTAGTTGCAGTATTAGATGTTAATATTAGTTATTTATTATTTTTACCATTAAATTTAAGTAATATGCATATGGTTGTATATACAGGAAGAACTTAAGTCAGCAGTATCCTTTTAAGGGGTGATGAACAACTTTTCTTTAACAAGTTTTTATATAAGTAACAAAAAACATCCACATAAAAATATAAATACTCTATTGAACGTTTGGTACCCGTATGTTGTGTTCCTAACCTATCCAATTAATCTATATCACAATATTTGCGCGCGAAAAACTACCCACCGTTTATTGTGGTCAATATATCTGTAGATATAGTGCCTCTTGGAGTCAGTCGGTTTCTGGGTCGCGACATTGCGAGGTCGCGCCGTCTAATATTTTATTAGGTGACACACTTTAAAATGTGTTTAGGACTTTATTTTGGCATTTTAGACGAGTTTTTTTTTTTGTTTTATTTGCAAAGTTGTTAACTGTTGTTGTTGTTGACTTTAAATTTCATTCTGTATATATATATTTTTTACCTGTATTTAACCTAATGTACCTACATATACCTACACTCTTGTATACAAATCTATTATAACATATATAAAGACATACACATATACATGTAATTTAAATTATCACCATATTTATTACTTTTCTAACCGTCTTCAAAAAAGGTTAAGTTTTCATCTTATTAGTTGTAGGTTTACTGTTAAATCCGTTTTATTTTTAAGTATATTTTGTTTTTTTCACATGTTTTAAATTCATTTTTTATCAAACATAGCTGTTTTGTATCCCTAACAAAAAAAAACGAGCAAAACACAATTGATAAAAGTAGCATAATGCAATGGGGTGTAATTTAAAAAGTTACTTTCTTTTCTTTTAATTTAAAAACTTATTTTACGTGTCATTTGTAACATTTTTTTTTATGTGAAGGGTACCTATGTTTTTGTATGTCACATAATAGTACAAAACTAGTTCGCGGTATGCAGTTTCAATGAAATCAGTGATGTACCTAAATATTTTTTCACAAATAGATTTTATACTTTGTTTAACTAGTATTTTTCCTTCTTGGGATACAAAACTTTTTGGTCTGGTTAAAAAATGTAACAAAACTATGGTATATGCAACATACATAAATTGAGTTCATTCGGAGTTAACAGTTTGTGTACGGGTTTTACACCACTTTGTTTACAACAGTTTGTGTACGGGCACAGTATAAATATAGCTAAGATCAATACTCCAATTCCAGCGTATTGTGAGAGTTTCATACCTACGGTCTGTTGGAAGCAGTAGGATTGTCGCTCGGAAGTTTTGATATAATTGAAAAAGGGTATTTTTTTAAATATTGTGCAATAATTACTATATGTTATCTTGTTAGATCTTTCTTAATTGTTTGTTAGATAAATAGTTTTTGTGTAAGAACAAACTATTTGGCTGATACTCAAAATTTTCTTATGTCTACACAGGTAAACTTTTTCTTATGCGCATTCTTTTAATCTTCAAACTGAATAACTATTCTACAAGTCTACCTAACTACTTAGGTACAATTAATTTTTTACTTTTTTTATTCCTTTACACTGTGAATTAAAAAGTAACTAAATTATAAATTATACCTTAAATATAATCTCAAATTAAGAAATTTTGTAAATATATTTAGAAAGTTACTCTATATTATTAGTTTTTATTTTACTTATTTATTTCTAAACTTAAATATTTCTATAACCATTCAGTCTTTGTTAATTTTACTTAAAGCTATGATAAATATGTATTAATTATAATTTGACATATCGTTTGTGAATTTGTATAATTTATCATATCGCTGAGATACTTTATAAATAATACATAAATAAATACAGTAGGTCCATTAAAATGTAGGTATATTAGCGACTTCAATACATCGTCCGGTCCTGTGCGCGAACGTGGAAAAAAATCGCGGTCGCAAAGCTTGACATAACGCTCGAGTTGAATCTATGCCCAAACAGCCCTGTGGGGCTAGTCTGAAACTGACTCGCCAATTACTCGTTGTAAATTTGACGTTTGTCTAATGCAATAATGCATTATGCAAACGTCAAATTGACAGCTAGCGAGTGGCGAGTCAGCTTCAAATTTGCCCTACAGATTCGTGTAAGTGGTATGTGCCTTTGGTACATTGTGCATATTGTGCTAGATAGGTAAACCTACCAACTGAAAGCCGCTTACGAGGATTACGAGACATTCGTTAACACAAACGCGCATATACACACGGAGATACATAAATACACATTTAAATATGCTAACTGAAACGCATACACAAATATTTATGCACTGTTTTATCTACATATTATGATATTAAACAGAAAACATATGGTCATTATGACAAGGAAAGGAACTGATAAGATATTAAAATATATACTGGTATGATTAAATAAAACGATGCGTTAATATTGATATTAGTTATAAATTTATATTGTTGTTATTTATACTTTTATTATTACCAAAGTTGTATATGTACCTTACATCCTTTATTCTTATACTCATAAAAATAATTTATTTAGAAAATATATATTACTATGTACGAGTACATTGTAGAATATATTTCAACTAGAACTTAATGTAAAATAACTATTTATTTTGAACGCAGCGCTGTATAGTATTTATAAGCATTATTAATTATGTTTACTGCACCACAAATAAAGTACGGGAATGGCTCAGTTAGGATGAATTTAATTTTTCTTATTATCATAAGTTCTGTATATGCTTAAAATAGTTAATGGCATAAAAGTGCTGTAAGCGAGATACAGGAGATAAGACAAAATCATGACACCAGCGTCAGTCGAAAACTAAGCCCCGCCCCCTCGCCCTGAGTGCGTGATTGCGTCGGTATTAGTTGTGTCCGTATATCATCACCAATACAGTTCCGATGTCTGGAAATGGATACAATCGGCTGTACGAAGATTTGACTTAGACTGAGTCAACTAAATTTAAGTAGCCTGTGCGTGTGTATACATAAATAAATAAATGTTCTTGGTTTTGTCGTTTATTCTTAATATTTCTTAATCTAGTTTAATTTGTCGTATATATTCTTTCTCTTTTCAGCGGTGTATCTTTTTCTAGATTAGCAGTATCACATATTTTCATCACACTACTTACCCGGTTACAAAAAGTCGTTAGACGTCAACACGTGTAAGAATAATCTTACCTGTTTATCGCTTCATTATCGTTTCAATTTTATTATCTACCTACAATTTTATGTTGACACACTTATTACAAGAGCGAAATTGGATGCAAATTCTAATTATTAGAACTGGCCTGGCTATTAAATTCACATCGCATCGTAATGTCGACTTACTCGTGAAATGTTTGATATTCGAGAATTGTAATGTGAGTTGACAGATACTTGATAAAATGATATAAATGATGATCTGGGTCGCGAGGGCAAGATAAGTAAAGATACACTACTCACTCGACAATGTTTTTTCTTCGAATATATTTATTTATTTCCACATTTTATGCTCATCAATTGCTAACATAATAAATCTTTTCATTTACATTTACATTACTTAACATTTTAAAATATATATCACAATTGTTTAATTAAACACATGACTATTTTTATACATTTTATATACAATACATAATATTTTATTAATTTTTTTTTTACATATTCCTCGGTGAAATCACAGTGATATAAACAAAAAGATTACAGTATTATTAATAACAAGGCCGTTAGGAGTTACAACATTACAGTAATGTAAATAAATGCGTGGAATTATTTAATAATAAGATGAGAGTTGAAATAAAAAAGAATAAAGTTGAAATCTTTAACAATAAAAACGAATTAAAATAAGAGCATTGACATAAACATCATAAAATGAACATTGACATAAACATGGACATAATTAACAAAAAAACCGCAAGCCTAAATACTAAATATATAATAAATAATACAAGAGAAAGATTATTTATTTGTTAAATTCTTGCACGTATTAAAAAGTTATATTAGGTATAATGCAAAATATCTTGCATAACTTGGCTATCGCCTATTCTAAGGAATACATTTTATCTATTATTTAAAGCCTTTAGGGTAAATCATAACTGTAAGGGTAGAGGTGTGAATGTAGTTTAAATAATAATGATGTGATGATAATATAATACGCTTATAAATATTAAATAAATTGGTAAGCAATGCAAACCACTATTTAAATAGCGTGGTATGAAATAAAATACAATTTAAAAAAATACGACTTCTAATGGGACTTACGATCATGACCTACAAATTTAGGGTCGTTTGCACATACCACTAGCTGTTATATACTTTTATAGGGTTACAACGATCGTGTGTACATATTAATAATAGTATTGTATCAGTGAGCTTTTGGTACCACTGCAACCTCTGTCCGCTGCCTTCTTAACTTAAGATTAAATGTCTGTCCTAAAGAAGGCAGCTATTGTTAAAGATTTGATCGTAAGAGGAATACTTATCAGATTTCTTTCTTACAATTTTAACATACATAAAATAACTACATAAAATAACACACTACACACCGGGAATCATAAT
This sequence comes from Neomicropteryx cornuta, assembly GCA_020383195.1. Lineage (NCBI taxonomy): Eukaryota > Metazoa > Arthropoda > Insecta > Lepidoptera > Micropterigidae > Neomicropteryx > Neomicropteryx cornuta. The sequence goes on from JAHKQU010000014.1 coordinate 19,690,529, forward strand.
ATTTTATCATTATTATTAATCTTGATAATAAAAAACTGAACGACTTATTTCATACACTTTGTTTAAGCATATTAGGTGAAGTCTTAGTACTGCCACTGTAGCCCTGTACTCTTTAGCATTGCTCCGATATTGTCGCATGCGTCTAAGGACTAAAACCCTGTCAAAAACTATGTATTTTACTTAGATTAAAATTTCGCCTCGGGGTTGGCAGCTAGGATCTTCGGGCAGCATTAGACAACCCATGTGTCCAGCTTCGGCCTTCCTAGAATTCACATACTTTTAAGCTTTCCTTGAATAGATTTCTGGAAAATCGTGGAACCGTGTATAAGTTATACCTTTATGAAATGACGTGTGATTAACACCGGCGCAATCACTGCCCGACACAGGACGAAGGGGCGGAGATTAGTTTTCGACTGACGGTAATGTCACAATTTTATCATATCCGCTGTAGCTCGCTTAGGACGCTTCTATGCCATTAACTATTTACACTGAGTTGAATGAAACGGGGTTTTTTTTATCAGTTTTATGTTTTATAACAAATGTTTTATTACAAATTTTACTATTTAGTTTTTTTTTTGTGTTACCAGTGACGCTGATAACCGCAGCCGCAGGAACGACCATAGGATGGACATCGCCAACCATTCCAATACTCCTCGCCGAGGACTCCGACATTCCGACCACGCGCGACCAGAGCTCCTGGATTGCCAGCCTCATGATTCTGTCCTCGGCGCTCAGCCCACTGCCCGCGGCATACATGGCAGATCGATTCGGGCGGAAAATAACGCTGCTCATATCCGGAATCCCCTACATAATTGGCTGGCTTATGATCATCTTTGCTAGCAATGTGTGGACGATATACGCATCCAGGATGGTTTCGGGTATTGGCTATGGTATAGCGTACACTGCTGCCCCTATGTATATTGGAGAGATCGCATCTGATAACGTGAGAGGCTCTATGGCTACCCTCATCACTGTAATGTCCAAGGTATTGAACCCTGATTAACCAAACTAGATGAAATTGTGCTAGAGTAAAGAGAATATAAAGTAGAAGCGTTAAAAATGTAGATTTGAACCCGCGACCCCAGGATAACTAGTTAAAACCCTCAACCTCTAGACTACCACGACCTCAATTTAAATGCCCCAATTGTTTTTTTATATTATTGTCAAAGTATTTTTTTTTTGTTATCGATAGGTATTAATTAAAAGTAAGAGTATGGCAACCTATTGTAACTTAAACTTATTTCCAAATTTTATTTCCTTGTATAAATTACTATAGGTGTTTTATTTTAATCTTTCGTGATTTTTTAAAAAATATTTTATTTCTATGGTTTTAATGATTTAAAAAAATACAAATTTGGGCTAAAGGTACAAGAGTTACCTCCCTCGAAAAAAAGCATGTTGTACCTTGGACACGCATATTTTATAATATTGCAATGCCTAACGACATTATTTCAGTAGTTATCTGTTTAATTATTAAAAAAATGCGGATGTCATATAGTAGAAATTGCAAAAAAAAATCGTTTTCAAAGTAACATTTCTTCTGTGATTTTGCAAATTTGCGGGTTTGTTACGAGGTATATAATTTCTAGTCAGTATAAAATACACAGAATAATGACAACTGAAACATATGAAAATAGTATTTATTATATATAAATATAGGCCACAAAATATTAAAACAAAAAATATATTAAATAGATTTTTTTTTGTAATATTACCTTTGCAGAGTATTAGAGCTTTAAAAATATTTTTTTTAAGTGATTTTTTTTACTTATATGGCTATGTGATATTTATAAATAATTCAGCGGAACAAAAATATGTAATTACAAATGTGTAATTACAAAATACTTTAAAGTAGTAAAAACATAGGATATGATATAGGTAGGTTTTAAGTGTAGACAAAGAATAACAGCTGGATAGGAAATAAAAGTTATGGTGAATTGTTTATTCTGCTGGTATTAAGTGAGTTCCGAAGTAGCCGGTATAAATTTAAAGTAAAAAAGGACAACACTTAAGATTTCGATTACCCGTAATATAATTGAAATTGCATTAATTATATAATTGAATATAATTGAATTGAATTGGTAATCATTGTTGTACATATGATAAGGTTACGGAGATATAACTTTTCAGACAATTTTAAGGTTTATCGGTCGTTGTGCTTAAACAACCTAAACAAATATTAATTAAGATAACATCATTAAGGATCTCGCGGCATATATTTTTTTCAACCACATGTAAACGCTAACTACGAACGCTAAGCTATTGACTTAAAGTTAAATATATATTATTCCAAACATATAGTTTGCCAGGAATACAGTCGTTCGTATTGGTATTAATAATCTTTATATCGTGGGTCACTGTGAATATAAAATTAAATGGTTATTCCTTTTTCTAAGAAAAGCTTGTATAATTTTACAAATTATTGAATTTTAAAGTTATATGAAGTAACTGCATTTTGTGAATGTCATTGGCATAAAACGACTTACATTTGTTCTCAATTAATATTTTTGAGGATTTAATTACAAACGTGCTTTTGGAATTCAAATAAATAGAAAAGATTTTAGAGGGTGTTTTAGCAATAAACTCGAATAAAGGGTATACAAATTTATTAAATATTATAAGAGAATAATAAATTATATGTCCACAATTAATTGTATTTATATTACATATTAAAACCACACGCAGTTATATAATAATCTATTTTTAACATATGCTTACATCCATATACAAAAACTACACACCCATAAAAACCTCACCACATTACCATCAATAAATTCCTCTACATATTATTACAATTAAAAATCAATGAATATTTTGTACTTTGATTTGAGAAATCAATAATTGCTTTTATAAAAGATCATTTTTATTATTCAATTTAATATTGTTAAGTACGTGTTTTAATTAAAAAATAAAAGCTCGACATTACACATATTTTTTTTTATTTTACAGTTCGGTATTCTGTTGCAATACTGCGTGGGTCCCTTTGTATCGATGACAACTTTGGCTGCTGTGAACTTAACTTTACCAGTACTCTTCCTTATAACGTTCTCCTTCGCACCGGAAACGCCTTACTTCTACTTAAAAGGCCACCAGAAACACAAAGCCAATAATGCGCTCGTCCAATTGCGCGGTCACCGGGACGTGCACAACCATCTGAAAGACATGGAGACACTCGTCAACAAAAACATGGAGCAGAAGGGCAGGTGGCTGGATCTGCTGAGAGCGGAGGGCAACAGGAGGGCGCTCGTTATCATATTGGGCATCTACACCACACAGCAGTTCTGCGGAAGCACGGCGGTCATATCGTACTGCCAGCAAATATTCAGTCAGACCATTCCAGTGTTCAGCCCCACGTCGGCCTGCATTCTCTTCGGCGCGGTCCAGCTCTGCACGGCGGCAGCCTCTTCGCTTCTGGTGGACAGACTCGGGAGACGGCCTCTCCTCATCGTTTCCACTCTCGGTCTGGCGTTGACCAATTTCGTCATAGGACTCTATTTCTACTTGGAGTACCGGCACTTTGATTACGTCAATTATATATCGCTGGTGCCCGTGATCGTTCTCCCGATATATATCTTCTCGTATACGATAGGAATTGCGACCGTGCCGTTCGCCATCACTTCAGAACTGTTCCCTACGAATATAAAATCTTACGCTACTTGCATCATACAAATATACACCTCAATATTGATGTTCGCTGTGACCAAATTATTTCAAGTAGTATCCGACAACCTTGGCATTTATATATCATTCTGGGGATTCTCCGTATTCTCTGCTGCCGGAGTTGTCTTTATATTTATTCTGTTGCCGGAGACGAAAGGCCTTTCGTTTGCTGCAATACAAATGAGACTCAACGGAGACGATTCAGCCAGTCAAAATAAAAAAGTTTATTTTAACAATGAACAAAAAACTTCTTCAGTAGCATAGTGTTCAAGCGACGATGTTTCACTTTTTTAAACTGAAGTTTATGGACAAATCGTGGCCCTACTAAACTCATAGAAACTTTGTACTCCACAATAAACCAGTAACCGATTTAGGCCGGCTTATTTTGAGCTTGGTCGTTTAGCGCAGAGACACACGCACCGGCCTGCCGACCCGTTAAACCGGAGCGTGTGTCTCCGCAGATAGCCTCTTCGCTCGGACTATATCGTTTATTACCTCTATGAGAATTGAGAAAAAAAGTTCTAACGTGCTTCGGTTAATATCTATAAAGATTCCGTTTAATGTATTTTGTTATTAGGAAACTATTAAGAAAAAAATAGTCTACTTATTATTAGGCTATTCTTTTTTTGCCGTCCTCTTTAGTACTTAATATAATAATAAGTTTTATCCAAAATCTGTTTTAAAGAATTTTTCAATTATTTATTTTTAATATTATTATTTTATTGTTTACGTCTAAGCAAAATCAGTATAAGTAATATCATATACATTTTAAGATGTTTTTCTAATGAGAATTACATAATACCTAAGTAAAAAAATATACCTAAATGTTATGACTACTTATATAATCATTTCTAGCAAAAAATGTATAGGTAAGTTTCCTTAAGATATTGTCTATATATACATTCATCATAATGTTATTGCAAACCTGAGTGATTATATTAGCATTATTTTATTATTATTATTATAGCGCTATGTAATTTATTTATTATTTCTCTCAATTACACAGGTTGTAATGGTTTAAATGTTGTATTTTAGGTTTAATTAAACACATCCAAAGATTCAAAATAATAACTGAAATCACAACATATGTATGATATTTTTTTATTAATATGATATTAATTGATCCATATTCTAATTTTATTAATGAGATATATATTCTATGTTAGTTATTTCTATTATCTTCATATTTAAATGGTCACAAACAGATAATAATTGTTTAAATGGCATATGGTTAAATGTGTGTATTATAAATGTAATGAATGTTTCAAGGTTTGGAAAGTACATAAACCTTTTATAAGCTCCTGGGCCTGAGTAACAATGAATTATTATTTACGACATTTTTCTACGATCTCTAAAAGTATGTTTTTCAGTATAATAAAATTAATTAGCACTAACTATAATTTGAATTGATTAACTGTTTAGACTGATTAAACTGTTTTGAATGAAAAAAAATAATGCAAAATACATATTGTTAGTATTGTTGTTGTTACCTACCTAAATATTATAAAAAAACATATTTGAATAATAAAAAAAACGATCAGTGTGACCTGAGCTTTCACACCAAGTATTCCTTGTATTTTCATATAAAAAATAACAACCAACTTTAATCCGGCATGATCAGAAAGGTTTTTGGCTTTTCTCGGAAAATCTATAAAAAGAATATAGACATCCTTACATTCAGTTCAAATATGCTAGATACTTATAAAAATGCTTCAAATTTATAACAAATGCTTTGTTTTTATTTTTTCACTAATTAAAAATACTGATATTTTTTTACTAGTGCTATCTACCAAATCGAAACCAAACTAAAAAAAAAGGTGTTCAGAAGTCATTACTGATTTCAGTTGCAAATATCGGCCAATAGATGCCGTGATAAGTGCAAACAAGCTAGTATTTTAGCAACAAGTATTTTAAAATTATAGTTCTGATCCAAATTGTGCTTATTATTTATATTTTTATTTGCTTCTGATATTATTAAATTATAACAATTATAATATATTTTTATTTTAGCAAAATTTCTTATAAACATTTTACAATATTAGTAAATATTTATATTGGACTACGTTGGGACTACGCTTTTGTATTTTTTTTCTGTGATTTTACAGTAGTAGTTTGTAAAAGGCAACGGTTATCAAGAATTTCCACCTACTCTGGCATCTAAACGGTTTTTTTACATTAAAGTAATCTTACATTGGAAATGAGTATATTACAATAAATATACTCGCTAGAAAGCTATTAATTAAAAAGATATTTAATTTTGTGACTATAAAAAACTTAGAGTTGGGTTGGGTTGGAAAACCATAGGAGGTCAGCGTTTGCTAAATGAAAAGGTTTCTCGCCATGAAGAACTCTTTTGTTAGCCTACCCCCGGTCCTTCTAATTACCCTTCCTAATCTCAGGATCTTACCACTGTCAGTATAAGTTATTTATAATATGGCCTGTCAGCCTTTCGTTCTCGGTATAGAGTCCTTAAACCGTTGAAACTACTCCGCGTTAGAGGTGGATCTGTCGGCTGTTCTTCCCTACGAGGGTGTTTTAGCGGTAACATCCCCTTGAGCATCGTCTGTTCGTACGAAAGTTATTTCATAACTTTTTATGTTTTGTTATCTGAAATTGTATTGTTTTGACTACTAATGGCTCACCAATGTTCGGACCGCACACAGACCATAAAATACAAACATAAAATGAGCAAGAGACAGGTATATTTAATGATTTGTGTAAAACCCTAAAAATGGCACTTATCTTCCCTAACCCATTTAAGTCATAAGAAATATGTCCCTGCGGGATAATTTTATTACCGATTCTTAAACATTCCCAAAATTAATTTGTACTTATTTTGGTATCTATAGCTTTGATAAGTCAACGCCATTACTGACACAAACAGTTAAAATTTTCCGAATCATTAAATCTGATTTTATTTAGTTATCAGTTTAAAATACATACCGGCGTGTATTATCAATGTTTGATTTATCGATAGTATGTCAACGTACTTTCTTCGTAAGTGGGTATAAAGTATTGCAAAAGATTTAGAACGGCATTCTGTGCATGTGTTTTTGGTAGTAATTTTGCGATTTATTTATATTACAACTGATGGTGGTAATATATATTTGATTATATTATAAAATTTAATTACTTATACAATCAATTAAATATTATCTAATCATTTCATCCACCACAAGCAAATATTCATACTACATAATTAGATTTTCCATAAAAAAAAAATAATCCATTGTAAAAATATGTTAAGTTCTACCTGAGTAATGTGGGGAGGACAAGTACATAACACTAGCTAAGGCGTGAACGTCATTCTTAACTCATCACACAACCACTGAACTCCCTGGATCCAGGGAGAACGCTGGTTGCACTGAGCATTGCACATATGCCAACTGGATGACGTCTCTCTGCTACCCATCAGATCTGAGAACCACACCACAGAAGAGTGAGAGAGCAATGTCTCTTTGCTCTTCTGTGACCACACTGACCTCACGTTACGTTATATAACAATTATTCTTGCAGCCGTTACGCTATTTTAGAAAATAATAAGGCGCAGAAAATTACTGCTGCAAAGTGTGTATTTAAAATCACCACTCTCCTTTTAGCGTACTGATATATCAAAGAGTTAGCCATAAACAAAATAAAAAACATACTATACTAATTATTATCAAAAAAGGTTATCTTTTTTCGAAGTAATTCGCGAGAGGCGCGCTCGAGCTGTAGCCGCCGACGCCAAGCGTTCAACCGCGTTCTCAAACTTTAAAAGGATTTCTATTAAATGTTGAATTCGTTTTTCTCGTAATTGGAAAACATTTTTCCCATATTTTTTCTTGATTAATGTTTGTTTTTTTTTTTGTATAGATCGGGTGGTAGTAGTGATTGTAAAAACACTTGGATATGTCGATAATATAGGAATATCGATATTTTGTACCGATATTATAGATATCCTACGATCGATAGTAATACTGCTATATCGGAGGTATCGATAGTTATACTAGGATGTTGTGTAATTATTATTCATAAGCTCTATTGGTGACTCCTATTAGTTTTTGGTGGCATAAGTTATCTTTTTCTGTGTTTTGTTATTTCATTTAGTTTTTGCCATTTCCATTTACTTATTTTACACGATAACTTTTATTGTAAATAAATCATGATTTTATATTTTTTTACGACTTTTTTGCGACTACGAAGTCACTAATTGATCATTTTATTTTGATAATGTCTGACCTGACCACTACGATAGTTTAAAATCTATATAGTATTTAACTGGACAGTACAGTTTGTCAAAATCAGTAAATAATGATGAATTTGATCTTATAGGATGTTTTTTTTAGAGGCGTGGTTTTCAATCTGGCACTACTTTTTTCGTAGTTGGTGTTTTTGACAGCTGTCACTTGATTTATGCTCAGTTTGGTTTGCCATTTCATAATGAATAGACTTACTCCTGAACAACGTTTGTAAATAGTGCAAATTTAGAAAAAAACACTCAATTTTTTTTTTAAATCACTCTAAAATAAAGTAAAAAACGCGTCGTGGGCCTGTGGCGTGGCCTCCAAGATCGTGCGATTTAACACCGCTGGACTATTTTTTGTGGGGTTATGTGAAGTCGCTTGTCTACGCAGATAAGCCGGACACGATTAACGCCTTGGAAGAGAATATTCGGCGCGTTATTGCTGACCCCACTTGGCCCAACTTGCTGCAAAAAGTGGTTGAAAATTGGGCCTCTCGGCTGGAATTTGTTCGAGTCAGCCGCGGCGGCCACTTACCCGAAATCATTTTTAAAACATAATGGCAAACCCTTATCTTTATAATAAAACTAAATTCTTAGCCATAACATCAAATTATATGCGTTTTATCTCTTCTTGAAAACCACGCCTCTAAATTCATCATCCTATATATTTACCACAAAGAATCTACTTCTAATCATCTCTGTACTTTAACTGCTACAGAGATATCGTAAATCAAACGCAAACAAGCCAACACATATTCACAACATATCAACACTGCAATTTCTTCCGTACCAACAAAACTCGACAAAAAAAACGTCATCGACATGACAGTGATATGTAGTAAATTTACAATCATTAACTGTTGATGATTCATTACAACAGCCGTGCGTCGTCTAAACGTGCAGAGAATCCGCATCGAATAAAAATGCCAGTCACTGAAAAGATATTCAAGAGTTTATCAGACAACGACTTGGTAAATATCGGACCCGCGTTCAGTAAAGAAACGTCAGTAGCGGCGTGAACGCGTTCATCTGCCCTGCATTGGCACAACTCAATCAGGTCAGAATTCATCGCGGAGATTAAACGGCGCTTTTCTTGGCACTTAGTCAGGCCTAGCGAGATGGTGTCCGCCAATTGTCCTTCCATTGTTAAGACAACAAGGCAGTCGGAACAGCATGCGATAAACAGCAGTGCGTACAAATTAAAATAAGATTATAAACTTCATAGAAATAAATCACTCTATATGTGAAAGACTTGTAAGGATGCAAGACTAACCTAAATCATAAGTTTTTCTAAGGTTTCATCTCATCTCTTGTACCCGTTGTTTTTCCTCCATTAAATAAATAAATAAATAATTGCATTTCAAATGTTTATTTAGAAAAAAACCCGTTTATAAGTGAGCCACCTATATATTTTATTGTACGAGTATTATTAGTTTGATAGGCTAGGTTTCCTTCAGTAAGTTCAGTTTCAGTACATATCTATTTATATTTAACGTTTGTTCGCAGTGGTATAAGCGCCCGCTTCTAAATCCAGAGGTCCCGGGTTCGAATCCCTAGTGGGTCCACTGTCAAATGAGTTCAGTAACAAGACATATACCAAAAAACACTCGTTCACTTACAGACTTGCGAGATTGGTCTGTAATGAACGGCCTCGCATCATGAAAATAACAATAAAGCAGTCGGAACTGCGCCCAATAGCGCCTCCCCGACAACACAAGCCATACGAATAAAGAAGAATAACATTTTGTCATGTAATTTATTATTTCACCGTTTTTTATTAATTTTTCCTTTTTCAATATTTTTTTTACTAATTTATTGACATAACGCATAAATATTTAGGTAAGAGTTTGATAGCTTTCATAGAATATAGCGCTGTATTAAAATACAATAGTTGCGTTGCAAAAGTTGCAACTATTTGTGTGTTTCGGTATTAATTTCCTATTAAACATTTCTATTAAACTGAAATTACTCCACAAAGAGTAATCTCAGTTTTTTTTAAATAGTAATAAAAATTTCAGTTCTCCTGAAAATATCCAATTTTGCATGATTACAATACAATAATTTTACTTTTTAAAAAACCTTTGTGGATTTAGATTTAAAAGGAAAAATATTTTTCTGTTATATTTTAAAAAAACAGGTTTATCGAGCATTGCAAATCAAAATGATAATATTGACAATCTTTACTTTTTAAAATATGGACCAAACGCTTTTAAATCAGTTTGTTTAATGAGCAGACCATTCGTGTCATGCCGTGTTTTTTTAAAAAGCGCTTCGCAAATATAATATTATATCTCCAGTACCTAATATTGTTACTGCTTATCATATCATAGTTTTATCTAGTTCTATTTCAATTTGACACACGCGTCACTGCGCAGGTCAAAGTAGTTGATATAAGCCGCCCCGCCGCCCCCCGCCAATGCGATATGACTCGTTGCGGGCGGGCTGCGCGAAATTGATGACTTGTAAAATTAAAATGAAATCATACGTTACATAAGCAAAGTCAGGCCCGCCACTAGATGCCTGAGCGCCCGTGTGCGATACCAATTATGCCGCCCCCTGTCCTTACTACGACTACCTGCGCTGATCGTGCCAAAAAGGCTCTTTAGCGTCGGTGTTGTCTCATAAGAAAAGAAATACTTAAAAAAGGAAAAATATTTTATTATCTAGTTATTTTTATTTACGTTTAAAACCATATGCATATTTATCTACAGAAATTCAACTCTTCTTACCATCATTTTTCTTGTATCCAAGCTGTCGAATAGTTCATGTTTAATTGAAACTACGACTGAATTACTAAGTGTTTCATCGCAGTACATTGTTGATCTTATTTACTTTTTTATAATTTTTAACTTTGAAAAGGACCTTTCACCAGATTGCCGCTAATATTTATGATAATTATTTTATTTTGGAATATTATTTTTCTAAGTTATTTTTTTTTTTACTTGGCTTGTTTAATTGTCGGTGTAGATCAAACTCCCAAAAGGACATCAGCATGCTACGAGAAGGGTATTGGGAGAACACATGTGTAGTAAGGCATACAATAGAGTAAGGCATTATATTCTATTACGGACATATGCCGAGTCATTCCTCAAGTAAACACAATCCCTAACTGAAGGAGCCTTCAAAGCATACGAGGGTTTGTTTTAGATATCTACAAGGTGTGGTGACGTCATTGTTAGCAGAGTTGTGTCGTTAATTTTGCATTTAAAATTTGTTAGTAATTGGTAAAACCTTTAAACTAAACTGTAAAACATGTGTTTTTTATAAGATTGCCGCCTTTTAGGATTTGTCTTTGCAAACCAAAATGTTGGGGATTGTTCATATTGGCATTGACGTTAGGGAAATTAAAACCCTAGTTATAACATTTGTAAGGGTATGGCAACTCTGCCATAAAATTGAATTCTGCCATGAAATTGTCGAGTAAAGACAAAACCATCCTCATCAATTACTTTAAAAATAATATCATGTTTTATATGAAGTGCAATGGGACAAAGTCATATGTCAAACTCATTTCAAGCAACATGCGATCTTAGGCAACGCAGAATTATCTCCCCATATTTGTTTAATGTTTGTAAATAGTATAAAAATATGCAAAATCAACGCGCGTTGTACATATAATAAAACGAGAGACATTGAGGTACGCTTAAAACAGGCAGTTAAAACCTCTCATTTATAGGTTAGGTTAGGTTAGGTTTGCTTAATGCTCATCGCCCGACAGGTATCAAGAATATTTTGATTCGGGGTTCGTGCACCCATCAGCGCTTTGTGATGACGGCGAACAGGGAGAGTTTATATCGATTAGTTACGAACCTTACATCGCCTTCAGCGTCACACTAGTGCCAACTGGAAGTTCTGTGTTGCATTTAAGATGAACTCAAGCACGAATTGCGAGCTTGCTTTTCGTCGCAAATGAAAAGGTTGCGCAGAGCCTACATTAGCCAACAATGTTGCCTTGTTGAAACCACTATTCTAAACATTAAAATTCTACGTTCATAGAAGATTGTATACCGTTTACTATTCTGCATTTAAAATAAATATAACACAACTAATTTTTATACATTCTTTTTTGTTAAAATATTAATGTTGTGTGGTATATACGAGTACATCTAAATAATACATAAGTATAATCTTACATAAGTAATATAAGTAATAATACAAAAGAATAATAATACATAGTAATAATATAATCTAAATAGTACATAAGAGATGTTAAATGTGTGCACTTTTAGCGGCTGCTTTTTTTTTTTGAAGCCTTGTACCTTTAAATTTATTGAAATATGTTAAATAAAAATATTGCAATAAAAAACAAGAATGACAATGACACCCTCACCCTAAAATATCAACCGTTTCTAAATATTGTTTAGTAATAGTAAATTATTTAACCAGAACCTAAAGTCTTACAGCTAGGACCTACAGGTGACATTAACGGCAAACCCCCACCCACCCCCCTAGTCTACGCGCGCCTGTAGTACCAACTTGTTATGAGTTGCTTCATTTTCCATCTCCACTAGTGCCTGCGTCACTTTTAGCACATTCGACGTGCGTTTTGGATGGCCATTGAGGCGACAGTGTGTTATTTTTTAGGTCTGGTATGACGACATACTTTTCCTTCATCATACATTTTAACACTAAATTAGTGTTTTTTATTTGAGAAATATGAGATTTTATAACACCAACAACCACTATTTCAATACTCTAAGCAAATTAACCGATCTAGGAATTCAGCACAGTTTCAGCCCAATTAGCATAAAAAAATATTCTATTCGTTCAATCAATCAATCTGAGGCAGTGCAAGTATGCGATGCTAATATTTGTGTTTGTGTGCCAAAGTTAAATTCACAAATTGACATTAGTATGTCTCGCGCTAAATAAAATGTCTCGCGAGTGAGATTCAACTGCGCAAATACGCACTGTGGTCTATAGAAGGATTCTTGGTCAATTCTGTCTTGGTCAATTCTGTCTTGGTCAATTCAGTCTGTCATTGACTTTAGTACTTAACAACATACCGATTTAGTTTTCCGTAAAACTTCAAGAATTGCGTCTTTGTTTTGATTATTTCAAGGTTAAAATGGGATCAATTTTGTTGAAAGAAAAAAATCAAAAAAATGGTATTGCTCGTTGAGTTCATTCATTGGTTGGCTACGTCCACAAAAGCTTCTGAACGTGTTATTTATATAGTAGGATTGGGGTTGCACTCTTGCACCACAAACAAACAGGCAACTCTGACTTCGGCAAACAAGGACCGATTAGTAAAGATTTGCCAAAACGAGCAAAATCAAACTAAAGGACTTTAAATATGTTTGATCAAGTATTTATTATACAAAGAAGGTATCGGTAACATTACAAAGTTCAATTTTACTTAAAGTAAATATGAAAATAAAATTAAGTAAGTTAAAAAAAGTTTAGCAAGTCGAGTAGGAAGGTGCCAGTCATTGTTGCCAATTTAATAGTACTTGCTGACTGCGTAAGAAGTTAACTTGTCTAAGAAAGGAAACTTGTACGATTATGATTGTTGTTAACGTTTTTTGTTTTCTAATTCATATAAACTAAACTATAGTTAGTTTAATATTTTGTTTGTGCTAGAATCGAGGCAAATTGTGGTAATGAAGCGTTAAAAATAGTGTGAATACAATGAACGGATTCGAACCCGGTGAGTAGTCAAAACATCTAACAACTCTGCCGACCTATGCAACTGCACTCATGTGTAACGGTATAAAGAATATTGTAAAGAAAAAAATAACACCAGCACAAATTTGGTAATGTGGTAATTTTGTGTACACTATGTGTCCATTTTTGAGGATATTTTTATATAAAATCGTAATTTTTTTGGAACTTTAAATTGCGTTAAAAATGTATGCAATTTATTATGAACGTAATACATTTTATTTCTCATTATATGAATCACAGAATGAGGATGTTCGATTTTGATAATTTTATATTACTCATAGCTTCATATAAATATTTTACGTATTTTAGGTAAAATTTTTTTGATATCTAGAGTTTAAACTCGTTAAAACCCAGATTATTTTAGGTCTAAAAATCTTTTTCACTCTCTGCAAGTCTGCAATATATTAATTATATTATATCTATTTTTCTATGATCTTGAGCCCTTTTTTTATTCTGCAAGTTGGATTATCTGCTTTTGGATATAATTTTGAACTATTCATCAATAATCTCTTTATTATATGAAATCACACTCGCTGTCGGGACATCTTCGATCTAAACAAAAACTTACCGTAAATCCTTTTAATGCAATAAAATAATCCGATTACCCAAAGTTTGTACGAAATTTTGCCAACTGATATCATAAATAAAAAAAAACTTTAATAAGACATCAATTACACTAATCCTCTGTTTCTGGTGGAACTGATATAAAGATAAAGTGATTAATGTTAAATATTAGATTAGTGTACTAATCTAAAAAAATATATTATAATGCTTGATTATTTATATTTTAAATTATAATAACGATCATATTTAAAAAAAATAGATTAGTTCCATACAAAGATCTCAAGCCACGGTAAAAAAATCTTTAAAAACTTGCTATAGAATTTATCTTACACAATTTTGTGTAATTTTGTTTGTAAGTTTGACCACTTTTATAAGAACTTAGAAGTAAAGCTGCAAGGAAGTTGATTAAAACCATTTTATATTTCAAAATGATCACACCATAATAGCATTTAAAATAAAAAATGTTTCTGTACGCTTATAGTAATACAAAATGTGACTAACTAACCAAAAATTTATCATCAACTGCATTACTGCCATACTAGCATCTACAGTCAATAAGTTTTTGCATGCCTGTTAATTTAAATGCCCCGTGTCGCATCTGAAGTAGTACTCCCCAGGAAAAATGTGTAAGGTACAAAAGAACACAGAATACACACAGAAGGAGGAGGTGTGCAGAAGTTTTACTTCTAAAACATATACGTACCTATACGCTTAAAGAGCCCATTAGAGTTAAGGCGCCACCAGTCCCTAAAACGTGTTTTGTAACGTATTTTGGTGCATTTTGTTGAAGTTATTCCCAACAAATGGCTAAAACTAAAAATACCACAATATTCTACATATATTAATTTAGTCCTTTGTTTAAAAAAAAAAAACGAAATACACCTTATTATAGTAATGAAAATAAATAAATAAGAAAGTGTTGTTTTTTTCTTGCAACGATTTTCTTTTAAGTTGTGTAAGTGACGCGAACCTATTTTTTCTTTCTAAAGATAGACAATATAATAATCTAGGCCATTACATAAAAAAAAAACATTTTTTTCAAATGATAATAATTATTTAAATACAAAAAACATGTTTCATCGATTCCAAATGTAACGAATTCGCGGTCGGCGAGTATTTCCGTCTCTTTTCTGCACGTCAATGTTCGAATAAAGCCTACTCTTTCAAATCTCAAGAACAAACGCGTCCCGGGGCGGCTTAACCACAAAGCTCAATCTATAACAATACAAACACAACTCAATAAGTTACCGAACCGTAATGAATACATGAGATATGTTCTAGAATATTACCGGTAAACCTATGATAGGATAGAAATCCTGGTTTTAAATGCAATGTTTCGATTTTTGTACAATACAAAGTAAACACGGAAACTATATCACTCTATACTTTTAAAGTCTTCAAAATGATATGTACCATACACAATAGATATATATGTCGTCTTCAACCTTCATAGAGTGATACTATGTAGCAGGTACGTCACCCCCAGCAATATCACAAGCGCGTCCCAAAAATGTGCGCAAATATTTGCAAAGATGCACAAATGATGCATACAATAGTATTTGCGCATATTTACAAATATTTGCGAACTTGTCTATGATCGGCTATGTGTTTAAATATACAAATATATACGAAAACTGACAAATTACTGTAATTCTTGCGAGTCATGGCGATATTTTAGTCCTGGCCGTGATCAAACACGAGAAGTGATGTTAATTTGAGCCATACTACGTACGTATTGGGAAGATGCTAAAAATGGTTAATATGAATTCATTTGACCTGTGTACTTAGCTGGCAGATTCAAATTTACAAAGATCCTTTTCTGCATGTCATGTACGCCAAGGTCAGTAGCAATGATGTTACAAAATATTGTTTTTACAATAAAGTAATGAAAAAAAATCTAAAAAACATCTTGTTCCGTAGTGATGGTGCGCTGCCCAGGCTACTTTAGTTATTATTTATTTTTTGGCAGTGTAATGATGAACGTACTTTTCGAATAATACGAGAGTGTTGTCAGTTTATGAAGGTTAAACCTCGACATATTTGCAAAATTGTTATGTAGGATAAAATATAAAAAATATATAATGGAAATGCGTTTGTTAAGAAAGAAGAAAAAAATAATAATAATATACATTTCAATAGTGACCAGAAGGCAATGGCGTATGTCGCAAGTATGAAAAGAGAGTAAGGGGTGTAATGTTTTTGATTTATGACGGTATATTGGAACATTGTGTAAGGACAAAAATGTGTGTATGCGACGCGTCTAGACATATATTAAAATTATATTTACACAGTCACGTTATAAAAATAAAATAATTATAGCAGAAGCATAAATAACAGAAAAAACTGGCAATAAAATCATTAGAGCGCTCCTAAAAATGCATTTATGGTGAGATCCAGAGATTTTGAGAAGAGGCCAACTTCCGAAATAAACCGACGACTAGTCATCAGACTTTTTTTTAGCGTATTAAATGTAAAAGAAATTAATAGTAAAAATATATTTAAAAAAAAACTTTTATTTAAGTGCTCAATTGAATGCGTATACAAAATTTCGTGTCTGTGCTGTTGATCGTTGAGGAGTTCCTTCGTTTGGAGCCATTCCTAAGTGTAGAATGAGGTCATGCTTACCATAAAAATGTATTGTCATCGAAACTGAACCGACATGTCAAATTTTAACTTCGCAGGATAAGAGAAAGTGGTTCTAATTCAGCTTGCAAGATTTGACCTAAAACCGATATACAAACATTGCAAGCTGAAAAAAAAACTTGTAAATAGTGTACAATCGTGACTCATCAGATAAAAAAATATGATCATAGAATTACCAGACCGACATAGCTGACGGGATACGAGGAAAAAATCCGAGGAAACGTGGAGGCTAAAATATGATACCGGTTACAGAGATTCTTAATGGAATCTTCACATTTACATGGTCAGATAAGGTTATTATATATGTACCTATATACTATTTGAATAGCAGAACGCGTCTGCTATCACAATCATCTGTCGTAGGTCATGCATCGTCAAGTGTAAACTTTTATGAATCACCTTCTATGGCTTTTCTATTGACGATTTGTTGACCCTGGTCGATTTATAAGTAAAATGTCTCTACTCTAAGATCATTCATATGTTATACATACTTTAAAATGTGTTTTTTTTTTTTTTAATTTTTATTAATTACACTCACAAATGCCATGAAAGCGTTTAGTAGATCGAAATTAAATAAACTCAGTCTTTAATGAATATCATGGTTACAAAATTTATAAAATTTGAAAGATTATATGATAACAGTATTTTTAACCGATTTTAAAAAAAAGTTGTTGTTAATTCGGTTTGTATTTTTATATATATTCACAATACTCCGGATTGGCTTGAAAGATTTTGATGTTTTTTTTTTCTTAGGGATCTCATTTTAGTTTCATTAATTTACGCCAAGAGTAAGGTAGCGACAAGTCCAAAAATATGTTCCCCTTTCAATTTTTTTTCGCGTCCGGGTTGTCATGAAAATGCTTGGAGTAGATCCCAAAATTTTAAAATAAAAAACTCAGGAATAAACAACTCAGTCGGCGCGGAGACATGGTTTACAGTGAGGTTGCACATGACATGTTTCTACGACTACTTCAAGGCTTTGGTGGATCGGTTTTTTTTTATTGTAGGAATTTTATTGTATTATTTCTTAGTTAATATGGTTGTATGTTCATTTTGAAGCGCTTTATTTTTTTATATTATAAAATTGGTAAAAACGAGTAGGTTTTAAAGCCAATTAATACGCCTCTGTTTTAATTTATGCTACTCACCGCACCATACATGGAAGATTAAATGGGCTATTTGCTACTGTTGTCCTAATTTAAAAACATATATTTACCAAGTCTCAGCAGGGGAGATTGGAGTTGATAGTGACACGGTACTGTTTATGACAAGGGCAACGGATACATCTGATTTACTTTAATTTTTTGAAGTAAAACTTCTTTGTAAAAACCATTTTTCCCGGAGCAGTGCAATCGAATGCATTCGGCTAAACTCGGGAGGACGCTCGGAGATAATGTGCTCATTCGGCAGCTGACGCAAGTCGGTGCGTCAGCTGCCACGTTGATTTTGCCTATTATAAATAGGCGTGCTGCAACATTGTTAAAATGGGGTGATAATTGTGAAATCAAGATTATTACATATTTATGCAGTTAATGACAAATTTGATCAACCTCCAAAATTTAATCCTGACATTTCGGGAATATTTTTTTTTATAATAAATATAATATATTCGTATAAATTATAATGTTTAGAAACAGTTATTGTGTAGGTATCTTAAAAACATACCTATTGCTAACTAGACACGTTTGTCCCAACTCTCCCTTGTTTTTTTTCTTATCTTTTACACTAGAATACCTATTTTTAAGTGCGTACTGATGGCACCCAGTTCTGCGAGGTCATTTTGCCAGGCAATATTTTGCTGACTTGACATGTTTTTATGCCTGGTATTTAAAAAAAAAAAATGCACAGTAATTAGCGATAAATCACTCTGTTTCCAGCTTAAGTGATTTTTTTAATTCAAATGTTTTCATTCTATTTGTATAAACATAAAAATAATAAATTATATGTTTGATTGATCGGCATTATATTATCATTATAAAATATATGGTATCAGGTAACTATTAAGTATAAAATACTGGTCTTAATACTCCTCAAAAGAATAAGATATAAAGATAATGTTATTTTTAATACAGCTCGTCGAAGCCAAATAGAGCTATTGTAGGTATTAAATGATAGTTTTGCCTGATAAAATTAGTATGTTTCTCAGTGGTTTCTGGGTAAGTGGGTAAAAGATCTTTTTCCAGGCTTTTATTTAGCTTGCAATGTTTGTACTACTGCAAGCTGAATTACAACCACTTATAAAAATACAACCATATTGGGCACAACTATTCGAAAAGGCAACAACCATACCAGAGTGCAACTCTACTCAAGAGTCATCTGGTCGGTAGCGCGCTCTTGAGTACATTCGCCGCGCGGGCCCCTAAACACAAATTTGGCGAGTCACGTTTATTTCTGCACGTTTATTATCGCTTTCTTCAATAAGATAATTCAAATTATGGTTTCTTCATCATGTCATTCAAGTATCTAAAAAAATAGGTTTATCATAAATGATAATCGAGCACATGGCGGACGAATGTACCAACCGCGCCACGTTATCATTGACACCAACAGAACATAATATACGAGTTAGGCATATTATATCGTATGGCGGCGACTGCACGCTGGAATCTGACGGACAAACCAGGGCCGGTTTCTTCGGGTGACAGGAATACAAAGGTAAAGAAATCCAATATCGGGCAGATACTCTCAGTCACAGAACAAACTTAGTCGCACTGAAGTGCGTGGTTTTTCAGTAAAAAATGCTTATTATCTCGACCGTACATTATTTTTATTATTCTTATTTGAATGGACTACTTTAAAGTGTACATTTCACAATTAAAAACGGTTTGGTATAGCCCGGCTGCAAAATACAGAATTTGTAACGTTGCCTCTTTTTAACAAAAAGTTAAGTAGGTCCTTCTGGAATAAAGGCTGTTCATGCTAAGTGATATTTTCTCATATCTAGGTTAAACCTATACCCTCGCCTGAATATCAGAGAGTGCACAATTCCATTGAAATAAATCTTTCTGTTCCAGAAAAACGTCACTTCTACTAAATTGATAAGAGAATCTTTTAAGCCTTTATTTGATTTACAAAACTAATATCTAAGCGTTACAAGATAAGAAGTACTTAGGTTCTTTGCGTAAGGATCGATATGCTAAAGGTTTGCTATTAAATTACTAAATATGTCCTGAAATATTAAATATTAAAACGAATACATTTATTCAATAATTGCGTATTTTACTTTATTACGTATTTTTATATAGAGATAATGAATGAAAAACACGAGGAATAAAAATAACTATTTATTGTAGGACATAATCATTTATAATAATATTTTATTATATGATTATAAATAATTATTACAAATCCTCGAATAAATAGTTTATTGGTATCGAAGCGATTATTTGATCAATCGTTTTATTAAAAAATATTTTTATACGTGTTAATGGTGTTAATTTGTCTAAAGCAGGGATTCCCAAACTATGTTGGACAAGAGACCCCTTTTCCAAAATGAACTGATACCTCAGACCCCATAGCCAAATTACTTTAAAAATCCTATCTCTAGTTCTTTTCCTATTAATACAAAATACTTAACAAATTAAAAACTTTGCAGTTGGTTAGGTGAGTTAAGTTGACATCATTTTCTCATCAAAATTTAACAAAATATATAGACATAAAATTCAGTAAATATCAACTGTAATTAATAATTATTAATACAAATTACGTAAAAGCACTTAAGTAGGTAATTATTTTAAAAAAAAACATTAAAATCGCGAAGTAAAGATAAAAAAATAAAAAATTCAGTACAAAGACTTGTACGCTCGAACACATCATCTTGTAAGAACTTATGCACGCTTATTGACTTGTTAAGTTTTTTAAAAGTACAACAATTATACTTCCTACTAAAATATTAATCATTCTTATAACAACTTCGCACACGTAACACAACTTATATAGTATCTTGAAAGATTCAAATAAGAACTTGTGTTAATTTATAGAGGTCGATTTTTAGACCTCATCGAGCCCCAAAATCGGTTTGCGTTTAAGTCGACCCTGGGAAACCAATTTCGACCACAAGGGATCGATATCGACCACTTTGGGAATCCCTGGTCTAAGACACCATTGTAAATTCCCATTCGCCTTAACTTCCAAGCGCACTCATTATGATCAGTTAGCGTAAGGCACAGATAGGAAAAGAATCCTACCCTGCTCTTACACACAAACTTCATTAGCATTCTCTTCTTCTTCCACTACACCCAGAACGAAGGTTAACTAGGTAATGTGGTTTGTCGCTCGCGCACGGTTGTCCCAGATCAGACCAAAGAATTACTGTCAGCAAGCCGTGCAAATTATTTCCATTATTAAATAATTATATGTGCAAAATAGACGAGTTACCCTCATTACAAACATAAAGAGCGCGGTAGTATAATGAACTGTGTGAACATGGTAGTCTTTGACTATTAACCCATCGAATACTCACTCAGTCATACTATTTTTATAGCTTGATTCCCACTGACTCTAACACAAGCTCAATTGGATTAGTTGAGTAGAGACTAAAATAATTGAAGAAATCTAAAATGAAATGAATGAATTTTGAATTAAAATTGAAATTCTAATTTTCTAAAATAAATTTTGAATAGCTTTAGATAATCTCGCAATATGGTCTCGCGCAATACATGTCCGTATATTGCCGATCTTGGTTTAAATTATTTATAGACCTAGTTTTTATTTTTTTTTTTTACGATGTTTTACTTAGTAAAGTTAGCTGTCCATTGACCGAATTTACAAAAGCCTTTATTTCCGACATGAAGTGATCCAACCACACTTCAAATTCATGGGCAGACATTACAAAAAAAACCTCATCATTTTATTAGAATACCAAGTGGTGTATTTTCTTGATAGCGATAAAATAAATATTCGCGTGATACCTACTATTATCTGGTATTGATCAATGTCAATAGACACCCGCAATGAATTGCTGCCTCCCTGCACCCTGAATTGCACCCAAGCTGTTAACCATTTTAAGTTTCAATCGAATATTAATTATATCAATAATTAATATATATATTTAAACCGATTTTTTATACCATATATCATGTGAATTCAAGCCATGTCAGCATTTTGATATGATTAAGAGTGAAAAGCATAATTTAATTATACATGTTTAGTGTCTAACTTAGTTTTTAGTGTTCATATTAAAAGTAGAAATCTTCGATTAGTTTTACAAATACTTTTTAAGAATATCAACTTATCATTAATAGAAACTGTTTGTAAGACTGTTGATTTCTCTCAATAAAGAATAAAGAATTATGCGGATTCTGAAATGTTTTTATAAATATAAGATTATTAAATAAGTTCTTTATTAAAGCAAAAACTTTTTATCAATACTTATGGTTTTTTATATTTCCAATTTACCTTTCTTATACTATATAAATTCGCCCCTAAAAGTCAGTCCCTCAGTATTGTTTTTCTAATTTTATATATTACATATTACGTATAAGTACGTAGCTATTCTGCAATAATTTACACTTAGTGTATGAATCAAAAGTGCATCTTTATCTCAACTGGTTAAATTTAGAACTGATTAATTAATATAAAAATAGAGTAGCGTTAGGAAAAATTACATTTATTAATTTATGCATTTGCATACATACTCGTATATACAAAGCTTGTAAACAAAAAACTAGAAATCTGACCTAACTGGGCTGTGCCCGTGAGCTTTACTTTTATTTTAGTACCGTGTTAAAAATAATATAATTTAATAGTTATTTTAAAAAAATAATAATAATAACAAGCGTTTAGAAAAAGATACATACAATACATACATTCATACATACATGCAGCCATACATACATACATACATGCATACATACATACCTACATACAATACATACAATTTTAGTCATAATAAATATAAAATATTACCACATCCATACACGTATTCATCACATCGGAATATATTTTAATATTTTCTCAGATCTTAGCCTAGGCAAATTAGGTAATTTTGAAATTAGGTATCTAGATACCTAATTTGAAAAGCCGCACGTTCATTCCCACGCATCGATGCACTGGGCACGTTAAGCCCAGTGCATCGAATTTATTCATAGAATTTGCTATACTAAAAGTCACAAAAAATTAAAATTCGCGGAAGGACACCACGACCAGGGATGAAATTTACTTGTTCATACAATTTTTTTGTGAATATAAATTTCAATGTAAATAAAGTTGTTTTTAAGAAAATAATGATTGTAATAAATAAGATAAAATTGAATCGTATAGAAATCTCAATTAGTCTTTATTATTTTAATTATTTAAAATTTATTTATTTATTTTAGTAAACAAATAAACTTGTATTTTTTTCTAAAACATACATTTAAAATAACAGCTTTATCCTTTATGTACGTATTTGCACTGAAAAAAAAACTATATTTTTTTATGCAACTTTTTTGTGCAACAGAAAAAAATATGTATTTTCAACAACAGAAATAAAAAAAAATGAAATATAAAAAAATATTGGAAAAAATTACATTAGAAATACTTAATTTCAATTTTTAATAAAATCGACCTTTTAATATACAACGTTACCTCGCTCAAATTCGCGGCGTCAAATTGACAGCGAGCGAGTGACAAGTCGACTTCAGACTATAACCAAAATTGGTTGACAAAACAAAGTTGACATCAACAGAAATTACGCACAGGTTATCTAGGCTGCAACCTATGGGCCCGGGCCACAATTTAAAATTAACAAATTTAAATAGACTAAAATGAAAAATTTTCGTTTCGCTACTGTGATTCGGACTCTCTTATAATCATAAAATATGTCCACGCAGTAATTTTGCTCTTTAATTCGTGAAATTTGCACCTATTGTAAAAAAAATATTCATTCATTGTTTATTCATTTTAGGTTAATAAATATGTTCTCATACAAAGTACTGAATACGAGGATAGAATTATATTACAAGATTCAATTACATGTACCTTCTCGCGAAGCTAGACAAATCAATTATATTATTTATTGAGATGTAATTCCAACTATGCTTAGTACCTACAATAATGCTTTAGGTCATTTTGTTAAATCCACAGCCTACAGAAACGAACCTAAACAGACGAACGGCTTTAATTAAATAATGGCACAATAAAATAATTAAATAACAACGGCTTTAATTAAATTCACGCCATCATTAAATTCGTGATGGCGTGAATTAATTATTTAATATTCCTTTCCCTCACATTGATCGCATTACCATCTTTATTTTCCGCAAAGTTACTTTATATAATACCCCCGAAAAAACCTAGGTGCCAGGTATAAATGTTTTTAACATTTATACCAAGACTCTTTTAGTTTTTCGGGGGTAGAGTGAATTGCGACTTGGTAACGGTAACGCTTCAGACATCAGCTTATTCTCAAGACCGCTCCTTTTCGAATAAATTTATCAGTTGTTTGATTAAATAAATAATTTGAATTACTAACATGCCCAATGATTTCTAAATTTAATATTTATGACGTAAAATTAAATATTGTTGCATTCGATTGTTTTTTAGCATCACATTGTATTGTGTTTAACATTGTATGGTAGCATTGTATTAGTTTTTATTGTAACACACAAAAAAAGTAATTTCTATACATTTATACATGTGATGAAAATAAAGAATCTTTACATGTCATCAGGATCGTACGCGATGGGAAACGATGCGTGCAAGAGAGCACTGGAAGGAGAGAATGGTATTAAATTACTAAGTAACTTATTAATTAAAGAAGGATAGGCTGGTATTCTTAGTAACTGACATTTATCAACAAAATTGGAATCAAAATAAATGAATTATTAATGTGTACGAGTATTTCATTTTACCCGTTACAATTTACGGACGAATGCTGACGCGTGAGTCCCGGAACACACATTTTTTTTAATAGTTTCTTCTTCTAATATTTTTTTTAACCACCGACACAGAGTGTTGTATCTGTGGCATCGTAGCTCGCAAATGGTTTTTTGAACAGATTTTAATTAATTGTTTATAGTGACTTGATCTTAGCTATGATTCAAGAAAATCTGTTTAGCCGTTTGTATATCGGCGTCAATCATTTACGAGTGGGCGTGCTGCTTTATTAGACACGCAGTCAAAATGTCACTAATTTTTTTATTGTTACAAATCTTCCACAAAACAAATTTGAAACTTCCACCCATCAAAAATACTAAAAGAACTAAACTGGGAATTCTTTGGTTTTGTGTATTATATTTTGTGTATTGTGAACACAGCGTTGCGAAACTTCTGACGAATTATTGAAAAAAGATCTATTTGGGAGAATTTCGTATTAAATAAATCACAAATTCAGTAAATTGAATAATTATCAACAACCCAAGATAATCATGCATACTCGACGAAAGGCAACGAATATTTAGTGAACCTTCCAAAACAAGTTTTCTAACTTTAGAGGATCCTTTAAATTCGCCGTCTCAAAAATTATGGAATGACTTGCCATCGCCGCCATTAAGATAAAAATCCAGCTCTGCGTCATTTAAAGCCAAATGTCGAAAGTGGTTATTGCAATTATAATCGAGTTCCTAATATTCTCTTTTTTTTCTGTTCTATTTCTTTCTTTTTATTACTATATTTTTATATTTTCATTTAAATCATTAAGAGAAGCCCCCAACCACTGCCAACTTTCTAGAAAGGAATACTGAAATACCGGAAATTTTCACATAATGTTTGATTTATAACACCAACCTTTTTTTATTCTTATATCCCTTTATTTTATATTTCTACTGATCTTAATTTTATCTCAAATGCGTACTAACTCCCTAACTTTTAGAATGGTTAAGTACTTACTCCTATACTATTTTTAAATTAATAAAAAAAAATGTAAGTACTATGCTGAAAACCAGCGCCTTCTTGTATTTATAATGAGAAAAGCAGCTAAGCAGAGCCTATTTATTGAGATACTATTACTTATTTAAACTTTTGTATTGAATTTATAATGCATCAATAAATGAAATAAACTTGGCTTGACTTAATTAGGAGATGGGGGAAATCGAGTGTAAAAAATTTACAAAAAATAAACAAAATGGTATTAAAATTTATGATGATTTAAAGGAATGTCAAAAGAGAATGCCATTGATGTTTTTTTTATGTTAATCTACTCAGAGCTAAAAAATAACGCACTGTCGCGCTATAGCAATCCAAAACGCACGAATGGGAATGGGAGTGGAGATAATTAATGAAGCAACCCATAGCAAAAAAAAGGGTACCATATTATAGATATCTGCGGTTATTATAGTTATTTTTGTTTATAATTGCACTTCGCTATCGATTGTACTTATATTAAACAATATTTTCGAATTAGGTTAGTAATATTTAAATTAACATGGCTAAAAAATGTGTTTAAAGACATGTTTGGCCATCATGACAACGAAATGACAGGCGTACATAGATATTGGTGTCAGTACAGTATATGAATGTTTCGAAACATTTGCACCATAGCTGAAGAATGATTGACGGCACAATAATTAAAAAATATCAGGCGGAGTAGAGTACCTACCCACGTAGATGTATCGCAAGTATTGGTTATTATCATATTAAATATATCTATACGTCAGCAAGCTTCTAATTAAAAAAAATAAGGTATGAACTGAGTTTACACGTGGAGGATTCAGTGGTTTTTTTTTTAACTTGAAATGAAAATAGTATGGTCCCATACAAAAAAAATGCTTCTTAAAATTTCAACTATTTTAACATTGAAAATAATTTTGCGTGTGGGTGATTTAAATCGACCGGCTTATATAAAGTTAGTTACTCCTTATAACTTATAATTTATACTGTGTATAAATTCTTAATAGGCGTGACGTTTCTTAATAATTAAGGTATTATTGTCATCTGGCCAATTAGGTAATAAGGTAACCTACCTATAAATATATCATAAAGGAAAAAGAATATTTCTAGTAGGCTTAGAGAGAAGTCATACTATTTTACAATGTAGGATACTTTTATATATACATATATATACAGGTTGTTTGTAATTTAGTTTATATCAATATATTGACAATCAAACATTGATCATCAAAATATATTGGAAAAATGTTAAAACTATATTGGCCTTAGTAATATTTTTTTTTATGTGTGTAAACATAATAGTCATTCAACAATGTTAGAGTATTAAATTCGAGATTTTTTTTTAAATGTAAAAAAAATGTGGTAATTATCAATAAGAATTAAAAATTTCAATTGTTTATAAACAATGAGTGATAAAATGACGCTAACTAAAAGAAAAAAAATAAAAAAAGGTTATTAAATAGCCTAGATAAAATATAAAGATAAACGATTTAAGAGAAAAGATTGAAAACACAACACAATAATGATTCCTCAAAAAAAAAAAAAATAATAAAAACAGAATAATAACCTCTCCTTAGCACGATAACACACTTAAATTTATGTTAAATCTTAACAGGTAGTGTTTTATTTTTTACAAATATATCGTTTCTAACCATAGCGTCTGACATGGCTCGCTGTCAAGTGAAAGTGCCGGAAAGGTTGACATACATTGACACAACTCTCAATACTCTTCTGGTAAAACCGTTTTTATTATTATTTGGCTTACAGATTCTAAACCGTTACACGCAGAAAATGAAATATTGGGGTTCTTGTGCAAAAATATACAATCAACTAATTATATAAACCATTTTAAAAATGTACGAAGTCCTAATCCATACTACCCGACACATTGTCATCAAAAGGTCAATCAATACCCTTCGCGTCGAGAGATTAATAAATTACTCGGACTAGAATTAAAGCCGAATTATTGATAAGACATTTGAATTAGAAGCACCATACCAAATCATTTTTATTAATATTTACTATGGAAAGGATTTTATATAAAAACATAAAATGTAAAATTAGAAATGTTACCTAAAAATATTTTATTTAAAATTCGTTTACAAAAATAAAACTGAATATCTAACCTATAAGTTTTCAATAGTATTATAATTATTAAAGTATCCATTGTCGTATTTCAAGGACGGTAATTCATATATTGTATATATGGAAATTTAACAATATTATATTATATACTTATTTATATATATATATTATTTTTATATGAAATTATACGGATGCTAGTCCAACCCAAAAAAAAATAATAAAAGAGCCATTGAACCGGATATGAGTTGAATTTAATGTAGGAATGTATTATATGTAGGAATTAAACTTTTAAACTATACGCTTTGTGATATTTATGCCATAAGATCAAATTTCTATTAAGGTGACTGGTTAAAAAAAATATTTTAAATAGAGCCAATATTAAAAATAGTTATGACGGTCAATCCTTCATCCTAATTACCTTTTCTTAATTTTGGTTTGATCCATTTTTATTATATTTTAAGTTATGTTCGTATTTTTTCTATTACTATAGTATAGTATAAGTACATACAGCCACACAAGAGGACACATGAAAATTTAAAATGCATTTTTATAAAACACAATACTGGCTTTTACTCGAAAATCGAAAGTATTTAGTACCTTTTATAATAAATATTATTTTTCTACTTTTGCACCAAATTCAACGCTTTGATTAAGAATATGTATATCTTTTTTCATTATTTTAAAATGCTATTCACCGTTAGTATAAAATGTAATTACGTTTTTTTATTAACACCAATTCATCTAACAAATTGAAAGACATTATTTATCTTAACACTAGTGAAATACTTTTCATTCGTCCTCGACGAAATTTTCGATTTGGTTCAATTTTATTTTGGTATGGTATAGTGATGATTGTATTAATCAATGCATGTAAGAAAATTAATGCATTTTTGTACTGATTTATTAAAAAAAAGTCAAAATAAATTGTTTTGATAAATTAAAATGTGTTTTTTATATTTATTTATGTATGTTAAAACACGTCTGATTGAACTTATGATTTTTCACTTTTACTACACTAAAATACTAAAAATACTAAAAATACTAAAAACTAAAAATACTAAAAATACTTATACTAATACTTATACTAATATTTTATACTAAAAATGACCCTTTTTATATATCTTTTTTTTATATACTTTATTATGTTTTTTTAACATAACACCTTTACATTGTCCCACAAAGACGGTGCCTGTTCTGGTTCTAATTTTACTGTTATTTTATATGTGTTTTCATTGAAACTTCGGACTTAGACTTTGTGTAATTAGGAAAGCTACCTATTGCAATTACCATGTCATGACGACATATCTTCGCGTTTCACATCCCCTAGAACCCAAAACTACCCTCAGTATAAAAGTTTATATATTGCTTTCTTGTGGACACGATAATTGCCGTAATTTTTCATCAATCACTTTCAAATTGATTCATAAAATTTAAGGGCATAAAATCTCAGCCTAGTTCTTTAACGGGCAAAATCAGACAAGGGGGGCGGGAATGGGTGGATTTTTCTAAAAAGTGAAATTTTGATATAACTTTCTTAGTATATAAGATTTGATATTATTCCTTAGATACGGGCCGAACACTTAGCTAAGTAATTTTTTTTGATAGCCCCAACCGTTGGTCCTAGGGGTGGGAAAAATTGATTTTTCAAAATTCAAAAAATCATACCTACCTTAATAAGCACAGATTCAAATCAGTTCAAAATGTTAATTGTAGTTCTATAATATTCTTACAATTTTTGTTTGATTCAATTTTTGATATGAGCAACTCTTACGGGACCGTATAAAGAGGGATCGAGTATACGCACTCTCACGCAGTCGATAAATCTATATTTGCTAGGAAATGTAACTCTTTTTAGTGGCAAAGTAACCCTCCTCTGTGCTCAAGGCCCTCCAACCTTTCCAACCGATGTGATGCATAACCGATTTACAACTTTGCATGCCAGACGCGTTCCCACACAGCCCTGAATTCTGTATTTTCAATTACTAAACATGTCGCTTTGCACTCCCATAATCCTCATCGGGAGATGTCGCCGTCGGGCCAAACGCCTGCTAAATAGATCCAGCCTATATGGGTACGTGCTGGGCTGGGTACTGGGTACTTGCCGCCGGGGTGACCAGGCAGCAATACCTGTGTCCTCGACGCTTAGAGATGGATCTTCTCTATAGTTTATATTTTAACTGGTTATTTGTATGGAAAGCCAACTCACTTGTTACTTTTTGGTGAAATGGAATTTTAAATGTATCTTTTTAATTTCCGAACCTCATAGGTCCAATTTAAATTAGGTTCAATTATTATTTATAAACATATATTAGGATATGAATTTTATTACTATTGTCAGTCAAACGTTGTAACTATACTTTTTGGACAGATATTCACGTTTCGAGGTCACCAGAATTTATTTTGACCATTTTTGGAATGTATGTTTATACCTGTGAACACGTTAGCGTCTAAATGCAGTAGATTTAGGTTTGTTTAGCAAAAGGCAAAATAAAATTAAATTTCAGCCTTTCAAAATAAAGCAAAACATGTTATTGAATACAAAAGATAATTAGATAAGCACTAAGTATAAACGATATTAAGTTAATTTGAAAATCAGTTGTTGTATTTAAAAAATAAATTATAATTTAATATTTTTTTTTTTTTTTTGAACTTAATACATACCTATAACAAGTTTGGTAGGTAATGTTGATTGAGAGAATATTAAATCAAAACCAGACCATGAAAATGTTGTTGTTAATGTGTATGACACTTAACCCTCGTATGATATGTGTCTAAAATTAATCTAGCATATTTGTCATGTTATATGAGCTCATATTAATCGTATGAGACTATTTTGCGTATCCCTGCTTTGATTTTTACTTAATTATTATCCAATGCAATTAAAAGAAAAATATTTGAATGTAGTAAACAAGGAAGTCTATTTTATATCCATCAGATAGTTTTGTTAAAAAAGAAGTTTGGATTGAACCCAAACAATCGATGAAAACTAACAAAAAAAAAACCAGTTCGTTTATTGTAAAATTGATACATCAAAAATTACATAAATCAAGTATTTATTTTTTTACTGGTGAGAACTTTGTATATGGCATATCCAATTGCCTTTATTTACTTGATTTTAGAAATAAAGTTTTGTGACAGTAAAAACCTCGCATTTTCCATGGCCTTTAAGCCGATATAATTGGTATTGGTCCATTTTTAAAACTACAAAATATCTCGGTATATATATTATTATGTACATATGCATGTATATAATATGTTGTGTACCTATACTACTAGGTCAGTATAATAGGGGCTTTTTTACTTTTATTTGAATATTATTTATACCTCTTGAGATCTGAATAAAAACATGTTTTTAGCAAAATGTATATTAAAATATATACTAAGATTTACATTTTTTCATACGGGCATACTTTTACTGGCCTATGCGCTATCCACGATTACAATACGAAAGTTAGAAATTTGAGAGATTGACGAATAACGGGTTCTATGTATCAAAATATTCTTTTTCTTTAGTGACATGGCAGCCGGTAGGAAAATGCCTAAATATCATCAACCATAATTTTATAGGCCTTGTGCACCATCTAGTGTTCCTTTCGTTGCGGGTCTTGGCCCTTTGGATGGACAATTAGGCTTTCCAACCGATTATACTATCTCAACTCGGCCTATAGCCTTATACATATAAATTATTAGTTTGCTCACCCTAGCATCCTAACAATGGTCACCCTAGCATCCGGTGCATCGATTTAGCGTATGTCCTAACTAAATGGGTCCCGGTTGGATTGGCAGCCACCAGCTCTAAGATCTTGTAATTTCTTATGGAATAGTCCAAGAGTAACTTATGGTATTATTACTTAAAGCCTTGAAGAAGTCCTATTTCCAAGTCTAACAATTAAGACTAGGTAACATGGTCGGATAGCCTATATCATATTTTTTATATTGTTTATATTTTTAATGCCAATATTTCTTTTTATTAAATATATTTTTTAGAGTCCGTCCCTGCGCATAGATCCACTCACACCGATGCAGTACTCTTGACAACACAAGCGCGTGTATCGCGTCGGCGATACCGCAGTCCAATCCCTAAATAAAGATTGGGTGCGGACACATTTTGTTCATCATTCGCCGCGAGCCGACCACAGCAGTCAGCAGACACTCGACCGACGCGTTGGACCAACTGACTGCCGCTCAGCGCTCGACCGTCCGACTCGCAGCCGCCAGCCACGCTCCGACCACACCAGCTTCAACCATGAGCCGGTCGGTAAAGAAACGCGCGGACACAATGTCGTCGCCAGCATTAGCCGGGCCGCAATAGTCTTAGATAAGCATCTCTTAACTTTAAACTTAGCCGTACATTTCTAGTCTATTTTCACTTAATCTCTAGCCACCGACAAGATGCATCATGTGTAATTGACGAACGCGCACGCGACACCTCGACCTGTGCATCAACACTTCATCAAGCTCACTCATCAGGACTCAAAACCGAACCTCACAATGACACAAATGAGGACTTCGCATTGGAGGGAATATGTGACGACCTTTTGTGGTGAGTACAGCACTATTACTTTATTTGTTTAATTCAATATTTACGAGTACATTAATTTTTCTTAGTGTTTCCTATTCTGTAAATATGTACCGTCAATATCGCACACTTCCTATAATTATTACTTTTTGTATTTATATATATAGTATATATATATACATATATTATATCATGTATAGTGACCTCTACATCTCTAATATTATGCTTAATTTTTAATATTTACTGTTTTACGAGCATTTTGTTTTTGCATTTATTGAACCAGCGTTTATTTCGAATATAACTACCCTAATTATAATATATGTAAACATTTTGTATTAAATTAATGACCTTCATAATAATATGAAACTCATTACGGTAAACAAACCCGCATGGAAATCACGCGGCGGCCAGATAGTTTTACGCGTGTTTCATTCAAATGCCTCAACGGAAATTTATTGACAAACGCGACTTGGAACGAGTCAGGTTTTTACTGCCACCGATCACATAATTGATTAACAATGTCAATTCCGGTTTAAGTAAATAGCATAGTAACTTATAAGACATTTATCAAGTCAGTAACGAATATTCTTTTTTTATTTTATTTTTTACATGCATACATACATTGTATGCATGCTACTATTGCATACATTATATTCTATCTTTAATAGTATAAAACACACTTAGTCTAATATATTCATTAAAGCTATTTACATTTTTTAACCGGTGCATATTTATTTAAATCATAGCGCATAATTAATTGTATATGCATATGCAACATTTAATTGATTACCAATTTTGTTACTTATTGTTATTAATAATTTTACACATACTCGTATATCCCATAGGCGTACATAAGTAGGTACGTCTGTGATATATGTGTAAATCGAGAATATGGATATATATATATAACTTATATTTGATGATTGTTTTTTTTATAACGGCAAATCGCCTAAAAAGATAAATGACACAATCTTTGACAATATTGAAAAAGTTTTTAATTATTTGATAAAGTGCTGGATAGCATAATATTTATAAAGGTTCTAAATATCCATTATTTTTATATTTTTTGTTAAAATATCATCCTTTCCTTATTTCATCTAATTAGATGGTTACATAATATTTGACAATATTTTGCACTAAAGAGGACAGGTGAGAGTTAAAAATGCATTTTTATAAAACTCAGCGCTGGGTTTAAAAAAAAAAACTCCTGCGCTCTCAAGTACAGGACCTCTTTAAAACCTTTATAAATATTATGCTATCCAGCACTTTATCAAATAATTAAAAGTTTTTTCAAAATTTTTCAATATTGTCAAAGATTGTGTCATTTATCTTTTCAGGCGATTTGCCGTTATTAATAAACAATCATCAAATATAAGTCAAATAAGTTTACAACTCAATTATACAATGATATATATATATATATATATATATATATATCAATTATACAATGATATATATATATATATATATATATATATATATATATATATATATATATATATATTCGATTTACCACCACCACTTCAGAAGTTGTGTGAAAGAAAAGAGAACGCAGTTTCACTAATAGGGCATCCGTTGTTTCATTTACACTTCTACTAAATGTAGGTACAGCAATATTCCGAAAGCTGTCAATTAGGTACCCAGCGACGAAGTTGTTGCGAAATTGGCGAGACACGCCGAACTCATTCTGACATAATCAGTAATCAGTGGAAAGTTTCCTCTCTGTCGACACCTGCTGTCTATCTACTGAGCAGACAAATAAATAATAGTACAATGGGTTTTAAATATAATAGGCCAACAGGCGAACGGAAATGTCAATCCATACACAAAGAAAAAAACCGTTTCGTCGATCATTGTTCGCCACTGAATGTTTAGTGAACATTTTAACCAGAAAATCGATTATTGTTATCAGTAGCAGTTTTATTTATTAAATCATTACACAATATTCAATTCGTTATATATGAGAACCCATAAAAGGTACGTAGGCCTTAATACCTCAATTAAAATTCAATGATTTCAAAAGTTAGCGGTAGCCACCTTCGCAACTGCCAGAGCGAAATACAAAAAATATCAATGCTCTCCGGAAGTTCATCCATTCAGCCTCCTGGGCTGCTGCAGGCTAGCTGGTACGATGCGCAGGCAGATAAAGTAGCAACTGATAAATAGAAGCGATTAAGCATACCTCGATGCTTTTGTCGATGACTGCCTTCTTCT
The DNA here is from genome assembly GCA_020383195.1 of Neomicropteryx cornuta. NCBI lineage: Eukaryota > Metazoa > Arthropoda > Insecta > Lepidoptera > Micropterigidae > Neomicropteryx > Neomicropteryx cornuta. The sequence goes on from JAHKQU010000014.1 coordinate 19,724,914, forward strand.
GCCCAGTAATATAAGGACATACCAAAAAAAAAGGAAATATATCTTTCAGATTATACAACAGTTTTCGCAGAACACTATCTACTTTTGACCTTCAACGTTTCATCGATCAATTAAATGTAAAAAAAACGCACATTTCAGTCGATCTACCATTTCGAAACTACCGGGGGTGTCAGAAAAAGTCGCACTTCAAAATCAGTTTCGGTCGATGCAGTGATTATCAACAGTTTAAATTAAAAGTATGTAGTCTATTACTATATCTTAGATTACCCTATCCTTGATGTATTTTATAGTAAGTTCAACACATAATTTTAATGAAATGACCGTTACGATGATTGTCTGATTGTCCATACTAAACACCTTATAATAACTATATAAAACTTATAATTTTCCACATAAAACGCCGAACAAAAGTAAATAATTAAAACACACTCACTGATTTAATCGATATTAATTGCTAGGTAGAGAGGACACAGACTATCCTAAGTTATATTCTTAAATATTTTTTTTTATCTATCTTTATTTCCTATCATAATTTTGTTTATTATATCCTTAAGTCATTAATCATATAATATATCCTTTCATTACATTGTATTGTAGTTATACATTGTATTATAGTATTATATGATATTTTATTGTATTTCATTGTAACAAACTTAATAGAATAAATAAACATATCATTCATTAATAACATATTATACATTAATAAGTAATAAATAAATAAATAAAATAATAATTTCAATGCTCGTATACATATTTTATACGTGTAATAAATTTCCTCTACGCACAATACTTCTATTTACAGTAATTAGTAAACATCGTTGTTTATCTTAAATAAGTTACTTGAAATACTGATTTGGCCCATCTTAGTACAGTCAGGAACTTAGGTATGGTCGTGCAATCAAGTGAGATATATTAGTATTACTTTTAAGATTAATTAACTAATTGTTTGCTATTTATAGCAAAACTTCCCTATTCCAGTAAAACTAAGAAGTGGTTACATATAACCCGTTGGCTGGTACCATATTGAAGTTGACAGAAATCGTTCGGAACCCGTTAGAATAAAAGCACGAAAGTGTGCCTTACCGTAATTTCTTATTAATGGGGAACTTTTTTATTTTTAAATTAATTTTATATATCAGCTTATTATTCTTTCGAATACACGCCCCATTAAACAATCCCAAACTCGCTTATCTCACTACCTGATAATTTATTTATTGTTGCAATTAACTTATTATGAAATTAATCTGGATCTATCAGAAATTACAAAAAAAAAATATTTAAGTATAAAAACTAAAAGTTTTTCGACCCCATGTTCGTCTCTTATTTTTTTAAAATAAAATCAATCAAAATATACACTATTTTGAAGGCTTTTAGAAGTTATCAAATATTTAATATAGTAACATGTAATTAAGAATACTTATGTTTCTTTTTATACAAAAAAAACATAAGAATAAGTATAATATACGAAAAAATACAGACAGGTATAGACCTAAAGTTGTAGTTTTTCGTCTATATTTATTTATTAATTAAAAGACACTTGTAATTACAAAACTAAGGAAAAAAGTCTTCAATTACATTAAAAGAGAGTACTTCAACTAAAAAAAAACTATTAGCAGTTTATCATTTATTAAATTTCTCAGAAATAGAATTGAATTCTAAAAATGTACCTTTACTATATTGAAGATATAAAATCAAGGTATTTTTTTTTTTTTTTATATTTAAATATCCAATGGTTTCCAAATGCCATCCATCAAAAAAACGGTCTAAATGAGTCGAAATTAATATTTATCCTTTGGCTTCGACCAGGATTCCAACGAATAAACTGTGATAATGTAGGCATCGCAGGGAATACCGGGATTTTCTCAGTTTTTATCCCCCACGTGACGCCACTCCTAGCCGTCAAGAGCAAAATTACCAATCAGTGTTTTAGTCAATATTGTTTAGCAGGTGTTTGACACGCTCACCTTGGTCGCGGTTTGCGTGCTTATTTTTTGGTTTGGTTGTACCAAACTTTGACAATTAAGTGCAAATCAATAGGATTTTGTGAAAATAAATATTTTATTCTTGAACAGAGGTTTTTTTTTTATTTTCATTGCGTAATCTATTCGGATGATAATAATATTGTAATTCATATAATTATAATATTCAAGTATTTTATTAGACTAATGCAAATATTTTTTTTCTGGAATAAAACACCGAATAAACACTCATTATTTATTTAAGATCAGTTTCGCGGTTTTTAGGTGTTGTTTTAAATATTTAAATTAATTCAATTAGTTTCGTTGTCAATGTCACCTACTGGAAAAAATATTAGCAGATATTCGTTCGTAAAATTTACGAATTAACTTATTATTGTAAAACTACTGTACTTAGCTAATCACTTTTTTAAATTTTTACCTAAATCTGCTTAATTTTCGCAATCTGCTTGGTCACCTTTTTAAAAATTATTCTATCGTCGGCTACTTTGCTAATTTGATCTATGACTTAAATATACATATACGATACATATACATACCTACATATACCTACATATACCTACATATACATATACATATATAAATATACATATACATAGACTCGTACAATGAAAGTAACGTCAATTACATGCCGAATTTGATTTTTCATTTCATTTTTCAGGGAAAAAAGGGAAAGTTCTATTCACCTCCAAAATTATTATATCGATAAACAACTATATTAATTGAAAAGACTATGAGACTACTACAAGTTCGAACTCGTGATTTTTATAATGCGAACATTTCGATTCAGTTCTTGTGAATGTGATTTCATCCCCGAATATCCGTATATGTTTTATTACAAAACTTATAATAAATGTAATTTTATATCTGTCATTTATTCAAAATTGCATGGCTATGCGGTAAAATATTATTGCAACATTTAAGTGATACCATTTCATATTTAATTTATTTCAATTGCACATATTCTAAAGAACAAATTCTTGAAATTAATTTTTAATGCTTATTGGCCGCGTCGTAAACATTGAATTTGTAAATAGCAAAAAGAAATAAATATGGTTTGTTACGGAATATGGCACAATATATAAATATAATAATAATTTAAAATATTTATTTAAATAGTTGCCATATGCTATTAATTTTATATTTATATGAATGTCTCATTGTATTGCTTTATCCCAGATGTTGTGTTTTTTTTTTTGCGATATTATTGATATTAATATTATATTATTTACTACAAAAATAGATTATTTTTATTGATGGATGAATTTTAACCGTGCGGAGGAATCTCATTTTTTGACTGCGTCATTTTTTTGTTAGCTTTTTGTGGGCTAAGGCGCCTTTTGGCGGCTGAGATTCCATTCAAGTTATTCATTGAATAAAACGACCGGCGACGAGACGCGCCGAAAAAAGGCCCGGCTTTTTCCTCTAGCCTTGCTTTGTATTCCATCCTAAGAACTCGCCAGAGTCGGACCTAAGATCATTTATCTTATCTCATTATTTATGGGTATTTTTTGCATTCTTACTTAATGCAAACACCTGCGAGGTAAACTGTCAAATCTTGCCATTTTTGTACTAAGAAATTGCAAGATTTTACAGTTCAGGAAAACATTTGCAATTTGGAATGACCCAAGACTGGTAGGACTGCTCTAGAAGTTCTTCTATGAAAGGGCTCTATCTTTGAAGTTCTTTTTTGTAAAGTTGCCTCTTTTAATATGTATACAGGTTCCCCAAGGCCCAAGGCAGGGTACCGAAGACTTAATGGGATGTTTATGTTCCCACGTAACCTTGTCCGCATTTGCTACCTATTATAAGAACAGCATAATATTATTACGTAAAATATTCTATTGATAACATGATGGATTTTGATATCGCGTCTTTTTAAATAATACTCATTATCGCAGGGCTGATTATATGGTTTTTTTATGGGGACTGGTCTTGGGACACGTCGTATAGTTAATGTATCTTGAGAGTTTTTTGTGTATTTCTTCGTGTCAATTTTAATTAACTTTCCTTCATCCTAGCGATCGGAAAGTTTATAGAAATCTTCCCAGAGAGTTTTCACTTTTAAGATATTTTATTGAATTGAAACCTCCATTTAACCAACGTTCCTAAATCACATAGTAATGTTTTTATTTTATTCGGTGCCCATATTCTAGAAGGGTGAAAATTGGCTTTCTATATGTGCTCTCGCCCGGGTACGGCAGGCGCCTTCTGCTCCTCAATTATTTGTGCCTGCGGTTTTCGTGTTTTGTTAGTTTTATTTCTTAAATTGTACAGTTTGAACTGTACAGTTCAAACTATCCAAATTTAAGTATACTGTTCAATCTATCCGAATGTACAGTATACCTACATTAAACGCTTCACCACCACCATCTTTCCTGACCCTAGTACCAGTAAATAAGACCGGGCCAAAATAAGTATATGACCTATGTAAAAGTAATTTTAAAAAAAGTCTTAACTAGAAAAGTTTTTTTAAAATTTACTTATTATTAAGTAACCTTTGCTGCGAATCATTCTACGATACCGTGCTTGTTTGAAATTGCTATAGTTCTTCAAATTGTATAATTACTAAGTACTTACAATTTTCATGCTGCAATACCTAAATAGCATGCGAAGAAAATTCTAGATTTATACCTTCTAAAAAAGACCCGCAGGAGTTAAGAAACACCGTCTCATTCTAAGTTATTTACAACCTAGCACAAGCATTCCGATAACAATAAACATTAAAAAATCGTTACTAGATATTTCATGACCTCAATAAAATATAGGTCAGATAATTATTTTAGAAGACAAACCAAATATTCCATTATTACTATTGAGTTAGAAAACGCCTGCTTTCTATGAACGCATATTGTTTCACAGCATAACTCTGGAGTATTCTATCGTCTGCGGAATTTACAGAAATATAACCTATATAACAAATTATATTTGTTATATATATAATTTACATAAAATACTCGTGAATACATTTACCAACTCTTTTATTGTGTTTACTGATTACTACATACTTAAACTTAATTTATTAGTTTCAACTGTTATTATATTAAACTATATAAATATTATTATTAATAAACCTAGATAAATGTTATAAATATCGAATGAATACGATGAACACGATGCGTGAATACCGTTGCAGAAGCGCTACATTTTCCGATAGTGCATCTTTGTCGCACCCATCTATTATTGTATGTGTACTATGTATGAAATCGCGTGGTGTTCACGTTGTATATAAGTGGAGTGAAGTTGATGGCTAGCATGCACGGATCCAATTCATATACTAATCATGAGGTCACCAAATGGAACTAATGCGAGTATAAACCGCCAAAACTTAAGTATAAGAAGTGGGTTGACTAATGGCATTCGGAGGTCACAGACATTTCGTCAAGGACGCGTGTAAATCCAACGGATGTTTGTCACTAAATCGCGGATAAGCATAATACCTAACCTATTGTTCATTTTAAATGTCTAAAATTTAAAAAAACTTCCTTACATACAAATTAATTGGGAAAAATAACATTAAACCTGATGAGGTCAGCTGCACTTATTATACTCACAACTTCTAATATTATAGAGTTCGTCAACGCGCCATGCTTAACACACAAAGACATGTTTTACATTTAGCTCGGTAAGATTTATTAATGCGTTTGCCAGTTGGCATGTTTTCCTAATTAACATCTCAATTTGTATTTAACAAATGTATTTCACATTTGTGGTACAGTCAGCGTCTTAAATATGTAAACGACTATTAACTAAGATAACGGTTTATTGTGAACATACTTATGAACTGAATTTCGTATCCTGATCTGAATCTGAGTCCATTAGTCTGTGACCGGCGCATTTTCTTTAGTTTGGTTTCAAGCTAAACTCATTCTCAATATCGCGAGTAACGAAAAATTGCAACGCGATAACGCGCTAAATATGCAAAGGTTTAAAATATCTTATAGTCAAAAGGTAAGGAATCGTTGACGCAAACATGTCACTTTCGAATGTATGCACGGGTTATGTATTCAATATTGGTTCAATGACATGTGTTGCTTATGATGCTTATGCCATATTGGATTAATCGAATTCGAATAACTCTAAATTCAAATTTTAACCGACACCGCTTAATTTACATATTATTATTTTTTTGTATGAAGGGGTTAAAGGTATAAATATTTTAATAATAAAAGCTCATATTACACTAGTGTTTCTTATTATTCCTAATATTACGAATAATTAATTTATGATTGTTTATCATAATATATGAGAATTGCGTTTGTGTTTATCTATATACATTTGATTCTATAATCTAATGTGACAATCTGCAATTTGGCTGATTTGTGATAAGCTTAAAAAAAATAGTTTGCATTGACAAATTATTATTAGTATAAACACAAATCTATTTATTTATTTAGGTATTAGAAGTCAAACTACAAGTTATAGCAATAAATAAAACAAATTCTTCCAGATTCGTTTTATAAGCTATAACTATTAATTGTAATCAGTCATTGACAATTACCTATATATAAATTGAATTCATTACATTTTCCTAATCCGTCAGGAAGAACAGATTCTAATTTCTAATAAGTAATGGTGCGTTATTTCTTTTGGATTCTAACACACTCAAACCACAACTGCTATAATTACATCTACACCTGACAACTCCTAAAAAATATGTGGGTACGTACAGAAGTAATGATTACACAAAAGTATTTCTTTGTTTCCAATGATTGGTAGCCATTATTTTTATTAAATCGCAAGAATGTATGACACTCGATTATGGTCTTTATTCTTCGTTAACGTTTTTTTTTTAAATAAAATAAATAAAATTATAAACAACACATACGTACCGGTTTCGCACGTACCTAAATAGGTACCTACCACCAAGAACAGTTAATTAGATTACTCAGAATGTTTATAATGTTAGTATGAGACATGGTGGGTGCACTCGCTCATAGATTAATCGAATCGGATTAAACTATCAAACGGTTCGATATAATTAAAAGTAGTCACGTTTTGGACGACGGATACAATCAAATATTGCGGTTCGATTTTCAGTAAAATAACAGGCCTGCGATTTGACCGTATTTAAGATTAGCTACTGATTACGATTTCGAATGAAACTTTTTACGCATTGCGATATCAGACTTCGTGTATTGTAACTAAAACTATTCAGATTAATTTATCTACTCCACACTGTCGTAAAAACAAAAAAAAAATAGAAGTTTTTTTCATAAAAAACACATCTTTGATGTTGCATTACATTGATTTTGGCTAATACATTGTGTTTGGCTAGTAGGAACTCAACTTTATGGTAAGTCTTACAAAATTGCATACAATATTTACATAAGTACAATATTTAAGTAGAAATAAAATAAAATATATACCAATAAAAATATAACAAAAAAAAAACAAGTAAAAGTAATTTGGTAACGTGTTTGAATAATTAATATTACAGATGGTATATTTATTATTATATAATATTTTTAGTAGGTGTACATATCTAATTTAACTTTTCCTAGCCAAGGTATGTTAACTAAATTACTTTATATTATTACATATTATAGATATTTAATCTATTAGTCACAGTGTGTATAGGTAATCTTTTAGACGAATTTTACATTGTTTATTAATTTTGGTTACTTCCTTTAAATGTTTTGACATATTTTTTTTTAAATAGTACTAGTACATTACGATACTGGAATAGACCGATGTCATCTACTTTTTATATATTTTAGCAAAAGTAATAAAAGTAGATTTTGTTGTAGATTTTTAATCTTTCAAGAAAGGATTTGAGTGATTTCTATGCCAAAATTAGGGTGTCGTATTTATTTATTTTTTTAGATGATAAATTTTTTTCAACAAGGAGGCCGTCTTAATTGCACTTTCATTTTTCAAACTATCCCTAAACAACTAAACTGCATTCGGGTCGTTAGTGGTTTTATAACCACAATCCCTCTTGTGTTTTGAAATTTATTGTGCTTAGATTTATTGTAACGAAACCGGAAAGTTTTCCAGTTTTTAACCGACTTCAAGAAAGGGAAGACTTCAAGAAAGGAAGAGAACGCTGTTTTATTTTCATACCTATTAATATGCGTGCGAATATAAAACGATTCCTCATTCGCACGGGTAAGAATAGAAATGTGGTAAAAATAAACTGAGAGGTGAATGAACTTCGTTCGCCATGAGTGCTTTCTGCATCTGTGGCGCAGATGAATTTTTCTTTCATTTCGTTGCTAACTAACATTTCACTCTCCGACATTTGTATTATGAAATCTATCACCAACTGAAAAAAATGATTATGTAAAGGAACTTGTTAGGTCGTTTGACTATTAACCCCGAGGTCGCGGGTCCCAATACGCTCATTTAGTAGTACCATTGTCAACGCTTCATCACCCCCACTTCTTCAATAGGGCCCAATATAATTGTATATGTCCGATCCGGACGATGTCATGGCTATTATTTAAATTTAATAAAAACAGGGAACGCCAAATGCGGAAATGCGACATTTTCTCTTTGGACGTGCCATTATCTAAAACGTAGCAATTAAAAAAATAATAGGTACAACCGAAGAAATGGTTTCCATTATCATTAAATGTTGTTTTTCTTCATTAACTGTCAATAGGTCAAGGAGATTAGGTTCACTGAGATTATACTACACCCACACACTAACACTTTTCAAAGAGAAGTTTACAATAAAAACTAGATTTATTCTAAGTCTGGGGGAGGGGGTAAACTGACACATGCCATAATTTCTAAACAGCGTAAACTATTTATTTAAAAATTTTATGTCAATAAAAGTTTAAACGTTCTTTAAATCTTCATAAAATATTTAAATACGTATCTGCAAAAAAATACCTTACTTAGAAAACATAAAGTATTAGAATGTTTGCAACCCCGATATCCAGAGTATTGTTTTTCTGTGGAGTTATTGGCATGTTTACTTTATTAAAAAATATTAAATAAATTATTTAAAATTGGATTAAGGTAAAGTAAAATTGTCCATACCGGGATGAAGTGACGTTCTAAATTTTGGCGCGCACATTGGGAAGATATAATTAAAATAACCTCGAAATAATTAACTTCAAACGCGAACTAAATTCTTTGGCACTTCAAACTAGCCGTGTACTTAAGATAAAGATCGGCGGATGTCATTGGAGATGTACTCTTGGTAAGACGAGTGCAATAGGCATGTGTAATTAACACCAATCAACACCTTGGACAATCATGTTCCGTGAAAATTGCCATGTTTAACTTAATAAGCAAGTTTCGCGACGCGTATTTATGGTACATTCATCCTACGGTTATCATCTAAATTCGAGTATCTCCCCAATCATGCGATTCTTTCTCGGGGCGTCTGACGCCCACGAACACCATTAGACTACTGACAAGTTTTACAGCATTTTACTTCATAAACTGGGTAGGCGATTGTGGTTAGTATTTTTAGCGGAGGTGGGAGCTTCCAATCGGAAGATCCATAACACAACTAATTAATATGTTGCCAGTAGACGAGTTTTATACCTCACTCTTCAAAATAGTAACCATAAGAATCTACCTAAATAAATTTACAAATATGAAAAAAAAATTCCATGACTTAGGTTTGATTTCGTATCATACTAAACTAAGATAAACTTGTTTAGATTCAAGGCGAAGCCTGAAAATTAGAATTACAAGCGGTTTTGAACCCGCGACCTGTAGGTCAATATCAATACCCTAACAACTAGCTAGACTACCACGACCTCTGAATCTGTATTGAATCTGTAAATAAAAACTTTTCGGCCGGCTGTCCGATAAAGAATAGCAGGTCTTGATATGAATATCCGCCAAAAGTTTTTTAAAGCATTATTAAAAAAGTATTCATCATTGCCTGAAGCCAGAAACTCTTAATTCTAAATAAACATTGTCATCTTGTTTGACAAGTGATAAGGTGCGTGTTTGACTCACGCGTAGAATTGTTATTTCTTTTTGTCGTTTAAAATGTTTCAGAGAAACATCTGTTTTGCTCACTTACTATATACATCATTAAATACTTTTCAGTATTTGAGTACTATGAAATTTGTTGATATGACATGACTCATTGTGTTCGATTGTTTATCTTCATTTTTTTTTTAATATTTGATATAATTATTGATATTCTGACTTCATTAATTTAAATAACCCATTTAAATTAATTTAAGACATACTTTCTAAAGACCGCAATAAGTCTGAAACATAAAATGAATAAATACAATATCAGGTATAAATAAAATAACCGAATTATGTTTAACTATTTACTAAACAATTTCTTAAAGTAAGCTTTTGTGTTTGTTCAATCGTGTTTTATTTATGAAACGTTAGTCGATAATAATCAAATATTTTATTATACAAATAATGTGAAGTTCGATGACTTACATTGACTGAATGATTCGATGATAATATGAAAAGTATTTTAGTGGAAACATTTGCCGAAATTATCCTACTTATATTTTAATCTACTAGAATAATCATGAAAGAATATTAATATATATTTATATTATAAATATCTATTGCAGTAACATTTTATTGAATGTATTTACAATCATAATCAAATAGTTGTTCGCTGGGTTGCCTACGATTTGGTTTGTATGATTATTATTTTATTGTAAATTAATCTAAAAGTTGTTAATAATGGTTGTCTACTGACGTTCTGTAAAAATAGTTAGTCACTGGAAGATTTGAATTACTACTTTGAGTAGAACTTTGATATTGTTTGTATTTTTATTTTTTTTAAAGTATGCTTTATAGTAAAAATCACACCAATTTATTTACTACATGCAATCATTTTGACAAATAAATTTATATCATTTGACGTAGCTCCTTTAGTAAATCTACGATAAAAAATAAAGTTTTTTTTAATATCAATATTATGAGAACTGCTAAAGTGATAACATATTTATTTGTTATCATTAAAGTGCGTTATCGCAGGATAACCTTACTTTTCATTGCGTTCCGACGGTGGGTCTTTTTTAATATACCTACCTATATTTTTAACATCTTACTTATATAGTAAGCCATTAAAGATAAGTATCCGAACGTATTTGTCGCCGAGTACCTACCTACTGCAAATGTGAGGAGGTATTTAGGAATTTTACTATTTAGCGCCGCAATTTACTCAAAACAGCAAGCTTTGTTTACTTTACAGTAGATATACAATTATTTGTTCTGTGACTACCGTAGATAAGTAATACGCTAATAAAACAGATAGAACAATTTTAGAATGGCAATTCAAGATAATGGGGATGGTGGGACACCAAATTTAAAATTATTTTTGAGACGAGACGTGATTTTATTTCGCTCATATATTTGCCTAAAATAAATTAGTTAAGTAGGATAAGATATGATTGCTTAATATCTAAATTACTTATCGGCTCGAATTATGAATTCAATTTTAATGCGATTGACGATAATTTTTATAGGTAGACATCAAACAATTAAAAATTAAAACTATAAATATGGTTACATTTTTAGTGTAACTAGTTGAAGATTTTCAATTAAAATTGTTAATTTTCGAATTAGCGTTCATAATTCAAGATGCTGAAGATTTCCGTGACGTCTATCTCACGTGTGCAAGCCATAGATATCTCGTATATATATGTATATCTATATATCTCGTATCTCGTCGTACCTACCTTATATAATTATTTCAACAGATCCTGTTTTGTGTCATCTATGCACAAATGCTCACTGCACCTTATTTACGTTTCATAGGGAGAAAAGATAAATATTTTGTGTTTGGTTATGGGGTGCAGTTCGGAAATATTCTCAAAAACCTAAATGAGTAACTAATTACAGATTAACAGCTGACTGAAAACCAATCATTGATAATTAAACAAAAAAAAATGTAATGATTGATGATGATTTAACGCCAAGTAAATAAAACAACTCAATTAACATAAAAAAAAACTATCCGCGGGTGATTAACATAGCATAATCAATGCGATGGACGTTTCGACAGATTGAATCGTTGTCACGGCGTGTTACGGCCTGTCACAGCACTTATTGAAATTATCTATAGTCGATCGCGGTGTTACTATTGACAGCCTTGACATCAGTTCTGCAGTACTTGAAGTAAATCTGTAAGTTTATTAACTATGCCGGTTTAGTTATTATTCTAAAGACCCGTCCCTGGATTTAACCGATGTTATTCATTTTACTGTTTATTCCCTTGAATCTTTGGGATCCGTATTTTAAATATTAAGGAATACCATAGCATAAGCTATAAGGTGTATTTTCTTTAGTAAGTCCTGTGTGACTATTATTAGAAAGATCTGAAATAAAAACCCACACATGTTTAAAATTTTCTATCGACAATTCTTTTAACCGAGTATCTAGTATGAGAATTATATTTTTTTTACTTTTAAATTATTCGTATAGATAGAAAAATATTCTGTGCACTTTTAAAAGTTACATTGAATTACTCCAGATCTTCAGTACTGTGTTTAAATTGTAACAAAATTTAAGAGATTTTCATCAGCAGGCCATCGAATCGCATTGCCATTGCCATCAGCAGTTTTTTTTTATGTAAACAAACTGGTAAAAAATATTTGCTGGCAAAACAATTTTTCGCTCCGATTGTAACGCCAAAACTTCTAGCGTCTGTAAATACTTGAAAACGCTATCAAGCTTTCTCAGTTTAGTTCCAACAAGTTTTAGAGGGTTGCTCGATTGGGAGACTTACTGTCCAAATGTGTCTAAAACTAATATCTAAAAGTGTCTAAAACAGCGTTAAACGTAACAAACATGAGGTGTGAAACGAGCGTAAAAATAATATGATCGATGTTTCGGTGACCGACAAAACAGCTGTTTTACGAAACCGCTGTATCACAGATGTATGGCGAAATTCGCTAATTTCAAAATAATCATAATTTATCAAAGTACGTGTTTCTGCTTTGAGAGTCCAACGCGAAATGGCATTATTCGGTTATTGTTGGGAATATATATTTCGTCAAATGATGTGATTTGAATTCGATTTTATTATAAAATATACATTTATGCCTACCATATGAGTGTGGCATTATGATGGTATTAATGTTTCACGTTAGATTTGCCATTCTGGTTGAATTTTTTTTTATTAAATTTGAAGCATTTACTACCTAACCTATTCATTTATTTTTAGCTTTGTTTAGTACAAAATGAGAAAATCGCGTTGAGGGATTGTTTATAGTGATTCAATCTATTTGAGACATAGCACAATGTTGTTACACAATATTTTACATTATAATAGATTTATTTTAAAAAATACACAAAATAAGATCAGATTAGTCCGTCAAAGTAGCCCCTTTTTAGTTGAGAAGAGAATACTCACCTATAGTTATTTTAGGTTAGGTGGTGAATGAAACGAGTAAGGATTAAGACGAGACCTTTATGATTATAGTACTTATTGGAATGTGCTGTTTGCATGACTTTAACACGATAATTATATGTATTACGAGTATCCCTGAAACATTATAATGATATAATTAAAAGTAAAAAACTATTAATAATGTATAAATATTATAGGCGAACAATGATAATTGTAACAAACGAAGTAAAAAGATCAACGCTATATACATTTTTTTTTACTGACGTTATGTGAAAAAATTGATGATTAAATAAAGATAATAAACGGATACAGGCAGACATTGCAATAGGAGAGTTTTTATAGAAATAATTTGGCATATTCTGATGTCATTTCACAATTTTTAAGCTGGATCTAAAGAAACCGCATACGAATGGCCTCGCCGACTAGAATGGTATGAAAAATGTCGATAGAAAATGACTATTTTTCTTTCGCGGTTCGCCTAATTATACTTGTTGCTTTTCCTGACAGATGTCAGTATTACGCATATCACACGACACATATGGTGACAGTCATTTCAACACATACATACAAATGTAATACTTGAATGCTATTCGATGCTTCTACGAATGATAACAAGGCATGAACATGACACCAATACATTTAAAATTGGCAGATAACACCTATGCACGCAGTCCACGATTTCCAACGATTCGTGCAAGAATGTCACATTGTGCACAGGCACGGGCTTATAGTATTTATTTACTGTGTTACTAGAAATTTAGTTCATTAGACAATAGGATATTTACTTTTTTTTAATTTTAATTTACTAATGAAAAATAAATACATACATTATTATCATCATTCAATAGATTATATAAAAGAAACTCCGTTCAGCGAGTGCACTTAAGAATATTGGACAGATTTATGCGTAAATAGTAGCTCAAGTATTTTTTTCATCCATTTTTTTTCTTGCAAAATTATGTTCAAAAAAACAAAAACAGACTTGTCTCTTTATTTCGTTCAAGGCTAGTAGAAGGCTAGAAAGAGATAGTATTTTTTCCCAGCTGTTTTAAAATAGATCGCAAAGGTCTGCTCTTTATTGGCTGATGGTGCACGCCAGGACACGCCTAGAAATGACTGCCATAAATCCCAACTTTTGAAGTGACAGCAATGCAAATTTTTGGTAGGGTTGTCCACAGAAACTTTTGCGAATTGAAATTTAAAAACAATGTGTTATATCATTTTCTAATACTTATCAATGAGGAATTCACTTAATTTATGATGATAACATTGCGGCAAAATGAAACATATTATTGAAAAAAAAAAATAGTTCGAAAAATAAATGAAATAACGCTGAAAACTTTTTGAACATGAGTTTAAAATAAGGTAGGTTGTTTACCCTTATTCTATACAAATTCATTATAATCATAATATAATATTATCGCAAATTTAAGGTGCGTGTGGTGTATCCAAGACGCGGGGGATCTGAGTAGAGAGAAAAGCCCCACAGCCTTGTGGGGCTTTCCCCAGCACGTTTAGTGATTATTCCTAAAGACTGAATTGTGTGTTTGTGTTTCCTATTATGAGTGGGAAATTATATGAAATGCAAAAATAGTTCATCCCCAAATTATTACTTTTTTCTATAAAATTAAATATATGTAAAAGAATCAAAACTCATATCAACCAAAAGAAATTGGTTACACAACCACAGACAAACGACAACGCCACACGACAAGTGTGAACGTGTAAATGTGTCTGTGTGTGTTATTGTTTGAGTATATAATGACAAATGTTCAATTTATTTTGATTTTAAATTCAATTGTTTAATGTAGACTTGCATGATTCATATTTTTTCCGAGAATTGTAAATATGTTATATACTTACCTACTTATATCTACGAATAATAAAGATATAATTGTTATTTTTACCGATTCCTTTTATTTATTTTTTTTTACAATCGTTATTATTTTTAATGTATGTTCTCTCATTACTGAGATTTCGATGTTTTTTTTTTTTGATAAGGAATCAGGGGCGGTCATATTTTAATTTAATTAAATGTTATGTTAAGTGCAAGATACCTAATAAAAAATACGTTTTCCGTTCAAAATATTTTAATACTTGATTGGCCTAACCGATTTCGATTTTTTTTTTTGCATTTTCTAGTCGATGGCTATAATTTTATTAAATTTTGATTAAAAATCTTTTATTGCAAGGTAACTGAAAAAAATAAAAATAAAACCGACTTTAAATAAACCTACAACCAAAAAACTAAGAAATAATAGATAGGTATGATACCCTTATTTTGTTAGTAAAAAAAAGGAATCATCAAAATGTAATCGGCACAGGAACACAAGTTAATTATATCTGTTGCATTATGACGTTTTTTTTATATATCTGCGTAGACAAGCGACTTCACATAACCCCACAAAAAATAATCCAGCGGTGTTAAATCGCACGATCTTGGAGGCCACGCCACAGGCCCACGACGCGATTTTTACTTTATTTTATAGTGATTTAAAAAAATTTAGAGTGATTTTTTCTAAATTTGCACTATTTGCAAACGTTGTTCAGGAGTAAGTCTATTCATTATGAAATGGCAAACCAAACTGAGCATAAATCAAGTGACAGCTGTCAAAAACACCAACTACGAAAAAAGTAGTGCCAGATTGAAAACCATGCCTCTAAAAAAACACCCTTTTTACTTTATGGCAACGCGTGTATGTTCGCCTCATCATTGGTGCGAAAAAAACAATTTTTTAAACAATTTTTCAGTTTATATAATAAATTAACACCCATATTCAAATATCGTTATACTGTTGCAAGCTAAATCATATGGAAACTAAAAAACCCAGTCTATTAAATTAAATTTAGCCTCTATTAAAATCGCCAGCTTTTAAGTGTTATTAACCTTTCTTTATTCTTGTAAAGATGCATAGTACTAAACACAATATTGATATTCTAGAAACTGATTGGATAACCTTAAAACACCACTTTATGTTATAAATGCAATGCAAGAGTCCATTTGCTTTCAAACGATCTTCGAGCGGGGCAATTAATGACCCCCTCAATAGCGAGGCGCTTGGCCGGATGTCAAACCTGTACCTGAGGCGCGGAGCCGATCTGCAAAGTGGCCAAGTCTCGCTCATTGACCGTCATCATCATAGAATCGAATCGGATAGATCGATATTAGCGATTATGCTCCGAGATCTCGGCCATTGTTTACACCCCAGACAGTTTCTTACATCTTTCATCTTTATATTCAGTTTTATTCGAGCGCGGTTTTGAAAACCATTACAGTCAATTAATTATTATTATATCTTTGCGCATGGCACGCGAGTCATATCAACTGCCGACTCGGCGCTAATCCTGCTCATTTTCAGAGAAAAAAACGCGTGACATTAGTGCCATTTCGATGGAATAAGGACGCCTACATACCTGAATGCTACAAAATGCTAATTTTACATGTTTACAAAGACATTAGGAGAGATATAAGTAATCTAGTTTATTTACATTAAGGACACATTAAGGATTACATTCTTTAAACATTGTACAAAAAATATAAAAAGAAACAAAACCGCCATGTTTTTGAAATAGCATTTTTTGTAGTGATCCGCTTATGAAACCAGAAGCATCCTATATAAAATAAATATAGTTTTATGATGAGAATAAAGTGGAGGAGGGATTTACCTAAGCGATTTAAGATATATGGTATACTCGTAAAACAACATAGAAAAAAAAATTTAAAAAAATGCCTAAAATTGGAGATATTTATTTTAGTTTTTAAATGTGAAAATGACAATTTATGCTAAAAGTTTTTAAATTGTCAGAAAATATATTTTTTTGTGTTTTTGTGTTATTTTTTAAACAGCAATTAATATTTCATACAAAATAAGAAGCAGGTTTGTGTAATAAGCGCAGTTATGACCGTCATAGAGTTTACACCTTTCCGTTCATCGTGCAAGGCTTCTTTTCGCATCAACAATTTGTAGGTCAGAATCGTTTAAATAGTGTCCTTCGCTCACGTATGTAGTCCACTTAACATAAAAATAAAGAAAAACGCATATTTATATAGAAACGTTTTTTTTTATTTTTTGCTTTTTTGGTGACATTGAATTGGAAATCAGTAGGTGCTATTCATCTAAAAAAATAGCTATAAATCTAAAACAACTTTATACCGTTCGCATAATCAGAAATTGTATTATTCTTATCAATTGCAATTTATTTCTTATCATGGCAATGGTATGTACTCATATGTATTATATTACCCTTCGCCGTTTCAATTCAATAAGAATGTGATAAGCATAAATCTTTATTGTTCCTGTAATAATTTATTGTATTGTTGTTAACAAACGCAACGTAGCGAAAAAAAAATAATTTAATGAGCATTATGTTATTTTTGACTAAATTAATGGTTAATAAATATGTACTGTATATTTCAATATGGCAGATATCACTTAGTCCGTGGCAAATTGGCTATTTATTTTAAAGACCTCAAAACCATTAGATTTAAATTGATCCCTCGAGAGGTAATCAGACAATTTATAGGAATTTATATATACTTACACATTTGTTTTATCAATTTATTTTAATATTTATATCTGATGACAATATTTCAATAGCGGTAAATCGTCTGGAAAAAAGTGAATGGACATATAATAAAATTTTAAAAGTATTATTTAAGGATTTATAAACCCTAAAACGAAAAATAATTGTAAAAGTTACTGAAGAATTTGCGGATTTAAGATTGCAATAAATAGGGATAGTTTTGACATTTGAAAAACTACTTTTATTTCGAATTATCAAAAATAAATGTTTGCTTCTATTCGCGGAACTTAAATTTTTATTTATTTATTTCGTTTCTTTTAATGACATTTAGGTAACGTAACCTATATAGCTATAAATAATAAGTATGTCCGTTGCATTTGAATCCACATCGCTGCATCAGAATTTATTAAAGTGACCTATCCGCGTTGCGAGCCAAGGTTTTATGACATGAGTCGTGAAGTTTCTCATTTCTTAGCGCTCAGGAAGTGCAATAAGTTGCCTTTCGGAGGCCAAAGTAGAGTTGACAGTAATATTATGATGCAAATCGTAAAACGATAAAAATAAATTACCGTTTTTCTCGATTTTTGCTTTTTCTCGTTCGCTGCTAAAGTTAATGATCGCTTTTTTTTAATAACGATAACAATCACACCCGAACATGTGATTGACTATATTATTATTTTGAAAAGGTTAAATAATCACAATGTCATTTATTTATTTGTTATAAAAGTTGCACACCTAATTAAGTTGATTAAACACAATAAGTATCGTAAAAACAAGTGTACCAACATAACAAAAAAAAATCGAGGATCGAACGGGCGTAGCCCGCGAAATTTGAAAAGTTACCTTACTTTTTGAACACACCTCGTATACTGTAAAGTGGAAGTGAATTTAGTTTATGGTATCAATCTAATCAAACTGCTAAGCCCCTATAAATTTCAATTAACCTGAAAATTAACATGTGAATGCCTGAATCATGTCGCTTTTTGAAAACTAGGAGGAAAACAATTTATCTTAGAATATAAAAAAAATCACTAGGTTTTAAGCGTATAATTTATATATTTTCTATGGAACATTTTCATATCTGGCATATCAAGAGCCCCGCGTAATCAAGAAAACCGGAATTCGATCATATACAGAAGGCAATTAAGCGTTGAGAAATAGTAGAATAAATAAAATATTCGAAGAAATTCCGTGACGTATATATTAAAATTATAAACAAATGACAATCATCTCAAAAACACCAGTTGGCTTAATTTCTGAAAAATATTTTACGCATTTAATTTCGCTTTATAGCTTTGCAAAAATATTTAGGTATATGCAATCGTTTTAAATTGCCTTAAGCACTACGCATTTCAAAACAATATTTATCGGCCGTGAATAAAATTAAATATTAATGGCTCCAAGATTACGCGCGTATTTCATTATCCACTTAATTGTTATGTAGTGTATATGTATCAATCAACAAGAAATATTTACGGCAATGATTGAGCAATATTTTAAATTTATCTAATACGCATGTTATGGTCCATTAAACCAAAATTTTCATTATAAGGTTGATGTTATTGGGTAGGGTAATGGATGCATTATAACATTAGCGAAACATCGATAAAGGTCTGAACAGAACCAGAGAGCAACTACCTACAGAATATTTATAACCTTGAAATTTATGATCTTGATCGTACAAACTTTACTTAATAAACTTTCTTGCGAAGACTTCTTTACATATTCGGTCGTGTTAAGTAAATAATATAATCTAATAGTTGGGTGGTACTAAAATAATCTGATACGAGTATGGTAGACGAGTAACGACTAGTCCTGAAATAGAAATTAATCTAATTATTATGGTGAGCAGCACGGACTAAAACGTTGACGAAAAAAATACAAGATTCCCAAATAAACTCTAGAACTCGGCTTGCGAGGGCGGCACTTTAGAGTGCAGAACCCTTAGAAACAAATACCCCGAAAATGCAGAAAAAATCAGAGAGTATCAAACTACAAGAAACTAGGTATTCAAGAGAATGTCTCCAGAAAAAGGAGATTTTGCAACTTCGAACTCGACGTCTGGTCTGATATTGGTTGCTCAATAATACCACATAATACAATGAAGCTCAATTCCAATCAGCCAACGCTGCTTGCAGCCAGGATTGTACCATGTTTTATTTTCGGAAGGGTTCCGAGTCAAATTATAAGTAGGTAGGTAAATGTGAAAATATAAACGTCACCGTCGGACGAAATTCATAAATTTCGGGGCGGGGTCCGTAGCCCCCACTTGGGTGGGTCCCTGCTTGAAACTCCACAAAAAGTACCAGTGAACAATTAAAAGGTATGATTCATACGGAAGAAAAATCAACTCAAAACTTAAAAAACCCGAGAAACGTAGAAAAGAGAACGTAGAAAAAATAAGAAAACCAACACAGCATTACTTCTATGGTAAAAAATAACTTCTACACATCGCACATTATCATTGTGGTCCAGAGAAAGCCCTAGTCAAGACACACCCTACAGCCTAGTTTATTGAGCGTAGATTTCAATATTTCTTTCTCTTAATTTTTTTTTTTTTTGTTATGGAATATAAATTGGCCGATGAGTGTAAGTCAATAACCTTCCTAACTAGGTAATAGTTACCTGTTCTAAGGAAGGTTATATATGAAGTGATAAAGTGCATAGCAGAGACCAGCGCAAAACCCTGAGAAAATATAAAAAAATAATAAGGCACAAACAAATATACACACTGATATACACACCCACACACACATACACACATGAGTACAATTTAAATGTGTAATCAAGAATACTTAATATATGAAAAAATAAAATGAATAAATTAAAAAATAACAAATAAATGAATAAACAATTATTAAATATATAGGTAAATAAATATTCGATATAAATAAATAAATATTCAATATAAAAATAGTGTTATACTACATATAGTATAGAAACATATCTTATAGTGATATATATATACATTGGGCATAAACATATTGGTATGACATATCTAAGTAAGCATATTTTTTTTTTATTTTTTTAAACATTCTAGGTAACTAAAATAATATTTTTTACTCAGTAGCTAAAGTCGCTTAAATTACAGTATTAATAAATGTTATCTAAACAACTATTTCAGAAATTAATTTCTCAGCAGCATCTCTACCCAAAGCGATTAACCATTTTAAGATAGATTTAGCGAGGCACGCTTTAGTTTTAGCATCCCTAATTTCATCGCTTATCTGGTTATATATTTTTGGGCCCAGAAAAATGATATGTCTCTGTCCAAAAGATGTTTTCATTATTGGTGCCACTAAGTGACCTCTATCGTTCGATCTTGTCTTCATAGACAATTAAATTAAACATCAATTAAATTAAACATCAATGTAGTGTATTAAAATACACTTTAGCCAATGAATACACCCATAGCATTGTGAGCTATCTCACCGATGGCTAAAGGTATATATTATTTTGATAAACACAAATATAGAGTATGTTTAACAGTTAAGTTAATTACAATCTTCAGCCGCGTTTAATCCATTTTAAGATATAAACCTCTTTTATAGATTCCCAACATATTCTGTTTGAGCCTTCGTTATTAGACCAGAACTGAAAAGTTTATGTAGAATGAAGCCTTTGGGCTGATATATACTACCGACGCAAACTATAAACTCAATCAAACTATCGATGAATGCGTGCTTACCATATACCCATATACGAGTAAAACATCGGTTGTACATAGATTAGGGGAAGCGGTCTGTAAGTTTTGATGGATTAGAAGGTTCACAGCTGAAAGTAAACAAGAAAATAAAAGACCAACCTTTGCTGTGCGATGATGGAAAAGATCGTTGATGATGGCCGTCTGTGGTTCACGCGCCTAAGCTATTTTCTCACTGTTTCCTTATGGTTTAATGTTAGTTTCACAAACTCGGTAAAGATACGACGAAATACCGCCGATCACCTCTGTTCGCGGCGAAAAGGAAATTGTTTTGCAATCACGAATTGCAGGGACGCGGATCCCTTTTATTTTTCTTTCCAACTGACACTACAGCTGTGGTAATGGAAAGGTTGCCAGCAATAAAACTGGGGAAATCGAGAAATGGGAAAATTGCAATATATAATAAACATAATATACGAGTACATTAATAGAATAAATATTATTATAATACAATACTGAATTTAAATTTTATTTATAGGGTGAAGTCGGAATGACATCTATGAATTATACATTTTTCGTCTCATTTCTAAACATGGTTTTTCTTCTGCAGCCACACTCATAACGGCGACAGCCGGTACCTGCATCGGATGGTCGTCGCCGACCATACCCCGTCTGCTGGCGAGCACCTCGCCGATAGAAACGACGGCAGACCAGAGCTCATGGATCATCTCCATCATGATCCTGTGCTCGGCGCTGACGCCCGTGCCCTCGGCCTACCTCGCCGACCGCTTCGGCCGCAAGAAGACGCTGCTGCTCGGAGCGGTGCCTTTCATAATCGGCTGGGTGCTGGTCCTCATGGCCAAATCAGTCACGACTCTCTACATCGCCAGGATGTTCTCCGGTCTCGGCTATGGCATCGTCTACACCGTCTCGCCAATGTACACCGGCGAGATTGCCACCAATGAAATCAGAGGCGCTTGTTCAACGCTCATTACTCTTATGAACAAGGTAATTTAAACCTTTCACACATCCCTTCTTTATTTTTATCTCTAGAAGACAGTGAACAGAGGTTGAAGTGAAATCAAATGCTCAGACATATTTTTTACTTTGTTACTATACCCTATGTTTGTCAAAGACCGAAAGAAACTAAGTCAATAAATTATTCTAAATGTTTTCAAAGTAAATTAAAATGTATGTATAATTTTGGTAAAAAAATGAATATTTACATACTTCACTATCAAAGCTCTGATCATGCAAATATTATTCTGCTCTCCGCTCCCAAAATCTCCTAATAGAATGTTTTAGATACGTCATCATACTAAAATACAAGTCTGCTAAAAAAAATATGTATCGGAATTAAACGTTAATCACTTTTTCATAATCAATTACCAGGCAATTTATTTTATTGCCAAGTCAACTGTTAACATAGCATCCATCATTTTATTGTCAGATACGTGTTAATGTATCTAAATTTTACCTAGAGATTTATAAACATATAAATAACCTTGGCAAACAAATATTTCTTGTGACTTCAGCCAATAGTTTTCAGCATGCGATAGTTTTATCCATAGTGACAATCGTATCAATAGTCTTCGCTGTACTTCAAATGAAACACTTATTTGAAAACCAACATTTGGCAAAATTGAGTTAAAACCCCTTTTTTTTGCTCGGCGTACATATGGCAACAAATTAACTGTACAGTGTTTCTGTGCGCTACTTAAATGGCTGAAATAAACAGCTGAATCGTTAACCAAATTGATTATCGCAAAACTGGGTTTGGTGGGAAAGTGGTATTCTTCTTCAAATTATTCATTCTTACGCCATCTTTCATTTGGACGCCTTTGACATTTTCATTGGAGATCCTAGAATTGTAATCGAACGTCCTAATTCTAGATTGAGAGAAAGAAATAAGTCAATTTTCAAAGCATTTAAAATTATAATATTTATTTTATGAAATTCTTTTGCAGGTTTTATTAGGTTCTATTGTTACCACTTATACTGTAATAATATTTTAATCAGTATAACGATACTGTTTATAATATTATTACAGTAGAAGTGGTAACAATAGAACCTAATAAAACCTGCAAACGTATTTCATAAAATAAATATTATAATTTTAAATGCTTTGAAAATTGACTTATTTCTTTCTCACAATCTAGAATTAGACTACTTTTTAAATTCACCTTCAGGTTGTGGGCTATAGCGCGACAAACAATGAACACAAAAAGGAGAAAATGAGAGCAACACAGAATTTCAGTGAACACTTTTATTGTTTTACCCTTAACTCGGGCTTTAATAAATATCACACAGCTTTAACAAAAGAATACGGTTTTAAAATTGAACTGGTACATAACTTGGGCATAAGGTTGTCCCATAAAAAAGACTGAGGATGTTCACGCTCGTAGATGCAGGAACCGAGGTTCCGACCAATTATCCCGACGGCACCCATGCGGTGGTCCACCTCGCCTGGAAGGTTGGGGTTGGCACGCCCAACTCCTCACAATCCGTGAATAGATATAATTAGTAAAACCAAGCCCCGAACTAATGTCGGGACGGAAGAAATATACCAAACTGATCTATGGGCACCAACTGCCTTCGCTGGCTGCTGAATCAGGCTGTGACTGGCATACGCCAGATCGGCTGACAGCTAGTTTTTCTTCTTATCGAATCGGCAACGGATAATGTCCGGGCAAAAAGAAATACTGCGTGACAGAAAAATTACCAAAACGTAATTGTTACACCAGGTTAAATTTATAGAGATAAATAAATGACGGCTGATACTATGACGGATTAATGAGCGATTTCGCCGCCATATTCTTATCGGGTTTTATCTGTAGTAAACATGTGGTACTAGAATAGAGAATGGCGTCTACAAACGAAAAGCGAGAATTTCACGTTATTAAACTCGGCAGCTACAATTTGTGACGCAAGTTAAATATAATCTTGAATGTATTTAATTGCACAGTTTTTGCTGATAAACAATATGTCTGTATTAGCTTTAATGATAAAATAAACATTAACTTTGTAATCTTTAGACTTTGAGTCAACCACATATAAATTATTGCAAACTTTATTTTTCATACTGTAAATTTATGTCATGAGAGCGGCACCATCTATATAAATTATAATAAATAAAAATAATAATAATAATATAATCATATGTATCATTATAATCTACATTCCTTGTAGACGGTTTGATAGTATTTGCGATATCATCAATCATTTAAAGAAAGGCGACAGTCGAAAATATACAGAACCTTAAAACTACATCGTTAATATTTTTCGTAATAATCTTTATTAGGTTAAAATATGTAACCTGACATAGAACTTTGTATACCAATATACCTAAGCATTTATTTATAAGATTTTTAACGATAAATCCACTCAAAGTTGTTACCTACTTTAAAATATTCCAGTACCAAAATATTCTTATTTTATTTCATCTAATTAGATAGTTGCATAATATTTGATGACAATATTTTAGTGAGAGTTAAAAATGCATTTTTATAAAACTAGCGATGAGTTTAAACCAAAACTCGTTCTCAAGCCCAGGACCTCTTTACTATATACCTAATATAATCAAAGATTGTGTCATTTATCTTTTCAGGCGATATGCCACTATTAAAAAATAATCATCATATAAATATAAATATACTTTTAAACTTAACACAAATGGTATAAAAAGGAGTGGGCTTACTGACGTTTCGGCGCGAGATGCCGCCTTCTTCGGTGACGATGTGGTACCTTTCAAACGACCAAATAAATCAGAAATACCTATTTTAAAAATTCAAAATATATGGGAAAATATTATGTATCATTGGTATGTATGTATTGGTTTTTCTGCCTAGTTTAATAAAACGAAATCACCTGTCACCATTGATAACGCAGCATTATATTTTTTATTTTAAAAACAAGATTTTATTATTTTATATTAGTTAAGGATACATAGTAATTAATATGTTAATACGCTACGTACTACTTTAATTTTTTTAGCTAGTTTTAATATGTTTTTATTTATTTCAGCTGGGTATCCTGACGCAGTACTGCATCGGTCCCTTCGTTTCCATGAGGAGACTAGCTTTCTTCAACCTGGCCCTGCCCGTCACATTTGTTCTGGTCTTCATGTGGCTTCCTGAATCTCCGTATTACTACGCACTGAAGGAGAGGATGGACGACGCACACAAGAGCCTCAGCAAGCTTCGCGAGGGCGACGTGAAGAACGAACTCAAAACCATCGAAGTCACGGTCAACGACGACATGCAGAACAGAGGCAAATGGCTGGACCTCGTCACGATACCGGGTAATCGACGAGCGTTGATCATAACATTAACCTTGTTCACAATTCAACAGTGGTGCGGCAGCGCCGCTGTCATATCATACTCGCAACAAATATTCAGTAAAACCAACGGAAACCTTTTGGATTACGAAGAATCGATCATTTTAGGGTGCGTCCAGCTGGTCACGGCGACAACCTCGCTGCTCCTGGTGGACAGGCTCGGCAGGAAGCCCCTTCTTCTCATTTCCTCTCTCGGCTGCGGCATCATGAACGCCGTCATCGGGACCTACTTCTTTCTCGGCGAAACTAAATACCAGGAGTTCGTAGATTCCATCTCCTGGCTGCCCATTCTGGCCATTCTCGTTTACATCATATCGTATACGATCGGTCTATCGACCGTTCCCTACGTGACCATATCGGAAATGTTCCCATCCAATGTTAAATCCTACGCTAACTGCATAGCTCACATGTACACCGGAATATCTATGTTCGCCGTGACGAAGCTGTTCCAGGTGGTCGCAGATAGCCTCGGCATCCATTTTGTGTTCTGGGGCTTCTCGTGCTTCTCCCTCGTTGGGCTTGTTTTGATCGCCGTGTATCTACCGGAGACCAAGGGCAAGTCCTTCGCGGCCATCCAGGCCCAGATGAGGTACGGCAAATCCGCCGACAACAATGCCAACAACTTGAGTGATGTTGAATTGTAAGCGCTTTTGAGCGTTTTGCCTTAGCTGTAAGCCGTGGGGACATTTTTAAGACGCTTAACCTTCAGTGCCAATGCTCTTTAGCTCATAAAACGAGTACTTCGACGACATTCTCATATTCACATGATTGTATTTTAGTTATAAGATGACTAGAAACTATTCCATTTGTAAGGCTATTTATTAATACTAGTTTAATCGGCCCAGGCCAACACTTAATATTTACAATTTTGTTTTATATACATTAAGGTATAGAAATAAAACTGTTAAATATGAATTCTCTATTAGTTTTATTTTATGACTTACTTTTAACGATTTAAGTTTCATTTGATATGTAAATCAGAAGTATTTATAATTGGGGTATTTTTAGGGGCTGGTTCTATATTAACAACTAAATCGGTCTCACGCAAAAATTTTTTTCGAAAAACTTTTGCTTGGCGAAATTTAGTGATCGTGATAGTCCAGTGATTAAAGCGTTGGACTAATGGCCCAAAGGTTGCGGAGTTCGAATCAACACACGGTCATACCATTGTTAACGCTTCACTACCACCGTCTCCCCTGACTCTTATAGGCACTGTTGACCTACTTGAGTAGGGCTTAAAATAACTATATGGCCTAGGTCATAGTAATTCTTTAAAAATAAAAAAAACATAGTTTTTTTATCTGCAATACGACCTTCAAATAAACACAACACACATTTAATTAATATTTATTAAATTATTGCACTTTTATCTCTTCTTGAAAACCACGCCTCTAAAATCATCGCCTATGTATAGCTTCATTTCCATTTGACTCGCGTCGGTGCGCAGTGCTGTCTTATGGCTAATGATTATATTTTCCTGCGCGAATTATTTCCCACTAAATGCTGCGACGCGATAAGAGGTCATAGTCGGCGCGGCGCTATCGCGGGGCGCCGCCGGGTTTTATTTCTTGCTCAACGCGCATGACGCGATAAAAACGACAGATCGATGTATGTGACCCGACTACACTGGTTGACTTGGCTTGGCCCTTCAGTGGCCTAGTCACAAACCCACTCGCGAATCGCTCGCTGGCTCTTTGGTGGTGTTGGTTAGAATCGCCGAGCGTTTGGCACCAAACCATCATAAATATACAATATGGATACGTGAACCTCTCGCTCCCGGTCCCGATTAGCTCTGCTAGGCTCTCGTCACATAAAAACTTAGTAGATTTTAAAAGCATTTATTGATATCGCTTATGATTGGTAAAAGCTAAAACGCATTTCGAGTATTTTAAGAATAGTGGTCGTGCGTTTCATTTTAGTTCAGTGCATTTAATCGCATGATTGTTTTGTTATGATAACGCCAAGCGAAGTGGAAAATCACTAGTCAATACGACAATTTAGATAATTCAGATATTTAAGAAGCTCTTCAAAGATTTTTATTTGATAAAGATAAGCGTGTCGACGATAAAATTGAACATAAATAATTAACAGGTGTGATGACATTTTCCTTCCATTTATATGGTTCTTTGCTGCAAAAAAGTATCTATTGGGTAAATTTAAAATCTTCTAAATTTTTTAAGGTTGCGTTTACGATTTTTTAATGTTACCATGATTATTTATGATTATTGAGTAATCAAGTTGCCGATGAGTACAAGTCTATAACCTTCCTAACTAGGTAAGAGTTACCTGTTCTAAGGAAGGTAATATATGAGGCTTCGGAGACATATTCAAATATATTATGACTAACATAATTTATAGTATATCTTTTTATTCATTCCAAATATTTTTTTACAAAGATACTAGTAATTTAAATATCTTCATCTAAACCATTTTTATGTTAATGTAAAATTTATTGCAGCACTGTAATTAAAATGGCGAGTGGTCAACTTATTTATTAAAGTATCATTATTCTTGATATTTATATAAATAATTGATCAGTCAAATAAACTTTTAGGTCTCTTTAAAAAATCTCTGTTAATAAATCGACGTTCAATAATGTTTTTGTAACATTTGGCTGACAGCTTTGGAGTAGTCTTAATATTCCCAACACTCAAATCGACTTTGTAGAAGCCATGTTTTTTCCTGAAATAAAATTACAGAAAACGGATAAATATTATCAAAATATGATAAGCCCTCAAGGCTGAAAAATAAAGCATCAATATATAATCAAGTCAAGTGTTCATCCAAGCTTCTTTATTTATTAATTTAAATTTAAATAAAAATATTTATTATTAATGTTTATTTTTAGTTTGTCATCCGGAATTTCCAAACACTTCTTCGCAGCCTCGGTTAGGTCAAAACCTTAAATTTAATCATTACAAGTTTTGTATATTTATATGTAATAATTTATAACATTTATATCCCGTTTGTGTATACCCCCCCCCCCCCCCCCCCATCCCAATCAATAGTATGGTAATGCAAGAGATCACCCTCTAGTGGTATTACAAGTTAAATTTTATAAGGAACGCAGGTTTACTCGTTTAACATAACAACGAGGTGCCAAATAAATAGATCCGGCGATGAACATAGTGCATTAATATAATATAAAGGCAGTACTGACGTGATCGTTTTCGTTCGCCAATCGCAGCTGTCCGCAAGCGAACTGGCGACATATCCCACCACGTTGCTTCCATCCTCGTAATGGGACAACAGAACTTGCTCCAATTGACTCTTCACGAAACCTATCCTATCGTAGTCCTCCAGGTCTTCCTCGTCCTGAACCGCATCTCCAAGAATCAAGAGGGGAATCGATCGATCGTACTCGTTAGTGATCCATTTTATTTCGTTTCGCAAATCTTCGTGATTGTAGTTCTGCTAAACCCCCGGCGAGGAATGCAATACAAATGATAACATTTCCATTATTTTTATTTTAACAGACCTCACCTCAAACGTTATAAACATAAAATCAAATTATTCTCTCACAATCCTTCATATTAAACATACTTTCATACAAATATATATATTAGTTTATAAACAATTGCTACGACTTAGGTCATCCACAATTACTTAGACCCTACTTAACTACGCTAAATTTGCTTGTGCTAGTACCAGAGAAGGTGGTCGTAATGAAGCCGTAAAAATGGTTTTACTATATTTATTTATTAAACAAGTTTTCCCATTACAATTAAATTAAAAAATTAAACTACTAAAAGAAAAATTTTAAAAGTAGGTACATACTCTTAATAACTTGGACACCAACTAAGAGAGGATTTTTAGAAATTCCCCTTAACGGGATGAAAAAAAGTTGAACATTTTTATGTTGAAACGTTCACGCTTTCTTTCCTATATTGAAACAAATTTCTCAAAAAACGGAAGTTGAAAATTAAGATTTTTTCATTTTTTCCCGAAAATCCGTACTTCACCATTTTCCGACAATCCAATTAAGACAAAGTTGAAATTGAAATAGTAGCACTTAAGTGAAGGGCCTAGAGATAAGGATCGAAGCGACCCATCCCGAGTACTGCAGGCACAAGTCGCTGATAAAGTTACCCGAAAGGCCTAACAACAGCTCGTGGTTGAAAAGCTAGTTATAAACATAATAATATAATAGTGGCATTAAAACTTACGTCAGTTGCCGTTACTGAAAATTGTGAGGCCTTCAGGCCTATGAAGTCGGCGCTTCCCTTGACGAGAAGTACTTCTTCAGGAGTGAAGGTCGGGAGTAGAGACCGGGAAAATCCCTGCATCAGACTTAACTCATCGACAGACTCTCTCAGTGCGGAAGGGTAATTGCCTTCGGAGGAGAGAATAGGATGAGTGTATAGTCCACGCTGTAAATAAAATAGTCCATCAAAATACACGAATAAAAGGATCCTTTCGGCAAAGTGATGAAACATTTTGGTCATCCCTTACCGTAGGGGTTGCTAATATCAAAAATTGTTTCAATTAAAAGTTATAAGGAAATTATAGGCCCACAATTAACATTTTAAACAGATTTGATCCTGGAGGTATGATTTTTTTGAATTTTGAAAAACCAAATCATTTCACCCCTAGGCCCAATGGTTGGTGCTATCAAAAAGGCTTTAGACCCTTAGCTAAGAAATAATGTAAAATTTAAAGGAATTTGATATCTCATATACTAGGAACGTTATAGCATTTTTTTTTAATAACCTTCCTATTCCCACACCCTGGTCTGATATTTATTTATTTATTTATTTATTTATTTATTTAATCACGGAAAAACAACAGATACAAGAGATGAGAAGAAAACTTATAAAAACTTATGATATAGGTTAGTCTTGTATCCTTACAAGTTTTTCACATATAGAGTGATTTATTTCATGTCTAATGTTAGTTATATGAGTTTACTGACAATAAGATAATTGTTAAGTGTATGCAGTTGCAAGCATAACTACACAGTACTACTTTATAAATAAGTACACAAAAATAAATTAAAAATAGTGGCAAAAATAAAAGTAGAAATAGTGTGGCAAGCAAAGTGGCTAAGGAGGTGAATTGAAATTAATGATGAAGAGAGCCGATATTAGATATAAGATATTCAGGATGCTGTATTTTGAAGAGACTTTAGAGAAGTGAATACAGAATTCTTAAAAACTATTGTTCATAACGTTATTGATATTGTTCATTAACGAACTTGACCGCGATTTTGGGCTCTTAAATTTTATGTATCAATTTGAAAATGATTGGTGTAAAATTACAGCAGTTATCGTGTCCACAATAAATTGTTATAGAAAGATATATAAACTTATATATAAATGTTTTAACTGAGGGTGTTCAGGGTTCTAGGGGATGTGAAACGCGAAGATATGTCGAAATTTTCCGAAAGTCATGGCACACCCATTGGAATAACTTCCTAATGAAATCCTAATGAAATATTCCTAATGAAATAATGAAATGAAATTCCTAATGAAATATTTAACGATGGTTTTATAATGTGTTTAAAGTGAATTATGATATTATTAAACATATATACAATATTTATACAGGGATGTTCCGAAGCCATTCCCGCCCTGCGATTTCAGGTTCATTTTGTTAAGACGATTAATAAAAAATCATTACAGTTTCAAAGAAAAATAATGTTTCTATTCTAATAGTCAATTTGGTTGTGTGAAACCTGCCTTACTACGCTCGGTTGTTTCGGTTAGGTTAGGTTTAATTAAGAAATAACGTTACGGCTTTATATGGAATTACCTATTATGATTTATTTATTTGTGTGTTCAGGAGTGCATGGTATTGAGGATGTGTGAGTGATTTCTCACACATCCTCAATACCATATACTCCTGAACACATAAATACCTAACAATACAATCAACAATCTGATGATTATCACAGTAGGTGGTTACGTTAAGAAATATAGGAAATTATTTTACCTCTTTCTTTGTCATTGTTACAATTTGTTCATTATCCACTTGAGATCCTTCCTTTGTTTGGTACGTAGTACCAATGATCACACCCAGTGACCCTAAAATAAGCGAAGAAATCTTTAAAACTGTCTTTAGTACCCTTTCTTATGAGAGAGAATGTCACCTCGTGAATGACCCAAATAATAGTAGCACTCTTTAAACTGCTTCTAACTACAAGTAGTACGGGATTAGTTAAGCCTGAACGAGATGGTGTTTCTTTATATGGAATGAACTTAACGGCCACTAGTCATCCAGGAGGATCCAGATAACCAGAAAGATTTGGGACGGAGCCCACGGAGGTGGCTGAAAAGGATATGTGCGAATTACTATTATCTGAATTAATATAAGCGTAATCTTCCGTGTTTCCACATCCAACTCAAGCCAGAAGAGATTAGAAACATCGCACCCAAAAAGATACTCAACTTTATCTACAGTACGGGACTAGAGGGCGAACTATAAGTGGATTTAAAAGTTCTGCAACAGACGCGGTACAGGGGGGGGGGTAAACAACCCCCATATCCGCTAACATACATATGTCTGAAGAGCGCCGTTCAATATTCTCAACAGAGAAGATGTCCTGGCCGGGTTTGACCAACCGGGGATCGAACCCGAGAGTTCTAGATTAAAAACATGCTTTTATACAGCTGTGCCTCTGATTTTCTTTACTCTTTATTATTGAATTAATTATTGAAAAATTACTCTTGAATTTCGAAATATTTTACACAAAAATGATTTAATTACCATATTGAATGCTTCTAAAATGCTTTTCGTACATCCTATACGATTTTGCATGCGCTAAAATGATATTATGACCGCATTGATATTGAAAAAAATTATTGGCACAAACGTGATAAGGATTATCGAATGTTATCCAATGCTTGATTAAATCTCCGAAAACGGAGAACACCACACGCGCATAGTCTTCAAAATATCGAGCAATTTCAGGATTAATCCATCCTCCGACATCTTGCAACGATTTTGGAAGTTGGAAGTCAGACATCACCGCTATCGGTATCAACTTTCTGCGATGAATCTCTTCCAATAGTCGTCTGTACTGTAGAACAGCATCAGTGTTGACTATGTTGCTAAGTCCAGTGGGTAAGATCCACTCCCAAGAGAGGGTAAATGTGTAGACGTGCACGCCGAGGTCGGCGGCATTTTCAATTTGCTCTTTGTAATCTTCGTTTGGATAACAAGAATCGTCTCTTGGCGACCCTGAATATTCATTTTCCACATCTAAAAACATAATTAAATTGTAATTATATTATAAATGTAAATAATTGTAAACATAATTCATAATAAATTAACAATGTTTATCGTTTAATCAAAATTTAGATTTGAATACTCTTACCGTTGCCAAGCGTGCGGAGACTAGACGATGCGACTCCAAACTTGAAACTCTTGGGAAATTTGTATTTATGATTTTCGCCTCTAACATTTCTAAAAAATCACAAGAAATAAAGGTATTTGTGGCCGATTCTCTCTAAAGCATAATATCATATACGAATTCACATGCAATGCACATGCACATTGCAGTCGCATGTGCATGTGCAGACGAGAGTGCATGTATGTAAGTGCATTGCATTGCAGTTGAAGAACGTTGCACTTTGCTATTAATACGCAGACCCTGCGGGCGGGATCCAAAACGACGTTAAACGAGGAAACGCACAAAATGCATCAGACAAAATGCACTCCTAATAAATGCCGCCCATTCAGCGGAACCTTAAATTTTCTCTAAACATGCCTGTGTAAAAATGATTAAGAATAAGGGTAAAAACATATTTATATACGAATAAACATAGTAAGTAGTTTTTAACTACATTAACCTAGGTCATGTCATTTTGAGTCAGCGACTACGCTAATTTACTAGAGAGTAAGAGGAGTTAACAGTTTGGTTTTAAAATCATTAAAAGTTAATTTAAATACAAAGAAGCAAGTTTGGTACCTAGTATGTTCAAATATCTAAGAAAAATCGTACATCTACAACAGGCGTACTTCATTTAAACTTACCCAAGCAATAAAATATAGCATATTATAAATGCGTTTTTCATTTTATTTATTTTAACACGGTTATAAATGCATTCATAATTAATAAATTAATAAACCACCACACGATCTTAAGGATCATTAGGATTAATTACATAAATCGAATACAATATCTTTTGCGCGATTCTTGTTCACTCCGCGGCACAGTTGCATTCTAATTAATGATCTAAACAAATAAAATCAAAACTTAGGAGGTCATCGGACTTATAATGACCTTCTTGGTCATTGAAACTCTCGATCAAGCGTAACGAAACTTATCAATCGGGCCAATTACCACCATGTTACGGTTTTCAAAATTACCGTCAATGACAGCAGCTGTTTCATTGTCATATCGACGAAAACGAGATGCGTAATTGATGGGACCATTTGGATTTATAGATGTTGGTAGATTTTATGAAACTACCAACCACCGTCTGATGAATTTATTTTCAGGTTTTGTCTCTATCTTGCGCGTGGTCTAAAACACTATTTCATCTAACGGCTTTTAAAAGAGAAACACTCTCTGGCGTTATAGGATAATCTTGAATACCAATCAATGTATTGTAATAACTTGAATAAGTTGAATTAGTTACTAAGGTAACGGGACCACACATTTTGAGGATCAAAACGAAATATGAAACCCCTTATCACCCTTATGAATTTTGCGCCCCCTTAAATTGCCGCCCAGGGCAGATCCCTCGGTTTTGTCGCCCCCCCCCCTCCCCTAGATCTATGACTGCCTACATTGTTAATATATTGTTATTAAATCAGAGGGGAAATTACAAGAATTACATTTTGGCGGTCATAGATAATTCTGATGATGTTGCAACCATGATAATGTTGCAGATGCTGAAAATTCTGCAGATGTTCTACAGCCAGAAGACCAGTCTAATAAATACTATTGTCAGATGAATGAAATAATCTCAGAAATATTGGATGAATTTGAATTAGAAGAATCTATGAACTCACCAGAACCATCCACGAACAGGCAGTACATAGTCCCATGTAATACTATCCAGAATCTCCAGTCACCTTCGATAAATAATGTTTCCTCGCTACGTTTGTCTCCTAACAAATTACAAATATCCCCTCCCCTGCTGAAATGCTACTGTTACCGTCGTCCCCAACCTGCACCCCAAGAAGAGGAAGTGGCTGCAAATGGCATTTAATTTCACACACAAGAAATTTGAAGGCAGGGTTGATTTGGAATCTACAAATCCGCCTGAAGAAATGGAAAAAGATATGACTCCGTATGAGTATTTTAAACTGTTTGTGATAGATTACTTTTTTGAACAGATAATCATTATGACCAATTTGTATTCTGTTAATAAAAGAGGGAGATTGGTTAACGTAAATAAAATATAGTGTCGTTTAGAGGTATGGAAATTTTGATGGGTTAGAATCTATGCCTTCATACACAGACTACTGGTCGAAAAACTTATGATACGAAGCTATTGCAAGTGTGATGCCTTTAAAAAAGTATAAAATAATATGATCAAACTTACACTTCAAGGACAATGCAATACCTTCTGACCAATTCAAAATTCAAGTGAGAGCTGGAACATCAGGAATTGTGTATGACTTTTTCCCATTTGAAGCTCACAGCATGGTCCTCCATTAGTGAGCAACTTCAAGAACCGTTCTATTTGGA
Organism: Neomicropteryx cornuta; assembly: GCA_020383195.1. NCBI lineage: Eukaryota > Metazoa > Arthropoda > Insecta > Lepidoptera > Micropterigidae > Neomicropteryx > Neomicropteryx cornuta. Next base: position 19,760,335 of record JAHKQU010000014.1, read on the forward strand.
TGAAAGGACCATTCTCACAAAATAAAGGATTTTTTTAGGAGAAAGAATTTCGGATTTCATATCAGAGAATGGAATAGTCTCAACTACAGCGTCTTCAAGCCATTCCCTAAGCCCCTTCCCAGTTACGAAAAAGGATAAAAAAAATAGCTTTAAAATAACTTCGTTGCACCACCTGCCAATCAGCTATACCACCGAAGGAATGGTATCTCTAAAGTATAAGTAATTTTAAATAATAGATGGCAGTTATACATGTTTAGATTTTTGTGATTTCTCTGAGTGAGAACTCGATTATATGGCATGGGACAAAAAACTCTTAAAAAGTTATACGAAACTATAAAGGAATCAGGTCTCAGCAGTTTATTTTGATAATTGGTTATCATCCATAGAACTTGAATATCATTTACGTCATGAGTATGGGCTGTTGCTAGGTACTATCCAAAAAGACAGATTAAGAGACAAAATCATAAAAAAACGACTAGCGATCATAAAATGGGTTGACAATGAGTGTGTGGATTTAGTAAGTTCCTACCGTGGTGGTGAACCATTGGGCACAATTCAACGCAATGACAAAAATCAGAGGAGGCATATCCATTTTACCTGTCCAAATGTAATTAAACGTTATGATACGAAAATGGGAGGACTTGACAAAATAGCAAAAATTTAAAAAATATAGGGTAAAAAATATTGACGTGCTCTAATTAGGGTGTAATTTTAAACATCGGTGCCAATTATACTGAGGTGGTGGAAAAAAATACTTGCTATAATAATGGTTTATTCAATATTTTGTTTTACATATCTCTCTGTGTTTAATTTTCATTCTTCATTTGTGACGATGAATGACCAGGTAATAGAGCTTGGGTCTAGTGCCCTCCTGCACTCTCCCATCGCCTCGGGTTACCATTTATGCCAAAACTAATATCAGATATAAAAAATACAAATTTCAGATATTCTCCCTTTCGGACTATATCTTAAAAAAATAACAAAGTTTTGATTAAAGTACATATCATTTTATAAAATGCATAAAACATAGCAATTTTCAAATTGTGGGACAACTTTACACATGAGGTACATTTTTTTTACAAAATCGTTCTTTGAATATTATACTTTGAATTTGTTTATCAAGTAATTAAGAGTTAAGTGGATTATAGAACATACTTATCCTCTAATACATTTTTATGTTTTCATAGAAATAAATCATTATTATCATTATGAAAATAAAATACTGAGATTAAAAATCAATTGAATAGATCATGTTAAATATTTATTATTATTATAATACATAGCGTACAAAAGAAAAACATACTAATAACATGTGCGGATTGTACGCCACAAATAATAATAGATAAATAATAATGTACGCCTTTAATAAAACCATAAATCGGCATATTTTCTAAAAACATGATTCTGATAAATAAGCACGCAGTGGAAATCGGTTATAACAACACTACTTATAAAGACGTATCAGGTATAACATCAACATTTGGAGGCTCCGACGACCAATTTTCATATAAGCTTTAATAGCTTAAAGCGATATTAGGGACGTCTTTTGATATTTTTTTTAGAAAATTAAACCATATATAACAAATAACAGTTGGCCACGGCACAACAATTGCTACCGATTTTTTTTGTTTGGCCAACGGGTAATAGGTTCAGTCCGTTCGATTTCGTGGTGGACTATTTTTGGTACAAAAAAGATATAAAAATAAAAAAACCCAGACGGCTATCACATCTGCTCGGTCTCCTACAAATATTCATCATAAAATCATTTCTTTCGTCCCACGTAACGACAGGACACGTAATCGCAAAGGATGAATATTTTTAACGTAGATGATAAAGTTCACATACGACTTCGTAACTTTTTTTTAAATATTTTGTTTTACAGTAAATTTATTTAAAAACATTCATGGCAAAATAATATTTTTGTTAAATATGGTTTTTGTGGTTATGGTGGGTAATGTGGTTTCTGTTCACCAGGATTATTGCTCATAACCTCATTTGCACGGTCCCTTAAAGATTTTAACTACAGTTTTACACTAAATATTTAAAAAATTGAGCAACACCATGAACTAATTTGTCTCATAAATTTAAAATAATATTTTATTTCTGGTCTAAAATAAAATAAGTACAGTCAATTCCGAAATAAACATTCACAAAATGCCTTGGCTTATTGAATTCTTAAACCATTCTGTCTATATATGAACTATCATATAAACTTCATAACTCATTGATATGCTGAAAAAATAATGAAATTAACAGCACGTTATGAGGTTATAAAATCAGAATGGTTTTAGAACTCAGAAATCCAGAGGTCTGTGTAATCAGTGCTGGATTGAAATTTTGGGTTTTGATTCCAATTTGCTGGCTGTAAGTTTACTGTTAGTTACATTAGCTGTAGTTTTTCAATAATTTGTCATTTTTCCTTCATAATACACAATAATCCACCATAATTATAAATGGCATATTTTAACATATTATTTCAAATTTATTAGCTGTTTGATTGGTTCATACCATACAAAATTTGGTTAAACCATCATCTTCTATTTATGTTTTATAGGTATTTTTATTTTATTTTCAATCTTAGTTATCAAAGCTAGTGTCTATATAAAGATTAAATACTTACTATATATTAATAAAAAAATAATGTCATTGTATGTCAATCAGGTACAAAATTGGCAAATATATTTAGTGAACACTTTTCATACAGGTACCTGTACCTCTTACCTCCGAGAAATATATTTCACACAATTTTATATAATATAAGTTTATTAATTATATTATCTGCAGATTCTGATCTGAGGCAATTGCTATCATCAATCCCCAAATTTTATTATTTTTACTAGCCTTGACCCGATTAATGACCCAGTTTTGCCGCAATCGGATCATCTGGCGGTCTCATTACAACAAACGTTTAATCTTATTATCATGTAAAGTTTACATTTTTTGCTCGGACACCATGATGAATTTTGATATGTCGTCTTTACAAATCATGTTTGAAGTTGCAGGGCCAATTAGCTGGATTTTTTTATTTGGAATGGTCTCGGGACCGTATGTATAATTATATGGAGCATAAATGTCTATCATGACAATATAAATAAAAAACATTAATTATCCTAATATATTTCTAAAACCATTCATTAGGTACTCGTATATTCATTTTATTTGGGTATTTATTTAATTTAAACTTTAAAATATTATTTTTACATACCAATTGTTTTTATTGTAGTAATTAATGACCCTTAAACAACATGTTTCAAATAAAATATTTGTAATTAAAAGTTTCAACTTATATGAGATATGATACTCACTAACCTACTACACAGTATCAACATAATCACAATCGGAGGTTTTTGACATTTGGTTGTTCAAAATGTTAATTAAATTCATATTCAGTTCAAAACTGACACTCTTAGCAAATGGTGGTTTACAGAAAGTAATCTAACTTTCTGCACGAATAAAGATTTAATGTTTTCGGGGTATTAATAGTAAATAGTTCTTCTATATTTAACAATATTGCGACTGTGAAAGTGAATATTGTGAAAGTGATGTTGGGACTGTTGAGAATGTTTTTTGAAAAGAGTTGATGTTGGCAATGAAACATCTGGTTGAACTTCGAGGATAAAATGTAAAAAAAAACAGCTACAAATTCATATTAAATTATAAGAGGCATTCCAGGAAAAATGAAGTTATAGGAAAACCTCTAGAAGCCAAACGAAAATTATAGTATTTCTTTAGTTGCAAATATTAGGAGAACAAACCTTTATCCAGGATTTTATATAAAAAAGTATGAACCTTATAGAACGGAATATTAATAAAAAGTGTAAAAGCTAGAAACAATTCAAACAAAACGCACGGTCACATTTCTGCAATCATTGCAGAGGTCATTCAAAATGCTGTAACAAAAAAAAAATCATCAATTTGTAAAATATTATTGTTTAATAATACAAATCTTATCATTTGATAATTAAAGCATATAAGACTAAGTATAAGATTTTCTTACACTTGAAAATCATATTTTGTTTGTAATGAAAAAATGCAGATTTGTTTTTTTTTTAATTTATTTATTTTTTTTATAAAAATAATTGCTATGACCTAGGTCATATACAATTATTTTGGGCCCTACTCAACTAGGCCAAATATGCCTGTACTAGAGTCAGGGGAGATGGTGCAATGAAGCGTTAAAAATGGTATGACCATGTGCGGAATCGAACCCGCGACCTTTGGGCCAATAGTCGAACGCCTTAACCACTAGACTACCACGATCTGGTGGTGGTTTTGTAGTAGAAATATATATGTACAATGAACCGGTGATAGATCACAGGGAGTTAATACATACAATTTAAAGAAAATCAACTTAAACGTTTTGGCGTTGTGGCAACGACGTTGCTACCAAATACACGGTTAATTTTTCAAATCTTTCATATTTCCTATGAAATCTCAGTGTTGTTTTTTTTTTTATAATCGGTGGGTATTAATAGGGTTGCACTAGTTTTTTTTTTAAATATGCTTTTTCTCCTAATGCGAAAACTTAGATTTTTGTATAATAAAAGATGCACTGTTTCTAGAGAGATGCTTCGTACATTAAGACTACTTGGTAATTAATGACAAAAATATATGTACAAATGTTTGATTGCATTGCTCTGTGGCTCTTTACATACAGTAAATATATTTTTTCTTTTAAAATTCAAATATATTTTATTAATTGGAAAATATATAAAATAGTAAATATTTAGAATACTAGACTTATTTAGTAAAAGTGTATTTGGATAAAAGTTGAATTTTCATTTCTTATTGTCAATATGAAATATTTTTAAAATACATTAAGCTAAAAACAAGTTCAAATAATGTCACAACTTAGTAAAATGGGTAACAGCATCCAGCCCCCAATGGCAATAATATATTTGATACAGCTCACCGGTAAGCCACAAATTCTACTTTTTGAGTGTTACGGCTATAATAATAACAACCTGTTCAAAAAGAATACATCGACTTTTGCTTACTTTGCAATTAATAAATTGGCAAATTTTATTCATTTTCTCTAAATTTTTAGTAGGTACATGAAAACAGGTGATATTTTCGACGATAAATCAAGCTTTACTAAAATTGTATGAGATCACCAACGGGGGGCTCGTCGATTTGAGGAACTCCCTCGTCCAATAAGTCCAATGAATCATCACCTCCGTGAGGGCATTTATCGTTCGTTGATGGAGGACCAACTTGATGTTTTCGTAATGGCTTCACTGGTGCAGTCACGGAATGATTATAGCCTGCGTTTTCAGAGACTCCCTGGTGATATGCACTTTGCTTGTCATTTCGAGGAGGGTTTGGTGAATATTTTTTCCGTAACGGAGGGCTAGGTGCCACTCGATGATAAGCGGCATCATGTTTTCCGTCATTATCCGTAAGCGCATTGTCAAACGGATTATGTCTATTAAAGAACATGCTATTGCCCGTTATATGACGGTCAACTGATGAATGATTTGTTGTAGTGTTATTTCTCATACTGGATACAGAATCATTAAATTGCTTTGAAAGGTGACAATGAAATGAAGATTTATGTGTTATGGATGTGCATTTCTCTTTTGTTTGTGGGGGCAGACTCGGTGACCACTTCATGGAGCCTTCGTTCCGAGGCACCATTAGTAGCGGGTCCTGCGGAAAAATATGACCAAATATTTAGGTTATTTATTTATTATATTAGGAATTAAGATAGAATAAAATAAAATTTATTCTCACAGCTCGATGGGGATGCTATGTAAGGTGTATGTTATATAAAACTTTCCTTAACAACTTTTATTCAAAATTGGGTACGTGCTAGTATCTAAAGTTAATAATGCTTCTGCTTTTTTTATTTATTTAATAGGTTTCCCCGTGTAAATATTTCAATTCGTAATATACAAGCAAAACAATATTAATAAAAAACAAAAAATAACCAAAACTAATCGAAAAAAATCACAGTAACTACCTATAATTAAAAATAACGCTCCCAGGCGAACAATAACAAATACGTCACGTCGATCTTACAAAGGTGTAATAGAAATCATCTTATTGTAAAGCTTACGTTAACAGGGAAGCACTGTTATGATACAATATCATTATGGAAATACATATAGTCCTAATCAGATTTTTTTTTTTGTTACATGCTATGTAATTGTTTTATTTGACTTTTGAAATTTTTTAAAAATGTCAAAATTATGTCTTTATTTTGTCTGTATGATTTTGATTTTTCTTTTTGGCCAATCTCTTTTTGATATGTTTGTTTAATTTAGGTAAATAATTAAGTAATAAGTTAAAAATAACATAAAGGTGTTTAACGTGTGATAATTAATGTTCCGACGGTCCATTCGCAAAATACTTAAGGGCTATCACCTCTTCTATCGCCTATAACTGCCTCGAATCCTGCTGATTTTAATTGAAAGTTTTAAATGATTTTTAATTTATTGCTTAAGTCATTTAATATAATTATGCAACTAAGGTTAAGATTAAGAAACCAGCAGAAAAAAAATGTCTTCGCTGGATCTATTTAAAATGTATTTGTATATATTTGGTTGAATAAAAGTTGTTTCTGGCAACGTTGAAATTGAACTGACGAAGCATACAATAATATTTAATTTTAAAAGTAACGTTTTATTTCTGTACCTTTCCTGTGTATTCAAAAATCTTGGCTTGCAAAGTGTAAAGTTTGTTCCGCATATATTCATAGGTAGCTCTTTTCAACTTAGTAACCCATTGTTCAACGTTTTCCTGCGATCTTGCCGAGAAAACATGCTTCTTCTCCGGTTCATCTCTATTCAAATATGTAAACATAACTGTTAGAAAGTCAAAAGATTTAAATCATACGCTATGGATGTATATTTATTTTTGTAGTCAGAATTCTATCATTTCCCACCATTGGTTAAAAGACTCCGCAAAATCTTCTCTGTATATTTAAGTATCAAGCTGCAAATTATTGCAAAACTCTGAACCAATTGAAGAATAAATTATATTTAGTTTAGAATAATATTTGCAACTATGTATATGTGTTAAAATCTTTTGTATAATTAATCATTTGACCAAAAACTAACTGCCAACCAGCTGAGGAATACCTCCAAATATATGAATAAAAATAACAATAATAATACTAACTAAAATCTAAATAAATAAAAAGGCAAGATTTATATATTTTATTTATTATAATATTATTCAAACATAAATTAAATTTTAAGAAAATTTTAGAGCCAGTGCTGGTTTTTGAAACCAGACCTCTTAATTTTGTTATCAGATAGATAAACAACCGTGCTACGGGGGATTAAGTACCATAATGTTTGACCTGACAAAAAACTACATAACAAATAAGCAGGTAATTGTATTTATTTTGTTGTCTTTGAGCATACCTATCATACCATTATTTTTTATTTTAATTTAAGTAGCAGTTAATTTATGGTGGGTGTTTTGCAAATATTTTATAAAATACTATGTAACACAAAATAAATGATTTTGATTTCTTAAAAATGGGGCTGCCAGTTAGTTCGTTAGTCATTAAAATAATATTAAAAATAGGTAAGTTGAAAAATATACACCTAAAATTTAAGACTTTCGGTAAGGGAATTATTTTCATGTGTGCACTTATCTATCCCAATGAGTAAAATAACAAAAACCGAAATTGTATTATTTGGATTGATTCCTGCGAGAAATTAGCAAATAGCCAAAAAGTTTATATCCATTCTTTTATAATAATTAAATAAATATTAAGGAGTCACACTTACGTAAATGAGATTGAAAAGGCAAACGGTATTTCTTGCTCTGGTTCTGCAGAAATTCTAGAACTTTCGAGTACAAATACTCCTTCCGCTTGCCTGGTCCCTACTTTGCCAATATCATTTAGTTTGAAATAAAATAGGAAGTTGTTAATAAGTTTGAACCATCTCTCCTTGAACACTGAAAATAAAATAGCCATGAATGACAAAATAAATATATAGTGAGACCGAAATCACTAAAACTGCAAATTGTTAATCAAACTTTTCGTTGGTCAATTACCTACATATATCTTGGTTAGAAAGTGATAATGGCCTAATGCGATTAACCCCTAGAGAGCGTAGTTTATTTTGGCGCCAAAACCCGTTGAGACTGTAGTTATTGACCTTGAAAAATCACTCACTACTATAAAATCCATAGTGCAGGCATGAGTCGTTCAATTTTTACAAATCTGGTATCATCGGATTCACCGTAAAATTTTCTATTACACCATATCACTTTGACTATGTTTGTCTCGTAAATTAAAGAAGAAAAAAATAAAAATGTTGCCATTTTTTTTTTTTTTTTTTTTAAATTACGAAATAAACAAAATCAACACTTTTTTTTACATTTTCATATATTTATAACTATACATTACAATTTAAAAGTCTTCCAAAATATGTACATTTTTCGGAAAAAAGAAAAAAGTTAAAAAAAAGTTATAGATATTGGAAGGGTAGTACATTAGTGTATTGAAAATACACATTTATAAATAGTAGTAGAAACTACATTAAAATGAAAACATAAAAAAAACAAAATTATTTCGTTAAGATTTTCAATGAAAAAAACGTCAAGTTAATGAATAATACTGAAATAATACCAAAAATAATCAAAATCAAGCAGGTAGTCAGGACGTCCTATCACGTCGTACGCTCTCAACGGACATAGAAATGTCCGCGCGGATCGACGTCCTATCACGTTCTACGCCCTCTAGGGGTTAAGGTAAGTGTGTCAGTAATGGAGGCGGTGGGAGTAATGACACATGAATTTGACAGTTTTAATCAAATAATAAGGAATGTACTACTCAAGCAGATTTAAAAAAAACGTTAAACGATAAATTGTCCTTTTCTCTCATGTCATGTAAATCGTACCACCCTGAGAATGACGAATATTAAAATAGCGAGCGATCGAAATTGGCTCCGAGAACATGTGATTCTAACGAAGTAAAAATTGTGTAAAAATAGTGGCGGATGACTTTTTAAACGGTGTTGGTTTTTGTTTATATTTTAATTATGAGTTGCATTTAGTATTTTTTATTTACAAACATGTTTAACATGCCTTATAAAGCTTAAAATATATAAAAACCAACGATTTAGATAATTAAACAGCTTGGCCGGCGAACTGATTAACAGAAGACAATGTTGTCCTCTTGTCGGCCGGGTGGTCGACTATTGGATTGGAAAAACTAATTTGCCCTCTCTTTGTACCCAAAAGGATTTATTGTCAATGTTGTAATACCTACTCGTTCGTTAAGACGATTATTGTAAATATTTCAGCCAGTTGTCGGCCAATAAGATGTATGAAAAAGCACTTTTGAGCACGAATAATTTTGGGTGGTCTAGAACTGACTAGTTCTCGGACGCTGGAATTTTTCTATGGAAATGCAGAGGTCGAGAACTGGCTACGATAGCCCATTTTCGTCCATATTTTTGACATGTACTTTCGGGTGGTCGAGGGTAAAATGAGGTAGGCGTAAAACGATTAGAATTTTTGAGGTTTTTGAATTTACCGCTTTCGTTTATCATTGAGGTTGAATTTCCATACATTTTATCAAAACATAGACATCATTTTATGGACATAAACAAGAATCGAGAAAATTAAAATGCAATGCAAAATACTTGATGATTTCAAAAAGATGCAAATTCAACTAAATTTTTTAAAATATATTGATTGCGTTTTTCATGATGTCTTTCTGCTTTTACAAGTCGTTAGAGAGAAAGATAGCGCAAGACAGAGAATAACGCTTTCGAAGGGATGACCAGGGTAAATAGCAATACTTAATGATAGATAATATTGATCACTTAGTCTTAGTGAGTGTTACCTGGCGGATTGCCATAGTTAGCGGCGTTGATTTTTCTGTAATTTAAACGTCCCTCGATTTCACATTTCCCCTCGCTCGCTGGAGCGAGTTCACGGTGGTTGCATTTCATTTGTGCCAAAACATAAATTCACTGGGTGAAAACTCAAACTGCATATTTTAGCAGCATTATGTAATACGATCTACTATTTTCACTATCTCCCTACGTAACAGGCGCAGAACACATCACAAAGTATTTTCGAGAATATTACGAAAATTACCAAATAAAACAACCTCTGCCTCTCATTGTTTGCTCCCGCCCGCCCACTCTCACACACTGACAAATGACAATACGGATTACGGAGCGAGCGTATGCCATTTTGACAGATAGTAAACAAGAATGGCAATGACTATAACTATGTACCAAGTAAAAAAAAAACAATAAAAATAATTTAGATTTTTTCTTATTGGTTAGATAATTGTGTTCATACCGAATATTATTTAAATGATTGTCTGCCGCATCCGCCGTACTAGTACTACCTTTTTTTTCTAGAAATATACCCGAAATATATCCACCGAAAACTAAACGTGGCAATACTGCAGTACTCGCGCAGTACCAACTTGTGATGGGTTGCTTCATTTCCTATCTCCGCTCGTGCCTGTGGCACTTTTAGCTAGGATTGCCATAGCGAACTTCAAGCATACCGGGGCGGGGGAGGGTGTGTTCAGGGGCAATGGAGCATTTTAAGCCACTTTTAGAGAAAATAAATTGTAAAAACCTGTATAAATTCTATAGGTACAATATTTTGAAATGAATATTTTGAATAAAGTGGGTACGTTAAATCATTATTACCACCTTCAAAACTTTAAAAATATAAAAATTTTACAATATCTTGCATACAAACAACATTTATCTTTAATAAAGTAAAAATTGTCATGAAGTAGGCTAAATCGAGTAAAAGCATGCGTACGTCCTTTGCGAGGAAGTTACCTACATTGTGTATTTTATTTATTTTTTTGTTGAATTTATTTGAATTACAAACAAGAGTTACAATATATAGATACAAAAACAATACATTTCCATTACTAAGGCCGATTAAAAGTAATTACATAATGATAAGCTACGCACTTCACAATTAGACGTATTTACACGGTACACCACTCTCACACTCAAGACTGTACCTACGTAACGTCTCACGAAGCTTCCAAATTACAGACATTTCTCTCTTTTTCCCTTAGTACGGTACGGGCACGCTTGTAAAATAAAAACGTCCGTACAAAATACGGACGTATGGCAACCCAACTTTTAGAGCCCCATTTGATGTGCGCACAGTACCTACGGTTGTTCGTCGATCGGCTGCAGTGTTGCCATCGATATAGCAATTACCATAACTATCAAAATTTAGCGAATTTCGCTCTCGACGTTTTACGCCTACCTCATTCTAATGCTGGCTGAGCGTGATATTTCAATGAAGATAACAATATTAAAACAAGTCAAAGAAATAAATTAATAGCTTCAACTGTCAATGGCAAAACTGTTAGAAAAACAGGCAATTAGAAACCGAGGTGTAGCACGAAGTTCGGGTATCCCACGACAAGCGTGATAAGATGAAAAAGAGGGAGAAATATTTTCTTAATAAGCAAGAATCTGACCTAATAAATACAGTTAGTAATCTTTATAGTGAAGAAAATAATAACGAATAATTAGTGTTGAATAAGGAATTAGGAATATTAGGAATTGAATGTTTTTCTAAACTAATACTGCGATATACGGCAGTTCTGGGTCTTTTTATAAGAAAAACGGCAATTTTACTACTTTAGATACGGCAGTTAAGATTCTACTTCTGACGGTAGCAACACTAATCGGCTTACCACTGTTTTTTTAAATTTTAGATTAATTAATTTGGTTTTTGTTGGTTTTGCATTTACGCTTTGTTTTGATTAATGTGGCAAATTGTACTAAATAAAAGGGAAATGAATTTTATGAAATATGTGTATACCAGTTTGTAAAAGATTTTTATCAAGCTGATACCCGGTGTACACATCTTATAAAAAAATATTTGTATTGACACACGACGCCCGCGGCAGCGCCTTGTTATTTATGAATTTCGCGATATATTTTGCACGTCAAATTATTAGCTGGTGACCATTATATTATTATTATTTTATGGTGCCACCTAATTTTACTCATCATTTTATAAAATAAGCAAATTGTAATTAATACCTATTACAATCCACGTTCTACAAATACTATTTGAAAACATATATTATTTTTCTTTAAAGGGATAAAAAATAACCTTTCAATGCCTATCAGCCTAATGATAAACGACAATCACTTTCACATACATTGTCACAAAATGTAAAATTGATAGTAATTCTAAAATTTGAGTTTTATATTATTTTATATTAACAAAAACCAATTTGTGATAAAAATCACTAGAGTTCCCTATCTTATCAGAATTTAGAGAAAATAATTAAGAACTTTTCAAAGAAATATTGCTGCACCCATTTTATAGACCGGCTGATCCTGTGTACTTTTAGATGACAGATTAAGTGGCTCTTAAACAATTTTCATCTAAGGGATCTGTTAAACTCTTCCCAATGATACGTCATGTAATTTCCATAAACTTGGGTTGCATAATGACTAAAAGCTCAAAAAGCTAAATTATCATAATAATTTAGTGCCTTCTAGCATCAGAGGGTTATTTTGATGTTCTAGAATCTACGACAACACGTACTTTTTTCTACACAACGAACTTTTAGCACAACAAACTTTTTTCTAGCACGCCATTATCATACACCTCAATCTTCAGAGACACAATGTTACCTGTGACCATTGATTATATAGTGTTTGACTATATAATCAATGCTGTGACGATGAAATAATTTTAAATGTAAAAAAAAAACAAAATTATTCCATATTTGTTAAGCTCATGCAGTCCAACAAAATGTTGCATTTAATATAGTAGGGCATTATATTACTAAGCAAATCATTATACTTACTTACTCTTGACTATAGGTCTAACTCTGTAATAATATAGAGAATGTGATTAACAAACTGAAATCTGTTTCAGGACGTTTTTATTTGTAGTAGTGTCTCGCGAGCAGTACCACACATGTTATACAGTGCACTAGTCGATACTATTATAAGTTACGGACTAGTTACGGCCTCACATATAGCATCTTGACAAATTGTAGAAATTCATGATGCTTTAATTTTGGGTTAATAAGAATATGAAAGCTAGGTGTGATGGGCAGAAAAGTTTTTAGAACTTGTAAAGTGTTATCAGCTGACGTTAAAAGCGCTACTGTCGTAACCACGAGCTCCGAACTAGAAGCAGCATAAAATATTTCATGAGGCATAGACTCATGACAAGCGAGTGTGGATAAAATTATACCATTTTAAGCATGAAAACAAGGGCTCAATAATTGTTACAAAGACCATAAGATTGTCTTTTTTTGAAGTGACCGTTAAGAATATGTCAAAAATGTTTTGTTTTTCATAATCTACCTGAAATTTACTTCGAATGTATTGTAACATTTATTTTAAAATAGCGGCTGTTAATAAAATACTTACACTCGAAAAATAATCTAAATTCAACCAAAAATGGTTTCTTAAATGCCCAAAAACTTTGAATATATTTTTTCTTAAAATCTATTGCTATAATTAAATACAAAATAATTTTATTATTCTTAGCACCATGAACATAACAAAACTAAATCAACATGAAAAAAAATTGAAGACAATGATTATAGTTGCGCCTTTTAAGGGTAAATATTTATTGATTCTAGAGGAACTTTGTAATGTTTTAAAAATCATCGGGCTGTAATTATTCAACTCGACAAGTAACAAAAAGTATTGCATTATCGCACAGATAGGTAGGTGAGAGTGAAAGGCTTTCATAAAATACAGGCCTTGTATTTAAACCTCAAGCGATGCAACTATCTGTGCGTTCGGATTAATTTGTCTTTAAACCGTCTGGCTATTTAATTTGTTACAAGTTTAAACCTGTAAAAATATTAAAAAGAATTCGAATTTTCAAAATGTCACTATACCTACAGACTTTTATATAAGTAATGTAAACTTACAGCGAACGCATATTATAACGTATATATATAAATATAGAATCACCCATATCTCAATTCTATGTATTGAGATAAGGGTGATTCTATCCAAAATCTGACAAAAGGCATAGGTAAAATATTATGTGGGATGTTAACGTGTGTGAGACCACTCGAGGCCGGCATGGGAACAACACCCATAACATCCCGACGACCACGAGCATAGCATAATATCGCTTGTCAATGCCGGCTGCATAAAATGGCGGGTACACATTACTACTTTTACCTAATACATTATAAACATAAAATATTGTACTGTTGCGACTAATCAATTTTGGACGGTTTCACACCTGACTAGACTTTTACTCTTATAGAGCAAAATATATTCAAAATTACATAAAAAATAATAGTGTTACAACTGCTGATAGTAGACATTTGGTAGTCTAGTGGTTAAGGAATTTTACTATTGACCAAGTGGTTGAATTCAACATTATAGTCATACCATTTATACCGAGGATTCAATAGGATATATTTCATTCAATAGGATACCTCGCATAAGATTACAATTATTTAGAGATAAATGAATTGACAAAACGCACGTTACGGACAAAATGGCCAGTAAAACGACAAACGATCTGCTGTTCTTTGTTCTTTCTGCCACTTTTATTAATAATCATTCTCAATTCAAGATTCAGGTAATTCACAATAAAGAAAAAATAATCTTCGGCTATGTAGGTTTTTGTACCTTTGCAGTGAACTCCTGGAAAATTGATACGTTTCTTTTTGTATAGATTTTCTAACCTTATTTTTTTTCTTTACCGTTTGGAGTTTTCAAAAATGAATTATTATCGTTACAGTGAAATTTCATTATACGAGGTGTGTTCAAAAAGTAAGGTGACTTTGTATTGTTAAGAAAAAATATTTATTTATTCATCAATATTTATGTTGTCCCCTTCAAAGTAATCCCCCTCAGATACAATACACTTATGCCAACGGTTTTTCCAATCCTCAAAGCACTTCTCATAAGCACTTTTCGGTATAGCCTTGAGCTCTTCCAGCGATGCAGTCTTTATCTCTTCAATCGTTGCAAATCTCCGTCCTTTCATAGGTTTGTTTAGTTTTGGGAACAAGAAAAAGTCACATGGGGCCAAATCCGGTGAATATAGTGGCTGAGGCATGATTGTGGTGTTGTTTTTGGCCAAAAAATCTCTCACAAGGAAAGATGAGTGAGCAGGGGCATTATCGTGATGCTAAAGCCATGAATTGTTTTTCCACAATTCTGGACGTTTTCTTCGTATTGCTTCTCGCAAACGGCGCATAACTTCCAGATAATACTGTTTATTGACCGTACGACGATTTTCCAAAACAATTTTCTTCACTGCTTGAACGTTTTCATCAGTTGTTGACGTGCTTGGGCGTCCAGAGCAAGGCTCGTCATTGGCATCTTCCCGGCCATCTTGGAAGAGTTTGTACCACTTGTAAACATTTTTTTTACTCAGAACAGTTTCACTGTATGCCACTGTCAACATTTCAAGTGTTAAGGAGCACTTCATTTTATTTTTTACACAAAATTTGATGCAAACCCTTGGATCCATATTTTTCGATCAAGCAAAATTGCACATTAAAAATGACCACCTACCCTGCGTTATTATCTCCACACGCTGGCACATGCGGTATGGGTAAATCGCGTTTACCTGCTTGATTTGGTTTTTGAAGTTTAGGCGACATAATAACAATATTTTCTTGGAAATCTCGTTAGGTTTAGCATAATATAAAGCATACGTATAACTTTCAGAAAGATTTGCAGAATTTAGATAATATGCGTTTACTCCAAATACGCTCATAAAATGATGTGAACTATCTATCGTCCACGGTGGCACTGCAAACATATTCGTAGTATGGTAATATTACAACAGTGGCAAGGTTAATTATTACAAAAGGTTAAAAGGTTAATACTGTTTAAGAATATTTTAAAATAACAAATAAATAAAACATAATTTTCAGCAGTATTCTCTAGCCCTTTCCCAAATTTTTGTATCATCTCTATTCACCTATATTCATTACAATGTACTCACAATAGTAAATTATTTGTATTCACTATTTCCTAACACTATTATTTTACTGTTAACCTAGAAGATATCGTCATCGGGGCAATACGTTCTCCAATTCCACTTAATTTTTTGAGTTTTTATTTATTAAAATTATACGGAAAAGAAAACAATGTATTTCAAAGTGTTGATTAATGCCAGTTTATTTTTGTATAATATAAAACTAATACACAGGGATACACTTCAAGCCTAACCATTCTGACATTTTTTTTATTATTTTTATCGAGTTATGGGGAACTTATTAGAAAATCAGTAAGTCTTCATATTTGTACTATTTTAGATATCTTCAATCGACATTCGCACAGCTTATACCAACAAATATACAAAACCACCCTATGTACATAGATTTGTTGATGAAAGGGATAACTAAAAATAATGAAATCTTAATACACTGAAAAGTCACAGATCAGTCTATGCTGTGCTGTGCCCATTCAGTGCAAATTATTCCACCTAATTTGGATTACTTTAAAACTTCCAATATAATAATAACCCTGATAATATTTGAGAAAATCTTACTAAAGAGATTGTCATTATTTAAAAAGTTAACTCTTTCATTAAAATCTATCATTGATGACACAGCGTCTAGTATTTCTTAATTATTTTTTTATTAAAATAATATATATAACAAAAAAAAACATTATTTATATATATTAAAAATAACAAGTTGTCTTACATATTTTGAGGGTGAGGAGTCAATCACAGTTTTAATTTATGAAATTTCTAATGTGAACTTTTAAGAATATACAGCATTTTTATTGGCAGTAATAAATTGTTGATAAAAAAAATATTTTAAAACTAAACGCATTAATACCTAGAATGCTTCATCGAACAGCTCAAGAGTCCTATAACAAGTTTCCTAGTCGACACTTCCCTAAATTTATCTAACATTAGCTATCCACATTAAAAGGAACAAAACAGAAAACAATCTACTCCAATGTAATCTCGCTACACTATCCAACTTCATCGAACATGCCCATAAAACAAAAAATAAAAATAACCACAGTATAATAAAAATAGGTCCACTGCAAAAGAACTAACAGAAATAAGAATCAAAGAAAGAAACCGTAAATCGATTAACTATCGTAACTATTCTAAAGGCAGTGATTAAAAAACTACACGAATAGAAAAAATATTCACGTTAAAATTTTCACTTTTTCAAATAAACTGACATTCCAAGAGACCATGTAATTTATAATATAATAAAATGATAAAACAAATAAAATTATTACAAACAGAAATTATCATTTATACAGTTAGAATCGGCGGCAGCCGATTATTTGGCAATAACTAATTAACTAATATAGTCTAATTAGTGTGCCGCAGATGGCTCAATTATTGGTGTTTTATCAAGTAACCTGTACAATTCATATCTAAATGCCACAATATAACGAGTCACGGCAGTGTCATAAATATCAGTCGAAATGTACGAAATTTAACTACATTTCTTACTTAACAAAATTTACATTATATAAATATATTCATTTATACACGTTAATAATCGATACGGTCAGTTGCGCCATTCTATAGGAACATTTCGAGTTCCCAGAATGTCACATATGATAGTGGCTTTTGGGCCATGAGATGTAGGCGTAAGTGGGAGAGCGTCACATGGGCGGCCGGCACTCCCAATCAGGTCGGTAACGGCCCCCGGAAGCCCAGGTCTGTTCGCTCTCGGCCCACTCCCAGTCTTTGCCCTTTGGACGGAATTTTCCTTTGTGATTTCTATGATCCGGTCGCCATGCGCCATACTGCTCTCTGTGGAAAAACTTCTTCTTGAAGTGGTGCGAAGCAGGGGGTGGTTCGGGGTCGACAAGGTGTGCGGGAGGACTGCAGGGGCTCGGTGTACGCGGGGGTAGAGATAGCTCCAAAGGAGGCTCAATAGGAGGGGATCTGACAGGTGGCGCGTCGGGCCGTTCAGGTCGCTCTGGAGCGTTCCGCGGGGGTGCCGCTTCCCCATGACCTATACCCGAGTCGGGTGACGTGTTACAGTTGCCTTCATCCGTTGACCTTCGTCTCTTGTCTTCCATGGCGGTATGAGCAAACGATACTATTTGATCGAAGCGAAATGCAATTCTATTTTGCCATTTACTCTCTTCCACTTCTTCACCCGCTTCTATTTCTAGAAGATAAATAATAAACTTGATTAACAACGGTCAAAGTGAATGTTATCTATTTGTCCACCACCGATAAAAAAGCAATACCTAAGATGGTGCTAAGAAGCAAAGGTGCAAACAAACCACTAAGACTAAGTATTACAGAGAAGTTACTGATGACAAAAAGAACACCGCCGTATAGAAGAGAGGCATCAAAAGTTCATCTTAAAAATTTAACAAAAAATATTTTTTCAATGAAGTCATTACTGTGTCAAACTTACCGTTTGAAAAGCGATTGATTGTAAGACGTTTGTGTAAACCAATTAGACACGTAAAAAGATTTTGTGGTGCAATTCATCTGGGCAGGTAACAACGGCGGGGCCCTAAAGACACCAAGCGCCATTTGAAGTAAAACGATCACCGCATAACGCAATTGCTTGATTCATGCGTTCATTTGATTCCAATGCTTCGAGTGCACTTAATTGTTCAAGTAAGGAAAATTATCAATCTCTTTATACTTGCATTAATAAAATCTTTTACTAATGAGAACTAAGAAATCAAATCAACTGCATAAAAACCAAACAAAAAATAATTAAAAAGCAGGCAAATTAAAAGAAGACAGTAAAAAGTAAAAACAACAAGCCAGTACCTGACAAAATTAAACTTTACAGAAATTACTTGAAATATTATTATTTTGCTGTGTAATTATAAAAATGTTTTAATTACAAAACAGGTACTAGTTTAATGTGAAAGTAATTAATAAATTTATACTAAAATACCATGCAAAAATTGACAACTACAAACTAAAAATGCAAACATGTGACAAGGCCTAATATAAACTTTACAAGAAAGACATTAAATTTACATACAAATAATTATGTTAATTAATTACTTGTGCAATAATTTATTTAAACAGTACAATAAACTAAAATAACTATTAAAGGGATCATACTGAATATTGTAACTAATAATTTAAGCATTATGATCAACAATTATTACACAAGCAACACTTGAAGAGCATATTATTACTTGTAAGCATTTTGACACATAACATACCTTCGTCTGGCATGAGAGCCCTATCTCTCTCCGAGATCTCATCCACTAAAGGCGTGGAAGTATTGGAATGAGGCTCAGGACTGGGGTTTGATGGTGGCAATGGAATATCCATAACTTGTTTCTTGACAGGTCTCATCGGAGCCTGAATAATGGGAGACTCCCTTTTCTGGATCACTTCTACAGGAGACCTCTCGCATACTTCCGTCTTTATAAAGGACGTTGCTTCAGTGGAAATTACAGTTGCGTCGCTTACACATTTCACGCCCTCCTCTTTGACACGCCAATAATCAGATGCCAAAACCCTCTCTTGCAAACAGGCTGCCAATCCTTCCAGAGGCTGTGGTTTAGTCTCCTGGTTAAAGAAAGACTCATGATACGGTTTAATTTCAGCTCGAGGAACATACTGCCCCTGCTGATGACCCGCGTAAACGCTTTTTGGGGGATGGTACACGACAGAAGATCTAGGAGCGAATAATTCACTATTCGAATTCATAGACTGGTGATTTGAATTCGAATTATATTGTCCGTGGGAAACTACGGAATGATTAATTTGATGGGGCACTAAAATAGGAGACTTGGTATGTCGCACTGACGAATACACGTCCATTGCATCGGCGCTATTTGGCCTGGATATTGGGCTAAAGGTCTGTCTAGAGTTTTCTTTCAATGGTTCTATTCGGACATTCACTCTCTCTGGTCTGGCTGGGGTATTTACATTCACTATATTCATAGGGGTATGCATCGTACTCATATTGACGGCTGCATTAATAATACTTTGATTGGATATTTCTAACCTTCGTTCAATTTCACCATTTACTAAATCACCAATAGTTCTTGTGGTTACTATGGTACTAGGATGCTGGAGAGTCAGTTTTTCCTGTGAGAGGTGACGTCTAAGTGCAAGTTTAGCGGGTGAAACTTGGGTGTAATCAGGCTGTAGCATGTTTCCCCGAGGTGACATTGATCTTACATCGACAGGTCGAGCCATTTCATTCCGGTAACTTTCAGGTCGATTATCCCCATATCTTATATTTGCATCAGGATGACGGTTATTTTCAGAATAATGGTACCTATCATTAACTGTATGTTTGTATTCCCTGTTCTCCCTATGGCGCTCCATTGCAGGCGATGAATGTTGACGATGCGCACCCGTCGATGAGTAATATTGTCGGCCCGGCCCTAATGACTGCCCAAATAGTTGTTGATTTTGAACATAGTTTAGGTTAGGTTGAGAGGTTTGGACATTAGGCGTTTGAGTATTACTAGCCTGCTGTGCAGCTTTCCTCTGTTCTTGATCTTCGTTTAAAACTAACGTTATTATGCTTTTTAACCTATCCTCAAAATTGATTACTTTCGGAGATTCTTCTACCTTCGTTACTACATTTAAAGGTTTATGAACTTTTAAATTCGCCTGTTTATTTGAAGGTTGACAAGACGTAATATCATTCCTAATGTGATTTCTCTGAACCGGTAATGTATTCTTGAACGGTTTTTGATCATGATATCGGTCCGTGTCTCGAGTGTATCCATTCACTACATTGTTTTGTTTGGCAGCCATGGCGGCCAACTTTCCGGCTTCGATTTGCCGGCCTTTTTCCAAGATTTTCTGAGCCAAAATCTCTGGATTCTGCTCTTCGATCTTCCCGAGGTCGGGCACGTCTGGCCATTCTTGAGATCTAGATCTATTTTCCCTTTGTTTTCTGATGGACCTGTTTGCGACCGGATGGGGTTTGACCGTTGCTACCGGCACTGGAGGTGCCATCTTCTTATCTTCATTTGCTTTCTCCAATTGGGATATTTCCATTTCTAGCTTGTTCATCTGAGAATGTAATTTTTTCTGCTGTGAAAGGGTGTATGAAATCTCTTTTAGTAAACATTCTTTTGCTAAACTTGTTGTTATTATTGCATTCTGTGCAAAATATCCTTCTTTGCGATACTTTTCGGTTATTTCAAAAGTTCTCTCTTTAACTAAGACTGCTTGTTCAGCTTCAATTTGACAGACCTAGTTGGAAAACAAATTATGTTAAAACCATGTCATAAAATTGATTACAATAAAAAAGAAGTATAATATATTTTTTTATGATCACATTAAAAACCTGTGTTTGTAGCTTGCTCGCTTTACTCTGAAGTTCTTTATGCCGACCAACGATTTCCTTGGATTTCTTCAACAAGTCTACCGTGTTAGTTGCACAGATGTCCAGTTCACTCATTCTGACCTTTAGGAGGGAAACACTGTCGTCTATTAAGACTTTGATTTGCTTCTCTAGTTGTGCTGCACGGGACTTTATTTTCTGTTTATGCTCCTGATGTGACAAAAAAGTCTTTATTATAACACTTTTGTAGAGATAGCAAAAGACAACAATTGATTTTTTGGCACAGATGCTTATTAAAATATACATCCCAAGACCATTATAGAATACCTTATGTTCCCAATTATGAGTAAAAAATTATATAAAAAATGTGAAAATAATTCACCAAATTTATTAAAGCGCTGGCGTGAATTCCCTTAAACATTACAAAACATGGATCAAAATCTCATTTTGCAATACTACAACCTTGACCGATAGGGGTTATTCACCTGCGTCGCAGCTGGTGCATGAAAGTAAATGGGTTATTATCACCACGTAAAGTTTATATTTTTTTTTCTCGAAACCATAATGAATTTTGTACGCCGTCAATACAAATCATGTTTAAAATTGCTAGGCCAATTAGCTGTATTTTTTATCGGAAATGGTCTTGGGACACGGGTGCAGTGTATGCTTAGTACATTTCAAATTTATTTTATTTTCAGTGCATATATTTTTAGTAATATATAAAAATACAATATGGCATTATGAATTATCAGAAGTACATACAGCCTTACAAACCTGAAACAAAAGTCTGGGTTCAATTTTAAAATGTGGCAATTTAGCTCAACTGGCTCAACAGTTTATTTTTAATGTAAATTAATTTTTCATTTAAATTTTCAATTTACAAATGAAGACAAGGAGGGGGAGGTTGATTAATTATTTTTAATTTTTGGAAAAACATATTTAATTTAGTTGTATGGTCAGCGCAACACGTTTACATATATGACTGCTCCATGCCTCATTAAACCTGTCACTTTCTTCTATAGCCGTCATGCTTTTTTTATACAGGCTAGATTTTACCCGCAGGGCCTAGATTTAGTGAATTACTGTGCAGATCTGAAGTGGAATTATCATATATGTAAAGTAGTGGGAATGGCTAATTCTATGTTGTACGTAGTACGGAAAGCATTCGCAAATATAACCGAAGATTTATTTTGAAAAATTTATAAGACTTACATAAGATCCATTTTGGAGTACGGTGTTCAATTATGGAATGCATACTTCATTAAGGACTGTGATTTATTAAAAAAAACTAAACTAATTAAAATTTCAGGACCTTTGAAAGGTTTGTAATATGAAGAAAGGCCTAAGTGGCTCAAATCGCCTACTCTCAAAGGAAGGCGAGAGCGTGGTGATCTCATATAAAATTTTGTCAGGGTACTATGATTGTCAAGAGCTGAAGAATGAGAACACATCTACGAGGCCATCATTTCAAACTCAGGAAAACAAGCATTCAAATGAATCCTAGAAAATATATGATTGGCGATAGAGTTGCGGACTCGTGAAATCAACGGCAGGATTCGGTCGTCAGCGCAAACAACATCAACCAATTCAAGAACTGTCTTGATATTCAACTATCTTAGTACCAGAAACGGAAACAGACCCATCAGCTGTGTAATAATAATTGTTTTATACATATTGTTTGCCAATTATAAGAATACTACTTGGTCACGTACTTCGCCAATCAGGCGGAAACGCTGGGTCCTCGTCACCTAAGTCAACATGAAGAGAACATGATAAAAAAACATAAATATCAAATTAAGAACCTCATCCTTTTATGTAGGAGTTTTTTTTAAGGTGGTAAAAACCACTTTAAAAAGCACTTGTGCAGTTAACTACAATAAAGCAATCAATGCAAAGTTAGCTACAATAGAACATGTCCAGGACACGATATACTCGTTTTTCCCTATTGTTTTGTTTGATTTTGCCGTATTCCATGCACTTATGCGCAAAACATGTGGTTTCGTACAGCAAATTTAAATATATATTAAACAGTGATTATGATTAAAGCTGTAGTATTTCTGGTAACAAATCTAAAGAATTACTAACACTTACTACGTAACATATATCTGTTTCAACTACCCTTAAATTTGTTACCAGACATGGTACATGAGACCTTTATTTGCATTTAGTGATAAGCGTAATAATTACCAATGCTATTCCTACTATGAATATTCTTAGATAATGAAATCTGCTGTATATTAGTTACATTTCGATTGGTGTATACAAATTATATGAAATTGTAAAAATTATAATAACCATAAATATGAAACAAAATATCTTTTTAACCTTTTCTAATTCAATTTGTCCTTTAATGTGTTCTGCATATTCTGGTTGGCGCATTATCTCGATTTGCTGCAGCATTTTATCCCGGTAATCATCGAGTAGCAATTGCAAGGAATAAGGAGTGGAGTCCGGCTGAGACGGTATATCTAGTTCAGTGTGACGATAGCGTGCTGCTTGCATGGCAGGTAAAGCACTTAGCCGCTGATTTACACAACCTGGTGCCACCAAGTGCTCATCCCCTGTTGAAAACACATTTTTTATAATCAAAGTCAAAAATATAAGACATAGCTATAAAGACCCTGGAGTGATTGCCATAGAGGGCATTAAATTAGCAAACGTTACCTAGTAGGAAAAATCATTTTAACATCATCCGAGAAATGTTCACAAAAATATATAAAACATAGGTAATACCAATTTTAGAGATGCATTGGAAAGGATAAAATGTACGGCAAAGAAGATGGTAATTGGGTTTAAAAGGCTGTCTTACACAATATGTGAAGATATTATATAGGCTGTCCTAGGACCATTCCCGAAAACTTAAGGGGGTGTTTTCCCTATTACGTATATGAAATTATATTAAAAAATGCATTAATAACTCTTGCCCAAATTTGTTAACTTTATCAAAGTGCTGGTGTAAATTCCATTTGCTCTTTCATTTGCTCGCTCGCGCTCTAGCTAAGGCCGGTCAATGAGCCGGCACGCGAGTGGATGAACTTAAGACAAGAACGATTTAATATTATTACGTAAACTTTACTTTATTTTTTCCTTGCAAACTATGGTGAATTTTGATATGAGGATAGAACAAATCATGCTTAAAATCATAGAGCCAATTAAGTAGATTTTTAATCAGGAATGGTCTTGGAACACGCTACATGAAACATGTTAACAAATAGAGCTGCAATGAATATAAATTGCTTTCTCATTTAAAGGCATTTTAAGGCAAGGCCACAGACCACTATAACACCAAACTGTGAATCCTTACATTGTATTATTTAATTTCCTATCTTCACAGGCCCGACCTCGGTTGCACTTGAGCATTTACCAAAAAAATATAGCACTCCAAAATATAACATTATTTGATTATTTTAGCGTATATTTTATGGATTTCTAGATAAAATACAACTAAATAGCTTTAAAAAAATAGTTACCTGTGGTGCTGGCAACAGTGCTTGAATGCAACAGATCAAGTGCTGCGTTCGCAGTGGTGGTGACAGGCCTCCTCCTCGCTCGACCAACACGTCGTCTCACTGATGCTAGGCTGCTATTACTAGCCGAGCCCGCACCCCCTTCTCCAGGGCTGACACAACCCGAACGACGTAACTTCTTTGTAACACTACGCCGGTTGCGGCCTGTAATACAATATAGTTCATATTTTTAAAATCAAGAAGGATTTATTTGTCAGTTATACAGATAAATAGCTTAAATATTTTCAATTCTAAAAACGTTAAAAATCAATCTTATGTGTCAATTCTACTGGTCCATTTTGATTCCTAAGAATTGAACCATTGGGCTTTATATGGTTTTGCCAAAATAAAAACTTTTATAGCAAAAGCTAAGAGGGCTTGTGAACGGATTCTAAGGAAAATCTTCTATATCCGGTTCACGGAAAAACCTTTGTAGTGGTCATCAACGCCCATTCTAAATGGATAGAATTATGCGAAATGAAACGAGTTGCAACAACGTCCGCGATCGTGGAATTTTTAATAGAAATTTTTCGCGATTCAGGATTCCTAAAAGAATTGTCAGTGACAATGGGACGACGGCTTTTGTTTCGAGAGAATTTATTATTTTTTGCGAAATTAATGGAATTGAACGTCTAAGATCTCCAATTTATCATGCTCAGTCTAATGGCCAGGCTGAGGAGTGCAGTGAAAATATGCAAAAAAAAGGTTATAGACGCGATTAGCACTACTAAAGAACCCGCGTTCTATAATAAAAACATTAATAGGCTCTTATTCGAATATCGGAACTCAGTGCACTGTACTACAGGGCAAACTCTGGCGAGACTAATGTTCGGACGCGAGATTTGATCTGTTAAAACCGCCGAACACAAACATTCCACCGGCGAGTACCGTTCGAAAAGAAGTAGAACAAAAAAGGTACTATAAAGGGAAAAAATAGTGACGCTTGTGGAAGGGGAAGGCGTCTTGGTTTAGGCATTACGGCAATCCCAAGCATCCCGAGTGGGTTAAAGGGTTTATAAAAAATAGGATAAGTCACGGATAAGTACGGCATGTAGATCAGATGTCAAAATATAAAGGTGATTGGGGCCAGATAGGCAGCAATGTCGATACTTAAACGGCTCTCGAGGAAGGGTAACAGTCAGGGAGCAAAACGGCAAGTGCCGTCGAGAACCTTCCGACTTGCTGACGTGACGCGCCCTTGTGTTGTGTCACCTGTAGAAGCCTCGCCAGAGCCAGTCAGCCAACCTGAGCTAGAACCTGCTACCCATCGATACAATTTACGTCCACGGGGTAATCCCTCAAATTAAAATATAATCTGTATTAAAAGGCATATGTATTAATGTCGTTAAATTATTAGGTCATATTAATTATGTTAGCCAATAAATAACTTAATGTGCGAATAATTAATGTTGTTGATGTCAGGTTAGGTTAGGTTAGCATATATATATTATATATTGTAATGTAGGTACCCACAGAGCATTGCGCGGCGGTCAGCCACAGCAGTTGAATAAACGCTAAATACTCGTAATGAGTGTTTTTATTTCGCTCCCACATAACAGGTACCTACAATTTTAACAGCTATAACAACTAAAGTATACCAATAAAAACAAAAATAATAACCTAACTACCGTCAATTTGGCTTAGAAGCTATCGTCTGATTATTGGTTGGTTGGGATATCTTATCATCTTTATTTAACCAGTATTTAATCATAATCTAATAATCGATTATTTCCTATTAAAACAAGTTGGAGCACATGTGTGATTGCAGATAAATATTATATTTTAACTTTGAAATGATATTGATTGAAAATTAAATTTGCAATAGTGTCCGTAGTAAATGCCTTAATTATGTTATTGATCAACACTGTTTCTCAATAAGTCTTTTTGAAAAGTATAAAAGTTAGATACGTTTAGATTTAATATCTAATGAACAATAATCCTATTAATGTGTGAGATTATACCAGACAAAATCCGGTTTGCCATTTTGAGAGATATAAGATATAAGGTTAAGAGTCAGGGCTACAGTAGTTTGTCAAAAATATTGCTAACCAAGCAACTAAAATATTAGAACTTGAATAATTTCAAATACCAATAGTATATATAGCCTTGTTGAAATGAATTGAAGAAATATTACCGTTAGTGAGTGAATTATCCGACTGTGAAGAGGCCCATGGAGCGCCCCACTGTTGTCTGGAAGGCTCAATACTGCTGTCCTCACCTTCGCTGGCACTTTGTGTCTCGTCGCTGCTATGCGATGAGACTTCTTTAACGATGCGCACCGCCGTCACACGGCGCGCACGTTTTGCCAGGGCAGCAGCGCGAGTACGGCTTCCATCCGAACTCGTGTCTCTGAAAGGACACATCTTATTAATAATTTTCCCCAGCAAGCGGGTTAATGTTTTCCAATTTTGTAAAATGATTTTAAACTAGCAGAGTTATAGAGTTAATTTGTTCATTATTTGGAAAATATTTTTTTAAGTACTAGTAATATGCTCCATATTTTTAATAGAAGAGATTCCTAATATGAAGTATTTTTGCCATGGATGTATTTTGTAATTTATGTCTGTCTACTTATCATTTTTTTATGCTAAGAATATTTATATAAAATAATTACATAAGACCATAAACACAGCTAGTGGCGATAAAAGGAATGGTAATTGCATTTAAAAAATGCTTGACTGTGGGCAAATTAATTTATTTTTTAATTAATTTATTTATTTATTAAATTATTTTTGTTCTGTTATATATTTTTTAAAATTTTGTGTGGAATTACTAAGTATGTATTGATTAAATAATTTGTATTGCCATTATACATTGAAACACATTCTAAATTTTAACTTACACTAGAAGTTTTTTATATGGTATTGAAACCAACCTAATTTTATAATGAGAGGTTGGTGGTGTTCGATTGAGTATAATAATAATAAAAAACAAATTTTTCCTTGTTTTTTTTAATATATTGTTTTCTGTATTTTTGCCTATATAGGATGAGATATCAATTTATTTCCTCTTATTTATTTTTCGGCTTTAGGTGACGGATAAGAATCTCAAATTTTGAAAAATGCATTAATTATTGCTTACCATATTCATAAAGAAGTTAGTAACCAATTAAACTCAGAGTGCATGTATTTTGGTACAAATGGTGGTCATTTGTAAGGTTAGCAGCTTACTAGCATGACTATGCATTAGGTCCCACCTGTTTTGCTCTAATTGTATATTTAATAAATAGAAAATATTTAAATTAACTAGAACTATGGAAACGATAAGGTTTATAATTTACTTGATCAATATTTGCATTTTATTTTTATTATCTACTTTAAGTAAAACTGAAAATTGTAATGTTGCAGATACCTTGCATAATGAAAACTTCGAACTTGATATAAGAAGTCTATAGTTTTATAGTCTATAAGAAGTTATTACAGTATTTTTAATTATAATGCATTTACAAATTATAATAGGAACTGTTCATTGGCATTTTTTATATCAAAATAATTTTCAATATTTAGATCAATTTAACAATTTAGCAAAAATAACAAACTTACAAGAATATAATACAATTTGATTTTAGTCAAATTCTAAAAAATTTACAGAAAAGAAAATAATATAGTAAACAAACACACCTGTTTCATTAGGAAAGTATGAAAATAGTAACTGGATTACTTGAAAAGCTTTTTCACCTTGATCCGTTCTTTTTAAGGTAATTCAGCAAACGGAGAGAAATTCTCTTGCCACTGTGAGTACTTCCAATGCATCCACCGGATTGTCAAAGGCGACTTCGACGTAGATGTTAAACATCTGGGCTCGAAGGTGCAGGGATGCAGATATTACACCCTGACTTGCAGAGCACGCTCTGCTATCGAAATAGCTATCAAAAACAAAAACATGCCAAAGGTTGTGTGAGTCTGTTTACTAAGCATTTGTCTCTTCGGTAAATTAGTTGAATATAGTCTCACTAAAGGTAATTTTGAGAGCAAACTGGCCACAAAATTGAGTTTGATAATCTTAAATTATTATCAGATAGGTTAAAACAGAAGACTTTTAATCATAATTATATAAGACATGCCTGATTTTTAATAAACATGTAATAACCCGACTGGCGTCCAACCCCACTTTTAGCAGCCGATTGCCTGGGGCCGATTTTCAAAACATGGCATAATTACGGACGCTTACTAGAATGATTATTTTAGAAAAACTATGAATTTTATCTTGATAGTCAGCACTATTTTCAATAGCTTATGAAATTCTCTAGAATATGGTAAACGAAATAAAAAAAAACAAAATTGCAAAATGATTTTTATTTTTGATTTCATTTTTATTAAGTAAAACGATGACACTCGTTTTTTAGTTCTTTAATTATTATGCTCCTAAATATCAACTTCTAACTATTTATAATTATTTTTTTTTTACCATGAACAAAAAAAAAATACCCATAAGTTACTGTGGTCACCCATGCCAAAATAATTATTTATAAAGATTTAATTTTTAATATTGCTTTATTAGTTATTGTCTACTTATTTAAATTTTTTTTCAATATTATGTTCATCTAAATGAAAGTACGTTAGAATAAAAAATTACATATCTCTTCTATTTATGTCAATAAACATTACTAAATTAAATCAGTTAGAAAGATGTTACAATTCATATCTAAACATTTATATTTTAAAAGAGGATTGCCTTTGTTTGTTTGTCAATAACGTCACAAACACGCAAACAAACCTCCAACCGCCGCTGAACTTTGAAATTTATCATCAGCACCTTGGAGTGTACAATTACATTTTAGAATACCTATGTGATTCACAATTAAATTTTATACAGAATACTTTATCAAAGTATTTTAACAAAAAAATATACCAAAAGATAAGAAATATATTACTTTCTTGTGTAATCGACCGTTATGGCAGCCGCTGTCAAACAAAAATGAAACGCTAAACATTAAACATTTATTTTTCAATACTGTGGCTCGGCCGATGCAAAAAAAAACAATTGTAAAATACTTTCTCACCATTTTTCTGTAATATTATAAATAAAAATCATAGCTTAAACTCATTTTTTATCTCTAAAACTCCTTTCAAATTAAGCACAATTTCAAAGTAAGATATTTGGCATGTTTTTTTCATTTCATTTCATTTTCCTTTCAAACATTTCAAAACGGCAAAAACTGATTTTCATCTTAAAATTTGGTGTAGAATTTAATGGAGATATTTATGGTGTTGGAAAAAAAAGACCGATGCTGTCACCATAAACAAAAAATAATACTAATGGATGTCGTAATATGGACGCTCTACTGATTCTTTTTTTGTCGCGACGTCTCGGCATGGACAAAATCGGGTGTAGAATTCAATAAAGATCGAGTGGTCGCAAAGTACCTTCAATGCCAACCAATTTGACTATGCCGTCTATAGGCAGCACGGACACCAGTCGGGTTAATGTTAAGTCAGTAAATAAATAGCGCATTTGAATAAAAAACTTCCTATACAAACTCAAATTTGGTCTAACTTGTTCGTAACATTAAAATATCTCAAGCACAGTCTACATGAAAGCATCATGGAGCAAACATATATGTACGTTAATCATCAGGTTTCATATAAACATTAAAAAAAGTGTTGCAGTTGTGACTTGAAATATTTTTCCTTCGAAATGAGCAAATAAATATAAGAAGCAAATAAAAAGTTTGAACCCCGTGATTTTAACAACGCGGCTGCGGGGCGGTATCCTCTTGCGCCGTTCTCTCAACACTGTGCTTCCATTGCTGTTGCCGTTGAGACTCGTTTCGGGTGTGGACTGCCTCGTCCGCGAGACAATGGATGTTGTGGAGCTCTTGTAACCTCGCTTACGTCTCGTTTGTATCGCTTCGCCGTCCTCACTTCCAGCTGAGACATTTCCATTTGTATTATTTGTATTCTGTAATGTATAACGGAGCTTAGTATGAAAAAAAATACTAAATACTATAAAAACACTTTCCAATGTGCAAAATGATGATTTCGAAACAAATAAGAATGACTACGATATAGATGAAATTTAAAAATGACTTTTACATGTGCATTTATTAATAAATGATAGTAGTAGTTTTGTAACTTACGAATAAGCAAATCCAATGCCAATGTTGGAACAGCACTTTGCTGGTAGTAACAAAGTGGCAAATTTATAAAGATATTGAGAGTATTAAAAATAACTAATTCTAGTTCAAAAAATGATAAAAATATAAACTAAAAACTATTTCTTATTAAATCCAAAATCAAAATAGTGTACGTGAACAGTTAAATATGAATGATGATTTGAAACAGACCCTTTTGCTGACCTTGACTTTAGGGTTTTTCAGTCTTTGAAAGTATCTCTCTAATTTGGTCCTGTCGATTATATGTAAGTAATAAGACACTGGTTTTCCGGTCCACGACACCGACCCTCGCAAGGGTGACATTTCACTAACGTGCATTATCGTGCCTATATCGCTCAGATTTCTATCCGTTATCCTGAAGTTTAAGGGACAAAAACTTTTGGATGAAACTATTCTGGCGCCATCTTTCAAATCTGCGAATCGTTCCTTTAACTGATGATCGACGTGTGGACCAAAGGCAAAATTATTTACGAAGACAATAGTGGCGGAATTTATGTTTTCTCTATGCTCATCTTGCAAAAAGTCTCCTTTGATTAGTTTATATTCTCCAAATTTCTTTCCATACCATTTCATCCATGTTCTAAAATGCGAGTCCATACTCTGAAAAAAAAATGTTTATAATAATGTAATTGTATGTTCTAGTGGCACATGGACTGAGTTACAATGTAAAATGCAAAGTAATTTGAAAACTTATTACCAATTGGCTGGACAATAATCTTTTAACTCTAAATATTAACAAAACTAAATATGTTACTTTCAGTATTATTCCTACCGCTTTACTAAGCTTTCAGTTTATACGAACATTCAGCGTCACATATGGGACTGTCAGAACAGAATAATATGCAATTGTATTCCTCTGAAGAATTTCGATCACATTAGATACTTAAAGTTGAAATAAACAGAGATCTTCGCTGGAATCATCACATTGATTCTATTGCTAAAATAGTTCATTCTGAAATTATATTAATCTTAGAACCTATCCAAATACAGATACTTTAAAAATAGTTTACAATTCCTTAACAAACTCTTTAATCACCTACTATGTATGCGGAAATTGTGTGGGGTGGTGCTAATCGAAAAGCCCTTTAATCAATGCTCAAAAATTGATTCTTCATGTCATCATCACTAAAAAACCTTAAAGAGAAAGAGTTGCAATCGAACCATATTACTTGGGATATAAAATCATATTATAAAGACAGAATGAAGCTAAATAGATTTGCTTGTAAATTGGATTAGTCTACAGATAAACAAGGTATTTCATAATAATTCAAAAGTCAACCATCCGTGCTTTAAAGGTGAAAGAAGTCTACATTAGGTCTAAAAATGATATTGTGTCTAGCAGGTTAAGGTGATTGAAGAACTCAACGTTTGCAGGTCTCAATCCGTACTCAGTCTTACCATTTTTAACGCTTATTACTAACATCTCCCCTGACTCTACACAAGCACGTATGGTTTAGTTGAGCAGGGCCCAAAATAATTATATTATATACGATCTAGTTCTTAAAAAAAATGCTTATATACATACCTCAGCATATTTGCTGGGAACCTCTGCTTTCTCAACTCCTAAACATATTTTACATTTGGTGGATGCGGCCATTTGAAGAACAACTTGTCCAACACCTGAACCAAGATCAACGAACACATCGTCCGATGTGATCTCTATTTGATCTATCATCTGGCATATTAATTCATAAGATGTTTCCCCGTAGACCTAAAAATAAAACAATACTAAAAATTAAAGTAACAATAAATTAAACACAATAGGAAAGTCAATAGCTTTAAAAAGATAAAAAATAGACAAATAAAAACTGATAACTGTCTATTACCATTTTATTTGTATAAATAAATAAAATGATATAATTTTTGTAATTCATTATTGTTAACTATTTTTTACATATTACACACCTAAATAGAATTATTTGTTTTTTTTTATATCAATGATCATTTTTTAAAGGTTTAATTAGTTTCTGTTAAAATATGTCCAGTCATAAAAGGTCCCATCGTTAAAAATAGTATCCTGATAACATTTTCCAAAAAAAATAATCTGCATATTGTATGTGCATTGGACTGTACCCCCATAGAAATATGCATAGATTCTAGATTCATAGATTCTTCATGCACATAGAAATAATTGATATTTCATTAGCCTCGCATCATAAACACAATAACAAGGTAATCGGAATTGTAACTAATAATGCTCCCAGAAAATACAAGCAATAAGGCAAATAAAAACAGTAGTTATTTTTAATATTAATATAATTTAATAAATATTGGATAATTAAAGGGTGCCAGTAACTTTTCCTACACTGGTAACACTCCTTCATATATTTTTATAACTTGTTTTCTAATTTTATTTACAAATTGAAATTGAATTGGCAGACTCTTGGGAAGTTAAATATTAATTATTATTAAAGTAATTCGAAGTAGACTACCTTATTAAAATGTCCAGACTGATTATGGTTTTGGATTTGAAGAAAAATATTTTGGATTTTAAATTATCAAAATTGTAATTGACTTACCTCCGGAGAAAAAGGTTCATACTGGTTGAGCTTATCAGGGTCCGCTACAGCCTGATTGTAAATCTGTTGTAAAACATGTTTGAGAAGGCCCCTCGACGGATATTTGTTCTGCCGCTGAATTGGTAGTGAGGTTCCCTTTTCCTGTAAAAAAAAAAGTAACTTATCAGAATATTTAATCTAAATTTATAGTTAATTTGAAATTACGATAACCAACAAGAGAAGGACCAGAGTGGTAATTATAGGCTATGCAAGCATTATTCGGCCCGTCTAATAAAAAGTCAAATAAAATTAGGCGGGTATTGACCGATACATTTTCCCAGCCTAGAAAACATAACATTTATTCAGTATATTTATTTCAAGAAACAACTTTGAAGGCAGAGATGAGTAACATAAAACAATAAAAGTAAATACAACAATAACAAGATACAAACAATAAGAGTAACAATTAAGCCTAAGCCTACCTACACTTTATACACAGTTATTCGTATAGATGAAAAGAGATAGCAAGTGAAAGGTGAATTAGGTAAGTACATATAAATCCAATATTTTGACACAACTGATGTTGCTGAAATTAAACAAAATGTCATTTTATTAATAAAACTTTTTATAAAATGTTTATAAAACAGATGCTTTACGCAATTACTATAAATAACAAGAATTGCTATGACACTGTGCAGCTATAATATAATATAATATCAACTACTTCTATACATTGTGTCGTGTAGTAAATTATTTAACCAATTTAAATACTAACTACGTTTTACAGTTAAGATCTACAGACGTCATTAAAGGCATCTCCCACCCAGATTACTAGCATTCGATTTATGATAAATTTTAACACCATTTTAGTTTTTTTTTTTTAATTAAAAGGGCTAGAGTAATGAAACAACTCTCTTTCCCGCTCCTAATTACTAAAATTGTGATTTATTTAATACTAACTTTCCCAAATTTGATCTTTTTTCAATACTATGCCATTACACAAAACCATGGACCAAATTCCTAATTTGGTTCTGTGTTATATCAGTTTTTTTTGTTTATATATATATATATAATCAAAGCTTATATTGGTGTATTTCATGTTTTTTTTATTATTTTTATTTGAATTTAAAATCGTCTTTTCTTATTTATTTATCTTATTTAAATTTGTTCAATATTATTCTTTTTAACATCTACCTAACTAGGCTACCCTAGTTTAAGGAATGTAAACTTGAATTTATTTTGTCTACGTCATTACCTGTATAGTGTACAATTTCTGTTGGGTAACCACAATAAATAAATAAATAAACACTGGTCAAATATTTAAATTTATAATAATTATAATATGGCACTGAACATTTTTTTACGTGTTTCTATTTGTTTTAAATTTTATTTTACTTAAGTTTTTATTTTACATATCTCATTTGCACGTTTACTCGTATAAGTTTTACACATTTGTCTAAGGATTAAATTTGGGTTAATTTTAATGCCATTTTATAAATATGCCCATGTATACGGATATGTGAATGAAAAGTTGTGGTGCCGATGCGTCGCATCTGCTACAAAAGGGTATAATTTTATTATACTTGATGAAGTAAAATAAAATTAAATGTTCATTTAATGCTCTCCATTTTCTTTAAATTTCTCAAATCTCTAATGTGTATATATATTACCATGGTGACTGCCTAGTTAGGTAGGGTTACCTATGTAATGGTGAAAAATATGATGTATTTTTATTTTTTGAATTAAAAAAAGTTATTATTATTAATATAGATGCGTTTGTATTAATTTTAACTATCCAGTAATAAATAACACTTTCCAACAGCTGTGCTGTCATATTTTTCAAATTCGAATATGATATTTGAGTGCTCTATCGAACTATCAATGTTTCATTAATCAGTACTAAAAATTTGTTGACTTTTATGTTATGTATTTATATTATTCGACCAGCCTCCAATGTGATCTAAGCGGCTATGATTGTTTTTCGAGAGCATCAAATCTATAGACAAAAATTCAACTCTTTCATTTTTGTACTTTTCGAGTTGAAAGCTGCAACGTACGGACGGACCTATGGATGGACAGACAGGTGGCCAAAGGTTGGAGATAGTGGCTTCTAATACATGAATGTATATAAAAGTAAATATTGTATTATAAATACAAGCAATTTGATAAATAATAATTACATATTATGTGATAAAGTTATCTATAATATTATAGGAACACACAAAAAAATAAAACCGATAATTATATATAAAACCATATTTATAAAATTTTAAAAATATCCATTACATACGTATTTACAGTGATAATTTTTGGTTGACAAATGAAAATGATGGGGATATTTTCAAATTCAAGGGCAGATATTGATGTAAAATACTTACAACTGTCAATAGTATAAAGCAGAAAAAATATATATATTTGTCTGTTCGCATTTGTTTGTTGTTTCTAAACTACACAATCGATTTTGATGTGGTTTTTACCATTATTTAGAGAATTTCTTCCGGGTGGTTTATGTGTATTCATATTAAATTTAAAAATAGATAAATCTCAATTGTTTTGTAATACAGTCGTAAAAAGACGCCTTTAGGGCACTTATGCTTAATAAACCATTAGGGATATATCCAATTAATATACTGCAGAATTGTACATTTTGGAAACGTTCTAGGTCAAGGACGTAGGGGTTCTAGGTCATTTTCAGTTCTGCCGAGTGCCGTAGATATGAGTCGTAGCGCGCCGAAGGCGCCGTTAAAGCCTAACTGCTTTAACAGATAATTACTGATAGATAATCGTCGGACCTGAGACTTTATGACCTACAATGAAAACGTATCGGTCAGTTAGGTTAGGTTGGCCCTGGCGACGCGACGCGTTCAAGGCCGCACTGCAGCTTGCCTGGCCATCTTGAGGGTGCGACCTTCCCTCTGCCTCTCCCTCCCTTATATCGGATGTGATAAGGACCGCACTATTATGTAAGTCCTCCGTTTACGGGCGCCATAAACAGTTTCTGCCATACTCGTTAGGCGACTAAATGAAACAGGCTTTAATGACGACATTAATACGAGCGAGATTTCCTTATTTCTAGGATGTGTACTTCGGACTACGAAACATATATTATTAATCGCCGTAATTAAGTAAATGTTATTATTTTGTCAATAATCAGACTTTAAATCATTGTAATTATATAAGTTTTAAATTACTACTTTCTGGTAAGTTATTAAATATGAGAAAAAAAAATAAAAAAAAAAAATTTGCGAAATTGGTGTTGTTGGCTAATATCAAAAACAAAAGCAAAAAAGTTTATTGTTCACAAAGACCATGCCAATCGTGTTCTCGGAATTCACAGCCTCCATGTTAGACGAATAAAAGCCGAAGAAAAAATTAACAGAAGAAAGTAATTTTAGTAGAATTTTAAAATAGCATATGTTTAGACCAGACAATAACCAAATTCATATGAGCATATCGCGCACAATCGTAATAAATTAACTTGAATGCTTAAAGTTATATAATATAAGTAACTAAATGAACCCTTATTAATTTAACTTTTTTTAAATGTTGCAATAAGCGATCCCAACCGCAGAAAGATAGCGTTGACGTCTAGCCCTAGGACTCCAATATGTAATCAAGTATTTTAAACTATTTTAAATCGTAATTATTACGATTTTAATCAAATTTCAGAAAGTATATTAAAGCATCGTAAATGTAGGTACAATAATATCCCGATTGTAGAGTTTCTAAAAAATAAATTAATTATATTATGTTCGAGATAATAATATAATTTATAAGTCGTACGCTAACAGTGATAACAATTGAAAGTATTATACAGTACGCGGTAGAAATATACTCCAAAGTATGAAGGCTCGATTCGAGTGTGATGGGTACTGTTGAAATCTTTGAATGCTCAAAGTTCACATTTATCCCGTTATGATATGTTTTACCCTACGATGTACGAAAAACATGTATAGGTTCATCACAATCTACTGTGCCTACTGTGAACTAAAGTATTTCGCTCGGCGGGAGGAACAGAGCGAACCCGGGGGGCGGGGGCGGGGGCGGGGGCGGGGGCGGGGGCGGGTAGAAAGGGAAAATCGATATTAGCCAACGATTAACGCGCCGCCCAGCGAAAGGGAACCTTATTTACGATTCGCAAGTTGAGCTTCTGAGAAAAAATATAAGCAGAATATTTGATGTGATGACGCTGACTAGAAGACCACCCACCCTCATGATTAACCGTGATGTCCTAAAATCTTCATGATGCACCAATGACCCGATTAGCCCTTCATAGGAGACTCCTAATTATAGGACCGCAGGCTAGCATTTGTAAGTTTCATCGTGCATTTTTCCCATCTAAATCGTATTCAAAAATCGCGATGAAATTTTCAAATCAGATAGATATAAAACCTTAATACGTTAATACTCTTATAATAGATTTTCACACACAACAAAGAGGGCACTTTTGTGTGGAAACGAAACGTCGACTGTGTTATGACCTATCCGTAAATGACACATATTCAATAGCATGGCGCCTGACATGGCTGACTAGCTGGTATTTATCTCATTAGAGTGCGTTTACAAGGCTGTGCGAGAATTCAAATGATGGCCATGATGCAAAGAGCGGCTGTTTGCACTCATAGTACACACGAACCCCCCCCCCCTCTCCCCTCCACGCGAACGTGCATTATACCTACGTAAATAAAACAACACAATTAAATATGTAAAAATAAGGGAATATTCAATAGAAAAAGACTTCAAAATAAATCAAACGTGATAGAGAACCAGAACGTAATTGCGATCGTGGCAGTCTAGTGGTTAAGACGTTGGACTACTGGCCCAAAGGTCGCGGGTTCGAATCGGCACATTTTCAACGCTTCATTACCACCGTCTCCCCTGCACAGGCACATTTGTCTTACTCGAGTAGGTCCCAATTCTATATGACCTAGGTCAAAGCAATTCTTTTAAAAAAAAAAATGCAACCCAAAAAGTAAGCACATTACGTGACATCGACATGAAAACGTTGAATATTTGAAACATGTTATTTTATTATTTTATATGCATAAAAAATAAGGGTAAAAATAAGTATTTGTTGTCAGAATAAAATTAAATTAAATACCAGTAAAACCTGACTAATGTATATTACTTATTATATTATACACAATCTATATTTTTTTTAGGAAAGGAAACATTTTTATAGAGTGCTATCTTAATAATATTTTGTAACTTAATATTTAACAACTAATATGGATCCAATATTGATAAATTCCCTGTCATATGAAAAAAAAGAAAGAAATAGCGTTACGTTATGGTAAATAAAAAAAAAAATCAAACGTGCATACCGAGTTAAAAATCTCCTCTTTATTTTAAGACGGTTAATAAGAATTGACAATGACTAGTTCCTATTCAAAAATGTTTGTCAGCAAAAAGCGCATAATAACAACTAATATAATCTAACTTACTTGGGAAAACAGAACACACATCCTTCCTGCATTTCAGTTTTTTTAACACTGCACTGTTATAGTTCATTATTACGAAAAGTTACGAAAAAATAACAAAAATCTCGGATAGAATTTATAACGCAATAGGTACTTTAGTATATAGTCAGGTTCGAGACACAATATAATAAGGCGAAATGTTTTATTTCAACATTCCAATAAATGACGAAACGTGATATTTTTTAATGATTGCATGCACTTATATGAGACGTCATCGCATAGGATGGTGCGCAGGAAGTTATTGAGAAAAGTATAAATAACGACACTCAAAATTTCAAAACATGGTAACTCACGCTTATTATCTAAACTCCTAAATTTGCTATATCCCTAAGTAAAATCCAAAGTTCTTGAACGTTTTCAAACTAACAAGTTCCTAAAATAAAACCAACGAGAGGTTTTACGATTTGGCGTTCTGTACTGTTGCCGTGCAGTCGACGGATGCGTACTGAATGTTATTGTTCTAATCGGGAGGAATGCTCCAAGGTGGTGGTGGTGGTGGTGCGGTGTGCTGTACGATGGACTCGTCTGGTCATTGCACCGGTCGAATATTCCGAGGCGTTTCTCAGATCATACAAAAGACTTATTTAGCTCTGCCTTCAGCAGTCAAGTATTTAGTAACGTCATTGAATGGTAACGTATAAAATCTATGCCAATAATCGATTCCAACGTAGGTTGTAATGCGACATTATAAATAGGGTTTATTGAAGATTAATTAATGTTTAATTATATAACTAAAACAAAATTTATAAAACATATTACTATTTTGGGCTCTACTCAAATAAGCTAAGTTTACTTGCACTATGGTTAGTGATTCTTCTACGTGCATTTATCTTGTGTTTACGAAATAAAATCATTTGAATTTGAATAGAATTTGAACTTGAACCCACGACCGCTGATCTAGAGATTTAATGTCTCGCGATTGGCTAAAAATATGTTACAACTATCCCCGCAGAACATTAAAAATATATATATAAGGAAAAATAATAACAATTTTGATATTAAATAAGATATATGCTTATCAGCTACGCTGCCTGCCTATTATAATAATAATAAATCTATCGGTTTATTCTCAATTCACACATTTTATTGTTAAACAGCATCTGCTCAAAACTAACAAAAAAAAAACTTATATTTTATTTATTTAAAGAGCTTACAAAACACTATAGCGCTACTAATTTAAATTAGTAAAATTATGCACAATAAGCTTTAAAGTAGAATTGTCGATGACATTGTAGATTATACTTTTACCGTAGAGTTGAAATGAATGATTTGATCTGACAATCAACGCTGATTTTTTTCTATTTGGATGACATGACAAAATGTGAGAAAATTAAAGTAGTTTTATTATGCACTTATCCTTTAATATTGACATTCATTGGCAAGGCAGAGAGTTTTACACCTCAGTAAAATTAAATAAAGAGTTTGTTATTATAATAAGTTATTTCTATGTAGTTAGTGTTAATTACACACAAATCAAATATATTTTGTACCATAATGTATCAATGAAGTATGGCATGTATATTATAAGATAGTAAAGTAAGAGTTTATTTCCAAGAACAACTTAATGCAATATATCGATATATCATGCCTAGAGTCTTCGACATTTATACTACTCGTACTCGTATTACATAACTTAAAATACATCACAAAAAATATATATATAAATTGTAAATAGAAGTTTTATAATTATGCTTAAATATACTATTTTAGAATTAATATGAAGAATAACTGCCACATAACATTTCTTCCTTTCAATTACAAGTCTTTGAATTCATACAGATTTTTTTTTATTAAATATGTTTTAATGGCTCTTTTCAAAATTAATATATTTTTTATGTTTTTATATTCTCCGGGTAATTTATTGAACATTTCTAGTCCTCTATATAAACTAGTTTTTTGAAATGTGGACATACGAGGAGATACACAGGTAGTGGAAGTAAGAAATAATAATAATTGAACGGACCATTGATGCATTGATGATTACAATTCGATATTTCAACATGGAGAGTTCGGCTCCGCGTTATTCTGTTCGACGGAAACTGATTATTTGAACCAGATGTGAGAAATCGTGGGTTTTCATCACTATAGCGGCCTCATTTTCGACGTGCCAACGATACAAAATCGATCTTGATTATTCGATTGTTTCAGCGATCTTTCGACGTTTGGGCGACTATTAATACGACCAAAGTCACGCCGCGAAGGCAACGTAAAAATAGCGCGTTCCGTGCTCGGCGGCCGTGTTGTTAAAAATGTTCCTTCTTTATAATAATATATTCCCTCCGCGGAGGACGGACGGACTATTCTCGTTCGAGTCCTCGCGACTCCTCGTCAGCGCGTTGCCCGCGCAGTGCACGGCTATATTTTATTCGACAACGGTACATTGACAAAGTTCCGACGGACGTGAACCCATCGGAACCACAAGCGCATAGCAGTAGAATGGAATGGAGGGTCCACTTGAAATATCGAAATATCTTTGTATTGGTCTTTTTGAAGTAAATCTTCTTTACGCGTAACTTATACATTTTAATCGAAGGCAGTGAATGAATACAATTGCGGCTCGCTCATTCAGTTAAATCTGGGAGAGTGAATGTTGATGTACTCATTCGGCTAGCTGTCAGTAGATTTTTGGTTATCTGTCACGTTGATATCATCTTATAAACATAAATAGGAGTGCCGAATCATTGTTAAATGTAGATACCAATTTGGGACTATAATTTTGAAATATAGATTAATATATTATTATGCACTTAATGACAAATTTAATCAACTTTCACAAGCTTTATTCTTTATTGAAAGAAATCAACAGTCTTACAAACGAATGATATTGACGATAAGTTTACATATAAAAATATTTGTAAAACTAATAAAAGATTTGCTGAGAAATATTTGATGAGAGACTAATATTTGATGAGAAAACGATGTCAAGTTTACTCACCTAGCCAACCGCAAAGTTTTCAATTTGGTAAGTATTTTGTACTAATAGGAAAAAAACTAGAGATAGGATTTTTAAAGTAATTTGGCTACGGGGTCTAATGTATCAGTTCATTTTGGAAAAAGGGTCCAAAATAGTTTGGGAATCCCTCCATGTGTAGACAAGACTCCAGAAGCAGTTAACTACACATTATTATTATTTATGGCGAATTTCATTATTATTCACTGCAGACCAGAGGTCCTTTCTTTTCTCCAAACAATATTACAAAATTGTGATTAGCCCTGAAATTGCGCTTCGATGCTATTGGCGTGTTTGAGGTGGCAAAATGCACAGACATTAATAACTTGTCGCTTCTGTGAAAACAAGTTATTTTTATACTACAAGACCTCCCTAGCTCCACTATACCGGCCAGACAACCTCTTTGCTTCTTCATAAACTAAAAACAGTCTTGAATGATAGGTCAAATTGGGAAGGCCGGAGATCTTATTTACACGGTTAAACATCTTTGTCATACATAGCTCGTCCCGTTGGTTGTCTGGTTATCAATATAAAATCGAGTCGACAACACCAATGGCGACGGTCAATATGAAACAAAATAGCGCTAAGAGTTGTGTTGATTTTTGATTACCGATATTATATTGAAGGAACGAACATAACACCCCACATGAGAAAAATCCTATTTGATTTAATTATAATGTAAAACAATCGTACAGAATGATTAGATTATTATTGGCCTAGGTTTAAAAAAAAAACTACAACAAAATGACTAAATAAAATTATGAATTGATAGGGAAAAATAATGTGAAAAAGGCAGTAAGTAACCCACTCAAGAATGAGTTCAAAGTCAGCGGCCGGCACAGGCAGTACTCACTGACCGTGAATTAGCACTCGATTTAGATTACAAAGGAAAAAACTGGCCAGTAATTATCGAACATCATAAATATTTACCGCGCTTTTATTACCAATCAACAGCTATGGACAGAGCATTAATTTTGTCATGGCAGAATCTATAAACATTTTAAATAATGTCGGATACATCTTACAACAATGTCCCACGAGCACGTGCCACCGTCTGCGTCGAAGAATTGCCAGTTAAAACATTGAGGAGCTCTCTTCGCGTTTAGTGTTTAAATTTATACAATGCTTTATCTTCAGTATGAACAAAATACTTCGTTTAATAATCCAACACCGATAAAAAATACCTGAAAAGTGTAGATATAATCAATAAAAATTATATGTACCGGTTGTGTTTAAAATAACTAATGTCATTTTAGGAGGTCGATATATATCGACAACTAAACCGGTCTCGGGAAATAATAATTTTGAAAAAGAAAAACCATATTAATATATTTTCTTGTTTAACGTCTTCTTAGCTTGGTTAAAATAAACATACAGAAAAATAAATACATAAAGCATTAGAGCGTGAAATAGCTGTAGATTCTCTGCATTATTTAATCATAAAAACAAATATATAAATATAAAAAACAGACTTCAAAATAAATAAAAATATATATGGAAATTCCGTGTAAGAAATACAGAAGTAAACAAAAAATATTTAGAACGGTAAAATTACCATAAGAGAAATTCCCATTAGATGCAAAAAAAATATTAGATATTGCCAAGCCCATATTCATAGTGAATTGAAAACCTCTTCCTTTTTTGAAGTAGATTAATTGTTTTTTTTTTTACACAAATAAACAGTTTTTAGAGTTTAAAAAACGAAACATCGTTTTTTTTTTTAATTTGTTTTTACGAAACATTATTTGCCCATCCAAACCGTCCAAAATAAACATATATTTATGCTTGTCAATACTTTAAATTCTTTTAATGTAATGTCTTTTTGTCTGTATAAATAAAAATGAAATGTTGTCCATTATTAGTAAGAAACTCGAGAATGGCTGGTTCGAATTTGGCTATTTTTAAATGTTTATACTTAATAGTTCAAATGAGGTATAAAAAAAATATATGTAAAAGTTGCCCCGAAAATTTTAACAGCTAGTTATGAATAAAAATGTAATAAATATATTGCGCAAATTATATGACGCTGTTACTTCTGAATATATCGCGTGAAGATATTTACCTAAAAACACGAACATTTTACCTTTACGAATTCAAGATATATATTTGTTGAACATTTACGGGCTTAGCACTTTATTAATAAAATTAAGAAAGCAAGTGATTGCTTACTCTCAATAATAGCCTGAAGTATATTTTAAGTTATGTTTGTATATCGATACGTAAATTACTATTTTACCATCCAATGTTACATACTTTCTTCACCGGGTCTCACAGCCAGATCCCCCATTGCAGTTTCAGTAAAAATCGGCATGACTTGCAATCTTTCTTACTATTTAGAAAAATGTGTTACAGTGTAGTTAGTGTGTAGGTATTTATTTTATGGTAGTAAATGTGCGTACGTGCGGTCGAGTGCACAATAACTACGCGTATTAAAAAAAAAATCAAAGTACCAGTGTGGCGGGCGATAGTAGCGCGCCGCCAGCGCCATGACCCTTGGGAGTCTGTTGACTCATTAGCACTCGACTGACAGTAGACCTAACTAAAAAATGGCTTCATCAAATAAAGAAGCATCATAAAAGACCAGCAAACAGACAGATAAGGTTTTTCAGTTTTACTTTTTTAAAGTGTTTGGATAATTTCTAGCGCGAGTTATGCCGTTTCCAGCACAATGACATGCCCCAATTCGAGGACGTCGATAAAAATTCCAATATTGAAATAGAGCGCACTTTCCCGCAAGAGATCCTTCTCAACGGGGGGGGGGGGGGTGGTTCGTCTTCCCCTTAGATAAATACTACATAAGCATAATTTCCGCGACGCCGCAGAATATGGGTTAAAAAGGGGCTGGAAAGAAATCAATACTACGCGCTCTCTAGGCCTGTACGCATATAGGAATAATACCTTTGCTTCGGGGAGATTCGCGGGGATGCTGGATACTCACCCCCTCCCCCTCCCCTCCTTCCCGCACCGAC
Source organism: Neomicropteryx cornuta (assembly GCA_020383195.1). Classification (NCBI taxonomy): domain Eukaryota; kingdom Metazoa; phylum Arthropoda; class Insecta; order Lepidoptera; family Micropterigidae; genus Neomicropteryx; species Neomicropteryx cornuta. The sequence continues at coordinate 19,805,052 of JAHKQU010000014.1, forward strand.
GCGGCGACCGAATGAATAAGTAACTTTCGCACGCTCACAAATGACAATTATTATTAAACAGTAAGCACAAATTATAATATCGTGGTCATAGCGTGAAAAATGTTTAACTAACAAAACAGTAAGTACTTCAGAGATAATGCCACTTTGCTCTCACACAAACAAAAATACATTTAAAAATAATATAAAAACAATTTTCGCATATTGAACGTGAAATACACTTAATACATACAGCAGTAAATACCATGACGGTTTGTTCTCAGTCACTGTTCAAATAGTTAAGAGGACATCAAAATATGTAGTTTGGTAAAATAAACTCAATTTTGGAAAAAAATACAGTTCCTTTTAGCTACGATCACGATATTTTATTAAACATTTTAAATCCATACATTTTGGTAGCACTAACATAAAAAATTTCTAATCGACCACCAAAGTTTAAATCATAACTTATGTATAACATTGAAGAATATAATGTATTACAAAGTACAATTTAAATCATTCATTATGTTTCTTACTTTCTACATTTTTGATCGCCACCTTCGTACTTCGTCACAAAACCATTATAATAACAGAGTGGTAACTCGAAAATAAAACTTAAGTAATAAATAGGTAATTGAATGCAAATTGGGAATTAACTTAGGTTCCTCGAGCAGAAAACGCTTTGATTTCTGAATTTTTTAAATCTCTTCTCTGCCAGAGTGCGATCTTATTTCAAATTTTATTAAAGAAATAAACAGTTATCAAGCATATATAAAACACACACATAAAAACCGAATATTTATCACTGAAGTATTTACAATTATTCACGTTATTATATTAGAAAATTGTTTTTAGGTTGACTATAAGAACGTCAATTCTATAGAACGCCGAATTTATTACACACGTATGTTTAAAATAATTTAAATGCAAGAAACATAAAACAAGAAATACAAGAAACATGTTATACAACAACAAGAAGAAATATGCAATGAGAAGAATAAAAGAACAAGAAATATGTTAAAGTTAATAATGATGTACTCGTATACACATATTTTTGGTAATATTAAAATAAAAAATTGCGAAATTGAATACTAAAAATAACTTCTATTGGCAGCACTAAACAGTTTGGTAGGTTTCCTACGGATTTTTTTTCGTACCCTTGTCCCTTCATCGCGAGTACGGTAGGGTTAATTCAATGGGGTGTGTATTCGACAAATACCTACATAGTAAAATTCTATAAGAGGGTTATTTGTTCGTCTTTAATAAAGTATACATATAAAAACATGAACATCCTAATCTCAAATGTTTAAAACATTTTGAATAATCAAAATGTTTCAAAAAGCACATAAGTGCTTGACGTTTTGGACGTGAGTCTCCGTTTACGCGAAGAAGTTCTCTAGGAATTGCCTCATGTTTTCGGTAAGACTGCCGCTGGTCAGAATACATGTGGAATCAGTATCAGGTAGTGCTTACGGATGCGTTTAAATGAGAATGCAACCTGATAAACGTCATAATAAATAGTGCTGATACGTTTTTCCGCACGAGGTATGAATTCACTGTCGCGATGGGATAAATATGCAAAAAGATAGCTCGCTAGACTGGGAGGAAGGAGGAGCTTCTGTTATGTACGCGTAGGTAGGTTTTCAACGAGAGTGTGCACTTGACAATAGCACACGAAGCGAGGCTTTTGTAGGGCGCCACTCTCTAGCTATCCGTGGAGTGGCGGGTGGTTGTTTTCTTAGTGTAGGGTGGTTGTAGGGAAAAAGAATTTTAACTACAAATACATTCTGTTTGTGTTACGGTGGACGCATTCATTTCAAGGCTTTTAATAATTGTTTAATTATGACAAGAAAAGTTATATTGGTTAAAATGTTATAATCTTCTGAAATTATTAAGCGACCCGACTATAGGGAGCTGTCGACATTTTAGATTACGTAGATTTCAGCTAGGTTGGACATATTTTACTGCTTAATTAATCAGGCAAAACGTTTGTACCCTACTACCTAGGCTCATATCATCATTACAGGTGCCATTATTAGGAAAAGTGTAGGTTGTTGAAATATTGTTGTCCGTCGTATAGTAAATCAGATAACTATACTATGCATATTTAAATAAAAAGCATATATAATAGAAAAAAATTCTGAAAAAGGTGTATAAAAAAGTGAATACCTGCTCCCTCTCTATCTGCTTGAGATGGAAAGGAAAGGTTAGTTAAGAAAGTATAGGTTATAGATCTACGAAAACCCATATATATTTATAAAAATATATGGTTTTGTCTATTTTGATTTTTTTCTTTAACTTTACTTTTGATAGGTTTTTACTTTTTACTTTTGGTTGTTATCTATTTTATTGCTTTTGCATTTTATTATATTGTTTTTTGTTTTTCCTTTTTCTTATTGATGTAACCCTTTTGAAACTTTTATACTGTATATAATATGTTTTTTTTTTCAGCCACAGAAAAGGCACCGTCTTTGTGGGGAAATGTAAAGGTGTTTCGTAAAAAAAATAATAATAAAGTTTAAAAAAAAAAAAAAGGCACCATATCACCCCTTTATGGAGGTTCAATCGAACTGGCAACCTGTATAACAAACACAGTATAAACCAAGGTTGCTCAATCCAGTTAGTACAAATTTTCACCATCACAGTACAAAAAAGGTAAAAATGCTACTTTCCTACAGGACTAGTCGCTAGTCTGGTAGAAGATCGACACTCGAAAAATCGACTCATCAATTTTCCCAACGACCATCGACAGCGAATGAAAGAGACGCCAGAGTCGAGTCGACTGTCGACTAGCAACCCAGACTAGGCCCACAGGCAAGTAGCTAAAATGACAATTCGCAAATAAAAATTAAATATTATTAAAATATAAACATTCTCAATGTAACATTTTTAACATTTAATTAAATTTCTACTTAATCTATAATTATTGTATAACAACATTTAGTGTAATGAGAAAATTGTATAGGAAATAACATGATTATTCAATTATTAATACTGGGTCCTAGAACAATTTGAAAGAGCTCATATCTAACAAGGCTGGACCCATACTAAGTTCGTTTGAGCATTCAGTAATAATTACGCAGTAGGCCTATTTCATTACTAAAACTTGATCAGGTATGTGAGTCTAGTGAGTACTAGATATTTTTAACGAATTTTAATTAAATAAACTTTCAAGATGTCTCAGTTTTGAAATAATACATCGATAATTATGCAAGAGCAATCAATGGCAACCCCATTTCCCCGGCGTAGTTAGGACCTACTACTAGTATGTTAGGACGACTACTAGTATGTTAGGACCTACTACTAGTATGTTAGGACCTACTACTAGTATGTTAGGACGACTACTAGTATGTTAGGACCTACTACTAGTATGTTAGGACCTACTACTAGTATGTTAGGACCGACTACTAGTATGTTAGGACCGACTACTAGTATGTTAGGACCGACTACTAGTATGTTAGGACCGACTACTAGTATGTTAGGACGACTACTAGTATGTTAGGACGACTACTAGTATGTTAGGACCTACTACTAGTATGTTAGGACGACTACTAGTATGTTAGGACCGACTACTAGTATGTTAGGACCGACTACTAGTATGTTAGGACCGACTACTAGTATGTTAGGACCGACTACTAGTATGTTAGGACGACTACTAGTATGTTAGGACGACTACTAGTATGTTAGGACCTACTACTAGTATGTTAGGACCGATTACTAGTATGTTAGGACCGACTACTAGTATGTTAGGACCGACTACTAGTATGTTAGGACCGACTACTAGTATGTTAGGACCGACTACTAGTATGTTAGGACCGACTACTAGTATGTTAGGACGACTACTAGTATGTTAGGACGACTACTAGTATGTTAGGACCTACTACTAGTATGTTAGGACCGACCGGGACTTGCGCCTCCCCTATCCGAAAAAAGCACCCCGCCATCGACTTCCCACGAGCGATGACTCCGAGAGCAGGTCGCTGAGCTCGGCGAGCCAGCGTCCGCGGGGCGATGCGCCGGGCGGTGATTCAAAATACGCACAGTAACCTGTTTGTACGGCAAAAAAGACCACAGCCTTAAGGTCACCGACCAGAAATGTAAGTAAGAGTAATGTAATATTTATTGAAATACCGGTTTCGCCATCATTTGTCGATTGCTCCCATTCAGGTTTGTCATTTAAATGTGAAATTAAATAGCCGAATAGATTCTAACAACCTTCCCAAATAAGCGTTAAGCGTTCGGTTCCACTGTAAAATGACGTTTAAACTATTTATTTATTTAATCTTAAAAATGCTACATAAAATAATAACAAATGCAAAAAAAACATGTACATTGGTCAACAACTTAGCCGACTTACCAGGCATCACCCATTCAACGTCTATATTTTAATAAGGTAAACTATATAAACGTAATTAATTACTGTATTTAGGTTATTTTGTCCACTTTATTAATCAAATAAACAAAATAACCTAAATAAGGTTATTAATATAAATAATCTATATTAAAAATAGGAGTATGATTGCGTAAATGAAAACAGACATGGGAAGTTTAAACATAAATTGGCACTGCAGCTGATAAAACTTATACAAGATCTATACGCCAGCAGTTTCACTGTGGTGAGGATTAACGTCATGAAATGCAAACAATTTAAAGAGAAAAAAAAAAAGGCCCCGGCAAGGGTTTATACTCTCGCCTGACCCTTTTAAAAGATATGGTTAATAAATCATACAACCTTTTGAGAACTAAAAGGAAGGTTACATATATAATAGGTGGGGAAAGAATTTTAGATCTCCGATTTGCAGAAGACACAACTCTTATTGCACAATCAGAGAAAGAGTTGGCCGAACTCCTCCGTAAATCGAAGACTAAGATTAGGGTGATCGACTGGAATAATCAAATGCCCAAAAGGGAAATTTGATGGTCTCGAATCTAGATGTGATAAAGCCCTATGTTGAAACCGGATCTAAAATTGCTGAAAACGTGCACTAAGAGGAGAAGAGCTAGAATGGGTAAAATGGTAAGGACTTAATTATATAAAATATGAAAAAAAAACACAATATCGCATGTAAAAAAAATACTTGAAAAATCCCTGGTCTTCTCCATCTTCATCCATGGTACTATAACGTGGACTCTCAACGTAAGAGGATAGATGCTCTTGAAATGAGGCGCTGGTGCAGGATGTTGAGAACACCATGGACTGCAAGACGTGCCAATCATAGAACAGTCATTGGCACGTCTTGCAGCCCACGGGATTTTCATTCAGTTTCCATTTCCATGGAAGCCCATGACGGTGGATTGATCGGGTCAAATTGGTAACGGGATCTCCATCTTCATCCATGGTTGTATAACGTGGAAACTCAAAGCAAGAGGATAGATGCTCTTGAAATGAGGTGCTGGTGCAGGATGTTGAGAACACCATGGACTGCAAGACGTGCCAATCATAGAACAGTCATTAGCACGTCTTGCAGCCCACGGGATTTTCATTCGGTTTCCATTTCCATGGAAGCCCATTACAGTGGATTAATCAAGTCAAATTGGTAACGGGATCTCCATCTTCATCCATGGTTGTATAACGTGGAAACTCTGAGCAAGAGGATAACTGCTCTTGAAATGGGGCGCTTGTGAAGGATGTTGAGAACACCATGGACTGCAAGACGTGCCAATCATAGAACAGTCATTAGCACGTCTTGCAGCCCACGGGATTTTCATTCAGTTTCCATTTCAATGGATTGATCAAGTCAAATTGGTAACGGGATCTCCACCTTCATCCATGGTTGTAAAACGTGGAAACTCAAAGCAAGAGGATAGATGCTCTTGAAATAAGCCGCTGGTGAAGGATGTTGAGAACACCATGGACTGCAAGACGTGCCAATCATAAAACAGTCATTGGCACGTCTTGCAGCCCACGGGATTTTCATTCAGTTTCCATTTCCATGGAAGCCCATTACGGCGGATTGATCGGGTCAAATTGGTAACGGGATCCTTTGCGGGATACGCCATAGGGCACTCCGAAATGCGTGAAAGGCGGAGGAAAGTTGGTAAAATAACAGAGTTGCCTGGAAGATCATAATCCAAAATAATGAGGCAATGATTACGGAAAAGATTTACATACATAAACAAGTGAACTAAGTAATTGGTATTTTGAAAATTTTAGGCAACACTGGTTCAAGAGAATAAAGAACATACATTTAAAATAATAATGAATGATATAATTATACATTTTTATATAAATTAACATTACTTGAAATTCAACTTATATAATAGAGAGATCAATCTAAAAAAAATGAATAGCACATCGTAATATACTCGACAGACATAAATATTCTACGAATTCTAACTACACGTTTTTCACAATAAATTAAACATTACATTATTTATTAATTTAAAATAACGGTCTTGCATTTTTATGAGTATTTCCGTAATTATTATAAGTTGTCAATAATTTGTTTTATTACCTATAATAATACTATAAATAAGTAAATTTCCCATGTAACATCTCATAAACACGGTAGCATCTTTATTTTCATAATATAGCTATATACGGCGTTATGCACAATCTCGTTAGTAGTCTGCTAAACCATATTGAGCGCATGGGCTGTCACTTTAGTAGTTAAACTAAGCTAGACTATGCATAACCGCGTGGGTATTCCCTCAAAAATAAACTAAACCTCACCCTCCGCCTCCTAATTAAATTAATCTTTACATGTATCTCTGCACTTTAGCGAAAACCTGTCATCAGTCAATTTTACACACAATTGTATGTACCATTCTTTTTATGACAAAAGTCTAAATTTTGCAAATATCCCGAAAAATCGGTGAATCTTAATATATTCTTTTATAAAACTTATAAGGCAGGTATTATAGCTTTGTCGGGTAGCTCGATTTGTTGTTCCGCGCGAACGGGCAACTTTCTCGCGATTCGATTCAACTCGGGGCCGGTCCGCTAGATCGCGTCACGTGTCCACACCAACGCACCAACATACGACATCATGCTATGCTATCTATGTGAACATCATTTGATTATATTCTAGTGCGATTCATCGCCGCTGCCGTGACGTCATGTGCCTAAGCGCACACTGACGCACGATTACTGCATACAATACAGCAAGCAGCAGTCGTCCTACTTCCTACCACCACCACCACCACCAGCCAATAACCGGTGCTTGTCTCTCTCTGGCCGCGAGGCGCGTAGGCGTTTTGTTTTGCATTATCGCCAGATTTCCTGCAAGACGTCGTATCGCTGTCAATGTGGCTTTTAAATAATACTAACTAAGCAATCTTAATGTGAGATTTATTTTAAGATCTGTACGGACATCAATCAGTTTGCTACGCATGCGACTACGCTCGGTGTTAATAATCATTTTAATACGAATAAAATATTATTTATTTATTGAAAGAATTACAAACAGCGAAATTGAACAAATTTACAGCTAATTATCATGTAATTGTTATACATTTAAAGAGTTATGAAATGAATATTTTATTTATTCGTCTAAACCAAAATAAATAACAGTAGTAACAGTTCAATACCAATTAATGTAACCAACAAGCGACCGTGCCACTGCGCTGATGTTCCCTGCCTTCTTAACTAGATGCCGTCTGTACCAAAGAAGGCAGTGACCGACGATTTTTATTAACTGACATTATTTCGGTATTAAACTAAAAGGAAAACTTTTGAAAAAGTTACACGCGTAAATAAACTGTATATGAGGGAAGAGTGAACGATTGTGAGATATGTGAGCGTGTGAATGAAGTGTGTAGGAAGGAGAGTGGAAAGTGGAATGTTGATATGTTAGGATGAGAAACAAGAGTGCATCGCAAAGTAATACAGGTTTTTAATCATTTATTTTAGGTATCTTGAATTTTAATAGTTTTTTTTTAACATTCGTATATCGAAAAGTGCAGTAAAATGGGTTTTATTCAAGCCTAAGCGCGTAATCAGTTAAAAACGCACGCCGATTATATTTATAGTCGTATGGTCGTAGCATGTTAAAATGTATTAAATAAAAGTTATACATAAAAATATATCAAACGTCCTATAATTGTCAAATTGGTATGCTGAAGATGCTTATAATTGAATAATATATTGTGCTTTATTGTCCGTTTAATTTAGTCGAAAATAACAACTAAGTAGATTAAAAAAAAAGGTGTTTCGAAACGAGCATCAAAGTAAACATTTTTGAACTCAATTCGTTGTTTTCCATTTGGGTACAGAAATAGCGAACGCGTTAACGTGACCCATTTCCACATTTCCAGCGACGACGTGAAAATGGCGAACGGCTCTGGAGCGGTAGAACGCGACCATACGATAAATACCATTGATACTTCTTTTTATTATTCTCATATACTTATAATTCGAATGTTATTTGTGGTGCAATGCAAAAAAACGGGGTTTTCCAAACGCGGTAAAAGAATTCCATCACCTCATGGTCCTGACCTGGGTACAAGATAGGACATATAAAATAGCTAAAGTTTAAATTAGTTATTAATTTTCATTTAAGACCTTTTTTTCGCCGACAAGTCACTATTAATGACACGACCTCCCCGTGTTAGCTGATAAGACATTATCTTACAGCAATAAGTTCGAATTTTTGAACCGCACTTATCAATTAAGTCAGTGTTTATTATTATTACCGATTTTGTAGGGCCTAGACGTTATTCTACTTTATTCCAACAAACAATTTTAATTTAATTGGTTAGGTAAATGATTTACAACAATTAATATGTAAGTTAAATACAGTTTATAAGAATGGTTTATGTTATGAAATATAATTATTATAAACTGAAATAATATCAAACAATGTGAATAAAGTTTTCTAAATTATTTAAAAAAAACATTACTGTTTGTAGTCAGGCAAGTACTACCAAATGACCAAAAAGTAGCGAATGGCTGTTATTACGTTAGTGTGTAGGCATACCGCACATTCTTTGTAAGATTGACTTAACTTTTTATTTAATTATGTAACCATATTCAGTATTAATACATATATATACGATTACATACATGTTGCTTAACAGTATATAAAATATTACGTATCATTGCTACATTAGAATAAAATCGAGAGTAATGTTCATAATTGTAAAAATATAATTTAAAAAAAACCAAAAAAATATAATTAAGTATATAAAAGATACATCAAAAATAGATTGGAAATTTTATTGTCTTTATAATAGAATAATTATGTTTCTTGTTTTATTTTCACCGAAAACTCTGGTTATATTATAAAAATATTTTGACTATCAGGCTTAAGGAATTTAGGAAGGAAGTTATTCAAATTCTTTGAGTAAATGAGTGAAACAGTACGTTATAGTAGGTAGATTCTTATATATTATTTTTATTCGTGTAAACTAACATTTAAAATAATATTAAATGTAAAATAAACCAACCCCTCCCCCTGTATAGCCTGCATAATATAATAATTAAAATTTAAATAAATTTTACTAAGAAATTTAACTATATGTATAATACTTTACTCTTACTTACCTGCTTAAGTAAACACTACTATGGTATATAAGTTTGTAAATATTTAAAAAAAATGTATTATATATTTCGAACGTAATATATTCGACAGCGGTGACGCTATATATACACTATAAATACAAATTAATAACTTTCACACAAGGAAAGAAGAGTATTTCGGTTGCTATCGCATCTAAATATAGCTAACGGTATGTTTATGATGAAATGAAAAGATGTCATTACCAACATTCGCGGCAGGGTTGGGGACATGGGGTGGGCGTGAGAGTTGCGAGGGTGGGAGGTGGGGGGTGGATTTGAGCGGACGAACGCGGCGCCGAATTGAGGTCATTAACCGCACCGTTGGCTCTACTCGCAGCAGCAGCTAGCTAACTAACTACACGGCTAGCTGCCGCGGCCCGGCCCGACGCACAGTGGACTCTTTCTTGGACGCGAACTTTGCCTTAATATTCTCTTAATAACTGCTAAATTAATAATATTATAATAAAACATTTAAAAAGTACTTAACTTAAAAAAAAATACTTTATTTATTGACTTCATTTTTTGTGAATTGGTAATAAGTTTTTGTTCACTCAATTAGTTTCTTCACTCAATTGACCAATAGGTAGTAAAGCGCAAGAAATTTTGTGTACAGTGGGATGTTTCAGTATATTTTTGGCGGTTTTCAAAATTTATCAGGGTCTACCTCGACTCTACATGATATCGTCTGGCAGAACAGTGTGAAACCTTTCAATAATTTCTTCGTCAATTTCAGTAATGCGAGGGGATTTTGCACGTCTTTGAAAAAAACGCTTTACAATATTGCCGTCATTGGTGTTTCCAAATCTTTGTCCTAGCTTATTATTAACAAAACCAGTTTATCTTTGAATTTCTTTTGTATGTTTTTTTTTCTCGGCTACAATACCTTGATCTTCTTTTGTAGCTTTCCATTCTTTTAATGGCAGCTTATATGCAAGATGAAGAAGGCACTCGATAAAATTGATCCATCCTTGTAAAATAAAAAAACGAAATTGTAAGTTTTTTTGTATTAACTGGCGTGGACCACACTTTTCTAAATTATTGAAATCATTAATTACTTGTCCGCAACGGTGTGTTGCGGTTATAGCATTGCAGGGCGTATGATCCAAGAGTCTAAATTACTGTTTTTGAACCATCATTAATCGTGGAAGTGTGTTTTTAATGATGATTGCAATTTCACCTCCGCAGACGGTGAAGTAATATTATTAGAATCCTTATTCGGATAGCAACATTAATAGCATGGATTTATGTTTTGTCTTTGGATCGTACTAAATTGTATTAATATCTTGTTAATTTTGTCTCTACTATCATTGAAAGTGCTTCGCCACAAGATATCACAAGGGTTCACAATCAAAATAGCAATTTTTAGCAAGGATTTATACATAGCTTCAAATTTAACACAAAAAAGCAACATAAAAAACTTTCCAAAAATTCGTAACTGTGCCTTTAGGCAATTCCTTAATACCGTGGTTATGATACCTGTAGGTATAACCTTGGAAGTAGAAATGGTAACAACATTTACACGATTAGCTCGAATAATGTGCAAGTTTCGACTGTCTTATCTCGGGCGCTTGCGGCCTTATTAACTTAACGTAGCGGTAAATTAAAGACGCATTTACCTGGCTATACACATCATCACAGTGATCATCACAGTTGCCTCTATTCGTGAATTTGAGTTTTGGGCAGTTTTTAGAGTAGAGTAGCATCTACCCAGCGTGCGCCGCTGGGCAGACGCTACTCTACGTATGCCTGGCGCGATCGATCCTATTCAAGGACCCCACGAACGCACGCCATGTAGTAGGTATGCTACTTTTAGTGTAAACAGAAACGCTTCTATCGATCGCTCTAAAGGCGTTTATTTTTGGATTTCCTTATAAATTTTCCGAGATTCTTGAACAATTTTACTTTCTTTATTATTAATATTCCATATAATATTATTAACACCTATCTATTTGTTATGCATTGCGTAAAAAGTACATGAATTTCTTGCATTACATTTATAGTTTAAAATGTTGTCCTGAGGTAGGTCCCATCTTTTCTACAAACAATGTGTCTATAGATGACCATGCACGTAAAGTTATAACAATAACAAACACTGCTACTATAAAATAGTTGGACAGCTGAAGATTTTATGGATAACACGCCATGAATCGTAAAATCAATAAGATTTTACAATTTAAATTATGATTTAATTTTTTAGTGCGATACTGAAGAAGAGGGTACAGTGAAGAATTTGTATCTGAGAGGGTGTGTCTAATCGATATATCTAATACTATGTATAGTATACACTCTGGTTGATACATATTACATTGCTGATTAAATTCACCCACAAATAATATACCTAATTATGTATACTATAAAAGTTCATATAATTTCTGCCTCGCGGACAAACATTTTTGACTCTAACCACTTCAGTCTTAAATAAGAGAGAGAATTATAAATGTTTGTTTTATTTCATAGGATATACATATAAACGAAGTATGTAATGATTATGATCAATGTTTTCAAGCAAAAGATAACGATATCTTATTAAAACGTGATTACAACATCTTAAATATTTTAAGTGATGGTATCGTCCTAGCCCAGGACCAGTTCCTGACCCGGCAAGCTGGATGTATACCCGGGGGTATTAATGGTTTATACATAACATTATTGTATAAAAAGTGTACAATTTCATACATATTAAGTTAAAAGTTATCTCGTCTGTTTATGTATAAATTTAATCTAATTTATTTAGGCCAAACTTTTGAATCAAGTTAAAGATGGCAGTGGGACCAAACATACAAAAACAAATTAAACAATGTTCTATTTTGTATCAAATTATTTTTGTACCATAAGAGCACAAAGTGTAATTAAATGGAAGTTTCATCGTCTTAGATATTTTTTTTTTTTTGTGTAGGTGACTATAATTTATTATAAATAAAAGAACTTCTAGGCTGATAAATACCGTGAAATAAATCCTCCCAGCTCGGTGACGCCAATGAGCTTCAGATCTCATCAAAATATTACGATTTGCCGCAAAAATAAGCTTCAAAATGATTAAGAAACCAACATAAATGAGAGTCACGCTTATAATTATAAAAACGCGCGTAGCAAAGCGAAGCTGTAACATTTCCGCCAACAAGTTTATTTCGGTCTTCAATGCCGCGAGCTAATTCGGAACTTGCAAGTTGCGCTGTTCGATCCAACCGCAACTCACTTCACTACACAAACCCGTAGCGATCTAGCTACCGTAGGAAATGTGCAAGTGCATGTATAGACGTCATAAGAGAAAAGGTTTCGCAACACCTAATATATGAATTCGAAAACCTTAGGGGCATACAGTCGTGTTTAAAAATTGGAATTTGGCGCAAGAAAGACATTTATCGCGGGGTTCTGGTTCTATTGTTCACGTCGCGGCAGATTCCGACACTGATGCGAAGATAGCGCACTACTATTGCACGCTTCTTCTCGGTCTGTCGCTGGTCCAAATACGGATAACCACAAAATAATCTATTGTGACCTATTGAAACACATTTTATCTCTACGTGAGTTTTTTTTTCAATAACCTACGAATAAAAATGGCTTAAAAAACACAAGATTATTTTTTTTAATCAGTACAAAAAAAAATAGCCAGGAATGGTACTAGACAAAGGTTTAGTATATCCTGTACCTAAAAAAAAAAAAAAAAAAAAACGATGACTTACGACTGTATGCCAGTACTCAGTACTCGTAATATAAAATACGCAGTACTTGAGTGTCAGAATATTTCTATTCAAATCTATAACAGGACAGTTAATTCTGACACAGCAAACACGGCAAGAAGAATGTCATCAACAAATAGTTAATTTTTAATTAAAGTAACTCCTCAAAGAAAACAATGCTAATTGTTGTAGTATCAGATAATTATTATTTAACCCATAAAAAATGTATTAAAAAAAACAGTCGTTCGTAAAATCAAGCGGTTCATTGAGGAGACTAAGAGAACCTGTCCCCTAATAATCCGAGTAAATGCAATCCTAAAGAACTCCTTTCAGAGAACATTTTGGCATTATAAACATCAGAATCGCGTTTCTTGCCGTGTGCCCTTTATATATCGGCAGTTTAAAATAAATAAACAAAAAATTCTTATATTCCCTTACAATGAGTCCACGTTTCCCGTATTATTCGTTTCTTACCTAATGTCGATTGAACAGAATGTTGCATATGATAGATAGCACTTGGTTTAAAAAAAACCTGGTTGTGAATTCCCTAAAAAAAACCTCCAGCTTCAAATAACTTTTCCACAACTGATATTTTTAATATAAATGTTATTATTGGGAAAAATCTTGTGCCCATAATCAAAAATATTCTGTGCGTCATTGTACTCGTCCATATACGTGTTCCTGGAAGAGAGGTGCGGGGATCTGTCTGGATAACGCGACGAGTGCCGCAATGACGCACACATTCCCCCGCCCCCACCCCCGTAATAATATACATACCACCATTTGCCCTCATCCTTAGCGCGCGCTGACCTCAACTAGAGGTCATGCGTACCGATCTTGGTATTTTGGATAATGCGGGGCTGGACATTATCTTATGATCGAACAGATCTGCGGTGACTGGTCCAGATTTTCGCTAGATTCTTATAATTCAATTAGATTGATTGGCAAGAGATTACTTTTTGCGTTTTTTGATAATTTTAAAATAAATAAGACATCAAACCCAATAAAAAAAAAAAAATATTACATTATTTAAAGTACGTTATTATATAATTTATTATAGATACTTTATATATATAATTTATTATAAGTCGGCTTAGACGCAGTTTGGTTCAATCCTTAATGATTTCAAATACGAACTAGCTGGCAAATCACTGTTGAAATCCTCTACCACGAAGCATCTTGGAATTATCCTGTCATCTAATTCCATGGGGAACTCATGTTGGTGATGTAGTGGAAAAGGCTCTCAGACAATTACGGTTTGTTATGCGAAGTCTTAAAGGTGCAGATTTTAAGACGAGAGTATTGGCTAATAAAACGTCGGTTCGTACCCTTGACTATTGCTCATCAGTATGGGATCCTCACACCCAATGTCTTAAAGACGAATTAAAAGCAGTCCAGAGGAAAGCAAGCCGGCATGTCTTTAGGCGTTTTAGTCGGTATGATATGAATTAATTTCAAATCTTAATTGGGAGCCACTAAGTAGAAAGCGCTTTGAATTCATATTAACTAGTTCATAAAGGACTGTAACGATTGAGCTTGCCTGATCTGCCTTAAGATCCCAACTCTCTAAGCCTCCTTATATTGGCCCTAATGCCCATCCTTCCAAGATAAAACCTATCTTGAGAAAACGGAACATTGGGTTCAATTCGTTTGTTTCCAGAACAATTCGCCAGTGGAATACTCTTTAAAGGTTAATATTTGATCCTTTTTCTTGTTCCAAGGCTGTTTTTAAGCGTAGGCTGCGAGTTGTTAAGCATTTTTTTTCCTCGCCTACTAAACTCAACGGTATCACCGGAGCTAGCTCCTAAATATTGTAATTACCTAATAATAAAAAAAAAAACTAGAATGTATGTTATCTGCGACGGAAATCGTCGGTCATAGTTCTAAAATACCCTGTAAGATAGTCTAAATGCATTATCCGCATGTATGTAAGTTCACGGTCGTCAAACCAACGCTAATACTGTTTAGAGTAGTCGTAATGGAAATCCGCCAGTGCCCTCTTTTGCGTTGTAGAAAAATATAGTATGTCACATGTGGTTATTGGTGGTGGAGTGTTGGCCGGGTTATCAAGTCTATTTTACGCATTGCTTCGTCTATATTATTGGGGTCGGGTCATGCACCTTGCGAACGCGTCACTCACTTCACAGCAAGTCTATAAAGAAAACAACATTCGCAAACGTTCGCCCGTTATGCGTTGATCTCTGAAAATTTTACAGGAAAATATATTTTATTTTCCATCATTTTAATGCATTACCAATTTTTCGTTTTATTAATTTAAATAATAACCGCGAAATAATGCAATATTAATAATTGTATTTATTTTTTTACAAACACGTTTCCCATTTACATTAAAAAATGTACCAATGATTTGTCCGAGGGAGTATTTAAACTCTCAACAACTTAACATATTTAGGAGGGTCCTATATATTGGGTTTCCAGTAAATGGGGACTGAGGGATTACAGTTAAGCCAATAGATAGAAAATATACATTATTACAATCATATTTTGTACTATTGGAATAGTCAAAATATCCTTCTTAAATCGGGCGTGATGCTCGTTTAAAATAATCTACATAATCTTATATGAAGGGTTGTCAATAGCACACAAAAAAATGTAGATAATCACTTTTCGAATGTTCTATGGGTCGAATTGAGTATGAATTGGTCGACCCCTGGTTTAGCTACTCTAGAGCCTGGTACAAAACGCGTGAGGAATCCACGGCACCCACTACATTGTTTCGCAAGCGAGAACGAGGTCTACATTCCTTTTATAGGAATACTAAGCCAACAATGCTAAACGTGTCCGTAACATTAACTACGACTACAAATGTGGTTTATTGGACATCCAACGATGTGAGATGTGTGAGTGTCTAGTCGCCATACTGCAAAGAAGATCATCTTGGCAATATTTAAATAATATTAAATGCCTAGATTAATATTATTTTCAGGTATTTAAGGTAATACGTGCCCTTTTTACCGATTGAAATATATGTTACTGGGTTAATGCAAGAAGGGCCGAGATGTAAGACTCCGAAGACACCAATCGATGGCGTACCTTTTTATATTAATGGAGCTTCTGCTACATCCGGATTATGAAAAACATCAGATACAGGCCCTCATTGATGGAAACCAAAATTGCGATTCAGGGAAACCAAAATCATAAATGCACATAAGAAATCTCCCTCCAACCTTGAAGGACTCAAGCTGTGGGAGGTTGTATAAAGGATCCCCTCATCTGATGCTTCGGTCCCGACAATAAATGTCCACATAGTGGACGATCTATTTATATAATATTATACAATACAGATAGACTGATAGATTGTTTTTATTTGAAGTAAATAAAAGGTAAATTCCTATAAAGTATTATAATCCCTGCCAGTCCAGCACAGATCAGATATGTCGAATCTGGTCGATCAAAGATCTACAGACAGATCCACCGTTTCAAAGTAAGGCCGAAGATCAAATAAAGAAGTGCACATATAATATACAAATAGGTGTATTACCTAATCAACTCTCATTCATTTCTTATTTTCGGCAAGTACCTAACTGTTATGATTTGTACACACCCTCCATTATCATTTTTATTAATTTGTTTAATTAAACTTATCTCATAAATACGTGCCGTTCCAATTATTATCGAATTTTGCGGAAAAGCAGTGTCATTTCCACAATTTTGTGCCAATTTTAAGTGCTAAGGCAGAATTCTGGTGGTCTTCCATTTGTGTAAAACAATTTGAATTCTTTAATTCTTGATATAGCTAGCTGCTATCAACTCGATCTGAAATAGCGCCCGCCGGAAATGACATTGCACGGGCCGCGATGCAATACAAGTCTAACGCACTTGGAATGCATCAGCCCGAGAGCGGAGAGG
Source organism: Neomicropteryx cornuta (assembly GCA_020383195.1). NCBI lineage: Eukaryota > Metazoa > Arthropoda > Insecta > Lepidoptera > Micropterigidae > Neomicropteryx > Neomicropteryx cornuta. The sequence continues at coordinate 19,822,077 of JAHKQU010000014.1, forward strand.
ATTCTCAGCTATAATATGCGCACATGTCTCGAAGAACGTCTCGGCGGGGCACGAGCCATTGTTGCAGCAGCTGGGACGAGCGAAAAAATGCGCGACCGGAAGAAGACGGCACGGGGACGAACATCCGTGTACCCAACACAACACCACCACTTTAGCAACACGCCAGCACACCAAACCACTTAAAAGTTTTCAGTTTTTGATATTACAGTAAAATAATAATTTCGAACAGTTTAACACTATTTGATTCGCTTGAATACGTTAAAAAATGTGACTTACTCTTGGATTGGGCCTAACCTCAGTCGTCAAAGATGTATTCAATACCTATTTTTTTAAATTGCTAGTGAAACTTAATGGTCATAACCTAACCCAGCGGTCGCCGTTTCAAATCCGCATATTAATTTTAAACTTTGGGGAAAACAATTTTATTTATTTATTTGGTTTATTCAACAAATTTACATTTATTTTATTGTATGTACCAGCCAAGCCCAAGGTTTATCTGCTGGATATTAGGAGTATAAAATACAGATAATAATAATCCCTAGTTAAGCAGGTCTGATACTGATTGAATGTGACCTAGGTCAAAGTAATAATTTCATTTAAAAAAAGGAAGTGTTTTCGTTCTGGAGTTATACTATTTTCTATTTTGACAACATATTTTTTAATTGACTGAAATGATGAGATCCCTGGTATAAAATTATAAAAAAAAATGTAAACTTTTTATTAACGGCTTTAAGGTCGTTATATTTTAACAAATAACAGTTCGAGTTAGGTATAAGTTAATGAATGTTTTCAAGATAAACAAATTACCTAAATATGTTTGCTGATAATTTCATAATGAAATATTTGAAAGGCACTTAAATGTCAGTTTCACGATAAATATAACAGCTCACCTCGATATCAATAGTTTTTATTTTATTATAATAATTTAGACACAATATTTTGTCTACAGTATTTTGTCATTTGTTTTTTAGTGTTTATAACAATTGAGAAATAGTTAATGAATTAGGACAAGTTCAATGTCAAGTACACGTTCTCAAATTTTAAATTGAAGCGTTATGCTGATTCGCTAAAAGATCTTTCTTGATAAACTGATTTTTTCGTTTGAAATCAAATTGATTGTAAACGGGTGCGGGGTATCATTTAACGCAGTGCCGACTACTGTATTATTGTCTCCGTGGCGCGAGACCATTTATTACAAACCTAATCTGTAAATAAATATATCTAGGTATATGTAAGTAAATAAATATTCCTATAGCGATGAAAAATAACGTCGAAATTGGGATGTTGAATCAGGTCGGAATGCTATTATTTGTGTGTGTGTATTATTGTGTTGTTATTGTGTGTGTAGTGTAATGTTTCGCGTTGAAAGCCTAGAATCTACAATACCTACAACAAATATTAAAATATAAATACGTTGAATGTATTGAGTTTTATAGATGTGGCATTACCCCTCCAAAAGTGATCGATAAAAGATTAGGCAAATTTGGCAGTTAAAAAGAAAACCAAATTGCATCAACTAAACGAATGAGGGATCATTTTTTTAAAGAGAAAAATGGTGATATGCCGCGTTTATAAAACTTCCAAAGTCAATTAATAAAGCGCCATGTTTTTCATACTGAGGTAATAAGCAAAGGTTGAATGGCTCCGTATGGATTTGATTACGATAGTAAAATAATTTAACTAACGGCAAAATTATCAATGATTTTATCCAGAAGGTGGTGCATTGTGTCCAGCTAGGTTTCACTTGCTGACCTCTCTAGATATGCTTAGCTAACGCGTTCAGAGAGAATAATGGATTTTTCAGAAGCGTGCGGATTTCGTGTCAGAGGAATTTATGGTTAAAGTAGGAGCGCGTTGGAGGGCCCATCAAGGGAGCACGAGCCGGGAGGGAAGGGGGAGGGTGGGCTGCGGCAGAGAAAAGGCGCGTTTTAACGGTGCACCGTCCAGTGAAAAGTTCGCCATATTTGCGACGCTACAATACTACACATTTATTAATAACCTTGCCCACGGCCATTTATAACAAAAGACCAAGAGAAGACAATTTTGCTTATATTATACCATATCTGACAAATTTGCGGTAGTCGCATCAGATTAGTTAAATAAGCCAAAACAATTTCGATCAAGGCTACGATGAAATATGATACTGCCAAACAATAATATTACATTTGGGCAAAGTATCTCGATTTCATTAGAATTAAACTCCTCAACAGCGCAAATGAACATTGTAATAATATGTAAATTGAGTTTGCCTAAAAACATTAGGCAAAGGCGCTTCTAAAAAGACGGTGAGCAGTGATTACAATAGAATATATTGGCATAAATAATACGAACTAAAACAATTTTGTATATTTAGTAATTTTTATGTTTAGTGTGTCTATATTTAGTATATACAGGGGTGTACCAAGAGCATCAACGAAAACTAAAGGAGGGCTTTGTGTTCCCTATTATAAATGAGAAATTGTATAAAAAAAAAAAATGTATAGTAGTGTAAATTCGAACAGCGCTCGAATTCCGACGCCGCAGTGTAATATTTTCACAATCTCGAGAGATATAATTATTAACCGTGCAAATCACTTATTTGATTAATTGAGATACATAAAATAAAATGAAAAATATTGTGATTTTTGAAATTGATTGACGAAATTGTTTAAGACAGTAGAAATATAGCATTAAAAATACTATTTCAAATCAGACTTAATTAAACGAAATAGCTATTAGATTATTCTGTTACATAGGTTATGATTGCTCTAACTGCACTACACCAAGAATATTTTTAAGGGGTTATCGCATACCATACATGTTGAGAATTGCTGATTATTTTGAAGACTATAATTGAATAAACATTGGCATAGGAATTAAAAATATCTGTATCATTAGTTATAGCCTTTTTTTTCTCAGAGATATTTACGGCGTAACACGTTTTCAACTATACATTTCAAATGTCCTATTGTTAAAGATATGATCTATAGATGTATTAAAACATATTTTTAATATTCGTATAGGATCGCACCCTAAGGTTCAGGACTTTACGGAGGGAGAGGGAAGGATGCTCGACATTGGATGGCGTCGGAGCGTCGCGGGGGCGGCTGGAGGGGATGGAGGGGTTGAGGGGAGAAAGCAGGCCTAAGCACCGTCTGCCAGCAGATCGATATGGCATACTGCTGGCTGGCTTCTTGCTGCTACACAGTCCATAGCTGCGATACGTACGCGCGAGCGGATAGATATAGTGCTCCGCTCGAAAGTGGGCGTGTGCTCGGATAATATAAAATCTTTTAGAAGCGAGTACTCTGAGGCGACGTTTACTCACATTGGGTACAAATTAAGGTGCCTACATACCTGAATGCTAAATAAAATGCGATTTTTACAGGTTTTCAAAGACGTTAGGAGAAACATCCACAAGATACATGAGTAATCTAGTTTATTTCCATTAAGTATAACTTATTAGTTTGGGTTTGTAGTTCGCGTTTTTAACGTTTGTATCCTGCCAAAATACAAAATAAAACGTTTATTCCAACGAGCAGGAAAGATCCTTGGCAATACTTGCCCCTTATAAAAATATATAATGTTGAGTTTTAATGTTTTTTATAGTTGAATAGTATCAGAAAGTGTTGCATATTTTTTTTAATATTCCAACAATAACGCAGCACGTAGAGTATCTCTTTTGGGGTCTGTATTAGGTGTGACGGCATATCGCCAAGTAACAAACTCAAGGACTGATGCAAGTGTTAAGATGCTAAAAATAGTCACAACACAAAGGATAGTGGATGGCGCAGACGAGTTGACGACACGCGCACCTGATATTTTTAAAACATCGCGTGAGTCTTAACCCTAACAATATTTATTTTAGACGGCTCGACCATAAATGCTAGAGTATAACTTCCACGATATACGAGTAAGACCGTCATGTGAAGACCAGATACATTTTTATAACTTTACCCACACTACATTTTACAGGCATTTCATATCTATTTTTGCACAATTTGGTTGGGTTAGGTTAGGTTAGGTTTTATTTGTATGACTAGCAGAGTATTATTCAAATCTGTTTTCGGCACAGCTGAATGATATATGCTATATTGTAGTTAAATTACAGAAAAGCTAGTTTCGACTAAAATATGTAAAGTAAAACCTGCAGTTCTACCTGTGTTAAGGCGCCCCGGGACGCATTTGTCCTTGAGATTTGAAAGAGTAGGCTTTATTCGAACATTGACGTGTAGAAAAGAGACGGATATACTCGCCGACCGCGAATTCGTTACATTTGGAATCGATGAAACATGTTTTTTGTATTTAAATAATTATTATCATTTGAAAAAATGTTTTTTTTTTAAGTAATGTCCTAGATTATTATATTGTCTATCTTTAGAAAGAAAAATTAGGTTCGCGTCACTTACACAACTTAAAAGAAAATCGTTGCAAGAAAAAAACAACACTTTCTTATTTATTTATTTTCATTACTATAATAAGGTGTATTTCTTTTTTTTTTTAAGCAAAGTACTAAATTAATATATGTAGAATATTGTGGTATTTTTAGTTTTAGCCATTTGTTGGGAATAACTTCAGCAAAATGCACCAAAATACGTTACAAAACACGTTTTAGGGACTGGTGGCGCCTTAAGATATGTCTCTACGATATCATTGCGGGCGATCGACATTAGCTTTCTCGCTGTCAGACTTTCGAGGACTTTCATGATGAAATCAAAGTATTTTTCGTTGTGAAATAGCCATATTTCAAATACCTATATCTCTATAACTACTACCTTACTTATTGCACAGGTTTTAAAAAACGAGTAAATGTGTAAAATAATGGACCCGATGCACCTGCAGAGTAAGCGAGTGCCGTCGCGTGACCCCTGCGCGGGCAATTTAAAAATTTATCGAGACTTCCTTAGCCGGCAGTGAAGCGAGCCAGTCGTCCGTGAGTACCAGTTTTGCAATGCACACCAGCTCACTGCATTTTATTGTGCATGGCGCTGTTGCAAATACCTACATACTTGCCTGTATAGACGACCGCAAAGTAGCGACGCAACGCGGTGAATATAGGTCAAGTTGACGTGCAAAACACGTCTGGCGGGCGATGGGAATTATTATATGAAAAGATGGGTCGCTGGTGTTAATGCTTTTAAAAACAAACTTCACAAACAATTGATTTAACAATGTTTTGAAACGTAAGGCGCAAATGTAAGATGGTAGAGGCATAAAACAAAAGCAACAAGCCATGTGTAGATTCATGGAAAACCTACGTTGATGCCCTTTGATGGCCATGGCTGGCGCAACTCTCACATCCGTCTGTATATCTATCTACATAACGATTACTATGATGATAATGGCCAAGCAGAGTGGTACGTTTTACAATAGGCGCTGAAAACTCAAGTGTCGCAAAGAGAAAAATGCAACCCATTCAATTAAATTAAACTTTTCGTGTTGTTTGTTGATTGTAATTGAAATAAACTTTAAAAATATTGAAAACAGAAACCTACAGCAACAGTTAGTTAGATTTTTACACGTTTAATAAAAAATACACACAAATATAAATATAAAAAAATCAAATGGATCTTTCGAATGATTTCACTTAAAAGTGTACTTAAACTATTTAGATGTAGATGTTTATATATAGGATGGTGGTTCACTTTATCGACTCTGACAAGTTCAAAACACTGTTTCAACATTCATACAGTAAGCGGCAAATATAAAATGAAACGTTGTGTATAACTTTATTTAAAAATGGTTACGGTAAACGAGCGTTGCATTTTATTATAATATTCTTTTTTAAGAATTTTACTTAAAAGTAATATTAATAAGAAAATAAAAAAATATATAATGTTAAAAATGATTGCTACGGAATCTACGAAAAACACTCTTTAGTTGTTTCTAGAGAAATTAACTGAGCTTGTTAATTATTGTTTTACAATGTCATTACTAATTACATATATACTTATTTATTGCTTGTAATTACTATTATGCTATAAAAATGTATATAAAATTATTATATTTATCTTGTAAATATAATAAAGGAAGTGTAAAATATAGAACCAAATAATGTGAACATATTTCACAATTATTAATATCTGTATATTACACACCAGGTTTGGCTGGTACATAAAAGAATAAAAGAAAAAAAACTGTAAATTGTAAACTGTGAATACTAAAATAATACTAAGAGAGCAGTGATTTTAACAAAATGGTCAAATTAATGTTATATGCAACCTTTCCTTAACCAATGATCCCTTTGATATTTGACGAAGTATGAAAAAACTACCCCTTCAATAGAAATTCTTTTCGATTTTTTTTCAGGATTAATTTTGAGAGGGATATTAAGAACGTTTAAAAGTTCACTACTAAGTATTTCCAAAAGACGATTGTATGCCGAATGACCTAGTGTCCTTGAAAGTCAATATCAGGCAGTCCGAACCGAGACATAAATAAATATCTCAAAAAAGATCGTGGTAGTCTAGTGGTTAGGGCGTTGGGCTATTGACCTAAGGGTAACAGCGTATCTATCGTAATTATCTGCAATAATTCATCACTTATTATGAGGTACGCGTATGCAAGTATATTCGATCGTTCAAATATTGGTCCAGCGGTCAAGCTTTCGCCTTTCTACAAAACAGCGAAGGCAAACAAAAATAAAATGTCGACGCGCTGACGTGATTAAATTAACTCTCACTGCGGGCAACATTCCGCGAGTCGAACCGAGCCCACAAACCGAAGAACGGAAGCTCTTGCGATCGATGACGGCCGTCATCGGCTGACGGCTGACGGCAGCCAATTAGCGAAGCGTTTGAATCAAAAGCCAAAATCATTTCGCAATCATCGTTCAAGCGCAGATCGCTCCCAAATCACAGTGATCGCGAAACTTCGTGCCAAGTTCACGACCGTGCAGTATTTTGTTTCGGATAAGGTCACTCGCTATGAAAATGAGAATCAGCAATGTCTTTGTTTTGGAGCCACTATCTAAACCTTGTCGAGATATAAAACGATAACATTTTTTTATGTATCTATTACCGAAGAAATACAGGTACTTGCCACATAAAGTTTCCTATAAGTAACACCGAGAAAAACTTATTTTTTCAACCTATAATATACAGTATTTCTATTCCAGGATCGAAAAACGTTAAAGTATATTTTTTAGTATTCTCAGTTTAAATAAAAAATAAGTATTTTTTCACATGATATCGTATTGGAAAAAATGATAAGGGCAGCGTTAGTGTAACTGCATTCTAATTTTCATATTTTTAATTATTGTACTTTCTTCCATTTTAACTTGGCATCTTCATAAAAGTATTATGTATGTATTGGCCTATATTACATACGTAGTGTCACAAGCGAAAATATTTAAATTAATTTTACTAATTTACAGGGTACCCACCCAGTAAATTAGTAACTGTTGTGTGGTGGTAAAAATTCTATACAATTTTACCACAGTGCAATGCAACAGGAAATATTTGCTGATTTCAAAAACAACACAAGTAACAAAATTAAAAGTTTTGGCAAAACACAAAATACTGTAAGTTATTAAAATGCAATAAAAATAGCCCCTGGAACCCAAGTACTTCGCGTAAACTTAGCTACCAGAAAAACTAGCGCAGGACAGATTTGTAACGTCTAGTTAGATCAACGAAAAGTTAGTTAGGTATGACGAAAAAAATATGAAACGACAATCCTCTTTGGGTGTCACTATTTGTTCGTCAAAGTCAACATTAATCTCAAGATATACGAAATACAGAATGGCAGATTTTTAAATCATGTCCCTGATAATAAATGTGTTTAGGGCCATACAAAAAGGCTATGCGGGCCACAGGTTGAGTATCGTTGAGTTAGATGAACACAAAACAAAATTTTCATATAAATAAAGTTGAATAAAATTTACATAAAAGAGTCTCGGATGTTGTTGGTGGTTAATATCAGTACGAAAACATCTACTTATGCGTAAACAATATTCATAATTTTTTTTTAGTATGTAAAATTCTATTTCCCATTCGCTACTTGGTGTAAATATTGATTAAACGGTCTAGCATTACAAATTTAATCCATAATAATAAATAAAAATAATGAAACTATGCTAAACCTAAAGAATGCGATTTTTTCGTGGGCAAGAAAATGGGAAATCGACTAGCCATAAATAAATACCGATTAATATTCGAGATCGTTTGAAGTATAAATAAAACTAGGTTCGGCAGCAATGAGAATATTTTGAAACACAGAGAGAGACCTGTTACGAATTTCAACAGAGCGCGGGTCCGCCTGGTCAAGTTAAACATAATTATTGTAACACAATGGCTATAACAAAATACACGCATATTTATAAGAGTAAGTGGATTAAAATTTTACACACGTCAAATAATCGTAGGATAAACAATATGTACACGTAACGAACATCTATGCAATCACCCACAGTAACGGCTGTTTAGGTACCATATATGGTACGTTGACAGCATTTACTTCTGGTGTAAAATAGGCCTTCTCTCAGTATTGAGTAAGGATCTTGGATTTCCTTAGACCGCGGTACGATTGCAGAACATCAAATTGGAATTTAAATTATGTGGAAATTGTTAATTGCTTGGATTCACCATAAAGATGACAATGATTCATTTTTATTTCCCATTTATGAAAAAAAAAACGTAAGACTAATAATATAATGATAGATATATAAATCTGAGGGTGGCTTTGGGTTCTAGGGGATGTGAAACGCGAAGATATATCGAAATGACATGGTACCCATTGCAATAGTTAGCTTTTCGAATAAAATCTACCTAACAAACGGAATCGACATACGTTGTCCGTATGGGAATTATACGCGAGAAGATGTGAGAGTTCGTATGAGAAATATGCGTGCATACTCCCTACCTACATAGTGACATTATCGTAGTAGAAAACGCTCAAGTGACGCAACAGCTGTCGACCGCATCGAACACTTCTTATGGTCCATGGCCCCACAAGGCCAACTTTCTTTTGTCGAGTATCCCCAGCTCGCATACGCGCCGCGCTTTGTTCGCCGAGCGAGCTTACTCCCGACGAAACGCGCTAATCACCAACCGTTAGCAGAGACGGGCTGGAAAGGTTTGCTGTGACAGAATAGGTTTAACCACCTTCAGCCGCTTCAAACTATTGGGGAGTTTCAAGTCGATCGGTTCTATTGTGTGGTCGACAAAACTGGACACAATAAATACATCCTGAATTTACACCAAAAACTAATCTCTCTATAGTACCAGGTCCCAGGTCCTCCCTACAAGTTTGTTTGTGTATAAACGAGGTTATGCAAACATTTTTATCGTCCTTATTGAGGTTAAAGTCGAAAAATATCGTTATTTAACAATAATGATTTTTAATTTAACATACATTTCATTATTTTATAGCGCCAAGGCCTTAAAGTTAAAAATATTGATTTAAAACGACACTACGGACTATAAGATTGTTTAATTAATTAACAACATCGTCCTTAATATCTTAAATAGTAACATCACAAATCAAAAACTAGATGAAAATTGTGAGTGATCCTTCTAAAAGTTCATATGCTTATTAGTATAATACTTGTACGAATGATTCTACGTTAAAACAATTTTTTAAAAAAATGTCAATTTTCGCATTGCTAACATTACATTGACACGAAGAGATACCGGTACTGCGCTTTTGTTCCCTTCCACATTTGTAATTTCACCAAGCAACCGAAGCGAGAAGGAAACAGGGACACCGCATATATTTACAAATATGCCGTCCCTTTTGTACAGCGTCAATCTTGTGCAATTCCAAGTGAACCAGACCAACGTGTCGTGGTGTGAGTGTGATGACAAAGGGAAACGAACTGAAGGCTACAGGAACAAAAAGCCGAAACATTGCGTTCAGAGTTTAAAACTAAACAAGGTTCCTACCTGCTTTTTTACGATCTACCAGTCGAAAGCATATTATGCGCGGTGTGTTCGACAATTACAGGAAAAACAGTAGTTTTAGCAAAGCAAACAACTGCATTGTGATACTTGTAAAAATACTGTTTGTAAAATTATTGTAACCTAACCTACCCGTCCAAAAATAGTAACTGTTAAAATACATACAGGTTGTAGGTTAGACACACACTATCAGATTGTCAGTATATCAAACTCAAATTGTTTCTTTAAATAAAATTTAAAGACAAATTTAAATTTTACATAACGCGATGATAATTTAATTTTCAACTGTGCAGTGACCAGGTTACACCCTACCTTAGATCTATGTTTTGCCTGTTGACTGTGATAAGAGTTTTAATACTCGTTCATTTGAATATTATATCTCAAAGTTTTGGATAATGTATAAATTATATTATTGGATTTTTCTATTTATAACTCATTACCACAATAAAAATAATAATGTCTTATGTTTTACGCATTCATACGCATAATATAGGTGATGATTTTAGAGGCGTGGTTTTCAAGAAGAGATAAAACGCATATAATTTGAGGTTATGGCTAAGAATTTAGTTTTATTATAAAGATAAGGGTTTGCCATTATGTTTTAAAAATGATTTCGGGTAAGTGGCAGCCGCGGCTGACTCGAACAAATTCCAGCCGAGAGGCCCAATTTTCAACCACTTTTTGCAGCAAGTTTGCAGTATGTCAGCAATAACGCGCCGAATATTCTCTTCCAAGGCGTTAATCGTGTCCGGCTTATCTGCGTAGACAAGCGACTTCACATAACCCCACAAAAAATAGTCCAGCGGTGTTAAATCGCACGATCTTGGAGGCCACGACGGATTTTTACTTTATTTTAGAGTGATTTTAAAAAAATTTAGAGTGATATTTTCTAAATTTGCACTATTTGCAAACGTTGTTCAGGAGTAAGTCTATTAATTATGAAATGGCAAACCAAACTGAGCATAAATCAAGTGACAGCTGTCAAAAACACCAACTACGAAAAAAGTAGTGCCTGATTGAAAACCACGCCTCTAAAAAAAACACCTATACCACCATTACCAACGGGCAAGTAGATGACGATGAGTACAATAAAATTATACTATCAAGTTTGGAGTGCCGTAGGTAAATGAAACGTGCGTCATGAGTATTAAGTATTTATTAATTCATAATGCGGACGTGCAATTCGCATACACAGCAACATAATAATCGACACGTGTACTATATATTCGGCATACCAACATTATGAAAGTTGGCATTACGAAATCAAAAGTAGCGACAGCCCTGACACCGGGCAATCAAGCGATCGACTCACTTTTCTATTAAACGTGTTACAAATTACTTCTTTACGCACGGCAGAGTGACCTATATTCATGCGACTGCAGGTGTAACGAAACGCTGCACCCCCACTTGGGAAAGCGTGTTGCTGCGGTAATTGTTTTAGGCATCGTGGGCGTACGAATATGTATATTTCGATTGACAATTCAATTGTTTAAATTAAAAACATTAATTAAACATTTTATTTATAACAAACTCATTTTTTTCTGTATTACATAAATATATAGAAGCTTCGTAATAATTATGTGTTAAATTTTTCTTCATGATTTTAAGTAGTAGTTAACTTTAACTTAACCTTTAATATTATTTTTTCGGTTTACCTACTGTATCTACTTTTTTTTGCTTTATTTACTTTTTTCATACTTTTTTTACATCATGAAGTTCCTGTGATGGCAATCTCAAAGTGCCACTCTGATTGTCTCTGAAGGTTACGTTTATGGTGCGATTAGGAATGAGGTGAACCCAATACTTGGTTGAAAACAAAATTAACTAATACAGTCGTACGCCTAAATAAGGCTTAAATGCAATAAACCTGAAAACTCCTAAGGATAAGACTTTATTGGCGCATGACTCAGAACATCTAACTAAGGGCAACTTCAAATAAAGAGCAAAAAGATGAAAAGCATTAGGTCATTGATGTAGAATTTTTGATATTATCGTCAGCTGATTCGCATTGCATTTTTATGCCTTTACTTTTATTCGTATTCGATAATTTTAATTTATTTGTTTTTAGTTAATTATTGTTATATTTAGTTTTGTTTAATATTTACGAACAGGCACTCTGAGCTTTATCCCGAGCATTTAAAGTTGAACGGAAACGCGTAAAAAAAATGATACGTGTGTGTGTACTGTATCTATGAGAACACCGCTTTCGCATCTCCGTAGGAGCGTAAATGAGGTTGATATTTACATATATATACCTAGACACTCTGTCGAATCGCCTTTCAAGGTAAAGTTTCATTTGCCCTCGACCGTACACACAAAGATAAAACAGAAAACCGCGTAAAACCGAAAGAAAATCGCATTTGTCAACGCGAACTAGATATTATACAACTAGGCGTAAGACTTTGTTATACAAATTATATGGCATAAATGAGTACATTTTTATTTGATATGCTATACCGCAAATACCAACAGGCATAAACATTCGGCATTATTTTATTGAGCTGTAGTAATTAGACAGTGGTAGGGCTTATCCCACAAACTGTCACTTACAACAAAATAACCTATATTCTCTGTGATTATTATGCCACCGACAACACAATGTTCATTATACAAACGACACTTCAATAAGCCAAGTAGGATGTGGTTCGTGTGTTGTACTTTTTCCGTGATTTCGTTAAAATAATCAAATGAGTACTATGTTATAAAATATGTTTAAATTACCTACAAATTTATACTACGTTCATTACGAAGTAGTAGTAAGAGTAATATCGTATATATACCACATTATTTTACATACCTATATAAACTATATTTTCCATTTTTTGTTTTACAAACTTTTTTTGGCATATTCTTAGTCTAATTCTAAAAATAGAACAGATTTTCTTTGGTAGTTTTTGAGACCTGTTAAAGGGTTAAAAAAATCTATTTCAATAACGAACTTACCAAAGCGACGACACTATCGATGGCCCTGTTGAAGCGGTCGCAGAGGGCACGCATACTATCATAGGAATGCGTGTCGTAATCACTGAGGATGTTATTCTCCAGGGCAGCCTTCATCTCCGGCAGGTCCTCGCAAACAAACCTGCAATAAATCATAATAGTCGTTAAAAATATAATCGACATAATGCAAACAATTATTGCGAGAATCATCATCATCGCGATCTGTTTTCAGGTTTATTTTTAGAAAAGGAGGGGTTCACGAAAAACGGTTTTCGGCCCAGAACCTATCCTGCCACTATCCAGTTAAGTACGCAACATCTGCTCTAAACCATCTAGCCCGGACAAAGCGCATAGATAGGTGGGACAGTGCAAAATGTAGCCACCAGGCCAAAACAGCGATGGCAGGGCCGCACCCTCGTCCTACAAAATACTGCCAAGGGCAAATCTCCGCATCCTAACTGGATTGAAAACTGCAAACTAAACAGACACGTTACTACCTTGGGCATGATAGCCCTATCTGCAGAGGCTGCAACATAGAGGAAGAGACTGCGGAAGACGTAATCTGTCATTGCCTAGCCCTCACCTCAAAAAGAAGCGCATGCTGGGGGGCACCCAGGTTTGCTATGGCCGAAATATGCATCAAGAATCCGGCATATATCCTGCTGCTCGTATTAGAGACGGACTGGCTGCAGGAGCTCTAAATTTGAAGCTGCACTAGGGAGGTATATACATAATAGGGTCCAAGACCTATACCTCCGTAGTGACCCTTAGGCCACTTACTTGGGTAAGTGGCCTAAGTTCACCTGGCTGCCCTTGACTTATAATCATCATCATCAAGTTTATTTTAAATGGTCAGAAAACGTTGAGTAGCTTCTTAGGAAACTCCATGCTATTTAATCTCAAATAATAAGGCGGGGAAGTAATTCATTTATAAAATAAATATAACTAGTTGCGAACGACATTGTGTATTTAGAAAAATAATTAGACTTATTATTTTGAGACGCATAAATTAAACATTTAGGTAGAAATACTTATAATTGTCGATAATTAAAAATGTGTATTTAAATATATTGAATTCAAACCCAAGAAAAGGTATTGTGGCATAAGTTTGCCCTGGCATGATTAAAAATAATACTTATTTGTTATTTATAAGGCAACGCTGACGATAACTTATGCGTAATGACGATTTCGAACAATATATTTTTGGTTTTAAATTCTCTTCTACATATTGATATCATACATTATGCACCGGATTTTTTTATGATTATGAGAATGGTGGTTCAGCTCTACTGAATGTTTATCATCAAATAAATAAATAAATAAACATGACACATTAAATAAAATGAATGGAGTTCTAATACTCGTTATATCGTTTAAAAATAATATTATAATATGATTGAATCTACAGTAATAATATTGGTTTGTTTGTATACGAGTGAAATCGATATTTGAATGTGTTATGCTTTATATTCTAACATAATATATATGTTGTTGATAAGATTCAAGGTATTGGCAGTCAACAGCCGAGCGGAAGGACATCTCGGACAGATAGAATAGTCGTCAGCTGATTCGCTGATTTGCGAGGAGGTTCGCCTCGCGGTGTTGCGCAAGCATCGCGTGGTCGGCGCACCGTAATCAATTTCCTATTGCGTAAAGCGCAAGTCAAAAATATATATGTGTCTGTTTTAGATTTACGAATATAAAAGTTATTAATATATATGTGACTTTAAATGCTTGCCAGTGTCTAATCCACACACTTCGGTGGTTGTATAAGCTAGACAATACTTAAAATAATGTGTTGAGACAAAACGTTTATTGTGCTTGGCTAAAAAATGTACTTAAAGATGAGTTACTCACGCCCGGACCGGAAACCAAATTCGGTAAAGTTGAATGACTCACTTTTTTCACTAGAAGAAACAGTTCGGTCATTCGGAGTTCCGAGACCCGCGCCACAACGTTCGTGCGCCTGCATAAAAAACATCACGACTAACAGTCCACGACGTCTACGAGTGTTTCGAGCAGCGCGTAAATAATAAATTCAAATGTTACTTTTCTATAATTTTGTCGTGAATCTATTTAGGTATCGATTTTTATAAACATTAATACTTTTGGTTATCTAAACATAGTACCAATTTAAAAGCGCAATTAAACACGAAAACTCCTATTAGATCTTGGGGGTCTTAAGTTGTTAAAGTAAGCCGGAAAATATTTTCCAATTTTCGCCAAAACGACACTTAGAGTCTGCTGTTTGGTCATAAACAAGATTCAAACAACGCAGGATTATAAATCTTATAATTAAAACAAAACAATACAAATATTACAATAACTAACTTAATTTATACACTTTAACTATTTTTTTCCTTATCTTAAAATTGGTGCGATGAAACGAGCGGGGAACCAGTATCGTGAAGAAGCTATTTCCCCTAGAAGGGAAGAGGGACGAATACAAACAAAGTGCTGTTTTCCAGGACGAAGAATAAGAAAACCGCACACTACGCGAACTTGTGTTTGTATGGCTCCTCGGGAGGGGTACCCGGTCCTACAAGGGACTCTCCATTTAGTAAACCAGCTCTTCACGAACACCTTAAAAGCCGCGAAGTTAGTCGATACAAAGTCAGTATAAATAGTAATGTCAAGTCCGCTCAAAAGTAAGTCACGTTCGACACGTTCGGCTGTTTTTTCACAATTCCAACTAACGATACATCCTACGTTCATAAAATTTGGAAATCCCAACCTATTGTTATCACAAAGCCTTTCGAGGTACATGCAGATGGACTGGACTGTTTTTCTATGGTTATTTTCGGAAGAGAACAATTCCTGATACTACGAATATCAAATGGTATCAGGGCCAACAAAGAAAAGAACAAATCGCCGACTTAAAGTCGACCAGATAACTACATAGACAGGTAGGTAGGTATAAATCACCTTGTGTACTCAGAGCGAAACGCACACGAAATAATATTAAAGTCACGGGTCATCGAACCGGCGACCTTCGCTTTAGGAGCCGGGCGCTCGCGGGCGCTGCGGCGGCCGGGGGGCGCGCGGCGTGGGCGCCAATCGGGCCCGCAGCGAAATGACGCAAAACTGAAACGCGGCAAATCATTCATTCGACAATAACGGAAGGACTTCCGCCCGCGCCAGGAACAGTCGAACGCAGCCTCCGGTACTAGCAGACCCCCGACCCGACAAAGGGGCGGTTTTCGCCTCCTCGCCTTAAGAAGTTTAACAATTGGTCGGCGGATTCCGAGACTGGTACGAAGAGAGCGCCGTGCACACTACTATTGCGCGCTTCGTCTCGATCTGTCGCTGGTCTCAATCTTTTTTGAAAATAAAGAAATACATAGTTCTTGGATATTTCATGGATTTTATTAAAATTCGAGATTCATTGATGACAGATTCATTAAAGCTTCTAACTTCTTTTAAAATGCATACTCATGATTTTACGAAATTAGCAAAAAACCAACCATATGTGAATTTACAATACCTAATGACAAATTATTTACTAAACATATTGTTATTTATTAACATTACTGTCACGCAATAAAATACATTTATGATGCTTATTAAGATAAAAAAAAATAACTCAATCATGGAATCTTTTTATTACACCTGTGATTAGAATTGTTGTGCTGGTTTTGATGTCACATAGTCACGACCTCTACAATAATCAGACATATTTTATGAACTTTTATAGGATTTTTAGGGACGGACTTCGAACTCTAAAAAACAAAGGGTAAAGTGAAATAAATACAGCACTCGGCGCGACGGTGCAAACGTTTTGCAAATTTTAAAATACATAATTATTTAGAAGGGAGTGAAATTGCGGATTAAAATCAGTCTATATTTTTCGTTCTTATGCTTTTTATAAGATTTTTTCGTCTTTTAAACAAACACACTGGTCGCGGCGTGTGAATGCGGTATTCAGCATGCATAATGATATTGTTATTTTGAACCATACGCGCGTCTTTATATTCTTAGATATGTAATGTAATAATAATAATAAAGAATAAAGTACACACAAGTTATGGGAGTACTACAAAAGAATTACCAGCGCATCGAACAAAATTTGTTAGTAATCAACCTATATAAGTATAATCCGCTTTTTAAGCAGCTGTTCGAAACTGAGATTAGGTCGACGCGTTTGTCGGTAATCACTAACGACAAAAAAAAAACAGTTTTAGAAAGACTGTTTGTTTTTAAATGGCCTATATAAACTATGAGAAATACCAAAACGTTTATTTGTATTAGGACAGCAAAACATTCCTTTCTATGTAAGTGGGAATCGCGGTAACTGGTAGGTAAAACGACTCATAGTGCAACTTGTCGGGGGGGGGGGGGGGGTCGGACGCATTTAAGCATTAAACCAACGATCTTTTAAATCATAGATATCCCAACCTATGTCATACAAATCGTCTTTGTGAAAACCCAACACCCGAGACGTATGATAAGCGAGGGGTGGTACTCGACGCAAAGTGGCGTATTTGGGCGTGGTGCGTATTTCACCCTCAGTTGCCGTGTCTATATGTTTTAAAAGATCATTGTAGTAAGCAACAGAAGCGATTGCATTAGCAACATGTTTGTAATTAATTTAATACTGCGATGGGTCAACCGTAGGTATTCTCGAATACGAAAGAAAATGAAAGGTGCGCTCGATCTAGGAAGCAATGTGGCGGCGATGGCAGGTGGACACAGCTGCTGCCAGCAGCCCGCTCACCCCACACCCTCCCCTCGGACTGCACCCAGCTGCTGCAGGCTACAACTCACGTCTGATCCACGTGTCATCATATTCCTTCAAGTGCCAGCAGATCTTGTGTTGTAAATGATAAACGTAGATCGATTGCAGGCGGATCAAGTTATGCAAGTCATAGTTGTCGTCCCGAGTAATAACTGTCTCAAAATTAGGCCTGTTTTCACGTATTATCTTATAATATATCTAACCCATGAATTAAAAAAACTCTAGAGGTATTCAAACCTAGTAATACTTATCCTTTTATATGGTGGGTATTTTTTTTTTGTAGTGGCCTTTTAAGTGCTTTAAATTTTACTTTGAAATAGATATGCTTTGATTCGTACGCTTATTTCTTGCAAAAACAGACTACTTTATTTATTTATTTGGGAAATAAAACAGTTAAGTAACAAGGAACTGATATACAGGCAATATTATAATAATAAAAACTAAGAAAACAATGGTATCCACTAACATGTATAAAATCAGACCAATTCAATATTTCCACCGATTGATTATAAAATTAGTGTTTAACCTAAGAAATGCAAGAGAAGTGAAAAGAGGGCGCCACTAGAACATTAAATATATGAATTTCTGGATATTTTATAATTAGGGTTGAAAACATTCTATAAGTGGGTTAATTTTGCCCATAATTGGTTCTACAATGTCTAGCGAATCGTTTATTCTTGTCACATTTAAAGGTACCCTGATATGAGATGCATTAGTTCAAGTAGAGAGCTACAACTAAGACTATTTTGAATGCATATATGGTTATCAACTTTAGCCCTTCTTTCAGTTAAGGACTCAACTTTATGAAAACGAGAAGAATCGGATCTACTCGCAAAGTGCGTAGAGGACTTCATTTGATACAAGGATGATTTAAGGACGAACTCATTATTCTTATGCGCGTTATAAGGCAAAAAAAAAGGATTGATAATCACATACGTAAAAATTCTTGTACTTTCGAAAGAAAGTCGTTTAATTAACTCCTTCTTAGGCCCGGCAATTACGCTTCAAGGCTTGAGCTGACAATAACTCAAGATCCAGTTTTTAATTGATGTGCGTAATTGAGCGTGTCTAGACAATTACGTTTAGAGTTAAATAAAAGTGTTCGGAGTTTAAAACAAATCTTTTAAACATATAAAATATTAAAACTTCATTTTTTAATTACTCACTTAATGGTGTCCACAATTTCCAGGGCCCCATCATGTTTATCCTAAAGGAAGAGAAAAAAAAGAAAATTAGACATTGTTAAATATAACCAATAAATAAAATTAAATTACAATATTTCTCATACTTATATGTTATTCAGTACAAGGTTTTAATTGCTGAAAACAATTGTGATTTACTAAAAAAAACCTCAAGTAAATTTTATTGAGGCACAGGGTAACTAGGTAACCACTAAAATCGTTGTGTTGTGTTGAAATGAGAAACAATTTAGGGGAAAACTTTATTCAATTTGGTATGTGTTTCATTCTCACGAGGAGCCAATAACGATGTTGATTCCTTCAATATAACTTGGTAATGAAGTTGAGATTCATGGAGTTGACAAAACACATGGCCAGGCCTCTCATCTCCCCATCTCTAGGCCCTTCGGGCCACATTTGCCTACCGTCCTACCCTGCAGCAGTTTTGTAAAGCCTTCGGAGCAATGCACCAACGTTAACATTTTGTACATCTATATAAACAAAAAATAATTGCCACGTGTAGATACATCATCACATCACAAAGGCCATTCAGAAACGAAATCCAATAAAAAATCATCTTCTTATTTTCTGAATTTTTCGACTTTTCCGGTGGATTTTCCCCAAAATTTTCTTTTAGAAGTGATGATGTACCACCATACACGAGGCAATTGATTTTTATATCGATGTTTAGTGTCATTATTAGATTGTAAAGTAGTGAATTTAGTCGCATTTTAGTAAGCTGACTAAACATTGTTGACCACTTGACCAGTTGGTTTGAATGTTACATACAATAATGTCATTAGTTATTGATTTACGATGTAAGGTTTTTTTAATAAAAAAAATTAATAGTAAAAGTGTTTTTGTTAAAAACAAGCTTTATTTAATTGCTTCAATGCGTATACAAAAAATTTTGTGTCTGTGCTGTTGACCATTGAGGGGTTCCTTCGCCTGCAGCCAATCCTGGGTGGTGAATCAGGTCATGCTTACCATAAAAATGCATTTTCATCGGACCTGAATCAACATGTCAAATTTCAACTCCGTAGGATAAGAGAAAGTGGTTTTAATTCAGCTTGAAAGATTTGACCTAACCAACACAAACATTGCAAGTTAATTAAAAGCTTGTAACAATAAATTTTAGTGTCATTTTTTAACTTTTTACGGTAATGGGTAAGATAAGGACATACCCAAGGCAAAAATTGTTAAAATAAAGATACTTTTAATAAATACAGCTCATTCCCAATGACATATTACCAAATTGTGTAATGTATCACAGTCGACAAAATTAATAAAAAAAAATGAACAATAGTGAAAATAAGATGGCAAATTGTTCTAGTAATTGTGGCCGTGTGGATGAGCGAAAAATGCGGAATATAAGCATCCAAATAAAAAAAAACTGGTAGGATACTGACATCTTTAGTTCAAGAAGCTGGAATAACCATTTCACCGATGACAGTTCGTAAACGCCTTACTGACTTTGGGAACTATACCATCCGGTAAAAAGAAAGTTGATGCCAGCATGAGATTAAAGAATTTCAATGGGCCAAAGACCACCCAAAAAAGATTAAAAGCATTTGTGTTTTTAAAAACTATCCAAATATTTTATATGCTATGAAAATTAGACTATTTTATTTTTTGTAGGTTGCTTTTCGGACGAGTCAACGGTCAAAATTGAATCAATATCGTCTACATCAAGTTCAAGATTTGTTTGTGTGTTCACAAAATTTTATCTTTATGCATGATTTTTCTCCATGCCATCATTAATAATGCCAGGCAATTTCTCGTATCTCAATCCTATCTATGGGAATCTATGGGAGCTGATGAAACGACAGAAAGAAATGATCACCTACAAACAAAAACCCTTTGAGAAACTGATTGACATATGGCCAGAAGAATAGAAGCTGTGATAGCTGCTTAAGATGGGATAAATATTGAGCAAAAATGACAATATAATTATTTTTTTAACGTGAAAATTTACTTAAGTTAAAAAAAAAGATTGTACTTATATGAAAAATAGTTAATTGACAAATATTTAAAGTACTCTTACTTTACTTGTAAATTTTTAAGTGTTCAAGATCAGAGCATCACTTTTGTGGCCACTTTATTTAGGTGAGTAAAGAAAAACACTACATTCAGGGTGTTGTTTTAATGTAACATAGTTTTCTTAGCAAATATAACCTCACTTAATAAGTTACCTCAGAAAATAATAGTTGCATTAAATTGTCACATCCGTGGGTGCTACTTCTGTGGCATACGGTGTTCACTCATGTCACAAATGTCCACTTTAAGTCTTTTGACATACATATATTGATAATATTATTACATCACCAGTAACTGAAAATACACATTTAAAGTGTCCATCACTGATTTCGTTATGTTGATCCTAAAATGATATACCTATTGCGTGTTTGCGTATTTTATTTTCTATTATAGTGTTTATTTATTTATTTAATCAGGGAAAAACAACGGGTACAAGAGATGAAAATAAATCCCAAAGAAACTTATGATTTAGGTTAGTCTTGCATCCTTATTCATTAATCAATCTTTTTATACTCTTTTATTAGTGGATGTAGAATAGAAGTTGTCTTTGAAATGTTAGCTTGATATTTGATTCTTGTTTTATGATCACTTCGTGGACATTGTATTTTGTTTGGCATCATTTTATTTCAATTTCAAGCTATAAGTACTTTTAAACCACACAAAAAAATACACACATCTCACATCTGTGGACACTAACGCCTAATTTAGTCTGTTACAACATGTTATAAATACCTACCAAGAATTTGTTTTTTTTTATTTATGGGAAAACCTTCCTGAAATGATACGTTTTTCTGAGAATTACTCATGTAACACGTTTTAACAGGAGCACTTTGTTACCACTTCTGAAATGATGCGCCTAGGTTGCTATAGTGAAAACTTTAATGACCTTAACACATTGTTAAAGTTTTCACTCTTTTGCGTCATATTTTAAGCTACATTTCTGATTTCTACATTTTATAACAATTAAGATAAATTTAGCAATTCAAATTATACCTGAAAATATAATGAAATACCTATTACATCAATTATTCTTATATTTTTTACATAAAAACTTTTATGATAACATAACTAGCTGTGGCAGAGACAGCGCCCAAAAGACTTGTGCGTGCTGCAGGTAAGGTGACATTACTACCAATCTGCAGACCATTTTAATTTGCTTTATTTTAAATTTAATTAATGTGTTTGAATAGAACTGGACCTAGGTTGTTGACATAAACATACTGAGTAAAAACATTACAAGAAAGTATTAAAAAAATTAAATGCCTAAATGAAGCACCTGCTGTGAAAAACTGATTAATTATAAAAGAAATTATATATAAAAAAAAACAAATTTAATAGAATAGATCTGTTCGTAAATTAACAATTGGCAGGACATATAAATATTCAATCTTAATGTAAATAAATAATGTCCCATTCTGCCAGGCGATTAATAAAAAAATATCAAATATAATATGGGTAAATATTCTTACACTCGATTTAATAATTATTTATTTATGTCAATATATTCAAATATAATAAATATGTATATTTAGTGTTAAAATAAATGTATTTAGTCGGCATTCCACTCTGATTTACCCTTTTAATCTAATTACCGAATAGAATTTCATTAATTAAAAATGTCCCTCAATTTGTAAAACATTGTGTAACTTAATTAAGCAAAGAAATTTAAGTAATTACTTTTTATTATTACATTGCATTATTTACATTGCATTATTTGATGAGGCATTAGACATTAATTGTAAAAATTAAGATTCATATAAACGAAATTCAGAAAGCAATACTTTAAGAAAACTTCTGTTTAAAGTAAATAATTGTTCCTCCTTACTAAAATAAAAGGTGACCAAAATAAACAAATCCTCTATTTACTAGCTACAATAGAATTAAATATATACCTTAGGTATATACTAAATATAACTACACGGATGGTATACTTGGTTTGTCTCGATGGCGGAAAACATAAACATCTTATCTAAAAAATGTGTAATAAAATAACAAATCTTAATTTATTTATGTTACAGTTCAGTTATTGTAACCTCCAAAAGTTGACAGCTATCAGCTGTAGTAACCTATCTGATAGTGGTAATTTTAACACAAATTTGTGTTCGAAAAGAAGTGGGTGGTGGAGCAGTTGACCTTGCCAAAAATATACATTTTATAAACCATCTAAAACTGAATTTGATTACCCTGTACGTCGATTATCAAAGTAAAATATTAAACCTATTGAAAGAAAACAACTACAACATTAATTGCACTCTGGTTAGAAATAGTAAAAAGCACGACACACGTGATTGTAAAACATAAAAACAACAATTTTCAAACATCGCGATGATGTTATGTAACATAAATTCGCCTCGTGCTGCTAAGTTTATCGATGTGTTAATAGCTATAAGCTGATAAAGAGACTATATGATTATATGTGTAGGCAGGCGTATATAAGTCAGAATCCAGAGCATCGTCCGCGCGGTCGTGACCTACATATAGTTAGATGAAAGGGTATTTTGGCCACGTAAATATAACAAGTAAACGGGCACGGGCAGTCGTACTTTCAGCGAGTGAGCACTCCAGCAGGGGTCAATAACTTCTACGAAGAAAGAGTGAAACGACAATAACAATATCATTACGTCTCTCTATGCACGTACCAAACATTACGGTACCCGAAAGAACTCACGATGAAAAGTCAACGTTCAACTATGCCAAAATTTCGACTTTGTAAAAATAACGCTATTATTATAATGCCTCGCGACGAAGAATTCCTGACTAACTGATGACTTAGGTACTAGAACCGCGTCAAAAAATAGGCAAGAACTCATACTTAAAGCCATATTATCCCTTTGGCAAATGAAAAATAAAATTATTCGGGGTAAATATCATGTATGTCGTCAATTAACATAGGAGGTAAAGTTTTAAAACAATTAGAAAAATCGTACCGATCCGTGACCTGAAGTAAGGGGCCATTGATAAACAACTGGCTCGGCACCTGCCGGAGAATGTAACCGTAAATCCATATTCATGGTAAATCACTGCACAATTACACTCTTTTCACTTATACACTAAATCATTTATTATTTTGTTATTTAACACATTCTCACAGCACTTTCACACGCACACCCCTCGCGACCGACCGCCATGTTGAGCTTTAAAACTAAAACATGGCCGCCTCGACTGGCCCGCGCGCCGAGAAACGCCATTATTTATTTTGCTGCGTGCGTTATTGCCCTTTGCAAAATTAAAAATATCGTAAATCAAATTTAGTAAAAGCCTCATCAAATAAAAAACAAATTTTAGGGGAAACCATCAACGCGTTTTAGGAAATTATATTAACATAATATTTCCTGTTAGAACTTTTCTTTTAGATTGGGGCAATATTTTTTTTTGTGGTCATTATTTATTTATTAATTTAATATATAATACATCGCTTAACTAGACTAGAACACACAATATTATTCATTATACTTATAGGTATGAACGTATTTAATTGCTTTTCATAAGTATTGTAGTTGCAGTATTTAAAAATAAAACAGCTTTACTTACCAGATATGTTTATAACTAAATAATCCCTAGCAAAAAAAGCAATCATTATATTTGGAACAATCGCAACTAAGGCTAAGCGATACATGTTTTTATGCAAAAATATCATTTTTACCTATTACCTAAAGTTATTTTTCAGAAAATTAGTATTTTTGATCAGTAAATATAAATGATAATACACTTACGTAGGTAACATGCAACAATAGAAAAATATATATCATTTAAAATTTAAATCAATATAAGTGACTCTAATAGAAGAAAATAATAGATTGTAATAGACAAAATATTGACAGCTTAATCACCTGCTAGTCTATTTTTCAGCGGATCATATACTTGGCCAGCACTACTAAAAAGTTGCTCACTTATAACTGAGCCTGGTAGACACGTTAAATGTTGGCGAACAATCGAGTAGGTACAATGTTTGACATTTTGTATTTACTCTCCACCATAGTAAGAGATCGGCCGTCACTGGTTGGAATGCGCTGATCTTGATTGTACTCATTAAGTACTCTTCCATATAATTAATTTATTATTTTTAGGATGGCGATCGCTGGCTGCGTTTTGATCCTCGTTATAACCTTCAATTCAAAATTATCGTAGTCGAAGTCAAAGTTGGAGGTGTACAATCAATCGGAAGTTCCGACTTTTTGTAGTTGGAGTCGAAGCTCCGCAACAACCCTACTATACACAATGCTTGTGATGTAATAGTATAATGTACATGTTTCGGTTTATAGTAATACTAGGGCTACTTGCACCAACGTCGAGGGAAAAAACCCTCTTCCTTGACAAATAAAAATTCGTATGTTATTCCCTTTCTTGAAATGACCCTTATTAAGATTTAATTTCACTAAAACTTTTGTTAATATAGGCAAAGTAACTCGATTATTAATTGAATTAAGCCATACATTGTTTATTTTTAGAGAAATTAGCACTAATTAAAAGATTTAAAATGTCTCAGAGGGTTGATAATGTCTTCAACATCTTGATGGGTATAATAAACGAAAATTATATTGTCTATTATATTAAATATTGAGGTAAATACCAATATAAATGTTGCTTGTTACGCATAATGACCCCTCTATACCCACAACGGATAATTTATTACCTAACCAATAGAAATCGAGACCGCTTGCAACAATATAGTATTTGTGATAAAATTTGAAATAAAATAAGAACCTCATATAATAAAATTAATAATAATTAAGTTCATAAAACTGCAATTTAAAATAGGTTGAAGTGTGTTCGCCGACATTGTTTGACCTTAACTTGCAATTTTTAACTATATAATGTCTATTATAGTTTCACTACAATTGCTTAGTACTTGCCCAAAAATGTTGGGATTTTTTATTATGAACTGACAACATTAAATAAACGTCAATGATCAAAAACACTAAATGCCAATTATTGATGAGTACGTAGCAGGGAGGAGCGCAGCCCAGACAAGCCAACTATTCCAACCAGGGAATAGACTTACGGGCAATTATTAAGATTAAAAATACATGATTTAAATTTATATTTTATGGACTGAACGTTAACGATTAACGTGAAAATGATCAGATTGCCGATTGATATAAGCAGGAGTCGGAAGTTCGTCCATTCGAACGCCGGACGTACCGACATACTTCGCACTGTTATTCCACCAATTTTGTTTCAAAAGTTATAATTACAATAATTGCTTTTTATAGATTACGCTAAAACTTTAATGTAATTTGATAAAAAAAACTTTAATATTTGACCTCATGTATCTTTTTTTCGGGCCTAACCAGATTCAACGCTTTAAGCGTTCGGCAAATTGAAAAATCAAAATTTAAAAACACATTTTGAGTTTTGAGAAAGAAATGAAAATAATATATGCGAGAGAAGCCGAGGTGCAATCATTTAACAGTGTGTTACGACATAGAAAGGTACTGACAGATTGACTGCCTTTAGCCTCATCGAACCTCATGCCGTCCGAAGCGTGTTAATTGATGCTACTTAAACAAAACCTCATCATACTATGGGTATGGGGTGTACAAAGCCAGAGCCACGAGCTACTATGAACAAGATGAGTTCCTATGGCCTGAGATATGAGGGGCCAAAAGCGAATAAGGTGAGATTCGAAGGGCCAATAATGGAGTACCCAACAAAGTGAGGCTCATGAGGCGTCAAGCAAGGTGCGGCCTGTAAGTATGACACATGTGGCGCTGAGGGCCTAGCTGCGGACAAGGTCTAATCTGCCAGATATATTAAATATTTAAAAAATGTTCGAACCGTAATGCTGCCTTGATCCTGTGCTCTACGTAAATTATAATTTCTAAAAGCTTGACTTAATTTGTGCCTTTAGAGGCTTCATCTCCGATTCAGAAGTTACTCATCACGCATACTGTCAGCATGGACAAAGACGTTAAGCACTGTACCACTGTTTGCAGAACCTAGCTGTTTAGTGTGCTAGAATAATTTCAGATTAGTTAACGAGAAACTCAGAGAATTAAAAATAATACTTTAAATACCATTTAAGTAACTCAAGGCTCCTAACCACTATATTTTTTATATCACCATTACAATCAGCTTCATAAAGATATCTGTATATATGGTCAAGAAAGCCCCAAATCATTCAAAACCCCCTCCTCTTCCCCTCCCTTTTTTTCACATCTTATATTTTTGCAAATTTATCATTTAAAAATAATCCACCCCTCTTCAAATTCAAAGTGAGGCCAAGAATAGATATTTATACCCTCACACTCCCCCTCAAAGCTCCAAGTCCTCTAGCTTAATTGCAATATTTCTCTTTTTTTATACATTCTAATGTTTACATAAACATATAATTCTGGTTTTATACCATTTTATATTAAATTTGAAACCCCTAATATCTAATAAAACCTGGTTTGAAATACTCATAATTTTTATTATTATTAATAGTGGTACCAATAAGAAGTTTTTAACGTAATATAAAAAAACGTATGTACACTACACTAATTTCTTTTTGTAATAGAAACTGATATAAAAGATAAAGGCATACTTTTAAATTTTTACATAATATTCAGAAGATGCAATTTTGCAAATGACTAAAACAAATTTTAAATATTTATCAATTAAAAAATTAGAATCTTCAGATAGCTAAGCACTGTCGATTGAGTTTAAGTAACAAGACACACAAAAATCACTCATTCAGTTACAGACTATGGAGGTATACACAACAGGCCCCTATGAATATGGCCTAAGTGTAGCAGCCATCTGGCTGTTCTCCAATCCAATCCACAGCTAAACTTAATATTCTGAAAATATTTAAGAAGACCGACTATAAATTTATTCAGGATTATTTTTTGATGTAGTTTGATGCATTATTTTTTTGTCAAATTGATTTTTCTTTGAAGATTTATCAGAACTGTCTTGCTTTTTTTTAATTATTTTGCGGCCTCTCTTCAAAGCTTTAGCTTTTTTAATCACTGTTCGAATGTTATTTTGAATATGTGATTTTGTTTTTTGCAAAGCTTCTTCATATTTTCCATAAAAATTGTCAACAATGTGCATCGGTACATCCATTTGAGTTAATGCTGTTTTTCCCGATGAGTTCAGGATATCCTGAAATTACATATTTACAATAAGTATTTCAATTCATATGATAATGACAGTTAATAATTGAAGAATGTGCTACATGTTCGTATTTTTAATTATAATATAAAACAAAAATTACAATCTACATAGGGAAGTAATTATTCAGCGTCAGTGCCTGAGAAGCATGTAGCTATATTTACCACAATAAATAAAACACCACAATCTAGATCTAGTAAATTTATGAGGGTGACGCCAGGGCAATTAGGCACTAAATCGCTTTAAAGGCAGGTGGTAGGGCAATTAGGTACTAAATCGCCGAAAACGATTAATCAGCAAGTTCGTAATCAAAGATATTGTTACCTAATCATCTCACAAATGCTCAAATTCCACCGACCAATGCAACCTTTTCATTGTAACAAACAATCTAACGTTTGTTCTCTTTGTAGTCGCACTCGAACAAGGTAGATATTCGTATCGCCATGACAATGACTCAAGTCTCTCAATGGTCAAAGCCGAGCCTGTCCGCCTCATAGAAACTTATTTTGTGATAAAGCTGGGAGTTGGATTTTCAAAATGTACCCAAGACTCGCAATATCAGTTTTTTATTGCCTTCTGCTTCACTAGATTATGCCCCAATATTTTGTTGTACTCGTCGCTAAAAACAGTTTTACTGGTTGAGTTAACCGTCCTGTAGGAAGAATTTGTATGATCAAAATAAAATGTAGGTTTGATTACATATCCCTTTTATGTGAAACCTATTAATATCATAATTTTTATATCGTGTAACCATACACCTGCTGCCATTTGTAATAATCAAAATAGTTACATAATTAGTAACAATACAATTAGTAACACTTACTCTAAATGCTGCCAACTGATTTTGTGTCAGCATCGTAATGGCTGTTCCCAGTCGACCAGCTCTTCCAGTCCTACCAACTCTATGGATGTATGTTTTTACGTTTTTGGGAGGATCATAAGAGATAACATAGTCACAGTTAGGGATGTCTATCCCTCTCGCCAGTGCATCAGTACTAATGAGCCTAAAAATATTAATATAAATGGTATTCTATAATAAAACAAAAAATATCAGTATTTTATCATTCAAATATGTATCTATTTTCATTAAAATTTAATAAAGAATGTGAAAGCTTAAAGTGAGTTATTAAAAAGTTTACCATCGCATGCGATTCAGGTTATATCACAAGGTACCCAAAACTATGTGAGATTTCTGTTTACTAATATTGTTCTTTGATTATCTGAATTTTCTATAATATTGTATTTTATAAACAATCTCCTCTACTTCACTCGGATTTTACTGCAACCAGAACTTACACACTGTTACAAGTTATTAAAGCTCATAATGAGGCTTGGAGGAACTCGGAGGAACAAATCCAAAGGCCAATACATGAGATACTGCATTCTATAGCTGTGACAAAAAGTGTAAGACAGCTGTGGAAAAGCCACTTTGCCTTCTATATGAAACTAAAATACCAAGAAGATCCCAAATTTGCATGAACGAATTGCACCCATATTATTTAACTTTGTTGAAAAGGATGTATAAATTGTATAGAATCATAAAAATATTATAGTAGAACTTAAATTAGCTTTTTTTGATAAAATTAAAAATGATGTTTTTAAAAAAAAAATAATGTATTAATTATGTTGTTATTTTACTTTCACTTATCGTTCAAATCATAGTTTTTATTAATATTCATTATAGACATTGAAAACAAAATAGTAAACTTGTATTGATATTATAATCTATCTTATATTATATTAACTGTCCAACCCCTGGTTTTGCCCCAGGGTTAGCAGCTAGGTCCTGCTGACCGTTATGTAGAAGCCTTCGGCGCCTGAAGACTCGTTCCTGCGGCACCCGGGATGAGTCACTTTGTGACTCATCTCTAATTTAAACATGTATAGTGTGGTAGATGACATAGAAAATTGATGTTGACATTTATGAATTTAAATATTTATCTTCGAATCGCTGTCATAAAGCGGACTGATGCATACTTTTATACTTTAAAGATAAAGATATTAGATATCTATATGGAAATAAACATATCATAATCAGCTCCACCCTTGGCCTCCTAGTGGATATTCGTCCATTTTGCCCTGTCCTTCGCTTTTTCTGGCTTATTTTCAAGCAAACTTTTATACAGATTTCCACGTGTCTCAACTACTTTAATAAATTGGACTACATGAATCTCGTCATGTATTTTATAAAGCTGACTATTTATTCGGATCCTCCAAACTCTATTCTCTTGGATGGCTGAAATTAATTATCAACACTTACACATTTATTTCTCCAGATTGAAACTTCTTCATAACCGCATCGCGAAGTGCTCTGTTCAGTGCACTGGATAATTCGGCAACTTTTAAATCTCCATCGCATAAATAATTCAACAAAAGCGCTAATCTATGAGCCGACTGAGAAGAATTTGTGAAACATAAAATTCTGTCCCATTTACCGTTTATTATCAAAGAAAATAAAGACAGAGGTTTATTTTCGATTTCGCTTATGACTGTACATTCAGATAATTCTTTCGGAGTAGCATATCGCCTGATTGCGTCAGTTGTTTGCGCGGTTTCTTCCATTTCAAGCGTGCAAGAAAAGAGTCTAGGTTGGAAAAGACCCCACTGATCCAATTTCTCAGGATCCTGGGACAACGTTGCTGAGAAAAGCAGCTTCTGCGGTGGTTGCTTTGCGGAGTAAAGAGATTCAGTGGTTAACATTGGCGCTTTCCCCGTCATTATAGACGAGTCTAGCTTAATATGCTTATCCAAATGATACAACCAATCGTTTTGAATGTTGTCCATTATTCTATCCGCCTCATCGATTACTAGAAATCTCAAATGTTTGAGAGTAAATCCTTTTGTGCTGTGCAAATGCTCTACTAGGCGCCCGGCAGTGCAAACCAGGATATCCACAACTGAGTGCCAACCGGCTGTTTCAGCTGTAAAAATATAATTTTATTATTATTGCACTTCCACTTTCATAAAAATTGTTGCCTGTTTTGAACTCATTAACAAACTTTACATGCTTGATTTCACAACCATGACAGTTGGCCAGAATCAGTGTTTTTTTTAAAGCAAAGTTTGTTTTTTGGATAATTGTTGATTTGACGTAATTGTGAAGCTCAATGACAAAAAGGAGTAAACCAGTATGTCAATAGGTCTGAAGAGAAGTAGATAGAAACAGTTGGAAGGCATCGTTGATACCTTAGGCATGAGGAAGGTATGAGCTCTCAATCTACCTACTCTGAAGGAAATACAAGGATGTGGTGATCTCAAACGAGACATTTTAATATCTGTCAGGAGTTTTAACATTTGCTTAGATAAGGACAATTAAATAAGGATCAATTCTAGAAATAAGAATGTATTTGTTCAAATAAGGATCTTGTTAGGAGGAATTCAATAAAAATCTACACCGCTTCTCTAAAATTACTCTGTTAAACTTTATAATCTTTATAGTTAAACTGCTGGTATGTGTACATATTTAATGGTACATATATTTTCTAGCGATCGTCGCAGTTTGCAGCGCCATACAATATTGTGCCGGCACTACACTTGTTAACAATGTTGCAGTTAATTATATTATTAGTGTTAGGTTGACCAGGTTAGGCATGTTTTTAACTAAATCCAAAAATATAAGAAAATACAATATTTGAGAATAGTGTTGACTTTTTTAGACTATGTTTTATAAGCAAAGAAAAACAATAAATTTCACAAAAAATCAAAAAGACAGCTGATAATCTGTCTGGATAAAATGCTGCTAGTTTCATAATCTCCCTAAAAACGGTCACAATTTTTAATAACCAATACAAAACAAATTTATTCAAAATTCACTTACAATATCTCACAATTTGAGACTGTTCTTGTGAGAGAGCCACCAAACCAGTCGCTGCAGCCACTTTTAATCCGGAATTCTCCGTGTATCTCCTGAAAACTTTGGCTACCTGATTGGCCAACTCTTGAACTGGTAAAACAATTAGAGCTCTTATGCTATGGCCAACGCATTTTTTCAGCAACTACATAACAAAAAGAAGTATGTAATATTGGCCACATTGGTAGACCAGTAAATTAATGTCGCAGCGGGATAAAATGCCCAATTCTTTAAACTTAACCAGGTGTAAAAGTTTATAATTAGACATTCTTCAGAATTCAAATTTTATACATTTCTTCCCATAGACTTGATGAATTTTAGCCTCTAAAAAATATTAGTTTATTACTAATTTCATCTATATCTTCATATTTTGCCTCTATGGGCTAGGAAAAAATACATTTATGTTGCTATTTTTTTATCAGCACTGTTTACTGTCTAGCTAACCAAATAATGCCACTTAAATTAATTTAAATAAAGTGCCTATGATGATATCAGTGGTAATTAATTATATTCTTGCTCTGTTTAATATTATAGGTGTAAGAGCGTAGTATCCATATTGTAACGATCTCATTTTATGATTGGGTTTATAAGAACCGTAAGTATTTGATATGAAAGTAGCCGCCCGTAATAAGTAACAGTCAGAGGCAACAATTCTCGGATACTTGAAACTTGAGCTTATAATTAGCCCTGCAAAATCGTACGTACATCTCACGGTGGTTCCCAAACAAAGATGACGTGTTCATATTTCAAAGGCACAGCGGCAAACAATCATACGCAAAGCATAATCAGCGACCACCCGGACCATGGGATCTCCCACTAACAGGAATACGACACCACAAAAACAAGCATCGCATGATCACGTCTGGCGGCCTCAGTCCCCCAATTTGACTAGTCACTAACTGCCGCATTCTAGTCTGCGAGAACTCTCAATCTCCCGGGAGAGACAAGTAACAACTATCTACATTTTCAAATAAAAGGTGGCTCAAAGAAAGTAATCATATAAGTTCGACACTGAGGGCATACGGTTCCTAAGCTTCACCTGAAAGTCGACATAAATATATACCTATAATTTTACTCATATCTTGGCCTATTTTTTTATGTGCGCCCTATTATTTTATTAATTATTTCAGTCATTGATCTATTGAAGGCGAGCGCCTGAAATTTACAGAGTTACAACTTTATATCCTTTAATTATTTTATTAAAACTAGGCGCACATAGTCATACCATTTTTAATGCTTCATTACCACCATCTCCCTGACTCTAGCACAGACACATTTGGCCTAGTTGAGTAGGACCCAAAATAATTGTATATGACCTAGGTCATAGCAATTATTTTTAAAAAAAATGTGAAAGAGCTTACTTGTATTATAGGTAGCACAAATGTAAGCGTTTTTCCACTCCCAGTTGGAGCAGAGACGCAAACGTCACTCGGCCAAAAGGGAGCAGGCTTGGAATGTGCCTCTAATATATGGGGTATGACAGTCTCCTGGACTGGAAAAAGATAAATGATTCCATCGGTTTGTAATAAATGGCGCAAAGTGGGATCCAGCCAAGTCAGCTCAGATATTTTTACCTTCAAATCTTGCAAACTGATAGAAAATGAAATGGGTTTGCATAGCCAGGGTGGTAGTACTCGCTTCACCTGAAACCCAACAACATTTTATAGACAATACAAATTGTAAATTAATAGAAGAAAAAGCATGGAAAATACAGCAAAGATCATTTTCTCTAAATCGCTAGCTTATGAGTATATTGTCGGTTGTTGGAATTACATTAATTATAATTCCAATATTTAAAATATTAGCGATTAAGCATTAATCAAAATAAATGCAAATTTAAAATTAGGAATTATAGCAATGTCATGAAATTTTTAATGTCACATAATATAAGTCAACAAATTTTAGTACTGGTAAATGAAACATTGACAGTTCAATAGAGCGCTCAAATATCATATTCGAATTTCAAAAATCAGTTAAAGTTAATACAAACTTATCTGTGTAAAATAGAAACATAAGAAAATAGAAATATGTAAAAGAATGTTTAATGCCATATTATAATTATTAATAAATATTATTAAATTGAAATATAATGTTCATGTTGTTTCATTACTAGCCAAAAATTAAACATTTAGGATGATTTGAAAGAACGTCATGATACCATTATACTTGTTATTTTAATCTACTCAGACCTAACAAATAACCCACTGTCGGTCATCCAAAATGCATATCGATTGGACTAAAAGTGCCGCAGGTGCCAATAGAGGCAAGAAATGAAGCTATCCATCACCACAGGCACCACACCACCAGGCAGGCACCAGGCACCAGGTTCTTACCACAGGCACGTGTAGTCTGGGGGGGAGGAAGATGTCATTAATGACACCTAGCTGTAAGAAGTCAGGTTTCTGTTAAATAATTTACTACTACTAAACAATGTAAAGAAGCAGTTGCTATTATATTACAGCAACAGAGAGTCATGGCCATTCTTGTTTAAAAAGAAAACGGACTGACACGGCGATGAAAATTTTACAACAATGTTATAAGTTTTATATTTTTAAAAACCATAAACCCAAAAAAATGTCATAAATGTCAGTGCAATAGTATCTATTTTAAACCAGTTATTTACTAGAAAATAGTTCTTGTATGTAGGTGTATAACAGCCCTAATATCAAGTTCAGGGTCATGATCAAAATAAAATTATGTAAAATTAGAAGATAGTTTAAGAGCGAGAAACCTATGACAAAAAGCCAAACAAACAACTTGAGAGTTGTTAATCAAACATTTACTTTGTTTATAAACTGTGTCCATCTTTACAAGAAATTTTGACTAAATTATTTAACATGCTATAAGAACAACAAACCTTTGTCTTCTTTTCAAATTCATTGACACCTAATACCTTATACTCAGGTTTTGGTATATTAATATCCACGTTGCTTCTTGATAAATTGTTAACCATTTCATTATCATTAGCTAAATTATTTTCAGTTTGTTCATAGTTTCCAAGGAAATCTAGCTCGAATTCAACATCGACATCTTTCTTGCGTTTAGATTTTTTGGCTTTTTTCCTAACTTCATTTGTCAAATCATCGGTTATATCTACCGCAGGAGATGATGCACTTAAAAGTACTTCTTCCAATTTATCCAAAGCAGAATAATCATTATCAACGGACGCAGTTACTTTGGTGTGGCATTTTTCAATTTTCCGTTGTTCAATTTTTCTTTTAAGATTTTCTAAATTTTCCACTTCTCTATTAGCATTATCTTCATTATTATCGTTATCGTCATACCTTTAAATAAAAATGTATACATTTATACTATTTTAAAAATATAGTAAGAGTATAAAGTATATTGTAATGGATAAAGGGGAATGTATAGGTTAAGGATTCATAGTCCATTCATAGTTTATAGGATTAATTTCCAAGGGACATGGAAGTAAATGAAAAAGAACTGGAGGAGTAACAACCTCATAAATGGGTTTAAGAATTCTTTGAATTGCCAATTTTCAATCTACTGACCAGTCCCCTTTTTAACTAGGTAGGTAGAAAGGTAACAATGTCCATTTTAACGGAGACTTGGCAGCGTCCGTTAGAATTGACATTGCCAAGAAGTCTGTTTAACGATAACTTTGAAATTTGTCGCTAAATATGATGAAATTCAATTACCTATTGATAACAAACAGCTCCATATTACTTAAAAACTTATTTTATTTCTTCTTAAACAGTTCACTAAAGCAATATTTCTCGTTCTAATGCAATATAACCTAAAAGCGATTACAATTTATTATTCTTGTGTATATTTATTTATTTTTGACAGATTTAGACAATGCTTGATTGACTGACAGTTCTCCAACTTCTTCATTTTCTCCAACTTCATTTGGCTATAATTTCAATCAATGATCGTGGTGCGGCGTGGACTCGGACCATCACCTTTTTTTAACTTTTAACTATTAACTTTTCACCGATTTTAATTTTAGGTACCTACCTACTTGCTTTTTGTTCGGGAGGCCTGGTGGCGCAGCCATTGCGGTTACTTTAATTGCGGTGCCTACATTTGATACAGTTTGCGGTTACTTTGATTGCGGTGCCTACGTATAATTGGTACTACCGGAACATTTTCTGCTCTCCTTGGCCAATGATCAATATTGAAGTAGTGGTTAAATAAAATATCACTCAACTCGAACTAGCGAAATAGTGTGCAAGTCTACCCACCTAGTCTCTATCTGACGCATACTAGTTAGTCATATTGGTCAATGTGTTTATGAAATATGTAAATTTGTATTTCGCGAATTAAATTTGTAGTTTTTCAAATTTAGTGGAATTTGAAAATCAAACAATATAAACGACGCAGTTTGTCGTAGAACGATTGGGCTTCTGTCTGATGTAAACTATTTTAATAATAAAAATCATCGGACCTTTCTTAGTCTCACAACTTTACTAAAAAAAAACTGTTTTTTACTCACTCGCCGGAGGTGATAGAGATTGACAGCACATTTGTCTCCAAAATCGTTACGGAGCACTTGTGCTTTACAAGTTCACCTAATTTATTTAGGGAAAT
This sequence comes from Neomicropteryx cornuta, assembly GCA_020383195.1. Classification (NCBI taxonomy): domain Eukaryota; kingdom Metazoa; phylum Arthropoda; class Insecta; order Lepidoptera; family Micropterigidae; genus Neomicropteryx; species Neomicropteryx cornuta. The sequence continues at coordinate 19,858,344 of JAHKQU010000014.1, forward strand.
AATTAATTTATATTACGTGAAAATTTTACAGAACTTTTTTCAGTTGTTGCGACCAATATGTAACTTTATATTTATTTTTAAAGATATCTACATATTTAATAGTTTATATATTTTACACGAAAGGGAAGATAATACTCAAGAAGGTTGGCGCGAGCCAGCAACCCGGTTTGCTAGCTTCATGATACTTTACCTAGACACACTATTTAATAATCCTAAGATAATAATTAATCCTAAGTTTAATTTTAATTTGTTGTTGTCAACCATTTTCATGTTTGGTACATTTTTTTGGCCATGTAAATGTAGTGTTAGAGAATTGACTTCCTGTATCGCTGTTATGCACTTTCAAAATAAATAAATGAATAAATGGATGAATAATAAAATTAAGAAGTACAGTCTATATATAACATATATAATACAAACGAACATAGATAGTAAGTAACTTTTATTGTGCAGTAGAACGACTTTTGATAGTGTAAAAAACTAATCTATGGTAAAATTAACTACGAAATGACTTTTCCATTCCCCTTTAAAATCCATGCATAACATTGTAGTAAAATCATCCAATATTAATCAATATTATATATTTATAAAAAAATATCAGTTTCAAATATTTCTCACAAAACCTACCTATTTTTGGGCCATTTTTTTTTATCGTTTAGCAAGTCATTTTATTTCATGCGGGTAACATTGGCAGTCTGCCATTTTTTGTGAAATTTAGATGTTCACGTCCCTCAGTTCTCAATGTTTCGCCGGCGTTTTCGTAAAAGATAGTTTATTTTCATGTTGAATATTGTTTGAATCTCCGGTTAAATTCTTTGATTGTCGTCATTTTGATAATCTGTCAACATGGCTAGCGTGTCGTATCAAATAGCAAATTTGCTTGAAAAGGTAACGTCTGATCTGTTCTATATTTTTTCTTGTTCAGATTTATTTTTTTATAAATATTTATTAAATAAATTTGTGTCATCTAATTTATCACTATTATGATTTTACATTTCTCTACAGATGGCATCCAACGATAAGGATTTTCGTTTTATGGCTACCAATGATTTGATGACAGAACTTCAGAAAGACAGTATCAAGCTTGACGATGATTCTGAGCGGAAAGTCGTGAAAATGTTACTTCGTTTATTGGAGGATAAAAACGGAGAAGTGCAAAATTTAGCTGTAAAATGGTTTGTTTATTCCACGTCTTTTATAAACAATATTCCATGTATTATATTAAATTTACCTAATATTTCACACATCTTCCAATACTATTTTATATTGGTCACATACGATTTTATAATTCGATACATAAAAATACCGCCTGGAAATTTGATAACTCGTAAGTACATAAACAAACAGTGCTTTAGCAACCATCTAATTACTGTTTTTATTTTATTATTTTACACTAATGTCTTTACAAAGTATATTAGAAATCGGAGGGCCAATTAGCTGGATGTTTTTTTATCAAGAATAGTCTTGGGGCACGGTGTATAAATCGAAAAGTTGCTTACAGCTGTAATAGCCACTCCAATCACACTTTTTCTTCAACGGTGAAAGGTAAATTCTGAACTTGGTTATAGATTTCATAGGAGAATCTATTAGAAATTGATCAAAGACGCTGTCCACATACAATTGTCCAATTGTACAATTGAATATTAAATAATATGTTTAATTTATTTTATTTGTAGAATAGTAATATTATGTATTGTGAAATTAAAATGTACGACTTGAAATGTAGCTTGGGTCCTCTGGTAAACAAAGTGAAAGAATATCAAGTGGAATCGATAGTGGAGGCGCTCTGTGCCAACATGTTGTCTGATAAGGAACACTTGCGGGACATCAGCAGCATTGGATTGAAGACGGTCATATCGGAGCTTCCGCTCGGCTCCAGCGCTCTGGCCGGCAATGTTTGCAAGAAGATCACCGGCAGGTTGAGCAGTGCTATTGAAAAGGTAATTCAGCATTGTAATAATTATAAATATGTGTGTTACTATTAATACCATTATTACAACAGTTTACACTTTAGTAATCACTAATAATAATGGTATTGACAATAATAAACCTATTTTGTCAGTGATACTGTCATTTTGTTCTAACATGTTAGCGAGGCAATAGAAATATACATATTAAGTCTATTGGGTGCCAGTAAAAACTTTTAAGAATTATTTCAATTTATAATACGTGCCTAATCCATTGTTGCTTTCTTTCGGGTTTCTCAAATGATACCATAACCCCAAAATGTGTTTTCAAATTTTTGTTTCTTCTGACTTGAAATTGTTTCGTAAGAATTCAGTTAAATTGGTCCACATGTAAAGATCGGGCTTCACTCACTTTATATGGGTGTTTTTCTTCTTTGGCACCGTCTGGGTCAAAACAGTGCAGCTTGCCACCAATACTGCGATTTGCCCATTACTAATTAATAATAATAATGTTTGACATTTTACAATTGAAGGAAATTTGCACCTAGAAATGACCACTGAATTTCTATCAAGAGTCGCTTTGTTCCTGTGTCTTTTTTTTTAAAGGTTTTATGAAATTTATTTAAATTGATTTAAGGATTTCGATTCGTCCGTTAAAAAGTGATGCGACATATATAAACTTTAGGATCATTGGCCTTAGTCGCGTTAGTACGTTGCTGAACCTGAAAAACCACTAACAATAATAAATTGCATACAATGTCACTTAATTTGGATGTTAACACTATTAGGCATACGGATGTATGTTTATTAGGTATTATTTTAGTCTTACATCCGTTTTGCCAAACCTTACCATCTCCACATACCTCACAAACCTCATAATAAATCTTGAGAATCTACAACTATAAAAAATAGTCTACTTGTAAAATAACCTTATTTTACTGATATATTCAAGAGTAAAATTATGTGAATAGTTCGAAGTCAAAATATGCAGACTCTTCCTAAAAGATGCTTTACATTGGCAGGGTTGCAAAATGTTAGTTAAACAGCTCTTATCCATTGGTTCTGTGTTTGATTGAACTAAGCGGATTTTGGGGTTCATCTCCTAGGACGTTAGTATTCTCTAATGGTATCCAACTACATCTTGTAAAGTAGCAATATGAGATTGTGGTAGTCTAGTGGTTAAATGTTGGACAAATGACTCAAAGATCACAGGTTTGAATCCGCATATGGTCACACTATTTTTAACGCTTTATTACCACCTTCTCCCCTGACTCTAGGACAAGCAATTTGTATATAATCGTATACGACCTAGGTCATAGCAATTATTTTATTTAAAAAAAATATACATATATCGCTGTTCCGATGCGAAATGTCAGCTAGAACGGAATTTATATATGCCATATAAACGTAAAAATGATTACAATTTTCAATAGGGCTGTGATTTTTTTGTTGGATGTTTAACAGTTTTGTAAAGGACATTCTGTCTGTAAGAATTAGATATAATTAATGATTACTTTCTTTATAGCAAGAAGATGTTTCTGTTCAACTTGAGGCACTGGACATTCTGGCTGATTTGCTCAGTAGATTTGGCAACTTGCTTGTCACATTCCATCCTGTTTTATTGAACTCTCTCTTGCCACAGCTAGCTTCACCTAGACAAGTAAGTATATGTTATATTGTATACCTAGTAGTATTACTAATAGCACAATAATTCTGTAAAGGACTCAGTGCACATAGCACCTGATATCCATTACTGATCATATTTGTATGCCTATACAAATTTGCCCATGCATATTGTATATTTGCATATTTGTCTGATCATGTTAATAATAGGTGTAATTAATATTTTAGTTAAAAAGTGATTTTCTAAAAGAATAAATTTATAGGATAAGATTTATGCGTAAAGCTCAGTGCACCGCTACTTTAATTTAGAAAAGCAACAATACAAGATACAAAAATGGTACATTTACTAATAACAGGTTAAAACTGATACGTGTCGAAGCCACTTTTACGGAAGATAAACCGAATGCCCGGAGAGATTTTCAAAAAAATGGTGTATTTACAGGCGCTTACTAAAATGCTCATTTTAGAAAAACTATGAATGTTATCTTGATAACCTGTACTATTTGGAATAGCTAATGAAATTCTCTAGAATATGGTTTTTAACTGACTTGACTATACATAATATATGTGTTTCTATAAAATTTATGTCAAAGTTACAAAATATTATTTTTGAAGCAAATATTTTTTTGATAATCAAATGTAAAAAAGTTTTAAGTGGTGACACTGGTTTTTTGTTTTTAAGTCACTGTCATAAAATATCTAAACACACATGAAAATTTGTAATGTAATGTATTTTTTTACAGGCTGTAAGAAAACGCACGATCGTGGCTCTTTCCCATCTGGCTATGTCCTGTAATGCATCACTCTACACAATATTGATCGACCACTTGTTAGAAGGATTGGGGGCGTCGTCAAATGCCAGCGTCCGCCGAACTCACATTCAATGCATTGCGTCTATCTGGTTAGTTAAACACCACACCATTGCCACACCACAAACATATCCCTGAAAAGCCTTTATAAATGAATCATACATAGTCCGGAACCTATGCCTCACTGGATTATATCGTCTCTGAGCTCCCACCAACTAAGCTACGTTTTTTTATTTATATCTTCATAATTATCATTACGTAAATGGCACCTCTGACTCAGATACAAGCTGAAACCACTTTGGACTCGGACTTCGGTTCCGATAAAATAATCACCTCCATTATGCTGTTGATCTCCTTTTTTTTAATCCGCTAAATGATGATTGTGTTTTTTTCAGCCGTCAGGCTGGACACCGATTTGGAGAGCAGCTATGGAGAGTAGCCCCTCCTGTTTTGGAACATTCTGTTGATCCGGATGAGGAATTACGAGAGCATTCTCTTCAGGCCCTCGAAGCTTTTGTGCTCAAGTGCCCTAAAGAGGTCACCACACATATACCGACTGTAAGTTTTAATATTATTTCTATTTTGTTATGTTATTTATATAAGCTCACATAGCTGTATGCAGATGGCTGAGTTTATATATAGAGATAATCAGTTACAGCATTTTAATTTCTTCCTTTTTTAAGACACAGCTGCTCTTCATACACCTTTCATAATTTCATAGGAGCCACCAAAACCGTTCGGGAAATTAGGAGCTTTTAATCAAAATAGAAACAAATACATACTGACCAAATTATAATACTGTGACGGCAACTATCTTTATAACAAATTTCTCAAAAAAAAAACCCCCAAATCAAATACCACTTTTAGAATCTAAAAATGCAAGAATTGAAGAGGTTATAAATGAACCTTTTCAATTTCCAAAAAAATATTTTTTTGTATAATTTGGAGATCTTTATGTGATACAAAGATTGTCTTTCCTCTTTCAAATTTCCATTTGAAGATACACAATTTAAACCACCCGATTGTGAAAATCGGGTGGTTTACTATTTTTTAGAAATAGTATGAAAAGTAATAATTTTTTTAAGGATTTTGTGTTAAACTGATAGATCTAAAAACTTGTGTCTTAAACGAACAAAACTTTTGTTTAAAGATCATAAAGCTTTGCTTGGATATGATGACTTACGATCCGAATTACAACTACGATGAAGAAACTTCAGATGGAGAAGATGAAAATGATGATGGTGATGCGGCCATGGAATCAGATGGTGTGAATGAAAATGACGAGGAAGATGAAGACAGTGAAGAATATAGCGATGATGATGATATGTCATGGAAGGTCGGTCTACATTTAAAATTATTTTTTTAATAGTTTTGATAGATCCATAAATCCCATAATCATCTGTGTCTGTATGAACAATATCACTATTACTACTATTACTATTTTAATATACACTACTAAACTTTAGCTCACAAGAAAGAAATTCTTAAACTTGGTGGAATCTTATTCTTAAGTTTATTTAGAAATCGCTCATTTATACAATTTTTAAAAAGATAACTCTTTAATTTTAAATCTACTAACGTTTCGCTGATGATCACATATTCCACCTTTAGGGGAGAGTTCGACACGTCCGTCCAATGCGAAGTCATGATTAAGTTTTGGTTATCAAGAAAAAATCAGAAGACTAGCCTTCAAACCAACTATTTAATTAAGTGACAACCAGAGTGTGTAACAATGGGGATAAAATGATTTCCGACAGCGGACTGCCTGTTGATAATATTGTACGAAAATCATTAATCATTGTTTGGTTGTCTTTAACAATTTTTGCTTCCAAATCTCCATATCTTTAACTAAGCGCAATTGGAGCTAGAGCCTAGATGATTGTCAGGGGTATTTCAATTTCGAACAGTAACCACAGAACGACATTGTAAGGTGTTTGACAAAACGTTGGAGAGTTGATGAGACAATTTATAATTTACTTTTATGAAAGTAATGTACTCGTGCATTCGGATAGTGAACTCTTTCAATATGAAGCGGATTTATCCGTAATTGAAACTAAAATAAAATAGCGTTGGAATCATTATTTTCCCGCTCCTGGGCCATAAAATAATAACTGATTATGTAGGTTTCGCTCACTATCCATCGCATATTTGGACACCGTAACTGACGATGTTGAGATCATACCTCTTAAATTGGTCGCCACAATTTACCTTTCGATAAGATTTTCATCAGAGAAAAACTTGTAATTTTAAGTGTATTTACGAGGGCTGCTATTTATGAATCCGGAATATCAAAAAGAAACAAACATATATCATTTAATATGGTTTTATTGCTTTTTAAAATATTCGCCATAATGATCGATGCATTTTTGCATATGATGAAACCAATTTTCATAGCACTTTTTCTATTCTGATTGAGGTATCTCCAAAACGCGCATTTTGAATATATCAATGTTTTTGAGCCGCAACCACGTAATTTTTTCTGCATAAATAGAAATCATTGGGTACCAAATCGGGGCTGTACGGCGGATGACCCGTCAATTTTATCATTTGACCTTCCAAAAACTGAGTTGTATAAGAGTACTGACACGAGCCTGTTTTTGATCAACCCTCAAGTTGTGCGGAATCCAATGCGAACAATTTTTTTTACAGTAATATCTTATGTATGCTCGTCATACTTATGCCCAGGAACGCCTCTATCTCGCGATATGTAACAGGACGATCTTGCATTATTAGGTTCCGTACAGCATCAATATTTTGTGGTACGACAACCGATTTAGGGTGACCTTCTTTAAATTCGTCTGTGAGATAGAGGTAGGCTGCCCACGATTAAACTCACTGAACCAGCGATACACAGTGGTTTTCGATGGTGCTTCATCCTCAAAAGTCAAAGTTAGTTGTTTTTGAGTTAGCCGAAAATCGTAATAAATCAATGCACGAAAATTTTCACGAGTTAAATTCATGGCAATGAAGACACACAATTTTCAAAATGACGCCACAATAGAAAAACAATTGACAGTTAATGATGATATGAAACAAAATGTATTATACAGCCAAAGAGTTTCATTTTTAAATATAGTTATTATTTTTTAAATGTTCTGTAAGTGGCAAGTTGCGGATTCATAAATAGCATTCCTCGTAACAAAAGTAGTTTTTTGGTAGACCATTCCATCATACATCTGTCATATTACTTTTTGCCTATTTTTATTTGGTATATTAAAATGTTCCATCAATATTGATTACATATTTTTTTATTTCTTCATAAACAGGTACGCCGTGCTGCCGCAAAATGTTTAGAGTCTGTGATTTCAACGAGGCATGAGCTTCTATCAGAGCTTTATAAGACAGTTTCACCAGCTCTTATCGCAAGATTCAAAGGTTGGTATTGGCCAATTCAGCAAGTCATATTCATCAATTCTACTCTCATATTTCTAACAAACTATATATTTTTAAGGTTGGCAGGATGGAAGGCAGTTACTTCAGAATAGTAAATAAGACTCTGGTGCAAACCGCTTACGTAGTGATTTATTTCTATGACAACTTACTATTGTGAAGAATAATCAGCTTAGGTGGCTTGGGACGTCCAATTGCTACATCATTGCTAGTCATCCCATTCACTCTGAATCTCTATTAGAAAATATCACTCTGGTATCTATCCTAAACTTATTTTTTTTAAAAAAACCTTTTATCGACTCTTACTTTGGATACCCAACTTTTCACTATTTTTGATAACTTTTATTAACTAATTACCACTTTTAAATATTTGTTAGATGTATAAACTATTTAAAATGATTTATAACTTGTTCAAAAAAGGTACAGTTATTGAAAAAAATTTTTTTTTACAAATGATGAAAAATTGGTTGGTTACCCTGCCGTGTCACTAAATAATTTTCATAGATTATTTAGTGATGCTGATTATGAGTTTTTATCAGTACTTAGCCAACGATTATTTGCAAATCAAATGGCATAAACAGTAGAGAAATCGGATGAACAGATAATAAGCGACAATTTTCGAATGAATGACGGTGCCTTGACTTATATATACGCAGGCTAACGAATGAATGCTATGAGATGCCGGCCGGCTAGACGTGTAACGACGTCACGCGACCTATACGGGTTAAGAGGGTAAATAAATAGCACTCCTTCATGTACACGATACGTCTATAATTAACTAGCGACTGGCATTCCGGGTTAGCAACAATCGAGTTTAATTCAATTTCCTTAAACATTCTACTTGTAATAACGGTACATATAATTTATTCAAATGATGTCTCTCATTTCCATGAAGCTGATCATTTTGAATTAATGTAAATGCACAACGTATATTATTCAAGTATTCAGTATTCAGTATATTTATTTTCAAAAAAAAACAACTATGCAGTTGTGTATGAAAGACAGAAATGAGTAACATAATACAATAAAACAATAAAAGTAAATAGAAAGATATAACAAAAACAAGATACAAACAACAAATATAGTAATTAAGACTAACATACCTACACTTTATACACAGTTATTCAAATGCGTGAAAAGAGATGTATAAACTAAATAGTACAATAATATTATAAAATTTATAGAAAAACAGTAAAAAACAAAAAAAAAAAAAAACAGTAGATGCAATAAAAATTAAATAAAATTCAATTAAGGTCAAGACTGTACAAAGTTTTATCAATCAGATATTTTTTCAAAGCAGACTTAAAGCTGTGATATCTTTGCAATGTTTTTATATTATTGGGGAGATTATTAAATAAATCTACCCCCCTATAAATACTTGTGTTCTTAAATTGTGTTGTACGAGCTTTAATTGGCTGAACATAATTGTTTTAGTGTCTTGTGTCGTGCGAATGAACATTGCTATGTGTAGAAGCCGCCTCTTTCTTTAAGAAAAAATCACAATAGATGGTTTCATAGATGAAGATACCATATATTGTGAGAATTCCTAAGTTCCGAAAGTGTGATTGACAAGATTCACCTGGGCCTAAACCCAGGATACCCCTCACAGCCCTCTTTTGGATTATAAAAAATTCTCGAATATATGCTGCAGAACCCCACAAGAGAACTCCATATCTTAGGTGAGACTCTACAAGTGCATAATAGACAGACATCACAGATGACCTATCCATGCAAGTTCTTATACGTGATAGAGCGTACGGCCTAGCTGTTTTACGGCTAGTATCGCAAGGTACACAAAACTTTTATTTTCAATTTGCAGAGCGAGAGGAAAATGTGAAATGTGATATTTTCTCGGCATATATTGCATTGCTTCGATGCACCAGGCCAACTGCAGGAGCCGAAGTTTCAAGTGAAGATGAAGACTCTCCTCAATATCAATTGCAACAGCAGGTTAGTTTTAGTATTGAATAGAGTTTAGAGAATAATCAATTAAGTAGATAAGTAAATTCTATGTAGATGATTCTTTTAAAACAGTTAAAAACAAACTCAAATAACTTAAGAAAGCATCTAAAATCATCAAGATTTACCTGTACCTTGAAGAATTTGGTATCTTATTTCTAGGATTCTATATTAGTAACAATAAAACTTCGGACTATGTTATTAGTGATCATTCCTGTAATTAACATCTTTAGCAACTACATTAATCAACATCTTAGCATAGTACCCACCGAAACATGCTGTCTTATCGTGTTAGTTATAGGTTATTATGAGTGATGATTTTAATATAAATAATTAGACCTCAAACTGAACCTTCGGGTGCACCACATTTTTCTATATATTATTACTTAAATCTTTGCCAGGTTGGCTTGGTGGTGCGAGCTCTGATGCCTTCTCTCCGTTCATCACGCGGCCGGCGTTCCGCAGGCCGGTCTCGCGGAGACGCTCTCGCCGTGTTACGTGAGCTCGTTGCTGTGTCTCCGGCCGCGTTGACACCTCACGTAGCGCGACTTGTACCCGGCGTGAAACGTGCCTTGAGGGAGAGGGGTGCGCCAGCTGCGGGCAAGTGCGACACGCTCGCATTTGTTCAGTGCTTGTGTGCCGCGCAGCCCCCGAAGGCGATGAGGCCGCATGCTGCAGCTCTGTTGCCCCCTGTGCTGGCGGGTGTTCGGGACCCTTTCTACAAAATTACTGCTGAAGCATTGCGCGTACTGCAGAGCCTTGTTAAGGTCATTCGGCCTCTAGGTACTTATCTTGAATATTATTATTTGCTGAGTAAGCAGCTATTTAGCTGATATGCTCATATCTCATTCACAGTTACTAGTGATTTGCCTAGATTCAAGAAATTTATCAAGGCGGTTCTTGAACTGGTTTACACTTATAGCTTCCACCACTTCCGCTGGTAGCCGATTCCAATTATCCACAACTCTATTGGAGATAAAATTCTTCCTAGGATTTGTGGAACAAGAAGATTTAGATAACTTCATTGAATGGCCGCGGAGTTGCGTGTTTTGGTTAAACATGAATATGTCCTTAATGCTTGCACAATTGTAGTTACTAGCAATTTGCCTAGATTCCAGAAATTTATCAAGGCGGTTCTTAAACTGGTTTACACTTATAGCTTCCACCACTTCCTGTCATATTATGTCCTACCACTTATTGTAAATAATCATTTTGTAAACAACTGGTATTAAACAAATGTGGTGAACAAACTGGTTTCTTCTCACGCTAATGTGTTTTTGACTCTAGGACATGTGTTAAATTTATTATTAATTTAATTTGTTTTTTTTTAGCATTTGACTTCATTAATTACAGGCAGAATCAGCTAATAATAATAATAATATTATTAATAGATTTTGTGTATTGCTACCGACTACCTGTGCCTAGTTCCTTTATTTTAAATATGTATGGTTAACCTATGGTCATTTCAAATATTATATACAACTGTTCAGTAAATATGAAATAATAATTCACTAACTTATATGCCAGAAGCTGTGTCAAAGCGTCATTGGTTTACTACATTTCTATTAATATTTAAAAGCGCGGTATGTAGCGTATATCGGAATTCATAAAGGCATAGACTAATCGACAATTTTTTATCATGAAAAGTTCGCTAGTGTTTTTGATGGATTTGGCGGTAACTAATTTGAGTTTTATTTACGATAGTTATGTCAATACAATATTAAATATAAAAAGTAAACATTTTCAACGCTGCTGGCCAACGTGGGATATTTCATTCGGTCAAAGACCATCGCCGAATGTGCGGCAACGTACGATCCGCGCGTTTTACGTACGGAGCAGAATGCGATAAGTTGAACCTGACCATTCTCTAGACAATTTATGCAAAATTACTGTTCAATGGGAGAGATTTACTCATAGAAGTCCGGTTCATGCGGACACTTGAAGCGCCAGTGAGGAATCGCATTTGGAATACAGCAGTCTCTGGGTATCTTCAGAGCAGTCTGTTATGTGACTGGCTATTATTGATTTTTGTCCTACTGAAAATGGACTGTTTAGTTAAGTTAGCGTACAACAGTGACAAAACTTTAAAATTCAAAATATTTTATATATCTAAAACACTTAACATGTCGATATATCTTACTTTAGATTTACCAATCAAGCCACCACCTAAAGATTTGGAGGTCTTCATTGAGCCCATGTATACTTGTACCCTTACGCGGTTACGAGCAGCGGACATTGACCAAGAAGTCAAAGAAAGAGCCATTGCAACCATGGGTCAATTACTCACACATTTAGGAGATTATTTAAAGGTAAGCCACATTCTCAATTTAGTGTTTTTTTTTCCATACTGGAAAATTAAAAATGTAATATAACAATACTCACTGGGCACCTGCAGACACTTGACTGTTGCATTTTATTCTGTGGTTTTTGAGGGATGTAGAGCTCATGTAACAAAATAATGCTACCTGGTTGCCATATTTCGAATACATTTCTGGATATCTGATATATAAAAAGAAAAAAATGTGCCAATAAAATTGGCTGGAAATAATACTCGCAGCAGAAATTGCAGCAAGGTATTGGAAGCTATTTAGTTTTTCATATTGTGATATACAAAAATATGAAATATTGTTTATAACCAGTTTTTTATATCTAACCATAAATTTTAAAAAAAACATGTTGAAACTTAAGTTTACATTTTATATACTGATGATGATTGGAGGGCAGTCAGATGGCTGCTACACTTAGGCCACATTCATGGGGGCCCATTGTTATACCTCCGTCTGTGACTGAATGAGTGTTTTTTTTGTGTGTGTGTGTGTGTGTCTTGTTACTTAACTCAGTTGATAGTGATGAGAAAAGCGCCGTTGAATATTCTCAGCGGCGATAAATGACCTGGCCGGATTCGACCCGCTGGGGGATTCGAACCCGGGACCTCTAGATAAGAAGCAGGCGCTCATACCACTGCACCACCAGGCCGTTATTTTATATACTGGTAAACAAATATACTTGAAAATCACCAGATTTTAGAGAATTTTATAATAGTACCATTTATAAAAGGTCATCATTCATATACAGCTTTCCTAGAATTACAATTTTAGCAAACACCCACAGCTTTGACGAAATTTGTAAATGGACTGGGCTATATATATATAAATATATATTTACTATACTGGTGTTGGACGGCTAAAGCCACTGCAAGCATTCATTATATTCCTGGTTTTACGGGAAAACTAAGCATTCATAATTTTATGAGCGTCCACCATTAAATGTTTGTTGATCCACTCACGTTGCTTGTATCCTCGCATATTCCAGTTCAATACTTTCAGACTATGCTGTTGGGATCCCATCAAAAAGTTTTTTTTTTATTTGCGATTCATTGAGTGTTTGCTCTTGGAATTTGCTAGAGATCATGTTAATATTTCCGGAGTATTTGAACGCTCGTTTACAGAATACACTATGTCCCAAGACCATTCCCGATAAGAAAATCAGCCAATTGGCCGTGCAATTTAAATGTGATTTGTATTGACTTCATATAAAAATTCTTGCTTTCAGAGAAAAAAAAATTGTAAACTTTACATAATAACAATAAACAATAAAATGTCATGTGGCCGTCAGCTGCTATGCAGGTGAATTACCTATATCGGTGAAGGCCGTAGCGTAGCAAAACGAGATATCAATCACATTTTTGACGCTTAAGGTAATTCACACCAGCGCTTTCAATAAATTCGATAATGAATTATTTTTGCATTTTTTATATAATTTACTCGTAATAGGAAACATAATACCCCCCTTAAGTCTTCGGGAATAGTCTTGAACATCCTGTATACTTTTATTTATTTGAAAGCCATAAATGTACACACATAGTACAGATTTCACATTGAACATTCATAGTTTGAAATCTGCTGAAAACGGAAGTACTTGGCAGTACGTAGTTAACCAACGCACTCTTAGCTGGCTGGACTATTATCCTGTTCTCTTTTGCCGGATTCGTGTTTAGGATACTGCCAAGGTAGCATAACTGTTGTGTTTGTTCCAGTGGTAATTTGTGTTTAATTTATTTTATATGCAGACAGGTTAGCAGATGCCTCTGATTCAGTTTCGGTCTCTGTGATGGTTGCCGGTTTTACTGATCTTGGATTCTCGAGAACTGTGGTTTGTTGATAATTCTGAGTGCATATTTAAGATCTTCAGGCTTGAATCAGATCTCATTGATTGGTTAGGTACTTTCACATAACCTAAGTAGGGTTGTTATAAAGAGCACCTGGAAGAAGAGGTAAATATTGTCAATGAATAATATTATTATTTTGGTCTTTTGCAGGAAGAATTGGACGTTTGCTTGCCAATATTCTTAGAAAGACTTCGCAATGAAATCACTAGATTGACCACGGTGAAAGCTTTGAGCAAAGTTGCTGCGTCACCGTTGAATATTGATTTGACACCAATTTTGGTAATTTTTCGTGCTTTTATTAAATTTACTTAAACTCTATTCAAATATTATAATGTGTTTTAATATCTTTTTAGCCAGAGGCTGTACCAATTCTAGGATCCTTTCTCAGAAAAAATCAACGCGCTTTGAAATTGTCTACATTGGTCTTACTGGATACATTGGTGCAGAATTATAGTAATGCTATGAATAACGACCTTCTAAATAAGGTAAACCATTGATCATTACTATTGTTATTTTAATAACCTTGAATAAGATCGGTTTTGAAAATCGGCATTAGAATTTACCCACTGTATGTTAGTAACTCTTGAACCTTGCAATTTCGTACTACAGAATTACAAAATTATTAATTTTTTAATTTGAAAATTTAAACAATTCGTTTCTATTTTGAAATGATTCTGATAATAAACTTCTATAATATTATTAAAGACAGATCTGTCTGTAAAGATAAGTGGGTGGTCATGTATGAAAACAGGTTAAACCAGGTGAAAACAGGTATGAAAAATAGCCAAAGATTTATCTGCTATGATGTCGCCTCTAAACTGCAATTTGTTCTCAATATCATGGTGGATAAGACGGATTTGTAACCCATGTGTCATGTCCGAACTAGCATCAAATGTGCAGATTTTTAACCTTCATCCCCACTCCCCTGACTCCAACCTTCTTAATTTTGTTGAATATAGTCTAAAGTAATTGTCAATTCATCACTAGGTTTAATAATTATTTTTAAAAAAATATGTATTGTCTCCCTTTGTCTGCTTTTGCTTCAGGCATTTGGTCACTGCAGCTGTTTTAATTGGAACTTTATAATCACTATTTCAATGTAGTGAAAAAATAATAAAACCAATCGTTAAAAAAAGTACTATTACAGGTATTAGTGGAAGTGCCGACGCTGGTTTCGGAGGCTGATCTTCACGTGGCACAGCTTGCACTACAGCTGACGCGTGCAGTGTGTGTGCGTGCACCGTCTGCAGTTGCAGCATCGCGAGCTGCCCTCCTGCAACCCACGCTCACGCTTGCACGGTCGCCACTCCTACAGGGTGCTGCCCTAAATGCTATGCTGGATTTATTCAGGGCCTTGGTCGATGCCCGATTGCCGGGTCTCTCACATGAGGATTTACTGAGGATGCTGACAGCTCCTGTGTCGCAGTTACAACCTCACAATGCATTGCCACATCTACACAAGCAGGTAAAGATTATTTCTTTTTTAACAGTCTTTCTAAGTTAACCTGGGGGCCGTGATACTTTGGTAATGTTTTGACATTTTTAAGTCATTCGGTTTTACAGTTTCCGAATTACTGCTTAACATAGGATTCCAACAACAAATTTAGCTTTGTCTGTCAGTCAGTGCATAATGATTTGTTATTTAGCCTAGAAAAAAATAAATAAATTTATTTTGTCCTATTAATATTTTTAGCTACATTGCAACTTTGAGAAGTACCTTCATAACGTGCTAACCTCTGCTTACATAGTATAATATATTTTATAGGTTTTGTACGAATATATTATATAAATAAGTATTCCTAATTGTACAACTGCTGCTATAATATTCAGTAGGATGGTACTTTATAAAGTACAAGACTCTGTTGAGTATATATACTAGAGATTAAATATTCCACACACAAACAGAGAGAAACCGATTCTTCTGCGCGTGAACAGCACTTGACTGGTTTTTGTTACATTGCCATGTTTCGATTGCAGGCATTCCATTCATTAGCCAAATGTGTCTGCGCACTCACAGTAGCAGCGGGGCGCGATGAAGCCCTTCGTGTGGCACGAAACTTTCTCCGAGATGCCAATGCACCTGCATCAGATGCACATCAGATGTTCGCACTTCTTGGCATTGCAGAGATCGGCCGGCAAATGTATGAATTCAAATTTTCATAACCTAGAACATTTACAAATATGTATGTATCACATTATAAGCTTACACATTGATCCTGAAATAATGTAAATTTGTTTAATATAAAATTTTGATATTTAAATTTAAGTCAACATGTTATAAAGATTAAAAAAAAACCAATAAATTAGCTAATTGAATACATTACAGATATATCAAGACAGAATGTAAAGTTAACATTTTTATAAATACAAATTGGAAATATTGTATCAGGATAAACGGAGATGTGGGTCATGAATTCAAGCCTAGGCAGTTGACTGTATTTTCATAATTTTGCTATTAGATATTTGTAATTGCTAAAAATGCAAACAGCTTTAACCTGAGGTTTGTTCAGACCGCAAATACACGGTCGCCCAAATTTTCCGTTATCTGCCCAGACCGTAAATTTACGGTCTACGCTATTGGCTGGTATCGAATTATTATTAAAAAATTTACAATATCGAATGTTGGGACGAAAATATAAGCAAAAACTTGTTTAAATTATACATCATTTGAATCCATTAACGAATTGTACGAAAATAATTAGAAATAAAGTGTCATAATGGTATTCATCCATTTCTATATTTTTTCGCCTATAGCAGTGGTTGCTACGCATCTATTGTTGTTTTTTTGTGGATTTTAGACTCAATAAAGTGATTAAAAGCTATTATTATTTTATAATATTATATAAATATTGTATCGAAAGTGTTATTCAAATGTTTGTTTGCATCAGAATGTTACAGAATTTAAAAAATAAATAAATTAATTTTACGTAATCACAATAGTTTCGGCCATTGTTTCTTAGGATTTTTAAATTTTATTTTTCTAAAAAAAAACTTACCTTACCTTAAAGTATATACATATCTTATGTGAGAAAAAAATAAATAAGTAGAAGAATAACATAAAAGTGACAATTAAAACATATTACGGCATAAAGTGACAATCACTCTTAAGTATCTATGGGTATTTTTTTTTAATTTTCTTTTCATGGTATAATATATATTACTTATAAATAGTTTTATATGATAACTAGGAACATCAATAAAAAATGAGTCTCATAGTTTTATATTTTCTTTTATTTTTACACATTTTGTATAGTTAGTAATAAAACCAGATTTTAGAGTATTTCATTTGCTATTCAAAGTAGGGCAGGTTATCAAGATTACACATAGGTTTTCTAAAATAAGTATATATTACCAAGTACCCGATTTTACACCATTTTTTGAAATTTCACTTGGGCAGAATACGTGCAGATTGTTAAGTCGCTCTTCAGGCAATAGACAGTGGTTGCGCCGAGGGTTGATTTTTAGTGGACTGTAGGCGGGTTGACATAACCATAAATGGGGGGCGGTGCGGGGTTTTAACCTTTGGGAAACAAATGAAGGTGATGTGCAGACTTACCAGATTCGCTCTCGGCGCGGGTGTAATTAGGTATAATGTTCGAAGACTCCTCTGGGGTTCGGCACTCACTTATTCACTTGTTCTTAAAGATTAATGTTTTTATAATTGCGGTGTTTATTACACTGTCTAACGCGGGTTTTGTGTATTACTTCTTCGACAATACAGCGGTGCGGGTCGCACAGATAACGTTCGTTCGAAACTTGACACTTCCGCGCGCGAGCGGCGGTAGTAGCGGTGTGTAGTCTTCGCACGACAAGGGAGTTTAGGTAAAATATATGGGATTGGTTGTCGGTGGATTCACGTAAGGAACGTATTAGATGGACAATATAACACAAGGGAATTGTGATGTACATATATTCGTTGTCGCTCAACCAGACAGGTTAACCACTTGAGCCGCCGGCCGGTTAAGCATTAATACATATTTCTTACACATTTGATATTTTTTTGGTAAATTTAAATATCTGTGATAACTCAATTTTATACTTTACTAGAAACTTATGTAAACATAGTTATTAAATAATTTGAGTTATGGCTTATTGTAAAAATTAGCATAGAATCCAGAGAAATAGTGAGAAAGTCTATTGTTTTGCCGGCTTTATTTGTATGACAAGTTGTGATTAAATTACTATATCTATTTTCTTAATATTTCAGAGATCTTAGTCCAATATCAAATTTGAAAGAGGTTCTACTTGCCTCATTCTCCCCACCTTCGGAAGAGGTAAAATCGGCAGCCAGCTATGCACTAGGCTCTATTACCATTGGCAACCTTAGAGTGTTTCTACCCTTTATACTGAATGAAATTGAAGCTCAGCCCAAAAGACAGTATTTACTCCTTCATTCTCTGAAAGAAGTAAGACTTTGTACTATTTGAGTTTTGTATATAAATTTATTTTGAATATTAAACTAGTCAGCCCCGGGTTTGATCTTTTCGGCGAAAATTTCCTCCATGATAACGTATAATTGTCTAGAAACTATGGTAACGTTTTTTCAGTTTAGTTATTATCGTTGGGTTCTGCACCAAAGAGCATATTTGCAGAAAAAGCGTTCCTCTCTTGATGTTGATGACCACTTATAACATTCATTGTTACTTTTTACATGCAGTATGTGGTTTATAATTCTATGAGGAAAATGTGGAAAATAAAATCACCAAATTCCTATGAGAAGGAGCTAAAAAGGGCTAAGACATATGACTCTCAATCGATTATCAGTTATTTAACTAATTTGTTTCTATTTTTTAATCAGCTTATTTTGTAATAAAACAACCATACCCGTATCTAGCAAACTTACGATCTTAAAAAATGAGAATCTTAAATGATAAGCCAAAGAGCACAGCACTGCAAATTCACTAGATTAACCTTAAAACTTTTGAAATCTTTATTTTCTCAAATTCTTACTCGGGTATTTAAGAAAATGAAGAATGTCTCACCGGCTACAATTAATTGCAGATAATATCATCTTTATCATGCACACCAAAGGGAGTGGAAGCTCTGAGGCCATTCATACCATCAATCTGGCAAATGCTTTCTGGACATTGCCAGTGTGCGGAGGAAGGTTCAAGGAATGTAGTAAGTACACAAACTGAATATTACAATCCTGCTCAACACAGCCATTCAAAAATATCACAGCCGAATAAATAAGACTGATTCTATTAGTAATAATAATAGAAAAAAGAGAAATGATAGTTTTATTTTGTATTTACATGGTGTATTATTTTTTTATATCTTCTATAACTTTTGTTTTATATAAAACATATCATATGTAACAGTATTTGTATGTTCAATGTAGATAGGTCAATCCATATAAAAACATCTCTTATAATGGGGAGGGGTTATTTATTTATTTAATATATTTTAAGGAAACATAGTGTAACTTAATTATAAAACAGCAAATACATAGTTATTAATTTGGCCTATTACAGGAATCCACTGTTTAACAATTGAATTGAAAGGTAGGTTCACCTATAAGTGATTACATAAGGTAATTTAAATGATTATAAAAGTTATATAGAGATAATATATGTTTAAGTTTTTCAGTTCAGAACTTTTTGTATTATCACTTAAACACATGCCCGTTCAATATATATATAATATAATAACTAATGGAATTGTAACACTAGGAAGAAATTCCTATATTATAATATTTTGAGGTTAATACAAATAATTTATTATAGTACATGTGAGAAAATTATTAAACAACCTTATTATATTTTCAAGGTATCAGAGTGCCTGGGAAAACTCTGTCTAGTCGAGCCAGAAACATTGTTGCCAGGCCTCCAAGCGTTCCTCGATTCCCCGGAGCCATTGACGCGGACAACAGCCGTCACAGCTGTCAAGTTCACAATCTCAGACCAGCCGCAGCCGATAGACCCTCTTCTAAAGCAGTGCATGGGCAGATTCCTGTCTGCTCTGAGGGACCCTGACCTGGGAGTGAGAAGGGTAGCATTGGTCGCTTTCAATTCGGCTGCTCATAATAAGCCTGCTCTCGTTCGGGACCTGCTCGACGAAGTCCTGCCACTCCTATATCAGGAGACCAAAGTCAAGGTTGTTTTAAGTTTATTATTTATTTTGATATTTTATTTGTTTTGATAAATCATCTGATATTTTACAATTTAATTTATGCAGCATTGCTATAGCCTAGTAGTGCAGCAGTTTGAGACTATAGTTTTGATTTTTTGTGGTTAAAACCCATTCAGCTCATCTTTCACCACAGAGAATTTTCAATGACTTATTCCTCAACATTGTCGATTGATTTAAGTAAGAAGACACACACACACTCATTCAATTAGAGACTTAGTGAGATGTTGCTTTCTGTAAAGAATGGCTTTCTGTAAGGAATGGTTGCTTTCTGTATACAGCCTAAAAGCCTTCCTGACAATACAGGCCATATGATTAACACAAAAAATGCATTACCAAAAAAAAAAAAAATGACAGAGTGAGGTAAATAATTAAAGTATAATAAAAAAAATATAAACTTTTCAGAAAGAACTGATCCGCGAGGTGGAAATGGGTCCATTCAAACACACTGTGGACGATGGTCTGGACTTACGTAAGGCGGCCTTCGAATGCATGTACACCCTGCTAGGTGCCTGCCTCGACCGACTTGATGTGTTTATCTTCCTTAGGCATGTCGAGGGTGGATTAAGAGACCACTATGACATTAAGATGCTCACCTACCTCATGTGCTCGAGACTCGCTCAGTTGTGTCCCACAATTGTGTTGCAGAGTAAGTGTTCATAATTTACACATCTCCATATGAAATCACACCAACCACAGCAACTCTTCATTAAATCTAAGGGTAACAAATCCTAAACCCATCCCTATTCTATGTCGTCTTTACCCTTTCACAATGGACTTAACCTTTGATTTATGTTTTATATTTCTACCTCCTATTTCTGCTTAAGAAGCTTAAGAAGTGCTTTCCAATATTTGGTGTTTTGCATAGTTTGCATCCAGTTGTGGCTTACGATGCGTTTGATGTCATCAATCCAACGCATTGGTGGTCGCCCTTGTCGTCTTTGG
This sequence comes from Neomicropteryx cornuta, assembly GCA_020383195.1. Taxonomy (NCBI): domain Eukaryota; kingdom Metazoa; phylum Arthropoda; class Insecta; order Lepidoptera; family Micropterigidae; genus Neomicropteryx; species Neomicropteryx cornuta. The sequence continues at coordinate 19,879,274 of JAHKQU010000014.1, forward strand.
TTGGTTCTAGGGCGCCATTGCAAGACTTTTTTAGACCTTCGAAGGTACTTGTTTTATAAGAATAATTATAGCTTTGTTCCAGTCGTCTGGTACATCAGCGCTGTGCAGAGATTTGTTAAACAACATTGCCAGGATTTCAAGGGGGTGACCATCGCAAAAGTTTAACATTTCTGAGAAAATGTCATCCTCACCCGCTAAACTGCAATTTTTATGTTGCTTTAACGCTAAGTTTACTTCTTGAATTATGTCATTTCTTTTGAACCGACTCATTATTGGTACTCTAGGTGGTCTGTCTTGATTCTCATGTTTGGGACAAGGTACTTTGGGAGTAAGAAGGTCTTTGTTTCTTTGACAATCTTCAATATGGCTTTTCTTTTTTTTCCATTCTTATTATATAATCGAAATATTTCCTTTTTTCCGGTTAAAAGATTGGATCTTAGGACATTTCTGCTGGTGTTTATGATTTCATAGTATTATTTCGAAACTCACAAAGTATTTAATAAAATATATTTATTCTTATCATTAAGACAACAAAAAAGCAGCCGAAACTGCATTTAATAGCGCCTCCATGACAATAAAAAGATAAAAAAAATACTAATCTCGTTATGTTTGGCTGGCAATCACTAATGAGAGATTTTCTTGGCTCTGCCCTTTGCCCAGTATCAATTTTGCAGATTTTCAGTGAGTGCTTGGCCCATTACTAAAATTATGATTTTAGAAGAACTATGTACATAAGGTGTATTTTTTTTCACTTTGCTTCTTTTATGGGGTTGGTTTATATTGACAGTCTATAATTATCAACAAATAATATTGGAAAAATGTTTCTCAAAAGAGAAAAATGAATTCAAAACTTAATCAAAATAATTTTAATGTTTAAAAACTAGTTATGCTCCTGGTTGCGGAAGGTTGAGGAGAGGAAACGGGTCAAAACGAATATAAATAAATATTTTAGTTGGAATTTTATTTTTTTCATGAAACCGGTAGTTCTTGACATAATGAAAAAAAATACATCTGTTTAAACTTATAAGTATTATATTTTACGTAAAATTCTCTAAAATATGCTGCCATCTGGAATTCTAAAACTTTACTCACCATTCTACATCTACATAATATATGTAATTAAAAAAAATCTAAATTTTCATTTTTATATGTTATAATTAAAAAAATCGACCGACTGTATGCAAGATCTGTTTTTTGTATTCAAGGACAACTGGTTAAATGTTTTTCATATTTTTTTTTGCCAAAAAAGTATTCTTTAAATAAGATGATCCCGTTTTGCAATTTCTTGTCGCTGTATATTTTTTATGTATATTTCGAGCTAAATTTTATATGGCACCTTCAAAGTTTTATTATTATTAATTAATATTATTATTATCACAATTATTATTTTTTATTTTTGTAAATAATATAAAAAAAGGGCAATTTCAAATTTCAGTGTATTTTCAAATATCACTTACAAAGAAGCCAATTTACAAAATTAGAATTTGAAAGTTTGAAGTGTTCAATTGAGCATCCACTGATATTTTAAAAATTATGCAACTTACAAGTTTTGTTCATATTTTACGTGACATGGGTCATAAAAAAATATACATTGGGGCCATGATCAACTAAGCCGAATTGCTTGTACTTTTAGATGGTAGCTATGGTTTTATGAAAAAAACTTAATTTCTGAATTTATTTTTGCCGTTAATCTGTTTGGGCTTCACGTGTTTCATTAATTATTTAGGGTGGTCAATATTTTTATTTTAGATGTTATCTATTTTCGTATTACTCAGGACTCGAGGGATTGGTTGAGCCGCTTCGAGTGACCTGCACCACTAAAGTCAAGGCTAACTCTGTGAAACAAGAATATGAAAAGCAAGATGAACTGAAAAGGTCTGCAATGAGAGCTGCCGCAGCTCTTCTGCAAATACCTGAAGCTGGTAAAACTTTCTGCTTTTTCATTTATTTATGACTGATATTTTTGGTCTGAAAAATTAATCTGAATGTTGTAATGATCATTGCTTTTGAAATAATAATCCACCATTTATTTCTATTTGCATATGCTATCCTCAATCAGTCATGCATTCCTTTCATCCACTACCTATATTCTTGCCCAACGGATATTTTATGTTTCGGTAGTAACTTACAACAGTCAAGCCCCAGTATTTTTTTTTAGAGAATTTCCATGACCGAGGTCATAAAATTATTCTAGGCCCTACTCAACTAAGCTAAATTTGCTTATGCTAGAGTCAGGCGAGATATTGGTAATGAAGCGTTAAAACTGTATGAGTGAATTTAAATATTAACCTGCCACATTCACTGCTGGAAAAAAACACAAAATTTAACATTCCCATTGATAAATTGTTTCCCAATTACGTGGAAACAAATTAAAAATTTAATAGTTTGAAAACACAGTTGAATGCCATTTTTTTTTTTAATATGAATTTTTGTTGTTCTGGACTTGTTTAATTGTCGATATAAATAACTTTCTAGTCAGTAGTGATTATAAATTCAACCTGTTTATTGCATTGTTCTTATGCTATTGCAGACAAAAATCCCCATCTCATGGACTTCGTTAACCAGATCAAATCGTTCTCGGATCTTCAGCCAATTTTTGATTCGATCCTGAAGGATTCCAGTGGTTCCAACATAGAATGCAATCTCATGGATCAAAGCTGAGCGTGCCAATTGAGTGTTTACACCAGCCGTAATGTTACACCGGAGAAAGGTTATCTCTTTCATTAAATCATTCATTTCATTGTGTTATTTTTTTTAACTGGAGCTCTGACTTTGCGATGTGCGATATGAGTCTCCTTTTGTAATATGAACCTATTATTCAAAATTATATTCCGGTACAGATAATAAAATAATAGTGCTAATCACACAGATAGTCACTTATATGTTATATCAAGACACAATGAATTACCAGAGTATGCTGAATTGGAGGGTTTTTTCGAAAAGAGTTCATTTGTGCTAATGTGGCGACTCGTGTAGTATTGCTTTTGCTTTTCTGTGACCTTTAACCATCTATGAGAATACCATTAGTATAATTTATGGGTTCAGTTTCCGTTAATTTTGTTTTTTCTAAAACATGTGAAGTAAATTTTTGTTAGCATTTTATATAAAAAAAATGACTAATATTTAGTTATTTTTCTTTAATACTCTCAAAAAATACTACTTTGATAGATTATTTTACTCTCGACGAAAATAATGTCTCATCCACACAGTGGCAGGATTTTTTAAATGTAATAATTTAATCTTTAAATAGCATGGTAATAAATATTGTCAAATCATGTTAATAATTATTATAGTAAATAAAATATTGTTTTATATTTAATATTGTATTTTTTTTAACCTAAATAAAACTACCAAAAAAAAAGAGTAATAGGTCTGTTATGAACTAACATTTAGGTTGTTATTGGTTCAACCCTTCGAAAAATTAAAAAAAAAAAAATGAGTTTAGCATAGCATTCCTTTTAAAATACTTCTTTTTATATTGGGAGAAGTAAAGCGTGATTTGCAAAAAATTCATTTCAGAACTTTGTATAAATTATTTGTCAGAATCCTGTAGACGGTAGGAAAGCTAGGATCGGTGAAAGACAAAAGGTTGTAATTCTCCGGGTGTGTCATCCTTTCCATGCGTATATATACAATTAATATTTTCTCATTAAACACAATTGTATTTTTTGAACATTAAATAATTTTATTTTTACAATTTTATATTTTTTGTGGCATATATTACATTCTACGGGAAAGCACATAACATGATTTGGAAACGTATTTTGGATAAGTCATTGAACTTTTAAATAAAAAAGTAAAAAAAAAAACTACAATGAACACATTAATTAAAAAGTTGGAACGTTTTACAGGGCTGCATTGTACACATGTACCACAAATTAATTCCTTCAATAATAATATTACTTTTAATTGGAAAGAGATGTATAAACTTCAAATTCGGCCTCATAGTTATTTTGTTACAATTTTTAATTATTTAACGGTACTTATGGTGAAATATAGCTTGTGCATAAATTTATTAACTGAACTGACCAATTGATTGAAGATGATTTATTTTCATCTAATCTTGTTACATACTGTTTTAATGTATAACTATTTAAATATGTGATTTCAGTTAAATTGAAGCATTTATGTTTATTTGAAAACACCCCTTTTAATAGAGTTTTTGTTGCATTTTATGGCCATCCATAATTTTTCACACTTTGAGCAAATAATTTCTGGCACCAACCACATTGGCTCGATGAATATTGCCTTGAGGGTATCAGCTGTTATTTCTTCTTGCGTGCCATTCCTGGTGTTACACTTGTGGATCGTGATGCTGCACTTGAATCGCTTCTCTGTAATAAATTTTGTATATATAATTAATTTCACATAAAAAATCTTAATCCAGTATAAGTATTTTGTTTGACAAACAAAAGTTTTACACAATTTCTAGTTTGTTTTAAAATTAAATAAAAAAAACCACCAATGTTTTGAATTTCATACCAAATTAGCAATGAGCTTAGCTTAGCAAATGTGTAATATTTGATTTAAATGTCTCTAATATTGCGGGCATCCTTATTTATTCATTTGATGGATCAGTAAAAATAAGAAGCATAATTAAGGACATTTCATTTAATTAACATAAAAATATAACTTTTTTTTAATTACTGGAAGTTAAAATAAATGGTGACAATATTGTTTTTTGTTTAAAGGACTCTTGGGTCTATTTTAATTTGCACCACAAACACTTTCTGTTATCACAATTTAGCTAAAAAATTCAAGCGAAATATTATTACCTTTTCAATTACTTTATTTTAAAAATAAAATATACGATATAGTCACTGCGCTAGTAATTTTAACAAAAGAAAATATTTTAGGTTATGTTTTGGAACAACAAATTACAATATTTATGTGATTTAACAACCATTAGACCATTTGATTGTCTTTTTTTAAATGTGCAAAAGGCAATATTCCACAGGAATCAAAAAGATGCACACATATTTTATTATACCCACAATAAGGTACTAAAAAGTAAGACAACTAAATCTAACAGCATTTTGATTCCATTACTGTACAGAACATAATTTTCCATATGCAGATACTTACGACTGAGAGTTGCGGTATTTGAGATGAGCTTCCATTCCGCGATAGAGACCTTTGTGATGTGTCAGTTCTCTCTGTCACAGGAGTACTAAGCTCACGCTTTCGTTCCTTACTAAGGTTTGAATAATTGAAAAAAAAAATGTTAGTGAAATGAAATAGAAATGTTACACATTAAAAAAAAAGAAAGAATAGATAATCAGAATTTCTAACAAAAACATGCTCCATGCCTGTGCATCCACCTTAATTTTATTTTATTTATAGATTTTCTGTCCTTAAAATAAAAAGTATTCCTAATGTTAACGGTTTCACTATTAGGTTCTTCGTTAGTTATGTTTGAGCTAGGTTTTGATAATAGTTTAACGTTTAGAACTGTGTCGCGGACGAATAAAAAAACAGTCGAATACTATTAAAATTCGGGTTCTGAGAGAAAACTGCTGGGGTCGGCTTGTAGATTTTTTTTATTCATTACTTCTACTGATTCATCGGTAGAGTTGCTTCTTAAAATGTTGTAACATACCTGGTGCTTCTAGATCTCGGTCCACTTTTCCTTGAAAACATGTCGGAGAGTTTACCCCGCAAGTCTTTTCTGCTTCCGGTAGTACTCATATCAGAGTCAGAGCCCTTCATCAAGAAAATAATATCTGTAGGTATTTATAACTATATTTTGCCTTTACCCTATAAAACATTGTGTGATGGAGTACTAATGAGAATCAAAGATTTTAAATTAATTTATTGAGAATATTTACAATATATTTAACCTACAAGATTGCAGTACACTGCAAATTAAACATAACTACCAATCCTAATAAGATGACTAGATTTTGCTCGTGAATAATAAAAAAGAACTTATTTTGAAACTAGACATATAATTTTGTAATTGGTTAGAAAAATTGTATTTCCAGTTAAAATTAAACCAATGTACACTCGATGAAGAAAGGTAACATCATTGTACATCTGGATGTGGAAAATGGAACCTGTTCAGTGAGGGTCAGTGAGGTGACCGTAAAGAATCTTTTAATTTGTTGAGATCGTAAATCCTCCGGCTGTTCTCTGGTCTGCCTCGTAAATACCCAAACTCAGTCTGAAAAACTTACACCCTTAATTCTATATTCCCTTATTAATCGAGTTCAATATTAATCAAAAAAATATATGCGTGGTTTTTCGTACTATACTTTCATCACGTGAAAGTTTTCTTTATAAAATTTTGCATTACCAGTTAAAGCGATGACTGACATTTTTATATGAAAAAGATATTCCATCGAAATATGTAAAATCTTGTCATATCTACCACTACTATCTAGTTACGATGCTCTGAGTGGGTCCTTTACCTCTCTAAAACATAAGGAGTACTTACTTATGCCTATTTCTGTGCGTTCATCATGCTAAAATGTGAAGATATAGTGGTGCAGTGTTTTGCAAAGAAATAGACCAGTTGTAGAGCCCAAGCCAAGAACATGCTACTCGAGTCAATGATTTACGTACTTGTGACATGGATCCGATAGATTTGAAATCGGCAATATCGGGGCCAGTGTGATCATCGATCGATCTCGATTTTGTCAACTGCTTCAGCTTACCGAGGAAACCTTTTTTCTTCTTTTTATCACCGGGTTGCACATCACTTTGTGTTGATCCCCCAGAAAGACGACTGTAATAGTAATTGAAACCTAGATAGTTGCAAATTCAATATATATATAGATTGTTCCTTCTGTTGTAACTTTGTGAGTTAGTTTAACTGCCTCTCAGTCATGTGTTTGTTGAGTGTCCATCCCATATTAGTGTGAGAAATAATGTTTTTTTGGTTTGAATAATGTTTGAGTAAATGTTTTATTAATGTTCTTCCTTTGTAGGACAAACATAAAACATAATTTTTGGTTACAAAGTAACCTAACCTAACCTAACACACCAAAATGTTCCGTCGACTGCCTAACTGCTAACATGTGTGGAAAACGCCATTGGCTGGTTTTTAATTAGTATTATTTAATTGCCATATCACATTACAATTGAGATAAAATATAAGAGTATTTGATATCTAAAAACTAAATAAAAAATAAAAAACAAGTGTCAACATTTTTTTTCAGTATCAAACATAAAATTTTGCTTAAAAAAATATTTTGCAACTTTTTTTTTGTATAGTTAGTAATAAAATCATATTCTAGAGAACTTCATAAGCTATTCAAAATAGTGCAGGTTGTCAACATAACATACATATTTTTTCTAAAATAAGCCTTCGCAGCATCCGTGCGGAGAGGTTAAAGAGCCAAATTTGCTATGTGCGGCGTATGTTCATTTTTTTTAATCCAAAATTTGGATATTGTGTGTTTCATGTGGTAAGTGTAGTGAAGTGAAAACTGTCAAACAACACAATTCAGTCCCTAATTTAATACGTACACGGTAGATTATAATTAATTACATTAATATGTCAGATGATCATGACTATCACACTTTGTGTCGCATGTTGCCTTTTAAAACTTTTCTTAGATTATGTATTACATTTGATACTGGTCAGACCTGTCTAAACTGGTATCTCGCTGCATCGTGAATAATCTCGTGTCCAGTTCGGCATCTAAAGACTGCATTGAAGAGAGGCTGTCATCATCCGTTTTCCAAATACCCTAAAAAAATAATGTGAGATAAATAATGTTACTAAATAAATAAAAACATTTTGTATATTTATATTTAGTATAAATCATGTATTATTATATTTTTATGTCTTGTTTTATACATGCAGGAATATGTAGAATTCTAGGATGTTTCATTTACATACTAATACTTAAATAGTAATACTTATTTTTGACTTCAAAAAATAATTTAATTGCTATTGGAATTTTATTTGAGGCTTGATAAGTCACAATTTTGATTAATCCGAATCAAAGTTATTACCACATTACTTAATATATTAAAAAATTGAAACTTGTGAATAAAGGTTTATTAACTTTAGGTTTATATTTCGATTTTGCCCAATTAAAATGCCTTGAAAGGATTAATGTTCTTTTATTTATGAATAATAACCGCCTTGGTGGTTAGTGGAGTACCTATTAATCAGATAAGTAAGTTTTTAAATAACCATGCAATTTCCCTTATTATATCCTTTAATTTTGGTAAAGGGCTCACTCAGTAGCACTTATCGAAGCATGCTTACCAAGTGGTCTTTATTAGTTTGTTCCAGCGAAAGAGATCTTTTTGTTAGCGGAGGTGCTTTTCCGTTGGTCACCCGAGGCGTTATGCTTGTTACCAGAACTCCTTCCTCTCGTGGCTCAATAGATGCAGCTCTAAAATCAAATATGTCATATATAAAAAACATAGTATATTTTTATACTTTCAAACACTTATGCCTGTTGTCACAATAAAAAGAAACATCTGTATTTAAGATTTTGTCAGCTACGTTTAAATTTTAAGAACTGAAAATTGAAAATATTGGTTTAAATAATAAACCTAAATTTGTAATTACAAAGTCAACATTAAAAAAAGCATGGACTTATTCGAGTTACAAATTTCAATTCAGTGGCGGTACTTCCATAGAAGCTGAAAAGCCGGGCTTGCCTAGATTTTTAACGTAAACACAAATATACACTTACATTTTATTTTATTTATTTATTTATTGTACATAATTAATTTGTCAAAAAAAATAGAAATGTAGTAGTAGAAATCATAGTTATAAAAGAATATTGCAAATGCACAGGGAGCGATTAGCACTGCTACATTTTGTGCCCTGCCTTCTTTACTAGACTATGTCTGTACTAAGGAAGGCAGTGTTGTATTGTGCTACAACTGAGATTGTCAAACCGTCAGAAATATGACTGAAAGGAAAACTTTTGGAAAAGTTACACGCGTAAATAAACTATAAGAATAAATATTGCAAATTTATAAAAATTTGCATAATAAAAGGTATATATATTTATATAATACATTAGCGATTATAAATACACACATAGATATATAATTTATAATATATAAAAGTATATGTACCATATATATAACATATAAATGAATATATAACTATACATGTTATCAGTAAAAGAGATAACCATGGGTATCTCTAGTAAGCGTGATATTATAAATAGTTTTATATTACAATTGCTGAGTTCATTTAACTACACCAGATTAGCTATTGCTTGCCGCTATTGGCTATTAGCTATTAGCTATTGTAAATATTAATATAGTAATTAGCTATTGTAAATAAACTATTTGTTTAGGTTATACTCCCTGATTTTTGAACAGGCACCATCTATGATCCAAAGTAGAAACTAACTACATGAATGAATTACAGAGCCAAACATCTTGCACCGAACCTTGCAAAGGGGAGGGGTGACGGCCGCAGTCGCCACGGTGACTTGCGCCTTATTGGCTTGCTCATCCTTTTTGGCTTCTTATGGGGCTCAAATATCTTTTTTCACATATACCCAAAAGAGAAAAAATATATGCATACCTATAATATTCGCCGGACACATGTTTTCGTTTTGCAAAAATAACTTTTTTATATTCTGTATATATTTTACCACGATTTGTCAAATCTACTACATTTTTATGAGCTGAATATTATTGAATGAAAATTTTCATCGGATAATAAAAAAAAAAAATGTAAAATACAACTTGCCTTCGAGTATTTATTTGTCTTTTTTGTGCGGTTCTTGCTGCCTTCAACTCTTCTGCGGCCTTTTGAATTCTCGAAAGAGTATTTTGTACGCTGTTCTCGCTTATACCACTTTCAGGAGTTGCCTCTCGGGACCTTGACTTTGACTTAAAACATTAAAAATTGACTCTTCAAAAATAATCATTACCAATGTTGTCAGAACAGCTTCAACGCATTAACATATCGCTAGGGAAACTAGATGTCAACCAATCATTGTGTACTCTCAAGGAACTTGAGTTTATTATCTTATAAAGATTCATTTGGTTTAATCAAACCTAAGAATTGACTAATAACATTAAATAATTATAAAATTTTAGGTCATCTCTTCGTGGATAGGGGGGGGGGAAGTCATTAATTAAACTCATGGTTGATAAAGAGAAAAATTCTAGGCAGCCAACCCCTATTACTGCGAGTTTATTTGGTCGCTAGTGTCACTGAAAGGTCGCATCGTTATTATATTATTATGAAGCGAAAAATATTAGAATCTTTAAATTAATTTAGATATTCGAAACGAATATATTATGTGAAAACATTTTGAAGAAAATCCATTTGTTTAAAAAGTATATTTTTTTATGTCAAAGTGCAGACTGCCCACCCGGCCACCCGGCTGGCGATAACTAGCGACTGAACGAACCTTGAAGCCACAAACTTACAAGTATTATTCTGGTTTATTATACAAGTATATTCTCAGGAACTTGATGAAATAGCTTCTCGACCTGTTCTCATTTTTGGTTTACATATAATATTTTTTCTGAGCTCAATTACCACAATGCTGTCGAGACTGATCGGTATCGAAGATCATTTTTTTTTATTAAAATTTGGGTAGGTTCTAAAGCAGGGTAAATTGTCTTCTTGAAATAGGTTGACTGCTCATTAACAATTTTCAAATTAGCATCAAATTAACAATTTTTATTAATTAGTTCTCTTGCATACACGAATTTTAGGTTTGTGATAATGTCATGTACGGCATTCTTGTATCTAGAAATAAAATTACTAGAGTTCTCTAGAGATTAAAGAAATAAATATAAACTACAAGTTAATATCTGGAAAATTACTAGCGTTCTCCGCATTGGCAATCTTCTCGCATTGCATACAATGTTATTGACTTTACAAGCGTCACTGATGTCACCAAATAGCAAATCACATTACCCTGAAAAATCCTACGATTTCTGCTAAAAATTGAATACAAAAGCTTTTATGAAGGGGGTGCTGATAGATAATGTCATTTACGAATACATGCCATTGTCAAAATACTCACTCTATTTCTTCTTGGTGGTGTGGGGCTAAGGTAGTTGATATCATTCAAGTGACTACCAGGTTTGTTGTGTAAATCGGGTGATTGCCTGATTAGTTCTTCTATTTGTTCCAGTAGGAAACCAATACGTCTGTCATCTTCCTGTAATCAGAATTTTCATTTAATATTTTTTTTTGTTATCCGAATTTAGGTTATTTCTTAAACTAAAAGGTAAGATAAAAACAGGCAACGTGTACAACCACGATGTCAATTCAGATTATTTTTGTATTACAATTATTACTGTATCTATTTGTTTACATAGAATACATAGTAATTGTAGTATAAAATAATTTACTGTATCTATTTACATAATACGTATCCTGCGAAATAGTATTTATGTATCTTTGCCAGACTTTAAACCTGACGATTGTACAACACGCAAATATGCATAACCTAAAATGTTCCATCATATGCATATGTGTGTAAAACGCCATTGGCTGGTTTTTAATTAGTATTATTTAGTTGCCATAGTGGGTGTCTATTTCTCCAATATTAATGGCAGTCAAAAGAATAAACGTTAAACAGTTATTGTTATTAACTAACTTTATGGTGATCCAAAGACTACTAACTGGCAGCTGCTTTCGCTCGCAACGGCAGTGTAACAAAATTTTTGAAAGTTTTAGTTAAGTTAATACCTGTTGTTGTCGTTTTGACGCGACTATAGCAAGGCGTTGGGTGTCTTTATCTCTTTCGTGGCGCTCTCTTTCTCGCCTTAGCTTCTCGTTGGTCGTGCGTAACTTTGCATGTGCATCTCGCAATTCCAGTAAGTCGCATTGAAGCTCAGACACCTAAAAATAAAATACACTATTAAACACATCCTAGCTGGGGTATGCGTTCTCGCGAGATTTTGGACCCAGCCGAAATCTCACGAGACCAGAAAGTTGGTCTGGTGAGATTTGGTAATTTTCACTGAAAATGAGTGGCAAATGTTATTAATATTTTTCAAATAAAATTCTTAAATAACTGATTAAATCCACACACAAAACTTACCAGAAAACATATTAACCACCTTTCTTGAACTAGGATTTAGGGACTTGAATCCATAAACTATGTATTCTTATTTGCAAAATGTCTTGGATGGTAAACTGTACAATAAATTTAAAAATAATGGTACTTGGTATAAAGTAGTTGTAAAAAACTGTACAAAAACAAATATTTACCTTCTTTTTATTTTCATCAACATCTTCTTCAGTTGAGCGTTTCAGCTGCTCTAACCTTCTCTTCATGTCCAGTCTCTCTTTGTCTCTTTCTCGCTCAACCTATAAAAAATTGTATTGATAATAATAAGTTAATTACTATATGGCTTGTGTTCGAGAAACACTGTTAGGCGCTGTTCCGATTATTGTTGTTTTCATTATGCGAGGAAATTTATTATGAGTGTGTTGGGTATTGCTACCTAACACAGTAGCTAAGCGCAGTTGAATATTTTCAATGATATTGATCACCACATTGACTGTTTTTCAACTCACCAAGTGTAAATAAATGATTTCTAGAAGTTTAGGCTCAATTTACCTCAAACAAAGTTTGTCTTAAATCCCTGGCCAGGGTGGAAGTCTCTTGCAATAACCTTTGTTGCTCATCCCGCTCCTTTTGCCAGGCTAGCTCCATTCTGGTACGCATTCCTGGGATCTTTGTTCTTCCCGATGTCAATAACCTGTCTTCCTCAAACTGTAAACATTACAAAACATTCACTAAATAGGATTTTTGGGTTTAATTCCTAGTGGTGTCGGTACATTGTTCTGAAAATTTATATTCTTTTTTATTATTATTTCACACTCGGCAGGCAGATCTCAATTTTGTCAGAAAATAAAAAAAAGTCTTATTGCACTGATTTCTAACCAAAGTATAATTTTTACAGCATTACAATTTTAAGCAGACAATTCAATGTATGGATCCGTATAAACTAACATACAAAAATATATATTACCTCGTTTAATTTAGATTGCATTTCAGCAAGCTTAATTTCCGATGTGGACTTTTCACTGACCAAGTCTGTTTTAAACTTTGAGGATAATAAACGGGACTCGCAGAGTTCATCCTCCAAGCAGTTGACTTGCTGCTCCAGTGTTGCTATACGCATTTTGCTCTCCTCCAACAACAAAAAGTATATTATAACAATATTTTAGTAATTTTGACCGGCAAGCTATATTTTTTAATTATTTTTTTTTTAAATCTACTTTTAAACACAAAAACTCTTGGTTTTTGGGTAAAGAGGTAAATATATGTTCAAAAGGCATTGCATCGAAAAATACATAATTCGGCAACTAAGTTAAACGGTACAGTTATTTAAGTGTTTTAAATTAACTTTTCTGCCCTAAGTTTGAGACTTAGATAATTAGATAAGCTATTTAGATTATTAGATAGCTTGCTTAGCTTAGCTTATTTGAGTCTAATTAAAGCTAATTAATTATCTTTATTTAATTCTTTCTTTATTCATTGTTGAGATCAATCAACAGTCTTACAAACAATTGGTATTAATAATAACTTTACATTTTTAAAAAAATATTTGTAAAACTAATAAAAGATTAGACCGATAATTGTAGGACAATTAGCTACATAACTATATTTTATTATTAAATACTAGTTTTAGTCCGTAAAGTACCTTCATCCTAACCCTTAATTTTATTATCATTACAAAATAAAATCACAGAAGCGAAAGGTTCTAACATTTTTTTAAAAATTGTTATAATTTTTTAAGGGATTTTATTAAAATCTTTTATTTTTCTCTCAAGGTGTCATTCTCTTAACACTTATAATGGTTTTGTATCCTAAAAACGGTAAGTAATGCTTTATCTAAAGTGCATTTTTGTAGCTTTTCCAAGAAAAGTTGAATTTTTTGAGATAGAACATTCTCAACTAGCATAACATTTCTAAAAAATGTCACGGAAATAAATATCATGGACAACCGTAGGCTTTAACTTTTCTAAATTATAGTTATTTTTTGAAGAATTGGTACTTTATAAACAGACCCTCATCGAAACTCGGTCGCCGAATGACTGCCACTAGTCGCGACCACAACTAGCCAAGTTTGCGATGTCCCTTTGATGAGGTTTAGCATCCACAATACTAGTAAGAAGTTTGTTGTATATTGTCGATCCAAGAATATAGACAGAGGATTCTAGCTTGGTGAGTGCATGGCTCACAGCATGTAAATCTCATGGGGCACGAGCGGAAAGAGTAATATCAGAATAAGTATTTATTTCAATGTGTAACCTGAACTTTATTATGAGCTACTTTTTTTAATAATAAGTTATTTTAAGTTAATTAATTATTGAAAGTTATTTTTAAATTATTAATATTGTAATAATAGTTACCTCATCTATGCTGCCAATTGAAGATCTCTTGTTTCTATTTGCATCACCAGTCATTTTCAAATTGGATAAGTTCTTCTGAGCAATTTCCAGCATGTTCTTAAAAGTATCTCTTTCACGTTTAAATCTAGACACCTGAAAACATTCCGTCTTTACTATTAAAACAATAAAGTACTATTAGCCATGCAAAATAGAGCCAATATCAGTTGTAAATTTTTTTACGCTTTGAATTCAGCAGTTTATCTTCAACAAAACTGTATTTTTTATTTAATATTATGCCATGACATTTCGGAGACTTTCCACACATATCTTCAAAATCGGTCCAGAAATTCCCGATATAAACAATTACCTTTTTTTTTTTATATCTTTAACCGAGGTAACAATCTGATCAAATTCATTACAAATTTGCCAATTTTAAATGGACGGTTGATTCACTCATTTCTAATTGCGATGATTCAGATGGTGCAAAGCAGTTTGAGACACTTGAGACACATTTAAAGAACCCATTATGCACATATGAAGTTCAATTTCGACTTAGAGTTCCCGTAACGATGATTCTGTTCCCAAACTGAGCAATACAGGGTTTCTGGTGCAGATTTTAGCCATTTTGAGGTACATCCTTTCATATGGTAACCTGTTACTAGTCTTAATATGATAAAAATATTTGCTCCAAATAGTTTGAAGTATTTTATGAGGCAAGGGTGTTAGTTGTCCTGCCATTTTATATGACTACTATACATACTCTCAATAGCAAATTGCTATTACAAACAATGTAACATAAATGTACCCACAATCAACCTTACCTGCGTCTGAAGTGACTGCATTTCGCTTTGCATATTTTGTGCTTGGGTTTCATATCTTGTTTTACATTCGCCAACTTCAGTCCTCTTACTTTTTTCTAATTGATCTAGAGAATTCTGGAGTGTCTTAATTTCTCTCGCCAAGTTTGTATTCTCTATTGCTTGATTCCTCTGCACTTTGCTCATTTTGTCATAGTCAACAAGTTTCTTGCGAAGTTCTTCATGCTACAATTATTAAATATTAAATTGTGAACGGATGTTATGTTAGATACCCAATAAAAAAAAAATATAATGCGGTGACACCCGTTTCAGAAAGACTTTTTCGGTGGGTGTTTAACCAATTTGAGTCCACCCTTGGTAAAATATTGGGAATACAGATTTGAGCAGTGCATTCCACCGGTACCGTGGATAAAAGTAATGATGGTGCTTAAAACTATTTTTGATGCTTTTTATTGCGTTGATAAATATTATCAGTAATAGAATATGAGCTTGTGAGAACCATAATGGAGAAAGTCATGTTTTTACCAAAACTGAGTAAGTCAAAATAATTGTCCTTTGCCTCTTCTTCTATTTATTAATAGTGGTGTAAGTAACGGTCACACCTAAACTATAGGAAAACTGATTGGTGTAAAATTAATACCTTCTTTTGTTAAACACAATGATTGCCAAGCTGGTAACCGGTGACCAGCACAAGTTTATTCTAAGGTCATGGAGGGCAAATGTTAGCTATCTTTGCCAACGGGCACAATACCTGCGTATTTTGATATTTAAAGTGACTTACTGTATATTCCTGCAACTTGGTTTGAGAAAGTAACTAACAGTGGACTTGTGATGAGTGACATTATATGACGATATATGTTGGTATATGATAAATAATGTGAAACCAAAAGTGATAGATCTTCATTATTTTCGGTGTTTATTTGAATTAAAGTAAGATTTGTGGGAGTTACTTAACATAAATTAAAAATCACAATGAGGAGGTACTTGCTAGAGCAATACCGGCCGGGAAAATGTGTTACCTCTTTTTTAAGATTCTCCTGCTGGTGTAATTTCATATCCCGTTCCTGTTTCATCCTTCCAACTTCTTTTTGTTGTTCGTCTAATTTGGCTTGAAGTCGGGCTTTCTCCACTTCCCAACCGCCTCCACAGAGCCTCTCTTCTGTAGCTGATAATTTCTCCTAGAAGTCAAAATTGCCATCATTAAGCATTCTGTTTTTCATTGTGCGACTCAAAATAGTTTTCGAAACTCGTTATACATACCTGTAGTTCAATTTTTTCTTTGATCCATGCATCAGTTTTGGAATTATATGTATCCTGAAGTGATTTTAATTCTGAGTTTGCATAATTTAAGTCCCGTTGAATTTGCACCAATTGTCTGCAAAGTAGTTATGAAATGTTATTTCTTTTCAGAAAAATTCATAGTTTGTGTTATACAATGATTAATTGTTTACCCTTGTGCTGTTTCTTTTTCAACTGTCAATCTAGCTTTAGTGACAACATGTTCTTCTTCCAGTAGTTCGTATTTACCTGTTAGTTCATCATATTCTTGTCGTTCCATAACTAGTTCATGCTCAAGTTCTAAAAATTTAATATCATTATTTCTGTGACCTAAGTTGTAGTCTATTAATTTGTTTTAAATGTACTTACTTTTAACTTTTTCTTCAAATTCATCTTTCAATTCTGATATCTTCTTACTTCCAGCTCCTGACGTTTGTTCTAATGTCCTTAATTTACCTTTCAGTGTAGCCAGTTCAATCTCTTTATTTTTAACATCTTTCTCGTGACTCATTTTCATCCGTTCTACTTTTTTGCGCTCAGCCTAAAAAGAAATATATTAGTCAAATTTGCATAAAGTTTTGTTTCTACAACAAATCACTCTATGTATTTCTTTTGGAAAATAATAAACAGCAATGAAATTTATTTGTAAAGCAGTGTCCTCGTTGATAATTATTTCTTTTAAACATGCTTTTTAACTATTATAGCATTTAAACACCTCACCGTAAGATCAATTTCTAAGTCCGAAGCTTTGGATTCCCAGTGGCTTGCATCTTTTGTCTGTCCTTTCAGCTTATTTTCAAAGTCTTTTTGTTCATGTTGTAGCTTCAATATTGTCTGTTTGTGGTTGCCAATTTCGTCTTGTAGCTTCGAGAATTCAATATGCCTATTGGCCATGTCTTGTTTCACTGTGCCTAACTCCTGCACTTTTAAGCTGAGTTCTCTTTCTGCATTTTCTAGTTTCTCTTTTAGTTGTGCCAATTCAACTGGTGATATTGCATCATCATATTTTTGATTGGTCATATCTCTTAATGCACTCTCCTTAGCAACAAAAAAAAATCTTATTGGGACATTTCAATCAAGATCAATATGATCAATCATAATTATTTACTAATATGTTAGCCAAGACTACACCTCTGAAGAGAAATGAGTAGAGCATGACATTATTGACGAGTTTGATCAGATTATTACAACTCGGTTTTGCGGTTGATAGATAAGTTACGATTAATATAGAGATAGTTTTAGTTCAAATTTTGCTCACTGATGCTGTTTCAGACTCTGCCAAATACAGTGGTATACTCAGTGGTGGATATATTTAATGAGGATGTTTTTAAGGAACCATTTCTCTTCTACAGTGATGTCTCAGCCTAATTTGTAAAAAATAATCCAATAATGAGTCATTCAGAAAGGGTTTCATGTGAACAAAGGGTGACTTACTCTCCCTTAAAATTAATATTTACCTGAAGTTAATGACATTTCTGTTTATATTGAACATGCTGTAAATATTTCATCGATATTGAGTTGCAGTCATGCTCAGAACTCATAGATACACGGGGAACCTACACGTGTACATTTTAAGTCAAGTGAAAGTCTGGAAAGCTGGGTAATGAGTTATTTCCTAATTGGCTTAGCCATTTGTTTAGTTATCTAATCTAATTGGATAGTTGACCAAACTTTTGGGTAGACATTGTGGATATGGTCGCAAGGGCAATACTTCTTAATTAAAGTGAAAGCACAAAAAAAAATGACACTAAATCATTCTAGGATAAATACTGATTTTTTGTTAAGAATTTCATTTAAATTGTGTAATTAACAATAAGGGGTGCATGGTTTTTGAGGAGTCGGGAACTTAGAGACACTTTTACCAATTGTTCAATGTGAGTGATTTTTGCTGCAATGTGAGATTCGAGTGTCAACACTTGGCTTTCAGTCTCCTTCCACTTTTCTTTCCACTCATCTTCAATTGTCTCCAGTTTTGCTTCTGCTTTGCGCAGTTGATGCTGCGTCAGATCTTTCTCAGACATCCACTCGGTGGACATCCGTCTTTGGCTAGATGCTAAGCTTTCGCATTGTTCTTTCTCTTCAGATAACTATGTATCCATGCAATGTAAGATTTATAAATTTAATTAAATTTTATTGAAGCGTCTAAAACTTAATAATTTGGACATAAATTCACTGCTCTGATATATCTGCAAATTTACAACCTAGCCATGTTTTCATGGATAAATTTAGATAAAAGAATGTTGACAGCCGACAAAAAAAAAACATGAAACAATACAATATTTCATAACTATTTCAAATAATTGTTAGTTGACTATTATTTATCAGTTTGGTAAGAGACAAATAGTTCAAATGTTAAAATATTAGTTTGCATCAACAGTATCATTTAATTTGGCAATCACACAGAAAAGCATTGAATTTAGACATATTTATACAGGTTAAAATAATATCAAAAAAAGAAAATGGATCAAACTTAACAAAAATAAAACGTTATTAGTATTTATTCGATATATTCGATAATACAAAAAACATTGTTTTGTTTTCCAGGAACTCCTGCCTTTAAATGCCTGTCTGCCTTTCTATTTCTTAAGATGAAAATGTATAAACTAGAATAAAACAATGTACCTCTTTTTCCAATTTTGCTACACGATCTTTTCGAGCAGACAGCATCTTCTCAGTTCGCTTACATTTGTCATCGGATTCCTTTATTCTTTTCTCTAATTCTGCAATTTTCTTTGTTTTATCTCCGATCTAAAAATGATACAGATCTTAAATACTAATTACAATTATATACATTTTGTTTTGTAAGGATAGAACTGCTAAGTAATTGAAGGGCACCTCTTTAACATATTTATTTTTGTCTTGATCAGATTTTGCTCCCAATTCTATTTCTTTCTTAAGTTTGTCTATGTGTTTATCCTTTTCTTCAGTTTCTTTCTTAAGCACTTCAATTTTCTTCATACAGTCTGCCATTGCACTCTGTTTTGTCATAGAATTGTCTGAAATTATATAAAAAAAAAAATATTGTCCACATTTTTAATGTTAATGCTCAAATACTAAAATTAAAAAATGACTCCAAATGTCAAAAATGAACGACGAAACATATTACATTGGACAGTATACAGGGGGTGTCCTAGGACCGTTCCCGAAGACTTAACGGAGTGTTTGTATTCCCTATTATGAGTAAGAATTTCGTCGCTCGGCAGCAGATAATTAAATATAAGTAAACAAGAATGGTTTGTCTGCATTGAGCAAAGTTAAAATAAGGTATATCCACTCACTGAGATCAACGGTGAGTCTATTCACTTCTACATCTAACTTTTTCTTTTCCTCGTTCAGAAGCCTCCAATCTTCCGATGCCTTGTTTCGTTCTGCCTCATAGCTCTTGACCTTCCCCAAAAGATCTTTCCTTTCATTTTCAAATGCTGCATTCAGTTGCTTCTGTTGTGCTGTTTCCTTCTGTATGCGGTTTTTCTCATTAGCCCACTCTGTCTCAGTTTTACTCAATTTGGAGCGGAGGTCTTCAATTATTTTTTGCAAGTTTTGCTTCTCATTCTGCTTTACTGATGAGTTATTTATTTCAGCATTCTTCATCACTACGCACATTTCACCTGTAAACAATTAATCTGTAAAATATTTGTAATTTCTATGTTGCACAGGTTTTTATTTAATGAGAATTGTGATGCCAGCAAAATCCTTTCGTACATTTATTATGCTTGTCACATCTAAAGTACCCAAAAATGCACCAAGACTTCCAAGAAAATTGGGTTTAATTAATAAAGGAATTAAATACCCTAGATCGCATTAAAACAATGAAATTTTGAAATTGGGTAGGATTTCACCGCTAAACCAACATTATCACTAATACTTTGAAAACCAAGACATAATTTTGCTATATATTCAGGAAATACAGAACCTCAGCATTCAGTTACAAATTCAGTTATTCATTACCAATAGGAGTTGTAAATGTAAAAACAATATGTGAATACCTATTTCATTTTCCAAGTCTTCTACCATTTTTTTGAGTTGTAATTTAGTAGTAAAATCTGTTGGCTTTTTTGGTGATCGTGGTTTGAACGATTTTATGGCTTCTTCTTTCAACTCCTTCAGAGATACGCACAACTTGTCTTTTTCGGATTCAACCTGCAATTGTAATCATAATCATTTCGATATGCTAAAAATAACAACTTGTTAGTATTCAATTATATTAATTTTGGTATTATGAGTTAACATTATTCCATCCATACTAATATTATAAATGCGTAAGTTACGTTTTCACTGCTAAACCGCTGGATGGAAGATTGTATGGGATTATTTAGGTAACATGCTAGGAAGGTGTTTTTGGGCATTTTGGAAACCTCTCGGAATTCTAGGTCAATGCAACTATTTTCAGTTCTACCGAGTGACGTAGAATATGTAATGGTTATAAAAAACCATATTTAGGGGCGCCGATAGCCCAAAGGGCCTAAAGATAAGTTGCTTTGCAACTCATCCCGAGTGACATAGGCATGAGTCGTCGTGCTCCAAGCCGCCTGAAGAGCCAACGGAATTAAGTATTATTATAAAATGCTCGCTTCAGCAAATGCTTTTTGAGAGAGGATCGAGCAATCGCTATAATAAATCTATCTAAAGAAAAAATAAAGTGATTTGTGATTGAAAGAGCCAAGAGAAAAAAACACCAAATTGTGAAAATGCACAGATTTTAAATTGCACATACAGGGTGTAAACAACCATGGTCCTTTTGTTTTGATACAGTATTGTACTAGATATGTAGATGAATTTTTACTTAGAAACTATATTTTTTAAATGCACCGTTTTCCCCCGGCCTCCTTCACAGTCTGCATGCAAGTGAGAGTCAAATCCGGTTCGTAAAGTCGACATTGACCAGTGGTAAATAAAATAATATATTTACTTTGTTCAGAAAAACTACCAACACAATGAAAATTAAGCTATATGAAAATTTAAGCTCGTAGTTATATACCTAGGAATCTAGGAATTCTATGTAAAATTGCGAGTGCAAGTTTGGGTCCAACAAGGGTGATTTGTGTTATTGAGGTGTAAGTAACTACATAAATAATAATATGTCCTAAATACCTTCGTCAAAGTTTGTTTGAGCTTATCTAATTCCTCTTGCTTTAATTTTAACTTGTCAATGTCCTTTTTAGTTTGTTCGCCACTAAATGTAACTCGTTTCCCGGTTTTTTCAGAATCTGCTTTGAAGACTTCGAGGTCTTTAATTTTCGTAAGAGCTTCTTTTAACTCCGTTTCCAGATTAGTAATTTTTTCAGTACTCTGTTCAATAGATTTATCCGATCTTAAATTCTTGGCACCAGACAGCAGCTGTTTGGGCGTTGACGAATGGTTATTATTAATGTTTGATTGTAATCATGTGAGTAAAAACCAGAATGGCTATGACACCTGTTGCTATCATATAATATCAAGTGCATTGTTTAGTAGTAAATTATATTTCCCACCCAGATTATCCGACTAGCCCGTGGTATCAAATTGTGATGGTTTGCTTCATTTTCTATCTCCATTTGTGCCTGCGGCCCTTTTAGCCCATTTAATGTGGCCATAGAGGTGACAGTGGGTTATTTTTTAGGTCTGAGTAGATTCAAATAAAAAAATATACAATGGTATCATGATATGCTTTCAAATCATAAATTTAACCAATTGTTTTTTTTTAAAATTGCGATGTGCAGCTAGTAACAACATAGACACAATATTTTAATTTATAATAGTTATACTGTGGCACTGAACATTCTTTAACATGTTTTTATCTGCGCTCATAAAATAAGCTTATATTAATTTTAACTGGGCAGTAATAAATAATATGTTTCAGCAGATGTGCTGTCATATTTTTGAAATACGAATATGATATTTGAGCGCTATATCGAAATGCAATGTTTCATCTATTACTACTAAAAAATTGTTGACTTTAATGTTATATCTGGTTGGCTATGGTTGTTTTTCAAGAGCATCAATCTACACACAAATATTTAACTCTTTCGCATTTGTACTTTTCGAGTTGAAAAATGCAACAGACGGACGGACAGACGGTCGAAGGACGAGGATAGTAGCTTCTTATACATGTATGTATGTATAGTAGCTAACACAGAAAAAGAGACCACGCAAAGCGTAGTTGACTGTATTGGGGCGATCTAGCCTGTCTATACTAATTACACATTCAACCGGTATCTCTTTGGGCTACTTTCCTGTATCCGTGTGATAATAGCAGTAGGTCTACCTGTAGTTTTTTATTTTCCGCGTGTAACTTTTCATTGTCCACTTCTAAACTTTGTGTTTTTGTTCTGAGGACTGAAGCCTCTTGCTCTATAACCTGCAGTTGCCGCTTCAAGTCCAGACTAAACTGATCACTTCCATTGCCGTCCAAAGACCTATTGGGGTAAAAAAATCATCAAAACCCTACATTGAAGTAATGTAACATCACACGCCCATTAATAAACCTTCATACAATAAGTGAAATGCACATAATCAATAATATATATTATTATTATTGTCTTTCTTGTCTATGGTGTCATGGGTCCTAAGTCCATTCCCGAAAACTTGTTTATGTTTCCTATTATGTGTAAGAAATTATATTAAATAATGCGAAAATAATTCATGCCCAAATTTATTAACTTTATCAAAGTGCTCGCGTAAATTCCTTTTTGGATTCCGCTCTTTCGTTTGCTTGCTCGTGCTCGGCCAAGGCTGCTCAATGACACGGCACGGCCTCGCGACCGAATTAACTTATGGCAGGAATTATTTAAAATTATCACGTAAAGTTTACATTTTTTTTTCTCTGATATGATGAATTTTGATGAGGTTAAAAAAAAAGTAAATGTTTGAAATTGCAGGGACAATTACTTGGATTTTTTATTAGGAATTGTCTTGGGACACAGTGTATAAAGATTAGATGATTTAAATATTTTAAGCTTTCGCCCTTCGGCGTCTTCAGAAAACAATGTGACGGATGACGTTTAAAATTTATCATAAAAAAACTTTCATAAATTCCCGCGTGCAAATATTGTAATGTAGGTCAATTGGATAGGTTAGGAAACCAACAATATGGACACCAAATATTCAATAGAGTATTTATATTATTATATGATTTTTTTTTGTTAGCTTTATGAAAACTTGTTGAACAAAAGTTGTTCAGATTTATGCCCAGATCGATTATTTTGGCAATCCAAGAATTTCAAGCATCGGCAGGTCGGCGGTCGGCAGGAGCTGCTCGTGAGCTGCATGCGGCTCCTTGCCTAGACGTTTACAGCTCTTCGGACATAAACTCCAATTTCACCTTATCTCAAGCAGCCTTATAACTTGAATTACTGAGATAGACCAGCCGAACAAACTTCTACTCCTACCGTATACTCTCTACCACTCTTTAGCCTGTCCGCAAAATGAGCACACTTGTTGGTCAATATGAGTCGCTTGCGAGTGGTAGCATTTGAATCATATAATACGTACTGGACTCCCCATTTGTTCTCGCATGTCGGCGCAGGTGCGAGACGGTCGCCGATCAGTCAAACCACCGCCATCTTTGACCTTAGTTGATGTGTGTACTTATCATATTGTTTGAAGCTTTTGGCAATAAGGACATACCCACAGTAAATATAATTTTTTAATAGTCACGTAATATTAAATAAAAAATATGTTTATATTTTACACGGGATGCGTGAAATTGCTTAGTACGAGAAATAGGCAAAAAATGCCTAATTCATGAAAAATACAAGCTCATTGCTTCCTTCTTGAATTAGTTGGACAGTATATGCATTCTTGAACAACTGTCAACATGACCATTGAAAAGTAATTTTGTTACAGATATTAAATTTAACTTTATTATACATATATTATAAAGATCAGGACATGATTTAGGGTGTGTTGTGGATTGGACATAATAATACTAATCATGTATTCAATTAAAAACAATTAGCTATTTGCCAGATATAGTAAAGCTATCAAAAACATGGATACCTTTCTAATTATTTTTTTAAATAAAACATCCCTTTTTTTCCCTTAAAGATTCATAACCTCTACAAATCTATATGACATATATGCGGCTCCCAGGTTCATTTGTTATCCTGTTTCCATGACAATTTGACTCTTCTGACTTGACAAACTGCCGACCCCTGTACTAGAGCAGGCATGCATAAGTACCAGTTAGAAGCGTAATGGTCTGTATCCTTTCATTATAAACTAAATAAGTTAAGTAACAGACTAAACGTTGAATAATAATAATTATTATTGTTTGTTGAGCAAGCAACTATTTAGCTGATATGCTCATATCAACTTCATTGAATGGCCGCGAAATTGCGTGTTTTGGTTAAACATGAATATGTCCTTAATGTTCGCACAATTATAATGTCCAGTTAAAACTTTGTAAGTCTCAATGAGATCACCACGATCACGTCGCTCCTGTAGTGGAGGTCAATTTTAACACAAACACCCTTTCTTCATATTCCAAGCGTTTTAGATGTGTGGGTAATTTTGTGAATCGCATTGAATCAGATTTTTGTTAATTAATCGCAATAGGGACGGGACGGGACGTTGGGGTAGAATACCTCTAGCGCGTACGTATGTTAGTATAATATCAATATTTTACTTGCTCTTGATGAGTGAACCTTTGGGCCTCTTCTGAGTCAAACTTAGTTCGGCATGTAGCCTTTCGCAATCTCTTTCCTTTTCTATTAACTTTTTCCTCAATTCTGCAATTTCAACTTCGAGTACCTAACCGCAAAATAAAAACATTAAAAGTTAATAAACATAGGTGGTTATATTATTATTTATCAAAATACCCAATATTTTAAATGAAAAAATAAGTTCAATCCACAATCAAGCGTGAAACTTCCCTCTTCCTTTGACCGCAAAAAAGCATTGTTAGTATAAGATTTACCAAAGATGTACTCATGGAAAGGTACACTTAAGAGGACAGGTGAGAGTTAAAAATGCATTTTAATAAACCGACATCCTGCGCTCTCAAGTACAGGACCTCTTTAGAACCTTTATAAATATTATGCTATCCAGCACTATATAAAAAAAAAAAAAAAAACTTTTCAATATTGTCAAAGATTGTGTCATTTATCTTTTCAGGCGATTTGCCGCTAGGTGCTTTGCAGGTATTTTGCGCGTTTTCAGGTATTTTGCGGTGGTGTGTCAGATCACATAGTTCTCACACCTAAACCTTGAATACAGACTGGCCAAGGTGATTTTTAAATGACGATGTAGTGAGGTTATTTTTTAATTAACTTCAGTTTAAAATTAATTTATTATGATGCTATTAATAATGACCTATTAAAATGAATAAAATTGTGCATAGATTTACCAATCTATGGCGTATGATTAACCTTAATTTTTTCCTCCGATAAACCATTTGCTTTTGGTGAAGTTTTCTTTGTAACGGCTGTGGAAATCTTGTTACTGCCCGATGAGACCTTTTCTGACAGTTCTTTTACTTGTCTCTTTAAGGAGTCACCCGCTTGTTCCAGTTCTTCAACTTTACGCCTCAAGACAGCCGCTTCCTAAAACAGAATTAAAGCAAAATTTAATGATACTCCGCTCACTTCATACATCCACTCATTCTTCTCTCATTTTCATTTTTTTATATAGTGTCCCAAGACCATTTCCAATAAAAAAACAGCTAATTGGTCCTGGCAACTTCTAGTGTTATTTGTTAAGAAATTATATCAAAATTCATCATGTAAAAGGGTTATGTAAATATCTTTATTGTGAGCACACAGCTACCTCCGTACGCCGTAACGTGTCAAGGCTATTATCGATCGGCACGACATCGGAATTCGTGCGCTGACCAAATTGAACCATCTGTTAAAAAATATAATAAATTTGGGGATGATTTTTTTTTGCTGTTTTTTTATATAATTACTTACTTATAAAAGGTTACACAAGTCCCTTAAGACTTTAGAAATGGTCTTCGGACACCTGTATATTGCTATTGTTCTAAAGGTCTATTAATTTATATGCTATATCTTCATATGTATATCTTTGTAATCTTTATATGTAAGCATATGACCATTAGGGCATCAGAGATTTGTCAGTTAAGATATCTATTATTATGTGGTAAGAGCGCAATTGCTATTGCAAAACATTAAAAGTCTATCTTATTACAGGCATTGCGATTGCACAGTTAGGTTACGCTTTATAGTTTTTATTATAATAAACTTCTATTTGTATGCATTAATAAATAATTTCACTAGAGAATTCTTTTAAACGTTAAACAGTAATATAAAAAAAAACAGAAAAACTTCATTTAAATGAAGTTAAATGCATTAGGACCCGTTTTAGAAATCATAACTCCATTAGTTGGAGCTATAATTTTTTAGTTATTAACAGGTTTTACATACTTTCATTAAAAGTTGTCCTCCAAATTTTATTACATATTATTTAACAATTCTAACATTTATTGATTGGTAATTTCTGTTTAACCTGTTCATTAAGTTCCAAAAGTATCCTTAATTCGGCCGGGTCTTCCTCATCCGATATACCTTCATCCTTTTCAAGAGATGGTTCCACTGGTAATCTGTTCACGGGAGCAGTTGGTGAAAGTTTCCTGGCTGCACAAAAGACATTGATTTAAGTTTCTTATATTTAAAATGTTCTTTTAAAAATCAGTGTTAAGATAGTTACTCACTTGAAAATGGTCCATAAAGTCACTCGTGTCGCATTAGGAGTGATAAAAACATGATTAGATGTGCTTTATTATTAGTGAATGGAGCAAAAAACGAACAAAGACATCACAATACCAACATTTACTGTAGAAAATGGCTACTGCTTGGAATAAAACCGTTTTTCTCAAACGAGTCGCAATAGTTAGTAGAGAATCAAGCAAAATATTAGTTTGTGTTGTTTATTTTGTACTAAAATTTATAATATTGAAAAATCATACAAGGCAGTATATATGGGCGGCTCTTGCAAGGCTTAAAGCTACCATCCATCGTTAATTAAATTTATCCAATTCCCATGAACTCTCGAAAAAACCTGAATGACATCGTCTCAGTGTGGACAAATGCTTTTACAGAATTCTATTTGCTTTCTTTTAAAGTTAGGCTAATTTGTGTGTATGTTAACATTATTTAATCTTCAAAAAATGTTCTTTAATAAGAAGAATGTCGACTTCTCATGAAAAAAATTAAATAGAACATACGTACAAAAGGATGATTTATCCTGTAGGACTTAATACATTACAAAAAATAAAAAAATGTAATATTTTTTCTGTGTTCATTGGTCAAACCATTTATTTTAATAGAATAATCTTTTGAAAGCACATTTTATTAGGTTTTTAATTATAGTTGGAGAGTAATTTATAGCCATTACACGATACTAATAAAGAATGGATTTTTATTCATACTAGTGGTCGTCCAGTAGTCAAAATACGACCGTAATTCATTAAACTTTTAAGTTTGAGCATTATTGAGGGTCTTATACCTCTGTAATACAGTGAGTATACCTCTATAATCATCGTATATATATATTTTTTAATTTTGTTTTATTACTTCAGCTGCGAACGTGTACAAATATGTCATTAGCGTATGTTGTTTGCCTCAATTCCCCCTGCAAAACTTATGAAATTTAAAATTTAATCTTAATAACAGTCGAAAAAATACACAATTACAGAACGCTGAATTGTATTTACGAAGCTGTTCAAAATATTTATTTTTGTTTATTGAAGGTTCATGTATTGTAAGTCGATCATACAATAATTTGAAGTATTCATTATGATAAGGCCAATATGCTTTACCCTTATGACAACATGAAGTGAATGCAGCCTTTCACCTAAAGTGACTTCAGATTCGAAATGTTTTGCATTGCAAAATCTGCACTGGTTAAAATTTTGCTTTTTTGCCTTGACATTACTTTATTGACATTGACAGATTATTGAAAAAGAAAGATTTGAAATCACACAAACTTCACAGCTGAAAATTCATTCTGTCAATCTTTCAGTTAGTATGAACGTTTTATTTTATTTAATTTAATGTATTTATAACACATATTACAGATAATTTTAACTTTTCGCACTCCTTCTCCATATAAACTTTAACCGTGCCAAATCTCACACTTCTCTGTGTGAGATTTGGCACGCAGATTTGTGAGAATGTTCTTAAAAAGGAATGCGATGTTTTCCCATCACGTATGAAAATGATACAATTTAGGAAGAAAAGCAATCCTTATACCCAATAAATGGTAATTATTTTATTTATTATACCGCTTTCATTAAATTAATTTAACATACAATATATTTAGTGAGAATGTTGGGATTGTAACATAAATTGCAGAAATGAAAATGCAATACAATATTTTTTTTTCTTAAATTAATGTTCATGGTTTGTGAGCATCTATTACGATTTAAGTGGTACTTCATTTTAGTTTCATTTAATTAAACGCCTATATTTTTTATTTTCAATGGATGGACACTTTTAAGTCAGCTTGCTGCCGAGTCCTCAATTTATTAGTCAAACGTAAAGCGAATTTTGTGCATAATTATAATAAATGGAAACTAAAAACTGAATATTCACACAAAATGAAATGATCTTTTAATCGATCCAATAGGATGACATACTTCTGGCCTTGGTAGCCATTTTCTTCAGCTGGAGTAACAAAGATTCATTGTCATCTTCTACTCTGGATGCCTTTTTGCGTAAGTTTATTGCCTGCAAAATAGCACACGTACAACACTCCACATATTTGATATCTAGGAATTGGATACTATAATTTTCAAATAAAAACTGACTTCATCAACTGCTTATTTTAAATATATATAGCCATTCTTAATTTTACCAATGGGAATGTTAGGGCCACAATTTAATAAGGTTGATATTAAATGAATCTACATACGTTGTAGTATATATTTTTTTTTTTTACATTAAAATGATAACATTGTGTACACAGTTTGATAATGTATTTTGCCTTATTAAAAAAAAAATGATGCAGCTGTTACTCACCCAGGTCTGCTGTCAAGACCTTCATAAGAAATGTATCTACTAGGAAAGGTACCCTTAAGCTGTTCTTACAGAATTTACTTGAAAATTATTAGATTTACTCTTTGAATGATGTGAAAAAGGGTTGTTATTGCTATAAATTGACAACTATAACTAAATAAATTTGTTATTCAAAACATAAATGATACTTTGAAACGAGCATTATACCTAAATTTGGTAATCTTCCCGCGATTGGACCGAACATGGATAAAATGGGGAAGGTAAAGCTTTCTTTGGATACGTTCTCATTTTCAGCTGGGGATAGTGGGGGACTGTCGGACATCTCTTTTATAGAAATGTCATTTATCTCACTTGAATAACCACCTTCTAATTTAAGTGGATTAATCAATATTCGCTCTGTATTATTAAGAGATTTTTTCATTATCTTAGAAATGTTTGTTTGGGTGCCATTTTCAATGCATACTTTTGGATTTTCACTAACTAAGGCCGATGTTGAGTAATTCATTTTATTTTCATCCGTTGTTGCCGTTTCAGCATCTTTGTGCATAATAATTGCCTCACAGTATACAGATTTGTGGTTTTGTTGTTCAGTCTGAATGGCAACATTACAATTTTTAAGATAACATTGTACG
The DNA here is from genome assembly GCA_020383195.1 of Neomicropteryx cornuta. Lineage (NCBI taxonomy): Eukaryota > Metazoa > Arthropoda > Insecta > Lepidoptera > Micropterigidae > Neomicropteryx > Neomicropteryx cornuta. Next base: position 19,909,254 of record JAHKQU010000014.1, read on the forward strand.
GTAAAGTCTCCGGACGGTTGCCGAGTTTCCGTGAATGAATCAACATATAAAATATTGTCTGTCTGAGAACTGGATGAGAAGGACTCAAACGACGTTTGTAGATTTTTATTCATTCCAATTAATATTTGTTCTGCGTCCAATGCGCCTGACTGTTTAAACAAACCTAATTGCATTTCTAATACTTGCAGTCTCTGAACGGTGTTTTGGTCGAGAGAATCGTCTTTATAGTCAGGTGAAGCCGGAGATTGCGACAGTGAATAGACTGACTCAGCTTTTATGGGTAGAGATGGAATTGTGACTTTGGGAGTCGGATGAAATCTTCTGCCACCAAAGCGCTCCCGGTAGCGAGATGCCTGTTTGACAAATTACATTATTAGGGATTTTTTTTCATTATATTTTATTCCGTTAAAATTATTAGTTTATTACTTTATTACGTTAAAATTATTATTATTATTTAAGATATAAAAGAATCATATTTGTAATTATTCTATATTTTATTTTTGGCAGAAGAAGAGGCCTGTTCGGTAGTTAAATTTTTAACTTAAAAAAATCACAATCTCTTAACTTTTATCTTTGCATGAAGTTTAGTTAGATGCTTCATTGGTTAGATAGGTATTTTGTGGTCATTAAAAACACCATAGTTGCAATTCTGAGATTCTCTCGTTTGCTATTTATGTAGAATACGTACTTGCCATCTGCATCGTTGATATAAAAATTGAACTTAAAAATAGATAGGAGGGCAATGCATTTCTTCTCTGTGATACATTTCCATATGGCAACATGCCAATCAAAGCGTACAGTCATTTCAAAGCCATTAGGAAGTAACCGCTATTAATCATTTAGTAATATTCGACTGTTAAGAGGTCAATGGAATATATATATATATTTTTTTATATTGAGAATATGACAATATTTCTAGAAGTTAAAATGAGTGCCGATTAAATACAATTTGTACATTTTATTGAGATTAAAAAATGGTTTATAGTCAACTGTATAAAAAAAATAAATAACTAATCCATTACTGTAATTTATATTTATTTAGTCATCAAATAATTAATTATTTTTTCTAAAAGATTTGCTATGACCTAGGTCATATACAATTAATTTGAGCCCTACTCAACTAAGCCGAATGTGTCAGATTGAGGGAATAAGGTGGTAATGAAGCGTTAATATGGTATGACTGAGCGCGGATTTGAACCCGCAATTGCTGGGTTAATAGTCAAACACCTAACCGCTAGACTTTCTCGATTTCTTTGAGCTAGAGTCTATACACTAATTGGGACCTTTGGACTCAGCTATTTTGCACCTCATGTTGGTATCCTAAAACGGTATGAACCAGGATTTTTTTAATAAAAATGCAATTTTCATTCAAAAAGTATATCTCGTAAAGTAAAGTCTATCTCAAAGTATAAAGATGTCTCAACCAAAGAATTAAAGGAGACAGTTTTTTGTAAGTCTATCTCTCATAGCATCAACATTTTACTGACTTGCTTTGTGGGGGGAGCGCATGACCTGCCCATTTTTTTTATTTGTGTGTTTGTGTTAAACTATTAAGCGAATATAATATTTGATTATTGTTTTTTGTTATTATCCATTTTTACATATTTGCCACAATAAATTTAACGTTTTATTTTGATCAGCTGTTTATGTTGTTGTGGTGTTGGTAATAAGTTAATAATAATTAAGTAAATATTTTGCAAGTAGGTCATTGCTGCAGCGATTGCTATTAATCCTTTAGTTTTAATTTAGGCTGTCAAATTAGATATGAAAAATCAAACATATAAACCTTTAAAGATCAGCATGCATTGTGTAAATCTAAATAATACATAAAAAAACATTTGTTGAATCGGGTCAAATTTACAAAAAAAAAATTAATTTTATTTTTTATGAAATATGTTATTTTTATTTTCAACGTTCAAATAATTTGCAAAGATCGATTAATGTTTTTATTTACTGAGCTCAGTTTCGGCAAAGGAAAATAGATTTAAAAAGACTGCTGGCCAGATAAATTGACATTTCAAATAAACGCTCCAAGCCGAAGCTGGGGCTATTTATAAACATCCGCTTACATCTGACGCTTTCACCAGAAGTGCAATGAGCCAACTGCTGCATATATAATTAAGTTGCTCCATTTTAGTAACCCAATTTAAGGAGCAATATGGTGTATGGTGGTGTATTATGGTGGTGGTATAGGCACTTAAAGTATATGTCATTTCACGGTATGCTTCATTTGTCATTATTTCTGCCGGATACAGACAGACTCCTAATATCTGTAACACGCGTCAAATAAGCCCTTCAGCGCCCAGACAACTCGTATCTTTGTAACACAGGATAGGTTTGCTTTGTAAATCTAAAAATTTGCAGCAGTTTTAATCAATTTACACTGGAAAAGTAAGCCTAATTGGCTTAAAGAAGATAATGAAGAATTTGCTGTCACAGATTCACAATATTAATTTTTAAAATCAGAATAAAATATAATAATACAAATATAAATAATACATATATAATATAATGCATATATAGAATATAATACATTTTATGTTGAGAGTTGCCCTAAAGAGGATTTTTGAAAAAACGTTTGTTCGAATAAACTTTTGCAAATTTTGGGTAATAATCCATAGATTTGGAAGTAAGTACCTATATAATATAATGAATCGGTACTTAGATATTTAATCAATTTGACAAAATTATATACAGTTATATTATTATTGAGAATTATGGAAACCTTACTTGTAAGTCAATACCTGAAAAAGGTTTAAATGACCATTTTTTCCCTCAAATTAATATTAAATAAACACCTTTAATTTTAAAAGGACAGTCCATATCTTATAACATTTTTTTCATAGAACTATCAAACTATTATATACATAAAAATGACTTTGGCAATCAGAAATGATTTGATAACAATGATATGATAATAAGGAATACAAAATTACCTCCTCTTCTGCATTCTTCAATTGTTCTCTGAGATCAGCTTCTCTCTCAAGAGAATCTTGTAAATCTCTGAGTAATTGTTGAGGGTCTTCCTGCGACCCGCCTCTTGTTAAAGATGATCTGGATAATTTCTGCAAATTACATTAAATCAAACTGCTTTAAAACTATCAAAAAATTGTAAATTTCTTCAATGCTTTCAGTGATGTTTTTTTTCTGTAATGGCCTATGTAATCATCTAGGAATATCCGGATGACTTTGAATTGATTTGTTACAAGCGATTTGGGGGACACACATGCAACCTATCACCATCTACCAGTGTTAACTCCCATAATAAGTTGTCCTTGTTCGGGTTTAGAGAAAAGCTTACAGCCTTAACCCTACATAAGATGACTAATTTCTTTGACATTCAAATATGATAATGAGTGTAAATCTCTTAATAGATATTTCTCTATCTGAAGAAGCGATATCTCAATTAGTTTTTTTTTTACATAAAAAAGATCCAAGCAATGGTCATAATTAATTGCAAAAGATAATGACCTAAATCGACAGGAATTCCATGTTTTCATTTTTTTTATATAAGAATTGCTATGACCTAAGTCATATATATACATTTATTTTCGGCCCTAACAATTTTAGCCAAATGTATTTCTACTAATCAGGTAATAAAGCTTTAAAAATAGTATGGATTTCAACCCTAGAACCACTGGGTTAATAGTCAAACACATTATCCAATAGACTACTATGATCCCGATCCTTGAACTTTGAAACCCATGTTGCTTTTTTTACGGGATATACTAAGAATGGAAATGGAAAACTTAATAAAAAGAGCATATTTTCTTGGTACAACAATATGGCTGACAAAGTGTTGCCAACGTGTTATAACTTTTCACACCTAATGTAAACATTATTAACTCTGTTTTTTTTATTTGCATATTTCTTTAGTTTTATCACCATAAGTGACTTGCTGCTTTTGTATTAATTTGACTGATGATATCATTAGTATTAGTGTATTTAGTGAATTTATTATTATCCCCCTGGGTGATTTATTAGGTAACAACCTTATACATGCGCTAAGCTTAAAGTGCTTTCCATAAAAAAATGCATTTTCTGTCACTTTAGCAGTGAACTAACACGACACTGCATAAGGCCGTATTTTTTTTATAACTTACCCCATCAACACTGTTAGTTTTTGCCATGGCTGCTAATGTGGGCGCTTTCTTATGATTGGCCGGCGGCTGAAGCGCCAACTTGGTGTTTGCCTCCTGAAGGTCTTTTTGTAATCTCAGCGCAACTTCATTCGATCGACTTAGCTCCTGCTCCAAATCCTTAATTTTAGCTACCCTGTCCAAACCACTCTGACCTCCAACAATCTATAAAAAAAAGTTGTTTTAATGTATAAAACAATAATAACACAATAATAATGATTAATATTGTATCAATGCAGGTTGTGTTACCTCTAGTAACTTCTTTTCTTGATCAGCTTTCTCTTGTCCGAGCTGCTCAGCCTGTCGCTCAGTCTTTTTAAGCTTAAAAGATAATACTCTACAGTTTTTTATGCTCTGTTCGAGTTCACGCCTCAAAACGCCATATTCATCAGCTTGGTCTTCTCTGAAAGAAATGTTCACAATTAAACATGGTAAGATGTTCTTTGTACGTCATTGCTATATTTATTCTTTTACAAAAAATAATTTGATAATCGAAAGATAGTAAAAAACAGCAACAAAAAACCACCGTGCTATAAGCGAGCTACGGATATCAGTGGCAACCTAGTTCCATATGCTTTCCATTACATGCGGTTAATAACATACAATTAGCTCATTGACATTGTCTATTAAGTATATGCTACAACATAAGTGACACGGCACGGGGGCACGGGGTTAATTATTGTTACAATACTACTAAATATATAAAAAGTCATTGCTTTTAAACGTAAAAATAAAAATTGTGACAAAATAGAGATTGTGGTGGGTTTGAATCTGCACATATAGTAGTGTAAACCTAGTATATTTTGACGCGCCATCTTCTCTGACTCGAGCACAAGAAAATTTAGCTAGTTGAGAAGGGTTCAAAATATTTGTATATGACCTAGGTCATACCAATTATTTAACAAAAAAAAAACAGTTTGCAGACAAAGACTGTTTATATTCTTACTGAACCTCCTACTAGACTCTAGCGGCCATCATAATTTTTTGAAAACTTTTTTTAATGTTATCTCTGTGGATGTGTATATAAATAATAAGATGCTAATTATCTACTGGCCTATTTATTTATTTTTTATTTTTTTTAAAAAGCACCTTTACTTTTATCCACAAAGACGGTGCCTTTTCTGTGGGTAAAAAAAACAAACTATTTTTTTTTCACAAAATTGCAAAATAGGCTTAAGAATTTTAATATGACTACTGAATCAACAACTATTAACTATTAAATTATAATACCCCAAATCATAAAAGGGTCATGGCTAAATTCCTTTCAAACCCTTACCAAAAACCATTTCTATTTATTATGGATCGATTTCATTAGTCTTTAATATGTAAATTATATCCTAACTATTTCTATATGGAAGTCTACACTCTTACCTAAAATTATCCTGCATTTCTTCAATTTCCTCTTCCATGTCCCTTAATTCCTTTTTCATGTCTTCATTTTCATCCATCAACTCTTCACACAAGGTTTCTGCTGCGAGTAGCTTTGACCGCAGTTGTTCAGATTGTCTCGCAGCTAAATCAGCAGCTGGCCTAGCCTAAGAGTTTAAATGATTAATAACTTTGATTTCAATAAATTCATTTTTTTTTAAATCATTTATATGAAAAATATATTATAAATATGAAATAGGCATATTATTTTAATGTTATTCTATTGCCCAAATTCTTTAGACTGACACACCTTTGTTCATGATTGTAGTCACCAATCCATTAAAAAACAAAATTTAAAACATCCAATGACGCAAAACAATGCTGTGATGCTGTTTGATGCATTATGTGCATCATTCTCATGGAGATGCCTTGCCTGTAACGATGCTATGAATATGACTCTATATCGGGACATTTGAAAAAGTGGACACACCACGCAAGTCTACGGTGAAGATTAATTTGACTTTCACTTTTATTTTTGGACATATATAATCATGAAAGAGAAGGAAACTTTTTTACTCATGCAGCTGAAGAAATGTTTTGACGACAGAATGAAATGGAAATGGTCACAAGTGAATTTCTTAAAGGATAGTAGGAAGATTTTTATTATTCTAATATGGAGAAATTGTTACATGACTTAGGACACATGACTTAATTAATAAAAAATAAAATAATGATCATCTACAACAAATTAAATACTAGTAATTCTTTACTAATCTTAAAGCAACACTTTCTAAGAGATACAAAATGCAGAGGGGCGCATTATTAATCATTTACTTGAGGCCAGTATTGTGCTTAACTATCTCCCACAAGTATATCAGCCAAGTTTAGTCATAGGTCATTAAAATATATATTTGGGTCCTAAAACACATAACCTAATACCATATTAATATATTGCAAATGGATTTAACTTCTCAAAATGTTATTCTCTAATAATAATTAAAAAAATATGGTTTTGACTAGACTAGGTTGTACAGCAAAAGTATCTATTTATTTATTACATAAAAACAGTGTAGCGGATATTTATTTTTTTTGTACATACATACATTTATATATATAATAAATAATATAACATATAAAAATTTCAACCTCTAACTCTGCCTCAATTTCCTTTACTCGAAGAGATAGAGACTTTTTCTCATCCCTTAGATCCTCGTTTAACGTTTGAAGCTCGTTGACCTTCTGCTGAAGTTTCAGCACCTCAGATGACCTCCCTGTGAATTTCCCGGACGTTGTATCTAAATTAGCTAGTCTCCTTAATAAAATATCACTTTTCTCCTTTTCTACTCTTTCACACCGTTTTCTCACTGTGTCCAGTTCATTTTTAAGGCTTTCTATTTGTTCCTGCAAATAAAAAAACATTGTTTATTTTTGCATTAAAAATATGCAGTTTTAAAGCTTTTTTTTTTGCAAATGACAACTACATGTCTAAGTGTCTTCTCCAAAGTTTAAGTAGCTCTAAAAATATTTCATTTAAATTAAATATATATTGGTTCTTGGAATTCTAGTATTAGGGTATTTTTTTCTCGACTATGTAAAATCTACAACTATGTTGAACTGCAGGTTTCTTTCAAATTAAATAAATCTAATATCAATTATTTAAAAAAAAACTGATATAAATTCGACCTCGGGGCTAGATCTCAAACAAGAGAAATTTGATGGTTAAAACAGGCAACAGGGCAGAGTTCTTGTATTTCCTTCAAAATGTGGGGACCTATTATTAAAATTGATTATATGTATAGAACTTATTTATTGGAAAGAGTAATTGCGTTAAATAGACTATCAAGGCTTTCCAAACATTCATGATTGTAATTTCTTATGTGAGGAAGGGATGCGTACCTGATATTCTTGAACATGGCAATCGACCAATGTTCCTTCAGTGGTTGTGGTCCCTGTTGTACTAGAAGTATCATCATCTAAATCGGAATGCTCATTTTTGTCATATTCATCTTTTCTTGGTCCACCTTTGATGGGTGGTTTAGCGATGCCTGTTCTTGCGCTTTTCACCTGGTGATTTTAAAAGTGACATCTTTGGTTATGGGTTGGTACATGGATAATTATTTAGACACATTCTGAGAGTGTATGCGTTTGTACCTCCCTACCCAGCAGACTCTCCAGACAATAGTCCGTCTATTAGTTCCCCAACCAGTCGTAACATGTGCACTCTACAGGAATAGCAAAAAAAGTGTGCAGAAGAAGCCTTAATTTTTTTAAATCACTTCTGGTTTAGATCACAGTTATAAATATATAATTCAGCGGTTTAATTTTATATCTCTTACTAAATTACTAAGAATCGCAAATGCTTAACCTTTTGCTATACTTTCTATACTCTTTTTCAATCCTCTCATGACCTTCCATGGCACCTACTAACTCACCACACATGTAAATTTTATGAGCTAGAAGCGAGAAACCGTTGACAAACAGACATTCATCACAAAATTTATATAACTTACATAGCTCATTTGAAAGCGATGAAAAAACCGCATTTAACAAGAATTTTGATAAAAAAAAAAACAAACCTGCATCATGAAGTTGACATCTTCTTTTGATGGCAATGACTTAGTAGCATCTTTCTTTTCATCGGTTTTACTTTTGTCCCAAGATCTTTCTTTTTTAACGGGTGTCTTTTCTCTTTCTTGGCTCGATTCTTTTTCCAAACTATTACTATGTGCTTTAAGCGCTTGCATCTATAGGAAAAAAAAAAAACAACTACTATTTAAATCCTTTAACTTATTGAGCAATCGTTACTGGCAATACCACTAGACTTATACCTCATATTTCCTAAAAATAATGACCAGCCGTAAGTTATCAAGAAAAATGCCTTCTAGGATTAACCAGGGCAATAATACCACCATAGACTATTAGTAATTCAAACGAATAGGGCAAAGGGAAGACGAGAATTCAATGAATGACCTTTTAATCCCGCAAAGTATTGTATGGAATGCTGAGGTTAGTCTCTTAAATGATTAAGACAGGTAACAGAGGGCGGTATTCCCATTGCCTTTCCAAATGGCTTATCTTCATCCCTTCTATGATTCATCATTTTTTTATAAGTTAACATTTGTTTATCCACATATTCTATTCAGAGCAACGATCTTTTAAAACATATAGATACGGTATGTCATACAAATCGTTCTTGTAAAAACCCGACAACGGTAGATTCCTCCCGCCGTTCTGCGCGCCACAGCACTCAGCAATGCTAGATAGAGGCTTATCGCGATGACATGCGAGCAAGCGAGATGTATGATACGCGAGGAGCGTACTCAAAGCAAAGTGGCATACTTGGGTGAAATGCGATTTTCACCCTCAGTTGCCATATCTATATATTTTAAAATATCGTTGATTCAGAGTCATTGAGATATTTTATTTTCCTTTCACTCTCCGATAGAAAAAGCAAAGCTTAGATTTCAATAGGATCAAATTTTTAAAAAATGTACCTTTCGAACTCTTTCAGCCAATGAGTCATTCTTGTTTATGGTTAGATGGGCCGGAGTTGGATTTGGCGGTGGTGGTGACGCTGAAGGGCGTCTGACTGTTACAACATTTGAAATTTCTGAAATTAATATCAGTACACTGTAGTATTATTTTATGATAAGTTATATGAGAATATGAATATATTATTAGAATATGCTCATAGCAACAAAGTTGTATAAATATCTGCTAAAATGAAAACTTGAGAAAATTATCTTAAATATTACTGTATACGCTTCTGTTTTCTATTTAAATGTAAGATAGCAGTCCGGAATTTCCCTATCTGGTTACATGGATTAATTCATAAAGTTGTCAGTAAAGATACATACAGAAAGTACTCCTAACTTCCTAGTACGACATAACTCTAGTACCTATTCCCCGCGGTCAGTAAATATTAAACTTTGTTAGGAATATATTTATTTTAATATGAAAATCTGATTAAAATCTTTTTTCATGTTGTTTCAGATTTAGAGAGTAATTTTGTAGGACTGCAAACGGTAGCGTAACAATACAAAATGCCTATCAGCGCCAGCAGAAAACGAAACCAGGGTTAGAATATGATATTAATCAACCCCCTAAAAGGACATAAGTGTTTCAAATACATCCTGAATATAAAATATATTTTTGTGTAAAATTTTATTTTTGATATCCAATAAAAGAAAATTTAAAACGGACACCTGATTGACACTAGTGACCTAAATAATTTGACTTTGCTAGGTACGATAACTAGATTTTAATAGATACTAGATACTAGGATAGGAAGTAAGGAGTACTCAGTGGTCGTCAATCAAGATGTTATGAAATCAGTCAGTAGTGATATTGTAAACATATTTCTTGGCATGTTGATCATAGATAATTAAATATCAGATCATATAATTAAATAATATTATAAAGGATATTTTGAGTTTAAATCCGCACATAAAAGTCACACCATTATGAAGTCCGTGATTAAGAATGTTTCGTCCACTTGATTAATACAAGTAAATTTAGCAATTTAGTTTGGCGCACTCAAAATAATTGTGACCTAGGTCATGTTAAAATCGTGTATTTATACAAGATCATTATAATTACTAATAATCATCATTCTATGTCATTTTTATTTGGAGACATTGCATATTATTGCAACAAAGGATTTACCATGATATCTTTTCACCGTACCTATTACCAGATAATGGAAAAAAAAAGTTTTAAAATATATAAGATTTTTCTCACCTATGTTTTGTCCAGTATCCACGGGCGTAGGTTTCCGCCTTGGTAGCGTCAGACTAAATGTAACTGTCTTTGTTTCATCTGATAATCCGCCCAGATTTGGTGTTGATGTCCATGAAGAACTAGTCCGACCAAAACCTGTAAAATCATGACTTCAACGTGGCGCTACACCTGCAACCTACATTTTAATGTAGGCAAAATTATTTTGATTGTTCCCTAACACTATATTTAACTTATCCTTATATTATAAATTAAAAAATAATGCTATAAAGTACTTTTATGGAAAACCAATTAATATAAAGTTCCTGAATATTGGCAAGAAAATGATTTTATGCCCCTTACAAATCTGATATAACATAATATGTTTATAATCCATAAACTTATACTAAACCTAAGCGTATGACGTCATGTGTATCAAAAAACATACCAGTGCTGGTATTGATATTTTTTTAGAGTTGCAACTACTTTGAAACCGTGCAACGGACTTGCTGTCATATTTTTGAAGTTCAAATATAATGTTTGAGCAACATCGAACTATCAAATCAGTATTAAAAATTAGTTGACTTTAATGTCCTTGATGATTATTCCTCAAAAAATGGTTATGGTATTCAATAAATATTTTTATTTTATTTTTTTACGGTTGCTTTATAGAATTTTTAAAATAAAAATTCTACCTCTTCTATCTCCGAAGGTAAAAAAAAAACATGCTCGTGAATCTTATATCAGAAAATTAAATTTTGTATGTTTGTTTTGAATGTGTTTATGGTTTTTATTTCATTTCTGAAAGTCCAAAAAAAAAATAATTTGTGTCTTTTATACTTTTCATTTTCAATTCCAGGCAACTCCTAAAAAATGTAGGATTTGAGTAGAAAAAATGTATAAAATGTTTTATTTTAATTTACATTATTATAAAATATTCGCTACATTTTCTTGTAAGGCCGAACCCTTAATTTCAAAGACTTCTATTTTTACCATTGTTTGATTTCTTTCCGACGGAGAAGAAATGATTGAACATGATGTGCTACCTAAATAATTATTCAAACACGAGACTAATCTCTATGCACTTTTTTTACTTCATTATATACAAAAGTTTAAGTTGGCAGATCTAGAAGGTATAATTAAGAATAATGTAGTTAGTACTTGTGCGAACATGGTTTTAGGGTTCGATCAGAGCTGGTAAATATGAAAAAAATGGATCTTACCAGGTGCGAATGTATCAGTCTTCTCTTTTTTGGGTTCCTGGCTGAGGTTCTGACTTGAAGCCCAGGTTCTGTTTGTGTTTTTGCCGGGACTACCTTCATCGTCACCGCCACTGCAGAATTTAAGTAAGAATAAAATATCTGTCATCTTATACAACATACAGCTGTTACTTTGGGATGGTTATCGAGGTGTCCAGACTGCAGTAACTTTGCCAGTAGATTCTAGAAAGTAGGGTTAGATCCATGAAAATAAATTAATGAAAATTATGGGGGTGAATAACAGCCACATACTTTTTTAAACTAGCGTTATTTTTTTCCGATTTTTCTCTAGTTCTTTAGCTATAATTTGTAACTACACTTTTTAGCATAGAGTAATAAAAAGATTTTGACTATTGACGGCCGTTGGCTATCTTTGCTTATGTAGTAGTAATAAATGAAAAGTAACTAATAGTTTAATTAAATTGACGTTCTGAATAAACAACCGCCGATTTGCCGGTTAGATCTGCAGAGCAAAAACGTCACATTTTTGACATTTGACGAAAGCCACCGTTTAAAAGTTGTGACGTGCGAAAACGCATTTACTAAATTACTTAGGTAAGTAAACCAAACCGACTTCAAAGTTAATCAAGGTAGGTAGCCTATGTAGAATCGTAAAACTATATAATAATAAAAAAAAATGTCTGAAAAAAACTGGGCAAAAAAACAAAAAAAAAAAAACTCAAGAGGTGTCTCTAAAAAATATCTAGCTATGGGTGTAATAACCAATCATAAACAAAGTTTAAGAAAACTCTATTCAAACGTTTACCGTGACAAGAACTACAATCAGCCGAATAAAACCACACATATAAGGCAATAGTATCAATTTAAAAAACTCCCTATATCGACGATCTTTTTGCCTATATATAAGTTTCCTTTAAATCTTATGAATTCCGTGGGTCTCTTCTTCCTGGTAAATTGATCGATTGCATCGTCGATAGGACAATCGATATCAAGGTGAGTTCAACAGAGCCAATAGTAGGGGGCTCAGCATGAAAATGTGGAATGTGTGACCAAAAGCACGAATTTTTTCCAGGTACTAGTTGAGTACTTAACTTTCGATTTTTCTGGTACACTGTATATCATAATTTACTCTAATGCTCCTGGTTTTACGATGTAAACGACGGATAAATAAACTAACGCGTGTGACATTTGCGTTATTTATTTATTTATTTATTGTAAGAATTACAAACAACGAAATTAAACAAGTTTACAGTTAATATTATACATAACACTTGGCCAACAAGTATAATTCAAAGTTAACAGATTATTATCGTGTAATTATTAAACATCTAAAGAGTCAAATGAGTGTGGAGGGAAGAGTGAATGATTGTGAGATATGTGAGCGTGTGAAGTGTGTAGGGAGGAGAGTGGAAAGTGGCATGTTGATATTTATTTATTTATTTCAGGAAACAACAGCTTACATAGTAATTACAATAAACAAACACAAACGCACATCGCAAAGTAATATAGGTACTTAATGGTTTCAGAAAGAAAAGGTGGCATATAGTTCTAAACAATATCACAGACAGCCTTAATAAATTGGTTACGGTTAAGATGGAATAAATCAATGCTTTGGAACTTTACTTGTCGTACATACCTAAAGTATTAGTAGGTAGGTACCTTGATCAGCGCGTAAAATACTGTACCTGCCTACTATTTAGACATGAGTCGTAGACATCCTACCGCACATTTGTCATTTTAATGGGGTCAATAATATACCAATTAAACAAATAAATAAGCAAATTTGCTACGATTTCACGTTTTTTTATGTACTTATACGAGAATTTTACTTTAATGATAATGAAAACATTTAATTTGACACGCAACGAAAGGGCGATCTTATTGCCGAAAGACATTCTCTACCAACTAACGCAATGATGATGCGAAACATTGTTGTATCGACGAAATAATTTCTAATTAAAAAATCAATTATTAAAATATAAATGGTTTACTTTCGAAAGAGGAATGTTGGCATCGTATTTTACAGGAATTGATGCTTGACGCTGTATTAATCTTAAATTCACAAAAGAATAGATAAATACCTACGCTTAACAAACAATAAATATACCATAATGGTTTTCTGAAGAAAAAAACGTACTTAAAAGATAGCTACTAATAATTTCATTAAACCAGCCACTGTTGCGGGCAGTTTTAACGATTGCTATCGATATGTCTGCCCGAAAACGATGGTAGGCCATCGTTTATTCATTATTTGAAACAAAAAGTACCCTGGAGAAGTTGTCAAAATACTCCTTTAAGGTATCACGCACACCTCACCTACCCACTAAACTCCGTAGGCCCCCTGGAAGGACACCCGTCCTGAGTGACTCCCATTTCCCGAACCATGTCATCTCGAAAAGAGAGCCACTGCCGGATACGCGAACTGCATGATATTTTATGAGGTGGAGACTCGCGACAAGAAATAACAGCGTGCGGTAAAATAGAAACGTAAGAAAGACACCAAAGGTTTAATAATTGCTGTAGAGACATCAGTGATTTTCTTTTTTTTATGAAGAGACATTAAATAATTTTTCGCAATCTTCATAAAATTTACCTTTAATGATTTTTACTAAAATTTACTTCTAAAAATAGCGACTTTATTAAATAATGCTAATAATTCAACCAAAAATAGTTTTTTTAAATACCTGACAACTTTGAATGGTGCGTTTTTTTCTGAATAATTAAAAGATAATGATTGCCACGGTTGAGTACGAATTATACACAGAATTCATATATATATCGAGCATGTTGGGCAACATCGATATATTCAACACCGGGAATTCCTGAATTCTGGGAAGATATCCCGGAATTCAGGAGGGTGTCTACTCTAGCTCTAATCCTAGAGTAGTATATGTAAAATCTATTATTTTTAAAGAGGATGTATTTTTTTCTATGTTTATTAAGTTTGAAAGAAACTCTCGTTGCCTTTATGTTTTGATTATTTTTTATTGTAACTTTATTTTTGTATAGCTGTTGTTTCCTGAAACAAATACATTATTAGCACTTAACTTATGCCTTAAACCTATCTCAAACATATTTAAATTGAAAGTAATCTGAGGACATCGCCTGTGTAGGCTGAGTTGCCCCAAAAACATGACCTCCACTATAATTCTCAAATGTCGGCCAAGGTGGGATGAAATAAAGCCGGTTTGGTAATAGGTTTTTACCGTGACGATGGCGAGTTCCAGGACGACAAACTCGGCGTGGACGAGGTCACGTTGTCCTCCTCCCTCTTGCGCCCTCCGTGCTCCTTGTAGTCCCGAAAACAGCGTTTGCATCGCGTCGGCCACCGCACCTGCGGATGGAACCCCAGCGGACACAGAGGGTCGCCCTTCGCCAGGGGATACAGGTGGTGCATGCCTACCTCGGCTCAATCTCACCAATAAGAAGAATACTAACAAATGCGTCCGTTTCAAATCATGCACTATCATAAATGCTTCATCTCGGATTCCAATCCACCGTTCCAACGAATACACTTCACTTCACTAATGCTTCATGCTTCGCGTATTCTCATTACATGGTTTTGTATGGAATGGAATTAACTACCGCCATATTTCACACGTGGTCGGATCGTAGGGGCTCGTATCGAAGGAGTATTTCTGCATTTATGAGAGCTTATCGGAAAAGTAGAGGTAGTTATTATTAGCGCGATAAACAGGAAGCTACGAAAAGTTCTGGAGAACCCGATTCGCGATCGGGAATGCCGCGTCGCGTGAATCGCACGCAATTGGGAAAGAAATCGCTTTCAATGGCTTAGTTTTCGGTCTATTTATAGAAGAGTCGATGTAATCGCATGTTTGTACTTTGAGAGGTTTGGGTCGCGTTGGCCAATGTAGAGCAATATGACCTGCTGTTTAATTATGTAACGGAAGTCGCCAGTCGCAGCTGTCCTACTGAAGGCCTTTCGCGACGACGTCACCAGGTACGCACGACGACCGCGGACACAGGGAGCTGACTCAGACTAATGCTCGGAGCGCACAGAAAATAGACTGCATCTGCTGGCGGACGGTGGGCGGCCCCGGTCAGCCGGCCGTCGAGCTGTCCCGGTGTGGACTGACGGGGCGAACGGGAGCGGCGCGGCGGGCTCGCGGCCAAATCCGGGGACAGGCTCCGACGAAATGTTGCTGTTTATTTGTAGTGGTGCCCGCCGATCGCTCGCACGATCTGATTTGTAATGTGGCTAGCTGGTGTATCGCCGGGGCTAACAGCTTGGCCTGGACTTTTAATATTTAGATGGCACAGCCTAACTGCTCCGCCTTTGAGAGTAGGTGGCGTGATTGACGATCCCGTACCTTTTTAAACTATCTCCGTACTAAATGTCCGTTTGGGTCCGACTATGAGTGTAAGTATGTTATTACAACGGATTCATACTATAATAGATTCTAGAATGTGGTGGGAATACAGTTAGGTACGTTCGAGGTCAAATGAAGCTTCTTGACCTACGAATTACGAATGACCACACAAACCACGGACTAACAGATTACACATACAGATAGATTGATAGATATAATCTTGTTTTTTTAAGTAATAAGTAAATGGTTTTTCAAAATTCAAAAAATGATACCAAAAATTGAAAAAATAAAAAAAAATAGGATAAAATCAGTTCAAAATTTTAATCGTAGGCTTATAATTTCCCTACAATTTTTGATTAGAGAAACCCTTAAGGCACAGTATAAAGAGGGATTCTGTATAGGCACTCTCGCTGCACAAGGGTAAGGGTTGAGGTGCGCGAGCTGCCGCGCGGGGAGTGTATCGCACGGCAGCTCGCGCGATGTTTGATTCAAGTTCGTTCAATTGGAGTTCGCCTATCCCCTACTTTGATCCGGTGAAATATACCTCAGCCTTCCGGCGTGCCGGAAGGGATTTTTTTACGTGCATTTCAGGTCAACTTTAAATGCTTGGGGTAAAGCTCCGAGCGTCCCTGACTGTAAGTGGTATTGTGGTATTATAACTAAAGATATAACGCCATTGGAATACGTGGTACTTATTATTATAAGAAATAAATATAAGTGCATAATAATACATACATAGTACATAGTACTATGTATAATTTATAATTCGGGAGATGCCACCACCTCTTTATTTTTATTTTTTTTTGTTGAAGGTACTTAATTCTAATTTTGTCACTATTTTTCATTTGAAATAGTAACATAATCCCACCTACTTGCCCTCTTGCATTCTTCAAATACCTGGGACTTCTATTTTTTATGGTGACTGGACAAAAGAGTATTTAATTCCTAAATTGTTAAATGTCTTGCCGAGATAAATCACAATGTTGACAACCTGTTACATCAATATAATTAAGTATTAAGTTGAGGATATACCCAGATCGCTGGAGGTCATGGTTACTTTGCGAGGATCCTTGGTGTGTGTGAGAGGTGGGCCATCAGACAGCTGAACACCTAATCTGGAAATTCCATAATGACTTAATGGAAGTGGACGAATTATTTGCTGTTTTAGGAGAACTCATTACTGGTTCGGTTGAAAGACACTTGGAGCTGTTGGCCAAGACCACAATCGAAAACATCGCGCCCGTTAATTTAACAATTCCTGCATCTCAGCCGTTAAAAACGCATCATGTGAAAGGATTGATAAAATTAATCGATTCTGAAAGCTCTTTTTTGAAAAAAGCTCATTTTCCACAACAGCCTTACTTGAAAATAACATTTTGAAAAAAAACCCATTTTCGTCAAAAAATCTCATTTTTGAAAACAACTCTTTTGAAAAAAGCTCATTTTTGTCCTAAAAGCTCTTTTATGAAAGAAGCTTATTTTCGTTTAATAAAGCTCTTTTTTTTAACAATGTTCATTTTACACATCAGATCTTTTTTGATAAAAACCTCTTTTTCGTCAAAAAAGCTCTTTCCTGATAAAGTCTCATTTTTGTCAAAAAAGCTCATTTTCGTCAAAAAAGCTCCTTTTCGACATAAAACATCTTTTTTAAAAAACTCAATTAAGTCAAAAAAAAAAATCTTTCTTGAAAAAAGCTCATTTTCGACAGAAAAGCTCTTTTTTGATAAAGCTCATTTTCATCACAAAAGCTCATTTTTGACAACAGCTCTTTTTCCAAAATTTTGAAAAAGCTCATTTTCGACTTTTCGATAAAAACTCTTTTGAAAAAAGCTCATTTTCGTACTAAAAGCTCTTTTTCGATAGCTCTTTTATGAAAGAAGCTTATTTCCGTCCTATAAAGCTCTTTTTTTTTAACAATGTTCATTTCATGTTTTTGAAAAAAGCTCATTATCATCAAAAAAGCTCTTTCCTGATAAAAGCTCATTTTTGTCAAAAAAGCTCATTTTCGTCAAAAGAACCTTCTTGAAAAAGAATTTTTTGAAAAAAACTCATTTTCGTCAAAAAAGCTTAATTCGAAAAAAAAACTCATTTTTAACAGCTCTTTTAAAAAAGAATAACATTTCGTCAAAAAAAGCTCATTTACCTCAAAAAAGCTCATTTTCGATAACATCTCCTTTTTGAAAGAAAAGCTTTTTTTTGTAAAAGCTTATTTTCGACAGCTGTTTTCGAAAAAAGCTCTTTGTTCAAAAGCTTTTGAAAAAGCTCATTTTCGACAAGATATTTTTTTAAAAAAAGCTCATTTTCGACAACAGCTATTTTTTGAAAAAAGCTCATTTCAAAACAGTACTTTTTCGAAAATGCGCTTTTTTGAAATGCACTCATTTTCGTCAAAAAAGCTCATTTTCAACAACAGCTCTTTTTCGAAAAAAGCCCCTTTAAAAAAAATGACATTTTGTCAATAAAAGCTCATTTTCCTCAAAAAAGCTAATTTTTGTTGTCATCTCTTTTTTGAAAAAGCTCATTTATGTCAAAAAAAACTCTTTTTTGAAAAAAGCTCATTTTCAACAAAAAAACTCTTTCTTGAAAAAAGCTCATTTTTATCAAAAAAGCTCATTTTCAACAACTGTTCTATATTGAAAAAAAGTTCTCTTTTATAAAAAAAATTACATTTTGTCAAAAAAGCTCTTTTTTGAAAAAGCCTCAATTTCGTCAAAAAAGCTCTTTTTTTGACACAAAGTTCATTTTCGACATCAGCTCTTTGTCGAGATAGCTCTTCCTTGAAAAAGCTCATTTTCGACAACAGCTCTTTTTTGAAAAAGCTTATTTTTATCAAAAAAACTCACTTTTTACACTTTCATTTATACCCTAGATATATACACTACCATGTTGAATGATGGTCATTATTACGTTCGTAAATCGGTGGCGCAAACACGTCGTTAAGGTTGAAGGGAAAAATAAAATTTCATGTTTGATTCTTTTCATTAATTTTTATATTGCACAAAGCCATTTTTTTGTAAGTTTATATTACACGTCAGGATTGTGGCGATAAATTAGGAGGTCCCGTAGCTAAGCATTGAACAAGGTCAATTTTTGTATGGCCTCCCTGCTCAAATTAGCATGCACCGCTTTGTTCACCTTTGACTCGGGCTCTTTTCCAATATACTTGAATATATATCGGCCCGCTTGTATTAATTTTGCCAAATCGACGCCTGTCTCAACCCCCAACCCTTGGAGCATATACACTAAATCTTCCGTTGCCAGGTTGCCCGAAGCTCCTTTTGCGTACGGACAGCCACCGAGACCCGACACCGAAGAATCCACAACGGTTAACCCAAACTGAAATCAAAATTAAGAAATTTAAATTTGCAGTATTTTTCTTATTTCTATTTTTAGAAAAAGTCTAAAAACCAGTGACTCAGCAGTTGCGGGTTTGAATCTACACATTATACTGACATCCTAAGAAAGAACCACTTATATTACAATTATATAAAACTGAGAAAATGACGTTTATAAAAATATAAAGTTTATCGGACGCCGGTAAATACGGTTTGCTAAAGTAATTTACTTAGTTAGGTAATAGTGATAAAATGCAAACCTCTAAACTTTCTAGAACATTTGCTAAAGCCTGACCATAAGTATCGTGACAATGAATTGCTAGTACATTATTGCCTCCGACTTTTGACACCTCTTTCAGCATTTTTTTTATTGATCCAGGAGTTCCGACGCCAATTGTATCTCCCAATGACACCTCAAAACAGCCTAAATCCAACAGTTTCTGCACCACCTTGAAATAATTGAAACGACCACTGTTATTCATCTTGAAAATATGTTTATGAAGACAGGATGTATCAATTGCAAAAAATGTGGTAAGATCGTAGCTGTTATAGAAATTACCCAGCAAGGACAGACACATCGTTGAGGGTTGGTGAACAGTTTAAAAATATTATAAACGCTGTGTCTAAATCCGTCTATATTATATTTGTTTAAAAATGGAGTACAGTGAGTCCCTCAAATCCGATCTACTAAAAACATAGTTTGTTAGGTTAGATAAATTTCGTATTACTGGAACCCTATATAAAATAAAACAATAACAAACGGTATGATTATTAATTTATATTAAGAGTGAATATTCGCTTCGCAACCTAAAATGGGCAACTTTGACAGCCTATTCTGATTTTATTTTGTATTATTTTTTAAATAAATCTGCAACTAACATTATATAACATATGTAATATAGAACAACTCTATAAAGAGGTTTAAATCTATGTTATATTAAATTCTAAACCTTGTGCTCCATTTCCCTAACACTTCCGAGTTCTATTTCGGCTATAACCCTAGTGCTACACATATAGATAAATAATAATAACATAGCTTGATTCACTATAAACAATCGCTTAACGTGTTTTTTGTTTTCTTACTAAACAAAGATTAAAATGAATGAATAGGTTAGGTGCTAAATGCTTCAATTTTTTTTTTTTTTTGACCAGAATGGCTATTTCTAATATGAAACATTAATACTATCTTAATACTATTTTTTTATAAAATGTAACCATATCTTATGAGAAATTGATTTCAAATCAGATTGTTTTGATGAAATATATCTATGAATAATGCCATTTCTCCTTGAGCTCTAGATAAATATTATCTTCAAATTTGCGAACTTACCCATACATCTGTTTTGTCAAACACACAATTATCGATCATGGTATTATTATTCTGACGCCCCCGTCACACCTTTATTTTTTGCGTTTAACTAACTTTTAGACAGATTCAGTTAGATACTTTTAGACTTTTTTGTAAATTATAAAAAAATATAATTTGTGTAATTTCTGTATAATTTGTGATGCAACTACCTGAGAAACATGTCGTATTATTTTTATTTACCATCTGTTATTTTCGAAGCTGTTTTGGCCCTGAAGACTATATGTATCATTATTTTTATGTAACATGAATTTTGAAGTAACATTATTATATAACATCGGTGTTCAACTACACAGAGGTGAATATCGATTGTTTCGTTCTTCAATCTTCATTTTCTGCCCCTGTCTCAGGTCTAAATTTCCCCTTAAATGCGCTATTGCGGTTAAAACAGAATTCTATCAAAGGGATACTCTTAAGTTTTCTATAATATATTTTTATGAAAAAAATAGAAATAGTTTTGTAAAAAAGGTTTTACCTTTTTCTCGTAAGCCCTGTTACGTAACTGCCATAATAGCATAATTTGGTGAGCTTGTACACAGTTCTTGACCGCCCATTCAATACAAGAGTTAAAGCTTGATAATGTTTAACTGTGTAGTGAGCGAACTGTTTCACACAATTTATAAAACAAAAGCCTCTGTATAATGCAAGCAAAATACTGGCGGGCGACACATCTGTACACCCTTTCACGTACTGACCGTTCGGTGCCTAGAATTTCCCGAGTTCGGATTACACAGATTAACGTTCAAATCATTAAAAGATACATAATGTGTTTAAAGGATATTCTATTATATTAACTTAATTTCTAAGTATTTTTTATTTTGTTTTATTTCATTTTATGCATGTGTAAATGAATTGTATTTTAGTTAAAGTTAAGAAACCGGCAGAAAAGACAGTGCTTAGCTGGATCTATGTATAATGTATTTGTACATATTTAGTTGAATAAAAGTTACTTCTGGCAACGTTGAAATTGGATTGTTATTATGAGATATCTATGTATCCTCCTCGCTTAAGTTTTTTTGTTCGCAGGCTGAGTGAAAGCAATTATTATAGAATAAGATGAACATGTATTTATTTTGTAAGTATACGTGGTAAGAGCGTAGCTACCATGTAACTACCTGGAGAAGAAATAGTATAAGAAGAGAATAAGGGCTTGTGAGACCAAATGTTAAATTATATATTTTACTGTTTTTTTGGCAGAGAATTTGAGGGTAGATTGAAGATTAATTGACAGCCTTCGGTTAGTTCTTCTCCACCAACAAATTTATAATAAATATTTTAAGATTATTAATAAAAAAAATACCGTTGCAACGGAACGTGGCTTGACAGGGCCTTCATAAGGGCAACCGACTACGCAGGAGACATATCCTCTGACTCTGACTCCATCCGATTTGGCCTGTTTGGTCACAGCCCGGAATCTGTCAAAAGATTCATCAATGGTGCAGCTTAGATTTTTCTGGCTAAATGCTTCACTGGCAGATCCAAATATTGCAATATCTTTAGCTCCAGCTTCTATCTAAAATTATAACAATCCAGATGATTATTTACGTTTTAAAGATAATTATTGTACTATAATATTTAACATTTATTATAATTGATAGAATATTTAATTAAAAATTGCACTATTTAATTAATCGGTCACCTTCACCTTCTAAAAATATGACATAACAATAATATTATGTGTGATAATGGCGAATGGACATACTACTGTAAATTTAATAAATAAAAAACTGTATAAACAGTTAATTAGTATTTAAGCGTTCGGTAAATATGTTTCTTTGCAGACAAGTTAAGATAATGAGATTTATACATTTATTCTTTAATTCAGGCCATACACATAATGCGAAAAATTTATAACTTATTGTGTGAAAATTAAACAGATGAAATATTGAAAATAAATTAAGGTTGTTACAGAGAAAAGTATCATATATTAAGGAAAACAACTAAACACCTTAATTAGATAAGAATAACAGTTGATGAATTATTTGAAACCGTTAAGATGCTTCTGGCTGCTGTCTTGAAACAACTTAGCTAGCTGTCGATACCGTTGATTTTGTCGATTATTAATGAGGGTGCTTTAATGACAAAAAGTACAGCAATATGGGCATAGTAATTGAAATAACAGAATTAAAATGATTCTGTTATCTAGTCACGCGAGAAGGTACATATAATTGAATATCTTGTAATAGGTTACTGCATTCTATCATACCCAACAATCTTTTAAAACATATAGATACGGCAACTGAGGGTGAAAAACCCGACACACCAAGTCCACCATTTTGCGACGAGTCCACCACTTGCGTCTCGCTTGCTCGCATATGCCATCGCTATAAGTCTCTATCCAGCATGGCCCGCGGAACGGGGCGGGGGGAATGGCGGGGGAATCATCCGGTGGCGTGTTTAAACGCGACCGGTTTATATGAGATGGCGTATCTAATGTTTTAAAAGATCGTTGATCATGCCATTTAATATTTTGTACTAAAATATATTATCTGATAGTGATCTATAAAGAGTTTCAATATTATGATAAACAGCAGACTGGTGATAGTCTAGATAAATTTCTTATTGTTTTTATTATCGACAAAAAAATACCAATATAAAGACATTATAATTAAATCACCCTAAGTAAAAACCATAAATTACAATAAGTGCAATAATTTATAGATTAGCGGCAATTAAATATTTCTAAAATAAAATAGACCAATCGCCTGTGGATCAAACCGCCCCACTTGGCACTGACTGTGTCTGAAGTTAAACAGTTTCTACTTATTCTAATTCTAACTGTCATTTAAACCATAGATCATCTTTACATCACTGTCCCTAGATAAGTATAGCATGTTTCTTTAGAACTATTTTTGTGTGTCATCTCTAAAAAGCAATGTTGGCACTAAGAAGCGGAATTCAGTCCTCAGAATTCAGTTATGACTACCTAAACTAAATAACTAAATATGAATAAATAAAGGCTGCAAGTATACCAAAAAAGTAGTACCCAAAAAAAAAAAATGCAAATGACCTAGGTCATTATCAATTATTTAAAAATGAAAAAATTTTATTAAAATATTGTTATCATAAAAAACTACCTACAGCCGATTGATATCCTTTTATGTTTGGTACAAGTACCACATAGGAGACACCAGGGTACTTCTTAATTGTGCGAAGGACTTCTGAATTGTCCGCCATTTGTGGGACCCATTGTGGGCTTACAAAGCTGAAAGAAAATAAAAATTAGGTTCAAAGTATTAAAAAAATAAAAATAAAAATGTTCTGGGTTATACTCCATTTTTTTGGGTCTACTCAACCAAGTTAAATTTGCTAGTTCTAGTGCTAGAGTCAACAGAGATGGTGGTAATGAAGCGTTAAAAATGGTATGACTATAATGCGTGGATTCAAACCCGCGATCACTGGGTTAGCAAAAACGTCTTAACCGCTAGACTACCACAATCTCCAAATATGAATATTAAATTAAATAAAGTAGTTATTACTCTTAAAATATTAGTCATTGATGTGACATATACTATGCAATAAAAATGTAATGAGGCTGGGTCTAATTTAGGTAAAAATATATTAATTCAATTGAATTTATTTTTCTGGAAAAAAAGTACAATTTACATGGAAAAAAAAGGGTTTTTAAAATGAAATAATGGAAAAAAAACAATGGGAGGTCCCGAGTTCGATCCGACTTAGTTAACAGATGTCTCCCTTTAATGAATCATATCAGTATCATAAATTTGCTTAAAATTGAATACAAGATATACCTAAAATGATCAAAGCATTGAACATAATCTTAATGTTACCTTGTTACTTCAACAGTAGAAAGTCCCGCCTCACTGAGTTGATTTATTAACTCAACCTTCACCTCAGTGGGAATATTCGTTTTGACATTTTGCAAGCCATCTCTGGGGCCCACTTCGACAATCCTAGCGTCGACCTTTTTGGTGTTCTGCAAAAAATACATAACAAAAGAGCTAATATAGACTGATGGGCAAATCACTGAAGCCGCCTAAATTCAAAATGTATGACCTGCTTGTAAGCGTACAGGTCGTACGGCTCTTCGTCAACACTGTGAACATGCCAAAACTCTTTGTTCTATGACGACCTCAAATCCATTTATTTTGTATCTACAGTTGAGTGTGTACAAAATAAAATGACCCTGACAGATTACGAACCTGCGTCCAGATAACTTTTGCTTATAGAAATCGGACTCTGCTATGGGGCGAAAAAGATGCATTTGTTTGGTTTTATTTTACAAACTAATTAATAGCTTGGTTAGATATTTAATGCTCCATTATACTAGATATCATTTCTCATATCACCACTCTCCATAAACTTTTCACTCTGTTTCATTGTCGTTGTATAGTTCGTTAAATAATCGGTCGTGAGTAATATTAAAACTCCAATCTGCAAAGGTAAATTTTTTCCTCAATTTTCCCGATTGGATTAAGAATCTGTTTCTACTCTAATTTTGTAATATATTCATGACTCATTTATTTGGTGTTATGATCTTGTTATTATTTTTTGTTTTTATTAATTTGTTGACATTATTCAGTCTACATTTCTTCCCTTATTTTTTATGTTATTATTGTACATGGGGAAATCTATAAAAATAAATAAACAAGGTGTAGTCAACGTATCTAAAGTGTCAATTTGCAACTCTCAACAGAATATTCCTGTTAAACCATATAGCGTTGTTGTTTTTAAATCTGCTCTGTGAATGATCGCTTTAAGTTGAAGGTAATTTATTATATTTAGAAAACACTTTTTTTAAATGACTAGACTCCCCTTGGAAAATTTTAAAAAGAAATGAGGCCTGAAACACAGTTTTAGGCTACTTTTGAGTGTTTTTAGATCCTAGTAAAAATAGTTTGAAATAGTGTTTTGTATTAGTATTTTTACAGCACCGATTCTGTAAAAACAAAACGGTACACTTATAAACAGCTCTATCACAAGAAATAGGAAGATTTTACTAGGTGAAGGGTGAGTTAAAAAAAATATAATCTAAATACTTCAGAAACGATGTTGTTTGAGACCAATAATTAATGTAAATCTTTATATTATTAGATCCAATCGTCTATTTTTGGATTTCGTAAATCTCTCCAAAACCTTTTCTACATCCATGGCAATCCCCCGATATGCAAGAGACACAATACATTTCAACGTTCTTCAGGCATCTTCATCTTAACCAGGATTTCGCTCTTCTTAGGGTTAAAAAGTTCACTCTGAAGTTGCAACGGTTTACGGGAAGTGTAGTCAACTAATTTTCTGGAAAAATGTGACGTTGATATCTTAAAGTCACATTTTCCCAGAATTTTCAGAACAGTTTGTGGCATCTTAGGAGACTGTGCCTCTTCAAAACTCATCAATGATTGAGTTCCCCTTCTATAAAGGTTGCCAGGGTTGTTTCAGAGTAAAGAAGAAGAGGTGAATAACTTTTTGCTAAAGATTTAAGTTTTCTTTGAACCCATCTTTGAATTCTAGAATAATATTTGGCATCAACATTCTTAGTTTAAAACTTTTGAGGTCTTCAATTACGTTGTCAAGAAGAGGGATGAATAATAAGGTTTTTCATAATATTCTTCTACTGTCGCTGCATAATTTTCCCTGTGAGTTTGCCGACTTGCATTGCGAGGAAACTGGATTTAAAACCCAATATTTTTTTTACATACTTTTTACAACAAACAGATGGGAGGTAATAAACTAAATTGGTCCAGAAAGTTATACCATGAATTTGAAAAATCAGTCAATTTCCAGTGTTTTTCTGTGGAAATTTGTGCGTTTATAATTTGTTAGTTTTTTTTTCATATTCATCGATGATTAAATGTCGACTCCTCGTGACCAACATTTTTGATGAAAATGACATTTGATATTATTTTCAAATTTACGAGCTGCATCTAACTGCGAGTATTTATCTCTTGTATAACTGTCAAACAATATTTACATAGGTTATTCTTTTAGATAGTTTTCTCATAAGGTACGAGCAAAAAAAAATTAGATGTATAATACATACTGATATGATGTTCAATACAATTTATAATCAACATTATGTTCAAATGTCAAAGAAATAAAACAAATAAATATAGGTGTCAATTATAAATTGGCACCTCGTATGCACAAGGTACAATGTGCAGGTAGCCTTTTTACTATGAGAAGGTGTGAAAAATAACTTTTTTATAAATAGGTTACTTGCATTTGCGTTTATAGTTTTAGCCGATACTATGTCAAAACAAAATGAACAGGTTTGAACGGTATTTTAGTTTGGTTATATCTCATCTAACCTACAAACAGGAAAGTTAGCCAAAGCTCTGATACAAGAGTCAATAATAATTGATAATTTTCTATTCATTATGTATAAATCAATGGTCATGTATCTATTCAAAATATAAATACTTACGTATAACCTACGTATTCCCTTGCAGCTAAACGTGCAGGTTTTGGAAAACCAGTTGACATTTAAAAAAATCATTTTAGATGAAAAACGTACTTAGCATAGCATGTATTGAGTTTTCACTTTGATTTGACTAAATACCGTAAAAAATCACAATAACGATCAACGTATGTAACAATATGATTATTTAGACTCTTCTACATACAATTATGTTATCATCCACGCCAATACAAGGATATGATGCATACGATTTTCAAATAACATTTGTTTACCAATGTCATTGATGAACGTCATCTCGCTTTATCACGTTGACACTTAACTTTGACACTGTTGACAGCAGGCTGAGTTTTCTTTTTTGTCTTAAATAACAATTTTAATTTATAGTTGGGATGTTTGCCAGTATACACTTTTTTTATATAATTATTAATAACAATCGGAGCTTAGCTCCCATGAATGGACTCCAATAGCGAAATGTTTGTGATGTCATATTTCAATGATTTTACCACCGATTTTAGAATATACTATATCCCCGCAGTGACGCATGTGGGGAGAGTTTCGCACCAAGCCTGAGTGCCATTGATTTACGAAGGGTGGTGCTGTCCAAGAATGTCTCTAGATACGGAATTGGGAATACTTTTAACCAACCTCCTAATTCTTTTGCTGTTGAAGCCAAAATTCTTGCTTTATTAGTTTCGCTTGCATTTTTGAAACAGATACTTATACTAAAGCAATATTCCAACTTTTTTGTACAGCAGACTGTGCCGATAGTGCTGGTAGTAGTTGTCTCCAGCGGTCCCTCGCCGCGATCATGCCGTCAACCTCGAAGTTTTAATATACTACCTACGAGGCAGAACTTGCATTAGTCGAAGCGAAAAAAACTGGCAAAGTATCATCAGAAGCACTGAGAACACCAATCCCCTCATCATTTAATGGTAAAGTACACTTTGTCCAATTGTTGGTTTCTAAATTTATATATTTTTTCCAAGCATTTCTTTATACCATTATCTATCGTGGTTAAAAAAAATAGTTTAGACCAAAGTGGGGTTCATCTTAAAAAGTATAATAGTCTGGGAATGTAAAAACACAGACGAAGCAGGAAGAATGTAATATGTGGGTGGTTTGCTAAATTCTCTAAATAAAAACTAAATTAATCTCTTTTGCTTTTTATTAGATTTGAAAAAGATTCTTCCAATAAAGGTGCACTTAATAATAAAACGGTTGTCTGAATTTAGAACTGGAGTCAATTTGTTCAATGAACTTAGTATTTGTGGAACTTGATCTTTGTCCAAGTTGTTGTAAAGTAGACTCCACACTTTGAAGGATTTAATTCAAGACCTATTGGCTTGAATTCTTTGATTATTATCTCAAGGTCTTGTAAAACCTCGACGGCTGTTTCAGCTATATTACCGTCGTCCAAGTACCAAACTGATAAAGCTGGCGAGAGCTGGCTGGCTTCAATTGCTGGCTGGATTGAAGACTAAAAATAACTGGGCCCAGAGGTCCCCCTGTTGACAACCTACCGAAGCATATATTGTATTATTATCATAAAGAAATTTTGCCGTCGATGAGTAACATTAGAATAAATATTGATAAATTTCTGGAATATTTTTATCTACTGCAGCTAACAAAGAATCTCTTTCTAAGCTATTGAATGCATTTTTAATATCTACCCTTACTAATAATTCTACTATCTTACTTGACTTTATAAATGTCCGTAAAGCATGGACGGTCGATTCAGCATCACCTTTGTACCCACGTCTACTTGTAGACGAAAATTTTCACCTAGCCGGCTTATAACTTTAAAGCACGCTATTTTTGAACACAATTGAAAGTAGAGCCTATAGTGATTGGTCTAATCAATCCATCCTTTTTTTTCCAACGCACATAGTCTTTCTATGTATAAGCACAGTATAGAGGTGAATTCTTTTGGAACGTTCCGGTTAACTTAATGTTTATCAGTGTCCTTATTGAATTCAGCAAAAGTCTTGAAATATCGCCATTTAGAAAGCAAAAACTTATATAAATGTTCAATACATATATTTCGAATTATTTTGTTGTATCGTTGCTACGTTTCTTACGTTTTTTATTGATAATAATATTACCGGAATCATTTTTATGATACGTAAAAAGAAGAAGTTAATAGTGACTGCTATGACTGCTTGTCAATATCACAAATCACCCGATTGGTCGAAACAAATTCCATTTTTAAATCAAAAATTGTCTGTTGCGAAATAAAATATCAGGCACGGGCCACGGGCACTTGGCAGGAAGTCCAGAATCGGAGTTAATTTGCAAGCAAAGCCATTGGAAAATTCCGTGAAAGTTTTTCAAGATGAATACAAATATATTAGATTCCTACTGTGATAGCGACGAGGAAATTTTTTTTGGGCGTATGACTTTAAAGGAAGTTAAAAAGGCGGCGTTCTTAGGCAGAGTGACTGCGTAAGTGTGAAAACCGGATTATTCAAAATTGGTCTAAGTAACGATTTTTTTCAGTTTAACGTCGATTTGTCGTCATGTTTTTTGTGATAGTTATAGGTATCTTTATCATTTTGGCTTTTTTCAGGGGCAAATCGTCTTTCAAAAAGAACGAAGATGATAGCTTTAAACTAATAGAGACTAAATCAGAGCCGAACCTTCTCCGTGAATATTCTCCGGTAGAATCGCTTACATTTATGAATGACGACGATGTGCGTTTAGATGAAGTGGATGATGACCTTTATGATAGATTTTCATCGGCTCGTTCAAATTGGATTCACCAAGTTTCAGATAAAAGTTTCGAGGAACTCGAACGGCTAGTCTGTTCTCCTGAAAAAGCACCCGATCATTTAGATACAAATGCAGAAGGCATGGATGTAGAGTGTAGTCCTAAGGAATCCTTCGGAAAAACACACTCCAAAATTGAATATGACCTTAATAACACTTTTGAACGAATGGAGCACATTTTAAATTACGGAGATAAAATAATAAACACTCCATTAAACTCAGATGTTAATTCGAATACTAGTGAAGATTTTATAAATGCTGAACCCAATGTCAAAATATATAATAACAGTCATTTGACTACTTTGGATAATAAAAAAATGAAGTTTTTTAGCACACCGGAGCCCTCAAAGGTTTTAGTAAAATCTCAAAATAAAAGAACTGAAAAAAGTCCTTTTTTTAAAGTACCCGAGAGATCAGCATCGCGTGTGCCCAAACCAAGCTTCAGTATAACTGCAAGAACACCGCCTAGAAGTAATCTCAACTTTTCGTCATCGGCTTCATTACAGGAGATAGTCAGTCCTATCGGTTACGTTATAAAGCATAGCCCTTCAGTACCAAAAATTAAAAATGTACGTCCCATGAAAGTGCTTCCAGTGTTCAATATCAGTGAAGTAGTTGAGCAATCTGATCATAAGGAAAACATAGCCTTACCAGCAAAAGCATACAAACCAGCCAAGACTATGAGACTCGTGAGTATGCTATAATTATTCACCTATTATTAAGGTTTCTTAGTAAAAAGAACTGTTCATGAGAAACGGATGACACGTCCGTTTGATCCTATTTAAAACTTAGCAAAATAAGAAAGATGGCCAACGCTAGGAATATGCAAAATCAAAATAAAATTTATTCAATTGGAAAGAATAAAAATTCTTCAAAAATTTATCAATTTACCAATTTTTGTAGTCGATAAGCTACATTTTCAAAAGTTATATTTATGTACGTATTGTGTTTGTGTAAAAAAAAACAGACATCAAAATTTCAGCAGATACCTACTTACGTATTTTGAGGTTACCAGTGTCAATTTTTTGAAAATTAAATAACATTAACGATCTTTTAAAACATGTTAAAATATATTTTAATATATTATAACATCAATTTGTGTTTAAACCCAACACAATAATTAATGACAATATTCTTAACCTAATAATTCACCGCTAAGGAAACGGGACGGTCACTGGAAAATTATATTTTAAGTACCATTAAAAATGTTCACCTACTCTCAGTTGAACAATAGAATACATGCAATAATAAGCTTTAAGTTATGAGCTTAACAATTGGGTGATACTTTTGCCGTTGTTTACTTTATTACAATCATTTCTAAGCTGAAAAATTGCTAAATATAACGTTACAATTATTGTGGTTTTCCAAACAATTATACCCTTTTTATGGTCCCAATAGTTATAACTAATGCTTTGCAGGTTGATGAGACAGCTCCAACTGGTTTGCCGAAAAATAATCAAGTAAAGAAAATGGTTGAGAAATTAGGCATGCCACAGGTTATTCGCCACCAACGGAGGGAGATGCTGAATGAGTCAAAACTACCATTGTCAACTCCCAGCGATAACAACTCTAGTGGCTATCACAGCGTTCACTCTAAAACTGAAGACAGTTTTGCCGATCTATCCATGGTAAATGGTGATATTTCAGTTTGCGTTAAAAAGCAAGCTATTCGAACGCTTCATGGTAGTAAGCGCTGAGTTGTCGGTATTAAAATTACTATTATATTAACTAAATATTTGTAATTGTGGTAAAAATCTAAACTTTTCCGTAGTATCTAAAGGATTATTACAAAACATATTAGAAAATGTATATAATATATATTCTGCTCAATTACTTTTTATGTTAATAATAAACATTTTCTATATATTTTCTATTAAAACTTGTGCACTAAATATTTATGAATATGATAAAAACCTCTTTTTTATAGGTCTTATCAAGAGAAATGACGGAAATTAGTTAAACATATGAATAGAAAATTTATAAATTGATTCTGCTTGATTAGTTTTTATATTTAAAACAATGTAATTTAAATTCAAATAAATTTAAAACAGCCACCTTTCATCTTCAATAATTTCTGTATAAGATATTCTACTTGTAATGTTGATAGTAATTATGGTGGCTACTATGATTTGATGGTCATTATTTATCACCCGAATTTTACTCCATCAACTTTAAATTAAACACCGGTGCAAATATATCAAAGAAAAATGTGAAAAGAAATAATTTTATTTGGAATTCATTGGAAGTGATAAAATTCTCACTTTGCTTTATTATCGAATATTTCTCACGATAATTCTGTCAATTCGGTTTTTTTCATTTATGATTATGGACAAATGCAATCTGTGTCCAATTTAACAATTTTAGTAAAAACCCTTTTATTTTTACTCTTTCGATGGTAAGATTATTTTTTTTTATCCACATTTAAAGCCAAATGATTAACATGAAATTTTACAAAAGCAGTCCGAAAGCTGATGTAATTGTACACACATTTCAATGGCAAGATTTTAATTTTTTCATCCACTATGCTAGTCTAAGGTGCTGATTATTATTATTTTTGTAAATGTAGGTAATTAACCCTAGTAGGTAAATAAGTCAGTCATGTGTTGTATGCAACGATCTTTTAAAACATATAGATACGGCAACTGAGGGTGAAAAGCCCGACACGCCAAGTCCACCATTTTGCGTCGAGTCCACCACTTGCGTCTCGCTTGCTCGCATATGTCATCGCTATAAGTCTCTATCCGGCATGGCCCGCGGAACGGGGCAGGGGGAATGGCGGGGGAATCATCCGGTGGCGTATTTAAACGCGACCGGTTTATATGAGATGGCGTATCTATTGTTTTAAAAGATCGTTGGTTGTATGTCAATAGAGCACATGTGTCAACATCAGATTTTTTATTTTGTAATTCAAGAATCTTTAATAAGTGGATTTTACGGGTATGGATTAGTCGATTTTGGGTTTTTAATGTATGTTTATTGTGATGGGGTGATGAGCATCCCAATTATAAGGGCAACCCCAGAGAGTTTGTCCCTGTAAAAGAGGCCATGATGATGGCTAGAGTTTGTAAAGAGGCCATGATGTTAAGACTTACCATGAGTTTGAGTTTCTGGCAGCCAAAACCATGTTTTTGCTAGAACCCATGTTCTCTTATTGTTCTCCATGTTGTCTTATTTTTGAATAATAAAATAAATAAATAAAAAAAAATGTTCTTTCCTGTTCTAAATAAATTACTAAATTATCCTTATCCATAAATTTGTGTTTTATAAGGTTGGAATTTTGTTGGGATAATAGATAAAAAGGATTTGCTTATAGTAATAAAAAATACCTTCTAATATAAAAGTAGTTGGACACAGAAAGAGTATTGATATGTTATTTTTGTTGAAGGTCGGGAACTGTAGATGTATGGCTGTTACAAACTATCCACAATATCCTACTGCTATTAAATTGAATTGTTATGTAATAAATATTCTTATTCTCGTCCGTACTAAAATATGATATTAAAATATTGCTGTTTTAATGTAATTGCTGTATCATTATTTCAAAATATATTTCATTCATTTCCTCCCAAATTTCTTAACCCACAGCTTCTCTCTTCCACATTTTGCACAAATCTCTCTAAATTACAAAGAGTACATCCAATGTTGACACCAAACCCAATGTTGTGTAAAAAAAAAAACCAAAATATCAAGGTAGATATGGTCGGCCTTATGCAGTCACGTTAGTACACTGTACCATTAACCATGTATTGTCTTACTTCAATAGCAAACTAATACGACTATATATACAGCCGTTCTTTGTTTTTGACGGTTTGGTGGTAAATAATTTGAGTTTTACTTACTTGAGTTTTAAAATGGTGGTATGGCGCATACCTAGGTTCGGTTTTGACAGCCATTAGCATTGTTTGTGTGAAAGTGCGCTAGTGAAATAACGGTGGTAAATAATTTGAGTTTTATTTATAAAAGCTATGTAAATATAATATTAAATATAAAAAACAAACATTTTCATAGTTTTTACTTATTATTTGCTAATAATAAAAAACGGACGGCAGCTCCGAGTGCTATATTTCATTTAGTGAACAACCTCGCGGAATGGTGGCATTGTGTGGTCCCTCCGTTTTACGTACGGAGTGGAATGTGTTAAATCAGATACAAAAGGATTGTGTTTACAATCAGGCAGTTATAGTAATAACCTACGACAATTAAATGACTTACATAATTGCGCACTAAAAAATTATTAAGATATTATAGTTTAATATTTATTGCAAATCTGCTAATAACACTGCCTAAGTTGTCTGTATAATTGGTCAGATTCTCGAGAAGATATTAGATAATTGGAAAAATATATGAGACTGCCGGCTATTTTTTTTCTATTCTAAAAAAAAACTAGAAATGTGAGTGAAACTTGCAGTCTTCATGCACTTTCGATTCTTTTAGGGTTGCCGTTTCCTGATCTGCCCCCACAATATGTTTTTTTGTTGTTCATCCTGTTTCTGCTTATAAAATACTGTGTGTACTGTACTATGGTATATATATTGTAGTGTGTATTAACATGTCGCAAAAATGCTGCCGTAGCATTTGTTTAATGTTTAATGCATGAAAACATTTAGCCACTCCCTTTGAGCAATGCATTCTTTCATGTTTTCATCATACATCCACAAAGTGGAGCCTGTTTAAGGATTTTATATGGAATGCTCCAAAAATAATTTCCTTGGAAAGACAGGGAGAATATTGTAGAGCATTATGCAAAAAACCTACGATTATGTAGCACCATTAACTTCATTACCACCCATCTTCCCTGACTTTGGCACAAATAAAGTAAGCTAATTAAAAAAATAAAAGACTAATTTATGGTGTATTATTTTTATATGTAAATAATTACAAAAAGAAAATTAAAAAGAGGTATTTCACTTAATTATTATTATGGCAGTTGTATTTGAATAATTATGTTAATACTTTATTTGGTGAATTTCAGTCCCAAACTTTGCACCAAGAAGCATAAAATATCAGTGTGTTCTTCAATCTGAAATAAACAATAATAATTATTAATTGCCAATTTGTAAAAATATACTATAATAAAAATTGTTGGAGAGAAGTAATTAACATGAAGTTTGATCTCCGAAAGTTCCGTCAAATATCCAACACTGGCGAGCGAGAGATGGACAGTGGACTAAGCCATCGATTTAAAATTAAATTATTGCCATATCGGGTGTTGGGACAAAAACATAAGACAAAAATCGTTTAAATTATACATCATTCGAATTCGTTTATCGCTATATTGTTTAAAATGAAAATAATCTGAAAGAAATTTTCAAAATGAAACTCGTCCATTTTTATATTTTTTTGCCTACAGCAGTGCTCGTTGTTATGCATCTCTTGTTATTTTTTGTGAATCAATAAATTGAATCAATGAATTGGGCGCTCTTGCTGATTGCTCATGCATCCAATCGAACATACTCTGTTATGCTTTGGATTCGCTTTATATTATTTCAAGAGAAAACAATCTCAAACAGCGGCTTCTACTTTTGTGTCTGCTTTATTGTAATATTTTTAACCGACTAAATATTTTGATAAAAGGAGGTAGCTTACCACTTTAGCTGTAGGCTTGCCGCTGCCGTGCCCAGCTTTGGTATCGATTCTTGCAAGTAGAGGGTTAATCTGCAAGGGGTTGCCGGCGACCGCCTGCTGAAGAGCAGCTATGAACTTAAGAGAGTGGAGGGGTACGACGCGATCATCATGATCCGCCGTCAAGACGAGAGTCGCTGGATACTGATGTCGCCCTGTCCATACAAATA
Organism: Neomicropteryx cornuta; assembly: GCA_020383195.1. Classification (NCBI taxonomy): domain Eukaryota; kingdom Metazoa; phylum Arthropoda; class Insecta; order Lepidoptera; family Micropterigidae; genus Neomicropteryx; species Neomicropteryx cornuta. Next base: position 19,944,666 of record JAHKQU010000014.1, read on the forward strand.
AAAGTTACTCTTGTATAATACATAATTATTACTAAGCTTCACTTTCAGCCCAGAGTTTGTGTAATGTAAATATTTTTCGTTAAAGTGATTATTTTTAAAAGATTATGTTGAAACAATGTTTAATTAAAGCTGCGACACTACCCTTTTCAATTATGCTTTTTTTGTTACACCCTAAAAATAAGAAAAATGGTCACTATTCTTCGCATTATCCCACAGATTAAATTTTAAGCATGCTTCCTCTTTAACTTAGCAAAAAAAAATAACTAACAGATTCTACTAATCAAAGCACAGCTAGGCATTGCAGGCAGAATTGCTTAAATTCAAGTCTAACTATTTATAAATAATAATTAGTTTATTAATAATTGGACAATTGTTTAATTCATTCATTAAATCATGAACTATTTTATATTTTTGTGGAACACTACAAATTTATTACCGTGACATATTTTAAAACTTTTTTAATGAGCAGTTTAGTCTTGTCTATAAATAGCTTAGTCCAGGGGGGCTCAAACGGTCGATCGCGATCGACTGGTCGATCGCGATCGACCGTTTGAGCACCGTGCAGAAAGCTAATATCTATATATGCTACGGTACGCCCGACCTAGGTAGGTAGGGTGTATCGTGTATGTACGACAACCCTGCATCACACACACTTGCAGTCTCTCAGAATCGATCGTAAGTAGTCTAAAAATATTGAGGTAGATCGCCAGCAGTTCAAGTTTGAGCACCCCTGGCTTAGTCCATGAATAAGTTTTGTCAAACGTCTTATTGAGTGATTAATCAATCCTCTTTCATCTAAGTAACTATCACATCTCGCAATAAACAAACACAACTTCTATGCTCTATGGTGTTAAATGTCCATAAAAAATAAAGTATTTTTATACTATTCAAACCCGAAAAGAAAAAAAATTATAGTCAGAATATCCGTGCATTCTTTTACCTACAGAGGAATAAATCTGATCATTTCTCAGTACAAACATTGTACTGTTGTCTCTTTTTGTAGATATAGAAAAAAAATAATAGTAAATATCTTATTGATTTTAAATACAAGAATCGAGAAGATAAAACGTCAGCAACTGGAGATTTCATAAAGATGCAATGACAAATAAACAAATGTCACATGACAAATAAACATTTTATTTCAAGAAAAATTATTTCAAATTATGTGTCATTGTTACCTTCATTATTTGGAGGCTGAATATTATGGAGAGGCGAGTACTTAATAAGGCTCTGGAAGTGCTTCTTCTCATCTGAGCTGCCGTAGTCTGATACCCATGCGTAACCAATTGTGAATTTATGGAAACGGAGCATATCAAGAACGCTGAAAAAAAAATCAGTAAGTTATCAGCATTGGAAGCTTAATTTTGATTAAATTTTCATTTACTGAGTTTGCATGTAATTTTTGCCGACTTCAAAAGAAGGAGGAGGTTCTTAATTCGATGTATGTTTTTTTAAAGCACTTTTCACTTAAACACTCAAACGTCAAAACCGAACTAAAATGAAAAAAAAATGACAATTAGTCTATGCCTTTCATGAACTCAGGTGTACGCGACATGCCACGCTTTTAAATATTGATAGAAATGCATTAAGATGGTAACGGTTTTAACTGAAAACGGCACCTGTCATATACGGTGATTACGGGATATACCGTTATCGGCGCTGAGTTGTTAAAGGGCTGAAAACTGTTACTATCATCTGTCTAAAACTGGTAAGTGATTTATCATTATCAGCGTGGCTGGTGGTGGATGAAAAGTTTTTTTTTTTTTGAATGGACTGGGAAGAAGCTGGTTACTTTCTGCGTTTATCAAAAAAATAATAATCGTAGTGTTATTGAACCTTTAATTCTTAACTATGATTATTAAAATGTTGAACCTGGGAGTATCCACAGTACATCTAATACATAAATTGATGTCTTAGACTAAATATTGTATATTCAACAATTCAATAAATTTTGGAATATGTACACTAATAGATCCATCGAAACAGGCTGACTGGTTATCTGGATCCCGTCATATATATATCTCTAAACAAGACATTATAAAATGTAATTTTACACTGCCATTACATTTGATTTAGGTTCATAATAGCACAACAAGTATATTTCAACAAAAACAAATTTCAAACTGTATTATTGAAAAATTTCATTTTTGAAAGAGATTAATAGTTTTGAGTTTATCAAATAAAGCGCAAAACTGTATTAATGAAAAGCTTGGATATATATCCAAGCTTTGTTGGTTTCTCCAATAAAGATAAATAATTAAATATAATATATTTCTCTCTAAAACTCATACACACAAATGTCTAAAAATGCTAGCTTCCAATATTTGCAACTGAGGTAAACATTTTAAAATCCACCCATTTCTGATGGTGAGTTTTACTGAGAACAATTATTCCTTTTGATGCTCCAGAGTAGGCGATTAAATATCTATATGATTTGCTATATATCTTATAAGATTTGACATACCCAACTTGCAAAATGGCCGCCCCGAAGAGGTCAGGCCTTTGATTGATGCATGCGCCCACAAGAAGGCCTCCATTAGAGCCACCTTGTATTGTGAGCAACTCGGGACTTGTGTAACCTTCGTTCACTAAATATTCAGCAGCCGCTTGGAAATCATCAAACACATTTTGTTTGTTTAGAAGCCTCCCAGCATTATGCCAACGTTCTCCGTATTCACTGAAATAAATTTTTGTAAGTTAAATTTATATTACCTACACAGTTTTAAATCACACGTGAATACATGGCGTGAATATGAATAGCACATACAAAATAACTACTCAATGAAGTGCAAAATAACTACTCAATGTTTTGGTCCATATCCCTTAGCAGATGTCGCCGTCGCAACCTGCGGCCGAGGCGAGATCAGCAAAAATGTGGTGTTCAGCACTACAGATATAAACTTCCACTAGATGATATAAACTTCCTAATTTTGAAGTTGCACTTTTTTGAATAAAAAAGTCTCCCTGACTAGAATACCTTAGTGGACTGCAATGCCGAGGGCATATGCATAATATTCTGTAACCAGCATAATAAAAATATCTTACCCGCCACCTCGAATATTAGGTATAGCTAGTACTCCATTAAAGTGCTGAATGAACACTGTACGCGTAACGCTGAATGTCGGTTGTAGATTCACATTAAAGCCTCCGTAGCCATACAAAAGAGCTGGGTTTTTCCCATCCAAGGGAATGCCCTAAAAAAATTTTTTTCTGATATTAATGATTATGGATTACAGTACAAAAATTTCAATGTCTGTAGTTCTTCAACCTATTTAGGATGTTGTAAATCCTGCTATTCTCCAGTTTCACCCGTAATTCCACAAAAAAATAATTAGAATGTTTGACACTGAAGGCGCCAAATGCTGCCTGCAGAGGGCATTGCTAATCAAAATTTGTTTGTTTGTTAATATAAATAAAGTTACCATATTAATAGAAACGGAAACAGTAACAGAAATGGAAATAGACCCATCAGCTACGTTTTCTGTTGTTCATATAATAATATTAATAATCGAACAAATGAAAAATAAAAAAAGTAAACAAAAGACCACTGCAAATAGTATTTATTAAACAATTACTTATTAAATGACAAATCTCCTCATAAAAGTACTTCAAAATTGGAAAGCAAAAGTCTACCAGTTTCAATCGGTGATTCAAATCAAACAAAATAACTTTCTAAGGGATATTAGATAATCTCAATATATGTCAAAATTTATTATTATTATTTTCACTTAGATGTCTAATACTAACAAATAATAATAGAAAATTATTACATATATACCTTTTTTGAAACTATAAACATAGGTACTTTGGTGCCATCTTTGCTGGAGTAAAATATTTGTTTGGCTTCGTACAGTGATGCATTGAAACCCGAAACATTTACTTGCCTAAAAACCTAAAAAAAAAAGAGTAAATTTAAAATTATTTTTTATAAAAAGTTTCAAGTGCATCCAGAGTATCGGGCCTCACGGTTAAGATGTGTAAACATCGGCGTTTGTCTGTGAATGTAATGGAAAGATTGAAAATTTAAATGAAATAAAAAATACATATTCTCAATTAATTAATTTTGATTCTAATTAATAAACGTCAGTTATTTAGTAACTGAATACCAGCCTCCTATTCCACCAGTACTCTCTTTCCGCTTCTCGAATCGCATACGCCTGTGACGTCACAAGCATACTTAAAAACTGTCCTGGCAAGGGTACAGCGAGTTGAGGCTGCCGCATAGGGAGTGGATGATCAATTTCAATAATTTTGTATTTGCTAAAAAAAAGGGAATTCTACAATTTTACAAGAATTATTTGAACTGGAGTGAGAAAAAATAGAGAAGATATTACTGCCAGAATGGCATAGCTTTACCTGCTTACTAAAATGGCAGACTGTCATTTAGTAAGCAGGTACCTATTTATATTGATTTTTGAACGCTTTTTGATTTTTGAGATCTTTTGAACGCTGAAAGATTAAAAAATAAAATAAAAAAAACACTGTTTTAACTACGATTTAGTTCCATTAAACGGCTATAATCTACAATTACTAAACATGCCTAACCACAAAACTACGAGGTATCTAAATACCAAACCCCAACCCCCAACCCCAAATCTCTGGTATCTTTGCGCATAGGCTAACCTATGCGCAAAGTGGACATATTTGAAAGTTACAAATCTTAAAAACCTTTAAATCTTAAAAAAACTTTAACTTACACTTAAACTTACTTAAACATGAACTAAAACTTAAACGTAAACTTATATTTAAAAAAAATAATAGCCCATGCTTATATAAGAAAATTATGTATGTAAGCCGTACACCTGTTTATTTGTTTATTTTGTGTGATAATAAGTTTGATTGAATTACATTCATAGTCAACTCAACTCATTACTCATTGCAGTCTCATTACTATCACCTTTTTTTTATTCTAAGAAAAGGTTTCTATTTTTAATAAAATGTGAAATCTAAAGAATGCTTATCGATCGTGACTGATTGAGTTTGGCATACTCCGGATCATTACAGTGGTGGGAGTGATTTGACCAGGAGGCTGGTGTGCCTGCCTCAACTGCATAAATTAATACTTTAGAGCCATATTTCTTGATGGCATTATATTTATGTGACTCAAAAAAGGTGGGCTTTAGGTACATTGTCTCTTCATGGTGCAACCCGTGTCATTTTTCCATACAAAAAATGCAGTGTGATGACATAGAAGACGCCAGTGACATAGAAGATTTCATTAAGATGCAAATTCAACCAAGTTTTTAAAAATACAGTGATTCTGTTTTTCCTATAACTTCACGGAGTGTTTCTCGGTTCTCTTTCTACAAGCCCTTAGATGGAATAGAATGATTTAAGACCAAGCGCAAAACAGAGAAGAGGCCCCTTAATATGAAGACCCGGACCCAGTTACAAATATCTATATTGTAAAGGAAATATTTATAAACAAAAAAATATAATACTAAAAGAACAATAACAGTAATAATAAAAAACAAAAAATAACCAGAACTAATAAAAAAAAAATACAAAGTAACTACCTATAATTAAAAATAACGCTCCCAGGCGAATAATAAAAAAATAAATAATTCACATTGATCTCACAAAGGTATAATAGAAAGCAGATCTTTTATCGTATTGGGCGAACAGATGAATGTTAAATCTCTGCGAAAATGCAATTTAATAATTCAACACGCTAATTTGTATGGAAGCAGGGAGGGGTAGAGTCAGATAGATATGGGACCTAGTGTGCCAGGATATATGTAGATATATATTTAAAAAATGAGAAATGAGAGGCCTATTGAGTATTAACCATTATTTTATAGGGTTCTGCTTAGATATGCTTTAAGGTTTATTTAGATGTTAAATGGTGGATTATGGATTATAAAATGAATATTGTAACAATGTAAATAAACATGAAAGAAAATATCAATTTGAAACTTACGGTAGGTACAAGCTCGGGTTTTGTTAAATCACAATGATAGATGATTCCGGGGGTCAAAAAAGAGGTGAAATGGTAGAAAATCTCTGAATACTTTCTTTTTCCCGAGAAGCCAATAATGTTGCCAACTTCCAGTGGAAACACAGTTATTAATTCGCCCGTTTTCAAAGAATGTAATTGCAATATACTCTGAAAGAATCAAACAGGTTGATTAAAATATTACAAGGATTGCTATGACAAAGTATTGATATTGGCTTTGACAAAAAAAATATATTAAGATTAAATTTCACCTTAACGTCCTCAATGTATTGAACGACTAACTTGTCATTATAGACAGCAACAGCCCAATCCAAAACATTTTTGGGGTTTTCCTGCAAATTCAATGATCATAATGTAGTAAAGATTTGTCGAATAGAGTCTATAAAATAGACATCTATAATAAAAATCATTGAAAAGTCTAAAGTTCAAGAGAACGAGAGCATACCGGTACGAGAGTAGTCCAGTGTTCCTCAGATGGGTTTTCAAAGTCAATCTTGACCAACCGATAATTTGGTGCACCTTTGTTGGTACGGAATAAGAAAACCGAATTATCATTGGTAATGTACTGTAAACATATAAAAAAAATAATGTTAATGTTTCTATAGAATATATAAAAATACATAAACGAAATCAAATTTAAACATAAACACGAAATTGCTTAAAAAGTGCTAGAAACATGTCAAACCGATCCATTCTTCATGATGCACAAACAAACGACTGAATACATTTGGAATGGATGACTGCGATAGATGAGGAATTTACTCAGAGGTACATATACGGGTTGTTCCAAGACCATTCTTGAAAATTTAAGAGGGTGTTTGTGTTCTTGTTTTTAATACAAGAAATTGTATTAAAAAATGTGAAAATAATTCATGCCCAAATTTAATAATTTTATCAAAGCGCTCGTGTAACTTCCCATTTTTGCTCGCAGGCGCTCGGCCAAGGTCGGTCAATGACCCAAGCGCGGCACAGCCTCACTAGCGACCAAACTTATGACAAGAACGATTTCATACCATGTAAAATTTACAATATTTTTACTCTGAAACCAGGGTGAATTTTGATATGAGGCCAAAACAAATCATGTTTGAAATCGTAGGGCCAATAAGCTGGTTTTTTTTTAGATGGTCTTGTTGATGTACAAAGGATTTTTTATTATTATTTTGGCGATGTTGCTGATATTGGCGGGTGATGGTGATTTCTTAGTTACCAATACACATTTAATATAGTCTTTGTTTGGTTTGACTAGTTAGGAGTTACAGGATAGGTAGGAAGGAAATTTGGTCAGTATCACATATGCACACAAGACGAGATCAGTCTGGAGACAATTCTGCAGTATGAGTAAGCAAGTACGGATTGACCTTTGACGAAGACTGCCCCTTTGTGTTCTTAACAATACAATATAGAGAATAATGGGATTAAATAGCCGGAAGTAATATGATCCTTTCCTATATCCAATCCACCTTCAGATACGCAGAAGGAAGCGGAAATAAAACTGGAGTCTTTGCCAGGATAAAAATATTACATAAGCCTTAAAACACTTAGAAGAGGACCATGTACTCGTATTTATTACTGTTTCCTTCAGCATTAATAATATCCGAAAGGTTTTTTCTCATGTTAAAATTATACTTCAATTAGTAATATTTTGCAAAATTCTTACAATTCACTAAAGATATATTTCTTAGAAGTTTTTCCCATGGAAATATTTGTTTTTATAAAGAAAAATATAGAACATACATTTACAATTTTGCATATAAATTCATTGGTCATTTAATTTTTATGGTTTATTTAAAATGTTCATTTTACACTATTTATTTTTGAATAGATCGTGATCATTTTATAGTTTCATGGCAATCGAGCAAAACTTCTTATATTTGATAGACCATGTACCTACAAAGTCTACGATAATTAAATCTAATCTGGATTGTATGTAAATTTCCATTTATTAAGATAACTGCTACAAATAATGCGACAAATTTCGGATAAGGGTGGGCCCGCATCACCCCCGTCTTATTCTTTTCCTTCGGAGACTTATGTTGGGATTTACTGTAGGTATGGTTGAGGTCAGGAGTTCACCTGAACCTGGGCTAGCTGGTAGAGATTGTCTTGGAACAATAAGATCGTCCTTTTGTTACATATTCATGCGTGTCAAAATTTATATACATTATAGATACTACAAAAAATAATGAATGTTAAGAGCGCTGACCAAGAGCACAAAAAGAATGTAACAAAACATGGTACCATACTGTGAGTGGCATAGCATGGGAAGATTGAGAACATTGTCATCAATTGAATATGTTTTATTCCGTACTAGACATAACTGAACTTTGATAATTATTACCTCATAATCAGCTTCAAACTTGTGTACAATCTGTGTTAATGGAATGATGCCATCGATATCGGGATGAACTTTTAGATCGGCAAAAAATAAGAGGTTATCTCTGCAATCCTTTATCGGTGTCACAATGAGATAGCGGCCACAATCGCTGACCTCCGCTCCACTAAAATGTATAAGAATATTATGTTTTATCAAATATTATAATATAGGTGTAACAAAACAATTTAGCATAATTAATTTAACCTAGTATCCGACTCCTATAAGTAAAACAAATGCCGATTGCCCCGCGATATTTTAGTAAATGCCGCAATTACGGGTGCTTACAAAAATACTTATTGTGTTATGTTGAAAACCTGCACTATTTTAAATAGCTTATGAAATTTTCCAGAATATGGTTTCATTACTAATTATATAAACGGTATAACAAAAGTTTTTTTTTTTGTGTAAAATGTTATTTGTGATGCTCAATAAAATTAAATATAAAGCAGTGACACCCGTTTTTAATTTTTTAATTATGTTCCTAGATATCATACAAAACTATTTAAAAGTAATATATATTTTTTACCATGAACAGAAAATACCCATTCTCATGCACATCCTTTTATGGGGTCATTCTATACTTCAAACTGATCAACTTTTGCATCAAAAAAAATTGGAAAAAAACAGTAGATAACAAAATCTTATTAGTGTTTAAGCGTATAGTTACTCCACCTGACTAAGGCGAACGGCGTGCCGCGCAACGTGGCCTTCACACGGTGTTTGGTTTGTTTGCGGCGAGCGAACCAAACGTTTCCTGGGTTTTGTATGGAAAAAAATGTCATAATTAAGAAAACTTATAGAACGAAACTTTACGTGGTGTTTAAACGTTTGGTATATAACCCCATAAAAGGAAAAAGTTCACACTGTATAATAATATTACTGTATTATAATATGATACAAATATGTTTATTTTAAATACCTATGTTTTTGAAGCTTAAAGTGCACAATTTTTTGGGAGGATAAAGTTAATAAAAAAAACTGCATGTACTTTTGCAACAAAAACGACCTTTCTTGAAATATATAAATCTAAAAATGTTAAACATGCATTTCCCACAGGTTTTAAGGAGACAAGAGTATCTTTTTCGTGTAAAGGCCCCGTAAATTATGGCTTAATGTGATGAGATGGCAAAAAGGTCTCAACAAAATTGAAATATACGCTTAGATTATTATATCAGTAAATCATGTTATAGTTTGTTATCGTATGACTTTTGTTGTCGGGGAGGTAAGGTCTTCTTCAAACACTTGAAAGGAGGTTACAGAGGATTAATAATTTGGTCGGATATGTAGAAGATTATTAAATCTACTACTCACATTCGCCACAAAGGTTCCTCTGGAAATTCAACAACAATCACATCTTCGGACTGGGAAGTATTTAGTCGGTGATAACACAACTTCTGGTCTCTATTTCCTTGCGTTTCAGAGCCATCAGTTTTACCTTCCTGTTTTGGATATCTCTACAACATAAGTATAAAATTTAATGAATTTAAAAAAATTGGTTAACCGAGCATGACAAGATAAATATAAGGTAGCTGCAACTGCTCGGTATTTACCGAAATTAATTATTTTGTGTGTTTTTATAGATGAGACCGAGACTGTAACCGCATTGTTTATAATTGAATATAAGATTTCAAACAACACTATGTTTCAAACATGCAATGTGTTTGTGTCCCCCAAAGTGATTGTACCGTATTGAAAAGCCATTTCAATTTTGTGCAAAATTGGCAGCACCATCCAAGGCGGAGTAGAATATTAGGTTCTATCAAATTAAAACTTAAAGTTAGGGAAGAATGTGTAATCATCAGCAAAACGTCAGGATAAAAACCAAATACGTGGTAATAACGTAATAACGTGGTAATAACTTATCTAATTACGTTTTAAAAAAAGAATTAAAAAAAATATATTGTAAATAGTATTTTTGTTGATGAATGTACTCGAAGCGACCGGTGTGAGATGTACTCGTACCGATTTCATTATAATTACACCGACGCGACTGGAAGTGACCGTTTTTTTTTATAAATAAACAATTAAAGACAGTCTGGAGAGATACCGTCATGAGTAGCTCGTCATTGATAAAAGTGTTTTAAGTGAATATTGAATATGTTTTGTAGATATAAATGTTATTAAATAAGTTAAATTAGGAACGAATGAGTTCACATAAAAACCCGCAAGGGTTTTGTGAACAAACAAATTAAATATGTATTCTGTTTATAAATAAAGAACTTATAAAAAAAAAAAAAAAAAAAACGTTCATTTTATTTTTAAAATGTCAGTTAACACACTCCGCTCCGATGACACGAATTTGAGTAATTGCTGTATATCGCCAGATGTCATGGGTGTAATATAAGGTCATCGTCTTTCTGCATTTATATTTAAAATGGTGGCATACTCGAATCGCTGTGACCACGGGTTTTTCGTTCGGAGTGGAATGTGTTAAGCCTTTTATTGTTATTATATAAGTTGTTATAAATAAATATCCTTCCTACCCTGTCTACAAATATTCTATTTCATAAGATAAAATTTATTCCAGTTTGTTCCAGGAAAAAAAAAACAGTTCAGGAGTAGTTATTATACAATAGAAATTTTGAGTAATGGAAATAGGTTATATTACACTTTGTTTTAGATCCAAAAATAAGAAACTTGAAATAAAATAAGAATTTTATTAAATTCAAAATCAATGTCTTGAAATTTACTATTAATCTGGTAAGTCGAGTAAGATTCTACTAAAATATATACTTTTTTGAATAAACAATAATAATTTTATAGTCGGCGGTAGAAAGAGTACAAGTCAAAAAAGTGTACTTTTCAGGAGAAAAAAAAAAAGATTTTATCTACCTACCAGGGTTAACTAAAAGGTTTCCAACCTAACAAAGGTACAAGATATTTTTTCTTCAAATTTATTTTTAGGTGGCTACATAGTCTCCTTGTAAGTCTATACACTTCTCCCAGCGATGCTACAATCTCTTTATTAATTTATTTATTTATTTATCTTTATTGGAAAAACCAACCTCCCCAAACCCGTGCGAACAGTACTAGGCTGATTTATCTGCAAAATAGTTGTTTATGAAGGTGATGGTTTTCTCATTCGACGAAAGTCTCTGTCATCCGAGCGCAACCTGTAACGGCAACCAACTTGTCTTTGGTTTGAGTAGGTGTATTGCCTTTCAAAAACAAATATTTGATGACCGCTCATTTTTTTTCTATTTTCACAAAAAACACTCATATCGACTCACTCGAACGATTGTTAAACAAAAGCAAACAGCTTTCCTCCACTTTTAAAAGCACAGGTGTCATTTTAAATAAATCTGTATATTCGTTTATTCATTAAAAAAAAGCATCCTGTATTCATACAAAACACATATCAATCATATCCAATCATAGATAAAGAAGAAATATGTCCGTAAAAGCAATATTTGATATGTTTTAAATCTTTTATGTGATTCACAGTATTTTTGACATTTTTATTTCATACTTTAAAGATATTATTGGATAATTTAATAAATAATAATATAAATACATTTTTAAAAAACAAGCTTTTCTTTAAGCGCTTAAATGAGTATACAAAATTTTGTGTCTGTGCTGCTAACGGTTGAGGAGTTCTTTCGTCTGGAGCCAATCTTGGGTCCAATGCTTAGCATAAAAATGCATTGTAATCGAAACTGAACCAACATATCAAATTTCAACTCCGTAGGATAAGGTTCTAATTCAGCTTGCAAGATTTAACCTTTACCAACATACAAACATTGCAAGCTAAAAAAAAACCTTAAAAAAAGTAGTAATGATAAAAAAAATAATTTCGATAACATGGCTGTTATAATAATACTTGATACTACTTTTACCAAATACACTTTAAAAATAAAATCTTGTACGATTGAAACCAGTCAATTTTGAAGAGCTTCACAAGTTCAACCAGCCATAAGTGATTTTAAAGGACATACGGATGAATCATAAAGTTTTCAGTTCACGTGATATCTTTTGAGCGATTATCAAACCAGTACATTTACAAAAGAAATATAAAAAGCATCAAACTTACGCTATAGAAAACACCCTTATTATCTTTCGTCCAAGACATTGATGCAAATTTTACTTTTTCTAAAACTTCTGGGTAGTCGTTACCTAGAAAATTGTAAAATCATGTTTTGAAAAAGTTATCAATATTGCACGAAAAACAAATGCGAAGAAAGATTTTAGTAACTCCAAATTTCCTTCAGTGATTATTAATAAGTATACATAAAACAACAAAAAACATATAATTGCTCTGATATACATAAAAACATTTAAAAGCAACCAAACATTAGCTATCCCTAAGAGTACGTTTCCATAAATAAACGCATGCATCCAAATATTTCGTTTTGATATAATGCATGGATGTATTTTCAGAGTTACTGGTAATAGATTTATTATTTATTTATTTTATTATTAAAAAATAAAACATAATACATTAAATGGGACGTTAATACATTCCAGGATACAGAGTAGACATTAGGGAGCATTTTCCTAAAGTAGGTCGTAGTATTCCATAATGGAGAAAACCAGTATCTTCTAAAGTAGAAGACGCTCAGATGTGAGATAATGATGGAAAAGAAACAATTCCCAATTTGCAGTCATTCGGTAGGGTTAAATAAGTCCAGATTAGCATTCTCCATTGCAGTGGTATCAATTTATGTAGGGTAAATGTATTTATCTCCTCACCGAGAGCCAATCAGTGTTACATGCACTTAGAAGCAACAAAACAACCTCGAGGCTAATACTGGAGTGCTACCATACCCTGGAACTAAGCATCCGCAAACTACGTTACATCCAATGGGTTAAAGGGCACAGTCACAGCCAGGGCAACAATGAAGCAGATAAACTAGCAAGGAGTTCACACAATACTCCTTTCGGCCCAGAACCTATCATGCCACTACTAGCTAACTAAGCAATATTTGAGCTGATATGCCCATATCAAGATCACAACTTCATTGATGACGACTGGATTAGTGTGTTTGTCCAGTAGATTTTTAAATTGATTGGTATTTCTGGCTTCGATGATGAGTTCTGTCTGTATTGGAGACAGATTGACTACGGGAACTCTAGATTTGAAGTTGCACTACGGAGGTATACACAATGGGCCCCAAAAAGTGGCCTAAGTGTAGCAGTCATCTGGCTGCTCTCCATTCATAATCATCACCGGTATCAATTTATTAAAACAGTCAAAAGTAAGCATGAGACGGGTAATCTGAAATAACTTTAGGTATCACCTCTTCTCTTATAGTTAAAATTAGATGTATTTAAAATTTGGGTTGGATAGTATGTTTTATCTTTGTCATGATTACTTTTATCATTAAAATAATCAAAAGATTATTTGCATAAGATAAGGTATTTGCTGAAATTAACGTTATATCATTAAATACACAATAATTGAAATGAACACAAAAACACTGGTTTAAACACATAATATAGGTCCAGTATAATTATATTACTCACAATTTGATATATTTGTCAAAAAATAACACAATAAGAAAACGCAAAAAAATAAATAAATAATAACAATTTTGATACTGAATAAGATATAGGCTTATCAGCTATGCTGCCTGCCTATTGCAAAATAATAAATAAATAAATAAGTAAACAGAAAAAAATACAAACGGTGCTATAAATAATTTATTTAATATATGCTTAAATACATCTTTTTTTTCCTTGCTACTCTTAATTGGTAAGTTGAGGTCATTAGTTATATGTCGCCTTAGATAATTTTAGACCAGGTTGTTATGTATGATATCTTCAAACGCTCATATGATGACCCTCTGCTAGGTCTATTTATAAATCCCTATCGAACAATTTTCAACTGTACAGCAGATGAAAGATGCCTTTATTGATTCAGGATTCGTTCCTTAAAATTGCAGTATTTTTAATTGAGATATCACTTATATTTTCCTCAGAAAACCGTTCTTATAAAAATGTATTTTTGCTAGAACATACTTAAGAATTTGAATAGAAAAATGTGCTTTAAATTTTCGTTGTTGTGAGTACAATACTGCCCATGTGTAGTTCGACGCGTGGTAGTTGCCCTGTTTTTTAAATACAGTTAAAACAGACAAAATACATATACAAATTTTTATCCTAAACCTAAACTACCTAGAATCACTTTGTATGAAAAACTCAATACTTAGTGCAAAAATGCACATGGACGGTATAATTGCAACAATTGCATAGTAAATTTTTTTTAAAACAAAATTTGCCAAAAAACCTTCAATTCATTTGCAGAAAAATAATACTGTAATTAAAAGCTCTAAGGGTAAGGCAAGTGCTGTTTGGCAACTTGAACTGCCACATTCCTAGGCTGAAAGAAATCTAAATTGAAAAAGGACTTTACCTGTTGCTACATCTTTGAAATGTATTGTTATCCAATCAGATCCGCTGGCGCTCAAGCCATATGCAAATGTTGCGCCGTCATCGGAGAAATCTGTGCCTGAAATAGCGACTGTTCCATCTTCGGAAAGGGTATTGGGGTCCAAAAATATACGAGGTTCATCATTTAAAGACTCCTGCACATATAGAACGCTACAAAAAAAAATGTTTAGACTTAAAAAAAATAAAAAGTATTTAATTATTTGAGGATGAAGGATGCATACTCTTGATTTTGAAGTCCTGTATTTTTATAGAAGAAATAACGCGAACCACCTTTGAAGGGGCTAGAATATTTTTCATAGTTCCAGAGCTCCGTTAATCGAGCGTTGAGGTCTGCTTTGACGGAACAATTGTTAATGTAAGGGTGCGTTATTGCATTTTGAGAATCAATGAACTTTTTTGTTTCTTCAGAATCTGGATCTTCAAGCCATCGATACGGATCGGCAATCTGAAAAAGTATATCAAGTCGAAATTCAGACTTATTTTAAATACTATTTAAAGTCTACCACACTTGAAAAGTTGAAATATTTTAGGTAAAAAATTAAATAAATAATTTAGTGTGAGTTTCAAAATAAATAAAAGTTTAAAAATTAAAAAAATAAATCAGTGTTGCCAGTATAATTGCATAATCAACAAAAGTAAAAAAAGAAATATTAAAAAATAACAACATCAAATCAAAAAGAACAAACATCGACTGAACCTTTTTTGTTGCAAACTTTTACCACTTTAAGTTTTATCCACTATAAGATTTTGAATGCTACTATTTAAATTAATTTATATTACTTGTCTTTGAACCTTCAACAAAAATTGTTTTTGTTAAAATAAGGACTCAACATTTGAAATCAACCATTTCTGAGGTGGTATTTGTAGTATATTTTTGAAAGTAGATCTAGGTCGAAGCAATACTATTCTATTTGTTCTATTTTATCAGAAAAGGCTAGCTTTTGGCTTTCTTGGTAATATGTGCATGGCTATTATAAGAGTTTCCCAGTTGTTTGCACAAAATGGTAATACATTTTGAACTTTTTTTAGCTTTTCACTGATAGTACATCAAGAGCATGAGATTGATGCATAGCTCTTAATTTTCCGGTCATGGTCACCATTTGCGTGGAATTAGTCAAATAAAAATGGCTTATCAGCTTACAGTTAGTGAGCTAAATAATATTACTCGGAACTTCCTGTTGCTACGAAGATAACCAAGGACTGGTTTTTGTTTATTATTTGGATGTACTTACCTTCTTTTCATTTTATATTTTTGAGTATTGTCTATTATCTACATAAAATAAATAAAATTATTAATTTATCTGCAAAAGGAGTGTAAGTGCCCGCTGTACAAATAAAAACAAAATAAGTTGCTCACCTTTGTCCCATGATAATCGTCTATGACAGAATCATCTCTTCTAGCAAGAGGATACTCAAAACTCATTATACGACTTTTTTGAATGTTTGTGTCGCAGCTGGAATACTGGAAACACAACAAATAAAATGAAAAATACAATGAAACGTGGAATGTCATGGTGATGAACAGTTTCACTAAATTAGATTTCCGAACTGAAGATTTCGTTTATACATATATTATTGAAATGGTTAGACCAAATATGAATGTATGTCAAGCGTGTGAAATCAAACCAGTAAATTAAACTGGTTAGACAACTTTATATTTGATGGCTATCTCATAAACATTACTATTCACCATCACGAGATGTTATCGCGTATTTTTAAGCGACAATTATAAATACAGTGGTTCTGACAAATAATTTATCTTAGACTTAATTGTTTTCGAAACGACAATATTAGCAGCTGGAAACATCTGAAAAAAAAACGATTGGAAAAAGTAAATTATATTCAATACCTGTTTTGAGAAATACCCACAGATATATTTTTTGCGGGGTATGCTATTAGCTACGCTGGCAGAAGAAAACGTTTTATCAAAAACCAAACGCAAACGATGATAAGCCAGAACTCTTACGGCGGGACTCACTCTGACAGCTAACGTCATTTCGAAATATTTACCGTGTTTAGATATTGCCAGTAATGAAAATTTACTTGAACAAACAATTCTAATTCCTATATTTTAATTGTATACTGTAAGTATTATTTGAATTTAAAATTTATTTTGTATTTAAAAGTATAAGGTTAGTTCCAAAATAGTTGGCGATTTTTATGAAACTTAAAACTAGGATATTTCTTGACAGAATCGATACGTAAACGAGCAAACAAAAAAATCGCCAAAGTTGTTGTTTCTGTTTTTGCTTTTACAAACCTCCCTATATCAGTTTATCGAATTATTCAAGTAATATGAACGATTGAAAGTGGGAAATTTCCATTTTCCTCTCAATTGTTCCGCTAGCTGGTTACTTTTTTTGTAATATCTCTTTCTATTTTAAAATCACCATCAATATATTATTACAATCAATTTATAAGAAAACACTTTTCAGTTTGAGCACTAAAGAACTGTCAATTCTGTACGGATTTAGCGCAAATACTAATCAATCGAAAGTTGAAGACGATCCATATCGCCAAAAGAAAAGCGATTTTTCACAATTAATTTGTTATGTACACGAAAAAGACATTTTTGCATACGAAATGACGTTAAAAAATCTGTCTCTTTATTTTAGCGTTAGAAAGAGATATATTTTTTCCCAACTGGTATTGGAAGCTTCCCCGATGAAATTTTATTAAATACTAGCTCTTCAACCCCGGGCTTTGCCCCGGGTTGGCAGCTACGCGCTGCAGGCGGGTTTGACGGCGCCTTTAGCGCGCGAAAACTCGTGCATGCAGCACTCGAGATGGGTCGCTTCGCTCCCCATCTCTAGGCCCATCGGGCCATCCGCTCGCCTTAATTTGATTTTTTGTCTGCAACCCTGCACACCAGGTTCATATAAAGAGAATAGAAACTATTTTAAAATATGTAATTTATACAACACAGGTTTCATGCAGAACCGATCGATATTATCAATCTTTACAATTTGTTAAATAATCAAGTTGACTCCTATTACTTGATAAGTAATATTTATTTTTGTTGTTCTGGCACTTGTTCAATAGATCTCTTCCCCATCATTAAATTTTAAACTAATTACGCGCATTATTAATTTATTTGTCGAGCGTGCGGTAGATATAACAATTAATAATAATCTCATGTCCCAAGATCATTCCCGATAAAAAATCCATTTAATTGGTCCTGCATTTCTAATGTTATTTCTAAAGATGGGAAATAAAAATTCATCATGATTTCCAAGAAAAAAAAAATTATAAACATTATATGATTAAATTAAATAGTTCTTGTTGTAACGTTTTTCTCGTTTTACTGATTATATTTTGACATTAATATTTACTTAACTACTCAAATTATCTTTATATGCCTTTAAGCCTGTATTTCCTATAACATGATTATATTTATTCCATATTTCTTAAAAATATATTTTACATATGTATTATTATTTATTGTCTTTACATATTGTCTGCGGCAAGACACCTGCGAAAATTATTATTCACACGCTTGACAAAGATTGGCCGACAAATCGCAAGAACTATCTATGGACGGCATGATTTGAAAAAGTACCGAATTCCATGATGAAGGTTGTTTTTCCAGTTCTAAAACCAAACAAAGATTTTAAATTGGGCCTTTCCTATCATCCGATTGCTTTGTGATCAACATTAGGGACCTGATTAGGAATCATTTGTATTGGTTTGTAGAAAACCACTATCTTCTTCATACGCGCCAAAGAATACCATGGACAGTCACCATCATTTATATCCAGTATTAAATCAATTTCTAACAAAGTACCTCTTGTTGCCGCACCCTCGACATCTGCCGCTTATGATAATGTAATTATACCTTGTTCTCTACACAAACTATTCAATCTTAGTGTCCTGAATAAATTTGCTCACTTTATTAAACTTTTTATTTTTACTCAGAATGAGTTGCTTCGTGACTCATATTTAGGTCCTTTGGGCTATCCGTGTGCCAAACCAAATGATTTTCAGTAACGGTTCTTTTAGCTAGTCAAGTGTCGCTACCTTTTTTAAGCAAACATCCGCAGAACGTCGCGGAAGGTTTTCAAAAAATGGCCTAACTATGGGCGTCTACTAATATGTTTATTGTATTAAAACTATGTAACTTAATAACCTGACTATTTTGAATAGCTTATGAAATGCTCTTGCAAATATTTTTGTGTATGATTTTACTTTTGTTACTCAATAAAAGAAAATACTTATAATGCGACGACACCCGTTTTGTATTTTTTACTTATATTTCTAGATATCATATAAAACTAGTTACAATATATAGGGTATCCCAAGACCAATCCCACAAACTTTAGGGGGTGTTTAAGTTCCCTAAGAGTAAGAAATAATGTAACAAAATGCGAAAATTTTTCATCACCAAATTTATTATTTTTGTAATAAAATTGGTGTAAATCGATCTTATCAATCGATAAATCAATATTATCTGTCGACCAATAGCATCCCTCGGAGTTACCCCTTCTCTGGGGTTGTAACTCGTGTACTTGGGATGGGTCGCTTCGCTACTCATCTCTAGGCCATTGTTCCACTTACGTGCCTACCACCCTATTCTATGCAGCCATCTTTGACGGCGTCTACAATGTGGAACACCTCATGCCTGCACCACTCGAGTTGGGTCAGAAATAGCATAAAAACCTGCTTCGTGGAAAAAAACATATATGTGCCAACTTTCATGGTGATTGGTCAAGCGGTGTCGAAGCCTATTAACTCCAATATACCAAAATCCATTTTTATTCATACATTGTATAAAAATGTGTATAAAACACATACACATATCGTGTATTTCCAATGTTCTTGTGAAAATCGTTTAAATAAAGCACCACACAAGACATAATGGCGGTGCTCGGCAGGACTGAAAATTCTTTCGAGAATATGAGTTGTTTTTTTTTTGGAAAAAAAACGCAATTGCCAGTATTAAAAATAAATTCACGTGTCAGGACCGCCGATCGGCATTCCAGACACATGATGATCATTTTTGTTTCAACGGGCGATCAGCAGTTCTGCTCTAGATGGGTTAATAATCATCAATCACAGTCATATTTTACAATACACTGATAATATTATATTGGTTTATATGGCTAAGTAGATGACTTCTAATGCTGAATTAGCCCTTAACGTAAATCTTTGGGTTAAATTTAACCCAACCTGACCCGACCCAACCCAACCCGGCCGAACTCCTGTCGTTTTCACTGAACTAGATGATGATGCAATTCCAAATATATACCACAATAAATTCGTGTTAATTTTTCATTTTAAATTAACATAGAATGGTTATTTTAAAAGGACAAAAAATTAGTACATAATATTGTGTGGGGTTTCAGCTTTTATTTAGGTTACCATGTGTCCACCTTATCCTTAGTCGCGTTTATTCTTCATTATTCTTCTTAATCCTACATCAACAAGTAACTTTCATGCAACCATATATAAACTCGGGCTTTAAGACTTTGTACCTAATTAATGCTCTTCAGGATCTTGGCCCAATCTCAGGTCATCTTTGTTTCAAAATATTCTCAATCTAGGTTAATTTCATTCCGCAATAATAGATCATTAAATCCATTTTCTGAACTCGACAAACAGGCTGTTTTTACAATTATGAGATTTAATCACTGTTGTCTCAACTTCCCTAAGAATTTTAGTTCGGTCTATATATTAGTGAGGGTTAGAGGATAATTTGAACCCTTTTTTTTGCTAAATAATAATTTTTCATCAACCTTTACTTACTATTAAAATTGTTTTCATGAAAATATTTCATACTTGGTATCTCTTAATAATATTGGAATAATAAATAAGATTATTGAATTAAAGTTTAAAATCAGTTATGTTATATAAATGTAATATGATTTAAAAACATTTCAATTTTATATTATTTAATGTTTGCACTGTCAAATATTGTACATGTTATTCAAATTTATTTTAAAGAATCACAATCTTAGCAAAATAATAAATATTATGTAGGTTTTAAAAATTATTTATTTTTGTTATTTTGTCAATATCCACAGAACATTGAAAACATTCTTGTTATTTTAGATTTTAAAGTATAATAATATATTTTATTACATTACAAATATAAACTAGCAGCGAAGACAATGTCTCTTTTAAGAAGTTTAATTGCTTCTCCAAACTTTATTTCGAGGTCTGTGTTGCCAATGCCCTTAGCCGCTTGACACAATTGTCTAAGAACTTCTTCTAACCGTCGCATGCACCGAATGATTGACCCTGATAAACAAAGAGCAAGAAAATAGTTTTTAATAGATGAATAGTATTAAACTTTAATGGTTCAATAGTGCTTTCGGTAAGAAGGCCCCGGAGACAAAAATCTCCCAAAGCTATGAAGTTGATATAAAAATCTTGATAATTAGCTATATATCAACGCGGCCGAAATACAATGCAAGCAGCATTAACCAGTCAACTGCACAAGACTCATCGGCAAACCCTTTTAAATGTTCCGTTTGTTGCAACAGAATGGTCAGTGAGTCCCGGTCACTTACGTAAAGTGGTTAGGGCTGGTGAATATTTTATTGGAGAATCCTTTTAAAACATAGCTAGTCCTGTTTACAAAACATGCAAAATAGTCAACTACACCCTTCCGGAATTATTTTTCACACAACTAAGCATAAATATGTAGAGTAAAAATGTTTCTTGAAACTGATTTGAAATAAACATCTGATAAAAATAGACAAGGTACGCATAAACTTTTGGAAATGTTGCAGCCTTGTTTCGAGATTAAAATCACCTCTGGCTGCACACAGCCTTTATAAAGCTCATGCTTACCTATAGTGCAACGGTCTGGTGGCATAGAACCAACCAAGCAATCAAAGAATTGCCCGAAATCAATAAAGGTAAGGTAAGCAATCACTGGAAGATCCCATAAGCCGCGATAAAGGCCAAAATCCTCCTTGGTCTAGCTTCTATCTGGTTGCTGTGCTGCTTCCCATTTACCAAAAAATAATAGGTCTTGATTCCAACAAACAAGAACTGCCGGTGCTAATTACACATCTACACAAGTACTCAAAAACAAATTCTGACATGTGCTTGAAAGGAACTGTAACTGAAAGGGAAGGCGGTGGCTGTTAATCCGGACTCGTTGCCTCACCTTATTTACCTCGTTGCAGTTTTAAGTGTTTCTTTGCACTGTGGTTGTGGTACTAAATTAAAAGTATAATAGTGGCATATGTTGAAAATGTTTTCTGTAATCATTCTTCGATATTCAATCAGGATTTCTGATTCTGAATGAACGCACATTTTATAAATAGGAATGGCCTTACATTTTTAAAAACATTACCTACTAAATTCGTATATTCAAAAGTATTTTAAATAATGATGAACTATACCCTCAAATATATCTGTTGTCTGGCAAAGTTGCAGGAAAGATGCGCCTTTGCTCCATAATAAGACAACATCCATCATATGTGGTTTGAATTTTGCCAAGTAAGACTCTTCGTCCACTTCTAATTTTGCCTCATTCGAGACTTTTGCTATTCGCTTCGCCAAATCCTGCAATACAATAATTATTCATTTATATTATATTTCTAACAAGCTGACCTGACGAACTCTGTACTGTCTCAGAATCAAAACATGTTATGTTAACTTATTCGCTGAATTAATCCAGTTTTTTATTAATTATATTTTTATTTATTTATTAATTTTATTAAATATATTATTGTTGTTATTGATAACAAATAAATAAATAGAAAATAAACAGAGAATTATTCACATACAGACAACTTATTAAAATAGACTTATTTGTCTCAGGTCAATATTTTTATGTAGCCCTTTTCGAAAATAGAGGTCACTATAAGTTTAGTTCAATAAAATATTGTTCAGTGTTATTACACTGAATTGTTTATCCGTTGATCAGACCGTTTTTGAGACGCCGCTGTCGGATCCCCAATAAACGTTGTTGTTGCCTGGAAACATAGTCTTTTTATTTCATGGACCTTCTATTTAACCTAATCTGTGTGTCTGTTCTAAAGTGTTGTGTAAAGTCAATCGAACACTGACGATTCTACGAGGTGCTCTTGAAGAGTAGCGCTGTGTCATGTCACCTATTGCAGCTGAGTCACCGCCCCCACGAAAGAAGATTACAGCTTAAAGACATTAATATGATAAAAGCGCCGACAACCTACGTAGGAAAAATTGTAGGTTGTCACAATATATATCATTGAAATCAACAAATTTTTAGTAATAATTAATGAAACTGACATTTGATAGAGCGCTCATATATCATATTTGAATTTCAAAAATATGACAGTACGGCTGTTGGAACGTATTATTTATTACTGGTCCGTTAAAATTAATACAAACTCATCTATGTGCGCAAATAGAAACGTGTAGAAGAATGTTCAGTGCCACATTATAATTATTATAAATTGAAATATTATGTCCGCGTTGTTTCAGTACTATCTGCAACTCAAAATTTACAAAAAAAAATAATAAATAAATGGTATACTAATTGTATGAGGTAGAGCTATCTAAATTCACTAAATAATATGTACATTGTAAATTCGCAACCTATACAGGTGTATTTAAAATCACAACTGTACTTTTAGGTGGTTGATCTATACCAACAATCAAACATAAATCAGCTAAATATACTGGAAAAATGTTTCCCAATTAAAAAAAAAAACAAATTTCAAATTTAATAAAAACCGTATGAATGTTTGAAAACATGTTTCTGGGGCGGATCTCAAAGGGGTTGAGTTAAGTGCCTGGCCACAAGGGGACAGGCACAGTACTAAGTACTATCTGGCTGTTCTCAACCTTGGTTAGGTATTTAACCTAGATATGGCGGGTGCGGCGTGGTGCATCGAAGAACACTGAAAAATAATAAAGTTTATTCATAGTTTTTGTATTAATATATTTTTTTTCAAAATTTTTTGTTGTGAGACCGGTTTAGTTGTTGATTTGAACCCGCAGATTTGATAATTTACAAACCAGGTTCAGACAGACCAATAACTAAAGAAATGAATACTCCGTTACGTTAAATATGAATAAATTACCTGCAATTGTCGAAGAACACCACTCAGCTCATTGACAGCGTTGCTGTTAACTTGGCTGTTCTCGTCACATACAAAACAGGAGAGGAGAGCTGCACACTGGCCGGCCGTCAGCTCGTTAAACACTCCATTGAATATCAACTCTGTCATGAGCAACTCGTCTGCACTGAAAATCACATCTTCCTTAAATATTGCAAAAGTTATTATCAAGTTCTCAGGTGCTCACCTGATGTCAATCGCTTACAAAGATATGCTGTTTAAAGGCCACTATTTTGCATTGGAAAATATAAAAAGATCATTTTTAGATGCGAAATATCTTTCTATATGGATGTTATTACGAAATAAAGCCTCCTCCACAAATTCTATGGATCATAAATATGTACTTAATGTTTTCTTATGCAAGTCTTGTCATGACGAGATTGATCTAGACCAGTAAACTCCACCAGCTGCGTTCTTACCACATACAGTAACGCCGCTATTCAAAAATCAGAAACACGCACGGAATCCTGTAGTTTGGTGCAAAATAGCTGAATGGGGAAATATGATTGGGTTAAGCCCAATCCAATATTGGATTACGATTGGGTTGGGTTAAATATGATTGGGTCTAAAAGGCCACGAATGTCCATAAAATATAGGTTGCACTGAGCTACAGAATCAATAGATTTTCTTTTATTCATTCAGTTATACTGCTATGAATAGCAGCGCACTTATGTAGAAACAATAATATATGATTTATTTTTTATAATAGATTTATAAAATTTACAAATGTTCTGTATATCTGTATTAAAAGTAAATTAACCTTAATGTGACAACAAATTCCAAGATAAAGCCTATATTGAGAAAACTGAACATTGGGTTTAATTCTTTTCTTTCCAGAACAATTCGCCAGTGGAATACTCATCATAGGTCAGTATTTGACCCTTTTCCTTGTTCTAAGGCTGTTTTTAAGCGTAGGCTGCGAGTTGTTAAGCATTAATTTTTTTCCTCACCTACTAAACTCAACAGTATCTAACTTCTAAATATTGTAATTACCTAATAATAATAAAAAGAACCACACTTTTGCGTTGAATGTGAGATGAAAATCCATGCCTCCTAACATATAAGTAAGATAGTGTAAGGCAATCAATTTTACCTGTTTAATTCACAAGCCACCCTCCCTTTGAGCTCTATGACATCTGCATCAGTCGAGTACTCCATTCTTCTTAGAACCCTTTTCATTTTCTTGAGCTGTTCCATCTGAAGGAGGCTTTTTGCCTTTCTTAGCTCAGCACGGACTGTTGTTAGTTCCTCAAGGGCACTGCACTTTTTGTCGTAGGCCGCTTGGAGCAGTGGCCTTTCCGGGTCTTTGTGCAATGGATGTGCAAATAACCTGAAGAATTCTAAGGCTGATAATATGGCAACTTGGCACATAGACAAAATAAACAAAATGATAAAAAATAAAAACATGCAAAAATTTGGGGCACAAAGATGATAATATTGCATGTTAATGGCCAGAAGTCTGTCAATCAGCGGGCTTAAAAATATTAATATGACTTACTGAACTTTTTGGCTTACTTTATAAGCATAAAATAAAAATAAGAGTATATTTCTATATAAATAGTTTCAATGACATCAGAAACAGTGTTTATTTATAATGAATACAATTCATTACCAAAATCTTCCCTGACTCTAGCACAGGCACAGAGTAGGGCCCAAAATAATTGTATATGACCTAGATCATAGCAGTTCTTTAAAATAATAAAAAAATATTATTGTTTACAACAAAAACAAAGACACACCCTTTTGATAATTTTCCTAATAATAATTATATGATTTCTAAATTAAATTATTAAATATATTCATAATACATCGTAGGTATTTTTAACACGAATAAATCAAAACAGTATGAACATTATATTACCTAATATGGCACATAGAACTGTTTATTATTAGGGTTATAAGTTTACAAAATAGGTCATGTCTATTCTATAACAATAGGTAAAATATATTTATTAGCTCGAGTGTATATATGTGTATTATTATTATGTTGCGCAGTGAGATGAGAACTATGCTTCAGGTAAAGTTTACCTCAGTACGGGCATTGCCTAGTTAGGTAGTACTTTGCATAATATGAAATTAATGTTTAAGTGACTGTCAATAAAATTGTTATAAATTGTATTAGTTAAAGTGATAATATATTTATTTTAGTGACACATCGACACAGCGGCACATTGACATCATGCATAATTGCCGCATACCATATGAGTCTTAGAGAAAAATCAGTACTAACCTGCCTTGTGCCAACGACACCATGTTGGCGTCATGGACAAATGAGCTGTTAGATGTCCGTGATACCATGTTGGTGTCATTGACACCTGATACCCTAATTTAATTTAATTAGAAAATTATTTTTTCCAATAATAGGGAGGGATTATTGGAAAAATCATGCAGCACTTCATTCATTCATTGCTATGACCTAGGTCATAGCAATTATTTATAAAAAAAAAAAAATGCAGCGTGTGTCAAAGTAGCGCCATTTTTCAAATCAACACATTTCCGAGTTCTATTTAGGCTAAAATCCCAGAGCTACAAACCAGAAACAATTGATTTTAGACAGTAATAAATAATAAAAAAAAAAAAATATGTAAAGCAGTCGTAACTACATGAAAAACACCTGTCGTATTAACACCTGCCCAACATTAATTAACACCTGTAGTATTTTTTCGAAGCTATCCTGGCCCTGAAGATCATGTGTCATTATTTTTATGTAACATATGTTTTGACAAGTGACAAGCAAATGCTATTATAACATTAGCGTTAGCCTACATAGAGGTAAATATAGTTTGTTTATTTAGAGGTAAATATAGCATTTTTGTCTCAGGTCTGCATTTCCCCATAAATGCTCTATTGCGGTTAAAACAGATTTCTGTCAAAGAGGATGCTCTCAATAAACCTTTGCTAATATTTTATCCAAATACTGTGTAAAGTTGTTATTACTCGTGTTTATATAGACAAGGTTTAAATATTGATCAACTCATTTTATTTGTGAAATGAAATGAACATGAGCGACTGTAATTAATTGTTGATATTTTTCAAAAATATATTCATAAAGTATATAGAATTTGAAATAACCTATCTATAATATCTGTCAAAATATGAAAATCGGCAGGGTTATTTTGTTTTTACGGCCGGGCATATGGTAGGTTAATTAATTACCTTTCTTCAAACATTTCAATTTTCTTGACGCATTCCTCAAAAATGGGCTCCTTAATTTTCATGTCCTTTATGGGGTCGAGTAAAGGGGGTCCGCTAGGAAACCTTTTCTTGACTTCATTTATGGTTTTGAGGACGGACTTTCTGTTGTCAGGCGGTCGAAGATCTTTTGGATAGTGCACTCTTAATGAACTAATTTGATTGATGAGAGTATATAATACAGGAACTACCTCCACATCACCAACCTGCAAAGATGTAGAAATAGTTTATACAACAAAGGATTTGGTGGAGTACTTCAAGAAGTCTTAATAATGTTTCTTCGTGAATTATCACATTTCTTGAAATTTCTCTATCTTCAACCAAACTAAGATATTTTGTTTATGATTGTATAAATTAAAGTAACACCATGTAAAATAAATGAGTGCTCTTATAATATGTAAAGTAAACATATTATACCTTCTTTAGTATAAACAGTCTAGTACATTGGAATAGGTGCATGCCATTTATAATGTTATCTATAAACATTTGAATGCTTTTTTAAAGTAATTGGTAGATTCATTTAATAAATAATCAAATGTTTAAAAATCTAAACATATGAGTTATGCAATTTAAAATGACTTGTTATGCCTACTGGATAATAATATGCTAGTTAAAATTAGGTACCTCTCCCGGCGGGCAAGGCTGCGGGCTTTCCATGGACTCTTCAGACTTGGATTTAACGTGGAGCAGAACATCCACTATTATAACCTTCTCTTCCGTAAGAGGATTCTCCTCGCGTCGCGGTTTCTTCTTCCCTTTATCAGCTGCTTGATGTTTGAAATTCACTATGATGCCCCAATCGTATTCATCCTTTTCACTTTTGATCTGAAAAGAAAAAGTATAAAAAATTTAACTGACGTGACCTGCTCATCTAAGACGTCCGATTTCAATGTACTGTACAATATTTGACTCGTTAGACAGTTCATAGACTTTGTGGTTAAAGCGTTTCCGCCACTAAAGTCTTCATAGATTACCCCTCAGACTTTCTGGATTATTCTGCGGTTAAATACTAGAGGTGCCTATTCATCGTTCCTAATTTTTTTTCTTTTTTTTTTAAATAATTGCTATGACCTAAATCATATACAATTATTTTGAACTCAACTTAGGCCAAATATGCCTGTACTAGAGTCAGGGGAGATGGTGGTAATGAAGCGTTAAAAATGGTATGACCATGTGCGGAATCGAACCTGGGACCTTTGGGCCAATAGCCGAATGCCTTAACCATTAGACTACCACAATCTCATAATTAGAGTCCGTGTTTCTGAAGTATATGAGAGTACCGTACGTATTAACTTTTTGTATATTTGCAGTTTCATCTTTTTTGTTTTAAAATGTCATCTCATATATTTCTGAATCCGTAATAATGTTCGCTTGGCTGCGAATATGCTTCTTTTTATTTCCTTAGAAATATTATTTGGGTTTGTGACCATGGATCCTAAATAGGGAAAGTCATCAACGGCTTCTATTATATATTGTCGACACAGTGCAGGATTATGACTCTCAGCATTTCCATGTTTACTAACATACATATAGGTATATCTTGTTTTATTTGAGTTTACTTTAAGGCACATTTTAAGAGTTTTATTGTAAGGTAAAACTCATATATTATTATTATACTTATTTTTTATTCATTACTAAGTTGCAAATATGTATATATCTTGTAAAGGACGTGTAAAGCCTTGGGTTTGGCTGGTACATAAAGGAAAAAAAAAATTGTAAATTTATTGAATACATAAATAAATAAATTATGCCTCATATGTGCGGCATGGACGACTAACGGTAAATTTGACTGTGCGGCACATTCGCGACACGGACTCTAGTCGGGTTAAGGTGGAGGCACATCATTCGCCACCACCGCACACCTTCACAGAGTTAAGACATTTTATAGATTTTAACCAGTCAACGGACAAAGCCACCACTCCGGCGTGCTGCCTAATCATCCGCAATTGCTTATTCGTCGGTTTCTCTCTTATGTCGCAGCGAACAGCCATATCTGAGCATCCACAACCCGTGGATGCTCTCGGTAGCACAGGGCGATGCTCTAGTAAGGTGACCCAGCCGAGTAGCTTATTACATCAGGGGATGTTATTATATAAATTAAATACATGCTATGATATAATCTCTAAAATCTAATATTATAGAAGATATAACATCAATATATTGTTAGTTACCTTGACGAGCCGTCCTGGCTGTAGGAATGGTTTCAAATATTCGGGTTTGGTAATGAACGACCTAAATTGACCCCCCAGAATTTCCAGCTGCTGCCTTATGTTGGAATATGTGGAAACAATATGTTCATCTTTGACAGATAACTTGTTGTATTCCTTTTGCTTTTCTCTCAATTCTAAAAATTGAATTAAATTAAAATTAGTATATAATCTTGCGATGGTTTCCAGCAGGCCCAGTCCTGAGGCAAGCGGAGCCCTGGCGTAATGTATTGTGTTCGCCCCTCTTTCAGATAACGTAATGTTGTTTTTCTCCTGCCCTACCCCAGTACCTCCATAGATCAGTTAATACCTTCGTCATCTCTAATTACTGAAAAATTAAGACATGCAAATTTTCCATGTAGACCATCAAGTTAAGCGTTATCAACTAAGTACTTGGTAGTTACATTTTAATTGTCGTGTTATGCATTTATAATAAATATTATGTATTCTAAAACGAGACCTAACAAATAGATTTTTTATTTATTCTCCTGAAAATGTAATGTAAATAAAACTTCTAATAGCCAATCGTTTTTTCCCCATGGTGAGCTTGGAGTGCATATTTTAGTATCATATTTAATAATATTAAAGCTTTTATTAAAATATTTACTAATATCGTTTTTACTTTGAAATATTTATATTTTTTTAAAAATGAAAAAAACCGATATTGTCAGGAATAAATATTAATTAAATACCACTCAATGGCCCAGCACGCACCGGTGCGGGCAGGGCATCAAGCACGATTTCCCGATTAAGACTAAGCTCTTTTAAGTGCCTGAATATCTCATATGGGTGTTTTGGTATGGCAGCGGGGGTCAAAAACTCATCTAGGTACTTCTTTGATCGGTGTCTATCAGCGATGCTGTCTCCCCATTACTTGTTAATAAGAAGCATAATTAGAATACTTACTTTCACAGAGCTGAGGAATGTTGGCCTGATTTTGAAACTGAAAGAAACTTCTCTCGAGCATGTATTCGGGGTTGATTTCCTCCACCCTCAGTAGATTAAGTACCATGTTATAGGTGAGATGGAATGCTGAGTTAATTGGGTCCGGCAAACCTTGCACAATGGCCTTCCCGACGGCTGGTGAGACCTTCTCATCGAACATGAGGATGACAACTCCTTTGTCATCAAGGCCACGCCGACCAGCACGACCAGACATTTGAATGTATTCGCCAGATGTCAACTGCAAATACAAATGCAACATACGTATTACCGCAGTCGAGCGACACGGACGCATCAATTTTGAAACGCTCCTGCCTACCTACCTCACGCGATAAAAAAAAAAAAAATGAAATGTTTGAAATGCAAATTATCAGTGCCGTCAAATGGTGAATATATGACATGTAACGGTTCCTGCAAAAGTTTATTTCACTATAACTGCCTGAAGGGACGTGACTCAACATTAAAGCGAAATCGCCATCAGTGGAAGTGCCTGAATTGCATGGAGGGTAGCGAAGACATTGCAAATGCAGAGACCTGCGCGGCCTCGTCGGCAAGCACGGCTAAGCCGTTCACCGATGACGTTTCTATGAGAGATATCCACGGAATGATAGTACAGATAAATAAAAAACTATCTACTCTCGATGAAATGAGATCGCAAATCAATGACATTGCGAAATTCACGGAGTTCCTGGAAGGCAAATATGAAGATGTCCTAAAAGCCGTGGATGAAAACAAGGCTGCGATTAACACATTGCATCTGAACTGTCAGGATTTGCAAGACTCTAATAAAAATAAGGATAAAATTATCACTGATCTGAACGAACGTGTGCTTGATTTAGAACAAAGGTCAAGGGAAAGGAACGTTGAATTAACTGGAGTGGAATGTCAGGACAACGAGGACCTCCAACATGTCATTTCTGCCATCGCTAATACCATTAAAGTACAGGATAAAGGTATCGATAAAATCTTCCGCGTACCAACAAAAAACAAAAAAAGATATCCGTCCATTATTGTACAATTTAATAATGTATGCAGCCGAAACGAATGGATGTCTAATCGCAAAAAAATAATAACAAATGATGACGTGTTTCGAAATGGCAATGCTAGCCGAATTTTTGTAAATGAACACCTACCTGCTTCGACTAAGGAACTATTCTGGAAAACTAAAACTTACGCCAGAAATAATAATATAAGATTTTCTTGGGTAAAAAATGGCGTAATATTTATAAAAAAATCCGAAGAGTGTAAAAACGCTACAAAAATCAAATCTGAAAGTGACCTGCGCATTTTGCAGTGAACGGATGGTGACTTTTGTTTTTTTTTACGATTTGTAATATTATCTATACTCCGGTCAGAAGATGATGCTCAAGAAAAATTCATTACATATTTTTCTTCTCAAAATACATTTGACAATTGGTTTATGGAAATACCTGTCAGCAAAGTTCACGTGTTTACATTTTAATGTACGGTCTCCAAAAAAAATTAATGTGAATCAGTTACAATTAGAAACGTGCAAGGCAAGAAAATATCTAGACTGATTAGCTGAAATAAATATTAAAAGCAGTGCCGCTAATCTCTATAATATTCCTGTTTTTGATTTAATGATGACTACGCGAGAATCGAAGCGCGGCGGGTGCATCGCTGATTACATTCGAATAGAGCATCGAGCGGACCTCCGACCGACAGCGCCATCTACATGGACACTTTCTCATACATCTGATCGCCATCTACAGGTCATCTAATCAAATTACGCGTTTGTTTATAAACGAATTGGATGACATTTTAATAGCATACCGGGTAATGAAGCGACCTGCCTCACCGGCGATGCAAATATTGATCTGCTCGAAAACAGAAACCACTGCCATGCCACTGCCACGTACTGCGATCTGTTGGCGAACTATGCATTGATGTGCTGCATACGTGAAATTACCGGAGAAGAAATTAGGTACGGGGAAGTGACAGCTAGCTGTATCGATCACTTTTTTTGTTAGATCTAGGAATTATTATCAAGCTTATTCGGCAATCATACACAATAAAATATCGGATCACTACCCCATTTTGTGTGCTAGATAAATAAAAAATCTATACAATTCTCAATCTATAATACAGGAAAGACTGGTTGTTAATGTACATATAATTCTATCATTTCATTCTTCTTGTCAATGTAATGTTTTTTTTTTTAACACTAGGTTAAGGGTGTAATAAAAAAATATTTATATATATATAATGAAGTAACATGTTGCTAAACAAGTCTATACGAGTGAGTATCTGGTAGACGAGTCGGCAGGCTCTTCCAGAACATGTAAAGTGCTTACCTTGAATATGTGAAATAAAGGTCGCGAAAGCGACATTGAATTTGAATTTGAAATGCAACAATATTTATACCTAAAATTGATACATACTACCAAAATTGTGACTATGACGATTTCCCCCATCAGACAGACCTCAGACCATTAGATCTAATCGTTTTAGGAAGTTTTATGGATAACAAAATTTGTTTTTTTTTTTGGTTTAAGATAACCCGTACATCACATTAATTTATATAAGATTCACAAAAAAACTAAAACAATATAGCAATATTCCATATTGAATAGCAATTCAGCCGTTAAAGCTAAAAATTCATATAGATAAATAAATTAATTAAGTAATTAATTACATATAAGGTATATTTTGAAGCATTCTTTATCTGTAAAAAAATCTTGGTTTTCATAGTCTATATAGGTATCTTTATTACAATAAAAATCCCAAAGCTCTTGATTGTATCTTCGCTTTTATCAATCTTTTTGGTGAGGCCTTTTTCATTCCTTTAGAATATTTACAAGAATCATTCATAAACCTAAGTAGAGATTGTGTACTTTGTACATAATAAAAAAAACTATACTTAAATATAATAATACTTACAAATCTAACATCTTTGCCGTCAAATTTTCTACAATTCGTAAAAACGACAGTTCTGGCAGGCATATTAAGGCCCATGGCAAATGTCTCCGTGGCAAAAAGAGCCTGTAAAATTAAAATGTATAATAAAATTATGTATAGTCGAATGAAGCTTTACTATGAAGAGGTTATTCAACAGAGCCACTCCCAACGAACAAAGTAATAAATGTGTGTACCTATTTATATATAAATACAATCTTCATTGACATTCAATACTCACTCACCGATCAATCGTTTGACCGATCACCATGAAAGTAGGCATAAAATATATGTATATTTTACAGAGAAGGTTCTTATGCTATTTCTGACCCATCTTGAGTGAAGCAGGCACGATTGATCGTTCGCCGAAGGT
This sequence comes from Neomicropteryx cornuta, assembly GCA_020383195.1. Taxonomy (NCBI): domain Eukaryota; kingdom Metazoa; phylum Arthropoda; class Insecta; order Lepidoptera; family Micropterigidae; genus Neomicropteryx; species Neomicropteryx cornuta. The sequence continues at coordinate 19,978,072 of JAHKQU010000014.1, forward strand.
TCAAAGAATAGGACGGTAGCAAAGAGGTGACTGCAAGGAATAGGAAGCGACCCATCCTGAGTGTCGCAAAGGCACCCATCCAGGGGGACTCATTGCAAGTGCTTCAAAGGCGCCGTCAAAGCCGCCTACAGGGCCTAGCTGCGAACCCGGTGCAAAGCCCGGGATTTTTAAAGATTTTCATTAATAGAGCAAGTTTTTTTCCTGATATTTGCATTATTTGTGGTTTATTATTCTTCAACCTATTTTTGTATGGTGAGCTGGTATCTCAGACTTCTTAGCCCTATTTGGTACTGAAAAGTCTCTCTCTCACACACACATAGTCTCTTGTAAATTTCAGATCTGCGTACTCTTGTACGAGTTGCTATATTTCACAAATAATACAGCCAATGCCAACTGATAAAAATTTCTTTGTAGATTTAGAAGATTTCATAGGAAAGTTCTTAGAAGAGTTATGGAGATTCCTTCTATACACTGACTACAACAAAACAAAAACAAAATTGCTTATCTTAATACAGATTCGTCTAGTTATGGAGGCAGGAAACAACAGTCGCTTGTCGCTTTAATTAAGATATTTAACAATACTTATATGTTACATAGTTATATTATACTACTTACGTGATGTAATATTATATTTTCAATAAATAAGTAAATCAATACATAATAATAAAAGTTAAAATAATTTCGATAGAATGCATGAGACATCATTGTATATTTTACTGTGCAAGCAGCGATACATAGATACAGCCATGAGCAGCACTCAGTCTAGTGGCGCAATAACAAATGAAATAATGCAAATATTTTCCCATTTCTTACGTGTCTCGTGGGAGCGATGAGCACCATTATGTAATGCTTCCTGATCTCTTGCGCGGAGCAGTGATTAAAGGCCATAAGTTTTTTAATATGAGTTAGATTTTGGAGATGATACTATAAGAGAGGAGTTATGTCTATTACAACTTATCAAAAACGATGAATATAACCTTCAAAAGCCCTTCTCCAAACAAGATTTCGATAGTTTCTTTCAATATGGGTAGCAAGCCTCCGTGATGAATGCCGATACCTCTCCTGAGCAGTGGCACTACGTTCTCTACTTGTGGCAATTTCCTGTCTTCCTCCGAGAGGACGTTCATAGCGTTGTTGAAGACTTCGTCTACTAATTTCTTCTCCTCCACTGGACAAAACACAAAAATGAACATGAACTAAATGGTAAAATCAGAATTTAATTATCTCTTTGAAAAAAAAAGTGTATTAATGTTATACAGATCCCAGATGAAAAAAATCAAAGCAACTTAAAATGTTGTCATAAAAAATACTAGCGGAACCTTTGCAGCAACCAAATGCAATATAGCATGCAACAGTATAAACCAATTAAATTTGTTATATGAAGTTTTTAAAACCTCTTAGTTATTAACATTTTTATGGGTTACATTGCATTAGTATATGATCACCCGTATTGAAGTCGAGCTTTGCCATTTGCATGGCATACATTTCGCATTCCTTTTTGCTGAAGCTGAATATTATCACAGGTGCAAAGTTCCGCTCCATGATCATCTTGACAATCTTGAATATGTTTGTCTGGTTGTTGTTGGCGCCTTTGACGCCACCCCTCCGGCCCACCTGGTCCCCTTTGGCAGCGTCGCCTGCATTCGCCAAAACTGTCATGGCCGTATTGAAGTTGTCTTCTTTGAACTGACCCTAAAATCATTATGACATTTCAAGCTTATCTCAATTATGTCTATAAATCTACATATTAACTTTTGGTCTATTAAATATTAATAGATCAAATAATTATGTATTTAATATTAATCTTTTTCGATAGGATGGTTTCTTGTGAAATATGTGTGTGTTTTTTGTGAATTTTTACCTTAAATCTTTACCAGAATTGTAAATTTCCTTGTAAGATGAACGGCAGTGAAAGAATAAAATCAGTAATTGGAAATTCGTTACAAAATTAAACTCGGCATTACCAAATTTGTTAGCTAAAAAGTGCCAGATAAATAATATTACAATCATTACAGTGTTGTCTTTACTTTCCGAAGTTTTCTCCTTACTCTTTATTTAATACCGATACATACTTAAACATTAAAAATACGCAAACGCTTTATTTCATTAGTGATTTATTTGCATACCTGTTCGTCAACTACAAGATGTATTCCATCTCCGCCTGCAGGGAAGATGTAATGCTGAAGGGGTGTTGGCCTATAATCGGTGTAGACGACATGACACGGCTGGTCGTGCAGGCGACAAACCCACTCGGCAAACTGACGTGCATTTGGAATGGTCGCAGACAGAAAGACATAGTGAACGTTGTCCGGTAGCAAGATCAATGTTTCTAAAATTTAAAACTCAGAATATAATACAAGCAAACCTCAGCTGAATGCATACTCTTTATATTTAGTTTTTATTTTCCAAAATGGACACACACTTAGCAAGTCATTTTATATGTTCAATATTAAATTTACCTTCCCAGACCACACCCCTTTCCTTGTCTCGCATGTAATGGATTTCATCAAATATTACCCATCCCACTTCTCTCATAATTTCAGAGCCACGGTAAAGCATATTCCGGAGAATCTAGAATGAAACAATTAGCATCTCTTAATAATAATAATAATAATAAATCGTTTATTCCAAGAGATAGGGAGGATAGTGCAATCCTTGCGGCCTTATAGAAAATACATAATTAGATTTAACCAAAAAAAGAACAGTTATACAACAATAATTGTTTAAATTTTATAAACAGTGTATATTATATATAAATATACACTGTTTATAAAATTTAAAAAAAAATGTAGTGTCTTCGTCCATGAACGGTTTGAGACCAATGTGCAATTCATTTCTTGCAAACTGGCCCATGGAAACTTCTCGAACTACGGTAACCGCATCTGTTTTCATCGAAATGTATTTCCTTAAGCCTTCACAGCAATGACGGAGTATATACGAATCCGTGTACGCGACCTTCGGTGAACATGCTGGATGCACTACTGCAACGTGGAAAGGAAAACCATATTCGGTATGAGTGATTATATTATACTTGTAGTCGGTTAAACGAAGCCTAAGTATAGTTCGCCCATAGCTCGCAGGTGAATAGACTCATGCAGTAAGTTTGAAAGAGTTGCCTCTTAACGTCCTCACTGCATCGATTGAAGCGCCTAACGATCATGTTGGCTCGAATACTCAAGCTTCACCTTTGTCGTTCATTGTTCTCGTCGTCTTTTCTGTCTTCAGTCAGGATATGTCCAAGATATCTCTCGTGTTAGTTGTCTGCTGTTTAGATACTATTTAATTAGCTTTAATTATTAACGTCTATATTTTAACATAATTAATAACATAATTTGATTAACATGAATTTCCAAGGATTTTCATTCAGGAAAATTATTGTAAACGAAGTGAAACCTCATAACTAACTATGCACCGTTCGAAATTTATTAACAGATTTAATCATTATAAAATATCATTATAACTGGTAAGATTTATTTTTATCATTTTGGAGTTTTGATTGTGTGAACTTTGTTTGAATCAGCTCGCAAAACTGTTAAAATATTAAAAAGCTTTGTAAGCTAGTCCAAATTCACAACTGTGATTGATTATCACACTTAAAATGGTGATCTAGAATACTTCAAAAAGTCACTACGCAAAATATCTTCATACTTCAAAAGCTCCTGAAACGTTGATAATCACGGCATATATATACCATTTTTCCAAAAGAATTTTGAAACAAAAATACGTATTATCAATCGGTATTTTCTGTATATATCATTTAACCGTTACTAAATTTCAAGTTATGATTTGGCAATTTACCAAAATGGTTCTCAGAACTCCTTCAGAAGCTAGCAGCTTTATTTGATGATAATAATCAAACAAAGACAATTTAATATGCCTTTTTTGCAATATACAATTTGGACTAGTCAGACCAATCTTGCTAATTATTGCAATAAAAAATTGACCTCTTATTCACCATTATAAAAACCTTATCAGGAAGTTATATACAATGACTTCTTCCAAATCTTCATCCTCGAAGGGACAAATTGGATCCTAAAATGGACACACACGAGCGGAAATGCACATACCCTATAAATATAATACTTTAAGTATTCCGTGTCATTAAACGCCTTGATGACCTAATGTGGCGATAATATCAAAGACGGCTATATAGTAGAGGTATGGCCGTGTCTCTCGGTAACGTATGTTTATGTAACAGAGGTTGAATGCTTTACAGTGCATTTTGAACAAAAGCACTCTTATGTGCTTCTTAAAAGTATTACTTAAAATTTATAATATATTTGTAATAAATTTGTATACTTTTAGACCTAAGAAGCTACATAAAATATAATTAATGACCACAGTGGTCACATAATTAATTACCTCGGTAGTCATAATAAGACAAGAGGCAGTCGGGTTGATTGTAACATCTCCAGTGATTAAGCCAACATCATGGAATTCTTCATGAAATTCACGATACTTCTGATTCGATAGGGCCTTTATTGGAGTGGTGTATATAACTCTCTGTTGATTCTTCAGGGACAGAGCTATAGCATATCTGCATGAGTAAACATTTAACTTTATACAATTATTGACCATATAGCTTTTCTGGATATCGCTGCTAGGTCAAATACATTGTGCATTATCTACATTCTATAAATGAGAAAACTAAAACTAAATTTTAAAATAGGATAAATCTATAAAACTTTTAAATTTATATGTATATCTACGTAGCGTATCAGTAACCACTATCATTTGATTAATTACTACTGCTGAAATTGCAATGTTTTCAGTACTATCTACCTGTAATTTTTATTAATTTCTACTAAAAAAATATTGTCTTATAAGACATTGAGGCATGACATTTCTATCGAAATAGTTCCACAGCACACTGGTGCACTCTTTCCGGTTTAACATTTTTAAGTTCTTATTTTTAAGCCAAATTTTATATTTGATAATCAATAAAAGTAACGCGATTTTTTTAATTTTTTACTTATTAAAACTAATTATAAATATTTTATATTTTTCACCATGAGAACAAAATACCCAGGGGGATCTTAGTCACTTTTGCAGAAAAAATATTTTAAATAAATAATTAATATTTCTTTTTGTGTCTAAAATAATTTATTCTCCTTATTTTTTTTTCCACTAAAATTATGCATAATTTTTTAAATTTTAAAAATAAACTAAAGAGTGTTTGTTTTTTGACATAATGTTTTTTCATAAAGTAATAAAAAATGAAATATCTCTTGTATTAATTATGTTGATATACAATGGCATTTATAAATAAAAAAACATTCATATAGATGTTACAATATCTATACAATTATATTTTTAAAAAATTGTGTTTTTATTTGTTAACATTTCACAATTTACAAAACAAACCGTCAACCACTACGGAACTGTAAAATTTATGACATCAGCATATTGGAGTATATATATTTTAGAATACCTATGTGTTATTGCATTTGTTATGCTTTTATTTATTTATTGACAGTAACTTAACATTAATTTCACATTATGCAAAGTACTGTGTTGCGTTATAACGCCCACGACCAGCAGCATGGTTCAACATCATAAAGAACAGATGTTACAAGCTTCTAGTCACAATATCCAGGGAGTCTCAGGTTTGAAACCTTTTGGGTTCACTCTATACTACAAACTGTAATTCTAACTATTTAAAAAAGGCTTTCAATTTAAACACAATGCATGCATCATAAAATACAGTATTCCATAATGAACTTACTCTGCGGTGACAGTTTTTCCGGCAGATGTGTGAGCCGACACTAACACAGACTGGTTGTTGTCGATACAAAGTATGGCTTCCTTCTGGAAAGGATCCAGAATGAAGTGGTACTGCTTGGCGGGAGGCCCGGAATGGGCCACGAGGGGAACATACTCATGGTCTGGTGGCACAGCTACTTCATGTGTACAACCTTCATGTGCTTCTAGCGTATGGACCACTATACGAGTGTTTAGCGCCTCTAAACTGAAAAGGTACAAATATAATAAAGTAAACTACAGATAAAAGTTAAAACTAATATTTATATTGGTTTAAGGAAAGGAAGGAAGACAGAACTTCCACCCGGCAAACAGGATGAGAGTCCTTCCATCTACTGGTAGTTTAATACTACTGGCCAGCCAGATACCAGTGGCCTGGACTCCTTGGTAGCGATTACGTGTAGCTTGTCCTGAGTTATAACACATTCCGCTCCTAACGAGAAACCCGTGGACACAGCAATACCGACGTTCTGCGAAGGGTATACGGCTTTTACCAAATGGTTATTTAATTGGGCACTAAAGCTAAAGCGGAGTTGATATGTTATGATTCATCGTAAAGCACATTTCACTTTTGAATAAAATAAAAGTTGTACAAAATTATGGGAACAAAATGAAATTTTACTGGATTGTACTTCCTATTGTAGTTTATTATTTTTTAACAACACGTTTGTGATAATAAGTATAGAATTTTATTATGATGCTAGAAAATACTAAAAAATTCAAGAAACATGCATTAGTGGATAACTCTGATTTAAGTCATAACCATTTCGGCCTGCGCTGAATTTGGAGCAAAGTGCAAATGTGTACTCGCGCAATACAAACTCCCATAAGTAAGTGGTTTAAATAAATAAAATAAAGAGCAGGTGGCCCGTCTGCCAGCGGGAATTTTGGTATGTGTTTCTTTGCACTTGTTAATGTAAAAATAATCCGTCGTAATTACTAAAAATATTTACTTTAAATCTCGCAGAAGCAAATCTTCGTTTTCGTCTTTTTGTTTCTTAAAATTGCGGCTTTCATCATCACTGTTTTCTTCATGAGAGCGTTTTAAGTCAGCCTTCGTAAATTCTTTTAGATTCTCGACGGCAGTCCTGAAAATAATTAAGTTTCTTTAGATTAATTACAGGCCAATTTGTAGACAAATTGTATTAACTAAAACGATGTACTAATGAGATACGACAACCTGCATAGTACTATTTTTGTAAAGAAATAATACATTCTCAAATACGCAAAATCTACGATAAAATTTCGAGGTTATGTTATTCTTTACGCACTTTTCAACAGCTCCTGAAGTAACTCTCGGTAACTGAATGCTGGATTCATTTTCTTGCGCATCGAAGCACTCAAATAAATCGTCTATGCTCGACATCTTACATTTACAACCGAGCTTTTTTCATACGTAAATATGAATACAAATAACGCCCGCACTCCTACAAAACGCACGCGCAAACTACTGACTGATTGAACTGGACGCAGTGTGGCCAGTGTGCTTAGCTTGACATTCCCCAAAAAGTAGCGAGATCGGGATTTTATAAACGAAAAGTCACTGCTATATTTTCTATCGTATAGCATGTGTTGTCGAGGAGGCGCTATTAGGCTCAGTTCTGATTGTATTGTTATCGTGTGAGGCTGAGGTTGGAATAATTTTTGACATGTAGATATAAAATACAATTTTGTGGTATTGTTGTTTTCAATTTCAATATAACTTATTTTCTTGGAACAAACGATGATTGGGCATAAAAACAATACTACAGGCTGTTATATTTTGTGATAGTTGGAATGAAATTCCGGAAAAATATGGTTTTGAACGTCAGAATTTAAGTAAAACATTGAAAATATTCTATAATAAATTAAATATTCTTGGTAGGCTATTAAATTGAACACTTTGTAAGATATTGTGCTAATAACTAAAAAAAATGCAAGGTGGTCACTTGCGCTCGGTTTTAAGGTAATTATAATTTGTAATTTTTAATAAGTAAAAAGGAAGTTATTATTAAATGCGTATCCTATAGAAAAGATCATAAAACAGTATAATTGCATAATCAATGAAGAGTATCGTCTCTAATATAAAAAAAAATATTGAGACCCCGAACAAATTAAATTGACTGAAACTGTTTTATTACAAATGATCCATTCTAGCACATTTTAAAGTTTTATCCATTATTTATTGGATAGCTTGTATATATTACGTATAATGTATCATACTAGCTGCTAACCTCGGGCTAGGCCCTTCGGGCGGGTTTAACCGCAACTTCGGCGCACGACGATTCGTGCCGGGCACTGGGGATGGGTCACTTCGCTCCCCATCTCTAGGTCCTTCGGGCCATTAAGTGCCTACCGTCCTATTCTATGCAGACGGCTTTGAAGACCATCAAAGGTGCCCTCAGTGCTTTTTCAATTTTCCTTTCCTTAAAAACCTCATTCAGAGTATCGGAAATGAATAAATGCGCCTAGCCGCGCATGAGAGATTTAGCATTAGCATTTTCGACGGCCTATGAGGCCATAATTTTAACATTTTTTTCAATTTCTTCACAGGAACCCTGAATATTTTCGCGATAAGAAGTTAGATTAATCTCAGAAAAGTACTCTACCAGATAATGGGTCTTGTTAAAATCGGTTTAGCCATTTAGGAGATTAGCCCGGACAGACAGTCAAAAAAATGCGTGTTTAGGTTTTGGTTGTGTGCTAATGATCGTATGAACTTAGAAGAAAGAATTTATTCAGAAATCACAGGTAGACACTTCAATTTTATTTATTTGTAAATATTATTATGCTATCATTGTATAGTTTATACACCGTCTCTCACGACGTTTTACAAGATTCCCACATTTGGCCCTGATACTTTGCAATCGGTTAATCCTTGAATTTTTACCAAATGGTACGTGGAATTAGGGTCTAATGTGCGATAGCAGAGATATCTTTATTTTTCATACCAATTCCATACAAATTTTTGACAAAAAATCTATGTTGTGTGCGTTTGTGAAAAATTTGTTCTCAATTTATATAATTTTGATATTTTTAGCTTCATCTTCGCAGCCACGCCTCATTTCATTATAATTACGTAAAGTTTATAAATTAATTTCTCTGAAACCTAGAAGTTTGATATACTTTCTTAACAAATAGCACTGGAAATCGCAACCCCAATAAACTGTTTTTTTTTTATCGTAAAAGGTCGTGGGTCGTGCGTGGTAATGGATACATTTTACGGAAACTCTTTTTTGAGTAAAACCTACTTGGGTATGTACCTCCTACCTAAAATATGTAGGCGTCTGTAACTGTGCACCAACGTTTCGTACTGAACGGCAAATGCATACTCTAAATAACCGAATAATCTTCATTGTTTCCCCGCTGCAGCACAGCTGCAGGGGGAAGGAAATTATTTGGCAGAACTTGCAGGTGTCTAATTGGACAGAATTGGGAGTTCTAGTCACAATTAGAAATGTTGCTGTAGGTCGCAGTTCAATCAGTGAACCAGTCGACGTTCTGTCACCGGTGATGTCCAGCCCAATTAATTTCTAAATCCGCTATAAAAATAATAACCAAAAATATCTAAAAAATCGCCATCGAGTAAATTCGTATAGCGGTTATTTGTATACCCAGTTATAATTAAAAATAAATGTGGTTGTAAATTTTATTTAAAAAATCGCAAACGAATAAATTTTACATGGCTTAAAACATTTACACAATATGGAAACACGTTTAGCGTTTCAATTACAGTTAAGTTAGTGGACAGAATTCCGTTGAAATAGGTGTCTTTTTTCGTTTCTTTCTCAGAAAAACCCAAATTTCCTGAAATAATAAAACACATTATTTTATTAAAATCACAAATTATAAAAAACAGACAGCGTTTTGTTGAAATGGTAACATAAGAGAAAATGCTTGGTTAGCATTCTTGTTATTTTTTTACGCTTACGTCAGTGGCGTAGCTACACCGGGGCTATTCGGGGCAGTGCCACGGGGCTCCCAAGCTCAGGGGCCCACTCGGCCCCTTAGTTACGTTCGAAAGAGTTTTTTTTTAAATAATAATGGGCCCTACTTAACTAGGCCAAATATGGCTGTCCTAGAGTCAGAGGAGATGGTGGTAATGAAGCGTTAAAAATGGCATGACCATGTGCGGTTTCGAACCCGCAACCTTTGGGGTCAATAGTCCAACGCCTTAACCACTAGACTACTACGATCTCGATTTTATAAATAAACCCTTCAATCTTTGTTTTATTGCCTAAATATCTAGGCTTCTATGGAATTAATAAGTTACATTTTTGTTTTGTCTAAATGTTAAGAGCCTCAAAATAGCTGTATTTTTTATATATATTTTATCAAAAGTTTAGATGTAAATATCTTATTGTCTGAATACAAGAATCGAGAAAATAAAACTACAAAAGCATATTGTATTTAATAAAGATGCAAGTTTTTAGACATAAATTGATTCTGTTTTTCATAATTAACCAACAATGGTACAGAGTGTTTATGCATCAGATGAGACAAAGCGATAAGTTTGAAAGCCAAATTAGATTGCAAAATTTCGTAAATAGTATTTTTTTTCTCAACTTCATTAATTTCACATTATTGCAAATTTTTTCATTTTTATTTTTACTGTACTCATTTTTACATCTGCGAAAAAACAAAACAATAACTAGGAAAGTTTGCAGATAAACCATTCATCTAGGTACTAAAGTCTTCGAATTGTTAGATGCCATAGCAATTATTAGCAGAAAAGTACTCCCATCGAACCTTGAATATGATTATAAATTATATGATTCCTTACGTTATACTACTATATAAAAGTCTGACAGTATATTGACATTTGAAAGCATTCGAATGCTTTTTAATATTTTTACAGATTGAAAATTTTCAAACAAATTATATATACAATTTTACTATATTATGATTATATGATATACAATAATGTGATTGCTGCTATTCTGAAAGCAATGAATGTGCGAAAAAGAAAGGCATATACCGTTGCTGTACCGTCTTGTTACTCCGCGCTTCTTGGAGTTCGTGGGATAGCAGGGATATTTTCTCTTCCTGCCTGACGCGCTGCGCGTTAGACCTCTTCTGCTGCTCTTCCAGGGCGTGAACGATCTTCTCCAGACGGAATATCTGCTGTTCTTTGTGCTCGAGCGTCGAGAACAGCGGTTGCAGTTCGTTAGTCTTGTGCAAGATCTGCTTGTTCACCTGCGGAAAATAGCAAGGCGAGTGTTAAACCGCGACCCCCGCGGCGCACGCGAGAGCCTCAAACCTTTCTGGCCATCGAATCACCCTTCCTCCAATGCCGAACAAAACGAAGAAGTGGAATAGATACCGGAAAAGATTTGACGCTCGTCGCATTCTGCGCAGTCGTATTGGAATACGTCCTCAAGAGTGCCACTCACGTCCTCCATCGCCTGGCGATTCGACTGAAGGTCCATCTGGCAATTGTCAATGTGCTGGATCTGTTCCATCTCTTTGTTTTTTAGCATCGTGATGAGTTCATCTCGTACTTTAAGAACGTTACTCTGCGCGGTGTAGACCCTATTCTGCTGTTCGATAGCCATTTTGTTATGCACTATTGTACCAGCTAACTCCTCGTTACGAGACATCAATTCAGTAACATTTACCCGCAAATGTAAAATCTAAAACAAAACGATCATTACTGTAAATGCTCAAAGGAAACAAACTAAGTTTAATCTCTTACGGGCAACCCACCTCAATGATTATGATTGTAAATAATGATGGTATGGTACTACAAAAATATTTTTAAAAAAATAAAATAATGGAATACTTAGACACAAAAGTACAGAAATATAAACCAATATTATTATTTTCAGCAATTTTTAACCGCCACTTTGCTTAGAAGTAGTACAGAAAAAATATTTAACATTGCGATGTGATATTTATTCGTTTTTATTAAAAAAATACACGCCCTATTAACTAGCTGACCCGACGAACTTCGTACCGCCTCAGAATCAATAAATGTTATGTTACACAGTTTTTTATTAAGAATACTCAAAATGAATTAAGTTCAATAAATGTTTTCACACAATTTAAAATTACATAATGAAGCAATTATCGATGCGCGCACTATGACAAATGTGATAACCTCACTAAGCGAACATCTTCGAAGGCAACTTACCGTTTGAAAATAGGATTGTACAGAATAGAAAGCCGTTCCATATAAAATGTATGAGAAAATGAATTTTCTTTATATTTTTTATCGTGAATTTTTCCGACGTGTTAATAGTTATTCTGCTATTCGAGGCGGAGACAAATTCAACAAATCAAAGATCATAAAAATTGGTCCAGCCTTTCTTGAGTTATAAATGGTGTAACTAATCCGACTTTCTTTTATATAGATTAATTCTAAGTATGTTAAGTTACAGGCTCTAAGGATAGTTATGGGCTCAGTTTGATCACATTTGTGTTCACTGTTGACCTTCAATTGAGACTAAAGGGTACTTTATCTCGAACAAAGACGCGATATGGCAACCCCATAGAAAAATTATGAACAAAAAAATAATAATTATTATGATTATTATATAATATTTATAATGTGGCACTGAACATTCTTTTATATATTTCTATTTGCGCACATAGATGAAATGGTATTAGTATTGTAACGGAGGGTCCAAGTGCTCGCCCCGTAGACGGTCGATGAATTAATTGATGAAGATGATTGGTTAGATGATCTTTATTTTCTATAAATATTCACTTAAAGTTAAATAATAAGAATAATATTGTGAGATGGTGATGATATGAGATCGCGATAGAAGACTTTATGTCGCGAGTGCTTGCTGAAGACTCGCCGAAGACTTGCCGGGTATCAAGAAAACTTATCGTGGGAAAGGAATTTCTCGAGTATTTCACCGTTTGTCTGTCGTGACATCAAACGGTATGTAGACTAACATTTCAAATCGACACAATAGATTTCTGAAATATAAAATGTGAGAAAAAGTCGGCGCCTTTTGACTAGTTGCAACTAAATTTCTACGAAAATTTAAAGTTGTGCGTGCGAATCGACTATTATGCGTTTTCGCACAGCACTGGACTTGTAACTAAAATGTTGCGCCAGTCGGTATAGTATTAAATGGCCAGTAATAACGGCAACTCGCAAGCAGGGGGGGGGGGGGCGAACTTTTTTTTAAGAAACAAAGCTGGAATAAAGTTTTTAAAATTACCTCTTCCTGCATATCCTGCTGAGATTGCGGACATTCAACCTCTATGTTACTTTCGTTTCGCGCCGTCGCCAGTTGCATTTTCAAATCATTTATTTGATTCTCTTTTTGGGAGCATTTATCCTCGCTGTAGATAAATAAAATATGCTTCGATTTATATAGTGATTGATTTAGAAATGCCTTCTTTTGTCAAGTTAAGGATACGCAAATCATTCAAAATCTTTAATAGCTTGCAAAAAAAAAACATATTTGCCACCTTTTGAACCTCGAAAATCCCATTGTTAGAATATGACTAAACTGACTGATCTAATAGGTACGTTATGCAATTTAAAATCGTTTTATTAAAACATTTTTCATGTCTATAATAAAATAGTCGATATTTTTTAACAGAATATTTTGAAGTTCAATACTTAAACAAAACTTATTTTGAACACTTTTTCGTGTAGAGTGACGATATAGGAGTTCTGCGCGATATCGTCTTAAATCGTAGGTGTATTATCCCAACTGATTAACCGATGAAACTGCCTGAAAAATATTTTTTTGAGCCTTAATTCTGAGTAAGGTCAGTAGGGGATGACCTTACTCAGAATTAAGCGTCTTTCGAAGTCCCGATAATAGTATTCGGTATATTTTTTTAAGAAACAACTTTGCAGTTGTAATGAAAGTACATAGAAAAATACATACACCAATATTAATAATTAAGCCTAAGCATACACTTTATACACAGTAAGTCGTATACACGAGTAGAAGAGATAGCAAGTAAACGAGCGTAAATCTTGTATGAACTACAAAGTATAATAATATCAACCACACAACAGTAGTCAGTAAAATCAATTAAGGTCATCGAGACTACAAAGTTTTTTCAATTAAATATTCTTTTAATTCAGTCAAAGCTGTGATTTTTTCTAAATTGTTTAATATTATTGGGGAGATTACTGAATAAATATACTCCCCTATAAACACTTCTATTCTGAAATTGAGTTGTACGATTTTGAAAATAATTGTTTATGTGTTTTGTGTCGTGCGAATGAATAATTGCTATATGAAAAAGCAACCTCTTCATTTAAGAAAGCAAAGGATTTCGTAGATGAAGATACCATACATTGTGAGGATTCCTAAGTCCCGAAAGTGTGTTTGGCAAGACTCACCTGGGCCCAGGATACCACTCAAAACCCCTTTTTTGAAGTATAAAAAATTCTTGAATATATACTGCAGAACTCCACAAGGACCTCGAAGAGACTCAAGTGCATAAACAGACATCACAGATGAAATGTCCAAGCATGATAATTTTGATTTTAAATAATCGATATGTTTACGCCATTTTAATTTATCGTCGAGATGGACACAAGAATTTTGTATATTGTGATTTTAGAACAGCATATCTGATATTTATGTCATTTTTATTAATACTTGAGGAGTTTAAAATAACCATTTTCGACATGTTAAGAGACATCTTGTTTGACTTGAACCAATCAACGAGATCACTAAGAGCCGAGTTCACTTTACTAGTGAGGGTATTATTGAGTTATAAATGGGTTTTTTTAAATATTTTTTTCCACCAATACTTAATTATTAGGAATCTAAATAAATCATAATTCAAGTACCTTGTCTTCGCCAGGATGTTAGTCTCTCTGAGCTGACTTTCAAGGCTTTGAACCTGTTCTTCTTTTACTACTAGCTCCGATGTTATTTTCTCATGGAAAGATATTTTCTTATCAGATTCCTAAAGAAAAAATATTTTATATCGGCTAAAATTGTTAATATACCATCTGCTTAAGGTGTGATTTACCCCATCTACCTATTCCCCTCTCCGTCCTAAGGCTGATTAATCATTTAGGTCTGCCTGTAGTGTAACGGATTTTTAAGACCGTTAAATATGTTATTTGATATTTGAATATAAAATGTGATTTTTGTGTTTATAAGCAATTTTAAAAACCATTATTAGGAACTCATAAATTCAACAACCTTTGTATTATCATATTTTTTCTGATAATATTTTATTACGTTAAAAATTAAAGTTAAGCTACAGACCAAAATTAACTATCTTTTTTAATAATTAGTAAATCCAATTTTATCAAACTAGTTTTAAAGTTTGTAGTCAAAATTAGTAGAGCATTCAGTCAACTATTTAAACAAACCTAATTCCCCTTTGAAATAATCTTTATGTAAGATAATTGTATATTTACTATCAAAAAAAGGATGCTATCAAGTTATAAAATAATGGAAAAATACAACTATAATGAACCAAAACTATTAAGGACTTAAATTCTTGATTTACAGAAATCTTATTTTTGGCGGTGTGTGTATAGCTGGGGCGGACAAGTACCCGAAAGAAACACTGGCTTCAGCAACTCAAAATTAAATGGAACATGACAGACCTCTACGTCAAAACGGTTGATCATACCACAGCGCCTCTAGGGCGATACGGGGCAACCGCTCCAATAGCTTTGTCTGTCTCTAGTTTGTAGGTCGATGCAAGTAAGTATTAAGATAATAAGTTATTGAGTGCAGGGTGTAATAACAGCGATTTTGGCGAGTGAACCGATGAAATCTTTCTTCTCCGTCTGGCAGGCGAGGATGTCTTCCTTGGCCACGCGGAGGGCCGCCCGCGTCCTGTCCAGGTCAGCCCATAGTTCAGCCTCGCGCTCACTCCCATTACCTGCTGGATTTAATCAATGGAAAGTGATTAATTAGGTGCCTATTATCCTACCGCAAGCGTTCACGAATTTAGTGTGAAATTTTGATTATCGGCAAAATGATGCTTTATATCAAAACAAAAATGGCTATGACATCTGTAGCTATCATTAAGCTATCAACTGCATTATTAAACAGTAGTAAATTATTTAGTGAGAATCTAACGTCTTACAGCTATGTCACACAGGCGTCATTAAAGGCATTTCCCTCCTAACCTACTCGAGCCTGTGCGTGGTTTCAACTTGTGATGGGTTGAGTAAATTTAAATAAAAAAAAAACAATCACTGTCTCATATCTTGGCCTAATTTCAGTCTGCAGTAAAAAGGCGGTTAGTTACTAATCCTGGTGCTGGGCGTCCCATACTGATTGTTGAAGATGGCGCCTACATACTATGTGGTTTTATTAGCCTAAAATATACCGGGCAGATTACGCAAGCCCAAGCGACATGGCTTCCGCACTGTGAACTTATAATAAATAAAATATAGCATTATACCTTGATTACTCGCATAATCAGCAACATTTTATTTAATGCTAAATCACAAAAATACTTAACCATGTATTAATAATAAAATATATTTACAACAAAAGTTAACAGTACCCAGTTAACAGTCATAAAATCATATGGATATCGAGTATTGATAAGTAATATTCTGTAAAAATATTCGAGAATTATAAAATGCGAAAAAAAAGACAATTTCCTTCTTAATTAAATATGCAGTGCAAAATACTCGTAAATGTAGAAAAATAAATACTGTATCCCAAAAAAAATAAATAACCAAATCACTTTTAAAAAACGTCTCCATTTATCAATATCTAACTAATAGTTTTATAATAATAACTTAGATAAAAGATTAGTCGCGGCGGTATTTTTTCCCCAACATCTTTGTGAAAGCCCTCAGGTTTTCCAGTATATTCATCTTTAATTATTGGCTTTCTGTCATTTTATTTCTATTTAATTTCAGGAAACAACAGCTTACATAGTAATTACAATAAACAAAAAAAAAAAGAAATCACAAAGCCAATAACAGTTTCCTCCAAACTTAAAAAAATAGAAAACCCCGGCCGGGACCAGGAAGTAGGAGGGGTTGGGGAATCCAGACAATCACCAGAATATAATATAAACACAATATAATATAAAATATAATAAATTCTACATATATATATGATTATAAATATACTATTCAAGGACTAGAGTAGACACTCTCTTGAATGCCGGAAAAGTAGTGTTAAATATATCGATGTCACTCAACATGCTGTTGTAAAGCTTACATGCTCGATGTATATATGAATTCTGTGCATAATTCGTACTCAACCGTGACAGATGGAATGTCTCACGTTGGCGAGTGGGTCTAGATGGAACCCGGAAATCTATGGGCTCCGGAAGATCAGGGCAGTCGATGTGAGCATTGTCGATTTTATATAAAAGCACCATATCAGCTCGCGATCTTCTAAGCTCGAGACCCTGGAGTCCGTGAAATTTGGCGCATATATGGTTCATGACGAAACTAAGTTAAACATTATTTTGTAGTATCTTTTAGATGCAATTGTGGGAGACGTTATTCCAACACCTGAACATCTGTCAAAAGGTACTTACATGGCGATTCGGCGACTCGCATCTGCTCGCAGGCGTCGAGCAGCGCCCGCGCATGCCTCTCGAGCTCGATGCAGCGGCACTCGGCGTCGGTCGCGCGCCGCTCGAGCGCCTCGGCGCGCGCGCGCTCTGACGCTGAGCGCGTTTGCGCTGCTTCCGACTGTGATTATGCAAAAGAAAAGGCGTGTTAAATTATAGCATTTCTCACCCTTAAATGACCGCTCGCAAAAGTTATTTATAGATGGAGTTCGTAAATGTCACTTATAATTAATGAAGAGATATAAAATATGTAATATATAGAATATATTTATTTATTCATAATGGTACAATCGGAAGTCATAACAATAAATGATACAACACTGAAAAAAAATAATATAGACAAATTAAATACCACTTATTTATTGTTGTTTTGAAGTAACATGGCCACTCCTAACTAGGTTAAAAAGAACCTGTTATAAGAGCGGAAGAAAGTTACCAAAAAAAAAAATACTTATGTGAGCGAGATGTTACTAATAAGGAAGACACAAAACATCATACTCTTACAATAAATAGTGCATATTATTTTCTTTATTAATTTATTTATTTTTAAATTACCGAAAAACTCTCAGCTAGACAAACAATTATTTTTTAAAACATTAGCCAATTATAAGTGTTAGATTATAACCAAAAGAAAAAAACACCTAGCCAGCGGTAGTCACTTTTGCTGAGCAGCCGGCGCGTGACAGAATGTATGAATACAGTAAATAAATAAATAAATATCAGGACCTGCGCCTTCGCAGCGGCCGCCTCGCAGTGCTCGTTGCGCGCGCGCTGCTCGAGCGCGTCGCGCAGCTCGCTCACGCGCGCCTCGAGCGCGTCGCGCTGCCTCGTCAGCTCGCCGGCCGCCGCCGCGTCGCTCTGCGCGCTCGAGCGCAGCTTGCGCGCGCGCGCCTCGTGCGCCGCCTCGCGCTGCTTCGCCTGCAGACAGGTTCAACTTCGATTATTTTATTTTGTTTGGTATACCTTGACAGGCACATTTGGCCTAGTTGAGTAGGTCACAGCAATTATTGAAAAACAAAACAGTAAGATAATGCGCTATGGTATGTTTCACACATATAATCAATATCTGTTTGCTCTTGAGATTTTTATTTCATTAATAAAGTTTATTATATAACGTGAACATGTTTCACAATTATTAATATCTATATATTACAAACCTGGTTTCCAGCATATAGTACACAGGGGTGGCCCATTATAGAAAGACAAGATTTTCTAGCATGCTCTGAAATACAAACACCTATTTTTTTTTATTATACAAATACAATATATTTTACATAAATCACTTAACCTACAAAGTTGATCGCTTAACATACAACATCTTAGCTGTAGGTTACTAGGTAGGTATTACTTCATCCTAGCGAATTTGATGTCTATTTAATGAATTCCCTTTCGCAAACAACAATATTTTAGGCATCCTTTTACACAAAAAATAAAATACTATTTAGTGAGTCCGCATAATTGTTAGTTTACGATTCGACTCAGGATTGACGATCATATAAACACACTCTTTAGATTGAAAAAAAGGAAACAAAACCTGTGCTTCGAGATTCTTGATGGTAGCGGCCGTGGTCAGGTCGCGAGCCTCCACCTCGCTGAGCTGCCGCTCGAGGTCGAGCGCGCGCGCGCGCGCCGCGCGCACCTGGCTCTCGAGCGCCGAGGCGCGCTCGCGTTGCGCCGCCACCGCGGAGCGCGCCTTTTCCAACTCCTTCGACACCTCCTAATTTCATTAATTATTAATTAATACGTATGACGTAGGTTAGGCTTGCGTCAGGTCAGTAAGCAACTGTTGCTTTTTATTTAATTACATCTTTATAAAATATAAATTAAAAAAACGTACGTTTTGGACCCTTCATTTTTCTTTCAAATACTATTTTTGCTAAGGATGTATCTTTTATAAGAGAGCAATTCAACTAAAAAAGAACTATTAGAATTTAAAAAAATCTGCCTTTAGATCAAGATACATATTTTTTTATGATTAAATACCATATAGTTACCAGGTATTAAAAAGGGTCTAAATGAATATTTATATTTTGTCTTCGCTTAAAAATGTTAATATTATGTTTAAAAATTAGAAATTCGCGCTAGAAACATATATCACGGCGCCCTACTCTATTGTTCACGTCACACATATCCTGACATGGTTAAAGGAAAACGACTTTCACAAAACTAATGCACACTTCTCGGTCTTTCAGCCTTCAATACGGACAATCATATAAATAATTCACAATAATTATAATATTAATAAATACATTATACATATATTTAATAAGTAATAATATGTGTCACTAGAAAAGGGAGGGACTTTAGCTTGACGTTCGTACTTATCTTCTTAGCAACTATTTAACCTTTTAACGCCTTGTCAAACTCACTCGCTTTTGATGAAAGCATACTTTCGCAAAAACTTTTAAACGATTCAATTTCTTTCCCGTAGATACAGAAGACATTGAACGGTAGTGCCCGCTTAATTCGACACTAGCGCGCCATCTGTTGGTCAATTTACTAACTATCAAATTAGTTGATATCTCACGGTCAATGGCCAAATCAACCTTGTTTGAAATTAAACATTACATTTAAACACATTACGAAAATGATACAATTAGACAGCCTTATTATGAGTTTGTCAATATATTTCCAGAATAGTGTTTATTTCATAAACCTTATTATTTGTAGAGTACACTAAATTTCATATTGATATGCATATTACCTTACCCTTCCTACTTCCCAATCCCAATCTCGTTTCCAAATGAATTTTATCATTAACTAATTTTGTAATAAACTAATATTTGCTCTATCTTCTGGTTATTTTATTGTAATTTTATCTACGTAATAGCTGCTGTTTCCTGAATTAAAGTTGGAGCTATTAAAACACATTTTTCAAAAATAACACATGAATGGAACTTTGTCACCTTTACCTCTACATGAGGTTTTTTTTTCAATAATTTGAGACCAATAATGGCTTTAAAAAACCTATAAATATAAATATAAATACAGCAAGGTTATTTTTTGTAATTAGCGTACAGAATAAATCGTCAAAAAAGTCGGAAATGGAACTAGACAAGTTTTAATAAATTTAATTTACTTTTTTTTTTCTTTGTAATCATCTGATAAATCATTGCTAAAATGCAAAAAACGACAACTTACGACTGTACGTCCCTTAATACTGCTCCTTAAAATTAACCACCAGTTTAGAAGGTCTCTAATATCGTTATATTATTTATATTATTCAGATTTTAACATTTAAGATGATTGCGCCAGAATCTCGAAAATTAGATACTTTCACAAGCGATATTGCTGAATTGCATAGAATGGCATTGAAAAAAACATAATTTTATTTTAAATTATATAATTATATAATTACACTACTATACAAGATGTATTTAAATTCACGTTGTCCTTTAGGGGGTTCAAAATTCAGAAAAATTTCAATATTGTCAAGGATTGTTTCATTTATCTTTTCAGGCGATTTGCCGCTATTAAAAAACTATCATCAAATATGAGTCAAATAACTTTACAACTCAATTATACACATATATATAATTGTAAAAGGCTCTCCAAAATGTTTAATCATCCTATCAATGTTAAATGGAAATACATTTCTACAAAATTTAACCTGTGTTATCGATATTGTACAAAAACAGAAAAAAAGATAATTATTATTAAATTTTATTTCTTTTATTAATGATGTTTAAAAGTGATATCTGCTAATAATTGTTAAAAGTTACGTATGTTATGTTACTAACAGCTACTGAAATGCTGCTGATGCATTATTTATTTAACTTACGTCAAAATTATGCGATTGGCTCTCATCGATGCCGACGGAGGATTTGGCGACTTCAGGTTTGTTGCGAAGGACATTTAGCTCAGAGTTTAAAATCTGGTTCTTCTCCTCTTCCAGAAGTCTTCCGCTGTATAAGCTCCTAGCAACAGGTCAAAAATAAAATTAGACAGAGTATTTTGAAAAAATGAGTTCACACAATCAATTTCTGTCAATTGCTTTGTGTAGCTGGTAGTGAACTATACGAGTACATATAGCAAGGCATAAGCAAATAGGCGTATGTATGATTTTTTATCATACATACTTTAAATATTGTGGATAAATATAAATGCAACGCACATTATTCTTTCTTATATAGAAATTATTTCGTTTAATTTTTTGATGTAAAATTATATACGACTCATTTATAACCCTAAAACCACTCCGGTTCCGGGCTGATATTATTAAAAGTATTACCTAACTACTTCTACGACTTCGTTTATCATCTTCTCAGCGTCCGATCTGGTGTCCCCGTAAGCCTTCTCCAGGTGGATCTCATCATTCTCCCACTCCTGAAGCAGCTTATTTATTTCTTTGCTGTACTGTCAACCACAAAACATAACCCTTACTTATAGCAATTAATTTAATATATTACTATGAAATTACTAAAATAATTTAGAACTTCCATACTACCTACATGGAAAATGTCAGTGTCATAATGTCATACATACTGTCACGTCCATGACATATTTTGCTCTTTAAAATTCTGCAAATATATTTGTCCACCAGTCATTTCATATTATTAAAGAAATAAAAAAATATTTCACTAAATAAGGAGTTATATTCTAAAAAAAAAAGTGAGATAACTTTCAACGGTACAGTCAATGGAAATAGAAACTTTACCCTGAGCACTGTGTGTGCACTGTATCTATGAGAACTA